>OX940952.1:12997296-18384817 GCA_954870475.1 Euphrasia confusa | reverse complement strand
AAAGTTAATTTAGGATTGATTTATTTCCTAATTGATTATTCCTATTTTATGGGAATTTTCATAGTAATGGAAATTAATTAATCTTGGAAAGAAGAAGAGTCCTAATTTATTTTATTTCCTTATTCTATTATAGAAGTCTTCTAGAATATTTCAAGTCTCACTTGGATAGATTATTCTAGAGATTTAATAGAATTAGATAGGAAAATAAATAAATAAATAAGTATTAATAATATTTAATTTTATTTTGATTTATTCGATTGACTTAATTTTCGAATTAAGTATCTTTTGGATTTATTAAAAATAAATAGATTTAAATATTGGAATTAATATTCTCGTCACATGGAGCATTCAAGAACGAAGACTGAAGACTAGAAGATGCGTACGGAGATGGAATAAAGCCATGATAGTCGGGAAAATAATTTTCTAGCATTATTTTGACTATGTGATATGTGCTTTATTACTTGCATGCATGCTTATGTGTTTAATTATGCATTAGATAGCGTATCCCTTTGTTATAAAAAGCTAAGTGGGAGAGGGATGGAAACATTCCCGTGGTCTCCATTACTGTTCTCTTGGTGACATTTATGAGCTTTCGAAGTTCATATAGATATGTCATTGGAGGAGAATTCTTGTAATTCCTTTTACAAGAAACATTGATCAAGTTTATCAAACAATGCCTAATTTGTCTTTCTGAAACTGACTTCAAGTCGACTCATTCTCACCCCGGGGAGTGGAATGGAGCCAAAGCCACTTGGTCATGTGGATGACACAAATTAGAGACCTTCGTACCATTCTTTGAAAGATGGATCGATTGTCTGCTCGGCTCCCTCATCTAATGAGAGATAGGGTTGTTCGCATGGTGAATCACTGGTTAGAAACTTCGAGTTTCACTTATGATTCTCCGCGTCTTGATCTACGAAAATCGAATGGTTCTTGTAATTGGGAGTCAATTATAAAAGTCTCTTAGTGTAGTAAACGTCCACACCACGTGGCTTGCTATACTGACGGATTTTGGATTAATTGATGTAGACAGTTGTAAGTAATTGTGAAGAGTTGTGAAATTATCGTAAACGTCCACACCACGTGGCTTGCGGTGATGTAGCAATTCCAAACGATGTACTTTGGTGCTGAGTAATGGTTTACACTTAGATACGCGTTATAGTATTCTTCCCCACGAAGTTACGCTATAATCGATGTATGACCAAAGAAAATCTAATTGCTAAATCATTTAGGTGGGTAAACGTCCACACCACGTGGCTTGCCTTACCTGATGGGATTTTAGACGTAATTAGTAATTTAATGATATTATTTGAGGGAGATAATATCGGATATTAAATTAATTGTTTGTTTATATGTGCTTATAGGTTTAGAGAATTGCTATGAATCCACTTTCGTTAATACTTAAGGAATTCAACGCACTGGTTCCATACTGTGTTGGATGGAATAAAGAGTTAGACATTACTCAGACTGTAAAGGAGTACAAAGATGTACTCAGCGAAACTTGTCCTCCTAGACCTACCATTAACTCAACTGATGAGGAAATAGTTGACTTTGAAAAGTGGGATAATGCTCTTGCATTAGCCGCTAATCATGATGTCATGCTAAAACTCAAGTTGATGTTTAGACATGATGTAAAGGCTAGAAAAGAGGCGATGAGGATACTCATAAAGATCAGTTGCTTCGAGGAAACGCTTGAACACGTTTTTGAGATGCTAGATCTTTTAGACGAGTTGAGACAATCGCAAGCTCTTGTAGCCAAGGCCAAAGGTTTCGAACCTAAGGGCATACATAAGGAAAAGGAGAAGAAGACAAGGGGATCCAGTAGTCCTAAGGGACTTGGACCAAAGGGTGGGATAAAGAAGCCTTCTGGCAAATATCCCCAAGGGAAGCAGTCTGAGTACTGGGGGTCTATATCTTGTCCTCTCAAAGGTACGAACTTTTCTTTAGTCGAAAAACTTAGTCAGCGGTATTATCTACCAAGAATTCTGGTGTGTAGATATGGAACCACTGACGGTATGTGCATTTAAAATGCAGGGGTTCCAGAAAACCCAGCGACTTAGAGAAGAAGAGTTCGAGTCCACAAGGGCGAAACTGTTGAGGAAGCAGCGGTTGCAGTGGAAGACATTTATCTGTTTTGATAATTGTAGGATTTCATTTCAAGGTTATTTCTTTATGTACCTTTTACTTAGAAAGAACTTTTGTTCTGGATTTCTATTATCAATGGATATTTTATTTCTTTAATCATTTGATGGTTTGAATAAGAAATAATGGTGATATCTATTCTGGTACATTAGATAGCAATATATGAATGATAAATCCTTAGTCTACCACGATGCGACGAACCGATATGTATAACTTGTTTTACTTATTAGATATATTTCTTTATTGATCCTTATACTTGTGAATTCTTGTACTTAGCAATATTTATTCAAATAAGGTTCAAAGGTCGAAATTGATTTGATCAATTATAGTTGAAGGAATGGGCCTTCCGACCTGAGAACTAAGTTTGGAGGATAAAACGACTAAGTGGACCTTCTAAAGGGTGGAATTCGGACAAGTATTAAGAATGATCAAAGATGATATATGCAGACATATGTGCAATTAGAAAGGTATGAGTAGTTCCTTTTAGGAATACTTAGAGATGGATTAGAATACTTGATGTGCCATAAAAGCAAAGTGTTTTGACTAGTCAATGAACACAAAGCTGTTATGGGGAGCCTTCAAAGTATATCCATTGGAAGCCTGCGACTTGTTCGCGGAGGCTATCACCTATCTAAACAACACATAGCATAAATCAAAGATTGAGATTTAATCTCAAATGACTGCACCATACACTGGAGTGTAGACATGGTGTGTCAGGGATAAGAAATGGGATTCTAATAGTAAAAGGACAAGTTTGTTCGGAACTACCTATGTTCTATGGATATTTCTGGATACAACGGCACATTCAATATGGTTGTAGAATATCCTAGAAGAACAAGTAATTATATGTTCAATAGTACTATGAACCAGAAGGACGTCAACGCCCGGTTCTTAGAGGAAGACTATTAGATGAACTACAATGCCCTAACTGACAAAGATACTTTGAAATGAGAAAAGAGAAGACTGAGAACCAGCCTAACCGAGTAATAGTACACCACATACTGCACCTACTGTTATTAATGTTATACACCGGGACGCCATTGCAGTGGGAGGTTGTTAAGACAACCGGAGATGTTCATAAAAACTAGAAGAGTTTTAACTCTGGATCTGGTAAAGATGAAATCGATCCCTAGCTCTGCACAAAGGCAGTACTAGATCTAAATGTGCCTGCTTAGAAAACAATAAGGATTATTGTTAAGAGGCAAGATCATTTAGAGTACAAGCTTGGTAAATCCATTACGGATTGAAACAAAGCTATAAATCGTGGAACTTGCGAATTGATGGGATAGTCCATTTGATGGATTCATCAAAAGGCATAGACGAAAGGTGTATTGGAGACGTAATGGAAACAAGGTGGTGTTTCTCGGAGATTTTATGTAGATAACATTTTATCATTGGCAACAATGTAAAGATGTTATCAGACATAAGATAATGGTTGTCTAAATAAATCAAGATATAAGATTGAGTAGAAGTTAGAGCATGTTCTTGAGATCTTTCGATCTAAAGATAAGAACATAGTACTTCTCCTAGATATCTTATACGATTATGGTTTGTTTTAAGCATGCATACTTCTGAGAAAGGTTATTGCCTTTCGGGAACAGAATACATCTATCTAAAGGTTTGTGGCTTGAACACATGAAGGAGATAGATAAAGACAAAGCAGTTTCCTACACGTTGAGCGTGGAAAGCTTTATAGATGCAATATTGTAAAACAAGAACCTGATATCAACTATGCGGTTGGCATAGTGGGAGGATATCAAAGTAATCTGGATAAGGGATGTTCGAATGCTGTAAGATTACTTTCAAAGTACTGGCTTACGGAGCAAGGCGAAATCTTCTTGGATTACAGTTTCCCAGATCCAAAATCAGAGAGAGACCAGTGTAAGTCGAAATCAGGCTATGTGTTCACTTTAAGAAAGAGGTGGAACCATGAAATGAAAGAGTGATAAGCAGGACGCTTCTCAGACTCTCTCATAACCGAATAGCAGCCTCAGAGGCAGCGGAAGTTTTTGGTTAGGTTCCGGGATGACCTCTGAACTTGGATATGATTCTTGGTTCACCAAAGGCTATGTATATAGCGGTGCATGGTATACTGAAAGAAGTCATAAGTTCAAAAGGTGATGATAACACATAGTGCAAGTACCACCTGATTCGAGTCATCGTCTAGGGAGACGACGCAGTAGTCACCAAGATAACTTCAGAGCGGCAACCTAGATTGCTCATTCACATAATACTTCTGGGAAGCATAACTTAAGCACGTGATGAGTATGGAAGTCGGGAGTTTGGAGGAAATGACTAGACCTTAGTACAAGTGGGAGATTGTTGGAGTTGTGTACTTAATGTCTAGATTTAAGTATCGGTAAACTCCCGGTCATAGCATTTAATCTATTTAATTAATAAACAATTATTTGCATTTAATTATTATTAATTAATTATGCAAAATATAGTCCTGGATTTTATACGTTGTAGTTAGTATGGTGTTGCATGGGCACACAGAAGATCATACTATCGGTTACTCGTATCTAATCGAACAGTTGCTCACGACCTAGATGGACTCGGACCAATCCATCGGTATAGTCGTTGTGTGAGAGAGAAAATAATTTATCTTAATTATTTTATCACACTTGTACACTCGGTGTATTGGGCGGATCGCTTGAGATTTATCAATTAGGATTGCCGTTGATAATTGATTCAAGTCTCAGAGTATTTTATTCTTAATCCCCGATACTATTGCGGGTGTGTATATTTAATATAAGTGACTTTGATTTTCCAAAGGAATTAACCGATTTAATTATTGGGTTGATTACCGGTTAAGTTGGGTCACTATATTTTATATATGACATGCCGTGAATACTTGACGGGAAAGTGTATCCCGTAAGGGTTGATAATAGTTCTAGAGAGTTGAAGGAGATCCATAGGAATTCGATAGATCATCGCCCACACGACGTTCGAACGGAGTGCAGGGAATACGTAGGAAGATTCGAAGGTCATCAAAGGTGTTTGATTTCGTTTCTCCGAACAACGAATCAAAGGTAAAATCATAAACCCTTCTATGATTTTATGTGATGTTAATTGTAGCATATACATGAACACACGATCCGGATAAACGACGAACCTCGGGGACGGGGATTCGAGATCCCCGGCGAGGATCGGTAGAGGTGGTCGAACCTAGGGTTCAACCGCCGGGAGCGCGCGGACGAAGGGATGAGCCCCGGCTGGACGCCGGGGCGTGGGATCGACCTTGGGTCGATCTCCGGGGTTCGCCGTGGGCTGGTGCCACGGCGGAAGAACCCCAGCCCCTCTCGACCGGCGACGTCGCGGGCTGAAGCCCTCGGCTGGAGCCGAGGGGGCGATCGAACCTAGGGTTCGATCGCCGGGTGAGCTGCGGGTTTACCCGCAGCGCCTCGTATCAAGCTGCGGGGTTTCCCGCAGCGGCGATGCGGGGAGGATCGAACCCCCCCCCCCCCCCCCCCCCCCCCCCCCGCGAGCAGCGAGCCCGTGAGCTCGCTGCGGGGCTGCTACGAGCAGCCCCGGGGATGCCTCGTGCATCCCCAGCGATCATCATGGGGATGATCGCGAGCCCCGTGCGGGGGCTCGGCTGAGTGCTCGCGGCCTTCGGGCCTCGCTGAGTATTCGGTCGTGCCCCGGCTCGTGCGGTGGTTCGCGTTCGGATCTCCGGCGATGAAGGATTTCGGTCGGGTTATTATTTTCCGCAAATTTTAATAGCCCGGGATATCGATTTCCAGCAGAAGAAGACTGGAAACCAGCCGAACTGAGTAGCGGTACACCACTAATTGCACCTACTGTTATTACTGTTTATACACCGGAATGCCGTTGTAGTGGGAGGTTGTGGGTCAACCAGAGATATTCATAAGACTAGGTGAGTCTTCGGACTCTGGACCTAGTATACATGAAATCGATCCTTGGATCTACACAGAGGCGGTACTAGATCTAAATGTGCTCTCTTGGAAAGCAATAAGGATTATTGCTAAGAGGCAAGATCATTTAGAGTACAAGCTTAGTTGATCCATTTATGGATTGGAACAAAGCATTGAGTTCGTGGTACTTGCAAATTGATGAGATAGTCCATTTTATGGATTCATCAAAAGCATAGACGAATTGTGTGTATTGGAAACATGATGGAAAACAAGGTGGTGTTTCTCGGAAGTTTTATGTAGATGACACTCTTATCATTGGCAACAATGTAGAGATGTTGTCAGACATAAAATGATGGTTGTCTAGAAAAATCGATATATGAGATAAAGAAGAAGTTAGAGCATGTTCTTAAGATCTAGGATCTCAAGAAAAGAACATTGTACTTCTCCTGGACATCTTACATATATATGATTATGGTTCGTTTTAACATGCAAAATTCCGAGAAAGGTTCGTTACCTTTCAGAAACGGAATGCATCTATCTAAGGATATGTGTTTTGGAACACAAAAGGAGATAGAAGCAATGAAAGCGGATTCCTACACTTCGAGTGTGGAAAGCTTAATAAATGCGATGTTGAAAACAAGAACCTGATATCGGCTATGCGGTTAGCATAGTGGGAGGATATCAAGGTAATCCTGAAAAGGAATACTTGACTGCTGTAATGAACATTTTAAGTACTTTCGAAGTACTGGAGACTATGTTCTGGATTACGGAGCAAGCAAGCATTTCCTTTGGATTACATTCTCTTAGATTTCTAATCGAATAAGGACCGGTGTAAGTCGATATCAGGCTATGTGTTTCACTATTAAAGGAGAAGGAGTTTTAACATGGAAGAGTGATAAGTGCTTTTCGGACTCTGCCATAGGTAACCAAATAGCGGCCTCAGAGGCAGCGGAAGTTTTGGTATAACTCCGGGATAATCTCTGGGACTTAGATGTGATTCTTAATTTGCCAAAGGCTATGTAAATAGCGGTGCAATGGCAAATGGTAAGAAATCACTAGTCCATAAGTGTAAGATAACACATAGTGCAAGTACCACCTGATAAGAGTCATCGTCGAGGGAGACGACGCTGTAGTCACCAAGATAACTTCAGAGCGGCAACCTAGAGTGCTCATTCACATAGTACTTCTTGGAAGTACAACTTAAGCACGTGATGAGTATGGGAGTCGGGAGATTGGAGGAAATGACTAGACCTTAGTACAAGTGGGAGATTGTTGGAGTTGTGTACTTAATGTCTAGATTTAAGTAACGGAAACTCACGATCCATTGCCATTAATCTATTTAATTAAATAAACAATTATTTGCGTTTAATTATTTATAATTAAATATATGCAAATCATAGTCCTGGATTTTATACGTTGTAGTTAGTATGGTGTTGTATGGACACACAGAAGATCATACTATCGGTTACTCGTATTTAATCGAACAGTTGCTCACGACCTAGATGGACACGGACCAATCCATCGGTATAGTCGTTGTGTGAGAGAGAAAATAATCTATCTTGATTATTTTATCACACTTGTACACTTGGTGTATTGAGCGGATCGTTTGAGATTTATCGATTAGGATGGCCGGCGATAATCGATTTAAGTCTCAGTGTATTTTATTCTTAATCCTCGATACTATTGCGGGTGTGTATATTTAATATGAGTGACTTTGATTTTCCAAAGGAATTAACCGATTTAATTATTGGGTTAATTACCGGTTAAGTTGGGTCACTATATTTTATATATGGCATGCCGTGAATACTTGACGGGAAAGTGTATCCCGTAAGGGTTGATAATATCCCCGAGATGAGTTCATAAGGAATTATTATGTAAACCCTGCAGGTGGATTTGTTCCGCATAATAATTAAGGTTGTATGGTACTAGTCTCGGAAATAAGAGATGAATAAATTAATTAGCAATAAATTAATTTTATTCATGGATATTTATATCTTAAATACACGGAATAAATAATACTACCGGAGAAATATTATTTGATATAATATGGTTTAATATTGGGAGTGCAATTAATTTTATATAGTGGAAAATAGAATTAATTAATATTAATGGATTAATAGATTTGGGCTTGGGCTCAATTTAATCATTAATATTGGAAGCCCAATATTCCACCTCCTTAAGATCCCCTACGTAGCCTATAAAAGCACTACATGGTCTTCTCTATTCTCATAAGTTGAAGAGAGAAAGTAGAGAGGGAGATCCATGGAGTTCGGTAGATCGTCGCCCACACGACGTCCGAGCTAGTGCAAGGAATACGTGGGAAGATCTCAAAGGTCGTCAAATTGAGTTCTTCGTTTTTCCGAACAACGAGAACGAGGTAAATCGTAAAACCCTCTTTATGATTTTATCGTTTAATTATCGTAGAAATATCATGAACCAAGATCCGATGGCGAGACCCACATCGAAGTTGAACCGGGCGGTGGTGATCGAAGATCACCGGACCGCCGGCGGCTCAACGGCTCGACGGGATGGGTCGAGGGGGCGTGAGCCTCGGCTGGACGCCGAGGGCTCGAACGCACGGGCTCGGCCGCGAGCTACGGGTTTTCCCGTAGCGGATTCGCGGGCTGTCCGAGCCCTCCCCGTGCACGTTCAGCGGGCTGCTGCGAGCAGCCCCATACGCATCGCACGAGGCTCCAGCGGGCTGCTGGAGCAGCCCCGCTCGCACGGTGCGAGCACCGCTCGCGCGGGCTGGTCGCCGCTCGCACGGCTGGACCGCCGCTCGCGCGGCGGTGGGCTGTTGGTGATCGCAAGCCACGGCTGGACCGTGGCTGGTCGTGCGATCACCGGGCGAGGGCTGGGCGTGCCAAGGGGGCTGCCAAGGGCAGCCCTAGGCGGCTGCCTTGAACAGCCGCGAGTCCCACGAGGGGACTCGACCGAACAGCCGCGGCTTTGCCGCGGTTAGGGTTTTGGTTGAGTCCGGCGCTTCGTGGTGGTTCGTGGCGGATTGTTCCGGCAACCGGGAGTCGATTGGAGTTGTCGTTCCGCAATTTGACAACTCCGGATATTCGATCTCCGAAGGATTTCGGTCGGAATTAATTAGATAATTTATTTATTTAAATTTATTAATTCCGGGATATTGATTTCCAACAATTCGCTGGGTGCTGTGGGATTTCCCGCAGCTGAACCGCAGCGATCCAGCAGGGTCCCAGCAGCAGCGAGTCAGGCGACTCGCTGCGGGTTGCTGCGGGCTGCTGCGAGCAACCCCGCGTGGCTGCTGCGGGTTTCGCGGGTTCACGCGAGTTCTCTCGTGTTTTTCCCGCGTAACTTTTTCGTATGGTCATGTACGTGTTCCGGGAGTCGATTGGAGTTGTCGGTTCCGCAATTTTGACAATTCCGGATATTCGATCTTCGTAGGATTTCGGTCGGAATTAATTATATAATTTATTTATTTAAATTTATTAATTCCGGGATATCGATTTCCAACACATATCTACCAACCAGGTTTCTGGTAGATAACACAGCTTACTATGTTTTAAAGACTAAGGAGAGAATCTCATACCTTCTCGAGGAGAACATATAGACTTCCAGTTCCCAGAAGGTTTTCTTTGAGAATGATTTCCCGAAGGTTTTCTCACCCTATTTCGTGGTCCAAGTGCAGGACTACAGGGCTTCTTTGTTTGCTTCTCCATTCCTTGGTCTATGCCCTTAGGTTCGAAACCTTTGGCTTTGACCATAAGAGCTTGCGATTGTCTCAACTCATCCAAAAGGTCCAACATCTCGAAAACGTGTACAAGCGTTTCCTCGAAGCGACTGACCTTTATGAGTATCCTCATCGCCTCTTTTCTAACCTTCTCGTCGTCTCTAAACATAAGCTTGAGTTTCAGCATGATATCATGATTGGTGGTTAATGCAAAAGCACTGTTCCACTTCTCAAAATCAGCTATTTCCGCAACAGTTGAGACGAGTGTTGGTTCAGGAGGACAAAGTTCACTGAGTACTAACTTGTACTCAGCAACAGTCTGGGAAATGTCTAACTCTTTATTCCATCCAACACAGTATGGAACCAGTGTGGTGAATTCCTTGAGTATCACAGAAAGTGGGTTCATAGCTATTCTCTAAACCTATAAGCACATTTAAACAAACAATCAATTTAATATCCGATATTATCTCCCCCAAATAATATCATTAAATTACTAATTACATCTAAAATCCCATCAGGTAAGGCAAGCCACGTGGTGTGGACGTTTACCCACCCAAATGATTTAGCAATTAGATTTTCTTTGGTCATACATCACTTATAGCATAACCTCGTGGGGAGGAATACTATAATGCGTATCTAAGTGTAAACCATTACTCAGCACCAAAGTAAATCGTTTGGAATTGCTACATCAACGCAAGCCACGTTGTGTGGACGTTTACGATAACTTCACAACTCTTCACAATTCCTTACAACTGTCTACATCAATTAATCCAAAATCCGTTAGTATAGCAAGCCACGTGGTGTGGACGTTTACTACACCAAGAGACTATTATAATTGACTCCCAATTACAAGATCCATTCGATTTTCGTAAATCAAGACGCGGAGAATCATAAGTGAAACTCGAAGTTTCTAACCAGTGATTCACCATGCGAAAAACCCTATCTCTCATTAGATGAGGGAGCCGAGCAGACAATTGATCCATCTTCAAAAGAATGGTACGAATGTCTCTAATTTGTGTCATCCACATGACCAAGTGGCTTTGGCTCCATTCCACTCCCCGGGGTGAGAATGAGTCGACTTGAAGTAAGTTTCAGAAAGACAAATTAGGCATTGTTTGATAGACTTAATCAATGTTTCTCGTAAAAGGAATTACAAGAATTCTCCTCCAATGACATATCTATATGAACTTCGAAAGCTCATAAATGTCACCAAGAGAACAGTAATGGAGACCATGGGAATGTTTCCATCCCCTCTCCCACTTAGCTTTTTATAACAAAGGGATACGCTATCTAATGCATAATTAAACACATAAGCATGAATACAAGTAATAAAGCACATAGTATCACATAGTCAAAATAATGCTAGAAAATTATTTTCCGACTATCATGGCTTTATTCCATCTCCGTCTGCGTCTTCTAGTCTTCAGTCTTCGTTCTTGAATGCTCCATGTGACGAGAATATTAATCCCAATATTTAAATCTATTTATTTTTAATAAATCCAAAAGATACTCAATTCGAAAATTAAGTCAATCGAATAAACCAAAAATAAAATTAAATATTATTAATATTTTTATTTATTTATTTTCCTATCTAATTCTATTAAATCTCTAGAATAATCTATCCAAGTAAAACTTGGAATATTCTAGAAGACTTCTATAATAGAATAAGGAAATAAAATAAATTAGGACTCTTCTACTTTCCATGAATAATTAATTTCCATGTCCATGAAAATTCCCATAAAATAGGAATAATCAATTAGGAAATAAGATTAATTCATTAATTAAATATTTCCCTTCCAATTCTATTAAATCTCTAGAATCCTATCCAAGTTAGACTTGAATATTCTAGAAGACTTCTATAATAGAATAAGGAAATAAAATAATATTAATTAATTCTTTTCCTATTTCCATGAGAGTTCCCAAACTTAGGAATACTCAAAATAGGAAAACCGAATTAATTAGGAAAGTGAATCTAGGTAGGAATAGCACGGGATGGGGTACCCCGCGCCACCCCCACCTTCGACCACCACCACCGCCGCCGGTCAAGGCCCACGCGCCACCTCCCTTGGTGGCCGGCGTGGCCGAGAACCCTAGGGCAGCCCGGGGTCGATCGATCTCCATGGGATCGATCTCATGATCGATCCCGAGCCCTAGTTCTCCCTCTCATCATCTCCTTCGTCACATGAGTTCTCCGGCGGTCGTCTCGGCATCAATCCAACGTAAATAAATTACAAGAAATAAATTTACAATTCCGGTATCGATTCTATACATGAAATCCACCCTATACACTTTCCGGAAAACATAGAACAATAATAATAAATCTAAATTCGGCCAACCCCCGAATTTTTACTATTACAAGCATTCATCCACACAAAACGAATCTCGACATGTCCGAGAGTTTAATAACGAATAATCATGGTAAAATTAAATAAAAATTAATTAAATAAATAATTAACAATTAATTAACCATGATAGTCGGAATCCATGCAAGGTAGAACGATAATTGAACACATACATGAACACGAAACCAAACGCTCTGATACCAATTGCTGGAAATCGATATCCCGGGCTATTAAAATTTGCGGAAAATAATAACCCGACCGAAATCCTCTCGCCGGAAACACGCGAACCACCAAACGGAACCGGGCACGATAAGAGAGTCGTCGCCGCGGGAAAAACCCGCGGCTAGAAACCCTAGCCGAGCCCCCGCCGGGGCTCGCGATCGCTGCCCTAGCGATCGCCGGGGATCCACGCGCATCCCCGTGGGGCTGTTCCGAACAGCCCCTGGCGGTGAGTCCGGCGACTCATCGCCACCGCCGAGGAGGGCGGTGCGCCCAGCGCACCCGCCGCGGCCCAGCCGCGGCTGCCCCCGCGATCGACCGTAAGGTCGATCGCATGCCCCGGCGTCCAGCCGGGGCGTCCTCGTGTGGGCCCCGCGATCGACGCCCTAGGGCTCGATCGCACCCATCGGCTCCCAGCCGAGGGTCCTTCGAACCTTCGCCGGGGATCTCGAATCCCCGTCCCCGAAGTTCGTCGTTTTCCCGGATCGTGCGTTCATATATGATTGTTGGAAATCGACTACCCGGGACACATCCATTCGAACACTCGAACATCCGGACGTCCCCAATCGACTTCTGGAAGTCACCCCCGGACAGCCAAGGCCACCCGCCCAAGAGATCGCGCATCCGCCGCAGCCGAAGCCGCGGCTCGCGATCTGCCCGGAGCAGGCGACCGCCTGCCCACCAGGCGAGCGCTCGCGCAGCAAGGCAAGCGAGCGCTTGCTGCCCAGGCGAGCGCCCACGACCTGTCGCGAGCGGGCGCTTGCTCCTCTGGCGGTCGCCTGGCTGCTGCGAACAGCAGCGCGATCCGCCCGTTCCGGCTGTTCCGATGAGATTTTCTCGATCCGACTGCCACGCCGGAGGTCAGAAACCTCCCAGCAGTCCGAGAACATCACATCCAAGCCACGGAACCTGATCTTTGGTTCGTTGTATGATTAACGCAAAAACAGAGATCGAATAAAATTGCGGAATAAAAGTTCCGATCTCATACCTCTCGGTCGATTGTTGAGACCTTAGATGCTTCTAACGTATGCCTCAGATCCCTTCTCCAGCCGTTGTGTGGGCAACGATCCGCTGGAGTTCTCCCTTCTGTACTTTCTCTATCAACAGCGTTAATATATCTTTTTCTCTCTGAGAGAAAAATATTAGCGCAAACTAATTTAATTTTACAGAGAAAAGTTATAATTGCGTTAACGCAATTGTTTTTCTGAGTAAAATGAAATAGCGGCGAATGATAGGGTTTAGGAGAGTACGGGAGGGGATTATATAGAGTTACGTTAGGGACCTTAGGATAAATTAATTAAGGGCTAAATTGAAATATTAATTAACTTGGAATACGTAAACGCAATTCCTTAATTAATCGATTTCAATTTTAATTATTATTAACTCCACTATAAAATAATAATTGAATTCCCGAAATTAATTTTAATATTATTTCAACAATAATAAATCCGCCGAAATTACATACACGACTTTCCCCGTGTTTAAGATATCGAACGTCCACGAATTTATTTAATTACTAATAATTAAATTAATTCGTTTCTTATTATCCGAGACTAGTACCACTCATCCTTATTATCATGTGGAACAAATCCACCTGCAGGGTTTACATGATAAACTTTATGAGCTCATCTCGGGGACGTTATCAACCCGATAAACGGGACACGGTTTCCTGTCTATAATCTATAGCATGCCGTGTGTACAATTCCGATTCCCAATTTACCGAGTATCTCGACTAATCAAATAGTCTCACTCATTGGCAAGTTAAAGAACCGAGAATTGGACATACGCACCTACAATTATATAGGGATTAAGAATTCGTATATCCGTAATTCTGAGGTCTAGTTCGATTACGTCGATTAGTATAAATCGAACGCCCTCCCGTGGTCCTGCTCAATACACCAAGTGTACAAGTGTAACATAATAGTCAAGACCAACTATTACCCAGTCACACTACGACGTACCGATGGATTGTCCCTGTCCATCTAAGTCGTGAGCTTCTGTTCGATAATATACGAGTAACCGACCGTATGATCTTCCGCGTGTCTCCTCACGCCATACTGTCTACAACGTATATATCTAGGACTATTGCATTCAAGTACAAAGTAGACAAAAAAATGCCGACCGTTTGATTAATAGATAATGAAAAACACAGATAAGGAGTTCCATATTGTCACTAAACTAGACATTTAGAATATAACTCCATCAATCTCCCACTTATACTAAATCTCTAGTTGCCCTCTACCATACATCCGATACCCATCCCCTTCACGTGTCTCTTGAACGCTTCCGCTGGAAGTGCCTTCGTAAAGGGGTCAGCCAGGTTATCCGCTGATGCAATCTTGGTGACAACCGCATCGCCTCTCCTGACGATGTCTCTAATCAGGTGGTACTTGCGATCTATGTGTTTACTCGCATTGTGGGCTCGTGGTTCCTTTGCATTTGCCACTGCACCGCTATTGTCACAATAAATTGTGATAGCTCTAGGCATTTTAGGAACCACATCCAAGTCCATAAGGAAGTTCCGGAGCCACACCGATTCTTTAGCTGCCTCAGAGGCTGCTACATATTCGGCTTCCATGGTAGAGTCCGAAATGCATTTCTGCTTAACACTCTTCCATGAGACTGCTCCACCTCCCAATGTGAACACATAGCCTGATGTAGACTTTCGCTGATCCTTATCAGATTGGAAATCCGAGTCTGTGTAACCAATAGGAATCAACTCGGACGCTTTGTAACTCAGAACATAATTCCTAGTCCTTCGCAGGTACTTAAGTATGTTCTTTACAGCAGTCCAGTGACCCTGTCCAGGGTTACTCTGATATCTAGCTACCATGCCCACGGCATAGCAGATATCAGGTCTCGTGCACAACATGGCATACATTAGACTTCCTACTGCCGAAGCATAAGGAACCTTCTTCATGTAATCTATCTCCTTTTGTGTTTTGGGACACATGTCTTTAGATAGATGAATTCCATGGCAGAAAGGTTGAGCACCTCTCTTGGAATTCTGCATGTTGAAACGAGCCAGAATCGTATCAATATATGAAGCCTGGGACAAGCTTAATGTTCTTTTCCGGCGATCCCTTATAACCTTGATCCCAAGAACATGTCCAACTTGTCCTAAGTCTTTCATATCGAATTGCTTGGACAACCATCCCTTTATGTCTGACAACATCTTCACATTGTTGCCAATTAGAAGGATGTCGTCTACATAAAGCACGAGAAACGCCACACTGTTTCCGTCACTTCTCCGGTATACACACGACTCGTCCATGCTTTGAATGAATCCATAAGACTGGATAACCTCATCAAACCGCATGTTCCAAGATCTAGAAGCTTGCTTCAATCCATAAATGGATCGGTTTAGCTTACACACTAGATGCTCTTGGCCTTTCTTGATGAAACCTTCTGGCTGTCTCATGTAAATGGTCTCGTCAAGATTCCCATTCAAGAATGCTGTCTTGACGTCCATTTGCCACACCTCATAATCCATATAAGATGCTATAGACAAAAGAATCCGGATCGACTTTAGCATAGCTACCGGCGAAAAGGTTTCCTCATAATCGATCCCTTCTTTCTGAGTATACCCTTTCGCAACAAGCCTAGCCTTGAAGGTTTCAACCTTCCCGTTAGACCCTCTTTTTCTCTTGTACACCCACTTGCAACCAATGGCTTTTACACCTTTGGGCGGTGCTACAAGATTCCAGACCTGATTTGAATCCATTGATTCAATCTCAGATTTCATCGCTTTTTGCCAAGACTGAGCATCTTGATCTTTAAGCGCCTCGCCATAGGTCCAGGGATCGGCTTCATGTTCTCCAGGTAACAAGTCCGAAGACTCACCTATAAACATGAACCTATCGGGTTGTCGAACAACCCTCCCACTACGACGAGGCTCCGGTGTAACCTCAGTAACTACAGGTGCAGACTGTGGTGGCGTATCACCCGGTTCGGTTGGATCTAAGCCTTGATCGTCCCCTCTCAGTTCGTTTAGTATTATCTCACTCTTGGGCTTGTGGTCCATTATATAATCCTCTTCCAAGAACCGAGCGTTGGTGCTAACAACGATCTTCTGGTCCTTAGGACTATAAAATAGACCACCTTTCGTTCCTCTAGGATATCCTATAAACAACCGAATATCTGAACGAGATTCCAACTTATCAGCACCATGCTTCAGCACATGTGCTGGACAACCCCAGATCCGAATGTGTTTCAAATTTGGCTTACGCCCGGTCCACAATTCCGAGGGCGTCTTAGGGACTGATTTAGAAGGAACTAAGTTCAGGATATACGCCGCTGTTTCCAAGGCATATCCCCAGAACGAAACTGGTAGTTCTGAATAACTCATCATAGATCTTACCATTTCCATAAGAGTCATATTCCTTCTTTCTGCTACACCATTCTGCTGGGGCGTGTATGGTGCAGTCATCTGGGAATCAATCCCATTCTCTAATAAGTACGCCTTAAACTCTCCCTAGAGGTACTCTCCTCCACGATCAGATCGTAGAGTCTTTATGGTTTTACCATGAAGGTTCTCCACAAGAGCTTTGTACTCCTTGAACTTGTCAAAGCACTCGCTCTTGCGGCGCATCAGGTATATGAAACCATACCTTGAGTAATCATCAGTGAAGGTTACGAAATATTCATAACCTCCTCTCGCTTGGACAGATAAAGGCCCGCACAAATCAGAGTGAATCAACTCTAGTACTTCCTTGGATCTATACCCTTTATCACTAAAGGGTCGCTTGGTCATTTTTCCTTCCAGGCATGATTCGCAGGTTGGAAAGTCCTCATCTTTCACACTACTGAGTATTCCATCAGTTATCAACCTTTGAATCCTACCCAAGTTAATATGACCTAGCCTAAGATGCCACAAGTACTTTTGATTCATTCTAGAAGGCTCCTTTCTCTTATTGGTACTAGATGTGTTAAAAGACTCTACTCGTTGCATCGTGGAATAATCAGGATTCAGTATATATAAGTTGCCTATCAATGTACCAGAACAGATATACTCACCATTCTTTTTGATAATAACAGAACTATCAAAAGAAACAGAATATTTATTCAAAACCAACTTAGAAACCGAAACAAGGTTCTTTCTAAAGTTCGGTACATAAAGACAATCATTCAATACTAAAACTTTATTATTAAAAGATAAATGAACATCTCCCACTGCAACTGCCGCCACTTTCGTAGCATTGCCCATGTAGATGGTGATCTCTCCCTCTCTAAGCCGCCGGGTTTCCTGGAACCCCTGCAAAGAATTGCAGACATGATCAGTGGCTCCCGTATCCACACACCAGGTACCGGTGGATAACACCGCTAAACATGTTTCAGTGACTAAGGAAAAGTTCATACCTCCTTGTCTGAGAGGACAATTAGACTTCCAATGTCCAGACTGCTTGCAACGGAAACACTTGCCCTTGGGCTTGTTCACTCCATTCTGTGGTCCACCAATTCTGGGTCCACTGGGTTTCCGTCCTTGCTTCTTCTTCCTCTTAGCTCCCGGAGGGCCAGGAAGTTTCACAGCCACAAGTGCCTGAGGTTTCTTAAAGATTCCCTCTGCCGCCTGGAGTTCAGTCAGGAGTTCCGCCAACGTATATAACCTCTTGTTCATGTTATAGTTCAGGCGGAACTGCTCAAAACTCTTAGGCAGAGACTGGAGCACTATATCGATATGGGTTTCCCCATCGATAGATCCTCCCATAATCTCTATCTCATTCAGATAGCCTATCATCCTAAGAACGTGATCCCTCACGGGCGTTCCTTCGGACATAGTGGCCGTCATGAGTTGCCTCATGGCATCTTGCCTGGCTGCCCTATCCTGACTACCAAACATCTCCTTGAGGTTAAGCATCATATCATAGGCAGTGGTCATGGCTTCATGCTGATGTTGCAGCACATTTGACATAGAAGCCAAAATGTAGCACCGCGCCATCTGATTAGCCTTGACCCACTTCCGATGAGCTTCCTTTTCCTCAGGAGTGGAGGTGTCAATAGGTTCGTCAGGACAATCCTCATGGAGTACATATTTGTACTCCTCAGCAGTCAGGACAATGTCCAAGTTTCGTTTCCAGTCAATATAGTTCGGACCAGTGAGTTTGTTCTCTTTTAGTATCATGGATAGCGGGTTGAGTGCCATATCTATAAAAGAGACAAATCAAACTGTCAAATTTAATTCGATATTAACTCCCTTAATTAATATCATTAAATCTACCAATCAATCCTAAAATCCCATTAGACTAGCATGCCACGTTCATGTGGACGTATACTAGTCCAAATGATTTTATAACTGGACTTTTACTTCGGTCGTACATCATTACAGCAGTGACTCCGATGGGGAGGATACTATAAAGCGTACCTAAGTGTATACCATTTCTCAGTACTAAGTTGACCGCTCGGAAACTACACGCCCACCGCAAGCCACGTTAGTGTGGACGTTTACGTTGACATGCGGTCCCTTTACGATTTCCTATAACTGTCGAGCCTCAATTAACCCAAAGTTCCGTTTCCGTCTAGTAAGCCACGATAGTGTGGACGTTTACTAAACAAACAACTTTGTTAATTGAATTCCATTTAATAAATTTCACAATTTCGTTAATCAAAGCTTGATATCTCGTAAGTGAAACTCGAAGTTTCTAACCAGCGATCAATCATGCAATTGAGCCCTATCTCTCACAAAGTGAGGGAGCCAACCAGACAGTCGATCTAGTCATCAAATGACTCGAATGTCTCTAATCTGTGTCATCGACATAACCAAGCGCTTTGGCTCCATTCCACTCCCCGGGGTGAGAATGAGTCGAGTTGAAATTAGTCTTTGAAAGACAGATTAGGCATTGCTTTGAAAAACTTAATTGTTCAATTTTAAAATTGGAATTTCATTCGAATTTCGATCAAAGTGATTTCCGTGTATCGACTTTATCCGATAGGGAGGATGACACTAAAGCCAACTCGTAAGTCAATACACATCACTCTCGAAACAGAGAATGGAGACCGCGGGATTGTTTCCAATCCCTCTCCCACTTAGTATTTTACGATTTAGGGATATACATGCATAAAATAATAAGCATAATAAAACACGTAAATCACATAAGAAAGCAATTAACGTGGCCCGATTATTATGGCCTTAAAATCTTGAATGCACATCTCTTGGAACTCGAACTCGTTGCTCGTCTCGACTTCGATTCTCGTTCCTCCGGGCTTCGATCTCGTCTCGATCCAATAGCAGAAATTAATTACAAAAAAAATATTCTACTAAGTCCGGTATCGATCCTATACATTTTGATCGACCCTATACAAGTCCCGGATCCAACGAAAAGATAAATAAACCTAACGACTCAACCCGTCGTTTTTATCTATTACAAACAAGCAACTTTCCAAAAAATAAAACCGATCTCGACAAGCCCGAGAGTTTAATCAAAACCACATACATACAGCACAAAATATCAAAAATAAATTGGCCATAATAATCGGGTTCAACCTGCAAGGTAACACGCGCAAAAATACAACGAACCGATAACCGGCTCTGATACCAATCGTTGGAAATCGACTACCCGGGATACATCCATTCGAACACTCGAACATCCGGACGTCCCCAATCGACTTCTGGAAGTCACACCCGGACAGCCAAGGCCACCCGCCCAAGAGATCGCGCATCCGCCGCAGCCGAAGCCGCGGCTCGCGATCTGCCCGGAGCAGGCGACCGCCTGCCCACCAGGCGAGCGCTCGCGCAGCAAGGCAAGCGAGCGCTTGCTGCCCAGGCGAGCGCCCGCGACCTGTCGCGAGCGGGCGCTTGCTCCTCTGGCGGTCGCCTGGCTGCTGCGAACAGCAGCGCGATCCGCCCGTTCCGGCTGTTCCGATGAGATTTTCTCGATCCGACTGCCACGCCGGAGGTCAGAAACCTCCCAGCAGTCCGAGAACATCACATCCAAGCCACGGAACCCGATCTTTGGTTCGTTGTATGATTAACGCAAAAACAGAGATCGAATAAAATTGCGGAATAAAAGTTCCGATCTCATACCTCTCGGTCGATTGTTGAGACCTTAGATGCTTCTAACGTATGCCTCAGATCCCTTCTCCAGCCGTTGTGTGGGCAACGATCCGCTGGAGTTCTCCCTTCTGTACTTTCTCTATCAACAGCGTTAATATATCTTTTTCTCTCTGAGAGAAAAATATTAGCGCAAACTAATTTAATTTTACAGAGAAAAGTTATAATTGCGTTAACGCAATTGTTTTTCTGAGTAAAATGAAATAGCGGCGAATGATAGGGTTTAGGAGAGTACGGGAGGGGATTATATAGAGTTACGTTAGGGACCTTAGGATAAATTAATTAAGGGCTAAATTGAAATATTAATTAACTTGGAATACGTAAACGCAATTCCTTAATTAATCGATTTCAATTTTAATTATTATTAACTCCACTATAAAATAATAATTGAATTCCCGAAATTAATTTTAATATTATTTCAACAATAATAAATCCGCCGAAATTACATACACGACTTTCCCCGTGTTTAAGATATCGAACGTCCACGAATTTATTTAATTACTAATAATTAAATTAATTCGTTTCTTATTATCCGAGACTAGTACCACTCATCCTTATTATCATGTGGAACAAATCCACCTGCAGGGTTTACATGATAAACTTTATGAGCTCATCTCGGGGACGTTATCAACCCGATAAACGGGACACGGTTTCCTGTCTATAATCTATAGCATGCCGTGTGTACAATTCCGATTCCCAATTTACCGAGTATCTCGACTAATCAAATAGTCTCACTCATTGGCAAGTTAAAGAACCGAGAATTGGACATACGCACCTACAATTATATAGGGATTAAGAATTCGTATATCCGTAATTCTGAGGTCTAGTTCGATTACGTCGATTAGTATAAATCGAACGCCCTCCCGTGGTCCTGCTCAATACACCAAGTGTACAAGTGTAACATAATAGTCAAGACCAACTATTACCCAGTCACACTACGACGTACCGATGGATTGTCCCTGTCCATCTAAGTCGTGAGCTTCTGTTCGATAATATACGAGTAACCGACCGTATGATCTTCCGCGTGTCTCCTCACGCCATACTGTCTACAACGTATATATCTAGGACTATTGCATTCAAGTACAAAGTAGACAAAAAAATGCCGACCGTTTGATTAATAGATAATGAAAAACACAGATAAGGAGTTCCATATTGTCACTAAACTAGACATTTAGAATATAACTCCATCAATGATGACCTTACGATCTTCCCACGTATTCCTTGCACTATCTTGAACGTCGGGTGGGCGACGATCCTCCAAGCTTATGGATCCTCTTCTCTCTCTCTCTCTCTTCTTTCTCTCTCTAGAAGAATTATGATCTTCAAGTTATGAACTTATGAGAATAGAGAAGACCATGCAGTGCTTTTATAGGCTACGTAGGGGATCTAAAGGAGGTGGAATATTGGGCTTCCAATATTAATGATTAAATTGAGCCCAAGCCCAAATCTATTAATCTCCCATTAATATTAATTAATTTATTTTCCACTATATAAATTAATTGCACTCCCAATATTAAACCATATTATATCAAATAATATTTCTCCGGTAGTATTATTTATTCCGTGTATTTAAGATTTAAATATCCATGAATAAAATTAATTTATTGCTAATTAATTTATTCATCTCTTGAATCCGAGACTAGTACCATTCAACCTTAATTATTGTGCGGAACGAATCCACTCATGAGGTTTACACAATAATTCCTTATGAACTCATCTCGGGGATATTATCAACCCTTACGGGATACACTTTCCCGTCAAGTATTCACGGCATGTCATATATAAAATATAGTGACCCAACTTAACCGGTAATTAACCCAATAATTAAATCGTTTAATTCCTTTGGAAAATCAAAGTCACTTATATTAAATATACACACCCACAATAGTATCGGGGATTAAGAATAAAATACTCTGAGACTTAAATCGATTATCGCCGGCAATCCTAATCGATAAATCTCAACGATCCGCCCAATACACCAAGTGTACAAGTGTGATAAAATAATTAAGACAAATTATTTTCTCTCTCACACAACGACTATACCGATGGATTGGTCCGTGTCCATCTAGGTCGTGAGCAACTGTTTGATTAAATACGAGTAACCGATAGTATGATCTTCTGTGTGTCCATACACACCATACTAACTACAACGTATAAAATCCAGGACTATGATTTTGCATATATTTAATTATCAAACAAAGCGATGGCCCTGGTCACACCGAATCGCTCAATCATTGCATGTTCCCCGAACATGCTATTGAGTTGTTCAATGATATCATAGGATGTGGTTATCTAACACATTTTTCTTGTCTTCGTATTTGAGGACCATCCTCAAATTACGTTGTCAATCAAGAAAATATATATTGTTCAATTTTTTACAATCAAGAATTGAACCAAACTTGAATTGAGTTGATATTTGACATGATAAACTACAAAATAAAGATAACTAAAGTATGTAAACATCCACAAAGCGGTAAACAAATAAGGTTGTCTATCAAAATTACTTATATGTTACATTTTGTTCAATCGATATCTAATATCGTTGTTCCCTTAAACAAAACGATCCCAAGACCCTCATCTTGCGAATCCTTAAGCCGACTGAGTCCGCACTTAAGAAACTACAAGATAGGTAGACATCTCATGTCAATGACATCTAATGTCACTTTCGGTTGACGAGAATCCCATTCTCATCTCATGTCTCGATAGCCACGCCTGCAGTGGATCTATCGATGAGAAAACCAATCTCACTTGTAAGGGTTTAACCCTTACTCCCACTATCCCAAGATAACAAGTAGTACCCCGCTGAGGCGGACCTACCAACTTATGATCGAGGGCTTCATAGGTGTGATGTTTTGGACAAGACATTTATACTCATTATTTTGGGAACTTGCATGCATAGGTGTTTATATGTAAGTTGAACATTTATAACATAAAACATCCTATAACTAGCAAAGCAATTAAATACGTAATCGAAAGGCCCCTAGAACCTCATAACTCTCAAAAGAAAAGAATAAAAGCAACAAAAAAGGCCTTGAACATCTTCTGGACTGGTCTGCGCCCGCCATTTCAGTTCCGCGCCCGCCGATTGAGGTCAACCTTAGTCCGTACCCATAAAACCACGAACGACGCCCGCCGTTTCACAAACGGCGGTCGCCGAACACCACTGACGGTCGCCGTTTCCAAAATGGCGCCCGCCGAAAGGGTAAAAAACCAATCTGACCCAAAATCAGCATTTCGACGGTCGTCGTTTCCAAAACGACGGTCGTCAAATCAAAACGACGGTCGTCGTTTTTATCTGACAGTCCCGATTTTGCCCGTTTTGCTTCGTTTCTTCTCGTTTTTGCTAGAGAGCCGAGATCCACCGTCGATCCATGGAATCAATCCATTGCTTACACATTGAACAATACATATCGAAATAGAAAACCTATCTATTACAACTGATTCCAAGGGACACAGCCCTCAAAAGACTATGGCCAATCTTACGTAAAAAACGACAATTTCATTCACCCGACCACTAACGGTGGCCGGCCTTACCTCTAATCACATAAGTACAAATAAACATATAAGTCAATTATTAGATTTAAACCAATGTGTCCAACACAAAAGTGTGCACGAGCCCTAGGCTCTGATACCAATTTGAAGGTATCGGTACACCGATCCGATCGATATACCGTGTGTGCGGAAGCGTGTAAAGCGTATAAATCTATCATTCTTGGATCTTAGTGCACACATAATGTGTATAAGAACACATATAAACATATATATATATATATATATATATATATATATTATATGTTGGAATAGGTGACCGGCGAGCCAACGGTTGGCCGAGCGGTTAACCGTATTCCGTTATATAACGGTTTATTTCGTTAATTAATGAAACCTATATTAATGGCATATACTATATCTGCTCCCAATGTTGAATCATAGATATAGTCCTGTACAGTTGCACATGTTGTATGAATTCGGTTTTGTGGAAACCGAGAGATAATTCTGTTAACGCAACGTAACTGGTCAAACTCTATTCCTAGTCGATGGGTTACGCCAATAACGAGGATACCCGGCCTTTCCCCCTTGAGACTAGCACTTAGTGTATGTGGGCTAATCTCGAGCCTCGATGTTTGGACATCGACATACTTGAGTGGGTGCTCACTGTTGATGAGTTCACTGAACCCCCTCTCCCTGGAATCTCTAAGTGGTTATCACTGATCGAGTAGAGAATTCCATAATATAGTTGTACACAATTAATCCTTAAGACCTAGATATCAACGTGACTTCATCAGAGGACTAGCTGTATCGTGACATGTCTCTGATTCCCTGGAAAGGGAGTAAGTCGAAAAAGGAGACAATTTTCGTGCAGTTCGAAATCTGATGTGAAGTCTGTGCATGGTAGTAGGGGATCTGATCGCTTGATATAGATCATGGATGTCCTGTGTGTTCTGATGGTTCGTAGTCCCGGAGTCTCTGGCCAGAGTTGAATAGTGAGGTGATTAGAGAAATGTGTTTCTCTGAATCAATCACGACTGGATTTTACGAAACCTAGAACGTACGCACAGTTATCAAACTCAACAAGAGATCTCGATTAACCAATATCTCTAGTTTGATCGGGACATATGTATCGGAGGGATCGTACTGTATGTTGGAATTCGATATCCCGGGCTATTAAAAATTGCGGAAACCATAGCCCGATCAAAAACCATTCGCCGGAGATCACATGAACGCCGATGAACGCGCCGGAGCACGAGCCGAACGCACGACACGGCCGAAGCCGCGCGCACGCCCAGCCCGAGCCCCCGTCCGCGGGGCTCATGCGATCGAAGGATCGATCGCGTCGTGCGATCGATCGGCTGGGGCTGCAACGGCAACCCCGCGGTGAGTCCGGCGACTCACCGCCGTCGGGGAGGGGGGCAGCTCGCCCAGCGAGCCGCGGCGGCACCAGCCACCACCCCGCGATCGAACCTAGGGTTCGATCGCACCCCGGCGTCCAGCCGGGGTTCTCCTCGATCGCGCATCCCCGGCGTCCAGCCGGGGTGCTCTTGGTTCGATCCCCACGAGGTCCTCGAGCCGCGGCGGTCCGGTGGTTTCACCACCACCGCCCGGTTCGTCCTCGTTCCGGGGTTCGTCCTCGGATCTTGGTTCTACGGTATTTTCAATAAATAATCGAATAAAATCATCAAGGGTGTTTAACGATTTTGTACCTTCGATTCGTTGTTCGGAGAAACGAGATCAATCGATGACCTTGAGATCTTCCCACGTATTCCTTGCACTATCCCGGACGTCGTGTGGGCGACGATCTACCGAACTCCATGGATCCTCCTCTCTACTTTCTCTCTCTAGAATTGTGATCTTCAATTTATGAGAATAGAGAAGACCATGTAGTGCTTTTATAGGCTACGTAGGGGATCTTAAGGAGGTGGAATATTGGGCTTCCAATAATAGTGATTAAATTGAGCCCAAGCCCAAATCTATTAATCCTTACTATTATTAATTAATTCTATTTTCCACTATATAAAATTAATTGCACTCCCAATATTAAACCATATTATATCAAATAATATTTCTCCGGTAGTATTATTTATTCCGTGTATTTAAGATATAAATATCCATTAATAAAATTAATTTATTGCTAATTAATTTATTCATCTCTTATATCCGAGACTAGTACCATTCAACCTTAATTATTATGCGGAACGAATCCACCTGCAGGGTTTACATAATAATTCCTTATGAACTCATCTCGGGGATATTATCAACCCTTCCGGGATACACTTTCCCGTCAAGTATTCACGGCATGTCATATATAAAATATAGTGACCCAACTTAACCGGTAATTAACCCAATAATTAAATCGGTTAATTCCTTTGGTAAATCAAAGTCACTTATATTGAATATACACACCCGCAATAGTTTCGGGGATTAAGAATAAAATACACTTAGAGTCGAATCGATTATCTCCGGCAATCCTAATCGATGAATCTCAACGATCCGCTCAATACACCAAGTGTACAAGTGTGATAAAATAATTAAGACAAATTATTTTCTCTCTCACACAACGACTATACCGATGGATTGGTCCGTGTCCATCTAGGTCGTGAGCAACTGTTCGATTAAATACGAGTGACCGATAGTATGATCTTCTGTGTGGGCCCGACACACCATACTAACTACAACGTATAGAATCCAGGACTATAATTTGCATATATTTAATTATAAATAATTAAACGCAAATAATTGTTTATTTAATTAAATAGATTAGTGGCAATGGATCGTGAGTTTCCTTTACTTAAATCTAGACATTAAGTACACAACTCCAACAATCTCCCACTTGTACTAAGGTCTAGTCATTTCCTCCAAACTCCCGACTCCCATACTCATCACGTGCTTAAGTTGTACTTCCAAGAAGTACTATGTGAATGAGCACTCTAGGTTGCCGCTCTGAAGTTATCTTGGTGACTACAGCGTCGTCTCCCTCGACGATGACTCGTATCAGGTGGTACTTGCACTATGTGTTATCTTACACTTATGGACTTGTGATTTCTTACCATTTGCCATCGCACCGCTATACACATAGCCTTTTGGCAAATTAAGAATCACCTCTAAGTCCCAGAGATTATCCCGGAGTTATACCAAAACTTCCGCTGCCTCTGAGGCCGCTATTTGGTTACCCATGGCAGAGTCCGAAAAGCATCGTGCTTATCACTCTTCCATGTTAAAACTCCTTCTCCTTCAATAGTGAAACACATAGCCTGATATCGACTTACACTGGTCCTCATTCGATTAGAAATCTAAGAGAATGTAATCCAAAGGAAAAACTCGTCTGCTTCATAGTCTAGAACAGTACTTCGAAAGTACTTTTACGGCAGTCGAATATTCCTTTCCAGGATTACCTTGATATCCTCCCACTATGCTAACCGCATAGCCGATATCAGGTTCTTGTTTTCAACAATGCATTTATTAAGCTTTCCACACTCAAAGTGTAGGAAACTGATTTCATTGCTTCTATCTCCTTTTGTGTTCCAAAACACATATCCTTAGATAGATGCATTCCGTCTCTGAAAGGTAATGAACCTTTCTCGGAATCTTGCATGTTAAAACGAACCATAATCATTTATGTAAGAAGTCCAGGAAAAGTACAATGTTCTCTTCTTGAGATCCTAGATCTTAAGAACATGCTCTAACTTCTTCTTCATCTCATATATCGATTTTTCTAGACAACCATCATTTTATGTCTGACAACATCTTTACATTGTTACCAATGATAAAATGTCATCTACATAAAAAACTCCGAGAAACACCACCTTGTTTCCATCACGTTTCCCATACACACGATTCGTCTATGCTTTTGATGAATCCATAAAATGGACTATCTCATCAATTTTCAAGTACCACGAACTCAATGCTTTGTTTCAATCCATAAATGGATCAACTAAGCTTGTACTCTAAATGATCTCGCCTCTTAGCAATAATCCTTATTGCTCTCCAAGAAGGCACATTTAGATCTAGTACGGCCTTCATGTAGATCCAGGGATCGATTTCATGTATACTAGGTCCAGAGTCCGAAGACTCTCCTAGTCTTATGAATATCTCCGGTTGTCCCACAACCTCCCACTACAATGGCATTCCGGTGTATAAACAGTGATAACAGTAGGTGCAGTTAGTGGTGTACCGCTACTCGGTTCGGCTGGTTCTAAGTCTTAATCTTTCTCTCTCATTTCAAAGTATCATGTCACTTTAGGCTTGTGGTTCATCATATAGTCTTTCTCTAAGAACCGGGCGTTAGAACTTATAACGTCCTTCTGGTTCATAGTACTATTGAACACATATCTTTTGTTCTTCTAGGATATTCTACAACCGCATTTGAATGCGCCGTTGTTTCCAGACATATCCATAGAACATAGGTAGTTCCGTATAACTCATCTTTTACTATCTCTATAAGAGTTCCATTTCTTATTATCGACATACCATTTCTACACAACAGTGTATGGTGTAGTCATTTGGGATCAAATCCCAATCTCTGATTAGTATGCCATGCATTCCTTAGACAGGTACTTGCCTCTGCGATCAAAACGCAGGCTACAAATGGATATACCTTGATGGTTCTCCACAATTGCTTAGTGTCCATTGACTTGTCAAAACACTTGCTTTTGTGGCGCATCATGTATTCTAATCCATTTCTCGAGTAATCATCAAATGAAGTACTCGTACCTTATTGTCTGAGTAGACATCGGTCTGCATACATCAGAGTCAATCAATTCTTATACTTGTCCGGATCTTACATCTTATATCCATAAAGGATTGCTTAGTCACATTATCTTCCAAATTAGATTCTTAGGTCGGAAGGTCCACTCCTTCAACTTAATTGATCAATTTTCGACCTTTGAACTTCTTATTTGAATAAACATGATTCAGCATAAGAATCCACAAGTATAATTGACAAAGAAATCTCTTATTAGCAAAACGAGTTTTACTACGGTTCGTTGCATTGTGGTGGACTCAGGATCTATCATTTATATATTGCTAGCCAATGTACCAGAATAGATACTATCTTTATTTCTTCTCATAACCATCAAATGATTAAAAGAAATAAAATATCCATTCATTAGAAATCCAGAACAAAGTTCTTTCTAATATGAAAGGTACATAAAAGCAATAACTCAAAATGAAATCCTATAAAATGTCCTCCACTGCAACTGCTGCCTCCTCCACAGCATTGCCCATGTAGACTACGAATTTTTTTTTTTTAAGTCGTTAGGTTTCCTGGAACCTCTCGCATTTAAAATGCACATACCGTCAGTGGTTCCATATCTACACACCAGGTTCCGGTAGATAATACCACTGACTATGTTTTTCGACTAAAGAAAATTTCGTACTTTCTTTGAGAGGATAATCAGACTTCCAGTACCCAGACTGTTTGCATCGAGAACACTTGCCTAATGGCTTTTCTCATCCCATCTCGTGGTCCAAGACACTTAGGACCACTGGGTTTCTTTGCTTGCTTTTCCTTTCCCCCGATTTTGCCCTTAGGTTCAAAAACTTTTGGCATTGGCTACAAGAGCTTGCGATTTCCGACTCAACTCGTCTAAAAGGTCAATCATCTCAAAAACGTGTTTAAGCGTTTCCTCGAAGCGACTGGCCTTTATGAGTATCCTCATCGCTTCTTGTCTAGCCGCCTATGTCAATAGGCTCGAGAGGACAAAGCTTATTGAGTACTAACCAGTACTCTTCAACAGTCTGGACAATGTCTAGATCTCTATTCCAATCATTACATTTAGGGACCAATGAGTTTAAATCCTTACGTATCACATTAAGTGGGTTCAAAGCCATACCCTAATCTATGAGCACATATAACAACAAACAATCGATTTAATCTCCGATATTATCTCCCTCAAATAATATCATTAAACCACTAATCACCTCTAAAATCCCATCAGATAAGGCAAGCCACGTTCGTGTGGACGTTTACCTATCCAAATGATTTAGCAATTAGATTTGCTTCGGTCGTACATCAATTATAGCGTTACTTCGTTGGGAAGAATACTATAAAGCGTACCTAAGTGTAAACCATTACTCAGTATCTAAGAAGATTGTTTGGGACACGTATATTCACCGCAAGCCACGTTCGTGTGGACGTTTACGTTAACATACGCTCTCTTACTCCCTTCTATAACTGTCTACATCAATCGTTCCAAAATCCCATTCAATGTAGCAAGCCACGTTCGTGTGGACGTTTACTACACCAAAGACTTTTACAATTGACTCCCAATTACTTGAATCATTTAATCTTGTAAATCAAGACGCGGAGAATCATAAGTGAAACTCGAAGTTTCTAACCAGTGATTCACCATGCGAACGACCCTATCTCTCATAAATGAGGGAGCCGAGCAGACAATCGATCCACCTTAAAAAAGGATGGTACGAAGGTCTCTAATTTGTGTCCTCGACATGACCAAGTGGCTTTGGCTCCATTCCACTCCCCGGGGTGAGAATGAGTCGACTTGAAATCAGTTTTGGAAAGACAAATTAGGCATTGTTTGATAAACTTAATCAATGTTTCTCGTAAAAGGAATTACAAGAATTCTCCTCCAATGACTTGTCTATACGAACTTCAAAAGTCCATAAAAGTCACCAAGAGAACAGCAATGGAGACCATGGATATGTTTCCATACCCTCTCCCACTTAGCTTTTTATAACAAAGGGATACGCTATCTAATGCATAATTAAATACACATAAGCATGCATACATGAAATAAAGCACATAGAATATTATCACATAATCAAAATAATACTAGAATATTATTTTCCGACTATTATGGCTTTACCGCATCTCCGTACGCATCTTCTAGTCTTTAGTCTTCGTTCTTGAATGCTCCATGTGACGGGAATATTAATTCCAATATTTAAATCTATTTATTTTCAATTAATCCAAAAGTTACTTAATTCGAAAATTAAGTCAATCGAATATATCAAAAATAAAATTAAATATTATTAATATTTTTATTTATTTATTTTCCTATCTAATTCTATTAAATCTCTAGAATAATCTATCCAAGACCCACTTGGAATATTCTAGAAGACTTCTATAATAGAATAAGGAAATAAAATAAATTAGGACTCCTAATCCTTCCAAATTAATTCCTTTCCTAATCTATTAAAAATTCCATAAAGGAATAATTAAATAGGAAAAATTAATTAAGTACTCTTTTACTTTCCAAAATTAATTAATTTCCATGTCCATGAAAATTCCCATAAAATAGGAATAATCAACTAGAAATAAATTAATTTAATAATTAATTATTTTCCTTTCTAATTCCATTAAATCTCTAGAATCCTATTCCAAGTAGAACTTAGAATATTCTAGAAGACTTCCATAATAGAATAAGGAAATAAATTAATTCCAATTAATTCTTTTCCTAATCCATGAGAGTTTCCATAAAGAAAAACACTCAATAAGGAAAACCGAATTAATTCTAAATTTATTCCTTCCTTATCCATGAAAAATCCAAAAAAAAATAGGAATAATCAATAAGGGAATAAATTTATTCTAAATTTATTCTTTTCCTATTTCATGAGAGTTCCTTAGAATAGGAATACTCAAAATAGGAAAACCGAATAATTTAGGAAAGTAAATCTCGGTAGGAGTAGGATTTTCCGGGGACGAACACGGAGATTTCCGAAATCCCCACGCTCGTCCCGCCCGCAATCGATCGAGAACCATAATGTGCGTGCATTACCAATTAATTAATCCACGCCTACACCAACAGGACAATGGAATTAATTCATTCAGCACATGCACATGCACTCTTGTGAAATCATTCACGTGCACAGGGGCTCCCTTTTTCTGATCGCGGGCCCTTAGTTGGTTCGGCCTTCGCGGTCGAACCCGAGTCCTAGCTCTCTTCCGTCACATGTCTTCTCCGGCGGTCGTTTCGTCATCGAACCAACGTAAATAAATTACAAGAATTTAAATTACAATTATCCGGTATCGATTCTATACATGAAATCGACCCTATACAATTTCCGGAAAAAGTAGAACGTAATAATAAATCCTAAATTCGGTCAACCCCCGAATTTTTACTATTACAAGCATTCACCACACATAAAACGAATCTCGACATGTCCGAGAGTTTAATCAAAACATATTATGACAATAATTAACGAATAAATTATATCTAGCCATAATAGTCGGAAACCCTGCAAGGTAGAACAATTTTATCGAAAATACCGCGAACGTAAACCTCGCTCTGATACCAATTGTTGGAATTCGATATCCCGGGCTATTAAAAATTGCGGAAACCATAGCCCGATCAAAAACCATTCGCCGGAGATCACATGAACGCCGATGAACGCGCCGGAGCACGAGCCGAACGCACGACACGGCCGAAGCCGCGCGCACGCCCAGCCCGAGCCCCCGTCCGCGGGGCTCATGCGATCGAAGGATCGATCGCGTCGTGCGATCGATCGGCTGGGGCTGCAACGGCAACCCCGCGGTGAGTCCGGCGACTCACCGCCGTCGGGGAGGGGGGCAGCTCGCCCAGCGAGCCGCGGCGGCACCAGCCACCACCCCGCGATCGAACCTAGGGTTCGATCGCACCCCGGCGTCCAGCCGGGGTTCTCCTCGATCGCGCATCCCCGGCGTCCAGCCGGGGTGCTCTTGGTTCGATCCCCACGAGGTCCTCGAGCCGCGGCGGTCCGGTGGTTTCACCACCACCGCCCGGTTCGTCCTCGTTCCGGGGTTCGTCCTCGGATCTTGGTTCTACGGTATTTTCAATAAATAATCGAATAAAATCATCAAGGGTGTTTAACGATTTTGTACCTTCGATTCGTTGTTCGGAGAAACGAGATCAATCGATGACCTTGAGATCTTCCCACGTATTCCTTGCACTAGCCCGGACGTCGTGTGGGCGACGATCTACCGAACTCCATGGATCCTCCTCTCTACTTTCTCTCTCTAGAATTGTGATCTTCAACTTATGAGAATAGAGAAGACCATGTAGTGCTTTTATAGGCTACGTAGGGGATCTTAAGGAGGTGGAATATTGGGCTTCCAATAATAGTGATTAAATTGAGCCCAAGCCCAAATCTATTAATCCTTACTATTATTAATTAATTCTATTTTCCACTATATAAAATTAATTGCACTCCCAATATTAAACCATATTATATCAAATAATATTTCTCCGGTAGTATTATTTATTCCGTGTATTTAAGATATAAATATCCATTAATAAAATTAATTTATTGCTAATTAATTTATTCATCTCTTATATCCGAGACTAGTACCATTCAACCTTAATTATTATGCGGAACGAATCCACCTGCAGGGTTTACATAATAATTCCTTATGAACTCATCTCGGGGATATTATCAACCCTTCCGGGATACACTTTCCCGTCAAGTATTCACGGCATGTCATATATAAAATATAGTGACCCAACTTAACCGGTAATTAACCCAATAATTAAATCGGTTAATTCCTTTGGTAAATCAAAGTCACTTATATTGAATATACACACCCGCAATAGTTTCGGGGATTAAGAATAAAATACACTGAGACTCGAATCGATTATCGCCGGCAATCCTAATCGATGAATCTCAACGATCCGCTCAATACACCAAGTGTACAAGTGTGATAAAATAATTAAGACAAATTATTTTCTCTCTCACACAACGACTATACCGATGGATTGGTCCGTGTCCATCTAGGTCGTGAGCAACTGTTCGATTAAATACGAGTGACCGATAGTATGATCTTCTGTGTGGGCCCGACACACCATACTAACTACAACGTATAGAATCCAGGACTATAATTTGCATATATTTAATTATAAATAATTAAACGCAAATAATTGTTTATTTAATTAAATAGATTAGTGGCAATGGATCGTGAGTTTCCTTTACTTAAATCTAGACATTAAGTACACAACTCCAACACTGTACGCTAACTATATTACAAGGTTCTTGCAGGCACTTCATTTGTATCTAGGGAATTAGTGAAGCGTTGCTGCTAGATGCTCGTCACTGATTCGTTGGGCACCGACTTGTTCGGAGATTAAATAATATGATTATTAATCTAAAACTCTTGGGAGTAGTTGAAATAAGAATAATATGTTGTTCGAATCACAATATGTTGTGAGCCCACGGCTAGTTATACACCTGAACCATTGAGGGTCACATTCTCGTGTAAACCGATCCTTGAATACAATCATGTATTAATTAACTGTTAATTAAGAAAATATAATCGGAGGTCAATATGATTGAATCCGAGATTCATAATTGTGATTATGAGTTGGAAATAATACTGAGCTGAAGAAAACGGACACGATGGTGTACACTTTCTATTTTGGGAAATTTCCCGATTTAGCAGTACCCCTGAAATGGGCTTTCCGATTTTGTGAAATTGGAAATTTTTATTATTATCTCATATTGATGAGAAAATTAAAACGAAAACGAAAATATAATTGTTATATTTTTCGGAGATCAAATTGATTGTCAATTTTGGAGAAACGTAATGACGGCTAATGAATTGGGCCGGCTAGGGTTAATGGATCCGATCCATTAGGGTTTGAGCCCAATAAGGTCTTTTCCTAACCTATAAAAGGAGCCTCTTGGCTAGAGGAAAGACACACCAAGTGAAGAGCTCAAAACCCTAGCCTCACTTTCTCTCCTCTCCTCTCTCCCTCTCGTCAGGCCCCTCGGTCGCCTCCCTCGGAGGACCGCCGACAACCGGAGCCGCCGCCGCCTAGTGCCGCCGCCGGCAGCCGCCTAGTGCCGCCGCCGGCAGCCGCCTAGTGCCGCCGCCGGCAGCCGCCTCCCCTCGCGCGGAATCCGATTCCGGCACCGTTTTTCCGGCCCGTCTTGTTGGAAATCGATATCCCGGGCTATTAAAATTTGCGGAAAATAATAACCCGACCAAAATCCTCTCGCCGGAAACCGATCACGAACACCACGAGGAACCGGGGTCCGACAAGAGAATCACCGCGAGGGCGAAACCCTAGCCGAACCCCCAGGCATGGGGTTCGCGATCGCCGTGCATGGCGATCGTCGGGGATGCAGGGTGCATCCCCGTGGGGCTGTTCCGAACAGCCCCCGGCGGTGAGTCTGGCGACTCACCGCCACCGCCGTCGACGGGAGGGCGGTCAGCCCTGCTGACCCGCCGCGGCTAAGCCGCGGCTGCCCTAGTGATCGACTTCACGTCGATCGCTTCCCCCGGCTCCAGCCGGGGCCCCTTCGTGCGCACGCCGCCGGGCGAGGGTGGCCGGGGGGTTCATCCGCCGTGGCTCCAGCCCACGACGAACCCCCAGCGATCGACTTTATGTCGATCTCATGCCCCGGCGTCCAGCCGGGGCTCCCCTTCGTCCGCGCGTACGGCGGTCCGAACCCTAGGGTTCGACCGCCACCTTCGATCCTCGCCGGGGATCTCGAATCCCCGTCCCCGAGGTTCGTCGTTTATCCGGATCGTGTGTTCATGTATATGTCACAATTAATATCACATAAAATCACACAAGGGTTTTATGATATTACCTTCGATTCGTTGTGCGGAGAAACGAAATCAAGTTGAAGACCTTACGACCTTCCCACGTATTCCTTGCACTAGCTTGAACATCGGGTGGGCGACGATCCTCCAAGCTTATGGATCTCCTTCACAAACTCTCTAGAATATCAAGTATGATAATCTTATGGTGTGTTTTATTGTGAAGACCATGTAGTGCTTTTATAGGCTACGTAGGGGATCTAAAGGAGGTGGAATATTGGGCTTCCAATATTGATGATTAAATTGAGCCCAAGCCCAAATCTATTAATCCCATCAATATTAATTAATTTATTTTCCACTATATAAATTAATTGCACTCCCATATTAAACCATATTATATCAAATAATATTTCTCCTGTAGTATTATTTATTCCGTGTATTTAAGATTTAAATATCCATGAATAAAATTAATTTATTGCTAATTAATTTATTCATCTCTTATATCCGAGACTAGTACCATTCAACCTTAATTATTATGCGGAACAAATCCACTCATGAGGTTTACATAATAATTCCTTTTGAACTCATCTCGGGGATATTATCAACCCTTCCGGGATACACTTTCCCGTCAAGTATTCATGGCATGTCTTATATAAAATATAGTAACCCAACTTAGCCGGTAATTAACCCAATAATTAAATCGGTTAATTCCTTTGGTAAATCAAAGTCACTTATATTAAATATACACACCCGCAATAGTTTCGGGGATTGGGATTGAGAATAAAATACTCTGAGACTTGAATCAATTATCAACGGCAATCCTAATTGATAAGTCTCAAGCGATCCGCCCAATACACCATGTGTACAAGTGTGATAAAATAATTAAGACAAATTATTTTCTCTCTCACACAACGACTATACCGATGGATTGGTCCGTGTCCATCTAGGTCGTGAGCAACTGTTTGATTAAATACGAGTAACCGATAGTATGATCTTCTGTGTGGGCCCGCACACCATACTAACTACAACGTATAGAATCCAGGACTATATTTTGCATATATTTAATTATCAATAATTAAATGCAAACGATTGTTTATTAATTAAATAGATTAAATGCTATGATCGGGAGTTACCGTTACTTAAATCTAGACATTAAGTACACAACTCCAACACGTCTTTCCCGTCGTATTCTCCCTTACGTATTTCTAGTGCAATACGTAAGTTGGATTACCTATACGAGGTGAAACCTGATTAGACGAGAGACGCCGAAGGAACGCCCGAGCACAGCCTGAGCCGCGCCCGTGCGCTCCAGCCGTGACACACGAGTCCAGCCGAGAGCCCTGCCACTCGCTCGGCTCTCCCCGCACACGACCAGTGCCGTCCCCGCGTCGCATTCGCGCGACTTCCGACGAACCTAGTTTCGTCCGATGAATCCCTGATGTACTTACGATTAAATTCAGATTTAATTGTTTACGTTAAATGTTTGCGCTATGTACTGTTAATTTTTGTGGATTTTTAATTGATAAAGAAAAATTAATTGTGATTAATTTAAATGTCAATTAAATTCAAATTGATTCCAATTAAATAATATGATTATCTTAATGGTCAATTTGAATGTGCACATGTTTACGTAATTAATTATATATGTGTAATTAATTAATTTGATTAATTTAATTGCACAATTCAAGTTGATTAGAATTAAATAATATGATCATGTTAATTGTCAATTTGATGCAAATTAATTATGTGCGGATGTTTACATAAAATTATAATTAAATAATAAGATTATGTTAATTGTCAATTTGACGCAGATTAATTTAATTGCGCTATATGTAATTAATTTATATGATAAATTTAATTGCGGTAGAAGTAATTAATTTATTTGATAAATTTAATTCCGCTAGATTTAATTTGTGTAGTATGGGATGCATGAATTAAATATTTAATTATTTGATAATTAAATTAAATGGTGGATTATTTATTCTAATAGATTTGAATTAAATCAATTAATGCATGTAATATTGAAAATATGATTTTCAATAAAATAAAATAAATATAATGTAAAATGTTTATATTAATGAAAAACGGTTTTTTATAAAATTTTTGTTTTCCGCTGCGTAAAAATGCACGATCTCCAACAATATACACATCTAATATATATATATATATATATATATATATATATATATATATATATATATATATATATATATATATATATATATATATATATATATATATATATATATATATATATATATATATATATATATATATATAGGGATCATCGAGTTCTTACATTTGTTGATCGTTGACGTTGGTTAAGGTCGTGTTGAGTCGATTGAACCACCTTAATGGATCAGCCACGAATTGTTCACCTTTGGAATGACCCCGTCACGCCTTTGGATCGTCCGGATGTTGAAGCCGCACAAATGGTCCGTTCTCTACGTGTTGCACACGAACCCGGATTACGAACACTTTGCTTGATCGAGTCGGTTCTCCAAGAACTTTCTCTCCTTTCTCTCTTTTGTGTGGATTTCGTAGGTCATGTTGATGTTGAAAATCTGATTTTCATCCATATAATAACCTCATTATTCACCAAATTACTCCCCTTTGTAACCTACAACATAATGGGCATCATAATGCACCATTAACATGCACCGCTATATAATAGCCTTTGGTAAACTAAGAGTCATATCCAAGTCCAGAGGTTATCCCGGAACCTAACCAAAACTTCCGCTGCCTCTGAGGCTGCTATTCGGTTATGAGAGAGTCCGAGAAGCATCCTGCTTATCACTCTTTCATTTCAAGGTTCCACCTTTTTCTAAAAGTGAACACATAGCCTGATATCGACTTACACTGGTCCTTCTCTGATTTGAGATCTGAGAATATGTAATCCAAGAAGATTTCGTCTTACTTAGTAATCTAGTACTTTCAAGTACTTTTACAGCATTCGAATATCTCTTGTCCAGATTACTTTGATATCCTCCCACTACGCAAACCGCATAGTTGATATCAGGTTCTTGTTTTATAACATTGCATTTATAAAGCTTTCCACACTCGAAGTGTAGGAAACTGCTTTGTCTTTATCTATCTCCTTCATGTGTTCGAAACACATACCCTTAGATAGATGTATGTTCTGTATCTGAAAGGCAATAACCTTTCTCAGAACTATGCATGTTTAAAACAAACCATAATCGTATAAGATATCTAGGCGAAGTACAATGTTCTTATCCTTAGATCGAAAGATCTCAAGAACATGTTCCAACTTCTACTCAATCTTATATTCCGATTCATTTTGACAACCATCATTTTATGTCTGACGACACTTTTACATTGTTGCCAATGATAAAATGCTATCTACATAAAATTCCGAGAAACACCACCTTGTTTCCATTACGTCTCCAATGCACCTTTCGTCTATGCCTTTTGATGAATCCATCAGATGGACTATCTCATCAATTCGCAAGTTCCACGATTTACAGCCTTGTATCAATTCCATAAATGGATTGACTTGTACTCTAAATGATCTTGCCTCTTAACAATAAACTTTTATTGCTTTCTAAGCAGGCACATTTAGATCTAGTACTTTCCTTGTGCAGATCTAGGGATCGATTTCATCTTTACTAGATCCAGAGTTGGAAACTCTTCTAGTCTTATGAACATCTATGGTCGTTTAACAACCTCCCACTGCAATGGCATTCCGGTGTATAAACAGTAATAATAGTAGGTGCAGTTAGTGGTGTACTTCTACTCGGTTTGGCTGGTTCTAAGTCTTTGTCCTTTTCTCATTCCAAGGTATTGCGTCAGTTAGGGCTTTGTAGTTCATCTAATAGTCTTCCTCTAAGAACCGAGCGTTAGAGCTTATAACGTCCTTCTGGTTCATAGTACTATAGAACACAATATTTTTGTTCATCTAGGATATCCTACAACCACATTGAATATGCCGTTGTCTCCAGAAATATCCATAGAACATAGGTGGTTCCGAACAACTTGTCCTTTTACTATTAGAATCCCATTCTTATTTCCGACACACCATTTCTACACGTAAGTGTATGGTGCATTAATTTGGGATTTAGTTACATTCTTTGATTATGCTATGTGTTATTTAGATAGGTGGTAGCCTCCGCGACTAAGTCGCAGGCTTCTAATGGATATACTTCGAAGGTTCCCCATACTTGCTTTGTGACTAAAACACTTCGCTTTTATGGCACATCAAGCATTCTAATCCATCTTCGAGTATTCTTAAAAAAAAAAGAATCACTCGCACCCTTCTAATTTCACATATGTCTGCATAAATCAGTATTCGATCATTCTCAATACTTGTCCGAATTCTACCATTTACCGAAAGGTATGCTCAATATTGTATTATCTTTCAAATTCAATTCTTAGGTCGGAAGGTCCATTCCTTCAACTATAATTGATCAAATCAATTTCGACCTTTGAATCTTATTTGAATAAATACTACTAAGTATAAGAATTCACAAGTATAATGATTTAACAAGAAATATATGTAACAACCGCAAAATTTAAATAAATTAATTAAGTAATTTTGGGCCCAGTTGATTTAATATAGGAAATAAGTATTTATGCCTATGTTCAAATTAATTTTCATGTTGCATGAGCCACATTTTGCATTTTTTTGATTCAGGAGTAATTTCATTCATGTTTCATATAGTTATCCTCAAAGTCCAATAAGCTTATTATAAATAATCTTATTAAAAATATTCTACAATTACATGAATATTATTATTATTATTATTATTATTATTATTATTATTATAGTTTTAATATTTAGTAATAAGGTAGAATTCGTATGTGGTTAGGATTCCACAAACCCTATTAATCACCAGTAGTACTATTGTGAGTATATAATTAACTTTGAGACTGCCTACCTCTTCTCACTCACGTCCTCTACGATCAGATCGGAATTCTCAAATCACAAAACCATAAACAACATATTCTACCCTTGACACATATATACAAAGAAATCTTCTCATATATGATCAGCAGCCAATTCATTAATCACCCTAAAAACCTCAAGCCGAGTCCGGAACCTGATGACCATACATGTGAACCACCCTTGCTCAGCCCGAAGTTCCACTCTCACTTTCTGTAGCCGATTCCTGATTCCCCTCACGCCTGGACGAAGCACGTTGCCTTGAGCCACGCCGCACACTATATCGTTGACGAACCTCAAACCCCTGCACGACCCTTGTCAGAGAAGCTGAGCCCCTCTTGCTGCTACTATACCATCGTCAGATGACGAGAAGAATCGAGCCGATAGTGAAGAATCGAGCCGATAGTGATCGCTTCTACGAACCGAAGTCAATACCAAGTCCGTGGCAGAACTCGAACGACTTGAAGCACAGCTGAGCTGAGCCACACCACGTTCGACCTCAACATCCTCGCTCTTGCTCCCTCCGAGTATCCGCTAGGTGTCAGCCGCTCCCAAAACCATCGAGATCGGGCCTCGCCATAGGAACGTGCCACTGCTGCCCTTTCGGGTCGTCGCAGTTCGAAGAATCAGTAGGACTCTCGTAGATCCACTCCCCTGTCGGGATACTTGCGAGTAACCTCTGAGAACTACAATTGAGAGCTAGATTCAATGTTCCCTCGCCGCTGCTCACTACCGGTTCCGAGTAGCAATCGCTGAAGAATTTAATTAAGGATTGAGGACGAATCGATGTCGACGCCGCGCAACAGTAGTTGGAGAAAAAGTTGTAGATTCGAATCGAAGGCCACCACCGAGATCGAGTCGTCGTCTCCTCCTGCCGTAATCCACACCTCCGCGGTGAATCCATTTGAAGGCTGTCGATCCGCTGTTCGCCGAAATCAGCCCGTCACCGTCGAAGGTCATGATTCTCAATTAAAGATTGAACATACCTCAATCGGGCCCGCAGGAACTGGACTTTACGAATCGCGTTCGCCGGAGAAGAGACGAAGGCGCCGTTGTCGCTACTGAATATTCCAGCCAAGCCCTCTGTGAAGACGAAGTCGTCTTAGACATGTACCAACGACGTATCCTTCCTGATTTTGTGCCCTCGATTCCTCTCAGAATCCCTGTCCGTCACTCCGTCCAAAAGAAAGAGAAAAAGGATTTAGATCCCCAATTAATCGACGCTGAAGGTGATGAGGAAGTGGACTAAGTTTGCTTACGGGCCTAAACAATTCCAACCACTTTAATATTAGTTCTCAGCCCAATTATTTTTCTCCAAAGGTCAGTACATTCCCTTTCATTTGCTAAGCCCAAATCCTTTATTAAAGTATTATTACTACTAAATATATGGTATTTAAATATGGATATCTAAATTTGTATGTATTAATACTATATTATAATTAGGATTTATGGATTAATGAGGATTAAGACTGCACGAGCATTCATTCACGCACCTTTTTCATCAAGTCAAGTTCGGTATTTTCAAGGTAGGGATATTTCTAAAACCTTTTTAAATACAGTTCATAATATTTATGGTACGTGAATAAACTGCGTGGTGGTTTGTGATGTACGATCTATTCATGTTATGTGCACATATTAGTCGCGCGACGAAATTCATGGCCGTGTTCACGTAGACGAGTGACGTGTTCACGGTAATCAAGCAAGTCATGTGACGGGAACGTTTAATCGTTCGGAAATTCATGTCCTTGGGTTTATCCCACCGTCTATCAAGTTCAAGATGGTCTAAGTTATGAATCATCCGGTGAACACTGTATCGTATAGTTATATGAACTGTTATCCCTACTGAGTTGTTGATAACTCACCCCTTTTTAAAACCCCATCTTTTCAGGTCAAGCGAATTCGGAGCGATGCGGAGGATGGTGTTGATGATAGTAGTACAAATGTCTATTTTATAGACTTTATTTTATTACGTTTTCCGCTTTTGAAAATATTATATAAAAGTATTTTATAATTTTTACTAATGAGGATGATTTTATGTTTATGGAAAAGTTATTTGACTTTTTTTTTTATTTAAAGTGTTTTCAAATTTATTTTTAAAATTATGAAAAATCCTCTTTAGTTTATTTTATGAAAAATGGGATGTTACAATATATCTAATAAGTAAAACAAGTTATAGAACGGTTTGTTGCATCGTGGTAGACTAAGGATTCATCATTCATATTATTGCTATCTAATGTACCAGAATAGATAATACCATTATTTCTTATCAAAATCATCAAATGATTAAAGAAATAAAATATCCATTCATAATAGAAATCCAGAACAAAAGTTTTTTCTAAATTTAAAGGGGTACATAAAGCAATAAACTTGAAATGAAATCCTATTACTACTCATTGATAAAGCCTCTATTGCAACAACTGCCTTCTCCACATCACTTCCCTTGATCATTCCTCCATTTCCAAGTCTTTGGGTTTCCTGGTGCCCCTGCATTTTTAAATGCATACATACCGTCAGTGGTTCCATATCTACCAACCAGGCTTCTGGTAGATAACACCGCTGACTACGTTTTTAAAGACTAAGGAGAGAATCTTATACCTTCTTGGGGAGAAAATACAGACTTCCAGTCCCCAGAATGTTTTCTTTGAGAATGACTGCCCAAAGGCTTTCTCACCCTATTTCGTGGTCCAAGTACTTTAGGACTATAGGGCTTCTTTGTCTGCTTCTCCATCCCTTGGTCTATGCCCTTAGGTTCGAAACCTTTGGCTTTGGCCATAAGAGCTTGCGATTGTCTCAACTCATTCAAAAGGTCCAACATCTCGAAAACGTGTTCAAGCGTTTCCTCGAAGCGACTGACCTTTATGAGTATCCTCATCGCCTCTTTTCTAACCTTCTCGTTCTCTCTAAACATTAGCTTGAGTTTCAGCATGATATCATGAATAGTGGTTAATGCAAAAGCATTGTTCCACTTCTCAAAATCAGCTTTTTCCTCAACAGTTGAGACACGTGTAGGTTCAGGAGGACAAAGTTCACTGAGTACTAACTTGTACTCAGCAACAGTCTGGGTAATGTCTAATTCTTTATTCCATCCAACACAGTATGGAACCAGTGCGTTGAATTCCTTGAGTATCACAGAAAGTGGATTCATAGCTATTCTCTAAACCTATAAGCACATTTAAACAAACAATCAATTTAATATCCGATATTATCTCCCTCAAATAATATCATTAAATTACTAATTACATCTAAAATCCCATCAGGTAAGGTAAGCCACGTGGTGTGGACGTTTACCCACCCAAATGATTTAGCAATTAGATTTTCTTTGGTCATACATCACTTATAGCGTAACCTCGTGGGGAGGAATACTATAATGCGTATCTAAGTGTAAACCATTACGCAGTACTAAAGTAAATCGTTTGGAATTGCTACATCACCGCAAGCCACGTGGTGTGGACGTTTACGAAAATTTCACAACTCTTCACAATTCCTTATAACTGTCTACATCAATTAATCCAAAATCCGTTAGTATAGCAAGCCACGTGGTGTGGACGTTTACTACACCAAGAGACTTTTATAATTGACTCCCAATTACAAGATCCATTCGATTTTCGTAAATCAAGACGCGGAGAATCATAAGTGAAACTCGAAGTTTCTAACCAGTGATTCACCATGCGAACAACCCTATCTCTCATTAGATGAGGGAGCCGAGCAGACAATCGATCCATTTCAAGAAATGGTACGAAGGTCTCTAATTTGTGTCATCCACATGACCAAGTGGCTTTGGCTCCATTCCACTCCCCGGGGTGAGAATGAGTCGACTTGAAGTCAGTTTCAGAAAGACAAATTAGGCATTGTTTGATAGACTTAATCAATGTTTCTTGTAAAAGGAATTACAAGAATTCTCCTCCAATGACATGTCTATATGAACTTCGAAAGCTCATAAATGTCACCAAGAGAACAACAATGGAGACCATGGGAATGTTTCCATCCCCTCTCCCACTTAGCTTTTTATAACAAAGGGATACGCTATCTAGTGCATAAAGTAAACACATATAGCATGCATACAAGCAATAAAGCACATAGTATCACATAGTCAAAATAATGCTAGAAAATTATTTTCCGACTATCATGGCTTTATTCCATCTCCGTATGCTTATTCTAGTCTTCAGTCTTCGTTCTTGAATGCTCCATGTGACGAGAATATTAATCCCAATATTTAAATCCATTTATTTTTAATAAATCCAAAAGATACTTAATTCGAAAATTAAGTCAATCGAATAAATCAAAAATAAAATTAAATATTATTAATATTTTTTATTTATTTATTTTTCCTTTCTAATTCTATTAAATCTCTATAATCCTATCCAAGTAAGACTTGGAACATTCTAGAAGATTTCTATAATAGAATAAGGAAATAAAATAAATTAGGACTCTTCTACTTTCCAAAATTAATTAATTTCCATGTCCATGAAAATTCCCATAAAATATGAATAATCAATTAGGAAATAAATTAATTTATTAATTAATTATTTTCCTTTCCAATTCTATTAAATCTCTAGAATCCTATCCAAGTAAGACTTGAATATTCTAGAAGACTTCTATAATAGAATAAGGAAATAAATTAATTCCAATTAATTCTTTATGCTATTTCCATGAGAGTTCCCAAACTTAGGAATACTCAAAATAGGAAAACCGAATCAATTAGGAAAGTGAATCTTGGTAGGAGTAGCATGGATTGGGAGACCCCACGCCACCCCCACCTTCGACCGGCCGGCCCCCGGGGAGGAGCACCGCCGCCCAGCCATGCCGGCCAGCCACCGAACCGGCGGCAAGGGCGATCGAGCCCCTCGCCCATGCCATCGATCGATCATTATCATCATGGGATCGATCCCCATCGATCTCGAGCCCTAGTCCCTCTCATCATCTCCTTCGTCACACGTGTTCTCCGGCGGTCGTCTCGGCATCGATCCAACGTAAATAAATTACAAAATAATAAATTTACAATTCCGGTATTGATTCTATACATGAAATCGATCCTATACAATTTCCGGAAAACATAGAACAATAATAATAAATCTAAATTCGGTCAACCCCCGAATTTTTACTATTACAAGCATTCATCCACACAAAACGAATCTCGACATGTCCGAGAGTTTAATAAACGAATAATCATGGTAAATTAATTAACAATTAATTAAACCATGATAGTCGGATCCCTGCAAGGTAGAACGATAATTGAACATATACATGAACACGAAACCAAACGCTCTGATACCAATTGTTGGAAATCGATATCCCGGGCTATTAAAATTTGCGGAAAATAATAACCCGACCGAAATCCTCTCGCCGGAAACCGATGAAGAACACCACGAGGAACCGGGGTCCGACAAGAGAATCGTCGCGAGGGCGAAACCCTAGCCGAACCCCCATGCATGGGGTTCGCGATCGCCGTGCATGGCGATCGCCGGGGATGCAGGGTGCATCCCCGTGGGGCTGTTCCGAACAGCCCCCGGCGGTGAGTCCGGCGACTCACCGCCACCGCCGTCGACGGGAGGGCGGTCAGCCCAGCTGACCCGCCGCGGCTAAGCCGCGGCTGCCCTAGCGATCGACTTCACGTCGATCGCTTCCCACGGCTCCAGCCGGGGCCCCTTCGTGCGCACGCCGCCGGGTGAGGGTGGCCGGGGGGTTCATCCGCCGTGGCTCCAGCCCACGGCGAACCCCCAGCGATCGACTTCACGTTGATCGCATGCCCCGGCGTCCAGCCGGGGCTCCCCTTCGTCCGCGCGTACGGCGTTCCGAACCCTAGGGTTCGACCGCCACCTTCGATCCTCGCCGGGGATCTCGAATCCCCGTCCCCGAGGTTCGTCGTTTATCCGGATCGTGTGTTCATGTATATGTCACAATTAATATCACATAAAATCACACAAGGGTTTTATGATATTACCTTCGATTCGTTGTGCGGAGAAACGAAATCAAGTTGAAGACCTTACGACCTTCCCACGTATTCCTTGCACTAGCTTGAACGTCGGGTGGGCGACGATCCTCCAAGCTTATGGATCTCCTTCACAAACTCTCTAGAATATCAAGTATGATAATCTTATGGTGTGTTTTATTGTGAAGACCATGTAGTGCTTTTATAGGCTACGTAGGGGATCTAAAGGAGGTGGAATATTGGGCTTCCAATATTAATGATTAAATTGAGCCCAAGCCCAAATCTATTAATCCCATCAATATTAATTAATTTATTTTCCACTATATAAATTAATAATTAATTGCACTCCCAATATTAAACCATATTATATCAAATAATATTTCTCCGATAGTATTATTTATTCCGTGTATTTAAGATTTAAATATCCATGAATAAAATTAATTTATTGATAATTAATTTATTCATCTCTTATATCCGAGACTAGTACCATTCAACCTTAATTATTATGCGGAACAAATCCACTCATGAAGTTTACATAATAATTCCTTTTGAACTCATCTCGAGGATATTATCAACCCTTCCGGGATACACTTTCCCGTCAAGTATTCATGGCATGTCGTATATAAAATATAGTAACCCAACATAGCCGGTAATTAACCCAATAATTAAATCGGTTAATTCCTTTGGTAAATCAAAGTCACTTATATTAAATATACACACCCGCAATAGTTTCGGGGATTGAGAATAAAATACTCTGAGACTTGAATCAATTATCAACGGCAATCCTAATTGATAAGTCTCAAGCGATCCGCCCAATACACCAAGTGTACAAGTGTGATAAAATAATTAAGACAAATTATTTTCTCTCTCACACAACGACTATACCGATGGATTGGTCCGTGTCCATCTAGGTCGTGAGCAACTGTTTGATTAAATACGAGTAACCGATAGTATGATCTTCTGTGTGGGCCCGCACACCATACTAACTACAACGTATAGAATCCAGGACTATATTTTGCATATATTTAATTATCAATAATTAAATGCAAACGATTGTTTATTAATTAAATAGATTAAATGCTATGATCGGGAGTTACCGTTACTTAAATCTAGACATTAAGTACACAACTCCAACACGTCTTTCCCGTCGTATTCTCCCTTACGTATTTCTAGTGCAATACGTAAGTTGGATTACCTATACGAGGTGAAACCTGATTAGACGAGAGACGCCGAAGGAACGCCCGAGCACAGCCTGAGCCGCGCCCGTGCGCTCCAGCCGTGACACACGAGTCCAGCCGAGAGCCCTGCCACTCGCTCGGCTCTCCCCGCACACGACCAGTGCCGTCCCCGCGTCGCATTCGCGCGACTTCCGACGAACCTAGTTTCGTCCGATGAATCCCTGATGTACTTACGATTAAATTCAGATTTAATTGTTTACGTTAAATGTTTGCGCTATGTACTGTTAATTTTTGTGGATTTTTAATTGATAAAGAAAAATTAATTGTGATTAATTTAAATGTCAATTAAATTCAAATTGATTCCAATTAAATAATATGATTATCTTAATGGTCAATTTGAATGTGCACATGTTTACGTAATTAATTATATATGTGTAATTAATTAATTTGATTAATTTAATTGCACAATTCAAGTTGATTAGAATTAAATAATATGATCATGTTAATTGTCAATTTGATGCAAATTAATTATGTGCGGATGTTTACATAAAATTATAATTAAATAATAAGATTATGTTAATTGTCAATTTGACGCAGATTAATTTAATTGCGCTATATGTAATTAATTTATATGATAAATTTAATTGCGGTAGAAGTAATTAATTTATTTGATAAATTTAATTCCGCTAGATTTAATTTGTGTAGTATGGGATGCATGAATTAAATATTTAATTATTTGATAATTAAATTAAATGGTGGATTATTTATTCTAATAGATTTGAATTAAATCAATTAATGCATGTAATATTGAAAATATGATTTTCAATAAAATAAAATAAATATAATGTAAAATGTTTACATTAATGAAAAACGGTTTTTTATAAAAATTTTGTTTTCCGCTGCGTAAAAATGCACGATCTCCAACAATATACACATCTAATATATATATATATATATATATATATATATATAGGGATCATCGAGTTCTTACATTTGTTGATCGTTGACGTTGGTTAAGGTCGTGTTGAGTCGATTGAACCACCTTAATGGATCAGCCACGAATTGTTCACCTTTGGAATGACCCCGTCACGCCTTTGGATCGTCCGGATGCTGAAGCCGCACAAATGGCCCGGTCTCTACGTGTTGCACACGAACCCGGATTACGAACACTTTGCTTGATCGAGTCGGTTCTCCAAGAACACTCTCTCCTTTCTCTCTTTTGTGTGGATTTCGTAGGTCATGTTGATGTTGAAAATCTGATTTTCATCCATATAATAACCTCATTATTCACGAAATTACTCCCCTTTGTAACCTACAACATAATGGGCATCATAATGCACCATTAACATGCAAAAGGGGTTACAAAGGAGGTGAAAGGTCATGCCACATACAAATGCCACTATGCATTGTATGTGGTCCCACTTGCTTGTGTGGCATGCCATGTCACACTATGTGACATGCATCCATGCAAGCCATGCATCCCATGCATGTTTATTAAATCCACGTAAGTATTGATTCTAAATCAATATATTTATCAAGCAATGTATATCAATATCGAGCTCGTGTGTGACCTTGTAGGTATGATTATCGATCAATATTATATTATTCCCAACAATTAATATTATCAAATAATCATTTAACATCCATAGACGACCTTATGACTTTATCGATTGCACACGTAGGATCGAAGGACATATCCCAATAGCTTTTTCTTAGCTTCATGCCCGACAGTTGGGACACTTTGGTGGTTTCCCCAAGTAATTTCGCGCCGGAGGGGAAGATGATCATGACGATGGTCACAGATGCCCTATTCAATGAGGAGGTGAGGAAGAAGGAGGTAGAAAGTGAGTCAGAGGGTGAGAAAGCATTGTACACGGGTGGTGGTTACAACGGGAACCGGAGGAATGGTGGTGAAAACCGGGAGAGACCGAGGAAGAAGGTCATTTGCTATTATTGCAAGGAGGGTCACGTAAAAAAGGAAAGTCCAAAGTTGAAGAAACACCAACAAGAAAATGCAGTAGCGATTCAACACGAGTATGTGCACGATGCGTTGGCAGTGTTAGAGGTAAACGACGCTAGGATAGAAGATTGGATTCTCAATTCGAGGAGGGCATTTCATCTATGCCATGATCGAGCCCAATTTTCTGAGTACAAGGCATGTGAAGGAGAGACGGTTCAAATGGCTAATGGTTCGAGGAATCGGGTAGCCGGGGAAGGGATCGTCGAGTTTCAGTTGCCGAGCGGAAGGAGTGTCACGGTTGCGGGAGTAAAACACATGCCAAGCATAAGAAAGAATTGGCTTGCTCTCAAAGGATAGACGAGAGGGGGTGCAAGTACGAGGCCGGGTGTGGGAAAATTAAGTTGTTGAAGGATAACCGGGAGGTTCTGCGTGGAAGAAATGTTGGAGACTTTTATAGGCTCGAGTGTAGTGTGGTGGAACGAGAAACTGGTGTCGGACATTGGTCGAGTAATACAATAAAGACTGGACGGGATTTCTGATGGAGTTGTATACTTAATGTCTAGATTTAAGTGATATGAACTCCCGATCCATTGCCACTAATCTATTCAATTAAATAAACAATTGTTTGCTTTTAATTATGTTAATTAAATATATGCAAACTATAGTCCTAGATTATATACGTTATAGTTAGTACGGTGTGCGACGTCACACGGAAGATCATACTATCGGTCACTCGTATATTAATCGAACAGTAGCTCACGAGCTATCCACCGGGATAGTCGTTGTATGAAAGAAAAAATAATTTGTCTTAATTATTTTATCATACTTGTACACTTGGTGTATTGGGCGGACCGCTTGAGATTTATCGATTAGGATTGCCTTAGATAATCGATTTAAATCTCAGTGTATTTTATTCTTAATCCCTAATATTATTGCGGGTGTGTACATTTAATATTAGTGACTTTGATTTTCCAAAGGAATTGACTAATTAGATATATTCGGTTAATTACCTGCAAAGTTGGGTCACTGTATTTTATGTATGACATGCTGTGAATTCTTGACGGGAAAGTGTATCCTCGAAAGGGTTGATAATGTCCCCGAGATGAGTTCATAAGGAATTATTATGTAAACCTCATGAGTGGATTTGTTCCGTATAATAATTAAAGTTGAATGGTACTATTCTCGGATAAAAGAGATGAATAAATTAATTAGCAATAAATATAATTTATTCATGGACATTTATATCTTAAACACACGGAATAAATAATACTACCAGAAAAAATATTATTTGATATAATATGGTATAATATTGGGAGTGCAAATATATTTATTTTGTGGAGTTAAATATAATTAATAGACTTGGGCTTGAGCCCAATTTAATTAATTCTATTGGAAGCCCAATATTCCACCTCATTAAAATCCCCTACGTAGCCTATAAAAGCACTACATAGTTCTGCTGCTGGGGGTTGACTGTGTGTATCCGGATGTTCGAGGTGTTCGAACAGATGCATCCGGAGAGTCGATTTCCAACAACTGGTATCAGAGTAAGGTTTATGATGTTCGTTGTATTTTTTTATTATTTGTTTTGCAAGGTTGAACCCGATTAATATGGCCAAGTTTTTTTTTAATTACCGTGCTATAGTTTTCTGATTTTATTAAACTATCAAGCTTGTTGAGATTTATTTTTGAAATGTTGCTTGTTTGTAATAGATAAAAAACGACAGGTTGAGTCATTAGGTATTTATTTATTTATTTATAAATTCGGGACATGTATATAGTCGATTACCTTGTATATGATTGATATCGGAAAATAGTAGAATAGTACATGTAATTTTTGCTATTTTTCAGTGGTGGATCAAGTCTTAGACGAGCAACGAAGACTTGAAGATTCAACAGACGCACGTGAGGAATCATCAAAGCCATAATAATTGGGGCTTATTTATTACTTGCTTAAATGATTACATGATTATTATGCTTGCATGTTTTTTTGTGCTTATCCTTCGTTTGTAAATTACAAAGTGGAAGAGAGATTGAAAACAATCTTACGGTTTCCATTACTTTTTTGATGGTGATGTATATGGACTTATGGGTTGGCTTTAGTGTCATCCTCCCTATTGGATAAAGTCCGTATATGGATATCACTGAATCAGAATCCGAAATTAAGTCAATTGTAATACGTCTGAATTGAACTTGAACTTAATAGATCTGAACTGAAATGAACTAAAATTAAGTTCAATTTAATTTAATTTTAAAATATTACAAAAAAAAAAAATTAAATGATTGAATTGAATTGAACTGAACTGAATATGTCTGAACTAAACTTAATAGGTTTGAATTGAACTGAAACTGAACTGAACGGAGATTAAGTCCGAAAGTACATGTCCTTAAAGTTGTATTAATTTTACCTGAATATGTCTTTACTTAACTTAATAGATCTGAATTGAATTGAACTGAAGTGAAAATGAACTTAACTGAAATGAACTGAGAATAAGTCCAAAAGAACAAGTACTTAGAGTTGTATTAATATTATTTAAAATATGTTTATCTTAAATAAATAATTTTAACGTGTATTTAGATATCGTAAGATTTTAATAATTTTAGTAAGGATATGTGTCATATCAACGACCAACACGTGTCCAAGAGACTTTTGTCACGTCATCAGAAAAAGAGTCAAAAGAAATATATCCAAGTCAAAGCAAGAATTACAACTCCTTTTGTAATTCAAACTCTCATAAATAGATATAAAAAAGAAAAAATGGAGCTCTTAGGAAAGCTCTCAATCCAAACTCAAACAAAAAATGTGCAACTCGGTTGATTATGACGTTGTAGTGCGTCAAAAATCAATTAAAAATAACCGAACTTATTGCCGAAGCAATTCGCCCGAGTCGATCTCACGAGGAACACTACTATCGGTCAGTACAAATGTTTTTATGTTTGCAACGAGGGAAAGAAAAGAGATATAGCATAATGCATTTTGGTTGGTTTTGTTTTAAACTAAAATTAACTAAGAATTAATAAAGTAAAAATAAGCTAAAAATAATCAAGAAGCAATTAACAAAAATTAACGAGTTATAATTAATAAAAAGAATGACTAGGGCTTCGGGTTCATCAAGCATAAAATTTGGGTTGTCAATTTACGAGGTACGAATCAAAACTAAAACGTCCGTCGCCGGTAGATTTTAGGGTGTTCGATCATCTTATGTTTTGTAATTGCTCCTAAGCCTCATACAAAAGTTTAAAAATCATGTTGGCATTTTATCGAACACCTTTGATGGGTTTGTAAATCTCAAATCCTAATTTATGCTTGAATTCCCCTAGCCCTAGTGTGATGTTTAGCTACTCATAATTCGATTAAGAAAATAAACAACGTTGAAGGAATTCATAGTTGAGATAAAGAAATTAAACAAGAAAATAAGAACAAGCAACTAAAGAAAAAGAAAATAAACTTACTAATTAATCAAGTGCTGAAAGTAATAAGAACAATCGGAAGCTAACCCCGATTTTCGTCCGTGAATCGAAAGCATGAAAAACAAAGATGAAATCCTAGGATGTCGAGTCTCAAGTCTTCTCCAAAACGTGCGGAAAATAAAAGTGAAAAAGCGTCGTGTTTGGAATAGGCCAAAGCCCTATTCTTATACAAGAAATTTCGTGGGTCAACAAAAGTCAAATCTGGACGCAAAGTCGGGCGGGCTCCTGGAATGCATCGCGAACGAGCGCCCGGTGGGCAGACGGGCGCTTGGATGGCTGGGCCATGTAGAGGACTCCAAGGGTTTTCCGTAGAGGTATAGATCGTCGCTGCAGGTGGTCGGAGTTGGGAGAACCAAGCTCTCCAAGTTCGCTGCACATACACTCAAGGCAGCTGCCTGCTGGATGGAAATTCGTGAAATACGGCCATATGACGGGGAACCATGACAGGAAACAAGTAGGGCCGTGTAGACAATGTCAAGGGCTTTCCGATAATGTATGGATCATGTTTGTAGGTGATCGGAGTTGGGAGAACCGAGGTGGCCAAGTTTGCAGCGCAATCTCGAAAGTTTGTCGACCAAATTGCTTTTACCGTTTTTCAACTCGTTTCTCGCTCTTCTCACACTAATCACGTCAACTAGCCTGAACACTCAACAAAACATCAAACCTACCACAAATCATGAGGAATACACCAATAAACAATTAAACACGACACACTCACACACAAATAAATAAGGAAAATCAACACAAAAACGTGAACATCATCGGTCTATTACCTCTTTTTCATCAAATAAATAAATGTTTTGTATCGTATCTAAAACACTATAAGAAAAACTCCTTACAAATTTTTTTGATTTGTAAGGAATTAGTGACGGATTTCTTTACAAATATGGTATGTAAGGAATTTGTGACGATGTTTATGTTCCGTAAGGAATTCGTGACGACTTTTATAGTTCGTAAGGAAATCCGTGGCGACTTTTATGACCCGTAAGGAATTCTTGATGAATTTGTTCGTCAATATTTTTATTTTAATTATAAATTTAATTTAATTAATATTTATTTAATTTTTTTAATATATATTATTATATTTATAATAATAACATTTATTTGACTTATTTAGTAAATTAAAATAATATTATATAAAATTAAAATAATAGATGATTAAATTTAATTATAAATATAATAAAATTAATAATACAAAATATAATAAAATTAACTATAAAATTAATATTATAATATTAATAAAATATAAATATTTAACTTATAAAATTAAATTATAAGAACAGAACAATGTTTTGATTTAAATAAAATAAAATTGTAATATGCATATTTATATTATCTATAATGTAATATAATGTTTTTATTTTATTATTTTATTTAAGTTAATTAAATATATTTATTGTATTTAAGTTATATATGTTTTATTATTTTATGTAACTTGAAGGTGAGAGAAACCATTAAGCTATATCATTTATAATGAACAAATTGGATATTTTTAATATATATATATATATATATATATATATATATATATATATATATATATATATATATATATATATATATAAATAAAGTATTCAATTTGTTCTTTATAAGCTAGTGATTTAGTTTATTGGTTTCTCTCACCTTACCTGAAGGTGCTGAGTTCATATTATTTGTAAATTTTGGCTTTTTGGCTGACGAGAGTTTTACTGACGCCCCGATTTCATAAGAAAATTTGTAAGTAAACGATTTACTGACGGATTTTTAAGTAAAACATGTGTTTTTGTAGTGAAATATAATTTTACAACTATTTCCTTCACTTTATATTTTTTAAATTTTACTCATAGTTACTTAATTTTCAATTTAATTATAAATACATTTGTACTCTTTATTTTTTGGTCAAAAAATCAAAATATAGATTTTTTCTTAATTTCAGTGGTTAGAAAAGTATCTTAAATATTTTGAGATAGATGTAATATTATTTAAATTAAAATAATAATTAAATACGATATTATATCGAGCAATGCGATTAGCCGCCGCTTGACCAGATCGCATACTAAGAAACATGATGCTCTTACTCAACTCAATTTGTTTATGATAATGATCGAGATGATTGAGTTCAAACATCGACATTGCTAGACTCAAAACTCAACTCAAGCATTTCGCGAGGCGCTCAACTCATGTGGGGTTTTAGTTCAAACTCATTATGTCATTCGGTTTAATTAATTAATTTAGTTCAGTTCAAGCTCATTAATTAAGTTATTTATGTTAAATAAAAAAAACTAACTCAACAATAAACTATAATGAAAAACTTTGGTGAAAATTATACAGTTTCCAATTTATTTATTTTTATAACAATGATATACTCGTATATTTTTATTGGAAATGTGTGATGACCATAGTAACTTTTGGATAACAAAAGGATTGGGTAGATATATTTATAAGAAACTAGAGGCCACTAAAAATTAAAAAAATGAAATTATGGTAAATAAAATTGAAAAGAAAAATAAATAATACTCCTCCGTAGTATGAAAAGAGACAGCAAGTGTATTGTCACGATGCCACAAGTTGTCTAAGGCAAAGACAAACAAAGTTCATGTGCCAAAATTACGTACCTAATAAACATGCCTTGTGTCAGAGCCGAGCCCCACAGAATGTGTTGTTTCATACAGTAGTACTATATCTCATGTAATTAATGTAATTTTTATTGATAGGCCGGACTAAGGGATTAATTCTTGAAATACTTATGTTAAACTTTTATACTACAGTAAATAAAGAAGAGAACACAACAAACATCATAAATCAAACCAAGTGGTTGCTTTATTTCATTGTTTACGAGTTGTTTTTCGATTTGTAATCATATTATTAAAATGATTATTGATTCTATACATATAGATTAATAAGTTCATTAACCATCTAAAAATATTTTTGCACAAAAAAAATTGTATACAATCCAAATTCAACTTGAAAGTCAATTTGGGCGTATGCATGTAATTAAGATTTCGAGTTGATAAACGACCCAAATATGAATCATTAATAATGTCTATATTAATACTCAGATATTTGAGAGCGGTTGATCTTTTTGATGGCTCATCTACAATCTCAGGTTCTAAATAAAGATGGAAAGCTACTGGCCTTTTCAATAAGAGAGTATGCATTTTGAGTCCAAGTTTTCCCGTGAACAAAGTGTGACAGGTCCATGTCACTCAATGTACTTAAATATATATACATACATACATTACATTACATGCAATAAAAATAGTATTATCAATGATTGGATACTAACTAGATACTTCGATGTGCGATTGATTGTATAATAATAGAATTTTCAATTCTGTTTATGTAATTACGTACAAAAACCTCTTTAATGAACTATTTTTTTAAATACAATTTTATTTATTTATTATTTTTAAAATTTTATTTATGACTTTTTAATTTTCAATCTAAAAAATATATTTTTGTAAATTATAGTATTAAAAACTACTCTGTAAAATGAATTTACTATATATTGTTTGGCCACAAAATGTTTCATATTTATTATGAAACAAATAGAGTACAAGAGTGTAAAATAATGGAATTTAGGGGTAGGTTAGGAAATATTAAAACATGATGAATCTGTGAGTTGCCAAATGCCAAGAGCTTAATTTGATCGCTTACAGGAAAGACAATACATATATATATTAGTAGTACTTATAAAATTGAAAACAATTCCACACAATAAAATGGTGTACAACAATATTAAAAATAAATGAAAGAGGTCAACAATAATTTTGAATCAACAAGGGAAACAATTAAGGAAAAAAAGAGAGCGCTAAGACCAGTGTAGACGATGGATGACATGTATCCTGTCGCACGACGTGGCTAGCTTACACATTTAGAGAGAGCATGTGTAGCCAGGAGGCGGAGTCTTTCCACAGGTGAGAAGGAGCTGTAGAGCGATTGGGACGTATAGCTTCAGGTTCAGCGCTTTGATCTTGAGCGTAGTGCACAGGCAAGCCGCGGCCTCGACCTCCGCCAGCCCGGATATAATCGGGCAGCACTCGTTGACCGCAGGGTCTCCCAGCCCTATGTGCACCAGCCCCCCAAGAAGGTCAACGCACGCCCCCAGCTTCAAAGTGTCGATCGGGCAGGTCGCAGGCTTAGGGCCGCCCGAAGACGGAGGCGGGCACGGCTTCTTTCCGCTTCCCTTGGGGGGTCCCACCACTGGACCCGTGACAGGTGGCAAGGGGAGGTTGGGCACTACCGGTCCCACGGGGAGTTTGGGGACGGGCGGCAAGGGCAGCTTTGGGACGACCGGGCCCACGGGGAGTTTAGGGACGGGCGGCAAGGGCAGCTTGGGAACGACTGGGCCCACGGGGAGTTTTGGGACGGGCGGCAAGGGCAGCTTGGGGACGACCGGGCCCACGGGGAGTTTTGGAACGGGCGGCAAGGGCAGCTTGGGGACAACCGGTGGCAAGGTGACGGGTGGTAAGGGGAGTTTGGGGTCGACGATGGGCTTGGTGGGCTTGTGGTGGGGTTTGGGCTTGGGCTTGGGCTTGGAGCAGTAGCCGCATTCGGGATCGAGAATGGGATCGGTGGTGGTGGTGGTGGTGGCGGAGGAAATGGAGAAGAGGGAAATGAAGAGAAGGGCTACTAGAATATTCATGATGAGATTAAGCTTATTGGAGGACTCCATTGGATTGAATTGGATTGGATTGGTGGTACAAATGAATGTGAGGATGAGTGAGTTGTTATATAGAGTGTGGGAGTGAGAGTACGTACTCGTGGGGTTCCAAACCCTAACAATAAAACAAAGCACGTGAACTCATCGGAACTCGCCAAAATATGCTAGTTGGCAAATACCATGCAAATTCATTCATCCATCCATCAATCGATCGTTCCGCTCGATTTTTTTTTTAATTCATGCTGCAGAAATTACTATCACCAAACCAAAGTTGTGTAAATATATTTTATATTATTGAATGTACAAGTTGGGAGTTTGTCATTTTATTCATTCCCATTACGGGCGTACATACACACGTAGCTAGCTAGGACGACCGACGTCGACCGGCCCTAGCTAGCTAGATCGATCGGTACGTGTTACTCACCTTCGTCCAAAATTTGAGAGATGAGAGTGCCCTTTCGATCTTCTTCGTTGGTGGCCCTCGTCAGTCGTCACCATATTTTCTAACAAAGTCAGTACGTACACATGATGTATCATATCAACTGGATGACTTTCAATCACAAGTAGAGTCACAAGTTAAAATGTTGTACTAGTAAAACTTGGAACATTTCTGTTTCTTGAAAAGTCATCAATTTAATTGATGCTCTTTAGTTAGTTTCTTTTTAATTACGTACTATAATTGAATTAACAAAACAACACCAACAATATTCAGGACATAACGTGACATTAATTTTATACTAAATATATATATACTGTTTTTTTAAGTATATTTTAGTATTAAAAAATTCCTTGAGAATTTTTTGCATTATCAGAGTATTATCTTCGAAAACAATGATAAGTAAAAAACAAGAGAACTGGATCTAGAGCCCACATGCACGTTAGTGAAAAAACGGTACACCCTTTCGTTGATTCGCACAATTCATTGCCTCTTTTTGTTTGTGAAAAATAATAATAATGGAGAAGTACTGAATGTCAAATCTGGAAATAAATTATTTTTATTAAAAAATATAGTCTCCTCAATAATATAGTTACCTAATTTTTCTAGCTAAAAGTTTGAGTTTTTAGATAAAACGGTTTCTAATTTAGTATAACAGCGTTAGGCTAACACTGTAAAATATATGCATATATCTCCTCGTATATTCTCCTAATATTAGTCCCGTAATTAGTTCCTCATATTTATTTACCTGATTTAGTTGCCATGTACAGACCCATCTCTGTATGTATATAAAGAGACTCTTCTCTTTGAAATAAAAAAAAGAATATTACCTCAATATATTCCTTTGTCCTCTTTATCAAATTTATCATGGTATCAGAGCGTGTTCGATCCTAAAATCTGAAAATTTCCGCAAAATTCTTTGTTACTTCCCTGTTGTTTATCAATGGCGAGAACTGATGACAGTAGTAAAACTGCAACAGTAACCATTGACGTTATGTCCCCTTATTATATTGGTTCATCTGACAATCCAGGTCAGATCTTTGTTTCCGAAATTCTTCGTGATGGTAATTATGGAGATTGGTCGGAGGAGATGAGCAATTGTCTCTTCGCAAAAAATAAGTTTGGCTTCATCGATGGATCTATCCTTATTCCGAATGAAAGTTCGTCTGAATTTCCCCTGTGGCAACGATGTAATGCTATGGTCAAAGGGTGGTTACAAGTGGCCATGGATCGTGAGATTCGCAACAGTGTAAGACACGTGAAGACCGCGCGAGAAATTTGGAGCGACCTCGAAGAAAGGTTCGGGAAGGAGAGTGCACCAAAGGCGTATGAACTGAAGCGAAATCTCACTCTCACACGCCAAGAAAAGATGTCCGTCTCGGCGTACTACACTAAATTAAAGGGAATATGGGATGAAATTGAGTCTGTTACTACAATTCCACATTGCACATGTGGGAAATGCACGTGTGGTGTATCAAAAAAATTCGCTGAGATACGGGAAAAGGAGCGCATCTACGAGTTTCTCATGGGTTTAGATGATGTTTTCAACATCATTAAAACTCAAATTCTCAGTACAAAGCCAATGCCAAGCCTAGGCACATCATATCATTTGGTGGCGGAAGACGAACAACAACGATTGATTTCGGCATCCCGCAAACCAACTATGGATGGGGCTGCTTTCCAAGTGCAGCGACATGGTACTCAGGGCAACAACATTGATCCTCCACGTTGCTCGCATTGTGGGCGTCTTTGGCATACAGTTGAAAAGTGTTACGAGATAATTGGATATCCCGACTCGAAGAAAGGAAGTAAGAGTGGAAAATTGAAAGACAGTAGCAAAATTTATGAGAAACGTCCGACGTACAAAGCAGCACATGTTGATACAAGCTCTACAAATGAGACAAACTCGCTGCCGGGATTTACTACAGAACAAATAATGCAACTAAAAGAGCTTCTCAATGGTAAAACAAATGTTGAGAACATCAAGTCCACTCCATCTGTGAACATGGCCGGTAAGATCGATTTTAATAAGCTATGGGTGATAGATTCTGGAGCTTCGGAACATATCACCTATGATAAAGATATCATTAAATGTGGTACCAATGCAAATGTTGGGATGCCTGTTAAAATTCCCAACGGGGATAAAATACCGGTTCAATGCATTGGAAACGTTGACCTGCCTAATGGTTTAAGTATTGATCGTGTCTTGCACGTGCCTAATTTTCAGTGCAATTTGCTCTCAGTTAGTCGGCTTACTAAGGATTTAAACTGTATTTTGACGTTCTTCCCCGACTTTTGTACGATGCAGGACTTAGCTTCGAGGAACCTGATTGGAGTGGGTAAGCAATGCGATGGTCTATATATCCTCGAGCCAAGTGAAAATGATCGTAGAGCTTTATCAGCATCGGTAGACCCCGAAATATGGCATCGAAGATTGGGCCACGCCTCTAGAGTAATACTCCAGAACATCAATCCTTCTAATAAAGTTTTAAATGATTTTTGTGATTCTTGCATGAGAGCGAAACAAACAAGAACTCCGTTTCCATTAAGTTCTATTCAGTCGAATGATTGTTTTGATTTAATTCATTGCGATATCTGGGGTGCTTATAAAATTGCGTCTTTTACTGGAGCCCATTATTTTCTCTCTATTGTTGATGATTACAGCCGAGGGGTTTGGGTTTATCTAATGAGACACAAATCAGAGGTAAGTCAGTACCTTCAATTGTTTTGTAATATGGTGCGGACACAATTTGGAAAGGTGGTAAAGCGAGTAAGGGCTGATAATGGAGGTGAATTTCAGTCTCATAATATGATTAATTATTTTACTAAGCATGGGATTCTACTCGAAACTTCATGCACTCACACACCTCAACAAAATGGGGTTGTAGAGCGTAAGCACAGACATATTCTTGAAGTCGCACGAGCTTTGCGCTTTCAAGCCGAATTACCTATTGATTTTTGGGGAGAATGTGTGTTGACTGCCGTTTACATAATAAATAGGTTGCCTTCAAAACTACTTAAGGGTCGTACCCCGTACGAAATCTTGTTAGGAAAGAAACCCAATTATGATCACCTACGGGTTTTTGGTTGTCTTGTTTATGCTAAAGATACAAGGAAGGGAGTAGATAAATTTGGTGAAAGGGGGAGAAAATGCGTATTTGTAGGTTACCCACACGGGCAAAAGGGTTACAAAGTTTTTGACATTAGCAGCAAAAGAATTTATACTTCACGAGATGTGAAATTCTTTGAGCATGTTTTTCCTTATGATGGTCACATAGATAAAATTCACGATCAAAGAAATAATGAGTGGGACACGTCGGTTGATCTTCCGAACCCTCCAGTTATTGACAAAGGAGATTCATGTCAAAATGGTGGTTCAAATGATAATTTAAATGACCAAGCAGAGGACACTTTTCCTAATCCAACAGTCCATCCAAGTTCAGAAACAATTGAGGAAATTTCCACCAATAATTCTCGGCAAAGTGAACGGGTCAGACGACAACCGAAACACCTTCAAGAGTATGAAGTTGAGTTGCCACAGTCTATAGACCATACGCAGCCCACTTCCGATTCGGGAACCTCGACGGTACATCCTTTACTCAACTATGTTTCTTATGACAACTTTTCTCCTGCTCACAAATGTTTTTTAACGGCCATCACTTCAAATGATGAGCCACGACATTTTTCCCAAGCTGTTAAAATTCCCCAATGGCGTGAAGCAATGAAAAAAGAAATTGAAGCATTAGAGGCAAATGAGACATGGGAGTTGGAACCCTTACCTCACGGCAAACATGCAATTGATTCAAAATGGGTATACAAAATTAAGTACCAACCGAATGGAGAGGTCGAACGTTACAAGGCGCGTCTCGTCGCTAAAGGATTTACGCAAATTGAAGGCATAGATTTTCATGAGACATTTGCCCCGGTTGCCAAACTAGTTACCGTTCGGAGCATTTTGGCGGTGGCGGCTAAACGCGGTTGGGAAATACATCAATTAGACGTTAACAATGCGTTTCTACATGGAGACCTTGTTGAACATGTATACATGAAAATTCCTCAAGGTTTTGCCAAAAATGGAGATACCCGTGTGTGCAAGTTGCGTAAATCACTTTATGGCCTGCGACAAGCCTCTCGAAACTGGTATCATAAATTCACGCGGGCTATCGTTGACGTCGGTTTTAGACAATCCCGGGCAGACCATTCCCTTTTCATTTATAAGTGTGATAACATTTATGTTGCGGCTTTAATATACGTGGATGACGTCATACTTGCAGGTAATGATGTTAAAAAGATACAGGAGGTCAAAACATATCTTGATCAAAAATTCAGCATAAAAGATTTGGGCACTTTGAAGTATTTTTTGGGTATCGAAGTGGCTCGATCTTCTACTGGAATTGTCTTGAGCCAGCGTAAGTACACTCTTGACATTCTAAAAGATTGTGGTTTGGAGGGTTGTCGTCCGAGTGCTTTTCCTATGGAACAAAATGCTCGATATAGCGTTGATGATGATAGTCCCACGGTGGATGCGATGCAATATCGGCGTTTGATAGGACGCCTTCTTTACCTAACAGTGACTAGACCTGACATTCAATACGCGACCAACATTCTTAGTCAGTTTGTCTCCTCCCCTCGTCAATCGCATATGGATGCAGTTATACGAGTTTTGCGATACCTAAAGGCTACACCTGGTCAAGGAATTTTTCTCCCTGCTGATAGTGATTTATTACTGAAAGCATATTGCGATTCAGATTGGGGTGGATGCCCGATGACACGTCGTTCTAGCACGGGTTATTTCATCTCATTGGGTGGTGCACCCGTATCATGGCGTACCAAGAAGCAAACTGTAGTTTCTCGCTCGTCGGCTGAAGCCGAGTATCGTGCAATGGCAACTACAGTTTGTGAAATTTTATGGCTTCGTTGGTTGATGAGTGATCTTGGGGTTCATCAAACGTGTCCGACACCGTTGTTCTGTGATAACCAAGCAGCCAGAAACATTGCCAACAATCCAGTCTTTCATGAGCGGACGAAACATGTGGAAATGGATTGCTATTTTGTTCGAGAACGAGTTGAATCAAGAGACATTGAACCTGTGAATATATCCACTTCTGAACAACTTGCAGACATTTTTACTAAAGCTCTCGGCACCGAAAAATTTCGTTATCTTCTTGGCAAGTTGGGCGTTCGAGATCTTTACCTTCCAACTTGAGGGGGAGTGTAAAATATATGCATATATCTCCTCGTATATTCTCCTAATATTAGTCCCGTAATTAGTTCCTCATATTTATTTACCTGATTTAGTTGCCATGTACAGACCCATCTCTGTATGTATATAAAGAGACTCTTCTCTTTGAAATAAAAAAAAGAATATTACCTCAATATATTCCTTTGTCCTCTTTATCAAATTTATCAAACACTGATGTCCTGAGTTCGACTACAACCGGTGGCAACTCCACTCGAGTTAATTACCTAATTGTTGGGTCTCCCTAAAAAGATTGAAATCGACCCACAAATCAGAGAGAGTATTGAAAAAAAAATATTCGAACCATTAATATAAATGTCAACTTGTCTAACTTATCTAACAATTTGAGCTGTTAGATAAAGTTGCTTCTAACAATTTTTTCATAACCTCATACTCCATCCTTCCTTCCCACAAAGTTATAATCGAGACTACGAGTTAGATATCTCACATCGTTCGTGAAAATATTTTTAAATAGCAGCTAAAGATGTGTTAACAGCGAAAAAATCTTAACTTGGTTAAACGTGGACCAACTAAATGATATTTCGAGAATTGAATGAATAAGAAAGCAGAAAATGATAAACTGGTTCCTTGTATTGGTTAACGAATTTCTCGAGAGTAGTGCATGCGTATAATGAATACAAAAGAGTCAACTATTTATAGTAGGGGAAATTAAGGTTTTTAAACTGGTAATTGGGCCTTTTCGTAATTGGCTGTCTGGTGAATGAAAGTCATTTTTATCCTCTCGATCCACCGACGTTACCGCCCTAACCACAGGCATGGTTCCTCCATTCCTAAATCTTGATCGCTACGACAACTTGATCCACTCTCTGTTGGAGTTGTGTACTTAATGTCTAGATTTAAGTAACGTAAACTCACGATCCATTGCCACTAATTTATTTAATTAAATAAACAATTATTTGCTTTTAATTATTATTAATTAAATATATGCAAATCATAGTCCTAGATTTTATACGTTGTAGTTAGTATGGTGTGTCGGGCCCACACAGAAGATCATACTATCGGTTACTCGTATTTTAATCGAACAGTTGCTCACGACCTAGATGGACACGGACCAATCCATCGGTATAGTCGTTGTGTGAGAGAGAAAATAATTTATCTTAATTATTTTATCACACTTGTACACTTGGTGTATTGAGCGGATCGTTGAGATTCATCGATTAGGATTGCCGGCGATAATCGATTCGAGTCTCAGTGTATTTTATTCTTAATCCCCGAAACTATTGCGGGTGTGTATATTTAATATAAGTGACTTTGATTTACCAAAGGAATTAACCGATTTAATTATTGGGTTAATTACCGGTTAAGTTGGGTCACTATATTTTATATATGACATGCCGTGAATACTTGACGGGAAAGTGTATCCCGGAAGGGTTGATAATATCCCCGAGATGAGTTCATAAGGAATTATTATGTAAACCCTGCAGGTGGATTCGTTCCGCATAATAATTAAGGTTGAATGGTACTAGTCTCGGATAAAAGAGATGAATAAATTAATTAGCAATAAATTAATTTTATTCATGGATATTTATATCTTAAATACACGGAATAAATAATACTACCGGAGAAATATTATTTGATATAATATGGTTTAATATTGGGAGTGCAATTAATTTTATATAGTGGAAAATAGAATTAATTAATATTGATAAGGATTAATGGACTTGAGCATTGGGCTCAATTTAATCTTCAATATTGGAAGCCCAATATTCCACCTCCTTTAGATCCCCTACGTAGCCTATAAAAGCACTACATGGTCTTCTCTATTCTCATAACTTGAAGATCACAATTCTAGAGAGAGAAAGTAGAGAGGAGGATCCATGGAGTTCGGTAGATCGTCGCCCACACGACGTCCGGGCTAGTGCAAGGAATACGTGGGAAGATCTCAAGGTCATCAAATTGAGTTCTACGTTTTTCCGAACAACGAGAACGAGGTAAATCGTAAAACCCTCTTTATGATTTTATCGTTTAATTATCGTAAAAATATCGTGAACCAAGATCCGAAAGACGCGACCCATGACGAGGACGAACCGGGCGGTGGTGGTCGAAGACCACCGGACCGCCGTCGGATTGTCGGCTCGATCGGATGGGTCGAAGGGCATGAAGCCCGGCTGGACGTCGAGCACCGCTTGCGCGGGGCTGCCTCCACTCACGCGGAGGGGCAGCCGCTCGCGCGGCTGGACCGCCGCTCACGCGGCGGCGGTGCTGGCGGTGATCGCTAGCCACGGTTCGACCGTGGCTGAGCGTGCGATCACCGGGACGTGGCTAGGTCAGCCGGGGTGCAGCTGGGGCGTGCCCAGCGGGCTGAACCCTAGCGCTCGCACGATGCGAGCGCACGCCTCCATCGGGCAGCCGCGGCTTGGCCGTGGCGAGGGTTCGATGAGGGGCTGATCCGCGGGGGTTCTAGCATGCCCGGCGGGCTGCCAAGGGCAGCCTTAGGCGGCTGCCAAGGACAGCCGCGAGCCCTACGCGAGGGCTCGACCGAACAGCCCAGGCTATCCCCGTGGTTAGGGTTTGGTTGAGTCCGGCTTCGCGTGGTGGTTCGTGGCGGATTTCCGGCAACCGGGATTTCGATTGGAGTTGTCGTTCCGCACTTTGACAACCCCGGATATTCGATCTCCAAAGGATTTCGATCGGAATTAATTAGATAATTAATTTTATTTAATTTATTAATTCCGGGATATCGATTTCCAACAATTGGTATCAGAGCGTTGGTTTTAGTTCATGGTATTTTTCGATAAATTGTTCTACCTTGCAGGGTTTCCGATTATTATGGCTAGATTTAATTATTGTTAATTAATGTCATAATATTTCTCTTGATTATTAAACTCTCGGTGATGTCGATATTTGTTCTTGTGTGGTGAATGCTTGTTCTTAATTTTTCCGGAAATTGTATGAGGTCGATTTCATGTAGAGAATTGATACTGGATAATTGTAAATTAATTTTGTGAAATTATTTACGTTGGATCAATTCCGAAACGATCGCCGGAAAAAGTGTGACGGAGGAGACGTAGAGAGGGAGGATTCCGGGGATCGATCATCCCCATGATCATCCCCGAAGGAAGGATCGATCGAAGGGGGAGGGGGCTGCCCACGGCCTTCTCGGCCGTGATGTCGCCGGCGACGGCGGCTGATCGGCTGGGCGGTGGCGGTGGCTCTCCTCTCGGCCAGCGATGGTGGTGGGGCGCGGGGTCCTCGTGATCTCGTGCTCTCCCGGCAAGATCCAACTTTCCTAAATTATTCGGTTTTCCTATTTTGATTATTCCTATTCTTGGGAATTCTCATGGAATAGGAAAAGAATAAATTTAGAATAAATTTATTTTTCCTTATTGATTATTCCTATTCTTGGGAATTTTCATAGATTAGGAAAAGGAATAAATTTATGATTAATTTATTTTTCCTATTTAATTATTCCTTTATGGAATTTTTAATGGATTAGGAAAATAATTAATTTGGAAAGTTTAGGAGTCCTAAATTAATTTTTCCTTATTTAATTATTCCTTTATGGAATTTTTAATGGATTAGGAAAGGAATTAATTTGGAAGGACTAGGAGTCCTAAATTATTTTATTTCCTTATTTCATTATAGAAGTTTTCTAGAATATTCCAAGTGGGTGTTGGATAGATTATTCTAGAGATTTAATGAAGTAGAAAAGGAAAATAAATAAATAAATAAAAATATTAATAATATTTAATTTTATTTTTGATTTATTCGATTGACTTAATTTTCGAATTAAGTAACTTTTGGATTTATTAAAAATAAATAGATTTAAATATTGAAATTAATATTCCCGTCACATGGAGCATTCAAAGAACGAAGACTAAAGACTAGAAGACGCATACGGGGATGCGATAAAGCCATAATAGTCGGAAAATAATATTCTAGTATTATTTTGATTATGTGATTATATTCTATGTGCTTTATTTCATGTATGCATGCTTATGTGTATTTAATTATGCATTAGATAGCGTATCCCTTTGTTATAAAAAGCTAAGTGGGAGAGGGTATGGAAACATATCCATGGTCTCCATTGATGTTCTCTTGGTGACTTTTATGGACTTTTGAAGTTCGTATAGACAAGTCATTGAAGGAGAATTCTTGTAATTCCTTTTACGAGAAACATTGATTAAGTTTATCAAACAATGCCTAATTTGTCTTTCCAAAACTGATTTCAAGTCGACTCATTCTCACCCCGGGGAGTGGAATGGAGCCAAAGCCACTTGGTCATGTCGAGGACACAAATTAGAGACTTTCGTGTCATTTGATGACTAGATCGATTGTCTGCTCGGCTCCCTCATTTATGAGAGATAGGGTCGTTCGCATGGTGAATCACTGGTTAGAAACTTCGAGTTTCACTTATGATTCTCCGCGTCTTGATTTACAAGATTAAATGAATCAAGTAATTGAGAGTCAATTGTAAAAGTCTTTTGGTGTAGTAAACGTCCACACTATCGTGGCTTGCTACATTGAATGAGATTTTGGAACGATTGATGTAGACAGTTTTAGAAGGGAGTAAAGGAGCGTATGTTAACGTAAACGTCCACACTATCGTGGCTTGCGGTGAATATGCGTGTCCCAAACAATCTTCTTAGATACTGAGTAATGGTTTACACTTAGGTACGCTTCTTAGTATTCTTCCCATCGAAGTAACGCTAATGATGATGTACGACCGAAGGAAATCTAATTGCTAAATCATTTGGATAGGTAAACGTCCACACTATCGTGGCTTGCCATATCTGATGGGAGTTTAGATGTGATTAGTGGTTTAATGATATTATTTGAGGGAGATAATATCGGAGATTAAATCGATTGTTTGTTGTTATATGTGCTCATAGATTAGGATATGGCTTTGAACCCACTTTCTGTGATACGTAAGGATTTTAAACTCATTGGTCCCTAAATGTAATGATTGGAATAGAGATCTAGACATTGTTCAGACTGTTGAAGAGTACTGGTTAGTACTTAGTAAGCTTTGTCCTCCCGAGCCTATTGACATAGGCGGCTAGACAAGAAGCGATGAGAATACTCATAAAGGCCAGTCGCTTCGAGGAAACGCTTAAACACGTTTTTGAGATGATTGACCTTTTAGACGAGTTGAGACGGAAATCGCAAGCTCTTGTAGCCAATGCCAAAGGTTTCGAACCTAAGGGAAAAATCGGGGGAAAGGAAAAGCAAGCAAAGAAACCCAGTGGTCCTAGGTTTCTTGGACCACGAGATGGGACGAGAAAGCCATGAGGCAAGAGTTCTCGATGCAAACAGTCTGGGTACTGGAAGTCTGATTATCCTCTCAAAGAAAGTACGAAATTCTTCTTTAGTCGTAAAACATAGTCAGTGGTATTATCTACCGGAACCTGGTGTGTAGATATGGAACCACTGACGGTATGTGCATTTTAAATGCGAGAGGTTCCAGGAAACCTAACGACTTGGAAAAGAAAAGATCGTAGTCTACATGGGCAATGCTGTAGAGGAGGCAGCAGTTGCAGTGGAGGACATTTTATAGGATTTCATTTTGGGTTATTGCTTTTATGTACCTTTCAAATTAGAAAGAACTTTGTTCTGGATTTCTAATAAATGGATATTTTATTTCTTTTAATCATTTGATGGTTATAAGAAGAAATAATGATATTATCTATTTTGGTACATTAGCTAGCAATATATAAATGATGAATCCTGAGTCCACCACGATGCAACGAACCGTAGTATGAAACTCGTTTTACTAATAATAGATTTCTTTATCAATTATACTTGTGGATTCTTATGCTGAGTCATGTTTATTCAAATAAGAAGTTCAAAAGGTCGAAAATTGATATTTGATCAATTAAGTTGAGGGAGTGGACCTTCCGACCTATGAATCTAATTTGGAGGATAACATGACTAAGCAATCCTTTATGGATATAAGATGTAAGATCCGGACAAGTATAAGAATTGATTGACTCTGATGTATGCAGACCTATGTCTACTCAGACAACAAGGTACAAGTACTTCATTTGATGATTACTCGAGAAATGGATTAGAATACCTGATGTGCCACAAAAGCAAGTGTTTTGACAAGTCAATGGACACTAAGCAATTGTGGAGAACCATCAAGGTATATCCATTTGTAGCCTGCGATTTGATCGCGGAGGCAAGTACCTGTCTGAGGAATGCATGGCATACTAATCAGAGATAGGGATTTGATCCCAAATGACTACACCATGCACTGTTGTGTAGAAATGGTGTGTCGTAAACAAGAAATGGAACTCTTATAGAAAGAGTAAAAGCATGAGTCATACGGAACTACCTATGTTCTATGGATATGTCTGGAAACAACGGGGCATTTAAATGCGGTTGTAGAACATCCTAGAAGAACAAAAGATGTGTGTTCAATAGTACTATGAACTAGAAGGACGTTATAAGTTCTAACGCCCGGTTCTTAGAGAAAGACTATATGATGAACCACAAGCCCAAAGTGACATGATACTTTGAAATGAGAGAGAAAGATTAAGACTTAGAACCAGCCGAACCGAGTAGCGGCACACCACTAACTGCACCTACTGTTATCACTGTTTATACACCGGAACGTCATAGTAGTGGGAGGTTGTGGGACAACCGAAGATATTCATAAGACTAGGAGAGTGAGAGTCTTCGGACTCTGGACCTAGTATACATGAAATCGATCCCTGGATCTACATAAAGGCCGTACTAGATCTAAATGTGCCTTTTTAGAGAGCAATAAGGATTATTGCTAAGAGGCGAGATCATTTAGAGTACAAGCTTAGTTGATCCATTTATGGATTAAAACAAAGCATTGAGTTCGTGGTACTTGCAAATTGATGAGATAGTCCATTTTATGGATTCATCAAAAGCATAGACGAATCGTGTGTATTGGAAACGTGATGGAAAACAAGGTGGTGTTTCTCGGAGGTTTTATGTAGATAACATTTTATCATTGGTAACAATGTAAAGATGTTGTCAGACATAAAATGATGGTTGTCTAGAAAAATCGATATATGAGATGAAGAAGAAGTTAGAGCATGTTCTTAAGATCTAGGATCTCAAGAAGAGAACATTGTACTTCTCCTGGACATCTTACATATATATGATTATGGTTCGTTTTGAACATGCAAGATTCCGAGAAAGGTTCGTTACCTTTCAGAGACGGAATGCATCTATCTAAGGATATGTGTTTTGGAACACAAAAGGAGATAGAAGCAATGAAAGCAGTTTCCTACACTTTTAGTGTGGAAAGCTTAATAAATGCATTGTTGAAAACAAGAACCTGATATCGGCTATGCGGTTAGCGTAGTGGGAGGATATCAAGGTAATCCTGGAAAGGAATGTTCGACTGCTGTAAAAGTACTTTCGAAGTACTGTTCTAGACTACGAAGCAGACAAGCATTTCCTTTAGATTACATTCTCTTAGATTTCTAATCAAATGAGGACCGGTGTAAGTCGATATCAGGCTATGTGTTTCACTATTGAAGGAGAAGGAGTTTTAACATGGAAGAGTGATAAGCACGATGCTTTTCGGACTCTGCCATGGGTAACCAAATAGCGGCCTCAGAGGCAGCGGAAGTTTTGGTATAACTCCGGGATAATCTCTGGGACTTAGAGGTGATTCTTAATTTGCCAAAAGGCTATGTGTATAGCGGTGCGATGGCAAATGGTAAGAAATCACAAGTCCATAAGTGTAAGATAACACATAGTGCAAGTACCACCTGATACGAGTCATCGTCGAGGGAGACGACGCTGTAGTCACCAAGATAACTTCAGAGCGGCAACCTAGAGTGCTCATTCACATAGTACTTCTTGGAAGTACAACTTAAGCACGTGATGAGTATGGGAGTCGGGAGTTTGGAGGAAATGACTAGACCTTAGTACAAGTGGGAGATTGTTGGAGTTGTGTACTTAATGTCTAGATTTAAGTAACGTAAACTCACGATCCATTGCCACTAATCTATTTAATTAAATAAACAATTATTTGCTTTTAATTATTATTAATTAAATATATGCAAATCATAGTCCTAGATTTTATACGTTGTAGTTAGTATGGTGTGTCGGGCCCACACAGAAGATCATACTATCGGTTACTCGTATTTTAATCGAACAGTTGCTCACGACCTAGATGGACACGGACCAATCCATCGGTATAGTCGTTGTGTGAGAGAGAAAATAATTTATCTTAATTATTTTATCACACTTGTACACTTGGTGTATTGAGCGGATCGTTGAGATTCATCGATTAGGATTGCCGGCGATAATCGATTCGAGTCTCAGTGTATTTTATTCTTAATCCCCGAAACTATTGCGGGTGTGTATATTTAATATAAGTGACTTTGATTTACCAAAGGAATTAACCGATTTAATTATTGGGTTAATTACCGGTTAAGTTGGGTCACTATATTTTATATATGACATGCCGTGAATACTTGACGGGAAAGTGTATCCCGGAAGGGTTGATAATATCCCCGAGATGAGTTCATAAGGAATTATTATGTAAACCCTGCAGGTGGATTCGTTCCGCATAATAATTAAGGTTGAATGGTACTAGTCTCGGATAAAAGAGATGAATAAATTAATTAGCAATAAATTAATTTTATTCATGGATATTTATATCTTAAATACACGGAATAAATAATACTACCGGAGAAATATTATTTGATATAATATGGTTTAATATTGGGAGTGCAATTAATTTTATATAGTGGAAAATAGAATTAATTAATATTGATAAGGATTAATGGACTTGAGCATTGAGCTCAATTTAATCTTCAATATTGGAAGCCCAATATTCCACCTCCTTTAGATCCCCTACGTAGCCTATAAAAGCACTACATGGTCTTCTCTATTCTCATAACTTGAAGATCACAATTCTAGAGAGAGAAAGTAGAGAGGAGGATCCATGGAGTTCGGTAGATCGTCGCCCACACGACGTCCGGGCTAGTGCAAGGAATACGTGGGAAGATCTCAAGGTCATCAAATTGAGTTCTACGTTTTTCTGAACAACGAGAACGAGGTAAATCGTAAAACCCTCTTTATGATTTTATCGTTTAATTATCGTAAAAATATCGTGAACCAAGATCCGAAAGACGCGACCCATGACAAGGACGAACCGGGCGGTGGTGGTCGAAGACCACCGGACCGCCGTCGGATTGTCGGCTCGATCGGATGGGTCGAAGGGCATGAAGCCCGGCTGGACGTCGAGCACCGCTTGCGCGGGGCTGCCTCCGCTCACGCGGAGGGGCAGCCGCTCGCGCGGCTGGACCGCCGCTCGCGCGGCGACGGTGCTGGCGGTGATCGCTAGCCACGGTTCGACCGTGGCTGAGCGTGCGATCACCGGGACGTGGCTAGGTCAGCCGGGGTGCAGCTGGGGCGTGCCCAGCGGGCTGAACCCTAGCGCTCGCACGATGCGAGCGCACGCCTCCATCGGGCAGCCGCGGCTTGGCCGTGGCGAGGGTTCGATGAGGGGCTGATCCGCGGGGGTTCTAGCATGCCCGGCGGGCTGCCAAGGGCAGCCTTAGGCGGCTGCCAAGGGCAGCCTTAGGCGGCTGCCAAGGACAGCCGCGAGCCCTACGCGAGGGCTCGACCGAACAGCCCGGGCTATCCCCGTGGTTAGGGTTTGGTTGAGTCCGGCTTCGCGTGGTGGTTCGTGGCGGATTTATGGCAACCGGGATTTCGATTGGAGTTGTCGTTCCGCACTTTGACAACCCCGGATATTCGATCTCCAAAGGATTTCGGTCGGAATAAATTAGATAATTAATTTTATTTAATTTATTAATTCCGGGATATCGATTTCCAACACTCTCTACCAGCCATACGGATCTGGTCATCTGCCCGACGAACGAAGTGTGACCTCAGGACCAAAAGTGTCGAGTCTGATCGTATACTCGTGTTCCGTTGGCTATGTCGAAAAATACCCTGCGTCTTATCCGGAATGGCAGCTCACGGCCTATGTTAAGCGAACTTCCTGAGTTCTGTTCGTCTGACGGTTCTGTTGGCTCCGTCGGGCAGATTTTGGTAGCCTGTTCGACGAATGGCCCCGCTGGCTGCGTCGGCCAGGCTCTGGCACCCTTAGTCACCTAGGCTCATGTCATACTTTTGCTCTCGCGGAGACCTAACTCGTGCCCTAAACTTTTCCTGCTCGCAAAGATTTTTTCTCACTTTGCTCACTAAGATACGCATCTTTACTCTTCTTGATCGCGATCTTAATCCTTTCGTTGATTTGGATTTTTGTCGATAGTGCGACCTCCTCTTTGTACGACACTGACAAAAAAATGTTCGCCTCTTCTCTGAATCTAGAGAGGCTAAAACATGTTCTCGTCACGTTTCTGTTCGCCTATGTCGAGCGAAAATATCGACTTTGATTCTGACTTTATCGAGTGCGTCATTCTCCCCTCTTTCACAAATATTCCTGATCTCCTTTCTCCCTTGCCTTTGGACCTCCTTCTTTTCGAAGAAGAACGAACCACCGGCTTCTCCTCCGGGCGCGCACGATGCCTTCCTGCTATTCGAAGAGGAGATCGAGGATTGGCTCTCCGAGCCGATTAATTCTGCTTACCGAACTTTTGCGTCAATGATTAGTGAATGTAGTGGTCCTTCGTCCCTCTTTACCTATGAGCAGTACATGATTGACCATCCGTACATCCCGTGTCGAGGACTAGTTTTCCCACTTCGGAACCAGAAACAAATTCCTTCAGCGCGAGCGAAAGTAAAAGTTATACCGACGTCGTTAACCTGCAGGGGATGCGCGCGAAATGGGAGATCCCCTCGGACGTTCATTTACACTGCCCAACTCCATTTGATCGGGCTGATCGCCCTCCTGCGGGCATGGTGGCGGTGAATTACGAGATGATGGATTGTGGATTGTGCTTCCCTATCCACGACTCGCTAGCTCAGATGATGCTTGAGTGGAAAGTTGCCCTAATGTAGTTAACCCCTAATTCGTGGTTGTCGATGATCGCCCTTTTAGTCCTGTTCGACCATTACAGCTTATATCGCGGCATGCTTCCTATCGAGTTCGCTCATCTGTTCTCCCGGAGGGTGATAAAGAAAGGAGATTACTACTTGAAATATTTGGTGAAAATAATCGGCGACCTGTCAGAAAAAAAAAAACTTGTTGGTTGAGTAATTGTTCTTTTTGAGCGGGGCCTGTAATTCGATCAACTATCCTGTGTGCACCAACTACAACGATCTTACTACTCGTTAGTGCTGATCAAACTTTAAATCTTCTTTGTGTGTTTTTTCTGGCGTATCCCTTTTTAAATCGATTTTCATGTTCTCTTAGGTCCATTCGTCCCTTCCATGGAGATGTTAAGTTGGGATTTTTGGTTGTTCTTGAAAAAATCTTGTCCCTGCCCGATGATTGTCTACTGTTTGGAGAGTGGATAAGCGCGGCTCGACGTCGTCACTTTCCTTGCGGGAAATGTTTAGGACAAGACCTTAGGATAGTTCGTCTGATGAGGTGGGACGACATTGGGAAATTGTTGAGTGAATTTAGGACATTGTGAGAAAACATGTCCTTACTCTCGGCACCGTTGACATTTACCTAGAAAAGGACAAAGCTACTTAATAACATTAGTACCAAGATTGGGTAGAATACCTGGACCATTAGATCGAACATAATTGCGATTTTGTGGGCGAGTAGAAGTCGAATAGGCAGTTGGGGGAAAAGATGAATTTTCCCGAGCTTGTTGAATCGTGAGTTCTCGATTTATAAGTTTCTCATGCAACTCTTCAAAGGAAATTGGTGTATCCCTGCTATTGACAGATTTAAAAATGGAGTTGTAAGAGGTGTCAGGCCAAGGAGTACACGATCAATAAGATCCTCATGCTCAACCGGCTTGCCGATGGCCCCGAGTTGGTCCGCGCATGCCTTATTGTCCTACATATATTCGCTGATGGTTTAATTTCCTTTGGATATGCGATTAAACTGACCCTTTAATTGCTTGATGTGTTCCCAACATGGGGTTGCATAAGTTTTTGTAAGAGTATCCCATATCTCCTTGGTGGTTTTTGCATCAGAAACAAGTGGAATGAGGGATTGATATAATGTACCGATAAGAGCGTCGAACAAGAGTTTGTCTTGCCTGATCCAAAATGAATACATTGGATTATGATTAGCCACACCATCTGTAGTAATAGTAGGTAGAGGTGAAGGAAGAGATCCATCAATATATTCAAACAAATCATGACCAATAAGAATGGCCTCCACTTGCATTTTCCATGAAAGATAATTGGTGGGGGTGAGTTTGATGGTGTTCTGGATGTTGATGAAGGTAAATGGTTTGGTTGGGTCGTTGACGTTAGGGATTCGATAAAAGAGTAGTGTTTTCCATTAATGAGACATGAAGAGATGAAAAAACGAGAGATTTTATGAAGTTTTGGATCAATGCTCTAATACCATATAGAGAATAAAGAAAAGTTGATGATTTGTATTGATAATAAGACAATGTATTTATAGTGTTGCAATCATATTTACACCAATAATATACATATTGGGCATCAATATCTATCGAAATAGATCTAAGAGGATGCTTGGACTAAGTCAAGAATCTTATGTAGACAAGATACTTGAAAGGTTCAAGATTAAAGACTCTAAGAAGTGTTGGTTATTTAAGTGAAATCGTTGTCCATTTAATGTAATTGGAATTATTCAAGGCTTAACTTTGAAGTGTGGATTACACAGTTATATAAAATTGATATGGTTTAAGTATTTAGATAAGCATAATAATGCATGTCGAGTGTGATCTCGTAGTTACATGGTTGGAAGATGATATTATATCATACAATTGATGAAAATTTGAAATTGCATGTATTCCCATGCTAAACAACATGAATAGGTGCCAAAGTGAAATTGTATCTTCACTAAGAGGTACCTATACATGAATATATTTCGAATGAAAAAGTACCTTTTCAAAAAGGTATCTATTCAACCAAGGGGTGCTTATATTCAAATGAAAAGGTATCTAATACCTATATAAGGAAGTGATTCATTTGTTGAATACACTTGAAAAAACCTACAAAAATAAGAATCTTTGAAGCAAACAAATAAAGCGGAATATTCCATAAGTTGCTCGTGTTCTAAGCCTAAGACTCGAGTGTTGATATTGTCTTATCCTGCGAGAAATTTCGTGATACCCAGGCTTATAGGTTCGAGAACCGATAGGGTTGGTGAATATTATGATCTTGTTTTCTCAATTGTGTGGTATTATACATGAAATTACTGGTCCCTATACTCCTCAACGAAACGGTATATCCGAAAGCAAGAACCGGGTATTCAAAGAGATGTTAATTCCATGTTATCCTATTCAGGTTTGAATAGTGGAATATGGGGGAGAAGCCGTGTTAACGACTTGCTATTTGTTAAAATGGTTCCTAACAAAAGGAACAAGGTTACTCCCAACGAACTTTGGTTCAAAAGAAGCCTAACCTGAATTACCTTAAGGTTTGGGGCAGTCGGGCAGTCGTAAGACTACCGGATCCCCAAAGGAAAAATTTGGGAGAAAGAGGCATATATTGCATCTTTGTTGGATATGTTGTGCATTCCAAGGCGTATCGATTCTACGTTATTGAGCCGAATGATTCAGTGACAATTTATTCTATCATAGAATCGATGGACGTCATATTTGATGAAACTCGTTTTTCATCAATTGTTAGGCCCAAGGATCTGGTGCCTAAGGTGGCTGAAAATAAGGAATTAACCTTGCGCCAGCCTGAGTTTTTTAAACTCGTCGAAGCACGAGGATAAGGATTAAGAAATCGTTCGGTCCTGATTTCCAGACCTTTCTAGTTGAAGGATCAAGGGACGGGGTTGGATTCCAGTACTCGTACTGTTATCATATTACGATGACCCTAACTCGTATGATGATGTCGTGAAATCGCAAGATTTTACATTTTGGAAATAAGCCATCAATGATGAGATGGACTCCATAATGGGAAACAACACTTGGGTGCTTTCTGATTTTACCTAACGGTTGTAAACCTTTAGGATGCAAGTGGATCTTTAAGAAAAATGTTAAATTCGATGGTTCAATTGACAAGTATAAAGACCGATTGGTCATCTAAGGTTTTAAGCAGAAGGAAGGCATTGATTATTTCGATACTTATGCCTGTGTTGCAAGAATAAGTAAATTTAGATTATTAATAGCGTTGGTTGCAACAAATAATCTAGTGGTCCATCAAATGGATGTAAAAACTGCATTTCATAATTGTGAGTTAAATGAGGAGATTTACATGAAACAACCAGAAAGGTTTGTTATGGTGGGAAATGAGCATAAAGTGTTCAAACTTGTTAAATCCTTTTATGGATTGAAACAAATTAACGCACTTGAGCGTTAGATATAACGCGATCCGTGAGATGATCCCTCATAGAGTATTCTCGATAGTTTTTGTGAGATCAGAACATAATATCGTTGCTCATTTGACCAAGGGATTAGAGAGGGACTTGGTAGAAAATTCGGTGATTGGGATGAGTCTTAATCCTCTATAAATCTTCAAATATGGGATACCAAATTCATTTATAATTGTATTAGAACCATAATTAAATTGGGAAGCCTATATTTGAGATTGAAACACATGAAAATTATCCCAAAATGAATGTGTTTGAACCTGCATGAAAAGGTTGAAAATAATTCTTAATGAGTCTTTTGAAAACGTGCATTGTGCAGGTGCATGAAAAAAAAGATTTACCTATATGAGTGGGAAGTGTGGCAACTTCAAGAGTTGTGGCTGAGCTCTATAAACACTAATGAATTGATAGGGACAGAAAGCCTATTTTGTGTCAGATTTCCTTATGGAATTGTATTAAATTTGTATGTGTTTTATCTTCATGTATTCAGATGGGTTGAACGGTTCAATTTTTAAGACACCATTCAGATTAAATCTAGTTAATATAATATAACTTTGGAGAAGTGTGGAGTACACAGTTATATAAAATTGATATGGTTGAAGTATTTGGATAAGCATTATAATGCATGTTGAGTGTGATCTCGTACTTGCATGGTTGCATGGCTGGAAGATGATATTATATCATACAATTGATGTAAATTCTAAATTGCATGTCTTCCCATGCTAAAAACATGAATAGGTGCCAAAGTGAAAGGTTATCTTCACTAAGAGGTACCTATACATGAATAGGTTTCGAATGAAAATGTACATTTTTAAAAAGGTACCGATTCAACCAAGGAGTGCTTATATTCAAATGAAAAGGGATCTAATACCCTATATAATGAAGTGAAATTCATTTGTTGAATACACTTGAAAACACCTACGAAAATAAGAAGCTTTGTAGCAAACAAATAAGGCGGAATATTCTATAAGTTGCTCATGTTTTAAGCCTAAGACTCGAGGTTGATATTGTCTTATCCTGTGACGGATTTTTGTTGGGTTGTGTCCTTCAAGTCCTAGGTGTGCAATCGATTAATTCAAATAGTCATCTTTGGATGTTAATTGATAAATAAATTATATTGTTTATTGCTAGGAGCAATATAATATTGATCGATAATCATACCTACAGGGTCACACACGAACTCGATTATGATGTACATTACTTGTTAATAATATTGATTTAGAATCAATATTTACGTGAATCTACACATGCATGGGATACATGGCTTGCATAGGATGTATGTCACATGGTGTGACATGGCATGCCACGTATGATGATGATTTAGAACCACATGCCATGTGGCATGAGAGTTATGGTGTCCATTCAACTTCACCATCACACCCCATAATGTGTGGTTATGACCACATTATGGTCGGGAGTTACATGGGTAGTTATGGAGAGATAATGTGGATGAAAATCAGATTTTTCATCTCACTTTTGAATAACATCATCATCATTTTCTAAATCCACAAGAGAGGAGAGGAAAGATGAGTTCTTGGAGAATCACTCGAAGCCACAAGCAAGTTCATCATCCAGGTTCGTGTGTAATACGTAGAGGCCGAGCCATTTGTGCGGCTGCGACATCTGTACGATCAAGGTGTGACGAGATCATACCAATGAGGGTCAATTTAGTGATGGTGTTCCAGACGATCGAGGTTCGTCAACATTGCACCCTTCATCATCAACGAGACACGCTTAACCGATTGTATGTGCTCGTATCTCTCTCTCTCTCTCTCTCTCTCTCTCTCTCTCTATATATATATATATATATATATATATATATATATATATATATATATATATATATATATATATATATATATATATATGTGTGTGTGTGTGTGTGTGTGTGTGTGTGTGTGTGTGTGTGTGTGTGTGTGTGTGTACATATATTGATGTGTACTAGATATTCTTGTTCGTGTTACTCATTTTACACGCTTCCGCACTCACACGAACGAGGTAATTGAGCGATTGGATCGACATCAATTGTATCGAAAAGTCTTATCAATCCCAATATGGCTGAGAAATTATGCAAGCTTATAGTTCCATTTATAGATTAAAGTAAGCATATCGGAGTAGCAATCTTCAGTTCAATGAATTCATACTGGGTTTTGGATTTCAGAGGAACTCGGAAGAGTCTTGTTTTGCAAGAAGATTGACAAGACGTTGTAGTGCGTCAAAAATCAAATAAAAATTTATATCGAACTAATTGCCGAAGCAACTCGTCCGAGTCGATCTCGAGAGGAACACTACTATCGGTACTTGTATACGTATTCAAAAGGTTGCAAAAGAAAGGAAAAGAGAAAACGAATGTATAACATAATGCATGGTTGTTTTGGGAGTTTTTTTTATTAATCTAAGTTCTAAACTAACAAAATAAGAACAAGTAAATTAAAGACAAACAATGAATAAGTTTCAAATGATAAAAAGGGGATTAGGGATCAGGTTCACCAATATTCAATTTCAGAGTTAAAATCATTGTTTCAAAAAAATTATATTAATACGTCCGTCTCCGGTTGGTATTAACGTGGTTCGATAATCTAAATCACGAGATTGCCTAATAGCCTCAAACGTTAGTTTAAAATCAAGTTAGCATTTTATCGAACACTTTGTGTGCAAATCAAAACTCTATCCCTTCTTTCGAAAATCAATGAACCCTAACCCTAGTATGAAATTTAGCTACACATATTGATGAGCAAGAGACATATAGAGATGAAAGAATTAATATTCATAATCAAATTGAAAGTTTAAAGCAAAAATAATTAAGACACAAGAATGAAAAAGAAATAAACTTACTAGATTATTGAAAACAATAAATTAAGATTCAAGGTTGCAAGTAGTCGATCCAATTCTTCGTAGCCAAATCAAAACAATATGAAAACTAAGTCTAAGGAGGAAAAACTCTCCAAAAATCGTCCGTGGAGATGTGTGGTAGAAGCTAGGGTCGAAACCCTATATATAATTCCCAATTTTTCGTCGGTCAAACAAGGTCAATTGTTTTCTAAAAACGCGCCTAGCGGGTGCTAGAACTGTAGCGGGTGCTAGGTGCTGATGGGATAGACTTGCTGGAAGTCGAACCTAGCGGGTGCTAGGTGATGCAGCGGGTGATAGATGATGAAGGAATAGACTTGCTGGAAGTCAAACCCAGCGGGTGCTAGGTATTGCAGCGGGTGCTAGATAGCAGCTTCGGTCCTCTACTCCGTCTTGACTCATTCAAACTCGTTTTTTCGCTACTTTCATTCCAATAAAGTCTACAAGCCTACACACTCAAGACAACATCAAACCTACCACAAACCAAGAGGATGACACAAACAAATGACTCAAAACGAGATAACTCACACACAAATAATCTAAGAAAAACAACACAAAAATATACTAATCAAAGATCAGTGGGAGTTGCGTTGTATGATTATTACCTGAAGTATCGTATGCTTTGAGCATGACGAGTTGGTTTTAAAAAATATCAGGTAAGGCACATTGGATGTGGCCAAAAGTATTCTAAAGTGTCTTTAACGGACAAAAGAATATTTTGTTGTCTGTGGAAGACAAGAGGAGTTGATATTAACAAGTTGTTTGAATGCAAACTTCAAAACAGACTAAGATAATTTTCGATTTTAATCTGGTTATATCTTCTGTCTGGATAGAGGTGAAATGTGCTGGAATAGTTCCATGCAATGTAATATAGCTGATAAAACTACAGAGTTGAGTACAGTACTGCATTTGATGCAATGATGTAGGCAGTTCAGATTTGATAGTTCTTGCATGAAGTAGGTGGCGTAACTAGCTCGACTCATTCGATAGTTCTCTATTTATAGTATAGCTATCACGCAAGCCAATGAGCTAGGAAGCACCACAAGTCTAAAACTAGTGCTCAAGAAGTTCCACATTATCTAGGAGATGGTTTTGTGTAGACATCAAGATAATAAAGTTGCAACTTTTGGTAAGGTTGCAAACCCGCTTTCTAAACCTCTCCATTTGAGGCTTTCACGACTGCAATAGAGATTAGACATCTTAGATATTGGTTGTGATTTCTATTACTGTATTAAATACTTTTGGAGATTTGGTAAACATTCACTTGTATGTGTTACACATATTTCGTCATATAAATTTGGTTTAATTTATATGAATTTTCCAAATGATTAAGTGATATCAATTGGGTTATTAGGTCGATTTACAGCATAATGAAGTCCCAATGGTTGAACTGATAGACTTGAATCATATGGTTGTTCCTAGTTCGTATCATCGAGGACGGAAAAACTATTGATACAATGAACTAGATTGTAATGTGTACTATAGCGCCGCTTCATGGGCTAATGATGTGGGACATCAAGTACAATTACATAGATATTAGGTGAGAGCTAATGATCGAACAGACCCGACTGGAATAGTATTTGAGATTTCGAGTCATAATACTATTTCATTGACAGTCGAGCAATTTCTTCTGACCTGAGTAGTCCAGAGTGATTCAATTGTGAAATGGTATACTTTGATACAAGTAAACGCCTGTCGTAAAAGGAGGTTATAAAACATGTTATTGGGTATATAAGGAAGCAAGTGGGAGAGCTTGAATTGATAAGATAGGATTGTCCTCCATTTTAAATGGATCATATGACTTATCGGCCACTTGGAGAGTCGAGACTGTGCAAAAGCGTGGCAACGTCCAGATTCGTATGTGTTGGAAATCGATATCCCGGAATTAATAAATTTAAATAAATAAATTATCTAATTAATTCCAACCGATATCCTTTGGAGATCGAATATCCGGGGTTGTCAAATTGCGGAACGACAACCCCAATCGAAATCTCGGTCGCCAGAAACCCGCCACGAACCTCCACGGGGATAGCCCAACCAAACTCTAACTGCGGCAAAGCCGGGATGTTCGGTCGAGCCCCCCGCGTGGGGCTCGCGGCTGTCCTTGGCAGCCGCCTAGGGTTGCCCTTGGTAGCCCCCTTTGCACGCCCAGACACGCCCGGGAGATCGCGCTCCAACCACGGTCGAGCCCGTGGCTCGCGATCGCCCCCAGCTGCCGCCAGCCACCGCCGCGCGAGCGGCGGTCCAGCCGTGCGAGCGGCAGCCCCTCCGCATGAGCGGAGGCAGCGCCGTGCGAGCGGCGCTAGGCGTCCAGCCAGCGTACTCACGGGGATCCACCCTTCGTCGTGGATTCCTAGCCGCGGCGGTCCAGGGATCCTCGATCCCCATCGCCCGGCACATCCTCGGTTTGGATCTCCGTCCCTCGGATCTTGGTTCACGATATTTTCACGATAAAAAAACGATTAAATCATAAAGAGGGTTTTACGATTTACCTCGTTCTCGTTGTTCGGAAAAACGAAGAACTCAATTTGATGACCTTGAGATCTTCCCACGTATTCCTTGCACTAGCTCGAACGTCGTGTGGGCGACGATCTTCCGAACTCCATGGATCTCCCTCTCTACTTTCTCTCTCTAGAATTGTGATCTTCAAGTTATGAGAATAGAGAAGACCATGTAGTGCTTTTATAGGCTACGTAGGGGATCTTAAGGAGGTGGAATATTGAGCTTCCAATATTAATGATTAAATTGAGCCCAAGCCCAAATCTATTAATCCCATTAATATTAATTAATTTATTTTCCACTATATAAATTAATTGCACTCCCAATATTAAACCATATTATATCAAATAATATTTCTCTGGTAGTATTATTTATTCCGTGTATTTAAGATATAAATATCCATGAATAAAATTAATTTATTGTTAATTAATTTATTCATCTCTTATATCCGAGAATAGTACCATTCAACCTTAATTATTATGCGGAACAAATCCACCTGCAGGGTTTACATAATAATTCCTTATGAACTCATCTCGGGGATATTATCAACCCTTACGGGATACACTTTCCCGTCAAGTATTCACGGCATGTCATATATAAAATATAGCGACCCAACTTAACCGGTAATTGACCCAATAATTAAACCGGTCAATTCCTTTGGAAAATCAAAGTCACTTATATTAAATATACACACCCGCAATAGTATCGGGAATTAAGAATAAAATACACTGAGATTTAAATCGATTATCCAAGGCAATCCTAATCGATAAATCTCAAGCGATCCGCCCAATACACCAAGTGTACAAGTGTGATAAAATAATCAAGACAGATTATTTTCTCTCTCACACAACGACTATACCGATGGATTGGTCCGTGTCCATCTAGGTCGTGAGCAACTGTTTGATTAAATACGAGTAACCGATAGTATGATCTTCTGTGTGGGCCCGCACACCATACTAACTACAACGTATATAATCTAGGACTATAATTTGCATATATTTAATTATAAATAATTAAACGCAAATAATTGTTTATTTAATTAAATAGATTAATGGCAATGGATCGGGAGTTCATATCACTTAAATCTAGACATTAAGTATACAACTTCAACAATCTCCCACTTATACTAAGGTCTAGTCATTTCTCCAAACTCCCTCTAGATTGTCGTTCTGAAGTTATCTTGGTGACTACAGCATCGTCTCCCCTGACGATGACTTGTATCAGGTGGTACTTGCTCTATGTGTTATCTTACACTTATGGACTTGTGATTTCTTACCATTTGCCATTGCACCGCTATCTACATAGCCTTTGGCAAACTAAGAATTACATCTAAGTCCCAGAGATTATCCCGGAGCTATACCAAAACTTCCGCTGCCTCTGAGGCCGCTATTTGGTTACCCATGGCAGAGTCCGAAAAGCATCGTGCTTATCACTCTTCCATGTTAAAACTCCTTCTCCTTTAATAGTGAAACACATAGCCTGATATCGACTTACACCGGTCCTCATTCGATTAGAAATCTAAGAGAATGTAATCCAAAGGAAATGCTCGTCTGCTTCGTAGTCTAGAACAGTACTTCGAAAGTACTTTTACAGCACTCGAATATTCCTTTCCAGGATTACCTTGATATCCTCCCACTATGCTAACCGCATAGTCGATATCAGGTTCTCATTTTTCAACATCGCATCAATCAAGCTTTCCACACTTAAAGTGTAGGAAACCGCTTTCATTGCTTCTATCTACTTTTGTGTTTCAAAACACATTTCCTTAGATAGATGCATTCCGTATCTGAAAGGTAACGAACCTTTCTCGGAATCTTGCATGTCAAAACGAACCATAATCACACATATGTAAGATGTCCAGGAGAAGTACAATGTTCTTTCCCAGAGATCCAAGGTCTCAAGAACATGTCCAACTTCTTCCTATATCTTTCATATTGATTTATCTAGACAACCTCATTTTATGTCTTGACAACATCTTTACATTGTTACCAATGATAAGAATGTTCTCTACATAAAACCCGAGAAACACCACCTTGTTCCATCACGTTTCCAATACACATGATTCGTCTATGCTTTGATGAATCCAAAAAATGGACTATCTCATCAATTTGCAAGTACTACGAACTCAATGCTTTGTTCCAATCCATAAATGGATTAACTAGGCTTGTACTCTAAATGATCTTGCCTCTTAGCAATAATCCATATTGCTTTTCAAGAAGGCACATTTAGATCTAGTACTGCCTTCATGTAGATCCAGGGATTGATTTCATGTATACTAGGTCCAGAGTCCGAAAACTCTCCTAGTCTTATGAATATCTCCGGTTGACCCACAACCTCCCACTACAACGGCATTTCGGTGTATAAACAGTAATAACAGTAGGTGCAGTTTGTGGTGTACCGCTACTCGGTTCGGCTGGTCTCCAGTCTTCTTCGTTCTCTCTCATTTCAAAGTATCATGTCACTTTGGGCTTGTGGTTCATCATATAGTCTTTCTCTAAGAACCGGGCGTTAGAGCATATAACGTCCTTCTGGTTCATAGTACTATTGAATACATATCTTTTGTTCTTCTAGGATATTCTACAACCGCATTTGAATGCGCCGTTGTTTCCAGACATATCCATAGAACACAGGTAGTTTTGTATAACTCATGCTTTTACTATTTCTATAAGAGTTCCATTTCTTGTTTACGACACATCATTTCTACACAACAGTGTATGGTGTAGTCATTTGGAATCAAATCCCAATCTCTGATCAGTATGTCATGCATTCCTCAGACAGGTACTTGCCTCCGCGATCAAATCGCAGGCTACAAATGGATATACCTTGATGGTTCTCCACAATTGCTTAGTGTCCATTGACTTGTCAAAACACTTGCTTTTGTGGCACATCAGGTACTAATCCATTTATAGAGTAATCATCAAATGAAATACTCGTACCTTACTGTCTGAGTAGACATAGGTCTGCATACATCAGAGTCAATCAATTCTCATACTTGTCCGGATCTTATATCTTATATCCATAAAGGATTGCTTAGTCATTTTATCTTCCAAATTAGATTCATAGGTCGGAAGGTCCATTCCTTCAAGATCAAAAATCAATTTTCGACATTTGAACTTCTTATTTGAATAAACATGATTTAGCATAAGAATCCACAAGTATAATCGATTTAATAAAGAAATCTCTTATTAGTAAAACGAGTTTCATACTACAGTTCGTTGCACCGTGGTGGACTCAGGATTCATCATTTATATATATTGCTAGCTAATGTACCAGAATAGATAATATCATTATTTCTTCTTATAACCATCAAATGATTAAAAGAAATAAAATATCCATTCGTTAGAAATCCAGAACAAAGTTCTTTCTAATATGAAAGGTACATAAAAGCAATAACTCAAAATGAAATCCTATAAAATGTCCTCCACTGCAACTGCTGCCTCCTTCACAGCATTGCCCATGTAGACTACGATCTTTTCTTTTCCAAGTCGTTGGGTTTCCTGGAACCCTTGTATTTAAAATGCACATACCGTCAGTGGTTCCATATCTACACACCAGGTTCCGGTAGGTAATACCACTGACTATGTTTTACGACTAAAGAAAATTTCGTACTTTATTTGAGAGGACAATCAGACTTCCAGTACCCAGACTGTTTGCATCGAGAACACTTGCCACTTGGCTTTCTCGTCCCATCTCATGGTCCAAGAAACTTAGGACCACTGGGTTTCTTTGCTTGCTTTTCCTTTCCCCCGATCTTACCCTTAGGTTCGAAACCTATGGCATTGGCTACAAGAGCTTGCGATTTCCGTCTCAACTCGTCTAAAAGGTCCATCATTTCAAAAACGTGTATAAGCGTTTCCTTGAATCGAATGGCCTTTATGAGTATCATCATCGCCTCTTGTCTAGCCACTACGTCATGTCTAAACATCTCCTTGAGTTTGAACATGATATCAAAATCAGTCCTTTCTCATCAGTTAAGACATTTGTAGACTCGGGAGGACAAAGCTCACTGAGTACAAACTTGTACTCTTCAACAGTTTGGGCAATGTCCAGATCTCTATTCCAATCAATACATTCAGGGACCAGTGAGTTTAAAATCCTTACGTATCACAAAAAGTGGGTTCAAAGCCATTTCCTAATCTATGAGCACATATAACAACAAACAATCGATTTAATCTTCGATATTATCTCCCTCAAATAATATCATTAAACCACTAATCACATCTAAAATCCCATCAGATATGGTAAGCCACGATAGTGTGGACGTTTACCTACCCAAATGATTTAGCAATTAGATTTGCTTCGGTCGTACATCATCATTAGCGTTACTTCGATGGGAAGAATACTAAGAAGCGTACCTAAGTGTAAACCATTACTCAGTATCCAAGAAGATTGTTTGGGATACGCATATTCACCGCAAGCTACGATAGTGTGGACGTTTACATTAACATACGCTCCTTTACTCCCTTCTATAACTGTCTACATCAATCGTTCCAAAATCCCATTCAATGTAGCAAGCCACGATAGTGTGGACGTTTACTACACCAAAAGATTTTTACAATTGACTCCCAATTACTTGATACATTCGATCTTGTAAATCAAGACGCGGAGAATCATAAGTGAAACTCGAAGTTTCTAACCAGTGATTCACCATGCGAACAACCCTATCTCTCATAAATGAGGGAGCCGAGCAGACAATCGATCCATTTCAAGAAATGGTACGAAGGTCTCTAATTTGTGTCATCCACATGACCAAGTGGCTTTGGCTCCATTCCACTCCCCGGGGTGAGAATGAGTCGACTTGAAATCAGTTTCAGAAAGACAAATTAGGCATTGTTTGATAAACTTAATCAATGTTTCTCGTAAAAGGAATTACAAGAATTCTCCTCCAATGACTTATCTATACGAACTTCAAAAGTCCATAAAAGTCACCAAGAGAACAGCAATGGACACCATGGCATTGTTTCCAATCTCTCTCCCACTTAGCTTTTTATAACAAAGGGATACGCTATCTAATGCATAATTAAATACACATAAGCATGCATACATGAATTAAAGCACATAGAATATTATCACATAATCAAAATAATACTAGAATATTATTTTCCGACTATTATGGCTTTATTCCATCCCCGTATGCGTCTTCTAGTCTTTAGTCTTCGTTCTTTGAATGCTCCATGTGACGGGAATATTAATTCCAATATTTAAATCTATTTATTTTTAATAAATCCAAAAGTTACTTAATTCGAAAATTAAATCAATCGAATAAATTAAAAATAAAATTAAATACTATTAATATTTTTATTATTTTTATTTTCCTTTTCTAATTCCATTAAATCTCTAGAATCCTATCCAAGACCCACTTGGAATATTCTAGAAGATTTCCATAATGAAATTAGGAAATAAAATAATCTAGGACTCCTAATCCTTCCATATTAATTCCTTTCCTTTTCTATTAAAAATTCCATAAAAGAATAATTAAATAAGGAAAAATTAATTAAGGACTCTTAAAACTTTCCAAATTAATTATTTTCCTAATCCATTAAAATTCCATAAAGGAATAATTAAAACTTCCAAGAATAGGAATAATCAATAAGAAAAAATAAATTTATTCTAAATTTATTCTTTTCCTATTCCATGAGAATTCCCAAAAATAGGAATACTCAAAATAGGAAAACCGAATAATTTAGGAAAGTTGGATCTTGGCGGGAGAGCACGAGATCACGAGGACCCCGCACCCCCACCACCATCGCCGGCCGAGAGGAGAGCCACCGCCGCCCCCAGCCTACGCGCCACCACCACCGGTAGCCGGCGTGGCCGAGAGGTTCGAGGGCAGCCCCCTCTCCCTCGATCGATCCATCCCTTGGGGTCGATCATGGGGTTGATCGATCCCCGGAATCCTCCCTCTCTTCGTCTCCTCCGTCACATTTTTCCGGTCGTCGTTTCGTCCTCGATCCAACGTAAAATAAATTACAAATTTATTACTACGCTATCCGGTATCGACTCTCTTCATGAAAACGACCTCAAACAATTTCCGGAAAAATAAGAACAAGCATTCACCACACAAGAACGAATCTCGACATCACCGAGAGTTTAATAATCAAGAGGAATATTATGGACATTAATTAACATAATTAAATCTAGCCATAATAATCGGAAACCCTGCAAGGTAGAACAATTTATCGAAAAATACCATGAACTAAAACCAACGCTCTGATACCAATTGTTGGAAATCGATATCCCGGAATTAATAAATTTAAATAAATAAATTATCTAATTAATTCCAACCGATATCCTTTGGAGATCGAATATCCGGGGTTGTCAAATTGCGGAACGACAACTCCAAACGAAATCCCGGTCGCCAGAAACCCGCCACGAACCTCCACGGGGATAGCCCAACCAAACCCTAACCGCGGCAAAGCCGGGCTGTTCGGTCGAGCCCCCCGCGTGGGGCTCGCGGCTGTCCTTGGCAGCCGCCTAGGGCTGCCCTTGGCAGCCCCCATTGCACGCCCAGCCACGCCCGGGAGATCGCGCTCCAGCCACGGTCGAGCCCGTGGCTCGCGATCGCCCCCAGCTGCCGCCAGCCACCGCCGCGCGAGCGGCGGTCCAGCCGTGCGAGCGGCAGCCCCTCCGCATGAGCGGAGGCAGCGCCGTGCGAGCGGCGCTAGGCGTCCAGCCAGCGTACTCACGGGGATCCACCCTTCGCCGTGGATTCCTAGCCGCGGCGGTCCGGGGATCCTCGATCCCCATCGCCCGGCACATCCTCGGTTTGGATCTCCGTCCCTCGGATCTTGGTTCACGATATTTTCACGATAAATAAACGATTAAATCATAAAGAGGGTTTTACGATTTACCTCGTTCTCGTTGTTCGGAAAAACGAAGAACACAATTTGAAGACCTTGAGATCTTCCCACGTATTCCTTGCACTAGCTCGAACGTCGTGTGGGCGACGATCTTCCGAACTCCATGGATCTCCCTCTCTACTTTCTCTCTCTAGAATTGTGATCTTCAAGTTATGAGAATAGAGAAGACCATGTAGTGCTTTTATAGGCTACGTAGGGGATCTTAAGGAGGTGGAATATTGGGCTTCCAATATTAATGATTAAATTGAGCCCAAGCCCAAATATATTAATCTCATTAATATTAATTAATTTATTTTCCACTATATAAATTAATTGCACTCCCAATATTAAACCATATTATATCAAATAATATTTCTCCGGTAGTATTATTTATTCCGTGTATTTAAGATATAAATATCCATGAATAAAATTAATTTATTGCTAATTAATTTATTCATCTCTTATATCCGAGAATAGTACCATTCAACCTTAATTATTATGCGGAACAAATCCACCTGCAGGGTTTACATAATAATTCCTTATGAACTCATCTCGGAGATATTATCAACCCTTACGGGATACACTTTCCCGTCAAGTATTCACAGCATGTCATATATAAAATATAGCGACCCAACTTAACCGGTAATTGACCCAATAATTAAACCGGTCAATTCCTTTGGAAAATCAAAGTCACTTATATTAAATATACACACCCGCAATAGTATCGGGGATTAAGAATAAAATACACTGAGATTTAAATCGATTATCCAAGGCAATCCTAATCGATAAATCTCAAGCTATCCACCCAATACACTAAGTGTACAAGTGTGATAAAATAATCAAGACAGATTATTTTCTCTCTCACGCAACGACTATACCGATGGATTGGTCCGTGTCCATCTAGGTCGTGAGCAACTGTTTGATTAAATACGAGTAACCGATAGTATGATCTTCTGTGTGGGCCCGCACACCATACTAACTACAACGTATATAATCTAGGACTATAATTTGCATATATTTAATTATAAATAATTAAACGCAAATAATTGTTTATTTAATTAAATAGATTAATGGCAATGGATCGGGAGTTCATATCACTTAAATCTAGACATTAAGTATACAACTTCAACAGTATGATATTGATAAATCTGGTTTTGCAATCTGTCTCAAAGTCCAAGAAAGGTTTGAACCGATTGAGGATGACTCGAGTCTTACCTCAAGTTCAAATTTAGACATAAAGTGACAACAAGAAGTTAGCAGCACACTGGCTCTGAAAGCCAAGTGGGATATTGTTGGGTTGTGTCCTTCAAATCCTACGTGTGCAATCAATTAAGTCATATGGTCATCTTTGGATGTTAATTGATAAATCGATAATATTGTTTATTGCTAGGAGCACTATAATATTGATCGATAATCATACCTACAGGGTCACACACAAACTCGATTATGATGTACATTGCTTGTTAATAATATTGATTTAGAATCAATATTTACTTGGATTTACACATGCATGAGATGCATGACACATGGTGTGACATGGTATGCCACGTATGATGATGATTTGGAACCACATCACATGCCATGTGGCACGGGAGTTATGGTGTCCATTCAACTTCATCATAACACCCCATAATATGTGGTTATGACTCACATTATGGTGGGGGGTTACATGGGTAGTTATGGAGAGATAATGAGGATGAAAATCAGATTTTTCATCTCACTTTTGAATAACATCATCATCATTTTCGAAATCGACAAGAGAGGAGAGAAAAGAGGAGTTCTTGGAGAATCACTCGAAGCCACAAGCAAGTTCATAATTTGGGTTTGTGTGCAACAAGTAGAAGTCGGGCCATTTGTGCGGCTACGACATCTAGACGATCAAGGCCTGACGAGGTCATACCAATGAGGGTCAATTTAGTGGTGGTGTTCTAGACGATCGAGGTTCGTCAACATTGCACCATTTATCATCAACGAGGCACGCTTCACCGATTTTAAGTGCTCGTATCTCTCTCTCTCTCTCTCTCTCTATATATATATATATATATATATATATATATATATATATATATATATATATATATATATATATATTTGTGTGTGTGTGTCTATACATATATCGATGTGTACTAGATCTTCTTGTTCGTGTTACTCGTTTTACACGCTCCCCTACACACACGAATGAGGTAATCGAGCGATTGGATCGGCATCGAAAACCTTCAATTTTGTGATACCTAGGCCTCACTACTAAAAAAAGTAGATTAGATATCACTTCAAAGAAATCGGTCGCTAATTCAACTGATTTCTATGACGCCAATGATATCAGTCGCAGAAATAATGATACATTTGATATCAACGAAATCTGTTTTTAAGTAAACCGATTATTATGACTTCATTTTTAAAATGTTGTTTTAATTAGTAATCGGCAGTAAGGCGGTAATAAAAAAACCGATGTCTTTGTGTATTAAATTTTTTTATAAAAAATTACTAATTACAAAAATAAGAAAACAAACTCTCAGGTGAATCACGATTTCATTCTTTCACAAATCATTTTCTTTCATTTATCTAACACACACAGAACCCTATATCTCCACCTTCGAAAAATCGAACCCGTGGAGACAACGCCGGAGCACGAGAAACCACTGCGAAAGCCGAGCCTAAATCTTCCCAAAGTCCACCTCTGGTCCTGCTGGAGTCGATTTCGTCGTTGTCGCCCCAAAATGGACGAGATCTATCAACCTCCCGTTGCCGATGAAACCCTAGATCGAAAGCACGCGGCGATGCTCAAGCGCCTCTCGAACCGCCACAACTCCGGCCTCTCCGTCAAACCGAAATCCACCTCGGCATCGACGTTCGAATCTACACAGTCTTGTCTCGCCCGATTCTCCCAAGCCAAGCTCGCCATCGAATCCCGTCTTTTTTATGATGATAAATTTCTTAACTGCTATTTAAACCATGAGATTTTGGTTTCAGGGTCATAATTGGTACCAGTCAATACAGCTTTGTTTTTTCATTTTCCAATTTTCTTGTATATATTATGAAATTGACAGTTCATTGATGGAATAATTATTATTGATTTTTCACTACAGGTTGTTGGATCCTGGCCAATAGCAATTTGTGCACTCATATGATGTACACATAGACTCTGTATGGGCGCTTGCTAGCTCTACAATGTTTAGTCATGTTTATAGTAGTGGAAGGGATCTTTCTGTGAGTGCGGTTCCAAAACGCTTGCTCCTCTATTTTTCTAATATTTCTCACATTGCTGATACTAACTTTAATCTGTACTTGTAGTTAAATTTGACGGATTTGGCAACAAGAGAAAGTGTGTTGCTTTGTAATGAAGATCATCCGATTTCACAATTGGCATTGCATGATGACGATATATGGGCTGCCACAACAGATTCTTCTATACATAGATGGCCAGGTGAAGCACATAACACAATGAAATTATTTCAACAAGGTGGTTCATTTTTAGCTGGAAACTTGTCATTTTCGAGGGCAAGGGTTTCCTTATAAGGAACCACACTTGTGAGTTAATATTCATTTTTTTGTTTCTTTTTAATTCATAGTTCAATTTGGCTTTCTTGCATGACAAAAATCATTGAGTTGAATACTTTTTCCGTTTAAAATTGTATCGAACTGTCGATCTTCCTTTTAATTGAAGGATTTTGTAGGCGAACAAGTATTTATGTAGAGTTTAGATTCATTCTTCATTCTTAGGTTGTAGTGCTTATGTAGAGTTTAGATTCTGTTGGGCCTTAAATTATTTGAACAAACAAGTTACAAAAAAATGGTTTTCTTCAATTATTTTGGTTGGATAATTTGCTGAAGGTGAGAAACCTCACAAATTAAATATTGTTTTTTAGGTTTCTGTTTATAGAGAACCATCTTTTTGCATTGATGGAACTCCAGCAATAGTGTCGCATGAGATTTTAAACAATAGAAGGCATGTCCTGACTAAGGTAACTTGATGTGTTTGACCAACCATACTTATATTTTTCACTTCATGTAATTATTGTTGTTCCCTGTATATTAATTATATTAAATTGTTTGCTCATATCTCTCTGTTCAAGGACAATGCTGGTGTAGTGAAGTTATGGGAAATTACAAGAGGCGTGGTTATTGAGAACTATGGAAAGGTTAGTGCTATGTCTTGGGAAACCATTTTCTGCATGGCGGTTTATATCTAGTAGAACCATAAGAAGTTGTCTACTTTTGATGATATCACATATATCCTGCAATCTGTATTTTGATCAGTATTATGCCTAGTATTATGCCTTTTCCGTTGGTCCTTGCTTTCTGACACTTTTGTACTTTGTGTCATTAGGTTTCATTTGAGAAGAAGAAAGAAAAACTGTTTGGGATGGTATTGATACATATCGTGTGTTTGGTATGTCTGAAATTATCCTATGTACCCTTTAATGTGTTATGCTTTTCCAGGTGAGTGTTCCTGCATGGTTAACTATACTTATATGATAAAACTGAATGTAGAAGAATTCACATTTTTTGAAGTCTTTTTTTTTTCTCTTTTCATTTTCTTAAGGTACACATTGTGAGAGCAAGTGCATTGGCTGAAAAGGACTATGAAGCGAGCTCATTACCAAAAGATTGATTAGCTCGTTCAACTTCATCACCATACTTAGTTCATTTACCTCACTATTGGATAATGATTCTACTCTAGCTATAATATTTTGTATGAATGTTTCAGATATTTTAACTATTGCTATGGTATTTGATGGTTTTATAAATTTGTGCAATTTTAATATAAAAATATTGATTATAAATGACAAAATTACAGGAATTATACGACGTTTAAATTTCTCTATAGAAATCGGTGTTTAAAATTGTTGGAAATCGATATCCCGGGGTTAACGGAATTGCGGAAAACATAACCCCGACCGAAATTCCATCGCCGGAAACACGATCACGAACACCACGCGAAGCCGGAGCTCGACCCGAGCATCGCCGCGGAATGAACCCGCGGCTAAACCCTAGCCGAGCCCCTCGCCGGGGCTCGCGATCGCTCACGCGATCGCATGGGGCTGCCTAGCAGCCCCTCGACGGTGAGTACGGCGACTCACCGCCACCACCGACCAGGGAGGGGGCGACCAGCCGCGGCGCCAGCCCGCGGCAGCCCCCAGCGATCGACCCTAGGTCGATCGCTTGCCCCAGCGTCCAGCCGGGGCTCCCTTCGGGATCGCTGCCGGCGATCGATGCCCTAGGGCTCGATCGCCACCCCTCGGCTCCCAGCCGAGGGCTCGTCTTGAGCTTCGCCGGGGATCTCGAATCCCCGTCCCCGAAGTTCATACGTTTCCCGGATCGTATGTTCATGTATGTATCACAATTATTTCACACAAAATCATAAAAGGGAGTTTATAATTTTACCTTTGATTCGTTGTGCGGAGAAACGAAATCAATTGAAGACCTTTGAATCTTCCCACGTATTCCTTGCACCTCGTTCGAACGTCGTGTGGGCGACGATCCTCCGAACTCTATGGATCTACTTCACGAACTCTCTAGAATATCAAGTATGATATTCTTGTCTTGTAGGTTGTTAATTGTGAAGACCATGTAGTGCTTTTATAGGCTACGTAGGGGATCTAAAGGAGGTGGAATATTGTGATTCCAATATTAATGATTAAATTGAGCCCAAGCCCAAATCTATTAATCTCATTAATATTAATTAATTAATTTTCCACTATATAAATTAATTGCACTCCCAATATTAAACCATATTATATCAAATAATATTTTTCCGGTAGTATTATTTATTCCGTGTATTTAAGATTTAAATATTCATGAATAAAATTTATTTATTGCAAAATAAATTTATTCATCTCTTATATCCGAGAATAGTACCATTCAACTTTAATTATTATGTGGAACAAATCCACTCATGAGGTTTACATAATAATTCCTTATGAACTCATCTCGGGGATATTATCATCTTGGAAAATCAAAGTCACTTATATTAAATATACACACCCGCAATAGTATCGGGGATTAAGAATAAAATACTCTGAGATTTAAATCAATTATCAAAGGCAATCCTAATTGATAAATCTCAAGCGATCCGCCCAATACACCAAGTGTACAAGTGTGATAAAATAATTAAGACAAATTATTTTCTCTCACAAAACGACTATACCGATGGATTGGTCCGTGTCCATCTAGGTCGTGAGCAACTGTTCGATTAAATACGAGTAACCGATAGTATGATCTCTTGTGTGACGTCGCACACCATACTAACTACAACGTATATAATCTAGGATTATATTTGCATATATTTAACTATCGAATAATTAAAAGCAAACAATTGTTTATTAATTAAATAGATTAAATGCTATGACCGGGAGTTTCCGTTACTTAAATCTAGACATTAAGTATACAACTCCAACAATCTCCCACTTGTACTAAGGTCTAGTCATTTCCTCCAAACTCCCGACTCCCATACTCATCACGTGCTTAAAATGTACTTCCAAGAAGTACCATGTGAGTGAGCAATCTAGGTTGCCGCTCTGAAGTTATCTTGGTGACTACAGCGTCGTCTCCCTAGACGATGACTCCTATCAGGTGGTACTTGCTCTATGTGTTATCATCACTTTTTGACTTATGATTTCTTCCAGTTCACCATGCACCGCTATCAAATAGCCTTTGGTGAACTAAGAATCATATCCAAGTCCAGAGGTTAATCCGGAACTCAACCAAAACTTCCGCTGCCTCTAAGGCTGCCATTCGGTTATGATAGAGTCCGAAAAGCATCGTGCTTATCACTTTCTCATCTTTAAGGTTCCATCCCTCTCAAAAGTGAACACATAGCCTGATATCGACTTACACTGGTCCTTCTCTGATTTGAGATCTTAGAATATGTAATCCAAGAAGAATTCGTGTTGCTTCGTAAGCCAGTACTTCGAAAGTACTCTTACAGCATCTGAATATCTCTTGTTGAGATTACTTTGATATCCTCCCACTACGCTAATCGCATAGTTGATATCAGGTTCTTGTTTTTCAACATTGCATTCATTAAGCTTTCCACACTTAAAGTGTAGGAAACCGCTTTGTCTTCGCCTATCTCCTTCATGTGTTTAGAACACATATCTTTAGATAGATGTATTCTGTGTCTGAAAGGCAATAATCTTTCTCAGAATTATGCATGTTTAAAACAAACCATAATCGTATAAGATATCTAGGAGAAGTACAATGTTCTTATCCTTAGATCGAAAGATCTTAAGAACATGTTCCAACTTCTACTCAACCTTATATCCCGATTTATTTAGACAACCATCGTTTTATGTCTGACAATATCTTTACATTGTCGCCAATGATAAAATATCATCTACATAAAATTCCGAGAAACACCACCTTGTTTCCATCACGTTTTCAATACACCTTTCGTCTATGCCTTTTGATGAATCCATCAAATGGACTATCTCATCAATTCGCAAGTTCCACGATTTATAGCTTTGTATCAATCCATACATGGATTTAACTAAGCTTCTACTCTAAATGATCTTGCCTCTTAACAATAAACTTTATTGCTTTCCAAGAAGACACATTTAGATCTAGTACTGCCTCTATGTAGATCCAGGGATCGATTTCATGTCTACTAGATCCAGAGTTCAAAACTCTTCTAGTCTTATGAATATTTCTGGTTGTTAATAACCTCCCAGTACAACGGCATTCCGGTGTATAAACAGTAATAACAGTAGGTGCAGTTAGTGGTGTACTACTACTCAGTTTGGCTGGTTCCTAGTCTTTGTCCTTCTTCTCATTCCAAAGTATTATGTCAATTCGGGCTTTTTGGTTTATCTAATAGTCTTCTTCTGAGAACCGGGCGTTAGAGCTATAACGTCCTTCTGGTTCATAGTACTATTGAACACACAATCCTTTTGTTCTTCTAGTATATCTTACAACCACATTTGAATGTGCCGTTGTTCCAAAAATTATCCATAGAACATAGGTAGTTCCGAACAACTTGTCCTTTTACTATTAGAATTCCATTTCTTATTTCCTGACACACCATTTCTACACAAAGTGTGTTGGAATTCGATATCCCGGGTTATTTAAATTTGCGGAAACCAATAACCCGAACGAACCCTTCGCCGGAGATAACACGAACGCCGCGTACGACCCGGAGCACGAGCCGAACGCACGACACGGCCGAAGCCGCGCGCACGCCCAGCCCGAGCCCCCGTCCGCGGGGCTCATGTGATCGATCGGGTGGGGCTGCCCGTGCAGCCCCCGCGGCGAGTCCGGCGACTCGCCGCCGCCTGGAGGTCAGCCACCTTCACGGTGGGGAGGGGCGGCACCAGCCCGCGCCCTCCGCGATCGATCCAAGTGATCGATCGCGTGCCCTCGGCTCCAGCCGAGGGTCGATCCTCACGCCCCCTTCGAAACCCTAGGCGGGCGATCCCGCGGTCCGGTGGTTTCACCACCACCGCGTGATCGTTCGTCTAATCCGGGGTTCGAACTTTGGATCTTGTTTTCCGATAATTGATTTCAATAAGAATTAAATAGCGGAAATATTTAATTCACCTTTCGATTCGTTGTGCGGAGAAACGAGATCTTATGATGACCTTGAGATCTTCCCACGTATTCCTTGCACTAGCCCGGACGTCGTGTGGGCGACGATCTACCGAACTCCATGGATCCTCCTCTCTACTTTCTCTCTCTAGAATTGTGATCTTCAAGTTATGAGAATAGAGAAGACCATGTAGTGCTTTTATAGGCTACGTAGGGGATCTTAAGGAGGTGGAATATTGGGCTTCCAATAATAGTGATTAAATTGAGCCCAAGCCCAAATCTATTAATCCTTACTATTATTAATTATATGATTAACTCCACTATATAAATATAATTGCACTCCCAATATTTACCATATTATATCAAATAATATTTCTCCGGTAGTATTATTTATTCCGTGTATTTAAGATATAAATATCCATGAATAAAATTAATTTATTGCTAATTAATTTATTCATCTCTTATATCCGAGACTAGTACCATTCATCCTTAATTATTATGCGGATTAAATCCACCTGCAGGGTTTACATAATAATTCCTTATGAACTCATCTCGGGGATATTATCAACCCTTACGGGATACACTTTCCCGTCAAGTATTCACGGCATGCCATATATAAAATATAGTGACCCAACTTAACCGGTAATTAACCCAATAATTAAATCGGTTAATTCCTTTGGTAAATCAAAGTCACTTATATTAAATATACACACCCGCAATAATATCGGGGATTAAGAATAAAATACACTGAGACTCGAATCGATTATCGCCGGCAATCCTAATCGATGAATCTCAAACGATCCGCCCAATACACCAAGTGTACAAGTGTGATAAAATAATTAAGATAAATTATTTTCTCTCTCACACAACGACTATACCGATGGATTGGTCCGTGTCCATCTAGGTCGTGAGCAACTGTTCGATTAAATACGAGTAACCGATAGTATGATCTTTTGTGTGCCCATGCAACACCATACTAACTACAACGTATAAAATCCAGGACTATGATTTGCATATATTTAATTATAAATAATTAAACGCAAATAATTGTTTATTTAATTAAATAGATTAGTGGCAATGGATCGTGAGTTTCCGTCACTTAAATCTAGACATTAAGTACACAACTCCAACAATCTCCCACTTGTACTAAGGTCTAGTCATTTCCTCCAAACTCCCGACTCCCATACTCATCTCGTGCTTAAGTTGTACTTCCAAGAAGTACTATGTGAATGAGCACTCTAGGTTGCCGCTCTGAAGTTATCTTGGTGACTACAGCGTCGTCTCCCTCGACGATGACTCGTATCAGGTGGTACTTGCACTATGTGTTATCTTACACTTTATGGACTAGTGATTTCTTACCATTTGCCATTGCACCGCTATTTACATAGCCTTTGGCAAATTAAGAATCACATCTAAGTCCCAGAGATTATCCCGGAGTTATACCAAAACTTCCGCTGCCTCTGAGGCCGCTATTTGGTTACCCATGGCAGAGTCCGAAAAGCATCGTGCTTATCTCTCTTCCATGTTAAAACTCCTTCTCCTTTAATAGTGAAACACATAGCCTGATCGACTTACACCGGTCCTTATTCGATTAGAAATCTAAGAGAATGTAATCCAAAGGAAAAACTCATCTGCTTCGTAGCCTAGAACAGTACTTCGAAAGTACTTTTACGGCAGTCGAATATTCCTTTCCAGGATTACCTTGATATCCTCCCACTATGGTAACCGCATAGCCGATATCAGGTTCTTGTTTTCAACAATGCATTTATCAAGCTTTCCACACTCCAAGTGTAGGAAACTGCTTTCACTGCTTCTATCACCTTTATGTGTTCAAAAACACATACCTTAGATAGATGCATTCCGTCTCTGAAAGGTAACGAACCTTTCTCGGAATCTTGCATGTTAAAACGAACCATAATCATATATATGTAAGATGTCCAGGAGAAGTACAATGTTCTTTTCTTTAGATCCTAGATCTTAAGAACATGCTCTAACTTCTTCTTTATCTTATATATCGATTTTTCTAGACAACCATCATTTTATGTCTGACAACATCTTTACATTGTTGCCAATGATAAAATGTTTATCTACATAAAACCTCCGAGAAACACCACCTTGTTTCCATCACGTTTCCCATACACACGATTCGTCAATGCCTTTTGATGAATCCATCAAATGGACTATCTCATCAATGCGCAAGTTCCACGAATTCTAGCTTTGTTACAATCCATAAATGGATCAACTAAGCTTGTACTCTAAATGATCTCGCCTCTTAACAATAATCCTTATTGCTTTCCAAGAAGGCACATTTAGATCTAGTACCGCCTCTATGTAGATCTAGGGATCGATTTCACGTATACTAGGTCCAGAGTCCGAAGACTCACCCAGTTTTATGAATATCTCCGGTTGTTATACAACCTCCCACTACAATGGCGTTCCGGTGTATAAACAGTAATAACAGTAGGTGCAGTTAGTGGTGTACCGCTACTCGGTTCGGCTGGTTCTAAGTCTTAATCGTTTTCTCTCTTTTCAGAAGCATCATGTCATTTTGAGCTTTGTGGTTCATCTAATAGTCTTCCTCTAAGAACCGGGCGTTAGAACTTATAACGCCCTTCTGGTTCATAGTACTATCGAACACACATCTTTTGTTCTTCTAGGATATTCTACAACCACATTTGAATGTGCCGTTGTTACCAAGACATATCCATAGAACATAGGTAGTTCCGTTTAACTCGCGCTTTTACTATTTCTATAAGAGTTCCATTTCTTATTTCCGACACACCAATCTTACAGAGGACTGTATGGTGTAGTCACTTGGGATCCAATCCCAAGCTCTGATCATAAATCAAAGTCAATCAATTCTAATACTTGTCCGGATCTTACATCTTATATCCATAAAGGATTGCTTAGTCGTATTATCTTCCAAATTAGATTCTTAGGTCGGAAGGTCCACTCCTTCAACTTAATTGATCTTACAATCAATTTTCGACCTTTGAACTTCTTATTTGAATAAATATGACTTAGCATAAGATTCCACAAGTATAAATGATTTAATAAAGAAATCTCTTATTAGTAAAACGAGTTATATAAAACGGTTCGTCGCATTGTGGTAGACTCAGGATTCATCATTTATATATTGCTAGCTAATGTACCAAAATAGATAATATCATTATTTCTTCTTATAACCATCAAATGATTAAAAGAAATAAAATATCCATTCATTAGAAATCCAGAACTAAGTTCTTTCTAATATGAAAAGTACATAAAAGCAATAACTCAAAATGAAATCCTATAAAGTGTCTTCCACTGCAACAGCTGCCTCCTTACAGCACTGCCCATCTAGACTACGATCTTTTCTTTTCTAAGTCGTCGGGTTTCCTGGAACCCTTGAATTTAGAATGCACATACCGCCAGTGGTTCCATATCTACACACCAGGTTCCGGTAGATAATACCACTGACTATGTTTTACGACTAAAGAAATTTCGTACCTTCTTTGAGAGGATAATTAGACTTCCAGTACCCAGACTGTTTTCATCGAGAACTCTTGCCTATTGGCTTTCTCGTCCCATCTCGTGGTTCAAGTAATCTTAGAACCACTGGGTTTCTTTGCTTTCTTTTCCTTTCTCCCGATCCATGCCTTTAGGTTCGAAACCTTTGGCATTGGCTACAAGAGCTTGCGATTTCCGTTTCAACTCGTCTAAAAGGTCAATCATCTCAAAAACGTGTTTAAGCGTTTCCTTGAATCGACTGCCCTTTATGAGTATCCACATCGCCTCTTGTCTAGCCGCCTATATCAATAGGCTCGGAAGGACAAAGCTCATTGAGTACAACCTTGTACTCTTCAACAGTTTGGGTAATGTCTAGATCTCTATTCCAATCATTACATTTAGGGACCAGTGAGTTTAAAAAATTCCTTACGTATCACAGAAAGTGGGTTCAAAGCCATATCCTAATCTATGAGCACATATAACAACAAACAATTGATTTAATCTCCGATATTATCTCCCTCAAATAATATCATTAAACCACTAATCACATCTAAAATCCCATCAGGTAAGGCAAGCCACATGGTGTGGACGTTTACCCACCCAAATGATTTAGCAATTAGATTTGCTTCGGTCATACATCACTTATAGCGGAACCTCGTGGGGAGGAATACTATAATGCGTATCTAAGTGTAAACCATTACTCAGTACCAAAGTAAATTACTTGGAATTGCTACATCACCGCAAGCCACGTGGTGTGGACGTTTACGATAACTTCACAACTCTTCATAATTACTTACAACTGTCTACATCAATTAATCCAAAGTCCGTCAGTATAGCAAGCCACGTGGTGTGGACGTTTACTACACTAAGAGACTTTTATAATTGACTCCCAATTACTTGATCCATTTAATCTTGTAAATCAAGACGTGGAGAATCATAAGTGAAACTCGAAGTTTCTAACCAGTGATTCGCCATGCGAACGACCCTATCTCTCATAAATGAGGGAGCCGAGCAGACAAGCGACCCATCTATCAAAGAATGGCACGGAAGTCTCTAATTTGTGTCCTCTACATGACCAAGTGGCTCTGGCTCCATTCCACTCCCCGGGGTGAGAATGAGTCGACTTGAAGTCAGCTTTGGAAAGACAAATTAGGCATTGTTTGATAAACTTAATCAATGTTTCTCGTAAGAGGAATTACAAGAATTCTCCTCCAATGGCTTATCTATATGAACTTCGAAAGTTCATAAAAGTCACCAAGAGAACAGCAATGGAGACCATGGATATGTTTCCATACCCTCTCCCACTTAGCTTTTTATAACAAAGGGATACGCTATCTAATGCATAATTAAATACACATAAGCATAATAACAAACATACACTTCATGCAAGTACGTTCACAAATAATCAAATAATTACTCAAGTAAAATTATTTCTCGACTATTCGTACCTTGATGAATTCCAGCATGCTTGCCTTGAGTCTTCATTCTACGTCTTGAATACTTTGCCGAGCGACGGAAAAATTCTTTGATTCTCATATTTAATTTTACTCCAATTAAATAAAATCAATTCCATTGATTTCCACATTTAATTCTATTTTAAATAAAATCCAAGATTTTCCAATCCAAAATAAATTTTGAATTAATCTAATGATTTTAAATAAAATACTTAAATTAAATAAAATCAATATTATTAAAATCCATTGATTTCCATATTTAATTCTATTCTAAATAAAATCCAAGATTTTCCAATCCAAAATAAATTTTGAATTAATCTAATGATTTTAAATAAAATACTTAAATTAAATAAAATCAATATTATTAAAATCCATTGATTTCCATATTTAATTCTATTCTAAATAAAATCCAAGATTATTCAATCCAAAATAAATTTTGAATTAATCTAATGATTTTAAATAAAATACTTAAATTAAATAAAATCAATATTTTAATAATTTCTCAATCCTATTTAGATTAGATCTCAAGAATCCTAATCAAAATCGAATTTTGATTCTTCTCAAGACTTCTAATCCAAGTAGGTATAGGATATCTAGAGAAACTAGGATTTTCTTTCCTAATTTAACTCTCCATCTAATTCCATTATTTAATTCCATAATTAAGAAATCTAATCCAAATAGAATTTGAATTAATTCCAAAATTAAATTAAATAAAATTAGAAAGATTAAATTATTTCCGGAAAGATCGGATTTACCGGGACGAACCAAAAACGAGACCCGCTCGAATCAACTAGGTTCGTGCCCATCGAACCATGTACATCACATTCCTAGCCATGCACACCAACTTTGCACTTAGCCATGCACATGTACAACACCATGAATCATTCACACGTACAGCACATGATAAACACATGCATGAACCATGAATTAAATTTATTCAGCGAGGCCAACTCCTTTGCTTTTCATCAGCGCGATCGATCGTCTTTCGGCAAGCGGCACACCAGCAGCAACCTAGTCGATCTCCGGCATGACGTCTCCTCTGACGACGCATGCCATCGACATGCTGCTATCATCGCACGAGCAGCCCGCTCCAGCAGCAGCCGAAGCCGCGACCCACGAGCCGCCGTGCGCAGCGGCTGAACCTTCACTTGGCAGCTGTCGACATCCGGCGACCACCACGGACGGTGGTTGATGCCGTCGACTCCAGCCACCATACAGCCCGTCCATCAGGACAGCCCGCACAGCAGCAGCCCGTTCCGAGTCCAGCAGCCCGTAAAAAAAAGTTTTCGCCGTGTTGCGCCAACGCGACTGCCGAGCGTAGCCTCCGGCTGCCGGCGAACCACCACCACTGGTGGCACACGCCGGCAAGCCCAGCCATGCCCTTGCTCACGTACAGCAACACACGCAGCCCCTTTCCGAGCCCGCGGTCGATCGATCCGATTCGATTATTCCGAAAATCCTCGATTTTTAATAATTAATTTTTCCGACAAACACAATTCATACGAGAGAGAAAAACAAGTACGTAGAACAATATAGCACAATAATTTAACAAAATTAAATTAATCTATGGCCATATACATCGAGAATCGATTATCGAAACAATTAACGAAAAACGTAACCGTACGCTCTGATACCAATTGTTGGAATTCGATATCCCGGGTTATTTAAATTTGCGGAAACCAATAACCCGAACGAACCCTTCGCCGGAGATAACACGAACGCCGCGTACGACCCGGAGCACGAGCCGAACGCACGACACGGCCGAAGCCGCGCGCACGCCCAGCCCGAGCCCCCGTCCGCGGGGCTCATGTGATCGATCGGGTGGGGCTGCCCGTGCAGCCCCCGCGGCGAGTCCGGCGACTCGCCGCCGCCTGGAGGTCAGCCACCTTCACGGTGGGGAGGGGCGGCACCAGCCCGCGCCCTCCGCGATCGATCCAAGTGATCGATCGCGTGCCCTCGGCTCCAGCCGAGGGTCGATCCTCACGCCCCCTTCGAAACCCTAGGCGGGCGATCCCGCGGTCCGGTGGTTTCACCACCACCGCGTGATCGTTCGTCTAATCCGGGGTTCGAACTTTGGATCTTGTTTTCCGATAATTGATTTCAATAAGAATTAAATAGCGGAAATATTTAATTCACCTTTCGATTCGTTGTGCGGAGAAACGAGATCTTATGATGACCTTGAGATCTTCCCACGTATTCCTTGCACTAGCCCGGACGTCGTGTGGGCGACGATCTACCGAACTCCATGGATCCTCCTCTCTACTTTCTCTCTCTAGAATTGTGATCTTCAAGTTATGAGAATAGAGAAGACCATGTAGTGCTTTTATAGGCTACGTAGGGGATCTTAAGGAGGTGGAATATTGGGCTTCCAATAATAGTGATTAAATTGAGCCCAAGCCCAAATCTATTAATCCTTACTATTATTAATTATATGATTAACTCCACTATATAAATATAATTGCACTCCCAATATTTACCATATTATATCAAATAATATTTCTCCGGTAGTATTATTTATTCCGTGTATTTAAGATATAAATATCCATGAATAAAATTAATTTATTGCTAATTAATTTATTCATCTCTTATATCCGAGACTAGTACCATTCATCCTTAATTATTATGCGGATTAAATCCACCTGCAGGGTTTACATAATAATTCCTTATGAACTCATCTCGGGGATATTATCAACCCTTACGGGATACACTTTCCCGTCAAGTATTCACGGCATGCCATATATAAAATATAGTGACCCAACTTAACCGGTAATTAACCCAATAATTAAATCGGTTAATTCCTTTGGTAAATCAAAGTCACTTATATTAAATATACACACCCGCAATAATATCGGGGATTAAGAATAAAATACACTGAGACTCGAATCGATTATCGCCGGCAATCCTAATCGATGAATCTCAAACGATCCGCCCAATACACCAAGTGTACAAGTGTGATAAAATAATTAAGATAAATTATTTTCTCTCTCACACAACGACTATACCGATGGATTGGTTCGTGTCCATCTAGGTCGTGAGCAACTGTTCGATTAAATACGAGTAACCGATAGTATGATCTTCTGTGTGCCCATGCAACACCATACTAACTACAACGTATAAAATCCAGGACTATGATTTGCATATATTTAATTATAAATAATTAAACGCAAATAATTGTTTATTTAATTAAATAGATTAGTGGCAATGGATCGTGAGTTTCCGTCACTTAAATCTAGACATTAAGTACACAACTCCAACAAAGTGTATAGTGCAGTCATTTGGGATCCAATCTCATTCTTTGATTTATGCTATGTGTTTACTTAGATAGGTGGTAGCCTTCGCGATCAAGTCGCGGGCTTCCAATGAATATACTTTGATGGTTCCCCATAATAGCTTTGTGTCCATTGACTCGTCAAAACACTTTGCTTTTATGGCACATCAAGTATTCTAATCCATTTTGAGTATTTTGAAATACTCGCACTTTTCTAAGTACACATATGCTGCATATATCAGTCAATAATCAATTACAATACTTGTCTGGATTCTATCCTTTATCCAGAAAGGTTCGTTTAGTTGTATTTTCTTCCAAATTCAATTCTCAGGTCGGAAGGTCCATTCCTTCAACTATAATTGATCAAATCAATTTCGACCTTTTGAATCTTATTTGAATAAATACTACTAAGTACAAGAATTCATAAGTATAATGATTTAACAAAGAAATACATCTAATAAGTCAAACAAGTTATAGAACGGTACGTTGCATCGTGGTAGACTTAGGATTCATCATTCATATATTGCTATCTTATGTACCAGAATAGATAATACCATTATTTCTTATCAAAATCATCAAATGATTAAAGAAATAAAATATTCATTCATAAATAATAGAAACCAGAACAAAGTTCTTTCTAAAATAAAGGGTACATAAAGCAATAAACTTGAAATGAAATCCTATAACTACTCATAGATAAACCCTCTATTGCAACAGCTGCTTCCTCCACAGCATTTCCCTTGACCATTCTTTCCTTTCCAAGTCTCTGGGTTTTCTGGTGCCCCTGCATTTAAAATGCACACATACCGTCAGTGGTTCCATATCTACCAACTAGGCTTCTGGTAGATAATACCGCTGACTATGTTTTAAAGACTAAGGAGAGAATCTCATACCTTCTTGGGGAGAAAATACAGACTTCCAGTACCCAGAATGTTTTCTTTGAGAATGTCTGCCTAAAGGCTTTCTCACCCCATCTTGTGGTCCAAGTACTTTAGGACTACGGGACTTCTTTGTCTGCCTCTCCATTCCCTGATCCATGCCCTTAGGTTCGAAACCTTTGGCCTTGGCTATAAGAGTTTGCGATTGTCTCAACTCATCCAAAAGGTCCAACATCTCGAAAACGTGTTCAAGCGTTTCCTCGAAGCGACTGACCTTTATGAGTATCCTCATCGCCTCTTTTCTAACCTTTTCGTTGTGTCTAAACATTAATTAGCTTGAGTTTCAGCATGATATCATGATTAGTGGTTAATGCAAAAGCATTGTCCCACTTCTCAAAATTAGCCCTTTCCTCATCAGTTGAGACACTTGTAGGTTCAGGAGGACAAAGCTCACTGAGTACTATCTTGTACTCAGCAACAGTCTGGGTAATGTCTAATTCCCTATTCCATCCAACACAGTATGGAACCAGTGCATTAAATTCCTTGAGTATCACAGAAAGTGGATTCATAGCTATTCTATAAACCTATAAGCACATATAAATAAACAATCAATTTAATGTCCGATATTATCTCCCTCAAGTAATATCATTAAATTACTAATTACATCTAAAATCCCATCAGATATGGGAAGCCACGTTATTGTGGACGTTTAGCTATCCAAATGATTTAGCAATTAGATTTACTTCGGTCATACATCATTATAGCGTTACTTCGTTGGGAAGAATACTATAAAGCGTACCTAAGTGTGAACCATTACTCAGTATTAAGGTGAATCGTTTGGAATTGCTACATCACCGCAAGCCACGTTTGTGTGGACGTTTACGACAACTCACAATCCTTCACAATTTCCTATAACTGTCTACATCAATTATTCCAAAATCCCATTCAGTATAGCAAGCCACGTTTGTGTGGACGTTTACTACACCAAAAGATTTTTATAATTGACTCCCAATTACTTGATCCATTCGATTTTCGTAAATCAAGACGCGGAGAATGATAAGTGAAACTCGAAGTTTCTAACCAGTGATTCACCATGCGAACAACACTATCTCTCATTAGATGAGGGAGCCGAGCAGACAATCGATCCATTTCAAGAAATGGTACGAAGGTCTCTAATTTGTGTCATCCACATGACCAAGTGGCTTTGGCTCCATTGCACTCCCCGGGGTGAGAATGAGTCGACTTGAAGTCAGTTTCAGAAAGACAAATTAGGCATTGTTTGATAAACTTAATCAATGTTTCTCGTAAAAGGAATTACAATAATTCTCATCAAATGACTTGTCTATATGAACTTCAGAAGTTCATAAAAGTCACCAAGAGAACAGTAATGGAGACCATGGGAATGTTTTCATTCCCTCTCCCACTTAGCTTTTTGCAACAAGGGATACGCTATCTAGTGCATAAAGTAAACACATATAGCATGCATACAAGTAATAAAGCACATAGTATCACATAGTCAAAATAATGCTAGAATATTATTTTCCGACTATCATGGCTTTATTGCATCTCCGTACGCATCTTCTAGTCTTCAGTCATTGTTTTTTAATGCTCCATGTGACGAGAATATTAATTCCAATATTTAAATCTATTTATTTTTAATAAATCCAAAAGATACTTAATTCGAAGATTAAGTCAATCGAATAAATCAAAAATAAAATTAAATATTATTAATATTTTTATTTATTTATTTTTCTTTGTAATTCTATTAAATCTCTAGAATCCTATCCAAGTAAGACTTGGAATATTCTAGAAGACTTCTATAATAGAATAAGGAAATAAAATAAATTAGGACTCTTCTACTTTCCAAATTAATTAATTTCCATGTCCATGAAAATTCCCATAAAATAGGAATAATCAATTAGGAAATAAATTAATTCTAAATTAATTATTTTCCTTTCTAATTCTATTAAATCTCTAGAATCCTATCCAAGTAAGACTTGGAATATTCTAGAAGATTTCTATAATAGAATAAGGAAATAAAATTAATTCCAATTAATTCCTTTCCTATTCCATGAGAGTTCCCAAAAATAGAAACACTCAAAATAGGAAAACCGAATCAAGGTAGGAAAGTGTATCTCGGTTAGGAGTAGCACGGGGTGGGGATCCCCGCACCACCCCCAACCGATCGACCACCACCACCGGAGGAGCGCCGCCGCCCTGCCCAGCCGGCTAGCCACCACCGTGACCGGCGGCAGCCCCAGCCGAGGGCGATCGGCCCCCTCTTTGCAGTCGATCGCTCGGGATCGATCATGGGGATGATCGATCCCCGGTCCCTTGTCCTCTTCGTCTTCTTCGTCACACGTGTTCTCCGGCGGTCGTTTCGGCATCGAACCAACGTAAAATTAATTACAAAAATTAAATTACAATTCCAGTATCGATTCTATACATGAAATCGACCCTATACAATTTCCGGAAAACATAGGACAATAATAATAAATCTAAATTCGGTCAACCCCCGAATTTTTACTATTACAAGCATTCATCCACACAAAACGAATCTCGACATGTCCGAGAGTTTAATAAACGAATAATCATGATAAAATAATTAACGAATTATTAAACCATGATAGACGGAATCCCTGCAAGGTAGAACGATAATTGAACACATGCATGAACACAAAACCAACGCTCTGATACCAATTGTTGGAAATCGATATCCCGGGGTTAACGGAATTGCGGAAAACATAACCCCGACCGAAATCCCATCGCCGGAAACACGATCACGAACACCACGCGAAGCCGGAGCTCGACCCGAGCATCGCCGCGGGATGAACCCGCGGCTAAACCCTAGCCGAGCCCCTCGCCGGGGCTCGCGATCGCTCACGCGATCGCATGGGGCTGCCTAGCAGCCCCCCGACGGTGAGTCCGGCGACTCACCGCCACCACCGACCAGGGAGGGGGCGACCAGCCGCGGCGCCAGCCCGCGGCAGCCCCCAGCGATCGACCCTAGGTCGATCGCTTGCCCCGGCGTCCAGCCGGGGCTCCCTTCGGGATCGCTGCCGGCGATCGATGCCCTAGGGCTCGATCGCCACCCCTCGGCTCCCAGCCGAGGGCTCGTCTTGAGCTTCGCCGGGGATCTCGAATCCCCGTCCCCGAAGTTCATACGTTTCCCGGATCGTATGTTCATGTATGTATCACAATTATTTCACATAAAATCATACAAGGGAGTTTATGATTTTACCTTTGATTCGTTGTGCGGAGAAACGAAATCAATTGAAGACCTTTGAATCTTCCCACGTATTCCTGCACCTCGATCGAACGTCGTGTGGGCGACGATCCTCCGAACTCTATGGATCTACTTCACGAACTCTCTAGAATATCAAGTATGATATTATTGTCTTGTAGGTTGTTAATTGTGAAGACCATGTAGTACTTTTATAGGCTACGTAGGGGATCTAAAGGAGGTGGAATATTGGGCTTCCAATATTAATGATTAAATTGAGCTCAAGCCCAAATCTATTAATCACATTAATATTAATTAATTAATTTTCCACTATATAAATTAATTGCACTCCCAATATTAAACCATATTATATCAAATAATATTTCTCCAGTAGTATTATTTATTCCGTGTATTTAAGATTTAAATATCCATGAATAAAATTTATTTATTGCAAAATAAATTTATTCATCTCTTATATCCGAGAATAGTACCATTCAACTTTAATTATTATGCGGAACAAATTCACTCATGAGGTTTACATAATAATTCCTTATGAACTCATCTCGGGGATATTATCAACCCTTACGGGATACACTTTCCCGTCAAGTATTCACGGCATGTCATATATAAAATATAGTGACCCAACTTAACCGGTAATTGACCCAATAATTAAACCGGTCAATTCCTTTGGAAAATCAAAGTCACTTATATTAAATATACACACCCGCAATAGTATCGGGGATTAAGAATAAAATACTCTGAGATTTAAATCAATTATCAAAGGCAATCCTTATTGATAAATCTCAAGCGATCCGCCCAATACACCAAGTGTACACGTCTGATAAAATAATTAAGACAAATTATTTTTTCTCTCACACAACGACTATACCGATGGATTGGTCCGTGTCCATCTAGGTCGTGAGCAACTGTTCGATTAAATACGAGTAACCGATAGTATGATCTTCCGTGTGACGTCGCACACCATACTAACTACAACGTATATAATCTAGGACTATATTTGCATATATTTAACTATCGAATAATTAAAAGCAAACAATTGTTTATTAATTAAATAGATTAAATGCTATGATCGGGAGTTTCCGTTACTTAAATCTATACATTAAGTACAAAACTCCAACAAAAATAAAAATGATCATGTAGTACAATATAGTTATCAGTTTTAAGTTAAATAACCGATATTAAAAAAAGGGGGGGGGGGGGGGGGGGGGGTTAGATATCAGTTAGTTTTGTGGGTTAGTACCGAAAATCAACCGATTTCAATGAATACAAAAGAAATCGGTTAGAAAATAAAAACTGATTTCTAAAATGTACATAGAAATCGGTTAATCACCAATGTTTATAGCTGCAGACTATAGATATCGGCTCCATCAACATCAGTGCGGATACCTCATAGAAATCGGTGAATCACGATTTCTAATGCAATTTTTTTACTAGTGCCTATAGGGTCGAAATACTTTTTAAGGAAAGCATACTACGCGATTAAATATTTATTGAAGCCTCTAATCTTTCAGTAACACTCTAAATATACAACAAGAAGGGCTTTCTTGCCATGACACATGACACATCTCTTAGCAAGACTCAGTGCCCGAAAGGGCCTGATTAGCAAAAGAGGATGGATAATGTTCCTTACGATTCGGCTAAAGGATAGATTGTGTATGCTATGATATGTACGAGGCCAGACGTTTCGTATGCTTTGAGCATGATGAGTCGTTTTCAGTCGAACCCGGGTGAGGCGCATTGGATTTCGGCCAAAAACATTCTCAAGTACCTTAACCGGACTAAGGAGAATAATCTTGTTTATGGGGGACAAGAAGAGTTAGAGTTAACGGGCTATACGGACGCGAGCTTTTAGACTAATAGAGATGATTATCAATTTCAATTTGGTTATGTCTTCTGTCTGAATGGACGTACGATTAATTGGAAGAGTTCCAAGTAAACCAATGTTGCCGACTCAACTACAAAGTTTGAGTACATTGCGGCCTCGGAGGTGGCAAAGGATGGTGTATGGATGAATTTTTTTTTTTGAGGAGCTTGGTGCAATTCCTAGTGCTGTCAAACCTATAGTTCTCTATTGTGATACTAGTGGAGCTATAGCTCAGAAAAATTAGCCAAGGGATCACCACAAAACCAAACACGTGCTAAGGAAATATTACATCATTCGCGAGTTCGTGGAAAGAGGTCAACGTTGCCGACCCATTCACCAACCCTCTTCCGCAGGTCAAAGCATAAGGCTCTTAGCACTTCAATAGGAATTAAACGTTTTAGAGACTAAATTCTTATGTTGTAATTTATTTACTTCGGAGATTATAATGTAAACATTCATTTTTTTATTAATAAATCAATTTTATTCATATTCTCATGATTTGGATTATATGAACTGTTCAACGTGGATTTTAAATTTTATCCGAGTTATGTGATAATGTCACATAATGAGGCTCAGTGATTGAACGTAAATTAAAATCAACTTAAGTCCCTAATCAAGATCATCGTGTACGAACAAACATAATGGATCATTATAAAGATTAGATTGCAAGTTGTACTATAGCACCACCTCATGGGATAGACGTGGGACGTCGAATACAATTGCATAGAGAACAGCTGGGGTCTGGGTGTCGGACGTGACTCGCCTAAGAATGGTATATAAGGCAGTGGGTCATAATACCAATTCTTTTAGCTTTTGTACGTCTACTCAGACCTGAGTATTCTAGAGTAGCTACATTGTGAAATGTTGTGTTTTTACGCTGTCAAACGTTCTCGGTAAAACGGAACTATAAAGATAGTCGTTGGATTTCTAAAGAAGCAAGTGGGAGCACTTAGATTGATAAGATGTGATTATCCTCCTACGGGGTAGGATCACATGTCTTAAAAGCCACTCGGAGAGTTTGGATTGCAAAACTGCATGGCCATGCCCGGATCTGTATTATATTGATCATCCAGTTCGCAATCCACTCATATATCCGAGAAAGGTTTGAACGGGACGAGGGTGACAATAGTCATACCTCTAGTTCGAACTTAGACATCAAGCGATAAGGGAAACATGAATACAGACTGGATCTAAAGTCCAAGTGGGAGATTGTTGGAATGGTGTCCTTCATTCCACGTGTGTTGTACCGAAACAAGCTATGTAGTGTGTCCTGTGTAGATGGATCGACTGGGCGATATTAAGTGTCGAGTTGAGAACTTGAACTTAATAGTCGAAAATCAAGACAAATGAGTCACACGGCCCAATTGATCATGTATACTTGGAGTATACAAACCTTTTTTGGGAATCGAGGTTGAATGAAGGAAAAAACGGAGAGAGAAACGGAGTTCGACACGAAAATAAACTGTGTCAGCCGACACCCCCTCCTGTCGTCCGACACCATGTGAAATTTTGAGTCGGTTTGGAAAATCAAAGGTGTCGGCTGACACCTCCTCGTGTCGGCCGACAGCGGCGGGATTCAGCCGCGGGTTTCCTTTTTCCTACTTCTATTCAACCCTAAACTCTCTTCTACTCCCTCCTATATAAAGGGACATTTACCCATGAATTATGATGCTAGATTACAATAGAAATTTCTTTCATCTACAAGCACTAAATTCGCGGCGAGATGATAGAATCGAGTGGGACTCTATTGTTGGAGTTGTGTACTTAATGTCTAGATTTAAGTAACGGTAAACTCCCGGTCATAGCATTTAATCTATTAAATTAATAAACAATCGTTTGCTTTTAATTATTATTAATTAAATATATGCAAATCATAGTTCTGGATTTTATACGTTGTAGTTAGTATGGTGTGCATGGGCGCACAGAAGATCATACTATCGGTTACTCGTATTTAATCGAACAGTTGCTCACGACCTAGATGGAAACGAACTAATCCATCGGTATAGTCGTTGTGTGAGAGAGAAAATAATTTATCTTAATTATTTTATCACACTTGTACACTTGGTGTATTGAGCGGATCGTTGAGATTCATCGATTAGGATTGCCGGCGATAATCGATTCGAGTCTCAGTGTATTTTATTCTTAATCCCCGATATTATTGCGGGTGTGTATATTTAATATATGTGACTTTGATTTACCAAAGGAATTAACCGATTTAATTATTGGGTTAATTACCGGTTAAGTTGGGTCACTATATTTCATATATGGCATGCCGTGAATGATTGACCGGACAGTGTATCCCGGAAGGGTTGATAATAATCCCGAGATGAGTTCATAAGGAATTATTGTGTAAACCTCATGAGTGGATTCATTCCGCACAATAATTAAGGTTGAATGGTACTAGTCTCGGATTAAAGAGATGAATAAATTAATTAGCAATAAATTAATTTTATTCATGGATATTTAAATCTTAAATACACGGAATAAATAATACTACCGGAGAAATATTATTTGATATAATATGGTTTAATATTGGGAGTGCAATTAATTTTATATAGTGGAAAATAGAATTAATTAATATTGATAAGGATTAATGGACTTGAGCATTGGGCTCAATTTAATCTTCAATATTGGAAGCCCAATATTCCACCTCCTTTAGATCCCCTACGTAGCCTATAAAAGCACTACATGGCCTTCATAAATCATAAGACAAGATTATCATACTTGATATTCTAGAGAGTTGAAGGAGATCCATAGGAGTTCGATAGATCGTCGCCCACCCGACGTTCGAACGGAGTGCAAGGAATACGTGGGAAGATTCAAAGGTCTTCAATTGATTTCGTTTCTCCGCACAACGAATCAAAGGTATGATCATAAAACTCCTTGTGTGATTTTATGTTCAATTAAATTGTGATACATACATGAACAAACGATCCGGGATAACAAGGATCTTCGGGGACGGGGATTCGAGATCCCCGGCGAAGGATCGAGAGGACCCTCGGCTTGGAGCCGAGGGGTGGCGGTCGAGCGCCGGCGCGCATCGAAGGAAGGCCGCGGCTGGACGCCGCGGCTGGGGCGATCGAACCCTAGTTCGATCGCCGGGGACCGTCGCGGCTTCGCGCCGCGGCTGGTGGTCCCCCCTCCTGTCGGTGGTGGCGGTGAGTCGCCGGACTCACCGCCCGGGGCTGCCGGAGCAGCCCCAGCGATCGGCGCACGATCGCGAGCCCCGGCGGGGGCTCGGCTAGGGTTTCGGCCGCGGGTTCATCCCGCGGCGATGCTCGGGTCGAGCCCGGCTCCGTCTGGTGGTTCGCGTGTTTCCGGCGATGGGATTTCGGTCGGGGTTATCGGTTCCGCAATTTTTGATACCCCGGGATATCGATTTCCAGCATCTATATTAAAGAGGGCTTTCAACGTTCGTTGGTCAAGGAGGGTTCGTGCAACGAATTGAGGTCGGGGTACGTTCGCGGCTATACATCTACGCTTGTGCATACAACATAGAAGAATTATAAGGTACATAATTCTTTACAAATTCAATTAATTGTTCTTACTACTACGTCTGCACTAGATCCATATGTTATGATTCCACGTGTTTTTGCATTTTTTTTTCCGCACTTTTTCATACTTGTAAAATACGTAAATCCATCTATTGGGTTATGGATTTGATCCATACAAAGCCCAACATTGCTATGATTAGAGAGAGTATCAAGGAAAGAAAATTAAGATAAGGAAAATTGTGATCAAGAAAAATCATCAACGTAATAGTAGATGATTTATTATGATTTGGTTAATTCTTGTATATATACGATCATCCACCTCCTCATCTCTCAATCCCTTGTCCTCCGCCACATCTACTATGTCACCCATCTCCGTATGATCCTCAGTTTGTTAGTTGCATTCATATTTTAATATTTCTAATTATTACTGTCTCTGTCCCATATTAATTCATGGTCACACTTTTTTTTTCCGAGTTGTCTCATATCAATTATCACACCTTATTTAAAGAAATAATTATTCCGATTTTTTTCATTTAAAAAAACATACTTTTATATTTTCACATACTTTTTTTAAACATTACTCTCAACTATTTACTTTATTAGTTTAAAAATATATTTTTACTCTCGTCTTTTTTGTCAAATGTCAATAACTCTATTTTTTTAATCTCCAAATCCGAAATCCGATCACCCGTGAAATTTGGACTCCCAACCCGACCCGCGAGTGTTCGGGCTAGGCGGGCTGGGCCTCAGGTTCGGGATTGTTGAGCCCGAGCTCAATCTGGGTGGGTTGACGGGCCAGACATGTCCACTATTTAATTTATATTTTAATTTATTTTTATATTATGTATATATATTTATTGGACTATGTTATATATGTTATATTTTTATAATATATATTTTTATATTATAGTTATTTTTATAACCTGTGTACAAAAATTATGAAAAAAATACTAAAATAAAATATAATAGTTATATTTTATTTTAGTATTTTTTTCATAATTTTTGTACAGTATTTATCATATGTATTGAACGGACGAAAAAAGTCAACGTTGACCACATGTGACTATTGCTGTGATTGAGAGGGAGTATGAGAAAATTTTATTATTTGAATGATTTAAGAGAGTTTAGATATTGAATTGAAGATGTATATTTGGGCCTTAGTTGTGGGGTAAGTAAATGGGCTGAACAGGTGTGGGTCAGGGCGGCTTGCGTATTCAGGCCGAGCGGTTCAGTTGGACGGGCCGAGCGGGCTGGCGAATTTGAAAAAATGAATTCGAGTCTGGCTAGGATACTCCTCAGGCCGGGCTGCGAGTTGAGTGGGTCTGGATTTTTGGGGCTCGAATGGCGGGGTAGGCCTGGGCGGGTCAGGCCCAACCCGTCAGTGTGTGTAGGTCTACTCCGGATCATTATTACGGGACGGAGGAGTAAGTATTATTATTTACTTCACTTGAAAATAATTCTATGGTATAATTATTCTCGTACTCAACAAATAATCTTACAGTCAATGGTTGTTTCTTCAGTTGATTGAACACTTAAATTGAGAAACGTAAAATTCAAAGTTCGAACTCGAGATATGTGTATTTAAATTTTTGCAATTAACCTAAGTCTAAGTGATAGTCTCATCAAAAAAATAAAAAATAAATAATCTTACAGTATCATAACTATCACTGTTTGGTTCATCCTCATCTACAATTTCTTTGTCATCTTCATTAATATATGAGTTTGCTAACAAAATCAATGTATCATCAGCTTGGATATTATAATGTTCTTTCCATTACTTTTTCTTGAAAGAATTTTGACAAATTTCAATATATTCAAAGATAAATCTTAGTTTCATAAGTTGTTCACCAATCTTTGTTACTAACAAATTGATCATCCATAAATAACTCAAAATAATTATTTTATTTTAAATAATGTTTCAATAGAATATAATATCTCACCCAGTTGGAAAGTTAAATAGTCTGAAAGAAAACAGGGAATAGAAGCGGACACTTTAAATTGACACATCCCATAAACTCAATCAAACAAACGGGGCCACAGTTCATCAATTACCTTGACTTGGTTTATCGTAATCAAATAGTGCAAAATCACTCCGTATAAATTAGATCGATAATGAGTCCATTATGATTGCCCTTTTTAGGCCAAGCACTTTCGGGTGATGAGTTCATATAGGCACACCCTGCAGTATTCATTCATATGAACCGCACTAGCTTTATAGCACGTGATCAATCAAGATGTAAATCCAAGGCCTTTGGCTATCACGATCGAGCGTTTACTTGTCGTTTAGAGTCCGTCTGAGACCCAATCCTTGCTACTCACGAGGGTCCTTTGGAATCATTTCGATTGCTCATTTGAAACTTACAATCTTGGCAATTTTCGGTGATCATTATGAAATTGTTTTAGTACAAGGGGGGAACTAAGTAAACAAAGTAAAACATGTATTGACAAGAATCAATCACTCTTATCATATCTGGTGGATAAATCAATGTAGCTACAAAATACAAATCACAGGAACAAACTCAAAACCCAAAAGGTACAAAGAGAGAAAAAAAAACATCAAGAAAAAACAGTCTTGCTAGACTGATACAGGTACGTGAAAGTTGTGCATCACGGAAACATCAGGGACCAAAACACCTAACGTCAAAAAATCAATAAAACCGAACAATATATATATGTATATACTTAGTTGTATAAAACTGAATTGTGTACCCACTTCTACTCACACAACATATCATACAGCTAATCGAGTATCCGCTTATAGTATTACTCCATCGCATAACCCGGAGCTAATGGAAAAGCTCGATCTTTTAATCCCATTATTAAATTTTCAAATGAGGCCCGAATAAGGATTGTAGGCTTGGACAGGCATACCTGGTCCGTAAGGCTGGCCAGTGGGACCGTATTGGTTGGCGAATGGATTCGCTGGCTGCTGTGGGCCCATCGACATCATTTGCTGATGTGGCAAGAAACTGTGCGGCGGCTGATTATGGTACATAGCCGCCATCTGCACAGGAGGCGGTGCCGCTGCTGTGTGGGAAGCATAGAATGGATCAGGTGCACCTATTGAGTTGCTCATTGGAGCTTGTTCCCAAGGATTGTAGCTTGTGTTTTGGTTACTTCTTCTGATCGCATCATCGTATAGGCTGTCTAGTGTGAGTTTATCCATTCCTCCGGCCTTTAAGATGGAGAGAGAAAATATGGACTTTGTTATACATTGAACACTTGGACTGTTGAAGACAAGAAAATTATATCCAAGGAGGATGGTGAGTGAGTGGTACCATTTTGCTAGCAGCAGTTGCCGTCTCATTGGAGCTTGGAGCAGTGACGAGTGCTAGTTCCCAGCCGCTGGCTCCGTTTGCCAGGTTTGGTCCGTTGGGCCCTGGTTGCTGTGTGTCGCCTACAATTTGAAGATAAGATTTTTGTGTATCAACCTCACTTGAATACCATACCAATGAGACGTAAAAAAATGATATTAACTTTACCAATTGGAACAATGGCTAAAGCCATAGCATTTTTCTGATCTAACTCGGAGGCAGCAGGACTTGGCTCACGTAGACCCTATAAATGCAGAAAAAAAAGGGTGACTGATTAAAAATTTAGATTCGAAGAAGCACAATGCTTGATGATTCCAAGATTAAATAGTTACCAAGAAATCAGGTGCGGGATCTGAAGCAGGAACTTTGACTTTGACAGGCTCGGGTTTGGGTTCAGGTTCAGGTTCAGGTTCAGGTTCGGCTGGAGGTGGGGATGGTGGACGCTCGTCTTTGACCTCCGGACTCTTTTTGTACTCAATTGCTAATGTAACCTTGGGCTTATCATCAGCCTGTAAAATGTGAAAATATATTAATTATAGAACAGGTTCAGTGTAATCAGCAGAGTCTACACATTCCCATTGTAAAGTAACTTCATCATGCCAATAATTATGAACATCGAGATATACGAATATCTTCCTTTCGTGAAAAATGTCGATGTATGAAAACACGAGGTTTGAGAACCATACCATATCTTTGCGAGCCGTGGAAGTACGTGGTGCGTCTTTAACATACTCTTCCATAGCTTGGATGAATGAAGCCGGAGGCTTTTAAATTATTACCAATCATCACATAACAAACAAACGAGATGACGTGTTAAGGGCATGCTGGGAAAAAATATTCGCCAAAACGGAGGCAGATGTGAAAACCTGTTCAATCTTGATATATCGTTCTCCACGCCCAACGTCAAGTGTTTTACATACTTCATAGAACTCTGACAATCTCTCAGCCTATATAACATGCATTTAAAAATGTTAATGTTTATCTGCTACATGCATGAAACATAATTTATAAAATGGATTTATATACCTGCAAGCCGGCTCTCCGATAGATATCCAAAGCCTTGAGAGCATCATGCCTTTGCATCTCAAAGAACTGTAAAGAAATGAAGACTTATATAAGTATATTTACTTATTTAGGTATCAAAGAGTAGGCAGTAAGCACATGTCTTAAGGGTACCTTATCGACCAAGTTCACAGCACCATCGCTTACTGCATTGTAAATTTTAATGCTTTCTGAAGCGACCTACGAAAAGTAAAAGTTGAGGGATTAGATATAACGAGAGATAGAGAGAGATAGAGAAAGAAAATGTACTAATACAGTCGTTTATTGGATGGAAAATTCAGTTTTTGCATTACCATGGAAAGAGCCAACTGAATGATAAAGTTATGAGTTGCTGATCCTTGAGGCTACATGTCAAAAAATTATCGACCATTATAATCCTCAAATTGCTAAAACGAGAAACTGAAAAATGATACGTGGTAGTTAAACGGATTGAATATAGATAGTACCTGACAGCCAAGCACACGGTAAAGCAGTTGTTGCAATGCTGGTAACTCCACAAGTAACTCTGGAGTTTCGAGCTCTTTTGTTCTCTGCATGGAAATTTGCATTTTTAGAAAGAATCAAGAATGAAAAAAACAACAAAGAAAGTCAATATTATGAATTTCTGCAAAAATAATGAAGATGAGAAAAAAAATCTTCAATGCCATTCACATGACACAATTAAGCGCAATGTTTCTAACCTAAGTTGGAAATAAACTTATGATACTGAGGCCAAAAATAAATTAAGAGTTAACATTTAAGAAAAATAAAAAACCAACCAGTCGATCAGCCTCAATGTCGTACTTTAACACCCTGAAGCATTCCATCCTCTCCTCCAAAAATAAAGCGTAAGCACGAACCCAACTAGAATAATCCCAGGCTGGCCAAGTCATCAAAAATGCAGTTTAGTAATGTATATGTGTATATATATATATATATATATATATATATTAACTTCAGAAGGACAATGAAAAGTAGATAAGAAGTATATATACCATTGGGACTGGAGTCATCCTTAAAGTGAGCTAAGTTAAGCATGTGGCTTCTGCTCCTACCATAATTGATGAGTTCTTCCTGAAATGTGGGATCCACCTCTCTCAATGCACGATGAATGACGATCAAAGTTTTCAAGGCAACCTATATAGGTAAAAAAATAAGGATCAGCAGAACTATTAAATGAATCATACTGAGTAACGCATAATAATCAGACGATTACATACAATTAATAAGAAAACATGTATATCAAATTAAAATTTGTTATATATCATCCCAGTTTAACTATCAATAAACTGTTACATACCGCCCAATTATGAGTTTTCGACAATCTTCTAGCAAGGGCATGTATGCAATAGGCTACATCAGCTCGTGGTCTAGTGGCTGATACAGCAGCGAAGACCGCTGGAATAGAATTTGAATAAACGGTCAGAGATAATTCCTTCAAAGACTATGTAAAATACGACAAAGAAAGTTATATAAGTTTTTATGGACACGGACCCCTTATGTGCCTCTCTTTTGCTGGGCGTTCGTGGTGATTTGTTGCCTTAACAATGGCAATGTCCAATTCCTGTCAATAATATATATATATACATGTGACCGATTATAAGTAGAATGCAATTTTCTTTAATTAGTATTAAGATAGGAACTGAATCATACCTTGTAATCACTGTTTATTTTGGCCAAACTAACAGTGGTGGTGTCCTTGAGAGCACCGAGGGTCTTTCTTAAACTGTTCTGTGAACCTCCACTTGACATCCTCTCTCCCGATTCTACAAAAAAAATCCGAGGAGCTCGCAAATGACTGATCACCTCATTAGATGTATATCGACTTCTTAATAACAAATAATTCAGCATAAAAGCACACACACAACAAAGATCTTGTATTACCACACCCACCGCAATAAAAATCTAAGAATAACACCAAGATGCACAGATTTTCGGGAGAGAGAAAAAGAAGAGGAATCAAACAAAGCTGTAACCACCAAGATATGTTCCTAGTGCATTTAAGCACCGAATAAGATTCGACGAAATTCACCTAATCTAGACCTCATCAATGAATATAAAATAATTCCAAAACCAAGAACATGAATCTAACTCCACCAAGATATCATCAGAATTCATCCAAGCTGATTACAAGAAACATTAAAATACATCGAGAGATTCAGTGTCGAAATGCCCCATTAGGAAATACACAAGTTATCAAGAGCAAAGATAACATCTTTTTTCAGACACAAATCAACATAAGAACACAAAACCCATAAATTATTACCAAATTATTAGATTGATTAAAGGGGGGAAAGAAGCAAGAAGTAAAAACCCCATAAGGATCTAAACATAAATCAGAGCATTCAGCAAAAAAAAAAAAAAAACTAACCTTTTCCAGCTCAATATTGCACACCCGATTTTGAATAAACAGAGAGCAAATAATAGAAAGAAAAAGAAAGTAACTTTAGCTTAGAAATGAGGTATGAAGAGAGAGAGAGAGAGAGAGTTTCTTTTTAATTTGTGGGTAGTCTTGTATCTGGAAAATAGTCTATGAAGTTGTTCTGGTTGGCCGTCGGCGTCATTATTCTCACCTTTTTTTATTGCAAAATACATACACACATACATATATCCTACACATTTTTTATACAATATTTTTTTACAGCTTCTAATTTCTATAGACTGACTGTCACTGTTTCCACTTTCTATCGTCTACACGACTACTGACTACGCCCTCGTTTTTCTTTTTCTATTTTAAGTTCTTAATTTAAATTAAAATTAAATTATAAAGTGTTATTGGATTATTGTCTAAGGTTTGATTTTATTGTAAGCAATGTATTTAAGGCTTTTTTTTGGTATATTTAGAGAAAAAATATTTTGGGTTTGAATACTATAAATAAATACTATTCTTTTCACTAATTGAAATTAATAAACATTTTATTATTGTGTATCATAATTTGATGTAGTTTAAAGTTTCATAATTATATTTTCAGTATCTCTGTCAAATTTAAAATGTCTTTAATAACTTTTATGTTTTAATTATTGTATCTAATTTTTTTACATTAAAAAATGGGAAAAATGGCAATAAAGCCAATTTTCAACATTTTTTGATCAATAAGGCCAATCTCCAATTTTCGTGTCAATTAGGCCAAAATGTTCCAATTATGCCAAAAAAAATGAATCTGAAAAGACAAAACTACCCCCTCACTCTATCCTACCCACCCCACCCATGACCTACCCCACTTGGCCCCAAAACATACATACGCAAATTCAGATTCAGTCGAGATTCTCCGCACCCGACGCCGCCGCCGTCCTCAAGCATTTGATGACGACCGTCACCTGCTGCCACCGCCTCGACGTCGCTCACAGGGACATCAAGCCCGACAATGTCCTCTTCGATTCGCAGGGGAGGCTGAAGCTCGACGACTTCGAATCCACGCCGGAGATCGAGACGCCGAGGAGCTTGACGATGTTGGTGAAGTGGCTCCGGCTGACCACGACGAGTTTCTGCTGGATGTCTGACGGCAACATCAATTTTCGGAGCTTGCCGTGGAAGGAGGGGGGGCCCGAGACGAAGATGATTTTCGCGTACGCGATTTCAGGTGGGGACAAGCGAAGAAGCTGGAGGCCGTGTCGATCGACGGGGAAAGTTACTCGATGTCACTGTGTACGTGTGATGGAGGATTGGAAGTTGGATTTTCAGCTCTGCTCCTCGTCCGGTGTTAATGTCCTTTCTGGCATTTAGAGCTCTTCATATGAACAACCTGCATAAATATATTGATTACATTAGTCGAAAACCATGTAATGTGCGTCTTCTCTAAACACGCACACAAACACACGCACTGTGGAAACGGTCGAAAGGCTTGATTCGAGTTCGTAATCGATCGGAAAATGCGCTCGAATAGTAGTGTTGATGTTTTCTTTTTTTTCTTTTTTTTTTAAAATTGAAATTCAAATAAAAAATATGACATTCACTGTATTTTTATGAAATTCAATGTGTTCTTTTGTTGCTGGATACATTCAGTGTAAAAATAGGACATTCAGTGTATTTGCCAGAGACATTCAGTGTAAAAATGTGACATTCAGTGTGTTTTTATGACATTCAGTGTTAAAATATGACATCCAGTGTGTTTTTATGACATTCAGTGTTAAAATATGACATTCAGTGTGTTTTTATGACATTCAGTGTTAAAATATGACATTCAGTGTTAAAATATGACATTCAGTGTGTTAAAATATGACATTCAGTATGTTCAGTGTTAAATATGACATTCAGTGTTAAAATATGTCATTTAGTGTTAAAATATGACATTCAGTATGTTCAGTGTTAAAATATGACATTCACTGTTAAAATATGACATTTAATGTTAAAATATGACATTCAGTGTTAAAATATGTCATTCAGTGTGTTAAAATATGACATTCAGTATGTTCAGTGTTAAAATATGACATTCAGTGTTAAAATATGTCATTCAGTGTTAAAATATGACATTCAGTATGTTCAGTGTTAAAATATGACATTTAGTGTGTTAAAATATGACATTCAGTATGTTCAGTGTTAAAATATGTCATTCAGTGTTAAAATATGACATTCACTGTTAAAATATGACATTTAGTATGTTCAGTGTTAAAATATGTCATTCAGTGTTAAAATATGACATTCAGTGTTAAAATATGTCATTCAGTATGTTCAGTGTGAAACTCTGGCATTCAGTGTTATTATACTTCAGTGTAAAAATGGGGCATTCAGTGTTACTCAACATAAATTCTTACAGGAAGGAGGATGAAAGATAGTTCACAAAAATACATTCAGTATACCCACATACAGTTACAACCCTGCATTTTTCCCCTAATAATAATAATAGTAATACTCTCCAATTCCAATCCAAACCACACACATAGTAGTACAGTAACATATACCAAACCCCCCTTCTTCCTTTATCTACATCATCCATATTAGATGTAACGCTCTCAGCCCGTGACTAAGTTCCACCCGAAATCCATGCCTTGTAAAATTGTGTCGCTCGGGTAGTCGAAGCTCTGCCACAGGGGATTCTCTGCTCGCTCTTCGTTTGATGCTCGATAATACCAAATTCACCCTTTCGACAATACCCTCCTAGCAGGGCTAACCACGAAACCGAATTTTTTCGTTTCATGGCCATTCGATCAAAAGCGCGCTGCGACTTTTCTACTTTCCCATTCATTAGCATTCCCTGATATTCAAAAAAGACTATCCTTAAATTGGATAATGCATGCATATAAAATGGTCTCCTAAAACACCAATAGAAGGCTTACCACTATTAATACTACTACTATTCCTGGAGAGCAACAACAACACAAGTCTAAACTAAGCAAAACAACAAAAAAAAAAATCAAAAAAAAAAAAATCACTCAAACACGATACACTATAATCTTCACAGAGCAGATCACATTACATTCCAAGAAGTAGAAAAGCAAATGCTTTGTTTTCAACCAATGAACATGTAATACTAGCTTTGTTGAAATGAATGAATATAGCACAACACATCACTTATGTAATGTACGAGAAGACTCGAGTAATTACAAACGAATGATTTAGAAACGAGAAAAGAAAAGAAAACAAACAATGTCGACCGGAAACATGTAACAAGAAAATGGTGTGGTATCTGCAACCGAAGAGGCAACTCTGAATTTTATATATCCCACAGCTCAACATCCGTAAACTTGCAAAACCACAACACACTGTTAGAGAAGAAGTCGAAGGACCTGCTCTTTCTCTCGACAAACAACCCGTAGTCCGCCGAGCTTGTCGATCGTATCGACCCCTCCCTCGCCTTATCTGAATTCACATAGCATTGAAATAAACCCATTCGAATCGCCTTGTCCAAAGACAACACAAGTAGCCAACACAAGTAGCCGAGAGCAAAAAGTGACTATAAAGCTGCACATGTAATATATCTACATCAGTATTCAAGAACTATATACAGCTATAGATAGTAGGTATGAGAATCTATATCACTGTAATATGAGACGGAATAAATTACCCCATATCCACAAACACGAGTCTCTCAAGAACTCCATACTCAGTCTGTAGTTGGCCCATTAAAGACTTCAATCTCTGTTCGACTACTTCCATCTTCGAAGCCATAAGCACTCACACTGTGGAAGCCAAAACAGCTTATGTAATATTTCTAAAAACCCTTTCTTCTCTCACAGGCATTTTATCAAACAGTTAGTAGCTAGCTTGAGAAACACCCCCTTTAAATATCAACCAAAAATTAATTTACACTATCGACTGAATTCGAATTTCAATTAGTACTAAAATCAAGGCAAAATTATTTTCGATCACCTTTCTCTGAGAATTTTAACAATAAGAATGCTCAGAGCACAACCTAATTACTTCCAGTATTTTTTTTATCGATTAGGTTTGAAAAAAAGGAAAACAATTGAAGGCAAACGGATAAGGAGAGCTCACCGTTACTCGCTTAAAGAGTCGCCGCCGCCGTAAGAAGTTGCCGACTGTGGAGGAGGCTTAATAAAGAGGACGGCATCACCGAGCGGCCGAGCGGCGATGTTGGTTTGGGTGGAGATCTCGGACCACTCGTCGGCGGAGATCTCGTCGGACGAGGGGAGCACGCAGGTCGGCGTGTGCCGGTGGTCGTTTTTTTTACGGAGCTGGAGTCTTCCAAGGCGGAGGAAGACCACGTCGTTTGGAAGTGAAAGAGGACGGATCGTTTTCAGTGGTGATCGATAGAATTTGGGGAGAAAGGGTAATTAGATATTTACACATTTTAGGCGGCCTAATTGACACGCGTAATTTCTCGAAAGCCTTATTGCCGAAAAAATGTTGAAAAATGGCCTTATTGCCATTTTTCCCTTAAAAAATTTTTTTAGTATAAAAAAGAATATAATACAAAGACATCACGAATTTATAATAGAGTTTCAAGTTCCAACTCTTTTTTCGTCAGTCCCCACCAACATAACATTGCTCGACACAGTGCGATTGAATTTCAAATCTCAAGCTGACGCGGTGGTGCTCGACACGCTGGTCCAGTGGTCCTCGAGGAGCCCGTCGATGTTGTGGTGCGGAAGGGGACTCTCTCCCTCCGCGGCAGGCGTTGGTCATGGCACAATTCGCGCCCAGAAGAACTACTTGCTGATTGTGGGCGTGGAGAGCGGCGTTCTGGTGAAGCACGACACGAGCCACATATCCTGGTCTCGCTGGTGACGCTCGAGGAAATGCAAGGCGTGATTAGAGCAGAAAATGCATGCTCACGAAACGAACCCATCTTATAATTCGGCCTGCGGACAGGAACAATCCAGCACTGATTGCCACCCTACTTTGAATAGCAAGACCAAGATTCGCCTTATTTTGTTTTCCCTGATGATCTCTGATTTATTCAACAAGGTTTGGGATTACAAATCTCAAGCTAGAAACACTCTTGTTAAAGTGTGGTACATCTGCAAGCAATTTACATAAAGTAAAAGTCAGCTACTCGCTTACAAGCAGTCCGTCGTCAATGCATGTATGATTGTATCGATTAATTGTGTAATACAATTATTAGTTTTTGCTAATTTCGACGTTTCTAGTTTTGTTTAATACTATTACCCATTTTTTTACTTAATTTTATGTAATACAATTACTTTTATTTTTTACGGTCCAAATTTTGTATAATTTACTAAATTTTTTGCTAGTTTTGTGTATTACAATTACAAGTTTTTTTGGCTAGTTTTGATTCTTATGTGTAATACAATTATCAATTTTTTACTAGTTTTGTATAATAAAATTATCAATTTTTTTCTAATTTCGTCTAGTTTCCAATTTTTTTTACTAATTTTGTGTATTACAATTACCAAATTTTTTTAGTTTTGTTTTTAATTTTGTGTAATCCAATAACTCGTCTAGTTCTTAATTTTGTGTAATACAATTACTAGTTTTTTCCTAATTTTTTTAGTTTTGTTTAATACAATTACTTGTTTTTTGCTAATTTCGTTTTTTGTTTTTTGTTTGCTAGTTTTGTTTAATACAATTACTTGTTTTTTTACTAGTTTCGTTCTTATTTTATATAATACAATTACTTGTTTTTTTGCTAGTTTCATTCTTATTTTATATAATACAATTACTTGTTTTTTGCTTAGTTTCGTTTTAGTTTTTTGCTAGTTTGGTTTCAAGTTTAGTAAAATCTTTGTTACAAACTGATGCAGATATAAAAGTCAAAGATTGTGTCTTGCTCTCTAAGTTATTACTATTATTTTATTTATTTTAATTTATTCTATTAGGGTTTTAGTAGTACTATTTATATGTCGCTTTTCTTGTTTAGTTGAACAGTGGTCTTGATATGAAATAAAAAGGTTCCTGTTGAGGATTTTATCAGGTTTCGGTATTCTTCGGAATCAACGAAAGTTTGATATTTTAATTCTCGGGTATTCTCAGAATCAACGAGATTTACTATTTTTATTATTCCTTCCGCTACGTCACAAACTAAAATTGAACATAGTGCCAATTACTCCTTTCGAACAAATGGTTTACTAGTTTCTGCTTCCTCAGACTCATGAGGAAGCTCATAAGCAGATCTCGGATTCGGAGTACATGATAAAAAATTCTTGTTCACGAAAGATATTTTTCACTTCTGAACCCAAAGAGAAAAGTGAAGAATAAGTCTCCTTTTGCGTATCACTTTATTTTAGGATAGATTTTTATTTGTTTTAAGCTATGATTTGTTGCCTTCGTTATCATTCCTTTTACAACTATGTTACACCTATATAATCTTTGAGGAAGAGGAATAAAGACAGACGATTTATGATACTATTCAATTAATTTCTTTCATGGTATCAGAGCCTAAACAATGACCGTCGTCGATGATCCTACACCATCGATCGATGGTAATAAAAATTCTTCTCTACTCCTATAAAAATAGAATACAATTCTCCCTTTTATCTTGGTCCTCAAGATAGACCAGGTGATTTCATTACCCCTACTCGCTTTCGCGGTGACAATTATGATGATTGGGCTGGTGATATGCGAACTGCTCTTGAAGCTCGTCGGAAATTTGGGTTTTTGGATGGATCGATTCTGCGACCTATTCCGCCTTGCACCGAATCTGATTGGAATACCATCCACGCAATGCTTATTTCTTGGATCATGAATACCGTTGATCCCGAAGTTAAAAGCACTCTCTCCAAATACAGAGATGCTAAGCGTTTGTGGGATTCTTTAAAATCTAGATATTCTGTGGTGGATGGACCTCGTATCCAACAATTGAAGATGTCAATTGCTCGATGTGAGCAAACTAAAAATATGTCTGTGGCTGCATATTTCGGGAAATTAACTGGTCTTTGGGAGGAACTCCATAATCACGAACCCCTCATTGAGTGCACTTGTTGCGGTAATTGCACAGCCGGCCAACAACACGCGGAACGTAGAGCCGTCGGTAAACTTCATGAATTTCTAATGGGTTTGAATTCAGATTATTATGCTACTCTTCTTACCAAAATTTTATCTCGGGATCCACTTTCGTCTCTCGATCGAGCGTATCAATTAGTCGCCCAAGATGAAAGGGTTCGTCTTGCTAAACATATTCTTGTTGAAGCTCCAGATGTGACTAGTTTTGCTCTACGGGCTGGTCCTAGTCAAGGACGTGATCGTCCTGATAAGTCTTCTCTGACATGTACCCACTGCAAGAAAAATGGGCATGATGTGGGTTCTCGCTTCGAACTTCTTGGATATCCAGAATGGTGGATAGAACGTAGCAAAAACTCTCGTGGTGGTGGTCACCCACAAAACGGGCGTGGTCGTGGTTTAGTTCGTGCCAATGCTACTCCGCCACCTGTCGATCGAAGTACTATGAGTTCTACCGGCATTAACATTGGAGCAGTCGCAACAGGGGGACACGCTTCGACTTCTGGATCTTCTCACGTATTTTCTGCAGATCAATGGAAGGCTTTGGTCGGTCTTCTCGGTAATACTCAACTTTTCGGTGACAGACTTAGTGGTAAGCCTGCGAGTTCTTTATGGATCATCGATACAGGTGCCTCGAATCATGTTTCCGGAGATTATTCACTCTTCTCTACATCACGACTTATTAATGATTGTCCCGTTGGACTTCCTAATGGTGCCACTGTTTATGCCAAACGGGAGGGATCAATTCGATTGTCGGACACTATTACTCTTCATAATGTTCTCTTTGTTCCTCAATTAAATTGCAATCTAATTTCGGTTTCACAAATAACTGCTCATTTGAAATGTACAATCCAATTTAATTCCACTATGTGTGCTATACAGGACCAGTCGAGGAATATGATTGGAACGGGGGTTAGGCGGGATGGACTCTACTATTTTGGAGGAGAAACATCGGTACAACATGTTTCAGTCAATAGTGCAACTAGTGCAATGGATTTGTGGCATACTCGAATGGGTCATTCTTCAGAACAAGTGGTGAAACTTCTTCCGTCTATTCGCTCTTCTACCGGTACTTTGAGCAAACCACGTGAGGCATGTTTTCGAGCTAAACACACTAGAGATCCCTTTCCTATTAGTGAGTACAAGTCTACTATGATTTTTGAGAAAATACATTGTGATTTGTGGGGTGCTTATAGGCATGTTTCCTCCTGTGGAGCTCGCTATTTTTTTACTTTGGTCGATGACTATTCTCGTGCCATTTGGGTTTATTTATTGATTGATAAGACAGAAATTTTTCGCATGATCATGTCATTCATTGCAATGGTTGATAGACAATTTTCTCAAAAAATTTGTTTTGTTCAATCGGACAACGGCACTGAATTTAATTGCATGCGCGATTATTTTTTTTCAAATGGTATTGCATTTCAGACCTCGTGCGTAGATACTCCTCAACAGAATGGACGGGTTCAAAGAAAACACCGTCATATTCTAAATATAGGGAGGGCTTTGCGCTTTCATGCCCATCTTCCAATCTATTTTTGGGGAGAAATTATTCTTGCTGCTACTCACTTGATCAATAGAACCCCATCTCCTTTACTGCAAAATAAAACCCCTTATGAAATGTTGTTTGGCAAGCCACCTCCTTACAATGCTATAAAAGTTTTTGGCTCTCTTTGTTTTGCCCATAACCAACGTACAAAAGGTGATAAATTTGCTAGAAAAAGTCGCAAATGTGTATTTTTGGGATACCCTCTAGGCAAGAAAGGATGGAAATTATTTGACCTCGAGACGAAGGAATTTTTTGTTTCTCGGGATGTGAAATTTTTTGAGGATGTTTTTCCTTTTCGTGATCCTGTCGTATTTCACCAACTACCTTCTGTCGAGGATAATCCTTCTTTGGACATCACATTTGATTTTAGTGATTTCTTGGACTTAGATCAGATTACTCCGGACCCTCCTAGCCCTTTGATTCCGGACATTGAGCCTGAAGTTCCTCTTGATACAACCACACCTACTACTTCTGTGTCGGCTCCTGTTGCACCAGAACTTCTTGGTAGAGGCATGCGAGAAAAGAAAACATATGTTCGTCTTCAAGATTTTGAAAAGAAAACATCTGTTCGTCTTCAAGATTTTGTAACTAACATCATTTCTCTTCCAAGTCCATCCCCTGCCCCTCCTCTTCCACTCAGTTCCTCAAGTACACCCTATCCTATAGCTCATTATATAAATTGCGATAGCTTTTCTATGCCGTACCGCACATTTCTTGCAGCCATTACTTCAGCCAAAGAGCCTAAATCTTTTAAGGAGGCATTATTACATGATGGATGGAAACAATCTATGAAAGAGGAGATTCGTGCTCTCGAAGACAATTTTACTTGGACTATGGAGGTCCTACCTCCGGGTAAACGTGCTTTGGGCAGTCAATGGGTGTATAAGCACAAATATAATGCTGCAGGAGTCCTTGAACGATTGAAATCTCGTCTTGTGGTCCTTGGCAATCACCAAAAAGAAGGTATTGACTACACTGAAACGTTTGCTCCTGTTGCTAAGATGGTCACTGTTCGTACTTTTCTTGCTGTTGCCGCTTCCAAAAATTGGGAACTTCATCAAATGGATGTCCATAACGCTTTCTTACATGGTGATCTCGACGAAGAGGTTTACATGAAACTTCCTCCGGGATTCACAGCTTCTAATCCGAACATGGTGTGCCGTTTACGTAAATCTCTTCATGGCCTGAAGCAGGCCCCTCGTTGTTGGTTTGCTAAATTGGTTACTTCTCTAAAAGATTATGGCTTTCTACAATCATATTCGGATTATTCTCTTTTTACGTTCACCAAAGGCGACATCCAAATGAATGTTCTTGTGTACGTTGATGACCTTATTATTTCTGGGAACAATTCCGCTGCTCTAACATCCTTCAAAATCTATCTAAGTGAATGCTTTAAAATGAAAGATCTTGGACCCTTGCAATATTTTCTTGGTATTGAAGTAGCTCGTAGCTCTTCGGGTCTCTTCTTATGTCAACGCAAGTACGCGCTAGATATTATTTCTGAAGCAGGTTTACTCGGTGCCAAGCCTGCTGGTTTTCCACTTGAGCCACAACACAACCTTAACCTTTCTACTGGTGCTTTGTTGGATAATCCAGCACGCTATCGACGTTTGGTTGGGCGTCTAATCTATCTTGCTGTGACACTACTCGACTTGGCCTATTCCGTTCATATACTATCTCAATTCTTGAAAGAGCCTCGCCAAGAACATTGGGAAGCTGCCTTGCGTGTGGTTCGATATCTTAAAGGTAGCCCGGGACAAGGTATTTTTTTACGCTCGGACAACGATTTTAGTCTTAATGGATGGTGTGATTCGGATTGGGCTGCTTGTCCTATTACTCGTCGCTCTCTAACCGGATGGATAGTGTTTCTTGGTAATTCTCCTATCTCTTGGAAAACTAAGAAACAACAATTGTGTCTCGCTCGTCCGCCGAAGCCGAATATCGAGCACTTGCTGCTCTTACTTGTGAACTTAAATGGCTGAAAGGTTTACTCTTGAGTTTGGGTGTCCATCACTCCAAAACCATTAATGTCTATTGTGATAGTCAGTCGGCTCTCTATATTGCGAAAAATCCGGTGTTTCATGAACGTACGAAGCACATTGAAATCGATTGTCACTTTGTTCGTGATGCCATCACTACTGGCCTTATAGCTCCTTCGTATGTTCCCACTGCTGCACAACTTGCGGATGTTTTTACTAAAGCTATTGGCAAGCAACAGCTGGACTCTCTTCTTGACAAGTTGGGGATTCTGAATCCCCATGCTCCAACTTGAGGGAGGGTGAAGAATAAGTCTCCTTGCGTATCACTTTATTTTAGGATAGATTTTTATTTGTTTTAAGCTATGATTTGTTGCCTTCGTTATTCATTCCTTTTACAATTATGTTACACCTATATAATCTTTGAGGAAGAGGAATAAAGACAGACGATTTATGATACTATTCAATTAATTTCTTTCAGGGGGGCGTGTTAAGTATCCCACATCGGTTGGATATCGATCTTAAAGCTCAAATATAAGTTGGACAACCTTAATACCTTAACAAGGCCTTTTAAGGTGTTATCGGCCCAACTTTGACATGGTATCAGAGCAGGCCCAACACGATGATGGGTGCCCCAACCGATGAAATTTTTGCTGGAATTCGATATCCCGGGGTATCAAAAATTGCGGAACCGATAACCCCGACCGAAATCCCGTCGCCGGAAACCGATCACGAACATCACGGTGTCCGGAGCTCAACCGGAGAATCGCCGCGGGATGAACCCGCGGCCGAAACCCTAGCCGAGCCCCACCGTGGGGCTCGCGATCGATGATGATCGCGTGGGGCTGCTCCGGCAGCCCCGGGCGGTGAGTCCGGCGACTCACCGCCACCATCGACGGGAGGGGGGACCACCAGCCGCGGCGCGAAGCCGCGACGGTCCCCGGCGATCGAGCTAGGGCTCGATCGCCCCAGCCGCGGCGTCCAGCCGCGGCTTTCCTTCGATGCACGCCGGCGGTCGAAGCCCTAGGCTCGACCGCCACCCCCTCGGCTCCCAGCCGAGGGTTGCTCTCGATCCCGGCGGGGATCCCTAGACCGCCGGCGGTCCGGTGGTCCACAACCACCACCGCCCGGTCTATCCCCGTCCCCGGTCTCGTTGTTTCCCGGATCGCGCGTTCATGTATGTATCACAATTTATTGAACATAAAATCACACAAGGAGTTTTATGATCATACCTTTGATTCGTTGTGCGGAGAAACGAAATCAAGTTGAAGACCTTTGAATCTTCCTACGTATTCCTTGCACTCCGTTCGAACGTCGGGTGGGCGACGATCTATCGAACTCCTATGGATCTCCTTCAACTCTCTAGAATATCAAGTATGATAATCTTGTCTTATGATTTATGAAGGCCATGTAGTGCTTTTATAGGCTACGTAGGGGATCTAAAGGAGGTGGAATATTGGGCTTCCAATATTGAAGATTAAATTGAGCCCACTGCCCAAGTCCATTAATCCTTATCAATATAAATTAATTTATTTTCCACTATATAAATTAATTGCACTCCCAATATTAAACCATATTATATCAAATAATATTTCTCCGGTAGTATTATTTATTCCGTGTATTTAAGATTTAAATATCCATGAATAAAATTAATTTATTGCTAATTAATTTATTCATCTCTTTAATCCGAGACTAGTACCATTCAACCTTAATTATTGTGCGGAACGAATCCACTCATGAGGTTTACACAATAATTCCCTATGAACTCATCTCGGGGATATTATCAACCCTTCCGGGATACACTGTCCGGTCAATTATTCACGGCATGCCATATATGAAATATAGTGACCCAACTTAACCGGTAATTAACCCAATAATTAAATCGGTTAATTCCTTTGGTAAATCAAAGTCACTTATATTAAATATACACACCCGCAATAATATCGGGGATTAAGAATAAAATACACTGAGACTCGAATCGATTATCGCCGGCAATCCTAATCGATGAATCTCAACGATCCGCTCAATACACCAAGTGTACAAGTGTGATAAAATAATTAAGATAAATTATTTTCTCTCTCACACAACGACTATACCGATGGATTGGTCCGGGTCCATCTAGGTCGTGAGCCACTGTTTGATTAAATACGAGTAACCGATAGTATGATCTTCTGTGTGCCCATGCAACACCATACTAACTACAACGTATAAAATCTAGGACTATGATTTGCATATATTTAATTAATAATAATTAAAAGCAAACAATTGTTTATTAATTTAATAGATTAAATGCTATGACCGGGAGTTTACCGTTACTTAAATCTAGACATTAAGTACACAACTCCAACAATCTCCCACTTGTACTAAGGTCTAGTCATTTCCTCCAAACTCCCGGTTCCCATACTCATCACGTGCTTTAAAGTGTACTTCCGTGAAGTACTATGTGAGTGAGCAATCTAGGTTGCCGCTCTGAAGTTATCTTGGTGACTACCCGGGATGCGTTCGTTCGATTGCTCGAACATCCGAACCATCCCAGTCGACCTCCGAAGTCACTACTTCGTTCGCTTAACAGCCCTTATCCCGAATCATGCCCAGCCATCGCCCCGAAGGACATCCGCACGAAACGGAACTGGACTGCATCGATTCGGCGACCGCCGAAAGCAGTCCAGCGGTCGCTGAAAGGAACTGCAAACGGCGACCGCTGTTTGCCCTTTGGCGACCGCCGTTTTGACCGCGAACAGCAACGTGATGTTGCTGTTCCGGGCTCGTTTCCGGGTCGTTTTTCCTCATCCGACTACCGTTCCGGAGGTCCTAGAACCCCCAGTAGTCGAGGAACACGATCCACGACCCCGGAACCCGATCCACGTTCATGTATGTTCAACGAGAAATTAGATCGAATAAATGCGGAATATAGAGATCCGATCTCATACCTTCTCGGTCGATTGTTGAGACCTTAGAGCTTCTAACGTATTCTCTTCCCGATTCCAGCCGTTGTGTGGGCAACGATCCGCTGGAAATTCCTTGTCCGCTCTCTCCTTTCTCAAACCAGCGCAATGATTTAATTATTCTCTCTGAGAGAATAATAATTGCGTTAACTTAATTATTTTAACAGAGAAAAATGTTTTTGCGCTAACGCAATAATTTTTCTCAGAAAAATAATAGTTGCGGCGAACTGTTGGTTTTAGGAGAGGGCAAGGGGGGGGGGGGGGGGGGGGGGTTTAAATAGAGCTACGTTAGGGACCTAAGGGAAATTAATTAAGGGCTAAATTGAAATATTAATTAACTTGGAATACGTAAACGCAATTCCTTAATTAATCGATTTCAATTTTAATTATTATTAACTCCACTATAAAATAATAATTGAATTCCCGAAATTAATTTTAATATTATTTCAACAATAATAAATCCGCCGAAATTACATATACGACTTTCCCCGTGTTTAAGATATCGAACGTCCACGAATTTATTTAATTACTAATAATTAAATTAATTCGTTTCTTATTATCCGAGACTAGTACCACTCATCCTTATTATCATGTGGAACAAATCCACCTGCAGGGTTTACATGATAAACTTTATGAGCTCATCTCGGGGACGTTATCAACCCGATAAACGGGACACGGTTTCCTGTCTATAATCTATAGCATGCCGTGAGTACAATTACGATTCCCAATTTACCGAGTATCTCGACTAATCAAATAGTCTCACTCATTGGCAAGTTAAAGAACCGAGAATTGGATACACGCACCTATAATTATATAGGGATTAAGAATTCGTATATCCGTAATTCTGAGGTCTAGTTCGATTACGTCGATTAGTATAAATCGAACGCCCTCCCGTGGTCCTGCTCAATACACCAAGTGTACAAGTGTAACATAATAGTCAAGACCAACTATTACCCAGTCACACTACGACGTACCGATGGATTGTCCCTGTCCATCTAAGTCGTGAGCTCCTGTTCGATAGTATACGAGTAACCGACAGTATGATCTTCCGCGTGTCTCCTCACGCCATACTGTCTACAACGTATATATCTAGGACTATTGCATTCAAGTACAAGATAGACAAAATGCCGACAGTTTGATCAATAGATAATGTAAAACACAGATAAGGAGTTCCATATTGTCACTAAACTAGACATTTAGAATATAACTCCATCAATCTCCCACTTATACTAAATCTCTAGTTGCCCTCTACCATACATCCGATACCCATCCCCTTCACGTGTCTCTTGAACGCTTCCGCTGGAAGTGCCTTCGTAAAGGGGTCAGCCAGGTTATCCGCTGATGCAATCTTGGTGACAACCGCATCGCCTCTCCTGACGATGTCTCTAATCAGGTGGTACTTGCGATCTATGTGTTTACTCGCATTGTGGGCTCGTGGTTCCTTTGCATTAGCCACTGCACCGCTATTGTCACAATAAATTGTGATAGCTCTAGGCATTTTAGGAACCACATCCAAGTCCATAAGGAAGTTCCGGAGCCACACCGATTCTTTAGCTGCCTCAGAGGCTGCTACATATTCGGCTTCCATGGTAGAGTCCGAAATGCATTTCTGCTTAACACTCTTCCATGAGACTGCTCCACCTCCCAATGTGAACACATAGCCTGATGTAGACTTTCGCTGATCCTTATCAGATTGGAAATCCGAGTCTGTGTAACCAATAGGAATCAACTCGGACGCTTTGTAACTCAGAACATAATTCCTAGTCCTTCGCAGGTACTTAAGTATGTTCTTTACAGCAGTCCAGTGACCCTGTCCAGGGTTACTCTGATATCTAGCTACCATGCCCACGGCATAGCAGATATCAGGTCTCGTGCACAACATGGCATACATTAGACTTCCTACTGCCGAAGCATAAGGAACCTTCTTCATGTAATCTATCTCCTTTTGTGTTTTGGGACACATGTCTTTAGATAGATGAATTCCATGGCAGAAAGGTTGAGCACCTCTCTTGGAATTCTGCATGTTGAAACGAGCCAGAATCGTATCAATATATGAAGCCTGGGACAAGCTTAATGTTCTTTTCCGGCGATCCCTTATAACTTTGATCCCGAGAACATGCCCAACTTGTCCTAAGTCTTTCATATCGAATTGCTTGGACAACCATCCCTTTATGTCCGACAACATCTTCACATTGTTGCCAATTAGAAGGATGTCGTCTACATAAAGCACGAGAAACGCCACACTGTTTCCGTCACATCTCCGGTATACACACGACTCGTCCATGCTTTGAATGAATCCATAAGACTGGATAACCTCATCAAACCGCATGTTCCAAGATCTAGAAGCTTGCTTCAATCCATAAATGGATCGGTTTAGCTTACACACTAGATGCTCTTGGCCTTTCTTAATGAAACCTTCTGGCTGTCTCATGTAAATGGTCTCGTCAAGATTCCCATTCAAGAATGCTGTCTTGACGTCCATTTGCCACACCTCATAATCCATATAAGATGCTATAGACAAAAGAATCCGGATCGACTTTAGCATAGCTACCGGCGAAAAGGTTTCCTCATAATCGATCCCTTCTTTCTGAGTATACCCTTTCGCAACAAGCCTAGCCTTGAAGGTTTCAACCTTCCCGTCAGACCCTCTTTTTCTCTTGTACACCAACTTGCAACCAATGGCTTTTACACCTTTGGGCGGTGCTACAAGATTCCAGACCTGATTTGAATCCATTGATTCAATCTCAGATTTCATCGCTTTTTGCCAAGACTGAGCATCTTGATCTTTAAGCGCCTCGCCATAGGTCCAGGGATCGGCTTCATGTTCTCCAGGTAACAAGTCCGAAGACTCACCTATAAACATGAACCTATCGGGTTGTCGAACAACCCTCCCACTACGACGAGGCTCCGGTGTAACCTCAGTAACTACAGGTGCAGACTGTGGTGGCGTATCACCCGGTTCGGTTGGATCTAAGCCTTGATCGTCCCCTCTCAGTTCGTTTAGTATTATCTCACTCTTGGGCTTGTGGTCCATTATATAATCCTCTTCCAAGAACCGAGCGTTGGTGCTAACAACGATCTTCTGGTCCTTAGGACTATAAAATAGACCACCTTTCGTTCCTCTAGGATATCCTATAAACAACCGAATATCTGAACGAGATTCCAATTTATCAGCCCCATGCTTCAGCACATGTGCTGGACAACCCCAGATCCGAATGTGTTTCAAGTTCGGCTTTCGCCCGGTCCACAATTCCGAGGGCGTCTTAGGGACTGATTTAGAAGGAACTAAGTTCAGGATATACGCCGCTGTTTCCAAGGCATATCCCCAGAACGAAACTGGTAGTTCTGAATAACTCATCATAGATCTTACCATTTCCATAAGAGTCCTATTCCTTCTTTCTGCTACACCATTCTGCTGGGGCGTGTATGGTGCAGTCATCTGGGAATCAATCCCATTCTCTAATAAGTACGCCTTAAACTCTCCCGAGAGGTACTCTCCTCCACGATCAGATCGTAGAGTCTTTATGGTTTTACCATGAAGGTTCTCCACAAGAGCTTTGTACTCCTTGAACTTGTCAAAGCACTCGCTCTTGCGGCGCATCAGGTATATAAAACCATACCTTGAGTAATCATCAGTGAAGGTTACGAAATATTCATAACCTCCTCTCGCTTGGACAGATAAAGGCCCGCACAAATCAGAGTGAATCAACTCTAGTACTTCCTTGGATCTATACCCTTTATCACTAAAGGGTCGCTTGGTCATTTTTCCTTCCAGGCATGATTCGCAGGTTGGAAAGTCCTCATCTTTCACACCACTGAGTATTCCATCAGTTATCAACCTTTGAATCCTGCCCAAGTTAATATGACCTAGCCTAAGATGCCATAAGTACTTTTGATTCATCCTAGAAGGCTCCTTTCTCTTATTGGTACTAGATGTGTTATTTGACTCTACTCGTTGCATCGTGGAATAATCAGGATTAAGTATATATAAGTTGCCTATCAATGTACCAGAACAGATATACTCACCATTCTTTTTGATAATAACAGAACTATCAAAAGAAACAGAATATTTATTCAAAACCAACTTAGAAACCGAAACAAGGTTCTTTCTAAAGTTCGGTACATAAAGACAATCATTCAATACTAAAACTTTATTATTAAAAGATAAATGAACATCTCCCACTGCAACTGCCGCCACTTTCGTAGCATTGCCCATGTAGATGGTGATCTCTCCCTCTCTAAGCCGCCGGGTTTCCTGGAACCCCTGCAAAGAATTGCAGACATGATCAGTGGCTCCCGTATCCACACACCAGGTACCGGTGGATAACACCGCTAAACATGTTTCAGTGACTAAGGAAAAATTCATACCTCCTTGTCTGAGAGGACAATTAGACTTCCAATGTCCAGACTGCTTGCAACGGAAACACTTGCCCTTGGGCTTGTTCACTCCATTCCGTGGTCCACCATTGCTGGGTCCACTGGGTTTCCGTCCTTGCTTCTTCTTCCTCTTAGTCCCCGGAGGGCCAGGAAGTTTCACAGCCACAAGTGCCTGAGACTTCTTAAAGATTCCCTCTGCCGCCTGGAGTTCAGTCAGGAGTTCCGCCAACGTATATAACCTCTTGTTCATGTTATAGTTCAGGCGGAACTGCTCAAAACTCTTAGGCAGAGACTGGAGTACTATATCGATCTGGGTTTCCCCATCGATAGATCCTCCCATAATCTCTATCTCATTCAGATAGCCTATCATCCTAAGAACGTGATCCCTCACGGGCGTTCCTTCGGACATAGTGGCCGTCATGAGTTGCCTCATGGCATCTTGCCTGGCTGCCCTATCCTGACTACCAAACATCTCCTTGAGGTTAAGCATCATATCATAGGCAGTGGTCATGGCCTCATGCTGATGTTGCAGCACATTTGACATAGAAGCCAAAATGTAGCACCGCGCCATCTGATTAGCCTTGACCCACTTCCGATGAGCTTCCTTTTCCTCAGGAGTGGAGGTGTCAATAGGTTCATCAGGACAATCCTCATGGAGTACATATTTGTACTCCTCAGCAGTCAGGACAATGTCCAAGTTTCGTTTCCAGTCAATATAGTTCGGACCAGTGAGTTTGTTCTCTTTTAGTATCATGGATAGCGGGTTGAGTGCCATATCTATAAAAGAGACAAATCAAACTGTCAAATTTAATTCGATATTAACTCCCTTAATTAATATCATTAAATTTACCAATTAATCCTAAAATCCCATCACACTAGCATGCCACGTTCATGTGGACGTATACTAGTCCAAATGATTTTATAACTGGACTTTTACTTCGGTCGTACATCATTACAGCAGTGACTCCGATGGGGAGGATACTGTAAAGCGTACCTAAGTGTATACCATTTCTCAGTACTAAATTAACCGCTTGGAAACTACACGCCCACCGCAAGCCACGTTAGTGTGGACGTTTACGTTGACATGCGGTCCCTTTACGATTTCCTATAACTGTCGAGCCTCAATTAACCCAAAGTTCCGTTTCCGTCTAGTAAGCCACGATAGTGTGGACGTTTACTAAAACAAACAACTTTGTTAATTGAATTCCATTTAATAAATTTCACAATTTCGTTAATCAAAGCTTGATATCTCGTAAGTGAAACTCTAAGTTTCTAACCAGCGATCAATCATGCAATTGAGCCCTATCTCTCACAAAGTGAGGGAGCCAACCAGACAATCGATCTAGTCATCAAATGACTCGAATGTCTCTAATCTGTGTCATCGACATAACCAAGCGCTTTGGCTCCATTCCACTCCCCGGGGTGAGAATGAGTCGAGTTGAAATTAGTCTTTGAAAGACAGATTAGGCATTGCTTTGAAAAACTTAAGTGTTCAATTCTATAAATGGAATTGAATTCGAATTTCGATCAAAAGTGATTTCCGTGTATCGACTTTATCCGATAGGGAGGATGACACTAAAGCCAACTCGTAAGTCAATACACATCACTCTCGAAACAGAGAATGGAGACCGCGGGATTGTTTCCAATCCCTCTCCCACTTAGTATTTTACGATATAGGGATATTCAAGCACATGCATATAGAAATTAAAGCATAATAAAACACGTTAAACACACAAAAAGCAATTAACGTGGCCCGATTATTATGGCCTTTAAAATCTTCGATGCACGTCTCCTCGGATCTTCGTCTCGTTGCTCGTCTAGGTCTCGATCCACCACCGACTTGTCTAAGGACCAAGAGACGAACTCCTCCCACTGGAGTATCATCCCGGGCCCTCGACAAGCGATCCGTGATGTCCGTCGAACCCCCGCAAGCTGCTGCCAAGAAAACACCGAAACGGCGACCGCCGTTTGAAAAACGGCGACCGCCGTTTGCCCTTCAGCAGCCGCGGGTTCGACTTCTCGACCCTCGTTCGTCCGGCCCTCGATCTCGTCTCGAATCACCAAGCAGCAGCAACATTACATATGTAAACTAACTACTTCCGGCATCGATCCTATACAGGAATGATCGATCCTATACACCCGGATAAAACGAAAAAATGAAAAACCCTAAACGACTCAACCCGTCGTTTTAAACTATTACAAACAAGCAACGTCAAAACCAAAAATCTCGACAACCCCGAGAGTTTAACAAACCACAAAATTACAGTACAATACGTAAACGCAATTCCTTAATTAATCGATTTCAATTTTAATTATTATTAACTCCACTATAAAATAATAATTGAATTCCCGAAATTAATTTTAATATTATTTCAACAATAATAAATCCGCCGAAATTACATATACGACTTTCCCCGTGTTTAAGATATCGAACGTCCACGAATTTATTTAATTACTAATAATTAAATTAATTCGTTTCTTATTATCCGAGACTAGTACCACTCATCCTTATTATCATGTGGAACAAATCCACCTGCAGGGTTTACATGATAAACTTTATGAGCTCATCTCGGGGACGTTATCAACCCGATAAACGGGACACGGTTTCCTGTCTATAATCTATAGCATGCCGTGAGTACAATTACGATTCCCAATTTACCGAGTATCTCGACTAATCAAATAGTCTCACTCATTGTCAAGTTAAAGAACCGAGAATTGGATACACGCACCTATAATTATATAGGGATTAAGAATTCGTATATCCGTAATTCTGAGGTCTAGTTCGATTACGTCGATTAGTATAAATCGAACGCCCTCCCGTGGTCCTGCTCAATACACCAAGTGTACAAGTGTAACATAATAGTCAAGACCAACTATTACCCAGTCACACTACGACGTACCGATGGATTGTCCCTGTCCATCTAAGTCGTGAGCTCCTGTTCGATAGTATACGAGTAACCGACAGTATGATCTTCCGCGTGTCTCCTCACGCCATACTGTCTACAACGTATATATCTAGGACTATTGCATTCAAGTACAAGATAGACAAAATGCCGACAGTTTGATCAATAGATAATGTAAAACACAGATAAGGAGTTCCATATTGTCACTAAACTAGACATTTAGAATATAACTCCATCACACCATACTAACTACAACGTATAAAATCTAGGACTATGATTTGCATATATTTAATTAATAATAATTAAAAGCAAACAATTGTTTATTAATTTAATAGATTAAATGCTATGACCGGGAGTTTACCGTTACTTAAATCTAGACATTAAGTACACAACTCCAACAATCTCCCACTTGTACTAAGGTCTAGTCATTTCCTCCAAACTCCCGGTTCCCATACTCATCACGTGCTTTAAAGTGTACTTCCGTGAAGTACTATGTGAGTGAGCAATCTAGGTTGCCGCTCTGAAGTTATCTTGGTGACTACTACGTCGTCTCCCTCGACGATGATTCGTATCAGGTGGTACTTGCACTATGTGTTATCATCACTTTTAGACTTATGACTTCTTCCGGTTTACCATGCACTGCTATGTAATAGCCTTCGATAAACCAAGAGTCATATCCAAGTCTTAGAGGTTATCACGGAACCTAACCAAAAATTTCCGCTGCCTCTGAGGCTGCTATTCGGTTATGAGAGAGTCCGAGAAGCATCCTGCTTATCACTCTTTCATTTCATGGTTTCACCTCTTTCTAAAAGTGAACACATAGCCTGATATCGACTTACACTGGTCCTTCTTTGATTTTTTTTGGATCTGAGAATCTGTAATCTAAGAAGATTTCGTCTTGCTCCATAAGCCAGTACTATGAAAGTACTCTTACAGCATTCGAACATCCCTTATCCAGATTACTTTGATATCCTCCCACTACGCAAACGGCATAGTTGATATCAGGTTGTCTTTTTACAACATTGCATCTATAAAGCTTTCCATACTTGAAGTATAGGAAACTGCTTTGTCCTCATCTATCTCTTTCATGTGTTTGAAACACATATCCTTTAGATAGATGTATATTCTGTCTCTGAAAGGCAATAACCTTTCTCAGAAGTATGCATGTTTAAAACAAACCTTAATCGTATAAGATGCCTAGGAGAAGTACAATGTTCTTATCTCTAGATCACAAGATCTTAAGAACATGCTCTAACTTCTTCTCAATCTTATATTTTGATTTATTTAGACAACCATTATTTTATGTCTGACAATATCTTTACATTGTTGCCAATGATAAAATATTATCTACATAAGATCTCCGAGAAACACCACCTTGTTTTCCATTATGTCTCTAATACACCTATCGTCTTTGCCATTTTGATGAATCCATAAAATGGACTATCTCATCATTTTGCAAGTTCCACGATTTACAGCTTTGTTACAATTCACGAATGAATTTACTAAGCTTGTACTCTAAATGATCTAGCCTCTTAACAATAAACCTTATTGTTCCAAGCAGGTGCTGGAAATCGATATCCCGGGGTATCAAAAATTGCGGAACCGATAACCCCGACCGAAATCCCGTCGCCGGAAACTGATCACGAACGCCACGAAGAACCGGGCTCGACAAGAGTATCGCCGCGGGATGAACCCGCGGCTAAACCCTAGCCGAACCCCATCGCGGGGTTCGCGATCGCTCACGCGATCGCACGGGGATGCGGGGTGCATCCCCGTGGGGCTGTTCGGAACAGCCCCCGGCGGTGAGGCCGGCGACTCACCGCCACCGCCGAGGAGGGCGGTGCGCCCAGCGCACCAGCCGCGGCCCAGCCGCGGCTCGCCCGGCGATCGACCCCATGGTCGATCGCGTGCCCCGGCGTCCAGCCGGGGCTCCTCGTGTGAGCTCGCGGTCGAAGCCCTAGGGCTCGACCGCACCCCCTCGGCTCCCAGCCGAGGGTCCTTCGAACGTGCGCCGAGGATCTCGAATCCCCGTCCCCGAAGTTCGACGTTTTCCCGGATCGTGTGTTCATGTATGCATCACAATTAAATTGAACATAAAATCACACAAGGAGTTTTATGATCATACCTTTGATTCGTTGTGCGGAGAAACGAAATCAATCGAAGACCTTTGAATCTTCCTACGTATTCCTTGCACTTCGTTCGAACGTCGGGTGGGCGATGATCTATCGAACTCCTATGGATCTCCTTCAACTCTCTAGAATATCAAGTATGATAATCTTGTCTTATGATTTATGAAGGCTATGTAGTGCTTTTATAGGCTACGTAGGGGATCTAAAGGAGGTGGAATATTGGGCTTCCAATATTGAAGATTAAATTGAGCCCACTGCCCAAGTCCATTAATCCTTATCAATATTAATTAATTTATTTTCCACTATATAAATTAATTGCACTCCAAATATTAAACCATATTATATCAAATAATATTTCTCCGGTAGTATTATTTATTCCGTGTATTTAAGATTTAAATATCCATGAATAAAATTAATTTATTGCTAATTAATTTATTCATCTCTTTAATCCGAGACTAGTACCATTCAACCTTAATTATTGTGCGGAACGAATCCACTCATGAGGTTTACACAATAATTCCTTATGAACTCATCTCGGGGATATTATCAACCCTTCCGGGATACACTGTCCGGTCAATTATTCACGGCATGCTATATATGAAATATAGTGACCCAACTTAACCGGTAATTAACCCAATAATTAAATCGGTTAATTCCTTTGGTATATCAAAGTCACTTATATAAAATATACACACCCGCAATAATATCGGGGATTAAGAATAAAATACACTGAGACTCGAATCGATTATCGCCGGCAATCCTAATCGATGAATCTCAACGATCCGCTCAATACACCAAGTGTACAAGTGTGATAAAATAATTAAGACAAATTATTTTCTCTCTCACACAACGACTATACCGATGGATTGGTCCGGGTCCATCTAGGTCGTGAGCCACTGTTTGATTAAATACGAGTAACCGATAGTATGATCTTCTGTGTGCCCATGCAACACCATACTAACTACAACGTATAAAATCTAGGACTATGATTTGCATATATTTAATTAATAATAATTAAAAGCAAACAATTGTTTATTAATTTAATAGATTAAATGCTATGACCGGGAGTTTACCGTTACTTAAATCTAGACATTAAGTACACAACTCCAACAATCTCCCACTTGTACTAAGGTCTAGTCATTTCCTCCAAACTCCCGGTTCCCATACTCATCACGTGCTTTAGAGTGTACTTCCGTGAAGTACTATGTGAGTGAGCAATCTAGGTTGCCGCTCTGAAGTTATCTTGGTGACTACTACGTCGTCTCCCTCGACGATGACTCGTATCAGGTGGTACTTGCACTATGTGTTATCATCACTTTTAGACTTATGACTTCTTCCGGTTTACCATGCACCGCTATGTAATAGCCTTTGATAAACCAAGAGTCATATCCAAGTCTTAGAGGTTATCCCGGAACCTAACCAAAACTTCCGCTGCCTCTGAGGCTGCTATTCGGTTATGAGAGAGTCTGAGAAGCGTCCTGCTTATCACTCTTTCATATTAAAAGTTCCACCTCCCAAAAAGTGAACACATAGCCTGATATCGACTTACACTGGTCCTTCTTTGATTCTTTGGATCTGAGAATCTGTAATCTAAAAAGATTTCGTCTTGCTCTATAAGCCAGTACTATGAAAGTACTCTTACAGCATTCGAACATCCCTTATCCAGATTACTTTGATATCCTCCCACTACGCAAACCGCATAGTTGATATCAGGTTCTTGTTTTTCCAACAATGCATTTAAGCTTTCCACACAAAATGTAGGAAACTGCTTTGTCTTCATCTATCTCCTTCATGTGTTCAAAACACATATCCTTTAGATAGATGTATTTTCTGTCTCTGAAAGGCAATAACCTTTCTCAGAAGTATGCATGTTTAAAACAAACCATAATCGTATAAGATGTCTAGGAAAAGTACAATGTTCTTATCTCTAGATCATAAGATCTTAAGAACATGTTCTAACTTCTTCTCAATCTTATATCTTGATTTAGACAACCATCTTTTTTATGTCTGACAATATTTTTACATTGTTGCCAATGATAAAATATTATCTACATAAGATCTCCGAGAAACACCACCTTGTTTTCCATTATGTCTCTAATACACCTATCGTCTTTGCCATTTTGATGAATCCATAAAATGGACTATCTCATCAATTTGCAAGTTCCACGATTTACAGCTTTGTTACTATCCATAAATGGATTTACTAAGCTTGTACTCTAAATGATCTAGCCTCTTAACAATAAACCTTATTGTTCTCCAAGAAGGCTCATTTAGATCTAGTACCACCCTTATGCAGAGCTAGGGATCGATTTCATGTCTACTAGATCCAGAGTCCGAACTCCTCTAGTCTTATGAATATCTCTGGTTGTCCAACAACCTCCCACTGCAATGGCGTCCCGGTGTATAACAATAATAACAGTAGGTGCAGTATGTGGTGTACTTCTACTCGGTTTGGCTGGTTCCCAGTCTTTTGTCCTTTTTCTCATTTCAAGGTATTACGTCAGTTTAGGCTTTGTGGTTCATCTAATAGTCTTCCTCTATGAACCGGACGAGACGTCCCTCTGGTTTATAGTACTATAAAACACACAACATTTTGTTCATCTAGGATATCCTACAACCATATTGAATATGCCGTTGTATCCAGGAATATCCATAGAACATAGGTGGTTCCGAACAACTTGTTCTTTTACTATTAGATCTCCATTTCTTATTTACAACGCACCATCTCTACACGTAAGTGTATGGCGCGACCCTTTGGAATTGAATCCCAATCTTTGATTATGCCATGTGTTAATTAGATAAGTGATGGCCTCCGCGACCGAGTCGCAGGCTCCTAATGGATATACTTTGATGGTTCCCCATAATAGCTTTGTGTCCATTGACTAGTCAAAACACTTTGCTTTTATGGCACATTAAGTATTCTAATCCATTACCGAGTATTCTTTGAGAGAATTACTCGTACCTTTCTAATTTACACATATGTCTGCATATCTAATTATTTCCAATACTTGTCTGAATTCCATCATTTATCCAGAAAGGTTTGCTTAGACGTATTATCCTCCAAATTCAATCCTTAGGTCGGAAGGTCCATTCCTTCAACTTTAATTGATCAAATCAATTTCGACCATTTGAATCTCATTTGAAAATACTACTAAGTATAAGAATTCACAAGTATAATGATTTAATGAAGAAATATCTAACAAGTAAAACAAGTTATAGAACGGTTCGTTGCATCGTGGTAGACTAAGGATTTATCATTCACATATTGCTATCTAATGTACCAGAATAGATAATGCCCATTATTTCTTATCAAAATCATCCAATGATTAAAGAAATAAAATATCCATTCATAATAATAGAAATCCAGAACAAAAACGTTCTTTCTAAATTAAAGGGTACATAATGCAATAATCTTTAAATGAAATCCTATTTAACTACTAAAGTAGATAAATGTCTTCCACCGCAACAGCTGCCTCCTCCACAGCTTTTGCCCGTGTAGACTCGAACTCTTCTTTTCTAAGTCGCCGGGTTTTCTGGAACCCCTGCATTCAAAATGCACATACCGTCAGTGGTTCCATATCTACACACCAGAATTTCTGGTAGATAATACCGCTGACTATGTTTTTACGACTAAAGAAAAATTCGTACCTCTGAGAGGACATTCAGACTTCCAGTGTCCAGACTTGTTGCATCGGAAGCACTTGCCCTTTGGCTTTGCAGCCCCCACTCGTGGTATAGTCTTCTTGACACCACTGGGTTTCCAGGCTTGCTTCCTCCTCTTGCCCCTACCTCCACCAGGCTTAAAGCCTTTGGACTTGGTAGCTACAAGCGCCAGAGACTTGCCCTTCTTGTAGATCCCCTCTGCCGCCTTCAGTTCAGTCAGGAGTTGCGCAAGAGAATAAGATAGTTTACCCATATTATAACTCATGCGAAACTACTCAAAACTAGGGGTCAGAGACTGGAGTATGATGTCGACTTGCGTCTCAGCATCAATTTGAGCTCCTAGGATCTCAAGCTCATTCAACAGACCCATCATCTTAAGAACGTGCTCCCCTACGGGCGTTCCTTCAGACTGAGTAGTTGTCATGAGGACTCTCATGGCTTCTTGCCTTGTCGCACGATCTTGCTCCCCAAACATCTCCTTGAGGTTAAACATCATATCATAGGCAGTGTCCATCGACTCATGTTGGGTTTGGAGTACATTTGACATGGAAGCCAAAATATAACACCTAGCCATTTCATCAGCCTTTTTCCACTTCCGATATGTCAGTTTTTCCTCATCAGTTGAGGCAGCCGTGGGCTCAGCAGGGCACACTTCATGGAGTACAAACTTGTACTCCTCCGAAGTAAGGACAATGTCTAAATTTCTCTTCCAATCAATATAGTTGGGGCCAGTGAGCTTATGCTCCTTGAGTATCATAGAAAGTGGGTTCATAGCTATTCTCTAAACCTATAAGCACATTTAAACAAACAATCAATTTAATGTCCGATATTATCTCCCTCAAATAATATCATTAAATCACTAATCACATCTAAAATCCCATCAGGTAAGGCAAGCCACGTTCGTGTGGACGTTTACCCACCCAAATGATTTAGCAATTAGATTTGCTTTGGTCGTACATCATTATAGCGTTACTTCGTTGAGAAGAATACTATAAAGCGTACCTAAGTGTAAACCATTACTCAGTACTAAGGTGAATCATTTGAAATCGCTACGTCACCGCAAGCCACGTTAGTGTGGACGTTTACGATAACTCACAATCCTTCACAATTCCCTATAACTGTCTACATCAACTATTTCCAAAAATCCCATTCAGCATAGCAAGCCACGTTCGTGTGGACGTTTACTATACCAAAAGACTTTTATAGTTGACTCCCTATTACTTGAAGCATTTGATTTTGTAAATCAAGACGCGGAGAATCATAAGTGAAACTCGAAGTTTCTAACCAGTGATTCACCATGCGAACAACCCTATCTCTCATTAGATGAGGGAGCCGAGCAGACAATCGATCCATCTATCAAAGAATGGTACGACTGCCTCTAATTTGTGTCATCCACATGACCAAGTGGCTTTGGCTCCATTCCACTCCCCGGGGTGAGAATGAGTCGACTTGAAGTCAGTTTCAGAAAGACAAATTAGGCATTGTTTGATAAACTTAATCAATGTTTCTTGTAAAAGGAATTACAAGAATTCTCCTCCAATGACATATCTATATGAACTTCGAAAGTTCATAAATGTCACCAAGAGAACAGTAATGGAGACCATGGGAATGTTTCCATCCCCGCTCCCACTTAGCTTTTTATAACAAAGGGATACGCTATCTAATGCATAATTAAACACATAAGCATGCATACAAGCAATAAAGCACATAGCACATAGTCAAAATAAGCTAGAAAAATTATTTTCCGACTATCATGGCTTTATTCCATCTCCGTATGCGTCTTCTAGTCTTCAGTCTTCGTTCTTGAATGCTCCATGTGACGAGAATATTAATCCCAATATTTAAATCTATTTATTTTTAATAAATCCAAAAGATACTCAATTCGAAAATTAAGTCAATCGAATAAATTAAAAATAAAATTAAATATTATTAATATTTTTATTTATTTATTTTCCTATCTAATTCTATTAAATCTCTTAGAATAATCTATCCAAGTAAACTTGGAATATTCTAGAAGACTTCTATAATAGAATAAGGAAATAAAATAAATTAGGACTCTTCCACTTTCCAAGATTAATCAATTTCCATTTCTATGAAAATTCCCATAAAATAGGAATAATCAATTAGGAAATAAATCAATCCTAAATTAACTTTTATTCCATTCCAATTCTATTAAATCTCTAGGATCCTATTCCAAGTAGAACTCGGAATACTCTAGAAGACTTCCATAATAGAATAAGGAATAAAATTAATTCCAATTAATTCTTTTCCTAATCCATGAGAATTCCGAAAAATAGGAAAAACTCAATTAGGAAAACCGAATCAATTAGGTAAGTAGAATCTTGGTAGGAGTAGGAGTAGCATGGGTTGGGGATCCCCGCACCACCCCCACCTTCGACCACCACCAACGCCGGGCACCACCGCCGCCGCCCCCTAGCCACGCGCCACCACCACTGGTGGCCGGCGTGGCCGGAAACCCTAGCGGGCAGCCCCTTGGCGTGGGGTCGATCGATCCTCGTGGGGATCGATCATGGGGATGATCGACCCCCCCGGTTTTTCGTCCTCTTCGTCTTCTTCGTCACACGAGTTCTCCGGCGGTCGTCTCGGCATCGATCCAACGTAAATAAATTACAAGAAATAAATTTACAATTCCGGTATCGATTCTATACATGAAATCGACCCTATACACTTTCCGGAAAACATAGAACAATAATAATAAATCTAAATTCGGTCAACCCCCGAATTTTTACTATTACAAGCATTCATCCACACAAAACGAATCTCGACATGTCCGAGAGTTTAATAAACGAACAATCATGGTAAATTAAATAGCAATTAATTAAACGAATAATTAACAATTAATTAAACCATGATAGTCGGAATCCCTGCAAGGTAGAACACAATTGAACACATACATGAACACGAAACCAAACGCTCTGATACCAATTGCTGGAAATCGATATCCCGTGGTATCAAAAATTGCGGAACCGATAACCCCGACCGAAATCCCGTCGCCGGAAACTGATCACGAACGCCACGAAGAACCGAGCTCGAAAAGAGTATCGCCGCGGGATGAACCCGCGGCTAAACCCTAGCCGAACCCCATCGCGGGGTTCGTGATCGCTCACGCGATCGCAAGGGGATGCGGGGTGCATCCCCGTGGGGCTGTTCGGAACAGCCCCCGGCGGTGAGTCCGGCGACTCACCGCCACCGCCGAGGAGGGCGGTGCGCCCAGCGCACCAGCCGCGGCCCAGCCGCGGCTCACCCGGCGATCGACCCCACGGTCGATCGCGTGCCCCGGCGTCCAGCCGGGGCTCCTCGTGTGAGCTCGTGGTCGAAGCCCTAGGGCTCGACCGCACCCCCTCGGCTCCCAGCCGAGGGTCCTTCGAACGTTTGCCGAGGATCTCGAATCCCCGTCCCCGAAGTTCGACGTTTTCCCGGATCGTGTGTTCATGTATGCATCACAATTAAATTGAACATAAAATCACACAAGGAGTTTTATGATCATACCTTTGATTCGTTGTGCGGAGAAACGAAATCAATCGAAGACCTTTGAATCTTCCTACGTATTCCTTGCACTTCGTTCGAACGTCGGGTGGGCGACGATCTATCGAACTCCTATGGATCTCCTTCAACTCTCTAGAATATCAAGTATGATAATCTTGTCTTATGATTTATGAAGGCCATGTAGTGCTTTTATAGGCTACGTAGGGGATCTAAAGGAGGTGGAATATTGGGCTTCCAATATTGAAGATTAAATTGAGCCCACTGCCCAAGTCCATTAATCCTTATCAATATTAATTAATTTATTTTCCACTATATAAATTAATTGCACTCCCAATATTAAACCATATTATATCAAATAATATTTCTCCGGTAGTATTATTTATTCCGTGTATTTAAGATTTAAATATCCATGAATAAAATTAATTTATTGCTAATTAATTTATTCATCTCTTTAATCCGAGACTAGTACCATTCAACCTTAATTATTGTGCGGAACGAATCCACTCATGAGGTTTACACAATAATTCCTTATGAACTCATCTCGGGGTTATTATCAACCCTTCCGCGATACACTGTCCGGTCAATTATTCACGGCATGCCATATATGAAATATAGTGACCCAACTTAACCGGTAATTAACCCAATAATTAAATCGGTTAATTCCTTTGGTAAATCAAAGTCACTTATATAAAATATACACACCCGCAATAATATCGGGGATTAAGAATAAAATACACTGAGACTCGAATCGATTATCGCCGGCAATCCTAATCGATGAATCTCAACGATCCGCTCAATACACCAAGTGTACAAGTGTGATAAAATAATTAAGACAAATTATTTTCTCTCTCACACAACGACTATACCGATGGATTGGTCCGGGTCCATCTAGGTCGTGAGCCACTGTTTGATTAAATACGAGTAACCGATAGTATGATCTTCTGTGTGGGCCCGACACACCATACTAACTACAACGTATAAAATCTAGGACTATGATTTGCATATATTTAATTAATAATAATTAAAAGCAAACGATTGTTTATTAATTTAATAGATTAAATGCTATGACCGGGAGTTTACCGTTACTTAAATCTAGACATTAAGTACACAACTCCAACAGCAGGCACATTTAGATCCAGTACCACCCTCATGCAGATCTAGGGATCGATTTCATCTCTACTAGATCCAGAGTCCGAACTCCTCTAGTCTTATGAATATCTCTAGTTGTCCAACAACCTCCCACTGCAATGGCGTCCCGGTGTATAACAATAATAACAGTAGGTGCAGTATGTGGTGTACTTCTACTCGGTTTGGCTGGTTCCCAGTCTTTTGTCCTTTTTCTCATTTCAAGGTATTACGCCAGTTCAGGCTTTGTGGTTCATCTAATAGTCTTTCTCTATGAACCGGACGAGACGTCCCTCTGGTTTATAGTACTATAGAACACACAACATTTTGTTCATCTAGGATATCCTACAACCATATTGAATATGCCGTTGTATCCAGGAATATCCATAGAACATAGGTGGTTCCGATCAACTTGTTCTTTTACTATTAGATCTCCATTTCTTATTTACAACGCATCATTTCTACACGTAAGTGTATGGTGCGGCCCTTTGGGATTGAATCCCAATCTTTGATTATGCTATGTGTTACTTAGATAAGTGATGGCCTCCGCGACCGAGTCGCAGGCTCCTAATGGATATACTTTGATGGTTCCCCATAATAGCTTTGTGTCCATTGACTAGTCAAAACACTTTGCTTTTATGGCACATTAAGTATTCTAATCCATCACCGAGTATTCTTTGAGAGAATTACTCGTAGTTTTCTAATTTACACATATGTCTGCATATCTAATCATTTCCAATACTTGTCTGAATTCTATCCTTTATCCAGAAAGGTTTGCTTAGACGTATTATCCTCCAAATTCAATCCTTAGGTCGGAAGGTCCATTCCTTCAACTTTAATTGATCAAATCAATTTCGACCATTTGAATCTTATTTGAAAATACTACTAAGTATAAGAATTCACAAGTATAATGATTAATAAAGAAATATCTAACATGTAAAACAAGTTATAGAAAGGTTCGTTGCATCGTGGTGGACTTAGGATCCATCATTCATATATTGCTATCTAATGTACCAGAATAGATAACGCCATTATTTCTTGTCAAAAATCATCCAATGATTAAAGAAATAAAATATCCATTCATAAATAATAGAAATCCAGAACAAAACGTTCTTTCTAAAATAAAGGGTACATAATGCAATAATCTTAAAATGAAATCCTATTTAACTACTAAAGTAGATAAATGTCTTCCACTGCAACGGCTGCCTCCTCTACAGCCTTGCCTTGACTATTCCTCCATTTCCAAGTCTTTGGGTTTCCTGGTGTCCCTGCATTTTAAATGCATACATACCGTCAGTGGATCCATATCTACCAACCAGGTTTCTGGTAGATAACACAGCTGACTATGTTTTAAAGACTAAGGAGAGAATCTCGTACCTTCTCTAGGAGAAAATAAAGACTTCCAGTCCCCAGACAACTTTCTTTGAGAATGACTGCTCAAAGGCTTTCTCACCCTATTCCGTGGTCCAAGTGCAGGACTACAGGGCTTCTTTGTCTGCTTCTCCATTCCTTGGTCTATGCCCTTAGGTTCGAAACCTTTGGCTTTGGCCATAAGAGCTTGCGATTGTCTTAACTCATCCAAAAGGTCCAGCATCTCGAAAACGTGTTCAAGCGTTTCCTCGAAGCGACTAACCTTTATGAGTATCCTCATCGCCTCTTTTCTAACCTTCTCGTTGTCTCTAAACATAAGCTTGAGTTTCAGCATGATGTCATGATTGGTGGTTAATGCAAAAGCACTGTTCCACTTCTCAAAATCAGCTGTTTCCTCAATAGTTGAGACACGTGTTGGTTCAGGAGGACAAAGTTCACTGAGTACTAACTTGTACTCAGCAACAGTCTGGGAAATGTCTAACTCTTTATTCCATCCAACACAGTATGGAACTAGTGCGTTGAATTCCTTGAGTATCATAGAAAGTGGGTTCATAGCTATTCTCTAAACCTATAAGCACATTTAAACAAACAATCAATTTAATATCCGATATTATCTCCCTCAAATAATATCATTAAATTACTAATCACATCTAAAATCCCACCAGGTAAGGCAAGCCACGTGGTGTGGACGTTTACCCACCCAAATGATTTAGCAATTAGGTTTTCTTTGGTCATACATCACTTATAGCGTAACCTCGTGGGGAGGAATACTATAATGCGTATCTAAGTGTAAACCATTACTCAGCACCAAAGTAAATCGTTTGGAATTGCTATATCACCGCAAGCCACGTGGTGTGGACGTTTACGATAACTTCACAACTCTTCACAATTCCTTACAACTGTCTACATCAATTAATCCAAAATCCGTTAGTATAGCAAGCCACGTGGTGTGGACGTTTACTACACCAAGAGATTTTTATAATTGACTCCCAATTACGAGATGCATTCGATTTTCGTAGATCAAGACGCGGAGAATTATAAGTGAAACTCGAAGTTTCTAACCAGTGATTCACCATGCGAACAACCCTATCTCTCATTAGATGAGGGAGCCGAGCAGACAATCGATCCATCTATCAAAGAATGGTACGACTGCCTCTAATTTGTGTCATCCACATGACCAAGTGGCTTTGGCTCCATTCCACTCCCCGGGGTGAGAATGAGTCGACTTGAAGTCAGTTTCAGAAAGACAAATTAGGCATTGTTTGATAAACTTAATCAATGTTTCTTGTAAAAGGAATTACAAGAATTCTCCTCCAATGACATATCTATATGAACTTCGAAAGTTCATAAATGTCACCAAGAGAACAGTAATGGAGACCATGGGAATGTTTCCATCCCCGCTCCCACTTAGCTTTTTATAACAAAGGGATACGCTATCTAATGCATAATTAAACACATAAGCATGCATACAAGCAATAAAGCACATAGCACATAGTCAAAATAAGCTAGAAAAATTATTTTCCGACTATCATGGCTTTATTCCATCTCCGTATGCGTCTTCTAGTCTTCAGTCTTCGTTCTTGAATGCTCCATGTGACGAGAATATTAATCCCAATATTTAAATCTATTTATTTTTAATAAATCCAAAAGATACTCAATTCGAAAATTAAGTCAATCGAATAAATTAAAAATAAAATTAAATATTATTAATATTTTTATTTATTTATTTTCCTATCTAATTCTATTAAATCTCTTAGAATAATCTATCCAAGTAAACTTGGAATATTCTAGAAGACTTCTATAATAGAATAAGGAAATAAAATAAATTAGGAATCTTCTACTTTCCAAGATTAATTAATTTCCATTTCTATGAAAATTCCCATAAAATAGGAATAATCAATTAGGAAATAAATCAATCCTAAATTAACTTTTATTCCTTTCCAATTCTATTAAATCTCTAGGATCCTATTCCAAGTAGAACTCGGAATACTCTAGAAGACTTCCATAATAGAATAAGGAATAAAATTAATTCCAATTAATTCTTTTCCTAATCCATGAGAATTCCCAAAAAAAGGAAAAACTCAATTAGGAAAACCGAATCAATTAGGTAAGTAGAATCTAGGTAGGAGTAGGAGTAGCACGGGTTGGGGATCCCCGCACCACCCCCACCGTCGACCACCACCATCGCCGGGCACCACCGCCGCCGCCCCCTAGCCACGCGCCACCACCACCGGTGGCCGGCGTGGCCGGAAAACCCTAGCGGGCAGCCCCTTTGCGTGGGGTCGATCGATCCTCATGGGGATCGATCATGGGGATGATCGACCCCCCCCCCCCCCCGGTTTTTCGTCCTCTTCGTCTTCTTCGTCACACGAGTTCTCCGGCGGTCGTCTTGGCATCGATCCAACGTAAATAAATTACAAGAAATAAATTTACAATTCCGGTATCGATTCTATACATGAAATCGACCCTATACACTTTCCGGAAAACATAGAACAATAATAATAAATCTAAATTCGGTCAACCCCCGAATTTTTACTATTACAAGCATTCATCCACACAAAACGAATCTCGACATGTCCGAGAGTTTAATAACGAATAATCATGGCAAAATTAAATAGCAATTAATTAAACGAATAATTAACAATTAATTTAAACCATGATAGTCGGAATCCCTGCAAGGTAGATTACAATTGAACACATACATGAACACGAAACCAAACGCTCTGATACCAATTGCTGGAATTCGATATCCCGGGGTATCAAAAATTGCGGAACCGATAACCCCGACCGAAATCCCGTCGCCGGAAACCGATCACGAACATCACGGTGTCCGGAGCTCAACCGGAGAATCGCCGCGGGATGAACCCGCGGCCGAAACCCTAGCCGAGCCCCACCGTGGGGCTCGCGATCGATGATGATCGCGTGGGGCTGCTCCGGCAGCCCCGGGCGGTGAGTCCGGCGACTCACCGCCACCATCGACGGGAGGGGGGACCACCAGCCGCGGCGCGAAGCCGCGACGGTCCCCGGCGATCGAGCTAGGGCTCGATCGCCCCAGCCGCGGCGTCCAGCCGCGGCTTTCCTTCGATGCACGCCGGCGGTCGAAGCCCTAGGCTCGACCGCCACCCCCTCGGCTCCCAGCCGAGGGTTGCTCTCGATCCCGGCGGGGATCCCTAGACCGCCGGCGGTCCGGTGGTCCACAACCACCACCGCCCGGTCTATCCCCGTCCCCGGTCTCGTTGTTTCCCGGATCGCGCGTTCATGTATGTATCACAATTTATTGAACATAAAATCACACAAGGAGTTTTATGATCATACCTTTGATTCGTTGGGCGGAGAAACGAAATCAAGTTGAAGACCTTTGAATCTTCCTACGTATTCCTTGCACTCCGTTCGAACGTCGGGTGGGCGACGATCTATCGAACTCCTATGGATCTCCTTCAACTCTCTAGAATATCAAGTATGATAATCTTGTCTTATGATTTATGAAGGCCATGTAGTGCTTTTATAGGCTACGTAGGGGATCTAAAGGAGGTGGAATATTGGGCTTCCAATATTGAAGATTAAATTGAGCCCACTGCCCAAGTCCATTAATCCTTATCAATATAAATTAATTTATTTTCCACTATATAAATTAATTGCACTCCCAATATTAAACCATATTATATCAAATAATATTTCTCCGGTAGTATTATTTATTCCGTGTATTTAAGATTTAAATATCCATGAATAAAATTAATTTATTGCTAATTAATTTATTCATCTCTTTAATCCGAGACTAGTACCATTCAACCTTAATTATTGTGCGGAACGAATCCACTCATGAGGTTTACACAATAATTCCTTATGAACTCATCTCGGGGATATTATCAACCCTTCCGGGATACACTGTTCGGTCAATTATTCACGGCATGCCATATATGAAATATAGTGACCCAACTTAACCGGTAATTAACCCAATAATTAAATCGGTTAATTCCTTTGGTAAATCAAAGTCACTTATATTAAATATACACACCCGCAATAATATCGGGGATTAAGAATAAAATACACTGAGACTCGAATCGATTATCGCCGGCAATCCTAATCGATGAATCTCAACGATCCGCTCAATACACCAAGTGTACAAGTGTGATAAAATAATTAAGATAAATTATTTTCTCTCTCACACAACGACTATACTGATGGATTGGTCCGGGTCCATCTAGGTCGTGAGCCACTGTTTGATTAAATACGAGTAACCGATAGTATGATCTTATGTGTGCCCATGCAACACCATACTTGTTGGAGTTGTGTACTTAATGTCTAGATTTAAGTAACGGTAAACTCCCGGTCATAGCATTTAATCTATTAAATTAATAAACAGTCGTTTGCTTTTAATTATTATTAATTAAATATATGCAAATCATAGTCCTAGATTCTATACGTTGTAGTTAGTATGGTGTGCGACGTCACACAGAAGATCATACTATCGGTTACTCATATTTAATCAAACAGTGGCTCACGACCTAGATGGACCCGGACCAATCCATCGGTATAGTCGTTGTGTGAGAGAGAAAATAATTTGTCTTAATTATTTTATCACACTTGTACACTTGGTGTATTGAGCGGATCGTTGAGATTCATCGATTAGGATTGCCGGCGATAATCGATTCGAGTCTCAGTGTATTTTATTCTTAATCCCCGATATTATTGCGGGTGTGTATATTTAATATAAGTGACTTTGATTTACCAAAGGAATTAACCGATTTAATTATTGGGTTGATTACCGGTTAAGTTGGGTCACTATATTTCATATATGGCATGCCGTGAATAATTGACCGGACAGTGTATCCCGGAAGGGTTGATAATATCCCCGAGATGAGTTCATAAGGAATTATTGTGTAAACCTCATGAGTGGATTCGTTCCGCACAATAATTAAGGTTGAATGGTACTAGTCTCGGATTAAAGAGATGAATAAATTAATTAGCAATAAATTAATTTTATTCATGGATATTTAAATCTTAAATACACGGAATAAATAATACTACCGGAGAAATATTATTTGATATAATATGGTTTAATATTGGGAGTGCAATTAATTTATATAGTGGAAAATAAATTAATTAATATTGATAAGGATTAATGGACTTGGGCAGTGGGCTCAATTTAATCTTCAATATTGGAAGCCCAATATTCCACCTCCTTTAGATCCCCTACGTAGCCTATAAAAGCACTACATGGCCTTCATAAAGAATAAGACAAGAATTATCATACTTGATATTCTAGAGAGTTGAAGGAGATCCATAGGAGTTCGATAGATCGTCGCCCACCTGACGTTCGAACGGAGTGCAAGGAATACGTGGGAAGATTCAAAGGTCTTCGATTGATTTCGTTTCTCCGCTCAACGAATCAAAGGTATGATCATAAAACTCCTTGTGTGATTTTATGTTCAATTTAATTGTGATGCATAAATGAAGATACGATCCGGGAAACGACGAGACCGGGGACGGGGATAGACCGGGCGGTGGTGGTTGTAGACCACCGGACCGCCGGCGGTCTAGAGATCCACGCCGGGATCGAGGCGAAGAGCCCTCGGCTCCAGCCGAGGGGGGCGATCGAACCCTAGGATTCGATAGCGGGTAAGCTGCGGGGTCACCCGCAGCGACCCCGTACGTGCTGCGGGTTCGCCCGCAGCGGATGCGTGCGGGGGCTAGGCCCCGCTGGGCAGCGAGCCGTGGGCTCGCTGCGGGGCTGCTACGAGCAGCCCCGGGATGCCTCGTGCATCCCCAGCGATCATCGCGAGATGATCGCGAGCCCCGTGCGGGGGCTCGGCTGGGCACCACGGGCGGACCGTGGTGGTGCTCGGTTGAGCTTCGGCTCGTACGGTGGTTCGTGGTCGGATCTCCGGCGATCGAGGATTTCGGTCGGGTTATTATTTTCCGCAAATTTTAATGGCCCGGGATATCGAATTCCAGCAATACTAACTACAACGTATAAAATCTAGGACTATGATTTGCATATATTTAATTAATAATAATTAAAAGCAAACAATTGTTTATTAATTTAATAGATTAAATGCTATGACCGGGAGTTTACCGTTACTTAAATCTAGACATTAAGTACACAACTCCAACAATTTTCGGCTTGCCCAAAGATGGTACTATGTCCACGAGTAGAGCCGACAAAACCGAGCCTACTCGTGAGGGGGCGTGTTAAGTATCCCACATCGGTTGGATATCGATCTTAAAGCTCAAATATAAGTTGGACAACCTTAATACCTTAACAAGGCCTTTTAAGGTGTTATCGGCCCAACTTTGACAAAAAGAATTCAAGAAAGTAAAAAAAAATCAAAATTACAACTACGATATTTAGATTCTGTGGTCAAACAACAACTCTTGAGAAACCCACTTCATACTTGAAAATTCAAACAACTTGAAAACATGTTGAGGACAACAATCAATCAAATTACTTTCATTATATTTCCAGAAATAACTTGCTTTTGTCGATAACCTGTTTCAAGTTCCCGGAACCCGAAATTTCAAGGTAGGAGACAATGGCGATTTAGAGGTGAAATTCGAAGCCCTAAATTCAGGGCACAAGTTCGAAAGGAGTGGGCGTTGAGGTAGTGTTTGAAGGCAAACACGATTTCTCCTCCTATCGATTGATTTCGGCACTTGGGTGCCGATTGAAGCCCCCACGGCGGTTTATCAACTGCCGCTTGGTGACCTTCCTCACGGCACCGATGTCGTTTCCCTTGTGGAATCGAACCAAACAGGGATCCCAAATTTCTTCATCGTCTCCATCTCGTCCTCAGTGCTCTCACATCTTTCCCACAAATTTCTCCTTTTGATTCTTTTCCTTCTAGGCAGTTTTTGTGTCTGTCCTTGTCTCAAAGACGACTCTTTGTGGCGCTTCCGGAGCGGGGAGGCATGAGAGCGCGAGCAGTGTTGGCAGTGACGGTTGCGATGACGCTCGAAGCTTTGGTTTCAAGATTTGATTTCTAAATTTTTTGGTGTAAGAGCTCTGGTTTCTTCCGCAATAGTTTATTTGAAATAATTAATTGTTGGATCTAAGTTCTTTATTGATGAAAGAGCTATAGATTGTTTTTTGTTTATTGTTAAAAAACACAAAGAAAGGGATAATTTCGAAAGTTTTGACTCTTTTATGATTAGGCTAAACATTAGTATTTAGATATATTAAAACTCTTTGGACTTTTGATTAGACGTTTTGGTGCGTCTCTCGTCAAAATCCGAGGTCAATTGTAGTTTGACTCGGTATCAATCCAAGGAAACGAAAGAGATATGTTCTAGTGTATGAAAAGTAGAAGAAACGTAGTTCATTGTACTAAATCCTAGATTCATTTTGATACTCTCGATAAAATAGAAACTTTGAAGTAAACAATAAAGAAAAGACTCAGATGATTATATTTCAAACTCGACTTCAAATTGTTCCTATCTTTTTCAATCTATATAAACGACAATCGAAAGTCAAGTTCCCGGTCGGGTTGCTTAACTCGTTTTTCAACGTTTAGTTCACTTGATTAATCGCTCTCGGTCAAGTTACAATATCAAGAGTATGCCGTGTATATAAGATCTTCCGGTTTAACAATGATCCGCCTAATTTTTCATATAAACACCCGAGTAGGAATTTAGTTCATCATCTTTAGGAAATTACAATTAATGAAAGTATAACTTTTAAAATACTAGCAAAGATGAACAAGGAATTAATCAAGAGAGTACAACTACGTAAAAACTTAAAACAATCATTTATAAACCAACGGAAATTCATTTAACGAAACATATTAGCAATCTCGATTCTAAAGCATTCAAATAGTTTTGCAAAAGATGAACAGAACATGAAAAGAAACAAACTAGAATTCTAGAAAATGAAATTACAACTAAGATTACGATTATTGAAATGGCTTGGACTTGATCGATCTTCTCTCGGAGTTGTCGGCTCCGAAATGGTTTCCCAGTGCTCCTCGATTAATTCCCAGGCGAAAAGTTCTTTTTTTCCTTTTGAATCCTCGCCTAAATACACCTTTGACTTCGCATGGAACCGCCCTGAAACTGCCTCAAAACGGCGCCCGCCATTATCGTTTCCGCGACCGCCAAATGAATTCGGCGACCGCCATTTACAAAACGGCGACCGCCGTTTTGCCCAAAGACTTTGGCTGGCTACTGCATCTTTTCGTCCCTTTCGGCGGTCGCCACTCGGTCTTCGGCGCCCGCCGTTTATCCTCTGCGACCGCTGAATCATTTCGGCGGTCGTCATTTCTTCATTCTTCGTCTCTTTGCTCGTTTCTTCGATCTTTCACTCGACTCTTCGATTTTCTTCAACATTTGACCTACAAAATTAACTCAAACCACTCCAATACACCCCGTGAGATCCGAAACACACAAAAACATAAAATACGACTCAAACGACACAAACATGACGACACACAACTCAAAAACGACATAAAAACATCAACGAAAACACACACACACGACATAAATCACCCCCCCACGCTCAATTCCTTGCTAGTCCCGAGCAAGGTAAAATCATCCAACAACGTATTTGCACAAATCACCTACTTGAACTCACTACGAACCACAATCCAACCACTTGCCATATACGAGAAAAATGAGGGAAATGATAACATGTCACACAAGCTCACCTATCTCTCCAAATGAATCCCTCGAAAATATAAAATGGTCATCACTCACAAGTACATCGAGAATATAAAAATCAACACATCACAAGAAAATCCGCATACTTTGACAAAGAAGAACAATAATCGGAATGAGATTGCAATTTAGGTGGGCTCGGTTCATAGGTAGGAATCGAAATAATAGTAATACAAGTTAAATCGCTCTCGACACTCTCCTCCACCGAATAAACTCACAAATCATCCTACTACACCAAATTACACATCTCCCCATCTTCTCTTATAACAACGAACTCATCAAAGAATACATGTTCTCAATAGGCTTTATCATTTTAGTACCCCCGCTTTTTACTTATTATTTTTTTTATTATTTTTTTTTTTTATATCTTTTTGCTTTTCTTGCTTTTTTTTTTATTTTTATATGTCATCCCTCATCAATCGTTTCCACGATCAATGAGTATTCATTTTTATTTAAGGGGGTAAGCTTTTTTTTATATCTAGCCTTCACACGAGAAACATGTTACACTTCATCACAATCCCATATTAATCCCTTCAAACACATCTTGCAACACACCTATCAAATTCTCACATCACTCGTGGAACTCTCGGTTACAAGAAAAAAGGCACCATGTAAGCTCAAAAGGGTTAACTAGGGAGTCCCTCGACGGGCACGATCATTTTGGGAAATTTAAATATGTAGAGTTAAATCCTAGCAATCTCATACTTCATTTTCTCATTCTTAACCAAGGCAAAGTAACTTCATATTCATGCAATGACACAACAAAGTCCATTCTCAATCATATCATGCTCACACTCGAGAAAAATCATAAATACACTCCAAAGATAATAGGCTCAAAAGCTCACATGTATATATAGCAAGGAAAGAAACTCGTGAACATCACACAATCATTTTCTCGAATCATGACAAGTAGAACAACCTACAACCAAGTGAGTTCAAGTAACAACTTAACCATATCCCATGCAAACACTACCACATTCGGGACAAAACAATTCTTTGAGCGTAAGGAATTATCTTTCACAAAAAACATAGAACACACCAACTTAAACAAACTACTAACCAAGATGAAACAATAACACACTACACATATATACAAAAACATAAAAGCAAAAGAAAAGAAAAAACATACCTAGGTCGTGCCAAACACGACCTCTCTCACATATGGGATGGTGGAAAGTGGCCTCCTCCTCTCGCATAGGCCTCTAGTCGAGTCGTCCAACGTTGGTCATTTTCCTCCAATGTTGGAGTTGTGTACTTAATGTCTAAATTTAAGTAACGGAAACTCCCGATCCATTGCCACTAATCTATTTAATTAAATAAAAAATTATTTGCGTTTAATTATTTATAATTAAATATATGCAAATTATAGTCCTGGATTCTATACGTTGTAGTTAGTATGGTGTGTCGGGCCCACACAGAAGATCATACTATCGGTTACTCGTATTTAATCGAACAGTTGCTCACGACCTAGATGGACACGGACCAATCCATCGGTATAGTCGTTGTGTGAGAGAGAAAATAATCTGTCTTGATTATTTTATCACACTTGTACACTTGGTGTATTGAGCGGATCGCTTGAGACTTATCAATTAGGATTGCCTTTGATAATTGATTCAAGTCTCAGAGTATTTTATTCTTAATCCCCGATACTATTGCGGGTGTGTATATTTAATATAAGTGACTTTGATTTACCAAAGGAATTAACCGATTTAATTATTGGGTTAATTACCGGTTAAGTTGGGTCACTATATTTTATATATGACATGTCGTGAATACTTGACGGGAAAGTGTATCCCGTAAGGGTTGATAATGTCCCCGAGATGAGTTCATAAGGAATTATTATGTAAACCCTGCAGGTGGATTCGTTCCGCATAATAATTAAGGTTGAATGGTACTAGTCTCGGATATAAGAGATGAATAAATTAATTAGCAATAAATTAATTTTATTCATGGATATTTATATCTTAAATACACGGAATAAATAATATTGCCGGAGAAATATTATTTGATATAATATGGTTTAATATTGGGAGTGCAATTAATTTTATATAGTGGAAAATAGAATTAATTAATAATAGTAAGGATTAATAGATTTGGGCTTGGGCTCAATTTAATCACTATTATTGGAAGCCCAATATTCCACCTCCTTAAGATCCCCTACGTAGCCTATAAAAGCACTACATGGTCTTCTCTATTCTCATAATTTGAAGATCACAATTCTAGAGAGAGAAAGTAGAGAGGGAGATCCATGGAGTTCGGTAGATCGTCGCCCACACGACGTCCGAGCTAGTGCAAGGAATACGTGGGAAGATCTCAAGGTCATCATAAGATCTCGTTTCTCCGCACAACGAATCGAAAGGTGAATTAAATATTTCCGCAATTTAATTCATGTATATTGAAATCAATTATCGAAAAACAAGATCTGAAAGTCGGAGATTCGGACCGGGACCAACCGGGGCGGTGGCGATCAAGGATCGCCGGACCGCCGGCCGGCTGGTGGTTCCCGGCAGGTGAATCGCCACGTGGAGCTCGGCTAGGCAGCCCACAGCACGCCAAGGCGGCGGGCGATCGCTCGCGGTGGAGCGGTCGAGCGGCTTCGGCTTCGGCCGTGGCTAGGGCTCGATCGGGATGCTCTTCCGCAATGATCCGGGCTGTAGAGTCGTGGTTTCCGGGACGTCGATCGGAGTCGGTTTTACGACGATTCCGGGTGATCGATTTCCAACAATTGGTATCAGAGCGTACGGTTACGTTTTTCGTTAATTGTTTCGATAATCGATTATCGTTGTATATGGCCATAGATTAATTTAATTTATTAAATTATTGTGCTATATATATTGTTCTACGTCTATGATTTTCTCTCTTGTATGAATTGTGTTCGTCGGAAAAATTAATTATTAAAAATCGAGGGTTTTTCGGAAAAAACGAACCTTGTTCGATCGCGGCATGGGCACGCCTTCGCGCGGGCTGCTGTGCGGGCTGTATGGCGGCTGGAGGTCGACGGCATCAACCACCTGCAGTGGTGGTCGCCGGATGTCGACCGCTGCCAAGAGGCCAGGCGGTTCAGCCGCTACGCGCGGCGGTTCGTGGGTCGCGGCTTCGGCTTCGTGCTCGGTGCGGGCTGCCGGGGAGGTGGCTGGAAGCACGGGCTGTGCGGGCTGCTGGAAGCGGGCTGAACGCAGCTGGGCGTGTCGGCGTATGCCACCAGTGGTGGTGGTTCGCCGGCAGCCGGCGGCAGCGTTCGAAGGTCACGATTGGCGGCATCGGCTTCGGTTTGCGGCTTCGACTTCGGATCGTGGGCTGCTGGTGAGCCAAGGCTCGGAGGTCTCGATGTCATGAGAACTACTGCTGGAGCGTAGTCGATGGCGTGACGTCGGTGGCGGCGTCATACCGGGAGTCGGCTGCTCCGGCGAAGGTCCACGCGAGCGCCGACGCGATCGATCGAACGACGCGTTTCACTCGACCTGACCGCGGGCTGCTGAAGATGACGATCGGGGGGCTGCTATGTCGGCTGAATGAATTAATTCATTCACGATCTCGTATACCTACACATGCATATTCATGGTGCTGTACATGCAAATTGCATGGCTTGGTGCGCACATGCATATCGTTGGCCAACCCGTTGATGCACATCCCATGTGCTGTTCATGGTTCGATCGGGTACGGACCGGGAAAATTCGAGCGGGTCTCGTTCTTGGTTCGTCCCGGTAAATCCGATCTTTCCGGAAATAATTTAATCGTTCTAATATTATTTAATTTAATTTTGGAATTAATTCAAATTCTATTTGGATTAGATTTCTTAATTATGGAATTAAATAATGGAGTTAGATGGAGAGTTAAATTAGGAAAGAAAATCCTAGTTTCTCTAGATATCCTATACCTACTTGGATTAGAAGTCTTAAGAAGAATCAAAATTCGATTTTGATTATGATTCTTGAGATCTAATTTAAATAGGATTGAGAAATTATTAAAATATTGATTTTATTTAATTTAAGTATTTTATTTAAAATCTTTAGATTAATTCAAAATTTATTTTGAATTGGAAAATCTTGGATTTTATTTAGAATAGAATTAAATATGGAAATCAATGCATTTTAATAAAATTGATTTTATTTAATTCAAGTATTTTATTTAAAATCATTAGATTAATTCAAAATTTATTTTGAATTGGAAAATCTTGGATTTTATTTAAAATATAATTAAATATGGAAGTCAATGGAATTGATTTTATTTAATTGGAGTATTTTATTTAAAATCATTAGATTGATTCAAAAAAAAAATTTGAATTGGAATCTTGAATTTTATTTAAAATAAAATTAAATATGAAAATCAAAAAAAATTTCGTCACTCGACAAAGTATTCAAGACGTAGAATGAAGACTCAAGACAAGCATGCAGGAATTCATCAAGGTACGAATAGTAGAGAAATAATTTTACTTGAGTAATTATTTGATTATTTGTGTACGTACTTGCATGAAATGTATGTTTGTTATTATGCTTATGTGTATTTAATTATGCATTAGATAGCGTATCCCTTTGTTATAAAAAGCTAAGTGGGAGAGGGATTGGAAACAATGCCATGGTCTCCATTGCTGTTCTCTTGGTGACTTTTATGAACTTTTGAAGTTCATATAGACAAGCCATTGGAGGAGAATTCTTGTAATTCCTTTTACAAGAAACATTGATTGAGTTTATCAAACAATAACTAATTTGTCTTTCTGAAACTGATTTCAAGTCGACTCATTCTCACCCCGGGGAGTGGAATGGAGCCAAAGCCACTTGGTCATGTCGAGGACACAAATTAGAGACTTTCGTGTCATTTGATGACTAGATCGATTGTCTGCTCGGCTCCCTCATTCTATGAGAGATAGGGTCGTTCGCATGGTGAATCACTGGTAAGAAACTTCGAGTTTCACTTTGATTCTCCGCGACTTGATTTACAAGATTGAATGAATCAAGTAATTGGGAGTCAATTATAAAAGTCTCTTGGTGTAGTAAACGTCCACACCACGTGGCTTGCTATACTAACAGATTTTGGATTAATTGATGTAGACAGTTATAAGGAATTGTGAAGAATTGTGAAATCATCGTAAACGTCCACACCACGTGGCTTGCGGTTATGTAGCGGTTCCAGACGATTTACTTTAGTGCTGAGTAATGGTTTACACTTAGATACGCATTATAGTATTCTTCCCCACGAAGTTACGCTATAAGTGATGTATGACCGAAGCAAATCTAATTGCTAAATCATTTGGGTAGGTAAACGTCCACACCACGTGGCTTGCCATATCTGATGGGATTTTAGATGTGATTAGTGATTTAATGATATTATTTGAGGGAGATAATATCGGAGATTAAATCAATTGTTTGTTGTTATATGTGCTCATAGATTACGAAATGGCTTTGAACCCACTTTCTGTGATACCTAAGGATTTTTTAAACTCACTGGTCCCTAAATGTAATGATTGGAATAGAGATCTAGACATTACCCAAACTGTTAAAGAGTGCAAGGTTGAACTCAGTGAGCTTTGTCCTCCCGAGCCTATTGACATAGGCGGCTAGACAAGAAGCGATGAGGATACTCATAAAGGCCAGTCCTTCGAGGAAACGCTTAAACACGTTTTTGAGATGATTGACCTTTTAGACGAGTTGAGACGGAAATCGCAAGCTCTTGTAGCCAATGCCAAAAGTTTCGAACCTAAAGGCAAAATCGGGAAAAAGGAAAAGCAAGCAAAGAAACCCAATGGTCCTAAGCTACTTGGACCACGAAATGGGACGAGAAAGCCATGAGGCAAATTTTCTCTATGCAAACAGTCTGGGTACTGGAAGTCTGATTATCCCATCAAAGAAAGTACGAAATTTTCTTTAGTCGTGAAACATAGTCAGTGGTATTATCTACCGGAACCTGGTGTGTAGATATGGAACCACTGACGGTATGTGCATTTTAAATGCAAGGGTTCCAGGAAACCCGACGACTTAGAAAAGAAGAAATCGTAGTCTACATGGGCAATGCTGTAGAGGAGGCAGCAGTTGCAGTGGAGGACATTTTATAGAATTTCATTTTGAGTTATTGCTTTTATGTACCTTTCATATTAGAAAGAACTTTGTTCTGGATTTCTAATGAATGGATATTTTATTTCTTTTAATCATTTGATGGTTATAAGAAGAAATAAAGATATTATCTATTCTGGTACATTAGCTAGCAATATATAAATGATGAATCCTGAGTCCACCATGATGCAACGAACCGTTTTATATAACTCGTTTTACTAATAAGAGATTTCTTTGTTAAATCATTTTTACTTGTGGATTCTTATGCTAAGTCATATTTATTCAAATAAGAAGTTCAAAGGTCGAAAATTGATTGTAAGATCAATTAAGTTGAAGGAGTGGACCTTCCGACCTAAGAATATAATTTGGAAGATAATACGACTAAGCAATCCTTTATGGATATAAGATATAAGATCCGGACAAGTATAAGAATTGATTGACTCTGATATATGCAGACCTATGTCTACTCAGACAATAAGGTACGAATACTTCATTTTATGATTACTCGAGAAATGGATTAGAATACCTGATGTGCCACAAAAGCAAGTGTTTTGACAAGTCAATGGACACTAAGCAATTGTGGAGAAACATCAAGGTATATCCATTTGTAGTATGCGATTTGATCGCGGAGGCATGTACCTGTCTGAGGAATGCATGGCATACTAATCAGAGATTGGGATTTGATCCCAAATGACTACACCATACACTGTTGTGTAAAAATGGTGTGTCGTAAACAAGAAATGGAACTCTTATAAAAATAGTAAAGCATGAGTTATACGGAACTACCTATGTTCTATGGATGTCTTGGAAACAACAGCGCATTCAAATGCGGTTGTAGAATATCCTGGAAGAACAAAAAATGTGTGTTCAATAGTACTATGAACCAGAAGGACGTTATAAGTTCTAACGCCCGGTTCTTAGAGGAAGACTATTAGATGAACCACAAGCCCAAAATGACGTGATACTTTTGGAATGAGATAAAACGATAAAAAGACTAAGAACCAGCCGAACCGAGTAGCGGTACACCATTAACTGCACCTACTGTTATTACTGTTTACACACCGGATTGCCGTTGTAGTTGGAGGTTGTGTGACAACCAGAGATATTCATAAGACTAGGTGAGTCTTCGGACTCTGGACCTAGTATACATGAAATCGATCCCTTGATCTACATGAAGGCAGTACTAGATCTAAATGTGCCTTCTTAGAGAACAATAAGGATTATTGTTAAGAGGCGAGATCATTTAGAGTACAAGCTTAGTTGATCCATTTATGGATTGTAACAAAGCTAGAGTTCGTGGAACTTGCGCATTGATGAGATAGTCTATTTGATGGATTCATCAAAAGGCATTAACGAATCGTGTGTATGGGAAACGTGATGGAAACAAGGTGGTGTTTCTCGGAGGTTTTATGTAGATAACATTTTATCATTGGTAACAATGTAAAGATGTTGTCAGACATAAAATGATGGTTGTCTAGAAAAATCGATATATGAGATAAAGAAGAAGTTAGAGCATGTTCTTAAGATCTAGGATCTCAAGAAAAGAACATTGTACTTCTCTAGATATCTTGTACGATTATGGTTCATTTTTAACATGCATAGTTCCGAGAAAGATTCGCTACCTTTCAAACACGGAATGCATCTATCTAAGGTATGTGTTTTGGAACACATAAAGGTGATAGAAGCAGTGAAAGCAGTTTCCTACACTTGGAGTGTGGAAAGCTTGATAAATGCAATATTGAAAAACGAGAACCTGATATCGGCTATGCGGTTAGCATAGTGGGAGGATATCAAGGTAATCCTGGAAAGGAATATTCGACTGCTGAAGCAGACGAGCATTTCCTTTGGATTACATTCTCTTAGATTTCTAATCAAATGAGGACAGGTGTAAGTCGATATCAGGCTATGTGTTTCACTATTGAAGGAGAAGGAGTTTTAACATGGAAGAGTGATAAGCACGATGCTTTTCGGACTCTGCCATGGGTAACCAAATAAGCGGCCTCAGAGGCAGCGGAAGTTTTGGTATAACTCCGGGATAATCTCTGGGACTTAGATGTGATTCTTAATTTGCCAAAGGCTATGTAAATAGCGGTGCGATGGCAAATGGTAAGAAATCACAAGTCCATAAGTTTAAGATAACACACAGTGCAAGTACCACCTGATACGAGTCATCGTCGAGGGAGACGACGCTGTAGTCACCAAGATAACTTCAGAGCGTCAACCTAGAGTGTTCATTCACATAGTACTTCTTGGAAGTACAACTTAAGCACGTGATGAGTATGGGAGTCGGAAGTTTGGAGGAAATGACTAGACCTTAGTACAAGTGGGAGATTGTTGGAGTTGTGTACTTAATGTCTAGATTTAAGTAACGGAAACTCCCGATCCATTGCCACTAATCTATTTAATTAAATAAACAATTATTTGCGTTTAATTATTTATAATTAAATATATGCAAATTATAGTCCTGGATTCTATACGTTGTAGTTAGTATGGTGTGTCGGGCCCACACAGAAGATCATACTATCGGTTACTCGTATTTAATCGAACAGTTGCTCACGACCTAGATGGACACGGACCAATCCATCGGTATAGTCGTTGTGTGAGAGAGAAAATAATTTGTCTTAATTATTTTATCAAACTTGTACACTTGGTGTATTGAGCGGATCAAATGAGACTCATCAATTAGGTTTGCTCGGCGATAATTGATTTGAGACTCAGTGTATTTTATTCTTAATCCCCGATACAATTGCGGGTGTGTATATTTAATATATGTGACTTTGATTTTCCAAAGGAATTAACCGATTTAATTATTGGGTTAATTACCGGTTAAGTTGGGTCACTATATTTTATATATGGCATGCCGTGAATTCTAGAAGGGACAGTGTATCCCGGAAGGGTTGATAATATCCCCGAGATGAGCTCATAAGGATTTATTATGTAAACCTCGCGAGTGGATTTGTTCCCGCATAATAAATAAGGTTGAGTGGTACTAGTCTCGGATAAAAGAGATGAATAAATTTATTAAGCAATAAATAAATTTTATTCATGGATATTTAAATCTTAAATACACTGAATAAATAATACTACCGGAGAAATATTATTTGGATATAATATGGTTTAATATTGGGAGTGCAATTAATTTATATAGTGGAAAATAAATTAATTAATATTAATGGGAGATTAATAGATTTGGGCTTGGGCTCAATTTAATCATTAATATTGGAAGCCCAATATTCCACCTCCTTTAGATCCCCTACGTAGTCTATAAAAGCACTACATGGTCTTCTCTATTCTCATAAGTTGAAGATCATAATTCTTCTAGAGAGAGAAAGTAGAGAGAGAAGTAGATCCATAGAGCTTGGAGGATCGTCGCCCACCCGACGTTCAAGCTAGTGCAAGGAATACGTGGGAAGATTCAAAGGTCATCTTGATTTCGTTTCTCCGAACAACGAATCGAAAGGTACAATATCTAAACGCCCTTGATATTATTCGGTTTTGGTTTATCGAGAATATCGTAGAACGAAGATCCGAGGATCGAATCCCGGAACGAGGGTCGAGCCGGGCGGTGGTGGTCGAACCACCGGACCGCCGGCGGCTCGTGGATCCCGCGTGGGGATCGAGCACGGAAATCCTCGGCTGGGAGCCGAGGATCGATCGGACCCCTACGGGGCCGATCGCTGGGAGCTGCGGGGTTACCCGCAGCGACTCGTAGCGAGCTGCGGGGTTACCCGCAGCGGGTCGCTGGGGACGAGCCCCAGCCGTGCGAGCAGCGGATCAACGGATCCGCTGCGGGGATGCCGTGAGGCATCCCGTGCGATCGCTGGGAGCGATCGCGGGTTCCCGCGGGGGTGCGGCTGGGCGCGCACGCGTCCTCGTGCGCGTTGTGCGTTCGGTCGAGCCCCGGCTCGCGTGGACTCGTGTTTTCTCCGGCAATCGAGGTTTTTGATCGGGTTATTATTTTCCGCAAATTTTAATAGCCCGGGATATCGAATTCCAACAATTAGTATCAGAGCGTGGTTTACGTTCGCGGTATTTTCGATAAAATTGTTCTACCTTGCAGGGTTCCGACTATTATGGCTTGATTTATTATTCGTTTAATTTATTTTGTCATGAATGTTGGATTGATTAAACTCTCGGACATGTCGAGATTCGTTTTTGGTGGTGAATGCCTGTAATAGTAAAAATTCGGGGGTTGACCGAATTTAGGTTTATTATTATTGTTTTATTTTTTTCGGAAAATGTATAGGGTCGATTTCATGTATAGAATCGATACCGGATAGTGTAAAATTAAATTTGTAATTTATTTTGCGTTGGATCGATGCCGAAACGACCGCCGGAAAAGACGTGTGACGAAGGAGATGATCGTGAGGGTGAGGACAAGGATCGACCATCCCCATGGTCGATCCATGAGGATCGATCGACCCTTGGAGGGGCCGGCGGCGACGGTGGCCGGCCACCTCCTTGGCGTGGGTCGAGGGGTGGCGCGGGGATCCCCACCCCGTGCTATCCCGGTCCGGTAGATTTACTTTCCTAATTGATTCGGGTTTTCCTATTTGAGTATTCCTATATTTTGGGAACTCTCATGAATTAGGAAAAGAATCAATGTTGGAATTAATTAGGATTCCTAATTGATTATTTCTTTTTTATGGAAATATTCATGGATTAGGAATCTAATTAATTAAGAAAGTAGAAGAGTCCTAAATTATTTTATTTCCTTATTTCATTATGGAAATCATCTAGAATATTCCAAGTGGGTCTTGGATAGATTATTCTAGAGATTTAATGAAGTAGAAAGGGAAAATAAAATAAATAAAAATATTAATAATATTTAATTTTATTTTTAATTTATTCGATTGACTTAATTATTATTAATTGAGTATCTTTTGGATTTATTAAAAATAAATAGATTTAAATATTGGAAATTAATATTCTCGTCACATGGAGCATTCAAGAACGAAGACTGAAGACTAGAAGATGCGTACGGACATAGTATTATTTTGACTATGTGACAATACTATGTGCTTTATTACATGTATGCATGCTATATGTGTTTATTTTTATGCACTAGATAGCGTATCCCTTTATTGTAAAAAGCTAAGTGGGAGAGGGTATGGAAACATACCCATGGTCTCCATTGCTGCTCTCTTGGTGACTTTTATAAACTTTTGAAGTTTATATAGATAAGTTATTGGAGGAGAGTTCTTGTAATTCCTCTTACGAGAAACATTGATTAAGTTTATCAAACATTGCCTAATTTGTCTTTCCAAAGCTGATTTCAAGTCGACTCATTCTCACCCCGGGGAGTGGAATGGAGCCAGAGCCACTTGGTCATGTCGAGGACACAAATTAGAGGCAGTCGTACCATTCTTTATAGATGGATCGATTGTCTACTCGGCTCCCTCATTTATGAGAGATAGGGTTGTTCGCATGATGAATCACTGGTTAGAAACTTCGAGTTTCACTTATGATTCTCCACGTCTTGATTTACAAGATTGAATGGATCAAGTAATTGGGAGTCAATTGTAAAAGTCTTTTGGTGTAGTAAACGTCCACACTATCGTGGCTTGCTGCACTGAATGGGACTTTGGAACGATTGATGTAGACAGTTATAGAAGGGAGTGAAGGATCCGTGTGTCAACGTAAACGTCCACACTATCGTGGCTTGCGGCGATATGCGAGTCCCAAACAAACTTCTTAGTACTGAGCAGTGGTTAACACTTAGGTACGCTTCATAGTATCCCTCCCATCGAGGTAACGATGATGTACGACCAAAGGAAATCTAATTGCTAAATCATTTGGGTGAGTAAACGTCCACACTATCGTGGCTTGCTTTACCTGATGGGATTTTAGAGGCGATTAGTGATTTAATGATATTATTAAAGGGAGATAATATCGGATATTAAATTGTTTGTTTGTTTTATGTGCTTATAGGTTAAGAATGACTGTGGCCCCACTTTGTGATATACTTAAAGATGAAAACTCACTGGTTCCATATAGTGATGTTTGGAAAAGAAATCTGGACATTGTCCAGACTGTTGAGATCTCGAATCCACTATCCCAACTCATGAGGACATTTGGAATAACCTCAGAATGATGTTGAGACATAGTGTGGAAGCCGGACAAGAAGTGATTGACATACTCTATAAATTCAATCCTCTTGAGGAATCGCTTAAAAACGATTCCAAAAGAGAGGAACTTATAAGTATGGTCAGAAAATCACAAGCTCTTGTGGCCAAGTTGGAAGTGCAAGCAAAGAAGCCCAGTGGTTGTGAACCACGGATTGGGAAAAGCAAGCCGAAAGGCAAGTGCTTTCGATGCAAGCAGTCTGGGCACTGGAAGTCTGATTGTCCTCTCATCAAAGGTACGAAATTTTCCTTAGTCACCGAAACATTATCAGTGGTGTTATCTACCAGCACCTGGTGTGTAGATACGGGGGCCACTGATCATGTCTGCAATTCATTGCAGGGGTTCCAGGAAACCCGGAGACTTAGAGAGGGAGAGATCGTGGTCTACATGGGCAATGCCGCGAAGGTGGCGGCTGTTGCAGTGGGAGACGTTCACTTACACTTTAGTAGTGATAGGGTTTTAGTTTTACAAAATTGTCTTTATGTACCCAACTTTAGAAAGAATTTAATTTCGGTTTCTAAACTTATTATGAATGGATATTCTGTTTCTTTTGACCACTCTGTGATCATAAGAAGAAACAGTGAGATTATCTGTTCTGGTACATTGGTGGACGATTTGTATGTGCTAAATCCTGAGTCTAACACGATGCAACTAACCGAGAGTAATAACACATCCACGAACACCAATAAGAGAAAGGAACCTTCTAGGATGAATCAATTATACTTATGGCACTTAAGGCTAGGTCATATTAACTCAAATAGAATTCAAAGGTTGAAAGCTGATGGTCTCATCAGTGGTGTTGAAGGAGAGGACCTTCCAACCTGCGAATCCTGTTTAGAGGGAAAAATGACCAAGCGTTCTTTTTCTGGTAAAGGACGAAGGGCTGAACAAGTATTGGATTTGATTCACTCTGATGTATGCGGACCTATGTCTACTCAGGCAAAGGGAGGGTACGAGTATTTCATCACTTTCACTGATGATTACTCAAGGTATGGATTTGTATACCTCATGCGCCGCAAGAGCGAATCCTTTGACAAGTTCAAGGAGTTCAAGGCTCTTGTGGAGAACCTTCAAGGTAAATCCATTAAATGCCTGCGATCTGATCGCGGAGGCGAGTACCTGTCTGGAGAATTCAAGGCATACTTGGCAGAGAATGGGATTGATTACCAAATGACATCACCATATACTCCCCAGCAAAATGGTGTGTCAGAAAGAAGGAATAGGACTCTTATGGAAATGGTGCGATCAATGATGAGTTACTCGGACTTACCTATCATGTTCTGGGGATATGCCATAGAAACAGCGGCGCACATTCTGAACTTGGTTCCATCTAAAACGGTTCCTTCAACACCCATGGAACGATGGAGCGGGCGCAAGCCTAGCTTGAGACACGTTCGGATCTGGGGGTGCCCTGCACATGTGTTGAAGGTAGGTGCCGATAAATTAGAACCTCGTACTGAAGTGCGGTTGTTTATAGGATATCCTAGAGGAACTAAGGGTGGCATGTTCTATAGTCCTACGGACCAGAAGATCGTTATAAGTACTAACGCTCGGTTCTTAGAGGAAGACTATGTCATGGACCACAAGCCCAAAAGTGACGTAATACTTGATGAGTTGAGAGGTAACAAGGAAGACTTAGATACAGCTGAACCGAGTATAGATACACCACTAGAATCTGCACCTGACACTGTCACTGTTAATACACCGGAACGCCGTCGTAGTGGGAGGGTTGTTAAGCAACCAGACCGATGGATTGGACTGGGTGAGTCTTCGGACTCTGGACCTGGAGTTCATGAAATCGATCCCTGGACCTATGATGAGGCAGTACAAGATATAGATGCGCCTTCTTGGAAGAAAGCGATGAAATCCGAAATTGAATCTATGTATTCTAATAAAGTCTGGGATCTTGCAGAACCACCAAGCGGCGTGAAGCCAATTGGGTGTAAATGGGTCTACAAGAGAAAGAGAGGATCTGACGGAATGGTAGAAACCTTTAAAGCTCGGCTTGTTGCGAAAGGCTATACTCAGAAAGAAGGAATCGATTATGAGGAGACCATTTCGCCGGTAGCCAAGATAAAGTCGATCCGGATTCTCTTATCCATAGCAGCTCATATGGATTATGAGGTGTGGCAAATGGATGTCAAGACAGCTTTCCTAAATGGAAGTCTTGACGAGACGATTTATATGAAACAACCAGAAGGATTCATTGCTAAGGGGCGAGATCATCTAGTATGCAAGCTTAATCGATCCATTTATGGATTGAAACAAGCCTCGAGATCGTGGAACCTGCAGTTTGACGAAGTAGTCCAATCTTTTGGATTTAGTCAAAGCATGGACAAATCGTGTGTGTATTGGAAACGTGATGGGAAGAAGGTGGTGTTTCTCGTGCTTTATGTAGATGACATTCTTCTCATTGGCAACAGTGTAAAGATGTTATCAGACATAAAGGGATGGTTGTCTAGACAATTCGATATGAAAGATTTGGGAGAAGTCGGGCATGTTCTAGGGATCAAGGTTATAAGGGATCGCCGGAATAGAACATTGTACCTATCCCAGCAATCTTACATAGACACGATTCTGGCTCATTTTAACATGCAAGATTCCAAGGAGGGTGAACTACCCTTCAGTAAAGGAACTTATCTTTCTAAGGAGATGTGTCCTCAGACACAGAAGGAGAAAGATGAAATGAAATCGGTTCCCTACGCTTCGGCTGTGGGAAGCTTGATGTATGCAATGTTATGCACGAGGCCTGATATCTGCTATGCAGTTGGCGTAGTAGCGAGATATCAGAGTAACCCTGGAAAGGCTCATTGGACTGCCGTAAAGAGCATTTTCAAGTATTTGCGAAATACTAAGGATTATGTTCTGAGTTACGGAGCAGACAATCTGATTCCTTTGGGTTACACGGATTCGGATTTCCAAGCTGATAAGGATCGGCGTAAGTCGACATCAGGCTATGTGTACACTTTGGGAGGTGGAGCCGTATCATGGAAGAGTGTTAAGCAAAAGTGCATTTCGGACTCTACCATGGAAGCTGAATATGTTGCAGCCTCAGAGGCAGCGAAAGAGTCAGTTTGGTTCCTTAATTTCCTCCAGGACTTAGATGTGATTCCGAGTTTGCCCAAGGCTATGACAATTTATTGTGATAATAGCGGTGCAGTGGCAAACAGTAAGGAACCACGGTCCCATAGTGCTACGAAACACATAGAGCGCAAGTACCACCTGATTCGAGACATCGTCAAGAGGGGCGATGCAGTAGTCACCAAGATAGCTTCGGAGGACAACCTAGCGGACCCTTTCACTAAGATACTTCCTAAGGAAGTATATTTCAAGCACTTGGAGGGTTTGGGAGTCAGAAGTTTGGAGGATAAGACTAGACCTTAGTATAAGTGGGAGATTGTTGGAGTAGTATACTTAATTTCTAGATTTGAGTATTCTGAACTCCTTGTGCACTTTCATTTACCTATTAATAATGAACATTCATTTAATTTTAATTATTGTTAATTAAATATATGCAAATTATAGTCCTGGATTATATACGTTGTAGTTAGTATGGTGTGCGACGTCACACAGAAGATCATACTATCGGTTACTCGTATTTAATCGAACAGTTGCTCACGACCTAGATGGACACGGACCAATCCATCGGTATAGTCGTTGTGTGAGAGAGAAAATAATTTGTCTTAATTATTTTATCACACTTGTACACTTGGTGTATTGAGCGGATCAAATGAGACTCATCAATTAGGTTTACTCGGCGATAATTGATTTGAGACTCAGTGTATTTTATTCTTAATCCCCGATACAATTGCGGGTGTGTATATTTAATATATGTGACTTTGATTTTCCAAAGGAATTAACCGATTTAATTATTGGGTTAATTACCGGTTAAGTTGGGTCACTATATTTTATATATGACATGCCGTGAATTCTAGAAGGGACAGTGTATCCCGGAAGGGTTGATAATATCCCCGAGATGAGCTCATAAGGATTTATTATGTAAACCTCGCGAGTGGATTTGTTCCCGCATAATAAATAAGGTTGAGTGTTACTAGTCTCGGATAAAAGAGATGAATAAATTTATTAAGCAATAAATAAATTTTATTCATGGATATTTAAATCTTAAATACACGGAATAAATAATACTACCGGAGAAATATTATTTGGATATAATATGGTTTAATATTGGGAGTGCAATTAATTTATATAGTGGAAAATAAATTAATTAATATTAATGGGAGATTAATAGATTTGGGCTTGGGCTCAATTTAATCATTAATATTGGAAGCCCAATATTCCACCTCCTTTAGATCCCATACGTAGCCTATAAAAGCACTACATGGTCTTCTCTATTCTCATAAGTTGAATATCATAATTCTTCTAGAGAGAGAAAGTAGAGAGAGAAGTAGATCCATAGAGCTTGGAGGATCGTCGCCCACCCGACGTTCAAGCTAGTGCAAGGAATACGTGGGAAGATTCAAAGGTCATCTTGATTTCGTTTCTCCGAACAACGAATTGAAAGGTACAATATCTAAACGCCCTTGATATTATTCGGTTTTGGTTTATCGAGAATACCGTAGAACGAAGATCCGAGGATCGAATCCCGGAACGAGGGTCGAGCCGGGCGGTGGTGGTCGAACCACCGGACCGCCGGCGGCTCGTGGATCCCGCGTGGGGATCGAGCACGGAAATCCTCGGCTGGGAGCCGAGGATCGATCGGACCCCTACGGGGCCGATCGCTGGGAGCTGCGGGGTTACCCGCAGCGACTCGTAGCGAGCTGCGGGGTTACCCGCAGCGGGTCGCTGGGGACGAGCCCCAGCCGTGCGAGCAGCGGATCAACGGATCCGCTGCGGGGATGCCGTGAGGCATCCCGTGCGATCGCTGGGAGCGATCGCGGGGGTGCGGCTGGGCGCGCACGCGTCCTCGTGCGCGTTGTGCGTTCGGTCGAGCCCCGACTCGCGTGGACTCGTGTTTTCTCCGGCAATCGAGGTTTTTGATCGGGTTATTATTTTCCGCAAAGTTTAATAGCCCGGGATATCGAATTCCAACACTAAGCATCTTTAATCCTAGCTTTGTTGAGTACGTGAAATCCATCTCCGCAAATTTCTTCAAGCTCATCCAATCGAGTATGTCTAGAATTTCCTCCTTAACCTTCAACTTCTCCCTTAGCTCCCAATCAATCGGGCGAGGTAAAATATGTTCACCCTTCGATATAGACTTCTGGAAAGCCATTCCTTCTTTGTCGTCGAAAATCGGAAACGGGGCTCCATAAAGGTCGGAGATGTCTCGAGGTCCGGTTGAAGTGGAAGTAGTAGCGGCTCCTCGTCCTCTTTTCCTTGGTGGTGGTGGTGGAGAACCACGAGCTCCTGGCCTACTTCTAGTTAGAGTCATTGAATCGGTTGGAGAAAGTTGAAATTTGGTTCGGAACTTTTGTCGAACACCTTGTGTGCACCTCAAAGACACTTGAAAATCTTGCAATTGAACCGATGAAAATCCCCAAAACCTGCACACAATGATCTCAAGATGTTTTGTGAGTGATTTTATGGAAGAAATTTTAGCTAAATCGATGAAGTATCGAGAGAGAAAATCGCAAGAGAGAAACAATGAGAAAAGAGTGTTTTTGTGTAATGTTAACTGCCCTAGCCCGTCTTCTTTTAATTCCAGAAATTTCAAAAACGGCGACCGCCGTTTTGGTTCGGCGGTCGCTGAAATGGTTCGGCGGTCGCGGAAATGCAAATGGCGACCGCTGTTTCGCCAAATTCTTGGCAGTTAGCCCTTCCTGTTTTCACCAAATTCGGCGACCGTTGTTTGTAATTTGGCGCTCGCCGTTTGTTTGTGGCGACCGCCGTTTTGTATTTGGCGGTCGCTGAATTCCTTGTTCCCTCGATTTTCTTTTTTTAGCCCTTTTTCTTCAATTTCGACGACTTCCGAGCTCATCCAAGTCCAGTAGCCTTATTCTTGCTTAGTTTATTGTCCAGAGCTCGACTTATTCCCATTTCTAAGTTCAAATGTCGTTTTCCTCGAGTCGAAAAACCTCGACATTTCCGATTTTAGACTCTCCTTCATAGTATCGTTTCACAAGATGTCCGTTGACTTTGAACTCATGCTCATCATCTTCCTTTCTCAGTGTAACTGAGCCATTATCATGCATTGCCACAACTTCATATGGTCCAACCCATCTCGATTTAAGCTTTCCCGGAAATAACCTTAACCGAGCATTAAATAGAAGAGCTTTCATACCCGGTTGTAAGTCCTTCTCAATCAATTTCCGGTCATGTGCCTTCTTCATCCTGGCCTTCGAGATCATGGCATTCTCATAAGATTCATTTCTCAACTCCTCAAGCTCCTCAATTTGCAAAGCTCGTTCCTTTCCGGCCTTTGTCATTTCCAAGTTTACCTTCTTAATAGCCCAAAAAGCTTTGTGTTCTATCTCAACCGGTAAATGGCACGACTTCCAATACACAATTTGGAACGGAGTTGCATTAAGAATCGTCTTGAAAGCCGTCCGGTAAGCCCAAAGTGCCTCTCGAAGTTTTTCCGGCCAATCTTTCCTCGATGGCTTCACCGTCTTAGCAATGATCGTCTTTATTTGATTGTTGCTTGTCTCGGCTTGACCGGAAGTTTGAGGATGATATGGAGTAGCAACTCGATGATCAATCCCATTTAAATTCATCAATCTCTTGAAAAGTTTGTTGCAAAAGTGTGATCCTCCATCACTAATAATTGCCTTTGGAAAACCAAATCGAGAAATGATGTTCTCCTGCACAAACTTTAAAACAACATCAGCACCACATGTTCGAGTGGGGATTGCCTCAACCCACTTCGACACATAGTCAACAGCTAATAAGATGTACTCGTACTTGTTAGCATTGATAAAAGGACCCATGAAATCGATACCCCACACATCAAAAATTTCGCAAACAAGATTAACTTGCATGGGCATTTCGTTCCTTTTACCAATGTTACCAATTCTTTGACATCGATCACATGAAAGAATAAAGAAATGAACATCTTTAAACAAAGTAGGCCAGAAAAAACCCGATTGTAGAATCTTAGCTCCGGTCTTCCTACTTGCAAAGTGCCCACCCGATGCATCTTCATGACATTTAGAAATTATAGCTCGTTGCTCTCCTTCCGGTACACATCTTCTCAACAAGTTGTCCTTCCCAAGCTTGAACAACAAAGGATCGTCCCAATAGTAATACCTACACACATGCAACAAACGTTTGCGTTCTTGGGAAGTAATTCCCTCACGCATCTCTCCACTTGCCAAATAGTTAGCAATGTCGGCATACCATGGAACTTTTTCATCGATAGCATTCATAAGCATGGATTGTTCATATGGAAAAGTTTCAGAGATAGGCACATTAGCAATAACATTATTCTCACACAATTCAAGTCTAGACAAATGATCGGCTACAGCATTTTCACAACCCTTACTATCTCTAATTTCCACATCAAATTCTTGCAACAAAAGAATCCATCGAATTATTCTCGGTTTTGCTTGTGCTTTAGTCATTAAGTACCTAAGAGCCGCATGATCACTATGAACAATAACCTTAGTACCAAGCAAATACGACCTAAATTTGTCTAGCGAGAATACAACCGCTAACATCTCTTTTTCCGTAGTCGTATAATTCACTTATGCTGCATTCAAAGTCATACTAGCATAATAAATCACATGCAACATTTTATCAATTCTCTGACCTAACACCGCACCCACAGCAAAATTCGAAGCATCACACATTATTTCAAATTCTAAATTCCAATTCGGTGATACAAGAATAGGTGCACTCACAAGCTTTTCTTTCAAAGTATTAAAGGCATTCAAGCATGAATCATCAAAGACAAACTCAACATCTTGACCAAGTAAATGACACAAAGGTTGTGCAATTTTAGAAAAATCTTTGATGAAACGTCTATAAAAACCGGCATGCCCGAGAAAACTTCTAACACCTTTCACATTGACCGGGGGTGGCAAATTTTTAATCACTTCAATTTTCGAAGGATCAACTTCTATCCCCCTTCTAGAAACCACATGCCCAAGTACAACCCCCTTGTGTAACCATGAAATTCGATTTTTCCCAACTCAAAGTAAGGTTACACTCAATGCATCTTTTCAAAACCGTATCAATCTTTTTCAATGCATCATCAAATGACGAACCAAACACGGAAAAATCATCCATAAACACTTCAACAAAATCCCCTACCATCTCGGAAAATATGGAAAGCATGCAACGTTGAAATGTACCTGGGGCATTGCAAAGCCCAAATGGCATCCTCTTCCATGCAAATGTTCCAAAAGGACTCGTGAATGTGGTCTTCGATTGATCCTCCGGTGCTATGAATATTTGGTAATAACCTGAAAGTCCATCAAGATAATTATATAAGAAATTACCGGCAAGTTTATCAAGCATTTGGTCAATAAAAGGTAAAGGAAAATGATCCTTTTTCGTTGCGGCATTTTGTTGGAAATCGATATCCCGGAATTAATAATTTTAAATAAATAAATTATCTAATTAATTCCGACCGAAATCCTTCGAATATCCGGATTGTCAAAATTGCGGAACCGACAATCCAATCGAAAAAACCTTTCGCCGGAAAACAACCACGAACCCCCACGTGAACCGGGCCCGACCGAACAACCACCGCCGCGGGATAAACCCGCGGCATGTCCAGCCGAGCCCCGCGAGGGGCTCGCGATCGAATATGATCGTCGGGGATGCACGCGCATCCCCACGGGCTGCTCGTAGCAGCCCCCCCGTGTTGGAATTCGATATCCCGGGCTATTAAAATTTGCGGAAACAATAGCCCGATCAAAAACCATTCGCCGGAGATCACATGAACACCGACTCATCCGCCGGAGTCCGACCTTCGGAGACCATGCGCCCGAAGACGCACAGCCCGCCCCCGGCCGAACCCCCGCGAGCCGCCGCTCACGCGATCGAACATCGCGTTCGATGCGATCGGGTGGGGCTGCATAGGCAGCCCCCGCGGCGAGTCCGGCGACTCGCCGCCGCCTGGAGGTCCCCACCGTCGAGGTGGGGTGGGGTGCGGCTCCAGCCCGTGCCCCGGCGGTCGATCCTTGTGATCGACCGCGCGCCCTCGGCCCAGCCGAGGGTCGCCTCCTCCGCGCCCGCCAAACCCTAGGCGGGTCGATCCACGCGGTCCGGTGGCTTCGCCACCACCGCGTGATCGTCCGTCTACTCCGGGTTCGATCTTTCGGATCTTCGTTCTACGGTATTCTCGATAAATCAAAACCGAATAAATCAAGGGCGTTTAGATTTTTACCTTTCGATTCGTTGTTCGGAGAAACGAAATCAAGATCACCTTTGAATCTTCCCACGTATTCCTTGCACTCCGTTCGAACGTCGGGTGGGCGAGGATCTATCGAACTCCTATGGATCTCCTTCAACTCTCTAGACTAATCAAGTATGATTATTTTGTCTTGTGTTTTATGAAGGCCATGTAGTGCTTTTATAGGCTACGTAGGGGATCTAAAGGAGGTGGAATATTGGGCTTCCAATATTGAAGATTAAATTGAGCCCACTGCCCAAGTCCATTAATCCTTATCAATATTAATTAATTTATTTTCCACTATATAAATTAATTGCACTCCCAATATTAAACCATATTATATCCAAATAATATTTCTCCGGTAGTATTATTTATTCCGTGTATTTAAGATATAAATATCCATGAATAAAATTTATTTATTGCTTAATAAATTTATTCATCTCTTTTATCCGAGACTAGTACCACTCAACCTTATTTATTATGCGGAATTAAATCCACTCGCGAGGTTTACATAATAAATCCTTATGAGCTCATCTCGGGGATATTATCAACCCTTCCGGGATACACTGTCCCGTCAAGAATTCACGGCATGCCATATATAAAATATAGTGACCCAACTTAACCGGTAATTGACCCAATAATTAAACCGGTCAATTCCTTTGGTAAATCAAAGTCACTTATATTAAATATACACACCCGCAATTGTATCGGGGATTAAGAATAAAATACACTGAGTCTCAAATCAATTATCGCCGAGCAAACCTAATTGATGAGTCTCAATCGATCCGCTCAATACACCAAGTGTACAAGTGTGATAAAATAATTAAGACAAATTATTTTCTCTCTCACACAACGACTATACCGATGGATTGGTCCGTGTCCATCTAGGTCGTGAGCATCTGTTCGATTAAATACGAGTAACCGATAGTATGATCTTCTGTGTGGGCCCGACACACCATACTAACTACAACGTATAGAATCCAGGACTATAATTTGCATAAATTTAATTAACAATAATTAAAAGCAAATGAATGTTCGTTATTAATAGGTAAATGAAAGTGTACAAGGAGTTCAGAATACTCAAATCTAGACATTAAGTATACTACTCCAACAATCTCCCACTTATACTAAGGTCTAGTCTTATCCTCCAAACTTCTGACTCCCAAACCCTCCAAGTGCTTGAAATATACTTCCTTAGGAAGTATCTTGGTGAAAGGGTCCGCTAGGTTGTCCTCCGAATCTATCTTGGTGACTATCGCATCGCCCCTCTTGACGATGACTCGAATCAGGTGGTACTTGCGCTCTATGTGTTTTGAAGCACTATGGGACCGTGGTTCCTTACTGTTTGCCACTGCACCGCTATTATCACAATAAATTGTCATAGCTCTGGGCAAACTCGGAATCACATCTAAGTCCTGGAGGAAATTAAGGAACCAAACTGACTCTTTCGCTGCCTCTGAGGCTGCAACATATTCAGCTTCCGTGGTAGAGTCCGAAATGCACTTTTGCTTAACACTCCTCCATGATACGGCTCCACCTCCCAAAGTGTACACATAGCCTGATGTCGACTTTCGCCGGTCCTTATCAGCTTGGAAATCCGAATCCGTATAACCCAAAGGAATCAGATTGTCTGCTCCGTAACTTAGAACATAATCCCTAGTATTTCGCAAATACTTGAAAATGCTCTTTACAGCAGTCCAATGAGCCTTTCCAGGGTTACTCTGATATCTCGCTACTACGCCAACTGCATAGCAGATATCAGGCCTCGTACATAACATTGCATACATTAAGCTTCCCACAGCCGAAGCGTAGGGAACTGCTTTCATTTCATCTTTCTCCTTTTGTGTCTGAGGACACATCTCCTTAGAAAGATAAGTTCCTTTACTGAAGGGTAGTTCACCCTTCTTGGAATCTTGCATGTTAAAACGAGCCAGAATCGTGTCTATGTAAGATCGCTGGGATAGGTACAATGTTCTATTCCGGCGATCCCTTATAACCTTGATCCCTAGAACATGCCCGACTTCTCCCAAATCTTTCATATCGAATTGTCTAGACAACCATCCCTTTATGTCTGATAACATTTTCACACTGTTGCCAATGAGAAGAATGTCGTCTACATAAAGCACGAGAAACACCACCTTCTTCCCATCACGTTTCTAATACACACACGATTCGTCCATGCTTTGACTAAATCCAAAAGATTGGACTACTTCGTCAAACCGCAGGTTCCACGATCTCGAGGCTTGTTTCAATCCATAAATGGATCGATTAAGCTTGCACACTAGATGATCTCGCCCCTTAGCAATGAATCCTTCTGGTTGTTTCATATAAATCGTCTCGTCAAGACTTCCATTTAGGAAAGCTGTCTTGACATCCATTTGCCACACCTCATAATCCATATGAGCTGCTATGGATAAGAGAATCCGGATCGACTTTATCTTGGCTACCGGCGAGAAGGTCTCCTCATAATCGATTCCCTCTTTCTGAGTATATCCTTTCGCAACAAGCCGAGCTTTAAAGGTTTCAACCTTTCCGTCAGATCCTCTCTTTCTCTTGTAGACCCATTTACACCCAATTGGCTTTACGCCGCTTGGTGGTTCTACAAGATCCCAGACTTTATTAGAATCCATAGATTCAATTTCGGATTTCATCGCTTTCTTCCAAGAAGGCGCATCTATATCTTGTACCGCTTCATCATAGGTCCAGGGATCGACTTCATGAACTCCAAGACCAGAGTCCGAAGACTCACCCAGTCCAATCCATCGGTCTGGTTGCTTAACAACCCTCCCACTACGACGGCGTTCCGGTGTATTAACAGTGACAGTAGGTGCAGGTTCTAGTGGTGTATCTATACTCGGTTCGGCTGTATTTAAGTCTTCCTTGTTACCTCTTAACTCATCAAGTATTATGTCACTTTTGGGCTTGTGGTCCATGACATAGTCTTCCTCCAAGAACCGAGCGTTAGTACTTATAACGATCTTCTGGTCCTTAGGACTATAGAACATGCCACCTTTAGTTCCTTTCGGGTATCCTACAAACAGCCGTAATTCTGATCTAGGTTCTAACTTATCGGCACCTTGTCTCAACACATGTGCTGGACATCCCCAGATCCGAAGGTGCCTGAGGCAAGGCTTGCGCCCGCTCCACCTTTCCATGGGTGTGGTGGGTACCGTTTTTGTTGGAACCATGTTGAGAATGTACGCCGCTGTTTCCAAGGCATGTCCCCAGAACATAGTAGGTAAGTCCGAGTAACTCATCATTGAACGCACCATCTCCATAAGAGTCCTATTCCTTCTTTCCGACACACCATTCTGCTGGGGAGTATATGGTGATGTCATTTGGGAATCAATCCCATTCTCTGCTAAGTATGCCTTGAATTCTCCAGACAGGTACTCGCCTCCGCGATCAGATCGCAGGCATTTAATGGATTTACCTTGAAGGTTCTCCACAAGAGCCTTGAACTCCTTGAACTTTGTCAAAGGATTCGCTCTTGCGGCGCATCAGGTATACAAATCCATACCTTGAGTAATCATCAGTGAAAGTGATGAAGTACTCGTACCCTCCCCTTGCCTGAGTAGACATAGGTCCGCATACATCAGAGTGAATCAAATCCAACACTTGTTCAGCTCTTCGTCCTTTACCAGAAAAAGAACGCTTGGTCATTTTTCCCTCTAAACAGGATTCGCAGGTTGGAAGGTCCTCTCCTTCAACACCACTGATGAGACCATCAGCTTTCAACCTTTGAATTCTATTTGAGTTAATATGACCCAGCCTTAGATGCCACAAGTATAATTGATTCATTTTTGAAGGTTACTTTCTCTTATTGGTGTTCGTAGATGTGTTATTATTCTCGGTTAGTTGCATCGTGTTAGACTCAGGATTTAGTACATACAAATCGTCCACCAATGTACCAGAACAGATAATATCACTATTTCTTCTTATGATCACGGAGTGATCAAAAGAAACAGAATATCCATTCATAATGAGTTTAGAAACCGAAATTAAATTCTTTCTAAAGTTGGGTACATAAAGACAATTATGTAAAACTAAAACCCTATCACTACTAAAGCGTAAGTGAACGTCTCCCACTGCAACAGCCGCCACCTTTGCAGCATTGCCCATGTAGACCACGATTTCTCCCTCTCTAAGTCTCCGGGTTTCCTGGAACCCCTGCAATGAATTGCAGACATGATCAGTGGCCCCCGTATCTACACACCAGGTGCTGGTAGATATCACCACTGATAATGTTTCGGTGACTAAGGAAAATTTCGTACCTTTGATGAGAGGACAATCAGACTTCCAGTGCCCAGACTGCTTGCATCGAAAGCACTTGCCTCGCGGCTTGCACCTCCCAATCCGTGGTTCAAAACCACTGGGCTTCTTTGCATGCACTTCCAACTTGGCCACTAGAGCTTGTGATTCTCTTATCATACTTATCAGTTTAGTTCTTTTGAAATCGTTTTTAAGCGATTCCTCAAGAGGACTGAACTTGATGAGTATGTCAATCACCTCTAGTCCGGCTTCCTTACTATGTCCTAACATCTCCTTGAGGTCATTTTCAATGTCCTCATCAGTTGGGACAATAGTGGATTCGGAAGGCTCAACAGTCTGAACATTGTCCAGATATCTTTCCCAAACATTACTATAGGGAACCAGTGAGTTTTCATCTTTAAGTATATCACAAAGTGGGGTCACAGTCATTCCTAACCTATAAGCACATAAAACAAACAAACAATTTAATATCCGATATTATCTCCCTTTAATAATATCATTAAATCACTAATTGCCTCTAAAATCCCATCAGGTAAAGCAAGCCACGTTCGTGTGGACGTTTACCCACCCAAATGATTTAGCAATTAGATTTTGCTTTGGTCGTACATCATTATAGCGTTACTTCGTTGGGAAGAATACTATAAAGCGTACCTAAGTGTAAACCATCACTCAGTACTAAGGTGAATCGTTTAGAATTGTTACGTCACCGCAAGCCACGTTCGTGTGGACGTCTACGACAACTCGCAATCCTTCACAATTCCCTATAACTGTCTACATCAATTATTCTAAAATCCCATTCAGTATAGCAAGCTACGTTCGTGTGGACGTTTACTATACCAAAAGATTTATATAATTGAAATCCAATTACTTGATCCATTCGATCTTGTAAATCAAGACGCGGAGAATCATAAGTGAAACTCGAAGTTTCTAACCAGTGATTCACCATGCGAACAACCCTATCTCTCATAAATGAGGGAGCCGAGCAGACAATCGATCCATCTATCAAAGAATGGTACGACTGCCTCTAATTTGTGTCCTCGACATGACCAAGTGGCTTTGGCTCCATTCCACTCCCCGGGGTGAGAATGAGTCGACTTGAAATCAGCTTTGGAAAGACAAATTAGGCATTGTTTGATAAACTTAATCAATGTTTCTCGTAAGAGGAATTACAAGAACTCTCCTCCAATAACTTATCTATATAAACTTCAAAAGTTTATAAAAGTCACCAAGAGAGCAGCAATGGAGACCATGGGTATGTTTCCATACCCTCTCCCACTTAGCTTTTTACAATAAAGGGATACGCTATCTAGTGCATAAAAGTAAACACATATAGCATGCATACATGTAATAAAGCACATAGTATTATCACATAGTCAAAATAATTACTAGAATATTATTTTCCGACTATTATGGCTTTACTCCATCTCCGTACGCATCTTCTAGTCTTTAGTCTTCGTTCTTGAATGCTCCATGTGACGAGAATATTAATTTCCAATATTTAAATCTATTTATTTTTAATAAATCCAAAAGATACTTAATTAAAAAAAATTAAGTCAATCGAATAAATCAAAAATAAAATTAAATATTATTAATATTTTTTATTTATTTTATCTTCCCTTTCTACTTCATTAAATCTCTAGAATAATCTATCCAAGACCCACTTGGAATATTCTAGATGATTTCCATAATGAAATAAGGAAATAAAATAATATAGGACTCTTCTACTTTCCATATTAATTAGATTCCTAATCCATGAATATTTCCATAAAATAGAAATAATCAATTTAGGAATCCTAATCAATTCCAAATTGATTCTTTTCCTAATCCATGAGAGTTCCCAAAAATAGGAATACTCAAATAGGAAAAATCCGAACCAATTAGGAAAGTAAATCTCCGGACCGGGATAGCCCGGGGTGGGGATCCCCGGACCACCCTCGACATCCGCCTAGGCACCGCCGCCGTCCAGCCCACTCGCCACCTCCATTGGTGGCCGGCGTGGCCGGAGCTCCCACGGGCAGCCCCTTTGGGCGAGGGTCGATCGTCCTCGTGGGATCGACCATGGGGCGGTCGATCCTTGTCCCGTTACCCTCACGATCATCTCCTTCGTCACGTGTCTTCTCCGGCGGTCGTTTCGGCATCGATCCAACGCAAAATAAATTTACAAAATCTAAATTACAATTCCGGTATCGATTCTATACATGAAATCGACCCTATACAATTTCCGGAAAAACGTAGAACGTAATAATAAATCCTAAATTCGGTCAACCCCCGAATTTTTACTATTACAAGCATTCACCACCAAAAACGAATCTCGACATGTCCGAGAGTTTAATTAAACCAACAATCACATGACAAAATAATTAAACGAATAATCATCAAGCCATAATAGTCGGAACCCTGCAAGGTAGAACAATTTCATCGAAAATACCGCGAACGTAAACCACGCTCTGATACCAATTGTTGGAATTCGATATCCCGGGCTATTAAAATTTGCGGAAACAATAGCCCAATCAAAAACCATTCGCCGGAGATCACATGAACACCGACTCATCCGCCGGAGTCCGACCTTCGGAGACCATGCGCCAGAAGACGCACAGCCCGCCCCCGGCCGAACCCCCGCGAGCCGCCGCTCACGCGATCGAACATCGCGTTCGATGCGATCGGGTGGGGCTGCACAGGCAGCCCCCGCGGCGAGTCCGGCGACTCGCCGCCGCCTGGAGGTCCCCACCGTCGAGGTGAGGTGGGGTGGGGTGCGGCTCCAGCCCGCGCCCCGGCGGTCGATCCTTGTGATCGACCGCGCGCCCTCGGCCCAGCCGAGGGTCGCCTCCTCCGCGCCCGCCAAACCCTAGGCGGGTCGATCCACGCGGTCCGGTGGCTTCGCCACCACCGCGTGATCGTCCGTCTACTCCGGGTTCGATCTTTCGGATCTTCGTTCTACGGTATTCTCGATAAATCAAAACCGAATAAATCAAGGGCGTTTAGATTTTTACCTTTCGATTCGTTGTTCGGAGAAACGAAATCAAGATGACCTTTGAATCTTCCCACGTATTCCTTGCACTCCGTTCGAACGTCGGGTGGGCGACGATCTATCGAACTCCTATGGATCTCCTTCAACTCTCTAGACTAATCAAGTATGATTATTTTGTCTTGTGTTTTATGAAGGTCATGTAGTGCTTTTATAGGCTACGTAGGGGATCTAAAGGAGGTGGAATATTGGGCTTCCAATATTGAAGATTAAATTGAGTCCACTGCCCAAGTCCATTAATCCTTATCAATATTAATTAATTTATTTTCCACTATATAAATTAATTGCACTCCCAATATTAAACCATATTATATCCAAATAATATTTCTCCGGTAGTATTATTTATTCCGTGTATTTAAGATATAAATATCCATGAATAAAATTTATTTATTGCTTAATAAATTTATTCATCTCTTTTATCCGAGACTAGTACCACTCAACCTTATTTATTATGCGGAATTAAATCCACTCGCGAGGTTTACATAATAAATCCTTATGAGCTCATCTCGGGGATATTATCAACCCTTCCGGGATACACTGTCCCGTCAAGAATTCACGGCATGCCATATATAAAATATAGTGACCCAACTTAACCGGTAATTGACCCAATAATTAAACCGGTCAATTCCTTTGGTAAATCAAAGTCACTTATATTAAATATACACACCCGCAATTGTATCGGGGATTAAGAATAAAATACACTGAGTCTCAAATCAATTATCGCCGAGCAAACCTAATTGATGAGTCTCAATCGATCCGCTCAATACACCAAGTGTACAAGTGTGATAAAATAATTAAGACAAATTATTTTCTCTCTCACACAACGACTATACCGATGGATTGGTCCGTGTCCATCTAGGTCGTGAGCATCTGTTCGATTAAATACGAGTAACCGATAGTATGATCTTCTGTGTGGGCCCGACACACCATACTAACTACAACGTATAGAATCCAGGACTATAATTTGCATAAATTTAATTAACAATAATTAAAAGCAAATGAATGTTCGTTATTAATAGGTAAATGAAAGTGTACAAGGAGTTCAGAATACTCAAATCTAGACATTAAGTATACTACTCCAACACCCCGGCGGTGAGTCCGGCGACTCACCGCCACCGCCGTGGAGGAGGGGCGTCCGGCTAGCGGACAGCCGCGGCACCAGCCCGCGGCGCCCCAGCGATCGACTCAAATTCGATCGCACGCCCCGGCGTCCAGCCGGGGCTCCTCCTCTACGCGATCGGCGATCGTGCCCTAGGGCCGATCGCCACCCTCGGCTGTTGGAGTTGTGTACTTAATGTCTAGATGTAAGTGACAGAAACTCACGATCCATTGCCACTAATCTATTTAACTAAATAAACAATTATTTGCGTTTAATTATTATTAATTAAATATATGCAAATCATAGTCCTAGATTTTATACGTTGTAGTTAGTATGGTGTTGCATGGGCACACAGAAGATCATACTATCGGTTACTCGTATTTAATCAAACAGTGGCTCACGACCTAGATGGACCCGGACCAATCCATCGGTATAGTCGTTGTGTGAGAGAGAAAATAATTTATCTTAATTATTTTATCACACTTGTACACTTGGTGTATTGAGCGGATCGTTGAGATTCATCGATTAGGATTGCCGGCGATAATCGATTCGAGTCTCAGTGTATTTTATTCTTAATCCCCGAAACTATTGCGGGTGTGTATATTTAATATAAGTGACTTTGATTTACCAAAGGAATTAACCGATTTAATTATTGGGTTAATTACCGGTTAAGTTGGGTCACTATATTTTATATATGGCATGCCGTGAATACTTGACGGGAAAGTGTATCCCGTAAGGGTTGATAATATCCCCGAGATGAGTTCATGAGGAATTATTATGTAAACCCTGCAGGTGGATTCATTTCCGCATAATAATTAAGGTTGAATGGTACTAGTCTCGGATATAAGAGATGAATAAATTAATTAGCAATAAATTAATTTTATTCATGGATATTTATATCTTAAATACACGGAATAAATAATACTACCGGAGAAATATTATTTGATATAATATGGTGAATATTGGGAGTGCAATTAATTTTATATAGTGGAAAATAGAATTAATTAATATTGATAAGGATTAATTGACTTGAGCATTGGGCTCAATTTAATCTTCAATATTGGAAGCCCAATATTCCACCTCCTTAAGATCCCCTACGTAGCCTATAAAAGCACTACATGGTCTTCTCTATTCTCATAACTTGAAGATCACAATTCTAGAGAGAGAAAGTAGAGAGGAGGATCCATGGAGTTCGGTAGATCGTCGCCCACACGACGTCCGGGCTAGTGCAAGGAATACGTGGGAAGATCTCAAGGTCATCATAAGATCTCGTTTCTCCGCACAACGAATCGAAAGGTGAATTAAATATTTCCGCTATTTAATTCTTATTGAAATCAATTATCGAAAAACAAGATCCAAGGGTCGAACCCGGAGTAGACGGACGATCGCGTGGTGGTGGCGAAGCCACCGGACCACGCCAATCGCCCGCTAGGGTTTCGGCGGGGGCGAGAGGGTCGAACCCTCGGCTGGAGCCGAGGGGATGCGATCGATCGCTTGGATCGATCGCGGAGGGCGCGGGCTGGTGCCGCCCCTCCCCACCGTGAAGGTGGCTGACCTCCAGGCGGCGGCGAGTCGCCGGACTCGCCGCGGGGGCTGCTGGGCAGCCCCACCCCAACCGATCGACGTGCGATCGGTGATCGCATGGAGCCCCGCTCGCGGGGGCTCGGCTGGGGCAGCGGCGTGCCTTCGGGTGCGTCGTGTCCTCGGTCGTGCTCCGGCGCGTGCGGTGGTGTTCGCGTGATCTCCGGCAAAGGGTTCGTTCGGGTTATTGGTTTCCGCAAATTTAAATAACCCGGGATATCGAATTCCAACAATTGGTATCAGAGCGTACGGTTACGTTTTTCGTTAATTGTTTCGATAATCGATTCTCGATGTATATGGCCATAGATTAATTTATTTAATTAAATTATTGTGCTATATATATTGTTCTACGTCTATGATTTTCTCTCTTGTATGAATTGTGTTTGTCGGAAATATTAATTATTAAAATCGAGGGTTTTCGGAATATCGAACCGGAGGAGATCGATCGCGAGCTCGGAGCGGGCTGCCGGGAAGGCAGCTGGAGGCACGGGCTGTGCGGGCTGCTGAACACGGCTGGGCGTGTCGGCGTGTGCCACCAGTGGCGGTGGTTCGCCGGCAGCCGGCGGGTGTGCTCGATGCTCGCGGACAGCTTGATGCTCGGACATCGATGGCTGCGGCTTGACGGACGGGCTGCTGGTGCTCCAAGGCTCGGCGGTCTCGATGGCTGCAGCTGGATCATGTCGATGGCATGGGTCGTCTATGAGACGTCGTGCCGGAAATCGACGGGCTGCACAAGAATCTAGCTTGTGTTGGGTATTTTTTCTTTCTCCCGCTGAATGAATAAATCTGTAAAGCGTGGCTTGGTATTCCACTTGCGTGAATTGCATGTGTGCATGTATATGAATCTTTTGATTGCTGTACATGTCTCGATTGATTGCATGTGTGCATATATTCATGCATGGCTAGCCCCACTTACGTTTTACCCAAGTGCTGTTCATGGTTCGATTAGGGGATGGACCTCTTTCGAGCGGGTCTCGTTTTTGGTTCGTCCCGGTAAATCCGATCTTTCCGGAAATAATTTAATCTTTCTAATTTTATTTAATTTAATTTTGGAATTAATTCAAATTCTATTTGGATTAGATTTCTTAATTATGGAATTAAATAATGGAATTAGATGGAGAGTTAAATTAGGAAAGAAAATCCTAGTTTCTCTAGATATCCTATACCTACTTGGATTAGAAGTCTTAAGAAGAATCAAAATTCGATTTTGATTAGGATTCTTGAGATCTAATCTAAATAGGATTGAGAAATTATTAAAATATTGATTTTATTTAATTTAAGTATTTTATTTAAAATCATTAGATTAATTCAAAATTTATTTTGGATTGGAAAATCTTGGATTTTATTTAGAATAGAATTAAATATGGATATCAATGGATTTTAATAAATATTGATTTTATTTAATTTAAGTATTTTATTTAAAATCATTAGATTAATTCAAAATTTATTTTGGATTGGAAAATCTTGGATTTTATTTAGAATAGAATTAAATATGGAGATCAATGGATTTTAATAAAAATTGATTTTATTTAATTTAAGTATTTTATTTAAAATCATTAGATTAATTCAAAAAAAAATTTTGGATTGGAAAATCTTGGATTTGATTTAAAATAGAATTAAATATGGAAATCAATGGAATTGATTTTATTTAATTGGAGTATTTTATTTAAAATCATTAGATTGATTCAATTTTTTTTGAATTGGAATCTTGGATTTTATTTAAAATAAATTAAATATGAGAATCAAAGAATTTTTCCGTCGCTCGGCAAAGTATTCAAGACGTAGAATGAAGACTCAAGATAAGCATGCAGGAATTCATCAAGGTACGAATAGTCGAGAAATAATTTTTACTTGAGCAATTATTTGATTATTTGTGTACGTACTTGCATGAAATGTATGTTTGTTATTATGCTTATGTGTATTTAATTATGCATTAGATAGCGTATCCCTTTGTTATAAAAAGCTAAGTGGGAGAGGGAATGGAAACATTGCCATGGTCTCCATTGCTGTTCTCTTGGTGACTTTTATGGACTTTTGAAGTTCGTATAGACAAGTCATTGGAGGAGAATTCTTGTAATTCCTTTTACGAGAAACATTGATTAAGTTTATCAAACAATGCCTAATTTGTCTTTCTGAAACTGATTTCAAGTCGACTCATTCTCACCCCGGGGAGTGGAATGGAGCCAAAGCCACTTGGTCATGTCGAGGACACAAATTAGAGACTTTCGTGTCATTTGATGACTAGATCGATTGTCTGCTCGGTTCCCTCATTCTATGAGAGATAGGGTCGTTCGCATGGTGAATCACTGGTTAGAAACTTCGAGTTTCACTTATGATTCTCCGCGTCCTGATTTATGAAAATCGAATGGATCTTGTAATTGGGAGTCAATTATAAAGATCTCTTGGTGTAGTAAACGTCCACACCACGTGGCTTGCTATGCTGACGGATTTTGGATTAATTGATGTAGACAGTTGTAAGAAATTGTGAAGAGTTGTGAAGTTGTCGTAAACGTCCACACCACGTGGCTTGCGGTGATGTAGCAATTCCAAACGATTTACTTTGGTACTGAGTAATGGTTTACACTTAGATACGCATTATAGTATTCCTCCCCACGAGGTTCCGCTATAAGTGATGTATGACCAAAGAAAATCTAATTGCTAAATGATTTGGGTTGGTAAACGTCCACACCATGTGGCTTGCCATATCTGATGGGATTTTAGATGTGATTAGTGGTTTAATGATATTATTTGAGGGAGATAATATCGGAGATTAGATCAATTGTTTGTTGTTATATGTGCTCATAGATTAGGAAATGGCTTTGAACCCACTTTCTGTGATACGTAAGGAATTTAAACTCATTGGTCCCTAAATGTAATGATTGGAATAGAGATCTAGACATTACTCAAACTGTTAAAGAGTGCAAGGTTGTACTCAGTAAGCTTTGTCCTCCCGAGCCTATTGACATAGGCGGCTAGACAAGAAGCGATGAGGATACTCATAAAGGCCAGTCATTCGAGGAAACGCTTAAACACGTTTTTGAGATGATTGATCTTTTAGACGAGTTGAGACGGAAATCGCAAGCTCTTGTAGCCAATGCCATAGGTTTCGAACCTAAGGGTAAAATCGGGGGAAAGGAAAAGCAAGCAAAGAAACCCAGTGGTCCTAAGTTACTTGGACCACGAGATGGGACGAGAAAGCATGTTCTCGATACAAACAGTCTGGGTACTGGAAGTCTAAATATCCTCTCAAAGAAAGTACGAAATTTTCTTTAGTCGTGAAACATAGTCAGTGGTATTATCTACCGGAACTTGGTGTGTAGGTATGGAACCACTGACGGTATGTGCATTTTAAATGCAAGGGTTCCAGGAAACCCGACGACTTAGAAAAGAAGAAATCGTAGTCTACATGGGCAATGCTGTAGAGGAGGCAGCAGTTGCAGTGGAGGACAATTTTTAGGATTTCATTTTGGGTTATTGCTTTTATGTACCTTTCATATTAGAAAGAACTTTGTTCTGGATTTCTAATGAATGGATATTTTATTTCTTTTAATCATTTGATGGTTATAAGAAGAAATAATGATATTATCTATTTTGGTACATTAGCTAGCAATATATAAATGATGAATCCTGAGTCCACCACGATGCAACGAACCGTTATACATAACTCGTTTTACTAATAAGAGATTTCTTTATTAAATCATTTATACTTGTGGATTCTTATGCTAAGTCATATTTATTCAAATAAGAAGTTCAAAGGTCGAAAATTGATTGTAAGATCAATTAAGTTGAAGGAGTGGACCTTCCGACCTAAGAATCTAATTTGGAAGATAATACGACTAAGCAATCCTTTATGGATATAAGATATAAGATCCGGACAAGTATAAGAATTGATTGACTCTGATGTATGCAGACCTATGCCTACTCAGACAATAAGGTACGAGTACTTCATTTGATGATTACTCGAGAAATGGATTAGGATACCTGATGTGCCACAAAAGCAATTGTGGAGAACCATCAAGGTATATCCATTTGTAGCCTGCGATTTGATCGCGGAGGCAAGTACCTGTCTGAGAAATGCATGGCATACTGATCAGAGATTGGGATTTGATCCCAAATGACTACACCATACACTGTTGTGTAGAAATGGTGTGTCGTAAATAAGAAATGGAACTCTTATAGAAATAGTAAAAGCGTAAGTTAAACGGAACTACCTATGTTCTATGGATATGTCTTGGAAACAACGGCACATTCAAATGTGGTTGTAGAATATCCTAGAAGAACAAAAGGTGTGTGTTCGATAGTACTATGAACCAGAAGGACGTTATAAGTTCTAACGCCCGGTTCTTAGAGGAAGACTATTAGATGAACCACAAGCCCAAAATGACATGATACTTCTGAAAAGAGAGAAAACGAATAAGACTTAGAACCAGCCGAACCGAGTAGCAGTACACCACTAACTGCACCTACTGTTATTACTGTTTATACACCGGAATGCCATTGTAGTGGGAGGTTGTGTGACAACCGGAGATATTCATGAAACTAGGTGAGTCTTCGGACTCTGGACCTAGTATACGTGAAATCGATCCCTAGATCTACATAGAGGCGGTACTAGATCTAAATGTGCCTTCTTGGAAAGCAATAAGGATTATTGCTAAGAGGCAAGATCATTTAGAGTACAAGCTTAGTTAATCCATTGATGGATTGAAACGAAGCTAGAGATCGTGGAACTTGCGAATTGATGAGATAGTCCATTTGATGGATTCATCAAAAGGCATTGATGAATCGTGTGTATGGGAAACGTGATGGAAACAAGGTGGTGTTTCTCGGAGGTTTTATGTAGATAACATTTTATCATTGGTAACAATGTAAAGATGTTGTCAGACATAAAATGATGGTTGTCTAGAAAAATCGATATATGAGATAAAGAAGAAGTTAGAGCATGTTCTTAAGATCTAGGATCTCAAGAAAAGAACATTGTACTTCTCTAGATATCTTGTACGATTATGGTTCGTTTTAACATGCAAGATTCCGAGAAAGGTTCGTTACCTTTCAGAGACGGAATGCATCTATCTAAGGATATGTGTTTTAGAACACAAAAATGAGATAGAAGCAATGAAAGCAGATTCCTACACTTTGAGTGTGGAAAGCTTAATAAATGCATTGTTGAAAACGAGAACCTGATATCGGCTATGCGGTTAGCATAGTGGGAGGATATCAAGGTAATCCTGGAAAGGAATATTCGACTGCTGTAAAAGTACTTTCGAAGTATTGTTCTAGACTACGAAGCAGACGAACATTTTCCTTTGGATTACATTCTCTTAGATTTCTAATCGAATGAGGACCGGTGTAAGTCGATATCAGGCTATGTGTTTCACTATTGAAGGAGAAGGAGTTTTAACATGGAAGAGTGATAAGCACGATGCTTTTCGGACTCTGCCATGGGTAACCAAATAGCAGCCTCAGAGGCAGCGGAAGTTTTGGTATAACTCCGGGATAATCTCTGGGACTTAGATGTGATTCTTAATTTGCCAAAGGCTATGTAAATAGCGGTGCGATGGCAAATGGTAAGAAATCACAAGTCCATAAGTGTAAGATAACACATAGTGCAAGTACCACCTGATACGAGTCATCGTCGAGGGAGACGACGCTGTAGTCACCAAGATAACTTCAGAGCGGCAACCTAGAGTGCTCATTCACATAGTACTTCTTGGAAGTACAACTTTAGCACGTGATGAGTATGGGAGTCGGGAGTTTGGAGGAAATGACTAGACCTTAGTACAAGTGGGAGATTGTTGGAGTTGTGTACTTAATGTCTAGATGTAAGTGACAGAAACTCACGATCCATTGCCACTAATCTATTTAACTAAATAAACAATTATTTGCGTTTAATTATTATTAATTAAATATATGCAAATCATAGTCCTAGATTTTATACGTTGTAGTTAGTATGGTGTTGCATGGGCACACAGAAGATCATACTATCGGTTACTCGTATTTAATCAAACAGTGGCTCACGACCTAGATGGACCCGGACCAATCCATCGGTATAGTCGTTGTGTGAGAGAGAAAATAATTTATCTTAATTATTTTATCACACTTGTACACTTGGTGTATTGAGCGGATCGTTGAGATTCATCGATTAGGATTGCCGGCGATAATCGATTCGAGTCTCAGTGTATTTTATTCTTAATCCCCGAAACTATTGCGGGTGTGTATATTTAATATAAGTGACTTTGATTTACCAAAAGAATTAACCGATTTAATTATTGGGTTAATTACCGGTTAAGTTGGGTCACTATATTTTATATATGGCATGCCGTGAATACTTGACGGGAAAGTGTATCCCGTAAGGGTTGATAATATCCCCGAGATGAGTTCATGAGGAATTATTATGTAAACCCTGCAGGTGGATTCATTTCCGCATAATAATTAAGGTTGAATGGTACTAGTCTCGGATATAAGAGATGAATAAATTAATTAGCAATAAATTAATTTTATTCATGGATATTTATATCTTAAATACACGGAATAAATAATACTACCGGAGAAATATTATTTGATATAATATGGTGAATATTGGGAGTGCAATTAATTTTATATAGTGGAAAATAGAATTAATTAATATTGATAAGGATTAATGGACTTGAGCATTGGGCTCAATTTAATCTTCAATATTGGAAGCCCAATATTCCACCTCCTTAAGATCCCCTACGTAGCCTATAAAAGCACTACATGGTCTTCTCTATTCTCATAACTTGAAGATCACAATTCTAGAGAGAGAAAGTAGAGAGGAGGATCCATGGAGTTCGGTAGATCGTCGCCCACACGACGTCCGGGCTAGTGCAAGGAATACGTGGGAAGATCTCAAGGTCATCATAAGATCTCGTTTCTCCGCACAACGAATCGAAAGGTGAATTAAATATTTCCGCTATTTAATTCTTATTGAAATCAATTATCGAAAAACAAGATCCAAGGGTCGAACCCGGAGTAGACGGACGATCGCGTGGTGGTGGCGAAGCCACCGGACCACGCCAATCGCCCGCTAGGGTTTCGGCGGGGGCGAGAGGGTCGAACCCTCGGCTGGAGCCGAGGGGATGCGATCGATCGCTTGGATCGATCGCGGAGGGCGCGGGCTGGTGACGCCCCTCCCCACCGTGAAGGTGGCTGACCTCCAGGCGGCGGCGAGTCGCCGGACTCGCCGCGGGGGCTGCTGGGCAGCTCCACCCCAACCGATCGACGTGCGATCGGTGATCGCATGGAGCCCCGCTCGCGGGGGCTCGGCTGGGGCAGCGGCGTGCCTTCGGGTGCGTCGTGTCCTCGGTCGTGCTTCGGCGCGTGCGGTGGTGTTCGCGTGATCTCCGGCAAAGGGTTCGTTCGGGTTATTGGTTTCCGCAAATTTAAATAACCCGGGATATCGAATTCCAACATCGGCGTCCAGCCGAGGGGTTTTCGTGTGATCCCGGTGGGGATCTCCCGACCTCCCGCAGTCCGGTGATCTTCGATCACCACCGCGAGGTCGATCCCCATCCCCGGGTTCATCCTTCGGATCTTGGTTCATGATATTTTTACGATAATTAAACGATAAAATCATAAAAAGGGTTTTACGATTTACCTCGTTCTCGTTGTTCGGAAAAACGAAGAACTCAATTTGAAGACCTTGAGATCTTCCCACGTATTCCTTGCACTAGCTCGAACGTCGTGTGGGCGACGATCTTCCGAACTCCATGGATCTCCCTCTCTACTTTCTCTCTCTAGGATTGTGATCTTCAAGTTATGAGAATAGAGAAGACCATGTAGTGCTTTTATAGGCTACGTAGGGGTTCTTAAGGAGGTGGAATATTGGGCTTCCAATATTAATGATTAAATTGAGCCCAAGCCCAAATCTATTAATCCATTAATATTAATTAATTCTATTTTCCACTATATAAAATTAATTGCACTCCCAATATTAAACCATATTATATCAAATAATATTTCTCCGGTAGTATTATTTATTCCGTGTATTTAAGATATAAATATCCATGAATTAAAATTAATTTATTGCTAATTAATTTATTCATCTCTTATTTCCGAGACTAGTACCATTCAACCTTAATTATTATGCGGAACAAATCCACCTGCAGGGTTTACATAATAATTCCTTATGAACTCATCTCGGGGATATTATCAACCCTTCCGGGATACACTTTCCCGTCAAGTATTCACGGCATGTCATATATAAAATATAGCGACCCAACTTAACCGGTAATTGACCCAATAATTAAACCGGTCAATTCCTTTGGAAAATCAAAGTCACTTATATTAAATATACACACCCGCAATAGTATCGGGGATTAAGAATAAAATACACTGAGATTTAAATCGATTATCCAAGGCAATCCTAATCGATAAATTTCAAGCGATCCGCCCAATACATCAAGTGTACAAGTGTGATAAAATAATCAAGGCAGATTATTTTCTCTCTCACACAACGACTATACCGATGGATTGGTCCGTGTCCATCTAGGTCGTGAGCAACTGTTCGATTAAATACGAGTAACCGATAGTATGATCTTCTGTGTGGGCCCGACACACCATACTAACTACAACGTATAGAATCCAGGACTATAATTTGCATATATTTAATTATAAATAATTAAACGCAAATAATTGTTTATTTAATTAAATAGATTAATGGCAATGGATCGTGAGTTTCCGTTACTTAAATCTAGACATTAAGTACACAACTCCAACACATTTAACTCCCGGTAATCCATGCACATTCTCCAACCGGTTCGTTCTCTTGTAGCAATGAGCTGACCCGCTTCGTTCTCTTCAACCGTTATCCCTCCTTTCTTCGGAACCATGTGAATCGGTGATACCCATTCACTATCCGCTGCCGGTACAATAAAACCACCTCCATGTAGCTTGATAATCTCCTTCTTCACAACATCACTAAGAAGTGGATTTAGTCGTCTTTGGGGCTGCCTCTTTGGAGTTGCATTCTCGATCAAGTTAATACGATGCATGCACATATAAGGGCTGATTCCCTTCAAATCCTCGATAATCCATCCAATAGCCGCCTTGTTCTCTTGTAAAACTTCGACCAATCTCACCTCTTCTTCAACGGTCAACTTTGATGATATGATAACCGGTTTGTTTTCACCTTCCTCCAAAAACACGTACTTGAGATTAGGAGGCAAATCCTTCAAACCCAACTTCACACTCTTCGTTGGCAATGAAACCTCTTTCTTTCGATCCTCTCCCCCCACGCTTAAGTCGACAAACCGTGGAGCTTGTTCATTCACTTCTAATTCTTCTAAATCATCGTCTCCAAGCTCCACCTCATTCTCTTCTTTTATCTCCAAAGCTTGCATGGTCAATGTATCGATAACATCAACAAACGAGCACTCTTCCATCAACATTGCAGCTGGAGCAATGTTCTTCTTTCTAACCGAAATGGACACCGTCTCTCCAAGTACCGACATTTGGAGTTATCCCTTCTTCACATCGATGAGAGTGTTGGTTGTGGCCATGAATGGACGTCCCAATAAGATAGAGTGGTCTTGAGAGTTCTCTGGTATGTCACCAACATCTAACACGACGAAATCAACCGGCACGATCAACCCTCCAACTTCAACAAGAATGTCTTCGACAATTCCTCTCGGATATCTAACCGACCTATCGGCAAGTTGAAGGCAAATTCTTGTCGGCTTCAAATTATCAAGCTTCAATTGGTCAAATATAGCCGACGGCATCAAGTTGATCCCGACTCCCAAGTCTAACATACCGGACACTTCATTTCCGGACCCGATCACTATTTTAATCACAAAGCTTCCCGGATCACTTTCTTTTGGTGGTATTTGATGTTGCATCACAGCACTTGCACCTGCAAACAACACAACTTTTTCGTTCTCTTCGAACTTCCTCTTGTTAGAAGCCAATTCCTTAAAAAATTTCACATAAGAAGGAATGTTAGAAATCATATCGAGCAAAGGGACATTTACCTCAACCTTTGCTAGAAGATCGTATAGTTGCTGAAATCGTTGATCCTTCTTTTTGTTCCTAAGATTGCTCGGATAAGGAACGGGAGGCTTGTATGGGTTCTTTGCTTTATGAAGAATTACCCTTTCACTTCCGGCCTCGGCTTCTACCCTCTTTCTCTTCTTCCTTTCTTCTTCTTCCTCTTTAAGTTCGTCTTCCTCTTCTTTTTCCTTTTCTTTTTCCTCCTCCTTCTCCTCACAAACAATTTCCTCGATTTCTTCCTCGTTTTCTTCATCAAAAACCGCTGCATCTTTTTCTTTCTCAATCTCTTCACCCGGCATCCTTACTTTATTGTCTATAATCTTACCCGACCTTAACACCGTAAGAGCTTTGGCATGGGATGGTTTACTTGGAAGTCTTCCCGACTCTTCCTTGGCTTGCATCTTTCCAAGTTTAGTCGCCATTTGTCCCATTTGAGTATTGATGCTATTAAGCACCGCATCGTATCCTCCCACTTTCACCTCTAAACTATCCATCCTCAAATCATTTTTCTCGGCATACTTCTTCATCCATTCTTCAAAATTATTGCTCGATGGTTGTTGAGGTGGCCTTAGGGACTGTTGTTGTTGAGTAGAAGCTTGATACGGAGCCCGGTATTGTTGGTTCGGTGATTGGTAAGGAGCTCGGTACGGTGTGCTCGAAGATTGACCTTGCTGAAAATTTTGCCTCGGTTGCCATTGTTGAGGTTGTTGCCTTGGTTGATAAGAATAATTAGGCCTTTGATTTCCTCCTTGTTGATTGTTGTAATAGCCTCCTTGTTGATTATACGGTTGTACCACCGAAGCCTGTACTTCCGAAATTACCATTTCTCCTTGTTGTGGTTGATATGGAACACATGCCATGTTCCCTTGCTCTCCAACCATAGGCTGCCCTTCAATCATCAAAGGAGCTTGCATTTGAGGCATCGGACAAGTAGCTGGTCCATGCCCTTGATATCCACACAAAGTACACACTTCCATTTGATTCAATAGGAGTTGTGTCTTCAAGTTACCCTCCTCCATTTTCAAATCTTTGATTTCCTTAGCCATCTCCTCGATTTTAATGTTGAGGTTGCTAGCTTCCACTTACTTAACATCATTCACCACTCTTCTTCTCGAACTTTTTCTCCTTGAATTCCCAGCCATGGTCTTGTAGATAGTAACCATCTCTTCCGGTGATCGGTAAGTGATGTCGCCTCCGGCTTGATTATCCACCGACCCTTGCAAAGAATCTGTCAAAGAGTCATAGAAAATTTGATTAAGTAAGACTTGAGTGAATGTATGGTGAGGACATTTAAGAAGTAAATCTTGAAAGCGATCCCAAGTCTCGTGGAAAAATTCTCCCGGACGACTAGTAAAACCACAAATTTGATTCCTAAAATCCGTCGTCTTATGGTGTGGGAAGAATTGACTCATGAACTCGTCATAGATGTCATTCCAATTTTGGAGAGAATTTGGTGGCAATGCTATCCACCACGACTTGGCCTTATCCTTCAATGTCATCGGAAAGAACCGACATCTCAACTCGTCTTCTTGAAGTCCATTCAACGGAAAGGTATGAATGGTGTTGTAGAAGTCTCTGATAAAACTCAACACATCCTCGTTATTATTCCCATGATACTCTGGTAGTTGGTTGAAATCCATCGGATTCACCTTATAATTTTTCACCACTTCCGGTAAATCCACACATGCCGGAGTTGCTCCAATAATAGGCCTTGTGATGTCACCTTGTTGAACTCGTCGTGCCGCTGGATTTCCATATTGATTCCACTGATTTGATTGCATCCCATAACCCCCATACGGCATCATATTAGGCATCATGTTTGGCCATTGTTGTTGTTGGAATTGACCTTGCATGTTTTGATTGACTTGAACTCCGGGTTGCTGAAATGGATACCCATAATTTGGTTGATATGCCATATTATTCATCATGTTCGGATTCATCATCGGTGGTTGGTTCATCATCTGAGGATTCATCATGTTTGGAGGATAACCAACATTAGGACTCATCACATTATGAGGAGTAGAATGATGATCTTCTTCTTGTAAATTTAGAGGTGTTGGAGGAGTAAGTTGTGCTTGAACATTGAATTGAGGAATTTGTATCTGTAAATTACTTCCTCCCGCCTGATTGTTGCTATTTTGAGGAGTTCCCAATGGTAGAATAGGTTCTCGAGTATTCGGAGATAGAACATGTCCATGGGAAGGTTGACCTTTCTTGACACCTGAAGTTTCTTGATCGGAATCATCTTCAACTTGAACTTTATCTTTATCCTTCTCCATAGTTTCTCCAGATTGCTCTCGAGAAGCCTAGCTTCTCGTAGTAACCATGCACACTAAAGTAGATGGTTAGCAAATAACAAGACAAGTAACTAAGTTAACTAAAGGAAATACGAAACTAAAACTAAACAAACACTTAAACAAAACTATCCGTTTCCCCGACAACGGCGCCAATTTTGATTAGACGTTTTTGTGCGTCTCTCGTCAAAATCCGAGGTCAATTGTAGTTTGACTCGGTATCAATCCAAGGAAACGAAAGAGATATGTTCTAGTGTATGAAAAGTAGAAGAAACGTAGTTCATTGTACAAAATCCTAGATTCATTTTGATACTCTCGATAAAATAGAAACTTTGAAGTAAACAATAAAGAAAAGACTCGGATGATTATATTTCAAACACGACTTCAAATTGTTCCTACCTTTTTCAATCTATATAAACGACAATCGAAAGTCAAGTTCCCGGTCGGGTTGCTTAACTCGTTTTTCAATGTTTAGTTCACTTGATTAATCGCTCTCGGTCAAGTTACGATATCAAGAGTATGCCGTGTATATAAGATCTTCCAGTTTAACAATGATCCGCCTAATTTTTCATATAAACACCCAGAGTAGGAATTTAGTTCATCATCTTTAGAAAAGAACGAATAGCAAGGATTACAATTAATGAAAGTATAACTTTTAAAATACTAGCAAAGATGAACAAGGAATTAATCAAGAGAGTACAACTACGTAAAAACTTAAAACAATCTTTTATAAACCAACGGAAATTCATTTAACGAAACATATTAGCAATCTCGATTCTAAAGTATTCAAATAGTTTTGCAAAAGATGAACAGAACATGAAAAGAAACAAACTAGAATTCTAGAAAATGAAATTACAACTAAGATTACGATTATTGAAATGGCTTGGACTTGATCGATCTTCTCTCGGAGTTGTCGGCTACGAAATGGTTTCCCAGTGCTCCTCGATTAATTCCCAGGCGAAAAGTTCTTTTTTTCCTTTTGAATCCTCGCCTAAATACACCTTTGACTTCGCATGGAACCGCCCTGAAACTGCCTCAAAACGGCGCCCGCCATTATCGTTTTCGCGACCGCCAAATGAATTCGGCGACCGCCATTTACAAAACGGCGACCGCCGTTTTGCCCAAAGACTTTGGCTGGCTACTGCATCTTTTCGGCCCTTTCGGCGGTCGCCACTCGGTCTTCGGCGCCCGCCGTTTATCCTCTGCGACCGCTGAATCATTTCGGCGGTCGTCATTTCTTCATTCTTCGTCTTTTTGCTCGTTTCTTCGATCTTTCACTCGACTCTTCGATTTTCTTCAACATTTGACCTACAAAATTAACTCAAACCACTCCAACACACCCCGTGAGATCCGAAACACACAAAAACATAAAATACGACTCAAACGACACAAACATGACGACACACAACTCAAAAACGACATAAAAACATCAACGAAAACACACACACACACGACATAAATCAACTTACTCTATTCGTGAATGCCCCCTTTTTTTTTTGAGGCGTGAGGCATATGCCTTGAGGCTCGCCTCAAATTAAAAAAAATAAAATTATAGAATTATTAGAAAAAATCAATTATATTACAATTATAAAATAACATTTGATTTATTATTAATAAATTAAGTGTGATTTAAATGAATTGTCCGAATTCAAAAGTAAATAATTCAAAATCTAAATATTTTCGTTTACACTCATATCATTTTGAAAATCAATATATAGACTTAGAAAAAGACAGATAATAACAACGATTTTAAAAAAGAAAATTAAAAATAAAAATTGAAATTATTAAAAATAACAAAAAGTATAAATAATAAAAAGAAAGAGAAAAAGATTGTCCTTAAAAGAAAAGAAAAATAGAAAAGAAGCGTACTTGCCTACTTGGAGAGGTTAAGTTTTTTAAAACGAGTATTTTAATTAGAAATTAAATGTGAGAAACGAAAAATAAATATAAAACAATAAAATTTTAGGGTAAATTAATTGATTATAGATTGGTTCAAATATAATTAATAACATTAAATTGACTTGTACGCCTCACGTTAAGGCGTATAAATTTTGAAACTGTCTTGGCTCATGTGTCTCATAACATGGAAATGCCGAGGCGGTACGAGGCGCGCCTCGACCGTTTTTTAAAACATTGATCGTAAGATTATTTTATTAATACTTTATAAAGTAAAACTGAACATTAATCTAGGCCGCTCCTAAAAAATCAATAGTAATACTCTTTCTTTCCTAAATTAATGATTACAATTTTTTTTTTACGAATTACTCCAAAAGAATTATTCCCATTAGTTTGAGAGAGAGTATATATTTGAAATATTTCCTTTTATATATAATTAGAATAGTTGTAAATTTTACCTTTTGTTATTTAAGAAAATGTCACAATAAAAGCCAGTGAGAAGGAAAATATTTTTATTGCCCTCAATAAATTGAATGAATTTGTATAAATTATAATTATACCCAGCAAATGAAAATTGAACTTCATCCAACTAACATCACTTTTTGAGAATGGTTTTAATGCTACCACACAATTATCCGGTTCTTATTTTTAATGCCAAAAAAATTTAAAAAAAAATCGTTGAATTGTCTCATAATGTCTGTATCAAAATTTCTGAGGTCATCAAGACCTCTTCACAGAGGCAACGGCAAAGTGTGGATGGTGAATGAATTCAAATGGGACTTTTAGTGACGGCTCAAGATTCCCTAGTCGGGAAATAAGGTTTAGGGCTACTGAGTTATGTTCCGCCACCTGTTCAATCCGACGAAGCTCCGCCAACCTGTCTGGATCATTGGCGAAATTCCCGCGTAGCTCTTTCGCAATTATCTGAGCATCTTTGAAGCAATTATACATGGATAGAGTCTGACAAATGAGAAGCTTGTCAAAATTCGTGATTGGCGGTTAGTACAAAAAAGTCCAAGCATCAGTAATTGACTTACAGAGAAACGGACATTGGAAATAGTTTCCCTGAACGTAAAGTAGGAGGCGTGATCAGGAAGGCAACCTTTCTGTAACAGCTCAAATAGCTGCATAAATCTCTGTGGAAAACAGTCCATAATGTGAAAATGTGAGTACCATTTTGTTAGTCCCATAATTTTGGGAAAGGGAGACGCTAAGTATTTTTCAGCCAACAGAGTAAACAAACAACAACACAAATGCAATAACATACGATGAAAATAAAGAATACCTCCTGCTCGCTGTTGAAGGGGCCTGTACATAATATTTTGTTTTCATTCCTCAGAGAAGCAAGCATCTGGGATTTTGGATAAGAAATATTAAACTATTAGAGATGGTTGATCATTCCATTTAGACTCCAGCAAACAATAGTGGATTACACTGGGCCATTAATATATATATATATATATATATATCGCCAGGTCTGAAAATAGACCCAAGAGAGATTTGATTCCTATTTTCTAGTGCCTGCCACCTCAGATAGACCTTGTTCCATATTCATTACATTTGATAGAGCAAGAAGCTAACCGATGCAGCACTAGACCCCCCAATAGACCCAACTACACAAGCATTGGAAATGCTCCTAGTTTGTCTCACCGTGAGGCCAAACCGGTTATACCCGTTAAAGCACAACTAGGCATCGGATACCAGATGATAACACATATTGAGAACAAGATTTGGAAATTTATAACCAGAAGATAATTACCATCATTAAGCCCTCTGCAACATAGATGTAGCACTGAAGTAACGAGACTGCAGGGGGTATCTGGAAATCCTTCCCCACATCCTTCACAAAATCTCTCTTCTTTTTTGACTTTCGTCGGCCTGCTTAAAAAGCACAAGAGTTGTTAAAACTTTAGAGTTGCACAATGGAAGCTGCAAAATATATTACCCTTGGTTTTTGAAACAGACTTAATTTATAGTATTCTTCCTCAGTCCCACTAAGATACATTAGTTTTCCATTTTTTGAGCACACTTAGTTTCGATAGTTATTTAACTGTGGCATTTAGTGGCAAAGGTAAAATAGAAATAGAAGGATAACAAGGAAAGAAAAATACAATTCCAATAACAATTAGTAATATGTTCTCTTATTTTGGGTGATATATTGTACAACTGTACAGGCCCATCTTATTCGAATGGAAGAAGTTTTAAATATCATATGACTAGGCAAACCGCAAACCTCTTAGCCATGTCCAAAAGTTTAAGTTGTTTGGTCTTTGACCTAAAAACCACATTTCCCTACTATTAAAATTAGTGCCAGAAAATAAAGTGCTCAGATTTAGCTTCTTTTTACAAAAGAAAGCCTAAAGACGTACAATAAATATCATCATATTATTCTCTTCCTAGACAGAATATTAGGGTTGTAAAATAGAAGGATGACATGAACCATATGTAATCAGGACATGAAATAGTTGCAGAATTGATAAGTACTTACCAGAGTCATCACTCAGCATCATTTTGAGATGAGTTTTCTCCGCAAGTTTGATCAGGATAATATAAATGTACCAATATACCATGCAATATTCACTGGTGGAATATAGCTCTAACTCAAAGCCCAGAATGAGGAAACGCAAAGCAATCCAGTATGTTTGCTCCTCTACCCATATAAGGATGTGTTTGCAGATCTTTAAACAAACATTCTTCAGGAAGAAAATAAAAGAAAATCAGGGATTAAAATGCATAAGGACATAACGTAAAAGTAAAGAATGCTGAAAAGAATAGTATATATGTGAAAATAGTTAAATAAAAAGGAATCTTTAACGTAAAAGACAAAAGGAAGTAATCAAACAAAAAGAAAAGACATCAATTCCCTAAAATAATCAAATTCACCATTCACAACATACTCCTTGATGCATGTGTATTACACTTAAGGTAGAAATTGTGTCCCACAGACAACAAAAGAAATGGTAGCTAATTGGTGAACTGATGTGAGTATATTCATCGCCAAACCAATAAACCTATCTGCATCGGACCATAGATGCAAATGAGGGAAAACGTTATGGTTTGGTCTCTAGGAGATGCAGCAAATGTTTGAAGAATACGTAGTTTCACTAAGGACAAGTTCAAAATAAGTGTGTTGTAGAAAAAGAGTTCAAATATAAATTTTCATCAGTTTTGGTGAGCAACTCAAACCTAACAAATATCTTGTGCGTATTTGTTATCATTTTTAATTACACATTATAGTGATGTTATAGAAAAAGAGTTCAAATATAAATTTTCATCAGTTTTGGTGAGCAACACAAACCTAACAAATATCTTGTGCGTATTTGTTATCATTTTTAATTACACATTATAGTGATTTTTCTCCACTAGTATTCTACATTTCTCTTTTGAGGGGATTCTCCAAGAAAATTGATTGCTTCTTTATCTTCCTACTATATCTCTTAGCTTTAAAATTTGTTTAGCTTTGTACCAAAAGAATCCAGACTTGGACAACCAGGATAAAACAAAAAAAAAATTACGTCTAAACTTGTCCAATACTGATTTTGCTCCACTAGTATTCTCCATTTCCCTTAGTTTTGCATGCAAAACGTGATCATAGCGTGCCACAGCAATTTTGTTTTAACAAAAAAATGACCACTTAAACAAACTAAAACAATAGGGCTGGTCGGAAGAGATTGAAATCTCGACCTCATTCTTAATGAAGAAATTCAAATACCATCTCTCATAATGAGATCCTGTAAAACATAAAACCACTCAATAAGACAACAGTCAGAAACCACATCAGAAAATAGCCCTATTAGAGCTTGACAAGAAAAGGAGAAGAAGGTTCGAAAAGAACAGGCTGTTTAGAACCTAGGTTGACAATGGCATTGTAAACGTGGTTTGTCCTTGGTTATGCAAATAGCGGGAAAGAAATAATAATTTGAATCATTTCGTAGCAAAAGTTAGTCTGACGCCGATAATGTTGTCAAGTCATTAATAATATTCAGGGTTATAATAATACATTAATCACAGGATAATTACAAGTAAAACTAATGAAAGGGTTTAGAGACACGCAGACATTTACCTGATCAATTGAAGTGCTTGTGACATCCCCAAACTCCTTTCTAAAAGCTAGCTCAAGCTGTTTAAGAACAATCAGGCAATAAATACATTAATCAACACAGGAAAAGCCTAGAAATCGAAATTATGAACTAATATGAAACCAAAGCAGGGGCCATTTTTATTGGAATTGTTCACCAAATAGCCTCATCAACAAATAAAACCAACAGTATATTATAATTAACATTCAAGTTCACACTAAATATTTCAACTGTCACATTCTTTAAAAATGGTATAACCTACTTTTGGCACTTGATGCTAGATTCATTGAAATAAGGAATCCATCAAAGCTGCTTGAAACACTTGAGGTTCATTCACAATAACCTCCCCTTGAAATATTTCAACAAATCCTCCTTTTAAATTGCAAAAGCATCCCCTCAAGGTTTCTACATTCACCTAACTAGACCTTCTGTTAGGGTTTCTGATGTGACACGAGTTGTTGTGATGTTTACTTCTTATTTTTTATTAGGTTATTATCTTGGGCTTTTGAGTATTATGGGCTTGACGCTTGAGGATTTAATTAGGGTTTTAGTTAGTATAAGTACACCTTTCGTTTCTAGGTTAAGTCATCTTTTGGATCATTGGAATTTGGAGTCTTTTGACTTGGACGGAAGAGTGCTTCCGTAGGTTACTTTATTTCTCTTAATAATATTCTGTTTCGAGCGTTCATCTCTTTGCCTCTCTCTACAAAAATTATAATGTCATCACATCATAATTTTAAAATCTCCCATTTACATGAGATAAGAATTAAGTTAAATAACCCAAGAATCCATATTTTATAATAAAGTGACAAAAACCGTGGGTTGTGTGAATAACTTTTGAGGATTACGGCTTGCATCAAAAATATTATTAGACTTAGGCTCTTCTGTATGCAGGTTCTGAGCTCAGCAACACATAAAGTAAAGTATCAAACTTCAGCAACATTGGCAAGACCCAGAGAACAATCATGTAATTGTTAAATTATAAGTCACAAAGAATGATAACGACTGCAAACCTGTACATATATTATTCGCCAATCCTGTAAGATCTTCCCGAGTTTACGTCTTTGCCATGCAGTATTAGTACAGAGGAGTCTAAGCAGACTGTTTAACAACTGCATTCCAAAGCACATGATTTAGTCCGTTTCAATTTTTAATCAATGTAGAGCAATAAAAATAAAACATAAAAAGCAAGAAGTGAAAGCTGATTAGTACTCATCAATCATCATGTCATTTTAAATGGCAACTAAATGATTTAGATGCTTAATTATGTATTGATAATCATAAAGCTGAATTCTTAAGAATAATGTTTCAATGGAAACTATAGGAATGTTTATTATATACAGTGAATGATTTTAGTATTAGGAGGATATTTGCCACTTTACCTGCCCTAATTGTGCAACAATTTCGTTTTTCTGGATATCATGATTCTTTACCCCTTCAGGTAGTAGGGCTGCTTTGCAAACAACAGCAAACATAGGTTCACGTCCATAAAGTTTTCCATCTTTCACCAGCAGAAACTGTCAATTAGATAACAGAATGAAAAAATTCTTTTAGAATGATATGAATCTTTAATGAGTGCTGTATCAAATAAAATCATGCTGCCTGAGATATAATGAGTACCATGATATGAAAGATGAAGTCCAAAGACTGAAAATATCTACTCAAACAAAAATTCTCAATATGACAGTATAAGAGGTATCCATTTTTATTTGTGTGTGAAATCACTCACTAAGAACAGATGAATGATAAATAAGATGATGGAACCTGAGATATAACTCATTATTTTCTAGGAAAGACAGTTTTACTAAATCAGTTTGTTATTACGAGTGAGTGTGAACTGAGTTTCAGCTCACCGCTATGTGATGCCATTCACATGGATCATTGTCGTCGTTTATCTTCTACCAAAGTGATTGCATGGTTGTACCATAAAGGTTCAAATTTACATGATCGTCCTTTTGACAGGACCTTTAGTCAGAGTATTCTCTGGACTCTCCATTAAATGTAGTTTATGTTTGTTCAGTAACAAGAATGCGATAATTTAAGGTGAGTAGATCACCAACATATTTATTCCTGTCATTCTATCGCCATCTGACATATTATCATATTAAGAAAATCAAGAGGCCAGTTCTTTATCTGCGATATTTTTCGGCCCTTATTTGTTCAAACATAAAAACTTCCCACAATAATTATATTTTTATTGCTTATGAGCAACTGCAATTTTGAAAGAATCAAATATCAAATTTAGGATTAAATTTTTTACTTCTAGGAATATATTTGAATCTCTAACAAGAAGAGCTCTAGGACTGAACCTGGATATAAGCTCTAGGGACCAGATCTGGCTGAAACTTCTGAAAGTCAACTACAAGGCGCAAAGCATCTTCAAGGACAGGATCCATAGAGTAGGAACATACAATTTGTAGATCATGGAGAAGTTTCTGGAAATATTTAACAGCCTGGTACAAGAAAGTTTAGGAATTCCTTTTAACTTCAAGAAAATGAACGTCTAAAAGTTCCATCAACAGTTTTTGACACTAACCTTTTTCCAGCTGAGTAGTTTAATTGAACGAGGTGGAGTAGGGGCTGCCGACCTACTGTTTAACGTAGAATCAAAACCAATTGGCTGGCAACCGGACGCAGTTGTTTTATCTTCTGTATCCTCTAAAGTTCTACACGCACAGTTGTGACTCAGAAACTCTTCTAATTGTAGCATTAAATCAAGCTCCGATAGGCAGAATTGTATATGTTTTTTAGCCAACTCTAAGCCTTTTCCTTGAGGTTTCCTCATACACGTTAGCACATGGTAAAAGTGCTGAGCACACAGAAAATGTTACCGGATGTTATAGAGGAAATATGATGGACGTCACATGCAAAAACAACAATACAAATGAGACGAGTTGTTCATATAAGCAGTAGACAACAACTCCAAAGACTCAATATCATCAACAATAAGAGTAGAGAAGCGTAGGAATAAAAGGGAATTAAGCACACATTTTATCATACATCTTTCCATATATACTGCTACAACTCTCATCATCACTTAAGGACAAACATCACTGGGAAAATACTTCAACTCATACATTACATTCATTTTTTTGATATTTCCTTAATAAAATTACATTTTTAAGTGCTTTCTGGAAGATGATTGCCAGCTAACGTTCTAATGTCCGTGCTTTTAAGTTTATTAAGTAGCTTTCTCCATTTTTGGTTCTTTCTCCAGCTACAATCATAAGTATCAAGGAAAACTGTTAAGTAGGTTTCTTTTAATTAGCCCAGCTTTCTTTTAACTAGCCCATTGAATAAATAGGATCAAATAATTTAAGAAATTAGTGGGAAGAAGCCCATAATGTTTTGTTTGTAGTTCTATTTAGGTAGGGAATTGTCACTGTCATTAGTTAGGGATATCTTGTGATTGAATTTTATTGGTGGCCTTAGACTTGCGGAAATGCCCCGAGAAGAACTTACGGTTATTATTTTGTTTTATGCAATAAAAATATTGATTGTTACTCTTCCTCCTATTGTTTTGCCCTTCACTCTATCAAAAAACCTATTTCAGAGGAATTAGGTCCTACATTGTTTGAGGGGGATAACACTATAGACATTATTATTATGTAATGCAACCCTGTAATCAGCTTAGAGATATCTCGACCCTATTTTCATTATAAAAGAAATCATCTCTTATCAAAAAATGCATTCTAGATTATTAGAAAAGGCATCAGGACTATCTAGCATTCCAATATGGACCTCTTCCAGTACTTTTGACGACAATGAGAGGAAAAAAGACATTGTCATCACCATCGTTATTTAAGCAGTGCAAGATGCCTATTTCAATGTAATTAGACGGGGTATGGAAAATTGTCATCCAGAGTGGGGTTCACGTTAAAATATCACCCAAGATTGGAGAGTTTCAAGATTAAAAACAAATTTTCATTTTTTGAAATCCTTTAATGGCCCAGATTACAAAAATATATGTAATTAAGGACTTGCCAATATCTATAAAATACTTTCATAAGAAAAATCTTGTCCATGTATTTATTGGTAATCTTACACCCACGAATTAGAATTGATACTGTATGTTGTTAATTGTCGAATCTACATCAAGTCATGCTCTATTACTATTTATGAATGTCTAAGGGACACTTTGCTGTGGATGCTAGAATAGTTGAGAAAATTCAAGAATCCCAATAATGTTGGCTTTTGCCCAATTTAAAAACATGGTATTGTTCTCCAAGTTTAGCACTTACAACAACCAAACAAGGACAAACCAAATAAAAGGTTACGATTATAGGTTTATACTTCATAGAGGGTGAAGCAAGGAGAATTTTAGAATTGAAACGCATTCACTATTTTACATCAGAAAAGCTATTCCTTTCATGCTCAACAAAGGAACATCTGTTCTATAATCTTACCTGTAACACAATAAACAGGCTTCTAAGGTTTATTAACTAGACACTTGTCCCCCACACTTACTCACTTTATTTTTCACTAATTACTTGTTTAGACCCTGTCTCTAGTGTTCTTTTTGGTTAAACTACATCAAACTCATGGGAAACACAAGCATCACAGTTTGAATGGCATTTCATTTCTCCATGGAAATGGAATAGGAAAGTGGGAGAGCAATAACATATGAAATTTTATAAGCGAAACTCATACATAAAGTATGTATTTCCGCATATCATTTCCTTCAGAGACCTGATGTATAGGGTAAAGAGTATCTTGGAAAATTTTAAAAGGGTATTATATCAGATCAGCAGAAATGTTTGCTTTTTGCAGGGCAAGAAGTAATAAGTTTTACTTGATTGCTAGTTGCTACATATGAGAACTTTCCAACTTTACTAAATTCCAGAGAGTATTATGCTTTGATAATCTCATTACTCTTCAACCAGTGATTAATGATTATTTATTAGGGCTATTAGTCAAAATAGGAAATCTAAGTTTCAATAAATGTTGATGTGTGGAAGTCATGTTCTTAAGTGAAGCCATCTAGCAAACTGCAAAACTATAGCAATGGTACAAGAGCCATACAGAAATCACCAAAAAATTGATTCATACAAGCAATTTCATGTCTCCACCTGATACGTTTAAGACTAACGAGAAAGTTTTCAAATTTTGTTCAGAAAAAAAAAATGCAAGACAAAATAGTTTAATTTAATATTTATGCAAGAAACAAAAAGATACAAGACCTTACGAAAGCGTAATCGGCATAGAACGGCTTTGCAAAATCCTTCTTCAAGCTCGAGATTAGTTTGCAGTGGCTCTATGTCTGCACAAAATAAAATAAAGTACACATTTATTTGGGAAGAAAAAGATATATTGACACGTTATGGGAAGAAATAGATACATTGCGGTAACTGCAGGATTCAAAATCACAAGTGTGAGCACCTTAATCAATGGTGTTCATTTTTAGTTGTGCGTTTTGCCTTTTACTCGAGCATTATTGCCCTTCGGGCTTGAGGTTAAGGTTAATTAAGAGGGTGGGGGGTGGAGTAATTTGTTAGAGTTCAATAAGTCCTTATATTATTTAGTTAGTTAGTGGGCTTTAAACTTGTAGAGTTAGGACATCAACACCCCACATGTTACGATATTAATTAATAATGTACATGTTACATGTGTTACAAGCATGAGTTATGTACCATTTAAAGACACATAGTTATGAAATAATACATGACAACTTAATAAGAAAAGCCCATTTGGATAGCAGGTCTGCAGAATACTAGCTGCAATGAATCATGCTGAATGAGGCCCAGAAATTTATTGTGGATGCCATTAACTTATAAGACAACACTACCGACATATGGTTAAGTTTTTAAATGTCCATAAACCAATGTAGTGATAAATCAAGAACTCTTCCTTACATGGCAAACAAAATGTTAAAACGTATAAGATGTCAGAAACTTTTTCCACTTAATGCTGTAAAGTAGTTAATCCTTCCAACATAATGTATTATTTTTTCATGGCATAAAAAAGGCATCTATCAAATAATAATGGTACCTCTATCTAAAAAATGCTTAAAATATCATGAAGATACATGAAGGGTAGGAGTGTACCTTCTACAACTCTCTTTTTAGATGAAGGTGATTTACAAGCCTTTAGTTGCCGAGAAACTGTTTCTTCCACAGCATGTATCATTGACAAGCATTTTTCATCTCCATCGACCTTTAACGGTAGACCATAAGCCATAATGAATAGATCTTCTTCCTGTACACCCATACATCGTTAGTGGAGATCACTGATAGCAAAAGGTGGTCAATTTTAGATATTTAGAATTTTAGACAACAAAACATAAAAAGCGAGGAACAAAACATTCTCTCTCAGAAAAATCAAATATAAAATAAATATTCATTTTGATGGACTGATTCGTTGAAGTACATTACTTCATTCGCCCGTGCATCTGAAACAGCTGAAAGAAGAGCATTGCAAGTCGTACGTAAAACTCGGCAGAAAGAATGCAGCAAGGCATGAGATGACGTTCTATCAGGCCTCAACAGGTAAATGCAAGAAAAAACTGTTTGAGCTAATGACCCTCCTGTATGCCATGTTGCCTGCACTAGAAAGAATGAACAAGTTAGAATAGGCTTCCTTCACCTCTCATGGAAAATTTTAGGATATGATTTCTAAGGGATGTATCAGAAATACCTCACAAGCTAGTAGATGATCCATTATATCAATAACCCGTTGAATATCAATTGTTCTGTCAAAGCTCAAAGGAACTGGAGCAGCACCATTGTCAATGGCTTCATCAACAGAATAAAACGTAGAAACAATACCTGAATCCATCTTGGGGTCCATTATCTAGTAAAAATAAATAAACTTTCTTCAGCAAGTATAGAAACAGGTAACTGAGAACCAATGTAAGCAGTTGTTTATAATCTGTATCTCGTTAGTCTTCCACTTATTGATTATTCAGTAAATTTTATAATTTTAAGTTAAAACTGTGTATCTCAATAAAAAAAAAAAAAAGCAGCATTACCTCTAAAGCAGACATGGCAGCAAAAAGATTAAAATTCTCCCCATTAATGAGCTCACCATTTTGAAGATCTGTTGAAAAATTAAAATAAAACAATTATTCGGCCACCGCAAAACATAAAAATGTAAATTCAGTATAGCGTCAAGGCAACTGAAACAGCAGGTAGGCAGTTGTTTTACAAAATCTTATGCCACATTTATCTTGGGTTTTTACAAACTAGACTGGAAAAAATAGAGTCCAAACATAAAAACCACACCTATGAAGACAACTTCTCACATGAACAATTCGTGTATTTTGCAATCGAGTTAGACTAGACAACACACTTGACTTAATACACAAGATTACTGAAAGTTGGGAGTATCCAATCTTTATCCGATTACTGAAAAACATTCAAATGAAAGTCATTATTTTGCATTCCGTAATATCGTGTATCAATCATTATTCTCATAGTTTCATTCAAATTACACTAGCAGAACCCTGATACACTGTCGAATAAACTTCCCACAGTAGGAAAATCATGTAGATAACAATTAAAAAGTCAAAACCTTGATTAATGAAACGCAAACAGATGAACAAGACCGCAATTTGAGAAAGAGAGAAAGAAAAAGGACCGTCACAAGCACGCCGGAGGAGAGACGAGACATCAGACCAAACGTTGTCATTGCCGGAAGGGATAGAAGGGCTAATCGTCACTTCCACGTCTCCGATTCCCGCAGACTCACTCTTCTCCGCCATAAAAAAAAAACACTGTGTTGTGCGTGAGAAATTTGCAGGGTTTGATTTTTACCTGATGAGGTTTTATGATCAATAACAATAATATCACAAATATCTACCCTAATAAATCAATTCTGTAAGTAATGTTTTTTTATCCTTAAAATATCTACCCTAATAAATCAATTCGGTAAGTCCCCAAGGCATAATCGAGTGGTAAAACCTATGATGATGTGGGTGAGATATTCCCCGGCGACGCAGAGTTCGAATCTCGGGTGGGACAAATTTTCATTGAAATATTATGAAGGTTTGTCCTGCAGTGAGACTTGTTGGCTCTCTCGCACAGGTGTCTGCTACTCGGGCACATCCCTCGATTTACATCCTACTCGATCGAGAGACCTCCGATCGAGTGGAGGTGGAGTTTCTCGTCTCTCCTCTTTATAAAAAAAATAAAAAAATAAATCAATTCTGTAAGTAATGTTTTTATCCTTAAAATTTGACTGTAAGAGTGTCAATAGATCATGTCGGATTATTAAATACAAAAAGGCGTAGGATATTTACACTTACAATATGGATTTACACACCCCTTTTTTTATTTTGTATTTTTTAGATAATTGTGAAATATCTATTATGCAATGCTTTTCTTTATAATTATTTTTAGTACCTACACCCCCTTTCTATAATAATTCTAATATTATTATTTTTAATTACTTTTAACCTAAATATTATTTATTTCATCTCTTAAAACTACGGCAGTGGAAAAAACAAGAGAAAAATTATTAGAAAAAGATATTTATCTTCGTTTGAAAACGAAGATGGAGAACCATGAATTTGTAAGTTTTTCTACTTGAATTTTGTTTTTTCATCTCATCAATTCTAATTATCAATAACATGTAACTTTTCTCTTTTCATGCACATTACAAGCCCTATTTGATTTATCTTTTTTCCAAAAAGACAAGCCAGAACAATATGCAAATGTTCGACCATGGACGACTGAACAAATGTTTTGTGTTCGATCGTATGTGAACGAACTTTCAGAGTTTGTTCAATCAGTTGTGGTCGAACAAAAAGGTAATGTTACACTGTATACTTCTGAACATTAATTAATATTTTTTTAACTTTTTTAGGATACAAGTAATGATGTAGATAAATTACTCGAGAATATTATTGATTCGGAAGATCTATCAAACCAGAATGAAGATGCAGCTCATGACAACGAGTCCGAGTGTATTGAAATTGTTATGGATTATACTTCTATCTTCACAAACTTCAATTATTTTGTAAGTAGAGAAGCTTTACAAGAGTGGGTAAGCGATGTTGCCAGGAATTACAAGATGGTCATTGTTGTGAAGCATTCGGAAAATGGTTTAGGAAAGAAAAAGGCTCAAGTTTTGTTGGCGTGTGAACGGGGTGGTGAGTACCGTGACACTAATAAGAGGAAGAGGGATAGTTTAGCATTCACTATGGATTTGAATGATGAACAAGGGGGAAGATAATCATAAACATAAGAGGAATGATACTGGCTCAAAAAAATGTGGTTGTCTTTTGTTGAAAGGCAAAAAGTTATCTTCCACGGAATGGACATTAGAAGTGAAGTGCGGAACTCACAATCACCCGTTGGCCGTTTATCTCGAAGGTCACTCATTTCTTGGGAGGCTGACACCCGAAGAAGAGAAGATAGTCACTAATATGTCTAAGTTTCAAACTCCAGTGAAAGATATATTGAAGATGCTTAAGGAGAGAAATCCTCGCAACTGTTCCACCCTCCGAACAATTTACAACTTTCGAAAAAAAAAACAAATTGAATGTGCGTGAAGGGAGAAATCAACTGCAACATCTAATGAAATTATTGATTGATAATCAGTATTTTCAACACCACAGAACTTTTCCGCAAACTAATACTTTAAGAGAGCTCTTCTTTGCACACCCCACAAGTATTCAATTATTTTGTGCTTTTCCGATTATATTGATAATGGATTGCACGTACAAAACAAATAGGTATAGATTACCTTATTTGGAGATGGTTGGAATTACGTCCACGGGAATGACATTTTCTGTTGCTTCAACATTCCTTCACGCCGAGAAAGAGGAGAATTATACGTGGGCATTAGGTGTGCTTCGTGATATATTGAATAATGGTGACCTCCCTAGAGTGATACTTACGGATCGAGAGTTGTCGCTCATGAATGTTGTCTCTTCCATATTTCCAGAAGCAACACACTTTTTATGCAAATGGCACATAGATAGAAATGTGTTGGCCAAATGCCGAGATAAATTCGATACTAGTGAGAAGTGGAAAACATTGTTCTTTTATTCATGGAAGAGTGTGATGGAAGCTTCATCGAAGAAAGAATTCGCAAATGTTATTCGTTCTTTTCACGAATATTATGCAAATGTTCCTTTTGAACGCGAGGCTTACCAATATTGCATGAACCAATGGGTAAATCCGTACAATGAGAAATTTGTGGCAGCTTGGACTAATAAAGTGATGCACTATGAAAACAGAACCACAAACAGGTATTTTTAATTATTTGTATTTATTTCCAGTACACTAAAGATTTATTTGTAATCTATAAAATAATTTTTAATTTTTAAGTATGATTTTAGGGTTGATAGTCATCATTCCGCTTTAAAAAAATCACTTGGGAACAGTATGGGAAATTTTGAAAGTTGTTGGAACAGGGTAGATACTTTATATCAAGCCAGTCATAATGCCGTAAAAGCTTTGTTTGAAAAGAGTGTAAATGTCGCTATGCACAAGTTGAAAGGCGTAATTTTTAAAGACTTACTTGGTGTTGTGTCAATTTACGCTTTGGAAAAAATTTACGGTGAGCTACGTGGAATAAATATGGATAAATTCGATCCTAAGTCATGCGGTCATTTAATGAGAAATGTATGTGGTTTGCCATGCACTCATGAGCTACATGAATATAAGAAAGCTGGGAAACCAATTCCTTTGAAAGCAGTTGACAAATTTTGGAGAAAGCTTGACTTGGAGCCGATGTTAGAAAGTGAAAACAATAAAAAAGATTATGTTGTTGAAGATATTGATTCTCGATTTGAAGATATAGTAGAAGAAATTAAGAAACGATATGACAAAGGAGAGACGTCACAAAAACGAGTAATGTTAAGACAATTGTTAGAGCTTAATAATCCAAGTACTACTTCGATGGTCGAACCAGAACAGAAGACTACTACTCGTGGTCGACCTAAATCAAAGGCATCGAAGAAGAAGGACTACACATTGACTAAGTGTGATCCGAGTTTGTTTGAATACAAAGAATCTTTGCCTTTTCGAAAATATCAGTACCTGAGGACATTATTGATGTAGAGGTGCCATTCAAATGTAGTTTGTCCCAAACAAACAATGAAGAAAAAACTGGTACTTACTTTCAAATATTTTAAAATTCACTTATTAAATTATGTTTTTTATTTGTACTATATTTATGTGTGTTGACAGAATATTCTCAAGGGTACTCGATCGGTTACACATGATGGTTTTAAAGATTTATTGCCCAAGCAGTTTCAACAATATATAGTCGATTGCAAAAATGTAGAGTCAGACGGTCATTGTAGTTTTAGAGCCGTTGCAGCTTTAATGGGATTTGGTGAAGAGAAATGGACGGAAGTTCGCCGCGGAATGATGAATGAATTAAGTCATAACTTAAAATTGTATGCGCGAGCTTTTAAAGAAGAAGCAATGGTAAATGATATCTCCAAGGCTCTCAATTGTTTTACGAATTATGCATCAAGTCCAAATTGGTTCATTTTGCCATACATGGGATACTTGGTTGCATCAATGTACAATGTGGCTTTTATTATGTTGGGTCAGATCTCACTTACATTCTTGCCATTGCGAACCGCTATACCGGATAACCCAAGGTCTATTTGTGTCGGACACGTTAATGGAAATCATTTCATCCAGGTAATTTTACTAGCTTTATATATATGATTGGTTCAAAACTTTGTATGACACTTATTGTTCAAAATCCAAGTCGGCTGAAGGTTGGTTTGAAGGTTATAAAAACAATCAAATTAGATAATGATGAACTACTTCCTTTAGTATTTTGAACAACATGAATATTGATGCACTTTGAGTAGATTATATATTTCTACCTCTATTATTGCATTTGGGTTTGTATTGATTGGAATGAATTTGATATCGTGATTGCTATTGTTTAATGAAATTATTATGTGGAACAAACTACACATGTTCGGTCATCATCAGTCACATAATGACTCATTTCGGATTATACTTAACAAAAGTTTTTAACCATAAAATACTAACCAAGGTCTTCAACACAATCAACTTCACAGAAAGTTTTTAACCATAAAATACTAACAAAGGTCCACAAATTTGGACGGTTTGATACTTGGAAGCTAGGCCTAATTGCCTGTACAAATAAGCTAGTGTTGCTACTCCCCACGAGTACTGATGGAAATCTCCCATATCCTCCAAGTACTCTAGCCATAAAGTAGACACTCGTGTGCCAGTCTTATCAGCGAACATGGAGCAACCAAAAGTGTACAAAGCATAGGCTCGAGCAGAACGTAACACTTCATTCGCATCATTAGAAGCACACATGTCTATGTAATTATTTCGCAACCACTCCAACTTTCGACAACCTGGACTTTTTAAAGTAACTCTTCCATGATCGACGACGTTCTATGTTTTTGTCCTCTACAAATTCCCACGCTAAGACTCTCCCAATGTGACTGTGACACTTTATCACATCCCGGTCAGTTCCCCTCCAAATGTAATTTGCCACGTGGCTTTAAAAGTTATCTAACGATGGCGAATTTGGCAATATGAAATCGGAATCAACATATTCTTCTTCTACTACAACGTTGTTGTCTTCGTCTCCATCATTTTCTTCATCGATTTCATGCTCATTATTAAGAAAAGCCATCAAAGTATCTGGAATAAACTAAAAAAGGGAAAGAAGTAGAAAAAACTTACATATGAAAGTAATTTGTTTGATCAAAATAAATTCTCGCCATCACAATGTTGTATTTTTAGGGGTTACTGAAAGATAGTAGAGGCTTGGATATTTATTGAATCGCGTAGAAACGCTTTCCTTAAAGAGTATTTCGACCCTATATAGCCTGGGTATCACGAAATCCCTCACAGGATAAGACAATAACGACACTCGAGTCTTAATTAGGCTTAGAACACGAGCAACTTATGGAACTTTATGTATTATTTGTTGTTTCAAGGCTCTCAAATTCGAGGGTAATGTTGTGTGTATTCAGAAAATGAATTCCACTCCCTTATATAGGTTTTAGACACCCCTTCCTTTGAACATAAGCACCCTTTAGTTGAATAGGTACCTTTTAGTAGGGGTGTTCACGGGCGGGTTTGGGCGGGTACATCCATAAAAAATCAACCGACCCATTGATGGCGGGTTTCAATTTTATCAACCATACCCGCCCATTTTTTTACTTCAACCGTATGGTGCGGGTGAAGGCGGGTGCGGTCGGGTGCGGGCGGTTTGACGGGTAAAATATCATTTTTAAATAAATATACAATTGTAAATAGAAAAAAAATAAAAAAAAATAAGAAAAACGAAAAATAAAACTAACACAAATTAAAAAGAAACATTCATTTAAAGTTCTAGTAAAACATTACAAAATAATAACTTATAGTTGCACAAACCATTAAAGATGTTGTTAATTTAAGATGTTAAAGATATGAACTTGTGAATTGTGTTTAATTGAAAAAGAAAAAATAAAATCAAAAGCATATATTAAAAACTAGTTAAGAAAAATTTAAAATTATCTCATACTACTATACTAGTAATAATATTAATAAAAATTAAAAAAAATATATATATTGAAAATTATAAAAAATGTAACATAAAGTCAAAATCAATTGTATTATATATATATATATATATATATATATATATATATATATATATATATATGTATATATATATATATATATATTATGTGCGGGCGGGTCGGTTAATTTGCGGGTGGTCACTTACGAAACCGCTACCCACCCGAATTTTGGCGGGTTTTATAAATTCTAACCGTTGGGTAATTTGTTCAAAATAAAACCGACGGGTTCGGGCGGCTTTCGATCGGGTTGGCGGGCGGATCGGGTTTGGCGGGTTTTTTGAACACCCCTACCTTTTAGTGAACACACCCTTTCACTAAGTACCTATTCATGTTGTTTTGCATGGCTATTCAGGCAATTTCGAATTTGCATACAATATATGATATTAAATCATTATCTAGCCATGCAAACCATGCAACCACGAGATTAAACTCGACATGCATCAACATGCTTATTCAAAGTATTAATCCGTATCAATTTTATATGAACGTGTACTCCACACTTCTCCAAATTCATATTCTATTGACTAGGAGTAATCCAAAGCCTTGAATGATTCCAACTACATTAAACGGACAATGATTTCACTTAAATCATCAACATTCCTCCCCCATTTAAGTGCAATCCTTGAATCATAAAAATTCAACAAATAAAACCAAATTTGTGCATAAAATGAAAATGTCTTGAAGATTGAATTTTCATCTTAGTGAATTATACTTTACAAATATTCGAGAATCATGGTGTCTTAAAGATTGAACCATTCAACCCATCTGAATACATGAAGACAAAACACACACAAGTTTATTAGAATTCCATAAGGAAAACCGACACAAAATAGGCCTTGTGTCCCTATCCATTCATGAGCGTATATAGAGCATAGCCACAACTCTTGAAGTTGCCACACTTCCCACTCACATAGGTGAATCTTTTCTTCGTGCACTTGCACAATGCACTTTGTCAAAAGACTCATTAAGAATTTAAATTCAACCTTAACATGCAGGTTCAAACACATACCTTTGGGATAATTTCCATGTGTTTCAATCTCAAATATAGGCTTCCCAATTGAATTCTGGTTCTAATACAATTAGAAATGAATTTGGTATCCCATATTTGAAGATTCAGAGAGGCTTAAGACCCATCCCAATTACCGACTTTGCTACCAAGTCCTTCGCTAATGCCTTGGTCAAATGATCAGCGAGATTATGTTGAGATCTCACAAAATCTATAGAGATTACTCCATGAGTGATCAGCTCACGGATCGCGCTATGTCTAACGCCCAAGTGCCTTGACTTGCCATTGTATACTTGACTGTATGCCTTAGCCAAAGTGGCTGCACTGTCACAATGAATAGAAAATGCCGAAATAGGCTTCGGCCACAAAGAAATTTCATACACCAAATTCCTTAGCCATTCAGCTTCTTTACCAGCTGTCGCGAGTGCTATAAATTCAGATTCCATAGTGGAACTCGTAATACAAGTTTGCTTCTTTGAAGCCCAACTTATAGCACAGCCTCCGAGTAAGAAAACCCAACCAGTAGTAGAGGAATGATCCTCTATATTGGTTATCCAACTCGCATCAGAATACCCTTCTAGTACCGAAGGATATCCGACATACGTCAAACCAAGGTCTTTGGTTCCCTTTAAGTATTTCAATACACGCCTAACAGCCTGCCAATGATGCGTGCTAGGATTACTTGTGTATCTACTTAGTTTGCCTACTGCAAATGCAATGTCCGGTCTTGTGCTAGTCATAGCATACATAAGACGTCCGATTACCTTGGAGTATTCCAACTGGGACACCGCAACACCCGTATTAGGCATAAGTTTCACACTTGGATCATAAGGAGTGCTAACCGGAGAATAGTCATCGCAATGAAATTTCTTCAACACTTTCTCAATGTAATGAGATTGTGTTAAAGTAATAGCATTGTTCTTACGTTTGATTTTTATTCCCAAAATCACATCTGCCTCCCCCATATCCTTCATGTCAAAGCTTGATGATAGAAATGCATTAGTAAGGTCCACTTGTCTTTGGTCAGTACCAAAGATAAGCATATCATCAACATATAGACAAATGATGACTCCTTTACCAAAGTCATCGAATTTGCTATACACACACTTGTCCGATTGATTTAATTTAAATCCATTCGACAAGATTACTTCATCAAATTTTTGATGCCACTGCTTAGGTGCTTGTTTCAATCTATACAAGGATTTAACGAGTTTACATATTTTATGCTCATTACCAGGCATAACGAACCCTTCGGGTTGTTTCATGTAAATCTCTTCCTCTAATTCACCGTTAAGGAATGCCGTTTTTACATCCATTTGATGGATCACTAGATTAATTATTGCAGCCAAGGCTATCAATAATCTAATCGTAGTTATTCTCGCAACAGGTGCATATGTATCGAAATAATCAATGCCTTCCTTTTGCCTAAAGCCTTGAATGACCAATCGGGATTTATACTTGTCGATTGAACCATCGACTTTCATCTTCTTTTTGAAGATCCACTTGCATCCTAATGGTTTACAACCGTTAGGTAAATCAGCAAGTACCCAAGTGTTGTTTCCCATAATGGAATCCATCTCATCATTGATGGCTTCTTTCAAAAATGCAACATCTTGCGATATCATGACTTCCTCGTATGTTTTAGGCTCATCATCAACATGATAGCAATACGAGTATTGGAAGCCAACTTCGTCCCTTGATCCTTCAACCAAAAAGGTCTGGAAATCGGGACCGAACGATTTCTTAGTCCTTATCCTCGTGCCTCGACGAGGTTCAAGCGACTCAGGCTCAGGAAAGGTTAATTCCTTGCTTTCAGCCACCTTAGGCACCAGATCCTTGGGCCTAACCATTGATGAAAATCGAGTTTCATCAAATATGGCGTCCCTCGATTCTATGATTGAATGAATCGCAACTGAATCATTTGGTTCAATCACATAGAATCGATATGCCTTGGAATGCACAACATATCCAACAAAGATGCAATCAATGCCTCTTTCTCCCAAAGTTTTCCTTTTGGGATCCGGTAGTCTTACGACAGCCCAACAGCCCCAAACCTTTAGGTAATTCAGGTTAGGCTTCTTTTTGTACCAAAGTTCATAGGGAGTAACCTTGTTTCTTTTGTTAGGAACCCTATTTAATAAACAGCAAGCCGTTAACACGGTTTCTCCCCAGAATCCACTATTCAAACCCGAATAGGATAATATGGAATTCACCATTTCCTTTAGTACTCGGTTCTTCCTTTCGGATATACCGTTTTGTTGAGGAGTAAAGGGCGCAGTTATTTCATGAATAATACCACATGATTCAAACAAAAAAGGATCATAATATTCGCCTCCCCTATCGGTTCTCAGCTTTTTAATCATGCATTCTTGTTGTAGTTCAACTTCAGTTTTAAATACCTTAAACTTTTCTAGCGCTTCATCTTTAGTACTTAGCAGAAATACATAGAAAAATCTAGAATAATCATCTATGAAAGTTACTAAGTATTTCTAATTCCCCAACGAAGGTGTACTATGGAAATCACATAAGTCGCTATGCACAAGTCCAAGCATATAAGATTCACGTTGAACATCTTTAAAAGGCTGCCTAACGATTTTAGTTAGCATTCATGTATTACACTTATTTTCTTCTAAGTTCATGGCAGGAATTAGATCAAGTTTAGACATTTCAATCATACGCTTATAATGAACATGTCCTAGTCTAGCATGCCATAGTAATGAATCATTAATATTAGAAGAAATCATAAGCACCGAATCAGAATTTTTATTTATAATATTCAGCATGAACATCTCATTACATTGATATCCAAAGCCGACAAACACACCATTCTTAGTCAATATATATTTATTAGATTCATACACTTGTTTATATCCGTACTTGGATAAAACACTACCAGATACAAGGTTTTTCCTTATTCCGGGTACATGTAATACATCTAATAATACTAAGGACTTTACGGAACTGAATTCCAACAACACTTCGCCGCGACCAATAATAGGGGCAGTTGACTCGTTTCCCATGTAAAGCACTGATCCATCTTTAACCGGTTCATACTTCTAAAACCAATGACGATCTTTGCATACATGCTTGGTTGCACCCGAGTCAATCTACCATGCCACCGAATCATCCTGCATATAAAATGCTTCAGAAACTATAGACACATAATTTATATCAATAACTAAATTATGAGTCTTAGTCTCACCTTGATTGGTGTTCGGTCCCTGGTCATTAGACCTTTGTCCCGAGCGATTATACATCGTTCCCTTCTTATTCTTGTTTGCACGACAATCACTTTTAAATTGACCCGCTTTTCCGCATATCCAACAAGCGCACTTAGGCTTCTTACTCCCAGCATTGTTGTTGTTGTTGTTGTTGTTGTTGTTGTTGTTGTTGTAGGGACGCTTTGTCCCTCGATTCTTATACGAACTCTCCCTTGCTTCTATCATATTGATAGTTGCAGACCTTATAGGTTCCTTGTCCTTGGGTTTTTCACCCTCTTGCGCCCTTAGAGATTCCTCTATGCGCAAGTGACTACCAAGTTGTACTAAAGACAACTCTTCATTTTTGTGCTTTAGTGTGTGTTTGAAGTCTTTCCACGACGGCGGTAATTTGTCTATAATACTAGACACCGAGATGGACTCGTCCATCTTCATATTATGTTGGGTAAATTGACCCAAAATCCAGAGAAATTCATTATATTGCTCCATTACCGGCCTTCCGTCGCACATTTGGTAATTCATAAAATTACCAACCATGAACTTCTTACTAGAAGCGTCCTCGTCAATGTATTTGGATTCAAGACTATCCCAGAGTTCTTTAGCAGATTCAACGTTTTGATAGATGTCGAAAAGTGAGTCAGACATACCGTTTAAAATATGTCCACGACATATATAATAGTCGTTCTCCCATTTGCACCGTTTCCGAGTTTCCTCTGGCGTTTCGTTGTCCTTTGCTTCTGGTTGTGGAGTGCTTAGCATGTACACCACCTTTAATGTTGTTAGCATAAAATGCATCTTCTTTTGCCACCTTCTAAAGTCTACGCCTTCAAATTTTCTCCAACTTGCCAAACTTGCTGGTCATCTCTCGAACCGCTTCCATCTTTCAGTATATGGAAATACTCTTTAAGAATGTTGTATTTTTAGGGGTTACTGAAAGATAGTAGAGGCTTGGATATTTATTGAATCGCGTAGAAACGCGTTCCTTAAAGACTATTTCGACCCTATATAGCCTGGGTATCACGAAATCCCTCGCAGGGTAAGACAATAATGACACTCGAGTCTTAGGCTTAGAACACGAGCAACTTATGGAACTTTTGTTGGAGTTGTGTACTTAATGTCTAGATTTAAGTGACGGAAACTCACGATCCATTGCCACTAATCTATTTAATTAAATAAACAATTATTTGCGTTTAATTATTTATAATTAAATATATGCAAATTATAGTCCTGGATTATATACGTTGTAGTTAGTATGGTGTGCGACGTCACACAGAAGATCATACTATCGGTTACTCGTATTTAATCGAACAGTTGCTCACGACCTAGATGGACACGGACCAATCCATCGGTATAGTCGTTGTGTGAGAGAGAAAATAATCTGTCTTGATTATTTTATCACACTTGTACACTTGGTGTATTGGGCGGATCGTTGAGATTCATCGATTAGGATTGCCGGCGATAATCGATTCGAGTCTCAGTGTATTTTATTCTTAATCCCTGAAACTATTGCGGGTGTGTATATTTAATATAAGTGACTTTGATTTACCAAAGGAATTAACCGATTTAATTATCGGGTTAATTACCGGTTAAGTTGGGTCACTATATTTTATATATGACATGCCGTGAATACTTGACGGGAAAGTGTATCCCGGAAGGGTTGATAATATCCCCGAGATGAGTTCATAAGGAATTATTATGTAAACCCTGCAGGTGGATTCGTTCCGCATAATAATTAAGGTTGAATGGTACTAGTCTCGGATATAAGAGATGAATAAATTAATTAGCAATAAATTAATTTTATTCATGGATATTTATATCTTAAATACACGGAATAAATAATACTACCGGAGAAATATTATTTGATATAATATGGTTTAATATTGGGAGTGCAATTAATTTTATATAGTGGATTATAGAATTAATTAATAATAGTAAGGATTAATAGATTTGGGCTTGGGCTCAATTTAATCACTATTATTGGAAGCCCAATATTCCACCTCCTTAAGATCCCCTACGTAGCCTATAAAAGCACTACATGGTCTTCACAATTAGACAAGACAGGATAATCATACTTGATTAGTCTAGAGAGTTCGTGAAGGAGATCCATGGAGTTCGGTAGATCGTCGCCCACACGACGTCCGGGCTAGTGCAAGGAATACGTGGGAAGATCTCAAAGGTCATCAAATTGAGTTCTACGTTTCTCCGAACAACGAGAACGAGGTAAATCGTAAAACCCTCTTTATGATTTTATCGTTTAATTATCGTGAAAATATCATGAACCAAGATCCGAGAACGAGACCCAAGACGAGGACGAACCGGGCGGTGGTGGTCGAATACCACCGGACCGCCGGCGGATCGTCGGCTCGCCTAGGAGGGGTCGAAGGGCGTGAAACCCTAGCGCTCGCACGGTTGCGAGCGCACGCCTCCATCGGGCAGCCGCGGTTTGGCCGTGGCGGAGGGTCCGATGAAAGGGGGCTGTTCCGTGAGGGTTTCCGGCATGTCCAGCGGGCTGCTGGAGCAGCCGCTCGCACGGTGCGAGCACCGCTCGCACGGGCTGGTCGCCGCTCGCGCGGCAGGACCACCGCTCGCGCGGTGGCGGGCTGGTGGTGATCGCTAGCCACGGTTCGACCGTGGCTGGGCGTGCGATCACCGGGCGTCGGCTGGGCATGAAAAGGGGCTGCTACGAGCAGCCCTAGGCGGCTGCCAAGGACAGCCGCGAGCCTCACGTGGAGGCTCGACCGAACAGCCCGTCTTTGTTTGCGGTTAGGGTTTGTTTGGTTGGGCTATCCCCGTGGAGGTTCGTGGCGGATTTCCGGCAACCGGGATTTCGATTGGAGTTGTCGTTCCGCAATTTGACAACCCCGGATATTCGATCTCCGAAGGATTTCGGTCGGAATTAATTAGATAATTTATTTATTTAAATTTATTAATTCCGGGATATCGATTTCCAACAATTGGTATCAGAGCGTTGGTTTTAGTTCATGGTATTTTTCGATATATTGTTCTACCTTGCAGGGTTTCCGATTATTATGGCTAGATTTAATTATTGTTAATTAATGTCATAATATTGTTCTTGATTATTAAACTCTCGGTGACGTCAATATTTGTTCTTGTGTGGTGAATGCTTGTTCTTATTTTTCCGGAATTTGTATGAGGTCGATTTCATGTAGAGAATCGATACCGGAGAACGTAGTAATAAATTTGTAATTTATTTTACGTTGGATCGAGTCCGAAACGACGACCGGAAAAGTGTGACGGAGGAGACGAAGAGAGGGAGGATTCCGGGGATCGATCAACCCCATGATCGACCCCAAGTAATGGATCAATTGAGTGGGAGGGGCAGCCATCGCACCCCTTGGCCGTGGGCTGCCACCGGTAGTGGTGGTGGCTGGCCGGTTGGCGCGGTGATGTGCTCCTCTCGGCCTCGGTCGATGGTGGGGGTGGCGTGGGGATCCCCAACCCATGCTACTCCTGCCAAGATCCAACTTTCCTAAATTGATTCGGTTTTCCTATTTTGAGTATTCCTATTTTTGGGAATTCTCATGGAAATAGGAAAAGAATTAATTTGAATTAATTTATTTCCTTATTCTATTATGGAAGTCTTCTAGAATATTCTAAGTTCTACTTGGAATAGGATTCTAGAGATTTAATGGAATTAGAAAGGAAAATAATTAATTATTAAATTAATTTATTTCCTATTTGATTATTCCTATTTTATGGGAATTTTCATGGACATGGAAATTAATTAATTTTGGAAAGTTTAGGAGTCCTAAATTAATTTTTCCTTATTTAATTATTCCTTTATGGAATTTTTAATGGATTAGGAAATGAATTAATTTGGAAGGACTAGGAGTCCTAAATTATTTTATTTCCTTATTTCATTATGGAAATCATCTAGAATATTCCAAGTGGGTCTTGGATAGATTATTCTAGAGATTTTGAAGTAGAAAGGGAAAATAAAATAAATTTATTTTATTTCCTTATTCTATTATAGATGTCTTCTAGAATATTCCAAGTGGGTCTTGGATAGATTATTCTAGAGATTTAATAGAATTAGATAGGAAAATAAATAAATAAAAATATTAATAATATTTAATTTTATTTTTGATTTATTCGATTGACTTAATTTTCGAATTAAGTAACTTTTGGATTTATTAAAAATAAATAGATTTAAATATTGGAATTAATATTCCCGTCACATGGAGCATTCAAGAACGAAGACTAAAGACTAGAAGATGCGTACGGAGATGCGATAAAGCCATAATAGTCGGAAAATAATATTCTAGTATTATTTTGATTATGTGATAATATTCTATGTGCTTTATTTCATGTATGCATGCTTATGTGTATTTAATTATGCATTAGATAGCGTATCCCTTTGTTATAAAAAGCTAAGTGGGAGAGGGTATGGAAACATATCCATGGTCTCCATTGCTGTTCTCTTGGTGACTTTTATGGACTTTTGAAGTTCGTATAGACAAGTCATTGGAGGAGAATTCTTGTAATTCTTTTTACGAGAAACATTGATTAAGTTTATCAAACAATGCCTAATTTGTCTTTCCAAAACTGATTTCAAGTCGACTCATTCTCACCCCGGGGAGTGGAATGGAGCCAAAGCCACTTGGTCATGTCGAGGACACAAATTAGAGGCAGTCGTACCATCTTTTGAAGGTGGATCGATTGTCTGCTCGGCTCCCTCATTTATGAGAGATAGGGTCGTTCGCATGGTGAATCACTGGTTAGAAACTTCGAGTTTCACTTATGATTCTCCGCGTCTTGATTTACAAGATTAAATGAATCAAGTAATTGGGAGTCAATTGTAAAAGTCTTTTGGTGTAGTAAACGTCCACACTATCGTGGCTTGCTACATTGAATGGGATTTTGGAACGATTGATGTAGACAGTTATAGAAGGGAGTAAAGGAGCGTATGTTAACGTAAACGTCCACACTATCGTGGCTTGCGGTGAATATGCGTGTCCCAAACAATCTTCTTAGATACTGAGTAATGGTTTACACTAGGTACGCTTCTTAGTATTCTTCCCATCGAAGTAACGCTAATGATGATGTACGACCGAAGGAAATCTAATTGCTAAATCATTTGGATAGGTAAACGTCCACACTATCGTGGCTTGCCATATCTGATGGGATTTTAGATGTGATTAGTGGTTTAATGATATTATTTGAGGGAGATAATATCGGAGATTAAATCGATTGTTTGTTGTTATATGTGCTCATAGATTAGGATATGGCTTTGAACCCACTTTCTGTGATACGTAAGGATTTTAAACTCATTGGTCCCTAAATGTAATGATTGGAATAGAGATCTAGACTTTGTCCAGACTGTTGAAGAGTACTGGTTAGTACTCAGTAAGCTTTGTCCTCCCGAGCCTATTGACATAGGCGGCTAGACAAGAAGCGATGAGGATACTCATAAAGGCCAGTCACTTCGAGGAAACGCTTAAACACGTTTTTGAGATGATTGACCTTTTAGACGAGTTGAGACGGAAATCGCAAGCTCTTGTAGCCAATGCCAAAGATTTCGAACCTAAGGGGAAAATCGGGGGAAAGGAAAAGCAAGCAAAGAAACCCAGTGGTCCTAGGTTTCTTGGACCACGAGATGGGACGAGAAAGCCATGAGGCAAGAGTTCTCGATGCAAACAGTCTGGGTACTGGAAGTCTGATTATCCTCTCAAAGAAAGTACGAAATTCTTCTTTAAGTCGTAAAACATAGTCAGTGGTATTATCTACCGGAACCTGGTGTGTAGATATGGAACCACTGACGGTATGTGCATTTTAAATGCAAAGGTTCCAGGAAACCTAACGACTTGGAAAAGAAGAAATCGTAGTCTACATGGGCAATGCTGTAGAGGAGGCAGCAGTTGCAGTGGAGGACATTTTATAGGATTTCATTTTGAGTTATTGCTTTTATGTACCTTTCATATTAGAAAGAACTTTGTTCTGGATTTCTAATGAATGGATATTTTATTTCTTTTAATCATTTGATGGTTAAAAGAAGAAATAATGATATTATCTATTTTGGTACATTAGCTAGCAATATATAAATGATGAATCCTGAGTCCACCACGATGCAACGAACCGTTTTATATAACTCATTTTACTAATAAGAGATTTCTTTATTAAATCATTTATACTTGTGGATTCTTATGCTAAGTCATATTTATTCAAATAAGAAGTTCAAAGGTCGAAAATTGATTGTTTGATCAATTAAGTTGAAGGAGTGGACCTTCCGACCTAAGAATCTAATTTGGAAGATAATACGACTAAGAAATCCTTTATGGATATAAGATATAAGATCCGGACAAGTATAAGAATTGATTAACTCTGATGTATGCAGACCTATGTCTACTCAGACAATAAGGTACGAGTACTTCATTTGATGATTACTCGAGAAATGGATTAGGATACCTGATGTGCCACAAAAGCAAGTGTTTTTGACAAGTCAATGGACACTAAGCAATTGTGGAGAACCATCAAGGTATATCCATTTGTAGCCTGCGATTTGATCGCGGAGGCAAGTACCTGTCTGAAGAATGCATGGCATACTGATCAGAGATTGGGATTTGATCCCAAATGACTACACCATACACTGTTGTGTAGAAATGGTGTGTCGATAATAAGAAATGGAACTCTTATAGAGATAGTAAAAGATGAGTTATACGGAACTACCTATGTTCTATGGATATGTCTGGAAACAACGGCGCATTCAAATGCGGTTGTAGAATGTCCTGGAAGAACAAAAGATGTGTGTTCGATAGTACTATGAACCAGAAGGACGTTATAAGTTCTAACGCCCGGTTCTTAGAGGAAGACTATTAGATGAACCACAAGCCCAAAATGACGTGATACTTCTGAAAAGAGAGAAAACGATAATGACTGGAAGCCAGCCAAACCGAGTAGCGGTACACCACTAACTGCACCTACTGTTATCACTGTTTATACACCGGAATGCCATTGTAGTGGGAGGTTGTGGGACAACCGGAGATATTCATAAGACTAGGAGAGTCTTCGAACTCTGGACCTAGTATACATGAAATCGATCCCTAGATCTACATGAAGGCCGTACTAGATCTAAATGTGCCTTCTTGGAGAGCAATAAGGATTATTGCTAAGAGGCGAGATCATTTAGAGTACAAGCTTAGTTGATCCATTTATGGATTGGAACATAGCATTGAATTCGTGGTACTTGCAAATTGACGAGATAGTCCATTTTATGGATTCATCAAAAGCATAGACGAATTGTGTGTATTGGAAACGTGATGGAAAACAAGGTGGTGTTTCTCGGAGGTTTTATGTAGATGACACTCTTATCATTGGCAACAATGTAAAGATGTTATCAGACATAAAATGATGGTTGTCTAGATGAATCATTGTGAAAGATAAAGGAAGAAGTTGGACATGTTCTTGAGATCTTGGATCTCTAGAAAGAACATTGTACTTTTCCTGGACATCTTACATATATGATTATGGTTCGTTTTAACATGCAAGATTCCGAGAAAGGTTCGTTACCTTTCAGATACGGAATGCGTCTATCTAAGGTATGTGTTTTGTAACACATAAAGGTGATAGAAGCAATGAAAGCAATTTCCTACACTTGAAGTGTGGAAAGCTTGATAAATGCAATGTTGAAAAACGAGAACCTGATATCGGCTATGCGGTGAGCATAGTGGGAGGATATCAAGGTAATCCTGGAAAGGAATATTCGACTGCCGTAAAAGTACTTTCGAAGTACTGTTCTAGACTACGAAGCAGACGAGTTTTTCCTTTGGATTACATTCTCTTAGATTTCTAATCAAATGAGGACCGGTGTAAGTCGATATCAGGCTATGTGTTTCACTATTGAAGGAGAAGGAGTTTTAACATGGAAGAGTGATAAGCACGATGCTTTTCGGACTCTGCCATGGATAACCAAATAGCGGCCTCAGAGGCAGCGGAAGTTTTGGTATAACTCCGGGATAATCTCTGGGACTTAGATGTGATTCTTAATTTGCCAAAGGCTATGTAAATAGCGGTGCAATGGCAAATGGGAAGAAATCACTAGTCCATAAGTGTAAGATAACACATAGTGCAAGTACCACCTGATACGAGTCATCGTCGAGGGAGACGACGCTGTAGTCACCAAGATAACTTCAGAGCGGCAACCTAGAGTGCTCATTCACATAGTACTTCTTGGAAGTACACCTTAAGCACGTGATGAGTATGGGAGTCGGGAGTTTGGAGGAAATGACTAGACCTTAGTACAAGTGGGAGATTGTTGGAGTTGTGTACTTAATGTCTAGATTTAAGTGACGGAAACTCACGATCCATTGCCACTAATCTATTTAATTAAATAAACAATTATTTGCGTTTAATTATTTATAATTAAATATATGCAAATTATAGTCCTGGATTATATACGTTGTAGTTAGTATGGTGTGCGACGTCACACAGAAGATCATACTATCGGTTACTCGTATTTAATCGAACAGTTGCTCACGACCTAGATGGACACGGACCAATCCATCGGTATAGTCGTTGTGTGAGAGAGAAAATAATCTGTCTTGATTATTTTATCACACTTGTACACTTGGTGTATTGGGCGGATCGTTGAGATTCATCGATTAGGATTGCCGGCGATAATCGATTCGAGTCTCAGTGTATTTTATCCTTAATCCCTGAAACTATTGCGGGTGTGTATATTTAATATAAGTGACTTTGATTTACCAAAGGAATTAACCGATTTAATTATTGGGTTAATTACCGGTTAAGTTGGGTCACTATATTTTATATATGACATGCCGTGAATACTGATGGAGTTATATTCTAAATGTCTAGTTTAGTGACAATATGGAACTCCTTATCTGTGTTTTTCATTATCTATTAATCAAACGGTCGGCATTTTTTGTCTACTTTGTACTTGAATGCAATAGTCCTAGATATATACGTTGTAGACAGTATGGCGTGAGGAGACACGCGGAAGATCATACGGTCGGTTACTCGTATATTATCGAACAGAAGCTCACGACTTAGATGGACAGGGACAATCCATCGGTACGTCGTAGTGTGACTGGGTAATAGTTGGTCTTGACTATTATGTTACACTTGTACACTTGGTGTATTGAGCAGGACCACGGGAGGGCGTTCGATTTATACTAATCGACGTAATCGAACTAGACCTCAGAATTACGGATATACGAATTCTTAATCCCTATATAATTGTAGGTGCGTATGTCCAATTCTCGGTTCTTTAACTTGCCAATGAGTGAGACTATTTGATTAGTCGAGATACTCGGTAAATTGGGAATCGGAATTGTACACACGGCATGCTATAGATTATAGACAGGAAACCGTGTCCCGTTTATCGGGTTGATAACGTCCCCGAGATGAGCTCATAAAGTTTATCATGTAAACCCTGCAGGTGGATTTGTTCCACATGATAATAAGGATGAGTGGTACTAGTCTCGGATAATAAGAAACGAATTAATTTAATTATTAGTAATTAAATAAATTCGTGGACGTTCGATATCTTAAACACCGGGAAAGTCGTGTATGTAATTTCGGCGGATTTATTATTGTTGAAATAATATTAAAATTAATTTCGGGAATTCAATTATTATTTTATAGTGGAGTTAATAATAATTAAAATTGAAATCGATTAATTAAGGAATTGCGTTTACGTATTCCAAGTTAATTAATATTTCAATTTAGCCCTTAATTAATTTATCCTAAGGTCCCTAACGTAACTCTATATAATCCCCTCCCGTACTCTCCTAAACCCTATCATTCGCCGCTATTTCATTTTACTCAGAAAAACAATTGCGTTAACGCAATTATAATTTTTCTCTGTAAAATTAAATTAGTTTGCGCTAATATTTTTCTCTCAGAGAGAAAAAGATATATTAACGCTGTTGATAGAGAAAGTACAGAAGGGAGAACTCCAGCGGATCGTTGCCCACACAACGGCTGGAGAAGGGATCTGAGGCATACGTTAGAAGCATCTAAGGTCTCAACAATCGACCGAGAGGTATGAGATCGGAACTTTTATTCCGCAATTTTATTCGATCTCTGTTTTTGCGTTAATCATACAACGAACCAAAGATCGGGTTCCATGGCTTGGATGTGATGTTCTCGGACTGCTGGGAGGTTTCTGACCTCCGGCGTGGCAGTCGGATCGAGAAAATCTCATCGGAACAGCCGGAACGGGCGGATCGCGCTGCTGTTCGCAGCAGCCAGGCGACCGCCAGAGGAGCAAGCGCCCGCTCGCGACAGGTCGCGGGCGCTCGCCTGGGCAGCAAGCGCTCGCTTGCCTTGCTGCGCGAGCGCTCGCCTGGTGGGCAGGCGGTCGCCTGCTCCGGGCAGATCGCGAGCCGCGGCTTCGGCTGCGGCGGATGCGCGATCTCTTGGGCGGGTGGCCTTGGCTGTCCGGGGGTGACTTCCAGAAGTCGATTGGGGACGTCCGGATGTTCGAGTGTTCGAATGGATGTGTCCCGGGTAGTCGATTTCCAACAATTGGTATCAGAGCAGGTTATCGGTTCGTTGTATTTTTGCGCGTGTTACCTTGCAGGTTGAACCCGATTATTATGGCCAATTTATTTTTGATATTTTGTGCTGTATGTATGTGGTTTTGATTAAACTCTCGGGCTTGTCGAGATCGGTTTTATTTTTGGAAAGTTGCTTGTTTGTAATAGATAAAAACGACGGGTTGAGTCGTTAGGTTTATTTATCTTTTCGTTGGATCCGGGACTTGTATAGGGTCGATCAAAATGTATAGGATCGATACCGGACTTAGTAGAATATTTTTTTTGTAATTAATTTCTGCTATTGGATCGAGACGAGATCGAAGCCCGGAGGAACGAGAATCGAAGTCGAGACGAGCAACGAGTTCGAGTTCCAAGAGATGTGCATTCAAGATTTTAAGGCCATAATAATCGGGCCACGTTAATTGCTTTCTTATGTGATTTACGTGTTTTATTATGCTTATTATTTTATGCATGTATATCCCTAAATCGTAAAATACTAAGTGGGAGAGGGATTGGAAACAATCCCGCGGTCTCCATTCTCTGTTTCGAGAGTGATGTGTATTGACTTACGAGTTGGCTTTAGTGTCATCCTCCCTATCGGATAAAGTCGATACACGGAAATCACTTTGATCGAAATTCGAATGAAATTCCAATTTTAAAATTGAACAATTAAGTTTTTCAAAGCAATGCCTAATCTGTCTTTCAAAGACTAATTTCAACTCGACTCATTCTCACCCCGGGGAGTGGAATGAAGCCAAAGCGCTTGGTTATGTCGATGACACAGATTAGAGACATTCGAGTCATTTGATGACTAGATCGACTGTCTGGTTGGCTCCCTCACTTTGTGAGAGATAGGGCTCAATTGCATGATTGATCGCTGGTTAGAAACTTCGAGTTTCACTTACGAGATATCAAGCTTTGATTAACGAAATTGTGAAATTTATTAAATGGAATTCAATTAACAAAGTTGTTTGTTTAGTAAACGTCCACACTATCGTGGCTTACTAGAACGGAAACGGAACTTTGGGTTAATTGAGGCTCGACAGTTATAGGAAATCGTAAAGGGACCGCATGTCAACGTAAACGTCCACACTAACGTGGCTTGCGGTGGGCGTGTAGTTTCCGAGCGGTTAACTTAGTACTGAGAAATGGTATACACTTAGGTACGCTTTACAGTATCCTCCCCATCGGAGTCACTGCTGTAATGATGTACGACCGAAGTAAAAGTCCAGTTATAAAATCATTTGGACTAGTATACGTCCACATGAACGTGGCATGCTAGTCTAATGGGATTTTAGGATTGATTGGTAGATTTAATGATATTAATTAAGGGAGTTAATATCGAATTAAATTTGACAGTTTGATTTGTCTCTTTTATAGATATGGCACTCAACCCGCTATCCATGATACTAAAAGAGAACAAACTCACTGGTCCGAACTATATTGACTGGAAACGAAACTTGGACATTGTCCTGACTGCTGAGGAGTACAAATATGTACTCCATGAGGATTGTCCTGACGAACCTATTGACACCTCCACTCCTGAGGAAAAGGAAGCTCATCGGAAGTGGGTCAAGGCTAATCAGATGGCGCGGTGCTACATTTTGGCTTCTATGTCAAATGTGCTGCAACATCAGCATGAAGCCATGACCACTGCCTATGATATGATGCTTAACCTCAAGGAGATGTTTGGTATTCAGGATAGGGCAGCCAGGCAAGATGCCATGAGGCAACTCATGACGGCCACTATGTCCGAAGGAACGCCCGTGAGGGATCACGTTCTTAGGATGATAGGCTATCTGAATGAGATAGAGATTATGGGAGGATCTATCGATGGGGAAACCCAGATCGATATAGTGCTCCAGTCTCTGCCTAAGAGTTTGAGCAGTTCCGCCTGAACTATAACATGAACAAGAGGTTATATACGTTGGCGGAACTCCTGACTGAACTCCAGGCGGCAGAGGGAATCTTTAAGAAACCTCAGGCACTTGTGGCTGTGAAACTTCCTGGCCCTCCGGGAGCTAAGAGGAAGAAGAAGCAAGGACGGAAACCCAGTGGACCCAGAATTGGTGGACCACAGAATGGAGTGAACAAGCCCAAGGGCAAGTGTTTCCGTTGCAAGCAGTCTGGACATTGGAAGTCTAATTGTCCTCTCAGACAAGGAGGTATGAACTTTTTCTTAGTCACTGAAACATGTTTAGCGGTGTTATCCACCGGTACCTGGTGTGTGGATACGGGAGCCACTGATCATGTCTGCAATTCTTTGCAGGGGTTCCAGGAAACCCGGCGGCTTAGAGAGGGAGAGATCACCATCTACATGGGCAATGCTACGAAAGTGGCGGCAGTTGCAGTGGGAGATGTTCATTTATCTTTTAATAATAAAGTTTTAGTATTGAATGATTGTCTTTATGTACCGAACTTTAGAAAGAACCTTGTTTCGGTTTCTAAGTTGGTTTTGAATAAATATTCTGTTTCTTTTGATAGTTCTGTTATTATCAAAAAGAATGGTGAGTATATCTGTTCTGGTACATTGATAGGCAACTTATATATACTGAATCCTGATTATTCCACGATGCAACGAGTAGAGTCTTTTAACACATCTAGTACCAATAAGAGAAAGGAGCCTTCTAGAATGAATCAAAAGTACTTGTGGCATCTTAGGCTAGGTCATATTAACTTGGGTAGGATTCAAAGGTTGATAACTGATGGAATACTCAGTAGTGTGAAAGATGAGAACTTTCCAACCTGCGAATCATGCCTGGAAGGAAAAATGACCAAGCGACCCTTTAGTGATAAAGGGTATAGATCCAAGGAAGTACTAGAGTTGATTCACTCTGATTTGTGCGGGCCTTTATCTGTCCAAGCGAGAGGAGGTTATGAATATTTCGTAACCTTCACTGATGATTACTCAAGGTATGGTTTCATATACCTGATGCGCCGCAAGAGCGAGTGCTTTGACAAGTTCAAGGAGTACAAAGCTCTTGTGGAGAACCTTCATGGTAAAACCATAAAGACTCTACGATCTGATCGTGGAGGAGAGTACCTCTCGGGAGAGTTTAAGGCGTACTTATTAGAGAATGGGATTGATTCCCAGATGACTGCACCATACACGCCCCAGCAGAATGGTGTAGCAGAAAGAAGGAATAGGACTCTTATGGAAATGGTAAGATCTATGATGAGTTATTCAGAACTACCAGTTTCGTTCTGGGGATATGCCTTGGAAACAGCGGCGTATATCCTGAACTTAGTTCCTTCTAAATCAGTCCCTAAGACGCCCTCGGAATTGTGGACCGGGCGTAAGCCAAATTTGAAACACATTCGGATCTGGGGTTGTCCAGCACATGTGCTGAAGCATGGGGCTGATAAGTTGGAATCTCGTTCAGATATTTGGTTGTTTATAGGATATCCTAGAGGAACGAAAGGTGGTCTATTTTATAGTCCTAAGGACCAGAAGATCGTTGTTAGCACCAACGCTCGGTTCTTGGAAGAGGATTATATAATGGACCACAAGCCCAAGAGTGAGATAATACTAAACGAACTGAGAGGGGACGATCAAGGCTTAGATCCAACCGAACCGGGTGATACGCCACCACAGTCTGCACCTGTAGTTACTGAGGTTACACCGGAGCCTCGTCGTAGTGGGAGGGTTGTTCGACAACCCGATAGGTTCATGTTTATAGGTGAGTCTTCGGACTTGTTACCTGGAGAACATGAAGCCGATCCCTGGACCTATGGCGAGGCGCTTAAAGATCAAGATGCTCAGTCTTGGCAAAAAGCGATGAAATCTGAGATTGAATCAATGGATTCAAATCAGGTCTGGAATCTTGTAGCACCGCCCAAAGGTGTAAAAGCCATTGGTTGCAAGTGGGTGTACAAGAGAAAAAGAGGGTCTGACGGGAAGGTTGAAACCTTCAAGGCTAGGCTTGTTGCGAAAGGGTATACTCAGAAAGAAGGGATCGATTATGAGGAAACTTTTTCGCCGGTAGCTATGCTAAAGTCGATCCGGATTCTTTTGTCTATAGCATCTTATATGGATTATGAGGTGTGGCAAATGGACGTCAAGACAGCATTCTTGAATGGGAATCTTGACGAGACCATTTACATGAGACAGCCAGAAGGTTTCATCAAGAAAGGCCAAGAGCATCTAGTGTGTAAGCTAAACCGATCCATTTATGGATTGAAGCAAGCTTCTAGATCTTGGAACATGCGGTTTGATGAGGTTATCCAGTCTTATGGATTCATTCAAAGCATGGACGAGTCGTGTGTATACCGGAGAAGTGACGGAAACAGTGTTGCGTTTCTCGTGCTTTATGTAGACGACATCCTTCTAATTGGCAACAATGTGAAGATGTTGTCAGACATAAAGGGATGGTTGTCCAAGCAATTCGATATGAAAGACTTAGGACAAGTTGGACATGTTCTTGGGATCAAGGTTATAAGGGATCGCCGGAAAAGAACATTAAGCTTGTCCCAGGCTTCATATATTGATACGATTCTGGCTCGTTTCAACATGCAGAATTCCAAGAGAGGTGCTCAACCTTTCTGCCATGGAATTCATCTATCTAAAGACATGTGTCCCAAAACACAAAAGGAGATAGATTACATGAAGAAGGTTCCTTATGCTTCGGCAGTAGGAAGTCTAATGTATGCCATGTTGTGCACGAGACCTGATATCTGCTATGCCGTGGGCATGGTAGCTAGATATCAGAGTAACCCTGGACAGGGTCACTGGACTGCTGTAAAGAACATACTTAAGTACCTGCGAAGGACTAGGAATTATGTTCTGAGTTACAAAGCGTCCGAGTTGATTCCTATTGGTTACACAGACTCGGATTTCCAATCTGATAAGGATCAGCGAAAGTCTACATCAGGCTATGTGTTCACATTGGGAGGTGGAGCAGTCTCATGGAAGAGTGTTAAGCAGAAATGCATTTCGGACTCTACCATGGAAGCCGAATATGTAGCAGCCTCTGAGGCAGCTAAAGAATCGGTGTGGCTCCGGAACTTCCTTATGGACTTGGATGTGGTTCCTAAAATGTCTAGAGCTATCACAATTTATTGTGACAATAGCGGTGCAGTGGCAAATGCAAAGGAACCACGAGCCCACAATGCGAGTAAACACATAGATCGCAAGTACCACCTGATTAGAGACATCGTCAGGAGAGGCGATGCGGTTGTCACCAAGATTGCATCAGCGGATAACCTGGCTGACCCCTTTACGAAGGCACTTCCAGCGGAAGCGTTCAAGAGACACGTGAAGGGGATGGGTATCGGATGTATGGTAGAGGGCAACTAGAGATTTAGTATAAGTGGGAGATTGATGGAGTTATATACTAAATGTCTAGTTTAGTGACAATATGAAACTCCTTATCTGTGTTTTTCATTATCTATTAATCAAACGGTCGGCATTTTTTGTCTACTTTGTACTTGAATGCAATAGTCCTAGATATATACGTTGTAGACAGTATGGCGTGAGGAGACACGCGGAAGATCATACGGTCGGTTACTCGTATATTATCGAACAGAAGCTCACGACTTAGATGGACAGGGACAATCCATCGGTACGTCGTAGTGTGACTGGGTAATAGTTGGTCTTGACTATTATGTTACACTTGTACACTTGGTGTATTGAGCAGGACCACGGGAGGGCGTTCGATTTATACTAATCGACGTAATCGAACTAGACCTCAGAATTACGGATATACGAATTCTTAATCCCTATATAATTGTAGGTGCGTATGTCCAATTCTCGGTTCTTTAACTTGCCAATGAGTGAGACTATTTGATTAGTCGAGATACTCGGTAAATTGGGAATCGGAATTGTACACACGGCATGCTATAGATTATAGACAGGAAACCGTGTCCCGTTTATCGGGTTGATAACGTCCCCGAGATGAGCTCATAAAGTTTATCATGTAAACCCTGCAGGTGGATTTGTTCCACATGATAATAAGGATGAGTACTAGTCTCGGATAATAAGAAACGAATTAATTTAATTATTAGTAATTAAATAAATTCGTGGACGTTCGATATCTTAAACACCGGGAAAGTCGTGTATGTAATTTCGGCGGATTTATTATTGTTGAAATAATATTAAAATTAATTTCGGGAATTCAATTATTATTTTATAGTGGAGTTAATAATAATTAAAATTGAAATCGATTAATTAAGGAATTGCGTTTACGTATTCCAAGTTAATTAATATTTCAATTTAGCCCTTAATTAATTTATCCTAAGGTCCCTAACGTAACTCTATATAATCCCCTCCCGTACTCTCCTAAACCCTATCATTCGCCGCTATTTCATTTTACTCAGAAAAACAATTGCGTTAACGCAATTATAATTTTTCTCTGTAAAATTAAATTAGTTTGCGCTAATATTTTTCTCTCAGAGAGAAAAAGATATATTAACGCTGTTGATAGAGAAAGTACAGAAGGGAGAACTCCAGCGGATCGTTGCCCACACAACGGCTGGAGAAGGGATCTGAGGCATACGTTAGAAGCATCTAAGGTCTCAACAATCGACTGAGAGGTATGAGATCGGAACTTTTATTCCGCAATTTTATTCGATCTCTGTTTTTGCGTTAATCATACAACGAACCAAAGATCGGGTTCCGTGGCTTGGATGTGATGTTCTCGGACTGCTGGGAGGTTTCTGACCTCCGGCGTGGCAGTCGGATCGAGAAAATCTCATCGGAACAGCCGGAACGGGCGGATCGCGCTGCTGTTCGCAGCAGCCAGGCGACCGCCAGAGGAGCAAGCGCCCGCTCGCGACAGGTCGCGGGCGCTCGCCTGGGCAGCAAGCGCTCGCTTGCCTTGCTGCGCGAGCGCTCGCCTGGTGGGCAGGCGGTCGCCTGCTCCGGGCAGATCGCGAGCCGCGGCTTCGGCTGCGGCGGATGCGCGATCTCTTGGGCGGGTGGCCTTGGCTGTCCGGGGGTGACTTCCAGAAGTCGATTGGGGACGTCCGGATGTTCGAGTGTTCGAATGGATGTGTCCCGGGTAGTCTCAATGTATTTTATTCTTAATCCCTGAAACTATTGCGGGTGTGTATATTTAATATAAGTGACTTTGATTTACCAAAGGAATTAACCGATTTAATTATTGGGTTAATTACCGGTTAAGTTGGGTCACTATATTTTATATATGACATGCCGTGAATACTTGACGGGAAAGTGTATCCCGGAAGGGTTGATAATATCCCCGAGATGAGTTCATAAGGAATTATTATGTAAACCCTGCAGGTGGATTCGTTCCGCATAATAATTCTGGTTGAATGGTACTAGTCTCGGATATAAGAGATGAATAAATTAATTAGCAATAAATTAATTTTATTCATGGATATTTATATCTTAAATACACGGAATAAATAATACTACCGGAGAAATATTATTTGATATAATATGGTGAATATTGGGAGTGCAATTATATTTATATAGTGGAGTTAATATATAACTAATAATAGTAAGGATTAATAGATTTGGGCTTGGGCTCAATTTAATCACTATTATTGGAAGCCCAATATTCCACCTCCTTAAGATCCCCTACGTAGCCTATAAAAGCACTACATGGTCTTCACAATTAGACAAGACAGGATAATCATACTTGATTAGTCTAGAGAGTTCGTGAAGGAGATCCATGGAGTTCGGTAGATCGTCGCCCACACGACGTCCGGGCTAGTGCAAGGAATACGTGGGAAGATCTCAAAGGTCATCAAATTGAGTTCTACGTTTCTCCGAACAACGAGAACGAGGTAAATCGTAAAACCCTCTTTATGATTTTATCGTTTAATTATCGTGAAAATATCATGAACCAAGATCCGAGAACGAGACCCAAGACGAGGACGAACCGGGCGGTGGTGGTCGAATACCACCGGACCGCCGGCGGATCGTCGGCTCGCCTAGGAGGGGTCGAAGGGCGTGAAACCCTAGCGCTCGCACGGTTGCGAGCGCACGCCTCCATCGGGCAGCCGCGGTTTGGCCGTGGCGGAGGGTCCGATGAAAGGGGGCTGTTCCGTGAGGGTTTCCGGCATGTCCAGCGGGCTGCTGGAGCAGCCGCTCGCACGGTGCGAGCACCGCTCGCACGGGCTGGTCGCCGCTCGCGCGGCAGGACCACCGCTCGCGCGGTGGCGGGCTGGTGGTGATCGCTAGCCACGGTTCGACCGTGGCTGGGCATGCGATCACCGGGCGTCGGCTGGGCATGAAAAGGGGCTGCTACGAGCAGCCCTAGGCGGCTGCCAAGGACAGCCGCGAGCCTCACGTGGAGGCTCGACCGAACAGCCCGTCTTTGTTTGCGGTTAGGGTTTGTTTGGTTGGGCTATCCCCGTGGAGGTTCGTGGCGGATTTCCGGCAACCGGGATTTCGATTGGAGTTGTCGTTCCGCAATTTGACAACCCCGGATATTCGATCTCCGAAGGATTTCGGTCGGAATTAATTAGATAATTTATTTATTTAAATTTATTAATTCCGGGATATCGATTTCCAACAACTTTATGTATTATTTGTTGTTTCAAGGCTCTCAATTTCGAGGGTAATGTTGTGTGTATTCAGAAAATGAATTCCACTCCCTTATATAGGTTTTAGACACCCCTTCCTTTGAACATAAGCACCCTTTAGTTGAATAAGTACCTTTTAGTGAACACACCCTTTCACTAAGTACCTATTCATGTTGTTTTGCATGGCTATTCATGCAATTTCGAATTTGCATACAATATATGATATTAAATCATTATCTAGCCATGCAAACCATGCAACCACGAGATTAAACTCGACATGCATCAACATGCTTATTCAAAGTATTAATCCGTATCAATTTTATATGAACGTGTACTCCACACTTCTCCAAATTCATATTCTATTGACTAGGATTAATCCAAAGCCTTGAATGATTCCAACTACATTAAACGGACAATGATTTCACTTAAATCATCAACACACAATTCACGTCATCATCATTTTCGTAATAATAATTGAAAAAAAAAATTTAAAACTAGTTTTTAATAACATAAGGGTTAGAGTTCAAATTATTTTATCAAAATAAATCTCATCACGACGAAGCCATTGTGTTCGACCATCAAACTTCGAACCTGAAGATCATGTTCGACTAACCATAGTTCAAAAAGTGAAACCCTAATTAATTTTTTTCAACAAAAACAAAAAAAAAACAAAAAACTCGAAACTTACCCTTTTAGATTCGATCTATGATGTTGGTAGGCATTGTTGATTCTTTTAACTTGGAAATAGTTTAAACCTTGTGTCCTCCATTTCCTTGATGTCGGTTGCAATCTTTGAGCGTGGGGATGAACAAATCTACAAATTGATGTGAGTGCTAAGAACGGGAGTTGAGAACGAGAAACATAGGTATACAATAATAATTTAAAATTTAGTTTTTGCGTGTGTAAAGGGTAGATTTGATATTTCAAAGGGGTGTAGTAATCTAGTTATTAAATTTTAATAGGTGTTTTAATCTTGGGGGTGTGTAAATCCATATTGTAGGTGTAAATATCCGTAGCCATAAAAAAATACATACATATATATTACTATAAAGTTAAGGAGTTTGTATTAGTTAAGAGTCTGTAGGATTTTAATGGACTTTTAAAATCCGAGGTATTCAATTCGGATTTTTAAAAGTCCATTAAAATCCTGAGGTATTCAATTAGGATTTTAAAAAGGGAATATTGGCTAAAGGGTCTATTCTCAAAGGCCCTTTCTTTATGAAGCCTTTGAAAAAGTCAAGGTTTAAAAAGAATGAAAAAAATGATTTCTGAAATATTTGTTTATTAGAATTCTTTAAATTAGAAGTGAAAGTACGTAAATGCTCTTTACATTCTGGTTTTTTCAGTCGAAAAAAACAATCGAAAAAACGGGTATGTGGAGTAGCTTTAGTATCCGAATCTCAAATCCACCCAACTTAGAACCTATTTTTATGGGGGAAAAAATTGGATTGAAATCGAAGAAATTGGATTGAGAGACGGAGTGGGTGGTTCATGTTGCTCAGGCGTAGGCGGAATCGGCGTCTTTAGAAATCCGAATCCTAAATTCACCCAACTTAGAACCCTAATGTTTTGGGGGGAAAACTGGATTGAAATCGAAGAAAATCGAATTAAGAGATGGAGTCGGTGGTTCATGTTACTCAGGCATAGGCGGAAGCGGCGCTTATGGCAAAATATTGGGAGGGAGGGATCTAAACGTTAGCCATAACCTGAGGTAATAGGATATAGTTTGATTTTGATTCTGCAATTTGAAGTGAATATGGTTATATTTTATAGTTTGTCGTCTATTCATAACAATAAATCACCTCATTTTGCACTTTTTTTTTTCAATTTTTCTAATTACAGTATATGATTATGGTGCAGAACCCTACACCCCAAATCAATTTGATCAAATTCTCTATTTTTTTGAAAGTTTGAGTTAAAGTGTTTATCTACTTATATTCTGATGGTGCTGCTGGAGTAGTATACTTAATGTCTAGATTTGAGTATTCTGAACTCCTTGTACACTTTCATTTACCTATTAATAATGAACATTCATTTGCTTTTAATTATTGTTAATTAAATTTATGCAAATTATAGTCCTAGATTTTATACGTTGTAGTTAGTATGGTGTTGCATGGGCACACAGAAGATCATACTATCGGTTACTCGTATTTAATCGAACAGATGCTCACGACCTAGATGGACACGGACCAATCCATCGGTATAGTCGTTGTGTGAGAGAGAAAATAATTTATCTTAATTATTTTATCACACTTGTACACTTGGTGTATTGAGCGGAAAGTATGAGACTCATCAATTAGGTTTGCTCGTCGATAATTGATTTGAGACTCAGTGTATTTTATTCTTAATCCCCGATACAATTGCGGGTGTGTATATTTAATATAAGTGACTTTGATTTTCCAAAGGAATTGACCGGTTTAATTATTGGGTCAATTACCGGTTAAGTTGGGTCACTATATTTTATATATGGCATGCCGTGAATTCTTGACGGGACAGTGTATCCCGGAAGGGTTGATAATATCCCCGAGATGAGCTCATAGGGATTTATTATGTAAACCTCGCGAGTGGATTTAATTCCGCATAATAAATAAGGTTGAGTGGTACTAGTCTCGGATAAAAGGGATGAATAAATTTATTAAGCAATAAATAAATTTTATTCATGGATATTTATATCTTAAATACACGGAATAAATAATACTACCGGAGAAATATTATTTGGATATAATATGGTTTAATATTGGGAGTGCAATTAATTTATATAGTGGAAAATAAATTTAATTAATATTGATAAGGATTAATGGACTTGAGCAGTGGGCTCAATTTAATCTTCAATATTGGAAGCCCAATATTCCACCTCCTTTAGATCCCCTACGTAGCCTATAAAAGCACTACATGGCCTTCATAATTCATAAGACAAGATTATCACACTTGATATTCTAGAGAGTTGAAGGAGATCCATAGGAGTTCGATAGATCGTCGCCCACCCGACGTTCGAACGGAGTGCAAGGAATACGTGGGAAGATTCAAAGGTCATCTTGGTTTCGTTTCTCCGAACAACGAATCGTAGGTATGATATCTAAACTATCTTGATATTATTCGGTTTTGGATTTATCGAGAATACCGTAGAACGAAGATCCGAGGATCGAACCCCGGAACGAGGATCGAGCCGGGCGATGGTGGTCGAACCACCGGATCGCCGGCGGCTCGAGGATCCCGTTGGGGATCGCGTGCGGGAGGGGCGATCGATCCTAGGGATCGATCGCGGGGATGCTGCGGGGTTACCCGCAGCGACTCGTGGCGAGCTGCGGGGTTACCCGCAGCGGCTCGCTGGGGACGAGCCCCAGCCCGTGCGAGCAGCGGATCACCGGATCCGCTGCGGGGATGCTACGAGCATCCCCAGGGATGCCGCAAGGCATCCCGTGCGATCGCTGGGAGCGATCGCGGGTTCCCGCGGGGGTGCGGCTGGGCGCGCACGCGTCCTCGTGCGCGTTGTGCGTTCGGTCGAGCCCCGGCTCGCGTGGACTCGTGATTTTTCCGGCAATCGAGGTTTTTGATCGGGTTATTATTTTCCGCAAATTTTAATAGCCCGGGATATCGAATTCCAACAATTGGTATCAGAGCGTGGTTTACGTTCGCGGTATTTTCGATAAAAATTGTTCTACCTTGCAGGGTTCCGACTATTATGGCTTGATGATTATTCGTTTAATTATTTTGTCATGTGATTGTTGGTTTAATTAAACTCTCGGACATGTCGAGATTCGTTTTTGGTGGTGAATGCTTGTAATAGTAAAAATTTGGGGGTTGACCGAATTTAGGATTTATTATTACGTTCTACGTTTTTCCGGAAATTGTATAGGGTCGATTTCATGTATAGAATCGATACCGGAATTGTAATTTAGATTATGTAATTTATTTTTGCGTTGGATCGATGCCGAAACGACCGCCGGAGAAGACGTGTGACGAAGGAGATGATCGAGAGGGTGAACGGGACAAGGATCGACCATCCCCATGGTCGATCCCATGAGGATCGATCGACCCTTGCATGGAGGGGCCGCCGGCGACGGTGGCCGGCCACCTCCTAGGCGGCAGTCGATGGGTGGCGCGGGGACCCCCACCCCGTGCTATCCCGGTCCGGTAATTCACTTTCCTAATTGGTTTGGGTTTTTCCTATTTGAGTGTTCCTATTTTTGGGAACTCTCATGGATTAGGAAAAGAATCAATTTGGAATTGATTAGGATTCCTAAATTGATTATTTCTATTTCTATGGAAATATTCATGGATTAGGAATCTAATTAATTTGGAAAGTAGAAGAGTCCTAAATTATTTTATTTCCTTATTTCATTATGGAAATCATCTAGAATATTCCAAGTGGGTCTTGGATAGATTATTCAAGAGATTTAATGAAGTAGAAAGGGAAGATAAAATAAATAAAAATATTAATAATATTTAATTTTATTTTTGATTTATTCGATTGACTTAATTATTATTAATTAAGTATCTTTTGGATTTATTAAAAATAAATAGATTTAAATATTGGAAATTAATATTCTCGTCACATGGAGCATTCAAGAACGAAGACTAAAGACTAGAAGATGCGTACGGAGATGGAGTAAAGCCATAATAGTCGGAAAATAATATTCTAGTAATTATTTTGACTATGTGATAATACTATGTGCTTTATTACATGTATGCATGCTATATGTGTTTACCTTTTATGCACTAGATAGCGTATCCCTTTATTGTAAAAAGCTAAGTGGGAGAGGGTATGGAAACATACCCATGGTCTCCATTGCTGCTCTCTTGGTGACTTTTATAAACTTTTGAAGTTTATATAGATAAGTTATTGGAGGAGGGTTCTTGTAATTCCTCTTACGAGAAACATTGATTAAGTTTATCAAACAATGCCTAATTTGTCTTTCCAAAGCTGATTTCAAGTCGACTCATTCTCACCCCGGGGAGTGGAATGTAGCCAGAGCCACTTGGTCATGTCGAGGACACAAATTAGAGGCAGTCGTACCATTCTTTGATAGATGGATCGATTGTCTGCTCGGCTCCCTCATTTATGAGAGATAGGGTTGTTCGCATGGTGAATCACTGGTTAGAAACTTCGAGTTTCACTTATGATTCTCCGCGTCTTGATTTACAAGATTGAATGGATCAAGTAATTGGGAGTCAATTATAAAAATCTCTTGGTGTAGTAAACGTCCACACCACGTGGCTTGCTATGCCGACGGATTTTGGATTAATTGATGTAGACAGTTGTAAGAAATTGCAAAGAGTTGTGAAGTTATCGTAAACGTCCACACCACGTGGCTTGCGGTAATGTAGCAATTCCAAGCGATTTACTTTGGTGCTGAGTAATGGTTTACACTTAGATACGCCTTATACGCCTTATATGTATGACTAAGCTATTGGAGTTGTGTACTTAATGTCTAGATTTAAGTAACGGAAACTCACGATCCATTGCCACTAATCTATTTAATTAAATAAACAATTATTTGCGTTTAATTATTTATAATTAAATATATGCAAATCATAGTCCTGGATTTTATACGTTGTAGTTAGTATGGTGTGATGGAATTCGGTATCCCGGGGTATCAAAAATTGCGGAACCGATAACCCCGACCGAAAACCCGTCGCCGGAAACCGATCACGAACACCGCATGAACCGGAGTCCGACGAGAGAATCGCCGCTAGGGCGAAACCCTAGCCGAACCCCCATGCACGGGGTTCGCGATCGCATGCACATGCGATCGCCGGGGCTGCCCAGCAGCCCCCGGTGGTGAGTCCGGCGACTCACCACCGCCGCCGGAGGAGGGCGGTCAGCCCCCAGCTGACCCGCCGCGGCTTTCCCGCGATCGACCTCACGGTCGATCGCCTGCCCCGGCTTCAGCCGGGGCTCCTCCCGTGCGCCTGTCGCCGGTCGAGGTGGCGGGAGGAACCAGCTTCTGTGGCACCATCCCACGGCGGTCTCCCCGCGATCGACCCATGGTCGATCGCTTGCCCCGGCGGTCCAGCCGGGGCTCCCTCGTCCGCGCGCGCCGGCGGTCGAACCCTAGGGTTCGGCCGCCCCTCTCGATCCCGACGGGGATCTCGAATCCCCGTATCCCGGTCTCGACGTTTTTCCCGGATCATGCGTTCATGTATGTATCACAATTAATCCACATAAAATCATAGAAGGGAGTATATGATTTTACCTTTTAATTCGTTGTGCGGAGAAACGAATCTAAGTTGATGACCTTACGATCTTCCTACGTATTCCTTGCACTAGCTTGAACGTCGGGTGGGCGACGATCCTCCAAGCTTGTGGATCCTCTTCAACTCTCTAGAACTATCAACTATTGATATTCTTGTCTTATGAAAAAGTGAAGACCATGTAGTGCTTTTATAGGCTACGTAGGGGATCTAAAGGAGGTGGAATATTGGGCTTCCAATATTAATGATTAAATTGAGCCCAAGCCCAAATCTATTAATCTCCCATTAATATTAATTAATTTATTTTCCACTATATAAATTAATTGCACTCCCAATATTAAACCATATTATATCAAATAATATTTCTCCGGTAGTATTATTTATTCCGTGTATTTAAGATTTAAATATCCATGAATAAAATTAATTTATTGCTAATTAATTTATTCATCTCTTAAATCCGAGACTAGTACCATTCAACCTTAATTATTGTGCGGAACGAATCCACTCATGAGATTTACACAATAATTCCTTTTGAACTCATCTCGGGGATATTATCAACCCTTCCGGGATACACTGTCCGGTCAATCATTCACGGCATGCCATATATAAAATATAGTGACCCAACTTAACCGGTAATTAACCCAATAATTAAATCGGTTAATTCCTTTGGTAAATCAAAGTCACTTATATTAAATATACACACCCGCAACAATATCGGGGATTAAGAATATAATACACTGAGACTCGAATCGATTATCGCCGGCAATCCTAATCGATGAATCTCAACGATCCGCTCAATACACCAAGTGTACAAGTGTGATAAAATAATTAAGACAAATTATTTTCTCTCTCACACAACGACTATACCGATGGATTGGTCCGGGTCCATCTAGGTCGTGAGCCACTGTTTGATTAAATACGAGTAACCGATAGTATGATCTTCTGTGTGACGTCGCACACCATACTAACTACAACGTATAGAATCTAGGACTATGATTTGCATATATTTAATTAAAAATAATTAAAAGCAAACAATTGTTTATTAATTTAATAGATTAAATGCTATGATCGGGAGTTTATCGTTACTTAAATCTAGACATTAAGTACACAACTCCAACAATCTCCCACTTGTACTAAGGTCTAGTCATTTCCTCCAAACTCCCGGTTCCCATACTCATCACGTGCTTTAAGGTGTACTTCCGAGAAGTACTATGTGAGTGAGCAATCTAGGTTGCCGCTCTGAAGTTATCTTGGTGACTACTACGTCGTCTCCCCTGACGATGACTCGTATCAGGTGGTACTTGCTCTATGTGTTAACATCACTTTTTGACTTATGACCTCTTCTAGTTCACCGTGCACCGCTATCCAATAGCCTTTGGTAAACTAAGAGTCATATCCAAGTCAAGAGGTTATTCTGGAACCTAACCAAAACTTCCGCTGCCTCTGAGGCTGCTATTCGGTTATGAGAGAGTCTGAGAAGCGTCCCGCTTATCACTCTTTCACTTCATGGTTCCACCTCTTTCTAAAAAAATGAACACATAGCCTGATATCGACTTTCACTGGTCCTTCTCTGATTTTTGGATCTGAGAATCTGTAATCTAAGAAGATTTCGTCTTGCTCAAGCCAGTACTTTGAAAGTACTCTTGCAGCATTCGAACATCCATTATCCAGATTACTTTGATATCCTCCCACTACGCAAACCGCATAGTTGATATCAGGTTCTTGTTTTATAACATTGCATCTATAAAGCTTTCCATACTTGAAGTATAGGAAACTGCTTTGTTCTCATCTATCTCCTTCATGTAAATTAATTTTGTGAAATTATTTACGTTGGATCGATTCCGAAACGACCGCCGGAAAATTGATTGCTGGAAATCGATATCCCGGAATTAATAAATTAAATAAAATTAATTATCTAATTAATTCCGACCGAAATTCTTTGGAGATCGAATATCCGGATTGTCTAATGCGGAACCGACAATCCAATCGACTCCCGGTTGCCGGAACCCCGCCACGAACTTCCACGGGGATAGCCTAATCAAACAAACCCGCCACGGGGATAGCCCGTGGCTTGTTCTATCGAGCCACCACGCTTCCGCTCGCGGCTGTTCGTGACAGCCGTGCGGGGCTGCTCGTAGCAGCCCGCGTGAGTCCCGTGCGACGCGTACGGGAGGAGGGGCTGCTCGCCGTGCGAGCAGCAGCGGCACCAGCCCGCTGCCCACGCGATCGAGCACGCGCTCGATCGCATCCCCGGCGTCCAGCCGGGGTCCTTCGTGCGTCGCCGGCGGTCGAAGCCTTAGGGCTTGACCGCCACCCTCGGCGTCCAGCCGAGGGTTCGTCCTCTCGATCCCGGCGAGGATCTCTCGACCTCCCGCGGTCCGGTGATCCTCGATCACCACCGCGAGGTCGATCCTCGTCCCCGGGTTCGTACGTCCCTTGGATCTTGGTTCATGATATTTTCACGATAAATAAACGATAAAATCATAAATAGGGTTTTACGATTTACCTCGTTCTCGTTGTTCGGAAAAACGAAGAACTCAATTTGACGACCTTGAGATCTTCCCACGTATTCCTTGCACTAGCCCGGACGTCGTGTGGGCGACGATCTACCGAACTCCATGGATCCTCATCTCTACTTTCTCTCTCTAGAATTGTGATCTTCAACTTATGAGAATAGAGAAGACCATGTAGTGCTTTTATAGGCTACGTAGGGGATCTTAAGGAGGTGGAATATTGGGCTTCCAATATTGAAGATTAAATTGAGCCCAATGCTCAAGTCCATTAATCCTTATCAATATTAATTAATTCTATTTTCCACTATATAAAATTAATTGCACTCCCAATATTAAACCATATTATATCAAATAATATTTCTCCGGTAGTATTATTTATTCCGTGTATTTAAGATATAAATATCCATGAATAAAATTAATTTATTGCTAATTAATTTATTCATCTCTTATATCCGAGACTAGTACCATTTAACCTTAATTATTATGCGGAACGAATCCACCTGCAGGGTTTACATAATAATTCTTTATGAACTCATCTCGGGGATATTATCAACCCTTCCGGGATACACTTTCCCGTCAAGTATTCACGGCATGTCATATATAAAATATAGTGACCCAACTTAACCGGTAATTAACCCAATAATTAAATCGGTTAATTCCTTTGGTAAATCAAAGTCACTTATATTAAATATACACACCTGCAATAATATCGGGGATTAAGAATAAAAAACACTGAGACTCGAATCGATTATCGCCGGCAATCCTAATCGATGAATCTCAACGATCCGCTCAATACACCAAGTGTACAAGTGTGATAAAATAATCAAGATAGATTATTTTCTCTCTCACACAACGACTATACCGATGGATTGGTCCGTGTCCATCTAGGTCGTGAGCAACTGTTCGATTAAATACGAGTAACCGATAGTATGATCTTCTGTGCGCCCATGCAACACCATACTAACTACAACGTATAAAATCCAGGACTATAATTTGCATATATTTAATTATAAATAATTAAACGCAAATAATTGTTTATTTAATTAAATAGATTAGTGGCAATGGATCGTGAGTTTACGTTACTTAAATCTAGACATTAAGTACACAACTCCAACAATCTCCCACTTGTACTAAGGTCTAGTCATTTCCTCCAAACTCCCGACTCCCATACTCATCACGTGCTTAAGTTGTACTTCCAAGAAGTACTATGTGAATGAGCACTCTAGGTTGTCGCTCTGAAGTTATCTTGGTGACTACAGCGTCGTCTCCCTCGTCGATGACTCGTATCAGGTGGTACTTACTCTATGTGTTAACTTACACTTATGGACTTGTGATTTCTTACCATTTGCCATCGCACCGCTATACACATAGCCTTTTGGCAAATTAAGAATCACCTCTAAGTCCCAGAGATTATCCCGGAGTTATACCAAAACTTCCGCTGCCTCTGAGGCCGCTATTTGGTTACCCATGGCAGAGTTCGAAAAGCATCGTGCTTATCACTCTTCCATGTTAAAACTCCTTCTCCTTCAATAGTGAAACACATAGCCTGATATCGACTTACACCGGTCCTCATTTGATTAGAAATCTAAGAGAATGTAATCCAAAAAAAAACTCGTCTGCTTCGTAGTCTAGAACAGTACTTCGAAAGTACTTTTACGGCAGTCGAATATTCCTTTCCAGGATTACCTTGATATCCTCCCACTATGCAAACCGCATAGCCGATATCAGGTTTTTGTTTTCAACAATGCATTTATTAAGCTTTCCACACTCAAAGTGTAGGAAACTGCTTTCATTGCTTCTATCTCCTTTTGTGTTCCAAAACACATATCCTTAGATAGATGCATTCCGTCTCTGAAAGGTAACGAACCTTTCTCGGAATATTGCATGTTAAAACGAACCATAATCATATATGTAAGATGTCCAGGAAAAGTACAATGTTCTTTCTAGAGATCCAAGATCTCAAGAACATGTCCATCTTCTTCCTTTATCTTTCATAATGATTCATCTAGACAACCATCATTTTATGTCTGATAACATCTTTACATTGTTGCCAATGATAAGAGTGTCATCTACATAAAACCTCCGAGAAACACCACCTTGTTTTCCATCACGTTTCCAATACACACAATTCGTCTATGCTTTTGATGAATTCATAAAATGGACTATCTCATCAATTTGCAAGTACCACGAACTCAATGCTTTGTTTCAATCCATAAATGGATCAACTAAGCTTGTACTCTAAATGATCTCGCCTCTTAGCAATAATCCTTATTGCTCTCCAAGAAGGCACATTTAGATCTAGTACGGCCTTCATGTAGATCTAGGGATCGATTTCATGTATACTAGGTCCAGAGTCCGATGACTCTCCTAGTCTTATGAATATCTCCGGTTGTCCCACAACCTCCCACTACAATGGCATTCCGGTGTATAAACAGTGATAACAGTAGGTGCAGTTAGTGGTGTACCGCTACTCGGTTCGGCTGGTTCTAAGTCTTAATCTTTCTCTCTCATTTCAAAGTATTACGTCACCTTGGGCTTGTGGTTCATTATATAGTCTTTCTCTAAGAACCGGGCGTTAGAACTTGTAACGTCCTTCTGGTTCATAGTACTATTGAACACACATATTTTGTTCTTCTAGGATATTCTACAACCGCATTTGAATGCGCCGTTGTTTCCAGACATATCCATAGAACATAGGTAGTTCCGTATAACTCATGTTTTTACTATTTCTATAAGAGTTCCATTTCTTGTTTACGGCACACCATTTCTACACAACAGTGTATGGTGTAGTCATTTAGGATCAAATCCCAATCTCTGATCAGTATGCCATGCGTTCCTTAGACAGGTACTTGCCTCCGCGATCAAATTGCAGGCTACAAATGGATATACCTTGATGGTTCTCCACAATTGCTTAGTGTCCATTGACTTGTCAAAACACTTGCTTTTGTGGCACATCAGGTACTCTAATTCATTTCTCGAGTAATCATCAAATGAAGTACTCGTACCTTATTGTCTGAGTAGACATAGGTCTGCATACATCAGAGTTAATCAATTCTTATACTTGTCCGGATCTTACATCTTATATCCATAAAGGATTGCTTAGTCACATTATCTTCCAAATTAGATTCTTAGGTCGGAAGGTCCACTCCTTCAACTTAATTGATCAAAATATCAATTTTCGACCCTTGAACTTCTTATTTGAATAAACATGACTCAGCATAAGAATCCACAAGTATAATTGATAAAGAAATCTCTTATTAGTAAAACGAGTTTCATACTACGGTTCGTTGCATCATGGTGGACTCAGGATTCATCATTTATATATTGCTAGCTAATGTACCATAATAGATAATATCATTATTTCTTCTTATAACCATCAAATGATTAAAAGAAATAAAATATCCATTCATTAGAAATCCAGAACAAAGTTCTTTCTAATATGAAAAGTACATAAAAGCAATAACTCAAAATGAAATCCTATAAAATGTCCTCCACTGCAACTGCTGCCTCCTCCACAGCATTGCCCATGTAGACTACGATCTTTTCTTTTCCAAGTCGTTAGGTTTCCTGGAACCTGTCGCATTTAAAATGCACATACCGTCAGTGGTTCCATATCTACACACCAGGTTCCGGTAGATAATACCACTGACTATGTTTTTCGACTAAAGAAAATTTCGTACTTTCTTTGAGAGGATAATCAGACTTCCAGTACCCAGACTGTTTGCATCGAGAACACTTGCCTATTGGCTTTCTCATCCAATCTCGTGGTCCAAGACACTTAGGACCACTGGGTTTCTTTGCTTGCTTTTCCTTTTCCCCCGATTTTGCCCTTAGGTTCAAAACCTTTGGCATTGGCTACAAGAGCTTGCGATTTCCGACTCAACTCGTCTAAAAGGTCAATCATCTCAAAAACGTGTTTAAGCGTTTCTTCGAAGCGACTGGCCTTTATGAGTATCCTCATCGCTTCTTGTCTAGCCGCCTATGTCAATAGGCTCGGGAGGACAAAGCTTACTGAGTACTAACCAGTACTCTTTAACAGTTTGGGTAATGTCTAGATCTCTATTCCAATCATTACTTTTAGGGACCAGTGAGTTTAAAATCCTTAAGTATCACATAAAGTGGGTTCAAAGCCATATCCTAATCTATGAGCACATATAACAACAAACAATCGATTTAATCTCCGATATTATCTCCCTTAAATAATATCATTAAACCACTAATCACATCTAAAATCCCATCAGATATGGCAAGCCACGTTTTGTGGACGTTTACCTATCCAAATGATTTAGCAATTAGATTTGCTTCGGTCGTACATCAATTATAGCGTAACTTCGTTGGGAAGAATACTATAAAGCGTACCTAAGTGTAAACCATTACTCAGTACTAAGGTGAGTCGTTTGGAACCGCAACATCACCGCAAGCCACGTTGTGTGGACGTTTACGATAACTCACAATCCTTCACAACTCCCTATAACTGTCTACATCAATTAATCCAAAATCCGTCGATATAGCAAGCCACGTTGTGTGGACGTTTACTACACCAAGAGACTTTTATAATTGACTCCCAATTACTTGATTCATTTAATCTTGTAAATCAAGACGCGGAGAATCATAAGTGAAACTCGATGTTTCTAACCAGTGATTCACCATGCGAACGACCCTATCTCTCATAAATGAGGGAGCCGAGCAGACAATCGATCTAGTCATCAAATGACACGAAAGTCTCTAATTTGTGTCCTCGACATGACCAAGTGGCTTTGGCTCCATTCCACTCCCCGGGGTGAGAATGAGTCGACTTGAAATCAGTTTTGGAAAGACAAATTAGGCATTGTTTGATAAACTTAATCAATGTTTCTCGTAAAAGGAATTACAAGAATTCTCCTCCAATGACTTGTCTATACGAACTTCAAAAGTCCATAAAAGTCACCAAGAGAACAGCAATGGAGACCATGGATATGTTTCCATACCCTCTCCCACTTAGCTTTTTACAATAAAGGGATACGCTATCTAATGCATAATTAAATACACATAAGCATGCATACATGAAATAAAGCACATAGAATTATCACATAATCAAAATAATACTAGAATATTATTTTCCGACTATTATGGCTTTATCGCATCTCCGTACGCATCTTCTAGTCTTTAGTCTTCGTTCTTGAATGCTCCATGTGACGGGAATATTAATTCCAATATTTAAATCTATTTATTTTTAATAAATCCAAAAGTTACTTAATTCGAAAATTAAGTCAATCGAATAAATCAAAAATAAAATTAAATATTATTAATATTTTTTATTTATTTATTTTCCTATCTAATTCTATTAAATCTCTAGAATAATCTATCCAAGACCCACTTGGAATATTCTAGAAGACTTCTATAATAGAATAAGGAAATAAAATAATTTATTTTATTTTCCTTTTCTACTTCATTAAATCTCTAGAATAATCTATCCAAGACCCACTTGGAATATTCTAGATGATTTCCATAATGAAATAAGGAAATAAAATAATTTAGGACTCCTAGTCCTTCCAAATTAATTCCTTTCCTAATCCATTAAAAATTCCATAAATGAATAATTAAATAAGGAAAAATTAATTTAGGACTCCTAAACTTTCCAAATTAATTATTTTCCTAATCCATTAAAAATTCCATAAAGGAATAATTAAATAGGAAAAATAAATTAATTCTAAATTTATTCCTTTTTCCTATTCCATGAAAATTCCCAAGGATAGGAATAATCAATAAGGAAAAATAAACTTATTTAGGAAAAATAATTCTTTTCCTAGTCCATTAAAAATTCCCAAAAAAATAGGAATAATTAAATTAGGAAAACCGAATTAAATTAGGAATAGGATCTTTACCGGGATTAACACGGAATGGGGATTTCCGGTCTATCCCCGAGCTCGGCCGAGGAGCACGCCACCACCGCCACCACCCAACCGGCGCGCCACCACCGCCGGTGACATCGCACGGCCGAGGGTGCGGTCGAGTGCCCCCCACGCGCTCGATCCATGGTTCGGCTATGGGGATAGCCGAACCGAGCCCTAACCCTCTCTTCGTCACCTCCGTCACAATTTTCCGGCGGTCGTTTCGGAATCGATCCAACGTAAAATAAATTACTAATTTATTACTACGTTATCCGGTATCGATTCTCTACATGAAATCGACCTCATACAATTTCCGGAAAATAAGAACAAGCATTCACCACACAAGAACAAATATTGACATCACCGAGAGTTTAATAATCAAGAACATTATTATGACATTAATTAACAAAATTAAATCTAGCCATAATAATCGGAAACCCTGCAAGGTAGAACAATTTATCGAAAAATACCATGAACTAAAACCAACGCTCTGATACCAATTGCTGGAAATCGATATCCCGGAATTAATAAATTAAATAAAATTAATTATCTAATTAATTCCGACCGAAATCCTTTGGAGATCGAATATCCGGATTGTCTAATGCGGAACCGACAATCCAATCGACTCCCGGTTGCCGGAACCCCGCCACGAACTTCCACGGGGATAGCCTAATCAAACAAACCCGCCACGGGGATAGCCCGTGGCTTGTTCGATCGAGCCACCACGCTTCCGCTCGCGGCTGTTCGTGACAGCCGTGCGGGGCTGCTCGTAGCAGCCCGCGTGAGTCCCGTGCGACGCGTACGGGAGGAGGGGCTGCTCGCCGTGCGAGCAGCAGCGGCACCAGCCCGCTGCCCACGCGATCGAGCACGCGCTCGATCGCATCCCCGGCGTCCAGCCGGGTTCCTTCGTGCGTCGCCGGCGGTCGAAGCCTTAGGGCTTGACCGCCACCCTCGGCGTCCAGCCGAGGGTTCGTCCTCTCGATCCCGGCGAGGATCTCTCGACCTCCCGCGGTCCGGTGATCCTCGATCACCACCGCGAGGTCGATCCTCGTCCCCGGGTTCGTACGTCCCTTGGATCTTGGTTCATGATATTTTCACGATAAATAAACGATAAAATCATAAATAGGGTTTTACGATTTACCTCGTTCTCGTTGTTCGGAAAAACGAAGAACTCAATTTGACGACCTTGAGATCTTCCCACGTATTCCTTGCACTAGCCCGGACGTCGTGTGGGCGACGATCTACCGAACTCCATGGATCCTCCTCTCTACTTTCTCTCTCTAGAATTGTGATCTTCAACTTATGAGAATAGAGAAGACCATGTAGTGCTTTTATAGGCTACGTAGGGGATCTTAAGGAGGTGGAATATTGGGCTTCCAATATTGAAGATTAAATTGAGCCCAATGCTCAAGTCCATTAATCCTTATCAATATTAATTAATTCTATTTTCCACTATATACTATTAATTGCACTCCCAATATTAAACCATATTATATCAAATAATATTTCTCCGGTAGTATTATTTATTCCGTGTATTTAAGATATAAATATCCATGAATAAAATTAATTTATTGCTAATTAATTTATTCATCTCTTATATCCGAGACTAGTACCATTCAACCTTAATTATTATGCGGAACGAATCCACCTGCAGGGTTTACATAATAATTCTTTATGAACTCATCTCGGGGATATTATCAACCCTTCCGGGATACACTTTCCCGTCAAGTATTCACGGCATGTCATATATAAAATATAGTGACCCAACTTAACCGGTAATTAACCCAATAATTAAATCGGTTAATTCCTTTGGTAAATCAAAGTCACTTATATTAAATATACACACCTGCAATAATATCGGGGATTAAGAATAAAAAACACTGAGACTCGAATCGATTATCGCCGGCAATCCTAATCGATGAATCTCAACGATCCGCTCAATACACCAAGTGTACAAGTGTGATAAAATAATCAAGATAGATTATTTTCTCTCTCACACAACGACTATACCGATGGATTGGTCCGTGTCCATCTAGGTCGTGAGCAACTGTTCGATTAAATACGAGTAACCGATAGTATGATCTTCTGTGCGCCCATGCAACACCATACTAACTACAACGTATAAAATCCAGGACTATAATTTGCATATATTTAATTATAAATAATTAAACGCAAATAATTGTTTATTTAATTAAATAGATTAGTGGCAATGGATCGTAAGTTTACGTTACTTAAATCTAGACATTAAGTACACAACTCCAACACTTCATGTGTTCGAACACATAACCTTTAGATAGATGTTTATTCTGTCCCTGAAAGGCAATAACCTTTCTCAAAAGTATGCATGTTAAAAAACAAACCTTAATCGTACAAGATATCTAGGAGAAGTACAATGTTCTTATCTCTAGATCACAAGATCTTAAGAACATGTTCTAACTTCTTCTTAATCTTATATCTCGATTTATTTAGACAACCATTATTTTATGTCTGACAATATTTTTACATTGTTGCCAATGATAAAATTTTATCTACATAAAATCTCCGAGAAACACCACCTTGTTTCCATCACTTCTCTAATACACCTTTCGTTTTTGCCTTTTGATGAATCCATCAAATGGACTTTCCCATCAATTCGCAAGTTCCACGATTTATAGCTTTGTTACCATCCATAAATGGATTCACTAAGCTTGTACTCTAAATGATCTAGCCTCTTAACAATAATCCTTATTGTTCCAAGCAGGCACATTTAGATCCAGTACTGCCCTTATGCAGAGCTAGGGGTCGATTTCATCTTTACTAGATCCAGAGTCCGAACTCCTCTAGTCTTATGAATATCTCTGGTTGTCCAACAACCTCCCACTGCAATGGCGTCCCGGTGTATAACAGTAATAACAATAGGTGCAGTATGTGGTGCACTTCTACTCGGTTTGGCTGGTTCCTAGTCTTTTGTCCTTCTTCTCATTTCTAGGTATTACGTCAATTTAGGCTTTGTGGTCCATCTAATAGTCTTCCTCTATGAACCGGACGAGACGTCCCTCTGGTTCATAGTACTATAGAACACACAATACTTCGTTCATCTAGGATATCCTACAACTATATTCAATATGCCGTTGTATCTAGGAATATCCATAGAACATAGGTAGTTCCGAACAACTTGTCCTTTTACCATCAGATTTTCATTTCTTTATAACGCACTATTTCTACACGTAAGTGTAAAGTGCGGCCCTTTGGGATTGAAACCCAATCTTTGATTATGCTATGTGTTATTCAGATAGGTGATGGCCTCCGCGACCGAGTCGCAGGCTCCTAATGGATATACTTTGATGGTTCCTCATAATAGCTTCGTGTCCATTGACTAGTCAAAACACTTTGCTTTTATGGCACATCAAGCATTCTAATCCACCACTTGAGTATTCTTGAAAGAATCACTCGTGCCTTTCTAATATACACATATGTCTGCATATCTAACCATTTCCAATACTTGTCTGAACTCTTTCCTTTATCCATAAAGGTTTGCTTAGATGTATTATCCTCCAAATTCAATCCTTAGGTCGGAAGGTCCATTCCTTCAACTATAATTGATCACATCAATTTCGACCATTTGAATCTCATTTGAAAATACTACTAAGTATAAGATTTCACAAGTATAATGATAAAGAAATATCTAATAAGTAAAACAAGTTATAGAACGGTTTGTTGCATTGGGGTAGACTTAGGATCTATCATTCATATATTGCTATCTAATGTACCAGAATAGATAATGCCATTATTTCTTATCAAAATCATCCAATGATTAAAGAAATAAAATATCCATTCATTAATAGTAGAAATCCAGAACAAAACGTTCTTTCTAAAATAAAGGGGTACATAAAGCAATAACTTTGAAATGAAATCCTATTTAACTACTAAAGCAGATAAATGTCTTCCACCGCAACCGCTGCCTCCTCTACAGCTTTGCCCGTGTAGACTCGAACTCTTCCTCTCTAAGTCGCCGGGTTTTCTGGAACCCCTGCATTAAAAAATGCACATATTGTCAGTGGTTCCATATCTACACACCAGAATTCTGGTAGATAATACCGCTGACTATGTTTTTACGACTAAGGAAAATTCGTACCTTTGAGAGGACATTCAGACTTCCAGTGTCCCATCTTGTTGCATCGGAAGCACTTACCCTTTGGCTTTGCAGCCCCCACTCGTGGTACAGTCCTCTTGACACCACTGGGTTTCCGGGCTTGCTTCCTTCTCTTGCCCCTACCTCCACCAGGCTTAAAGCCTTTGGACTTGGTAGCTACAAGCGCTTGAGACTTGCCCTTCTTGTAGATCCCCTCTGCCGCCTTTAGTTCAGTCAGGAGTTGCGCAAGAGTATAAGATAGTTTACCCATATTATAGCTCATACGAAACTGCTCAAAACTAGGGGCCAGAGACTGGAGTATGATGTCGACTTGCGTCTCAGCATCAATAGAAGCTCCTAGGACCTCAAGTTCATTCAACATACTCATCATCTTAAGAACGTGCTCCCCAACGGGCGTTCCTTCAGATTGAGTAGTCGACATGAGGACTCTCATGGCTTCTTGCCTTGCCGCACGATCTTGCTCCCCAAACATCTCCTTGAGGTTAAACATCATATCATAGGCAGTGTCCATCGACTCATGTTGGGTTTGGAGTACATTTGACATGGAAGCCAAAATATAACACCTAGCCATTTCATCAGCCTTTTTCCACTTCCGATATGTCAGTTTTTCCTCATCAGTTGAGGCAGCCGTGGGCTCAGCAGGGCACACTTCATGGAGTACAAACTTGTACTCCTCCGAAGTTAGGACAATGTCTAAATTTCTCTTCCAATCAATATAGTTGGGGCCAGTGAGCTTATGCTCCTTGAGTATCATAGAAAGTGGATTCATAGCTATTCTCTAAACCTATAAGCACATTTAAACAAACAATCAATTTAATATCCGATATTATCTCCCTCTAATAATATCATTAAATTACTAATTACATCTAAAATCCCATCAGATAAGGCAAGCCACGATAGTGTGGACGTTTACCCATCCAAATGATTTAGCAATTAGATTTGCTTTGGTCGTACATCACTATAGCGTTACTTCGATGGGAAGAATACTATAGAGCGTACCTAAGTGTAAACCATTACTCAGCACTAAGAAGTTTGTTTAAGATTCGCATGTTACCGCAAGCCACGATAGTGTGGACGTTTACGTTAACCTACGTTTCCTTTACTCCCTTCTATAACTGTCTACATCAATCGTTCCAAAATCCCATTCAATGCAGCAAGCCACGATAGTGTGGACGTTTACTACACCAAAAGATTTTTACAATTGACATCCAATTACTTTGAAGCATTTGATTTTGTAAATCAAGACGCGGAGAATCATAAGTGAAACTCGAAGTTTCTAACCAGTGATTCACCATGCGAACAACCCTATCTCTCATTAGATGAGGGAGCCGAGCAGACAATCGATCCATCTATCAAAGAATGGTACGACTGCCTCTAATTTGTGTCATCCACATGACCAAGTGGCTTTGGCTCCATTCCACTCCCCGGGGTGAGAATGAGTCGACTTGAAGTCAGTTTCAGAAAGACAAATTAGGCATTGTTTGATAAACTTAATCAATGTTTCTTGTAAGAGGAATTACAAGAATTCTCCTCCAATGACACATCTATACGAACTTCAAAAGTCCATAAGAGTCACCAAGAGAACAGTAATGGAGACCATGGGAATGTTTCCATCCCCGCTCCCACTTAGCTTTTTATAACAAAGGGATACGCTATCTAATGCATAATTAAACACATAAGCATGCATACAAGTAATAAAGCACATATCACATAGTCAAAATAAGCTAGAAAATTATTTTCCGACTATCATGGCTTTATTCCATCTCCGTATGCGTCTTCTAGTCTTCAGTCTTCGTTCTTGAATGCTCCATGTGACGAGAATATTAATCCCTAATATTTAAGTCTATTTATTTTTAATAAATCCAAAAGATACTTAATTCGAAAATTAAGTCAATCGAATAAATCAAAAATAAAATTAAATATTATTAATATTTTTATTTATTTATTTTCCTATCTAATTCTATTAAATCTCTAGAATAATCTATCCAAGTCAAACTTGGAATATTCTAGAAGACTTCTATAATAGAATAAGGAAATAAAATAAATTAGGACTCTTCTACTTTCCAAGATTAATTATTTTCCTATCTAATTCTATTAAATCTCTAGATTCCTATTCCAAGTAGAACTTGAAATATTCTAGAAGACTTCCATAATAGAATAAGGAAATAAATAATATTAATTCTTTTCCTATCTAATTCTATTAAATCTCTAGATTCCTATTCCAAGTAGAACTTGAAATATTCTAGAAGATTTCCATAATAGAATAAGGAAATAAATAATATTAATTAATTCTTTTCCTATCTCCATGAGAGTTCCCAAACTTAGGAATACTCAAAATAGGAAAACTTGAATCAATTAGGTAAGTAGTATCTTGGTAGGATTAGGAGTAGCACGGGTTGGGGATCCCCGCACCACCCCCACCGTCGACCACCACCACTGCCGGGCACCACCGCCGCCGCCCCCTAGCCACGCGCCACCACCACCGGTGGCCGGCGTGGCCGGAAACCCTAGCGGGCAGCCCCGGGCGTGGGGTCGATCGATCCTCATGGGGATCGATCATGGGGATGATCGACCCCCCCCGGTTTTTCGTCCTCTTCGTCTTCTTCGTCTCATGAGTTCTCCGGCGGTCGTCTCGGCATCGATCCAACGTAAATAAATTACAAGAAATAAATTTACAATTCCGGTATCGATTCTATACATGAAATCGACCCTATACACTTTCCGGAAAACATAGAACGTAATAATAAATCCTAAATTCGGTCAACCCCCGAATTTTTACTATTACAAGCATTCATCCACACAAAACGAATCTCGACATGTCCGAGAGTTTAATAAACGAACAATCATGGTAAATTAAATAGCAATTAATTAAACGAATAATTAACAATTAATTTCAACCATGATAGTCGGAATCCCTGCAAGGTAGAACGCAATTGAACACATACATGAACACGAAACCTAAACGCTCTGATACCAGTTGATGGAATTCGGTATCCCGGGGTATCAAAAATTGCGGAACCGATAACCCCGACCGAAAACCCGTCGCCGGAAACCGATCACGAACACCGCATGAACCGGAGTCCGACGAGAGAATCGCCGCTAGGGCGAAACCCTAGCCGAACCCCCATGCACGGGGTTCGCGATCGCATGCACATGCGATCGCCGGGGCTGCCCAGCAGCCCCCGGTGGTGAGTCCGGCGACTCACCACCGCCGCCGGAGGAGGGCGGTCAGCCCCCAGCTGACCCGCCGCGGCTTTCCCGCGATCGACCTCACGGTCGATCGCCTGCCCCGGCTTCAGCCGGGGCTCCTCCCGTGCGCCTGTCGCCGATCGAGGTGGCGGGGGGGACCAGCTGCCGTGGCACCAGCCCACGGCGGTCTCCCCGCGATCGACCCATGGTCGATCGCTTGCCCCGGCGGTCCAGCCGGGGCTCCCTCGTCCGCGCGCGCCGGCGGTCGAACCCTAGGGTTCGGCCGCCCCTCTCGATCCCGACGGGGATCTCGAATCCCCGTATCCCGGTCTCGACGTTTTTCCCGGATCATGCGTTCATGTATGTATCACAATTAATCCACATAAAATCATAGAAGGGAGTATATGATTTTACCTTTTAATTCGTTGTGCGGAGAAACGAATCTAAGTTGATGACCTTACGATCTTCCGACGTATTCCTTGCACTAGCTTGAACGTCGGGTGGGCGACGATCCTCCAAGCTTATGGATCCTCTTCAACTCTCTAGAACTATCAACTATTGATATTCTTGTCTTATGAAAAAGTGAAGACCATGTAGTGCTTTTATAGGCTACGTAGGGGATCTAAAGGAGGTGGAATATTGGGCTTCCAATATTAATGATTAAATTGAGCCCAAGCCCAAATCTATTAATCTCCCATTAATATTAATTAATTTATTTTCCACTATATAAATTAATTGCACTCCCAATATTAAACCATATTATATCAAATAATATTTCTCCGGTAGTATTATTTATTCCGTGTATTTAAGATTTAAATATCCATGAATAAAATTAATTTATTGCTAATTAATTTATTCATCTCTTAAATCCGAGACTAGTACCATTCAACCTTAATTATTGTGCGGAACGAATCCACTCATGAGGTTTACACAATAATTCCTTTTGAACTCATCTCGGGGATATTATCAACCCTTCCGGGATACACTGTCCGGTCAATCATTCACGGCATGCCATATATAAAATATAGTGACCCAACTTAACCGGTAATTAACCCAATAATTAAATCGGTTAATTCCTTTGGTAAATCAAAGTCACTTATATTAAATATACACACCCGCAACAATATCGGAGATTAAGAATATAATACACTGAGACTCGAATCGATTATCGCCGGCAATCCTAATCGATGAATCTCAACGATCCGCTCAATACACCAAGTGTACAAGTGTGATAAAATAATTAAGACAAATTATTTTCTCTCTCACACAACGACTATACCGATGGATTGGTCCGGGTCCATCTAGGTCGTGAGCCACTGTTTGATTAAATACGAGTAACCGATAGTATGATCTTCTGTGTGACGTCGCACACCATACTAACTACAACGTATAGAATCTAGGACTATGATTTGCATATATTTAATTAAAAATAATTAAAAGCAAACAATTGTTTATTAATTTAATAGATTAAATGCTATGATCGGGAGTTTATCGTTACTTAAATCTAGACATTAAGTACACAACTCCAACATGGTGTTGCATGGGCGCACAGAAGATCATACTATCGGTTACTCGTATTTAATCGAACAGTTGCTCACGACCTAGATGGACACGGACCAATCCATCGGTATAGTCGTTGTGTGAGAGAGAAAATAATTTATCTTAATTATTTTATCACACTTGTACACTTGGTGTATTGAGCGGATCGTTGAGATTCATCGATTAGGATTGCCGGCGATAATCGATTCGAGTCTCAGTGTATTTTATTCTTAATCCCCGAAACTATTGCGGGTGTGTATATTTAATATAAGTGACTTTGATTTACCAAAGGAATTAACCGATTTAATTATTGGGTTAATTACCGGTTAAGTTGGGTCACTATATTTTATATATGACATGCCGTGAATACTTGACGGGAAAGTGTATCCCGGAAGGGTTGATAATATCCCCGAGATGAGTTCATAAGGAATTATTATGTAAACCCTGCAGGTGGATTCGTTCCGCATAATAATTAAGGTTGAATGGTACTAGTCTCGGATATAAGAGATGAATAAATTAATTAGCAATAAATTAATTTTATTCATGGATATTTATATCTTAAATACACGGAATAAATAATACTACCGGAGAAATATTATTTGATATAATTTAATATTGGGAGTGCAATTAATTTTATATAGTGGAAAATAGAATTAATTAATAATAGTAAGGATTAATAGATTTGGGCTTGGGCTCAATTTAATCACTATTATTGGAAGCCCAATATTCCACCTCCTTAAGATCCCCTACGTAGCCTATAAAAGCACTACATGGTCTTCACAATTTGACAAGACAAGATAATCATACTTGATTAGTCTAGAGAGTTCGTGAAGGAGATCCATGGAGTTCGGTAGATCGTCGCCCACACGACGTCCGGGCTAGTGCAAGGAATACGTGGGAAGATCTCAAGGTCGTCAAATTGAGTTCTACGTTTTTCCGAACAACGAGAACGAGGTAAATCGTAAAACCTTCTTTATGATTTTATCGTTTATTTATCGTGAGAATATCATGAACCAAGATCCAAGGACGAACCCCGGAAACGAGGAACGAGCCGAGCGGTGGTGGTCGAACCACCGGACCGCGGCAGCTCATGGATCCCCGTGGGGATCGAACCACAAAACGCCCCGGCTGGACGCCGGGGACGTGCATGAGGAGCCCTCGACCGAAGCCGAGGGGGCGATCGCTGCCCTAGGGCACGATCGCCGGGCGGGCGGCTGGCGCACCCGCAGCGACTCACGGTTGAGTCGCCCCTCCACGGCGAGCAGCAAGTCGCCGGACTTGCTGCTGGGGGGCTGCCGGAACAGCCCCGATCGATCGCACCCCGCGATCGCTACATGCGATCGTGAGCCCTCCTCGCGGGGGTGCGGCTGGCCGTGCGCGCGTCTTCGGACGCGGCGTGCGTTCGGTCGTATCCCGGACCGCGTGATGTGCTCGCGTAGATTCCGGCGAATGGTTTATTCGATTGGATTGTCGGTTCCGCAATTTAGACAATCCGGATATTCGAAGGATTTCGGTCGGAATTAATTAGATAATTTATTTATTTAAATTTATTAATTCCGGGATATCGATTTCCAACAATTGGTATCAGAGCGTTGGTTTTAGTTCATGGTATTTTTCGATAAATTGTTCTACCTTGCAGGGTTTCCGATTATTATGGCTAGATTTAATTATGTTAATTAATGCCCATAATATTGCTCTTGATTATTAAACTCTCGGTGATGTCAATATTTGTTCTTGTGTGGTGAATGCTTGTTCTTATTTTTTTCCGGAAATTGTGAGGTCGATTTCATGTAGAGAATTGATACCGGATAATTGTAAATTATTTTTGTAAAATTATTTACGTTGGATCAATTCCGAAACGACTGCCGGAAAAGTGTGACGGAGGAGACGAACGAGAGGGAGGACTCGGATCGATCATCCCCATGATCGATCCATGGAGGATCGACCCGAGAGAGAGGGGGCAGCCGCGGGAGGCTCTCGGCCACGCCTAGCCACCGGTGGTGGTGGCGCGCCGGCTGGGGGCGGCGGCGGTGCTCCTCCTCGGTGGTGGTCGATCGGTTGGGGGTGGTGCGGAGATCCCCACTCCGTGCTACTCCTAACCGAGATTTACTTTCCTAAATTATTCGGTTTTCCTATTTTGAGTATTCCTATTTTTGGGAATTCTCATGGAATAGGAAAAGAATAAATTTAGAATAAATTTATTTTTCCTTATTGATTATTCCTATTCTTGGGAGTTTTCATAGATTAGGAAAAGGAATAAATTTATAAATTAATTTATTTTTCCTATTTAATTATTCCTTTATGGAATTTTTAATGGATTAGGAAAATAATTAATTTGGAAAGTTTAGGAGTCCTAAATTAATTTTTCCTTATTTAATTATTCCTTTATGGAATTTTTAATGGATTAGGAAAATAATTAATTTGGAAAGACTAGGAGTCCTAAATTATTTTATTTCCTTATTTCATTATGGAAATCATCTAGAATATTCCAAGTGGGTCTTGGATAGATTATTCTAGAGATTTAATGAAGTAGAAAGGGAAAATAAAATAAATTATTTTATTTCCTTATTTCATTATAGAAGTCTTCTAGAATATTCCAAGTGGGTCTTGGATAGATTATTCTAGAGATTTAATGAAGTAGAAAGGGAAAATAAAAATAATAAAAATATTAATAATATTTAATTTTATTTTTGATTTATTCGATTGACTTAATTTTTGAATTAAGTAACTTTTGGATTTATTAACAATAAATAGATTTAAATATTGGAATTAATATTCCCGTCACATAGAGCATTCAAGAAAGAAGACTAAAGACTAGAAGGTGCGTACGGGGATGCGATAAAGCCATAATAGTCGGAAAATAATATTCTAGTATTATTTTGATTATGTGATTATATTCTATGTGCTTTATTTCATGTATGCATGCTTATGTGTATTTAATTATGCATTAGATAGCGTATCCCTTTATTGTAAAAAGCTAAGTGGGAGAGGGTATGGAAACATATCCATGGTCTCCATTGCTGTTCTCTTGGTGACTTTTATGGACTTTTGAAGTTCGTATATACAAGTCATTGGAGGAGAATTCTTGTAATTCCTCTTACGAGAAACATTGATTAAGTTTATCAAACAATGCCTAATTTGTCATTCCAAAACTGATTTCAAGTCGACTCATTCTCACCCCGGGGAGTGGAATGGAGCCAAAGCCACTTGGTCATGTCGAGGACACAAATTAGAGACTTTCGTGTCATTTGATGACTAGATCGATTGTCTGCTCGGCTCCCTCATTTTATGAGAGATAGGGTCGTTCGCATGGTGAATCACTGGTTAGAAACTTCGAGTTTCACTTATGATTCTCCGCGTCTTGATTTACAAGATTGAATGGATCAAGTAATTGGGAGTCAATTATAAAAGTCTCTTGGTGTAGTAAACGTCCACACCACGTGGCTTGCTATGCTGACGGATTTTGGATTAATTGATGTAGACAGTTGTAAGAAATTGTGAAGAGTTGTGAAGTTGTCGTAAACGTCCACACCACGTGGCTTGCGGTGATGTAGCAATTCCAAACGATTTACTTTGGTACTGAGTAATGGTTTACACTTAGATACGCATTATAGTATTCCTCCCCACGAGGTTCCGCTATAAGTGATGTATGACCGAAGCAAATCTAATTGCTAAATCATTTGGATTGGTAAACGTCCACACCACGTGGCTTGCCATATCTGATGGGATTTTAGATGTGATTAGTGGTTTAATGATATTATTAAAGGGAGATAATATCGGAGATTAAATCGATTGTTTGTTGTTATATGTGCTCATAGATTAGGATATGGCTTTGAACCCACTTTCTGTGATACGTAAGGATTTTAAACTCATTGGTCCCTAAATGTAATGATTGGAATAGAGATCTAGACATTGCCCAGACTGTTAAAGAGTACGAGTTTGTACTCAGTGAGCTTTGTCCTCCCGAGCCTATTGACATAGGCGGCTAGACAAGAAGCGATGAGGATACTCATAAAGGCCAGTCCTTCGAGGAAACGCTTAAACACGTTTTTGAGATGATTGACTTTTTAGACGAGTTGAGACGGAAATCGCAAGCTCTTGTAGCCAATGCCAAAGGTTTCGAACCTAAAGGCATGAATCGGGGGAAAGGACAAGAAAGCAAAGGAACCCAGTGGTTCTCTTTGGACCACGAGATGGGACGAGAAAGCCAATAGGCAAGTGTTCTCAATGCAAACAGTCTGGGTACTGGAAGTCTGATTATCCTTTCAAAGAAAGTACGAAATTTTCTTTAGTCGTAAAACATAGTCAGTGGTATTATCTACCGGAACCTGGTGTGTAGATATGGAACCACTGACGGTATGTGCATTTTAAATGCAAGAGGTTCCAGGAAACCTAAACGACTTGGAAAAGAAGAAATCGTAGTCTACATGGGCAATGCTGTGGAGGAGGCAGCAGTTGCAGTGGAGGACATTTTATAGGATTTCATTTTGGGTTATTGCTTTTATGTACCTTTCATATTAGAAAGAACTTTGTTCTGGATTTCTAATGAATGGATATTTTATTTCTTTTAATCATTTGATGGTTATAAGAAGAAATAATGATATTATCTATTTTGGTACATTGGCTAGCAATATATAAATGATGAATCCTGAGTCCACCACGATGCAACGAACCGTAGTATGAAACTCGTTTTACTAATAAGAGATTTCTTTATCAATTATACTTGTGGATTCTTATGCTGAGTCATGTTTATTCAAATAAGAAGTTCAAAGGTCGAAAATTGATATTTGATCAATTAAGTTGAGGGAGTGGACCTTCCGACCTAAGAATTTAATTTGGAAGATAATATGACTAAGCAATCCTTTATGGATATAAGATGTAAGATTCGGACAAGTATAAGAATTGATTGACTCTGATGTATGCAGACCTATGCCTATTCAGACAATTAAGGTACGAGTACTTCATTTTATGATTACTCGAAAAATGGATTAGAATACCTGATGTGCCACAAAAGCAAGTGTTTTGACAAGTCAATGGACACTAAGCAATTGTGGAGAACCATCAAGGTATATCCATTTGTAGCCTGCGATTTGATCGCGGAGGCAAGTACCTGTCTGAGGAATGCATGGCATACTAATCAGAGATTGGGATTTGATCCCAAATGACTACACCATACACTGTTGTGTAGAAATGGTGTGTCGATAATAAGAAATGGAACTCTTATAGAGATAGTAAAAGATGAGTTATACGGAACTACCTATGTTCTATGGATATGTCTGGAAACAACGGCGCATTCAAATGCGGTTGTAGAATATCCTAGAAGAACAAAAGATGTGTGTTCAATAGTACTATGAACCAGAAGGACGTTATAAGTTCTAACGCCCGGTTCTTAGAGAAAGACTATACGATGAACCACAAGCCCAAGGTGACATGATACTTTGAAATGAGAGAGAAAGATTAAGACTTAGAACCAGCCGAACCGAGTAGCGGTACACCACTAACTGCACCTACTGTTATCACTGTTTATACACCGGAATGCCGTTGTAGTGGGAGGTTGTGTGACAACCGGAGATATTCATAAGACTAGGAGAGTCTTCGGACTCTGGACCTAGTATACATGAAATCGATCCCTGGATCTACATGAAGGCCGTACTAGATCTAAATGTTCCTTCTTGGAGAGCAATAAGGATTATTGCTAAGAGGCGAGATCATTTAGAGTACAAGCTTAGTTGATCCATTTATGGATTGGAACAAAGCATTGAATTCGTGGTACTTGCAAATTGATGAGATAGTCCATTTTATGGATTCATCAAAAGCATAGACGAATTGTGTATATTGGAAACGTGATGGAAAACAAGGTGGTGTTTCTCGGAGGTTTTATGTAGATGACACTCTTATCATTGGCAACAATGTAAAGATGTTATCAGACATAAAATGATGGTTGTCTAGATGAATCATTATGAAAGATAAAGGAAGAAGTTGGACATGTTCTTGAGATCTTGGATCTCTAGAAAGAACATTGTACTTTTCCTGGACATCTTACATATATGATTATGGTTCGTTTTAACATGCAAGATTCCGAGAAAAGGTTCGTTACCTTTCAGAGACGGAATGCATCTATCAAAGGATATGTGTTTTGGAACACAAAAGGAGATAGAAGCAATGAAAGCAGTTTCCTACACTTTGAGTGTGGAAAGCTTAATAAATGCATTGTTGAAAACAAGAACCTGATATCGGCTATGCGGTTAGCATAGTGGGAGGATATCAAGGTAATCCTGGAAAGGAATATTCGACTGCCGTAAAAGTACTTTCGAAGTACTGTTCTAGACTACGAAGCAGACGAGTTTTTCCTTTGGATTACATTCTCTTAGATTTCTAATCGAACGAGGACCGGTGTAAGTCGATATCAGGCTATGTGTTTCACTATTGAAGGAGAAGGAGTTTTAACATGGAAGAGTGATAAGCACGATGCTTTTCGGACTCTGCCATGGGTAACCAAATAGCAGCCTCAGAGGCAGCGGAAGTTTTGGTATAACTCCGGGATAATCTCTGGGACTTAGATGTGATTCTTAATTTGCCAAAGGCTATGTAAATAGCGGTGCAATGGCAAATGGGAAGAAATCACTAGTCCATAAGTGTAAGATAACACATAGTGCAAGTACCACCTGATACGAGTCATCGTCGAGGGAGACGACGCTGTAGTCACCAAGATAACTTCAGAGCGGCAACCTAGAGTGCTCATTCACATAGTACTTCTTGGAAGTACACCTTAAGCACGTGATGAGTATGGGAGTCGGGAGTTTGGAGGAAATGACTAGACCTTAGTACAAGTGGGAGATTGTTGGAGTTGTGTACTTAATGTCTAGATTTAAGTAACGGAAACTCACGATCCATTGCCACTAATCTATTTAATTAAATAAACAATTATTTGCGTTTAATTATTTATAATTAAATATATGCAAATCATAGTCCTGGATTTTATACGTTGTAGTTAGTATGGTGTTGCATGGGCGCACAGAAGATCATACTATCGGTTACTCGTATTTAATCGAACAGTTGCTCACGACCTAGATGGACACGGACCAATCCATCGGTATAGTCGTTGTGTGAGAGAAAAAATAATTTATCTTAATTATTTTATCACACTTGTACACTTGGTGTATTGAGCGGATCGTTGAGATTCATCGATTAGGATTGCCGGCGATAATCGATTCGAGTCTCAGTGTATTTTATTCTTAATCCCCGAAACTATTGCGGGTGTGTATATTTAATATAAGTGACTTTGATTTACCAAAGGAATTAACCGATTTAATTATTGGGTTAATTACCGGTTAAGTTGGGTCACTATATTTTATATATGACATGCCGTGAATACTTGACGGGAAAGTGTATCCCGGAAGGGTTGATAATATCCCCGAGATGAGTTCATAAGGAATTATTATGTAAACCCTGCAGGTGGATTCGTTCCGCATAATAATTAAGGTTGAATGGTACTAGTCTCGGATATAAGAGATGAATAAATTAATTAGCAATAAATTAATTTTATTCATGGATATTTATATCTTAAATACACGGAATAAATAATACTACCGGAGAAATATTATTTGATATAATATGGTTTAATATTGGGAGTGCAATTAATTTTATATAGTGGAAAATAGAATTAATTAATAATAGTAAGGATTAATAGATTTGGGCTTGGGCTCAATTTAATCACTATTATTGGAAGCCCAATATTCCACCTCCTTAAGATCCCATACGTAGCCTATAAAAGCCCTACATGGTCTTCACAATTTGACAAGACAAGATAATCATACTTGATTAGTCTAGAGAGTTCGTGAAGGAGATCCATGGAGTTCGGTAGATCGTCGTCCACACGACGTCCGGGCTAGTGCAAGGAATACGTGGGAAGATCTCAAGGTCGTCAAATTGAGTTCTACGTTTTTCCGAACAACGAGAACGAGGTAAATCGTAAAACCTTCTTTATGATTTTATCGTTTATTTATCGTGAGAATATCATGAACCAAGATCCAAGGACGAACCCCGGAAACGAGGAACGAGCCGAGCGGTGGTGGTCGAACCACCGGACCGCGGCAGCTCATGGATCCCCGTGGGGATCGAACCACAAAACGCCCCGGCTGGACGCCGAGGACGTGCATGAGGAGCCCTCGGCCGAAGCCGAGGGGGCGATCGCTGCCCTAGGGCACGATCGCCGGGCGGGCGGCTGGCGCGCCCGCAGCGACTCACGGTTGAGTCGCCCCTCCACGGCGAGCAGCAAGTCGCCGGACTTGCTGCTGGGGGGCTGCCGGAACAGCCCCGAGCGATCGCACCCCGCGATCGCTACATGCGATCGTGAGCCCTCCTCGCGGGGGTGCGGCTGGCCGTGCGCGCGTCTTCGGACGCGGCGTGCGTTCGGTCGTATCCCGGACCGCGTGATGTGCTCGCGTAGATTCCGGCGAATGATTTATTCGATTGGATTGTCGGTTCCGCAATTTAGACAATCCGGATATTCGAAGGATTTCGGTCGGAATTAATTAGATAATTTATTTATATAAATTTATTAATTCCGGGATATCGATTTCCAACATAAGCGTCCTTTTTCTGGTAAAGGACGAAGAGCTGAACAAGTGTTGGATTTGATTCACTCTGATGTATGCGGACCTATGTCTACTCAGGCAAGGGGAGGGTACGAGTACTTCATCACTTTCACTGATGATTACTCAAGATATGGATATGTATACCTGATGAGCCGCAAGAGCGAATCCTTTGGCAAGTTCAAGGAATTCAAGGCTCTTGTGGAGAACCTTCGTGGTAAATCCATAAAATGCCTGCGATCTGATCGCGGAGGCGAGTACCTGTCTGGAGAATTCAAGGCATACTTGGCAGAGAATGGGATTGAATCCCAACTGACTTCACCATACACTCCCCAGCAGAATGGTGTGTCAGAAAGAAGGAATAGGACTCTTATGGAAATGGTGCGATCGATGATGAGTTACTCGGACTTACCTATTATGTTCTGGGGACATGCCTTGGAAACAGCGGCGTATATCTTGAATAGGGTTCCAACCAAAACGGTACCAACCACACCCATGGAATTGTGGAGTGGGCGCAAGCCTAACTTAAAACACATTCGGATCTGGGGGTTGTCCAGCACATGTGTTGCGACAAGGTGCCGATAAGTTAGAACCTAGATCAGAATTACGGCTGTTTATAGGATACCCGAAAGGAACTAAAGGTTGTTGGAATTCGATATCCCGGGCTATTTAAATTTGCGGAAACAATAACCCGACCGAAAACCTTCGCCGGAGATCTCATGAACATCGACTCATCCGCCGGAGTCCGACCTTCGGAGACCATGCGCCCGAAGACGCACAGCCCGCCCCCGGCCGAACCCCCGCGAGCCGGGTTCACGCGATCGAACATCGCGTTCGATGGGGCTGCATCCGGCAGCCCCCGGCAGCAGGTCCGGCGACCTGCTGCTCGCCGTGGAGGAGTCCCACCGTCGAGGTGGGGAGGTGGCGGCACCAGCCCGCCACCGCCGTCGATCGCTCCCTGCAATCGCTCCCCTCGGCCGAAGCCGAGGGCTCCTCTTAGCCGCCGAACCCTAGGCGTGCGATGCCACGCGGTCCGGTGGCTTCGCCACCACCGCGTGGTCGTTCGTCTAATCCGGGTTCTACGGTATTCTCGATAAATCCAAAATCGAACAATCAAGGGCGTTTAGATTTTTTTACCTTTCGATTCGTTGTTCGGAGAAACGAAATCAAGATGACCTTTGAAACTTCCAACGTATTCCTTGCACTCCGTTCGAACGTCGGGTGGGCGACGATCTATCGAACTCCTATGGATCTCCTTCAACTCTCTAGACTAATCAAGTATGATTATCTTGTCTTGTCTTTTATGAAGGCCATGTAGTGCTTTTATAGGCTACGTAGGGGATCTAAAAGAGGTGGAATATTGGGCTTCCAATATTGAAGATTAAATTGAGCCCACTGCCCAAGTCCATTAATCCTTATCAATATTAATTAATTTATTTTCCACTATATAAATTAATTGCACTCCCAATATTAAACCATATTATATCCAAATAATATTTCTCCGGTAGTATTATTTATTCCGTGTATTTAAGATATAAATATCCATGAATAAAATTTATTTATTACTTAATAAATTTATTCATCTCTTTTATCCGAGACTAGTACCACTCAACCTTATTTATTATGCGGAATTAAATCCACTCGCGAGGTTTACATAATAAATCCTTATGAGCTCATCTCGGGGATATTATCAACCCTTCCGGGATACACTGTCCCGTCAAGAATTCACGGCATGCCATATATAAAATATAGTGACCCAACTTAACCGGTAATTGACCCAATAATTAAACCGGTCAATTCCTTTGGAAAATCAAAGTCACTTATACTAAATATACACACCCGCAATTGTATCGGGGATTAAGAATAAAATACACTGAGTCTCAAATCAATTATCGCCGAGCAAACCTAATTGATGAGTCTCAATCGATCCGCTCAATACACCAAGTGTACAAGTGTGATAAAATAATTAAGACAAATTATTTTCTCTCTCACACAACGACTATACCGATGGATTGGTCCGTGTCCATCTAGGTCGTGAGCATCTGTTCGATTAAATACGAGTAACCGATAGTATGATCTTCTGTGTGACGTCGCACACCACTAACTACAACGTATCTAATCCAGGACTATAATTTGCATGTATTTAATTAACAATAATTAAAAGCAAATGAATGTTCGTTATTAATAGGTAAATGAAAGTGTACAAGGAGTTCAGAATACTCAAATCTAGACATTAAGTATACTACTCCAACAATCTCCCACTTATACTAAGGTCTAGTCTTATCTTCCAAACTCCCGATTCCCATACTCATCACGTGCTTAAACTGTACCTCCAAGAAGTACCATGTGAATGAGCAATCTAGGTTGCCGCTCTGAAGCTATCTTGGTGACTACTGCATCGCCTTCCTGACGATGACTCGTATCAGGTGGTACTTGCCCTATGTGTTATCTTACACTCATGGACTCGTGATCTCTTAAAGTTTGCCACTGCACCGCTATTTACATAGCCTTTGGTAAACTAATAATCACATCTAAGTCCCAGAGGTAATACTGGAGCCATACCAAATCTTCCGCTGCCTCTGAGGCCGCTATTTGGTTACCCATGGGAGAGTCCGAAAAGCATCGTGCTTATCACTCTTCCATGTTAAAACTCCTCCTCCTTTAATAGTGAAACACATAGCCTGATTACGACTTACACTGGTCCTTATCATCTTGGAAATCCGAATCTGTATAACCCAAAGGAACCAGATTGTCTGCCCCGTAACTTAGAACATAATCCCTAGTATTTCGCAAATACTTGAAAATGCTCTTTACGGCAGTCCAATGAGCCTTTCCAGGGTTACTCTGATATCTCGCTACTACGCCAACTGCATAGCAGATATCAGGCCTCGTGCATAACATTGCATACATCAAGCTTCCCACAGCCGAAGCGTAGGGAACTGCTTTCATTTCATCTTTCTCCTTTTGTGTCTGAGGACACATCTTAGAAAGATAAGTTCCTTTACTGAAGGGCAGTTCACCCTTCTTGGAATCTTGCATGTTAAAACGAGCCAGAATCGTGTCTATGTAAGATTGCTGGGATAGGTACAATGTTCTATTCCGGCGATCCCTTATAACCTTGATCCCTAGAACATGCCCGACTTCTCCCAAATCTTTCATATCGAATTGTCTAGACAACCATCCCTTTATGTCTGATAACATTTTCACACTGTTGCCAAGAAGAATGTCGTCTACATAAAGCACGAGAAACACCACCTTTTTCCCATCACGTTTCCAATACACACAAGATTCGTCCATGCTTTGACTGAATCCAAAAGATTGGACTACTTCGTCAAACCGCAGGTTCCACGATCTCGAGGCTTGTTTCAATCCATAGATGGATCGATTAAGCTTGCACACTAGATGATCTCGCCCCTTAGCAATGAATCCTTCTGGTTGTTTCATATAAATCGTCTCGTCAAGACTTCCATTTAGGAAAGCTGTCCTGACATCCATTTGCCACACCTCATAATCCATATGAGCTGCTATGGATAAGAGAATCCGGATCGACTTTATCATGGCTACCGGCGAGAAGGTCTCCTCATAATCGATTCCCTCTTTCTGAGTATATCCTTTCGCAACAAGCCGAGCTTTAAAGGTTTCAATCTTTCCGTCAGATCCTCTCTTTCTCTTGTAGACCCATTTACACCCAATTGGCTTTACGCCGCTTGGTGGTTCTACAAGATCCCAGACTTTATTAGAATCCATAGATTCAATTTCGGATCTCATCGCTTTCTTCCAAGAAGGCGCATCTATATCTTGTACCGCCTCATCATAGGTCCAGGGATCGATTTCATGAACTCCAGGTCCAGAGTCCGAAGACTCACCCAGTCCAATCCATCGGTCTAGTTGCTTAACAACCCTCCCACTACGACGGCGTTCCGGTGTATTAACAGTGACAGTAGGTGCAGGTTCTAGTGGTGTATCTATACTCGGTTCGGCTGTATCTAAGTCTTCCTTGTTACCTCTCAACTCATCAAGTATTATGTCACTTTTGGGCTTGTGGTCCATGACATAGTCTTCCTCCAAGAACCGAGCGTTAGTACTTATAACGATCTTCTGGTCCTTAGGACTATAGAACATGCCACCTTTAGTTCCTCTAGGATATCCTATAAACAACCGCACTTCAGTACGAGGTTCTAATTTATCGGCACCTACCTTCAACACATGTGCAGGGCACCCCCAGATCCGAACGTGTCTCAAGCTAGGCTTGCGCCCGCTCCATCGTTCCATGGGTGTTGAAGGAACCGTTTTAGATGGAACCAAGTTCAGAATGTGCGCCGCTGTTTCTAAGGCATATCCCCAGAACATGATAGGTAAGTCCGAGTAACTCATCATTGATCGCACCATTTCCATAAGAGTCCTATTCCTTCTTTCTGACACACCATTTTGCTGGGGAGTATATGGTGATGTCATTTGGGAATCAATCCCATTCTCTGCCAAGTATGGCTTGAATTCTCCAGACAGATACTCGCCTCCGCGATCAGATCGCAGGAATTTAATGGATTTACCTTGAAGGTTCTCCACAAGAGCCTTGAACTCCTTGAACTTGTCAAAGGACTCGCTCTTGCGGCGCATCAGGTATACAAATCCATACCTTGAGTAATCATCAGTGAAAGTGATGAAATACTCGTACCCTCCCTTTGCCTGGGTAGACATAGGTCCGCATACATCAGAGTGAATCAAATCCAATACTTGTTCAGCCCTTCGTCCTTTACCAGAAAAAGAACGCTTGGTCATTTTTCCCTCTAAACAGGATTCGCAGGTTGGAAGGTCCTCTCCTTCAACACCACTGATGAGACCATCAGCTTTCAACCTTTGAATTCTATTTGAGTTAATATGACCTAGCCTTAGATGCCACAAGTATAATTGATTCATTTTAGAAGGTTCCTTTCTCTTATTGGTGTTCGTAGATGTGTTATTACTCTCGGTTAGTTGCATCGTGTTAGACTCAGGATTTAGCACATACAAATCGTCCACCAATGTACCAGAACAGATAATCTCACTGTTTCTTCTTATGATCACCGAGTGGTCAAAAGAGACAGAATATCCATTCTTAATAAGTTTAGAAACCGAAATTAAATTCTTTCTAAAGTTGGGTACATAAAGACAATTATGTAAAACTAAAATCCTATCACTACTGAAGCGTAAGTGAACGTCTCCCACTGCAACAGCCGCTACCCTCGCGGCATTGCCCATGTAGACCACGATCTCTCCCTCTCTAAGTCTCCGGGTTTCCTGGAACCCCTGCAATGAATTGCAGACATGATCAGTGGCCCCCGTATCTACACACCAGGTGCTGGTAGATAACACCACTGATAATGTTTCAGTGACTAAGGAAAATTTCGTACCTTTGATGAGAGGACAATCAGACTTCCAGTGCCCAGACTGCTTGCATCGATAGCACTTGCCTCGCGGCTTGCTCTTCCCATTCCGTGGTTTGGAACCACTGGGCTTCTTTGCTTGCACTTCCATATTAGCCACAAGAGCTTGTGATTTTCTGACCATACTTATAAGTTCAGCTCTTTTGAAATCATTTTTAAGCGACTCCTCAAGAGGACTAAATTTATAGAGTATGTCAATCACTTCTTGTCCGGCTTCCACGCTATGTCTCAACATCATTCTGAGGTCATTCCAAATGTCCTCATGAGTTGAGTCATCAGTGGATTCAGAAGGCTCAACAGTCTGGACAGTGTCCAGATTTCTTTTCCAATCAGTACTATATGGAACCAGTGAGTTTTCATCTTTAAGTATATCACAAAGTGGGGTCACAGTCATTCCTAACCTATAAGCACATAAAACAAACAAACAATTTAATATCCGATATTATCTCCCTTAAATAATATCATTAAATCACTAATCACATCTAAAATCCCATTAGGTAAGGCAAGCCACGATAGTGTGGACGTTTACCCACCCAAATGATTTAGCAATTAGATTTCCTTCGGTCATACATCATCAATAGCGTTACCTCGATGGGAGGAATACTATGAAGCGTACCTAAGTGTTAACCATTACTCAGTACTAAGAAGTTTGTTTGAGACTCGCATATCACCGCAAGCCACGATAGTGTGGACGTTTACGTTGACACACGGATCCTTCACTCCCTTCTATAACTGTCTACATCAATCGATCTAAAGTCCCATTCGATATAGCAAGCCACGATAGTGTGGACGTTTACCATACCAAAAGACTTATACAATTGAAATCCAATTACTTGACCCATTTGATTTTGTAAATCAAGACGCGGAGAATCATAAGTGAAACTCGAATTTTCTAACCAGTGATTCACCATGCGAACAACCCTATCTCTCATAAATGAGGGAGCCGAGCAGACAATCGATCCATCTATCAAAGAATGGTACGACTGCCTCTAATTTGTGTCCTCGACATGACCAAGTGGCTTTGGCTCCATTCCACTCCCCGGGGTGAGAATGAGTCGACTTGAAATCAGCTTTGGAAAGACAAATTAGGCATTGTTTGATAAACTTAATCAATGTTTCTCATAAGAGGAATTACAAGAACTCTCCTCCAATAACTTATCTATATAAACTTCAAAAGTTTATAAAAGTCACCAAGAGAGCAGCAATGGAGACCATGGGTATGTTTCCATACCCTCTCCCACTTAGCTTTTTACAATAAAGGGATACGCTATCTAGTGCATAAAAGTAAACACATATAGCATGCATACATGTAATAAAGCACATAGTATTATCACATAGTCAAAATAATTACTAGAATATTATTTTCCGACTATTATGGCTTTACTCCATCTCCGTACGCATCTTCTAGTCTTTAGTCTTCGTTCTTGAATGCTCCATGTGACGAGAATATTAATTTCCAATATTTAAATCTATTTATTTTTAATAAATCCAAAAGATACTTAATTAATAATAATTAAGTCAATCGAATAAATCAAAAATAAAATTAAATATTATTAATATTTTTATTTATTTTATCTTCCCTTCATTAAATCTCTAGAATAATCTATCCAAGACCCACTTGGAATATTCTAGATGATTTCCATAGTGAAATAAGGAAATAAAATAATTTAGGACTCTTCTACTTTCCAAATTAATTAGATTCCTAATCCATGAATATTTCCATAAAATAGAAATAATCAATTTAGGAATCCTAATCAATTCCAAATTGATTCTTTTCCTAATCCATGAGAATTCCCAAAAATAGGAATACTCAAATAGGAAAAATCCGAACCAATTAGGAAAGTAAATCTCCGGACCGGGATAGCCCGGGGTGGGGATCCCCGGACCACCCTCGACCCACGCCTAGGAGGTGGCCGGCCACCATCGCCGGCGGCGCCTCCATGCACGGATCGATCGATCCTCATGGGATCGACCATGGGGATGGTCGATCCTTGTCCCGTTACCCTCACGATCATCTCCTTCGTCACGCGTCTTCTCCGGCGGTCGTTTCGGCATCGATCCAACGCAAAATAAATTACATAATCTAAATTACAATTCCGGTATCGATTCTATACATGAAATCGACCCTATACAATTTCCGGAAAAACGTAGAACGTAATAATAAATCCTAAATTCGGTCAACCCCCGAATTTTTACTATTACAAGCATTCACCACCAAAAACAAATCTCGACATGTCCGAGAGTTTAATTAAACCAACAATCACATGACAAAATAATTAAACGAATAATCATCAAGCCATAATAGTCGGAACCCTGCAAGGTAGAACAATTTTATCGAAAATACCGCGAACGTAAACCACGCTCTGATACCAATTGTTGGAATTCGATATCCCGGGCTATTTAAGTTTGCGGAAACAATAACCCGACCGAAAACCTTCGCCGGAGATCTCATGAACATCGACTCATCCGCCGGAGTCCGACCTTCGGAGACCATGCGCCCGAAGACGCACAGCCCGCCCCCGGCCGAACCCCCGCGAGCCGGGTTCACGCGATCGAACATCGCGTTCGATGGGGCTGCATCCGGCAGCCCCCGGCAGAAGGTCCGGCGACCTGCTGCTCGCCGTGGAGGAGTCCCACCGTCGAGGTGGGGAGGTGGCGGCACCAGCCCGCCACCGCCGGCGATCGCTCCCCGCAATCGCTCCCCTCGGCCGAAGCCGAGGGCTCCTCTTAGCCGCCGAACCCTAGGCGTGCAATGCCACGCGGTCCGGTGGCTTCGCCACCACCGCGTGGTCGTTCGTCTAATCCGGGTTCGATCCTTCGGATCTTGCGTTCTACGGTATTCTCGATAAATCCAAAATCGAACAATCAAGGGCGTTTAGATTTTTTTACCTTTCGATTCGTTGTTCGGAGAAACGAAATCAAGATGACCTTTGAATCTTCCCACGTATTCCTTGCACTCCGTTCGAACGTCGGGTGGGCGACGATCTATCGAACTCCTATGGATCTCCTTCAACTCTCTAGACTAATCAAGTATGATTATCTTGTCTTGTCTTTTATGAAGGCCATGTAGTGCTTTTATAGGCTACGTAGGGGATCTAAAGGAGGTGGAATATTGGGCTTCCAATATTGAAGATTAAATTGAGCCCACTGCCCAAGTCCATTAATCCTTATCAATATTAATTAATTTATTTTCCACTATATAAATTAATTGCACTCCCAATATTAAACCATATTATATCCAAATAATATTTCTCCGGTAGTATTATTTATTCCGTGTATTTAAGATATAAATATCCATGAATAAAAATTATTTATTGCTTAATAAATTTATTCATCTCTTTTATCCGAGACTAGTACCACTCAACCTTATTTATTATGCGGAATTAAATCCACTCGTGAGGTTTACATAATAAATCCTTATGAGCTCATCTCGGGGATATTATCAACCCTTCCGGGATACACTGTCCCGTCAAGAATTCACGGCATGCCATATATAAAATATAGTGACCCAACTTAACCGGTAATTGACCCAATAATTAAACCGGTCAATTCCTTTGGAAAATCAAAGTCACTTATACTAAATATACACACCCGCAATTGTATCGGGGATTAAGAATAAAATACACTGAGTCTCAAATCAATTATCGCCGAGCAAACCTAATTGATGAGTCTCAATCGATCCGCTCAATACATTAAGTGTACAAGTGTGATAAAATAATTAAGACAAATTATTTTCTCTCTCACACAATGACTATACCGATGGATTGGTCCGTGTCCATCTAGGTCGTGAGCATCTGTTCGATTAAATACGAGTAACCGATAGTATGATCTTCTGTGTGACGTCGCACACCATACTAACTACAACGTATCTAATCCAGGACTATAATTTGCATGTATTTAATTAACAATAATTAAAAGCAAATGAATGTTCGTTATTAATAGGTAAATGAAAGTGTACAAGGAGTTCAGAATACTCAAATCTAGACATTAAGTATACTACTCCAACAAAGGTGGCATGTTCTATAGTCCTACGGACCAGAAGATCGTTATAAGTACTAACGCTCGGTTCTTAGAAGAAGACTATGTCATGGACCACAAGCCCAAGAGTGACATAATACTTGATGAGTTGAGAGGTGACAAGGAAGACTTAGATACAGCCGAACCGAGTAGTGATACACCACTAGAACCTGCACCTACTATCACTGTTAATACACCGGAACGCCGTCGTAGTGGGAGGGTTGTTAAACAACCAGACCGATGGATTGGACTGGGTGAGTCTTCGGACTCTGGACCTGGAGTTCATGAAATCGATCCCTGGACCTATGATGATGCGGTACAAGATATAGATGCGCCTTCTTGGAAGAAAGCGATGAAATCCGAAATAGAATCTATGGATTCTAATAAAGTCTGGGATCTTGTAGAACCACCAAGCGGCGTAAAGCCAATTGGGTGTAAATGGGTCTACAAGAGAAAGAGAGGATCTGACGGAAAGGTTGAAACCTTTAAAGCTCGGCTTGTTGCGAAAGGATATACTCAGGAAGAGGGAATCGATTATGAGGAGACCTTCTCGCCGGTAGCCAAGATAAAGTCGATCCGGATTCTCTTATCCATAGCAGCTCATATGGATTATGAGGTGTGGCAAATGGATGTCAAGACAGCTTTCCTAAATGGAAGTCTTGACGAGACGATTTATATGAAACAGCCAGAAGGATTCATTGCTAAGGGGTGAGATCATCTAGTGTGCAAGCTTAATCGATCCATTTATGGATTGAAACAAGCCTCGAGATCGTGGAACCTGCGGTTTGACGAAGTAGTCCAATCTTTTGGATTCAGTCAAAGCATGGACGAATCGTGTGTGTATTGGAAACGTGATGGGAAGAAGGTGGTGTTTCTCGTGCTTTATGTAGACGACATTCTTCTCATTGGCAACAGTGTGAAAATGTTATCAGACATAAAGGGATGGTTGTCTAGACAATTCGATATGAAAGATTTGGGAGAAGTCGGGCATGTTCTAGGGATCAAGGTTATAAGGGATCGCCGGAATAGAACATTGTACCTATCCCAGCAATCTTACATAGACACGATTCTAGCTCGTTTTAACATGCAAGATTCCAAGAAGGGTGAACTACCCTTCAGTAAAGGAACTTATCTTTCTAAGGAGATGTGTCCTCGGACACAAAAGGAGAAAGATGAAATGAAAGCAGTTCCCTACGCTTCGGCTGTGGGAAGCTTAATGTATGCAATGTTATGTACGAGGCCTGATATTTGCTATGCAGTTGGCGTAGTAGCGAGATATCAGAGTAACCCTGGAAAGGCTCATTGGATTGCCGTAAAGAGCATTTTCAAGTATTTGCGAAATACTAGGGATTATGTTCTGAGTTACGGAGCAGACAATCTGATTCCTTTGGGTTATACGGATTCGGATTTCCAAGCTGATAAGGACCGGCGAAAGTCGACATCAGGCTATGTGTACACTTTGGGAGGTGGAGCCGTATCATGGAGGAGTGTTAAGCAAAAGTGCATTTCGGACTCTACCATGGAAGCTGAATATGTTGCAGCCTCAGAGGCAGCGAAAGAGTCAGTTTGGTTCCTTAATTTCCTCCAGGACTTAGATGTGATTCCGAGTTTGCCCAAAGCTATGACAATTTATTGTGATAATAGCAGTGCAGTGGCAAACAGTAAGGAACCACGGTCCCATAGTGCTACGAAACACATAGAGCGCAAGTACCACCTGATTCGAGTCATCGTCAAGAGGGGCGATGCGATAGTCACCAAGATAGCTTCGGAGGACAACCTAGCGGACCCTTTCACCAAGATACTTCCCAAGGAAGTATATTTCAAACACTTGGAGGGTTTGGGAGTCAGAAGTTTGGAGGATAAGACTAGACCTTAGTATAAGTGGGAGATTGCTGGAGTAGTATACTTAATGTCTAGATTTGAGTATTCTGAACTCCTTGTACACTTTCATTTACCTATTAATAATGAACATTCATTTGCTTTTAATTATTGTTAATTAAATTTATGCAAATTATAGTCCTAGATTTTATACGTTGTAGTTAGTATGGTGTTGCATGGGCACACAGAAGATCATACTATCGGTTACTCGTATTTAATCGAACAGATGCTCACGACCTAGATGGACACGGACCAATCCTTGGTGTATTGAGCGGATTGTATGAGACTCATCAATTAGGTTTGCTCGTCGATAATTGATTTGAGACTCAGTGTATTTTATTCTTAATCCCCGATACAATTGCGGGTGTGTATATTTAATATAAGTGACTTTGATTTTCCAAAGGAATTGACCGGTTTAATTATTGGGTCAATTACCGGTTAAGTTGGGTCACTATATTTTATATATGGCATGCCGTGAATTCTTGACGGGACAGTGTATCCCGGAAGGGTTGATAATATCCCCGAGATGAGCTCATAAGGATTTATTATGTAAACCTCGCGAGTGGATTTAATTCCGCATAATAAATAAGGTTGAGTGGTACTAGTCTCGGATAAAAGAGATGAATAAATTTATTAAGCAATAAATAAATTTTATTCATGGATATTTATATCTTAAATACACGGAATAAATAATACTACCGGAGAAATATTATTTGGATATAATATGGTTTAATATTGGGAGTGCAATTAATTTATATAGTGGAAAATAAATTTAATTAATATTGATAAGGATTAATGGACTTGAGCAGTGGGCTCAATTTAATCTTCAATATCGGAAGCCCAATATTCCACCTCCTTTAGATCCCCTACGTAGCCTATAAAAGCACTACATGGCCTTCATAATTCATAAGACAAGATTATCACACTTGATATTCTAGAGAGTTGAAGGAGATCCATAGGAGTTCGATAGATCGTCGCCCACCCGACGTTCGAACGGAGTGCAAGGAATACGTGGGAAGATTCAAAGGTCATCTTGGTTTCGTTTCTCGGAACAACGAATCGTAGGTATGATATCTAAACTAACTTGATATTATTCGGTTTTGGATTTATCGAGAATACCGTAGAACGAAGATCCGAGGATCGAACCCCGGAACGAGGATCGAGCCGGGCGATGGTGGTCGAACCACCGGATCGCCGGCGGCTCGAGGATCCCGTTGGGGATCGCGTGCGGGAGGGGCGATCGATCCTAGGGATCGATCGCGGGGATGCTGCGGGGTTACCCGCAGCGACTCGTGGCGAGCTGCGGGGTTACCCGCAGCGGCTCGCTGGGGACGAGCCCCAGCCCGTGCGAGCAGCGGTTCACCAGATCCGCTGCGGGGATGCTACGAGCATCCCCAGGGATGCCGCAAGGCATCCCGTGCGATCGCTGGGAGCGATCGCGGGTTCCCGCAGGGGTGCGGCTGGGCGCGCACGCGTCCTCGTGCGCGTTGTGCGTTCGGTCGAGCCCCGGCTCGCGTGGACTCGTGATTTTTCCGGCAATCGAGGTTTTTGATCGGGTTATTATTTTCCGCAAATTTTAATAGCCCGGGATATCGAATTCCAACAGGTGCAACACCATAAATCCAGATCAATTTGAGTTCATTCTTATAGCTTTTAGTATGAACAATAGTGATGTTCGATCCATTTACATAGTATCCTCTCTCATAATGAAGATACTGAAATTGTTCTTTTGGCAATGCAGACTATTGTCTCGGGTTATCAAAAATTGCGGAAACCGACAACCCGACCGAAATCCCGTCGCCGGAAACCGATCGCGAACACCGCACGAACCGGAGCACGACCAAGGCGTCACCGCGGGCTAACCCGCGGCTAAACCCTAGCCACGCCCCCGCCGGGGCTCGCGATCGCCGTGCATGGCGATCGCATGGGGCTGCATGGGGCAGCCCCCGGCGGTGAGTCCGGCGACTCACCGCCACCGCCAGGAGGGGCGGTCAGCCCGGCTGACCTACCGCGGCTCCAGCCGCGGTCTACCCCCGGCGATCGATCTCATGGCACCAGCCCGTGGCATCCCCGCGATCGACCGAAGTCGATCGCATGCCCCGACGTCCAGCCGGGGCTCCCCTCGTCGCGCGGTACCGGCGGTCGAACCCTAGGGTTCGGCCGCCCCCTCTCGATCCCGACGGGGATCACGACGATCCCCGTATCCCGGTCTCGACGTTCTCCGGATCGTGCGTTCATGTATATATCACAATTATATATTCACATAAAATCATACAAGGGAGTTTATGATTTTACCTTTGATTCGTTGTGCGGAGAAACGAAATCAAGTTGAAGACCTTTGAATCTTCCTACGTATTCCTTGCACTAGCTTGAACGTCGTGTGGGCGACGATCCTCCAAGCTTATGGATCTCCTTCTCTCTACTTTCTCTCTCTAGAAGAATTATGATCTCCAAGTTATATATTTTTGTAATAGAGAAGACCATGTAGTGCTTATATAGGCTACGTAGGGGATCTAAAGGAGGTGGAATATTGGGCTTCCAATATTAATGATTAAATTGAGCCCAAGCCCAATTCTATTAATCCCATTAATATTATTAATTTATTTTCCACTATATAAATTAATTGCACTCCCAATATTAAACCATATTATATCAAATAATATTTCTCCGGTAGTATTATTTATTCCGTGTATTTAAGATTTAAATATCCATGAATAAAATTAATTTATTGCTAATTAATTTATTCATCTCTTGTATCCGAGAATAGTACCATTCAACCTTAATTATTATGCGGAACAAATCCACTCATGAGGTTTACATAATAATTCCTTATGAACTAATCTCGGGGATATTATCAACCCTTACGGGATACACTTTCCCGTCAAGTATTCACGGCATGTCATATATAAAATATAGTGACCCAACTTAACCGGTAATTAACCCAATAATTAAATCGGTTAATTCTTTTGGAAAATCAAAGTCACCTATATTAAATATAGACACCCGCAATAGTATCGGGGATTGAGAATAAAATACTCTGAGACTTGAATCAATTATCAAAGGCAATCCTAATTGATAAGTCTCAAGCGATCTGCCCAATACACCAAGTGTACAGTGTGATAAAATAATTAAGAAAAATTATTTTCTCTCTCACACAACGACTATACCGATGGATTGGTCCGTGTCCATCTAGGTCGTGAGCAACTGTTCGATTAAATACGAGTAACCGATAGTATGATCTTCTGTGTGGGCCCGCACACCATACTAACTACAACGTATATAATTTAGGACTATAATTTGCATATATTTAATTATCGAATAATTAAAAGCAAACAATTGTTTATTAATTAAATAGATTAAATGCTATGACCGGGAGTTACCGTTACTTAAATCTAGACATTAAGTACACAACTCCAACAATCTCCCACATGTACTAAGGTCTAGTCATTTCCTCCAAACTCCCGACTCCCATACTCATCACGTGCTTAAGTCGTACTTCCAAGAAGTACCATGTGAATGAGCAATCTAGGTTGCCGCTCTGAAGTTATCTTGGTGACTACAGTGTCGTCTCCCTCGACGATGACTCGTATCAGGTGGTACTTGCTCTATGTGTTATCATCACCTTTTGACTTATGACTTCTTCCAGTTTACCATGCACCGCTATATTATAGCCTTTGGTAAACCAAGAGTCATATCCAAGTCCAGAGGTCATTCCGGAACCCAACCAAAATTTCCGCTGCCTCTGAGGCTGCTATTCGGTTATGAGAGAGTCCGAGAAGCGTCCTGCTTATCACTCTTTCATTTCAAGGTTCCACCTCTTCCAAAAGTGAACACATAGCCTGATATCGACTTACACTGGTCCTTCTCTGATTTGAGATCTGAGAATATGTAATCCAAGAAGAATTCGTGTTGCTTCGTAATCCAGTACTTTGCAAGTACCTTTTACAACATCCGAATTTCTCTCTTTGAGATTACTTTGATATCCTCCCACTATGCTAACCGCATAGTTGATATCAGGTTCTCGTTTTTCAACATCGCATTCATCAAGCTTTCCACATTCAATGTGTAGAAAACTGCTTTGTCTGTATCTATCTCCTTCATGTGTCCAAAACACATATCTTTAGATAGATATATATTCTGTGTCTGAAAGGCAATAACCTTTCTCAGAATTATGCATGTTTAAAACAAACCATAATCGTATAAGATATCTAGGAGAAGAACAATGTTCTTATCCTTAGATCAAAAGATCTTGAGAACATGTTCTAACTTCTACAATCTTATATCCCGATTCATTTAGACAACCATTATTCTATGTCTGACAACATCTTAACATTGTTGCCAATGATAAAATGTTATCTTCATAAAATTCCGAGAAACACCACTTTGTTTCCATCACGTTTCCAACACACCTATCGTCTATGCCTTTTGATGAATCCATCAAATGGACTATCTCATCAATTCGCAAGTTCCACGATCTATAGCTTTGTAACAATCCATAAATGGATTAACTAAGCTGTTGGAAATCGATATCCCGGGGTATCAAAAAATGCGGAACCGATAACCCCGACCAAAATCCCATCGCCGGAAATCCAATCGCGAACACCACGAAGAACCGGGCCCGACGAGAGCATCGCCGCGGGATGAACCCGCGGCTAAACCCTAGCCGAGCCCCACTGTGGGGCTCGCGATCGAGATCGATCGCGTGGGGCTGCCTAGCAGCCCCCGGCGGTGAGTCCGGAGACTCACCGCCACCACCGACCGGGGAGGGGGCGACCAGCCGCGGCGCTTGCCCGTGGCAGCCCCCAGCGATCGACGCTAGGTCGATCGCTCGCCCCGGCGTCCAGCCGGGGATCCCCTTGTGACCGCTGCCGGCGGTCGAAGCCCTAGGGCTCGACCGCCACCCCTCGGATCCCAGCCGAGGGTTCGTCTTGATCTTCGCCGGGGATCTCGAATCCCCGTCCCCGAAGTTCACACGTTTTCCCGGATCGTGCGTTCATGTATATATCACAATTATTTATCACATAAAATCATACAAGGGAGTTTATGATTTTACCTTTGATTCGTTGTGCGGAGAAACGAAATCAAATTGAAGACCTTTGAATCTTCCTACGTATTCCTTGCACCTCGTTCGAACGTCGTGTGGGCGACGATCCTCCGAACTCTATGGATCTCCTTCTCTCCACTTTCTCAATCTAGAAGAATTATGATCTTCAAGTTATATTGTTATATGAGAATAGAGAAGACCATGTAGTGCTTTTATAGGCTACGTAGAGAATCTAAAGGGGGTGGAATATTGGGCTTCCAATATTAATGATTAAATTGAGCTCAAGCCCAAATCTATTAATCCCATTTATATTAATTAATTTATTTTCCACTATATAAATTAATTGCACTCCCAATATTAAACCATATTATATCAAATAATATTTCTCCGGTAGTATTATTTATTCCGTGTATTTAAGATTTAAATATCCATGAATAAAATTAATTTAATGCTAATTAATTTATTCATCTCTTGTATCCGAGAATAGTACCATTCAACCTTAATTATTATGCGGAACAAATCCACTCATGAGGTTTACATAATAATTCCTTATGAACTCATCTCGGGGATATTATCAACCCTTACGGGATACACTTTCCCGTCAAGTATTCACGGCATGTCATATATAAAATATAGTGACCCAACTTAGCCGGTAATTAACCCAATAATTAAATCGGTTAATTCCTTTGGAAAATCAAAGTCACTTATATTAAATATGTTGGGATATGTCCTTCGATCCTACGTGTGCAATCGATAAAGTCATAAGGTCGTCTATGGATGTTAAATGATTATTTGATAATATTAATTGTTGGGAACAGTATAATATTGATCAATTAAATCATACCTACAGGGTCACACACGGACTCAAAGATTATGAACAATGCTTGTTAATTATATTGATTTAGAATCAATATTTACGTGAATTTATATGCATGCATGGGATGCATTGCATGGCTTGCATGGATGCATGTCACATAGTGTGACATGACATGCCACACAAGCAAGTGGGGCCATATTTCATGTCATGTGGCATGTATATGTGGCAATACCTCTTCACCTCCCCATTACACCCTTTATGGTGCATATTGATGCTCATAAGTGGGGGGTTACATGTGGATCACTTATGGTGAAGTAAAGAGGTGATTGGTGATTAAATAAATGATGAAAACATGTGTTTTCATACACAACTTGATCAGCCACGAAATTCACAACAAAAGGAGAGAAAGGAGAGAATGTTCTTGGAGAACTGACTCAACCAAGCAAAGTGTTCGTCATCCGAGTTCGTGTGCAACACATAGAGGCCGGGCCATTTGTGCGGCTTCAACATCCGGGCGATCTAGACAAGAAGAGTGACGAGGTCATTCTCAAGGCTGATCCATGAAGGTGGTTCAATCGACTCAACACCACTTTCATCAACATCAACGAGGCACGCTACACCGGTTGTAAGTGTTCTTGTTAATCTCTCTATATATATATATTGGATATATATATATATATATATATATATATATATATATGTGTGTCTATACATATATATGTGTGCACTAAGATCATGGCATAGTAGATTTATTGCTTTACACGCTTCCGCACACACGGTATATCGATCGGATCGGTATACCGGTACCTTCAATTGGTATCAGAGCCTAGGGCTCGTGCACACTTTTGTGTTGGACATGAAGGTTAAATCAACATAATTGGATTAATTGTTTAATTGTGATTATGTGATTAGATGTAAGGCCGGCCAGCGTTAGTGGTCGGGTGAATGAAATTGTCGTTTTTTACGTTTCGATTGGCCATAGTCTTTTGAGGGCTGCGTCCCTTGGAATCATTTGTAATAGATAGGTTTTTCTATTATATTTGTATTGTACTACTTGTAAGCGATGGACTTGGTCCATGGTTCGATGGAGGATCTCGGCTCTCCGACGAAAACGAGAAGAAACGAAGCAAAACGAAGCAAAACGGACAAAACCGGGCTGCTGGAGCCAAACGGCGGGCTCCGTTTGTGCTCCAGCGGGTGCTGTTTTGATATGGCGGGCGCCGTTTTGGAAACGGCGACCGCCGAAAGCTCTTTTTTGGGGCAGACGGGTTTTTGCCCTTTCGGCGGGCGCCGTTTTGGAAACGGCGACCGCCGGTGGTGTTCAGCGACCGCTGGTTGTAAAACGGCGGGCGCTGTTCGTGGTTTTTGGGGTAATGATTGTTTTGACCGAAATCGGCGAGCGCGGAACTGAAACGGCGGGCGCGGACCAGTCCAGAAGATGTTCAAGGCCTATTTTGTTGCTTTTAATCTTTTCGTTTGAGAGTTGTGAGGTTCTAGGGGCCTTTCGATTTCGTATTTATTTGCTTTGCTAGTTATAGGTTGTTTTATGTTATAAATGTTCAACTTACATATAAACAAACCTATGCATGCAAATTCCCAAAATAATGAGTATAATGTCTTGTCCAAAACATCACACCCATAAAGCACTCGATCATAAGTTGGTAGGTCCGCCTCAGCGGGGTACTACTTGTTATCTTGGGATAAGTGGGAGTAAGGGTTAGACCCTTACACGTGAGTTTGGTTTTCTCATCGATAGATCCACTGGAGGCGTGGCTATCGAGACATGAGATGAGAATGAGATTCCCGTCGACCGAGAGTGATATTAGATATCATTGACATGGGTATGTCTACCTATCTTGAAATACTTAAGTGCGGACTCAGTCGGCTTAAATATTTACAAGATGAGGATCTCGGGATCGTTTTGTTCTAAGGGACAATGATATTGGATATCAATTGAACAAAATGAAATAAATAAGTACAATTGTTAGACAACCTTATTTGTTTACCGCTTTGTGGATGTTTACATACTTTATTTATCTTTCTTTTGTAGTTTATCATGTCTAATATCAACTCAATTCAAGTTTCGTTCAATTCTTGATTGTGAAAAATTGAACAACATAAATTTTCTTGATTAACAACGTAATTTGAGGATGGTCCTCAAATACGAAGACAAGGAAAATGTGTTAAATAACCACATCCTAAGATATCATTGAACAACTCAATAGCATGTTCGGGGAATATGCTAAGATTTAAAAGTTCTGAATAACCAGGGTCATCGCTTCAGCTAGGCTGGAAAAGAGAAACCTATAGGGACCACATGTACAACAAATAATTGGATTATTTGTTTTAAGTGATCTCCTAAATTTTTCTAAGATGATGAGTCGTCAATTAAAAAGGACCTTGAGAGGGATATTCTTATTATAAGGGATGAGGTATTCAAAAGAGCATGGGCAAAAATGCTACTAGGGTTCCTAGGGAATCTCAATGCGTCTAGTGCAAAAGTGTTGGACAATACTTGCAAACATATAAAAGTTCATATATTATTCAATTTCAAAACAAATGCCTAATTTGTCTTTCATTTGATTGATTATAAGGTTATGATTATTTACACCTCGGGGAGTGATTTAATCCAAAACACTTAAGTTCATCAATGACACAAATTAGAGACTTTCGAGCCATTGGATGGCGTGAATCGATTGTCTGGTTGGCTCCCTCATATTTTATGAGAGATAGGGCTTCAATTGCATGATAATATCGCTGGTTAGAAAACTTCGATTTTTCACTTACGATTTATCACGTTTTGACATTGAGATAATTTTGAATGGGAAATTTGAATGAGACTCAATTATTGGGAATAATTGAATTTGCCCAAATTTCAAAGAAGATGTGAAGAACGGGGTTGCTTCATCTTCAAGTATTAATGATATAGACATTAAACTTCACAAATTCTACTTCTTGGGTATTGGATGCCAAATGTGGTTCTCACAATTTTTATGTGGAGGAACTGCATAGAAGTATAAGTTTGGTGAATAGAGATGTCGATCTATAGGCAACAAATGGAGCGAAGGTCGCTGCATTAGCCGTATGATCATATGATGTTGTTTTGCCTTAGGGCCTTGTTTTAGTATTATAACTATGTAATTTCGTACCTTCAATAAACAATGAATATTGGTTCAGTATTAGATACTGATGGATTAGTTTTTCACTATTAAATAGTTTGGTAACTATTTTAATTGTGAATTATTCTTTGTTTTGGTACGATTATTATATTGTTTATGTATACTTTAAACTTGACAAATCATATATATCATTAAGACCAAAGGCCAAATCGAATAAGTATCGATGAGACATAACTGAAACATTGTTGATTAGATTAAATCAAAATCTAAACATGTAACGAAGCTTCTTTTAGAAGGAATTTTAGAATCATTTGACTTGGAGTCATTTGATACATGTGAATGATGTGTGATTGAAAAGATAACAATGTCATCTTTCCTGGAGAAAGGAGAACATGTGAGTAATTAGGGATGATCCATACTGATGTATGTGGAACCTATTAGTTCACAAGCTCATGAAGGTTATGTTTCGGAAAAGAGAAAACAAACTATATTAGATATAGTTCGACCATTCGATGAGAGGTCTAAATGAACTACTGGTCTCTTTTGGGAACACACAATTCTAGACTTCAACTTATACACTGAATAGGAAGCTGTCAAAAGCTGTTGATAAGACACCATACTAGGTATGGAAAGGAAGGGTCCCTAAATTGTTTTCATCAAGAATTTGAGGTTCTAAAAGCTTCCCTGACGAGATTTATCTCTATAGAGCTTGAACTCAAATGGGATAAAAGTTTCTTTATGGTATCCATAAGAAACTCGAGGGTACAACTTCTACGATCTATCTGAGAACAATATTTTGTTGCTCGAGATAGTGAGTTTCTTGAAAAGAGTTATCTTTCCTAGAAATTCAGTGGGAGCTCGGTTGTCTTGAACGAGGTTCAAGAGAAACAACCAACGATGAATACTCAAGACTGGGTTGAGAGTATTCTTATGGTTTTGGAAGCCATACGAGCCCTCGTAGGTCCGAAAGGCAAAAATCTATCTCTATTATTCAAATACTTAGATATTGTGACCAATGAGAGATATGAATTCATGCTTTTAGAAAGCGGTGAACCTTCGACCTAATTCCAAGCTATGACGAGTCCATCTACTGAAAATTGGCATGGTGCCATGAAATCTGAGATGATATCAATATCTGATAATCAAGTTTGGAACTTGATATATTTGCATCACAGGGTTAGACCCAATGAATGCTAATAGATCTTTAAGATCTAAACAGACAGATGGAAAACCTAATGTTTTCAAAGCAAGGTTGATGGTAAAAGTTTTATTCACGAGGTGGATTATGAAAAAACTTTCACCAATTGCTTTGATTAAATCATTCAGATTATCTTAGCCATTACTACTCATCTTGATAATGAGTTATGGTAATATTGGATGTTAAAACTAACTTCTTGAATTGGATTCTAGAAGAGGTTGTGTTTTAACACAGCCAAAGAGTTTTATCGATCTTAATAAGGCTGAGAAATTATGCAAGCTTATAGTTCTATTTATGGAATAAAGAATGCATATCGGAGTAGCAATCTTCAGTTCAATGAATCCATACTGGGATTTGGATTTTCGAGGAACTCAGGAGAGTCTTGTTTTACAAGAAGATCAGTGGGAGTTACGTTGTATTAATTGTGTTGTATGTCGGTGACATACTCCTTATTGGAAACAATGTTTCTATGCTTATATCTATTAAAGAATGGCTTGGGAATTGTTTTTCAATGAAGGATCTTGGAGAAGCACAGTACATATTGGGCATCAAGATCTGTCGGAACAGATCGAAAATGATGTTTAGACTTAGTCAAGTGACCTATTTTGATAAGGTACTTGATAAGTTCAGAATGAAAGACGCCAAAAAGGGTCTCATTCCAATGAGTCATGGCACATCTCTTAGCAAGATGCAAGGCCCTACGGGACTTGATGAGCAAAAGAGGATGGAAAACATTCCTTATGCTTTGGCAATAGGGTCTATAATGTATGCCATGATATGTACACGACCGGACGTATCGTATGCTTTGAGCATGACGAGTCAGTTTCAAGGAAATCCAGGTGAGGCGCGTTAGACTGCGACCAAGAATATTCTTATGTACCTTAGATGGACAAAAGAATTTTGTTGTCTTTGGAAGACAAAAAGAGTTGATATTAACAAGCTGTTTGAATGCTAACTTCAAAACAAACTAAGATAATTTCCGATTTTAATCTGGTTATATCTTTTGTCTGGTTAGAGATGATATTTGCTGGAATAGTTCCATGCAATGCAATATAGCTGATTAAACTACAAAAGCTGAGCACAATATTGCATTAGATGCAGTAATGTTGGCAGTTAGGATTTGAAAGTTCTTGAATGAACTAGGTGGCGTAACTAGCTCAGCCCATCCGATAGTTCTCTATTTATAGTAGAGTTATCGCGCAAGCCAATGAGCTAGGAAGCACCACAAGTCTAAAACTGGTGCTCAGGAAGTTCCACATTATCTGGGAGATAGTTTTGTGGAGACATCGAGATAATAAAGTTGCAACTTTTGGTAAGGTTGCAAACCCGCTTTCTAAACCTCTTCAGCAGTTTAAGCTTGTGGCTTTCACGACTGCAATAGAGATCAGACATCTTAGAGATGGGTTGTGATTTCTATTACTGTATTAGATACTTTTGGAGATTTGGTAGACATTCACTCATATGTATAATACATATTTCTTCATATAAATATGGTTTAATTTATATGAATTGTCCAAATGATTAAGTAATATCGATTGGGTTATGAGGTCGACTTACCGCATAATGAAGTCTCAATGGTTGAACTGATATACTTGAATCATATGCTTGTTCCTAGTTCGTATAATCGAGTACGGACAAACCGATAATACAAAGAACTAGATTGTAATGTGTACTATAGCGGCGCTTCATGGGCTAGTGATGTGGGACATCGAGTACAATTACATAGATATTAGCTGGGAGCTAATGATCGAACAGACCCGACTGGAATAGTATTTAAGATTTCGAGTCATAATACTATTTCATTGACTGTCGAGCAATTTCCTCTGACCTGAGTAGTCCAGAGTGATTCCATTGTGAAATGGTGTACTTTGATACAAGTAAACGCCTTTCGTAAAAGGAGGTTATAAAACTTGTTATTGGGTATATCAGGAAGCAAGTGGGAGAGCTTGGATTGACAAGATGGGATTGTCCTCCATTTTATAATGGGATACATGTCTTACCGGCCACTTGGAGAGTCGAGACTGTGGAAAATACGTGGCCACGTCCAGATTCGTATCATAGTGATAAATCTGGTTTTACAGTTTGTCTCAAAGTCCAAGAAAGGTTTGAACCGATTGAGGATGACTCGAGTCTTGCCTCAAGTTCAAACTTAGACATAAAGTGACAACAGGAAATTGGCAGCACACTGGCTCTGAAGGCCAAGTGGGAGATTGTTGGGATATGTCCTTCGATCCTACGTGTGCAATCGATAAAGTCATAAGGTCGTCTATGGATGTTAAATGATTATTTGATAATATTAATTGTTGGGAACAGTATAATATTGATCAATTAAATCATACCTACAGGGTCACACATGGACTCAAAGATTATGAACAATGCTTGTTAATTATATTGATTTAGAATCAATATTTACGTGAATTTATATGCATGCATGGGATGCATTGCATGGCTTGCATGGATGCATGTCACATAGTGTGACATGACATGCCACACAAGCAAGTGGGGCCATATTTCATGTCATGTGGCATGTATATGTGGCAATACCTCTTCACCTCCCCATTACACCCTTTATGGTGCATATTGATGCTCATAAGTGGGGGGTTACATGGGGATCACTTATGGTGAAGTAAAGAGGTGATTGGTGATTAAATAAATGATGAAAACATGTGTTTTCATACACAACTTGATCAGCCACGAAATTCACAACAAAAGGAGAGAAAGGAGAGAGTGTTCTTGGAGAACTGACTCAACCAAGCAAAGTGTTCGTCATCCGAGTTCGTGTGCAACACGTAGAGGCCGGGCCATTTGTGCGGCTTCAACATCCGGGCGATCTAGACAAGAAGAGTGACGAGGTCATTCTCAAGGCTGATCCATGAAGGTGGTTCAATCGACTCAACACCACCTTCATCAACATCAACGAGGCACGCTACACCGGTTGTAAGTGTTCTTGTTAATCTCTATATATATATATATATATTGGATATATATATATATATATATATATATATATATATATATATATATATATATATATATATATATATATATATATATATATAAATATGTGTCTATACATATATATGTGTGCACTAAGATCATGGCATAGTAGATTTATTGCTTTACACGCTTCCGCACACACGGTATATCGATCGGATCGGTATACCGGTACCTTCAAAATATACACACCCGCAATAGTATCGGGGATTGAAAATAAAATACTCTGAGACTTGAATCAATTATCAAAGGCAATCCTAATTGATAAGTCTCAAGCGATCCGCCCAATACACCAAGTGTACAAGTGTGATAAAATAATTAAGAAACATTATTTTCTCTCTCACACAACGACTATACCGATGGATTGGTCCGTGTCCATCTAGGTCGTGAGCAACTGTTTGATTAAATACGAGTAACCGATAGTATGATCTTCTGTGTGGGCCCGCACACCATACTAACTACAACGTATAGAATCTAGGACTATATTTTGCATATATTTAATTATCGAATAATTAAAAGCAAACAATTGTTTATTAATTAAATAGATTAAATGCTATGACCGGGAGTTACCGTTACTTAAATCTAGACATTAAGTACACAACTCCAACAATCTCCCACTTGTACTAAGGTCTAGTCATTTTCTCCAAACTCTCGACTCACATACTCATCACGTGCTTAAGTTGTACTTCCAAGAAGTACCATGTGAATGAGCAATCTAGGTTGCCGCTCTGAAGTTATCTTGGTGACTACAGCGTCGTCTCCCTCGACGATGACTCGTATCAGGTGTTACTTGCTTTATGTGTTATCATCACCTTTTGACTTATGACTTCTTCCAGTTTACCATGCACCGCTATATAATAGCCTTTGATAAACTAAGAGTCATGACCAAGTCCAGAGGTTATTCCGGAACCCAACCAAAAATTTCCGCTGCCTCTGAGGCTGCTTATTCGGTTATGATAGAGTCCGAGAAGCGTCCTGCTTATCACTCTTTCATTTCAAGGTTCCACCTCTTCCAAAAGTGAACACATAGCCTGATATCGATTTACACTGGTCCTTCTCTGATTTGAGATCTGAGAATATGTAATCAAAGAAGAATTCGTGTTGCTTAGTAATCCAGTACATCAAAAGTACTCTTACAGCATTCGAATTTCTCTTGTTGAGATTACTTTGATATCCTCCCACTACGCTAACCGCATAGTTAATATCAGGTTCTCGTTTTTCAACATTGCATTCATCAAGCTTTCCACACTCGAAGTGTAGGAAACTGCTTTGTCTGTATCTATCTCCTTCATGTGTTCGAAACACATATCTTTAGATAGATATATATTCTGTGTCTGAAAGGCAATAACCTTTCTCAGAATTATGCATGTTTAAAATAAACCATAATCGTATAAGATACCTAGGAGAAGTACAATGTTCTTATCCTTAGATCGAAAGATCTCAAGAATATGTTCCAACTTCTACTCAATCTTATATCCCGATTCATTTAGACAACCAACATTTTATATCCGACGACATCTTTACATTGTTGTCAATGATAAAATGTTTATCTACATAAAATTCCGAGAAACACCACCTTGTTTCTATCACGTTTCCAATACACCTTTCGTCTATGCCTTTTGATGAATCCATCAGATGGACTATCTCATCAATTTGCAAGTTCCACGATTTATAGCCTTGTTCCAATCCATAAATGGATTGACTTGTACTCTAAATGATCTTGCCTTTTAACAATAAACCTTTATTGCTTTCTAAGCAGGCACATTTAGATCTAGTACTGTCCTTATGCAGAGCTAGGGATCGATTTTATCTTTACTAGATCCAGAGTTCAAAAACTCTTCTAGTCTTATGAATATCTCTGGTCGTTAAACAACCTCCCACTGCAATGGCATTCCGGTGTATAAACAGTAATAACAGTAGGTGCAGTTAGTGGTGTACTTCTATTCGGTTTGGCTGGTTCCTAGTCTTTGTCCTTTTTCTCATTCCAAGGTATTACGCCAGTTAGGGCTTTGTAGTTCATCTAATAGTCTTCCTCTAAGAACCGGGCGTTAGAGCTTATAACGTCCTTCTGGTTCATAGTACTATAGAACACACAATATTTTGTTCACCTAGGATATCCAACAACCACATTGAACGTGCCATTGTTTCCAGGAATATCCATATAACATAGGTAGTTCCGAACAACTTGTCCTTTTACTATTAGAATTTCATTTCTTTTTTTCGACACACCATTTCTACACGTAAGTGTAAGGTGCAGTCATTTGGGATCCAATCCCATTCTTTGATTATGCTATGTGTTACTTAGATAGGTGGTAGCCTCCGCGACCAGGTCGCAGGCTTCTAATGGATATACTTCGAAGGTTCCCCATAATAGCTTTGTGTCCATTGACTAGTCAAAACACTTTGCTTTTATGGCACATCAAGTATTCTAATCCATCACCGAGTAAAAATTACTCGCACCTTTCTAATTACACATACGTCTGCATATATCAGTATTTAATCATTCTCAATACTTGTCCGAATTCTACCCTTTATCCAGAAAGGTTTGCTTAGTTGTATTATCTTCCAAATTCAATTCTTAGGTCGGAAGGTCCATTCCTTCAACTATAATTGATCAAATCAATTTCGACCTTTGAATCTTATTTGAATAAATACTACTAAGTATAAGAATTCACAAGTACAATGATTTAACAAAGAAATATATCTAATAAGTAAAACAAGTTATAGAACGGTTTGTTGCATCGTGGTAGACTAAGGATTTATCATTCACATTATTGCTATCTAATGTACCAGAATAGATAATACCATTATTTCTTATCAAAATCATCAAATGATTAAAGAAATAAAATATCCATTCATAAATAATAAAAACCAGAACAGAAGTTCTTTCTAAAATAAAGGGAACATAAAGCAATAAACTTGAAATGAAATCCTATTTAACTACTCATAGATAAATGTCTTCCACTACAACAGCTGCCTCCTCTACAACTTTGCCCATGTAGACTTTGAACTCTTCTTCTCTAAGTCGCCGGGTTTTCTGGAACCCCTGCATTCAAAATGCACATACCGTCAGTGGTTCCATATCTACACACCAGAATTCTGTTAGATAATACCGCTGACTATGTTTTTACGACTAAAGAAAAATTCGTACCTTTGAGAGGACATTCAGACTTCCAGTGTCCAGACTTATTGCATCGGAAGCACTTGCCCCTTGGCTTGCTAGCCCCCACTCGTGGTCCATTCCTCTTGGCACCACTGGGTTTCCAGGCTTGCTTCCTTTTCTTTCCCCTACCTCCAACAGGCTTCAAGCCTTTGGACTTGGTAGCTACAAGCGCTTGAGACTTGCCCTTCTTGTAGATCCCCTCTGCCGCCTTTAGCAGTCAGGAGTTGCGCAAGAGTATAAGATAGTTTACCCATATTATAACTCATGCGAAACTGCTCAAAACTAGGGGTTAGAGACCAGAGAATGATGTCGACTTGCGTCTCACCATCAATTTGAGCTCCTAGGATCTCAAGTTCATTCAACAAACTCATCATCTTAAGAACGTGCTCCCCAACGGGCGTTCCTTCAGACTGAGTAGTTGTCATAAGGACTCTCATGGCTTCTTGTCTTGCCGCACGATCTTGATGCCCAAACATATCCTTGAGGTTGTACAACATATCCTCGGCAGTGGGCATCGAATCATGTTGGGTTTGGAGTACATTTGACATGGAAGCCAAAATATAACACCTAGCCATTTCATCAGCCTTTTTCCACTTCCGATATGCTTCCTTTTCCTCATTAGTTGAGGCATCCGTGGGCTCAGTAGGGCACACATCATAGAGTACAAACTTGTACTCTTCAGCAGTCAGGACAATGTCCAAATTTCTCCTCCAATCAATATAATTGGGGCCAGTGAGTTTATTCTCCTTGAGTATCACAGAAAGTGGATTCATAGCTACTCTCTAAACCTATAAGCACATTTAAACAAACAATAAATTTAATGTCCGATATTATCTCCCTCAAATAATATCATTAAATTACTAATTACATCTAAAATCCCATCAGGTAAGGCAAGCCACGTGGTGTGGACGTTTACCCACCCAAATGATTTAGCAATTAGATTTTCTTTGGTCATACATCACTTATAGCGTAACCTCGTGGGGAGGAATACTATAATGCGTATCTAAGTGTAAACCATTACTCAGTACTAAAGTAAATTGTTTGGAATTGCTACATCACCGCAAGCCACGTTGTGTGGACGTTTACGATAACTTCACAATTCTTCACAATTACTTATAACTGTCTACATCAATTAATCCAAAATCCGTTAGTATAGCAAGCCACGTGGTGTGGACGTTTACTACACCAAGAGACTTTTATAATTGACTCCCAATAACATGATCCATTCGATTTTCGTAAATCAAGACGCGGAGAATCATAAGTGAAACTCGAAGTTTCTAACCAGTGATTCACCATGCGAACAACCCTATCTCTCATTAGATGAGGGAGCCGAGCAGACAATCGATCCATTTCAAGAAATGGTACGAAGGTCTCTAATTTGTGTCATCCACATGACCAAGTGGCTTTGGCTCCATTCCACTCCCCGGGGAATAAAACGTCGATAGAAAGAAGTTAAGCCATGAAAACTTCGAACGTCTGAAATAGTTTGTGGGGTTGGCCAACTGGAAATGGCCGACACTTTAGAAGAATCAACTGCCAAGCCCTCGGCGAAAACTATATATCCCAGAAACTGAACACGATCAGAGCAAAATACACACTTAGGAAGGGTGGCATAAAAACGATCCCGACGAAGTACCTCGAGAACAACTCGCAAGTGAAGCAGATGTGATTCATGTGTGGCACAATAGATCAGGATGTCATCGAAGTACACAACAACTGACTTACCAATGAAAGGACGAAGAGTTTGGTTCATGATCCGCATAAAGGTGCTAGGAACGTTGGATAAACCAAATGGCATAACAAGCCACTCAAATAGGCCTTCCCTAGTTTTAAAAGCGGTCTTCCATTCATCCCCAGGGCGTACACGAATTTGAGGATACCCACTTTTAATATAAAGTTTAGAAAATACAGAAGCGCCATGTAACTGATCAAGGAGGTCGTCTAGGCGAGGAATAGGGAAGCGATAACGAACTGTAATCTTATTAATGGCTCGACTATCCACACACATCCACCATGAACCGTCTTTTTTTGGAGTGAGGAGGGCAGGAGCAGCACGTGGGCTAAGGCTTTCATGGATGTGACCTTTACTAAGAAGTTCTTAAACTTGGCGACGTAACTCTTCATGTTCGGTCGGGCTCATTCGGTAATGAGGCGGTTAGGTAAGGCTGTCCCAGGTGTTAAATCGATGCAGTGTTGAATATCGCGTAATGGTGGGAGGCCATCTGGAAGATCTACAGGAAATACATCGCGAAATTCATCGAGAATACTAGCAACGGTTTGGCCATGAGGTTGTGCTGTAGATGGTGGGAGGGCCACTAAGAGGTACACAATACCCAACTCGGACATGGCTGATTCAAATAGTGCTCTAGAAAGGAGAGTGACTTTACCAGTTTGTGCGGGAGGGAGTTGTACGCGCCCAGGCAACAAGAGAATTTTTTTTCAGAAAACATAAACAAATATGTGTTTCTCCGACCATCATGGAAAGTTGCCCGATCAAATTGCCAAGGACGAACCAAGAGAAGGTGACAAGCGTCCATAGGCACCACATCACAATAAATATCGTCGACATAAGTAGGGCCCACTGAAATGTTAACCAAAACACGACGAGAAACTAATAATTCTGAACCGCAACTCAACCAAGCTAGCTTGTACAGGTAGGGGTGAGCCTCAAAAGATAACCCCAATTTGCTAACAGTGCTTTCAGAAATAACATTTTCGCAACTCCCACAATCAATAATAAAAGAGCAAATTTTACCCTTTATAGTACATGTGGATTGAAAGACCGAAGTGCGAAGCCAATCATCGGAATGAGCGCGAGGAGTGAGAAATGAGCGGCGAATCATCAGCAAAGGGCCAATATCTCCTTCAACAAATTCGGTTTCATCAGTAGGTGAGTCATGTGTCTGAGGTATAGCGTCTGTAGTTAATTGATCAAAGCTGGCAAGAGTACGATTCAAAGGTTGACGACATTCGGACATACGATGTCCAATTTCACTGCAATTAAAACATTTAAATGACGGACCCCGACCAGTGGCAGGGGGCACTCGACCAGGGGGTTGTTCTATGCGAGACGGTCCAGCCCCAGATATGTGAGGGGTGCGCGCATGCGGAGCGAGTCTGCGAGTCAATTGTTTCTCTGCTTCAACAGCTCGATGATGGGCCTCCAAAACTGTGAAGGGATCACAAAAATGCAGCAGGTCATGAATAGGGAGACTAAGTCCGCTCATGTAACGAGCAACAAGTTGCGATGGAGTCTCAGATAATTCGTTACGAGACAAAAGAGCGTAAAATTCAGCCGTATATTCATCAACAAATTTTGACCCTTGACGCAGGCGTTGAAGACGTTGATACAAATCACGATCATAATTGTAAGGGACAAATTCAGACCTCATATATTTGCGAAGTTGTTCCCACGTAGCGATTTATGATTTACCAAGGCGTTGCCGATGGCCCTTCAATTGTTGCCACCAAGATTGTTCACGTTGTCGAAAACGTGTCGTGATTAAGGGCATACGAGAAGCAGGAGGTATATCCTTTGATGGAGTTGTATACTTAATGTCTAGATTTAAGTAACATAAACTCCCAGTCCATGGCATTTAATCTATTTAAATAAATAAACAATCATTTGCTTTTAATTATTTATAATTAAATATATGTAAATTATAGTCCTGGATTATATACGTTGTAGTTAGTACGGTGTGCGACGTAACACAGAAGATCATACTATCGGTTACTCGTATATAGATCAAACAAGAGCTCACGACCTAGATGGACAAGGACCAATCCATCGGTATAGTCGTTGTATGAGAGAGAAGATAATTGGTCTTAATTATTTTATCATACGTGTACACATGGTGTATTGGGCGGATCGCTTCAGATTTATCGATTAAGATTGCCTTAGATAATCGATTTAAGTCTCAGTGTATTTTATTCTTAATCCCTAATATTATTGCGGGTGTGTGTATTTAATATTAGTGACTTTGATTTTCCAAAGGAATTGACCGATTAGAATAACCGGTCGATTACCGGCAAAGTTGGGTCACGGTATTTAATGTGTGACATGCCGTGAATTCTTGACGGGAAAGTGTGTCCTCGAAAGGGTTGATAATGTCCCCGAGATGAGTTCATAAGGAATTATTATGTTCATGAGTGGATTTGTTCCGCATAATAATTAAAGTTGAATGGTACTATTCTCGGATTACTAGAGATGAATAAATTAATTAGCAATAAATTTAATTTATTCATGGACATTTATATCTTAAATACACGGAATAAATAATACTACCGGAGATAATATTATTTGATATAATATGGTATAATATTGGGAGTGCAATTATATTTATATAGTGGAAAATAAATATAACTAATAATAGTGGATTAATAGATTTTGGCTGGGGCTCAATTTAATCACTATTATTGGAAACCCAATATTCCACCTCCTTTAGATCTCCTACGTAGCCTATAAAAGCACTACATGGTCTTCACAATTAGAAAAAGACAAGAATATCAATAGTTGATAGTTCTAGAGAGTTTGTGAAGGAGATCCATAAGAGTTCGGAGGATCGTCGCCCACACGACGTTCGAACGAAGTGCAAGGAATACGCGGGAAGGTCTAGAGGTCTTCAACTAAATCTCGTTTCTACGCACAACGAGAAAAAAAGTAGAAATCATAAATGTTGGAAATCGATATCCCGGGTTGTCGGAAATTGCGGAATTAACAACAAAACTGAAATCCCATCGCCGGAGTTTCATCGCGAACACCACCACACGAGCCGGGGCCCAACCGAACGCACCCGAAGTCGCGAAAAGCCGAGCCCCCGCATGGGGGGGCTAGCGATCGATGAAGTCGATCGCTTCATGCGATCGACGGGGCTGCTCCAGCAGCCCCCGCGGCGAGTCCGGCGACTCACCGCCGCTGGGGGGTCGGCCTGCCCAGCAGGCCACCGCGGGGCTCAGCCCGCGGTCCGCGATCGATCGGGGTGATCGATCGCACCTCCGATGTCCAACCGGGGTTCGACCCCATGCACGCCAAACCCTAACGGGTCGACCGCCCCGGTGCCGAAGTCTTCAACCACCACCGCCGTTGATCCTCGTTCCGGGGTTCGATTCTCGGATCTTGGTTCGTCGGTATTTACGATATGTAACGATCAAAATCATAAAGGGGGTTTACGATTTTTACCTCGTTCTCGTTATCCGGAAAAACGAAGAACTTCGATGACCTTGAAGCCTTCCCAAGTATTCCTTGCACTAGCTCGAACGTCGGGGAGGGCGACGATCCTCCGAGCTTATGGATCTTCTTCAACTCTCTAGAACTATCAACTATTGATATTCTTGTCTTGTTCTAATTGTGAAGACCATGTAGTGCTTTTATAGGCTACGTAGGGGACCTTAAGGAAGTAGAATATTGGGCTTCCTACGAATTAATTAAATTGAGCCCAAACCCAAATATATTAATTAATTCATAAATTATATTTAACTCCACTATATAAATATAATTGCACTCCCAATATTAAACCATATTATATCAAATAATATTCTTCCGGTAGTATTATTTATTCCGTATGTTTAAGATATAAATATCCATGAATAAATTATATTTATTCCTTAATAAATTTATTCATCTCTTATATCCGAGAATAGTACCACTCAATTTTATTATTATACGGGAACAAATCCACTCGCGAGGTTTACATAATAATTCCTTATGAGCTCATCTCGGGGATATTATCAACCCTTATCGGGACATACTTTCCCGTCAAGAATTCACAGCATGTCATGCTGGAAATCGATATCCCGGGGTATCAAAAATTGCGGAACCGATAACCCCGACCGAAATCCCATCGCCGGAAACACGCGAACCACCTAACGGAACCGGGCCCGACAAGAGAATCACCGCCGCGGGAAAAACCCGCGGCTAGAAACCCTAGCCGAGCCCCCGCCGGGGCTCGCGATCGCGCTTGCGATCGCTGGGCTGCTCCGGCAGCCCCGGGCGGTGAGTCCGGCGACTTACCGCCATCGTCGGAGGTGGGGGGCACCACCAGCCGCGGCGCCAGCCCGCGGCAGTCCCCCCGGCGATCGAGCTAGGGCTCGATCGCCCCAGCCGCGGCGTCCAGCCGCGACATCCAGCCGCGGCATCCAGCCGCGGCGTCCAGCCGCGACTCCCTCTCGATGCGCGCCGGCGGTCGAAGCCCTAGGGCTCGACCGCCACCCCTCGGCTCCCAGCCGAGGTTTCTCTCGATCCTTCGCCGGGGATCTCGAATCCCCGTCCCCGAAGATCGTTGTTTTCCCGGATCGTGCGTTCATGTATGTATCACAATTCAATTCACATAAAATCATAGAAGAGAGTATATGATTTTACCTTTTAATTCGTTGTGCGGAGAAACGAATTTAAGTTTGATGACCTTACGATCTTCCCACGTATTCCTTGCACTAGCTTGAACGTCGGGTGGGCGACGATCCTCCATGCTTATGGATCCTCTTCAACTCTCTAGAATATCAAGTATGATAATCTTGTCTTATTGTTATGAGAAAGTGAAGACCATGTAGTGCTTTTATAGGCTACGTAGGGGATCTAAAGGAGGTGGAATATTGGGCTTCCAATATTAATGATTAAATTGAGCCCAAGCCCAAATCTATTAATCTCCCATTAATATTAATTAATTTATTTTCCACTATATAAATTAATTGCACTCCCAATATTAAACCATATTATATCAAATAATATTTCTCCGGTAGTATTATTTATTCCGTGTATTTAAGATTTAAATATCCATGAATAAAATTAATTTATTGCTAATTAATTTATTCATCTCTTGAATCCGAGACTAGTACCATTCAACCTTAATTATTGTGCGGAACGAATCCACTCATGAGGTTTACACAATAATTCCTTATGAACTCATCTCGGGGATATTATCAACCCTTCCGGGATACACTTTCCCGTCAAGTATTCACGGCATGCCATATATAAAATATAGTGACCCAACTTAACCGGTAATTAACCCAATAATTAAATCGGTTAATTCCTTTGGAAAATCAAAGTCACATATATTAAATATACACACCCGCAATAGTATCGGGGATTAAGAATAAAATACTCTGAGACTTGAATCGATTATCTCAAGGCAATCCTAATCGATAAATCTCAAGCGATCCGCCCAATACACCAAGTGTACAAGTGTGATAAAATAATTAAGACAAATTATTTTCTCTCTCACACAACGACTATACCGATGGATTGGTCCGTGTCCATCTAGGTCGTGAGCAACCGTTCGATTAAATACGAGTAACCGATAGTATGATCTTCTGTGTGACGTCGCACACCATACTAACTACAACGTATATAATCCAGGACTATATTTTGCATATATTTAATTAATAATAATTAAATGCAAACAATTGTTTATTAATTTAATAGATTAATTGCTATGACCGGGAGTTTACCGTTACTTAAATCTAGACATTAAGTACACAACTCCAACAATCTCCCACTTGTACTAAGGTCTAGTCATTTCCTCCAAACTCCCGACTCCCATACTCATCACGTGCTTAGAGCTGTACTTCCAAGAAGTACTGTGTGAATGAGCACTCTAGGTTGCCGCTCTGAAGTTATCTTGGTGACTACTGCGTCGTCTCCCTCGACGATGACTCGTATCAGATGGTACTTGCTCTATGTGTTATCATCACTTTTGACTTATGACTTCTTCCAGTTTACCGTGCACCGCTATCCAATAGCCTTTTGTAAACTAAGAGTCATATCCAAGTCAAGAGGTTATCCCGGAACCTAACCAAAACTTCCGCTGCCTCTGAGGCTGCTTATTCGGTTATGAGAGAGTCTGAGAAGCGTCCTGCTTATCACTCTTTCACTTCATGGTTCCACCTTTTTCTAAAAGTGAACACATAGTCTGATATCGACTTGCACTGGTCCTTCTCTGATTTGAGATCTAAGAATTTGTAATCAAAGAAGATTTCGTCTTGCTCAATAATCCAGTACTTCGCAAGTACTATTATAGCATCCGAAAATCTCTTGTCTAGATTACCTTGATATCCTCCCACTACGCAAACCGCATAGTTGATATCAGGTTCTTGTTTTACAACATTGCATCTATAAAGCTTTCCATACTAGAAGTATAGGAAACTGCTTTGTCCTTATCTATCTCCTTCATGTGTTCGAACACATACCCTTTAGATAGATGTATATTCTGTCTCTGAAAGGCAATAACCTTTCTCAGAAGTATGCATGTTTAAAACAAACCATAATCGTATAAGATATCTAGGAGAAGTACAATGTTCTTATCCTTAGATCGAAAGATCTCAAGAACATGCTCTAACTTCTACTCAATCTTATATCTCGATTCATTTAGACAACCATTATCTTATGTCTGACAACATTTTCTACATTGTTGCCAATGATGAAATTGTCATCTACATAAAATCTCCGAGAAACACCACCTTGTTTCTATTACATCTCCAATACACCTATCGTCTATGCCTTTTGATGAATCCATCAAATGGACTATCCCATCAATTCGCAAGTTCCACGATTTATAGCTTTGTTTCAATCCATAAATGGATTTACTAAGCTTGTACTCTAAATGATCTTGCCTGTTAACAATAATCCTTATTGTTTTCTAAGCAGGCACATTTAGATCTAGTACTGCCTTCGTGCAGAGCTAGGGATCGATTTCATCTTTACTAGATCCAGAGTTCGAAACTCTTCTAGTCTTATGAACATCTCTGGTTGTTCAACAACCTCCCACTGCAATGGCGTCCCGGTGTATAACAGTAATAACATTAGGTGCAGTGTGTGGTGTACCTCTACTCGGTTTGGCTGGTTCCTAGTCTTTGTCCCTTTTCTCATTCCAAGGTATTGCGTCAGTTCGAGCTTTGTGGTTCTTCTAATAGTCTTTCTCTAAGAACCGGGCGTTACACGTCCTTCTGGTTCATAGTACTATAGAACACACAATACTTTGTTCATCTAGGATATCCTACAATCATATTGAATATGCCGTTGTCTCCAGGAATATCCATAGAACATAGGTAGTTCCGAACAAATTGTTCTTTCACTATTAGAATTCTATTTCTTACTGACTCACCATCTCTACACGTAAGTGTATGGTGTAGTCATTTGAGACTTAATCTCAATCTTTGATTATGCTATGTGTTATGTGGTAGCCTTCGCGATTTTAGTCGCAGGCTTCCAATGGATATACTTAGAAGGTTCCCCATAATTGCTTTGTGACTTAAAACACTTTGCTTTTATGGCACATCAAGTATTCTAATCCATGTTTCGAGTATTCTCAAAAGAACTACTCACATCTTACACATATGTCTGCATATATCGTTGATCATTCTCAATACTTGTCCGAATTCTTTACCAAAAAGTATGCTTAGTTGTATTATCTTCCAAACTTGATTCTTAGGTCGGAAGGTCCATTCCTTCAACTATAATTGATCAAATCAATTTCAACCTTTTTGAATCTCATTTGAATAAATACTACTAAGTATAAGAATTCACAAGTATAATGATTTAAAGAAATATATCTAAATAGTAAAACAAGTTATAGAACGGTTTGTTGCATCGTGGTAGACTAAGGATTCATCATTCACATATTGCTATCTAATGTACCAGAATAGATAATACCCATTATTTGTTATCAAAATCATCACCATGATTAAAGAAATAAAATATCCATTCATAAATAATAGAAATCCAGAACAAAAGTTTTTTCTAAAATAAAGGGTACATAATGCAATAAACTTGAAATGAAATCCTATTTAACTACTAAAGCAGATAAATGTCTTCCACTGCAACAGCTGCCTCCTCTACAGCTTTCGCCCGTGTAGACTCGAACTCTTCTTCTCTAAGTCGTCGGGTTTTCTGGAACCCCTGCATTTAAAATGCACATACCGTCAGTGGTTCCATATCTACACACCAGATTTCTGGTAGATAATACCGCTGACTATGTTTTTACGACTAAAGAAAAATTCGTACCTTTGAGAGGACATTCAGACTTCCAGTGTCCAGTCTTATTGCATCGGAAGCACTTGCCTCTTGGCTTTGCAGCCCCCACTCGTGGTCCACTCCTCTTGGCACCACTGGGTTTCCAGGCTTGCTTCCTTTTCTTGCCCCTACCTCCAACAGGCTTCAAGCCCTTGGACTTGGTAGCTACAAGCGCTTGAGACTTGCCCTTCTTGTAGATCCCCTCTGCCGCCTTTAGTTCAGTCAGGAGTTGCGCAAGAGTATAAGATAGTTTACCCATATTATAGCTCATACGAAACTGCTCAAAACTAGGGGTCAGAGACTGGAGTATGATGTCGACTTGCGTCTCAGCATCAATAGAAGCTCCTAGGACCTCAAGTTCATTCAACAAACTCATCATCTTAAGAACGTGCTCCCCAACGGGCGTTCCTTCAGACTGAGTAGTCGACATGAGGACTCTCATGGCTTCTTGCCTAGCCGCACGATCTTGCTCCCCAAACATCTCCTTGAGGTTAAACATCATATCATAGGCAGTGTCCATCGGCTGATGTTGGGTTTGGAGTACATTTGACATGGAAGCCAAAATATAACACCTAGCCATTTCATCAGCCTTTTTCCACTTCCGATATGTCAGTTTTTCCTCATCAGTTGAGGCAGCCGTGGGCTCGGCAGGGCACACTTCATGGAGTACATACTTGTACTCCTCAGAAGTTAGGACAATGTCTAAATTTCTCTTCCAATCAATGTAATTGGGACCAGTGAGCTTATGCTCCTTGAGTATCACAGAAAGTGGGTTCATAGCTATTCTCTAAACCTATAAGCACATTTAAACAAACAATCAATTTAATATCCGATATTATCTCCCTCAAATAATATCATTAAATTACTAATCACATCTAAAATCCCATCAGATATGGCAAGCCACGATAGTGTTGACGTTTACCTATCCAAATGATTTCGTAATTAGATTTGCTTCGGTCGTACATCACTATAGCGTTACTTCGATGGGAAGAATACTATAGAGCGTACCTAAGTGTAAACCATTACTCAGTACTAAGAAGTTTGTTTAAGATTCGTATGTTACCGCAAGACACGATAGTGTGGACGTTTACGTTAACGTACGTTTCCTTCACTCCCTTCTATAATTGTCTACATCAATCGTTCCAAAGTCCCATTCAATGCAGCAAGCCACGATAGTGTGGACGTTTACTACACCAAAAGACTTTTTCAATTGACATCCAATTACTTGAAGCATTCGATTTTGTAAATCAAGACGCGGAGAATCATAAGTGAAACTCGAAGTTTCTAACCAGTGATTCACCATGCGAACAACCCTATCTCTCATTAGATGAGGGAGCCGAGCAGACAAACGATCCATCTTCAAAAGAATGGTACGAATGTCTCTAATTTGTGTCATCCACATGACCAAGTGGCTTTGGATCCATTCCATTCCCCGGGGTGAGAATGAGTCGACTTGAAGTCAGTTTCAGAAAGACAAATTAGGCATTGTTTGATAAACTTAATCAGTGTTTCTTGTAAGAGGAATTACAAGAATTCTCCTCCAATGACATATCTATATGAACTTCGAAAGCTCATAAATGTCACCAAGAGAACAGTAATGGAGACCATGGGAATGTTTCCATCCCCGCTCCCACTTAGCTTTTTATAACAAATGGATACGCTATCTAATGCATAATTAAACACATAAGCATGCATACAAGTAATAAAGCACATATCACATAGTCAAAATAATGCTAGAAAATTATTTTCCGACTATCATGGCTTTATTCCATCTCCGTATGCGTCTTCTAGTCTTCAGTCTTCGTTCTTGAATGCTCCATGTGACGAGAATATTAATCCCAATATTTAAAACTATTTATTTTTAATAAATCCAAAAGATACTTAATTCGAAAATTAAGTCAATCGAATAAATCAAAAATAAAATTAAATATTATTAATATTTTTTATTTATTTATTTTCCCATCTAATTCTATTAAATCTCTAGAATAATCCATCCAAGTGAAACTTGGAATATTCTAGAAGACTTCTATAATAGAATAAGGAAATAAAATAAATTAGGACTCTTCTACTTTCCAAGATTAATTAATTTCTATGTCCATGAAAATTCCCATAAAATAGGAATAATCAAATAGAAATAAATTAATTCATTAATTAATTATTTTCCTATCTAATTCTATTAAATCTCTAGATTCCTATTCCAAGTAGAACTTGGAATATTCTAGAAGACTTCCATAATAGAATAAGGAAATAAATAATATTAATTAATTCTTTTCCTATCTCCATGAGAGTTCCCAAACTTAAAATACTCAAAATAGGAAAACTTGAATTAATTAGGAAAGTGAATCTAGGTAGGAGTAGCACGAGATCACGAGGACCCCGCGCCCCCCCCCCCCCCCCCCCCACCTTGATCGCCGGCCGGGAGCACCACCGCCGCCGTCCCCAGCCCACGCGCCACCACCTCCGGTGGCCGGCGTGGCCGAGGAGCCCCGCGAACAGCCCCCTCACGGTCGATCACCATGGGATCGATCATAAGATCGATCCCGAGCCCTTGTACTCCCTCTCTTCATCTCCTTCGTCACACGAGTTCTCCGGCGGTCGTCTCGGCATCGATCCAACGTAAATAAATTACAAGAAATAAATTTACAATTCCGGTATCGATTCTATACATGAAATCGACCCTATACACTTTCCGGGAAACATAGAACAATAATAATAAATCTAAATTCGGTCAACCCCCGAATTTTCACTATTACAAGCATTCATCCACACAAAACGAATCTCGACATGTCCGAGAGTTTAATAATCATGGTAAAATTAAATAACAAATTAATTAAACAATTAATCAATTAATTAACCATGATAGTCGGAATCCCTGCAAGGTAGAACACAATTGAACACATACATGAACACGAAACCAAACGCTCTGATACCAATTGCTGGAAATCGATATCCCGGGGTATCAAAAATTGCGGAACCGATAACCCCGACCGAAATCCCATCGCCGGAAACACGCGAACCACCTAACGGAACCGGGCCCGACAAGAGAATCACCGCCGCGGGAAAAACCCGCGGCTAGAAACCCTAGCCGAGCCCCCGACGGGGCTCGCGATCGCGCGTGCGATCGCTGGGCTGCTCCGGCAGCCCCGGGCGTGTTGGAGTTGTGTACTTAATGTCTAGATTTAAGTAACGGTAAAACTCCCGGTCATAGCATTTAATCTATTTAATTAAAAAACAATTATTTGCATTTATTATTAATTAATTATGCAAAATATAGTCCTGGATTTTATACGTTGTAGTTAGTATGGTGTGCATGGGCACACAGAAGATCATACTATCGGTTACTCGTATTTAATCGAACAGTTGCTCACGACCTAGATGGACCCGGACCAATCCATCGGTATAGTCGTTGTGTGAGAGAGAAAATAATTTATCTTAATTATTTTATCACACTTGTACACTTGGTGTATTGGGCGGATCGCTTGAGATTTATCGATTAGGATTGCCTTGAGATAATCGATTCAAGTCTCAGAGTATTTTATTCTTAATCCCCGATACTATTGCGGGTTTGTATATTTAATATGTGTGACTTTGATTTTCCAAAGGAATTAACCGATTTAATTATTGAGTTAATTACCGGTTAAGTTGGGTCACTATATTTTATATATGACATGCCGTGAATACTTGACGGGAAAGTGTATCCCGGAAGAGTTGATAATATCCCCGAGATGAGTTCATAAGGAATTATTGTGTAAACCTCATGAGTGGATTCGTTCCGCACAATAATTAAGGTTGAATGGTACTAGTCTCGGATTCAAGAGATGAATAAATTAATTAGCAATAAATTAATTTTATTCATGGATATTTAAATCTTAAATACACGGAATAAATAATACTACCGGAGAAATATTATTTTATATAATATGGTTTAATATTGGGAGTGCAATTAATTTATATAGTGGAAAATAAATTAATTAATATTAATGGGAGATTAATAGATTTGGGCTTGGGCTCAATTTAATCATTAATATTGGAAGCCCAATATTCCACCTCCTTTAGATCCCCTACGTAGCCTATAAAAGCACTACATGGTCTTCTCTATTCTACATAACACAAGATCATAATTCTCCTAGAGAGAGAAAGTAGAGAGAGAGAGAAGAGGATCCATAAGCTTGGAGGATCGTCGCCCACCCGACGTTAAGGCTAGTGCAAGGAATACGTGGGAAGATCGTAAGGTCATCATCTCGATTTCGTTTCTCCGCACAACGAATTAAAAGGTAAAATCATATACTCTCTTCTATGATTTTATGTGAATTGATTGTGATACATACATGAACACACGATCCGGGAAAACGTCGAGACCGGGATACGGGGATTCGAGATCCCCGTCGGGATCGAGAGGGACGGCCGAACCCTAGGGTTCGGACCGCCGGGAGGCGCGGCTACGGGAACCCTCGGCTGGAGCCGAGGGGTGCGATCGATCCTCGGATCGATCGCGGGTCAGCTGCGGGGCGACTCGCAGTGACCCCGTGCAAGCTACGGGTTCGCCCGTAGCGGCTCGCACGGGGTGATCCCGTGCGCTAGGGCAGCGGGTCCGTGTACCCGCTGCGGGGCTACTCGTAGCAGCCCAGGGATCGCTACGAGCGATCCCAGCGATCATCGCAAGATGATCGCGAGCCCCGTGCGGGGGCTCGGCTGGGCACCACGGGCGGACCGTGGTGGTGCTCGGTTGAGCTCCGGCTCGTACGGTGGTTCGTGGTCGGATCTCCGGCGATCGAGGATTTCGGTCGGGTTATTATTTTCCGCAAATTTTAATAGCCCGGGATATCGATTTCCAGCAATTGGTATCAGAGAGTTTGGTTTAGTGTTCATGTATGTGTTCAATTGTGTTCTACCTTGCAGGGATTCCGACTATCATGGTTTAATTAATTGTTAATTATTCGTTTAATTAATTGCTATTTAATTTCACCATGATTATTCGTTATTAAACTCTCGGACATGTCGAGATTCGTTTTGTGTGGATGAATGCTTGTAATAGTAAAAATTCGGGGGTTGACCGAATTTAGATTTATTATTATTGTTCTATGTTTTCCGGAAAGTGTATAGGGTCGATTTTGATGGTTTTCGATGCCGATCCAATCGCTCGATTACCTTGTTCGTGTGTGCGGAAGCGTGTAAAACAATAGAACACGAACAACATGAAGATCTAGGCACACATTATATGTATAGACACGTTTATATATATACATCCAATATATATATATAGGGTTTAACGAGAACACTTACAACCGGTGTAGCGTGCCTCGTTGATGTTGATGAAGGTGGTGTTGAGTCGATTGAACCACCTTCATGGATCAGTCACTAGATGCTCTCCTTGTGAATGACCTCGTCACTCTTCTTGTCTAGATCGCCCGGATGTTGAAGCCGCACAAATGGCCCGGCCTCTACGTGTTGCACACGAACCCGGATGATGACTTGCTTGCTTGATCGAGTTGATTCTCCAAGAACAACCTTTTTTCTCTATGGTGTGAATTTCGTGGGTAAAGATAATGTGTGATGAAAATCTGATTTTCATCCATATTATAACCTCATTATTCACCACATTACTCCCCTTTGTAACCTACAACATAATGGGCATCATAATGCACCATTAACATGCAAAAGGGGTTACAAAGGAGGTGAAAGGTCATATGCCACATACACATGCCACTATGCATTGTATGTGGTCCCACTTGCTTGTGTGGCATGCCATGTCACACTATGTGACATGCATCCATGCAAGCCATGCATCCCATGCATGTTTATTAAATCCACGTAAATATTGATTCTAAATCAATATATTTATCAAGCAACGTACATCATCTTTGAGTCCGTGTGTGACCCTGTAGGTATGATTTATCGATCAATATTATATTGTTCCCAACAAATAATATTATCAAATAATCATTTAACATCCATAGACGATCTTATGATTATATCGATTGCACACGTAGGATCGAAGGACATATCCCAACAATCTCCCACTTGGCCTTCAGAGCCAGTGTGCTGCCAACTTCCTGTTGTCACTTTATGTCTAAGTTTGAACTTGAGGCAAGACTCGAGTCATCCTCAATCGGTTCAAAACTTTCTTGGACTTTGAGACAGACTGTAAAACCAGATTTATCACTATGATACGAATCTGGACGTGGCCACGTATTTTCCACAGTCTCGACTCTCCAAGTGGCCGGTAAGACATGTATCCCATTATAAAATGGAGGACAATCCCATCTTGTCAATCCAAGCTCTCCCACTTGCTTCCTGATATACCCAATAACAAGTTTTATAACCTCCTTTTACGAAAGGCGTTTACTTGTATCAAAGTACACCATTTCACAATGGAATTACTCTGGACTACTCAGGTCAGAGGAAATTGCTCGACAGTCAATGAAATAGTATTATGACTCGAAATCTCAAATACTATTTCAGTCGGGTCTGTTCGATCATTAGCTCCCAGCTAATATCTATGTAATTGTACTTGATGTCCCATATCACTAGCCCATGAAGCGGCGCTATAGTACACATTACAAACTAGTTCATTGTATTATCGGTTTGTCCGTACTCGATTATACGAACCAGGAACAACTATATGATTCAAGTATATCAGTTCAACCATTGGGACTTCATTATGCGGTAAGTCGACCTCATAACCCAATTGATATCACTTAATCATTTGGACAATTCAAATAAATTAAACCATATTTATATGAAGAAATATGTATTATACATATGAGTGAATATTTACCAAATCTCCAAAAGTATCTAATACAGTAATAGAAATCACAACCCATCTCTAAGATGTCTGATCTCTATTGCAGTCGTGAAAGCCTCAAGCTTAAACTGCTGGAGAGGTTTAGAAAGCGGGTTTGCAACCTTACCAAAAGTTGCAACTTTATTATCTCGATGTCTCCACAAAACTATCTCCCAGATAATGTGGAACATCCTGAGCACCAGCTTTAGATTTGTAGTGCTCCCTAGGCTCATAAGCTTGCGCGATAGATCTACTATAAATAGAGAACTATCGGATGGGCTGAGCTAGTTACGCCACCTAGTTCATTCAAGAACTTTCAAATCTTAAATGCCAACATTTATGCATCCAATGCAATAATGTGCTCAGTTTTTGTAGTGTAATCAGCTATATTGCATTGCATGGAACTATTCCAGCAAATATCACCTCAAAAAAGACAAAAGATATAACCAGATTAAAATCGGAAATTATCTTAGTCTGTTTTGAAGTTAGCATTCAAACGGCTTGTTAATATCAACTCTTTTTGTCTTCCAAAGACAACAAAATTCTTTTGTCCATCTAAGGTACATAAGAATATTCTTGGTCGCAGTCTAACGCGCCTCACCTGGATTTCCTTGAAACTGACTCGTCATGCTCAAAGCATACGATACGTCCGGTCGTGTACATATCATGACATACATTATAGACCCTATTGCCGAAGCATAAGGAATGTTTTCCATCATCTTTTGCTCATCAAGTCCCGTAGGTCCTTGCATCTTGCTAAGAGATGTGCCATGACTCATTGGAATGAGACCCTTTTTGGCGTCTTTCATTCTGAACTTATCAAGCACCTTATCAATATAGGTCGCTTTACTAAGTCCAAACATCCTTTTCGATCTGTTCCGACAGATCTTGATGCCCAATATGTACTGTGCTTCTCCAAGATCCTTTATTGAAAAACAATTTTCAAGCCATTCTTTAATAGAATTAAGCATAAAAATTTTGTTTCCAATAAGGAGTATGTCACTGACATACAACACAATTAATACAACGTAACTCCCACTGATCTTCTTGTAAAACAAGACTCTTCTGAGTTCCTCTGAAATCCAAATCCCAGTATGGATTCACTGAACTGAAGATTGCTACTCCGATATGCTTTGCTTTATTCCATAAATGGAATTATAAGAATGCATAATTTCTCAGCCTTATTAGGATCGATAAAACTCTTTGGCTGTGTCAAAACACATTCTCTTCTAGAATCCAATTCAAGAAGTTAGTTTTAACATCCAATATTACCATAACTCATTATCAAGATGAGTAGCAATGGCTAAGATAATCTGAATGATTTAATCAAAGCAACTGGTGAAAGTTTTTCCATAATCCACCTCGTGAATAAAACTTTTACCATCAAACTTGCTTTGAAAACCCTAGGTTTTCCATCTGTCTGTTTAGATCTTAAAGATCTATTAGCATTCATTGAGTCTAACCCCATGATCAAGTTCCAAACTTGATTATCAGATATTGATATCATCTCAGATTTCATGGCACCATGCCAATTTTCAGTAGCTGGACTCGTCATAACTTGGAATTAGGTCGAAGGTTCACCGCTTTCCAAAAGCATGAATTCATATCTCTCATTGGTCACAATATCTAAGTATTTGAATAATAGAGATAGATTTATTCCTTTCGGACCTACGAGGGCTGGTATGGCTTCCAAAACCATAAGAATACTCTCAACCTAGTCTTGAGTATTCATCATTGGTCGTTTCACTTGAACCTCGTTCAAGACAACCGATCTCCCACTGAATTTCTAGGAAAGATAACTCTTTTCAAGAAAATCACTATCTCGAGCAACAAAAACTTTGTTCTCGGATCAGTTGTAAAAGTGGTACCCTCGTGTTTCTTTTGGATAACCAACAAAGAAACATTTATCAGATTTGGGTCAAGCTTTGTAGAGATATTTCTCTTCACATAAGCTTCACATCCCCAAACCTTGATATAAGACAATTTAGGGACCTTCCCTTTCCATACCTCGTATGGTGTCTTATCAACAACTTTTGACGGTGTCCTATTCAGTGTATAAGTTGAAGTCAAGAATTGTGTGTTCCCAAAAGAGACCAGTAGTTCATTTAGACCTCTCATCGAATGGTCGAACTATATCTAATATAGTTTGTATTCTCTTTTCCGAAACATAACCTTCATGTGCTTGTGAACTGATAGGTTCCACATACATCAGTATGGATCATCCCTAATTAATCACTCACATGTTCTCCTTTCTCCAAGAAAGATGACATTGTTATCTTTCTCCATCAAACACCATTCACATGTATCAAATGACTCCAAGTCAAATGTTTCTAGGATGCATTCTAAAAGAAGCTTCGTTACATATTTAGATGTTGATTTGACCTAATCAACAATGTTATAGTTATGTCTCATTGAGACTTATTCGATTCGGCCCTTGTGTTAATGTTATATATGATTTGTCAAGTTAAAGTATACATAAACAATATAATAATCGTACCAAAACAAAGAATAATTCACAATTAAAATAGTTACCAAACTATTTCATAGTGAAAAACTAATCCATCAGTATCTAATACTGAACCAATATTCATTGTTTATTGAAGGTACGAAAACATAGTTATAATACTGAAACAAGGTCCTAAGGCAAAACAACATCATATGATCATACGGCTAATGCAGCGACCTTCGCTCCATTTCTCGCCCGTAGATCGACATCTCTACTCACCAAACTTATACTTCTATGTAGTTCCTCCACATACAAATGTGAGAACTACGTTTGGCATCCAATACCCAAGAAGTATTATTTGTGAAGTTTAATGTCTATAACATTAATACCTGAAGATGAAGCAACCCCGCTCTTCACATCTTCTTTGAACTTTGGGCAAGTTCAATTATTCTCAATAATTGACTCTTTTTCGAATTCCCCATTCAAATTATCTCAATGTCAAAACGTGATAAATCGTAAGTGAAAAATCGAAGTTTTCTAACCAGCGATATTATCATGCAATTGAAGCCCTATCTCTCATAAAATATGAGGGAGCCAACCAGACAATCGATTCACGCCATCCAATGGCTCGAAAGTCTCTAATTTGTGTCATTGATGAACTTAAGTGTTTTGGATTAAATCACTCCCCGAGGTGTAAATAATCATAACCTTATAATCCATCAAATGAAAGAAAAATTAGGCATTTGTTTTGAAATTGAATAAAATATGAACTTTTATATGTTTGCAAGTAGTGTCCAACACTTTTGCAGTAGACGCATTGAGATTCCCTAGGAACCCTAGTAGCCTTCTTGCCCATGCTCTTTTGAATACCCTATCCTATATCATAAGAATTTCCATCTAAGGTCCTTCTCAATCGCCGGCTCAGCAGCCTTGAGCATCCCGTGGAGCTCACGAAGCGATTTCTTCAAACCATTCATATGGAAAATTTAGCCTAAAGGCATTATAACCATCATGAGATTGAAGTATGAAATCGGTTGCCAAATAATCATCATAGGAAAAATCTAGGCGGTCACTTGAAACAATTAATCCAATCATTTGTTGCACATGTGATCCCATAGATTTCCATTTTTCAGCCTAGCTGAATCGATGACCCTGGTCACACCGAACCGCTCAATCATTGCATATTCTCCGAACATGATATTGAGTTGTTCAATGATATCTTAGGATGTGGTTATCTAACGCATTTTCCTTGTCTTCGTATTTGAGGACCATCCTCAAATTACGTTGTTAATCAAGAAAATTTGTTCAATTTTTCATAATCAAGAATTGAACCACTTGAATTGAGTTGATATTTGACATGATAAACTATAAAATAAAGATAACTAAAGTATGTAAACATCCACAAAGCGGTAAACAAATAAGGTTGTCTAACAATTGTACTTATTTATTTCATTTTGTTCAATTGATATCCAATATCATTGTCCCTTAGAACAAAACGATTCCGAGATCCTCATCTTGCAAATCTTTAAGCCGACTGAGTCCGCACTTAAGTATTTCAAGATAGGTAGACACACCCATGTCAATGATATCTAATATCACTCTCGGTCGATGAGAATCCCATTCTCATCTCATGTCTCGATAGCCACGCCTGCAATGGATCTATCGATGAGAAAACCAAACTCACGTGTAAAGGTCTAACCTTTACTCCCACTTATCCCAAGATAACAAGTAATACCCCACTGAGGCGGACCTACCAACTTATGATCGAGGGCTTCATGAGTGTGATGTTTTGGACAAGACATTGTACTCATTATTTTGGGAACATGCATGTTTAAGGTTGTATGTATGTTGGTTGAACATTTATAACATATATAAACCTAGAACTAGCACAGCAAGCAATACATACTCGAATGGCCCCTAAACCTCACAACACACAGAAAAAAGAACGAACGAAAAATAAGCAAAACTCCATGAGTAGCGCCCCGTACACCGAAACGTCGCCAAGCTGGTTTTTGAGGGGGTAGCGACCGCTACCCCTAGGGTAGCGACCGCTACCTCATTCCAGGAGGTATTTTGGTCCGGGCAGCGATCGAGTAGCGTTGCGCCTAGCGCTCGGGGTAGCGACCGCTACCCCTAGGGTAGCGACCGCTACCTGCTCCAGAAGCTGAAAAAACACTTCTTCTTGCTTCGTTTATCTTCGTTTTCTTCGGTGCTTCGAGATCCAAGGTCGATCCGTGGATCAAATCCACTGCTTACAAGTTGTACAATACATATGTAAAAGAAACCTATCTATTACAAATTATTCCAAGGCACGCAGTCCTCCAAATTACAACTGATTCCAAGGCACGCAGGCCTCAAAACTAAAGCCATTCGGTACGTCAAAAACACGATTGCATTCACCCAACCACTATCTGTGGTTGGCCTTACATCTATGACAAGCAATCAACACCACAACAAAGAAGCACATAAGAGCAATTATGTTGTTTAAAATTGTGTCCAACACAAAACATGTGCACGAGCCCTAGGCTCTGATACCAATTGATGGTTTTCGATGCCGATCCAATCGCTCGATTACCTTGTTCGTGTGTGCGGAAGCGTGTAAAACAATAGAACACGAACAACATGAAGATCTAGGCACACATTATATGTATAGACACGTTTATATATATACATCCAATATATATATATAGGGTTTAACGAGAACACTTACAACCGGTGTAGCGTGCCTCGTTGATGTTGATGAAGGTGGTGTTGAGTCGATTGAACCACCTTCATGGATCAGTCACTAGATGCTCTCCTTGTGAATGACCTCGTCACTCTTCTTGTCTAGATCGCCCGGATGTTGAAGCCGCACAAATGGCCCGGCCTCTACGTGTTGCACACGAACCCGGATGATGACTTGCTTGCTTGATCGAGTTGATTCTCCAAGAACAACCTTTTTTCTCTATGGTGTGAATTTCGTGGGTAAAGATAATGTGTGATGAAAATCTGATTTTCATCCATATTATAACCTCATTATTCACCACATTACTCCCCTTTGTAACCTACAACATAATGGGCATCATAATGCACCATTAACATGCAAAAGGGGTTACAAAGGAGGTGAAAGGTCATATGCCACATACACATGCCACTATGCATTGTATGTGGTCCCACTTGCTTGTGTGGCATGCCATGTCACACTATGTGACATGCATCCATGCAAGCCATGCATCCCATGCATGTTTATTAAATCCACGTAAATATTGATTCTAAATCAATATATTTATCAAGCAACGTACATCATCTTTGAGTCCGTGTGTGACCCTGTAGGTATGATTTATCGATCAATATTATATTGTTCCCAACAAATAATATTATCAAATAATCATTTAACATCCATAGACGATCTTATGATTATATCGATTGCACACGTAGGATCGAAGGACATATCCCAACAGATTTCATGTATAGAATCGATACCGGAATTGTAAATTTATTTCTTGTAATTTATTTACGTTGGATCGATGCCGAGACGACCGCCGGAGAACTCATGTGACGAAGGAGATGAAGAGAGGGAGAACTAGGGCTTGGGATCGATGGGATCGATCCCATGGGGATGATCGATCGAGGGGGCTGCCCGCGGGGCTCCTCGGCCACGCCGGCCACCGGAGGTGGTGGCGCGTGGGCTGGGGACGGCGGCGGTGGTGCTCCCGGCCGGCGATCAAGGTGGGGGGGCGCGGGGTCCTCGTGATCTCGTGCTACTCCTACCTAGATTCACTTTCCTAATTGATTCAAGTTTTCCTATTTTGAGTATTCCTAAGTTTGGGAACTCTCATGGAGATAGGAAAAGAATTAATTAATATTATTTATTTCCTTATTCTATTATGGAAGTCTTCTAGAATATTCCAAGTTCTACTTGGAATAGGAATCTAGAGATTTAATAGAATTAGATAGGAAAATAATTAATTAGTGAATTAATTTATTTCTATTTGATTATTCCTATTTTATGGGAATTTTCATAGACATGGAAATTAATTAATCTTGGAAAGTAGAAGAGTCCTAATTTATTTTATTTCCTTATTCTATTATAGAAGTCTTCTAGAATATTCCAAGTTTCACTTGGATAGATTATTCTAGAGATTTAATAGAATTAGATGGGAAAATAAATAAATAAAAATTATTAATAATATTTAATTTAATTTTTGATTTATTCGATTGACTTAATTTTCGAATTAAGTATCTTTTGGATTTATTAAAAATAAATAGATTTAAATATTGGGATTAATATTCTCGTCACATGGAGCATTCAAGAACGAAGACTAAAGACTAGAAGACGCATACGGAGATGGAATAAAGCCATGATAGTCGGAAAATAATTTTCTAGCATTATTTTGACTATGTGATATGTGCTTTATTACTTGTATGCATGCTTATGTGTTTAATTATGCATTAGATAGCGTATCCCTTTGTTATAAAAATCTAAGTGGGAGAGGGGATGGAAACATTCCCATGGTCTCCATTACTGTTCTCTTGGTGACATTTATGAGCTTTCGAAGTTCATATAGATATGTCATTGGAGGAGAATTCTTGTAATTCCTTTTACAAGAAACATTGATTAAGTCTATCAAACAATGCCTAATTTGTCTTTCTGAAACTGACTTCAAGTCGACTCATTCTCACCCCGGGGAGTGGAATGGAGCCAAAGCCACTTGGTCATGTGGATGACACAAATTAGAGACATTCGTACCATTCTTTTGAAGATGGATCGTTTGTCTGCTCGGCTCCCTCATCTAATGAGAGATAGGGTTGTTCGCATGGTGAATCACTGGTTAGAAACTTCGAGTTTCACTTATGATTCTCCGCGTCTTGATTTACGAAAATCGAATGGTTCAAGTAATTGGGAGTCAACTATAAAAGTCTTTTGGTGTAGTAAACGTCCACACGAACGTGGCTTGCTATGCTGAATGGGATTTTTGGAAATAGTTGATGTAGACAGTTGTAGGGAATTGTGAAGGATTGTGAGTTATCGTAAACGTCCACACTAACGTGGCTTGCGGTGACGTAGCAATTCCAAATGATTCACCTTAGTACTGAGTAATGGTTTACACTTAGGTGCGCTTTATAGTATTCTTCCCAACGAAGTAACGCTATAATGATGTACGACCAAAGCAAATCTAATTGCTAAATCATTTGGGTGGGTAAACGTCCACACGAACGTGGCTTGCCTTACCTGATGGGATTTTAGATGTAATTAGTAATTTAATGATATTATTTGAGGGAGATAATATCGGATATTAAATTGATTGTTTGTTTATATGTGCTTATAGGTTTAGAGAATAGCTATGAACCCACTTTCTGTGATACTCAAGGAATTCAACGCACTAGTTCCATACTGTGTTGGATGGAATAAAGAGTTAGACATTTCCCAGACCGTTGCTGAGTACAAGTTAGTACTCAGTGAACTTTGTCCTCCTGAACCAACACGTGTCTCAACTATTGAGGAAACAGCTGATTTTGAAAAGTGGGACAGTGCTTTTGCATTAACCACCAATCATGATATCATGCTGAAACTCAAGCTTATGTTTAGAGACAACGAGAAGGTTAGAAAAGAGGCGATGAGGATACTCATAAAGGTCAGTCGCTTCGAGGAAACGCTTGAACACGTTTTCGAGATGCTGGACCTTTTGGATGAGTTGAGACAATCGCAAGCTCTTATGGCCAAAGCCAAAGGTTTCGAACCTAAGGGCATAGACCAAGGAATGGAGAAGCAGACAAAGAAGCCCTGTAGTCCTGCACTTGGACCACGGAATAGGGTGAGAAAGCCTTCGGGCAGTCATTCTCAAAGAAAGTTATCTGGGGACTGGAAGTCTTTATTTTCTCCTGGAGAAGGTATGAGATTCTCTCCTTAGTCTTTAAAACATAGTCAGCTGTGTTATGTACCAGAAACCTGGTTGGTAGATATGGATCCACTGACGGTATGTATGCATTTAAAATGCAGGGACACTAGGAAACCCAAAGACTTGGAAATGGAGGAATAGTCAAGGCAAAGCTGTAGAGGAGGCAGCTGTTGCAGTGGAAGACATTTATCTGCTTTAGTAGTTAAATAGGATTTCATTTCAAGTTTATTGCATTATGTACCCTTTATTTTAGAAAGAACTTCTGTTCTGGATTTCTATTATTTATGAATGGATATTTTATTTCTTTAATCATGGTGATGATTTTGATAAGAAATAATGGGCATTATCTATTCTGGTACATTAGATAGCAATATGTGAATGATGAATCCTTAGTCTACCACAATGCAACAAACCGTTCTATAACTTGTTAGATATATTTCTTGTTAGATCATTATACTTGTGAATTCTTATACTTAGTAGTATTTATTCAAATAAGATTCAAAAGGTCGAAATTGATTTGATCAATTATAGTTGAAGGAATGGACCTTCCGACCTAAGAATCAAGTTTGGAAGATAATACAACTAAAGTATACCTTTTTGGTAAAAGATAGAATTCGGACAAGTATTGAGAATGATCAATGATATGTGTAAGGTGCGAGTAGTTCTTTTAAGAATACTCGAAGATGGATTAGAGTGCTTGATGTGCCATAAAAGCGAAGTGTTTCAGTCACAAAGCAATTATGGGGAACCTTCAAAGTATATCCATTGGAAGCCTGCGACTTAGTCGCGGAGGCTACCACGTAACACAATCAAAGATTGAGATTAAGTCTCAAAAGACTACACCATACACTTACGTGTAGAGATGGTGAGTCAGTAAGAAATAGAATTCTAATAGTGAAAAAACAAGTTGTTCGGAACTACCTATGTTCTATGGATATTCCTGGAGACAACGGCATATTCAATATGGTTGTAGGATATCCTAGATGAACAAAGTATTGTGTGTTCTATAGTACTATGAACCAGAAGGATGTGTAACGCCCGGTTCTTAGAGGAAGACTATTAGAAGAACCACAAAGCCCGAACTGACACAGTACCTTGGAATGAGAAAATGGACAAAGACTAGGAACCAGCCAAACCGAGTAGAGGTACACCACACACTGCACCTACTGTTATTACTGTTATACACCGGGACGCCGTTGCAGTGGGAGGTTGTTGAACAACCAGAGATGTTCATAAGACTAGAAGAGTTTCGGACTCTGGATCTAGTAAAGATGAAATCGATCCCTAGCTCTGCACGAGGGCGGTACTAGATCTAAATGTGCCTGCTTAGAAAACAATAAGTATTATTGTTAAGAGGCAAGATCATTTAGATTACAAGCTTAGTAAATCCATTTATGGATTGAAACAAAGCTATAAATCGTGGAACTTGCGAATTGATGGGATAGTCCATTTGATGGATTCATCAAAAGGCATAGACGATAGGTGTATTGGAGATGTAATAGAAACAAGGTGGTGTCTCTCGGAGATTTTATGTAGATGACAATTTCATCATTGGCAACAATGTAGAAAATGTTGTCAGACATAAGATAATGGTTGTCTAAATGAATTGAGATATAAGATTGAGTAGAAGTTAGAGCATGTTCTTGAGATCTTTCGATCTGAGGATAAGAACATTGTACTTCTCCTAGATATCTTATACGATTATGGTTTGTTTTAAACATGCATACTTCTGAGAAAGGTTATTGTCTTTCAGAGACAGAATATACATCTATCTAAAGGGTATGTGTTCGAACACATGAAGGAGATAGATGAGGACAAAGCAGTTTCCTATACTTCAAGTATGGAAAGCTTTATAGATGCAATGTTGTAAAACAAGAACCTGATATCAACTATGCGGTTTGCGTAGTGGGAGGATATCAAAGTAATCTAGACAAGAGATTTTCGGATGCTGTAATAGTACTTGCGAAGTACTGGATTATTAAGCAAGACGAAATCCTCTTTGATTACAAATTCTCAGATCTTAAATCAGAGGAGGACCAGTGCAAGTCGATATCAGACTATGTGTTCACTTTTAGAAAGAGGTGGAACCATGAAGTGAAAGAGTGATAAGCAGGACGCTTCTCAGACTCTCTCATAACCGAATAAGCAGCCTCAGAGGCAGCGGAAGTTTTGGTTAGGTTCCGGGATAACCTCTTGACTTAGATATGACTCTTAGTTTACCAAAGGCTATTGGATAGCGGTGCAGGGTAAACTGGAAGAAGTCATAAGTCAAAAGTGATGTTAACACATAGAGCAAGTACCATCTGATACGAGTCATCGTAGAGGAAGACGATGCAGTAGTCACCAAGATAACTTCAGAGCGACAACCTAGAGTGCTCATTCACATAGTACTTCTTGGAAGTACAACTCTAAGCACGTGATGAGTATGGGAGTCGGAAGTTTGGAGGAAATAACTAGACCTTAGTACAAGTGGGAGATTGTTGGAGTTGTGTACTTAATGTCTAGATTTCAGTAACGGTAAAACTCCCGGTCATAGCATTTAATCTATTTAATTAAAAAACAATTATTTGCATTTATTATTAATTAATTATGCAAAATATAGTCCTGGATTTTATACGTTGTAGTTAGTATGGTGTGCATGGGCGCACAGAAGATCATACTATCGGTTACTCGTATTTAATCGAACAGTTGCTCACGACCTAGATGGACCCGGACCAATCCATCGGTATAGTCGTTGTGTGAGAGAGAAAATAATTTATCTTAATTATTTTATCACACTTGTACACTTGGTGTATTGGGCGGATCGCTTGAGATTTATCGATTAGGATTGCCTTGAGATAATCGATTCAAGTCTCAGAGTATTTTATTCTTAATCCCCGATACTATTGCGGGTGTGTATATTTAATATGTGTGACTTTGATTTTCCAAAGGAATTAACCGATTTAATTATTGGGTTAATTACCGGTTAAGTTGGGTCACTATATTTTATATATGACATGCCGTGAATACTTGACGGGAAAGTGTATCCCGGAAGAGTTGATAATATCCCCGAGATGAGTTCATAAGGAATTATTGTGTAAACCTCATGAGTGGATTCGTTCCGCACAATAATTAAGGTTGAATGGTACTAGTCTCGGGTTCAAGAGATGAATAAATTAATTAGCAATAAATTAATTTTATTCATGGATATTTAAATCTTAAATACACGGAATAAATAATACTACCGGAGAAATATTATTTGATATAATATGGTTTAATATTGGGAGTGCAATTAATTTATATAGTGGAAAATAAATTAATTAATATTAATGGGAGATTAATAGATTTGGGCTTGGGCTCAATTTAATCATTAATATTGGAAGCCCAATATTCCACCTCCTTTAGATCCCCTACGTAGCCTATAAAAGCACTACATGGTCTTCTCTATTCTACATAACACAAGATCATAATTCTCCTAGAGAGAGAAAGTAGAGAGAGAGAGAAGAGGATCCATAAGCTTGGAGGATCGTCGCCCACCCGACGTTCAAGCTAGTGCAAGGAATACGTGGGAAGATCATAAGGTCATCATCTCGATTTCGTTTCTCCGCACAACGAATTAAAAGGTAAAATCATATACTCTCTTCTATGATTTTATGTGAATTGATTGTGATACACACATGAACACACAATCCAGGAAAACGTCGAGACCGAGATACGGGGATTCGAGATCCCCGTCGGGATCGAGAGGGACGGCCGAACCCTAGGGTCCGGACCGCCGGGAGGCGCGGCTACGGGAACCCTCGGCTGGAGCCGAGGGGTGCGATCGATCCTCGGATCGATCGCGGGTCAGCTGCGGGGCGACTCGCAGTGACCCCGTGCAAGCTACGGGTTCGCCCGTAGCGGCTCGCACGGGGTGATCCCGTGCGCTAGGGCAGTGGGTCCGTGTACCCGCTGCGGGGCTACTCGCAGCAGCCCAGGGATCGCTACGAGCGATCCCAGCAATCATCGCGAGATGATCGCGAGCCCCGTGCGGGGGCTCGGCTGGGCACCATGGGCGGACCGTGGTGGTGCTCGGTTGAGCTCCGGCTCGTACGGTGGTTCGTGGTCGGATCTCCGGCGATCGAGGATTTCGGTCGGGTTATTATTTTCCGCAAATTTTAATAGCCCGGGATATCGATTTCCAACAGGGCGGTGAGTCCGGCGACTTACCGCCATCGTCGGAGGTGGGGGGCACCACCAGCCGCGGCGCCAGCCCGCGGCAGTCCCCCCGGCGATCGAGCTAGGGCTCGATCGCCCCAGCCGCGGCGTCCAGCCGCGGCTCCCTCTCGATGCGCGCCGGCGGTCGAAGCCCTAGGGCTCGACCGCCACCCCTCGGCTCCCAGCCGAGGGTTCTCTCGATCCTTCGCCGGGGATCTCGAATCCCCGTCCCCGAAGATCGTTGTTTTCCCGGATCGTGCGTTCATGTATGTATCACAATTCAATTCACATAAAATCATAGAAGAGAGTATATGATTTTACCTTTTAATTCGTTGTGCGGAGAAACGAATTTAAGTTTGATGACCTTACGATCTTCCCACGTATTCCTTGCACTAGCTTGAACGTCGGGTGGGCGACGATCCTTCAAGCTTATGGATCCTCTTCAACTCTCTAGAATATCAAGTATGATAATCTTGTCTTATTGTTATGAGAAAGTGAAGACCATGTAGTGCTTTTATAGGCTACGTAGGGGATCTAAAGGAGGTGGAATATTGGGCTTCCAATATTAATGATTAAATTGAGCCCAAGCCCAAATCTATTAATCTCCCATTAATATTAATTAATTTATTTTCCACTATATAAATTAATTGCACTCCCAATATTAAACCATATTATATCAAATAATATTTCTCCGGTAGTATTATTTATTCCGTGTATTTAAGATTTAAATATCCATGAATAAAATTAATTTATTGCTAATTAATTTATTCATCTCTTGAATCCGAGACTAGTACCATTCAACCTTAATTATTGTGCGGAACGAATCCACTCATGAGGTTTACACAATAATTCCTTATGAACTCATCTCGGGGATATTATCAACCCTTCCGGGATACACTTTCCCGTCAAGTATTCACGGCATGCCATATATAAAATATAGTGACCCAACTTAACCGGTAATTAATCCAATAATTAAATCGGTTAATTCCTTTGGAAAATCAAAGTCACATATATTAAATATACACACCCGCAATAGTATCGGGGATTAAGAATAAAATACTCTGAGACTTGAATCGATTATCTCAAGGCAATCCTAATCGATAAATCTCAAGCGATCCGCCCAATACACCAAGTGTACAAGTGTGATAAAATAATTAAGACAAAATATTTTCTCTCTCACAGAACGACTATACCGATGGATTGGTCCGTGTCCATCTAGGTCGTGAGCAACCGTTCGATTAAATACGAGTAACCGATAGTATGATCTTCTGTGTGACGTCGCACACCATACTAACTACAACGTATATAATCCAGGACTATATTTTGCATATATTTAATTAATAATAATTAAATGCAAATGAATGTTTATTTATTAATAGATAAATGAAAGTGTATAAGGAGTTCAAATCACTTAAATCTAGACATTAAGTATACTACTCCATCAATCTCCCACTTATACTAAGTTCTAGTCTTCTTCCAAACTTCTGACTCTCATACCCTTCAAGTGCTTGATGTATACTTCCTTAGTAAGTACCTTTGTGAAATGGTCTGCTAGGTTATCCTCTGAAGCTATCTTGGTGACTACAGCGTCGCCTCTTTTGACGATGTCTCGAATCAGGTGGTACTTGCGCTCTATGTGTTTCGTAGCACTATGGGACCGTGGTTCCTTACTGTTTGCCACTGCAATGCTATTGTCACAATAAATTGTCATAGCTTTGGGCAAACTCGGAATCACATCTAAGTCCCGGAGGAAATTAAGGAACCAAACTGACTCTTTCGCTGCCTCTGAGGCTGCAACATATTCAGCTTCCATGGTAAAGTCCGAAATGCACTTTTGCTTAACACTCTTCCATGACACGACTCCACCTCCCAATGTGTACACATAGCCTGATGTCGACTTACGCCGATCCTTATCTGCTTGGAAATCCGAATCTGTGTAACCCAAATGAAAAAGCTCTTCTGCTAAGTATCTTAGAACATAATCCTTAGTATTTCGCAAATACTTGAAAATGCTCTTTACGACAATCCAATGAGCCTTTCCAGGATTACTTTGATATCTCGCCACTATGTCAACTGCATAGCAGATATCAGGTCTCGTGCATAACATTGCATACATTAAGCTTCCCACAGCTGAGGCGTAGGGAACTGCTTTCATTTCATCTTTCTCCTTTTGTGTCTGAGGACACAATTTCTTAGATAGGTGAATTCCTTTACTGAAGGGTAATTCACCCTTCATGGAATCTTGCATGTTAAAGCGAGCCAGAATCATGTCTATGTAAGATGCCTGGGAGAGGTACAATGTTCTATTCCGGCGATCCCTTATAACTTTGATCCCTAGAACATGACCAACCTCTCCTAAATCTTTCATATCGAATTGTCTAGACAACCATCCCTTTATGTCTGATAACATTTTTACATTGTTGTCAATGAGAATAATGTCGTCTACATAAAGCACGAGAAACACCACCTTCTTTCCATAACGTTTCCAATACACACTCGATTCGTCCATGCTTTGAATGAATCCATAAGATTGGACTACTTCATCAAATCGCATGTTCCACGATCTCGAGGCTTGTTTCAATCCATAAATGGATCGATTAAGCTTGCATACTAGATGATCTCGCCCCTTAGCAATGAATCCTTCTTTTTGTTTCATATAAATCGTCTCGTCAAGACTTACATTTAGGAAAGCTGTCTTGACATCCATTTGCCACACCTCATAGTTCATATGAGCTGCTATGGATAAGAGAATCCGGATCGAATTTCTCTTGGCTACCGACGAGAAGGTCTCCTCATAATCGATTCTCTCTTTCTGAGTATGTCCTTTCGCAACAAGCCTTGCTTTAAAGGTTTCAATCTTTCCGTCAGATCCTCTCTTTCTCTTGTAGACCCATTTACACCCAATTGGCTTTACGCCGCTCGGTGGTTCTACAAGATCCCAGACTTTATTAGAATCCATAGATTCTATTTCGGATTTCATCGCTTTCTTCCAAGAAGGCGCATCTATATCTTGTATCGCCTCATCATAGGTACAGGGATCGATTTCATCTTTTCCAGGTCCAGAGTCCGAAGACACACCCAGTCCCATAAATTTGTCCGTTTTTCTAATAACCCTCCCACTACGACGGCGTTCCGGTGTATTAACAGTGAAAGTGTTAGGTGTAGGTTCTAGTAGTGTAACACTACTCGGTTCGGTTGTATATAAGTCTTTCTCGTTCCCTCTTACTTCATCAAGCATTATGTCACTTTTGGGCTCGTGGTCCATGACATAGTCTTCCTCTAACAATCGAGCGTTAGTACTTATAACGATCTTCTGGTCCGTAGGACTATAGAACATGCCACCTTTAGTTCCTTTCGGGTATCCTATAAACAACCGTACTTCTGATCTAGGTTCTAACTTATCGGCCCCTTGTCGCAACACATGTGTTGGACATCCCCAGATCCGAATGTGTTTCAGGTTAGGCTTGCGCCCACTCCACAATTCCATGGGTGTTGTAGGTACCGTTTTGTTTGGAACTCTATATAGAATGTACGCCGCTGTTTCTAAGACATATCCCCAGAACATAATAGGTAAATCCGAGTAACTCATCATTGAACGTACCATTTCCATAAGAGTCTTATTCCATCTTTCCGACACACCATTCTGCTGAGGAGTATATGGTGATGTCATTTGGGAATCAATCCCATTCTCTGCTAAGTATGCCTTGAATTCTCCAGACAGGTACTCGCCTCCGCGATCAGAGCGCAGGCATTTAATGGATTTACCACGAAGGTTCTCCACAAGAGCCCTGAATTCTTTGAACTTGTCAAAAGACTCGCTCTTGCGGCGCATCAGGTATACATATCCGTACCTTGAGTAATCATCAGTAAAAGTGATGAAGTACTCGTACCCTCCTCTTGCCTGGGTAGACACATACATCAGAGTGAATCAAATTCAATACTTGCTCGGATCTATATCCTTTACCAGAAAAAGGTTGCTTGGTCATTTTACCCTTAAAACAGGATTCGCAGGTTGGAAGATCATCTCCTTCAACATCACTGATTAAACCATCAGCTTTCAACCTTTGAAGTCTATTAGAGTTAATACGGCCTAGCCTTAGATGCCACAAGTATAATTGATTCATCCTATAAGGTTTCTTTCTCTTATTGGTGTTCGTGTATGTGTTATTTGTCTCAGTTAGTTGCATCGTGGTGGACTCAGGGTTTAGTACATATAAATCATCAACCGGGAGGTGTTTAAATATAACAATAAAATAGTTCGGGCGCTACTTTGAAATACTTTTAAATCAATTTTTAATAAAAGAAAATAAAAAATCGAATAGTTAATTTTGAAAATCGATCAAGTATAATAAATTTTTTAGAAATATAAATTTTAATATAATTAACTTTTAAAATAAATGTAAATAATAGTAACTTACGACATTAAAACCATTTAATATATTTAGTAGTAAACGAAAAATATCAATAAGCATTTTATCATATCCAACGCCATGATCCACGCTCGACATCCCCGAACAATCCTGAAAAAAAATGTCGTTGAAGGAATGAGTTCAACGTACTCAGTAGGTCATCCCTTATACATAATTAATACTCGATCAATCATACGTAAAACGTGCATATAACATGAATCACATAGAACATATAGTCACACATAACATAGTGTTGCACATCACGTACATAGTCATTCACCTCTTAGAACACAGTGGGTTCACCCCGGTGACCGTAGTCACTGACCTTTTCAGTCGATCGTTGTTTCTAACATACATGTGATTAAATACAGTGGGTTCACCCCGGTGACCGTAGTCACTGACCTTTTCAGTCGGTCGCTGTTTTAATCGTAGCGCAGCGGGTTCAGCCCGATGACCATAGTCACTGACCCTTTATCCGGGCCACTGGCTATTCAACATCCTAGTACCATGTAGCATCGCGGGTACACTCCGATGACCGAGTCACTGACCATTTTTATTCGGTCGCTGTTTTAATCGTAGCCCAGCGGGTTCAGCCCGATGACCGTAGTCACTGACCCTTTATCCAGGCCACTAGCTATTCAGCATCCTCGTACCATGTAGCATCGCGGGTACACCCCGATGACCGTAGTCACTGACCCTTTTTCCAGGCCACGAGCTAATTAACATTTCTATAACATGTAGCACCGCGGGTACACCCCGATGACCGTAGTCACTGACCCTTTTTCCAGGCCATGGGCTAAATCACATTTTCATACTGTATCATTTCCAAACTGTATCATTCACATTCGAATCATATCATCAATATTCGCATCATGTAATCAATATTCACGTATAACATATTCACATAATCACATATTATAAACATGTAGCACATACTTTTGAAATAAGCATTAAGTAGAGATAAGAAAATCCCTACCTCTTGAAGCGTGAACGTTTCTGTATACCAGTGGCTTCTTAAATTCAAAGTCTGATCTAAACTCGAAAATAGCTTAAGTCTGAAATGAGGCCTCCTACACATTAAATTATTTGGATATACTTAAGTACCATTAAATTATATATATATATATATATATATATATATATATATATATATATATATATAATTATTTAAATGGTGTTTAACAAATAAATTTGAAAGGTGGGCTTTTCTTTTCGGTCTTTGATTTATAAGCATGGACTGCAAACTAACTATGGATCAATGGGTTGGATGTGATAAGTTATTGGGTTGTATGGTTAAAGTTATATGGGTCCAAGATTGAAGGGAAAGTAGAGTGAAAACGTGAACACATGAAAACTGGTGCAACTCATTAATTTGTTATCAAGTTGAAAAAGGATCGAAACCTAATCTCATTATCTACCTACTTACAGTGAAAGATACCGAAGGGCAGTCGATCGGAGGGCTCTATGGCGTCGTGGTTGAATCTATGGGCGGAGGTTCATCGGAATCGATCCTTTCCTCGATCTTCGTTGAGTCGACTCTAGGCCACCAGTGGTCAACGAGCTCTCAGATTTCGATGAGAGCGAAGGCAACAGACGACGGTGACAATGGAGATCTCGTCGGAGGGAGATGGCTTCCTTAGCGGACGACTTCGTCGAAAGGGTTAATTACGTCATGCGGGAAGGACTACTCGAAGGGGGTTCTTGAATGGTTTCCGGTGTTGGAAATCGATATCCCGGGCTATAAAAAACTGGGGAAACGATAACCCGACCGAAATCCGTTCGCCGGAGAACACGCGAACACCAGCGAACCGGAGCCCGACAAGAAAATCACCGCCGCGGGATAAACCCACGGCTAGAAACCCTAGTCGAGCCCCGATCGCGTGCATGCGATCGCCGGGCTGCTCCGGCAGCCCCCGGGTGGCGGTGAGTCCGGCGAATTCACCGCCATCGCCGCCGAGAGGGGCGGTCAGCCCAGCTGACCACCGCGGCACCAGCCGCGGCTCGCCCCGGCGATCGATCACGCGATCGATCGCCCACCCCGGCCCAGCCGTGGTTCCCTTGCGCACGCCACCGGCGGTCGAAGCCCTAGGCTCGACCGCCACCCCTCGGCTCCCAGCCGAGGGTTCGATCTCCGCGGGGATGTCGACCTCGCGGTCCATCCCCATCCGCGGAATCGTACGTTTTCCCGGATCTTCGTTCATGTATATATCACGATTTAAAATCACATAAAATCATATAAGGGGGTTTACGATTTTACCTGCGATCTCGTTGTGCGGAGAAACGAGATAGATTTGAAGACCTTCGGATCTTCCTACTTATTCCTTGCACCTCGTTCGAACGTCGTGTGGGCGACGATCTTCCGAACTCCTATGGATCTCCTTCACAACTCTCTAAAACTATCAACTATTGATATTCTTGTCTTGTGTTGTTCTAATTGTGAAGATCATGTAGTGCTTTTATAGGCTACGTAGGGGATCTAAAGGAGGTGGAATATTGGGCTTCCAATATTAATGATTAAATTGAGCTCAAGCCCAAATCTATTAATCCATTAATATTAATTATATAATTACTTCCACTATATAAATATAATTGCACTCCCAATATTCACCATATTATATCAAATAATATTTTCTCCGGTAGTATTATTTATTCCATGTGTTTAAGATATAAATATCCATGAATAAAATTAATTTATTGCTAATTAATCTATTCATCTCTTATATTCGAGAATAGTATCATTCAACTTTAATTATTATGCGGAACAAATCCACTCATGAGGTTTACATAATAATTCCTTATGAACTCATCTCGGGGATATTATCAACCATTTCGAGGACACATTTTTCCGTCAAGAATTCACGGCATGCCATACATAAAATACCGTGACCCATCTTTGCCGGTAAATGATTGGTTATTTTAATCAATCAATTCATTTGGAAAATCAAAGTCACTAATATTATATGCACACACCTGCAATAATATCAGGGATTAAGAATAAAATACTCTGAGATTTAAATCGATTATCTAAGGCAATCCTAATCGATAAATCTCAAGCGATCCGCTCAATACACCAAGTGTACAAGTATGATAAAATAATCAAGATCGATTATTTTCTCTCTCATACAACGACTATACCGATGGATTGGTCCTTCTCCATCTAGGTCGTGAGCAGTGGCGGAGCTAGTACAGGACCAGCGTGGGCCATCGCCCCCGCTGAAAAAAAAAAAGTACCTATATATATTGCGCAAAAAAATATATAAATATATTAAATAAAATTTTATTGTGCTGAAAAAAAATACTTATATATACTAAATAAAATTACCTATATATACTAAATAAAATTTTATTGCGCTGAAAAAAATACCTATATATATTAAATAAAATTTTATTGTTTACAAAACAAATCTTAAGTTAACTATTTTTTTAATTTAACCTATTTTCAAAAGTCCAATTTTCTATTCTAACATATTTACCTCAAATAAAAAAAATTACATTAAAATTATATGTACAATAATTGTAAAAACTCAATTCTCCAAGTAAAAACTCAATTGTCCAAATACCATTCACGGTAAAAATCTACAAATCACCACCGCACTCACTTCAGCACTTCTCAAACTGCACTACAGAGAGTGCACAAGTAAGAGAACTAAACCGTTAAATTTTCGACACCAAATTAGATTTTTACATTTGTTTTTTTTTAATTGTTTTTTTCAATGTTGCTTAATTGTTTTTGCATTCTTTGATTTTTTTTGTTTATTTGTGAAACTGATGTTCAAAAAATTTCAATGTTGCTTAATTGGTTTTGCATTCTGTGATTTTTTTTTTGTTTATTTGTGAAAATAATGTTCACAAATTTGTGTATAAAATTGAAGGTTTAAAACTTGTATATTGGACAAAAGTCACAAAACTGTATTTGATATAAGTTTTAAGTTCACATCACTGGAGTTTGAATTTGAGAGTTGGCTTAGAGCCTTGGATTGTTGGACATTTGGCCCACCCTCGGTTGAATTTTTGGCTCCGCCCCTGGTCGTGAGCTACTGTTCGATTATATACGAGTACCCGATAGTATGATCTTCCGTGTGACGTCGCACACCATACTAACTACAATGTGTATAATCTAGGACTATAGTTTGCATATATTTAATTATAAATAATTAAAAGTAAACGATTATTCATTTCAATAAGTTAAATGCTATGATCGGGAGTTTACGTTACTTAAATCTAGACATTAAGTATACAACTCCATCATCCGGGTTTTTGATATCGGGTATTGTTTTGATGTAGGTTTCGTGGGTTTGTTTGGTGAAAACGAGAAAGAAGAAGATGAACCATGAGTGGATCTAATAGGAGGAGACGTGCATAGCCGTTGCTATAAGAAAACTTGGAAAGGAAGTTGAGAGATTTTCGTGAGTAATATATTGTAGCGTTTTTGACTTTGTTTAATTAGATTAATTTAAATTTTAAATAATGATAATAAATATTTTTGTTAGTATAACAATTGTAATTAATATTTATTAGTCTTTAGAATTAATAATATAATATTTTTAGCTGAATTTTATAAATTAGAACTTAACTTCTTAAATAATGCAATAATAATATTAATATTCGAATATATTTTATCTTAGTAATTTAATTAATTTTATAAAACAATATTTAATTGAGCTTAAGGGATAATCAAATTTGATAATTAATTTAAATATAATTTAAATCTTAAAACCGAAAATCGGGTGTTACAGAAGTCCTGTTGATGAAAATGAAAAATCTCATTGGTTTCTCTATGGACTTGGTAATGAATTCACGAGTTTTTCTACTGCACAGATGACTACATACCCTCTTCCACCTTTCACCGATTTGCTTTATCGAGCGGAACACTTCGACCTCTTCCAGAAGTCTATGGCCTCAAAAGCTATGGCTGCTACTCCTACTGCTGCATTTGTTGCTCAAAATCATCAGAACATTCCCGGTGGTCATGGTCGCGGCCGTGGAAGTGGTCGTGGAGGTGGTAACTCTGCCGGTCGCACTTCTGGTGGAGGACGTGGTTCCCGTACTCCACATTGTCAACTTTGCAAAGGCTCCCATTTTGTTGAAGTTTGCCCCCAGCGATTCAATCCGGATTTTATGTACAATAGTTCGCCAAAATAAAACATCAAATCAAGCCAACTTGGATGCTGCTTTTCAGGCCTCTTGTTCGCTCACTCCTCAACAAACATCTGATTGGTATCTCGATACTGGGGAAACAACACATATGACCAACCATACTGCACATTTGGACTCGTCTTCTCCTTATTCTGGTTCTGACAAAGTTGTTGTGGGTAATGGTGACACTTTAAATATTTCACGAACAGGTGTTCATCTTTCATTAATAACGATATTGCTCTTTTAGATGTTCTGGTTGTTCCGCACATTACGAAAATTTTGCTATCTATTAGCAAATTAACTTCGGACTACCCGGTTAATGTTACTGATCGTTTCTTTGAAATTTAGAATCGAAAGACGAGGCTTCCAATGGCGCGAGGGCGCCGTGAACATGGCCTTTATGTATTGGAACGTGGTCATTCCGCCTTGGTAGCTTCTTTACGCAATAAAAGACTGCATGGATCATTTGAGTTGTGGCATTCACGATTAGGCCACGTTGCATTTCATACTGTTTCTTTATTAAATAAATTGGGACATCTATCGGTTAGTTCTGTGTTGCCTAAACCGACTGTTTACCGTCTGTTTTGAATATCAAGCGTTCATCGCATGTTTTAGATTTAATCCATTGTGATTTATTGGGGTCCTGCTCCCGTCCGGTCCAAATCAGGTTTCTCATACTATGATATATTTATTGATGATTACTCACGATTTACATGGCTTTACCCGCTTTGGTTTAAGTCAGATTTCTATGATACCTTTATTCAGTTCCAACACTTTGTTGAAAATCAATTTTCTACAAAGATTAAGGCTTTTCAGAGTGACGGGGGAACTGAATTCACGAATCATAAGCTTCAAGCCTTGTTTCGCTCTTGTGGAATTCGACAAACTATGTCATGTCCTTATACACCTGCTCAAAATGGAAGGGCCGAGCGAAAACAACGTCATATCACCGAAATGGGACTTGCCATGTTATTTAATTCATCCGCTCCGTTGTCTTATTGGGTTGAAGCGTCCAGTACTGCGGTTTATATTATTAATCGATTGTCGACTTCTATTCTACACAACAAATCTTCATTTGAGGTGTTATTTAATATCATACCGGTATACGATAATTTTTCATGTTTTCGGATGTCGTGTTTTTCCTTGCCTCAAAGATTATGCAAAAAATAAATTTTCTCCACGGAGTGCGCCTTGCATTTTTCTCTGTTACAGCTCGCAACACAAGGGGTTTAGATGCCTTCATCCAGTCACCTCACAAATTTACATTAGTTGGCATGCTCAATTTGATGAGACTCTTTTTCCTTTTTCTGGAGCTCGATGTTAATCGAATATTGACTTGGAATATTCAGCATTTTTAGAACCTGTGTTACAACCTATCTCCGTTGATATTGGTTCTTCAGTTGGCGACTCTAATTTTGGCCCTTGCAAATTATGTGCTTCTGATGGCACCTCTGCACCTCCAGCTCATTTAAATCTTGGAAATTCTAATTTGCATGGTCAACATCTTTCTAATGAACCATTTCATCAACCGCAAGCTACTGTTCCAAACCGTCCTAATGAGCCACTTCATAATCCTCCTACTACTGACACATCGAACACCATGCAATTTCCTTTGATCAATGTCTCTACTTTACCTCCACCTGATTCGTCTCAACAACAAGCTCCTACCCACCATATGCGCACTCGAAGTCGAAATGGAATTTTCAAAACCAAGCATCTATGTAATTTTGCTTTTTTCAAGTAAAATTCTTTGTTGTCGGCTTTGCATGTAACCACCAACCCACGTGGTTTCAAGTCTGCTATTAAGCACTCTCACTGGATAGCTGCCATGGATGAGGAAATTCAAGCTCTTCGTTCTATCCACACTTGGGATTTGGTTCCACGTCCATCTAATGCTAATATTGTTGGCTCTAAATGAGTTTTTAGAACAAAATATCTTGCGGACGGTTCTATTGATCGATATAAAGCCCGTTTAGTGGCCCAAGGTTTTTCTCAACTTCCTGGTTTTGATTACTCACATACGTTCAGTCTTGTGGTTAAAGCTTCCACTGTGCGTATCGTGCTATCTCTTGCTGTTACAAATAATTGGGCTCTCCATCAACTAGACGTAAAAAACGCTTTTCTCAACGGACACTTGACCGAAACCGTTTACATGGCCCAACCACTTGGATATGTTGATCCGCGTTTTCCATCGCATGTATGTCATCTTCGCAAGGCTCTTTATGGCTTAAAGCAAACTCCACGTGCCTGGTTTCAACGGCTTAGCCAATTTTTGCTTGGTCTTGGTTTTGTTTGTAGCAAGTCTGACACATCACTTTTTGTCTTTCATCGAAACTCATGTTTAATGTACCTCCTTGTTTATGTCAATGACATAATTCTCACAAGGAATAACTCCACCACTCTTGCCAACTTTATTTCTCGCCTTCATGATGCCTTCGCTATCACTGATCTAGGTTGCCTAAATTATTTTCTTGGCCTTGAGATCACTTATACAGATTATGGTCTCATTTTATCTCAATCTAAGTATGCTCGTGATCTTCTCACTCGGGTGGACCTTCTTGATTCTAAACCTGTTTCCACCCTGTTACCTGCTGGAGCCACACCTGCTGGAGCCACACTTCGGGAACACCTTTTTCTAACCCTCATTTATATCGTTCTGTAGTGGGTGCACTACAATACTTATGTATTACGTGTCCTGACCTATCCTATGCGGTTAACACCGTTAGCCAATACTAAAAAGAGCCCACGAATGATCACTTTCAAGCCGTCAAACGTATCCTTCGATATGCTAAGGGCACTCTTTCCTTTGGTCTCACTTTTACTAAAGGACATCTTTCTATTTTAGGTTATACAGATGCCGATTGGGCTCGTTGTACCGATACGAGGCGGTCTACTTATGGTTACTCCATATTTTTAGGTAACAACCTTGTTTCTTGGAGTGCAAAGAAGCAGCCCACATTTGCTCGATCTAGTTGCGAGTCTGAGTATCGTGCCCTAGCTAATGCTGGTGCAGAAATCATTTGGGTTATGTCCTTGCTTCGTGAGCTTCATGCACTTCCTCCATCTACACCGACTCTTCTTTGTGATAATAACAGTGCTATTTTTACGAGTCAAAATCCTATAGCTCACAAGCGTACTAAACACATCGATATCGATTGTCATTTCGTTCGGGAATTGGTTTCAGCTGGTCGCTTGTCCACCAAATTTGTACCTTCTCATCTTCAAATTTCCGACATTTTTACTAAGAGTTTACCTCGACCACTCTTCGAGTTTTTCAGAACCAAGCTTCACGTTGGACCTTCTCCCACGTCTCGCTTGAGAGGGGGGGGGGGGGGGGGGGTGATAAGTGATAACATACAAGAAATGGAAGACACAAAAGCAACATCAGATCCCACATAATCTGATGTGATTTGCATTCTTAATATATAGTGATATGTTTGTACATAGTTGTAGATATTTGTTTTCTATATTTATAGAGATCACGTATCGTTGTAATTATTCATAAAGATCACATACTGCTGTAATTATATATAGTACGTAAATGAAATACAAACCTCAATTGAGGGATTCTAATAATCCTTACACAATTCGAGAACGCGACAGGCTACGCAGCTTCGGCAGAGGCTTTAGCGTCCCCTCCGACGAAGACGTCGACGAAATCCAGGAGTTGATCGACGAAATCAACAAGCATATCAACGCGAAAGGCCCCGGAGAGATAAAAGCGAAAATTTGATGTCGTCAGACTATGTGAAAGAGGGAGAGGCATATTGAGATATAGGGATTGAGAAAAAGAATCGTTATTGGTTTTTATATTTTTTTTCTAATTAAAGTCGAGGGCAAATTCGTCTTTTTGTATATAAAATCATGTTTTTTAAGTGGGTGTGTAGATATCTATGTTTACTATCTTTCTTTTTTTTTTGTATTTTTAAACATTATCACAAAATAAAATTGAAGATTAAATCAACAAAAATTACATTAGAGTAAGAAGATTGGACCTGGACGAACTCTAAAGTCATTTCATATTTTCATTACAGAATTTATATACATAGTTTTGAATAAAATTTCAATCGAATAAAATAATTATCATCCAAATCCCTCAAATCAAGTAACTCTAAATCAGAGCAAAAAAAAGGTTGTAGGTGAAGAATGTGTTGGGATATGTCCTTCGATCCTACGTGTGCAATCGATAAAGTCATAAGGTCGTCTATGGATGTTAAATGATTATTTGATAATATTAATTGTTGGGAACAATATAATATTGATCAATTAAATCATACCTACAGGGTCACACACGGACTCGAAGATAATGTACGATGATTGATATATATATTGATTTAGAATCAATATTTACGTGGATTTAATTCCCATGCATGGGATGCATGGCTTGCATGGATGCATGCCACATAGTGTGACATGGCATGCCACACAAGCAAGTGGGACCACATACAATGCATAGTGGCATGTGTATGTGGCATGACCTTTCACCTCCTTTGTAACCTCTTTTGCATGTTAATGGTGCATCTTTATGCACATTAAGATGGAGGTTACAAAGAGGTGTAATGGTGTGAATAATGGTGTGTTTATATAGATGAAAATCTGATTTTCATCACACACAAGCATCAGCCACGAAAATCCACACAAATAGAGAGAAAAGAGGTGATCTTGGAGATCCATTCTCAAGCAATCAAATGTGTTCATTATCCGGGTTCGTGTGCAACACGTAGAGGCCGGGCCATTTGTGCGGCTTCAACATCCGGGCGATCTAGACAAGAGGAGTGACGAGGTTATTCACAAGGAGAGCTTCGAGAGGCTGATCCATTTGAGGTGGTTCAATCGACTCAACACCACCTCAACGACATCAACGAATCACTTTGTGACCATAAGTAAGTAATCGTTGAACCTTATATATATATATATATATATATATATATATATATATATATATATATATATATATATATATATATATATATATATTGGATGTGTATATATATATGTTTATATGTGTTCTTATACACATTAAGTGTGCACTAAGATCATGGCATAGTAGATCTATTGCTTTACACGCTTCCGCACACACGGTATATCGATCGGATCGGTATACCGGTACCTTCAATTGGTATCAGAGCCTAGGGCTCGTGCACACTTTTGTGTTGGACACAAGAAGTTTAATCAACATAATTGGTTTAATTGTTTAATTGTGATTATGTGATTAGATGTAAGGCCGGCCACCGTTACTGGTCGGGTGAATGATTTCGTTGTTTTTTACGTTTCGATTGGCCATAGTCTTTTGAGGGCTGCGTCCCTTGGAATCATTTGTAATAGATAGGTTTTTCTATTATATTTGTATTGTACTACTTGTAAGCGATGGACTTGGTCCATGGTTCGAAGGAGGATCTCATGATGGTTATAATGCCTTCAAGCTAAAATTTCCATATGAATGGTTTGAAGAAATCGCTTCGTGAGCTTCATGGGTTGCTCAAGGCTGCTGAGCCGGCGATAGAGAAGGACCCTAAGAGGGAAATTCTTATTGATATAGGATAGGGTATTCAAAAGAGCATGGGCAAGAAGGCTACTAGGGTTCCTAGGGAATCTCAATGCGTCTACTGCAAAAGTGTTGGACACTAGTTGCAAACATATAAAAGTTCATATTTTATTCTATTTCAAAACAAATGCCTAATTTGTCTTTCATTTGATGGATTATAAGGTTATGATTATTTACACCTCGGGGAGTGATTTAATCCAAAACACTTAAGTTCATCAATGACACAAATTAGAGACTTTCGAGCCATTGGATGGCATGAATCGATTGTCTGGTTGGCTCCCTCATATTTTATGAGAGATAGGGCTTCAATTGCATGATAATATCGCTGGTTAGAAAACTTCGATTTTTCACTTACGATTTATCACGTTTTGACATTGAGATAATTTTGAATGAGAAATTTGAATGAGACTCAATTATTGGGAATAATTGAATTTGCCCAAAGTTCAAAGAAGATGTGAAGAACGGGGTTGCTTCATCTTCAAGTATTAATGATATAGACATTAAACTTCACAAATTCTACTTCCTGGGTATTGGATGCCAAATGTGGTTCTCACATTTGTATGTGGAGGAACTACATAGAAGTGTAAGTTTGGTAAGGAGAGATGTCGATCTACGGGCAAGAAATGGAGCGAAGGTCGCTGCATTAGCCGTATGATCATATGATGTTGTTTTGCCTTAGGGCCTTGTTTTAGTATTATAACTATGTAATTTCGTACCTTCAATAAACAATGAATATTGGTTCAGTATTGGATACTGATGGATTAGTTTTTCACTAATTAAATAGTTTGATAACTATTTTAATTGTTGAACTATTCTTTATTTTGGTACGATTATTACATTATTTATGTATACTTTAAACTCAACAAATCATATATAACATTAACACAAAAGGCCGAATCGAATAAGTCTCAATGAGACATAACTGTAACATTGTTGATTAGATCAAAATCTAAACATGTAACGAATCTTCTTTTAGAAGGCATTCTGGAATCATTTGACTTGGAGTCATTTGATACATGTGAATGATGTTTGATGGACAAAGATAACAATGTCATCTTTCTTGGAGAAAGTAGAATATGTGAGTGATTAATTAGGGATGATCCATACTGATGTATGTGGAACCTATCAGTTCACAAGCACATGAAGGTTATGTTTCGGAAAAGAGAAAACAAACTATATTAGATATAGTTCGACCATTCGATGAGAGGTCTAAATGAACTACTGGTCTCTTTTGGGAACACACAATTCTTGACTTCAACTTATACACTGAATAGGACACCGTCAAAAGTTGTTGATAAGACACCATACGAGGTATGGAAAGGGAAGGTCCCTAACTTGTCTTGTATCAAGGTTTTGGGATGTGAAGCTTATGTGAAGAGAAATATCTCTACAAAGCTTGAACCCAAATCGGATAAATGTTTCTTTGTTGGTTATCCAAAAGAAACACGAGGGTACCACTTTTACAACCAATTCGAGAACAAAGTTTTTGTTGCTCGAGATAGTGATTTTCTTGAAAAGAGTTATCTTTCCTAGAAATTCAGTGGGAGATCGGTTGTCTTGAACGAGGTTCAAGTGAAACAACCAATGATGAATACTCAAGACTAGGTTGAGAGAATTCTTATGGTTTTGGAAGCCACACCAGCCCTCGTAGGTCCGAAAGGAATAAATCTATCTCTATTATTCAAATACTTAGATATTGTGACCAATGAGAGATATGAATTCATGCTTTTGGAAAGCGGTGAACCTTCGACCTAATTCCAAGCTATTACGAGTCCAGCTACTGAAAATTGGCATGGTGCCATGAAATCTAAGATGATATCAATATCTGATAATCAAGTTTGGAACTTGATCACGGGGTTAGACCCAATGAATGCTAATAGATCTTTAAGATCTAAACAGACATATGGAAAACCTAGGGTTTTCAAAGCAAGTTTGATGGTAAAAGTTTTATTCACGAGGTGGATTGTGGAAAAACTTTCACCAGTTGCTTTGATTAAATCATTCAGATTATCTTAGCCATTGCTACTCATCTTGATAATGAGTTATGGTAATATTGGATGTTAAAACTAACTTCTTGAATTGGATTCTAGAAGAGAATGTGTTTTGACACAGCCAAAGAGTTTTATCGATCGTAATAAGGCTGAGAAATTATGCAATCTTATAATTCCATTTATGGAATAAAGCAAAGCATATCGGAGTAGCAATCTTCAGTTCAATGAATCCATACTGGGTTTTGGATTTCAGAGGAACTCGGAAGAGTCTTGTTTTACAAGAAGAACAGTGGGAGTTACGTTGTATACATTGTGTTGTATGTCGATGACATACTCCTTATTGGAAACAATGTTTCTATGCTTAATTCTATTAAAGAATGGCTTGGAAATTGTTTTTCAATAAAGGATCTTGGAGAAGCACAGTACATATTGGGCATCAAGATCTGTCGGAACAGATCGAAAAGGATGTTTGGACTTAGTAAAGCGACCTATATTGATAAGGTGCTTGATAAGTTCAGAATGAAAGACGCCAGAAAGGGTCTCATTCCAATGAGTCATGGCACATCACTTAGCAAGATGCAAGGCCCTACGGTACTTGATGAGCAAAAGAGGATGTAAAACATTCCTTATGTTTCGGCAATAGGGTCTATAATGTACGCCATGATATGTACACGACTGTACGTATTGTATGCTTTGAGCATGACGATTCGGTTTCAAGGAAACCCAGGTGAGACGCATTAGACTGCTGCCAGTAGTATACTTATGTACCTTAGATGGACTAAAGAATATTTTGTTGTCTTTGGAAGACAAAAAGAGTTGATATTAACAAGCAGTTTGACTGCTAACTTCAAAACAGACTAAGATAATTTCCGATTTTAATCTGGTTATATCTTTTGTCTGGTTAGAGGTGAAATTTGCTGGAATAGTTCCATGCAATGCAATATAGTTGATTAAACTACAGAAGCTGAGCACAGTATTGCATTGGATGCAGTAATGTTGGCAGTTAAGATTTGAAAGTTCTTGAATGAACTAGGTAGCGTAACTAGCTTAGCCCATCCGATAATTCTCTATTTATAGTAGAGTTATCGCGCAAGCCAATGAGCTAGGAAGCACCACAAGTCTAAAACTGGTGCTCAGGAAGTTCCACATTATCTGGGAGATAGTTTTGTGGAGACATCGAGATAATAAAGTTGCAACTTTTGGTAAGGTTGCAAACCCGCTTTCTAAACCTCTCCAGCAGTTTAAGCTTGAGGCTTTCACAAATGCAATAGAGATCAAACATCTTAGAGATGGGTTGTGATTTCTATTACTGTATTAGATACTTTTGGAGATTTGGTAAACATTCACTCATATGTATAATACATGTTTCTTCATATAAATATGGTTTAATTTATATGAATTGTCCAAATGATTAAGTGATATCAATTGGGTTATGAGGTCGACTTACCGCATAATGAAGTCCCAATGGTTGAACTGATATACTTAAATCATATAGTTGTTCCTGGTTCGTATAATCGAGTACGGACAAACCGATAATACAATGAACTAGTTTGTAATGTGTACTATAGCGCCGCTTCATGGGCTAGTGATGTGGGACATCAAGTACAATTACATAGATATTAGCTGGGAGCTAATGATCGAACAGATCCGACTGGAATAGTATTTAAGATTTCGAGTCATAATACTATTTCATTGACTGTCGAGCAATTTCCTCTGACCTGAGTAGTCCAGAGTAATTCCATTGTGAAATGGTATACTTTGATACAAGTAAACGCCTTTCGTAAAAGGAGGTTATAAAACTTGTTATTGGGTATATCAGGAAGCAAGTGGGAGAGCTTGGATTGACAAGATGGGATTGTCCTCCATTTTATAATGGGATACATGTCTTACCGGCCACTTGGAGAGTCGAGACTGTGGAAAATACGTGGCCACGTCCAGATTCGTATCATAGTGATAAATCTGGTTTTACAGTCTGTCTCAAAGTCCAAGAAAGGTTTGAACCGATTGAGGATGACTCGAGTCTTGCCTCAAGTTCAAACTTAGACATGAAAGTGACAACAGGAAGTTGGCAGCACACTGGCTCTGAAGGCCAAGTGGGAGATTGTTGGGATATGTCCTTCGATCCTACGTGTGCAATCGATAAAGTCATAAGGTCGTCTATGGATGTTAAATGATTATTTGATAATATTAATTGTTGGGAACAATATAATATTGATCAATTAAATCATACCTACAGGGTCACACACGGACTCGAAGATAATGTACGATGATTGATATATATATTGATTTAGAATCAATATTTACGTGGATTTAATTCCCATGCATGGGATGCATGGCTTGCATGGATGCATGCCACATAGTGTGACATGGCATGCCACACAAGCAAGTGGGACCACATACAATGCATAGTGGCATGTGTATGTGGCATGACCTTTCACCTCCTTTGTAACCTCTTTTGCATGTTAATGGTGCATCTTTATGCACATTAAGATGGAGGTTACAAAGAGGTGTAATGGTGTGAATAATGGTGTGTTTATATAGATGAAAATCTGATTTTCATCACACACAAGCATCAGCCACGAAAATCCACACAAATAGAGAGAAAAGAGGTGATCTTGGAGATCCATTCTCAAGCAATCAAATGTGTTCATTATCCGGGTTCGTGTGCAACACGTAGAGGCCGGGCCATTTGTGCGGCTTCAACATCCGGGCGATCTAGACAAGAGGAGTGACGAGGTTATTCACAAGGAGAGCTTCGAGAGGCTGATCCATTTGAGGTGGTTCAATCGACTCAACACCACCTCAACGACATCAACGAATCACTTTGTGACCATAAGTAAGTAATCGTTGAACCTTATATATATATATATATATATATATATATATATATATATATATATATATATATATATATATATATATATATATATATTGGATGTGTATATATATATGTTTATATGTGTTCTTATACACATTAAGTGTGCACTAAGATCATGGCATAGTAGATCTATTGCTTTACACGCTTCCGCACACACGGTATATCGATCGGATCGGTATACCGGTACCTTCAGAATGAACCCACGACGGCGACGAAGGCGGTGGTCGGCCGTAGTTCCTTTCATGGTCCTAGTTTTGTGAATACTTTGCATTTTACATTTTCACATTTTTTCCGTGTTTTTTTTATCTGCATTTGCTGCTAAAATTAAAATTGGACTATGATTTTCGATGGAATTGAATTATGTCGGTTGAAGAAGATAAATGTGGTGAAGAATATCTAGGAGGTAACTACACCAATGACAATCTAATTTTTTTCTCTTTTGAGTTCTTCCTTCTGAAGAGGAGGATGACATTGTCGTCGAGAACTAGTCGTATTATTCTAGAGGAGAGGCAATGCGGTTGAGGTGTCCCAACGGCGGGATGAGCGGTCGCCTTAAAGGAGAAGCCTCGATGGTTGGCATTGGGTTCTTTCCATGGTGTTCAAGGGCAGAGATAGAATTTTTTTTCGGGACGGGCTGAACTATAACTATTTTATTTAACAAAAATGTTAGGAGAAAGTAAACTTCCAAAACCAAAAACAAAAAGATAATCTAAGTCCTTAAAATATATTATAGGTATATATCATATAGAAAATGTCAAAAATAAATTTTGGAAATAGGACAAATAGACCCTCTACACTTGATTTTTCTAAAAATGTTAGATATATCCCAAGTTGGTTAAAGAACTTTGGGCTCACATATAAGTTGGATTACCTTATCACTTTAACAAGGCATTTTAAGGTGTTACTGACCCAACATTTGACACGGTATCACAGCAGGACCAACACGATGTGGGGCAGTTGATGGAATTTTCGACTATTATGGGCACCCATGCCGATGAAATTTCCGGCCACGAGTAATTCCGATGAAATTTTCGGCTTACTCGTGAGGGGGAGTGTTAGATATATTCCACGTCGGTTGGTTAAAGAACCTTGGGCTTACATATAAGTTGGACAACCTTATCACCTTAACAAGACCTTTTAAGATGTTATTGGTCCAACTTTGACATGGTATCAGAGCAGGCCCAACACGATGTGGGGCCCCGATCGATGGAATTTCCGACTGTGGGCACCCCTGCCGATGGAATTTCCGGCCATGAGTATTTCCGATGGAATTTCCGGCTTATTCGTGAGGAGGAGTGTTAGATATATCCCAAGTTGGTTAAAGAACCTTGGGCTCACATATAAGTTAGATTACCTTATCGCCTTAACAAGGCCTTTTAAGGTGTTACTGGCCCAACTTTGACAAAAAACGTAGGAGTAAAAATATATTTTACGTATATATCATATAGAAAAAGTCAAAAATAAAATTTGAGAAGAGAAAGAATCGACAACTACACTTAATTTTTCTAAAAAAAATAGGATTAAAACATAATGATATGAAGAGGAGGAACATTCAAACCCTTAACTTTGAGGGCTTCTAACATTATTTTACCAACTAAGCTACCTAATTTACATATATAAAACATTGAATATAATATATATACCTTCTTAATTTAAAGTCAGGGTGGGCTGTAGCCCATCCATCCACGCTGATCCTCTCAGCCCTTAATGGTGTTCGATCACTAGTGGACTTTGGCCACCGACGACAATTTTTATACAAAGCTATAAAGAATTGTTGATATGTTTCAAGAAAAATCGGATTGTGGAGAAGTAATTATTGTTAGGTTGGTATAAAAATTTAAAATTGAAAATAATAATAAGTAAAGATTATGGTTTTGATTCACCTCCGTCATGTGATTTCTAATGCGATTTTGGTAGAAGTAAGAAGATTTGAAGTAGATAAGAAGATAAAGTAAAAAGATAATTTCACTTTCTAAAATACTTTAAAATCACGTTTCACTCGCATGCAATTTCAATCATATTATTGGTTAAGTGTAATATTTGAAAAGATCAGTCACTTAAGTGTAAAAAAAAGTTTATGAAAATACAAAAGTTTCTAAATTCAAGTATTAAAGTATAGTTTTCTATAATATTTAAATTAAGTACAATGAATTTTCAAAATATATATAGCATTTTCAAAATTAAGTTCATGTAATAAATTTTGGAACTCACAAGTCACAAGTAAGAGTTAGACAACTTAAATAAAAGACTTAAAATGAATGGCAATTCTCAAAGGAACTAAAAATGATCAAAGGAACTAAAATGATAAATTACACTGTGAATTTCAAAGGAACTAAAATGATAAATAACAATGTGAATTTTGAAGTTTGTTTGAAAAATTACTTAAGTTGATTGAATGAGTAAGAATTGCTTCAAGATGATTTTGTATTATTTTTCTATATACTGATAAGAATTGCTTCAAGATGATTCAATGTGAATTTTTTTATGTACAAGTACAACTCTTATAGATACTTTCATCTCATTACATTGTTGTAAAAGAGTTCATATTTGTTTTGGGTATGGCATTTGTGTTCGGCTATTCATGGGCAATATTCAAATCAACCACATTGGAAGATTGTAGGTTGGTTCTTCTAGGATAGCTTTTAGATAGGTCGACTCAACGAAGACTGAGCTCAATTCAATGAAGACAACCGCCTCACGTATTCAGTCCTTACACCAAAAAAACACGAATACAAAAAAAAATGTTCTCCCTTTCTGCGACCAAAACATAAAATCTATAATCACAAGCTCTTTAATCTTTCAAGTAAAACAAAGTTAAAAGTAAAAAATGTTTACACCAACTTGCTTGTAGAACAACTTAAAAAAAGAGAAGACCGTCTTTATCTTTTTTCTTTTCTATCAATCAAAACTCTTGCAAACACATCTTGATCGGGATCAACCCACACATAAACTCTTGTACAAATAAACACACCGATATCCACTGATTGGGAAATAAAGACATAACCTCAACTTTGAGTAGTCTCTGTATCTTCAGCTACAGGACTCGCACTCGGAGAAACCTTTTCCCCTCCCGAAGCATCTGGACTTGTTACCACGGGTGTATCATCCACAGCCGCTAAGGAGACTTTCATAGTAGGGGAACCAGAACCAGCAACAGAAACGAGATCATTATCAGTTTGCTTTGGCCTGTTCAAGGCATTGCAATGCGGGCAGTAGTAAGTGACATACGGAAAGTCCTCTTTCCTAGCAAGCCCTATAGAACAAGACAAAAACAGCATACTCATAACAGAATCCCAAATGGAGCCCGATCTCAAAATAAACTTAAAACGAGAAATCTGTCAAGCAAAATACCGTTGTGCATATGGCAATTTCCACAGATAAGAGCGTAGGAATGAGTAGGGTCCTCTCCCACAAGCAATGCAGCAAGGCGAGCAACCCATCCTCCGTCATTCGAGTTCATGCCCACTTGAGGGTGATGCTCAACAACTAACTGATGAGGCTGAGACATATCAGCACCATCAAACCCGTTAGGTGGGCTGAGCATTCCTTCTTCAGGATGGATGGGTCCACTTTCCATGCTACTGTTTTTAGAGTGAGGCTGCTTTCTATTCCTTAGACCACTAGTGGATGCAAGTTCCACATCATTGCTCTTTCCAGTAGGGGCATTGGGTTTAGATTCGTCACCCAAATACACCTTGAGACCAGAATCTGCACCCAGCTTGGATGCCAGGACAGTGGCAGCTGCTGCTTTGGCAGCTGGATCAGTGTCGTACCTCTGCACTGAAGATTATTTTGTAAGAACCTAATAAAATTTTGAGTAACAAGAGAGATTTTCACTGAGGTTTAGAGCCGACAAAAAAATCAATAAAATGCGATTTTCCCCTCACTTCGACTGATTCAGCAGTTTTGACTTCATTGGGACCAATCTATCCTTTTACGGTAGTTACATAAACATTGCTTTAAGATTGGTCTAAATATAGGTGAACACTAACCATCTAAAGCTACAAACACCCTAATTTGTTTGTCATTCATAAACATAAGCACGTTATTTTGACCCATGTTTTGCAATTTATAAAAAGCTTCCTTAGAAATTATCTATAGTTACAAATCTCTACTAAGATTTAATTAACTTGCACCAACTTCAAAAGTGATTCAATATTTCTAACTTGGAATATAAATTTGAAAGCACAATCTAAAATCCTAAGAAATGCAATTCAAATTAGATAAAATTAAATCACAGTGATGTTTGGAAAATAATTCTCTTAAGCCTCAATTTTGTATCACCTTAACATATATGAAAAAATCAATGGACACCTATGTGCTGCTGTGTGTACAGACAACAGCTTATGCACAGAAAGAAGTGGGAAGAATCCCAAAGATCTGAATGATGATTGAATGAGCAAGGGGGAATGGCCCAGATTAGCATGGTGTTATGAAAAGTTGATAATGATTAATGACATGTTTACTAATTTTGGTATCACCAACTTAGAAACGAAGTTCAACATTTAGATCTGTTTATCAGTTAGAAGTGTGAGTCTTTAAATGCTGAATTTCTATTACTAGTTGATAAACCAAAAGGTCTCTGAATGTGGCACACAAATTTCAATTAATTCATTTGTAACTTGAAAAAGCATGCTCATGTAAGTTGGAGAAATCAAGAAAGAGAGATCATTTTAGGGAAGGTACAATATTTTATCCATAAGCAGCATTTGTGTTTATCTTTATGGCGACTAGCGAGAACCTTTCAAGTATATTCAAAAAGATTTGGAGAGTGGCATTGAGTTTTTTGTATAAAATTGAGAATACTTCAACTTTAAACTTATGAATCAAGAGTAATATGGTTGAGAATAAATTTTGGATTTTTTTGCATCAGATTGCCCGGTTCATTTATGTTTATAAAACTCATTGGACTACATGGGTTGATCCCACTTTATCTGATTTATGCGACATCTGCCAGTGTATTGCTGGGTAGTCTGCAAAAAAGGTGATGTAGGATGGGCCGAAGAATTAACATGGAAAAGGACTGTTAGGGGTTCTCAAATACTAAAGTGAGTTTGCTAGGGCTCTGTAAGCAAAATCAAATGATCTTGTACGGGCATTTTTTTTCCAATATATTCATTCTGGAATACATTATGAAACCTCTGCAGTTAGCAGTTACCCCTAAATGTTAAATAAACTTAAAGGAGAATAAGAAAAATAAGAATACAGTCAAATATAAGTATTAACAGCCACCATCTTTCCAGTACCCCTTCTATTTCAAACTCATTCAAATATGTAACAAGTAGCAGAATCATGGAGTTTTATCTAAGCTGAAAAATTATTTGAACACAATGCGTAATAAGCTTCAGTCCTTACCTGTATCAACTGCTGAGTGATGTAGTAGTTTGTCTTCTCTTTCAATTCATCAATTTTTGCTTGCCTCTCACCCCGGAGCCTTTCCAAAGTATTTTGGTCCCTCCTGTCACCTGCAAATCAAATTTACAATAAGTAAAACTCTCAACAAAGGCACCTCCATCGAGGTAGCACTTAAATATTTTTAATTATGGCTCCAACGTATCATCCCCATCGATTCAATCAAATGCAGAACAAAAGCTATATTAATAAATTGGGTCAAAATTTAAATTTTAAATGGTGTAATGTGAGAACATTAAGCTTTAAAAAGCAGCAAAATTTTGGAGAAACTTCTTCAAAGATATGGTTAAAAATGACATGAGAAACCCTACCAGTCTGGTCTGGAGTTGTTTAATACTCAATTCTTTGTAGTTACGGAAAAATTTGATCATGATTTGAGTAGGATTAGCATTTCATGAGTCAAGAATAAAAATCAATATTATTAAATGATTGTACGTAGACTTGAGTAACACGAACGAAATTCCAAAAACCATGGATCAAGCACATATGGAGCAATTTACAAGTGCATGTTCAAGGAGTTAATGGAAACACGAGTAAAGAGATTTCCAGTTTCAGTTAATTTTCTTATGGACACGCTTATTGTTTTAATGATCTCATTAACAAAAAACGTAAACCCCCGGATTAAGTAGAGAAGTTTTTTCAGTAATTTAAATATCTTTCAAATTTCTTTACCCTCAAATTTCAGTAATTTAAATATGTTTACAAACATAAACCTTAACGTGTACATGTTTAACCTAAGGGCTGGAAAATATTATAGTATTATCTTCAAGTAACTGCAAAATAATACTCCATCCATTCTAAAGAGTCTGTCAATTTCGGGGTGTCCCACAAAAAATGTCCTACTTTCCATTTTATTGGTTATTGGGAAAATACATCAAATAAATACACCTCGCAATTTCCACAGCAAACCTTGGACGTTTTTCATCTTGGAATAACTTATGAGGCAATAATTCAGGACTAAATTATATTTAAATGAAAAAAAAAACATACATGAATATATCTTTGAGAAACAATCAAGAGAAGCTATTAAAAGAGCACTGAAATACGTACGGATCCTTGAGATGCTTCTAAATGTTGAATAAGTAACGAAACATAGAGCTGGCAGCAGAAACATAGGTAAGACTCGTACTGCTCTCATTTTCCAATTCATGTTTAAGGATCTGGTGGTCATGATTGCATAACCCACTGCAATAACCTGGGAAACCAAATGAAACCAAAATGAAGTCAAAAGATATATGACTCACCATGTTGTTAAGGTCAACCGTAAGGACTACAAAGCAATAGGAAAAGACATAGAACCCATTTACCTTGGACACACGTTAATTGAATCAGATAAGTTCACTCATCGTAAATTATTACAAAAATGCAACGTATAGCAAAAGAACTGAACTCCAAAATAAGAGCACCCAGCGCTACTAACAAGCATAGATTAAATTACAAACTAGCATAAAAAAACCAACAGAGAATAATAATATTTGCTAGATTCTCTTAATCAGGATTGGCATTACCCAGTAACAAAATTGTTTTGACAGGAAATAGATTTGCGCAACTAGGTTAGCAATCAATACCAATCTGTTTTAAATTGCAAAGTACTAGGTAATAAGATTAGTATAAGTCAATATTTACCTCCAAAAAAACAGAAAACATAATAAATTGCCTAGTCATCCTTCGGCAACTATGAGAACGCCTTGTTATTCTGGCAAGAATAGTTGCCTCTTCCTTGGATATATGTTTCAATCTCTTTTCCAAATCGTCCCCATGTACTCTAAATAGTGAACCCCATATTCTTGATAGCAGGCCTTTCTTCTTTGTTTTCTTATTCTCAATATCTGTTGATGTAACAGACTCCGCGGCATCCTTTTTGGGTTCTGCTGCAGCCATTTCTGCACACTAGATGGCAAGTTAGCACATTGCCTACATATTATTAGTCAAATTTACAAATGTAAATGCTTCAAGGTTTTTTAACTTGAATGCATAGGAAAACATTTCAAAGATTTTTCAGTCGTCTACTCATAAAATTTTCGTGCTCATTTCAGTTGAAACAAATTGATGTTTCAAGGTGCACTAAATCCTACAATCATTTTTATCACACAAAAAATGCATCTCTAAGAGATTAGCAATAGAATATAGAGATTAAACGGAAAATAGGTTTTTCATCAAAGGTAACAAATTTGAGCTACTACTAATACAGTCTGGGTAATGAAAAATATGACAGCTTGTGTCCAACTCAACTCAGCACAGTATAAATAGGCGAGATGGAAGCACATTAATTCATTTATAATCGAGATATAGCTAATGTTTTAAATAAAATAAATGAAGGCTGGTGAATGACAGGAAAACCTATGATCCTCTTATTTCTCTCCAATCAAACCAAGCAATTTTGAGAACACGTTGATACAATTAAATTATAGTATCAAACACTTGAAGACATGGAAACAGGCTTTTTCTTAATATTATCTTTAGAACACAACACAGACAACACTTTGAATTCCGGAATACATATGTAACATACGCTGAAACAAGTGTAAGTTAGATGCCAAGAACAATGAAAATCATACAGTGGCACTAGCATAGTGTACTTGACTCAAGTCCAATTTCACATCGAACATACAAAACACCTTGATTATACAACACTTCGAGCGTGAAGAAAATAACACTTTACATGTGTATAATATGAAAACCAAACACCAGTCTTAAAAACTAATCCACAGTCGAAACCAAACAGTAGTATGATAAACTAATCAGTTCAACAGAAGCATAGGAACTCCAGCAAAACATTGAGAAGAACACAATTAACAAAAGAAAAAAGAAAAAAACAGAACTACAAACGGAAGGTAACCACTGATCAAAAGGAATAATAACAAAAAAAAAAAAAAAAAAACTTCGAGGAATCGCAACAGAAAATAAAAAAAAATCCAGATCGGTCAAATCATATACAGATATACTACTACACAATAAGCATTACCATTCCCGTAAATCATAAAATAGGTTTTCACAAAAATAAGAGGGAAACACAGAATAAGAACCCGATTAGATCAGACCAATTACACGCGAATACAACTAAACCCTAAACGCGGCAAAATGACCGTAGAAAATTACCTTAACCCGAAGCGACGCCGGCGGGTGAGGAACTGATAAAATTATCGATCCGATCGAAGAAATTTCAATAACAGATTTGGATTCCGAAATGCCAGTTTTCGAGTGAAAATGATGAGAATATGGAGATGGGAAACTTTGGGAACATTAAATTAAAATCGCATGAAAGAAGAAAAGGTGTGCCTGCACATTTCCTGAAAGAGTAGTAGATCGGGGCACGTGCGTTTCACGCATAATAGTGGACTTCAAAAAAACAAATTTTACGTTACTTATTTTAATTGAATTATATAATCCACATTTTTTTTAATATAGGTAAAAAGAATTTAACCCGTAAAATATACTATTAAATACTCAAACATTACATTTGATAAAAATTATACTTTACCAAATTTTATTATTTTAAGGTTTAAACTATATAGTAGAAACTCCATATAGTAATACTCTATATAGAATAAATTCTCTATATTAATAAAACATTAAAGTCCTAACTTATAACTTAGATCGTTATAAATAAGAATAAACTCCACATTATTATAATTCATATATTTTTAAGTCTTGTCTTAAAGATTTATACATCTATATAAAATAAATTATTAATATATAATAAAAATATTTATTAATAATATTTTTATTTATTAAAATCAATAAAATATTTAAGATTACTTAAAATATTTATCAAAATTAATAACATATAGTATATGATCAAAGTTTATAGTTCTTAGACTTATTAATATTTTATTCAATTTGTATGTGAAATACAATTTTTATATGGTCAAATTTCATTATTCAAAACTATTAAATTGATATTTAAAAATAGATAATATTATTTATATTATTTTTATATTTATATTATTTTTTAGGGAAAAATGGCAATAAGGCCAATTTTCAACATTTTTTGTCCAATAAGGCCAAGTTCTAATTTATGTGTCAATTAGGCCTTTTTTGTTCCAATTGGGCCAAAAAAATGTATATGGAAGGACGAAAATACCCTTACTCTATTTCTACTCAACCCACCCCACCCCAACCTCAGACACTGAATACCATTAAAAAACACTGAACGTCAAATTTTTTTTCTACTCAACCCACCCCACCTCCAGACACTGAATAACATTAAAAGACACTGAATAACACTGAATAACACTGAATAACATTAAAAGACACTGAATAACATTAAAAGACACTGAATAACACTGAATAACACTAAAAGACACTGAAAAACACTAAAAGACACTGAATAACATTAAAAGACACTGAATAACACTGAATAACATTAAAAGACACTGAATAACACTGAATAACACTAAAAGACACTGAATAACATTAAAAGACACTGAATAACACTAAATAACACTGAATAACATTAAAAGACACTGAATAACACTGAATAACACTAAAAGACACTGAATAACATTAAAAGACACTGAATAACACTGAATAACATTAAAAGACACTGAATAACACTAAAAGACACTGAATAACATTAAAAGACACTGAATAACACAGAATAACACTAAAAGACACTGAATAACACCGAATAACACTGAATAACATTAAAAGACACTGAATAACACTAAAAGACACTGAATAACATTAAAAGACACTGAATAACATTAAAAGACACTGAATAACACAATAACACTAAAAGACACTGAATAACATTAAAAGACACTGAATAACACTGAATAACATTAAAAGACACTGAATAACATTAAAAGACACTGAATAACATTGAAAGACATTGAATACCATGAAAAGACACTGAATACCATGAAAAGACACTGAATAACATTAAAAGACACTAAATAACACTAAATAACATTAAAAGACACTGAATAACATTAAAAGATACTGAATAACACTGAATAACATTAAAAGACACTGAATAACATTTGAAGACACTAAATAACACTAAATAACATTAAAAGACACTGAATAAACAAATAACATTAAGACACTGAATAACATTAAATTTTTACACTGAATATTATAAGAACACTGAATGTCATTAAAAAAACACTAATGTCAGATTTAATGTCATTAAAAAACACTGAATGTCAGATTTTTACACTGAATATTATAAGAACACTGAATGTCATTAAAAAACACTGAATGTCAGATTTTTACACTGAATATTATAAAAACACTGAATATCATTAAAAAATACTGAATGTTAAATTTTTACACCGAATATTATAAGAACACTGAATGTCAGATTTTTACACTGAATATTATAAGAACACTGAATATAATAAAAAAAACATTGAATGTCATAAAAATACACTGAATGTCATAAAAATACACTGAAAATAAAAAAAACAAAAAAAAAAAAACACGGATTCTCACAAAAACGCCGGATGATTTCTTTGCTTTCCTTTTTTTCTTAGCTTATGAAACAGCAAATGGATCCAAGTATTCCCCAGTGTGATAGGTCGAAGACCAGAGTAAGGGATTTTGCTTTTCATCAACAAAGTTTCTCATCATATTCCTAATTGAGTCGGTAGATACAAAGGACCCAACCTGCTACCCTGCAACGACAATGCCCCACATAAATATAAGTATATAACTGAACACTGGAAGACAAAGAAGGATAGAAATGTCCATCATTAATTTCAAAAAGAAAACACCAACGAAGCACAGAGGTAAAAGTGTGAAAAATCAAAAATCATGCTGCTGGACTATATTACCGGAAAGAATACATCATTCCAGATGCACATTGACACTACTCAGATCACTAAGCATTCAAGAATACATCACAATTATCTTTAAGTTAACAACAAACTACACGATAAATATACTATAGTCGAACCTTGGGCTGGTTGAGTTGCTGCTGGCGCTCGACGATGGCGTCCTGCACGCGCTTCGAAGCTTTCTGAGCTTCTTCTGGCGGGAAAATGGAAGATATCTGAGTTACTGTGCCCTTCTTCTCCATGGTGATCGCTGCTTCGGACCGTAAACGACACCGTATACGAGCTTTTGTTTTTTCGATTCTAGGTCTTATATGGCGGAGCGATTGGGCGATTCAACTTTTAAAGAAACCCTACATAAAGATCGAGACATCGTCAAGCAGCCAATCAACCAGAACTTAATTTTCCAATTACATAGTAGTAGTTCTTTTCTAGTAAGAAAAGCAAAGCATTTTAAAACGAACTTTTTTCAATCATCTTCATTACCTAAAAGTGTTGGACTTCTCCAAGTTCTTTCATCTAAAACATATAATGTGAACTGTAAAGAACAATAATGTTCGAGTTTCTCGATAGTTCCTTTCATCGACACATTCTTAGTTGGACCATACATATATACTCTATCAACTGATAAATCACATGATCCCCAAATCAAAAAAAAATAACAACAAAAAAGGCACAAAAAGAGAAGTAAAAATAAATAAATAAATCATTGAACTACAAAACAGACGAATCGCTTAGCAATGGATAAATACCTGTGCAATAGCGCCGGAAATTCCACTAGTTGCTGCCTTGCTGTAAAGGAAGCAACGAGAGTTGCGTTCATCCTCATTGAATCAACCTTTGTTGTAGGTATGCATATTAAATGAAAAAAATGCATACAAAACAAATAAAAACAGAGAAGAATTAATTGAGTTACAATAGAATGATGAAAGAACACCCCTACCATCAAAATTATAATCACCAGAATCAATGTCATCCATCTATTGAAACACAGCAAATCTGAAAGCGAACACAACTAGAAACCAAATTAGAATTTTTGAAAACGCAGCAATTGAAATCGAAACCTAATGTGAAGGACAAAATAAATCGAAACCTAATTATGATTAACACACATGTATTTCTAGATGCATCAAACATGTTTATAATCCAAACCATAAGTATCACAATTTCTCTACACAATAATAATTCCATAAAATGTAAATGTCTAAGATGGTGTTCTCTGTTACAAAAATTAGAATTATGAAAACAAGAAGAATACATATGCTGATGATTTTGCCATTTTTAACCAAACAGATTTAGTCAACTCTATTATCAAGTTCATTTAGCAAAAAGAAAGCAAAAGAAGTTTAAAGTTCCAGGATATTGAGATAGAGAGTGAGCGACTGAGTTAAGGCAAAAAAGCCTGAATATTGATTATGCATTCAACCTAAACCCTAAATTCCTAAATCAACAATTAAGGAGGAGGAAGGAGCTGGATTTACCTCGCGGCCGCCGGCGGTGAACGAAGCAGGAGCTCGACTTCAGGGGTAGTGGGGCGTCGTCGTCTGGGCTGCAACGGAGCGGGTCGAAGAAGCTCGACTCCGGCAAAGCTCGAATTTCGTGGTGGCCCGCCGTCGTCACCTCTCGGGGCTCTGGCCATCAGAGTAGTTGGCCCTGTCGGACGAAAATTGACTGGCGGGAAGAAGGCGATGCTTATCTCCGATTTCAGCTACTTGCAGAAGCACACAAAATTAGGGATTTCGGCTATGCGTGCGTTTCAGAAGAGAAATGATGGAAGAGGGTAATACGGTCTTTACACATTTTAACCGGCCTAAATGACACGCGTAATTTCTCAAAAGCCTTATTGGCAAAAAAAATGTTAAAAATTGGCTTTATTGCCATTTTTCCCTATTTTTTATAATTAAGAAAATATTATTTTTATTTTATAAAACTCTATATAACTCTATATGACTATAGAGTTTCTACTGTATTAATTTGAATTTAGTAAAAAAATGTATTTTACCTAAAAAAATTATATGTAAATAAAAATTAATTTTAAAAAATAAAACATTTTATTACATTTTTTATTTTACTAATATTAAATTTTTTAAATTGACAAATAATTTAATTTATAATTTTTTATAACCATTTTTTAATTTTAATAATACGAATTAAAATAAAACTTTTAAAAAATAAAAATAATTATATAATATTATAAGTATTAATTTCAAATTTCAAATTAAATATTATTTAAAAAAATTACTTTAAATTTGGAATATTTTATATAAATTTAAATATATATTAATACATGATATTGACATTTTTATTTATTTTTTTTTGAAATATTATTTTACATAAATTTTTATTTATTTATGACTTTTTGAATTAAATAGATTTTTTACTAAAGAATTTAATATTTAAGATATTAAAATAATAAAAATTGTTTAAATTGTAACTTTTATAAAAGGTTTGAGTATTTAATGAGAACTTTGGAGGTTATGCAACTTTTACTAAAGCTTTAGGGATTAATTGATTTTTACCTTTTTATAATATATGTAAATACAAGTTTTTTGCATTAACTTTGTGTGTTCTTTGCGCTGTCCGTCGACTACTGTCATATCTTTTTCATACGAGCTTCGATTGCGTTGATTCAAAGTTATATGGAATACACACTTCAATAGCTACAAAATGGATCTGGCGACTGAATCTCCGAATTTGGATCCGGCGACTGGAGTCGCCACAATTTGGATCCGGCGACTACAAGGCTTCACCATGCGCAGTCCGCCGATTTTGGTCATATCTCCTTGGTGCGATATCCGATTGACTTGATTCAAAATTATTTGGAATCTACACTTCAACAACATGGATCTGGCGACTGGAGTCTCCGCATTTGTATCCAGCGACTGGAGTCGCCACATTTGGATCGGGCGACTACAAAGCTTCATCATGTGCAGTCCGTCGATTTCGGTCATATCTCTTTCGTGCGAGTCCAATTGACTTGATTCAAAATGCTATGGAATCCACACTTCAAGAGCTACAAAACCGGCGACTCCTGTCTTCCATGTCGAAACCGGCGACTCCTGTCTACCATGTCAAAACCAGCGACTGGAGTCTCCACTTCTTGAAACCAGCGACTGGAGTCTCCACTTCTTGAAACCAGCGACTTGAGTCTCCACTTCTTGAAACCAGCGACTGTAGTCTCCACTTCTTGAAACCGGCGACTGGAGTCGCCGCCTTTTTGTAAATGGTGAATGGAGTCGCCAGCGACTGTTGTCTCTCGTGATGTGCTAACAATGTTGGATCCGTGTTTACTACTTCAATAATATCGATGGCCATGAAGACGATGAAATACTGAAGCTTCAACAATTAGAGTTTATCACGATGAAATTGAAGACGAAGTATTGAGATCGATGGAGTGAAGATTTTGTTGAAGTATGAAATTGAAGAAATTGAAGATTCAAGATTCAAAGATTCAAGAATCAAAGATTCAATATTCAAGATTCAAGAATCCAATTTTTGGAAGTGATGTAATCTATGGAAAAGTGACATTAGCCAAGCATGTGACCAATCAGAATGTGCCACGTCAACGTTTCACATGTGCGGCTTTACTATATATACCCATGGATTTCCATGTTGTCACTTGACGATTTTGAGAGAACAAAATCTGATTTTTAGAATCGTAACCTACAGCTTTCAGCTTAGAGTTTGTGTAGTTGCTTTTGCGCTGTGCGCCGATAGTAGAGTTAGGAGATATAACTCTAGGTGCACCTGTGCTAGATTACTTGTGAGTAGGAGTGTTGCGACACTCGGGAAACTTCTTGTAATCATTTTTCCTACCATATTCGTTGTAATAGTTTCTTTTTGTTTTCAATGAAATGAAATATATTACATAAACTTTGTCTTCACTTTTAGTACTCCGAACTTGAGTGAGTGTGTGTGGACTCCGGATCCTTTGACTCTAGGTTCCGGTTTTGTGATTTTAAACTGAAGTTGCTGAAGGTTTTGTTTAAAGCCAATTTCGCGAAAAGTTGGTATCCTACGTCGAACACGTAATTTCAATTGGTATCAGAGACGGACTTCCTACGTATAATACATGATCCGTTACTCGACTTCATATTTTCCGCTACAATGGAATCTCCAATGTTTGTTCAGAAACCTATTATTCTCACTCATCAAAATTATTCGAATTGGAAAGCTAAAGTTTCGACTAGAATTAAAGGGTATGACTCTCGTGCTTGGATGGCTGTGTTGGAAGGATGGGAACGCCCGTTCACTTTTGACGATGAAGGGGCCCAAACTTACAAACTTGAACGTGAGTGGACAAGAGAGGAACATGAATTGTCTACAACTAACAGCAAAGCTCTTCTCATCATCTGTGAATGGCAAGAGCTTAGCATGTATCAGCTTGTGAAAAATTGCACCTCATCTAGAGATGCTTGGGAAACATTGCAAAGAACTTGTGAGGGTATTCAAGCTGTCAAACGTTCAAAAATCAGAACTATCACTGCTTAATTTCATCAACTCCGGATGAGAGATTTCTGGCTACCAAGGATGAGACTTTCAATGCCTTCAAAGGCATTGTGAAATGGATTAGAACGAATCATGAAGCTAAAGTTAAAAGGATCAGAAGTGATCATGGAACTGAATTTGAAAATGCTAGCTTCAATGAATTTTGTCTGAGGAAGGGAATTCATCATGAATACTCGGCCCCAATGACTCCTCAAGGAAATGGGATTGCCGAACGGAAGAATCGAACGTTGCAAGAAATGGCTCGTGTGATGCTAATTTCAAAAAGTCTTGCACGAACTTTTTGGGCAGAAGCCGTCTCTACCGCCGGATACATTCTGAATCGAATAAGTATTCGATCTAGCACAACGGCAACTGCCTATGAACTTTTGAATGACAAAAGACCATTTGTTGCACACTTCCGTGTCTTTGGTTGCACTTGCTATATCTTGAAGGTGTTGGAATTCGATATCCCGGGCTATTAAAATTTGCGGAAACAATAGCCCGATCAAAAACCATTCGCCGGAGATCACATGAACACCGACTCATCCGCCGGAGTCCGACCTTCGGAGACCATGCGCCCGAAGACGCACAGCCCGCCCCCGGCCGAACCCCCGCGAGCCACCGCTCACGCGATCGAACATCGCGTTCGATGCGATCGGGTGGGGCTGCATAGGCAGCCCCCGCGGCGAGTCCGGCGACTCGCCGCCGCCTGGAGGTCCCCACTGTCGAGGTGGGGTGGGGTGCGGCTCCAACCCGCGCCCCGGCGGTCGATCCTTGTGATCGACCGCGCGCCCTCGGCCCAGCCGAGGGTCGCCTCCTCCGCGCCCGCCAAACCCTAGGCGGGTCGATCCACGCGGTCCGGTGGCTTCGCCACCACCGCGTGATCGTCCGTCTACTCCGGGTTCGATCTTTCGGATCTTCGTTCTACGGTATTCTCGATAAATCAAAACCGAATAAATCAAGGGCGTTTAGATTTTTACCTTTAGATTCGTTGTTCGGAGAAACGAAATCAAGATGACCTTTGAATCTTCCCACGTATTCCTTGCACTCCGTTCGAACGTCGGGTGGGCGACGATCTATCGAACTCCTATGGATCTCCTTCAACTCTCTAGACTAATCAAGTATGATTATCTTGTCTTTTGTTTTATGAAGGCCATGTAGTGCTTTTATAGGCTACGTAGGGGATCTAAAGGAGGTGGAATATTGGGCTTCCAATATTGAAGATTAAATTGAGCCCACTGCCCAAGTCCATTAATCCTTATCAATATTAATTAATTTATTTTCCACTATATAAATTAATTGCACTCCCAATATTAAACCATATTATATCCAAATAATATTTCTCCGGTAGTATTATTTATTCCGTGTATTTAAGATATAAATATCCATGAATAAAATTTATTTATTGCTTAATAAATTTATTCATCTCTTTTATCCGAGACTAGTACCACTCAACCTTATTTATTATGCGGAATTAAATCCACTCGCGAGGTTTACATAATAAATCCTTATGAGCTCATCTCGGGGATATTATCAACCCTTCCGGGATACACTGTCCCGTCAAGAATTCACGGCATGCCATATATAAAATATAGTGACCCAACTTAACCGGTAATTGACCCAATAATTAAACCGGTCAATTCCTTTGGTAAATCAAAGTCACTTATATTAAATATACACACCCGCAATTGTATCGGGGATTAAGAATAAAATACACTGAGTCTCAAATCAATTATCGCCGAGCAAACCTAATTGATGAGTCTCAATCGATCCGCTCAATACACCAAGTGTACAAGTGTGATAAAATAATTAAGACAAATTATTTTCTCTCTCACACAACGACTATACCGATGGATTGGTCCGTGTCCATCTAGGTCGTGAGCATCTGTTCGATTAAATACGAGTAACCGATAGTATGATCTTCTGTGTGGGCCCGACACACCATACTAACTACAACGTATAGAATCCAGGACTATAATTTGCATAAATTTAATTAACAATAATTAAAAGCAAATGAATGTTCGTTATTAATAGGTAAATGAAAGTGTACAAGGAGTTCAGAATACTCAAATCTAGACATTAAGTATACTACTCCAACAATCTCCCACTTATACTAAGGTCTAGTCTTATCCTCCAAACTTCTGACTCCCAAACCCTCCAAGTGCTTGAAATATACTTCCTTAGGAAGTATCTTGGTGAAAGGGTCTGCTAGGTTGTCCTCCGAAGCTATCTTGGTGACTATCGCATCGCCCCTCTTGACGATGACTCGAATCAGGTGGTACTTGCGCTCTATGTGTTTCGAAGCACTATGGGACCGTGGTTCCTTACTGTTTGCCACTGCACCGCTATTATCACAATAAATTGTCATAGCTCTGGGCAAACTCGGAATCACATCTAAGTCCTGGAGGAAATTAAGGAACCAAACTGACTCTTTCGCTGCCTCTGAGGCTGCAACATATTCAGCTTCCATGGTAGAGTCCGAAATGCACTTTTGCTTAACACTCCTCCATGATACGGCTCCACCTCCCAAAGTGTACACATAGCCTGATGTCGACTTTCGCCGGTCCTTATAAGCTTGGAAATCCGAATCCGTATAACCCAAAGGAATCAGATTGTCTGCTCCGTAACTTAGAACATAATCCCTAGTATTTCGCAAATACTTGAAAATGCTCTTTACAACAGTCCAATGAGCCTTTCCAGGGTTACTCTGATATCTCGCTACTACGCCAACTGCATAGCAGATATCAGGCCTCGTACATAACATTGCATACATTAAGCTTCCCACAGCCGAAGCGTAGGGAACTGCTTTCATTTCATCTTTCTCCTTTTGTGTCTGAGGACACATCTCCTTAGAAAGATAAGTTCCTTTACTGAAGGGTAGTTCACCCTTCTTGGAATCTTGCATGTTAAAACGAGCCAGAATCGTGTCTATGTAAGATTGCTGGGATAGGTACAATGTTCTATTCCGGCGATCCCTTATAACCTTGATCCCTAGAACATGCCCGACTTCTCCCAAATCTTTCATATCGAATTGTCTAGACAACCATCCCTTTATGTCTGATAACATTTTCACACTGTTGCCAATGAGAAGAATGTCGTCTACATAAAGCACGAGAAACACCACCTTCTTCCCATCACGTTTCCAATACACACACGATTCGTCCATGCTTTGACTAAATCCAAAAGATTGGACTACTTCGTCAAACCGCAGGTTCCACGATCTTGAGGCTTGTTTCAATCCATAAATGGATCGATTAAGCTTGCACACTAGATGATCTCGCCCCTTAGCAATGAATCCTTCTGGTTGTTTCATATAAATCGTCTCATCAAGACTTCCATTTAGGAAAGCTGTCTTGACATCCACTTGCCACACCTCATAATCCATATGAGCTGCTATGGATAAGAGAATCCGGATCGACTTTATCTTGGCTACCGGCGAGAAGGTATCCTCATAATCGATTCCCTCTTTCTGAGTATATCCTTTCGCAACAAGCCGAGCTTTAAAGGTTTCAACCTTTCCGTCAGATCCTCTCTTTCTCTTGTAGACCCATTTACACCCAATTGGCTTTACGCCGCTTGGTGGTTCTACAAGATCCCAGACTTTATTAGAATCCATAGATTCAATTTCGGATTTCATCGCTTTCTTCCAAGAAGGCGCATCTATATCTTGTACCGCTTCATCATAGGTCCAGGGATCGACTTCATGAACTCCAGGTCCAGAGTCCGAAGACTCACCCAGTCCAATCCATCGGTCTGGTTGCTTAACAACCCTCCCACTAAGACGGCGTTCCGGTGTATTAACAGTGACAGTAGGTGCAGGTTCTAGTGGTGTATCTATACTCGGTTCGGCTGTATTTAAGTCTTCCTTGTTACCTCTCAACTCATCAAGTATTATATCACTTTTGGGCTTGTGGTCCATGACATAGTCTTCCTCCAAGAACCGAGCGTTAGTACTTATAACGATCTTCTGGTCCTTAGGACTATAGAACATGCCACCTTTAGTTCCTTTCGGGTATCCTACAAACAGCCGTAATTCTGATCTAGGTTCTAACTTATCGGCACCTTGTCTCAACACATGTGCTGGACATCCCCAGATCCGAAGGTGCCTGAGGCAAGGCTTGCGCCCGCTCCACCTTTCCATGGGTGTGGTGGGTACCGTTTTTGTTGGAACCATGTTGAGAATGTACGCCGCTGTTTCCAAGGCATGTCCCCAGAACATAGTAGGTAAGTCCGAGTAACTCATCATTGAACGCACCATCTCCATAAGAGTCCTATTCCTTCTTTCCGACACACCATTCTGCTGGGGAGTATATGGTGATGTCATTTGGGAATCAATCCCATTCTCTGCTAAGTATGCCTTGAATTCTCCAGACAGGTACTCGCCTCCGCGATCAGATCGCAGGCATTTAATGGATTTACCTTGAAGGTTCTCCACAAGAGCCTTGAACTCCTTGAACTTGTCAAAGGATTCGCTCTTGCGGCGCATCAGGTATACAAATCCATACCTTGAGTAATCATCAGTGAAAGTGATGAAGTACTCGTACCCTCCCCTTGCCTGAGTAGACATAGGTCCGCATACATCAGAGTGAATCAAATCCAACACTTGTTCAGCTCTTCGTCCTTTACCAGAAAAAGAACGCTTGGTCATTTTTCCCTCTAAACAGGATTCGCAGGTTGGAAGGTCCTCTCCTTCAACACCACTGATGAGACCATCAGCTTTCAACCTTTGAATTCTATTTGAGTTAATATGACCCAGCCTTAGATGCCACAAGTATAATTGATTCATTTTTTAAGGTTCCTTTCTCTTATTGGTGTTCGTAGATGTGTTATTATTCTCGGTTAGTTGCATCGTGTTAGACTCAGGATTTAGTACATACAAATCGTCCATCAATGTACCAGAACAGATAATATCACTATTTCTTCTTATGATCACGGAGTGATCAAAAGAAACAGAATATCCATTCATAATGAGTTTAGAAACCGAAATTAAATTCTTTCTAAAGTTGGGTACATAAAGACAATTATGTAAAACTAAAACCCTATCACTACTAAAGCGTAAGTGAACGTCTCCCACTGCAACAACCGCCACCTTTGCAGCATTGCCCATGTAGACCACGATTTCTCCCTCTCTAAGTCTCCGGGTTTCCTGGAACCCCTGCAATGAATTGCAGACATGATCAGTGGCCCCCGTATCTACACACCAGGTGCTGGTAGATATCACCACTGATAATGTTTCGGTGACTAAGGAAAATTTCGTACCTTTGATGAGAGGACAATCAGACTTCCAGTGCCCAGACTGCTTGCATCGAAAGCACTTGCCTCGCGGCTTGCTCCTCCCAATCCGTGGTTCAAAACCACTGGGCTTCTTTGCATGCACTTCCAACTTGGCCACTAGAGCTTGTGATTCTCTGATCATACTTATCAGTTTAGTTCTTTTGAAATCGTTTTTAAGCGATTCCTCAAGAGGACTGAACTTGATGAGTATGTCAATCACCTCTAGTCCGGCTTCCTTACTATGTCCTAACATCTCCTTGAGGTCATTTTCAATGTCCTCATCAGTTGGGACAATAGTGGATTCGGAAGGCTCAACAGTCTGAACATTGTCCAGATATCTTTCCCAAACATTACTATAGGGAACCAGTGAGTTTTCATCTTTAAGTATATCACAAAGTGGGGTCACAGTCATTCCTAACCTATAAGCACATAAAACAAACAAACAATTTAATATCCGATATTATCTCCCTTTAATAATATCATTAAATCACTAATTGCCTCTAAAATCCCATCAGGTAAAGCAAGCCACGTTCGTGTGGACGTTTACCCACCCAAATGATTTAGCAATTAGATTTTGCTTTGGTCGTACATCATTATAGCGTTACTTCGTTGGGAAGAATACTATAAAGCGTACCTAAGTGTAAACCATCACTCAGTACTAAGGTGAATCGTTTAGAATTGTTACGTCACCGCAAGCCACGTTCGTGTGGACGTTTACGACAACTCGCAATCCTTCACAATTCCCTATAACTGTCTACATCAATTATTCTAAAATCCCATTCAGTATAGCAAGCCACGTTCGTGTGGACGTTTACTATACCAAAAGATTTATATAATTGAAATCCAATTACTTGATCCATTCGATCTTGTAAATCAAGACGCGGAGAATCATAAGTGAAACTCGAAGTTTCTAACCAGTGATTCACCATGCGAACAACCCTATCTCTCATAAATGAGGGACCTGAGCAGACAATCGATCCATCTATCAAAGAATGGTACGACTGCCTCTAATTTGTGTCCTCGACATGACCAAGTGGCTTTGGCTCCATTCCACTCCCCGGGGTGAGAATGAGTCGACTTGAAATCAGCTTTGGAAAGACAAATTAGGCATTGTTTGATAAACTTAATCAATGTTTCTCGTAAGAGGAATTACAAGAACTCTCCTCCAATAACTTATCTATATAAACTTCAAAAGTTTATAAAAGTCACCAAGAGAGCAGCAATGGAGACCATGGGTATGTTTCCATACCCTCTCCCACTTAGCTTTTTACAATAAAGGGATACGCTATCTAGTGCATAAAAGTAAACACATATAGCATGCATACATGTAATAAAGCACATAGTATTATCACATAGTCAAAATAATTACTAGAATATTATTTTCCGACTATTATGGCTTTACTCCATCTCCGTACGCATCTTCTAGTCTTTAGTCTTCGTTCTTGAATGCTCCATGTGACGAGAATATTAATTTCCAATATTTAAATCTATTTATTTTTAATAAATCCAAAAGATACTTAATTAAAAAAAATTAAGTCAATCGAATAAATCAAAAATAAAATTAAATATTATTAATATTTTTTATTTATTTTATCTTCCCTTTCTACTTCATTAAATCTCTAGAATAATCTATCCAAGACCCACTTGGAATATTCTAGATGATTTCCATAATGAAATAAGGAAATAAAATAATATAGGACTCTTCTACTTTCCATATTAATTAGATTCCTAATCCATGAATATTTCCATAAAATAGAAATAATCAATTTAGGAATCCTAATCAATTCCAAATTGATTCTTTTCCTAATCCATGAGTGTTCCCAAAAAATAGGAATACTAAAAAAAAATCCGAACCAATTAGGAAAGTAAATCTCCGGACCGGGATAGCCCGGGGTGGGGATCCCCGGACCACCCTCGACATCCGCCTAGGCACCGCCGCCGTCCAGCCCACGCGCCACCTCCATGTTGGAATTCGATATCCCGGGTTATCAAAATTGCGGAACAGATAACCCGAACGAACCCTTCGCCGGAGATCATACGAACGCCGACTCATCCGCCGGAGTCCGGGCTTTGGAGACCATGCATCCGAAGACGCACAGCCCGCCCCCACCCGAACCCCCGCGAGCCGGGGTTCATACGATCGAGATGATCGATCGCACGCCGGCGATCGATCGGGGTGGGGCTGTTCGACAGCCCCCCGCGGCGGGTCCGGCGACCCGCCACCACCAAGAGGCCCCCGCCTTCACGGCGGGGTAGGACACGACACCAGCCCGTGCCCAGCGATCGACCCTCGTGGTCGATCGCACACCCTCGGTCGAACCGAGGGTTCGGCCCCCATCGCCCCACGCCGAAACCCTAGCGGGCGCACGCCGCGGTCCGGTGTCTTCGCCACCACCGCGCGTTCGTCCGTCTATTCCGGGCTTCGATCCTCGGATCTTCGTCATACGGTATTTTCGATAAAAACAAATCGAACAATAATCAAGTTAGTTGAGAATTGTACCTACGATTCGTTGTTCGGAGAAACGAAATCGACGACCTCGTGATCTTCCCGCGTATTCCTTGCACTCCGTTCGAACGTCGGGTGGGCGACGAGCTATCGAACTCTATGGATCCTCTTCACTCTTCAAGACCTTATGATTGGCGTATCTTAGGTTTTTCTCTCTTATGAAAAAGTGAAGACCATGTAGTGATTTTATAGGCTACGAGGGGGATCAAAAGGAGATTAAATATTGGGCTTCTAATATTGAAAATTAAATTGGGTCCAACCCAAATCCATTAATTCTTATCAATATTAATTTTATTTATTTTCCACTATATAAATAAAATTGCACTCCCAATATTTATCCATATTATATCGAATAATATTTCTCCAACTTAGTATTATTTATTCCGTGTATTTAAGATTTAAATATCCATGAATAAAATTTATTTATTGCTTAATAAATTTATTCATCTCTTGTATCCGAGAATAGTACCACTCAACCTTATTTATTATGCGGAATTAAATCCACTCGCGAGGTTTACATAATAAATCCTTATGAGCTCATCTCGGGGATATTATCAACCCTTCCGGGATACACTGTCCCTTCAAGAATTCACGGCATGCCATATATAAAATATAGTGACCCAACTTAACCGGTAATTAACCCAATAATTAAATCGGTTAATTCCTTTGGTAAATCAAAGTCACTTATATTAAATATACACACCCGCAATTGTTTCAGGGATTAAGAATAAAATACTCCGAGACTTAAATCAATTATCACAGAGCAATCCTAATTGATAAGTCTCAAGCGATCCGCTCAATACACCAAGTGTACAAGTGTGATAAAATAATTAAGATAAATTATTTTCTCTCTCACACAACGACTATACCGATGGATTGGTCCGTGTCCATCTAGGTCGTGAGCATCTGTTCGATTAAATACGAGTAACCGATAGTATGATCTTCTGTGTGCCCATGCAACACCATACTAACTACAACGTATAAAATCCAGGACTATAATTTGCATGTATTTAATTAACAATAATTAAAAGCAAATGAATGTTTGTAATTAATAGGTAAATGAAAGTGCATACAGAGTTCAGAATACTCAAATCTAGACATTAAGTATACTACTCCATCAATCTCCCACTTATACTAAGGTCTAGTCTTATCCTCCAAACTTCTGACTCCCAAACCCTCCAAGTGCTTGAAATATACTTCCTTAGGAAGTATCTTGGTGAAAGGGTCCGCTAGGTTGTCCTCCGAAGCTATCTTGGTGACTATCGCATCGCCCCTCTTGACGATGTCTCGAATCAGGTGGTACTTGCGCTCTATGTGTTTCATAGCACTATGGGACCGTGGTTCCTTACTGTTTGCCACTGCACCGCTATTATCACAGTAAAGTGTCATAGCCTTGGGCAAACTCGGAATCACATCTAAGTCCTGGAGGAAATTAAGGAACCAAACTGACTCTTTCGCTGCCTCTGAGGCTGCAACGTATTCAGCTTCCATGGTAGAGTCTGAAATGCACTTTTGCTTAACACTCCTCCATGATACGGCTCCACCTCCCATAGTGTACACATAGCCTGATGTCGACTTTCGCCGGTCCTTATCAGCTTGGAAATCCGAATCCGTATAACTCAAAGGAATCAGATTGTCTGCCCCGTAACTTAGAACATAATCTTTAGTATTTCGCAAATACTTGAAAATGCTCTTTACGGCAGTCCAATGAGCTTTTCCAGGGTTACTCTGATATCTCGCTACTACGCCAACTGCATAGCAGATATCAGGCCTCGTACATAACATTGCATACATTAAGCTTCCCACAGCCGAAGCGTAGGGAACTGCTTTCATTTCATCTTTCTCCTTTTGTGTCCGAGGACACATTTCCTTAGAAAGATAAGTTCCTTTACTGAAGGGCAGCTCACCCTTCTTGGAATCTTGCATGTTAAAACGAGCCAGAATCGTGTCTATGTAAGATCGCTGGGATAGGTACAATGTTCTATTCCGGCGATCCCTTATAACCTTGATCCCTAGAACATGTCCGACTTCTCCCAAATCTTTCATATCGAATTGTCTAGACAACCATCCCTTTATGTCTGATAACATTTTCACACTGTTGCCAATGAGAAGAATGTCGTCTACATAAAGCACGAGAAACACCACCTTCTTTCCATCACGCTTCCAATACACACACGATTCGTCCATGCTTTGACTGAATCCAAAAGATTGGACCACTTCGTCAAACCGCAGGTTCCACGATCTCGAGGCTTGTTTCAATCCATAAATGGATCGATTAAGCTTGCACACTAGATGATCTCGCCCCTTAGCAATGAATCCTTCTGGTTGTTTCATATAAATCGTCTCGTCAAGACTTCCATTAAGGAAAGCTGTCTTGACATCCATTTGCCACACCTCATAATCCATATGAGCTGCTATGGATAAGAGAATCCGGATTGACTTTATCTTGGCTACCGGCGAGAAGGTCTCCTCTTAATCGATTCCCTCTTTCTGAGTATATCCTTTCGCTACAAGCCGAGCTTTAAAGGTTTCAACCTTTCCGTCAGATCCTCTCTTTCTCTTGTAGACCCATTTACACCCAATTGGCTTCACGCCGCCTGGTGGTTCTACAAGATCCCAGACTTTATTAGAATCCATAGATTCTATTTCGGATTTCATTGCTTTCTTCCAAGAAGGCGCATCTATATCTTGTACCGCCTCATCATAGGTCCAGGGATCGATTTCATGAACTCCAGGTCCAGAGTCCGAAGACTCACCCAGTCCAATCCATCTATCTGGTTGTTTAACAACCCTCCCACTACGACGGCGTTCCGGTGTATTAACAGTGACAGTATTAGGTGCAGGTTCTGGTGGTGTATCTATACTCGGTTCGGCTGTATCCAGGTCTTCCTCGTTACCTCTCAACTCATCAAGTATTATGTCACTTTTGGGCTTGTGGTCCATGACATAGTCTTCCTCCAGGAACCGAGCGTTAGTACTTATAACGATCTTCTGGTCCGTAGGACTATAGAACATGCCACCCTTAGTTCCTTTCGGGTATCCTACAAACAGCCGTATTTCTGATCTAGGTTCTAACTTATCGGCGCCTTGTCGCAACACATGTGCTGGACATCCCCAGATCCGAATGTGTTTCAAGTTAGGCTTACGCCCACTCCACAATTCCATGGGTGTGGTCGGTACCGTTTTGGTCGGAACCCTATTCAGAATGTACGCCGCTGTTTCCAAGGCAAGTCCCCAGAACATAACAGGTAAATCCGAGTAACTCATCATCGATCGCACCATCTCCATAAGAGTCCTATTCCTTCTTTCTGACACACCATTCTGCTGAGGAGTATATGGTGAGGTCAGCTGGGATTCAATCCCATTCTCTGCCAAGTATGCCTTGAATTCTCCAGACAGGTACTCGCCTCCGCGATCAGATCGCAGGCATTTTATGGATTTACCACGAAGGTTCTCCACAAGAGCCTTGAACTCTTTGAACTTGCCAAAGGATTCGCTCTTGCGGATCATCAGGTATACATATCCATATCTTGAGTAATCATCAGTGAAAGTGATGAAGTACTCGTACCCTCCCCTTGCCTGAGTAGACATAGGTCCGCATACATCAGAGTGAATCAAATCCAATACTTGTTCAGCTCTTCGTCCTTTACCAGAAAAAGGACGCTTAGTCATTTTTCCCTCTAAACAGGATTCGCAGGTTGGAAGGTCCTCTCCTTCAACGCTGGTGATTAAATCATCAGCTTTCAACCTTTGAAGCCTATTCGAGTTTATATGACCTAGCCTTAGATGCCACAAGTATAATTGATTCATCTTAGAAGGTTCCTTTCTCTTATTGGTGTTCGTAGATGTGTTATTACTCTCGGTTAGTTGCATCGTGTTAGACTCAGGATTTAGCACATACAAATCGTCTATCAATGTACCAGAACAGATAATTTCACTATTTCTTCTTATGATCACAGAGTGGTCAAAAGAAACAGAATATCCATTCATAATAAGTTTAGAAACTGAAATTAAATTCTTTCTAAAGTTGGGTACATAAAGACAATTACGTAAAACTAAAACCCTATCACTACTGAAACGTAAGTGAACGTCTCCCACTGCAACAGCCGCCACCTTCGCGGCATTGCCCATGTAGACCACGATTTCTCCCTCTCTAAGTCTCCGGGTTTCCTGGAACCCCTGCAATGAATTGCAGACATGGTCAGTGGCACCCGTATCTACACACCAGGTGCTGGTAGATATCACCGCTGACAATGTTTCAGTGACTAAGGAAAATTTCGTACCTTTGATGAGAGGACAATCAGACCTCCAGTGCCCAAACTGTTTGCATCGAAAGCATCTGCGAAACCGCTTGCTTTCCCCAATCCGTGGTTTTAAACCACTGGGTCTCTTTGCACGCTTTTCTTTTAGCCTAGCCACAAGAGCTCGTGTTTCTCTTAACTTACGCACAAAAATCGCCTTCGCCGAGCCGGTTTTAAGGGACTCATTGAGGAATGATTCCGTGGGTATGTTAAACACCTCTTGCCTAGCTTCCACACCATGTCTCAACGTAGTTGGAACAACAGTGGATTCAGAAAGCTTAACAGTCTGGACAATGTCCAGATTTCTTTCCCAATCATCACCATATGGAACCGGTGAGTTTTCATCTTTAAGTATATCACAAAGTGGGGTCACAGTCATTCCTAACCTAAAAGCACATAAAACAAACAAACAATTTAATATCCGATATTATCTCCCTCAAATAATATCATTAAATCACTAATCACATCTAAAATCCCATCAGGTAAGGCAAGCCACGTGGTGTGGACGTTTACCCACCCAAATGATTTAGCAATTAGATTTTCTTTGGTCATACATCGCTTATAGCGGAACCTCGTGGGGAGGAATACTATAAGGCGTATCTAAGTGTAAACCATTACTCAGTACCTAAAGTAAATTACTTGGAATCGCTACATCACCGCAAGCCACGTGGTGTGGACGTTTACGATAACTTCACAACTCTTCATAATTACTTATAACTGTCTACATCAATTAATCCAAAGTCCGTCAGCATAGCAAGCCACGTGGTGTGGACGTTTACTACACTAAGAGACTTTTATAATTGACTCCCAATTACTCGATCCATTTAATCTCGTAAATCAAGACGTGGAGAATCATAAGTGAAACTCGAAGTTTCTAACCAGTGATTCACCATGCGAACGACCCTATCTCTCATAAATGAGGGAGCCGAGCAGACAAACGACCCATCTATAAAAGTATGGCACGAAAGTCTCTAATTTGTGTCCTCTACATGACCAAGTGGCTCTGGCTCCATTCCACTCCCCGGGGTGAGAATGAGTCGACTTGAAATCAGCTTTGGAAAGACAAATTAGGCATTGTTTGATAAACTTAATTAATGTTTCTCATAAGAAGAATTACAAGAACTCTCCTCTAATGACCCATCTATATAAACTTCAAAAGTTTATAAAAGTCACCAAGAGAGCAGCAATGGAGACCATGGGTATGTTTCCATACCCTCTCCCACTTAGCTTTTTACAATAAAGGGATACGCTATCTAGTGCATAAAAGTAAACACATATAGCATGCATACATGTAATAAAGCACATAGTATTATCACATAGTCAAAATAATACTAGAATATTATTTTCCGACTATTATGGCTTTACTCCATCTCCGTACGCATCTTCTAGTCTTTAGTCTTCGTTCCTTGAATGCTCCATGTGACGAGAATATTAATGTCCAATATTTAAATCTATTTATTTTCAATTAATCCAAAAGTTACTTAATTCGAAAATTAAGTCAATTGAATATATCAAAAATAAAATTAAATTTTATTAATATTTTTATTTATTTTATTTTCTTTTTCCACTTCATTAAATCTCTAGAATAATCTATCCAAGATACTCTTGGAATATTCTAGATGATATCCATAATGAAATAAAGAAATAAAATAATTTAGGACTATTATACTTTTCCAAATTTATTTTATTCCTAATCCATGAATATTCCCATGAGTAGGAATAATCAAATAGGAAAAAATAAATTTAGTACTAAATTAATTCTTTTTCTATTTTTCTAGAATATTCCATAAAGAAATAATCAAAATAGGAAATAATGAATTAATTAGGAAAGTATATTTCCGGTAGGAGTAGCCCGGGTTGGGGAACCCCGAACCACCCCCACCACGTCCGACCGCCGCCTAGGGCACGCCGCCGCCGCCCAGCCCACGCGCCACCACCACTGGTGGCCGGCGTGGCCGAGACTCCCACGGACAGCCCGCCTAGGGCCGCGGGTCGATCGATCCCCTCGGGATCGATCATGGGGATTGATCGATCCCGGTCCTTCGTCTCCTCGTCACTTCGTCTTCTCCGGCGGTCTTCGATTCGTCGATCCAATCGCAAAATAAATTTACAAAAATCTAAATTACAATTCCGGTATCGATTCTATACACGAAATCGACCCTATACATTTTCCGGAAAAACAACGAACATAATAATAAATCCTAAATTCGGTCAACCCCCGAATTTTTACTATTACAAGCATTCACCACCAAAAACGAATCTCGACATGTCCGAGAGTTTAATAAAACCAACAATCACATGAAAAAATAATTAAACGAATAATCATCAAGCCATAATAGTCGGAAACCCTGCAAGGTAGAACAATTTTATCGAAAATACCGCGAACGTAAACCACGCTCTGATACCAATTGTTGGAATTCGATATCCCGGGTTATCAAAATTGCGGAACCGATAACCCGAACGAACCCTTCGCCGGAGATCATACGAACGCCCACTCATCCGCCGGAGTCCGGGCTTTGGAGACCATGCATCCGAAGACGCACAGCCCGCCCCCACCCGAACCCCCGCGAGCCGGGGTTCATACGATCGAGATGATCGATCGCACGCCGGCGATCGATCGGGGTGGGGCTGTTCGACAGCCCCCCGCGGCGGGTCCGGCGACCCGCCACCACCAGGAGGCCCCCGCCTTCACGGCGGGGTAGGGCACGGCACCAGCCCGTGCCCAGCGATCGACCCTCGTGGTCGATCGCACACCCTCGGTCGAACCGAGGGTTCGGCCCCCATCGCCCCACGCCGAAACCCTAGCGGGCGCACGCCGCGGTCCGGTGGCTTCGCCACCACCGCGCGTTCGTCCGTCTATTCCGGGCTTCGATCCTCGGATCTTCGTCCTACGGTATTTTCGATAAAAACAAATCGAACAATAATCAAGTTAGTTGAGAATTGTACCTACGATTCGTTGTTCGGAGAAACGAAATCGACGACCTCGTGATCTTCCCGCGTATTCCTTGCACTCCGTTCGAACGTCAGGTGGGCGACGAGCTATCGAACTCTATGGATCCTCTTCACTCTTCAAGACCTTATGATTGGCGTATCTTAGGTTTTTCTCTCTTATGAAAAAGTGAAGACCATGTAGTGCTTTTATAGGCTACGAGGGGGATCAAAAGGAGATTAAATATTGGGCTTCTAATATTGAAAATTAAATTGGGTCCAACCCAAATCCATTAATTCTTATCAATATTAATTTTATTTATTTTCCACTATATAAATAAAATTGCACTCTCAATATTTATCCATATTATATCGAATAATATTTCTCCAACTTAGTATTATTTATTCCGTGTATTTAAGATTTAAATATCCATGAATAAAATTTATTTATTGCTTAATAAATTTATTCATCTCTTGTATCCGAGAATAGTACCACTCAACCTTATTTATTATGCGGAATTAAATCCACTCGCGAGGTTTACATAATAAATCCTTATGAGCTCATCCCGGGGATATTATCAACCCTTCCGGGATACACTGTCCCTTCAAGAATTCACGGCATGCCATATATAAAATATAGTGACCCAACTTAACCGGTAATTAACCCAATAATTAAATCGGTTAATTCCTTTGGTAAATCAAAGTCACTTATATTAAATATACACACCCGCAATTGTTTCAGGGATTAAGAATAAAATACTCCGAGACTTAAATCAATTATCACAGAGCAATCCTAATTGATAAGTCTCAAGCGATCCGCTCAATACACCAAGTGTACAAGTGTGATAAAATAATTAAGATAAATTATTTTCTCTCTCACACAACGACTATACCGATGGATTGGTCCGTGTCCATCTAGGTCGTGAGCATCTGTTCGATTAAATATGAGTAACCGATAGTATGATCTTCTGTGTGCCCATGCAACACCATACTAACTACAACGTATAAAATCCAGGACTATAATTTGCATGTATTTAATTAACAATAATTAAAAGCAAATGAATGTCTGTAATTAATAGGTAAATGAAAGTGCATACAGAGTTCAGAATACTCAAATCTAGACATTAAGTATACTACTCCATCACTCCATTGGTGGCCGGCGTGGCCGGAGCTCCCACGGGCAGCCCCTTTGGGCGAGGGTCGATCGTCCTCGTGGGATCGACCATGGGGCGGTCGATCCTTGTCCCGTTACCCTCACGATCATCTCCTTCGTCACGTGTCTTCTCCGGCGGTCGTTTCGGCATCGATCCAACGCAAAATAAATTTACAAAATCTAAATTACAATTCCGGTATCGATTCTATACATGAAATCGACCCTATACAATTTCCGGAAAAACGTAGAACGTAATAATAAATCCTAAATTCGGTCAACCCCCGAATTTTTACTATTACAAGCATTAACCACCAAAAACGAATCTCGACATGTCCGAGAGTTTAATTAAACCAACAATCACATGACAAAATAATTAAACGAATAATCATCAAGCCATAATAGTCGGAACCCTGCAAGGTAGAACAATTTTATCGAAAATACCGCGAACGTAAACCACTCTCTGATACCAATTGTTGGAATTCGATATCCCGGGCTATTAAAATTTGCGGAAACAATAGCCCGATCAAAAACCATTAGCCGGAGATCACATGAACACCGACTCATCCGCCGGAGTCCGACCTTCGGAGACCATGCGCCCGAAGACGCACAGCCCGCCCCCGGCCGAACCCCCGCGAGCCACCGCTCACGCGATCGAACATCGCGTTCGATGCGATCGGGTGGGGCTGCATAGGCAGCCCCCGCGGCGAGTCCGGCGACTCGCCGCCGCCTGGAGGTCCCCACCGTCGAGGTGGGGTGGGGTGCGGCTCCAGCCCGCGCCCCGGCGGTCGATCCTTGTGATCGACCGCGCGCCCTCGGCCCAGCCGAGGGTCGCCTCCTCCGCGCCCGCCAAACCCTAGGCGGGTCGATCCACGCGGTCCGGTGGCTTTGCCACCACCGCGTGATCGTCCGTCTACTCCGGGTTCGATCTTTCGGATCTTCGTTCTACGGTATTCTCGATAAATCAAAACCGAATAAATCAAGGGCGTTTAGATTTTTACCTTTCGATTCGTTGTTCGGAGAAACGAAATCAAGATGACCTTGGAATCTTCCCACGTATTCCTTGCACTCCGTTCGAACGTCGGGTGGGCGACGATCTATCGAACTCCTATGGACCTCCTTCAACTCTCTAGACTAATCAAGTATGATTATCTTGTCTTTTGTTTTATGAAGGCCATGTAGTGCTTTTATAGGCTACGTAGGGGATCTAAAGGAGGTGGAATATTGGGCTTCCAATATTGAAGATTAAATTGAGCCCACTGCCCAAGTCCATTAATCCTTATCAATATTAATTAATTTATTTTCCACTATATAAATTAATTGCACTCCCAATATTAAACCATATTATATCCAAATAATATTTCTCCGGTAGTATTATTTATTCCGTGTATTTAAGATATAAATATCCATGAATAAAATTTATTTATTGCTTAATAAATTTATTCATCTCTTTTATCCGAGACTAGTACCACTCAACCTTATTTATTATGCGGAATTAAATCCACTCGCGAGGTTTACATAATAAATCCTTATGAGCTCATCTCGGGGATATTATCAACCCTTCCGGGATACACTGTCCCGTCAAGAATTCACGGCATGCCATATATAAAATATAGTGACCCAACTTAACCGGTAATTGACCCAATAATTAAACCGGTCAATTCCTTTGGTAAATCAAAGTCACTTATATTAAATATACACACCCGCAATTGTATCGGGGATTAAGAATAAAATACACTGAGTCTCAAATCAATTATCGCCGAGCAAACCTAATTGATGAGTCTCAATCGATCCGCTCAATACACCAAGTGTACAAGTGTGATAAAATAATTAAGACAAATTATTTTCTCTCTCACACAACGACTATACCGATGGATTGGTCCGTGTCCATCTAGGTCGTGAGCATCTGTTCGATTAAATACGAGTAACCGATAGTATGATCTTCTGTGTGGGCCCGACACACCATACTAACTACAACGTATAGAATCCAGGACTATAATTTGCATAAATTTAATTAACAATAATTAAAAGCAAATGAATGTTCGTTATTAATAGGTAAATGAAAGTGTACAAGGAGTTCAGAATACTCAAATCTAGACATTAAGTATACTACTCCAACAGAAGGATCGTGATCCTCTGAAGAAATTTGAATCCAAAGCTTATCGTGTTATTTTTGTTGGCTATAGTCAGAATAGCCATGCCTACCAAGCGTATAATCTCCGAACCAAGAAAGTCATGAAAACTGTGAACATAAATTTTGCTGAACAAGACTTTCTAGGTAAGGATACGGATGAAGATTGGGTTAAGGAAGGGATTCTGGAGTATCGAACATTTCCATCTACACACACGAACGTGGCTCTAGAGGATTCTACTCCAAACACTTCACTTGAAGTTGGAGGTTCTAGCAATCAAAACAATGATGCTTCGTCTTCTGAGGACGACGAAAATGAACAAGTTGAAAATCCTGTTGATGCTCCGCGCGAAGCACCTGGACATATTCAAAAACGACATCCTCCGAATCAGATAATCGGAAATTTGAACGTGCGTACTACACGCTCAAAGAAATCGACGAACTCTCAAAATGAACTCTACAACATCCGTACCTCTACAATCTATCTTGAAATCGGTATCTCTTGCTTTCTCTCTCAAAATGAACCGAAAAACTACAAAGAAGCCTTAAAAGATGAGTTTTGGATCATGGTTATGCAAGAGGAGTTGAATGAGTTCACTAGAAACAATGTCTGGTCCTTGGTCCCCAGAACTTCAAATATTAATGTTGTTGGAACCAAATGGATATTAAAAAACAAAACGGATGAGAATAACCAAGTTGTGCGAAACAAAGCTCGTCTCGTTGCACAAGGCTACGCTCAAGTTGAAGGGATAGATTTTGATGAAACCTTCGCTCCTGTCGCACGAATTGAATCCATCAGACTTTTGATAGCTATTGCATGCCATCTTGGCATTAAACTTAGTTAAATGGATGTCAAAGCTGCCTTCTTAAACGGAGTATTGGAAGAAGAAGTCTACGTTGCTCAACCTAAAGGTTTCGAGGATCCTAAAAAGCCAAATCATGTCTACAAGCTTCACAAAGCTCTTTATGGTCTGAAACAAGCTCCTCGTGCCTGGTATGGATGTTTGACGGATTACCTTATGAAATTTGGCTTTGAACGCGGCTCGGTAGACAAAACTCTTTTTATCAAACGTGATGGCAAACACATGATGGTTGCCCAAATTTACGTTGATGACACTGTTTTCGGAGCTACTTGCTCTAAACTCGTGAAAGCCTTCACGGAGTCTATGTCTTCAACTTTCCAGATGAGCCTAGAAGGGGAGTTACATCAGTTTCTCGGAATTCAGATATCTCAACGATCGGATGGGATCTTCGTATCTCAAGGAAAATATGCGAAAATATGGTCGAAAAATTCGAGATTCATCATGCCAAGCCTGCACGAACTCTTATGGCTACTACTGAACGACTGTCCAAATCGACTAAGAGTCGGAGTGTTGATCAAACTCTCTATCGCTCCATGATTGGAAGTTTACTTTATCTAACTGCTACTCGCCCTGACATAATGTTTAGTGTTTGTATGTGTGCTAGCACTACAAGAAAAAACTAATTTAGAGACAAAACTATTTGCAACAAATTTAATTTTTGTTTCTAAACCAAATTTGTGAGAAACCAAATTTAAATAGGTGACAAATTAATTTTGTAACTAAAACACGTTTTAATTTAATAAAATAAATTGCAAAGACTTTACGCTTCCCACTTCCCACTCCAAATTAAGTTTGAATGCCCACTCCTCACGTATTTGCGTACTCCGTATTAGTTATTATCCTCGATTGCGCAAACATAAATCAATGATAAAGCAGACACACATATCCTCGTCGTCGCTGTCGAATCACCTCATCTCCACGGAATCTAGACCGGAGGCCGGGTACATTCACGTCGTGCTCTCCCTCATCGCAGCCCGACCTGTAACCAGATCATGAGCTATTTCAAGTCCGAGTCTGTCGAGGAACTCAACACGCTCTTCCCGCAGGCGTTCTCCGACGGCTCGCCTCTCCTGTCCTTCGTCAACAACGTCTGGGTCGATCAGAGCTCAACCTTCAAGTCATATTTCAAAGGAATCTCCGAGAACGATTACAAAACTGATTCATATCATGTGGATTTTCAAAATAAGGTAAACCAACCTTAATTAGGGCTCGTGTAATTTTGGAAACTGCCCCCAATTTTTTTTTTAATTTACCCCTACTGCATCGTAGTTAATTTTAGATTTAGGGTTTGTATATAGTGTAATGGGTTTGTTCTAATTTGTTAGTTTAACCACATAAATTAATAAATAAGGAATTGAATTCGCCCAATTCGCTTCACATTAACTATAATTTTCTATGTACTGAATAATTTATTGGATACAAAAAAATTGAGCAATCTCGAATGAATAATTTTATCCTTATGTATTATCTCTTAATAATATTAATCGAAGAGTATTGATTCTTATGTAGGTAAGTTGTTTAGAAGATTTGAATCGCATTTTCAATCATCTGAGGTCGGGGTGACTAGTATCGATATCAATGGGTTTGAGTTCTTTTTATCATATTTACATGCCTACTGTTTTGACATAATTGTTATTAGTTGGGAAGATTCCAGGAATTCTATATTGACAAGGCTATGAGAGTCGCGAACTATCACTGTAAGTTCAAAGAATTGTGGTAAATGTTTCCCTTTGCTAGATTTGTTTTTATGTCTATCATTTTGTAGCTATGTGTTGTTTTTGTTGGACTTCATAATTCTATGCAGTTATGTTTTACTTTGATTTAAGGAATTGTTTATCTCTGTAGAATCACTTGAGATATTATGTATAAAGTTTTTGTTAGTTAATGAAAGATGCTCTCGAATTCAAATGTATTCTTACTATGTTATGTTTATTTTTTAACAGGGATCTCCCTTTGGTGGCTTTCACTAACAAGAGTTGAGTGATTTCATGAGGATGAATTTGGGACAACTAGGATGCTCTTACTTCGTATTGTGACAATTTTTCCCGAGGGATGTCAAGATTGAATATCACTTTTTTTAGAATATTATCGATTGATTTAGTGTATTATAATGTACTTGATTGGATGATATATAATATTGTAAATTTATTTCTTTATCTAAAAAAGAATTTAGTTATATTTTCATGATGATAATTTTTTATTTTCATTCTTTGGTTTGTACATAAGTTTTTTTTCAATATTTAATACTACTAAAATTAAATAAATTAATAAATAAAAAAATTGGATTTTTTAAGAAGATGGACATTTTTTGGGAGACAAAAATACTTTATATGGGAGAGAAATAAAATTTTGATTCAAATATTTATTTGTGAAAAAAAATACATTTTGTCATTGAAAAGTATTTGAAACGCACTATAGGAGACAAACTCGGTGACAAAACAATTTTCTCACATGTTAATGAGTTACCAAATTATACCAATTAGAGACAAAAACATTTTGTCAATAAAATGGTTTTTTCTTGTAGTGTAGGTACCAAGCTGATCCAAAGGAAGACCATCTACGAGCTGTGAAACGGATTCTCCGCTACATCTCTGGGACTTCTGAACTAGGACTGTGGTATGCATGTGACACATCTTCAAATCTCGCCGGTTTCTCCGATGCGGATTGGGCTAGTGATACAGACGAAAGAAAAAGTACTTCGGGATGTTGTTGCTTTCCTGGCAATAATATTGTTTCCAGGCATAGTCGAAAGCAAAATTGCATCGCGCTCTCAACTGCCGAGTCTGAGTATGTTGCAGCAGGGAGTTGCTGCACTCAATTGCTATGGTTGAAGCAAATTTTGGATGATTATCTCATTGAGAGTGCTCCCTTGGTGCTGTATTGTGATAATCAAAGTGCCATCAAAATCAACGAAAATCCTGTCCAGCATTCAAGAACTAAACACATCGACATTCGACATCATTTCATTAGAGATTTGGTTGGTCGTGATATAGTCAGTCTACAACATATTTCAACAGAAAAACAGCTTGGTGACATCTTTACCAGCAAGCTGCATGTGTTCAAACTCTAAGAAATTCTCTCTGCATGTGTTGACTTTAAGCTGCATGTGTTGGCTCTACTATATATACCCATGGATTTCCATGTTGTCACTTGACGATTTTGAAAGAACGAAATCTGATTTTTAGAATCGTAACCTACAGCTTTCAACTTAGAGTTTGTGTAGTTGCTTTTGCGCTGTGCGCCGATAGAAGAGTTAGGAGATATAACTCTAGGTGCACTTGTGCTAGATTACTTGTGAGTGGGAGTGTTGCGACACTCGGGAAACTTCTTGTAATCATTTTTCCTACCATACTCGTTGTAATAGTTTCGTTTTGTTTTCAATGAAATGAAATATATTACATAAACTTTGTCTTCACTTTTAGTACTCCGAACTTGAGTGAGTTGATGGAGTTGTATTCTAAATGTCTAGTTTAGTGCAAATACGGAACTCCTTATCTATACCTTAATTCGAGATATGATTCAAGCATGATTGCATTTAATGCAATAGTCCTTGATGTATACGTTGTAGACAGTATGGCGTGAGGAGACACGCGGAAGATCATACTGTCGGTTACTCGTATACTATCGAACAGTAGCTCACGACTTAGATGGACAGGGACAATCCATCGGTACGTCGTAGTGTGACTGGTAGATAGTCGGTCTTGACTATCATGTTACACTCGTACACTTGGTGTATTGAGCAGGACCACGGGAGGGCGTTCGATTTATACTAATCGATGTAATCGAACTAGACCTCAGATATTACAGATATGTGAGTTCTTAATCCCTATATAATTATAGGTGCGTGTGTCCAATGCTCGGTTCTTTGATGTGCCAATGAGTGAGATTAATTGATTAGTCAATATTCTCGGTAGATTGGGAATCGGTATTGTACACACGGCATGCTATAGATTATAGACAGGAAACCGTGTCCCATTTATTGGGTTGATGATGTCCCCGAGATGAGCTCATAAAGTTTATCATGTAAACCCTGCAAGTGGATTCGTTCCACATGATAATAAGGATGAGTGGTACTAGTCTCGGATAATAAGAAATGAATTAATTTAATTATTAGTAATTGAAATTAATTCGTGGACATTCGATATCTTAAACACGGGGAAAGTCGTATATGTAATTTCAGCGGAAATATTATTGGTAAAATAATATAGATTAATTAATTGGGAATTCAATTATAATTTTATAGTGGAATTAATTATAATTAAAATTGGATTTAATTAAAGGTTTTCTTTTAAGGACACCGGTTTAATTAAATTACAATTTAGCCTAATTAATTAATTGTCCTAAGGTCCCTAGTGTGGCCTATATATACCCCTCAATCTCTCTTCTCTTAACCTACGAAACGCCCCTATAATTAATTCTGTGGAGAAATTATTTTGCTAGCGCAATTATTTTATTCTCTGCTCAATTAATTTAGATTAGCGCAGTGTTTTTATTTCTATAGAAATTAATTTGCTAGCGCAAATATATTTCTGGAGACAGAATAATTATTTCTGTAGAAATTAATTTGCTAGCGCAAATATATTTCTGGAGACAGAATAATTAAAACGTGAGAAAGAGGGTTTGAGAGAGAAGAAGAAGAGAAGACTCCGGTGGATCGTTGCCCACACAACGTCCGGCGTCGAGGGCTAGGATACACACTAGAAGATCTCAGGGTGTTCGCCTATTCGGCTTCTCCGAATCACGCTTCAAGGTATAAGAAATCGAAACCCTATTTCCGCTTTTATTCGATTTCTTTCTCGTTGAAAATACATCGGATGTAAGATCGGGTTCCGGATCTCGTGGATCGTACTCCTCGACTACTGGGAGTTCTAGGACCTCCGGTTCGGTAGTCGGAAGAGGAAAAACGGCCCGGAAACGAGCCCGGAACAGCAGGTCGCGCTGCTGTTCGCGCTGCTGTTCGCGCTGCTGAAGGACAAACGGCGACCGCCGTTTCGCTGTTTTTCAGGCAGCCCGCTCCGGCTCGCGCGGTTGTCCTTCGGGGCAATGGCTGGGCATGAATCGGGGCACGGGCTGGGCACGCGAACGGAGTAACGGACCTGGAGGTCGACTGGGATCGTTCGGATGTTCGAGTGATCGAACGAACGCATCCCGGGTAGTCGATTTCCATCATGAGTGTGTGTGGACTCCGGATCCTTTGACTCTAGGTTTCGGTTTTGTGATTTTAAACTGAAGCTGTTGAAGGTTGTGTTTAAGGCCAATTTCGCGAAAAGTTGGTATCCTACGTCGAAGACGTAATTTCAATATACCTCCAAAATACCTCTTTTTTTATTAAGTATTTGGAAAAGATGGTAATATAGTTTATGAAATTTTAATTTGCACCTCATACTTTACAATTTGAATTTATTTTTTAATTTTTTATTATCTAAGGTAATTTTAAGATCATAATTATACAATGGATAGGGGTGGGCAAATATCCTGATTTTTACCGAACCGTCCCGAACCGATATGGTCTCGTTCCGAAAAATAGCATATTCGTTCGGATACATTATTTATTGTTCCGATCCCGGTCCCATCCCAATTGAAGTAATAATTTATTGTTCCGATCCCGGTCCCGTCTCAATTGAATTAATACCATTATAGGGTTCAAATATTTGTCCCGTTCCGACCGATTGTCCCGGTTGAAAAAATTATTAAATTATTATATAAAATAATACATTAATATTTTATATTAAATTATTATTTGAATTCTGAAAAAAATCAAACCCTTTGTGATATCCTTCTTCAAGGTATTTTTTAAATTTGTTTAAACTTTTAAATTTCTATTTAGTTGGTTTAAAATTAAACTTTTAAATATTTTTATTTTATTTTTTAGTTGGTTTGCATTTCCAGATTTCCTTCCGTGATTTCTTTTCTCTGGATATTAATTTGTTTAAACTTTTAGATTTTTTTTTAGTTGATTTAAAGTTTAAACTTTTGGATGTTTTTATTTTATTTTTTAGTTGGTTTATTTCTTTAAGATGTTCCAAAATAATATTGTCCCGAATTGGTCCCGAACCGGTCCCGAATAGTACCATGTTTAATTGGAACTATAGTCTAAACCGAACCAATCCCGAACCGATATATATAACCGGGATTTGGAACGGAAATCCCGGACCGTCCCAGACCTTGCCCACCCCTAACAATGGAGGACATTTTGAAAATATTAATTACACTATTTCCCTATTAGAAGACTACTACCACTTTCTCTTCTTTGACAAATCGCCTAAAAATTTTCCTCGAATCCAAGATCTACAATATCAAAAAATAATAACTTCAAATTAAAGCGATGTGAGACTCGATTTCGAATCTCAAAGACTCGCGTCATTGTGAATTCGGGTAGGAAACGCTATAAAACTTGTATACGGTGAAGAAGCGGTTGCCGCTAGATCAAACTAGGGTCCACGGTATACACGAAGACGGGAATTCGATGACGGCGTCTAGAAGGGTTTGGTTGAAATGAGTAGATCAGGACATGGGTAGTCGAGTGGTGGTGATTTGACCTTCGATTTGTAGTGATTCACGGAAGAGGTGGAAACACAAAGACCTAGAAGAAATCGTCTCTTCCATTTCCATGGTGCTCACTCGTTTCATTTTCTTAACGATTACTCTTGAAATATTCTTCAGGGAAAATCCGTATTCATTTGATTTTATGATGTTTTACAGAGGAACAAGATCATTTGAATCGGTACCTGATCTTGAAAAATTTCATGTACACACAAATTGAAGGAGAGTAATAGAAAGAAAAAAGAGCGTGAATTTAAATTATTAGGGTTTAGGTTTTTTTCTAATTATGAATTTCTTATTTAAAAGGTTATATTGGGCATGATCATAGAATTTACAAAACGTGATCGTGTCCTTGCATGATTTTAATGTTAAGAAAATTAAAATGTAAAATAAATTAATAAAATAAATTCAATTTTATCTGACTACAGGAAAAATGGAAAATCAAATGAATCAAACTAACACTGAAAAGGAACATCCCGTGTACCCTATGGGCGGCTACATAGGAAGGGTGTTTGTTGAGTTCCTAAACAATTTGCAAGGTAATGGAGATGACAGCAGGAATGTCAACAATCGTGCAGTGGAACAATTCCGCACTTACCAACCACCAACTTTTAATGGACACGATGGTCCTGAAGCTGTTGAAGAATGGTTTCGCACTTTAGAAAAGATCTACCGAATGATCGACTGTAATGATGCACATAAAATGATTTGTGCCACTTTTCAGCTAGTGGGAGATGCTGATCATTGGTGGGAAGGAGTTTGGAGAAACATGTCTGAGGCTGAGAAGAATGCTTTCACTTGGGTAGAATTCAAGTCAACCATGATGAACAAATTCTTTCCCCAATCCTACAAGGATATGAAGGAATCTGAGTTTCTTAACCTTCAACAAGGAAGTCAAACAGTCACCATTTATGAGAGAAAATTTAATGAGTTAGAAAGCAATGAACCTTCGACCTATATTCAAGCTATGACGAGTCCAAATTCCGAGAAATGACAGGGTGCCATGAAATCCGAAATGGAATCAATGTCTGAAAATCAAGTTTGGAACTTGGTCGATTTGCCTAAAGGAGCTAGGCCCATTGGATGCAAATGGATTTACAAAATAAAAACAGACATGAATGGAAAACCTAGTGTTTTCAAAGCAAGGTTGATGGCAAAAGGATATAAACAAATTCACGGGGTGGATTATGATGAAACCTTTTCACCAGTTGCTATGATTAAATCCATTCGGATTCTCTTAGCCATTGCTGATCATTATGATTATGAGATATGGCAAATGGACGTTAAAACCGCCTTCTTGAATGGGATTCTAGTAGAGGATGTGTTTATGACACAACCAGAGGGTTTTATCGATCCTAATCAGGCTGAGAGAGTATGCAAGCTTAATAGATCCATCAATGGATTAAAGCAAGCATCTCGGAGCTGGAATCTTCGGTTCGATGAATCCATAAAAGAGTTTGGATTTCAAGTACAATTACATAGATATTATCTGGGAGCTAATGATCGAACAGACTCGACTGGAATAGTATTTAAGATTTCGAGTCATAATACTATTTCATTGACTGTCGAGCAATTTCCTCTGACCTGAGTAGTCCAGAGTGATTCCATTGTGAAATGGTGTACTTTAATACAAGTAAACGCCTTTCGTAAAATGAGGTTATAAAACTTGTTATTGGGTATATCAGGAAGCAAGTGGGAGAGCTTGGATTGACAAGATGGGATTGTCCTCCATTTTATAATAGGATACATGTCTTACCGGCTACTTGGAGAGTCGAGACTGTGGAAAATACGTGGCCACGTCCAGATTCGTATCATAGTGATAAATCTGGTTTTACAGTTTGTCTCAAAGTCCAAGAAAGGTTTGAACTGATTGAGGATGACTCGAGTCTTGCCTCAAGTTCAAACTTAGACATAAAGTGACAACAGGAAGTTGGCAGCACACTGGCTTTGAAGGCCTAGTGGGAGATTGTTAGGATATGTCCTTCGATCCTACGTGTGAAATCGATAAAGTTATAAGGTCGTCTATGGATGTTTAAATAATTATTAGATAATATTAATTGCTGGGAGCAATATAATATTGATCGATAATTATACCTACAGGGTCACACACGAGCCGAAAATACGAGCTATAAGTGTTTGCTAAAATGAGTCGATTTGGAATCGATAAATATATAAACTAGGTTTATATTCGATGTGATTTACGTACATGCATGGGATGCATGGCCTGCATGGAATGCATGTCACATGGTGTGACATGGCATGCCACGCAAGCGAATGGGACCACATCCAATGCAATGTGGCATGATGATTTGGACATGACCAAACAAATTCACTATTAACACACCTTAATGTGTGATAATGATTCTACATCAATATCACCATTATGGGGGGGGGGGGGGGGGGGGGGGGGTTACTTGGTGTTATTTCATGGTTTAATAGGTGAGAAAATGCTGATTTTCTCACCACAATATTCAGCTACGAAAATCACACAAAAGAGAGAGAAAAGATTTCTTGGAGAACCACTTTAATCAATCAAGCAATCAAGTTCATTTTCCGGGTTCGTGTGCAACACGTAGAGGCCGGGCCATTTGTGCGGCTTCAACATACGGGAGATCCAAAGGCGTGACGAGGTCATTCCAAAGGTGAACATTTCGAGGCTGATCCATTGAGGTGGTTCAATCGACTCAACACCACCTCATCGACATCAACAAATCACTTCATCATCAAAAGTAAGAACTCGTTGATCCCTATATATATATTAGATTATATATATATATATATATATATATATATATATATATATATATGTTTATATGTGTTCTTATACACATTATGTGTGCACTAAGATCCAAGCATGATAGATTAATATGCTTTACACGCTTCCGCACACATGGTATATCGATCAGATCGGTATATCGGTACCTTCAAAAGGCATGGTCATGGGAAAAGGAACACTTCATATTAAAGGATTGCCACCAATTCGCAATGTTGTTCATGTGAAGGGTCTTGTGGCAAATCTCATTAGCATCAGCCAGCTGTGCGATGAAGGGCTGAATGTAAGTTTTGATAGAGACTCTTGCAAAGTTTTTGATGTTGAAGGGAAGTGCATCATGGAAGGTCCACGTGCTAAAAACAACTGTTATACAATTGAGTATAGTTGTTTCTGAGTGACTATTGATGATGAAGTTGATTTATGGCATCAACGCCTTGGACACACTAACACTCGAAATTTGAGTAAACTTGTTAAGGGGAGATAGTTCGAGGAATCTCTCAACTCCCTAAAATCGAGAAAAGAGTGTGTGGAGACTGCCAGAAGGGTAAGCTGACAAGATCATTTCATCCTGTAGATGATAGTTTTGTCGACAACATGTGTTTGTTGCTTGTTTTTTGTTTTCAGGTGTTGAGGTGAATGGATGCAAGACTTATAAATTGATGATATGGAACGATGGAGTCAAGACTATCAAGGATCATCACTCCATCAAAGCAAACTGGCGCTAGCGCCAACTCACCAAGGTCCATCATCATCATCAGTTGGCGCTAGCGCCAACATGACAGGGTCGGGCATCCTCTTCAACTTGCGCTAGCTTCAACAACACCTCTTTCCTACACCTGCTCTACCTGGCGCTAGCGCCAACTTACCATGGTCCGGGATCCTGTCTTTCTGGCGCTAGCGCCACTCTCACCTGTCCCGGCATCTGCTCTACCTGGCGCTAGCGCCAACCTTACTTGCTCCATCTCTAGCGCCAGCAGCATCAAGTCACGCCGTGGTACCGTCTCTCAGTGCTCATCTCCTGATGCTGAGAGTGTAATGTCCTATCATCAACGTCAAGTGCAAGTGATTCCTATCCATGTTCAAGTGTTGATGATGAGTGATTGTTGTTTACTACTTCAACCATATCGACGACCGTGAAGACGATGAAGTACTGAAGCCTCAACGACAAGTGTTCATCACGATGAAGTTGAAGATGAAGTAATGAGATCGACGGAGTCAAGATAATGTTGAAGTCTGAAGTTAAAGAATCGAAGATTCAAGATTCGAAGATTCAAGATTCCAAGATTCAAGAATCGAAGATTCTGAAAGTGATGTCATCCATGGAATTGTGACGTAGGCCAAGCATGTGGCCAATCAGATTGTTCTATTTCAAGGCCTCACATGTGCGAGACTACTATATATACCCATGGAGTTGGATGACATCCTTTGACGATTTTGAGAGAACGAAATCCGATATCCGAGTATCAACGTTCGTTGTTTACGGCTTTCTGCCTTTAGAGTTTTGGTAGTCGTTTTGTGCTGTGCACCGATAGTAGAGTTATGCGATTTAGCTCTAGGTGATATAGTACTAGATCATTAGTTCGTTGGAGTGCTACGTCACTTGGGATACGACTCTTGATCATTCCGTCTACCTTTCTCCACAAGTGTAATAGTTAGTTTTGTTTATCAATGAAATGAAACTATTACATAACTTTGTCTTCAGCACTTTACTTTACATTTGCTGAGTTCGAACCTATACACACAACACGTAACGTGCGACATCCGGAGCTAGCAAGAGTTGAGTGTGTGCGAACGAAGTTGCTGAAGTGTTAGTATTTAAGACCGACTTCACGAAAAGTTGGTATCATACGTCGAAGACGTAATGTCAATTGGTATCAGAGCGGGACGTCATACGTATAAGACGTGATCCGTTACTTGACTCCATACTTCCGCTACAATGGAGTCGTCTATGTTTGTTCAGAAGCCTATTATCCTTACTCATCAGAACTATTCGAATTGGAAAGCCAAAGTATCAGCTAGAATTAAAGGCTATGACTCTAAAGCTTGGATGGCTGTATTAGAAGGATGGGAGCGTCCTTATACTGAGGATGCTGATGGTCTAAGAACTCCAAAGCCTGAGCGTAGTTGGACGAGAGAAGGCATGAATTATCAACTGCTAATAGCAAAGCTCTTCTACTTATTTGTGAATGGCTGGAACTCAGCATGTATCAGTTGGTCAAGAACTGCACTTCTGCTAAGGATGCGTGGGAGACGCTACAGAGAACGTGTGAGGGAAGTCATTCTGTTAAGCGGTCTAAGATCCGAACTATAACTGCCCAATTTCATCAACTCCGTATGAGAGAAGATGAAGATATAAATGACTACCTGGACAAGATCATGAGATATGTCAACGAGGCATATGAACTTGGAGAGACCTCTCCTGCCATCATGGTCTATGAGAAGACCCTATCTAGTGTTAGTTCCAGATTCGAGAGCAAGGTGCTAACGATTGAAGTACGCAATGAAGGAAATCAGAACTGGGACTATGCTGATTTAATGGCTGACTTGAGAAACTACGACTTGACCCTAAAAGTGCGGAGTAACCCTGATATGGCACTCGTCTATGAACCGATGACCGCACTGAAAATTTCTGAGAAAGGGAAGAGTTCGCGAAGCACGAAATCTCAACAACCTCGGTTGAAAAATGAGAAGTTTGAAAGTAGTTTCTCAGCTGATATGAATGAATCTGACGATGAGGAAGCAGAGGACATTGAACGGTTGATGAATTCTAACAACCCAGATAAGCTTGCTGTTTTGACTGATATAGTCACATACCTTGTAAAACAAGATTTTAAGAGAAAGAACCGAGCTCGAAATTTCCGGAAATTTCAGAAAAGTTCAAACTCATATCCGAACACTCCAGACAACCGTAATCAGGGATCGTCTTCTGACAAGAGGTTTAAAGGCACAAAGATATCACCATACACTTCTGCTAGTAAAGATGTTTCTAAGATGCAATGCTATGAATGTAAAGGATATGGACACATTTAGTATGAATGTCCTAACTTGCATCGAAAGAAGAAGCTACCAGTGAGCTATGTGGTGATCGATGATGAAGATGTGTTCTCTGAGAATGATGGGTCTGATGAGAATAGCTCGGATGAAGATGAGGATAACGCTCTCGTTGTCACGTTTGATGAAGGTTTTGACCTTGCGAATTTTGAAGTTGAAAACTTTCAACTTGATGCCTTTCTAAAGGATACTGCTACAGCAGACAACATTTTCCGTCTGGCCTCAGAAAATCGAAACTTCTGTGATGACGATATTTTCTCAGATGATGAATCTGAGTCTGAAGCTGAAGAGATAGAGATGACACCTGAAGTATGTCAAACTGAAGTTGCGTGTGATGAGCTACTCACTCTGAGAGAGAGTCACGTTGAACTCAACAGACTACATGACTTAGCTATCACTGAGAATAGCACACTTGATGTGTCACTAGTATCTCTGAATTAATCTTTAAATGAACTTTTGAGTAAGAAACTAAAGTTGTGTGATGAGGCTGCAGAGTTGAAAAACTCAGTTGAAAAGACGGAGGATGAAAAGAAAAGGTTGAATAACTCTCTGACAATTCTGAAAATTAAATTTAATGCTCTCTTCGAAGAGAAACATAAATATTACAAAGAAGTTGTCGAACTGAGAGAATCATTTGAGAAGTCGAACTCTGAGAATTCGAAACTGAAGGTTAGTCTGAAGAAGGAAACATCTGAAGTAAAGAAACTCCAAGCTCTCTTCAAGAACACCGATGCTGAGAATGATGAGCTAAAATCATCCTTGATGAAAGCTCAAACTGATCTAGCTATGTGTGACAAGGAACGTTATGTTCTGAAGGATCGTGATCCTTTAAAGAAGTTTGAAGCCAAAGCTGATCGTGGTATCTTTGTTGGCTATAGTCAGAATAGCCATGCCTACCGAGCCTACAACCTCCGAACTAAGAAAGTCATTGAAACTGTTAATATCAACTTTGATGAACAAGACTTTCTTGGAAAAGATGCTAACGAAGACTGGGTGAAGGAAGAGATTCTGGAATACCGTACATTTCCATCTACACCTACTACTGTGGTGCCAGAAACTCCTACCCATAACTCTTCACCTGAAGTTGGAGAGACTAGCCAACGAAACAATGATACTTCATCGTCTGATGGTGAAGAAACTGAGCGAGTAGACAATCCAGTTGATGCTCCAAGAGAAGCACCTGGTTACATTCAAAAACGTCATCCGCCAACTCAAATAATCGGAAATTTGAATGAACGCACTACGCGCTCAAGGAAGCCAACATCATCACAAGATGAACTTTATAATATATGTACTTCTGCCGTCTGCCATGAAATCGGGGTCTCTTGCTTCTTGTCTGAAACTGAACCGAAAAATTACAAGGAAGCCTTGAAAGATGACTTCTGGATAATGGCTATGCAAGAAGAACTGAATGAGTTCACAAGAAACAATGTTTGGTCCCTGGTTCCCCGTACTTCAAATATTAATGTTGTTGGAACCAAATGGATTTTTAAGAACAAAACGGATGAGCATAACCAAGTTGTTCGAAATAAAGCTCGCCTCGTTGCACAAGGCTATGCCCAAGTTGAAGCGATAGATTTTGATGAAACCTTTGCTCCAGTTGCTCGCATTGAGTCTATTCGTCTTCTGATTGCTATTGCATGCCATCTCGGCATCAAACTTCGACAAATGGATGTCAAAGCTGCATTCCTAAATGGAGTATTGGAAGAAGAGGTGTACGTTGCTCAACCGAAAGGCTCCGAGGATCCCAAGAAGCCGAATCATGTCTATAAGCTACACAAAGCACTATATGGGTTGAAGCAAGCTCCTCGCGCTTGGTATGGCTGTCTGACGGACTACCTACTAAAGTTTGGTTTCGAACGCGGCTCAGTGGACAAAACTCTTTTCATCAAACGGGATGGCAAACACATGATAGTTGCCCAGATCTACGTCGACGACATTGTCTTTGGTGCTACTTGCTCTAAGCTCGTGAAAGCATTTACAGATTCCATGTCTTCCACATTTCAGATGAGCCTTGAAGGAGAGCTGCATCAATTTTTGGGTCTTCAGATATCTCAACGACCGAATGGAATTTTTATCTCTCAAAGCAAATATGCTAAAAATATGGTCGAGAAGTTTGAGATGCACCATGCTAAGCCTGCCAAAACTCCCATGGCGACAACCGAACGGTTATCTATGTCGACTAAGAGTCGAAGTGTTGATCAAACACTCTATCGTTCTATGATTGGGAGTTTACTTTATTTAACTGCTACTCGCCCTGACATAATGTTTAGTGTTTGTATGTGTGCCAGGTACCAAGCTGATCCTAAGGAGGACCATCTACGAGCTGTGAAACGGATACTCCGCTACATCTCTGGAACTTCTGATCTCGGTCTTTGGTATGCATGTGACACTACATCAAATCTTGTCGGTTTCTCCGATGCGGATTGGGCGAGTGATACCGATGAACGAAAGAGCACTTCTGGATGCTGCTGCTTCCTTGGCAATAACATAGTGTCATGGCATAGCCGGAAGCAAAATTGCATCGCTCTATCGACCGCTGAGTCTGAGTATGTTGCAGCCGGGAGTTGATGCACTCAATTGCTTTGGCTAAAGCAGATGTTGGATGATTATCTTATCGAGAGTGCTCCCTTGGTGCTGTACTGTGATAACCAAAGTGCTATCAAAATCAGCGAAAATCCTGTTCAGCATTCTCGCACTAAACACATCGACATTCGACATCATTTCATTAGAGATTTGGTTGATCGTGATATAGTCAGTCTACAACATATTTCAATAGAAAAACAACTCGCTGACATCTTCACCAAACCTCTTGACTTTGAGAGATTTAAAAACTTAAGAAATTCTCTCTGCATGTGTTCTCTCTAAGAGTTCACGAAAATTTTGAAGTCTGAAAGATTGTTTTCTTTACTTCTGAATACGCACTATGAATCGTCGTGGACTAGTCTAATCAGACGAACATGGATTCGAGGCCGCTTTAGTCTTCGGAACCAAGTGCATTTATTCCTCTAAGTGCAAACATGTGAACTTGACATATAACTCACATAGCTATCATTTGCATAGATCCATAATACCAAGTAACGGAGGACGCCGGATCACATTGTCCGCCGGCTGCCCTCTTTGAAAGGTAGCACATGGACGCTGTAGTTTAAGATGCTCTCCCATCACACTTCGGAGATGCAAGATGATCATTGCTCCCCTCTGGCTGCTGTAATGAGCATCTGTTGCATTTCATTTAAAAGCTAAAACTCGTCTGGAGGACGCAGGTCGAACCTTGCTCCCCTCTGATTGTAGTAACGCTTAGTCCCAAGTGGAGTGCCCTAAAAGTTCACCTTGCATTCATGAATTAAAATCTCTTGTGCGGTGTTAACTCACCATATATGTTCCGATGAAACACGATTGTATTCTCGTGACTGCGACGAAAGACAAGTTAAACTTATTTCAACATACTTCGGTCCGTTTCACCGGTTTTTACTTCGAGAGTTATTTCTTTATACCTCAAAGTTTTATTCACCTTGTGTGAAATTTTTTGATTTGGAGATTGATGATAAGTGAAATTTTTTTTTGGGAAAATATTTGCTCTTCACTGCCTCGTATCACCGCTTGAATCTCCACTAAAATGTGTTTGAATGTTTGCAATGTGTTGAACGCTTGAATACTAACTCGGGATGTGTTGTTTTGATATGTACTCTTGTAGCTCATGTTCAGCGTCTCGTGGAGTTCAATCGTAAAGACATAAGATGAGTGTAGCAGCACCTGGCGGACTTAAACCTCATGACGGGCGTTTCATGCCCCATCTCCAGCGCAACTTGGCGAATATTTCGCCAGTCCGGGTCGTGCCTATTGGCGCTAGCGCCAGGATGAGGGGGTCGCGACCTGCACCGTTTGGCGCTAGCGCCGATCTCACCAGGCCGTGAGACCCTTGCTGCCTTTGATCTACTCAACACCACAACATCACCACTCCAACATTTCAGTCGTGCGACTTTCGATCAACGACACTCGATCTTTTTACTTAGAATATTTTTTCCGTTTTTCGGAAAAATATTTTATTATTTTTTATTTTTTAATTATTATTTTAATTCGTTTTTTGTACTGATGGGCTGATTTTTGTTCTGTTAGTTGGGCTTTTACAGGTCTTTTGATTTCCGGACGGGCCGGCCAAAACTTTGCCTATATATATATAGGACTTCAAATTTGGATTTATGGTTACTTGAATACCAAATTCTCTAAGTCTTATAGTCGCCGTGCTTCCTTCGTGATCTTGCTAGCATTGTTGTTCTCTGTGATCGACTCTTCACGCATCCGGCGTTCGACACTCTTACTCTAGCTTCACGCATCCGGCGTTTGTGATCTCGTTCTTAGGTTCTTAGATCCTCGCTCTTGCAACACTCACTTGCTATCGCTATGACTTCATCTGAAGGTAACATGTTTGCTGAACTCGACAAAGAGGTACTTGAATCTCTGACTAAGGCTTGGAGAGAAGCTCCTTCACCTGACTCTAAGAAAAAGGCTCTTCATGCCTTAACTAAACACATGGACAAGATGGACAGCAGAAGTAAGTCCAAGTCTGAGTCCCCTTCGGTTGATCTGACCAAACCTGTGATGCCGGCACACTCTGTGTCCCGGAGCGCCGGGAAGCAAACTAGGTCTAATCAACCTCCGAAAACTAAGGATTCGAAGTATCCTTCTAACTTCTTGCGATGCTTTAAAGGCCTTGTATCTCCCACTGAGTATAGGAAGTTGGTCGATGATGGGATCATGACCGATGATGGTAAGAAGATCGTCAAGCTCCCTCCTGCTGCTGATGTCGTTAAGTCGAATGTTTCTGGCTCTGGTGCCTCTACAAGAAAACCAACGTTGTCTGACGTTGCTGCTGAAAACAATAAATCCAAACCTTCTATCTCTGGGACTGTTCAAACGAAGAAGGTTAAACCTGCTGGCTCTACTATCTCTGATGATAGTAAAAAGAAGAAGACTTTTGTCTCCGGTGATGGAGAGAAGACACTATCTCATGGCTCTAAGCCACCACTAATCCCAACTACTTCGAAGATTCAAGATTCCAAGATTCAAGAATACAAGTAACAAAAGTGATGTCATCCATGGATTTGTGACGTCAGCCAAGCATGTGACCAGTGAGATTGCTCCACATCAGCGCTCCACATGTGCGACACTACTATATAAACCCATGGAAGCTGAAGACTTCACTTGACGATTTTGAGAGAATGAAATCAGATATTAAGTATCATCGATCGTTGTTTGTTGGCGCTGAGCCTTAGAGTTTTGGTAGTTGTTTTGTGCTGTGCACCACTAGTAGAGTTAGGAGATATAACTCTAGGTGTAGTAGTACTAGGTCTCTAGTTCGTTGGAGTGTTGCGACACTTGGGATACGACTTTAGATCAGTCTGTCTACCTTTCCCTTTAAGTGTAATAGTTTTGTTTTGTGATCAATGAAATGAAACCTATTACATAACTTTATCTTCAGCACTTTACTTTCGTTGAGCTCGAACATTTATACACAACACGAACCGTGCTCCAACTTGAGCGTGCAACTACTGGAGCAAGCACCAGCTGAACGAGCTCGATCCGAAGTTGCTGAAGAGTTAGTGTTTAAGACCGACTTCGCGAAAAGTTGGTATCTTACGTCGAAGACGTAATTTCAATCACTCGTGACAGCAGTCATTGGTAACCGAGCCGGCCCATTAGGGTCGGACTTCGACCCCGCAACGGGCGGGGGCGTTACAAATGGTATCAGAGCAGGTGCCGACCGGAATTGCAGGAACTAAGTGTCATGCGGGACCAAGTGCTCCACCCAAAAGTTGGTGAGAGTACCCGTAGGGGCCACCTCTAGAATCCTGCACGGATGGTAGGTCCTGGGAAAAGAAGGCGCACAACGAGGACGTTGCGCATTAAAGGTGGGGTGATTGTAATGCCCCGAAAATGCAAAGGCTTAAAGGAAATGAATATGATACTCATATCAACAAGATGCATCTTCTTTTCTGGACATCTTCCTATAAGAACTCCAAAGTTAAGCGTGCTGGCTCTGGTGTAGTTCTAGGATGGGTGACCCCTGGGAAGGTGATTCTAATGCCCCGAAAATGCAAAGGCTTAAAAGAAATGAATATGCTACTCATACCAACACGATGCATCTTTTTTTCTGAGCGTCCTCCTATAAGAACTCCAAAGTTAAGCGTGCTGGCTCTGGAGTAGTTCTAGGATGGATGACCCCCTGGGAAGTGTCTCGGATGCGCGCGACTGAGAACAAAGTGCGTTGAGCTCTGGGGTAGTTCTAAGATGGATGACCCTCTGAGAAGTGTCTCGAGTGCGCGCGACTGAGGACAAAGTGCGTTGAGCTCTGGAGTAGTTATAGAACTTGCTCTTTTTAAAAATTCTCCTATTAAAGTTACGAGCTTATAAAAAAATAAGATGAAAATAACAATGCCATTCAAAAATCTCATATTAAAAAAAATGAAAGTACAAGAAAAAATCAAACGAAAATATAAAAAATTATAAAGTCAAAAAAAAAAAATCAAACGAAAATATAAAAAAATGAGGATTGCTCATAAAAACTCCAGTTCATGGACTGTACGGGATAAATATTATCCACTCGGGTAAGAAACAATAGAAATCCAGTTGACATCAACTTTAAAGAACGAACCCAAACTGACATAAATAAAGAGCTTCTATGGAGACATGATATGACAAACATCTTTTTGTACAAGTCCTGCTTAAGCCCATAAAATGAAATTGCCTGAATAAATAGCATCCACAAGAGAAATATGCCCAGTACTTGTTTTTGCACCTTAAGAACTCATGCCCCCTGTCAATATGACACGAGTCCGAAACAAATTTACCTCTAAAGACGCATCGTTAAGAATCAAAACATCTTGAATACTAAAGGTGGGAATCACTCTAATCAACAAAATTAAGCCACACCACCAACCACTAAATGCTACTACAAGTGAAAATTAATTTTTAAGAAAAACGAAAACTTGTTCCCTGAATTGAGCTATATATATGTTACAAATCCATTTTTAAAAGGATTGTCCAGCTACCTGCTAACTTGAAGTGAGGTGTGGGCTAGTACAGCCAAAGGGAATGAACCTAACAATCAAGAAGTGTCATTCAACTTGTAACTGCCAGGCAAAAACCTGACGGCACCATGCTGTTTCAACTTTGCAAGAGCTTCTTGTGTCTTACCACGCTTGAGATCCAAATAAATTGCAGTGAGAATAGCTTGAGTACTGTTCGGTATATCCGATAATGCCTTCATCACAAAGTGTTGAGCCTGCTCAAGGTCTCCAAGGAGAGCAAAGTAGGCAGCAAAATTTGCTAAAATCGTTCCACGGGCCGCTTCAGGACTGGAGAACGTGGATGATGCCTGGGATTCTTTAGAAGATGAGAAAGCATGAGAAGCTATCGGTCCCGGTCCTGGTCCAGCTTTTGAAGAATCATTATCAACCATTTTTTCCAGTTTCCACTTTTCACAATCTTCCCGGCTATAAGGAAGCTCAACGTTCCCACTTGAAACATACTTCATCAAATGATCAGCAGCCTCCTTAGGCTGATTTAGTAGGCACAGAGCCTCAGCCGCATACATGGTACCCAAAAAGATGTATATCCTCGAGCATTCAGGAAGTTCCAAAAGGGACTTTGCTGTTGTTAGGGCTATCAAGGGATTTCCCAGCGCCAGCTCTACATAAGCCAAATCAGCAAGCACAGCTTGCTTCATCATATGGTTTTCCTTCATACAAATGTACTCGTAGTGGGTAATAGCATTATGCAGTAATGCACTATGATTGTTTCCACTCTTTTGCTCTTTCAGTTCACCATTTGAACTAACTTGACTCGAACCAGATGGCAAGTTCGGTTCCTTATGATCACCACTGCCGGCATTTTTCTGATTTGTAAACACCGTTTCGCTCAGGTCGTTTTCCTCAGTAACTGGTGGCAAACCAGAAGTAGAGTGTTTTGCCTCTGAAGATTCCAACAAATACAAAGCATTGACAAGATATTGCCAGGCAAGAGTAACCGAGAGTTCAGGATGTTTGCCATCTCCCGCAAACAAATCATCCTTTCTTACATGTTCTAACTGGCCCTTAGAAGAGTTCCTGCTACTAAAAGCAAGCTGCCTCCATTTTCCCTTTCCAATAACAGTAACTCCTACATCAGATCTTTCAGACACAAATGAATTGGACGAAATCAGACCCTTTTCCAGAGCCATCAGACAACATTCAGCCATTCTTAGCCACAGAAGAGGTCTGTTGTAGAAGATAATAGTGGATTTCTGAAAACAGCGGGCGGCATGGAATGGTTTCCCACAGGCCAACGAGTACATACCACTGTTGTACGATATCATTAGGGACTTATCCTGTGACAAAGTTAAGAGTTTTGGAGGTTTCTCTTTACGCCCAAGCAAGCAATTCTTTAGTGCCTTGGAGAAGAAAACACCCGACGTATGGTGCTTGCCCAGTTGGTAATAGATGCACCCAAGATTGTTGTAGTACATGCTAGAGATACCTATCTCCGTTCGGTTGTCCGATGCCATCAGAAGCTTGATTGCTTTGTGAGGGTTCCTACGGGCATATTCAAGTTGCGACTTCAAATAGAGGGCAAGGTTGTTGTAATCTTTGCCACGGGCTAAGTTCATAGCCATCTTAACTTCGCGCTTGGCTGCTTGAAGGTTCCGTGTAAGAACCAGAAAGCGAACCTTGTAAAGGTGAAGCTTAAGCCTTAAATCAGCAGCTGAGAAGGACTCCTCTGATTGGCTCCTCAAAATATCATTCGAAGAAGGAACGTCAGAAAGTTTTTGAAGGTTCTGCCCACCAATGTCCAGAGAAGATGGCAACTGCAATGGTTCATAATCCAGTGCTTCATCAGATAAGGTTCTGGATAATCCCAACGTATGGGCAGGCAGGGCAGCAGCAACTGAATCAGAGTGAGAATAATTGGTAGTGGACGAGCTGGTTGGTAGTGAAGTAGATTTCGAAACAAAGGAAGATTGTTGTTGTGTTGAGGTTCCATTCTCTACTTGACTGATCAAGCTATTGCCACAAAACATTTTTTCCATGTAGCTTATCACATCCTGGACAACAAATTTCAATTTTCTCATCCAATGAAGTAAAAAAGAAAAAAGCAAATGCAGCAAATAACACGCGGATAACAACATATGCAGCATAAAATAGTTTGGAGATTTTTTACCTTATGATTAAAATTGAATTATTTCTATTTTAAAATTGAACGAAAATGAATTATCAAATGTCAGACACCAGCTCATATCAAAAACAACCTACAGAAAACACAAAATTTAGACTGCTAAAAACAGTCCATAAGCAGGTCAGAGAATGCACGTGCAGGATACACTTGGATACCATTTCATTTCCATTCACTTGGAGATTATTTTACCTCACTTGTTAATGACAATTCTCAGAAATACACGATTCACTCACTATTGACCATTACTGTCCATTCCCATTTACAAAAAAAAACAGAAGAAACAAAAACTCCAAATCACCCAACCACTTTCACTACTCATCCATTCACATATTTCAAATGCCTACCATAGCCGATCATTATATTACCATGTCTATATAAATCAGCTTTCCTTTACATTATCATCTCATAACCACACGCGTAATCCACATTTTTCCTTTGAAAACAATTTCACTATTCTCTAATGGGGAGAAAAATCCACAAGGAACCACTATACATTCACAACCTTAGCATCTCTTTCAGAAATATTTAAACTCGATTAATATTATTCACCACCATTCAAGGGATCATAAAGTCATACACTAAGAAATAGATTCTGATATTTAAATCAATATCATTAGTACCAGAAAAGTGGTTTAATATAAAACTTTTCAGTCAATACTTGTGGCACTTTAATCGAAGGATGAACATTTAGGTCAGATAATATTCTTAATCTGATGAGTTATGACATGCAATGTCAGCTCAAACATTATTCATTTTCCTAGATGAGGCGTAATTGAATAGATTGCCACCATGAAATATAGGCTACTCTCTGTCAAACAAACCCCTTTATCAACTATAACAGGTCCACTACTTTGAATGCCAATCCATAGACTCATTGAACCCTCTAATTCATTCCATAAATTATTTTGGGTCAACAATTTCACTCATTGACTCTTGATTTGGTCACCAGACACATCAACTGAAGTATAATTTTTTGAGTCTACATACAAATTTATAGATTGGAATAGCAAAGAAAAATAAAATGAAATAATGAGCATAAAAATTTGAGAATAATTCAGCATCCTCCAGAATTATACAAAGCAGGTAGAAGGGATTTCAATAAGCATGCAGTAGACAGTTGTATTATATCCTCTTAATAACTGAACGTAGAATCATAAATAGCACCCAACAAGCAAGTTAAAACCCGAACATACGTAGCAGTATTTATTATGATATTGTGTTTTCAAACTCTAATGCTTATTTATTATGGAAACAAACTAATAGCACAACTAGAAGCTTTAACTTTTTACTTATGATCATCTATCTTAAGGCTGTATTGAAATATCAAAAGCAAATATTTGAAGAAATGTTGAGCACTTTTATTTAAACAAAAAGAATCAACTTATTTTAAAGTTTTCAAGGTTCTCTATCATCCTTTTGTTTCTAAGAATCAGTAGTCTTCCCCACATTTGTGCGCATGGCATATTGAAAGCAAAGAGCTGTAATATTAAGAACCAACATAACTACATGTCCAGAAAATATTTTTTGAAGGAGAGATTGTTCTTTCATAATGATATAGTAGAGATGACAATATTCAAATATGATGAATGTTATAACTTTTAACAAGGATTTAATACCCACCAACTCCATCAAAGGTGTCGAGTTGTGAGCTTATATAATACAATTTTAATAACCTCTGAGTGCTTTAAGACATAACTACATTTGGTTTATCATATGCAATCGATTCACTGATAATCAATACTGGATTCTGAATAATAAATAGTTTGCTAAAAATTTCAACGAAGTTAAATGCAAAAATACATTACTTTTTAATCCAAGAATTAATTTAAATGTGTAGTGTTCCCCAATCTATGGATGACTCAAGTTTGCATTAGAATCTCGTGACATGTCGAATCATTCACAACACGCATAACCCATTCGGACTCAAATATAAGTTAGGCTTTTCCATTTCCAAGAGAACTTTGTATCCAATTAATATAATATTAAAAAATATATATATATAAAAAAAAAACATTTTATCCATGGACCTATACTTTATAGTGTTAGTCACAGTGTCAACCTACTAATGAAAAAAATTAATCCATGGACCAAAATTTAATCCATGGACCTTTACTTCACCGTGTCAGTAAACTACTAATAGAAAAATCTAATCCACCTAGTAAGCACAAGTAACTTACAGCAGATCTGGATGCATGGTGAGAAAGTAATGCAACATCCAGCAACAAAAGGCGTATACGAAGAGCTGTTCCCTGCATATCAACTTCAAAAAGTTAACAAATAGACCCCATCCCATCACAAGTATCATTAAATGGATTTGTAATTAATGTGTACTTGTCACCTCATCAATTGATTCAATGTTCTGATACAATGTATTCAAATACAAGAATGATTTCACATAATCATGAAGATGAAACCAGATAACAGCCTGCAATCAGATTCATAGATGGAACATAAGTTATATAAAAATTATAATTTCATGCAACTGAGAGCCAATAGCAATCGCAAAAGTAAAAACATACTATGTTAAACATTGCCACTGAGGTGTCAAACTCATCACTGTAAATTAAGGAACTAGGGAAATGCTGGGCTGCATTATTATTTCTCTTCATGCCAACCACTGGTTTTCTTCCATCATCGCTTGTAACCTCCAAGTGTTTGCCAGATGTATGAGCGAGCTCTTCACTTCGTTTCTAAATTAAGCAGGAAAACAAAACCAATATCTCAGTGAAACATGCATACAAGAGTAATGGTAACCCGTGTATATAAAATGGTTAAATGTCCACAAAAACAGAACACCACATCAAATGAAAGGAAATAGATTCATAAATAAAACTCTCAACACAGTGACACAATCAAACAAAAAATACTAAAACAGTGAGACCCTGTTAACAAATAGTACATTTTATAATATAGAACTTTTGATTAAAATAAATTCATACATATTTCATTTTTACGTCTATCACAGTGTTACATTGTTTTGGTATAAAGAAACAAAATTCATTTCCTAAACTATTTTTCCTTGTACAATTTCAACCAAACATATTTTCACCACACACAAACCATTACAAACCAAAAATCTTCAGACATAGTGAAAATGCAAAATTTCAGTGCAAACATATCCATATGCACCCATATCACGAGCTTGTAGCTGAAGTAGTACCACTAATCCTTTATAAGGCTGTGGACAAGGGTTCGAGTCCTGCACCTCTCAATTTAATCGACATTGTCTTTTTATTTACACAGTTTGGCTGAAATAATTTAATGTATGTACATATAATATGCACTTGTGAGATTATTGTACCTTTTCAATTCCCCAGTACAAGAAATATATTCGTTAAAAAAATTGCAAACATTTTTACAAGAAATATAAGAATTTTTTTTATAAACAAAGTTAGGAACAAGACATACCTAGACTGCTTATAAAGTTGGATTGTCTAGCATAATACCAAGTTTTAGATATATCAGAGATAGAAAAGCCATAAATGCATTACGGCTAAGGGACCGCATAGCCACTTGATATTTAGTTTTACCTCTGCCTAATAATACATAAATATTTCATTACCATAATATAAACATAATATTCTAAATTTCTGATCACTAAATTAATATAAAAATATCTGCAACCTTAGTGACGTTGTCTATATAATACTACTACAAAATATAATAATTTAATTCGATGATGTGACTTAAGTACAGGAGAAGTGTATCAAGTGTCGGTCTTCAAACATCAAAGAGCAAAATAAAACAAAGCTATCACCAGAAATAGATCATATGAACCATTTTCAAAAATTAATCCACACTCTCATTTATCACATGTTCCTCAGTTCAGATCCCTAATAACATTTCTGATTTCCCAAAAGAACCTCAAAAATGATTCCAACTCAAAACCAAATATTTTGCTAAGGCTACGTTTGTGAAGTGATTTCCTAGACAGGGTCCTGGAGTTGTAAAGTCCAAGACGCAATTCGAACGCAATTTAAAATTCAAAATTAAAACCATCCATTTTGAAATAAACTCATTAATTTTTAGAAAAAACACTTACTAGTTATACAACATGGGTATAAAGTCGTAGAGTTGGTTACTTTGATGAATTACCCAGCTAAAATACATAACTAACAATTATAGCTGGTCAAAGTTTTGAGTAGAATAGAGAACACATGACTTTCTAGTTTCAGTAACACCATTTTCATTTTCAACAAAACATTATAAGTTACAACCCAAAAATCTTAGTTATTTCACAAGGGAACAAGAAAGTCTCCGTTGCTCTTCTTGTACTTCATTGCCAAAGCTTTTAAATAGCCATTACATACTGAAATGGGTATCACGAACTCTTACTTTCCTTCATTTAGTAGTTACTAAATCAGATGATATATGTTGGTCCCTCTCATTCAAAATATATGTCATCCTAAGCTCGTACACACATATTAATAAAAATATCAACTCTCTATTTTACCCTTCATTAATAACTTTGAAAATCAAAATCAAACACTAAAATAATTAGTATTTAATAATTTTAATTAATGTCAAAGGGTAGTTTTGGAAAAAAATACATTTAATTTACATTGAAAATCCCAAAACGACATCTAAATTGAATGGACTAATAAATGTTTCAAAATATGTCACTTGAATTTGAGGGGTTTTGTTTGAATGAGGGGGTATAAAGCCTCAACTTTTTTGGAAAGAATACAAAATAATAAACCAATATTCAGCTATAGTAATTAATGACACTAATCTATACAGAGCTTAGATGTATTAATCTAGAAAAAGCCTAGATGAACACATTCATCATGGATGAATGCAATAGTTTCACCTTTGACTTCAATCTACAAAGATCCTAGATTACATATTCATCCGTCAAGTACTCATCAATCAGATAAGAGCAACACCCCATACATACATACAAACATGTATGCTATAAGATCAAAAGAACAATCTCATTCAATGCCCACGTGGGTAAGTGGTGTTAGTTCACCATATAGATACTAACCTGGATGTTTTCAAGTGCTTCAATAAGCCTTTTAGGATCTGCACAGCCATCTTGAAAATTCTCAGCAATGGCTCTATTATGATGAACCTAGAAAGTGACACAGGATGCATCAGGGATTAAAACTATTATGCCAAAACCATTTAACATTGGTTGAGAAGTTGGAGAAAATAGATAATCAAGAATAGTAAAGGCATTAAAGCAATCCTTCTTCATCAACCTAGTCAATCAAGGTATCAGATTCAAGTTTGATATTCAAATGAGTCTTTCAAGCTCATTTTACAGTACTATAATAGAAGGTTCAAGCTCCAGATGTACACGGTTTTAATTAAATCTAACGATTCCTCAACACACTAAACACACCTGGCTGCCAACAAATAGAATGGAGGCATAATCTCAAGGCTTCTATAACTTGTTAATGGATTAATTGATGTAAGGCAGAGGCAGCAACCATATATGATTTATAACAAGTCGTGTCAAAGCAGTCAAGGGACTGAAGATCCAAACAGATTCATTCTCATATATACGATTTAAGTATTGTCTACTGTTTCCAATTAACCAAAAAAAAAAAGTTTTCACATAGCCCAACTGTAGAGAAAAAAAGATTTTCCGGTGAAATTACATCACAAAGATACTTAAGATGCTAACTAATAAACAAAACTCACAATTCAATAATAAGCCATGGCATAATCATGTGGGAAATCTAATAGCGAGAAAAAAGTGTTGCCATTTTATTCACTAAATCCACTTTAAGTTCACCCCCAGCATGTCCAATATCAAAATCAAATCAACAAGTATACATTTAAAGAAATATATTTAAAAAAAAAAAAAACTCAAAAGCCCAGAAAGTAAAACGAAACCACCATCAATCAAAATATAGAAGTTTCAAAACTACCTTGAGATCGTTCTCTTTCTTAAGCAATAACTGATTCAAGATTCTCAAACAGTCCACAAACTTCCCGGCCTGAAAGTGCAAAGCAGCGTCCTTCGCCAAACCCGCAGCCACCGACAGAGCATAGTCGTCCTCCACCGATGCCGGAGACCCATCCCTAGTTGCAAGCGGCAATGAGGAAGGCCCTGAATCCATTGGCGCACAGATCGATTAATATGGGGAAAACTCTAGCTTCACAAAAATCCTCGGTCCCTGTCAAAGTCAAATTCGCATTCGAATCTGAAATTACATTCAATTGGAGCCCGGCCACGCCTAAAATTATGTATCCTAAACCCTAACGATACAATTACAGTCAGACGAGGTCATAAAGAGGGTACTACAAAAACATACAACTGTGTGTATATGTGTGTGTGCGCGCGCGCTTCGATTGCGATGCGATGCGTCGATTTAAAGAGCGAGAGAGAGCTGGAAATGAGGGACAGCGGATAGAGAGAGAAATTCTGGACCGGATGTGTGTGTTTTTACTGTGTGAAAAAATGGCTGGGGAAAGCTTACATGCTACGGATGGATACTCGGATCAATTTGGGACCGTAGATGGTTAGATTTTTAAATCAGAGGGACGGTTTGGATTAAGTGACCGATTTACAAAATAATCGTTGTTAGGGTTCGATAAATTTAGGGACCCGATAGAGATTGATTATTGATTGATAATGTATAGGATAGTCGATAAATTTAGGGACCCGATAGAGATTGATTATTGATTGATAATGTATAGGATAGTCGGTTTTACTATGTGATTCCTGTACATTTTAAATTTTTTTAATCTAATTGTTAGATTTTTAAATTTATTGAGAGAAGGATAGAATAAGGTGAAAACATCTAATTATGTTTACGATTAACATAATTCAAAGGAAATCAAAGGAAAAAAACATCTAATTATGTTTTCTCAATCCTTCATTCAATTTGTTTCTCAAGCAAAACTCACCAAGAATATATGGATACTGTTACAAAAACTTATGCAACCCCAAGTCGCGGACACATCAAGCAATTAAAGGACCAATTCAATCGCATATGCAAAGGAAATCAAACCATCACTGAATATATGCAAGTTGTTAAGGCATGTGCGGACCACCTCGCGATCCTCGGCAAACCGATTGAGCATGAGGACTTAATTGATCATGTACTCCTTGACATTGACACTCCTTACAACTCCATCATTGAATCTGTCAATGGCAGTGTTGACGATCGGACGATGTATAGTATGAAGAAAACAAGAATACCGAAGAAAAGAAATCAACAAGAAAATAGAGAAGACAAAGAATTTACGTGGAAACCCAAATCGGGAAAAACCACGGGAGGAACGACGAACAATTCACTATAATATTGCTTCACGATTACAAGGATGATATACGCTCTAAACCCTCAAATCTCACGCAATAGCTATAGAATTATAATTGGTGTTTTTCGTGTCATCTGTGTCAATGGAGCAGCTCTCTTTATATAGGGGAGAGTCCATAATAATATATGGAATAATATATTACCCCAAAAAGAGTCCTAAAAGGAGTAGGAATCAATTTCCATCAATTTGGAAGACTTTCCAAAATAAATTCCCGCAGGTAGAAAGCTGGCGCAAATGCGCCAGAACCTGGCGCGAACGCGCTGGAGTCTCTGAAGGCTGGCGCGAACGCGCCACCCTGGCGCGAACTCGCTGGAATGCTAATTTGCTCGTTTTAACTCCGTTTCGACCGAAACTTTCACGGCATCGACTCCAGCGGTTTTGAGTCACATTCCAACAAATCTCCACCTTGACACCAAACCGCGAACATCCTTCGCCTATCGTCTTCCTCCAAAAGCCCCTAAGGGCTTAATCCCTCGATCGAAGTCCAACCAAGCTAGAGCAAAGCTCAAACTTGGTTGCGGGTAAACTCTTCGTCAACATGTCCGCCGGATTGTCGTGAGTACTAATCTTACTCACCTTAATATCGCCTCGAGCGATCACCTCACGGACAAAGTGATAACGAATATCAATGTGTTTTGTTCTCTCATGGAACACTTGATCTTTTGTGAGGCAAATAGCACTTTGACTATCACAAAAGATGGACGTCGTCTTTGAACCCTTCAAGAGCTCTCTAAACCAACCTCTTAACCATAACGCCTCCTTGCAAGCCTCGGTGACCGCCATATACTCCGCCTCGGTAGTTGATAAGGCCACCGTACTTTGCAAAATAGCTTTCCAACTTATAGCACACCCACCAATGGTAAAAACATACCCGGTAAGAGATCTTCTTTTATCTAGATCACCGCCATAGTCGGAATCCACGAACCCTCGCACATCATCTTGATTCCTCCCGAACACCAACTTCTTGTTAGACGTACCTCTCAAATAGCGCAACACCCATTGCACCGCCTTCCAATGCTCTCTTCCCGGATTCACCATATACCGACTCACGGCACTCACGGCGTGGGCCAAATCCGGACGAGTACACACCATGGCATACATTAAGGACCCAACGGCATTGGAATAAGGGACTCGAGCCATATCCTCGATGTCCTTCTCCGTAGTCGGAGAGTAAGAAGAGGTAAGTCTAAATTGTGTTCCAAGGGGAGTACTTACCGGGTTCGCATTCTCAAGGTTGAACCGACGTAGCACCTTCTCTATATACCCCTTTTGGTCAAGATACAACTTGCCATCTCTTCGATCTCTTGTGATTTCCATTCCTAGGATCTTCCTTGCCGCACCAAGATCCTTCATCTCGAACTCCTTACTAAGTTGTGCCTTGACTCTCTCCACCTCCGACTTATCTTTAGCCGCTATCAACATATCGTCGACGTAGAGGAGAAGATAAACTAAAGACCCATCACGGCCTTTCCGAAAATACACACAACTATCATAGGAGCTCCTTCGGAAACCATTCTTAATCATAAACGTGTCGAAACGTTTATACCACTGTCTAGGAGACTGTTTCAAACCATATAGGGACTTCTTGAGAAAACACACCTTGTTTCCTTGGTTTGAACCCTCGAACCCCTCGGGTTGGACCATGTAGATATCTTCCTCGAGCTCCCCACAATTCTTTCGCTGTCTTCATCTCCATGATGTCCTCCGCCAAAGCGTTCGAAACATGGAGCCCTATGGTCGCCATAGCCATCTGATCGAGCGACACACGCTCGTCATGCTCCATATGAACCGGCATGTTGTCAATACCATTGAGTGCGATCTCTTGCTTCAAGGATCGTAGAACTAACCTCATCTTGTATTGCCAAATTGGGAACCTTGTGATGAGATCCAGCATCGGTATGTCATACTTCACGCTCGTCATAGATCCTTAGCTCTGATACCACTTGTTGACGATCGGACGATGTATAGTATGAAGAAAACAAGAATACCGAAGAAAAGAAATCAACAAGAAAATAGAGAAGACAAAGAATTTACGTGGAAACCCAAATCGGGAAAAACCACGGGAGGAACGACGAACAATTCACTATAATATTGCTTCACGATTACAAGGATGATATACGCTCTAAACCCTCAAATCTCACGCAATAGCTATAGAATTATAATTGGTGTTTTTCGTGTCATCTGTGTCAATGGAGCAGCTCTCTTTATATAGGGGAGAGTCCATAATAATATATGGAATAATATATTACCCCAAAAAGAGTCCTAAAAGGAGTAGGAATCAATTTCCATCAATTTGGAAGACTTTCCAAAATAAATTCCCGCAGGTAGAAAGCTGGCGCAAATGCGCCAGAACCTGGCGCGAACGCGCTGGAGTCTCTGAAGGCTGGCGCGAACGCGCCACCCTGGCGCGAACTCGCTGGAATGCTACTTTGCTCGTTTTAACTCCGTTTCGACCGAAACTTTCACGGCATCGACTCCACGCGGTTTTGAGTCACATTCCAACAGGCAGGCATACTCCGATTTCTTTCGAAGAGTTGCATGATAAATTGATAAATCGAGAACTTACTATTCAACAAGCTCGGGCAAATTCATCGTTACCCCCAACAGCTTATGCGACTTCTACTCGCCCACAAAATCGCAACTCTGGTCGATCTAATGGCCCAGGTATTCTGCCCAATCATGGTACTAATCCCATCAAGCAAGTTTGTCGTTTTCTAGGTAAATGTCAATGGTGTCGAGAGCAAGGACATGTTGTCGCACAATGTTCTATATTCACTCAACGATTCCTCAATGTTGCTCCGCCGCATCAGACTCACTATGCGAAGTCCTCCTCTCACACGCCTAATGCGCCTCAAGCTCATGCGGTAACCCTACCCGACTCTTCATCCTCCTCAACATGGCTTCTCGATAGTGGTGCCTCTCATCATGTCACGCCTGACCTCCAAAACTTATCTCTTCACGCCCCTTACGATGGCACCGTGGAACTTATTATTGGTGATGGTAGAGGCTTATATATATCTCACATTGGCTCTCTTACTCTTTCACATTCCTCCTCTCCTCTAAAACTTAATAATGTCCTTTGTGTTCCCTCTATTTCTCGTAACATCATCTCTATTTTTCAATTTTGTCTAGAAAATAATGTTTCCATTGAATTCTTACCCCATTCTTTTTCTGTGAAGGATCTCAACACAGGAATATCTCTCTGTCAGGGTCCGGTTAAGTCAAGAATCTATGAAATCAAACCTACTTTGCCTCAAGTTTTCACAAGCACAATCACCAACCCTCTGGATTGGCATCATAGATTAGGTCATCCTTCTCTTAAAGTTTTTAAGCAGCTTATCTCTACCAATAATCTCAATGTCTCTAGCATATCCTCTTTAAATTGTAACTCATGTTGTTAGGATATGGGTCGCTCCGTGGGCTTGACCCGACCTGTGAAATAATTAAAATAAAAGTATTTTAATTTATTTTATAATATATATTATTTGTGTAATATAAATATATATTATAAATAATTATCCTAATAATTTCTCTACGCAGCAGTTATGAAAATGCAGTTATCTGTATTATTAAATATATAGTGATATATTTATACAGATAAGAATGGCTGTAAAAGGTTAACGTATGCGCAGAAGAGAAAACACAGAAAAAATAAACAGAAATAAACATATCATTGTGGTTCTTAGATCGTGAAGAACAATTCAACACTCCAATCGGGAGAGTGTTGTAGACACTGCGTAGCACAAGAAACAACACGCAACAAGAAGATTCGGTCCGTTCGATTTACGTTTCCGCATCGAAGACAAGTAAATCTTCTACTTTATTTTTATCGAATTGCTTATATCGATTAAGTGATTCCTTCATTGGTATCAGAGTCTGTGTGATCGGGTCCCTTGTAGATTATGTGTTTGATTTTGTTTGTTCATGTTTAATATTTATGTTCATTGTTAATCAAGCATGAATTGTATAGTTATTTTGCGTATTATTCTGTGTGAAATATGTTGAGATGTGGAGTCAAATAGGAGTTGTTTGGGACAAGAACGGATCCAATCGGACAAGAAACGAGGTCAAACGGGCATTTGGAAGCTCATAAAGCCGCGCAGGCGGGCTAAAACCCGCGCAGGCGGCAGCAACCCAGGGACGCCCAGAACCCGCGCAGGAGGAAAAACCCGCGCTGGCGGTAGCTGTAGAGGCCAGCGCGATTTGGTCTTTTTTTGGGCGGATTTTTTGACTTCTTTCCCAAGTTTGGGATATTTATCTCTCTCCTATATATATGTAATCCTAATACTAATTAGGGTTAACACATATTAACGCTAGAATCAATTAGTATAGAGATTACAGAGCTTGTAATTGGGATCTATATTTTTCTAGTGAAAACTACTGCAGCGGCAAAGTGTACGTAGCCCTCGTTAACGGGTGAACCACTCTAAATTTCTGTGTCCTTTATTTTTCGTATTTTCGTTCTTGTGCTTTCGTATTGTTTTTCAGGAAGGGAATTCGGACGCGAATTTCCCAACAACTGGTATCAGAGCGCTAGGGTTATAGCGATCGGGGAAAAGCGATGACGGACACCACCACCTCGTTCGGGGTTACGAAATTTGACGGGAATAACTATGGACATTGGAAGATGCAGATCGAGGACTACCTTTACGGGAAGAAGCTCGGAATTCCTTTGAAGGGTAGACCGGAGAAGATCAAGGATGACGAGGAATGGGAAAGCCTCGACAGGCAGGTGTTGGGATTGATACGTTTATCTCTAGCTTCAAACGTATCATTCAACGTGCGCTCGATTACCACCACCAAGGATTTGATGGCTGCCCTATCAAACATGTACGAGCAACCTTCAGCGAACAACAAGGTGTATCTCATGAAGCAGTTGTTCAATCTGAAGATGTCGGACAACGCAAACGCAGCCAACCACATAAACGAGCTGAATTCCATCTTGGACAAGTTGAAGGGAGTCGGGGTGAATTTCGATGATGAAATTTACGCTTTGATCCTACTTGCGTCTCTACCGGATAGTTGGGAGCCCATGCGGGCATCTGTTAGCAACTCTATGGGGAAGGAGAATCTGCAGTTCTCCGAAGTTAGAGATAAAATCCTAGCCGAGGAAATCCAGAGAAAGGATTTCAAGAGAAAGTCTTCTAGTTCGGCCTTGAGTGTGGAGAACCGGGGGAGAAACTCGGGCAGGAATGCTAACAGGAACAGAGGGAGATCCAAGTCCAGGAATGGAAGAGATAGCTCGAAGTCCGAGGATAATGAGTGCTGGAGTTGTGGTAAGACGGGGCACTTCAAGAGGGATTGTCGCTCTCGGGGGAAGAACGACAACAAGAAGAAGGGAACCGCCAATGCGGTAACACAAGAGGATGACGACGATGGGGACGTCCTTCTCTTATCGGTCGACTCACCGATCGATTCCTGGGTGCTGGACTCAGGGGCTTCTTTCCATACTACTGCACAGCGAGAGGTAATGCTGAATTATGTCTCGGGTGACTATGGAAAGGTTTTTCTTGCAGATGACGAACCACTCGATGTAGTCGGGATGGGAGATATCAACCTAAAGATGTCAAATGGGCAAACTTGGAAGATTTCCAAGGTCAGACATGTGCCGGGGTTGAAGAGGAACCTGATTTCGGTGGGCCAGCTTGACAGTGATGGTCATCGGGTGTCATTTGAAGATGGGTCGTGGAAAGTTTCGAGGAACGCCATGACCATAGCTCGAGGTCATAAGACGGGCACACTTTACATGACGACGAGCGTGAGGGACTCGGCTAGTGTTGTTGATAACACCAAGAAGACCGAATTGTGGCATTGCAGGCTGGGGCACATGAGTGAGAAGGGGATGAAGATCATGGCAAAGAACGGGCTGTTGCCCGAACTCAAGGCGATTGAGTCTCACGTGTGCGAGAGCTGCATTCTTGGAAAGCAGAAACGAGTGAGTTTTTCCAAAGATGGAAGGGAGCCCAAGGCGGAGAAGCTGGAACTAGTACACACGGATGTTTGGGGTCCAGCTCCCGTCGCCTCACTCGGAGGATCACTCTACTATGTTACCTTCATCGATGACTCCACAAGGAAGGTATGGGTGTACTTCATGAAAAATAAGAGTGACGTGTTCTCTGTTTTCAGGAAATGGAAAGCCGAGGTTGAGAATGAAACAAATCTCAAGGTGAAGTGTTTGAGGTCCGACAACGGTGGTGAGTACGTTGACGCCGACTTCAAACAATTTTGTGTCGAGAGTGGGATCAAGATGGTGAAGACTATTCCGGGGACCCCACAACAGAACGGAATAGCGGAGCGAATGAACAAGACGCTAAATGAGAAGGCCCGGAGTATGCGGTTACATTCGGGGATGCCTAAGATGTTTTGGGCATATGCCATCGACATGACAGCTCATTTAATCAACAGATCACCGTCGGTTCCTTTGGAATATCGGATTCCTGAGGAGGTTTGGAGTGGGAAGAAGCTGAATCTGTCCTACTTGAGGGTGTTCGGGTGTCTGGCGTATGTCCATATCGACGAAGCTGCTCGTAGCAAGCTTGATCCTAAATCCAAGAAGTGCTTCTTCCTTGGATATGGCGGCACGGAGTTCGGGTACCGATTTTGGGATGCCAAAAATCATAAGGTGATCCGAAGCAGAAATGTGATCTTCAACGAGGCGGTCTTGTACAAGGGTAAAGACGAGGTTGTTGAAGAAAGCATTGATCCCGTGGGAGACACGGAGGAGGTTCGGGTGAAGGTCAATGGGACCGAGGAGATCGAAGAGGGAAACACGAGCAGCGAGGATGAGCAAGATGAGAACGCTCATCCTGTTGGAGTTGTGTACTTAATGTCTAGATTTAAGTAACGGTAAACTCCCGGTCATAGCATTTAATCTATTAAATTAATAAACAATTGTTTGCATTTAATTATTGATAATTAAATATATGCAAAATATAGTCCTGGATTATATACGTTGTAGTTAGTATGGTGTGCGACGCCACACAGAAGATCATACTATCGGTTACTCGTATTTAATCGAACGGTTGCTCACGACCTAGATGGACACGGACCAATCCATCGGTATAGTCGTTGTGTGAGAGAGAAAATAATTTGTCTTAATTATTTTATCACACTTGTACACTTGGTGTATTGGGCGGATCGCTTGAGATTTATCGATTAGGATTGCCTTGAGATAATCGATTCAAGTCTCAGAGTATTTTATTCTCAATCCCCGATACTATTGCGGGTGTGTATATTTAATATATGTGACTTTGATTTTCCAAAGGAATTAACCGATTTAATTATTGGGTTAATTACCGGTTAAGTTGGGTCACTATATTTTATATATGGCATGCCGTGAATACTTGACGGGAAAGTGTATCCCGGAAGGGTTGATAATATCCCCGAGATGAGTTCATAAGGAATTATTGTGTAAACCTCATGAGTGGATTCGTTCCGCACAATAATTAAGGTTGAATGGTACTAGTCTCGGATTCAAGAGATGAATAAATTAATTAGCAATAAATTAATTTTATTCATGGATATTTAAATCTTAAATACACGGAATAAATAATACTACCGGAGAAATATTATTTGATATAATATGGTTTAATATTGGGAGTGCAATTAATTTATATAGTGGAAAATAAATTAATTAATATTAATGGGAGATTAATAGATTTGGGCTTGGGCTCAATTTAATCATTAATATTGGAAGCCCAATATTCCACCTCCTTTAGATCCCCTACGTAGCCTATAAAAGCACTACATGGTCTTCACTTTTTCATAAGACAAGATTATCATACTTGATATTCTAGAGAGTTGAAGAGGATCCATAAGCTTGGAAGATCGTCGCCCACCCGACGTTCAAGCTAGTGCAAGGAATACGTGGGAAGATTGTAAGGTCATCAATTGAGTTCGTTTCTCCGCACAACGAATCAAAAGGTAAAATCATATACTCTTTTCTATGATTTTATGTGAATTGCTTGTGATACATACATGAACGCATGATCCGGGAAAACGACGAACCTCGGGGACGGGGATTCGAGATCCCCGGCGAGGATCGAAGGTGGCGGTCGAACCCTAGGGTTCGGACCGCCGGTGCGGGGCGGCTAGGAGAAACCCTCGGCCGAAGCCGAGGGGTGCGATCGATCCTAGGATCGATCGCGGGTAAGCTGCGGGGTCACCCGCAGCGACCCCGTACGTGCTGCGGGTTCGCCCGCAGCGGATGCGTGCGGGGGCTAGGCCCCGCTGGGCAGCGAGCCATGGGCTCGCTGCGGGGCTGCTACGAGCAGCCCCGGGGATGCCGTGAGGCATCCCAGCGATCATCGCGAGATGATCGCGAGCCCCGTGCGGGGGCTCGGCTGGGCACCATGAGCGGACCGTGGTGGTGCTCGGTTGAGCTCCGGCTCGTACGGTGGTTCGCGGTCGGATCTCCGGCGATCGAGGATTTCGGTCGGGTTATTATTTTCCGCAAATTTTAATGGCCCGGGATATCGATTTCCAGCAATTGGTATCAGAGCGTTTGGTTTCGTGTTCATGTATGTGTTCAATTATCGTTCTACCTTGCAGGGATTCCGACTATCATGGTTAATTAATTGATTAATTGTTTAATTAATTGTTATTTAATTTTACCATGATTATTAAACTCTCGGACATGTCGAGATTCGTTTTGTGTGGATGAATGCTTGTAATAGTAAAAATTCGGGGGTTGACCGAATTTAGATTTATTATTATTGTTCTATGTTTTCCGGAAAGTGTATAGGGTCGATTTCATGTATAGAATCGATACCGGAATTGTAAATTTATTTCTTGTAATTTATTTACGTTGGATCGTTGCCGAGACGACCGCCGGAGAACTCATGTGACGAAGGAGATGATGAGAGGGAGAACTAGGGCTCGGGATCGATGGGATCTATCCCATGAGGATGATGATCGATCGAGGGGGCTGCCCGCGGGGCTCCTCGGCCACGCCGGCCACCAGTGGTGGTGGCGCGTGGGCTGGGGACGGCGGCGGTGGTGCTCCCGGCCGGCGATCAAGGTGGGGGGGCGCGGGGTCCTCGTGATCTCGTGCTACTCCTACCTAGATTCACTTTCCTAATTGATTCAAGTTTTCCTATTTTGAGTATTCCTAAGTTTGGGAACTCTCATGGAGATAGGAAAAGAATTAATTAATATTATTTATTTCCTTATTCTATTATGGAAGTCTTCTAGAATATTCCAAGTCCTACTTGGAATAGGAATCTAGAGATTTAATAGAATTAGATAGGAAAATAATTAATTAATGAATTAATTTATTTCCTATTTGATTATTCCTACTTTATGGGAATTTTCATGGACATGGAAATTAATTAATTTTTGAAAGTAGAAGAGTCCTAATTTATTTTATTTCCTTCTTCTATTATAGAAGTCTTCTAGAATATTCCAAGTTTCACTTGGATGGATTATTCTAGAGATTTAATAGAATTTGATGGGAAAAAATAAATAAATAAAAATATTAATAATATTTAATTTTATTTTTGATTTATTCGATTGACTTAATTTTCGAATTAAGTATCTTTTGGATTTATTAAAAATAAATAGATTTAAATATTTGGATTAATATTCTCGTCACATGGAGCATTCAAGAACGAAGACTGAAGACTAGAAGACGCATACGGAGATGGAATAAAGCCATGATAGTCGGAAAATAATTTTCTAGCATTATTTTGACTATGTGATATGTGCTTTATTACTTGTATGCATGCTTATGTGTTTAATTATGCATTAGATAGCGTATCCCTTTGTTATAAAAAGCTAAGTGGGAGCGGAGATGGAAACATTCCCATGGTCTCCATTACTGTTCTCTTGGTGACATTTATGAGCTTTCGAAGTTCATATAGATATGTCATTGGAGGAGAATTCTTGCAATTCCTCTTACAAGAAACATTGATTAAGTTTATCAAACAATGCCTAATTTGTCTTTCTGAAACTGACTTCAAGTCGACTCATTCTCACCCCGGGGAGTGGAATGGAGCCAAAGCCACTTGGTCATGTGGATGACACAAATTAGAGACATTCGTACCATTATTTCGAAGATGGATCGTTTGTCTGCTCGGCTCCCTCATCTAATGAGAGATAGGGTTGTTCGCATGGTGAATCACTGGTTAGAAACTTCGAGTTTCACTTATGATTCTCCGCGTCTTGATTTACAAAATCGAATGCTTCAAGTAATTGGATGTCAATTGTAAAAGTCTTTTGGTGTAGTAAACGTCCACACTATCGTGGCTTGCTGCATTGAATGGGACTTTGGAACGATTGATGTAGACAGTTATAGAAGGGAGTGAAGGAAACGTACGTTAACGTAAACGTCCACACTATCGTGGCTTGCGGTAACATACGAATCTTAAACAAACTTCTTAGAACTGAGTAATGGTTTACACTTAGGTACGCTCTATAGTATTCTTCCCATCGAAGTAACGCTATAGTGATGTACGACCGAAGCAAATCTAATTACGAAATCATTTGGATAGGTAAACGTCCACACTATCGTGGCTTGCCATATCTGATGGGATTTTAGATGTGATTAGTAATTTAATGATATTATTTGAGGGAGATAATATCGGATATTAAATTGATTGTTTGTTTAAATGTGCTTATAGGTTTAGAGAATAGCTATGAACCCACTTTCTGTGATACTCAAGGAGCATAAGCTCACTGGTCCCAATTACATTGATTGGAAGAGAAATTTAGACATTGTCCTGACTTCTGAGGAGTACAAGTTTGTACTCCATGAAGTGTGCCCTGCCGAGCCCACGGCTGCCTCAACTGATGAGGAAAAACTGACATATCGGAAGTGGAAAAAGGCTGATGAAATGGCTAGGTGTTATATTTTGGCTTCCATGTCAAATGTACTCCAAACCCAACATGAGCCGATGGACACTGCCTATGATATGATGTTTAACCTCAAGGAGATGTTTGGGGAGCAAGATCGTGCGGCTAGGCAAGAAGCCATGAGAGTCCTCATGTCGACTACTCAGTCTGAAGGAACGCCCGTTGGGGAGCACGTTCTTAAGATGATGAGTTTGTTGAATGAACTTGAGGTCCTAGGAGCTTCTATTGATGCTGAGACGCAAGTCGACATCATACTCCAGTCTCTGACCCCTAGTTTTGAGCAGTTTCGTATGAGCTATAATATGGGTAAACTATCTAATACTCTTGCGCAACTCCTGACTGAACTAAAGGCGACAGAGGGGATCTACAAGAAGGGCAAGTCTCAAGCGCTTGTAGCTACCAAGTCCAAGGGCTCAAAGCCTGTTGGAGGTAGGGGCAAGAAAAGGAAGCAAGCTTGGAAACCCAGTGGTGCCAAGAGGAGTGGACCACGAGTGGGGGCTGCAAAGCCAAGAGGCAAGTGCTTCCGATGCAATAAGACTGGACACTGGAAGTCTGAATGTCCTCTCAAAGGTACGAATTTTTCTTTAGTCGTAAAAACATAGTCAGCGGTATTATCTACCAGAAATCTGGTGTGTAGATATGGAACCACTGACGGTATGTGCATTTTAAATGCAGGGGTTCCAGAAAACTCGGCGACTTAGAGAAGAAGAGTTCGAGTCTACACGGGCGAAAGCTGTAGAGGAGGCAGCTGTTGCAGTGGAAGACATTTATCTGCTTTAGTAGTTAAATAGGATTTCATTTCAAGTTTATTGCATTATGTACCCTTTATTTTAGAAAGAACGCTTTGTTCTGGATTTCTATTATTTATGAATGGAAATTTTATTTCTTTAATCATGGTGATGATTTTGATAAGAAATAATGGGTATTATCTATTCTGGTACATTAGATAGCAATATGTGAATGATGAATCCTTAGTCTACCACGATGCAACAAACCGTTCTATAACTTGTTTTACTATTTAGATATATTTCTTAAAATCATTATACTTGTGAATTCTTATACTTAGTAGTATTTATTCAAATGAGATTCAAAAGGTTGAAATTGATTTAATCAATTATAGTTGAAGGAATGGACCTTCCGACCTGAGAATCAAGTTTGGAAGATAATACAACTAAGCATACCTTTTGGTAAAGAATAGAATTCAGACAAGTATTGAGAATGATCAATGATATGTGTAAAGTGCGAGTAGTTCTTTTTAAGAATACTCGAAGATGGATTAGAATGCTTGATGTGCCATAAAAGCAAAGTGTTTTAGTCACAAAGCAATTATGGGGAACCTTCTAAGTATATCCACTGGAAGCCTGCGACTTAGTCGCGGAGGCTACCACATAACACATAGCATAATCAAAGATTGAGATTAAGTCTCAAATGACTACACCATACACTTACGTGTAGAGATGGTGAGTCAATAAGAAATAGAATTCTAATAGTGAAAGAACAAGTTGTTCGGAACTACCTATATTTTATGGATATTCCTAGTGACAACGGCATATTCAATATGGTTGTAGGGTATCCTAGATGAACAAAGTATTGTGTGTTCTATAGTACTATGAACCAGAAGGACGTGTAACGCCCGGTTCTTAGAGAAAGACTATTAGAAGAACCACAAAGCCCGAACTGACGCAATACCTTGGAATGAGAAAAGGGACAAAGACTAGGAACCAGCCAAACCGAGTAGAAATACACCACACACTGCACCTACTGTTATTACTGTTATACACCGGGACGCCGTTGCAGTGGGAGGTTGTTGAACAACCAGAGATGTTCATAAGACTAGAAGAGTTTCGGACTCTGGATCTAGTAAAGATGAAATCGATCCCTAGCTCTGCACAAAGGCAGTACTAGATCTAAATGTGCCGGCTTGGAAAACAATAAGGATTATTGTTAAGAGGCAAGATCATTTAGAGTACAAGCTTAGTAAATCCATTTATGGATTGAAACAAAGCTATAAATCGTGGAACTTGCGAATTGATGGGATAGTCCATTTGATGGATTCATCAAAAGGCATAGACGATAGGTGTATTGGAGATGTAATAGAAACAAGGTGGTGTTTCTCGGAGATTTTATGTAGATGACAATTTCATCATTGGCAACAATGTAGAAAATGTTGTCAGACATAAGATAATGGTTGTCTAAATGAATCGAGATATAAGATTGAGTAGAAGTTAGAGCATGCTCTTGAGATCTTTCGATCTAGGGATATCAAGGTAATCTAGACAAGAGATTTTCGGATGCTGTAATAGTACTTGCGAAGTACTGGATTATTAAGCAAGACGAAATCTTCTTTGATTACAAATTCTCAGATCTTAAATCAGAGAAGGACCAGTGTAAGTCGATATCAGACTATGTGTTCACTTTTAGAAAGAGGTGGAACCATGAAGTGAAAGAGTGATAAGCAGGACGCTTCTCAGACTCTCTCATAACCGAATAAGCAGCCTCAGAGGCAGCGGAAGTTTTGGTTAGGTTCCGGGATAACCTCTTGACTTGGATATGACTCTTAGTTTACCAAAGGCTATAAGATAGCGGTGCACGGTAAACTGGAAGAAGTCATAAGTCAAAAGTGATGTTAACACATAGAGCAAGTACCACCTGATACGAGTCATCGTCGAGGGAGACGACGCAGTAGTCACCAAGATAACTTCAGAGCGGCAACCTAGAATGCTCATTCACACAGTACTTCTTGGAAGTACAACTCTAAGCACGTGATGAGTATGGGAGTCGGGAGTTTGGAGGATATGACTAGACCTTAGTACAAGTGGGAGAATGTTGGAGTTGTGTACTTAATCTCTAGATTTAAGTAACGGTAAACTCCCGGTCATAGCATTTAATCTATTAAATTAATAAACAATTGTTTGCATTTAATTATTGATAATTAAATATATGCAAAATATAGTCCTGGATTATATACGTTGTAGTTAGTATGGTGTGCGACGCCACACAGAAGATCATACTATCGGTTACTCGTATTTAATCGAACGGTTGCTCACGACCTAGATGGACACGGACCAATCCATCGGTATAGTCGTTGTGTGAGAGAGAAAATAATTTGTCTTAATTATTTTATCACACTTGTACACTTGGTGTATTGGGCGGATCGCTTGAGATTTATCGATTAGGATTGCCTTGAGATAATCGATTCAAGTCTCAGAGTATTTTATTCTCAATCCCCGATACTATTGCGGGTGTGTATATTTAATATATGTGACTTTGATTTTCCAAAGGAATTAACCGATTTAATTATTGGGTTAATTACCGGTTAAGTTGGGTCACTATATTTTATATATGGCATGCCGTGAATACTTGACGGGAAAGTGTATCCCGGAAGGGTTGATAATATCCCAGAGATGAGTTCATAAGGAATTATTGTGTAAACCTCATGAGTGGATTCGTTCCGCACAATAATTAAGGTTGAATGGTACTAGTCTCGGATTCAAGAGATGAATAAATTAATTAGCAATAAATTAATTTTATTCATGGATATTTAAATCTTAAATACACGGAATAAATAATACTACCGGAGAAATATTATTTGATATAATATGGTTTAATATTGGGAGTGCAATTAATTTATATAGTGGAAAATAAATTAATTAATATTAATGGGAGATTAATAGATTTGGGCTTGGGCTCAATTTAATCATTAATATTGGAAGCCCAATATTCCACCTCCTTTAGATCCCCTACGTAGCCTATAAAAGCACTACATGGTCTTCACTTTTTCATAAGACAAGATTATCATACTTGATATTCTAGAGAGTTGAAGAGGATCCATAAGCTTGGAAGATCGTCGCCCACCCGACGTTCAAGCTAGTGCAAGGAATACGTGGGAAGATCGTAAGGTCATCAATTGAGTTCGTTTCTCCGCACAACGAATCAAAAGGTAAAATCATATACTCTCTTCTATGATTTTATGTGAATTGATTGTGATACATACATGAACGCACGATCCGGGAAAACGACGAACCTCGGGGACGGGGATTCGAGATCCCCGGCGAGGATCGAAGGTGGCGGTCGAACCCTAGGGTTCGGACCGCCGGTGCGGGGCGGCTAGGAGAAACCCTCGGCCGAAGCCGAGGGGTGCGATTGATCCTAGGATCGATCGCGGGTAAGCTGCGGGGTCACCCGCAGCGACCCCGTACGTGCTGCGGGTTCGCCCGCAGCGGATGCGTGCGGGGGCTAGGCCCCGCTGGGCAGCGAGCCATGGGATCGCTGCGGGGCTGCTACGAGCAGCCCCGGGGATGCCGTGAGGCATCCCAGCGATCATCGCGAGATGATCTCGAGCCCCGTGCGGGGGCTCGGCTGGGCACCACGGGCGGACCGTGGTGGTGCTCGGTTGAGCTCCGGCTCGTACGGTGGTTCGCGGTCGGATCTCCGGCGATCGAGGATTTCGGTCGGGTTATTATTTTCCGCAAATTTTAATGGCCCGGGATATCGATTTCCAGCACATCCCAACATCGATCCAGTCACACCGAAGCCGTGGAGGTCGACTAGGGTAAGAAGACCTCCCCATAAATTTTCACCTTCCCTTAACTATATCTTGCTGACTGATAGGGGTGAGCCGGAGAGCTACACCGAGGCTATACAAGCGAGGGATTCGATCAAGTGGGAGTCTGCCATGAAAGAGGAGATGAGCTCATTGATGTCGAATCAGACTTGGGAACTAGCCGAGCTTCCGAAGGAGAAGAAGGCCTTGCACAATAAATGGGTCTTCCGGGCAAAGGAAGAACACGATGGAAGCGTTCGGTACAAGGCAAGATTAGTGGTGAAAGGCTTCCAGCGGAAGCAAGGGATCGACTACACGGAGATCTTTGCTCCGGTAGTCAAGATGGTAACCATCCGGGGGGTGCTTAGCTTGGTGGCAAAGGAGAACGTACATCTTCAGCAAATGGATGTAAAGACCGCATTTCTTCACGGGGATCTAGATGAAGAAATCTACATGAAGCAACCGGAGGGTTTCGAAGTCCGAGGAAAGGAGAAGCTGGTGTGTAAGCTTCAAAAGAGCTTGTATGGGTTGAAGCAAGCTCCTAGGCAGTGGTACAAGAAGTTCGACATGTTCATGAAGCGGGTCGAATTCACGCGGTGCGAGGCGGACCACTGCTGCTATTTCAAGAAACTCGGAGGTACCTACATAATATTGCTCCTTTATGTAGATGATATGCTGATAGTCGGGGCAAGTTTGGCGGAGAGCGACAAGCTCAAGAAGAGTCTATCGAGGGAGTTCTCTATGAAGGATTAGGGTGCTGCCAAACAAATCCTGGGGATGAGAATCACGAGGAGCAAGGATGGTCTTGAGTTGTCTCAAGAGGAGTACTTGAAGAAGGTACTAGCGAGGTTTAGCATGGAGAATGCAAAACCGGTTGGAACTCCTTTGGCTAGTCACTTCCGTTTGTCAAAGGAGGACTCGCCGGTAAGCGAGGAGGAGATGGAGTATATGGATAAGATCCCTTACCCCTCTGCGATTGGGAGCCTTATGTATGCTATGGTGTGCATGAGGCCTGACATTGCCCATGCAGTGGGAGTGGTCAGCCGGTTTATAAGTAATCCGGGGAAGCAACACTGGGAAGCCGTCAAGTGGATCTTTCGATACTTGAGAGGGACTACCGACTTTGCTTTGAGGTTCCGAAAATCAGATGTGGGGTTACTCGGGTTCGTGGACGCAGATAACGGGGGTGACGTGGATAGTAGGAAGAGCACTACTGGGTACGTGTACACTTTCGGGGCAACCGCGATTAGCTGGGTGTCGAGGTTGCAGAAGATAGTACCATTGTCGAGTTGCGAGGCGGAGTACGTCGCTGTGACGGAAGCCGCGAAGGAGATGATGTAGCTACAGGCTTTTCTGCTTGAGTTGAGACAAGACCACTCGGGGAGTGTCTTGTATTGCGACAGCCAGAGCGCCATTCACTTGGCGAAGAATCCGGTGTACCATGCTCGAACGAAGCATATCCATCTGAGATATCACTTCATTCGATCGGCCTTAGAGGAAGGCGTCTTGGTGTTGGAAAAGATTATTGGGAGTAAGAATCCGGCCGACATGTTTACGAAGGTGGTACCGTGTGATAAACTGAAGTTGTGTTCGACTTCAGTCGGTCTTCTAGGATGAGGATCGAGAGGATGCCGCTGCAGTGGGAGGTAATGGATGAGATTTGCCTCCAAGATGGAGATTGTTGAGATGTGGAGTCAAATAGGAGTTGTTTGGGACAAGAACGGATCCAATCGGACAAGAAACGAGGTCAAACGGGCATTCGGAAGCTCATAAAGCCGCGCAGGCGGGCTAAAACCCGCGCAGGCGGCAGCACCCCAGGGACGCCCAGAACCCGCGCAGGCGGAAAAACCCGCGCTGGCGGTAGCTGTAGAGGCCAGCGCGATTTGGTCTTTTTTTGGGCGGATTTTTTGACTTCTTTCCCAAGTTTGGGATATTTATCTCTCTCCTATATATATGTAATCCTAATACTAATTAGGGTTAACACATATTAACGCTAGAATCAATTAGTATAGAGATTACAGAGCTTGTAATTGGGATCTATATTTTTCTAGTGAAAACTACTGCAGCGACAAAGTGGACGTAGCCCTCGTTAACGGGTGAACCACTCTAAATTTCTGTGTCCTTTATTTTTCGTATTTTCGTTCTTGTGCTTTCGTATTGTTTTTCAGTAAGGGAATTCGGACGCGAATTTCCCAACAAAATATACTGCGTGAATAAACTGGGATATTTGTTCTGCGTGAACTGTGTTGTAACTCTGGGTAAAATGTTATGCAAAGGGTTATTTGTTCTGAACTATGCGTTTTCTGAACTCTGCCTAAAATATTGTTTTGTGTAAGCTTTATTGCATGAATATTTATTATTCTGAGGGGCAGTGTTTGCGTTGTAATTAATTGTTCAGATTGAACGTGAAGTGAACTTTATTCGCGTTATTTTTTTTCTACATGAATTGAAATTTATTATTGCATAGAAATTGATCTTTGTGATTTTTTTTTGAATTAATTATTTAATGGAGAATTATTATGTGAGAATAATTTTTTAATTATTGCGTTTAATTTGTTCTGTGCAAATCATTTTTATTTTACATGAAGTGAAATTCATTCTGTATGAATTTATTTTACTGAATTTATTTGTAGTGAATTAAAATTCATTTTGTATGAACTTATTTTACTGAACTGAAATTTATTCTGTGTGAATTTATTTTAAAGTAAATTTTATTTAGTGTGAATAATTTTCAGTGAATAATTTTTAATTATTCAGTCGTAAAATAAATGTACATAGAGTACATATAAAATTTTATTCAGTGTGAATAATTTTCAGTGAATAATTTTTAATTATTCAGTCGTAAAATAAATGTACATAGAGTACATATAATTGCGTTAAACAAACAGTGTTTATTAATTGATTTTATTTTATTTTATTTGTTTTGTGTAAACATTATTTAATAAAATAAATAAAAGTACCGTTTATTTAAAACTTATTCTGTGTGAATAATAAAATTAAATAAACAAAAGTACATTTGATTTAAAAATTATTCGGTGTGGATATTTTTCTTTGTGAATATTGAATTACGCTCAAAATGTCTTTTGAGAATTTTTAAAAATAATAATTTTTAAGGTTTTTGGATTTTTTTTAAAAATCTTATTAAATTATTTTTTATGTGAAAATAATATTTAATTTTTTGAATTCATGTAATATTTTGAGCATGTGAAAGTAATACAATTTGACTATTTTAACTGGCTCATCGGCACTTAATAAGTTATATGCCAATATATTCGCATGAAAAATAGATTTTCTAACGTTTAAGCTATGTGTGTGTCATTTTGATAAGGGGAGTGACTTAGTGTTACTTATAACATTTAGACATTTTATACGATCAAGTGTGTTCGTTAATTATTGATTTGGAATTGGAAGTGTCCGATTTTAAGACATAGAATGACATGAGATGTGAGAAATGATTTGGAATCAAGAACATGAGTTCTTCCATGATGTCTATCTCACTTGTGTCATAGCTATATATGATGAGTTCTATGGTCATGGTACTGAACACCAGTGGGTGACCCCTATCGTTTTCAAGACAAAGGGAAAAATGTACTATGGGACTGAGCCTATTAAGAGGATGCCAAAAGCTCATGCTCATTTGTGGTCATGTTATCGTGTACATTAGAAGTTAGTGTGTACTGACTATTGGTACTTTGTTTGTTTTACAAACACTGTTTTTAGTTTCGTAGTTTTTGTTTGACCTTAGTGGTCATTCTGATTAAACTATGCGATGTTTTGATTACTTAATGTATATATTTCGTTTGTCGTTTTATATATGTTTTCATTTAAACATTAGTTGTTTGAATGTTAAGTGTCAAAGTGGGATTTTTAAATGGTTTGGTTAATTAAGTGTTTTTGGGATTGAGTTCATTATAATAAGACCTAATTGAGGCCGATGATTGAGATATTAAGTCTTCTTTTGACGTTCTGTTTAGTGAGAATTATTTTGAGAAAAAGTATTCTAAATGATCACGTAATTGTTTTACACACAATAAGAGCATGATTTATATTTACTTTCCTGATTTGCATGTGACTAGCAAATCAATCATTGGTGATATTATTAAAGGAAATAAGCTCGATAAAGACAATTATAATCCGCGGTACCGAAAGGTTGGTACGTAATGGATGGTAAATATGTTTTCGATATTGGAAACCATGAGATGTTCGGTCCTGGACAAGACACTGGTCCTCAGGATTGTAGAAACTGAGATACTTATAAGGCTTGAAAGAAATAGGATTCTAAAGCCTGGGGTATCATGATCGCATCCGTCGAGGATGACATGATTTTTGAATGTGAGTTGCAAGGTACTGCGCATGTCATGTGGGAGTATTCGCGTGATAAGTATGGTGATACTTTTGTCACTAAGCTTCGTCAGTTGTATATCAAGATTGATACCTACATGAAGCGTGGTCATCATTCTGTTAAACAACATGTAAGAATTATGTCTAACATGATTGTGGAGCTTAAGACAATTGGACACATTCTTTCAGATGACCAACGAGTTCAAACCTTAATATCTTTCCTTCGCGACCAGTGGGAGCACTTTAAGGTCAACCTTACTCACAATGATAACATCAAAATCTTCAAAGATGCAGCTCGACATGTTGAGCTTGAGGATGAGCGACTAGGTGTTGTGAAACCTCGTGGAGATGATGTTTATGTGGCTAAGGGTTCTGGTTCCAAGAAAGACATTGGTTTTTAGCTTAAATGGAACAAGAATAAAGGAAAAGGTAAAGAATCTAGTGAAGGTTCAAAGAAGGATACTGATAAAAATGAAAGGAAATAATTTCCTTTAGAATCAATATTTCCAGTAGTAGTTCTTCTTCGTTGAGGCTATTAGTTGTTGGTTTGAAAATGACATGGTTTCTATTATATATGATAATGCTATGTGCGTTAACGAACATATTAATGCCGACTTTATGGTTATGAATTGTAGTTGTAATACCCGTTTTATTTTCCAGTATTTAAATATAATGTGGTGTGTTGACCGTTGACCTTGTAACCGACAAATCAATTTATCGGTCATTGGAATATTTTCAGATTAATATTTCGAGACCAAGATTATTTGATGTGTAATTTATAAATAATTTTTGTGTAGAAGAACCAAAATATATATAGGTATATTTTTATATCCCTATAATATAATTACACTATTAATATATATATGTGTGGTATTTATATGTTGGAGGCGGTTTAAGGGAATGAATGGATTAACATCATATTATATAAATCACTCCTATACTACACGTGCCCTTCCCTTTGAACCAACACACGGATACACACACACTACACTAAACTCACACACACATATTCAGAGAGAGAAGCCGAGAAGAAAAGAAGAAGAGAGAAGAGAGAAGGAATTCATTTTCACCAACTTTGCAAAACTAAAAGAATTCAGAGAGAGGAGGAGAAAACCGGGAGCAAGAAGGAACACAGAGAATGAAGTCGTGGAGCTGAAACCAAATAGGAGGAGAGCAAGCAATTTGTCCCGTACAGTTCATAGTTCTATCTGAAACAACAAATCGAAAGGCAAGTGAAATTAGAGTTTTCGTAGTTATATTATCGAGAATATTTCGACTCCAGCTCGATTAAGTGTTATTATGTTTCGATATTCGATATTAGTACCATTAGATAGTCCTTGTTACTGAGATCATTATCAAGCGTAGAACATCAAATTACAGCGGATAAAGACTAGTGGATTAAGATTGTCGTAGTTTCGATATCGATAATGTTTCGTCTACATTTCGATTTCGGGTTGTTGCGTTTTGGTACATGAATTATATATCGTTGTATAGCTCTTGTTGCGAGGATCGTTTCGGTATATAGAACTCTCGTTTTATCCTTCGGAATCAACAGATATCGTCGTCGGAAGTTGGAGGTGACGCGCAGCCCGAGGCCCGCGACCGCGGCCCGAAATCAGCGGGCGCGAATTTCGTTGTGTCGACCGGTTTTCATTCCGAACTTCAGAAATTCATAACTTTTGACTCGTAACTCCGTTTTACTATTTTTATATAGTTTTGGAATCGTCTTTCTGCGTACTTCGACATAGGGTTGGTTTCAGTTGATTTTTTATGATTGTATAGAGATGATGATTTTGATGATTAGCTATCATATATGATTTATATGATTGTGTATGTAGACCATGGTTATTGTTGATTGTATATACCTGCTGATATGTATTATACTTGTTGTATATGTGCATATGGGTATATGATACCGATGATGGCTGATTTAGCCGAGGTGGATATCATGTGGTATATTGTTTATTGGGATCAGGTGATCCATGATTTTATGATTTACTCGATTTGAGTCTTTTGATCTTTCGAATTCTGTGTTTGAAACGTGTTGGCTTTTGTTGCCGTTTATGCATATACATCGGTGACGACCGATAGCCCTACGGGAGGCGAACATGGATGTAGATGCGCAGCCTCGAGCGCGCTTTTTGATTGGCATCTGGGATGTCAGAGGTGCGTAGTCTAATCCATGTAGACCGAGGTCTGTAGTGACGGGGTCACTATTGACGAGGGTCTAACCAACGGGTAGTGACAGAGGTGTTCGCCTGTAGTTTGGGTCGCGCCCTTCTGACAGCTTCACGGTCTGCTTACCCGGATGACATTTAGAATCCGTTGTGTGCGATCGACGGATTCTATTGTCGACCCCATCGACGACATTTGTTATGTTCGTGTGTATGGGTTTAGACTTCGTGAGTGAGTGCCACTGGGGATGGACCGCGAGTGTCTCCCGGGACCAGTGAACTCGTCACTTAGTCTGTATTCGGATCCTGTCGTGGATAGACCATGTACAGGGATTTGACTTCGTAGGAGTGTCATCAGGGATAGACCGTTGGTGATCTATCGAGATTGATGAACTCATGACTACTTAGTCGAGAGGGATGTGTAGTGATCATTTTACGATCTTACACTGATCCTTATATGCTGATGGACAGCATGAGTGGCTTTCAGGCCAGTGTTTTCTATGTGTGTGCATGATACGTGTTTATGTGCATTGAGGTCGAGCGGCCTTCGTTCGGTTGAACGTGGGTACGGGTGATCTGACTAGCCAAGATTGGCGTCAATACGATGGATAGCGCGATATCGTGGGACATATTACCCTAGCTAAGTATATGTCTTATGATTATCTCTACGTGAGCCATCGTTACTGGTGTTACATCTCAGGTTGAGGAGGTGATACTTGTACCATACGGGATACTGCCTATAGGGTAGGCATGATGTGCACGAGTAGGCCGTGTCAAGGATACTGGAGGACGTGATGTAGTCCGAGGAGAGTGGAGACACGACGGTTTTGGGATACTGGAGGACAGTGTGTCCGAGGATGGTTGAGACCGGATGGTCATTATGTGTTATATGACTGTATGTTTGTGTGGTATATGGTAGAGGATTATAAATCTTGCCAGCGTATTAGACGCTGACCTTGCCGTGTGTATTTCTCTTTTTTGTAGGTACTTGTGGTGCTGTTTTGGGCTGGACGAGAGACGACGCAGGCTTTGTGATCATGGATAGGGGCCACCGCGATATTTTATTTCTCTGATGTTTAGACACTAGGTTTATTGTTCATACTTTTATGTATATTATTATTTGTGTCTGGGGTGAGGTGTCAGCGTGAGTCCGGTTATAGGTGAGGTTTGTAAAAAGTTTTAATTTTTCCGCTGTTTTAGAATGAGATAAATAACCGGGCGTCACAGTAGTAGTACAATTTTTGTCTTTTAAGTAAATTATGGCTTGTTTCATAATGTTTCTTCTACTTGTTTTGAGCATGTTTATAATGTGTTTTGATATGCACGTTTGAGACACATTGGGAATGATAAGATGAATCGTCTAATGAAAGAATAACTTTTGAGTTCATTTTCTAAATTCGATTTGTACACATGTGAAATATGTCTTGCAAGTGAAATAACTCGCAAGCCTTTTTAGTAAGGCAACAAGAGCTGAATATCCATTGCAATCAATACATACTGACATTTGTGATTCATTGAGTGTGACAACTCGTCACTGAGCTTCATATTTTATGACATTCATTGAAGACTTCACGCATTTTGATTAAGTGTATTTGATATCTCACATGTCCGAAGCACAATGTTGTTTCAAATACTTCATGAGTGAAGTCGAGAATCAAAAGAATGAACAATCAAAACTTTGAGAACCGATTGCGGGCGTGATATTTGTCAAAACAGTTTTAGGAACTGTGTATTGAAAAAGGGATTACTCGATAGTTGACTACTCCTTATACTCCACAGCAAAACAGTGCTGCTGAGAGAAGGAATAGAACTTTATTAGACATGGTGAGATCCATGATGGCGCAAGTTAACCTACCAATTTCCTTATGGGGAGATATTATTTGTTAACTACAGCCTATATTTTAAATTGAGTACCATCCAAGTCAGTGACATCAACTCCATATGAACTATGGACAGGTAGGAGACCTGACCTAGATAATCTAAAGCCTTGGGGTTCGGCTGCACATGTGCATAACGTACATGATATGTACGGAAAGCTAACTCTAAGAGAAAATAAGTGTATTTTCATATGGTACTCGGAGGAGTCCAATGGTTATGTGTTCATTGGTGAAAATGGAGATGAACATATCATTGAAATAGTATCGAGAAATGCAAATTTTCAAGAGACTGAATTCCTAAGTCGAGATGAATTACGAAACAAAGAACCGTTCTTTGAGGTTAATGATGAGAATGGGGACACAGACTTAGCTTCTGATCCTCTAGAGGCACAAAGTTCAGACCTAACACCACTCAACATCTCTCGTAGTGTTGATCAGAGTGGGATAGATGTATATGTTACACCTCTAGATGAGTATACCTAAAAGTTCGATCATCAGAACCTATTCGTTATTCTTGTAGAAATTGTATACCTAAACGTCATTATGACATTGATGGGTATTCTTTTATGACTGATTCAGTTGAAAATGAAGAGTCTGCCAGCGAGACTTTATCCTTTTTGCTTCCTTGATAAAACCTGAAGGTTATATGGAAAATTGCAATGGAATATCAGAATTCCATGAAGAGTAACTATGTCTGGGAACTAGTTGATCTCCTGAGTGGATGCAAGACAATTTGGGAACAAGTGGGTTCTCAAAATTAAGCGAAAGGCTGATAGGACAACTGAACGATACTAAGCTCATTTAGTTGCTAAAGACTATAACCTATTTGAGGGTATAGATTATGAAGAAACCTTCTCTCCAAGTGTGAGGTTTTCTTCGATTCGCCTACTTCTAGCCATTGTGGCCAATTTTGATTTGGAACTACATCAAATTAACGTTAAGACTGTTGTTCTCAATGGAGAATTGAAGGAAAAGATCTATATGGAACAACCAGTGGGTTTTGTTGTCTAGTCAATGGTACTTGAAATCTCATCAGGTGATGATGATGACCATTGTGATTATGTCAAACGTTCAGAAAAGTATTTCGTAATACTATCATTATAAGTTGATGATATTCTTTTGGCTGGGAATGATATTGAGTACTTGAATAAGATCAAATAATGACTATCCTCATCTTCGAGATGAAGAATGTGGGTGAAGCTAAGTATTTCATCAAAATCTATAGGATTCGTTTCAAAGGTTGCTTAGAGTCTCGCAGGAGACTAATATCCATAAGCTCCTTAAACGATTCAAGATGGATACCTGTAAAGTCATTGATACTCTATTTATCAAAGGTGAATACATAAGCCGAAACATGGATCCCAAAAGTAGTGAAGAAAGACATTTCATGATAAAGGATTGTAAGCACACCAGTGGGTGATGTGACGATCAAATGTGATAGTCAAGCAATTATTGCTTACACGAAAAATCCCAAATACCATGAAAAACAAAACCACAATTTGTTTAATTTTGTCGGGGACATTGTTAAAACAAAAGGAGTAAATATTATATATCTATGCATTTGATAGTGGCTGATCCAATGACCAAACCAATACCTAAAGAGGTGTTCAAGGATCATGTCGAGTCTTTGAGACTACATAGAGTTTGATTATATGTAAATAATCAATGACAATGTGATGTTCTTTTGAAATTAATATGTGTATTAATGTTGAGTGTATAAGTATGTATTATACTTGAAAGGTATGTCTACAAGTTGTGACTGGTTCTCTCACATGAACAGTTACCTCTGACATCGAGGATGTGCAGAGAAATGAATCCCCATATTCATGGACTTGTAAAATAGCCAGATTGCAGTTCTCCTGGAGACAATGGGAGTCTCTGAGGACGTAATAGAGGGGAGAACTCAAGTTAAGTGGGAGACGGACACTTGAACTATAATCTGTACGATGCTAAATTGAAAGACATACGCTTCCAAAGTGGAAGAAGAGCATTGTAGCGCGTGTTCATACCACGTGTGCTTTTGTGATCATTAAAAGGTGAATGAGAGAAACTTCCCTGTTTTCTCATTATGTGAGACCTTGAGGTTGAAACGATGACGTTGAACTCATTTCGTTACCCTTAAGACTTCCAACTGTGTCTTAATGTTCACTAGGTGCTGCTACTTTGATATCTTACCAAATAACCATGGAAATTCGGTAAATGCGGTACATATCAGGAAAGCAACTGACGTGGAGTTTAGAGACTCTAGTGGAGAAGTAAGATTATCTTAAAACATGCACTTAACTTGGTATTCAAGGCTAGCCCAATCGTGTACGGACATGATTGTGAATATGAGTTGGGACAAGGTCGAGTATGCTAAGTATCTGAGGGGGATAAGAGATACCTCGACTAGTGCGGTTTATAAAGATATCTGGGGTATAGCGAGTAAAAGTCCTCAATATATTTCGTGAACTGTCATAATACACTAACCGGTTTATGACGACGACATAGTTCACACGCTCGCAGGTCACACGATCTATTTGCCATCTATGAAATGATATTGTTGAGAATGTTTATTTGGACGTCGAGTCTAGCCCTTTGTGCGAGTGGGAGATGTTAGGATATGGGTCGCCCCGGGGGCTTGACCCGACCCGTGAAATAATTAAAATAAAAGTATTTTAATTTATTTTATAATATATACTATTATTTGTGTAATATAAATATATATTATAAATAATTATCCTAATAATTTCTCTACGCAGCAGTTATGAAAATGCAGTTATCTGTATTATTAAATATATAGTGATATATTTATACAGATAAGAATGGCTGTAAAAGGTTAACGTATGCGCAGAAGAGAAAAACACAGAAAAATAAACAGAAATAAACATATCATTGTAGTTCTTAGATCGTGAAGAACAATTCAACACTCCAATCGGGAGAGTGTTGTAGACACTGCGTAGCACAAGAAACAACACGCAACAAGAAGATTCGGTCCGTTCGATTTACGTTTCCGCATCGAAGACAAGTAAGTCTTCTACTTTATTTTTATCGAATTGCTTATATCGATTAAGTAATTCCTTCACATGTGCTTGCAATAAAAGTCATAAATTCTCTATTTCATCTATGTCTTCTACTGCGCCTTAGCAATATATATTTACAGATTTCTGGACCGCCCCCTTTATTCCCATGATGGTTACAAATATTATATCATTTTTGTTGATAATTATACAAAATATATATGGTTTTATCCCTTGAAACTAAAGTCCGACACCATAGACGTTTTTATTCGATATAAAACATTAGTTGAAAAATTCTTCCAACTTCCTCTCATTACCTTATACTCGGATAATGGTGGTGAATATGAGGCACTTAAAGAATATTTATCGATTAATGATATATCACATCTTACTACTCCTCATAATGGTTATTCTGAAAGGCGTCATCGACACATTCTTGAGACATGTCTTTCCCTTCTAACTCATGCTTCTATGCCATTGGAATTTTGGACCAATGCATATTCTACGTCGGTCTATCTTATCAATTGCCTTCCCACAGAGACCTTAAAAAATGTCAACCCATATCTCAAGCTTTTCGGGAAATTGTCGAATTATAATAAACTACTAAGTTTCGGATGTCTTTGCTATCCTTGGTTAAGACCTTATACTCAACATAAACTTGATCCAAAATCCATTCTGTGCATCTTTGTGGGTTATTCTTCCACTTAAAGTGCCTATTATTGTTTAGATCCCAAAACAATAAGAATATATACCTCACGACATGTCCACTTTGTCGAAACCAAATTTCCTTATTCTGACATTCTCTCACCATAACAACCACATGAACCTTTAATTGAAGAGTGGTGTCTTATGAATATTCCACTTTCTTCACACACTGTTGTTTTGGGGTTAGAAATCGGAATAAAATATATTACTTGATTGTGGGCTTGAATCTAACCAAATATTAAATTTATATTTAGAGAGTGAATTGTTGTTATGCTTTTTATTGAGCTGAAGAAGATGGATCCCTTTACATTTCCATAGCCTCTATTTATAGACCATATCCCACTTGTAATGAGTATGCGACCATCATCTATGCATTGGTGCTAGAGTATTTGTCAGGAACATAGCATGCGCCGTCGACTCTAATCATTACCTGTTGGCATGTATGCTTTTTCTGTCAAGTGTCAGAAAACTTGAGAAATTGATGTCTCCAAGATGATTGTTTGCTCGAGCTTGATTCCAGATGACGTATGACGTATCCACTCAAAGAGGACTTGGTGTTGTGGTCACATGCTTTATTGGGTTCTACACGTGGATGGTCTCAAGGCCTTTAGGTATCAGAATCTATTGGTATAATACCTCTTAATTCTATTAAAACTTGGTGGTCAAAGACTCTCCTTGGGTGATATTGACGTTGACCATATAATTTTTATACCACACAACATTATGTCCCCCGGAGTTAGATTAAACTTGATTTAAACTGGCTTTAGTAGTTGTGTCATTCGCCGCCCATGCACTTATGATGTGGTGCATTCTTCCGAGGTAGTGGTTAGCCGTTCGAACCATTAAATGGATGTTCAACTTCCCATAAGCTTGGAACTCTATTTGTAGGTTGATTTTCCACTTTCCAAATCATCCTCAACATACAACCTTCCTAATCATCCTTGATGAATGTGGTTGATCGCAAAATCCCAGAATTTTATGATGACAAGAAGGTGACCTTTTGCGACGTAGTGCGAAAGAAAGAATGGATGAAGAAAATGCCTCTTTCCCTTCCTTTCTCCCAGAAGTTCTGGTACCTGGCCGGAGGTTCCGTCATTCTAGTGGATGCTTTTGAGCGCTCATGGTCAATCACCGTAGAGATGGACGCTGATAGACTGGTTCTGGCTGACGGGTGGGAGCATTTCTGCAAAAAGCGGGGAGTTTGCTCCCGGTGGAAAATACCTTGGAGTATCTAGGACCTGAGACTTTTAGCATTGGGATTTTTGATCGCAATAACGATGAAGTTATCTTTCTTGATCCCGACACTGATGAAGAGGGTGAAATTTCAGATGCTTCCAGCTCCACGCTTTTGCCGTCTAAATTATGGTAGAATTGATGTATCGGATCGTCGTTGTCTTTCTTTTCCCTTTGTGATGAAGGATTGTTTTGTAACCTCGCATTTTGCGGCTCATTGTTGCCCTTTGCTTTCGTTCCAGATGAATAAAATGCATTGAAAGTTTATTTATGTGCATATAGAATATTTATTTATTATATATATATATATATATATATATATATATATATATATATATTGAGAAGTATAGGAATACTATTAATATTTAATGTGTATATATGTGTATAAATTTTGATATGGTCGTACATATATATTTGAGAAGTATAAGAATATTAACTTATTTATATGCTTATAGGACTATTATTTTTTATTTTTTGTGTATATATATTAATATTATGCGAACATATATCTTGAGAAGTATAGGAATATTATTAATATTTAGGACCTGTTCTTTTGGACTGAAACCGGCTGAACTGAATTGAAATTAAGCGATTTGAACTGAACTGAACTTAAGCGATCTGAACTGAACTGAATTGATTTTTTTTTTTAAAATAATAATAATTTTTATAAATTATTATTTATTTTTAAATAATAATAATATTATAACAGTAAGTAGATTTTATATTTTTTGTGTGGTCACATGCTTTATTGGGTTCTACACGTGGATGGTCTCAAGGCCTTTAGGTATTAGAATCTATTGATATAGTACCTCTTAATTCTATTAAAACTTGGTGGTCAAAGACTCTCCTTGGGTGATATTAACGTTGACCATATAATTTTTATACCACACAACATTATGTCCCCCGGAGTTAGATTGCCTTCTACGGACTTAATTCAGGATGAGTTGACTGCTGACAACGATCTACCGAAGGATGATATCCAAGTATCCGAGAAAAATTTGTCTGTAAGGGTGCGGTCGCAGAGTAGCGAAGAGGAAGGTTTGTTGGCAAAGCGTGCGTCTCAATTGTTGGACGATAGAGGAGGTCCTCCTTTGTCGTTGCCTACCATTGACGTCGCCACGGGCTTGAATGAACGTTACGTGGACCGTTCATTTTATGGAGTTAATCCCGCCATGGTCGACCAGTAATTATATTCCATATCGCTATTTCATACTCCATGGAAATCATCATAATTGTATCGTCGTATAATGTTAATATCGCTTATTTTTTGTAGCATTTTGGATGTTGAACCAGATATGCCACATCATATCGTACAAATGGGGGCTGCTCATAGCCCACCTTTGCCCTCTGGAATAAATTTGGTTCCTGTAGCTCAAGCAATGTCGACGGCCGCTAAAACATGGACAAAATATTTGGATATATATTCTCGGAGTCCCGTGCGAGCATTTTCTACTGCCATTGTGGAATCTCAACAAGCTGACACCATGATTCAAGCTTGTCATCTGCATTGGAGAGAGGCAAGGGCCGAGGTTGAGGCTTCTCGAGGAAAAATAGCAAAGCTGGAAGCCGAGAGGCAGACTTGCTTGGACAAATCAATTTTCGAGATTCTGAATTAAATAATGTGAAGGAAGAAATACAACTTGTCAACTCCGAGCAAGATATGCTGAAAACTGAACTTTCCCAACTTAAATCTGGCCTGGATGCTAAAAATGAAGCTTTTGCGCCTTCAGTCTTGTTTCGAACGTCAAGAATTAGATCTAGCGACTCTGAGGCAGAAAGAGATGGAAGCGCAATCCTTGGTTGTGAAAGTCGAAGCTTGTCTCAAAGCTGTCATGGAGGTTTCCGAGAGAATTCGGAAAGAGCGAGACGACTTTGAAGCGGAGTTGAAGCTTATTGATTTCGATCCTCAGCATGATCCAGATGCTTACGGTGACTTCTTGTATGTGATGGGGGCGGTGGATATTATCCGGGCGCTTAAAAAAGCCGGTTCCGATGAGGCGTCAATAGAGATAGTGGTTCAGCAATTGAAAGATTACCTTGAGGATCGGGTCAATGACCGTGGCGGAGCCAGAAAAATTATGCTGTAGGAGCTTTGCTAATACATTATGTATATATATATATATATTAAAATAATATATTTAAATATTTGATACAATAAAATATAAAAAAATTATATTAAATATAAAATATGTTTAATTAAATCACTATTTATTTGTAAGATTTTTTTTAATAACCTTTATAAAAAACATTAAAAATAAAAAAAATATATTTAAATATATTTTTTAAAATGAATGAATAGCAATTTAATTAAATATTTAAATACTATAATTTAATCTAAATAATATAGAATTTTGAAAATTAAAATAATGTATTAAAATGATGATTATTGATTAAATTAATTGGTTTATTAAGATAATGATTATTGATCACGTTTTAAAGATTAGATTAATTTATTAATATTATATTTATTAGACATTGATTAAATTTATTGGTTTATTAACATAATAATTATTGATTAAACATATTGAGATTAGATTAATTTATTAATATTATATTTATTAGACATTAGTAAATTTTGGGAACTGCAATAATAAAAATAATAATTGTTGTTGAATTTATTAAGCAATTAATCCTTAGCGTTAATATTTTTATTAGTTAAATTTGTTAAACTAGTCCTCCTCCCGTGCAGGTGTATTTAATTCAACTCTTTCTACTTAAATTTAATGTTTAACATGTTAGATGTATACATTGATAATTGACAAATAAACATTAAGTGAATTATATAATTGAAATAGTAATCACAATGATATTACACATAATTATTTATATACTACATTTAGTTGGATTTATATTTAATCGAATTGATATTTTGCTTTAAAAAATAGTTTTGTTAATAAAGTCATTATGTCTGATTTATATTTAATATAATAGATATTTTGCGTTAAAAAATAGTTTTGTTAATAAAATCATTCTCAAATTATACGTATATAAAATTCTATTAATATTAATATTGAAATAATTAAGTATCATTTCATAGTATAAATCAAATTTACAAATCAATTGGTTTAACAACAATGAGTTTAGTTTCATTTGAAAATTTCATATTAACAAAGTAAAGAAATTGACGGTAACTCAAATAAAAATAAAACATAAACATAAAATAAGTAAATAATTAATCTTTAAAGCTAAAAACATAGTTAAGTAAATTGCTGTTCAAACATAACCCAAAAAGTATTCAAAATATCAAAATAAATTGTTCCAAAATACCAACTGACAAACTAAAAAAGATTTAAGTACAAATTACAAATTACTTAAACAATAATCATTTTTTCATTGGACATGCATTCTATCACTCGATCAATTGTATGTCATCCTGAATTAATATTGATTGAATAATTGTTATATTTATAAAATTTAATTATTTTTTGTTACTAATTACTTTAAGAACGAAAATTTAAACGAAACGTTATTAATAATCTGAAAATTTTAATACTGCCACATTGAGTATTGCTTGTCGATCAATTTTTTTAATGATTGTTTTATTTATGCTTATAGTTATAAATATAATAATTTACTTTTACTTGTAAATATAATAATGTCCGACTTTTTCAATGTTCACATCGGTAATATATTGCATGTTGGTGAAAAACTCTTTATTTGATTTACTATATAATTTTTTTTGGTGTTTTAGAATATTTTTGATTTAATATGAGTTTGTGGATATTTTTTTAACCCGTCATTTAATTTATAGAGTTTCTTTACATATTTGTTATATTTGCTCAAAAAGTAATACACAAAATTTTAAAATGTTTAATTATAATTATAGAAACAGTATCCAACAGGGATGATGGCATTTTATGGTTCTTCCAATGTTGAATTCTAATTTTAGAAATGGTAGTCAACAGAATTGAGGGAATTTTAGGACCGTTTAGTATAATTTAGTGTATAAAAGGTAATTTGTTAAATAAAGATATCTAATATATAATTTGAGATACAAAATTCAAAATATTCACAAAAAATTCAAGAGTTACATGCAAATTTTGATTAAGCAAACAACAATGTATATTATATTAATAGTACATGAATATAATAATTATTAAATAAAAACATCATTTATTATTTATATAAAAAAAGGAAGAGAAGAAAAAAAAACAAAAAAAATAATGCCAATAATAAATCTGATAAAAAAGAGACGACATGATTTTATAGCTTTTATTATGGTATATATGGTGGTATAAATAATATTTTTTAATAGACGGATTTAAGGAAGAATAATAAGGAAAAAACGTGTTAAAAATAAATAGATATATTAAAAAATTTATTTATTATTTTAAATTTATTGAAGTCAATATTTACTATTATAAATGTATAAATAATATTATCATTAATAGAATAACGGATTTAAAAGAAATTAAAAAGGAAAAAACGTGTTGACTAATCGACTAAAAAATTATTTTTGTAATTTATTATTTTAAAAAACAATTTAAAAAAGAAAATAATAATCAACGATTGTATTATTGACTGTTGACTAATTGATTAAATAATTATTTTTGTAATTTATTACTTTAATAAACAATTATTTTGTAAAAAAATAATAATCATGAATTGTTTTATTGTCTTTTAAATTATTCGAATAATTATTAAATAAAATTTTATTTCATTAACTCAATTAATTATTTTAATTCTATTTTAGTTATACTTTTATGTAATACAAATACAAATATTGTTCTGTAAGTTACGACATAAACAAAATTAGAATGAAATTAAATATAATTATTGTAAATTATAAATTACAGTAAATTGAATAAATTAAATCATAAATAAAATTAACACATACTACTCTAATCTTATTAGAAAACACAAACAAAAATTTGGTTCCATTTAAAACTTGTGCAATTCCATATTTGATCTTTCTTCATGGACTTCTAATTGTTCGATTTGCAGAGTTTTTACTTATAAAGAAACCTATAAAATAAACAGAGTCTTTTACAAGAAACCTAAAAAAAAAAAAAAGTTAAATACAAAAGTTCTACAAAAAAATGAATCATTACAAAGCATAAAAAATCCAAAAAACCTAGAAAAACAATACGAAAATCATTACTAAATAAATTGTTATATTTACAATACAATTATAATCAACAAAATATCAAAACTAAAATTCGAGTTAGTAAAAAATACGCTGCAAAAAAATAAAAATATTAATTATCAAACAATAATATTAAAACTAAAATTCAAATTAGTAAAAAAATACTTACATTAAAGGCTGCAAAAAATAAAAATTTTAATAATTAAACGATTATATTAAAATTAAAATTCGAAGATACTTACATTTGAAGACATTTGAAGGCTACAAAAAATAAAAACATTAATTATCAAACAATAATATTTAAATTAAATTCGAATTAATAAAATAATGCTTACACATTTAAGACTGCAAAAAATAATAAAAACAACAAAACTTATATAGCTCTGCAAAAGAAAGTGTGAGTATGAACAAATTAAAAAAATATAATAGGAGAGGTAGGAAGTGAGTGAATATAAACGTCCTTTATATAGACACATATTTGAATTATTCATGATTATAGTAATATAAATAGTAGATAATATAAAATTTATTTAGTTGCTTAAAATAAGGAGTAGATTTACCTTACCGATATTATTGATTATATAATATAAATTAATTAATTAATCGGTTAAATATATTAATAAAAAAATCCAAATTCTCTCATCATTAATTACGCTAATTAATTTTAATACTATAAATAAATATTAGTATAATATAATAAACGTAATTAAATAAATAGTATATAATAAACGTAATTAAATGAGATAAATAAGGAAGAAAGATGATATTTTGAATATTTCAAATCAATATTTACAGACTATAAATGTAAATTATATTATATAAATAAATAGATAATTAAGCTAATTAATTAATTACACTAATTAATTACCAGTGTGAACACAAATTTAATTTAACGGTTCTGGTTTATTAATAGGTGTGAACACACCAAAATCTAACGGGTAAAAATATGCCACTTAGAACAATTGCTAGCTGAATTATATATTATAAGGATATAATAATCAGCCCCTACTCATTAATGATTTTTGTCTCACGGCTCTGGGGACTGATCATTAAAGTAGACTGATTTTATATAAATATTACATCTAAAAAGACAAAAATAATAAATCTAGGGGGAGCTTAAGCCCCTAGATCTTCCTTAGTGGCTCCGCCCCTGGTCATTGATCCTCGGTTTCAACAGGACTTCCTCGATTTGGAGCGTGATTTTGAGATCGATTTGAAATGGTGTCCGGAATATGATCGATTGTTCTATCCCGGTGGGCAAGCTCCTAGTTTTAACGCTGGCCACCCCGTTGATCCCGTTAACGTTGAGGTAGCACCTCCAGTAGCTCATGTTGATGGTGCTTAGTCTTCCAATTAACTTCCTTTAGCTTCTTGAAATATCTTTATGTTGCTGCGTTGTTCTTTTCTTTGGTAATTATTTCAAACTTTTAGTTTCTGGGTTGCTGAACTTGGTTTCTGTATTTTCATGTCCACTCGATTTGGCTTTTTCTTCTTCTTATTTTTGTCTGTTGGTGGCTCTTTGTTTTGTCAAACTCTGCTTGCTGTATCCGATGCATGTGGGTTTTTCCTTTTATTTTGTTAACATTGTTTGCTGTAATGTTTCTATATATAGGTACATATATATTCAAGTTATGTATATAATAGTAAAATATATTACGTATGAATATAAGTATATATATATGATATTATACTATATATTATGGATGAAGCTTTAGTTGATTTCCAACTTAAATTGACTTAGTTATTTCGAGCTCGGAGCATGTTTAAAATTGCTCTTTTCCTTAGCTCGATAGTGTTTAGCTTTTATATGAGTTTGGGATTTTAACCTACCAAAGGTTTATTAACCTGTTAAAACTCGGTTTTGGCTTGAACGCCTTTTTCTTTGGCTTCGGCTTTAGCTCGCATCTCTTTCTCCCCTTTGGGTTTTGAGCTCGGCTTTAAAGTATTTGGGGTGGCATTTGTTGAATGATCTTCTGATGCTTATAAGCATTCTTGATGATGTTAGTAGCTCATTTTAAAACACAATCGGTTTTGAGCTCGCTCTTATCTCGAGCTTGTCTATCTCGATCGGCATTTGAGCTTATTTTCCCTTTCGGGTTTGAGCTCTGCTTCAAAGTGTTTGGGATTGTATTTACTTTAATATACATAATATATATCATTATTTTTTATTCTCATATGTATTTTTGAGGTAGTAACCTCATTTTTCTGGGTGTATTTTTGAAGTCAATTTTCTCATGTGCGCAAAAATTATGTTGCGAGCTTTCTCTATTTGGGTTAAGCTCGCTTCAGAGCCTTTATTTATTTGTCTTTTTTATTTTTTATTTTTATTTCGGTATGTACATGTGGGACAACAAATAATTTGTTTTTGTCTTTATAGCAAATAAAGGCTCTGAAGCGAGATTGATGGAGTATATAATTAATGTCTAGATTTAAGCTATTTAATTAAATACACAATATTTAGTGTATTTACCAAAGAAAAGAACAACGCAGCCCCATGCGCAACCCCATGCGATCGCATGAGCGATCGCGAGCCCCGTACGGGGGCTCGGCTGGGTAGCCGCGGGTTCGCCCGCGGCGGTGTGTTCGGCCGGGCTCCGGCTCGTGCGGTGGTTCGCGGGTTTTTCCGGCGAAGGAATTTTGATTGGGGTCGTGTATTTCGCTATTCCGTCGACCTCGGGATATCGATTTCCAACAATTGGTATCAGAGCGTTGGTTCTAGTTCATGTGTAAATACGATAAATTATTTTACCTTGCAGGGTTTCCGACTATTATGGCTTGTTATAATTATTCGTTAATTATTTTGTTGTTATGGTTTTGATTAAACTCTCGGACATGTCGAGATTCGTTTTATGTGTGGTGAATGCTTGTAATAGTAAAAATTAGGGGGTTGACCGAATTTAAGATTTATTATTATTGTTCTACCTTTTCCGGAAATTGTATATGGTCGATTTCATGTATAGAATCGATACCGGATAGTGTAATTTAAATTTTGTAATTTATTTACGTTGGATCAATGTCGAAACGACCGCCGGAGAAGAAGACGTGTGACGGAGGAGACGAAGAGAGGGAGGACTCAGGATCGATCATCCTCATGATCGATCTCCATGATGTTCGATCGAGGGGAGGCGCCGCGGGGGCTTCTCGGCCGCGATGCCGCCGGTTACGGTGGTGAGCCGGCTGGGCGGCGGCGGTGGTCCTCCTCGGCCACGGTCGATCGGTTCGGGGGGGGGGGGGGGGGGGGGGGGTGCGCGGGGATCCCCACCCCGTGCTTCTCCGACCGAGATCCTACTTTCCTAAATTATTCGGTTTTCCTATTTTGATTATTCCTATTTTTGACAATTTTCATGGATTAGGAATCCTTATAATATATAATTCAGCTAGCAATTGTCCTAGGTGGCATATATTTTAGCCGTTAGATTTTGTTGTGTTCACACCTATTAATAAACAAGGAGCGTTAGATTAAATTTGTGTTCACACTGATAATTAATTAGCATAATTATTTTAATTAATTAGCATAATAATTTATTTTTTTATATAATATAATTTACCTTTATAATCTCCTTAATTATAGTAAATATTTACTTGAAAGATTCAAAATATCAACTTTATTCCTTATTTATCTCCTTTAATTACGTTTATTTTTTATTCTATTATACTACCACTCATTTATAGTACTAAAATCAAGAGAAAATGAGATAGAATTTGTATTTTTTTATTAATATATTTAACAGGTTAATTAATTAATTTATATTATATAAACAATAATATCGGAATTTAAGTTAAATCTAATCCTTATTTTAAGGAACTAAATAAATTTGATATTATCTACTATTTATATTATTATAATTATGAATAATTCAAATCCGTGTCTATATAAAGGATATTATATTCACTCACTACCTACCTCTCATTATTCTATTTTTTTATTTGTTCATGCTCGCAATTTTTTTCCAGAGCTCTATGTAAGTACTCATTCTCTACCTCTCACTATTCTATTTTTTTTATTTGTTCACGTTAACACTTTTTTTGCAGTGCTCTATAAGTTTTGTTGTTTTTTGTATTTTTTGCAACCTTCATTCTGTATTCATTGTTTTACTAATTCGAATTTTAATTTTAATATTATTGTTTAATAATTAATATTTTTATTTTTTGCAGCCTTCAATTTAAGTATTTTTTACTAATTTAAATTTTAGTTTTAATTTTAATATTATTGTTTAATAATTAATATTTTTATTTTTTGCACCTTAAGTATTTTTTACTAATTTAAATTTTAGTTTTAATATTATTGTTTGATTATTAATATTTTTATTTTTGTTCAGCCTTCAATATAAATATTTTTACTAATTCGAATTTAAGTTTTAATATTATTGTTTATTGATTATAATTGTATTGTAAATATAACAATTTATTTGGTAATGATTTTAGTTTTTTTTTTCAAGCTTTTTGAATTTTTTTTCTTTTTTTAATGATTCATTTTTTTGCAGCCTTTTTTATTTCTTACTCTTTTTTTGTAGGTTTATTTATAAGTAAAAGACTCTGCAAATCGAACAATTATAACTCAATGAAAAAAGATCGAAACATTGGATTGCAAAAGTTTTAAATGGAATCAAGCTTCAAGCTTTCTATTATGTTTCCTAATAATTTTAGAGTATTTTGGTTGATAATTTATTTATCTTTTATTTTATTATGTAATTTACTTAATTTAGTGTAATTTATAATATTTTATGTAAATCACAATTATTATTATAATAAAATTTATATTATTTATATTTAATTTTATGTTAATTTTATTTGTGTTGTAACTTACGAAAGAGTATTTGTATTTAATCTTTATAATATATAATTTAGCTAAAATCATTTGATTTATTTGTATTTACACTTATTAAAAAATATAATTATGTTCAAACTTATTAAAAAATAATAATCGTTAGATTAATAATTTTGTTCACACCTACTGTCTACTGCTAATATTTATTAATATTTAATCATAATCAATTTATTAAGTAAATATTAAATACATAATTAATACATTAATAATAATATTTATATTTTTCTTATTCTTTCTTTTACGTCTACGATTGAATTTTATATAATTTACATTGATAAACTTCTGAATTAAAGATTGACTTGAAAAATTCAAATTATTAAATAAAGCATTTTTTTAATATCTTCTATTAATATTGAAATTACGCCTTCAGCGTAGGATACCAATTTTTCGAGAAATTGGTCTTGAACTCACAGACAGCAGCTTCCGTCAAAGTAAACACTCACACAATTCGTAGAATAAAAAGTGGAGACAAAGTTATGTAATAGTTTTCATTTCATTGATCAACAAAACTAAACTATTACACTTGAAAAGTATGGTAGGCAAAACGATTACAAGAAGTTTCCCGAGTGTCGCAACAACTCCCACTAACTTGCAATCTAGCACACGAGTACCTAGAGCTATATCTCCTAACTCTAATCTTGGCACACGGCGCAAAAGCTACTACACAAACTCAAAGCTCGAAACTCTCGGTTACGATTCTAAAAATCAGATTTCGTTCTCTCAAAATCGTCAAATGATGAAACTCAAATCCATGGGTATTTATAGTAGAGCCGCACATGTGAGGGTGATGATGTGGCACGTTCTCATTCGTCGCATGCTTGGCCTATGTCACTTTTCCATGGATGACATCATTATTGTAGAACTTAGATTCTTGAATCTTGGAATCTTGAATCCTCGATTCTTGAATCTTCGAATCTTGAATCTTCAATTTCAAAATCAAACTTCAATTTCAATCTTGACTCCATCGATCTCAATTCTTCATCTTCAATTTCTTGTGAAAATCTCTAAGTGTTGAAGTCTCAGAATTTCATCGTCTTCATGGTCGTCGATATTGTTGAAGTTGCAAACTTGGAACAATTCTTCATTTCTTTGAGCTGAGTACTTGGTGAAAGAAATCACGTTGAAAGGACTTCGTCTTTGAAACCATGGCAAAGGAGCATGAACTGCCGAAAACATCACAAGGGACATAACCGGCGACTCCTGTCGCCGGATTTTAAGCAAGTCCACAAAACCAGCGACTCCAGTCGCTGGAAAAATTCCAAGCACCAAAAATGGCGACTGGAGTCGCCGTTTCTCCAACGTACCAAAAACAGCGACTCTTGTCGCTGGAATTTTTCTTTGCCTCAAAACCGGCGACTTGAGTCGCCGTTTCTTCACAGCACCAAAAGTGGCGACCCGAGTCGCTGGAATTTCACTTGCACCAAAACCGGCGACTCGAGTCGCCGTTTCTATGCATACTCCAAAAGCGGCGACAAGGTTCGCCGTTTCCTCGTGTCACCAAAAGCGGCGACTGCAGTCGCCGTTTCCACAACCAAGCATCCAAAGCGGCGACTGGAGTCGCCGTTTCCGCGTAATTCCAAAAGCGGAGACTCGTGTCTCGGTTTCCATGCGCACGGTTGATGACTTCGGATTCCTATCCTGTAATCCTGAAATCAAAAGACACGAAGACAAAAACACAAGTACAAAAACACGTTGTCGCCAAAAACAACATTTACAAATATTTCACTTTATTCCTTATTTATCTCCTATTATTTATTTATTTATTTACTTTACTATATAAATTTTAATAAATAATAGTATTAATATTTATAATTGTCAATAAACAAAAAAAACTTATTAAGAGGAGAGTTTAAAAAATTAATATATATAATTAAGAGGAGAGTTTAAAAAACTAATTAAGAGGAGAGTTTAATATTTATAATTAATATATCATCCTTATATTTTTATGCAATAAACAAAAAAAATTTATTAATTATAATAACTTGAAAATTATTATTATCGATATAATTATTATTTTATTAACACTAAGTTAACTAAATATTAATATACATTAGCACAAAATTATCATTATATGAATCCAAATAAAATTATCAATTAAGAAATATTTATATTTCAATTTTTTTATTGTAAATTATGATTTAGATTACCAAAATTTAATAATTACGAAAAGTTTTTAAAATTACTATAATTTAAAATTGATTGTGTTTATTAATATTATTAAATATAATAAATAATATAATTTAAAATTTAATTGATACACTAAATTTTAATAAAAAATAAAAAATGTTCTCAAATAGTATTTTAAAAGGTGAATAAGCCAATGAAAGAAGGATATAAATCATATTTAATTTTAATAAAAATAATAATTAATTACTAAATATAATGATTAATTATAATTTATTTTAATAATGAATTATATTTAAGCATATATCACGGTCATAGTTATAAAATAAATATTAATAATGTATTTTTTAAGTGATATAAAATGTTGGTAATAATAGTAAATTTAGGATTTGGGTAATTATAACTTTTAATAAAGTAGAATTCTCTCTTAAATTTTTAATAAGGTAGAATTAGTAGGTTATTGGAGTATTTATTTAAATTTAAATTTCTCATATTTTCAATTTTATAATAAATATTATTAATCGTTGAATTTTAATTAAAAAAAATACTGATATTTTCTATTTTACAATGAATATCATTAACAGCTAAATTGCAGTACAAAATAATAGTAAATAGAAATTTATGTAATTAATTATTGTTCTAGAATTTCAAATTAACTTATTTGTGACAAATTTCATTTTTAATTTGTACGATTATTTAATATTTTTAATTAACATTTGTTCATTATACAATTATTTACTATTTATTATTCATACTATTTATATCTTTCAAGTGTCCAATTAAAAGGTCGAAAATTATTCTTAGAAAACACTTCATCTTTTTTGATTTTCTATATAATTATAAATATAAATAAATTATTAAAACAATGTTATTGAGAAATATAGTTGAAATAAAAATAATAAAATTATTCATTAATAATTTAATATTAATATAAAAATTCATACAAATTATATATTTTAAAAAATCAATCAAAAAGTAATAATTATGATTGAAAAAAACTTCAAGTTTTAATTTATTTTATTTTTTTATCATTATAAAAATTAATAAAATAAATTAAGAAATAAGATAGATAAAATAAAAACAAAATTATCGAATAATCTAATTTTATTAATTATAACATTCCACATTTATAATTTTGAAGATTATATGTTTCAAAAGACTAATTAAAAGATTGTCATTATTTAAAAACACTTTTAAATTATGTTTTAATTTTATTTTCTTTATATACAACATTTATTTTTAATAATTCAAAGATTGCAATTATTTAAAAACACTCTTAAATTATGTTTTAATTTTATTTTCTTTATATAAAACATTTATTTTTAATAATTCTCATGAATTTTATATTTAAAATGAAAAATAAATACTGATTTTTTGTATTGAATTTTGATGAATATATCATTTTTTAATTTTCTATATCATTATGAAGACAAATAAATTAATAAATCAATTATATATAGATCGAAGATACTTCAAATACAAACAAACACAATTATTCACCAATTTAATTTTATTAGAAAGCAATCATGCAACTTTTATAATTTTCACAAGTAATATATTTTCAGGAGGAGATTTTCTTCAAATTTGACCGGTGCATAAATGTATATATAGTTCACATCACTATTAATTCTTCTAATATATGAATAAATTGCAAAGTTTTGCGCTTGACCAAGAACATGAGGTTGCAATATATCGACGATGAAAATGATGATCGTAGGTTGCGTGAGTTCTCTGATTGGCTCTTCTATAGGGGATGGTACTACTGACGGCGAGAACGACGGGAAGTAGATATAGAGATCCCAAATGAATATTTGATAATTCAATAGGATTATATTGAATCGGTTGTTCATGCCGCGTACCCATCTTTCCATGATTACATCGAGAATATCAATTTTCTAGAAGGACGAGCGATTCTAGCGCCAACCCTGGATGACGTTAATGAAATCAATATTTACATGGTTGCAATTAATAATACGGACGAAAGGACTTACATGAGTTCGGATAGTATTTCACCTACCGAACACGGAGATAATATGTTTGATTAAATGCATTGGGTTGAGTTCTTAAATACCAACAAGTGTTCTAAATTACCAACCCATGAAGTTAAAAGTTGGTATTATTATAAACTTTTTTACTAAAATCTAATTCTATTAATTAATATATATATATATATATATATATATATATATATATATATAGACTTATTTTTCTTTAAGCAACAATTTATATAGTCATGCCATATTCTATTTATTGTATATAATTAACGAATTAATTAAATGTTGTGACATGATATATAGTTTTTGGAATTGTTTCGTATTAGGTTGGGGTGCCCGTTATGCTATTGCGGAATATGGATGCCTCTATCGGACTATGCAATGGTACTACAACTTGGTAATTATATTATACACGCGAAAGTATTATGAGGAAATAATTCTGGGGAAATAGTTTTTAATACTCGAATTGCTCTGACGCCCTCGGATACCAAATTCCAGTTTGCTTTCCTACGAAGACGATTTTCGATTATGATATCTTATGCCATGACTATTAATAAGAGTTAATGTCAGTCGTTGACAAATGTTAGAATATTTTAGAATAAACCAGTATTTACGCACGATCAATTGTATGTTGCGTTGTCTAGAGTAACCAACACGACCGGGTTGAAGCTTCTGTTTTGTAACCAGCGTGGTCGGACGAATAGAACAAATGTAGTCTATAAAGAAGTATTACAAATTTTTTAATATGAATGTAATTTTCTTTATTGTACTATTTCAATCATTCACTTAATATTTATTTGTCAATTATCAATGTTTACATCTAATATTAAGCAGAAAGAGCACTACTCCGATTAACAAAAAGTGGAATTAAATACACGTGCATCGCACGGGTAGGAGGACTAGTAAAATTAATTTGGAAAGTTCAGGAGTCCTAAATTATTTTATTTCCTTATTTCATTATAGAAATCTTTTAGAATATTCCAAGTGGGTCTTGGATTAATATTCGATTGAGTTAGTTCTTGGAATTATTTATTAAAAATAAATAGATTTAAATATTGGAATTAATATTCCCGTCACATGGAGCATTCAAGAACGAAGACTGAAGACTAGAAGATGCGCACGGGGATGGAATATAGCCATAATAGTCGGAAAATAATATTCTAGTATTATTTTGATTATTTGATAATATTCTATGTGCTTTATTTCATGTATGCATGCGTATGTGTATTCATTTATGCATTAGATAGCGTATCCCTTATTGTAAAAAGCTAAATGGGAGAGGGATTGGAAACAATCCCATTGTCTCCATTGCTGTTCTCTTGGTGACTTTTATGGACTTTTGAAGTTCGTATAGACAAGTCATTGGAGGAGAATTCTTGTAATTCCTTTTACGAGAAACATTGATTGAGTTTTCAAACAATGCCTAATTTGTCTTTCTGAAACTGATTTCAAGTCGACTCATTCTCACCCCGGGGAGTGGAATGGAGTCAAAGCCACTTGTCATGTGGAGGACACAAATGAGAGACTTTCGTGTCATTTTATGACTAGATCGATTGTCTGCTCGGCTCCCTCATTCTATGAGAGATAGGGCTGTTCGCATGGTGAATCACTGGTAAGAAACTTTGAGTTTCACTTGTGATTTACCGGATGTCAATTATAAAAATCTTTTGGTATAGTAAACGTCCACACAAACGTGGCTTGCTATACTGAATGAGATTTTGGATTAATTGATCTAGACAGTTATAGGAAGTTGTGAAGGATTGTGAGTTATCGTAAACGTCCACACAAACGTGGTTTGTGGTGATATAAAGATTCTGAACGAGTCACCTTAGTACTGAGTAATGGTTTACACTTAGGTACGCTTTATAGTATCCTTCCCAACGAAGTAACGCTATAATGATGTATGACCGAAGCAAATCTAATTGCGAAATCATTTGGATAGGTAAATGTCCACACTAACGTGGCTTGCCATATTTGATGGGATTTTAGATGAGATTAGTGATTTAATGATATTATTTAAGGGAGATAATATCGGAAATTAAATTAATTGTTTGCTGTTATACATGCTCATAGGTTAGGATATGAACCCACTTTCTGTGATACTTAATGAGAATAAACTCACTGGCCCCAATTACATTGATTGGAAGAGAAATCTGGACATTGTCCTGACTGCTGAGGAGTACAAGTTCGTACTCCACGAAAACTCTCCCGCTGAACCCACGGATATTGTCTCAACTGATGAGGATAAAGCATACTTTAGGAGGTGGAAAAAGGCTGATGAAATGACTAGGTGATATATTTTGGCTTCTATGTCAAATGTATTCCAACACCAACATGAGCCGATGTACACCGCCTATGACATGTTGCTTAACCTCAAGGATATGTGTGTTGGAGTTGTGTACTTAATGTCTAGATTTAAGTAACGGAAACTCACGATCCATTGCCATTAATCTATTTAATTAAATAAACAATTATTTGCGTTTAATTATTTATAATTAAATATATGCAAATCATAGTCCTGGATTTTATACGTTGTAGTTAGTATGGTGTTGTATGGACACACAGAAGATCATACTATCGGTTACTCGTATTTAATCGAACAGTTGCTCATGACCTAGATGGACACGGACCAATCCATCGGTATAGTCGTTGTGTGAGAGAGAAAATAATCTGTCTTGATTATTTTATCACACTTGTACACTTGGTGTATTGAGCGGATCTGCTTGAGATTTATCGATTAGGATTGCCGGCGATAATCGATTCAAGTCTCAGTGTATTTTATTCTTAATCCCCGATACTATTGCGGGTGTGTATATTTAATATAAGTGACTTTGATTTTCCAAAGGAATTAACCGATTTAATTATTGGGTTAATTACCGGTTAAGTTGGGTCACTATATTTTATATATGACATGCCGTGAATACTTGACGGGAAAGTGTATCCCGTAAGGGTTGATAATATCCCCGAGATGAGTTCATAAGGAATTATTATGTAAACCCTGCAGGTGGATTTGTTCCGCATAATAATTAAGGTTGAATGGTACTAGTCTCGGATATAAGAGATGAATAAATTAATTAGCAATAAATTAATTTTATTCATGGATATTTATATCTTAAATACACGGAATAAATAATACTACCGGAGAAATATTATTTGATATAATATGGTTTAATATTGGGAGTGCAATTAATTTATATAGTGGAAAATAAATTAATTAATATTAATGGGATTAATAGATTTGGGCTTGGGCTCAATTTAATCATTAATATTGGAAGCCCAATATTCCACCTCCTTAAGATCCCCTACGTAGCCTATAAAAGCACTACATGGTCTTCTCTATTCTCATATGTTCATAACTTGAAGATCACAATTCTAGAGAGAGAAAGTAGAGAGGAGGATCCATGGAGTTCGGTAGATCGTCGCCCACACGACGTCCGGGCTAGTGCAAGGAATACGTGGGAAGATCTCAAGGTCATCAAATTAAGTTCTACGTTTTTCCGAACAACGAGAACGAGGTAAATCGTAAAACCCTCTTTATGATTTAATCGTTAATTATCGTAAAAATATCGTGAACCAAGATCCGAGAACGCGACCCATGTCGAGGTTGAACCGGGCGGTGGTGATCGAAGATCACCGGACCGCCGGCGACTCAACGGCTCGCCTAGGAGGGGTCGAGGGGCATGAGCCTCGGCTGGACGCCGAGACTCGATCGAGCACGAGCTCGATCGCCCGTGCACATCCAGCGGGCTGCTGGAGCAGCGCCGCTCGCGCGGCACGAGCTCCGCTCCGGCGGAGCGATCACCGCTCGCGCGGCTGGACCGCGGCTCGCGCGGCGGTGGCTGCGGGCTGATCGCTAGCCACGGTTCGACCGTGGCTTGGGGGCGATCAGCGGGGTGTTGGTGGGGGTGTCCAGTGGGCTGCCAAGGGCAGCCCTAGGCGGCTGCCGTGTACAGCCGCGAACCCTTGCGAGGGCTCGACCAAACAGCCCGGGTTCGCCCGTAGTTGAGGTTTTGGTTGAGTCCGGCTTCGTGGTGGTTCGTGGCGGGATGTTCCGGCAACCGGGAGTCGATTGGAGTTGTTGTTCCGCAACTTTTACAACTCCGGATATTCGATCTCCGAGGGATTTCGGTCGGAATTAATTAGATAATTTATTAATTTAAATTTATTAATTCCGGGATATCGATTTCCAACAATTGGTATCAGAGCGTTGGTTTTAGTTCATGGTATTTTTCGATAAATTGTTCTACCTTGCAGGGTTTCCGATTATTATGGCTAGATTTAATTTTGTTAATTAATGTCATAATATTGTTCTTGATTTTTAAACTCTCGGTGATGTCAATATTTGTTCTTGTGTGGTGAATGCTTGTTCTTAATTTTTCCGGAAATTGTTTGAGGTCGTTTTGTAGAGAATCGATACCGGATAGCGTAGTAATAAATTTGTAATTTATTTTACGTTGGATCGAGTCCGAAACGACGACCGGAAAAGTGTGACGGAGGAGACGAAGAGAGGGAGGATTCCGGGGATCGATCAACCCCATGATCGACCCAAGGGATGAATCGATCGACCACCAAGGGGGTTGCCCGCGGGCTTCTCGGCCTTAGGTCGCCGGCGACGGCGGCTGGCCGGCTGGGCGGCGGCGGCGTGCTCCTCCGGGGGTGGTCGATGGTTGGGGGTGGTGCGGAGATCCCCACTCCGTGCTACTCCTAACCAAGATTTACTTTCCTAAATTATTCGGTTTTCCTATTTTGAGTATTCCTATTTTTTTGGGAATTCTCATGGAATAGGAAAAGAATAAATTTAGAATAAATTTATTTTTCCTTATTGATTATTCCTATTCATGGGAATTTTCATAGATTAGGAAAAAAGAATAAATTTATAATTAATTTATTTTTCCTATTTAATTATTCCTTTATGGAATTTTTAATGGATTAGGAAAATAATTAATTTGGAAAGTTTGGGAGTCCTAAATTAATTTTTCCTTATTTAATTATTCCTTTATGGAATTTTTAATGGATTAGGAAAGGAATTAATTTGGAAGGACTAGGAGTCCTAAATTATTTTATTTCCTTATTTCATTATGGAAATCATCTAAAATATTCCAAGTGGGTCTTGGATAGATTATTCTAGAGATTTAATGAAGTAGAAAGGAAAAATAAAATAAATTATTTTATTTCCTTATTTCATTATAGAAGTCTTCTAGAATATTTCAAGTGGGTCTTGGATAGATTATTCTAGAGATTTAATGAAGTAGAAAGGGAAAATAAAAATAATAAAAAATATTAATAATATTTAATTTTATTTTGATATATTCGATTGACTTAATTTTCGAATTAAGTAACTTTTGGATTAATTGAAAATAAATAGATTTAAATATTGGAATTAATATTCCCGTCACATGGAACATTCAAGAACGAAGACTAAAGACTAGAAGATACGTACGGAGATGCGATAAAGCCATAATAGTCGGAAAATAATATTCTAGTATTATTTTGATTATGTGATATTATTCTATGTGCTTTATTTCATGTATGCATGCTTATGTGTATTTAATTATGCATTAGTTAGCGTATCCCTTTATTGTAAAAAGCTAAGTGGGAGAGGGTATGGAAACATATCCATGGTCTCCATTGCTGTTCTCTTGGTGACTTTTATGGACTTTTGAAGTTCGTATAGATAAGCCATTGGAGGAGAATTCTTGTAGAAACTCTTACGAGAAACATTGATTAAGTTTATCAAACAATGCCTAATTTGTCTTTCCAAAACTGATTTCAAGTCGACTCATTCTCACCCCGGGGAGTGGAATGGAGCCAAAGCCACTTGGTCATGTCGAGGACACAAATTAGAGGCAGTCGTACCATCTTTTGAAGGTGGATCGATTGTCTGCTCGGCTCCCTCATTCTATGAGAGATAGGGTCGTTCGCATGGTGAATCACTGGTTAGAAACTTTGAGTTTCACTTATGATTCTCCGCGTCTTGATTTACAAGATTAAATGATTCAAGTAATTGGGAGTCAATTGTAAAAGTCTTTTGGTGTAGTAAACGTCCACACGAACGTGGCTTGCTACATTGAATGGGATTTTGGAACGATTGATGTAGACAGTTATAGAAGGGAGTAAAAGAGCGTATGTTAACGTAAACGTCCACACAAACGTGGCTTGCGGTGAATATACTTGTCCCAAACAATCTTCTTAGATACTGAGTAATGGTTTACACTTAGGTACGCTTTATAGTATTCTTCCCAACGAAGTAACGCTATAATTGATGTACGACCGAAGCAAATCTAATTGCTAAATCATTTGGATAGGTAAACGTCCACACGAACGTGGCTTGCCTTACCTGATGGGATTTTAGAGGCGATTAGTGGTTTAATGATATTATTTGAGGGAGATAATATCGGAGATTAAATCGATTGTTTGTTATTATATGTGCTCATAGATTAGGAAATGGCTTTGAACCCACTTTCTGTGATACGTAAGGATTTTAAACTCATTGGTCCCTAAATGTACTGATTGGAATAGAGATCTAGACATTGCCCGGACTGTTAAAGAGTACAAGGTTGTACTCAATGAGCTTTGTCCTTCCGAGCCTATTGACATGCTGGGATTCGATGTCCCGGGCTATCAAAAAAAATTGCGGAACCGATAACCCGACCGAAAACCCGTCGTCGGAGATTACACGAACACCGACTCATCCGCAGGAGTCCGACCTTTGGAGACTACGCGCCCGAAGACACGCAGCCCGCCCCCAGCCGATTTTCTCCCACGAGTCGGATCCACGAACGCGAACCACGGACGAGCTAGAGCATGACCAAGGCGTCGCCGCGGGAGAACCCGCGACTAAACCCTAGCCACGCCCACGCCCGGGCTCGCGATCGCCGTGTGTGGCGATCGCCGGGGATGCGAGCCATCCCCGCGGGGCTGTTCGGAACAGCCCCTGGAGGTGAGTCCGGCGACTCACCGCCTCCGCCATCGAGGGGAGGGCGGTCAGCCCAGCTGACCCGCCGCGGCCTAGCCACGGCTGCCCTAGCGATCGACTTCCGAGTCGATCGCTTGCCCCGGCTTCAGCCGGGGCCCCCTTCGAGCGCACGCCGCCGTCGAGGGCGGCTGGGGTCCGCCACGGCACCAGCCCGTGGCACCCCAGCGATCGACTGAAGTCGATCGCATGCCCCGGCGTCCAGCCGGGGCTCGCCCCTCGTCGCGCGCGCACGGCGGTCGAACCCTAGGGTTCGGCCGCACCTTCGATCCTCGCCGGGGATCTCGAATCCCCGTCCCCGAGGTTCGTCGTTTTCCCGGATCGCGCATTCATGTATATATCACAATTAATACGCACAAATAATCAAAGGGGTTTTATGATTATTACCTCGAATCGTTGTACGGAGAAACGAATTCGGTTGACGACCTTGCGATCTTCCTACGTATTCCTTGCACCTCGTCCGAACGTCGTGTGGGCGACGATCTATCGGATTCCTATGGATCTTCCTCACTCTCAAGACTTTATGATTGGCGTAGGTCAATTAATTCTCTCTTTAAAGTGAAGACCATGTAGTGCTTATATAGGCTACGTAGGGGATCATAAGGAGAATAAATATTGGGCTTCTAATATTGAAAATTAAATTGGGTCCAACCCAAATCTATTAATTCTTATCAATATTAATTTTATTTATTTTCCACTATATAAATAAAATTGCACTCCCAATATTATTCCATATTATATCAAATAATATTTCTCCGATTAGTATTATTTATTCCGTGTATTTAAGATTTAAATATCCATGAATAAATTTATTTATTGCTCAATAAATAATATTCATATCTTATATCCGAGACTAGTACCATTCAACCTTTATTATTGTGCGGAACGAATCCACTCATGAGGTTTACACAATAATTCCTTATGAACTCATCTCGGGGATATTATCAACCCTTCCGGGATACACTTTCCCGTCAAGTATTCACGGCATGTCGTATATAAAATATAGCGACCCAACTTTACCGGTAATTAACCCAATAATTAAATCGGTTAATTCCTTTGGAAAATCAAAGTCTCTAATATTAAATATACACACCCGCAATAATATCGGGGATTAAGAATAAAATACTCCGAGATTTAAATTGATTATCCAAGGCAATCCTAATCAATAAATCTCAAGCTGATCCGCCCAATACACCAAGTGTACAAGTGTGATAAAATAATTAAGATAAATTATTTTCTCTCTCACACAACGACTATACCGATGGATTAGTTCGTGTCCATCTAGGTCGTGAGCAACTGTTCGATTAAATACGAGTAACCGATAGTATGATCTTCTGTGCGCCCATGCAGCACCATACTAACTACAACGTATAAAATCCAGAACTATGATTTGCATATATTTAATTATAAATAATTAAATGCAAATAATTGTTTATTAATTAAATAGATTAAATGCTATGATCGGGAGTTTACCGTTACTTAAATCTAGACATTAAGTACACAACTCCAACAATCTCCCACTTGTACTAAGGTCTAGTCATTTCCTCCAAACTCCCGGTTCCCATACTCATCACGTGCTTAAGGTGTACTTCCGAGTACTATGTGAGTGAGCACTCTAGGTTGCCGCTCTGAAGTTATCTTGGTGACTACTACGTCGTCTCCCTCGACGATGATTCGTATCAGGTGGTACTTGCTCTATGTGTTATCATCACTTTTCGAACTTATGACTTCTTCCAGTTCTCCATGCACCGCTATGTACATAGCCTTTGGTGAACCAAGAATCATATCCAAGTTCAGAGGTCATTCCGGAACCTAACCAAAACTTCCGCTGCCTCTGAGGCTGCTATTCGGTTTATGATAGAGTCCGAGAAGCATCATGCTTGTCACTCTTTCATCCTTAGGTTCCACCTCTTCTAAAAGTGAACACATAGCCTGATATCGACTTACACTGGTCCTTCTCTGATTTGAGATCTGAGAACATGTAATCAAAGAAGATTTCGTCTTGCTTAATGTCCAGTACTTTCGCAAGTACTATTAAAACATCCGAACATCTCTTGTCTAGATTACTTTGATATCCTCCCACTACGCTAACCGCATAGTTGATATCAGGTTCTGGGTTTTCAACATTGCATCTACAAAGCTCTCTACACAAGAAGTGTAGGTAACTGCTTTGTCCATATCTATCTCCTTCATGTGTTCGAAACACACGCCTTTAGATAGATGTATTCTGTTCCCGAAAGGCAATAACCTTTCTCAGAATTGTGCATGCTTAAAACAAACCATAATCGTATAAGATATCTTAAGAGAAGTACAAATATTCTAATCCAGAGATCGAAAGATTTCTAAGAACATGATCCAACTTCATCTTAATCTTATACCTTGATTCATTTAGACAACCTCTATTTTATGTCTGACAACATTTTCACATTGTCGCCAATGACAAAGTGTTATCTACACAAAATTCCGAGAAACACCACCTTTGTCTCCATTACGTCTCTAACACACCTTTCTCGCAAATCTATGCAGACCTAGGGATTGATTTCATGTATACTGGATCCAGAGTTCAAAACTCCTCCAGTCTTATGAACATCTCTGGTTGCTTAACAACCTCCCACTGCAATGGCGTTCCGGTGTATAACAGTAACAACATTAGGTGCAGTTAGTGGTGTACTACTACTCGGTCAGGCTGGTTCTCAGTCTTTCCCTTTCCTCATTTTAAAGTACTTTGTCAATTAGGGCATTGTAGTTCATCTAATAGTTTTTCCTCTATGAACCGGGCGAGAACACCCTTCTGGTTCGTAGTACTATTGAACATACAATTACTTGTTCTTCTAGGATATTCTACAACCACATAGAATGTGCCGTTGTGTCCAGAAATATCCATAGAACATAGGTAGTTCCGAACAAACTTGTTCTTTTACTATTAGAATTCCATTTCTTATTCCTGACACATCATATCTACACTTCAGTGTATGGTGTAGTCGTTTGAGATTTAATCTCAATCTTTGATCTATGCTATGTGTTATTTAGATAGGTGATAGCCTCCGCGAACAAGTCGCAGGCTTCTAATGGATATACTTTGAAGGTTCCCCATAATGGCTTTGTGTTGAAAACACTCCGCTTTTATGGCACAACAAGTAGTCTAATCCATCTTCGAGTATTCTTGAAGGAATAACTCGTACCTTCTCTAATTACACATACCGCATTAATCATCAATCATTTTCTATACTTGTCCGAATTCCATCCTTTATCCAGAAAGGTTAACTTAGTCGTATCATCTTTCAAGATCGATTCTTAGGTCGGGAGGTCCATTCCTCCAACTATAATTGATCAAATCAATTTCGACCTTTTGAATCCCTTTTGAATAGATACTACCAAGTTCAAGAATTCACAAGTACAATGATTGATAAGAGAAATACATCTAATAAGTAAACAAGTTATACATAACGGTTTGTTGCATCGTGGTAGACTAAGGATTCATCATTCACATATTGCTATCTAATGTACCATAATAGATATCACCATTATTTCTTATCCAAACCATCAAATGATTAAAGAAATAAAATATCCATTAATAATAAAGAAAAACAGAACGAAGTTCTTTTTCAAAATAAAGGGGTACATAAGCAATAACTGAAATGAAAACTTAAAACAGATAAATGTCTTCCACTGCAACCGCTGCTACCCCAACAGCTTTGCCCATGTAGACTCGAACTCTTCTTCTCTAAGTCGCCAGGTTTTCTGGAACCCCTGCATTTAAAGAAATGCACATACCATCAGTGGTTCCATATCTACACACCAGAATTCTGGTAGATAATACCGCTGACTATGTTTTTACGACTAAAGAAAATTCGTACCTCTGAGAGGACATTCAGACTTCCAGTGTCCAGACTTGTTGCATCGGAAGCACTTGCCCTTTGGCTTACTAGCCCCCACTCGTGGTCCACTCCTCTTGGCACCACTGGGTTTCATGGCTTGCTTCCTTTTCTTGCCCCTACCTCCACCAGGCTTAAAGCCTTTGGACTTGGTAGCTACAAGCGCTTGAGACTTGCCCTTCTTGTAGATCCCCTCTGCCGCCTTTAGTTCAGTCAGGAGTTGCGCAAGAGTATAAGATAGTTTACCCATATTATAGCTCATACGAAACTGCTCAAAACTAGGGGCCAGAGACTGGAGTATGATGTCGACTTGCGTCTCAGCATCAATAGAAGCTCCTAGGACCTCAAGTTCATTCAACAAACTCATCATCTTAAGAACGTGCTCCCCTACGGGCGTTCCTTCAGATTGAGTAGTCGACATGAGGACTCTCATGGCTTCTTGCCTTGCCGCACGATCTTGCTCCCCAAACATCTCCTTGAGGTTAAACATCATATCATAGGCAGTGTCCATCGACTCATGTTGGGTTTGGAGTACATTTGACATGGAAGCCAAAATATAACACCTAGCCATTTCATCAGCCTTTTTCCACTTCCGATATGTCAGTTTTTCCTCATCAGTTGAGGCAGCCGTGGGCTCAGCAGGGCACACTTCATGGAGTACAAACTTGTACTCTTCCGAAGTTAGGACAATGTCTAAATTTCTCTTCCAATCAATATAGTTGGGGCCAGTGAGCTTATGCTCCTTGAGTATCATAGAAAGTGGGTTCATAGCTATTCTCTAAACCTATAAGCACATTTAAACAAACAATTAATTTAATATCCGATATTATCTCCCTTAAATAATATCATTAAATTACTAATCACATCTAAAATCCCATCAGGTAAGGCAAGCCACGTGGTGTGGACGTTTACCCACCCAAATGATTTAGCAATTAGATTTTCTTTGGTCATACATCACTTATAGCGTAACCTCGTGGGGAGGAATACTACAAGGCGTATCTAAGTGTAAACCATTACTCAGCACCAAAGTGAATCGTTTGGAATTGCTACATTACCGCAAGCCACGTGGTGTGGACGTTTACGACAACTTCACAACTCTTCACAATTCCTTACAACTGTCTACATCAATTAATCCAAAATCCGTCAGTGTAGCAAGCCACGTGGTGTGGACGTTTACTTCACTAAGAGACTTTTATAATTGACTCCCAATTACCAGATCCATTCGATTTTCGTAAATCAAGACGCGGAGAATCATAAGTGAAACTCGAAGTTTCTAACCAGTGATTCACCATGCGAGCGACCCTATCTCTCATAAATGAGGGAGCCGAGCAGACAAACGACCCATCTATCAAAGAATGGCACGAAAGTCTCTAATTTGTGTCCTCTACATGACCAAGTGGCTCTGGCTCCATTCCACTCCCCGGGGTGAGAATGAGTCGACTTGAAGTCAGTTTCAGAAAGACAAATTAGGCATTGTTTGATAAACTTGATCAATGTTTCTTGTAAGAGGAATTACAAGAATTCTCCTCCAATGACACATCTATACGAACTTCAAAAGTCCATAAGAGTCACCAAGAGAACAGTAATGGAGACCATGGGAATGTTTCCATCCCCTCTCCCACTTAGCTTTTTATAACAAAGGGATACGCTATCTAATGCATATTTAAACACATAAGCATGCATGAAAGCAATAAAGCACATAGCACATAGTCAAAAATAATGCTAGAGAAATTATTTTTTCCCGACTATCATGGCTTTATCTTCATATGCATCTTCTAGTCTTCAGTCTTCGTTTCTTGAATGCTCCATGTGACGAGAATATTAATCTCTAATATTTAAATCTATTCATTTTCAATTAATCCAAAAGTTACTTAATTCGAAAATTAAGTCAATCGAATATATCAAAAATAAAATTAAATATCTTTAATATTTTTATTTATTTATTTTCCTATCTAGTTCTATTAAATCTCTAGAATAATCTATCCAAGTAAAATTGGAATATTCTAGAAGACATCTATAATAGAACAAGGAAATAAATAAATTAGGACTCACTACTTTCCAAATTTATTTTTATTCCTAATCCATGAATATTCCCAAGAGTAGGAATAATCAAATAGGAGAAATAAATTTAGTACTAAATTAATTAAATTTCTAATCTATGAATAATTCCATGAAGGAAATAAATCAATAGAAATAAAATCAATTTAAATTAATTCTTTTCCTAATCCATGAGAGTTTCCAAAAGGAGAACAATCAAATAGGAAAAATCCGAATTAATTTAGGAAAGTGGATCTTGGTAGGAATAGCACGGGATTAGGGACCCCACGCCATCCCACCATGATCGATTGGCCGGCCACTCGGGAGGAGCGCCGCCACCGCCTAGCCACGCCGGCTAGGCCATGGGTCGATCACCATCATGGGATCGATCCCAAGCCCTTTTTCTCTTCGTCACTTCTTCGTCTTCCGGCGATCGTATCATCATCGAACCAACGTAAATAATTTACAAAAATTAAATTACAATTCCGGTATCGATTCTATACATGAAATCGACCCTATACAATTTCCGGAAAAATAAAGAACGTAATAATAAATCCTAAATTCGGTCAACCCCCGAATTTTTACTATTACAAACATTCAACCACACAAAACGAATCTCGACATGTCCGAGAGTTTAATAATCATGATAATTAATAAAAAACAATTAATTAAATCCAACCATGATAGCTGGAAATCCTGCAAGGTAGAACAGTAATCGAATATATACATGAACACGAAACCAAACGCTCTGATACCATTTGCTGGGATTCGATGTCCCGGGCTATCAAAAAAAATTGCGGAACCGATAACCCGACCGAAAACCCGTCGCCGGAGATTACACGAACACCGACTCATCCGCAGGAGTCCGACCTTTGGAGACTACGCGCCCGAAGACACGCAGCCCGCCCCCAGCCGATTTTCTCCCACGAGTCGGATCCACGAACGCGAACCACGGACGAGCTAGAGCATGACCAAGGCGTCGCCGCGGGAGAACCCGCGACTAAACCCTAGCCACGCCCACGCCCGGGCTCGCGATCGCCGTGTGTGGCGATCGCCGGGGATGCGAGCCATCCCCGCGGGGCTGTTCGGAACAGCCCCTGGCGGTGAGTCCGGCGACTCACCGCCTCCGCCATCGAGGGGAGGGCGGTCAGCCCAGCTGACCCGCCGCGGCCTAGCCACGGCTGCCCTAGCGATCGACTTCCGAGTCGATCGCTTTCCCCGGCTTCAGCCGGGGCCCCCTTCGAGCGCACGCCGCCGTCGAGGGCGGCTGGGGTCCACCACGGCACCAGCCCGTGGCACCCCAGCGATCGACTGAAGTCGATCGCATGCCCCGGCGTCCAGCCGGGGCTCGCCCCTCGTCGCGCGCGCACGGCGGTCGAACCCTAGGGTTCGGCCGCACCTTCGATCCTCGCCGGGGATCTCGAATCCCCGTCCCCGAGGTTCGTCGTTTTCCCGGATCGCGCATTCATGTATATATCACAATTAATACGCACAAATAATCAAAGGGGTTTTATGATTATTACCTCGAATCGTTGTACGGAGAAACGAATTCGGTTGACGACCTTGCGATCTTCCTACGTATTCCTTGCACCTCGTCCGAACGTCGTGTGGGCGACGATCTATCGGATTCCTATGGATCTTCCTCACTCTCAAGACCTTATGATTGGCGTAGGTCAATTAATTCTCTCTTTAAAGTGAAGACCATGTAGTGCTTATATAGGCTACGTAGGGGATCATAAGGAGAATAAATATTGGGCTTCTAATATTGAAAATTAAATTGGGTCCAACCCAAATCTATTAATTCTTATCAATATTAATTTTATTTATTTTCCACTATATAAATAAAATTGCACTCCCAATATTATTCCATATTATATCAAATAATATTTCTCCGATTAGTATTATTTATTCCGTGTATTTAAGATTTAAATATCCATGAATAAATTTATTTATTGCTCAATAAATAATATTCATATCTTATATCCGAGACTAGTACCATTCAACCTTTATTATTGTGCGGAACGAATCCACTCATGAGGTTTACACAATAATTCCTTATGAACTCATCTCGGGGATATTATCAACCCTTCCGGGATACACTTTCCCGTCAAGTATTCACGGCATGTCGTATATAAAATATAGCGACCCAACTTTACCGGTAATTAACCCAATAATTAAATCGGTTAATTCCTTTGGAAAATCAAAGTCTCTAATATTAAATATACACACCCGCAATAATATCGGGGATTAAGAATAAAATACTCCGAGATTTAAATTGATTATCCAAGGCAATCCTAATCAATAAATCTCAAGCTGATCCGCCCAATACACGAAGTGTACAAGTGTGATAAAATAATTAAGATAAATTATTTTCTCTCTCACACAACGACTATACCGATGGATTAGTTCGTGTCCATCTAGGTCGTGAGCAACTGTTCGATTAAATACGAGTAACCGATAGTATGATCTTCTGTGCGCCCATGCAGCACCATACTAACTACAACGTATAAAATCCAGAACTATGATTTGCATATATTTAATTATAAATAATTAAATGCAAATAAATGTTTATTAATTAAATAGATTAAATGCTATGATCGGGAGTTTACCGTTACTTAAATCTAGACATTAAGTACACAACTCCAACATGACATAGGCGGCTAGACAAGAAACGATGAGGATACTCATAAAGGCCAGTCGCTTCGAGGAAACGCTTAAACACGTTTTTGAGATGATTGACCTTTTAGACGAGTTGAAACGGAAATCGCAAGCTCTTGTAGCCAATGCCAAAGGTTTCAAACCTGAAGGCATGAATCGAGGGAAAGGAAAAGAAAGCAAAGAAACCCAGTGGTTCTAAGTTACATGAACCACGAGATGGGACGAGAAAGCCAATAGGCAAGTATTCTCGATACAAACAGTCTGGGTACTGGAATTCTGATTATCCTCTCAAAGAAAGTACGAAATTTTCTTTAGTCGTAAAACATAGTCAGTGGTATTATCTACCGGAACCTGGTGTGTAGATATGGAACCACTGACGGTATGTGCATTTTAAATGTAAGGGTTCCAGGAAACCCGACGACTTGGAAAAGAAGAAATCGTAGTCTACATGGGCAATGCTGTAGAGGAGGCAGCAGTTGCAGTGGAGGACATTTTATAGGATTTCATTTTGGGTTATTGCTTTTATGTACCTTTCATATTAGAAAGAACTTTGTTCTGGATTTCTAATAAATGGATATTTTATTTCTTTTAATCATTTGATGGTTATAAGAAGAAATAATGATATTATCTATTCTGGTACACTGGCTAGCAATATATAAATGATGGATCCTGAGTCCACCACAATGCAACGAACCGTAGTAAAACTCGTTTTACTAATAAGAGATTTCTTTATCAATTATACTTGTGGATTCTTATGCTGAATCATGTTTATTCAAATAAGAAGTTCAAAGGTCGAAAATTGATATTTGATCAATTAAGTTGAAGGAGTGGACCTTCCGACCTAAGAATCTTATTTGGAAGATAACATGACTAAGCAATCCTTTATGGATATAAGATATAAGATCCGGACAAGTATTAGAATTGACTGACTCTGATGTATGCAGACCTATGTCTACTCAGACAATAAGGTACGAGTACTTCATTTGATGATTACTCGAGAAATGGATTAGAATACCTGATGTGCCACAAAAGCAAGTGTTTTGACAAGTCAATGGACACTAAGCAATTGTGGAGAACCATCGAGGTATATCCATTTGTAGCCTGCGATTTGATCGCGGAGGCAAGTACCTGTCTGAGGAATGCATGGCATACTGATCAGAAGTTGGGATGATCCCAAATGACTACACCATACACTTTTAGTGTAGAAATGGTGTGTCGTAAACAAGAAATGGAACTCTTATAGAAATAGTAAAAGCATGAGTTATACGGAACTACCTATGTTCTATGGATATGTCTGGAAACAACGGCGCATTCAAATGCGGTTGTAGAATATCCTAGAAGAACAAAAGATGTGTGTTCAATAGTACTATGAACCAGAAGGACGTTATAAGTTCTAACGCCCGATTCTTAGAGAAAGACTATATGATGAACCACAAGCCCCAAGTGACATGATACTTTGAAATAAGAGAGAAAGATTAAGACTTAGAACCAGCCGAACCGAGTAGCGGTACACCACTAACTGCACCTACTGTTATCACTGTTTATACACCGGAATGCCATTGTAGTGGGAGGTTGTGGGACAACCGGAGATATTCATAAGACTAGGTGAGTCTTCGGACTCTGAACCTAGTATACATGAAATCAATCCCTTGATCTACATGAAGGCAGTACTAGATCTAAATGTGCCTTCTTGGAAAGTGTTATACCCAAGAAAACAGTCACCGACACGTGTCACGAATCAAAGGGCCACGTCATCAAGAGAGAAATTCAGCCAAGTCAATCATGAAAGACCTTCAAAGGCATATCTAAGAAGAAGATGAGGAGCTTGGACAGTAGAGAGCGCACGATAGAATCATACTCCTTTCACAGGGGAATCGCCTGGGGAGACTCCTGGGACGCCAGTCAATGAACTGGGACTTCACGGGGAAAGAGGCAGATTAAGCACTAAGGGAAATTAGTGGATATTTAATGCTTCATATTAGTGGACTAGAAGTCCAATGAGAAGCCGATATGTGGGCATTAGGTGGCATAATTAAGCCATGCATAGAGTATTATAAATAGAGGGTATGAGAGAGAGGAAAGAGGACATGCAACCTTGTATTTTAATTATGAATTCTAAGTATGTATATATGAATAAAGAGGTGCCTTGAGCATCCATGTTCTTACTTATGATTTCTGCTATAACTTAATCATCTTGCTTTCTTACCTATAACAAATTTACCATTTTGTGTTGTTTACCAAAACCCTCTATTACCAGCAAATACTACCGACAAGTACAAAAACAACCAAAACAGTTGGCGCTAGAAGGAGCGAGCATCAGGTATTTAAGTTGCAGAAAAGCTCGATTAAAATCAGAAATGGTAAACGAAGGCGAAGGCACTACAGTGTCAGGTGCATCCGGCACAAGCGGCAGGTGGCGGGCTGTGATGGGTAAGGCCGTGATGGTGGAACCCGAGGTTCCATCTCCGCCTAAAAACCCAGAACCTGAAAATAAGGAACAACCGCCGCCCACCCAAATCAGCTCCGATGAGCACAATAGCAAACGTACAGAGGCCGATGAGCCCACTGACAGTCAGGCAGATCAACGACAACGTCGACTTCGGTCACGACGTCGGAATCGCCGTCTTCATCCTTACGAGATCGGAGGGCCGTCGACGCCCATGGCTCCACCTCCGATTAGATTCGCGAGTCTTGATACTCCACAGAAAATTGATGAAGCAATGGCTGAGTTGATGTCTTTAAAATATGTGATGACAACCCCTGTGATCCCGGTGAGGGGCATGCATGCACCCGCCGGGGAAAATCCAGGGAAGGGCCCTGAGCGAACTTCCCGAACTCCCCGGGGGAACCGCAGGACACGCCGGGCTTTAGATCTAAATAAAAGGGCCGAATCAGTAGCTACTTCTACGGATCCTCATCGACAGGCAAGTGACATGCACGGTCAACGTGTGAATTTCCCACCGACTAGGGCCCGCAGAGCCCCGGTGCGGATCTTGAACTGGCCGATTTGAGGCAGAAGTACTCTGAACTGGAAAGGCGATTGAACGAAAATCAAATTCTCGCCGCCCCGACAGGTCGTCATAATGATCCCTTGGCTCCCGAGGTTGAACAAGCTCCAATGCAACTGGAAATTCAGCCCATGCAAACTACTTTGTACAGCGGCAAGACTGACCCAGAAGTGCACTTGAGCAGATTCAGGACGTACATGTCCGGCCGAGGAGCCACTGATGCTACTCGGTGCAAACTATTCCCACTCACCCTGGGCGATATTCCTCACCAATGGTACGTCAGCTTACCTACACATTCTGTTAAGTGTTTTGACGACTTGGTGCATAGGTTTGTGTCGTATTTTGCGTCCAAAGCTTCCTATATGGAGTATAGTCAGAAGCTGCTGGGGGTCAAACAGGGTGAGAACGAAACAGACGAGTCTTATGTGGATCGCGTGGAGGAACTACTAATGGCGGGCGGAGAAGAGATTGGCGATAACCTCAAACTTCACACAGTGTTGGCAGGTTTGAGAAGAAACTCTAAGTTGTTTAAATCTGCAATGTTGAACTATCCCCGATCGTATGAGGATTTTAGGAGGAAAGCTGGGGCCCAAGTGGCCTACCAGCGTCTTGTTGCTGGCGGGGGACACTCCCCCGAGAAAAGAAAAAACCTCCTTTTTCCTCCGATCGAAGGCCAAACTATATTGGCAAAAAACCAGGCCCTAGGCCAAATGACCCACGAGTAGATGAGATCCGTGAGTGGGAAGGAAAACTCACTGCTCAGACTGGTCATACACCAACAGATATCCTGAATATCATGGTGGTACAAAAATCCGATCTGTTGGAAAAACCACCACCAATTCTAACTTCCCCGGACAAGTTGAATCCCAACAAATGGTGTGCCTTTCATGAAAAGATTGGTCACAACACCAGCCAGTGCAGACAACTGGTACAACTGTTGTGGAAACTTTTCAAGGATGGGAAACTATGGCAATTCTTGCCCAGGCCAGGTGCCAGGGGAAATCCGCAGGGGCCTCCTCCCCGAGAAGTACCCGCACCAGCTCCACCACCGCTTCCTCCGGCTCAGGATCCCCCAAGAGTGGGTCAGATCATGATGATCGGTGGTTTAAAGCCGGTGAACGAGGAGAGCCGCCGCAAAAGGAAAAGAGACTTTCAGATGTGGGAAGTTTGGTATGAAACTGCCCCATCAAAGGAAGCAGCAATTAATGAAACGGCGGTGATAACTTTCACCCCGGAAGATCGAGCCGAGACAAAGTTCCCGAAGGATGCGCCTTTAGTGATAAAGGCAAGAATCCTCGGTCTGGACGTGTCTCGCACGCTGGTAGACAATGGCGCGCATCTTAATGTTCTTTACAAAAAGACCCTGGATCTGATGGGGAAGCTGGCGCGCTATGTCAACCCGTGCGATATGGTGCTGAAAGGTTTTGGTAACGACGTAGTCATCCCCTACGGAGAAATAATCCTCCCAGTGGAAATGATGGACGCGAAGAATCCCGAAGTCGTGATGGTTAGGAATCTTAAGTTTGTAATAGTTGATAAGGTTAGTGGCTATAATGCTTTGTTAGGCAGGCCCTTTCTGGACGCTTTTGAAGCAGTCGCCTCGTCCTATTACTACTGTATCAAGTTTCCAACACCCTCCGGTGCAGTTGGTACCGTCAGAGGGGACCTAGTAATGGCTAAGAAGACTTTGATGTATTTTCGCGATCTTGATAAAACTAAAAACAAAGTAAAAGCTAACATTCCCCAAATCAATTTGGAGGAAAGCAACATAAAACAAATTGATCACATAAAAGATATCATTAAAATACCCGAGGGAGGAATGATCTCCCCCGGGAAAAACCCGCGCGGAGAAGTTCTTCAGATCCCCTCGGATGACATGAATAATCCCCCCGAAAAAGAACCCAGTGAAGACTTAGCATCTCCTGGGGAAAAACAGCCTAAACTCAAAACAAACTTAGAGGATTGGGGCTCACGGGGAGGATATCAATGCAAGAAAGCACCCGGTGTAGAGATGGTTGAAACTCTGGACTCTATAATTATAGATCCAGAGCAAACCGAAAAACAAATACTTGTGGGGTCTCATATGGAATCCACTGTCAGAAGCGACTTGATAAAATTCCTAAAGGAGAACATCTCCACTTTCTCATGGTCCAGTGCGGATTTAGGAAAGATAGATCCTAAACATGCCTGCCATAGATTGAAAATTGATCCCTGCAAAAGGCCAATTGCGCAGAAACGCAGGAAAATGGGCCCCGAGAAGTGCCAGGCACTCGCCGGGGAAGTAGATAAACTAATTGAAAGTAAACTGGTCAGGAAAGCTTCGAGTGATGTCACTTGGCTTTCCAATGCGGTAATGGTGACAAAAACGGCCGGAGCATGGCGTTTGTGTATAGATTTTACAGATCTAAACAATGCTTGCCCGAAAGACCGTTTTCCCATGCCACACATCGACCATGTGGTTGATAATTTGACAGGTCACGCGATATTCTCGACATTGGACGCTAAGGCCGGATACCATCAAATTCCCATGCATCCAGATGACGTTGAACACACGGCTTTCTACTCAGAGAAAGGGATCTATTGCTGGGAAAGAATGCCCTTTGGCCTAAAGAATGCTGGGGCCACCTATCAAAGGTTGGTAAATCTAATGTTTTCTGAATTAATTGGCAAAACCATGGAAGTGTACATTGATGATATTATTGTAAAAAGTAAAAACGAATCAGACCATATCAAAGACCTCGAAGAAGTTTTCAAAATTCTGGGGCATTATAATATGAAACTGAACCCCAAGAAATGTAACTTCGGAATCAAAAAAGGGATGATCCTGGGGCATGTGGTTAGCGAGAAAGGCATTGAGCCCAACCCTACCAAAGTCCAAGCTATCTTGGACATGCAAGAGCCCCGGGACGTAAAAGGCGTACAACGACTCACGGGTCGCCTAGCCGCCCTGAACAGATACATTTCTTGCCTGGGAGATAAAACTCGGCCGTTCTTTGCCTCCATTAAAGGACAGGAATTTCACTGGAAGAAGGAGGCCCAGCAAGCTTTTGTACGGATAAAGGAATATTTATCCAATCCGAAAATAGTTGTGGCACCTAAACCAGAAGAAAAGTTGTATTTATACCTGGCCGCCTCAGAACATGCCATCAGTGCAGTCTTGACGAGAGCGGAAGGAATACAACACTTCCCGATCTATTTTGTGAGCCAAGTATTACATGAGGACGAAATTAAATACACTCCACTGGAAAAATTAACATATGCTTTAATAGTGTCAATTAGAAAACTCCGGGCGTACTTATTCGAACACCCCGTCAAAGTCTTGACTACTATGCCTTTAAGGCAAGTATTGCACCGGTCAGATATCTCCGGGAGACTCTTGCGTTGGGCGTTAGAAATTAGTCAGTATGACATAACTTTCGCCCCGAGGACAGCAATCAAAGCACAAGCCCTGGCCGATTTCATTGTGGAATTAACTTTCCCTGAGAAATCCCAGAATCAACCACGCGCCTGGCAGCTGTTCGTAGATGGATCATCTACCACCGCGTGCTCGGGGGCAGGAGTGGTATTACTCAGTCCCGATGGAGACTCAGTAACCCATGCGGTAAAGTTTGAATTCCCCACATCTAACAATGAAGCAGAGTACGAAGCTCTCATTTCTGGGTTGGAATTGGCTATAGCCGTCGGGGCAAGAAAACTCCATGTGTTTATGGACTCCCAGCTAGTAGTAAACCATGTAAGTGGGGACTACGAAGCCAGAGGGGAACAAATGATAAGATACCTGAAACTGGTATGGGAACTTTGTGAAAAAATCCCTGAAGTTCTAATCGAACAAATCCCACGGGAACACAATTCACAAGCTGACGCCCTGTCAAAATTAGCATCAGCTGAGGGCTCAGCAGACTTCTCAAATATTGTTCTGACAAAATTAATGTCTCCATCAATAGAACAAAGAGAGATACAAATGCAAATACTTGCCGAGGCCGGAGAAGACTGGCGAATTCCCATTCAACGGTACATAGATACCGGGGAAGTACCAGCAGATAAAACCGAAGCAAAACAACTCTGATCCCGAGCAGCAAAGTATACTTTAATAAACACACAACTTTATCGAAGAAGTTATTCCCTTCCACTACTAAAATGTGTGTCGAAGGAAGAAGGATTTAAAATCCTGGAGGAAATACATGATGGTGTATGTGGAAATCATGCGGGGGGAAGATCCCTGGCACACAAAACCATGGGGCAAGGATTTTACTGGCCAAGCCTGAGAAAGGACGCAGTCGGATATGCACGCAAATGTGTTAAATGCCAGACGCATGGGCCTAACATCCGCATTTCCCCAGAAGCCTTGAAATCCATTTACAGCCCGTGGCCATTTGCTCGGTGGGGTATCGATTTGATCGGACCACTAGCAACCGCACGGGGTGGAGTGAAATATGCGATTGTAGCAGTCGACTATTTTACCAAGTGGGTTGAAGCGGAGCCATTGAACAAAATTGATCAACCACAGGTTATCAAGTTCATATGGAAAAACATTATATGTCGATTCGGTTTGCCCGAGTCAATCATTTCTGACAACGGAAAACAATTCGATGGGGCTGAGGTGGAAGAATTCTGTGAAAAATGGAAAATCAGAAGGTTATTCTCTACTCCTTACCACCCCCAGACGAATGGTCAGGTTGAAGAAGTGAATAAAATACTAAAGCACACCATCAAATCAAAATTAGAAAGTCGCAAAGGAAAGTGGGCGGATGAACTTCCAGAGGTCCTGTGGTCGTACCGTACCACAGCCAGAAATGCCACTGGAGAAACCCCCTACTCTTTAGCTTTTGGAACAGAGGCGGTAATTCCAGCGGAAATAACGGTGTTATCACATCGGACCGCTCAGGAAATCTCCCCGGAGAATGAAGTAACCATCCGGAAAGAGTTGGACCTTCTTGAAGAAAGAAGGTTAGCCTCGGATTCTCTAAATGCCATGAACAAACAAAGAATTGCAAAACTATTTAACTCTAAAGTAAAAGCACGAGAATTCCAAGTAGGAGACTTGGTGTTGAAGAAAATCTTGGGGACGCACCAGGGAACACTGGGGCCGAACTGGGAGGGACCGTTTAGAGTGAGCCACTGCCTCCAAAACGGAGCGTACGAGTTAGAGCTTCTCGACGGGACCAAGGATCAGTATCGGTGGAATGCGTTGCACCTAAAGAAATTCTATCACTAAACCGAAAGGTTAATTTTGGCTTTTTTGTAAGAGTATTATTTTATAAAAACCTTTTTGCTATCTTATAAATCTTCTCGGTATTTAAAAATGCTTGTATGATTTCAAAGTTATATTTTCTCTGTAATAAAGAAAAACATTTTCCCGGGAAAAGGAATAAATTTCCCGGTCAAAATAAAGAATGTTGAGTATTCCTAAAAGAATACTAAGGTTCGGTAAAGACCCAAAAGATCTGCGGATTAGGGGCCGAACACTTCTTTCTGCGTACGGATTCAACAGAGTAAAAGAAACTCAAGAATCGCACGGGAAGAAGATATTGGTCCGAGGACTATCCTAAGAGGTATTCATCATGGACTGAACCTCAAAAGGGTATTCATGATGGACAAACCACAGGATCGGACAGTCTTTGTAAAAGGAGAGATGGAGGAGAAAAATGTTACTCAGAATCAAAGAATTCCAAGAGGTAACTTAATCCGAAAATCACTTTTGCAGGACAAAGAGCTCACGAAGAAGTCCCAACAAAGTTTTAAAATAAAACGTGGGTGTGAGCCAAGAATTATCTGTTCACAAGAATTACGATTCACCAAACAAGCTAGAATAGACTTGTCAAGTGACAGATAATTACGGTAGAAAAAAGCCTAAACAAACGGTGGACGGGCTATGTGTAAGACCCAAAGGATGATATCCAAAAGTAACTTACTAAGTTATTACACACCAGCAAAATATAAAAACTTGTCCAGGCAAAAAACTGCCTCTGAAATTCAAACAGAAATAGCAAATATTGTCTTATGGCCTTGGGCCCAAATAAGAAATAAAACATAAAAACCCCTGAGCTTTTCACACTCAGGGTAGGGTTCATCTTAGCAGACCCCTGAGTTGTTAAACTCAGGAGGTGGAATTACCATCACCAGGGGGGGTTACCAGAGGATCTTTTGGCTTGCCATCAGGCCCAACACCAAGTAGATCCACACCCTCATCATCAAATTCATCCTCGTCAGCAGGAGCATCATCAGCTAACTTTGCAGGTTCACCAGGCACAGAGAGGAGACTGTATGATGGCCACCATGTCATGTCAATCCCATGGACTACTTCCAGATCCATGAAAGGTTGAGGAACTCTGGAATCCAGAGTGCATCCCTTCATGTGATCCTTGAGGAGTTTGAGTCCATACTCTTTGGCCACATCATTCTCCTCCTTTGCTGCAGACCTAATGAGATCAGCATATGCAGTCACATAAAGGAGGTCAGTCAATACCCTGGGATTGTGAGCAGGAGAATCCAGTAGAGTCTCAAGCTCCACCACTCTTTCCATGGACTGTGCAAAGTTATCCTGGACCTGCTTCAGCTCTTGGGTGACCTTGACCACCTCATCCTTTAGCTCTTTCTTTTCCCTGACAAAGCTGTCCTGGGCATCCTCAATCTGTTCTTCTTTTTCTTTGATAGTTTTCAAAGCTTCCTGCATCTCGGACTTCAACTTCCCTATCTCTGCCCGTGCAGTATCTGCAACCTTCTTCCACCTATCCCTGTCCCCTGCTGCGGCTATGTAGGCTGCATTGAGCTCCTTCACTTGTGTTTCTTGACCAGTGCTGGTGATGCGTAGCTTGGTAACCTCAGCTCTGAGTTTCTCAGCCATGGTATGAGCACCAGAGATGGCAACTGCACTTTGACTGGCCAGTTTAAGGGCCAGGGAAAAGGCATGTTCCTCATGGTCCATCAGGTCATTGAGCTCTGAGGTCCAGCACCTCCCAACTGCATCAATTGAATCACCAACAGGATTGCCCAGGGTAGTGACAGGGTCAATGGGGCCTTTGCCAGAGAAGAAGGGAAGGAGTACAGATGGAAGTTTTTCCTGAGAAAACCTAGCCGAGAAATAAAACATAAGGATAAGATTGAATATTTTGTAAAGATAAAGAAAGAGTATAAAATTAATAAAAACTTACTTGTCAGAGAGAATTTTCTCAACTCCAAAAACAGACTGACTCATGTCAGCACGGGGAGGGGATTCAGTCACATCGATTATTCCCCCATCAACTTTCTTCCTTTTTTTATCTCCTTCGAGCTTGACTTGTAGAAGAGTGGATGACCCAGAAGGAGGCAAACCCTGGCTAGGAACAACATCAGTCATCACAGCATCAGCGGGGGCCGGGGAATCTTTGTAGGAGTCCACCACCTCCATGATCCCCAGAGAATCTGTCTCACCGCCCTGGGCGGAGACAGTTCGGGATCTGGTCCGGGAAGCTGGGGCACCTACTGTTCCACCCCGAGTCTTCACAGATCCTCGGCCACCTATGCTGGTTGAACTGGTTTTTGCTTTACGGGCTTTTCCCACCTGGGATGGATCCACAAGTCCAAGTCTCTCGAACAATCTGTTATCCGCCATCTCTGGGGGTTTCACGTCAAACACTGTAGAGAAAAATTCTGCACCGGGAAAAGTAAAGATATTACACCCGACAAAATTGACGATATTTCCCCGAGGGATATGTCCCCAGGGAATAAGACAAAACAAAAACTGTAGAAAATACAGGACTTTACCAAAACAAGGTTTATCTTCAACGAATGGAGGACAGAACAAGCCTGCTGCGTCACGAATACTGTCGTCGTTAAGGTACGTCGAATCCCTCTCGGTAGTAGGAATGCACTGGGCCAAAAGATTCGCCGTAGCCAAATCCCACGGGATGCTATAGTCAGTTTTGGAGATCCGGGCACCTACAAACATAAGAACAATTTTAGATCAGTCAAAACTGTAAAAAACTTAAAAGTATAACTTACTTTCATCTTTAACGCCATAAGTTAGAGGAATTTCAATTTCTCCCTCTCGGGTCTGAGTTCTCCATCTCCCCGAGACATAAAACCATCGATCCCAACAGGTAGGATCTTTAACATCCGGTTCCTTTATCTTCACCATGTTTTTCCTGCATCGAACTGTGTAATCACCCAACAACCCTTTCTGGAAATTGACCGGACTAAAGAACAAATGGAATTCATCCCCCGTGAGGGGTCGAGAAAATCCCACTTGTCCTAGAACCGTCAAAACCCCATACAACTGAGCCCACCCGTTCGGATGAATCTGATGAGGAGCCACACCCCACCGGTTCAACAGGCCTGAAATCGAAGGATGCAGAGGGAACCGCAGGCTTTGATCCATCGCGTCGACGCCGATGGCCACCATGCCTGGAGGTGGACAACAGGAGGATTCTCTCTCTTCTGGCGCATGCAAATGCACGTTGAAGGGAATCCGCCAGTCATCCCTCCAGTCGGTGAGTTCGTCCGCCGTCACCGTGCTATCTCGGCCGTGCGCACCCCACTCCTGGTGGTTTGGATCTGGTTGAACCGAAGTGATGGTCCTCTCAGCGGGAACGTAGGGATGGGCCGCGTCTAGTTCGTCCAGTCGGAATTCTGGCAAGGCCGGCTCCGCCTTGTCCATGAATTCCTTGTACTGACGAGCGAGCAGGACGTGAGGCTCTTCGACCACCTTGGGGCGAATGACTCTCGTGTATTTTGGCATGATGGTGAGGGTTGTAGGAAGAAATTTACACTACAAACTAAATGAATTTACACAGTAAAATTGCAGGGGGAAGGAGATTCTTACCGATTTTCAGATTTGGGAATCGAAGAGAGATGTGAATTTTCAAAATTTGAAATGGGTTAACTTGTTTTAAAAATATAAACCTGCAACATGAATAGATCAACGGTGGAGATCGAGGAAGGGGAAGAGAGGGCGGTTACCGATGAAAAACGTACTCAAGTATCCCCCCACTACCCCGTAAAACCTAAAATACTTGGTCAGGATAATGCCACGTGGCAAATATTTGCTGACAAAATCCAGGTTAAAAAGAAACCTCTCTTTTTACATTCTTTTATTATTTATTTGTGAATCAGGTTATTGATTTATTAAGAAGATAAGTTTTCTGATACTTATCATGATTTACGAATATAAAGAATCCTTCAAAGACAATAACTCTTGTTTATTTCACCGGGAAAGAAACCTGGGAAACAAAACCGGGGGAGTTAAACCCCGAAAATATTATTTTACAAAGAAAAGACTAATTTTCTATATTTTGGATAAATCTCACGGGGAAATACATCCCAGTTATCTTTTACAGGACAATCTTCAGGTTCGGAATCAACCGAGCTGTCTTCAGAATCAGTTCCCAGATCAATGATCTCCTCTCCATCTCTCCCGAATACTCCGATATTGAAAGACTTTTGCCCACGCAACTCCAGAAAGATGGTCACATCCACCGAGACAAAACGGCGTTCACAGAATTTGTCCCAACCGTCACTCAGAGCGAGACGTCCACCATCCTTCTCTACCTTAACTGTCCAGACCCGTTCAAAAGCATCTACCAAAGCAACATCCTGTCCATCGAGCTCCGGAAACTTCTGAGAAAAAGACAGAGAAAGAGGCAACTTAGTTTTCATCGACCGATTCCTGATCCGAGAAGAAAAGCTAGTTATTTGATTCGGGTACACCTCTCGGTTCCAAATAAAAGCCATGATATGAAGACATAATCCAGAGTCGAAGAGCCTTTAAAGGCGTAAAACTCAGTATTAAATGAAGTCTCAACCACCAACAGAAAGTCAGAATGCAATTTCCGAGACAAGTCAACCGAGGAAGACGACCATAAACTTCAGGGAAATCAGAGTTGAAAGCTCTAATTTTCCTGGGGGCCTATGTTATACCCAAGAAAACAGTCACCGACACGTGTCACGAATCAAAGGGCCACGTCATCAAGAGAGAAATTCAGCCAAGTCAATCATGAAAGACCTTCAAAGGCATATCTAAGAAGAAGATGAGGAGCTTGGACAGTAGAGAGCGCACGGTAGAATCAGACTCCTTTCACAGGGGAATCGCCTGGGGAGACTCCTGGGACGCCAGTCAATGAACTGGGACTTCACGGGGAAAGAGGCAGATTAAGCACTAAGGGAAATTAGTGGATATTTAATGCTTCATATTAGTGGACTAGAAGTCCAATGAGAAGCCGATATGTGGGCATTAGGTGGCATAATTAAGCCATGCATAGAGTATTATAAATAGAGGGTATGAGAGAGAGGAAAGAGGACATGCAACCTTGTATTTTAATTATGAATTCTAAGTATGAATATATGAATAAAGAGGTGCCTTGAGCATCCATGTTCTTACTTATGATTTCTGCTATAACTTAATCCTCTTGCTTTCTTACCTATAACAAATTTACCATTTTGTGTTGTTTACCAAAACCCTCTATTACCAGCAAATACTACCGACAAGTACAAAAACAACCAAAACAGAAAGCAATAAGGATTATTGTTAAGAGGCAAGATCATTTAGAGTACAAGCTTAGTTAATCCATTTATGGATTGGAACAAAGCATTGAGTTCGTGGTACTTGCGCATTGATGAGATAGTCCATTTGATGGATTCATCAAAAGGCATTGACGAATCGAGTGTATGGGAAACGTGATGGAAACAAGGTTGTGTTTCTCGGGTTTTATGTAGATAACCTTTTATCATTGGCAACAATGTAAAGATGTTGTCAAGACATAAAATGATGGTTGTCTAGAAAAATCGATATATGAGATAAAGAAGAAGTTAGAACATGTTCTTAAGATCTAGGATCTCAAGAAAAGAACATTGTACTTCTCTAGATATCTTATACGATTATGGTTCGTTTTAACATGCAAGATTCCGAGAAAGGTTCGTTACCTTTCAGAAACGGAATGCATCTATCTAAGGATATGTGTTCTGGAACACAAAAGGAGATAGAAGCAATGAAAGCGGATTCCTACACTTCGAGTGTAGAAAGCTTAATAAATGCGATGTTGAAAACAAGAACCTGATATCGGCTATGCAGTTAGCATAGTGGGAGGATATCAAGGTAATCCTGGAAAGGAATACTTGACTACTGTAATGAACATTTTAAGTACTTTCGAAGTACTGGAGACTATGTTCTGGATTACGGAGCAAGCAAGCATTTGTTGGGATATGTCCTTCGATCCTACATGTGCAATCGATAAAGTCATAAGGTCGTCTATGGATGTTAAATGATTATTCGATAATATTAAATTGTTGGGAACAATATAATATTGATCAATTAAATCATACCTACAGGGTCACACATGGACTCGAAGATAATGCACGATGCTTGATATATATTGATTTAGAATCAATATTTACGTGGATTTAATATACATGCATGGGATGCATGGCTTGCATGGATGCATGTCACATAGTGTGACATGGCATGCCACACAAGCAAGTGGGACCACATACAATGCATAGTGGCATGTGTATGTGGCATGACCTTTCACCTCCTTTGTAACCTCTTTTGCATGTTAATGGTGCATCTTTATGCACATTAAGATGGAGGTTACAAAGAGGTGTAATGGTGTGAATAATGGTGTGTTTATATAGATGAAAATTTGATTTTCATCACACACAAGCATCAGCCACGAAAATCCACACAAATAGAGAGAAAAGAGGTGATCTTGGAGATCCATTCTCAAGCAATCAAAGGTGTTCATTATCCGGGTTCGTGTGCAACACGTAGAGGCCGGGCCATTTGTGCAGCTTCCACATCCGGACGATCTAAAGGAGTGACGAGGTCATTCACAAGGAGAGCTTCGAGAGGCTGATCCATTTGAGGTGGTTCAATCGACTCAACACCACCTCAACGACATTAACCAAAGTCAACGATCACCAAAAGTAAGTAATCGTTGAACCTTATATATATATATATATTGGATGTGTATATATATATGTTTATATCTGTTCTTATACACATTAAGTGTGCACTAAGATCATGGCATAGTAAATCTATCGCTTTACACGCTTCCGCACACACGGTATATCGATTGGATCGGTATACCGGCACCTTCAATTGGTATCAGAGCCTAGGGCTCGTGCACACTTTTGTGTTGGACACGAAGGTTAAATCAACATAATTGGATTATATGTTTAATTTTGATTATGTGATTAGATGTAAGGCCGGCCACCGTTAGTGGTCGGGTGAATGAAATTGTCGTTTTTTACGTACGATTGGCCATAGTTTTGGAGGGCTGCGTCCCTTGGAATCATTTGTAATAGATAGGTTTTCTATTTCAATATGTATTGTTCAAACTTGTAAGCGATGGACTTGGTCCATGGTTCGATGGTGGATCTCGGCTCTCCGGCGAAAACGAGAAGAAACGATGCAAAATGAAGCGAAACGGGCAAAAACCGGGCTGCTGGAGCAAAACGGCGGGCGCCGTTTGTGCTCCGGCGGGCGCCGAATGGATTCGGCGGGCGCCGTTTTGGAAACGGCGACCGCCGAAAGGCTGTTTTTCGGTTAGCCTGTTTTGTACCCTTTTGGCGGGCGCCGTTTTGGAAACGGCGACCGCCGGTGGCGTTCGGCGACCGCTGATTGTGAAACGACGGGCGCCGTTCGTGGTTTTTGGGGTATGGACTAAGGTTGACCTAAATCGGCGGGTGCGGAACTGAAACGGCGGGCGCGGGCCAGTCCAGAAGATGTTCAAGGCCTATTTTGTTGCTTTTAATCTTTTCGTTTGAGAGTTGTGAGGTTCTAGGGGCCTTTCGATTACGTATTTAATTGCTTTGCAAGTTATAGGATGTTTTATGTTATAAATGTTCAACTTACATATAAACACCTATGCATGCAAGTTCCCAAAATAATGAGTATAATGTCTTGTCCAAAAACATCACACTCATGAAGCCCTCGATCATAAGTTGGTAGGTCCGCCTCAGCGGGGTACTACTTGTTATCTTGGGATAAGTGGGAGTAAGGGTTAGACCCTTACACGTGAGTTTGGTTTTCTCATCGATAGATCCACTGCAGGCGTGGCTATCGAGACATGAGATGAGAATGGGACTCTCATCGACCGAGAGTGACATTAGATGTCATTGACATGGGATGTCTACCTATCTTAGACTTCTTAAGTGCGGACTCAGTCGGCTTAAGAATTTGCAAGATGAGGGTCTTGGGATCGTTTTGTTCTAAGGGACAATGATATTGGATATCAATTGAACAAAATGAAATAAATAAGTACAATTGTTAGACAACCTTATTTGTTTACCACTTTGTGAATGTTTACATACTTTATTTATATTTCTTTTGTAGTTTATCATGTTAATTTCAACTCGATTCAAGTTTGGTTCAATTCTTGATTATGAAAAATTGAACAACATAAATTTTCTTGATTCACAACGTAATTTGAGGATGGTCCTCAAATACGAAGACAATGAAAATGTGTTAGATAACCACATCCTAAGATATCATTGAACAACTCAATAGCATGTTCGGGGAATATGCTAAGATTGAGCGGTTCGGTATGACCAGGGTCATCGCTTCAGCTAGGCTGGAAAAATGGAAATCTATGGAATCACATGTACAACAAATGATTGGATTATTTGTTTCAAGTGACCGCCTAGATTTTTCCTATGATGATTATTTGGCAACCGATTTCATACTTCAATCTCATTATGGTTATAATGCCTTTAGGCTAAATTTTCCATATGAATGGTTTGAAGAAATCGCTTCGTGAGCTCCACGGGATGCTCAAGGCTGTTGAGCCGGCGATAGAAAAGGACCCTAAGAGGGAAATTCTTATGATATGGGATAGGGTAGTCAAAAGAGCATGGGCAAGAAGGCTACTAGGGTTCCTAGGGAATCTCAATGCGTCTACTGCAAAAGTGTTGGACACTACTTGCAAACATATAAAAGTTCATATTTTATTCAATTTCAAAACAAATGCCTAATTTGTCTTTCATTTGATGGATTATAAGGTTATGATTATTTTCACCTCGGGGAGTGATTTAATCCAAAAACACTTAAGTTCATCAATGACACAAATTAGAGACTTTCGAGCCATTGGATGGCGTGAATCGATTGTCTGGTTGGCTCCCTCATATTTTATGAGAGATAGGGCTTCAATTGCATGATAATATCGCTGGTTAGAAAACTTCGATTTTTCACTTACGATTTATCACGTTTTGACATTGAGATAATTTTGAATGGGAAATTTGAATGAGACTCAATTATTGGGAATAATTGAATTTGCCCAAAGTTCAAAGAAGATGTGAAGAACGGGGTTGCTTCATCTTCAAGTATTAATGTTATATACATTAAACTTCACAAATTCTACTTCTTGGGTATTGGATGCCAAATGTGGTTCTCACATTTTTTATGTGGAGGAACTACATAGAAGTATAAGTTTAGTGAATAGAGATGTCGATCTACAGGCAAGAAATGGAGCGAAGGTCGCTGCATTAGCCGTATGATCATATGATGTTGTTTTGCCTTAGGGCCTTGTTTTAGTATTATAACTATGTAATTTCGTACCTTCAATAAACAATGAATATTGGTTCAGTATTAGATACTGATGGATTAGTTTTTCACTATTAAATAGTTTGGTAACTATTTTAATTGTGAATTATTCTTTGTTTTGGTACGATTATTATATTGTTTATGTATACTTTAAACTTGACAAATCATATATATCATTAAGACCAAAGGCCAAATCGAATAAGTATCGATGAGACATAACTGAAACATTGTTGATTAGATAAAATCAAAATCTAAACATGTAACGAAGCTTCTTTTAGAAGGAATTTTAGAATAATTTGACTTGGAGTCATTTGATACATGTGAATGATGTGTGATTGAAAAGATAACAATGTCATCTTTCTTGGAGAAAGGAGAACATGTGAGTAATTAGGGATGATCCATACTGATGTATGTGGAACCTATCAGTTCACAAGCACATGAAGGTTATGTTTCGGAAAAGAGAAAACAAACTATATTAGATATAGTTCGACCATTCGATGAGAGGTCTAAATGAACTACTGGTCTCTTTTGGGAACACACAATTCTTGACTTCAACTTATACACTGAATAGGACGCTGTCAAAAGCTGTTGATAAGACACCATACTAGGTATGGAAAGGGAGGGTCCCTAAATTGTTTTCATCAAAATTTGAGGTTCTAAAAGCTTCTCTGACGAGATTTATCTCTATAGAGCTTGAACTCAAATTGGATAAAAGTTTCTTTATGGTATCCATAAGAAACTCGAGGGTACAACTTCTACGATCTATCTGAGAACAATATTTTGTTGCTCGAGATAGTGATTTTCTTGAAAAGAGTTATCTTTCCTAGAAATTCAGTGGGAGCTCGGTTGTTTTGAACGAGGTTCAAGTGAAACAACCAATGATGAATACTCAAGACTGGGTTGAGAGTATTCTTATGGTTTTGAAAGCCATACCAGCCCTCGTAGGTCCGAAAGGCATAAATCTATCTCTATTATTCAAATACTTAGATATTGTGACCAATGAGAGATATGAATTCATGCTTTTGGAAAGCGGTGAACCTTCGACCTAATTCCAAGCTATGACGAGTCCAGCTACTGAAAATTGGCATGGTGCCATGAAATCTGAGATGATATCAATATCTGATAATCAAGTTTGGAACTTGATATATTTGCATCACGGGGTTAGACCCAATGAATGCTAATAGATCTTTAAGATCTAAACAGACAGATGGAAAACCTAGGGTTTTCAAAGCAAGGTTGATGGTAAAAGTTTTATTCACGAGGTGGATTATGGAAAAACTTTCACCTGTTGCTTTGATTAAATCATTCAGATCATCTTAGCCATTGCTACTCATCTTGATAATGAGTTATGATAATATTGGATGTTAAAACTAACTTCTTGAATTGGATTCTAGAAGAGAATGTGTTTTGACACAGCCAAAGAGTTTTATCGATCCTAATAAGGCTGAGAAATTATGCAATCTTATAATAGTTCCATTTATGGAATAAAGCAAGCATATCGGAGTAGCAATCTTCAGTTCAATGAATCCATACTGGGATTTGGATTTCAGAGGAACTCGGAAGAGTCTTGTTTTACAAGAAGATCAGTGGGAGTTACGTTGTATTAATTGTGTTGTATGTCGATGACATACTCCTTATTGGAAACAATGTTTCTATGCTTAATTCTATTAAAGAATGGCTTGGGAATTGTTTTTCAATAAATGATCTTGGAGAAGCACAGTACATATTGGGCATCAAGATCTGTCGGAACAGATCGAAAATGATGTTTGGACTTAGTCAAGTGACCTATATTGATAAGGTACTTGATAAGTTCAGAATGAAAGACGCCAAAAAGGGTCTCATTCCAATGAGTCATGGCACATCTCTTAGCAAGATGCAAGGCCCTACGGGACTTGATGAGCAAAAGAGGATGGAAAACATTCCTTATGCTTCGGCAATAGGGTCTATAATGTACGCCATGATATGTACACGACCGGACGTATCGTATGCTTTGAGCATGACGAGTCAGTTTCAAGGAAATCCAGGTGAGGCGCGTTAGACTGCGACCAAGAATATTCTTATGTACCTTAGATTGACAAAAGAATATTTTGTTGTCTTTGGAAGACAAAAAGAGTTGATATTAACAAGCTGTTTGAATGCTAACTTCAAAACAGACTAAGATAATTTCCGATTTTAATCTGGTTATATCTTTTGTCTGGTTAGAGGTGATATTTGCTGGAATAGTTCCATGCAATGCAATATAGCTGATTAAACTACAGAAGCTGAGCACAGTATTGCATTGGATGCAGTAATGTTGGCAGTTAGGATTTGAAAGTTCTTGAATGAACTAGGTGGCGTAACTAGCTCAGCCCATCCGATAGTTCTCTATTTATAGTAGAGTTATCGCGCAAGCCTATGAGCTAGGAAGCACCACAAGTCTAAAACTGGTGCTCAGGAAGTTCCACATTATTTGGGAGATAGTTTTGTGGAGACATCGAGATAATAAAGTTGCAACTTTTGGTAAGGTTGCAAACCCGCTTTCTAAACCTCTCCAGCAGTTTAAGCTTGAGGCTTTCACGACTGCAATAGATATCAGACATCTTAGAGATGGGTTGTTATTTCTATTACTGTATTAGATACTTTTGGAGATTTGGTAAACATTCACTCATATGTATAATACATAATTCTTCATATAAATATGGTTTAATTTATATGAATTGTCCAAATGATTAAGTTATATCAATTGGGTTATGAGGTCGACTTACCGCATAATGAAGTCCCAATGGTTGAACTGATATACTTGAATCATATAGCTGTTCCTGGTTCGTATAATCGAGTACGGACAAACCGATAATACAAAGAACTAGATTGTAATGTGTACTATAGCGCCGCTTCATGGGCTAGTGATGTGGGACATCAAGTACAATTACATAGATATTAGCTAGGAGCTAATGATCGAACAGACCCGACTGGAATAGTATTTAAGATTTCGAGTCATAATACTATTTCATTGACTGTCGAGCAATTTCCTCTGACCTGAGTAGTCCAGAGTGATTCCATTGTGAAATGGTGTACTTTGATACAAGTAAACGCCTTTCGTAAAAGGAGGTTATAAAACTTGTCATTGGGTATATCAGGAAGCAAGTGGGAGAGCTTGGATTGACAAGATGGGATTGTCCTCCATTTTATAATGGGATACATGTCTTACCGGCCACTTGGAGAGTCGAGACTGTGGAAAATACGTGGCCACATCCAGATTCGTATCATAGTGATAAATCTGGTTTTACAGTCTGTCTCAAAGTCCAAGAAAGGTTTGAACCGATTGAGGATGACTCGAGTCTTGCCTCAAGTTCAAACTTAGACATAAAGTGACAACAGGAAGTTGGCAGCACACTGGCTCTGAAGGCCAAGTGGGAGATTGTTGGGATATGTCCTTCGATCCTACGTGTGCAATCGATAAAGTCATAAGGTCGTCTATGGATGTTAAATGATTATTCGATAATATTAAATTGTTGGGAATAATATAATATTGATCAATTAAATCATACCTACAGGGTCACACATGGACTCGAAGATAATGCACGATGCTTGATATATATTGATTTAGAATCAATATTTACGTGGATTTAATATACATGCATGGGATGCATGGCTTGCATGGATGCATGTCACATAGTGTGACATGGCATGCCACACAAGCAAGTGGGACCACATACAATGCATAGTCGCATGTGTATGTGGCATGACCTTTCACCTCCTTTGTAACCTCTTTTGCATGTTAATGGTGCATCTTTATGCACATTAAGATGGAGGTTACAAAGAGGTGTAATGGTGTGAATAATGGTGTGTTTATATAGATGAAAATCTGATTTTCATCACACACAAGCATCAGCCACGAAAATCCACACAAATAGAGAGAAAAGAGGTGATCTTGGAGATCCATTCTCAAGCAATCAAAGGTGTTCATTATCCGGGTTCGTGTGCAACACGTAGAGGCCGGGCCATTTGTGCGGCTTCCACATCCGGACGATCTAAAGGAGTGACGAGGTCATTCACAAGGAGAGCTTCGAGAGGCTGATCCATTTGAGGTGGTTCAATCGACTCAACACCACCTCAACGACATTAACCTAAGTCAACGATCACCAAAAGTAAGTAATCGTTGAACCTTATATATATATATATATATATTGGATGTGTATATATATATGTTTATATGTGTTCTTATTACACATTAAGTGTGCACTAAGATCATGGCATAGTAAATCTATCGCTTTACACGCTTCCGCACACACGGTATATCGATTGGATCGGTATACCGGCACCTTCAGCATTTCCTTTGGATTACATTCTCTTAGATTTCTAATCGAATAAGGACAGGTGTAAGTCGATATCAGGCTATGTGTTTCACTATTAAAGGAGAAGGAGTTTTAACATGGAAGAGTGATAAGCACGATGCTTTTCGGACTCTGCCATGGGTAACCAAATAGCGGCCTCAGAGGCAGCGGAAGTTTTGGTATAACTCCGGGATAATCTCTGGGACTTAGATGTGATTCTTAATTTGCCAAAGGCTATGTAAATAGCGGTGCGATGGCAAATGGTAAGAAATCACAAGTCCATAAGTGTAAGATAACACATAGTGCAAGTACCACCTGATACGAGTCATCGTCGAGGGAGACGACGCTGTAGTCACCAAGATAACTTCAGAGCGGCAACCTAGAGTGCTCATTCACATAGTACTTCTTGGAAGTACAACTTAAGCACGTGATGAGTATGGGAGTCGGGAGTTTGGAGGAAATGACTAGACCTTAGTACAAGTGGGAGATTGTTGGAGTTGTGTACTTAATGTCTAGATTTAAGTAACGGAAACTCACGATCCATTGCCATTAATCTATTTAATTAAATAAACAATTATTTGCGTTTAATTATTTATAATTAAATATATGCAAATCATAGTCCTGGATTTTATACGTTGTAGTTAGTATGGTGTTGTATGGACACACAGAAGATCATACTATCGGTTACTCGTATTTAATCGAACAGTTGCTCACGACCTAGATGGACACGGACCAATCCATCGGTATAGTCGTTGTGTGAGAGAGAAAATAATCTGTCTTGATTATTTTATCACACTTGTACACTTGGTGTATTGAGCGGATCTGCTTGAGATTTATCGATTAGGATTGCCGGCGATAATCGATTCAAGTCTCAGTGTATTTTATTCTTAATCACCGATACTATTGCGGGTGTGTATATTTAATATAAGTGACTTTGATTTTCCAAAGGAATTAACCGATTTAATTATTGGGTTAATTACCGGTTAAGTTGGGTCACTATATTTTATATATGACGTGCCGTGAATACTTGACGGGAAAGTGTATCCCGTAAGGGTTGATAATATCCCCGAGATGAGTTCATAAGGAATTATTATGTAAACCCTGCAGGTGGATTTGTTCCGCATAATAATTAAGGTTGAATGGTACTAGTCTCGGATATAAGAGATGAATAAATTAATTAGCAATAAATTAATTTTATTCATGGATATTTATATCTTAAATACACGGAATAAATAATACTACCGGAGAAATATTATTTGATATAATATGGTTTAATATTGGGAGTGCAATTAATTTATATAGTGGAAAATAAATTAATTAATATTAATGGGATTAATAGATTTGGGCTTGGGCTCAATTTAATCATTAATATTGGAAGCCCAATATTCCACCTCCTTAAGATCCCCTACGTAGCCTATAAAAGCACTACATGGTCTTCTCTATTCTCATATGTTCATAACTTGAAGATCACAATTCTAGAGAGAGAAAGTAGAGAGGAGGATCCATGGAGTTCGGTAGATCGTCGCCCACACGACGTCCGGGCTAGTGCAAGGAATACGTGGGAAGATCTCAAGGTCATCAAATTAAGTTCTACGTTTTTCCGAACAACGAGAACGAGGTAAATCGTAAAACCCTCTTTATGATTTAATCGTTAATTATCGTAAAAATATCGTGAACCAAGATCCGAGAACGCGACCCATGTCGAGGTTGAACCGGGCGGTGGTGATCGAAGATCACCGGACCGCCGGCGACTCAACGGCTCGCCTAGGAGGGGTCGAGGGGCATGAGCCTCGGCTGGACGCCGAGACTCGATCGAGCACGAGCTCGATCGCCCGTGCACATCCAGCGGGCTGCTGGAGCAGCGCCGCTCGCGCGGCACGAGCTCCGCTCCGGCGGAGCGATCACCGCTCGCGCGGCTGGACCGCCGCTCGCGCGGCGGTGGCTGCGGGCTGATCGCTAGCCACGGTTCGACCGTGGCTTGGGGGCGATCAGCGGGGTGTTGCTGGGGGTGTCCAGTGGGCTGCCAAGGGCAGCCCTAGGCGGCTGCCGTGTACAGCCGCGAACCCTTGCGAGGGCTCGACCGAACAGCCCGGGTTCGCCCGTAGTTGAGGTTTTGGTTGAGTCCGGCTTCGTGGTGGTTCGTGGCGGGATGTTCCGGCAACCGGGAGTCGATTGGAGTTGTTGTTCCTCAACTGTTACAACTCCGGATATTCGATCTCCGAGGGATTTCGGTCGGAATTAATTAGATAATTTGTTAATTTAAATTTATTAATTCCGGGATATCGATTTCCAACAATGTGTGGACGTCAAGATCGTGCGACTAGGCAAGATGCTATGAGAGTCCTCATAACAACTAATCAGTCTGAAGGAACGCCCGTTGGGGAGCACGTTCTTAAGATGATAGGGTTGTTGAATGAGTTGGAGGTCCTAGGAGCAATGATTGATGCTGAAACGCAAATAGATATCATACTCCAGTCTTTGGCCCCTGGTTTTGAGTAGTTCTGTATGAGTTATAATATGGGTAAACTAAATTATACCCTGGCGGAACTCCTGACTGAACTGAAGGCGGCAGAGGGGACCCTCAAGAAGGGAAAGTCTCAAGCACTAGTTGCCACTAAGACCAAAAGCTTCAAGCATATTAGCGGCAAAGGGAAGAAGAAGCAAGCCTGGAAACCCAGTGGTCCTAAGGAACCAGCAAGCCTAAAGGAAATTGCTTCCGATGCAAGAATTCTGGACACTGGAAGTCTGATTGTCCTCTCAAAGGTACGAATTTTTCTCTAGTCGTAAAAACATAGTCAGCGGTATTATCTACCAGAACCTGGTGTGTAAATATGGAACCACTGAAGGTATGTGCATTTTAATGTAGGGGTTCCAGGAAACCCGACGGCTTAGAGAAGAAGAGTTCGAGGTCTACATGGGCAATGTTGTAGAGGAGGCAGCTGTTGCGGTGGAAGACATTTATCTGCTTTTAGTAGTTATAGGATTTCATTTTGAGATTATTGCTTTTATGTACCTTTTATTTTAGAAAGAACCTTGTTCTGGATTTCTAATTTTAATGAATGGATATTTTATTTCTTTTAATCATTTGATGGTTATGAGAAGAAATGATGATATTATCTATTTTGGTACATTAGTTAGCAATATATGAATGATGAATCCTGAGTCTACCATGATGCAACGAACCGTATTGTATAACTCGTTTTACCAATAAGAGATATTTATTTATTAAATCATTTATACTTGTGGATTCTTATGCTAAGTCATATTTAACATGACTAAGCAATCCTTTCTTGATATAAGATATAAGGTCGGGACAAGTATTAGAATTGATTGACTCTGATGTATGCAGACCAATGTCTACTCAGACAAGAAAGGTACGAGTACTTCATTTGATTATTACTCGAGAAATGGATTAGAATACCTGATGTGCCACAAAAGCAAGTGTTTTGACAAGTCAATGGACACAAAGCTATTGTGGAGAACCTTCAAGGTATTGTTGGTTTATGTCCTTCGATCCTACGTGTGCAATCATATGGTCGTCTATGGATGTTAAATGATATTCGATAATATTATTTGTTGGGAACAATATAATATTGATCGATAATCATACCTACAGGGTCACACACGGACTCATAAATGATGTACAATGCTTGATAAATATATTGATTTTGAATCAATATTTACGTGGATTTAATACACATGCATTGATGCATGGATTGCATGGATGCATGTCACATAGTGTGACATGGCATGCCACACAAGCATGTGGGACCATGTCTAATGCCATGTGGCATGAACATGTGGCAATGACCTTTCAACTCCCCATTAACCTCTATTACTTGTGCATTATAATGCACATTATGATGGGGGGTTACAAGGGGTTAATTGGTGCATTGAAAACCAAGAATAAAGTGTTGGAAAATGCTGATTTTCCACACACAATATTCAGCCACGAAATTCACAAGAAAGAGAGAGAAGAGAGAGTGTTCTTGGAGAATCACTTCAAACAAGCAAGATGTTCATCATCCAGGTTCGTGTGCAACACGTAGAGGCCGGGCCATTTGTGCGGCTTCAACATCCGGGCGATCTAGACAAGAGGAGTGACGAGGTCATTCACAAGGAGAGCATCTAGTGGCTGATCCAAGATGGTTCAATCGATTCAACACCACCTTCATCAACATCAACGAGGCACGCTACACCATTTGTAAGTGTTCTCGTTAATCCCTATATATATATATATATATATATATATGTGTCTATACATATATATGTGTGCACTAGATCTTGTTGTTCGTGTTTACTCGTTCTACACGCTTCCGCACACACGAACGAGGTAATCATGCGATTGGATCGGCATAGAAAACCTTCAATTGGTATCAGAGCCTAGGGCTCGTGCACATGATTTGTGTTGGACACAATGATTAAATCAACATAATAGAATTATATATTTTATTGTGATTATGTGATTAGATGTAAGGCTGGCCACCGATAGTGGTCTGGTGAATGAAATCGTCGTTTTTTACTTTTCGATTGACCATAGTTTTTTAGGGCTGCGTCCCTTGGAATCATTTGTAATAGATAGGTTTTATATTTCAAAGTTTATTGTTCAACATGTAAGCTATGGATTTATCCATGTAACAGAGGTTGATTTCGAAGCCCAAGCGAAAACGAGAAGAAACGAAGCAAAACGGAGCAAAACGGGCGAAACCGGGGCTGCTGGAGCCAAACGGCGGGCGTCGTTGGTGCTACGGCGGGCGCCGTTTTGGTTCGGCTGGCGCCATTTTGGAAACGGCGACCGTCGAAGTGCTGATTTTGGGTCAGATTGGTTTTTACCCTTTCGGCGGGCGCCGTTTTGGAAACGGCGACCGCCGTTTGTGAAACGGCGGGCGCCGTTCGTGGTTTTTTGGGTACGAAATAGATTTGACCAAAATCGGCGGGCACGGAACTGATACGGCGGGCGCAGACCAGTCCAGAAGATGTTCAAGGCATTTTTGTTGCTTTAATTCATTTCTTTAGAGAGTTGTGAGGTTCTATGGGCCTTTTAAATGCGTATTTATATGCTTTGCTATTTTAAGTTATGCATGTTAAAATTTTTCAACAAACATACACCTTAAAATTGCAAGTTCCCAAAATAATGAGATTATGTCTTGTCCAAAACATCACAACCATGAAACCCTCGATCATAAGTTGATAGGTTCGCCTCAGCGGGGTATCACTTGTTATCTTGGGATAGTGGGAGTAAGGGTTAGACCCTTACACGTGAGTTTGTTTTTCTCATCGATAGATCCACTGCAGGCGTGGCTATCGAGACATGAGATGAGAATGAGACTCTCATCGATCGAGAGTGACATTAGATGTCATTGACATGGGATGTCTACCTATCTTGGTTTTCTTAAGTGCGGACTCAGTCGGCTTAAGGATTCACAAGATGACGGTCTTGGGATCGTTTTGTTCAAGGGAACATAGATATTGGATATCAATTGAACAAAATGGAACAAATAAGTAGTTTTGATAGACAACCTTATTTGTTTACCGCTTTGTATATGTTTACATACTTTAGTTATCTTTCTTTTGTAGTTTATCATGTCAAATAACAACTCAATTCAAGTTTGGTTCAATTCTTGATTGTGAAAAATTGAACAACATAAATTTTCCGTATTCACAACGTAATTTGAGGATGGTCCTCAAATACGAAGACAAGGAAAATGTGTTAGATAACCACATCCTAAGATATCATTGAACAACTCAATAGCATGTTCGTGGAATATGCTAAGATTGAGCAGTTCTGAATGACCAGGGTCATCGATTCAGCTAGGCTGGAAAAGGAGAAACCTTTAGGGACCACATGTGCAGCAAATTATTGGATTATTTGCTTTAAGTGATCTGCTAAAATTTTCTATGATGATGAGTCGTAAATTAAAAAGGGACCCTGAGAGGGATATTCTTATAAGGGATGAGGTATTCAAAAGAGCATGGGCAAGAAGGCTACTAGGGTTCCTAGGGAATCTCAATGCGTCTACTGCAAAAGTGTTGGACACTACTTGCAAACATATAAAAGTTCATATTTTATTCAATTTCAACACAAATGCCTAATTTGTCTTTCATGTGATGGATTCTAAAGTTAAGATTATTTACACCTCGGGGAGTGATTTAATCCAAAACACTTAGTTTATCAATGACACAAATTATAGACTTTCTAGCCATGGGATGGCGTGAATCGATTGTCTGGTTGGCTCCTTCATATTTTATGAGAGATAGGGCTTCAATTGCATGATAATATCGCTGGTTAGAAATCTTCAAGTTTTCACTTACGATTTATCACGTTTTGATATTGAGATAATTTTGAATGGGAAACCAAATATAGATCAGTTATTAGGTATAATTGAAATTGCCCAAATTTCAAAGAAGATATGAAGAACGGGGTTGCTTCATCTTCAGGTATTCATGTTATAGACATTAAACTTCACAAATTCTACTTCTTGGGTATTGGATGCCAAATGTGGTTCTAACATTTGTATGTGGAGGTACTACATAGAAGTATAAGTTTGGTGAGTAGAGATGTCGATTTACGGACGAGAAATGGAGCGAAGGTCGCTGCATTAGCCGCATGATCATATGATGTTGTTTTGCATTAGGGCCTTGTTTTAGTATTATAACTATGTAATTTCGTACCTTCAATAAACAATGAATATTAGTTCAGTATTGGATACTGATGGATGTTTTCTCACTATTAAATAGTTTGGTAACTATTTTAATTATTTTTTGTTTTGGTACGATTATTATATTGTTTATGTTGGAGTAGTATACTTAATGTCTAGATTTGAGTATTATGAACTCCTTGTACACTTTCATTTACCTATTAATAATGAACATTCATTTGCCTTTAATTATTGTTAATTAAATATATGCAAATTATAGTCCTAGATTTTATGCGTTGTAGTTAGTATGGTGTTGCATGGGCACACAGAAGATCATACTATCGGTTACTCGTATTTAATCGAACAGATGCTCACGACCTAGATGGACACCGACCAATCCATCGGTATAGTCGTTGTGTGAGAGAGAAAATAATTTATCTTAATTATTTTATCACACTTGTACACTTGGTGTATTGAGCGGATCGTATGAGACTCATCAATTAGGTTTGCTCGTCGATAATTGATTTGAGACTCAGTGTATTTTATTCTTAATCCCCGATACAATTGCGGGTGTGTATATTTAATATAAGTGACTTTGATTTTCCAAAGGAATTGACCGGTTTAATAATTGGGTCAATTACCGGTTAAGTTGGGTCACTATATTTTATATATGGCATGCCGTGAATTCTTGACGGGACAGTGTATCCCGGAAGGGTTGATAATATCCCCGAGATGAGCTCATAAGGATTTATTATGTAAACCTCGCGAGTGGATTTAATTCCGCATAATAAATAAGGTTGAGTGGTACTAGTCTCGGATAAAAGAGATGAATAAATTTATTAAGCAATAAATAAATTTTATTCATGGATATTTATATCTTAAATACACGGAATAAATAATACTACCGGAGAAATATTATTTGGATATAATATGGTTTAATATTGGGAGTGCAATTAATTTATATAGTGGAAAATAAATTTAATTAATATTGATAAGGATTAATGGACTTGAGCAGTGGGCTCAATTTAATCTTCAATATTGGAAGCCCAATATTCCACCTCCTTTAGATCCCCTACGTAGCCTATAAAAGCACTACATGGCCTTCATAATTCATAAGACAAGATTATCACACTTGATATTCTAGAGAGTTGAAGGAGATCCATAGGAGTTCGATAGATCGTCGCCCACCCGACGTTCGAACGGAGTGCAAGGAATACGTGGGAAGATTCAAAGGTCATCTTGGTTTCGTTTCTCCGAACAACGAATCGTAGGTATGATATCTAAACTCCCTCGATATTATTCGGTTTTTGGTTTATCGAGAATACCGTAGAACAAGATCCGAGGTATGAAACCATGAACGGGGGACGATCGCGTGGTGGTGGCGAAGCCACCGGACCACGAGCGATCGCCCGGGCTAGGGTTTCGCACGGGCATGGAAGGGCGAACCCCGGCTGGACGCCGGGGGTGCGATCGATCATCATGATCGATCGCTGGCCGCGGGCTGTGACCCGCGGCGGCCCTGCTGGAGGCGGGCCAGCCTTCCAGGCGGCGGCGAGTCGCCGGACTCGCCGCGGGGGCTGCTGGGCAGCCCCTCCCCGATCGATCGCTCCATGCGATCGGTCCTTCGATCGCGCGAACCCCGCGGGCGGGGGTTCGGGCTGGGCGCGCACGCGACTTCGGTCGTGTTGTGCGTTCGGCTCGTACTCCGGTTCGTTCGTCGGCGTTCGTGTAATCTCCGGCGATGGGTATTTGATCGGGCTATGGTTTCCGCAATTTTAAATAGCCCGGGATATCGAATTCCAACAATTGGTATCAGAGCGTGGTTTACGTTCGCGGTATTTTCGATAAAAATTGTTCTACCTTGCAGGGTTCCGACTATTATGGCTTGATGATTATTCGTTTAATTAGTTTGTCATGTGATTGTTGGTTTAATTAAACTCTCGGACATGTCGAGATTCGTTTTTGGTGGTGAATGCTTGTAATAGTAAAAATTCGGGGGTTGACCGAATTTAGGATTTATTATTACGTTCTACTTTTTCCGGAAATTGTATAGGGTCGATTTCATGTATAGAATCGATACCGGAATTGTAATTTAGATTATGTAATTTATTTTGCGTTGGATCGATGCCGAAACGACCGCCGGAGAAGACGTGTGACGAAGGAGATGATCGAGAGGGTGAACGGGACAAGGATCGACCATCCCCATGGTCGATCCCATGAGGATCGATCGACCCTTGCATGGAGGGGCCGCCGGCGACGGTGGCCGGCCACCTCCTAGGCGGCGGTCGATGGGTGGGGCGGGGATCCCCACCCCGTGCTATCCCGGTCCGGTAATTCACTTTCCTAATTGGTTTGGGTTTTTCCTATTTGAGTGTTCCTATTTTTGGGAATTCTCATGGATTAGGAAAAGAATCAATTTGGAATTGATTAGGATTCCTAAATTGATTATTTCTATTTTTATGGAAATATTCATGGATTAGGAATCTAATTAATTTGGAAAGTAGAAGAGTCCTAAATTATTTTATTCCCTTATTTCATTATGGAAATCATCTAGAATATTCCAAGTGGGTCTTGGATAGATTATTCAAGAGATTTAATGAAGTAGAAAGGGAAGATAAAATAAATAAAAATATTAATAATATTTAATTTTATTTTTGATTTATTCGATTGACTTAATTATTATTAATTAAGTATCTTTTGGATTTATTAAAAAAATAAATAGATTTAAATATTGGAAATTAATATTCTCGTCACATGGAGTATTCAAGAACGAAGACTAAAGACTAGAAGATGCGTACGGAGATGGAGTAAAGCCATAATAGTCGGAAAATAATATTCTAGTAATTATTTTGACTATGTGATAATACTATGTGCTTTATTACATGTATGCATGCTATATGTGTTTACCTTTTATGCACTAGATAGCGTATCCCTTTATTGTAAAAAGCTAAGTGGGAGAGGGTATGGAAACATACCCATGGTCTCCATTGCTGCTCTCTTGGTGACTTTTATAAACTTTTGAAGTTTATATAGATAAGTTATTGGAGGAGAGTTCTTGTAATTCCTCTTACGAGAAACATTGATTAAGTTTATCAAACAATGCCTAATTTGTCTTTCCAAAGCTGATTTCAAGTTGACTCATTCTCACCCCGGGGAGTGGAATGGAGCCAGAGCCACTTGGTCATGTCGAGGACACAAATTAGAGGCAGTCGTACCATTCTTTGATAGATGGATCGATTGTCTGCTCGGCTCCCTCATTTATGAGAGATAGGGTTGTTCGCATGGTGAATCACTGGTTAGAAACTTCGAGTTTCACTTATGATTCTCCGCGTCTTGATTTACAAGATTGAATGGATCAAGTAATTGGGAGTCAATTATAAAAATCTCTTGGTGTAGTAAACGTCCACACCACGTGGCTTGCTATGCCGACGGATTTTGGATTAATTGATGTAGACAGTTGTAAGAAATTGCAAAGAGTTGTGAAGTTATCGTAAACGTCCACACCACGTGGCTTGCGGTAATGTAGCAATTCCAAGCGATTTACTTTTGTGCTGAGTAATGGTTTACACTTAGTTACGCCTTATAGTATTCCTCCCCACGAGGTTCCGCTATAAGTGATGTATGACCAAAGAAAATCTAATTGCTAAGTCGTTTGGGTGGGTAAACGTCCACACCACGTGGCTTGCCTTACCTGATGGGATTTTAGATGTGATTAGTGATTTAATGATATTATTTAAGGGAGATAATATCGGGTATTAAATTGTTTGTTTGTTTTATGTGCTTATAGGTTAGGAATGACTGTGACCCCACTTTGTGATATACTTAAAGATGAAAACTCACTGGTTCCATATAGTACTGATTGGAAAAGAAATCTAGACACTGTCCAGACTGTTGATCCTTCCGAATCCACTGATGACCCAACTCATGAGGACATTTGGAATGACCTCAGAATGATGTTGAGACATAGTGTGGAAGCCGGACAAGAAGTGATTGACATACTCTATAAATTCAGTCCTCTTAGAGAATCGCTTAAAAACGATTTAAAAAGAGCCGAACTTATAAGTATGGTCAGAAAGTCACAAGCTCTTGTGGCTAAGATGGAAGTGCAAGCAAAGAAGCCCAGTGGTTCTAAACCACGGAATGGGAAGAGCAAGCCGCGAGGCAAGTGCTATCGATGCAAGCAGTTTGGGCACTGGAGGTCTGATTGTCCTCTCATCAAAGGTACGAAATTTTCCTTAGTCACTGAAACATTATCAGTGGTGTTATCTACCAGCACCTGGTGTGTAGATACGGGGGCCACTGATCATGTCTGCAATTCATTGCAGGGGTTCCAGGAAACCCAGAGACTTAGAGAGGGAGAGATCGTGGTCTACATGGGCAATGCTGCGAGGGTGGCGGCTGTTGCAGTGGGAGACGTTCACTTGCGTTTTAGTAGTGATAGGATTTTAGTTTTACATAATTGTCTTTATGTACCAAATTTTAGAAAGAATTTAATTTCGGTTTCTAAACTTATTATGAATGGATATTCTGTTTCTTTTGACCACTCTGTGATCATAAGAAGAAATAGTGATATTATCTGTTCTGGTACATTGGTAGACGATTTGTATGTGCTAAATCCTGAGTCTAACATGATACAACTAACCGAGAGTAATAACACATCTACGAACACCAATAAGAGAAAGGAACCTTCTAGGATGAATCAATTATACTTGTGGCATCTAAGGCTAGGTCATATAAACTCAAATAGGCTTCAAAGGTTGAAAGCTGATGGTCTAATCAGCGATGTTGAAGGAGAGGACCTTCCAACCTGCGAATCCTGTTTAGAGGGAAAAATGACTAAGCGTCCTTTTTCTGATAAAGGACGAAGAGTTGAACAAGTGTTGGATTTGATTCACTCTGATGTATGCGGACCTATGTCTACTCAGGCAAGGGGAGGGTACGAGTACTTCATCACTTTCACTGATGATTACTCAAGATATGGATATGTATAACTGATGAGCCGCAAGAGCGAATCCTTTGGCAAGTTCAAAGAATTCAAGGCTCTTGTGGAGAACCTTCGTGGTAAATCCATAAAATGCCTGCGATCTGATCGCGGAGGCGAGTACCTGTCTGGAGAATTCAAGGCATACTTGGCAGAGAATGGGATTGAATCCCAACTGACTTCACCATACACTCCCCAGCAGAATGGTGTGTCAGAAAGAAGGAATAGGACTCTTATGGAAATGGTGCGATCGATGATGAGTTACTCGGACTTACCTATTATGTTCTGGGGACATGCCTTGGAAACATCGGCGTATATCTTGAATAGGGTTCCAACCAAAACGGTACCAACCACACCCATGGAATTGTGGAGTGGGCGCAAGCCTAACTTGAGACACATTCGGATCTGGGGTTGTCCAGCACATGTGTTGCGACAAGGCGCCGATAAGTTAGAACCTAGATCAGAATTACGGCTGTTTATAGGATACCCGAAAGGAACTAAAGGTGGCATGTTCTATAGTCCTACGGACCAGAAGATCGTTATAAGTACTAACGCTCGGTTCTTAGAGGAAGACTATGTCATGGACCACAAGCCCAAAAGTGACATAATACTTGATGAATTGAGAGGTGACAAGGAAGACTTAGATACAGCCGAACCGAGTAGTAATACACCACTAGAACCTGCACCTACTGTCACTGTTAATACACCGGAACGCCATCGTAGTGGGAGGGTTGTTAAACAACCAGAAAGATGGATTGGACTGGGTGAGTCTTCGGACTCTGGACCTGGAGTTCATGAAATCGATCCCTGGACCTATGATGATGCGGTACAAGATATAGATGCGCCTTCTTGGAAGAAAGCGATGAAATCCGAAATAGAATCTATGGATTCTAATAAAGTCTGGGATCTTGTAGAACCACCAAACGGCGTAAAGCCAATTGGGTGTAAATGGGTCTACAAGAGAAAGAGAGGATCTGACGGAAAGGTTGAAACCTTTAAAGCTCGGCTTGTTGCGAAAGGATATACTCATAAAGAGGGAATCGATTATGAGGAGACCTTCTCGCCGGTAGCCAAGATAAAGTCGATCCGGATTCTCTTATCCATAGCAGCTCATATGGATTATGAGGTGTGGCAAATGGATGTCAAGACAGCTTTCCTAAATGGAAGTCTTGACGAGACGATTTATATGAAACAACCAGAAGGATTCATTGCTAAGGGGCGAGATCATCTAGTGTGCAAGCTTAATCGATCCATTTATGGATTGAAACAAGCCTCGAGATCGTGGAACCTGCGGTTTGACGAAGTAGTCCAATCTTTTGGATTCAGTCAAAGCATGGACGAATCGTGTGTATATTGGAAACGTGATGGGAAGAAGGTGGTGTTTCTCGTGCTTTATGTAGACGACATTCTTCTCATTGGCAACAGTGTGAAAATGTTATCGGACATAAAGGGATGGTTGTCTAGACAATTCGATATGAAAGATTTGGGAGAAGTCGGGCATGTTCTAGGGATCAAGGTTATAAGGGATCGCCGGAATAGAACATTGTACCTATCCCAGCAATCTTACATAGACACGATTCTGGCTCGTTTTAACATGCAAGATTCCAAGAAGGGTGAGCTACCCTTCAGTAAAGGAACTTATCTTTCTAAGGAGATGTGTCCTCAGACACAAAAGGAGAAAGATGAAATGAAAGCAGTTCCCTACGCTTCGGCTGTGGGAAGCTTGATGTATGCAATGTTATGCACGAGGTCTGATATCTGCTATGCAGTCGGCGTAGTAGTGAGATATCAGAGTAACCTTGGAAAGGCTCATTGGACTGCCGTAAAGAGCATTTTCAAGTATTTGAGGAATACGAGGGATTATGTTCTAAGTTACGGGGCAGACAATCTGATTCCTTTGGGTTATACGGATTCGGATTTCCAAGCTGATAAGGACCGGCGAAAGTCGTTATCAGGCTATGTGTTTCACTATTAAAAGAGGAGGAGTTTTAACATGGAAGAGTGATAAGCACGATGCTTTTCGGACTCTCCCATGGGTAACCAAATAGCGGCCTCAGAGGCAGCGGAAGTTTTGGTATGGCTCCGGTATTACCTCTGGGACTTAGATGTGATTCTTAGTTTACCAAAGGCTATGTAAATAGCGGTGCAGTGGCAAACTTTAAGAGATCACGAGTCCATGAGTGTAAGAAAACACATAGGGCAAGTACCACCTGATACGAGTCATCGTCAGGAAGGCGATGCAGTAGTCACCAAGATAGCTTCAGAGCGGCAACCTAGATTGCTCATTCACATGGTACTTCTTGGAAGTACAGTTTAAGCACATGATGAGTATGGGAGTCGGGAGTTTGGAAGATATGACTAGACCTTAGTATAAGTGGGAGATTGTTGGAGTAGTATACTTAATGTCTAGATTTGAGTATTATGAACTCCTTGTACACTTTCATTTACCTATTAATAATGAACATTCATTTGCCTTTAATTATTGTTAATTAAATATATGCAAATTATAGTCCTAGATTTTATGCGTTGTAGTTAGTATGGTGTTGCATGGGCACACAGAAGATCATACTATCGGTTACTCGTATTTAATCGAACAGATGCTCACGACCTAGATGGACACGGACCAATCCATCGGTATAGTCGTTGTGTGAGAGAGAAAATAATTTATCTTAATTATTTTATCACACTTGTACACTTGGTGTATTGAGCGGATCGTATGAGACTCATCAATTAGGTTTGCTCGTCGATAATTGATTTGAGACTCAGTGTATTTTATTCTTAATCCCCGATACAATTGCGGGTGTGTATATTTAATATAAGTGACTTTGATTTTCCAAAGGAATTGACCGGTTTAATAATTGGGTCAATTACCGGTTAAGTTGGGTCACTATATTTTATATATGGCATGCCGTGAATTCTTGACGGGACAGTGTATCCCGGAAGGGTTGATAATATCCCCGAGATGAGCTCATATGGATTTATTATGTAAACCTCGCGAGTGGATTTAATTCCGCATAATAAATAAGGTTGAGTGGTACTAGTCTCGGATAAAAGAGATGAATAAATTTATTAAGCAATAAATAAATTTTATTCATGGATATTTATATCTTAAATACACGGAATAAATAATACTACCTGAGAAATATTATTTGGATATAATATGGTTTAATATTGGGAGTGCAATTAATTTATATAGTGGAAAATAAATTTAATTAATATTGATAAGGATTAATGGACTTGAGCAGTGGGCTCAATTTAATCTTCAATATTGGAAGCCCAATATTCCACCTCCTTTAGATCCCCTACGTAGCCTATAAAAGCACTACATGGCCTTCATAATTCATAAGACAAGATTATCACACTTGATATTCTAGAGAGTTGAAGGAGATCCATAGGAGTTCGATAGATCGTCGCCCACCCGACGTTCGAACGGAGTGCAAGGAATACGTGGGAAGATTCAAAGGTCATCTTGGTTTCGTTTCTCCGAACAACGAATCGTAGGTATGATATCTAAACTCCCTCGATATTATTCGGTTTTTGGTTTATCGAGAATACCGTAGAACAAGATCCGAGGTATGAAACCATGAACGGGGGACGATCGCGTGGTGGTGGCGAAGCCACCGGACCACGAGCGATCGCCCGGGCTAGGGTTTCGCACGGGCATGGAAGGGCGAACCCCGGCTGGACGCCGGGGGAGCGATCGATCATCATGATCGATCGCTGGCCGCGGGCTGTGACCCGCGGCGGCCCTGCTGGAGGCGGGCCAGCCTTCCAGGCGGCGGCGAGTCGCCGGACTCGCCGCGGGGGCTGCTGGGCAGCCCCTCCCCGATCGATCGCTCCATGCGATCGGTCCTTCGATCGCGCGAACCCCGCGGGAGGGAGTGCGGGCTGGGCGCGCACGCGACTTCGGTCGTGTTGTGCGTTCGGCTCGTACTCCGGTTCGTTCGTCGGCGTTCGTGTAATCTCCGGCGATGGGTTTTTGATCGGGCTATGGTTTCCGCAATTTTAAATAGCCCGGGATATCGAATTCCAACAGTTTATGTATACTTTAACATGACAGATCATATATAACATTAACACCAAAGGCCGAATCGAATATGTCTCAATGAGACATAACTATAACTTTGTTGATTAGGTCAAATCAACATCTGAACATGTAACGAAGCTTCTTTTAGAAGGCATTCCAGAATCATTTGACTTGGCGTCATTTGATACATGTGAATGATGTGTGATGGAAAAGAAAACAATGTCATCTTTCTTGGAGAAAGGAGAACATGTGAGTGATTAATTAGGGATGATCCATACTGATGTATGTGGAACCTATCAGTTCACAAGCACATGAAGGTTATGTTTCAGAAAAAAGAAAACAAACTACATTAGATATAGTTCGACCATTCGATAAGAGGTCTAAGTGAACTACTGGTCTCTTTTGGGAAAACACAATTCTTAACTTCAACTTATACACTGAATAGGACGCTGTCAAAAGCTGTTGATAAGACACCATACTAGGTATGGAAAGGGAGAGTCCCTAAATTGTTTTCATCAAGGTTTGAGGTTCTAAAAGCTTCTCTGACGAGATTTATCTCTATAGAGCTTGAACTCAATGGGATAAAAGTTTCTTTATGGTATCCATAAGAAACTCGAGGGTACAACTTCTACGATCTATCAAAGAACAATATTTTGTTGCTCGAGATAGTGATTTTCTTGAAAAGAGTTATCTTTCCTAGAAAGTCAGTGGGAGCTCAGTTGTTTTGAACGAGGTTCAAGTTTTTGGAAATCGATATCCCGGGCTATCAAAAATTGCGGAACCGATAACCCGATCAAAATCCCATCGCCGGAAAGTATCGCAAACCACCACACGAGCCGGAGCCCGGCTCGAGCACACCACCGCGGGCGAGCCCGCGGCTAGCCCTAGCTGAACCCCCATGTAGGGTTTGCGATCGCGTTGAGCGATCGCATGGGGATGCATGATCGCATCCCCGGGGCTGCTCGTAGCAGCCCCCGGCGGTGAGTCCGGCGACTCACCGCCATCGCCGGAGGGGCCCCCGTCCGCCCAGCGGACTGCCGCGGCTCCAGCCGCGGCTTGCCTCGGCGATCGATCGCATGATCGATCGCCCACCGCGGCGTCCAGCCGGGGCTGCTCCTTCGCGGCACCCGATCGAACCCTAGGGTTCGATCGACTCCCTCGGCTCCCAGCCGAGGGCTCCTCTCGTCCTTCACCGGGGATCTCGAATCCCCGTCCCCGAAGTTCGTTGTTTCCCGGATCTTTCGTTCATGTATGTTTTACGATTAAAACACATAAAATCATACAAGGGAGTTTATGATTTTACATTCGATCTCGTTGTGCGGAGAAACGAGATTGATTTGAAGACCTTTGGATCTTCCTACGTATTCCTTGCACCTTGTTCGAATGTCGTGTGGGCGACGATCCTCCGAACTCTATGGATCTCCTTCTCTCTAGAATATGAAGTATGATATTCTTGTCTTCAAGTTATTAGAATAGAGAAGACCATGTAGTGCTTTTATAGGCTACGTAGGGGATCTAAAGGAGTTGAAATATTGGGCTTCCAATATTAATGATTAAATTGAGCCCAAACCCAAATCTATTAATACCATTAATATTAATTAATTTTATTTTCCACTATATAAAATTAATTGCACTCCCAATATTAAACCATATTACATCAAATAATATTCTCTCCGGTAGTATTATTTATTCCGTGTATTTAAGATATAAATATCCATGAATAAAATTAATTTATTGCTAATTAATTTATTCAACTCTTGTATCCGAGAATAGTACCATTCAACCTTAATTATTATGCGGAACAAATCCACTCATGAGGTTTACATAATAATTCCTTATGAACTCATCTCGGGGATATTATCAACCCTTATCGGGATACACTTTCCCGTCAAGAATTCACGGCGTGTCATATATAAAATACCGTGACCCAACTTTACCGGTAATTAACCAGATATTCTAATCGGTCAATTCCTTTGGAAAATCAAAGTCACTAATATTAAATATACACACCCGCAATAATATCGTGGGTTAAGAATAAAATACTCTGAGATTTAAATCGATTATCTAAGGCAATCCTAATCGATAAATCTCAAGCGATCCGCCCAATACACCAAGTGTACAAGTATGATAAAATAATTAAGACCGATTATTTTCTCTCTCATACAACGACTATACCGATGGCTTGGTCCGTGTCCATCTAGGTCGTGAGCTACTGTTCGATTAAATACGAGTAACCGATAGTATGATCTTCCGTGTGACGACGCACACCATACTAACTACAACGTATATAATCCAGGACTATATTTTGCATATATTTAATCATCAATAATTAAATGCAAACAATTGTTTATTCCTTTAAATAGATTAAATGCTATGACCGGGAGTTTACGTTACTTAAATCTAGACATTAAGTATACAACTCCAACAATCTCCCACTTATACTAAGGTCTAGTCATTTCTACCAAACTCCTGACTCCCATACCCATCACGTGCTTAAACTGTACTTCCAAGAAGTACCATGTGAATGAGCAATCTAGGTTGCCGACCTGAAGTTATCTTGGTGACTACAGCGTCGTCTCTCTAGACGATGACTCGTATCAGGTGGTACTTGCTCTATTTGTTATTTTCACTTTGGACTTATGACTTCTTCTAGTTTACCATGCCCCGCTATACATAGCCTTTCGTGAACTAAGAATCATATCCAAGTCAGAGGTTATCTTGGAGCCTAACCAAATTCCGCTGCCTCTGATGCTGCTATTCGGTTATGACAGAGGTTATCTTGGAGCCTAACCAAATCGTGCTTATCAGTCTCTCATCTTAAGGTTCCACCTCTTTCAAAAGTGAACACATAGCCTGATATCGACTTACACTGGTCCTAACCTGATTTGAGATCTGAGAAAATATAATCCAAGAAGAATTCGTGTTGCTCCGTAATCCAGTACTTCGAAAGTACTTTTACAGCATCCGAATATCTTTTGACAAGATTACTTTGATATCCTCCCACTACGCAAACCGCATAGTTGATATCAGGTTCTCGTTTTTCAATATTGCATTTATTTAGCTTTCCACACTCAAAGTCTAGGAAACTGCTTTCTCTGCGTCTATCTCCTTTAAGTGTTCAAAACACATATCTTTAGACAAATGCATTTCGTATCTGAAAGGCAACGACCTTTCTCGGAATCCTGCATGTTTAAAACGAACCATAATCGTATAAGATATCTAGGAGAAGTACAATGTTCTTATCTTGAGATCAAAGATCTCAAGAACATGTTCCAACTTCTACTCAATCTTATATCTCGATTTATTTAGACAACTATTATTTTATGTCTGATAATATCTTTACATTGTTGTCAATGATAAAATACCCTCTACATAAAATTCCGAGAAACACCACTTCGTTTCTATTATGTTTCTAATGCACCTTTCTCGTCTATGCCCTTTGATGAATCCATTAAATGGACTATCTCATCAATTCGCAAGTTCTACGATTCACAGCTTTGTTTCAATCCATAAATGGATTAACTAAGCTTGTGCTCTAAATGATCTTGCCTCTTAGCAATAATCCTTATTGCTTTCTAAGAGAACACATTTAGATCTAGTACTGCCTCTATGTAGATCCAGGGATAGATTTCATGTTTACCAGATCCAGAGTTCAAAACTCTTCTAGTCTTATGAACATCTTCGATTGTTAACAACCTTCCACTACAATGGCGTTCCGGTGTACAAACTATAATAACAGTAGGTGCAGTCAGTGATGTATCACTACTCGGCTTAGCTGGTTCTCAGTCTTTATATTTCTTCTCTCATTCCAAAGTATTACGTCACTTCGGGCTTTGTGGTTCATCTAATAGGCTTTCTCTAAGAACTGGTCGTTAGAACTTATAACTTTCTTCTGGTTCATAGTACTATTGAACACACAATCTTTTGTTCTTCTAGGATATCCTACAACCACATTTGAATGTGCCGTTGTTTCACCAGAAATATCCATAGAACATAGGTAGTTCCGAACAACTTATTCCTTTACTAATAGAATTCCATTTCTTATTTCCGACACATCATTTCTACACGTGAGTGTATGATGTAGTCATTTGGGATCCAATCTCATTCTCTGATTATGCTATGCATTACTTAGATAGGTGCTTGCCTCCGCGATCAAATCGCAAGCTTCTTATGGATATACTTTGAAGGTTCCCAATAATAGTTTTGTGTCCATTGACTCGTCAAAACACTTTGCTTTTATGGTACATCAAGTGATCTAATCCATTTTTGAGTATTCTTTGAAAGAATCACTCGCACTTTTCTAAGTACACATATGTCTTCATGTATCTGTATTTAATCAATTACAATACTTGTCCGGATTCTTTCCTTTATCCTTAAAGGTCTGCTTAGTTGTATTATATTCCAAATTTAATTCTAAGGTCGGAAGGTCCATTCCTTCAACTATAATTGATCAAATCAATTTCGACCTTTAAATCTCATTTGAATAAATACTACTGAGCATAGGAATCCACAAGTATAATGATTCAATAAAGAAATACATTCAACAAGTAAAACAAGTTATAGAACGGTTTGTTGCATCGTGGTAGACTTAGGATTCATCATTCATATATTGCTATCTAATGTACCAGAATAGATAATACCATTATTTCTTATCAAAATCATCAAATGATTAAAGAAATAAAATATCCATTCATTAATAATAGAAAACCAGAACAAAGTTCTTTCTAAAATAGAGGGGTACATAAAGCAATAAACTTGAAATGAAATCCTATAACTACTAAAAGCCGATAAATGTCTTCCACTGCAACAGCTGCCTCCTCTACAGCTTTGCCCATGTAGACTTGAACTCTTCTTTTCTAAGCCGCCGGGTTTCCTGGAATCCCTGCATTAAAATGCACATGCCGTCAGTGGTTCCATATCTACACACAAGAATTCTGGTAGATAAAACCGCTGACTATGTTTTTATGGATAAAGAAAAATTCATACCTCTGAGAGGACATTCAGACTTCCAGTGTCCAAACTTATTGCATCGGAAGCATTTGCCCTTAGGCTTGCCAGCCCCTACCCGTGGCCCATTCCTCTTGGCACCACTGGTTTTCCAGGCTTGCTTCCTTTTCTTGCCCCTACCTCCAACAGGCTTCGAGCCCTTGGACTTGGTAGCTACAAGCGCTTGAGACTTGCCCTTCTTGTAGATCCCCTCTGCCGCCTTCAGTTCAGTCAGGAGTTGCGCAAGAGTATAAGATAGTTTACCCATATTATAACTCATGCGAAACTGCTCAAAACTAGGGGTCAGAGACTGGAGTATGATGTCGACTTGCGTCTCAGCATCAATCGAGGCTCCTAGGATCTCAAGCTCATTCAACAAACTCATCATCTTGAGAACGTGCTCCCCAACGGGCGTTCCTTCAGACTGAGTAGTTGACATGAGGACTCTCAAGGCTTCTTGCCTAGCCGCACGATCTTGATGTCCAAACATCTCCTTGAGGTTGAACAGCATGTCATCGGCGGTGGCCATCGACTCATGTTGGGTTTGGAGTACATTTGACATTGAAGCCAAAATATAGCACCTAGCCATTTCATCAGCCTTTGTCCACCTCCTATATGCCGCCTTTTCCTCATCAGTTGAGACATCCGTGGGTTCGGCAGGGCATGGGTCATAGAGTACAAACTTGTACTCCTCCGCAGTCAGGACAATGTCCAAATTTCTCCTCCAATCGATATAATTGGGGCCAGTGAGTTTATTCTCCTTTAGTATCACAGAAAGTGGATTCATAGCTATTCTCTAAACCTATAAGCACATATAAACAAACAATCAATTTAATTCCGATATTATCTCCCTCAAATAATATCATTAAATTACTAATCACATCTAAAATCCCATCAGATATGGTAAGCCACGATAGTGTGGACGTTTACCTATCCAAACGATTTTGCAATTAGATTTGCTTCGGTCGTACATCATCAATAGCGTTACTTCGATGGGAAGAATACTATGAAGCGTACCTATGTGTAAACCATTACTCAGTACTAAGAAGTTCGTTTGGGACTCGCATATCACCGCAAGCCACGATAGTGTGGACGTTTACGTTAACACACGGTTCCTTTACTCCCCACTATAACTGTCTACATCAATTGATCCAAAATCCCATTCAGTGCAGCAAGCCACGATAGTGTGGACGTTTACTACACCAAAAGTTTTTTACAATTGACTCCCAATTACATGATCCATTCGATTTTGTAAATCAAGACGCGGAGAATCATAAGTGAAACTCGAAGTTTCTAACTAGTGATTCACCATGCGAACAACCCTATCTCTCATAAAATGAGGGAGCCGAGCAGACAATCGATCCATTTCAAGAAATGGTACGAAGGTCTCTAATTTGTGTCATCCACATGACCAAGTGGCTTTGGCTCCATTCCACTCCCCGGGGTGAGAATGAGTCGACTTGAAATCAGTTTCAGAAAGACAAATTAGGCATTGTTTGATAAACTCAATCAATGTTTCTTGTAAGAGGAATTACAAGAATTCTCATCCAATGACTCGTCTATATGAACTTCGAAAGCTCATAAGAGTCACCAAGAGAACAGCAATGGAGACCATGTGAATGTTTCCATTCCCTCTCCCACTTAGCTTTTTACAACAAGGGATACGCTATCTAGTGCATAAAGTAAACACATATAGCATGCATACATGTAATAAAGCACATAGTATGATCACATAGTCAAAATAATACTAGAATATTATTTTCCGACTATTATGGCTTTATTCCATCCTTGTACACATCTTCTAGTCTTCAGTCTTCGTTCTTGAATGCTCCATGTGACGAGAATATTAATTCCAATATTTAAATCTATTTATTTTTAATAAATCCAAAAGATACTTAATTCGAAAATTAAGTCAATCGAATAAATCAAAAATAAAATTAAATATTATTAATATTTTTATTTATTTATTTTCCTTTCTAATTTTATTAAATCTCTAGAATCCTATCCAAGTCAAACTTGAAATATTCTAGAAGACTTCTATAATAGAATAAAGAAATAAAATAAATTAGGACTCTTCTACTTTCCAAATTAATTAATTTCCAGGTCCATGAAAATTCCCATAAAATAGGAATAATCAATTAGGAAATAAATTAATTCCAAATTAATTATTTTCCTTATCCATGAGAGTCCCCATAAATAAGAACACTCAATAAGGAAATAAATTAATTCCAATTTAATTCTTTTCCTATTCCATGAGAGTTCCTAAAAATAAGAACACCCAAAATAGGAAAACTGAATTCAATTAGGAAAGTCGGATCTTGGTAGGAGAACACGAGATCACGAGGACCACGCGTCCCCCACCATCGATCGCCGGCCGGGGAGGAGCACCGCCGCCACCTCAGCCCATGCGCCACCACCTCCGGTGGCCGGCGTGGCCGAGGGTTCCCGCGGGCAGCCCCCGCGCCCCCCTTCGATCGATCCTCATGGGATCGATCATCATGATCCATCCCCGGTCCTCTCTCTCTTCTTCTCCTTCGTCACACGTCCATCTTCTCCGGCGGTCGTTTCGGCATCGATCCAACGTAAAATTAAATTACAAATTTAAATTACAATTCCGGTATCGGTTCTATACATGAAATCGACCCTATACAATTTCCGGAAAACATAGAACAATAATAATAATCCTAAATTCGGACTACCCCCGAATTTTTACTATTACAAGCATTCATCCACACAAAACGAATCTCGACATGTCCGAGAGTTTAATAATCATGACAAAATAATTAACAAAAATTATTAAGCCATAATAGTCAGAATCCCTGCAAGGTAGAACAATAATCGAAAACATACATGAACTAGAACCAACGCTCTGATACCAATTGTTGGAAATCGATATCCCGGGCTATCAAAAATTGCGGAACCGATAACCCGATCAAAATCCCATCGCCGGAAGGTATCGCAAACCACCACACGAGCCGGAGCCCGGCTCGAGCACACCACCGCGGGCGAGTCCGCGGCTAGCCCTAGCCGAAACCCCATGTAGGGTTTGCGATCGCGCTGAGCGATCGCATGGGGATGCATGATCGCATCCCCGGGGCTGCTCGTAGCAGCCCCCGGCGGTGAGTCCGGCGACTCACCGCCATCGCCGGAGGGGACCCTGTCCGCCCAGCGGACTGTCGCGGCTCCAGCCGCGGCTTGCCCCGGCGATCGATCGCCCGCCCCGGCATCCAGTCGGGGCTGCTCCTTCGCGCCACCCGATCGAACCTAGGGTTCGATCGACTCCCTCGGCTCCCAGCCGAGGGCTCCTCTCGTCCTTCGCCGGGGATCTCGAATCCCCGTCCCCGAAGTTCGTTGTGTCCCGGATCTTTCGTTCATGTATGTTTTACGGTTAAAACACATAAAATCATACAAGGGAGTTTATGATTTTACCTTCGATCTCGTTGTGCGGAGAAACGAGATTGATTTGAAGACCTTTGGATCTTCCTACGTATTCCTTGCACCTCGTTCGAACGTCGTGTGGGCGACGATCCTCCGAACTCTATGGATCTCCTTCTCTCTAGAATATCAAGTATGATATTCTTGTCTTCAAGTTATTAGAATAGAGAAGACCATGTAGTGCTTTTATAGGCTACGTAGGGGATCTAAAGGAGGTGGAATATTGGGCTTCCAATATTAATGATTAAATTGAGCCCAAACCCAAATCTATTAATCCCATTAATATTAATTAATTTTATTTTCCACTATATAAAATTAATTGCACTCCCAATATTAAACAATATTATATCAAATAATATTCTCTCCGGTAGTATTATACTATTATTTATTCCGTGTATTTAAGATATAAATATCCATGAATAAAATTAATTTATTGCTAATTAATTTAGTCATCTCTTGTATCCGAGAATAGTACCATTCAACCTTAATTATTATGCGGAACAAATCCCCTCATGAGGTTTACATAATAATTCTTTATGAACTCATCTCGGGGATATTATCAACCCTTATCGGGATACACTTTCCCGTCAAGAATTCACAGCGTGTCATATATAAAATACCGTGACCCAACTTTACCGGTAATTAACCAGATATTCTAATCGGTCAATTCCTTTGGAAAATCAAAGTCACTAATATTAAATATACACACCCGCAATAATATCGGGGATTAAGAATAAAATACTCTGAAATTTAAATCGATTATCTAAGGCAATCCTAATCGATAAATCTCAAGCGATCCGCCCAATACACCAAGTGTACAAGTATGATAAAATAATTAAGACCGATTATTTTCTCTCTCATACAACGACTATACCGATGGCTTGGTCCGTGTCCATCTAGGTCGTGAGCTACTGTTCGATTAAATACGAGTAACCGATAGTATGATATTCCGTGTGACGATGCACACCATACTAACTTCAACGTATATAATCCAGGACTATATTTTGCATATATTTAATCATCAATAATTAAATGCAAACAATTGTTTATTCATTTAAATAGATTAAATGCGATGACCGGGAGTTTACGTTACTTAAATCTAGACATTAAGTATACAACTCCAACACAAGTAGAACAAACAGATATGGATACTCAAGACTTGGTCGAGAGTACTGCAGTGGTTTTGGAAACCACACCTAACCCTCGAAGGCCCGGAAGGATTAGAACTCAACCTGACAGATACTTAGGTATTCTGACAAACGAGAGCTATGAAATCTTGCTTTTAGAAAGCAATGAACCTTCGACCTATATCCAAGCTATGACCAGTCCAGATTCCGAGAAATGGCAGGGTTCCATGAAATCCGAAATGGAATCGATGTCTGAAAATCAAGTTTGGAACTTGGTCGATTTGCTTAAAGGGGATAGGCCCATTGGAAGCAAATGGATTTACAAGATAAAAACAAACATGGATGGAAAACTTAGAGTTTTCAAAGCAAGGTTGGTGGCAAAAGGATTTTCACGGGGTGGATTATAATGAAACCTTATCACCGATTGCTATAATTAATTCGGATTCTCTTAGCCATTGCGGCTCATTATGATTATGATATATGGCAAATGGATGTTAAAATCGCCTTCTTGAATAGGATTCTAGAAGAGGATGTGTTTATGACACAACCAGAGGGTTTTATCGATCCTAATCAGGCTGAGAGAGTATGCAAGCTTAATAGATCCATTTATGGATTAAAGCAAGCATCTCGGAGTTGGAATCTTCAGTTCAATGAATCCATACTGGGATTTAGATTTCAGAGGAACTCGAAAGAGTCTTGTTTTACAAGAAGATCAGTGGGAGTTACGTTGTATTCATTGTGTTGTATGTTGATGACATACTCCTTATTGGAAACAATATTCCTATGCTTAATTCTGTTAAAGAATGGCTTGGAAGATGTTTTTTAATGAAGGATCTTGGAGAAGCACAGTACATATTGGGCATCAAGATCTGTCGGAACAGATCGAAAAGGATGTTTGAACTTATTCAAGTGACCTATATTGATAAGGTACTTGATAAGTTCAGAATGAAAGACGCCAAAAAGGGTCTCATTCCAATGAGTCATGGCACATCTCTTAGCAAGATGCAAGGCCCTACGGGACTTGATGAGAAAAAGAGGATGGAAAACATTCCTTATGCTTCGGCAATAGGGTCTATAATGTACGCCATGATATGTACACGACCGGACGTATCGTATGCTTTGAGCATGATGAGTCAGTTTCAAGGAAACCCAGGTGAGGCGCATTAGACTGTGGCCAAAAATATTCTTATGTACCTTAGATGGACTAAAGAATATTTTGCTGTCTTTAGAAGACAAAAGGAGTTGATATTAACAATCTATTTGAATGCATACTTCAAAACAGACTAAGATAATTTCCGATTTTAATCTGGTTATATCTTTTTGTTGGAAATCGATATCCCGGAATTAATAAATTTCAATAAATAAATTATCTAATTAATTCCGACCGAAATCCTTTGGAGATCGAATATCCGGAGTTGTCAAAGTTGCGGAACAACAACTCCAATCGACTCCCGGTTGCCGGAACATCCCGCCACGAACCACCACGCATATCCGGACTCAACCATGTTGGAAATCGATATCCCGGAATTAATAAATTAAATAAAATTAATTATCTAATTAATTCCGACCGAAATCCTTTGGAGATCGAATATCCGGGGTTGTCAAAGTGCGGAACGACAACTCCAATCGAAATCCCGGTTGCCGGAAATCCGCCACGAACCACCACGCGAAGCCGGACTCAACCAAACCCTAACCACGGGGATAGCCCGGGCTGTTCGGTCGAGCCCTCGCGTAGGGCTCGCGGCTGTCCTTGGCAGCCGCCTAAGGCTGCCCTTGGCAGCCCGCCGGGCATGCTAGAACCCCCGCGGATCAGCCCCTCATCGAACCCTCGCCACGGCCAAGCCGCGGCTGCCCGATGGAGGCGTGCGCTCGCATCGTGCGAGCGCAAGGGTTCAGCCCGCTGGGCACGCCCCAGCTGCACCCTGGCTGCCTAGCCACGTCCCGGTGATCGCACGCTCAGCCACGGTCGAACCGTGGCTAGCGATCACCGCCAGCACCGCCGCCGCGCGAGCAGCGGTCGAGCCGCGCGAGCGGCTGCCCCTCCGCGTGAGCGGAGGCAGCCCCGCGCAAGCAGTGCTCGACGTCCAGCCGGGCTTCATGCCCTTCGACCCATCCGATCGAGCCGACAATCCGACGGCGGTCCGGTGGTCTTCGACCACCACCGCCCGGTTCGTCCTCGTCATGGGTCGCGTCTTTCGGATCTTGGTTCACGATATTTTTACGATAATTAAACGATAAAATCATAAAGAGGGTTTTACGATTTACCTCGTTCTCGTTGTTCGGAAAAACGTAGAACTCAATTTGATGACCTTGAGATCTTCCCACGTATTCCTTGCACTAGCCCGGACGTCGTGTGGGCGACGATCTACCGAACTCCATGGATCCTCCTCTCTACTTTCTCTCTCTAGAATTGTGATCTTCAAGTTATGAGAATAGAGAAGACCATGTAGTGCTTTTATAGGCTACGTAGGGGATCTTAAGGAGGTGGAATATTGGGCTTCCAATATTGAAGATTAAATTGAGCCCAATGCTCAAGTCCATTAATCCTTATCAATATTAATTAATTCTATTTTCCACTATATAAAATTAATTGCACTCCCAATATTAAACCATATTATATCAAATAATATTTCTCCGATAGTATTATTTATTCCGTGTATTTAAGATATAAATATCCATGAATAAAATTAATTTATTGCTAATTAATTTATTCATCTCTTTTATCCGAGCCTAGTACCATTCAGCCTTAATTATTATGCGGAACGAATCCACCTGCAGGGTTTACATAATAATTCCTTATGAACTCATCTCGGGGATATTATCAACCCTTCCGGGATACACTTTCCCGTCAAGTATTCACGGCATGTCATATATAAAATATAGTGACCCAACTTAACCGGTAATTAACCCAATAATTAAATCGGTTAATTCCTTTGGTAAATCAAAGTCACTTATATTAAATATACACACCCGCAATAGTTTCAGGGATTAAGAATAAAATACACTGAGACTCGAATCGATTATCGCCGGCAATCCTAATCGATGAATCTCAACGATCCGCTCAATACACCAAGTGTACAAGTGTGATAAAATAATTAAGATAAATTATTTTCTCTCTCACACAACGACTATACCGATGGATTGGTCCGTGTCCATCTAGGTCGTGAGCAACTGTTCGATTAAATACGAGTAACCGATAGTATGATCTTCTGTGTGTCCATACAACACCATACTAACTACAACGTATAAAATCCAGGACTATGATTTGCATATATTTAATTATAAATAATTAAACGCAAATAATTGTTTATTTAATTAAATAGATTAATGGCAATGGATCGTGAGTTTCCGTTACTTAAATCTAGACATTAAGTACACAACTCCAACAATATCCCACTTGTACTAAGGTCTAGTCATTTCCTCCAAACTCCCGACTCCCATACTCATCACGTGCTTGAGTTGTACTTCCAAGAAGTACTATGTGAATGAGCACTCTAGGTTGCCGCTCTGAAGTTATCTTGGTGACTACAGCGTCGTCTCCCTCGACGATGACTCGTATCAGGTGGTACTTGCACTATGTGTTATCTTACACTTATGGACTAGTGATTTCTTACCATTTGCCATTGCCCCGCTATTTACATAGCCTTTGACAAATTAAGAATCACATCTAAGTCCCAGAGATTATCCCGGAGTTATACCAAAACTTCCGCTGCCTCTGAGGCCGCTATTTGGTTACCCATGGCAGAGTCCGAAAAGCATCGTGCTTATCACTCTTCCATGTTAAAACTCCTTCTCCTTTAATAGTGAAACACATAGCCTGATATCGACTTACACCGGTCCTCGTTCGATTAGAAATCTAAGAGAATGTAATCCAAAGGAAAATCTCGTCTGCTTCGTAGTCTAGAACAGTACTTCGAAAGTACTTTTACGGCAGTCGAATATTCCTTTCCAGGATTACCTTGATATCCTCCCACTATGCTAACCGCATAGCCGATATCAGGTTCTTGTTTTCAACAATGCATTTATTAAGCTTTCCACACTCAAAGTGTAGGAAACTGCTTTCATTGCTTCTATCTCCTTTTGTGTTCCAAAACACATATCCTTAGATAGATGCATTCCGTCTCTGAAAGGTAACGAACCTTTTTCGGAATCTTGCATGTTAAAACGAACCATAATCATATATGTAAGATGTCCAGGAAAAGTACAATGTTCTTTCTAGAGATCCAAGATCTCAAGAACATGTCCAACTTCTTCCTTTATCTTTCATAATGATTCATCTAGACAACCATCATTTTATGTCTGATAACATCTTTACATTGTTGCCAATGATAAGAGTGTCATCTACATAAAACCTCCGAGAAACACCACCTTGTTTTCCATCACGTTTCCAATACACACAATTCGTCTATGCTTTTGATGAATCCATAAAATGGACTATCTCATCAATTTGCAAGTACCACGAATTCAATGCTTTGTTCCAATCCATAAATGGATCAACTAAGCTTGTACTCTAAATGATCTCGCCTCTTAGCAATAATCCTTATTGCTCTCCAAGAAGGCACATTTAGATCTAGTACGGCCTTCATGTAGATCCAGGGATCGATTTCATGTATACTAGGTCCAGAGTCCGAGGACTCTCCTAGTCTTATGAATATCTCCGGTTGTCACACAACCTCCCACTACAACGGCATTCCGGTGTATAAACAGTGATAACAGTAGGTGCAGTTAGTGGTGTACCGCTACTCGGTTCGGCTGGTTCTAAGTCTTAATCTTTCTCTCTCATTTCAAAGTATCATGTCACCTTGGGCTTGTGGTTCATCGTATAGTCTTTCTCTAAGAACCGGGCGTTAGAACTTATAACGTCCTTCTGGTTCATAGTACTATTGAACACACATCTTTTGTTCTTCTAGGATATTCTACAACCGCATTTGAATGCGCCGTTGTTTCCAGACATATCCATAGAACATAGGTAGTTCCGTATAACTCATCTTTTACTATCTCTATAAGAGTTCCATTTCTTATTATCGACACACCATTTCTACACAACAGTGTATGGTGTAGTCATTTGGGATCAAATCTCAATCTCTGATTAGTATGCCATGCATTCCTCAGACAGGTACTTGCCTCCGCGATCAAATCGCAGGCTACAAATGGATATACCTTGATGGTTCTCCACAATTGCTTAGTGTCCATTGACTTGTCAAAACACTTGCTTTTGTGGCACATCAGGTATTCTAATCCATTTTTCGAGTAATCATAAAATGAAATACTCGTACCTTAATTGTCTGAGTAGGCATAGGTCTGCATACATCAGAGTCAATCAATTCTTATACTTGTCCGGATCTTACATCTTATATCCATAAAGGATTGCTTAGTCATATTATCTTCCAAATTAGATTCTTAGGTCGGAAGGTCCACTCCCTCAACTTAATTTATCAAATTTTAATTTTCGACCTTTGAACTTCTTATTTGAATAAACATGACTCAGCATAAGAATCCACAAGTATAATTGATAAAGAAATCTCTTATTAGTAAAACGAGTTTCATACTACGGTTCGTTGCATCGTGGTGGACTCAGGATTCATCATTTATATATTGCTAGCCAATGTACCAAAATAGATAATATCATTATTTCTTCTTATAACCATCAAATGATTAAAAGAAATAAAATATCCATTTATTAGAAATCCAGAACAAAGTTCTTTCTAATATGAAAGGTACATAAAAGCAATAACCCAAAATGAAATCCTATAAAATGTCCTCCACTGCAACTGCTGCCTCCTCTACAGCATTGCCCATGTAGACTACGATTTCTTCTTTTCCAAGTCGTTGGGTTTCCTGGAACCCTTGCATTTAAAATGCACATACCGTCAGTGGTTCCATATCTACACACCAGGTTCCGGTAGATAATACCACTGACTATGTTTTACGACTAAAGAAAATTTCGTACTTTCTTTGAGAGGATAATCAGACTTCCAGTACCCAGACTGTTTGTATCGAGAATACTTGCCTATTGGCTTTTCTCGTCCCATCTCGTGGTTCATGTAACTTATGACCACTGGGTTTCTTTGCTTGCTTTTCCTTTCCCCCGATTTTTCCCTTAGGTTCAAAACCTTTGGCATTGGCTACAAGAGCTTGCGATTTCCGTTTCAACTCGTCTAAAAGGTCAATCATCTCAAAAACGTGTTTATGCGTTTCCTCGAAGCGACTGGCCTTTATGAGTATCCTCATCGCTTCTTGTCTAGCCGCCTACGTCAATAGGCTCGGGAGGACAAAGCTCACGGAGTACAAACTAGTACTCTTTAACAGTTTGGGTAATGTCTAGATCTCTATTCCAATCATTACATTTAGGGACCAATGAGTTTAAAATCCTTACGTATCACAGAAAGTGGGTTCAAAGCCATATCCTAATCTATGAGCACATATAACAACAAACAATCGATTTAATTTCCGATATTATCTCCCTCAAATAATATCATTAAACCACTAATCACATCTAAAATCCCATCAGGTAAGACAAGCCACGGTGTGTTGACGTTTACCCACCTAAACGACTTAGCAATTAGATTTCCTTTGGTCATACATCACTTATAGCGGAACCTCGGTGGGAGGAATACTATAAGGCGTATCTAAGTGTAAACCATTACTCAGTACCAAAGTAAATCGTTTGGAATTGCTACATCACCGCAAGCCACGTTGTGTGGACGTTTACGACAACTTCACAACTCTTCACAATTTCTTACAACTGTCTACATCAATTAATCCAAAATCCGTCAGCATAGCAAGCCACGTTGTGTGGACGTTTACTACACTAAGAGATCTTTATAATTGACTCCCAATTACTTGATTCATTTAATCTTGTAAATCAAGACGCGGAGAATCATAAGTGAAACTCGATGTTTCTAACCAGTGATTCACCATGCGAACAACCCTATCTCTCATAAAATGAGGGAGCCGAGCAGACAATCGATCTAGTCATCAAATGACACGAAAGTCTCTAATTTGTGTCCTCGACATGACCAAGTGGCTTTGGCTCCATTCCACTCCCCGGGGTGAGAATGAGTCGACTTGAAATCAGTTTTGGAAAGACAAATTAGGCATTGTTTGATAAACTTAATCAATGTTTCTCGTAAGAGGAATTACAAGAATTCTCCTCCAATGGCTTATCTATATGAACTTCGAAAGTTCATAAAAGTCACCAAGAGAACAACAATGGAGACCATGGATATGTTTCCATACCCTCTCCCACTTAGCTTTTTACAATAAAGGGATACGCTATCTAATGCATAATTAAATACACATAAGCATGCATACATGAAATAAAGCACATAGAATATTATCACATAATCAAAATAATACTAGAATATTATTTTCCGACTATTATGGCTTTATCGCATCCCCGTATGCGTCTTCTAGTTTTCAGTCTTCGTTCTTGAATGCTCCATGTGACGGGAATATTAATTCCAATATTTAAATCTATTTATTTTTAATAAATCCAAAAGTTACTTAATTCGAAAATTAAGTCAATCGAATAAATCAAAAATAAAATTAAATATTATTAATATTTTTATTTATTTTTATTTTCCCTTTCTACTTCATTAAATCTCTAGAATAATCTATCCAAGACCCACTTGGAATATTCTAGAAGACTTCTATAATGAAATAAGGAAATAAAATAATTTATTTTATTTTCCCTTTCTACTTCATTAAATCTCTAGAATAATCTATCCAAGACCCACTTGGAATATTCTAGATGATTTCCATAATGAAATAAGGAAATAAAATAATTTAGGGCTCCTAGTCCTTCCAAATTAATTCATTTCCTAATCCATTAAAAATTCCATAAAGGAATAATTAAATAAGGAAAAATTAATTTAGGACTCCTAAACTTTCCAAATTAATTATTTTCCTAATCCATTAAAAAATTCCATAAAGGAATAATTAAATAGGAAAAATAAATTAATTATAAATTTATTCCTTTTCTTAATCTATGAAAATTCCCAAGAATAGGAATAATCAATAAGGAAAAATAAATTTATTCTAAATTTATTCTTTTCCTATTCCATGAGAATTCCCAAAAATAGGAATACTCAAAATAGGAAAACCGAATAATTTAGGAAAGTTGGATCTTGGTAGGAGAGCACGGGTTGGGGATCCCCGCACCCCCACCATCATCGCCGGCCGAGAGCATCACCACCGCCAACCCCAGCCCACGCGCCACCACCATTGGTGGCCGGCGTGGCCGAGAGTCATCGCGGGGCAGCCCTTCGCGGTCGATCGATCCCCGTGGATCGCCCATGGGGATGGACGTCCCTTGTCCTCCCTCTCTTCTTCACCTCCGTCACACTTTTCCGGTCGTCGTTTCGGAATCGATCCAACGTAAAATAAATTACAAATTTATTACTACGCTATCCGGTATCGATTCTCTACATGAAATCGACCTCATACAATTTCCGGAAAAATAAGAACAAGCATTCACCACACAAGAACAAATATTGACATCACCGAGAGTTTAATAATCAAGAGAAATATTATGACATTAATTAACAATAATTAAATCTAGCCATAATAATCGGAAACCCTGCAAGGTAGAACAATTTATCGAAAAATACCATGAACTAAAACCAACGCTCTGATACCAATTGTTGGAAATCGATATCCCGGAATTAATAAATTAAATAAAATTAATTATCTAATTAATTCCGACCGAAATCCTTTGGAGATCGAATATCCGGGGTTGTCAAAGTGCGGAACGACAACTCCAATCGAAATCCCGGTTGCCGGAAATCCGCCACGAACCACCACGCGAAGCCGGACTCAACCAAACCCTAACCACGGGGATAGCCCGGGCTGTTCGGTCGAGCCCTCCCGTAGGGCTCGCGGCTGTCCTTGGCAGCCGCCTAAGGCTGCCCTTGGCAGCCCGCCGGGCATGCTAGAACCCCCGCGGATCAGCCCCTCATCGAACCCTCGCCACGGCCAAGCCGCGGCTGCCCGATGGAGGCGTGCGCTCGCATCGTGCGAGCGCTAGGGTTCAGCCCGCTGGGCACGCCCCATCTGCACCCTGGCTGACCTAGCCACGTCCCGGTGATCGCACGCTCAGCCACGGTCGAACCGTGGCTAGCGATCACCGCCAGCACCGCCGCCGCGCGAGCGGCGGTCCAGCCGCGCGAGCGGCTGCCCCTCCGCGTGAGTGGAGGCAGCCTCGCGCAAGCGGTGCTCGACGTCCAGCCGGGCTTCATGCCCTTCGACCCATCCGATCGAGCCGACAATCCGACGGCGGTCCGGTGGTCTTCGACCACCACCGCCCGGTTCGTCCTCGTCATGGGTCGCGTCTTTCGGATCTTGGTTCACGATATTTTTACGATAATTAAACGATAAAATCATAAAGAGGGTTTTACGATTTACCTCGTTCTCGTTGTTCGGAAAAACGTAGAACTCAATTTGATGACCTTGAGATCTTCCCACGTATTCCTTGCACTAGCCCGGACGTCGTGTGGGCGACGATCTACCGAACTCCATGGATCCTCCTCTCTACTTTCTCTCTCTAGAATTGTGATCTTCAAGTTATGAGAATAGAGAAGACCATGTAGTGCTTTTATAGGCTACGTAGGGGATCTTAAGGAGGTGGAATATTGGGCTTCCAATATTGAAGATTAAATTGAGCCCAATGCTCAAGTCCATTAATCCTTATCAATATTAATTAATTCTATTTTCCACTATATAAAATTAATTGCACTCCCAATATTAAACCATATTATATCAAATAATATTTCTCCGGTAGTATTATTTATTCCGTGTATTTAAGATATAAATATCCATGAATAAAATTAATTTATTGCTAATTAATTTATTCATCTCTTTTATCCGAGACTAGTACCATTCAACCTTAATTATTATGCGGAACGAATCCACCTGCAGGGTTTACATAATAATTCCTTATGTACTCATCTCGGGGATATTATCAACCCTTCCGGGATACACTTTCCCGTCAAGTATTCACGGCATGTCATATATAAAATATAGTGACCCAACTTAACCGGTAATTAAGCCAATAATTAAATCGGTTAATTCCTTTGGTAAATCAAAGTCACTTATATTAAATATACACACCCGCAATAGTTTCAGGGATTAAGAATAAAATACACTGAGACTCGAATCGATTATCGCCGGCAATCCTAATCGATGAATCTCAACGATCCGCTCAATACACCAAGTGTACAAGTGTGATAAAATAATTAAGATAAATTATTTTCTCTCTCACACAACGACTATACCGATGGATTGGTCCGTGTCCATCTAGGTCGTGAGCAACTGTTCGATTAAATACGAGTAACCGATAGTATGATCTTCTGTGTGTCCATACAACACCATACTAACTACAACGTATAAAATCCAGGACTATGATTTGCATATATTTAATTATAAATAATTAAACGCAAATAATTGTTTATTTAATTAAATAGATTAATGGCAATGGATCGTGAGTTTCCGTTACTTAAATCTAGACATTAAGTACACAACTCCAACAAACCAAACCCTAACCGCGGCTAAGCCGCGGCTGTTCGGTCGAGCCCATGCATGGGGCTCACGGCTGAACACAGCAGCCGCCTAGGGCTGCCCTTGGAAACCCGTCGAACATCCCCAAACCCTCGCGGACAGCCCCTCATCGAACCCTAGAAGCAGCCCGAGCCGCCGCTGTTCGATGAAGGCATGCGCACGTCACCGGACGTGCGCTAGGGTTCGGTCCGTTCAGCCCCGTGCAGCTCCGGCGAATCCCCGCGGTTCCACCGCTGCCAGCCACACGAAGCGCCCGCCAGCCTGCCGGGCGGCCGCTCGCGACCACCACCAGGCGGGCGCTTGGCCCCCCAGGCGGTCGCCTGCCTCCTCGGGCAGCGGGTGCGCGCGATCCTTGCCGCCGGGTCGCTCCAGCCGCGGCGGTCCGGTGATCCTCGATCACCACCGCTCGGCTCGACCCCGGTGAGGATCCCAAACCTCGGATCTTGGTTCACAATATTTTACGATCATTAAACGATTAAATCATAAAGAGGGTTTTACGATTTACCTCGTTCTCGTTGTTCGGAAAAATGAAGAACTCAATTTGAAGACCTTGAGATCTTCCCACGTATTCCTTGCACTAGCTCGAACGTCGTGTGGGCGACGATCTTCCGAACTCCATGGATCTCCCTCTCTACTTTCTCTCTCTAGAATTGTGATCTTCAAGTTATGAGATATATTAATAGAGAAGACCATGTAGTGCTTTTATAGGCTACTTAGGGGATCTTAAGGAGGTGGAATATTGGGCTTCCAATAATAGTGATTAAATTGAGCCCAAGCCCAAATCTATTAATCCTTACTATTATTAATTAATTTATTTTCCACTATATAAATTAATTGCACTCCCAATATTAAACCATATTATATCAAATAATATTTCTCCGGTAGTATTATTTATTCCGTGTATTTAAGATATAAATATCCATGAATAAAATTAATTTATTGCTAATTAATTTATTCATCTCTTATTTCCGAGACTAGTACCATTCAACCTTAATTATTATGCGGAACGAATCCACCTGCAGGGTTTACATAATAATTCCTTATGAACTCATCTCGGGGATATTATCAACCCTTACGGGATACACTTTCCCGTCAAGTATTCACGGCATGCCATATATAAAATATAGTGACCCAACTTAACCGGTAATTAACCCAATAATTAAATCGGTTAATTCCCTTGGTAAATCAAAGTCACTTATATTAAATACACACACCCGCAATAGTATCGGGGATTAAGAATAAAATACACTGAGACTTAAATTGATTATCTAAGGCAATCCTAATCGATAAATCTCAAGCGATCCGCTCAATACACCAAGTGTACAAGTGTGATAAAATAATCAAGACAAATTATTTTCTCTCTCACACAACGACTATACCGATGGATTGGTCCGTGTCCATCTAGGTCGTGAGCAACTGTTCGATTAAATACGAGTAACCGATAGTATGATCTTCCGTGTGGGCCCGACACACCATACTAACTACAACGTATAGAATCCAGGATTATAATTTGCATATATTTAATTATAAATAATTAAACGCAAATAATTGTTTATTTCTTTAAATAGATTAGTGGCAATGGATCGTGAGTTTCCGTTACTGAAATCTAGACATTAAGTACACAACTCCAACAATCTCCCACTTGTACTAAGGTCTAGTCATTTCCTCCAAACTCCCGACTCCCATACTCATCACGTGCTTAAGTTGTACTTCCAAGAAGTACAATGTGAATGAGCAATCTAGGTTGCCGCTATGAAGTTATCTTGGTGACTACAGCGTCGTCTCCCTCGACGATGACTCGTATCAGGTGGTACTTGCTCTATGTGTTATCTTACACTTATGGACTTGTGATTTCTTACCATTTGCCATCGCACCGCTATTTACATAGCCTCTTGGAAAATAAAGAATCACATCTAAGTCTCAGAGATTATCCCGGAGTTATACCAAAACTTCCGCTGCCTCTGAGGCCGCTATTTGGTTAGCCATGGCAGAGTCCGAAAAGCATCGTGCTTATCACTCTTCCATGTTAAAACTCCTTCTCCTTTAATAGTGAAACACATAGCCTGATATCGACTTACATCGGTCCTCATTCGATTAGAAATCTAAGAGAATGTAATCCATAGGAAATGCTCGTCTGCTTCGTAGTCTAGAACAGTACTTCGAAAGTACTTTTACATCAGTCGAATATTCCTTTCCAGGATTACCTTGATATCCTCCCACTATGCTAACCGCATAGCCGATATCAGGTTCTCGTTTTCAACATCGCATCAATTAAGCTTTCCACACTTAAAGTGTAGGAAACCGCTTTTATTGCTTCTATCTCCTTTTGTGTTTCAAAACACATATCCTTAGATAGATGCATTCCGTATCTAAAAGGTAACGAACCTTTCTCGGAATCTTTGCATGTTAAAACGAACCATAATCATATATATGTAAGATGTCTAGGAGAAGTACAATGTTCTTTCCCAGAGATCCAAGATCTCAAGAACATGTCCAACTTCTTCCTATATCTTTCATATTGATTTATCTAGACAACCTCATTTTATGTCTTGACAACATCTTTACATTGTTACCAATTATAAGAATGTTCTCTACATAAAACCCGAGAAACACCACCTCGTTCCATCACGTTTCCAATACACACGATTCGTCTATGCTTTGATGAATCCATAAAATGGACTATCTCATCAATTTGCAAGTACCACGAACTCAATGCTTTGTTCCAATCCATAAATGGATCAACTAAGCTTGTACTCTAAATGATCTTGCCTCTTAGCAATAATCCTTATTGCTTCCGAAGAAGGCACATTTAGATCTAGTACTGCCTCCATGTAGATCCAGGGATCGATTTCATGTATACTAGGTCCAGAGTCCGAAAACTCTCCTAGTCTTATGAATATCTCTGGTTGACCCTGTTGGAGTTGTGTACTTAATGTCTAGATTTAAGTAACGGTAAACTCCAGGTCATAGCATTTAATCTATTTAATTAATAAACAATTGTTTGCATTTAATTATTGATAATTAAATATATGCAAAATATAGTCCTGGATTCTATACGTTGTAGTTAGTATGGTGTGCGGGCCCACACAGAAGATCATACTATCGGTTACTCGTATTTAATCAAACAGTTGCTCACGACCTAGATGGACACGGACCAATCCATTGGTATAGTCGTTGTGTGAGAGAGAAAATAATTTGTCTTAATTATTTTATCACACTTGTACACTTGGTGTATTGGGCGGATCGCTTGAGATTTATCGATTAGGATTGCCTTAGATAATCGATTCAAGTCTCAGAGTATTTTATTCTTAATCCCCGATACTATTGCGGGTGTGTATATTTAATATATGTGACTTTGATTTTCCAAAGGAATTAACCGATTTAATTATTGGGTTAATTACCGGTTAAGTTGGGTCACTATATTTTATATATGGCATGCCGTGAATACTTGACGGGAAAGTGTATCCCGTAAGGGTTGATAATATCCCCGAGATGAGTTCATAAGGAATTATTGTGTAAACCTCATGAGTGGATTCGTTCCGCACAATAATTAAGGTTGAATGGTACTAGTCTCGGATTCAAGAGATGAATAAATTAATTAGCAATAAATTAATTTTATTCATGGATATTTAAATCTTAAATACACGGAATAAATAATACTACCGGAGAAATATTATTTGATATAATATGGTTTAATATTGGGAGTGCAATTAATTTATATAGTGGAAAATAAATTAATTAATATTAATGGGAGATTAATAGATTTGGGCTTGGGCTCAATTTAATCATTAATATTGGAAGCCCAATATTCCACCTCCTTTAGATCCCCTACGTAGCCTATAAAAGCACTACATGGTCTTCTCTATTCTACACACATCATAACTTGAAGATCATAATTCTTCTAGAGAGAGAAAGTAGAGAGAGAGAGAAGAGGATCCATAAGCTTGGAAGATCGTCGCCCACCCGACGTTCAAGCTAGTGCAAGGAATACGTGGGAAGATCATAAGGTCATCAATTGAATTCGTTTCTGTTGGAGTTGTGTACTTAATGTCTAGATTTAAGTAACGATAAACTCCCGGTCATAGCATTTGATCTATTTAAATTAATAAACAATTGTTTGCTTTTTATTAATTAAATATATGCAAATCATAGTCCTAGATTCTATACGTTGTAGTTAGTATGGTGTGCGACGTCACACAGAAGATCATACTATCGGTTACTCGTATTTAATCAAACAGTGGCTCACGACCTAGATGGACCCGGACCAATCCATCGGTATAGTCGTTGTGTGAGAGAGAAAATAATTTGTCTTAATTATTTTATCACACTTGTACACTTGGTGTATTGAGCGGATCGTTGAGATTCATCGATTAGGATTGCCGGCGATAATCGATTCGAGTCTCAGTGTATTTTATTCTTAATCCCCGATATTGTTGCGGGTGTGTATATTCAATATAAGTGACTTTGATTTACCAAAGGAATTAACCGATTTAATTATTGGGTTAATTACCGGTTAAGTTGGGTCACTATATTTTATATATGGCATGCCGTGAATGATTGACCGGACAGTGTATCCCGGAAGGGTTGATAATATCCCCGAGATGAGTTCATAAGGAATTATTGTGTAAACCTCATGAGTGGATTCGTTCCGCACAATAATTAAGGTTGAATGGTACTAGTCTCGGATTCAAGAGATGAATAAATTAATTAGCAATAAATTAATTTTATTCATGGATATTTAATTCTTAAATACACGGAATAAATAATACTACCGGAGAAATATTATTTGATATAATATGGTTTAATATTGGGAGTGCAATTAATTTATATAGTGGAAAATAAATTAATTAATATTAATGGGAGATTAATAGATTTGGGCTTGGGCTCAATTTAATCATTAATATTGGAAGCCCAATATTCCACCTCCTTTAGATCCCCTACGTAGCCTATAAAAGCACTACATGGTCTTCTCTATTCTACACACATTATAACACAAGATCATAATTCTCCTAGAGAGAGAAAGTAGAGAGAGAGAGAAGAGGATCCATAAGCTTGGAGGATCGTCGCCCACCCGACGTTCAAGCTAGTGCAAGGAATACGTGGGAAGATCGTAAGGTCATCAACTTAAGTTCGTTTCTCCGCACAACGAATTAAAAGGTAAAATCATATACTCTCTTCTATGATTTTATGTGAATTGATTGTGATATATACATGAACGCACGATCCGGGAAAACGACGAACCTCGAGGACGGGGATTCGAGATCCCCGGCGAGGATCGAAGGTGGCGGTCGAACCCTAGGGTTCGGACCGCCGGTACCGCCGGCAAAGAGGAGCCCCGGCTGGATGCCGGGACACGCGATCGACCAAGGGTCGATCGCTGGGGGTTCGCCGTGGGCTGGAGCCATGGCGGGTGGACCCCCCAGCCCCTCGACCGGCGAGGCGTGCGCACGGGAGAGCTCCGGCCGAAGCCGGAGCAAGCGATCGAGCTGGGCTCGATCGCGAGGGCAGCCGCGGGCTGCTGCCGCGGCTGGGCGCCCTCCTCCCCGTCAGGTGGTGGCGGTGAGTCGCCGGACTCACCGCCGGCGGGTGCTGGTCCGACAGCCCCGCGGGGATGCACCCCGCATCCCCGGCGATCGCCATGCACGGCGATCGCGAACCCCATGCATGGGGGTTCGGCTAGGGTTTTGCCCTCGTGGCGATTCTCCGGTCGGGCCCCGGTTCTTCGTGGTGTTCGTGATCGGTTTCCGGCGATGGGTTTTTCGGTCGGGGTTATCGGTTCCGCAATTTTGATACCCCGGGACATCGAATTCCAGCAATTGGTATCAGAGCGTTTGGTTTCGTGTTCATGTATGTGTTCAATTGTGTTCTACCTTGCAGGGATTCCGACTATCATGGTTTAATTAATTGTTAATTATTGTTTAATTAATTGCTATTTAATTTACCATGATTGTTCGTTTATTAAACTCTCGGACATGTCGAGATTCGTTTTGTGTGGATGAATGCTTGTAATAGTAAAAATTCGGGGGTTGACCGAATTTAGGATTTATTATTACGTTCTATGTTTTCCGGAAAGTGTATAGGGTCGATTTCATGTATAGAATCGATACCGGAATTGTAAATTTATTTCTTGTAATTTATTTACGTTGGATCGATGCCGAGACGACCGCCGGAGAACTCATGTGACGAAGAAGATGAAGAGAGGGAAAACTAGGGCTTGGGATCGATGGGATCGATCCCATGGAGATCGATCGGAGGGGCTGCCCGCGGGGCTCCTCGGCCACGCCGGCCACCGGAGGTGGTGGCGCGTGGGCTGGGGATGGCGGCGGTGGTGGTCCCGGCTGGCGATCAAGGTGGGGGGCGCGGGGTCCTCGTGATCTCGTGCTACTCCTACCTAGATTCACTTTCCTAATTGATTCAAGTTTTCCTACTTTGAGTATTCCTAAGTATGGGAACTCTCATGGAGATAGGAAAAGAATTAATTAATATTATTTATTTCCTTATTCTATTATGGAAGTCTTCTAGAATATTTCAAGTTCTACTTGGAATAGGAATCTAGAGATTTAATAGAATTAGATAGGAAAATAATTAATTAGTAAATTAATTTATTTCTATTTGATTATTCCTATTTTATGGGAATTTTCATGGACATGGAAATTAATTAATCTTGGAAAGTAGAAGAGTCCTAATTTATTTTATTTCCTTATTCTATTATAGAAGTCTTCTAGAATATTCCAAGTTTGACTTGGATAGATTATTTTAGAGATTTAATAGAATTAGATAGGAAAATAAATAAATAAAAATATTAATAATATTTAATTTTATTTTTGATTTATTCGATTGACTTAATTTTCGAATTGAGTATCTTTTGGATTTATTAAAAATAAATAGATTTAAATATTGGGATTAATATTCTCGTCACATGGAGCATTCAAGAACGAAGACTGAAGACTAGAAGACGCATACGGAGATGGAGTAAAGCCATGATAGTCGGAAAATAATTTTTTTTTCTAACATTATTTTGACTATGTGATATGTGCTTTATTGCTTGTATGCATGCTTATGTGTTTAATTATGCATTAGATAGCGTATCCCTTTGTTATAAAAAGCTAAGTGGGAGCGGGGATGGAAACATTCCCATGGTCTCCATTACTGTTCTCTTGGTGACTCTTATGGACTTTTGAAGTTCGTATAGATGTGTCATTGGAGGAGAATTCTTGTAATTCCTCTTACGAGAAACATTGATTAAGTTTATCAAACAATGCCTAATTTGTCTTTCTGAAACTGACTTCAAGTCGACTCATTCTCACCCCGGGGAGTGGAATGGAGCCAAAGCCACTTGGTCATGTGGATGACACAAATTAGAGGCAGTCGTACCATTCTTTGAAAGATGGATCGATTGTCTGCTCGGCTCCCTCATCTAATGAGAGATAGGGTTGTTCGCATGGTGAATCACTGGTTAGAAACTTCGAGTTTCACTTATGATTCTCCGCGTCTTGATTTACAAAATCGAATGCTTCAAGTAATTGGATGTCAATTGTAAAAATCTTTTGGTGTAGTAAACGTCCACACTATCGTGGCTTGCTGCATTGAATGGGATTTTGGAACGATTGATGTAGACAGTTATAGAAGGGAGTGAAGGAAACGTAGGTTAACGTAAACGTCCACACTATCGTGGCTTGCGGTAACATGCGAATCTTAAACAAACTTCTTAGTACTGAGTAATGGTTTACACTTAGGTACGCTCTATAGTATTCTTCCCATCGAAGTAACGCTATAGTGATGTACGACCAAAGCAAATCTAATTGCTAAATCATTTGGATGGGTAAACGTCCACACTATCGTGGCTTGCCTTATCTGATGGGATTTTAGATGTAATTAGTAATTTAATGATATTCTTTGAGGGAGATAATATCGGATATTAAATTGATTGTTTGTTTAAATGTGCTTATAGGTTTAGAGAATAGCTATGAATCCACTTTCTATGATACTCAAGGAGCATAAGCTCACTGGCCCCAACTATATTGATTGGAAGAGAAATTTAGACATTGTCCTAACTTCGGAGGAGTACAAGTTTGTACTCCATGAAGTGTGCCCTGCTGAGCCCACGGCTGCCTCAACTGATGAGGAAAAACTGACATATCGGAAGTGGAAAAAGGCTGATGAAATGGCTAGGTGTTATATTTTGGCTTACATGTCAAATGTACTCCAAACCCAACATGAGTCGATGGACACTGTCTATGATATGATGTTTAACCTCAAGGAGATGTTTGGGGAGCAAGATCGTGCGGCAAGGCAAGAAGCCATGAGAGTCCTCATGTCGACTACTCAATCTGAAGGAACGCCCGTTGGGGAGCACGTTCTTAAGATGATGAGTTTGTTGAATGAACTTGAGGTCCTAGGAGCTTCTATTGATGCTGAGACGCAAGTCGACATCATACTCCAGTCTCTGGCCCCTAGTTTTGAGCAGTTTCGTATGAGCTATAATTGTTGGAATAGGTGACCGGCAAGCCAACGGTTGGCCGAGCGGTTAACCGTATTCCGTTATATAACGGTTTATTTCGTTAATTAATGAAACCTATATTAATGGCATATACTATATCTGATCCCAATGTTGAATCATAGATATAGTCCTGTACAGTTACACATGTTGTATGAATTCGGTTTTGTGGAAACCGAGAGATAATTCTGTTAACGCAACGTAACTGGTCAAACTCAGTTCCTAGTCGATGGGTTACGCCAATAACAAGGATACCCGGCCTTTCCCCCTTGAGACTAGCACTTAGTGTATGTGGGCTAATCTCGAGCCTCGGTGTTGGGACATCGACATACTTGAGTGGGTGCTCACTGTGATGAGTTCACTGAACCCCCTCTCCCTGGAATCTCTAAGTGGTTATCACTGATCGAGTAGAGAATTCCATAATATAGTTGTACACAATTAATCCTTAAGACCCAGACATCACCGTGACTTCATCAGAGGACTAGCTGTATCGTGACGTGTCTCTGATTCCCTGGAAAGGGAGTAAGTCGAAAAAGGAGACAATGTTCGTGCAGTTCGAAATCTGATGTGAAGTCTGTGCATGGTAGTAGGGGATCTGATCGCTTGATATAGATCATGGATGTCCTGTGTGTTCTGATGGTTCGTAGTCCCGGAATCTCTGGCCAGAGTTGAATAGTGAGGTGATTAGAGAAATGTGTTTCTCTGAATCAATCACGAATGGATTTTACGAAACCTAGAACGTACGCACAGTTATCAAACTCAACAAGAGATCTCGATTAACCAATATCTCTAGTTTGATCGGGACATATGTATCGGAGGGATCGTACTGTACGCTAACTATATTACAAGGTTCTTGCAAGCACTTCATTTGTATCTAGGGAATTAGTGAAGCGTGGCTGCTAGACGCTCGTCACTGATTCGTTGGGCACCGACTTGTTCGGAGATTAAATAATATGATTATTAATCTAAAACTCTTGGGAGTAGTTGAAATAAGAACAATATGTTGTTCGAATCACAATATGTTGTGAGCCCACGACTAGTTATACACCTGAACCATTGAGGGTCACATTCTCGTGTAAACCGATCCTTGAATACGATCATGTATTAATTAACTGTTAATTAAGTACATATAGTCGGAGGTCAATATGATTGAATCCGAGATTCATAATTGTGATTATGAGTTGGAAATAATAATGAGCTAAAGAAAACGGACACGATGGTGTACACTTTCTATTTTGGGAAATTTCCCGATTTAGCAGTACCCCTGAAATGGGCTTTCCGATTTTGTGAAATTGGAAAATTTTATTTTTATCTCATATTGATGAGAAAATTAAAACGAGAAAGAAAATATAATCGTTATATTTTTCGGAGATGAAATTGATTGTCAATTTTGGAGAAACGTAATGACGGCTAATGTATTGGGCCGGCTAGGGTTAATGGATCCGATCCATTAGGGTTTGAGCCCAACAAGATCCTTTCTTCACCTATAAAAGGAGCTCCATAGGCATGAGAATAAACACACCAAAGTGAAGAGCTCAAAACCCTAGCCTCACTTTCTCTCCTCTCCTCTCTCCCTCTCGTCCGCCCCCTCGGCTCCTCCCTCGGAGGACCGCCGACAACTGGAGCCGCCGCCCGCCGCCGCCTAGTGCCGCCGCCGGCAGCCGCCTCCCCTCGCCGGATTCCGATTCCGGCACCGTTTTTCCGGCCCGTTTTTCCCGTCGTATTCTCCCTTACGTGTTTCTAGTGCAATACGTAAGTTGGATTACCTATACGAGGTGAAACCTGATTAGACGAGAGACGCCGAAGGAACGCCCGAGCACAGCCCGAGTCGTGCCCGTGCGCTCCAGCCATGACACACGAGTCCAGCCGAGAGCCCCGCCACTCGCTCGGCTCTCCCCGCACACGACCCGTGCCGTCCCCGCGTCGCATCCGCGCGACTTCCGACGAACCTCGTTTCGTCCGATGAATCCCTGAGGTACTTACGATTAAATCTAGATTTAATTGTTTGCGTTAAATGTTTGCGCTATGTACTGTTAATGTTTGCGCTATGAGATTTTTAATTAATAAAGAAAAATTAATTGTGATTAATTTAAATGTCAATTAAATTCAAATTGATTCGAATTAAATAATATGATTATCTTAATTTTCAATTTGACGCAAACTGATTATGTGCACATGTAATTATATATGTGTAATTAATTAATTTGATTAATTTATTTGCACAATTCAAGTTGATTAGAATTAAATAATATGATTATGTTAATTGTCAATTTGATGCAAATTAATTATGTGCGGATGTTTACATAAACTCAAGTTGATTAGAATTAAATAATAAGATTATGTTAATTGTCAATTTGACGCAAATTAATTATGTCTGCATGTTTACGTAATTAATTGTAATATATTAATATGATTAATATAATTGCGCTATAAGTAATATATTAATATGATTAATATAGTTGCGCTAGAAGTAATTAATTTATATGATAAATATAATTGCGCTAGATTTAATTTGTGTAGTATGGGATGCATGAATTAAATATTTAATTATTTGATAATTAAATTAAATGGTGAATTATTGATTCTAATAGATTTGAATTAAATCAATTAATGCATGTAATATTGAAAATATGATTTTCAATAAAATAAAATAAATATAATGTAAAATGTTTACATTAATGAAAAACGGTTTTTCATAAAATTTTTGTTTTCCGCTGCGTATACATGCACGATCCCCAACAGTGGTATCAGAGCGTAGGTTCTGAAATTGATTAATTGTCTATGAATATAATCGCCTAAAGCATGCTGTTTGTTGAATTGATTGATTTAATGTTGTTTAATTGGGACTTAGTTGTTTCTATTAAGATATTTATTTTTATATAATAGATTGAAACAATGCCTAATTTGTTATCAAGTAACAATTCAATGTCGAACATGAATGCACCTCGGGGAGTGATTCATCTAGACTTGTTTTTGTTAAAACAAATTAGAGACATCGAGCCATATGATGGCATGATTCGATGGTCTGCTCGGCTCCCCCATTTATGGGAGATAGGGTCGCTCGCATGATGAATCGCTGGTTAGAAACCTCGAGTTTCACTTACGAGACATCACGTTTTGATTATTAAGATATTAATAAATTGAAATAGAAAGGAAGTATCAATATTTAATTTAGTGAAATTATTTATTGACCAATTAAATAATTGATTTAAATATTCGATCAACAAGGTGATAGATTAATTATTTGATTTAACTGTTAAATCAAGTTAATTAATAGAGCACCTTTTAATTTACATACCTCGTTTTAATTGTGATTAAATGCTATGTGAATTATGTGAGATATATATATTGTGATATATGTTATGATCGTATGTGCTCGTTAGGATGACCTATAGAGGACATAGTTGTTAAGAATCAACAATCGATCACTCACTTCATTCTCTCCTGAGAATGTACAACGATTATTCTGATGAGATAACCAATCCTATACTCCTCCATTCTCTCCCGAGAATGTATATCAAGCCTTAAAGGAGAACCGATGTGTCGTTCTTTCTCCTTTCCTTCTACCGACAATAAATTATGTGAAAGCCACTTACAAGTAGTATGGTATGCCGTGTTAGCGGGGAGTACTGCTTGTGAGTTAAGCTGTAATTTATTGACATAAGATGGAGAGGTGTTAGCTACGATTCTTTTAAATGTGTGTGGTCGGATAGATTAACTATGGGCTTACACATGTTTACCGGAGTCCAACTTACACTTCTCAGATCGGTAGGTCGGTCTTGACACATGGTTGACTTTGAAGGGTACGATTAACGTAGTTCATTGTCATGGTGAGGAAAAGTAATCTTTAGGGTCACATAGAGATGTGATTGAAAATGTTTCTACCTTTAGGTGAATGTAATCGGGCTAGATTAACTACGGGTTATATTCACGCTATTGGACCTAAAGCCCAACTAAGGAAAAATAAGTTTTCCCGTCTGTCTGCTAGAGGATAGCGGAATTCGAAAAAATTTAGTGGGAGGCAATTAAATGATAAAGACCAAACATTTAATTGTAATCATTAATGACGAATTATCTCAATGTTAATCTTCTTAATATTTCTCAGTAATATTCTCTAAGATATCCCGTAACATCGATACTCGACCAATCCAAACTCACTGGCCCAAACCATTTGAATTGGAATCTCAATCTTGTGATTTAAAATGATGAATGCCTCTATGTACTTGAGAATAGATTATTTGATAATCTCACTCAACCTTTGACTGCTGAGGAATGCCACTTATGAGAAGTGGATTTCTAGTTCTTATGAATCGTTCATTATGAACTACAACATGAACAAAGCTCGATCCTTCAATGGATAAGTTGTTCAAGATGTTGATCAAAGAGTCAACCATCAATACGAGAAATTTGTTCTCATTATTGCTTCTTCATGAAAGAAGTGTTCTTCTTGAAGAAAATGACGGAAATGGTTTCCGGTCTAAGTGTAAAGATGGATAAAGGTGATACTAGAAGGGCGACTAAGAACAAGGTCAACAAATGAGTTGATGACGCTTGCCATCGTTGTGTGAATAAAGGCCATAGGGCCATAACTGCTAAAATACCTTAGGCAGAAACGTTCTGACAAAGGTTCGTATTGGGTTATAGTTATTCTATTGTTTTGAACAATTGATTATTTGTTTCGTCTAAATTTAGAAACCTGCTGTTAATAGAAATGTTCTATTATTAGATCTTACTTCTATATTTGATATAGAAGGTAAAGGTTTTAATTTTGTTTTGGAAATCCGATTTCCTTTATACAAAAGAAAGCAAATATGATTTGCTAAAGACGATAAACAAATAAACAAGAATGAACTAAACCCAAATATCAGCAATTGATAGAAGTCAAATCCCCGCACAACTTTAGCACGCTAGTTGAGTGTGTTGAAGATCTATTGGATTTGATCCAAACGGAGATGTGTGATCCACTAATGTGTTACTGGTGGGGTGGTTTTCAACTACCAAATGTACTTATGAAGTACACGTCTCTAATTTTGAAGTGTTCAATAATTTTAGACATCAAAGTAGGAAACCAACTTGGTTGTTATATTACGATATGATCGTGGTAATAAATATTTAAGCACCAAGCTTATTGACTATCTAAAAGAGAATACGATTCTCTGGCAATGGACTCCGTCTGGAACTCCTTAATTGTATTGAGTGTCCGAATGTTGGAATCAAACTTTGTTAGACATGGTTCGATCCACAAAGGGGTTCACCAAATTGTCGACGAAACTGTAAAAGTCCTGCACTTTTGACAGTCGTCCATTTGCTGAATAGTGTTACCACCAAAGCAGTTAAAACCACACCATATGAACTTGGGCACTCCCGTATCCTGCTTGCGTGAAGCGGCTAGTGGGAGATAAGTTGGATAGTAGATCCGGCTTATGCCATTTTGTGGGGTATCCTGAACATTCACAAGGATACCTGTTCTACTATATTTCTAAAACAAAATGTTTGTTTAAAGAAATGTTGCCTTCTTAGAGAAGAAGTTTCTATTCGATAGAAAAGGCAATATAGTAAATCTCGAAATAGTTCGAGAATATGAACCACACTATGAAGTTCAAACACAAGTACTTGGAGATGAACCAATTCAACAAACCACTAATATACCTCTTCATCTATCGGTTCGTAAATCCGAAAATGTTCGGAAGGTACCTGGTAGACGGTTCCATCTTGATAATGATCAAGATAAAGTTGACGATGGATATGATCCAATAAACTTCAAATGATTCGTATTGGATACGAATATGGGACATTGGCTTATTGCCATGAAATTCATAATGGACTGTATGTACTCCAACAAGGTTTGACCTTGGTAGATCCACCAAAGGGAATCGTTCCCAAAGGCTGCATATTGATCTATTAATTATGATGTGAGAGTATATATATAGAAAGGTGTGACCTTTAAAGCAAGGATGATGGCGAAAGAAGTTACTCAAAGACAATGTGTTGTTTATGAGGTAATCTTTCCATCAGTCGCTATGCTTAAGTCCATTACAATTTTGTTGGCCATTTCTGCATAGTACGACTATGAGATATGGAAAATAGATATGAGGTCTACTTTCCTTGAATCTGATATTATGGAAGAGTTGTAGCGCAGCCGGAAGGCTTCATATTTTCTGGAAAGGAGCAAAAGGTTTGCATACTCCAGCGATCCATTTATGGATTGAAACGAGCATCCCTAAAATGGAACATGTGTTTTAAATACAATAGTCAAAGCGTTGACTTGGTATAAAACTTGAAGGTACCTTGTATTCAAGAAGGTTAGTGGGAGCGTAGTGAAATTTAAGTGTTGTACGTTGATGACATACTAATCATAGGCATGATTGAGTGATGTTGCAGTCAACGAAAGCACGGTTATCCACACGTTTCTCGAATAAAGGATTTGAGGAGAGGCATCTTACGTATTTTGATACGTCACTATAGATATAGATCTAGAAGAATGTAAAATCTTCTCAATCCTTGTACATAGAAAATGTTTCTGAAATGGTTTAGCATGGAAGAATCCTGAAGGGATTCTTGCCAATGTCCCATGGGGTTCATCTCTCGTAATTCGTGTGACTGTAATGTTGATGGAATTCGAGGAGATGAAATGGACAACACATGTATCTCCGCACTAGGGAGCATTATGTATGGCATGCTATGTACTAGACGTGATATTAAAAATGTTGTGAGTGTCACAAGTGAATATCAGTCGAACCCAAGACCGGCTTATTTGAAGTCGTGAAGGACGAAATCCTTGAGCACTAGCAATCAAAAGCATTAAGGAATTGTTCTTAGTCTATGGGAGGTCCGAGTTGAATTTAGAGGTACTTGTGAACTCTAGTTTTCAACCGAATTTGGATGACTAAAAGTCGATATCGGGATTCATATTCGAGCTTAGAGGTGGTGTCGTATGCTGGAATGGTTCCTGCAAACGACTAATGATTCTACCACGAGAACCTGAATATGTTGCAGCATCTAAAGCTGTAAAAGAGACTGTTTTGGACACGGAACTTTATCCAAATGTTGGTTATAGTTCCGGACGCAAATAATCAAGTAACTTGTACTATGATTATACGGTGTCCTGTAGCGAATGCTAAGGAACCGAGATCTCATCAGAAGTCCAAACATGTACTTGAGAGAATATCATGTGATCTAAGAGATCAATGACAGAGGTGACGTCTGAGTCGAGAGTGTCACTTCGGAAGATAACTTTGTAGATCCCTGTACCAGGCCTTTATCTGAATATGTCCGCGAGAAACATCGAGAGTCGATGGGACTAAGATTCATGGATAGTTGGCTCTAGGTCAAGTGGGAGATTGTTGGAATAGGTGACCGGCAAGCCAACGGTTGGCCGAGCGGTTAACCGTATTCCGTTATATAACGGTTTATTTCGTTAATTAATGAAACCTATATTAATGGCATATACTATATCTGCTCCCAATGTTGAATCATAGATATAGTCCTGTACAGTTACACATGTTGTATGAATTCGGTTTTGTGGAAACCGAGAGATAATTCTGTTAACGCAACGTAACTGGTCAAACTCAGTTCCTAGTCGATGGGTTACGCCAATAACAAGGATACCCGGCCTTTCCCCCTTGAGACTAGCACTTAGTGTATGTGGGCTAATCTCGAGCCTCGGTGTTGGGACATCGACATACTTGAGTGGGTGCTCACTGTTGATGAGTTCACTGAACCCCCTCTCCCTGGAATCTCTAAGTGGTTATCACTGATCGAGTAGAGAATTCCATAATATAGTTGTACACAACTAATCCTTAAGACCCAGACATCACCGTGACTTCATCAGAGGACTAGCTGTATCGTGACGTGTCTCTGATTCCCTGGAAAGGGAGTAAGTCGAAAAAGGAGACAATGTTCGTGCAGTTCGAAATCTGATGTGAAGTCTGTGCATGGTAGTAGGGGATCTGATCGCTTGATATAGATCATGGATGTCCTGTGTGTTCTGATGGTTCGTAGTCCCGGAATCTCTGGCCAGAGTTGAATAGTGAGGTGATTAGAGAAATGTGTTTCTCTGAATCAATCACGAATGGATTTTACGAAACCTAGAACGTACGCACAGTTATCAAACTCAACAAGAGATCTCGATTAACCAATATCTCTAGTTTGATCGGGACATATGTATCGGAGGGATCGTACTGTACGCTAACTATATTACAAGGTTCTTGCAAGCACTTCATTTGTATCTAGGGAATTAGTGAAGCGTGGCTGCTAGACGCTCGTCACTGATTCGTTGGGCACCGACTTGTTCGGAGATTAAATAATATGATTATTAATCTAAAACTCTTGGGAGTAGTTGAAATAAGAACAATATGTTGTTCGAATCACAATATGTTGTGAGCCCACGACTAGTTATACACCTGAACCATTGAGGGTCACATTCTCGTGTAAACCGATCCTTGAATACGATCATGTATTAATTAACTGTTAATTAAGTACATATAGTCGGAGGTCAATATGATTGAATCCGAGATTCATAATTGTGATTATGAGTTGGAAATAATAATGAGCTAAAGAAAACGGACACGATGGTGTACACTTTCTATTTTGGGAAATTTTCCGATTTAGCAGTACCCCTGAAATGGGCTTTCCGATTTTGTGAAATTGGAAAATTTTATTTTTATCTCATATTGATGAGAAAATTAAAACGAGAAAGAAAATATAATCGTTATATTTTTCGGAGATGAAATTGATTGTCAATTTTGGAGAAACGTAATGACGGCTAATGTATTGGGCCGGCTAGGGTTAATGGATCCGATCCATTAGGGTTTGAGCCCAACAAGATCCTTTCTTCACCTATAAAAGGAGCTCCATAGGCATGAGAATAAACACACCAAAGTGAAGAGCTCAAAACCCTAGCCTCACTTTCTCTCCTCTCCTCTCTCCCTCTCGTCCGCCCCCTCGGCTCCTCCCTCGGAGGACCGCCGACAACTGGAGCCGCCGCCCGCCGCCGCCTAGTGCCGCCGCCGGCAGCCGCCTCCCCTCGCCGGATTCCGATTCCGGCACCGTTTTTCCGGCCCGTTTTTCCCGTCGTATTCTCCCTTACGTGTTTCTAGTGCAATACGTAAGTTGGATTACCTATACGAGGTGAAACCTGATTAGACGAGAGACGCCGAAGGAACGCCCGAGCACAGCCCGAGTCGTGCCCGTGCGCTCCAGCCATGACACACGAGTCCAGCCGAGAGCCCCGCCACTCGCTCGGCTCTCCCCGCACACGACCCGTGCCGTCCGTCCCCGCGTCGCATCCGCGCGACTTCCGACGAACCTCGTTTCGTCCGATGAATCCCTGAGGTACTTACGATTAAATCTAGATTTAATTGTTTGCGTTAAATGTTTGCGCTACGATTAAATCTAGATTTAATTGTTTGCGTTAAATGTTTGCGCTATGTACTGTTAATGTTTGCGCTATGAGATTTTTAATTGATAAAGAAAAATTAATTGTGATTAATTTAAATGTCAATTAAATTCAAATTGATTCGAATTAAATAATATGATTATCTTAATTGTCAATTTTACGCAAACTGATTATGTGCACATGTAATTATATATGTGTAATTAATTAATTTGATTAATTTATTTGCACAATTCAAGTTGATTAGAATTAAATAATATGATTATGTTAATTGTCAATCTGATGCAAATTAATTATGTGCGGATGTTTACATAAACTCAAGTTGATTAGAATTAAATAATAAGATTATGTTAATTGTCAATTTGACGCAAATTAATTATGTCTGCATGTTTACGTAATTAATTGTAATATATTAATATGATTAATATAATTGCGCTATAAGTAATATATTAATATGATTAATATAGTTGCGCTAGAAGTAATTAATTTATATGATAAATATAATTGCGCTAGATTTAATTTGTGTAGTATGGGATGCATGAATTAAATATTTAATTATTTGATAATTAAATTAAATGGTGAATTATTGATTCTAATAGATTTGAATTAAATCAATTAATGCATGTAATATTGAAAATATGATTTTCAATAAAATAAAATAAATATAATGTAAAATGTTTACATTAATGAAAAACGGTTTTTCATAAAATTTTTGTTTTCCGCTGCGTATACATGCACGATCCCCAACAATAATATGGGTAAACTATCTTATACTCTTGCGCAACTCCTGACTGAACTAAAGGCGGCAGAGGGGATCTACAAGAAGGGCAAGTCTCAAGCGCTTGTAGCTACCAAGTCCAAAGGCTTTAAGCCTGGTGGAGGTAGGGGCAAGAAAAGGAAGCAAGCCCGGAAACCCAGTGGTGACAAGAGGACTGTACCACGAGTGGGGGCTGCAAAGCCAAAGGGTAAGTGCTTCCGATGCAACAAGATGGGACACTGGAAGTCTGAATGTCCTCTCAAAGGTACGAATTTTTCTTTAGTCGAAAAAACATAGTCAGCGGTATTATCTACCAGAATTCTGGTGTGTAGATATGGAACCACTGACGGTATGTGCATTTTGAATGCAGGGGTTCCAGAAAACCCGGCGACTTAGAGAGGAAGAGTTCGAGTCTACACGGGCAAAGCTGTAGAGGAGGCAGCGGTTGCGGTGGAAGACATTTATCTGCTTTAGTAGTTAAATAGGATTTCATTTCAAAGTTATTGCTTTATGTACCCCTTTATTTTAGAAAGAACGTTTTTTTCTGGATTTCTATTATTTATGAATGGATATTTTATTTCTTTAATCATTGGATGATTTTGATAAGAAATAATGGCATTATCTATTCTGGTACATTAGATAGCAATATATGAATGATAGATCCTAAGTCTACCCCAATTGCAACGAACCGTTCTATAACTTGTTTTACTTATTAGATATTTCTTTATCATTATACTTGTGAAATCTTATACTTAGTAGTATTTTCAAATGAGATTCAAATGGTCGAAATTGATGTGATCAATTATAGTTGAAGGAATGGACCTTCCGACCTAAGGATTGAATTTGGAGGATAATACGTCTAAGCAAACCTTTCTTGAAAAAGGATATAATTCAAACAAGTATTGGAAATGATTAGATATGCAGACATATGTGTATATTAGAAAGGCACGAGTGATTCTTTCAAGAATACTCAAGTGGTGGATTAGAATACTTGATGTGCCATAAAAGCAAAGTGTTTTGACTAGTCAATGGACACAAAGCGATTATGGGGAACCATCAAAGTATATCCATTAGGAGCCTGCAACTCGGTCGCGGAGGCCATCACCTATCTGAATAACACATAGCATAATCAAAGATTGGGTTTCAATCCCAAAGGGCCGCACCTTACACTTACGTGTAGAAATAGTGCGTTATAAAGAAATGGAAATCTGATGGTAAAAGGACAAGTTGTTCGGAACTACCTATGTTCTATGGATATTCCTAGATACAACGACATATTGAATATGGTTGTAGGATATCCTAGATGAACGAAGTATTGTGTGTTCTATAGTACTACGAACCAGAGGGACGTCTATCGTCCGGTTCATAGAGGAAGACTATCAGATGAACCACAAAGCCTAAAATTGACGTAATACCTTGAAATGAGAAGAAGGACAAAAGACTAGGAACCAGCCAAACTGAGTAGAAGTGCACCACATACTGCACCTATTGTTATTACTGTTATACACCGGGACGCCATTGCAGTGGGAGGTTGTCGGACAACCAGAGATATTCATAAGACTAGAGGAGTTCGGACTCTGGATCTAGTAAAGATGAAATCGACCCCTAGCTCTGCATAAGGGCAGTACTAGATCTAAATGTGCCTGCTTGGAACAATAAGGTTTATTGTTGAGAGGCTAGATCATTTAGAGTACAAGCTTAGTAAATCCATTTATGGATTGAAATAAAGCTATGAATCGTGGAACTTGCGAATTGATGGGATAGTCCATTTGATGGATTCATCAAAAGGCATAGACGAAAGGTGTATTGAAGACGTAATGGAAACAAGGTGGTGTTTCTCGGAGATTTTATGTAGATAACATTTCATCATTGGCAACAATGTAAAAATGCTGTCAGACATAAAATAATGGTTGTCTAAATAAATCGAGTTATAAGATTAAGAAGAAGTTAGAACATGTTCTTAAGATCTTGTGATCTAGAGATAAGAACATTGTACTTCTCCTAGATATCTTGTACGATTAAGGTTTGTTTTTAACATGCATACTTCTGAGAAAGGTTATTGCCTTTCAGAGACAGAATATACATATATCTAAAGGGTATGTGTTCGAACACATGAAGGAGATAGATGAGGACAAAGCAGTTTATTATACTTCAAGTATGGAAAGCTTTATAGATGCAATGTTGTAAAACAAGAACCTGATATCAACTATGCGGTTTGCGTAGTGGGAGGATATCAAAGTAATCTGGATAAGGGATGTTCGAATGCTGCAAGAGTACTTTCAAAGTACTGGCTTACAGAGCAAGACGAAATCTTCTTAGATTACAGATTCTCAGATCCAAAAATCAGAGAAAGGACCAGTGAAAGTCAATATCAGGCTATGTGTTCACTTTTAGAAAGAGGTGGAACCATGAAGTGAAAGAGTGATAAGCGAGACGCTTCTCAGACTCTCTCATAACCGAATAGCAGCCTCAGAGGCAGCGGAAGTTTTGGTTAGGTTCCGGGATAACCTCTTGACTTGGATATGACTCTTAGTTTACCAAAGGCTATTGGATAGCGGTGCACGGTGAACTAGAAGAGGTCATAAGTCAAAAGTGATGTTAACACATAAAGCAAGTACCACCTGATACGAGTCATCGTCAGGGGAGACGACGTAGTAGTCACCAAGATAACTTCAGAGCGGCAACCTAGATTGCTCACTCACATAGTACTTCTCGGAAGTACACTTTAAAGCACGTGATGAGTATGGGAACCGGGAGTTTGGAGGAAATGACTAGACCTTAGTACAAGTGGGAGATTGTTGGAGTTGTGTACTTAATGTCTAGATTTAAGTAACGATAAACTCCCGGTCATAGCATTTGATCTATTTAAATTAATAAACAATTGTTTGCTTTTTATTAATTAAATATATGCAAATCATAGTCCTAGATTCTATACGTTGTAGTTAGTATGGTGTGCGACGTCACACAGAAGATCATACTATCGGTTACTCGTATTTAATCAAACTGTGGCTCACGACCTAGATGGACCCGGACCAATCCATCGGTATAGTCGTTGTGTGAGAGAGAAAATAATTTGTCTTAATTATTTTATCACACTTGTACACTTGGTGTATTGAGCGGATCGTTGAGATTCATCGATTAGGATTGCCGGCGATAATCGATTCAAGTCTCAGTGTATTTTATTCTTAATCCCCGATATTGTTGCGGGTGTGTATATTCAATATAAGTGACTTTGATTTACCAAAGGAATTAACCGATTTAATTATTGGGTTAATTACCGGTTAAGTTGGGTCACTATATTTTATATATGGCATGCCGTGAATGATTGACCGGACAGTGTATCCCGGAAGGGTTGATAATATCCCCGAGATGAGTTCATAAGGAATTATTGTGTAAACCTCATGAGTGGATTCGTTCCGCACAATAATTAAGGTTGAATGGTACTAGTCTCGGATTCAAGAGATGAATAAATTAATTAGCAATAAATTAATTTTATTCATGGATATTTAAATCTTAAATACACGGAATAAATAATACTACCGGAGAAATATTATTTGATATAATATGGTTTAATATTGGGAGTGCAATTAATTTATATAGTGGAAAATAAATTAATTAATATTAATGGGAGATTAATAGATTTGGGTTTGGGCTCAATTTAATCATTAATATTGGAAGCCCAATATTCCACCTCCTTTAGATCCCCTACGTAGCCTATAAAAGCACTACATGGTCTTCTCTATTCTACACACATTATAACACAAGATCATTATTCTCCTAGAGAGAGAAAGTAGAGAGAGAGAGAAGAGGATCCATAAGCTTGGAGGATCGTCGCCCACCCGACGTTCAAGCTAGTGCAAGGAATACGTGGGAAGATCGTAAGGTCATCAACTTAAGTTCGTTTCTCCGCACAACTCTCTTCTATGATTTTATGTGAATTGATTGTGATATATACATGAACGCACGATCCGGGAAAACGACGAACCTCGGGGACGGGGATTCGAGATCCCCGGCGAGGATCGAAGGTGGCGGTCGAACCCTAGGGTTCGGACCGCCGGTACCGCCGGCAAAGAGGAGCCCCGGCTGGATGCCGGGGCACGCGATCGACCAAGGGTCGATCGCTGGGGGTTCGCCGTGGTCTGGAGCCACGGCGGGTGGACCCCCCAGCCCCTCGACCGGCGGGGCGTGCGCACGGGAGAGCTCCGGCCGAAGCCGGAGCAAGCGATCGAGCTGGGCTCGATCGCGAGGGCAGCCGCGGGCTGCTGCCGCGGCTGGGCGCCCTCCTCCCCGTCAGGTGGTGGCGGTGAGTCGCCGGACTCACCACCGGCGGGTGCTGGTCCGACAGCCCCGCGGGGATGCACCCCGCATCCCCGGCGATCGCCATGCACGGCGATCGCGAACCCCATGCATGGGGGTTCGGCTAGGGTTTCGCCCTCGTGGCGATTCTCCGGTCGGGCCCCGGTTCTTCGTGGTGTTCGTGATCGGTTTCCGGCGACGGGTTTTTCGGTCGGGGTTATCGGTTCCGCAATTTTGATACCCCGGGACATCGAATTCCAGCAGTTTCTCCGCACAACGAATTGAAAGGTAAAATCATATACTCTCTTCTATGATTTTATGTGAATATGATTGTGATACATACATGAACGCACGATCCGGGAAAACGACGAACTTCGGGGACGGGGATTCGAGATCCCTGGCGAAGGTCGAAGGAGCCCTCGGCTGGGAGCCGAGGGGGTGCGGTCGAGCCCTAGGGCTTCGACCGCGACGGCACGCGGAGGAAACCCCGGCTGGGAGCCGGGGTGGGCGATCGACCGTGGTGGTCGATCGCCGGGCAGCCGCGGCTGGAGCCGCGGCGGGTTCGCCGCTGGGCGAACCGCCCTCCTCGGGCGGTGGCGGTGAGTCGCCGGACTCACCGCCCGGGTGATCCATCCGTGCGATCGCATCCGTGCGACCGCGAACCCCACGGAGGGGTTCGGCTAGGGTTTAGCCGCGGGTTCATCCCGTGGCGATGCTTTTGTCGAGCCCGGTTCTTCGTGGCGTTCGTGATCGGTTTCCGGCGATGGGATTTCGGTCGGGGTTATAGGTTCCGCAATTTTTTGATACCCCGGGATAACGATTTCCAACAATTGGTATCAAAGTGTTTGGTTTCGTGTTCATGTATGTGTTCAATTATCGTTCTACCTTGCAGGGATTCCGACTATCATGGTTAATTAATTGATTAATTGTTTAATTAATTGTTAATTTAATTTTACCATGATTATTAAACTCTCGGACATGTCGAGATTCGTTTTGTGTGGATGAATGCTTGTAATAGTAAAAATTCGGGGGTTGACCGAATTTAGATTTATTATTATTGTTCTATGTTTTCCGGAAAGTGTATAGGGTCGATTTCATGTATAGAATCGATACCGGAATTGTAAATTTATTTCTTGTAATTTATTTACGTTGGATCGATGCCGAGACGACCGCCGGAGAACGCGTGTGACGAAGAAGACGAAGAGGACGAAAAACCGGGGGGTCGATCATCCCCATGATCGATCCCCATGAGGATCGATCGACCCCACACGGAGGGGCTGCCCGCTAGGGTTTCCGGCCACGCCGGCCACCGGTGGTGGTGGCGCGCGGCTTGGGGACGGCGGCGGCGGTGCCCGGCGATGGTGGTGGTCGGCGGTGGGGGTGGTGTGGGGATCCCCAACCCATACTACTCCTACCAAGATTCACTTTCCTAATTAATTCGGTTTTCCTATTTTGAGTATTCCTAAGTTTGGGAACTCTCATGGAGATAGGAAAAGAATTAATTGGAATTAATTTATTTCCTTATTCTATTATGGAAGTCTTCTAAAATATTCCAAGTCCTACTTGGAATAGGAATCTAGAGATTTAATAGAATTAGATGGGAAAATAATTAATTAATAAATTGATTTATTTCCTATTTGATTATTCCTATTTTACGGGAATTTTCATGGACATGGAAATTAATTAATTTAGGAAAGTAGAAGAGTCCTAATTTATTTTATTTCCTTATTCTATTATAGAAGTCTTCTAGAATATTCCAAGTTTGACTTGGATAGATTATTCTAGAGATTTAATAGAATTAGATAGGAAAATAAATAAATAAAAATATTAATAATATTTAATTTTATTTTTGATTTATTCGATTGACTTAATTTTCGAATTGAGTATCTTTTGGATTTATTAAAAATAAATTTATTTAAATATTGGGATTAATATTCTCGTCACATGGAGCATTCAAGAACGAAGACTGAAGACTAGAAGATGCGTACGGAGATGGAATAAAGCCATGATAGTCGGAAAATAATTTTCTAGCATTATTTTGACTATGTGATATGTGCTTTATTACTTGTATGCATGCTTATGTGTTTAATTATGCATTAGATAGCGTATCCCTTTGTTATAAAAAGCTAAGTGGGAGAGGGGATGGAAACATTCCCATGGTCTCAATTACTGTTCTCTTGGTGACATTTATGAGCTTTCGAAGTTCATATAGACATGTCATTGGAGGAGAATTCTTGTAATTCCTTTTACGAGAAACATTGATTAAGTCTATCAAACAATGCCTAATTTGTCTTTCTGAAAGTGACTTCAAGTCGACTCATTCTCACCCCGGGGAGTGGAATGGAGCCAAAGCCACTTGGTCATGTGGATGACACAAATTAGAGACATTCGTACCATTCTTTTAAGATGGATCGATTGTCTGCTCGGCTCCCTCATCTAATGAGAGATAGGGTTGTTCGCATGGTGAATCACTGGTTAGAAACTTCGAGTTTCACTTATGATTCTCCGCGTCTTGATTTACGAAAATCGAATGGATCAAGTAATTGGGAGTCAACTATAAAAATCTTTTGGTGTAGTAAACGTCCACACGAACGTGGCTTGCTATACTAAATGGGATTTTGGAAATAGTTGATGTAGACAGTTATAGGGAATTGTGAAGGATTGTGAGTTATCGTAAACGTCCACACTAACGTGGCTTGCGGTGACATAGCAATTCCAAATGATTCACCTTAGTACTGAGTAATGGTTTACACTTAGGTACGCTTTATAGTATTCTTCCCAACGAAGTAACGCTATAATGATGTACGACCGAAGCAAATCTAATTGCTAAATCATTTGGGTGGGTAAACGTCCACACGAACGTGGCTTGCCTTACCTGATAGGATTTTAGATGTAATTAGTAATTTGATGATATTATTTGAGGGAGATAATATCGGATATTAAATTGATTGTTTGTTTAAACGTGCTTATAGGTTTAGAGAATAGCTATGAACCCACTTTCTGTGATACTCTAGGAATTCACCGCACTGGTTCCATACTGTGTTGGATGGAATAAAGAGTTAGACATTTCCCAGACTGTTGCTGAGTACAAGTTAGTACTCAGTGAACTTTGTCCTCCTGAACCAACACGTGTCTCAACTGTTGAGGAAATAGCTGATTTTGAGAAGTGGAACAGTGCTTTTGCATTAACCACCAATCATGATATCATGCTGAAACTCAAGCTTATGTTTAGAGACGACGAGAAGGTTAGAAAAGAGGCGATGAGGATACTCATAAAGGTCAGTCGCTTCGAGGAAACGCTTGTACACGTTTTCGAGATGTTGGACCTTTTGGATGAGTTGAGACAATCGCAAGCTCTTATGGCCAAAGCCAAAGGTTTCGAACCTAAGGGCATAGACCAAGGAATGGAGAAGCAGACAAAGAAGCCCTGTAGTTCTGCACTTGGACCACGAAATAGGGTAGGAAAACCTTCGGGAAATCATTCTCAAAGAAAACCTTCTGGGAACTGGAAGTCTATATGTTCTCCTCGAGAAGGTATGAGATTCTCTCCTTAGTCTTTAAAACATAGTCAGCTGTGTTATCTACCAGAAACCTGGTTGGTAGATATGGATCCACTGACGGTATGAATGCATTTAAAATGCAGGGACACCAGGAAACCCAAAGACTTGGAAATGGAGGAATAGCCAAGGCAAAGCTGTAGAGGAGGCAGTTGTTGCAGTGGAAGACTTTTATCTGCTTTAGTAGTTAAATAGGATTTCATTTCAAGTTTATTGCATTATGTACCCTTTATTTTAGAAAGAACGCTTTGTTCTGGATTTCTATTATTTATGAATGGATATTTTATTTCTTTAATCATTTGATGATTTTGATAAGAAATAATGGGTATTATCTATTCTGGTACATTATATAGCGATATATGAATGATAGATCCTTAGTCTACCACAATGCAACAAACCGTTCTATAACTTGTTTTACTTATTAGATATATTTCTTGTTAAATCATTATACTTGTGAATTCTTATACTTAGTAGTATTTATTCAAATGAGATTCAAAAGGACGAAATTGATTTGATCAATTATAGTTGAAGGAATGGACCTTCCGACCTAAGAATCGAATTTGGAAGATAATACAACTAAGCATACCTTTCGGTAAAGGATAAAATTCGGACAAGTATTGAGAATGATCAATGGTATATGCAGACATATGTGTAATTAGAAAGGTGCGAGTAGTTTGAATACTCGAAAAATGGATTAGGATGCTTGATGTGCCATAAAATCAAAGTGTTTTAGTCACAAAGCAATTATGGGGAACCTTCTAAGTATATCCATTGGAAGCCTGCGACTAAAATCGCGGAGGCTATCACCTATCTAAATAACACATAGCATAATCAAAGATTGAGATTAAGTCTCAAATGACTGCACCATACACTTACGTGTAGAGATGGTGAGTCAGTAAATAAGAAATAGAATTCTAATAGTAAAAGAACAAGTTGTTCGGAACTACCAATGTTCTATGGATATTCCTGAAGACAACGGCATATTCAATATGGTTGTAGGATATCCTAGATGAACAAAATATTGTGTGTTCTATAGTACTATGAACCAGAAGGACGTATTGTTGGAAATCGACTACCCGGGATGCGTTCGTTCGATTGCTCGAACATCCGAACCATCCCAGTCGACCTCCGAAGTCACTACTTCGTTCGCTTAACAGCCCTTATCCCGAATCATGCCCAGCCATCGCCCCGAAGGACAACCGCACGAAACGGAACTGGACTGCATCGATTCGGCGACCGCCGAAAGCAGTCCAGCGGTCGCTGAAAGGAACTGCAAACGGCGACCGCCGTTTGCCCTTTGGCGACCGCCGTTTTGACCGCGAACAGCAACGTGATGTTGCTGTTCCGGGCTCGTTTCCGGGTCGTTTTTCCTCATCCGACTACCGTTCCGGAGGTCCTAGAACCCCCAGTAGTCGAGGAACACGATCCACGACCCCGGAACCCGATCCACGTTCATGTATGTTCAACGAGAAATTAGATCGAATAAATGCGGAATATAGAGATCCGATCTCATACCTTCTCGGTCGATTGTTGAGACCTTAGAGCTTCTAACGTATTCTCTTCCCGATTCCAGCCGTTGTGTGGGCAACGATCCGCTGGAAATTCCTTGTCCGCTCTCTCCTTTCTCAAACCAGCGCAATGATTTAATTATTCTCTCTGAGAGAATAATAATTGCGTTAACTTAATTATTTTAACAGAGAAAAATGTTTTTGCGCTGACGCAATAATTTTTCTCAGAAAAATAATAGTTGCGGCGAACTGTAGGTTTTAGGAGAGGGCAAGGGGGGGGGGTTTAAATAGAGCTACGTTAGGGACCTAAGGGAAATTAATTAAGGGCTAAATTGAAATATTAATTAACTTGGAATACGTAAACGCAATTCCTTAATTAATCGATTTCAATTTTAATTATTATTAACTCCACTATAAAATAATAATTGAATTCCCGAAATTAATTTTAATATTATTTCAACAATAATAAATCCGCCGAAATTACATATACGACTTTCCCCGTGTTTAAGATATCGAACGTCCACGAATTTATTTAATTACTAATAATTAAATTAATTCGTTTCTTATTATCCGAGACTAGTACCACTCATCCTTATTATCATGTGGAACAAATCCACCTGCAGGGTTTACATGATAAACTTTATGAGCTCATCTCGGGGACGTTATCAACCCGATAAACGGGACACGGTTTCCTGTCTATAATCTATAGCATGCCGTGAGTACAATTACGATTCCCAATTTTCCGAGTATCTCGACTAATCAAATAGTCTCACTCATTGGCAAGTTAAAGAACCGAGAATTGGATACACGCACCTATAATTATATAGGGATTAAGAATTCGTATATCCGTAATTCTGAGGTCTAGTTCGATTACGTCGATTAGTATAAATCGAACGCCCTCCCGTGGTCCTGCTCAATACACCAAGTGTACAAGTGTAACATAATAGTCAAGACCAACTATTACCCAGTCACACTACGACGTACCGATGGATTGTCCCTGTCCATCTAAGTCGTGAGCTCCTGTTCGATAGTATACGAGTAACCGACAGTATGATCTTCCGCGTGTCTCCTCACGCCATACTGTCTACAACGTATATATCTAGGACTATTGCATTCAAGTACAAGATAGACAAAATGCCGACAGTTTGATCAATAGATAATGTAAAACACAGATAAGGAGTTCCATATTGTCACTAAACTAGACATTTAGAATATAACTCCATCAATCTCCCACTTATACTAAATCTCTAGTTGCCCTCTACCATACATCCGATACCCATACCCTTCACGTGTCTCTTGAACGCTTCCGCTGGAAGTGCCTTCGTAAAGGGGTCAGCCAGGTTATCCGCTGATGCAATCTTGGTGACAACCGCATCGCCTCTCCTGACGATGTCTCTAATCAGGTGGTACTTGCGATCTATGTGTTTACTCGCATTGTGGGCTCGTGGTTCCTTTGCATTAGCCACTGCACCGCTATTGTCACAATAAATTGTGATAGCTCTAGGCATTTTAGGAACCACATCCAAGTCCATAAGGAAGTTCCAGAGCCACACCGATTCTTTAGCTGCCTCAGAGGCTGCTATATATTCGGCTTCCATGGTAGAGTCCGAAATGCATTTCTGCTTAACACTCTTCCATGAGACTGCTCCACCTCCCAATGTGAACACATAGCCTGATGTAGACTTTCGCTGATCCTTATCAGATTGGAAATCCGAGTCTGTGTAACCAATAGGAATCAACTCGGACGCTTTGTAACTCAGAACATAATTCCTAGTCCTTCGCAGGTACTTAAGTATGTTCTTTACAGCAGTCCAGTGACCCTGTCCAGGGTTACTCTGATATCTAGCTACCATGCCCACGGCATAGCAGATATCAGGTCTCGTGCACAACATGGCATACATTAGACTTCCTACTGCCGAAGCATAAGGAACCTTCTTCATGTAATCTATCTCCTTTTGTGTTTTGGGACACATGTCTTTAGATAGATGAATTCCATGGCAGAAAGGTTGAGCACCTCTCTTGGAATTCTGCATGTTGAAACGAGCCAGAATCGTATCAATATATGAAGCCTGGGACAAGCTTAATGTTCTTTTCCGGCGATCCCTTATAACCTTGATCCCAAGAACATGCCCTACTTGTCCTAAGTCTTTCATATCGAATTGCTTGGACAACCATCCCTTTATGTCTGACAACATCTTCACATTGTTGCCAATTAGAAGGATGTCGTCTACATAAAGCACGAGAAACGCCACACTGTTTCCGTCACTTCTCCGGTATACACACGACTCGTCCATGCTTTGAATGAATCCATAAGACTGGATAACCTCATCAAACCGCATGTTCCAAGATCTAGAAGCTTGCTTCAATCCATAAATGGATCGGTTTAGCTTACACACTAGATGCTCTTGGCCTTTCTTAATGAAACCTTCTGGCTGTCTCATGTAAATGGTCTCGTCAAGATTCCCATTCAAGAATGCTGTCTTGACGTCCATTTGCCACACCTCATAATCCATATAAGATGCTATAGACAAAAGAATCCGGATCGACTTTAGCATAGCTACCGGCGAAAAGGTTTCCTCATAATCGATCCCTTCTTTCTGAGTATACCCTTTCGCAACAAGCCTAGCCTTGAAGGTTTCAACCTTCCCGTCAGACCCTCTTTTTCTCTTGTACACCCACTTGCAACCAATGGCTTTTACACCTTTGGGCGGTGCTACAAGATTCCAGACCTGATTTGAATCCATTGATTCAATCTCAGATTTCATCGCTTTTTGCCAAGACTGAGCATCTTGATCTTTAAGCGCCTCGCCATAGGTCCAGGGATCGGCTTCATGTTCTCCAGGTAACAAGTCCGAAGACTCACCTATAAACATGAACCTATCGGGTTGTCGAACAACCCTCCCACTACGACGAGGCTCCGGTGTAACCTCAGTAACTACAGGTGCAGACTGTGGTGGCGTATCACCCGGTTCGGTTGGATCTAAGCCTTGATCGTCCCCTCTCAGTTCGTTTAGTATTATCTCACTCTTGGGCTTGTGGTCCATTATATAATCCTCTTCCAAGAACCGAGCGTTGGTGCTAACAACGATCTTCTGGTCCTTAGGACTATAAAATAGACCACCTTTCGTTCCTCTAGGATATCCTATAAACAACCGAATATCTGAACGAGATTCCAATTTATCAGCCCCATGCTTCAGCACATGTGCTGGACAACCCCAGATCCGAATGTGTTTCAAGTTCGGCTTTCGCCCGGTCCACAATTCCGAGGGCGTCTTAGGGACTGATTTAGAAGGAACTAAGTTCAGGATATACGCCGCTGTTTCCAAGGCATATCCCCAGAACGAAACTGGTAGTTCTGAATAACTCATCATAGATCTTACCATTTCCATAAGAGTCCTATTCCTTCTTTCTGCTACACCATTCTGCTGGGGCGTGTATGGTGCAGTCATCTGGGAATCAATCCCATTCTCTAATAAGTACGCCTTAAACTCTCCCGAGAGGTACTCTCCTCCACGATCAGATCGTAGAGTCTTTATGGTTTTACCATGAAGGTTCTCCACAAGAGCTTTGTACTCCTTGAACTTGTCAAAGCACTCGCTCTTGCGGCGCATCAGGTATATAAAACCATACCTTGAGTAATCATCAGTGAAGGTTACGAAATATTCATAACCTCCTCTCGCTTGGACAGATAAAGGCCCGCACAAATCAGAGTGAATCAACTCTAGTACTTCCTTGGATCTATACCCTTTATCACTAAAGGGTCGCTTGGTCATTTTTCCTTCCAGGCATGATTCGCAGGTTGGAAAGTCCTCATCTTTCACACCACTGAGTATTCCATCAGTTATCAACCTTTGAATCCTGCCCAAGTTAATATGACCTAGCCTAAGATGCCATAAGTACTTTTGATTCATCCTAGAAGGCTCCTTTCTCTTATTGGTACTAGATGTGTTATTTGACTCTACTCGTTGCATCGTGGAATAATCAGGATTAAGTATATATAAGTTGCCTATCAATGTACCAGAACAGATATACTCACCATTCTTTTTGATAATAACAGAACTATCAAAAGAAACAGAATATTTATTCAAAACCAACTTAGAAACCGAAACAAGGTTCTTTCTAAAGTTCGGTACATAAAGACAATCATTCAATACTAAAACTTTATTATTAAAAGATAAATGAACATCTCCCATTGCAACTGCCGCCACTTTCGTAGCATTGCCCATGTAGATGGTGATCTCTCCCTCTCTAAGCCGCCGGGTTTCCTGGAACCCCTGCAAAGAATTGCAGACATGATCAGTGGCTCCCGTATCCACACACCAGGTACCGGTGGATAACACCGCTAAACATGTTTCAGTGACTAAGGAAAAATTCATACCTCCTTGTCTGAGAGGACAATTAGACTTCCAATGTCCAGACTGCTTGCAACGGAAACACTTGCCCTTGGGCTTGTTCACTCCATTCCGTGGTCCACCATTGCTGGGTCCACTGGGTTTCCGTCCTTGCTTCTTCTTCCTCTTAGTCCCCGGAGGGCCAGGAAGTTTCACAGCCACAAGTGCCTGAGACTTCTTAAAGATTCCCTCTGCCGCCTGGAGTTCAGTCAGGAGTTCCGCCAACGTATATAACCTCTTGTTCATGTTATAGTTCAGGCGGAACTGCTCAAAACTCTTAGGCAGAGACTGGAGTACTATATCGATCTGGGTTTCCCCATCGATAGATCCTCCCATAATCTCTATCTCATTCAGATAGCCTATCATCCTAAGAACGTGATCCCTCACGGGCGTTCCTTCGGACATAGTGGCCGTCATGAGTTGCCTCATGGCATCTTGCCTGGCTGCCCTATCCTGACTACCAAACATCTCCTTGAGGTTAAGCATCATATCATAGGCAGTGGTCATGGCCTCATGCTGATGTTGCAGCACATTTGACATAGAAGCCAAAATGTAGCACCGCGCCATCTGATTAGCCTTGACCCACTTCCGATGAGCTTCCTTTTCCTCAGGAGTGGAGGTGTCAATAGGTTCATCAGGACAATCCTCATGGAGTACATATTTGTACTCCTCAGCAGTCAGGACAATGTCCAAGTTTCGTTTCCAGTCAATATAGTTCGGACCAGTGAGTTTGTTCTCTTTTAGTATCATGGATAGCGGGTTGAGTGCCATATCTATAAAAGAGACAAATCAAACTGTCAAATTTAATTCGATATTAACTCCCTTAATTAATATCATTAAATCTACCAATTAATCCTAAAATCCCATCAGACTAGCATGCCACGTTCATGTGGACGTATACTAGTCCAAATGATTTTATAACTGGACTTTTACTTCGGTCGTACATCATTACAGCAGTGACTCCGATGGGGAGGATACTGTAAAGCGTACCTAAGTGTATACCATTTCTCAGTACTAAGTTAACCGCTCGGAAACTACACGCCCACCGCAAGCCACGTTAGTGTGGACGTTTACGTTGACATGCGGTCCCTTTACGATTTCCTATAACTGTCGAGCCTCAATTAACCCAAAGTTCCGTTTCCGTCTAGTAAGCCACGATAGTGTGGACGTTTACTAAAACAAACAACTTTGTTAATTGAATTCCATTTAATAAATTTCACAATTTCGTTAATCAAAGCTTGATATCTCGTAAGTGAAACTCTAAGTTTCTAACCAGCGATCAATCATGCAATTGAGCCCTATCTCTCACAAAGTGAGGGAGCCAACCAGACAATCGATCTAGTCATCAAATGACTCGAATGTCTCTAATCTGTGTCATCGACATAACCAAGCGCTTTGGCTCCATTCCACTCCCCGGGGTGAGAATGAGTCGAGTTGAAATTAGTCTTTGAAAGACAGATTAGGCATTGCTTTGAAAAACTTAAGTGTTCAATTCTATAAATGGAATTGAATTCGAATTTCGATCAAAAGTGATTTCCGTGTATCGACTTTATCCGATAGGGAGGATGACACTAAAGCCAACTCGTAAGTCAATACACATCACTCTCGAAACAGAGAATGGAGACCGCGGGATTGTTTCCAATCCCTCTCCCACTTAGTATTTTACGATATAGGGATATTCAAGCACATGCATATAGAAATTAAAGCATAATAAAACACGTTAAACACACAAAAAGCAATTAACGTGGCCCGATTATTATGGCCTTTAAAATCTTCGATGCACGTCTCCTCGGATCTTCGTCTCGTTGCTCGTCTAGGTCTCGATCCACCACGGACTCGTCTAAGGACCAAGAGACGAACTCCTCCCACTGGAGTATCATCCCGGGCCCTCGACAAGCGATCCGTGATGTCCGTCGAACCCCCGCAAGCTGCTGCCAAGAAAACACCGAAACGGCGACCGCCGTTTGCCCTTCAGCAGCCGCGGGTTCGACTTCTCGACCCTCGTTCGTCCGGCCCTCGATCTCGTCTCGAATCACCAAGCAGCAGCAACATTACATATGTAAACTAACTACTTCCGGCATCGATCCTATACAGGAATGATCGATCCTATACACCCGGATAAAACGAAAAAACGAAAAACCCTAAACGACTCAACCCGTCGTTTTAAACTATTACAAACAAGCAACGTCAAAACCAAAAATCTCGACAACCCCGAGAGTTTAACAAACCACAAAATTACAGTACAATAAACATGACCATAATAATCGGGTTATCCTGCAAAACAAAACTCGCAAACAATACAAGAACGCATAACCGGCTCTGATACCATTTGTTGGAAATCGACTACCCGGGATGCGTTCGTTCGATTGCTCGAACATCCGAACCATCCCAGTCGACCTCCGAAGTCACTACTTCGTTCGCTTAACAGCCCTTATCCCGAATCATGCCCAGCCATCGCCCCGAAGGACAACCGCACGAAACGGAACTGGACTGCATCGATTCGGCGACCGCCGAAAGCAGTCCAGCGGTCGCTGAAAGGAACTGCAAACGGCGACCGCCGTTTGCCCTTTGGCGACCGCCGTTTTGACCGCGAACAGCAACGTGATGTTGCTGTTCCGGGCTCGTTTCCGGGTCGTTTTTCCTCATCCGACTACCGTTCCGGAGGTCCTAGAACCCCCAGTAGTCGAGGAACACGATCCACGACCCCGGAACCCGATCCACGTTCATGTATGTTCAACGAGAAATTAGATCGAATAAATGCGGAATATAGAGATCCGATCTCATACCTTCTCGGTCGATTGTTGAGACCTTAGAGCTTCTAACGTATTCTCTTCCCGATTCCAGCCGTTGTGTGAGCAACGATCCGCTGGAAATTCCTTGTCCGCTCTCTCCTTTCTCAAACCAGCGCAATGATTTAATTATTCTCTCTGAGAGAATAATAATTGCGTTAACTTAATTATTTTAACAGAGAAAAATGTTTTTGCGCTAACGCAATAATTTTTCTCAGAAAAATAATAGTTGCGGCGAACTGTAGGTTTTAGGAGAGGGCAAGGGGGGGGTTTAAATAGAGCTACGTTAGGGACCTAAGGGAAATTAATTAAGGGCTAAATTGAAATATTAATTAACTTGGAATACGTAAACGCAATTCCTTAATTAATCGATTTCAATTTTAATTATTATTAACTCCACTATAAAATAATAATTGAATTCCCGAAATTAATTTTAATATTATTTCAACAATAATAAATCCGCCGAAATTACATATACGACTTTCCCCGTGTTTAAGATATCGAACGTCCACGAATTTATTTAATTACTAATAATTAAATTAATTCGTTTCTTATTATCCGAGACTAGTACCACTCATCCTTATTATCATGTGGAACAAATCCACCTGCAGGGTTTACATGATAAACTTTATGAGCTCATCTCGGGGACGTTATCAACCCGATAAACGGGACACGGTTTCCTGTCTATAATCTATAGCATGCCGTGAGTACAATTACGATTCCCAATTTACCGAGTATCTCGACTAATCAAATAGTCTCACTCATTGGCAAGTTAAAGAACCGAGAATTGGATACACGCACCTATAATTATATAGGGATTAAGAATTCGTATATCCGTAATTCTGAGGTCTAGTTCGATTACGTCGATTAGTATAAATCGAACGCCCTCCCGTGGTCCTGCTCAATACACCAAGTGTACAAGTGTAACATAATAGTCAAGACCAACTATTACCCAGTCACACTACGACGTACCGATGGATTGTCCCTGTCCATCTAAGTCGTGAGCTCCTGTTCGATAGTATACGAGTAACCGACAGTATGATCTTCCGCGTGTCTCCTCACGCCATACTGTCTACAACGTATATATCTAGGACTATTGCATTCAAGTACAAGATAGACAAAATGCCGACAGTTTGATCAATAGATAATGTAAAACAAAGATAAGGAGTTCCATATTGTCACTAAACTAGACATTTAGAATATAACTCCATCACGTATATCGCCCGGTTCTTAGAGGAAGGCTATTAGATGAACTACAAAGCCTTAACTGATGTAATACCTTGCAATGAGAAAAAGGACAAAGACAAGGAACCAGCCAAACCGAGTATAAATACACCACACACTGCACCTACTGTTATTACTGTTATACACAAGGACGCCATTGCAGTGGGAGGTTGTTAAACAACCGGAGATATTCATAAGACTAGAAGAGTTTTGAACTCTGGATCTGGTAAAGATGAAATCAATCCCTAGCTCTGCATAAGGGCAGTACTAGATCTAAATGTGCCTGCTTGGATAACAATAAGGTTTATTGTTAAGAGGCTAGATCATTTCGAGTACAAGCTTAGTAAATCCATTTATGGATTGTAACAAAGCTATAAATCGTGGAACTTGCGAATTGATGGGATAGTCCATTTGATGGATTCATCAAAAAGGCATAGACGAAAGGTGTATTGGAGACGTAATGGAAACAAGGTGGTGTTTTCTCGGAGATTTTATGTAGATAACATTTTATCATTGGCAACAATGTAAAGATGTTGTCAAACATAAGATGATGGTTGTCTAAATGAATCGAGATATAAGATTGAGTAGAAGTTAGAGCATGTTCTTAAGATTTTTTGATCTAAGGATAAGAACATTGTACTTCTCCTAGATATCTTATACGATTATGGTTTGTTTTAAACATGCATAATTCTGAGAAAGGTTATTGCCTTTCAGAGACAGGATATACATCTATCTAAAGGGTATGTGTTTCGAACACATGAAGGAGATAGAAGAGGACAAAGCAGTTTCCTATACTTCAAGTATGGAAAGCTTTATAGATGCAATGTTGTAAAACGAGAACCTGATATCAACTATGCGGTTAGCGTAGTGGGAGGATATCAAAGTAATCTGGACAAGAGATATTCGAATGCTGTAAAAGTACTTGAATGTACTAGATTAAGCAAGACGAAATCTTTTTTGATTACAAATTCTCAGATCTTAAATCAGAGAAGGACCAGTGTAAGTCGATATCAGGCTATGTGTTCACTTTTAGAAAGAGGTGGAACCATGAAATGAAAGAGTGATAAGCAGGACGCTTCTCAGACTCTCTCATAACCGAATAAGCAGCCTCAGAGGCAGCGGAAGTTTTGGTTAGGTTCCGGGATGAACCTCTTGACTTGGATATGACTCTTAGTTTACCAAAGGCTATTGGATAGCGGTGCATGGTAAACTGGAAGAAGTCATAAGTCAAAAAGTGATGTTAACACATAGAGCAAGTACCACCTGATTCGAGTCATCGTCGAGGGAGATGACGCAGTAGTCACCAAGATAACTTCAGAGCGGCAACCTAGAGTACTCATTCACATAGTACTTCTTGTAAGTACACTTTAAGCGCGTGATGAGTATGGGAGTTGGGAGTTTGGAGGAAATGACTAGACCTTAGTACAAGTGGGAGATTGTTGGAGTTGTGTACTTAATGTCTAGATTTAAGTAACGGTAAACTCCCGGTCATAGCATTTAATCTATTTAATTAATAAACAATTGTTTGCATTTAATTATTGATAATTAAATATATGCAAAATATAGTCCTGTATTCTATACGTTGTAGTTAGTATGGTGTGCGGGCCCACACAGAAGATCATACTATCGGTTACTCGTATTTAATCAAACAGTTGCTCACGACCTAGATGGACACGGACCAATCCATCGGTATAGTCGTTGTGTGAGAGAGAAAGTAATTTGTCTTAATTATTTTATCACACTTGTACACTTGGTGTATGGGGCGGATCGCTTGAGATTTATCGATTAGGATTGCCTTAGATAATTGATTCAAGTCTAAGAGTATTTTATTCTTAATCCCCGATACTATTGCGGGTGTGTATATTTAATATATGTGACTTTGATTTTCCAAAGGAATTAACCGATTTAATTATTGGGTTAATTACCGGTTAAGTTGGGTCACTATATTTTATATATGGCATGCCGTGAATACTTGACGGGAAAGTGTATCCCGTAAGGGTTGATAATATCCCCGAGATGAGTTCATAAGGAATTATTGTGTAAACCTCATGAGTGGATTCGTTCCGCACAATAATTAAGGTTGAATGGTACTAGTCTCGGATTCAAGAGATGAATAAATTAATTAGCAATAAATTAATTTTATTCATGGATATTTAAATCTTAAATACACGGAATAAATAATACTACCGGAGAAATATTATTTGATATAATATGGTTTAATATTGGGAGTGCAATTAATTTATATAGTGGAAAATAAATTAATTAATATTAATGGGAGATTAATAGATTTGGGCTTGGGCTCAATTTAATCATTAATATTGGAAGCCCAATATTCCACCTCCTTTATATCCCCTACGTAGCCTATAAAAGCACTACATGGTCTTCAAGTTATGAGAATAGAGAAGACCATGTAGTGCTTTTATAGGCTACGTAGGAGATCTTAAGGAGGTGGAATATTGGGCTTCCAATATTAATGATTAAATTGAGCCCAAGCCCAAATCTATTAATCCATTAATATTAATTAATTCTATTTTCCACTATATAAAATTAATTGCACTCCCAATATTAAACCATATTATATCAAATAATATTTCTCCGGTAGTATTATTTATTCTGTGTATTTAAGATATAAATATCCATGAATAAAATTAATTTATTGCTAATTAATTTATTCATCTCTTATATCCGAGACTAGTACCATTCAACCTTAATTATTATGCGGAACGAATCCACCTGCAGGGTTTACATAATAATTCCTTATGAACTCATCTCGGGGATATTATCAACCCTTACGGGATACACTTTCCCGTCAAGTATTCACGGCATGCCATATATAAAATATAGTGACCCAACTTAACCGGTAATTAACCCAATAATTAAATCGGTTAATTCCTTTGGAAAATCAAAGTCACTTATATTAAATATACACACCCGCAATAGTATCGGGGATTAAGAATAAAATACACTCAGACTTAAATCGATTATCGCCGGCAATCCTAATCGATAAATCTCAAACGATCCGCTCAATACACCAAGTGTACAAGTGTGATAAAATAATTAAGACAAATTATTTTCTCTTTCACACAACGACTATACCGATGGATTGGTCCGTGTCCATATAGGTCGTGAGCAACTGTTCGATTAAATACGAGCAACCGATAGTATGATCTTCTGTGTGACGTCGCACACCATACTAACTACAACGTATATAATCCAGGACTATAATTTGCATATATTTAATTATAAATAATTAAACGCAAATAATTGTTTATTTAATTAAATAGATTAATGGCAATGTATCGTGAGTTTCCGTTACTTAAATCTAGACATTAAGTACACAACTCCAACAATCTCCCACTTGTACTAAGGTCTAGTCATTTCCTCCAAACTTCCGACTCCCATACTCATCACGTGCTTAAGTTGTACTTCCAAGAAGTACTATGTGAATGAGCACTCTAGGTTTCTGCTCTGAAGTTATCTTGGTGACTACAGCGTCGTCTCCCTCGACGATGACTCGTATCAGGTGGTACTTGCACTATGTGTTATCTTACACTTATGGACTTTTGATTTCTTACCATTTGCCATTGCACCGCTATCTACATAGCCTTTGGCAAACTAAGAATCACATCTAAGTCCCAGAGATTATCCCGGAGTTATACCAAAACTTCCGCTGCCTCTGAGGCCGCTATTTGGTTACCCATGGCAGAGTCCGAAAAGCATCGTGCTTATCACTCTTCCATGTTAAAACTCCTTCTCCTTCAATAGTGAAACACATAGCCTGATATTGACTTACACCGGTCCTCATTTGATTAGAAATCTAAGAGAATGTAATCCAAAGGAAATGTTCGTCTGCTTCGTAGTCTAGAACAGTACTTCGAAAGTACTTTTACAGCAGTCGAATATTCCTTTCCAGGATTACCTTGATATCCTCCCACTATGCTAACCACATAGCCGATATCAGGTTCTCGTTTTCAACATCGCATTTATCAAGCTTTCCACACTCGAAGTGTAGGAAACTGCTTTCATTGCTTCTATCTCCTTTTGTGTTTTAAAACACATATCCTTAGATAGATGCATTCCGTCTCTGAAAGGTAACGAACCTTTCTCGGAATCTTGCATGTTAAAACGAACCATAATCATATATATGTAAGATGTCCAGGAGAAGTACAATGTTCTTTCCCAGAGATCCAAGATCTCAAGAACATGTCCAACTTCTTCCTATATCTTTCATATTGATTTATCTAGACAACCTCATTTTATGTCTTGACAACATCTTTACATTGTTACCAATGATAAGAATGTTCTCTACATAAAACCCGAGAAACACCACCTTGTTCCATCACGTTTCCAATACACATGATTCGTCTATGCTTTGATGAATCCATAAAATGGACTATCTCATCAATTTGCAAGTACTACGAACTCAATGCTTTGTTCCAATCCATAAATGGATTAACTAAGCTTGTACTCTAAATGATCTTGCCTCTTAGCAATAATCCTTATTGCTTTCCAAGAAGGCACATTTAGATCTAGTACTGCCTTCATGTAGTTCTAGGGATCGATTTCATGTATACTAGGTCCAGAGTTCGAAGACTCTCCTAGTCTTATGAATATCTCCGGTTGTCCCACAACCTCCCACTACAATGGCATTCCGGTGTATAAACAGTGATAACAGTAGGTGCAGTCAGTGGTGTACCGCTACTCGGTTCGGCTGGTTCTAAGTCTTAATCTTTCTCTCTCATTTCAAAGTATTACGTCACCTTTGGCTTGTGGTTCATCATATAGTCTTTCTCTAAGAACCGGGCGTTAGAACTTATAACGTCCTTCTGGTTCATAGTACTATTGAACACACATCTTTTGTTCTTCTAGGATATTCTACAACCGCATTTGAATGCGCCGTTGTTTCCAGACATATCCATAGAACATAGGTAGTTCCGTATAACTCATGCTTTTACTATTTCTATAAGAGTTCCATTTCTTGTTTACGATACACCATCTATACACAACAGTGTATGGTGTAGTCATTTGGGATCAAATCCCAATCTCTGATCAGTATGCCATGCATTCCTCAGACAGGTACTTGCCTCCGCGATCAAATCGCAGGCTACAAATGGATATACCTTGATGGTTCTCCACAATTGCTTAGTGTCCATTGACTTGTCAAAACACTTGCTTTTGTGGCACATCAGGTATTCTAATCCATTTCTTGAGTAATCATCAAATGAAGTACTCGTACCTTATTGTCTGAGTAGACATAGGTCTGCATACATCAGAGTCAATCAATTCTTATACTTGTCCGGATCTTACATCTTATATCCTTAAAGGATTGCTTAGTCATATTATCTTCCAAATTAGATTCTTAGGTCGGAAGGTCCACTCCCTCAACTTAATTGATCAAACTATCAATTTTCGACCTTTGAACTTCTTATTTGAATAAAAATGACTCAGCATAAGAATCCACAAGTATAATTGATAAAGAAATCTCTTATTAGTAAAACGAGTTTTATACTACGGTTCGTTGCATCGTGGTGGACTTAGGATTCATCATTTATATATTGCTAGCCAATGTACCATAATAGATAATATCATTATTTCTTCTTATAACCATCAAATGATTAAAAGAAATAAAATATCCATTTATCAGAAATCCAGAACAAAGTTCTTTCTAATATGAAAGGTACATAAAAGCAATAACCCAAAATGAAATCCTATAAAATGTCCTCCATTGCAACAGTTGCCTCCTCTACAGCATTGCCCATGTAGACTACGATTTCTTCTTTTCTAAGTCGTCGGGTTTCCTGGAGCCCTTGCATTTAAAATGCACATACCGTCAGTGGTTCCATATCTACACACCAGGTTCCGGTAGATAATACCACTGACTATGTTTCACGACTAAAGAAAATTTCGTACTTTCTTTGAGAGGATAATCAGACTTCCAGTACCCAGACTGTTTGCATCGAGAACACTTGCCTATTGGCTTTCTCGTCCCATCTCATGGTCCAAAAAGAACCACTGGGTTTCTTTGCTTTCTTGTCCTTTCCCCCGATTCATGCCCTTCTTGGGGTTCGATCATGGGGTTGATCGATCCCGGAATCCTCCCTCTCTTCGTCTCCTCCGTCACACTTTTCCGGCGGTCGTTTTGGAATTGATCCAACGTAAATAATTTTACAAAATTAATTTACAATTATCCGGTATCAATTCTCTACATGAAATCGAACTCATACAATTTCCGGAAAAATAAGAACAAGCATTCACCACACAAGAACAAATATTGACATCACCGAGAGTTTAATAATCAAGAGCAATATTATGGACATTAATTAACATAATTAAATCTAGCCATAATAATCGGAAACCCTGCAAGGTAGAACAATTTATCGAAAAATACCATGAACTAAAACCTCGCTCTGATACCAATTGTTGGAAATCGATATCCCGGAATTAATAAATTTAAATAAATAAATTATCTAATTAATTCCGACCGAAATCCTTCGGAGATCGAATATCCGGAGTTGTCAAATTGCGGAACGACAACTCCAATCGACTCCCGGTTGCCGGAACAATACGCCACGAACCACCACGAAGCGTCGGACTCAACCAAAACCCTAACCGCGGCAAAGCCGCGGCTGTTCGGTCGAGTCCCCTCGTGGGACTCGCGGCTGTTCAAGGCAGCCGCCTAGGGCTGCCCTTGGCAGCCCCCTTGGCACGCCCAGCCCTCGCCCGGTGATCGCACGACCAGCCACGGTCCAGCCGTGGCTTGCAATCACCAACAGCCCATCGCCGCGCGAGCGGCGGTCCAGCCGTGCGAGCGGCAACCAGCCCGCGCGAGCGGTGCTCGCACCGTGCGAGCGGGGCTGCTCCAGCAGCCCGCTGGAGCCTCGTGCGGTGCGTACGGGGCTGCTCGCAGCAGCCCGCTGAACGTGCACGGGGAGGGCTCGGACAGCCCGCGAATCCGCTACGGGAAAACCCGTAGCTCGCGGCCGAGCCCGTGCGTTCGAGCCCTCGGCGTCCAGCCGAGGCTCACGCCCCCTCGACCCATCCCGTCGAGCCGTTGAGCCGCCAGCGGTCCGGTGATCTTCGATCACCACCGCTCGGTTCAACCTCGATATGGGTCTCGCCATCGGATCTTGGTTCATGATATTTCTACGATAATTAAACGATAAAATCATAAAGAGGGTTTTACGATTTACCTCGTTCTCGTTGTTCGGAAAAACGAAGAACTCAATTTGACGACCTTGAGATCTTCCCACGTATTCCTTGCACTAGCTCGGACGTCGTGTGGGCGACGATCTACCGAACTCCATGGATCTCCCTCTCTACTTTCTCTCTCTAGAATTGTGATCTTCAAGTTATGAGAATAGAGAAGACCATGTAGTGCTTTTATAGGCTACGTAGGGGATCTTAAGGAGGTGGAATATTGGGCTTCCAATATTAATGATTAAATTGAGCCCAAGCCCAAATCTATTAATCCATTAATATTAATTAATTCTATTTTCCACTATATAAAATTAATTGCACTCCCAATATTAAACCATATTATATCAAATAATATTTCTCCGGTAGTATTATTTATTCCGTGTATTTAAGATATAAATATCCACGAATAAAATTAATTTATTGCTAATTAATTTATTCATCTCTTATATCCGAGACTAGTACCATTCAACCTTAATTATTATGCGGAACGAATCCACCTGCAGGGTTTACATAATAATTCCTTATGAACTCATCTCGGGGATATTATCAACCCTTACGGGATACACTTTCCTGTCAAGTATTCACGGCATGCCATATATAAAATATAATGACCCAACTTAACCGGTAATTAACCCAATAATTAAATCGGTTAATTCCTTTGGAAAATCAAAGTCACTTATATTAAATATACACACCCGCAATAGTATCGGGGATTAAGAATAAAATACACTGAGACTTAAATCGATTATCCCCGGCAATCCTAATCGATAAATCTCAAACGATCCGCTCAATACACCAAGTGTACAAGTGTGATAAAATAATTAAGACAAATTATTTTCTCTTTCACACAACGACTATACCGATGGATTGGTCCGTGTCCATCTAGGTCGTGAGCAACTGTTCGATTAAATACGAGCAACCGATAGTATGATCTTCTGTGTGACGTCGCACACCATACTAACTACAACGTATATAATCCAGGACTATAATTTGCATATATTTAATTATAAATAATTAAACGCAAATAATTGTTTATTTAATTAAATAGATTAATGGCAATGGATCGTGAGTTTCCGTTACTTAAATCTACACATTAAGTACACAACTCCAACAGATTTTTTCTTTTTCAAGTCGTCGGGTTTACTGGAACCCTTGCATTTAAAATGCACATACCGTCAGTGGTCCCATATCTACACACCAGGTTCCGGTAGATAATACCACTGACTATGTTTTACGACTAAAGAAAATTCCGTACTTTCTTTGAGAGGATAATCAGACTTCCAGTACCCAGACTGTTTGCATCGAGAATACTTGCCTCTTGGCTTTCTCGTCCCATCTCGTGGTCCAAGTAATCTTAGAACCACTGGGTTTGTTTCCTTGCTTTTCCTTTCCCCCGTTCTTGCCTTTAGGTTCGAAACCTTTGGCATTGGCTACAAGAGCTTGCGATTTCCGTCTCAACTCGTCTAAAAGGTCAATCATTTCAAAAACGTGTTTAAGCGTTTCCTTGAATCGAATGGCCTTTATGAGTATCCTCTGTTGGAAATCGATATCCTGGAATTAATAAATTAAATAAAATTAATTATCTAATTAATTCCGACCGAAATCCTTTGGAGATCGAATATCCGGAGTTGTAAAATTGCGGAACAACAACTCCAATCGACTCCCGGTTGCCGGAACATCTCGCCACGAACTGTTGGAATTCGATATCCCGGGCTATTAAAATTTTCGGAAACCAATAACCCGAACGAAAAACCTTCCGCCGGAGATTACATGAACACCGACTCATCCGCCGGAGTCCGACCATCGGAGACCATGCGCCCGAAGACGCACAGCCCGCCCCCGGCCGAACCCCGGCGAGCCGGGTGTTCACGCGATCGAAGGATCGATCGCATGGAGCGATCGATCGGGGAGGGGCTGCCCAGCAGCCCCCGCGGCGAGTCCGGCGACTCGCCGCCGCCTGGAAGGCTGGCCCGCCTCCAGCAGGGCCGCCGCGGGTCACAGCCCGCGGCCAGCGATCGATCATGACGATCGATCGCACCCCCGGCGTCCAGCCGGGGTTCGCCCTTCCACGCCCGCGCGAAACCCTAGCCCGGGCGATCGCTTGTGGTCCGGTGGCTTCGCCACCACCACTCGATCGTCCCCCGTTCATGGTTTCGTACCTCGGATCTTGTTCTACGGTATTCTCGATAAACCAAAATCGAACAATTATCAAGGGCGTTTAGATATTGTACCTTTCGATTCGTTGTTCGGAGAAACGAATTCAAGACGACCTTTTGAATCTTCCCACGTATTCCTTGCACTAGCTTGAACGTCGGGTGGGCGACGATCTTCCAAGCTTATGGATCCTCTTCAGCTCTCTAGAACTATCAACTATTGATATTCTTCTCTTATGTTAAAAAGTGAAGACCATGTAGTGCTTTTATAGGCTACGTAGGGGATCTAAAGGAGGTAGAATATTGGGCTTCCAATATTAATGATTAAATTGAGCCCAAGCCCAAATCTATTAATCTCCCATTAATATTAATTAATTTATTTTCCACTATATAAATTAATTGCACTCCCAATATTAAACCATATTATATCCAAATAATATTTCTCCGGTAGTATTATTTATTCCGTGTATTTAAGATATAAATATCCATGAATAAAATTTATTTATTGCTTAATAAATTTATTCATCTCTTTTATCCGAGACTAGTACCACTCAACCTTATTTATTATGCGGAATTAAATCCACTCGCGAGGTTTACATAATAAATCCTTATGAGCTCATCTCGGGGATATTATCAACCCTTCCGGGATACACTGTCCGTTCAATCATTCACGGCATGCCATATATAAAATATAGTGACCCAACTTAACCGGTAATTAACCCAATAATTAAATCGGTTAATTCCTTTGGTAAATCAAAGTCACTTATATTGAATATACACACCCGCAACAATATCGGGGATTAAGAATAAAATACACTGAGTCTCAAATCAATTATCGCCGAGCAATCCTAATTGATGAGTCTCAATCGATCCGCTCAATACACCAAGTGTACAAGTGTGATAAAATAATTAAGACAAATTATTTTCTCTCTCACACAACGACTATACCGATGGATTGGTCCGTGTCCATCTAGGTCGTGAGCATCTGTTTGATTAAATACGAGTAACCGATAGTATGATCTTCTGTGTGGGCCCGACACACCATACTAACTACAACGTATGAAATCCAGGACTATAATTTGCATAATTTTAATTAACAATAATTAAAAGCAAATGAATGTTCGTATTTAATAGGTAAATGAAAGTGTACAAGGAGTTCAGAATACTCAAATCTAGACATTAAGTATACTACTCCAACAATCTCCCACTTATACTAAGGTCTAGTCTTATCCTCCAAACTTCTGACTCCCAAACCCTCCAAGTGCTTGAAATAAACTTCCTTAGGAAGTATCTTGGTGAAAGGGTCCGCTAGGTTGTCCTCCGAAGCTATCTTGGTGACTATCGCATCGCCCCTCTTGACGATGTCTCGAATCAGGTGGTACTTGCGCTCTATGTGTTTCATAGCACTATGGGACCGTGGTTCCTTACTGTTTGCCACTGCACCGCTATTATCACAATAAATTGTCATAGCCTTGGGCAAACTCGGAATCACATCTAAGTCCTGGAGGAAATTAAGGAACCAAACTGACTCTTTCGCTGCCTCTGAGGCTGCAACATATTCAGCTTCCATGGTAGAGTCTGAAATGCACTTTTGCTTAACACTCCTCCATGATACGGCTCCACCTCCCATAGTGTACACATAGCCTGATGTCGACTTTCGCCGGTCCTTATCAGCTTGGAAATCCGAATCCGTATAACCCAAAGGAATCAGATTGTCTGCCCCGTAACTTAGAACATAATCCTTAGTATTTCGCAAATACTTGAAAATGCTCTTTACGGCAGTCCAATGAGCCTTTCCAGGGTTACTCTGATATCTCGCTACTACGCCAACTGCATAGCAGATATCAGGCCTCGTGCATAACATTGCATACATCAAGCTTCCCACAGCCGAGGCGTAGGGAACTGCTTTCATTTCATCTTTCTCCTTTTGTGTCCGAGGACACATTTCCTTAGAAAGATAAGTTCCTTTACTGAAGGGCAGCTCACCCTTCTTGGAATCTTGCATGTTAAAACGAGCTAGAATCGTGTCTATGTAAGATTTCTGGGATAGGTACAATGTTCTACTCCGGCGATCCCTTATAACCTTGATCCCTAGAACATGCCCGACTTCTCCCAAATCTTTCATATCGAATTGTCTAGACAACCATCCCTTTATGTCTGATAACATCTTCACACTGTTGCCAATGAGAAGAATGTCGTCCACATAAAGCACGAGAAACACCACCTTCTTCCCATCACGTTTCCAATACACACACGATTCGTCCATGCTTTGACTGAATCCAAAAGATTGGACTACTTCGTCAAATCGCAGGTTCCACGATCTCGAGGCTTGTTTCAATCCATAAATGGATCGATTAAGCTTGCACACTAGATGATCTTGCCCCTTAGCAATGAATCCTTCTGGTTGTTTCATATAAATCGTCCTGTCAAGACTTCCATTTAGGAAAGCTGTCTTGACATCCATTTGCCACACCTCATAATCCATATGAGCTGCTATGGATAAGAGAATCCGGATCAACTTTATCTTGGCTACCGGCGAGAAGGTCTCCTCATAATCGATTCCCTCTTTCTGAGTATATCCTTTCGCAACAAGCCGAGCTTTAAAGGTTTCAACCTTTCCGTCAGATCCTCTCTTTCTCTTGTAGACCCATTTACACCCAATTGGCTTTACGCCGCTTGGTGGTTCTACAAGATCCCAGACTTTATTAGAATCCATAGATTCAATTTCGGATCTCATCGCTTTCTTCCAAGAAGGCGCATCTATATCTTGTACCGCCTCATCATAGGTCCAGGGATCGATTTCATGAACTCCAGGTCCAGAGTCCGAAGACTCACCTAGTCCAATCCATCGGTCTGGTTGTTTAACAACCCTCCCACTACGACGGCGTTCCGGTGTATTAACAGTGACAGTAGCAGGTGCAGATTCTAGTGGTGTATCTATACTCGGTTCGGCTGTGTCTAGGTCTTCAGTGTTACCTCTCAATTCATCAAGCATTATGTCACTCTTGGGCTTGTGGTCCATGACATAGTCTTCCTCCAAGAACCGAGCGTTAGTACTTATAACGATCTTCTGGTCCTTAGGACTATAGAACATGCCACCTTTAGTTCCTCTAGGATATCCTATAAACAACTGTACTTCAGTACGAGGTTCTAATTTATCGGCACCTACCTTCAACACATGTGCAGGGCACCCCCAGATCCGAACGTGTCTCAAGCTAGGCTTGCGCCCGCTCCATCGTTCCATGGGTGTTGAAGGAACCGTTTTAGATGGAACCAAGTTCAGAATGTGCGCCGCTGTTTCTAAGGCATATCCCCAGAACATGATAGGTAAGTCCGAGTAACTCATCATTGATCGCACCATTTCCATAAGAGTCCTATTCCTTCTTTCTGACACACCATTTTGCTGAGGAGTATATGGTGATGTCATTTGGGAATCAATCCCATTCTCTGCTAAGTATGCCTTGAATTCTCCAGACAGGTACTCGCCTCCGCGATCAGATCGCAGGCATTTAATGGATTTACCTTGAAGGTTCTCCGCAAAAGCCTTGAACTCCTTGAACTTGTCAAAGGATTCGCTCTTGCGGCGCATCAGGTATACAAATCCATACCTTGAGTAATCATCAGTGAAAGTGATGAAGTACTCGTACCCTCCCCTTGCCTGAGTAGACATAGGTCCGCATACATCAGAGTGAATCAAATCCAATACTTGTTCAGCCCTTCGTCCTTTACCAGAAAAAGAACGCTTGGTCATTTTTCCCTCTAAACAGGATTCGCAGGTTGGAAGGTCCTCTCCTTCAACACCACTGATGAGACCATCAGCTTTCAACCTTTGAATTCTATTTGAGTTAATATGACCTAGCCTTAAGTGCCACAAGTATAATTGATTCATCCTAGAAGGTTCCTTTCTCTTATTGGTGTTCGTAGATGTGTTATTACTCTCGGTTAGTTGCATCGTGTTAGACTCAGGATTTAGCACATACAAATCGTCCATCAATGTACCAGAACAGATAATCTCACTGTTTCTTCTTATGATCACCGAGTGGTCAAAAGAGACAGAATATCCATTCATAATAAGTTTAGAAACCGAAATTAAATTCTTTCTAAAGTTGGGTACATAAAGACAATTATGTAAAACTAAAATCCTATCACTACTGAAGCGTAAGTGAACGTCTCCCACTGCAACAGCCGCCACCTTCGCGGCATTGCCCATGTAGACCACGATCTCTCCCTCTCTAAGTCTCCGGGTTTCCTGGAACCCCTGCAATGAATTGCAGACATGATCAGTGGCCCCCGTATCTACACACCAGGTGCTGGTAGATAACACCACTGATAATGTTTCGGTGACTAAGGAAAATTTCGTACCTTTGATGAGAGGACAATCAGACCTCCAGTGCCCAGACTGCTTGCATCGAAAGCAATTGCCTCGCGGCTTGCTCTTCCCAATCTGTGATTCAAAACCACTGGGCTTCTTTGCTTGCACTTCCAACTCGGCCACTAGAGCTTGTGATTCTCTGATCATACTTATCAGTTCAGTTCTTTTGAAATCGTTTTTAAGCGATTCCTCAAGAGGACTGAACTTGATGAGTATGTCAATCACCTCTAGTCCGGCTTGCTTACTATGTCCTAACATCTCCTTGAGGTCATTTTCAATGTCCTCATCAGTTGGGACAATAGTGGATTCGGAAGACTCAACAGTCTGAACATTGTCCAGATTTCTTTTCCAATCAGTACTATATGGAACCAGTGAGTTTTCATCTTTAAGTATATCACAAAGTGGGGTCACAGTCATTCCTAACCTATAAGCACATAAAACAAACAAACAATTTAATATCCGATATTATCTCCCTTAAATAATATCATTAAATCACTAATCACATCTAAAATCCCATCAGGTAAGGCAAGCCACGATAGTGTGGACGTTTACCCACCCAAATGATTTAGCAATTAGATTTCCTTCGGTCGTACATCATCAATAGCGTTACCTCGATGGGAGGAATACTATGAAGCGTACCTAAGTGTTAACCATTACTCAGTACTAAGAAGTTTGTTTGAGACTCGTACATCACCGCAAGCCACGATAGTGTGGACGTTTACGTTGACACACGGATCCTTCACTCCCTTCTATAACTGTCTACATCAATCGATCTAAAGTCCCATTCGATATAGCAAGCCACGATAGTGTGGACGTTTACCATACCAAAAGACTTATACAATTGAAATCCAATTACTTGACCCATTCGATCTTGTAAATAGAGACGCGGAGAATCATAAGTGAAACTCGAAGTTTCTAACCAGTGATTCACCATGCGATCAACCCTATCTCTCATAAATGAGGGAGCCGAGCAGACAATCGATCCATCTATCAAAGAATGGTACGACTGCCTCTAATTTGTGTCCTCGACATGACCAAGTGGCTTTGGCTCCATTCCACTCCCCGGGGTGAGAATGAGTCGACTTGAAATCAGCTTTGGAAAGACAAATTAGGCATTGTTTGATAGACTTAATCAATGTTTCTCGTAAGAGGAATTACAAGAACTCTCCTCCAATAACTTATCTATATAAACTTCGAAAGTTTATAAAAGTCACCAAGAGAGCAGCAATGGAGACCATGGGTATGTTTCCATACCCTCTCCCACTTAGCTTTTTACAATAAAGGGATACGCTATCTAGTGCATAAAAGTAAACACATATAGCATGCATACATGTAATAAAGCACATAGTATTATCACATAGTCAAAATAATTACTAGAATATTATTTTCCGACTATTATGGCTTTACTTCATCTCCGTACGCATCTTCTAGTCTTTAGTCTTCGTTCTTGAATGCTCCATGTGACGAGAATATTAATTTCCAATATTTAAATCTATTTATTTTTAATAAATCCAAAAGATACTTAATTAAAAAATTAAGTCAATCGAATAAATAAAAAATAAAATTAAATATTATTAATATTTTTATTTATTTTATTTTCCCTTTCTACTTCATTAAATCTCTAGAATAATCTATCCAAGACCCACTTGGAATATTCTAGATGATTTCCATAATGAAATAAGGAAATAAAATAAATTAGGACTCTTCTACATTCCAAGATTAATTAATTTCCATTTCTATGAAAATTCCCATAAAAAAGGAATAATCAATTAGGAAATAAATCAATCCTAAATTAACTTTTATTCCTTTCCAATTGCTAGATTTAGTTCATGGTATTAAATTGCTAGATTTAATAAAACCAATTCTATTAAATCTCTAGGATCCTATTCCAAGTAGAACTCGGAATACTCTAGAAGACTTCCATAATAGAATAAGGAAATAAAATTAATTCCAATTAATTCTTTTCCTAATCCATGAGAATTTCCCAAAAAAAGGAATACTCAAATAGGAAAAACCCGAATCAATTAGGAAAGTAAATTTCCGGGAGAGCACGAAGATCACAAGGACCCCCGCGCCCCCCACCGGACCGCCATCGCCGGCCGAGGTCCACCGCCGCCACCGCCCAGCCGGCGCGCCACCACCACCGGTGGCATCGCCGCCGAGAGGCGCGAATTCGGCGCCTCACCATGCGATCGATCGATCCTCATGGATCGATCATGGGGATTGATCGATCCTTGTCCCGTTCACCCTCTCGATCATCTCCTTCGTCACGTGTCTTCTCCGGCGGTCGTTTCGGCATCGATCCAACGCAAAATAAATTACAAAATAAATTTTACACTATCCGGTATCGATTCTATACATGAAATCGACCCTATACATTTTCCGGAAAAAAGTAGAACGTAATAATAAATCCTAAATTCGGTCAACCCCCGAATTTTTACTATTACAAGCATTCACCACCAAAAACGAATCTCGACATGTCCGAGAGTTTAATCAATCCAACATACATGACAAAATAAATTAAACGAATAATAAATTAAGCCATAATAGTCGGAACCCTGCAAGGTAGAACAATTTTATCGAAAATACCGCGAACGTAAACCACGCTCTGGTACCAATTGTTGGAATTCGATATCCCGGGCTATTAAAATTTTCGGAAACCAATAACCCGAACGAAAAACCTTCCGCCGGAGATTACATGAACACTGACTCATCCGCCGGAGTCCGACCATCGGAGACCATGCGCCCGAAGACGCACAGCCCGACCCCGGCCAAACCCCGGCGAGCCGGGTGTTCACGCGATCGAAGGATCGATCGCATGGAGCGATCGATCGGGGAGGGGCTGCCCAGCAGCCCCCGCGGCGAGTCCGGCGACTCGCCGCCGCCTGGAAGGCTGGCCCGCCTCCAGCAGGGCCGCCGCGGGTCACAGCCCGCGGCCAGCGATCGATCATGACGATCGATCGCACCCCCGGCGTCCAGCCGGGGTTCGCCCTTCCACGCCCGCGCGAAACCCTAGCCCGGGCGATCGCTTGTGGTCCGGTGGCTTCGCCACCACCACTCGATCGTCCCCCGTTCATGGTTTCGTACCTCGGATCTTGTTCTACGGTATTCTCGATAAACCAAAATCGAACAATTATCAAGGGCGTTTAGATATTGTACCTTTCGATTCGTTGTTCGGAGAAACGAATTCAAGACGACCTTTTGAATCTTCCCACGTATTCCTTGCACTAGCTTGAACGTCGGGTGGGCGACGATCTTCCAAGCTTATGGATCCTCTTCAACTCTCTAGAACTATCAACTATTGATATTCTTCTCTTATGTTAAAAAGTGAAGACCATGTAGTGCTTTTATAGGCTACGTAGGGGATCTAAAGGAAGTGGAATATTGGGCTTCCAATATTAATGATTAAATTGAGCCCAAGCCCAAATCTATTAATCTCCCATTAATATTAATTAATTTATTTTCCACTATATAAATTAATTGCACTCCCAATATTAAACCATATTATATCCAAATAATATTTCTCCGGTAGTATTATTTATTCCGTGTATTTAAGATATAAATATCCATGAATAAAATTTATTTATTGCTTAATAAATTTATTCATCTCTTTTATCCGAGACTAGTACCACTCAACCTTATTTATTATGCGGAATTAAATCCACTCGCGAGGTTTACATAATAAATCCTTATGAGCTCATCTCGGGGATATTATCAACCCTTCCGGGATACACTGTCCGGTCAATCATTCACGGCATGCCATATATAAAATATAGTGACCCAACTTAACCGGTAATTAACCCAATAATTAAATCGGTTAATTCCTTTGGTAAATCAAAGTCACTTATATTGAATATACACACCCGCAACAATATCGGGGATTAAGAATAAAATACACTGAGTCTCAAATCAATTATCGCCGAGCAATCCTAATTGATGAGTCTCAATCGATCCGCTCAATACACCAAGTGTACAAGTGTGATAAAATAATTAAGACAAATTATTTTCTCTCTCACACAACGACTATACCGATGGATTGGTCCGTGTCCATCTAGGTCGTGAGCATCTGTTTGATTAAATACGAGTAACCGATAGTATGATCTTCTGTGTGGGCCCGACACACCATACTAACTACAACGTATGAAATCCAGGACTATAATTTGCATAATTTTAATTAACAATAATTAAAAGCAAATGAATGTTCGTATTTAATAGGTAAATGAAAGTGTACAAGGAGTTCAGAATACTCAAATCTAGACATTAAGTATACTACTCCAACACGAACCACCACTCATATCCGGACACAACCAAACCCTAACCGCGGCTAAGCCGCGGCTGTTCGGTCGAGGCCATGCGTGGTGCTCGCGGCTGAACACAGCAGCCGCCTAGGGCTGCCCTTGGCAGCCCGCCGGGCATATCCGAACCCTCGCGGATAGCCCCATCTCGAACCCTAGCAGCAGCCGAGCCACCACCGTTCGAACGAGGCGCGCGCACGTCACCGAACGTGCGCTAGGGTTCAGCCCGCTAGGCACGCCCCAGCTGCCCCCCGGGTGATCGAGCTCCAGCCACGGTGGAACCCGTGGCTCACGATCACCCCAGCTGCCGCCAGCCACCGCCGCGCGAGCGGCGGTCCAGCCGTGCGAGCGGCAGCCCCTCCGCGTAAGCGGAGGCAGCGCCGTGCGAGCGGCGCTGGGCTGTCCAGCCGGCGTGCTCACGGGGATCCACCTCTTGCCGTGGATTCCTAGCCGCGGCGGTCCGGGGATCCTCGATCCCCATCGCCCGACACATCCTCGGTTTGGATTTCCGTCCCTCGGATCTTGGTTCACGATATTTTTACGATAATTAAACGATAAAATCATAAAGAGGGTTTTACGATTTACCTCGTTCTCGTTGTTCGGAAAAACGTAGAACTCAATTTGACGACCTTGAGATCTTCCGACGTATTCCTTGCACTAGCTCGGACGTCGTGTGGGCGACGATCTACCGAACTCCATGGATCTCCCTCTCTACTTTCTCTCTCTAGAATTGTGATCTTCAAGTTATCAGAATAGAGAAGACCATGTAGTGCTTTTATAGGCTACGTAGGGGATCTTAAGGAGGTGGAATATTGGGCTTCCAATAATAGTGATTAAATTGAGCCCAAGCCCAAATCTATTAATCCTTACTATTATTAATTATATGATTAACTCCACTAAATAAATATAATTGCACTCCCAATATTCACCATATTATATCAAATAATATTTCTCCGGTAGTATTATTTATTCCGTGTATTTAAGATATAAATATCCATGAATAAAATTAATTTATTGCTAATTAATTTATTCATCTCTTATATCCGAGACTAGTACCATTCAACCTTAATTATTATGCGGAACGAATCCACCTGCAGGGTTTACATAATAATTCCTTATGAACTCATCTCGGGGATATTATCAACCCTTACGGGATACACTTTCCCGTCAAGTATTCACGGCATGCCATATATAAAATATAGTGACCCAACTTGACCGGTAATTAACCCAATAATTAAATCGGTTAATTCCTTTGGTAAATCAAAGTCACTTATATTAAATATACACACCCGCAATAGTATCGGGGATTAAGAATAAAATACTCAGAGATTTAAATCGATTATCGCCGGCAATCCTAATCGATAAATCTCAAACGATCCGCTCAATACACCAAGTGTACAAGTGTGATAAAATAATCAAGATAGATTATTTTCTCTCTCACACAACGACTATACCGATGGATTGGTCTGTGTCCATCTAGGTCGTGAGCATCTGTTCGATTAAATACGAGTAACCGATAGTATGATCTTCTGTGTGTCCATACACACCATACTAACTACAACGTATAAAATCCAGGACTATAATTTGCATATATTTAATTAATAATAATTAAACGCAAATAATTGTTTATTTAATTAAATAGATTAGTGGCAATGGATCGTGAGTTTTGTACTTAAATATAGACATTAAGTACACAACTCCAACATCCTCATCGCTTCTTGTCTAGCCGCCTATGTCAATAGGCTCGGGAGGACAAAGCTCACTGAGTACTAACTAGTACTCTTTAACAGTTTGGGCAATGTCTAGATCTCTATTCCAATCATTACATTCAGGGACCATTGAGTTTAAAATCCTTACGTATCACAGAAAGTGGGTTCAAAGCCATTCCCTAATCTATGAGCACATATAACAACAAACAATTGATTTAATCTCCGATATTATCTCCCTCAAATAATATCATTAAATCACTAATCACATCTAAAATCCCATCAGATATGGCAAGCCACGTGGTGTGGACGTTTACCAACCCAAATGATTTAGCAATTAGATTTGCTTCGGTCATACATCACATATAGCGTAACTTCGTGGGGAAGAATACTATAATGCGTATCTAAGTGTAAACCATTACTCAGTACTAAAGTAAATCGTTTGGAACCGCTACATCACCGCAAGCCACGTGGTGTGGACGTTTACGATGATTTCACAAATCTTCACAATTCCTTATAACTGTCTACATCAATTACTCCAAAATACGTTAGTATAGCAAGCCACGTGGTGTGGACGTTTACTACGCCAAGAGATTTTTATAATTGACTCCCAATTACTTGATCCATTCGATCTTGTAAATCAAGACGCGGAGAATCATAAGTGAAACTCGAAGTTTCTTACCAGTAATTCACCATGCGAACAACCCTATCTCTCATAAAATGAGGGAGCCGAGCAGACAATCGATCTAGTCATAAAATGACACGAAAGTCTCTAATTTGTGTCCTCGACATGAACAACTGGCTTTGGCTCCATTCCACTCCCCGGGGTGAGAATGAGTCGACTTGAAATCAGTTTTGGAAAGACAAATTAGGCATTGTTTTATAAACTTAATCAATGTTTCTCGTAAGAGGAATTACAAGAATTCTCCTCCAATGGCTTATCTATATGAACTTCGAAAGTTCATAAAAGTCACCAAGAGAACAGCAATGGAGACCATGGCATTGTTTCCAATCCCTCTCCCACATAGCTTTTACAATAAAGGGATACGCTATCTAATGCACAATTAAATACACATAAGCATGCATACATGAAATAAAGCACATAGAATATCACATAATCAAAATAATACTAGAATATTATTTTCCGACTATTATGGCTTTATTGCATCCCCGTATGCGTCTTCTAGTCTTCAGTCTTCGTTCTTGAATGCTCCATGTGACGGGAATATTAATTCCAATATTTAAATCTATTTATTTTCAATTAATCCAAATGTTACTTAATTCGAAAATTAAGTCAATCGAATATATCAAAAATAAAATTAAATATTATTAATATTTTTATTATTTTTATTTTCCTTTTCTACTCCATTAAATCTCTAGAATCCTATCCAAGACCCACTTGAAATATTCTAGAAGATTTCTATAATGGAATAAGGAAATAAAATAATTTAGGACTCCTAGTCCTTCCAAATTAATTCCTTTCCTAATCTATTAAAAAATCCATAAAGGAATAATTATATAAGGAAAAATTAATTAAGGACTCTTAAAACTTTCCAAATTAATTATTTTCCTAATCCATTAAAAATTCCATAAAGGAATAATTAAATAGGAAAAATAAATTAATTATAAATTTATTCCTTTTCCTATTCCATGAAAATTCCTAAGAATAGGAATAATCAATAAGGAAAAATAAATTTATTCTAAATTTATTCTTTTCCTATTCCATGAGAATTCCCAAAAATAGGAATACTCAAAATAGGAAAACCGAATAATTTAGGAAAGTTGGATCTTGGCGGGAGAGCACGAGTTGGGGATCCTCGCGCCCCACCACCACCATCGCCGGCCGAGAGGAGAGCCACCGCCACCGCCCAGCCGATCAGCCGCCGTCGTCGGCGACATCACAGCCGAGAAGGCCATGGGCAGCTCCCTCCCCCTTCGATTGATCCTTCCTTCGGGGATGATCATGGGGATGATCGATCCCCGGAATCCTCCCTCTCTTCGTCTCCTCCGTCACACTTTTCCGGTCGTCGTTTCGTCCTCGATCCAACGTAAAATAAATTACAAATTTATTACTACGCTATCCGGCATCGATTCTCTACATGAAAACGACCTCAAACAATTTCCGGAAAAATAAGAACAAACATTCACCACACAAGAACGAATCTCGACATCACCGAGAGTTTAATAATCAAGAACATTATTATGACATTAATTAATTAAAATTAAATCTAGCCATAATAATCGAAAACCCTGCAAGGTAGAACAATTTATCGAAAAATACCATGAACTAAAACCAATTGGAAATCTCTAGGATCCAATCTTCTGAGTCATGCACCATAGTATGCCCAGCTCGAGATGGGAAATAGCACTGCTGGTGTCGATCTTGCCGAAGAAATTGATGGCCAGGATCCGGTGGCAAACCCTGAGTGCATGGCTCTTCAACTGGATTGACTTGGTGCTTTGCCCCACGAACTCGCCTCCTTTGCCCAGCTGCTTCCAGATCTTCTGCAGCTCCTTCTTTGTGTACTCTGGCAAAGCCCTCAGTGACTCCTGGTACGCCTTTGACTTCAGATCCGCAATACCTGCCATATCCAAACACAAATCAAGTTCATTACCACCAGTAGAAACAGCTTGATCAAACAACTCAAACTGGATCCCTATAACTCCCTCATCTCTGGTTTCCTTGATTCCCAGTGAACCAAAGAATTCTCGAACCACCTCCTCACTGATTTGCCCAGACCACTCAAGAAACGGCTCCCACCCTATGGCCTTGAAATATCCTCGAACCTCCTTTTCCACACCCATCAGTTTGAGCGATTCAAAACACACCGTTTTGGGGGACGCGATTTCGCGCGCCGACGTGTCAACCGCCTTTCTCTTCTTCGTGGATGCGCGGGTCCGGCTTTTGGGGGTTTTGTAGGTCACCTCCTCCATGTCGTCTTCCTCCATCGGCGTCTTACCGGCGGCCGTCGATTCCTCTTTCTCCTTGTCGTCGGAGGTGGATCCAGCAGTGGGGGTGGGAGTGACCTTCTTCTTGCCTTTGCCCGCCGCCTTTTTCTGCTTCTTTTTCGGGGGGCTATCAGCGGCGGCTTTGCCCTCCTCCTCCTGAGCGGCGGTGGCTAGGGTTTCCAGATCCTTCTCGATGGTGGTCTTAGACTCGTCGATTTCTTTGGCCAAATCGTCGATTGGGGTGTTGTCCGTCTCCGTCGTGGCGGGGCTTGGCGGTATGGTGGCCAGGGGCACGGCATGGATGGCTTCCTCGGCGGTGGGGGACTTGGGTTTTGCTGGGCTTGACTGCTTCGGCGACACCATCTTCTTCAGTTTGGTTGCAGCGGTTCCAATGGTTAGATCTATTAGGGTTCCGGTGGGAATTTTTCTGAGTTTATTTTTTGCACGGGTGGACACCATGAGAGAGAAAAGGGAGGATATATATTAGGGCTTTTTGAATTTTGAAAATAGAGGAGTTATGGCAATTATCGATATTTGTGGGGAGTGGATAGAGGCGTGATGATGGTGGAGTTGCAGAGTCCCTGATGGGACGGTTTTCAGCCCTTGAAAATCGCAACTGCCCACTTGCGCTCCTGTTTGCCCAAAGTCTCAGTCTGCCCAAAGTAAACTCCTGCAAAATCAAAAACAAACATACCCTTCCTCACGGCATAGTCAAAGTCTCTTGTTACAAGTAGGTTTATTCCTAATCTAAATAAAGGGAAATAACAAAAATAGACAAACATACCAGGTTGCCTCCTGGCCAGCGCCCTAGTTATAGTCCCGGGCAGGACCCAATTGCTTGATTCGTTTACTCAATCAGGGCAAGCTGCCCTTCCAGATTCTCTTGCCCAAAGTAGGGCTTCACTCTATGACCATTCACTTTGAATATGTAGTCATCATCTTTTTTGCTTTTCAACTCCACAGATCCATTTGGGCTGACATGGTGAACAAAGTAGGGTCCTTCCCACTTAGAGGACAGTTTGCCCGAACGGAACTGATTCCTGGTTTGGTACATTAAGACTAACTGTCCAGCCTCAATCTTTTTCTTCTTAATCAGTTTGTCATGGGCTCTTTTGGTCCGTTCTTTGTAGTGGGCAGCATGGTCATAGGCCTCAATGCGAAGTTGCTCCAATTCGACCAAGTCAAGTTTACGCTCGTTCCCAGCCAGATCCCAGTCGAAGTTGACTTTATTCATGTTGGAGTTGTGTACTTAATGTCTAGATTTAAGTAACGGAAACTCACGATCCATTGCCATTAATCTATTTAATTAAATAAACAATTATTTGCGTTTAATTATTTATAATTAAATATATGCAAATCATAGTCCTGGATTTTATACGTTGTAGTTAGTATGGTGTTGTATGGACACACTGAAGATCATACTATCGGTTACTCGTATTTAATCGAACAGTTGCTCACGACCTAGATGGACACGGACCAATCCATCGGTATAGTCGTTGTGTGAGAGAGAAAATAATCTGTCTTGATTATTTTATCACACTTGTACACTTGGTGTATTGAGCGGATCTGCTTGAGATTTATCGATTAGGATTGCCGGCGATAATCGATTCAAGTCTCAGTGTATTTTATTCTTAATCCCCGATACTATTGCGGGTGTGTATATTTAATATAAGTGACTTTGATTTTCCAAAGGAATTAACCGATTTAATTATTGGGTTAATTACCGGTTAAGTTGGGTCACTATATTTTATATATGACATGCCGTGAATACTTGACGGGAAAGTGTATCCCGTAAGGGTTGATAATATCCCCGAGATGAGTTCATAAGGAATTATTATGTAAACCCTGCAGGTGGATTTGTTCCGCATAATAATTAAGGTTGAATGGTACTAGTCTCGGATATAAGAGATGAATAAATTAATTAGCAATAAATTAATTTTATTCATGGATATTTATATCCTAAATACACTGAATAAATAATACTACCGGAGAAATATTATTTGATATAATATGGTTTAATATTGGGAGTGCAATTAATTTATATAGTGGAAAATAAATTAATTAATATTAATGGGATTAATAGATTTGGGCTTGGGCTCAATTTAATCATTAATATTGGAAGCCCAATATTCCACCTCCTTAAGATCCCCTACGTAGCCTATAAAAGCACTACATGGTCTTCTCTATTCTCATAAGTTCATAACTTGAAGATCACAATTCTAGAGAGAGAAAGTAGAGAGGAGGATCCATGGAGTTCGGTAGATCATCGCCCACACGACGTCCGGGCTAGTGCAAGGAATACGTGGGAAGATCTCAAGGTCATCAAATTTAGTTCTACGTTTTTCCGAACAACGAGAACGAGGTAAATCGTAAAACCCTCTTTATGATTTAATCGTTAATTATCGTAAAAATATCGTGAACCAAGATCCGAGAACGCGACCCATGTCGAGGTTGAACCGGGCGGTGGTGATCGAAGATCACCGGACCGCCGGCGGCTCAACGGCTCGCCTAGGAGGGGTCGAGGGGCATGAGCCTCGGCTGGACGCCGAGACTCGATCGAGCACGAGCTCGATCGCCCGTGCACATCCAGCGGGCTGCTGGAGCAGCGCCGCTCGCGCGGCACGAGCTCCGCTCCGGCGGAGCGATCACCGCTCGCGCGGCGGTGGCTGCGGGCTGATCTCTAGCCACGGTTCGACCGTGGCTTGGGGGCGATCAGCGGGGTGTTGCTGGGGGTGTCCAGTGGGCTGCCAAGGGCAGCCCTAGGCGGCTGCCGTGTACAGCCGCGAACCCTTGCGAGGGCTCGACCGAACAGCCCGGGTTCGCCCGTAGTTGAGGTTTTGGTTGAGTCCGGCTTCGTGGTGGTTCGTGGCGGGATGTTCCGGCAATCGGGAGTCGATTGGAGTTGTTGTTCCGCAACTTTTACAACTCCGGATATTCGATCTCCGAGGGATTTCGGTCGGAATTAATTAGATAATTTATTAATTTAAATTTATTAATTCCGGGATATCGATTTCCAACAATTGGTATCAGAGCGTTGGTTTTAGTTCATGGTATTTTTCCGCAACTTTTACAACTCCGGATATTCGATCTCCGAGGGATTTCGGTCGGAATTAATTAGATAATTTATTAATTTAAATTTATTAATTCCGGGATATCGATTTCCAACAATTGGTATCAGAGCGTTGGTTTTAGTTCATGGTATTTTTCGATAAATTGTTCTACCTTGCAGGGTTTCCGATTATTATGTTTAGATTTAATTTTGTTAATTAATGTCATAATATTGTTCTTGATTTTTAAACTCTCGGTGATGTCAATATTTGTTCTTGTGTGGTGAATGCTTGTTCTTAATTTTTCCGGAAATTGTTTGAGGTCGTTTTGTAGAGAATCGATACCGGATAGCGTAGTAATAAATTTGTAATTTATTTTACGTTGGATCGAGTCCGAAACGACGACCGGAAAAGTGTGACGGAGGAGACGAAGAGAGGGAGGATTCCGGGGATCGATCAACCCCATGATCGACCCAAGGGATGAATCGATCGACCACCAAGGGGGCTGCCCGCGGGCTTCTCGGCCTTAGGTCGCCGGCGACGGCGGCTGGCCGGCTGGGCGACGGCGGCGTGCTCCTCCGGGGGTGGTCGATGGTTGGGGGTGGTGCGGAGATCCCCACTCCGTGCTACTCCTAACCAAGATTTACTTTCCTAAATTATTCGGTTTTCCTATTTTGAGTATTCCTATTTTTTTGGGAATTCTCATGGAATAGGAAAAGAATAAATTTAGAATAAATTTATTTTTCCTTATTGATTATTCCTATTCTTTGGAATTTTCATAGATTAGGAAAAAGGAATAAATTTATAATTAATTTATTTTTCCTATTTAATTATTCCTTTATGGAATTTTTAATGGATTAGGAAAATAATTAATTTGGAAAGTTTGGGAGTCCTAAATTAATTTTTCCTTATTTAATTATTCCTTTGTGTAATTTTTAATGGATTATGAAAGAAATTAATTTGGAAGGACTAGGAGTCCTAAATTATTTTATTTCCTTATTTCATTATGGAAATCATCTAGAATATTCCAAGTGGGTCTTGGATAGATTATTCTAGAGATTTAATGAAGTAGAAAGGGAAAGTAAAATAAATTATTTTATTTCCTTATTTCATTATAGAAGTCTTCTAGAATATTCCAAGTGGGTCTTGGATAGATTATTCTAGAGATTTAATGAAGTAGAAAGGGAAAATAAAAATAATAAAAAATATTAATAATATTTAATTTTATTTTGATATATTCGATTGACTTAATTTTCGAATTAAGTAACTTTTGGATTAATTGAAAATAAATAGATTTAAATATTGAAATTAATATTCCCGTCACATGGAGCATTCAAGAACGAAGACTAAAGACTAGAAGATGCGTACGGAGATGCGATAAAGCCATAATAGTCGGAAAATAATATTCTAGTATTATTTTGATTATGTGATATTATTCTATGTGCTTTATTTCATGTATGCATGCTTATGTGTATTTAATTATGCATTAGATAGCATATCCCTTTATTGTAAAAAGCTAAGTGGGAGAGGGTATTGAAACATATCCATGGTCTCCATTGCTGTTCTCTTGGTGACTTTTATGGACTTTTGAAGTTCGTATAGATAAGCCATTGGAGGAGAATTCTTGTAATTCCTCTTACGAGAAACATTGATTAAGTTTATCAAACAATGCCTAATTTGTCTTTCCAAAACTGATTTCAAGTCGACTCATTCTCACCCCGGGGAGTGGAATGGAGCCAAAGCCACTTGGTCATGTCGAGGACACAAATTAGAGGCAGTCGTACCATCTTTTGAAGGTGGATCGATTGTCTGCTAGGCTCCCTCATTCTATGAGAGATAGGGTCGTTCGCATGGTGAATCACTGGTTAGAAACTTTGAGTTTCACTTATGATTCTCCGCGTCTTGATTTACAAGATTAAATGATTCAAGTAATTGGGAGTCAATTGTAAAAGTCTTTTGGTGTAGTAAACGTCCACACGAACGTGGCTTGCTACATTGAATGGGATTTTGGAACGATTGATGTAGACAGTTATAGAAGGGAGTAAAAGAGCGTATGTTAACGTAAACGTCCACACGAACGTGGCTTGCGGTGAATATACGTGTCCCAAACAATCTTCTTAGATACTGAGTAATGGTTTACACTTAGGTACGCTTTATAGTATTCTTCCCAACGAAGTAACTCTATAATTGATGTACGACCGAAGCAAATCTAATTGCTAAATCATTTGGATAGGTAAACGTCCACACGAACGTGGCTTGCCTTATCTGATGGGATTTTAGAGGCGATTAGTGGTTTAATGATATTATTTGAGGGAGATAATATCGGAGATTAAATCGATTGTTTGTTATTATATGTGCTCATAGATTAGGAAATGGCTTTGAACCCACTTTCTGTGATACGTAAGGATTTTAAACTCATTGGTCCCTAAATGTACTGATTGGAATAGAGATCTAGACATTGCCCGGACTGTTAAAGAGTACAAGGTTGTACTCAATGAGCTTTGTCCTTCCGAGCCTATTGACATAGGCGGCTAGACAAGAAACGATGAGGATACTCATAAAGGCCAGTCGCTTCGAGGAAACGCTTAAACACGTTTTTGAGATGATTGACCTTTTAGACGAGTTGAAACGGAAATCGCAAGCTCTTGTAGCCAATGCCAAAGGTTTCAAACCTGAAGGCATGAATCGGGGGAAAGGAAAAGAAAGCAAAGAAACCCAGTGGTTCTAAGTTACATGAACCACGAGATGGGACGAGAAAGCCAATAGGCAAGTATTCTCGATACAAACAGTCTGGGTACTGGAAGTCTGATTATCCTCTCAAAGAAAGTACGAAATTTTCTTTAGTCGTAAAACATAGTCAGTGGTATTATCTACCGGAACCTGGTGTGTAGATATGGAACCACTGACGGTATGTGCATTTTAAATGCAAGGGTTCCAGGAAACCCGACGACTTGGAAAAGAAGAAATCGTAGTCTACATGGGCAATGCTGTAGAGGAGGCAGCAGTTGCAGTGGAGGACATTTTATAGGATTTCATTTTGGGTTATTGCTTTTATGTACCTTTCATATTAGAAAGAACTTTGTTCTGGATTTCTAATAAATGGATATTTTATTTCTTTTAATCATTTGATGGTTATAAGAAGAAATAATGATATTATCTATTCTGGTACATTGGCTAGCAATATATAAATGATGGATCCTGAGTCCACCACAATGCAACGAACCGTAGTAAAACTCGTTTTACTAATAAGAGATTTCTTTATCAATTATACTTGTGGATTCTTATGTTGAATCATGTTTATTCAAATAAGAAGTTCGAAGGTCGAAAATTGATATTTGATCAATTAAGTTGAAGGAGTGGACCTTCCGACCTAAGAATCTTATTTGGAAGATAACATGACTAAGCAATCCTTTATGGATATAAGATATAAGATCCGGACAAGTATTAGAATTGACTGACTCTGATGTATGCAGACCTATGTCTACTCAGACAATAAGGTACGAGTACTTCATTTGATGATTACTCGAGAAATGGATTAGAATACCTGATGTGCCACAAAAGCAAGTGTTTTGACAAGTCAATGGACACTAAGCAATTGTGGAGAACCATCGAGGTATATCCATTTGTAGCCTGCGATTTGATCGCGGAGGCAAGTACCTGTCTGAGGAATGCATGGCATACTGATCAGAGGTTGGGATGATCCCAAATGACTACACCATACACTTTTAGTGTAGAAATGGTGTGTCGTAAACAAGAAATGGAACTCTTATAGAAATAGTAAAAGCATGAGTTATACGGAACTACCTATGTTCTATGGATATGTCTGGAAACAACGGCGCATTCAAATGCGGTTGTAGAATATCCTAGAAGAACAAAAGATGTGTGTTCAATAGTACTATGAACCAGAAGGACGTTATAAGTTCTAACGCCCGGTTCTTAGAGAAAGACTATATGATGAACCACAAGCCCCAAGTGACATGATACTTTGAAATGAGAGAGAAAGATTAAGACTTAGAACCAGCCGAACCGAGTAGCGGTACACCACTAACTGCACCTACTGTTATCACTGTTTATACACCGGAATGCCACTGTAGTGGGAGGTTGTGGGACAACCGGAGATATTCATAAGACTAGGTGAGTCTTCGGACTCTGAACCTAGTATACATGAAATCAATCCCTTGATCTACATGAAGGCAGTACTAGATCTAAATGTGCCTTCTTGGAAAGCAATAAGGATTATTGTTAAGAGGCAAGATCATTTAGAGTAACAGCTTAGTTAATCCATTTATGGATTGGAACAAAGCATTGAGTTCGTAGTACTTGCGCATTGATGAGATAGTCCATTTGATGGATTCATCAAAAGGCATTGACGAATCGAGTGTTGGAGTAGTATACTTAATGTCTAGATTTGAGTATTCTGAACTCCTTGTACACTTTCATTTACCTATTAAATACGAACATTCATTTGCTTTTAATTATTGTTAATTAAATACATGCAAATTATAGTCCTGGATTAGATACGTTGTAGTTAGTATGGTGTGCGACGTCACACAGAAGATCATACTATCGGTTACTCGTATTTAATCGAACAGATGCTCACGACCTAGATGGACACGGACCAATCCATCGGTATAGTCGTTGTGTGAAACAGAAAATAATTTGTCTTAATTATTTTATCACACTTGTACACTTGGTGTATTGAGCGGATCGATTGAGACTCATCAATTAGGTTTGCTCGGCGATAATTGATTTGAGACTCAGTGTATTTTATTCTTAATCCCCGATACAATTGCGGGTGTGTATATTTAATATAAGTGACTTTGATTTACCAAAGGAATTGACCGGTTTAATTATTGGGTCAATTACCGGTTAAGTTGGGTCACTATATTTTATATATGGCATGCCGTGAATTCTTGACGGGACAGTGTATCCCGGAAGGGTTGATAATATCCCCGAGATGAGCTCATAAGGATTTATTATGTAAACCTCGCGAGTGGATTTAATTCCGCATAATAAATAAGGTTGAGTGGTACTAGTCTCGGATAAAAGAGATGAATAAATTTAATAAGCAATAAATAAATTTTATTCATGGATATTTATATCTTAAATACACGGAATAAATAATACTACCGGAGAAATATTATTTGGATATAATATGGTTTAATATTGGGAGTGCAATTAATTTATATAGTGGAAAATAAATTAATTAATATTGATAAGGATTAATGGACTTGGGCAGTGGGCTCAATTTAATCTTCAATATTGGAAGCCCAATATTCCACCTCCTTTAGATCCCCTACGTAGCCTATAAAAGCACTACATGGCCTTCATAATAGACAAGACAAGATAATCATACTTGATTAGTCTAGAGAGTTGAAGGAGATCCATAGGAGTTCGATAGATCGTCGCCCACCCGACGTTCGAACGGAGTGCAAGGAATACGTGGGAAGATTCAAAGGTCATCTTGAATTCGTTTCTCCGAACAACGAATCGAAAGGTAAAAAATCTAAACGCCCTTGATTTATTCGATTTTGTTTATCGTAAAATACCGTAGAACAAGATCCGAAGATCGAACCCGGACTAGAGGACGATCGCGTGGTGGTGGCGAAGCCACCGGACCACGGGCGATCGCCCCTAGGGTTCGACGGGGCAAGGGGGGCCGAACCCTCGGCTGGGCCGAGGGTGTGCGATCGACCGCAAGGGGTCGATCGCTGGGCACGGGCTGGTGCCGTGCCCAACCCCGCCGTGAAGGCGGGGGCCTCCAGGCGGCGGCGAGTCGCCGGACTCGCCGCGGGGGCTGCCGGAGCAGCCCCACCCCAACCGATCGCCGGCGTGCGATCGGTGATCGCATCGAACCCCGCGGACGGGGGTTCGGGCTGGGCGTGCACGCGACTTCGGTCGTGTTGTGCGTTCGGCTCGTGCTCCGGCTCGTACGTGGTGCTCGTGTGATCTCCGGCGGATGGTTTTGATCGGGTTATTGGTTTCCGCAAATTTTAATAGCCCGGGATATCGAATTCCAACAATTGGTATCAGAGCGTGGTTTACGTTCGCGGTATTTTCGATAAAAATTGTTCTACCTTGCAGGGTTCCGACTATTATGGCTTGATGATTATTCGTTTAATTATTTTGTCATGTGATTGTTGGTTTGATTAAACTCTCGGACATGTCGAGATTCGTTTTTGGTGGTGAATGCTTGTAATAGTAAAAATTCGGGGGTTGACCGAATTTAGGATTTATTATTACGTTCTACCTTTTTCCGGAAATTGTATAGGGTCGATTTCATGTATAGAATCGATACCGGAATTGTAATATAGATTATGTAATTTATTTTACGTTGGATCGATGCCGAAACGACCGCCGGAGAAGACGCGTGACGAAGGAGATGATCGTGAGGGCAACGGGACAAGGATCGACCATCCCCATGGTCGATCCCATGAGGATCGATCGATCCATGCATGGAGGCGCCGCCGGCGTTGGTGGCCGGCCACCTCCTAGGCGTGGGTCGAGGGTGGTCCGGGGATCCCCACCCCGGGCTATCCCGGTCCGGAGATTTACTTTCCTAATTGGTTCGGATTTTTCCTATTTGAGTATTCCTATTTTTTTTGGAATTGTCATGGATTAGGAAAAGAATCAATTTGGAATTGATTAGGATTCCTAAATTGATTATTTCTATTTTATGGAAATATTCATGGATTAGGAATCTAATTAATTTGGAAAGTAGAAGAGTCCCAAGTTATTTTATTTCCTTATTTCATTATGGAAATCATCTAGAATATTCCAAGTGGGTCTTGGATAGATTATTCTAGAGATTTAATGAAGTAGAAAGGGAAGATAAAATAAATAAAAATATTAATAATATTTAATTTTATTTTTGATTTATTCGATTGACTTAATTATTATTAATTAATTATCTTTTGGATTTATTAAAAATAAATAGATTTAAATATTAGAAATTAATATTCTCGTCACATGGAGTATTCAAGAACGAAGACTAAAGACTAGAAGATGCGTACGGAGATGGAGTAAAGCCATAATAGTCGGAAAATAATATTCTAGTAATTATTTTGACTATGTGATAATACTATGTGCTTTATTACATGTATGCATGCTATATGTGTTTACTTTTATGCACTAGATAGCGTATCCCTTTATTGTAAAAAGCTAAGTGGGAGAGGGTTTGGAAACATACCCATGGTCTCCATTGCTGCTCTCTTGGTGACTTTTATAAACTTTTGAAGTTTATATAGATAAGTTATTGGAGGAGAGTTCTTGTAATTCCTCTTACGAGAAACACTGATTAAGTTCATCAAACAATGCCTAATTTGTCTTTCCAAAGCTGATTTCCCGGATCGTGCGTTCATGTATATATTACAATTAATTATCACATAAAATCATACAAGGGAGTTTATGATTTTACCTTTGATTCGTTGTGCGGAGAAACGAAATCAATTGAAGACCTTTGAATCTTCCTACGTATTCCTTGCACCTCGTTAGAACGTCGTGTGGGCGACGATCCTCCGAACTCTATGGATCTACTTCACGAACTCTCTAGAATATCAAGTATGATAATCTTATGGTGTGTTTAATTGTGAAGACCATGTAGTGCTTTTATAGGCTACGTAGGGGATCTAAAGGAGGTGGAATATTGGGCTTCCAATATTGATGATTAAATTGAGCCCAAGCCCAAATCTATTAATCCCATCAATATTAATTAATTTATTTTCCACTATATAAATTAATTGCACTCCCAATATTAAACCATATTATATCAAATAATATTTCTCCGGTAGTATTATTTATTCCGAGTATTTAAGATTTAAATATCCATGAATAAAATTAATTTATTGCTAATTAATTTATTCATCTCTTGTATCCGAGACTAGTACCATTCAACCTTAATTATTATGCGGAACAAATCCACTCATGAGGTTTACATAATGATTCCTTATGAACTCATCTCGGGGATATTATCAACCCTTCCGGGATACACTTTCCCGTCAAGTATTCACGGCATGTCGTATATAAAATATAGTGACCCAACTTAGCCGGTAATTAACCCAATAATTAAATCGGTTAATTCCTTTGGAAAATCAAAGTCACTTATATTAAATATAAACACCCGCAATAGTATCAGGGATTAAGAATAAAATACTCTGAGACTTGAATCAATTATCAACGGCAATCCTAATTGATAAGTCTCAAGCGATCCGCCCAATACACCAAGTGTACAAGTGTGATAAAATAATTAAGACAAATTATTTTCTCTCTCACACAACGACTATACCGATGGATTGGTCCGTGTCCATCTAGATCGTGAGCAACTGTTTGATTAAATACGAGTAACCGATAGTATGATCTTTTGTGTGACGTCGCACACCATACTAACTACAACGTATATAATCCAGGACTATATTTTGCATATATTTAATTATCAATAATTAAATGCAAACGATTGTTTATTAATTAAATAGATTAAATGCTATGACTGGGAGTTACCATTACTTAAATCTAGACATTAAGTACACAACTCCAACAATCTCCTACTTGTACTAAGGTCTAGTCATTTCTTCCAAACTCCCGACTCCCATACTCACCACGTGCTTAAGTTGTACTTCCAAGAAGTACCATGTGAATGAGCAATCTAGGTTGCCGCTCTGAAGTTTTCTTGGTGACTACAGAGTCGTCTCCCTCGACGATGACTCGTATCAGGTGGTACTTGCTCTATGTGTTATCATCACTTTTTGACTTATGACTTCTTCCAGTTTACCACGCACCGCTATTCAATAGCCTTTGGTAAACTAAGAGTCATATCCAAGTCCAGAGGTTATCCCGGAACCTAACCAAAACTTCCGCTGCCTCAGAGGCTGCTATTCGGTTATGAGAGAGTCTGAGAAGCGTCCTGCTTATCACTCTTTCATTTCAAGGTTCCACCTCTTTCCAAAAGTGAACACATAGCCTGATATCGACTTACACTGGTCCTTCTCTGATTTGAGATCTGAGAATATGTAATCCAAGAAGATTTCGTCTTGCTTAGTAATCTAGTACATTCAAGTACTTTTACAGCATTTCAATATCTCTTGTCCAGATTACTTTGATATCCTCCCACTACGCAAACCGCATAGTTGATATCAGGTTCTTGTTTTACAACATTGTATTTATAAAGCTTTCCACGCTCGAAGTGTAGGAAACTGCTTTGTCTATATCTATCTCCTTCATGTGTTCGAAACACATACCCTTAGATAGATATATATTCTGTTTCTGAAAGGCAACAACCTTTCTCAGAATTATGCATGTTTAAAACAAACCATAATCGTATAAGATATCTAGGAGAAGTACAATGTTCTTATCCTTAGATCGAGAGATCTCAAGAACATGTTCCAACTTCTACTCAATCTTATATCCCGATTTATTTAGAAAACCATCATTTTATGTCTGACGACATCTTTACATTGTTTCCAATGATAAAATGTTATCTACATAAAATTCCGAGAAACACCACCTTGTTTTCATTACGTCTCCAATACACCATTCCTCTATGCCTTTTGATGAATCCATCAGATGGACTATCTCATCAATTCGCAAGTTCCACGATTTATAGCCTTGTATCAATTCCATAAATGGATTGACTTGTACTCTAAATGATTTTGCCTCTTAACAATAAACCTTTATTTCTTTCTAAGTAGGTACATTTAGATCTAGTACTTTCCTTGTGCAGAGCTAGGGATCGATTTCATCTTTACTAGATCCAGAGTTCGAAACTCTTCTAGTCTTATGAACATCTCTAGTTGTCAAACAACCTCCCACTGCAATGGCATTCCGGTGTATAAACAGTAATAACAGTAGGTGCAGACTTGCAGTTAGTGGTGTACTTCTACTCGGTTTGGCTGGTTCTAAGTCTTTGTCCTTTTCTCATTCCAAGGTATTACGTCAGTTAGGGCTTTGTAGTTCATCTAATAGTCTTCCTCTAAGAACCGGGCGTTAGAGCTTATAACGTCCTTCTGGTTCATAGTACTATAGAACACAATATTTTGTTCATCTAGGATATCCTACAACCACATTGAATGTGCCGTTGTTTCCAGAAATATCCATAGAACATAGGTAGTTCCGAACAACTTGTCATTTTACTATTAGAATCCCATTTCTTATTTTCGACACACCATTTCTACACGTGAGTGTATGGTGTAGTCTTTTGAGATTCAATCTCAATCTTTGATTATTCTATGTGTTATTTAGATAGGTGGTAGCCTCCGCGACCAAGTCGCAGGCTTCCAATGGATATACTTAGAAGGTTCCCCATAATAGCTTTGTGTCCATTGACTAGTCAAAACACTTCGCTTTTATGGCACATCACGTATTCTAATCCATCTTCGAGTATTCTTAAAAGAATCACTCGCACCATTCTAATTACACATATGTCTGCATATATCAGTATTTGATCATTCTCAATACTTGACCGAATTCTACCCTTTACCGAAAGGTATGCTCAGTTGTATTATCTTCCAAATTCAATTCTTAGGTAGGAAGGTCCATTCCTTCAACTATAATTGATCAAATCAATTTCGACCTTTTGAATCTCATTTGAATAAATACTTACCAAGTACAAGAATTCACAAGTATAATGATTTAACAAAGAAATACATCTAATAAGTAAAACAAGTTATAGAACGGTTTGTTGCATCGTGGTAGACTGAGGATTCATCATTCATATTATTGTTATCTAATGTACCAGAATAGATAATACCATTATTTCTTATCAAAATCATCAAATGATTAAAGAAATAAAATATCCATTCATAAATAATAGAAATCCAGAACAGAAGTTCTTTCTAAAATTAAAGGGTACATAAAGCAATAAACTCGAAATGAAATCCTATAACTACTCAAAAGCAGATAAATGTCTTCCACTGCAACAGCTGCCTCCTCTACAGCTTTGCCCATGTAGACTCGAACTCTTCTTCTCTAAGTCGTCGGGTTTTCTGGAACCCCTGCATTTTAAAATGCACATACCGTCAGTGGTTCCATATCTACACACCAGAATTCTGGTAGATAATACCGCTAACTATGTTTTTTCGACTAAAGAAAAAAATCGTACCTTTGAGAGGACATTCAGACTTCCAGTGTCCAGACTTATTGCATCGGAAGCACTTGCCTCTTGGCTTGGCAGCCCCCACTCGTGGTCCATTCCTCTTGGCACCACTGGGTTTCCAGGCTTGCTTCCTTTTCTTGCCCCTACCTCCAACAGGCTTCATGCCTTTGGACTTGGTAGCTACAAGCGCTTGAGACTTGCCCTTCTTGTAGATCCCCTCTGCCGCCTTCAGTTCAGTCAGGAGTTGCGCAAGAGTATAAGATAGTTTAACCATATTATAACTCATGCGAAACTGCTCAAAACTAGGGGTCAGAGACTGGAGTATGATGTCGACTTGCGTCTCACCATCAATTTGAGCTCCTAGGATCTCAAGTTCATTCAACAAACTCATCATCTTAAGAACGTGCTCTCCAACGGGCGTTCCTTCAGACTGAGTAGTTTTCATAAGGACTCTCATGGCTTCTTGCCTTGCCGCACGATCTTGCTGCCCAAACATATCCTGGAGGTTGTAAAACATATCCTCGGCAATGTCCATCGACTCATGTTGGGTTTGGAGTACATTTGACATAGAAGTCAAAATATAACACCTAGCCATTTCATCAGCCTTTTTCCACTTCCAATATGCTTCCTTTTCCTCATTAGTTGAGGCATCCGTGGGCTCAGCAGGGCACGCATCATAGAGTACAAATTTGTACTCTTCAGAAGTCATGACAATGTCCAAATTTCTCCTCCAATCAATATGATTGGGGCCAGTGAGTTTATTCTCCTTGAGTATCACAGAAAGTGGATTCATAGCTATTCTCTAAACCTATAAGCACATTTAAAATAACAATCAATTTAATATCCGATATTATCTCCCTCAAATAATATCATTAAATTACTAATTACATCTAAAATCCCATCAGATATGGCAAGCCACGATAGTGTGGACGTTTACCTATCCAAATGATTTCGTAATTAGATTTGCTTCGGTCGTACATCACTATAGCGTTACTTCGATGGGAAGAATACTATAGAGCGTACCTAAGTGTAAAGTGTAAACCATTACTCAGTACTAAGAAGATTGTTTGAGACTCGTATGTCACCGCAAGCCACGATAGTGTGGACTTTTACGTTAACACACGATCCTTCACTTTCTTCTATAACTGTCTACATCAATTGATCCCAAATCCCATTCAGTATAGCAAGCCACGATAGTGTGGACGTTTACTACACCAAAAGATTTTACAATTGACATCAAATTACTTGAACCATTTGATTTCGTAAATCAAGACGCGGAGAACCATAAGTGAAACTCGAAGTTTCTAACCAGTGATTCACCATGCGAACAACCATATCTCTCATTAGATGAGGGAGCCGAGCAGACAATCGATCCATTTCAAAAAATGGTACGAAGGTCTCTAATTTGTGTCATCCACATGACCAAGTGGCTTTGGCTCCATTCCACTCCCCGGGGTGAGAATGAGTCGACTTGAAGTCAGTTTCAGAAAGACAAATTAGGCATTGTTTGATAGACTTAATCAATGTTTCTTGCAAAAGGAATTACAAGAATTCTCCTCCAATGACATGTCTATATGAACTTCGAAAGCTCATAAATGTCACCAAGAGAACAACAATGGAGACCATGGGAATGTTTCCATCCCCTCTCCCACTTAGCTTTTTATAACAAAGGGATACGCTATCTAGTGCATAAAGTAAACACATATAGCATGCATACAAGTAATAAAGCACATAGTACACATAGTCAAAATAATACTAGAAAATTATTTTCCGACTATCATGGCTTTATTCCTAATTGAATGCTCCTTGTGACGAGAATATTAATCCCAATATTTAAATCTATTTATTTTTAATAAATCGAAAAGATACTTAATTCGAAAATTAAGTCAATCGAATAAATCAAAAATAAAATTAAATATTATTAATATTTTTATTTATTTATTTTCCTTTCTAATTCTATTAAATCTCTAGAATCCTATCCAAGTAAGACTTGGAACATTCTAGAAGATTTCTATAATAGAATAAGGAAATAAAATAAATTAGGACTCTTCTACTTTCCAAAATTAATTAATTTCCATGTCCATGAAAATTCCCATAAAATAGGAATAATCAATTAGGAAATAAATTAATTTATTAATTAATTATTTTCCTTTCCAATTCTATTAAATCTCTAGAATCCTATCCAAGTAAGACTTGAATATTCTAGAAGACTTCTATAATAGAATAAGGAAATAAATTAATTCCAATTAATTCTTTTCCTATTTCCATGAGAGTTCCCAAACTTAGGAATACTCAAAATAGGAAAACCGAATTAATTAGGAAAGTGAATCTTGGTAGGAGTAGCACGGGGTGGGGATCCCCGCACCACCACCACCACCGACCGGCCACCGGAGAGGGTACCGCCGCCGCCGCCCAGCCGGCAGGCCACCACCACGCCGGCGGCAGCCCCAGCCGAGGGCGATCGACCCCTCCCCATGGCTTCGGTCATGGGGTGGATTGACCCCCCGGTTTTCGTCCTCTTCGTCTTCTTCGTCACACGTGTTCTCCAGCGGTCGTCTCGGCATCGATCCAACGTAAATAAATTACAAAATAATAAATTTACAATTCCGGTATCGATTCTATACATGAAATTGACCCTATACAATTTCCGGAAAACATAGAACAATAATAATAAATCTAAATTAGGTCAACCCCCAAATTTTTACTATTACAAGCATTCATCCACACAAAACGAATCTCGACATGTCCGAGTTTAATAAACGAATAATCATGGTAAAAAAAATTAACAATTAATTAAACCATGATAGTCGCATCCCTGCAAGGTAGAACGATAATTGAACATATACATGAACACGAAACCAAACGCTCTGATACCAATTGTTGGAAATCGATATCCCGGGGTATCAAAAAATTGCGGAACCGATAACCCCGACCGAAATCCCGTCGCCGGAAACCGATCACGAACACCTCGATATCCGGAGCCCGACCGAAGCATCGCCGCGGGATGAACCCGCGGCCGAAACCCTAGCCGAGCCCATCGGGGAGGGGCGCCCAGCAGCCCCCGGCGGTGAGTCCGGCGACTCACCGCCACCACCGACCGGGGAGGGGCGCCCAGCCGCGGCGTAAGCCCGCGGCAGCCCCCAGCGATCGACCCTAGGTCGATCGCTCGCCTCGGCGTCCAGCTGGGACTCCCCTCGTGTGACCGCTGCCGGCGGTCGAAGCCCTAGGGCTCGACCGCCACACCTCGGCTCCCAGCCGAGGGTCCTTTCGATCCTTCGCCGGGGATCTTGAATCCCCGTCCCCGAAGATCGTCGTTTTCCCGGATCGTGCGTTCATGTATATATTACAATTAATTATCACATAAAATCATACAAGGGAGGTTATGATTTTACCTTTGATTCGTTGTTCGGAGAAACGAAATCAATTGAAGACCTTTGAATCTTCCTACGTATTCCTTGCACCTCGTTCGAACGTCGTGTGGGCGACGATCCTCCGAACTCTATGGATCTACTTCACGAACTCTCTAGAATATCAAGTATGATAATCTTATGGTGTGTTTAATTGTGAAGACCATGTAGTGCTTTTATAGGCTACGTAGGGGATCTAAAGGAGGTGGAATATTGGGCTTCCAATATTGATGATTAAATTGAGCCCAAGCTCAAATCTATTAATCCCATCAATATTAATTAATTTATTTTCCACTATATAAATTAATTGCACTCCCAATATTAAACCATATTATATCAAATAATATTTCTCCGGTAGTATTATTTATTCCGTGTATTTAAGATTTAAATATCCATGAATAAAATTAATTTATTGCTAATTAATTTATTCATCTCTTGTATCCGAGACTAGTACCATTCAACCTTAATTATTATGCGGAACAAATCCACTCATGAGGTTTACATAATAATTCCTTATGAACTCATCTCGGGGATATTATCAACCCTTCCGGGATACACATTCCCGTCAAGTATTCACGGCATGTCATATATAAAATATAGTGACCCAACTTAGCCGGTAATTAACCCAATAATTAAATCGGTTAATTCCTTTGGAAAATCAAAGTCACTTATATTAAATATACACACCCGCAATAGTATCAGGGATTAAGAATAAAATACTCTGAGACTTGAATCAATTATCAACGGCAATCCTAATTGATAAGTCTCAAGCGATCCGCCCAATACACCAAGTGTACAAGTGTGATAAAATAATTTAGATAAATTATTTTCTCTCTCACACAACGACTATACCGATGGATTGGTCCGTGTCCATCTAGGTCGTGAGCAACTGTTTGATTAAATACGAGTAACCGATAGTATGATCTTCTGTGTGACGTCGCACACCATACTAACTACAACGTATATAATCCAGGACTATATTTTGCATATATTTAATTATCAATAATTAAATGCAAACGATTGTTTATTAATTAAATAGATTAAATGCTATGACCGGGAGTTACCGTAACTTAAATCTAGACATTAAGTACACAACTCCAACATAGAGGTGGTGTCGTATGCTGGAATGGTTCCTGCAAACGACTAATGATTCTACCACGAGAACCTGAATACGTTGCAGCATCTAAAGCTATAAAAGAGACTGTTTTGGACACGGAACTTTATCCAAATGTTGGTTATAATTAGTGACACAAATAATCAAGTAACTTGTACTGTGATTATACGGTGTCTTGTAGCGAATGCTAAGGAACCGAGATCTCATCAGAAGTCCAAACATGTACTTGAGAGAATATCATGTGATCCATGAGATCAATGACAGAGGTGACGTTTGAGTCGAGAGTGTCACTTCGGAAGATATCTTTGTAGATCCCTGTACCAGGCCTTTATCTGAATATGTCCGCGAGAAACATCGAGAGTCGATGGGACTAAGATTCATGGATAGTTGGCTCTAGGTCAAGTGGGAGATTGTTGGAATAGGTGACCGGCGAGCCAACGGTTGGCCGAGCGGTTAACCGTATTCCGTTATATAACGGTTTATTTCGTTAATTAATGAAACCTATATTAATGGCATATACTATATCTGCTCCCAATGTTGAATCATAGATATAGTCCTGTACAGTTATGTTGGGATATGTCCTTCGATCCTACGTGTGCAATCGATAAAGTCATAAGGTCGTCTATGGATGTTAAATGATTATTCGATAATATGAATTGCTGGGAGCAATATAATATTGATCGATAATTATACCTACAGGGTCACACACGGACTCGAAGATGATGTACGATGCTTGATATATATATATATATATATATATATATATATATATATATATATATATATATATATATATATATATATATATATATATATATATATTAATTTAGAATCAATATTTACGTGGATTTAATTCACATGCATGGGATGCATGGCTTGCATGGATGCATGTCACATAGTGTGACATGGCATGCCACACAAGCAAGTGGGACCACATACAATGCATAGTGGCATGTGTATGTGGCATGACCTTTCACCTCCTTTGTAACTCCTTTTGCATGTTAATGGTGCATAATTGATACCCATTATGTTGGAGGTTACAATGGGGTGTTATGGCATGCATAATGATGCTAATATATGGATGAAAATCAGATTTTCATCATACATAACATTGAACCACGAAATCCACACAATAGAGAGAAAGGAGAGAGTGTTCTTGGAGAACCGACTCGATCAAGCAAAGTGTTCATCATCCGGGTTCGTGTGCAACACGTAGAGGCCGGGCCATTTGTGCGGCTTCAACATCCGGATGATCCAAAGGCGTGACGGGTTCATTCCAAAGGTGAACAAATCGTGGCTGATCCATTAAGGTGGTTCAATCGACTCAACACCACCTTAACCAACGTCAACGATCAACAAATGTAAGAACTCGTTGATCCCTCTCTCTCTCTCTCTCTCTATATATATATATATATATATATATATATATATATATATATATATATATTAGATGTGTATATATATGTTTATATGTGTTCTTATACACATTATGTGTGCACTAAGATCCAAGCATGATAGATTTATATGCTTTACACGCTTCCGCACACACGGTATATCGATTGGATCGGTATACCGGTACCTTCAAGTTACACATGTTGTATGAATTCGGCTTTGTGGAAACCGAGAGATAATTCTGTTAACGCAACGTAACTGGTCAAACAATGTTCCTAGTCGATGGGTTACGCCAATAACAAGGATACCCGGCCTTTCCCCTTGAGACTAGCACTTAGTGTATGTGGGCTAATCTCGAGCCTCGGTGTTGGGACATCGACATACTTGAGTGGGTGCTCACTGTTGATGAGTTCACTGAACCCCCTCTCCCTGGAATCTCTAAGTGGTTATCACTGATCGAGTAGAGAATTCCATAATATAGTTGTACACAATTAATTCTTAAGACCCAGACATCACCGTGACTTCATCAGAGGACTAGCTGTATCGTGACTTGTCTCTGATTCCCTAGAAAGGGAGTAAGTCGAAAAAGGAGACAATGTTCGTGCAGTTCGAAATCTGATGTGAGGTCTGTGCATGGTAGTAGGGGATCTGATCGCTTGATATAGATCATGGATGTCCTGTGTGTTCTGATGGTTCGTAGTCCCAGAATCTCTGGCCAGAGTTGAATAGTGAGGTGATTAGAGAAATGTGTTTCTCTGAATCAATCACGACTGGATTTTACGAAACCTAGAACGTACGCACAGTTATCAAACTCAACAAGAGATCTCGATTAACCAATATCTCTAGTTTGATCGAGACATATGTATCGGAGGGATCGTACTGTACGCTAACTATATTACAAGGTTCTTGCAGGCACTTCATTTGTATCTAGGGAATTAGTGAAGCGTGGCTGCTAGACGCTCGTCACTGATTCGTTGGGCACTGACTTGTTCGGAGATTAAATAATATGATTATTAATCTAAAACTCTTGGGAGTAGTTGAAATAAGAACAATATGTTGTTCGAATCACAATATGTTGTGAGCCCACGACTAGTTATACACCTGAACCATTGAGGGTCACATTCTCGTGTAAACCGATCCTTGAATACGATCATGTATTAATTAACTGTTAATTAAGTACATATAGTCGGAGGTCAATATGATTGAATCTGAGATTCATAATTGTGATTATGAGTTGGAAATAATACTGAGCTAAAGAAAACGGACACGATGGTGTACACTTTCTATTTTGGGAAATTTCCCGATTTAGCAGTACCCCTGAAATGGGCTTTCTGATTTTGTGAAATTGGAAATTTTTATTATTATCTCATATTGATGAGAAAATTAAAACGAGAAAGAAAATATAATCGTTATATTTTTCGGAGATGAAATTGATTGTCAATTTTGGAGAAACGTAATGACGGCTAATGTATTGGGCCGGCTAGGGTTAATGGATACGATCCATTAGGGTTTGAGCCCAACAAGCTCCTTTCTTCACCTATAAAAGTAGCTCCATAGGCATGAGAATAAACACACCAAGTGAAGAGCTCAAAACCCTAGCCTCACTTTCTCTCTTCTCCTCTCTCCCTCTCGTCCGCCCCCTCGGTCGCCTCCCTTGGAGGACCGCCGACAACCGGAGCCGCCGCCCGCCGCCACCTAGTGCCGCCGCCGGCAGCCGCCTTGATGGAGTTGTATACTTAATGTCTAGATTTAAGTATCGTAAAACTCCCGGTCATAGTATTTAATCTATTTAAATAAATAATCGTTTGCATTTAATTATTTATAATTACATAAATGCAAATATGGTTCTGGATTATATACATTGTATTTAGTATGGTGTGCGTCGTCACACGGAAGATCATACTATCAGTCACTCATATATAATCAAACAGTAGCTCACGACCTAGATGGACAAGAACTAATCAATCGGTATAGTCGTTGTATGAGGGAAAAAATAATTGGTCTTGATTATTTTATCATACTTGTATACTTGGTGTATTGAGCGGATCGCTGGAGATTTATCGATTAGGATTGCCTTGGATAATCGATTTAAATCTCTGAGTATTTTATTCTTAATCCCTGATATTATTGCGGGTGTGTGCATTTAATATTAGTGACTTTGATTTTCCAAAGGAATTGATTGATTAGAATAACCGATCAATTACCGGTAAAGTTGGGTCACGGTATTTTATGTATGACATGCCGTGAATTCTTGATGGGAAAATGTGTCCTCGAAAGGGTTGATATTATCCCCGAGATGAGTTCATAAGGAATTATTATGTAAACCTCATGAGTGGATTTGTTCCGCATAATAATTAAAGTTGAATGGTACTAGTCTCGGATATAAGAGATGAATAAATTAATTAAGCAATAAATTAATTTTATTCATGGATATTTATATCTTAAACACATGGAATAAATAATACTACCGGAGAGAATATTATTTGATATAATATGGTGAATATTGGGAGTTCAATTATATTTATATAGTGGAATTAATCATATAATTAATATTAATGGATTAATAGATTTGGGCTTGAGCTCAATTTAATCATTAATATTGGAAGCACAATATTCCACCTCCTTTAGATCCCATATGTAGCCTATAAAAGCAATACATGGTCTTCACAATTACTACACACCTACAAGACAAGAATATCATTAGTTAATATTTCTAGAGAGTTGTGAAGGAGATCCATAAGCTTGGAGGATCGTCGCCCACACGACGTTCAAGCTAGTGCAAGGAATACGTAGGAAGATCCGAAGGTCTTCAAATCAATCTCGTTTCTCCGCACAACGAGATCAAAGGTAAAATCGATAAACACCCTCTATGATTTTATGTGATTTATAAATCGTGATATATACATGAACGAAGATCCGGGAATGTACGATTCCGCGGATGGGGATGGACCGCGAGGTCGACATCCCCGCGGACATCGAGAACACCCTCGGCTGGGAGCCGAGGGGTGGCGATCGAACCTAGGGTTCGATCGCCGTGCGCGACATCGAAGGAGCCTCGGCAGGACGTCGGGGCATGCGATCGACCGTGAGGTCGATCGCTAGGGGCTGCCGCAGGCTGGTGCCGCGGCGGGTGCCCCCTCCCTCCTCCGGTGACGGCGGTGAGTCGCCGGACTCACCGCCGGGGGCTGCCGGAGCAGCCCCATGCGATCACACGCGTGATCGCCAGCCCCCTTGCGGCGGGGGCTCGGCTAGGGTTTAGCCGTGGGTTCGCCCACGGCGACGCTCCGGTCGAGCTCCTGCGTGGTGCGGTGGTTCGCGTGTTTTCCGCCGATGGGATTTCGGTCGGGGTTATGTTTTCCGCAATTCCGTTAACCCCGGGATATCGATTTCCAACAATTGGTATCAGAGCGTTGGTTCTAGTTCATGTATATGTTCGATTTTGTGTTCTACCTTGCAGGGATTCCGACTATTATGGCTTGTTAATTATTTATTAATTATTGTCATAATTTTTATTAAACTCTCGGACATGTCGAGATTCGTTTTGTGTGGATGAATGCTTGTAATAGTAAAAATTCGGGGGTTGACCGAATTTAGGATTTATTATTATTCTTGTTTTTCCGGAAAGTGTATAGGATCGATTTCATGTATAGAATCGATACCGGAATTGTTATTTAAATTTGTAATTTAATTTTACGTTGGTTCGATGTTGAGACGATCGCCGGAGAACGAGATGTGACGAAGGAGACGATGAGAGGGAAGGACCGTGGATCGATCAATCCCCATGATCGACCCCGAGCGATCGACCGCAAGGAAGGGGGCCGATCGCCCCTCGGCCGTGGGCTGCCGCCGGCGACGGTGGGGCTGGCCGGCTGGCTGGGCGGCGGTGCTCCTCCCGGTGTGGTGGCCGATCGAGTGGGAGGGGTGCGGGGATCCCCACCCCGTGCTTCTCCTACCATGATTCGCTTTCCTAATTTAATTCGGTTTTCCTATTTTGAGTATTCTTATTTTTAGGAACTCATGGAACAGGAAAAGAATTAAATTGGAATTAATTTATTCCTTATTGAGTGTTCTTATTTATGGGAACTCTCATGGATAAGGAAAATAATTAATTTGGAATTAATTTATTTCCTAATTGATTATTCCTATTTTATGGGAATTTTCATGGAGATGGAAATTAATTAATTTAGAAAGTAGAAGAGTCCTAATTTATTTTATTTCCTTATTCTATTATGGAAATCTTCTAGTTAGTTCCAAGTTTGACTTGGATATGATTCTAAAGATTTAATAGAATTAGATAGGAAAATAAATAAATAAAAATATTAATAATATTTAATTTTATTTTTGATTTATTCGATTGACTTAATTTTCGAATTAAGTATCTTTTGGATTTATTAAAAATAAATAGATTTAAATATTGGAATTAATATTCTCGTCACATGGAGCATTCAAGAACGAAGACTTAAGACTAGAAGATGCGTACAAGGATGGAATAAAGCCATAATAGTCGGAAAATAATATTCTAGTATTATTTTGACTATGTGATAATATTTATGTGCTTAATTTCATGTATGTATGCTTATGTGTATTTAATTATGCATTAGATAGCGTATCCCTTTATTGTAAAAAGCTAAGTGGGAGAGGGATTGGAAACAATACCCATGGTCTCTATTGCTGTTCTCTTGGTGACTTTTATGAACTTTTGAAGTTCATATAGACAAGTCATTGGAAGAGAATTCTTGTAATTCCTTTTATAAGAGACGTTGATTAAGTTTATCAAACAATGCCTAATTTGTCTTTCTGAAACTGACTTCAAGTCGACTCATTCTCACCCCGGGGAGTGGAATGGAGCCAAAGCCACTTGGTCATGTGGATGACACAAATTAGAGACCTTCGTACCATTTCTTGAAATGGATCGATTGTATGCTCGGCTCCCTCATTTATGAGAGATAGGGTCGCTCGCATGGTGAATCACTAGTAAGAAACTTCGAGTTTCACTTATGATTTACCACGTCTTGATTCACAAGATTAAATGTCTCGAGTAATTGGGAGTCAATTATAAAAATCGTTTGGTATAGTAAACGTCCACGCAACGTGGCTTGCTATACTAATGGGATTTTGGATTAATTGATGTAGACAGTTATAGGGAATTGTGAAGGATTGTGACTTATCGTAAATGTCCACACAACGTGGCTTGCGGTGATATAACGATTCCAAACGATTCACCTTAGTGCTGAGTAATGGTTTACACTTAGGTACGCGTTATAGTATCCTTCCCAACGAAGTTACGCTATAATTGATGTACGACCGAAGTAAATCTAATTTAGAAATCATTTGGATAGGTAAACGTCCACACAACGTGGCTTGCCTTATTTGATGGGATTTTAGATGTGATTAGTAATTTAATGATATTATTTGAGGGAGATAATATCGGAAATTAAATTGATTATTTGTTTATGTGCTTATAGGTTTAGAGAATAGCTATGAATCCACTTTTTGTGATACTCAAGGAAAATAAACTCATTGGCCCCAATTATATTGATTGGAGGAGAAATCTGGACATTGTCCTAACTTCTGAGGAGTACAAGTTTGTACTTCATGATCAATGCCCTGCTGAGCCCACGAATGCCTAAACTGATGAGGAACGAACGGCATATAGGAGGTGGAAAAAGGCTGATGAGATGGCTAGGTGCTATATTTTGGCTTCCATGTCAAATGTACTCCAAAACCAGCATCAGTCGATGGGCTCCGCCTATGATATGCTGTTTAACCTCAAAGAGATGTTTGGGCATCAAGACCGTGCGGCTTGGAAAGATGCAATGAGAGTCCTTATGACAACTACTCAGTCTGAAGGAACGCCCGTAGGGGAGCACGTTCTTAAGATGATGGGGTTGTTGAATGAGTTGGAGATCCTAGGAGCTCAAATTGATGGAGAGACACAAGTCGACATCATACTCCAATCTCTGGCCTCTGGTTTTGAGCAGTTCCGCATGAGCTATAATATGGGTAAACTATCTTATTCTCTAGCGGAACTCCTGACTGAACTGACAGCGGCGGAGGGGATCTACAAGAAGGGCAAGTCTCAAGCTCTTGTAGCTACTAAGTCCAAAGTCTTTAAGCCTAATGGAGGTAGAGGGAAGAAAGGGAAGCAAGTCGGGAAACCCAGTGGTGCCAAGAGGCAAGCACCGCGTGAAGGGACCAGCAAGCCTAAGGGCAAGTGCTTCCGATGCAAGAAGTCTGGACACTGGAGGTCTGATTGTCCTCTCACAGGTACGAATTCTTCTTTAGTCATTAAAACATAGTCAGCAGTTTTATTTACCAGAATTCTGGTGTGTAGATATGGAACCACTGACGGTATGTGCATTTTAAATGCAGGGGTTCCAGAAAACCCGGCGACTTAGAGAAGAAGAGTTCGAGTCTACATGGGCAAAGCTGTAGAGGAGGCAGTTGTTGCAGTGGAAGACATTTTATCTGCTTTTAATAGCTATAGGATTTCATTTCAAAATTATTGGTTTTATGTACCCTTTTATTTTAGAAAGAACTATGTTCTGGTTTTCTATTATTAATGAATGGATATTTATTTCTTTTAATCATTTGATGATTATTGAGAAGAAATTATGATATTATCTATTCTGGTACATTAGTTAGCAATATGTGAATGATGAATCCTAAGTCTCCACGATGCAACAAACCATAGTATATAATTCGTTTTACTTGTTAGAGATATTTCTTTACTAAAATCATTATACTTGTGAATTCTATGCAAAGTAGTATTTATTCAAATAATATTCTAAGGTTGAAAATTGATTTGATCAATTAATTTGAAGGAGTGGACCTTCCAACCTAAGAATTGAATTTGGAAGATAATACGACTAAGCAAACCTTTCTGGATAAAGGATAAAGAATTCGGACAAGTATTGAAATTGATATGTAGACCTATGTCTACTCAGACAAGAAAGGTACGAGTACTTCATTTGATGAAATACTCTAAATATGGATTAGAATACTTGATATACCACAACAGCAAGTGTTTTGACAAGTCAATGGACACAAGCTATTGTGGAAGAAGTATCAAAGTATATTCATAAGTAGCATGTGATCTAATCACGAAGGCTAGTACCTGTCAGAAGACATAGCATAATCAGTAGTTGGAATTAGATTCCAAATGACCAACACCATACACTTCATGTGTAGACATGGTGTATAAATAAGAAATGGATCTCTAAAGGAAAAGTAAAAGAAAGAGTTATTCGACCAACACCATACACTTCAAGTGTAGACATGGTGTATAAATAAGAAATGGATCTCTAAAGGAAAAGTAAAAGAAAGAGTTATTCGGTACTACCTATGTTCTATGAATATTTATGAAGGACAACGACACATTTCAATGTGGTTGTAAAATATCCTAGAAGAACAAAAGTTGTGTGTTCAATAGTACTATGAACCAGAAGGACATTATAAGTTCTAATGCCCGGTTCTTAGAAGAATACTATTAGATGAAACACAAAGCCGAAAGTAACGAGATACCTTAGAGCGAGAGAAAAGGACAAGGACTGGAAACCAGCCAAACCGAGTAGCGGTACACCACTAACTGCACCTACTGTTATTACTGTTTATACACCGGAACGCCGTTTTAGTGGGAGGTTGTGGACAACCGGAGATGTTCATAAGACTAGAAGAGTTTTAAACTCTGGATCTAGTATACATGAAATCTTTCCCTAGATCTACATGAAGGGTAGTACTAAATCTAAATATGTCTTCTTAAGAGAGCAATAAGGATTATTGCTAAGAGACAAGATTATTTAGACTACAAGCTTAGTTGATCCATTTATGGATTGTAACAAAGCTATAATCCGTGGTACTTGCGAATTGATGAGATAATCCATTTAATGGATTCATCAAAAGGCATGGACTAATAGTGTGTGTTGGAAACATAATGGAAACAAGATGGTGTTTCTCGGAGATTTTATGTAGATAACATTCTATCATTGGGAACAATGTAAAAGTGTTATCAGGCATAAAATAATGGTTGTCTAAGATAGAATCGATATATAAGATAAAGAAGAAGTTAGATCATGTTCTTAAGATCTAGGATCATATGAAAAGAACATTGTACTTCTCTTAGAAATCTTATACGATTAAGGTTCGTTTTAGCATGCATCATTCCAAGAAGGGTGTGTGACCTTCAAGAAGGAATGCATCTATCTAAGGTATGTGTTTGGAACACATAAAGGAGATAGAAGCAGTGAAAGCAGTTTCCTACACCGGATGTGTGGAAAGCTTTAAAATGCAATGTTGAAAAACGAGAACCGGATATCGACTATGCAGTTGGCATAGTGGGAGGATATCAAAGTAATCATGGAAAGGAATATTCGACTGCTGTAAGAGTACTTTCGAAGTACTGTTCTAGACTACGAAGCAGACGAACTTTTCCTTTGGATTACATTTCTCAGATCTCTCTAATCAAATCAGGATCAGTGTAAGTCGATATCAGGCTATGTGTTCACTTGTAAAAGGAGGTGAAGCTTTAAAATGGAAGAGTGATAAGCATGATGCTTTTCGGACTCAACCATGGGTAACCAAACTGCAGCCTCAGAGGCAGCGGAAGTTGTGGTAAAGCTTTGGGATAACCTCTGGACTTAGATATGATTCTTGGTTTACCAAAGGCTATTAAAATAGCGGTGCAATGGCAAACAGTAGCTCACGACCTAGATGGACAAGAACTAATCCATCGGTATAGTCGTTGTATGAGAGAGAAAATAATTGGTCTTGATTATTTTATCATACTTGTACACTTGGTGTATTGAGCGGATCGCTGGAGATTTATCAATTAGGATTGCCTTGGATAATCGATTTAAATCTCTGAGTATTTTATTCTTAATCCCTGATATTATTGCGGGTGTGTGCATTTAATATTAGTGACTTTAATTTTCCAAAGGAATTGATTTATTAGAATAACCGATCAATTACCGTAAAGTTGGGTCACGGTATTTTATGTATGAAATGCCGTGAATTCTTGATGGGAAAATGTGTCCTCGAAAGGGTTGATAATATCCCCGAGATGAGTTCATACGGAATTATTATGTAAACCTCATGAGTGGATTTGTTCCGCATAATAATTAAAGTTGAATGGTACTAGTCTCGGATATAAGAGATGAATAAATTAATTAAGCAAAAAATTAATTTTATTCATGGATATTTATATCTTAAACACATGGAATAAATAATACTACCGAAGAGAATATTATTTGATATAATATGGTGAATATTGGGAGTGCAATTATATTTATATAGTGGAATTAATCATATAATTAATATTAATGGATTAATAGATTTGGGCTTGGGCTCAATTTAATCATTGATATTGGAAGCCCAATATTCCACCTCCTTTAGATCCCCTACGTGGCCTATAAAAGCACTATATGGTCTTCACAATTACTACACACCTACATGACAAGAATATCATTAGTTGATAGTTCTAGAGAGAAGTGAAGGAGATCCATAAGCTTGGAGGATCGTCGCCCACACGACGTTCAAGCTAGTGCAAGGAATACGTAGGAAGATCCGAAGGTCTTCAAATCAATCTCGTTTCTCCGCACACGAGATCAAAGGTAAAATCGATAAACACCCTCTATGATTTTATGTGATTTATAAATCGTGATATATACATGAACGAAGATCCGGGAATGTACGATTCCGCGGATGGGGATGGACAGCGAGGTCGACATCCCCGCGGACATCGAGAACACCCTCGGCTGGGAGCCGAGGGGTGGCGATCGAACCTAGGGTTCGATCGCCGTGCGCGACAATGAAGGAGCCTCGGCTGGACGCTGTTGGAATTCGATATCCCGGGTTATTAATATTTGCGGAAACCAATAACTCGATCAAACCCTTCGCCGGAGATCACATGAACGCCGACTCATCCGCCGGAGTCCAGCCTTTGGAGACCACGCACCCGAAGGCACGCGGCCCGCCCCCAGCCGAACCCCCGCGAGACGGGGTTCACGCGATCGAAGATCGCGTTCGATCTTCGCGATCGATGGGGCTGCCCAGCAGCCCCCCGCGGCGACTCCGGCGATTCGCCGCCGCCTGGAGGAGCCCCGCCTTCACGGCGGGTGGGGTGCGGCACCAGCCCGCGCCCCCAGCGATCGATCTTTGGATCGATCGCAAGCCCACGGCCCAGCCGAGGGTTCTTTCCTCCGCGCGCCGCGAACCCTAGTTCGGGCGATCGCCCGTGGTCCGGTGGCTTCGCCACCACCACGCGATCGTCCGTCTAATCCGGGTTCGAACTTTTGGATCTTTGTTCTTCGATAATTGATTCAATAAAACAAGAATTAAATAGCAATTATTTAATTCACCTTTCGATTCGTTGTGCGGAGAAACGAGATCTTATGATGACCTTGAGATCTTCTCACGTATTCCTTACACTAGCCCGGACGTCGTGTGGGCGACGATCTACCGAACTCCATGGATCTCCCTCTCTACTTTCTCTCTCTAGAATTGTGATCTTCAAGTTATGGACTTATGAGAATAGAGAAGACCATGTAGTGCTTTTATAGGCTACGTAGGGGATCTTAAGGAGGTGGAATATTGGGCTTCCAATATTAATGATTAAATTGAGCCCAAGCCCAAATCTATTAATCCATTAATATTAATTAATTCTATTTTCCACTATATAAAATTAATTGCACTCCCAATATTAAACCATATTATATCAAATAATATTTCTCCGGTAGTATTATTTATTCCGTGTATTTAAGATATAAATATCCATGAATAAAATTAATTTATTGCTAATTAATTCATTCATCTCTTATATCCGAGACTAGTACTATTCAACCTTAATTATTATGCGGAACAAATCCACCTGCAGGGTTTACATAATAATTCCTTATGAACTCATCTCGGGGATATTATCAACCCTTACGGGATACACTTTCCCGTCAAGTATTCACGGCATGTCATATATAAAATATAGCGACCCAACTTAACCGGTAATTAACCCAATAATTAAATCGGTTAATTCCTTTGGAAAATCAAAGTCACTTATATTAAATATACACACACGCAATAGTATCGGGGATTAAGAATAAAATACACTGAGACTTAAATCGATTATCGCCGGCAATCCTAATCGATAAATCTCAAACGATCCGCTCAATACACCAAGTGTACAAGTGTGATAATATAATCAAGATAGATTATTTTCTCTCTCACACAACGACTATACCGATGGATTGGTCCGTGTCCATCTAGGTCGTGAGCAACTGTTCGATTAAATACGAGTAACCGATAGTATGATCTTCTGTGTGTCCATACAACACCATACAAACTACAACGTATAAAATCCAGGACTATAATTTGCATATATTTAATTATAAATAATTAAATGCAAATAATTGTTTATTTAATTAAATAGATTAATGGCAATGGATCGTGAGTTTCCGTTACTTAAATCTAGACATTAAGTACACAACTCCAACAATCTCCCACTTGTACTAAGGTCTAGTCATTTCCTCCAAACTCCCGACTCCCATACTCATCACGTGCTTAAGTTGTACTTCCAAGAAGTACTATGTGAATGAGCACTCTAGGTTGCCGCTCTGAAGTTATCTTGGTGACTACAGCGTCGTCTCCCTCGACGATGACTCGTATCAGGTTGTACTTGCACTATGTGTTATCTTACACTTATGGACTTGTGATTTCTTACCATTTGCCATCGCACCGCTATTTACATAGCCTTTGGCAAATTAAGAATCACATCTAAGTCCCAGAGATTATCCCAGAGTTATACCAAAACTTCCGCTGCCTCTGAGGCCGCTATTTGGTTACCCATGGCAGAGTCCGAAAAGCATCGTGCTTATCACTCTCCCATGTTAAAACTCCTTCTCCTTTAATAGTGAAACACATAGCCTGATATCGACTTACACCGGTCCTCATTCGATAAGAAATCTAAGAGAATGTAATCCAAAGGAAATGCTTGCTTGCTCCGTAATCCAGAACATAGTCTCCAGTACTTCGAAAGTACTTAAAATGTTCATTACAGTAGTCAAGTATTCCTTTCCAGGATTACCTTGATATCCTCCCACTATGCTAACCGCATAGCCGATATCAGGTTCTTGTTTTCAACATCGCATTTATTAAGCTTTCCACACTCGAAGTGTAGGAATCCGCTTTCATTGCTTCTATCTCCTTTTGTGTTCCAAAACACATATCCTTAGATAGATGCATTCCGTTTCTGAAAGGTAACGAACCTTTCTCGGAATCTTGCATGTTAAAACGAACCATAATCGTATAAGATATCTAGAGAAGTACAATGTTCTTTTCTTGAGATCCTAGATCTTAAGAACATGCTCTAACTTCTTCTTTATCTCATATATCGATTTTTCTAGACAACCATCATTTTATGTCTGACAACATCTTTACATTGTTACCAATGATAAAATGCTATCTACATAAAACCTCCGAGAAACACCACCTTGTTTCCATCACGTTTCCCATACACTCGATTCGTCTATGCTTTGATGAATCCATAAAATAGACTATCTCATCAATTTGCAAGTACCACGAACTCAATGCTTTGTTCCAATCCATAAATGGATCAACTAAGCTTGTACTCTAAATGATCTTGCTTCTTGGCAATAATCCTTATTGTTCTCCAAGAAGGCACATTTAGATCTAGTACTGCCTTCATGTAGATCTAGGGATCGATTTCATGTATACTAGGTCCAGAGTCCGAAGACTCTCCTAGTCTTATGAATATCTCCGGTTGTCCCACAACCTCCCACTACAATGGCATTCCGGTGTATAAACAGTGATAACAGTAGGTGCAGTTAGTGGTGTACCGCTACTCGGTTCGGCTGGTTCTAAGTCTTAATTGTTTTCTCTCTCTTCAGAAGTATCATGTCATTTTGGGCTTTTGGTTCATCTAATAGTCTTCCTCTAAGAACCGGGCGTTAGAACTTATAACGTCCTTCTGGTTCATAGTACTATCGAACACACACCTTTTGTTCTTCTAGGATATTCTACAACCACATTTGAATGTGCCGTTGTTTCCAAGACATATCCATAGAACATAGGTAGTTTCGTTTAACTCATGCTTTTACTATTTCTATAAGAGTTCCATTTCTTATTTCCGACACACCAATCCTACAGAGGACTGTATGGTGTAGTTACTTGGGATCCAATCCCAAGTTCTGATTATAAATCAGAGTCAATCAATTCTAATACTTGTCTGGATCTTACATCTTATATCCATAAAGGATTGCTTAGTCGTATTATCTTCCAAATTAGATTCTTAGGTCGGAAGGTCCACTCCTTCAACTTAATTGATCTTACAATCAATTTTCGACCTTTGAACTTCTTATTTGAATAAATATGACTTAGCATAAGAATCCACAAGTATAAATGATTTAATAAAGAAATCTCTTATTAGTAAAACGAGTTATATATAACGGTTCGTTGCATCGTGGTGGACTCAGGATTCATCATTTATATATTGCTAGCTAATGTACCAAAATAGATAATATCATTATTTCTTCTCATAACCATCAAATGATTAAAAGAAATAAAATATCCATTTATTAGAAATCCAGAACAAAGTTTTTTCTAATATAAAAGGTACATAAAAGCAATAACTTAGAATGAAATCCTATAAAATGTCCTCCACTGCAACTGCTGCCTCCTCCACAGCATTGCCCATGTAGACTACGATTTCTTCTTTTCTAAGTCGTTGGGTTTCCTGGAACCCTTGCATTTAAAATGCACATACCGTCAGTGGTTCCATATCTACACACCAGGTTCCGGTAGATAATACCACTGACTATGTTTCACGACTAAAGAAAATTTCGTACTTTCTTTGAGAGGATAATCAGACTTCCAGTACCCAGACTGTTTGTATCGAGAACACTTGCCTCTTGGCATTCTCGTCCCATCTCGTGGTCCAAGTAACTTAGGACCACTGGGATTCATTGCTTTCTTTTCCTTTCCCCCGATTTTGCCCTTAGGTTCAAAACCTTTGGCATTTGCTACAAGAGCTTGTGATTTCCGTCTCAACTCGTCCAAAAGGTCAATCATCTCAAAAACGTGTTTAAGCGTTTCCTCGAAGGACTGACCTTTATGAGTATCATCATCGCTTCTTGTCTAGCCGCCTATGTCAATAGGCTCGGGAGGACAAAGCTCACTGAGTACAACCTTGCACTTTTTAACAGTTTGGGTAATGTCTAGATCTCTATTCCAATCATTACATTTAGGGACCAGTGAGTTAAAATCCTTACGTATCACATAAAGTGGGTTCAAGGCCATATCCTAATCTATGAGCACATATAATAACAAACAATCGATTTAATCTCCGATATTATCTCCCTTAAATAATATCATTAAACCACTAATCACCTCTAAAATCCCATCAGATATGGCAAGCCACGTTCGTGTGGACGTTTACCTATCCAAATGATTTAGCAATTAGATTTGCTTCGGTCGTACATCAATTATAGCGTTACTTCGTTGGGAAGAATACTATAAAGCGTACCTAAGTGTAAACCATTACTCAGTATCCAAGAAGATTGTTTGGGACACGTATATTCACCGCAAGCCACGTTCGTGTGGACGTTTACGTTAACATACGCTCCTTCACTCCCTTCTATAACTGTCTACATCAATTAATCCAAGATCCCATTCAGCATAGCAAGCCACGTTCGTGTGGACGTTTACTACACCAAAAGATCTTTATAATTGACATCCAATTACTTGAATCATTTAATCTTGTAAATCAAGACGCGGAGAATCATAAGTGAAACTCGAAGTTTCTAACCAGTGATTCACCATGCGAACGACCCTATCTCTCATAAATGAGGGAGCCGAGCAGACAATCGATCTAGTCATCAAATGACACGAAAGTCTCTAATTTGTGTCCTCGACATGACCAAGTGGCTTTGGCTCCATTCCACTCCCCGGGGTGAGAATGAGTCGACTTGAAATCAGTTTCAGAAAGACAAATTAGGCATTGTTTGATAAACTTAATCAATGTTTCTCGTAAAAGGAATTACAAGAATTCTCCTCCAATGACTTGTCTATACGAACTTCGAAAGTCCATAAAAGTCACCAAGAGAACAGCAATGGAGACCATGGCAATGTTTCCATTCCCTCTCCCACTTAGCTTTTTATAACAAAGGGATACGCTATCTAATGCATAATTAAATACACATAAGCATAATAACAAACATACATTTCATGCAAGTACGTACACAAATAATCAAATAATTACTCAAGCAAAATTATTTCTCGACTACTCATACCTTGATGAATTCCAGCATGCTTGCCTTGAGTCTTCATTCTACGTCTTGAATACTTTGCCGAGCGACGGAAAAATTCTTTGATTCTCATATTTAATTTATTTTAAATAAAATCCAAGATTCCAATTCAAAATAAATTTGAATCAATCTAATGATTTTAAATAAAATACTCCAATTAAATAAAATCAAATCCATTGATTTCCATATTTAATTCTATTTTAAATAAAATCCAAGATTTTCCAATCCAAAATAAATTTTGAATTAATCTAATGATTTTAAATAAAATACTTAAATTAAATAAAATCAATATTATTAAAATCCATTGATTTCCATATTTAATTCTATTCTAAATAAAATCCAAGATTTTCCAATTCAAAATAAATTTTGAATTAATCTAATGATTTTAAATAAAATACTTGAATTAAATAAAATCAATATTTTAATAATTTCTCAATCCTATTTAAATTAGATCTCAAGAATCCTAATCAAAATCGAATTTTGATTCTTCTTAAGACTTCTAATCCAAGTAGGTATAGGATATCTAGAGAAACTAGGATTTTCTTTCCTAATTTAACTCTCCATCTAATTCCATTATTTAATTCCATAATTAAGAAATCTAATCCAAATAGAATTTGAATTAATTCTAAAATTAAATTAAATAATATTAGAAAGATTAAATTATTACCGGAAAGATCGGATTTACCGGGACGAACCGAAACTACGATTCCGGTCGACCCAATCCCAAAAATCGAACCAACGTGCTAATTATAGGCCAGAAACATGTACAGCACCATGAATCAAAAATTCATGTCATGCCATGCACATCAAAGAGCCATTCACACGTACATCGACCCAAGCCATTTCTTACCATGCAAAAAGCATGGCCGCATGCATTAACATGTACAGCTTGCAAGCCACGTACAAAGATTTAATTCATGCAGAATGAATTATTTCAACATAGCAGCCCGCGCAGCCATCCGGGAGTGCTCGTAGCCGCGCCGCCTACTGCCCCGACTTCCGGTGAGCCATCCCGCGATGGTGATCACCAAGTCCAGCAGCCCAGCAGCCCGCGCGAAGCGGTTACTCCCAGCCACGGGCAGCCTTCGATCGAGCCCCATGTCGTCGATCGACATCCGGCGACCACCGCCTCGGTGAATCAAGCCATCGATCTCCGCCAACAGCTCATCATGTGCGACCAGCCACTGCTCCAGCAGCCCACACTCCCTTGCTTCCAGCTACCCGCAACGAGCGCGCGGTCGATCCGGTTCGATTCCCGAAAACCCTCGATTTTTAATATATTTTTCAGTCGATTTTTAATTTAATAAAAATTCACAAGATTCATACGAGAGAGAATACAAATACGTAGAACAATATAGCACAATAATTTAACAAATTAAATTAATCCATGGCTATAAACAACGACAATCGATTATCGAAACAATTAACGAAAAACGTAACCGTACGCTCTGATACCAATTGTTGGAATTCGATATCCCGGGTTATTAATATTTGAGGAAACCAATAACCCGATCAAACCCTTCGCCGGAGATCACATGAACGCCGACTCATCCGCCGGAGTCCATCCTTTGGAGACCACGCACCCGAAGGCACGCGGCCCGCCCCCAGCCGAATTTTTGGATCTTTGTTCTTCGATAATTGATTCAATAAAACAAGAATTAAATAGCAATTATTTAATTCACCTTTCGATTCGTTGTGCGGAGAAACGAGATCTTATGATGACCTTGAGATCTTCCCACGTATTCCTTGCACTAGCCCGGACGTCGTGTGGGCGACGATCTACCGAACTCCATGGATCTCCCTCTCTACTTTCTCTCTCTAGAATTGTGATCTTCAAGTTATGGACTTATGAGAATAGAGAAGACCATGTAGTGCTTTTATAGGCTACGTAGGGGATCTTAAGGAGGTGGAATATTGGGCTTCCAATATTAATGATTAAATTGAGCCCAAGCCCAAATCTATTAATCCATTAATATTAATTAATTCTATTTTCCACTATATAAAATTAATTGCATTCCCAATATTAAACCATATTATATCAAATAATATTTCTCCGGTAGTATTATTTATTCCGTGTATTTAAGATATAAATATCCATGAATAAAATTAATTTATTGCTAATTAATTCATTCATCTCTTATATGCGAGACTAGTACCATTCAACCTTAATTATTATGCGGAACAAATCCACCTGCAGGGTTTTCATAATAATTCCTTATGAACTCATCTCGGGGATATTATCAACCCTTACGGGATACACTTTCCCGTCAAGTATTCACGGCATGTCATATATAAAATATAGCAACCCAACTTAACCGGTAATTAACTCAATAATTAAATCGGTTAATTCCTTTGGAAAATGAAAGTCACTTATATTAAATATACACACCCGCAATAGTATCGGGGATTAAGAATAAAATACACTGAGACTTAAATCGATTATCGCCGGCAATCCTAATCGATAAATCTCAAACGATCCGCTCAATACACCAAGTGTACAAGTGTGATAAAATAATCAAGATAGATTATTTTCTCTCTCACACAACGACTATACCGATGGATTGGTCCGTGTCCATCTAGGTCGTGAGCAACTGTTCGATTAAATACGAGTAACCGATAGTATGATCTTCTGTGTGTCCATACAACACCATACTAACTACAACGTATAAAATCCAGGACTATAATTTGCATATATTTAATTAAAATAATTAAATGCAAATAATTGTTTATTTAATTAAATAGATTAATGGCAATGGATCGTGAGTTTCCGTTACTTAAATCTAGACATTAAGTACACAACTCCAACAGACGCCGGGGCATGCGTTCGACTGTGAGGTCGATCGCTGGGGGCTGCCGCGGGCTGGTGCCGCGGCGGGTGCCCCCTCCCTCCTCCGGTGACGGCGGTGAGTCGCCGGACTCACCGCCGGGGGCTGCCGGAGCAGCCCCATGCGGCGGGGGCTCGGCTAGGGTTTAGCCGTGGGTTCGCCCACGGCGACGCTCCGGTCGAGCTCCGGCGTCGTGCGGTGGTTCGCGTGTTTTCCGGCGATGGGATTTCGGTCGGCGTTATGTTTTCCGCAATTCCGTTAACCCCGGGATATCGATTTCCAACACGCCTCCCCTCGCCGGAATTCGATTCCGGCACCGTTTTTCCGGCCCGTTTTTCCCGTCGTATTCTCCCTTACGTGTTTCTAGTGCAATACGTAAGTTGGATTACCTATACGAGGTGAAACCTGATTAGACGAGAGACGTCGAAGGAACGCCCGAGCACAGCCCGAGTCGCGCCCGTGCGCTCCAGCCTCCAGCCTCCAGCCGTGACACACGAGTCCAGCCGAGAGCCCCGCCACTCGCTCGGCTCTCCCCGCACACGACCCGTGCCGTCCCCGCGTCTCATCCCTGAGGTACTTACCATTAAATTTAGATTTAATTGTTTGCGTTAAATGTTTGCGCTATGTACTGTTAATGTTTGCGCTATGGGATTTTTAATTGATAAAGAAAATTAATTGTGATTAATTTAAATGTTAATTAAATTCAAATTAATTCAAATTAAATAATATGATTATCTTAATTGTCAATTTCACGCAAACTGATTATGTGCACAAGTTTACGTAATTAATTATATATGTGTAATTAATTAATTTGGTTAATTTAATTGCACAATTCAAATTGATTATAATTAAATAATATGATTATGTTAATTGTACGCAAATTAATTATGTGCACATGTTTACCTAATTAATTGTTTAGTGTAATATATTAATATGATTAATATAATTTCGCTAGAAGTAATTAATTTATACGATAAATATAATTGTTAGAAGTAATTAATTTACTTGATAAATTTAATTGCCCTAGATTTAATTTATGTAGTATGGATACATGAATTAAATATTTAATTATTTGATAATGAAATTAAATGGTGGATTATTTATTCTAATAAATTTGAATTAAATCAATTAATACATGTAATATTGAAAATATGATTTTCAATAAAAATAAAATAAATATAATGTAAAATGTTTAAAAAAACGGTTTTTCATAAAAATTTTATTTTCGCTGCGCACGATCCCCAACAATATATATATATATATATATATATATATATATATATATATATATATATATATATATATATGTGTGTGTGTGTGTGTGTGTGTGTGCGCGTGTGTGTGTGTGCGCGCACTAGATTGTTGTTCATGTTTACTCGTTCTACACGCTTCCGCACACACGAACGAGGTAATCATGCGATTGGATCGGCATAGAAAACCTTCAGGTATATCCATTAGAAGCCTGCGATTTGATCGCGAAGGCAAGTACCTGTCTGAGGAATGCAAGGCATACTAATCAGAGATTGGGATTGGATCCCAAGAGACTACCCTCGATCTCCGCGGGGATGTCGACCTCGCGGTCCATCCCCATCCCCGTCCGCAGAGCTCGTTCGTTTCCCGGACCTTTGGTTCATGTGTATATTACGATTTAATCACATAAAATCATAAAAGGGGGTTTATGATTTCTACCTTCGTCTCGTTGTGCGGAGAAACGATATTAGTTGAAGACCTTTGAATCTTCCCGCGTATTCCTTGCACTCCGTTCGAATGTCGTGTGGGCGACGATCCTCCGAACTCCTATGGATCTCCTTCACAAACTCTTTAGAATATCAAGTATGATAATCTTGTCTTGTATTGTATTGTGAAGACCATGTAGTGCTTTTATAAGCTACGTAGGGGATCTAAAGGAGGTGGAATATTGGACTTCCTATGAATTAATTAAATTGAGCCCAAGACCAAATCTATTAATTAATCCATGAATTATATATTAACTCCACTATATTGCACTCCCAATATTATACCATATTATATCAAATAATATTATCTCCGGTAGTATTATTTATTACGTGCGTTTAAGATAAAAATGTCCATGAATAAATTAAATTTATTGCTAATTGATTTATTTATCTCTTATATCCGAGAATAGTAACATTCAACTTTAATTATTATGCGAAACAAATCCACTCATGAGGTTAACATAATAATTCCTTATGAACTCATCTCGGTGACATTATCAACCCTTTCGAGGACACACTTTTCCGTCAAGAATTCACGACATGCCATACATAAAATACCGTGACCCAACTTTGTCGGTAATCGACCGGTTATTCTAATCGGTCAATTCATTTGGAAAATCAAAGTCACTAATATTAAATGCACACACCCGCAATAATATTAGGAATTAAGAATAAAATACACTGAGATTTAAATCGATTATCTAAGGCAATCCTAATCGATAAATCTCAAGTGATCCGCCCAATACACCAAGTGTACAAGTATGATAAAATAATTAAGACCAATTATTTTCTCTCTCATACAACGACTATACCGATGGATTGGTCGTTGTCCATCTAGGTCGTGAGCTACTGTTTGATCAATATACGAGTAACCGATAGTATGATCTTTCGTGTGACGTCGCACACCATACTAATTACAACGTATATAATCCAGGACTATAATTTGCATATATTTAATTATAAATAATTAAAAGCAAATGATTGTTTATTTATTTAAATAGATTAAATTCCATGACCGGGAGTTTACGTTACTTAAATCTAGACATTAAGTATATAACTCCATCAATATCCCACTTATATTAAGGTCTAGTCATTTCCTCCGAACTCCCGACTCTCATACCCATCACGTGCTTAATCTGCACTTCAAAAGAAGTGCCATGTGAATGAGCATTCTAGGTTGCGGTCTCCGAAGTTATCTTGGTGACTACATCGTCGTCTCACTTGACGATGACTCGTATCAGGTGGTACTTGCGCTCTATGTGTTATCTTCACTATGGACTTATGATTTCTTATTGTTCGCCATTGCACCGCTATTTACATAGCCATTGGTAAACTAAGAATCATTTCTAAGTCCCGAGGTTATCCCGGAGCCCTACCAAAACTTCCGCTGCCTCTGAGACCGCCATTCGGTTACCCATGGCAGAGTCTGAAAAGCATCGTGCTTATCACTCTTCCATGTTAAAGCTCCACCTCCTTTTAAAAGTGAACACATAGACTGATATCGACTTACACCGGTCCTAATTTGATTAGAGATCTGAGAAAATGTAATCCAAAGGAAAAATTCGTCTTGCTCCGTATAATACTTCGAAAGTACTTTACAGCATTCGAATATGATGGAGTTATATTCTAAATGTCTATTTTAGTGACAATATGGAACTCCTTATCTGTGTTTTTCATTATCTATTAATCAAACAGTTCACATTTTGTTTTATATACACTCTATGCTATAGTCCTAGATATATGCGTTGAGATAGTATGGCGTGAGGAGACACGCGGAAGATCATACTATCGGTTACTCGTATACTATCGAACAGTAGCTCACGACTTAGATGGACAGGGACAATCCATCGGTACGTCGTAGTGTGACTTGGTAATAGTTGGTCTTGACTATTATGTTACACTTGTACACTTGGTGTATTGAGCAGGACCACGGGAGGGCGTTCGATTTATACTAATCGGAGTAATCGAACTAGACCTCAGATATTATGGATATATGAGTTCCTAATCCCTATATAATTATAGGTGTGTGTGTCCAATTCTCGGTTCTTTGACTTGCTAGTGAGTGAGACTATTTGACTAGTCAATATTCTCGGTAAATTGGGAATCGGAATTGTACACACGGCATGCTATAGATTATAGACAGGAAACCGTGTCCCATTTATTGGGTTGATGATGTCCCCGAGATGAGCTCATAAAGTTTATCATGTAAACCCTGCAGGTGGATTCGTTCCACATGATAATAAGGATGAGTGGTACTAGTCTTGGATAATAAGAAATGAATTAATTTAATTATTAGTAATTAAAGTTAATTCGTGGACATTCGATATCTTAAACACGGGGAAAGTCGTATCTGTAATTTCGGCGGAAATATTATTGGAAAAATAATATAGATTAATTAATTGGAAATTCAATTATAATTTTATAGTGGAATTAATTATAATTAAAATTGGATTTAATTAAAGGTTTTCTTTTTAAGGACACCAGTTTAATTAAATTGCAATTTAGCCTAACTAATTAATTGTCCTAAGGTCCCTAGTGTGGCCTATATAAACCCCTTATTCTCTCTTCTCCTAACCTAACTTACGCAGCTTTTATTTTTCTTCACTTGAGAAAATAAAACGTGAGAAAAAGGGTTTGAGAGAGAAGAAGAAGAGAAGACTCCGGTGGATCGTTGCCCACACAACGTCCGGTGTCGAGGGCTAGGATACACAGTAGAAGATCTCAGGGTGTTCGCCTATTCGGCTTCTCCGAATCACGGAACAAAGGTATAGAATTGAAACCCCAATTCCGCTTCGTTTCGTGTTCTACTTTGTACGTAATTATACAACAAATCATCGATTGGTTTTCGTGGCTTGGATTCATGTTTCTAGGACTGCTGGGAGGTCTCTGACCTCCAGCACGGTGGTCGGATCGAGAAAAACGCGTCGGAACGGGCTGAACGGGCGCGATCCGCTGCTGGAATCGCGACGTTGTCGGCCGACAGCTATATGTGTCGGCCGACACAGCCCTGTCGGGCGACAGCCTTACGGCGTCGGCCGACAGACAAGGCAGAAGCCCTCGAAACGCGCGGTTGCACCTTCGGTCACTACTAAAAAAATAGCCATAGAAATCGAGTATTACCCGATATAAATGAGTTATGCGACCGTTGTGTATGGAGTCGATGTCTATACTAGCCATATTTCAGACATCGGTTATAAACCGATATCTGTAAATCCATTTAAATCAGTTTTAATTATTTCAGTTATCGGTTATCAACCGATATCAGTATTAATATTTAAATCTATTTTAATTGGGAAAATCGATATAATTGGGAACATAAGAAATCGAGTATTAACCGATTTCGTTGCGAGCACATAAACCCGATATCTGAAATATGCCTATTTCATTTAATTAACAAAAAGTGATGTCTTTTACAGTTTGATACATCATTTTACTCTTTTACAAACGATGTCTTTAACACTAAAATCACACCAAATATATAAATATATTAATAAAAATATCAATACCATAATATTAATTTGTTTCAATAACATCCTAAACATTGTTAATATTAACCAATATCCAAGACATTCGATCAAACACCGATAGAAATCCAAAACATGATCGAAAATAAACATCATAAATAGCCGATAAACAACAATTGGAGGCTCAGACACTCTCTTAATAAAATACCCATTGATGCTTTGGCAGCCTCTATAATCTCCTTCGCTTTATCTTTGTCTCCGGCTATGCCTGTCAGACTTGAAAGATTGTCTTCAGACCAAGTTGAGCTTTCTCCAGAACTCCAGATTGATCAGATCAATTCAAAAGGGAAGAACTTAGAAACCATAAACATCATTAAATAATCCCAAAAGGCAATAATATTTAAATATTGAAAAAAAAAGCAGTAACCTTTAGATTATCAATGAAACGGGTAAAATGCAAGCGCACGCCTCTAAGTATCTCATGAATGGAAGATGTAACTCCATCTACCTGTGGAAGAGAAAGGTGGCCCCCAACCCATGCCATTTATTACCAAAGAAAACAAATGAAATAAACATATATATTCGAAGTGATCATTAACTGTCGAAGTGATCACTCCTATGATACTAAAAAGCTAGCACAATCAAGCATAGTGGGGTAGCCAGTACGAGAAATTGGGGTGGGTCGGAGAGATTAATATTTATAAAAGGAAAAAGATCCAAGCAGCACCTGACTTGTCGTCGTTCCAATAGCCAATAGAGCAATCGATGTCCATTGCAAATTAGAAAGCTTCCTCTTCAGAAACAGCCTAAACATGGAAATCAAATTATCTGGTTGTAACTATAGAATGTCAAGAGTTACATGAAATAAAACAAAGGCTCAAAATATTTAAACTTCTAACAGCAAGTGCTCATGTGAATCAAGGATGAGAGTTGAGTGGTGCACCTGAACAATATTCTAGTCCTGTTCCATCAACCACAAAAATGTATCAATTTTTCTTTGAGGGAGAAAACCGAAGAAGCCAAGAATGCACGTTTTAATCAACTTACAGAACTTTCATGGCGAAAGTGTTCATCCACCAAATGTAGGTATTGAAAACGAGGTAGTCCACATCCTTCCAATTCTTGTCGTGCTTCTTGATGGAGCCGGACATGATGATCCAGTTCAAGATGCTGTACTTGTTCGGGTCGTCTGAGTTTGACTCCACGAGGAATGGGGCCCAGTAAAACTCCATAGTAGCATTGTAATCCTGCCCGATCGAATATATGAATGCATGATCTAGCTACATAATCAAGATTAACTAATTCTAATATTAGCAATAATTAAACGAAAAAGAAAAAAGAGTGACTGACCTCAATTCTGAACACAGATAAGGAACCAGTCTTGTTCGAGCTCTTCCTACCCGGTGGGACGACATATTGAACGAAATATATCATCGATTCCCATTGATTCCGATTCAATGAGTCCCCAACAAACATCATCCTCTTGTTCCTCATCTTCTCAAACAATAATCGCTGTCGAAAACATTCGTTATTCGCAATCGAAACCAGCAAAATCGATTAATTCCAATAAAGTACACCATATAATTAAAACAGAGTAATTACCATAATTAAAAAATAATTAATTGATGCTTACTTAGGCAAAGAGAAATCTCTGGGCTGCCATCACCAATTCTGGTACGAAGAATTTTTCCATCCATTCCTCATACAGGTTACCTGCGTCGTGAGAAACTCGCACTCGTCCTCCTTGTACAGCGGCTGGGTGACGTCATCGTACACCCATCGCCCTGTGAACAGATCGCAATCCTCCCGCGAGATCTCGATTTCCTCCTCCTCCTCATCCGAGAAGATTTCGGAGTCGTGCTTCGCGGAGATCTGCGGAGACGCGGCGGTGAACCTGTTCGGCTTCGCCGAGAATTTCGGGAGGGGCAAGAGGATTTGTCGCCGGAGAAAATGTTTCGCGTGCTCGATTTGTGGCCGGAGATCGAATCGTTTTCTCTAAGGAGTCTCTGTCGCAGGTGAGGACCGAGGCGGAGGCGGTGTTGGAGGTGGGGGAGGAGGAAGAAAGTGAGGCCCCGAACATTTGTCGGTGAATTAGGGTTTTTTTAGAGGGAAATGGGGAAGAAGATGAGTTGGTGTCTGAGATATAATAAGGAAAATCTTAACTTCAAATTTTTTTAATTTTTTTTTATCACATTTAAATCCTTGTTACGTTTACAACTGATATTATAAAGTAAAGATTTTTTAAAAATATCAATTAAATCACTTACACAATACAAGTGATTTTATTGTTTTTTTAAACGATCTCATTTAAATCGATTTCATTTAAAAATGATGTTATAATTCAAATTTAAATCAGTTATTTTTAAACTGATTAAAATATTAACACTTACATCGGGCGCATTTGGAGATGATTTAAATGAAGTGATGTCTATGACTCTGTTTTTAGTAGTGGGTGCGATGGATGGGCGTGTTTCGGGTCTGGGGCTTCGCGTTGAGGTCAGTAGGGACGACGGGGGTCGACTGGGCTTGTCCGGATGTTCGAGTAGTCGAACGGACATGTCCCGGGTAGTCGATTTCCAACAGAATATTCCTTTTCTAGGATTACCTTGATATCCTCCCACTATGCTAACCGCATAGCCGATATCAAGTTGTCGTTTTTCAACATTGCATTTATTAGGCTTTCCAAACTCAAAGTGTAGGAATCTGCTTTCTTTGCATCTATTTCTTTTTATGTGTTCCAAAACACATATCCTTAGGTAGATGAATTTCGTGTCTGAAAGGTAACAAACCTTTCTCAGAATTATGCATGTTAAAACGAACCATAATAGTATAAGATATCTAGGAGAAGTACAATGTTCTTTTCTTGAGATCCTAGATCTTAAGAACATGCCGTAATTTCTTCCTTTATCTTATATATCGATTTATCCAGAAAACCATCATTTTATGTCTTACAACATCTTTACATTGTTACCAATGATAAAATGTTATCTACATACTATCGTCAATGCCTTTTGATGAATCCATCAAATGGACTATCTCATCAATTCGCAAGTTCCACGATTCATAGCTTCATAACAATCCATGAATGGATTAACTTAGCTTGCACTCTGAATGACCTTGCCTCTCAGCAATAATCCTTATTGCTTTTCAAGAAGGCACATTTAAATTCAGTACTGCCTCTAGGTAGATCTAGGGATCGATTTCATGTGTACTAGATCCAGAGTTCGAAACTCTCCTAGTCTTATGAATTTCTCCGGTTGTCCAACAACCTCCCACTGCAATGGTATTTCGTTGTACAAATAGTTATAACAGTAGGTGCAGTTTAGTGGTGTACCGCTACTCGGTTCGACTGGTTCCTAGTCTTTATCCATTTCTCTCATTCCAAAGTATCATGTCACTTTGGGCTTTGTGTTTCATCCAATAGTATTCCTCTATGAACCGGGCGTTAGAACTTATAACGTCTTTCTGATTCATAGTACTATTTGGACACAAACTTTTGTTCTTCTAGGATATTCTACAACCGCATTAGAATGAGCTGTTGTCTTCCAGAAATATCCATAGAACATAGGTAGTTCCGAATAACTCATCCTTTTACCATTAGAGTTCCATTTCTTATTTTCGTTACGCCATTTCTACACAAGAGTGTATGGTGTAGTCATTTGGGATATAATCCCAATCTCTGATTATGTTATGCATTACTTAGACAGGTAATAGCCTTTGCGATCAAATCGCAGGCTTTTGATGGATATGCCTTGAAGGTTCTCCACAATAGCTTTGTGTCTATTGACTTGTCAAAACACTTGCTTTTGTGGAATATCAAGTATCTTAATCCATATTTCGAGCATCCATGAAGTACTCGTACCTTCCTTGTCTGAGTAGACATAGGTCTGCATACATCAGTGTTAATCAATTTCAATACTTGTCCGGATTTTATATCCTTTATCCAAAAAGGTTTGCTAAGATTTGTATTATCTTTCAAATTCAATTCTTAGGTCGGAAGGTCCACTCCTTCAACTTAATTGATCAAATCAATTTTCGACCTTTGAATTTTATTTGAATAAATACTACTTAGCATAAATTCCACAAGTATAATGATTCAATAAAGAAATATCTCTAATAGGTAAAACGAGTTATATAAAACGGTTTGTTGCATCGTGGTAGACTTAGGATTCATCATTCACATATTGCTAACTAATGTACCAGAATAGATAGTACCATCATTTCTTCTCAATAAACATCAAATGATTAAAAGAAATAAAATATCTATTCATTAATAATTTGAAAACCAGAAAAAAGTTCTTCCTAAAATAAAGGGTACATAAAAGAAATAACTTGAAATGAAATCCTATAATTACTAAAAGCAGATAAAATGTCTTCCACTGCAACAGCTGCCTCCCCCACAACTCTACCCATGTAGACTCGAACTCTTCTTCTCTAAGCCGCCGGGTTTTCTGGAACCCCTGCACTAGAATGCACATACTGTCAGTGGTTCCATATCTACTCACCAGATTCTGGTAGATAATACCGCTGACTATGTTTTACGACTAAAGAAAATTCGTACCTTTGAGAGGACAATCAGACTTCCAGTGTCCAGACTTCTTGCATCGGAAGCACTTGCCTTTAGGCTTACTGGTCCCTTCTCGTGGTCCATGTTTCATGGCACCACTGGGTTTCCAGGCTTGCTTCTTCTTCTTGCCCTTACCTCCAATAGGCTTCAAGCCTTTGGACTTGGTAGCTACAAGTGTTTGAGACTTGCCCTTCTTGTAGATCCCCTATGCCGCCTTTAGTTCAGTCAGGAGTTCCGCCAGAGAATATGATAACTTACTCATATTATAGCTCATACGGAGCTGCTCAAAATCAGGGGCCAGAGACTGCAGTATGACGTCGACTTGCGTCTCACCGTCAATCTGAGCTCCTAGGATTGCTTTGTGTCGTGTGTGTAAGTATTTTCTCTTTGTTTTTAGTTGTCTTTTATTAGTCGTGTTAGTTGTTTTATGTTATTTATCGTGTTATGTTGAGTAGTGTGTGTGTTGATCTCACGGGTATTTGGAGTTGGTTGTTGTGCATATTTAAGAGCAAAAATCGAAAGAATCGAGAAGGAAACGAGTCGGGAACGGAAAGACGAAAGCGGGCTGGATATTTACAATTTTGTCGGCCAATACATTTGATAAAATTCCAGAAATGAAGTTGGCGGTTGAGGGGCGGTTACGTGGCGGTTTTGGAAGCATTTGGACATGGATATAAGTGATTTTTCTTGTAGAAAATCATTATCTCTCGTCTTGGAACTCGACGTAGAGTGAGGGACGTCGGTATTGACGACATCGACGTTCTAATAATCGTAATCGAGTTCTACGGCCTTCGTAAACTCTGCAATGTAATCATTTCTTAGTTTTTCATTCCGTTCTTAGTTTAAGAATGTTGATTATGTTATGTTCGATTGTGTTTTAAATTTCTTTTTATTTAATGTCTTAATGTTATTTCTCAATTCTCTTTAATTGTTTTAGTTAATCATGCTTTCGTTTATGTTTAGATATTTTGTTTTCATGTAATTTCCATGTTTGCTCGAATGATGAATCGAGAGTCGCGAAAAAGAACTAGTTATGTCAGTCAAAGTACCAGTACCAAATTTTACAAGAGATTTTGCATTTGCTGAGACAACAGTAACAACTTCATATTCAGTGACAAGTTCAGAAGTACTGGGACTAGTTATGTCAGACGAAGTACTAGTACCAGCTATTACAAAAGATTTTTCATCTGCTGAAACAACTTTTGAGAAAACAGCATTTGAGTTTTTCTGGTCTTGTACTTCATCATCATTATTTTGAAAACCTAAACCACATTTATCATCATGTCCCATAACTAACAATTCATCAAGATTAATTTTACCTTGGTTCATCTTCTTGAATATTGCGTTTGCTTCCTCCAACTTGTTTTTAGTCTTGTTCAGTTCAACGTCCTTCTTAGTCAGCATCCTTTCAAGTCGTGTCAAATCAGCTTTATGAGACTTGTTCTCAATCTGCAGTTGTTGTACTATACTGCACTGGTCTTTTTACTTGACATTAAGAATGTCATACAACGATTTGAGTTGAAAGAATAGCTTCATGGGATCTTCCTCAGATGCATACTCGTGTTCACCATCTGAATCATACGCAACAGAGTTTAGACAAAATAATGTAGAGTACTCAGTGTCATACCTTGTTTTCGTAACATCAGAATCTGTTGAGTTATCGAACTCATAGTCTGAAAGGGTCCCCTCATCAATGTCTGCGAACAAGGCACTTTGATCATGTGTTGGGGTACTCATGTCACCTTCGTCTTCACTCAAGTTGTCATCATCTAAAGCAACATAGGTGACTTTTATTCCCAATCTCCGTAGCGTGTTTGCACACTCATTGGCAATGTGTCTGAACCCCTTACATTCGTGACATTGAATAGTTGATAGATTCTTCGATCTGGTATTGTCAGAATAAGCACGTCTTTGGCTAGTCGGAGGACTATCAGTATGTCTTCCAGGTCTTTGTGGAGTATTCAGCTCGTTGCTGTTACTCCCAGTGTTGGTACCTTGCTGAAATTGTCCTTCAGAGGTTTTGTTCCTGGACTCCTGACTAAAACGCCTCTTGTACAGATGCTTCATTTGTCTGGTCAATAGGGCTACCTTGTCCTCAGTACTAGCATTCAGGAGTTCCATCAGTTCAGCTTCTTCATCATCATCTTCAGTCTGTTGACTGGACAGAGGTCTGGAACTACTAGCTTGTGGTGTACCGCCTGTTTGGTCTCCTTTTGACCAGAGTGATGTGACGTTCAGAGTACTGGAACCACGCTGATCTCGCTCAAGCATCGTCATCTCATACGTCTTGATATCGTTCATTAATTCTGAAAATTCGATGTCCCCTGCAACTTTTGCCGTTTCAATAGCCGTTACCTTGATGAGAAATTTAGAGGACATTGTTCTCAAGGCTTTGGATACGAGTGTTTTGTTGAGCATGGGCTCTCCAAGTTCTGCACATTCGTTGGCAATGTCATACAACGCATTGAAGTAGCTTGTTGCGGTTTCATCTTCTCTCATCCTCATGTTCTCGAAGTTAGTTGCGAGAACCCTCAGTCGAGACTCCCTCACGGACTTGTTTCCTTCACAGTGGATCTGCAACGTGTCCCAAGCCTCCTTTGTTGATTTTGAGTTCTTGATTACTCTGAACATATTTGTGTCGACAGAACCGTAGAGTTCCGTCAACGCCTTTCGTTTGCGGAAGCGGCTTCTCGTTCATCCTTCGTCCATAGCTTCGAGGGCTTGTGAACTAGATCTTCACGGTCATCATGCATCGGATGTTCCCATCCGTCTTCAACTGCATCCCACGCACGTGTGTCAATAGATTTAATTTTAGAACGAGTATGTACCTTCCAGTGGGAGTAGTTGGATCCATCAAGCACAATAGTACGAATCAAGTAGCTTGAATCCATGTTGAGTCGACTGCACGGATCTCACTTCGTATGTCAAGTGACCCGCTCTGATACCAATTGAAAAAGAGGTCGACTCGCAGTTCACGTACTGAAACAGAAAATTCAGTCACTGTAACGAGTTTAAAGTTCAACTGTCCAGAGAACAACAGATTGAGTACTGCTGTCACAGAACAGCAGATTCAGTTTTGCAGCGGAAATAGTAAAAAGTACAGTAACTGGAAAACGTAGAGAACAAGGATATAATCTTCGTAAGTTGTATCAATCAATACAACTTAACAAGCTGCTTCAAAAACAATAAACTTTCACTATAAATCGTGAATACAAAACAATCCGAGAAAAGCAATAAAAGACTAAACAGTCACGAGACTGAATAGTTAGTACTCGGACAAATATTTAAAAAATAAAAACGTGTGCTGAAAATATTTCTCTCTAAAAATATGGCGTGCATCAGCTTGTCTTCTTCAATCACGTGAGTCTTGTATTTATAAGGTACTAATCTTCTCCTCCAAGTAATAAGTCTTCTATGGTAAAAAGACTCCTTCCATAACTAGAAGATCTTGTACCTTATCTTGTAGATATTGAATATCTTTTCCTCTTTATCTTGGATTCTCCTCCCAATAATAAATATTCCCAAAATAAATATTCCACCAAAGAAAGTCAAAATTAGTCAAAGTCAAAATTAATTAAATAAATTAATTTCGACTCCAACATGGTATAATATTGGGAGTGCAATTATATTTATATAGTGTAATTAAATATAATTAATAGATTAATTAATAGACTTGGGCTTGTGCTCAATTTAATTAATTCTATTGGAAGCCCAATATTCCACCTCCTTAAGATCCCCTACGTAGCCTATATAAGCACTACATGGTCTTCACAATTAGACAAGACAAGATAATCATAGTTGATTAGTCTAGAGAGTTCGTGAAGGAGATCCATAGAGCTTGGAGGATCGTCGCCCACCCCGACGTTCAAGCTAGTGCAAGGAATACGTAGGAAAATTTCAAGGTCTTCAAATATCTCGTTTTTCCGGACAACGAGAACAAAGGTAAAATCATGAAAACCCCCTTTATGATTTAAAGTTTTAATATTGCATATATACATGAACGAAGATCCAGGACGGACGAACTCCGCGGACGGGGATAGACCGCAAGGACGAGATCCCCGGCGGAGATCGAGAGAAGCCCTCGGCAGGGATCCTAGGGGTGGCGATCGGCCCTAGGGCATGCGATCGAGTTGGGCTTGATCGCCGGGCAGCCGCGAGGCTGGCCCGATCGCGGTCCGTTGGGCGGACCGCCCTCCTACGCGGTGGCGGCGAGTCACCGGACTCGCCCCGGGGGGTTGCTGTGCGCAACCCCATGCGATCGCGTGAGCGATCGCGAGCCCCGTACGGGGGCTCGGCTGGGCACCGGCGGTGTGTTCGGTCGGGCTCTAGCTCGTGCGGTGGTTCGCGTGTTCTCCAGCGAACGGGATATCGATTTCCAACAGACATGTACGATGACATCACATGTAATTTCCATGCTACACACCATGATTGATATGTCATTGTTTGTAGTGATATATGTGATTACTGTTGGGCCCAGTTACGTTTAATGTGACGAAAACCTCTTTAGTCCTTTGTCAGTGTCGCCGATGATAAGATTATCTTAAGGATACATATACACATGACAACATATTGAGCTCATTTTGGTAATACACATTTGTTCGGTATCACATGTTTGATCTAGTGGGAGATTGTTGGATAAATTCAACATATTGGGCTTCCATTTGTCAAATTAAATGTGTATGGTTGTCTCTAAAGAAGCCTATTGTAAAGTGATCCATTACAGATTAAATTTGGGCTTATGTAAGTATCATAATAATTATGGGCTTTTATGTGTTTATACCATTAAGTGGGATTTGATTTGTTGAGGGACCAAAACAATACCCTAGATCTATAAATTAGGTTATGGTCCCCAAACATCAGTATCTCTAATCTCACGTATTCTCTCTACGCTGTGAATCGAAAAAAAGTACTGATAGTTTGGGAAACCATCAATCTCGTAATCTCGTTCATCTCAATCATTTTATGGATTCAGGTACGCTTCCGCTTTATATATTTATATTCTCATATGTTTCGGTTAATCGTCATAAAAACAATTAGGGTAATTGATGAAGCATGTTTTATGTGATTAAATCATGCTTATTTGGTATTTAATTTCTAACATTTCTTCCAACCAATTTGAGGTATCTAACACTCTTTTCAAAATTTTATCAGCTCTACCAATTTATTAGTGTGCGATTTTTAAGAAATCTGAAAATTTAATCGAGTGGGACATCATTCATAATATTAAATTGAGTCAATAAAGCTCAGTCTTCTTTTTTCAATTATTATGTGATATCTAAATAGTGATTATAATCTTTAAAATAATTATTTAAATAATCACAAATAAACAGTAACATATTATATGTTTAAAAATAAAAAACATAAAAAAAAATCAATTTTAAGTGAACCGTAAATAAATTTTGAATATTTTTAATTTTTTTCCTTCAAAATATTAATTATTAAGTTGATAGCAAAAGAAAATAATAATTGGTAACATTAGGGTTTGGGGCTACTTGATTATTATTTTATAATAAAATTTACATTCTAATTTAATTTTAAAAATAAATTTTATTAAAATACTTCAAAAACCGATCCAATCAAAAATTCACAATCATTATATATATATATATATATATATATATATATATATATATATATATATATAAAGAGAAGGGCATTGATGCCGCGTCTACGATTCTAATTGTACACCCATGAGTATATCTTCATGTATTTTTTGATAAATATTCATTAGGTATGCTAAAATATTCATTGTTATGCTAATTTAATGTTTATGATAATTGTTTTTTGAAATGAAGATTTCTTAATTGTTAAATAATGATTTTTATATTTTAAAGGGTGAAACCACTATTTATATTGTACTCCCGAGAGTATAATATAGGTATTGAAGAGTACGTATCACTCCTATCACCACGTTAGGAGGTCAGCTAATTATTGAATTAATAGTTTCATAAAATACCATATTATCTCTAACCCCCCAAAAAGCAGCCCCTTCTTCATCGTCGAGATCTCTGCGCAGCAGTGGTATGTAACCTGGTACGGTAAGAACGGAATATATATTTAAGGATTGTTGACCAAGGTACACACCTCTTTTTTTCCATTCACTTTGTCAAAGTATTTTTTATTTATTTGTCAAAATTGATTGTTGTTCAAATTTTCAATGTGTTAAGTTTAATTGCTACTGTGTTTAAGAAATTGCTTTGAAATTAAGGGTTATAAATTGCACCTTGTAGATTTGGAGGGGTTATGATTGTGGTGAGTTTCTTGGATTTTCCACCTCTCCTCTTATCAAAGAGTAAGACCAACTATTTTATATTTATACTTGTTCTTTTTTTAATTTTATTTAATTCAAATATGTTGGTTTTGTTTGTCTATTGATTTTTCTGTGTTTCTGTCTATCTATATGTGATGATTGTTTTGCGTATCGATGAATTGTGTGTAAATTAATTCCGATCCGATTATTATTATGATTATTAATTCAATTCACCTCAGCTCGACATGGGAAAACCACCTTGCTGTGATAAAACGGGAGTGCAGAAGACATCATCCTTGTTTCTTACATTCAAGAACATGGTAATGGCAACTGGAGAGTTGTTCCTAACAACACAGGTACTGTTTGGTGTGTTCAAACACATACCTAAATAATTTTATTTTTATTTTTGTGTTTATTTAGAAATAAATAAAAATCTAGCTATTTTGAGGGTGGATTGATTAAGGACATTAAGAGTTGCCGCCTCCGGTGGATTGATTAAGGACATTAAGGCCATTTATGATATTTTTTTTAGATTAGGTTGCAAGCTCACTCAGGCAGTTGGGGTCCCATACAATGGCTTGAGTCACTTTGAAACCGGCACGGTAAAATAACCGAGCCATTTTCGTTCAATAATATTTATGATGAAGGGGTATTGTTTGTAGCTCCTTGTTTTAGTGTTCTTTTAAGAAATATTTTATGAGCAATCTTCTCAGTGCTCGCAGTTTTCGGTGTCTTTGTCTCTCAAGATTTTCAGTGTTGTTGGGCAACTTAGTATGTGAAGTTTCGTATACAAAAGTTTCGTATAATAAGTGTATGTAACAACACAAAATATATTAGCTTTATCAGTTTAGAACAGATCAATCTGCACTTTGGTTTGGTTGATTAATGTCAAATATTTTTTGTCTTGGAATTTCAAATTCTCTCTCTAGAAATGCACTAGCTTATTACTTTGAAATTCTTGTGGCTTTGGCAGTTGCTGCTGATGGAGTTGTTTACTTAATGTCTAGTTATAAGTATCGTAAACTCCCGGTCATAGTATTTAATCTATTTAAATAAATAATCGTTTGTTTTTAATTATTTATAATTAAATAAAAGAAAATATAGTTCTGGATTATATACGTTGTATTTAGTATGGTGTGCATCGTCACACGGAAGATCATACTATCAGTCACTCGTATATAATCAAACAGTAGCTCACGACCTAGATGGACAAGAACTAATCCATCGGTATAGTCGTTGTATGAGAGAGAAAATAATTGGTCTCGATTATTTTATCATACTTGTACACTTGGTGTATTGAGCGGATCGCTTGAGATTTATCGATTAGGATTGCCTTGGATAATCGATATAAATCTCTGAATATTTTATTCTCAATCCCTGATATTATTGCGGGTGTGTGCATTTAATATTAGTGACTTTGATTTTCCAAAGGAATTGATTGATTAGAATAACCGATCAATTACCGGCAAAGTTGGGTCACGGTATTTTATGTATGACATGCCGTGAATTCTTGAAGGGAAAATGTGTCCTCGAAAGGGTTGATAATATCCCCGAGATGAGTTCATAAGGAATTATTATGTAAACCTCATGAGTGGATTTGTTCCACATAATAATTAAAGTTGAATGGTACTAGTCTCGGATATAAGAGATGAATAAATTAATTAAGCAATAAATTAATTTTATTCATGGATATTTATATCTTAAACACATGGAATAAATAATACTACCGGAGATAATATTATTTGATATAATATGGTGAATATTGGGAGTGCAATTATATTTATATAGTGGAAGTAATTATATAATTAATATTAATGGATTAATAGATTTCGGCTTGGGCTCAATTTAATCATTAATATTGGAAGCCCAATATTCCACCTCCTTTAGATCCCCTACTTAGCCTATAAAAGCACTACATGGTCTTCTCTATTCTCATAACTTGAAGATCATAATTCTAGAGAGAGAAAGTAGAGAGAAGGAGATCCATAAGCATGGAGGATCGTCGCCCACACGACGTTCAAGCTAGTGGAAGGAATACGTGGGAAGATCCGAAGGTCTTCAAATCAATCTCGTTTCTCCGCACAATGAGATCAAAGGTAAAATCGATAAACACCCTCTATGATTTTATGTGATTTATAAATCGTGATATATACATGAACGAAGATCCGGGAACGTACGATTCCGCGGATGGGGATGAACCGCGAGGTCGACATCCCCGCGGAGATCGAACCCTCGGCTGGGAGCCGATGGAGGCGATCGAACCTAGAGTTCGATCGCGACGGCACACGGGAGGAGCCCCGGCCGGACGACGGGGCATGCGATCGACCGCGACGGTCGATCGCCGGGCAGCCGTGGCTGTAGCCGCGGCGGGTTCGCCGTTGGGCAAACCGCCCTCCTCATGGCGGTGGAGGTGAGTCGCCGAACTCACCGCCCGGGGCTGCCGGAAGCAGCCCCATGCGATCGCGAGCCCCGACGAGGGGCTCGGCTAGGGTTTAGCCGCGGGTTCATACCGCGGCGACGCTCCGGTCGAGCTCCGGCGTCGTGCGGTGGTTCGCGTGTTTTTCCGGCGATGGGATTTCGGTCGGGGTTATGTTTTCCGCTATTCCGTTAACCCCGGTATATCGATTTCCAACAATTGGTATCAAAGCGTTGGTTCTAGTTCATGTATATGTTCGATTTTGTGTTCTACCTTGCAGGGATTCCGACTATTATGGCTTTTAATTATTTGTTAATTATTGTCATAATTTTTTATTAAACTCTCAGACATGTCGAGATTTGTTTTGTGTGGATGAATTCTTGTAATAGTAAAAATTTGGGGGTTGACCGAATTTAGGATTTATTATTGTTCTATGTTTTCCGGAAAGTGTATAAGGTCGATTTCATGTATAGAATCGATACCGGAATTGTAATTTAAATTTGTAATTTAATTTTACGTTGGTTCGATGTTGAGACGATCGCCGGAGAACGAAGTGTGACGAAGGAGACGATGAGAGGGAAGGACCGGGGCCGATCATCCCCATGATCGACCCCATGCGATCGATCGAGAGGAAGGGGGCGACGCCCCACTCGGCCATGGGCTGCCGCCGGCGGGTGGTGGCTGGACGGCTGGGGTGGTGGCGGCGGCGGCTCTCCCCTTTGTGGTCGATCGGTGGGGGTGGTGCGGGGATCCCCAACCCGTACTACTCCTACTGTGATTTACTTTCCTAATTTAATTCGGTTTTCCTATTTTGAGTGTTTTTATTTTTTTAGGAACTCTCATGGAATAGGAAAAGAATTAAATTGGAATTAATTTATTCCTTATTGAGTGTTCTTATTTATGGGAACTCTCATGGATAAGGAAAAGAATTGATTTGGAATTGATTTATTTCCTAATTGATTATTCCTATTTTATGAGAATTTTCATGTGCATGGAAATTAATTAATTTGGAAAGTAGAAGAGTCTTAATTTATTTTATTTCCTTATTCTATTATGGAAGGCTTCTAGAATGTTCCAAGTTTGACTTGGATAGGATTCTAAAGATTTAATAGAATTAGAAAGGAAAATAAATAAATAAAAATATTAATAATATTTAATTTTATTTTTGATTTATTCGATTGACTTAATTTTCGAATTAAGTATCTTTTGGATTTATTAAAAATAAATAGATTTAAATATTGAGATTAATATTCTCGTCACATGGAGCATTCATGAACGAAGACTGAAGACTAGAAGATGCGTACAAGGATGGAATAAAGCCATAATAGTCGGAAAATAATATTCTAGTATTATTTTGACTATTTGATAATATTTATGTGCTTTAATTTCATGTATGCATACTTATGTGTATTTAATTATGCATTAGATAGTGTATCCCTTTATTGTAAAAAGCTAAGTGCGAGAGGGATTGGAAACAATACACATGGTCTCCATTGCTGTTCTCTTGGTGACTTTTATGAACTTTTGAAGTTTATATAGACAAGTCATTGGAGGAGAATTTTTGTAATTCCTTTTACAAGAGACATTGATTAAGTTTATCAAACAATGCCTAATTTGTCTTTCTGAAACTGATTTCAAGTCGACTCATTCTCACCCCGGGGAGTGGAATGGAGCCAAAGCCACTTGGTCATGTGGATGACACAAATTAGAGACCTTCGTACCATTTCTTGAAATGGATCGATTGTCTGCTCGGCTCTCTCATTCTGTGAGAGATAGGGTCGTTCGCATGGTGAATCACTGGTAAGAAACTTCGAGTTTCACTTATGATTTACCACGCCTTGATTCACAAGATTATATGTCTCGAGAAATTGGGAGTCAATTATAAAAATCTTTTGGTGTAGTAAACGTCCACACAACGTGGCTTGCTATACTAATGAGATTTTGGATTAATTGATGTAGACAGTTATAGGGAATTGTGAAGGATTGTGAGTTATCGTAAACGTCCACACAACGTGGCTTGCGGTAATGTAGCGATTCCAAACGATTCACCTTAGTGCTGAGTAATGGTTTACACTTAGGTACGCTTTATAGTATCCTTCCCAACGAAGTTACGCTATAATTGATGTACGACCGAAGCAAATCTAATTACGAAATCGTTTGGATAGGTAAACGTCGACACAACGTGGCTTGCCATATCTGATGGGATTTTAGATGTGATTAGTAATTTAATAATATTATTTGAGGGAGATAATATCGGAAATTAAATTGATTATTTGTTTATGTGCTTATAGGTTTAGAGAATAGCTATGAATCCACTTTCTGTGATACTCAAGGAGAATAAACTCACTGGCCCCAATTATATTGATTGGAGGAGAAATCTGGACATTGTCCTAACTTCTGAGGAGTACAAGTTTGTACTTCATGATCAATGCCCTGCTGAGCCCACGAATGCCTCAACCGATGAGGAACGAACGACATATAGAAGGTGGAAAAAGACTGATGAGATGGCTAGGTGCTATATTTTGGCTTCCATGTCAAATGTACTCCAAAACCAGCATCAGTCGATGGACTCCGCCTATGATATGCTGTTTAACCTCAAAGAGATGTTTGGGCATCAATACTGTGCGGCTAGGCAAGATGCAATGAGAGTCCTTATGACAACATGTGTAAAGAATAAAATAAAATAATTGATTATTTAAAATTATTTAAGTAGTCTTTTTAGAAGTCCCGAACTTGCGCGTAGTTGGAATTTAATCTTATAAAGAATTATATTACACACAATAAAGTATAAAATACTTTATAATATATTTCTACACTAATTAAATTACAATATTTAATATAAATTACTAATATAAATCTCAACATAAATATAATTTAATCTCAACAAAGCTAATTAATCAAACTAAGCCGATCACGTAGTCAAAAGGCTATAACGTTACAGAATCCCAAAAATCTATAACTCCCTAACAAATCAACCTATTCAGAAGTGGTTGACCCCAACGTTAACTCAATCGCAATATATATAAACAGCTTCGTTGAGGAAAAACAATACACACAAGTTATCTGCCATCGATCAAAACCCTACTTTCACAACTCCTAAACACAAACGAAATAATAAACAAAGGAAGAAAAGACGCATCGATCCAACAAGACACGAAGGACATCCTCTTCGTACAATTCCAAAATCCTCCTCCTGTACTTGCAATCAGAATTCCAGTCACGAGCCTTAGACGCAGAACCTTAGGTGCTAGCTTCATCGTCGTTTATTCCGTTTGCTCTGCTTTCCTGGTCTCGTAACCACTCATAGAAGGTAATCCTCAAATTTCCTTTTAATTAACTTGTCTTCGTTTTTATAAGAACCTGCAAGAAACCTCTATCTTAGTATAGAGCCTTTTAAGTTTACATATTGCCTTAAAAGTTAGAACTTAACAATCTGCTCATATGCTCCTGTAAATCTCCTAGAAACCAATAACTAGTAAAAGAGAATAGAAGGGAACACGTTTTTATGCTCATAGGACTTTTGTTCGTTTAGATTCTTAAATTAATTAGACATTAGGCTAATGGAGTCGTCTTAAATCCTCTCCTAGTATATCCCACAATGAAATCTTAAATCCATGTTAGACCCAGTCAACCAAGAGAATTAAGAATCACGATCGAGATTTGGAATAATACATAATGGTGAATCGATTAGGAAAACCCGATTAGCAGAAGGAGATCGAGTCTTGTAGTTTTTGCCTAATTCCTAATTGATGTAGAAATCGCTTCCCGCAAATCAAATAGGAGTACAGTATCACTTCTCCTATTTCTCTATAATGTCAATTTGGCCCTTTGAATATATATTAATTACAAAGTAGTCTTAAATGATTTCAATTAAAATATACAGTTTAACCAAAAATTAATATTCCAAATAATTAGAATCAATATACATCAAAACATTATACGTATTAGTTTAATTAAATAATTTATATTTATATTAAATATGAGAATTTCACTTTAATAGGAAACAAAGCGCAAGGGACTTAGGAACTCCTCTCGGATTTAAAGATCTAATCGCACGATACGTTTATAAGGTAGGGGTTTCTCATCTCCTTTTTAATGTCTAATTTCAAAGTATGTGCTATATGTGATTTGAATATGTGAATTATTGCATGATATGAAAATGTTTTAGACTCGTGATCCAAAAGGGTCAGTGTCAGGAGGAGGCACCGAGGTATACTCGCATAAGTCAAAATTTATATTATAGAACCTGTGACCCAGAAGGGTCAGTGTCAGGAGGAGGCATCGTGGTTTACACGCCGTGTTCTATGATATGCGCAACATGTATTGAAAATTATGTTTCATTTTGTGATTTCATGATATGATAATTGTATATATATCGTACGATGATTTGAGATGTTGATTGGAGATGAGTAGTCCTTATTGAGCACGTTGAGCTCACCCCAAATCAACGCATTGTTTTTCAGGTACTTACGAGGATGATCACCGGGGAAATGACGAGGAGACGAATTAGAATTAGAATAATACCCCCCGGTTCTTCGTCCTCTTCGTCTTCTTCGTCACACGAGTTCTCCGGCGGTCGTCTCGGCATCGATCCAATGTAAATAAATTACAAGAAATAAATTTACAATTCCGGTATCGATTCTATACATGAAATCGACCCTATACACTTTCCGGAAAACATAGAACAATAATAATAAATCTAAATTCGGTCAACCCCCGAATTTTTACTATTACAAGCATTCATCCACACAAAACGAATCTCGACATGTCCGAGAGTTTAATAACGAATAATCATGGTAAAATTAAATAGCAATTAATTAAACGAATAATTAACAATTAATTTAAACCATGATAGTCGGAATCCCTGCGAGGTAGAACACAATTGAACAGATACATGAACACGAAACCAAACGCTCTGATACCAATTGCTGGAAATCGATATCCCGGGCCATTCAAATTTGCGGAAAATAATAACCCGACCGAAATCCTCGATCGCCGGAGACCGAACCGCGAACCCCACGTGACCCGAGGCCCGACCGAGCACCGCCACGGGCGAACCCGCGGCACCCAGCCGAGCCCCCACGAGGGCTCGCGATTGCTCTCGTAGCAATCGCTGGGGATGCACGAGGCATCCCCGGGGCTGCTCGTAGCAGCCCCGCAGCGAGCCCACGGCTCGCTGCCCAGCGGGGCCTAGCCCCCGCACGCATCCGCTGCGGGCGAACCCGCAGCACGTACGGGGTCGCTGCGGGTGACCCCGCAGCTTACCCGCGATCGATCCTAGGATCGATCGCACCCCTTGGCTTCGTCCGAGGGTTTCTCCTAGCCGCCCCGCACCGGCTGTCCGAACCCTAGGGTTCGACCGCCACCTTCGATCCTCGCCGGGGATCTTGAATCCCCGTCCCCGAGGTTCGTCGTTTCCCGGATCGTGCGTTCATGTATGTATCACAATTAAATTGAACATAAAATCACATAAGGAGTTTATGATCATACCTTTGATTCGTTGTGCGGAGAAACGAAATCAAGTTGAAGACCTTTTGGATCTTCCCACGTATTCCTTGCACTCCGTTCGAACGTCGGGTGGGCGACGATCTATCGAACTCCTATGGATCTCCTTCAACTCTCTAGAATATCAAGTATGATAATCTTGTCTTATTCAAGTTTTTAATTATGAAGGCCATGTAGTGCTTTTATAGGCTACGTAGGGGATCTAAAGGAGGTGGAATATTGGGCTTCCAATATTGAAGATTAAATTGAGCCCACTGCCCAAGTCCATTAATCCTTATCAATATTAATTAATTTATTTTCCACTATATAAATTAATTGCACTCCCAATATTAAACCATATTATATCAAATAATATTTCTCCGGTAGTATTATTTATTCCGTGTATTTAAGATTTAAATATCCATGAATAAAATTAATTTATTGCTAATTAATTTATTCATCTCTTTAATCCGAGACTAGTACCATTCAACCTTAATTATTGTGCGGAACGAATCCACTCATGAGGTTTACACAATAATTCCTTATGAACTCATCTCGGGGATATTATCAACCCTTCCGGGATACACTGTCCGGTCAATTATTCACGGCATGCCATATATGAAATATAGTGACCCAACTTAACCGGTAATCAACTCAATAATTAAATCGGTTAATTCCTTTGGTAAATCAAAGTCACTTATATTAAATATACACACCCGCAATAATATCGGGGATTAAGAATAAAATACACTGAGACTCGAATCGATTATCGCCGGCAATCCTAATCGATGAATCTCAACGATCCGCTCAATACACCAAGTGTACAAGTGTGATAAAATAATTAAGACAAATTATTTTCTCTCTCACACAACGACTATACCGATGGATTGGTCCGGGTCCATCTAGGTCGTGAGCCACTGTTTGATTAAATACGAGTAACCGATAGTATGATCTTCTGTGTGGGCCCGACACACCATACTAACTACAACGTATAAAATCTAGGACTATGATTTGCATATATTTAATTAATAATAATTAAAAGCAAACGATTGTTTATTAATTTAATAGATTAAATGCTATGACCGGGAGTTTACCGTTACTTAAATCTAGACATTAAGTACACAACTCCAACAATTCTGGTGTACGAAGGGAGGTTATGTATTCCAAAGGATGAAGAGTTGAGAAGAGAAATTCTCGAAGAAGCTCATAGTACTCCTTATACAGCACACCCCGGTGGAACAAAAATGTATTGAGACTTAAGAACCATGTTTTGGTGGAGAAGTATGAAGAGAGACATAGCTAAATTCGTGGAAAGTTGCATGGTTTGTCAACGAGTGAAGGCTGAACACCAACGACCGTTGGGTCTGCTCAAGCCGTTGGAAATTCCTGAGTGGAAATGGGAACACATTACGATGGACTTCGTGGTAGGCTTGCCGCCATCGATAAGAGGTAACAAAGCTATTTGGGTAATTGTGGATCGTCTCACGAAATCAGCACATTTCTTACCAGTTAAGATGACGTTCAGCATGGAGCAATACGCACAAATCTATATTCGTGAGATTGTGAAATTGCACGGAGTTCCTGTGTCGATTGTGTCAGATAGAGACACGAGATTCACCTCTCGATTTTGGAGGAGTTTGCAAGAAGCGCTTGGGACAAAATTAAGGTTCAGCACGGCTTATCACCCTCAAACGGATGGTCAATCCGAACGAACGAATCAAATACTCGAAGATATGTTGAGAACTTGTGTTCTGGATTTGGGAGGTCAATGGGAAACTCTTTTACCGTTGGTAGAGTTTGCTTACAATAACAGTTACCAAGCGACAATCGGTATGGCGCCATATGAAGCCTTATACGGAAGAAAGTGTAGATCACCATTATATTGGAGCGAAGTGGGGGAGAAAAAGATTTAAGGACCCGAGTTGGTCCAAGAAACCGTGAAACACATCGCTACTATACAAAATCGGATTAAAGTCGCCCAAGATCGACAAAAATCTTACGCGGACCGAAGAAGGAAAGATCTTCACTTTGAGATTGGTGATCATGTATTTCTAAAAGTAGCACCGGTCAGAGGCATCATCAGATTCGGCGAGAAGGGTAAACTGAAACCGAGATACGTAGGACCTTTTGAGATACTCAAAAGGATCGGAGACTTAGCCTACGAGCTAGCATTGCCACCAAAACTTTCAAACGTACATAACGTCTTTCATGTGTCGATGTTGAGAAAATATATGCATGACCCGAGACATGTGGTGAGTCACGATGAGTTGGACATTCGGGAAGACTTGACTTACGAGGAGACTCCAGAAGAAATATTGGATCGTAAGGTCCAAAATTTAAGGAACAAAGAAGTTGTTCTGCTTAAAGTTCAATGGAGAAGACATAACAAGAGTGAAGCTACATGGGAACGAGAGGATGAATTTTACGCAAAGTATCCGAGTTTTCTGCATACTGATTAGTCTCTGAATTTCGAGGACGAAATTTTTCGAAGAGGGGTAGTATTGTAATGTCCATGTGTAAAGAATAAAATAAAATAATTGATTATTTAAAATTATTTAAGTAGTCTTTTTAGAAGTCCCGAACTTGCGCGTAGTTGGAATTTAATCTTATAAATAATTATATTACACACAATAAAGTATATTTAATTAATAAAGTATAAAATACTTTATAATGTATTTCTACACTAATTAAATTACAATATTTAATATAAATTACTAATATAAATCTCAACATAAATATAATTTAATCTCAACAAAGCTAATTAATCAAACTAAGCCGATCACGTAGTCAAAAGGCTATAACGTTACAGAATCCCAAAAATCTATAACTCCCTAACAAATCAACCTATTCAGAAGGGGTTGACCCCAACGTTAACTCAATCTCAATATATATAAACAGCTTCGTTGAGGAAAAACAATACACACAATTTATCTGCCATCGATCAAAACCCTACTTTCACAACTCCTAAACACAAACGAAATAATAAACAAAGGAAGAAAAGACGCATCGATCCAACAAGACACGAAGGACATCCTCTTCGTACAATTCCAAAATCATCCTCCTGTACTTGCAATCAGAATTCCAGTCACGAGCCTTAGACGCAGAACCTTAGGTGCTAGCTTCATCGTCATTTATTCCGTTTGCTCTGCTTTCCTGGTCTCGTAACCACTCATAGAAGGTAATCCTCAAATTTCCTTTTAATTAACTTGTCTTCGTTTTTATAAGAACCTGCAAGAAACCTCTATCTTAGTATAGAGCCTTTTAAGTTTACATATTGCCTTAAAAGTTAGAACTAAACAATCTGCTCATATGCTCCTGTAAATCTCCTATAAACCAATAACTAGTAAAAGAGAATGGAAGGGAACACGTTTTTATGCTCATAGGACTTTTGTTCATTTAGATTCTTAAATTAATTAGACATTAGGCTAATGGAGTCGTCTTAAATCCCCTCCTAGTATATCCCACAATGAAATCTTAAATCCATGTTAGACCCAGTCAACCAAGAGAATTAAGAATCACGATCGAGATTTGGAATAATACATAATGGTCTCAACTTTCCACCTACCCTTGATGAATCGATTAGGAAAACCCGATTAGCAGAAGGAGATCGAGTCTTGTAGTTTTTGCCTAATTCCTAATTGATGTAGAAATCGCTTCCCGCAAATCAAATAGGAGTACAGTATCACTTCTCCTATTTCTCTATAATGTCAATTTGGCCCTTTGAATATATATTAATTACAAAGTAGTCTTAAATGATTTCAATTAAAATATACAGTTTAACCAAAAATTAATATTCCAAATAATTAGAATCAATATACATCAAAACATTATACGTATTAGTTTAATTAAATAATTTATATTTATATTAAATATGAGAATTTCACTTTAATAGGAAACAAAGCGCAAGGGACTTAGGAACTCCTCTCGGATTTAAAGATCTAATCGCACGATACGTTTATAAGGTAGGGGTTTCTCATCTCCTTTTTAATGTCTAATTTCAAAGTATGTGCTATATGTGATTTGAATATGTGAATTATTGCATGATATGAAAATGTTTTAGACTCGTGATCCAAAAGGGTCAGTGTCAGGAGGAGGCACCGAGGTATACTCGCATGGGTCAAAATTTATATTATAGAACCTGTGACCCAGAAGGGTCAGTGTCAGGAGGAGGCATCGTGGTTTACACGCCGTGTTCTATGATATGCGCAACATGTATTGAAAATTATGTTTCATTTTGTGATTTCATGATATGATAATTGTATATATATCGTACGATGATTTTAGATGTTGATTGGAGATGAGTAGTCCTTATTGAGCACGTTGAGCTCACCCCAAATCAACGCATTGTTTTTCAGGTACTTACGAGGATGATCACCGGGGAAATGACGAGGAGACGAATTAGAATTTTTCATTTGGTTATTATATACTATTTTCCGCTGCAAACTTTGACTTCAAAAACTTCTAGAAGTACTTTTATTTTTGAGCTAATAACTTCGAAATGATGACTTTATTTTTATTACTGGTATTTGAAAAATATGACGTGGAACATTTGAGTTTTCAAAAGTATGTGAGTAGCGCCTCTAAATACGAAATTATTTTCTGATAAAATATCTTTTATTATGAGTTAAGAAAATTGGGGCGTTACAGCTTCCGATGCAAGAAGTCTGGACACTGGAGGTCTGATTGTCCTCTCAAAGGTACGAATCCTTCTTTAGTCATTAAAACATAGTCAGCGGTATTATCTACCAGAAATCTGGTGTGTAGATATGGAACCACTGACGGTATGTGCATTTTAAATGCAGGGGTTCCAGAAAACCCGGCGACTTAGAGAAGAAAAGTTCGAGTCTACATGGGCAAAGCTGTAGAGGAGGCAGCTGTTGCAGTGGAAGACATTTTATCTGCTTTTAGTAGCTATATGATTTCATTTCTAGTTATTGCTTTTATGTACCCCTTTTATTTTAGAAAGAACTATGTTCTGGTTTTCTATTATTAATGAATCGATATTTATTTCTTTTAATCATTTGATGATTATTGAGAAGAAATTATGATATTATCTATTCTGGTACATTAGTTAGCAATATGTGAATGATGAATCCTAAGTCTCCACGATGCAACATACCGTAGTATATAATTCGTTTTACTTGTTAGAGATATTTCTTTACTAAATCATTATACTTGTGAATTATATGCTAAGTAGTTATTATTCAAATAAGATTCAAATGTTGAAAATTGATTTGATCAATTAAGTTGAAGGAGTGGACCTTCCAACCTAAGAATTGAATTTGGAAGATAATACGACTAAGCAAATCTTTCTGGATAAAGGATGTAGAATCCGGACAAGTATTGAAATTGATTAACACTGATATGCAGACCTATGTCTACTTAGACAAGAAAGGTACGAGTACTTCATTTGATGAATACTCCAAGTATGGATTAGAATACTTGATACACCACAAGAGTAAGTGTTTTGACAAGTCAATGGACACAAGCTATTGTGGAAGAATTATCAAAGTATATTCATAAGGAGCCTGTGATCTAATCACGGAGGCTAGTACCTGTCTGAAGACATAACATAATCAGTAATTGGAATTAGATTCCAAATGACTAACACCATACACTTCATGTGTAGACATGGTGTATAAATAAGAAATAGATCTCTGAAGGAAAGGTAAAAGAAAGAGTTAATCGGTACTACCTATGTTCTATGAATATTTATGAAAGACAACGGCACATTTCAATGTGGTTGTAAAATATCCTAGAAGAACAAAAGCTACGTGTTCAAATAGTACTATGAACCAGAAGGACATTATAAGTTATAACGCCCAGTTCTTAGAAGAATACTATTAAGATGAAACACAAAGCCCAAAATGAAGAAATACCTTAGAGTGAGAGAAAAAGACAAAGACTGGAAACCAGCCAAACCGAGTAGCAGTACACCACTAACTGCACCTACTGTTAGTACTGTTTATACACCGGAACGCCATTGTAGTGGGAGGTTGCTGATCAACCGGAGATGTTCATAAGACTAGAAGAGTTGTTGAACTCTGGATCTAGTAAACATGAAATCGATCCCTAGATCTACATAAAGGCAGTACTAGATCTAAATGTGTTTTCTTAGAAAGCAATAAAGATTATTGCTGAGAGACAAGATCATTTAGAGTACAAGCTTAGTTGATCCATTAATGGATTGTAAAAAAGCTATAATTTGTGGTACTTGCGAATTGATGAGATAATCCATTTGATGGATTCATCAAAAGGCATGGACGAATAATGTGTATTGGAAACATAATGGAAACAAGGTGGTGTTTCTCGGAGATTTGATGTAGATAACATTCTATCATTGGGAACAATGTAAAAGTGTTATCAGACATAAAATAATGGTTGTCTAAGATAGAATCGATATATAAGATAAAGAAGAAGATAGATCATGTTCTTAAGATCTAGGATCTGGAGAAAAGAACATTGTAATTCTCTTAGAAATCTTATACGATTAAGGTTCGTTTTAACATGCATCATTCCAAGAAGGGTATGTTACCTTTCAAACAAGGAATGCATCTATCTAAAGGAATGTGTTTTGAACACAAAGGAGATAGAAGCAGTAAAAGCAGTTTCCTACACTTTGAGTGTGGAAAGCTTTAAAATGCAATGTTGAAAAACGAGAACCAGATATCGACTATGCATTTGGCATAGTGGGAGGATATCAAGGAAATCCTGGAAAGGAATATTCGACTGCTGTAAAAGTACTTTCGAAGTACTGTTCTAGACTACGAAGCAGACGAACTTTTTCCTTTGGATTACATTTCTCAGATCTCTAATCAAATCAGGATCAGTGTAAGTCGATATCAGGCTATGTGTTCACTTGTAAAGGAAGGTGATGCTTTAGAATGGAAGAGTGATAAGCACGATGCTTTTCGAACTCAACCATGGGTAACCAAACTGCAGCCTCAGAGGCAGCGGAAGTTGTGGTAAAGCTTTGGGATAACCTCTAGACTTAGATATGATTCTTGGTTTACCAAAGGCTATTAAGATAGCGGTGCAATGGCAAACTGAAAGAAATCATAAGTCCATAGTGATGATAACACATAGAGCAAGTACCACCTGATATGAGTCATCGTCAAGTGAGACGAATTTGTAGTCACCAAGATAACTTCAGAGACGGCAACCTAGAATGCTCATGCACGAGGCACTTCTTTGAAAGTGCAGATTAAGCACGTGATGGGTATGGAAGTCGGGAGTTTGGATGAAATGACTAGACCTTAGTATAAGTGGGAGATTGATGGAGTTGTATACTTAATGTCTAGTTATAAGTATCGTAAACTCCCGGTCATAGTATTTAATCTATTTAAATGAATAATCGTTTGCTTTTAATTATTTATAATTAAATAAATAAAAATATAGTTCTGGATTATATACGTTGTATTTAGTATGGTGTGCGTCGTCACACGGAAAATCATACTATCAGTCACTCGTATATAATCAAACAGTAGCTCACGACCTAGATGGACAAGAACTAATCCATCGGTATAGTCGTTGTATGAGAGAGAAAATAATTGGTCTTGATTATTTTATCATACTTGTACACTTGGTGTATTGAGCGGATCGCTTGAGATTTATCGATTAGGATTGCCTTGGATAATCGATATAAATCTCTGAGTATTTTATTCTCAATCCCTGATATTATTGCGGGTGTGTGCATTTAATATTAGTGACTTTGATTTTCCAAAGGAATTGATTGATTAGAATAACCGATCAATTACCGGCAAAGTTGGGTCACGGTATTTTATGTATGACATGCCGTGAATTCTTGACGGGAAAATGTGTCCTCGAAAGGGTTGATAATATCCCCGAGATGAGTTCATAAGAAATTATTATGTAAACCTCATGAGTGGATTTGTTCCGCATAATAATTAAAGTTGAATGGTACTAATCTCGGATATAAGAGATGAATAAATTAATTAAGCAATAAATTAATTTTATTCATGAATATTTATATCTTAAACACATGGAATAAATAATACTACCGGAGAGAATATTATTTGATATAATATTGGTGAATATTGGGAGTGCAATTATATTTATATAGTGGAAGTAATTATATAATTAATATTAATGGATTAATAGATTTGGGTTTGGGCTCAATTTAATCATTAATATTGGAAGCCCAATATTCCACCTCCTTTAGATCCCATACGTAGCCTATAAAAGCACTACATGGTCTTCTCTATTCTCATAACTTGAAGATCATAATTTCTAGAGAGAGAAAGTAGAGAGAAGGAGATCCATAAGCTTGGAGGATCGTCGCCCACACGACGTTCAAGCTAGTGCAAGGAATACGTGGGAAGATCCGAAGGTCTTCAAATCAATCTCGTTTCTCCGCACAACGAGATCAAAGGTAAAATCGATAAACACCCTCTATGATTTTATGTGATTTATAAATCGTGATATATACATGAACGAAGATCCGGGAACGTACGATTCCGCGGATGGGGATGGACCGCGAGGTCGACATCCCCGCGGAGATCGAACCCTCGGCTGGGAGCCGAGGGAGGCGATCGAACCTAGGGTTCGATCGCGACGGCACACGGGAGGAGCCCCGGCTGGACGCCGAGGCATGCGATCGACTGCGACGGTAGATCGCCGGGTAGCCGCGGCGGGTTCGCCGCTGGGCGAACCGCCCTCCTCATGGCGGTGGCGGTGAGTCGCCGGACTCACCGCCCGGGGCTGCCGGAAGCAGCCCCATGCGATCGCGTGCGATCGCGAGCCCCGGCGAGGGACTCGTCTAGGGTTTAGCCGCGGGTTCATCCCGCAGCGACGCTCCGGTCGAGCTCCGGCGTCGTGCGGTGGTTCGCGTGTTTTTCCGGCGATGAGATTGCGGTCGGGGTTATGTTTTCCGCTATTCCGTTAACCCCGGGATATCGATTTCCAACAGCTGCTATTCCAGAAGGTTTGCCAACAGTTATTACGACTTGCTTGGCCCTGAGAACGAAAAAAATGGCTGCTACTAATACGCTTGTCCGTAAGCTGCCTAGCGTTGAGACACTTGGATGCACGACTGTTATTTGCTCTGATAAGACTGGCACCTTGACTATCAATCAGATGACAATCTCTAAGCTTGTTGCTATGGGATCGGAAGCAAATGCTCTTTGAACCTTTGACGTGCAAGGAACATCCTACGATCCTTTGGATGGGAAAATACAAAATTGGCCAGCTGGTCAGTTGAATGCTAACCTCACATGATTGCAAATATGCTAACCTTCACATTTTGTTCAGGGGGGCATTGGTACAACAAGGCCTTCAAGCCGTTGCACTTCATGGTGGTCGTAGTCAAAGTGTTGATCGCATAGAAGGTTTACCAAGTCATATAGGCACGGCAAGACGATCGCCACTAGTATATATATATATATATATATATATATATATATATATGTGTGTGTGTTTTGTAATACTTACATAGTACCATTAATATATATATATATATATATATATGTGTGTGTGTTTTGTAATACTTACATAGTACCATTAGTAATTTTGCATCAGTGTGTATTGTAATATATATATATATATATATATATATATATATATATATATATATATATATATATATATATATATTAGAAATTCTATATAGTAATACTCTATATAGGAATAAACTCTTTATAGTAATAAAAAATTCAAGTCCCGACTCGGGACCAGTTATAAATAAGAATAAACTCCATATTGTCATAAGTCATACATTTTTCAAGTCTCACCTTAAGGATTTATATCTTTATATAGGAATAAAGGATTAATATATAATAAAAATATTTATTAATAATGTTTTTATTTATGAAAATCAATAACATGTTTAAGATGACTTGAAATATTTATCAAAATCAATAACATATAGTATATGATAAAAGTTTATAGTCCTTAGATTAATTAATATTTTATTCAATTTTTATGTTAAACACAATTTTTAAACAAATATATAGTCAAATTTTATTATTCAAAACTATTATATTGATTTTGTGAATTTAAAGATAGATAATATTGTATGTATATTATTTTTATATTTATATTATTTTTTATAGAAAAAATTATTTTTATTTTGTATAACCCTATATAAGAATAACTCTCTATAGTAATATTTTTTTCCGATCCCAACGATATGACTGTACGGAGTTTCTACTGTATATATATATTATCATCATTATATATAATTCATAATATCTTGTCTATTTTTTGTATTAAGTACATGTTACTGTTAATTATTTATTGTCAAAAAATGTAGTTGGAGAGTGCATATTCTTAATGTCCCAAATTAGTATTAATTTGACACTTAAATTTAAAAATAAATAAATAAAATGTATTTTAAAATGAAAAATAAATAAATGTATTTTAAAATGAAAAATGAATAAATAATTTTACTTTTAAGTATTTTAATATTATTATAATATAACAAAAGTAGCTTGAATACTTTTATAAGACATGAAAGTATAAATTTAAACATAAATATTTATTAATATTACAATAAATAAATTATTTATTAATATATAAAATTGATAAACAAATTAATAGAAAATAATAAATTATAATTTAATTGGATATTTAAACGATTTTTATAATAATTTATTGAAATGGATAGAATTTTAATAATAAATAAATAAAAATTAGTGTTGATATTCAAAATTTTAAAATATTATTATAAAATTAATATATAAAAATATAAAATATATTATTATAAAATTAATATATTAATTATTATTATTTTATATTAATTTTTCTAATATTTTTTCAAATATAATCACTTATAAGTTATAATCACTTCAAATTTATTTACAATTGAAAACGCAATTTTTTTTTTAAGTTTAAATATTGTTGTGGTATTTAAAAAGCAAAATGTACTTATATTTTAAAGCATAATTATTTTGTAAAATAACAAAAAAAAAATTAAAATATGGATATTAAGGAAAATTTATAACGTACAACTAAATGTACAAAGAACTACTAGTACTATCCAAAATAACTGTTATTCGCGCATAATGAAGATTGTTGTATTACGCATGGAGATTTGATTGTCGTATTACATTTCATTAATCTATTGTAAATGAGATTGTTGAAATTTCTTGATCTAAGTACGATGATAAAGATTTGATTTAAGCTGAATGAAGATTCATTCATTACTTAATGAAGATTATTGATATAGATGAAGATGAAATTTATCAAAATGAAAATTTTTGATTTTAGAATCAAGATAAGATTATTGATATAGAATGAAATTTAGCAAAATGAAAATTAATTTATTAAGTAATTTATATTTAATTTTATAATGATTTTTTTTAATCTAAATACGCGTTTTAAATTTATATTTTTGTAAATAAAGTTTATTGTATTAGTTTTTTTTATTTACTATTAAAAGAATTTAACGATAAATTAAAATTTTAATTTGGATTTTTATTATTAAATAGGCTACATGTACCATGTATTGTACATCTAGTTGCACATTATAGTACTCGATATTAAAGGTGCATATTTTGCACCGAATAATAAGTTGTTTATTATTAATCGTTAGATTTTAGTAATCGATTAAATTTAACACTAATAAACTCTTCTCCCACAAATTGAAAATCACGTACTCGTTCCCGTTAATTATAATTGTATATTTATTATAAGTGTAAATATTAATGTCACAAATAAATAGAAATGTCAATGGGGTCAGTCCATTCGGTTTCGGCCTAGCCTACTCGGGTTATCGGGTTACATCAGTTCGGGCTGGAATTTTATCGGGCTGGAAATTTTTAACACTAACCCTAAAATCTTATGTTTCAGGCTAGCACGTCGGGCTGAAAAAAATAATATTATATAATAAAAAAAATAATTTTTAATATCAAATTAAATTTAATATTAATAAAATATTAATATTTAATAATTATTATTATTATTCTAATATTTAAATTGCCCAAAATTTCAAATATATATTAATAATATTTAAAATTGTAATTTTAGTTGACAATTTTCTTTTATTTTAATTTTTAATAAATTATTTCATTTATTTAATATATTTGTATAAATAAATAAAATGAATTTTAATATATTTAAATAAATCGGGTTGTCGGACTAGCCCACTCGGTTTGTCAGGCTAATTCGACTTTGATTTTTTCGAGTCGAAAATATTCGGCCCTTATCCTACATTTTTTCGAGCGGGCTTCGAACTAGCTCACTATTTAAAGTTGGATTCACACTCCTACAAATAAACCGTTCAGCTTTTAACTTTTTTATATTAAAAAACACAAATAATTTGTTAAAACAAAAATTGTTTGAACAAAGATACCATTTTATAAATTGAAAAAAAAATAATAAAGTGAGAGATTATGTTTTTATTTTTATTATTTGTTGTTACTAGTAAGGTTTAGGTCTGATTATTGATTATTGTGATTAAAAAATGGGGGCAGAGGCATTTAAAGGCCAAAGCATAAGAGTATACAAGTTCTGAAGCCCCGTCCATAAAAATGTAAGTCAAGTAAGCCAATTTGAATGAAAAGACTTAACTGCCCTTAAAAGTTATCTTTTCTCACAAAAAACAAATCGAATATTACAAAATAACAAAAAGAATATCAGAAAAATAAAGTTGCCCCACAAAATCAATTTTCGACGTTTGAAATTCACACGCACGACGAGCGCCGCCACGGTGAAACACCAGCCCCGACCGTTTTCGTATCAACTATTCAACTCCGTCTCCGACGATCATCATTATGGCAAGCAGTGACAATATGGACAACCCAGACAATCGCGCTCAACCTCCGGTAAGTCCATAACCCTAGCTTTCGAACTTTCGATTATTCGAGCTTTGATGTTTGTAAATCATTCGATTATAATTTGATATCGGTATATCCTTTCAAGATAGGGTTTTTGTTTCCGACATTTTAAAATGGTTAATGGTTTATTGCTCTCTGCAATTTTTTCGCATGCGGTTGTGTGTCAGTTCTAGTAGACGACGGTTCAACCGTGAGTTTTATCACCGTGTATTATCACGGTAGAATTTAAGACGGTGATATATCTCACGGGTGACATACACCGTGTGTACTTACGGTCTTGTCGATTTACGACTATGATTCATCTCACGGTGTACATTTACCGTGTTTACTTACGGTCTTGTACGAGCACGATCCACGACAGTGTTTTATTTCATGGTGTATGTGTACTTACGGTCTTGTACGTGCACGATCCACGACAGTGTTTTATTTCACGGTGTATGTGTACTTACGGTCTTGTACGAGCACGATCCACGACTGTGATTCATCTCACGGTGTTTATTTACCGTGTGTACTTACGGTCTTGTACGAGCACGATCCACGACAGTGTTTTATTTCACGGTGTATGTGTACTTACGGTCTTGTACGTGCACGATCCACGACAGTGTTTTATTTCACGGTGTATGTGTACTTACGGTCTTGTACGAGGACGATCCACGACAGTGTTTTATTTCACGGTGTATGTGTACTTACGGTCTTGTACGTGCACGATCCACGACAGTGTTTTATTTCACGGTATATGTGTACTTACGGTCTTGTACGAGCACGATCCACGACTGTGATTCATCTAACGGTGTAAATTTACCGTGTGTACTTACGGTCTTGTACGAGCACGATCCACGACAGTGTTTTATTTCACGGTGTATGTGTACTTACGGTCTTGTACGTGCACGATCCACGACAGTGTTTTATTTCACGGTGTATGTGTACTTACGGTCTTGTACGAGCACGATCCACGACTGTGATTCATCTCACGGTGTAAATTTACCGTGTGTACTTACGGTCTTGTACGAGCACGATCCACGACAGTGTTTTATTTCACGGTGTATGTGTACTTACGGTCTTGTACGAGCACGATCCACGTGGAAAAACATATTCACCATATGTTCAAGGTCGTGTGTAATGTACACCGTGGAAGAACACCGTTTTGTATGTTCACGGTGAATTTACACCGTGATATTCTATATTTTTTTTCTTATAGTGTAATTTCACCGTGTCGTTATATTTCGCATCTTTTATCCTTTAATTCTTATTTATTTATTTCATATTTCAGTTTGGATTTGAATGGAAGAGACCAACCAATCTGCAGTCGGTCAATTTAAGTCTCAGTTTGTATACTCGCTACGAAGTTCCGGAACTGATCACGAAGACAATAAAAGATATCGGGGGTGATGCCGTCGCAGTTCGCGATTTTTTTGCGCTGCCTTACATGAAAAGTGTTCTGGGAATAAGATTTACTGCCAAATCAAGCACTAATTTTTTGCACCACCTCGTATGTCGAGAGTTGTCAGGTCCGTCAATACCGGAGAAGGAGCATTGGTTCTACGTCGGTGGTAAGACTGCGAAACTCACACCCGCCGCTTATGCCATTGTAACGGGACTGAATTTCGACATCTACGATGAATTTGACATCCATGCCACACCCCAGTCTGCTCCAGGTAGCTTAAATAAGCGGCTATTCGGTGGGAAGCGTGTAAGAAGCAATGATCTACGCAAGTTATTTGCGGCCAAACAACTCTTCGATGGGGAACAACCTGCCTCGTTGGAGGATTACATTAAAGTCGCCAATCTCATCGTCTACTATTCCTTCTTTCTTTGTCGATCCGCTGAAATGTACAATCATATACCCTAAATCTCAAACTATGAACACTAATTAAGCACTCATGATATCGTTTACTTATTTTATGTGAAGGCCGTCATGGTTTGTCATCTTCCGGGACATTGGGTCGTAGTTCGAATTTTTTTTGATTATTGGACTGTCGAGCTGTATGACTCGTTAGCTCATAACTATGAGCCTGGTGTGAACCCTCGCGCCTCTGAGTTCAAGTGTTTTTTGAAGGTCTTACCTCGAATGTTGGAGAAAACAGGTTACTGGGAAAGAAAAAGATTACCTGTGAAAACGGAAGACTTCAAGCTCAAGGTCATGCCAGCCGAAGAACAATTTGCCCAAGATGACAACCACTCTTGCGGTCCTTTCTGAACAATGTATTTGGAACGAATGCTCACCGACCCATCATTGTATCGTAACGCGGACGACATCGATATTAAAGCTGTCAGAAAAAACATAGCACTGAAGATATTTTTGGATGTCCTGCAAAGACATTGAACTCCCTTTTTGATTAAGGGATGGATAACAGTTGGTTTCGTTTTGGTTTGCAAGAGAGTAAACTTTTCATATACTGTATGCCGTTGTATGTATAACCGTGTGGTTTATCAGCGCCGTGTGCAAAACTATCAATGACTGTATTTAAAAAAAAAAAATTGTTGATCACCGTGTGCACTTACGGTCTTGTATCAGCACGAACCACGACTGTGATATATCTCACGGTGTAAATTTACCGTGTGTACTTTCGGTCGTGTATGTTCACGATTCACGACACTGTTTTAATAATATCATCTATAAACATTTCACGGTATACCAACGGCGACGGTTATTGTATTTGAATTTAAAGACGTCTTCACTCTCACACGGTGATCTCACGAGACGTCACCGTGATACAACACCGTGTGGTTATCAAATCCATTCTAAAAATATTTGAAATTGAACGAGTTCTGTTTTTAGATGGCGTATTTTCGTTGCTATAAGGATTGGGGCGGGTTAGCCGATGCACGTGTACTTAAATATTAGTGGTGTCAGTTATCAGGACAGCTTTTGCAGGCGGGTATTCATCTTTTATTCTTTTATTTAAAATTAAAATTAAAACATCGGAAAATAAATGAGAGGGGGAAGCCGTTTTACGCACGGCTCAGTAAAACGTATATTGTGCACGGTCATTTAGTTTCATGGTTGTATACGCACGGTGATACATGGTCATCAATACATCTTCACCGTGGCTTGTTCAACCCGAAAAAAACGATTGACAATCGTTTGTATACACTTTTAAGGCGTCGTTACCATCTACGGGTTCATATTTCAGGCATTGAGACGTACGGTATCTGAAATTAAAGACGTACGATGTGATTTGTATTAATGCATGTCTCAAATTCAAGAGATGTTTAGTTAAAACTTAAAATTGGTAACAATTTGGAGTACTCTCAAGTGTGATCATATTGCACATGGTATGTCAAATTTAATCGTTTGATGGATTATTGTGGATTTTTTCGGTTAAATATAATCATTTCCATAGAAAATTAACTTTGCTTAGGCATTTAGCCAAAAGGATTATTGCGATTGTGCAAGAATCACACGAAAACGTGAGTGTTCATACTCATACGGTGACCTCACGAGACGTCACCGTGATACAACACCGTGTGGTTATCAAATCAATTTTAAACATTTTTGAAATTGAACGAGTTCTTTTTGTTGGAATTCGATATCCCGGGCTATTAAAAATTGCGGAAACCATAGCCCGATCAAAAACCATTCGCCGGAGATCACATGAACGCCGATGAACGCGCCGGAGCACGAGCCGAACGCACGACACGGCCGAAGCCGCGCGCACGCCCAGCCCGAGCCCCCGTCCGCGGGGCTCATGCGATCGAAGGATCGATCGCGTCGTGCGATCGATCGGCTGGGGCTGCAGCGGCAACCCCGCGGTGAGTCCGGCGACTCACCGCCGTCGGGGAGGGGGGCAGCTCGCCCAGCGAGCCGCGGCGGCACCAGCCGCCACCCCGCGATCGAACCTAGGGTTCGATCGCACCCCGGCGTCCAGCCGGGGTTCTCCTCGATCGCGCATCCCCGGCGTCCAGCCGGGGTGCTCTTGGTTCGATCCCCACGAAGTCCTCGAGCCGCGGCGGTCCGGTGGTTTCACCACCACCGCCCGGTTCGTCCTCGTTCCGGGGTTCGTCCTCGGATCTTGGTTCTACGGTATTTTCAATAAATAATCGAATAAAATCATCAAGGGTGTTTAACGATTTTGTACCTTCGATTCGTTGTTCGGAGAAACGAGATCAATCGATGACCTTGAGATCTTCCCACGTATTCCTTGCACTAGCCCGGACGTCGTGTGGGCGACGATCTACCGAACTCCATGGATCCTCCTCTCTACTTTCTCTCTCTAGAATTGTGATCTTCAAGTTATATGAGAATAGAGAAGACCATGTAGTGCTTTTATAGGCTACGTAGGGGATCTTAAGGAGGTGGAATATTGGGCTTCCAATATTGAAGATTAAATTGAGCCCAATGCTCAAGTCCATTAATCCTTATCAATATTAATTAATTCTATTTTCCACTATATAAAATTAATTGCACTCCCAATATTAAACCATATTATATCAAATAATATTTCTCCGGTAGTATTATTTATTCCGTGTATTTAAGATATAAATATCCATGAATAAAATTAATTTATTGCTAATTAATTTATTCATCTCTTATATCCGAGACTAGTACCATTCAACCTTAATTATTATGCGGAATGAATCCACCTGCAGGGTTTACATAATAATTCCTTATGAACTCATCTCGGGGATATTATCAACCCTTACGGGATACACTTTCCCGTCAAGTATTCACGGCATGTCATATATAAAATATAGTGACCCAACTTAACCGGTAATTAACCCAATAATTAAATCGGTTAATTCCTTTGGTAAATCAAAGTCACTCATATTAAATATACACACCCGCAATAATATCGGGGATTAAGAATAAAATACACTGAGACTCGAATCGATTATCGCCGGCAATCCTAATCGATGAATCTCAACGATCCGCTCAATACACCAAGTGTACAAGTGTGATAAAATAATTAAGACAAATTATTTTCTCTCTCACACAACGACTATACCGATGGATTGGTCCGTGTCCATCTAGGTCGTGAGCAACTGTTCGATTAAATACGAGTAACCGATAGTATGATCTTCTGTGTGGGCCCGACACACCATACTAACTACAACGTATAGAATCCAGGACTATAATTTTCATATATTTAATTATAAATAATTAAACGCAAATAATTGTTTATTTAATTAAATAGATTAGTGGCAATGGATCGTGAGTTTCCGTTACTTAAATCTAGACATTAAGTACACAACTCCAACAATCTCCCACTTGTACTAAGGTCTAGTCATTTCCTCCAAACTCCCGACTCCCATACTCATCACGTGCTTAAGTTGTACTTCCAAGAAGTACTATGTGAATGAGCACTCTAGGTTGCCGCTCTGAAGTTATCTTGGTGACTACAGCTTCGTCTCCCTCGACGATGACTCGTATCAGGTGGTACTTGCACTATGTGTTATCTTACACTTATGGACTTGTGATTTCTTACCATTTGCCATCGCACCGCTATACACATAGCCTTTTGGCAAATTAAGAATCACCTCTAAGTCCCAGAGATTATCCCGGAGTTATACCAAAACTTCCGCTGCCTCTAAGGCCGCTATTTGGTTACCCATGGCAGAGTCCGAAAAGCATCGTGCTTATCACTCTTCCATGTTAAAACTCCTTCTCCTTCAATAGTGAAACACATAGCCTGATATCGACTTACACTGGTCCTCATTCGATTAGAAATCTAAGAGAATGTAATCCAAAGGAAAAACTCGTCTGCTTCGTAGTCTAGAACAATACTTCGAAAGTACTTTTACGGCAGTCGAATATTCCTTTCCAGGATTACCTTGATATCCTCCCACTATGCTAACCGCATAGCCGATATCAGGTTCTTGTTTTCAACAATGCATTTATTAAGCTTTCCACACTTAAAGTGTAGGAAACTGCTTTCATTGTTTCTATCTCCTTTTGTGTTCCAAAACACATATCCTTAGATAGATGCATTCCGTCTCTGAAAGGTAACGAACCTTTCTCGGAATCTTGCATGTTCAAAACGAACCATAATCATATATATATGTAAGATGTCCAGGAGAAGTACAATGTTCTCTTCTAGAGATCCAAGATCTCAAGAACATGTCCAACTTCTTCCTTTATCTTTCATAATGATTCATCTAGACAACCATCATTTTATGTCTGACAACATCTTTACATTGTTACCAATGATAAAATGTTATCTACATAAAACCTCCGAGAAACACCACCTTGTTTCCATCACGTTTCCCATACACATGATTCGTCAATGCCTTTTGATGAATCCATCAAATGGACTATCTCATCAATGCGCAAGTTCCACGAATTCTAGCTTTGCTACAATCCATAAATGGATCAACTAAGCTTGTACTCTAAATGATCTCGCCTCTTAGCAATAATCCTTATTGCTCTCCAAGAAGGCACATTTAGATCTAGTACTGCCTTCATGTAGTTCTAGGGATCGATTTCATGTATACTAGGTCCAGAGTCCGAAGACTCTCCTAGTCTTATGAATATCTCCGGTTGTCCCACAACCTCCCACTACAATGGCATTCCGGTGTATAAACAGTAATAACAGTAGGTGCAGTTAGTGGTGTACCGCTACTCAGTTCGGCTGGTTCTAAGTCTTAATCTTTCTCTCTCATTTCAAAGTATTACGTCACCTTGGGCTTTGTGGTTCATCATATAGTCTTTCTCTAAGAACCGGGCGTTAGAACTTATAACATCCTTCTGGTTCATAGTACTATTGAACACACATCTTTTTGTTCTTCTAGGATATTCTACAACCGCATTTGAATGTGCTGTTGTTTCCAGACATATCCATAGAACATAGGTAGTTCCGTGTAACTCATCTTCTACTATCTCTATAAGAGTTCCATTTCTTATTATCGACACACCATCTCTACACAACAGTGTATGGTGTAGTCATTTGGGATCAAATCCCAATCTCTGATCAGTATGCCATGCATTCCTCAGACAGGTACTTGCCTCCGCGATCAAATCGCAGGCTACAAATGGATATACCTTGATGGTTCTCCACAATTGCTTAGTGTCCATTGACTTGTCAAAACACTTGCTTTTGTGGCACATCAGGTACTCTAATCCATTTCTCGAGTAATCATCAAATGAAGTACTCGTACCTTATTGTCTGAGTAGTAAAAGGTCTGCATACATCAGAGTTAATCAATTCTTATACTTGTCCGGATCTTACATCTTATATCCATAAGGATTGCTTAGTCATGTTATCTTCCAAATTAGATTCATAGGTCGGAAGGTCCACTCCTTCAACTTAATTGATCAAATATCAATTATCGACCTTTGAACTTCTTATTTGAATAAAAATGACTCAGCATAAGAATCCACAAGTATAATTGATAAAGAAATTTCTTATTAGTAAAACGAGTTTTATACTACGGTTCGTTGCATCGTGGTGGACTCAGGATTCATCATTTATATATTGCTAGCTAATGTACCAGAATAGATAATATCTTTATTTCTTCTTATAACCATCAAATGATTAAAAGAAATAAAATATCCATTCATTAGAAATCCAGAACAAAGTTCTTTCTAATATGAAAGGTACATAAAAACAATAACCCAAAATGAAATCCTATAAAATGTCCTCCACTGCAACTGCTGCCTCCTCCACAGCATTGCCCATGTAGACTACGATTTCTTCTTTTCTAAGTCATTAGGTTTCCTGGAACCCTTGCATTTAAAATGCACATACCGTCAGTGGTTCCATATCTACACACCAGGTTCCGGTAGATAATACCACTGACTATGTTTTATGACTAAAGAAAAATTTCGTACTTTCTTTGAGAGGATAATCAGACTTCCAGTACCCAGACTGTTTGCATCGAGAATACTTGCCTCATGGCTTTCTCGTCCCATCTCGTGGTCTAAGCAACATAGGACCACTGGGATTCTTGCTTTTCCTTTCCCCCGATTTTGCCCTTAGTTTCGAAACCTTTGGCATTGGCTACAAGAGCTTGCGATTTCCGTCTCAACTCGTCCAAAAGGTCAATCATCTCAAAAACGTGTTTAAGCGTTTCCTCGAATGACTGGCCTTTATGAGTATCCTCATCGCTTTTTGTCTAGCCGCCTATGTCAATAGGCTCGGGAGGACAAAGCTCACTGAGTACAACCTTGTACTCTTCAACAGTTTGGGTAATGTCTAGATCTCCATTCCAATCTTTACATTTAGGGACCAGTGAGTTTAAAAACCTTACGTATCACAAAAAGTGGGTTCAAAGCTATTTCCTAATCTATGAGCACGTATAACAACAAACAATCGATTTAATCTCCGATATTATCTCCCTCAAATAATATCATTAAACCACTAATCACCTCTAAAATCCCATCAGATATGGCAAGCCACGTTCGTGTGGACGTTTACCTATCCAAATGATTTAGCAATTAGATTTGCTTCGGTCGTACATCAATTATAGCGTTACTTCGTTGGGAAGAATACTATAAAGCGTACCTAAGTGTAAACCATTACTCAGTATCTAAGAAGATTGTTTGGGACACGTATATTCACCGCAAGCCACGTTCGTGTGGACGTTTACGTTAACATACGCTCTTTTACTCCCTTCTATAACTGTCTACATCAATCGTTCCAAAGTCCCATTCAATGTAGCAAGCCACGTTTGTGTGGACGTTTACTACACCAAAAGACTTTTACAATTGACTCCCAATTACTTGAATCATTTAATCTTGTAGATCAAGACGCGGAGAATCATAAGTGAAACTCAAAGTTTCTAACCAGTGATTCACCATGCGAACGACCCTATCTCTCATAGAATGAGGGAGCCGAGCAGACAATCGATCCACCTTCAAAAGATGGTACGACTGCCTCTAATTTGTGTCCTCGACATGACCAAGTGGCTTTGGCTCCATTCCACTCCCCGGGGTGAGAATGAGTCGACTTGAAATCAGTTTTGGAAAGACAAATTAGGCATTGTTTGATAAACTTAATCAATGTTTCTTGTAAGAGGAATTACAAGAATTCTCCTCCAATGACTTGTCTATATGAACTTCAAAAGTCCATAAAAGTTACCAAGAGAACAGCAATGGAGACCATGGATATGTTTCCATACCCTCTCCCACTTAGCTTTTTATAACAAATGGGATACGCTATCTAATGCATAATTAAATACACATAAACATGCATACATGAAATAAAGCACATAGAATATTATCACATAATCAAAATAATACTAGAATATTATTTTCCGACTATTATGGCTTTACCGCATCTCCGTACGCATCATTAGTCTTTAGTCTTCGTTCTTGAATGCTCCATGTGACGGGAATATTAATTCCAATATTTAAATCTATTTATTTTCAATTAATCCAAAAGTTACTTAATTCGAAAATTAAGTCAATCGAATATATCAAAAATAAAATTAAATATTATTAATATTTTTTATTATTTTTATTTTTCCCTTTCTACTTCATTAAGTCTCTAGAATAATCTATCCAAGACCGACTTGGAATATTCTAGAGGACTTCCATAATGAAATAAGGAAATAAAATAATTTAGGACTCCTAGTCCTTCCAAATTAATTCCTTTCCTAATCTATTAAAAATTCCATAAAGGAATAATTAAATAAGGAAAAATTAATTTTAGGACTCTTTTACTTTCCAAAATTAATTAATTTCCATGTCCATGAAAATTCCCATAAAATAGGAATAATCAACTAGGAAATAAATTAATTTAATAATTAATTATTTTCCTTTCTAATTCCATTAAATCTCTAGAATCCTATTCCAAGTAGAACTTAGAATATTCTAGAAGACTTCCATAATAGAATAAGGAAATAAATTAATTCCAATTAATTCTTTTCCTAATCCATGAGAGTTTCCATAAAGAAAAACACTCAATAAGGAAAACCGAATTAATTCTAAATTTATTCCTTCCTTATCCATGAAAATTCCCAAAAAAAAAGGAATAATCAATAAGGAAATAAATTTATTCTAAATTTATTCTTTTCCTATTTCATGAGAGTTCCTTAGAATAGGAATAATCAAAATAGGAAAACCGAATAATTTAGGAAAGTAAATCTCGGTAGGAGTAGCACGAGATCACGAGGACCCCGCGCCACCACCACCATCGACCGGCCACCGGAGAGAGCAACCGCCGCCACCACTCAGCCGGCCGGCCACCACCAAGCCGGCGGCAGCCCCAGCCGAGGGGTGCGATCGCCGCCCCTCTCCCTTGCCATCGATCTCATGGGGATCGATCTCCATGATCGATCCTTGAGCCCTTCGTCTTCTTCGTCACTCGTCTTTTCCGGCGGTCGTTTCGGCATCGAACCAACGTAAATAAATTACAAGAATTTAAATTACAATTATCCGGTATCGATTCTATACATGAAATCGACCCTATACAATTTCCGGAAAAAGTAGAACGTAATAATAAATCCTAAATTCGGTCAACCCCCGAATTTTTACTATTACAAGCATTCACCACACATAAAACGAATCTCGACATGTCCGAGAGTTTAATCAAAACATATTATGACAATAATTAACGAATAAATTATATCTAGCCATAATAGTCGGAAACCCTGCAAGGTAGAACAATTTTATCGAAAATACCGCGAACGTAAACCACGCTCTGATACCAATTGTTGGAATTCGATATCCCGGGCTATTAAAAATTGCGGAAACCATAGCCCGATCAAAAACCATTCGCCGGAGATCACATGAACGCCGATGAACGCGCCGGAGCACGAGCCGAACGCACGACACGGCCGAAGCCGCGCGCACGCCCAGCCCGAGCCCCCGTCCGCGGGGCTCATACGATCGAAGGATCGATCGCGTCGTGCGATCGATCGGCTGGGTGATGGAGTTATATTCTAAATGTCTAGTTTAGTGACAATATGGAACTCCTTATCTGTGTTTTTCATTATCTATTAATCAAACTGTCGGCTTTTTTGTCTACTTTGTACTTGAATGCAATAGTCCTAGATATATACGTTGTAGACAGTATGGCGTGAGGAGACACGCGGAAGATCATACTGTCGGTTACTCGTATATTATCAAACAGAAGCTCACGACTTAGATGGACAGGGACAATCCATCGGTACGTCGTAGTGTGACTGGGTAATAGTTGGTCTTAACTATTATGTTACACTTGTACACTTGGTGTATTGAGCAGGACCACGGGAGGGCGTTCGATTTATACTAATCGACGTAATCGAACTAGACCTCAGAGATTTCGGATATACGAATTCCTAATCCCTATATAATTATAGGTGCGTGTGTCCAATTATCGGTTCTTTAACTTGCCAATGAGTGAGACTAATTGATTAGTCGAGATACTCGGTAAATTGGGAATCGGAATTGTACACACGGCATGCTATAGATTATAGACAGGAAACCGTGTCCCGTTTATCGGGTTGATGACGTCCCCGAGATGAGCTCATAAAGTTTATCATGTAAACCCTGCAGGTGGATTTGTTCCACATGATAATAAGGATGAGTGGTACTAGTCTCGGATAATAAGAAACGAATTAATTTAATTATTAGTAATTAAATAAATTTGTGGACGTTCGATATCTTAAACACGGGGAAGGTCGTTTATGTAATTTCGGCGGAATTATTATTGTTGAAATAATATTAAAATTAATTTCGGGAATTCAATTATTATTTTATAGTGGAGTTAATAATAATTAAAATTGAAATCGATTAATTAAGGAATTGCGTTTACGTATTCCAAGTTAATTAATATTTCAATTTAGCCCTTAATTAATTTATCCTAAGGTCCCTAACGTAACTCTATAAAAACCCCCTCCCGTACTCTCCTAAGACCTAACATTCGCCGCAATAATTCATTTCAGCAGAGAAAAATAATTGTTAGCGCAATTAGGATTTTTTCTCTGTTTAAATTAATTAGTTAACGCAATTAAAAATTATTCTCACAGAATAGTTTATACGCTGGTCTTGGAAAGGAGAGTGCAGACGTGAGAACTCCAGCGGATCGTTGCCCACACAACGGCTGGAGAAGGGATCTGAGGCATACGTTAGAAGCATCTAAGGTCTCAACAATCGACCGAGAGGTATGAGATCGAATTCTCTATTCCGCTATTTATTCGATCTAATTCTCGTTGATCATACATGAACGTAGATCGGATTCTGGGGTCGTGGATCGTGTTCCTCGACTACTGGGGGTCTAGGACCTCCGGAACGGTAGTCGGATGAGGAAAAACGACCCGGAAACGAGCCCGGAACAGCAACGTCGCGTTGCTGTTCGCGGACAAACGGCGGTCGCCAAAGGGCAAACGGCGGTCGCCGTTTGCTGTTCCTTTCAGCGACCGCTGGACTGCTTTCGGCGGTCGCCGAATTGATGCAGTCCAGTCCCGTTTCGCGCGGTTGTCCTCCGGGGCGATGGCTGGGCGTGATTCGGGATAGGGGCTGTTAAGCGAACGAAGTAGCGACTACGGAGGTCGACTGGGATGGTTCGGAAGTTCGAGCGATCGAACGAGCGCATCCCGGAGAGTCGATTTCCAACAATTGGTATCAGAGCCGGTTATACGTTCTTTGTATTGTTTGCGAGTTTTGTTTTGCAGGATAACCCGATTATTATGGTCATATGTTTATGTACTGTATGTTGTGGTTTGTTAAACTCTCGGGGTTGTCGAGATCTTTTGTTTTTATCGTTGCTTGCTTGTAATAGTTAAAACGACGGGTTGAGTCGTTTAGGTTTTATTTTCGTTTTTCGTTTATCCGGGTGTATAGGCCGGACGAGATCTTTTGCTGCTGCTTGGTGGATCGAGACGAGATCGAAGGCCGGACGAACGGGGGTCGAGAAGTCGAACCCGCGGCTGCTGAAGGGCAAACGGCGGTCGCCGTTTTTCAAACGGCGGTCGCCGTTTCGGTGTTTTCTTGGCAGCAGCTTGCGGGGGTTCGACGGACATCACGGATCGCTTGTCGAGGGCCCGGGATGATACTCCAGTGGGAGGAATTCGTCTCTTGGTCCTTAGACGAGTCGGTGATGGACCGAGACCTAGACGAGCAACGAGACGAAGATCCGAGACGTGCATTGAAGACTTTAAAGACCATAATAATCGGGCCACGTTAATTGCTTCTTGTGTGTTTAACGTGTTTTATTATGCTTTAATTTCATATGCGTGTGAATGTTATCCCTTTCGTAAAAACTAAGTGGGAGAGGGATTGGAAACAATCCCGCGGTCTCCATTCTCTGTTTTGATAGTGATGTGTGTCGCTTACGAGTTGGCTTTAGTGTCATCCTCCCTATCGGATAAAGTTGACACACGGATATCACTGGATCAAAATTCGAATTCAATTCCATTTATAGAATTGAACACTTAAGTTTTTCAAAGCAATGCCTAATCTGTCTTTCAAAGACTAATTTCAACTCGACTCATTCTCACCCCGGGGAGTGGAATGGAGCCAAAGCGCTTGGTTATGTCGATGACACAGATTAGAGACATTCGAGTCATTTGATGACTAGATCGATTGTCTGGTTGGCTCCCTCACTTTGTGAGAGATAGGGCTCAATTGCATGATTGATCGCTGGTTAGAAACTTAGAGTTTCACTTACGAGATATCAAGCTTTGATTAACGAAATTGTGAAATTTATTAAATGGAATTCAATTAACAAAGTTGTTTGTTTAGTAAACGTCCACACTATCGTGGCTTACTAGACGGAAACGGAACTTTGGGTTAATTGAGGCTCGACAGTTATAGGAAATCGTAAAGGGACCGCATGTCAACGTAAACGTCCACACTAACGTGGCTTGCGGTGGGCGTGTAGTTTCCGAGCGGTCAACTTAGTACTGAGAAATGGTATACACTTAGGTACGCTTTACAGTATCCTCCCCATCGGAGTCACTGCTGTAATGATGTATGACCAAAGTAAAAGTCCAGTTATAAAATCGTTTGGACTAGTATACGTCCACATGAACGTGGCATGCTAGTCTGATGGGATTTTAGGATTAATTGGTAAATTTAATGATATTAATTAAGGGAGTTGATATCGAATTAAATTTGACAGTTTGATTTGTCTCTTTTATAGATATGGCACTCAACCCGCTATCCATGATACTAAAAGAGAACAAACTCACTGGTCCGAACTATATTGACTGGAAACGAAACTTGGACATTGTCCTGACTGCTGAGGAGTACAAATATGTACTCCATGAGGATTGTCCTGATGAACCTATTGACACCTCCACTCCTGAGGAAAAGGAAGCTCATCGGAAGTGGGTCAAGTCTAATCAGATGGCGCGGTGCTACATTTTGGCTTCTATGTCAAATGTGCTGCAAACATCAGCATGAAGCCATGACCACTGCCTATGATATGATGCTTAACCTCAAGGAGATGTTTGGTAGTCAGGATAGGGCAGCCAGGCAAGATGCCATGAGGCAACTCATGACGGCCACTATGTCCGAAGGAACGCCCGTGAGGGATCACGTTCTTAGGATGATAGGCTATCTGAATGAGATAGAGATTATGGGAGGATCTATCGATGGGGAAACCCAGATCGATATAGTGCTCCAGTCTCTGCCTAAGAGTTTTGAGCAGTTCCGCCTGAACTATAACATGAACAAGAGGTTATATACGTTGGCGGAACTCCTGACTGAACTCCAGGCGGCAGAGGGAATCTTTAAGAAGTCTCAGGCACTTGTGGCTGTGAAACTTCCTGGCCCTCCGGGGACTAAGAGGAAGAAGAAGCAAGGACGGAAACCCAGTGGACCCAGCAATGGTGGACCACGGAATGGAGTGAACAAGCCCAAGGGCAAGTGTTTCCGTTGCAAGCAGTCTGGACATTGGAAGTCTAATTGTCCTCTCAGACAAGGAGGTATGAACTTTTCCTTAGTCACTGAAACATGTTTAGCGGTGTTATCCACCGGTACCTGGTGTGTGGATACGGGAGCCATTGATCATGTCTGCAATTCTTTGCAGGGGTTCCAGGAAACCCGGCGGCTTAGAGAGGGAGAGATCACCATCTACATGGGCAATGCTACGAAAGTGGCGGCGGTTGCAGTGGGAGATGTTCTTTTATCTTTTAATAATAAAGTTTTAGTATTGAATGATTGTCTTTATGTACCAAACTTTAGAAAGAACCTTGTTTCGGTTTCTAAGTTGGTTTTGAATAAATATTCTGTTTCTTTTGATAGTTCTGTTATTATCAAAAAGAATGGTGAGTATATCTGTTCTGGTACATTGATAGGCAACTTATATATACTGAATCCTGATTATTCCACGATGCAACGAGTAGAGTCTTTTAACACATCTAGTACCAATAAGAGAAAGGAGCCTTCTAGGATGAATCAAAAGTACTTGTGGCATCTTAGGCTAGGTCATATTAACTTGGGTAGGATTCAAAGGTTGATGACTGATGGAATACTCAGTAGTGTGAAAGATGAGGACTTTCCAACCTGCGAATCATGCCTGGAAGGAAAAATGACCAAGCGACCCTTTAGTGATAAAGGGTATAGATCCAAGGAAGTACTAGAGTTGATTCACTCTGATTTGTGCGGGCCTTTATCTGTCCAAGCGAGAGGAGGTTATGAATATTTTGTAACCTTCACTGATGATTACTCAAGGTATGGTTTTATATACCTGATGCGCCGCAAGAGCGAGTGCTTTGACAAGTTCAAGGAGTACAAAGCTCTTGTGGAGAACCTTCATGGTAAAACCATAAAGACTCTACGATCTGATCGTGGAGGAGAGTACCTCTCGGGAGAGTTTAAGGCGTACTTATTAGAGAATGGGATTGATTCCCAGATGACTGCACCATACACGCCCCAGCAGAATGGTGTAGCAGAAAGAAGGAATAGGACTCTTATGGAAATGGTAAGATCTATGATGAGTTATTCAGAACTACCAGTTTCGTTCTGGGGATATGCCTTGGAAACAGCGGCGTATATCCTGAACCTAGTTCCTTCTAAATCAGTCCCTAAGACGCCCTCGGAATTGTGGACCGGGCGAAAGCCAAATTTGAAACACATTCGGGTCTGGGGTTGTCCAGCACATGTGCTGAAGCATGGGGCTGATAAGTTGGAATCTCGTTCAGATATTCGGTTGTTTATAGGATATCCTAGAGGAACGAAAGGTGGTCTATTTTATAGTCCTAAGGACCAGAAGATCGTTGTTAGCACCAACGCTCGGTTCTTGGAAGATGATTATATAATGGACCACAAGCCCAAGAGTGAGATAATACTAAACGAACTGAGAGGGGACGATCAAGGCTTAGATCCAACCGAACCGGGTGATACGCCACCACAGTCTGCACCTGTAGTTACTGAGGTTACACCGGAGCCTCGTCGTAGTGGGAGGGTTGTTCGACAACCCGATAGGTTCATGTTTATAGGTGAGTATTCGGACTTGTTACCTGGAGAACATGAAGCCGATCCCTGGACCTATGGCGAGGCGCTTAAAGATCAAGATGCTCAGTCTTGGAAAAAAGCGATGAAATCTGAGATTGAATCAATGGATTCAAATCAGGTCTGGAATCTTGTATCACCGCCCAAAGGTGTAAAAGCCATTGGTTGCAAGTGGGTGTACAAGAGAAAAAGAGGGTCTGACGGGAAGGTTGAAACCTTCAAGGCTAGGCTTGTTGCGAAAGGGTATACTCAGAAAGAAGGGATCGATTATGAGGAAACCTTCTCGCCGGTAGCTATGCTAAAGTCGATCCGGATTCTTTTGTCTATAGCATCTTATATGGATTATGAGGTGTGGCAAATGGACGTCAAGACAGCATTCTTGAATGGGAATCTTGACGAGACCATTTACATGAGACAGCCAGAAGGTTTCATTAAGAAAGGCCAAGAGCATCTAGTGTGTAAGCTAAACCGATCCATTTATGGATTGAAGCAAGCTTCTAGATCTTGGAACATGCGGTTTGATGAGGTTATCCAGTCTTATGGATTCATTCAAAGCATGGACGAGTCGTGTGTATACCGGAGAAGTGACGGAAACAGTGTGGCGTTTCTCGTGCTTTATGTAGACGACATCCTTCTAATTGGCAACAATGTGAAGATGTTGTCGGACATAAAGGGATGGTTGTCCAAGCAATTCGATATGAAAGACTTAGGACAAGTTGGGCATGTTCTTGGGATCAAGGTTATAAGGGATCGCCGGAAAAGAACATTAAGCTTGTCCCAGGCTTCATATATTGATACGATTCTGGCTCGTTTCAACATGCAGAATTCCAAGAGAGGTGCTCAACCTTTCTGCCATGGAATTCATCTATCTAAAGACATGTGTCCCAAAACACAAAAGGAGATAGATTACATGAAGAAGGTTCCTTATGCTTCGGCAGTATGAAGTCTAATGTATGCCATGTTGTGCACGAGACCTGATATCTGCTATGCCGTGGGCATGGTAGCTAGATATCAGAGTAACCCTGGACAAGGTCACTGGACTGCTGTAAAGAACATACTTAAGTACCTGCGAAGGACTAGGAATTATGTTCTGAGTTACAAAGCGTCCGAGTTGATTCCTATTGGTTACACAGACTCGGATTTCCAATCTGATAAGGATCAGCGAAAGTCTACATCAGGCTATGTGTTCACATTGGGAGGTGGAGCAGTCTCATGGAAGAGTGTTAAGCAGAAATGCATTTCGGACTCTACCATGGAAGCCGAATATGTAGCAGCCTCTGAGGCAGCTAAAGAATCGGTGTGGCTCCGGAACTTCCTTATGGACTTAGATGTGGTTCCTAAAATGCCTAGAGCTATCACAATTTATTGTGACAATAGCGGTGCAGTGGCTAATGCAAAGGAACCACGAGCCCACAATGCGAGTAAACACATAGATCGCAAGTACCACCTGATTAGAGACATCGTCAGGAGAGGCGATGCGGTTGTCACCAAGATTGCATCAGCGGATAACCTGGCTGACCCCTTTACGAAGGCACTTCCAGCGGAAGCGTTCAAGAGACACGTGAAGGGGATGGGTATCGGATGTATGGTAGAGGGAAACTAGAGATTTAGTATAAGTGGGAGATTGATGGAGTTATATTCTAAATGTCTAGTTTAGTGACAATATGGAACTCCTTATCTGTGTTTTTCATTATCTATTAATCAAACTGTCGGCTTTTTTGTCTACTTTGTACTTGAATGCAATAGTCCTAGATATATACGTTGTAGACAGTATGGCGTGAGGAGACACGCGGAAGATCATACTGTCGGTTACTCGTATATTATCAAACAGGAGCTCACGACTTAGATGGACAGGGACAATCCATCGGTACGTCGTAGTGTGACTGGGTAATAGTTGGTCTTAACTATTATGTTACACTTGTACACTTGGTGTATTGAGCAGGACCACGGGAGGGCGTTCGATTTATACTAATCGACGTAATCGAACTAGACCTCAGAGATTTCGGATATACGAATTCCTAATCCCTATATAATTATAGGTGCGTGTGTCCAATTATCGGTTCTTTAACTTGCCAATGAGTGAGACTAATTGATTAGTCGAGATACTCGGTAAATTGGGAATCGGAATTGTACACACGGCATGCTATAGATTATAGACAGGAAACCGTGTCCCGTTTATCGGGTTGATGACGTCCCCGAGATGAGCTCATAAAGTTTATCATGTAAACCCTGCAGGTGGATTTGTTCCACATGATAATAAGGATGAGTGGTACTAGTCTCGGATAATAAGAAACGAATTAATTTAATTATTAGTAATTAAATAAATTTGTGGACGTTCGATATCTTAAACACGGGGAAGGTCGTTTATGTAATTTCGGCGGAATTATTATTGTTGAAATAATATTAAAATTAATTTCGGGAATTCAATTATTATTTTATAGTGGAGTTAATAATAATTAAAATTGAAATCGATTAATTAAGGAATTGCGTTTACGTATTCCAAGTTAATTAATATTTCAATTTAGCCCTTAATTAATTTATCCTAAGGTCCCTAACGTAACTCTATAAAAAACCCCTCCCGTACTCTCCTAAGACCTAACATTCGCCGCAATAATTCATTTCAGCAGAGAAAAATAATTGTTAGCGCAATTAGGATTTTTTCTCTGTTTAAATTAATTAGTTAACGCAATTAAAAATTATTCTCACAGAATAGTTTATACGCTGGTCTTGGAAAGGAGAGTGCAGACGTGAGAACTCCAGCGGATCGTTGCCCACACAACGGCTGGAGAAGGGATCTGAGGCATACGTTAGAAACATCTAAGGTCTCAACAATCGACCGAGAGGTATGAGATCGAATTCTCTATTCCGCTATTTATTCGATCTAATTCTCGTTGATCATACATGAACGTAGATCGGATTCCGGGGTCGTGGATCGTGTTCCTCGACTACTGGGGGTCTAGGACCTCCGGAACGGTAGTCGGATGAGGAAAAACGACCCGGAAACGAGCCCGGAACAGCAACGTCGCGTTGCTGTTCGCGGACAAACGGCGGTCGCCAAAGGGCAAACGGCGGTCGCCGTTTGCAGTTCCTTTCAGCGACCGCTGGACTGCTTTCGGCGGTCGCCGAATTGATGCAGTCCAGTCCCGTTTCGCGCGGTTGTCCTCCGGGGCGATGGCTGGGCGTGATTCGGGATAGGGGCTGTTAAGCGAACGAAGTAGCGACTACGGAGGTCGACTGGGATGGTTCGGAAGTTCGAGCGATCGAACGAGCGCATCCCGGAGAGTCGATTTCCAACACTGGGGCTGCAGCGGCAACCCCGCGGTGAGTCCGGCGACTCACCGCCGTCGGGGAGGGGGGCAGCTCGCCCAGCGAGCCGCGGCGGCACCAGCCGCCACCCCGCGATCGAACCTAGGGTTCGATCGCACCCCGGCGTCCAGTCGGGGTTCTCCTCGATCGCGCATCCCCGGCGTCCAGCCGGGGTGCTCTTGGTTCGATCCCCACGAAGTCCTCGAGCCGCGGCGGTCCGGTGGTTTCACCACCACCGCCCGGTTCGTCCTCGTTCCGGGGTTCGTCCTCGGATCTTGGTTCTACGGTATTTTCAATAAATAATCGAATAAAATCATCAAGGGTGTTTAACGATTTTGTACCTTCGATTCGTTGTTCGGAGAAACGAGATCAATCGATGACCTTGAGATCTTCCCACGTATTCCTTGCACTAGCCCGGACGTCGTGTGGGCGACGATCTACCGAACTCCATGGATCCTCCTCTCTACTTTCTCTCTCTAGAATTGTGATCTTCAAGTTATATGAGAATAGAGAAGACCATGTAGTGCTTTTATAGGCTACGTAGGGGATCTTAAGGAGGTGGAATATTGGGCTTCCAATATTGAAGATTAAATTGAGCCCAATGCTCAAGTCCATTAATCCTTATCAATATTAATTAATTCTATTTTCCACTATATAAAATTAATTGCACTCCCAATATTAAACCATATTATATCAAATAATATTTCTCCGGTAGTATTATTTATTCCGCGTATTTAAGATATAAATATCCATGAATAAAATTAATTTATTGCTAATTAATTTATTCATCTCTTATATCCGAGACTAGTACCATTCAACCTTAATTATTATGCGGAATGAATCCACCTGCAGGGTTTACATAATAATTCCTTATGAACTCATCTCGGGGATATTATCAACCCTTACGGGATACACTTTCCCGTCAAGTATTCACGGCATGTCATATATAAAATATAGTGACCCAACTTAACCGGTAATTAACCCAATAATTAAATCGGTTAATTCCTTTGGTAAATCAAAGTCACTCATATTAAATATACACACCCGCAATAATATCGTGGATTAAGAATAAAATACACTGAGACTCGAATCGATTATCGCCGGCAATCCTAATCGATGAATCTCAACGATCCGCTCAATACACCAAGTGTACAAGTGTGATAAAATAATTAAGACAAATTATTTTCTCTCTCACACAACGACTATACCGATGGATTGGTCCGTGTCCATCTAGGTCGTGAGCAACTGTTCGATTAAATACGAGTAACCGATAGTATGATCTTCTGTGTGGGCCCGACACACCATACTAACTACAACGTATAGAATCCAGGACTATAATTTGCATATATTTAATTATAAATAATTAAACGCAAATAATTGTTTATTTAATTAAATAGATTAGTGGCAATGGATCGTGAGTTTCCGTTACTTAAATCTAGACATTAAGTACACAACTCCAACACTTTTTTTAGATGGCGTATTTTCGTATTGGAGCGGGATAACCGATGCACGCGAAATATTAGTGGTGTCAGTTATCAGGACAGCTTTTGCAGGCGGGTATAGTCATCCTTTATTCTTTTATTTAAAATTCGAGTTAAAACACCGGAAAATAAATGAGAGGATGGAAGCCGTTTCGCACGGTCGTTTAGTTTCACGGTTGTATCTGCACGGCGTTACATGGTCATCAATACATCTACACCGTGGCTTGTTCAACCCGCAAAAAAACGATCGTCAATCGTTTGTATACACTTTTAAGGCGTCGTTACCATCAACGGGGTCATGTTTAAGGCTTTGAGACGTATGGTATTTGAAATTAAAGACGTACGATGCGATTTGCAGTAGTGCATGTCTCAAATTCAAGAGATGTGTAGTTCATTGGTAACAATTTACTCTCAAGTGTGATCATATTGCACATGGTATGTCAAATTTAATCGTTTGATGGATTATTGTGGAATTTTTTAGGTTCAATATAATCAATTCCATAGGAAAGTAACTTTGCTTAAGCATTTTGCCAAAAAGATTATCGCGATTGTGCAAGAATCACGTGAAAACGTCATTGTTCATACTTACACGGTAATGTCGTGAGACCTCACCGTGAGTCAGTACCGTGCGAAGGTCAAATCAATGTATGTATGTAAACAGATACTTACGTGGCAGGGTTTTGTCAGTGAACAGAACAGCTTTTGAAGCCGCAGGTTTATTCAACCTTTTTATTCATCTTCTAATATTTAATAAATTAAATTACCGGGATTCCCAAAAACCAAAAAAAAAAAAAGAGAGGACGGTTGCCTTTTGCCACGGTTCAATCACACGACCCTTGGCGCACGGTAATATCTTCAAACGCTAAAGTCACACGGTTACTCGTGCACGGTGGGAGAAGGTCGAAATATATTAACAAAGAAAAACAAGCACTAGTACAGTATTATAACGTAGACTACGTAGTGTAGTAGCTACGAAACCAGAAAAACATACTGTAAAAGCAAAAATAAAAACATACTATTCAAAAACAAAATGCAGAAAGAAACATTCTTTGCATTCATGGTTCATCATCCTCGCCATCTGCGTCATCGCCTTCATCAGTCGTTTCGTCCTTATCGTCTGCTTCATCGTCCATATCGTCCTCATCGTCCGAGAGCTCCACCACTTCCACCACCTTCTCAAACTGGATCTCTTCTACAACCTTAGATATGGTCGGCAGAAGGGGGTCTCCAGGGGCATTAGGATCGGAAAAGTTCTGAATCTCGAGACCATCTTTATTGTAGACAATGACAAAGAAAGGACCCAATTTCTTGGCATAGTGAAAAACCAAAAAATAACCGAATTTAAGATGATGAGCCGTGCAGAAATCGGTCCAGCCACGACGAAAGCACACGTAACCGTTGACCCAAGAGATTTCCACGGACCACGGGGCACGAGCGGTGACAAATGAGGCGAGTGTCTCACAATCTCCAAGCAAAGTAGCCCTGCCTGCCAGATACTCATGTTCATGATCAAAATCAGAAGGTAAACGACAAACTTCACGGAAATCAACGGTGTTCAGAACTTTGAAGAATCTACAAAACGGGATTGGGGTGGCCATTGAATATGAAATTTGATTTTATAAAAATTAGGGTTTTCAGCGTGGTACGGTGCTTATGTATACACGCCAAAAGTGGGTAGTTGAGGGGTTAATAAACTAATAAAGGTTTCACAATACACCGTGAGATACCAACGGCGACGGTGGGTAAGGGTTTTTATCAAGGGTTATCAGTGTCACATAGACCGTCACGGTAACCGTTACACGGTGAGGAAATCCACTGTAATAAACCCACGGCGCAATGTGTTTAATGGGGGTGGTTGGGAATTGAGTGATTTCGTGAAACGATTTAAATCCGGCGACGATGTGACTCAGAACAGATACTCATCAATTCCATGAATTGAATGGTCATATCATATCATATCTGGACCATCAATGAGCGTAGTTGGAAGTTGGGTTGGGTCGTGGGAGGAGGATCAGAACAGACACACATCATAAATTCTTTGAATTTCACGGTCATATCTAATTAATGGATATCGTGGTGGATGGGGGGTTAAGTTTTCTATGTCATATATGAACATACCACGGCTTACGCACCGTGGGATACCAACGATGACGGAGGATTAGGTTTTTTTTTATGTCACCTATAACATGTACGTACACGGTGTTAGAACGCACCGTGCTAACATCACGACGACCCATTCAGAGTTGTAGTCACGTTACCAAAGTCACAGTGACCGCGACACGGTGATTTAATCAACCGTGAAATACCCACGGAGGCACAATTCTAGGTTTTTATTTAAATAATAAATTAATTAATCGCAATGTGTTTAATGGGCGTAGTTTAGAGGTCAGTCGTTTCGTGAGTCGATTGAAATCCGGCGGCGGGATCACTTTATTAGGTCAGAAAATTGACCCTATAAATACGAACGAAAAACCCTTTTTTTTCTATACCCAATTTTTTCTCATGTTTTCTGCGTTTTTTTTTTCTTATGGAGCGGTTTTCAGTTCACCACACATCTTTCAAATTCAAAGCTGCAGTCCGGTAACGAGATACTCGAGTTTCCAAAAGAAAACCTTCTTTTTTCTAGATCATCAATGACGAGGTACTCGAGTTTCCAAAACATCTCGAGTATCTTTGTTAGATACGGATCTTATCAAGTGCCTCTTTCTCCGTGGAGGTGAATCTGGCCATATGTTGAGATCATAACAGGCTATGATTGAGGGCAAAGAAAAAGAAGGTCTTCGAATTGCTTCCCATCCAGAGAGTAAATTCTGAGGCGGGTTGGATTTCTTTTTTTTTTCTTTGTTTAACCAAGTATGGTTCTGAGTTTAGGGTTTTGATCTATCAATTGTAATTCCCAATAGGGTTTTGATCAATCAATTGTAATTCTCAGTAGTGTTTTGATCCATCAATTGTAATTCTCAATAGGGTTTTGATCCATCAATTGTAATAAGACTACTTTTGTTAAGTTTAAATTGTTTAATAATTTTCTTTTTGGTTTCCATTGTAAATTTTGTAATGAACACACTTCGACTATGCCATTTAAGATCTGTAACGGTGTTAGAATCCACAGTGTTTGAACCACTGCGACACATGAGGTTTTAGGGTTTTCTGCATGATACGGTTGCACGGTGTTATTAGCTACCGATGGAACCTCACGACGACACTGTTCTATGGGTTTTATATCCCAATTATGAGCATTCCACGGTGTTACAATCCACCGTGATATAATCACGACGACACATTAGGTTTTAGGGTTTTCTACCTAATACCGTTGCAACGTGTTACAATCCACAGAGGGAACCCCACGGCGAAAATGTTCCAAGGGTTTTATATCCCATTTATGAGAGTTCCACGGTGTTACAATCCACCGTGCCAAACCACGGCGACACATTAGGTTTTAGGATTTTCTACCTAATACCGTGGCTAACCGAGGGAACCCCACGACGACACAGTTCTAGGGTTTTATTTATTTTCTTAATTAATTAATCGCAATGTATATAATGGGCGTAGTTGGGAGTTGAGTCGTTTCTGCAACGATTGAAATCCGGCGGTGGGATGACTCAGAACAGACTCATCAATTCCCTGAATTGAATGGTCATATCAAATTAATGGATATGGATTGTTGGATGGGGTGATTTTATAATAATTTTATTAATACGAGTAATTAATAAGCATCGTGGACAGTTGAATCGTTTCGTGGAACGATTGAAATCTTGGTGGTTGGATGACTTAAAATTAGATCAGAATATAAGCCTATAAATACGAACGAAAGAAATCTATTTTTCTATACCCATTAATACTCCATTTTTCTGTTTTGTTCTTGTTATTCATGGAGCAGTTATCACCACTCTTTTTCGAATTTCACAGTTGCATTACTTTATCGAGATACTCGAGTTTCCAAAAGAAAACCATCTTCTTATCTTTCATGATACCGGACTCCATCTTCTTGACTCTCTTCAGACTGTGCATTTGATGGGGATAGATCGGGATCTCTTCCGACCCGGTTATGTCTTCCGAGCTTCCCATTATTCATGTACAGGGTCAAGCAGCTTTTCAAGATGTATCTACTTTTCAATAGATAGTGTTCCGGTTATGTCTTCCGAGCTTTCCATTATTCATGTACAGGGTCAAGCGGCTTTTCAAGATGTATCTACTTTTCAATAGATAGTGTTCAGGGTTTTGATCCTGTTGGAGTTGTGTACTTAATGTCTAGATTTAAGTAACGGTAAACTCCCGGTCATAGCATTTAATCTATTAAATTAATAAACAATTGTTTGCATTTAATTATTGATAATTAAATATATGCAAAATATAGTCCTGGATTATATACGTTGTAGTTAGTATGGTGTGCGACGTCACACAGAAGATCATACTATCGGTTACTCGTATTTAATCGAACGGTTGCTCACGACCTAGATGGACACGGACCAATCCATCGGTATATTCGTTGTGTGAGAGAGAAAATAATTTGTCTTAATTATTTTATCACACTTGTACACTTGGTGTATTGGGCGGATCGCTTGAGATTTATCGATTAGGATTGCCTTGAGATAATCGATTCAAGTCTCAGAGTATTTTATTCTTAATCCCCGATACTATTGCGGGTGTGTATATTTAATATATGTGACTTTGATTTTCCAAAGGAATTAACCGATTTAATTATTGGGTTAATTACCGGTTAAGTTGGGTCACTATATTTTATATATGGCATGCCGTGAATACTTGACGGGAAAGTGTATCCCGGAAGGGTTGATAATATCCCCGAGATGAGTTCATAAGGAATTATTGTGTAAACCTCATGAGTGGATTCGTTCCGCACAATAATTAAGGTTGAATGGTACTAGTCTCGGATTCAAGAGATGAATAAATTAATTAGCAATAAATTAATTTTATTCATGGATATTTAAATCTTAAATACACGGAATAAATAATACTACCGGAGAAATATTATTTGATATAATATGGTTTAATATTGGGAGTGCAATTAATTTATATAGTGGAAAATAAATTAATTAATATTAATGGGAGATTAATAGATTTGGGCTTGGGCTCAATTTAATCATTAATATTGGAAGCCCAATATTCCACCTCCTTTAGATCCCCTACGTAGCCTATAAAAGCACTACATGGTCTTCACTTTCTCATAACAATAAGACAAGATTATCATACTTGATATTCTAGAGAGTTGAAGAGGATCCATAAGCTTGGAGGATCGTCGCCCACCCGACGTTCAAGCTAGTGCAAGGAATACATGGGAAGATCGTAAGGTCATCAAACTTAAATTCGTTTCTCCGCACAACGAATTAAAAAGGTAAAATCATATACTCTCTTCTATGATTTTATGTGAATTGAATTGTGATACATACATGAACGCACGATCCGGGAAAACAACGATCTTCGGGGACGGGGATTCGAGATCCCCGGCGAAGGATCGAGAGAACCCTCGGCTGGGAGCCGAGGGGTGGCGGTCGAGCCCTAGGGCTTCGACCGCCGGCGCGCATCGAGAGGGAGCCGCGGCTGGACGCCGCGGCTGGGGCGATCGAGCCCTAGCTCGATCGCCGGGGGGACTGCCGCGGGCTGGCGCCGCGGCTGGTGGTGCCCCCCACCTCCGACGATGGCGGTGAGTCGCCAGACTCACCGCCCGGGGCTGCCGGAGCAGCCCAGCGATCGCACGCGCGATCGCGAGCCCCGGCGGGGGCTCGGCTAGGGTTTCTAGCCGCGGGTTTTTCCCGCGGCGGTGATTCTCTTGTCGGGCCCGGTTCCGTTAGGTGGTTCGCGTGTTTCCGGCGATGGGATTTCGGTCGGGGTTATCGGTTCCGCAATTTTTGATAACCCGGGATATCGATTTCCAGCAATTGGTATCAGAGCGATTGGTTTCGTGTTCATGTATGTGTTCAATTGTGTTCTACCTTGCAGGGATTCCGACTATCATGGTTAATTAATTGATTAATTGTTTAATTAATTGTTATTTAATTTTACCATGATTATTAAACTCTCGGACATGTCGAGATTCGTTTTGTGTGGATGAATGCTTGTAATAGTAAAAATTCGGGGGTTGACCGAATTTAGATTTATTATTATTGTTCTATGTTTTTCCGGAAAATGTATAGAATCGATACCGGAATTGTAAATTTATTTCTTGTAATTTATTTACGTTGGATCGATGCCGAGACGACCGCCGGAGAACTCGTGTGACGAAGAAGACGAAGAGGACAAAAAACCGGGGGGGTCGATCATCCCCATGATCGATCCCCATGAGGATCGATCGACCCCACGCCAAGGGGCTGCCCGCTAGGGTTTCCGGCCACGCCGGCAACCGGTGGTGGTGGCGCGTGGCTAGGGGGCGGCGGCGGTGGTGCCCGGCGATGGTGGTGGTCGACGGTGGGGGTGGTGTGGGGATCCCCAACCCATGCTACTCCTACCTAGATTCACTTTCCTAATTAATTCAAGTTTTCCTATTTTAAGTATTCCTAAGTTTGGAAACTCTCATGGAGATAGGAAAAGAATTAATTAATATTATTTATTTCCTTATTCTATTATGGAAGTCTTCTAGAATATTCCAAGTTCTACTTGGAATAGGAATCTAGAGATTTAATAGAATTAGATAGGAAAATAATTAATTAATGAATTAATTTATTTCTATTTGATTATTCCTATTTTATGGGAATTTTCATGGACATGAAAATTAATTAATCTTGGAAAGTAGAAGAGTCCTAATTTATTTTATTTCCTTATTCTATTATAGAAGTCTTCTAGAATATTCCAAGTTTCACTTGGATGGATTATTCTAGAGATTTAATAGAATTAGATGGGAAAATAAATAAATAAAAAATATTAATAATATTTAATTTTATTTTTGATTTATTTGATTGACTTAATTTTTGAATTAAGTATCTTTTGGATTTATTAAAAATAAATAGATTTAAATATTGGGATTAATATTCTCGTCACATGGAGCATTCAAGAACGAAGACTGAAGACTAGAAGACGCATACGGAGATGGAATAAAGCCATGATAGTCGGAAAATAATTTTCTAGCATTATTTTGACTATGTGATGTGTGCTTTATTACTTGTATGCATGCTTATGTGTTTAATTATGCATTAGATAGCGTATCCCTTTGTTATAAAAAGCTAAGTGGGAGCGGGGATGGAAACATTCCCATGGTCTCCATTACTGTTCTCTTGGTGACATTTATGAGCTTTCGAAGTTCATATAGATATGTCATTGGAGGAGAATTCTTGTAATTCCTCTTACAAGAAACATTGATTAAGTTTATCAAACAATGCCTAATTTGTCTTTCTGAAACTGACTTCAAGTCGACTCATTCTCACCCCTGGGAGTAGAATGGAGCCAAAGCCACTTGGTCATGTGGATGACACAAATTAGAGACATTCGTACCATTCTTTTGAAGATGGATCGTTTGTCTGCTCGGCTCCCTCATCTAATGAGAGATAGGGTTGTTCGCATGGTGAATCACTGGTTAGAAACTTCGAGTTTCACTTATGATTCTCCGCGTCTTGATTTACAAAATCGAATGCTTCAAGTAATTGGATGTCAATTGTAAAAGTCTTTTGGTGTAGTAAACGTCCACACTATCGTGGCTTGCTGCATTGAATGGGACTTTGGAACGATTGATGTAGACAGTTATAGAAGGGAGTGAAGGAAACGTACGTTAACGTAAACGTCCACACTATCGTGGCTTGCGGTAACATACGAATCTTAAACAAACTTCTTAGTACTGAGTAATGGTTTACACTTAGGTACGCTCTATAGTATTCTTCCCATCGAAGTAACGCTATAGTGATGTACGACCGAAGCAAATCTAATTACGAAATCATTTGGATAGGTAAACGTCCACACTATCGTGGCTTGCCATATCTGATGGGATTTTAGATGTGATTAGTAATTTAATGATATTATTTGAGGGAGATAATATCGGATATTAAATTGATTGTTTGTTTAAATGTGCTTATAGGTTTAGAGAATAGTTATGAACCCACTTTCTGTGATACTTAAGGAATTCAACGCACTAGTTCCATACTGTGTTGGATGGAATAAAGAGTTAGACATTTCCCAGACTATTGCTGAGTACAAGTTAGTACTCAGTGAACTTTGTCCTCCTGAACCAACACGTGTCTCAACTATTGAGGAAATAGCTGATTTTGAGAAGTGGAACAGTGCTTTTGCATTAACCACCAATCATGACATCATGCTGAAACTCAAGCTTATGTTTAGAGACAACGAAAAGGTTAGAAAAGAGGCGATGAGGATACTCATAAAGGTCAGTCGCTTCGAGGAAACGCTTGAACACGTTTTCGAGATGCTGGACCTTTTGGATGAGTTGAGACAATCGCAAGCTCTTTTGGCCAAAGCCAAAGGTTTCAAACCTAAGGGCATAGACCAAGGAATGGAGAAGCAGACAAAGAGGCCCTGTAGTCCTGCACTTGGACCACGGAATAGGGTGAGAAAGCCTTCGAGCAGTCATTCTCAAAGAAAGTTATCTGGGAACTGGAAGTCTTTATTTTCTCCTGGAGAAGGTATGAGATTCTCTCCTTGAGTCTTTAAAACATAGTCAGCTGGTTTATCTACCAGAAACCTGGTTGGTAGATATGGATCCACTGACGGTATGAATGCATTTAAAATGCAGGGACACCAGGAAACCCAAAGACTTGGAAATGGAGGAATAGTCAAGGCAAAGCTGTAGAGGAGGCAGCTGTTGCAGTGGAAGACATTTATCTGCTTTAGTAGTTAAATAGGATTTCATTTCAAGTTTATTGCATTATGTACCCTTTATTTTAGAAAGAACTTTTGTTCTGGATTTCTATTATTTATGAATGGATATTTTATTTCTTTAATCATGGTGATGATTTTGATAAGAAATAATGGGTATTATCTATTCTGGTACATTAGATAGCAATATGTGAATGATGAATCCTTAGTCTACCACGATGCAACAAACCGTTCTATAACTTGTTTTACTATTTAGATATATTTCTTGTTAAATCATTATACTTGTGAATTCTTATACTTAGTAGTATTTATTCAAATGAGATTCAAAAGGTTGAAATTGATTTGATCAATTATAGTTGAAGGAATGGACCTTCCGACCTAAGAATCAAGTTTGGAAGATAATACAACTAAGCATACTTTTTGGTAAAGAATTCGGACAAGTATTGAGAATGATCAATGATATATGCAGACATATGTGTAAGATGTGGACAAGTATTGAGAATGATCAATGATATATGCAGACATATGTGTAAGATGTGAGTAGTTCTTTTGAGAATACTCGAAAGATGGATTAGAATGCTTGATGTGCCATAAAAGCAAAGTGTTTTAGTCACAAAGCAATTATGGGGAACCTTCTAAGTATATCCATTGGAAGCCTGCAACTAAAATCGCGGAGGCTACCACATAACACATAGCATAATCAAAGATTGAGATTAAGTCTCAAATGACCACACCATACACTTACGTGTAGAGATGGTGAGTCAGTAAGAAATAGAATTCTAATAGTACAAGAACAAGTTGTTCGGAACTACCTATGTTCTATGGATATTCCTGGAAACAACGGCATGGTTGTAGGGTATCCTAGATGAACAAAGTATTGTGTGTTCCATAGTACTATGAACCAGAAGGACGTGTAACGCCCGGTTCTTAGAGGAAGACTATTAGAAGAACCACAAAGCCCGAACTGACACAATACCTTGGAATGAGAAAAGGGACAAAGACTAGGAACCAGCCAAACCGAGTAGAAGTACACCACACACTGCACCTACAGTTATTACTGTTATACACCGGGACGCCGTTGCAGTGGGAGGTTGTTGAACAACCAGAGATGTTCATAAGACTAGAAGGGTTTCGGACTCTGGATCTAGTAAAGATGAAATCGATCCCTAGCTCTGCACGAGGGCGGTACTAGATCTAAATGTGCCTGCTTAGAAAACAATAAGGATTATTGTTAAGGGGCAAGATCATTTAGAGTACAAGCTTAGTAAATCCATTTATGGATTGAAACAAAGCTATAAATCGTGGAACTTGCGAATTGATAGGATAATCCATTTGATGGATTCATCAAAAGGCATAGACGATAGGTGTATTGGAGATGTAATAGAAACAAGGTGGTGTTTCTCGGAGATTTTATGTAGATGACAATTTCATCATTGGCAACAATGTAGAAAATATCGTCAGACATAAGATAATGGTTGTCTAAATGAATCGAGATATAAGATTGAGTAGAAGTTAGAGCATGTTCTTGAGATCTTTCGATCTAAGGATAAGAACATTGTACTTCTCCTAGATATCTTATACGATTATGGTTTGTTTTAAACATGCATACTTCTGAGAAAGGTTATTGCCTTTCAGAGACAGAATATACATCTATCTAAAGGGTATGTGTTCGAACACATGAAGGAGATAGATAAGGACAAAGCAGTTTCCTATACTTCTAGTATGGAAAGCTCTATAGATGCAATGTTGTAAAACAAGAACCTGATATCAACTATGCGGTTTGCGTAGTGGGAGGATATCAAGGTAATCTAGACAAGAGATTTTCGGATGCTATAATAGTACTTGCGAAGTACTGGATTATTGAGCAAGACGAAATCTTCTTTGATTACAAATTCTCAGATCTCAAATCAGAGAAGGACCAGTGCAAGTCGATATCAGACTATGTGTTCACTTTTAGAAAAAGGTGGAACCATGAAGTGAAAGAGTGATAAGCAGGACGCTTCTCAGACTCTCTCATAACCGAATAAGCAGCCTCAGAGGCAGCGGAAGTTTTGGTTAGGTTCCGGGATAACCTCTTGACTTGGATATGACTCTTAGTTTACAAAAGGCTATTGGATAGCGGTGCACGGTAAACTGGAAGAAGTCATAAGTCAAAAGTGATGATAACACATAGAGCAAGTACCATCTGATACGAGTCATCGTCGAGGGAGACGACGCAGTAGTCACCAAGATAACTTCAGAGCGGCAACCTAGAGTGCTCATTCACACAGTACTTCTTGGAAGTACAGCTCTAAGCACGTGATGAGTATGGGAGTCAGGAGTTTGGAGGAAATGACTAGACCTTAGTACAAGTGGGAGATTGTTGGAGTTGTGTACTTAATGTCTAGATTTAAGTAACGGTAAACTCCCGGTCATAGCATTTAATCTATTAAATTAATAAACAATTGTTTGCATTTAATTATTGATAATTAAATATATGCAAAATATAGTCCTGGATTATATATGTTGTATTTAGTATGGTGTGCGACGTCACACAGAAGATCATACTATCGGTTACTCGTATTTAATCGAACGGTTGCTCACGACCTAGATGGACACGGACCAATCCATCGGTATAGTCGTTGTGTGAGAGAGAAAATAATTTGTCTTAATTATTTTATCACACTTGTACACTTGGTGTATGGGCGGATCGCTTGAGATTTATCGATTAGGATTGCCTTGAGATAATCGATTCAAGTCTCAGAGTATTTTATTCTTAATCCCCGATAATATTGCGGGTGTGTATATTTAATATATGTGACTTTGATTTTCCAAAGGAATTAACCGATTTAATTATTGGGTTAATTACCGGTTAAGTTGGGTCACTATATTTTATATATGGCATGCCGTGAATACTTGACGGGAAAGTGTATCCCGGAAGGGTTGATAATATCCCCGAGATGAGTTCATAAGGAATTATTGTGTAAACCTCATGAGTGGATTCGTTCCGCACAATAATTAAGGTTGAATGGTACTAGTCTCGGATTCAAGAGATGAATAAATTAATTAGCAATAAATTAATTTTATTCATGGATATTTAAATCTTAAATACACGGAATAAATAATACTACCGGAGAAATATTATTTGATATAATATGGTTTAATATTGGGAGTGCAATTAATTTATATAGTGGAAAATAAATTAATTAATATTAATGGGAGATTAATAGATTTGAGTTTGGGCTAAATTTAATCATTAATATTGGAAGCCCAATATTCCACCTCCTTTAGATCCCCTACGTAGCCTATAAAAGCACTACATGGTCTTCACTTTCTCATAACAATAAGACAAGATTATCATACTTGATATTCTAGAGAGTTGAAGAGGATCCATAAGCTTGGAGGATCGTCGCCCACCCGACGTTCAAGCTAGTGCAAGGAATACGTGGGAAGATCGTAAGGTCATCAAACTTAAATTCGTTTCTCCGCACAACGAATTAAAAAGGTAAAATCATATACTCTCTTCTATGATTTTATGTGAATTGAATTGTGATACATACATGAACGCATGATCCGGGAAAACAACGATCTTCAGGGACGGGGATTCGAGATCCCCGGCGAAGGATCGAGAGAACCCTCGGCTGGGAGCCGAGGGGTGGCGGTCGAGCCCTAGGGCTTCGACCGCCGGCGCGCATCGAGAGGGAGCCGCGGCTGGACGCCGCGGCTGGGGCGATCGAGCCCTAGCTCGATCGTCGGGGGGACTGCCGCGGTCTGGCGCCGCGGCTGGTGGTGCCCCCCACCTCCGACGATGGCGGTGAGTCGCCGGACTCACCGCCCGGGGCTGCCGGAGCAGCTTAGCGATCGCACGCGCGATCGCGAGCCCCGGCGGGGGCTCGGCTAGGGTTTCTAGCCGCGGGTTTTTCCCGCGGCGGTGATTCTCTTGTCGGGCCCGGTTCCGTTAGGTGGTTCGCGTGTTTCCGGCGATGGGATTTCGGTCGGGGTTATCGGTTCCGCAATTTTTGATACCCCGGGATATCGATTTCCAGCAGATCCATCAATTTTTCACAATAGGTTTTAGGGTTTTCAACCAAATATCAATTGTTTACTGTACTTTTTCCTTAAATGTATCATTAAAAGATTTTAATATCACCGTCATTTATTAATCTTGCTAAAACCGTCACACAGTTACTCATTAATATAGAAACCCTAAATCTATCAGTATTCGTATTAATTATTAAGAGACGGCCGTAGTTGCCAGACTCGTTGGCGCTCCGCCTGGATTTCATTAATTAAAATTACAATATATATATGCGTGTACTAATTTACTATTTATTTTTCCGTGTACTATTACCGTGTTGAATACGGGTGTGTGTAACCGTGCATCGGTATAAGATTATATGATATAGCATTTTGAATTTTTGCACGGTGTATATTAATTCACGGTGTAATATTATTTCACTGTTTTATGTATATTATATTGCAATTTCTTTTTCATACGACGTTGTTACAATCCACCGTGATCTAACCACGACGACACATTAGGTTTTAAGGTTTGCTATCGGATACAGTTGCACGGTGTTACAATCCACCGTGGTAACCGCACGGCGACACAGTTCTAGTGTTTTATTTATTTTTTTAATTAATTAATCGCAATGTGTTTAATGGGTGTGGTTGGGAGTTGATGAGTCGTTTCGTGCAACGATTGAAATTCGGCGGTGGGATGACTCAGAACAGAGATGCATCAATTCCCTGAATTGAATGGTCATATCAAATTAATGGATAGCGTGTTTAATGGGGTGATTTTCTATAAATTTTAATTTTATTAATACTAGTAATTAATAAGTGTAGATGGCAGTTGAATCGTTTCGCAGAACGTTTGAAATCCTGGTGGTTGGATGACTTAAATTAGATCAGAATATTAAGCCTATAAATACGAACGAAAGAACTCTATTTTTCTATACCCAATAATAATCCATTTTTCTGTTTTGTTCTGGTTTTTTCATGGAGCAGTACTTATCACCTCACTTTTTTGATTTTCATAGTTTCATTACTGTATCGAGATACTCGAGTTTCCAAAATAAAAGCATCATTCCCCTGAATTATCTTCCACCAGAGATGATTCGGGGTTTCGCCTGGAATGATTCGGGAACACCTGAGTTCCTTATCTCCGTCGAAATCACCAGTTAGGTCTTCTATCGCCGTTTCACTTCTGGTTGAGGCTCAAAAATCTGTGCTGCTGACCAGATGTCAAAAGAGGAGATTCACTGTGTGCTTTGTTATTCTTTTTGTTTGCTCATCTTGTTTGTATTACGCTGACCGATGGTGTTTAGGGTTTAGAGTTTTGATCCATCAATTGTTCTCAAGTTTTAGGGTTTAGAGTTTTGATTCATCAATTGTTCTCAATTATAAGATTTAAATTTATTTTAAATTTGTCCAATTTCATATTCTCAATCAAAATTATCACAGTCGCTTTTAATTATCGTGTACGATGCCACGACGCCCATTTATCGTGGCTAGTCACACGGCGTATGACTGTCGTTGATGGTCTCACGACGTATGATTATCGTTGATGTTCTCACGGAGTTGACTTATCGTGTATGCATCACGCTGTCCATTTATCGTGATTTGTCTCACGGCGTGCGACTATCGTGGATGAGCTCACGGTGTGCAATTATCTTATATGTTTTCACGGTTTCAATTTATTGTGTATAGTCACACGGTCTCTATTTGTCGTGGATGTCCTCACGGTGTCCATTTATCGTGGATGTTCTCACGGTATTCATTTATCGTAGATGGTCACACGGTCTCTCTTTATCGTGGATGAACTCACGGTGTTCGATTATCGTGGATGGTCTCACGGTCTCTCTTTATCGTGGATGAACTCACGGCGTATGATAATCGTGAATGATGTAACGGTATCTTATTATAGTGCATAGTCTAACGGCGTACTTTAACCGTGGATGGTCTGAAATTGTATTGGAGTTTTATTATTAATTTTTAAAAGAGAAATTCTATTTTAAATTACATTTGTTAAACAGCAAGGGTAGTGTAGACTTTTCCTACTCAATTGTCTAATAAACTTCTACATTTATACACAGGGCCTCAGAACTTATTTATTTTATGAAGTGGTCCTGAATCCGGTATTCCCACTAAAAAATGTGTCAATTAATAATTTTATTATAATTATAAATTTATGATAAATTGAAAGAAATTTTAAACAAAAATAAAATCTATTTAATATAATGTATAAATAGAAACTTATTATTTAATTTAATTTTAATGTTAATAACTATACGGATAAATATTTATCAGTTAAAAATGAGTTTTTGTAGGTTTTGAAAGCAAAATTAATTAATATCGTATATCTTTTAACTATTTATATATATAATTAACATATAATTAACGGGCAATTGGGCAGGAGAGTTTATTAACACTAGTACCACTGCCCGTGATACACGTGATTTATTTGTTTGAAATAATCTAAAATTTTATTTAATCTCCAACGTATTTCATCAAAAATTTATTAATGGTCTAAGAAATTATTTTATTTAATAATCGAACTCCCACTTAAATCTGTAAACTCGTATTAATCTCATTATTAACTGTTATCTCAATTATGAAATTTTATTATTTTCAAAGATTACGCTTGTTTGATATAATTTATAGTATGTAAGCTTCTTGAGTATAGCCGAATGGTAAGGTCTGTGGTGATGTTGATGTAATTCTCCAGCGACGCAGAGTTCGAATATCGGATATGACAAATTTTCATTTAAATATTATAAAGTTAGTACCTCTCCCACATTTTTCTGTTACTCGAGCACATCCCTCGATTTACATCCAATCCGATTGAGGAGCCTCTGATCTGGTGAGAGAGGAGTTTATAGCTGCATTCCTCGAGTGTCAAACATTCCGTTTTCTCGTCTCTGCATTCCTCGAGTGTCAAACGCATGTGGAGGGAAAATCAAAATTAATTGAAAATAAAAAAATAGAAATTATAAAGTTAGAAAATAAATAAAAATATAAAATAAATTGAATTTACTTGGTGAACATGGAGGGTATGAGATGACACAAATGCAATTATATTAATGTAACGTACGTTAACCTGCAAAACAAATTTAAAAAATGAATAAATAAAAGAACGTATAATCGATTCAATATTCAGAAAAATAAAAATTTACATAGAAAATAATATACCTAAAAAGTTTGATCATTTTTTTAACTACGGTAGATTAGGAAATAAGAGGAAATCGATTTTTATGTTCCTAAGAGGAAATCGATTTTTATGAGATACGATTAATTGGAATTAAATTAATATTAATAGAATAATAAAATAATTTTGAGAAAGAGAAATAAAAACGTATATATTTAATATTATGATTAATTATTATTACTAAAAATATATAATTTTAAATTATTATTTAGAATTTATATATAATTTAAATATTCTTAATAATATTATTATTTAGAATTTAGAATTTATTTATTTATAATTTATAGTGTGAACACAACATTATTATTGCTTTTCTATTGATCATGCGGTATTAGTGGATCCTAAAATTATATATGTATAGAAGATAGATTAATCATTGTTAAATTTAATCAATTAGAAGCGCCCTTAATCCAACATGGAGTAGAGTAGTATCTTTATTTTATGTACAAGTTAATCTATTTAACAATACCTATATCATGCTCCTGGAGTACAATATAAATGGTGCTCCTACCCTTTAAAATATAAAAATCATCATTTAATAATTAAGAAATCTACATTTCAAAAAACAATTACTATAAACATTGAATTAACATACCAATGAATATATTAGCATAGGTAATGAATATTTATCAAAAAATATATGAAGATATACTCATGGGTGTACAATTAGAATCGTACTCCTAGGAACACGGTATAAATTGCCTCTATTTAATATATAAATCCAGATTTTGCTGATTACACGTGGATAATGTGAACACAAAAAAATACACTACAAAAAAATGAGCATGTTCACATTGGTTTCATTGGTCAAAATTTGATTACGTGGCTTTTATTCATTTATATTAAATATGACGTAACTTCTAATTTAATAATAATTTAAATAATGATTACATAATTATTCAATTTCCATAAATAATCTATATAAATCGATTTTATTAACAATATATTAATATTCTAATTTATATTTTATTCTCTTACCGATTTTATTACTATCAGAATAAATGGTAATAAGCAAATCAAATCATATTTTTATATAGTTAACAACAATTAAGTTCATAATTAACGCAATTTCCTTAATATACTCCCTAAATAACGATACATCCATAAATAATTAATTAATTTATATTATAATTAATGAAATTTTCATTTTTTTTACAAATGAAGCTCTATTTAAAATCCTTCTTTCTTTTTCATTTTCATTTGCAAACAATTTGCAATCAACTTTGATTTTTGTTGATTTGTAATTTATTTTTTCGCAAGCCACAATGTAAGTAATTATATTATAATTATTTAATCTTTTGTCTTGAATTTGTTTATATTTTTTACAGGTCCATGAGGTAAGTACAAATTTTAATATTTTCGTTGATTCATAATTTTGTTACATTTTCTATACCAATCGGTGTTATTTTTATAATTATTTAATCTTTTGTCTTGAATTTGTTTATATTTTTTACAGGTCCATGAGGTAAGTACAAATTTTAATATTTTCGTTGATTCATAATTTTGTTACATTTTCTATGCCAATCGGTGTTATTTTTATTGATTCATAATTTGTTTTGCAGGACACAATGTAAGTAATTAATTTATGATTTAATCTTTTATCTTGCATTTGTTTGTATTTTTTACACATGAGGTGAATACAAATCAAGTATTAAGCTTTTTTTCTATTATATTATTAGTTTTTGAATTTTATTTAACAATATTTTTAATTTATTTTTTGTATTTTGTGCTGATTTAAATCTAACAACTATTAATATTATTTCTTATTAACTATTCATCGTGAGGATTTGTATTTCTTATGTTCTTATTAACTATTCATCTACGTGTGAGGATTTGTAGGAAACGGCTCACATAGAACGACAAAAATATGATTCAATACTTTGATATTCTGATGGGTGATAACAATGCGTAAGTTTTCTATTGTATTTTCATTTTTCAAGATTTTTGTTAATGAAATTACATTTTTTGCGTTGTTATTTATTTATTTCTTATTATTATACTGTATTTCATTTATTTATTTATTGTTTTTTTTATCTAATTATGTATTTCTTTATTTACCGATTCAAATTAATAAAGGATGAAAATACTATTCAATTTAAATGAATTATAATTTAAATATCTCATATTAGTATATTAATTGTATATTAAGTCAATTAATATTAATTCAATTTTTTCCAGTAATACTTTGATTATTGTTTTACAAAGATTTTCTTTATACTTAATTATTTATTTAACATGTTTTCATTTATTTTATGTTTTTTTATTTTATTTAATTATTTCTTTCTTTGTATATAGATTGTATATTATATTTTAAATACTTAATCAATACTTATTATGTCAATTTTTTTTCATTTCATGACCTCAATTTATAGTAAAATTTTGTTATAAATAATGTATACTTTGAATTATTCTTAAATATTCATGTATTTAAGTTCATTTTTTTTGTAATAAATAATATATTTTTTGAATTATAAAATTGATATTTATTTATTAAGTTACATGCAATTTTTAATTTTAATTTTCTCTTCATTTTTGTTATAATTAAGTTTATATTTTTAAGTGATTAAAAGAAAAAAAATATAAATTTTATAAATAATGTTATAAGATTATTTCATTTATTTAATCAATTGCGCACTAACTTAATTTTTCAATTTCTATTATTATTTATTAAATCTAATTTTTAACTTATCTTCTTTACATATTAATCTGGTAATATAATATTACTTTTATCAATTAACTAAAATAAAATCTTTATCAATTTAATTTGTACGAAATTCCAACTGCATATATAATAATTTATTTCTAAAATTATTTGTATTACCGTAAATAATAAAATCAATACTAATCATAATAATAATATGAAAAAGATTATTAAGTATGATTTATAAATCTTAAATTCTTCTAAAATATTGCATTATTGCTAAAAATCGGTAATGTACCTTATTACATATTAATTAGCTATTGTAATGATAAGATAAAGCCTTATCTATTAATTACATATGTTAATCTACCTTCTTTCCTAATGATTTTAAATAATAGTACATAATAAAATAATAAAATCAAAATACAGGATCCTTTGATTTCTAAATAACAAATCCATGTGCAATTAATTACAATTTAGTTATTTACGGAAATTATATAATATTAAGGATTATTAATATTTATGGCTGATTCTCAATTTCTTAATTATAGTATGAGATAATATGGAATATTTCTTAATTTTAAATAATATTTGCATTAATTTATAAATTATACTCTTTTTAAAAAAATTCAATTTATCAATTATATTTTAAAAATAAATATGGAAATTAATAAATAATAATATACAATTTTGGTTTTATCTATGCTACACTCGGTGGAGTACACCATGCATTTAATAACCGTTGATTTAATATTATTTTATACAAGTGCACACACAATCACACACACACCGACGTGTATAGTGTATGCATCAACGGTTAAGATGCTACCAGAGTAATACACCAGGATTTTAATCATATATTACTCCCGTAAGAATTTAATTGAATATATATAATATAATTAAATATGTTGGACATTTTATTTTACGTAAATTTAAAATGCATAATAATTAAGTATGTTGGACATTTTATTTTACATATTTAGGATTATAATAGACATTTTTATTTTAGGCAATGTTCATTATAAATTGATACACAATCTTATATTTATGGTAATCATATAATAATTACCATTAATTATAGGAGTATGATCTAATTCCTTAATTATAGTCATGATTATTAAATCTTTTAAAATTTAAATCCTTTTCCTTTAACTATATTATAGTGAATCTAAACAATTCAAATTTATCCATCAATCAAAATAATTATGAATCAATTATATTCCTTTATTAAATATGGAAATAAATAAATAAATAATATTTATTCTAATAATATACTCTTAAATATAAATTATATACTCCTTTTATCTCATATTAATGCTCACTCAAATTTTATAAGAGAACTCCTTCTCAATACTCATTTATTAATTTTCCATAATGTATCAGTAGTACAACATTTTGTGTACTTACCTATATAATAATAATAATAATAATAATAATAATAATAATAATAATAATAATAATAATCCCGATATTTTAGACAATAAGTCTGTGTTTATGATTTTATTAAGAATTTCTTTTGATAAAATAATTTCAAGTTGAATACAAAAATTCACAACCTTAAATGAGTTTAATATTCTCAAAATTAAATTATATATTTTTATTAATTGATTTTATATAAAAATAAAAAATTTAATTAATTACTCGATGTAATGTATAAAGAAGTATTTCAAAATTTATAGTGAAGATTTACATTTTATATTTTTAATTAATTTATTATGTAAAATATATTATACTTTTTAAATTAGAATTCCAATAAATTTACATGATTATATTTTAAACAATTACTCTTAATTTTTTAACAAATAATTTAATAATATATTTCTCAATCAAATTAGAGAGTTTTTTATTAGATTATTTATTCTATTAATTAAAACTTTTATTATTAAATCTCTAAATTAAAATTTTCAAACTATCAATTCAAATAACAGATTGATCTAATATTAATTTAAATAATAATGCATTAATAAAGAAATTTATATTTTATTTTAGTTAAAAATTATGTTAGATCATCTAATAATAATTATACTTTAACCAAAAGTAGTAGTAGTAGTAGTATAATATTAAGGAGCACTTTTTTATACTTAAAATCAATTTTATAGAATTGTAATTATCTCAAACAGATAAAATTTTAGAAGTATATCACGTGCCAATAATAATATTACAAAATATGATCACACAAATAATAAAAAAATTTATATTATAATCTTAACAATATAACCATTCTGAATTCAATCTAAAAAGTTTATATAAATTATGTTATATAAATTATATAAGTTTATACAAATTATGTTATATTTTTTTTTCTTAGAATTTATATATCGATCACACAAATAATAAAAATTCTTATATTATAATCTTAACAATTTAATCCCGATTTTTGAATTCAATCTAAAAATCTTAATGAACAATTAATTAAGATTGTTGTACAAATAATGTTATTTTTTTTTTTAGAATTTATATATCCCGCGCATCTGCGCGGGCAGGTATTACTAGTTTACTAAATAATAATTAAACTTACTATACATTATTACTATACATATAAAATATTATAGAGTACGTATTTGTTAATTTTTGTACTCGAAAAGAAACAAAAGTCTACCGTAGAGAGTATTGTAGAAGGCATACCTTATCTTTCAAAAGCCATAGAGGAGTTCAATCACTTAAGATGACTCATCACACGAACGAAGGAACCTAACCTCAAAAGAGGATATTTTGGAGCCTTAGAAAAGTTGGCTAGTAGTACAAATTCTTGATTGCCGAAAATAATATTTTTACATTATTAAATTACAATCAGTTGTCTTGATAATAACAACCGTTGGATAACCTTGAATTCCGCTGAAACCACGTGTAACCGATCTGAAGGCGGCAACTTGAACTTCCTTTCTGGCTAGGATTTACGTGGAGACACATCAGCAAATTGATAATTACAAAAGACAATCACAAGACCACCTCACCTCAACATCCACTAAAGGTCGGGGTGGGGAACATCAATGATGTAAAACTACTTGATGTAATACAACTATACAAGTTACGTAAACAATCATTTAAAAATACACGATCAATGTCCCAAATATTTATAATGTTAGTTTTTGACAAAATTTTGATATAGTTTAATCAGAATAGACGAGATATAATACGAATAAACGAAAATTGAAAAAGAAATTAAAAATAAAAGAAAACAAAAAATTTTAAAACTCAAATTGAAAAGAACGAGAACTCTTACTTTTACAAAAGAATTGATATAAGCTCAAAATTCTATAAATCACACAATAATTTTATGTTCTAAAAATTTTCGCCTAGCTCCGCCTAAGCCTAGCCTAGGCTCTAGGCTGTACCCAATCGCCTCGATTTTAGACTCTAGGCCCCCAAGCCGCCTCAGCGCCGACTAAACCCGCCCAGACCCGCCTCAACCCGATTTGGGCCGCGTAAATTCGATTAGTTTTGTCTTTACTTTCTTAGATATTTCTCGAGCAGATTTAATTGAACAATCAAATTTAATACAAAACTTAATAAATTAAATAAAATAAATGGTGCTATTATAAATTTTGAGTATAAGACCAAAATTTGAAAAAAAATATATTAAAAATATAATGAAAATGATCTAAAATTGTAAATTTACAAGCTATTTTGATTATTTTACTATGTTTGTGATGAATACTTAATACTATGTTTAGATTATTTATGGGTTGATTTATTCAAAATATTAAATTATTATGCATAAAAAATATTTTTAAAATATGATATTAATTAATTAAATATAAAAATGTAAAACGATTAATCTCCGCCTAGTTCCCGATTAATCCCTCTAGGCGCTAGGCCCCTAGTCATCGCTTAACTAGCGCCTAGCGCCTTTTAGAACCTATTAATTTTACTTATTTTTTAAGGTATGTTTGGTGTGTTTGTGTTTATGGAGAAACTTTTTTTAAGGAGAAAATCTTTTTATATTGTATGTAAATAATATTTCACGCCTAAAAGTCAAAATAGTGCTAGTAAAATTGAAAACAAAACTGGATCAAAATAGAAATAAAATAGAAAAATCTAACGACTGGATTTTGAGGAGGTAGCACACGCTAGGTAGGGGTCGTGACCGCTACCCTCTCTTGAGCTGATTCTAGCGCGAATAAGCCACGGTCTATAAAGCTTTACGCGAACAAGCTGAGCTCTGAAGACTAGCGCGAAAGTGCCACTCTTGAGCGAACGCGTTGGCATGCTTCGACCTATTTTTTCGTCGTTTCGATTGAAATTTTACCGACTTCGACTCCACGCGGTTTTGAGTCACATTTCAACATATGCATTAGTTGACCGGCACAAGAAGATTAAAAAAAAACTTTTTGACTTTTAAACCAAAACAAAAGCGGTAAAATTTATTTGTTGATGGTGGAAAAAAATTGTTGATGGTGGAAAAATTGTGTTCTCCAATTACCAACTAAAAATAGATATTTTGGGGATTGAGTAGTGAACAAGATAATTATGCTCTCTAGGAATTTTGGGGGAAATGTGTAGATGTCCTTAATAAAATATTACACCTTCTATTTATAGAGAATGCAAATTAGGGTTGCTAAAATAGGTTAATGGGCCAAGCCCACTAACTAGCCCTTCATTAAGCCCATCCCTTTTTTCTGAGCCCAGGGAGGGGTCGTCCGTTTCCTAACGGGTCGAACACGCCGTATATGATCGTCCGCTCCTCTATCTGCTCCGATCGAGCTCGCCTGTAGATTCCAGCCGAACACATCCCCTGTTCGCCTCATTTTATTTAATGGAGACGATCTGCGAGAGCAGCACTTCATCTGTTCGCCCTTCCCTGCGGACGAGCACAGGTGTTATTTTTCTCCCTACATGAAAAAGGGGGTCCTTATGCTCGGGGTTTAATCGATGTTTTCCCCGCACAACAAATGCCCCCCGAGATCGTTCTGTTCGGAAGAATAGATCGGTCTCGGTGTGCGGATCGTCGTCAGATGGCCCGAGCATAAATCTTGATTCGACGGTTATGGCAGGTCATTAAATGCGGTGTGGCGGTTATTGCCACTTGTCATTCCCCGATTGGTTCTTTCCCGATGTGACGCTTCGATTTCCGCCAGCCGTCTTTTCAAATTTGAAATTTGCCGCCTCTTGCTCTTATAAATAGTCCCAGTTGCTCTTCATTTTACACTTTCTGCCTCCAAACTATTGATTCCCGGACATCCCGATTTACTTGCTCGTCTCTTACCAAGGGTGCTCGGACTCATCTTCGACCAAACACGTAGGTTTCTTTCGCTACTCTTTTACGGTTATTTGGGAGCTCTTAGTGGTAGGTTTTTTTCTATACTTTAAAAATTCTCGCATTATTATTTTTCGAATCGTGTGAGGATGAGTGACCACGACAGTTCCGCTACCCTCTCTGATGTCCTCGCGGCTGATGGATCATCGAGCTCGGAGACCTCCTCCTCCTCTTCGTCCGGGGACGATCTTGCCCCTGTGTTCGGCTTTTCCGAGGAGGAAAAATCAGAGCTATTCGCTGGCGGCGTCACTGACTCTTACCGCCGATTTATCGATATGATGGGCGAGATCCGAGGTCCCCTCCCTCCTTTTATCTTCACACACTACCTTCACGAAAACCCCTACGTTTTCGTAGAGCGCACGAGTTTCGGTGCTCGCCCCGGCCCCGATCAAGCGGGCATAGATGCGAGCCACCGTAGCTAGACGATACTCGATGAGGCCGATCTCCAGGCTATGAGGGCGGTTTGGGGGATCCCTTCCGACGTCCATATTTACTGTCCTACTCCCGACGAGCGGGCAAACTGCCCCCCGCTGGGCATGGTTGCTGTGACGAGCGCGATGATGGAGGCGGGACTTCGGTTCCCTATTCATGACTCCATAGCCGTCGCGCTGCAAGCGTGGGGTATTGCTCCCTTGCAACTGCATGCGAACTCCTGGTCTTTGCTTATCAGTCTAAACATTTTGTTCGGCCACTATGGTCTCTACCGTCATCTCTCTGTTTCCGAAACTTCTTTTCTCCTCATCATCAATCATTTCCCAGGCGGGGACCACTATTTGCGTGCTCCGAGCAAGCTTCTCAACCAGCTGCCGAGCAAAGTGATGGAGTAGTATACTTAATGTCTAGATTTGAGTATTCTGAACTCTGTTTGCACTTTCATTTACCTATTAATTACAGACATTCATTTGCTTTTAATTATTGTTAATTAAATACATGCAAATTATAGTCCTGGATTTTATACGTTGTAGTTAGTATGGTGTTGCATGGGCACACAGAAGATCATACTATCGGTTACTCGTATTTAATCGAACAGTTGCTCACGACCTAGATGGACACGGACCAACCCATCGGTATAGTCGTTGTGTGAGAGAGAAAATAATTTATCTTAATTATTTTATCACACTTGTACACTTGGTGTATTGAGCGGATCGATTGAGACTCATCAATTAGGATTGCTCGGCGATAATTGATTTGAGACTCGGAGTATTTTATTCTTAATCCCTGAAACAATTGCGGGTGTGTATATTTAATATAAGTGACTTTGATTTACCAAAGGAATTAACCGGTTTGATAATTGGGTTAATTACCGGTTAAGTTGGGTCACTATATTTTATATATGGCATGCCGTGAATTCTTGAAGGGGCAGTGTATCCCGTAAGGGTTGATAATATCCCCGAGATGAGCTCATAAGGATTTATTATGTAAACCTCGCGAGTGGACTTGTTCCGCATAATAAATAAGGTTGAGTGGTACTAGTCTCGGATATAAGAGATGAATAAATTTATTAAGCAATAAATAAATTTTATTCATGGATATTTAAATCTTAAATACACGGAATAAATAATACTAAGTTGGAGAAATATTATTTGATATAATATGAATAATATTGGGAGTGCAATTTTATTTATATAGTGGAAAATAAATAAAATTAATATTGATAAGAATTAATGGATTTGGGTTGGACCCAATTTAATTTTCAATATTGAAGCCCAATATTTATTCTCCTTTTGATCCCCTTCGTAGCCTATAAAAGCACTACGTGGTCTTCACTTTTACTAACCTACGTTACGCCAACAATAAAGTTCTGAGAGTGAAGAGGATCCACAAGTTCGATAGCTCGTCGCCCACCCGACGTTCGAACGAGTGCAAGGAATACGCGGGAAGGTCACGAGGTCGTCGATTTCGTTTCTCCGAACAACGAATCGTAGGTACAATTCTCAACCCCCTTGTTAATTGTTCGATTTGTTTTTTATCGAGAATACCGTAGGATGAAGATCCGAAAATCGAAGCCCGGATTAGACGAACGATCACGCGGTGGTGGCGAAGCCACCGGACCGCGGATCGCCCGGCTAGGGTTTCGGCCGTGGGGCATGGGGGCGAACCCTCGGTTCGACCGAGGGTGTGCGATCGACCACGATGGTCGATCGCTGGGCACGGGCTGGAGCCGTGCCCTACCCCGCCGTGAAGGCGGGGGCTTCCTGGTGGCGGCGGGTCGCCGGACCCGCCGCGGGGCTGTCGGAACAGCCCCACCCCGATCGATCGCCGGCGCGCGATCGATCGCTCGATCGTATGAACCCCGGCTCGTGGGGGTTCGGGTGGGGGCGGGCTGTGCGTCTTCGGATGCATGGTCTCCAAAGCCCGGACTCCGGCGGATGAGTCGGCGTTCGTATGATCTCCGGCGAAGGGTTCGTTTGGGTTATCGGTTCCGCAATTTTTGATAACCCGGGATAGCGAATTCCAACAATTGGTATCAGAGCGTGGTTTACGTTCGCGGTATTTTCGATAAAATTGTTCTACCTTGCAGGGATCCGACTATTATGGCTTGATGATTATTCGTTTAATTGTTTTGTCATATGATTGTTGGTTTTATTAAACTCTCGGACATGTCGAGATTCGTTTTTGGTGGTGAATGCTTGTAATAGTAAAAATTCGGGGGTTGAACGAATTTAGGATTTATTATTATGTTCGTTGTTTTTCCGGAAAATGTATAGGGTCGATTTCGTGTATAGAATCGATACCGGAATTGTAATTTAGATTTTTGTAAATTTATTTTGCGATTGGATCGAATCAAAGACCGCCGGAGAAGACGAAGTGACGAGGAGACGAAGGACCGGGATCGATCAATCCCCATGATCGATCCCGAGGGGATCGATCGACCCGCGGCCCTAGGCGGGCTGTCCGTGGGAGACTCGGCCACGCCGGCCACCAGTGGTGGTGGCGCGTGGGCTGGGCGGCGGTGGCGCGTGCCCTAGGCGGCGGTCGGCGAAGGTGGGGGTGGTTCGGGGTTCCCCAACCCGGGCTACTCCTACCGGAAATATACTTTCCTAATTAATTCGTTGTTTCCTATTTTGATTATTTCTTTATCGAATCTAAAGATCTCAAAATGAATATTCTAGAAAAATAGAGAAAGAATTAATTTAGTACTAAATTTATTTTTCCTATTTGATTATTCCTACTCATAGGAATATTCATGGATTAGGAATAAAATAAATTTGAAAAAGTATAAGAGTCCTAAATTATTTTATTTCTTTCATTATGGATATCGTCTAGAATATTCCAAGAGGATCTTGGATAGATTATTCTAGAGATTTAATGAAGTGGAAAAAGAAAATAAAATAAATAAAAATATTAATAATATTTAATTTTATTTTTGATATATTCAATTGACTTAATTTTCGAATTAAGTAACTTTTGGATTAATTGAAAATAAATAGATTTAAATATTGGATATTAATATTCTCGTCACATGAAGCATTCAAGAAACGAAGACTAAAGACTAGAAGATGCGTACGGGGATGTGATGAAGCCATAATAGTCGGAAAATAATAAATAAGTATTATTTTGACTATGTGATAATACTATGTGCTTTATTACATGTATGCATGCTATATGTGTTTACTTTTATGCACTAGATAGCGTATCCCTTTATTATAAAAAACTAAGTGGGAGAGGGTATGGAAACATACCCATGGTCTCCATTGCTGCTCTCTTGGTGACTTTTATAAACTTTTGAAGTTTATATAGATAAGTTATTGGAGGAGAGTTCTTGTAATTCTTCTTACGAGAAACATTGATTGAGTTTATCAAACAATGCCTAATTTGTCTTTCCAAAGCTGATTTCAAGTCGACTCATTCTCACCCCGGGGAGTGGAATGGAGCCAGAGCCACTTGGTCATGTAGAGGACACAAATTAGAGACTTTCGTGCCATACTTTTATAGATGGGTCGTTTGTCTGCTCGGCTCCCTCATTTATGAGAGATCGGGTTGTTCGCATGGTGAATCACTGGTTAGAAACTTCGAGTTTCACTTATGATTCTCCACGTCTTGATTTACGAGATTAAATGGATCAAGTAATTGGGAGTCAATTATAAAAGTCTCTTAGTGTAGTAAACGTCCACACCACGTGGCTTGCTATGCTGACGGATTTTGGATTAATTGATGTAGACAGTTGTAAGTAATTATGAAGAGTTGTGAAGTTATCGTAAACGTCCACACCACGTGGCTTGCGGTGATGTAGCAATTCCAAGTAATTTATTTTGGTACTGAGTAATGGTTTACACTTAGATACGCCTTATGGTATTCCTCCCCACGAGGTTCCGCTATAAGCGATGTATGACCAAAGAAAATCTAATTGCTAAATCATTTGGGTGGGTAAACGTCCACACCACGTGGCTTGCCTTACCTGATGGGATTTTAGATGTGATTAGTGATTTAATGATATTATTTGAGGGAGATAATATCGGATATTAAATTGTTTGTTTGTTTTATGTGCTTATAGGTTAGGAATGACTGTGACCCCACTTTGTGATATACTTAAAGATGAAAACTCACCGGTTCCATATGGTGATGATTGGAAAAGAAATCTGGACATTGTCCAGACTGTTGAGCTTTCTGAATCCACTGTTGGTCCAACTAAGTTGAGACATGGTGTGGAAGCTAGGCAAGAGGTGTTTGACATACCCACGGAATCGTTCCTCAATGAGTCCCTTAAAACCGGCTTAGCGAAGGCGATTTTTGTGCGTAAGTTAAGAGAAACACGAGCTCTTGTGGCTAGACTAAAAGAAAAGCGTGAAAAGAGACCCAGTGGTTTAAAACCACGGATTGGGGTAAGCAAGCGGTTTCGCAGATGCTTTCGATGCAAACAGTTTGGGCACTGGAGGTCTGATTGTCCTCTCATCAAAGGTACGAAATTTTCCTTAGTCACTGAAACATTGTCAGCGGTGATATCTACCAGCACCTGGTGTGTAGATACGGGTGCCACTGACCATGTCTGCAATTCATTGCAGGGGTTCCAGGAAACCCGGAGACTTAGAGAGGGAGAGATCGTGGTCTACATGGGCAATGCCGCAAAGGTGGCGGCTGTTGCAGTGGGAGACGTTCACTTACGTTTCAGTAGTGATAGGGTTTTAGTTTTACGTAATTGTCTTTATGTACCCAACTTTAGAAAGAATTTAATTTCAGTTTCTAAACTTATTATGAATGGATATTCTGTTTCTTTTGACCACTCTGTGATCATAAGAAGAAATAGTGAAATTATCTGTTCTGGTACATTGATAGACGATTTGTATGTGCTAAATCCTGAGTCTAACACGATGCAACTAACCGAGAGTAATAACACATCTACGAACACCAATAAGAGAAAGGAACCTTCTAAAATGAATCAATTATACTTGTGGCATCTAAGGCTAGGTCATATAAACTCGAATAGGCTTCAAAGGTTGAAAGCTGATGATTTAATCACTGGTGTTGAAGGAGAGGACCTTCCAACCTGCGAATCCTGTTTAGAGGGTAAAATGACCAAGCGTCCTTTTTCTGGTAAAGGACGGAGGGCTGAACAAGTATTGGATTTGATTCACTCTGATGTATGCGGACCTATGTCTACTCAGGCAAGGGGAGGGTACGAGTATTTCATCACCTTTACTGATGATTACTCAAGGTATGGATATGTATACCTGATGCGCCACAAGAGTGATTCTTTTGACAAGTTCAAGGAATTCAAGGCTCTTGTGGAGAACCTTCGTGGTAAATCCATAAAATGCCTGCGATCTGATCGCGGAGGCGAGTACCTGTCTGGAGAATTCAAGGCATACTTGGCAGAGAATGGGATTGAATCCCAACTGACCTCACCATATACTCCTCAGCAGAATGGTGTGTCAGAAAGAAGGAATAGGACTCTTATGGAGATGGTACGATCGATGATGAGTTACTCGGATTTACCTGTTATGTTCTGGGGACTTGCCTTGGAAACAGCGGCGTATATTCTGAATAGGGTTCCGACCAAAACAGTGCCAACTACACCCATGGAATTGTGGAGTGGGCGTAAGCCTAACTTGGGACACATTCGGATCTGGGGTTGTCCAGCACATGTGTTGCGACAAGGCACTGATAAGTTAGAACCTAGATCAGAAATACGGCTGTTTGTAGGATACCCGAAAGGAACTAAGGGTGGCATGTTCTATAGTCCTACGGACCAGAAGATCGTTATAAGTACTAACGCTCGGTTCCTAGAGGAAGACTATGTCATGGACCACAAGCCCAAAAGTGACATAATACTTGATGAGTTGAGAGGTAACGAGGTAGACCTGGATACAGCCGAACCGAGTATAGATACACCACTAGAACCTGCACCTAATACTGTCACTGTTAATACACCGGAACGCCGTCGTAGTGGGAGGGTTGTTAAACAACCAGATAGATGGATTGGACTGGGTGAGTCTTCGGACTCTGGACCTGGAGTTCATGAAATCGATCCCTGGACCTATGATGAGGCGGTACAAGATATAGATGCGTCTTCTTGGAAGAAAGCAATGAAATCCGAAATAGAATCTATGGATTCTAATAAAGTCTGGGATCTTGTAGAACCACCAAGCGGCGTGAAGCCAATTGGGTGTAAATGGGTCTACAAGAGAAAGAGAGGATCTGACGGAAAGGTTGAAACCTTTAAAGCTCGGCTTGTTGCGAAAGGATATACTCAGAAAGAGGGAATCGATTATGAGGAGACCTTCTCGCCGGTAGCCAAGATAAAGTCGATCCGGATTCTCTTATCCATAGCAGCTCATATGGATTATGAGGTGTGGCAAATGGATGTCAAGACAGCTTTCCTTAATGGAAGTCTTGACGAGACGATTTATATGAAACAACCAGAAGGATTCATTGCTAAGGGGCGAGATCATCTAGTGTGCAGGCTTAATCGATCCATTTATGGATTGAAACAAGCCTCGAGATCGTGGAACCTGCGGTTTGACGAAGTGGTCCAATCTTTTGGATTCAGTCAAAGCATGGACGAATCGTGTGTGTATTGGAAACGTGATGGAAAGAAGGTGGTGTTTCTCGTGCTTTATGTAGACGACATTCTTCTCATTGGCAACAGTGTGAAAATGTTATCAGACATAAAAGGATGGTTGTCTAGACAATTCGATATGAAAGATTTGGGAGAAGTCGGACATGTTCTAGGGATCAAGGTTATAAGGGATCGCCGGAATAGAACATTGTACCTATCCCAGCAATCTTACATAAACACGATTCTGGCTCGTTTTAACATGCAAGATTCCAAGAAGGGTGAACTACCCTTCAGTAAAGGAACTTATCTTTCTAAGGATATGTGTCCTCGGACACAAAAGGAGAAAGATGAAATGAAAGCAGTTCCCTACGCTTCGGCTGTGGGAAGCTTAATGTATGCAATGTTATGTACGAGGCCTGATATCTGCTATGCAGTTGGCGTAGTAGCGAGATATCAGAGTAACCCTGGAAAGGCTCATTGGACTGCCGTAAAGAGCATTTTCAAGTATTTGCGAAATACTAAGGATTATGTTCTAAGTTACGGGGCAGACAATCTGATTCCTTTGGGTTATACGGATTCGGATTTCCAAGCTAATAAGGACCGGCGAAAGTCGACATCAGGCTATGTGTACACTATGGGAGGTGGAGCCGTATCATGGAGGAGTGTTAAGCAAAAGTGCATTTCAGACTCTACCATGGAAGCTGAATACGTTGCAGCCTCAGAGGCAGCGAAAGAGTCAGTTTGGTTCCTTAATTTCCTCCAGGACTTAGATGTGATTCCGAGTTTGCCCAAGGCTATGACAATTTATTGTGATAATAGCGGTGCAGTGGCAAACAGTAAGGAACCACGGTCCCATAGTGCTATGAAACACATAGAGCGCAAGTACCACCTGATTCGAGACATCGTCAAGAGGGGCGATGCGATAGTCACCAAGATAGCTTCGGAGGACAACCTAGCGGACCCTTTCACCAAGATACTTCCTAAGGAAGTATATTTCAAGCACTTGGAGGGTTTGGGAGTCAGAAGTTTGGAGGATAAGACTAGACCTTAGTATAAGTGGGAGATTGATGGAGTAGTATACTTAATGTCTAGATTTGAGTATTCTGAACTCTGTTTGCACTTTCATTTACCTATTAATTACAGACATTCATTTGCTTTTAATTATTGTTAATTAAATACATGCAAATTATAGTCCTGGATTTTATACGTTGTAGTTAGTATGGTGTTGCATGGGCACACAGAAGATCATACTATCGGTTACTCGTATTTAATCGAACAGTTGCTCACGACCTAGATGGACACGGACCAACCCATCGGTATAGTCGTTGTGTGAGAGAGAAAATAATTTATCTTAATTATTTTATCACACTTGTACACTTGGTGTATTGAGCGGATCGATTGAGACTCATCAATTAGGATTGCTCGGCGATAATTGATTTGAGACTCGGAGTATTTTATTCTTAATCCCTGAAACAATTGCGGGTGTGTATATTTAATATAAGTGACTTTGATTTACCAAAGGAATTAACCGGTTTGATAATTGGGTTAATTACCGGTTAAGTTGGGTCACTATATTTTATATATGGCATGCCGTGAATTCTTGAAGGGGCAGTGTATCCCGTAAGGGTTGATAATATCCCCGAGATGAGCTCATAAGGATTTATTATGTAAACCTCGCGAGTGGACTTGTTCCGCATAATAAATAAGGTTGAGTGGTACTAGTCTCGGATATAAGAGATGAATAAATTTATTAAGCAATAAATAAATTTTATTCATGGATATTTAAATCTTAAATACACGGAATAAATAATACTAAGTTGGAGAAATATTATTTGATATAATATGAATAATATTGGGAGTGCAATTTTATTTATATAGTGGAAAATAAATAAAATTAATATTGATAAGAATTAATGGATTTGGGTTGGACCCAATTTAATTTTCAATATTGAAGCCCAATATTTATTCTCCTTTTGATCCCCTTCGTAGCCTATAAAAGCACTACGTGGTCTTCACTTTTACTAACCTACGTTACGCCAACAATAAAGTTCTGAGAGTGAAGAGGATCCACAAGTTCGATAGCTCGTCGCCCACCCGACGTTCGAACGAGTGCAAGGAATACGCGGGAAGGTCACGAGGTCGTCGATTTCGTTTCTCCGAACAACGAATCGTAGGTACAATTCTCAACCCCCTTGTTAATTGTTCGATTTGTTTTTTATCGAGAATACCGTAGGATGAAGATCCGAAAATCGAAGCCCGGATTAGACGAACGATCACGCGGTGGTGGCGAAGCCACCGGACCGCGGATCGCCCGGCTAGGGTTTCGGCCGTGGGGCATGGGGGCGAACCCTCGGTTCGACCGAGGGTGTGCGATCGACCACGATGGTCGATCGCTGGGCACGGGCTGGAGCCGTGCCCTACCCCGCCGTGAAGGCGGGGGCTTCCTGGTGGCGGCGGGTCGCCGGACCCGCCGCGGGGGCTGTCGGAACAGCCCCACCCCGATCGATCGCCGGCGCGCGATCGATCGCTCGATCGTATGAACCCCGGCTCGCGGGGGTTCGGGTGGGGGCGGGCTGTGCGTCTTCGGATGCATGGTCTCCAAAGCCCGGACTCCGGCGGATGAGTCGGCGTTCGTATGATCTCCGGCGAAGGGTTCGTTTGGGTTATCGGTTCCGCAATTTTTGATAACCCGGGATAGCGAATTCCAACACAAAGTGACGGACTGGTGGGCCGATTGGTTCAATGTGGATGGCGCCTGGGGTTCCGAGGCGTTCCAAATTCCGACTTCTTTTGCTCGCAAATGTCGCCGTTAGTCCCTCTCTTTCCTAAACTCTATTTTGTCGTTTTCCCCCTTTTTTAACTCGATCTGACGTTCTCCTGTTCGGACTTTATGTTCGGCAGGTCCTCCCGCTCCTGCCATTTTCGAGCTCTATTGGGATTTTTCCGCCGTATGTGAGCGTGTTCGTTCTCTCCCAGATGCCCAATTGCTCATAGATAATGTATTTACGAGGGCCCATGTTAGATCCTCGCGCTTTATCACCATTCCTCGGCATGTTCGGGATTTATATCCTCGTGAGTGGGTTTGCAGTTCGTATTCCGTTAACGTTGTTGGGTTTACTTATGGTTTTCTTTTCTGTTTCAGTGGTTAGGTTTCCCCTTTTTCCCGATCCTCCGATAGACATGGTAGGAAATACCCCTCGTGCTCGGATGGCCGCGCTCGCAGATCGCAACCGCCGGGCAGCCGAAGCGGCGGCGGCGGGTGCTCAGGCTAATGCTCCCCTCGTTCAGCCTGCTCACCCTGCTCGGTCGGGGGACTCGGAAGCCGACTCCATTCCTCACGCGACGAAGGCCAGCTCTCTTCCTCCCTTGCTCACGGCCATAGCTCTCGAGGGCCCATCGGGGACGGCACTCCCGACGGGTCGGGTCCCGAAGCGCCGCCGTGGCAAGGAGCCGGTGCAAGAGGTTCCCGAGAACGTCCCCTATAGCTCGGTCGCGACTATTGATGAAGAACTCTTCGCTCGGTAACTTTTTCTTTGAAAGTCGTTTTCCTTGCTCTTTGGTTTCTTTCCTAAAGTTCTTGTTTGCTTTAGTTTGGGTGGGCGTTCGACCATGGCAGCGAGCTTGGCTCAATTTTTATCTGCTCGTCCACACATCTTCCCTAATTTGCCGCCTCTGATGCGTGAAGCCATGGAGTGCATTCCCCGCTCATGGACAACTCAGGCCGAGATGGTAAGCTAAAGGCCCGAGCAGGCCGAACAGGTGGCCATTTTGATGGCCTCTCTGGTGCTCATGTTTCTGGTGTCTCTCAGCAAGACTCGCCCTGGCTCGAACCCACCCGTTACTCCCCTCATCGACACTCCTGATGATTCAGCTGACAAGGTAGCCGAGCTCGAACTCGAGTTGGCTAGTATGCGGACTCTGGTCGACCAATATCAGGAGGATGAGAAGAAACTGAAAGCTCGGGCTGAGGGGGCAAAAACGAGTGCGGCGGGGATGGCCAGAGAGCGGGACCAAGGGCATGAAGAGTTGGTCAGGCTGAGAAGTGAAATGTCTGCTGAGCGGGATCGGGCACTGGAGTTGAGGAAAGGGTGCGGAGGGCCGAGGAGAATCGTCAAAGCATGGATCTCCTGATCGGTCAACTAAATGCTCGGACCGAGGCGATTGAGCGGGCTGACGTGGAGCGTAAGCCGATGCATTGCAGGACTTGGACCAAAACAGTTCCTATTCATACTGTCTGAGTCATTTCGACTGCATTCGGCGTCATGTCCGGCCGGATTGCCCTATAACCTGATCATGGACGACCTCCGCACTCATCGCCTGGGAGTTAACCTCGACACTCGCTTCCTTTTCCTGGTTCTTGACTTAGTGGAGCTCCATGGTGTCGACTTGGCGTGGTGGCCCGATCCGAGCCAGCTCGTCGCCGCCGAACCGGAAGCCGTTGTGGAGAACCCCATCCCCATCGAGGATTGAAGTGCCTGCTCGCTGCTAATGAAATTCTGATTTCTTTGTTTGTTTTTCCTCTTTTAAAAACATTTGGTGATGTAACCGTCCGAACAGAAATTTTCTTTGTATGCTTTTGACTATTTATTATTATGCTTAGCTTTTGTTGATAGTTTTAACCTGCCTTATTGTTCATCTCGGCATTTTTTCTTCTCCAAGTGTAATTCATGTTAACGTTCGATGCTCGTTAATATCTTTTATGATTGAGATTTGATCCTATTTTGACCAGCTGAACATGGCTCGCCTAGTCGTTCGAGACCAGTACTGCTACGTCGACCAGGCATTCAATAGGACGTGGCACGGTCGCAGGTTCCCTCTACCAGTTGCTTTCAGGCGAGCTGCCCGTTCGCCCCTCGTTCACTTTGTCGCCGTCCGGGACTCCCAGGGTAACCCCTGGTCGTTCGCCCTTGCTCGGCACTGGCGGCAGCTCGCTCTCGGAGGCCCTGCGTAGGAGCGTTTTGTTCGCGAGAAAAGGCTTTACCAAGGCTTGATCGTTCGCTTTCTTTGGATTGAGGACGAAGGCTTCTCCATCCGTGTATACGACGAGAGGGGCTTTCGCCTGGTCGCCTGAGTTATTTTAATCTCGTTACTTCGTTTCGTAATTTAGGCTAATGTGACGTTACTCGTTTAATGCCCGTGGGATTTGTTTTCTTGTGTTTTTTACTCATCAAAACCTATGTAGCTTGTCGTTGTCTTTTGCGCGCATTTTCCTATGTATGGAATACTTATTCGCAAGCTTTGGTTTCATTAAAATTCTTTCCCTGGACTTTTGTGCGAAATTTTTGGCTTAATCACATTATCGTGTCGTCTTTTCCTTCTTTTCATTTGCAGGTGGTCCCTCTGGTTGGTCCGAGATGGCGCGCATTGTTCGCCGAGAATATTCATGTTATGTCGATCAGATGTTCAACGGTCGCTGGCACTGCCAACAATTTCCTTTGCCCGCTGCCTTTGTTCGCATCGTCGGGCCCTTGCTTATCCACCTCATGGAGGTCCGGGATGTCCGCTGGACTCCCTGATCGTTCGCTATCACTCGGCATATGAGGCAACTCGCCCTTGGTGGCCCGGCTTGGGAACACTTTGTTCGGCAGATGAACCTTCGCCGCGGACTGTTCCTCAGGTTCCAATGGTCGGACTATGAAGGCTTCTCTGTCCGCATATTTGACGGGGAGAGCAGGCATCTGCGCCCACCTTAGGCCCTTTTTCTGTCCTTAGGTTTTGGGATTCCGTTCAACGATCGTCGCTATGCGATCAGGCTACCCCTGCCTGTGGAATTTACTGCCGACCTAAATAATGAGTCCGCGCTCCCCCGATTCATTCCGTTGGTAGACATGAACGGCGATCGGTGGGTTATGTACGTTTCTCGTCGTCGTGGGCCGTAATTGTTCGAGGGTCCGTGGTGGAGAGGTTTCGTCCGTCAGTTCGGTCTTCAGGCGACCAACACCGTTCGTGTTCGGTATGATGTCAACCGCGGGTGGGCTGTTGCGGTGTTCGACGCTAACGACCAGCTCGTGACGCTCCCTGTTCAATTTAGGCCCCCGAGGCCTTGATGTGTTCGTTTTTCATTTTGTTTGTATCCTTCAGGATTTTTCGGCGAAGGAAAACTTTCTCCTCGCCGAAAATGCCCCAGTCGTTGTTCGGATATGACTGCTTTCATGTAATAGATTGCTTTCCCTTGCGGTTGTTCTAAGTGAATCGTTTTTATCCCATTTTTGGGCGGGATGCTTTTCGCCCAAAAATGCCCCAGTGTGCTTGTCCAATTCTGTTCTTCTATTCATCCTCTGGGGGAGCTTGGCTCTACCCCTTGGTTAAGTTTAGAATCTCCCGGACTCGAGGGGCGCCTGGCTCGTGCTCGGTCGTATCGGGCTCTGGGGGAGCCGAGCTCTACTCCTCGTTATAAATTTTAAATCTCCCGGACTCGAGGGGCGCCTGGCCCATGCTCGTTTGTCTCGGGCTCAGGGGGAGTCGAGCTCTACCCCTAGTTATAAATTTTAAATCTCCCGGACCCGAGGGGCGCCTAGCCCGTGCTCGGTCGTATCGGGCTCTGGGGCAGTCGAGCTCTCCCCCTTGTTATAAATTTTAAATCTCCCGAACCCGAGGGGCGCCTGGCCCGTGCTCGGTCGTATCGGGCTCTGGGGGAGCTTGGCTCTACCCCTTGGTTAAGTTTTAAATCTCCCGGACTCGAGGGGCGCCTGGCCCGTGCTCGGTCGTATCGGGCTCTGGGGGAGTCGAGCTCTCCCCCTTGTTATAAAATTTAAATCTCCCGGACCCGAGGGGCGCCTGGCCCGTGCTCGGTCGTATCGGGCTCTGGGGGATCTTGGCTCTACCCCTTGGTTAAGTTTAGAATCTCCCAGACTCGAGGGGCGCCTGGCCCGTGCTCGGTCGTATCGGGCTCTGGGGGAGCCGAGCTCTACCCCTTGAGATTACTGGGATGCTATGAGAAATTCCCGAAATTCTCTTTATTAATGTAAAAAGATCACGATACAATGCCGAAACTTACTGATAGTTTCCTGAGGTGTGTGGAGTTCCAGAAATACTGGTCGGCCACTCTATTCAGGTGTTCCAGCTCGTACGATCCGTTCTGTAGGACTTTCCTCACCCGAAGTGGTCCTTCCCACGTCGGTCCTAAAGCCCCTGGGTTGGCTCCCAGAATCTCTTTCAGCACCAGATCACCCTGCTTGAACTTCCTTACTTTCACCTTTGAATTGAAATACTTCTCGGCCCTCTGTTTGGCCGCCGCGTTTCGATATGCCGAATTGATCCTCCTCTCTTCCAGTAGATCCAATTCGACTCGCATCGTCTGGTCGTTTTGATCCGATAGTTCTTGCGTCGTTCGATGGGTGGGTACTTCTACCTCGGAAGGCACAACAGCCTCGCACCCGAAAGCGAGGGCGAATGGCGTCTCCCCCGTAGCTACCTTGCTCGTCGTTCGGTAATCCCATAGTATGTCGGGTAGTTTGACTGCCCATCTCCCTTGCCTTTCCTCGATCTTGGCTTTTAGAGTATGCTTTAGGATTTTGTTCACGGCCTCCACCTGCCCGTTCGTCTGGGGGTGGTAGGGAGTGGAAAACACTTTCCTTATCTTCCACTTGTCGAAAAACTTCGTTATCTCAAGTCCGTCGAACTGCTTTCCGTTGTCCGAAGAGATAGTATGCGGTAATCCGAACCGACATATGATGTTTTTCCATATGAACCGGATAATCTGGGGCTGATCGATCTTATTCAATGGCTCAGCCTCTGCCCACTTGGAAAAATAATCCACAGCTACTACCGCGTACTTGACTCCGCCTGGCCCTGTCGGGAGAGGTCCGATCAGATCGATTCCCCAAGTTGCGAACGGCCAAGGTGTTGGAATTCGATATCTCGGGCTATTTAAATTTGCGGAAACCAATAACCCGATCAAAACCATCCGCCGGAGATCACATGAACACCTTTGCACGCACCGGAGCTCGACCGAACGCACGACGTGGCCGAAGCCACGCGCACGCCCAGCCGGACCCCTCGGCTAGGGTTTCACGCGATCGAGAGATCGCGCATAGCGATCGATCGCCGATCGCTCCAAGCGATCGGCCGGGGCTGCTCCAGCAGCCCCCGCGGCGAGTCCGGCGACTCGCCGCCGCCTGGTGTGGCGCGCCTCCAGCTGGGCTGTCGAGCCCAGCAGCCGCCCGCGATCGATCGGGTGATCGATCGCACCCCGGCTCCCAGCCGGGGTTCGCCCCTTAGGCGCTCGGTCGAAGCCCTAGGCGGCGATCGCCGTGGTCCGGCGATTCCAAATCGCCACCACGCGTTCGTCGTCTAATCCGGGTTTCAATCTTCGGATCTTGCGTTCTACGGTATTCTCGATAAACCAAAATCGAACAATCAAGGGTGTTTAGATTTTTACCTTTCGATTCGTTGTTCGGAGAAACGAATTCAAGACGACCTTTGAATCTTCCCATGTATTCCTTGCACTAGCTTGAACGTCGGGTGGGCGACGATCTTCCAAGCTTATGGATCCTCTTCAACTCTCTAGAACTATCAAGTATTGATATTCTTGTCTTATGAAAAAGTGAAGACCATGTAGTGCTTTTATAGGCTACGTAGGGGATCTAAAGGAGGTGGAATATTGGGCTTCCAATATTAATGATTAAATTGAGCCCAAGCCCAAATCTATTAATCTCCCATTAATATTAATTAATTTATTTTCCACTATATAAATTAATTGCACTCCCAATATTAAACCATATTATATCCAAATAATATTTCTCGGGTAGTATTATTTATTCCGTGTATTTAAGATATAAATATCCATGAATAAAATTTATTTATTGCTTAATAAATTTATTCATCTCTTTTATCCGAGACTAGTACCACTCAACCTTATTTATTATGCGGAATTAAATCCACTCGCGAGGTTTACATAATAAATCCTTATGAGCTCATCTCGGGGATATTATCAACCCTTCCGGGATACACTGTCCGGTCAATCATTCACGGCATGCCATATATAAAATATAGTGACCCAACTTAACCGGTAATTAACCCAATAATTAAATCGGTTAATTCCTTTGGTAAATCAAAGTCACTTATATTGAATATACACACCCGCAACAATATCGGGGATTAAGAATAAAATACACTGAGTCTCAAATCAATTATCGCCGAGCAATCCTAATTGATGAGTCTCAATCGATCCGCTCAATACACCAAGTGTACAAGTGTGATAAAATAATTAAGACAAATTATTTTCTCTCTCACACAATGACTATACCGATGGATTGGTCCGTGTCCATCTAGGTCGTGAGCATCTGTTCGATTAAATACGAGTAACCGATAGTATGATCTTCTGTGTGACGTCGCACACCATACTAACTACAACGTATAGAATCCAGGACTATATTTTGCATATATTTAATTAACAACAATTAAAAGCAAATGAATGTTCGTATTTAATAGGTAAATGAAAGTGTACAAGGAGTTCACAATACTCAAATCTAGACATTAAGTATACCACTCCAACAATCTCCCACTTATACTAAGGTCTAGTCTTATCCTCCAAACTTCTGACTCCCAAACCCTCCAAGTGCTTGAAATAAACTTCCTTAGGAAGTATCTGGGTGAAAGGGTCCGCTAGGTTGTCATCCGAAGCTATCTTGGTGACTATCGCATCGCCCCTCTTGACGATGTCTCGAATCAGGTGGTACTTGCGCTCTATGTGTTTCATAGCACTATGGGACCGTGGTTCCTTACTGTTTGCCACTGCACCGCTATTATCACAATAAATTGTCATAGCCTTGGGCAAACTCGGAATCACATCTAAGTCCTGGAGGAAATTAAGGAACCAAACTGACTCTTTCGCTGCCTCTGAGGCTGCAACATATTCAGCTTCCATGGTAGAGTCTGAAATGCACTTTTGCTTAACACTCCTCCATGATACGGCTCCACCTCCCATAGTGTACACACAGCCTGATGTCGACTTACGCCGGTCCTTATCAGCTTGGAAATCCGAATCTGTATAACCCAAAGGAATCAGATTGTCTACCCCGTAACTTAGAACATAATCCTTAGTATTTCGCAAATACTTGAAAATGCTCTTTACGGCAGTCCAATGAGCCTTTCCAGGGTTACTCTGATATCTCGCTACTACGCCAACTGCATAGCAGATATCAGGCCTCGTGCATAACATTGCATACATCAAGCTTCCCACAGCCGAAGCGTAGGGAACTGCTTTCATTTCATCTTTCTCCTTTTGTGTCCGAGGACACATTTCCTTAGAAAGATAAGTTCCTTTACTGAAGGGCAGCTCACCCTTCTTGGAATCTTGCATGTTAAAACGAGCCAGAATCGTGTCTATGTAAGATTGCTGGGATAGGTACAATGTTCTACTCCGGCGATCCCTTATAACCTTGATCCCTAGAACATGCCCGACTTCTCCCAAATCTTTCATATCGAATTGTCTAGACAACCATCCCTTTATGTCTGATAACATCTTCACACTGTTGCCAATGAGAAGAATGTCGTCCACATAAAGCACGAGAAACACCACCTTCTTCCCATCACGTTTCCAATACACACACGATTCGTCCATGCTTTGACTGAATCCAAAAGATTGGACTACTTCGTCAAACCGCAGGTTCCACGATCTCGAGGCTTGTTTCAATCCATAAATGGATCGATTAAGCTTGCACACTAGATGATCTTGCCCCTTAGCAATGAATCCTTCTGGTTGTTTCATATAAATCGTCTCGTCAAGACTTCCATTTAGGAAAGTTGTCTTGACATCCATTTGCCACACCTCATAATCCATATGAGCTGCTATGGATAAGAGAATCCGGATCGACTTTATCTTGGCTACCGGCGAGAAGGTCTCCTCATAATCGATTCCCTCTTTCTGAGTATATCCTTTCGCAACAAGCCGAGCTTTAAAGGTTTCAACCTTTCCGTCAGATCCTCTCTTTCTCTTGTAGACCCATTTACACCCAATTGGCTTTACGCCACTTGGTGGTTCTACAAGATCCCAGACTTTATTAGAATCCATAGATTCAATTTCGGATTTCATCGCTTTCTTCCAAGAAGGCGCATCTATATCTTGTACTGCCTCGTCATAGGTCCAGGGATCGATTTCATGAACTCCAGGTCCAGAGTCCGAAGACTCACCCAGTCCAATCCATCGGTCTGGTTGTTTAACAACCCTCCCACTACGACGGCGTTCCGGTGTATTAACAGTGATAGTGTCAGGTGCAGATTCTAGTGGTGTATCTATACTCGGTTCGGCTGTGTCTAGGTCTTCAGTGTTACCTCTCAATTCATCAAGCATTATGTCACTCTTGGGCTTGTGGTCCATGACATAGTCTTCCTCCAAGAACCGAGCGTTGGTACTTATAACGATCTTCTGGTCCTTAGGACTATAGAACATGCCACCTTTAGTTCCTCTAGGATATCCTATAAACAACCGCACTTCAGTACGAGGTTCTAATTTATCGGCACCTACCTTCAACACATGTGCAGGGCACCCCCAGATCCGAACGTGTCTTAAGCTAGGCTTGCGCCCGCTCCATCGTTCCATGGGTGTTGAAGGAACCGTTTTAGATGGAACCATGTTCAGAATGTGCGCCGCTGTTTCTAAGGCATATCCCCAGAACCTGATAGGTAAGTCCGAGTAACTCATCATTGATCGCACCATTTCCATAAGAGTCCTATTCCTTCTTTCTGACACACCATTTTGCTGGGGAGTATATGGTGATGTCATTTGGGAATCAATCCCATTCTCTGCCAAGTATGCCTTGAACTCTCCAGACAGGTACTCGCCTCCGCGATCAGATCGCAGGCATTTAATGGATTTACCTTGAAGGTTCTCCACAAGAGCCTTGAACTCCTTGAACTTGTCAAAGGATTCGCTCTTGCGGCGCATCAGGTATACAAATCCATACCTTGAGTAATCATTAGTGAAAGTGATGAAATACTCGTACCCTCCCTTTGCCTGGGTAGACATAGGTCCGCATACATCAGAGTGAATCAAATCCAATACTTGTTCAGCCCTTCGTCCTTTACCAGAAAAAGAACGCTTGGTCATTTTTCCCTCTAAACAGGATTCGCAGGTTGGAAGGTCCTCTCCTTCAACACCACTGATGAGACCATCAGCTTTCAACCTTTGAATTCTATTTGAGTTAATATGACCTAGCCTTAAGTGCCACAAGTATAATTGATTCATCCTAGAAGGTTCCTTTCTCTTATTGGTGTTCGTAGATGTGTTATTACTCTCGGTTAGTTGCATCGTGTTAGACTCGGGATTTAGCACATACAAATCGTCCACCAATGTACCAGAACAGATAATCTCACTGTTTCTTCTTATGATCACCGAGTGGTCAAAAGAGACAGAATATCCATTCATAATAAGTTTAGAAACTGAAATTAAATTCTTTCTAAAGTTGGGTACATAAAGACAATTATGTAAAACTAAAATCCTATCACTACTGAAACGTAAGTGAACGTCTCCCACTGCAACAGCCGCCACCCTCGCGGCATTGCCCATGTAGACCACGATCTCTCCCTCTCTAAGTCTCCGGGTTTCCTGGAACCCTTGCAATGAATTGCAGACATGATCAGTGGCCCCCGTATCTACACACCAGGTGCTGGTAGATAACACCACTGACAATGTTTCGGTGACTAAGGAAAATTTCGTACCTTTGATGAGAGGACAATCAGACCTCCAGTGCCCAAACTGTTTGCATCGAAAGCATCTGCGAAACCGCTTGCTTTCCCCAATCCGTGGTTTTAAACCACTGGGTCTCTTTGCACGCTTTTCTTTTAGCCTAGCCACAAGAGCTCGTGTTTCTCTTAACTTACGCACAAAAATCGCCTTCGCCGAGCCGGTTTTAAGGGACTTATTGAGGAACGATTCCGTGGGTATGTTAAACACCTCTTGCCTAGCTTCCACACCATGTCTCAACGTAGTTGGAACAACAGTGGATTCAGAAAGCTCAACAGTCTGGACAATGTCCAGATTTCTTTTCCAATCAGTACAATATGGAACCAGTGAGTTTTCATCTTTAAGTATATCACAAAGTGGGGTCACAGTCATTCCTAACCTATAAACACATAAAACAAACAAACAATTTAATATCCGATATTATCTCCCTTAAATAATATCATTAAATCACTAATCACATCTAAAATCCCATCAGGTAAGGCAAGCCACGATAGTGTGGACGTTTACCCACCCAAATGATTTAGCAATTAGATTTCCTTCGGTCGTACATCATCAATAGCGTTACCTCGATGGGAGGAATACTATGAAGCGTACCTAAGTGTTAACCATTACTCAGTACTAAGAAGTTTGTTTGAGACTCGCATATCACCGCAAGCCACGATAGTGTGGACGTTTACGTTGACACACGGATCCTTCACTCCCTTCTATAACTGTCTACATCAATCGATCTAAAGTCCCATTCGATATAGCAAGCCACGATAGTGTGGACGTTTACCATACCAAAAGACTTATACAATTGAAATCCAATTACTTGACCCATTCGATCTTGTAAATCAAGACGCGGAGAATCATAAGTGAAACTCGAAGTTTCTAACCAGTGATTCACCATGCGAACAACCCTATCTCTCATAAATGAGGGAGCCGAGCAGACAATCGATCCATCTATCAAAGAATGGTACGACTGCCTCTAATTTGTGTCCTCGACATGACCAAGTGGCTTTGGCTCCATTCCACTCCCCGGGGTGAGAATGAGTCGACTTGAAATCAGCTTTGGAAAGACAAATTAGGCATTGTTTGATAGACTTAATCAATGTTTCTCGTAAGAGGAATTACAAGAACTCTCCTCCAATAACTTATCTATATAAACTTCAAAAGTTTATAAAAGTCACCAAGAGAGCAGCAATGGAGACCATGGGTATGTTTCCATACCCTCTCCCACTTAGCTTTTTACAACAAAGGGATACGCTATCTAGTGCATGAAAGTAAACACATATAGCATGCATACATGTAATAAAGCACATAATATTATCACATAGTCAAAATAATTACTAGAATATTATTTTCCGACTATTATGGCTTTACTTCATCTCCGTACGCATCTTCTAGTCTTTAGTCTTCGTTCTTGAATGCTCCATGTGACGAGAATATTAATTTCCAATATTTAAATCTATTTATTTTTAATAAATCCAAAAGATACTTAATTAAAAAAAATTAAGTCAATCGAATAAATCAAAAATAAAATTAAATATTATTAATATTTTTATTTATTTTATTTTCCCTTTCTACTTCATTAAATCTCTAGAATAATCTATCCAAGACCCACTTGGAATATTCTAGATGATTTCCATAATGAAATAAGGAAATAAAATAACTTAGGACTCTTCTACATTCCAAGATTAATTAATTTCCATTGCTATGAAAATTCCCATAAAATAGGAATAATCAATTAGGAAATAAATCAATCCTAAATTAACTTTTATTCCTTTCCAATTCTATTAAATCTCTAGGATCCTATTCCAAGTAGAACTCGGAATACTCTAGAAGACTTCCATAATAGAATAAGGAAATAAAATTAATTCCAATTAATTCTTTTCCTAATCCATGAGAATTTCCCAAAAATAGGAATACTCAAATAGGAAAAACCCGAATCAATTAGGAAAGTAAATTTCCGGGAGAGCACGAAGATCACAAGGACCCCCGCGCCCCCCACCGGACCGCCATCGCCGGCCGAGGTCCACCGCCGCCACCGCCCAGCCGGCGCGCCACCACCACCGGTGGCATCGCCGCCGAGAGGCGCGAATTCGGCGCCTCACCATGCGATCGATCGATCCTCATGGATCGATCATGGGGATTGATCGATCCTTGTCCCGTTCATCCTCTCGATCATCTCCTTCGTCACGTGTCTTCTCCGGCGGTCGTTTCGGCATCGATCCAACGCAAAATAAATTTTACACTATCCGGTATCGATTCTATACATGAAATCGACCCTATACATTTTCCGGAAAAAATAGAACGTAATAATAAATCCTAAATTCGGTCAACCCCCGAATTTTTACTATTACAAGCATTCACCACCAAAAACGAATCTCGACATGTCCGAGAGTTTAATCAATCCAACATACATGACAAAATAAATTAAACGAATAATAAATTAAGCCATAATAGTCGGAACCCTGCAAGGTAGAACAATTTTATCGAAAATACCGCGAACGTAAACCACGCTCTGATACCAATTGTTGGAATTCGATATCCCGGGCTATTTAAATTTGCGGAAACCAATAACCCGATCAAAACCATCCGCCGGAGATCACATGAACACCTTTGCACGCACCGGAGCTCGACCGAACGCACGACGTGGCCGAAGCCACGCGCACGCCCAGCCGGACCCCTCGGCTAGGGTTTCACGCGATCGAGAGATCGCGCATGGCGATCGATCGCCGATCGCTCCAAGCGATCGGCCGGGGCTGCTCCAGCAGCCCCCGCGGCGAGTCCGGCGACTCGCCGCCGCCTGGGGTGGCGCGCCTCCAGCTGGGCTGTCGAGCCCAGCAGCCGCCCGCGATCGATCGGGTGATCGATCGCACCCCGGCTCCCAGCCGGGGTTCGCCCCTTAGGCGCTCGGTCGAAGCCCTAGGCGGCGATCGCCGTGGTCCGGCGATTCCAAATCGCCACCACGCGTTCGTCGTCTAATCCGGGTTTCAATCTTCGGATCTTGCGTTCTACGGTATTCTCGATAAACCAAAATCGAACAATCAAGGGTGTTTAGATTTTTACCTTTCGATTCGTTGTTCGGAGAAACGAATTCAAGACGACCTTTGAATCTTCCCACGTATTCCTTGCACTAGCTTGAACGTCGGGTGGGCGACGATCTTCCAAGCTTATGGATCCTCTTCAACTCTCTAGAACTATCAAGTATTGATATTCTTGTCTTATGAAAAAGTGAAGACCATGTAGTGCTTTTATAGGCTACGTAGGGGATCTAAAGGAGGTGGAATATTGGGCTTCCAATATTAATGATTAAATTGAGCCCAAGCCCTAATCTATTAATCTCCCATTAATATTAATTAATTTATTTTCCACTATATAAATTAATTGCACTCCCAATATTAAACCATATTATATCCAAATAATATTTCTCCGGTAATATTATTTATTCCGTGTATTTAAGATATAAATATCCATGAATAAAATTTATTTATTGCTTAATAAATTTATTCATCTCTTTTATCCGAGACTAGTACCACTCAACCTTATTTATTATGCGGAATTAAATCCACTCGCGAGGTTTACATAATAAATCCTTATGAGCTCATCTCGGGGATATTATCAACCCTTCCGGGATACACTGTCCGGTCAATCATTCACGACATGCCATATATAAAATATAGTGACCCAACTTAACCGGTAATTAACCCAATAATTAAATCGGTTAATTCCTTTGGTAAATCAAAGTCACTTATATTGAATATACACACCCGCAACAATATCGGGGATTAAGAATAAAATACACTGAGTTTCAAATCAATTATCGCCGAGCAATCCTAATTGATGAGTCTCAATCGATCCGCTCAATACACCAAGTGTACAAGTGTGATAAAATAATTAAGACAAATTATTTTCTCTCTCACACAATGACTATACCGATGGATTGGTCCGTGTCCATCTAGGTCGTGAGCATCTTTTCGATTAAATACGAGTAACCGATAGTATGATCTTCTGTGTGACGTCGCACACCATACTAACTACAACGTATAGAATCCAGGACTATATTTTGCATATATTTAATTAACAACAATTAAAAGCAAATGAATGTTCGTATTTAATAGGTAAATGAAAGTGTACAAGGAGTTCACAATACTCAAATCTAGACATTAAGTATACCACTCCAACACAAGGACTATAGATGGAATTTAGATATTCGGGTTGGGCCCTCGTGATCGGCGCCGTTATCTGGCACCGGTGACACCTTCTCGCATATTCAATTGCATCCCGTCGCAAGGTCGCCAATAGTAACCTTGTCTGATGGTCTTGTGTGCCAGAGATTGTCCGCCGGCATGGTTTCCGCACACGCCATCATGAATTTCTCCGAACACCTTTCTTCCTTCGGCGGGAGTTATACATCGCAACAGCGGCATATATAAACTTCTCCTATATAGCGCTTCTCCAATCAGCGTGTATCGAGACGCGCGTATTCGGAGCTGTCGGGCTTCCACTTTGTCGTCGGGCACTTCGCCTGTCTGCAAATAATTCAAGATGGGTCCCATCCAGTTCTCTCCTCGATCGATCAGTTCGACCCTGCTGATCTCGGCCCTCTCCAACGCTAAACGACCTTGACTTAACAGGATCACATTGGACAGGTCGGCCGCCCCTTCCGACGAGGCCAGTTTGGACAAAGCATCCGCCTGAGTATTTAGTTCTCGTGGAATTTGTTCGATTTCGACTCGGGGGAACCTGCTTATCATCTTCATTACATGCTCGTAATACTGCTCCATCCTAGCGCTTCTGGTCTCATATCTTCCTTTGACCTGGTTCACCACCAGCAAAGAATCTGTGAAGATTTTCAACTGTTCGGCCCCGACGGCCAAAGAGAGTTCCAATCTTGCTATTAACGCCTCATACTCGGCTTCGTTGTTAGTGGCGTCAAACTCGAAACTCACTGCATGCGCGAAGGATTGGTTTCCCGGTCCGACCAAGACTATTCCAGCCCCAGCGCGGGAGCTCGTGGACGACCCGTCAACATAGAGCTTCCATGGTGGGATAGGGAGCGAGGAATCAATCCGCGGAAAAGTGAGTTCCACAATGAAATCGGCCAATGCCTGACCCTTGATCGCCGTCCTCGGCGCATAAGTAATGTCATATTGACCCACTTCCAAACTCCACTTTAATAGGCGGCCCGTGGTGTCTGGCCGTTGCAACACTTGTCTTAACGGCATGGTTGTCAATACTTCGACGGGATGATCGAAGAAATATGACCTCAATTTCCGAACACTCATCACCAAAGCGTACGCCAGTTTCTCCAACGGCGTGTACCTCGACTCGGCGTCTTGAAGAGTTTGACTAACGTAATAGATAGGCTTGTGGAGCTTATCTTCTGTTCGTACTAGAACCGAGCTGATGGCGTGCTCGGATGCTGCCAGATAGAGGAACAATTTTTCTCCTCGGACTGGTTTCGAGAGGATTTGCGGATCTTGTAAGTGAAGTTTCAACCTATCGAATGCTTCTTGGCTGTCTTTCTTCCACTTGAATTTCTGATTTTTTATGGATTGAAAGAATGGTCGGCTCTTATCCCCCAGTCGGGGTATGAATCGGCTCAGCGCGGCCAGGCAACCGGTCAAGCGTTGAACGTCTTTCAAACATCGGGGTTCCCTCAGATCGACTATCGCTTGTATCTTGCTCGGGTTCGCCTCGATCCCCCTGGTACTCACGATGTGTCCTAAGAACTTTGTCTCAAAGACCCCGAAGTGGCACTTTTTCGGGTTCAGCTTCATGTTGTATCTCCTTAAGATCTCACACGTGGTCTCCACATCTCTCACATGATCTTCCAATATTTTACTTTTGATAATGAGGTCGTCCACATATACTTCCATGGTCTCGCCAATTTGTTCGGCAAACATCTTGTTCACCAACCGCTGATAGGTGGCCCCTGCGTTCCTTAACCCGAATGGCATCCGTTTCCAGCTCAGCACCGTCTTTTCCGTGTAGAAAGAGGTATGCTCGATATCCTCGAGAGCCATCGGGATCTAATGGTAGCCTGCATAACAGTCACATTTGGAGAGCACCGCATAGCCAGAGGTGTTATCAACGAGGTGATCGATGTGGGGCATGGGGAAGTGGTCCTTTGGGCATGCTCGGTTCAGATCCGTAAAATCCACGCACAACCTCCATGCATTCCCTGTCTTTCTTACGAGCACCGAATTGGATAACCATTGAGGTTCTCCTCGAGCCTCTACCACCAAGTCGTTATCTATCGACTTCTTTACCTCCACGGCCAAAGCTTCGTACTTCTCTGGACCCATCCTGCGCCATTTCTGCGCCACGGGTTTTTTCATAGGGTCAATTTTGAGGTGATGGCACGCGTGCTTCGGGTCGATTCCCGTCATATCCTTATGCGACCAGGCGAACACATCCATATTTCTCCGCAGACATGCGACTAGCTCCTGCTTCACTTCTTCGGGCAGCATTGCTCCGACCAACACTACTGTCTCCGGTCGGCTGGGATCTAGACATATACTTTACAGGTCGTCTACTGCCGAACATTGAGACGGACCCCGGGGATCGGCAATCTCTTCGTTCTCTTCGCCTATTCGAGGTTCCAGATCGTCCTCCGCTCTTTGGCCCTCGTCCACTTCTGCGATGAAAGAACTCGCCTGTCCGACCTCTCCTTCCTCCCAGAGAGTGGTTAAGTAATCGTTATCTTCGATCTCCATCTCCTTCGTGGGATCGATTTCTTTGACTTCGATCCGGCCGTCCTCGGCCATTCTCCTCGTGACTATAGTTCGGGGGGCATCGTTAATTCTCTGTGCGAATTTCACCGCGCCCTCATCCGAACACAAATCGTAATCAAAACATTTCTTTGCCATATATTGGTCCCCCCTTCACGGTCCCAACAGATCCGTTCAGGGTGGGAAATTTAATACAATAATAGTGGGACGAGGCCACGGCCTCGAATGCCTCCAGAAACGGCCTACCTAGGAAAGCGTTATAGACATTCTCAATATCGACCACGACGAACTCAGTAGTTCGCGTGATACGGACTGCAGCATCCTGGTAGTCGACGAGCTCCACCGCCAACTTGATCTTCCCATAGGGCTTCACCTCCACGTCGCCGAAACCCCTCAGCGACCCTTCATATGACTTTACATATTCGGCCATGTCTCCCAGCTGATCGAATGTCCTCTTGAATAAGATGTTGCAATGGGCGCCATTGTCGATCAGGATACGGGCCACCTCAACTCCTTGAATCCTGGCCATCACAACCAGAGACTCCACTTTTGGGTATCTGACCCCCATCCGATCCTGATCGGTAAACTGGATGACGATGCCCTTGGCAATGCCCGGTTCTTTCAGTGGAATAACAACATTGATGCCTTCCCATGCCCGCAGCTCGGCCTTCTTCTGCCTCTTCGACTTCTGAGTCCCGGGGGCTATGCCGCCGATCATATTAATTCTTCCACCTTCTCTCATCGGTGGCACATCTCTGTTTCCTCGAGCTTCGACCGGCGGAGGGGGTGGGGGCTAGATACTGCTCGTCAGTCTCCTCATTTCCTTGTTTGATCCCCATAAGCCTCTGCCTGCTTTCTGGGCGTTGGATCTTAGCAGCGAAGTAAGTAACAAACAAGTCTCCCAATTCTTCGAAACTATCTACAGACTGACTCGGAAGGCTAGTGTACCATTTGTGCGTCGTATCTCCCAAGGTGAGAGGGAAAAGCTTGCATTTGGTCGCATCGCTGGCGCCTCGCCCGACCATGTAGATATTGTATTTGCTCAGATGGACCTCCGGATCCGCCTTCCCATCATAAATCATGTTCATCATCGGGGCGATATCCACCTGGGTCCTCGCACTTGCTAAACGGCGGGATAGAGAATCTGTCAAGGTCGTTCTCCGAGGCCCTTCGCCGTTTTGCAAAGCGATTTGTCTTTCCATCTCCTACAGCCTTCGGATAACGTCCTCATCAGGACGACCTTCAGGGCGCCTCCTCGGTCGCCGACCACGTCTCCCAGGTTGGTGGGGTGCTCTGACCTCCCTCTGATCGTCCCACTCTTCATAGACTTCGTCCGACTCCTGCGACCCACTGGTGTCACCGTCATACTCTTCCTGTCGAACCATTCCCAATTTTCGACCCTTCTTGCGAGGTCGCACTGGGGAAATTCTGCGGGTTTCTTGTTCTTCATCGAACTCTTCATTTTGGAATTCTTCGTCTAGATTCCTCACTAGGGGCCCCTGACCCGGGTTTCTGTTTGCCCTCTCCATACGGGCTGATTTCTCTTGTAGCAGTCGTATGGTCCTCTTGATGTCTTCTGGGGTCTGGAGACATTCGAGGTTCAAGTCGCGCAGGTTTTCGATAGATCGTGGGTTCCTGACGGCCTCCCTCTTCTTCTCTTGGAGAACCCTCTGTTCTGCCCTTATCTCCCTTTGCTCGGCCCTTAGCATTTCAATGTGGTCGAGCTGGTCCCTCTCTATTTGGGAAATCTCCATCTCCCTTGTTCTGACATCACTGGGCTCTTCGGGACCCTTCCCCTTCTCTACCGAGGTAAGGCCCGACACCCCGGCCGCAACTTGAAGACCTGTTGTACTGCTCGGATGACTCATTTCTTTGCTCGTTCAGTATCTACTCAACGCCCGAGGATCACCCCTCCTTCTAGCGCCAATTGTTGATGGTGGAAAAATTGTGTTCTCCAATTACCAACTAAAAATAGATATTTTGGGGATTGAGTAGTGAACAAGATAATTATGCTCTCTAGGAATTTTTGGGGAAATGTGTAGATGTCCTTAATAAAATATTACACCTTCTATTTATAGAGAATGCAAATTAAGGTTGCTAAAATAGGTTAATGGGCCAAGCCCACTAACTAGCCCTTCATTAAGCCCATCCCTTTTTTCTGAGCCCAGGGAGGGGTCGTCCGTTTCCTAACGGGTCGAACACGCCGTATATGGTCGTCCGCTCCTCTATCTGCTCCGATCGAGCTCGCCTGTAGATTCCAGCCGAACACATCCCCTGTTCGCCTCATTCTGTTTAATGGAGACGATCTGCGAGAGCAGCACTTCATCTGTTCGCCCTTCCCTGCGGACGAGTACGGGTGTTATTTTTCTCCCTACATGAAAAATGGGGTCCTTATGCTCGGGGTTTAATCGAAGTTTTTCCCGCACAACATTATTTTTAAGTTAAAAATTAAAATAGTTATAAATAAAATTTAAAAAATATGTGTGAAAAGTAGGGATAAAATTGTATTTTAAAATGATAAAAGTAAAGTTTTATTTCATTTTTAAGGGTGTTTATAATTAGTTTAAAAAAATTCAAAAAATGAAAAATGTGTATAATTAGTTGTCTGACTATGTAAATATATTTTTTTAAATAGATTGATATTATTTAATATATTTTAAAATAGATTGATAGTAGTATTTGTTAAACAAAATTTTGCATAATTTCCATGTCTTAACAAATGTGTTCATTAATTCGAGACAAAAAATGTACGATGTTTAAAATATACTATAATATTTAGTTAAAATAGATTAAAAAATCAAGAAAATTTTCATAATATTTTGAAGTAAATATTATTGTTGAAGTACAAGTATAAATTGGATGAAAATGTATCATTAATTGATCCTGAAAACAAGAGATTGTGTCTTCTACTTCTAGAGAAAGAGCAAAACTTGGCGCTTCATATATACTGCATGTCTCATTAATATAATCACACTTTGTTATTATCATTAACATTAAATAAAGTTATATTTGATCAAATATTCTTCATATATTCATATTTGGTCATGTTTTTCTTATAATATAATTGATCAAATTTCCAATTGTAATTTTTAACTAAATTATAGAAATACTTCGTATATTTGTTCATTTTTTTGTCAAATTGCAATTTTAACTAAATTATAACAATAATCACACTAAAAACGACAATGCAATAATGTGTTTTACAAGTTACAAGTTATGCTAGAATATAGATAACATGATTTTCTAAAGATTAGAAAAACTGGTACAGAACACTTCCCATCAACAATATTTTTTTCGGGTTATTTAAATAGGGGTATTATAGGCATTGTGAATTTTAAAAGTTGTTTCTTTTTATAAATTGCGCTTGACCTAGTTTTAGTACCTCCATTTTCTAAGCAACTTTTTTTTTATTTGTCCCGTTTTTCTTATTTCAATTTCCAGTCCGCCAGAAAATGACGAAAACACCCATAGAAAGCATGTAGAAGAAGGTAGTTACAAAACGTGGGATGTTAGCCGTGGATCCGACGTGGCAAATGAATCTGCCGTTGAATATGACCAAATCAAATGTAGGTGGACTCCCACATTCCCACCGTCGGATCGAGTCGATCTCTCCTTGCCCAATCACCAACAAGATCATCACACCTTTTTGGTGAGATGCAACTCGCCACCCCTCAGCCTCAGCTCATCCATGGTGACTGTACATTCCCCTATAAATACCCCATTTCTCAACACCATTAAAGCACCACGCTTGCAGATCGATTATCGTCTGTTCACGCACAGGCCTTCTTCTCTATCTTTATCTTCTTCCTTTTTCCGTCCCCCATTTTCACGTTCTCGCTTACAGGGTAAACCCACTGTAAGATTCAAAGCTTTGACTCATCTCCGGTCCGAAGATATTTGAGATTTTGTGTTGTTTTGATTTTCGATTTCGTCGCAGGCGAGTGCGGAAGAACGAGTAACGACTCACAGGCCCATGACGATCAAGCCGGCGATCCGGATCTCCGAGCGGAACCTCGTCGTCAAAGATCGCACCATCCTCACCGGCGTGCCGGAGAATGTGATCGCCACATCCGGCGCGGCGGCGGGACCCGTGGAGGGGGTTTTCCTCGGGGCGGTGTTCGACAAGGACAGCAGCAGCCACGTGGTCTCCCTGGGCACCCTCCGAGACGTCCGGTTCCTGTCCTGCTTCCGGTTCAAGCTCTGGTGGATGGCCCAGAAGATGGGCGAAAGGGGCAGGGACATCCCGTTGGAGACTCAGTTCCTGCTCGTCGAATCTCAGCTGGAATCAGACGATGCCATCTACACCGTGTTCCTGCCTTTAATCGAGGGCCCCTTCAAGGCCTGTCTTCAGGGGAACGATAGTGATGAGCTGGAGCTGTGTTTGGAGAGTGGTGATACAGACACAGTTGGATCTTCCTTCTCCCACGCGCTCTACATCAGCGCTGGAACAGATCCTTTCGGGACCATATACGAGGCCATCAAAGCAGTCAAGTCTCATCTCGGGACCCTTAAGCTGAGGCACGAGAAGAAGCTTCCTGGAATAGTGGACTACTTCGGGTGGTGCACTTGGGATGCCTTTTATCAGGAGGTCACACAGGAAGGGGTTGCTGCCGGCCTCGACAGCCTCGAGTCTGGTGGTACACCTCCTAAGTTCGTCATCATCGATGATGGTTGGCAGTCGGTTGGATCCGATGAACACCGTCAACAACAACAACAAAAACAACAACAAGAGAAGGATGAGCTTGGGCAGCCTCAGCTACTGAGACTGACCGGGATCAAAGAGAATCCCAAGTTTCAAAAGAAGGAGGACCCTTCGGTCGGGATCAAGAATATAGTCAATATCGCAAAGGAGAAGCACGGGTTGAAGTATGTGTACGTGTGGCATGCGATCACGGGGTACTGGGGGGGAGTTAGACCTGGGGTGAAGGAGATGGAGGAGTACGGGCCGGCTATGCAGTACCCAAAGCTGTGTAAGGGTGTGATGGAGAACGAGCCTGGATGGAAGACGGATGCGATTGCCGTGCAGGGATTGGGATTAGTCAATCCGAAGAACGTGTACAAGTTTTACAATGAACTGCATAGCTATTTGGCTGAGGCAGGGATAGATGGGGTGAAGGTGGATGTGCAGTGTATACTGGAGACACTTGGGTCTGGGCTCGGCGGAAGAGTTGAGCTAACGAGGCAGTATCAGCAGGCTCTTGATGCTTCTGTTGCTAGGAATTTCCCGGATAATGGCTGTATAGCCTGTATGAGCCACAACCTCGAGTCACTTTACTGGTATGTTTCTTTTTTTGAGTTCTTCGATTATTAATTGGTGATTTTGAATAGAGATCTTAATATGGCTGAAATGATGAAAACAGCTCGAAACAAACTTCGATTGTGAGAGCATCAGATGACTTCTACCCGCGGGATCCCGTTTCACATACCATTCATATTGCGGCTGTTGCGTATAACACTGTATTCCTTGGAGAAATAATGCTGCCTGATTGGGACATGTTCCATTCTCTCCATCCGGCGGCTGAGTACCACGGTTCGGCTAGGGCTATAAGTGGTGGGCCTGTCTATGTTAGGTAAGAAATCTATCTTTATTGATGCTTGATGTTCACATGATGAAGTGCTAACAATAAATGAGATCATATATGTTACAGTGATGCACCTGGGAGGCACAACTTTGATCTTCTCAGGAAGCTTGTTCTTCCAGATGGTTCCATTCTCCGAGCTCGTTTGCCCGGTCGGCCTACTAAGGATTGCCTATTTTCTGATCCTGCTCGTGATGGCGTTAGGTGAGGATTCTTGCCATTATAATTCAGCTTTTAAGAAATACATTGATTTCTTGATTCATTGTACTGTACTGTTTTTTAGCCTGTTGAAGATTTGGAACATGAACAAGCATACGGGTGTGCTAGGAGTTTACAACTGCCAAGGCGCTGCCTGGAACACCGTGGAGAGGAAGAACACTTTTCACCAGACAAAGTCGGAATCAATAACTGGGCACATCAGGGGCAGAGACGTCCATCTGATCAATGACGTTTCCCTCGACCCTAACTGGGATGGAAATGTGGCTCTCTACTCGTACAAGAGTGGTGAGGTCATCATTCTCCCCTACAATGTGGCCATGCCGGTTTCCCTCAAGGTCTTGGAGCACGAGGTTTACACGGTCACCCCAATCAAGGCCCTGGGATCAGGTTTCGGGTTCGCTCCATTTGGTCTCATCAACATGTTCAATGCCGGTGGGGCAATCGAAGGGCTCAAGTACGAGGTTAAGGCAGAGGAGGCGTTGGCGGTTGTCTCCATGGAGGTTAAGGGATGTGGAAGTTTTGGTGCTTACTCTTCGACAAAGCCTAGGAAATGCTCGGTGGGCCCTAATGTGGTAGGATTCGAATACGATTCAGGTTCTGGCTTGGTGAGCTTGAACTTGGCCGATATGCCTACAGAGGAGGATCGAAATGTCCATAGGATTGAGATTGAGTTATGAATTATTCAGCAGATGATTGGAAATGTGACCTTGATTGCGGATCGAAGCTTGGTATTTGGTCGAGCCGGAAGTCAGGAACCCCAACATTATTATTGTATCCTGTTGTGTCTTCATGTAATAGGAAGTGTTATTGTTGATTCTGAGGTAGATGAGTTGATGAGGTATGGAATTACAGCAACTGCAATTCTTTTGTTTCACTTAACAAATCAATCATTATTTACTTGTTAAAATTCATGCTACATTTTAATAAATATAAAAATAAAAAACTACTTCCATAGAATTTTTTTTCTCTTTCAAATCTCAATTCAATAATATTGGTACATAATTTCAAATTAGTTAAAAAAGAAAAGTGAAATTCTAGAACAGAGCATCATCATTTCCACCGGGGAGTTTGATCACATTACTCCATCACAACAAACCTAAGACACTGTCCAAAAGTATTGTACAGTAAGAAGGGTTCAAATCCAGAATCATGCAAAGAAGGGACTACAGGAAAACAATGTATCTCTCTCTACCTATAAAAACGAAAATGAAAATAAAAATAAACCTAAGATAAATTAAACTCAAATCAAACGCTACAACTAAATAGGAACTTCCATTTTGATAACAGGAGCCGGTGTCTCAATGTTCTCTGTCTGAAGCCAATCCTTTGCGCAGATAACCGCCTCCACAGTCTCAGGTCGTAATGTGCACCTGTAACTATCCATCTCCTTCCGAACTGTATCAAACACCGAGCTACCTGGGACTGTACAAACGGGAATAGACAAAATGTCACGAGCCATCTTCGACAAAGTGGGATATTTCATCCGGTTCACTTTCCACCACCCTATCACGTCAAAATCATGTACTCGGGGCAACAGGGACTCTTCCAGATACTGATCCAGCTCTGACTTTTCAAGCTGGCTCGTGGTTTCCATGATATACACGTCGAAATCTGTGAGACCAAGACCTTGGCTCGAGATCCCATTCCCTTGATGATCATCTGCATTCACAGTTACTCCATTTGCTTCCTCGGCATAAGTCAGGGTGAGAGGCAGAGGATGAGCCACATATTCCAGGAATAGTTCATGTATCCCATCATCAACAATCTTCATGTACGAGTCAGCCTCTTCTCCATATATCTTCGAGAAACTGAACTCGACTAGCTTCATTTTGAACCGGGGATCCATCACCACAGCCATTGCTAGGATGAAACACACGCTCTTCCAGTACTTGTCAAAATTCTCCTGCATTAACTTTGTCAGCTGACTGACAAAGAGATCCTCACTGGCGGCCGCACGTGCCAGCTCCAGCTGAATCTTCCAGGCCTCATGGAAGAAGGTATTTGTTGTCGAAGCAGTCGACATTGTCAGGAGATTGGCTGTGTCGAAGAGGGGTTTCAGAAAAGTACATAGAGTCTCTATCTGCTTCCAATCTTCAACGGAAGGTGCATCCTTGTAGTCAGGATCCTGAGTATCTAGGCACGAGAAGACCTCCTTCAACTCTGATGCAGCCAGCAGCATCTCATAAGTCGTGTTCCACTGAGTTTGGTTGTCAATAGCAAGACTCTTGGAACTAGGCACTTGAAGGTGGTGTTTGAGCTCCATAAACTTCTCCTCGCGCGATTCCGAAGTCTTCACATACTTGACGCTGTCTCTGGCTTTCTTTACAATGCCCTGCACAGAAGTCAATGCATCCTGGACAATGCCACTCAGAGAACGAGCGAGGCAGTTCCCGACCAGCAATTGGCCATCGAGCACGAGTGGATTCTTCACTGATAGTAAAGCTCTCAGATTATCAACAGAGACATCATTGAGATGTTGATTGATTGTCACAGAGAATAACTTTCCATCCATACCCCAATCAGACAGGCACGCAGCAACAGAATGGCTGAAAGCGGTGTCAGAATCCGGGTAAGGCTCCATGATCACATTGAGAAGCTTCCGGTGCATCTTCCAATCGCTATCGATGAACTGCCCGCTTATAAATATGTAGCCTATGGTCCGGGATGAAGACCATAAATCAAGCGTTAGGCAAACTCGGCCAGGCATACCCTCAATGACCTTCAGAATACTCTGTTTCTCCTTCAGATAGGTTGCCACACAGTCGCCCTGTACTGTGTTGAAGCTCACCATGTCAAAGCGAGGCTGTAGGTTCTGAATAAAAGCTACAAAGCCCGGGTGCTCGACAATGTGAAGTGGGTAGTCATGCATAATAATCATCCTGGCAATCTCATGTCGGCATCGGTCGGCATCAAAAGGAATGTAAGGCACACTGGAAGTCCGGTAGCGTCTCTGCTTTGGTGCCTCGGAGAATGTTCCCATCTTGGGAGGTGCACTGTATGGGCTAATAGGATTTTTCTCCTGATTGCGCAAGACAACTGGACAAGTTCCCTTGGCAATGTGACGCTTGAGATGACTCGTGCCGGCCACCTTATTCCCAGTGCTATAGGCAAATGACTGCTTGCATTGCTTACAGCATGCCCTCCTGCATCCAGCACCGATTGTCTCAATAGTGAAATGTTCCCAGACAATCGACTTCTTCTTCCTACGTTTGGTGGGTTGCTGTTCAGCATTGTTTTCGAGCATCTCTATGTGGTTGTGCTGAGGCTCTAAAATGTCGAGTTGCATTTCTGAGTCCATGGCTTCTTGAGTATCCTCCATAGATACAAGTTCATTATTCAGGACCGGCTCAAGGTTTTCCCCATCCATCTTGAGACGTTGCTAGAAGATTATAAATCTGTCTGCAAAAATTAAAGATGTTTAAATATCATGATTCAAAATCATCAATTAAGAACTTCGAAGAATCAACACATACATACAGGATACAGCAAACAAAATAAATAAGCCCAAGGATGATTACAATCAACATCACATGTAACAGCCCATATATGAAGTCATCCAAAACATCAAAATTAATAAAGTAGAGGATGAGTTCACGATCTGAAAACGTACAAGACATGAAATTTCAAAAGTCCATAGAGGAAAACAGAAAACTGAGGCAAAGGTCGTTATTTGCACATTTGATTTCTCAGATAAAAAGATTACTTATATTATAAAGAATTACTTCTACACTAAACAACCCAATAGAAGACCCAATGGCGCAGTATATATATATATTAAACTCTTATACTTCGACCACCACTTTCTCAGTGAAATAAACGTCTGGCAAAGCTGAGACAATAAGACCAAAATTTGCATTGACGAAACCCTTTATATTGGAAAGTCTTCGCCTTGCAATTGAAATAATATTACTAAATAACATAACAATGATAGCAAATGTGAAGTTAATTACAAAGCTGAAAGACACTAATTTCAGCCAACGGACTAACAATCTAGATAAGTCAACCACCAAGAACACGAGCCAAAGTATAGATCTGTCGTTTTCTCGACCATGGGCTATACAAAAAATAGGCCTATACAAAAAATATAAGAGCTCCATAAACCCACCAAAAAGATGACTGATTCTTGATTCATGAAATTATCAAGGAGACATAATTTTTCTTTTTTTTATTCATGTAACCGAACATGAACTACACGAAAATAGCATAAATTTTGGATCTTGGACATCAAGTTCAACAGAAAAAAAACAAATTACAAATCGGAGCATGAGATCCGACCCAATCACAGTCAAACGAACCCAGAATCTCAAAAGGATTAAAATTTATTCCATAAAACACAATTACCACAAACAATTCTCAGTCAACCACAAAAAAACGTAATCAAGTAAACCAAAAGTATAAATTCCAAACAATTATCGATACAGATCTTAACACAATCATACCAGAAAAAAGAAGAAGAAGAAGAGAGCCTCCGAGCGGTACCCGGAAGACAAAATCGGTTCTCCGATCAGATCGAAGCGATTTCCGGCGGGCGATCTCAGATCTAGGGTTTGGAGTAGAGAGAAAGAAGGGATTGGGCTTCGAATTGGACCTATATTTTGGGTGAAGGGTTTGGTATTATTATTATTGGAGTAGGGCGAAAATTAAAGTGTATTGGATATGGACTTTGAGGTCCATCTACTACGCGTCTCGTATTCAAACTTTCTAAATATTTTTCTTTTATTTATTTTTCGGTTGGTTTTTATTATGTGAGCGCGCAGCCCACCATTAGCTGGTGTAGCCCACTGCAATGTGGGCCCGGCCCTTAATTTGTGTGAATTTCCAATTGGACGAATCCAGCAAAGAAATTGGTCCAGGGCCTATGACTAGTACGACTAACTTAACATAACATTGGGCATCAATGTTTTTTGCAAATTACTGTAATTGGTTTTAATTCGAATTTATTATTTATGTTTTTTTCATAACTATTTGACCTAACTATTCAAACAATATTTATGATTCCTAATTCCTAGTGTAGTTAAGGATTATTTATCGTGTTTCTTATTTTCAAATTGGTGGAAGAATACTATTTTTAGATTATTATTTTATTTTATTATTCAAATTATATTACTATAACAAGAGTGTTATGGGATGAAATGTGCAATTTTCTTAACTTAAAATATAGGGACTATGATAAAGTCTCTACCGAAGAAAAATTATATTTTCGGTTAAAAATTAATAAATTTCAAAGTACGATAGATTGTACTAAAGTATTTTAAATTTGAATCTCTCTTATATCATGACCAAATTCGGTAATTCAAAACACATTTGTTTTTGTAAACCAAAAAAACTTATTTCTACCATATTTTAATTTCTAACAATACTTATAAAATATGGTTTATTGTTAAACGGGTAAAGTGGAGTTTTTTGAGTTTACCGATTTTCTAAAATTATACTTAAAAGATAGTTTACAAGAAATGGGTAAAGTGGAGTTTTTTGAGTTTACCGATTTTCTAAAATTATACTTAAAAGATAGTTTACAAGAAATTTAAATCGTGTAATTCTAGACATTTAGAAAAAATTATGGAAAGTGATTGGTTTTTTTGTTAAATATGAAAAGATGGAGCTCTCTCTTCTTGGCATCAAGCAACTATTGATGTAGATACTGAAACTTGTAAAATTCTTGTGTTGTGTATTTATATTATTTTCTTACATTAGAAGAGAATCACTTCACAAACGAATTGGTATTATGTTTAAAACAGACAACTGACAACTTAGAATGACTCCTCCCACATCAAGCGACACTTATAAGAACCTCAAGAATGGCCAAAATTCAACTTCACGTGTTCAAAGGTTACAATCATTTTTGCGAATGATTGTGCCGACGTTTCTGGAGTATAAAAATGTAAAATTTAAAGTCTTGGATGACTCTAACTTTTTTGAATCAAAAGATGAAGAAGATTCTAAGGAGAAGATTTTGATTTTACATCATATATGGAGACTAGTTGAATGTCAGACGAATAAGACAATGAAAATTTTGGAAATAGATCTTAAAGTTCAAATATATATAAGCTGGATTATTTTATCTCATTAACAAGGTCTTTTAAGGTGTTATTGACTCAACTTTGACATGGTATCAGAGCATGCCCAACACGATGATGGAGCCTCAGTCGATGAAATTTCCGGCTTGCCCAAAGATGACACTATGTCCACGTAGAGCCGACAAAACCGAGCCTACTCAGGAGGGGGTGTGTTAAGTATCTCATATCGGTTGGTAATAGATCCTTAAACTCAAATATAACATTTTTCTTTCGTAGATGTCATTGGCCATGTAATTGATGTCAAGGAAACTACTTACCCCGATCATCGATTGCACATTATGCTTCAAGATTTAAAGTATATAACTTTATATGTCTATCTAGCTTTCCTTAATATTTAAAGGTATACTTTAATTACTAATGTGAATTAATTGTTTCTTTTTCTTTTGATACAGCGGTAACCGTTTGCGTTGCATTTTTTTTCAAACTCTTTCTCGCAAGATATGTGAATTTATTCAATATTTGAAGAGGGATAAAATTTCTGAAATAGTTGTGGTTGTTCAGCTCTGCAGAAAAACAATTATCCGTGTAAATTTTAAGAAATATTAATACTTCCAACTTTTTTAAACAACTAATATTAATATATGTACTGTTTTGATTGTATTAATTCATTTTTTTAGGTGAAATTTGTATTTCAAATCACGGCAATGCAACAACCATAAGAGTGAACAGTATTTGCCTGATATTCTGTTTTTTAAAGCAAGGTAAAAGTGTATTTGATTATTATTAATTAAACAAAGACTTACTTTTTAGAAAAAACTACTTAATAATCAATTCTCATTTATATATATTGACTATTTTTTTATTTTTTTATTTTAAATTATTAATTCATTATCCCTTATTTATACTCAATATTAGGATGCCTATGAATATAGAAGCTCTTTCATTTGATGGATCTGAATTTTCTTCGCCGTGTGTGATGAGTGTCGAAAAGGAATTGCAGAGCAACTCACCAAAGGTCTTATCTTTATTCCGTCTTAAATTTCTTAAACTTTGTCGGAAGGTATATTACTATTATAATGTGTATTAAAATCTGAATTACAATTTTATTTTTACCTGAAATATAAATATATAATGTTTGAATTTATTACTTTTATGTTTAATAAAGGATGAGAAAATTTGGACAGTTGTTAAAGTAACTGAAATTACTTCGAATAGCGGTTGGTTTTACACCACTTGCCCAACTTGCAATAATTTAGATGACGTCTCCTCTTGCAGTTTGTTCTGCTATTCCTGTCGTCAAGATCTTATTCCTCACTCAAAATATAAAATTCATCTACGTGTTAATGACGGAAATGACTCTGCAAATTTTGTCTTGATGAATGATTTTTCGGTCTTTCTAATTCGGAAATCAACTCCTAAAGTTATTCGTTCAATTATCAAGGTAACTAATTTGATCATTCACATATATACGGTTTCAATTATCACATTAATTTTACTTTATTTCACTTATCTAACTACATTTTTTTTTATATTATTGAAGGTTTCTCCCAACAATTCTAATGTTACTACGGGCAGTGAAAGTATAAACAAAGTAATCCCCGCTGTTGTATCTTCACTTCTTGGAAAAGAGTTGATATTAAAGGTCAGAGTTGATCCAGGCCATATACTGGGAAAATTGTCGGAGTACATTGTGGATATGTGAAGTGATAATTCTGACTTTCTCCCGCAGCTCAATGAAAAATTAGTGCGAAATAAATACTACATTAAACTTGATTATGGAAAGTCAGACAAGCAATAGCAAGTGCAACGATGATTCGTCCTATAACGATGACCTTCACGCATCAAATGTGAATAACAGAATGTCGAGATTTATTTCAAGATTATTTAATTTACGCTTTTATTCTTTTATTAATAAGACAATGGGAAGACTTATAAAATGTCCTCGCGTGTCGTTAGATAATTGAAACACCTTTTGATTTATTATACATTTATTTTTATTTTTTCTACTAATAATTAAAAATCTAATGAAATAGCTGGTATCTATATTATGCATATTTATACTACTAGATATGATTTTACATATTTAATATTCTAACTACTTATATATGTCAAACTTTTAAAATCATACTTTAATGAATCATACTATTACTAATTGAGAAGTAATTAAACACTAAAAACCAACCTGATCTTATTGCGTAATCACTATATAAACAAATACATCATCGACGAAAGCTAACTTCACCTTCTCCAACAAGCTTTAGTTATTTCGTATAAGCGATAAAAAATAATTAATTTTGTATTATGATTTTTTATTTTTTTTCACATTGTATAAGAAAAAATATTCGATTTTGTTTTGCGTAATACTACTGTTCCTACAAATGTTATTATTTATTATCATATTGACGATGCACTTCTGTACCGTCAACTCTACAAATTAAATTGAAGCATGTTACGTTGCTCTAATATTGGGTATGAATCTCTTTATTCTGAGTTCAATAATTATATAAATAAATAACTACTTTAGTTGTATAATAAGTTTCTAGATAATTGGCTCTACCATCATGACGTGCTACACAAAGCTTCAACGGAGAACACTTTGTTTATAATTTGTAGGTCCATTCATCGGAACGTTATCCTCGGTCACCTATGATGGAAAACTCATATTTTAAAATATGTAAATCACACATTTTTTTATAGTTTCTTTTAATTGTTACTCATTTCTTTAGTAAAATGTAAAAAAATATTTTGAAAAAGTTAATAATTTACTATAAAATTTTTGAATTATAATCCTTTAGTATGTCTGTTTTAAATTTCCGGATATTTTCACAAAAACTAAGCATTCAAAATATTGTATATGCTACTCTCATATGATTGAAACTTATGTACTTATCAACATGTTATTGTATTGTTTCCAAATTTTTTTTCTTTTAACTTATTATTATATGTTTACTGATAAATAAATTTATCATATAATATTGTATAGAAAGTAAATATTTTGAAAGAGTTTTGAAGATACTACAACTCACGGTTCCCGCTATTACATTATAATTAATCATTGAACCGAATAAAATATCTGTCTTATACTTCTTTTACCGATGAGGATTTTTAAAAAAGATTTCTTCCTCCTGTCATTCATCCTCATACTTTTCAAGATAAGTTTTCCATCTTCTTTTCGCGGACGCTCTGAACAATGGCTCTTAATCGCCCGTTCTCAAAACTCACTACCGAAAAAAAAGATTGGAAAAAGAATTAAAAGAGCATTCTGAAATAGTAGAAAAGTTGAAGAAAATTCTTGACGATAATAATTTGCTGGCGCGTTGGTTTCGTTTTTCTGAAAAAAAATGTACTTGAAAATTCTACTCTTGAGTTTAAATTGGGATTAATTCGTAGAAATGAACTAACGACGGCCGCACACATAATCTGCCTCAAGTCTGTGAAGTTGCAGCTTTAATCCCAGGAGATATCTACGACCTTCGCGACCGAAGGGATATAATTGTTGCAACTCAAGCTAGGGAATTGAATCGCATTGATGAGTTGCACGTTGCTTATTTGCCACTGCAGTATCCTTTAATTTATTTGTATGGTGAGGACGGATACAGAGAGGACGTTCCTCATAATAAGACAGAAAAGAACAAAGAAAAAAAAAAATTAAAGCCTGTGACCTCGAGAGAATATTGTAAATACAAGTTTTTTTGGCATCAACTTTGTGTGTTCCTTGCGCTGTCCGTCGACTATTGTCATATCTTCTTCGTACGAGCTCCGATTGTGTTGATTCAAATTGCTATGGAATCCACACTTCAAGATCTACAAGAAACCCTCATCAACTGTCGCTAGCGACAATCATCTCTCGTCCCAGCATCAGCGACATCATCGCTAGCGACACCTTGCGCTGTAAGCGCTTGGATGTGCAGTCCGTCGATTTTGGCCATATCTCCTTCATACGAGCTCTGATTGTGTTGATTCAAAATGCTATAGAATCCAAACTTCAAGAGCTACAAGAAACCCTAATCAACTGTCGCTAGCGACAATCATCTCTCGTCCCAGCATCAGCGACATCGTCGCTAGCGACAATCACACAGGGTCCAGCATCCTCGCTGCCTGTCGCTAGCGACGCTCTTCCATGGTCTGGGATCTGCTCCTTCAGGCGCTAGCGCCTCTCCTCCATAGTCATGCACTCTTGCATGCCATCATCAAGTCACGCCGTGGTACCTTCTCTCAGTGATCATCTCCTGATGCTGAGAGTGTAACGTCCTATCATCAACATCAAGTGCAAGTGATTCCTATCCACGTTCAAGTGTTGATGATGAGTGATTGTTGTTTACCACTTCAACGATATCGACGACCGTGAAGACGATGAAGTACTGAAGCCTCAACGACGAGTGTTCGTCACGATGAAGTTGAAGATGACGTATTGAGATCGACGGAGTCAAGATAGTGTTGAAGTCTGAAGTTAAAGAATCGAAGATTCAAGATTCGAAGATTCAAGAATTGAAGATTCAAGATTCCAAGATTCAAGATTCCAAGATTCAAGAATCGAAGATTCCAAAAGTGATGTCATCCATGGAATTGTTGCATCATCCAAGTATGCGACGAATCAGATCGTGCCACGTCAACGTCTCACATGTGTGGATCACCTATATATACCCATGGAGTTCAATGGCATCATTTGACGATTTTGAGAGAACGAAATCCGATATCTGAGTATCAACGTTCGTTGTTTACGGCTTATAGCTTTAAGAGTTTTGGTAGTTGTTTTGTGCTGTGCACCGATAGTAGAGTTATGCGATTTAGCTCTAGGTGATATAGTACTAGATCATTAGTTCGTTGGAGTGCTGCGTCACTTGGGATACGACTCTTGATCATTCCGTCTACCTTTCTCCACAAGTGTAATAGTTAGTTTTGTTTATCAATGAAATGAAACTATTATACAACCTTTGTATTCACTACTTAACTACTTGAGTTAGATCATATTCACATTACTTCAAGAGTGTGTTAACGGAGTGTGGTTGAGCGAACGAAGACTGTTTTAAGACCGACTTCACGAAAAGTTGGTATCCTACGTTTAAGACGTAATTTCAATTGGTATCAGAGCGGGACGTCATACGTATAAGACGTGATCCGTTACTTGACTCCATAATTCCGCTACAATGGAGTCGTCTATGTTTGTTCAGAAACCGATTATGCTTACTCATCAGAACTACTCTAACTGGAAAGCGAAAGTATCTGCTAGAATCAAGGGATTTGAATCAAGAGCATGGATGACTGTGTTGGAAGGATGGGAGCGTCCTTACACTGAAGATGCTGATGGTCTTAGAACCCCTAAGCCTGAACGTAGTTGGACTAGAGAAGAGCATGACTTGTCTACTGCGAATAGCAAAGCTCTTCTACTTATTTGTGAATGGCTGGATCTCAGCATGTATCAGTTGGTCAAAAATTGCACATCAGCCAGAGATGCATGGGAGACGCTACAGAGAACATGTGAGGGTAGTCACGCTGTTAAGCGCTCAAAGATCCGAACTATAACTGCACAGTTCCATCAACTCCGTATGAGAGAAGATGAAGACATAAATGACTACATGGACAAGGTAATGAGATATGTCAATGAGGCATTTGAACTGGGAGAAGTCTTTCCTGCGATCATGGTCTACGAGAAGCTTCTATCCAGTGTAAGCTCTAGGTTCGAGAGCAAGGTGCTAACCATTGAAGCACGCAACGATGGAAATCAGAACTGGGATTATGCTGACTTGATGGCTAACTTGAGAAACTACGACTTAACTCTCAAAGTACGAAGCAACCCAGATATGTCACTCGTCTATGAACCAATGACCGCACTGAAGATATCTGAGAAGGGAAAGAGTTCAAGAAGCACAAAATCTCAACAATCTCGTTTGAAAAATGAGAAGTGTGAAAGTAGCTTTTCAGCTGATTTGAATAAGTCCGACGATGAGGAAGCAGAGGACATTGAACGATTGATGAATTCTAACAACCTAGACAAGCTTGCTGTTTTGACTGATATAGTCACATATCTTGTGAAACAAGATTTTAAGAGAAAGAACCGAGCACGAAATTTCCGAAAATTTCAGAAAAGTTCTAACTCATATCCGAACACTCCAGACAACCGGAATCAGGGATCGTCTTCTGACAAGAGGTTTAAGGGCACAAAGATATCACCATACACTTCTGCTAGTAAAGATGTATCTAAGATGCAATGCTATGAATGTAAGGGATATGGACACGTCAAGAATGAATGTCCTAACTTGCATCGAAAGAAGAAGCTACCAGTGAGCTATGTAGTGATCGATGATGAAGATGTGTTCTCTGAGAATGATGGGTCTGATGATGATAACTCGGATGAAGATGAAGACAACGCTCTCGTTGTCACGTTTGATGAAGGTTTTGACCTTACTAATTTTGAAGTTGAAAACTTTCAACTTGATGCTTTTTTGAAGGATACTGCTACTGCAGACAATATTTTCCGTCTGGCCTCTGAAAATCGAAATTTATGTGATGACGATATTTTCTCAGATGATGAATCTGAGTCTGAAGCTGAAGAGACAGAGATGACAACTGAGGTGTCACATACTGAAGCAGAGTGTGCTGAACTACTCACTCTGAAGGAGAGTCATGCTGAACTCAAAAGACTACATGATGTAGCTATCTCTGAGAGTAGCATGCTGGACGTGTCACTTGTTTGTCTGAATGAATCTTTGAGTGAACTATTGAGTGAGAAACTAAGGTTGTGTGATGAGGCTGCAGAGTTGAAAAACTCAGTTGAAAAGACGAAGGATGAAAAGAAAATGTTGAATAACTCTCTGACAATTCTGAAAATTAAATTTGATGCTCTCTTCGAAGAGAAACATAAATACTACAAAGAAGTTGTCGAACTGAGAGAATCATTTGAGAAGTCAAACTCCGAGAATTCGAAACTGAAGGCTAGTCTGAAGAAGGAAACATCTGAAGTGAAGAAACTCCAAACTCTCTTCAAGAACACCGATGCTGAGAATGATGAGCTAAAGTCATCCTTGATGAAAGCTCAAACTGATCTAGCTATGTGTGACAAGGAACGTTATGTTCTAAAGGAGAAGCTTCAGATGACTGATGAACTATTGAGAAAGATGAATACTAACTCTTCAGTGTTTGACAATGCCGCATCTTACATGAACCCAGGTCGTGTTGGACTTGGATTTCAGAAAGTTTTTGAATCTATCTATACTGCACCTGAGAAGAAAGAAGTGACCTTTGTCAAAGCTTCTACTGACTCTACTGAGAGTATGAACATAGATGATTCTGAAAGTTTGAAACGAAAGGAAATTGCTGAAGGAAAGAAGGTTGCTACATCTCCGAAAACTGAAATTCAAAAGTCGATCTCGACTACTAACTTGAAGACGGAGACATATCAATTTCCTAAGACAATTGTGAAACATCCTCGTGGTATCTTGCCATACGAGAAGACGTTGCTGAAGAAGTTGAGTAAACCTCAGAATGTGAAGCTGAATGTACAACTCTCTCGCTCTAAACCTGTCATGGTTAAGACCACATTGAATGCTGAAGTTCGTCAAAAGAGAGAGTATGTATGTCACTACTGTAATGTACCTGGACACATTCGACCCTTCTGCTATAAGCTTAGGAATGACATGAACCGTGATTTGGTGACTAAGAAGAAGAGTGGAGTTGTTAAGAGTGTGAAGAAACACACGTCTCCAGTGCTGAGAGTCGAAAAGGATGTGAAAAATGTGACTAAGGAAAACTCTCGAAATTTTGTTGTGAAAAAGAAGTGGGTGCCTAAGTCCCGAAAGAGTGAAGTTAAACTTAACTCCACCACTTCAACTACCTGGAGACCGAGAGAACTTATATTTTGCAATGTTGCACTCAATGCCTCGGATTCTGGAAATAAAGGCATTTGGTATTTTGACAGCGGTTGTTCCCGACACATGACTGGAACTAAAAAATTCTTGAAAGAATATGAGCCTATGACTGGTTCTCCCGTGGTGTTTGGAGGGGGAGCTAAAGGCGTTGTTATGGGTAAGGGATGTTGGGATATGTCCTTCGATCCTACGTGTGCAATCGATAAAGTCATAAGGTCGTCTATGGATGTTAAATGATTATTTGATAATATTAATTGTTGGGAACAATATAATATTGATCAATTAAATCATACCTACAGGGTCACACACGGACTCAAAGATGATGTACGTTGCTTGATAAATATATTGATTTAGAATCAATATGCATGGGATGCATGGCTTGCATGGATGCATGTCACATAGTGTGACATGGCATGTGTTGGGATATGTCCTTCGATCCTACGTGTGCAATCGATAAAGTCATAAGGTCGTCTATGGATGTTAAATGATTATTTGATAATATTAATTGTTGGGAACAATATAATATTGATCAATTAAATCATACCTACAGGGTCACACACGGACTCAAAGATGATGTACGATGCTTGATATATATATATATATATATTGATTTAGAATCAATATTACGTGGATTTAATTCACATGCATGGGATGCATGTCATATAGTGTGACATGGCATGCCACACAAGCAAGTGGGACCACATATAATGCATAGTGGCATGTGTATGTGGCATGACTTTTCACCTCCTTTGTAACTCCTTTTGCATGTTAATGGTGCATAATGATGCCCATTATGTAGGAGGTTACAATGGGGTGTTATGGCATGCATAATGAGGCTAATATATGGATGAAAATCAGATTTTCATCACATATCATCTTTACCCACGAAATTCACACCAAAGAGAGAGAGGAGAAAGTGTTCTTGGAGAACCGACTCGATCAAGCAAAGTGTTCGTCATCCGGGTTCGTGTGCAACACGTAGAGGCCGGGCCATTTGTGCGGCTTCAACATCCGGGCGATCTAGACAAGAGGAGTGACGAGGTCATTCACAAGGAGAGATTCGAGAGGCTGATCCATTTGAGGTGGTTCAATCGACTCAACACCACCTCAACGACATCAACGAATCACTTCGTCACCATAAGTAAGTAATCGTTGAACCTTATATATATATATATATATATATATATATATATATATATATATATATATATTGGATGTGTATATATATATATATATATATGTTTATATGTGTTCTTATACACATTAAGTGTGCACTAAGATCATGGCATAGTAGATCTATTGCTTTACACGCTTCCGCACACACGGTATATCGATCGGATCGGTATACCGGTACCTTCAATTGGTATCAGAGCCTAGGGCTCGTGCACACTTTTGTGTTGGACACGAAGGTTAAATCAACATAATTGGATTATTTGTTTAATTGTGATTATGTGATTAGATGTAAGGCCGGCCACCGTTAGTGGTCGGGTGAATGATTTCGTCGTTTTTTACGTTTCGATTGGCCATAGTCTTTTGAGGGCTGCGTCCCTTGGAATCATTTGTAATAGATAGGTTTTTCTATTATATTTGTATTGTACTACTTGTAAGCGATGGACTTGGTCCATGGTTCGATGGAGGATCTCGGCTCTCCGGCGAAAACGAGAAGAAACGAAGCAAAACGAAGCAAAGCGGACAAAACCGGGCTGCTGGAGCCAAACGGCGGGCGCCGTTTGTGCTCCAGCGGGCGCTGTTTTTATTTGGCGGGCGCCGTTTTGGAAACGGCGACCGCCGAAAGCTCTTTTTTGGGGCAGACGGTTTTTTACCCTTTCGGCGGGCGCCGTTTTGGAAACGGCGACCGCCGGTGGTGTTCAGCGACCGCTGGTTGTAAAACGGCGGGCGCTGTTCGTGGTTTTTGAGGTAATGACTTGTTTTGACCAAAATCGGCGAGCACGGAACTAAAACGGAGGGCGAGGACCAGTCCAGAAGATGTTCAAGGCTTTTGTTATTACTTTAATTCTTTTCGTTTGAGAGTTGTGAGGTTCTAGGGGCCTTTCGATTTCGTATTTATTTGCTTTGCTAGTTATAGGATGTTTTATGTTATAAATGTTCAACTTACATATAAACACCTATGCATGCAAGTTCCCAAAATAATGAGTATAATGTCTTGTCCAAAAACATCACACTCATGAAGCCCTCGATCATAAGTTGGTAGGTCCGCCTCAGCGGGGTACTACTTGTTATCTTGGGATAAGTGGGAGTAAGGGTTAGACCCTTACACGTGAGTTTGGTTTTCTCATCGATAGATCCACTGGAGGCGTGGCTATCGAGACATGAGATGAGAATGAGATTCTCGTCGACCGAGAGTGATATTAGATATCATTGACATGGGTATGTCTACCTATCTTGAAATACTTAAGTGCGGACTCAGTCGGCTTAAATATTTACAAGATGAGGATCTCGGGATCGTTTTGTTCTAAGGGACAATGATATTGGATATCAATTGAACAAAATGAAATAAATAAGTACAATTGTTAGACAACCTTACTTGTTTACCGCTTTGTGGATGTTTACATACTTTATTTATCTTTCTTTTGTAGTTTATCATGTCTAATATCAACTCAATTAAAGTTTCGTTCAATTCTTGATTGTGAAAAATTGAACAACATAAATTTTCTTGATTAACAACGTAATTTGAGGATGGTCCTCAAATACGAAGACAAGGAAAATGTGTTAAATAACCACATCCTAAGATATCATTGAACAACACAATAGCATGTTCGGGGAATATGCTAAGATTGAAAAGTTCTGAATAACCAGGGTCATCGCTTCAGCTAGGCTGGAAAAGAGAAACCTATAGGGACCACATGTACAACAAATAATTGGATTATTTGTTTTAAGTGATCTCCTAAATTTTTCTAAGATGATGAGTCGTCAATTAAAAAGGACCCTGAGAGGGATATTCTTATGATAAGGGATGAGGTATTCAAAAGAGCATGGGCAAAAATGCTACTAGGGTTCCTAGGGAATCTGAATGCGTCTACTGCAAAAGTGTAGGACACCAATTGCAAACAAGTAAAAGTTCATATTTTATTCAATTTCAAAACAAATGCCTAATTTGTCTTTCATATGATGGATTCTAAGGTTATGATTATTTACACCTCGGGGAGTGATTTAATCCAAAACACTTAAGTTCATCAATGACACAAATTAGAGACTTTCGAGCCATTGGATGGCGTGAATCGATTGTCTGGTTGGCTCCCTCATATTTTATGAGAGATAGGGCTTCAATTGCATGATAATATCGCTGGTTAGAAAACTTCGATTTTTCACTTACGATTTATCACGTTTTGACATTGAGATAATTTTGAATGGGAAATTTGAATGAGACTCAATTATTGGGAATAATTGAATTTGCCCAAAGTTCAAAGAAGATGTGAAAAACGGGGTTGCTTCATCTTCAAGTATTAATGATATAGACATTAAACTTCACCAATTCTACTTCTTGGGTATTGGATGCCAAATGTGGTTCTCACATTTTTTATGTGTAGGAACTACATAGAAGTATAAGTTTGGTGAATAGAGATGTCGATCTACAGGCAAGAAATGGAGCGAAGGTCGCTGCATTAGCCGTATGATCATATGATGTTGTTTTGCCTTAGGGCCTTGTTTTAGTATTATAACTATGTAATTTCGTACCTTCAATAAACAATGAATATTGGTTCAGTATTGGATACTGATGGATTAGTTTTTCACTATTAAATAGTTTGGTAACTATTTTAATTGTGAATTATTCTTTGTTTTGGTACGATTATTATATTGTTTATGTATACTTTAAACTTGACAAATCATATATAACATTAACACTAAAGGCCGAATCGAATAAGTCTCAATGAGACATAACTATAACATTGTTGATTAGGTCAAATCAACATCTAAATATGTAACGAATCTTCTTTTAGAATGCATTCTAGATTCATTTGACTTGGAGTCATTTGATACATGTGGATGATGTGTGATGGACAAGATAACAATGTCATCTTTCTTGGAGAAAGGAGAACATGTAAGTGATTTATTAGGGATGATCCATACTGATGTATGTGGAACCTATCAGTTCACAAGCACATGAAGGTTATGTTTCGAGAAAACAAACTATATTAGATATAGTTCGACCATTCGATGAGAGGTCTAAATGAACTAATGGTCTTTTTTGAACACAAAATTCTTGACTTCAACTTATACACTGAATAGGACGCTGTCAAAAGCTGTTGATAAGACACCATACTAGGTATGGAAAGGGAGGGTCCCTAAATTGTTTTCATCAAGATTTGAGGTTCTAAAGCTTCTCTGACGAGATTTATCTCTATAGAGCTTGAACTCAAATGGGATAAAAGTTTCTTTATGGTATCCATAAGAAACTCGAGGGTACAACTTCTACGATCTATCTGAGAACAATATTTTGTTGCTCGAGATATTGATTTTCTTGAAAAGAGTAATCTTTCCTAGAAATTCAGTGGGAGCTCGGTTATCTTGAACGAGGTTCAAGTGAAACAACCAATGATGAATACTCAAGACTGGGTTGAGAGTGTTCTTATGGTTTTGGAAGCCATACCAGCCCTCGTAGGTCCGAAAGGCATAAATCTAACTCTATTATTCAAATACTTAGATATTGTGACCAATGAGAGATATGAATTCATGCTTTTGGAAAGCGGTGAACCTTCGACCTAATTCCAAGCTATGACGAGTCCAGCTACTGAAAATTGGCATGGTGCCATGAAATCTGAGATGATATCAATATCTGATAATCAAGTTTGGAACTTGATATATTTGCATCACAGGGTTAGACCCAATGAATGCTAATAGATCTTTAAGATCTAAACAGACAGATGGAAAACCTAGGGTTTTCAAAGCAAGTTAGATGGTAAAAGTTTTATTGACGAGGTGGATTGTGGAAAAACTTTCACCAGTTGCTTTGATTAAATCATTCAGATTATCTTAGCCATTGCTACTCATCTTGATAATAAGTTATGGTAATATTGGATGTTAAAACTAACTTCTTGAATTGGATTCTAGAAGAGAATGTGTTTTGACACAGCCAAAGAGTTTTATCGATCCTAATAAGGCTGAGAAATTATGCAATCTTATAATTCCATTTATGGAATAAAGCAAAGCATATCGGAGTAGCAATCTTCAGTTCAATGAATCCATACTAGGTTTTGGATTTCAGAGGAACTCGGAAGAGTCTTGTTTTACAAGAAGATCAGTGGGAGTTACGTTGTATTAATTGTGTTGTATGACGGTGACATACTCCTTATTGGAAACAATGTTTCTATGCTTAATTCTATTAAAGAATGGCTTGGAAATTGTTTTTCAATAAAGGATCTTGGAGAAGCACAGTACATATTGGGCATCAAGATCTGTCGGAAGAGATCGAAAAGGATGTTTGGACTTAGTAAAGCGACCTAAATTGATAAGGTGCTTGATAAGTTCAGAATGAAAGACGCCAGAAAGGGTCTCATTCCAACGAGTCATGGCACATCACTTAGCAAGATACAAGGCCCTACGGTACTTGATGAGCAAAAGAGGATGTAAAACATTCCTTATGCTTCGGCAATAGGGTCTATAATGTACGCCATGATATGTACACGACTGGACGTATTGTATGCTTTGAGCATGACGATTCGGTTTCAAGAAAACCCAGGTGAGACGCATTAGACTGCGGCCAAGAGTATTCTTATGTACCTTAGATGGACTAAAGAATATTTTGTTGTCTTTGGAAGACAAAAAGAGTTGATATTAACAAGCAGTTTGACTGCTAACTTCAAAACAGACTAAGATAATTTCCGATTTTAATCTGGTTATATCTTTTGTCTAGTTAGAGGTGAAATTTGCTGGAATAGTTCCATGCAATGCAATATAGCTGATTAAACTACAGAAGCTGAGCACAGTATTGCATTGGATGCAGTAATGTTGGCAGTTAAGATTTGAAAGTTCTTGAATGAACTAGGTGGCGTAACTAGCTTAGCCCATCCGATAATTCTCTATTTATAGTAGAGTTATCGCGCAAGCCAATGAGCTAGGAAGCACCACAAGTCTAAAACTGGTGCTCAGGAAGTTCCACATTATCTGGGAGATAGTTTTGTGGAGACATCGAGATAATAAAGTTGCAACTTTTGGTAAGGTTGCAAACCCGCTTTCTAAACCTCTCCAGCAGTTTAAGCTTGAGGCTTTCACGACTGCAATAGATATCAGACATCTTAGAGATGGGTTGTTATTTCTATTACTGTATTAGATACTTTTGGAGATTTAGTAAACATTCACTCATATGTATAATACATGTTTCTTCATATAAATATGGTTTAATTTATATGAATTGTCCAAATGATTAAGTGATATCAATTGGGTTATGAGGTCGACTTACCGCATAATGAAGTCCCAATGGTTGAACTGATATACTTAAATCATATAGCTGTTCCTGGTTCGTATAATCGAGTACGGACAAACCGATAATACAAAGAACTAGATTGTAATGTGTACTATAGCGCCGCTTCATGGGCTAGTGATGTGGGACATCAAGTACAATTACATAGATATTAGCTGGGAGCTAATGATCGAACAGACCCGACTGGAATAGTATTTAAGATTTCGAGTCATAATACTATTTCATTGACTGTCGAGCAATTTCCTCTGACCTGAGTAGTCCAGAGTGATTCCATTGTGAAATGGTGTACTTTGATACAAGTAAACGCCTTTCGTAAAAGGAGGTTATAAAACTTGTTATTGGGTATATCAGGAAGCAAGTGGGAGAGCTTGGATTGACAAGATGGGATTGTCCTCCATTTTTATAATGGGATACATGTCTTACCGGCCACTTGGAGAGTCGAGACTGTGGAAAATACGTGGCCACGTCCAGATTCGTATCATAGTGATAAATCTGGTTTTACAGTCTGTCTCAAAGTCCAAGAAAGGTTTGAACCGATTGAGGATGACTCGAGTCTTGCCTCAAGTTCAAACTTAGACATAAAGTGACAACAGGAAGTTGGCAGCACACTGGCTCTGAAGGCAAAGTGGGAGATTGTTGGGATATGTCCTTCGATCCTACGTGTGCAATCGATAAAGTCATAAGGTCGTCTATGGATGTTAAATGATTATTTGATAATATTAATTGTTGGGAACAATATAATATTGATCAATTAAATCATACCTACAGGGTCACACACGGACTCAAAGATGATGTACGATGCTTGATATATATATATATATATATATATATATATATATATATATATATATATATATATTGATTTAGAATCAATATTACGTGGATTTAATTCACATGCATGTGATGCATGTCATATAGTGTGACATGGAATGCCACACAAGCAAGTGGGACCACATACAATGCATAGTGGCATGTGTATGTGGCATGACTTTTCACCTCCTTTGTAACTCATTTTGCATGTTAATGGTGCATAATGATGCCCATTATGTAGGAGGTTACAATGGGGTGTTATGGCATGCATAATGAGGCTAATATATGGATGAAAATCAGATTTTCATCACATATCATCTTTACCCACGAAATTCACACCAAAGAGAGAGAGGAGAAAGTGTTCTTGGAGAACCGACTCGATCAAGCAAAGTGTTCGTCATCCGGGTTCGTGTGCAACACGTAGAGGCCGGGCCATTTGTGCGGCTTCAACATCCGGGCGATCTAGACAAGAGGAGTGACGAGGTCATTCACAAGGAGAGATTCGAGAGGCTGATCCATTTGAGGTGGTTCAATCTACTCAACACCACCTCAACGACATCAACGAATCACTTCGTCACCATAAGTAAGTAATCGTTGAACCTTATATATATATATATATATATATATTGGATGTGTATATATATATATATATATATATATGTTTATATGTGTTCTTATACACATTAAGTGTGCACTAAGATCATGGCATAGTAGATCTATTGCTTTACACGCTTCCGCACACACGGTATATCGATCGGATCGGTATACCGGTACCTTCAGCATGCCACACAAGCAAGTGGGACCACATACAATGCATAGTGGCATGTGTATGTGGCATGACCTTTCACCTCCTTTGTAACCCCTTTGCATGATTATGGTGCATTATGATGCCCATTATGTTGTAGGTTACAAAGGGGTGTAATGGGATGCATAATGATGCACTTATATAGATGAAAAATCAGATTTTCATCATACAATTGCATTAGCCACGAAATTCCACTCAAATAGAGAGAAAAGAGGTGATCTTGGAGATCCATTCTCAAGCAAGCAAGGTGTTCATTATCCGGGTTCGTGTGCAACACGTAGAGGCCGGGCCATTTGTGCGGCTTCAACATCCGGGCGATCTAGACAAGAAGAGTGACGAGGTCATTCTCAAGGCTGATCCATGAAGGTGGTTCAATCGACTCAACACCACCTTCATCAATATCAACGAGGCACGCTACACCGGTTGTAAGTGTTCTTGTTTATCTCTCTCTTTCTCTATATATATATATTGGATATATATATATATATATAAATATGTGTCTATACATATATATGTGTGCACTAAGATCATGGCATAGTAGATCTATCGCTTTACACGCTTCCGCACACACGATATATCGATTGGATCGGTATACCGATACCTTCAATTGGTATCAGAGCCTAGGGCTCGTGCACACTTTTGTGTTGGACACAAGATGTTTAAATCAACATAATTGGCTTAATTGTTTTATGTGATTATGTGATTATGTGTTTAGATATAAGGCCGGCCACCGTTAGTGGTCGGGTGAATGGAATTGTCGTTTTTTACGTACGATTGGCCATAGTTTTGGAGGGCTGCGTCCCTTGGAATCTTTTGTAATAGATAGGTTTTTTCTATTCAAAAATGTATTGTTCAATGTGTAAGCAATGGATTGAATCCATGGATCGACATTGGATATCGGCTCTCCGACGAAAACGAGAAGAAACGAAGCAAAACGAAGCGAAACGGGCGAAAACCAGGCTGCTGGAGCAAACCGGCGGGCGCCGAATGGATTCGGCGGGCGCCGTTTTGGAAACGGCGACCACCGAAATGCTCTTTTCAGGTCAGCCCTGATTCTGTACCCTTTTGGCGGGCGCCGTTTTGGAAACGGCGACCGCCGGTGGTGTTCGGCGACCGCCGGTTGTGAAACGGCGGGCGCCGTTCGTGGTTTTTGGTGTATGGACTAAGGTTGACCTAAATCGGCGAGCGCGGAACTAAAACGGCGGGCGCGGGCCAGTCCAGAAGATGTTCAAGGCCTATTTTGTTGCTTTTAATCTTTTCGTTTGAGAGTTGTGAGGTTCTAGGGGCCTTTCGATTACGTATTTAATTGCTTTGCTAGTTATAGGATGTTTTATGTTATAAATGTTCAACTTACATATAAACAAACCTATGCATGCAAGTTCCCAAAATAATGAGTATAATGTCTTGTCCAAAACATCACACCCATAAAGCCCTCGATCATAAGTTGGTAGGTCCGCCTCAGCGGGGTACTACTTGTTATCTTGGGATAAGTGGGAGTAAGGGTTAGACCCTTACACGTGAGTTTGGTTTTCTCATCGATAGATCCACTGCAGGCGTGGCTATCGAGACATGAGATGAGAATGGCACTCTCATCGACCGAGAGTGATATTAGATATCATTGACATAGGTGTGTCTACCTATCTTGAAATACTTAAGTGCGGACTCAGTCGGCTTAAAGATTTGCAAGATGAGGATCTCGTAATCGTTTTGTTCTAAGGGACAATGATATTGGATATCAATTGAACAAAATGAAATAAATAAGTACAATTGTTAGACAACCTTATTTGTTTACCGCTTTGTGGATGTTTACATACTTTAGTTATCTTTCTTTTATAGTTTATCATATCAACTCAATTCAAGTTTGGTTCAATTCTTGATTATGAAAAATTGAACAAATTTTCTTGATTCACAACGTAATTTGAGGATGGTCCTCAAATACGAAGACAAGGAAAATGTGTTAGATAACCACATCCTAAGATATCATTGAACAACTCAATATCATGTTCGGAGAATATGCAATGATTGAGCGGTTCGGTGTGACCAAGGTCATCGCTTCAGCTAGGCTGGAAAAATAGAAATCTATGGGATCACATGTGCAACAAATGATTGGATTATTTGTTTCAAGTGACCGCCTAGATTTTTCCTATGATGATTATTTGGCAACCGATTTCATACTTCAATCTCATGATGGTTATAATGCCTTTAGGCTAAATTTTCCATATGAATGGTTTGAAGAAATCGCTTCGTGAGCTCCACGGGATGCTCAAGGCTGCTGAGCCGGCGATAGAGAAGGACCCTAAGAGGGAAATTCTTATGATATAGGATAGGGTATTCAAAAGAGCATGGGCAAGAAGGCTACTAGGGTTCCTAGGGAATCTCAATGCGTCTACTGCAAAAGTGTTGGACACTACTTGCAAACTTATAAAAGTTCATATTTTATTCAATTTCAAAACAAATGCCTAATTTGTCTTTCATTTGATGGATTATAAGGTTACGATTATTTACACCTCGGGGAGTGATTTAATCCAAAACACTTAAGTTCATCAATGACACAAATTAGAGACTTTCGAGCCATTGGATGGCGTGAATCGATTGTCTGGTTGGCTCCCTCATATTTTATGAGAGATAGGGCTTCAATTGCATGATAATATCGCTGGTTAGAAAACTTCGATTTTTCACTTACGATTTATCACGTTTTGACATTGAGATAATTTTGAATGGGAAATTCGAATAAGAGTCAATTATTGAGAATAATTGAACTTGCCCAAAGTTCAAAGAAGATGTGAAGAGCGGGGTTGCTTCATCTTCAGGTATTAATGTTATAGACATTAAACTTCACAAATTCTACTTCTTGGGTATTGGATGCCAAATGTAGTTCTCACATTTGTATGTGGAGGAACTACATAGAAGTATAAGTTTGGTGAGTAGAGATGTCGATCTACGGGCGAGAAATGGAGCGAAGGTCGCTGCATTAGCCGTATGATCATATGATGTTGTTTTGCCTTAGGGCCTTGTTTTAGTATTATAACTATGTAATTTCGTACCTTCAATAAACAATGAATATTGATTCAGTATTGGATACTGATGGATTAGTTTTTCACTAATTAAATAGTTTGATAACTATTTTAATTGTGAACTATTCTTTGTTTTGGTACGATTATTACATTATTTATGTATACTTTAAACTCAACAAATCATATATAACATTAACACAAAAGTCCAAATCGAATAAGTCTCAATGAGACATAACTGTAACATTGTTGATTAGATCAAAATCTAAACATGTAACGAATCTTCTTTTAGAAGGCATTCTAGAATCATTTGACTTGGAGTCATTTGATACATGTGAATGATGTTTGATGGACAAAGATAACAATTTCATCTTTCTTGGAGAAAGGAGAACATGTGAGTGATTAATTAGGGATGATCCATACTGATGTATGTGGAACCTATCAGTTCACAAGCACATGAAGGTTATGTTTCGGAAAAGAGAAAACAAACTATATTAGATATAGTTCGACCATTCGATGAGAGGTCTAAATGAACTACTGGTCTCTTTTGGGAACACACAATTCTTGACTTCAACTTATACACTGAATAGGACGCTGTCAAAAGCTGTTGATAAGACATCATACTAGGTATGGAAAGGGAGGGTCCCTAAATTGTTTTCATCAAAATTTGAGGTTCTAAAAGCTTCTCTGACGAGATTTATCTCTATAGAGCTTGAACTCAAATGGGATAAAAGTTTTTTTATGGTATCCATAAGAAACTCGAGGGTACAACTTCTACGATCTATCTGAGAACAATATTTTGTTGCTCGAGATAGTGAATTTCTTGAAAAGAGTTATCTTTCCTAGAAATTCAGTGGGAGCTCGGTTGTCTTGAACGAGGTTCAAGTGAAACAACCAATGATGAATACTCAAGACTGGGTTGAGAGTATTCTTATGGTTTTGGAAGCCATACCAGCCCTCGTAGGTCCGAAAGGAATAAATCTATCTCTATTATTCAAATACTTAGATATTGTGACCAATGAGAGATATGAATTCATGCTTTTGGAAAGCGGTGAACCTTCGACCTAATTCCAAGCTATGACGAGTCCAGCTACTGAAAATTGGCATGGTGCCATGAAATCTAAGATGATATCAATATCTGATAATCAAGTTTGGAACTTGATCACGGGGTTAGACCCAATGAATGCTAATAGATCTTTAAGATCTAAACAGACATATGGAAAACCTAGGGTTTTCAAAGCAAGTTTGATGGTAAAAGTTTTATTCACGAGGTGGATTGTGGAAAAACTTTCACCAGTTGCTTTGATTAAATCATTCAGATTATCTTAGCCATTGCTACTCATCTTGATAATGAGTTATGGTAATATTGGATGTTAAAACTAACTTCTTGAATTGGATTCTAGAAGAGAATGTGTTTTGACACAACCAAATAGTTTTATCGATCCTAATAAGGCTGAGAAATTATGTAATCTTATAATTCCATTTATGGAATAAAGCAAAGCATATCGTAGTAGCAATCTTCAGTTCAATGAATCCATACTGGGTTTTGGATTTCAGAGGAACTCGGAAGAGTCTTGTTTTACAAGAAGAACAGTGGGAGTTACGTTGTATACATTGTGTTGTATGTCGATGACATACTCCTTATTGGAAACAATGTATCTATGCTTAATTCTATTAAAGAATGGCTTGGAAATTGTTTTTCAATAAAGGATCTTGGAGAAGCACAGTACATATTTGGCATCAAGATCTGTCGGAACAGATCGAAAAGGATGTTTGGACTTAGTAAAGCGACCTATATTGATAAGGTGCTTGATAAGTTCAGAATGAAAGACGCCAGAAAGGGTCTCATTCCAATGAGTCATGGAACATCACTTAGCAAGATGCAAGGCCCTACGGTACTTGATGAGCAAAAGAGGATGTAAAACATTCCTTATGCTTCGGCAATAGGGTCTATAATGTACGCCATGATATGTACACGACTGGACGTATTGTATGCTTTGAGCATGACGATTCGGTTTCAAGGAAACCCAGGTGAGACGCATTAGACTGCGGCCAAGAGTATTCTTATGTACCTTAGATGGACTAAAGAATATTTTGTTGTCTTTGGAAGACAAAAATAGTTGATATTAACAAACAGTTTGACTGCTAACTTCAAAACAGACTAAGATAATTTCCGATTTTAATCTGGTTATATCTTTTGAAATTTTCTGGAATAATTCCATGCAATGCAAAATAGCTGATTAAACTACAGAAGCTGAGCACAGTATTGCATTGGATGCAGTAATGTTGGCAGTTAAGATTTGAAAGTTCTTGAATGAACTAGGTGGCGTAACTAGCTTAGCCCATCCGATAATTCTCTATTTATAGTAGAGTTATCGCGCAAGCCAATGAGCTAGGAAGCACCACAAGTCTAAAACTGGTGCTCAGGAAGTTCCACATTATCTGGGAGATAGTTTTGTGGAGACATCGAGATAATAAAGTTGCAACTTTTGGTAAGGTTGCAAACCCGCTTTCTAAACCTCTCCAGCAGTCTAAGCTTAAGGCTTTCACGACTGCAATAGAGATCAGACATCTTAGAGATGGGTTGTGATTTCTATTACTGTATTAGATACTTTTGGAGATTTGGTGGACATTCACTCATATGTATAATACATATTTCTTCATATAAATATGGTTTAAATTATATGAATTGTCCAAATGATTAAGTGATATCAATTGGGTTATGAGGTCGACTTACCGCATAATGAAGTCCCAATGGTTGAACTGATATACTTGAATCATATAGTTGTTCCTGGTTCGTATAATCGAGTACGGACAAACCGATAATACAAAGAACTAGATTGTAATGTGTACTATAGCGCCGCTTCATGGGCTAGTGATGTGGGACATCAAGTACAATTACATAGATATTAGCTGGGAGCTAATGATCGAACGGACCCGACTTGAATAGTATTTAAGATTTCGAGTCATAATACTATTTCATTGACTGTCGAGCAATTTCCTCTGACCTGAGTAGTCCAGAGTGATTCCATTGTGAAATGGTGTACTTTGATACAAGTAAACGCCTTTCGTAAAAGGAGGTTATAAAACTTGTTATTGGGTATATCAGGAAGCAAGTGGGAGAGCTTGGATTGACAAGATGGGATTGTCCTCCATTTTATAATGGGATACATGTCTTACCGGCCACTTGGAGAGTCGAGACTGTGGAAAATACGTGGCCACGTCTAGATTCGTATCATAGTGATAAATCTGGTTTTACAGTCTGTCTCAAAGTCCAAGAAAGGTTTGAACCGATTGAGGATGACTCGAGTCTTGCCTCAAGTTCAAATTTAGACATAAAGTGACAACAGGAAATTGGCAGCACACTGGCTCTGAAGGCCAAGTGGGAGATTGTTGGGATATGTCCTTCGATCCTACGTGTGCAATCGATAAAGTCATAAGGTCGTCTATGGATGTTAAATGATTATTTGATAATATTAATTGTTGGGAACAATATAATATTGATCAATTAAATCATACCTACAGGGTCACACACGGACTCAAAGATGATGTACGTTGCTTGATAAATATATTGATTTAGAATCAATATGCATGGGATGCATGGCTTGCATGGATGCATGTCACATAGTGTGACATGGTATGCCACACAAGCAAGTGGGACCACATACAATGCATAGTGGCATGTGTATGTGGCATGACCATTCACCTCCTTTGTAACCCCTTTGCATGATTATGGTGCATTATGATGCCCATTATGTTGTAGGTTACAAAGGGGTGTAATGGGATGCATAATGATGCACTTATATAGATGAAAAATCAGATTTTCATCATACAATTGCATTAGCCACGAAATTCCACTCAAATAGAGAGAAAAGAGGTGATCTTGGAGATCCATTCTCAAGCAAGCAAGGTGTTCATTATCCGGGTTCGTGTGCAACACGTAGAGGCCGGGCCATTTGTGCGGCTTCAACATCCGGGCGATCTAGACAAGAAGAGTGACGAGGTCATTCTCAAGGCTGATCCATGAAGGTGGTTCAATCGACTCAACACCACCTTCATCAATATCAACGAGGCACGCTACACCGGTTGTAAGTGTTCTTGTTTATCTCTCTCTCTCTCTCTATATATATATTGGATATATATATATATATATATATATATATATATATATATATATATATATATATAAATATGTGTCTATACATATATATGTGTGCACTAAGATCATGGCATAGTAGATCTATCGCTTTACACGCTTCCGCACACACGATATATCGATTGGATCGGTATACCGATACCTTCAAGGGAACGCTGCATATCAAGGGATTGCCACCAATTCGAAATGTTGTTCATGTGAAGGGTCTTGTGGCAAATCTTATTAGCATCAGCCAACTCTGTGATGAAGGGCTGAATGTTAGCTTTGATAGAGACTCTTGCAAGGTGTTTGATGCTGAAGGGAAGTGCATCATGGAAGGTCCGCGTGCAAAGAACATCTGTTATACAACTGAGTATAGCTGCTTTTCAGTGAATGTTCCTGATGAAGTCGATTTGTGGCATCAACGCCTTGGACACACTAGCACTCGAAACTTGAGTAAACTGGTTAAGGGGAAGATAGTTCGAGGAATCTCTCAACTCCCCAAAATCGAGAAAAGAGTGTGTGGCGACTGTCAGAAGGGTAAGCTGACGAGAACTCCTCATCCCGCACTACCAACACTGATGAGCACTTCTGCTCCCTTTGAACTACTTTACATGGATCTCATGGGTCCAATGGAAGTGAAGAGTATTACTAAGAAAGAGTACGTGCTGGTGGTTGTGGATGATTTCTCACGCTATACTTGGACAAGATTTCTGGCAACTAAGGATGAGACTTTCAATGCCTTCAAAGGTATTGTGAAATGGATTCGAACGAATCATGAAGCTAAGGTGAAAAGGATTAGGAGTGATCATGGAACTGAATTTGAGAACTCTAGCTTCAATGAATATTGTCTGATGAAGGGGATTCATCATGAATACTCGGCTCCTAAAACACCCCAACAGAATGGGATCGCCGAACGTAAGAACCGTACGTTGCAAGAGATGGCTCGTGTTATGCTAATCTCAAAAAATCTTGCTCGTACTTTTTGGGCAGAGGCCGTTTCTACCGCTGGATATATTCTCAATCGGATAAGTATTCGATCCGGCACATCGGCAACCGCCTATGAACTTGTGAATGGCAAGAAGCCATCTGTAGCGCACTTTCGAGTCTTTGGCTGTACATGCTACATCTTGAAGGATCGTGATCCACTTAAGAAATTTGACGCCAAGGCAGACCGTGGTATCTTTGTAGGCTATAGTCAGAATAGCCATGCATACCGTGCATACAATCTCCGTACTAAGAAAGTCATCGAAACATTGAACATAAACTTTGATGAACAAGACTTTCTAGGGAAAGATGTGGATGCTGATTGGGTTAAGGAAGGAATTCTTGAATATCAAACCTTCCCATCTACACCTACTAGTGTGACTCCTGAAGTACCTTCTCCAAACACTTCTCTTGAAGTTGGAGAAACTAGTCATCGAAACAATGACACTTTATCATCTGATGAAGAAGGAAGTGAAGAAGTGGATAACCCAGCTGATGCACCTAGAGAGGGATCTCGTATTGTGCAGAAGAGACATCCTTCGACTCAGATGATTGGTGTTGGAGTTGTGTACTTAATGTCTAGATTTAAGTAACGGTAAACTCCCGGTCATAGCATTTAATCTATTAAATTAATAAACAATTGTTTGCATTTAATTATTGTTAATTAAATATATGCAAATCATAGTCCTGGATTTTATACGTTGTAGTTAGTATGGTGTGTATGGACACACAGAAGATCATACTATCGGTTACTCGTATTTAATCAAACAGTTGCTCACGACCTAGATGGACACGGACCAATCCATCGGTATAGTCGTTGTGTGAGAGAGAAAATAATTTATCTTAATTATTTTATCACACTTGTACACTTAGTGTATTGGGCGGATCGCTTGAGATTTATCGATTAGGATTGCCGGCGATAATCGATTCAAGCTCAGAGTATTTTATTCTTAATCCCCGAAACTATTGCGGGTGTGTATATTTAATATAAGTGACTTTGATTTACCAAAGGAATTAACCGATTTAATTATTGGGTTAATTACCGGTTAAGTTGGGTCACTATATTTTATATATGGCATGACGTGAATACTTGACGGGAAAGTGTATCCCGGAAGGGTTGATAATATCCCAGAGATGAGTTTATAAGGAATTATTGTGTAAACCTCATGAGTGGATTCGTTCCGCACAATAATTAAGGTTGAATGGTACTAGTCTCGGATTCAAGAGATGAATAAATTAATTAGCAATAAATTAATTTTATTCATGGATATTTAAATCTTAAATACACGGAATAAATAATACTACCGAAAAAATATTATTTGATATAATATGGTTTAATATTGGGAGTGCAATTAATTTATATAGTGGAAAATAAATTAATTAATATTAATGGGAGATTAATAGATTTGGGCTTGGGCTCAATTTAATCATTAATATTGGAAGCCCAATATTCCACCTCCTTTAGATCCCCTACGTAGCCTATAAAAGCATTACATGGTCTTCACTTTTTGATAAGACAAGATTATCATACTTGATATTCTAGAGAGTTGAAGAGGATCCATAAGCTTGGAAGATTGTCGCCCACCCGACGTTCAAGCTAGTGCAAGGAATACGTGGGAAGATCGTAAGGTCATCATCTTGATTTCGTTTCTCCGCACAACGAATCGAAAGGTAAAATCATAAACTCCTTTGTGTGAATTTATGTGTTTTAATTGTAACATATACATGAACACACGATCCGGAAAACGACGAGACCGGGGACGGGGATAGACCGGGCGGTGGTGGTTGTGGACCACCGGACCGCCGGCGGTCTAGAGATCCCCGCCGGGATCGAGGCGAAGAGCCCTCGGCTCCAGCCGAGAGGGCGATCGAACCCTAGGGTTCGATCGCGGGTGAGCTGCGGGGTTACCCGCAGCGGGCTCGCATGAGCTGCGGGGCTACCCGCAGCGGTCGTGCGAGGGGATCACCCCTCGCTGGGCAGCGAGTCAGCGACTCGCTGCAGGGCTGCTACGAGCAGCCCCGGGGATGCCTCGTGCATCCCCAGCGATTGCTACGGGAGCAATCGCGAGCCCTCGTGGGGGCTCGGCTGGGTGCCGCGGGTTCGCCCGTGGCGGTGCTCTGTCGGGCCGCGAGTCACGTGGGGTTCGTGGTTCGGTCTCCGGCGATCGAGGATTTCGGTCGGGCTATTATTTTCCGCAATTTTAATGGCCCGGGATATCGATTTCCAACAACTGGTATCAGAGCATTTGGTTTCGTGTTCATGTATGTGTTCAATTATCGTTCTACCTTGCAGGGATTCCGACTATCATGGTTAATTAATTGATTAATTGTTTAATTAATTATTGATTTAATTTTACCATGATTATTAAACTCTCGGACATGTCGAGATTCGTTTTGTGTGGATGAATGCTTGTAATAGTAAAAATTCGGGGGTTGACCGAATTTAGATTTATTATTATTGTTCTATGTTTTCCGGAAAGTGTATAGGGTCGATTTCATGTATAGAATCGATACCGGAATTGTAAATTTATTATGTAATTTATTTACGTTGGATCGATGCCGAGACGACCGCCGGAGAACGCGTGTGACGAAGAAGACGAAGAGGACGAAAAACCGGGGGGGGGGGGGGGGGGGGGTCGATCAACCCCATGATCGACCCCATGACCGAAGCCATGGGGAGGGGTCGATCGCCCCTCGGCTGGGGCTGCCGCCGGGATGGTGGTGGCCTGCCGACTGGGGTGGCGGCGGCGGTGCCCTCTTCCGGTGGTGGCGGCGGTCGGTGGTGGTGGTGGTGCGGGGATCCCCAACCCGTACTACTCCTACCTAGATTCACTTTCCTAATTGATTCGGTTTTCCTATTTTGAGTATTCCTAAGTTTTGGAACTCTCATGGAAATAGGAAAAGAATTAATTAATATTATTTATTTCCTTATTCTATTATGGAAGTCTTCTAGAATATTCCAAGTCCTACATGGAATAGGATTCTAGAGATTTAATAGAATTAAATAGGAAAATAATTAATTAATAAATTGATTTATTTCCTATTTGATTATTCCTATTTTATGGGAATTTTCATGGACATGGAAATTAATTAATTTAGGAAAGTAGAAGAGTCCTAATTTATTTTATTTCCTTATTCTATTATAGAAGTCTTCTAGAATATTCCAAGTTTTACTTGGATAGATTATTCTAGAGATTTAATAGAATTAGATAGGAAAATAAATAAATAAAAATATTAATAATATTTAATTTTATTTTTGATTTATTCGATTGACTTAATTTTCGAATTGAGTATTTTTTGGATTTATTGAAAATAAATAGATTTAAATATTGGGATTAATATTCTCGTCACATGGAGCATTCAAGAACGAAGACTGAAGACTAGAAGACGCATACGGAGATGGAATAAAGCCATGATAGTCGGAAAATAATTTTCTAGCATTATTTGACTATGTGATATGCGCTTTATTACTTGTATGCATGCTTATGTGTTTAATTATGCATTAGATAGGGTATCCCTTTGTTATAAAAAGCTAAGTGGGAGAGGGGATGGAAACATTCCCATGGTCTCCATTACTGTTCTCTTGGTGACATTTATGAGCTTTCGAAGTTCATATAGACATGTCATTGGAGGAGAATTCTTGTAATTCCTTTTACGAGAAACATTGATTAAGTCTATTAAACAATGCCTAATTTGTCTTTCTGAAACTGACTTCAAGTCGACTCATTCTCACCCCGGGGAGTGGAATGGAGCCAAAGCCACTTGGTCATGTGGATGACACAAATTAGACACATTCGTACCATTCTTTTGAAGGTGGATCGTTTGTCTGCTCGGCTCCCTCATCTAATGAGAGATAGGGTTGTTCGCATGGTGAATCACTGGTTAGAAACTTCGAGTTTCACTTATGATTCTCCGCGTCTTGATTTACGAAAATCGAATGGATCTTGTAATTGGGAGTCAATTATAAAAGTCTCTTGGTGTAGTAAACGTCCACACAACGTGGCTTGCTATACTGACGGATTTTGGATTAATTGATGTAGACAGTTGTAAGGAATTGTGAAGAGTTGTGAAGTTGTCGTAAACGTCCACACAACGTGGCTTGCGGTAATGTAGCAATTCTAAACGATTTACTTTGGTACTGAGTAATGGTTTACACTTAGATACGCATTATAGTATTCCTCCCAACGAGGTTACGCTATAAGTGATGTATGACCAAAGAAAATCTAATTGCTAAATCATTTGGGTGGGTAAACGTCCACACAACGTGGCTTGCCTTATCTGATGGGATTTTAGATGTAATTAGTAATTTAATGATATTATTTGAGGGAGATAATATCGGATATTAAATTGATTGTTTGTTTAAATGTGCTTATAGGTTTAAAGAATAGCTATGAATCCAGTTTCTGTGATACTCAAGGAGCATAAACTCACTGGCCCCAAATTATATCGATTGGAGGAGAAATTTGGACATTGTCCTGACTTCTGAAGAGTACAAGTTTGTACTCTATGAAGCATGTCCTGCTGAGCCCACCGATGCCTCAACTAATGAGGAAAAGGAAGCATATCGGAAGTGGAAAAAGGCTGATGAAATGGCTAGGTGTTATATTTTGGCTTCAATGTCAAATGTACTCCAAACCCAACATCAGTCGATGGACACTGCCGAGGATATGTTGTACAACCTCAAGGAAATGTTTGGAGATCAAGATCGTGCGGCAAGGCAAGAAGCCATGAGAGTCCTTATGACAACTACTCAGTCTGAAGGAACGCCCGTAGGGGAGCACGTTCTTAAGATGATGAGTCTGTTGAATGAACTTGAGATCCTAGGAGCTCAAATTGATGCTGAGACGCAAGTCGACATCATACTCCAGTCTCTGACCCCTAGTTTTGAGCAGTTTCGCATGAGTTAAAATATGGGTAAACTATCTTATACTCTTGCGCAACTCCTGACTGAACTGAAGGCGGCAGAGGGGATCTACAAGAAGGGCAAGTCTCAAGCGCTTGTAGCTACCAAGTCCAAAGGCTTGAAGCCTGTTGGAGGTAGGGGCAAGAAAAGGAAGCAAGCCTGGAAACCCAGTGGTGCCAAGAGGAATGGACCACGAGTGGGGGCTGCAAAGCCAAGGGGCAAGTGCTTCCGATGCAATAAGTCTGGACACTGGAAGTCTGAATGTCCTCTCAAAGGTACGAATTTTTCTTTAGTCGTAAAAACATAGTCAGCGGTATTATCTACCAGAATTCTGGTGTGTAGATATGGAACCACTGACGGTATGTGCATTTTAAATGCAGGGGTTCCAGAAAACCCAGCGACTTAGAGAGGAAGAGTTCGAGTCTACATGGGCAAAGCTGTAGAGGAGGCAGCGGTTGCGGTGGAAGACATTTATCTGCTTTAGTAGTTAAATAGGATTTCATTTCAAGTTTATTGCATTATGTACCTTTTATTTTAGAAAGAACTTTGTTCTGGATTTCTATTATTTATGAATGGATATTTTATTTCTTTAATCATGTTGATGATTTTGATAAGAAATAATGGCGTTATCTATTCTGGTACATTAGATAGCAATATATGAATGATAGATCCTAAGTCTACCACGATGCAACGAACCGTTCTATAACTTGTTTTACTTATTAGATATATTTCTTGTTAGATCATTATATTTGTGAGTTCTTATACTTAGTAGTATTTCAAATGAGATTCAAAAGGTCGAAATTGATTTGATCAATTATAGTTGAAGGAATGGACCTTCCGACCTAAGAATCGAATTTGGAAGATAATACAACTAAGCATACCTTTCGGTAAAGGGTAGAATTCGGAAAAGTATTGAGAATGATCAATGGTATATGCAGACATATGTGTAATGTGAAAGATACGAGTAGTTCTTTTAAGAATACTCGAAGAGGGATTAGAATGCTTGATGTGCCATAAAAGCAAAGTGTTTTAGTCACAAAGCAATTATGGGGAACCTTCTAAGTATATCCATTGGAAGCCTGCGACTAAAATCGCGGAGGCTATCACCTATCTGAATAACACATAGCATAATCAAAGAATGAGATTAAGTCTCAAATGACTTCACCATACACTTACGTGTAGAGATGGTGTGTCAGAGATAATAAATAGGAATCTAATAGTAAAAGAACAAGTTGTTCGGAACTACCTATGTTCTATGGATATTCCTGGAGACAACGGCATATTCAATATGGTTGTAGGATATCCTAGATGAACAAAGTATTGTGTGTTCTATAGTACTATGAACCAGAAGGACGTGTAACGCCCGGTTCTTAGAGGAAGACTATTAGAAGAACCACAGAGCCCGAACTGACGTAATACCTTGGAATGAGAAGAAGGACAAAAGACTAGGAACCAGCCAAACCGAGTAGTATTACACCACACACTGCACCTGATGTTATTACTGTTATACACCCGGACGCCATTGCGGTGGGAGGTTGTTGAACAACCAGAGATATTCATTAGACTAGAAGAGTTTTGAACTCTGGATCTAATAAAGATGAAATCGATCCCTAGCTCTGCACAAGGGCAGTACTAGATCTAAATGTGCCTGCTTAGAAAACAATAAGGATTATTGTTAAGAGGCAAGATCATTTAGAGTACAAGCTTAGTAAATCCATTTATGGATTGTAACAAAGCTGTAAATCGTGGAACTTGCGAATTGATGGGATAGTCCATTTGATGGATTCATTAAAAAGGCATAGACGAAAGGTGTATTGGAGATGTAATGGAAACAAGGTGGTGTTTCTCGGAGATTTTATGTAGATAAAATTTTATCATTGGCAACAATGTAAGGATGTTGTCAGACATAAAATAATGGTTGTCTAAATGAATCGAGATATAAGATTGAGTAGAAGTTAGAGCATGTTCTTAAGGTCTTTTGATCTAAAGATAATAACATTGTACTTCTCCTAGATATCTTATACGATTATGGTTTGTTTTAACATGCATAATTCTGAGAAAGGTTATTGCCTTTCAGAAACAGAATGTTTCTATCTAAGGTCATGTGTTTCGAACACATAAAGGAGATAGATGATACAAAGCAGTTTCCTACACCCTGTGTGGAAAGCTTAATGCAAATGTTGAAAGACAAGAACCTGATATCAACTATGCGGTTTGCGTAGTGGGAGGATATCAAAGTAATCTGGACAAGAGATTTGTTGGAGTTGTGTACTTAATGTCTAGATTTAAGTATCGGTAAACTCCCGGTCATAGCATTTAACCTATTTAATTAATAAACAATTATTTGCATTTAATTATTATTAATTAATTATGCAAAATTATAGTCCTAGATTTCATACGTTGTAGTTAGTATGGTGTGCATGGGAACACAGAAGATCATACTATCGGTTACTCGTATTTAATCGAACAGATGCTCACGACCTAGATGGACACGGACCAATCCATCGGTATAGTCGTTGTGTGAGAGAGAAAATAATTTATCTTAATTATTTTATCACACTTGTACACTTGGTGTATTGGGCGGATCGCTTGAGATTTATTGATTAGGATTGCCTTGGATAATCAATTTAAATCTCAGAGTATTTTATTCTTAATCCCCGATACTATTGCGGGTGTGTATATTTAATATTAGAGACTTTGATTTTCCAAAGGAATTAACCGATTTAATTATTGGGTTAATTACCGGTTAAGTTGGGTCGCTATATTTTATATATGACATGCCGTGAATACTTGACGGGAAAGTGTATCCCGGAAGGGTTGATAATATCCCCGAGATGAGTTCATAAGGAATTATTGTGTAAACCTCATGAGTGGATTTGTTCCGCACAATAATTAAGGTTGAATGGTACTAGTCTCGGATATAAGAGATGAATATAATTTATTGAGCAATAAATAAATTTATTCATGGATATTTAAATCTTAAATACACGGAATAAATAATACTATCGGAGAAATATTATTTGACATAATATGGTTTAATATTGGGAGTGCAATTAATTTATATAGTGGAAAATAAATTAATTAATATTGATAAAGATTAATGGACTTGAGCATTGGGCTCAATTTAATCTTCAATATGGAAGCCCAATATTCCACCTCCTTATGATCCCCTATGTAGCCTATAAAAGCACTACATGGCCTTCATAATTCAAAACTTGAAAAAGACAAGAATATCAATAGTTGATAGTTCTAGAGAGTTGAAGGAGATCCATAGGAGTTCGATAGATCGTCGCCCACACGACGTTCGAACGAGGTGCAAGGAATACGTAGGAAGATCGCAAGGTCATCAACGTTTGATTTCGTTTCTCCGTACAACGAATCAAGGTACATAATCATAAACCCCCTCTATGATTATTTGTTCGTAATAATTGTGATGTATACATGAACAAGACGATCCGGGAAAACGTCGAGACCGGGATACGGGGATCACGCGATCCCCGTCGGGATCGAGAGGGGCGGCCGAACCCTAGGGTTCGTGCTGGAGTAGTATACTTAATGTCTAGATTTGAGTATTCTGAACTCCTTGTACACTTTCATTTACCTATTAATTACAAACATTCATTTGCTTTTAATTATTGTTAATTAAATACATGCAAATTATAGTCCTGGATTAGATACGTTGTAGTTAGTATGGTGTGCGACGTCACACAGAAGATCATACTATCGGTTACTCGTATTTAATCGAACAGATGCTCACGACCTAGATGGACACGGACCAATCCATCGGTATAGTCGTTGTGTGAGAGAGAAAATAATTTGTCTTAATTATTTTATCACACTTGTACACTTGGTGTATTGAGCGGATCAATTGAGACTCATCAATTAGGTTTGCTCGGCGATAATTGATTTGAGACTCAGTGTATTTTATTCTTAATCCCCGATACAATTGCGGGTGTGTATATTTAGTATAAGTGACTTTGATTTTCCAAAGGAATTGACCGGTTTAATTATTGGGTCAATTACCGGTTAAGTTGGGTCACTATATTTTATATATGGCATGCCGTGAATTCTTGACGGGACAGTGTATCCCGGAAGGGTTGATAATATCCCCGAGATGAGCTCATAAGGATTTATTATGTAAACCTCGCGAGTGGATTTAATTCCGCATAATAAATAAGGTTGAGTGGTACTAGTCTCGGATAAAAGAGATGAATAAATTTATTAAGCAATAAATAAATTTTATTCATGGATATTTATATCTTAAATACACGGAATAAATAATACTACCGGAGAAATATTATTTGGATATAATATGGTTTAATATTGGGAGTGCAATTAATTTATATAGTGGAAAATAAATTAATTAATATTGATAAGGATTAATGGACTTGGGCAGTGGGCTCAATTTAATCTTCAATATTGGAAGCCCAATATTCCACCTCCTTTAGATCCCCTACGTAGCCTATAAAAGCACTACATGGCCTTCATAATTCATAAGACAAGATAATCATACTTGATTAGTCTAGAGAGTTGAAGGAGATCCATAGGAGTTCGATAGATCGTCGCCCACCCGACGTTCGAACGGAGTGCAAGGAATACGTGGGAAGATTCAAAGGTCATCTTGATTTCGTTTCTCCGAACAACGAATCGAAAGGTAAAAATCTAAACGCCCTTGATTTATTCGGTTTTTGGTTTATCGAGAATACCGTAGAACGCAAGATCCGAAGGATGAAATCCGGAACGAGGGACGATCGCGTGGTGGTGGTCAAACCACCGGACCACGGGATCGATCGCCCCTAGGGTTTCATGGGGTGTGAGGGTCGAACCCTCGGCTGGAGCCGAGGGCATGCGATCGATCCTTGTGATCGATCGCTGGGGGCGCGGGCTGGTGCCGCCCCCCTCATCCCGCCGTGAAGGCGGGGCCCCTCCATGCGGCGGCGAGTCGCCGGACTCGCCGCGGGGGCTGCTGGGCAGCCCCACCCCAACCGATCGCCGGCGTGCGATCGGTAATCGCGTGAGCCCTAGCCGCGGGGGCTCGGCTGGGCGTGCGCGTGGCTTCGGCCACGTCGTGCGTTCGGTCGTGCTCCGGCGCGTGCAACGGCGTTCGTGTGATTTCCGGCGAATGGTTTTTGATCGGGTTATTGTTTCCGCAATTTTAATAGCCCGGGATATCGAATTCCAACAATTGGTATCAGAGCGTGGTTTACGTTCGCGGTATTTTCGGTAAAAATTGTTCTACCTTGCAGGGTTCCGACTATTATGGCTTGATGATTATTTGTTTAATTATTTTGTCATGTGATTGTTGGTTTGATTAAACTCTCGGACATGTCGAGATTCGTTTTTGGTGGTGAATGCTTGTAATAGTAAAAATTCGGGGGTTGACCGAATTTAGGATTTATTATTACGTTCTACGTTTTTTTCGGAAATTGTATAGGGTCGATTTCATGTATAGAATCGATACCGGAATTGTAATTTAGATTATGTAATTTATTTTGCGTTGGATCGATGCCGAAACGACCGCCGGAGAAGACGTGTGACGAAGGAGATGATCGAGAGGGTGAACGGGACAAGGATCGACCATCCCCATGGTCGATCCCATGAGGATCGATCGATCCATGCATGGAGGCGCCGCCGGCGATGGTGGCCGGCCACCTCCTAGGCGTGGGTCGAGGGTGGTCCGGGGATCCCCACCCCGGGCTATCCCGGTCCGGAAATTTACTTTCCTAATTGGTTCGGATTTTTCCTATTTGAGTATTCCTATTTTTGGGAACTCTCATGGATTAGGAAAAGAATCAATTTGGAATTGATTAGGATTCCTAAATTGATTATTTCTATTTTTTATGGAAATATTCATGGATTAGGAATCTAATTAATTTGGAAAGTAGAAGAGTCCTAAATTATTTTATTTCCTTATTTCATTATGGAAATCATCTAGAATATTCCAAGTGGGTCTTGGATAGATTATTCTAGAGATTTAATGAAGTAGAAAGGGAAGATAAAATAAATAAAAATATTAATAATATTTAATTTTATTTTTGATTTATTCGATTGACTTAATTATTATTAATTAAGTATCTTTTGGATTTATTAAAAATAAATAGATTTAAATATTGGAAATTAATATTTTCGTCACATGGAGCATTCAAGAACGAAGACTAAAGACTAGAAGATGTGTACGGAGATGGAGTAAAGCCATAATAGTCGGAAAATAATATTCTAGTAATTATTTTGACTATGTGACAATACTATGTGCTTTATTACATGTATGCATGCTATATGTGTTTACTTTTATGCACTAGATAGCGTATCCCTTTATTGTAAAAAGCTAAGTGGGAGAGGGTATGGAAACATACCCATGGTCTCCATTGCTGCTCTCTTGGTGACTTTTATGGACTTTTGAAGTTCGTATAGACAAGTCATTGGAGGAGAATTCTTGTAATTCCTTTTACGAGAAACATTGATTAAGTTTATCGAACAATGCCTAATTTGTCTTTCTGAAACTGATTTCAAGTCGACTCATTCTCACCCCGGGGAGTGGAATGGAGCCAAAGCCACTTGGTCATGTGGATGACACAAATTAGAGACTTTCGTGTCATTTGATGACTAGATCGATTGTCTGCTCGGCTCCCTCATTTATGAGAGATAGGGTTGTTCGCATGGTGAAGCAGTTTCACTTATGATTCTCCGCGTCTTGATTTACAAAATCAAATGGGTCAAGTAATTGGATTTCAATTGTATAAGTCTTTTGGTATGGTAAACGTCCACACTATCGTGGCTTGCTATATCGAATGGGACTTTAGATCGATTGATGTAGACAGTTATAGAAGGGAGTGCAGGATCCGTGTGTCAACGTAAACGTCCACACTATCGTGGCTTGCGGTGATATGCGAGTCTCAAACAAACTTCTTAGTACTGAGTAATGTTTAACACTTAGGTACGCTTCATAGTATTCCTCCCATCGAGGTAACGCTATTGATGATGTACGACCGAAGGAAATCTAATTACTAAATCATTTGGGTGGGTAAACGTCCACACTATCGTGGCTTGCCTTACCTGATGGGATTTTAGATGTGATTAGTGATTTAATGATATTATTTAAGGGAGATAATATCGGATATTAAATTGTTTGTTTGTTTTATGTGCTTATAGGTTAGGAATGACTGTGACCCCACTTTGTGATATACTTAAAGATGAAAACTCACTGGTTCCCTATAGTACTGATTGGAAAAGATATCTGGACAATGTTCAGACTGTTGAGCCTTCCGAATCCACTATTGTCCCAACTGATGAGGACATTGAAAATGACCTCAAGGAGATGTTAGGACATAGTAAGGAAGCCGGACTAGAGGTGATTGACATACTCATTAAGTTCAGTCCTCTTGAGGAATCGCTTAAAAACGATTTCAAAAGAACTGAACTGATAAGTATGATCAGAGAATCACAAGCTCTAGTGGACAAGTTGGAAGTGCAAGCAAAGAAGCCCAGTGGTTTTGAACCACGGATTGGGAGGAGCAAGCCGCGAGGCAAGTGCTTTCGATGCAAGCAGTCTGGGCACTGGAAGTCTGATTGTCCTCTCATCAAAGGTACGAAATATTCCTTAGTCACCGAAACATTATCAGTGGTGATATCTACCAGCACCTGGTGTGTAGATACGGGGGCCACTGATCATGTCTGCAATTCATTGCAGGGGTTCCAGGAAACCCGGAGACTTAGAGAGGGAGAAATCGTGGTCTACATGGGCAATGCTGCAAAGGTGGCGGCTGTTGCAGTGGGAGACGTTCACTTACGCTTTAGTAGTGATAGGGTTTTAGTTTTACATAATTGTCTTTATGTACCCAACTTTAGAAAGAATTTAATTTCGGTTTCTAAACTTATTATGAATGGATATTCTGTCTCTTTTGACCACTCGGTGATCATAAGAAGAAACAGTGAGATTATCTGTTCTGGTACATTGGTGGACGATTTGTATGTGCTAAATCCTGAGTCTAACACGATGCAACTAACCGAGAGTAATAACACATCTACGAACACCAATAAGAGAAAGGAACCTTCTAAAATGAATCAATTATACTTGTGGCATCTAAGGCTAGGTCATATTAACTCAAATAGAATTCAAAGGTTGAAAGTTGATGGTCTCATCAGTGGTGTTGAAGGAGAGGACCTTCCAACCTGCGAATCCTGTTTAGAGGGAAAAATGACCAAGCGTTCTTTTTCTGGTAAAGGACGAAGGGATGAACAAGTATTGGATTTGATTCACTCTGATGTATGCGGACCTATGTCTACCCAGGCAAAGGGAGGGTACGAGTATTTCATCACTTTCACTGATGATTACTCAAGGTATGGATTTGTATACCTGATGCGCCGCAAGAGCGAATCTTTTGACAAGTTCAAGGAGTTCAAGGCTCTTGTGGAGAACCTTCAAGGTAAATCCATTAAATGCCTGCGATCTGATCGCGGAGGCGAGTACCTGTCTGGAGAATTCAAGGCATACTTGGCAGAGAATGGGATTGATTCCCAAATGACATCACCATATACTCCCCAGCAAAATGGTGTGTCAGAAAGAAGGAATAGGACTCTTATGGAAATGGTGCGATCTATGATGAGTTACTCGGACTTACCTATCATGTTCTGGGGATATGCCTTAGAAACAGCGGCGCACATTCTGAACTTGGTTCCATCTAAAACGGTTCCTTCAACACCCATGGAACGATGGAGCGGGCGCAAGCCTAGCTTGAGACACGTTCGGATCTGGGGGTGCCCTGCACATGTGTTGAAGGTAGGTGCCGATAAATTAGAACCTCGTACTGAAGTGCGGTTGTTTATAGGATGTCGTAGAGGAACTAAAGGTGGCATGTTCTATAGTCCTAAGGACCAGAAGATCGTTATAAGTACTAACGCTCGGTTCTTGGAGGAAGACTATGTCATGTACCACAAGCCCAAGAGTGACATAATACTTGATGAGTTGAGAGGTAACAAGGAAGACTTAGATGCAGCCGAACCGAGTATAGATACACCACTAGAACCTGCACCTACTATCACTGTTAATACACCGGAACGCCGTCGTAGTGGGAGGGTTGTTAAGCAACCAGACCGATGGATTGGACTGGGTGAGTCTTCGGACTCTGGACCTGGAGTTCATGAAATCGATCCCTGGACCTATGATGAGGCGATACAAGATATAGATGCGCCTTCTTGGAAGAAAGCGATGAGATCCGAAATTGAATCTATGGATTCTAATAAAGTCTGGGATCTTGTAGAACCACCAAGCGGCGTAAAGCCAATTGGGTGTAAATGGGTCTACAAGAGAAAGAGAGGATCTGACGGAAAGGTTGAAACCTTTAAAGCTCGGCTTGTTGCGAAAGGATATACTCAGAAAGAGGGAATCGATTATGAGGAGACCTTCTCGCTGGTAGCCAAGATAAAGTCGATCCGGATTCTCTTATCCATAGCAGCTCATATGGATTATGAGGTGTGGCAAATGGATGTCAAGACAGCTTTCCTAAATGGAAGTCTTGACGAGACGATTTATATGAAACAACCAGAAGGATTCATTGCTAAGGGGCGAGATCATCTAGTATGCAAGCTTAATCGATCCATTTATGGATTGAAACAAGCCTCAAGATCGTGGAACCTGCGGTTTGACGAAGTAGTCCAATCTTTTGGATTTAGTCAAAGCATGGACGAATCATGTGTGTATTGGAAACGTGATGGGAAGAAGGTGGTGTTTCTCGTGCTTTATGTAGACGACATTCTTCTCATTGGCAACAGTGTGAAAATGTTATCAGACATAAAGAGATGGTTGTCTAGACAATTCGATATGAAATATTTGGGAGAAGTCGGGCATGTTCTAGGGATCAAGGTTATAAGGGATCGCCGGAATAGAACATTGTACCTATCCCAGCAATCTTACATAGACACGATTCTGGCTCGTTTTAACATGCAAGATTCCAAGAAGGGTGAACTACCCTTCAGTAAAGGAACTTATCTTTCTAAGGAGATGTGTCCTCGGACACAAAAGGAGAAAGATGAAATGAAAGCAGTTCCCTACGCTTCGGCTGTGGGAAGCTTAATGTATGCAATGTTATGTACGAGGCCTGATATCTGCTATGCAGTTGGCGTAGTAGCGAGATATCAGAGTAACCCTGGAAAGGCTCATTGGACTGCCGTAAAGAGCATTTTCAAGTATATGCGAAATACTAGGGATTATGTTCTGAGTTACGGAGCAGACAATCTGATTCCTTTGGGTTATACGGATTCGGATTTCCAAGCTGATAAGGACCGGCGAAAGTCGACATCAGGCTATGTGTACACTTTGGGAGGTGGAGCCATATCATGGAGGAGTGTTAAGCAAAAGTACATTTCGGACTCTACCATGGAAGCTGAATATGTTGCAGCCTCAGAGGCAGCGAAAGAGTCAGTTTGGTTCCTTAATTTCCTCCAGGACTTAGATGTGATTCCGAGTTTGCCCAGAGCTATGACAATTTATTGTGATAATAGCGGTGCAGTGGCAAACAGGAAGGAACCACGGTCCCATAGTGCTACGAAACACATAGAGCGCAAGTACCACCTGATTCGAGTCATCGTCAAGAGGGGCGATGCGATAGTCACCAAGATAGCTTCGGAGGACAACCTAGCGGACCCTTTCACCAAGATACTTCCTAAGGAAGTATATTTCAATCACTTGGAGGGTTTGGGAGTCAGAAGTTTGGAGGATAAGACTAGACCTTAGTATAAGTGGGAGATTGCTGGAGTAGTATACTTAATGTCTAGATTTGAGTATTCTGAACTCCTTGTACACTTTCATTTACCTATTAATTACAAACATTCATTTGCTTTTAATTATTGTTAATTAAATACATGCAAATTATAGTCCTGGATTAGATACGTTGTAGTTAGTATGGTGTGCGACGTCACACAGAAGATCATACTATCAGTTACTCGTATTTAATCGAACAGATGCTCACGACCTAGATGGACACGGACCAATCCATCGGTATAGTCGTTGTGTGAGAGAGAAAATAATTTGTCTTAATTATTTTATCACACTTGTACACTTGGTGTATTGAGCGGATCAATTGAGACTCATCAATTAGGTTTGCTCGGCGATAATTGATTTGAGACTCAGTGTATTTTATTCTTAATCCCCGATACAATTGCGGGTGTGTATATTTAGTATAAGTGACTTTGATTTTCCAAAGGAATTGACCGGTTTAATTATTGGGTCAATTACCGGTTAAGTTGGGTCACTATATTTTATATATGGCATGCCGTGAATTCTTGACGGGACAGTGTATCCCGGAAGGGTTGATAATATCCCCGAGATGAGCTCATAAGGATTTATTATGTAAACCTCGCGAGTGGATTTAATTCCGCATAATAAATAAGGTTGAGTGGTACTAGTCTCGGATAAAAGAGATGAATAAATTTATTAAGCAATAAATAAATTTTATTCATGGATATTTATATCTTAAATACACGGAATAAATAATACTACCGGAGAAATATTATTTGGATATAATATGGTTTAATATTGGGAGTGCAATTAATTTATATAGTGGAAAATAAATTAATTAATATTGATAAGGATTAATGGACTTGGGCAGTGGGCTCAATTTAATCTTCAATATTGGAAGCCCAATATTCCACCTCCTTTAGATCCCCTACGTAGCCTATAAAAGCACTACATGGCCTTCATAATTCATAAGACAAGATAATCATACTTGATTAGTCTAGAGAGTTGAAGGAGATCCATAGGAGTTCGATAGATCGTCGCCCACCCGACGTTCGAACGGAGTGCAAGGAATACGTGGGAAGATTCAAAGGTCATCTTGATTTCGTTTCTCCGAACAACGAATCGAAAGGTAAAAATCTAAACGCCCTTGATTTATTCGGTTTTTGGTTTATCGAGAATACCGTAGAACGCAAGATCCGAAGGATGAAATCCGGAACGAGGGACGATTGCGTGGTGGTGGTCGAACCACCGGACCACGGGATCGATCGCCCCTAGGGTTTCATGGGGCGTGAGGGTCGAACCCTCGGCTGGAGCCGAGGGCATGCGATCGATCCTTGTGATCGATCGCTGGGGGCGCGGGCTGGTGCCGCCCCCCTCATCCCGCCGTGAAGGCGGGGCCCCTCCATGCGGCGGCGAGTCGCCGGACTCGCCGCGGGGGCTGCTGGGCAGCCCCACCCCAACCGATCGCCGGCGTGCGATCGGTAATCGCGTGAGCCCTAGCCGCGGGGGCTCGGCTGGGCGTGCGCGTGGCTTCGGCCACGTCGTGCGTTCGGTCGTGCTCCGGCGCGTGCAACGGCGTTCGTGTGATTTCCGGCGAATGGTTTTTGATCGGGTTATTGTTTCCGCAATTTTAATAGCCCGGGATATCGAATTCCAACAGTTCGGACCGCCGCGACGCGCGACAAGGGGAAGCCCCGGCTGGACGCCGGGGCATGCGATCGACCTAGGGTCGATCGCTGGGGATGCCGTGGGCTGGTGCCACGGCGGATCCCCCCGCCCTCATCGCCGCCGACGCGGCTACGGGTAACCCTCGGCCGAAGCCGAGGGATGCGATCGATCCTCGGATCGATCGCGGGTCTGCTGCGGGGCGACTCGCAGCGACCCCGTGCATGCTACGGGTTCGCCCGTAGCGGCTTGCACGGGGTGACCCCGTGCGCTGGGCAGCGAGTCAGCGACTCGCTGCGGGGCTGCTGCGAGCAGCCCGGGGATCGCTCGTAGCGATCCTAGCGATCGTGCGAATAGGAAGTGGAAAAAGGCTGATGAAATGGCTAGGTGTTATATTTTGGCTTCCATGTCAAATGTACTCCAAACCCAACATGAGCCGATGGACACTGCCTATGATATGATGTTCAACCTCAAGGAGATGTTTGGGGAGCAAGATCGTGCGGCTAGGCAAGAATCTATGAGAGTCCTCATGTCGACTACTCAGTCTGAAGGAACGCCCGTTGGGGAGCACGTTCTTAAGATGATGAGTTTGTTGAATGAACTTGAGGTCCTAGGAGCTTCTATTGATGCTGAGACGCAAGTCGACATCATACTCCAGTCTCTGGCCCCTAGTTTTGAGCAGTTTCGTATGAGCTATAATATGGGTAAACTATCTTATACTCTTGCGCAACTCCTGACTGAACTAAAGGCGGCAGAGGGGATCTACAAGAAGGGCAAGTCTCAAGCTCTTGTAACTACCAAGTCCAAAAGCTTGAAAGCTGTTGGAGGTAGGGGCAAGAAAAGGAAGCAAGCCTGGAAACCCAGTGGTGCCAAGAGGAGTGGACCACGAGTGGGGGCTGCAAAGCCAAGAGGCAAGTGCTTCCGATGCAATAAGTCTGGACACTGGAAGTCTGAATGTCCTCTCAAAGGTACGAATTTTTCTTTAGTCGTAAAAACATAGTCAGCGGTATTATCTACCAGAATTCTGGTGTGTAGATATGGAACCACTGACGGTATGTGCATTCTTGAATGCAGGGGTTCCAGAAAACCCGGCGACTTAGAGAAGAAGAGTTCGAGTCTACATGGGCGAAGCTGTTGGGGTAGCAGCGGTTGCAGTGGAAGACATTTATCTGCTTTTAGTAGTTTTAGGATTTCATTTCAAGTTATTGCTTAATGTACCCCTTATTTTGAAAAGAACTTTTGTTCTGGATTTTCTTTATTAATGAATGGATATTTATTTCTTTAATCATTCAATGATTTAGATAAGAAATAATGGTGTTATCTATTCTGGTACATTTTAGATAGCAATATATGAATGATGAATCCTTAGTCTACCACGATGCAACAAACCGTTATGTATAACTTGTTTTACTTATTAGATGTATCATTATGCTTGTGAATTCTTGAATTCGGACAAGCATTGAGAATGATTCATGATTAATGCAGTAACATGTGTAATTAGAAAGGTACGAGTAATTCTTTCAAAGAATACTCGAAGATGGATTAGAATACTTGATGTGCCATAAAAGCAAAGTGTTTTTCAGTAGACACAAAGCTATTATGGGGAACCTTCAAAGTATATCCATTGGAAGTCTGCGGCTTGTTCGCGGAGGCTATCACCTATCTAAACAACACATAGCATAAATCAAAGATTGAGATTAAATCTCAAAGGACTGCACCATACACTGGAGTGTAGACATGGTGTGTCAGGGATAAGAAATGGAATTCTAATGGTAAAAAGGACAAGTTGTTCGGAACTACCTATGTTCTATGGATATTTCTGGATACAACGACACTTTTAATGTGGTTGTAGAATATCCTAGGAGAACAAGTAATTGTATGTTCAATAGTACTATGAACCAGAGGGGTGTTCTCACCCGGTTCTTAGATGAAGACTATTAGATGAACTACAATGCCCTAACTGACAAGGTACTTGAAAATGAGGAAAAAGGAAAGACTGAGAACCAGCCTAACCGAGTGGTAGTACACCACTAACTGCACCTAATGTTATTACTGTTATACACCAGAACGCCATTGCAGTGGGAGATTGTTAAGCAACCAGAGATGTTCATAAGACTGGAGGAGTTTTTGAACTCTGGATCTAGTAGACATGAAATCGATCCCTAGTTCTGCATAAGGGGCAATACTAATCTAAATGTGCCTACTTGGATAGCAATATGTCGATATCAGGCTATGTGCCTGCATAAGTCGATATCAGGCTATGTGTTCACTTTTAAAAGAGGTGGAACCTAAAGATGAAAGAGTGATAAGCAGGATGCTTCTCGGACTCTCTCATAACCGAATAGCAGCCTCAGAGGCAGCGGAAGTTTTTGGTTAGGTTCCGGGATGACCTCTGAACTTGGATATGATTCTTGGTTCACCAAAGGCTATGTATATAGCGGTGCATGGTAAACTGGAAGAAGTCATAAGTTCAAAAGGTGATGATAACACATAGAGCAAGTACCACCTGATTCGAGTCATCGTCTAGAGAGACGACGCAGTAGTCACCAAGATAACTTCAGAGCGGCAACCTAGATTTCTCATTCACATAATACTTCTGGGAAGTATAACTTAAGCACGTGATGAGTATGGGAGTCGGGAGTTTGGAGGAAATGACTAGACCTTAGTACAAGTGGGAGATTGTTGGAGTTGTGTACTTAATGTCTAGATTTAAGTATCGGTAAACTCCCGGTCATATCATTTAACCTATTTAATTAATAAACAATTATTTGCATTTAATTATTATTAATTAATTATGCAAAATTATAGTCCTAGATTTCATACGTTGTAGTTAGTATGGTGTGCATGGGCACACAGAAGATCATACTATCGGTTACTCGTATTTAATCGAACAGATGCTCACGACCTAGATGGACACGGACCAATCCATCGGTATAGTCGTTGTGTGAGAGAGAAAATAATTTATCTTAATTATTTTATCACACTTGTACACTTGGTGTATTGGGCGGATCGCTTGAGATTTATTGATTAGGATTGCCTTGGATAATCAATTTAAATCTCAGAGTATTTTATTCTTAATCCCCGATACTATTGCGGGTGTGTATATTTAATATTAGAGACTTTGATTTTCCAAAGGAATTAACCGATTTAATTATTGGGTTAATTACCGGTTAAGTTGGGTCGCTATATTTTATATATGACATGCCGTGAATACTTGACGGGAAAGTGTATCCCGGAATGGTTGATAATATCCCCGAGATGAGTTCATAAGGAATTATTGTGTAAACCTCATGAGTGGATTTGTTCCGCACAATAATTAAGGTTGAATGGTACTAGTCTCGGATATAAGAGATGAATATAATTTATTGAGCAATAAATAAATTTATTCAGGGATATTTAAATCTTAAATACACGGAATAAATAATACTACCAGAGAAATATTATTTGATATAATATGGTTTAATATTGGGAGTGCAATTAATTTATATAGTGGAAAATAAACTAATTAATATTGATAAGGATTAATGGACTTGAGCATTGGGCTCAATTTAATCTTCAATATTGGAAGCCCAATATTCCACCTCCTTATGATCCCCTACGTAGCCTATAAAAGCACTACATGGCCTTCATAATTCAAAACTTGAAAAAGACAAGAATATCAATAGTTGATAGTTCTAGAGAGTTGAAGGAGATCCATAGGAGTTCGATAGATCATCGCCCACACGACGTTCGAACGAGGTGCAAGGAATACGTAGGAAGATCGCAAGGTCATCAACGTTTGATTTCGTTTCTCCGTACAACGAATCAAGGTACATAATCATAAACCCCCTCTATGATTATTTGTTCGTAATAATTGTGATGTATACATGAACAAGACGATCCGGAAAAACGTCGAGACCGGGATACGGGGATCACGCGATCCCCGTCGGGATCGAGAGGGGCGGCCGAACCCTAGGGTTCGGACCGCCGCGACGCGCGACAAGGGGAAGCCCCGGCTGGACGCCGGGGCATGCGATCGACCTAGGGTCGATCGCCGGGGATGCCGTGGGCTGGTGCCATGGCGGATCCCCCCGCCCTCATCGCCGCCGGCGCGGCTACGGGTAACCCTCGGCCGAAGCCGAGGGATGCGATCGATCGCGGGTCAGCTGCGGGGCGACTCGCAGCGACCCCGTGCATGCTACGGGTTCGCCCGTAGCGGCTCGCACGGGGTGACCCCGTGCGCTGGGCAGCGAGTTAGCGACTCGCTGCGGGGCTGCTGCGAGCAGCCCGGGGATCGCTCATAGCGATCCCAGCGATCATCCGAAGACGATCGCGAGCCCCTCGTGGGGGCTCGGCTGGGTGCACGCGGTCCTCGGACCTCGCTGGGCATTCGGTCGGGCCCCGGCTCGTGAGGTGGTTCGCGTTCGGGTCTTCCGGCGATAGGGTTTCGGTCGGGTTATCGGTTCCGCATATTCTTTGATAGCCCGGGACATCGAATCCCAGCAAGATTTTCGGATGCTGTAATAGTACTTGCGAAGTACTGGATTACTAAGCAAGACGAAATCTTCTTAGATTACATGTTCTCAGATCTCAAGTCAGAGAAGGACCAGTGTAAGTCGATATCAGGCTATGTGTTCACTTTTAGAAAGAGGTGGAACCATGAAATGAAAGAGTGATAAGCAGGACGCTTCTCAGACTCTCTCATAACCGAATAGCAGCCTCAGAGGCAGCGGAAGTTTTGGTTAGGTTCCAGGATAACCTCTAAGACTTGGATATGACTCTTAGTTTACCAAAGGCTATTGCATAGCGGTGCATGGTAAACTGGAAGAAGTCATAAGTCAAAAGGTGATGTTAACACATAGAGCAAGTACCACCTGATACGAGTCATCGTCGAGGGAGACGACGCAGTAGTCACCAAGATAACTTCAGAGCGGCAACCTAGAGTGCTCATTCACATAGTACTTCTTGAAAGTACACTTTAAGCACGTGATGAGTATGGGAGTCGGGAGTTTGGAGGAAATAACTAGACCTTAGTACAAGTGGGAGATTGTTGGAGTTGTGTACTTAATGTCTAGACTTAAGTAACGGTAAACTCCCGGTCATATCATTTAATCTATTAAATTAATAAACAATTGTTTGCATTTAATTATTGTTAATTAAATATATGCAAATCATAGTCCTGGATTTTATACGTTGTAGTTAGTATGGTGTGTATGGACACACAGAAGATCATACTATCGGTTACTCGTATTTAATCAAACAGTTGCTCACGACCTAGATGGACACGGACCAATCCATCGGTATAGTCGTTGTGTGAGAGAGAAAATAATTTATCTTAATTATTTTATCACACTTGTACACTTGGTGTATTGGGCGGATCGCTTGAGATTTATCGATTAGGATTGCCGGCGATAATCGATTCAAGTCTCAGAGTATTTTATTCTTAATCCCCGAAACTATTGCGGGTGTGTATATTTAATATAAGTGACTTTGATTTACCAAAGGAATTAACCGATTTAATTATTGGGTTAGTTACCGGTTAAGTTGGGTCACTATATTTTATATATGACATGCCGTGAATACTTGACGGGAAAGTGTATCCCGGAAGGGTTGATAATATCCCTGAGATGAGTTCATAAGGAATTATTGTGTAAACCTCATGAGTGGATTCGTTCCGCACAATAATTAAGGTTGAATGGTACTAGTCTCGGATTCAAGAGATGAATAAATTAATTAGCAATAAATTAATTTTATTCATGGATATTTAAATCTTAAATACACGGAATAAATAATACTACCGGAGAAATATTATTTGATATAATATGGTTTAATATTGGGAGTGCAATTAATTTATATAGTGGAAAATAAATTAATTAGTATTAATGGGAGATTAATAGATTTGGGCTTGGGCTCAATTTAATCATTAATATTGGAAGCCCAATATTCCACCTCCTTTAGATCCCCTACGTAGCCTATAAAAGCACTACATGGTCTTCACTTTTTGATAAGACAAGATTATCATACTTGATATTCTAGAGAGTTGAAGAGGATCCACAATCTTGGAAGATCGTCGCCCACCCGATGTTCAAGCTAGTGCAAGGAATACGTGGGAAGATCGTAAGGTCATCATCTTGATTTCGTTTCTCCGCACAACGAATCGAAAGGTAAAATCATAAACTCCTTTGTGTGAATTTATGTGTTTTAATTGTAACATATACATGAACACACGATCCGGAAAACGACGAGACCGGGGACGGGGATAGACCGAGCGGTGGTGGTTGTGGACCACCGGACCGCCGGCGGTCTAGAGATCCCTGCCGGGATCGAGGCGAAGAGCCCTCGGCTCCAGCCGAGGGGGCGATCGAACCCTAGGGTTCGATCGCGGGTGAGCTGCGGGGTTACCCGCAGCGGGCTCGCATGAGCTGCGGGGCTACCCGCAGCGGTCGTGCGAGGGGATCACCCCTCGCTGGGCAGCGAGTCAGCGACTCGCTGCGGGGCTGCTACGAGCAGCCCCGGGGATGCCTCGTGCATCCCCAACGATTGCTACGAGAGCAATCGCGAGCCCTCGTGGGGGCTCGGCTGGGTGCCGCGGGTTCGCCCGTGGCGGTGCTCGGTCGGGCCTCGGGTCACGTGGGGTTCGTGGTTCGGTCTCTGGCGATCGAGGATTTGGGTCGGGCTATTATTTTCCGCAATTTTAATGGCCCGGGATATCGATTTCCAACAACTGGAAACCTGAACGAGCAAACTACACGCTCAAAGAAACAAATTCCTTCTCCCGACGAACTCTATAACATCTGCACTTCTGCTGTGTGCCATGAAATCGGAGTCTCCTGCTTCCTATCTGAAACGGAACCGAAAAACTATAAGGAAGCTATGAAAGACGACTTCTGGATAATGGCTATGCAAGAAGAACTAAATGAGTTCACGAGAAACAATGTGTGGTCTTTGGTTCCCCGTACTTCGAACATTAATGTTGTTGGGACCAAATGGATCTTTAAGAACAAAACGGATGAGCATAACCAAGTTATTCGAAATAAAGCTCGTCTCGTTGCACAAGGCTATGCCCAGGTTGAAGGGATAGATTTTGATGAAACCTTTGCTCCAGTTGCACGTATTGAGTCTATTCGTCTTCTGATTGCTATTGCATGCCATCTCGGCATCAAACTTAGACAAATGGATGTCAAAGCTGCATTCCTAAATGGAGTATTGGAAGAAGAGGTGTACGTTGCTCAACCGAAAGGCTTCGAGGATCCTAAGAAGCCAAATCATGTCTATAAGCTACACAAAGCACTATACGGATTGAAGCAAGCTCCTCGTGCTTGGTATGGGTGTCTGACGGACTACCTACTGAAGTTTGGTTTCGAACGTGGCTCAGTGGACAAGACTCTCTTCATCAAACGTGATGGGAAACACATGATCGTTGCCCAGATTTACGTCGACGACATTGTCTTCGGTGCTACTTGCTCTAAGCTCGTGAAAGCATTCACGGATTCTATGTCTTCCACATTTCAGATGAGTCTTGAAGGCGAGCTACATCAATTTTCGGGTCTTCAGATATCTCAACGACCAAATGGGATCTTCGTATCTCAAAGCAAATATGCAAAGAATATGGTTGAGAAATTTGAGATGCACCATGCCAAGCCCGCCAACACTCCCATGGCGACAACTGAACGCCTCTCTATGTCTACTAAGAGTCGGAGTGTGGATCAAACACTCTATCGCTCTATGATAGGGAGTTTACTTTATTTAACTGCTACTCGCCCTGACATAATGTTTAGTGTTTATATGTGTGCCAGGTACCAAGCTGATCCTAAGGAGGACCACCTACGAGCTGTGAAACGGATACTCCGCTACATCTCTGGAACTTCGGATCTCGGTCTTTGGTATGCATGTGACACTACATCAAATCTCGTAGGTTACTCCGATGCGGATTGGGCGAGTGATAATGATGAACGAAAGAGCACTTCTGGATGCTGCTGCTTCCTTGGCAATAACATAGTGTCATGGCATAGTCGGAAGCAAAATTGCATCGCTCTATCGACAGCTGAGTCTGAGTATGTTGCAGCCGGGAGTTGCTGCACTCAATTGCTTTGGCTTAAGCAAATGTTGGATGACTATCTTATCGAGAGTGCTCCCTTGGTGCTGTACTGTGATAACCAAAGTGCTGTCAAAATCAGCGAAAATCCTGTTCAACATTCTCGCACTAAACACATCGACATTCGACATCATTTCATTAGAGATTTGGTTGATCGTGATATAGTCAGTCTACAGCATATTTCAACAGAAAAACAACTCGCTGACATCTTCATCAAACCTCTTGACTTTGAGAGATTTAAAAAATTAAGAAATTCTCTCTGCTTGTGTTCTCTCTAAGAGTTCACGAAAATTTTGAAGTCTGAAAGATTGTTTTCTTTACTTCTGAATACGCACTATGGATCGTCGTGGATTAATCTAATAAGAAGAACATGGATCGAGGCCGTTTTAGTCTTCGGACCCGAGTGCATTTATTCCTCAGAGTGCAAACATGTGAACTTGGCATATAACTCCCATCGCTATCATTTGCATAGATCCATAATACCGTGTAGCGGAGGACGCCGGATCACTTTTGTCCGCCGACTCCCCTCTTCGAAAGGTAGCACATGGACGCTAATCTAAGATGCTCAACCATCACACTTCGAAGATGCAGGATGATCCTTGCTCCCCTCTGACTGTTGTAATGAGCATCTGCTGCATATCATTTAAAGCTAAAACTCGTCTAGAGGACGCCGGATCACATTGTCCGCCGGCTCCCCTCTGATGTAGTAATGCTAGTCCCAAGTGGAGTGCCTTTAGATTTCACCTTGCACTCATGAATTAAAATCTCTTGTGCGGTGTTAACTCACCATATATGTTCCGATGAAACACGATTGCATTCTTGTGATTGCGACGAAGCACAAGTTAAACTTATTTCAACATACTTCGGTCCGTTTCACCGGTTTTTAATTCGAGAGTTATTTCATTATATCTCAAAGTTTTATTCACATTGTGTGATATTTTTGTTTTGGAGATTGATGAAAAGTGAAATTTTTTTTGGGAAAATATTTGCTCTTCACTGACTAGTATCACCGATTGAATCTCCACTAAAATGTGTTTGAATGTTTGCAGTGTGTTGAACGCTTGAATACTAACTCGGGATGTGTTGTTTTGATATGTACTCTTGTAGTTCATGTTTAGCATCTCGTGGAGTTCAAACGTAAAGACAAAAGATGAGTGTAGCAGCACCTGGCGGAATTAACATCTCATGACGACAATGCTTGGCGTAGATGCTCTGTCTTCAGAGCAAACAGTCGCGTGCGCCAACTCTGACTGATCCGAGACTTGCACCAATTGGCGCTAGCAACAACGTCATGGTGTCATGACTTGCGCATTGTGTCGCTAGCGACAGTGTCGCAGGTTGTGATTCCTTGCGGTCTTTACCCTGCTGCTTCACTCTTACACCACTACACCTCAACACCTGGTATCAATGCAACACAGCATCAACACTTGGATCGCTGAGCTCAAGCTGAACAGATGAATGCTTTCGACTACCTTCACCAGATGACCCATCAAGGGGGAGTGTTAGGTGGTGCTGGCTCATCTAGCACGTGTTTGCATCTCAGTGATGCTGGCTTTTATGCTTTGATTACTCTTGAACAATTTCCGTGTTCATATTATCTCGTTGCATGCATAAGACTTGAATTATTTACCATCATGCATGTCTTTCATATTTCGTTTTCATGAACCACTCATGTTATTTTGATGTTGAACTTGACTGAGTGTTTTTGGTTTTCATCTCTTCAATGCTAGTCTTTCATTGTTGAATGTTCATTGTTTTATTTTTACTTAGTCTTATTTTGATATGCTTCTCTTGAGGGGGATATATTGTGTATCTCCTTCTGCTAACCTTTGGTCACATGAGTTGTGCCAAAAAGGGGGAGATTGTAGATATTGGTTTTGGCAACAACATATGTGTTTGTTGTTTGTTTTGGTTTCAGGTGATGTATCTCTTGAGGGGGTGACTTGCTGGATATCTTTGTACTCATTGCTTCTCATATGAGTTGTGTCAAAAAGGAGGAGATTGTCGAAGTATGTTTTGGCTACAACATCTAAGCTTTGCAATTCTACTCATGATTAATGTGATTCACAAGAGTTGTACCAAAAAGGTGGAGATTGTAAATACAAGTTTTTTTGGCATCAACTTTGTGTGTTCCTTGCGCTGTCCGTCGACTATTGTCATATCTTCTTCGTACGAGCTCCGATTGTGTTGATTCAAATTGCTATGGAATCCAAACTTCAAGAGCTACAAGAAACCCTCACCAACTTTCGTTAGAGACAATCATCTCTCGTCCCAGAATCAGCGACATCGTCGCTAGCGACACCTTGCGCTGTAAGCGCTTGGATGTGCAGTCCGTCGATTTTGGCCATATCTCCTTCATACGAGCTCTGATTGTGTTGATTCAAAATGCTATGGAATCCACACTTCAAGAGATACAAGAAACCCTAATCAACTGTCGCTAGCGACAATCATCTCTCGTCCCAGCATCAGCGACATCGTCGCTAGCGACAATCACACAGGGTCCAGCATCCTCGCTGCCTGTCGCTAGCGACGCTCTTCCATGGTCCGGGATCTGCTCCTTCAGGCGCTAGCGCCTCTCCTCCATAGTCATGCACTCTTGCATGCCATCATCAAGTCACGCCGTGGTACCGTCTCTCAGTGATCATCTCCTGATGCTGAGAGTGTAACGTCCTATCATCAACGTCAAGTGCAAGTGATTCCTATCCACGTTCAAGTGTTGATGATGAGTGATTGTTGTTTACCACTTCAACGATATCGACGACCGTGAATACGATGAAGTACTGAAGCCTCAACGACGAGTGTTCGTCACGATGAAGTTGAAGATGAAGTATTGAGATTGACGGAGTCAAGATAGTGTTGAAGCTGAAGTTAAAGAATCGAAGATTCAAGATTCGAAGATTCAAGAATCGAAGATTCAAGATTCCAAGATTCAAGAATCGAAGATTCCAAAAGTGATGTCATCCATGGAATTGTTGCATCATCCAAGCATGCGACGAATCAGATCGTGCCACGTCAACGTCTCACATGTGTGGATCACCTATATATACCCATGGAGTTCAATGGCATCATTTGACGATTTTGAGAGAACGAAATCCGATATCTGAGTATCAACGTTCGTTGTTTACGGCTTATAGCTTTAAGAGTTTTGGTAGTTGTTTTGTGCTGTGCACCGATAGTAGAGTTATGCGATTTAGCTCTAGGTGATATAGTACTAGATCATTAGTTCGTTGGAGTGCTGCGTCACTTGGGATACGACTCTTGATCATTCCGTCTACCTTTCTCCACAAGTGTAATAGTTAGTTTTGTTTATCAATGAAATGAAACTATTATACAACCTTTGTCTTCACTACTTAACTACTTGAGTTCGATCATATTTGTTGGAATTCGATATCCCGGGTTATCAAAATTGCGGAACCGATAACCCGAACGAACCCTTCGCCGGAGATCATACAAACGCCGACTCATCCGCCGGAGTCCGGGCTTTGGAGACCATGCATCCGAAGACGCACAGCCCGCCCCCACCCGAACCCCCGCGAGCCGGGGTTCATACGATCGAGCGATCGATCGCGCGCCTGCGATCGATCGGGGTGGGGCTGTTCGACAAACCCCGCGGCGGGTCCGGCGACCCGCCGCCACCAGGAGGCCCCCGCCTTCACGGCGGGGTAGGGCACGGCACCAGCCCGTGCCCTAGCGATCGATCCCGCGATCGATCGCACACCCTCGGCCCAGCCGAGGGTTCGCCCCCATGCCCCACGGCCGAAACCCTAGCCGGGCGATCCGCGGTCCGGTGGCTTCGCCACCACCGCGTGATCGTTCGTCTAATCCGGGCTTCGATCTTCGGATCTTCATACTACGGTATTCTCGATAAAAAACAAATCGAACAATAATCAAGGGGGTTGAGAATTGTACCTACGATTCGTTGTTCGGAGAAACGAAATCGACGACCTCGTGATCTTCCCGCGTATTCCTTGCACTCCGTTCGAACGTCGGGTGGGCGACGAGCTATCGAACTCCTATGGATCCTCTTCACTCTCCAAGACTTTAAGATTGGCGTATCTTATATTTTTCTCTCTTATGAAAAAGTGAAGACCATGTAGTGCTTTTATAGGCTACGAGGGGGATCAAAAGGAGATTAAATATTGGGCTTCTAATATTGAAAATTAAATTGGGTCCAACCCAAATCCATTAATTCTTATCAATATTAATTTTATTTATTTTCCACTATATAAATAAAATTGCACTCCCAATATTTATCCATATTATATCAAATAATATTTCTCCAACTTAGTATTATTTATTCCGTGTATTTAAGATTTAAATATCCATGAATAAAATTTATTTATTGCTTAATAAATTTATTCATCTCTTTTATCCGAGACTAGTACCACTCAACCTTATTTATTATGCGGAATTAAATCCACTCGCGAGGTTTACATAATAAATCCTTATGAGCTCATCTCGGGGATATTATCAACCCTTCCGGAATACACTGTCCCTTCAAGAATTCACGGCATGCCATATATAAAATATAGTGACCCAACTTAACCGGTAATTAACCCAATAATTAAATCGGTTAATTCCTTTGGTAAATCAAAGTCACTTATATTAAATATACACACCCGCAATTGTTTTAGGGATTAAGAATAAAATACTCCGAGACTTAAATCAATTATCACAGAGCAATCCTAATTGATAAGTCTCAAGCGATCCGCTCAATACACCAAGTGTACAAGTGTGATAAAATAATTAAGATAAATTATTTTCTCTCTCACACAACGACTATACCGATGGATTGGTCCGTGTCCATCTAGGTCGTGAGCATCTGTTCGATTAAATACGAGTAACCGATAGTATGATCTTCTGTGTGCCCATGCAACACCATACTAACTACAACGTATAAAATCCAGGACTATAATTTGCACGTATTTAATTAACAATAATTAAAAGCAAATGAATGTCTGTAATTAATAGGTAAATGAAAGTGCATACAGAGTTCAGAATACTCAAATCTAGACATTAAGTATACTACTCCATCAATCTCCCACTTATACTAAGGTCTAGTGTTATCCTCCAAACTTCTGACTCCCAAACCCTCCAAGTGCTTGAAATAAACTTCCTTAGGAAGTATCTTGGTGAAAGGGTCCGCTAGGTTGTCCTCCGAAGCTATCTTGGTGACTATCGCATCACCCCTCTTGACGATGTCTCGAATCAGGTGGTACTTGCGCTCTATGTGTTTCATAGCACTAAGGGACCGTGGTTCCTTACTGTTTGCCACTGCACCACTATTATCACAATAAATTGTCATAGCCTTGGGCAAACTCGGAATCACATCTAAGTCCTGGAGGAAATTAAGGAACCAAACTGACTCTTTCGCTGCCTCAGAGGCTGCAACGTATTCAGCTTCCATGGTAGAGTCTGAAATGCACTTTTGCTTAACACTCCTCCATGATACGGCTCCACCTCCCATAGTGTACACATAGCCTGATGTCGACTTTCGCCGGTCCTTATCAGCTTGGAAATCCGAATCCGTATAACCCAAAGGAATCAGATTGTCTGCCCCGTAACTTAGAACATAATCCTTAGTATTTCGCAAATACTTGAAAATGCTCTTTACGGCAGTCCAATGAGCCTTTCCAGGGTTACTCTGATATCTCGCTACTACGCCAACTGCATAGCAGATATCAGGCCTCGTACATAACATTGCATACATTAAGCTTCCCACAGCCGAAGCGTAGGGAACTGCTTTCATTTCATCTTTCTCCTTTTGTGTCCGAGGACACATCTCCTTAGAAAGATAAGTTCCTTTACTAAAGGGTAGTTCACCCTTCTTGGAATCTTGCATGTTAAAACGAGCCAGAATCGTGTCTATGTAAGATTGCTGGGATAGGTACAATGTTCTATTCCGGCGATCCCTTATAACCTTGATCCCTAGAACATGTCCGACTTCTCCCAAATCTTTCATATCGAATTGTCTAGACAACCATCCCTTTATGTCTGATAACATTTTCACACTGTTGCCAATGAGAAGAATGTCGTCTACATAAAGCACGAGAAACACCACCTTCTTTCCATCACGTTTCCAATACACACACGATTCGTCCATGCTTTGACTGAATCCAAAAGATTGGACCACTTCGTCAAACCGCAGGTTCCACGATCTCGAGGCTTGTTTCAATCCATAAATGGATCGATTAAGCTTGCACACTAGATGATCTCGCCCCTTAGCAATGAATCCTTCTGGTTGTTTCATATAAATCATCTCGTCAAGACTTCCATTAAGGAAAGCTGTCTTGACATCCATTTGCCACACCTCATAATTCATATGAGCTGCTATGGATAAGAGAATCCGGATCGACTTTATCTTGGCTACCGGCGAGAAGGTCTCCTCATAATCGATTCCCTCTTTCTGAGTATATCCTTTCGCAACAAGCCGAGCTTTAAAGGTTTCAACCTTTCCGTCAGATCCTCTCTTTCTCTTGTAGACCCATTTACACCCAATTGGCTTCACGCCGCTTGGTGGTTCTACAAGATCCCAGACTTTATTAGAATCCATAGATTCTATTTCGGATTTCATTGCTTTCTTCCAAGAAGGCGCATCTATATCTTGTACCGCATCATCATAGGTCCAGGGATCGATTTCATGAACTCCAGGTCCAGAGTCCGAAGACTCACCCAGTCCAATCCATCTATCTGGTTGTTTAACAACCCTCCCACTACGACGGCGTTCCGGTGTATTAACAGTGACAGTATTAGGTGCAGGTTCTAGTGGTGTATCTATACTCGGTTCGGCTGTATCCAGGTCTTCCTCGTTACCTCTCAACTCATCAAGTATTATGTCACTTTTGGGCTTGTGGTCCATGACATAGTCTTCCTCTAGGAACCGAGCGTTAGTACTTATAACGATCTTCTGGTCCGTAGGACTATAGAACATGCCACCCTTAGTTCCTTTCGGGTATCCTACAAACAGCCGTATTTCTGATCTAGGTTCTAACTTATCGGCGCCTTGTCGCAACACATGTGCTGGACATCCCCAGATCCGAATGTGTTTCAAGTTAGGCTTACGCCCACTCCACAATTCCATGGGTGTGGTTGGTACCGTTTTGGTCGGAACCCTATTCAGAATGTACGCCGCTGTTTCCAAGGCAAGTCCCCAGAACATAACAGGTAAATCCGAGTAACTCATCATCGATCGCACCATCTCCATAAGAGTCCTATTCCTTCTTTCTGACACACCATTCTGCTGAGGAGTATATGGTGAGGTCAGCTGGGATTCAATCCCATTCTCTGCCAAGTATGCCTTGAATTCTCCAGACAGGTACTCGCCTCCGCGATCAGATCGCAGGCATTTTATGGATTTACCACGAAGGTTCTCCACAAGAGACTTTAACTCTTTGAACTTGCCAAAGGATTCGCTCTTGCGGCTCATCAGGTATACATATCCATATCTTGAGTAATCATCAGTGAAAGTGATGAAGTACTCGTACCCTCCCCTTGCCTGAGTAGACATAGGTCCGCATACATCAGAGTGAATCAAATCCAATACTTGCTCAGCTCTTCGTCCTTTACCAGAAAAAGGACGCTTAGTCATTTTTCCCTCTAAACAGGATTCGCAGGTTGGAAGGTCCTCTCCTTCTAAGCCAGTGATTAAATCATCAGCTTTCAACCTTTGAAGCCTATTTGAGTTTATATGACCTAGCCTTAGATGCCACAATTATAATTGATTCATCTTAGAAGGTTCCTTTCTCTTATTGGTGTTCGTAGATGTGTTATTACTCTCGGTTAGTTGCATCGTGTTAGACTCAGGATTTAGCACATACAAATCGTCTATCAATGTACCAGAACAGATAATTTCACTATTTCTTCTTATGATCACAGAGTGGTCAAAAGAAACAGAATATCCATTCTTGATAAGTTTAGAAACTGAAATTAAATTCTTTCTAAAGTTGGGTACATAAATACAATCACGTAAAACTAAAACCCTATCACTACTGAAACGTAAGTGAACGTCTCCCACTGCAACAGCCGCCACCTTCGCGGCATTGCCCATGTAGACCACGATTTCTCCCTCTCTAAGTCTCCGGGTTTCCTGGAACCCCTGCAATGAATTGCAGACATGGTCAGTGGCACCCGTATCTACACACCAGGTGCTGGTAGATATCACCACTGACAATGTTTCAGTGACTAAGGAAAATTTCGTACCTTTGATGAGAGGACAATCAGACCTCCAGTGCCCAAACTGTTTGCATCGAAAGCATCTGCGAAACCGCTTGCTTTCCCCAATCCGTGGTTTTAAACCACTGGGTCTCTTTGCACGCTTTTCTTTTAGCCTAGCCACAAGAGCTCGTGTTTCTCTTAACTTACGCACAAAAATCGCCTTCGCCGAGCCGGTTTTAAGGGACTCATTGAGGAACGATTCCGTGGGTATGTTAAACACCTCTTGCCTAGCTTCCACACCATGTCTCAACGTAGTTGGAACAACAGTGGATTCAGAAAGCTCAACAGTCTGGACAATGTCCAGATTTCTTTCCCAATCATCACCATATGGAACCGGTGAGTTTTCATCTTTAAGTATATCACAAAGTGGGGTCACAGTCATTCCTAACCTATAAGCACATAAAACAAACAAACAATTTAATATCCGATATTATCTCCCTCAAATAATATCATTAAATCACTAATCACATCTAAAATCCCATCAGGTAAGGCAAGCCACGTGGTGTGGACGTTTACCCACCCAAATGATTTAGCAATTAGATTTTCTTTGGTCATACATCGCTTATAGCGGAACCTCGTGGGGAGGAATACTATAAGGCGTATCTAAGTGTAAACCATTACTCAGTACCAAAGTAAATTACTTGGAATCGCTACATCACCGCAAGCCACGTGGTGTGGACTTTTACGATAACTTCACAACTCTTCATAATTACTTATAACTGTCTACATCAATTAATCCAAAGTCCGTCAGCATAGCAAGCCACGTGGTGTGGACGTTTACTATACTAAGAGACTTTTATAATTGACTCCCAATTACTTGATCCATTTAATCTCGTAAATCAAGACGTGGAGAATCATAAGTGAAACTCGAAGTTTCTAACCAGTGACTCACCATGCGAACGACCCTATCTCTCATAAATGAGGGAGCCGAGCAGACAAACGACCCATCTATCAAAGAATGGCACGAAAGTCTCTAATTTGTGTCCTCTACATGACCAAGTGGCTCTGGCTCCATTCCACTCCCCGGGGTGAGAATGAGTCGACTTGAAATCAGCTTTGGAAAGACAAATTAGGCATTGTTTGATAAACTTAATCAATGTTTCTCGTAAGAGGAATTACAAGAACTCTCCTCCAATGACCCATCTATATAAACTTCAAAAGTTTATAAAAGTCACCAAGAGAGCAGCAATGGAGACCATGGGTATGTTTCCATACCCTCTCCCACTTAGCTTTTTACAATAAAGGGATACGCTATCTAGTGCATAAAATAAACACATATAGCATGCATACATGTAATAAAGCACATAGTATTATCACATAGTCAAAATAATACTAGAATATTATTTTCCGACTATTATGGCTTTATTGCATCCCCGTACGCATCTTCTAGTCTCCAGTCTTTGTTTCTTGAATGCTCCATGTGACGAGAATATTAATATCCAATATTTAAATCTATTCATTTTCAATTAATCCAAAAGTTACTTAATTCGAAAATTAAGTCAATTGAATATATCAAAAATAAAATTAAATATTATTAATATTTATTTTATTTTCTTTTTCCACTCCATTAAATCTCTAGAATAATCTATCCAAGATACTCTTGGAATATTCTAGATGATATCCATAATGAAATAAAGAAATAAAATAATTTAGGACTATTATACTTTTCCAAATTTATTTTATTCCTAATCCATGAATATTCCCATGAGTAGGAATAATCAAATAGGAAAAATAAATTTAGTACTAAATTAATTCTTTCTCTATTTTTCTAGAATATTCCATAAAGAAATAATCAAAATAGGAAAAACCGAATTAAAGTAGGAAAGTATATTTCCGGTAGGAGTAGCATGGATTGAGGGGCCCCATGCCACTCCCACCTTCGATCGATCCCAGCCACGGGGAGGAGCGCCGCCGTCCAGCCACGCCGCCAACCACCGAACCGGTGGTATCCGCGGCTAGGGCAACCAACCCCTCGCCCTTAGCCATCGATCCGGGCATCACCATGGGATCGATCCAATAGATCCCTAGCCCTCGTCCATCTCGTCACTTCGTCTTCTCCGGCGGTCTTCGATTCGTCGATCCAATCGCAAAATAAATTTACAAAAAATCTAAATTACAATTCCGGTATCGATTCTATACACGAAATCGACCCTATACATTTTCCGGAAAAACAATGAACATAATAATAAATCCTAAATTCGGTCAACCCCCGAATTTTTACTATTACAAGCATTCACCACCAAAAACGAATCTCGACATGTCCGAGAGTTTAATAAAACCAACAATCACATGACAAAATAATTAAACGAATAATCATCAAGCCATAATAGTCGGAAACCCTGCAAGGTAGAACAATTTTTATCGAAAATACCGCGAACGTAAACCACGCTCTGATACCAATTGTTGGAATTCGATATCCCGGGTTATCAAAATTGCGGAACCGATAACCCGAACGAACCCTTCGCCGGAGATCATACAAACGCCGACTCATCCGCCGGAGTCCGGGCTTTGGAGACCATGCATCCGAAGACGCACAGCCCGCCCCCACCCGAACCCCCGCGAGCCGGGGTTCATACGATCGAGCGATCGATTGCGCGCCGGCGATCGATCGGGGTGGGGCTGTTCGACAGCCCCCGCGGCGGGTCCGGCGACCCGCCGCCACCAGGAGGCCCCCGCCTTCACGGCGGGGTAGGGCACGGCACCAGCCCGTGCCCTAGCGATCGATCCCGCGATCGATCGCACACCCTCGGCCCAGCCGAGGGTTCGCCCCCATGCCCCACGGCCGAAACCCTAGCCGGGCGATCCGCGGTCCGGTGGCTTCGCCACCACCGCGTGATCGTTCGTCTAATCCGGGCTTCGATCTTCGGATCTTCATCCTACGGTATTCTCGATAAAAAACAAATCGAACAATAATCAAGGGGGTTGAGAATTGTACCTACGATTCGTTGTTCGGAGAAACGAAATCGACGACCTCGTGATCTTCCCGCGTATTCCTTGCACTCCGTTCGAACGTCGGGTGGGCGACGAGCTATCGAACTCCTATGGATCCTCTTCACTCTCCAAGACTTTAAGATTGGCGTATCTTATATTTTTCTCTCTTATGAAAAAGTGAAGACCATGTAGTGCTTTTATATGCTACGAGGGGGATCAAAAGGAGATTAAATATTGGGCTTCTAATATTGAAAATTAAATTGGGTCCAACCCAAATCCATTAATTCTTATCAATATTAATTTTATTTATTTTCCACTATATAAATAAAATTGCACTCCCAATATTTATCCATATTATATCAAATAATATTTCTCCAACTTAGTATTATTTATTCCGTGTATTTAAGATTTAAATATCCATGAATAAAATTTATTTATTGCTTAATAAATTTATTCATCTCTTTTATCCGAGACTAGTACCACTCAACCTTATTTATTATGCGGAATTAAATCCACTCGCGAGGTTTACATAATAAATCCTTATGAGCTCATCTCGGGGATATTATCAACCCTTCCGGGATACACTGTCCCTTCAAGAATTCACGGCATGCCATATATAAAATATAGTGACCCAACTTAACCGGTAATTAACCCAATAATTAAATCGGTTAATTCCTTTGGTAAATCAAAGTCACTTATATTAAATATACACACCCGCAATTGTTTCAGGGATTAAGAATAAAATACTCCGAGACTTAAATCAATTATCACAGAGCAATCCTAATTGATAAGTCTCAAGCGATCCGCTCAATACACCAAGTGTACAAGTGTGATAAAATAATTAAGATAAATTATTTTCTCTCTCACACAACGACTATACCGATGGATTGGTCCGTGTCCATCTAGGTCGTGAGCATCTGTTCGATTAAATACGAGTAACCGATAGTATGATCTTCTGTGTGCCCATGCAACACCATACTAACTACAACGTATAAAATCCAGGACTATAATTTGCATGTATTTAATTAACAATAATTAAAAGCAAATGAATGTCTGTAATTAATAGGTAAATGAAAGTGCATACAGAGTTCAGAATACTCAAATCTAGACATTAAGTATACTACTCCATCAATATTCACATTACTTCAAGAGTGTGTTAACGGAGTGTGGTTGAGCGAACGAAGACTGTTTTAAGACCGACTTGACGAAAAGTTGGTATCCTACGTTTAAGACGTAATTTCAAATATGTTGTATACAGATTGCCTGAGAGGTTGAATGCGTCGCCTCATATGCTTTTTTTCAAGACGGTTGTTCCAACAGTTCAACTTAGATACTTACACAACAGTTGAATCCTACAGAATAACTTACATGAAGAATCACCAACAGGATTTTCGTTGCTAATCTTACAGTGGCTTGGATGACGCATTAAATCACGGCGACAATGATGCTTCGAATACAGGGAAAAAAATAATTTTACCTTCTTCGTTTCTCGGAGGAGCAAAATATATGATACAGAATTAGCACAATGCTATGGCTATATGCAGGTCAGTTGGTTATCCGAACGTCTTCATTACCTCCACATACAACTCAAATTGGGATGAAGTGACCAGATATGTTAAGAAGCGAGATTTGGTCGCTGCCGACAGACCAGACATTTTGACTCGGATATTTCATGAAAAGCTAGATAATATGTTGACATATATTCATCAGAACAAATTTTTTGGAGATCTCAGTGCAGGTAATGCCATATTCATATTTTTGTTTTTTTTTATTTGTTTTTCATTAATTTTATTTTTAAAATTTATCTCTAATGTTTATATTATTAAGCATTACCTTTTTATTAAATATTTATTTGTTGCAGTGGTGTATACTATTGAGTTCTAGAAACGTGGCTTGCCACATGCACACATCCTACTGTTTATAAAGGAATGTACTGAAACGCCATACGCTAATATTGTCGATGGTTTGATATTTGCTGAAATACCCGACGAACAAGAGGACCGTGAGTATTATGGAGCTGTAAAAGAGTTCATGATGCACGGACCGTGTGGATTAGCTCATAAAAATTCTCCCTGCATGAATGGAAATCATTGCACGAAAAAGTTTCCTAAAGCATTTGCGAATCATAGAACTGTAAATAATGACGATTTTGTGGTGTACAAAAGAATGAATCTTGGTCGGTCTGTCGTGAAGAATGGAATCGAACTTGACAATAGGTATTTTTCTATTGTTAGTTCATTATTTATTTAGTGTATTTATATTTAATTTGAAAACGATAATATTTTTCAAACATAAATCTCTTTCGTGCAGGTTCGTAGTACCGTATAATGCAACGCTTCTCAAAAGATATAGAGCTCATATTAATGTTGAATGGTGCAACAGATCCCGATCTATAAAATATTTATTCAAATATGTGCACAAAGACAATGATCGGATGACGGCTGTGTTTTATCAATCTCATGAAAAAACCAAGGTGATAAAGTTGTTGATGAAATTAAGTAGTACTTGGACTGCAGGTACATATCTGCTTCCGAGGCTTCTTGTAGATTTTTTGGGTTTGAAATGCATTACAATCAACCGAGCGTTATTCGGCTGGTATTTCATCTTGAAGGCGAACATAATATTGTTTACAAGGGTAGTTCTTCTACATCTGAAGTGATGGAGAAGCATCATGAGAGGGATACCATGTTCACAGCTTGGATGAAGGCAAACGCTCAATATCCCTCTATTGCCATCCAATTGACTTATTCAGAATTTCCCAAAAAATTCGTTTGGGATGATAGTATGAAAGTTTGGAGACCGAGGCAAAGAGGTACGTCCGTGGGAAGATTGAACTACGTCTATCCTGGAAACCGAGAAGTGTATTACTTAAGGATATTGTTGAATGTCGTTCGCGGGTGCAAATCTTACGATGAACTTTTGGAGTACAATGGAGTTCGTCAGAAATCCTTTAAAGAAGCATGTTACGTACGTGGATTGCTCGACGATGATAAAAAAATATATTGAAGCGATTGAAGAAGCTTCTTATTGAGGTTCAAAATCCATGCTTCGGTGTTTGTTCGTTAATTTGTTGACTTCTGAATCTCTTACAAGTCTGGAAGAAGTTTGGAAACATTCAAATAAATATCTAGCAGTCGATCAACTCAAGAAATATCGTGACGCTATTGGTAATCCAGGTATCAATTGCTACTGTTCCCACATTCTATAAATTTATTATAATAATCATAATAATAATATCATTAAATGAATAACATCAACTTTATTGGCGCTTTATGTTTTTTCAGACGTAAATCTAACTGAAGATGAAATTCTTAATCGTTACTTGAACGATATAGAGGATATAATGAAAAAAAAGGTTTGATCACTAAAAGAATACTCGACGATGCCTTATCCAACGAGAGTCGATTTTTCTTATGTGCACAACCAATTCATAGCGGACGAGTTGGCATATGATAGATTGAAGATGCAACTGGAGCATGATGAGTTACACAGCGCGTTGAACGAACACCAGCTGATTTATCGTTCTATAATGAGATCGCTGTACTCCGAGACCGGTCAAGTATTTTTTTTTGTACGGTTATGGAGTTACTGGGAAAACATTTGTTTGGAAGACTCTTTCGGCACATAGATTCAAATGGTGACATTGTGTTGAATGTTGCTTCGAGCGGTATAACTTCCCTTCTTTTGCCCGGAGGTAAAACAGCTCACTCCAAGTTTTCTATTCCGTTAGTTCTTACTGATGATTCTACATGCAACATAAACCAAAGATGTGATTGATGGAGTTGTATACTTAATGTCTAGATTTAAGTAACGTAAACTCCCGATCATAGCATTTAATCTATTTAAATAAATAAACGATCATTTGCTTTTAATTATTTATAATTAAATAAATGCAAATTATAGTTCTGGAATATATACGTTGTAGTTAGTATGGTGTGCGACGTCACACGGAAGATCATACTATCGGTTACTCGTATATCGATCAAACAGTAGCTCACGACCTAGATGGACATAGACCAATCCATCGGTATAGTCGTTGTATGAGGGAGAAAATAATTGGTCTTGATTATTTTATCATACTTGTACACTTGGTGTATTGAGCGGATCGCTTGAGATTTATCGATTAGGATTGCCTTAGATAATCGATTTAAATCTCATAGTATTTTATTCTTAATCCCTAATATTATTGCGGGTGTGTGCATTTAATATTAGTGACTTTGATTTTCCAAAGGAATTGATTGATTAGAATAACAGGTCAATTACCGGCAAAGTTGGGTCACGGTATTTTATGTATGGCATGCCGTGAATTCTTGACGGAAAAATGTGTCCTCGAAAGGGTTGATAATGTCCCCGAGATGAGTTCATAAGGAATTATTATGTAAACCTCATGAGTGGATTTGTTCCGCATAATAATTAAAGTTGAATGGTACTATTCTCGGATCACAAGAGATGAATAAATTAATTAGCAATAAATTTAATTTATTCATGGACATTTATATCTTAAACACATGGAATAAATAATACTACCGGAGATAATATTATTTGATATAATATGGTATAATATTGGGAGTGCAATTATATTTATATAGTGGAAAATAAATATAATTCATATTAATGGATTAATAGATTTGGGCTTGGGCTCAATTTAATCATTAATATTGGGAGCCCAATATTCCACCTCCTTCAGATCTCCTACGTAGCCTATAAAAGCACTACATGGTCTTCTCTGTTCTCATAACTTGAAGATCATAATTCTAGAGAGAGAAAAGAGAGAAGGAGATCCATAAGAGTTCGGAGGATCGTCGCCCACACGACTTTCGAACGAGGTGCAAGGAATACGTGGGAAGATTCAAAGGTCTTCAATTAATCTCGTTTCTCCGCACAACGAGACTAAGGTAAAAATCATAAACCCTCTTCTATGATTTTATGCGTATTTATCGTGATATACACATGAACGAAGATCCGGGAAACGAACGAACTCCGCGGACAGGGATTCGAGATCCCCGGCGGAGATCGAGAGAAGCCCTCGGCTGGGCGCCGAGGGTGGCGATCGAACCCTATGGGTCGATCACCGGGCACACGCGAGGAGCCCCGGTTGGAAGCCGGGGCATGCGATCGACCGCGTGGTCGATCGCCGGGCAGCCACGACTGGAGCCGCAGCGGGTCAGCTGGGCTGACCGCCCTCCTCACGGCGGTGGCGGTGAGTCGCCGGACTCACCGCTCGGGGCTGCCGGAGCAGCCCCATGCGATCGCTAGTGTGCGATCGCGAGCCCCACGATGGGGATCGACTAGGGTTAGCCATGGGTTCGCCCACGGTGATGCTCTTGTCGAGCCCGAATCGTGCGGTGGTTCGCGGTTGATTCTCTGGCGAACAGATTTCGGTCGGGTTGTCGGTTCCGCAATTTTAGATAACCCGGGATATCGATTTCCAACAATTGGTATCTGAGCGTTGGTTCTAGTTCATGTGTATATTCGATATTGTTGTTCTACCTTGCAGGGATTTCCGACTATTATGGCTAGATTTAATTTTGTTTTAATTAATGTCATGATATGTTGGTTTTGATTAAACTCTCGGACATGTCGAGATTCGTTTTGTGTGGTGAATGCTTGTAATAGTAAAAATTCGGGGGTTGGCCGAATTTAGGATTTATTATTATTGTTTTATGTTTTTCCGGAAAGTGTATAGGGTCGATTTCATGTATAGATCGATGCCGGAATTGTAATGTAAATTGTGTAATTTATTTTGCGTTGGATCGATGCCGAAACGACCGCCAAAGAAAACGTGTGACGAAGGAGACGAAGAAGAGGGGAGGACCGGGGAGTCGATCAATCTCCATGATCGATCCCCATGAGGATCGATCGACCCAAGGGGGCAGCCCGTAGGGCTCTCGGCAACGCCGGCCACCGGTGGTGGTGGCGCGTGGGTTGGGGGCGGCGGCGCGTAGCTCCCGGATGTTGGAATTCGCTATCCCGGGTTATCAAAAATTGCGGAACCGATAACCCAAACGAACCCTTCGCCGGAGATCATACGAACGCCGACTCATCCGCCGGAGTCCGGGCTTTGGAGACCATGCATCCGAAGACGCACAGCCCGCCCCCACCCGAACCCCCGCGAGCCGGGGTTCATACGATCGAGCGATCGATCGCGCGCCGGCGATCGATCGGGGTGGGGCTGTTCCGACAGCCCCCGCGGCGGGTCCGGCGACCCGCCGCCACCAGGAAGCCCCCGCCTTCACGGCGGGGTAGGGCACGGCTCCAGCCCGTGCCCAGCGATCGACCATCGTGGTCGATCGCACACCCTCGGTCGAACCGAGGGTTCGCCCCCATGCCCCACGGCCGAAACCCTAGCCGGGCGATCCGCGGTCCGGTGGCTTCGCCACCACCGCGTGATCGTTCGTCTAATCCGGGCTTCGATTTTCGGATCTTCATCCTACGGTATTCTCGATAAAAAACAAATCGAACAATTAACAAGGGGGTTGAGAATTGTACCTACGATTCGTTGTTCGGAGAAACGAAATCGACGACCTCGTGACCTTCCCGCGTATTCCTTGCACTCGTTCGAACGTCGGGTGGGCGACGAGCTATCGAACTTGTGGATCCTCTTCACTCTCAGAACTTTATTGTTGGCGTAACGTAGGTTAGTAAAATTGAAGACCACGTAGTGCTTTTATAGGCTACGAAGGGGATCAAAAGGAGAATAAATATTGGGCTTCAATATTGAAAATTAAATTGGGTCCAACCCAAATCCATTAATTCTTATCAATATTAATTTTATTTATTTTCCACTATATAAATAAAATTGCACTCCCAATATTATTCATATTATATCAAATAATATTTCTCCAACTTAGTATTATTTATTCCGTGTATTTAAGATTTAAATATCCATGAATAAAATTTATTTATTGCTTAATAAATTTATTCATCTCTTATATCCGAGACTAGTACCACTCAACCTTATTTATTATGCGGAACAAGTCCACTCGCGAGGTTTACATAATAAATCCTTATGAGCTCATCTCGGGGATATTATCAACCCTTACGGGATACACTGCCCCTTCAAGAATTCACGGCATGCCATATATAAAATATAGTGACCCAACTTAACCGGTAATTAACCCAATTATCAAACCGGTTAATTCCTTTGGTAAATCAAAGTCACTTATATTAAATATACACACCCGCAATTGTTTCAGGGATTAAGAATAAAATACTCCGAGTCTCAAATCAATTATCGCCGAGCAATCCTAATTGATGAGTCTCAATCGATCCGCTCAATACACCAAGTGTACAAGTGTGATAAAATAATTAAGATAAATTATTTTCTCTCTCACACAACGACTATACCGATGGGTTGGTCCGTGTCCATCTAGGTCGTGAGCAACTGTTCGATTAAATACGAGTAACCGATAGTATGATCTTCTGTGTGCCCATGCAACACCATACTAACTACAACGTATAAAATCCAGGACTATAATTTGCATGTATTTAATTAACAATAATTAAAAGCAAATGAATGTCTGTAATTAATAGGTAAATGAAAGTGCAAACAGAGTTCAGAATACTCAAATCTAGACATTAAGTATACTACTCCATCAATCTCCCACTTATACTAAGGTCTAGTCTTATCCTCCAAACTTCTGACTCCCAAACCCTCCAAGTGCTTGAAATATACTTCCTTAGGAAGTATCTTGGTGAAAGGGTCCGCTAGGTTGTCCTCCGAAGCTATCTTGGTGACTATCGCATCGCCCCTCTTGACGATGTCTCGAATCAGGTGGTACTTGCGCTCTATGTGTTTCATAGCACTATGGGATCGTGGTTCCTTACTGTTTGCCACTGCACCGCTATTATCACAATAAATTGTCATAGCCTTGGGCAAACTCGGAATCACATCTAAGTCCTGGAGGAAATTAAGGAACCAAACTGACTCTTTCGCTGCCTCTGAGGCTGCAACGTATTCAGCTTCCATGGTAGAGTCTGAAATGCACTTTTGCTTAACACTCCTCCATGATACGGCTCCACCTCCCATAGTGTACACATAGCCTGATGTCGACTTTCGCCGGTCCTTATCAGCTTGGAAATCCGAATCCGTATAACCCAAAGGAATCAGATTGTCTGCCCCGTAACTTAGAACATAATCCTTAGTATTTCGCAAATACTTGAAAATGCTCTTTACGGCAGTCCAATGAGCCTTTCCAGGGTTACTCTGATATCTCGCTACTACGCCAACTGCATAGCAGATATCAGGCCTCGTACATAACATTGCATACATTAAGCTTCCCACAGCCGACGCGTAGGGAACTGCTTTCATTTCATCTTTCTCCTTTTGTGTCCGAGGACACATATCCTTAGAAAGATAAGTTCCTTTACTGAAGGGTAGTTCACCCTTCTTGGAATCTTGCATGTTAAAACGAGCCAGAATCGTGTTTATGTAAGATTGCTGGGATAGGTACAATGTTCTATTCCGGCGATCCCTTATAACCTTGATCCCTAGAACATGTCCGACTTCTCCCAAATCTTTCATATCGAATTGTCTAGACAACCATCCTTTTATGTCTGATAACATTTTCACACTGTTGCCAATGAGAAGAATGTCGTCTACATAAAGCACGAGAAACACCACCTTCTTTCCATCACGTTTCCAATACACACACGATTCGTCCATGCTTTGACTGAATCCAAAAGATTGGACCACTTCGTCAAACCGCAGGTTCCACGATCTCGAGGCTTGTTTCAATCCATAAATGGATCGATTAAGCTTGCACACTAGATGATCTCGCCCCTTAGCAATGAATCCTTCTGGTTGTTTCATATAAATCGTCTCGTCAAGACTTCCATTAAGGAAAGCTGTCATGACATCCATTTGCCACACCTCATAATCCATATGAGCTGCTATGGATAAGAGAATCCGGATCGACTTTATCTTGGCTACCGGCGAGAAGGTCTCCTCATAATCGATTCCCTCTTTCTGAGTATATCCTTTCGCAACAAGCCGAGCTTTAAAGGTTTCAACCTTTCCGTCAGATCCTCTCTTTCTCTTGTAGACCCATTTACACCCAATTGGCTTCACGCCGCTTGGTGGTTCTACAAGATCCCAGACTTTATTAGAATCCATAGATTCTATTTCGGATTTCATTGCTTTCTTCCAAGAAGACGCATCTATATCTTGTACCGCCTCATCATAGGTCCAGGGATCGATTTCATGAACTCCAGGTCCAGAGTCCGAAGACTCACCCAGTCCAATCCATCTATCTGGTTGTTTAACAACCCTCCCACTACGACGGCGTTCCGGTGTATTAACAGTGACAGTATTAGGTGCAGGTTCTAGTGGTGTATCTATACTCGGTTCGGCTGTATCCAGGTCTACCTCGTTACCTCTCAACTCATCAAGTATTATGTCACTTTTGGGCTTGTGGTCCATGACATAGTCTTCCTCTAGGAACCGAGCGTTAGTACTTATAACGATCTTCTGGTCCGTAGGACTATAGAACATGCCACCCTTAGTTCCTTTCGGGTATCCTACAAACAGCCGTATTTCTGATCTAGGTTCTAACTTATCAGTGCCTTGTCGCAACACATGTGCTGGACAACCCCAGATCCGAATGTGTCCCAAGTTAGGCTTACGCCCACTCCACAATTCCATGGGTGTAGTTGGCACTGTTTTGGTCGGAACCCTATTCAGAATATACGCCGCTGTTTCCAAGGCAAGTCCCCAGAACATAACAGGTAAATCCGAGTAACTCATCATCGATCGTACCATCTCCATAAGAGTCCTATTCCTTCTTTCTGACACACCATTCTGCTGAGGAGTATATGGTGAGGTCAGTTGGGATTCAATCCCATTCTCTGCCAAGTATGCCTTGAATTCTCCAGACAGGTACTCGCCTCCGCGATCAGATCGCAGGCATTTTATGGATTTACCACGAAGGTTCTCCACAAGAGCCTTGAATTCCTTGAACTTTTCAAAAGAATCACTCTTGTGGCGCATCAGGTATACATATCCATACCTTGAGTAATCATCAGTAAAGGTGATGAAATACTCGTACCCTCCCCTTGCCTGAGTAGACATAGGTCCGCATACATCAGAGTGAATCAAATCCAATACTTGTTCAGCCCTCCGTCCTTTACCAGAAAAAGGACGCTTGGTCATTTTACCCTCTAAACAGGATTCGCAGGTTGGAAGGTCCTCTCCTTCAACACCAGTGATTAAATCATCAGCTTTCAACCTTTGAAGCCTATTCGAGTTTATATGACCTAGCCTTAGATGCCACAAGTATAATTGATTCATTTTAGAAGGTTCCTTTCTCTTATTGGTGTTCGTAGATGTGTTATTACTCTCGGTTAGTTGCATCGTGTTAGACTCAGGATTTAGCACATACAAATCGTCTATCAATGTACCAGAACAGATAATTTCACTATTTCTTCTTATGATCACAGAGTGGTCAAAAGAAACAGAATATCCATTCATAATAAGTTTAGAAACTGAAATTAAATTCTTTCTAAAGTTGGGTACATAAAGACAATTACGTAAAACTAAAACCCTATCACTACTGAAACGTAAGTGAACGTCTCCCACTGCAACAGCCGCCACCTTTGCGGCATTGCCCATGTAGACCACGATCTCTCCCTCTCTAAGTCTCCGGGTTTCCTGGAACCCCTGCAATGAATTGCAGACATGGTCAGTGGCACCCGTATCTACACACCAGGTGCTGGTAGATATCACCGCTGACAATGTTTCAGTGACTAAGGAAAATTTCGTACCTTTGATGAGAGGACAATCAGACCTCCAGTGCCCAAACTGTTTGCATCGAAAGCATCTGCGAAACCGCTTGCTTACCCCAATCCGTGGTTTTAAACCACTGGGTCTCTTTGCACGCTTTTCTTTTAGTCTAGCCACAAGAGCTCGTGTTTCTCTTAACTTACGCACAAAAATCGCCTTCGCTAAGCCGGTTTTAAGGGACTCATTGAGGAACGATTCCGTGGGTATGTCAAACACCTCTTGCCTAGCTTCCACACCATGTCTCAACTTAGTTGGACCAACAGTGGATTCAGAAAGCTCAACAGTCTGGACAATGTCCAGATTTCTTTTCCAATCATCACCATATGGAACCGGTGAGTTTTCATCTTTAAGTATATCAAAAAGTGGGGTCACAGTCATTCCTAACCTATAAGCACATAAAACAAACAAACAATTTAATATCCGATATTATCTCCCTCAAATAATATCATTAAATCACTAATCACATCTAAAATCCCATCAGGTAAGGCAAGCCACGTGGTGTGGACGTTTACCCACCCAAATGATTTAGCAATTAGATTTTCTTTGGTCATACATCGCTTATAGCGGAACCTCGTGGGGAGGAATACCATAAGGCGTATCTAAGTGTAAACCATTACTCAGTACCAAAATAAATTACTTGGAATTGCTACATCACCGCAAGCCACGTGGTGTGGACGTTTACGATAACTTCACAACTCTTCATAATTACTTACAACTGTCTACATCAATTAATCCAAAATCCGTCAGCATAGCAAGCCACGTGGTGTGGACGTTTACTACACTAAGAGACTTTTATAATTGACTCCCAATTACTTGATCCATTTAATCTCGTAAATCAAGACGTGGAGAATCATAAGTGAAACTCGAAGTTTCTAACCAGTGATTCACCATGCGAACAACCCTATCTCTCATAAATGAGGGAGCCGAGCAGACAAACGACCCATCTATAAAAGTATGGCACGAAAGTCTCTAATTTGTGTCCTCTACATGACCAAGTGGCTCTGGCTCCATTCCACTCCCCGGGGTGAGAATGAGTCGACTTGAAATCAGCTTTGGAAAGACAAATTAGGCATTGTTTGATAAACTCAATCAATGTTTCTCGTAAGAGGAATTACAAGAACTCTCCTCCAATAACTTATCTATATAAACTTCAAAAGTTTATAAAAGTCACCAAGAGAGCAGCAATGGAGACCATGGGTATGTTTCCATACCCTCTCCCACTTAGCTTTTTATAATAAAGGGATACGCTATCTAGTGCATAAAAGTAAACACATATAGCATGCATACATGTAATAAAGCACATAGTATTATCACATAGTCAAAATAATACTAGAATATTATTTTCCGACTATTATGGCTTCATCACATCCCCGTACGCATCTTCTAGTCTTTAGTCTTCGTTTCTTGAATGCTCCATGTGACGAGAATATTAATATCCAATATTTAAATCTATTTATTTTCAATTAATCCAAAAGTTACTTAATTCGAAAATTAAGTCAATTGAATATATCAAAAATAAAATAAAATATTATTAATATTTTTATTTATTTTATTTTCTTTTTCCACTTCATTAAATCTCTAGAATAATCTATCCAAGATCCTCTTGGAATATTCTAGACGATATCCATAATGAAATAAAGAAATAAAATAATTTAGGACTCTTATACTTTTTCAAATTTATTTTATTCCTAATCCATGAATATTCCTATGAGTAGGAATAATCAAATAGGAAAAATAAATTTAGTACTAAATTAATTCTTTCTCTATTTTTCTAGAATATTCCATAAAGAAATAATCAAAATAGGAAACAACGAATTAATTAGGAAAGTATATTTCCGGTAGGAGTAGCCCGGTTGGGGAACCCCGAACCACCCCCACCTTCGCCGACCGCCGCCTAGGGCACGCGCCACCGCCGCCCAGCCCACGCGCCACCACCACTGGTGGCCGGCGTGGCCGAGTCTCCCACGGACAGCCCGCCTAGGGCCGCGGGTCGATCGATCCCCTCGGGATCGATCATGGGGATTGATCGATCCCGGTCCTTCGTCTCCTCGTCACTTCGTCTTCTCCGGCGGTCTTTGATTCGATCCAATCGCAAAATAAATTTACAAAAATCTAAATTACAATTCCGGTATCGATTCTATACACGAAATCGACCCTATACATTTTCCGGAAAACAACGAACATAATAATAAATCCTAAATTCGGTCAACCCCCGAATTTTTACTATTACAAGCATTCACCACCAAAAACGAATCTCGACATGTCCGAGAGTTTAATAAAACCAACAATCATATGACAAAACAATTAAATGAATAATCATCAAGCCATAATAGTCGGATCCCTGCAAGGTAGAACAATTTTATCGAAAATACCGCGAACGTAAACCACGCTCTGATACCAATTGTTGGAATTCGCTATCCCGGGTTATCAAAAATTGCGGAACCGATAACCCAAACGAACCCTTCGCCGGAGATCATACGAACGCCGACTCATCCGCCGGAGTCCGGGCTTTGGAGACCATGCATCCGAAGACGCACAGCCCGCCCCCACCCGAACCCCCGCGAGCCGGGGTTCATACGATCGAGCGATCGATCGCGCGCCGGCGATCGATCGGGGTGGGGCTGTTCCGACAGCCCCCGCGGCGGGTCCGGCGACCCGCCGCCACCAGGAAGCCCCCGCCTTCACGGCGGGGTAGGGCACGGCTCCAGCCCGTGCCCAGCGATCGACCATCGTGGTCGATCGCACACCCTCGGTCGAACCGAGGGTTCGCCCCCATGCCCCACGGCCGAAACCCTAGCCGGGCGATCCGCGGTCCGGTGGCTTCGCCACCACCGCGTGATCGTTCGTCTAATCCGGGCTTCAATTTTCGGATCTTCATCCTACGGTATTCTCGATAAAAAACAAATCGAACAATTAACAAGGGGGTTGAGAATTGTACCTACGATTCGTTGTTCGGAGAAACGAAATCGACGACCTCGTGACCTTCCCGCGTATTCCTTGCACTCGTTCGAACGTCGGGTGGGCGACGAGCTATCGAACTTGTGGATCCTCTTCACTCTCAGAACTTTATTGTTGGCGTAACGTAGGTCAGTAAAAGTGAAGACCACGTAGTGCTTTTATAGGCTACGAAGGGGATCAAAAGGAGAATAAATATTGGGCTTCAATATTGAAAATTAAATTGGGTCCAACCCAAATCCATTAATTCTTATCAATATTAATTTTATTTATTTTCCACTATATAAATAAAATTGCACTCCCAATATTATTCATATTATATCAAATAATATTTCTCCAACTTAGTATTATTTATTCCGTGTATTTAAGATTTAAATATCCATGAATAAAATTTATTTATTGCTTAATAAATTTATTCATCTCTTATATCCGAGACTAGTACCACTCAACCTTATTTATTATGCAGAACAAGTCCACTCGCGAGGTTTACATAATAAATCCTTATGAGCTCATCTCGGGGATATTATCAACCCTTACGGGATACACTGCCCCTTCAAGAATTCACGGCATGCCATATATAAAATATAGTGACCCAACTTAACCGGTAATTAACACAATTATCAAACCGGTTAATTCCTTTGGTAAATCAAAGTCACTTATATTAAATATACACACCCGCAATTGTTTCAGGGATTAAGAATAAAATACTCCGAGTCTCAAATCAATTATCGCCGAGCAATCCTAATTGATGAGTCTCAATCGATCCGCTCAATACACCAAGTGTACAAGTGTGATAAAATAATTAAGATAAATTATTTTCTCTCTCACACAACGACTATACCGATGGGTTGGTCCGTGTCCATCTAGGTCGTGAGCAACTGTTCGATTAAATACGAGTAACCGATAGTATGATCTTCTGTGTGCCCATGCAACACCATACTAACTACAACGTATAAAATCCAGGACTATAATTTGCATGTATTTAATTAACAATAATTAAAAGCAAATGAATGTCTGTAATTAATAGGTAAATGAAAGTGCAAACAGAGTTCAGAATACTCAAATCTAGACATTAAGTATACTACTCCATCACCGGAGGTGGTGGGGGCGCGGGGTCCTCTGTTGGAGTAGTATACTTAATGTCTAGATTTAAGTGTTTTGAACTCCTTGTGCACTGTCATTTATCTATTAATAAATAAACATTCATTTTCTTTTAATTATTGCTAATTAAATATATGCAAATTATAGTCCTAGATTATATACGTTGTAGTTAGTATGGTGTGCGTCGTCACACGGAAGATCATACTATCGGTTACTCGTATATAATCGAACAGTTGCTCACGACTTAGATGGACACGGACCACTCCATCGGTATAATCGTTGTATGAGAGAGAAAATAATTGGTCTTGATTATTTTATCATACATGTACACTTGGTGTATTGGGCGGATCGCTTGAGATTTATGAATTAGGATTGCCTTTGATAATTGATTTAAATCTCAGTGTATTTTATTCTTAATCCCCGATACAATTGCGGGTGTGTATATTTAATATAAGTGACTTTGATTTTCCAAAGGAATTGACCTGTTTATATATTGGGTCAATTACCGGTAAAGTTGGGTCACTGTATTTTATATATGACATGCCGTGAATTCTTGACGGGAAAGTGTATCCCGTAAGGGTTGATAATATCCCCGAGATGAGCTCATAAGGAATTATTATGTAAACCTCGCGAGTGGATTTGTTCCCGCATAATAATAAAGTTGAGTGGTACTATTCTCGGATATAAGAGATGAATAAATTTATTAAGCAATAAATAAATTTTATTCATGGATATTTATATCTTAAATACACGGAATAAATAATACTACCGGAGAAATATTATTTGATATAATATGGTTTAATATTAGGAGTGCAATTAATTTTTTATAGTGGAAAATAAAATTAATTAATATTAATGGAATTAATAGATTTGGGCTTGGGCTCAATTTAATCATTAATATTGGAAGCCCAATATTCCACCTCCTTTAGATCCCCTACGTAGCCTATAAAAGCACTACATGGTCTTCACTTTTTCACAAGACAAGAATATCATACTTGATATTCTAGAGAGTTGAAGTAGATCCATAGAGTTCGGAGGATCATCGCCCACCCGACGTTCGAACGAGTGCAAGGAATATGTGGGAAGATCCAAAGGTCATCGATTGATCTCGTTTCTCCGAACAACGAATCGAAGGTATAAAATCCTAAACACCCTTGATGATTTTATTCGATTTACTTATTGAAATTACCGTAGAACGCAAGATCCGAGGATCGAACCCCGGACGAGGATCGAACCGGGGGCGTGCGCATCGAAGGACCCTAGCCCACGGCTGGGGGTGCGATCGAACCTAGGGTTCGATCGCTGGGGTGGCGGGTTGGCGCCGCCGCGGCTCGCTGGGCGAGCCGCCCCCTCTTCCGCGAACGGCGAGTCGCCGGACTCGCCGTAGGGTTGACTCGATGCAACCCGGCAATCGCGAGGTGCGATCGCGAGCCCCGCGTGCGGGGGCTCGGGCTGGGCGCGCGCGTGGCTTCGGCCACGTCGTGCGTTAGGTTCGGGCTCCGGCTCGTACGCGGTGTTAGCGTGTTTTCCGGCGACGGGTTTTTGATCGGGCTATTGGTTCCGCAAATTTTAATAGCCCGGGATATCGAATTCCAACAATTGGTATCAGAGCGTGGTTTACGTTCGCGGTATTTTCGATAAAATTGTTCTAACTTGCAGGGATTCCGACTATTATGGCTTGTTTAATTCTTGTTAATTATTTTGTCATAATTGTTGTTGGAGTTGTATACTTAATGTCTAGATTTAAGTGATATGAACTCCCGATCCATTGCCATTAATCTATTTAATTAAATAAACAATTATTTGCGTTTAATTATTTATAATTAAATATATGCAAATTATAGTCCTAGATTATATACGTTGTAGTTAGTATGGTGTGCGACGTCACACGGAAGATCATACTATCGGTTACTCGTATATAATCGAACAGTTGCTCACGACCTAGATGGACACGGACCAATCCATCGGTATAGTCGTTGTATGAGGGAGAAAATAATCTGTCTTGATTATTTTATCATACTTGTACACTTGGTGTATTGGGCGGATCGCTTGAGATTTATCGATTAGGATTGCCTTGGATAATCGATTTAAATCTCAGTGTATTTTATTCTTAATCCCCGATACTATTGCGGGTGTGTATATTTAATATAAGTGACTTTGATTTTCCAAAGGAATTGACCGGTTTAATTATTGGGTCAATTACCGGTTAAGTTGGGTCGCTATATTTTATATATGACATGCTGTGAATACTTATCGGGACACACTTTCCCGTCAAGAATTCACGGCATGTCATACATAAGATACCGTGACCCAACTTTGCCGGTAATTGACCGGTTATTCTAATCAGTCAATTCCTTTGGAAAATCAAAGTCACTAATATTAAATGCACACACCCTCAATAATATCAGGGATTAAGAATAAAATACACTGAGATTTAAATCGATTATCAAAGGCAATCCTAATCGATAAATCTCAAGCGATCCGCTCAATACACCAAGTGTACAAGTATGATAAAATAATCAAGACCAATTATTTTTTCACTCATACAACGACTATACCGATGGATTGGTCCCTGTCCATCTAGGTCGTGAGCAACTGCTCGATTATATACGAGTAACCGATAGTATGATCTTCCGTGAGACGACGCACACCATACTAACTGTTGGAATATGTGACCGGCGAGCCAACGGTTGGCCGAGCGGTTAACCGTATTCCGTTATATAACGGTTTATTTCGTTAATTAATGAAACCTATATTAATGTCATATACTATATCTGCTCCCAATGTTGAATCATAGATATAGTCATGTACGGTTACACATGTAGTATGAATTCAGTTTTGTGGAAACCGAGAGATAATTCTGTTAACGCAACGTAACTGGTCAAACTCTGTTCCTAGTCGATGGGTTATGCCAATAACAAGGATACCCGGCCTTTCCCCCTTGACACTAGCACTTAGTGTATGTGGGCTAATCTCGAGCCTCGATGTTTGGACATCGACATACTTTAGTGGGTGCTCACTGTTGATGAGTTCACTGAACCCCCTCTCCCTGGAATCTCTAAGTGGTTATCACTGATCGAGTAGAGAATTCCATAATATAGTTGTACACAATTAATCCTTAAGACCCAAACATCACCGTGACTTCATCAGAGGACTAGCTGTATCGTGACATGTCTCTGATTCCCTGGAAAGGGAGTAAGTCGAAAAAGGAGACAATGTTCGTGCAGTTCGAAATCTGATGTGAAGTCTGTGCATGGTAGTAGGGGATCTAATCGCTTGATATAGATCATGGATGTCCTGTGTGTTCTGATGGTTCGTAGTCCCGGAATCTCTGGCCAGAGTTGAATAGTGATGTGATTAGAGAAATGTGTTTCTCTGAATCAATCACGACTGGATTTTACGAAACCTAGAACGTACGCACATTTATCAAACTCAACAAGAGATCTCGATTAACCAATATCTCTAGTTTGATCGAGACATATGTATCAGAGGGATCGTACTGTACGCTAACTATATTACAAGGTTCTTGCAGGCACTTCATTTGTATTTAGGGAATTAGTGAAGCGTTGCTGCTAGACGCTCGTCACTGATTCGTTGGGCACCGACTTGTTCGGAGATTAAATAATATGATTATTAATCTAAAACTCTTGGGAGTAGTTGAAATAAGAACAATATGTTGTTCGAATCACAATATGTTGTGAGCCCACGGCTAGTTATTCACCTGAACCATTGAGGGCACATTCTCGTGTAAACCGATCCTTGAATACGATCATGTATTAATTAACTGTTAATTAAGTACATATAGTCGGAGGTCAATATGATTGAATCCGAGATTCATAATTGTGATTATGAGTTGGAAATAATACTGAGCTAAAGAAAACGGACACGGTGGTGTACACTTTCTATTTTGGGAAATTTCTCGATTTAGCAGTACCCCTGAAATGGGCTTTCCGATTTTGTAAAATTGGAAATTTTTATTATTATCTCATATTGATGAGAAAATTAAAACGAGAACGAAAATATAATTGTTATATTTTTCGGAGATCAAATTGATTGTCAATTTTGGAGAAACGTAATGACGGCTACTGAATTGGGCCGGCTAGGGTTAATGGATCCGATCCATTAGGGTTTGAGCCCAACAAGGTCTTTTCCTCACCTATAAAAGGAGCCTCTTGTTGGAATTCGATATCCCGGAATTAATAAATTTAAATAAATAAATTATCTAATTAATTCCAACCGATATCCTTTGGAGATGGAATATCCGGAGTTGTCAAAGTTGCGGAACAACAACTCCAAACGAAATCCCGGTTGCCGGAAACACGCCACGAACCTCCACGGGGATAGCCCAACCAAGCAACCGGTCACGGGAGAACCCGTGGATGCCCGCTCGAGACCCCGCGTGAGCTCGCGGCTGTTCGCGACAGCCGCCTAGGGCTTCTCGTAGCAGCCCGTGCGGGACAGCCCGCATCGCCCCGTGCAGCAGCTCGCATCGCACGCGAGTCCGCTACGGGAAAACCCGTAGCTCGCTGCGAGCATGCACGAGGCTGCCCAGCTACGCCCCCGATGATCGTAGCCCGCCACGATCCAAGTCGTGGCTAGCGATCATCCCAGCCGCCGCCGTGCGAGCGGCGGTTCCACCGCGCGAGCGGCTGCCTCTCCGCGCGAGCGGAGACAGCCCCGCGCGAGCGGCGCTGGGCGCCCAGCCGGCCTTTGTGCCCTTCGACACTTCAGCCCGAGCCGACGATCCGCCGGCGGTCCGGTGGTCTTCGACCACCACCGCCCGGTTTTTCCTCGTCATGGGTCTCGTCATCGGATCTTGGTTCACGGTATAATCACGATAAATAAACGATTAAATCATAAAGAGAGTTTTACGATTTACCTCGTTCTCGTTGTTCGGAAAAACGAAGAACTCAATTTGAAGACCTTGAGATCTTCCCATGTATTCCTTGCACTAGCTCGAACGTCGTATGGGCGACGATTTTCAGAACTCCATGGATCTCCCTCTCTACTTTCTCTGTCTAGAATTGTGTTCTTCAAGTTATGAGAATAGAGAAGACCATGTAGTGCTTTTATAGGCTACGTAGGGGATCTTAAGGAGGTGGAATATTGGGCTTCCAATAATAGTGATTAAATTGAGCTCAAGCCCAAATCTATTAATCCTTACTATTATTAATTAATTTTATTTTCCACTATATAAAATTAATTGCACTCCCAATATTAAACCATATTATATCAAATAATATTCTCTCCGGTAGTATTATTTATTCCGTGTATTTAAGATATAAATATTCATGAATAAAATTAATTTATTGCTAATTAATTTATTCATCTCTTATATCCGAGAATAGTACCATTCAACCTTAATTATTATGCGGAACAAATCCACCTGCAGTGTTTACATAATAATTCTTTATGAACTCATCTCGGGGATATTATCAACCCTTATCGGGATACACTTTCCCTTCAAGAATTCACGGCGTGTCATATATAAAATACCGTGACCCAACTTTACCGGTAATTGACCCAATATTCAAATCGGCCAATTCCTTTGGAAAATCAAAGTCACTAATATTAAATATACACACCCGCAATAATATCGGGGATTAAGAATAAAATACACTGAGATTTAAATCGATTATCTAAGGCAATCCTAATCGATAAATCTCAAGCGATCCGCCCAATACACCAAGTGTACAAGTATGATAAAATAATCAAGACAAATTATTTTCTCTTTCATACAACGACTATACCGATGGATTGGTCCTTGTCCATCTAGGTCGTGAGCAACTGTTCGATTATATACGAGTAACCGATAGTATGATCTTCCGTGTGACATCGCACACCATACTAACTACAACGTATATAATCTAGGACCATAATTTGCATATATTTAATTATAAATAATTAAATGCAAATAATTGTTTATTTAATTAAATAGATTAATGACAATGGATCGGGAGTTCATATCACTTAAATCTAGACATTAAGTATACAACTCCATCAATCTCCCACTTATACTAAGGTCTAGTCTTTTCTTCCAAACTCCCGACTCCCATACTCTTCACGTGCTTAAAATGCACTTCCAAGAAGTGCCTTGTGAAAGAGCAATCTAGATTGTCGTTCCGAAGTTATCTTGGTGACTACAACGTCGTCTTCCCCGACGATGACTCGTATCAGGTGGTACTTGCTCTATTTGTTATCTTACACTTATGGACTTGTGATTTCTTACAATTTGCCATCGCACCGCTATTTACATAGCCTTTGGCAAACTAAGAATCACATCTAAGTCCCAGAGGTTATCCCAGAGCTATAAAAAAACTTCCGCTGCCTCTGAGGCCGCTATTTGGTTATCCATGGCAGAGTCCGAAAACCATCGTGCTTATCACTCTTCCATGTTAAAGCTCCTCCTCCTTTAATAGTGAAACACATAGCCTGATATCGACTTACATCGGTCCTTTTTGTGATTAGAAATCTTAGAAAATGTAATCCAAAGGAAAAGCTCGTCTGCTCCGTAATCTAGTACTTCGAAAGTACTTTACAGCAGTCGAATATTCCTTTCCAGGATTACCTTGATATCCTCCCACTATGCTAACCGCATAGCCGATATCAGGTTCTTGTTTTTCAACATTGCATTTATTAAGCTTTCCACACTCAAAGTGTAGGAAATTGCTTTCATTGCTTCTATCTCCTTTTGTGTTCCAGAACACATATCCTTAGATAGATGCATTCCGTATCTGAAAGGTAACGAATCTTTCTCGGAATTTTGCATGTTAAAACGAACCATAATCATATATATGTAATATGTCCAGGAGAAGTACAATGTTCTTTCCTAGAGATCCAAGATCTTAAGAACATGTCCAACTTCTTCCTATATCTTTCATATTGATTTATCTAGACAACCATCATTTTATGTCTTGACAACATCTTTACATTGTTACCAATGATAAGAATGTTCTCTACATAAAACCCGAGAAACACCACCTTGTTCCATCACGTTTCCAATACACACGATTCGTCTATGCTTTGATGAATCCATAAAATGGACAATCTCATCAATTTGCAAGTACCACGAACTCAATGCTTCGTTTCAATCCATAAATGGATCAACTAAGCTTGTACTCTAAATGATCTTGCCTCTTAGCAATAATCCTTTGGATTCCATTGCTTTCTAAGAAGGCACATTTAGATCTAGTACTGCCTCCATGTAGATCCAGGGATCGATTTCATGTATACTAGGTCCAGAGTCCGAAGACTCTCCTAGTCTTATGAATATCTCTGGTTGACCCACAACCTCCCACTACAACAGCATTCCGGTGTATTAACAATAATAACAGTAGGTGCAGTTAGTGGTGTACCGCTACTCGGTTTGGCTGGTTTCCAGTCTTCTTCGTTCTCTCTCATTTCAAAGTATCATGTCACTTTGGGCTTGTGGTTCATCACATAGTTTTTCTCTAAGAATCAGGCGTTAGAACTTATAACGTCCTTCTGGTTCATAGTACTATTGAACATGTTGGAAATCGACTACCCGGGATGCGTTCGTTCGATCACTCGAACATCCGAACGATCCCAGTCGACCTCCAGGTCCGTTACTCCGTTCACGTGCCAGCCCGTGTCCCGATTCACGCCCAGCCATTGCCCCGAAGGACAACCGCGCGAACCAGAGCTGGCTGCCCGAAAAACAGCGAAACGGCGACCGCCGTTTGCCCTCCGGCGACCGCCGTTTGTCCGCGAACAGCAGCGCGACCTGCTGTTCCGAGCGCGTTTCCGGGTCGATTTTCCTCTTCCGACTACCGATCCGGAGGTCCTTGACCCCCAGTAGTCGAGGAACATGATCCACGACGCCCGGAACCCGATCTTAGATCCGATGTATTTTTAACGAAATAGAAAACGAAACGTATGCGGAATAAGGGTTTCGATTTCTTATAGCTTTGTCGCGTGATTCGGAGAAGCCGAATTGTTGAGACCACGAAGCCTTCCGGTGTATGTCTCTATCCCCGACGTTCAGCCGTTGAGTGGGCAACGATCCGCTGAACCTTCCTCTTCTCCTTTCTCTCTTAAACCCACCGTAGGAATAATATCCTCAGTCTCAGAAATATATTTGCGCAAGCAAAATTATTTCTACAGAATTATTACTGCGCTAATCTGAATTAATTAAGCAGAGGAAAAATAATTGCGCAAGCTTTTATTTTCTCTGCAGAATTAATTATAGCGGCGTAAGTAAGGTTTTGATTTTCTGTCTCAGAAATATAATTGCGCTAGCAATCAATTTCTGCAGAAAATAATAACAGCGCTAATCTATTTATTTTTTACAGAAAAATAATTGCGCAACAATTTATTTTTCTCCACAAAAATAAAATAGCGGCGTTTCTTAGGTTTAGAGAAAGAGAGGGTGAGGTATTTATAGAGCTACACCAGGGACCTTATGGAAATTAATTATTAGGCTAAATTGCAATTTAATTAACTCGGCGTCCTAAAAGGCAAACCTTAATTAAATTCCACAATTTTAATTATAATTAATTCCACTATAAAATTATAATTGAATTCCCAATAATTAATTTATATTATTTCAACAATAATAATTCCGCCGAATTACTTATACGACTTTCCCCATGTTTAAGATATCGTATGTCCACGAATTAACTTTAATGACTAATAATTAAATTAACTCGTTTCTTGTTATCCGAGACTAGTACCACTCATCCTTATTATCATGTGGAACGAATCCACCTGCAGGGTTTACATGATAAACTTTATGAGCTCATCTCGGGGACATCATCAACCAAATAAATGGGACACGGTTTCCTGTCTATAATCTATAGCATGCCGTGTGTACAATTCCGATTCCCAATTTACTGAGAATATTGACTAATCAATTAGTCTCACTCACTAGTAAGTCAAAGAACCGAGAACTGGACACACGCACCTATAATTATATAGGGATTAGGAATTCGTATATCCGTAATATCTGAGGTCTAGTTCGATTACTGCGATTAGTATAAATCGAACGCCCTCCCGTGGTCCTGCTCAATACACCAAGTGTACGAGTGTAACATGATAGTCAAGACCGACTATCTACCAGTCACACTACGACGTACCGATGGATTGTCCCTGTCCATCTAAGTCGTGAGCTACTGTTCGATAGTATACGAGTAACCGACAGTATGATCTTCCGCGTGTCTCCTCACGCCATACTGTCTACAACGTATACATCAAGGACTATTGCATTAAATGCAATCATGCTTGAATCATATCTAGAATTAAGTTATAGATAAGGAGTTCCGTATTTGCACTAAACTAGACATTTAGAATACAACTCCATCAATCTCCCACTTATACTAAAAGTCTAGTCGCCCTCTCCCAAACATCAGATTCCCATAACCTCATCACGCCTACCCAACGCTTTCGCTGGAAGTGCCTCTGTGAACGGGTTTACCAGGCAATCCTCTCGATGCTATCTAGGTGACAACTTCATCGTCTTACTAGACGATCTCTCGAATCAGGTGGTACTTGCGCTCTACGTGTTATCTCCCACTGTGGACTCGTGGCATTTCAAGTTTGCCAATACCGCTATTCAAAATAGCTTTTGGTAAACTAGAAACCACATCTAAGTCCCTTAGGAAGTTTTGGAGCCACACTGACCTTTTAACTGCCTCAGAGGCCGTTATCCTTTCAGTTTCCATGGTAGAGTCCGTAATGCATCGCTGCTTTACATTCTTCCATGTGACTACTCCACTTCACAGTGAGAACACATAGCCTGACTTCGACTTTCGACTGTCCCTGTTTGATTTGGAAATCCAATTCTATGTAATCCAAAAGAAACAACTTGACTGCTTTGTAACTCAGAACATAATTCCTGGTCCTCTGCAGGAACCTAAACATGTTCTTAACATCAGTCGAGTGATCCTTTCCAGGATTACTATGATATCTCACCACCATGCCCACGGCATAGTAGATATCAGTCTCGTGCATAGCATTACATACATTAAGCTTCCCACCATTAAGGTGCAGGGAACTGCTTACTCTTCATCTATCTCCTTTATTGTGTCGGACACAAAACTTTAGATAGACGAATTCCACATTTAAAAGGTGAAGACCTTTCTTGGAATTCTGTATGCTGCAACGAGTAAGAATTGTATTTATGTATGAGGCTCGAGATAAGTTCTATGTTCTTTTCTGGCGATCATTTATAACTTTGATCCCAAGAACATTCCCGACTTCTCCTAAGTCTCTTACATTGAATTACTCGGACAACCATCCCTTTATGTCCGATAACATCTTTCATATTGTTGCCAATTTAGAAGGATGTCGTTTACATAAAGAATGAGAAAACACCACATCTTTTCTGTCACTTCTTTATTACACTCAGGACCTAAACATGCCTTGAATGAATCCATGAAATGGATTTTCTCATAGGTCCGCATGTGTCCAAGATCTTGAAGCTTCCTTCAATCCTAAGATTGATTAAGCTTGCTTACCGAATGCTCTTGGCTCTTTTCGATGAATCTCTCTGGCTGTCCCACACAGATGGCCCCGTCAAGACTTCGATTTAGGAAATCTGTCTTGACTTCCATCTTCCATGTGATGACAAAAGAATCCGGATCAACTTTTGCCAAGACTGAGCATCTTGATCTTTCAGCGTCTCGTCATAGATCCAGGGTTCAGCTTCATGTTCTCCAGGTAACAAGTCCGAAGACTCACCTATAAACATGAACCTGTTGGGTTGTCTAACAACCCTCCCACTACGACGACTCTCCGGTGTATCTTTAGTGACTAAAGATTATAGTAGTGAACTACTCAGTTAGGCTGGTTCTAAGTCTTGATCAGTCCCTCTAAGCACATTAAGTATTACTCTACTCTTGGCTTGTGAACTTGCATATATATAGTCCATGTCTAAGAACCGAACATTGATGCAATCAATGAACATCTGGTCCTTTGGACTATATTACATATCTCAATTCGTTTTCTTAGGGTATCCTATAAACAGCCGAATATCAGTACAAGTTTCCAAAGGAATCAAGTTCAGGATAAACGCCGTTGTTTCCAAGCCATATCCCAAAAACGATTTAGGTAACTCCGACTGTCTACTTTCCCATATCTATAAGAGTCCTATTCCTTCTTTACAACACATTATTTTGCCGAGGCATAAATGGTGTAGTCTGTTGGGAGTTAATCCCATTTTCTGATAAGTATGCCTTACTCCTCAAAGAGGTCTGCATATATCAGAGCGAATCAACTCTAGTACTTTCTTGGATCTTTTCCCTTTAACCGTAAAGGGTTGCTCGGTAATTAAAACTTCCAAGTATGATTCGAAGGTTGGAAGGTCCTTTCCTTCAACCTGGCTGAGTAGTCCATCAGCTTTCACCCTTTGAATCGTACTCAAGTTAAAATGATCTAGCCTAAGATTCCATAAGTACATTTGATTTATCCTAGAAGGATCTTTACTCTTATTGGGGTTCGACATTGTGTTATTAGCTCCGGTCTGTTGCATCGTGGAAGAATACGGATTTAGTATTAAATTTTCTATCAATATACCAGAATAGATAATATCCCCGTTTCCTAAAGAAACGGAATATCTATTCTAAGTCAACTTAGAAATCCGAAATGAAATTTCTTTCTAAATGCCGGCACATAAAGACAATTTATTAGAACTAAAATCCTACCGTTAAAACATTTAACATCTCCCACTGCAACGGCTGTTACCTTAACATTATTGCCCATGTAGGTTACTACTTCTTCCTTTCTAAGTCTCCGGGTTTCCTGGAACCCCCGCATTTAAATGCAGACATGATTAGTGGTTTCCGTATCCACACACCAGGTACTGGTAGATAACACCACTAAACATGTTTCGGTGACTAAGGAGAAGTTAACTTCTAGTTGCTTTGAGAGGACAATCAAACTCCCAGTATCCAAAATGCTTACAACGGAAGCACTTACCCCTTGGGCTTGCTTTTCCCATTCCGTGGTCCAGATATATTAGGCCCACTGGGTTTCCGTATTTTCTTCTTCTTCCTTTTGCCGCCCGAAGGCCTAGGAAGAGCCAATTTCTCAGCCACAAGTGTTTTGAGAGCCATTAAAGATTCCCTCAGCCGCTTGAAGTTCAACCAGGAGCTCCGCCATTGAATAAGACCTCTTATCCATGTTATATTTTAGGCGGAACTGCTCAAAACTTCTCGGCAGAGACTGGAGCACAAAATCAACCTGGGTTACCCCATTGATAATTGTTCCCAGAATCTCTATCTCATTAAGATAGCCCATCATTCTAAGAACGTGATCCCTCACGGGCGTTCTTTCCGACATGATGGCCGTCATGAGTTGCCTCATTTCACTTTGCCCGGCTGTCCTGTCCAACTTCTTGAGGTTAATCATCATATCACAGGTAATGGTCATGGCATGATCCCGATGTCACAGCACATTTGACATGAAAGCCATAATGTTGCTCCGCGTCATCTCATAGCCTTGATCCATTTCCAATGAGCTTCCTTTCCTCAGTAGTGGAATCATCATTTGGTTCAGCAGGTTAATTGACTTGGAGTACATATTTGTACTCCTCTGCAGTTAGGACAATGTCCAAGTTTCTTTTCCAATCCATACAATCAGGTTCAGCGAGTTTGTTGACTTTTAATGGGAATAATACCATATAAAACAAACAATGAGTTTAATTCGATATCATTTCCCTCAAGTGATATCATTAAACTACCAATCATTTCCAAAATCCTATCAGACATAGCAAGCCACGTTCTTGTGGACGTTTACCAGTCCAAATGATTTTATGATTGGATTTCACTTCGGTCCTACATCATTATAGCAGTGACTCCGATGGGGAGGATACTATAAAGCGTACCCAAGTGTATACCATTTCTCAGTACTAAGTCCACCGCTCGGGAACCACATGTCCACCGCAAGCCACGTTCTTGTGGACGTTTACGTTGACATGCGGTCCTCCACGACTTTCTATAACTGTCGAGCCTCAATTAATCCCAAAGTTCCGTTTCCATTTAGCAAGCCACGTTTTTGTGGACGTTTACTAAAACAAACAACTTTATTAATTGAATCTCACTTATTTAAATGTCATAGAATCTTAATTAACCCAAAGTACCGTTTCCATTTAGCAAGCCACGATAGTGTGGACGTTTACTAAAACAAACAACTTTGTTAATTGACTCTTACATTTATTAAATTTCACAATTTTATTAATCAAAGCTTGATATCTCGTAAGTGAAACTCGAAGTTTCTAACCAGCGATCAATCATGCAATTGAGCCCTATCTCTCACAAAGTGAGGGAGCCAATCAGACAATCGATCTAGTCATCGAATGACTCGAAAGTCTCTAATCTGTGTCATCGACATAACCAAGCGCTTTGGCTCCATTCCACTCCCCGAGGTGAGAATGAGTCGAGTTGAAATTAGTCTTTGAATGACAGATTAGGCATTTCTTTTGAGAAATATAATTGTTCAATTTTATAAGTGGATTTTAAATTCGAATTTTGATCCAGTGATATCCGTGTATCGACTTTATCCGATAGGGAGGATGACACTAAAGCCAACTCGTAAGTCAATACACATCACATTCAAAACAGAGAATGGAGACCGCGGGATTGTTTCCAATCCCTCTCCCACTTAGTATTTTACGATAAGGGATAACACGCATAAATAATTTAAGCATAATAATAAACACGTAAATCACATTAAAAGCAATTAACGTGGCCTCGATTATTATGGCCTTAAATATTTTCCAATGCACGTCTCTTGAAACTTCATCTCGTTGCTCGTCTCGATCTCGGTCCACCACCGACTCGCTCGAGGGTCAAGAGACGAACTCCTCCCACTGGAGCCTCGTCTCGAGCCTCGTTGAGTCGTCCGTGGGGTCGAACAAACCCCAGCCCCGCTGCTGCCCGTCGCGAACACGGGGTGTGTTCGATGGCTGCCCGTTGCCGGTTCGCTCTCCTCGATCCTCGTTTCTCCGGGTTTTGATCTCGTCTCGATCCACCAAAATTAGTAAGAAAAATTACAAGAATTAACTTACTAAATCCGGCATCGATCCTATACAAGGTGATCGACCCTATACATGTCCCGGATACAACGAAAAATATATAAACCTAACGACTCAACCCGTCGTTTTTATCTATTACAAACAAGCATCGTTTTTCCAAAACAAAAACAATCTCGACAAGCCCGAGAGTTTAATCAAACCACAAATTAAAGCACAACATTCATCATAACATTGGCCATAATAACCGGGTTCAACCTGCAAAACAATTCTCGCAAAAATACATCGAATCGACAAAACCGGCTCTGATACCAATTGTTGGAAATCGACTACCCGGGATGCGTTCGTTCGATCACTCGAACATCCGAACGATCCCAGTCGACCTCCAGGTCCGTTACTCCGTTCACGTGCCAGCCCGTGTCCCGATTCACGCCCAGCCATTGCCCCGAAGGACAACCGCGCGAACCAGAGCTAGCTGCCCGAAAAACAGCGAAACGGCGACCGCCGTTTGCCCTCCGGCGACCGCCGTTTGTCCGCGAACAGCAGCGCGACCTGCTGTTCCGAGCGCGTTTCCGGGTCGATTTTCCTCTTCCGACTACCGATCCGGAGGTCCTTGACCCCCAGTAGTCGAGGAACATGATCCACGACGCCCGGAACCCGATCTTAGATCCGATGTATTTTTAACGAAATAGAAAACGAAACGTATGCGGAATAAGGGTTTCGATTTCTTATACCTTTGTCGCGTGATTCGGAGAAGCCGAATTGTTGAGACCACGAAGCCTTCCGGTGTATGTCTCTATCCCCGACGTTCAGCCGTTGAGTGGGCAACGATCCGCTGAACCTTCCTCTTCTCCTTTCTCTCTTAAACCCACCGTAGGAATAATATCCTCTGTCTCAGAAATATATTTGCGCAAGCAAAATTATTTCTACAGAATTATTAGTGCGCTAATCTGAATTAATTAAGCAGAGGAAAAATAATTGCGCAAGCTTTTATTTTCTCTGTAGAATTAATTATAGCGGTGTAAGTAAGGTTTTGATTTTCTGTCTCAGAAATATAATTACGCTAGCAATCAATTTCTGCAGAAAATAATAACAGCGCTAATCTATTTATTTTTTACAGAAAAATAATTGGGCAACAATTTATTTTTCTCCACAAAAATAAAATAGCGGCGTTTTTTAGGTTTAGAGAAAGAGAGGGTGAGGTATTTATAGAGCTACACCAGGGACCTTATGGAAATTAATTATTAGGCTAAATTGCAATTTAATTAACTCGGCGTCCTAAAAGGCAAACCTTAATTAAATTCCACAATTTTAATTATAATTAATTCCACTATAAAATTATAATTGAATTCCCAATAATTAATTTATATTATTTCAACAATAATAATTCCGCCGAATTACATATACGACTTTCCCCATGTTTAAGATATCGTATGTCCACGAATTAACTTTAATTACTAATAATTAAATTAACTCGTTTCCTGTCTATAATCTATAGCATGCCGTGCTGGAAATCGATATCCCGGGCCATTAAAATTTGCGGAAAATAATAACCCGACCGAAATCCTCGATCGCCGGAGATCCGATCACGAACCACCGTACGAGCCGGAGCTCAACCGAGCACCACCACGGTCCGCCCGTGGTGCCCAGCCGAGCCCCCGCACGGGGCTCGCGATCATCTCGCGATGATCGCTGGGATGCCTCACGGCATCCCCGGGGCTGCTCGTAGCAGCCCCGCAGCGAGCTCACGGGCTCGCTGCTCGCGGGGCGTCCAGCCCCGTACGCCCGCTACGGGAGAACCCGCAGCACATACGAGGTGGCTACGGGTGACCCCGTAGCATACCCGCGATCGAGCTCACGGGCTCGATCGCCCCCGGCGTCCAGCCGGGGCTTCATGCGTGCCCGGCGATCGAACCCTAGGTTCGATCGCCACCCCCTAGGCTCCCAGCCGAAAGTTGCTCTCGATCCCGGCGGGGATCCCTAGACCGCCGGCGGTCCGGTGGTCTACAACCACCACCGCCCGGTCTATCCCCGTCCCCGGTCTCGTCGTTTTCCCGGATCGTGTGTTCATGTATGTATCACAATCAATTCACATAAAATCATAGAAGAGAGTATATGATTTTACCTTTTGATTCGTTGTGCGGAGAAACGAAATCAAGATGATGACCTTACGATCTTCCCACGTATTCCTTGCACTAGCTTGAACGTCGGGTGGGCGACGATCCTCCAAGCTTATGGATCCTCTTCAACTCTCTAGAATATCAAGTATGATAATCTTGTCTTATTGTTATGAGAAAGTGAAGACCATGTAGTGCTTTTATAGGCTACGTAGGGGATCTAAAGGAGGTGGAATATTGGGCTTCCAATATTAATGATTAAATTGAGCCCAAGCCCAAATCTATTAATCTCCCATTAATATTAATTAATTTATTTTCCACTATATAAATTAATTGCACTCCCAATATTAAACCATATTATATCAAATAATATTTCTCCGGTAGTATTATTTATTCCGTGTATTTAAGATTTAAATATCCATGAATAAAATTAATTTATTGCTAATTAATTTATTCATCTCTTTAATCTGAGACTAGTACCATTCAACCTTAATTATTGTGCGGAACGAATCCACTCATGAGGTTTACACAATAATTCCTTATGAACTCATCTCGAGAATATTATCAACCCTTCCGGGATACACTTTCCCGTCAAGTATTCACGGCATGTCATATATAAAATATAGTGACCCAACTTAACCGGTAATTAACCCAATAATTAAATCGGTTAATTCCTTTGGAAAATCAAAGTCACATATATTAAATATACACACCCGCAATAGTATCGGGGATTAAGAATAAAATACTCTGAGACTTGAATCGATTATCTCAAGGCAATCCTAATCGATAAATCTCAAGCGATCCGCCCAATACACCAAGTGTACAAGTGTGATAAAATAATTAAGATAAATTATTTTCTCTCTCACACAACGACTATACCGATGGATTGGTCCATGTCCATCTAGGTCGTGAGCAACTGTTCGATTAAATACGAGTAACCGATAGTATGATCTTCTGTGCGCCCATGCACACTATATTAACTACAACGTATAAAATTCAGGACTATATTTCGCATAATTAATTAATAATAATTAAATGCAAATAATTGTTTATTAATTAAATAGGTTAAATGCTATGACCGGGAGTTTACCGTTACTTAAATCTAGACATTAAGTACACAACTCCAACAATCTCCCACTTGTACTAATGTCTAGTCATTTCCTCCAAACTCCCGACTCCCATACTCATCACGTGCTTAGAGTTGTACTTCCAAGAAGTACTATGTGAATGAGCACTCTAGGTTGTCGCTCTGAAGTTATCTTGGTGACTACTGCATCGTCTTCCTTGACGATGACTCGTATCAGATGGTACTTGCTGTATGTGTTACCATCACTTTTGACTTATGACTTCTTCTAGTTTACCGTGCACCGCTATCCAATAGCCTTTGGTAAACTAAGAGTCATATCCAAGTCAAGAGGTTATCCCGGAACCTAACCAAAACTTACGCTGCCTCTGAGGCTGCTTATTCGGTTATGAGAGAGTCTGAGAAGCGTCCTGCTTATCACTCTTTCACTTCATGGTTCCACCTCTTTCTAAAAGTGAACACATAGTCTGATATCGACTTGCACTGGTCCTCCTCTGATTTAAGATCTGAGAATTTGTAATCAAAGAGGATTTCGTCTTGCTTAATAATCCAGTACTTCGCAAGTACTATTACAACATCCGAAAATCTCTTGTCTAGATTACTTTGATATCCTCCCACTACGCAAACCGCATAGTTGATATCAGGTTCTTGTTTTACAACATTGAATCTATAAAGCTTTCCATACTTGAAGTATAGGAAACTGCTTTGTCCTTATCTATCTCCTTCATGTGTTCGAACACATACCCTTTAGATAGATGTATATTCTGTCTCTGAAAGGAAATAACCTTTCTCAGAAGTATGCATGTTTAAAAACAAACCATAATCGTATAAGATATCTAGGAGAAGTACAATGTTCTTATCCTTAGATCGAAAGATCTTAAGAACATGCTCTAACTTCTACTCAATCTTATATCTTGATTCATTTAGACAACCATTATCTTATGTCTGACAACATTTTCTACATTGTTGCCAATGATGAAATTGTCATCTACATAAAATCTCCGAGAAACACCACCTTGTTTCTATTACATCTCCAATACATCTTTCGTCTTTGCCTTTTGATGAATCCATCAAATGGACTATCCCATCAATTCGCAAGTTCTACGATTTATAGCTTTGTTTCAATCCATAAATGGATTTACTAAGCTTGTACTCTAAATGATCTTGCCTCTTAACAATAATCCTTATTGTTTTCTAAGCAGACACATTTAGATCCATTACCGCCCTCGTGCAGAGCTAGGGATCGATTTCATCTTTACTAGATCCAGAGTCCGAAACTCTTCTAGTCTTATGAACATCTCTGGTTGTTCAACAACCTCCCACTGCAACGGCGTCCCGATGTATAACAGTAACAACAGTAGGTGCAGTGTGTGGTGTACTTCTACTCGGTTTGGCTGGTTCCTAGTCTTTGTCCTTTTTCTCATTCCAAGGTACTGCGTCAGTTCGGGCTTTGTGGTTCTTCTAATAGTCTTTCTCTAAGAACCGGGCGTTACACGTCCTTCTGGCTCATAGTACTATAGAACACACAATACTTTGTTCATCTAGGATATCCTACAACCATATTGAATATGCCGTTGTCTCCAGGAATATCCATAGAACATAGGTAGTTCCGAACAACTTGTTCTTTTACTATTAGAATTCTATTTCTTACTGACTCACCATCTCTACACGTAAGTGTATGGTGTAGTCATTTGAGACTTAATCTCAATCTTTGATTATGCTATGTGTTATGTGGTAGCCTCCGCGATTTTAGTCGCAGGCTTCCAATGGATATACTTAGAAGGTTCCCCATAATTGCTTTGTGACTTAAAACACTTTGCTTTTATGGCACATCAAGTATTCTAATCCATGTTTCGAGTATTCTCAAAAGAACTACTCACATCTTACACATATGTCTGCATATATCATTGATCATTCTCAATACTTGTCCGAATTCTATCTTTTACCAAAAGGTATGCTTAGTTGTATTATCTTCCAAACTTGATTCTTAGGTCGGAAGGTCCATTCCTTCAACTATAATTGATCAAATCAATTTCAACCTTTTGAATCTTATTTGAACAAATACTACTAAGTATAAGAATTCACAAGTATAATGATTTTAACAAGAAATATATCTAAATAGTAAAACAAGTTATAGAACGGTTTGTTGCATCGTGGTAGACTAAGGATTCATCATTCATATATTGCTATCTAATGTACCAGAATAGATAATACCCATTATTTCTTATCAAAATCATCACCATGATTAAAGAAATAAAATATCCATTCATAAATAATAGAAATCCAGAACAAAAGTTCTTTCTAAAATAAAGGGTACATAATGCAATAAACTTGAAATGAAATCCTATTATTCTACTAAAGCAGATAAATGTCTTCCACTGCAACAGCTGCCTCCTCTACAGCTTTCGCCCGTGTAGAATTGAATTCTTCTTCTCTAAGTCGCCGGGTTTTCTGGAACCCCTGCATTTAAAATGCACATACCGTCAGTGGTTCCATATCTACACACCAGATTTCTGGTAGATAATACCGCTGACTATGTTTTTACGACTAAAGAAAAATTCGTACCTTTGAGAGGACATTCAGACTTCCAGTGTCCAGTCTTATTGCATCGGAAGCACTTGCCTCTTGGCTTTGCAGCCCCCACTCGTGGTCCACTCCTCTTGGCACCACTGGGTTTCCAGGCTTGCTTCCTTTTCATGCCCCTACCTCCAACAGGCTTCAAGCCTTTGGACTTGGTAGCTACAAGCGCTTAAGACTTGCCCTTCTTGTAGATCCCCTCTGCCGCCTTTAGTTCAGTCAGGAGTTGCGCAAGAGTATAAGATAGTTTACCCATATTATAGCTCATACGAAACTGCTCAAAACTAGGGGTCAGAGACTGGAGTATGATGTCGACTTGCGTCTCAGCATCAATAGAAGCTCCTAGGACCTCAAGTTCATTCAACAAACTCATCATCTTAAGAACGTGCTCCCCAACGGGCGTTCCTTCAGACTGAGTAGTCGACATGAGGACTCTCATGGCTTCTTGCCTAGCCGCACGATCTTGCTCCCCAAACATCTCCTTGAGGTTAAACATCATATCATAGGCAGTGTCCATCGGCTGATGTTGGGTTCGGAGTACATTTGACATGGAAGCCAAAATATAACACCTAGCCATTTCATCAGCCTTTTTCCACTTCCGATATGTCAGTTTTTCCTCATCAGTTGAGGCAGTCGTGGGCTCGGCAGGGCACACTTCATGGAGTACATACTTGTACTCCTCAGAAGTTAGGACAATGTCTAAATTTCTCTTCCAATCAATGTAATTGGGACCAGTGAGCTTATGCTCCTTGAGTATCACAGAAAGTGGGTTCATAGCTATTCTCTAAACCTATAAGCACATTTAAACAAACAATCAATTTAATATCCGATATTATCTCCCTCAAATAATATCATTAAATTACTAATCACATCTAAAATCCCATTAGGTAAGGCAAGCCACGTTCGTGTGGACGTTTACCCACCCAAATGATTTAGCAATTAGATTTGCTTCGGTCGTACATCATTATAGCGTTACTTCGTTGGGAAGAATACTATAAAGCGTACCTAAGTGTAAACCATTACTCAGTACTAAGGTGAATCATTTGGAACTGCTACGTCACCGCAAGCCACGTTAGTGTGGACGTTTACGATAACTCACAATCCTTTATAATTCCCTATAACTGTCTACATCAACTATTTCCAAAAATCCCATTCAGCATAGCAAGCCACGTTCGTGTGGACGTTTACTACACCAAAAGACTTTTATAGTTGACTCCCAATTACTTGAAGCATTCGATTTTTGTAAATCAAGACGCGGAGAATCATAAGTGAAACTCGAAGTTTCTAACCAGTGATTCACCATGCGAACAACCCTATCTCTCATTAGATGGGGGAGCCGAGCAGACAAACGATCCATCTTCAAAAGAATGGTACGAATGTCTCTAATTTGTGTCATCCACATGACCAAGTGGCTTTGGCTCCATTCCACTCCCCGGGGTGAGAATGAGTCGACTTAAAGTCAGTTTCAGAAAGACAAATTAGGCATTGTTTGATAAACTTAATCAATGTTTCTTCTAAAAGGAATTACAAGAATCCTCCTCCAATGACATATCTGTATGAACTTCGAAAGCTCATAAATGTCACCAAGAGAACAGTAATGGAGACCATGGGAATGTTTCCACCCCTCTCCCACTTAGCTTTTTATAACAAAGGGATACGCTATCTAATGCATAATTAAACACATAAGCATGCATACAAGTAATAAAGCACATATCACATAGTCAAAATAATGCTAGAAAATTATTTTCCGACTATCATGGCTTTATTCCATCTCCGTATGCGTCTTCTAGTCTTCAGTCTTCGTTCTTGAATGCTCCATGTGACGAGAATATTAATCCCAATATTTAAATCTATTTATTTTTAATAAATCCAAAAGATACTTAATTCGAAAATTAAGTCAATCGAATAAATAAAAAATAAAATTAAATATTATTAATATTTTTTATTTATTTATTTTCCCATCTAATTCTATTAAATCTCTAGAATAATCTATCCAAGTAAAACTTGGAATATTCTAGAAGACTTCTATAATAGAATAAGGAAATAAAATAAAATAGGACTCTTCTACTTTCCAAGATTAATTAATTTCCATGTCCATGAAAATTCCCATAAAATAGGAATAATCAAATAGAAATAAATTAATTCACTAATTAATTATTTTCCTATCTAATTCTATTAAATCTCTAGATTCCTATTCCAAGTAGAACTTGGAATATTCTAGAAGACTTCCATAATAGAATAAGGAAATAAATAATATTAATTAATTCTTTTCCTATCTCCATGAGAGTTCCCAAACTTAGGAATACTCAAAATAGGAAAACTTGAATTAATTAGGAAAGTGAATCTAGGTAGGAGTAGTACGGGTTGAGGATCCCCACACCACCACCACCATCGACCACCACCATCGACGAGCACCACCGCCGCCGCCCCTAGCCACGCGCCACCACCACCGGTGGCCGGCGTGGCCGGAAACCCTAGCGGGCAGCCCCTTGGCGTGGGGTCGATCGATCCTCATGGGGATCGATCATGGGGATGATCGACCCCCGGTTTTTCGTCCTCTTCGTCTTCTTCGTCACACGAGTTCTCCGGCGGTCGTCTCGGCATCGATCCAACGTAAATAAATTACAAGAATTTAAATTACACTATCCGGTATCGATTCTATACATGAAATCGACCCTATACACTTTCCGGAAAACATAGAACAATAATAATAAATCTAAATTCGGTCAACCCCCCAATTTTTACTATTACAAGCATTCATCCACACAAAACGAATCTCGACATGTCCGAGAGTTTAATAATCATGGTAAAATTAAATAACAATTAATTAAACAATTAATCAATTAATTAACCATGATAGTCGGAATCCCTGCAAGGTAGAACGATAATTGAACACATACATGAACACGAAACCAAACGCTCTGATACCAATTGCTGGAAATCGATATCCCGGGCCATTAAAATTTGCGGAAAATAATAACCCGACCGAAATCCTCGATCGCCGGAGATCCGATCATGAACCACCGTACGAGCCGGAGCTCAACCGAGCACCACCACGGTCCGCCCGTGGTGCCCAGCCGAGCCCCCGCACGGGGCTCGCGATCATCTCGCGATGATCGCTGGGATGCCTCACGGCATCCCCGGGGCTGCTCGTAGCAGCCCCGCAGCGAGCTCACGGGCTCGCTGCTCGCGGGGCGTCCAGCCCCGTACGCCCGCTACGGGCGAACCCGCAGCACATACGAGGCGGCTACAGATGACCCCGTAGCACACCCGCGATCAAGCTCACGGGCTCGATCGCCCCCGGCGTCCAGCCGGGGCTTCATGCGTGCCCGGCGATCGAACCCTAGGTTCGATCGCCACCCCCTAGGCTCCCAGCCGAGGGTTGCTCTCGATCCCAGCGGGGATCCCTAGACCGCCGGCGGTCCGGTGGTCTACAACCACCACCGCCCGGTCTATCCCCGTCCCCGGTCTCGTCGTTTTCCCGGATCGTGTGTTCATGTATGTATCACAATCAATTCACATAAAATCATAGAAGAGAGTATATGATTTTACCTTTTGATTCGTTGTGCGGAGAAACGAAATCAAGATGATGACCTTACGATCTTCCCACGTATTCCTTGCACTAGCTTGAACGTTGGGTGGGCGACGATCCTCCAAGCTTATGGATCCTCTTCAACTCTCTAGAATATCAAGTATGATAATCTTGTCTTATTGTTATGAGAAAGTGAAGACCATGTAGTGCTTTTATAGGCTACGTAGGGGATCTAAAGGAGGTGGAATATTGGGCTTCCAATATTAATGATTAAATTGAGCCCAAGCCCAAATCTATTAATCTCCCATTAATATTAATTAATTTATTTTCCACTATATAAATTAATTGCACTCCCAATATTAAACCATATTATATCAAATAATATTTCTCCGGTAGTATTATTTATTCCGTGTATTTAAGATTTAAATATCCATGAATAAAATTAATTTATTGCTAATTAATTTATTCATCTCTTTAATCTGAGACTAGTACCATTCAACCTTAATTATTGTGCGGAACGAATCCACTCATGAGGTTTACACAATAATTCCTTATGAACTCATCTCGAGAATATTATCAACCCTTCCGGGATACACTTTCCCGTCAAGTATTCACGGCATGTCATATATAAAATATAGTGACCCAACTTAACCGGTAATTAACCCAATAATTAAATCGGTTAATTCCTTTGGAAAATCAAAGTCACATATATTAAATATACACACCCGCAATAGTATCGGGGATTAAGAATAAAATACTCTGAGACTTGAATCGATTATCTCAAGGCAATCCTAATCGATAAATCTCAAGCGATCCGCCCAATACACCAAGTGTACAAGTGTGATAAAATAATTAAGATAAATTATTTTCTCTCTCACACAACGACTATACCGATGGATTGGTCCATGTCCATCTAGGTCGTGAGCAACTGTTCGATTAAATACGAGTAACCGATAGTATGATCTTCTGTGCGCCCATGCACACCATAATAACTACAACGTATAAAATCCAGGACTATATTTCGCATAATTAATTAATAATAATTAAATGCAAATAATTGTTTATTAATTAAATAGGTTAAATGCTATGACCGGGAGTTTACCGTTACTTAAATCTAGACATTAAGTACACAACTCCAACATGCCGTGTGTACAATTCCGATTCCCAATTTACTGAGAATATTGACTAATCAATTAGTCTCACTCACTAGTAAGTCAAAGAACCGAGAACTGGACACACGCACCTATAATTATATAGGGATTAGGAATTCGTATATCCGTAATATCTGAGGTCTAGTTCGATTACTGCGATTAGTATAAATCGAACGCCCTCCCGTGGTCCTGCTCAATACACCAAGTGTACGAGTGTAACATGATAGTCAAGACCGACTATCTACCAGTCACACTACGACGTACCGATGGATTGTCCCTGTCCATCTAAGTCGTGAGCTACTGTTCGATAGTATACGAGTAACCGACAGTATGATCTTCCGCGTGTCTCCTCACGCCATACTGTATACAACGTATACATCAAGGACTATTGCATTAAATGCAATCATGCTTGAATCATATCTCGAATTAAGGTATAGATAAGGAGTTCCGTATTTGCACTAAACTAGACATTTAGAATACAACTCCATCAGAACACACATCTTTTGTTCTTCTAGGACATTCTACAACCGCATTGGATGCACTGTTGTTTTCCAGACATATCCATAGAACATAGGTAGTTCCGAATAACTTGTCTTTTACTATTTCTATAAGATTTCTATTTCTTATTTACGACATACCATTTCTACACAACAGTGTATGGTGTAGTCATTTGGGATCTAATCCCAATCTCTGATTAGTATGCCTTTCATTTCTCAGACTGGTACTTGCCTCCACGATTAGATCGTAGGCTACTAATGGATATACCTTGATGGTTCTCCACAATAGCTTTGTGTCCATTGACTTGTCAAAACACTTTTGCTTTTGTGGCACATCAGGTATTCTAATCTATTTATTGAGTACTGACAAGACGTCGTAGTGCGTCAAAAATCAAATAAAAATAACCGAACTAATTGCCGAAGCAACTCGCCCGAGTCGATCTCACGAGGAACACTACTATCGGCCGTAAAAATGTTTTTGTGTTTGCAACGAAGAAGAGAGAACGAAGTTTATAGCATAATGCATGATTTGGATTTGTTTTGTTTTTAAACTAAAAATTAACTAAGAAATAATAATCTAAAATAATCAAGTAACAATGAACAAGAATTAACTATGTATAATGAATGAGGAAAAGACTAGGGTTATAAATTTCGTCAAACATAAATTTTAACGTCCGTCTCCGGTAGATTCTAAACTAGAACGTCCGTCTAACGTATTCGATTGAAACTAATCATGTAATCGCTCCTAAGCCTCATACAATCTTATGAAATTCAATTTGACAATTCATCGAACACCTAATTTGCACAAGTAAAGCTTCAACCCTAATTCATGAATGAATCCCTCTTCAGCTAGTTAAATAATTAGCTACTCATGATTATATGTAGGTGTTGGAGTTGTGTACTTAATGTCTAGATTTAAGTAACGGTAAACTCCCGGTCATAGCATTTAACCTATTTAATTAATAAACAATTATTTGCATTTAATTATTATTAATTAATTATGCGAAATATAGTCCTGGATTTTATACGTTGTAGTTAGTATGGTGTGCATGGGCGCACAGAAGATCATACTATCGGTTACTCGTATTTAATCGTACAGTTGCTCACGACCTAGATGGACATGGACCAATCCATCGGTATAGTCGTTGTGTGAGAGAGAAAATAATTTATCTTAATTATTTTATCACACTTGTACACTTGGTGTATTGGGAGGATCGCTTGAGATTTATCGATTAGGATTGCCTTGAGATAATCGATTCAAGTCTCAGAGTATTTTATTCTTAATCCCCGATACTATTGCGGGTGTGTATATTTAATATATGTGACTTTGATTTTCCAAAGGAATTAACCGATTTAATTATTGGGTTAATTACCGGTTAAGTTGGGTCACTATATTTTATATATGACATGCCGTGAATACTTGACGGGAAAGTGTATCCCGGAAGGGTTGATAATATCCTCGAGATGAGTTCATAAGGAATTATTGTGTAAACCTCATGACTGGATTCGTTCCGCACAATAATTAAGGTTGAATGGTACTAGTCTCGGATTAAAGAGATGAATAAATTAATTAGCAATAAATTAATTTTATTCATGGATATTTAAATTTTAAATACACGGAATAAATAATACTACCGGAGAAATATTATTTGATATAATATGGTTTAATATTGGGAGTGCAATTAATTTATATAGTGGAAAATAAATTAATTAATATTAATGGGAGATTAATAGATTTGGGCTTGGGCTCAATTTAATCATTAATATTGGAAGCCCAATATTCCACCTCCTTTAGATCCCCTACGTAGCCTATAAAAGCACTACATGGTCTTCTCTTCTACAACACACATCATAACTTGAAGATCATAATTCTTCTAGAGAGAGAAAGTAGAGAGAGAGAGAAGAGGATCCATAAGCTTGGAGGATCGTCGCCCACCCGACGTTCAAGCTAGTGCAAGGAATACGTAGGAAGATCGTAAGGTCATCATCTTGATTTCGTTTCTCCGCACAACGAATCAAAAGGTAAAATCATATACTCTCTTCTATGATTTTATGTGAATTGATTGTGATACATACATGAACGCACGATCCGGGAAAACAACGATCTTCGGGGACGGGGATTCGAGATCCCCGGCGAAGGATCGAGAGAACCCTCGGCTGGGAGCCGAGGGGTGGCGGTCGAGCCCTAGGGCTTCGACCGCCGGCGCGCATCGAGAGGGAGCCGCGGCTGGACGCCGCGGCTGGGGCGATCGAGCCCTAGCTCGATCGCCGGGGGGACTGCCGCGGGCTGGCGCCGCGGCTGGTGGTGCCCCCCACCTCCGACGATGGCGGTGAGTCGCCGGACTCACCGCCCGGGGCTGCCGGAGCAGCCCAGCGATCGCACGCGCGATCGCGAGCCCCGGCGGGGGCTCGGCTAGGGTTTCTAGCTGCGGGTTTTTCCCGCGGCGGTGATTCTCTTGTCGGGCCCGGTTCCGTTAGGTGGTTCGCGTGTTTCCGGAGATGGGATTTCGGTCGGGGTTATCGGTTCCGCAATTTTTGATACCCCGGGATATCGATTTCCAGCAATTGGTATCAGAGCGTTTGGTTTCGTGTTCATGTATGTGTTCAATTGTGTTCTACCTTGCAGCAATTCCGACTATCATGGTTAATTAATTGATTAATTGTTTAATTAATTGTTATTTAATTTTACCATGATTATTAAACTCTCGGACATGTCGAGATTCGTTTTGTGTGGATGAATGCTTGTAATAGTAAAAATTCGGGGGTTGACCGAATTTAGATTTATTATTATTGTTCTATGTTTTCCGGAAAGTGTATAGGGTCGATTTCATGTATAGAATCGATACCGGATAGTGTAATTTAAATTCTTGTAATTTATTTACGTTGGATCGATGCCGAGACGACCGCCGGAGAACTCGTGTGACGAAGAAGACGAAGAGGACGAAAAACCGGGGGTCGATCATCCCCATGATCGATCCCCATGAGGATCGATCGACCCCACGCCAAGGGGCTGCCCGCTAGGGTTTCCGGCCACGCCGGCCACCGGTGGTGGTGGCGCGTGGCTAGGGGGCGGCGGCGGTGGTGCCCGGCGATGGTGGTGGTCGATGGTGGTGGTGGTGTGGGGATCCCCAACCCGTACTACTCCTACCCAGATTCACTTTCCTAATTAATTCAAGTTTTCCTATTTTGAGTATTCCTAAGTTTGGGAACTCTCATGGAGATAGGAAAAGAATTAATTAATATTATTTATTTCCTTATTCTATTATGGAAGTCTTCTAGAATATTCCAAGTTCTACTTGGAATAGGAATCTAGAGATTTAATAGAATTAGATAGGAAAATAATTAATTAGTGAATTAATTTATTTCTATTTGATTATTCCTATTTTTGGGAATTTTCATGGACATGGAAATTAATTAATCTTGGAAAGTAGAAGAGTCCTATTTTATTTTATTTCCTTATTCTATTATAGAAGTCTTCTAGAATATTTCAAGTTTTACTTGGATAGATTATTCTAGAGATTTAATAGAATTAGATGGGAAAATAAATAAATAAAAAATATTAATAATATTTAATTTTATTTTTGATTTATTCGATTGACTTAATTTTCGAATTAAGTATCTTTTGGATTTATTAAAAATAAATAGATTTAAATATTGAGATTAATATTCTCGTCACGTGGAGCATTCAAGAACGAAGACTGAAGACTAGAAGACGCATACGGAGATGGAATAAAGCCATGATAGTCGGAAAATAATTTTCTAGCATTATTTTGACTATGTGATATGTGCTTTATTACTTGTATGCATGCTTATGTGTTTAATTATGCATTAGATAGCGTATCCCTTTGTTATAAAAAGCTAAGTGGGAGCGGGGTGGAAACATTCCCATGGTCTCCATTACTGTTCTCTTGGTGACATTTATGAGCTTTCGAAGTTCATATAGATATGTCATTGGAGGAGAATTCTTGTAATTCCTTTTACAAGAAACATTGATTAAGTTTATCAAACAATGCCTAATTTGTCTTTCTGAAACTGACTTCAAGTCGACTCATTCTCACCCCGGGGAGTGGAATGGAGCCAAAGCCACTTGGTCATGTGGATGACACAAATTAGAGACATTCGTACCATTCTTTTGAAGATGGATCGTTTGTCTGCTCGGCTCCCTCATCTAATGAGAGATAGGGTTGTTCGCATGGTGAATCACTGGTTAGAAACTTCGAGTTTCACTTATGATTCTCCGCGTCTTGATTTACAAAAATCGAATGCTTCAAGTAATTGGGAGTCAACTATAAAAGTCTTTTGGTGTAGTAAACGTCCACACGAACGTGGCTTGCTATGCTGAATGGGATTTTTGGAAATAGTTGATGTAGACAGTTATAGGGAATTATGAAGGATTGTGAGTTATCGTAAACGTCCACACTAACGTGGCTTGCGGTGACGTAGCAGTTCCAAATGATTCACCTTAGTACTGAGTAATGGTTTACACTTAGGTACGCTTTATAGTATTCTTCCCAACGAAGTAACGCTATAATGATGTACGACCGAAGCAAATCTAATTGCTAAATCATTTGGGTGGGTAAACGTCCACACGAACGTGGCTTGCCTTACCTGATGGGATTTTAGATGTGATTAGTAATTTAATGATATTATTTGAGGGAGATAATATCGGATATTAAATTGATTGTTTGTTTAAATGTGCTTATAGGTTTAGAGAATAGCTATGAACCCACTTTCTGTGATACTCAAGGAGCATAAGCTCACTGGTCCCAATTACATTGATTGGAAGAGAAATTTAGACATTGTCCTAACTTCTAAGGAGTACAAGTATGTACTCCATGAAGTGTGCCCTGCCGAGCCCACGGCTGCCTCAACTGATGAGGAAAAACTGACATATCGGAAGTGGAAAAAGGCTGATGAAATGGCTAGGTGTTATATTTTGGCTTCCATGTCAAATGTACTCCAAACCCAACATCAGCCGATGGACACTGCCTATGATATGATGTTTAACCTCAAGGAGATGTTTGGGGAGCAAGATCGTGGGGCTAGGCAAGAAGCCATGAGAGTCCTCATGTCGACTACTCAGTCTGAAGGAACGCCCGTTGGGGAGCACGTTCTTAAGATGATGAGTTTGTTGAATGAACTTGAGGTCCTAGGAGCTTCTATTGATGCTGAGACGCAAGTCGACATCATACTCCAGTCTCTGACCCCTAGTTTTGAGCAGTTTCGTATGAGCTATAATATGGGTAAACTATCTTATACTCTTGCGCAACTCCTGACTGAACTAAAGGCGGCAGAGGGGATCTACAAGAAGGGCAAGTCTCAAGCGCTTGTAGCTACCAAGTCCAAAGGCTTGAAGCCTGTTGGAGGTAGGGGCAAGAAAAGGAAGCAAGCCTGGAAACCCAGTGGTGCCAAGAGGAGTGGACCACGAGTGGGGGCTGCAAAGCCAAGAGGCAAGTGCTTCCGATGCAATAAGACTGGACACTGGAAGTCTGAATGTCCTCTCAAAGGTACGAATTTTTCTTTAGTCGTAAAAACATAGTCAGCGGTATTATCTACCAGAAATCTGGTGTGTAGATATGGAACCACTGATGGTGTGTGCATTTTAAATGCAGGGGTTCCAGAAAACCCGGCGACTTAGAGAAGAAGAATTCAAGTCTACACGGGCAAAAGCTGTAGAGGAGGCAACTGTTGCAGTGGAAGACATTTATCTGCTTTAGTAGAATAATAGGATTTCATTTCAAGTTTATTGCATTATGTACCCTTTATTTTAGAAAGAACTTTTGTTCTGGATTTCTATTATTTATGAATGGATATTTTATTTCTTTAATCATGGTGATGATTTTGATAAGAAATAATGGGTATTATCTATTCTGGTACATTAGATAGCAATATATGAATGATGAATCCTTAGTCTACCACGATGCAACAAACCGTTCTATAACTTGTTTTACTATTTAGATATATTTCTTGTTAAAATCATTATACTTGTGAATTCTTATACTTAGTAGTATTTGTTCAAATAAGATTCAAAAGGTTGAAATTGATTTGATCAATTATAGTTGAAGGAATGGACCTTCCGACCTAAGAATCAAGTTTGGAAGATAATACAACTAAGCATACCTTTTGGTAAAAGATAGAATTCGGACAAGTATTGAGAATGATCAATGATATATGCAGACATATGTGTAAGATGTGAGTAGTTCTTTTGAGAATACTCGAAACATGGATTAGAATACTTGATGTGCCATAAAAGCAAAGTGTTTTAAGTCACAAAGCAATTATGGGGAACCTTCTAAGTATATCCATTGGAAGCCTGCGACTAAAATCGCGGAGGCTACCACATAACACATAGCATAATCAAAGATTGAGATTAAGTCTCAAATGACTACACCATACACTTACGTGTAGAGATGGTGAGTCAGTAAGAAATAGAATTCTAATAGTAAAAGAACAAGTTGTTCGGAACTACCTATGTTCTATGGATATTCCTGGAGACAACGGCATATTCAATATGGTTGTAGGATATCCTAGATGAACAAAGTATTGTGTGTTCTATAGTACTATGAGCCAGAAGGACGTGTAACGCCCGGTTCTTAGAGAAAGACTATTAGAAGAACCACAAAGCCCGAACTGACGCAGTACCTTGGAATGAGAAAAAGGACAAAGACTAGGAACCAGCCAAACCGAGTAGAAGTACACCACACACTGCACCTACTGTTGTTACTGTTATACATCGGGACGCCGTTGCAGTGGGAGGTTGTTGAACAACCAGAGATGTTCATAAGACTAGAAGAGTTTCGGACTCTGGATCTAGTAAAGATGAAATCGATCCCTAGCTCTGCACGAGGGCGGTAATGGATCTAAATGTGTCTGCTTAGAAAACAATAAGGATTATTGTTAAGAGGCAAGATCATTTAGAGTACAAGCTTAGTAAATCCATTTATGGATTGAAACAAAGCTATAAATCGTAGAACTTGCGAATTGATGGGATAGTCCATTTGATGGATTCATCAAAAGGCAAAGACGAAAGATGTATTGGAGATATAATAGAAACAAGGTGGTGTTTCTCGGAGATTTTATGTAGATGACAATTTCATCATTGGCAACAATGTAGAAAATGTTGTCAGACATAAGATAATGGTTGTCTAAATGAATCAAGATATAAGATTGAGTAGAAGTTAGAGCATGTTCTTAAGATCTTTCGATCTAAGGATAAGAACATTGTACTTCTCCTAGATATCTTATACGATTATGGTTTGTTTTTAAACATGCATACTTCTGAGAAAGGTTATTTCCTTTCAGAGACAGAATATACATCTATCTAAAGGGTATGTGTTCGAACACATGAAGGAGATAGATAAGGACAAAGCAGTTTCCTATACTTCAAGTATGGAAAGCTTTATAGATGCAATGTTGTAAAACAAGAACCTGATATCAACTATGCGGTTTGCGTAGTGGGAGGATATCAAAGTAATCTAGACAAGAGATTTTCGGATGTTGTAATAGTACTTGCGAAGTACTGGATTATTAAGCAAGACGAAATCCTCTTTGATTACAAATTCTCAGATCTTAAATCAGAGGAGGACCAGGGCAAGTCGATATCAGACTATGTGTTCACTTTTAGAAAGAGGTGGAACCATGAAGTGAAAGAGTGATAAGCAGGACGCTTCTCAGACTCTCTCATAACCGAATAAGCAGCCTCAGAGGCAGCGGAAGTTTTGGTTAGGTTCCGGGATAACCTCTTGACTTGGATATGACTCTTAGTTTACCAAAGGCTATTGGATAGCGGTGCACGGTAAACTAGAAGAAGTCATAAGTCAAAAGTGATGGCAACACATAGAGCAAGTACCATCTGATACGAGTCATCGTCAAGGAAGACGATGCAGTAGTCACCAAGATAACTTCAGAGCGACAACCTAGAGTGCTCATTCACATAGTACTTCTTGGAAGTACAACTCTAAGCACGTGATGAGTATGGGAGTCGGGAGTTTGGAGGAAATGACTAGACCTTAGTACAAGTGGGAGATTGTTGGAGTTGTGTACTTAATGTCTAGATTTAAGTAACGGTAAACTCCCAGTCATAGCATTTAACCTATTTAATTAATAAACAATTATTTGCATTTAATTATTATTAATTAATTATGCGAAATATAGTCCTGGATTTTATACGTTGTAGTTAGTATGGTGTGCATGGGCGCACAGAAGATCATACTATCGGTTACTCGTATTTAATCGAACAGTTGCTCACGACCTAGATGGACATGGACCAATCCATCGGTATAGTCGTTGTGTGAGAGAGAAAATAATTTATCTTAATTATTTTATCACACTTGTACACTTGGTGTATTGGGCGGATCGCTTGAGATTTATCGATTAGGATTGCCTTGAGATAATCGATTCAAGTCTCAGAGTATTTTATTCTTAATCCCCGATACTATTGCGGGTGTGTATATTTAATATATGTGACTTTGATTTTCCAAAGGAATTAACCGATTTAATTATTGGGTTAATTACCGGTTAAGTTGGGTCACTAATATTCCACCTCCTTTAGATCCCCTACGTAGCCTATAAAAGCACTACATGGTCTTCTCTTCTACAACACACATCATAACTTGAAGATCATAATTCTTCTAGAGAGAGAAAGTAGAGAGAGAGAAGAGGATCCATAAGCTTGGAGGATCGTCGCCCACCCGACGTTCAAGCTAGTGCAAGGAATACGTAGGAAGATCGTAAGGTCATCATCTTGATTTCGTTTCTCCGCACAACGAATCAAAAGGTGAAATCATATACTCTCTTCTATGATTTTATGTGAATTGATTGTGATACATACATGAACGCACGATCCGGGAAAACAACGATCTTCGGGGACGGGGATTCGAGATCCCCGGCGAAGGATCGAGAGAACCCTCGGCTGGGAGCCGAGGGGTGGCGGTCGAGCCCTAGGGCTTCGACCGCCGGCGCGCATCGAGAGGGAGCCGCGGCTGGACGCCGCGGCTGGGGCGATCGAGCCCTAGCTCGATCGCCGGGGGGACTGTCGTGGGCTGGCGCCGCGGCTGGTGGTGTCCCCCACCTCCGACGATGGCGGTGAGTCGCCGGACTCACCGCCCGGGGCTGCCGGAGCAGCCCAGCGATCGCACGCGCGATCGCGAGCCCCGACGGGGGCTCGGCTAGGGTTTCTAGCTGCGGATTTTTCCCGCGGCGGTGATTCTCTTGTCGGGCCCGGTTCCGTTAGGTGGTTCGCGTGTTTCCGGCGATGGGATTTCGGTCGGGGTTATCGGTTCCGCAATTTTTGATACCCCGGGATATCGATTTCCAGCAGTAGGAAACAAACGATGTTTACGAAATTCATAATCAAATCGAATAAATAAAATAAACAAGAAGACAAAGAGATAAGCAATTGAAACGAATTAAATCTAAAGATGAAAAGGAAAAGCTTACTAAATTACTCGTTCAAATTCGAAACAAGGATCGGTGATAATCCCGATTTTCGTCCACGAATCAAAAGCATGAAAAGCAAGAATAAAAACCTAGGATCTCGAGTCTCAAGAGCTCTCCAAAACGTGCGGAAAGTATGAGTGAAAAAGTGTGTCAAAACCTAGATTCAAAACCCTACTAATAGTATGCCAAAAACGGAAGTCAAACGCGGTCAAATCTGGACGAGGAGACGAAGCGAGCGCCTGGGGGCAGGAAGCGAGCGCCCGCGCTGGCCGGCAGGCGCCCGCTTGGCAGGGAGGCGGGCGCTTGGTGGAAAAAACTGGTTCTCTGAAAGTGGGGGCAGGCGGACGCCTGGTGGTCAGGCGGACGCTTGGATGACTGGGCCATGTAGAGGACTCCAAGGGCTTTCCGTAGAGGTATATATCATCTCCATAGGTGGTCTGAGTTGGGAGACCTAAGCTCTCCAAGTTTGCTGCGCATACACTCCGAGGCAGCTGCGTATTGGGCTGGAAACTCAAGGATTGCGACTTTATGATGGGGATCTATGATAATTAAAGAGAAGGGCCTCGTACACCTCTTCGAGAGCTTTGCAACAAGGTATGGACCATGCATTTAGGTGGTCGGAGCTGGGAGAACTGAGCTCTCCAAGTTCGCAGCGCAATCTCGGTCGTTTGTCGGCCAAATCACTTTTATCGATTTTAACTCGTTTTCTTTCTCTTTTCACATCGAACATGCTCATACACCTGCACACTCCACAAAACATCAAACCTACCATAATTCATGAGAATGATGCACAAGAATGACACAAAATGGCACCGAGACGACACAAAACATCACAAGAAAAATGGCACAAAAACATATAAATCAAGTACTCATCAAATGAGTGCTCGTACCTTATTGTCTATGAAAGGTCTGCATACATCAGATTCAGTCAATTCTAATACTTTTCCGGATCTTATATCTTATATCCAGAAAGGATTGCTTAGTCATGTTATCTTCCAAATTAGATTCTTAGGTCGGAAGGTCCACTCCTTCAACTTAATTGATCTTACAATCAAATTTCGACCTTTTAACTTCTTATTTGAATAAATATGACTTAGCATAAGAATCCACAAGTATAAATGATTTATTACAGAAATATCTCTTAAAAGTAAAACGAGTTATATACTACGGTTCGTTGCATCGTGGTGGACTCAGGATTCATCATTTATATATTGCTAGCTATTGTACCAGAATAGATAATATCATTATTTCTTCTTATAACCATCAAATGATTAAAAGAAATAAAATATCCATTCATTAGAAATCCAGAACAAAGTTCTTTCTAAAATGAAAGGTACATAAAAGCAATAACTCAAAATTAAATCCTATAAAATGTCCTCCACTGCAGCTGCTGCCTCCTCTACAGCATTGCCCATGTAGACTACGATCTTTTCTTTTCAAAGTCGCTAGGTTTCCTGGAACCTCTGCATTTGAAATGCACATACCGTCAGTGGTTCCATATCTACACACCAGGTTTCAATAGATAATACCACTGACTATGTTTTACGACTAAAGAAAATTTCGTACTTTCTTTGAGAGGATAATCAGACTTCCAGTACCCAGACTGTTTGCATCGAGAAATCTTGCCTCTTGGCTTTCTCGTCCCATCTCGTGGTCCAAGTAATCTTAGAACCACTGGGTTTGTCTGCTTGATTTTCCTTTCCCCCAATTTTACCATTTGGTTCAAAACCTTTGGTATTGGCTACAAGAGCTTGCGATTTCCGTCTCAACTCGTCCAAAAGGTCAATCATCTCAAAAACGTGTTTAAGCGTTTCCTCGAAGCGACTGGCCTTTATGAGTATCCTCATCGCTTCTTGTCTAGCCGCCTATGTCATGTCTAAACACCAACTTGAGTTTGAACATGATATCATAATCAGTGGTCATTGCATAAGCATTTTCCCACTTCTTAAAATCAGTCATTTCCTCATCAGTTGAGACATTAATAGGCTCGGGAGGACAAAGCTCACTGAGTACAACCTTGTACTCTTTAACAGTTTGGGCAATGTCCAGATTTCTATTCCAATCATTACATTCAGGGACCAGTGAGTTAAATTCCTTAAGTATCACAGAAAGTGGGTTCAAAGCCATTTCCTAATCTATGAGCACACAATAACAAACAATTGATTTAATCTCCGATATTATCTCCCTCAAATAATATCATTAAATCACTAATCACATCTCAAATCCCATCAGATATGGTAAGCCACGTGGTGTGGACGTTTACCTACCCAAATGATTTAGTAATTAGATTTGCTTCGGTCATACATCACTTATAGCGTAACTTCGTGGGGAAGAATACTATAATGCGTATCTAAGTGTAAACCATTACTCAGCACTAAAGTAAATCGTTTGGAACCGCTACATCACCGCAAGCCACGTGGTGTGGACGTTTACGATGATTTCACAATTCTTCACAATTCCTTATAACTGTCTACATCAATTAATCCAAAATCTGTTAGTATAGCAAGCCACGTGGTGTGGACGTTTACTACGCCAAGAGACTTTTATAATTGACTCTCAATTACTTGATCCATTCGATCTTGTAAATCAAGACGCGGAGAATCATAAGTGAAACTCAAAGTTTCTAACCAGTGATTCACCATGCGAACAACCCTATCTCTCAGCTCCCTCATTCTATGAGAGATAGGGTTGTTCGCATGGTGAATCACTGGTAAGAAACTTCGAGTTTCACTTCTGATTCTCCGCGTCTTGATTTATAAGATCGAATGGATCAAGTAATTGGGAGTCAATTATAAAAATCTCTTGGTGTAGTAAACGTCCACACCACGTGGCTTGCTATACTAATGGATTTTGGATTAATTGATGTAGACAGATATAAGAAATTGTGAAGGATTGCGAGTTATCATAAACGTCTACACCACGTGGCTTGCGGTGATATAGCAATTCCAAACGATTTACCTTAGTACTGAGTAATGGTTTACACTTAGGTACGCTTTATAGTATTCTTCCCCACAAAGTAACGCTATAATGATGTACGACCAAAGCAAATCTAATTGATAAATCATTTGGGTAGGTAAACGTCCACACCACGTGGCTTGCCATATCTGATGGGATTTTAGATGTGATTAGTGATTTAATGATATTATTTGAGGGAGATAATATCGGATATTAAATCAATTGTTTGTTGTTATATGTGCTCATAGATTAGGAAATGGCTTTGAACCCAATTTATGTGATACTTCAGGAAATAAACTCACTGGTCTCTTGTATTGATTGGAATAGAGATCTGGACATTGCCCATGTTGGCGATCGTGCATGTATACGCAGCGGAAAACAAAAATTTTATTTTATTTTATTTTATTGAAAATCCTATTTGTTGGATTTCGACTCTCCGGGATGCGTTCGTTCGATCGCTCGAACATCCGAACCATCCCAGTCGACCTCCGAAGTCGTTACTTCGTTCGCTTAACAGCCCTTATCCCGAATCACGCCCAGCCATCGCCCCGGAGGACAACCGCGCGAAACGGAGCTGGACTGTACCCAATCAGCGCCCGCCGATTGCAGTCCAGCGGTCGCTGGTGGAGCTGCAAACAGCGGTCGCTGTTTGCCCACCAGCGGGCGCTGTTCGTCCGCGAACAGCAACGCGATGTTGCTGTTCCGGGCTCGTTTCCGGGTCGTTTTTCCTCATCCGACTACCGTTCCGGAGGTCCTAGAACCCCCAGTAGTCGAGGAATACGATCCACGACCCCGGAACCCGATCTACGTTCAAATACGTTCAACGAGATAAAACGAGATCGAATAAATTGCGGAAAAAAGATAGATCCGATCTCATACCTTGCGGTCGATTGTTGAGACCTTAGATGCTTCTAGTGTATGACTCTGCCCCGACTCCAACCGTTGTGTGGGCAACGATCTGTTGGGTCTGCCTTTTCTGCTTTCTCCTTTCTCTACCAGCGTTAATATATCTTTTCTCTCTAAGAGAAAATATCAGCGCTAACTTTATGTTTTTAACAGAGAAAAACTTAATTGCGCTAAACAATTATTTTTCTCTGATGAAAATAAAAAGCGGCGAAGTGTAGGTCTAGAATAGGCAAGGGGGGGGGGTTTATATAGAGTTACACTAGGGACCCAAGGTTAAATTAATTAAGGGCTAAATTGAAATATTAATTAACTTGGAATACGTAAACGCAATTCCTTAATTAATCGATTTCAATTTTAATTATTATTAACTCCACTATAAAATAATAATTGAATTCCCGAAATTAATTTAATATTATTTCAACAATAATATTTCCGCCGAAATTACATATACGACTTTCCCCGTGTTTAAGATATCGAACGTCCACGAATTTATTTAATTACTAATAATTAAATTAATTCGTTTCTTATTATCCGAGACTAGTACCACTCATCCTTATTATCATGTGGAACAAATCCACCTGCAAGGTTTACATGATAAACTTTATGAGCTCATCTCGGGGACGTCATCAACCCGATAAACGGGACACGGTTTCCTGTCTATAATCTATAGCATGCCGTGTGTACAATTCCGATTCCCAATTTACCGAGTATCTCGACTAATCAATTAGTCTCACTCATTGGCAAGTTAAAGAACCGATAATTGGACACACGCACCTATAATTATATAGGGATTAGGAATTCGTATATCCGTAATCTCTGAGGTCTAGTTCGATTACGTCGATTAGTATAAATCGAACGCCCTCCCGTGGTCCTGCTCAATACACCAAGTGTACAAGTGTAACATAATAGTTAAGACCAACTATTACCCAGTCACACTACGACGTACCGATGGATTGTCCCTGTCCATCTAAGTCGTGAGCTTCTGTTCGATAATATACGAGTAACCGACAGTATGATCTTCCGCGTGTCTCCTCACGCCATACTGTCTACAACGTATATATCTAGGACTATTGCATTCAAGTACAAGGTAGACAAAAAATGCTGACAGTTTGATTAATAGATAATGAAAAACACAGATAAGGAGTTCCATATTGTCACTAAACTAGACATTTAGAATATAACTCCATCAATCTCCCACTTATACTAAATCTCTAGTTGCCCTCTACCATACATCCGATACCCATCCCCTTCACGTGTCTCTTGAACGCTTCCGCTGGAAGTGCCTTCGTAAAGGGGTCAGCCAGGTTATCCGCTGATGCAATCTTGGTGACAACCGCATCGCCTCTCCTGACGATGTCTCTAATCAGGTGGTACTTGCGATCTATGTGTTTACTCGCATTGTGGGCTCGTGGTTCCTTTGCATTAGCCACTGCACCGCTATTGTCACAATAAATTGTGATAGCTCTAGGCATTTTAGGAACCACATCCAAGTCCATAAGGAAGTTCCTGAGCCACACCGATTCTTTAGCTGCCTCAGAGGCTGCTACATATTCGGCTTCCATGGTAGAGTCCGAAATGCATTTCTGCTTAACACTCTTCCATGAGACTGCTCCACCTCCCAATGTGAACACATAGCCTGATGTAGACTTTCGCTGATCCTTATCAGATTGGAAATCCAAGTCTGTGTAACCAATAGGAATCAACTCGGACGCTTTGTAACTCAGAACATAATTCCTAGTCCTTCGCAGGTACTTAAGAATGTTCTTTACAGCAGTCCAGTGACCCTGTCCAGGGTTACTCTGATATCTAGCTACCATGCCCACGGCATAGCAGATATCAGGCCTCGTGCACAACATGGCATACATTAGACTTCCTACTGCCGAAGTATAAGGAACCTTCTTCATGTAATCTATCTCCTTTTGTGTTTTGGGACACATGTCTTTAGATAGATGAATTCCATGGCAGAAAGGTTGAGCACCTCTCTTGGAATTCTGCATGTTGAAACGAGCCAGAATCGTATCAATATATGAAGCCTGGGACAAGCTTAATGTTCTTTTCCGGCGATCCCTTATAACTTTGATCCCGAGAACATGCCCAACTTGTCCTAAGTCTTTCATATCGAATTGCTTGGACAACCATCCCTTTATGTCCGACAACATCTTCACATTGTTGCCAATTAGAAGGATGTCGTCTACATAAAGCACGAGAAACGCCACACTGTTTCCGTCACATCTCCGGTATACACACGACTCGTCCATGCTTTGAATGAATCCATAAGACTGGATAACCTCATCAAACCGCATGTTCCAAGATCTAGAAGCTTGCTTCAATCCATAAATGGATCGGTTTAGCTTACACACTAGATGCTCTTGGCCTTTCTTAATGAAACCTTCTGGCTGTCTCATGTAAATGGTCTCGTCAAGATTCCCATTCAAGAATGCTGTCTTGACGTCCATTTGCCACACCTCATAATCCATATAAGATGCTATAGACAAAAGAATCCGGATCGACTTTAGCATAGCTACCGGCGAAAAAGTTTCCTCATAATCGATCCCTTCTTTCTGAGTATACCCTTTCGCAACAAGCCTAGCCTTGAAGGTTTCAACCTTCCCGTCAGACCCTCTTTTCCTCTTGTACACCCACTTGCAACCAATGGCTTTTACACCTTTGGGCGGTGCTACAAGATTCCAGACCTGATTTGAATCCATTGATTCAATCTCAGATTTCATCGCTTTTTGCCAAGACTGAGCATCTTGATCTTTAAGCGCCTCGTCATAGGTCCAGGGATCGGCTTCATGTTCTCCAGGTAACAAGTCCGAAGACTCACCTATAAACATGAACCTATCGGGTTGTCGAACAACCCTCCCACTACGACGAGGCTCCGGTGTAACCTCAGTAACTACAGGTGCAGACTGTGGTGGCGTATCACCCGGTTGGGTTGGATCTAAGCCTTGATCGTCCCCTCTCAGTTCGTTTAGTATTATCTCACTCTTGGGCTTGTGATCCATTATATAATCCTCTTCCAAGAACCGAGCGTTGGTGCTAACAACGATCTTCTGGTCCTTAGGACTATAGAATAGACCACCTTTCGTTCCTCTAGGATATCCTATAAACAACCGAATATCTGAACGAGATTCCAACTTATCAGCCCCATGCTTCAGCACATGTGCTGGATGTTGGAATTCGATATCCCGGGTTATTCGAAATTGCGGAAACAATAACCCGATCAAAAACCATTCGCCGGAGATTACACGAACACCACGTACGAGCCGGAGCACGAGCCGAACGCACGACACGGCCGAAACCGCGCGCACGCCCAGCCCGAGCCCCCGCACGCGGGGCTCGATGCGATCGAACACCGATCGCATGCTAGCGATCGGTCGGGGCTGCCCAGCAGCCCCCGCGGCGAGTCCGGCGACTCGCCGCCGTCTGGAGGTCCCCACCGCCGTGGTGGGGTGGAGCGCGGCACCAGCCCGCGCTCCAGCGATCGATCGGGGTGATCGATCGCTGCCCCGGCTCCCAGCCGGGGTCGATCCTCCTCGCGCGTCGAAACCCTAGGCGGGCGATCCCACGCGGTCCGGTGGCTTCGCCACCACCGCGTGATCGTTCGTCTAATCCGGGTTCGATCTTTGGATCTTGTTTTTCGATAATTGATTTCAATAAAACAAGAATTAAATAGCAATTATTTAATTCACCTTTCGATTCGTTGTGCGGAAAACGAGATCTTATGATGACCTTGAGATCTTCCCACGTATTCCTTGCACTAGCCCGGACGTCGTGTGGGCGACGATCTACCGAACTCCATGGATCCTCCTCTCTACTTTCTCTCTCTAGAATTGTGATCTTCAAGTTATGAGAATAGAGAAGACCATGTAGTGCTTTTATAGGCTACGTAGGGGATCTTAAGGAGGTGGAATATTGGGCTTCCAATATTAATGATTAAATTGAGCCCAAGCCCAAATCTATTAATCCATTAATATTAATTAATTCTATTTTCCACTATATAAAATTAATTGTACTCCCAATATTAAACCATATTATATCAAATAATATTTCTCCGGTAGTATTATTTATTCCGTGTATTTAAGATATAAATATCCATGAATAAAATTAATTTATTGCTAATTAATTTATTCATCTCTTATATCCGAGACTAGTACCATTCAACCTTAATTATTATGCGGAACGAATCCACCTGCAGGGTTTACATAATAATTCCTTATGAACTCATCTCGGGGATATTATCAACCCTTACGGGATACACTTTCCGGTCAATCATTCACGGCATGCCATATATGAAATATAGTGACCCAACTTAACCGGTAATTAACCCAATAATTAAATCGGTTAATTCCTTTGGTAAATCAAAGTCACTTATATTAAATATACACACCCGCAATAATATCGGGGATTAAGAATAAAATACACTGAGACTCGAATCGATTATCGCCGGCAATCCTAATCGATGAATCTCAACGATCCGCTCAATACACCAAGTGTACAAGTGTGATAAAATAATTAAGACAAATTATTTTCTCTCTCACACAACGACTATACCGATGGATTGGTCCGTGTCCATCTAGGTCGTGAGCAACTGTTCGATTAAATACGAGTAACCGAAAGTATGATCTTCTGTGTGGGGCCCGACACACCATACTAACTACAATGTATAGAATCCAGGACTATGTTTTGCATATATTTAATTATAAATAATTAAACGCAAACAATTGTTCATTTAGTTAAATAGATTAATGGCAATGGATCGTGAGTTTCTGTCACTTAAATCTAGACATTAAGTACACAACTCCAACAATCTCCCACTTGTACTAAGGTCTAGTCATTTCCTCCAAACTCCCGACTCCCATACTCATCACATGCTTAAGTTGTACTTCCAAGAAGTACTATGTGAATGAGCACTCTAGGTTGCCGCTCTGAAGTTATCTTGGTGACTACAACGTCGTCTCCCTCGACGATGACTCGTATCAGGTGGTACTTGCACTATGTGTTATCTTACACTTATGGACTTGTGATTTCTTACCATTTGCCATCGCACCGCTATACACATAGCCTTTTGGCAAATTAAGAATCACCTCTAAGTCCCAGAGATTATCCCGGAGTTATACCAAAACTTCCGCTGCCTCTGAGGCCGCTATTTGGTTACCCATGGCAGAGTCCGAAAAGCATCGTGCTTATCACTCTTCCATGTTAAAACTCCTTCTCCTTTAATAGTGAAACACATAGCCTGATCGACTTACACCGGTCCTCATTCGATTAGAAATCTAAGAGAATGTAATCCAAAGGAAAAACTCGCCTGCTTCGTAGTCTAGAACAGTACTTCGAAAGTACTTTTACAGCAGTCGAATATTCCTTTCCAGGATTACCTTGATATCCTCCCACTATGCTCACCGCATAGCCGATATCAGGTTCTCGTTTTTCAACATTGCATTTATTAAGCTTTCCACACTCAAAGTGTAGGAATCTGCTTTCATTGCTTCTATCTCCTTTTGTGTTCTAAAACACATATCCTTAGATAGATGCATTCCGCCTCTGAAAGGTAACGAACCTTTCTCGGAATCTTGCATGTTAAAACGAACCATAATCATATATATGTAAGATGTCCAGGAGAAGTACAATGTTCTTTTCTTGAGATCCTAGATCTTAAGAACATGCTCTAACTTCTTCTTCATCTCATATATCGATTTTTCTAGACAACCATCATTTTATGTCTGACAACATCTTTACATTGTTACCAATGATAAAATGTCATCTACATAAAACCTCCGAGAAACACCACCTTGTTTCCATCACGTTTCCCATACACACGATTCGTCAATGCCTTTTGATGAATCCCTCAAATGGACTATCTCAACAATGCGCAAGTTCCACGAACTCTAGCTTTGTTACAATCCATTAATGGATCAACTAAGCTTGTACTCTAAATGATCTCGCCTCTTAACAATAATCCTTATTGTTCTCCAAGAAGGCACATTTAGATCTAGTACCGCCTCTATGTAGATCCAGGGATTGATTTCATGTATACTAGGTCCAGAGTTCGAAACTCTCCTAGTCTTATGAATATCTCCGGTTGTCAAACAACCTCCCACTACAATGGCATTCCGGTGTATAGACAGTAATAACAGTAGGTGCAGTTAGTGGTGTACCGCTACTCGGTTCGGCTGGTTCTAAGTCTTAATCGTTTTCTCTCTTTTCAGAAGTATCATGTCATTTTGGGCTTGTGGTTCATCTAATAGTCTTCCTCTAAGAACCGAGCGTTAGAACTTATAACGTCCTTCTGGTTCATAGTACTATCGAACACACACCTTTTTGTTCTTCTAGGATATTCTACAACCACATTTGAATGTGCCGTTGTTTCCAAGACATATCCATAGAACATAGGTAGTTCCGTTTAACTCATGCTTTTACTATTTCTATAAGAGTTCCATTTCTTATTTCCGACACACCAATCTTACAGAGGACTGTATGGTGTAGTCACTTGGGATCAAATCCCAATCTCTGATCAGTATGCCATGCATTCCTCAGACAGGTACTTGCCTCCGCGATCAAATCGCAGGCTACAAATGGATATACCTTGATGGTTCTCCACAATTGCTTAGTGTCCATTGACTTGTCAAAACACTTGCTTTTGTGGCACATCAGGTATTCTAATCCATTTCTCGAGTAATCATCAAATGAAGTACTCGTACCTTATTGTCTGAGTAGGCATAGGTCTGCATACATCAGAGTCAATCAATTCTTATACTTGTCCGGATCTTATATCTTATATCCATAAAGGATTGCTTAGTCGTATTATCTTCCAAATTAGATTCTTAGGTCGGAAGGTCCACTCCTTCAACTTAATTGATCTTACAATCAATTTTCGACCTTTGAACTTCTTATTTGAATAAATATGACTTAGCATAAGATTCCACAAGTATAAATGATTTAATAAAGAAATCTCTTATTAGTAAAACGAGACGTATAAAACGGTTCGTCGCATCGTGGTAGACTCAGGATTCATCATTTATATATTGCTAGCTAATGTACCAAAATAGATAATATCATTATTTCTTCTTATAACCATCAAATGATTAAAAGAAATAAAATATCCATTCATTAGAAATCCAGAACAAAGTTCTTTCTAATATGAAAGGTACATAAAAGCAATAACTCAAAATGAAATCCTATAAAATGTCCTCCACTGCAACTGCTGCCTCCTCTACAGCATTGCCCATGTAGACTACGATTTCTTCTTTTCCAAGTCGTTAGGTTTCCTGGAACCTTTGCATTTAAAATGCACATACCGTCAGTGGTTCCATATCTACACACCAGGTTCCGGTAGATAATACCACTGACTATGTTTTACGACTAAAGAAGAATTTCGTACTTTCTTTGAGAGGATAATCAGACTTCCAGTACCCAGACTGTTTGCATCGAGAACTCTTGCCTCATGGCTTTCTCGTCCCATCTCGTGGTCTAAGCAACTTAGGACCACTGGGATTCTTTGCTTGCTTTTCCTTTCCCCCGATTTTTCCCTTAGGTTCGAAACCTTTGGCATTGGCTACAAGAGCTTGCGATTTCCGTCTCAACTCGTCTAAAAGGTCAATCATCTCAAAAACGTGTTTAAGCGTTTCCTCGAAGGACTGGCCTTTATGAGTATCATCATCGCTTCTTGTCTAGCCGCCTATGTCAATAGGCTCGGGAGGACAAAGCTCACTGAGTACAACCTTGCACTCTTTAACAGTTTGGGTAATGTCTAGATCTCTATTCCAATCATTACATTTAGGGACCAGTGAGTTAAAATCCTTACGTATCACATAAAGTGGGTTCAAAGCCATTTCCTAATCTATGAGCACATATAACAACAAACAATCGATTTAATCTCCGATATTATCTCCCTTAAATAATATCATTAAACCACTAATCACCTCTAAAATCCCATCAGATATGGCAAGCCACGTTCGTGTGGACGTTTACCTATCCAAATGATTTAGCAATTAGATTTGCTTCGGTCGTACATCAATTATAGCGTTACTTCGTTGGGAAGAATACTATAAAGCGTACCTAAGTGTAAACCATTACTCAGTATCTAAGAAGATTGTTTGGGACACGTATATTCACCGCAAGCCACGTTAGTGTGGACGTTTACGTTAACATACGCTCCTTTACTCCCTTCTATAACTGTCTACATCAATCGTTCCAAAATCCCATTCAATGTAGCAAGCCACGTTCGTGTGGACGTTTACTACACCAAAAGACTTTTACAATTGACTCCCAATTACTTGAATCATTTAATCTTGTAAATCAAGACGCGGAGAATCATAAGTGAAACTCAAAGTTTCTAACCAGTGATTCACCATGCGAACAACCCTATCTCTCATAAAATGAGGGAGCCGAGCAGACAATCGATCTAGTCATCAAATGACACGAAAGTCTCTAATTTGTGTCATCCACATGACCAAGTGGCTTTGGCTCCATTCCACTCCCCGGGGTGAGAATGAGTCGACTTGAAATCAGTTTCAGAAAGACAAATTAGGCATTGTTTGATAAACTTAATCAATGTTTCTCGTAAAAAGAATTACAAGAATTCTCCTCCAATGACTTGTCTATACGAACTTCAAAAGTCCATAAAAGTCACCAAGAGAACAGCAATGGAGACCATGGCAATGTTTCCATTCCCTCTCCCACTTAGCTTTTTATAACAAAGGGATACGCTATCTAATGCATAATTAAATACACATAAGCATAATAACAAACATACATTTCATGCAAGTACGTTCACAAATAATCAAATAATTACTCAAGTAAAATTATTTCTCGACTATTCGTACCTTGATGAATTCCAGCATGCTTGTCTTGAGTCTTCATTCTACGTCTTGAATACTTTGCCGAGCGACGGAAAAAATCTTTGATTCTCATATTTAATTTTACTCCAATTAAATAAAATCAATTCCATTGATTTCCGTATTTAATTCTATTTTAAATAAAATCCAAGATTTTCCAATCCAAAATAAATTTTGAATTAATCTAATGATTTTAAATAAAATACTTAAATTAAATAAAATCAATATTATTAAAATCCATTGATTTCCATATTTAATTCTATTTTAAATAAAATCCAAGATTTTCCAATCCAAAATAAATTTTGAATTAATCTAATGATTTTAAATAAAATACTTAAATTAAATAAAATCAATATTTTAATAATTTCTCAATCCTATTTAGATTAGATCTCAAGAATCCTAATCAAAATCGAATTTTGATTCTTCTTAAGACTTCTAATCCAAGTAGGTATAGGATATCTAGAGAAACTAGGATTTTCTTTCCTAATTTAACTCTCCATCTAATTCCATTATTTAATTCCATAATTAAGAAATATAATCCAAATAGAATTTGAATTAATTCCAAAATTAAATTAAATAATATTAGAAAGATTAAATTATTTCCGGAAAGATCGGATTTACCGGAACGAACCGTGTTGGGGTTGACCAAGCCATTGGCGGAACCAATTAATTCATTCACATGAAAAAATCGATCCCATGCCACTATGTCTATCGAACAACCATGCAACATCGATTGTGCATGCAATGCATGGCCCTAACAATTAATTAATGCAAAGCACCATCTAATTAATTCCATGCAGCATAAGGAAAAAGAGAATTACATTGTCTCGGCCGATAGGGAAAGTGGCGGTCGAAACCCTCTGTAAATTCTCACCGACACAGCAGCCCCCCGATCGTCATCTTCGCCGAGCCTGTGCACGAGTCCGGTCGATTTCCGGCATGGCGTCTCCTCCGACGACACACGCCATCAACCTCATCACAGCACACACACGAGCAGCCCGCGATCAAGTCGAGCGAAACGCCCTTCGATCGATCGCGCCGGTGCCCGTCTGAAGCTTCGCCGAAGCAGCCGAATCCCGGTATGACGCCGCCACCGACGTCACGCCATCGACTACGCTCCAGCAGCAGCTCGCATGACATCGAGATCGTCGACGTCGTGTGGGCGACGATCTACCGAACTCCATGGATCCTCCTCTCTACTTTCTCTCTCTAGAATTGTGATCTTCAAGTTATGAGAATAGAGAAGACCATGTAGTGCTTTTATAGGCTACGTAGGGGATCTTAAGGAGGTGGAATATTGGGCTTCCAATATTAATGATTAAATTGAGCCCAAGCCCAAATCTATTAATCCATTAATATTAATTAATTCTATTTTCCACTATATAAAATTAATTGCACTCCCAATATTAAACCATATTATATCAAATAATATTTCTCCGGTAGTATTATTTATTCCGTGTATTTAAGATATAAATATCCATGAATAAAATTAATTTATTCCTAATTAATTTATTCATCTCTTATATCCGAGACTAGTACCATTCAACCTTAATTATTATGCGGAACGAATCCACCTGCAGGGTTTACATAATAATTCCTTATGAACTCATCTCGGGGATATTATCAACCCTTACGGGATACACTTTCCGGTCAATCATTCACGGCATGCCATATATGAAATATAGTGACCCAACTTAACCGGTAATTAACCCAATAATTAAATCGGTTAATTCCTTTGGTAAATCAAAGTCACTTATATTAAATATACACACCCGCAATAATATCGGGGATTAAGAATAAAATACACTGAGACTCGAATCGATTATCGCCGGCAATCCTAATCGATGAATCTCAACGATCCGCTCAATACACCAAGTGTACAAGTGTGATAAAATAATTAAGACAAATTATTTTCCCTCTCACACAACGACTATACCGATGGATTGGTCCGTGTCCATCTAGGTCGTGAGCAACTGTTCGATTAAATACGAGTAACCGAAAGTATGATCTTCTGTGTGGGGCCCGACACACCATACTAACTACAATGTATAGAATCCAGGACTATGTTTTGCATATATTTAATTATAAATAATTAAACGCAAACAATTGTTCATTTAGTTAAATAGATTAATGGCAATGGATCGTGAGTTTCTGTCACTTAAATCTAGACATTAAGTACACAACTCCAACACTGGACAACCCCAGACCCGAATGTGTTTCAAATTTGGCTTTCGCCCGGTCCACAATTCCGAGGGCGTCTTAGGGACTGATTTAGAAGGAACTAGGTTCAGGATATACGCCGCTGTTTCCAAGGCATATCCCCAGAACGAAACTGGTAGTTCTGAATAACTCATCATAGATCTTACCATTTCCATAAGAGTCCTATTCCTTCTTTCTGCTACACCATTCTGCTGGGGCGTGTATGGTGCAGTCATCTGGGAGTCAATCCCATTCTCTAATAAGTACGCCTTAAACTCTCCCGAGAGGTACTCTCCTCCACGATCAGATCGTAGAGTCTTTATGGTTTTACCATGAAGGTTCTCCACAAGAGCTTTGTACTCCTTGAACTTGTCAAAGCACTCGCTCTTGCGGCGCATCAGGTATATAAAACCATACCTTGAGTAATCATCAGTGAAGGTTACGAAATATTCATAACCTCCTCTCGCTTGGACAGATAAAGGCCCGCACAAATCAGAGTGAATCAATTCTAGTACTTCCTTGGATCTATACCCCTTATCACTAAAGGGTCGCTTGGTCATTTTTCCTTCCAGGCATGATTCGCAGGTTGGAAAGTCCTCATCTTTCACACCACTGAGTATTCCATCAGTTATCAACCTTTGAATCCTGCCCAAGTTAATATGACCTAGCCTAAGATGCCATAAGTACTTTTGATTCATCCTAGAAGGCTCCTTTCTCTTATTGGTACTAGATGTGTTAAAAGACTCTACTCGTTACATCGTGGAATAATCAGGATTCAGTATATATAAGTTGCCTATCAATGTACCAGAGCAGATATAATCACCATTCTTTTTGACAATAACAGAACTATCAAAAGAAACTGAATATCCATTCAAAACCAACTTAGAAACCGAAACAAGGTTCTTTCTAAAGTTCGGTACATAAAGATAATTATTCAATACTAAAACTTTATTATTAAAAGATAAAAGAACATCTCCCACTGCAACCGCCGCCACTTTCGTAGCGTTGCCCATGTAGATGGTGATCTCTCCCTCTCTAAGCCGCCGGGTTTCCTGGAACCCCTGCAAAGAATTGCAGACATGATCAGTGGCTCCCGTATCCACACACCAGGTACCGGTGGATAACACCGCTAAACATGTTTCAGTGACTAAGGAAAAGTTCATACCTCCTTGTCTGAGAGGACAATTAGACTTCCAATGTCCAGACTGCTTGCAACGGAAACACTTGCCCTTGGGCTTGTTCACTCCATTCCGTGGTCCACCATTGCTGGGTCCACTGGGTTTCCGTCCTTGCTTCTTCTTCCTCTTAGTCCCCGGAGGGCCAGGAAGTTTCACGGCCACAAGTGCCTGAGACTTCTTAAAGATTCCCTCTGCCGCCTGGAGTTCAGTCAGGAGTTCCGCCAACGTATATAACCTCTTGTTCATGTTATAGTTCAGGCGGAACTGCTCAAAACTCTTAGGCAGAGACTGGAGCACTATATCGATCTGGGTTTCCCCATCGATAGATCCTCCCATAATCTCTATCTCATTCAGATAGCCTATCATCCTAAGAACGTGATCCCTCACGGGCGTTCCTTCGGACATAGTGGCCGTCATGAGTTGCCTCATGGCATCTTGCCTGGCTGCCCTATCCTGACTACCAAACATCTCCTTGAGGTTAAGCATCATATCATAGGCAGTGGTCATGGCTTCATGCTGATGTTGCAGCACATTTGACATAGAAGCCAAAATGTAGCACCGCGCCATCTGATTAGCCTTGACCCACTTCCGATGAGCTTCCTTTTCCTCAGGAGTGGAGGTGTCAATAGGTTCATCAGGACTATCCTCATGGAGTACATATTTGTACTCCTCAGCAGTCAGGACAATGTCCAAGTTTCGTTTCCAGTCAATATAGTTCAGACCAGTGAGTTTGTTCTCTTTTAGTATCATGGATAGTGGGTTGAGTGCCATATCTATAAAAGAGACAAATCAAACTGTCAAATTTAATTCGATATTAACTCCCTTAATTAATATCATTAAATCTACCAATCAATCCTAAAATCCCATCAGACTAGCATGCCACGTTCATGTGGACGTATACTAGTCCAAATGATTTTATAACTGGACTTTTACTTCGGTCGTACATCATTACAGCAGTGACTCCGATGGGGAGGATACTGTAAAGCGTACCTAAGTGTATACCATTTCTCAGTACTAAGTTAACCGCTCGGAAACTACACGCCCACCGCAAGCCACGTTAGTGTGGACGTTTACGTTGACATGCGGTCCCTTTACGATTTCCTATAACTGTCGAGCCTCAATTAACCCAAAGTTCCGTTTCCGTCTAGTAAGCCACGATAGTGTGGACGTTTACTAAACAAACAACTTTGTTAATTGAATTCCATTTAATAAATTTCACAATTTCGTTAATCAAAGCTTGATATCTCGTAAGTGAAACTCTAAGTTTCTAACCAGCGATCAATCATGCAATTGAGCCCTATCTCTCAGAAAGTGAGGGAGCCAACCAGACAATCGATCTAGTCATCAAATGACTCGAATGTCTCTAATCTGTGTCATCGACATAACCAAGCGCTTTGGCTCCATTCCACTCCCCGGGGTGAGAATGAGTCGAGTTGAAATTAGTCTTTGAAAGACAGATTAGGCATTGCTTTGAAAAACTTAAGTGTTCAATTCTATAAATGGAATTGAATTCGAATTTTGATCCAGTGATATCCGTGTGTCAACTTTATCCGATAGGGAGGATGACACTAAAGCCAACTCGTAAGCGACAGACATCACTATCAAAACAGAGAATGGAGACCGCGGGATTGTTTCCAATCCCTCTCCCACTTAGTTTTTACGAAAGGGATAACATTCACATGCATAAAATTAAAGCATAATAAAAGCACGATAAACACACAAGAAGCAATTAACGTGGCCCGATTATTATGGCCTTTAAAACTTCGATGCACGTCTTCTCGGATCTTCGTCTCGTTGCTCGTCTCGGTCTCGGTCCATCACCGACTCGTCTAAGGACCAAGAAACGAACCCCTCCCACTGGAGTATCATCCCGGGCCCTCGACAAGCGATCCGTGATGTCCGTCGAACCCCCGCGTCGCTGCTGCCAAAACTCAAAACAGCGCCCGCCGTTTGAGGAACAGCGGTCGCTGGAGGAGCTGCAAACGGCGACCGCCGTTTGCACTCCAGCGGGCGCCGTTTTTGCACAGTAGCCGCGGGTTCGACTTCTCGACCCTCGTTCGTCCGTCCTTCGATCTTCTCTCGATCCACCAAGCAGCAGCAACATTACAAGGGTAATACTAACTACTTCCGGCATCGATCCTATACAGAATGATCGATCCTATACACCCGGATAAACGAAAAAAAACGAAAAACCCTAAACGACTCAACCCGTCGTTTTAACTATTACAAGCAAGTAACGATTCAAAACAAAATCTCGACAACCCCGAGAGTTTAGCAAACCACAAAAAAAATTACAGTACAATAAACAAGACCATAATAATCGGGTGACCTGCAAAACAAACTCGCAAACAATACAAGAACGCATAACCGGCTCTGATACCAATTGTTGGATTTCGACTCTCCGGGATGCGTTCGTTCGATCGCTCGAACATCCGAACCATCCCAGTCGACCTCCGAAGTCGCTACTTCGTTCGCTTAACAGCCCTTATCCCGAATCACGCCCAGCCATCGCCCCGGAGGACAACCGCGCGAAACGGAGCTGGACTGTACCCAATCAGCGCCCGCCGATTGCAGTCCAGCGGTCGCTGGTGGAGCTGCAAACAGCGGTCGCTGTTTGCCCACCAGCGGGCGCTGTTCGTCCGCGAACAACAACGCGATGTTGCTGTTCCGGGCTCGTTTCCGGGTCGTTTTTCCTCATCCGACTACCGTTCCGGAGGTCCTAGAACCCCCAGTAGTCGAGGAATACGATCCACGACCCCGGAACCCGATCTACGTTCAAATACGTTCAACGAGATAAAACGAGATCGAATAAATTGCGGAAAAAAGATAGATCCGATCTCATACCTTGCGGTCGATTGTTGAGACCTTAGATGCTTCTAGTGTATGACTCTACCCCGACTCCAACCGTTGTGTGGGCAACGATCTGTTGGGTCTGCCTTTTCTGCTTTCTCCTTTCTCTACCAGCGTTAATATATCTTTTCTCTCTAAGAGAAAATATCAGCGCTAACTTTATGTTTTTAACAGAGAAAAACTTAATTGCGCTAAACAATTATTTTTCTCTGATGAAAATAAAAAGGGGCGAAGTGTAGGTCTAGAATAGGCAAGGGGGGGGGGGGGGGTTTATATAGAGTTACACTAGGGACCCAAGGTTAAATTAATTAAGGGCTAAATTGAAATATTAATTAACTTGGAATACGTAAACGCAATTCCTTAATTAATCGATTTCAATTTTACGTATTATTAACTCCACTATAAAATAATAATTGAATTCCCGAAATTAATTTAATATTATTTCAACAATAATATTTCCGCCGAAATTACATATACGACTTTCCCCGTGTTTAAGATATCGAACGTCCACGAATTTATTTAATTACTAATAATTAAATTAATTCGTTTTTTATTATCCGAGACTAGTACCACTCATCCTTATTATCATGTGGAACAAATCCACCTGCAGGGTTTACATGATAAACTTTATGAGCTCATCTCGGGGACGTCATCAACCCGATAAACGGGACACGGTTTCCTGTCTATAATCTATAGCATGCCGTGTGTACAATTCCGATTCCCAATTTACCGAGTATCTCGACTAATCAATTAGTCTCACTCATTGGCAAGTTAAAGAACCGATAATTGGACACACGCACCTATAATTATATAGGGATTAGGAATTCGTATATCCGTAATCTCTGAGGTCTAGTTCGATTACGTCGATTAGTATAAGTCGAACGCCCTCCCGTGGTCCTGCTCAATACACCAAGTGTACAAGTGTAACATAATAGTTAAGACCAACTATTACCCAGTCACACTACGACGTACCGATGGATTGTCCCTGTCCATCTAAGTCGTGAGCTTCTGTTCGATAATATACGAGTAACCGACAGTATGATCTTCCGCGTGTCTCCTCACGCCATACTGTCTACAACGTATATATCTAGGACTATTGCATTCAAGTACAAGGTAGACAAAAAATGCTGACAGTTTGATTAATAGATAATGAAAAACACAGATAAGGAGTTACATATTGTCACTAAACTAGACATTTAGAATATAACTCCATCACTATTTTCAATATTATATGCATTAATTGATTTAATTCAAATCTATTAAATAAATAATCCACCATTTAATTTAATTATCAAATAATTAAATATTTAATTCATACATCCCATACTACACAAATTAAATCTTAGCGCAATTAAATTTATCATATAAATTAATTACATGTAGCGCAATTACATTTATCATATAAATTAATTACACTACTTAATTAATTACGCAAACATGCAGACATAATTAATTGCGTCAATTTGACAATTAACATAATCACAATTATATAATTCAAATAAAATTTATTTTAATTAACAATTAAATTAATCTCTATTAATTTTATTTGTTAATTATAATCCCAGTACTTAGCGCAAAAACAATTAACGCAAAAACAATTAAATCCAAATTTAATCGTGAGTACCTTAGGGATTCGTCGGACGAAACGAGGTTCGTCGGAAGTCGCGCGGATGCGACGCGGGGATGCACGCGGGGCGTGCGGGCTGCACACGGGGAGAGCCGGGGTGGCTCTCGGCTGGTCGCGGGCGGCGCTCGGGCGCGGGCGGGCTTGGCTCGTCGTGCTCGGGCGTTGCTCGTTCAAACCTCCGGCGTCTCTTGTCAAATCAGGTTTCACCTCGTATAGGTAATCCCACTCGCGTATTGCACTAAAAATACGAGAGGGAGAATACGACGGGAAAAACGGGCCAGAAAAACGGCGCCGGAATCGGATTCCGGCGAGGCGGGCAGCTGCCGGCGGCGGCGGCGGGCGGCGGCTCCGGGCGGCGGTCCTCCGAGGGAGGCGGCCGAAGGGGGCGGCGGACGAGAGAGGGAGAGGGAGAGAGGAGAGGCTAGGCTAGAGCTCTCCAGGTTTTGGTGTGTTCTTCTTCATGCCTATGGAGCTCCTTTTATAGGTGAAGAAAAGAGCTACTTGGGCTCAAACCCTAATGGATCGGATCCATTAAGCCTAGCCGGCCCAATTCATTAGCCGTCATTACGTTTCTCCCAAATTGACAATCAATTCGATCTCCGAAAAATATAACGATTATATTTTCTTTCTCGTTTCAATTTTCTCATCGATATGAGATAATAATAAAAATTTCCAATTTCACAAAATCGGAAAGCCCATTTCAGGGGTACTGCTAAATCGGGAAATTTCCCAAAATAGAAAGTGTACACCATCGTGTCCGTTTTCTTTAGCTCAGTAATATTTCCAACTTATAATCACAATTATGAATCTCGGATTCAATCATATTGACCTCCGATTATATGTACTTAATTAACAGTTAATTAATACATGATCGTATTCAAGGATCGGTTTACACGAGAATGTGACCCTCAATGGTTCAGGTGTATAACTAGCCGTGGGCTCACAACACATTGTGATTCGAACAACATATTGTTCTTATATCAACTACTCCCGAGAGTTTCAGATTAATAATCATATTATTTAATCACCGAACAATTCGGTGCCCAACGAATCAGTGACGAGCGTCTAGCAACCACGCTTCACTAATTCCCTAGATACAAATGAAGTGCCTGCAAGAACCTTGTAATATAGTTAGCGTACAGTACGATCCCTCCGATGCATATGTCCTTATCAAACTAGAGATATTGGTCAATCGAGATCTCTTGTTGTGTTTGATAACTTTGCGAACGTTCTAGGCTTCGTATAATCCAGTCGTGATTGATCTAGAGAAACACATTTCTCTAATCACCTCACTGTTCAACTCTGGCCAGAGATTCCGGGACTACGAACCACATAGGACATCCATGATCTATATCAAGCGATCAGATCCCCTACTACCATGCACAGACTTCACATCAGATTTCGAACTGCACGAACATTGCCTCCTTTTTCGACTTACTCCCTTTCCAGGGAATCAGAAACACGTTACGATACAGCTAGTCCTTTGATGAAGTCACGGTGATGTCTGGGTCTTAAGGATTAATTGTGTACAACTATATTATGGAATTCTCTACTCGATCAGTGATAACCACTTAGAGATTCCAGGGAGAGGGGGTTCAGTGAACTCATCAACAGTGAGCACCCACTCAAGTATGTCGATGTCCCAACACCGAGGCTCGAGATTAGACCACATACACTAAGTGCTAGTCTCAAGGAGGAAAGGCTGGGTATCCTTGTTATTGGCGTAACCCATCGACTAGGAACTGAGTTTGACCAGTTACGTTGCGTTAACAGAATTATCTCTCGGTTTCCACAAAACCGAATTCATACAACATGTGTAACTGTACAGGACTATATCTATGATTCAACATGGGGAGTAGATATAGCATATGCCTTAATTAATCATAATTAATAATCTTTCATAATTTCGAAATAAATTGATAATATTTATTAATTAAATAATAAATTAGGTTCGACCACAGCCACAGGTTGGCTTGTTGGTCACCTACTCTATCAATCTCCCACTTGACCTAAAGCCAACTGCTCTCGTATCTAAGTCCCATCGACTCTCGATGTTTCTCGTGGACAGATCTAGACAAAGGCTTGGTAAAGGGATCAGCTATATTATCTCCCGAAGTGACTCTTTCGACCAAGACGTCACCTCTCTCAACGATCTCGCGGATCAGATGATATTTCCTCAGTACATGTTTGGATTTCTGATGAGATCTCGGTTCCTTAGCTTGTGCTACGGCCCCCGTGTTATCACAGTACAACGTTACTGGATCACTTGCGCTCGGAACGACTCCCAACTCTTGGATGAAGTTCCGTATCCAAACAGCCTCTTTTGCAGCTTCACTTGCCTCAACATATTCAGCTTCGGTGGTGGAATCAGCCGTGGTTTTCTGCTTTGAACTTTTCCAACATACGGCACCTCCGTTCAGCTTGAATATGTATCCCGATATCGACTTAGAGTCGTCCACGTCAGATTGAAAACTAGAGTCCGTAAACGTCTCTATTTTCAAATCGTGACCTCCATAGACTAAGAACATCTCTTTGGTATTTCGCAAATACCTAAGAATGTCCTTCACGGCTTTCCAATGAGCCGGTCGAGGATTAGACTGATATTTGCTCGTGACGCTCACAACATGTGCAATATCAGGTCTAGTACATAGCATGCCATACATCACGCTTCCAATACTGGATGCGTATGGTGTGCGATTCATCCGCTCGATTTCCAGTTCCGTTGCTGGACACATGGTTTTTGAGAGACGAATTCCATGACACATTGGCAAAAACCCTCTCTTGGAGTTTTCGATGTTAAACCGTTTTAAAATGGTTTCTATGTACAAGGATTGTGATAGACCGATCATCTTTCTAGATCTATCTCTATAGATTCGTATTCCTAATACGTAAGATGCCTCGCCTAAATCCTTCATCGAGAAACGTGTGAACAACCATGCTTTCGTTGCCTGCAGCATACCTACATCATTCCCAATGAGTAGTATGTCATCAACGTATAGCACTAAAAACGTCACTGCGCTCCCACTAACCTTCTTGTATACACAAGGTTCCTCCGGGTTCTTGACAAAATCAAACTCTTTGATTGTGTTGTCAAAACGTTTGTTCCAACTTCGGGATGCTTGTTTCAATCCATAAATGGATCGCTGGAGTCGGCAAACCTTTTGCTCTTCTCTGGAGATATGAAGCCTTCCGGCTGCGCCATATAAATTTCTTCCTCAATGTCCCCATTGAGAAACGCGGTCTTCACATCCATTTGCCATATCTCGTAGTCGTACCACGCAGAGATGGCCAGCAAAATCCTAATGGATTTAAGCATAGCGACTGGTGAAAAGGTTTCCTCATAGTCAACACCTTGCTTTTGAGTATATCCTTTTGCCACCAACCTAGCTTTAAAGGTCGCAACCTTACCATCAGCTCCAACTTTCCTTTTATAGATCCACTTGCAGCCTATGGGAACGATTCCTTTAGGTGGGTCTACCAACGTCCATACGTTGTTGGAATACATGGAGTCCATTTTGGATTTCATGGCAGTAAGCCAATGTCCCTTGTCCGTATCCAATACGGCTTCATTGAAGGTTCTAGGATCAGATCCAACATCAATGATTTCGTGATCACTATCAACGAGGAACAACCGATCAGGCAACCTCCGAACTCTTTCGGATTTACGGACTGTCGGTCGTGGAGGTGTATCAGTGGTTTGTTGAATTGGCTCTGGTTCAGGGATTGGTGCATGAACTTCAGTTTGTGGGTCGTCATCTCGAACCTCTTCGAGATCTACTATGCCGCCTTTTCCATCCGCTAGGAATTCCTTCTCAAGGAACACAACATTTCTCGAGACAAACACTTTTGCCTCAGAAACATAGTAGAATTCATATCCCATGGAATCCACGGGATATCCCACAAAGTAGCATAAGTCGGATTTACTATCCAACTTATCTCCCACTAGCCGCTTCACGTAAGCGGGACAACCCCATATCTTTATATCTTTGAACGTGGGCTGTCGGGAATGCCAAAGTTCATAAGGTGTGGATTTAACTGCTTTATTGTTAAGTCTATTCAGCAAATAGGCGGCTGTCAAGAGTGCGTAACCCCACAAGAACGCCGGTAACTCAGTGACACTCATCATAGATCGAACCATGTCCAACAGGGTTCGGTTACGACGCTCGGACACTCCGTTCAACTGGGGTGTTCCAGGAGGAGTCCACTGAGAGAGAATCCCATTCTCTTTTAGATAGTCTATAAACTCAGCGCTTAAGTATTCGCCACCACGATCGGATCGTAGTTGCTTAATACGAAGCCCAAGTTGATTCTCTACTTCATGTCGGAAGTCTTTGAACCTTTCAAAAGTTTCCGATTTGTGCTTCATTAAGTACACGTAACCATACCTTGAATAATCATCGGTAAAGGTTACGAAGTAGTTGAATCCACCCCTCGCACTAACACTTAGTGGACCACACACGTCAGTATGGATCAGATCCAATAGACCTTCAGCACGTGTCATTGTCCCTTTGTACGGAGACTTGGTCATTTTCCCTTTTAGGCAAGCTTCACAAGCTTGGAGCGATTTCACATCTGTTGGAGTTGTGTACTTAATGTCTAGATTTAAGTGACGGAAACTCACGATCCATTTCCACTAATCTATTTAATTAAATAAACAATTATTTGCGTTTAATTATTTATAATTAAATATATGCAAATCATAGTCCTGGATTTTATACGTTGTAGTTAGTATGGTGTTGCATGGGCGCACAGAAGATCATACTATCGGTTACTCGTATTTAATCGAACAGTTGCTCACGACCTAGATGGACACGGACCAATCCATCGGTATAGTCGTTGTGTGAGAGAGAAAATAATTTATCTTAATTATTTTATCACACTTGTACACTTGGTGTATTGAGCGGATCGTTGAGATTCATCGATTAGGATTGCCGGCGATAATCGATTCGAGTCTCAGTGTATTTTATTCTTAATCCCCGAAACTATTGCGGGTGTGTATTTTTAATATAAGTGACTTTGATTTACCAAAGGAATTAACCGATTTAATTATTGGGTTAATTACCGGTTAAGTTGGGTCACTATATTTTATATATGACATGCCGTGAATACTTGACGGGAAAGTGTATCCCGGAAGGGTTGATAATATCCCCGAGATGAGTTCATAAGGAATTATTATGTAAACCCTGCAGGTGGATTCGTTCCGCATAATAATTAAGGTTGAATGGTACTAGTCTCGGATATAAGAGATGAATAAATTAATTAGCAATAAATTAATTTTATTCATGGATATTTATATCTTAAATACACGGAATAAATAATACTACCGGAGAAATATTATTTGATATAATATGGTGAATATTGGGAGTGCAATTATATTTATATAGTGGAGTTAATATATAATTAATAATAGTAAGGATTAATAGATTTGGGCTTGGGCTCAATTTAATCACTATTATTGGAAGCCCAATATTCCACCTCCTTAAGATCCCCTACGTAGCCTATAAAAGCACTACATGGTCTTCACAATTTGACAAGAAAAGATAATCATACTTGATTAGTCTAGAGAGTTCGTGAAGGAGATCCATGGAGTTCGGTAGATCGTCGCCCACACGACGTCCGAGCTAGTGCAAGGAATACGTGGGAAGATCTCAAGGTCGTCAAATTGAGTTCTACGTTTTTCCGAACAACGAGAACGAGGTAAATCGTAAAACCCTCTTTATGATTTTATCGTTTAATTATCGTGAAAATATCATGAACAAAGATCCGAGGACGAACCCCGGAACGAGGATACACCGCGCGGTGGTGGTCGAAAACCACCGGACCGGCGGCGTGATCCCCGTGGGGATCGAACCAAGCGAACCCCGGCTGGACGCCGGGGACGCGTGCATGGGAGCCCTCGGCCGAAGCCGAGGGGGCGATCGATGCCCTAGGGCACGATCGCCGGGGCGGGCGGCTGGTGCGCCCGCGGCGGCTCGTCGATCGAGCCGCACCTCCACGGCGGGCAGCAGGTCGCCGGACCTGTTGTCGGGGGCTGCCGGGAGCAGCCCCAGCGATCGCATCATGCGATCGCATCATGCGATCGCGAGCCCCACGTACGGGGCTCGGCTGGACGCGCGTGGGTTCGCCCACGGCTGCGTGTTCGGTTGAGCTCCGGGCTTCGTGGCGTGCTCGCGATCAAACTCCGGCGAAGGGTTTATTCGATTGGATTGTCGGTTCCGCAATTTAGACAATCCGGATATTCGAAGGATTTCGGTCGGAATTAATTAGATAATTTATTTATTTAAATTTATTAATTCCGGGATATCGATTTCCAGCAATTGGTATCAGAGCGTTGGTTTTAGTTCATGGTATTTTTCGATAAATTGTTCTACCTTGCAGGGTTTCCGATTATTATGGCTAGATTTAATTATTGTTAATTAATGTCATAATAATGTTCTTGATTATTAAACTCTCGGTGATGTCAATATTTGTTCTTGTGTGGTGAATGCTTGTTCTTATTTTTCCGGAAATTGTATGAGGTCGATTTCATGTAGAGAATCGATACCGGAGAACGTAGTAATAAATTTGTAATTTATTTACGTTGGATCGATGACGAAACGACCGCCGGAAAAGTGTGACGGAGGAGACGAAGAGAGGGAGGACCGGGGATCGATCACGAGGATCGATCCCATGAGGATCGATCGCCCGGGCTGCCCTAGGGCTCTCGGCCACGCCGGCCACCAAGGGTGGTGGCGCGTGAGCCTTGGCCGGCGGTGGTAGTGGCGGTCGATGGTGGGGATGGCGTGGGGATCCCCAACCCATGCTATTCCTACCAAGATCCAACTTTCCTAATTGATTCGGTTTTCCTATTTTGAGTATTCCTAGTTTTGGGAATTCTCATGGAAATAGGAAAAGAATTAATTGGAATTAATTTATTTCCTTATTCTATTATGGAAGTCTTCTAGAATATTCTAAGTTCTACTTGGATAGGATTCTAGAGATTTAATAGAATTGGAAAGGAAAATAATTAATTATTAAATTAATTTATTTCCTAATTGATTATTCCTATTTTATGGGAATTTTCATGGACATGGAAATTAATTAATTTTGGAAAGTAGAAGAGTCCTAAATTAATTTTTCCTTATTTAATTATTCCTTTATGGAATTTTTAATGGATTAGGAAATGAATTAATTTGGAAGGACTAGGAGTCCTAAATTATTTTATTTCCTTATTTCATTATGGAAATCATCTAGAATATTCCAAGTGGGTCTTGGATAGATTATTCTAGAGATTTAATGAAGTAGAAAGGGAAAATAAAAATAATAAATATTAATAATATTTAATTTTATTTTTGATATATTCGATTGAATTAATTTTCGAATTAAGTAACTTTTGGATTAATTGAAAATAAATAGATTTAAATATTGGAATTAATATTCCCGTCACATGGAGCATTCAAGAACGAAGACTGAAGACTAGATGATGCGTACGGAGATGCGATAAAGCCATAATAGTCGGAAAATAATATTCTAGTATTATTTTGATTATGTGATAATATTCTATGTGCTTTATATCATGTATGCATGCTTATGTGTATTTAATTATGCATTAGATAGCGTATCCCTTTATTATAAAAAGCTAAGTGGGAGAGGGTATGGAAACATATCCATGGTCTCCATTGCTGTTCTCTTGGTGACTTTTATGGACTTTTGAAGTTCGTTTAGACAAGTCATTGGAGGAGAATTCTTGTAATTCCTCTTACGAGAAACATTGATTAAGTCTATCAAACAATGCCTAATTTGTCTTTCCAAAACTGACTTCAAGTCGACTCATTCTCACCCCGGGGAGTGGAATGGAGCCAAAGCCACTTGGTCATGTCGAGGACACAAATTAGAGGCAGTCGTACCATCTTTTGAAGGTGGATCGATTGTCTGCTCGGCTCCCTCATTTATGAGAGATAGGGTCGTTCGCATGGTGAATCACTGGTTAGAAACTTCGAGTTTCACTTATGATTCTCCGCGTCTTGATTTACAAGATTAAATGAATCAAGTAATTGGGAGTCAATTATAAAAGTCTCTTGGTGTAGTAAACGTCCACACAACGTGGCTTGCTATACTGACGGATTTTGGATTAATTGATGTAGACAGTTGTAAGAAATTGTGAAGAGTTGTGAAGTTATCGTAAACGTCCACACAACGTGGCTTGCGGTGATGTAGCAATTCCAAACGATTTACTTTGGTGCTGAGTAATGGTTTACACTTAGATACGCCTTATAGTATTCCTCCCACCGAGGTTCCGCTATAAGTGATGTATGACCGAAGGAAATCTAATTGCTAAATCATTTGGATAGGTAAACGTCCACACAACGTGGCTTGCCATATCTGATGGGATTTTAGATGTGATTAGTGGTTTAATGATATTATTTAAGGGAGATAATATCGGAGATTAAATCGATTGTTTGTTGTTATATGTGCTCATTGATTAGGATATGGCTTTGAACCCACTTTATGTGATAATTAAGGATTTTAAACTCACTGGTCCCTGAATGTAATGATTGGAATAGAGATCTAGACATTACCCAAACTGTTAAAGAGTACAAGTTTGTACTCAGTGAGCTTTGTCCTCCCGAGCCTACAAATGTCTTAACTTATGAGGAAAGGACTGATTTTAAGAAGTGGGAAAATGCTTTTGCAATAACCATTGATTATGGTATCATGTTCAAACTCAAGGTGTTTAGACATGACATAGGCGGCTAGACAAGAAGCGATGAGGATACTCATAAAGGCCAGTCGCTTCGAGGAAGCGCTTAAAAACGTTTTTGAGATGATTGACCTTTTAGATGAGTTGAGTCGGAAATCGCAAGCTCTTGTAGCCAATGCCAAAGGTTTTGAACCTAAGAGCAAAATCGGGGGAAAGGAAAAGCAAGCAAAGAAACCCAGTGGTCCTAAGTGTCTTGGACCACGAGATGGGACGAGAAAGCCAATAGGCAAGTGTTCTCGATGCAATCAGTCTGGGTACTGGAAGTCTGATTATCCTCTCAAAGAAAGTACGAAATTTTCTTTAGTCGTAAAACATAGTCAGTGGTATTATCTACCGGAACCTGGTGTGTAGATATGGAACCACTGACGGTATGTGCATTTTAAATGCAAGAGGTTCCAGGAAACCTAACGACTTGGAAAAGAAAAGATCGTAGTCTACATGGGCAATGCTGTGGAGGAGGCAGCAGTTGCAGTGGAGGACATTTTATAGGATTTCATTTTGAGTTATTGCTTTTATGTACCTTTCATATTAGAAAGAACTTTGTTCTGGATTTCTAATGAATGGATATTTTATTTCTTTTAATCATTTGATGGTTATAAGAAGAAATAATGATATTATCTATTCTGGTACATTAGCTAGCAATATATAAATGATGAATCCTGAGTCCACCACGATGCAACGAACCGTTTTATGTGACTCGATTTACTAATAAGAGATTTCTTTATCAATTATACTTGTGGATTCTTATGCTGAGTCATGTTTATTCAAATAAGAAGTTCAAAGGTCAAAAATTGATATTTTGATCAATTAAGTTGAAGGAATGGACCTTCCGACCTAAGAATCTAATTTGGAAGATAATATGACTAAGCAATCCTTATGGATATAAGATATAAGATCCGGACAAGTATAAGAATTGATTGACCCTGATGTATGCAGACCTATGTCTACTCAGACAATAAGGTACGAGTACTTCATTTGATGATTACTCGAGAAATGGATTAGAATACCTGATGTGCCACAAAAGCAAGTGTTTTGACAAGTCAATGGACACTAAGCAATTGTGGAGAGCCATCAAGGTATATCCAATTGTAGCCTGCGATTTGATCGCGGAGGCAAGTACCTGTCTGAGGAATGCATGGCATACTAATCAGAGATTGGGATTTGATCCCAAATGACTACACCATACACTTTTGTGTAAGAAATGGTGTGTCGTAAATAAGAAATGGAACTCTTATAGAGATAGTAAAAAATGAGTTATACGGAACTACCTGTGTTCTATGGATATGTCTAGAAACAACGGCGCATTCAAATGCGGTTGTAGAATATCCTAGAAGAACAAAAGATGTGTTTTCAATAGTACTATGAACCAGAAGGACGTTATAAGTTCTAACGCCCGGTTCTTAGAGAAAGACTATATAATGAACCACAAGCCCAAGGTGACGTAATACTTTGAAATGAGAGAGAAAGATTAAGACTTAGAACCCGCCGAACCGAGTAGCGGTACACCACTAACTGCACCTACTGTTATCACTGTTTATACACCGGAATGCCGTTGTAGTGGGAGGTTGTGTGACAACCGGAGATATTCATAAGACTAGGAGAGTCTTCGGACTCTGGACCTAGTATACATGAAATCGATCCCTGGATCTACATGAAGGCCGTACTAGATCTAAATGTGCCTTCTTGGAGAGCAATAAGGATTATTGCTAAGAGGCGAGATCATTTAGAGTACAAGCTTAGTTGATCCATTTATGGATTGGAACAAAGCATTGAATTCGTGGTACTTGCAAATTGATGAGATAGTCCATTTTATGGATTCATCAAAAGCATAGACGAATTGTGTGTATTGGAAACGTGATGGAAAACAAGGTGGTGTTTCTCGGAGGTTTTATGTAGATGACACTCTTATCATTGGCAACAATGTAAAGATGTTATCAGACATAAAATGATGGTTGTCTAGATGAATCATTATGAAAGATAAAGGAAGAAGTTGGACATGTTCTTGAGATCTTGGATCTCTAGAAAGAACATTGTACTTTTCCTGGACATCTTACATATATGATTATGGTTCGTTTTAACATGCAAGATTCCGAGAAAGGTTCGTTGCCTTTCAGAGACGGAATGCATCTATCAAAGGATATGTGTTTTGGAACACAAAAGGAGATAGAAGCAATGAAAGCAGTTTCATAGACTTTAAGTGTGGAAAGCTTAATAAATGCATTGTTGAAAACAAGAACCTGATATCGGCTATGCGGTTAGCATAGTGGGAGGATATCAAGGTAATCCTGGAAAGGAATATTCGACTGCCGTAAAAGTACTTTCGAAGTACTGTTCTAGACTACGAAGCAGACGAGTTTTTCCTTTGGATTACATTCTCTTAGATTTCTAATCGAACGAGGACCGGTGAAAGTCGATATCAGGATATGTGTTTCACTATTGAAGGAGAAGGAGTTTTAACATGGAAGAGTGATAAGCACGATGCTTTTCGGACTCTGCCATGGGTAACCAAATAGCAGCCTCAGAGGCAGCGGAAGTTTTGGTATAACTCCGGGATAATCTCTGGGACTTAGATGTGATTCTTAATTTGCCAAAGGCTATGTAAATAGCGGTGCAATGGCAAATGGGAAGAAATCACTAGTCCATAAGTGTAAGATAACACATAGTGCAAGTACCACCTGATACGAGTCATCGTCGAGGGAGACGACGCTGTAGTCACCAAGATAACTTCAGAGCGGCAACCTAGAGTGCTCATTCACATAGTACTTCTTGGAAGTACAACTTAAGCACGTGATGAGTATGGGAGTCGGGAGTTTGGAGGAAATGACTAGACCTTAGTACAAGTGGGAGATTGTTGGAGTTGTGTACTTAATGTCTAGATTTAAGTGACGGAAACTCACGATCCATTTCCACTAATCTATTTAATTAAATAAACAATTATTTGCGTTTAATTATTTATAATTAAATATATGCAAATCATAGTCCTGGATTTTATACGTTGTAGTTAGTATGGTGTTGCATGGGCGCACAGAAGATCATACTAGCGGTTACTCGTATTTAATCGAACAGTTGCTCAAGACCTAGATGGACACGGACCAATCCATCGGTATAGTCGTTGTGTGAGACAGAAAATAATTTATCTTAATTATTTTATCACACTTGTACACTTGGTGTATTGAGCGGATCGTTGAGATTCATCGATTAGGATTGCCGGCGATAATCGATTCGAGTCTCAGTGTATTTTATTCTTAATCCCCGAAACTATTGCGGGTGTGTATATTTAATATAAGTGACTTTGATTTACCAAAGGAATTAACCGATTTAATTATTGGGTTAATTACCGGTTAAGTTGGGTCACTATATTTTATATATGACATGCCGTGAATACTTGACGGGAAAGTGTATCCCGGAAGGGTTGATAATATCCCCGAGATGAGTTCATAAGGAATTATTATGTAAACCCTGCAGGTGGATTCGTTCCGCATAATAATTAAGGTTGAATGGTACTAGTCTCGGATATAAGAGATGAATAAATTAATTAGCAATAAATTAATTTTATTCATGGATATTTATATCTTAAATACACGGAATAAATAATACTACCGGAGAAATATTATTTGATATAATATGGTGAATATTGGGAGTGCAATTATATTTATATAGTGGAGTTAATATATAATTAATAATAGTAAGGATTAATAGATTTGGACTTGGGCTCAATTTAATCACTATTATTAGAAGCCCAATATTCCACCTACTTAAGATCCCCTACGTAGCCTATAAAAGCACTACATGGTCTTCACAATTTGACAAGAAAAGATAATCATACTTGATTAGTCTAGAGAGTTCGTGAAGGAGATCCATGGAGTTCGGTAGATCGTCACCCACACGACGTCCGAGCTAGTGCAAGGAATACGTGGGAAGATCTCAAGGTCGTCAAATTGAGTTCTACGTTTTTCCGAACAACGAGAACGAGGTAAATCGTAAAACCCTCTTTATGATTTTATCGTTTAATTATCGTGAAAATATCATGAACAAAGATCCGAGGATGAACCCCGGAACGAGGATACACCGCGCGGTGGTGGTCGAAAACCACCGGACCGGCGGCGTGATCCCCGTGGGAATCGAACCAAGCGAACCCCGGCTGGACGCCGGGGACGCGTGCATGGGAGCCCTCGGCCGAAGCCGAGGGGGCGATCGATGCCCTAGGGCACGATCGCCGGGGCGGGCGGCTGGTGCTCCCGCGGCGGCTCGTCGATCGAGCCGCACCTCCACGGCGGGCAGCAGGTCGCCGGACCTGTTGCCGGGGGCTGCCGGGAGCAGCCCCAGCGATCGCATCATGCGATTGCGAGCCCCACGTACGGGGCTCGACTGGACGCGCGTGGGTTCGCCCACGGCTGCGTGTTCGGTTGAGCTCCGGGCTTCGTGGCGTGCTCGCGATCAAACTCCGGCGAAGGGTTTATTCGATTGGATTGTCGGTTCCGCAATTTAGACAATCCGGATATTCGAAGGATTTCGGTCGGAATTAATTAGATAATTTATTTATTTAAATTTATTAATTCCGGGATATCGATTTCCAGCAACATCATCATGTGTGAACAGTCCTTCCTTTAGGAACCCATTCAATCGTCTCAGGGAAACATGTCCTAGTCGGGCATGCCAAAGTTGTGCTGGGTTAAGACTAATTTCTTTTCGTTTTGCTGTTAGCACATTAACAGGGATCTCGTTTAAGTTAAGTTCATATAAACTGTTTGACAGACGTCCCTTACATATCACTTTATCGTCCTTTTGTATAAGGCAAATCGAATTTCCAAAAACAAAATAATAACTTTCATTATCCAAAACAGGAATAGAAATAAGGTTCCGAATAAGTGATGGAACGTAAAGACAATTGTTCAAAACTAATTTAAAACGAGAATTAGAAACATCTAAGTAAATAGTCCCGATGGCTTCAGCAGCAACTCTTGCTCCGTTTCCCATCCTCAAGAAGGTCTCACCTTCCTTGAGCTTCTTACTTCTTGTCATGAGCTGCAAATCATTACAGAGATGTGAGCCACAACCGGTATCCAATACCCATGAAGAAGAATTTAAGGATAAATTTACTTCTATGTAAAACTTACCATTCCCAGAACGTTTCTGGTCAAGGTACTCCTTGCAGTTACGGCGCCAATGGCCTTTCTTTCCACAATGGTGACAAACGTCATCAACAGATTTAACGACTTTGTCCTTAGATCCACCTTTCTTCCTTTTATAGACCATCTTGCTCGAGGAAGAAACATTTTCTTTCCTCTTCTTCGGATAGGAACGCTTCCTCTCAGAAGTCGAAGCAATGAGACCAGATTTCTCCTTTTTGATAGTCGTTCCAAAACTGACCAACATGTTAAGCAACTCCTCGAGAGGTGGTGCCAGTTTGTTCATGTTGAAGTTCACTATGAACGGTTCATACGAACTTGGGAGAGACAGGAGGATCAAATCCACCGAGAGCTCTTCAGGTAGGACGACCTTGAAATTCACTAGCTTCTCAATGAGACCGATCATTTTGATACCATGCTCGTGGACCGAAGCCCCTTCGCGCAGTTTCATAGTGGTCAGCTCCTTCGTAGCAGTGAACCTCGCGGTCCTAATATTCTCACTGTACAGGCCATCAAGATGAATCTTGATATCATGAGCCCATTCATACGTTTCATATTTCCTAGCAAGCTCAGGAGACATGGCGGCTATTGTTGGAGTTGTGTACTTAATGTCTAGATTTAAGTGACGGAAACTCACGATCCATTGCCACTAATCTATTTAATTAAATAAACAATTATTTGCGTTTAATTATTTATAATTAAATATATGCAAGTTATAGTCCTGGATTCTATACGTTGTAGTTAGTATGGTGTGTCGGGCCCACACAGAAGATCATACTATCGGTTACTCGTATTTAATCGAACAGTTGCTCACGACCTAGATGGACACGGACCAATCCATCGGTATAGTCGTTGTGTGAGAGAGAAAATAATTTGTCTTAATTATTTTATCACACTTGTACACTTGGTGTATTGAGCGGATCGTTGAGATTCATCGATTAGGATTGCCGGCGATAATCGATTCGAGTCTCAGTGTATTTTATTCTTAATCCCCGAAACTATTGCGGGTGTGTATATTTAATATAAGTGACTTTGATTTACCAAAGGAATTAACCGATTTAATTATTGGGTTAATTACCGGTTAAGTTGGGTCACTATATTTTATATATGGCATGCCGTGAATACTTGACGGGAAAGTGTATCCCGGAAGGGTTGATAATATCCCCGAGATGAGTTCATAAGGAATTATTATGTAAACCCTGCAGGTGGATTCGTTCCGCATAATAATTAAGGTTGAATGGTACTAGTCTCGGATAAAAGAGATGAATAAATTAATTAGCAATAAATTAATTTTATTCATGGATATTTATATCTTAAATACACGGAATAAATAATACTACCGGAGAAATATTATTTGATATAATATGGTTTAATATTGGGAGTGCAATTAATTTTATATAGTGGAAAATAGAATTAATTAATATTGATAAGGATTAATGGACTTGAGCATTGGGCTCAATTTAATCTTCAATATTGGAAGCCCAATATTCCACCTCCTTAAGATCCCCTACGTAGCCTATAAAAGCACTACATGGTCTTCTCTATTCTCATAACTTGAAGATCACAATTCTAGAGAGAGAAAGTAGAGAGGAGGATCCATGGAGTTCGGTAGATCGTCGCCCACACGACGTCCGGGCTAGTGCAAGGAATACGTGGGAAGATCTCAAGGTCGTCAAATTGAGTTCTTCGTTTTTCCGAACAACGAGAACGAGGTAAATCGTAAAACCCTCTTTATGATTTTATCGTTTAATTATCGTAAGAATATCATGAACCAAGATCCGAGGGATGAACCCGGGGATGGGGATCGACCTCGCGGTGGTGATCGAAGATCACCGGACCGCGGGAGGTCGGGAGATCCCCGCCGGGATCACAAGAAAAACCCCTCGGTTGGACGCCGAGGGTGGCGATCGTCCCTAGGGCACGATCGCCGATCGCGCAACGGAGGAGCCCCGGCTGGACGCTGGGGCGTGCGATCGACCACGGTGGTCGATCGCTGGGGCGCCGCGGGCTGGTGCCGCGGCTGTCCGCTGGGCGGACGCCCCTCCTCCACGGCGGTGGCGGTGAGTCGCCGGACTCACCGCCGGGGGCTGCTACGAGCAGCCCGCGGGGATGCGCGTGCATCCCCGGCGATCGTGTTCGATCGCGAGCCCCTCGCGGGGCTCGGCTGGACATACCGCGGGTTTATCCCGCGGCGGTGGTTGTTCGGTCGGGCCCGGTTCGCATGGTGGTTCGTGGTTGTTTTCCGGCGAAAGGATTTCGATTGGGTTGTCGGTTCCGCAATTTAGGCAATCCGGATATTCGAAGGATTTCGGTCGGAATTAATTAGATAATTTATTTATTTAAATTTATTAATTCCGGGATATCGATTTCCAACAATTGGTATCAGAGCGTTGGTTTTAGTTCATGGTATTTTTCGATAAATTGTTCTACCTTGCAAGTTTTCCGGTTATTATGGCTAGATTTAATTTTGTTAATTAATGTCATAATAATGTTCTTGATTATTAAACTCTCGGTGATGTTATTTGTTCTTGTGTGGTAAATGCTTGTTCTAAATTTTTCCGGAAATTGTATGAGGTTGATTTCATGTAGAATCGATGCCGGATAACGTAGTAATAAATTTGTAATTTATTTACGTTGGATCGATGCCGAAACGACGACCGGAAAAGTGTGACGGAGGAGAAGAAGAGAGGGAGGACCGGGGATCGATCACGAGGATCGATCCCATGAGGATCGATCGCCCGGGCTGCCCTAGGGCTCTCGGCCACGCCGGCCACCAAGGGTGGTGCGCGTGAGCCTTGGCCGGCGGTGGTGGTGGCGGTCGACGGTGGGGGTGGTGTGGGGTCTCCCAACCCATGCTACTCCTACCAAGATCCAACTTTCCTAATTGATTCGGTTTTCCTATTTTGAGTATTCCTATTTTTGGGAATTCTCATGGAAATAGGAAAAGAATTAATTGGAATTAATTTATTTCCTTATTCTATTATGGAAGTCTTCTAGAATATTCTAAGTTCTACTTGGAATAGGATTCTAGAGATTTAATGGAATTACAAAGGAAGATAATTAATTATTAAATTAATTTATTTCCTAATTGATTATTCCTATTTTATGGGAATTTTCATTGACATGGAAATTAATTAATTTTGGAAAGTAGAGGAGTCCTAAATTAATTTTTCCTTATTTAATTATTCCTTTATGGAATTTTTAATGGATTAGGAAAGGAATTAATTTGGAAGGACTAGGAGTCCTAAATTATTTTAGTTCCTTATTTCATTATGGAAATCATCTAGAATATTCCAAGTGGGTCTTTGATAGATTATTCTAGAGATTTAATGAAGTAGAAAGGGAAAATAAAATAAATTATTGTATTTCCTTATTTCATTATAGAAGTCTTCAAGAATATTCCAAGTGGGTCTTGGATAGATTATTCTAGAGATTTAATGAAGTAGAAAGGGAAAATAAAATAATAAAAATATTAATAATATTTAATTTTATTTTTTGATTTATTCGATTGACTTAATTTTCGAATTAAGTAACTTTTGGATTCATTAAAAATAAATAGATTTAAATATTGGAATTAATATTCCCGTCACATGGAGCATTCAAGAACGAAGACTAAAGACTAGAAGATGCGTACGGAGATGCGATAAAGCCATAATAGTCGGAAAATAATGTTCTAGTATTATTTTGATTATGTGATAATATTCTATGTGCTTTATTTCATGTATGCATGCTTATGTGTATTTAATTATGCATTAGATAGCGTATCCCTTTGTTATAAAAAGCTAAGTGGGAGAGGGTATGGAAACATATCCATGGTCTCCATTGCTGTTCTCTTGGTGACTTTTATGGACTTTTGAAGTTCGTATAGATAAGCCATTGGAGGAGAATTCTTGTAATTCCTCTTACAAGAAACATTGATTAAGTTTATCAAACAATGCCTAATTTGTCTTTCCAAAACTGATTTCAAGTCGACTCATTCTCACCCCGGGGAGTGGAATGGAGCCAAAGCCACTTGGTCATGTCGAGGACACAAATTAGAGGCAGTCGTACCATCTTTTGAAGGTGGATCGATTGTCTGCTCGGCTCCCTCATTCTATGAGAGATAGGGTCGTTCGCATGGTGAATCACTGGTTAGAAACTTCGAGTTTCACTTATGATTCTCCGCGTCTTGATTTACAAGATTAAATGATTCAAGTAATTGGATGTCAATTATAAAGATCTTTTGGTGTAGTAAACGTCCACACGAACGTGGCTTGCTATGCTGAATGGGATCTTGGATTAATTGATGTAGACAGTTATAGAAGGGAGTGAAGGAGCGTATGTTAAACGTAAACGTCCACAAGAACGTGGCTTGCGGTGAATATACGTGTCCCAAACAATCTTCTTAGATACTGAGTAATGGTTTACACTTAGGTACGCTTTATAGTATTCTTCCCAACGAAGTAACGCTATAATTGATGTACGACCGAAGCAAATCTAATTGCTAAATTATTTGGATAGGTAAACATCCACACGAACGTGGCTTGCCTTATCTGATGGGATTTTAGAGGTGATTAGTGGTTTAATGATATTATTTGAGGGAGATAATATCGGAGATTAAATCGATTGTTTGTTGTTATATGTGCTCATAGATTAGAAAATGGCTTTGAACCCACTTTCTGTGATACGTAAGGATTTTTAAACTCACTGGTCCCTAAATGTAATGATTGGAATAGAGATCTAGACATTACCCAAACTGTTGAAGAGTACAAGGTTGTACTCAATGAGCTTTATCCTTCCGAGCCTATTGACATAGGCGGCTAGACAAGAAGCGATGAGGATACTCATAAAGGCCAGTCACTTCGAGGAAACGCTTAAAAACGTTTTTGAGATGATTGACCTTTTAGACGAGTTGAGTCGGAAATCGCAAGCTCTTGTAGCCAATGCAAAAGGTTTCGAACCTAAAGGCATGAATCGGGAGAAAGGACAAGAAAGCAAAGAAACCCAGTGGTCATAAGTTACATGAACCACGAGATGGGACGAGAAAGCCAATAGGCAAGTATTCTCGATACAAACAGTCTGGGTACTGGAAGTCTGATTATCCTCTCAAAGAAAGTACGAAATTTTCTTTAGTCGTAAAACATAGTCAGTGGTATTATCTACCGGAACCTGGTGTGTAGATATGGAACCACTGACGGTATGTGCATTTTAAATGCAAAGGTTCCAGGAAACCTAACGACTTGAAATAGAAGAAATCGTAGTCTACATGGGCAATGCTGTAGAGGAGGCAGCAGTTGCAGTGGAGGACATTTTATAGGATTTCATTTTGAGTTATTGTTTTTATGTACCTTTCATATTAGAAAGAACTTTGTTCTGGATTTCTAATAAATGGATATTTTATTTCTTTTAATCATTTGATGGTTATAAGAAGAAATAATGATATTATCTATTTTGGTACATTGGCTAGCAATATATAAATGATGAATCCTGAGTCCACCACGATGCAACGAACCGTAGTATGAAACTCGTTTTACTAATAAGAGATTTCTTTATCAATTATACTTGTGGATTCTTATGCTGAGTCATGTTTATTCAAATAAGAAGTTCAAAGGTCGAAAATTGATATTTGATCAATTAAGTTGAAGGAGTGGACCTTCCGACCTAAGAATCTTATTTGGAAGATAACATGACTAAGCAATCCTTTATGTATATAAGATGTAAGACCCGGACAAGTATAAGAATTGATTGACTCTGATGTATGCAGACCTATGCCTACTCAGACAATTAAGGTACGAGTACTTCATTTTATGATTACTCGAAAAATGGATTAGTATACCTGATGTGCCACAAAAGCAAGTGTTTTGACAAGTCAATGGACACTAAGCAATTGTGGAGAACCATCAAGGTATATCCATTTGTAGCCTGCGATTTGATCGCGGAGGCAAGTACCTGTCTGAGGAATGCATGGCATACTAATCAGAGATTGGGATTTGATCCCAAATGACTACACCATACACTGTTGTGTAGAAATGGTGTGTCGATAATAAGAAATGGAACTCTTATAGAGATAGTAAAAGATGAGTTATACGGAACTACCTATGTTCTATGGATATATCTGGAAACAACGGCGCATTCAAATGCGGTTGAAGAATATCCTAGAAGAACAAAAGATGTGTGTTCAATAGTACTATGAACCAGAAGGACGTTATAAGTTCTAACGCCCGGTTCTTAGAGAAAGACTATATGATGAACCACAAGCCCAAAGTGACGATATACTTTGAAATGAGAGAGAAAGATTAAGACTTAGAACCAGCCGAACCGAGTAGCGGTACACCACTAACTGCACCTACTGTTATTACTGTTTATACACCGGAATGCCATTGTAGTGGGAGGTTGTTTGACAACCGGAGATATTCATAAGACTAGGAGAGTTTTGAACTCTAGACCTAGTATACATGAAATCAATCCCTGGATCTACATGAAGGCGGTACTAGATCTAAATGTGCCTTCTTGGAGAGCAATAAGGATTATTGCTAAGAGGCGAGATCATTTAGTGTACAAGCTTAGTTGATCCATTTATGGATTGAAACAAAGCATTGAGTTCGTGGTACTTGCAAATTGATGAGATAGTCCATTTTATGGATTCATCAAAAGCATAGACGAATCGTGTGTATTGGAAACGTGATGGAAAACAAGGTGGTGTTTCTCGGAGGTTTTATGTAGATAACATTTTATCATTGGTAACAATGTTAAGATGTTGTCAGACATAAAATGGTGGTTGTCTAGATAAATCATTATTAAAGATATAGGAAGAAGTTGGACATGTTCTTGAGATCTTGGATCTCTAGGAATGAACATTGTACTTCTCCTAGACATCTTACATATATGATTATGGTTCGTTTTAACATGCAAGATTCCGAGAAAGGTTCGTTACCTTTCAGAGACGGAATGCATCTATCTAAGGATATGTGTTTTGGAACACAAAAGGAGATAGAAGCAATGAAAGAAGTTTCCTACACTTTGAGTGTGGAAAACTTAATAAATGCATTGTTGAAAACGAGAACCTGATATCGGCTATGCGGTTAGCATAGTGGGAGGATATCAAGGTAATCCTGGATAGGAATATTCGACTGCTGTAAAAGTACTTTCGAAGTACTATTCTAGACTACGAAGCTGACGAGTTTTTTCCTTTGGATTACATTCTCTTAGATTTCTAATCGAACGAGGACCGGTGTAAGTCGATATCAGGCTATGTGTTTCACTATTGAAGGAGAAGGAGTTTTAACATGGAAGAGTGATAAGCACGATGCTTTTCGGACTCTCCCATGGGTAACCAAATAGCGGCCTCAGAGGCAGCGGAAGTTTTGGTATAACTCCGGGATAATCTCTGGGACTTAGATGTGATTCTTAATTTGCCAAAGGCTATGTAAATAGCGGTGCAATGGCAAATGGTAAGAAATCACAAGTCCATAAGTGTAAGATAACACATAGTGCAAGTACCACCTGATACGAGTCATCGTCGAGGGAGACGACGCTGTAGTCACCAAGATAACTTCAGAGCGGCAACCTAGAGTGCTCATTCACATAGTACTTCTTGGAAGTACAACTTAAGCACGTGATGAGTATGGGAGTCGGGAGTTTGGAGGAAATGACTAGACCTTAGTACAAGTGGGAGATTGTTGGAGTTGTGTACTTAATGTCTAGATTTAAGTGACGGAAACTCACGATCCATTGCCACTAATCTATTTAATTAAATAAACAATTATTTGCGTTTAATTATTTATAATTAAATATATGCAAATTATAGTCCTGGATTCTATACGTTGTAGTTAGTATGGTGTGTCGGGCCCACACAGAAGATCATACTATCGGTTACTCGTATTTAATCGAACAGTTGCTCACGACCTAGATGGACACGGACCAATCCATCGGTATAGTCGTTGTGTGAGAGAGAAAATAATTTGTCTTAATTATTTTATCACACTTGTACACTTGGTGTATTGAGCGGATCGTTGAGATTCATCGATTAGGATTGCCGGCGATAATCGATTCGAGTCTCAGTGTATTTTATTCTTAATCCCCGAAACTATTGCGGGTGTGTATATTTAATATAAGTGACTTTGATTTACCAAAGGAATTAACCGATTTAATTATTGGGTTAATTACCGGTTAAGTTGGGTCACTATATTTTATATATGGCATGCCGTGAATACTTGACGGGAAAGTGTATCCCGGAAGGGTTGATAATATCCCCGAGATGAGTTCATAAGGAATTATTATGTAAACCCTGCAGGTGGATTCGTTCCGCATAATAATTAAGGTTGAATGGTACTAGTCTCGGATAAAAGAGATGAATAAATTAATTAGCAATAAATTAATTTTATTCATGGATATTTATATCTTAAATACACGGAATAAATAATACTACCGGAGAAATATTATTTGATATAATATGGTTTAATATTGGGAGTGCAATTAATTTTATATAGTGGAAAATAGAATTAATTAATATTGATAAGGATTAATGGACTTGAGCATTGGGCTCAATTTAATCTTCAATATTGGAAGCCCAATATTCCACCTCCTTAAGATCCCCTACGTAGCCTATAAAAGCACTACATGGTCTTCTCTATTCTCATAACTTGAAGATCACAATTCTAGAGAGAGAACGTAGAGAGGAGGATCCATGGAGTTCGGTAGATCGTCGCCCACACGACGTCCGGGCTAGTGCAAGGAATACGTGGGAAGATCTCAAGGTCGTCAAATTGAGTTCTTCGTTTTTCCGAACAACGAGAACGAGGTAAATCGTAAAACCCTCTTTATGATTTTATCGTTTAATTATCGTAAGAATGTCATGAACCAAGATCCGAGGGATGAACCCGGGGATGGGGATCGACCTCGCGGTGGTGATCAAAGATCACCGGACCGCGGGAGGTCGGGAGATCCCCGCCGGGATCACAAGAAAAACCCCTCGGCTGGACGCCGAGGGTGGCGATCGGCCCTAGGGCACGATCGTCGATCGCGCAACGGAGGAGCCCCGGCTGGACGCCGGGGCGTGCGATCGACCACGGTGGTCGATCGCTGGGGCGCCGCGAGCTGGTGCCGCGTGTGTCCGCTGGGCGGACGCCCCTCCTCCACGGCGGTGGCGGTGAGTCGCCGGACTCACCGCCGGGGGCTGCTACGAGCAGCCCGCGGGGATGCGCGTGCATCCCCGGCGATCGTGTTCGATCGCGAGCCCCTCGCGGGGCTCGGCTGGACATGCCGCGGGTTTATCCCGCGGCGGTGGTTGTTCGGTCGGGCCCGGTTCGCATGGTGGTTCGTGGTTGTTTTCCGGCGAAAGGATTTCGATTGGGTTGTCGGTTCCGCAATTTAGGCAATCCGGATATTCGAAGGATTTCGGTCGGAATTAATTAGATAATTTATTTATTTAAATTTATTAATTCCGGGATATCGATTTCCAACAGCTATCATATAGCACCGGACAGTAATATTGTCCTCTTTCCATATCTCCATGTCTTTCTTCTCCTCGTCAGTATGATCGAGGTCCGGGTCAAAGTCAAACTTATCATCCAAGACATAAGTAAGGTGATCAAGTTGCAGCACAAGTTTGAGATTGCGTAGCCAATCAAGATAGTTTGGGCCAGTGAGTTTGTTTTGGTCGAGGATCGACGCTAGGGGATTCTTAGACATGATTATTGAGAAAAGTTTAAGAAGATTAATTAGTGATAGTTCGAATTATGATTGCAATTAAAATTGTAAGGACTTTTAGGAATTTTAATTGCCTCCCACTAAATTTTTCGAATTCCACTATCCTCTAGTGAACAGACGGGAAAATCCAATTTTCCTTAGATGGGCTTTAGGTCCAAAGGCGTAAACCATAACTCGTAGTTAATCTAGCCCAGTTATGTTTACCCAAGGGTAGAAAACTATTTTTCAATCACATCTCTATGTGATCCTAAAGTCAGCTTTTCCTCACCATGACAATGAACTACGTTAATCGTACCCTTCAAAGTCAACCATGTGTCAAGACCGACCCACCGATATGAGAAGTGAAAGTTGGATTCCAATAAACGTGCACAGCCCATAGTTAATCTATCCGACTGCACAAGTCTAAGGGAATCGTGGCTAACACGTCTCCATCATATGTCGGTAAATCACAGCTTGACTCACAAGCAGTACTCCCCGCTAACACGGCATACCATACTACTTGTAAGTGGCTTTCTCATGATTTACCGTCGGCAGAAGGAAAGAAGAAAGAATGACACATCGGTTCTTTTTTATGGCTTGATATACATTCTCGGGAGAGAATGGAGGACTACAGGATTATTTATCTCATCAGAATGAGTGAGCGATCGATTGTTGATTCCTAACAACTATGTTCTCTATAGGCCATCCTAATGGAGTACATACGATCATAATAGATATCACAATATATATATCTCACATAAGTCATATAATTCACATAGCATTTAATCACAATTAAAACGAGGTATGTAAATTAAATTGGTGCTCTATTAATTAACTTGATTTAGCAATTAAATCAAATAATTAATCTATCACCTTGTTGATCGAATATTTAAATCAATTATTTAATTGGTCAATAAATAATTTCACTAAATTAAATATTGATACTTCTTTTCTATTTCAATTTATTAATATCCCAATACTCAAACGTGATGTCTCGTAAGTGAAGACTCGAAGCTTCCAACCAGCGATTCATCATGCAAACGACCCTATCTCCCATAAATGGGGGAGCCCCTATCTCCCATAAATGGGGGAGCCGAGCAGATCATCGGTTTTATGTCATCATATGACTCGAATATCTCTAGTTTGTTTTAACAAAAACAAGTCTAGATGAATCACTCCCCGAGGTGAATTCACGTTAGACAATGAATTGTTACTTAACAACAAATTAGGCATTGTTTGAACTATTAGATAAAAATGAATATCTTAATAGAAACAACTAAGTCCCAATCAAATAACATTAAATCAATCAATTCAACAAACAGCATGCTTAAAGGTGATTATATTTATAGACAATTAATCAATTTCAGAACATACGCTCTCATACCACTGTTGGCGATCGTGCATGTATAAGCAGCGGAAAACAAAATTTTATTTTATTTTATTTTATTGAAAATCCTATTTTCAATATTACATGCATTAATTGATTGAATTCAAATCTATTAAATAAATAATCCACCATTTAATTTAATTATCAAATAATTAAATATTTAATTCATGCATTCCATACTACACAAATTAAATCTTAGCGCAATTAAATTTATCATATAAATTAATTACTTGTAGCGCAATTACATTTATCATATAAATTAATTACACTACTTAATTAATTACGCAAACATGCAGACATAATTAATTGCGTCAATTTGACAATTAACATAATCACAATTATATAATTCAAATAAAATTTATTTTAATTAACAATTAAATTAATCTCTATTAATTTTATTTGTTAATTATAATCCCAGTACTTAGCGCAAAAACAATTAACGCAAAAACAATTAAATCCAAATTTAATCGTGAGTACCTTAGGGATTCGTCGGACGAAACGAGGTTCGTCGGAAATCGCGCGGATGCGACGCGGGGATGCACGCGGGGTGTGCGGGCTGCACACGGGGAGAGCCGGGGTGGCTCTCGGCTGGTCGCGGGCGGCGCTCGGGCGCGGGCGGGCTTGGCTCGTCGTGCTCGGGCGTTGCTCGTTCAAACATCCGGCGTCTCTCGTCAAATCAGGTTTCACCTCGTATAGGTAATCCCACTCGCGTATTGCACTAGAAATACGAGAGGGAGAATACGACGGGAAAAACGGGCCAGAAAAACGGCGCCGGAATCGGATTCCGGCGAGGCGGGCGGCTGCCGGCGGCGGCGCTAGGCGGCGGCGGGCGGCGGTCCTCTGAGGGAGGCGGCCGAAGGGGGAGGCGGACGAGAGAGGGAGAGGGAGAGAGGCTAGGCTAGGCTAGAGCTCTCTAGGTTTTGGTGTGTTCTTCTTCATGCCTATGGAGCTCCTTTTATAGGTGAAGAAAAGAGCTACTTGGGCTCAAACCCTAATGGATCGGATCCATTAAGCCTAGTCGGCCCAATTCATTAGCCGTCATTACGTTTCTCCCAAATTGACAATCAATTCGATCTCCGAAAAATATAACGATTATATTTTCTTTCTCGTTTCAATTTTCTCATCGATATGAGATAATAATAAAAATTTCCAATTTCACAAAATCGGAAAGCCCATTTCAGGGGTACTGCTAAATCGGGAAATTTCCCAAAATAGAAAGTGTACACCATCGTGTCCGTTTTCTTTAGCTCAGTAATATTTCCAACTCATAATCATAATTATGAATCTCGGATTCAATCATATTGACCTCCGACTAAATGTATTTAATTAACAGTTAATTAATACATGATCGTATTCAAGGATCGGTTTACACGAGAATGTGACCCTCAATGGTTCAGGTGTATAACTAGCCGTGGGCTCACAACAAATTGTGATTCGAACAACATATTTTTCTTATATCAACTACTCCCGAGAGTTTCAGATTAATAATCATATTATTTAATCTCCGAACAATTCGGTGCCCAACGAATCAGTGACGAGCGTCTAGCAACCACGCTTCACTAATTCCCTAGATACAAATGAAGTGCCTGCAAGAACCTTGTAATATAGTTAGCGTACAGTACGATCCCTCCGATGCATATGTCCTTATCAAACTAGAGATATTGGTCAATCGAGATCTCTTGTTGTGTTTGATAACTTTTCGAACGTTCTAGGCTTCGTATAATCCAGTCGTGATTGATCTAGAGAAACACATTTCTCTAATCACCTCACTGTTCAACTCTGGCCAGAGATTCCGGGACTACGAACCACATAGGACATCCATGATCTATATCAAGCGATCAGATCCCCTACTAACATGCACAGACTTCACATCAGATTTCGAACTGCACGAACATTGCCTCCTTTTTCGACTTACTCCCTTTCCAGGGAATCAGAAACACGTTATGATACAGCTAGTCCTCTGATGAAGTCACGGTGATGTTTGGGTCGTAAGGATTAATTGTGTACAACTATATTATGGAATTCTCTACTCGATCAGTGATAACCACTTAGAGATTCCAGGGAGAGGGGTTCAGTGAACTCATCAACAGTGAGCACCCACTCAAGTATGTCGATGTCCCAACACCGAGGCTCGAGATTAGCCCACATACACTAAGTGCTAGTCTCAAGGGGGAAAGGCCGGGTATCCTTGTTATTGGCGTAACCCATCGACTAGGAACTGAGTTTGACCAGTTACGTTGCGTTAACAGAATTATCTCTCGGTTTCCACAAAACCGAATTCATACAACATGTGTAACTGTACAAGACTATATCTATGATTCAACATGGGGAGTAGATATAGCATATGCCTTAATTAATCATAATTAATAATCTTTCATAATTTCGAAATAAATTGATAGTATTTATTAATTAAATAATAAATTAGGTTCGACCACAGCCACAGGTTGGCTTGTTGGTCACCTACTCTATCAGCCCAAACTGTTGAAGGGTACAAGTTTTTACTCAGTGAAGCTTTGTCCTCCCGATCTCTCAACTGTTTAGACATGACGAGGCGGCTAGACAAGAAGCGATGAGGATACTCATAAAGGCCACTCATTTCGAGGAAACGCTTAAACACGTTTTTAAGATGATGGACCTTTTGGACGAGTTGAGACATAAATCGCAAGCTCTTGTAGCCTATACCAAAGGTTTTGAACCAAAGGGTAAAATCGGGGGAAAGGATAAGCAAGCAAAGAAACCCAGTGGTCCTAAGTTACTTGGACCACAAGATGGGACGAGAAAGCCATGAGGCAAGTGTTCTGGATGCAAACAGTCTGGGTACTGGAAGTCTGATTAACCTCTCAAAGAAGGTACGAAATTTTCTTTAGTCGTAAAACATAGTCAGTGGTATTATCTACCAGAACCTGGTCTGTAGATATGGAACCACTGACGGTATGTGCATTTTAAATGCAAGAGGTTCCAGGAAACCTGACGACTTGGAAAAGAAGAAATCGTAGTCTATGTGGGCAATGCTGTGGAGGAAGCAGCTGTTGCAGTTGAGGACATATATTATAGGATTTCATTTTGAAATATTGCTTTATGTACCCTATTATTTTAGAAAGAACTTTGTTTTGGATTTCTAAATCTTAGTGAATGGATATTTTATTTCTTTTAATCATTTGATGGTTATGAGAAGAAATAATGATATTATCTATTCTGGTACATTAGCTGGCAATATATAAATGATGAATCCTGAGTCCACCACAGTGCAACGAACCGTTTTATATAACTCGTTTTACTAATAAGAGATTTCTGTATTAAATCATTTATACTTATGGATTCTTATGCTAAGTCATATTTATTCAAATAAGAATTCAAAGGTCGAAAATTGATAGTTTGATCAATTAAGTTGAAGGAGTGGACCTTCCGACCTAAGAATCTAATTTGGAAGATAATACGACCAAACAATCCTTTATGGATATAAGATATAAGATCCGGACAAGTATTAGAATTGATAGACTCTGATGTTTGATCAGAGCATGGGATTGGATCCCAAGAGACTACACCATACAGTTCTCTGTAGAAATGGTGTGTCGAAAACAAGAAATGGAACTCTTATAGAAATAGTAAAAGCATGAGTTATACGGAACTACCTATGTTCTATGGATATGTCTTGGAAACAACAGCGCATTCAAATGCGGTTGTAGAATATCCTGGATGAACAAAAGATGTGTGTTCGATTGTAATATTAACCAGAAGGACGTTATAAGTTCTAACGCTCGGTTCTTAGAGGAAGACTATTAGATGAACCACAAGCCCAAAGTGACGTGATATTTTTGGAATGAGAGAAAACGATAAAGACTTAGATACAGCCGAACCGAGTAGCGGTACACCACTAACTGCACCTACTGTTATTACTGTTAATGCACCGGAATGCCGTTGTAGTGGGAGGTTGTGTGACAACCGGAGATATTCATAAGACTAGGAGAGTTTCGAACTCTGGACCTAGTATACATGAAATCAATCCCTGGATCTACATGGAGGCAGTACTAGATCTAAATGTGCCTTCTTGGATAGCAATGGAATCCAAGGGATTATTGCTAAGAGGCAAGATCATTTAGAGTACAAGCTTAGTTAATCCTTTGATGGATTGAAACGAAGCTAGAGATCGTGGAACTTGTGAATTGATGAGATAGTCCATTTAATGGATTCATCAAAGGCATAGACGAATCAAGTGTATTGGAAACGTGATAAAAACAAGGTGGTGTTTCTCGGGTTTTATGCAGATAACACTCTTATCATTGGCAACAATGTAAAGATGTTGTCAGGCATAAAATGATGATTGTCTAGAAAAATCAATATGAAAGATATAGGAAGAAGTTGGACATGTTCTTGAGATAAGGATCTCTAGGAAAGAACATTGTACTACTCCTGGAAATCTTACATATATATGATTATGGTTCGTTTTAACATGCAAGATTCCGAGAAAGGTTTGTTACCTTTCAGACACGGAATGCATCTATCTAAAGACATGTGTTTTGGAAACACAAAAGGAGATAGAAGCAATAAAAGCGGTTTCCTACACTTGGAGTGTGGAAAGCTTGATAAATGCAATGTTGAAAAACAAGAACCTGATATCGGCTATGCGGTTAGCATAGTGGGAGGATATCAAGGTAATCCTGGAAAGGAATATTCGACTGTTGTAAAGTATTTTCGACGTACTATGTTCTAGATTACGGAGCAACCGAATTTTTCCTTTGGATTACATTTTTTCAAATTTCTAATCAGATTAGGACCGGTGTAAGTCGATATCAGGCTATGTGTTTCACTATTAAACGAGGAGGAGCTTTAACATGGAAGAGTGATAAGCACGATGCTTTTCGGACTCTGCCATGGGTAACAAAGAATAGCGGCCTCAGAGGCAGCAGAAATTCTGGTGTTGCTCCGGGATAACCTCTGGGACTTAGATGTGATTCTTAGTTTACCAAAGGCTATGTAAATAGCGGTGCAACGGAAAACTATAAGAAATCACAAGTCCATAGGTGTAAGATAACACATAGAGCGCAAGTACCACCTGATATGAGTCATCGTTAGGGAAGACGACGCTGTAGTCACCAAGATAACTTCAGAACGAAAATCTAGATTGCTCTGTCACAAGGCACTTCCTGGAAGTGCATATTAAGCACGTGAAGAGTATGGGAGTCGAGAGTTTGGAAGAAAATACTAGACCTTAGTATAAGTGGGAGATTGATGGAGTTGTATACTTAATGTCTAGATTTAAGTGATATGAACTCCCGATCCATTGCCACTGATCTATTTAATTAAATAAACAATTATTTGCAATTAAATATATGCAAATTATAGTCCTAGATTATATACGTTGTAGTTAGTGTTGGGGATCGTGCATGTATACGCAGCGGAAAACAAATTTTTTTATGAAAAACCGTTTTTCATTAATTTACATTATATTGTATTTTATTTATGTAAAATCATCTTTTCAATATTACGTGTATTAATTGATTTAATTCAAATCTATTAGAATAAATAACCCACCATTTAATTTAATTATCAAATAATTAAATATTTAATTCATGCATCCCATACTACATAAATTAAATCTAGCGCAATTAAATTTATCAAATAAATTAATTACTTCAAGCGCAATTATATTTATCATATTAATATTTAACACTAAACAACGTAAACATGCGCACATAATTAATTTGGGTCAAATTGACAATTAAAATAATCGTATTATTTAATTCCAATCAATTAGTTTATGTAAACATTCGCACATAATTAATTTGCGTCAAATTGACAATTAACATAATCATATTATTTAATTCTAATCAGTGCAATTAAATTAATTAAATGAATTAATTACACATATATAATTAATACATGTGCACATAATTAAATTTAAATTTAATTGTAAGTACCTTAGGGATTTATCGGACGAAACGAGGTTCGTCGGAAGTCGCGCGGATGCGACGCGGGGACGGCACGGGTCGTGTGCGGGAAGAGCCAAGCGAGTGGCGGGGCTCTCGGCTGGACTCGTGTGTCACGGCTAGAGCGCACGGGCGCGGCTCGGGCTGTGCTCGGGCGTTCCTTCGGCGTCTTTCGTCTAATCAGGTTTCACCTCGTATAGGTAATCCAACTTACGTATTGCACCAGAAATACGTAAGGGAGAATACGACAGGAAAGACAGGCCGGAAAAACGGTGCCAGAATCAGATTCCGGCGGCGGCGGGCGGCGGCTCCGGTTGTCAGCGGTTCTCCGAGGGAGGCGACCGAGGGGGCGGACGAGAGGGAGAGAGGAGAGGAGAGAAAGTGAGGCTAGGGTTTTGAGCTCTTCACTTGGTGTGTCTTTCCTCTAGCCAAGAGGTGATGGAGTTGTATACTTAATGTCTAGATTTAAGTGATATGAACCCCCGATACATTGCCATTAATCTATTTAATTAAATAAACAATTATTTGCGTTTAATTATTTATAATTAAATATATGCAAATTATAGTCCTAGATTATATACGTTGTAGTTAGTATGGTGTGCGGCGTCACACGGAAGATCATACTATCGGTTACTCGTATATAATCGAACAGTTGCTCACGACCTAGATGGACAAGGACCAATCCATCGGTATAGTCGTTGTATGAAAGAGAAAATAATTTGTCTTGATTATTTTATCATACTTCATTTGGTGTATTGGGAGGATCGCTTGAGATTTATCGATTAGGATTGCCTTAGATAATCGATTTAAATAACAGTGTATTTTATTCTTAATCCCCGATATTATTGCGGGTGTGTATATTTAATATTAGTGACTTTGATTTTCCAAAGGAATTAACCGATTTGAATATTGGGTCAATTACCGGTAAAGTTGGGTCACGGTATTTTATATATGACACGCCGTGAATTCTTGAAGGGAAAGTGTATCCCGATAAGGGTTATAATATCCCCGAGATGAGTAGTTCTTAATGAATTATTATGTAAACCCTGCAGGTGGATTTGTTCCGCATAATAATTAAGGTTGAATGGTACTATTCTCGGATATAAGAGATAAATAAATTAATTAGCAATAAATTAATTTTATTCATGGATATTTATATCTTAAATACACGGAATAAATAATACTACCAGAGAGAATATTATTTGATATAATATGGTTTAATATTGGGAGTGCAATTAATTTTATATAGTGGAAAATAAAATTAATTAATGATAGTAAGGATTAATAGATTTGGGCTTGGGCTCAATTTAATCACTATTATTGGAAGCCCAATATTCCACCTCCTTAAGATCCCCTACGTAGCCTATAAAAGCACTACATGGTCTTCTCTATTCTCATAACTTGAAGATCACAATTCTAGAGAGAGAAAGTAGAGAGGGAGATCCATGGAGTTCGGAAGATCGTCGCCCACACGACGTTCGAGCTAGTGCAAGGAATACGTGGGAAGATCTCAAGGTGTTCAAATTGAGTTCTTCGTTTTTCCGAACAACGAGAACGAGGTAAATCGTAAAACTCTCTTTATGATTTAATCGTTTATTTATCGTGATTATACCGTGAACCAAGATCCGATGACGAGACCCATGACGAGGACGAACCGGGCGGTGGTGGTTGAAGACCACTGGACCGCCGGCGGATCGTCGGCTCGGGCTGGAGGGTCGAAGGGCACAAAGGCCGGCTGGACGCCCAGCGCCGCTCGCGCAGGGCTGTCTCCGCTCACGCGGAGAGGCAGCCGCTCGCGCGGTGGAACCTGCCGCTCGCACGGTGGCGGCTGGGATGATCGCTAGCCACGACATGGATCGTGGCGGGCTGCGATCATCGGGGGCGTAGCTGGGCAGCCTCGTGCATGCTCGCAGCGAGCTACGGGTTTTCCCGTAGCGGAGTCGCGTGCGATGCGAGCTGCTTCACGGGGCGATGCGGGCTGTCCCGCACGGGCTGCTATGAGCAGCCCTAGGCGGCTGTCGCGAATAGCCGCGAGCCCACGCGGGGTCTCGATCGGGCAGCCACGGGTTCTCCCGTGACGGGTTGCTTGGTTGGGCTATCCCCGTGGAGGTTCGCGGCGTGTTTCCGGCGACCGGGATTTCGTTTGGAGTTGTTGTTCCGCAACTTTGACAACTCCGGATATTCGATCTCCAAAGGATATCGGTTGGAATTAATTAGATAATTTATTTATTTAAATTTATTAATTCCGGGATATCGATTTCCAACAATTGGTGTCAGAGCGTTGGTTTTAGTTCATGGTATTTTTCGATAAATTGTTCTACCTTGCAGGGTTTCCGATTATTATGGCTAGACTTAATTTTGTTAATTAATGTCCATAATATTACTCTTGATTATTAAGCTATCGGTGATGTCGAGATTCGTTTTTGTGTGGTGGATGCTTGTTCTTATTTTTCCGGAAATTGTATGAGGTCGATTTCATGTAGAGAATCGATACCGGATAGCGTAATAATAAATTTGTAATTTATTTTACGTTGGATCGAGGACAAAACGACGACCGGAAAAGTGTGACGGAGGAGACGAAGAGAGGGAGGATTCCGGGGATCGATCAACCCCATGATCGACCCCAAGGGATGGATCGATCGAGGGAGAGGGGGCTGCCCTCGAACCTCTCGGCCACGCCGGCCACCGGTGGTGGTGGCGCGTAGGCTAGGGGTGGCGGTGGCTCTCCTCTCGGCCGGCGATGGTGGTGGGGGCGCGGGGTCCTCGTGATCTCGTGCTCTCCCGCCAAGATCCAACTTTCCTAAATTATTCGGTTTTCCAATTTTGAGTATTCCTATTTTTTGGAATTCTCATGGAATAGGAAAAGAATATATTTAGAATAAATTTATTTTTCCTAATTGATTATTCATATTCTTGGGAATTTTCATGGAATAGGAAAAAGAATAAATTTAGAATTAATTTGGTCTTCCTAATTGATTATTCCTTTTTTTTTTTTTGGAATATTCATGGATTAGGAAAATAATTAATTTGGAAAATTTTGAAAGTCCTTAATTAATTTTTCCTTATTTAAATATTCTTTTATGGAATTTTTAATAGAAAAGGAAAGGAATTAATTTGGAAGGATTAGGAGTCTTAATTTATTTTACTTCCTTATTCTATTATAGAAATCTTTTAGAATATTCCAAGTTTGACTTGGATAGAATTCTAGAGATTTAATAGAATTAGAAAGGAAAATAAAAATAAATAAAAATATTAATAATATTTAATTTTATTTTTGATTTATTCGATTGACTTAATTTTCGAATTAAGTAACTTTTGGATTTATTAAAACTAAATAGATATAAATATTGGAATTAATATACCCGTCACATGGAGCATTTAAGAACGAAGACTGAAGACTAGAAGACGCATACGGGGATGCGATAAAGCCATAATAGTCGGAAAATAATATTCTAGTATTATTTTGATTATGTGATAATATTCTATGTGCTTTATTTCATGTATGCATGCTTATGTGTATTTAATTATGCATTAGATAGCGTATCCCTTTGTTATAAAAAGCTAAGTGGGAGAGGGATTGGAAACAATACCATGGTCTCCAGTGCTGTTCTCTTGGTGACTTTTATGAACTTTCGAAGTTCATATAGATAAGCCATTGGAGGAGAATTCTTGTAATTCCTCTTACGAGAAACATTGATTAAGTTTATCAAACAATGCCTAATTTGTCTTTCCAAAACTGATTTCAAGTCGACTCATTCTCACCCCGGGGAGTGGAATGAAGCCAAAGCCACTTGGTCATGTCGAGGACACAAATTAGAGACTTTCGTGTCATTTTATGACTAGATCGATTGTCTGCTCGGCTCCCTCATTCTATGAGAGATAGGGTTGTTCGCATGGTGAATCACTGGTTAGAAACTTCGAGTTTCACTTATGATTCTCCGCGTCTTGATTTACAAGATCGAATGGATCAAGTAATTGAGAGTCAATTATAAAAGTCTCTTGGCGTAGTAAACGTCCACACCACGTGGCTTGCTATACTAACAGATTTTGGAGACGTAGACAGTTATAAGGAATTGTGAAGAATTGTGAAATCATCGTAAACGTCCACACCACGTGGCTTGCGGTGATGTAGCGGTTCCAAACGATTTACTTTAGTGCTGAGTAATGGTTTACACTTAGATACGCATTATAGTATTCTTCCCCACGAAGTTACGCTATAAGTGATGTATGACCGAAGCAAATCTAATTACTAAATCATTTGGGTAGGTAAACGTCCACACCACGTGGCTTGCCATATCTGATGGGATTTTGGATGTGATTAGTGATTTAATGATATTATTTGAGGGAGATAATATCGGAGATTAAATCAATTGTTTGTTATTGTGTGCTCATAGATTAGGAAATGGCTTTGAACCCACTTTCTGTGATACTTAAGAAATTTAACTCACTGGTCCCTGAATGTAATGATTGGAATAGAAATCTGGACATTGCCCAAACTGTTAAAGAGTACAAGGTTGTACTCAGTGAGCTTTGTCCTCCCGAGCCTATTAATGTCTCAACTGATGAGGAAATGACTGATTTTAAGAAGTGGGAAAATGCTTATGCAATGACCACTGATTATGATATCATGTTCAAACTCAAGTTGGTGTTTAGACATGACATAGGCGGCTAGACAAGAAGCGATGAGAATACTCATAAAGGCCAGTCGCTTCGAGGAAACGCTTAAACATGTTTTTGAGATGATTGACCTTTTGGACGAGTTGAGACGGAAATCGCAAGCTCTTGTAGTCAATACCAAAGGTTTTGAACCAAATGGTAAAATCGGGGGAAAGGAAAAGCTGAAATTGTGTATTTTGTACTTGGTTCTACCTAGAACTGGATTGTAAAGGGTAGAGTACAAACACTTAACACAATTTGAGATTCTAAAGAAAAACTCTTTTGTATAACTTGTAAAGGGTGGAACCACTTACAAACACATCTACAAAATTCTAGCGAATCTTGTAGAAAGGTCAACACGACCAAAAACAAAGTCTATGTAGAACTAATCTAGCGACTCGTACTACAAAGACTAAACTGACAATAGAACCGGAGCTTTCTAGCGAAGTCTCTCGGTCTACAAATTTTCTCTCTCTAGAAAATGTCTAATCAATTCGTGAATAGTGAATTCCAACAACCCGCTATTTATAGGTGTCGAGAAATAGGGTTTCCAGAATTCACGCTTAATGGGCCGAGCCCAAAGCATCTTCATGGAATATTCGAGATTCCATTTTTCCGTGCTTGACGAACCCAACTCTACGCACTGCCACACTAGCGTGTCTTCGTGCTTCAAGCTTGTGGCGGGCAAAGCTGGTATACTTGACGTATTTCATTGGACTACAATTCTTCTAGCGAAGTCTTCTAGTCGTACCCATAGCTGGCTTCATTCCTTAGCAGTCATTCGTCCAGCTGTATGTATAGCTATGCTTGCACCGCGTCCGTCAAGGTGTTAACTCTGATTCAAGGTCTTCACGGTAAGCCTTGAACTCTCTGATTTGAAGTGCGTTGATAAACTCGCAATTCTCTCTGCTCCACGTTGAACCACGTTGATAGAATAGCTCGTTCCATGCTGACACACTGATGCAACTCCATGTTGTTTGTAATGGCCAAGTCTGCCTGCTCCATGCTGTTGAACCGTGGTCACGCGTTGAGTCACTTGTTAATTCCACAGTTTAACCAGCTCGTTCTATGTAGACCTAGCAGACTTGTATGAATTAATGAAAGGAAAACATACAAACATAAAACATGAAGTTACTACAAAACAAAGTGTATAGTTCAACGTAGTTCAAACAAGAACAACGTGGTTCTATGTTGAACTAGGAAGAACTACACACTAACAATCTCCCCCTTTTTGAGTCAACTTCATAAGTGGGGGTTCGTAGAGAAACTCCCCCTCAAATTAGTATCACTCTCAAAAAGTACAACGTATGACACGAGAAATGAAACAAACAATCATACGTAAAGTAAAGCATAAGAAATAAAACATGCATACGTAGAGCACAAAGAGATAGCATAAATAGTCACAAAGGCTCAAACCGAGCAAGGCAACATTGTAGCAAACATATTACACATAGAACAGAGTTAAAGTGTCAAACAGAGAAACAGAAGAAAATAAGTTCAAAAACGTAGAGCAGGGATAGAAAACACTTGGTCATTCGCTTGCATCTGCATCTGACTGCTCAGGCGTGGTGTGGTGGCGCAGATCTTCCTCTTCATCGTCCGTCGGCTCATCATGGAGCTTGTGCTTCTGCTGCGTTGGTTTGGCCTTGTGCTGTGTGGCCTTAGGTTTATTGGCCATTTGCTTTCTTCGTTGACCAGCGCCCTTGGTCATTGCCACTTCCTTCTTGGTGAGCATCGATCCACCAGGTGCACCTGAGCCCATCAATCCCTTACCTGCACCTTGTACAAACGTAGGAGGCGCACCCTTTGTACCCAGTTCTGCGGTGACACCCGCCCTTGACACCGTCAGTTTGGGTACTTTGGATCTGTCCACCGTTGAGCCAGGGCCTTTTTCTTTAATCAAATCTTTGGTGCCCGAAGACCCAGCACCCTTGGCTTTTTCATCTTTCTTTACAGCAGCCAGCTCCTTCACCGTGCCATCGGCATTTTTAACAAGGCCGCTGTGCGCATCACCAGCTGCCTTTTTTAATTTCTTATGCGCAGAGCGCAGATCCTCACCATCCTCATCCTCCGCCTCTTCCTCTACGTCCACCACCTCACTGACCATCCTTTTTCCACTTTTCTTTTTGTTCTCAGTGGGACGGTCCTCTGCATTCCTCGATGCCTCCATTTGCTCGGCCACGAGGTTGACTAAGCCAGACAGACGCCCATGAAGCATTTTCAACGGCCCGTAGTCTGCGTACGAGGACCCATCTCCCCCTAGACGGGCCGCTCTACGAGCTTTGCGGTGCATATGCGCAGAGATACGGGCCACTATATCCACAGTGGACCGTAGCTGGACAAAGTCTTGTAAGAGCGAGGTCGGCTCACAGAGATACATCTCGTCGCACGAAGAATCGGAATCCTCGGACGTAGAGTCAAGGGTGACATCTTTACTCCTCTGCGTAGGGCGAAAGGACTTGGTTCTTTTTCCTTTGCTTTTTCCTCCCTGTTGGATGTGTAATGTAATGGCCTGTGAGGCGTTGAACAGCGCACGATCCTCAGCTTCACTTCCAAGTCTACGCCATGGAAGATCCTTAACCTTGTGCTCCGCCATGTATTTGGAATCAAAGCGAAAGGAGGAAATGCCGATAATCGGGCCATCATCGTCGTCGTACGTGAAGCCCTGACTTACAAGAGCGGCGCTGATCAAGTGAGGGCACGGTAGATTAGATTGCAAAATCTCATTGTGAGTCATGTCCCCGTATGACTTGATTTTGTTGAAAACAACTTGGCCTAAATCCACTTGGATGCCACGGCTCAGTTTATACATCAGATGAAGCGCGTCTGCGTGGACCACCGAAAAGCTCGTCGTAGGGATCCAGTTGTTAGCTATAATTGTTGGAGTTGTGTACTTAATGTCTAGATTTAAGTAAAGGAAACTCACGATCCATTGCCACTAATCTATTTAATTAAATAAACAATTATTTGCGTTTAATTATTTATAATTAAATATATGCAAATTATAGTCCTGGATTCTATACGTTGTAGTTAGTATGGTGTGTCGGGCCCACACAGAAGATCATACTATCGGTCACTCGTATTTAATCGAACAGTTGCTCACGACCTAGATGGACACGGACCAATCCATCGGTATAGTCGTTGTGTGAGAGAGAAAATAATTTGTCTTAATTATTTTATCACACTTGTACACTTGGTGTATTGAGCGGATCGTTGAGATTCATCGATTAGGATTGCCGGCGATAATCGATTCAAGTCTCAGTGTATTTTATTCTTAATCCCCGAAACTATTGCGGGTGTGTATATTCAATATAAGTGACTTTGATTTACCAAATGAATTAACCGATTTAATTATTGGGTTAATTACCGGTTAAGTTGGGTCACTATATTTTATATATGACATGCCGTGAATACTTGACGGGAAAGTGTATCCCGGAAGGGTTGATAATATCCCCGAGATGAGTTCATAAGGAATTATTATGTAAACCCTGCAGGTGGATTCGTTCCGCATAATAATTAAGGTTGAATGGTACTAGTCTCGGATATAAGAGATGAATAAATTAATTAGCAATAAATTAATTTTATTCATGGATATTTATATCTTAAATACACGGAATAAATAATACTACCGGAGAAATATTATTTGATATAATATGGTTTAATATTGGGAGTGCAATTAATTTTATATAGTGGAAAATAGAATTAATTAATATTGATAAGGATTAATGGACTTGAGCATTGGGCTCAATTTAATCTTCAATATTGGAAGCCCAATATTCCACCTCCTTAAGATCCCCTACGTAGCCTATAAAAGCACTACATGGTCTTCTCTATTCTCATAAGTTGAAGATCACAATTCTAGAGAGAGAAAGTAGAGAGGAGGATCCATGGAGTTAGGTAGATCGTCGCCCACACGACGTCCGGGCTAGTGCAAGGAATACGTGGGAAGATCTCAAGGTCATCGATTGATCTCGTTTCTCCGAACAACGAATCGAAGGTACAAAATCGTTAAACACCCTTGATGATTTTATTCGATTATTTATTGAAAATACCGTAGAACCAAGATCCGAGGACGAACCCCGGAACGAGGACGAACCGGGCGGTGGTGGTGAAACCACCGGACCGCCGCGGCTCGAGGACCTCGTGGGGATCGAACCAAGAGCACCCCGGCTAGACGCCGGGGATGCGCGATCGAGGAGAACCCCGGCTGGACGCCGGGGTGCGATCGAACCCTAGGTTCGATCACGGGGTGGCGGCTGGTGCCGCCGCGGCTCGCTGGGCGAGCTGCCCCCCTCCCCGACGGCGGTGAGTCGCCGGACTCACCGCGGGGTTGCCGTTGCAGCCCCAGCTTATCGATCGCACGACGCGATCGATCCTTCGATCGCATGAGCCCCGCGGACGGGGGCTCGGGCTGGGCGTGCGCGCGGCTTCGGCCGTGTCGTGCGTTCGACTCGTGCTCCGGCGCGTTCATCGGCGTTCATGTGATCTCCGGCGAATGGTTTTTGATCGGGCTATGGTTTCCGCAATTTTTAATAGCCCGGGATATCGAATTCCAACAATTGGTATCAGAGCGTGGTTTACGTTCGCGGTATTTTCGATAAAATTGTTCTACCTTGCAGGGTTTCCGACTATTATGACTAGATATAATTTATTCGTTAATTACTGTCATAATATGTTTTGATTAAACTCTCGGACATGTCGAGATTCGTTTTATGTGTGGTGAATGCTTGTAATAGTAAAAATTCGGGGGTTGACCGAATTTAGGATTTATTATTACGTTCTACTTTTTCCGGAAATTGTATAGGGTCGATTTCATGTATAGAATCGATACCGGATAATTGTAATTTAAATTCTTGTAATTTATTTACGTTGGTTCGATGCCGAAACGACCGCCGGAGAAGACGAGTGACGAAGAAGACGAAGGGCTCAAGGATCGATCATGGAGATCGATCCCCATGAGATCGATGGCAAGGGAGAGGGGCGGAGATCGCACCCCTCGGCTGGGGCTGCCGCCGGCTTGGTGGTGGCCGGCCGGCTGAGTGGTGGCGGCGGTTGCCCTCTCCGGTGGCCGGTCGATGGTGGTGGTGGCGCGGGGTCCTCGTGATCTCGTGCTACTCCTACCGAGATTTACTTTCCTAAATTATTCGGTTTTCCTATTTTGAGTATTCTTATTCTTAGGAACTCTCATGGAATAGGAAAAGAATAAATTTAGAATAAATTTATTTCCTTATTGATTATTCCTATTTTATTGGAATTTTCATGGATAAGGAAGGAATAAATTTAGAATTAATTCGGTTTTCCTTATTGAGTGTTTTTCTTTATGGAAACTCTCATGGATTAGGAAAAGAATTAATTGGAATTAATTTATTTCCTTATTCTATTATGGAAGTCTTCTAGAATATTCTAAGTTCTACTTGGAATAGGATTCTAGAGATTTAATGGAATTAGAAAGGAAAATAATTAATTATTAAATTAATTTATTTCCTATTTGATTATTCCTATTTTATGGGAATTTTCATGGACATGGAAATTAATTAATTTTGGAAAGTAGAAGAATCCTTAATTAATTTTTCCTATTTAATTATTCCTTTATGGAATTTTTAATAGATTAGGAAAGGAATTAATTTGGAAGGATTAAGAGTCCTAATTTATTTTATTTCCTTATTCTATTATGGAAGTCTTCTAGAATATTCCAAGTGGATCTTAGATAGATTATTCTAGAGATTTAATAGAATTAGATAGGAAAATAAATAAATAAAAATATTAATAATATTTAATTTTATTTTTGATATATTCGATTGACTTAATTTTCGAATTAAGTATCTTTTGGATTTATTAAAAATAAATAGATTTAAATATTGGGATTAATATTCTCGTCACATGGAGCATTCAAGAACGAAGACTAAAGACTAGAAGACGCATACGGGGATGCGATAAAGCCATAATAGTCGGAAAATAATATTCTAGTATTATTTTGATTATGTGATAATATTCAATGTGCTTTATTTCATGTATGCATGCTTATGTGTATTTAATTATGCATTAGATAGCGTATCCCTTTGTTATAAAAAGCTAAGTGGGAGAGGGTATGGAAACATATCCATGGTCTCCATTGCTGTTCTCTTGGTGACTTTTATGGACTTTTGAAGTTCGTATAGACAAGTCATTGGAGGAGAATTCTTGTAATTCCTCTTACAAGAAACATTGATTAAGTTTATCAAACAATGCCTAATTTATCTTTCCAAAACTGATTTCAAGTCGACTCATTCTCACCCCGGGGAGTGGAATGGAGCCAAAGCCACTTGGTCATGTCGAGGACACAAATTAGAGGCAGTCGTACCATCTTTTGAAGGTGGATCGATTGTCTGCTCGGTTCCCTCATTCTATGAGAGATAGGGTCGTTCGCATGGTGAATCACTGGTTAGAAACTTTGAGTTTCACTTATGATTCTTCGCGTCTTGATCTACAAGATTAAATGATTCAAGTAATTGGGAGTCAATTGTAAAAGTCTTTTGGTGTAGTAAACGTCCACACAAACGTGGCTTGCTACATTGAATGGGACTTTGGAACGATTGATGTAGACAGTTATAGAAGGGAGTAAGAGAGCGTATGTTAACGTAAACGTCCACACGAACGTGGCTTGCGGTGAATATACGTGTCCCAAACAATCTTCTTAGATACTGAGTAATGGTTTACACTTAGGTACGCTTTATAGTATTCTTCCCAACGAAGTAACGCTATAATTGATGTACGACCGAAGCAAATCTAATTGCTAAATCATTTAGATAGGTAAACGTCCACACGAACGTGGCTTGCCTTATCTGATGGGATTTTAGAGGTGATTAGTGGTTTAATGATATTATTTGAGGGAGATAATATCGGAGATTAAATCGATTGTTTGTTGTTATATGTGCTCATAGATTAGGGTATGGCTTTGAACCCACTTAATGTGATACGTAAGGATTTAAACTCATTGGTCCCTAAATGTAATGATTGGAATAGAGATCTAGACATTTTCCAGACTGTTGAAGAGTACTGGTTAGTACTCAATAAGCTTTGTCCTCTCGAGCCTATTGACATAGGCGGCTAGACAAGAAGCGATGAGGATACTCATAAAGGCCAGTCGCTTCGAGGAAACGCTTAAACACGTTTTTGAGATGATTGACCTTTTAGACGAGTTGAGTCGGAAATCGCAAGCTCTTGTAGCCAATGCCAAAAGTTTTTGAACCTAAGGGCAAAATCGAGGGAAAGGAAAAGCAAGCAAAGAAACCCAGTGGTCCTAAGTGTCTTGGACCACGAGATGGGATGAGAAAAGCCATTAGGCAAGTGTTCTCGATGCAAACAGTCTGGGTACTGGAAGTCTGATTATCCTCTCAAAGAAAGTACGAAATTTTCTTTAGTCGAAAAACATAGTCAGTGGTATTATCTACCGGAACCTGGTGTGTAGATATGGAACCACTGACGGTATGTGCATTTTAAATGCGAGAGGTTCCAGGAAACCTAACGACTTGGAAAAGAAAAATTCGTAGTCTACATGGGCAATGCTGTGGAGGAGGCAGCAGTTGCAGTGGAGGACATTTTATAGGATTTCATTTTGAGTTATTGCTTTTATGTACCTTTCATATTAGAAAGAACTTTGTTCTGGATTTCTAATGAATGGATATTTTATTTCTTTTAATCATTTGATGGTTATGAGAAGAAATAAAGATAGTATCTATTCTGGTACATTGGCTAGCAATATATAAATGATAGATCCTGAGTCCACCACAATGCAACGAACCGTAGTAAAACTCGTTTTACTAATAAGAGATTTCTTTGTCAATTATACTTGTGGATTCTTATGCTGAATCATGTTTATTCAAATAAGAAGTTCAAAGGTCGAAAATTGATATTTGATCAATTAAGTTGAAGGAGTGGACCTTCCGACCTAAGAATCTAATTTGGAAGATAATGTGACTAAGCAATCCTTTATGGATATAAGATGTAAGATCCGGACAAGTATAAGAATTGATTGACTCTGATGTATGCAGACCGATGTCTACTCAGACAATAAGGTACGAGTACTTCATTTGATGATTACTCGAGAAATGGATTAGAATACATGATGCGCCACAAAAGCAAGTGTTTTGACAAGTCAATGGACACTAAGCAATTGTGGAGAACCATCAAGGTATATCCATTTGTAGCCTGCGTTTTGATCGCGGAGGCAAGTATCTGTCTAAGGAATGCATGGCATACTAATCAGAGATTGGGATTTGATCCCAAATGACTACACCATACACTGTTGTGTAGAAATGGTGTGTCGATAATAAGAAATGGAACTCTTATAGAGATAGTAAAAGCTGAGTTATACGGAACTACCTATGTTCTATGGATATGTCTGGAAACAACGGCGCATTCAAATGCGGTTGTAGAATATCCTAGAAGAACAAAAGATATGTGTTCAATAGTACTATGAACCAGAAGGACGTTATAAGTTCTAACGCCCGGTTCTTAGAGAAAGACTATATGATGAACCACAAGCCTAAAGTGACATGATACTTTGAAATGAGAGAGAAAGATTAAGACTTAGAACCAGCCGAACCGAGTAGCGGTACACCACTAACTGCACCTACTGTTATCACTGTTTATACACCGGAATGCCATTGTAGTGGGAGGTTGTGGGACAACCGGAGATATTCATAAGACTAGGAGAGTCTTCGGACTCTGGACCTAGTATACATGAAATCGATCCCTGGATCTACATGAAGGCCGTACTAGATCTAAATGTGCCTTCTTGGAGAGCAATAAGGATTATTGCTAAGAGGCGAGATCATTTAGAGTACAAGCTTAGTTGATCCATTTATGGATTGAAACAAAGCATTGAGTTCGTGGTACTTGCAAATTGATGAGATAGTCCATTTTATGGATTCATCAAAAGCATAGACGAATCGTTTGTATGGGAAACGTGATGGAAACAAGGTGGTGTTTCTCGGAGTTTTTTTTATGTAGATGACATTTTATCATTGGTAACAATGTAAAGATGTTGTCAGACATAAAATGATGGTTGTCTAGAAAAATCGATATATGAGATGAAGAAGAAGTTAGAGCATGTTCTTAAGATCTAGGATCTCAAGAAGAGAACATTGTACTTTTCCTGGACATCTTACATAAATGATTATGGTTCGTTTTAACATGCAAGATTCCGAGAAAGGTTCGTTACCTTTCAGAGACGGAATGCATCTATCTAAGGATATGTGTTTTGGAACACAAAAGGAGATAGAAGCAATGAAAGCAGTTTCCTACACTTTGAGTGTGGAAAGCTTAATAAATGCATTGTTGAAAACAAGAACCTGATATCGGCTATGCGGTTAGCATAGTGGGAGGATATCAAGGTAATCCTGGAAAGGAATATTCGACTGCCGTAAAGGTACTTTCGAAGTACTGTTCTAGACTACGAAGCAGACGAGTTTTTCCTTTGTGTTAGTGTAAATATTGCTAGGCAGAGTAATGCGGCAGAGTTACTGGGCATAACAATGCCTTAGTCATATTTACATGTTTTCTCCTTTCTTCACATCTTTATATTGTTGTTTTTCACTCTTTGTATGTGTGAAATGTGTAAGCATGAGTTTCCAGTTGAATCATGCTTGTTTAGACAATCAAGACATTAGCAGAATCATGCGGCAGGACGAAGACCTTCGGCATGCCGCACGACGAACAAGAGCAGAAGACTCAAGTGAGAGCGATAGGCATAGAGAACCTGAAAATAAAGAGAAATGGAAGGCATTAGCAAGTGGCAAAGCATTCCAGTTGATTGAAGAAGGTTCGCCCTGCCTGAAGAACAGCTTGCTGTGCGGCAGAGACAGAAGCTGAGTCAAAGGCGGTTCCTATCTTCTCTCAACCACTTTAAACCTAGTTTTACTAGGGATTTCGGTTGAGAGCTTCACCTATAAATACCAGGAGACTTCAGCTCATTCTTTAACACTTTCATCTATCCAGAAACACCTTTTTAATTAAGATCATTAGCTAGTCGGTTTTTGTAGGCAAGATCTTCATTGGAAGTTCTTCGTCCATTTATCTTCTCATCTGAGATAGTTACGTACGACTTAGTTATGATCTGTAATTTAGTATAGGATAGTGTTAGAAGCTTTATTTCCTTTTTGATTGTTCATTAATCTTCGGATCCGATAAACGAGAAGGAATGCCTTCGCATTGCCTTAAGTTTAGTCGATTGTAAATCCAAGATTATTTATTGTAAAGACTCGTATCTTTAATAATATATTTTAGCCGTAAGGCACATTCGTATGGGTATAATTTAAATACCCATACAAAGATTTAATTACTTGTGTTATTTATTTATCGCTTCGTTTGTGTGTGAGTTTGTTCGTTCTGCCTAACGTTTATCTTTCCGCTGCATAACTTATACATATATCACATATATATATATTTAACTGATAATTTAAGATACACATTAAAACTCTTAAATTAATTAAAACGAACAAACTAAATTATAAGGCTTCGTGGTGCGGCATACTGAAGTAGCGCATCGCCCTGCCTTAACCTTGGCAGCGTGTTTTCTTCATAAATACCCCTGCCACGCACTTTCAAGTGGTATCAGAGCCGACACTAGACTCACTTAGTGCTAACGGTCCCTCTGATTTTTCACACTCACAATGTCAGATCCATCCTTTATCGTACGAACACCGGTTGTTCTTGACGGTACCAACTATGGATTTTGGAAGACTCGTATTGAGGCAAGGATTAAATCCATTGATCGAAATGCTTGGCTTTCAGTCCTTAAAGGATGTAAACCTCCTTTGGAGGAGTTACCGGACGGTAAAATGCTTGAAAAGGCTCCCGAAAAATGGTCTACCGATGAGGTTGCCACAGCTACTGCCAACGATAGGGCAAGGTGTGCCATCCTTGAGTCTATCGATTGTGATATGTACAAAATCGTCAAGCAATGTGCATCAGCCAAGAGTATATGGGATCAACTGGAACTTCACTGTGAAGGTAACTCCACGGTAAAGAAAACCAAGGTCCGAATGCTCATGTCTCGCTTCGAAAACTTACGAATGCGTGAGGATGAGTCGGCAAGGCAGTACTTTGGCGAAGTCATGTCTATCGTCATTGAATGTGCTGACCTCAGCTCTCCCATTGGCAATGAGGCTGTTTGTAGCAAACTACTTAGATCGATGAACTCGAAGTTCAAATCAAAAGTAACGGCCATCGAAGAAGGTCCCATAGGTACCTCTGAAGACTACATCACCCTAATGGGAGTTCTTAAGAACCATGAGCTTAATGAGGAAGATCGTGCGTCCCATGGCCAGTCACGCGAAAGAAAAAGCGAGAAAAACCTTGCCTATACGGTGGCAGAACCTGATGGCAGGGATTCCAGAAGTTCGCATGGCAGGGACTCCAGAAGCTCACAAGACAGCAGCACCAACTCCTCTACAAATGACTTGACTGACGAAGAAATCTATGAGCTACTAGGACAAGAAGACGGAGGAGACACGTACGCCCTACTCTCAAAGAAGGTGGATGCCATGCTTGTTCGGTCGTTGAGAAAACCATACGATCCCCGCCGAAGGAAGTTGCCTCCCAAGACCACTTCAAATCAAGATAGGCGGCTCGTGACACGTCAATCAAGCCCTGGATCAAGCTCCGGTTCCAACTCCTCGAAGGACTGGTCTAAGATCACTTGTCATACATGCCATGGACTTGGGCACTACTCTTCGGAATGCCCATCAAAAGATCGAGGCATTGCCTTAAACTCCATGATTGAACCAGAAGATTTGGAACAACTATGCCATGAGTTCTCCGAAACCGCACTAGCTGCTCGGTATGATGGCATCTCTCTCTCGGATGCAGAAGATGACTATCTAACTCCTGCCGCAGACCGAAGTCACGTTGCTTTCTTTACCTCTGCCGCAGACAAGGCAGAACGGATCGTTTGTCTCACTGCCTCCATTTCAGACAATGAATATGAGGATGAGGAAATTCCTTTTGATCTTTTTATTGAACTAAAAGATAAATTTGATGAGCTACGCATGGATCTTCAACGGCAAAACAAAATGGTAGAAGTTTTAACCTCCAACAAAGCCGCATATGAAGATAAGATAAAAAGGCAAGCCATGACCATTGAACAAATGTTAGTTGAAAAAAATGATCTTGAAGGACGCTTGATGAAGTTCGATGTTCAACTCACAAGAAAAGACATGGAAGTTGAAAAACTAAAAAATGATCTTGAGCGAGCAAATGGCAAACTCGAGGCTGCCAACAACACTTTTGAGAAACTCAACACGGCCACATCAAAACTTGATGCCGTGATGAGTATCTCAAATGTTGAACGACAAGGCCTCGGTTATCAAAAGACCGTAGACGCCGTTTTTCCCCCAAGAAAGAGTTCAACGGGAATCTCCTTTGTGAAGGAATCAAATGATGGTCTACAAGATACTCTCACACCTTCACAAGAATCCACTACAAGAGGAATCAAGAAAATGACTGCTCACGGCAAAGGCAGTAGGCAGAGGCAAGGACAAGCTGCAGCAGGCAGAACGAAGACAAGGCCGCCTCTGCCCAAATTAAAAAACAAAGTCAAGAGACGATATGTTTGTCACTACTGTCTGATTCCTGGTCATATTCGACCATATTGTTGGAGACGTGAAGAGGATTGGGAAAATGGACGTCACCTTCATTCAAACGTTGGAGCATGGCATACCGACAAAAAGGTCAACAATACTCGATCTAGATCAAACTTGTCTAAGGCAAAGGAGACTTATTTAAAGAAGGCTAAACCTGTTACATCACATAAGTGGGTTCCAAAAGCTAAATTCACTACTAACAACGAATGTCCTGTTCCTCCTGCCTTCCCTGTTGTTAATCCTGCCACACCATCTATCACCAAAATTGACATAAAATGCAGTGTCGTATCCGCCCTCAAAGCTACCAAGGATGACAAATGGTACTTTGACAGTGGGTGCTCACGACACATGACCGGCAATAGTGATCACCTTGTCAACTATAAAACATTTCAAGGAGGTGAAGTCACATTTGGAGGAGGATCTTGCGGATCAATTGTAGGCCGAGGCACTTTGAACGTACAAGGACTGCCTAAACTACAACAAGTTCTCCACGTAAAAGGCCTAATCACCAACCTCATTAGCATAAGTCAACTATGCGATGATGGCATGCATGTCAAATTCACACATCCAGCATGCGAAGTCTTTGACCGTGAAGGAAAACCACTCGTTAAGGGGGAGAGATCTACATCAAACAATTGCTACTCCATTGGAGAAACTTGCTTCTCCGCAAAAGTACAAAATGAGGTAGATCTATGGCACCAAAAACTTGGTCATACAAGCCTTAGGAATTTGGAGCGCCTTATCAAGCTCGATGCCGTCCGTGGACTTCCAACACTCTCCAAGATCGAGAAAAGTGTATGTGGACCATGCCAACAAGGAAAAATGACCCGGACAAGTCATCCAGCTCTCCCTGCCGCAGAGCCAACTGCCTCTGCCGCAGGATCAACAAAATCCGAGGCAGATTTTTACCAAAAGCAATCTCAATGCTTTGATCTCCTTCATATGGACCTCATGGGACCTATTGAGACAGAAAGTCATTCTAAGAATCGATATGTACTTGTAGTTGTCGATGACTTCTCAAGATACACATGGGTACGCTTTCTAAAGGATAAAAGCGAGACATTTGGAGAAGTTTCTAAACTCATTAGGTGGATCAAAACAAACCATGAGACAAATGTCAAAAGAATAAGGAGTGATCATGGCACCGAATTCGAGAATCAACAACTTGCCAAGTTTTGTGATGCACAAGGCATTGCCCAAGAGTTCTCTGCCCCAATCACACCTCAACAAAACGGCGTGGCAGAGCGAAAGAACAGAACCTTACAAGAGATGGCCCGAGTCATGTTGATTTCAAAAAATCTCAACAAAGCTCTTTGGGCAGAAGCAACCAATACCGCATGCCACATTCTAAATCGCATCAGCCTACGACGAGGCACATCGAAGACAGCCTATGAAATCTTAAATAATAGGAAACCGAATTTGAAATATTTTCATGTGTTTGGCTCTGTATGTTATGTTTTGAATGATAGAGTAGCTAGAACAAAGTTTGAACCAAAGGCATTCAAAGGATTATTTGTTGGATACTCTAGAAATAGTCATGCCTATCGAATATTTATTCCACTAACCAAAACTATTATTGAATCAGTGAATGTGCAGTTCGATGATCTAAGCATTCTTAAGAAACCTCGAGAAGATGGTATTCAAGAACTACTCGAACACCCTGCCGCAGCAGGAACTACAGAAGGCACTATGAACCTGGCTGCCTTACCTACTGCTCCCAATGCCGATGCCCGAACCACTGATACATCCGCGGATCAGTCAAATAACAATGCAACGTCTCAAGAATCTGATTCATCAGATGTAGAAGAGGCATTGGAAGAACCACGACGAGATCCACCAGGGCATGTTCGATGAAATCACCCATCAAGTCAAATTCTGCCAAAACGCACAAGGAATCATCCGCACATTGATTATAAAAATATGACAAGAAATGTGAGCATATCAGCTACATGCGTTGAGATAGGCATTGTTGCATACCTATCTGAGGTAGAACCCAAAAATATAAAAGAAGCATTAAAGGATGATTTTTGGATTATGGCAATGCAAGAGGAAATGAACGAGTTCGAAAGAAACCAAGTTTGGAAACTCGTTCCTCGTCCCAAAAACAAAAATGTCATCGGGACAAAATGGATCTTCAAGAACAAATCAAATGAGCATGGGCAGATCGTGCGGAACAAGGCACGACTAGTAGCACAAGGTTATACACAGATCGAAGGCATTGATTTCGACGAAACATTTGCCCCAGTTGCACGCATGGAGTCCATAAGGATGCTCATTGCCATCGCTTGCTACCTTAACATCACGTTGCCTCAAATGGATGTTAAGGCTGCCTTCCTAAACGGCATACTTGATGAAGAAGCCTTTGTTGCTCAACCCAAAGGCTTTGAAGATCCAAATTTTCCAGACCATGTGTATAAACTTCACAAGGCACTATATGGCCTAAAACAAGCTCCTCGAGCTTGGTATGGGTGCCTAACCGACTTTCTCCTAAAGTTTGGTTTCACCCGCGGCACAGCCGACAAAACCTTGTTCATTAAATTTAATTCTTCCAAAATCTTGATAGCTCAAGTGTATGTAGATGATATTGTATTTGGTTCTACGTGTAACACAATGTTGAAATCATTTACTACTGCCATGGAATCAAAATTCGAAATGAGCATGGTAGGCGAACTAACCCATTTCTTAGGTTTGCACATCAAACAACTACCTACTGGAACATTCATATCTCAATCAACATACGCTCGAAATCTTGTGAAAAGATTTCATCTTGATGGAGCTAAGCCCACGAAGACACCAATGGGCTCAACGGACAAAGTTGCTCTAGATACTGGCTCTGCCACAGTAGATCAGACACTCTATCGGTCTATGATAGGGAGTTTACTTTATCTAACGGCAACACGACCAGATATTATGTATAGTGTTTGTCTATGTGCTAGGTTTCAGGCAGATCCAAAGGAAGACCACTTGAAGGCAGTCAAACGTATCATTCGCTATGTTGCCTCTACCATCGAGCTAGGCATTTGGTACACAAAAGACACCAACACCAACTTGGTTGGATTTTCCGATGCCGACTGGGCTGGAGACTTGGATGACCGGAAAAGTACCAGTGGAGGATGCTGCTTCCTTGGAAACAACATCATCTCTTGGCATAGCCGCAAGCAAAACTGCATTTCTCTATCCACTGCCGAATCCGAATACATTGCCGCAGGGAGTTGCAGTACTCAACTTATTTGGCTCAAACACATGCTCGATGACTACCATTTGGAGAGTAACACCCTTACCCTCTATTGTGACAATACTAGTGCCATTAATATCAGCCATAACCCTATTCAACACTCGCGAACCAAGCACATCAGTATTAGGCATCACTTTATACGTGACCTAGTGGAAAAACGACTCTTAAGACTTGACCACATACCAACGGAGAATCAAAAAGCCGACATCTTCACTAAACCACTAAGCGCAGATCGCTTCATCATACTAAGAAGATCTTTGTGCATGTGCATCATGCCCTAGAAGCATTTCTGCTTCGTGCTGCCGCAATGTCATGCCAGCTTCGCTCTGCCTATATTTTTTTTATCAAATTAAAATTGTGTGTAAAAGTTTTCCGAAGGAAAAGAACATACCAACATCACATTGGTAACATGGGCGAACCCACATACATGTAATTATACTAACTAGGGTTAAGAATTCCATGTACAATTCGATTTAGGTATTTCATACACTCAATATTTATTTCTGATATCAATGCCTACGCAAGGGCACGCTCTACCTATGCAGCACAAGAACACCTAGGATTATGATTTTTTTTCTTCTTCTCCTAGGATTTTTATTCTCTTTGAAGAATTCACACCAACAAAAATATGTACTCTTTTTTAAAAAAAATAAAAAAATAAAAAAATAAAAAAATAAAAAAAATTAAAAAAAAAAAAATAATAAAATAAAATAAATTTGCAAGGTAGTGCACTGCGGCACCACCCTGCCGCATAACGACCGTTATTTTTTCCAGCCGTTGAGAAACAATCATTGCGCTGCAGGAGGAGTCTTTTCCTATTCTCCATCAACTAAAATCCTATTTTCACTCCATTATTTTTAATCCTTATCTTTGAAATTCAAACTTCATCTCCTACAATCTCTCTACCTCTTAACCGATTGAAGTGTTCTCAATTTTTCAAAACTCAAAATCTCAACTCTCTCACCTTTAAAAACCCAATTTGTTTTCCTTTATTCAGCACCAAGAAATCAAAACCCTATTTTTCCTTCAATCTCGAATCCATGGCCTCCAAAATCCTTGCCGAGCTCTGTGCCAACCCCGCCTTCATGAAGGTTCTCCAGGAGATTCGACCGGACGCCACGCCGGAGAACATCACCCTCCAGGAAGCCTCCGAGGCCGAAAAGCAACTCCTCGCTGCCTCCAACGCGCCGGCCACCACTTCATCGCCGCCGCAAACTCAGGTATCCCCTGGCTCAGGTATGTCTCCTCACGGATCCCCGATGGCAATCTCGCCGGAAGGGACCATGGCTGGTGAAATCTTGCAGGGACTCGCTGACTCTGCCACCGCCACAGTTCAGCTTGCCCCAGATCTGGAACCCTCAAACCCTGCCACAGACGGCCAGGCTGCCGCAGATCCACCGATCCTCAACCCTGACCCTCAGACTGCCCAGGCTTCTCAGATTCATGAAGGAGCCACTTCCGGCGACGATACCGGGCCATCTCAGACGCCACGACCACCCACGGTGATCTCAGGCATCTCCAATGTGCTCGAATATGATGCCCAAAATCAAAGGTCGTTCAACACGGATGACTTCCTGGATGCATTCAACACTCCGGACAGCGCTCAGACTGCCGCATCTACTGCCGCCCCTCCCACTGCCGCTGTTCCTCTTCAAATCATCCTGCCAAAATTCACACCGCCGCCTCACTCCTCCTCGTTTGGCCTCAAGGACCTCCCCTTCGATTCTGACACTTCGTCGATGAGGGGATTATATGGTGATTTTGACTGTCCATCGCCTTACCGGAAAGCACGCTCGGACACTCCCTTTCCCCGGGTTTCGCCGGACGTTTCGACAGCCTCCGAACACTTCGACGGAGATGATCATGAAGTGGTTCAAGACTCTGCCACTGAGTCAGAACCAACAGAATTGGGCCAAAGCAAGAAGCGCAAGGCCACTGTCAAGTAAGGCCCTCCCACACGACAATCCAGTCGGCCATCCACCCAGGCAGCTCGACTCAAGGCCAAGAACCTGCCTCCAACCTCTCGCTCCAATCCTATTTATTTGGATACTTCTCCATCCAAATCCACTCGAGGAAAGAAGCAAAAAGGTGGCGGATCCAAGGTCGCGAGCTCCCAAAGTGATCTGGAAGCCTCTACCATTCCCCCTGCCTCGACTACGAAAAAGGGTAAACTCCCTGCCGCTTCCGATGCCCTCCTGACGGCACCCGCGGAGGATGCAAATTCTGATGTGGAGGCATTAGGAGCATACTCCGAGCGCTACTGGTCCCGTCGTCGTGCCACTCTCGGGCCTTACTATGCCACTAAGCCTATAATCCCCGACCGCCGTGTTGATTTCACGACGATTATTGATCAACGACTTGATCAATTTCTGGATCAAATGAAGCTTCGCAAGGCCGTGTCGTATGCCGGAGGTTTCTGTGCTGAGATGGTGCGCGATTTCTACGCCAACTTGCGTCCATGTTTCGCCAATCCACAATCTCGAGGATATGGCAAGGTTTATGTTCGCCAAAAGATCTACAATTTCTCTCCCACTGCCATCAACGTTTTTCTTGATCGTTATGAAGTTCAGTATCCTCTGCAACTCAAGCCTCATCCAACTGCCGTTGCTCGTCGTCTCCTCGGTGGTCAAGTCACATTGAATCCACCTCCTGTGCCTAAGATAAGTGCTTTCTCAAACTTCCTTTTTACAATTGCGAAATCAAATTGGACTCCAACAACGAACACACACCGTGTTCATGCTGCCACTGCCGAGCTCATTTATGCCCTCGGTGCAAGCAAACAAGTCAATTTGGGGGAACTTATTTTTGCAAAAATGTGCAAACAAATTGAGGATCTCAATCCGAGCCATAGCCTCGCCTTTCCTTCTCTGATTTGGGAGATTTGTCAAGATCAAGGGTATCAACCCATTGCCTCTGACAATGTATGCCGTAGCAGCCCGATCATCAAATTCACTCCCAAGGAGCCCAATGATCTACCATGGAAAGGGTACCACATGTTTGAGACCAAGGCACCTACTGCTCTGCCGCAGGGTGAAGCCACTGGTGGTGCTGCCTCTTCCGAAGGCCTGCCTGATATCTATCTCCAAGCTCGCAAGTTTGCACAAGACTATGCGGCTCAGTTGTGCAAGGATATGACTGCCCATATGGCTGTAGGCATTGAAAATGCCATTTTCTACTTACTGGATAACCATGGTGTTTCTACACAAAAAGGGGGAGTAGCTGCGCAGAGGCAGAGTAAAGAATATGAAAGGCAGACTGAGGAGCAGGAGAGGCAGACTGAAGAGCAAGAGCAGGAGAGGCAGACTGAAGGACTTGAAGAGCATGATGAGGAGGATGAAGATGATGAAGATGAAGCAAAGAAGTTGGAGGATTATGTGGAAGACTCATCTGATGAATTTTAAATTTTCAAGTTTTTAAGTTTTTAGTTTATTTTGATGTTGAACAATTATGTTTGCTTGTTGCTTTTATTTCTAGCGGTTTTGGTTTGAACAATTTAAATTCTAGTTTTTATTTCCTTTAAAAAATTGGTGTGTTATCTTCAAAATTGTTTGTTATTTTTTTTCCTAACTTAGAAGGCATTAACTAAGGGGGAGTTCTTACTCATGCCTAAAAGTTAATTCAAACAATGTTTATTCATAAACCTCTAAGTAAGAGAGTTTTCATTGAGGGGGAGTTATTCCTATACTCTGCCTCATGTTTTGTGAAGAAAGATAAAAAGGGGGAGTTTGTTAGTGTAAATATTGCTAGGCAGAGTAATGCGGCAGAGTTACTGGGCATAACAATGCCTTAGTCATATTTACATGTTTTCTCCTTTCTTCACATCTTTATATTGTTGTTTTTCACTCTTTGTATGTGTGAAATGTGTAAGCATGAGTTTCCAGTTGAATCATGCTTGTTTAGACAATCAAGACATTAGCAGAATCATGCGGCAGGACGAAGACCTTCGGCATGCCGCACGACGAACAAGAGCAGAAGACTCAAGTGAGAGCGATAGGCATAGAGAACCTGAAAATAAAGAGAAATGGAAGGCATTAGCAAGTGGCAAAGCATTCCAGTTGATTGAAGAAGGTTCGCCCTGCCTGAAGAACAGCTTGCTGTGCGGCAGAGACAGAAGCTGAGTCAAAGGCGGTTCCTATCTTCTCTCAACCACTTTAAACCTAGTTTTACTAGGGATTTCGGTTGAGAGCTGATGGAGTAGTATACTTAATGTCTAGATTTGAGTATTCTGAACTCTGTTTGCACTTTCATTTACCTATTAATTACAGACATTCATTTGCTTTTAATTATTGTTAATTAAATACATGCAAATTATAGTCCTGGATTTTATACATTGTAGTTAGTATGGTGTTGCATGGGCACACAGAAGATTATACTATCGGTTACTCGTATTTAATCGAACAGTTGCTCACGACCTAGATGGACACGGACCAACCCATCGGTATAGTCGTTGTGTGAGAGAGAAAATAATTTATCTTAATTATTTTATCACACTTGTACACTTGGTGTATTGAGCGGATCGATTGAGACTCATCAATTAGGATTGCTCGGCGATAATTGATTTGAGACTCGGAGTATTTTATTCTTAATCCCTGAAACAATTGCGGGTGTGTATATTTAATATAAGTGACTTTGATTTACCAAAGGAATTAACCGGTTTGATAATTGGGTTAATTACCGGTTAAGTTGGGTCACTATATTTTATATATGGCATGCCGTGAATTCTTGAAGGGGCAGTGTATCCCGTAAGGGTTGATAATATCCCCGAGATGAGCTCATAAGGATTTATTATGTAAACCTCGCGAGTGGACTTGTTCCGCATAATAAATAAGGTTGAGTGGTACTAGTCTCGGATATAAGAGATGAATAAATTTATTAAGCAATAAATAAATTTTATTCATGGATATTTAAATCTTAAATACACGGAATAAATAATACTAAGTTGGAGAAATATTATTTGATATAATATGAATAATATTGGGAGTGCAATTTTATTTATATAGTGGAAAATAAATAAAATTAATATTGATAAGAATTAATGGATTTGGGTTGGACCCAATTTAATTTTCAATATTGAAGCCCAATATTTATTCTCCTTTTGATCCCCTTCGTAGCCTATAAAAGCACTACGTGGTCTTCACTTTTACTAACCTACGTTACGCCAACAATAAAGTTCTGAGAGTGAAGAGGATCCACAAGTTCGATAGCTCGTCGCCCACCCGACGTTCGAACGAGTGCAAGGAATACGCGGGAAGGTCACGAGGTCGTCGATTTCGTTTCTCCGAACAACGAATCGTAGGTACAATTCTCAACCCCCTTGTTAATTGTTCGATTTGTTTTTTATCGAGAATACCGTAGGATGAAGATCCGAAAATCGAAGCCCGGATTAGAAGAACGATCACGCGGTGGTGGCGAAGCCACCGGACCGCGGATCGCCCGGCTAGGGTTTCGGCCGTGGGGCATGGGGGCGAACCCTCGGTTCGACCGAGGGTGTGCGATCGACCACGATGGTCGATCGCTGGGCACGGGCTGGAGCCGTGCCCTACCCTGCCGTGAAGGCGGGGGCTTCCTGGTGGCGGCGGGTCGCCGGACCCGCCGCGGGGGCTGTCGGAACAGCCCCACCCCGATCGATCCCCGGCGCGCGATCGATCGCTCGATCGTATGAACCCCGGCTCGCGGGGGTTCGGGTGGGGGCGGGCTGTGCGTCTTCGGATGCATGGTCTCCAAAGCCCGGACTCCGGCGGATGAGTCGGCGTTCGTATGATCTCCGGCGAAGGGTTCGTTTGGGTTATCGGTTCCGCAATTTTTGATAACCCGGGATAGCGAATTCCAACAATTGGTATCAGAGCGTGGTTTACGTTCGCGGTATTTTCGATAAAATTGTTCTACCTTGCAGGGATCCGACTATTATGGCTTGATGATTATTCGTTTAATTGTTTTGTCATATGATTGTTGGTTTTATTAAACTCTCGGACATGTCGAGATTCGTTTTTGGTGGTGAATGCTTGTAATAGTAAAAATTCGGGGGTTGACCGAATTTAGGATTTATTATTATGTTCGTTGTTTTTCCGGAAAATGTATAGGGTCGATTTCGTGTATAGAATCGATACCGGAATTGTAATTTAGATTTTTGTAAATTTATTTTGCGATTGGATTGAATCAAAGACCGCCGGAGAAGACGAAGTGACGAGGAGACGAATGACCGGGATCGATCAATCCCCATGATCGATCCCGAGGGGATCGATCGACCCGCAGCCCTAGGCGGGCTGTCCGTGGGAGACTCGGCCACGCCGGCCACCAGTGGTGGTGGCGCGTGGGCTGGGCGGCGGTGGCGCGTGCCCTAGGCGGCGGTCGGCGAAGGTGGGGGTGGTTCGGGGTTCCCCAACCCGGGCTACTCCTACCGGAAATATACTTTCCTAATTAATTCGTTGTTTCCTATTTTGATTATTTCTTTATGGAATATTCTAGAAAAATAGAGAAAGAATTAATTTAGTACTAAATTTATTTTTCCTATTTGATTATTCCTACTCATAGGAATATTCATGGATTAGGAATAAAATAAATTTGAAAAAGTATAAGAGTCCTAAATTATTTTTTTCTTTATTTCATTATGGATATCGTCTAGAATATTCCAAGAGGATCTTGGATAGATTATTCTAGAGATTTAATGAAGTGGAAAAAGAAAATAAAATAAATAAAAATATTAATAATATTTAATTTTATTTTTGATATATTCAATTGACTTAATTTTCGAATTAAGTAACTTTTGGATTAATTGAAAATAAATAGATTTAAATATTGATATTAATATTCTCGTCACATGGAGCATTCAAGAAACGAAGACTAAAGACTAGAAGATGCGTACGGGGATGTGATGAAGCCATAATAGTCGGAAAATAATATTCTAGTATTATTTTGACTATGTGATAATACTATGTGCTTTATTACATGTATGCATGCTATATGTGTTTACTTTTATGCACTAGATAGCGTATCCCTTTATTATAAAAAGCTAAGTGGGAGAGGGTATGGAAACATACCCATGGTCTCCATTGCTGCTCTCTTGGTGACTTTTATAAACTTTTGAAGTTTATATAGATAAGTTATTGGAGGAGAGTTCTTGTAATTCCTCTTACGAGAAACATTGATTGAGTTTATCAAACAATGCCTAATTTGTCTTTCCAAAGCTGATTTCAAGTCGACTCATTCTCACCCCGGGGAGTGGAATGGAGCCAGAGCCACTTGGTCATGTAGAGGACACAAATTAGAGACTTTCGTGCCATACTTTTATAGATGGGTCGTTTGTCTGCTCGGCTCCCTCATTTATGAGAGATAGGGTTGTTCGCATGGTGAATCACTGGTTAGAAACTTCGAGTTTCACTTATGATTCTCCACGTCTTGATTTACGAGATTAAATGGATCAAGTAATTGGGAGTCAATTATAAAAGTCTCTTAGTGTAGTAAACGTCCACACCACGTGGCTTGCTATGCTGACGGATTTTGGATTAATTGATGTAGACAGTTGTAAGTAATTATGAAGAGTTGTGAAGTTATCGTAAACGTCCACACCACGTGGCTTGCGGTGATGTAGCAATTCCAAGTAACTTATTTTGGTACTGAGTAATGGTTTACACTTAGATACGCCTTATGGTATTCCTCCCCACGAGGTTCCGCTATAAGCGATGTATGACCAAAGAAAATCTAATTGCTAAATCATTTGGGTGGGTAAACGTCCACACCACGTGGCTTGCCTTACCTGATGGGATTTTAGATGTGATTAGTGATTTAATGATATTATTTGAGGGAGATAATATCGGATATTAAATTGTTTGTTTGTTTTATGTGCTTATAGGTTAGGAATGACTGTGACCCCACTTTGTGATATACTTAAAGATGAAAACTCACCGGTTCCATATGGTGATGATTGGAAAAGAAATCTGGACATTGTCCAGACTGTTGAGCTTTCTGAATCCACTGTTGGTCCAACTAAGTTGAGACATGGTGTGGAAGCTAGGCAAGAGGTGTTTGACATACCCACGGAATCGTTCCTCAATGAGTCCCTTAAAACCGGCTTAGCGAAGGCGATTTTTGTGCGTAAGTTAAGAGAAACACGAGCTCTTGTGGCTAGACTAAAAGAAAAGCGTGCAAAGAGACCCAGTGGTTTAAAACCACGGATTGGGGTAAGCAAGCGGTTTCGCAGATGCTTTCGATGCAAACAGTTTGGGCACTGGAGGTCTGATTGTCCTCTCATCAAAGGTACGAAATTTTCCTTAGTCACTGAAACATTGTCAGCGGTGATATCTACCAGCACCTGGTGTGTAGATACGGGTGCCACTGACCATGTCTGCAATTCATTGCAGGGGTTCCAGGAAACCCGGAGACTTAGAGAGGGAGAGATCGTGGTCTACATGGGCAATGCCGCAAAGGTGGCGGCTGTTGCAGTGGGAGACGTTCACTTACGTTTCAGTAGTGATAGGGTGTTAGTTTTACGTAATTGTCTTTATGTACCCAACTTTAGAAAGAATTTAATTTCAGTTTCTAAACTTATTATGAATGGATATTCTGTTTCTTTTGACCACTCTGTGATCATAAGAAGAAATAGTGAAATTATCTGTTCTGGTACATTGATAGACGATTTGTATGTGCTAAATCCTGAGTCTAACACGATGCAACTAACCGAGAGTAATAACACATCTACGAACACCAATAAGAGAAAGGAACCTTCTAAAATGAATCAATTATACTTGTGGCATCTAAGGCTAGGTCATATAAACTCGAATAGGCTTCAAAGGTTGAAAGCTGATGATTTAATCACTGGTGTTGAGGGAGAGGACCTTCCAACCTGCGAATCCTGTTTAGAGGGTAAAATGACCAAGCGTCCTTTTTCTGGTAAAGGACGGAGGGCTGAACAAGTATTGGATTTGATTCACTCTGATGTATGCGGACCTATGTCTACTCAGGCAAGGGGAGGGTACGAGTATTTCATCACCTTTACTGATGATTACTCAAGGTATGGATATGTATACCTGATGCGCCACAAGAGTGATTCTTTTGACAAGTTCAAGGAATTCAAGGCTCTTGTGGAGAACCTTCGTGGTAAATCCATAAAATGCCTGCGATCTGATCGCGGAGGCGAGTACCTGTCTGGAGAATTCAAGGCATACTTGGCAGAGAATGGGATTGAATCCCAACTGACCTCACCATATACTCCTCAGCAGAATGGTGTGTCAGAAAGAAGGAATAGGACTCTTATGGAGATGGTACGATCGATGATGAGTTACTCGGATTTACCTGTTATGTTCTGGGGACTTGCCTTGGAAACATCGGCGTACATTCTGAATAGGGTTCCGACCAAAACAGTGCCAACTACACCCATGGAATTGTGGAGTGGGCGTAAGCCTAACTTGGGACACATTCGGATCTGGGGTTGTCCAGCACATGTGTTGCGACAAGGCACTGATAAGTTAGAACCTAGATCAGAAATACGGCTGTTTGTAGGATACCCGAAAGGAACTAAGGGTGGCATGTTCTATAGTCCTACGGACCAGAAGATCGTTATAAGTACTAACGCTCGGTTCCTAGAGGAAGACTATGTCATGGACCACAAGCCCAAAAGTGACATAATACTTGATGAGTTGAGAGGTAACGAGGTAGACCTGGATACAGCCGAACCGAGTATAGATACACCACTAGAACTTGCACCTAATACTGTCACTGTTAATACACCGGAACGCCGTCGTAGTGGGAGGGTTGTTAAACAACCAGATAGATGGATTGGACTGGGTGAGTCTTCGGACTCTGGACCTGGAGTTCATGAAATCGATCCCTGGACCTATGATGAGGCGGTACAAGATATAGATGCGTCTTCTTGGAAGAAAGCAATGAAATCCGAAATAGAATCTATGGATTCTAATAAAGTCTGGGATCTTGTAGAACCACCAAGCGGCGTGAAGCCAATTGGGTGTAAATGGGTCTACAAGAGAAAGAGAGGATCTGACGGAAAGGTTGAAACCTTTAAAGCTCGGCTTGTTGCGAAAGGATATACTCAGAAAGAGGGAATCGATTATGAGGAGACCTTCTCGCCGGTAGCCAAGATAAAGTCGATCCGGATTCTCTTATCCATAGCAGCTCATATGGATTATGAGGTGTGGCAAATGGATGTCAAGACAGCTTTCCTTAATGGAAGTCTTGACGAGACGATTTATATGAAACAACCAGAAGGATTCATTGCTAAGGGGCGAGATCATCTAGTGTGCAAGCTTAATCGATCCATTTATGGATTGAAACAAGCCTCTAGATCGTGGAACCTGCGGTTTGACGAAGTGGTCAAATCTTTTGGATTCAGTCAAAGCATGGACGAATCGTGTGTGTATTGGAAACGTGATGGAAAGAAGGTGGTGTTTCTCGTGCTTTATGTAGACGACATTCTTCTCATTGGCAACAGTGTGAAAATGTTATCAGACATAAAAGGATGGTTGTCTAGACAATTCGATATGAAAGATTTGGGAGAAGTCGGACATGTTCTAGGAATCAAGGTTATAAGGGATCGCCGGAATAGAACATTGTACCTATCCGAGCAATCTTACATAAACACGATTCTGGCTCGTTTTAACATGCAAGATTCCAAGAAGGGTGAACTACCCTTCAGTAAAGGAACTTATCTTTCTAAGGATATGTGTCCTCGGACACAAAAGGAGAAAGATGAAATGAAAGCAGTTCCCTACGCTTCGGCTGTGGGAAGCTTAATGTATGCAATGTTATGTACGAGGCCTGATATCTTCTATGCAGTAGGCGTAGTAGCGAGATATCAGAGTAACCCTGGAAAGGCTCATTGGACTGCCGTAAAGAGCATTTTCAAGTATTTGCGAAATACTAAGGATTATGTTCTAAGTTACGGGGCAGACAATCTTATGCCTTTGGGTTATACGGATTCGGATTTCCAAGCTGATAAGGACCGGCGAAAGTCGACATCAGGCTATGTGTACACTATGGGAGGTGGAGCCGTATCATGGAGGAGTGTTAAGCAAAAGTGCATTTCAGACTCTACCATGGAAGCTGAATACGTTGCAGCCTCAGAGGCAGCGAAAGAGTCAGTTTGGTTCCTTAATTTCCTCCAGGACTTAGATGTGATTCCGAGTTTGCCCAAGGCTATGACAATTTATTGTGATAATAGCGGTGCAGTGGCAAACAGTAAGGAACCACGGTCCCATAGTGCTATGAAACACATAGAGCGCAAGTACCACCTGATTCGAGACATCGTCAAGAGGGGCGATGCGATAGTCACCAAGATAGCTTCGGAGGACAACCTAGCGGACCCTTTCACCAAGATACTTCCTAAGGAAGTATGTTTCAAGCACTTGGAGGGTTTGGGAGTCAGAAGTTTGGAGGATAAGACTAGACCTTAGTATAAGTGGGAGATTGATGGAGTAGTATACTTAATGTCTAGATTTGAGTATTCTGAACTCTGTTTGCACTTTCATTTACCTATTAATTACATACATTCATTTGCTTTTAATTATTGTTAATTAAATACATGCAAATTATAGTCCTGGATTCTATACGTTGTAGTTAGTATGGTGTGTCGGGCCCCACACAGAAGATCATACTATCGGTTACTCGTATTTAATCGAACAGTTGCTCACGACCTAGATGGACACGGACCAACCCATCGGTATAGTCGTTGTGTGAGAGAGAAAATAATTTATCTTAATTATTTTATCACACTTGTACACTTGGTGTATTGAGCGGATCGATTGAGACTCATCAATTAGGATTGCTCGGCGATAATTGATTTGAGACTCGGAGTATTTTATTCTTAATCCCTGAAACAATTGCGGGTGTGTATATTTAATATAAGTGACTTTGATTTACCAAAGGAATTAACCGGTTTGATAATTGGGTTAATTACCGGTTAAGTTGGGTCACTATATTTTATATATGGCATGCCGTGAATTCTTGAAGGGGCAGTGTATCCCGTAAGGGTTGATAATATCCCCGAGATGAGCTCATAAGGATTTATTATGTAAACCTCGCGAGTGGACTTGTTCCGCATAATAAATAAGGTTGAGTGGTACTAGTCTCGGATATAAGAGATGAATAAATTTATTAAGCAATAAATAAATTTTATTCATGGATATTTAAATCTTAAATACACGGAATAAATAATACTAAGTTGGAGAAATATTATTTGATATAATATGAATAATATTGGGAGTGCAATTTTATTTATATAGTGGAAAATAAATAAAATTAATATTGATAAGAATTAATGGATTTGGGTTGGACCCAATTTAATTTTCAATATTGAAGCCCAATATTTATTCTCCTTTTGATCCCCTTCGTAGCCTATAAAAGCACTACGTGGTCTTCACTTTTACTAACCTACGTTACGCCAACAATAAAGTTCTGAGAGTGAAGAGGATCCACAAGTTCGATAGCTCGTCGCCCACCCGACGTTCGAACGAGTGCAAGGAATACGCGGGAAGGTCACGAGGTCGTCGATTTCGTTTCTCCGAACAACGAATCGTAGGTACAATTGTCAACCCCCTTGTTAATTGTTCGATTTGTTTTTTATCGAGAATACCGTAGGATGAAGATCCGAAAATCGAAGCCCGGATTAGACGAACGATCACGCGGTGGTGGCGAAGCCACCGGACCGCGGATCGCCCGGCTAGGGTTTCGGCCGTGGGGCATGGGGGCGAACCCTCGGTTCGACCGAGGGTGTGCGATCGACCACGATGGTCGATCGCTGGGCACGGGCTGGAGCCGTGCCCTACCCCGCCGTGAAGGCGGGGGCTTCCTGGTGGCGGCGGGTCGCCGGACCCGCCGCGGGGGCTGTCGGAACAGCTCCACCCCGATCGATCCCCAGCGCGCGATCGATCGCTCGATCGTATGAACCCCGGCTCGCGGGGGTTCGGGTGGGGGCGGGCTGTGCGTCTTCGGATGCATGGTCTCCAAAGCCCGGACTCCGGCGGATGAGTCGGCGTTCGTATGATCTCCGGCGAAGGGTTCGTTTGGGTTATCGGTTCCGCAATTTTTGATAACCCGGGATAGCGAATTCCAACAAGAGCTTCACCTATAAATACCAGGAGACTTCAGCTCATTCTTTAACACTTTCATCTATCCAGAAACACCTTTTTAATTAAGATCATTAGCTAGTCGGTTTTTGTAGGCAAGATCTTCATTGGAAGTTCTTCGTCCATTTATCTTCTCATCTGAGATAGTTACGTACGACTTAGTTATGATCTGTAATTTAGTATAGGATAGTGTTAGAAGCTTTATTTCCTTTTTGATTGTTCATTAATCTTCGGATCCGATAAACGAGAAGGAATGCCTTCGCATTGCCTTAAGTTTAGTCGATTGTAAATCCAAGATTATTTATTGTAAAGACTCGTATCTTTAATAATATATTTTAGCCGTAAGGCACATTCGTATGGATATAATTTAAATACCCATACAAAGATTTAATTACTTGTGTTATTTATTTATCGCTTCGTTTGTGTGTGTGAGTTTGTTCGTTCTGCCTAACGTTTATCTTTCCGCTGCATAACTTATACATATATCACATATATATATATATATATTTAACTGATAATTTAAGATACACATTAAAACTCTTAAATTAATTAAAACGAACAAACTAAATTATAAGGCTTCGTGGTGCGGCATACTGAAGTAGCGCATCGCCCTGCCTTAACCTTGGCAGCGTGTTTTCTTCATAAATACCCCTGCCACGCACTTTCACTTTGGATTACATTCTCTTAGATTTCTAATCGAATGAGGACCAATGTAAGTCGATATCAGGCTATGTGTTTCACTATTGAAGGAGAAGGAGTTTTAACATGGAAAAGTGATAAGCACGATGCTTTTCGGACTCTGCCATGGGTAACCAAATAGCGGCCTCAGAGGCAGCGGAAGTTTTGGTATAACTCCGGGATAATCTCTGGGACTTAGATGTGATTCTTAATTTTCCAAAGGCTATGTAAATAGCGGTGCAATGGCAAATGGGAAGAAATCACTAGTCCATAAGTGTAAGATAACACATAGTTCAAGTACCACCTGATACGATTCATCGTCGAGGGAGACGACGCTGTAGTCACCAAGATAACTTCAGAGCGGCAACCTAGAGTGATCATTCACATAGTACTTCTTGGAAGTACAACTTAAGCACGTGATGAGTATGGGAGTCGGGAGTTTGGAGGAAATGACTAGACCTTAGTACAAGTGGGAGATTGTTGGATTTGTGTACTTAATGTCTAGATTTAAGTAAAGGAAACTCACGATCCATTGCCACTAATCTATTTAATTAAATAAACAATTATTTGCGTTTAATTATTTATAATTAAATATATGCAAATTATAGTCCTGGATTCTATACGTTGTAGTTAGTATGGTGTGTCGGGCCCACACAGAAGATCATACTATCGGTCACTCGTATTTAATCGAACAGTTGCTCACGACCTAGATGGACACGGACCAATCCATCGGTATAGTCGTTGTGTGAGAGAGAAAATAATTTGTCTTAATTATTTTATCACACTTGTACACTTGGTGTATTGAGCGGATCGTTGAGATTCATCGATTAGGATTGCCGGCGATAATCGATTCGAGTCTCAGTGTATTTTATTCTTAATCCCCGAAACTATTGCGGGTGTGTATATTCAATATAAGTGACTTTGATTTACCAAAGGAATTAACCGATTTAATTATTGGGTTAATTACCGGTTAAGTTGGGTCACTATATTTTATATATGACATGCCGTGAATACTTGACGGGAAAGTGTATCCCGGAAGGGTTGATAATATCCCCGAGATGAGTTCATAAGGAATTATTATGTAAACCCTGCAGGTGGATTCGTTCCGCATAATAATTAAGGTTGAATGATATTAGTCTCGGATATAAGAGATGAATAAATTAATTAGCAATAAATTAATTTTATTCATGGATATTTATATCTTAAATACACGGAATAAATAATACTACCGGAGAAATATTATTTGATATAATATGGTTTAATATTGGGAGTGCAATTAATTTTATATAGTGGAAAATAGAATAAATTAATATTGATAAGGATTAATGGACTTGAGCATTGGGCTCAATTTAATCTTCAATATTGGAAGCCCAATATTCCACCTCCTTAAGATCCCCTACGTAGCCTATAAAAGCACTACATGGTCTTCTCTATTCTCATAAGTTGAAGATCACAATTCTAGAGAGAGAAAGTAGAGAGGAGGATCCATGGAGTTCGGTAGATCGTCGCCCACACGACGTCCGGGCTAGTGCAAGGAATACGTGGGAAGATCTCAAGGTCATCGATTGATCTCGTTTCTCCGAACAACGAATCGAAGGTACAAAATCGTTAAACACCCTTGATGATTTTATTCGATTATTTATTGAAAATACCGTAGAACCAAGATCCGAGGACGAACCCCGGAACGAGGACGAACCGGGCGGTGGTGGTGAAACCACCGGACCGCCGCGGCTCGAGGACCTCGTGGGGATCGAACCAAGAGCACCCCGGCTGGACGCCGAGGATGCGCGATCGAGGAGAACCCCGGCTGGACGCCGGGGTGCGATCGAACCCTAGGTTCGATCGCGGGGTGGCGCCGGGTGCCGCCGCGGCTCGCTGGGCGAGCTGCCCCCCTCCCCGACGGCGGTGAGTCGCCGGACTCACCGCGGGGTTGCCGTTGCAGCCCCAGCCGATCGATCGCACGACGCGATCGATCCTTCGATCGCATGAGCCCCGCGGACGGGGGCTCGGGCTGGGCGTGCGCGCAGCTTCGGCCGTGTCGTGCGTTCGGCTCGTGCTCCGGCGCGTTCATCGGCGTTCATGTGATCTCCGGCGAATGGTTTTTGATCGGGCTATGGTTTCCGCAATTTTTAATAGCCCGGGATATCGAATTCCAACAATAATTTTGTTGAGGTGAGTGAAGAATTGGGTCAGCGAGGTACAGGCGGGTTGAGCCGTAGAGGCAAGACCACCATTCACAATGAATCCCATCATCTGACTGTCTGGGTGCTGCGTAGAAGGAGCCTCCCACGTAGCCTTGATATGCGAGCGTTGGAACAGTTTGTTGAGCGTACGGGGAGATAGGTCATACTCCCGCTCGCGAATGATTACCTTCCCATACGACGCATGAGTGGGATCCCCAAACTGCTGATCAATGTGGGCGAAGACAACTTTATGGACGTAGTGGCTGTAGTCTACGTCGAAGTTAATGGCATTGAGCAGCTGCATTTCCCTCATGAAAGCCTCCAAGCCACGTTGCACCCACTTGGCTCGCCCGGCGTAGAACCGCTCTGCATTTATTTTCTGATCGGCAAGAGAGTCATATCGATCAGAAGCTGCTTCGTAGTGGAAGTCAGCAGAGTACCCTTCCCCAACGAATCGTGAGGGAGATGGCACTACGAGCCTGTTCTCCGGCACCTTGTCCTCCTCGTCTACGAGTGGCTCAACGTTGAGCGGGGACGGTTGGACAGTAGTATTGACGTTGTGGGCCGTAGAGCCACCATCCTTGGGTGAATTTGAAGCACCAACACCAGTGGCCACATTTATGGTAGCCCGTGCATCCGGGGCAACAATGAGTGTGGCCATGCGTTCAGCAGCAGCAGTTACATCGTCTGCCTTTTTCTTCTTTTCCAACGCGGCTCTACGGTTGGCCTCTTCAAGTTTGTCTTTGGCAATACGGTCCGCCAATTCCTTTTCTCTTTTCTTCCTCTCCTCTTCGGCTATACAGTCAGCCTCTTCCTTCTTCTGTCGTTCTAACTCGGCTATACGATCAGCCTCTTCTTTTTCTTTCTTTTTCTTCTCTTCCTCCGCTATACGTAGCCGTTCCAGTTCGGCTAAGCGTTCGTCCTCCTCCTTCTTCTTTCTTTCCTCTTCGGCTCTACGAGCCTCCTCCTCCCTTATGGCTTTTTCAGCCCTCATTTTATCACCGCGGTGAGCAAGAATTGCTTTACGTACCACACTGATCTCCGCCTCCAGTGCAGTGACTTTATCAAAGTCTTCCTCCGCGGCTTGCGCGGCCTCCAGTGTGGCTTCTTGAGCCTTTAGTTCAGTGATCTTGTCCGCGTAGAACGAGGGCAATTCATATGTGGGCGTAGTGGTAGAGGGAGTAGCAGAAGAAGTCATTGTAGTTGAACGGTGAGAAAGAGATTCCTGCGTAGAGTAAAGACTAAAAATGGGAGTAGATGTTATGAGGTTATACGTAGAAGATAAGAACAGCAAGAAAATAAGGATTCTCTCTCTAAAACACGCAGTAGAAGGTGCACTATGTGTTTGACCAAGAGGGGTATTTATAGTGCAACCGAAGCGGTTCAAATTCTGTGGCGTAGGATGCGCCACGTGTCCAGTGGCCTGTTCTGCGTAGAGGGTAAAATCAAAATCCAAGTGGTAGCGCGCGGACGAGTGAGCATAGAGCGCTTGAGGTGCGTGGAACAAACAAACCATCTCATCGTAGCTACAGAGAAGAGAAACAAGCGATCCAACGAACAACAGCAAATACATCACGTGTAGTAAAGAGACTTAGAAAAAAAAGTTAAGAATTAACCCAGTTGAATGCAGGAGATGAGCAGTGGACAAGCTGGTTAAAGGCATGTGGTGAAGCGCGCAGCAGGGAGGCATGGACTGCCAGAGAGTGTGTACAGGCTACGGAGCACAACGTATTATCAGCACCAGATTTTCAAGGGATAGCACGCCCTATAAAAAAGAATATGGGTAGAACAACGATACTTATAATGTAAAATCAGCAAACAGCACAACAAGCAAAGAGTAACACGTAGGACAGGAACGACTTTCATGAATACTCAAAGTAACACACGTAGAGCAGGGGCTATTACACACAGCCCTACGTTGAATTACCCAGATTTCAAGTTCACTTAAAAAAATCTTGTCCAACAAAGCCTAAAGAAGCACTTCAAGGAAGAGCAGCCTTGCTTCGTAGATCAGGAGTATTCTGCAAATTTGTAGAACACGAAATACAGTTAAAGGCATAACAGGCATACACAACGTGGACATACGTACCACCACACAGTGGATCAAAATCGCTGGAAAGAACATTAAGTAGAGATATTGGAGGTAGAGTGACAGAGCTTTATGGACGGTATTGCTATTTTGGCCAGTTCAGCGTGTAACCACGACCATTTCACTTGCTTTTTGGGCATAGATCAGGCCTATTATGACCCAATCAGTGATAGGTGTTATAGAATGATGTTTCCATATATATTTTTTTGTGTTTTCATCATTATATGTATAAGGCCATGTCTTTTGCATTTGCCCGAAGACCAAGTCAGTCAAGACCCGATCCATCGAGGAAATCTTAAGGCCGACTTTTCCTGCTAGACATAGAGCAAACAAAGTTCACTCCAATGAATAGCTTATGTAAGTATTTAAAGAACAGTATGTCCAAATACTACGTCACTTTGCATCCGTCAACAACTAACCTCACCTTGCTCTACCTCATGGATCCATTGACAAAATAAACAGCTGTGGGTAGAGGTAGCCATTTGCGGCCTACTACCTTTCAAAAGGCACCCATGCAGAGAGACTTCCGAAGGAACAAAAATCTTTCCGAAGCAAGTGGTTTTGTGAAGAAGTCTGAGAGTTGTTTCTCCGTAGGGACATGTTCCATTACCACCTTACCCCGTTCTACCAAGTCTCGAATGAAGTGATGTCGTATATCAATATGCTTGGTCTTTGAATGTTGTACCGGATTCTGACTTATCTTTATAGCACTTTGGTTGTCACAAAACAAGGTTAGGGGCGTGCTTTGAATATGATAGTCGGCAAGCATTTGTTGAAGCCATAGCATTTGGGTACAACAACTCCCGGCAGCCACATACTCGGATTCGGCGGTGGATAGAGCAATGCAATTTTGCTTCTTGCTATGCCAAGACACAAGGTTGTTTCCTAGAAAGCAGCACCCACCACTAGTACTCTTCCGTTCATCATTATCACCGGCCCAATCAGCATCTGCAAAACCAACAAGATAAGAAGAAGTATCTTTAGTGTACCATAGACCAAGGTTCGTAGACCCGGCCACATATCGAAGGATACGCTTCACAGCAATAAGATGTTCTTCCTTTGGTTGAGCTTGGTAGCGGGCACAGAGGCACACACTATACATGATGTCCGGCCGAGTAGCTGTGAGATAGAGCAGGCTACCAATAAGAGATCTGTATGTAGATATATCAACATCTTTGCTTTTCTCAGCTCTACTCAGCTTGTCAGTGGTAGCAATAGGAGTCTTCATAGGTTTAGCATCCGCCATATCAAACTTCTTGAGCATGTTGATAGCATACTTAGTTTGAGAAACGAACATACCATCCGGTCGTTGAGAGATTTGAAGCCCAAGAAAGTGACTTAGCTCCCCCTCCAAGCTCATTTGAAAAGAGGAAGCCATGGCATCTGAAAATTCTTTAACCAAGCGGTCATGGGTAGCACCAAACACAATGTCATCCACATAGATCTGAGCAATTAGCATTTCATTCTTGACGATTTTGATGAAGAGAGTGGTGTCGGCAGTGCCACGTGTAAACCCAAATTTCAAAAGAAAGTCTGTGAGAGGCTATACCAAGCACGAGGTGCTTGTTTCAATCCATAGAGGGCCTTGTGAAGAAGGTAGACATGGTCCGGCTTGTGAGGGTCCACAAACCCCTTAGGTTGTTCAACATACGCTTCCTCATCCAACACTCCATTCAAGAAGGCCGCCTTCACATCCATCTGTCGTAACGGAATATTTTTGTAGCACGCCACAGCAATGAGTAACCGGATGGACTCTATGCGTGCCACAGGAGCAAAAGTGTCTTCAAAGTCTATTCCTTCAACTTGGGTGTACCCTTGAGCAACCAGTCGCGCCTTGTTGCGCACTATTTGATTGAATTCATTGGTTTTATTCTTGTAGATCCACTTGGTACCAATAACATTTACACCCTTTGGTCTTGGGACCAAAGACCACACCTTATTCCTTTCAAACTCATGTAGTTCTTCCTGCATAGCCGCAATCCAAAAATCATCAAGAATAGCTTCCTTTATGTTTTTGGGTTCAATTTCGGAGACAAAGCTCATTATGCCCACGTCCGGAGATAGAAGAGCCAAGTTAGAGAATGTATTAGGATAGCTAGCGGGCAAGGTGTCGGTAGCGCAGGTAGAACGAGTAAACACGTTGATTGAGATCACCAATTATTTGTTGGTTTGGGTGTCTCTTTCGAATATATGCGGGAGGACCCGAATTCGGTACTCCGGTAGAGGTAGAAGCTCCAGTGGTACCCATAGCAGGGTTAGACGAACTAGGATTCAAGCCTTCATCATCCCTTTCTGAGGGGACAGAGTCACAGGAGTTGTGGGGAGTAGAATGACCATGACCATTTGGTGGCATGGAAGACCCAATACCCTGCTCTACCTCCCCCTCAACCAATACTTCTGCTAAGGGTAGGACAGGGTTAGAGTTGGTTGGACTCTCATGGAAATGAAGTTCATCGAACTTGATGTTAGTCGACTCTTGCACGGTCTTCGTACGCAAGTTGAACACCCGATAAGCATGACTATTAAGAGAGTAACCAACAAAAATAGCTTTGTCCGACCTAGAATCAAACTTCTTCAAGGCATCCCTGTCATTCAAAATGTAGCAAATGCACCCATACACGCGAAGATGAGCCACATTTGGTTTCTTGGAAGTTAACAACTCGTACGCCGTACATTGAGTGCCGGCACGAATACTTATTCGATTTACAACGTAGCAAGCCGAACTCAAGGCTTCTGCCCAAAAACCCTTGGCCATACCCGCAGCCACCAACATTACTCGTGCCATTTCTTGTAGAGTCCTATTCTTCCTCTCTACGATCCCATTTTGTTGTGGAGTCTTTGGTGCAGAGAATTCATGGTGAATCCCCTTACGAGTGCAATATTCAACGAATGCCCCGTTTTGGAATTCACCTCCATGGTCACTTCTTATACGTTGGACTCGTTTGGCATGGGTAGTGCGAATTCTATGGGCTAGGGACCGGAAGGCTTCAAAAGCATCGTCCTTGGTTCCAAGAAAATTTACCCAAGTGTACCTCGAGAAGTCATCAACAATAACAAGAGTATACCACTTGTGTCCCAAACTCTGCACTTCCATGGGCCCCATGAGATCCATGTGTAGTAGCTCAAAGCATTCTGTAGTGCGGTTATGGGTAGAGATAGCAGGATGAGGAGCTCGAGTTTGTTTACCCATCTGACATTCACCACATACTCTCTTGTCAATCTTGGGCAAGCTATCTATGCCTCTGACAGCCTTTATTTGAACTAACTTCTCAAGGTTCCGGAGGCTGGTATGACCAAGCCTTTGATGCCAGATATCTATCTCGTCATGGGTAGAGGCACTTAGGAAAGATTCATTGATAGCGTAACAGTTGTTCTTCGCATGAGCAGCTGTGAGAATGCACTCCCCCTTAACGTTGTACACTTCACAGTTCTCCTTATTGAATTTGACGTTAAGTTCATCATCACAAAGTTGGCTAATGCTTATGAGATTAGCACATAGCCCATCCACCAAGAGAACGTTCTTGAGCGCGGGTAGACCCTTCACATTTAATGTTCCACTTCCAATTATACTCCCTTTTGCTCCACCTCCATAAGTGACGGGTCCACCGGAGTGAGGAACAAAATCGACCATAGAGTCTTTAGTTCCTGTCATATGCCGAGAACACCCACTGTCGAAATACCAAGTCTCCTTTGTCGTGCCCTTGGCCACGGTGAATGCAACATTACATGTCACCTCTTGCTTTCTTCTCCATACTTGCTTTGGCTTAATGTTTGTTGCTGTGGGTAGAACAGCTTTAATTCTCCAGACCTGATTGGCCTTGTCATGCGAGTGCTTGGCCATAGTACGAGAACTTAAATCTTCGGTGCGCTTGTAGCAATAAGGTTTGATGTGCCCTTTCATCCCGCAATAGTGGCACACATAGACTCGCTTGTAGTAGGTAGACGGAGTCTTCCTTTTATGAGTGGTCATGCCCTTGGCAGGGTTAGATAAAGGGGTAGCACCGGGAGGTCGACGTTTCAAGATTGGTTTAGTTGTTGAGATGAGTAACTTAGATCGACTGGAGACATTCCGTTTAAAAGTTTTCTTGTCATGGGTAGATCCAGATTTGCTCACGGGTAGAGCAGAGGTAGAGACCGGTGTCACCGAGGACATTGAAGCATTTAGGGAAAAAGAAGTTGAGGTACATTTGAGAATTTTCACATTGGATGTAGAAGCCACATTACCTTTGGATGTATTAGTATCCTTTGGCTTGGCCTCATTATATTTAGTGATAGTTTTATCTCTACCATGCACAAATTTTGGACAGACATAGGGAGAATCGGAGTAGACAGAATCAAAAGTTTCCTTAAATCCAAGCCCAAAGTGCTTGGTGTTAACACAGTTCAACATGTTATCAAGCTTGGAAGTGCCAGTATTAAGCTTTTGAAAGAGACAATTAGCAACATCTAGTTTGTCTTTCACTTGGTAGAGCTCCTTGGTGCGCATAGCATAGCCTTCTTCCATTTTAGCAAGAGAGTCCCTCAGGAAGTCTTTATCCGTATCTTCCTTATTCACAATGGCTTCCAGCTCGCTCGCTTTCTTCAATGCCCTTTCCAGCTCCAGCTTCACGATCTCGAACTCCCTCTTGCTCACCCTCTCAGAATCGAGGGTAGACTCAGCTTCCTTCTTTGTCATGCCCCCAGCCAGAGTTCTGGGGGTAGAACTAGCACCTTTCTCAGTAGTACCTGCAACCACAGAGGTATAGCAAAAGATATTGTCATGAGTAGCCAGGTCATCTTCATCTACCTCATACTCCTCATCGCTTTCATCATCAATGGCACTCAGAAGTGCGTTGACCTCATTTGGCTCCACCATCTTCCCTTTGTCTTCCTCGGAGGAGTACAAAGCATCATCTCCATCAAATACCAAGTAACTCACATCCATGTTGTTCTTCCGATGCAAGTTAGGGCATTCATTCTTCACATGGCCCATCCCCTTGCACTCAAAGCACTTGATATTGGACATGTCCTTGCTAGGGGCGCCACTAACGAACTTCCGACTTGGGGTGTACCCACTGCGGTTGGTGGCGGGTGGAGTGGAGAAAGAATTTCCAGGAGTCCTCTGATTTCGAAATTGCTTGAATCTCCTCTTCCTCTTAATGTATTGACGAACAAGGTAACTCACGGCATCTTGAATGGCGATGAACTTGTCCAGATTTGGAGAGTCAAGAAGAGAGAGAGCTTCACTCTCATCATCGGAGTCTTCAGCAAGGAAAGCATTACTCTCAGTAGTGTGAGGAGAGTGGGTAGAGCCAGCCCTGTTGGGGGTAGAGCTAGAGGCATTCTGAGAGATAGAGAGAGCCTTCATGGAGTTCTCAAATGGAGTCATAGAGTAAGATTTGTCCTTCAACTTTTGGTTCAACTCATAATTCTTCAAATGGCTCATGATTTCGTTGTAGTCGCCCGATAGACCAAGCTTCGTGTCCTCCATTGTGGTAACCTTGACGCTGAACTTCTCCGTCACACCTCGTAGAACCTTGGTGCAAATGAGCGGTGGAGGAATAGGATCTCCAAGTTCTTGGCATTCGCTTACGATAGCCATGATTTTATTGAAGAATGAATCAAGGTCTTCATCTTCCCTCATTTCGAGCCGATGGAAGGTAGTAGTAAGACCTCTGATCTTGGACCTCTTGATGCTGTCACTTCCTTCGCACATCCGCTCCAAGGTGTCCCACACATGCTTGGCCGAAGTGAGATGCCTCACCACAGAGAACATGTGGACATCGATGAGATCAGTAATAATATGTATGGCCTTTGAGTTGAAGGTGGCGGCTTCATGTTCGGCCGTGGTCCATGTAGATTCATCCTTCGGGACCGTGTCGTTATCCTTGTCCACTATGGTTGGTGGTTGCCATCCATTTAGCACAACTCCCCAAACGCGTGAGTCCACGTTCTTCAGCTTCAACCTTGTCTTGCTCTTCCAGTAGGAGTAGTTCGTAGAGATGAGAATGACGGGCTTGACAACGGTGAATGACTCCATTGTAGAATCTCTTCCTAGGACCACACCAAAGATGGTGCACTTGCTCTGATACCAATTGAAATTGTGTATTTTGTACTTGGTTCTACCTAGAACTGGATTGTAAAGGGTAGAGTACAAACACTTAACACAATTTGAGATTCTAAAGAAAAACTCTTTTGTATAACTTGTAAAGGGTGGAACCACTTACAAACACATCTACAAAATTCTAGCGAATCTTGTAGAAAGGTCAACACGACCAAAAACAAAGTCTATGTAGAACTAATCTAGCGACTCGTACTACAAAGACTAAACTGACAATAGAACCGGAGCTTTCTAGCGAAGTCTCTCGGTCTACAAATTTTCTCTCTCTAGAAAATGTCTAATCAATTCGTGAATAGTGAATTCCAACAACCCGCTATTTATAGGTGTCGAGAAATAGGGTTTCCGGAATTCACGCTTAATGGGCCGAGCCCAAAGCATCTTCATGGAATATTCGAGATTCCATTTTTCCGTGCTTGACGAACCCAACTCTACGCACTGCCACACTAGCGTGTCTTCGTGCTTCAAGCTTGTGGCGGGCAAAGCTGGTATACTTGACGTATTTCATTGGACTACAATTCTTCTAGCGAAGTCTTCTAGTCGTACCCATAGCTGGCTTCATTCCTTAGCAGTCATTCGTCCAGCTGTATGTATAGCTATGCTTGCACCGCGTCCGTCAAGGTGTTAACTCTGATTCAAGGTCTTCACGGTAAGCCTTGAACTCTCTGATTTGAAGTGCGTTGATAAACTCGCAATTCTCTCTGATCCACGTTGAACCACGTTGATAGAATAGCTCGTTCCATGCTGACACACTGATGCAACTCCATGTTGTTTGTAATGGCCAAGTCTGCCTGCTCCATGCTGTTGAACCGTGGTCACGCGTTGAGTCGCTTGTTAATTCCACAGTTTAACCAGCTCGTTCTATGTAGACCTAGCAGAGTTGTATGAATTAATGAAAGGAAAACATACAAACATAAAACATGAAGTTACTACAAAACAAAGTGTATAGTTCAACGTAGTTCAAACAAGAACAACGTGGTTCTATGTTGAACTAGGAAGAACTACACACTAACAAAAGCAAAAGCAAGCAAACAAACCCAGTGGTTCTAAGATTACTTGGACCACGAGATGGGACGAGAAAGCCAAGAGGCAAGAGTTCTCGATGCAAACAGTCTGGGTACTGGAAGTCTGATTATCCTCTCAAAGAAAGTACGAAATTTTCTTTAGTCGTAAAACATAGTCAGTGGTATTATCTATCGGAACCTGGTGTGTAGATATGGAACCACTGACGGTATGTGCATTTCAAATGCAGAGGTTCCAGGAAACCTAGCGACTTTGAAAAGAAAAGATCGTAGTCTACATGGGCAATGCTGTAGAGGAGGCAGCAGCTGCAGTGGAGGACATTTTATAGGATTTCATTTTGAGTTATTGCTTTTATGTACCTTTCATTTTAGAAAGAACTTTGTTCTGGATTTCTAATGAATGGATATTTTATTTCTTTTAATCATTTGATGGTTATAAGAAGAAATAATGATATTATCTATTCTGGTACAATAGCTAGCAATATATAAATGATGAGTCCTGAGTCTTCCACGATGCAACGAACCGTAGTATATAACTCGTTTTACTTTTAAGAGATATTTCTGTAATAAATCATTTATACTTGTGGATTCTTATGCTAAGTCATATTTATTCAAATAAGAAGTTCAAAGGTCGAAATTTGATTGTAAGATCAATTAAGTTGAAGGAGTGGACCTTCCGACCTAAGAATCTAATTTGGAAGATAACATGACTAAGCAATCCTTTCTGGATATAAGATATAAGATCCGTACAAGTATTAGAATTGACTGAATCTGATGTATGCAGACCTTTCATAGACAATAAGGTACGATCACTCATTTGATGAGTACTTGATTTATATGTTTTTGTGCCATTTTTCTTGTGATGTTTTGTGTCGTCTCGTGCCATTTTGTGTCATTATTGTGCATCATTCTCATGAATTATGGTAGGTTTGATGTTTTGTGGAGTGTGCAGGTGTATGAGCATGTTCGATGTGAAAAGAGAAAGAAAACGAGTTAAAATCGATAAAAGTGATTTGGCCGACAAACGACCGAGATTGCGCTGCGAACTTGGAGAGCTCAGTTCTCCCAGCTCCGACCACCTAAATGCATGGTCCATACCTTGCTGCAAAGCTCTCGAAGAGGTGTACGAGGCCCTTCTCTTTAATTATCATAGATCCCCATCATAAAGTCGCAATCCTTGAGTTTCCAGCCCAGTACGCAGCTGCCTCGGAGTGTATGCGCAGCGAACTTGGAGAGCTTAGGTCTCCCATATCAGACCACCTATGGAGATGATATATACCTCTACGGAAAGCCCTTGGAGTCCTCTACATGGCCCAGCCATCCAAGCGTCCGCCTGACCACCAGGCGCCCGCCCGCGACGGCCACCAGGCGCCCGCCCGCGACAGCCACCAGGCGCCCGCCTGACCCTCAGGCGCCCGCCTGACCCTCAGGCGCCCGCCTGCCCCCACTTTCAGAGAACCAGTTTTTTCCACCAAGCGCCCGCCTCCCTGCCAAGCGGGCGCCTGCCGGCCAGCGCGGGCGCTCGCTTCCTGCCCCCAGGCGCTCGCTTCGTCTCCTCGTCCAGATTTGACCGCGTTTGACTTCCGTTTTTGGCATACTATTAGTACGGTTTTAAATCTAGGTTTTGACACACTTTTTCACTTTATTTTTCTGACTTGGGAGAGAGCTCTTGGAACTCGTAACATCGAGGTTTCGTTCATTGGTTTTGAATCTTTTCTTGTAATCGAATCTCGGCAAAAGTTGGATTAGCCTCCGACGGGTGCCTATGCTTGATATTGGTTATTAATCTGGTAAGTCTTTATTTCTTTTCATTGCTCGTTCTTCAATCCCTTGTTCGATTAATTGTTTAGTTATTTTTATTTTCCGAAAATCATTTTCATGAATCCTCCTTTTCAACACTTTAATTGTTCTTCATTTAAAATCATGAATAGCTAAATTCCTTACCTAGGGTTAGGGTTGATCGATTCTTCCTACTAGGATTTGAATTTAAATTTCGATATTGAATTGATGTCAACCGGTGACGGACGTATTCGTTCTATTTCATAAAATAGAATTCATATCCGACGTATAGAATTGAAATTCCCGAAACCCTACTTTATTTTCCTTTGATTTAAAAACAAATTTATTCGCTTTCTTACTCGCTTTCTCGTCTCTTCAATATTTAGCTAATTTTAGATTAATTACAAAAACCAAAAATCAACTTTTGCATTATGCTATTTCATTTCTTTCCTTAGTTGCAAACAAATAAACGCTTTTACGCCGATAGTAGTGTTCCTCGAGAGATCGACTCGGGCGAGTTGCTTTAGCAACTAGTTCGTTTAATTTATTTGATTTTTGACGCACTACAACGTATTGTCACATGCCGTCGATCCCTGCCACCAGCCCAGCCCGTGCCGCCTCACCGCTGCTCCGAGAGTAGCTGAAGCAGCCGGGTTCTTGCTCATGCTGTGATCGATCTCCTCCGGTTCGATTATTCCGAAAACCCTCGATTTTTAATATTTAATTTTTCCGACCAACACGATTCATACAAGAGAGAAAACATAGACGTAGAACAATATATGTAGCACAACAATTTAAAAAATTAAATTAATCAATGGCTATAAACAACGAGAATCGGTTATCAAAACAATTAACGAAAAAACGTAATTGTACGCTCTGATACCAATTGTTGGAAATCGATCATCCGGAGTCGTCATGGAACCGACTCCGATCGACGTCCCGGAAACCACGACGGAACAGCCCGGAGCCACTGTCCGAGGAGCGTCCGATCGAGCCCTAGCCGCGGCAAAGCCGCGACCGCTCGATCGCTCCGCGCGGGGCGATCGCCCGCCGCCTAGGCGGGCTGTGGGCTGCCCAACCGAGGGCTCCACGCGGTGATCCGTCCAGCCGGGTCCTCGAGTCGCCGGCGGTCCGGCGATCCTTGATCGCCACCGCCCGACTCGTCCAGGTTTGGATCTCCGACTTTCTGATCTTGTTTTTCGATAATTATTTCAATGAATTAAATAGCGGAAATATTTAATTCACCTTTAGATTCGTTGTGCAGAGAAACGAGATCTTATTGAAGACCTTGAGACCTTCCCACGTATTCCTTGCACTCGTTCGAACGTCGGGTGGGCGACGATCCTCCGAACTCTATGGATCTCCTTCTCTTCTTTCTCTCTCTCTAGGATTGTGATCTTCCAAGTATGAGAATACAGAAGACCATGTAGTGCTTTTATAGGCTACGTAGGGGATCTTAAGGAGGTGGAATATTGGGCTTCCAATAATAGTGATTAAATTGAGCCCAAGTCCAAATCTATTAATCCACTATTATTAATTATATATTAACTCCACTATATAAATATAATTGCACTCCCAATATTTTACCATATTATATCAAATAATATTATCTCTCCGGTAGTATTATTCATTCCGTGCGTTTAAGATATAAATGTCCATGAATAAATTTAATTTATTGCTAATTAATTTATTCATCTCTTGTAACCGAGACTAGTACCATTCAACCTTAATTATTATGCGGAACAAATCCACCTGCAGGGTTTACATAATAATTTCTTATGAACTCATCTCGGGGACATTATCAACCCTTATATATCGGGACGGACTTTCCCGTCAAGAATTCACGGCATGTCATACATAAATTACCGTGACCCAACTTTGCCGTTAATTGAACGGTTATTCTAATCAGTCAATTCCTTTGGAAAATCAAAGTCACTAATATTAAATGCACACACCCGCAATAATATCAGGGATTAAGAATAAAATACACTGAGATTTAAATCGATTATCAAAGGCAATCCTAATCGATAAATCTCAAGCGATCCACTCAATACACCAAGTGTACAAGTATGATAAAATAATCAGGACCAATTATTTTCTCACTCATACAACGACTATACCGATGGATTGGTCCTTGTCCATCTAGGTCGTGAGCAACTGTTCGATTATATACGAGTAACCGATAATATGATCTTCCGTGTGACGACGCACACCATACTAACTACAATGTATATAATCTAGGACTATAATTTGCATATATTTAATTGCAAATAATTGTTTATTTAATTAAATAGACCAGTGGCAATGGATCGGGAGTTCATATCACTTAAATCTAGACATTAAGTATACAACTCCATCACGGATTTCGGTCGTGTTGTCGGTTCCGCATTTTTAGATAACTCGGGATATCGATTTCCAACAGTGATCTCTTCAAACTTATCGTCAAAGCAAAGCTTAGTATATGGGACGAGACACCTATGATGCACAAGTAGTTTAATATATTATCCTCATGAGACGTTTTCAATTCTTAAAAAAAAAAGTCTAATGTTCAACATTGGTGCTATTTAATTTAATTGTACTTTTATGGTTAACTCTACAGAAATCGTTTTGAAGCGCTAGATCGAACCACCAATGATATTATGAGAGTACATGGTGTCGATGAAGTGGATTCTATTAATGAGTATATGGTGTCGATGCATGATACCGATGAAAGGATTTATCTGAGTTCTGATAGTGTTGCGGTTACAGACCGAGGTGATAATGTGTTTGAACAGATGCATTCAGTTTAATTTTTAAATACTATCAAGTGTTCTGGATTGCCAAATCATCAATTGAAATTGAAGGTTAGATTTATTTTAATTTTCAATAGTATCTTAAGTTATTAATCTTTAGCATATTTATATTTGACGACAAAATTATTGTGATTTACAATGTTTACTATTTTTATTTATATTTTTCTATTATGCTTTTGCGAAATATGGATCCTTCTGCCGGTCTATGCAATGGTACCCGATTGGTAATAACAAGACTTGCTAACTATGTGATCGAGGCGAAAGTTTTGGGAGGAAAAATTCGTGTGAGTTGGTATACATTCCTCGAATCACTCTATCTCCGTCGATGATATCGTACACTATGTCAATTAATAAAAGAAGACAATTTCCGGCGATGATATCGTACGCTATGTCAATTAATAAAAGGCAAGGTCAGTCTTTGTCAAGCGTTGGAATATTCTTGAGGAAATCAGTTTTCACACATGGTCAATTATATGTTGCCCTTTCTAGAGTTACCAACAAGGCCAAGTTGAAGCTTTTACTTTGCGATGAGAGTGAAAATCTTACTACTAGAACATCAAATGTAGTGTATAAGGAGGTGTTCCAAAATTTGAAAATTTTGTACTACATAATTTAATAATAATACAAATTTTAAATATGTTAAAAATAAACATCCCTGTAAATAAATAATGTATTTCATTGAACAAACATAACTGAAACATGTCATTCTTTCAAAATAAAAAATACGAAGTAAGCTTCCGTGCATCGCACGGGTCTTTTACTAGTTTAGAAAAAAATATGGATAGTGATTGGTTTTTTTGTTAAATATGAAAAGATGGAGCGCTCTCTCTTCCTGGCATCAAGCAACTATTGATGTAGATACTGTAACTTGTAAAATTCTTGTGTTGTGTATTTACATTATTTTCTTACATTAGAAGAAGACTTTGTTCTCGGATTGGTTGTAAAAGTGGTACCCTCGTGTTTCTTTTGGATAACCAACAAAGAAACATTTATCCGATTTGGGTTCAAGCTTTGTAGAGATATTTCTCTTCACATAAGCTTCACATCCCCAAATCTTGATATAAGACAAGTTAGGGACCTTCCTTTTCCATCCCTCGTATGGTGTCTTATCAACAGCTTTTGACGGTGTCCTATTCAGTGTATAGGCCGTTGTTAAAAGTGCGTGTCCCCAAAAAGATTTTGGTAGTTCACTAAGGCTCATCATCGATCGAACCATATCTAATAAGGTTCTATTTCTCCTTTCGGAAACACCATTAATCTGGGGTGTTCCAGGTGGAGTGGGTTGATATAGAATACCACAACTCATCAGATGATCATCGAATTCTTGGCTAAGATATTCACAACCTCGATCCGATCGAATGGCTTTTATCTTCTTACCAAGTTGATTCTCAACTTCATTTTGGAATTCTTTGAACTTTTCAAAGGCTTCCGACTTATGCCTCATTAAATAGACATAACCATATCTACTTAAGTCATCGGTAAAAGTTATGAAGTAGAAATAACTTCCACGTGCTTGTGAGCTCATTGGACCACATAAATCACTATGGATTAAACCTAATAGGTCACTTGCACGTTCTCCTTTTCCTAGAAAAGGTGACTTTGTCATTTTGCCCATCAAACATCCTTCACATGTATCAAATGACTCCAAGTCAAAAGATTTGAGAATGCCTTCTTTAAGAAGTTTCTCTACACGTTTAATGTTGACGTGACCTAATCGACAATGCCAAAGGTATGTTTCATTGAATTCATTCGATTTGGCCTTTTGGTTATCAATGTTATATTTATGATTGTCAAGTTGAAGTATATATAAACCATGTTCTAATCGTTTCGAACCATAGAACACTCCACTTTTTGAAATAGTAAACAAACCATTTATTATAGTGAAGGAAAATCCTTCAGTATCCAATACTGAAATAGAAATGATGTTCTTGGTAATACTTGGTACGAAATAAACATTATTTAATACTAAAACAAGGCCCGAAGGCAAACACATATCATAAGATACTACGGCTAATGCAGCGACCCTCGCTCCATTTCCAACCCGCAGATCGACATCTCCCTTTACCAAACTTTTACTTCTTTGCAGTCCCTGCACATGTGAAACAATGTGAGCACCGCATCCGGTATCCAATACCCAAGAAGAAGAATTTGTAAAGTTTATGTCTATGACATAAATACCTAAAGATGAAGGAACGACACCGTTCTTCACATCTTCCTTGAACTTAGGGCAATCTCGCTTGTAGTGTCCAACACTCTTGCAGTAGAAACACTCAGATTCCCCAGGAACCTTAGAAGCTTTCAAGAACCTTTTGGAAGGAGCTGCCACAGCTTTCCCTTTCCCTTTGCCTTTCACTTCCGGTTTCTTAATCCCCTTGAACTTTTTGGTACCTCCTTCCCGAATCATAAGAACTTCCCTCCTAGGGTCCTTCTTAATCGCCGGCTCAGCAGACTTAAGCATCCCATGGAGCTCATGAAGCGATTTCTTCAGTCCATTCATGTGGAAATTCAGCCTAAAGGCGTCATAACCATCATGAAGAGAATGGAGAATGAAATCGGTAGCCAACTCATCATCATATGCAAAACCGAGGCGAGCACTTGAAGCAAATAATCCAATCATTTGCTGCACATGTGGTCCCACGGGTTTACCCTTTTCTGCTGGAAATCGATATCCCGGGCCATTAAAATTGCGGAAGATAATAGCCCGACCGAAATCCTATCGCCGGAAACCGATCACGAACACCGAACGAGCCGGAGCACGACCAAGGCGTCGCCACGGGCGAACCCGCGGCTAAACCCTAGCCATGCCCCCGCCGGGGCTCGCGATCGCCGTGCATGGCGACCGCATGGGGCTGCATGGGGCAGCCCCCGGCGGTGAGTCCGGCGACTCACCGCCACCGCCAGGAGGGGCGGTCAGCCCGGCTGACCTACCGCGGCTCCAGCCGCGGTTTTCCCCCGGCGATCGATCGCCCGCCTCGGCCCAGCCGAGGCGCCTTCTCGCGCACGCCGCCGTCGAGGCGGCGGGGATCCGCCACGGCACCAGCCCGTGGCATCCCCAGCGATCGACCCTAGGTCGATCGCATGCCCCGGCGTCCAGCCGGGGCTTCCTTGCGCGGCACACCGGCGGTCGAAACCCTAGGGTTCGACCGCCCCTCGTTCGATCCCCACGGGGATCCAACGATCCCCGTATCTAGGTCTCGATCGTCCCGGATCGTATGTTCATGTATATATTACTATTAATAATTCACATAAAATCATAGAAGGGGTTTATGATTTTGTACCTCGATTCGTTGTGCGGAGAAACGAATTAAACGCGTTGAAGACCTTCGAATCTTCCTACGTATTCCTTGCACCTCGTCCGAACGTCGTGTGGGCGACGATCTATCGAACTCCTATGGATCTCCTTCAACTCTCAAGACTTATGATTGTGTGTAAATTATGAAGGCCATGTAGTGCTTTTATAGGCTACGTAGGGGATCAAAAGGAGGTGGAATATTGGGCTTCCAATATTGATGATTAAATTGAGCCCAAGCCCAATTCTATTAATCCTTATCAATATTAATTAATTTATTTTCCACTATATAAATTAATTGCACTCCCAATATTAAACCATATTATATCAAATAATATTTCTCCGGTAGTATTATTTATTCCGTGTATTTAAGATTTAAATATCCATGAATAAAATTAATTTATTGCTAATTAATTTATTCATCTCTTATATCCGAGAATAGTACCATTCAACCTTAATTATTGTGCGGAACAAATCCACTCATGAGGTTTACACAATAATTCCTTATGAACTCATCTCGGGGATATTATCAACCCTTCCGGGATACACTTTCCCGTCAAGTATTCACGGCATGTCATATATAAAATATAGAGACCCAATTTTACCGGTAATTAACCCAATAATTAAATCGGTTAATTCCTTTGGAAAATCAAAGTCTCTTATATTAAATATACACACCCGCAATAGTATCGGGGATTAAGAATAAAATACTCTGAGATTTAAATCAATTATCAAAGGAAATCCTAATTGATAAATCTCAAGCGATCCGCCCAATACACCAAGTGTACAAGTGTGATAAAATAATTAAGATAAATTATTTTCTCTCTCACACAACGACTATACCGATGGATTGGTCCGTGTCCATCTAGGTCGTGAGCAACTGTTTGATTAAATACGAGTAACCGATAGTATGATCTTCTGTGTGTCCATACACACCATACTAACTACAACGTATAAAATCCAGGACTATGATTTGCATAATTTAATTAATAATAATTAAATGCAAATAATTGTTTATTAATTTAATAGATTAAATGCTATGACCGGGAGTTTATCGATACTTAAATCTAGACATTAAGTACACAACTCCAACAATCTCCCACTTGTACTAAGGTCTAGTCATTTCTTCCAAACTCCTGACTCCCATACTCATCACGTGCTTAAGTTATACTTCCCAGAAGTACTATGTGAATGAGCAATCTAGGTTGCCGCTCTGAAGTTATCTTGGTGACTACTGTCTCGTCTCCCTAGACGATGACTCGAATCAGGTGGTACTTGCTCTATGTGTTATCATCACCTTTTGACTTATGACTTCTTTCAGTTTACCATGCACCGCTATTCAATAGCCTTTGGTAAACTAAGAGTCATGTCCAAGTCCAGAGGTTATCCCGGAACCTAACCAAAACTTCCGCTGCCTCTGAGGCTGCCATTCGGTTATGAGAGAGTCTGAGAAGCGTCCTGCTTATCACTCTTTCATTTCATGGTTCCACCTCTTTCTAAAAGTGAACACATAGCCTGATATCGACTTACACTGGTCCTTCTCTGATTTGAGATCTGAGAACTTGTAATCAAAGAAGATTTCGTCTTGCTTAATCTAGTACATCCAAGTACTTTTACAGCATTCGAATATCTCTTGTCCAGATTACTTTGATATCCTCCCACTACGCAAACCGCATAGTTGATATCAGGTTCTTGTTTTTCAACATTTGCATTAAGCTTTCCACACAAGGTGTAGGAAACTGCTTTGTTTCATCTATCTCCTTTATGTGCTCGAAACACATGACCTTAGATAGATACATTCTGTTTCTTAAAGGCAATAACCTTTCTCAGAATTATGCATGTTTAAAACAAACCATAATCGTATAAGATAACTAGGAGAAGTACAATGTTCTTATCCTTAGATCAAAAGATCTTAAGAACATGCTCTAACTTCTACTCAATCTTATATCTCGATTCATTTAGACAACCATTATCTTATGTCTGACAACATCTTTACATTGTTGCCAATGATAAAATGTTATCTACATAAAATCTCCGAGAAACACCACCTTGTTTCCATTACGTCTCCAATACACCTATCGTCTATGCCTTTTGATGAATCCATCAAATGGACTATCCCATCAATTCGCAAGTTCCACGATTTGTTTCAATCCATAAATGGATTTACTAAGCTTGTACTTCTAAATGATCTAGCCTCTTAACAATGAACCTCGTTGTTCTCTAAGCAGGCACATTTAGGTCTAGTACCGCCCTTGTGCAGAGCTAGGGATCGATTTCATCTTTACTAGATCCAGAGTTCAAAACTCTTCTAGTCTTATGAACATCTCTGGTTGTTCAACAACCTCCCACTGCAATGGCGTCCCGGTGTATAACAGTAATAACATTAGGTGCAGTTAGTGGTGTACTACTACTCGGTTTGGCTGGTTCCTAGTCTTTTGTCCTTCTTCTCATTCCAAGATATTATGTCAGTTCGGGCTTTGTGGTTCTTCTAATAGTCTTCCTCTAAGAACCGGGCGTTACACGTCCTTCTGGTTCATAGTACTACAGAACACACAATACTTTTGTTCACCTAGGATATCCTACAACCACATTGAATGTGCCGTTGTCTCTAGAAATATCCACAGAACATAGGTAGTTCCGAACAACTTGTTATTTTACTAGTAGATTCCTGTTTCTTATTTCCGACACACCATCTCTACACGTAAGTGTATGGTGAAGTCATTTGAGACTTAATCCCAATCTTTGATTATGCTATGTGTTATTCGATGGCCTCCGCGACTAAGTCGCAGGCTTCCAATGGATATACTTTGAAGGTTCCCCATAATTGCTTTGTGACTAAAAACACTTTGCTTTTATGGCACATCAAGTATTCTAATCCATCTTCGAGTATTCTAACTCGCATCTTTACACATATGACTGCATATATCATTGATCATTCTCAATACTTGTCCGAATTCTACTTTCTAAACAGAAAGACATGCTTAGTTGTATCATCTTCCAAATTCAATTCTTAGGTCGGAAGGTCCATTTCTTCAACTATAATTGATCAAATCAATTTCAACCTTTTGAATCATATTTGAATAAATACTACTAAGTATAAGAATTCACAAGTATAATGATTTAACAAGAAATATATCTAATAAGTAAAACAAGTTATAAACGGTTTGTTGCATCGTGGTGGACTAAGGATCCATCATTCACATTATTGCTACCTAATGTACCAGAATAGATAATTCCATTATTTCTTATCAAAATCATCAACATGATTAAAGAAATAAAATATCCATTCATAAATAATAGAAATCCAGAACAAAACGTTCTTTCTAAAATAAAGGGTACATAATGCAATAAACTTGAAATGAAATCCTATTTAACTACTAAAGCAGATAAATGTCTTCCACTGCAACAGCTGCCTCCTCTACAGCTTTGCCCGTGTAGACTCGAACTCTTCTTCTCTAAGTCGCCGGGTTTTCTGGAACCCCTGCATTTAAAATGCACATACCGTCAGTGGTTCCATATCTACACACCAGAATTCTGGTAGATAATACCGCTGACTATGTTTTTACGACTAAAGAAAAATTCGTACTGGGTTTCCAGGCTTGCTTCCTTTTCTTGTTCCTACCTCCAACAGCTTTCAAGCTTTTGGACTTGGTAGCTACAAGTGCTTGAGACTTGCCCTTCTTGTAGATCCCCTCTGCCGCCTTCAGTTCAGTCAGGAGTTGCGCAAGAGTATAAGATAGTTTACCCATATTATAGCTCATGCGAAACTGCTCAAAACTAGGGGTCAGAGACTGGAGTATGATGTCGACTTGCGTCTCAGCATCAATTTGAGCTCCTAGGATCTCAAGTTCATTCAACAAACTCATCATCTTAAGAACGAGCTCCCCTACGGGCGTTCCTTCAGACTGGGTAGTTGTCATAAGGATTCTCATAGCTTCTTGCCTTGCCGCACGATCTTGCTCTCCAAACATTTCTTTGAGGTTGTACAACATATCCTCGGCAGTTTCCATCGACTGATGTTGGGTTTGGAGTACATTTGACATTGAAGCCAAAATATAACACCTAGCCATTTCATCAGCCTTTTTCCACTTCCGATATGCTTCCTTTTCCTCATTAGTTGAGGCATCAGTGGGCTTAGCAGGACATGCTTCATAGAGTACAAACATGTACTCTTCAGAAGTCAGGACAATGTCCAAATTTTTCTTCCAATCAACGTAATTGGGACCAGTGAGTTTATGCTCCTTGAGTATCACAGAAAGTGGATTCATAGCTATTCTCTAAACCTATAAGCACATTTAAACAAACAATCAATTTAATATCCGATATTATCTCCCTTAAATAATATCATTAAATTACTAATTACATCTAAAATCCCATCAGGTAAGGCAAGCCACGTGGTGTGGACGTTTACCCACCCAAATGATTTAGCAATTAGATTTTCTTTGATCATACATCACTTATAGCGTAACCTCGTGGGGAGGAATACTATAATGCGTATCTAAGTGTAAACCATTACTCAGCACCAAAGTAAATTGTTTGGAATTGCTACATCACCGCAAGCCACGTGGTGTGGACGTTTACGACAACTTCACAACTCTTCACAATTCCTTACAACTGTCTACATCAATTAATCCAAAATCCGTTAGTACAGCAAGCCACGTGGTGTGGACGTTTACTACACCAAGAGATTTTTATAATTGACTCCCAATTACAAGATCCATTCGATTTTCGTAAATCAAGACGCAGAGAATCATAAGTGAAACTCGAAGTTTCTAACCAGTGATTCACCATGCGAACAACCCTATCTCTCATTAGATGAGGGAGCCGAGCAGACAAACGATCCATCTTCAAAAGAATGGTATGAATGTCTCTAATTTGTGTCATCCACATGACCAAGTGGCTTTGGCTCCATTCCACTCCCCGGGGTGAGAATGAGTCGACTTGAACTCAGTTTCAGAAATACAAATTAGGCATTGTTTGATAAACTTAATCAATGTTTCTTGTAAAAGGAATTACAAGAATTCTCCTCCAATGACACATCTATACGAACTTAAAAAGTCCATAAGAGTCACCAAGAGAACAGTAATGGAGACTATGGGAATGTTTCCATCCCCTCTCCCACTTACCTTTTTATAACAAAGGGATACGCTATCTAATGCATAATTAAACACATAAGCATGCATACAAGTAATAAAGCACATATCACATAGTCAAAATAATGCTGGAAAATTATTTTCCGACTATCATGGCTTTATTCCATCTCCGTATGCTTCTTCTAGTCTTCAGTCTTCGTTCTTGAATGCTTCATGTGACGAGAATATTAATTCCAATATTTAAATCTATTTATTTTCAATAAATCCAAAAGATACTTAATTCGAAAATTAAGTCAATCGAATAAATCAAAAATAAAATTAAATATTATTAATATTTATTTATTTTCCTATCTAATTCTATTAAATCTCTAGAATAATCTATCCAAGTAAAACTTGGAATATTCTAGAAGACTTCTATAATAGAATAAGGAAATAAAATAAATTAGGACTCTTTTACTTTCCAAAATTAATTAATTTCCATGTCCATGAAAATTCCCATAAAATAGGAATAATCAAATAGGAAATAAATTAATTTATTAATTAATTATTTTCCTATCTAATTCTATTAAATCTCTAGAATCCTATTCAAAGTAGAACTAGGAATATTCTAGAAGACTTTCATAATAGAATAAGGAAATAAATTAATTCCAATTAATTCTTTTCCTAATCCATGAGAGTTTCCAAAAGGAAGAACACTCAAATAGGAAAACCGAATTAATTTTAGGAAAGTGAATCTTGGTAGGAGTAGCATGGGTTGGGGATCCCCACACCACCCCCACCGCCGACCACCACCGCTGGGAACCACCACCACCGCTGCCTCCAGCCCACGCGCCACCACCGCCGGTGGCCGGCGTGGCCGGAAGCCCTAGCGGGCAGCCCCTTTGTGGGGTCGATCGATCCTCATGTGGATCGATCATGGGGATGATCGACCCCCCCGGTTTTTCGTCCCCTTCGTCTTCGTCACATGTCTTCGTCTTCCGGCGATCGTCTCAATATCGAACCAACGTAAATAAATTACAAGAATTTAAATTACACTATCCGGTATCGATTCTATACATGAAATCGACCCTATACACTTTCCGGAAAACATAGAACGTAATAATAAATCCTAAATTCGGTCAACCCCCGAATTTTAACTATTACAAACATTCATCCACACAAAACGAATCTCGACATGTCCGAGAGTTTAATAAACGAATAATCATGATAATTAATTAACACAATAATTAAATCCAACCATGATAGCCGGAAATCCCTGCAAGGTAGAACAGTAATAGAACATATACATGAACACGAAACCAAACGCTCTGATACCAATTGCTGGAAATCGATATCCCGGGCCATTAAAATTGCGGAAGATAATAGCCCGACCGAAATCCTATCGCCGGAAACCAATCACGAACACCGAACGAGCCGGAGCACGACCAAGGCGTCGCCACGGGCGAACCCGCGGCTAAACCCTAGCCATGCCCCCGCCGGGGCTCGCGATCGTCGTGCATGGCGATCGCATGGGGCTGCATGGGGCAGCCCCCGGCGGTGAGTCTGGCGACTCACCGCCACCGCCAAGAGGGGCGGTCAGCCCGGCTGACCTACCGCGGCTCCAGCCGCGGTTTTCCCCCGGCGATCGATCGCCCGCCTCGGCCCAGCCGAGGCGCCTTCTCGCGCACGCCGCCGTCGAGGCGGCGGGGATCCGCCACGGCACCAGCCCGTGGCATCCCCAGCGATCGACCCTAGGTCGATCGCATGCCCCGGCGTCCAGCCGGGGCTTCCTTGCGTGGCACACCGGCGGTCGAAACCCTAGGGTTCGACCGCCCCTCATTCGATCCCCACGGAGATCCAACGATCCCCGTATCTAGGCCTCGATCGTCCCGGATCGTATGTTCATGTATATATTACTATTAATAATTCACATAAAATCATAGAAGGGGTTTATGATTTTGTACCTCGATTCGTTGTGCGGAGAAACGAATTAAACGCGTTGAAGACCTTCGAATCTTCCTACGTATTCCTTGCACCTTGTCCGAACGTCGTGTGGGCGACGATCTATATAACTCCTATGGATCTCCTTCAACTCTCAAGACTTATGGTTGTGTGTAAATTATGAAGGCCATGTAGTGCTTTTATAGGCTACGTAGGGGATCAAAAGGAGGTGGAATATTGGGCTTCCAATATTGATGATTAAATTGAGCCCAAGCCCAATTCTATTAATCCTTATCAATATTAATTAAGTTATTTTCCACTATATAAATTAATTGCACTCCCAATATTAAACCATATTATATCAAATAATATTTCTCCGGTATTATTATTTATTCCGTGTATTTAAGATTTAAATATCCATGAATAAAATTAATTTATTGCTAATTAATTTATTCATCTCTTATATCCGAGAATAGTACCATTCAACCTTAATTATTGTGCGGAACAAATCCACTCATGAGGTTTACACAATAATTCCTTATGAACTCATCTCGGGGATATTATCAACCCTTCCGGGATACACTTTCCCGTCAAATATTCACGGCATGTCATATATAAAATATAGCGACCCAATTTTACCGGTAATTAACCCAATAATTAAATCGGTTAATTCCTTTTGAAAATCAAAGTCTCTTATATTAAATATACACACCCGCAATAGTATCGGGGATTAAGAATAAAATACTCTGAGATTTAAATCAATTATCAAAGGCAATCCTAATTGATAAATCTCAAGCGATCCGCCGAATACACCAAGTGTACAAGTGTGATAAAATAATTAAGATAAATTATTTTCTCTCTCACACAACAACTATACCGATGGATTGGTCCGTGTCCATCTAGGTCGTGAGCAACTGTTTGATTAAATACGAGTAACCGATAGTATGATCTTCTGTGTGTCCATACACACCATACTAACTACAACGTATAAAATCCAGGACTATGATTTGCATAATTTAATTAATAATAATTAAATGCAAATAATTGTTTATTAATTTAATAGATTAAATGCTATGACCGGGAGTTTATCGATACTTAAATCTAGACATTAAGTACACAACTCCAACAATTTCCAGCCTAGCTGTTGCTATAGCCCGGGTGACACCGAAGCGCTCAATCCTAGCCTGTTCCCCGAACATGCTCTTGAGCTCTTCTATGATGTCATAGGCTTCCATGAACTCGAATTGTTTTTGCAACTCGGGTACCATGGATGCCAACATCAAACATGTCACCTCATTCGAGGCTTTCTTAGCAAGGGCATATGATGTTTTTGGCACATCCGTGCCCCCATCAGCGGGAAGCACGGTAAGGGGTTTGTCCAACACAGTTTCCTTTTCTTCGTATTTGAGGACTATGCTCAAGTTACGTTGCCAATCAAGGAAATTGGTGTTGTTCAACTTTTCTCTATCCAAGATAGAGCTGAACTTGAATTGAGTTGAGACAGACATATTATACAACAGAAGAAAGATAAACTAAGTAAGTAAACATCCACAAAACTTTAAACAAATAATTTTGTCTAGCAAAACTACTTTATTTGTTCCATTTTGTTCATTCGATATCCAATATCGTCGTTCCCAATTATTTCAATGTCAAAAACGTGATAAATCGTAAGTGAAAACTCGAGGTTTTCTAACCAGCGATCTTATCATGCAATTTAAGCCCTATCTCTCATTAAAATGAGGGAGCCAACCAGACAATCGATTCACGTCATCCAATGGCTCGAAAGTCTCCAATTTGTGTCATTGATAAACTTAAGTGTTTTGGATTAAATCACTCCCCGAGGTGTAAATAATCCTAACTTTATAATTAATCAAATGAAAGACAAATTAGGCATTTGTTTTTGAAATTTTAATAAATTAGAACAAAACGATCCCAAGACCCTCATATTGCGAATTCTTAAGCCGACTGAGTCCGCACTTAAGAAGTCCAAGATAGGTAGACATCCCATGTCAATGACATCTAATGTCACTCTCGGTCGATGAGAGTTCCATTCTCATCTCATGTTTCGATAGCCACGCCTGCAGTGGATCTATCGATGAGAAAACCAAACTCACGTGTAAAAGTCTAACCCTTACTCTCACTTATCCCAAGATAACAAGTAGTACCCCGCTGAGGCGGACCTACCAACTTATGATCGAGGGCTTCATGAGTGTGATGTTTTGGACAAGACATTATACTCATTATTTTGGGAACTTGCATGCATAGGTGTTTATATGTAAGTTGAACATTTATAACATAAAACATCCTATAACTAGCAAAGCAATTAAATACGTAATCGAAAGGCCCCTAGAACCTCACAACTCTCAAAAGAAAAGATTAAAACAACAAAACAGGCCTTGAACATCTTCTGGACTGGTCCGCGCCCGCCGTTTCAGTTCCGCGCCCGCCGATTTTGGTCAAACCTATTCCGTACCCAAAAACCCACGAACGGTGCCCCCCGTTTGACAAACGGCGGTCGCCGAACACCACTGGCGGTCGCTGTTTCCAAAACGGCGCCCGCCAAAAGGGTACAAAACCTGGCTGACCAAAAAAAAGCCTTTCTGCGGTCGCCGTTTCCAAAACGGCGCCCGCCGAATCCAATCGGCGACCGCCGGAGCACAAACGGCGCCCGCCGTTTTGCTCCAGCAGCCCGGTTTTTGCCCGTTTCGCTTCGTTTTGCTTCGTTTCTTCTCGTTTTCGGCGGAGAGCCGATATCCAATGTCGATCCATGGATTCAATCCATTGCTTACACATTGAACAATACATTTTTGAATAGAAAAAACCTATCTATTACAAAAGATTCCAAAGGACGCAGTCCTCCAAAACTATGGTCAATCGTACGTAAAAAACGACAATTTCTTTCACCCGACCACTAACGGTGGCCGGCCTTATATCTAATCACATAATCTCATAAAACAATTAAGTCAATTATGTTGATTTTAAACATATTGTGTCCAACACAAAAGTGTGCACGGGCCCTAGGCTCTAATACCAATGGATGGTATCGGTATACCGATCTGATCGATATACCTTGTGTGCGGAAGCGTGTAAAGCGATAGATCTACTATGCCATGATCTTAGTGCACACAAATATGTATAGACACACATATATTTATATATATATATATATATATATATATATATATATATATATATATATATATATATATATATATATATAGAGAGAGAGAGAGAGAGAGATATCAACGAGATCTTACATTTGGTGATGAAGTGATTCGTTGATGTCGATGAGGTGGTGTTGAGTCGATTGAACCACCTCAAATGGATCAGCCTCAAAATGTTCACCTTTGGAATGACCTCGTCACGCCTTTGGATCGCCCGGATGTTGAAGCCGCACAAATGGCCCGGCCTCTACGTGTTGCACACGAACCCGGAAAATGAACTTGCTTGCTTGATTAATTGAAGTGGTTCTCCAAGAACTCTTTTATCTCTCTTTTGTGTGATTTTCGTAGCTGAATATTGTGGTGAGAAAATCAGCATTTTCTCACCTATTAAACCATGAAATAACTGTTGGACTTTGTGGTTCATCTAATAGTCTTCCTCTAAGAACCGGGCAATAACGTCCTTCTGGTTCATAGAACTATTGAACACACAATCTTTTGGACCTTTTGGATGAGTTAAGACAATTGCAAGCTCTTATAGCCAAGGCCAAAGGTTTCGAACCTAAGGGCATTGACCGGGAAATAGAGAAGCAAGCAAAGAAGCCTTGTGGTCCTAAAATACTTGGACCACAAGGTGGGATGAAAAACCCTTTAGGCAATCATTCTCAAAGGAAACAGACTGGGTACTGGAAGTCTATATTTTCTCCCCAAGAAGGTATGATATTCTTTCTTTAGTCATTAAAACATAGTCAGTGGTATTACCTACCAGAAACCTGGTGAGTAGATATGGAACCACTGACGGTATGTGTGCATTTTAAATGCAGGGGTACCAGGAAACCCAAAGACTTGGAAAGGAAAGAATAGTCAAGGGAAATGCTCATCTCCCACTTATACTAAGGTCTAGTCATTTCTTCCAAACTCCCGACTCCGATACCCATCACGTGCTTAAACTGTACTTCCAAGAAGTACCATGTGAATGAGCAATCTAGGTTGCCGTTCTGAAGTTATCTTGGTGACTACAGCGTCGTCTTACTAGACGATGACTCGTATCAGGTGGTACTTGCGCTCTATGTGTTATCTTCACTTTGGACTTATGACTTCTTCCACTTTGGTGAACTAAGAATCATATTCAAGTCCAGAGGTTCTTGGCGCCCAACCAAAATTTCCGCTGCCTCTGAGGCTGCTATTCGGTTATGACAGAGTCCGAGAAGCATTATGCTTATCACTCTCTCATCTTAAGGTTCCACCTCTTTCAAAAGTGAACACATAGCCTGATATCGACTTACATGGTCCTAATCTGATTTGAGATCTGAGAAAATATAATCCAAGAAGAATTCTTGTTGCTCCGTAATCCAGTACTTCGAAAGTACTTTTACAGCATCCGAATATCTTTTGATAAGATTACTTTTGATATCCTTCCACTACGCAAACCGCATAGTTGATATCAGGTTCTCGTTTTTCAACACTACATTTATTGAGCTTTCCACACTCAAAGTGTAGGAAACTGCTTTCTCTGCGTCTATCTCCTTTAAGTGTTCAAAAACTCATATCTTTAGATAGATGCATTCCGTGTCTGAAAGGCAACGACCACTCTCGGAATTCTGCATGTTTAAAACGAACCATAATCGCATAAGATGTCTAGGAGAAGTACAATGTTCTTATCTTGAGATCAAAGACCTCAAGAACATGTTCTAACTTCTACTCAATCTTATATCTCGATTTATTTAGACAACTGTTATTTTATGTCTGATAATATCTTTACATTGTTGCCAATGATAAAATACCATCTACATAAAATTCCGAGAAACACCACTCTGTTTCTATTACGTTTTCTAATACACCTTTCTCGTCTATGCCTTTTGATGAATCCATCAAATGGACTATCTCATCAATTCGCAAGTTCCACGATTCACAGCTTTGTTTCAATCCATAAATGGATTAATTAAGCTCGTACTCTAAATGATCTTATCTCTTAGCAATAATCCTTATTGCTCTCTAAGAAGACACATTTACAACTAGTACTGCCTCTATGTAGATCTAGGGATCGATTTCATGTTTACCAGATCCAGAGTTCAAAACTCTTCTAGTCTTATGAACATCTTTGGTTGTCAACAACCTCCCACTACAATGGCGTTCCGGTGTATAAACAGTAATAACAGTAGGTGCAGTTAGTGGTGTAACACTACTCGGTTTAGCTAGTTCCCAGTCTTTTTCTCTCTCTCATTTCAAAGTATTACGTCACTTCGGGCTTTGTGGTTCATCTAATAGTCTTCTCTAAGAACCGGGCGATAACGTCCTTCTGGTTCATAGTACTATTGAACACACAATCTTTTTTCTTCTAGGATATCCTACAACCACATTTGAATGTGCCGTTGTTTTTCTAGAAATATCCATAGAACATAGGTAGTTCCGAATAACTTATCCTTTTACTTATTAGAATTCCATTTCTTATTACTGACACACCATTTCTACACTTCGAGTGTATGGTGCAGTCATTTGGGATCCAATCCCATTCTCTGATTATGCTATGTGTTACTTAGATAGGTACTCGCCTCCGCGATCAAATCGCAGGCTTCTAATGGATATACTTTGAAGGTTCCCCATAATAGCTTTGTGTCCTTTGACTCGTCAAAACACTTTGCTTTTTATGGCACATCAAGTACTCTAATCCATCTTTAAGTATTCTTAAAAAATTACTTGCACCTTCCTAATTTTACATACGTCTGCATATATCAGTATTTAATCAATTCAATACTTGTCTGGATTCTATCCTTTATGCATAAAGGTTTTGCTTAGTTGTATTATCTTCCAAATTTAATTCTTAGGTCGGAAGGTCCATTCCTTCAACTATAATTGATCAAATCAATTTCGACCTTTAAATCTCATTTGAATAAATACTACTGAGCATAAGAATCCACAAGTATAATGATTCAATAAAGAAATACATTCAATAAGTAAAACAAGTTATAGAACGGTTTGTTGCATCGTGGTAGACTTAGGTTTCATCATTCATATATTGTTATCTAATGTACCAGAATAGATAATATCATTATTTCTTATCAAAATCATCAAATGATTAAAAAAATAAAATATCCATTCATTAATAATAGAAAACCAGAACAAAGTTCTTTCTAAAATAAGGGGTACATAAAGCAATAATCTTGAAATGAAATCCTATAACTACTCATAGATAAATGTCTTTCACTGCAACAGCTGCCTCCTCTACAGCTTTGCCCATGTAGACTTGAACTCTTCTTCTCTAAGCCGCCGGGTTTTCTGGAACCCCTGCATTAAAAATGCACATACCGTCAGTGGTTCCATATCTACACACCAGAATTCTGGTAGATAAAACCGCTGACTATGTTTTTATGGCTAAAGAAAAATTCATACCTCTGAGAGGACATTCAGACTTCCAGTGCCCAGACTTATTGCATCGGAAGCATTTGCCCTTAGCTTGCCAGTCCCTACTCGTGGTCCATTCCTCTTGGCACCACTGGGTTTCCAGGCTTGCTTCCTTTTCTTGCCCCTACCTCCAACAGGCTTCGAGCCCTTGGACTTGGTAGCTACAAGCGCTTGAGACTTTCCCTTCTTGTAGATCCCCTCTGCCGCCTTCAGTTCAGTCAGGAGTTGCGCAAGAGTATAAGATAGTTTACCTATATTATAACTCATGCGGAACTGCTCAAAACTAGGGGTCAGAGACTGGAGTATGATGTCGACTTGCGTCTCAGCATCAATCGAGGCTCCTAGGATCTCAAGCTCATTCAACAAACTCATCATCTTGAGAACGTGCTCCCCAACGGGCGTTCCTTCAGACTGAGTAGTCGACATGAGGACTCTCATTGCTTCTTGCCTAGCCACACGATCTTGATGTCCAAACATCTCCTTGAGGTTGAACAGCATGTCATCGGCGGTGGCCATCGACTCATGTTGGGTTTGGAGTACATTTGACATTGAAGCCAAAATATAACACCTAGCCATTTCATCAGCCTTTGTCCACCTCCTATATGCCGCCTTTTCCTCATCAGTTGAGACATCCGTGGGTTCAGCAGGGCATGCATCATAGAGTACAAACTTGTACTCCTCTGCAGTCACGACAATGTCCAAATTTCTCCTCCAATCAATATAATTAGGGCCAGTGAGTTTATTCTCCTTGAGTATCACAAAAAGTGGATTCATAGCTATTCTCTAAACCTATAAGCACATATAAACAAACAATCAATTCCATTCCGATATAATCTCCCTCAAATAATATCATTAAATTACTAATTACATCTAAAATCCCATCAGGTAAGGCAAGCCACGTGGTGTGGACGTTTACCCACCCAAACGATTTTGCAATTAGATTTGCTTCGGTCATACATCACTCATAGCGTAACTTCGTGGGGAAGAATACAATAATGCGTATCTAAGTGTAAACCATTACTCAACACTAAAGTAAATTGTTTGGAACTGCTACATCACCGCAAGCCACGTGGTGTGGACGTTTACGATGATTTCACAATTCTTCACAATTCCTTATAAATGTCTACATCAATTAATCTAAATCTGTTAGTATAGCAATCCACGTGGTGTGGACGTTTACTACACCAAGAGACATTTATAATTGACTTCCAATTACTTGATCCATTCGATCTGGTAAATCAAGACGCGGAGAATCATAAGTGAAACTCGAAGTTTCTAACCAGTGATTCACCATGCGAACGACCCTATCTCTCATAAAATGAGGGAGCCGAGTAGATAATCGATCCATTTCAAGAAATGGTACGAAGGTCTCTAATTTGTGTCATCCACATGACCAAGTGGTTTTGGCTCCATTCCACTCCCCGGGGTGAGAATGAGTCGACTTGAAATCAGTTTCAGAAAGACAAATTAAGCATTGTTTGATAAACTCAATCAATGTTTCTCGTAAGAGGAATTACAAGAATTTTCATCCAATGACTCGTCTATACGAACTTTGAAAGCCCATAAGAGTCAACAAGAGAACAGCAATGGAGACCATGGGATTATTTCCAATCCCTCTCCCACTTAGCTTTTTACAACAAGGGATACGCTATCTAGTGCATAAAGTAAACACATATAGCATGCATACATGTAATAAAGCACATAGTATTATCACATAGTCAAAATAATACTAGAATATTATTTCTAGACTATTATGGCTTTATTCCATCCTTGTACGCATCTTCTAGTCTTCAGTCTTCGTTCTTGAATGCTTCATGTGACGAGAATATTAATTCCAATATTTAAATCTATTTATTTTTAATAAATTCAAAAGATACTTAATTCGAAAATTAAGTCAATCGAATAAATCAAAAATAAAATTAAATATTATTAAAAAAATTTTTTTTTTTTTTCTAATTCTATTAAATCTCTAGAATCCTATCCAAGTCAAACTTGGAATATTCTAGAAGACTTCATAATAGAATAAGGAAATAAAATAAATTAGGACTCTTCTACTTTCCAAATTAATTAATTTCCATATCCATGAAAATTCCCATAAAATAGGAATAATCAATTAGGAAATAAATTAATTCCAAATTAATTCTTTTCTTTATCCATGAGAGTTCCCATAAATAAGAACACTCAATAGGAAATAAATTAATTCCAATTTAATTCTTTTCCTATTCCATGAGAGTTCCCAAAAATAGGAACACTCAAAATAGGAAAACCGAATTCAATTAGGAAAGTGAATCTCGGTAGGAGTAGCACGGGGTGGGGATCCCCGCACCACCCCCACCAATCGACCGGCCACCGGAGAGGGCAACCGCTACCGCCGCTCAGCCGGCCGACCATCACCAAGCCGGCGGCAGCCCCAGCCGAGGGCGATCGACCCCTCCCCTTGCCATCGATCATGGGGTCGATCATGGGGATGATCAACCCCCCCGGTTTTTCTTCCTCTCCGTCTTCTTCGTCACACCTCGTTCTCCGGCGATCGTTTCAACATCGAACCAACGTAAAATTAAATTACAAATTTAAATTACAATTCCGGTATCGATTCTATACATGAAATCGACCCTATACAATTTCCGAAAAACATAGAACAATAAAAATAAACCTAAATTCGGTCAACCCCCGAATTTTTACTATTACAAGCATTCATCCACACAAAACGAATCTCGACATGTCCGAGAGTTTAATAAACGAATAATCATGACAAAATAATTAACAAAAATTATTAAGCCATAATAGTCGGAATCCCTGCAAGGTAGAACAATAATCGAAAACATACATGAACTAGAACCAACGCTCTGATACCAATTATTGGAAATCGATATCCCGGGCTATCAAAAATTGCGGAACCGATAACCCGACCGAAATCCCTTCGCCGGAAACCGATCACGAACACCAACGAACCGGAGCCCGACAAGAGAATCACCGCCGCGGGATAAACCCGCGGCTAGAAACCCTAGCCGAGCCCCCGCCGGGGATGTACGTGCATCCCCATGGGGCTGTTCGGAACAGCCCCCGGTGGTGAGTCCGGCGACTCACCGCCACCATCCTGTTGGAAATCGACATCCCGGATTTAATAAATTTAAATAAATAAATTATCTAATTAATTCCGACCGATATCCTTTGGAGATCGAATATCCGGAGTTGTCAAAGTTGCGGAACAACAACTCCAATCGACTCCCGGTTGCCGGAAACCCGCCACGAACCTCCACGGGGATAGCCCAATCAAAACCCTAACCGCGGGGATAGCCCAATCAAAATCCCATTCAATGTAGCAAGCCACGATAGTGTGGACGTTTACTACACCAAAAGATTTTTACAATTGACTCCCAATTACTTGATCCATTCGATCTTGTAAATCAAGACGCGGAGAATCTTAAGTGAAACTCGAAGTTTCTAACCAGTGATTCACCATGCGAACAACCCTATCTCTCATAAAATGAGGGAGCCGAGCAGACAATCGATCCATTTCAAGAAATGGTACGAAGGTCTCTAATTTGTGTCATCCACATGACCAAGTGGCTTTGGCTCCATTCCACTCCCCGGGGTGAGAATGAGTCGACTTGAAATCAGTTTCAGAAAGACAAATTAGGCATTGTTTGATAAACTTAATCAATGTTTCTCGTAAAAGGAATTACAAGAATTCTCCTCCAATGACTTGTCTATACGAACTTCAAAAGTCCATAAAAGTCACCAAGAGAACAGCAATGGAGACCATGGCATTGTTTCCAATCTCTCTCCCACTTAGCTTTTTATAACACAGGGATACGCTATCTAATGCATAATTAAATACACATAAGCATGCATACATGAAATAAAGCACATAGAATATTATCACATAATCAAAATAATACTAGAATATTATTTTCCGACTATTATGGCTTTATTCCATCCCCGTACGCATCTTCTAGTCTTCAGTCTTCGTTCTTGAATGCTCCATGTGACGGGAATATTAATTCCAATATTTAAATCTATTTATTTTCAATAAATCCAAAAGTTACTTAATTCGAAAATTAAGTCAATCGAATAAATTAAAAATAAAATTAAATACTATTAATATTTTTTATTATTTTTATTTTCCTTTTCTAATTCCATTAAATCTCTAGAATTCTATCCAAGACCCACTTGGAATATTCTAGAAGATTTCCATAATGAAATAAGGAAATAAAATAATCTAGGACACCTAATCCTTCCAAATTAATTCCTTTCCTTTTCTATTAAAAATTCCATAAAGGAATAATTAAATAAGGAAAAATTAATTAAGGACTCTTAAAACTTTCCAAATTAATTATTTTCTTAATCCATTAAAAATTTCATAAAGGAATAATTAAATAGGAAAAATAAATTTATTATAAATTTATTCCTTTTCCTATTCCATGAAAATTCCCAAGAATAGGAATAATCAATAAGGAAAAATAAATTTATTCTAAATTTATTCTTTTCCTATTCCATGAGAATTCCCAAAAATAGGAATACTCAAAATAGGAAAACCGAATAATTTAGGAAAGTTGGATCTTGGCGGGAGAGCACGAGTTGGGGATCCTCGCGCCCCACCACCACCATCGACCACCCCAAGGAGCACCGCCGCCGCCGCCCCCAGCCGGCCAGCCACCGTCGCCGGCGACTCCATGGCCGAGAGGGCTACGGGCAGCCCCTTTGTGGTCGATCGATCCATCCCTTGGGTCGATCATGGGGTTGATCGATCCCCGGAATCCTCCCTCTCTTCGTCTCCTCCGTCAAACTTTTCTGGTCGTCGTTTCGTCCTAGATCCAACGTTAAATAAATTACAAATTTATTACTACGCTATCCGGCATCGATTCTCTACATGAAAACGACCTCAAACAATTTCCGGAAAAATAAGAACAAGCATTCACCACACAAGAACGAATCTCGACATCACCGAGAGTTTAATAAACAAGAGCAATATTATGGACATTAATTAACATAATTAAATCTAGACATAATAATCGGAAACCCTGCAAGGTAGAACAATTTATCGAAAAATACCATGAACTAAAACCAACGCTCTGATACCAATTGTTGGAAATCGACATCCCGGAATTAATAAATTTAAATAAATAAATTATCTAATTAATTCCGACCGATATCCTTTGGAGATCGAATATCCGGAGTTGTCAAAGTTGCGGAACAACAACTCCAATCGACTCCCGGTTGCCGAAAACCAGCCACGAACCTCCACGGGGATAGCCCAATCAAAACCCTAACCGCGGGGATAGCCCGCGGCTTGTTCGATCGAGCCCCCTCGTGGGGCTCATGGCTATTCACGGCAGCCACACGGGGCTGCCCAGCCATGTACCGGTTGATCGCCCTCCAGCCACGGCTAAACCGTGGCTAGCGATCAACCCCAGCAGCCGCCGCCGCGCGAGCGGCGGCCCAGCCGCGCAAGCGGCTATCAGCCCGAGCGAGCGGTGATCGCGCCGTGCGATCGGATGCTCCAGCAGCCCGCTGACAAGCATGGGCGATCGAGCTCATGCCCGATCGAGTCTCGGCGTCCAGCCGAGGCTCGTCCCTCTCGACCCCTCTCTAGTCGAGTCGTTGAACCGCCGGCGGTCCGGTGATCTTCGATCACCACCGCCGGTTCAACCTCGACATGGGTCGCGTTCTTGGATCTTGGTTCAAGATATTTTTACGATAATTAAACAATAAAATCATAAAGAGGGTTTTACAATTTACCTCGTTCTCGTTGTTCGGAAAAACGAAGAACTCAATTTGAAGACCTTGAGATCTTCCCACGTATTCCTTGCACTAGCTCGAACGTCGTGTGGGCGACGATCTTCCGAACTCCATGGATCTCCCTCTCTACTTTCTCTCTCCAGAATTGTGATCTTCAAGTTATGAGAATAGAGAAGACCATGTAGTGTTTTTATAGGCTACTTAGGGGATCTTAAGGAGGTGGAATATTAGGCTTCCAATATTAATAATTAAATTGAGTCCAAGCCCAAATCTATTAATCTCATTAATATTAATTAATTTATTTTTCACTATATAAATTAATTGCACTCCCAATATTAAACCATATTATATCAAATAATATTTCTCCGGTAGTATTATTTATTCCGTGTATTTAAGATATAAATATCAATGAATAAAATTAATTTATTGCTAATTAATTTATTCATCTCTTATATCCGAGAATAGTACCATTCAACCTTAATTATTATGCGGAACAAATCCACTTGCAGGGTTTACATAATAATTCCTTATGAACTCATCTCGGGGATATTATCAACCCTTACGGGATACACTTTCCCGTCAAGTATTCACGGCATGTCATATATAAAATATAAAATATAGCGACCCAATAATTAAACCGGTCAATTCCTTTGGAAAATCAAAGTCACTTATATTAAATATACACACCCGCAATAGTATCGGGGATTAAGAATAAAATACACTGAGATTTAAATCGATTATCCAAGCAATCCTAATCGATAAATCTCAAACGATCCGCCCAATACACCAAGTGTACAAGTGTGATAAAATAATCAAGACAGATTATTTTCTCTCTCACACAACGACTATACCGATGGATTGGTCCATGTCCATCTTGTTGGGGATCGTGCATGTATACGCAGCGGAAAACAAAAATTTTATGAAAAACCGTTTTTCATTAATGTAAACATTTTACATTATATTTATTTTATTTTATTGAAAATCATATTTTCAATATTACATGCATTAATTGATTTAATTCAAATCTAATTAGAATAAATAATCCACCATTTAATTTAATTATCAAATAATTAAATATTTAATTCATGCATCCCATACTACATAAATTAAATCTAGCGCAATTAAATTTATCATATAAATTAATTATTTCTAGCGCAATTATATTAATCATATTAATATATTATATTAATCATATTAATATATTACAATTAATTACGCAAACATGCAGACATAATTAATTTGCGTCAAATTGACAATTAACATAATCTTATTATTTAATTCTAATCTTGAGATTATCTAAACATCCGCACATAATTAATTTGCATCAGATTGACAATTAACATAATCATATTATTTAATTCTAATCAACTTGAATTGTGCAATTAAATTAATCAAATTAATTAATTACACATTTATAATTAATTGCGTAAACATGTGCACATAATCAGTTTGCGTCAAATTGACAATTAAGATAATCATATTATTTAATTCGAATCAATTTGAATTTAATTGACATTTAAATTAATCACAATTAATTTTTCTTTATCAATTAAAAATCCCATAGCGCAAACATTAACAGTACATAGCACAAACATTTAACGCAAACAATTAAATCTAAATTTAATAGTAAGTACCTCAGGGATTCATCGGACGAAACGAGGTTCGTCGGAAGTCGCGCGGATGCGACGCGGGGACGGCACGGGTCGTGTGCGGGGAGAGCCGAGCGAGTGGCGGGGCTCTCGGCTGGACTCGTGTGTCACGGCTGGAGCGCACGGGCGCGACTCGGGCTGTGCTCGGGCGTTCCTTCGGCGTCTCTCGTCTAATCAGGTTTCACCTCGTATAGGTAATCCAACTTACGTATTGCACTAGAAACACGTAAGGGAGAATACGACGGGAAAAGCGGGCCGGAAAAACGGTGCCGGAATCGGATTCCGGCGAGGGGAGGCGGTTGCCGGCGGCGGCACTAGGCGGCGGCGGGCGGCGGCTCCGGTTGTCGGCGGTCCTCCGAGGGAGGAGCCGAGGGGGCGGCGAGAGGGAGAGAGGAGAGAAAGTGAGGCTAGGGTTTTGAGCTCTTCACTTTTGTGTGTTTATTCTCATGCCTATGGAGCTCCTTTTATAGGTGAAGAAAGGAGCTTGTTGGGCTCAAACCCTAATGGATCAGATCCATTAACCCTAGCCGGCCCAATACATTAGCCGTCATTACGTTTCTCCAAAATTGACAATCAATTTCATCTCCGAAAAATATAACGATTATATTTTCTTTCTCGTTTTAATTTTCTCATCAATATGAGATAAAAATAAAAATTTCCAATTTCACAAAATCGGAATGCCCATTTCAGGGGTACTGCTAAATCGGGAAATTTCCCAAAATAGAAAGTGTACACCATCGTGTCCGTTTTCTTTAGCTCAGTATTATTTCCAACTCATAATCACAATTATGAATCTCGGATTCAATCATATTGACCTCCGACTATATGTACTTAATTAACAGTTAATTAATACATGATCGTATTCAAGGATCGGTTTACACGAGAATGTGACCCTCAATGGTTCAGGTGTATAACTAGCCGTGGGCTCACAACATATTGTGATTCGAACAACATATTGTTCTTATTTCAACTACTCCCAAGAGTTTTAGATTAATAATCATATTATTTAATCTCCGAACAAGTCGGTGCCCAACGAATCAGTGACGAGCGTCTAGCAGCCACGCTTCACTAATTCCCTAGATACAAATGAAGTGCCTGCAAGAACCTTGTAATATAGTTAGCGTACAGTACGATCCCTCCGATACATATGTCCCGATCAAACTAGAGATATTGGTTAATCGAGATCTCTTGTTGAGTTTGATAACTGTGCGTACGTTCTAGGTTTCGTAAAATCCAGTCGTGATTGATTCAGAGAAACACATTTCTCTAATCACCTCACTATTCAACTCTGGCCAGAGATTCCGGGACTACGAACCATCAGAACACACAGGACATCCATGATCTATATCAAGCGATCAGATCCCCTACTACCATGCACAGACTTCACATCAGATTTCGAACTGCACGAACATTGTCTCCTTTTTCGACTTACTCCCTTTCCAGGGAATCAGAGACACGTCACGATACAGCTAGTCCTCTGATGAAGTCACGGTGATGTCTGGGTCTTAAGGATTAATTGTGTACAACTATATTATGGAATTCTCTACTCGATCAGTGATAACCACTTAGAGATTCCAGGGAGAGGGGGTTCAGTGAACTCATCAACAGTGAGCACCCACTCAAGTATGTTGATGTCCCAACACCGAGGCTCGAGATTAGCCCACATACACTAAGTGCTAGTCTCAAGGGGGAAAGGCCGGGTATCCTTGTTATTGGCGTAACCCATCGACTAGGAACTGAGTTTGACCAGTTACGTTGCGTTAACAGAATTATCTCTCGGTTTCCACAAAACCGAATTCATACAACATGTGTAACTGTACAGGACTATATCTATGATTTAACATTGGGAGCAGATATAGTATATGCCATTAATAAAGGTTTCATTAATTAACGAAATAAACCGTTATATAACGGAATACGGTTAACCGCTCGGCCAACCGTTGGCTCGCCGGTCACCTATTCCAACAATCTCCCACTTGACCTAGAGCCAACTATCCATGAATCTTAGTCCCATCGACTCTCGATGTTTCTCGCAGACATATTCAGATAAAGGCCTGGTACAGGGATCTACAAAGTTATCTTCCGAAGTGACACTCTCGACTCAGACGTCACCTCTGTCATTGATCTCTTAGATCACATGATATTCTCTCAAGTACATGTTTGGACTTCTGATGAGATCTCGGTTCCTTAGCATTCGCTACAGGACACCGTATAATCACAGTACAAGTTACTTGATTATTTGCGTCCGGAACTATAACCAACATTTGGATAAAGTTCCGTGTCCAAAACAGTCTCTTTTACAGCTTTAGATGCTGCAACATATTCAGGTTCTCGTGGTAGAATCATTAGTCGTTGCAGGAACCATTCCAGCATACGACACCACCTCTAAGCTCGAATATGAATCCCGGTATCTACTTTTAGTCATCCACATCCAGTTGAAAACTAGAGTTCGTAAGTACCTCTAAATTCAACTCGGACCTCCCATAGACTAAGAACAATTCCTTAATGCTTTTGATTGCTAGTGCTCAAGGATTTCGTCCTTCACGACTTCAAATAAGCCGGTCTTGGGTTCGACTGATATTCACTTGTGACACTCACAACATTTATAATATCACGTCTAGTACACAGCATGCCATACATAATGCTCCCTAGTGCGGAGATATATGTGTTGTCCATTTCATCTCCTCGAATTCCAGCAACATTACAGTCACACGAATTACGAGAGATGAACCCCATGGGACATTGGAAAGAATCTCTTCAGGATTCTTCCATGCTAAACTATTTCAGAAACAGTTTCTATGTACAAGGATTGAGAAGATTTTACATCCTTCTAGATCTATATCTATAGTGACGTATCACAATACGTAAGATGCCTCTCCTCAAATCCTTTATTCGAGAAACGTGTGGATAACCGTGCTTTCGTTGACTGCAACATCACTCAATCATGCCTATGATTAGTATGTCATCAACGTACAACACTTAAATTTCACTGCGCTCCCACTAACCTTCTTGAATACAAGGTACCTTTAAGTTTTATACCAAGTCAACGCTTTGACTATTGTATTTAAAACACATGTTCCATTTTAGGGATGCTCGTTTCAATCCATAAATGGATCGCTGGAGTATGCAAACCTTTTGCTCCTTTCCAGAAAATATGAAGCCTTCCGGCTGCGCTACAACTCTTCCATAATATCACATTCAAGGAAAGTAGACTTCATATCTATTTTCCATATCTCATAGTCGTACTATGCAGAAATGGCCAGCAAAATTGTAATGGACTTAAGCATAGCGACTGATGGAAAGATTACCTCATAAACAACACATTGTCTTTGAGTAACTTCTTTCGCCATCATCCTTGCTTTAAAGGTCACACCTTTCTATATATATACTCTCACATCATAATTAATAGATCAATATGCAGCCTTTGGGAACGATTCCCTTTGGTGGATCTACCAAGGTCAAACCTTGTTGGAGTACATACAGTCCATTATGAATTTCATGGCAATAAGCCAATGTCCCATATTCGTATCCAATACGAATCAGTTGAAGTTTATTGGATCATATCCATCGTCAACTTTATCTTGATCATTATCAAGTTGGAACCGTCTACCAGGTACCTTCCGAACATTTTCGAATTTACGAACCGATAGATGAAGAGGTATATTAGTGGTTTGTTGAATTGGTTCATCTCCAAGTACTTGTGTTTGAACTTCATAGTGTGGTTCATATTCTCGAACTATTTCGAGATTTACTATATTGCCTTTTCTATCGAATAGAAACTTCTTCTCTAAGAAGGCAACATTTCTTTAAACAAACATTTTGTTTTAGAAATATAGTAGAACAGGTATCCTTGTGAATGTTCAGGATACCCCACAAAATGGCATAAGCCGGATCTACTATCCAACTTATCTCCCACTAGCCGCTTCACGTAAGCAGGATACGGGAGTGCCCAAGTTCATATGGTGTGGTTTTAACTGCTTTGGTGGTAACACTATTCAGCAATTGGACGACTGTCAAAAGTGCAGGACTTTTACAGTTTCGTCGACAATTTGGTGAACCCCTTTGTGGATCGAACAATGTCCAACAAAGTTTGATTCCAACATTAGGACACTTAATACAATTAAGGAGTTCCAGACGGAGTCCATTGCCAGAGAATCGTATTCTCTTTTAGATAGTCAATAAGCTTGGTGCTTAAATATTTATTACCACGATCATATCGTAATATAGCAACCAAGTTGGTTTCCTACTTTGATGTCTAAAATTATTGAACACTTCAAAATTAGAGACGTGTACTTCATAAGTACATTTGGTAGTTGAAAACCACCCCCACCAGTAACACATTAGTGGATCACACATCTCCGTTTGGATCAAATCCAATAGATCTTCAACACACTCAACTAGCGTGCTAAAGTTGTGCGGGGATTTGACTTCTATCAATTGCTGATATTTGGGTTTAGTTCATTCTTGTTTATTTGTTTATCGTCTTTAGCAAATCATATTTGCTTTCTTTTGTATAAAGGAAATCGGATTTCCAAAACAAAATTAAAACCTTTACCTTCTATATCAAATATAGAAGTAAGATCTAATAATAGAACATTTCTATTAACAGCAGGTTTCTAAATTTAGACGAAACAAATAATCAATTGTTCAAAACAATAGAATAACTATAACCCAATACGAACCTTTGTCAGAACGTTTCTGCCTAAGGTATTTTAGCAGTTATGGCCCTATGGCCTTTATTCACACAACGATGACAAGCGTCATCAACTCATTTGTTGACCTTGTTCTTAGTCGCCCTTCTAGTATCACCTTTATCCATCTTTACACTTAGACCGAAAACCATTTCCGTCATTTTCTTCAAGAAGAACACTTCTTTCATGAAGAAGCAATAATGAGAACAAATTTCTCGTATTGATGGTTGACTCTTTGATCAACATCTTGAACAACTTATCCATTGAAGGATCGAGCTTTGTTCATGTTGTAGTTCATAATGAACGATTCATAAGAACTAGAAATCCACTTCTCATAAGTGGCATTCCTCAGCAGTCAAAGGTTGAGTGAGATTATCAAATAATCTATTCTCAAGTATATAGAGGCACTCATCATTTTAAATCACAAGATTGAGATTCCAATTCAAATGGTTTGGGCCAGTGAGTTTGGATTGGTCGAGTATCGATGTTACGGGATATCTTAGAGAATATTACTGAGAAATATTAAGAAGATTAACATTGAGATAATTCGTTATTAATGATTACAATTAAATGTTTGGTCTTTATCATTTAATTGCCTCCCACTAAATTTTTCGAATTCCGCAATCCTCTAGCAGACAGACGGGAAAACTTATTTTTCCTTAGTTGGGCTTTAGGTCCAATAGCGTGAATATAACCCGTAGTTAATCTAGCCCGATTACATTCACCTAAAGGTAGAAACATTTTCAATCACATCTCTATGTGACCCTAAAGATTACTTTTCCTCACCATGACAATGAACTACGTTAATCGTACCCTTCAAAGTCAATCATGTGTCAAGACCGACCTACCGATGTGAGAAGTGAAAGTTGGACTCCAATAAACATGTGTAAGCCCATAGTTAATCTATCCGACCACACATATTTAAAAGAATCGTAGCTAACACCTCTCCATCTTATGTCAATAAATTACAGCTTAACTCACAAGCAGTACTCCCCGCTAACACGGCATACCATACTACTTGTAAGTGGCTTTCACATAATTTATTGTCGGTAGAAGGAAAGGAGAAAGAACGACACATCGGTTCTCCTTTAAGGCTTGATATACATTCTCGGGAGAGAATGGAGGAGTATAGGATTGGTTATCTCATCAGAATAATCGTTGTACATTCTCAGGAGAGAATGAAGTGAGTGATCGATTGTTGATTCTTAACAACTATGTCCTCTATAGGTCATCCTAACGAGCACATACGATCATAACATATATCACAATATATATCTCACATAATTCACATAGCATTTAATCACAATTAAAACGAGGTATGCAAATTAAATGGTGTTCTATTAATTAACTTGATTTAACAATTAAATCAAATAATTAATCTATCACCTTGTTGATCGAATATTTAAATCAATTATTTAATTGGTCAATAAATAATTTCACTAAATTAAATATTGATACTTCCTTTCTATTTCAATTTATTAATATCTTAATAATCAAAACGTGATGTCTCGTAAGTGAAACTCGAGTTTTCTAACCAGCGATTCATCATGCGAGCGACCCTATCTCCCATAAATGGGGGAGCCGAGCAGACCATCGAATCATGCCATCATATGGCTCGATGTCTCTAATTTGTTTTAACAAAAACAAGTCTAGATGAATCACTCCCCGAGGTGCATTCATGTTCGACATTGAATTTTTACTTGATAACAAATCATGCATTGTTTCAATCTATTAGATAGAAATAAATATCTTAATAGAAACAACTAAGTCCCAATTAAACAACATTAAATCAATCAATTCAACAAACAGCACGCTTTAGGCGATTATATTCATAGACAATTAATCAATTTCAGAACCTACGCTCTGATACCACGGTTGGGGATCGTGCATGTATACGCAGCGGAAAACAAAAATTTTATGAAAAACCGTTTTTCATTAATGTAAACATTTTACATTATATTTATTTTATTTTATTGAAAATCATATTTTCAATATTACATGCATTAATTGATTTAATTCAAATCTAATTAGAATAAATAATCCACCATTTAATTTAATTATCAAATAATTAAATATTTAATTCATGCATCCCATACTACATAAATTAAATCTAACGCAATTAAATTTATCATATAAATTAATTATTTCTAGCGCAATTATATTAATCATATTAATATATTATATTAATCATATGAATATATTACAATTAATTACGCAAACATGCAGACATAATTAATTTGCGTGACAATTAACATAATCTTATTATTTAATTCTAATCAACTTGAGATTATGTAAACATCCGCACATAATTAATTTGCATCAGATTGATAATTAACATAATCATATTATTTAATTCTAATCAACTTGAATTGTGCAATTAAATTAATCAAATTAATTAATTACACATTTATAATTAATTACGTAAACATGTGCACATAATCAGTTTGCGTCAAATTGACAATTAAGATAATCATATTATTTAATTTGAATCAATTTGAATTTAATTGACATTTAAATTAATCACAATTAATTTTTCTTTATCAATTAAAAATCCCATAGCGCAAACATTAACAGTACATAGCGCAAACATTTAACGCAAACAATTAAATCTAAATTTAATCGTAAGTACCTCAGGGATTCATCGGACGAAACGAGGTTCGTCGGAAGTCGCGCGGATGCGACGCGGGGACGGCACGGGTCGTGTGCGGGGAGAGCCGAGCGAGTGGCGGGGCTCTCGGCTGGACTCGTGTGTCACGGCTGGAGCGCACGGGCGCGACTCGGGCTGTGCTCGGGCGTTCCTTCGGCGTCTCTCGTCTAATCAGGTTTCACCTCGTATAGGTAATCCAACTTACGTATTGCACTAGAAACACGTAAGGGAGAATACGACGGGAAAAGCGGGCCGGAAAAACGGTGCCGGAATCGGATTCCGGCGAGGGGAGGCGGTTGCCGGCGGCGGCACTAGGCGGCGGCGGGCGGCGGCTCCGGTTGTCGGCGGTCCTCCGAGGGAGGAGCCGAGGGGGCGGCGAGAGGGAGAGAGGAGAGAAAGTGAGGCTAGGGTTTTGAGCTCTTCACTTTTGTGTGTTTATTCTCATGCCTATGGAGCTCCTTTTATAGGTGAAGAAAGGAGCTTGTTGGGCTCAAACCCTAATGGATCGGATCCATTAACCCTAGCCGGCCCAATACATTAGCCGTCATTACGTTTCTCCAAAATTGACAATCAATTTCATCTCCGAAAAATATAACGATTATATTTTCTTTCTCGTTTTAATTTTCTCATCAATATGAGATAAAAATAAAAATTTCCAATTTCACAAAATCGGAATGCCCATTTCAGGGGTACTGCTAAATCGGGAAATTTCCCAAAATAGAAAGTGTACACCATCGTGTCCGTTTTCTTTAGCTCAGTATTATTTCCAACTCATAATCACAATTATGAATCTCGGATTCAATCATATTGACCTCCGACTATATGTACTTAATTAACAGTTAATTAATACATGATCGTATTCAAGGATCGGTTTACACGAGAATGTGACCCTCAATGGTTCAGGTGTATAACTAGCCGTGGGCTCACAACATATTGTGATTCGAACAACATATTGTTCTTATTTCAACTACTCCCAAGAGTTTTAGATTAATAATCATATTATTTAATCTCCGAACAAGTCGGTGCCCAACGAATCAGTGACGAGCGTCTAGCAGCCACGCTTCACTAATTCCCTAGATACAAATGAAGTGCCTGCAAGAACCTTGTAATATAGTTAGCGTACAGTACGATCCCTCCGATACATATGTCCCGATCAAACTAGAGATATTGGTTAATCGAGATCTCTTGTTGAGTTTGATAACTGTGCGTACGTTCTAGGTTTCGTAAAATCCAGTCGTGATTGATTCAGAGAAACACATTTCTCTAATCACCTCACTATTCAACTCTGGCCAGAGATTCCGGGACTACGAACCATCAGAACACACAGGACATCCATGATCTATATCAAGCGATCAGATCCCCTACTACCATGCACAGACTTCACATCAGATTTCGAACTGCACGAACATTGTCTCCTTTTTCGACTTACTCCCTTTCCAGGGAATCAGAGACACGTCACGATACAGCTAGTCCTCTGATGAAGTCACGGTGATGTCTGGGTCTTAAGGATTAATTGTGTACAACTATATTATGGAATTCTCTACTCGATCAGTGATAACCACTTAGAGATTCCAGGGAGAGGGGGTTCAGTGAACTCATCAACAGTGAGCACCCACTCAAGTATGTCGATGTCCCAACACCGAGGCTCGAGATTAGCCCACATACACTAAGTGCTAGTCTCAAGGGGGAAAGGCCGGGTATCCTTGTTATTGGCGTAACCCATCGACTAGGAACTGAGTTTGACCAGTTACGTTGCGTTAACAGAATTATCTCTCGGTTTCCACAAAACCGAATTCATACAACATGTGTAACTGTACAGGACTATATCTATGATTTAACATTGGGAGCAGATATAGTATATGCCATTAATAAAGGTTTCATTAATTAACGAAATAAACCGTTATATAACGGAATACGGTTAACCGCTCGGCCAACCGTTGGCTCGCCGGTCACCTATTCCAACACATCTAGGTCGTGAGCAACTGTTTGATTAAATACGAGTAACCGATAGTATGATCTTCTGTGTGGGCCCGCAAACCATACTAACTACAACGTATATAATCTAGGACTATAATTTGCATATATTTAATTATAAATAATTAAACGCAAATAATTGTTTATTTAATTAAATAGATTAATGGCAATGGATCAGGAGTTCATATCAGTTAAATCTAGACATTAAGTATACAACTCCAACACATCCGACAGGAGGAGGGGCGCCAGCCGCGGCACCAGCCCGCGGCAGCCCCGCGATCGACCTCACGGTCGATCGCTCGCCCCGGCTCCAGCCGGGGCCTCCCTCGTGCACACCGGCGGTCGTGCCCTAGGCCGACCGCCACCCCTCGGCTCCCAGCCGAGGGTTTGTCTTGAGATTCGCCGGGGATCTCGAATCCCCGTCCCCGAAGTTCGTCGTTTCCCGGATCTTTGTTCATGTATGTTCTACGATTAATTCACATAAAATCATACAAGGGAGTTTATGATTTTACCTTCGATCTCGTTGTGCGGAGAAACGAGATTGATTTGAAGACCTTCGAATCTTCCTACGTATTCCTTGCACCTCGTTAGAACGTCGTGTGGTCGACGATCCTCCGAACTCCTTATTGATCTCCTTCTCTCTACTTTCTCTCTCTAGAATTGTGTTCTTCAAGTTATATGAGAATAGAGAAGACCATGTAGTGCTTTTATAGGCTACGTAGGGGATCTAAAGGAGGTGGAATATTGGGCTTCCAATATTAATGATTAAATTGAGCCCAAGCCCAAATCTATTAATTCCATTAATATTAATTAATTTTATTTTCCACTATATAAAATTAATTGCACTCCCAATATTAAACCATATTATATCAAATAATATTCTCTCCGGTAGTATTATTTATTCCGTGTATTTAAGATATAAATATCCATGAATAAAATTAATTTATTGCTAATTAATTTATTCATCTCTTGTATCCGAGAATAGTACCATTCAACCTTAATTATTATGCGGAACAAATTCACTCATGAGGTTTACATAATAATTCCTTATGAACTCATCTCGGGGATATTATCAACCCTTATCGGGATACACTTGTTGGAGTTGTGTACTTAATGTCTAGATTTAAGTAACGTAAACTCACGATCCATTGCCACTAATCTATTTAATTAAATAAACAATTATTTGCGTTTAATTATTTATAATTAAATATATGCAAATTATAGTCCTGGATTCTATACGTTGTAGTTAGTATGGTGTGTCGGGCCCACACAGAAGATCATACTATCGGTTACTCGTATTTAATCGAACAGTTGCTCACGACCTAGATGGACACGGACCAATCCATCGGTATAGTCGTTGTGTGAGAAAGAAAATAATTTGTCTTAATTATTTTATCACACTTGTACACTTGGTGTATTGAGCGGATCGTTGAGATTCATCGATTAGGATTGCCGGCGATAATCGATTCGAGTCTCAGTGTATTTTATTCTTAATCCCCGATACTATTGCGGGTGTGTATATTTAATATAAGTGACTTTGATTTACCAAAGGAATTAACCGATTTAATTATTGGGTTAATTACCGGTTAAGTTGGGTCACTGTATTTTATATATGACATGCCGTGAATACCTGACGGGAAAGTGTATCCCGGAAGGGTTGATAATATCCCCGAGATGAGTTCATAAGGAATTATTATGTAAACCCTGCAGGTGGATTCGTTCCGCATAATAATTAAGGTTGAATGGTACTAGTCTCGGATATAAGAGATGAATAAATTAATTAGCAATAAATTAATTTTATTCATGGATATTTATATCTTAAATGCACGGAATAAATAATACTACCGGAGAAATATTATTTGATATAATATGGTTTAATATTGGGAGTGCAATTAATTTTATATAGTGGAAAATAGAATTAATTAATAATAGTAAGGATTAATAGATTTGGGCTTGGGCTCAATTTAATCACTATTATTGGAAGCCCAATATTCCACCTCCTTAAGATCCCCTACGTAGCCTATAAAAGCACTACATGGTCTTCACAATTTGACAAGACAAGATAATCATACTTGATTAGTCTAGAGAGTTCGTGAAGGAGATCCATGGAGTTCGGTAGATCGTCGCCCACACGACGTCCGGGCTAGTGCAAGGAATACGTGGGAAGATCTCAAGGTCATCAAATTGAGTTCTACGTTTTTCCGAACAACGAGAACGAGGTAAATCGTAAAACCTTCTTTATGATTATATCGTTAATTATCGTAAAAATATCATGAACCAAGATCCGAGGGACGAACCCGGGGATGGGGTTTGACCGCGCGGTGGTGATCCGAGATCACCGGACCGCGTACGGTCAAGCGAGCCCCGCCGGGATTGAAGGCAAAAACCCTCGGCTGGACGCCGAGGGTGGCGATCGGCCCTAGGGCACGATCGCCGTGCGTGTAGGGGCCCCGGCTGGAGCCGGGGCGTGCGATCGACCATGGTGGTCGATCGCTGGGGGCAGCCGCGGGCTGGTGCCGCGGCAGTCGCCCCCTCCTCCCGGCGATGGCGGTGAGTCGCCGGACTCACCGCCGGGGGGCTGCTCGGAGCAGCCCCGGGGATGCGCGAAGCATCCCGGCGATCGCAAACGCGATCGCGAACCCCCTCCATGCGGGGGTTCGGCTGGACAGCCGCGGGTTTATCCCGCGGCGGATGTTCGGTCGAGCCTCGGTTCGCGTACGGTGGTTCGCGGTGGTTTCCGGCGAAGGGTTTATTCGATTGGATTGTCGGTTCCGCAATTTAGACAATCCGGATATTCGAAGGATTTCGGTCGGAATTAATTAGATAATTTATTTTATTTAAATTTATTAATTCCGGGATATCGATTTCCAACAATTGGTATCAGAGCGTTGGTTTTAGTTCATGGTATTTTTCGATAAATTGTTCTACCTTGCAGGGTTTCCGATTATTATGGCTAGATTTAATTATTGTTAATTAATGTCATAATAATGTTCTTGATTATTAAACTCTCGGTGATGTCAATATTTGTTCTTGTGTGGTGAATGCTTGTTCTTAATTTTTCCGGAAATTGTTTGAGGTCATTTTGTAGAGAATCGATACCGGATAGCGTAGTAATAAATTTGTGATTTATTTTACGTTGGATCGAGTCCGAAACAACGACCGGAAAAGTGTGACGGAGGAGACGATAGAGAGGGAGGATTCCAGGGATCGATCATCCCCATGATCATCCCCGAAGAAGGATCGATCGAAGGGGGAGGGGGCTGCCCGCGACCTTCTCGGCCGTGATGTCGCCGGCGACGGCGGCTGATCGGCTGGGCGGTGGCGGTGGCTCTCCTCTCGGCCGGCGATGGTGGTGGGGCGCGGGGTCCTCGTGATCTCGTGCTCTCCCGGCAAGATCCAACTTTCCTAAATTATTCGGTTTTCCTATTTTGAGTATTCCTATTTTTGGGAATTCTCATGGAATAGAAAAAGAATAAATTTAGAATAAATTTATTTTTTCTTATTGATTATTCCTATTCTTGGGAATTTTCATAGATTAGGAAAAGGAATAAATTTATAAATTAATTTATTTTTCCTATTTAATTATTCCTTTATGGAATTTTTAATGGATTAGGAAAATAATTAATTTGGAAAGTTTAGGAGTCCTAAATTAATTTTTCCTTATTTAATTATTCCTTTATGGAATTTTTAATGGATTAGGAAAGGAATTAATTTGGAAGGACTAGGAGTCCTAAATTATTTTATTTCCTTATTTCATTATGGAAGTCTTCTAGAATATTTCAAGTGGGTCTTGGATAGATTATTCTAGAGATTTAATGAAGTAGAAAGGGAAAATAAAAATAATAAAAATATTAATAATATTTAATTTTATTTTTGATATATTCGATTGACTTAATTTTCGAATTAAGTAACTTTTGGATTAATTGAAAATAAATAGATTTAAATATTGGAATTAATATTCCCGTCACATGGAGCATTCAAGAACGAAGACTGAAGACTAGAAGACGCATACGGGGATGCGATAAAGCCATAATAGTCGGAAAATAATATTCTAGTATTATTTTGATTATGTGGTAATATTATATGTGCTTTATTTCATGTATGCATGCTTATGTGTATTTAATTATGCATTAGATATGTTGTTCCCCATTTTCGCAAATCTCCTTATGGTCGGATTACGGCCCAAGTCTGGACCAGATCAGAGATAGCCCAATTAACGAAAAGACTAAAGGCATTTAATCAGCGACCACAGGCGATCACCCTGTCACAAAGGCCGGACACCATCGGGCACCATCAATATGGAGGCTTCGCGAACATCATAATTACTCCATGGTTTTTCTGTCCGCAGGAATCTCCCCGGAACATAGAGCCGGAGTTATCTCTTTCTGACCGTGTGTTGGTAAGGAAACAGGCAGGGTTCATTCGCCAAGACCGGCGGTTTTCCTTTTCAACCCCAAATCGCCCATGTAGCATATAAGTAAGCCGGAGTAACCCGCTCGAGTTAGACCGGGCCAGGGACATCATGTTACGGGGGCATAACAGGGATTTCCTCTTGAAAAAAAAAGGCAGTCCGTACAGCTGATTAAGAGAAGAAAGCCCATGTAATTTAAGCCCAAGTCCATGCTTGGAAACCCTAATTCTTGTACTATAAATAGTGGAAACTTTCCATTTGTAAGGAGGGTGCACATTTCCCAAGAAATATACTAAGAATTTAATACTAAAGCTTTTGTGAATCTTTCCTTATTTGTTCTCTCAATCCCCAAAACATCAATACGTTCGCGGGGGAATTTCCTGTTAGGATTTTCTGACCGTAAACAATTGGCGCTAGAAGGAGGGGTGATCCTCGGGCGTTGAGCGAACAAACTTAGGAATACACGATGGAGATGCTGGAATTAGGTCTTCCGAACACCGCCCATGCGGGGGAGTCGGCGAGCAGGAATGCCCGCGACAACGGGAAGTCCCCTATGATAGAGGGGGGGTCGGAGGTTCAATTGCCCCCGATCTCCGAAGAGGAGCACCGCCAATGGACTATGATTGAAAAACTGAGAGCCGAGCAGCGTGAGCTCGCAGAGAAACAGAAGCTGGTCACAGAGAGGTTGGCCGAAGAAAAGAAGAAGGCAAATATCCAAGAGAGCGAGGTCCCCGACCTCAACATCGAACACTTGCAATCCCCTGAGGAGATAAAGCGGACCATTCAAAAACTGAAAGAACGATCCCGCATTCTAAAAGGAAAAGAACCACCGAAAACACCCGAGTTAGGGGGAAGATGTCTGGATGCAGATTTCGAAGAAGAGAACCCCCAACCTGATCATGTCCAGGTAACCATGAGGAAGACTGGAGGACGCTTTGTCCGCACAAGGGGTCGAGATCGAACTCAAATCATCGGGGATCCAGACTTGGAACGACGTTTGAGTGAGATGGAAAAGAAAATTTCCCAGCAGGAGGTCGATCCAAAAAAGCGATCAGCTTTAGTTGAGCCACTGACTCTACGAGTGGAAAGGGCGCGGGCACAGTTGGATATTGCCCCGCTCCTATCTCTGACTTACGATGGAAGGACGGACCCCGAGGTCCATTTGAACAAATATAATATATACATGGTGGGGCGAGGTGCCACAGATGAGACCAAGTGCAAACTCTTTCCGCTAACACTGGGGGATGCAGCCCACCACTGGTATACCGGACTCCCGCACAGATCGATCGACAGTTTTGGAAATCTAGGAGAGGCATTCGTTGCATATTTTGCCTCGAGAGTCAGGTGTCCGGAGGGGCGGCAACGCCTGATGGGAATCAAGCAGCGGACAGATGAATCTGACGAAGAGTATGTTGAACGCATCGAAACCATAGTGATGCAAGGAGAACAGGTTGGAGAGGAAGTTTTGGTGCACGCCGCAGTCAGCGGGCTGAAGGCCACGTCCGAACTTTTCAAGCCTATGATGAAAGATTATCCCAGAATTTTACACGGAATTCCGGCGGAGGGCCGGCGAAGAAATTGCGCAGCAGCGGATCTATGCTCAGCGCATGAAAGAGTTAGAGCCCGGGAAGGGCCACAAGGAAGCCGTGGAGAAGAAAGACTGGTCGAAAAAGCCCGGGGGGTACAAAGGGTTTCAAGGCCCGAAGAAAGGCGAACAGGGAAATCGTATAGTCGAAGATGGAAATTTGTTAGGGAGGAGTCCCGGGGCGATATTACAAATTTTCATGGAAAACCAGATAAACGCTCTCTTCCCACCGAAACCTTTGTACACGCCCCCGGACAAAAGAAACCCTCGCAAGTGGTGTGCTTTCCACGAGGACATTGGGCACACAACGGATGAATGCCGCGATCTAATCACACAACTCCGCCGTTTGTTCGATGAAGGGAAATTAGGACAGCTGTTGCGGGCACCGAAGAGAGGCCGCGATCAGAATCAAGGCCTTCGCCAAGATTATAGGCCGCAACAGCAGCCCCGGTTAGAGGGGCCCCCGATGAACCAGAACTTACTGCCACCGCCCCCACCGGCCGGCGGACTCCAACAGAACGAGTTCCCTCCGGATTTGAACGGAGGAAGGGTGAACATGATCGGGGGCTTGACCCCCATTATCCATAAATCTAAACGACAGCGGAAGGAAGATTTGCGAAAGTGGGAAGGCGTGAACTCAGTAATTCCGTTCAAAGAGCCAACCATAGCCAGGGGCGTGACCATCGCGTTCAATGATCGAGATCGGGAGGGTGTCGCCTACCCAAAGGAGGATGCGTTGGTTATCACGACCAAAATTCTGGGAGTTGAGGTCGCAAGGATACTCGTTGACAATGGCGCCCACTGCAATATTATATTTAAGCCGGCGTTGGATCAGCTCGGGGACCTGGTCAATTATGTGAAGCCCTATAAAGAGAAATTGAAGGGGTTCGGGAACGTGGTCGTGTGCCCGCTGGGAAGGATCACGATGTCTGTGGAGCTGAGGGATCACTGGAATCCGGAAGTGAAAATCACAAGGATGATGGACTTTGTTATTGTTAACTCTGAAAGTGTCTATAATGCTTTCTTTGGGAGGCCGTTTCTCGATGTTTTCGAGGCTGTGGCGTCCTCCCATTATTACTGTGTTAAATTTCCTACCTGTAACGGATCTGTTGGGACCGTGAAGGGAGACCAATATATGGCCAAGAAGTGTTTTGATTACTCTGTTTTTTCCACGCGCTACCGATCGATAAATATGCTCGAAGAAAATGACGAACAAGATAACACAGGGGCATTTGGGGATCCCGATCACCAAATTATCGAACAAATAATAAAAGATAACGAACAAACTAAAGATAAAAACGAGGAAACTACCCAACAAATAGAACCCGACGAAGCGGATGTTTTAAACTTACAGATATTGCAGATCCTGATCGATGAAGTGCCCGGAGAAATCCAGGAAAATAAACAGGAGGCGAAGAAGACGAAAGTCGTGGTCGAAGAGAACCCCGATCCCCGTTTAGGGTACGAACCCGAGGAGATCGAGGATCCCCGAGGACCTTCTCAATTCACGGCGGTTGACGAATTGGAGAGGGTGAGACTGGATCCTAACCGTCCGGATTTGGAAGTATTCATAGGATCGAGGATCCCGGACAAACTAAAAAATGAGCTGATAAGTTTCCTGAAAGAAAACACCGACGCGTTCGCATGGTCGCATAAGGATATGGTCGGGATAAGTCCCGAGCACGCCTGTCACCATTTGAAGATAGATCCGGACAAAAAACCCGTGGCACAGAAGAGGAGAAAAATGGGTCCCAAGAAATATGCAGCCTTAGCAGAAGAGGTCAAGAAGTTGGTCGATAACGATCTCGTGATCGAGGCGTCCGAAGAACCCCAATGGATCGCGAACGTAGTCTTGGTAAAGAAAACTAATAATGCTTGGAGGTTGTGTATCGATTTCACCGATTTAAACAAGGCCTGTCCGAAAGATTATTTTCCCCTCCCGCATATTGATCATCTGATCGATGGTGTTGCCGGGCACGCAATATTCTCAAACTGCGATTGCTACGCGGGTTATCACCAGATTCCCATGGCCGCTGAGGACATGGAATGCACATCTTTCTACACTGATAAAGGCATCTTATGCTGGAAACGGATGCCTTTCGGATTAAAAAATGCGGGGGCAACCTACCAGCGGCTAGTCAACAAAATGTTCGCCGAACAGATCGGGGACACAATGGAGGTATACGTGGATGATATAATTATCAAGAGCAAAAGCGAGGAAGATCATATGAAGGATCTATCTACGGCGTTCGCAATTTTAAAGACTTATAACATGAAGCTGAATCCGAAGAAGTGTCACTTCGGGGTGTACGCTACCAAGTTCTTGGGACATATAGTCCACCAGCGGGGAATAGAGGCAAACCCCGAAAAGATCGACGCGATCATGAACCTAAGGGAGCCCAGATGTCTAAGGGATGTGCAGAAGTTGACGGGATGTTTAGCGGCGTTAAGCAGGTTTATCCCCCGACTTGGGGATAAAAGCAGACCTTTCTTTAAGGCCATTAAAAATCAAAAATTCCAATGGGGAAAGGAGAGTCAAGAGGCATTTGAAAAATTAAAAGAGCATCTGAGAGATCCCAAAATCCTGTCTAAACCTTTGTCCGGAGAGAAGCTCTTTTTGTACCTAGCGGCATCCGAGCACGCCATGAGTTCGGTACTCGTACGAGCAGAAGGGCAGATTCACCACCCCATTTATTTTGTCAGCCAAGCACTCCATGACGCAGAGACCAGATATACCCCTTTGGAAAAGTTAGCTTATGCTTTAGTCATGAGTGTCCGGAAGCTCCGGCCATATTTTTTCGACCACCCGGTGGAAGTTTTGACCACCATGCCTTTGAGACAGGTCCTACAAAGACCGGATACGAGCGGGAGATTATTAAAATGGAGTCTAGAGGTCGGACAATATGATATCACTTATGCTCCCCGCACCGCAATCAAAGGGCAAGTCCTAGCTGATTTTATCGTCGAATTAACCTTCCCAAAGATTGTCCCCGCGAGCGATTTCCCGCCGTGGAAATTGTACGTGGACGGATCATCGAACAGTTCCCATGCCGGGGCTGGAATAGTGTTAATTGGGCCCGAGGGGCAATCTTTCGCACACGCCATCAAGTTTGAGTTCGCGGCGACCAACAACGAGGCAGAATACGAGGCTTTGATTGCGGGTCTAAACCTAGCACTAGCGGTATGAGCACAACACGTCCATATCTTCATGGATTCCCTTTTAGTGGTGAACCAGATTAAGGGCGAGTACGAGACGAGGTGTGAAAGGATGGAGAAATATTACGAGCATGTTTTGGCCTTGTGCGAGAAGTTCCCCAAGATCTTCATCGAGCAAATCCCCCGGGAGCAGAACTCACAAGCAGACGCCCTCTCGAAGTTAGCTTCATCCGAAGGAGTCGCGGATATAACAAATGTCATTATCACAAGTCAGGCGAGTTCGGCCATAGAAGAAAGGCTAGACCTAATGATAATCGACCGGGGGGAAAGTTGGATGGATCCCATAAAGGCGTACTTAACTACTGGAGAACAACCCGAATACAAAGTGGAGGCCAGACAATTGAGGATCCGGTCGGCTAGGTACACTTTGATCGGAGGTGTTTTATACCGGAGAAGCGTTTTCTTACCACTCCTGAAGTGCGTGACACCTTTGGAAGGACAGAGAGTTTTCAGCGAAATACACGACGGGGTGTGTGGAAACCATGCAGGCGGGCAATCACTAGCGCACAAAACTGCCCGCCAAGGTTATTACTGGCCCACACTGAGGAAGGATGCAATCCGCTACGCAAGGAAATGTCATCGGTGCCAAATCACCGCTCCTATCATCCGAACACAGCCGGAGTACCTTAACTCAATTTATAGCCCGTGGCCCTTCGCCTCGTGGGGAATCGACCTCATCGGCCCATTACCCACGGGGCCGGGAGGAGTAAAGTACGCGGTAGTGGCCGTGGATTATTTCACCAAATGGGCCGAGGCGGAACCATTGAAAACAATCAATCAGAGAGCTATCGTTCGTTTTATTTGGAAAAACATCATCTGCCGATTCGGGATCCCGCATACGATCACATCAGATAACGGGAAGCAATTCGACGGACAGGAGATAATGGAGTTTTTTGATAAATGGAAGATCAAAAAAGCTTTTTCTACACCTTACCACCCCCAGACAAACGGACAGGTGGAAGCAATTAATAAAATTCTGAAACACACTATCAAAGCCAGAATAGAAGAAAGACAAGGGAGATGGGCGGCGGAACTGCCCGATGTGTTATGGTCGTACAGAACGACCAGTAAGGCTGCCACGGGGGAAACCCCATTTGCTTTGGCGTATGGTGCAGAAGCTGTGATCCCGTCCGAAATCGAGGTCCCTAGCTACAGGACTTCCCAGGAAATGAACGATAATAACGACCAGGCTCTGCGGTTGGAATTGGATTTCTTGGAGGAAAAAAGGCTGAATTCTGTTCACAGGAACGCAGCATCAAAACAGAAAGCAGAGAGGTTCTTTAACTCCAAAGTAAAAATTCGGAAATTCATGCCCGGAGATTTGGTCCTAAAGCGGATAATGGGCCCGAGCACTGGGGCGCTGGGCCCAAATTGGGAAGGACCAATGCGTGTCAGGAAACATGTGCAGAATGGTGCTTACGAGCTCGAACACCTAAACGGAGTAGCTGACCAATATCTGTGGAATGCTCTGTACTTGAAAAAGTATTTTCAGTGAGCCGACCAATGTAATTTTTTGGTGTGAGAAATTTTGTTCGATTTGAGAAATAAAAGACGATCATTTTTTCCTTTTTCAAAAATAAGGACAAATCCTTACTTTTCGGAGGTCGCCGAGCCGGACAGGCAATGGACTGTCCGACCACTCGGGCGACAGAGACAAAAAAGACTCCAGAAAAAGATAAGGACAAATCCTTACTTTTCGGAGGTCGCCGAGCCGGACAGGCAATGGACTGTCCGACCACTCGGGCGACAGAGATAAAAAGACTCCAGAAAAAGATAAGGACAAATCCTTATCTTTTCGGAGGTCGCCGAGCCGGACAGGCAATGGACTGTCCGACCACTCGGGCGACAGAGATAAAAAAGACTCCAGAAAAAGATAAGGACAAATCCTTACTTTTCGGAGGTCGCCGAGCCGGAAAGGCAATGGACTGTCCGACCACTCGGGCGACAGAGAACAAGAAACCTCCAAAAGATCGAAAATGTTAAGTTATGGTGAAGCGCCGATTTGAGTTTAAATTTCTGAATTATTTGCACGAGTGTTCGAGGCGGACGTTTTACGAAATCATTTACATACGTTTATTTAGATGCGCGCTAACGTTCTAACACCCGTCATGAGTCAACAAAACGAACAACAGAAAGGGGACAACCTAAACAAGGAGAAAAAAGGAAAATTCCATTCACGAAATACCGCCGGGTATAGCCGGGATTACAAAAGGCAAATCCAGAAAATAGAAAACATAAACAAACAGGAATCTTCAATGGAAGTCCGGATCAACCACCAGCAGGAACTCCGAGTCGAACACCCGGACAGAGAACCCATCAGTGGGGTGGTAGAGGAAGCGAACGTGCCAGCCATGGCGGATACGCGATTCTCTAACAAACTCCTCCCAGCCGGACCCGAACACCGAGATGAAACCATGACGACGTTTCAGTTCGAACACCCAGAGCTTCCTCCTCACATCGGTCATGGGGACAAAGTAGCCCAGGTGCACTCCGATCAGGTCCGTGAAAACGGGCGGCAGCGGGAGCCTCTTGCTATGCCACCTGGTGGAGAAGAGCAGATCCACGCGGCAAGAACCATCAGACTTGGCGGACACTCGAGCCATTTTCCAGCGAACAGATAAAATTCACTATAGCGATTTCAAGAACGATGAAGTGAAAATGAATGGAGGAAGAACTGATATTTATAAGTGCAGTTTCTCCATCACCTAGGGAAGTGGAATCGACACCGTTTCCCTGGAAAGGTATTTCAGAAGACCTGAACCGACGCAAAGAGCATCTGTCAGGTGCGCAGAACCTCGTTTGGTGCAATGGACATGGAAAGTCGCGCCGTGTCTTTCGCGCGTTTTAATGGTGATTTGACGTTTGAAGTCATAACACTTGATGTTCCCGTAAAGCAAGAAAAGAATATGAAACCGAACATGGATACCCGGACACTGGGGCATTTCGGTCCGCGTTCTGGTCGCAGACCGGAATAAGTGAACCCGGGAACACGAAAAGAAAGCGCTATCGCTAACAAGAAAGTAAACAGCCCGATAACAATCTTTTTGATACATGAACGCCAAACATAAGTTTCGAATCATGAAAAGAAATACAACATAACAGTTTTGAATGCATAAACGCCAAATATAAGTTTCGAACCATAAAATAGAAATACAACACAACAGACGTCATTTGAATGAAAATGTTAGGGGAACAGACAGAAGAAAAGGCGCTAAATATTTTCAAGCATCATGTCCGGAGGTGCCCGCATCAGCGTCCTTAGGAGTCTCGTCAACCTTCTCATTCTCTTTCGCAACTGGAGTTTGCCTCTTAAGGGGACGACAAAACTGACCTTTGTTCGGCCACCACGCGAGGTCGAGACCCATATCTTCAACTAAATCCAGGGCTTCGATGGGGAGGTCCGGGTGAATTTTGTTGTTCGCAACAAATTTCTTGAAACTGTCCATCAGGGCATCGATTTTCTGCCCGCTCCGGATCAGATCCCTCAAGCAATCAAAAAACGCGCAGCAATATATCCAGTCCCCGTAGGTGATCAGATTTGTGGCCGGATGCGCCTCCCTTTCCTTGTCAGCCACCTTGAAGGCTTCCACCTCCTCCTCCAATGTTTTGATCACCTCATCTTTATCCTTCAAGGCGATCAGGGCAGATTTCCCCATTTGTGTCTTGTCCGCGAGGTCGGCCCGAACAGAGTCCAGTTCACGCTGCACCTCCCGGAAATTCTCTTCATGCTCGCTCTCCCTCTTGACGGAGGCCTCAACTTCTGCCCTCAATCCGACCACGATTTTTTCGAGACGGGCCACCTCAGACTTGGCATTTTTAGACTCCTCTTCCAGCTGTCTAGTTCTTTCAACCTCTGCACGGTGAAGCTCTTTTGTTTTAGCGATCACTACCATCATCTTGTCATATTCCTCTTTAAGCGGTGAAGGAGCTGCCTCCGGCACTTGAGACTCACTCTCCACGGCCCCGAGCAGGGAGTGTATTAGGTAGGAAAGCCTAGACGCCGCGATCATGGCCAGATAACCCGTCTCCTTGGGGTGCTGGCGGATATATTCTGGGCGTTTGCACCAATCGCGGGGGATCCCGTCGATCGCCTTCTTGATGCGATCAGGAACATTGTCCAGAGACGGAGGGAGTCTGGATGACTCAAAGGACTTCAAGAAGTCCGAAAAATCCGTATCCCCCGGCCTGAACCTGAAATTATAAAACTTGTTGAAGATTGGAAAATCATGAAAATTAGGGGCAAGGGCAATCCTCAAGACACTTACATGGTCGGGAGCCGCGAGCTGCTCGCCGTGTGTGAGGACGGATTAAAGGCCAGAGTAACATCGGGATTGTGCGGTGGCACGGTCTCAGTTTCTTTCGGACTCGCCGCTGGAGGGATCATGGTATGCCGAGGAGTTTCGTCACGAGCAGACTCATAATCATCAGAAAGGATCGGCGGAGAAGATGTCTCCACGCTCGCACGAGGATGCTTGTCCGCAAGAGGGGAAGTCTCTTTCTGATTTTTCCTTTTCCTCGACAGTTTCTCGGGCGCCGCGCCCGCCATCTCCGCGACCGATTCTTTCTTTTTCTCGTCCCTCGAGCTTTTCTTGCTCCCGAGCAGTGCAGACAGACGAGTGTTCATACTTTCTGAGCTGGCTCCGGTGGGAGGATATTTGTATCGAGGGTACCTGCGAACTATAAAGTTGCGAACACCATTATAGCGAAATTATATCTGGGAAAATAAGACAAGTAGATAAAATGGCTCGTTATAACGCGAGGGCACGGACTCACTATTATAATCATTTTCCGCATTTTGGGGAATACTAATAAAACGCGACGAGCGGATGCGATCAGTACTAATCCATTGCCCGAACATCAACCAGTCATCGGGCATGCCTAATATTCTTTCCAACACGACCAGAAAGTCCCAACTCATGTCCGCTAAGAGCGGAGGTTGGGGTCCTAAGAAGGATAAAGCAATGGTCGGAACGAATAATAACTAATATAAAACACTACCAAAGAAAATGCAAAATTTTTTACTAACTGGTGCGAGGAATCTGATACTCAGCACTCAAACGATAGTTGATCGAGTTCCACGCGCCGCTAACAAAGAACCACTCTTCCCACCAAGATTCTCTTTTGTCAGGCAGGTCCCAGATAATACTTTGACGGGATTTCAAGTAGTGGTCACCGCTAGTCCTCACAGCCTGGCGGACTAATAAGGTGGTGAACTCCACAGGAAGTAATCCCCTATACAAACCGTAATGCCCGAAAAGGGTAGAGAGAGAGATCAATAAGAGCCAGGAGTTTGGCGTCAGTTGCATAGGGGCAACACCCCACTCAAGGACCGCCCGGGCAAGATTATCATGAATAGGGAATCGGAGGCCACTCCTCATCATATCAAAGTTCACGGCGACCATGCCCTCAGGAGGGCGATCAGCTCGATCGAACTCGGTCGGGCAATATAGATGAACATCAGAAGGAATTTCCCACTCAGCCCTCCGCGATTGAAGATCAGCGTCACGCACTTTACTCACCCGAGTGCCAGCTTTAAAAGCGCTGGGTGGCGGTGCCTTGGTCGGGAGATCTGTACGGGGTACATACGTATAGGGGTGATCGGCAAGGTAGTTTTCGTAGGAGAAGTCAACTGGAGGGCCCCGGAAGCTAGCGACCAGTTTTGCGAACAGTTCGTAATCGGGATGCACGGTCTCTGAGAACCAGTCGTTCTCTTCATCTTTCGATAACGGGAACGGATCCATCGCGCAAGTAGACGGAAACTGTTCGGGCAAAGCTAACAAGTCTGAGGATAGGGGAGATAAAATCCTCGGATTATGTATAAACGAGGGAAGAATCACGGTCTGGATATAATCAGAGTCGTATTCGGGAGTCGAGGTTTCACTAGACATCGACCAAAATAAAATTCTTTAACGAAATCGAGAACAAAAAGTACACTTACGGGATCTATAAGAGAGCTAAGAGTCCGCGCCCCCGAGCAAGAGTAAAAACAAAAAATAAAGAGGCAGTAAAGGTTGATGATGCGTACCCGAGCAAGAGAGATCAGGGGTAGAGATCAGATCGCACGAATTCTTACGAGAGTTGACCAAAAGTGTTTCCAAGTATCCCATCTCTCATATATATAGGAGGGGATGGCGGCAAAGGTATTGGAATATAAAATTCAAAATTCAAAATATCTGACAGTTGAAAGGACGTTTTACACAAGTACCAAGGTAGAGGCCTTTCAAATCCTTTAAACCGGCGGCTTTTGAAACTTGGGCCGACCGGCTAAAGAGGCGAAACGGTCCATCTTTTCCGAGCATAACATTTCGACTCCCCAAGAACTCCGTAAAAAGCTTATCCTCGGGGGGCATTTGTTGTTCCCCATTTTCGCAAATCTCCTTATGGTCGGATTACGGCCCAAGTCTGGACCAGATCAGAGATAGCCCAATTAACGAAAAGACTAAAGGCATTTAATCAGCGACCACAGGCGATCACCCTGTCACAAAGGCCGGACACCATCGGGCACCATCAATATGGAGGCTTCGCGAACATCATAATTACTCCATGGTTTTTCTGTCCGCAGGAATCTCCCCGGAACATAGAGCCGGAGTTATCTCTTTCTGACCGTGTGTTGGTAAGGAAACAGGCAGGGTTCATTCGCCAAGACCGGCGGTTTTCCTTTTCAACCCCAAATCGCCCATGTAGCATATAAGTAAGCCGGAGTAACCCGCTCGAGTTAGACCGGGCCAGGGACATCATGTTACGGGGGCATAACAGGGAGTTCCTCTTGAAAAAAAAGGCAGTCCGTACAGCTGATTAAGAGAAGAAAGCCCATGTAATTTAAGCCCAAGTCCATGCTTGGAAACCCTAATTCTTGTACTATAAATAGTGGAAACTTTCCATTTGTAAGGAGGGTGCACATTTCCCAAGAAATATACTAAGAATTTAATACTAAAGCTTTTGTGAATCTTTCCTTATTTGTTCTCTCAATCCCCAAAACATCAATACGTTCGCGGGGGAATTTCCTGTTAGGATTTTCTGACCGTAAACAAGATAGCGTATCCCTTTATTGTAAAAAGCTAAGTGGGAGAGGGTATGGAAACATATCCATGGTCTCCATTGCTGTTCTCTTGGTGACTTTTATGGACTTTTGAAGTTCGTATAGACAAGTCATTGGAGGAGAATTCTTGTAATTCCTCTTACGAGAAACATTGATTAAGTTTATCAAACAATGCCTAATTTGTCTTTCCAAAACTGATTTCAAGTCGACTCATTCTCACCCCGGGGAGTGGAATGGAGCCAAAGCCACTTGGTCATGTCGAGGACACAAATTAGAGACCTTCGTACCATCCTTTTGAAGGTGGATCGATTTTCTGCTCGGCTCCCTCATTTATGAGAGATAGGGTCGTTCGCATGGTGAATCACTGGTTAGAAACTTCGAGTTTCACTTATGATTCTCCGCGTCTTGATTTACAAGATTAAATGAATCAAGTAATTGGGAGTCAATTATAAAAGTCTCTTGGTGTAGTAAACGTCCACACAACGTGGCTTGCTATATCGACGGATTTTGGATTAATTGATGTAGACAGTTATAGGGAGTTGTGAAGGATTGTGAGTTATCGTAAACGTCCACACAACGTGGCTTGCGGTGATGTTGCGGTTCCAAACGACTCACCTTAGTACTGAGTAATGGTTTACACTTAGGTACGCTTTATAGTATTCTTCCCAACGAAGTTACGCTATAATTGATGTACGACCGAAGCAAATCTAATTGCTAAATCATTTGGATAGGTAAACGTCCACACAACGTGGCTTGCCATATCTGATGGGATTTTAGATGTGATTAGTGGTTTAATGATATTATTTGAGGGAGATAATATCGGATATTAAATCGATTGTTTGTTGTTATATGTGCTCATAGATTAGGATAGGGCTTTGAACCCACTTTATGTGATACTTAAGGATTTTAAACTCATTGGTCCCTAAATGTAATGATTGGAATAGAGATCTAGACATTGTCCAGACTGTTGAAGAGTACTGGTTAGTACTCAGTAAGCTTTGTCCTCCCGAGCCTATTGACATAGGCGGCTAGACAAGAAGCGATGAGGATACTCATAAAGGCCAGTCGCTTCGAGGAAACGCTTAAACACGTTTTTGAGATGATTGACCTTTTAGACGAGTTGAGACGGAAATCTCAAGCTCTTGTAGCCAATGCCAAAGGTTTCGAACCTAAGGGAAAAATCGGGGGAAAGGAAAAGCAAGCAAAGAAACCCAGTGGTCCTAGGTTTCTTGGACCACGAGATGGGACGAGAAAGCCATGAGGCAAGAGTTCTCGATGCAAACAGTCTGGGTACTGGAAGTCTGATTATCCTCTCAAAAAAAAGTACGAAATTCTTCTTTAGTCGTAAAACATAGTCAGTGGTATTATCTACCGGAACCTGGTGTGTAGATATGGAACCACTGACGGTATGTGCATTTTAAATGCAAAGGTTCCAGGAAACCTAACAACTTGGAAAAGAAGAAATCGTAGTCTACATGGGCAATGCTGTAGAGGAGGCAGCAGTTGCAGTGGAGGACATTTTATAGGATTTCATTTTGAGTTATTGCTTTTATGTACCTTTCATATTAGAAAGAACTTTGTTCTAGATTTCTAATAAATGGATATTTTATTTCTTTTAATCATTTGATGGTTATAAGAAGAAATAATGATATTATCTATTCTGGTACATTGGCTAGCAATATATAAATGATGGATCCTGAGTCCACCACAATGCAACGAACCGTAGTAAAACTCGTTTTACTAATAAGAGATTTCTTTATCAATTATACTTGTGGATTCTTATGCTGAATCATGTTTATTCAAATAAGAAGTTCAAAGGTCGAAAATTGATATTTGGTCAATTAAGTTGAAGGAGTGGACCTTCCGACCTAAGAATCTAATTTGGAAGATAACATGAGTAAGCAATCCTTTATGGATATAAGATGTAAGATCCGGAAAAGTATAAGAATTGATTGACTCTGATGTATGCAGACCTATGCCTACTCAGACAATTAAGGTACGAGTACTTCATTTTATGATTACTCGAAAAATGGATTAGAATACCTGATGTGCCACAAAAGCAAGTGTTTTGACAAGTCAATGGACACTAAGCAATTGTGGAGAACCATCAAGGTATATCCATTTGTAGCCTGCGATTTGATCGCGGAGGCAAGTACCTATCTGAGGAATGCATGGCATACTGATCAGAAATTGGGATTTGATCCCAAATGACTACACCATACACTGTTGTGTAGAAATGGTGTGTCGTAAACAAGAAATGGAACTCTTATAGAAATAGTAAAATTATGAGTTATACGGAACTACCTATGTTCTATGGATATGTCTGGAAACAACGGCGCATTCAAATGCGGTTGTAGAATATCCTAGAAGAACAAAAGATGTGTATTCAATAGTACTATGAACCAGAAGGACGTTATAAGTTCTAACGCCCGGTTCTTAGAGAAAGACTATATAATGAACCACAAGCCCAAAGTGACGTAATACTTTGAAATGAGAGAGAAAGATTAAGACTTAGAACCAGCCGAACCGAGTAGCAGTACACCACTAACTGCACCTACTGTTATCACTGTTTATACACCAGAATGCCATTGTAGTGGGAGGTTGTGGGACAACCGCAGATATTCATAAGACTAGGAGAGTCATCGGACTCTGGACCTAGTATACATGAAATCAATCCCTAGATCTACATGAAGGCCGTACTAGATCTAAATGTGCCTTCTTGGAGAGCAATAAGGATTATTGCTAAGAGGCGAGATCATTTAGAGTACAAGCTTAGTTGATCCATTTATGGATTGAAACAAAGCATTGAGTTCGTGGTACTTGCAAATTGATGAGATAGTCCATTTTATGGATTCATCAAAAGCATAGACGAATCATGTGTATGGGAAACGTGATGGAAACAAGGTGGTGTTTCTCGGAGGTTTTATGTAGATGACATTTTATCATTGGTAACAATGTAAAGATGTTGTCAGACATAAAATGATGGTTGTCTAGAAAAATCGATATATGAGATGAAGAAGAAGTTAGAGCATGTTCTTAAGATCTAGGATCTCAAGAAAAGAACATTGTACTTCTTCTGGACATCTTACATATATATGATTATGGTTCGTTTTAACATGCAAAATTCCGAGAAAGGTTCGTTACCTTTCAGAGACGGAATGCATCTATCTAAGGATATGTGTTTTGGAACACAAAAGGAGATAGAAGCAATGAAAGCAGTTTCCTACACTTTGAGTGTGGAAAGCTTAATAAATGCATTGTTGAAAACAAGAACCTGATATCGGCTATGCGGTTAGCATAGTGGGAGGATATCAAGGTAATCCTGGAAAGGAATATTCGACTGCCGTAAAAGTACTTTCGAAGTACTGTTCTAGACTACGAAGCAGACGAGTTTTTCCTTTGGATTACATTCTCTTAGATTTCTAATCGAATGAGGACCGGTGTAAGTCGATATCAGGCTATGTGTTTCACTATTGAAGGAGAAGGAGTTTTAACATGGAAGAGTGATAAGCACGATGCTTTTCGGACTCTGCCATGGGTAACCAAATAGCGGCCTCAGAGGCAGCGGAAGTTTTGGTATAACTCCGGGATAATCTTTGGGACTTAGATGTGATTCTTAATTTGCCAAAGGCTATGTAAATAGCGGTGCAATGGCAAATGGGAAGAAATCACTAGTCCATAAGTGTAAGATAACACATAGTGCAAGTACCACCTGATACGAGTCATCGTCGAGGGAGACGACGCTGTAGTCACCAAGATAACTTCAGAGCGGCAACCTAGAGTGCTCATTCACATAGTACTTCTTGGAAGTACACCTTAAGCACGTGATGAGTATGGGAGTCGGGAGTTTGGAGGAAATGACTAGACCTTAGTAAAAGAGGGAGATTGTTGGAGTTGTGTACTTAATGTCTAGATTTAAGTAACGTAAACTCACGATCCATTGCCACTAATCTATTTAATTAAATAAACAATTATTTGCGTTTAATTATTTATAATTAAATATATGCAAATTATAGTCCTGGATTCTATACGTTGTAGTTAGTATGGTGTGTCGGGCCCACACAGAAGATCATACTATCGGTTACTCGTATTTAATCGAACAGTTGCTCACGACCTAGATGGACACGGACCAATCCATCGGTATAGTCGTTGTGTGAGAGAGAAAATAATTTGTCTTAATTATTTTATCACACTTGTACACTTGGTGTATTGAGCGGATCGTTGAGATTCATCGATTAGGATTGCCGGCGATAATCGATTCGAGTCTCAGTGTATTTTATTCTTAATCCCCGATACTATTGCGGGTGTGTATATTTAATATAAGTGACTTTGATTTACCAAAGGAATTAACCGATTTAATTATTGGGTTAATTACCGGTTAAGTTGGGTCACTGTATTTTATATATGACATGCCGTGAATACTTGACGGGAAAGTGTATCCCGGAAGGGTTGATAATATCCCCGAGATGAGTTCATAAGGAATTAATATGTAAACCCTGCAGGTGGATTCGTTCCGCATAATAATTAAGGTTGAATGGTACTAGTCTCGGATATAAGAGATGAATAAATTAATTAGCAATAAATTAATTTTATTCATGGATATTTATATCTTAAATGCACGGAATAAATAATACTACCGGAGAAATATTATTTGATATAATATGGTTTAATATTGGGAGTGCAATTAATTTTATATAGTGGAAAATAGAATTAATTAATAATAGTAAGGATTAATAGATTTGGGCTTGGGCTCAATTTAATCACTATTATTGGAAGCCCAATATTCCACCTCCTTAAGATCCCCTACGTAGCCTATAAAAGCACTACATGGTCTTCACAATTTTACAAGACAAGATAATCATACTTGATTAGTCTAGAGAGTTCGTGAAGGAGATCCATGGAGTTCGGTAGATCGTCGCCCACACGACGTCCGGGCTAGTGCAAGGAATACGTGGGAAGATCTCAAGGTCATCAAATTGAGTTCTACGTTTTTCCGAACAACGAGAACGAGGTAAATCGTAAAACCTTCTTTATGATTTTATCGTTAATTATCGTAAAAATATCATGAACCAAGATCCGAGGGACGAACCCGGGGATGGGGTTTGACCGCGCGGTGGTGATCCGAGATCACCGGACCGCATACGGTCAAGCGATCCCCGCCGGGATCGAAGGCAAAAACCCTCGGCTGGACGCCGAGGGTGGCGATCGGCCCTAGGGCACGATCGCCGTGCGCGTAGGGGCCCCGGCTGGAGCCGGGGCGTGCGATCGACCATGGTGGTCGATCGCTGGGGGCAGCCGCGGGCTGGTGCCGCGGCAGTCGCCCCCTCCTCCCGGCGATGGCGGTGAGTCGCCGGACTCACCGCCGGGGGGCTGCTCGGAGCAGCCCCGGGGATGCGCGAAGCATCCCGGCGATCGCAAACGCGATCGCGAACCCCCTCCATGCGGGGGTTCGGCTGGACAGCCGCGGGTTTATCCCGCGGCGGGTGTTCGGTCGAGCCTCGGTTCGCGTACGGTGGTTCGCGGTGGTTTCCGGCGAAGGTTTTATTCGATTGGATTGTCGGTTCCGCAATTTAGACAATCCGGATATTCGAAGGATTTCGGTCGGAATTAATTAGATAATTTATTTTATTTAAATTTATTAATTCCGGGATATCGATTTCCAACAACACTTTCCCGTCAAGAATTCACGGCGTGTCATATATAAAATACCGTGACCCAACTTTACCGGTAATTAACCTTTTATTCTAATCGGTCAATTCATTTGGAAAATCAAAGTCACTAATATTAAATATACACACCCGCAATAATATCGGGGATTAAGAATAAAATACACTGAGATTTAAATCGATTATCCAAGGCAATTCTAATCGATAAATCTCAAGCGATCCGCCCAATACACCAAGTGTACAAGTATGATAAAATAATCAAGACCGATTATTTTCTCTCTCATACAACGACTATACCGATGGCTTGGTCCGTGTCCATCTAGGTCGTGAGCAACTGTTCGATTAAATACGAGTAACCGATAGTATGATCTTCCGTGTGACGACGCACACCATACTAACTACAACGTATATAATCTAGAACTATATTTTGCATATATTTAATTATCAATAATTAAAAGTAAACAATTGTTTATTCATTTAAATAGATTAAATGCTATGACCGGGAGTTTACGTTACTTAAATCTAGATATTAAGTATACAACTCAAACAATAACACCTTTGTAACCCCCCCCCCCCCCCCCCCCATAATGGTGATATTGATGTATAATCATTATCACACATTAAGGTGTGTTAATGGTGAATTGGAATGGTCATGTCCACATCCTCATGCCACATTGCATTGGATGTGGTCCCATTCGCTTGCGTGCCATGCCATGTCACACCATGTGACATGCATTCCATGCATCCCATGCATGTACGTAAATCACATCGAATATAAACCTAGTTTATATATTTATCGATTCCAAATCGACTCATTTTAGCAAACACTTATAGCTCGTATTTTCGGTTCGTGTGTGACCCTGTAGGTATAATTATCGATCAGTATTAATATTATTTAATAATTATTTAAACATCCATAGACGACCTTATGACTTTATCGATTGCACACGTAGGATCGAAGGACATATCCCAACACTCTCTAGAATATCAAGTATGATAATCTTGTCTTAGTAAATAGAGAAGACCATGTAGTGCTTTTATAGGCTACGTAGGGGACCTTAAGGAAGTAGAATATTGTGCTTCTTATGGAATTAATTAAATTGAGCCCAAGCTCAAATCTATTAATTAATCCATACATTATATTTAACTTCACTGTATAAATATAATTGCAATTCCCAATATTAAACCATATTATATCAAATAATATCTTCTGGAGTAAAGTCCATGAATAAATTATATTTATTGCTAATTAATTTATTCAGTAATTCCGAGACTAGTACCACTTAACTTTATTATCATGCGGATCAAATCCACTTGCAAGGTTTACATGATAATCCTTATGAGCTCATCTCGGGGACATTATCAACCCTTATTGGGACACTCATTTCCGTCAAGAATTTACAGCATGTCATACATAAAATACAGTGACCCAATTTACCGGTAATTGTCCTAATATATCTAATTAGACAATTCCATTGGTTAGTCAAAATCACTAATATTAAATGCACACACCCGCAATAATATCAGTGATTAAGAATAAAATACACTGAGATTTAATTCGATTATCCAAGGTAATCCTGATCGAATAATCTCAAGGGGTCCACTCAACACACCAAGTGTACATGTATAATAAAATAATTAAGACAAATTATTTCCTCTTATTATACAACGACTATACCGATGGTATGATCTTCCGTGTGACGTCGCACACCATACTAACTACAACGTATATAAGCTAGGACTATAATTTGCATGTATTTAATTAAACATAATTAATTGTAAATAATTGTTTATTATTAAATAGGATAAACGACTTTATACGAGTTCACACGTTACTTAAATCTAGACATTAAGTATACAACTCCATCAGTTTGCCTGTAAGGACAATTGGCCTACGGCTAGCCGTAGGGGACCCCGTATGGCCTCTTGGAGGGAAGCTATGCGCGCGAATGCGCGCGCAGTCCCCTGCGGGGATCCCCTACGGCTGGGGGAGTAGGGGTTGCCGTATGGGAACTCAGAATAAGATCCCCGTAGGGAATGCCGTAGGGGAACCCCTACGAGAAAAAAGGTCGTTGGGAATCTCCGTAAGGGTTGACTGATTTTCTTGTAGTGATAACTAATTAAACAGTAATTAGGGTTTAACTGTAATTAGGGTTTCTAACACGAACCCTCCTTCTTGGTTACAATTCTTCGTTAGGCCTCGATGCTTCGCTCATCATTCTTCACGTAACGCCAGAACCAGGGATCACCTCCTTATCTTCTACTCCATCAAAGCTGACAATTATGATCGATGCTTGCTAGAAGCACATCAAGTTTTTCATTTCTTCTCTGCTTGTTAGCAATTTTGCATTGAATTGCACATAAATTAGCTTCTTGAACGAAAAGATAAATATGTTATTAATGATCAAAAAAGTTTGGCTGAAGCCTTACATTAGATCTCGAGCAGTACGAAAACTAGTTCGATATAAATTTAATTAAGTTTTGACGTCACCAAACATTTAACGAACCTATTTTAGATTTGCAACTGAATTTGCTCTTCAATTTCCACGGCTACACGTCCTACGTCACACTGTTGTAGTGTCTATGGTATATCTCAAGCATAAAAAATAAAAAAATCCTCTGATTTTAAATGTTTATACCACAAGATAATTTCACTAATTATAAACCAGTAAACTCTCATATGGTAATAGAGATAGTGATCACGAAGATGAAAAGACATTGACAAGATAACAAATACTTGATTCATCACGACACTTTCAAATGAACACTACAAAAAAAATTGAGAATATCGACGATCATCGTCGACGGCAAGGCAGCGCCACTGATCGATCATCGACAGATTTTCTGAAGCCCAAGTCAATCTTCAATATTTTGTTATTGTAAATAAATAAAATAAGTAAAAAAGTAATTATTATTTTATAATTAGTAATCTTTACATCTATTATTAAGTTACAATTAATTTTAAAATATTATATTTGTTAATCTTTTTATTTCTAATTTTTGTTTGTTCACTTCATTAAAAAATTCAAAATATTCAATCCCTATTTTATAATATATTTTTTGGTTTAATAATATTATTTTACAATTTTTGTATTTTTTTCGATTGTAATTAAGTATTTTTTCAACAATTTTTAAAATAATTTTGGTCTTTGTTTCAACATAGGTTTGAAACCTATTTATATAGAATTCATTGAGAGATGAAAATTTTAAAAATCAAGATCCAAAGATTGAAAATTTAACTATATGGGTTGAGTTTGGACCAATCAAAGCTCTGCCCATGCTACTCGATTGACCTAATATCACAAAAACTATTGAACACAAGCCCCAAAACCAAAGAAACTTGAAACTTTTAAATGACATACTTACTATTAATTTGATGAACTTATAAAATTACAAAGTGGTAGAAGTAGTTGAGTCAAAATATAATAGATTTGTGACAATGATCAATTGCTCAATAATAATGCTGAATGCTCTCTAAGTTGTTTTAACTTATCAAACATGACTTGTACAAATACTATTATTTTAAGTTGCATGTATACAAAAAATATATAAATTGTTGGAGGTAAAATACACAAATTCATTAAAAGATGTGCCTACATATATGTATGGAAGAGACATTATAGTATTGGAATGTACGCACGCAGGAAGGTGCATCGTACAGATAGAAGATGTGAATTAGCAGAACATTAGTACCCGACAAAGAGACCTTAGTCCGGGAAATACGGGTTGTATTGGGTCACCCTCACATGCCACCATGTGGAAACCCAATGTTTCCTCTCTTTTACTTTCTTTAATTAATAAATAATCTTCAATTAATTTCTTGCTAATAATTGAGCTGATCTCAGTATGATTTATTTTTAAATCAATTACTAATTAATTAGTGCATGATTGGATGCTAGCTACTTTAATTTCACCTTTATGACTCATGGCATAATTTCATGCATAAAAGTGTTTACTTTATAGGTTGTTTTTAAATTATTTTAGTAAAATTATTCTTTTTAAAAATTAACATATATACAAATAAAATTTGGAAAGTTAATCATATTTTCAAAATAAAGTTGTATATATAATATTTCTAAATATTAAGATGTAAAGATTTAAATTAGTGGATCACAAATTGACATCAACATCACTTTGATTTGATCGATTATTTGAATAGGTACATAACATCACCTTAATAACTAAGGTATTAGGGTGTACCTGTTTAAATTTAATTTTAGCTCAAATTAATTTGATTAAATTCAGTTAAGTTATATATGTTCATATTGATTAAATTCAATTTAGAACATTTTGACTTACTTCATTTCCAAATATTGAAGAAAATATTAAAAAAAAAAAGTAATGATTTCGTGTAAAACAACATAACTTATGAATATATAATTTTTAATAATAATTAATGTGTAAAAAATATTATTATAAAAAAATCCATCGATTTAAATAAATTCAAATTTATTCTTTTCAGTACACTATTAATTCAAGTTTATTCGGTTAAATTTAACCGAATTCAATTTAAAAGAACAAATTCATATATAGTGGCAACATCAACGATCAAGCTTGATAAAGTGAATACTCGAGTCGGCTCGGCTTATTTGCAGGCCTACCAAAATCAACCAAAATTCCTCACAAGTCAAAACACAAATACTACATCAATCTGTCTCAACTTGATATTCATAATAATTTGGGCACAGACGGAAAATTTTAAAAAATGTGTGAGTTTTTAATTTTTTACCAAAAACTAAGAGAAAAATATATTTTAAATTGAAAAATAAAATATTTGTGAATAAAATTAAAAAATAGAGTAAAAAAATAATTGTAAAATTGTAGTATATTTTATTTTTTTAGAATTAAAAATATATTGTGGAATGTGTCACAAATAAAAGTATGAATAATACTGTAACATAGAAAGTGCAGAAAATAAAAGGAAAAAAATTAAAACAAGAAAATTCAATTAAACATAACAAGATTTTTTTTATGATTATGCAATTTTGTATGATATTCAATTATACTCACATTTGGTCTAAAGAAATTGAAATCCAAATTTTTATCAATTTATAAAGAAAGATACGAGTTTAAAGCAAATCACTTTTAAAGATTTTGATATATTATTATTATATTTGAAATACAAAATAATTACTACTATATATTATACACACATGTGTGTGTATGTACGTACATACATACTCCTATGTAACTTTTGAATAAGCCAATATCCTTCTCGGGATTGGTGGAACAGACTTCCAATTCTCCTATAAATACTCTTGTCTTCCCCTCTTCTCCCACACAAACTACACTTTGTAAACCCTAATTTATTAATTCATTTCTGCCCCTCTTCTTATTCTTCCACAGCTTTCTTGAACTGCATGGGCAACAAACCGACCTAATTCGATCTATCGATCTCCGTGTTTGGTTGTAGTTGTGGTTCAATAAAGCTGTGGGAAGATACGAAGAGGGTCATTGCATCATCGCACAGGCACCGTGCTCATCCATATCGAATTTCAAACTCGGACCATCCATGGTATATATATTTTATCAAATTCAATACTCTTTCAATTTTTGTTCACAAAATTTTCGGTATGATATATATATATATATATTAATACTATTTTTTGTATCGATTTTATTTGGTGTGTGTATGCCAAAAATCACCGTAGATTAAACTTACAACAAATACCACCAAATAAATTAAAATTTTCTCAGTGGTACCATGAATATTATGAATTTTTAATGTATATAAGGTTTTTCAAAAAAATTGTAAGAACGGGAAAAAAATGATATATATATATATATATATATATATATATATATATATATATATATATATATATATATATATATATATATATATATATATATATATATAGGATTAAAAGAATCCATTTCACATCAAGAATGTTTTGTCTTGTTAAGGCTTTGATGTATGGATCAGATCCTAATGTTCATGTATGATATATATATATATATATATATATATATATATATATATATATATATATATATATATATATATATATATATATATATATATATATATATTATAATGATGATGATCATAATACAAAATCATGATAATTACATTACTGCATTATTAATCTTGGCCCCCATCCCCTATTGCCCATTGTGGTCCAAATTGCCCTATTTATTTGTTGTGCTGATTTTTATTTGAAATGAATGTATTATTGGCTTTTGAACAACATTCATATTTAATTTTGGAATATTGTAACAAGTATATATATATATTCTCGATCACCCATTTCAATTGCGAGTCACTGGCCACCCATTTTTTTTTATCGAATTTAAGAAAATTTCAATATATACGTAGATTAGATTTGAGATCGAAACAAGTTGGACTATATATCTAATTGAGCTGGACAATAATAATTTACCTAGCTAACTATCAAACTCCATAATACTTAATTAATTTGTAATTAATTAAGATTTGATATATACTACGGTATTAAATTTGAAATATCGAATTACGTTATAATACAAGTTTGGTTGATCGAGTCACAAAAGCACTTGTATGTATTTGTATTCGCTTTAGTCTATTTTGTCCATATATGGAGAAAATAATTGAAAAATAATTTTAAAGAAAGGTAGGGATTGAAGAGACAGCAAAGGTGCTTTCATATATATTCATGTTCATTTAATTAATAAATCAATTATATATAATTTATTTATTTTTGTTGATTGATGTTATTTGAAACCAACCAAAGCCTTTTTGAGTCATTTCCAACAGTTAAAGTAGTTCCCACTATTGTGTATTGCTTGGTCAATTCAGTCAATATATATATTCCAAAAGTCAATTGAGATTTCGATTTGTATGAGGAAACAAGTAATATGACTTGTTACATCGTCAAAAGGGATCGATCGTTTAATTTAATTACATCGATCGTCGATACTTGTACTTTGTACTTTGTAGTACTACTGTTACATGTCAGCTCGACTATCATATACAGTATGTTTTATTGTGTATGTGTTTTGTAGATTGATCCGAATGAAATTGATTTATATCGATTGGTTTAGACTCATATTAGTATATAAAAGCTCAGATCTCAACATAAAATTCTAAAACAGCAGTAGTCTTAATTATAAAGATATATATATTTATATATGATTACTAACACATTTCAGTAATCGAAAATACTTTATTTCATAAAACATTTCATAACATGAGAAGCCCACAAGGAGATGATTTTGTCGCAATCATCGAGCTTAAAACCTGGATCATTCCATCGGCAGCGTGGAAGCTAGAAAACGTGTTACAATAAAAGAACATTAATATCAGAATGCTCGATCGGCTAAAGATCAATCGCTAACACGTTTTTGTTTTGAAATTAAGTTAAACCTCGGAGCAAAATCCAATCACGATGAAGACGAGCCAGTGATTGCACAAACCATTTAGGGTGTTTTCATGCATGCTCACTAATTAAAATTAGTGAATAACTTATGTAATTAAATGGCTATAACTCAATCGTCAAGGGTAAAATAGTAAAACCAATTAAAGCTTCATTGCTTAATTATATAAGTGTGGAAACAAATTGTATACCCTTTTGATGGAAATTAAGTACACCTCTTCAACTCAATCTTGATTACGTACACAATTATGCAATATCGATTATTCGAACATTGTACAAGTAAACACCGACACTAGCTAGTCGACTTTGGTGACCTAGGAGGACGTTCGATATCATCTTGAACCGATGTTAACTGACCTTTTCGATATCATAGTAATAAAAGAAAAACAGAACAAAAGTGAAAGCAAAGAATAAGCAAATTAAGATGGAGTTCTATACTAATATTGGGTAGTTGTAATGTAGTTGCACAGTTGAGGAGGCAATATAGCATTAACAGCTTTGTCACACAAACACACAAGTTTCAGTATAGATATAAATGTATAGTGTGTGTATTGGAAAAGAATAAAATATATATATATAAATAAAAAATAAAATAAAAATCAGAATTTATATATTTTAATTCCTTTTGGCAGTAGTGACAAAATTCAAGCTTGATTCACTGAAATGTATGAGATCACACAGATGCAAAAAACAAAAGGGAAAGCAAGATAAGCAATCAATTATTGTTGACAAAGAGGAAAGGAATCTTCTGTGCTAAATTATAACATTTTCACTTTTCACCCTTGGAAAAAAATAAAAATAAAAAACTTCATATAACCTAGCTAGCAACATATACAGTACATACTTAATTTTGTAAATACTCCAAACCTCAGGGGTAGTTTTGCAATTTACATATATATCCCACTTGTGATCATATGAGAATTGAGAAGAAGAAGAAGAAAGAGAGTTGGGTTGGGTTGGTACCATATACTTTTCATCATGAACCGGAGATCGAGTCGACGATACGTCGGGCGGCACCTTGAAGAGAGAAAGTCCGGAATTCGCCATGTTTTCCCACAACTTTCTTGAACTTGAATTCCGAGAAGAACTAAAGCAGCACGAATTGAAGTTCAAGAAAGCTGTGGAAGAGCATGAATGGACTTGATGGTAATTTCTTGAAGTTGTACAGCAGTAATTAAATAGAGAAACTATTGGATGAGTAATTTTTATTTTTTTGCATGCCCATACAAAGTTTGTTAGGACCACTCTAGCTACCACAATTTGTGTGTGTGTGTGGAAAGCAACTTTATAGAGGAAGGGATGAAACAAAGTAGGGTTCACTCCACAAACAAGGCCAATATTGCTCACATGTAGGTTGTGCTCATGATCTACTTGTGGGGTACATGGATCAAGATTAGAGATATCATGTTCAATTAATTAGGAGGAGGAGAGGAGCTTGATCATGCATCATGATTATTCCATTTCTAAAATTCACTCAAACAACACTTGCATGTCTCTATGATTTGAATAGCTATTTATAAATATATCATGATGTCACAAATAACAACATATATACTTCATGTGTAAATTAAAAGGCAAAACTTGCCATTTGGTCATCTAACTTTGAAGAAGATGTGATTTTGGTCCTATAATTTTGAGGGGTTGCGATTTCAGTCGTATCTAAATTTGCGGTTTTGACCCGTGTAAAATTTATCGTAGTTTTTATCATGTTTTTATCACTTATTTCTCAATTAGTTACTGATCATTTAATTGTTATAAAAATGTTGTGTTCCTTATCATATCATCATGGAATCCTAAAATAATAATTTTAAACACTTCAACGATCACATACCTTCCAAAATTACGGAATGAAAAATTAATCAAAATTGCAACATTGTCAAATTTATAATATTGACTTTTGAATTGCAAATGATTTTAAATAGGTAACTCACAATTACAAGATAACTAAAATTGCAATTTCGGCCCTAAATAAATTAAATTATTTATTTATAAATAATTTATTGGATGGAGTTTCTCGTCTCTTCTCTTTATTAAAAAAATAAAAATAAAAAATAAAAATTATTGAGATCTATAAATATGGCAACTACATTAAATGAACAATAATAATAAGCCAAACACAATTAGTTAAAAATATAGGGTAATGGTCTAAAAAAGTGGGAATAGAAAGGGAAAAATGATAATAACATCCCATCCCCCATCACATGCCAGCATGTGGACATGATCTCCTACCTATTTTTTTGATAGAAAAAGTTGGTTATGGACCCCCAATTCTTGTGGTATTTTCTAGATCATACACCCTAATATTTATATTATCTTCACTTAAATATCTGTCAATGAGTTTTATATTATTTTTTTCATAATTAATTCTTCTTTATTCTTCTTCTTCTTCACATGTGCATGGATCACTTCTTTTATTAATCAGAGAAAATAAAATTGCAGATTCCTAAACTATTGGGGTTTGACAATTAATTAACCACATAATATTTATTTTTTTGTTTTTTTTACAAACCACCTACAAACTTTTGGAAATTTACATGTTACACTTACACTTACACCTATATATATATATATATAAACTTCACATGATATTTTTGAGGTTATTCACCACACATCGGTTTTGAAACAACCATAGTTGTAGCCAATGTGAAAAGTTGCGACTGTCACTTACTAGATTAGTCGAGGAGTAGCTAGCTCATGGAGTGTCGTCGAGGGCCCACGATGAGACCCTGTTGAAACCATACCATCCGATGACACGAATTTCCGCTGAGGAATCGCAAACTGTGCCAAGAGGTGGGAATTCTTGCCGAGATCACGCATGAAATGCCTGCCAACAGAGAGCATAGAACCTTGGGACTTGTTCAAAGCCATTTTTTTAGACTTGGCATTTTCTGGCCACTTAAAAGAATTTTATTTATTTATTTTATGTACAATGAATCAATTACTCCTGATTTTTCAGGTTAATTTTGAAACTTTTTGGATCAAAGTACATAAAATTGCAGTTTGAAAACAACTTACCGTCATTCTACCTTTTATCTTCCACAAAACCTAAATATCAATTAGTTTCATAACAAAGATTTCAAAACTAGCTATAAATTTGCAGAAACTCAAATCATATTTATAAATATAAATATTGTATTAAATTTGAGTTATTCAAATTATTACATGTAAACAAATGATGAGGTCACAATGGCTGTATCTCTTTAACCAGCCATTCAAGCAAATACAAAGCATATATAATATAGGTAACAAATCCAGTTATACATAAACGCACCACACACAGTGCAAGTACAATGTCTATGTTTTCAAACACGATAAAAATCACAAACTAGCAGAGCAGCAACAAACATATATTAGCAGATCATCGGCCAACCCAGGATTCCAACAAAGCTCCACCCACTTGTATAGAAGCATAAGTATTCGTGTGACTACAGCATAGCTGCTTCGCTCCACACAGATGATGCATGCAGAGGTTATATATTAATTAGAAGACGTCAGGGTTAAAACGTCCAGGAAACGAGCTATTTTGTTGGGCCTGCTTCAGGTGCATTGCAAGGGCATAGTTGTTGATCTGGAGAAAAAATACAAATGTATCCTCGTCAACGAGAGGTTCCCTACCCTACTGAGTGCACGTAGAAACATAATATAGTACACACAAACAAGTTCAACTATGTACTAATATAGTACACACCATGAACTTGCTACATATACAATCTCCATGTTCCAGGAATTACCGAGTAGTATACAATTAACCAACTAGAATGACAGACCTGAAAGTAATCTAAATTAATTGCCACCTTACAAACTCATTTCTCTCTTACGAACCAATTTATGAACATTGTAAATTTAGCAAGTGAACCTCACCTCAAGAGTACGCAGTTGCTCCTGGTACTGAGATACTAGCTGTTTTAGCTGATGTAATTCCTGGCCCATTTCTTCAAATTCCTTCTGTCTCTCGTGTTGGATAGAAACTGCTCGTTTCAAAATAGCATTTTCCTGAAGCAATGCTTCTAGTTGCTGCTTTAGCATAATGTTTTCCTACAAAGGATAACAGATGTTAATCTTATAGAAAAAGTAGAAAACCAAATAGTTACACCATGATTGTTAAATAATCTAAATCAATTAAGGTTGGATATGTACACCGTGCTAGATGGTAAGAAATAACATAATAAGAAGCACCTCCTGAAAACTCTTGGCAGCCTCTGCACTTGCATTCACACAAATGGACTTCTCCAATGCCTCAAGTGCTCTCGACAAGCGTGCTTTAGCATCTTCTATATTTGAAGCATTAACAACTTCTCTAACCAAAAGCTCCACCCACTCTGCTCCATCGGCAGGGAAATTATTTTCCACAGGTGGTTCCTCTCTTGGAGCAGTTTGCCCCTCATTGCTTGACACTGGACATGAACATAACAGAGAAACATACTCATGTTACCATTTATTTAGTTAGGTGCAAAAATAAGTTACTGGAAAAACCCTAACAATCACGAGTTCGTAATATAAAAAAATGAGTCAGCAGTATTCAAAATAAAGATAAACAAAGCAAAAAATAAGAATTATATACTAAAAATAAAACTGAAATGCAACATTGGCCAATTAAGGAGTTCGGAGTTTAAGTCCATTGATTTTCAATTTCAACACTAATAATATTTCCGTTGCTTTAACTTTCATGTACACATTTTCCATTAATTCATAAAAGATATCCAAAATGGATATGACAGGTTTGCATGTGTTAGAGAGCAGGTTTATGAACGTCGTCGGGGACGGGCTCAGGCCTATTAACGGGCCTGCTGGACAGTCCGCTTATTATTATTATTATTATTATTATTATTATTATTATTATTATTATTATTATTATTATTATTATTATAATGTTTTAATTATTTAGGGTTATTTATTTTTGGTATGTCTAGGATTATTATATAAGTTGTTTCTTAGGGTTTTAAGATGGATTATTGAGATTAATTATTGGAAAAGCTTGAGCTTTTGTGGGCAAACGGTTCTGCCGTTTGATTATGATTAATATGGTATATATGCTTATCCAAAATTCTGCAGTGGCCTATCCGTCCTAGGCCCTAACCCTTTGATAGAGTGAAGATGATCGGCAAAATAAGAATATAAAATATACTGCTGAAAAAGGCAAAAACACCTCAAAGAGGCCACAGAGAATCTCTCTGCCACAGCTCACGCTGCTAACCCTAATAAAATCTCAGATGCCCTAACCTTAATGAAAGGCTATCTATATATAAAATTAATTAAAGTCGAAGAACAAAGCCCACAAATTAATTAAAATAACTTAAATTATAATAAACTAAATTAGATTATTAATTAGCCAACTCCAGCGGGCCTGTTGCTATCACCCTTGCAATCATGACAATAGGTAGAAGGAAGCTTTCTACGAAACGTCGAAAATATCCATTACAAACTTGTGATACATGTCCATGGATATTTTACAATCATCCCATGGCATTGGTAAGCGTAATAGGGGTGTGGAAACTGGAAAGCGCATTAGAGGAATATATAGCTAAAGCTAACATCATTTGTTGATTATCTAATTTAGTTTACTAGGGTTAAGTTATTATATTTAATTAATGGTCTTTGTTCTTGGGCTTTAATTAGGGATTAATTAATATCTATATAAGCGTAGGTCTTTCATTAGGGAGGATATGAGAATTATTAGGGTTTTGCAGCGTAGGATATTCTCTGTGGACCTGGTTTGAGGTACAATATTTGGTTTTTCAATATTATATTTTATATTCTTTCTTTCTTCTCCACGCTCACCGCACGCACCAATTGATAGAGTGAAGATGAGTTGAAAGGAGAATAAAAAATATATTTATACAAAAAGCCAAATACCTCAAACGAGGTCCACAGAGATAACCTCTGCTGCTACATCCTAAGCTGCATAAACCCTAATAATTTTGATATGTCTTCCACCTACGCTTATATAGATATTAATTAAACCTTAATTAAAGCTCAAGAACAAAGCCCATTAATTAAATATAATAACTTCAAATATAATAAACTAAATTAGATAATTAATTAGCCAATTCCAGCGGGCATGTTGCTATCAATTGCTCCTCTCGGTGAAACAGCCTTGTTCTCAAGGCTGAACTCAGAAAATTGCCCCCGCTCTAAGCTCTAAATAAAACTTGAAGTGGCCCAAAATTTCATTCTGTTCAGCGATGGCCTGGACCCTCCCTTCTCCTGGTGAAAAGGGAACTAGAAGGGGATGTGGTGGATTATAAACCACCTCTAACATTGTTGTGCATGCGGTTTTAAAAAGGTCCCACCAGAATTAACTCGAGAAGAGGAGATCTCGACCAGAATCTTTCGACGACACTATCCCGTGTAATCGCACAATTCCTCGCAACAAGCTATAGTGCTTCGGATCCGGCCTGCCTTCCTCGAGACCTCCAATAATTTTGGCTAGCCCTGAATTCATTCCAACCTCCTTTTGCAGCCGACTCCAAATTGATAGAGGGAAGAAGATTGGAAAAGAAAGAATATAAAATATAATATTGAAAAACCAAATATTGTACCACAAACGTCCACAAAGATATTCTCTGCTGCCACAGCCTAAACTGCACAAACCCTAATAATTCTGATATCCTCCCTAATAAAAGACCTACGCTTATATAGATATTAATTAAACCCTAATTAAAGCCCAAGAACAAAGCCCATTAATTAAATATAATAACTTAACTCTAGTAAACTAAATTAGATAATCAACTCATCCAACTCCTTATATACTCTAAAAACCAAGAAAACTTCCTGGAAGATTCACCCGCGTGGTGCGAGTCAGCTCGCAACTGAATTGGCTCGGCCTCAACCATAAGAGGAGGGTTTCCTTGTATGTATGGCTGACTCATGCACCTCGACACCGACTCATGCACCTCAACAAGTCTCAGCCCTGAACGACTTGGAAGTCAAGGCACACGATTCTGCCGTTTTAAGGGGTTCAATTCTACCTTTGTGTAAGTTCAACTTCTGAGAAGCAAAACATGAAATAAAGAATGCAGGCCTGATGCAACTAAAGCTCTGCTCAATTTGTATATTTGGAAACCCAAAAAGTACTAAAGCAATTAGCAAGCCCTCCATGCAAACTGACATAGGAAATGAAAGAGAAAAAATCCACTTCAATAGCATCAAAAAATGCATATTTGATTCAGGACTACAGGTGAATCAAATTTGTTTTGCCACATTACTAAGTTATATTCTAGAAATATCAGGATTGAAAGTCAAAAAACCTTCCTTAGGTGTCACATGAGATGGATGTACTTGCCTCCCTGGCGTTTAAATCAGACCTCTATTTTGGTACAAAGAAAATGAGTTAACCAAGAATGTCCCAGCATCAGTCTACTGCTTTACAAGAATGAACCTACATGAAGACTAACTTTTTCTAGGAAAAAGTGACGAAAAGGCAAAGTTAAGCTAGCAATCACTATAAAATGATAAATGAATAGATTTCCTCTTCCAATGATTCTCCCACCCTCTCCACTTAATCTCTTCCGCATATATAATTGGCGGAAGCTGTTGCTTAGAAAGTAGAAACTTAGCAACAAAAATTATTATATAAACGTAAGGAACACTGTAAGCATCAGAAGCATAAATCTCCAAACATAACTGAAATCTTATTATATGAAGTTATGAACTTACCAAACACTGAAAGCATCAGAAACTTAGATCACCAAACATAACCTTACAAAGTGAGGTCTCATTTGACAAAGGAAAAAAAGAAGCACCTTGGGCACAAGATTGAGCGTCAGCTTCCTGGGCAATATCAGATGCACTTGCTCCAGCACTCAACCGAAGATCATTTAATCTTTTGATAGCAGAATCCAGATCGCCACCAGATTCTTCGAGGGCTTTCTCCAAAAACTTCAAGCCAAAAGCATATGCCATCAATTAGTTAGTTTAAATATCAAGAAAATAAGATAGAACGTGCATTCAAATAATCTATGTACATAATTCATAATCACGACACATGACATTGAGAAGAATGTATCCTTTTGCGGATATCTAAGATGAAGAATTGTGTCTTACTTACATCACGGTGCTCACTAGAGAACAAAACAATAAAAGCTTATAAGTATACAATGTCAACAACTACTCACTACTGTGAATTGGTTGATTTCATTTAGTAGCTTTGATTGATAGTGTAGTATCAGAAGAGAAAAAGGATTACACAATTCAAAATTACACATCATTTAGATCCTTCATCAACAAAACTAAATATTCATTTTACAAAATCTGAGGTCTGGCAAAGTCGTTCCTACTTAAAAGTTTAAGCTTTGTGGAGAAACAAGCTGAATCAGAACTTCTATGAAGAGCATGCTCAACCTTATTCTGTAAAAGCATTCTAGTTTTGTTGATTATAAATAACATTGGTGACAACCAAGAACTCACAATAACAGACACAGAACTGCTGACATACATACTCAATTCAAGAAGAAGGGTTATATTCCAGGCTTAACAACCAAATGGTTCCAGATAACACATACTAATGTAATATGATACATATGGACATCGCATTTGTTCCTTCAACAAATCCGGAAAGGAAAATAAAATTTACTTAAAAATGATTCCAATGTAACACCAAAACTGATGTTTATACTGCCAGCAAGTTATATATTTCCAACCTGTAATACGATTCTGGTGGTGGTTACTAAGAGATGATTTCACTTAACTTCAGATTCTACAATTAAGATTTCATGGGGACAAAAATACGAGCAGAATTTATTAGACGAACATTGGCAGTTTGAATGCATCCACCACCAAAATAGTAGACCAGCATCTAATAGAATCGAAGTATGAAAAGTAGAAGACATTTTTCAAGGACAAAATGATCAACCAATAAATTACACCCACAAATCATTTTAAAATATCACCAAAATAGCAACAAGGGAAAAAAACTCAACTTTGACGAATACAAACACATATACCAATGAATCACACATATATTAAATACAGATTCCGAAAAAAAAATTAAAAAAAAAAATCAAAACAACACAAAGGTTCAAAATTCATAACACCCATTTCAAAACAAAAAGAACCTGTCGATCCATGTCAGGGAAGAGCGAGCCAAGATGATCGAGCACAGAATTGAAGAAGGAATAATTAGCCGACGGCCCAGCAGCCCTAGGAGGAGAGAAATTTCGGCCCGGAGATGAAGAAGAAGAACAACGGATCCTCTTGGACACTGGCGGCGACGACGACGGCGAATCCTCAAAGATGTTCGATCTCTTTCCGCACAATACCGCAGACATGTTTCGCTACCACGAAGAAATTCTCTCTCTAGTCTGTCTCCGATCCCTCCACCACCAGTTCTCTCATGCAGAATCAATCAATTTATGTTTATATGTAATTCTTAGGAAGAAAAGGAAGATCAATTCAATCGAGTTGATCTGATCTCATCTGATCCAACCTCAGTTAGGAAACAAATAAGGAAACCACATTTTCACACAGCTAGGGTTTCACTTTACATTTGGGGATAAATTAATTATGGGGCGGAGGCATTTTAAGGCCTAAGCGTATACAAGTTCTAAAGCCCCGTCCATAAAAATGTAAGTTAAGTATGCCAATTTGAATGAAAAGACTTAATGCCCTCAAAAGTTATCTTTTCTCACAAAACAACAAATTGAATATTACAAATTAATAAAAAGAATATCAGAAAAATAAAGTTGCCCCACAAAATCAATTTTCGACGTTTGAAATTCACACGCACGACGAGCGCCGCCACGGTGAAACATCAGCCCCGACCGTTATCGAATTAACTATTCAACTCCGTCTCCGGCGATCATCATTATGGCAAGCAGTGACAACATGGACACCCTAGACAATCGCGCTCAACCTCCGGTAAGTCCATAACCCTAGCTTTCCAACTTTCGATTATTCAAGCTTTGATGCTTGTAAATCATTCGATTTGTAATTTGATACCGGTATATTCATTCAAGATATGGTTTTTGTTTCCGACATTTTAAAATGGTTAATGGTTTATTGATCTCTGCAATTTTTTCGCATGCGGTTGTGTGTCAGTTCTGGTAGACGACGGTTCAACCGTGAGTTTTATCACCGTGTATTATCACGGTAGAGTTTAAGACGGTGATATATCTCACGGGTGACTTACACCGTTTGTACTTACGGTCTTGTACGAGCACGATCCACGACTGTGATTTATCTCACGGTGTAATGTTACCGCGTGTACTTACGGTCGTGTATGATCACGATTCACGATAGTGTTTTATTTGACGGTGTATGTGTACTAACAGTCTTGTACGTGCTCGATCCACGGTGTACATACACCGTGTGTATGTGTACTAACAGTCTTGTACGTGCTCGATCCACGGTGTACATACACCGTGTGTAATGTACACCGTGGAAAAACACCGTTTTGTATGTTCACGGTGAATTTACACCGTGATATTCAATAGTTTTTTTCTTACGGTGTAATTTCGTCTTATGGTTATGCACGATCCCGGTGGTTGACATCACCGTGTGTATCTTCACCGTGATATTCAATAGTTTTTGTACACCGTGGAAAAACACCGTTTTGTATGTTCACGGTGAATTTACACCGTGATATTCAATAGTTTTTTTCTTACGGTGTAATTCCGTCTTATGGTTATGCACGATCCCGGTGGTTGACATCACCGTGTGTATCTTCACCGTGATATTCAATAGTTTTTGTACACCGTGGAAAAACACCGTTTTGTATGTTCACGGTGAATTTACACCGTGATATTCAGTAGTTTTTTTCTTACGGTGTAATTCCGTCTTATGGTTATGCACGATCCCGGTGGTTGACATCACCGTGTGTATCTTCACCGTATACCCTTGATAACTGTTGTATATGCTCGTCGTGGATTTAACATCTCCGTGTACACTACACCCTTAGATGTTCACCGTGTACATTTCACCCTTTGACGTGCCACGGTGTTAATTTAAACTCACCGTGAATCGTGAAATCTTCTCTAATTTGATTGATATTTTCAGGCTGGGTACGAATGGAAAAGACCAGTAGCTTTGCAGTCGATCACCCCAAGAATCAATTTGTATTACCGTTTCGACGTGATAAACTTGATAAAGCGTGTTATGGGTTCAATCGACGGCGGCGATGCAACATTGGCTGAATTCGCTCAGCATTCCTATATGAAGCATTTTCTGGAATTCGTAAAACCCAACGAAGGATTAGTTAAAGGACATGCTGCACACGCATCTCGTTATTTGCATCATTTTCTATGTAGAGAGTTGACTGGTCCAACAATACCGGCGATGGAACATTGGTTTTATGTCGGTGAGAAGATCGCGAAATTCACACCGGCTGCTTATGCCATGGTAACGGGACTCAATTTTGGGCACTACACAGGCTTTGATATTTTTGAGTCACATGAGTTTCCTCCCGATAGCTTGTTTATTCGATTTTTCAAAGGAGATACAACCATTAGCTTATCGGAGCTACGCCAAAAGTTCAAGGATGTAAATCTCGACAAAGAAGCGAAGGCGGAGGATTATATGAAAGTAGCCAAGCTCCTCATGTATTATTTCATATTGCTTTGCCGAGACCATAAGGTTAAAATAGATAAGTCGGCATGGTTGTTGGTCGAGGACCACGATTGTTGGGAGGAATTTCCCTGGGGCGCTTATTCCTATCAGAATTTATCTTACTACCTCAAAACGACGTCCATGCATGATGATGAATCTACTTACCATTTCTACGGGCCGGTTTGGGCTTTTCAGTTTTGGATGTACGAGTCCGTACCGTCGATCTGAGTATTATGCACGAAACGTGCTCGGGTTACGAGAATTCCACATTGCCTGATGTGGGACTCTACTGCATCGAAACAAGCTGCGTGCGATGTCACTAAATTCTTCAATGAGAAGGTACTTTATTGAATTTTCATTATTAAAAAGCACACGCGTTGAACTTTATTGTTGTTGTACGTTGATACAGAGTATATTTGTCTATAGATGGAAGTTTTTGAATCGTTAATTCCTACACCGGAAGAGGCCAAAGCATTATCTTATGTTACTGTAACTGAATCTATAGATGATTGTGAGCTATTTTCTGTTGAATTCTGTCCACCTCGACGAAAATGAGGTATTAAGAAGAAAGATCGAGCCAAGCCGTCTCACAAGCGTGCTGCACAAAAAGCTTCACGTGCTATAGAAAGGCCTATTTCTAAGCGACGTGTTTCCGGACCTGATCTGACTTCTGTGACGGACATTTGCTGTCGAAAAGCAGGTGTCTTCGGTCCTGAGGGGCCGGACAACGATGAGATCGATCGCCAGGTAGGTAGGATTTGGTCTGCCGAACTGAGGGCAGATATTGTTTCGTTCCTTGCTGATGATTCTGGCACTTGCTTTAAGGAAGCTGTTGCTCAAAAAGTCTTCGAACTCATGAAACGTTTGTTGGAAATCGACTACCCGGGACGTGTTCGTTCGATCACTCGAACATCCGAACACTCCCAGTCGACCTCCAGGTAGCACTGCTCCGTTCACGTAACAGTCCTCGTGCCGATTCACGCCCAGCCATCGCCCCAAAGGACAACTGCGCGAATCAGCCACTGACCTGACTCAAACAGCGGGCGCTGTTGGTCATTCAGCGGGCGCTGAATAGGCCCCAAACAGCGGGCGCTGTTCGTCCGCGAACAGCAGCGCGACCTGCTGTTCCGAGCGCGTTTCCGGGCCGATTTTCCTCTTCCGACTACCGATCCGGAGGTCCTTGACCCCCCAGTAGTCGAGGAACATGATCCACGACACCCGGAACCCGATCTAAGATTCGATGCATAATCAACGAGAAAGAAATCGAATTATTGCGGAAATAGGGTTTCGATTTCTTATACCTTTGATGCGTGATTCGGAGAAGCCGAATAGGCGAACACCCTGAGACCTTCTAGTGTGTATCCTAGCCCTCGACGCCGGACGTTGTGTGGGCAACGATCCACCGGAGTCTTCTCTTCTTCTTTCTCCCTTGAACCCACGGTGAGAATTTTATTCTGTCTTCAGAAATATATTTGCGCTAGCAAATTAATTTCTACAGAATAAGTTATTGCGCAAACTAAATTAATTAAGTAGAGAAAAAGAATTAATTGCGCTAACAATTATTTTCTCTCCACAGAATTAATTATTGCGCAAAACTTAGGTTAGGAGAAGAGAGATTGAGGGGTTTATATAGGCCACACTAGGGACCTTAGGACAATTAATTAATTAGGCTAAATTGTAATTTAATTAAACCGGTGTCCTTAAAATAAAACCTTTAATTAAATCCAATTTTAATTATAATTAATTCCACTATAAAATTATAATTGAATTCGCAATTAATTAATCTATATTATTTTACCAATAATATTTCCGCCGAAATTACATATACGACTTTCCCCGTGTTTAAGATATCGAATGTCCACGAATTAATTTCAATTATTAATAATTAAATTAATTCGTTTCTTATTATCCGAGACTAGTACCACTCATCCTTATTATCATGTGGAACAAATCCACCTGCAGGGTTTACATGATAAACTTTATGAGCTCATCTCGGGACATCATCAACCCGATAAACGGGACACGGTTTCCTGTCTATAATCTATAGCATGCCGTGCGTACAATTACAATTCCCAATTTACCGAGAATCTCGACTAATCAATTAGTCTCACTCATTGGTTGATTAAAGAACCGAGAATTGGACACACGCACCTATAATTATATAGGGATTAGGAATTCGTATATCCGTAATATCTGAGGTCTAGTTCGATTACTTCGATTAGTATAAATCGAACGCCCTTCCGTGGTCCTGCTCAATACACCAAGTGTACGAGTGTAACATGATAGTCAAGACCGACTATCTACCAGTCACACTACGACGTACCGATGGATTGTCCCTGTCCATCTAAGTCATGAGCTATTGTTCGATAGTATACGAGTAACCGACAGTATGATCTTCCGCGTGTCTCCTCACGCCATACTGTCTACAACGTATACATCAAGGACTATTGCATTAAATGCAATCATGCTTAAATCATATCTTAAATTAAGGTATAGATAAGGAGTTCCGTATTTGCACTAAAATAGACATTTAGAATACAACTCCATCAATCTCCCACTTATACTAAAAGTCTAGTCGCCCTCTCCCAAACATCAGATTCCCATAACCTCATCACGCCTACCCAACGCTTTCGCTGGGAGTGCCTCTGTGAACGGGTTTTACCAGGCAATCCTCTCGATGCTATCTAGGTGACAACTTCATCGTCTTACTAGACGATCTCTCGAATCAGGTGGTACTTGCGCTCTACGTGTTATCTCCCACTGTGGACTCGTGGCATTTCAAGTTTGCCAATACCGCTATTCAAAATAGCTTTGGGTAAACTAGAAACCACATCTAAGTCCCTTAGGAAGTTCTGGAGCCACACTGACCTTTTAACTGCCTCAGAGGCCGTTATCCTTTCAGTTTCCATGGTAGAGTCCGTAATGCATTGCTGCTTTACATTCTTCCATGTGACTGCTCCAATTCACAGTGAGAACACATAGCCTGACTTCGACTTTCAACTGTCCCTGTTTGATTGGAAATTCAATTCTATGTAATCCAAAGGAAACAACTTGACTGCCTTGTAACTCAGAACATAATTCCTCGTCCTCTGCAGGAGCCTAAACATGTTCTTTACATCAGTCGAGTGATTCTTTCCAGGATTACTATGATATCTCACCACCATGCCCACGGCATAGTAGATATCAGTCTCGTGCATAGCATTATATACATTAAGCTTCCCACCATTAAGGTGCAGGGAACTGCTTACTCTTATCTATCTCCTTTATTGTGTCAGACACAAAACTTTAGATAAATGAATTCTACATCTAAAAGGTGAAGACCTTTCTTGGAATTCTGTATACTGCAACGAGTAAGAATTGTATTTACGTATGAGACTCGAGATAAGTTCTATGCTCTTTTCTGGCGATCATTTAAAACTTTGATCCCAAGAACATTCCCGACTTCTCCTTATTCTCTTACATTGAATTACTCGGACAACCATCCCTTTATGTCCGATAACATCTTTCATATTGTTGCCAATTTAGAAGGATGTTGTCTACATAAAGAATGAGAAAACACCACATCTTTTCTGTCACTTCTTTATTACACACAGGACCTTAACATGCCTTGAATGAATCCATGAAATGGATTTTCTCATAGGTCCGCATGTGTCCAAGGTCTTGAAGCTCCCTTCAATCCTAAGATTGATTAAGCTTGCTTACCGAATGCTCTTGGCTCTTTTCGATGAATCCCTCTGCCTGTCCCACACAGATGGTCCCGTCAAGATTTCGATTTAGAAATCCGTCTTGACTTCCATCTTCCATGTGAAGACAAAAGAATCCGGATCGACTTTAGCATAGCTACCGGCGAAAAAGTTTACTCATAATCGATCCCTTTCTTTCTGAGTGCACCCTTTCGCAACAAGCCTAGCCTTAAGGTTCACACCTTCCCGTCAGACCCTCTTTTCATCTTGTACACCCACTTGCAACCAATGGCTTTTACACCTTTGGGCGGTGCTACAAGATCCCATACAAGATTTGAATCCAAAGATTCAATCTCATATTTCATCGTCTTTTACCAAGACTGAGCATCTTGATCTTTCAGCGTCTCGTCATAGATCCAGGGGTCGGCTTCATGTTCTCTAGGTAACAAGTCCGAAGACTCTCCTATAAACATGAACCTGTCGGGTTGTCTAACAACCGTCCCACTACGACGACCCTCCGGTGTGTCTTTAGTGACTAAAAAATTACAGTAGTGAACTACTCAGTTAGGCTGGTTCTAAGTCTTGATCAGTCCCTCTAAGCACATTAAGTATTACCCTACTCTTGGGCTTGTGATATTGCATACATATATAGTCCATGTCTAAGAACCGAACATTGATGCAATTAATGAACATCTGGTCCTTTGGACTATATAACATATCTCAATTCGTTTTCTTAGGGTATCCTATAAACATCCGAATATCTGTACGAGTTTCCAAAGGAATCAAGTTCAGGATAAACGCCGCTGTTTCCAAGCCATATCCCAAAAACGAATTAGGTAACTCCGAACAACTCATTGTCTACTTTCCCATATCTATAAGAGTCTTATTCCTTCTTTACAACACATTATTTTGCCGAGGCATAAATGGTGTAGTCTGTCGGGAGTTAATCCCATTTTCTGATAAGTATGCCTTACTCCTCAAAGAGGTCTGCATATATCAGAGCGAATCAACTCTAGTACTTTCTTGGATCTTTTCCCTTTAACCGTAAAGGGTTGCTCGGTCATTAAAACTTCCAAGTATGATTCGAAGGTTGGAAGGTCCTTTCCTTCAACCTAGCCGAGTGGTCCATCAGCTTTCATCCTTTGAATCGTACTCAAGTTAAAATGATTTAGCCTAATATTCCATAAGTACATTTGATTCATCCTAGAAGGATCTTTACTCTTATTGGGGTTCGACAATGTGTTATTAGCTCCGGTCTGTTGCATCGTGGAAGAACACGGATTTAGTATTAAATTGTCTATCAATGTACCAGAATAGATAATATCCCCGTTTCCTACTCTGAAAAGTGTGAAACTATCAGAAGAAACGGAATATCCATTCTAAACCAATTTAGAAATCTTAAATGAAATTTCTTTCTAAATGCCGGCACATAAAGACAATTTATTAGAACTAAAATCCTACGGTTTAAAACCATTTAACATCTCCCACTGCAACGGCTGTTACCTTAACATTATTGCCCATTGTAGGTTACTACTTCTTCCTTTCTAAGTCTCCGGGTTTCCTGGAACCCCTGCATTTAAGTGCAGACATGTTTAGTGGTTCCCGTATCCACACACCAGGTACTGGTGGATAACACCACTGAGCATGTTTCGGTGACTAAGGAAGAGTCAACTTCTTGTTGCTTGAGAGGACAATTAAAACTCCCAGTATCCAAACTGCTTATAACGGAAGCACTTGCCCCTTGGGCTTGCTTGTCCCATTCCGTGGTCCAGATATATTAGGCCCACAGGGTTTCCGTGTTTGCTTCTTCTTCCTTTTGCCGCCCGAAGGCCTAGGAAGAGCCAATTTCTCAGCCACAAGTGTTTTTGAGAGCCCTTAAAGATTCCCTCAGCCACTTGAAGTTCAACCAGGAGCTCCGCCAATGAATAAGACCTCTTATTCATATTTTAGTTCAGGCGGAACTGCTCAAAACTTCTCGGCAGAGACTGGAGCATAAAATCAACCTGGGTTACCCCATTGATAATTTCTCCCAGAATCTCTATCTCAATGTGATAGCCCATCATTCTAAGAACGTGATCCCTCACGGGCGTTCTTTCCGACATGATGGCCGTCATGAGTTGCCTCATTTTACTTTGCCCGGCTGTCCTGTCCTGAAAACCAAAAACTTCTTGAGGTTAAGCATCATATCATAGGTAATGGTCATGGCATGATCCCGATGTCGCAGCACATTTGACATGAAAACCAAAATGTTGCTCCGTGTCATCTCATAGCCTTGATCCATTTCCAATGAGCTTCCTTTCCTCAGTAGTGGAAGCTTCATTTGGCTCAGCAGGTCAATTGACTTGGAGTACATATTTGTACTCCTCTGCAGTTAGGACAATGTCCAAGTTTCTTCTCTTATCCATACAATCAGGTTCAGTGAGTTTGTTGACTTTTAATGGGAATAATACCATATAAAACAAACAATGAGTTTAATTCGATATCATTTCCCTCAAGTGATATCATTAAACTACCAATCATTTCCAAAATCCCATCAGACATAGCAAGCCACGTTCTTGTGGACGTTTACCAGTCCAAATGATTTTATGATTGGATTTCACTTCGGTCGTACATCATCATAGCAGTGACTCCGATGGGGAGGATACTATAAAGCGTACCTAAGTGTATACCATTTCTCAGTACTAAGTCTACCGCTCGGGAACTACATGTCCACCGCAAGCCACGTTCATGTGGACGTTTACGTTGACATGCGGTCCTCCACGACTTTCTATAACTGTCGAGCCTCAATTAATCCCAAAGTTCCGTTTCCATCTAGCAAGCCACGTTAGTGTGGACGTTTACTAAACAAACAACTTTATTAATTGAATCCTTCTTATTTAAATGTCATAGAGTCTCAATTAACCCAAAGTACCGTTTCCATTTAGCAAGCCACGATAGTGTGGACGTTTACTAAAACAAACAACTTTGTTAATAAACTCTTACATTTATTAAATTTCACAATTTTATTAATCAAAGCTTGATATCTCGTAAGTGAAACTCGAAGTTTCTAACCAGCGATCAATCATGCAATTGAACCCTATCTCTCACTAGGTGAGGGAGCCAACCAGACAATCGATCTAGTCATCGAATGACTCGAAAGTCTCTAATCTGTGTCATCGACATAACCAAGCGCTTTGGCTCCATTCCACTCCCCGGGGTGAGAATGAGTCGAGTTGAAATTAGTCTTTGAATGACAGATTAGACATTGCTTTTGAGAAATATAATTGTTCAATTTTATAAGTGGATTTTAAATTCGAATTTTGATCCAGTGATATCCGTGTGTCGAATTTATCCGATAGGGAGGATGACACTAAAGCCAACTCGTAAGTGACACACATCACTATCAAAACAGAGAATGGAGACCGCGGGATTGTTTCCAATCCCTCTCCCACTTAGTATTTTACGAAAGGGAAAACATGCATAAATAAATAAATCATAACAAAAGCACGTAAACACACAAAAAGCATTTAACGTGGTCCCGATTATTATGGCCTTTAAATATCTTCCATGCACATCTTCTCGGATCTTCGTCTCGTTGCTCGTCTCGGTCTCGATCCACCACCGACTCGTCTAAGTGCCAAGAGACGAACCCCTCCCACTGGAGTATCATCCCAGGCCTCGACGAGCGACCCGTGGTGTCCGTCGAACCCCCGCGCCGCTGCTGCCAAGTATCCAGCGAAACGGCGACCGCCGTTTAAGAAACGGCGACCGCCGTTTGCCCTTCAGCAGCTCGCGGGTTCGACTTCTCGACCCTCGTTCGTCCGGCCTCCGATCTTCTCTCGATCCACCAAGTAGCAGTAACATTACAAAGGTAAAACATACTACTTCCAGCATCGATCCTATACAGGTTGATCGATCCTATACATCCGGATAAAACGAAAAACGAAATAGAAAAACCTAAACGACTCAACCCGTCGTTTTAACTATTACATTCAAGCAACGATTTCAAAACCAAAACTGATCTCGACAAGCCCAAGAGTTTAACAAACCACAAACATATAGCACAATCACATGGCCATAATAATCGGGTTCGAACCTGCAAAACAAATCTCGCAAAAATACAACGAATCGACAAAACCGTCTCTGATACCAATTGTTGGAAATCGACTACCCGGGATGCGTTCGTTCGATCGCTCGAACATCCGAACACTCCCAGTCGACCTCCCGGAAGCGCTACTCCGTTCACGTGCCAGCCCGTGTCCCGATTCACGCCCAGCCATTGCCCCGAAGGACAACCGCACGAACCTGAGCTGGCTGCCCGAAAAACAGCGAAACGGCGGTCGCCGTTTCTAAAACGGCGGTCGCCGTTTGTCCTTCAGCAGGCGCGAACAGCTGCGCGACCTGCTGTTCCGTGACTAATTTTAAAAGTAAATTATTTATAAATAATTCTTTAAACTAAGTTAAAAAATATGACTACACTTGTATTATAAATGAAAAAATATTATTTTTTTTAAAGTGTGCCAATTAATATGAGATATTTAATGAAAAAAAAATTGTGTCTTATTATTAGACAATAAAAGTATTTTTTTATGATAAAAAAAAATTAAATATAAATCTTGAATCCTATAATCTATTATAATTATGTTTTCAAAAAAAAAAAAAAAAAAGATTTTGATAAAATTATACAGTACTAACAACTTCAATATACATGTTAATTAGTATAATTTTATCAAATTCTAACATTATTTTCAACATTAATATCGTAAATATGATCATAAAATAATAAATAAATTAAAATAAAAAGTTAAAAGAGTCAGAAAACTCACACACATGACAATATGCAATACACACACACCCACAAGCACGAGCACACACACACAAACTCGCACATATACATATATACTTACATACAAATACATACAGTGATACACATAAAACACACTTTCATATATATATATATATATATATATATATATATATATATATAGAGGGTGCTTCTACAGTACATTCACTTTACGGTACATTTCATTCAATTTCAACCTTTAAATTTAATTATTTAATATCAACCGTTAGATTTATGAAAGAACATTGTATTAACGTGGACGTTGAAACACCAGACTATTGTCCTATAAGTCTTTAACTTAACAATCCATAGATATTGTATATTTTTTCTTTTTATAAATTTATGAATTATTTTTACAAAATAAGAATAAAAATCTTTGCGCTTTTATGTATTTTTTTGGGTAGATATTGACATGCATGTTTTTTCTTTTTCTAAATTTATAAATTATTTTTATAGATATATGAATAAAATTTTTTAGCTTGTATATTTTTTTTTTCAGATTAACCTATTATTTTTACAAAAATAAGAATACAAATCTTTTTGTTAGTATTTTTTTTTACAAATTTGCAAATTAGTTTCACAGAGAAAAAGTCTGCTTGTATATTTTTTTTTTCAGATTAACCTATTATTTTTACAAAAATAAATACAAATCTTTTTGTAAATCTTTTTCTTAATATTTATTTTTTACAAATTTGCAAATTAGTTTCACAGAGATAAGAAAAAAAATATTACAAATTAATTTAATAAGAATAAGAAGAAAACGTCTATGCACGCATTTTTTTGTTTTTGTTTTTTTAGCTGTTTTTTTATATATTTTGGAAAATAATTCAATAAGAAAAAACTTTTTGAGCTATTTTTTAGAAAAAGAAGAAAAATCATTGCGTATAATTAAATTATTTGTACTATTTAATTAAATTAATTAAGTATATAAACTTTTTTTTTTGTTTTAAATAGCTTTATTAAAATATTTTATATTTTATTAATAAAACATAGCATGTTACCTTATATTTATTAAGTAAAAAATTAATTTAAGTTGTAATCATATGTGGTAGGGTGTATAATAAAAAATTGAAGTGTCATTAGTTTATTGGTTATGTTATAAATGTACGTACATTTAAATTTGAGAAATGTACTTTAGTATTCTCCTCTCTCTCTCTCTCTATATATATATATATATATATATATATATATATATATATTTTTTTTTTTTTTTTTTTAAACTCAGGGGGGCCCAGTGACCCCCTGGACCTCAAGTAGATCCGTCTATGCTCAGAGGGAACTCAGAACCCCTATGTGTACTGCCAGACATACTAGTATGTTCACCATGTCAGATTCAATCAGTATAACTCAAACTAAAACCATATCTATACAAATGTTCCTTAATGGTGGCGATAGACTTTTTCCTTGAGTTTGTTTGTACCCTTTTTCTCTAAATTATTATAATACTGGAACGGGTGGGGTGGGGTGAATTAGGAGGGCAACAACAGATATTTATTTGATTTGGAACAGGTTATAGATCGGAGTGTTGGAAATCGACTACTCGGGACATGTCCGTTCGACTACTCGAACATCCGGACAAGCCCAGTCGACCCCCGGCGTCCCCACTGTACTTTACACGAAGCCCTAGACCCGAAACACGCCCAGCCATTGCACCGAAAGTGCAACCGCACGAAACGGGGCTTTCTGCCCTGTCTGTCGGCCGACGCCATAAGGCTGTCGCCCGACGGGGCAATGTCGGCCGACAATAAAAGCTGTCGGCCGACAGCGTCGCGATTCCAGCAGCGGGTTTCGCCCGTTCTGGCTGTTCCGACGAGATTTTCTTGATCCGACCACCGCGCCGGAGGTCAGAGACCTCCCAGCAGTCCGAGAACATCACATCCAAGCCACATAAACCAATCGTTGGTTCGTTGTATGATTAGCGCAATAAAGAGATCGAAAAGTGCGGAAAAAGGAAATCGATCTCATACCTTCTCGGTCCATTGTTGAGACCTTAGACGTTTTTAGCGTATGTCTTTGATCCCGTCTCCCCAACCGTTGTGTGGGCAACGATCCGCTGGAGTTCTCCCGTCTATGCTCTCTCTTCTCAACCAGCGTAAGAATTTATTTTTCTCTCTGAGAGAAAAATTAATTGCGTTAATTATTATTTCAGCAGAGAAAATAAATAATTGCGTAAGCTTTTATTTTTTCTCTGAGAAATAATTATTGCGGCGTTTTGTAGGTTAAGAGAGGGCAAGGGGGGGGGGGGGTTATAGAGCTACGCTAGGGACCTCTTACGTAAATTAATTTAGGGCTAAATTGAAATATTAATTAACTTGGAATCTGATGAGCCATTTTATTTGCTCATCTTAGAGCACTTTTACACCCTTTATTGAGTCAGTTTGAGTCGTTAACGTGTCTGGGAGGGCACAATTAGGTGTTTGGGCAGAGTGTGTGGTGATGCAGGTAACAGGTGGCGCACTGGGCAAAAGAGGCAAGGAAATCCCCTTCTTTGGGCAAAGTTCTGGAGCGGTAGTGACAAGCAACAGTTTGACCACATCGGGCAAATGGGTAAGGTCACGAAGCAGAAGAACCAGAATTACCAAGTACCGTGCCTGGTCCGACCATCTGTGAAGAAGAAGAAATACCTGCAGAATTTCAGTTTGGGCAGAAGACGCGGCAGACAGGGGATTCGCTGCGGGCAAGCTGGCAGCATACCAGAATCCCTGGATTCGGGGGATCTGACTTATCCCCAACTCCTTTGACCGCTGACGCCTATTCTTTAGGGAAGGAGAAACAGCCGCGGATTCAAATTCAAATTGAAGTCTTTAAAAGGCGGGGCGCGACGGGCAGCAAGAATACAACATTACGCACCGAGAAGTCGGAAGAGCCGCCGGTCCCGCAGTTCGCCGTCGCCGCTGGAGTCGCCGGAGAGAGATCAGAGCTGTTCGTCCGAGTCTCTTTGTTTGTTTTGAGTAGATCCAGCCTTCGGGCTGAGAAACAATTTATCTTTATGTTTTGTTTTTAAGTTTTAATTCCGTTTTCCGATTTTCTTCAAAAAACGTTTTCGATTTGAAGGCATGAATAATATAGTTCGATTTCCTTTTATTATTTCGTCTTTTAATTTCTGTATGAGTAGCTAAGTTATTTTGCATCTGGGCAGGGATGGATCGAAGGTGAAATTAGGGTTTAGTTAGGCCGCGAGGTTTGAAGGGCTGAACTAACCGGTTGGGTGTTTGTTCCCGAGGCAAAGTTGGTTGAGGTTTATTTCTGGGGAGTTTGGGCAAACTAGGACGACCACTAGTGAACCTTTACAAACTGGGATATTGGTGATTGGCAAACCGCATAGATGTACCTTGTAGTATTGTTGCGGGCATAGCACTAGAACTTGCAGGAGATGCGGTCGTATGTTTCGAGCATGCTATTGGCCGAGCGAGTCTGTCTAGAGGGTAATGCGGGTTTGGGCAAATTAGATCCATGTTTGGTCGCATAGGTTATCGAATTGTTCAGATCCAGGGGTTTAGGCATAGTGATAGCTAGCCTTTTCTTTACACAATAAGGATAGATGAGGGGTGGGGCAACTGTTGGGCGTGACGCAATAGGACCACTTTTGTCTTATGCACCCTATAACTGCTGACAAACCGCTGTTAAAAATTCTTAGTGCCGATGAACGGTAGTTTGCCCTAATGATCCTGAGTGAAGTTGTCTGCCCGGATGCTCTGTTTCCCATTTGATTCAAGTTTTCCTTTTAGTATTCTGTTAGATCTGAGTGTTTGGTTTGTTTACTTTTTAGATCTGTTTAATTTGCATGTTAGTTTGGTTAGCAGTAGTAGGTCAAAGTGTAGAAACGATTGCAAAACCGCTGTGCCCACAGCAACCCAAAATCAAATCATTTTGTGACAACCCCTTGGGCAAAGCCGAGATCACCTACTGTAATTGCCTCCTTGTGGGACCGACCCCACGTACTTGCCATTATCTACGTTTTGTAGTTATAAGAGTACTGGCTAAATATAAATATCATTTTGACAGCTTGTTTGCCCCTAACGACAAGCATACGGGCTCGTCAAAATTGGCGCCGTTGCCGGGGAGGCAAATTTCCAACAGTAAGTCGTCTGTGCTAACAGTTTGACTTGTTTTGTTTATGCAGGATTACACTTCGGGCAAAGAGATTGTACCCTGGTACGACCCTGAGATCGAAAAGACTGCGAAACGAATCCGAAAAGAGACAAGACTAGCCAAAGCGTTAGCACGTGCCGCCCAAGAAGCTGCCCGATCACCAAGGGCAGAAAATCCGAGAAGGGCAAGGAGAGGTGAACCAATTACCCCACCACGACCTTCACCGGAACCAGCCATAATGGCAACCCTCAGGGAAATGATGTTCCCTGCCAATCTGAACCTCCAACCATCAGCCATCACTTTGCCCACCATCAACTAGAACTGGGAGATGAAACACAATTTCATCCAAATACTTCCTAAGTTCAGCGATATGCCCATGGAAGACCCACAGAGGCATCTTCAAGATTTCGAGTTAGCCTGCGGAACCATAAGGGGAGGGCCCCCTTTGAGTGAATACATCCGACTGCTGGCTTTTCCCTTTTCACTTGGGGATGGAGCACGAGAGTGGCTCTACACTCTGCCCGAAGGACAAATCACTACTTGGGCACAGCTCCAGCAGAAGTTTTTGGAAAAATACTTCCCTGCCGCCCGGATCCAACACATGCGAAGGAACATCAGTAGCATTAGGATGGGGGCAGGCGAAGAGTTTCCTGCTTATTGGGCACGGTTTAAGCAGATGTTGGCAAAGTGTCCTCAGCACCAAATCCCTGATCACGATTTGATCCAGTACTTTGTGTCTGGGCTAAGGATGCACGAGAGAACCCTCTTGCATGCTGCCAGTGGAGGGTCCATCCTGAATAAAAGTGCTGAGGAGACATTTAAACTCTTCAAGGAGATGGCAGAGGAGTTCAGAGATGATGGAAGTGAGTTGCCCAGGACTAATTTGGGGACAACCACTGCTGCGGATCTAAAAATCGACAAACTATGCAGCGCGATGGAAAAATTTATGAACACTATGGCCACCGGGCCAAAGAGAGGTGTGAAAGCTTGCCAGATCTGCCAGGGCATAGAGCATGCCACTGATGAATGCCCCTCACTGTATGACGAAGAGGTCAAAGCGATGGGGCAGAGTAACGGTAATGGGCAAGGAAGGGGGAAACCATACTATGATAATAGGTATGGGAATAGCAACAACTACAATGAGGGGTACAATGGTAACCAGAATTTCCAGCGCTACAATCAGCAGGGGCAGTACCAACAGCAAGGCCCAGGGATGTACCACCAGCCCGCTCAGACCAAAGGGCCTACTTTGTCTGAAATGATGGAAACTTTGGTCAAAGAGAATATTAAGTTCCAGCAAGAAAATGCCAAAGCCCACCAAGAGAATGGGAAATTCAAGCAAGAGACTAGAGGGCAGTTCCAAAATCTAGGAGCCCAAGTCTCGCATCTTACTGATGGAGTAGTATACTTAATGTCTAGATTTGAGTATTCTGAACTCTGTATGCACTTTCATTTACCTATTAATTACAGACATTCATTTTCTTTTAATTATTGTTAATTAAATACATGCAAATTATAGTCCTGGATTTTATACGTTGTAGTTAGTATGGTGTTGCATGGGCACACAGAAGATCATACTATCGGTTACTCGTATTTAATCGAACAGATGCTCACGACCTAGATGGACACGGACCAATCCATCGGTATAGTCGTTGTGTGAGAGAGAAAATAATTTATCTTAATTATTTTATCACACTTGTAAACTTGGTGTATTGAGCGGATCGCTTGAGACTTATCAATTAGGATTGCTCTGTGATAATTGATTTAAGTCTCGGAGTATTTTATTCTTAATCCCTGAAACAATTGCGGGTGTGTATATTTAATATAAGTGACTTTGATTTACCAAAGGAATTAACCGATTTAATTATTGGGTTAATTACCGGTTAAGTTGGGTCACTATATTTTATATATGGCATGCCGTGAATTCTTGAAGGGACAGTGTATCCCGGAAGGGTTGATAATATCCCCGAGATGAGCTCATAAGGATTTATTATGTAAACCTCGCGAGTGGATTTAATTCCGCATAATAAATAAGGTTGAGTGGTACTAGTCTCGGATAAAAGAGATGAATAAATTTATTAAGCAATAAATAAATTTTATTCATGGATATTTAAATCTTAAATACACGGAATAAATAATACTAAGTTGGAGAAATATTATTTGATATAATATGGATAAATATTGGGAGTGCAATTTTATTTATATAGTGGAAAATAAATAAAATTAATATTGATAAGAATTAATGGATTTGGGTTGGACCCAATTTAATTTTCAATATTAGAAGCCCAATATTTAATCTCCTTTTGATCCCCCTCGTAGCCTATAAAAGCACTACATGGTCTTCACTTTTTCATAAGAGAGAAAAATATAAGATACGCAAATCTTAAAGTCTTGGAGAGTGAAGAGGATCCATAGGAGTTCGATAGCTCGTCGCCCACCCGACGTTCGAACGGAGTGCAAGGAATACGCGGGAAGATCACGAGGTCGTCGATTTCGTTTCTCCGAACAACGAATCGTAGGTACAATTCTCAACCCCCTTGATTATTGTTCGATTTGTTTTTTATCGAGAATACCGTAGGATGAAGATCCGAAGATCGAAGCCCGGATTAGACGAACGATCACGCGGTGGTGGCGAAGCCACCGGACCGCGGATCGCCCGGCTAGGGTTTCGGCCGTGGGGCATGGGGGCGAACCCTCGGCTGGGCCGAGGGTGTGCGATCGATCGCGGGATCGATCGCTAGGGCACGGGCTGGTGCCGTGCCCTACCCCTCCGTGAAGGCGGGGGCCTCCTGGTGGCGGCGGGTCGCCGGACCTGCCGCGGGGGCTGTCGAACAGCCCCACCCCGATCGATCGCCGGCGCGCGATCGATCGCTCGATCGTATGAACCCCGGCTCGCGGGGGTTCGGGTGGGGGCGGGCTGTGCGTCTTCGGATGCATGGTCTCCAAAGCCCGGACTCCGGCGGATGAGTCGGCGTTTGTATGATCTCCGGCGAAGGGTTCGTTCGGGTTATCGGTTCCGCAATTTTGATAACCCGGGATATCGAATTCCAACAATTGGTATCAGAGCGTGGTTTACGTTCGCGGTATTTTCGATAAAATTGTTCTACCTTGCAGGGTTTCCGACTATTATGGCTTGATGATTATTCGTTTAATTATTTTGTCATGTGATTGTTGGTTTTATTAAACTCTCGGACATGTCGAGATTCGTTTTTGGTGGTGAATGCTTGTAATAGTAAAAATTCGGGGGTTGACCGAATTTAGGATTTATTATTATGTTCATTGTTTTTCCGGAAAATGTATAGGGTCGATTTCGTGTATAGAATCGATACCGGAATTGTAATTTAGATTTTTTGTAAATTTATTTTGCGATTGGTGATGGAGTTATATTCTAAATGTCTAGTTTAGTGACAATATGGAACTCCTTATCTGTGTTTTTCATTATCTATTAATCAAACTGTCGGCATTTTTGTCTACTTTGTACTTGAATGCAATAGTCCTAGATATATACGTTGTAGACAGTATGGCGTGAGGAGACACGCGGAAGATCATACTGTCGGTTACTCGTATATTATCAAACAGAAGCTCACGACTTAGATGGACAGGGACAATCCATCGGTACGTCGTAGTGTGACTGGGTAATAGTTGGTCTTAACTATTATGTTACACTTGTACACTTGGTGTATTGAGCAGGACCACGGGAGGGCGTTCGATTTATACTAATCGACGTAATCGAACTAGACCTCAGAGATTTCGGATATACGAATTCCTAATCCCTATATAATTATAGGTGCGTGTGTCCAATTATCGGTTCTTTAACTTGCCAATGAGTGAGACTAATTGATTAGTCGAGATACTCGGTAAATTGGGAATCGGAATTGTACACACGGCATGCTATAGATTATAGACAGGAAACCGTGTCCCGTTTATCGGGTTGATGACGTCCCCGAGATGAGCTCATAAAGTTTATCATGTAAACCCTGCAGGTGGATTTGTTCCACATGATAATAAGGATGAGTGGTACTAGTCTCGGATAATAAGAAACGAATTAATTTAATTATTAGTAATTAAATAAATTTGTGGACGTTCGATATCTTAAACACGGGGAAGGTCGTTTATGTAATTTCGGCGGAATTATTATTGTTGAAATAATATTAAAATTAATTTCGGGAATTCAATTATTATTTTATAGTGGAGTTAATAATAATTAAAATTGAAATCGATTAATTAAGGAATTGCGTTTACGTATTCCAAGTTAATTAATATTTCAATTTAGCCCTTAATTAATTTATCCTAAGGTCCCTAACGTAACTCTATAAAAACCCCCTCCCGTACTCTCCTAAGACCTAACATTCGCCGCAATAATTCATTTCAGCAGAGAAAAATAATTGTTAGCGCAATTAAGATTTTTTCTCTGTTTAAATTAATTAGTTAACGCAATTAAAAATTATTCTCACAGAATAGTTTATACGCTGGTCTTGGAAAGGAGAGTGCAGACGTGAGAACTCCAGCGGATCGTTGCCCACACAACGGCTGGAGAAGGGATCTGAGGCATACGTTAGAAGCATCTAAGGTCTCAACAATCGACCGAGAGGTATGAGATCGAATTCTCTATTCCGCTATTTATTCGATCTAATTCTCGTTGATCATACATGAACGTAGATCGGATTCCGGGGTCGTGGATCGTGTTCCTTGACTACTGGGGGGTCTAGGACCTCCGGAACGGTAGTCGGATGAGGAAAAACGACCCGGAAACGAGCCCGGAACAGCAACGTCGCGTTGCTGTTCGCGGACAAACGGCGGTCGCCAAAGGGCAAACGGCGGTCGCCGTTTGCAGTTCCTTTCAGCGACCGCTGGACTGCTTTCGGCGGTCGCCGAATTGATGCAGTCCAGTCCCGTTTCGCGCGGTTGTCCTCCGGGGCGATGGCTGGGCGTGATTCGGGATAGGGGCTGTTAAGCGAACGAAGTAGCGACTTCGGAGGTCGACTGGGATGGTTCGGAAGTTCGAGCGATCGAACGAGCGCATCCCGGAGAGTCGATTTCCAACAATTGGTATCAGAGCCGGTTATGCGTTCTTGTATTGTTTGCGAGTTTGTTTTGCAGGTCACCCGATTATTATGGTCATTTTTTTGTACTGTATGTTGTGGTGTGTTAAACTCTCGGGATTGTCGAGATTTTTGGTTTTGACGTTGCTTGTTTGTAATAGTTTAAAACGACGGGTTGAGTCGTTTAGGGTTTTTCGGTTTTTCGTTTTATCCGGGTGTATAGGATCGATCATTCCTGTATAGGATCGATGCCGGAAGTAGTTAGTTTACATATGTAATGTTGCTGCTGCTTGGTGATTCGAGACGAGATCGAGGGCCGGACGAACGAGGGTCGAGAAGTCGAACCCGCGGCTGCTGAAGGGCAAACGGCGGTCGCCGTTTTTCAAACGGCGGTCGCCGTTTCGGTGTTTTCTTGGCAGCAGCTTGCGGGGGTTCGACGGACATCACGGATCGCTTGTCGAGGGCCCGGGATGATACTCCAGTGGGAGGAGTTCGTCTCTTGGTCCTTAGACGAGTTCGTGGTGGATCGAGACCTAGACGAGCAACGAGACGAAGATCCGAGGAGACGTGCATCGAAGATTTTAAAGGCCATAATAATCGGGCCACGTTAATTACTTTTTATGTGTTTAACGTGTTTTATTATGCTTTAATTTCTATATGCATGTGCTTGAATATCCCTATATCGTAAAATACTAAGTGGGAGAGGGATTGGAAACAATCCCGCGGTCTCCATTCTCTGTTTCGAGAGTGATGTGTATTGACTTACGAGTTGGCTTTAGTGTCATCCTCCCTATCGGATAAAGTCGATACACGGAAATCACTTTGATCGAAATTCGAATGAAATTCCAATTTTAAAAATTGAACAATTAAGTTTTCAAAGCAATGCCTAATCTGTCTTTCAAAGACTAATTTCAACTCGACTCATTCTCACCCCGGGGAGTGGAATGGAGCCAAAGCGCTTGGTTATGTCGATGACACAGATTAGAGACATTCGAGTCATTTGATGACTAGATCGATTGTCTGGTTGGCTCCCTCACTTTGTGAGAGATAGGGCTCAATTGCATGATTGATCGCTGGTTAGAAACTTAGAGTTTCACTTACGAGATATCAAGATTTGATTAACGAAATTGTGAAATTTATTAAATGGAATTCAATTAACAAAGTTGTTTGTTTAGTAAACGTCCACACTATCGTGGCTTACTAGACGGAAACGGAACTTTGGGTTAATTGAGGCTCGACAGTTATAGGAAATCGTAAAGGGACCGCATGTCAACGTAAACATCCACACTAACGTGGCTTGCGGTGGGCGTGTAGTTTCCGAGCGGTTAACTTAGTACTGAGAAATGGTATACACTTAGGTACGCTTTACAGTATCCTCCCCATCGGAGTCACTGCTGTAATGATGTACGACCAAAGTAAAAGTCCAGTTATAAAATCGTTTGGACTAGTATACGTCCACATGAACGTGGCATGCTAGTCTGATGGGATTTTAGGATTAATTGGTAAATTTAATGATATTAATTAAGGGAGTTGATATCGAATTAAATTTGACAGTTTGATTTGTCTCTTTTATAGATATGGCACTCAACCCGCTATCCATGGTACTAAAAGAGAACAAACTCACTGGTCCGAACTATATTGACTGGAAACGAAACTTGGACATTGTCCTGACTGCTGAGGAGTACAAATATGTACTCCATGAGGATTGTCCTGATGAACCTATTGACACCTCCACTCCTGAGGAAAAGGAAGCTCATCGGAAGTGGGTCAAGGCTAATCAGATGGCGCGGTGCTACATTTTGGCTTCTATGTCAAATGTGCTGCAACATCAGCATGAAGCCATGACCACTGCCTATGATATGATGCTTAACCTCAAGGAGATGTTTGGTAGTCAGTATAGGGCAGCCAGGCAAGATGCCATGAGGCAACTCATGACGGCCACTATGTCCGAAGGAACGCCCGTGAGGGATCACGTTCTTAGGATGATAGGCTATCTGAATGAGATAGAGATTATGGGAGGATCTATCGATGGGGAAACCCAGATCGATATAGTACTCCAGTCTCTGCCTAAGAGTTTTGAGCAGTTCCGCCTGAACTATAACATGAACAAGAGGTTATATACGTTGGCGGAACTCCTGACTGAACTCCAGGCGGCAGAGGGAATCTTTAAGAAGTCTCAGGCACTTGTGGCTGTGAAACTTCCTGGCCCTCCGGGGACTAAGAGGAAGAAGAAGCAAGGACGGAAACCCAGTGGACCCAGCAATGGTGGACCACGGAATGGAGTGAACAAGCCCAAGGGCAAGTGTTTCCGTTGCAAGCAGTCTGGACATTGGAAGTCTAATTGTCCTCTCAGACAAGGAGGTATGAATTTTTCCTTAGTCACTGAAACATGTTTAGCGGTGTTATCCACCGGTACCTGGTGTGTGGATACGGGAGCCACTGATCATGTCTGCAATTCTTTGCAGGGGTTCCAGGAAACCCGGCGGCTTAGAGAGGGAGAGATCACCATCTACATGGGCAATGCTACGAAAGTGGCGGCAGTTGCAGTGGGAGATGTTCATTTATCTTTTAATAATAAAGTTTTAGTATTGAATGATTGTCTTTATGTACCGAACTTTAGAAAGAACCTTGTTTCGGTTTCTAAGTTGGTTTTGAATAAATATTCTGTTTCTTTTGATAGTTCTGTTATTATCAAAAAGAATGGTGAGTATATCTGTTCTGGTACATTGATAGGCAACTTATATATACTTAATCCTGATTATTCCACGATGCAACGAGTAGAGTCAAATAACACATCTAGTACCAATAAGAGAAAGGAGCCTTCTAGGATGAATCAAAAGTACTTATGGCATCTTAGGCTAGGTCATATTAACTTGGGTAGGATTCAAAGGTTGATAACTGATGGAATACTCAGTAGTGTGAAAGATGAGGACTTTCCAACCTGCGAATCATGCCTGGAAGGAAAAATGACCAAGCGACCCTTTAGTGATAAAGGGTATAGATCCAAGGAAGTACTAGAGTTGATTCACTCTGATTTGTGCGGGCCTTTATCTGTCCAAGCGAGAGGAGGTTATGAATATTTCGTAACCTTCACTGATGATTACTCAAGGTATGGTTTTATATACCTGATGCGCCGCAAGAGCGAGTGCTTTGACAAGTTCAAGGAGTACAAAGCTCTTGTGGAGAACCTTCATGGTAAAACCATAAAGACTCTACGATCTGATCGTGGAGGAGAGTACCTCTCGGGAGAGTTTAAGGCGTACTTATTAGAGAATGGGATTGATTCCCAGATGACTGCACCATACACGCCCCAGCAGAATGGTGTAGCAGAAAGAAGGAATAGGACTCTTATGGAAATGGTAAGATCTATGATGAGCTATTCAGACCTACCAGTTTCGTTCTGGGGATATGCCTTGGAAACAGCGGCGTATATTCTGAACTTGGTTCCTTCTAAATCAGTCCCCAAGACGCCCTCGGAATTGTGGACCGGGCGAAAGCCGAACTTGAAACACATTCGGATCTGGGGTTGTCCAGCACATGTGCTGAAGCATGGGGCTGATAAATTGGAATCTCGTTCAGATATTCGGTTGTTTATAGGATATCCTAGAGGAACGAAAGGTGGTCTATTTTATAGTCCTCAGGACCAGAAGATCGTTGTTAGCACCAACGCTCGGTTCTTGGAAGAGGATTATATAATGGACCACAAGCCCAAGAGTGAGATAATACTAAACGAACTGAGAGGGGACGATCAAGGCTTAGATCCAACCGAACCGGGTGATACGCCACCACAGTCTGCACCTGTAGTTACTGAGGTTACACCGGAGCCTCGTCGTAGTGGGAGGGTTGTTCGACAACCCGATAGGTTCATGTTTATAGGTGAGTCTTCGGACTTGTTACCTGGAGAACATGAAGCCGATACCTGGACCTATGGCGAGGCGCTTAAAGATCAAGATGCTCAGTCTTGGCAAAAAGCGATGAAATCTGAGATTGAATCAATGGATTCAAATCAGGTCTGGAATCTTGTAGCACCGCCCAAAGGTGTAAAAGCCATTGGTTGCAAGTGGGTGTACAAGAGAAAAAGAGGGTCTGACGGGAAGGTTGAAACCTTCAAGGCTAGGCTTGTTGCGAAAGGGTATACTCAGAAAGAAGGGATCGATTATGAGGAAACCTTCTCGCCGGTAGCTATGCTAAAGTCGATCCGGATTCTTTTGTCTATAGCATCTTATATGGATTATGAGGTGTGGCAAATGGACGTCAAGACAGCATTCTTGAATGGGAATCTTGACGAGACCATTTACATGAGACAGCCAGAAGGTTTCATTAAGAAAGGCCAAGAGCATCTAGTGTGTAAGCTAAACCGATCCATTTATGGATTGAAGCAAGCTTCTAGATCTTGGAACATGCGGTTTGATGAGGTTATCCAGTCTTATGGATTCATTCAAAGCATGGACGAGTCGTGTGTATACCGGAGAAGTGACGGAAACAGTGTGGCGTTTCTCGTGCTTTATGTAGACGACATCCTTCTAATTGGCAACAATGTGAAGATGTTGTCGGACATAAAGGGATGGTTGTCCAAGCAATTCGATATGAAAGACTTAGGACAAGTTGGGCATGTTCTTGGGATCAAGGTTATAAGGGATCGCCGGAAAAGAACATTAAGCTTGTCCCAGGCTTCATATATTGATACGATTCTGGCTCGTTTCAACATGCAGAATTCCAAGAGAGGTGCTCAACCTTTCTGCCATGGAATTCATCTATCTAAAGACATGTGTCCCAAAACACAAAAGGAGATAGATTACATGAAGAAGGTTCCTTATGCTTCGGCAGTAGGAAGTCTAATGTATGCCATGTTGTGCACGAGACCTGATATCTGCTATGCCGTGGGCATGGTAGCTAGATATCAGAGTAACCCTGGACAGGGTCACTGGACTGCTGTAAAGAACATACTTAAGTACCTGCGAAGGACTAGGAATTATGTTCTGAGTTACAAAGCGTCCGAGTTGATTCCTATTGGTTACACAGACTCGGATTTCCAATCTGATAAGGATCAGCGAAAGTCTACATCAGGCTATGTGTTCACATTGGGAGGTGGAGCAGTCTTATGGAAGAGTGTTAAGCAGAAATGCATTTCGGACTCTACCATGGAAGCCGAATATGTAGCAGCCTCTGAGGCAGCTAAAGAATCGGTGTGGCTCCGGAACTTCCTTATGGACTTAGATGTGGTTCCTAAAATGCCTAGAGCTATCACAATTTATTGTGACAATAGCGGTGCAGTGGCTAATGCAAAGCAACCACGAGCCCACAATGCGAGTAAACACATAGATCGCAAGTACCACCTGATTAGAGACATCGTCAGGAGAGGCGATGCGGTTGTCACCAAGATTGCATCAGCGGATAACCTGGCTGACCCCTTTACGAAGGCACTTCCAGCGGAAGCGTTCAAGAGACACGTGAAGGGGATGGGTATCGGATGTATGGTAGAGGGCAACTAGATATTTAGTATAAGTGGGAGATTGATGGAGTTATATTCTAAATGTCTAGTTTAGTGACAATATGGAACTCCTTATCTGTGTTTTTCATTATCTATTAATCAAACTGTCGGCATTTTTTTCTACTTTGTACTTGAATGCAATAGTCCTAGATATATACGTTGTAGACAGTATGGCGTGAGGAGACACGCGAAAGATCATACTGTCGGTTACTCGTATATTATCAAACAGAAGCTCACGACTTAGATGGACAGGGACAATCCATCGGTACGTCGTAGTGTGACTGGGTAATAGTTGGTCTTAACTATTATGTTACACTTGTACACTTGGTGTATTGAGCAGGACCACGGGAGGGCGTTCGATTTATACTAATCGACGTAATCGAACTAGACCTCAGAGATTTCGGATATACGAATTCCTAATCCCTATATAATTATAGGTGCGTGTGTCCAATTATCGGTTCTTTAACTTGCCAATGAGTGAGACTAATTGATTAGTCGAGATACTCGGTAAATTGGGAATCGGAATTGTACACACGGCATGCTATAGATTATAGACAGGAAACCGTGTCCCGTTTATCGGGTTGATGACGTCCCCGAGATGAGCTCATAAAGTTTATCATGTAAACCCTGCAGGTGGATTTGTTCCACATGATAATAAGGATGAGTGGTACTAGTCTCGGATAATAAGAAACGAATTAATTTAATTATTAGTAATTAAATAAATTTGTGGACGTTCGATATCTTAAACACGGGGAAGGTCGTTTATGTAATTTCGGCGGAATTATTATTGTTGAAATAATATTAAAATTAATTTCGGGAATTCAATTATTATTTTATAGTGGAGTTAATAATAATTAAAATTGAAATCGATTAATTAAGGAATTGCGTTTACGTATTCCAAGTTAATTAATATTTCAATTTAGCCCTTAATTAATTTATCCTAAGGTCCCTAACGTAACTCTATAAAAACCCCCTCCCGTACTCTCCTAAGACCTAACATTCGCCGCAATAATTCATTTCAGCAGAGAAAAATAATTGTTAGCGCAATTAAGATTTTTTCTCTGTTTAAATTAATTAGTTAACGCAATTAAAAATTATTCTCACAGAATAGTTTATACGCTGGTCTTGGAAAGGAGAGTGCAGACGTGAGAACTCCAGCGGATCGTTGCCCACACAACGGCTGGAGAAGGGATCTGAGGCATACGTTAGAAGCATCTAAGGTCTCAACAATCGACCGAGAGGTATGAGATCGAATTCTCTATTCCGCTATTTATTCGATCTAATTCTCGTTGATCATACATGAACGTAGATCGGATTCCGGGGTCGTGGATCGTGTTCCTTGACTACTGGGGGGTCTAGGACCTCCGGAACGGTAGTCGGATGAGGAAAAACGACCCGGAAACGAGCCCGGAACAGCAACGTCGCGTTGCTGTTCGCGGACAAACGGCGGTCGCCAAAGGGCAAACGGCGGTCGCCGTTTGCAGTTCCTTTCAGCGACCGCTGGACTGCTTTCGGCGGTCGCCGAATTGATGCAGTCCAGTCCCGTTTCGCGCGGTTGTCCTCCGGGGCGATGGCTGGGCGTGATTCGGGATAGGGGCTGTTAAGCGAACGAAGTAGCGACTTCGGAGGTCGACTGGGATGGTTCGGAAGTTCGAGCGATCGAACGAGCGCATCCCGGAGAGTCGATTTCCAACAATTGGATCGACGAATCGAAGACCGCCGGAGAAGACGAAGTGACGAGATTGACGAGGGCTAGGGATCGATTGGATCGATCCCATGGTGATGCCCGGATCGATGGCTAAGGGCGAGGGGTTGGTTGCCCTAGCCGCGGCTACCACCGGTTCGGTGGTTGGCGGCGTGGCTGGACGGCGGCGCTCCTCCCCGTGGCTGGGATCGATCGAAGGTGGGAGTGGCATGGGGCCCCTCAATCCATGCTACTCCTACCGGAAATATACTTTCCGACTTTAATTCGGTTTTTCCTATTTTGATTATTTCTTTATGGAATATTCTAGAAAAATAGAGAAAGAATTAATTTAGTACTAAATTTATTTTTCCTATTTGATTATTCCTACTCATGGGAATATTCATGGATTAGGAATAAAATAAATTTGGAAAAGTATAATAGTCCTAAATTATTTTATTTCTTTATTTCATTATGGATATCATCTAGAATATTCCAAGAGTATCTTGGATAAATTATTCTAGAGATTTAATTGAGTGGAAAAAGAAAATAAAATAAATATTAATAATATTTAATTTTATTTTTGATATATTCAATTAACTTAATTTTCGAATTAAGTAACTTTTGGATTAATTGAAAATGAATAGATTTAAATATTGGATATTAATATTCTCGTCACATGGAGCATTCAAGAAACGAAGACTGGAGACTAGAAGATGCGTACGGGGATGCAATAAAGCCATAATAGTCGGAAAATAATATTCTAGTAATTATTTTGACTATGTGATAATACTATGTGCTTTATTACATGTATGCATGCTATATGTGTTTATTTTATGCACTAGATAGCGTATCCCTTTATTGTAAAAAGCTAAGTGGGAGAGGGTATGGAAACATACCCATGGTCTCCATTGCTGCTCTCTTGGTGACTTTTATAAACTTTTGAAGTTTATATAGATGGGTCATTGGAGGAGAGTTCTTGTAATTCCTCTTACGAGAAACATTGATTAAGTTTATCAAACAATGCCTAATTTGTCTTTCCAAAGCTGATTTCAAGTCGACTCATTCTCACCCCGGGGAGTGGAATGGAGCCAGAGCCACTTGCTCATGTAGAGGACACAAATTAGAGACTTTCGTGCCATTCTTTGATAGATGGGTCGTTTGTCTGCTCGGCTCCCTCATTTATGAGAGATAGGGTCGTTCGCATGGTGAGTCACTGGTTAGAAACTTCGAGTTTCACTTATGATTCTCCACGTCTTGATTTACGAGATTAAATGGATCAAGTAATTGGGAGTCAATTATAAAAGTCTCTTAGTATAGTAAACGTCCACACCACGTGGCTTGCTATGCTGACGGACTTTGGATTAATTGATGTAGACAGTTATAAGTAATTATGAAGAGTTGTGAAGTTATCGTAAACGTCCACACCACGTGGCTTGCGGTGATGTAGCGATTCCAAGTAATTTACTTTTGTACTGAGTAATGGTTTACACTTAGATACGCCTTATAGTATTCCTTCCCACGAGGTTCCGCTATAAGCGATGTATGACCAAAGAAAATCTAATTGCTAAATCATTTGGGTGGGTAAACGTCCACACCACGTGGCTTGCCTTACCTGATGGGATTTTAGATGTGATTAGTGATTTAATGATATTATTTGAGGGAGATAATATCGGATATTAAATTGTTTGTTTGTTTTATGTGCTTATAGGTTAGGAATGACTGTGACCCCACTTTGTGATATACTTAAAGATGAAAACTCACCGGTTCCATATGGTGATGATTGGGAAAGAAATCTGGACATTGTCCAGACTGTTGAGCTTTCTGAATCCACTGTTGTTCCAACTACGTTGAGACATGGTGTGGAAGCTAGGCAAGAGGTGTTTAACATACCCACGGAATCGTTCCTCAATGAGTCCCTTAAAACCGGCTCGGCGAAGGCGATTTTTGTGCGTAAGTTAAGAGAAACACGAGCTCTTGTGGCTAGGCTAAAAGAAAAGCGTGCAAAGAGACCCAGTGGTTTAAAACCACGGATTGGGGAAAGCAAGCGGTTTCGCAGATGCTTTCGATGCAAACAGTTTGGGCACTGGAGGTCTGATTGTCCTCTCATCAAAGGTACGAAATTTTCCTTAGTCACTGAAACATTGTCAGCGGTGATATCTACCAGCACCTGGTGTGTAGATACGGGTGCCACTGACCATGTCTGCAATTCATTGCAGGGGTTCCAGGAAACCCGGAGACTTAGAGAGGGAGAAATCGTGGTCTACATGGGCAATGCCGCGAAGGTGGCGGCTGTTGCAGTGGGAGACGTTCACTTACGTTTCAGTAGTGATAGGGTTTTAGTTTTACGTGATTGTCTTTATGTACCCAACTTTAGAAAGAATTTAATTTCAGTTTCTAAACTTATCAAGAATGGATATTCTGTTTCTTTTGACCACTCTGTGATCATAAGAAGAAATAGTGAAATTATCTGTTCTGGTACATTAATAGACGATTTGTATGTGCTAAATCCTGAGTCTAACACGATGCAACTAACCGAGAGTAATAACACATCTACGAACACCAATAAGAGAAAGGAACCTTCTAAGATGAATCAATTATACTTGTGACATCTAAGGCTAGGTCATATAAACTCAAATAGGCTTCAAAGGTTGAAAGCTGATGATTTAATCACTGGCGTTGAAGGAGAGGACCTTCCAACCTGCGAATCCTGTTTAGAGGGAAAAATGACTAAGCGTCCTTTTTCTGGTAAAGGACGAAGGGCTGAACAAGTATTGGATTTGATTCACTCTGATGTATGCGGACCTATGTCTACTCAGGCAAGGGGAGGGTACGAGTACTTCATCACTTTCACTGATGATTACTCAAGATATGGATATGTATACCTGATGAGCCGCAAGAGCGAATCCTTTGGCAAGTTCAAAGAGTTCAAGGCTCTTGTGGATAACCTTCGTGGTAAATCCATAAAATGCCTGCGATCTGATCGCGGAGGCGAGTACCTGTCTGGAGAATTCAAGGCATACTTGGCAGAGAATGGGATTGAATCCCAGCTGACCTCACCATATACTCCTCAGCAGAATGGTGTGTCAGAAAGAAGGAATAGAACTCTTATGGAGATGGTGCGATCGATGATGAGTTACTCGGATTTACCTGTTATGTTCTGGGGACTTGCCTTGGAAACAGCGGCGTACATTCTGAATAGGGTTCCGACCAAAACGGTACCAACCACACCCATGGAATTGTGGAGTGGGCGTAAGCCTAACTTGAAACACATTCGGATCTGGGGATGTCCAGCACATGTGTTGCGACAAGGCGCCGATAAGTTAGAACCTAGATCAGAAATACGGCTGTTTGTAGGATACCCGAAAGGAACTAAGGGTGGCATGTTCTATAGTCCTACGGACCAGAAGATCGTTATAAGTACTAACGCTCGGTTCGTAGAGGAAGACTATGTCATGGACCACAAGCCCAAAAGTGACATAATACTTGATGAGTTGAGAGGTAACGAGGAAGACCTGGATACAGCCGAACCGAGTATAGATACACCACTAGAACCTGCACCTAATACTGTCACTGTTAATACACCGGAACGCCGTCTTAGTGGGAGGGTTGTTAAACAACCAGATAGATGGATTGGACTGGGTGAGTCTTCGGACTCTGGACCTGGAGTTCATGAAATCGATCCCTGGACCTATGATGATGCGGTACAAGATATAGATGCGCCTTCTTGGAAGAAAGCAATGAAATCCGAAATAGAATCTATGGATTCTAATAAAGTCTGGGATCTTGTAGAACCACCAAGCGGCGTGAAGCCAATTGGGTGTAAATGGGTCTACAAGAGAAAGAGAGGATCTGACGGAAAGGTTGAAACCTTTAAAGCTCGGCTTGTTGCGAAAGGATATACTCAGAAAGAGGGAATCGATTATGAGGAGACCTTCTCGCCGGTAGCCAAGATAAAGTCGATCCGGATTCTCTTATCCATAGCAGCTCATATGAATTATGAGGTGTGGCAAATGGATGTCAAGACAGCTTTCCTTAATGGAAGTCTTGACGAGACGATTTATATGAAACAACCAGAAGGATTCATTGCTAAGGGGCGAGATCATCTAGTGTGCAAGCTTAATCGATCCATTTATGGATTGAAACAAGCCTCGAGATCGTGGAACCTGCGGTTTGACGAAGTGGTCCAATCTTTTGGATTCAGTCAAAGCATGGACGAATCGTGTGTGTATTGGAAACGTGATGGAAAGAAGGTGGTGTTTCTCGTGCTTTATGTAGACGACATTCTTCTCATTGGCAACAGTGTGAAAATGTTATCAGACATAAAGGGATGGTTGTCTAGACAATTCGATATGAAAGATTTGGGAGAAGTCGGACATGTTCTAGGGATCAAGGTTATAAGGGATCGCCGGAATAGAACATTGTACCTATCCCAGCAATCTTACATAGACACGATTCTGGCTCGTTTTAACATGCAAGATTCCAAGAAGGGTGAACTACCCTTTAGTAAAGGAACTTATCTTTCTAAGGAGATGTGTCCTCGGACACAAAAGGAGAAAGATGAAATGAAAGCAGTTCCCTACGCTTCGGCTGTGGGAAGCTTAATGTATGCAATGTTATGTACGAGGCCTGATATCTGCTATGCAGTTGGCGTAGTAGCGAGATATCAGAGTAACCCTGGAAAGGCTCATTGGACTGCCGTAAAGAGCATTTTCAAGTATTTGCGAAATACTAAGGATTATGTTCTAAGTTACGGGGCAGACAATCTGATTCCTTTGGGTTATACGGATTCGGATTTCCAAACTGATAAGGACTGGTGTAAGTCGTGATCAGGCTATGTGTTTCACTATTAAAGGAGGAGGAGTTTTTAACATGGAAGAGTGATAAGCACGATGCTTTTCGGACTCTCCCATGGGTAACCAAATAGCGGCCTCAGAGGCAGCGGAAGATTTGGTATGGCTCCGGTATTACCTCTGGGACTTAGATGTGATTCTTAGTTTACCAAAGGCTATGTAAATAGCGGTGCAGTGGCAAACTTTAAGAGATCACGAGTCCATAAGTGTAAGATAACACATAGGGCAAGTACCACCTGATACGAGTCATCGTCAGAGGGATGATGCGATAGTCACCAAGATAGCTTCGGAGGACAACCTAGCGGACCCTTTCACCAAGATACTTCCTAAGGAAGTTTATTTCAAGCACTTGGAGGGTTTGGGAGTCATAAGTTTGGAGGATAAGACTAGACCTTAGTATAAGTGGGAGATTGATGGAGTAGTATACTTAATGTCTAGATTTGAGTATTCTGAACTCTATATGCACTTTCATTTACCTATTAATTACAGACATTCATTTGCTTTTAATTATTGTTAATTAAATACATGCAAATTATAGTCCTGGATTTTATACGTTGTAGTTAGTATGGTGTTGCATGGGCACACAGAAGATCATACTATCGGTTACTCGTATTTAATCGAACAGATGCTCACGACCTAGATGGACACGGACCAATCCATCGGTATAGTCGTTGTGTGAGAGAGAAAATAATTTATCTTAATTATTTTATCACACTTGTACACTTGGAGTATTGAGCGGATCGCTTGAGACTTATCAATTAGGATTGCTCTGTGATAATTGATTTAAGTCTCGGAGTATTTTATTCTTAATCCCTGAAACAATTGCGGGTGTGTATATTTAATATAAGTGACTTTGATTTACCAAAGGAATTAACCGATTTAATTATTGGGTTAATTACCGGTTAAGTTGGGTCACTATATTTTATATATGGCATGCCGTGAATTCTTGAAGGGACAATGTATCCCGGAAGGGTTGATAATATCCCCGAGATGAGCTCATAAGGATTTATTATGTAAACCTCGCGAGTGGATTTAATTCCGCATAATAAATAAGGTTGAGTGGTACTAGTCTCGGATAAAAGAGATGAATAAATTTATTAAGCAATAAATAAATTTTATTCATGGATATTTAAATCTTAAATACACGGAATAAATAATACTAAGTTGGAGAAATATTATTTGATATAATATGGATAAATATTGGGAGTGCAATTTTATTTATATAGTGGAAAATAAATAAAATTAATATTGATAAGAATTAATGGATTTGGGTTGGACCCAATTTAATTTTCAATATTAGAAGCCCAATATTTAATCTCCTTTTGATCCCCCTCGTAGCCTATAAAAGCACTACATGGTCTTCACTTTTTCATAAGAGAGAAAAATATAAGATACGCCAATCTTAAAGTCTTGGAGAGTGAAGAGGATCCATAGGAGTTCGATAGCTCGTCGCCCACCCGACGTTCGAACGGAGTGCAAGGAATACGCGGGAAGATCACGAGGTCGTCGATTTCGTTTCTCCGAACAACGAATCGTAGGTACAATTCTCAACCCCCTTGATTATTGTTCGACTTGTTTTTTATCGAGAATACCGTAGGATGAAGATCCGAAGATCGAAGCCCGGATTAGACGAACGATCACGCGGTGGTGGCGAAGCCACCGGACCGCGGATCGCCCGGCTAGGGTTTCGGCCGTGGGGCATGGGGGCGAACCCTCGGCTGGGCCGAGGGTGTGCGATCGATCGCGGGATCGATCGCTAGGGCACGGGCTGGTGCCGTGCCCTACCCCGCCGTGAAGGCGGGGGCCTCCTGGTGGCGGCGGGTCGCCGGACCCGCCGCGGGGGCTGTCGAACAGCCCCACCCCGATTGATCGCCGGCGCGCGATCGATCGCTCGATCGTATGAACCCCGGCTCGCGGGGGTTCAGGTGGGGGCGGGCTGTGCGTCTTCGGATGCATGGTCTCCAAAGCCCGGACTCCGGCGGATGAGTCGGCGTTTGTATGATCTCCGGCGAAGGGTTCGTTCGGGTTATCGGTTCCGCAATTTTGATAACCCGGGATATCGAATTCCAACACTTACTCAAGTGGTGGCAAAGCTGGAACAGAAAGGAGGTGGTTTGCCCCCAAAAGTCGAAGTGAACAATGCTCATGTTAATGCCGTCCAGCTCAGGAGTGGCAAACCAATCACCATAGTGGAAAAGTCTGCAGAAAAGGGCAAAGAGCCCGTGTTAGATGGCCCCCCAGTCATTGAGGAAGACCCTGGGACAGATATTGAGCAAGAAGAGGTGACAGTCAGGGCAAAGAGGGACAAATCTCCACCACCGAAAATCAAGCCACCCTTCCCGGGCAGACTGAGTAAAAACCGTGAGAAGGAAGAAACTCAAGAGATGTTCAAAATGTTCAAGAAGGTGGAAATCAATATGCCCCTTCTGACCATACTGAACGCTATGCCCAGATGTGCGAAGTTCTTGAAGGAGATTTGCACAAAGAAGGTCAAATATCAGGATGATGCGAAGTTTGAGGTGGGGGAGAATGTCTCTGCCGTTATTAAAAAGACTGGACCTACAAAGTGTGGAGACCCAGGCATGTTCTACATTCCGTGCATCATAGGGCATATGAAGATAGAGAAGGCAATGCTCGATCTGGGAGCATCAATTAACGTTATGCCCAAAACGATGTACGAAGACCTGGAAATCGGGCAACTGAAACCCACTCGAGTTGTGATCCAACTGGCTTATAGATCTAATGTTTATCCTGAGGGCATACTGGAAGATGTCCTGGTCAAAGTGGAAGAGTTGATATTTCCTGCTGATTTCTATGTACTCGATATGGGCAGATCAAGTAAAGCCCCTGTGATGATATTGGGCAGACCGTTCCTCAAAACAGCAAGGACCCACATCGACTGTGAAACCGGAAGGCTAACGTGCAAATTCGAAGGAGAAACGGTCACCTTTGACCTCTACAAATCCATGAAGCACCCAGCCGACACCGAAGAAATCCATTACATTGACCAAATTGAGAAAGCAGTGGAGGCAAAGGCACTCCAATGTGGGAAGTATGACCATACTGAGATAGCCATTCAGCAAGGGCTTACTGAGTTTGATATGGAGGGCGAACCAGAAGAATTACAAGAAGCAATTGAGCAGTTAGACTCTCTGGAGGATTTCAAAGGCAACCCGGGCAAACCGATAGAGATTGAAGAAATGATCATGGTGCCTTCCCTTGAAAAGCCACCAATGCTGGAATTGAAAAAACTGCCCAAGCATCTCAAGTATCTATATTTGGGAGATAATGACACTTTGCCCGTCATCATAAGTGCCTATTTGCAAGAGGTAGAGGAGGCAAAGTTGAGATATGTGCTGGGGCAGTACAAACAGGCCATAGGGTGGACTTTGGCTGACATCAGAGGGATAAGTCCAAGCATCTGCCAACACCACATTCTTCTGGAAGATGACTCTATGCCCGTACGTGATCCCCAAAGGAAGCTCAATCCAGCAATGAAGGAAGTTGTGCTCAAAGAGATCAAGAAGCTTCTCAGTGTGGGCATAATCTATCCAGTGTCGGACAGCAAGTGGGTTAGCCCAGTGCATGTGGTGCCAAAGAAGTCTGGAGTTCAAGTCATAGAGAACGAAAGGAATGAGCAGATTGCCACACGACTACAAACTGGGTGGAGAGTTTGCATCGACTACCGCAAACTGAACAAGGTGACCCGCAAGGATCATTTCCCTTTGCCCTTCATTGATGAAATGTTAGAGAGATTGGCTGGGAAGAAGCACTTCTGTTTTCTAGATGGCTACTCAGGGTATATGCAAATATGGGTTGCTCAAGAGGATCAGGACAAAACCACCTTCACCTGTCCCTTTGGCACCTTTGCCTACAGAAGGATGCCCTTTGGCCTATGCAATGCACCAGGAACCTTCCAAAGGGGCATGATGAGTATCTTCGCTGACCTGCTCGAGAATGGAATTGAAGTGTTTATGGACGATTTCACCGTGTATGGCAACTCCTTTGACTCCTGCCTGGAACACTTAGAGATGGTGCTCAAAAGGTGTGTGGAGAAGAGCCTCGTACTGAATTATGAAAAATGCCATTTCATGGTCGAAGAAGGAATTGTCCTTGGACACGTTATTTCAGCTAAGGGCATAGAGGTAGATAAAGCAAAAATCGAAGTCATCTCGAAGCTACCATATCCAAGGAATGTGAAGCAAGTCAGAGGGTTCTTAGGGCATGCTGGTTTCTACAGACGCTTTGTGAAAGACTTTGCCCAAATTGCTCGCCCTTTGACCAGACTGCTTCAGAATGATGTAGAATGGGACTTTGATGAGGACTGCAAGGCTGCTTTCAACCACTTGAAGGAGAGATTGGTCACAGCGCCTATTATTCAACCACCAGAGTGGGGCATGCCATTCGAGCTGATGTGTGATGCAAGTGGATATGCAGTAGGAGCTGTGCTAGGGCAAATGAAAGGGAAAGAAAGGCATGTGATCTACTATGCCTCGAAGACCCTTAATGCTGCCCAAAGCAACTATGCCACGACCGAGAAGGAGCTTTTGGCCATAGTCTTTGCCTTCGAGAAGTTTAGGTCATATCTACTAGGCAGTAAGACCATAGTGTACACAGACCATGCTGCATTGAAGTACCTCATGGCAAAGAGGGAGACTAAACCAAGGCTTATTCGATGGATCCTGCTACTCCAGGAGTTTGACATTGAAATTCGAGACAAGTCTGGGAATCAAAATCTGGTGGCGGATCACCTCAGTAGGATTCTCCAGAAAGAAGAGGATATGCCTATCACCGAAACATTCCCCGATGAGCATTTATATTCTATTACCACTTTGGGCGAAGAGCCATGGTTTGCTGACCTTGTGAACTTTATGGTTACAGGGATTTTTAGGGAAGGCATGACGTATTATGAGAAAAACAAGATGAAACGCGAGGCAAGGAGCTACGTTTGGGATGAACCCTATTTGTGGAAAAGATGTGAAGACCAAGTCCTTAGAAGATGCATTCCTGAGTCTGAGCAGCAGGGCATAGTGGATCACTGCCACAAGCAACCCTATGGAGGCCACTTTGGGCCTAGGCGAACGGCAAGAAAGGTTCTAGATTGCGGATTCTACTGGAAAACTTTGCTCAAAGACTGCTATGACCTTTGTAAGAGGTGTGACGAGTGTCAGAAGGAAGGCAACTTGACCAAGCGCAATGAAATGCCCTCTGTGCCCATACTGCCAGTAGAGATCTTTGATGTCTGGGGCATAGACTTCATGGGGCCATTTCCGAATTTACAAGGTAAGGAATACATACTTCTAGCAGTCGATTATGTCTCTAAGTGGGTCGAGGCAAAGGCCACCACCACCAATGATTCGCGCATTGTGGCTGAATTCCTCAAAGGGAATATCTTCACTCGGTTCGGTGTGCCCAGAGCGCTTATCAGTGATCAGGGGACCCATTTCTGCAACTATATCATTGAGAGGCTACTGCGAAAATATGGAGTCACTCATCGAATCACCTGTGCCTATCACCCCCAGGCAAACGGCCAAGCAGAACTCTCCAACAGGATTATCAAGGCTATTCTGAGGAAGACAGTTAGGCCAGAGGGGAAGGATTGGGCAGGCAAACTGGATGATGCACTGTGGGCATACCGCACTGCGTTCAAGACTCCATTTGGCATATCTCCCTACCGAATGATATTTGGGAAAGCCTGTCATTTGCCCGTAGAGATAGAGCACAAGGCACACTGGGCTGTGAACAAGGTCAACTTTGACTGGGATCTGGCCGGGAACGAGCGTAAACTTGACTTGGTCGAATTGGAGCAACTTCGCATTGAGGCCTATGACCATGCTGCCCACTACAAAGAACGGACCAAAAGAGCCCATGACAAACTGATTAAGAAGAAAAAGATTGAGGCTGGACAGTTAGTCTTACTGTACCAAACCAGGAATCAGTTCCGTTCGGGCAAACTGTCCTCTAAGTGGGAAGGACCCTACTTTGTTCACCATGTCAGCCCAAATGGATCTGTGGAGTTGAAAAGCAAAAAAGATGATGACTACATATTCAAAGTGAATGGTCATAGAGTGAAGCCCTACTTTGGGCAAGAGAATCTGGAAGGGCAGCTTGCCCTGATTGAGTAAACGAATCAAGCAATTGGGTCCTGCCCGGGACTATAACTAGGGCGCTGGCCAGGAGGCAACCTGGTATGTTTGTCTATTTTTGTTATTTCACTTTATTTAGATTAGGAATAAACCTACTTGTAACAAGAGACTTTGACTATGCCGTGAGGAAGGGTATGTTTGTTTTTGATTCTGCAGGAGTTTACTTTGGGCAGACTGAGACTTTGGGCAAACAGGAGCGCAAGTGGGCAGTTGCGATTTTCAAGGACTGAAAACCGTCCCATCAGGGACTCTGCAACTCCACCATCATCACGCCTCTATCCACTCCCCACAAAAATCGATAACTGCCATTAACTCCCCTATTTTCAAAATTCAAAAACCCCAATATATATCCTCTCTTTCTCTCTCATGGTATCTACCCGTGCGAAAAACAAACTCAGAAAAATACCACCTGGAACCCTAATTGATCTAACCATTGGAACCGCTGCATCAAAGTTGAAGAAGATGGTGTCACCAAAGCAATCGAGTCCGGCGAAGCCCAAGTCCCCCACCGCCGAAGAAGCCCTAAACGCCGTTCCCCTGACCACCATCCTACCCAGCCCCGCCACGACGGAAACGGACAACCCCCCTATCGACGATCTGGCCAAGGAGATCGACGAGTCCAAAACCACTAGCGAGAAAGATCTGGAAACCCTAGCCACCGCCGCTCAGGAGGAGGAGGTCAAAGCCGCCGCTGATAGCCCACCGAAAAAGAAGCAGAAAAAGGCGGCGGGCAAAGGCAAGAAGAAGGTCACTCCCACCCCCACTGCCGGATCCACCTCCGACGACAAGGAGAAAGAGGAATCGACGGCCGCCGGTAAGACGCCGATGGAGGAAGACGATGTGGAGGAGGTGACCTACAAAACCCCCAAAAGCCGGACCCGCGCATCCACGAAGAAGAGAAAGGCGGTTGACACATCGGCGCGCGAAATCGCGGCCCCCAAAACGGTGTGCTTTGAATCGCTCAAAGTGATGGGTGTGGAGAAGGAGGTTCGAGGGTATTTCAAGGCCATAGGGTGGGAGCCGTTTCTTGAGTGGTCTGGGCAAATCAGTGAGGAGGTGGTGCGAGAATTCTTTGGTTCACTGGGAATCAAGGAAACCAGAGATGAGGGAGTTATAGGGATCCAGTTTGAGTTGTTTGATCAAGCTGTTTCTACTGGTGGTAATGAACTTGATTTGTGTTTGGATATGGCAGGTATTGCGGATCTGAAGTCAAAGGCGTACCAGGAGTCACTGAGGGCTTTGCAAGAGTACACAAAGAAGGAGCTGCAGAAGATCTGGAAGCAGTTGGGCAAAGGAGGCGAGTTCGTGGGGCAAAGCACCAAGTCAATCCAGTTGAAGAGCCATGCACTCAGGGTTTGCCACCGGATTCTGGCCATCAATTTCTTCGGCAAGATCGACACCAGCAGTGCTATTTCCCATCTCGAGCTGGGCATACTATGGTGCATGACTCAGAAGATCAGGCTACACTTCAGTTCTTGCCTTTCTGTCCAAATGAAGTGGTTGCATACCCATCCTCTCTAGCGCCTTTCACTGGCCCATTTCCCGATGATGTACGCGGCCAAGATGAACCTGATCAAGAAGGGCAAAGAGTTGGAGATGATGGTGGAGGGCAAGTTTGACATCCAGTGCTTCAAGCGCATGCAGGACATAGTCCCTTTGAGTGACGGCAGTGTGAAGTTCCTGGAGGAGAAACCAGTTGCGGTGAAGGCAGAGGCGAGAGATCCGATTGCAGAGGCTAAGGCCAAAGAGGAAGTTGCAGAGAGACAGGGAGCCATCGAGGCTCGTTTGGACAAGATTGAGAAGGCGTTCGAGGATGTGAAGGCGATGATGATCGCATACTTTGACTACTGTGGATTCAGGTACACACCTGCCTCCACCTCCTAATTTGTACCCTCCCTTGTTTTTAGTAGTTGTTAGTTTTTATTTTTCTATTTTTCTTCTGTTTTTGTTAAGGTCACCCCCGAGTCACTTTGGTTCGGGGGAGACTAGGTTGATCTCCCTGCTGACACACTTTGCCCAGGCAAAGTGTGTGAGGGGGCAGGTGCGCCAAACTTTTAGAGTCACAGTCTGGTCGTGGGTAGCCCCTACCAATCTTATTACTTTTGCACACTTTGCCCAGGCAAAGTGTGTGAGGGGGGAAAGGGAAAGGGCAAACCCCTGTTTCTAATCGAGTCAGCATGATTATTTGATCACTTTGGGCAAACGTACATACAGTAACTCAAACTTTATAGTTAAGATACATGAAATAGGGATGATGGAACTGTTCTAGGCAAACTGTGAGAATTGAGCCAACATTAATATATGATTTCTTTCTTGGAGAGTCTGCTGTGATATTTACAATACCTGTCTTTGCCTGTTTGCTGAAATGAGTAGTTTGACTGAGTAGGGGTTGTTAGATGATTAGGGCATTTTCTTGTTTCCTTTTGCTTAAATAAATAACACTGTCCCTTGCTAGCCCCTTTGAGCCTGATTGAATATTCTTTGTGAACCCATCTGGTATTATGCCCACATTACATAGGCAGCCAGAGAGAAAAGAGGGAGCTAGGGCATAGTGTTGAAAAAAAAAAAAAAAAAAAAAAGAAAAAAAAAAAATAGAATAAATAGTTGTTGTGCTAAGGCCCGTAAGAAAAGTGGCAAAGTGGCAGAGAAGAGGCTAACATCAAAAAGCCCTCTGCCCAAACAGAGCCTACTCCTCAAAATCTACCAATATGAGCCCAACACTACAACCCAATAAAAGCCCCTTTGATAACCCCCCTGCTTAGTTAAAACAAACTTAGATTAGCAATAAGGCAAATTTAGGCAAAGTGGAATCACAGCAGAAAATGAGTGTCATTGAACCCATACACTGAAAAGAGAGAAACACTGTGAGGGAGTGAACCCAAAGACCTTGAACAGACTCTTGACTTATTTTTGTCTTTACTTTAATTTTGTGTTATCTGTATGTACTATGCCCTGTACTGATCATGCTAAAGTCCTTTGTTTTATTTCTCCCTACTTCTTTCATTTCTGTTTTCACTTTGGTCTTGAGTCAGGCAAATCAGAGCCCACGCTTGGGGACAAGCGTATCCAAGTGTGTGCGGTTCTGATGAGCCATTTTATTTGCTCATCTTAGAGCACTTTTACACCCTTTATTGAGTCAGTTTGAGTCGTTAACGTGTCTGGGAGGGCACAATTAGGTGTTTGGGCAGAGTGTGTGGTGATGCAGGTAACAGGTGGCGCACTGGGCAAAAGAGGCAAGGAAATCCCCTTCTTTGGGCAAAGTTCTGGAGCGGTAGTGACAAACAACAGTTTGACCACATCGGGCAAATGGGTAAGGTCACGAAGCAGAAGAACCAGAATTACCAAGTACCGTGCCTGGTCCGACCATCTGTGAAGGAGAAGAAATACCTGCAGAATTTCAGTTTGGGCAGAAGACGCGGCAGACAGGGGATTCGCTGCGGGCAAGCTGGCAGCATACCAGAATCCCTGGATTCGGGGGATCTGACTTATCCCCAACTCCTTTGACCGCTGACGCCTATTCTTTAGGGAAGGAGAAACAGCCGCGGATTCAAATTCAAATTGAAGTCTTTAAAAGGCGGGGCGCGACGGGCAGCAAGAATACAACATTACGCACCGAGAAGTCGGAAGAGCCGCCGGTCCCGCAATTCGCCGTCGCCGCTGGAGTCGCCGGAGAGAGATCGGAGCTGTTTGTCCGAATCTCTTTGTTTGTTTTGAGTAGATCCAGCCTTCGGGCTGAGAAACAATTTATCTTTATGTTTTGTTTTTAAGTTTTAATTCCGTTTTCCGATTTTCTTCAAAAAACGTTTTCGATTTGAAGGCATGAATAATATAGTTCGATTTCCTTTTATTATTTCGTCTTTTAATTTCTGTATGAGTAGCTAAGTTATTTTGCATCTGGGCAGGGATGGATCGAAGGTGAAATTAGGGTTTAGTTAGGCCGCGAGGTTTGAAGGGCTGAACTAACCGGTTGGGTGTTTGTTCCCGAGGCAAAGTTGGTTGAGGTTTATTTCTGGGGAGTTTGGGCAAACTAGGACGACCACTAGTGAACCTTTACAAACTGGGATACTGGTGATTGGCAAACCGCATAGATGTACCTTGTAGTATTGTTGCGGGCATAGCACTAGAACTTGCAGGAGACGCGGTCGTATGTTTCGAGCATGCTATTGGCCGAGCGGGTCTGTCTAGAGGGTAATGCGGGTTTGGGCAAACTAGATCCATGTTTGGTCGCATAGGTTATCGAATTGTTCAGATCCAGGGGTTTAGGCATAGTGATAGCTAGCCTTTTCTTTACACAGTAAGGATAGATGAGGGGTGGGGCAACTGTTGGGCGTGACGCAATAGGACCACTTTTGTCTTATGCACCCTATAACTGCTGACAAACCGCTGGTAAAAATCCTTAGTGCCGATGAACGGTAGTTTGCCCTAATGATCTTGAGTGAAGTTGTCTGCCCGGATGCTCTGTTTCCCATTTGATTCAAGTTTTCCTTTTAGTATTCTGTTAGATCTGAGTGTTTGGTTTGTTTACTTTTTAGATCTGTTTAATTTGCATGTTAGTTTGGTTAGCAGTAGTAGGTCAAAGTGTAGAAACGATTGCAAAACCGCTGTGCCCACAGCAACCCAAAATCAAATCATTTTGTGACAACCCCTTGGGCAAAGCCGAGATCACCTACTGTAATTGCCTCCTTGTGGGACCGACCCCACGTACTTGCCATTATCTACGTTTTGTAGTTATAAGAGTACTGGCTAAATATAAATATCATTTTGACAGAATCCTTAAAATAAAACCTTAATTAATCGATTTCAATTATTCACTCCACTAAAAAATAATAATTGAATTCCCGAAATTAATTTAATATTATATCAACAATAATATTTCCGCCGAATTACATATATGACTTTCCCCGTATTTAAGATATCGAATGTCCACGAATTAACTTTAATTACTAATAATTAAATTAATTAATTTCTTATTATCCGAGACTAGTACCACTCATCCTTATTATCATGTGGAACGAATCCACCTGCAGGGTTTACATGATAAACTTTATGAGCTCATCTCGGGGACATCATCAACCCAATAAATGGGACACGATTTCCTGTCTATAATCTATAGCATGCCGTGTGTACAATTCCGACTCCCAATTTACCGAGAATATTGACTAGTCAATTAGTCTCACTCATTGGCAAGTTAAAGAACCGATAATTGGACACACGCACCTATAATTATATAGGGATTAGGAATTCGTATATCCGAAATCTCTGAGGTCTAGTTCGATTACGTCGATTAGTATAAATCGAACGCCCTCCCGTGGTCCTGCTCAATACACCAAGTGTACAAGTGTAACATAATAGTTAAGACCAACTATTACCCAGTCACACTACGACGTACCGATGGATTGTCCCTGTCCATCTAAGTCGTGAGCTTCTGTTTGATAATATACGAGTAACCGACAGTATGATCTTTCGCGTGTCTCCTCACGCCATACTGTCTACAACGTATATATCTAGGACTATTGCATTCAAGTACAAAGTAGAAAAAAATGCCGACAGTTTGATTAATAGATAATGAAAAACACAGATAAGGAGTTCCATATTGTCACTAAACTAGACATTTAGAATATAACTCCATCAATCTCCCACTTATACTAAATATCTAGTTGCCCTCTACCATACATCCGATACCCATCCCCTTCACGTGTCTCTTGAACGCTTCCGCTGGAAGTGCCTTCGTAAAGGGGTCAGCCAGGTTATCCGCTGATGCAATCTTGGTGACAACCGCATCGCCCCTCTTGACGATATCTATAATCAGGTGGTACTTGCGATCTATATGTTTACTCGCATTGTGGGCTCGTGGTTCCTTCGCATTTGCCACTGCACCGCTATTGTCACAATAAATTGTGATAGCTCTAGGCAAATCAGGAACCACATCCAAGTCCATAAGGAAGTTCCGGAGCCACACCGATTCTTTAGCTACCTCAGAGGCTGCTACATATTCGGCTTCAATGGTAGAGTCCGAAATGCATTTCTGCTTAACACTCTTCCATGAAACTGCTCCACCTCCAATTGTGAATACATAGCCTGATGTAGACTTTCGCTTGTCCTTATCAGATTGGAAATCTGAGTCTGTGTAACAAATAGGAATCAACTCAGACTCCTTGTAACTCAGAACATAATTCCTAGTCCTTCGCAGGTACTTAAGTATGTTCTTTACAGCAGTCCAGTGACCCTGTCCAGGGTTACTCTGATATCTAGCTACCATGCCTACGGCATAGCAGATATCAGGTCTCGTACACAACATAGCATACATTAGACTTCCAACTGCCTAAGCATAAGGAATTGTCTTCATGTAATCTATCTCCTTTTGTGTCTTGGGACACATGTCTTTAGATAGATGAATTCCATGACAGAAAGGTTCAGAACTGTTGGAAATCGATATCCTGGCTATCAAAAAATTGCGGAAACGATAACCCGACCGAAAACCGTTCGCCGGAGAACACGCGAACCACCGCACGACGCCGAAGCTCGACACGAGCGTCGCCGTGGGCGAACCCACGGCTAACCCTAGCCGAGCCCCCGCCGCGAGGGGGCTCGTGATCACGCGTGTGATCGCATGGGGCTGCCCGGCAGCCCCCGGCGGTGAGTCCGACGACTCACCGCCACCACCGAAGTGTTGGAGTTATGTACTTAATGTCTAGATTTAAGTAACGGTAAACTCCCGGTCATAGCATTTAATCTATTAAATTAATGAACAATTGTTTGCGTTTAATTATTGATAATTAAATATATGCAAATCATAGTCCTTGATTTTATACGTTGTAGTTAGTATGGTGTGTATGGACACACATAAGATCATACTATCGGTTACTCGTATTTAATCAAACAGTTGCTCACGACCTAGATGGACACGGACCAATCCATCGGTACAGTCGTTGTGTGAGAGAGAAAATAATTTGTCTTAATTATTTTATCACACTTGTACACTTGGTGTATTGGGCGGATCGCTTGAGATTTATCGATTAGGATTGCCTTAGATAATCGATTCAAGTCTCAGAGTATTTTATTCTTAATCCCCGATACTATTGCAGGTGTGTATATTTAATATATGTGACTTTGATTTTCCAAAGGAATTAACCGATTTAATTATTGGGTTAATTACCGGTTAAGTTGGGTCACTATATTTTATATATGACATGCCGTGAATACTTGACGGGAAAGTGTATCCCAAAAGGGTTGATAATATCCCCGAGATGAGTTCATAAGGAATTATTGTGTAAACCTCATGAGTGGATTCGTTCCGCACAATAATTAATGTTGAATGGTACTAGTCTCGGATTCAAGAGATGAATAAACTAATTAGCAATAAATTAATTTTATTCATGGATATTTAAATCTTAAATACACGGAATAAATAATACTACCGGAGAAATATTATTTGATATAATATATTTAATATTGGGAGTGCAATTAATTTATATAGTGGAAAATAAATTAATTAATATTAATGGGAGATTAATAGATTTGGGCTTGGGCTCAATTTAATCATTAATATTGGAAGCCCAATATTCCACCTCCTTTAGATCCCCTACGTAGCCTATAAAAGCACTACATGGTCTTCACTTTCTCATAATAATAAGACAAGATTATCATACTTGATATTCTAGAGAGTTGAAGAGGATCCATAAGCTTGGAGGATCGTCGCCCACCCGACGTTCAAGCTAGTGCAAGGAATACGTGGGAAGATCGTAAGGTCATCTTGATTTCGTTTCTCCGCACAACGAATCGAAAGGTAAAATCATAAAACCCCTCTTATGATTTTATGTGATTTAATTGTAATACGTACATGAACACACGATCCGGGAAAACGTCGAGACCGGGATACGGGGATTCGAGATCCCCGTCGGGATCGAACAAGGGGCGGCCGAACCCTAGGGATCGACCGCCGGGACCGCGCGACGAGGGACGAGCCCCGGCTGGACGCCGGGGCATGCGATCGACTTCGGTCGATCGCTGGGATGCCGCGGGCTGGCGCCGCGGCGGATCCCAGCCGCCCCTTCGACGGCGGCGTGCGCACGGGCAGCCCCGACTGAAGCCGGGGCGGGCGATCGAGCTGGGCTCGATCGCGAGGACAGCCGAGGGCTGGAGCCTCGGCTGGGCGCCCTCCTCCTTGTGTGGCGGTGGCGGTGAGTCGCCGGACTCACCGCCGGCGGGTGCTGATCGACAGCCCCGCGGGGATGCACCCCGCATCCCCGGCGATCGCCATGCACGGCGATCGCGAACCCCATGCATGGAGGTTCGGCTAGGGTTTCGCCCTCGCGGCGATTCTCCGGTCGGGCCCCGGTTCTTCGTGGTGTTCGTGATCGGTTTCCGGCGAGAGGATTTCGGTCGGGTTATTATTTTCCGCAAATTTTAATAGCCCGGGATATCGATTTCCAACAATTGGTATCAGAGCGTTTGGTTTCGTGTTCATGTATGTGTTCAATTATCGTTCTACCTTGCAGGGATTCCGACTATCATGGTTAATTAATTGTTATTTATTTATTTAATTAATTGTTATTTAATTTTACCATGATTATTCGTTATTAAACTCTCGGACATGTCGAGATTCGTTTTGTGTGGATGAATGCTTGTAATAGTAAAAATTCGGGGGTTGACCGAATTTAGATTTATTATTATTGTTCTATGTTTTCCGGAAAGTGTATAGGGTCGATTTCATGTATAGAATCGATACCGGAATTGTAAATTTATTTCTTGTAATTTATTTACGTTGGATCGATGCCGAGACGAACGCCGGAGAACTCATGTGACGAAGGAGATGATGAGAGGGAGAACAAGGGCTCGGGATCGATCATGAGATCGATCCCATGGAGATCGATCGACCCCGGGGCTGCCCTAGGGTTCTCGGCCACGCCGGCCACCAAGGGAGGTGGCGCGTGGGCCTTGTCCGGCGGCGGTGGTGGTGGTCGAAGGTGGGGTGGCGTGGGGTCTCCCGATCTCATGCTACTCCTACCAAGATTCACTTTCCTAATTGATTCAGTTTTCCTATTTTGAGTATTCCTAAGTTTGGGAACTCTCATGGAGATAGGAAAAGAATTAATTAATATTAATTTATTTCCTTATTCTATTATAGAAGTCTTCTAGAATATTCAAGTCTTACTTGGATAGGATTCTAGAGATTTAATAGAATTAGATAGGAAAATAATTAATTAATAAATTGATTTATTTCCTATTTGATTATTCCTATTTTATGGGAATTTTCATGGAAATGGAAATTAATTAATTTTGGAAAGTAGAAGAGTCCTAATTTATTTTATTTCCTTATTCTATTATAGAAGTCTTCTAGAATATTCCAAGTTTTACTTGGATAGATTATTCTAGAGATTTAATAGAATTAGATAGGAAAATTGAAATTACGCCTTCAGCGTAGGATACCAATTTTTCGTGAAATTGGTCTTGAACACACAGACAGCAGCTACGGTCTGCCAAAAACACTCGCACAAATTCGAAGTACAAAAAGTGGAGACAAAGTTATGTAATAGTTTTCATTTCATTGATCACAAAATTTAAACTATTACACTGAAGAGTATGGTAGGCAAAATGATTACAAGAAGTTTCCCGAGTGTCTCGACAACTCCCACTCACTTGCAATCTAGCACACGAGTACCTAGAGCTAAATCTCCTAACTCTAATTCTGGCACACGGCGCAAAAGCTACTACACAAACTCGAAGCTCGAAGCTCTCGGTTACGATTCTAAAAATCAGATTTCGTTCTCTCAAAATCGTCAAAAGATGAAATGAACAACCATGGGTATTTATAGTAGAGCCGCACATGTGAGAGTGATGACGTGGCACGTTCTCATTCGTCGCATGCTTGGCCTATGTCACTTTTCCATGAATGACATCATCTTTGTAGAACTTGGATTCTTGAATCTTGGAATCTTGAATCTTCGATTCTTGAATCTTCGAATCTTGAATCTTCAATTTCAAAATCAAACTTCAATTTCAATCTTGACTCCATCGATCTCAATTCTTCATCTTCAATTTCTTGTGAAAAACTCTAAGTGTTGAAGCTTCGAATTTCATCGTCTTTACGGTCGTCGATATTGTTGAAGTTGCAAACTTGGAACAATTCTTCATTTCCTTGAACTGAGTACCAGGTTAGAGAAATCACGTTGTAAGTACTTAGTCGTAAAATCAAAGCAAAGGAAACATGAACTACGAAAAATAACATAAGGGACAAGAAACCGGCGACACTAGTCTCCGGAAAATTGCCATGGGTTGAGTCGCCGTTTCTCATGTCAAGTCCACAAAACCAGCGACTCGTGTCGCTGGAATTTTTCCACGCCACAAACCAAAACCAGCGACCCGTGTCGCCGTTTCCACGCCATGAATCCATTGCACCAAAACCGGCGACAGGAGTCGCCGTTTTCACGCACACTCCAAAAGCAGCGACGCTAGTCGCCGTTTCCCTGCACACACGCATTGCACCAAAAGCGGCGACACGAGTCGCTGTTTTCATGACACTTCACCCTTGCACCAAAAGCGGCGACTGCTGTCGCCGTTTCCATGTCATTCCAAAAGTGGAGACTCAAGTCTCCATTTCCACGCGCAAGGTAGTTGACTTCGGATTTTTTAACCTGTAACCCTGAAAATCAACAAAGACAAAAAATACAAGGAAAAATACGTTGTTGCCAAAAACAACATTTACAATCTCCCCCTTTTTGGCACAACTCATGAAAACAAGGTTAAGTAAAAACGAGATACAAGTATCTCCCCCTCAACCAAACAAACCACAAAAAATAACTAAGTAAAAAGATGGAAAAACATCAATCATACAATCAATGAAAAACCATAAAAATACTTAGACAAATTTCCATACCAATCAACAAAACAAAGACAGAGAATTCAAACCAAATTCAAACCAAGTATCAAATACCAGAATTCCAGAGTTAAGCAAATATGAAAAACATGCATGGACGAATAAGTTTAGAGTTGAATGCATGCAAAGCAAAAACAATAAAAACGAGTTCAGGAGTTAAACAAAAAACAGAAATTAAACACTTGATCTTGAACTTCAATCTTCAGGTGAGGCTGTTGGAGTTGGATCACGTTCCGGACTTCCGATCAACTCTTCTTCATCGTCTTCATAACTGAAGCCATCGTCAGAGCTAGAGTCGCTTTCATCGGAGTCAGTTTCCGGATTTCCAAAAATATCTTTTTCACCCAAACCATCACCAGTATCTTCATCAACATCCACGACATCAACATCATCCTCGTCTCTCAGACCATCAGACGGCATCGCGAACGACGCCTCTGGATTTGTAGAATCCTCCATCTTCTTCTTTCCTTTATCACGAGTATCAAAGACTCCATCAAAAATATCGTCATCTGTTTTCTCAGCATCATTAAACTTTTCACCGTCATCTTTAACAACTTCAATGAGCTTGCTTTTGGACAGCTGCGAATGAGCTTCCTGAATAGCGTCCCTCACCATCTTCAAAATAAACGTATCTTTCAAACTCGCATCTGGGGCTCCAACATCTCCAAGTCCTCCCCCTTGTTGGATCTCCCGTTGCAGTTTCTGGAAAGATTTTTTCTGTTTATCCTGCGCCTCGATCATCCTGTTGTACGCAACAACATGTTCAGCTTGACGCTTTTCAAGAGCCAGGGAATCGACGTAGAATTCCTGAACTACAGCTGAAGGAACCACAGCACGGTGACTATGGATCGGATGATAAGGATTCTGATGAGAAGGAATTCCAGAACTTGGACCAAAACCCTGGGGCACAACTCTTGGTGACTTCGCACCATCAGCTTCAGTTTCATCGACAGCAGCTGTCGTCTGTGATTTCTGGCGCTTAGCAGCTGGTGACTTAGTTTTCGGAGTGACAGGCTTGCGCTTCCTTGAAGACTTAGGAGTTGGGGGCGGAGTTAAGATTTCCGGCAGCGCATTGCGGTTGAAAAGTCCATGCCAAGGCAGATCGATTACGCGCTTTGCCGGGTTCAGATATTTTCCGGTTATCTTGACAGCCCCATTTTTCTTCATCTTTTTCTCTGGGCCAGGGTTTGGGAGAAAGTCTTGGGCATGAAGCATCCCATAAATCAGACACGGGTGTGTAAGATGGATTCTCTTTTCTTCGGGCAACTCAGCTTGCTTAATAATCCTTTCATCCGAAACTTTGGCGATTTTGCATAAGTCATTGAAAATGATTTGGCCAAGGTCAACCTGTTCGCCGCAGCCGAGGCGAAAGATCAGATGCATCAATTCAGGAGTCAGGACAGAGGGATCCCTGTTGGCTATCCAGTTAGACATCCCCAATCGATGAAGGACGCCATAAAAGGCAGACAGCTTGGAGGGCGCTGGCAGTTCAGACTTGACTTTCTTTTGGGTGACAAAGGTCCCAACTGTCAAGTCATCAGCTCTCTCAGCAGCTGATGGTGTTGTCCAAGTGCCATCAATATCAAGTCTTTTCAGAAAGGAATTAATTGTGAAGGGACGAAACTTGTAAAGTTTGTTGCGAAAGATAAAGCAACCATACAACCGATTTTTCGGATCGGCAAATTCTGGAGTCAAGCTTGCGTAAAACTTGTGGATGATAGGAATCGAGTAGCGGTAAGTCAGATGTACAGAGTCGAACAGCTTCATCTGATTCAAAAAATCCATGATTCCATGGTTTTCGTAATCCTCTTTCAGGATAGTTCGGTCGGTGTGAATCGGGAGTTTGGCAATCAGTTTATGGCGACGTTCAGCAGTCGCCGTAAAAAATTCTTCAGAGTGAGCCTTGGGACACTCGTCAATCCTTCGAACATATTTGAAGGCATCAGTTGATTTTTGGGATCCAGCTGATCCCGATGAATGAGGCGCCAAAGGCGGTTTCTGAGAGCTGTGGGTTTTAGATTTTGCAGCTGACCCACCAGCTGAGGTTTTTGGAGTTGCAGGTTTAGTGCCACTGCCACTCTCAACAGTCTTCTTTCCAGGACCACTTCCAGTTGGAAGCGATGATTTTGGTGTCTTTGGATCTTTTCCAGCAGACACAGTTGCAGTCGATGGAATTTTCATAACTTTCTTCCCATCCTTAGTTATCTCGCCAGCTGCGAGTAACCGACTATATTCAGCCCTAGACACGATTCCCTTATAGATGCGAAGGGAAGTATCTCTTTCTTTGTCAGGTTTTCCTGACTTCAAATCCTTGCTCCGAGCAGATGAGTGAGCAGGAGTTGCAGTTTTAGTCAAGTCAGGTTCTGCTGACAAAGCCTTGCGACGATCAACCTTGTCAAGATGAGTTTTTAGCTCTTCATACGCGGCTTTCTTAGAATTAGGCGAAGGAGCCTTGTCAAACTGTTCCTGTAGATACGCAGTCATGTCTGCCATCATGTCGTCGAAGTTTTTCGCCATGTCAAGTTTCAGAAAAGTGAGTAACTGACAGTTAGCTGTGAGAATGGTAACCACGAGAAAAAATTCAACTTCAGAAAACAAGGACAGGGCGCCGGTTGCGCAAGGCTAGAGTTGCCGGATGCAACGGAAAAACAAGAACTTAGAACTAAGAGTTTCGAACGCTGAACTTGCAGTCGAGAGCCGAGAGTTAGAGAACTTGAGAACTTGAGAGCTTGAGAGTTAGAGAATTCTGATGTGAGCGTAAATGAATTAGGTTTTCATTAAGGCCTATTTATAGGAAAAAATTTGGGCCGCCCCGTCGGAATGAAAAAGCCCAGTCCAAGACCTGCAAACAGCTCATCTCAAGAAGAAAATTAGGTCTAAAAAGACGAGCAAAAATTTATTAATTTGAAAATATTATTAAAATAATAATTTTCAAAAATAATAAATAATAAAATAAATAAAAATTAGAGAAATGAAAATCAAACCAAGGCATGAAAACCGAAGTTGAGAGCTATCGGTTGAGAAACGAAGTTGAGAGCCATTGGTTGAGAAACTTGAGTTGTGAATTTTTCGTTGACGCTGAAAAATCGGCTAAGCCAAGGATGAGAGTCGCCGTTTTTGTGGCATGAGTTGAGTCGCCATATTTTCGGCGACTGGAGTCTCCGGAATTTTGCACTTCCTTGGTGCCAAGAAAATGGAGACAAGAGTCTCCGGTTTTTGTCCATCCTTTTTGAGTCTCCGTTTTTGTGGCATTGAGCTGAGTCTCCGGAATTATGTCTTCAGCTGAGAGTCTCCGGATTTTTGCATCAGTCAGTGTTGCCAAGAAAATGGAGACTAGATTCTCCGGTTTTGTGTATGTTGAGTCTCCGGTTTTTGGCACAGTCAGGGTAGCCACGAAACTGGAGACACGAGTCCCCGGTTTTTGCATCTTCAGGACTTAGTTTATTTTCGTGTCCAAGTCTCCAAAAAGTTGTCACTTGAATTTTGCGAGTTGGCTGTCGCTACACTCAAAATTTAGACTTCAGAGATGGTAAACCACGTGGCGCCGGATATGAACTACAAAAATGCAAAATCAAAACAACACATCCCGAGTTAGTCATTCAAGTGTTCAACACACTACAAACATTCAAAACCATTTTAGTGGAGATTCGAGGGATGATATTAGGCAATGAAGAGCAAATATTTTCCCAGAAAAGAATCCACATATTCATCAGTTTTCAAAACCAAAAAAAAAAATTTCACACGAGGTGATAGCAACTTTGAGGTATATGAAAAATCTCTCATATTAAAAACCGGTGGAATGGACCGAAGTATTTGAAAGATATTGAACTTGTCCTTCGTCACAATCACAAGAATACATGTCGTGTTTCGTCGGAACACATTTGGTGAGTTTGCACCGCACAAGAGATTTTAAATCATGAGTACAAGGTGAACTTTTTAAGGCACTCCACTTGGGACTAGCTTTTTACTTCAATCAGAGGGGAGCCGGGGGAACCGGCGACCTCCAGACGAGTTTATAGCTTTTAAATGAAATGCAACAGACACTCATTACATCAGTCAGAGGGGAGCAAGGTTCACTTGCGTCCTCCAAAGTGTGATAGAGAGTGTCTTAAAGATCAGCGTCCATGTGCCACCTTTCGAAGAGGGGAGCCGGGGTAACCGGCGTCCTCCGTTACTTGGTATTATGGATCTATGCAAATGAAGCTTATTGGAGTTATATGCCAAGTTCACATGTTCGTACTCAGAGGAATAAATGCACTTGGGTCCGAAGACTAAAACGGACTCGAATCCATGTTCAACTTTATTAGACTAATCCACGACGATTCGGCGTGCATATTCAGAAGTAAAGAAAATAATCTTTCAGACTTCAAAATTTTCGTGAACTCTTAAAGAGAACACATGCAGAGAGAATTTCTTAGAGTTTGAAATCTCTCAAAGTCTAGAGGTTTGGTAAAGATGTCAGCGAGCTGTTTTTCTGTTGAAATATGCTGTAGACTGACTATATCACGATCAACCAAATCTCTAATGAAATGATGTCGAATGTCGATGTGTTTAGTTCTTGAATGCTGGACAGGATTTTCGCTGATTTTGATAGCACTTTGATTATCACAAAACAGCACCAATGGAGCACTCTCGATGAGATAGTCATTCAACATTTGTTTCAACCAAAGCATTTGAGTGCAGCAACTTCCAGCCGCAACATATTCAGACTCGGCAGTCGAGAGAGCTATGCAATTTTGTTTGCGACTATGCCATGACACGATATTGTTGCCAAGGAAACAACAACATCCAGAAGTGCTTTTTCGTTCGTCAGTGTCGCTTGCCCAGTCCGCATCGGAGTAACCGACAAGATTTGATGAAGTGTCGCATGCATACCACAATCCTAGTTCAGAAGTTCCAGAGATGTAGCGGAGAATCCGTTTGACAGCTCGTAGATGGTCCTCCTTTGGATCAGCTTGGTACCTAGCACACATACAAACACTAAACATAATGTCAGGGCGAGTAGCGGTTAGATAAAGTAAACTTCCAATCATGGAACGAAAAAGAGTTTGATCAACACTTCGACTTTTAGTCGACTTAGATAAGCGTTCAGTTGTAGCCATGGGAGTTTTTGCGGGCTTGGCATGATGCATCTCAAATTTTTCGACCATGTTTTTCGCATATTTGCTTTGAGAAACGAAGATCCCATTTGGTCGTTGAGAAATTTGTAGTCCAAGAAACTGATGTAGCTCTCCTTCAAGACTCATCTGAAATGTTGAAGACATAGATTCCGTGAAAGCTTTCACGAGTTTAGAGCAAGTAGCACCAAAGACAATGTCGTCAACGTAAATCTGAGCAACCATCATGTTCTTGCCATCCCGTTTGATAAAAAGAGTTTTGTCCACAGAGCCACGTTCAAAACCGAACTTTAGAAGATAGTCCGTCAAACATCCATACCAGGCGCGAGGTGCCTGTTTCAGACCATAGAGAGCTTTGTGAAGTTTGTAGACATGATTTGGTTTCTTAGGATCCTCAAAACCTTTCGGTTGAGCTACATAAACTTCTCCTTCCAATACTCCATTTAGGAATCCAGCTTTGACATCCATTTGTCTGAGTTTGATGCCGAGGTGGCATGCAATAGCAATTAAGAGTCTGATGGATTCAATTCGTGCAACTGGAGCAAAGGTTTCATCAAAATCAATACCCTCAACTTGGGCATAGCCTTGTGCGACAAGTCGTGCTTTGTTACGAACAACTTGGTTGTGTTCATCAGTTTTGTTTTTGAAGATCCATTTAGTTCCAACTACATTCATGTTTGACGTTCTGGGAACTAAGGACCAAACATTGTTTCTGGTAAACTCATTCAACTCTTCTTGCATGGCCATGATCCAAAAATCTTCTTTCATGGCTTTCTTGTAATTTTTCGGCTCATTTTCAGAAAGAAAGCAAGAGATGCCGATTTCATTATAGATTGCAGAAGTGCAGATGTTGTAGAGTTCATTCGGAGAATTTGTCGGTTTCTTTGAGCGCGTAGTTCGCTCATTTAAGTTCCCAATCATTTGGGTCGGAGGATGTCGTTTTTGAATATGTCCAGGAGCTTCTCTTGGAGCATCAGCAGGATTTTCAATTTCCTCATTTTCATCATCCTCAGAAGAAGTATCATTGTTTTGATTGCTAGAATCTCCAACTTCAGGTGAAGTGTTTGGAGTAAAATTTTCTGGAGACACATTCTCAGTACCAGCAGTTGTGGGTGTCGATGGAAGATTTTGATATTCCAAAATTCCTTCCTTTACCCAGTCTTCCTCAGCATCTTTTCCCAGAAAGTCTTGTTCATCAAAATTTATGTTCACAGTTTCGATGACTTTCTTAGTTCGAAGATTGTAGGCACGGTAAGCATGGCTATTTTGACTATAACCAACAAAAATTCCACGATCAGCTTTGGCTTCAAATTTCTTTAGAGGATCACGATCCTTCAAAATATAGCAAGTACAGCCAAAGACACGAAAGTGTGCAACTGAAGGTTTCTTGCCATTCACAAGTTCATAGGCAGTTGCAGTCGTCCCAGATCGAATACTTATCCGATTCAAAATGTATCCAGCAGTGGAGACGGCTTCTGCCCAAAAAGTTCGCGCAAGATTTTTCGAGATAAGCATTACACGTGCCATTTCTTGCAGCGTTCGATTTTTACGTTCGGCAATCCCATTTTGTTGAGGAGTTTTTGGGGCCGAGTATTCATGATGAATTCCCTTCATCATACAGAACTCATTGAAGCTAGCATTTTGAAATTCAGTTCCGTGATCACTTCTGATCCTTTTTACTTTAGCTTCATGATTTGTCTTAATCCATTTCACAATGCCTTTGAAGGCATCAAAAGTTTCATCTTTGGTGGCCAAAAATCTCGTCCAAGTGTAACGAGAAAAATCATCAACTACAACCAACACATATTCTTTCTTTGCTATGCTTTTGACTTCCATTGGACCCATTAAGTCCATATGCAGCAATTCAAATGGAGCCGAAGTGCTCATTAATGTTGGCAGTGCAGGATGAGGAGTTCTCGTCAGCTTTCCCTTCTGACAGTCACCGCACACTCGCTTTTCAATTTTGGGGAGTTGAGAGATTCCTCGAACTATCTCCCCCTTAACCAGTTTACTCAAATTTCGAGTGCCAGTGTGGCCAAGTCGTTGGTGCCACAAATCAACTTCATCAGGAACGGTCACAGAAAAACAACTATACTCAGTTGTATAGCAATTATTTTTAGCTCGTGGACCTTCCATTATGCAATTTCCTTCAACATCAAAGACTCTGCAAGACTCCTTATCAAAACTCACGTTCAGTCCTTCATCACACAGTTGACTGATGGAGATAAGATTAACAACTAGTCCCTTTACATGGACTACATTTCTGATAGGAGGTAAACCTTTGATTTGTAGAGTCCCCTTTCCCTTTACGACGCCTTTCGCTCCCCCTCCAAACACCACGGGAGCGCCAGTCATAGGCTCGTAATTTTTCAGAAACTTTTTCGTGCCAGTCATATGGCGGGAACAACCACTATCAAAATACCAAATTCCTTTGGTTCCATTCTCAGATGCATTAAGTGCAACATTGCAGAAAATGAGTTCTCTCGGTTGCCAACAATTTTTGGAATTAGAGTTAAGTTCAACTTTACTCTTGAGAGTCTTAGGCACCCATCTCTTCTTGTCTTTAGCAGTTTGGACATTTCTCTCAGTCACAGTCTTTAGATTCATCTTAGTTATCAAGTTTGGAGAAATGGGTTTCTTCAAGTCCTTAGCAACCTCAACCTTCTTCATATTAACATTTCGTGAGTTTGTCATATTTTTCTCAACTTTCAGCTTTTGAGAAATTTGTGATTTATCATCCTTAGTCATCAGCTCACTGTTCATGTCAGCTTTAAGTTTGTAGCAAAATGGTCTAATGTGCCCAGGTTGGTCACAGTAGTGACATACATACTTTCTCCTTTGACGAATTTCAACCTTCGTAGATTTCTTGACCAAAACAGTTTTAGTGCGTGAGGATTGTCCATTTTTCTTCACGTTCTGAGATTTCTCTAAGTTCTTCAGCAACGTCTTCTCATAAGGTAGGATACCACGAGGATGTTTGACAATGTTCTTCGGAAATTGATATGTCAGATTTTGAAGTCGAGATTGACTTTTGAGTTTTAGGTTCTGGAGACTCAGCAATTTTCTTCCCTTCAGCAATCTCCTTCCGTTTAGATGATTCAAAGTCATCCTTGCTTTCATCCGTAGGCAGATCATCCGATGCCTTAACAAAAGTCACATCATTCTTCTTTTCAGGAGTCGAGTATATAGACTCAAAAACCTTTTGGAAACCAAGACCGTAGCGATTAGGATTCATATATGAAGCAGCATTGTCAAACACGGAAGAATTTGTGTTCATTTTCCTCAACAGCTCGTCAGTCATATGAAGTTTTTCTTTCAACACATATCGTTCCTTGTCAGTCATGGCAAGGTCAGTTTGAACTTTCAATAGAGAAGACTTCAGTTCGTCATTTTCAGCGTCCGAGTTCTTAAACAGAGTCTGCAGTTTCTTAACTTCAGTTGACTCCTTTTTCAGTGAGGTCTTCAGTTTTGAGTTTTCAGAACTCAACTTCTCACACACTTCTCTCAGTTCGACAACCTCCTTGAAATACTTATGTTTTTCTTCGAAAAGATCATCAAATTTGACTTTCAGAATTGTCAAGGAGTTGTTCAACTTTTTCTTCTCGTCATTCGATCTTTCAACAGAGTTTTTCAACTCAACAACTTCATCATACATTTTTCGGTTCGCAGTTGAGAGTTCGTTACAAGATTCTGTAAGAACTTTCAGAGACACTTCAAGTGCACCATTCTCAGTGATAACTAAGTCATAGGATTTTGAGAGTTCAGAGTGACTCTCATTCAAGGCTAGCAGCTCAGCACTTACACATTCAGTTTGAGATACTTTGGATAACATCTCATTTTCCACAGACTCAGTCACGGATTCAACATCCGAAAAAATATCATCATCACAGAAATTTCGATTTTCAGACGCTACACGGAAAATGTTGTCTGCGGTAGCAGTATCCTTTAGAAAAGCAGCAATTTGAAAATTTTCAACTTCAAAGTTTGCAAGGTCAAAACCTTCATCAATCGTGACAACTAAAGCGTTGTCCTCATCGTCATCAGAATTTTCATTCTCAGATTCCTCATTTTCTGAGATTACATTTTCATCATCAAAAACTACATAGCTCACGGGCAGTTTCTTTTTTCGATGTAAGTTAGGACACTCGTTTTTGACATGTCCAAATCCTTTTCATTCAAAACACTGCATTTTGGAAACATCCTTGCTAGTAGAAGAATATGGAGAAAATTTTGTCTCCTTAAATTTTTTGTCAGAGAATGAGGTTTGATTCCGGTTGTCTGAGTTTCTCTGAGAAGAGTTAGAATTTTTCTGAAATTTTCGAAAGTTACGGGCACGGTTCTTCCTCTTAAATTCTTGTTTTACAAGATAGGTGACTATCTCAGTCAGTGCAGCAAGTTTGTCCGGATTATTAGAGTTCATCAGTCTCTCAATATCCTCAGCTTCCTCATCATCAGATTCACCCAGATCAGCAGAAAAACTACTTTCAGTTTTCTCATTTTTCACATGAGTTTTTCGAGAGTTCGAGCTTCTTGAACTCTTCCCTTTCTCTGAGATCTTGAGAGCAGTCATCGGTTCGTAAACAAGTGACATATCTGGATTACTTCGAACTTTGAGAGTTAAATCATAATTTCTCAAATCAGCCATCAAGTCAGCATAATCCCAGTTATGATTCTCGTCGTTGCGAGCTTCGATAGTTAGCACTTTGCTTTCGAATCTGGAGTTTACACTTGATAGGACCTTCTCATAGACCATGGGAGCAGGAAAGATTTCTCCCAGTTCAAAAGCTTCGTTGACATATCTCATGATCTTGTCCAAGTAATCATTGATGTCTTCATCTTCTCTCATCCTAAGTTGATGGAACTGAGCAGTGATAGTTCGGATTTTGGATCGCTTAACTGCATGACTTCCCTCACATGTTCTTTGTAGAGTCTCCCATGCATCTCTGGCAGATGTGCAATTTTTGACCAGCTGATACATACTAAGGTCCAGCCATTCACATATAATAAGTAGAGCCTTGCTATTCGCAGTTGACAAATCATGCTCTTCTCTAGTCCAGTTACGTTCAGGTTTGGGAGTTCTCACGCCATCTGCGTCTTCAGTGTATGGGCGTTCCCATCCTTCTAACACTGCCATCCAAGATCTAGAGTCAAGGCCTTTAATTCTAGCTGAAACTTTAGCTTTCCAGTTAGAGTAGTTCTGATGAGTAAGTATAATCGGTTTCTGGACAAGCATTGGCGACTCCATTTTAGCGGAAATATGAAGTCAAGTAACGGATCACGTCTTACACGTATGACGTCCCTCTCTGATACCAATTGAAATTACGCCTTCAGCGTAGGATACCAATTTTTCGTGAAATTGGTCTTGAACACACAGACAGCAGCTACGGTCTGCCAAAAACACTCGCACAAATTCGAAGTACAAAAAGTGGAGACAAAGTTATGTAATAGTTTTCATTTCATTGATCACAAAACTTAAACTATTACACTGAAGAGTATGGTAGGAAAAATGATTACAAGAAGTTTCCCGAGTGTCTCGACAACTCCCACTCACTTGCAATCTAGCACACGAGTAACTAGAGCTAAATCTCCTAACTCTAATTCTGGCACACGGCGCAAAAGCTACTACACAAACTCGAAGCTCGAAGCTCTCGGTTACGATTCTAAAAATCAGATTTCGTTCTCTCAAAATCGTCAAAAGATGAAATGAACAACCATGGGTATTTATAGTAGAGCCGCACATGTGAGAGTGATGACGTGGCACGTTCTCATTCGTCGCATGCTTGGCCTATGTCACTTTTCCATGAATGACATCATCTTTGTAGAACTTGGATTCTTGAATCTTGGAATCTTGAATCTTCGATTCTTGAATCTTCGAATCTTGAATCTTCAATTTCAAAATCAAACTTCAATTTCAATCTTGACTCCATCGATCTCAATTCTTCATCTTCAATTTCTTGTGAAAAACTCTAAGTGTTGAAGCTTCGAATTTCATCGTCTTCACGGTCGTCGATATTGTTGAAGTTGCAAACTTGGAACAATTCTTCATTTCCTTGAACTGAGTACCAGGTTAGAGAAATCACGTTGTAAGTACTTAGTCGTAAAATCAAAGCAAAGGAAACATGAACTACGAAAAATAACATAAGGGACAAGAAACCGGCGACACTAGTCTCCGGAAAATTGCCATGGGTTGAGTCGCCGTTTCTCATGTCAAGTCCACAAAACCAGCGACTCGTGTCGCTGGAATTTTTCCACGCCACAAACCAAAACCAGCGACCCGTGTCGCCGTTTCCACGCCATGAATCCATTGCACCAAAACCGGCGACAGGAGTCGCCGTTTTCACGCACACTCCAAAAGCAGCGACGCTAGTCGCCGTTTCCCTGCACACACGCATTGCACCAAAAGCGGCGACACGAGTCGCTGTTTTCATGACAATTCACCCTTGCACCAAAAGCGGCGACTGCTGTCGCCATTTCCATGTCATTCCAAAAGTGGAGACTCAAGTCTCCATTTCCACGAGCAAGGTAGTTGACTTCGGATTTTTTAACCTGTAACCCTGAAAATCAACAAAGACAAAAAATACAAGGAAAAATACGTTGTTGCCCAAAACAACATTTACAATAATAAATAAATAAAAAAATATTAATAATATTTAATTTTATTTTGATTTATTCGATTGACTTAATTTTCGAATTAAGTATCTTTTGGATTTATTGAAAATAAATAGATTGAAATATTGGGATTAATCTTCTCGTCACATGGAGCATTCAAGAACGAAGACTGAAGACTAGAAGAAGCATACGGAGATGGAATAAAGCCATGATAGTCGGAAAATAGTTTTTCTAGCATTATTTTGACTATGTGATACTATGTGCTTTATTACTTGTATGCATGCTTATGTGTTTAATTATGCATTAGATAGCGTATTCCTTTGTTGTAAAAAGCTAAGTGGGAGAGGGGATGGAAACATTCCCATGGTCTCCATTACTGTTCTCTTGGTGACATTTATGAGCTTTCGAAGTTCATATAGATATGTCATTGGAGGAGAATTCTTGTAATTCCTTTTACGAGAAACATTGATTAAGTCTATCAAACAATGCCTAATTTGTCTTTCTGAAACTGACTTCAAGTCGACTCATTCTCACCCCGGGGAGTGGAATGGAGCCAGAGCCACTTGGTCATGTGGATGAAACAAATTAGAGACATTCGTACCATTCTTTTGAAGATGGATCGTTTGTCTGCTCGGCTCCCTCATTTATGAGAGATAGGGTTGTTCGCATGGTGAATCACTGGTTAGAAACTTCGAGTTTCACTTATGATTCTCCGCGTCTTGATTTACGAAAATCGAATGGATCTTGTAACTGGGAGTCAATTATAAAAGTCTCTTGGTGTAGTAAACGTCCACACAACGTGGCTTGCTATACTGACGGATTTTGGATTAATTGATGTAGACAGTTGTGAGGAATTGTGAAGAGTTGTGAAGTTATCGTAAACGTCCACACAACGTGGCTTGCGGTAATATAGCAATTCTAAACGATTTACTTTGGTGCTGAGTAATGGTTTACATTTAGATACGCATTATAGTATTCCTCCCCACGAGGTTACGCTATAAGTGATGTATGACCAAAGAAAATCTAATTGCTAAATCATTTGGGTGGGTAAACGTCCACACAACGTGGCTTGCCTTACCTGATGGGATTTCAGATGTAATTAGTAATTTAATGATATTATTTGAGGGAGATAATATCGGATATTAAATTGATTGTTTGTTTAAATGTGCTTATAGGTTTAGAGAATAGTTATGAACCCACTTTCTGTGATACTCAAGGAGCATAAACTCACTGGCCCCAATTATATTGATTGGAGGAGAAATTTGGACATTGTCCTGACTTCTGAAGAGTACAAGTTTGTACTCTATGAAGCATGTCCTGCTGAGCCCACTGATGCCTCAACTAATGAGGAAAAGGAAGCATATCGGAAGTGGAAAAAGGCTGATGAAATGGCTAGGTGTTATATTTTGGCTTCAATGTCAAATGTACTCCAAACCCAACATCAGTCGATGGACACTGCCGAGGATATGTTATACAACCTCAAGGAAATGTTTGGAGAGCAAGATCGTGCGGCAAGGCAAGAAGCCATGAGAGTCCTTATGACAACTACTTAATCTGAAGGAACGCCCGTTGGGGAGCACGTTCTTAAGATGATGAGTTTGTTGAATGAACTTGAGATCCTAGGAGCTCAAATTGATGCTGAGACGCAAGTCGACATCATACTCCAGTCTCTGACCCCTAGTTTTGAGCAGTTTCGCATGAGTTATAATATGGGTAAACTATCTTATACTCTTGCGCAACTCCTGACTGAACTGAAGGCGGCAGAGGGGATCTACAAGAAGAGCAAGTCTCAAGCGCTTGTAGCTACCAAGTCCAAGGGCTCGAAGCCTGTTGGAGGTAGGGGCAAGAAAAGGGAGCAAGCCTGGAAACCCAGTGGTGCCAAGAGGAGTGGACCACGAGTGGGGGCTGCAAAGCCAAGGGGCAAGTGCTTCCGATGCAATAAGTCTGGACACTGGAAGTCTGAATGTCCTCTCAAAGGTACGAATTTTTCTTTAGTCGTAAAAACATAGTCAGCGGTATTATCTACCAGAATTCTGGTGTGTAGATATGGAACCACTGACGGTATGTGCATTTTGAATGCAGGGGTTCCAGAAAACCCGGCGACTTAGAGAAGAAGAATTCGAGTCTACATGGGCAAAGCTGTAGAGGAGGCAGCTGTTGCAGTGGAAGACATTTATCTGCTTTAGTAGTTATAGGATTTCATTTCAAAATTATTGCATTATGTACCCTTTATTTTAGAAAGAACGTTTTGTTCTGGATTTCTATTAGTTATGAATGGATATTTTATTTATTTAATCACTTGATGATTTTGATAAGAAATAATGGGGTATTATCTATTCTGGTACATTAGATAGCAATATATGAATGATAGATCCTTAGTCTACCACAATGCAACAAACCGTTCTATAACTTGTTTTACTTGTTAGATATATTTCTTTATTAAATCATTATACTTGTGAATTCTTATACTTAGTAGTATTTATTCAAATGAGATTCAAAAGTCGAAATTGATTTAATCAATTGTAGTTGAAGGAATGGACCTTCCGACCTAAGAATCGAATTTGGAAGATAATACAACTAAGCATACCTTTCGGTAAAGGATAGAATTCGGACAAGTATTGAGAATGATCCATGGTATATGCAGACATATGTGTAATTAGAAAGGTGCGAGTAGTTCTTTTAAGAATACTCGAAAAATGGATTAGGATGCTTGATGTGCCATAAAAGCAAAGTGTTTTAGTCACAAAGCAATTATGGGGAACCTTCTAAGTATATTCATTGGAAGCCTGCGACTAAAATCGCGGAGGCTATCACCTATCTGAATAACACATAGCATAATCAAAGATTGAGATTAAGTCTCAAATGACTGCACCATACACTTACGTGTAGAGATGGTGAGTCAATAAGAAATAGAATTCTAATAGTAAAAGAACAAATTGTTCGGAACTACCTATGTTCTATGGATATTCCTGGAGACAACGGCATATTCAATATGGTTGTAGGATATCCTAGATGAACAAGATATTGTGTGTTCTATAGTACTATGAACCAGAAGGACGTATATCGCCCGGTTCTTAGAGGAAGACTATTAGATGAACTACAAAGCCCTAACTGACGTAATACCTTGGAATGAGAAAAAGGACAAAGACTAGAAACCAACCAAACCGAGTAGTAGTACACCACTAACTGCACCTACTGTTATTACTGTTATACACCGGGACGCCGTTGCAGTGGGAGGTTGTTGAACAACCAGAGATGTTCATAAGACTAGAATAGTTTTGATCTCTGGATCTAGTAAAGATGAAATCGATCCCTAGCTCTGCACAAAGGGCAGTACTAGATCTAAATGTGCCTGCTTAGAAAACAATAAGGATTATTGTTAAGAGGCAAGATCATTTAGAGTACAAGCTTAGTAAATCCATTTATGGATTGAAACAAAGCTATAAATCGTGGAACTTGCGAATTGATGGGATAGTCCATTTGATGGATTCATCAAAAGGCATAGACGAAAGGTGTATTGGAGACGTAATGGAAACAAGGTGGTGTTTCTCGGAGATTTTATGTAGATAACATTTTATCATTGGCAACAATGTAAAGATGTTGTCAGACATAAGATGATGGTTGTCTAAATGAATCGAGATATAAGATTGAGTAGAAGTTAGAGCATGTTCTTATGATCTTTTGATCTAAGGATAAGAACATTGTACTTCTCCTAGATATCTTATACGATTATGGTTTGTTTTAAACATGCATAATTCTGAGAAAGGTTATTGCCTTTCAGAGACAGAATATACATCTATCTAATGGGTATGTGTTTCGAACGCATGAAGGAGATAGATGAGGACAAAGCAGTTTCCTACACTTCAAGTGTGGAAAGCTTTATAGATGCAATGTTGTAAAACGAGAACCTGATATCAACTATGCGGTTTGCGTAGTGGGAGGATATCAAAGTAATCTGGACAAGAGATATTCGAATGCTGTAAAAGTACTTAAATGTACTAGATTAAGCAAGACGAAATCTTCTTTGATTACAAATTCTCAGATCTTAAATCAGAGAAGGACCAGTGTAAGTCGATATCAGGCTATGTGTTCACTTTTAGAAAGAGGTGGAACCATGAAATGATAGAGTGATAAGCAGACGCTTCTCTGACTCTATCATAACCGAATAGCAGCCTCAGAGGCAGCGGAAGTTTTGGTTAGGTTCCGGGATGAACCTCTTGACTTGGATATGACTCTTAGTTTACCAAAGGCTATTGGATAGCGGTGCATGGTAAACTGGAAGAAGTCATAAGTCAAAAGTGATGTTAACACATAGAGCAAGTACCACCTGATACGAGTCATCGTCGAGGGAGACGACGCAGTAGTCACCAAGATAACTTCAGAGCGGCAACCTAGAGTGCTCATTCACATAGTACTTCTTGGAAGTACACTTTAAGTACGTGATGAGTATGGGAGTCGGGAGTTTGGAGGAAATGACTAGACCTTAGTACAAGTGGGAGATTGTTGGAGTTATGTACTTAATTTCTAGATTTAAGTAACGGTAAACTCCCGGTCATAGCATTTAATCTATTAAATTAATGAACAATTGTTTGCGTTTAATTATTGATAATTAAATATATGCAAATCATAGTCCTGGATTTTATACGTTGTAGTTAGTATGGTGTGTATGGACACACAAAAGATCATACTATCGGTTACTCGTATTTAATCAAACAGTTGCTCACGACCTAGATGGACACGGACCAATCCATCGGTATAGTCGTTGTGTGAGAGAGAAAATAATTTGTCTTAATTATTTTATCACACTTGTACACTTGGTGTATTGGGCGGATCGCTTGAGATTTATCGATTAGGATTGCCTTAGATAATCGATTCAAGTCTCAGAGTATTTTATTCTTAATCCCCGATACTATTGCGGGTGTGTATATTTAATATATGTGACTTTGATTTTCCAAAGGAATTAACCGATTTAATTATTGGGTTAATTACCGGTTAAGTTGGGTCACTATATTTTATATATGACATGCCGTGAATACTTGACGGGAAAGTGTATCCCGGAAGGGTTGATAATATCCCCGAGATGAGTTCATAAGGAATTATTGTGTAAACCTCATGAGTGGATTCGTTCCGCACAATAATTAAGGTTGAATGGTACTAATCTCGGATTCAAGAGATGAATAAATTAATTAGCAATAAATTAATTTTATTCATGGATATTTAAATCTTAAATACACGGAATAAATAATACTACCGGAGAAATATTATTTGATATAATATGGTTTAATATTGGGAGTGCAATTAATTTATATAGTGGAAAATAAATTAATTAATATTAATGGGAGATTAATAGATTTGGGCTTGGGCTCAATTTAATCATTAATATTGGAAGCCCAATATTCCACCTCCTTTAGATCCCCTACGTAGCCTATAAAAGCACTACATGGTCTTCACTTTCTCATAATAATAAGACAAGATTATCATACTTGATATTCTAGAGAGTTGAAGAGGATCCATAAGCTTGGAGGATCGTCGCCCACCCGACGTTCAAGCTAGTGCAAGGAATACGTGGGAAGATCGTAAGGTCATCTTGATTTCGTTTCTCCGCACGACGAATCGAAAGGTAAAATCATAAAACCCCTCTTATGATTTTATGTGATTTAATTGTAATACGTACATGAACACACGATCCGGGAAAACGTCGAGACCGGGATACGGGGATTCGAGATCCCCGTCGGGATCGAACAAGGGGCGGCCGTACCCTAGGGTTCGAATGTCGGGACCGCGCGACGAGGGACGAGCCCCGGCTGGACGCCGGGGCATGCGATCGACTTCGGTTGATCGCTGGGATGCCGCGGGCTGGCGCCGCGGCGGATCCCAGCCGCCCCTTCGACGGCGGCGTGCGCACGGGCAGCCCCGGCTGAAGTCGGGGCGGGTGATCGAGCTGGGCTCGATCGCGAGGGCAGCCGAGGGCTGGAGCCTCGGCTGGGCGCCCTCCTCCTCGTGTGGCGGTGGCGGTGAGTCGCCGGACTCACCGCCGGCGGGTGCTGATCGACAGCCCCGCGGGGATGCACCCCGCATCCCCGGCGATAGCCATGCACGACGATCGCGAACCCCATGCATGGGGGTTCGGCTAGGGTTTCGCCCTCGCGGCGATTATCTGGTCGGGCCCCAGTTCTTCGTGGTGTTCGTGATCGGTTTCCGGCGAGAGGATTTCGGTCGGGTTATTATTTTCCGGCGAGAGGATTTCGGTCGGTTTCGGCCCGGGATATCGATTTCCAACACGAAGGAGGCGGGGGGGTCCGCCCAGCGGATAGCCACGACGCCAGCCCGTGGCACCCCCAGCGATCGACCTCACAGTTGATCGCATGCCCTGGCTCCAACCGGGGCTCCTTCTGTTGGAAATCGACTACCCGGGATGCGTTCGTTCGATCACTCGAACATCCGAACGATTCAGTCGACATCCGGTGTCGCTACTTCGTTCGCTTTTCCAGCCCGTGCCCCGATTCACGCCCAGCCATTGCCCCGAAGGACAACCGCGCGAACCGAGCGGGCTGCCAGAAAAACACCAAAACGGCGGTCGCCGTTTAGAAACGGCGGTCGCCGTTTGTCCTTCAGCAGCGCGGACAGCAGCGCGACCTGCTGTTCCGGGTTCGTTTCCGGGTCGTTTTTCCTCTTCCGACTACCGATCCGAAGGTCCTAGAACCCCCAGTAGTCGAGGAATGCGATCCACGATACCCGGAACCCGATCGTAGGTTCGTTGGATTATTACGTACAATAAGAATCGAAAATGATGCGGAAAAGGGTTTTCGATTCTTTACCTTTGATGCGTGATTCGGAGAAGCCGAATAGGCGAACACCTCTGATCTTCTAGTGTGTATCCTAGCCCTCGACTCCAGACGTTGTGTGGGCAACGATCCACCGGTAGTCTCCTCTTCTTCTTCTCTCTTAAACTCTCTCTCACGTTTTATTTTCTCAAGTGAAGAAAAATAAAAGCTGCGTAAGTTAGGTCTAGAGAAGAGAGGGGGGAGGGGTTTAAATAGGCCACACTAGGGACCTTAGGTTAATTAATTAATTAGGCTAAATTGCAATTTAATTAAACCGGTGTCCTTTAAAAGAAAACCTTTAATTAAATCCAATTTTAATTATAATTAATTCCACTATAAAATTATAATTGAATTCCCAATTAATTAATTCATATTATTTTACCAATAATATTTTCCGCCGAAATTACATATACGACTTTCCCCGTGTTTAAGATATCGAACGTCCACGAACTTATTTAATTACTAATAATTAAATTAATTCGTTTCTTATTATCCGAGACTAGTACCACTCATCCTTATTATCATGTGGAACAAATCCACCTGCAGGGTTTACATGATAAACTTTATGAGCTCATCTCGGGGACGTTATCAACCCGATAAACGGGACACGGTTTCCTGTCTATAATCTATAGCATGCCGTGTGTACAATTCCGATTCCCAATTTACCGAGTATCTCGACTAATCAATTAGTCTCACTCATTGGCAAGTTAAAGAACCGAGAATTGGACACACGCACCTATAATTATATAGGGATTAAGAATTCGTATATCCGTAATTCTGAGGTCTAGTTCGTTACGTCGATTAGTATAAATCGAACGCCCTCCCGTGGTCCTGCTCAATACACCAAGTGTACAAGTGTAACATAATAGTCAAGACCAACTATTACCCAGTCACACTACGACGTACCGATGGATTGTCCCTGTCCATCTAAGTCGTGAGCTTCTGTTCGATAATATACGAGTAACCGACAATATGATCTTCCGCGTGTCTCCTTACGGCATACTGTCTACAACGTATATATCTAGGACTATTGCATTCAAGTATAAGATAGACAAAAATGCCGACAGTTTGATTATTAGATAATGTAAAACACAGATAAGGAGTTTCATATTGTCACTAAACTAGACATTTAGAATATAACTCCATCAATCTCCCACTTATACTAAATCTCTAGTTGCCCTCTACCATACATCCGATACCCATCCCCTTCACGTGTCTCTTGAACGCTTCCGCTGGAAGTGCCTTCGTAAAGGGGTCTGCCAGGTTATCCGCTGATGCAATCTTGGTGACAACCGCATCGCCTCTCCTGACGATGTCTCTAATCAGGTGGTACTAGCGATCTATGTGTTTATTTACTCGCATTGTGGGCTCGTGGTTCCTTTGCATTTGCCACTGCACCGCTATTGTCACAATAAATTGTGATAGCTCTAGGCATTTTAGGAACCACATCCAAGTCCATGAGGAAGTTCCGGAGCCACACCGATTCTTTAGCTGCCTCAGAGGCTGCTACATATTCGGCTTCCATGGTAGAGTCCGAAATGCATTTCTGCTTAACACTCTTCCATGAGACTGCTCCACCTCCCAATGTGAACACATAGCCTGATGTAGACTTTCGCTGATCCTTATCAGATTGGAAATCCGAGTCTGTGTAACCAATAGGAATCAACTCGGACGCTTTGTAACTCAGAACATAATTCCTAGTCCTTCGCAGGTACTTAAGTATGTTCTTTACAGCAGTCCAGTGACCATGTCCAGGGTTACTCTGATATCTGGATACCATGCCCACGGCATAGCAGATATCAGGTCTCGTGCACAACATGGCATACATTAGACTTCCTACTGCCGAAGCATAAGGAACCTTCTTCATGTAATCTATCTCCTTTTGTGTTTTGGGACACATGTCTTTAGATAGATGAATTCCATGGCAGAAAGGTTGAGCACCTCTCTTGGAATTCTGCATGTTGAAACGAGCCAGAATCGTATCAATATATGAAGCCTGGGACAAGCTTAATGTTCTTTTCCGGCGATCCCTTATAACCTTGATCCCAAGAACATGCCCAACTTGTCCTAAGTCTTTCATATCGAATTGCTTGGACAACCATCCCTTTATGTCCGACAACATCTTCACATTGTTTCCAATTAGAAGGATGTCGTCTACATAAAGCACGAGAAACGCCACACTGTTTCCGTCACTTCTCCGGTATACACACGACTCGTCCATGCTTTGAATGAATCCATAAGACTGGATAACCTCATCAAACCGCATGTTCCAAGATCTAGAAGCTTGCTTCAATCCATAAATGGATCGGTTTAGCTTACACACTAGATGCTCTTGGCCTTTCTTGATGAAACCTTCTGGCTGTCTCATGTAAATGGTCTCGTCAAGATTCCCATTCAAGAATGCTGTCTTGAAGTCCATTTGCCACACCTCATAATCCATATAAGATGCTATAGACAAAAGAATCCGGATCGACTTTAGCATAGCTACCGGCGAAAAGGTTTCCTCATAATCGATCCCTTCTTTCTGAGTATACCCTTTCGCAACAAGCCTAGCCTTGAAGGTTTCCACCTTCCCGTCAGACCCTCTTTTTCTCTTGTACACCCACTTGCAACCAATGGATTTTACACCTTTGGGCAGTGCTACAAGATTCCAGACCTGATTTGAATCCATTGATTCAATCTCAGATTTCATCGCTTTTTGCCAAGACTGAGCATCTTGATCTTTAAGCGCCTCGCCGTAGGTACAGGGATCGGCTTCATGTTCTCCAGGTAACAAGTCCGAAGACTCACCTATAAACATGAACCTATCGGGTTGTCGAACAACCCTCCCACTACGACGAGGCTCCGGTGTAACCTCAGTAACTACAGGTGCAGACTGTGGTGGCGTATCACCCGGTTCGGTTGGATCTAAGCCTTGATCATCCCCTCTCAGTTCGTTAAGTATTATCTCACTCTTGGGCTTGTGGTCCATTATATAATCCTCTTCCAAGAACCGAGCGTTGGTGCTAACAACGATCTTCTGGTCCTTAGGACTATAAAATAGACCACCTTTCGTTCCTCTAGGATATCCTATAAACAACCGAATATCTGAACGAGATTCCAACTTATCAGCCCCATGCTTCAGCACATGTGCTGGACAACCCCAGACCCGAATGTGTTTCAAATTTGGCTTTCGCCCGGTCCACAATTCCGAGGGCATCTTAGGGACTGATTTAGAAGGAACTAAGTTCAGGATATACGCCGCTGTTTCCAAGGCATATCCCCAGAACGAAACTGGTAGGTCTGAATAACTCATCATAGATCTTACCATTTCCATAAGAGTCCTATTCCTTCTTTCTGCTACACCATTCTGCTGGGGCGTGTATGGTGCAGTCATCTGGGAGTCAATCCCATTCTCTAATAAGTACGCCTTAAACTCTCCCGAGAGGTACTCTCCTCCACGATCAAATCGTAGAGTCTTTATGGTTTTACCATGAAGGTTCTCCACAAGAGCTTTGTACACCTTGAACTTGTCAAAGCACTCGCTCTTGCGGCGCATCAGGTATATAAAACCATACCTTGAGTAATCATCAGTGAAGGTTACGAAATATTCATAACCTCCTCTCGCTTGGACAGATAAAGGCCCGCACAAATCAGAGTGAATCAATTCCAGTACTTCCTTGGATCTATACCCCTTATCACTAAAGGGTCGCTTGGTCATTTTTCCTTCCAGGCATGATTCGCAGGTTGGAAAGTCCTCATCTTTCACACCACTGAGTATTCCATCAGTTATCAACCTTTGAATTCTGCCCAAGTTAGCCTAAGATGCCATAAGTACTTTTGATTCATCCTAGAAGGCTCCTTTCTCTTATTGGTACTAGATGTGTTATTTGACTCTACTCGTTGCATCGTGGAATAATCAGGATTCAGTATATATAAGTTGCCTATCAATGTACCAGAACAGATATACTCACCATTCTTTTTGATAATAACAAAACTATCAAAAGAAACAGAATATTCATTCAAAACCAATTTAGAAACCGAAACAAGGTTCTTTCTAAAATTCGGTACATAAAGACAATTATTCAATACCAAAAATTTATTATTAAAAGACAAATGAATATCTCCCACTGCAACTGCCGCCACTTTCGTAGCGTTGCCCATGTAGATAGTGATCTCTCCCTCTCTAAACCGCCGGGTTTCCTGGAACCCCTGCAAAGAATTGCAGACATGATCAGTGGCTCCCGTATCCACACACCAGGTACCGGTGGATAACACCGCTAAACATGTTTCAGTGACTAAGGAAAAGTTCATACCTCCTTGTCTGAGAGGACAATTAGACTTCCAATGTCCAGACTGCTTGCAACGGAAACACTTGCCCTTGGGCTTGTTCACTCCATTCTGTGGTCCACCATTTCTGGGTCCACTGGGTTTCCGTCCTTGCTTCTTCTTCCTCTTAGTCCCCGGAGGGCCAGGAAGTTTCACAGCCACAAGTGCCTGAGACTTCTTAAAGATTCCCTCTGCCGCCTGGAGTTCAGTCAGGAGTTCCGCCAACGAATATAACCTCTTGTTCGTGTTATAGTTCAGGCGGAACTGCTCAAAACTCCTAGGCAGAGACTGGAGCACTATATCGATCTGGGTTTCCCCATCGATAGCTCCTCCCATAATCTCTATCTCATTCAGATAGCCTATCATCCTAAGAACGTGATCCCTCACGGGCGTTCCTTCGGACATAGTGGCCGTCATGAGTTTTCTCATAGCATCTTGCCTGGCTGCCCTATCCTGACTACCAAACATCTCCTTGAGGTTAAGCATCATATCATAGGCAGTGGTCATGGCCTCATGCTGATGTTGCAGCACATTTGACATAGAAGCCAAAATGTAGCACCGCGCCATCTGATCAGCCTTGACCCACTTCCGATGAGCTTCCTTTTCCTTAGGGGTGGAGGTATCAATAGGTTCATCAGGACAAACCTCATGGAGTACATATTTGTACTCCTCAGCAGTTAGGACAATGTCCAAGTTTCGTTTCCAATCAACATAGTTTGGACCAGTGAGTTTGTTTTCTTTTAGTATAATGGACAGCGGGTTGAGTGCCATATCTATAAAAGAGACAAATCAAACTGTCAAATTTAATTCGATATTAACTCCCTTAATTAATATCATTAAATTTACCAATCAATCCTAAAATCCCATCAGACTAGCATGCCACGTTCATGTGGACGTATACTAGTCCAAACGATTTTATAACTGGACTTTTACTTTGTCGTACATCATTATAGCAGTGACTCCGATGGGGAGGATACTGTAAAGCGTACCTAAGTGTATACCATTTCTCAGTACTAAGTTAACCGCTCGGAAACTACACGCCCACCGCAAGCCACGTTAGTGTGGACGTTTACGTTGACATGCGGTCCCTTTACGATTTCCTATAACTGTCGAGCCTCAATTAACCCAAAGTTCCGTTTCCGTCTAGTAAGCCACGATAGTGTGGACGTTTACTAAACAAACAACTTTGTTAATTGAATTCCATTTAATAAATTTCACAATTTCGTTAATCAAAGCTTGATATCTCGTAAGTGAAACTCGAAGTTTCTAACCAGCGATCAATCATGCAATTGAGCCCTATCTCTCACAAAGTGAGGGAGCCAACCAGACAATCGATCTAGTCATCAAATGACTCGAATGTCTCTAATCTGTGTCATCGACATAACCAAGCGCTTTGGCTCCATTCCACTCCCGGGGTGAGAATGAGTCGAGTTTACATTAGTCTTTGAAAGACAGATTAGGCATTGCTTTGAAAAACTTAAGTGTTCAATTCTATAAATGGAATTGAATTCGAATTTTGATCCAGTGATATCCGTGTGTCAACTTTATCCGATAGGGAGGATGACACTAAAGTCAACTCGTAAGCGACACACATCACCATCAAAACAGAGAATGGAGACCGCGGGATTGTTTCCAATCCCTCTCCCACTTAGTTTTTACGAAAGGGATTAACAAGCATGCATATGAATTTAAAGCACAATAAAGCACGTAAACACACAAAAAGCATTTAACGTGGCCCGATTATTATGGCCTTTAAAATCTTCGATGCACGTCTCCTCGGATCTTCGTCTCGTTGCTCGTCTAGGTCTCGATCCACCACCGACTCGTCTAAGTGCCAAGAGACGAACCCCTCCCACTGGAGTATCATCCCAGGCCTCGACGAGCGATCCGTGGTGTCCGTCGAACCCCCGCGGAGCCGCTGCCAAGAAACTAGCGAAACGGCGACCACCGTTTGCCCTTCAGCAGCCCGCGGGTTCGACTTCTCGACCTTCGTTCGTCCGGCCTTCGATCTCTTCTCGATTCACCAAGCAGCAACAACATTACATAGTAAAGCTAACTACTTCCGGCATCGATCCTATACAGGAATGATCGATCCTATACACCCGGATAAACGAAAAACGAAAAACCGAAATAGAAAACCTAAACGACTTAACCCGTCGTTTTAAACTATTACAAGCAAGCAACGTTGTAAAACAAAAGTCTCGACAACCCCGAGAGTTTAACAAACCACAATAAAATTATCATACAACATCCCACAATGTTGGCCATAATAATCGGGTTCATCCTGCATCATAAACGCACGAACAATAAAACAAACCAATAACCGGCTCTGATACCAATTGTTGGAAATCGACTACCCGGGATGCGTTCGTTCGATCACTCGAACATCCGAACGATCACAGTCGACATCCGGTGTCGCTACTTCGTTCGCTTTTCCAGCCCGTGCCCCGATTCACGCCCAGCCATTGCCCCGAAGGACAACCGCGCGAACCGAGCGGGCTGCCAGAAAAACACCAAAACGGCGGTCGCCGTTTAGAAACGGCGGTCGCCGTTTTTCCTTCAGCAGCGCGGACAGCAGCGCGACCTGCTGTTCCGGGTTCGTTTCCGGGTCGTTTTTCCTCTTCCGACTACCGATCCGAAGGTCCTAGAACCCCCAGTAGTCGAGGAATGCGATCCACGATACCCGGAACCCGATCGTAGGTTCGTTGGATTATTACGTACAATAAGAATCGAAAATGATGCGGAAAAGGGTTTTCGATTCTTTACCTTTGATGCGTGATTCGGAGAAGCCGAATAGGCGAACACCTCTGATCTTCTAGTGTGTATCCTAGCCCTCGACTCCAGACGTTGTGTGGGCAACGATCCACCGGTAGTCTCCTCTTCTTCTTCTCTCTTAAACTCTCTCTCACGTTTTATTTTCTCAAGTGAAGAAAAATAAAAGCTGCGTAAGTTAGGTCTAGAGAAGAGAGGGGGGAGGGGTTTAAATAGGCCACACTAGGGACCTTAGGTTAATTAATTAATTAGGCTAAATTGCAATTTAATTAAACCGGTGTCCTTTAAAAGAAAACCTTTAATTAAATCCAATTTTAATTATAATTAATTCCACTATAAAATTATAATTGAATTCCCAATTAATTAATTCATATTATTTTACCAATAATATTTTCCGCCGAAATTACATATACGACTTTCCCCGTGTTTAAGATATCGAACGTCCACGAACTTATTTAATTACTAATAATTAAATTAATTCGTTTCTTATTATCCGAGACTAGTACCACTCATCCTTATTATCACGTGGAACAAATCCACCTGCAGGGTTTACATGATAAACTTTATGAGCTCATCTCGGGGACGTTATCAACCCGATAAACGGGACACGGTTTCCTGTCTATAATCTATAGCATGCCGTGTGTACAATTCCGATTCCCAATTTACCGAGTATCTCGACTAATCAATTAGTCTCACTCATTGGCAAGTTAAAGAACCGAGAATTGGACACACGCACCTATAATTATATAGGGATTAGGAATTCGTATATCCGTAATTCTGAGGTCTAGTTCGATTACGTCGATTAGTATAAATCGAACGCCCTCCCGTGGTCCTGCTCAATACACCAAGTGTACAAGTGTAACATAATAGTCAAGACCAACTATTACCCAGTCACACTACGACGTACCGATGGATTGTCCCTGTCCATCTAAGTCGTGAGCTTCTGTTCGATAATATACGAGTAACCGACAGTATGATCTTCCGCGTGTCTCCTCACGCCATACTGTCTACAACGTATATATCTAGGACTATTGCATTCAAGTATAAGATAGACAAAAATGCCGACAGTTTGATTATTAGATAATGTAAAACACAGATAAGGAGTTCCATATTGTCACTAAACTAGACATTTATTTTATAACTCCATCACCTACTTGTCGCGCACGGCGATCGAGCCCCAGGGCTTCGATCGCCACCCCTCGGCTCCCAGCCGAGGGTTTTCTTGATGTCCTCGGGGATGTCGACCTCGTGGTTCATCCCCATCCACGGAATCGTTCGCTTTCCCGGATCTTCGTTCATGTATATATCACGATTTAATTCACATAAAATCATAGAGGGTGTTTAACGATTTTACCTTCGATCTCGTTGTGCGGAGAAACGAGATGATTTAAAGACCTTCGGATCTTCCTACGTATTCCTTGCACTTCGTTCGAACGTCGTGTGGGCGACAATCCTCCGAACTCCTATGGATCTCCTTCACAACTCTCTAGAACTATCAACTAATGATATTCTTGTCTTGTTATATGTGGTTCTAATTGTGAAGACCATGTAGTGCTTTTATAGGCTACGTAGGGGATCTAAAGGAGGTGGAATATTGGGCTTCCAATATTAATGATTAAATTGAGCCCAAACCCAAATCTATTAATCCATTAATATTAATTATATAATTACTTCCACTATATAAATATAATTGCACTCCCAATATTCACCATATTATATCAAATAATATTTTCTCCGGTAGTATTATTTATTCCATGTGTTTAAGATATAAATATCCATGAATAAAATTAATTTATTGCTTAATTAATTTATTCACCTCTTATATCCGAGAATAGTACCATTCAACTTTAATTATTATGCGGAACAAATCCACTCATGAGGTTTACATAATAATTTCTTATGAACTCATCTCGGGGATATTATCAACCCTTTCGAGGACACATTTTCCCGTCAAGAATTCACGGCATGTCATACATAAAATACCGTGACCCAACTTTGCCGGTAATTGATCGGTTATTCTAATCAATCAATTCCTTTGAAAAATCAAAGTCACTAATATTAAATGCACACACCTGCAATAATATCAGGGATTAAGAATAAAATACTCAGAGATTTAAATCGATTATCCAAGGCAATCCTAATCGATAAATCTCAAGTGATCCGCTCAATACACCAAGTGTACAAGTATGATAAAATAATCAAGACCAATTATTTTCTCTCTCATACAACGACTATTGTAAGGATAAATATGTTTGGGCATTACAATGCCTTAAAGGATTTAGGCAGAAGTTGTTTTGCTAACATATTTATTTGTTTTCTTCTTTCTTCACTATTTAAATTGTTGTAATCACTTGTCATAATTGGTGATTTGATTTAGCATAGTTCATTTGTTGGAACGTGCTTGAAAAGCAATCAACATAGAAGGTTTCTGCCGCAGCACAACAAGGCAGAGCTATGCCGCAGCGCTGCAAGGCATGTACAAGAGGTTGAGTCAAGAGAATCAAGCGAAGCATGATATAAGGGTAAGGGAATGCTGAAGTCAAGATAGTATGGAAGACATTGCAGTGTGGCAGTGGATTCCAGAAGAACTTCAGAAGGCATCCTGCGGCAGCAGTCAAAGCAGCCTGTCCTTAAATCTCTCAACCGATTGTTGACCTAGCAAATTAAGAAATTCAGTTGGGAATCTCCTCCTATAAATAGAGGACGACCCCAACACCATTCAGTACTACTTCCAGAGACTTTTACACACCTAGAAACACTTTCTCTTCTTAGGATCGATCATCATTTTAGAGCCGAGAGCTTCAAGTGTGAAGTTCTTCGTGCCATTCGTTCTCTCACATGTTCGAGAGTTCTTTTGTTTCATTGATGATCTGATCACTTAGTTTAGGTGTATGAAATCACAGTAGCTAGGTCTTTTATTGTTGATTGTTTATTATACTCTTCGGATACGATTATCACAAAGACATACGTGTGTATGATCTTCGGTAAAATCATTTGTAAATCCAAGAGTATACCTTTTGTAAAGACTCGTTTCTTTAATAAAGTTTTTGGTCGTAAGACCGTTTCGTATGTGTATAATTTAAATACACATACAAAGATTAAATTCGTGTTCTTTACATTTCCGTACGTGTGTGTGAGTTCGTGTTTACAAGTAATTTATTTTTAATTAATTCCGCTGCAACGATATACATATATAACATATATGAACCTTAATCTGAAACATTAAGACAAACAGTTTTTCTGTACAAGGCATTAGGCTGCGGCATACTCTGTTCTGCCGCAGAACACTGCCTTGTCTAGGCAGCGCATTTCACTGCGTTTATTTACTTCCTACGACTTTCAAGTGGTATCAGAGCGGGCACTAGACTTACTTAGTGTTTAAGGTCCGTTTGATCACGCACACTTACAATGGCAGATCCATCTTACATCGTACAAACACCGGTTGTTCTTGACGGTAGTAATTATGGATTTTGGAAAACCCGCATTGAAGCAAGGATCAAATCAATTGATCGCAGTGCGTGACTATCCGTACTTCGAGGATGGAAACCACCTCAGGAGGAAATCCCTGAAGGCGGCACAATTGAAAAAGCTCCGGAGAAGTGGTCTATCGATGAAACTGCCGCATGCTTATTGCGAAGGTAACAACACAGTGAAGAAAACCAAGGTCCGTATGCTTATGTCTCGTTTCGAGAACTTGCGTATGAACGAGGACGAGACTTGCCTTCAGTACTTTGGAGAATTAATGTCTATTGTTACTGAATGTGCTGACCTTGGTTCACCAATTAGAAACTCGGCAGTATGTAGTAAGATAATGCGATCGATGAGCAAAAAGTTCCTGCCGAAGGTCACTGCCATAGAAGACAGCTCCATGTCAGAAGAGGATTATGTTTCATTAATGGCGATCTTCAAGAACTATGAACTGAACCATGAAGATCGTGAAACTCACGAGAGATCACGTTCACGAAGTGACGAGAGGAACATTGCCTACACCGTGGCAGAGCCCGACGGCAGAGAACAAGGCAATAGTTCTCAAGGCAGCAGCCCCACCTCTACCAATGACTTGACCGATGAAGAGATCTACGAGCTACTTGGATCTGATGGTGGAGATGACCAGTATGCATTCCTCGCCCGGAAAATGGATGCTGTACTTGTTCGCTCGCTGAAGAAGCCGTACGATCCCCGACGAAGGAAGTTCCCGGCAAGGTCAACACAAACTCAAGATCGACGACTTGTGATTCGCCAACCAAGCACGGGATCAACCTCAAGTTCAAGTCCAAATTCAAAGGACTGGTCGAGGATCAAGTGCCACGTATGTCAATGGATTGGACACTACTCAACCGAATGCCCTTCAAAAGATCGAGGCATTGGAATTTTGAATTCCATGGTTGCGTAAGAAGATATGGAACAATATTGCCTTGAAGACTCAACCATTGCGCTTGCTGCTCAACTCGAAGGCACAACCCTATCTGACGCTGAAGATGACGGTTCATCCAATACTACTGCACGACGGCATGTTGCATTTTTCGCCTCTGCCGCAGAGAAAACAGAAACTCCTGCCGCAGAGAACTGCCTGTGCCTCACTGCCTCCATCAATGGCTATGAATCTGAGGAAGAATCCATTCCCATTGACATTTTCATCGAGCTCAAAGAAAATTTCGATGAGCTACGCATGAACTTTGCCCGGCAGACCAAGATGATGAAAATGCTCACATCAACCAAAGCCGGATACGAAGAAAAATTGAATAAGCAGGCCATGGCAATTGAACAAATGATCTTGGAGAAGAACACCTTTGAAGAACGATTGAAGAAACTTGATGTCCAACTCACCAGAAAGGATATGGAGGCCGAGAAACTAAAAATTGATCTTAATCGTGTAAATGGAAAACTTGAAGTTGCTAACAATACTTTTGTAAAACTTAACACGACAACATCAAAATAAGATGCCGTAATGAGCATTTCTCATGTTGAACGGCAAGGCCTTGGACATCAAAAGGTTGTAGATGTTGTCTTTCCAAAGAAAAATGCAATGGACATGGCATTTGTAAATGTTGGAAATCGATATCCCGGAATTAATAAATTTAAATAAATAAATTATCTAATTAATTCCGACCGAAATCCTTCGGAGATCGAATATCCGGGGTTGTCAAATTGCGGAACGACAACTCCAATCGAAATCCCGGTTGCCGGAAATCCGCCACGAACCTCCACGGGGATAGCCCAACCAAACAAACCCTAACCGCAAACAAAGACGGGCTGTTCGGTCGAGCCTCCACGTGAGGCTCGCGGCTGTCCTTGGCAGCCGCCTAGGGCTGCTCGTAGCAGCCCCTTTTCATGCCCAGCCGACGCCCGGTGATCGCACGCCCAGCCACGGTCGAACCGTGGCTAGCGATCACCACCAGCCCGCCACCGCGCGAGCGGTGGTCCTGCCGCGCGAGCGGCGACCAGCCCGTGCGAGCGGTGCTCGCACCGTGTGAGCGGCTGCTCCAGCAGCCCGCTGGACATGCCGGAAACCCTCACGGAACAGCCCCCTTTCATCGGACCATCCGCCACGGCCAAACCGCGGCTGCCCGATGGAGGCGTGCGCTCGCAACCGTGCGAGCGCTAGGGTTTCACGCCCTTCGACCCCTCCTAGGCGAGCCGACGATCCGCCGGCGGTCCGGTGGTCTTCGACCACCACCGCCCGGTTCGTCCTCGTCTTGGGTCTCGTTCTCGGATCTTGGTTCATGATATTTTCACGATAATTAAACGATAAAATCATAAAGAGGGTTTTACGATTTACCTCGTTCTCGTTGTTCGGAGAAACGTAGAACTCAATTTGATGACCTTTGAGATCTTCCCACGTATTCCTTGCACTAGCCCGGACGTCGTGTGGGCGACGATCTACCGAATTCCATGGATCCTCCTCTCTACTTTCTCTCTCTAGAATTGTGATCTTCAAGTTATGAGAATAGAGAAGACCATGTAGTGCTTTTATAGGCTACGTAGGGGATCTTAAGGAGGTGGAATATTGGGCTTCCAATATTGAAGATTAAATTGAGCCCAATGCTCAAGTCCATTAATCCTTATCAATATTAATTAATTTATTTTCCACTATATAAATTAATTGCACTCCCAATATTAAACCATATTATATCAAATAATATTTCTCCGGTAGTATTATTTATTCCGTGTATTTAAGATATAAATATCCATGAATAAAATTAATTTATTGCTAATTAATTTATTCATCTCTTATTTCCGAGACTAGTACCATTCAACCTTAATTATTATGCGGAACGAATCCACCTGCAGGGTTTACATAATAATTCCTTATGAACTCATCTCGGGGATATTATCAACCCTTACGGGATACACTTTCCCGTCAAGTATTCACGGCATGCCATATATAAAATATAGTAACCCAACTTAACCGGTAATTAACCCAATAATTAAATCGGTTAATTCCTTTGGTAAATCAAAGTCACTTATATTAAATATACACACCCGCAATAATATCGGGGATTAAGAATAAAATACACTGAGACTTGAATCGATTATCGCCGGCAATCCTAATCGATAAATCTCAAGCAGATCCGCTCAATACACCAAGTGTACAAGTGTGATAAAATAATTAAGACAAATTATTTTCTCTCTCACACAACGACTATACCGATGGATTGGTCCGTGTCCATCTAGGTCGTGAGCAACTGTTCGATTAAATACGAGTAACCGATAGTATGATCTTCTGTGTGACGTCGCACACCATACTAACTACAACGTATATAATCCAGGACTATAATTTGCATATATTTAATTATAAATAATTAAACGCAAATAATTGTTTATTTAATTAAATAGATTAATGGCAATGGATCGTGAGTTTCTGTCACTTAAATCTAGACATTAAGTACACAACTCCAACAATCTCCCACTTGTACTAAGGTCTAGTCATTTCCTCCAAACTCCCGACTCCCATACTCATCACGTGCCTAAGTTGTACTTCCAAGAAGTACTATGTGAATTAGCACTCTAGGTTGCCGCTCTGAAGTTATCTTGGTGACTACAGCGTCGTCTCCCTTGACGATGACTCGTATCAGGTGGTACTTGCACTATGTGTTATCTTACACTTATGGACTCGTGATTTCTTACCATTTGCTATTGCACCGCTATTTACATAGCCTTTGGCAAATTAAGAATCACATCTAAGTCCCAGAGATTATCCCGGAGTTATACCAAAACTTCCGCTGCCTCTGAGGCTGCTATTTGGTTACCCATGGCAGAGTCCGAAAAGCATCGTGCTTATCACTCTTCCATGTTAAAACTCCTTCTCCTTCAATAGTGAAACACATAGCCTGATATCGACTTACACCGGTCCTCATTTGATTAGAAATCTAAGAGAATGTAATCCAAAGGAAATGCTCGTCTGCTTCGTAGTCTAGAACAGTACTTCGAAAGTACTTTTACAGCAGTCGAATATTCCTTTCCAGGATTACCTTGATATCCTCCCACTATGCTAACCGCATAGCCGATATCAGGTTCTTGTTTTCAACAATGCATTTATTAAGCTTTCCACACTCAATGTGTAGGAAACTGCTTTCATTGCTTCTATCTCCTTTTGTGTTCCAAAACACATATCCTTAGATAGATGCATTCCGTCTCTGAAAGGTAACGAACCTTTCTCAGAATCTTGCATGTTTAAAACGAACCATAATCATTTATGTAAGATGTCCAGGAGAAGTACAATGTTCTTTCTAGAGATCCATGATCTCAAGAGCATGTCCAACTTCTTCCTTTATCTTTCATAATGATTCATCTAGAACAACCATCATTTTATGTCTGAGAACATCTTTACATTGTTGCCAATGATAAGAGTGTCATCTACATAAAACCTCCGAGAAACACCACCTTGTTTTCCATCACGTTTCCAATACACACGATTCGTCTATGCTTTTGATGAATCCATAAAATGGACTATCTCATCAATTTGCAAGTACCACGAACTCAATGCTTTGTTTCAATCCATAAATGGATCAACTAAGCTTGTACTCTAAATGATCTCGCCTCTTAGCAATAATCCTTATTGCTTTCCAAGAAGGCACATTTAGATCTAGTACTGCCTTCATGCAGATCTAGGGATCGATTTCATGTATACTAGGTCCAGAGTGAGAAGACTCTCCTAGTCTTATGAATATCTCCGGTTGTCCCACAACCTCCCACTACAATGGCGTTCCGGTGTATAAACAGTGATAACAGTAGGTGCAGTTAGTGGTGTACCGCTACTCGGCTGGGCTGGTTCTAAGTCTTAATCTTTCTCTCTCATTTCAAAGTATTACGTCACATTGGGCTTGTGGTTCATCATATAGTCTTTCTCTAAGAACCGGGCGTTAGAACTTATAACGTCCTTCTGGTTCATAGTACTATTGAATACACATCTTTTGTTCATCTAGGATATTCTACAACCGCATTTGAATGCGCCGTTGTTTCCAGACATATCCATAGAACATAGGTAGTTCCGTATAACTCATAACTTTACTATTTCTATAAGAGTTCCATTTCTTGTTTACGACACACCATTTCTACACAACAGTGCATGGTGTAGTCATTTTGGATCAAATCCCAATCTCTGATTAGTATGCCATGCATTCCTCAGACAGGTACTTGCCTCCGCGATCAAATCGCAGGCTACAAATGGATATACCTTGATGGTTCTCCACAATTGCTTAGTGTCCATTGACTTGTCAAAACACTTGCTTTTGTGGCACATCAGGTATCCTAATCCATTTCTCGAGTAATCATCAAATGAAGTACTCGTACCTTATTGTCTGAGTAGACATAGGTCTGCATACATCAGAGTCAATCGATTCTTATACTTGTCCGGATCTTATATCTTATATCCATAAAGGATTGCTTAGTCATATTATCTTCCAAATTAGATTCTTAGGTCGGAAGGTCCACTCCTTCAACTTAATTGATCAAAAATCAATTTTCGACCTTTGAACTTCTTATTTGAATAAACATGACTTAGCATAAGAATCCACAAGTATAATCGATTTAATAAAGAAATCTCTTATTAGTAAAAGAGTTATATAAAACGGTTTGTTGCATCGTGGTGGACTCAGGATTCATCATTTATATATTGCTAGCTAATGTACCAGAATAGATTATATCATTATTTCTACTTATAACCATCAAATGATTAAAAGAAATAAAATATCCATTTATTAGAAATCCAGAACAAAGTTCTTTCTAATATGAAAGGTACATAAAAGCAATAACTAAAAATGAAATCCTATAATATGTCCTCCACTGCAACTGCTGCCTCCTTTACAGCATTGCCTATGTAGACTACGATTTCTTCTTTTCTAAGTCGTCGGGTTTCCTGGAACCCTTGCATTTAAAATGCACATACCGTTAGTGGTTCCATATCTACACACCAGGTTCCGGTAGATAATACCACTGACTATGTTTTACGACTAAAGAAAAATTCGTACTTTCTTTGAGAGGATAATCAGACTTCCAGTACCCAGACTGTTTGCATCGAGAACACTTGCCTATTGGCTTTCTCATCCCATCTCGTGGTCCAAGACACTTAGGACCACTGGGTTTCTTTGCTTGCTTTTCCTTTCCCCCGATCTTACCCTTAGGTTCGAAACCTACGGCATTGGCTACAAGAGCTTGCGATTTCCGTCTCCACTCGTCTAAAAGGTCAATCATCTCGAAAACGTTTTTAAGCATTTCCTTGAATCGAATGGCCTTTATGAGTATCCTCATCGCTTCTTGTCTAGCCGCCTATGTCAATAGGCTCGGAAGGACAAAGCTCACTGAGTACAAACTAGTACTCTTTAACAGTTTGGGTAATGTCTAGATCTCTATTCCAATCATTACATTTTAGGGACCAATGAGTTTAATTCCTCAAGTATCACATAAAGTGGGTTCAAAGCCATATCCTAATCTATGAGCACATATAACAACAAACAATCGATTTAATCTCCGATATTATCTCCCTCAAATAATATCATTAAACCACTAATCACCTCTAAAATCCCATCAGATAAGGCAAGCCACGTTCGTGTGGACGTTTACCTATCCAAATGATTTAGCAATTAGATTTGCTTCGGTCGTACATCAATTATAGCGTTACTTCGTTGGGAAGAATACTATAAAGCGTACCTAAGTGTAAACCATTACTCAGTATCTAAGAAGATTGTTTGGGACACGTATATTCACTGCAAGCCACGTTCGTGTGGACGTTTACGTTAACATACGCTCTCTTACTCCCTTCTATAACTGTCTACATCAATCGTTCCAAAATCCCATTCAATGTAGCAAGCCACGATAGTGTAGACGTTTACTACACCAAAAGACTTTTACAATTGACATCCAACTACTTGAATCATTTAATCTTGTAAATCAGGACGCGGAGAATCATAAGTGAAACTCGAAGTTTCTAACCAGTGATTCACCATGCGAACGACCCTATCTCTCATAAATGAGGGAGCCGAGCAGACAATCGATCCACCTTCAAAAGGATGGTACGAATGTCTCTAATTTGTGTCCTCGACATGACCAAGTGGCTTTGGCTCCATTCCACTCCCCGGGGTGAGAATGAGTCGACTTGAAATCAGTTTCAGAAAGACAAATTAGGCATTGTTTGATAAACTTAATCAATGTTTCTCGTAAAAGGAATTACAAGAATTCTCCTCCAATGACTTGTCTATACGAACTTCAAAAGTCCATAAAAGTCACCAAGAGAATAGCAATGGAGACCATGGATATGTTTCCATACCCTCTCCCACTTAGCTTTTTACAATAAAGGGATACGCTATCTAATGCATAATTAAATACACATAAGCATGCATACATGAAATAAAGCACATAGAATATTATCACATAATCAAAATAATACTAGAATATTATTTTCCGACTATTATGGCTTTATCGCATCTCCGTATGCTTCTTCTAGTCTTTAGTCTTCGTTCTTGAATGCTCCATGTGACGGGAATATTAATTCCAATATTTAAATCTATTTATTTTTAATAGATCCAAAAGATACTTAATTAATAATAATTAAGTCAATCGAATAAATCAAAAATAAAATTAAATATCATTAATATTTTATTTTTTATTTTTTATTTTATTTTCCCTTTCTACTTCATTAAATCTTTAGAATAATCTATCCAAGACCCACTTGGAATATTCTAGATGATTTCCATAATGAAATAAGGAAATAAAATAATTTATTTTATTTTCCCTTTCTACTTCATTAAATCTCTAGAATAATCTATCCAAGACCCACTTGGAATATTCTAGATGATTTCCATAATGAAATAAGGAAATAAAATAATTTAGGACTCCTAGTCCTTCCAAATTAATTCCTTTCCTAATCCATTAAAAATTCTATAAAGGAATAATTAAATAGGAAAAAATTAATTAAGGACTTTCAAAACTTTCCAAATTAATTATTTTCCTAATCCATTAAAAAATTCCATAAAGGAATAATTAAATAGGAAAAATAAATTAATTATAAATTTATTCCTTTTCCTAATCTATGAAAATTCCCATGAATAGGAATAATCAATAAGGAAAAATAAATTTAATCTAAATTTATTCTTTTCCTATTCCATGAGAATTCCCAAAAATAGGAATACTAAAAATAGGAAAACCGAATAATTTAGGAAAGTTGGATCTTGGTAGGAATAGCATGGGTTGGGGATCCCCACGCCACCCCCACCATCGACCGCCACCACCACCGCCGGCCAAGGCTCACGCGCCACCACCCTTGGTGGCCGGCGTGGCCGAGAGCCCTAGGGCAGCCCGGGCGATCGATCCTCATGGGATCGATCCTCGTGATCGATCCCCGGTCCTCCCTCTCTTCGTCTCCTCCGTCACACTTTTCCGGTAGTCGTTTCGGAATCGATCCAACGTAAATAAATTACAAATTTATTACTACGCTATCCGGTATCGATTCTTTACATGAAATCGACCTCATACAATTTCCGGAAAAATAAGAACAATCATTCACCACACAAGAACAAATATTGACATCAACGAGAGTTTAATAATCAAGAGAAATATTATGGACATTAATTAACCTAATTAAATCTAGCCATAATAATCGGAAACCCTGCAAGGTAGAACAATTTATCGAAAAATACCATGAACTAAAACCAACGCTCTGATACCAATTGTTGGAAATCGATATCCCGGAATTAATAAATTTAAATAAATAAATTATCTAATTAATTCCGACCGAAATCTTTCGGAGATCGAATATCCGGGGTTGTCAAATTGCGGAACGACAACTCCAATCGAAATCCCGGTTGCCGGAAATCCGCCACGAACCTCCACGGGGATAGCCCAACCAAACAAACCCTAACCGCAAACAAAGACGGGCTGTTCGGTCGAGCCTCCACGTGAGGCTCGCGGCTGTCCTTGGCAGCCGCCTAGGGCTGCTCGTAGCAGCCCCTTTTCATGCCCAGCCGACGCCCGGTGATCGCACGCCCAGCCACGGTCGAACCGTGGCTAGCGATCACCACCAGCCCGCCACCGCGCGAGCGGTGGTCCTGCCGCGCGAGCGGCGACCAGCCCGTGCGAGCGGTGCTCGCACCGTGCGAGCGGCTGCTCCAGCAGCCCGCTGGACATGCCGGAAACCCTCACGGAACAGCCCCCTTTCATCGGACCCTCCGCCACGGCCAAACCGCGGCTGCCCGATGGAGGCGTGCGCTCGCAACCGTGCGAGCGCTAGGGTTTCACGCCCTTCGACCCCTCCTAGGCGAGCCGACGATCCGCCGGCGGTCCGGTGGTCTTCGACCACCACCGCCCGGTTCGTCCTCGTCTTGGGTCTCGTTCTCGGATCTTGGTTCATGATATTTTCACGATAATTAAACGATAAAATCATAAAGAGGGTTTTACGATTTACCTCGTTCTCGTTGTTCGGAGAAACGTAGAACTCAATTTGATGACCTTTGAGATCTTCCCACGTATTCCTTGCACTAGCCCGGACGTCGTGTGGGCGACGATCTACCGAACTCCATGGATCCTCCTCTCTACTTTCTCTCTATAGAATTGTGATCTTCAAGTTATGAGAATAGAGAAGACCATGTAGTGCTTTTATAGGCTACGTAGGGGATCTTAAGGAGGTGGAATATTGGGCTTCCAATATTGAAGATTAAATTGAGCTCAATGCTCAAGTCCATTAATCCTTATCAATATTAATTAATTTATTTTCCACTATATAAATTAATTGCACTCCCAATATTAAACCATATTATATCAAATAATATTTCTCCGGTAGTATTATTTATTCCGTGTATTTAAGATATAAATATCCATGAATAAAATTAATTTATTGCTAATTAATTTATTCATCTCTTATTTCCGAGACTAGTACCATTCAACCTTAATTATTATGCGGAACGAATCCACCTGCAGAGTTTACATAATAATTCCTTATGAACTCATCTCGGGGATATTATCAACCCTTACGGGATACACTTTCCCGTCAAGTATTCACGGCATGCCATATATAAAATATAGTAACCCAACTTAAGCGGTAATTAACCCAATAATTAAATCGGTTAATTCCTTTGGTAAATCAAAGTCACTTATATTAAATATACACACCCGCAATAATATCGGGGATTAAGAATAAAATACACTGAGACTTGAATCGATTATCGCCGGCAATCCTAATCGATAAATATCAAGAAGATCCGCTCAATACACCAAGTGTACAAGTGTGATAAAATAATTAAGACAAATTATTTTCTCTCTCACACAACGACTATACCGATGGATTGGTCCGTGTCCATCTAGGTCGTGAGCAACTGTTCGATTAAATACGAGTAACCGATAGTATGATCTTCTGTGTGACGTCGCACACCATACTAACTACAACGTATATAATCCAGGACTATAATTTGCATATATTTAATTATAAATAATTAAACGCAAATAATTGTTTATTTAATTAAATAGATTAATGGCAATGGATCGTGAGTTTCTGTCACTTAAATCTAGACATTAAGTACACAACTCCAACAGTAAAGGCATCGAATGACGATTCAAACGCTACTGCACAATCCTCAACTCCAAAAAGGGATGAACAAACCGAAGGCAAGGCCACTGCCCCAGCAAGTGACTGCCGCAGAAGGCCGAAGCAAAGGCAGACATCATCAGGCAGGATGAAGACAAGGAAGCCCCTGCCTAAGCAACACTTTAAATCAAATAAACGATATGTTTGTCACTACTGCCTAGTACCTGGTCACATTCGACCTTTTTGTTGGAGACGCGAAGAGGACCAAGCAAGGGGATATTATTTTCACTCCAACACTGGACCACGGCATCCCAAATATCTTTCTCTGCCTTCACGACGCTTTATCAAAAAGAAGGGAACGACTATACGCAAGTGGGTGCCCAAAACTAAACTCTCTACTAATGTCTGTTTTACAGGTCCCTCCAATGATTCCTCTGCCGCATCAAATGCCATCCAAAGTGTTGAAACATGCAATGTTATCTTCACTGCCCTCAAAGCTACCAAAGATGATAAGTGGTACTTCGATAGCGGATGCTCGCGGCACATGACCGGAAATAGTGATCATCTCATCGACTACAAAGTCTTTCACGGAGGAGAAGTCACTTTTGGAGGAGGTTCCAGTGGCTCAATTGTTGGCCGAGGCACATTAAATGTGAAAGGGCTGCCGAAGTTACAACAAGTGCTTCATGTTGAAGGCCTCATCACAAACCTCATAAGCATAAGTCAACTATGCGATGAAGGCATGAATGTAAAATTTACTCACCAAATGTGTGAAGTGTTTGATAATGCAGGGAACCCACTCATTCAGGGGGAGCGTTCCAAGGCAAACAACTACTACTCCATTGGAGAAACATGCCTCTCTGCACAAGTCAAAGATGACATAGACCTATGGCATCAAAAACTTGGACACACAAGTCTTGGGAATTTAGAGCGTCTAATCAAGCTCAATGCTGTTCGTGGACTCCCAGCTCTCCCGAAAATCCAGAAGACAACATGTGGACATTGCAAACAAGAAAAAATGACTCGTACAAGTCATCCAGCAATACCTGCCGCAGGACAGACTGATGCCTCTGCCGCAGGACCTGCCCACTCCAAGGCAGGACTGTATCAAAAGCAAACCAAATGCTTTGATCTCCTCCACATAGATTTAATGGGACCAATTGAGACAAGGAGACATTCTGGAAAACGATACGTACTTGTCGTAGTAGATTATTTCTCAAGATACACTTGGGTGCGTTTTCTCCAAGACAAGAGTGAGACATTTGATGAGGTGTCCAAGCTCATTAGGTGGATAAAGACCAACCATGAAGCCTCAGTAAAGAGAATACGAAGTGACCATGGCACCGAGTTCGAAAACCAACGGCTTTCCAAATTTTGTGATGCGCATGACATTGTTGGAATTCGCTATCCCGGGTTATCAAAATTGCGGAACCGATAACCCGAACGAACCCTTCGCCGGAGATCATACGAACACCGACTCATCCGCCGGAGTCCGGGCTTTGGAGACCATGCATCCGAAGACGCACAGCCCGCCCCCACCCGAACCCCCGCGAGCCGGGGTTCATACGATCGAGGGATCGATCGCTCGCCGGCGATCGATCGGGGTGGGGCTGTTCCGACAGCCCCCGCGGCGGGTCCGGCGACCCACCGCCACCAGGAAGCCCCCGCCTTCACGGCGGGGTAGGGCACGGCTCCAGCCCGTGCCCAGCGATCGACCCTCGTGGTCGATCGCACACCCTCGGCCCAGCCGAGGGTTCGCCCCCATGCCCGCGAAACCCTAGCCCGGGCGATCGCCTGTGGTCCGGTGGCTTCGCCACCACCACGCGATCGTCCCCCGTTCATGGTTTCTTATTTCGGATCTTCGTCCTACGGTATCCTCGATAAAAACCAAATCGAACAATTAACAAGGGGGTTGAGAATTGTACCTACGATTCGTTGTTCGGAGAAACGAAATCGACGACCTCGTGACCTTCCCGCGTATTCCTTGCACTTGTTCGAACGTCGGGTGGGCGACGAGCTATCGAACTTGTGGATCCTCTTCACTCTCAGAACTTTATTGTTGGCGTAACGTAGGTTAGTAAAGTGAAGACCACGTAGTGCTTTTATAGGCTACGAAGGGGATCAAAAGGAGAATAAATATTGGGCTTCAATATTGAAAATTAAATTGGGTCCAACCCAAATCCATTAATTCTTATCAATATTAATTTTATTTATTTTCCACTATATAAATAAAATTGCACTCCCAATATTATTCATATTATATCAAATAATATTTCTCCAACTTAGTATTATTTATTCCGTGTATTTAAGATTTAAATATCCATGAATAAAATTTATTTATTGCTTAATAAATTTATTCATCTCTTATATCCGAGACTAGTACCACTCAACCTTATTTATTATGCGGAACAAGTCCACTCGCGAGGTTTACATAATAAATCCTTATGAGCTCATCTCGGGGATATTATCAACCCTTACGGGATACACTGCCCCTTCAAGAATTCACGGCATGCCATATATAAAATATAGTGACCCAACTTAACCGGTAATTAACCCAATTATCAAACCGGTTAATTCCTTTGGTAAATCAAAGTCACTTATATTAAATATACACACCCGCAATTATTTCAGGGATTAAGAATAAAATACTCTGAGTCTCAAATCAATTATCGCCGAGCAATCCTAATTGATGAGTCTCAATCGATCCGCTCAATACACCAAGTGTACAAGTGTGATAAAATAATTAAGATAAATTATTTTCTCTCTCACACAACGACTATACCGATGGATTGGTCCGTGTCCATCTAGGTCGTGAGCAACTGTTTGATTAAATACGAGTAACCGATAGTATGATCTTCTGTGTGCCCGTGCAACACCATACTAACTACAACGTATAAAATCCAGGACTATAATTTGCATGTATTTAATTAACAATAATTAAAAGCAAATGAATGTCTGTAATTAATAGGTAAATGAAAGTGCAAACAGAGTTCAGAATACTCAAATCTAGACATTAAGTATACTACTCCATCAATCTCCCACTTATACTAAGGTCTAGTCTTATCCTCCAAACTTCTGACTCCCAAACCCTCCAAGTGCTTGAAATATACTTCCTTAGGAAGTATCTTGGTGAAAGGGTCCGCTAGGTTGTCCTCCGAAGCTATCTTGGTGACTATCGCATCGCCCCTCTTGACGATGTCTCGAATCAGGTGGTACTTGCGCTCTATGTGTTTCATAGCACTATGGGACCGTGGTTCCTTACTGTTTGCCACTGCACCGCTATTATCACAATAAATTGTCATAGCCTTGGGCAAACTCGGAATCACATCTAAGTCCTGGAGGAAATTAAGGAACCAAACTGACTCTTTCGCTGCCTCTGAGGCTGCAACGTATTCAGCTTCCATGGTAGAGTCTGAAATGCACTTTTGCTTAACACTCCTCCATGATACGGCTCCACCTCCCATAGTGTACACATAGCCTGATGTCGACTTTCGCCGGTCCTTATCAGCTTGGAAATCCGAATCCGTATAACCCAAAGGAATCAGATTGTCTGCCCCGTAACTTAGAACATAATCCTTAGTATTTCGCAAATACTTGAAAATGCTCTTTACGGCAGTCCAATGAGCCTTTCCAGGGTTACTCTGATATCTCGCTACTACGCCAACTGCATAGTAGATATCAGGCCTCGTACATAACATTGCATACATTAAGCTTTCCACAGCCGAAGCGTAGGGAACTGCTTTCATTTCATCTTTCTCCTTTTGTGTCCGAGGACACATATCCTTAGAAAGATAAGTTCCTTTACTGAAGGGTAGTTCACCCTTCTTGGAATTTTGCATGTTAAAACGAGCCAGAATCGTGTCTATGTAAGATTGCTGGGATAGGTACAATGTTCTATTCCGGCGATCCCTTATAACCTTGATCCCTAGAACATGTCCGACTTCTCCCAAATCTTTCATATCGAATTGTCTAGACAACCATCCCTTTATGTCTGATAACATTTTCACACTGTTGCCAATGAGAAGAATGTCGTCTACATAAAGCACGAGAAACACCACCTTCTTTCCATCACGTTTCCAATACAGACACGATTCGTCCATGCTTTGACTGAATCCAAAAGATTGGACCACTTCGTCAAACCGCAGGTTCCACGATCTCGAGGCTTGTTTCAATCCATAAATGGATCGATTAAGCTTGCACACTAGATGATCTCGCCCCTTAGCAATGAATCCTTCTGGTTGTTTCATATAAATCGTCTCGTCAAGACTTCCATTAAGGAAAGCTGTCTTGACATCCATTTGCCACACCTCATAATCCATATGAGCTGCTATGGATAAGAGAATCCGGATTGACTTTATCTTGGCTACCGGCGAGAAGGTCTCCTCATAATCGATTCCCTCTTTCTGAGTATATCCTTTCGCAACAAGCCGAGCTTTAAAGGTTTCAACCTTTCCGTCAGATCCTCTCTTTCTTTTGTAGACCCATTTACATCCAATTGGCTTCACGCCGCTTGGTGGTTCTACAAGATCCCAGACTTTATTAGAATCCATAGATTCTATTTCGGATTTCATTGCTTTCTTCCAAGAAAGCGCATCTATATCTTGTACCGCCTCATTATAGGTCCAGGGATCGATTTCATGAACTCCAGGTCCAGAGTCCGAAGACTCACCTAGTCCAATCCATCTATCTGGTTGTTTAACAACCCTCCCACTACGACGGCGTTCCGGTGTATTATCAGTGACAGTATTAGGTGCAGGTTCTAGTGGTGTATCTATACTCGGTTCGGCTGTATCCAGGTCTTCCTCGTTACCTCTCAATTCATCAAGTATTATGTCACTTATGGGCTTGTGGTCCATGACATAGTCTTCCTCTAGGAACCGAGCGTTAGTACTTATAACGATCTTCTGGTCCGTAGGACTATAGAACATGCCACCCTTAGTTCCTTTCGGGTATCCTACAAACAGCCGTATTTCTGATCTAGGTTCTAACTTATCGGCGCCTTGTCGCAACACATGTGCTGGACAACCCCAGATCCGAATGTGTCCCAAGTTAGGCTTACGCCCACTCCACAATTCCATGGGTGTGGTTGGTACCGTTTTGGTCGGAACCCTATTCAGAATGTACGCCGCTGTTTCCAAGGCAAGTCCCCAGAACATAACAGGTAAATCCGAGTAACTCATCATTGATCGCACCATCTCCATAAGAGTCCTATTCCTTCTTTCTGACACACCATTCTGCTGAGGAGTATATGGTGAGGTCAGCTGGGATTCAATCCCATTCTCTGCCAAGTATGCCTTGAATTCTCCAGACAGGTACTCGCCTCCGCGATCAGATCGCAGGCATTTTATGGATTTACCACGAAGGTTCTCCACAAGAGCCTTGAACTCTTTGAACTTGCCAAAGGATTCGCTCTTGTGGCGCATCAGGTAAATATATCCATACCTTGAGTAATCATCGGTGAAAGTGATGAAGTACTCGTACCCTCCCCTTGCCTGAGTAGACATAGGTCCGCATACATCAGAGTGAATCAAATCCAATACTTGTTCAGCTCTTCGTCCTTTACCAGAAAAAGGACGTTTAGTCATTTTTCCTTCTAAACAGGATTCGCAGGTTGGAAGGTCCTCTCCTTCAACGCCAGTGATTAAATCATCAGCTTTCAACCTTTGAAGCCTATTCGAGTTTATATGACCTAGCCTTAGATGCCACAAGTATAATTGATTCATTTTAGAAGGTCCCTTTCTCTTATTGGTGTTCGTAGATGTGTTATTACTCTCGGTTAGTTGCATCGTGTTAGACTCAGGATTTAGTACATACAAATCGTCTATCAATGTACCAGAACAGATAATTTCACTATTTCTTCTTATGATCACAGAGTGGTCAAAAGAAACAGAATATCCATTCATAATAAGTTTAGAAACTGAAATTAAATTCTTTCTAAAGTTGGGTACATAAAGACAATTACGTAAAACTAAAACCCTATCACTACTGAAACGTAAGTGAACGTCTCCCACTGCAACAGCCGCCACCTTTGTGGCATTGCCCATGTAGACCACGATTTCTCCCTCTCAAAGTCTCCGGGTTTCCTGGAACCCCTGCAATGAATTGCAGACATGGTCAGTGGCACCCGTATCTACACACCAGGTGCTGGTAGATATCACCGCTGACAATGTTTCAGTGACTAAGGAAAATTTCGTACCTTTGATGAGAGGACAATCAGACCTCCAGTGCCCAAACTGTTTGCATCGAAAGCATCTGCGAAACCGCTTGCTTACCCCAATCCGTGGTTTTAAACCACTGGGTCTCTTTGCACGCTTTTCTTTTAGCCTAGCCACAAGAGCTCGTGTTTCTCTTAACTTACGCACAAAAATCGCCTTCGATGAGCCGGTTTTAAGGGACTCATTGAGGGACGATTCCGTGGGTATGTTAAACACCTCTTGCCTAGCTTCCACACCATGTCTCAACGTAGTTGGACCAACAGTGGATTCAGAAAGCTCAACAGTCTGGACAATGTCCAGATTTCTTTTCCAATCATCACCATATGGAACCGGTGAGTTTTCATCTTTAAGTATATCACAAAGTGGGGTCACAGTCATTCCTAACCTATAAGCACATAAAACAAACAAACAATTTAATATCCGATATTATCTCCCTTAAATAATATCATTAAATCACTAATCACATCTAAAATCCCATCAGGTAAGGCAAGCCACGTGGTGTGGACGTTTACCCACCCAAATGATTTAGCAATTAGATTTTCTTTGGCCATACATCGCTTATAGCGGAACCTCGTGGGGAGGAATACTATAAGGCGTATCTAAGTGTAAACCATTACTCAGTACCAAAATAAGTTACTTGGAATCGCTACATCACCGCAAGCCACGTGGTGTGGACGTTTACGATAACTTCACAACTCTTCATAAATATTTACAACTGTCTACATCAATTAATCCAAAGTCCGTCAGCATAGCAAGCCACGTGGTGTGGACGTTTACTACACTAAGAGACTTTTATAATTGACTCCCAATTACTTGATCCATTTAATATCGTAAATCAATACGTGGAGAATCATAAGTGAAACTCGAAGTTTCTAACCAGTGATTCACCATGCGAACAACCCTATCTCTCATAAATGAGGGAGCCGAGCAGACAAACGACCCATCTATAAAAGTATGGCACGAAAGTCTCTAATTTGTGTCCTCTACATGACCAAGTGGCTCTGGCTCCATTCCACTCCCCGGGGTGAGAATGAGTCGACTTGAAATCAGCTTTGGAAAGACAAATTAGGCATTGTTTGATAAACTTAATCAATGTTTCTCGTAAGAGGAATTACAAGAACTCTCCTCCAATAACTTATCTATATAAACTTCAAAAGTTTATAAAAGTCACCAAGAGAGCAGCAATGGAGACCATGGGTATGTTTCCATACCCTCTCCCACTTAGCTTTTTACAATAAAGGGATACGCTATCTAGTGCATAAAAGTAAACACATATAGCATGCATACATGTAATAAAGCACATAGTATTATCACATAGTCAAAATAATACTAGAATATTATTTTTCGACTATTATGGCTTCATCACATCCCCGTACGCATCTTCTAGTCTTTAGTCTTCGTTTCTTGAATGCTCCATGTGACGAGAATATTAATATCCAATATTTAAATCTATTTATTTTTAATTAATCCAAAAGTTACTCAATTCGAAAATTAAGTCAATTGAATATATCAAAAATAAAATTAAATATTATTAATATTTTTTATTTCTTTTTCCACTTCATTAAATCTCTAGAATAATCTATCCAAGATCCTCTTGGAATATTCTAGATGATATCCATAATGAAATAAAGAAATAAAATAATTTAGGACTCTTATACTTTTCCAAATTTATTTTACTCCTAATCCATGAATATTCCCATGAGTAGGAATAATCAAATAGGAAAAATAAATTTAGTACCAAAATAATTCTTTTTCTATTTTTCTAGAATATTCCATAAAGAAATAATCAAAATAGGAAATAACGAATTAATTAGGAAAGTATACTTCCGGTAGGAGTAGCCCGGGTTGGGGAACCCCGAACCACCCCCACCTTCGCCGACCGCCGCCTAGGGCACGCGCCACCGCCGCCCAGCCCACGCGCCACCACCACTGGTGGCCAGCGTGGCCGAGTCTCCCACGGACAGCCCGCCTAGGGCCGCGGGTCGATCGATCCCCTCGGGATCGATCATGGGGATTGATCGATCCCGGTCCTTTGTCTCTTCGTCACTTCGTCTTCTCCGGTGGTCTTCGATTCGATCCAATCGCAAAATAAATTTACAAAAATCTAAATTACAATTCCGGTATCGATTCTATACACGAAATCGACCCTATACATTTTCCGGAAAAACAACGAACATAATAATAAATCCTAAATTCGGTCAACCCCCGAATTTTTACTATTACAAGCATTCACCACCAAAAACGAATCTCGACATGTCCGAGAGTTTAATAAAACCAACAATCATATGACAAAATAATTAAACGAATAATCATCAAGCCATAATAGTCGGATCCCTGCAAGGTAGAACAATTTTATCGAAAATACCGCGAACGTAAACCACGCTCTGATACCAATTGTTGGAATTCGCTATCCCGGGTTATCAAAATTGCGGAACCGATAACCCGAACGAACCCTTCGCCGGAGATCATACGAACACCGACTCATCCGCCGGAGTCCGGGCTTTGGAGACCATGCATCCGAAGACGCACAGCCCGCCCCCACCCGAACCCCCGCGAGCCGGGGTTCATACGATCGAGGGATCGATCGCTCGCCGGCGATCGATCGGGGTGGGGCTGTTCCGACAGCCCCCGCGGCGGGTCCGGCGACCCGCCGCCACCAGGAAGCCCCCGCCTTCACGGCGGGGTAGGGCACGGCTCCAGCCCGTGCCGAGCGATCGACCCTCGTGGTCGATCGCACACCCTCGGCCCAGCCGAGGGTTCGCCCCCATGCCCGCGAAACCCTAGCCCGGGCGATCGCCTGTGGTCCGGTGGCTTCGCCACCACCACGCGATCGTCCCCTGTTCATGGTTTCTTATTTCGGATCTTCGTCCTACGGTATCCTCGATAAAAACCAAATCGAACAATTAACAAGGGGGTTGAGAATTGTACCTACGATTCGTTGTTCGGAGAAACGAAATCGACGACCTCGTGACCTTCCCGCGTATTCCTTGCACTTGTTCGAACGTCGGGTGGGCGACGAGCTATCGAACTTGTGGATCCTCTTCACTCTCAGAACTTTATTGTTGGCGTAACGTAGGTTAGTAAAGTGAAGACCACGTAGTGCTTTTATAGGCTACGAAGGGGATCAAAAGGAGAATAAATATTGGGCTTCAATATTGAAAATTAAATTGGGTCCAACCCAAATCCATTAATTCTTATCAATATTAATTTTATTTATTTTCCACTATATAAATAAAATTGCACTCCCAATATTATTCATATTATATCAAATAATATTTCTCCAACTTAGTATTATTTATTCCGTGTATTTAAGATTTAAATATCCATGAATAAAATTTATTTATTGCTTAATAAATTTATTCATCTCTTATATCCGAGACTAGTACCACTCAACCTTATTTATTATGCGGAACAAGTCCACTCGCGAGGTTTACATAATAAATCCTTATGAGCTCATCTCGGGGATATTATCAACCCTTACGGGATACACTGCCCCTTCAAGAATTCACGGCATGCCATATATAAAATATAGTGACCCAACTTAACCGGTAATTAACCCAATTATCAAACCGGTTAATTCCTTTGGTAAATCAAAGTCACTTATATTAAATATACACACCCGCAATTATTTCAGGGATTAAGAATAAAATACTCTGAGTCTCAAATCAATTATCGCCGAGCAATCCTAATTGATGAGTCTCAATCGATCCGCTCAATACACCAAGTGTACAAGTGTGATAAAATAATTAAGATAAATTATTTTCTCTCTCACACAACGACTATACCGATGGATTGGTCCGTGTCCATCTAGGTCGTGAGCAACTGTTTGATTAAATACGAGTAACCGATAGTATGATCTTCTGTGTGCCCGTGCAACACCATACTAACTACAACGTATAAAATCCAGGACTATAATTTGCATGTATTTAATTAACAATAATTAAAAGCAAATGAATGTCTGTAATTAATAGGTAAATGAAAGTGCAAACAGAGTTCAGAATACTCAAATCTAGACATTAAGTATACTACTCCATCAGACATTGCCCAAGAGTTTTCTGCCCCCATAACACCGCAACAAAACGGCGTGGCTGAAAGGAAGAACCGAACCCTTAAAGAAATGGCTTGCACAATGCTGATCGCCAAGGGTCTAAGCAAGCAATTTTGGGCAGAAGCGTTCAATGCCGCATGCCATATCCTGAACCGCATCAGCATACGTTCAGGAACAACAAAAACGGCTTATGAAATCTTGAACAATAGAAAGCCTAATTTGAAATACTTTCATGTGTTTGGCTCTGTTTGTTATGTTCTAAATGATAGGGAACCTAGATCTAAACTTGATCCAAAATAAATTAAAGGATTATTTGTTGGATACTCTAGGAATAGTCATGCCTATCGTATTTTTATCATACAAACTAGAACCATTATTGAATCTGTAAATATTGATTTTGATGATCTTAGTCGACTCAGGAAACCCAAAGAAGAGGATGTAGAAGGTCTGCTCGAGCCTGCTGCAGTAGCAGAAATTGAAGGCAGTTTCACTCCTGCGCAGCCTACTGCCGCACCCACTGGCTCGAATAATGATGTTCAACCTTCTACAGCGTCTCCCGAGCATTCAAATGATGATAGCACGCCTCAACAAACAGATTCATCAGATGTTGAAGAAACACCAAACCAACGACGAAGGGACCCCCCAAGGCATGTTATCCGAAACCACCCTTCGAGTCAAATGTTGGCCACACGCATGAGAGCTCGTCCATACATCAACTACCGCAACATGACCAAGAATGTAAACATGTCTGCCACATGCATTGAGATAGGCATTGTCTCGTATCTCTCCACGGTAGAACCGAAAAATGTCAAAGAAGCATTGGCCGATGAATTTTGGATCATGGCAATGCAAGAAGAGATGAACGAGTTTGAAAGAAACAAAGTTTGGAAGCTCATTCCTCGTCCCAAAAACAAGAGGAGGCATACTTTCTTAACGGCATACTTGAAGAGGAGGCATACGTTGCACAACACAAAGGCTTCGAAGATCCGAAATATCCTGACCATGTGTATCAATTACACAAGGCATTGTATGTTGGAGTTGTGTACTTAATGTCTAGATTTAAGCAACAGAAACTCACGATCCATTGCCATTAATCTATTTAACTAAATGAACAATTGTTTGCGTTTAATTATTTATAATTAAATATATGCAAAACATAGTCCTGGATTCTATACGTTGTAGTTAGTATGGTGTGTCGGGCCCCACACAGAAGATCATACTATCGGTTACTCGTATTTAATCGAACAGTTGCTCACGACCTAGATGGACACGGACCAATCCATCGGTATAGTCGTTGTGTGAGAGAGAAAATAATCTGTCTTGATTATTTTATCACACTTGTACACTTGGTGTATTGAGCGGATCGTTGAGATTCATCGATTAGGATTGCCGGCGATAATCGATTCGAGTCTCAGTGTATTTTATTCTTAATCCCCGATATTATTGCGGGTGTGTATATTTAATATAAGTGACTTTGATTTACCAAAGGAATTAACCGATTTAATTATTGGGTTAATTACCGGTTAAGTTGGGTCACTATATTTCATATATGGCATGCCGTGAATGATTGACCGGACAGTGTATCCCGGAAGGGTTGATAATATCCCCGAGATGAGTTCATAAGGAATTATTATGTAAACCCTGCAGGTGGATTTAATCCGCATAATAATTAAGGTTGAATGGTACTAGTCTCGGATATAAGAGATGAATAAATTAATTAACAATAAATTAATTTTATTCATGGATATTTATATCTTAAATACACGGAATAAATAATACTACCGGAGAAATATTATTTGATATAATATGGTTTAATATTGGGAGTGCAATTAATTTTATATAGTGGAAAATAGAATTAATTAATATTGATAAGGATTAATGGACTTGAGCATTGGGCTCAATTTAATCTTCAATATTGGAAGCCCAATATTCCACCTCCTTTAGATCCCCTACGTAGCCTATAAAAGCACTACATGGTCTTCTCTATTCTCATAACTTGAAGATCACAATTCTAGAGAGAGAAAGTAGAGAGGGAGATCCATGGAGTTCGGTAGATCGTCGCCCACACGACGTCCGGGCTAGTGCAAGGAATACGTGGGAAGATCTCAAGGTCATCATAAGATCTCGTTTCTCCGCACAACGAATCGAAAGGTGAATTAAATTTACGCAATTTAATTCTAGTTTATTGATCAATTATCGAAAAACAAGATCCGAAGGATCGAACCCGGATTAGACGAGGGACCACGCGGTGGTGGCGAAGCCACCGGACCGCGTGGACCGCACGCCTAGGGTTCGGCGCGCGAAGGAGAACCCTCGGCCTCGGCCGAGGGGGCGATCGCTGGGAGCGATCGCCGGCGGTGACGGGCTGGTGCCGTCACCTCCCCACCGCGACGGTGGGGGCTCCTCGACGGCGGGCAGCAGGTCGCCGGACCTGCTGCTGGGGGCTGCCGGATGCAGCCCCATCGAACGCGATGTTCGATCGCGTGAACCCGGCTCGCGGGGGTTCGGGTGGGGGCGGATTGCGCGCCTTCGGGCGCGTGGTCTCCAAAGCCCGGACTTCGGCGGATGAGTCGACGTTCATGTGATCTCCGGCGAAGGGTTTGATCGGGTTATTGGTTTCCGCAAATTTAAATAACCCGGGGTATCGAATTCCAACAATTGGTATCAGAGCGTACGGTTACGTTTTTCGTTATTTGTTTCGATAATCGATTCTCGATATATATGGCCATAGATTAATTTAAATTGTTAAATTATTGTGCTATATTGTTCTACGTACTTGTTTTCTCTCTTGTATGAATCTTGTGAATTTTTATTAAATTAAAAATCGACGGAAAAATAAATATTAAAATCGAGGGTTTTCGGAAATCGAACCGGATCGATCGGACGAGGGCTCGTAGCGGGACCGGGCTGTATGGCGGCTGAGGGTCGACGGCATCAACCACCAGTGGTGGTGGTCGCCGGATGTCGACGGCTGCCGGGAGGCCAAGCGGTTCAGCCGCTACGCGCGGCGGCTCGTGGGTCGCGGCTTCGGCTGCGTACTCGGAGCGGGCTGCTGTGCGGGCTGTGTGCGGGCTGCTCGTGCGGTGGGACCACATGACGGCAGCTGTACGGTGCTCGTGGGTCGATGGCATGGTTCGTCAAGGGAGACGCCGTGCCGGAAATTGACCAAGCTCGTGCACAGGTTTCTTGTCAAAGACGATCGATCAAAATGAAGCTGCTGGGTAATTATTCTTTCTCCCGCTGAATGAATTAACCCTTATTGCATGTTGAATGCATGGCCTCTTCTACATGTGCATGACATGAATATTTGATTCATGGTGCTGTACGTTGATGTGCATGCATGGCTAGCCCTCATACATGATTTGCCCATTGCAAATTCATGGTTCGATTTTGGTGTTGGGCACGGACCTAGTTGATTCGAGTGGGTCTCGTTTTTGGTTCGTCCCGGTAAATCCGATCTTTCCGGTAATAATTTAATCTTTCTAATTTTATTTAATTTAATTTTGGAATTAATTCAAATTCTATTTGGATTATATTTCTTAATTATGGAATTAAATAATGGAATTAGATGGAGAGTTAAATTAGGAAAGAAAATCCTAGTTTCTCTAGATATCCTATACATACTTGGATTAGAAGTCTTAAGAAGAATCAAAATTCGATTTTGGTTAGGATTCTTGAGATCTAATCTAAATAGGATTGAGAAATTATTAAAATATTGATTTTATTTAATTTAAGTATTTTATTTAAAATCATTAGATTAATTCAAAATTTATTTTGGATTGGAAAATCTTGGATTTTATTTAGAATAGAATTAAATATGGAAATCAATGGATTTTAATAATATTGATTTTATTTAATTTAAGTATTTTATTTAAAATCATTAGATTAATTCAAAATTTATTTTGGATTGGAAAATCTTGGATTTTATTTAGAATAGAATTAAATATGGAAATCAATGGATTTTAATAATATTGATTTTATTTAATTTAAGTATTTTATTTAAAATCATTAGATTAATTCAAAATTTATTTTGGATTGGAAAATCTTGGATTTTATTTAGAATAGAATTAAATATGGAAATCAATGGATTTTAATAATATTGATTTTATTTAATTTAAGTATTTTATTTAAAATCATTAGATTAATTCAAAATTTATTTTGGATTGGAAAATCTTGGATTTTATTTAAAATAGAATTAAATATGGAAATCAATGGAATTGATTTTATTTAATTGGAGTAAAATTAAATATGAGAATCAAAGAATTTTTCCGTCGCTCGGCAAAGTATTCAAGACGTAGAATGAAGACTCAAGACAAGCATGCTGGAATTCTTCAAGGTACGAATAGTCGAGAAATAATTTTACTTGAGTAATTATTTGATTATTTGTGAACGTACTTGCATGAAATGTATGTTTGTGATTATGCTTATGTGTATTTAATTATGCATTAGATAGCGTATCCCTTTGTTATAAAAAGCTAAGTGGGAGAGGGAATGGAAACATTGCCATGGTCTCCATTGCTGTTCTCTTGGTGACTTTTAGGGACTTTTGAAGTTCGTATAGATAAGTCATTGGAGGAGAATTCTTGTAATTCCTTTTACGAGAAATATTGATTAAGTTTATCAAACAATGCCTAATTTGTCTTTCCAAAACTGATTTCAAGTCGACTCATTCTCACCCCGGGGAGTGGAATGGAGCCAAAGGCACTTGGTCATGTCGAGGACACAAATTAGAGACTTTCGTGTCATTTGATGACTAGATCGATTGTCTGCTCGGCTCCCTCATTCTATGAGAGATAGGGTTGTTCGCATGGTGAATCACTGGTTAGAAACTTCGAGTTTCACTTATGATTCTCCGCGTCTTGATTTTCAAGATCGAATGGATCAAGTAATTGGATGTCAATTGTAAAAGTCTTTTGGTGTAGTAAACGTCCACACTATCGTGGCTTGCTACATTGAATGGGACTTTGGAACGATTGATGTAGACAGTTATAGAAGGGAGTAAAGGAGCGTATGTTAACGTAAACGTCCACACTATCGTGGCTTGCGGTGAATATGCGTGTCCCAAACAATCTTCTTAGATACTGAGTAATGGTTTACACTTAGGTACGCTTTATAGTATTCTTCCCATCGAAGTAACGCTATAATTGATGTACGACCGAAGAAAATCTAATTGCTAAATCATTTGGATAGGTAAACGTCCACACTATCGTGGCTTGCCATATCTGATGGGATTTTAGAGGTGATTAGTGGTTTAATGATATTATTTGAGGGAGATAATATCGGAGATTAAATCGATTGTTTGTTGTTATATGTGCTCATAGATTAGGAAATGGCTTTGAACCCACTTTATGTGATACGTAAGGATTATAAACTCACTGGTCCCTAAATGTAATGATTGGAATAGAGATCTAGACATTACCCAAACTGTTAAAGAGTACTAGTTTGTACTCAGTGAGCTTTGTCCTTCCGAGCCTATTGAAATAGGCGTCTAGACAAGAAGCGATGAGGATACTCATAAAGGCCAGTCGCTTCGAGAAAACGCTTAAACACGTTTTTGAGATGATTGAACTTTTAGACGAGTTGAGACGGAAATCGCAAGCTCTTGTAGCCAATGCCGAAGGTTTCGAACCTAAGGGCAAGATCGGGGAGAAGGAAAAGCAAAGAAACCCAGTGGTTCTTTTTGGACCACGAGATGGGACGAGAAAGCCAATAGGCAAGTATTCTCGATGCAAACAGTCTGGGTACTGGAAGTCTGATTATCCTCTCAAAGAAAATACGAAATTTTCTTTAGTCGTAAAACATAGTCAGTGGTATTATCTACCGGAACCTGGTGTGTATATATGGAACCACTAACGGTATGTGCATTTTAAATGCAAGGGTTCCAGGAAACCCGACGACTTAGAAAAGAAGAAATCGTAGTCTACATGGGCAATGCTGTAGAGGAGGCAGCAGTTGCAGTGGAGGACATTTTATAGGATTTCATTTTAAGTTATTGCTTTTATGTACCTTTCATATTAGAAAGAACTTTGTTCTGGATTTCTAATGAATGGATATTTTATTTCTTTTAATCATTCGATGGTTATAAGAAGAAATAATGATATTATCTATTCTGGTACATTGGTTAGCAATATATATAAATGATGAATCTTGAGTCCACCACGATGCAACGAACCGTTTTATATATAACTCGTTTTACTAATAAGAGATTTCTTTATTTGATCATTTATACTTGTGGATTCTTATGCTAAGTCATATTTATTCAAATGAGAAGTTCAAATGTCGAAAATTGATTGTAAGATCAATTAAGTTGAAGGAGTGGACCTTCCGACCTAAGAATCTAATTTGGAAGATGATATGACTAAGCAATCCTTTATGGATATAAGATGTAAGATCCTGACAAGTATAAGAATTGATTGACTCTGAAGTATGCAGACCTATGTCTACTCAGACAATAAGGTACGAGTACTTCATTTGATGATTACTCGAAAAATGGATTAGAATACCTGATGTGCCACAAAAGCAAGTGTTTTGACAAGTCAATGGACACTAAGCAATTGTGGAGAACCATCAAGGTATATCCATTTCTAGCCTGCGATTTGATCGCGGAGGCAAGTACCTGTCTGAGGAATGCATAGCATACTGATCAGAGATTGGGATTTGATCCCGAATGACTACACCATACACTCTTGTGTAGAAATGGTGTGTCGTAAACAAGAAATGGGACTCTTATAGAGATAGTAAAAGATGAGTTAAACGGAACTACCTATGTTCTATGGATATGTCTTGGTAACAACGGCACATTCAAATGTGGTTGTAGAATATCCTAGAAGAACAAAAGATGTGTGTTCAATAGTACTATGAACCAGAAGGACATTATAAGTTCTAACGCCCGGTTCTTAGAGGAAGACTATTAGATGAACCACAAGCCCAAAATGACGTGATACTTCTGAAAAGAGAGAAAACGATAATGACTGGAAGCCAGCCAAACCGAGTAGCGGTACACCACTAACTGCACCTACTGTTATTACTGTTTATACACCGGAATGCCGTTGTAGTGGGATGTTGTTTGACAACCGGAGATATTCATAAGACTAGGAGAGTTTCGAACTCTGGACCTAGTATACATGAAATCAATCCCTGGATCTACATAGAGGCGGTACTAGATCTAAATGTGCCTTCTTGGAAAGCAATAAGGATTATTGCTAAGAGGCAAGAACATTTAGAATACAAGCTTAGTTGATCCATTTATGGATTGTAACAAAGCTAGAGTTCGTGGAACTTGCGCATTGATGAGATAGTCCATTTGATGGATTCATCAAAAGGCATTGACGAATCGTGTGTATGGGAAACGTGATGGAAACAAGGTGGTGTTTCTCGGAGGTTTTATGTAGATAACATTTTATCATTGGTAACAATGTAAAGATGCTGTCAGACATAAAATGATGGTTGTCTAGGAAAATCGATATATGAGATAAAGAAGAAGTTAGAGCATGTTCTTAAGATCTAGGATCTCAAGAAAAGAACATTGTACTTCTCCTGGATTTCTTACATATACATAATTATGGTTCGTTTTAACAAGCAAGATTCCGAGAAAGGTTCGTTACCTTTCAGAGACGGAATGCATCTATCTAAGGTATGTGTTTTGGAACACATAAAGGTGATAGAAGCAGTGAAAGCAGTTTCCTACACTTGGAGTGTGGAAAGCTTGATAAATGCATTGTTGAAAACAAGAACCTGATATCGGCTATGCGGTTAGCATAGTGGGAGGATATCAAGGTAATCCTGGAAAGGAATATTCGACTGCCGTAAAAGTACTTTCGAAGTACTGTTCTAGACTACGAAGCAGACGAGTTTTTCCTTTGGATTACATTCTCTTAGATTTCTAATCGAATGAGGACCGGTGTAAGTCGATCAGGCTATGTGTTTCACTATTAAAGGAGAAGGAGTTTTAACATGGAAGAGTGATAAGCACGATGCTTTTCGGACTCTGCCATGAGTAACCAAATAGCGGCCACAGAGGCAGCGGAAGTTTTGGTATAACTCCGGGATAATCTCTGGGACTTAGAGGTGATTCTTAATTTGCCAAAAGGCTATGTATATAGCGGTGCAATGGCAAATGGTAAGAAATCACAAGTCCATAAGTGTAAGATAACACATAGTGCAAGTACCACCTGATACGATTCATCGTCAAGGGAGACGACGCTGTAGTCACCAAGATAACTTCAGAGCGACAACCTAGAGTGCTCATTCACATAGTACTTCTTGGAAGTACAACTTAAGCACGTGATGAGTATGGAAGTCGGGAGTTTGGAGGAAATGACTAGACCTTAGTACAAGTTGGAGATTGTTGGAGTTGTGTACTTAATGTCTAGATTTAAGCAACAGAAACTCACGATCCATTGCCATTAATCTATTTAACTAAATGAACAATTGTTTGCGTTTAATTATTTATAATTAAATATATGCAAAACATAGTCCTGGATTCTATACGTTGTAGTTAGTATGGTGTGTCGGGCCCCACACAGAAGATCATACTATCGGTTACTCGTATTTAATCGAACAGTTGCTCACGACCTAGATGGACACGGACCAATCCATCGGTATAGTCGTTGTGTGAGAGAGAAAATAATCTGTCTTGATTATTTTATCACACTTGTACACTTGGTGTATTGAGCGGATCGTTGAGATTCATCGATTAGGATTGCCGGCGATAATCGATTCGAGTCTCAGTGTATTTTATTCTTAATCCCCGATATTATTGCGGGTGTGTATATTTAATATAAGTGACTTTGATTTACCAAAGGAATTAACCGATTTAATTATTGGGTTAATTACCGGTTAAGTTGGGTCACTATATTTCATATATGGCATGCCGTGAATGATTGACCGGACAGTGTATCCCGGAAGGGTTGATAATATCCCCGAGATGAGTTCATAAGGAATTATTATGTAAACCCTGCAGGTGGATTTAATCCGCATAATAATTAAGGTTGAATGGTACTAGTCTCGGATATAAGAGATGAATAAATTAATTAGCAATAAATTAATTTTATTCATGGATATTTATATCTTAAATACACGGAATAAATAATACTACCGGAGAAATATTATTTGATATAATATGGTTTAATATTGGGAGTGCAATTAATTTTATATAGTGGAAAATAGAATTAATTAATATTGATAAGGATTAATGGACTTGAGCATTGGGCTCAATTTAATCTTCAATATTGGAAGCCCAATATTCCACCTTCTTTAGATCCCCTACGTAGCCTATAAAAGCACTACATGGTCTTCTCTATTCTCATAACTTGAAGATCACAATTCTAGAGAGAGAAAGTAGAGAGGGAGATCCATGGAGTTCGGTAGATCGTCGCCCACACGACGTCCGGGCTAGTGCAAGGAATACGTGGGAAGATCTCAAGGTCATCATAAGATCTCGTTTCTCCGCACAACGAATCGAAAGGTGAATTAAATTTCCGCAATTTAATTCTAGTTTATTGATCAATTATCGAAAAACAAGATCCGAAGGATCGAACCCGGATTAGACGAGGGACCACGCGGTGGTGGCGAAGCCACCGGACCGCGTGGACCGCACGCCTAGGGTTCGGCGCGCGAAGGAGAACCCTCGGCCTTGGCCGAGGGGGCGATCGCTGGGAGCGATCGCCGGCGGTGACGGGCTGGTGCCGTCACCTCCCCACCGCGACGGTGGGGGCTCCTCGACGGCGGGCAGCAGGTCGCCGGACCTGCTGCTGGGGGCTGCCGGATGCAGCCCCATCGAACGCGATGTTCGATCGCGTGAACCCGGCTCGCGGGGGTTCGGGTGGGGGCGGATTGCGCGCCTTCGGGCGCGTGGTCTCCAAAGCCCGGACTTCGGCGGATGAGTCGACGTTCATGTGATCTCCGGCGAAGGGTTTGATCGGGTTATTGGTTTCCGCAAATTTAAATAACCCGGGGTATCGAATTCCAACATTGTACGGCCTAAAACAAGATCCTAGAGCTTGGTATGGCTGCCTAACTCATTTTCTACTCAGTTTCGGATTCACTCGAGGCACTGCCGACAGAACACTGTTTGTTAAATTCAATTCTTCCAATATTTTAATTGCACAAATTTACGTTGATGATATTGTATTTGGATCCACATGTGAGAACATGCTTAAGGCATTCACCTCTGCCATGACATCAAAATTTGAGATGAGCAATGTAGGAGAACTAACTCATTTTTTAGGGCTCCACATCAAGCAATCATCAATCGGAACTTTCATCTCACAAACCACATATGCTAAGAATCTCATCAAAAGATTCCAACTTGAAGAATCCAAGGCCATGAGAACACCTTGTTGGAAATCGATATCCCGGAATTAATAAATTTAAATAAATAAATTATCTAATTAATTCCGACCGAAATCCTTCGGAGATCGAATATCCGGATTGTCTAAATTGCGGAACCGACAACCCAATCGAATAAACCCTTCGCCGGAAACCACCGCGAACCACCGCACGCGAACCGAGGCTCGACCGAACACCCGCCGCGGGATAAACCCGCGGCTGTCCAGCCGAACCCCCGCATGGAAGGGGTTCGCGATCGCGTTTGCGATCGCCGGGATGCTTCGCGCATCCCCGAGGCTGCTCCGAGCAGCCCCCCCCGGCGGTGAGTCCGGCGACTCACCGCCATCGCCGGGAGGAGGGGGCGACTGCCGCGGCACCAGCCCGCGGCTGCCCCCAGCGATCGACCACCATGGTCGATCGCACGCCCCGGCTCCAGCCGGGGCCCCTACGCGCACGGCGATCGTGCCCTAGGGCCGATCGCCACCCTCGGCGTCCAGCCGAGGGTTTGTTGCTCTCGATCCCGGTGGGGCTCGCTTGGCCGTCCGTGGTCCGGTGATCTCGGATCACCACCGCGCGGTCAAACCCCATCCCCGGGTTCGTCCCTCGGATCTTTGGTTCATGATATTTTCACGATAATTTAAACGATAAAATCATAAAGAGGGTTTTACGATTTACCTCGTTCTTGTTGTTCGGAAAAACGAAGAACTCAATTTGACGACCTTGAGATCTTCCCGCGTATTCCTTGCACTAGCCCGGACGTCGTGTGGGCGACGATCTACCGAACTCCATGGATCCTCCTCTCTACTTTCTCTCTCTAGAATTGTGATCTTCAACTTATGAGATTAGAGAAGACCATGTAGTGCTTTTATAGGCTACGTAGGGGATCTTAAGGAGGTGGAATATTGGGCTTCCAATATTGAAGATTAAATTGAGCCCAATGCTCAAGTCCATTAATCCTTATCAATATTAATTAATTCTATTTTCCACTATATAAAATTAGTTGCACTCCCAATATTATACCATATTATATCAAATAATATTTCTCCGGTAGTATTATTTATTCCGTGTATTTAAGATATAAATATCCATGAATAAAATTAATTTATTGCTAATTAATTTATTTATCTCTTATATCCGAGACTAGTACCATTCAACCTTAATTATTATGCGGAACGAATCCACCTGCAGGGTTTACATAATAATTCCTTATGAACTCATCTCGGGGATATTATCAACCCTTCCGGGATAAATTTTCCCGTCAAGTATTCACGGCATGTCATATATAAAATATAGTGACCCAACTTAACCGGTAATTAACCCAATAATTAAATCGGTTAATTCCTTTGGTAAATCAAAGTCACTTATATTGAATATACACACCCGCAATAGTTTCGGGGATTAAGAATAAAATACACTGAGACTCGAATCGATTATCGCCGGCAATCCTAATCGATGAATCTCAACGATCCGCTCAATACACCAAGTGTACAAGTGTGATAAAATAATTAAGATAAATTATTTTCTCTCTCACACAACGACTATACCGATGGATTGGTCCGTGTCCATCTAGGTCGTGAGCAACTGTTCGATTAAATACGAGTAACCGATAGTATGATCTTCTGTGTGGGCCCGACACACCATACTAACTACAACGTATAGAATCCAGGACTATAATTTGCATATATTTAATTATAAATAATTAAATGCAAATAATTGTTTATTTAATTAAATAGATCAGTGGCAATGGATCGTGAGCTTCCGTTACTTAAATCTAGACATTAAGTACACAACTCCAACACACCTATGGGCTCAATGGACAAAATCTCCCGAGGCACTGATACTGCCGCAATGGATCAGACCTTATACCGATCCATGATAGGGAGTTTACTTTATCTTACGGCAACTAGACCTGATATTATGTACATCGTTTGTTTATGTGCCAGGTTTCAAGCTGATCCAAGGGAAGAACACTTGAAGGCAGTCAAACGGATCATACGATATGTTGCCGCAACAGTCGAGTTAGGCATATGGTATACCAAAGATACTAATACCGATTTAGTTGGATTTTCCGATGCCGACTGGGCTGGAGACATGGATGATCGCAAGAGTACAAGCGGTGGATGTTGTTTTCTTGGAAATAACATCACTTCATGGCATAGCCGCAAGCAAAACTGCATTTCTCTATCCACTGCCGAATCAGAATATGTTGCCACAGGAAGCTGCTGTACCCAACTCATCTGGCTAAAGCACATGCTTGATGACTACCATTTGGATAACAACATTCTTACACTCTACTGCGACAATACGAGTGCCATAAATATCAGTCATAATCCAGTGCAGCACTCAAGAACCAAACACATCAGCATAAGGCATCATTTCATACGAGATTTGGTGGATAAACGTCTCTTGAGGATTGATCACATCCCAACAGAGAAGCAAATCGCTGATATCTTCACCAAGCCACTGAACTCAGAACGTTTCATTGCCCTAAGGAATTCTTTGTGCATGTGCATCATGCCTTAGATGCTGATCTGCATCATGCTGCCGCATTGTCATGCCTACTGAACCTCTGCCACAACATTCTGCCTTAGTCAACTTATGAGTTTAAAATTTTCCGAAGGAAGAGAAAATACCCAAACCACTTTAGGCAACATGGTCAAACCCATATATATGTAATTAATACTCAATGGGTTGAGATACTATGTACTATGTGCACTAAGTATTTGATAATCTCATTTTTGACATGACATTATACCTAAGTAGAGTATAAGTACTTATGATGCAGCATGATGTTTCATTAGGATTATATGTTTTTTATTATTTTCCTAATTTTGCTTTGTAAGCTTTGATTTTTCACACCACAAAAATATTTTACTTATTTTTTTTACAATAACAAAAAAATAAAATGACGAAAAACAGAAAAAGAACATATTCTAAAAACAGAAAAAGAGAATATTAAAAACAGAAAAAGAGAATATTAAAAACAGAAAAATAGATAAAAAAAAAAACAAAAAAGGGGATTTTGGATTTTGATTTTTGGCAACGACCTGCCGCAGAGCTTTGCCCCACTTGACCGTTGGGCAGCACTCGAGTGTGCGGCAGGCGACGGTTCAGGTCACAAAAGTAACCGTTGCCTGATTTTCACGTCCCATCGAACTATCATCCGTTTTTTCTCTCTTCTTTTCTTTATCACTTATTCAAACTCCTAATTCAACTACACTTCTCATACAAATCCAACTCTAAGAGTTTGAATTTTCTTGAATTCTCAAAACCCTAAGTTTTTCCTTCGTACGCACAATATAAATTACCCATCTTTTGCGTCGATTGATTGTGTACTCTGTTTTTCTTCAAACACTAAATTTCACCAAGCACTTTGAAATCAATGGCTGGTGCATCTCCAATCCCTAATTTGTTCGCCCGCTACTTCGAGGACCCTCGATTTCTGGAGCTCATCAGGGAGGTTCGCCCCAACGCAACGATGGACGATCTTGGAGACATTGAATCGATGCACGCCATCGCACGCCTCAAGGCTCTCAACACCGCCGCCGCCACTGCCGCCGCGTCGCAACAACCATCTCTCTCTCCAGAATCACCGCCGCTCTATGTCGGTGAAGGGTCAGGTAAGGCTTCTCCCATGAACATCTCTCTGGATCATGATGCAGGGGGAGAAACTGCCGCAGAAGAAGAACCTGCCGCAGAGGATGAGCCAATTCCCCTTCAGATCATACTCCCTGGTCCCGACAACTCTGAGCCATCCCAGACCCACACACTGGTGGTAATAATTCCCGGGGTCTCTAATGTGATTGACTATGCTGCCAACCTGACCGAGAGATCTCTCCACTCATCTGATTTCAAAGGGTTGTTTTCTCCTGAGCCCTCTGTCACTGCCGCATCCTCTGCCATCCCACAGGCAGACACTGAAGTGCAGCAGCAAGAAAAGGACATGCCTTACAACAGAAGGGATGATGATGATGATTTCAACTATGCCGAGCTCTACGGGGACTTACCTTCACCGAAAAAGTCCAAGGATCGCAAGCCTACTCCCTATCCTTCTGCAAATCCACCCTCTGATGAGCAAGAATCTGACCACTCCAGTCAGCAGCATCGTGATGCCGCAGACTCTGATATAGAATCAGACCCACTGCTGCAGGATCTTGCCTCGAGGAAGCGCAAGAAGAAACAGGTGTCACTTCCTCCTCGCCGGCCGTCCACCAGATCCGCTACTGCCTATGCAAAAGGCAAAGGCCCGGCTGTGCCCCCAACCTCAATGGAAAACCCCATTGACGTAGAAGCCACCACTGCCAAGAAATCCCGCAAGGGAAAGAGTGTTGATGTCGCTTCAAAAACTGACAGCTCACACAGTGGTGATGCCGCAGCACAACCGGCTGCGAAGAAGGGTGGCAGGGTACCAAAAATTGATGCCCCCAAGGAGGATTCGGATTCAGACATGAAACCCGGCAAGGGTTACTCAAGGCGATTCTGGTCCGAACGCCGTTCTGTGATTGGACCCCAATTTTACTCCAACAAACCTATTCTTCCAGACCGTAGTGTGGAGATGTCAGCTTGTGCAAGACACAAAGTCGACAAGTTCTTGAAAAAGATGAAGTTGGTCAAGGCAGTTACCTACGTAGGACCCTACTGCGAGGACTTGGTGCGCGACTTTTATGCTAACTTGCGCCCTTGTTTTGGTGATGATGGTTCCCGTGGCTATGGGAAGGTGTATCTCAGGGAGAAAATTTTCAATTTCACCCGGCTGCCATAAATGCTTATTTGGAGCGTTCTGATATCGAGTACCCTGCCGCAGCTGCTGTTCCCACCATTGCCACAATATCTCATCGTCTGACAAAGTCACCACCTGATGCCAACAACAATATTTCTGCCTCTAAACTTTCTTCTTTTTACTATTTCTTGTTTACTGCCGCAAGGCACAATTGGATTCCTACATCCAATGTGCACTTTGTGCATACCCAAATGGGGGAAGTGTTGTTCCACCTTGGTGCAGGAAGGCAGGTGAACTTGGGAAAAATTATCTTCGAGAAGATTGAGTCCCAGGCAGAGAACATCACTCAGACGCAGAGCCTTGCGTTCCCTTCCTTGATCTGGGAGATGTTGAAGAACCAAGGGCTCTCGTACAATAGTGCTGATCAACTGATTGCAGCCCCAAGTGCTTACAAGTTCTATGTTCGTGAGTACAATGACTTGCCCTGGAATGGTTTCCATGCCACTGCCGCAGTGCCTCAAACTCCAGCTCAAAAGAAGGCACCCAAGCTACCGCAGACTGATGCCCCTAGCTCATCTGCTCCACAGCCGAATATTCATGCCCGTCTCCAGGCATTTGCAGACCAAATTGCTGCAAATCATATGGTCATCATGCAGGACTACATTTCCAAAGCAATAGTGGATGCAATTACATTCTTTCTTGAAGAAGAGGGCTTTACTCCACAAAAAGGGGGAGTACCAGCAGAAGAGGGCAAAGTGGCAAGGAGAACTGTTTTGAAGATGTTGAAGAAGCGCATTGATGAAGACATCAAGGAGGTTGAAGCTGAGGAAGCTGCAGAGAAGGCTGCCGCAGAAGAGAAGGCTGCCGCAGACACTGCAGCAGAGCTTGATGGTGAAGAGCGTGGATCGTCCCCTGAGCACGATGATTGAAAAGTTTGAAGGATTGCAGTTCTCAAGACCCGAAGAAATATCATTTCTTCTTTTGCTTTAGTTTTTTATTTACTCTGAACAATATATTTAATTTTTGTCTATTTGTTTTTTTTTGAACAATTTAATTTTTAAGTTTATTTTGGTTGAACAATTTTCTATTTAAGTAGTTATTTCCTTTTAAAAAAAAATGGTGTGTTACATTTAAGGCTTACTTAGTTTAAATTGTTTTTGTTTTATTAGTTAGTTAATTAAATAAATTTTTGTTTTACTTAGGAAGTATTAACTAAGGGGCAGTTTTATGCCTTAGTTGTTTTGTCAAGATAAATTTCATAAACTTCCAAGTAAGATGTATTTCATTGAGGGGGAGTGCTCTTATGCGCTGCTGCCTCATGGTTTTGTGAAGAAAGATAAAAAGGGGGAGTTTGTAAGGATAAATATGTTTGGGCATTACAATGCCTTAAAGGATTTAGGCAGAAGTTGTTTTGCTAACATATTTATTTCTTTTCTTCTTTCTTCACAATTTAAACTGTTGTAATCACTTGTCATAATTGGTGATTTGATTTAGCATAGTTCATTTGTTGGAACGTGCTTGAAAAGCAATCAACATAGAAGGTTTCTGCCGCAGCACAGCAAGGCAGAGCTATGCCGCAGCGCTGCAAGGCATGGACAAGAGGTTGAGTCAAGAGAATCAAGCGAAGCATGATATAAGGGCAAGGGAATGCTGAAGTCAAGATAGTATGGAAGGCATTGCAGTGTGGCAGTGGATTCCAGAAGAACTTCAGAAGGCATCCCGCGGCAGCAGTCAAAGCAGCCTGTCCTTAAATCTCTCAACCGATTGTTGACCTAGCAAATTAAGGAATTCAGTTGGGAATCTCCTCCTATAAATAGAGGACGACCCCAACACCATTTAGTACCACTTCCAGAGACTTTTACACACCTAGAAACACTTTCTCTTCTTTGGATCGATCATCATTTTAGAGCCGAGAGCTTCAAGTGTGAAGTTCTTCGTGCCATTCGTTCTCTCACATGTTCGAGAGTTATTTTGTTTCATTGATGATCTGATCACTTAGTTTAGGTGTATGAAATCACAGTAGCTAGGTCTTTTATTGTTGATTGTTTATTATACTCTTCGGATACGATTATCACAAAGACATACGTGTGTATGATCTTCGGTAAAATCATTTGTAAATCCAAGAGTATACCTTTTGTAAAGACTCGTTTCTTTAATAAAGTTTTTGGTCGTAAGACCGTTTCGTATGTGTATAATTTAAATACACATACAAAGATTAAATTCGTTTTCTTTACATTTCCGTACGTGTGTGTGAGTTCGTGTTTACAAGTAATTTATTTTTAATTAATTCCGCTGCAACGATATACATATATAATATATATGAACCTTAATATGAAACATTAAGACACACGCTAAAATATATAAATTACGTAAAACGAACGGTTTTTCTGTACAAGGCATTAGGCTGCGGCATACTCTGTTCTGCCGCAGAACACTGCCTTGTCTAGGCAGCGCATTTCACTGCGTTTATTTACTGCCTACGACTTTCTACTATACCGATGGATTAGTTCTTGTCCATCTAGGTCTTGAGCTACTGTTTGATTATATACGAGTGACTGATAGTATGATCTTCCGTGTGACATCGCACACCATACTAACTACAACGTATATGATCCAGAACTATATTTCCATTTATTTAATTATAAATAATTAAAAGCAAACGATTATTTATTTAAATAGATTAAATGCCATGATCGGGAGTTTACGATACTTAAATCTAGACATTAAGTATACAACTCCATCAATCTCCCACTTATACTAAGGTATAGTCATTTCTTCCAAACTCCCGACTCCCATACCCATCACTTGCTTAATCTGCACTTCCAAAGAAGTGCCTCGTGCATGAGCATTCTAGTTTGCTGTCTCCGAAGTTATCTTGGTGACTACAGCGTCGTCTCACTCGACGATGACTCGTATCAGGTGGTACTTGCTCTATGTGTTATCATCACTACGGACTTATGATTTCTTTTAGTTTTCCATTGCACCGCTATCTACATAGCCTTTGGTAAACTAAGAATCATATCCAAGTCCAGAGGTTATCCCGGAGCTTTACCAAAACTTCCGCTGCCTCTGAGGCCGCTATTTGGTTACATGGCAGAGTCTGAAAAGCATCATGCTTATCACTCTTCCATTCTAAAGCTCCACCTCTTTTACAAGTGAACACATAGCCTAATATCGACTTACACTGATCCTGATTTGATTAGAGATCTGAGAAATGTAATCCAAAGGAAAAGTTCGTCTCCTTCGTAGTCTAGAACAGTACTTCGAAAGTACTTTTACAACAGTCTAATATTCCTTTCCAGGATTACTTTGATATCCTCCCACTATGCCAACTGCATAGTCGATATTCGGTTCTCGTTTTTCAACTTTGCATTTTAAAGCTTTCCACACTCAAAGTGTAGAAAACCAGAACATAGTTCTTTCTAAAATAAAAGGGGTACATAAAAGCAATAACTCGAAATGAAATCCTATAACTACTAAAAGAAGATAAAGTGTCTTCCACTGCAACAGCTGCCTCCTATACAGCTTTGCCCATGTAGACTCTGTTGGAATAGGTGACCGGCGAGCCAACGGTTAGCCGAGCGGTTAACCGTATTCCGTTATATAACGGTTTATTTCGTTAATTAATGAAACATATATTAATGGCATTTACTATATCTACTCCCAATGTTGAATCATAGATATAGTCCTGTACAGTTACACATGTTGTATGAATTCGGTTTTGTGGAAACCGAGAGATAATTCTGTTAACGCAACGTAACTGGTCAAACTCAGTTCCTAGTCGATGGGTTACGCCAATAACAAGGATACCCGGCCTTTCTCCCTTGAGACTAGCACTTAGTGTATGTGGGCTAATCTCGAGCCTCGGTGTTGGGACATCGACATACTTGAGTGGGTGCTCACTGTTGATGAGTTCACTGAACCCCCTCTCCCTGGAATCTCTAAGTGGTTATCACTGATCGAGTAGAGAATTCCATAATATAGTTGTACACAATTAATCCTTAAGACCCAGACATCACCGTGACTTCATCAGAGGACTAGCTGTATCGTGACATGTCTCTGATTCCCTGGAAAGGGAGTAAGTCGAAAAAGGAGACAATGTTCGTGCAGTTTGAAATCTGATGTGAAGTCTGTGCATGGTAGTAGGGGATCTGATCGCTTGATATAGATCATGGATGTCCTGTGTGTTCTGATGGTTCGTAGTCCCGGAATCTCTGGCCAGAGTTGAATAGTGAGGTGATTAGAGAAATGTGTTTCTCTGAATCAATCACGACTGGATTTTACGAAACCTAGAACGTACGCACAATTATCAAACTCAACAAGAGATCTCGATTAACCAATATCTCTAGTTTGATCGGGACATATGTATCGGAGGGATCGTACTGTACGCTAACTATATTACAAGGTTCTTGCAGGCACTTCATTTGTATCTAGGGAATTAGTGAAGCGTTGCTGCTAGGCGCTCGTCACTGATTCGTTGGGCACCGACTTGTTCGGAGATTAAATAATATGATTATTAATCTAAAACTCTTGGGAGTAGTTGAAATAAGAACAATATGTTGTTCGAATCACAATATGTTGTGAGCCCACGGCTAGTTATACACCTGAACCATTGAGGGTCACATTTTCGTGTAAACCGATCCTTGAATACAATCATGTATTAATTAACTGTTAATTAAATATATATAGTCGGAGGTCAATATGATTGAATCCGAGATTCATAATTGTGATTATGAGTTGGAAATAATACTGAGCTAAATAAAACGGACACGATGGTGTACACTTTCTATTTTGGGAAATTTCCCGATTTAGCAGTACCCCTGAAATGGGCTTTCCGATTTTGTGAAATTGGAAATTTTTATTTTTATCTCATATTGATGAGAAAATTAAAACGAGAAATAAAATATAATCGTTATATTTTTCGGAGATGAAATTGATTGTCAATTTTGGAGAAACGTAATGACGGCTAATGTATTGGGCCGGCTAGGGTTAATGGATCCGATCCATTAGGGTTTGAGCCCAACAAGCTCCTTTCTTCACCTATAAAAGGAGCTCCATAGGCATGAGAATAAATACACCAAAGTGAAGAGCTCAAAACCCTAGCCTCACTTTCTCTCCTCTCCTCTCTCCCTCTCGTCCGCCCCCTCGGTCGCCTCCCTCGGAGGACCGCCGACAACCGGAGCCGCCGCCCGCCGTCGGCAGCCGCCTCCTAGTGCCGCCGTCGGCAGCCGCCTCCCCTCGCCGTAATCTGATTCCGGTACCGTTTTTCCAGCCCGTCTTTCCCGTCATATTCTCCCTTACGTATTTCTAGTGCAATACATAAGTTGAATTACCTATACGAGGTGAAACCTGATTAGACGAGAGACGCCGAAGGAACGCCCGAGCACAGCCCGAGTCACGCCCATGCGCTCCAGCCGTGACACACGAGTCTAGTCGAGAGCCCCGCCACTCGCCCGGCTCTCCCCGCACACGACCCGTGCCGTCCCCGCGTCGCATCCGCGCGACTTCCGAAGAACCTTGTTTCGTCCGACGAATTCCTGAGGTACATATGATTAAATTCAGATTTAATTGTTTGCGTTAAATGTTTGCGCTATGTACAGTTAATGTTTGCGTAATGGGATTTTTAATTGATAAAGAAAAATTAACTGAGATTAATTTAAGTGTCAATTTAATTCAAATGGATTCAATTAAATAATATGATTATCTTAATTTTCATTTTGACACAAACTGATTATGTGATTCAATTAAATAATATGATTATCTTAATTGTCATTTTGACACAAATTGATTATGTGCACGTAATTAATTATATATGTGTAATTAATTAATTTGATTAATTTAAATTGCACCATTCAAGTTGATTAGAATTAAATAATTATGATTATATTAATTGTCAATTTGACGCAACTTAATTATGTTTACATAAACTAATTGATTAGAATTAAATAATACGATTATGTTAATTGTCAATTTGATGCAAATTAATTATGTGCGCATGTAAACATAATTAATTGTTTAGTGTAATATATTAATATGATTAATATAATTGCGCTAGAAGTAATTAATTTATATGATAATATAATTGCACTAGAAGTAATTAATTTATATGATAAATATAATTACGTTAGAAGTAATTAATTTATTTGATTTAATTTATGTAGTATGGGATGCATGAAATTAAATATTTAATTATTTGATAATTAAATTAAATGGTGGATTATTTATTCTAATTAGATATGAATTAAATCAATTAATGCATGTAATATTGAAAATATGATTTTCAATAAATAAAATACAATATAATGTAAAATGTTTACATTAATGAAAAACGATTTTTCATAAAATTTTTGTTTTCCGCTGCGTATACATGCACGATCCCCAACAGATCAGGCGTAAGTTCTGAAATTGATTAATTGTCTTTCAATATAATCATCTAAAGCATGCTGTTTGTTGAATTGATTGATTTAATGTTGTTTAATTGGGACTTAGTTGTTTCTATTAAGATATTTATTTTTATCTAATAGATCGAAACAATGCCTAATTTGTTATCAACTAACAATTCAATGTCAAACATGAATGCACCTCGGGGAGTGATTCATCTAGACTTGTTTTTGTTAAAACAAATTAGAGACATCGAGCCATATGATGGCATGATTCGATGGTCTGCTCGGCTCCCCCATTTATGGGAGATAGGGTCGCTCGCATGATGAATCGCTGGTTAGAAACCTCGAGTTTCACTTACGAGACATCACGTTTTGATTATTAAGATATTAATAAATTGAAATAGAAAGGAAGTATCAATATTTAATTTAGTGAAATTATTTATTGACCAATTAAATAATAGATTTAAATATTCGATCAACAAGGTGATAGATTAATTATTTGATTTAATTGTTAAATCAAGTTAATTAATAGAGCATCATTTATGATCGTATGTGCTCATTAGGATGACCTATAGAGGACATAGTTGTTAAGAATCAACAATCGATCACTCACTTCATTCTCTCCTGAGAATGTATAACGATTATTCTGATGAGATAAGAAACCTATACTCCTCCATTCTCTCCCGAGAATGTATATAAGGCCTTAAAGGAGAACCGATGTGTCGTTCTTTCTCCTTTCCTTCTACCGACAATAAATTATGAGAAAGCCACTTACAAGTAGTATGGTATGCCGTGTTAGCGGGGAGTACTGCTTGTGAGTTAAGCTTTAATTTATGGACATAAGATGGAGAGGTGTTAGCTACTATTCTTTTAAATATGTGTGGTCGGATAGATTAACTATGGGCTTACACATGTTTACTGGAATCCAACTTTCACTTCTCACATCGGTAGGTCGGTCTTGACACATGGTTGACTTTGAAGGGTACGATTAACGTAGTTCATTGTCATGGTGAGGAAAAGTAATCTTTAGGTCACATAGAGATGTGATTGAAAATGTTTCTACCATTAGGTGAATATAATCGGGCTAGATTAACTACGGGTATATTCACGCTATTGGACCTAAAGCCCAACTAAGGAAAAAGAAGTTTTCCCGTCTTTCTGCTAGAGGATAGCGGAATTCGAAAAATTTAGTGGGAGGCAATTAAATGATAAAGACCAAACATTTAATTGTAATCATTAATAACGAATTAACTCAATGTTAATCTTCTTAATATTTCTCAGTAATATTCTCTAAAATATCCCGTAACATCGATACTCGACCAATCCAAATCAAAAATCACTGGCCCAAACCATTTGAATTGGAATCTCAATCTTGTGATTTAAAATGATGAGTGCCTCTATGTACTCGAGAATAGATTATTTGATAATCTCACTCAACCTTTGACTGCTGAGGACTTCCACTTATGAGAAGTGGATACTTAGCTCTTATGAATCGTTCATTATGAACTGCAACATGAACAAGCTCGATCCTTAAATGGATAAGTAGTTCAAGATGTTGATCAACGAGTCAACCATCAATACGAGAAATTTGTTCTCATTATTGCTTCTTCATGAAAGAAGTGTTCTTCTTGAAGAAAATGACGGAAATGGTTTCCGGTCTAAGCATAAAGATGGATAAAGGTGATACTAGAAGGGCGACTAAGAACAAGGTCAAGAAATGAGTTGATGACGCTTGCCATCATTGTGTGAATAAAGGTCTAAGTGCCATAACTGCTAAAATACCTTGGGCAGAAACGTTCTGACAAAGGTTCGTATTGGGTTATAGTTATTCTATTGTTTTGAACAATTGATTATTTGTTTCGTCTAAAAACCTACTATTAATAGAAACGTTCTATTATTAGATCTTACTTCTATATTTGATATAGACGATAAAGGTTTTAATTTTGTTTTTGGAAATCTGATTTCCTTTATACAAAAGGGAAGCAAATATGATTTGCTAAAGATGATTAAACAAATAAACAAGAATGAACTAAACCCAAATATCAGCAATAGATATAAGTCAAAACCCCGCACAACTTTAGCACGCTAGTTGAGTGTGTTGAAGGTCTATTGGATTTGATCCAAACGGAGATGTGTGATCCACTAATGTGTTAGTGATGGGGGTGGTTTTCAACTACCTAATGTACTTATGAAGTACACGTCTCTAATTTTGAAATGTTCAATAATTTTAGACATCAAAGTAGGAAATCAACTTGGTTGCTATATTTAGAAATTACGATATGATCGTGGTAATAAATATTTAAGCACCAAGCTTATTGACTCTCTAAAAGAGAATACGATTCTCTGGCAATGGACTCCGTATGGAACTCCTTAATTGTATTGAGTGTCCGAATGTTGGAATCAAACTTTGTTGGACATGGTTCGATCCACAAAGGGGTTCACCAAATTGCCGACGAAAATGTAAAAGTCCTGCACTTTTGACAGTCGTCAATTTGCTGAATAGTGTTACCACCAAAGCAGTTAAAACCACACCATATGAACTTGGGCACTCCCGTATCCTGTTTGCGTGAAGCGGCTAGTGGGAGATAAGTTGGATAGTAGATCCGGCTTATGCCATTTTGTGGGGTATCCTGAACATTCACAAGGATACCTATTCTGCTATATTTCTAAAACAAAATGTTTGTCTAAAGAAATGTTGCCTTCTTTGCAAAGAAGTTTCTATTCGATAGAAAAGGCAATATAGTAAATCTCGAAATAGTTCGAGAATATGAACCACACTATGAAGTTCAAACACAAGTACTTGGAGATGAACCAATTCAACATACCACTAATATACCTCTTCATCTATCGGTTCGTAAATCCGAAAGTGTTCGGAAGGTACCAACTTGATAATGATCAAGATAAAGTTGACGATGGATATGATCCAATAAACTTCAACTGATTCGTATTGGATACGAATATGGGACATTGGCTTATTGCCATGAAATTCATAATGGACTGTATGTACTCCAACAAGGTTTGACCTTGGTAGATCCACCAAAGGGAATCGTTCCCAAAGGCTGCATATTGATCTATTAATTATGACGTGAGAGTATATATATAGAAAGGTATGACCTTTAAAGCAAGGATGATGGCGAAAGAAGTTACTCAAAGAAAATGTGTTGTTTATGAGGTAATCTTTCCATCAGTCGCTATGCTTAAGTCCATTACAATTTTGCTGGCCATTTCTGCATAGTACGACTATGAGATATGGAAAATAGATATGAAGTCTACTTTCCTGGAATGTGATATTATGGAAGAGTTGTAGCGCAGCCGGAAGGCTTCATATTTTCTGGAAAGGAGCAAAAGGTTTGCATACTCCAGCGATCCATTTATGGATTGAAACGAGCATCCCTAAAATGGAACATGTGTTTTAAATACAATAGTCAAAGCGTTGACTCGGTATAAAACTTGAAGGTACCTTGTATTCAAGAAGGTTAGTGGGAGCGCAGTGAAATTTAAGTGTTGTACGTTGATGACATACTAATCATAGGAATGATTGAGTGATGTTGCAGTCAACGAAAGCACGGTTATCCATACGTTTCTCGAATAAAGGATTTGAGGAGAGGCATCCTACGTATTGTGATACGTCACTATAGATATAGATCTAGAAGGATGCAAAATCTTCTCAATCCTTGTACATAGAAACTGTTTCTGAAATGGTTTAGCATGGAAGAATCCTGAAGAGATTCTTGTCAATGTCCCATGGGGTTCATCTCTCGTAATTCGTGTGACTGTAATGTTGATGGAATTCGAGGAGATAAAATGGATAACACATATATCTCCGCACTAGGGAGCATTATGTCTGGCATGCTGTGTACTAGAAGTGATATTATAAATGTTGTGAGTGTCACAAGTGAATATCAGTCGAACCCAAGACCGGCTTATTTGAAGTCGTGAAGAACGAAATCCTTGAGCACTAGCAATAAAAAACATTAAGGAATTGTTCTTAGTCTATGGGAGGTCCGAGTTGAATTTAGAGGTACTTAGGAACTCTAGTTTTCAACCGGATGCGGATGATGTTGGAGTTGTGTACTTAATGTCTAGATTTAAGTATCGGTAAACTCCCGGTCATAGCATTTAACCTAGTTAAATAATAAACAATTATTAGCATTTAATTATTATTAACTAAATTATGCAAAATATAGTCCTAGATTTTATACTTTGTAGTTAGTATGGTGTGTCGGGCCCACACAGAAGATCATACTATCGGTTACTCGTATTTAATCAAACAGTTGCTCACGACCTAGATGGACACGGACCAATCCATCGGTATAGTCGTTGTGTGAGAGAGAAAATAATTTATCTTAATTATTTTATCACACTTGTACACTTGGTGTATTGGGCGGATCGCTTGAGATTTATCTATTAGGATTGCCTTGAGATAATCGATTCAAGTCTCAGAGTATTTTATTCTTAATCCCCGAAACTATTGCGGGTGTGTATATTTAATATATGTGACTTTGATTTTCCAAAGGAATTAACCGATTTAATTATTGGGTTAATTACCGGTTAAGTTGGGTCACTATATTTTATATATGGCATGCCGTGAATACTTGACGGGAAAGTGTATCCCGGAAGGGTTGATAATATCCCCGAGATGAGTTCATAAGGAATTATTGTGTAAACCTCATGAGTGGATTTGTTCCGCACAATAATTAAGGTTGAATGGTACTATTCTCGGATATAAGAGATGAATAAATTAATTAGCAATAAATTAATTTTATTCATGGATATTTAAATCTTAAATCCACGGAATAAATAATACTACCGGAGAAATATTATTTGATATAATATGGTTTAATATTGGGAGTGCAATTAATTTATATAGTGGAAAATAAATTAATTAATATTGATAAGGATTAATAGACTTGGGTTTGGGCTCAATTTAATCATCAATATTGGAAGCCCAATATTCCACCTCCTTTTGATCCCCTACGTAGCCTATAAAAGCACTACATGGCCTTCATAATTAATACACACATCATAAGACAAGAATATCATACTTGATATTTCTTGAGAGTTGAAGGAGATCCATAGGAGTTCGATAGATCGTCGCCCACACGACGTTCGGACGAGGTGCAAGGAATACGTAGGAAGATTCGAAGGTCTTCAACGTTTTGATTTCGTTTCTCCGCACAACGAATCGAGGTACAAAATCATGAACTCCCCTCTATGATTTTATGTGCATATAATTGTGATATATACATGAACGCACGATCCGGGAAAACGTCGAGACCTAGATACGGGGATCGTTGGATCCCCGTGGGGATCGAACGAGGGGCGGTCGAACCCTAGGGTTTCGACCGCCGGTGTGCCGCGCAAGGAAGCCCCGGCTGGACGCCGGGGCATGCGATCGACCTAGGTTCGATCGCTGGGGATGCCACGGGCTGGTGCCGTGGCGGATCCCCGCCGCCTCGACGGCGGCGTGCGCGAGAAGGCACCTCGGCTGGGCCGAGGCGGGCGATCGATCACCGGGGGAAAACCGCGGCTGGAGCCGCGGTAGGTCAGCCGGGCTGACCGCCCCTCCTGGCGGTGGCGGTGAGTCGCCGGACTCACCGCCGGGGGGCTGCCCCATGCAGCCCCATGCGATCGCCATGCACGGCGATCGCGAATTCTAGCAAGGGTTCGGCTAGGGTTTAGCCGCGGGTTCATCCCGCGGCGACGCTCTTGTCGAGCCCGGTCTTGCGAGGTGTTCGTGATCGGTTTCCGGCGACGGGATTTCGGTCGGGTTATTATTTTCCGCAAATTTTAATGGCCCGGGATATCGATTTCTAGCAATTGGTATCAGAGCGTTTGGTTTCGTGTTCATGTATATGTTCTATTATCGTTCTACCTTGCAGGGATTTCCGGCTATCATGGTTTAATATTTTTCGTTAATTATTTTACCATGATTATTCGTTTATTAAACTCTCGGACATGTCGAGATTCGTTTTGTGTGGATGAATGTTTGTAATAGTAAAAATTCGGGGGTTGACCGAATTTAGGATTTATTATTACGTTCTATGTTTTCCGGAAAGTGTATAGGGTCGATTTCATGTATAGAATCGATACCGGAATTGTAAATTTATTTCTTGTAATTTATTTACGTTGGATCGATGCCGAGACGACCGCCGGAGAACTCATGTGACGAAGGGGAAGATGAGAGGGAGGACCGGGGATCGATCACGATGATCGATCCCATGAGATCGATCGATGGCAAGGGCGAGGGGCTCAATCGCCCCTGCCGCGGGCTGCCGCCGGTTCGGTGGCTGGCCGGCGTGGCTGGGCGGCGGTGCTCCTCCCCGGGGGCCGGCCTGTCGAAGGTGGGGTGGCGTGGGGTCTCCCGATCTCATGCTACTCCTACCTAGATTCACTTTCCTAAATTAATTCGGTTTTCCTATTTGAGTGTTCTTCCTTTTGGAAACTCTCATGGATTAGGAAAAGAATTAATTGGAATTAATTTTATTCCTTATTGAGTATTCTCTTTTATGGGAACTCTCATGGATTAGGAAAAGAATTAATTAGGAATTAATTTATTTCCTATTTGATTATTCCTATTCTTGGAATTTTCATTAGATGGAAATTAATTAATTATGGAAAGTAGAAGAGTCCTAATTTATTTTATTTCCTTATTCTATTATAGATCTTCTAGAATATTCAAGTTTTACTTGGATAGGATTCTAGAGATTTAATGGAATTAGATAGGAAAATAAATAAATAAAAATATTAATAATATTTAATTTTATTTTTGATTTATTCGATTGACTTAATTTTCGAATTAAGTATCTTTTGGATTTATTGAAAATAAATAGATTTAAATATTGGGATTAATATTCTCGTCACATGCTTATGTGTTTAATTATGCATTAGATAGCGTATCCCTTTGTTATAAAAAGCTAAGTGGGAGAGGGGATGGAAACATTCCCATGGTCTCCATTGCTGTTCTCTTGGTGACTCTTATGGACTTTCGAAGTTCGTATAGACGAGTCATTGGAGGAGAATTCTTGTAATTCTTTTTGCAAGGAACATTGATCAAGTTTATCAAACAATGCCTAATTTGTCCTTCTGAAGCTGACTTCAAGTCGACTCATTCTCACCCCAGGGAGTGCAATGGAGCCAAAGCCACTTGGTCATGTGGATGACACAAATTAGAGACCTTCGTACCATTCTTCGATAGATGGATCGATTGTCTGCCCGGCTCCCTCATTTATGAGAGATAGGGTTGTTCGCATGGTGAATCACCGGTTAGAAACTTCGAGTTTCACTTATGATTCTCCGCGTCTTGATTTAGAAAAATCGAATGGGTTCTTGAAATTGGGAGTCAATTATAAAAGTCTCTTGGTGTAGTAAACGTCCACACCACGTGGCTTGCTATACTAACGGATTTTGGATTAATTGATGTAGACAGTTGTAAGAAATTGTGAAGAGTTGTGAAGTTGTCGTAAACGTCCACACCACGTGGCTTGCGGTGATGTAGCAATTCCAAACGATTTACTTTGGTGCTGAGTAATGGTTTACACTTAGATACGCATTATAGTATTCCTCCCCACGAGGTTACTCTATAAGTGATGTATGACCAAAGAAAATCTAATTACTAAATCATTTGGGTGGGTAAACGTCCACACCACGTGGCTTGCCTTACCTGATGGGATTTTAGACGTAATTAGTAATTTAATGACATTATTTGAGGGAGATAATATCGGATATTAAATTGATTGTTTGTTTAAATGTGCTCATAGGTTTAGAGAATAGCTATGAATCCACTTTCTGTGATACTCAAGGAGCATAAACTCACTGGTCCCAATTACGTTGATTGGAAGAGAAATTTGGACATTGTCCTGACTTCTGAAGAGTACAAGTTTGTACTCTATGAAGCATGTCCTGCTGAGCCCACTGATGCCTCAACAAATGAGGAAAAGGAAGCATATCGGAAGTGGAAAAAGGCTGATGAAATGGCTAGGTGTTATATTTTGGCTTCAATGTCAAATGTACTCCAAACCCAACATCAGTCGATGGACACTGCCGAGGATATGTTGTACAACCTCAAGGAAATGTTTGGAGAGCAAGATCGTGCGGCAAGGCAAGAAGCCATGAGAGTCCTTATGACAACTACTCAGTCTGAAGGAACGGCCGTAGGGGAGCACGTTCTTAAGATGATGAGTTTGTTGAATGAACTTGAGATCCTAGGAGCTCAAATTGATGCTGAGACGCAAGTCGACATCATACTCCAGTCTCTGACCCCTAGTTTTGAGCAGTTTCGCATGAGCTATGATATGGGTAAACTATCTTATACTCTTGCGCAACTCCTGACTGAACTAAAGGCGGCAGAGGGGATCTACAAGAAGGGCAAGTCTCAAGCACTTGTAGCTACCAAGTCCAAAAGCTTGAAAGCTGTTGGAGGTAGGAACAAGAAAAGGAAGCAAGCCTGGAAACCCAGATGTGCCAAGAGGAGTGGACCACGAGTGGGGGCTGCAAAGCCAAGGGGCAAGTGCTTCCGATGCAATAAGTCTGGACACTGGAAGTCTGAATCCTCTCAAAGGTACGAATTTTTCTTTAGTCGTAAAAACATAGTCAGCGGTATTATCTACCAGAATTCTGGTGTGTAGATATGAACCACTGACGGTATGTGCATTTTGAATGCAGGGGTTCCAGAAAACCCGGCGACTTAGAGAAGAAGAGTTCGAGTCTACACGGGCAAAAGCTGTAGAGAAGGCAGCGGTTGCGGTGGAAGACATTTATCTGCTTTAGTAGTTAAATAGGATTTCATTTCAAGTTTATTGCATTATGTACCCTTTATTTTAGAAAGAACGTTTTGTTCTGGATTTCTATTATTTATGAATGGATATTTTATTTATTTAATCATGTTGATAATTTTGATAAGAAATAATGGTATTATCTATTCTGGTACATTAGGTAGCAATAATGTGAATGATGAATCCTTAGTCTACCACGATGCAACAAACCATTTATAACTTGTTTCTTTCTTATTAGATATATTTCTTGTTAAATCATTATACTTGTGAATTCTTATACTTAGTAGTATTTATTCAAATATGATTCAAAAGGTCGAAATTGATTTGATCAATTATAGTTGAAGGAATGGACCTTCCGACCTGAGAATCGAATTTGGAAGATAATACAACTAAGCTTACCTTTCGGTAAAGGATAGAATTCGGACAAGTATTGAGAATGATCAATGGTATATGCAGACATATGTGTAATTAGAAAGGTGCGAGTAGTTCTTTTAAGAATACTCGAAAAATGGATTAGGATACTTGATGTGCCATAAAAGCAAAGTGTTTTAGTCACAAAGCAATTATGGGGAAACTTCTAAGTATATCCATTGGAAGCCTGCGACTAAAATCGCGGAGGCTATCACCTATCTGAATAACACATAACATAATCAAAGATTGAGACTAAGTCTCAAATGACTGCACCATACACTTAAGTGTAGAGATGGTGAGTCAATAAGAAATAGAATTCTAATAGTAAAAGAACAAGTTGTTCGGAACTACCTATGTTCTATGGATATTCCTGGAGACAACGACATATTCAATATGGTTGTAGGATATCCTAGTTGAACAAGATATTGTGTGTTCTATAGTACTACGAACCAGAAGGACGTATTTCGTCCGGTTCTTAGAGGAAGACTATTAGATGAACTACAAAGCCCTAACTGACATAATACCTTGGAATGAGAAAAAGGACAAAGACTGGGAACCAGCCAAACCGAGTAGAAGTACACCACACACTGCACCTACTGTTATTACTGTTATACACCGGGACGCCATTGCAGTGGGAGGTCGTTAATTAACCAGAGATGTTCATAAGACTAGAAGAGTTTGAACTCTGGATCTAGTAAAGATGAAATCGATCCCTAGCTCTGCATAAGGGCGGTACTAGATCTAAATGTGCCTACTTGGATAGCAATAAATATTATTGTTAAGAGGCAAGATCATTTAGAAGTACAAGCTTAGTAAATCCATTTATGGATTGAAACAAAGCTATAAATCGTAGAACTTTCGAATTGATGGGATAGTCCATTTGATGGATTCATCAAAAGGCATAGACGAAAGGTGTATTGGAGATGTAATGGAAACAAGGTGGTGTTTCTCGGAGATTTTATGTAGATAACATTTTATCATTGATAACAATGTAAAGATATTATCAGACATAAGATGATGGTTGTCTAAATAAATCGGGACATAAGATTGAGTAGAAGTTAGAACATGTTCTTAAGGTCTTTTGATCTAAGAATAAGAACATTGTACTTCTCCTAGATATCTTATACGATTATGGTTTGTTTTAAACATGCATAATTCTGAGAAAGTTTATTGCCTTTCAGAACACATAAATTCTAAGGTCATGTGTTTCGAACACATAAATGAGATAGATGATACAAAGCAGTTTCCTACACCTTGTGTGGAAAGCTTAATGAATGCAAATGTTGAAAAACAAGAACCTGATATCAACTATGCGGTTTGCGTAGTGGGAGGATATCAAAGTAATCTGGACAAGAGATTTTCGGATGCTGTAATAGTACTTGCGAAGTACCGGATTACTAGGCAAGACGAAATCTTCTTGGATTACATATTCTTAGATTTCAAATCAAAGAAGGACTAGTGTAAGTCGATATCAGGCTATGTGTTCACTTTTAGAAAGAGGTGGAACCATGAAATGAAAGAGTGATAAGCAGGAAGTTTCTCAGACTCTATCATAACCGAATGGCAGCCTCAGAGGCAGCGGAAGTTTTGGTTAGGTTTCGGGATAACCTCTTGACTTGGATATGACTCTTAGTTTACCAAAGGCTATTGGATAGCGGTGCATGGTAAACTGGAAGAAGTCATAAGTCAAAAAGTTATGCTAACACATAGAGCAAGTACCACCTGATTCGAGTCATCGTCTAGGGAGACGAGGCAGTAGTCACCAAGATAACTTCAGAGCGGCAACCTAGATTTCTCATTCACATAGTACTTCTGGGAAGTATAACTTAAGCACGTGATGAGTATGGGAGTCGGGAGTTTGGAGGAAATGACTAGACCTTAGTACAAGTGGGAGATTGTGATGGAGTTGTATTCTAAATGTCTAGTTTAGTGCAAATACGGAACTCCTTATCTATACCTTAATTCGAGATATGATTCAAGCATGATTGCATTTAATGCAATAGTCCTTGATGTATACGTTGTAGACAGTATGGCGTGAGGAGACACGCGGAAGATCATACTGTCCATTACTCGTATACCATCGAACAGTAGCTCACGACTTAGATGGACAGGGACAATCCATCGGTACGTCGTAGTGTGACTGGTAGATAGTCGGTCTTGACTATCATGTTACACTCGTACACTTGGTGTATTGAGCAGGACCACGGGAGGGCGTTCGATTTATACTAATCGCAGTAATCGAACTAGACCTCAGATATTACGGATATACGAATTCCTAATCCCTATATAATTATAGGTGCGTGTGTCCAGTTCTCGGTTCTTTAACTTACTAGTGAGTGAGACTAATTGATTAGTCAATATTCTCGGTAAATTGGGAATCGGAATTGTACACACGGCATGCTATAGATTATAGACAGGAAACCGTGTCCCATTTATTGGGTTGATGATGTCCCCGAGATGAGCTCATAAAGTTTATCATGTAAACCCTGCAGGTGGATTAGTTCCACATGATAATAAGGATGAGTGGTACTAGTCTCGGATAACAAGAAACGAGTTAATTTAATTATTAGTAATTAAAGTTAATTCGTGGACATACGATATCTTAAACACGGGGAAAGTCGTATATGTAATTCGGCGGAATTATTATTGTTGAAATAATATAAATTAATTATTGGGAATTCAATTATAATTTTATAGTGGAATTAATTATAATTAAAATTGTGGAATTTAATTAAGGTTTGCCTTTTAGGACGCCGAGTTAATTAAATTGCAATTTAGCCTAATAATTAATTTCCATAAGGTCCCTGGTGTAGCTCTATAAATACCTCACCCTCTCTTTCTCTTAAACCTAAGAAACGCCGCTATTTTATTTTTGCGGAGAAAAATAAATTGTTGCGCAATTATTTTTCTGTAAAAATAAATAGATTAGCGCTGTTATTATTTTCTGAAGAAATTGATTGCTAGCGCAATTATTCTGAGACCTTAGCCGGTATAATTAATTCTGCAGAGAAAATAAAAGCTTGCGCAATTAATTTTCCTCTGCTTAATTAATTCAGATTAGCGCAGTAATAATTCTGTAGAAATAGTTTTGCTTGCGCAAATATATTTCTGAGACAGAGGATATTATTCCTACGGTGGGTTCAAGAGAGAAAGGAGAAGAGGAAGGTTCAGCGGATCGTTGCCCACTCAACGGCTGAACGTCGGGGATAGAGACATACACCGGAAGGCTTCGTGGTCTCAACAATTCGGCTTCTCCGAATCACGCGACAAAGGTATAAGAAATCGAAACCCTTATTCCGCATACGTTTCGTTTTCTATTTCGTTAAAAATACATCGGATCTAAGATCGGGTTCCGAGCGTCGTGGATCATGTTCCTCGACTACTGGGGGTCAAGGACCTCCGGATCGGTAGTCGGAAGAGGAAAATCGACCCGGAAACGCGCTCGGAACAGCAGGTCGTGCTGCTGTTCGCGGACAAACGACGGTCGCCGGAGGGCAAACGGCGGTCGCCGTTTCGCTGTTTTTCGTGCAGCCAGCTCTGGTTCGCGCGGTTGTCCTTCGGGGCAATGGCTGGGCGTGAATCGGGACACGGGCTGGCACGTGAACGGAGTAACGGACCTGGAGGTCGACTGGGATCGTTCGGATGTTCGAGTGATCGAGCGAACGCATCCCGGGTAGTCGATTTCCAACAATTGGTATCAGAGCCGGTTTTGTCGATTCGTTGTATTTTTGCGAGAATTGTTTTGCAGGTTGAACCCGGTTATTATGGCCAATGTTATGATGAATGTTGTGCTTTAATTTGTGGTTTGATTAAACTCTCGGGCTTGTCGAGATTGCTTTTGTTTTGGAAAAACGATGCTTGTTTGTAATAGATAAAAACGACGGGTTGAGTCGTTAGGTTTATATATTTTTCGTTGTATCCGGGACATGTATAGGGTCGATCACCTTGTATAGGATCGATGCCGGATTTAGTAAGTTTATTCTTGTAATTTTTCTTACTAATTTTGGTGGATCGAGACGAGACCAAAACCCGGAGAAACGAGAATCGAGGAGGGCGAACCGGCAACGGGCAGCCATCGAACACACCCCGTGTTCGCGACGGGCAGCAGCGGGGCTGGGGTTCGTTCGACCCCACGGACGACTCAACGAGGCTCGAGACGAGGCTCCAGTGGGAGGAGTTCGTCTCTTGACCCTCGAGCGAGTCGGTGGTGGACCGAGATCGAGACGAGCAACGAGATGAAGTTCCAAGAGACGTGCATTGGAAAATATTTAAGGCCATAATAATCGGGGCCACGTTAATTGCTTTTTATGTGATTTACGTGTTTATTATTATGCTTAAATTATTTATGCATGTTATCCCTTATCGTAAAATACTAAGTGGGAGAGGGATTGGAAACAATCCCGCGGTCTCCATTCTCTGTTTTGAATGTGATGTGTATTGACTTACGAGTTGGCTTTAGTGTCATCCTCCCTATCGGATAAAGTCGATACACGGATATCACTGGATCAAAATTCGAAATTAATTCCACTTATAGAATTTAATAATTATATTTTTCAAAAGCAATGCCTAATTTGTTTTTCAAAGACTAATTTCAAGTCGACTCATTCTCACCCCGGGGAGTGGAATGGAGCCAGAGCCACTTGGTTATGTCAATGACACAAATTAGAGACTTTCGAGTCATTCGATGACTAGATCGATTGTCTGATTGGCTCCCTCACCTAGTGAGAGATAGGGCTCAATTGCATGATTGATCGCTGGTTAGAAACTTCGAGTTTCACTTACGAGATATCAAGCTTTGATTAATAAAATTGTGAAATTTAATAAATGTAAGAGTCAATTAACAAAGTTGTTTGTTTTAGTAAACGTCCACACTATCGTGGCTTGATAAATGGAAACGATACTTTGGGTTAATTGAGACTCTATGACATTTAAATAAATGGGATTCAATTAATAAAGTTGTTTGTTTTAGTAAACGTCCACACTAACGTGGCTTGCTAGATGGAAACGGAACTTTAGGATTAATTGAGGCTCGACAGTTATAGAAAGTCGTGGAGGACCGCATGTCAACGTAAATGTCCACACGAACGTGGCTTGCGGTGGGCATGTAGTTCCCGAGCGGTTGACTTAGTACTGAGAAATGGTATACACTTAGGTACGCTTTATAGTATCCTCCCCATCGGAGTCACTGCTATGATGATGTACGACCGAAGTAAAAATCCAATTATAAAATCGTTTGGATTAGTATACGTCCACAAGAACGTGGCATGCTAGTCTGATGGGATTTTGGAAATGATTGGTAGTTTAATGATATTATTTGAGGGAAATGATATCGAATTAAACTCATTGTTTGTTTTATATGGTATTATTCCCATTAAAAGTCAACAAACTCACCGAAACTGTTTGTATGGATTGGAAAATAAACTTGGACATTGTCTTAACTGCAGAGGAGTACAAATATGTACTCCAAGTCAATTGACCTGCTGAACCAAATGATGCTTCCACTACTGAGGAAAGGAAGCTCATTGGAAATGGATCAAGGCTATGAGATGACGCGGAGCAACATTATGGTTTTCATGACAAATGTGCTGCGACATCGGGATCATACCATGACCATTACCTATGATATGATGCTTAACCTCAAGAAGTTTTGGTTATCAGGACAGGACAGCCGGGCAATGTGAAATGAGGCAACTCATGACAGCCATCATGTCAGAAAGAATGCCTGTAAGGGATCACGTTCTTAGAATGATGGGATATCTTAATGAGATAGAGATTCTGGGAGAAATTATCAATGGGGTAACCCAAGTTGATATTATGCTCCAGTCTCTGCCGAGAAGTTTTGAGCAGTTCCGCCTAAACTATTGTTGGAGTTGTGTACTTAATGTCTAGATTTAAGTAACGGTAAGCTCCCGATCATAGCATTTAATCTATTTAATTAATAAACAATTATTTGCATTTAATTATATGCAAATCATGGTTCTGGATTTTATACGTTGTAGTTAGTATGGTGCTGCATGGGCGCACAGAAGATCATACTATCGGTTACTCGTATTTAATCGAACAGTTGCTCACGACCTAGATGGACGCGAACTAATCCATCGGTATAGTCGTTGTGTGAGAGAGAAAATAATTTATCTTAATTATTTTATCACACTTGTACACTTGGTGTATTGGGCGGATCAATTGAGACTCATCAATTAGGATTGCTCGGCGATAATTGATTTGAGACTCGGAGTATTTTATTCTTAATCCCTGAAACAATTGCGGGTGTGTATATTTAATATAAGTGACTTTGATTTACCAAAGGAATTAACCGATTTAATTATTGGGTTAATTACCGGTTAAGTTGGGTCACTATATTTTGTATATGGCATGCCGTGAATTCTTGAAGGGGCAGTGTATCCCGGAAGGGTTGATAATATCCCCGAGATGAGTTCATAAGGAATTATTGTGTAAACCTCATGAGTGGATTCGTTCCGCACAATAATTAAGGTTGAATGGTACTAGTCTCGGACTCAAGAGATGAATATAATTTATTGAGCAATAAATAAATTTATTCATGGATATTTAAATCTTAAATACACGGAATAAATAATACTAAGGTGGAGAAATATTATTTGATATAATATGGAATAATATTGGGAGTGCAATTTTATTTATATAGTGGAAAATAAATAAAATTAATATTGATAAGAATTAATAGATTTGGGTTGGACCCAATTTAATTTTCAATATTGAAGCCCAATATTTATTCTCCTTATGATCCCCTACGTAGCCTATATAAGCACTACATGGTCTTCACTTTTCATAACACAAGAAAACCTACGGAATTCATAAAGTTCTGAGAGTGAGGAAGATCCATAGGAATCCGATAGATCGTCGCCCACACGACGTTCGGACGAGGTGCAAGGAATACGTAGGAAGATCGCAAGGTCGTCAACCGAATTCGTTTCTCCGCACAACGATTCGAGGTAATAATCGAGAAACCCCCTTCTATGATTATGTGCGTTGAATAATTGTGATGTATACATGAACGACGCGATCCGGGAACGTCGAGACCGGGATACGGGGATCTCGCGATCCCCGTCGGGATCGAAGAAGGGGCGGCCGAACCCTAGGGTTCGACCGCCGGCGCGCGGGCGTGAAGGGAGCCCCGGCTGGACGCCGGGGCGAGCGATCGACGTGAAGTCGATCGCTGGGGGTTCGGCCGTGGGCTGGAGCCACGGCGGATCGAACCCCCCGGCCTCCCTCCGCCGGTGGTGCGCGCAAGAGGAGAAGGCCGCGGCTGGACGCCGCGGCTGGGGCGATCGAGCCCTAGCTCGATCGCCGGGGACCGTCGCGGCTTCGCGCCGCGACTGGTGGTTCCCCCCTCCAGGTGGCGACGGCGGTGAAGTCGCCGGACTCACCGTCATCCGGGGGCTGCCGGAGCAGCCCCAGCGATCGCCATGCACGGCGATCGCGAACCCCGCGGATGGGGTTCGGCTAGGGTTTAGCCGCGGGTTTATCCCGCGGCGACGCTCTTGTCGAGCCCGGTTCTTCGCGTGTGGTTTGCGTTCGTAGATCCGACTCGTGGGAGAAAATCGGCTGGGGGCGGGCTGCGTGTCTTCGGATGCGTAGTCTCCAAAGGTCGGACTCCTGCGGATGAGTTGGTGTTCGTGCGGTCTCCGGCGATAGGGTTTTCGGTCGGGTTATCGGTTCCGCAATTTTTGATAGCCCGGGACATCGAATCCCATCAAATGGTATCAGAGCGTTCGGTTTCGTGTTCATGTATATGTTCGATTATTGTTCTACCTTGCAGGATTTCCGGCTATCATGGTTGGATTTAATTAATTGTTTTTAATTAATTATCATGATTATTAAACTCTCGGACATGTCGAGATTCGTTTTGTGTGGTTGAATGTTTGTAATAGTAAAAATTCGGGGGTTGACCGAATTTAGGATTTATTATTACGCACTTTATTTTCCGGAGAATGTATAGGGTCGATTTCATGTATAGAATCGATATCGGAATTGTAATTTAAATTTTGTAATTTTAATTACGTTGGTTCGATGATGAGACGATCGCCGGAAGACGAAGAAGTGACGAGAAGACAAGGGCTTGGGATCGATCACATGATGGTGATCGACCCATAGCCTAGCCGGCGTGGCTAGGCGGCGGCGGCGCTCCTCCCGAGTGGCCGGCCGATCCATCATCGTGGGGATGGCATGGGATCTCCTAATCCTAACATGGATAAGAGGTCTTATTCATTGGCGGAGCTCCTGGTTGAACTTCAAGCGGCTGAGGGAATCTTTAAGGGCTCTCAAAGCACTTTTGGCTGAGAAATTGAATCTTCCTAGGCCTTCGGGCGGCAAAAGGAAGAAGAAGCAAATACGGAAACCCAGTGGGCCAAATATATCTGGACCACGGAATGGGACAAGCAAGCCCAAGGGGCAAGTGCTTCCGTTGTAAGCAGTTTGGATACTGGGAGTTTGATTGTCCTCTCAAAGCAACTAGAAGATAACTTCTCCTTAGTCACCGAAACATGTTTAGTGGTGTTATCTACCAGTACCTGGTGAGTGGATACGGAAACCACTAATCATGTCTGCACCTAAATGCGGGGGTTCCAGGAAACCCGGAGACTTAGAAAGGAAGAAGTTATAACCTACATGGGCAATACTGTTAAGGTAACAGCCATTGCAGTGGGAGATGTTAAATGTTTTAACGGTAGGATTTTAGTTCTAATAAATTGTCTTTATGTGCCGGTATTTAGAAAGAAATTTCATTTAGGATTTCTAAATTGACTTAGAATGGATATTTCGTTTCTTCTGATAGTTTCATACCTTTCAGAGTAGGAAACGGGGATATTATCTATTCTGGTACATTGATAGACAATTTAATACTAAATCCTTGTTCTTCCACGATGCAACACATCGGAGCTAATAACACATATTCGAAACCCAATAAGAGTAAAGATCCTTCTAGGATGAATCAAATGTACTTATGGAATCTTAGGCTAAATTATTTTAACTTAAGTACGATTCAAAGGATGAAAGCTGGTAGACCACTCAGCTAGGTTGAAGGAAAGGACTTTCCAACCTTCGAATCATACTTGGAAGTTTAAATGACCGAGCAACCCTTTACGGTTAAAGGGAAAAGATCCAAGAAAGTACTAGAGTTGATTCGCTCTGATATATGCAGACCTCTTTGAGGAGTGAGGCATACTTATCAGAAAATGGGATTAACTCCCAACAGACTACACCATTTATGCCTCGGCAAAATAATGTGTTGTAAAGAAGGAATAGTACTCTTATAGATATGGGAAAGTAGAAAATGAGTTATTCGGAGTTACATAATTCAGTTTTGGGATATGCCTTGGAAACAGCGGCGTTTATCCTGAACTTGATTCCTTTGGAAACTTGTACAAATATTCGGCTGTTTATAGGATACCCTAAGAAAACGAATTGAGATATGTAATATAGTCCAAAGGACCAGGTATTCGTTGATTGCATCAACGTTCGGTTCTTAGACATGGACAATATATATGCAAGAATCACAAGCCCAAGAGTAGAGTAATAATTAATGTGCTTAGAGGGACTGATCAACACTTAGAACCAGCCTAACTGAGTAGTTCACTACTATAATCTTTAGTCACTAAAGATACACCGGAGCGTCGTCGTAGTGGGAGGGTTGTTAGACAACCCGACAGGTTCATGTTTATAGGTGAGTGTTTGGACTTGTTACTGTTGGAAATCGATATCCCGGAATTAATAAATTTAAATAAATAAATTATCTAATTAATTCCGACCGAAATCCTTCGAATATCCGGATTGTCTAGATTGCGGAACCGACAACCCAATCGAAAAAACCTTTCACCGGAAACCACCGCGAACCACCGTACGCGAACCGAGGCCCGACCGAACACCCCGCCACGGGATAAACCCGCGGCTGTCCAGCCGAGCCCCCATGAGGGGGCTCGTGATCGCACGAGGCGATCGCCGGGATGCGTCGCGCATCCCCGGGGCTGCTCGTAGCAGCCCCCCCGGCGGTGAGTCCGGCGACTCACCGCCATCGCCGGGAGGAGGGGGCGACTGCCGCGGCACCAGCCCGCGGCTGCCCCCAGTGATCGACCACCGTGGTCGATCGCAAGCCCCGGCTCCAGCCGGGGTCCCTTATACGCGCCGGCGGTCGAAACCCTAGGGTTCGACTGCCACCCTCGGCGTCCAGCCGAGGGGTTTCTTTGCGTGCGATCCCCGCCGGGGATCTCTCGGCCTCCGCGGTCCGGTGATCTTCGATCACCACCGCGAGGTCGATCCTCGTCCACGGGGTTCGTCCCTCGGATCTTGGTTCATGATATTTTCACGATAATTAACGATAAAATCATAAAAGAGGGTTTTACGATTTACCTCGTTCTCGTTGTTCGGAAAAACGAAGAACTCAATTTGACGACCTTTGAGATCTTCCGACGTATTCCTTGCACTAGCCCGGACGTCGTGTGGGCGACGATCTACCGAACTCCATGGATCCTCCTCTCTACTTTCTCTCTCTAGAATTGTGATCTTCAAGTTATGAGAATAGAGAAGACCATGTAGTGCTTTTATAGGCTACGTAGGGGATCTTAAGGAGGTGGAATATTGGGCTTCCAATATTGAAGATTAAATTGAGCCCAATGCTCAAGTCCATTAATCCTTATCAATATTAATTAATTCTATTTTCCACTATATAAAATTAATTGCACTCCCAATATTAAACCATATTATATCAAATAATATTTCTCCGGTAGTATTATTTATTCCGTGTATTTAAGATATAAATATCCATGAATAAAATTAATTTATTGCTAATTAATTTATTCATCTCTTATATCCGAGACTAGTACCATTCAACCTTAATTAGTATGCGGAACGAATCCACCTGCAGGGTTTGCATAATAATTCCTTATGAACTCATCTCGGGGATATTATCAACCCTTCCGGGATACACTTTCCCGTCAAGTATTCACGGCATGCCATATATAAAATATAGTGACCCAACTTAACCGGTAATTAACCCAATAATTAAATCGGTTAATTCCTTTGGTAAATCAAAGTCACTTATATTGAATATACACACCCGCAATAGTTTCGGGGATTAAGAATAAAATACACTGAGACTCGAATCGATTATCGCCGGCAATCCTAATCTATGAATCTCAACGATCCGCTCAATACACCAAGTGTACAAGTGTGATAAAATAATTAAGATAAATTATTTTCTCTCTCACACAACGACTATACCGATGGATTGGTCCGTGTCCATCTAGGTCGTGAGCAACTGTTTGATTAAATACGAGTAACCGATAGTATGATCTTCTGTGTGTCCATACAACACCATACTAACTACAACGTATAAAATCCAGGACTATGATTTGCATATATTTAATTATAAATAATTAAACGCAAATAATTGTTTATTTAATTAAATAGATTAGTGGCAATGGATCGTGAGTTTCCGTTACTTAAATCTAGACATTAAGTACACAACTCCAACAATCTCCCACTTGTACTAAGGTCTAGTCATTTCCTCCAAACTCCCGACTCCCATACTCATCACGTGCTTAAGTTGTACTTCCAAGAAGTACTATGTGAATGAGCACTCTAGGTTGCTGCTCTGAAGTTATCTTGGTGACTACAGCGTCGTCTCCCTCGACGATGACTCGTATCAGGTGGTACTTGCACTATGTGTTATCTTACACTTATGGACTAGTGATTTCTTACCATTTGCCATTGCACCGCTATTTACATAGCCTTTGGCAAATTAATAATCACATCTAAGTCCCAGAGATTATCCCGGAGTTATACCAAAACTTCCGCTGCCTCTGAGGCCGCTATTTGGTTACCCATGGCAGAGTCCGAAAAGCATCGTGCTTATCACTCTTCCATGTTAAACTCCTTCTCCTTCAATAGTGAAACACATAGCCTGATATCGACTTACACCGGTCCTCATTCGATTAGAAATCTTAGAGAATGTAATCCAAAGGAAATGCTCGTCTGCTCCGTAATCCAGAACATAATTTCTAGTACTTCAAAAGTACTTAAACTGTTCATTACAATAGTCGAGTATTCCTTTCCAGGATTACCTTGATATCCTCCCACTATGCTCACCGCATAGCCGATATCAGGTTCTCGTTTTCAACATTGCATTTATTAAGCTTTCCACACTCAAAGTGTAGAAAACCGCTTTCATTGCTTCTATCTCCTTTTGTGTTCCAAAACACATATCCTTAGATAGATGCATTCCGTCTCCGAAAGGTAACGAACCTTTCTCGGAATCTTGCATGTTAAAACGAACCATAATCATATATGTAAGATGTCCAGGAGAAGTACAATGTTCATTCCTAGAGATCCAAGATCTCAAGAACATGTCCAATTTCTTCCTATATCTTTCATAATGATTTATCTAGACAACCACCATTTTATGTCTGACAACATCTTTACATTGTTACCAATGATAAAATGTCATCTACATAAAACCTCCGAGAAACACCACTTTGTTTCCATCACGTTTCCCATACACACGATTCGTCTATGCTTTTGATGAATCCATAAAATGGACTATCTCATCAATTTGCAAGTACCACGAATTCAATGCTTTGTTTCAATCCATAAATGGATCAACTAACCTTGTACTCTAAATGATCTTGCCTCTTAGCAATAATCCTTATTGCTTCTCCAAGAAGGCACATTTAGATCTAGTACGGCCTTTATGTAGATCCAGGGATCGATTTCATGTATACTAGGTCCAGAGTCCGAAGATTCTCCTAGTCTTATGAATATCTCCGGTTGTCCCACAACCTCCCACTACAATGGCATTCCGGTGTATAAACAGTAATAACAGTAGGTGCAGTCAGTGGTGTACCGCTACTCGGTTCGGCTGGTTCTAAGTCTTAATCTTTCTCTCTTATTTCAAAGTATTACGTCACCTTGGGCTTGTGGTTCATTATATAGTCTTTTTCTAAGAACCGGGCGTTAGAACTTATAACGTCCTTCTGGTTCATAGTACTATTGAACACACACTTTTTGTTCTTCTAGGATATTCTACAACCACATTTGAATGTGCCGTTGTTACCAAGACATATCCATAGAACATAGGTAGTTCCGTTTAACTCATGCTTTTTACTATTTCTATAAGAGTTCCATTCTTATTTTCGACACACCAATCCTACACAACAGTGTATGGTGTAGTCATTTGAGATCAAATCCCAATCTCTGATTAGTATGCCATGTATTCCTCAGACAGGTATTTGCCTCCGCGATCAAATCGCAGGCTACAAATGGATATACCTTGATGGTTCTCCACAATTGCTTAGTGTCCATTGACTTGTCAAAACACTTGCTTTTGTGGCACATCAGGTATTCTAATCCATTTCTTGAGTAATCATCAAATGAAGTACTCGTACCTTATTGTCTGAGTAGACATAGGTCTGCATATATCAGAGTCAATCAATTCTTATATTTGTCCGGATCTTATATCTTATATCCATAAAGGATTGCTTAGTCATATTATCTTCCAAATTAGATTCTGTTGGAATTCGATATCCCGGGCTATTTAAATTTGCGGAAATCAATAACCCGATCAAAACCATCCGCCGGAGATCACGCAAGCACCACGTACGAGCCGGAGCACGAGCCGAACGCACGACGAGGCCGAAGCCTCGCGCACGCCCAGCCCGAGCCCCCGCACGCGGGGCTCGCGATCGATTTGCATCGATCGCATGGGCGATCGTTGGGGCTGCATCCGGCAGCCCCCAGCAGCAGGTCCGGCGACCTGCTGCCCGCCATGGAGGAGGCCCCACCGTCGCGGTGGGGAGGTGGCGGCACCAGCCCGCCACCGCCGGCGATCGCACCCAGCGATCGCCTCCCTCGGCCGAAGCCGAGGGCTCCTCATGCTCACGCCCGAACCCTAGCCGGGCGATCCCACGCGGTCCGGTGGCTTCGCCACCACCGCGTGATCGTCCGTCTACTCCGGGTCCGAACTTTCGGATCTTGCGTTCTACGGTATTCTCGATAAATCAAAACCGAATAAATCAAGGGTGTTTAGATTTTTACCTTTCGATTCGTTGTTCGGAGAAACGAATTCAAGACGACCTTTTGAATCTTCCCACGTATTCCTTGCACTAGCTTGAACGTCGGGTGGGCGACGATCTTCCAAGCTTATGGATCCTCTTCAACTCTCTAGAACTATCAAGTATTGATATTCTTGTCTTATGAAAAAGTGAAGACCATGTAGTGCTTTTATAGGCTACGTAGGAGATCTAAAGGAGGTGGAATATTGGGCTTCCAATATTAATGATTAAATTGAGCTCAAGCCCAAATCTATTAATCTCCCATTAATATTAATTAATTTATTTTCCACTATATAAATTAATTGCACTCCCAATATTAAACCATATTATATCCAAATAATATTTCTCCGGTAGTATTATTTATTCCGTGTATTTAAGATATAAATATCCATGAATAAAATTTATTTATTGCTTAATAAATTTATTCATCTCTTTTATCCGAGACTAGTACCACTCAACCTTATTTATTATGCGGAATTAAATCCACTCGCGAGGTTTACATAATAAATCCTTATGAGCTCATCTCGGGGATATTATCAACCCTTCCGGGATACACTGTCCGGTCAATCATTCACGGCATGCCATATATAAAATATAGTGACCCAACTTAACCGGTAATTAACCCAATAATTAAATCGGTTAATTCCTTTGGTAAATCAAAGTCACTTATATTGAATATACACACCCGCAACAATATCGGGGATTAAGAATAAAATACACTGAGTCTCAAATCAATTATCGCCGAGCAATCCTAATTGATGAGTCTCAATCGATCCGCTCAATACACCAAGTGTACAAGTGTGATAAAATAATTAAGACAAATTATTTTCTCTCTCACACAACGACTATACCGATGGATTGGTCCGGGTCCATCTAGGTCGTGAGCCACTGTTTGATTAAATACGAGTAACCGATAGTATGATCTTCTGTGTGGGGCCCGACACACCATACTAACTACAACGTATAAAATCCAGGACTATGATTTGCATATATTTAATTAACAATAATTAAAAGCAAATGAATGTTCGTATTTAATAGGTAAATGAAAGTGTACAAGGAGTTCAGAATACTCAAATCTAGACATTAAGTATACTACTCCAACAATCTCCCACTTATACTAAGGTCTAGTCTTATCCTCCAAACTTCTGACTCCCAAACCCTCCAAGTGCTTGAAATAAACTTCCTTAGGAAGTATCTTGGTGAAAGGGTCCGCTAGTTGTCCTCCGAAGCTATCTTGGTGACTATCGCATCGCCCCTCTTGACGATGTCTCGAATCAGGTGGTACTTGCGCTCTATGTGTTTCATAGCACTATGGGACCGTGGTTCCTTACTGTTTGCCACTGCACCGCTATTATCACAATAAATTGTCATAGCCTTAGGCAAACTCGGAATCACATCTAAGTCCTGGAGGAAATTAAGGAACCAAACTGACTCTTTCGCTGCCTCTGAGGCTGCAACATATTCAGCTTCCATGGTAGAGTCTGAAATGCACTTTTGCTTAACACTCCTCCATGATACGGCTCCACCTCCCATAGTGTACACATAGCCTGATGTCGACTTTCGCCGGTCCTTATCAGCTTGGAAATCCGAATCCGTATAACCCAAAGGAATCAGATTGTCTGCCCCGTAACTTAGAACATAATCCTTAGTATTTCGCAAATACTTGAAAATGCTCTTTACGGCAGTCCAATGAGCCTTTCCAGGGTTACTCTGATATCTCGCTACTACGCCAACTGCATAGCAGATATCAGGCCTCGTACATAACATTGCATACATTAAGCTTCCCACAGCCGAAGCGTAGGGAACTGCTTTCATTTCATCTTTCTCCTTTTGTGTCCGAGGACACATTTCCTTAGAAAGATAAGTTCCTTTACTGAAGGGCAGCTCACCCTTCTTGGAATCTTGCATGTTAAAACGAGCCAGAATCGTGTCTATGTAAGATTGCTGGGATAGGTACAATGTTCTACTCCGGCGATCCCTTATAACCTTGATCCCTAGAACATGCCCGACTTCTCCCAAATCTTTCATATCGAATTGTCTAGACAACCATCCCTTTATGTCTGATAACATCTTCACACTGTTGCCAATGAGAAGAATGTCGTCCACATAAAGCACGAGAAACACCACCTTCTTCCCATCACGTTTCCAATACACACACGATTCGTCCATGCTTTGACTAAATCCAAAAGTTTGGACTACTTCGTCAAACCGCAGGTTCCACGATCTCGAGGCTTGTTTCAATCCATAAATGGATCGATTAAGCTTGCACACTAGATGATCTCGCCCCTTAGCAATGAATCCTTCTGGTTGTTTCATATAAATCGTCTCGTCAAGACTTCCATTTAGGAAAGCTGTCTTGACATCCATTTGCCACACCTCATAATCCATATGAGCTGCTATGGATAAGAGAATCCGGATCGACTTTATCTTGGCTACCGGCGAGAAGGTCTCCTCATAATTGATTCCCTCTTTCTGAGTATATCCTTTCGCAACAAGCCGAGCTTTAAAGGTTTCAACCTTTCCGTCAGATCCTCTCTTTCTCTTGTAGACCCATTTACACCCAATTGGCTTTACGCCGTTTGGTGGTTCTACAAGATCCCAGACTTTATTAGAATCCATAGATTCTATTTCGGATTTCATTGCTTTCTTCCAAGAAGGCGCATCTATATCTTGTACTGCCTCGTCATAGGTCCAGGGATCAATTTAATGAACTCCAGGTCCAGAGTCCGAAGACTCACCCAGTCCAATCCATCGGTCTGGTTGTTTAACAACCCTCCCACTACGACGGCGTTCCGGTGTATTAACAGTGATAGTGTCAGGTGCAGATTCTAGTGGTGTATCTATACTCGGTTCGGCTGTGTCTAGGTCTTCAGTGTTACCTCTCAATTCATCAAGCATTATGTCACTCTTGGGCTTGTGGTCCATGACATAGTCTTCCTCCAAGAACCGAGCGTTAGTACTTATAACGATCTTCTGGTCCTTAGGACTATAGAACATGCCACCTTTAGTTCCTCTAGGATATCCTATAAACAACCGCACTTCAGTACGAGGTTCTAATTTATCGGCACCTACCTTCAACACATGTGCAGGGCACCTCCAGATCCGAACGTGTCTCAAGCTAGGCTTGCGCCCGCTCCATCGTTCCATGGGTGTTGAAGGAACCGTTTTAGATGGAACCAAGTTCAGAATGTGCGCCGCTGTTTCTAAGGCATATCCCCAGAACATGATAGGTAAGTCCGAGTAACTCATCATTGATCGCACCATTTCCATAAGAGTCCTATTCCTTCTTTCTGACACACCATTCTGCTGAGGAGTATATGGTGATGTCATTTGGGAATCAATCCCATTCTCTGCCAAGTATGCCTTGAATTCTCCAGACAGGTACTCGCCTCCGCGATCAGATCGCAGGCATTTAATGGATTTACCTTGAAGGTTCTCCGCAAAAGCCTTGAACTCCTTGAACTTGTCAAAGGATTCGCTCTTACGGCGCATCAGGTATACAAATCCATACCTTGAGTAATCATCAGTGAAAGTGATGAAATACTCGTACCCTCCCCTTGCCTGAGTAGACATAGGTCCGCATACATCAGAGTGAATCAAATCCAATACTTGTTCAGCCCTTCGTCCTTTACCAGAAAAAGAACGTTTGGTCATTTTTCCCTCTAAACAGGATTCGCAGGTTGGAAGGTCCTCTCCTTCAACACCACTGATGAGACCATCAGCTTTCAACCTTTGAATTCTATTTGAGTTAATATGACCTAGCCTTAAGTGCCACAAGTATAATTGATTCATCCTAGAAGGTTCCTTTCTCTTATTGGTGTTCGTAGATGTGTTATTACTCTCGGTTAGTTGCATCGTGTTAGACTCAGGATTTAGCACATACAAATCGTCCACCAATGTACCAGAACAGATAATTTCACTGTTTCTTCTTATGATCACAGAGTGGTCAAAAGAAACAGAATATCCATTCAAAATAAGCTTAGAAACCGAAATTAAATTCTTTCTAAAGTTGGGTACATAAAGACAATTTTGTAAAACTAAAACCCTATCACTACTGAAGCGTAAGTGAACGTCTCCCACTGCAACAGCCGCCACCTTCGCGGCATTGCCCATGTAGACCACGATCTCTCCCTCTCTAAGTCTCCGGGTTTCCTGGAACCCCTGCAATGAATTGCAGACATGATCAGTGGCCCCCGTATCTACACACCAGGTGTTGGTAGATAACACCACTGACAATGTTTCGGTGACTAAGGAAAATTTCGTACCTTTGATGAGAGGACAATCAGACCTCCAGTGCCCAAACTGTTTGCATCGAAAGCATCTGCGAAACCGCTTGCTTTCCCCAATCCGTGGTTTTAAACCACTGGGTCTCTTTGCACGCTTTTCTTTTAGCCTAGCCACAAGAGCTCGTGTTTCTCTTAACTTACGCACAAAAATCGCCTTCGCCGAGCCGGTTTTAAGGGACTCATTGAGGAACGATTCCGTGGGTATGTTAAACACCTCTTGCCTAGCTTCCACACCATGTCTCAACGTAGTTGGAACAACAGTGGATTCAGAAAGCTCAACAGTCTGGACAATGTCCAGATTTCTTTTCCAATCAGTACTATATGGAACCAGTGAGTTTTCATCTTTAAGTATATCACAAAGTGGGGTCACAGTCATTCCTAACCTATAAGCACATAAAACAAACAAACAATTTAATATCCGATATTATCTCCCTTAAATAATATCATTAAATCACTAATCACATCTAAAATCCCATCAGGTAAGGCAAGCCACGATAGTGTGGACGTTTACCCACCCAAATGATTTAGCAATTAGATTTCCTTCGGTCGTACATCATCAATAGCGTTACCTCGATGGGAGGAATACTATGAAGCGTACCTAAGTGTTAACCATTACTCAGTACTAAGAAGTTTGTTTGAGACTCGCATATCACCGCAAGCCACGATAGTGTGGACGTTTACGTTGACACACGGATCCTTCACTCCCTTCTATAACTGTCTACATCAATCGATCTAAAGTCCCATTCGATATAGCAAGCCACGATAGTGTGGACGTTTACCATACCAAAAGACTTATACAATTGAAATCCAATTACTTGATCCATTCGATCTTGTAAATCAAGACGCGGAGAATCATAAGTGAAACTCGAAGTTTCTAACCAGTGATTCACCATGCGAACAACCCTATCTCTCATAAATGAGGGAGCCGAGCAGACAATCGATCCATCTATCAAAGAATGGTACGACTGCCTCTAATTTGTGTCCTCGACATGACCAAGTGGCTTTGGCTCCATTCCACTCCCCGGGGTGAGAATGAGTCGACTTGAAATCAGCTTTGGAAAGACAAATTAGGCATTGTTTGATAAACTTAATCAATGTTTCTCGTAAGAGGAATTACAAGAACTCTCCTCCAATAACTTATCTATATAAACTTCAAAAGTTTATAAAAGTCACCAAGAGAGCAGCAATGGAGACCATGGGTATGTTTCCATACCCTCTCCCACTTAGCTTTTTACAATAAAGGGATACGCTATCTAGTGCATAAAAGTAAACACATATAGCATGCATACATGTAATAAAGCACATAATATTATCACATAGTCAAAATAATTACTAGAATATTATTTTCTGACTATTATGGCTTTACTTCATCTCCGTACGCATCTTCTAGTCTTTAGTCTTCGTTCTTGAATGCTCCATGTGACGAGAATATTAATTTCCAATATTTAAATCTATTTATTTTTAATAAATCCAAAAGATACTTAATTAAAAAATTAAGTCAATCGAATAAATCAAAAATAAAATTAAATATTATTAATATTTTTATTTATTTTATTTTCCCTTTCTACTTCATTAAATCTCTAGAATAATCTATCCAAGACCCACTTGGAATATTCTAGATGATTTCCATAATGAAATAAGGAAATAAAATAACTTAGGACTCTTCTACATTCCAAGATTAATTAATTTCCATTTCTATGAAAATTCCCATAAAATAGGAATAATCAATTAGGAAATAAATCAATCCTAAATTAACTTTTATTCCTTTCCAATTCTATTAAATCTCTAGGATCCTATTCCAAGTAGAACTCGGAATACTCTAGAAGACTTCCATAATAGAATAAGGAAATAAAATTAATTCCAATTAATTCATTTCCTAATCCATGAGAATTCCCAAAAATAGGAATACTCAAATAGAAAAAACCCGAATCAATTAGGAAAGTGGATTTACCGGGAGAGCACGAAGATCACGAGGACCCCCGCGCCCCCACCGGACCGCCATCACCGGCCGAGGACCGCCGCCGCCGCCACCTAGCCGACGAACCACCACCGCCGGTGGTTTCGCCGCCGGGAGGCGCGAATTCGGCGCCTCTCCTTCGATGGTTCGATCCTCCATGGATCGACCATGTTGGTCGATCCGAGTCCTAGCCCTCACGATCATCTCCTTCGTCATGCATCTTCTCCGGCGGTCGTTTCGGCATCGATCCAACGCAAAAAAAATTACAAAATAAATTTTACACTATCCGGTATCGATTCTATACATGAAATCGACCCTATACATTTTCCGGAAAAATAGAACGTAATAATAAATCCTAAATTCGGTCAACCCCCGAATTTTTTACTATTACAAGCATTCACCACCAAAAACGAATCTCGACATGTCCGAGAGTTTAATCAATCCAACATACATGACAAAATAAATTAAACGAATAATAAATTAAGCCATAATAGTCGGAACCCTGCAAGGTAGAACAATTTTATCGAAAATACCGCGAACGTAAACCACGCTCTGATACCAATTGTTGGAATTCGATATCCCGGGCTATTTAAATTTGCGGAAATCAATAACCCAATCAAAACCATCCGCCGGAGATCACGCAAGCACCACGTACGAGCCGGAGCACGAGGCCGAAGCCTCGCGCACGCCCAGCCCGAGGCCCCGCACGCGGGGCTCGCGATCGATTTGCATCGATCGCATGGGCGATCGTTGGGGCTGCATCCGGCAGCCCCCGGCAGCAGGTCCGGCGACCTGCTGCCCGCCATGGAGGAGGCCCCACCGTCGCGGTGGGGAGGTGGCGGCACCAGCCCGCCACCGCCGGGGATCGCACCCAGCGATCGCCTCCCTCGGCCGAAGCCGAGGGCTCCTCATGCTCACGCCCGAACCCTAGCCGGGCGATCCCACGCGGTCCGGTGGCTTCGCCACCACCGCGTGATCGTCCGTCTACTCCGGGTCCGAACTTTCGGATCTTGCGTTCTACGGTATTCTCGATAAATCAAAACCGAATAAATCAAGGGTGTTTAGATTTTTACCTTTCGATTCGTTGTTCGGAGAAACGAATTCAAGACGACCTTTTGAATCTTCCCACGTATTCCTTGCACTAGCTTGAACGTCGGGTGGGCGACGATCTTCCAAGCTTATGGATCCTCTTCAACTCTCTAGAACTATCAAGTATTGATATTCTTGTCTTATGAAAAAGTGAAGACCATGTAGTGCTTTTATAGGCTACGTAGGGGATCTAAAGGAGGTGGAATATTGGGCTTCCAATATTAATGATTAAATTGAGCCCAAGCCCAAATCTATTAATCTCCCATTAATATTAATTAATTTATTTTCCACTATATAAATTAATTGCACTCCCAATATTAAACCATATTATATCCAAATAATATTTCTCCGGTAGTATTATTTATTCCGTGTATTTAAGATATAAATATCCATGAATAAAATTTATTTATTGCTTAATAAATTTATTCATCTCTTTTATCCGAGACTAGTACCACTCAACCTTATTTATTATGCGGAATTAAATCCACTCGCGAGGTTTACATAATAAATCCTTATGAGCTCATCTCGGGGATATTATCAACCCTTCCGGGATACACTGTCCGGTCAATCATTCACGGCATGCCATATATAAAATATAGTGACCCAACTTAACCGGTAATTAACCCAATAATTAAATCGGTTAATTCCTTTGGTAAATCAAAGTCACTTATATTGAATATACACACCCGCAACAATATCGGGGATTAAGAATAAAATACACTGAGTCTCAAATCAATTATCGCCGAGCAATCCTAATTGATGAGTCTCAATCGATCCGCTCAATACACCAAGTGTACAAGTGTGATAAAATAATTAAGACAAATTATTTTCTCTCTCACACAACGACTATACCGATGGATTGGTCCGGGTCCATCTAGGTCGTGAGCCACTGTTTGATTAAATACGAGTAACCGATAGTATGATCTTCTGTGTGGGGCCCGACACACCATACTAACTACAACGTATAAAATCCAGGACTATGATTTGCATATATTTAATTAACAATAATTAAAAGCAAATGAATGTTCGTATTTAATAGGTAAATGAAAGTGTACAAGGAGTTCAGAATACTCAAATCTAGACATTAAGTATACTACTCCAACGATTCTTAGGTCGGAAGGTTCATTCCTTCAACTTAATTGATCTTACAATCAATTTTCGACCTTTGAACTTCATATTTGAATAAATATGACTCAGCATAAGAATCCACAAGTATAATTGATAAAGAAATCTCTTATTAATAAAACGAGTTTCATACTACGGTTCATTGCATCGTGGTGGACTCAGGATTCATCATTTATATATTGCTAGCCAATGTACCAAAATAGATAATATCATTATTTCTTCTTAAAACCATCAAATGATTAAAAGAAATAAAATATCCATTCATTAAATTTCAGAAATCCAGAACAGAGTTCCTTCTAAAATTAAAGGTACATAAAAGCAATAACTCAAAATGAAATCCTATAAAATGTCCTCCACTGCAACTGCTGCCTCCTCCACAGCATTGCCCATGTAGACTACGATTTCTTCTTTTCTAAGTCGTCGGGTTTCCTGGAACCCTTGCATTTAAAATGCACATACCGTCAGTGGTTCCATATCTACACACCAGGTTCCGGTAGATAATACCACTAACTATGTTTTACGACTAAAGAAAATTTCGTACTTTCTTTGAGAGGATAATCAGACTTCCAGTACCCAGACTGTTTGCATTGAGAACACTTGCCTATTGGCTTTCTCGTCCCATCTCGTGGTCCAAAGAGAACCACTTTGCTTTCTTGTCCTTTCCCCCGATTCATGCCTTTAGGTTCGAAACCTTTGGCATTGGCTACAAGAGCTTGCGATTTCCGTCTCAACTCGTCTAAAAGGTCAATCATCTCAAAAACTTTTTTAAGCGTTTCCTCGAAGTGACTGGTCTTTATGAGCATCCTCATCGCTTCTTGTCTAGCCGCCTATGTCAATAGGCTCGGAAGGATAAAGCTTATTGAGTACAACCTTGTACTCTTCAACAGTTTGGGTAATGTCTAGATCTCTATTCCAATCAATACATTTAGGGACCAGTGAGTTTAAATTCCTCAAGTATCACATAAAGAGGGTTCAAGGCCATATCCTAATCTATGAGCACATATAACAACAAACAATCGATTTAATCTCCGATATTATCTCCCTTAAATAATATCATTAAACCACTAATCACATCTAAAATCCCATCAGATATGGCAAGCCACGTGGTGTGGACGTTTACCAATCCAAATGATTTAGCAATTAGATTTGCTTCGGTCATACATCACTTATAGCGGAACCTCGTGGGGAGGAATACTATAATGCGTATCTAAGTGTTAACCATTACTCAGTACCAAAGTAAATCGTTTGGAATTGCTACATCACCGCAAGCCACGTGGTGTGGACGTTTACGACAACTTCACAACTCTTCACAATTTCTTACAACTGTCTACATCAATTAATCCAAAATCCGTCAGCATAGCAAGCCACGTGGTGTGGACGTTTACTACACCAAGAGACTTTTATAATTGACTCCCAATTACTTGATCCATTCAATCTTGTAAATCAAGACGCGGAGAATCATAAGTGAAACTCGAAGTTTCTTACCAGTGATTCACCAGGCGAACGACCCTATCTCTCATAAAATGAGGGAGCCGAGCAGACAATCGATCTAGTCATAAAATGACACGAAAGTCTCTAATTTGTGTCCTCGACATGACCAAGTGGCTTTGGCTCCATTCCACTCCCCGGGGTGAGAATGAGTCGACTTGAAATCAGTTTTGGAAAGACAAATTAGGCATTGTTTGATAAACTTAATCAATGTTTCTCGTAAGAGGAATTACAAGAATTCTCCTCCAATGACTTTTCTATACGAACTTCAAAAGTCCATAAAAGTCACCAAGAGAACAGCAATGGAGACCATGGATATGTTTCCATACCCTCTCCCACTTAGCTTTTTACAATAAAGGGATACGCTATCTAATGCATAATTAAATACACATAAGCATGCATACATGAAATAAAGCACATGGAATATTATCACATAATCAAAATAATACTAGAATATTATTTTCCGACTATTATGGCTTTATCGCATCCCCGTATGCGTTTTCTAGTCTTTAGTCTTCGTTCTTTGAATGCTCCATGTGACGGGAATATTAATTCCAATATTTAAATCTATTTATTTTTAATAAATCCAAAAGTTACTTAATTCGAAAATTAAGTCAATCGAATAAATCAAAAATAAAATTAAATATTATTAATATTTTTATTTATTTTATTTTCCCTTTCTACTTCATTAAATCTCTAGAATAATCTATCCAAGACCCACTTGGAATATTCTATAGACTTCCATAATGAAATAAGGAAATAAAATAATTTATTTTATTTTCCCTTTCTACTTCATTAAATCTCTAGAATAATCTATCCAAGATCCACTTGGAATATTCTAGATGATTTCCATAATGAAATAAGGAAATAAAATAATTTAGGACTCCTAGTCCTTCCAAATTAATTCCTTTCCTAATCCATTAAAAATTCCATAAAGGAATAATTAAATAAGGAAAAATTAATTTAGGACTCTTAAAACTTTCCAAATTAATTATTTTTCTAATCCATTAAAAATTCCATAAAGGAATAATTAAATAGGAAAAATGAATTAATTATAAATTTATTCCTTTTCCTAATCTATGAAAATTCCCAAGAATAGGAATAATCAATATGGAAAAATAAATTTATTCTAAATTTATTCTTTTCCTATTCCATGAGAATTCCCAAAAAAATAGGAATACTCAAAATAGGAAAACCGAATAATTTAGGAAAGTTGGATCTTGGCGGGAGAGCACGAGATCACGAGGACCCCGCGCCCCCCACCACCTTCGATCGAGAGCCGAGGGGACACGCCACCGCCGCCGCCGCCTCGCCGCGCACCACCTCCCTTGGTGGCACCGCGCACGGCCGAGAGGCTCGATGGCCGCCCCTCCTCCTTTGGGTCGATCGATCCAAGGGATCGGCCATGGGGTTGGCCGATCCGGAGCCCTCCCTCTCAACGTCTCCTCCGTCACACTTTTTCCGGCGATCGTTTCGGAATTGATCCAACGTAAATAATTTCACAAAATTAATTTACAATTATCCGGTATCAATTCTCTACATGAAATCGACCTCAAACAATTTCCGGAAAAATTAAGAACAAGCATTCACCACACAAGAACAAATATCGACATCACCGAGAGTTTAATAATCAAGAGAAATATTATGACATTAATTAACAATAATTAAATCTAGCCATAATAATCGGAAACCCTGCAAGGTAGAACAATTTATCGAAAAATACCATGAACTAAAACCAACGCTCTGATACCAATTGTTGGAAATCGATATCCCGGAATTAATAAATTTAAATAAATAAATTATCTAATTAATTCCGACCGAAATCCTTCGAATATCCGGATTGTCTAGATTGCGGAACCGACAACCCAATCGAAAAAACCTTTCGCCGGAAACCACCGCGAACCACCGTACGCGAACCGAGGCCCGACCGAACACCCCGCCGCGGGATAAACCCGCGGCTGTCCAGCCGAGCCCCCACGAGGGGGCTCGCGATCGCACGAGGCGATCGCCGGGATGCGTCGCGCATCCCCGGGGCTGCTCGTAGCAGCCCCCCCCGGCGGTGAGTCCGGCGACTCACCGCCATCGCCGGGAGGAGGGGGCGACTGCCGCGGCACCAGCCCGCGGCTGCCCCCAGTGATCGACCACCGTGGTCGATCGCAAGCCCCGGCTCCAGCCGGGGTCCCTTATACGCGCCGGCGGTCGAAACCCTAGAGTTCGACCGCCACCCTCGGCGTCCAGCCGAGGGGTTTCGTTGCGTGCGATCCCCGCCAGGGATCTCTCGGCCTCCGCGGTCCGGTGATCTTCGATCACCACCGCGAGGTCGATCCTCGTCCACGGGGTTCGTCCCTCGGATCTTGGTTCATGATATTTTCACGATAATTAACGATAAAATCATAAAAGAGGGTTTTACGATTTACCTCGTTCTCGTTGTTCGGAAAAACGAAGAACTCAATTTGACGACCTTTGAGATCTTCCGACGTATTCCTTGCACTAGCCCGGACGTCGTGTGGGCGACGATCTACCGAACTCCATGGATCCTCCTCTCTACTTTCTCTCTCTAGAATTGTGATCTTCAAGTTATGAGAATAGAGAAGACCATGTAGTGCTTTTATAGGCTACGTAGGGGATCTTAAGGAGGTGGAATATTGGGCTTCCAATATTGAAGATTAAATTGAGCCCAATGCTCAAGTCCATTAATCCTTATCAATATTAATTAATTCTATTTTCCACTATATAAAATTAATTGCACTCCCAATATTAAACCATATTATATCAAATAATATTTCTCCGGTAGTATTATTTATTCCGTGTATTTAAGATATAAATATCCATGAATAAAATTAATTTATTGCTAATTAATTTATTCATCTCTTATATCCGAGACTAGTACCATTCAACCTTAATTATTATGCGGAACGAATCCACCTGCAGGGTTTACATAATAATTCCTTATGAACTCATCTCGGGGATATTATCAACCCTTCCGGGATACACTTTCCCGTCAAGTATTCACGGCATGCCATATATAAAATATAGTGACCCAACTTAACCGGTAATTAACCCAATAATTAAATCGGTTAATTCCTTTGGTAAATCAAAGTCACTTAAATTGAATATACACACCCGCAATAGTTTCATGGATTAAGAATAAAATACACTGAGACTCGAATCGATTATCGCCGGCAATCCTAATCGATGAATCTCAACGATCCGCTCAATACACCAAGTGTACAAGTGTGATAAAATAATTAAGATAAATTATTTTCTCTCTCACACAACGACTATACCGATGGATTGGTCCATGTCCATCTAGGTCGTGAGCAACTGTTTGATTAAATACGAGTAACCGATAGTATGATCTTCTGTGTGTCCATACAACACCATACTAACTACAACGTATAAAATCCAGGACTATGATTTGCATATATTTAATTATAAATAATTAAACGCAAATAATTGTTTATTTAATTAAATAGATTAGTGGCAATGGATCGTGAGTTTCCGTTACTTAAATGTAGACATTAAGTACACAACTCCAACAGTTACCTGGAGAACGTGAAGCCGAACCCTGGACCTATGACGAGACGCTGAAAGATCAAGATGCTCAGTCCTGGCAAAAGGCGATGAAATCTGAGATTGAATCTTTGGATTCAAAGATGGAAGTCAAGACGGATTTCCTAAATGGAAGTCTTGACGGGACCACCTGTATGGTACATCCGGAGGGATTCATCAAAGAGAGCCGAGAGCATTTTGTAAGCAAGCTTAATCGATCTTTGGATTGAAGGAAGCTTCAAGACCTTGGACACATGCGGATCTATGAGAAAATCCACTTTATGGATTCAATCAAGGCATGTTTGGATCCTGTGTGTAACAAAGAAGTGAAGGAAAAAATGTAGTGTTTTCTCATTCTTTATGTAGACGACATCCTTCTAAATTGGCAACAATATGAAAGATGTTATCGGACATAAAAGGATGGTTGTCCGAGTAATTAAATGTAAGAGACTTAGGAGAAGTCGGGAATGTTCATGGGATCAAAGTAATAAATGATCGCCAGAAAAGAACATATAACTTATCTCGAGCCTCATACATAAATACAATTCTTACTCGTTGCAGCATACAGAATTCCAAGAAAGGTCTTCACCTTTTAGATGTGGAATTCGTCTATCTAAGGTTTTGTGTCCGACACAATAAAGGAGATAGATGAAGAGTAAGCAGTTCCCTACACCTTAATGTTGGGAAGCTTAATGTATGTAATGCTATGCACGAGACTGATATCTACTATGCCGTGGGTATGGTGGTGAGATATCATAGTAATCCTGGAAAGGATCACTCGACTGATGTAAAGAACATGTTTAGGTTCCTGCAGAGGACCAGGAATTATGTTCTGAGTTACAAAGCAGTCAAGTTGTTTCCTTTGGATTACATAGAATTGGATTTCCAAATCAAACAGGGACAGTCGAAAGTCGAATTCAGGCTATGTGTTCTCACTGTCAAGTGGAGCAGTCACATGGAAGAATGTAAAGCAGCGATGCATTACGGACTCTACCATGGAAACTGAAAGGATAACGGCCTCTGAGGCAGTTAAAAGGTCAGTGTGGCTCCAGAACTTCCTAAGGGACTTAGATGTGGTTTCTAGTTTACCCAAAGCTATTTTGAATAGCGGTATTGGCAAACTTGAAAAGCCACGAGTCCACAGTGGGAGATAACACGTAGAGCGCAAGTACCACCTGATTCGAGAGATCGTCTAGTAAGACGATGCAATTGTTACCTAGATAGCATCGAGAGGATTTCCTGGTGAACCCGTTCACAGAGGCACTTCCAGCGAAAGCGTTGGGTAGGCGTGATGAGGTTATGGGAATCTGATGTTTGGGAGAGGGCGACTAGACTTTTAGTATAAGTAGGAGATTGATGGAGTTGTATTCTAAATGTCTAGTTTAGTGCAAATACGGAACTCCTTATCTATACCTTAATTCGAGATATGATTCAAGCATGATTGCATTTAATGCAATAGTCCTTGATGTATACGTTGTAGACAGTATGGCGTGAGGAGACACGTGAAAGATCATACTGTCGGTTACTCGTATACTATCGAACAGTAGCTCACGACTTAGATGGACAGGGACAATCCATCGGTACGTCGTAGTGTGACTGGTAGATAGTCGGTCTTGACTATCATGTTACACTCGTACACTTGGTGTATTGAGCAGGACCACGGGAGGGCGTTCGATTTATACTAATCGCAGTAATCGAACTAGACCTCAGATATTACGGATATACGAATTCCTAATCCCAATATAATTATAGGTGCGTGTGTCCAGTTCTTGGTTCTTTAACTTACTAGTGAGTGAGACTAATTGATTAGTCAATATTCTCGGTAAATTGGGAATCGGAATTGTACACACGGCATGCTATAGATTATAGACAGGAAACCGTGTCCCATTTATTGGGTTGATGATGTCCCCGAGATGAGCTCATAAAGTTTATCATGTAAACCCTGTAGGTGGATTCGTTCCACATGATAATAAGGATGAGTGGTACTAGTCTCGGATAACAAGAAACGAGTTAATTTAATTATTAGTAATTAAAGTTAATTCGTGGACATACGATATCTTAAACACGGGGAAAGTCGTATATGTAATTCGGCGGAATTATTATTGTTGAAATAATATAAATTAATTATTGGGAATTCAATTATAATTTTATAGTGGAATTAATTATAATTAAAATTGTGGAATTTAATTAAGGTTTGCCTTTTAGGACGCCGAGTTAATTAAATTGCAATTTAGCCTAATAATTAATTTCCATAAGGTCCCTGGTGTAGCTCTATAAATACCTCACCCTCTCTTTCTCTTAAACCTAAGAAACGCCGCTATTTTATTTTTGCGGAGAAAAATAAATTGTTGCGCAATTATTTTTCTGTAAAAATAAATAGATTAGCGCTGTTATTATTTTCTGAAGAAATTGATTGCTAGCGCAATTATTCTGAGACAGAAGATCAAAACCTTAGCCGCTATAATTAATTCTGTAGAGAAAATAAAAGCTTGCGCAATTAATTTTCCTCCAGTAATAATTCTGTAGAAATAGTTTTGCTTGCGCAAATATATTTCTGAGCAATTATATTTCTGAGACAGAAGATCAAAACCTTAGTTTTGCTTGCGCAAATATATTTCTGAGCAATTATATTTCTGAGACAGAAGATCAAAACCTTAGCCGCTATAATTAATTCTGCAGAGAAAATAAAAGCTTGCGCAATTAATTTTCCTTGCTTGCGCAAATATATTTCTGAGACAGGATATTATTCCTACGGTGGGTTCAAGAGAGAAAGGAGAAGAGGAAGGTTCAGCGGATTGTTGCCCACTCAACGGATGAACGTCGGGGATAGAGACATACACCGGAAGGCTTCGTGGTCTCAGCAATTCGGCTTCTCCGAATCACGCGACAAAGGTATAAGAAATCGAAACCCTTATTCCGCATACGTTTCGTTTTCTATTTCGTTAAAAATACATCGGATCTAAGATCGGGTTCCGGGCGTCGTGGATCATGTTCCTCGACTACTGGGGGTCAAGGACCTCCGGATCGGTAGTCGGAAGAGGAAAATCGACCCGGAAACGCGCTCGGAACAGCAGGTCGTGCTGCTGTTCGCGGACAAACGGCGGTCGCCGTTTCGCTGTTTTTCGGGCAGCCAGCTCTGGTTCGCGCGGTTGTCCTTCGGGGCAATGGCTGGGCGTGAATCGGGACACGGGCTGGCACGTGAACGGAGTAACGGACCTGGAGGTCGACTGGGATCGTTCGGATGTTCGAGTGATCGAGCGAACGCATCCCGGGTAGTCGATTTCCAACAGATTGTTGGAGTTGTGTACTTAATGTCTAGATTTAAGTATTGGTAAACTCCCGGTCATAGCATTTAACCTAGTTAAATAATAAACAATTATTTGCATTTAATTATTATTAATTAAATTATGCAAAATATAGTCCTGGATTTTATACGTAGTAGTTAGTATGGTGTGTCGGGCCCACACAGAAGATCATACTATCGGTTACTCCTATTTAATCAAACAGTTGCTCACGACCTAGATGGACACAGACCAATCCATCGGTATAGTCGTTGTGTGAGAGAGAAAATAATTTATCTTAATTATTTTATCACACTTGTACACTTGGTGTATTGGGCGGATCGCTTGAGATTTATCGATTAGGATTGCCTTGAGATAATCGATTCAAGTCTCAGAGTATTTTATTCTTAATCCCCGATACTATTGCGGGTGTGTATATTTAATATATGTGACTTTGATTTTCCAAAGGAATTAACCGATTTAATTATTGGGTTAATTACCGGTTAAGTTGGGTCACTATATTTTATATATGGCATGCCGTGAATACTTGACGGGAAAGTGTATCCCGGAAGGGTTGATAATATCCCCGAGATGAGTTCATAAGGAATTATTGTGTAAACCTCATGAGTGGATTTGTTCCGCACAATAATTAAGGTTGAATGGTACTATTCTCGGATATAAGAGATGAATAAATTAATTAGCAATAAATTAATTTTATTCATGGATATTTAAATCTTAAATACACGGAATAAATAATACTACCGGAGAAATATTATTTGATATAATATGGTTTAATATTGGGAGTGCAATTAATTTATATAGTGGAAAATAAATTAATTAATATTGATAAGGATTAATAGACTTGGGCTTGGGCTCAATTTAATCATCAATATTGGAAGCCCAATATTCCACCTCCTTTTGATCCCCTACGTAGCCTATAAAAGCACTACATGGCCTTCATAATTAATACACATCATAAGACAAGAATATCATACTTGATATTTCTTGAGAGTTGAAGGAGATCCATAGGAGTTCGATAGATCGTCGCCCACACGACGTTCGGACGAGGTGCAAGGAATACGTAGGAAGATTCGAAGGTCTTCAACGTTTTGATTTCGTTTCTCCGCACAACGAATCGAGGTACAAAATCATGAACTCCCCTCTATGATTTTATGTGCATATAATTGTGATATATACATGAACGCAGGATCCGGGAAAACGTCGAGACCTAGATACGGGGATCGAACGAGGGGCGGTCGAACCCTAGGGTTTCGACCGCCGGTGTGCCGCGCAAGGAAGCCCTGGCTGGACGCCGGGGCATGCGATCGACCTAGGGTCGATCGCTGGGGATGCCATGGGCTGGTGTCGTGGCGGATCCACGCCGCCTCGACGGCGGCGTGCGCCAGAAGGCGCCTCGGCTGGGCCGAGGCGGGCGATCGATCGCCGGGGGAAAACCGCGGCTGGAGCCGCGGTAGGTCAGCCGGGCTGACCGCCCCTCTTGGCGGTGGCGGTGAGTCGCCGGACTCACCGCCGGGGGGCTGCCCCATGCAGCCCCATGCGATCGCCATGCACGGCGATCGCGAACCCTAGCAAGGGTTCGGCTAGAGTTTAGCAGCGGGTTCATCCCGCGGCGACGCTCTTGTCGAGCCCGGTCTTGCGAGGTGTTCGTGATCGGTTTCCGGCGACGGGATTTCGGTCGGGTTATTATTTTTCGCAAATTTTAATGGCCCGGGATATCGATTTCCAGCAGATGACTAAAAGTTGATATCGGGATTCATATTCGAGCTTAGAGGTGGTGTCGTATGCTGGAATGGTTCCTGCAAATGACTAATGATTCTACCACGAGAACCTGAATATGTTGCAGCATCTAAAGTTGTAAAAGAGACTGTTTTGGACACAGAACTTTATCCAAATGTTGGTTATAATTCCGGAGACAAATAATCAAGTAACTTGTACTGTTATTATACGGTGTCCTGTAGCGAATGCTAAGGAACCGAGATCTCATCAGAAGTCTAAACATGTACTTGAGAGAATATCATGTGATCCAAGAGATCAATGACAGAGGTGACGTTCGAGTCGAGAGTGTCACTTCGATATATGTCCACGAGAAACATCGAGATTCGATGGGAATAAGATTCATAGATAGTTGGCTCTAGGTCAAGTGGGAGATTGTTGGAATAGGTGACCGGCGAGCCAACGGTTGGCCGAGCGGTTAACCGTATTCCGTTATATAACGGTTTATTTCGTTAATTAATGAAACATATATTAATGGCATTTACTATATCTACTCCCAATGTTGAATCATAGATATAGTCCTGTACAGTTACACATGTTGTATGAATTCGGTTTTGTGGAAACCGAGAGATAATTCTGTTAACGCAACGTAACTGGTCAAACTCAGTTCCTAGTCGATGGGTTACGCCAATAACAAGGATACCCGGCCTTTCCCCCTTGAGACTAGCACTTAGTGTATGTGGGCTAATCTCGAGCCTCGGTGTTGGGACATCGACAGACTTGAGTGGGTGCTCACTGTTGATGAGTTCACTGAACCCCCTCTCCCTGGAATCTCTAAGTGGTTATCACTGATCGAGTAGAGAATTCCATAATATAGTTGTACACAATTAATCCTTAAGACCCAGACATCACCGTGACTTCATAAGAGGACTAGCTGTATCGTGACATGTCTCTGATTCCCTGGAAAGGGAGTAAGTCGAAAAAGGAGACAATGTTCGTGCAGTTCGAAATCTGATGTGAAGTCTGTGCATGGTAGTAGGGGATCTGATCGCTTGATATAGATCATGGATGTCCTGTGTGTTCTGATGGTTCGTAGTCTCGGAATCTCTGGCCAGAGTTGAATAGTGAGGTGATTAGAGAAATGTGTTTCTCTGAATCAATCACGACTGGATTTTACGAAACCTAGAACGTACGCACAGTTATCAAACTCAACAAGAGATCTCGATTAACCAATATCTCTAGTTTGATCGGGACATATGTATCGGAGGGATCGTACTGTACGCTAACTATATTACAAGGTTCTTGCAGGCACTTCATTTGTATCTAGACACTCGTCACTGATTCGTTGGGCACCGACTTGTTCGGAGATTAAATAATATGATTATTAATTTAAAACTCTTGGGAGTAGTTGAAATAAGAACAATATGTTGTTCGAATCACAATATGTTGTGAGCCCACGGATAGTTATACACCTGAACCATTGAGGGTCACATTCTCGTGTAAACCGATCCTTGAATACGATCATGTATTAATTAACTGTTAATTAAGTACATATAGTCGGAGGTCAATATGATTGAATCCGAGCTTCATAATTGTGATTATGAGTTGGAAATAATAATTAGCTAAATAAAATGGACACGATGGTGTACACTTTCTATTTTGGGAAATTTCCCGATTTAGCAGTACCCCTGAAATGGGCTTTCCGATTTTGTGAAATTGGAAAATTTTATTTTTATCTCATATTGATGAGAAAATTAAAACGAGAAATAAAATATAATCGTTATATTTTTCGGAAATGAAATTGATTGTCAATTTTGGAGAAACGTAATGACGGCTAATGTATTGGGCCGACTAGGGTTAATGGATCCGATCCATTAGGGTTTGAGCCCAACAAGCTCCTTTCTTCACCTATAAAAGGAGCTCCATAGGCATGAGAATAAATACACCAAAGTGAAGAGCTCAAAACCCTAGCCTCACTCTCTCTTATCTCCTCTCTCCCTCTCGTTCGCCCCCTCGGTCGCCTTGATAGAGTAGGTGACCAACAAGCCAACCTGTGGCTGTGGTCGAACCTAATTTATTATTTAATTAATAAATATTATCAATTTATTTCGAAATTATGAAAGATTATTAATTATGATTAATTAAGGCATATGCTATATCTACTCCCCATGTTGAATCATAGATATAGTCCTGTACAGTTACACATGTTGTATGAATTCGGTTTTGTGGAAACCGAGAGATAATTCTGTTAACACAACCTAACTGGTCAAACTCAGTTCCTAGTCGATGAGTTACGCCAATAACAAGGATACCCGGCCTTTCCCCCTTGAGACTAGCACTTAGTGTATGTGGGCTAATCTCGAGCCTCGGTGTTGGGACATCGACATACTCTAGTGGGTGCTCACTGTTGATGAGTTCACTGAACCCCCTCTCCCTGGAATCTCTAAGTGGTTATCACTGATCGAGTAGAGAATTCCATAATATAGTTGTACACAATTAATCCTTAAGACCCAGACATCACCGTGACTTCATAAGAGGACTAGCTGTATCGTAACGTGTCTCTGAGTCCCTGGAAAGGGAGTAAGTCAAAAAAGGAGGCAATGTTCGTGCAGTTCGAAATCTGATGTGAAGTCTGTGCATGGTAGTAGGGGATCTGATCGCTTGATATAGATCATGGATATCCTATGTGGTTCGTAGTCCCGGAATCTCTGGCCAGAGTTGAACAGTGAGGTGATTAGAGAAATGTGTTTCTCTAGATCAATCACGACTGGATTATACGAAACCTAGAACGTTCGCAAAGTTATCAAACTTTACAAGAGATCTCGATTGACCAATATCTCTAGTTTGATCAGGACATATGAATCGGAGGGATCGTACTGTACGCTAACTATATTACAAGGTTCTTGCAGGCACTTCATTTGTATCTAGGGAATTAGTGAAGCGTGGTTGCTAGACGCTCGTCACTGATTCGTTGGGCACCGAATTGGTCGGAGATTAAATAATATGATTATTAATCTGAAACTCTCGGGAGTAGTTGATATAAGAACAATATGTTGTTCGAATCACAATGTGTTGTGAGCCCACGGCTAGTTATACACCTGAACCATTGAGGGTCACATTCTCGTGTAAACCGATCCTTGAATACGATCATGTATTAATTAACTGTTAATTAAGTACATATAGTCGGAGGTCAATATGATTGAATCCGAGATTCATAATTGTGATTATGAGTTGGAAATATTACTGAGCTAAAGAAAACGGACACGATGGTGTACACTTTCTATTTTGGGAAATTTCCCGATTTAGCAGTACCCCTGAAATGGGCTTTCCGTTTTTTTGAAATTGGAAATTTTTATTATTATCTCATATCGATGAGAAAATTGAAACGAGAAAGAAAATATAATCGTTATATTTTTCGGAGATCGAATTGATTGTCAATTTGGGAGAAACGTAATGACGGCTAATGAATTGGGCCGGCTAGGGTTAATGGATCCGATCCATTAGGGTTTGAGCCTGTTTTGGGTTGTTTTTGTTGGAAAGAATGAGATACGGGGTGGATACGAGGGTTTCGCAACGACTACCAAAGCATGTGAATTTTTATATAGAAAGGGTTGAAATTTCTAAACCCGGGGAGGAAAAGGATAAGAATTCCGAGATGAAGAAGATAATGTCTTTATTTTTATATGACTTTTATTCGGTAATATTCGCCGCCCTTACAATGAGACGAGGGGGTCAGTTTTTATAGGCGAGAGCACATGCTCATGCAGAGCCACGACATCATGACACGTTTAAGATCTAATCTAGGATCATTAAATGCCGAGGCACGATTCCGAGTTGGGTTTAAGCGAGGCCCGGGGTCTGGCTTTTGTGGCGTCCGTGCGGCTCTCGCCACGGGACCTTCTTGCGGTGGTGCTTTCCTGCTTGTCTTCTATGCTTGTTATGGGGTTCTGCTCTCTTTCTGCTTGGCCCGGGGTGGCTCCTCGGACGCGCTGCGTGCACCTGGGTCCGGGGTCCGGTTGGGACTCCTCGTGAGGTTTTCGCTGAAGTCTGATCCGGGTTGTCTTTTCCTCGGGACGAGGCCGTGGGTGTCGGCGCGGCCCCCTCTCTCTTTGTTGGTATCCCGTGACTACCCATTGCATGATTTGCATGGATTCGGACCTGGGGTCTGACGCCGTCTCGCTACGTTGGTCTTGAGTGCGGCGGGCGGGCCCTACTTCCACGTGTACAAATCGGTTTTTTATCCCCCAACATTGGCCCCCGGAAACATCGTCGGAAAATAAGAGGTCCGGGGAGGTTTCCGTCCGTTGGGCCGACGTCGCTTGTTTTCCTCTTCTGACTCGGTTGATTTCCCGATGATTTTAGTCTTCTGTCTTAATGAGGTGGTTGGACGTTGACCGATCTCCTTGCCTCACCGTTTTCCTTCGTGGGGCTTGTCTCGGACGGGGTGCGTCCAGGTCTGCAGAGTTTCTGAAAAGCTGAAACCCCTCTATAAATGTTGTGCTCGCGGAGTGGTGGCCTCGTGAGGTGGTGTTGAGATGCCTGATCCACCGTTAGGCCTTCGGGGCTATAAAACGATGCTGAGGTAGCTGCTCGTCTCATCTCATTCCTCTCATGTCTTCGCAGCCTCAGCGGACCACTAGTTCCGTGGTGGGCCCCATCGTTCAACTTCGAGACCGTGAACCTGACGACGAGTCGCGGGTGGAGACGGCGGGCTCCGGCATTCGGCGCTACGTCGTGTCTCGTAAGTTCAACTCCAGCTATCACCGCGAGGTCCTTTTGATGTCGTCCCCTTTCGCACAGATGTACAGGCACGTATGGCCCGCCATGCTGGCTGTTAGCGACTCGTCCGGTTGTCTCTGGGTTTTTGACCTGGTTCCTGGTGGCAATCGCTTGGGGATCGGTGGCATCGGTTGGGCGGTGTACGTCAAGCATATGCAGCTCCAAGACGATTGGCGGGTCGAGCTTCGTTGGTCGGAAATAGAGGATATCAATATTGCCGTTACTCGTGGTGACGGGTCTCTGGTTCCTGTTCCGCCGGTCCCGTTCTGAGCGGGCGGCGGGGCCGTTCGTCGTCTTCGTGTCGCGCCTAGGTTCTTTGTGCGTTGTTAAATCCTATGCTTTAGCTGTAACTCGGACCTCGGGACCCGGAGGTCGTATCCCGGTGTGACTTTTCTGAAATAACACATTAATAATAATAAATAAGGAAAAAGAAAAATCTCCTTCTCTTTGTTTTTATTTTTGGTTCGGAGTTCGGGCCACGCGCGCCCGGGGCCACAGCCCGGCTCCGTTCGGCTCCTTGGGATTCGGACGGTCGCGGCGGTTCCCCAGGCTAATGATGACGCCTTTTCGGTGTGTCACGTCTTCTGGGCACCTTTTTAAAATCCGATCCTAATCAGATCTTTCGTCCGACCTCGAGCCTCCCTCAAATCTTCCTCCGGTCATCTTCTCCGGTGAGAAAAAAGAAAAAACACTTTACCCACAAACACACAAAAAAAGAATGGTGAGCTCATCTGTGGGAAGTAACGACTACAACCCGCAGGAGACAGTCTATATTTCTTCCGACGAGGAGCCTGCGGCGGAAAGTGGGCCGAACCATGAGGAGCAGGAGGTTTTCGATGTCTCCTCTGACTCGGATCCCGACGCCGGGGACAGCCATCTTTCCGTCCCCCCTTCGCTCGACGTTGCCCGCTACTGGCACTCCAGGACCTTCACAGGGTCCCTGCGTCGCCCGGGGTCGAGATTGCCGCCGACCTTGACCGTCCACTTTCGGGGGCTAGAGAAGCGGAAAATAATCCTCCGGGATGAACTGGACCAGGACTGGCCGATGCATCTGGTGCGCCGCGGAGATCGCCTTCGTTTATCGGGCAAAGGATGGAGGACCTTTTGCCGTCACGTGGGCATCGGTCAGGGGTGGCGCGTGCGAGTCCGGTGGGATAGAGAAGTGACGCCGCGGGTCTTCGTGATCGATGGCGAGGGCTTGGCCCGATCGAGACTTAGATAGGGGTCCCGGCGGGGATAGAATTAGCTAGGGTTTTACTTTTGTTAGGGTTTCTCTGTACATTTTCTTTGACGAGGTGGCGTCATCCCTGCGGGGACTTTCATCTTTTTGTAACGAACTGTTAATGAAATCTGAATGACTATTTGAGAGTTTGCAACTTCTTCCTGCTTCGGTTAATTTCGTCTTCTTCGTTTCTCTTGTCTTCGCGGAAACCAAATCTAACTTCCCGCGACCAACCTCCCGGGAGGGGGAGACCCTCTATTCGACCGCCCTGGTCCGGGTGAGCGCGCCCCGGAGTTCGCGCTTGGTTCCTTCAGGTTTCCGATCCGGGGGTCGCTGACCGTCGGGCCCCGGGCTGCGTGGTGTTTTGAGTCCGGGCCTCGGGCCTACTCAGTAGGGTTGCAGGGGCGAGCGATCTAGGGGGCAATCATTGGGATCCTGTTGGGCCCACGCGTGCCCAATGGGCCTCGTTGGGCTGCTTGGAAAAATGGGAAATCTTGAGTGCGTTTACGGGTAACCGCTCCCGCCCCTTCACGTCTTGCGTGCATATCTCTCCCAAAATATCTGCCGCGATTGTCGCCCACTTCCTTACGTGCTCCGGCGATTCACAAACCCTTATCCAACCGACGCCAAGGTAATCGTTCCCTATTGCTTCTGTCTTTTTCTTATCCAACTCTCCTGTCCCCTTGATCTGAGACGATGTCGAGCCCGTGCGATGAAGTCATGGCCGAGGCGGAGGGATCCGTCGCGAGTTCGGGTGACATCGTCGCCTCGAGCGATCCCTCGTCTAGCTCCGGCGAGGAGACCGATATCCACTCCCTTCAAGCCCAGTTCCTTAGCTTGATGGATGAGAAGTTTCCCCCGCTCGCTGCTCTCGACTACCCGACATACTATCGGACTAATCCTTACGTGGCCGCCGCTCGTGGCCCGTACGCCCCGCCCGCCGAGTGCCACACCCCTAAATGGGGCGACCATGGCAAGCCCAGCGTGATCACCACAGAGATGATCGAGCGGAGGCGAATTCCGTGGCGGGTGCCAGTGGATTTGCACCTCCACGCTCCGGCTCCCGGGGAATCCCCATGTTGTCCACCGCCCGGGATGGTGGCCGTGGGGACGGACGCCCTGGATCTTGGGCTGCGCTTCCCGTTGCACCCCTCGGTGACGGCGGCGCTTCGATTTTTGCGGGTGGCCCCGCACCAGATCCACCCCAACGGATGGGCCCAAATCATGGCCTTCCTGTCCCTTTTGGGCAGCTCGGGTTTGATCCGGGTGTTGACTGACGCCGAGATCCGTCGCTCGTTCGGGATCTCGAGTACCGGCGGGCTGAAGGGGCGATTCACCGTGAGGGGCCGTGATGGCATTCCCACCGTCGGGGTGAAGTCATCGAAGGTCGACAACCCATGGCCGAGGTGGCTTTATGTTTCTGGGGCCTGGCGTACTTTGACTCCGGACGGGGAGATTGATATTCCCACCAGATATTATGAGAAAATTTTGAGTGAGTGGTGTTGTTTTCGGCCCGAATTCGTCTTTTGCTGATTCTTAACTTCTTTTTACCCCCTTTGTCAGGTGTCAATACTCGGAGGGAGGGGCCCCTGAATTGGGATTATCAGGTTGCCTTGAAGATCGCCGAAGCTTACACCTCGACCGAGCGCCAGGCCACCGTCCTCTGTCGTGAGGATCTTCTCCTGAACGCCCGCCTCGTTTGCCCGCCGCGGCATCTCTACAACCCGTACCCGGGTGAGCGACGGAGTCGTCGTTTGCTTTATTCCATAATGTCTTCTTAATTTCATGTTTCTAACCGTGTCTCGGATGCACCTCCTCGTACCTTCATTTTTGAGGATCGCCCTCGCTCGAGGATGTCTGGATTCCCCGGGATAACGGACCGCAAAGGGTCGGACTACCCGATCCCGGCCTTACGGAGTCGGTCGGTTGGCTCAGCTGGCCCTTCGACCTCCGCGGTCCCTTCGCGCCCCGAGGTCACCCCGATCGGGATGCGCCTCTCCTCTCCGACTGCCTCCGCCGGGGTGGTCGAGTCCGCCGCGTCTGAGCGGGCGACTGATAGTGGCCCCGTGCTGCCCCGCATCGGCGAGAAGGATGTGATCGACCTGACCTCGGACTCCGGGCCCCGGGCCTCGGAGCAACTGGCGGTTCCCCCGGTCTCCTCCCCTCCGCAGGCGAGGATGGAAATCGTGGATTGTCCTCCCTTGTTCGCCCCGGTGCAAGCCGCCCCCCTCGACATGGTTGAGTGCTCGGTTACCGGCGAGTCGCGGAAGCGTAAGGCTATTGAGGACCCCGAGGCCCCGGACCTTGGCCCCGGTCGACAGCCGATGACCGTGCCCGAAGGCTCTGGATTTTCCCCGGCCGTGATGGGATGTTCGCCGTACTACGGCGTTGACCCGAGCCGTCAGCAGAGGTATGGACTAAACTGAACCCTTTGTTTGGAAATTTCGAAACTCTTGAATCTAGATCGTGATTTGGGGTATCCCTCTAGGTTTTGTACGCCGTTTTCACTCGTTTGATACCACCCTTGCCCTTTCTCCGAATGCAGGATCCTGGGCGCCACTCCGGACATGCCTCCCGTGATCCGGGACTATCTGGCCGACTACAGCCCCGCACTCCCGGTGGTAACTCCCAGGACCCCAGTTGGCGCGGCTCTGAGCGCCCTTGGCCGGTCCTGGACCCACGAACTGCAGGGCATGGTCGGCCGTCAGGACCATACGTTCATGCTAGCCACGATGCTGATTAGCCAGGCCACCGTCGTCAGCGCCGCGGGTTTCGAGTGGTCGGAGGATCAGGCCCGTCAGATCGAGCAACTTACTGCGACTGTGGAGCAGTGGAAAGCGTCCGCCCAGGCTAAGGACAAACAGGTCGGGGAGATGGCTAAGCTGAACGCAGAGGTGATTGCCCAGAGCGACCATCTTATGTCGGAGGTGAAGGATTACACGGCTGCCCTGGCTGCGGCCTCGAAGGAATGGGATATGTGGCGCGAGCTGGCCGAGTACCGGAGTGACAAATTGGAAATAGCGAGCGCGGAGGCCACAGCCCTTAAGTCTCGAGCCACGGTTCTGTCGCAGGAAATCATTGAGGTGAATGGGGCGGTGGCGAAACTCACCGAGTCCCTCGATGCCCGGGGTGCGGAGGCCGCGGCTCTCCGGGTGCAACTGGAGGGAGCTCGTGCCCGGATTGCCGCCCTCGAAGATGAGTTAGCTAGCCCGTGGACCGACCACCGCGTGCTCAACGACCATTTCTATTCCAGTGGACTGGCCGACGCCGTCCGGTATGCTCACTCGAAAAACGACGTGGCGGCTCGGGATCGCGTGCTGGAGTATTGGAAGAAATACATGAGCACCCGGGTCCTCGATCCTCGACTTCACCAAGAGTATCTATATCTCGAGGAGGATTACCACATCGATATGTAGTGGTGTCCGAGCTACGACCGCCTGGTCCGTCCCCAACAACCGCTGATCAGGCTGCCCCCTTCGGCCCAGGGGAAACCGTTGGAAACCGGACACGAGGCGGGCGAGTTCACTTCTGCCGTTAGCGCGGCCGGCGGCTCTCCAGGGGCCGAGGACGCGCTTTCTCCCCGCAAGGTGGCTGATCTGGAGGGCGTCGTTGCCGGTTTCCCCGAGCAGAGCATTGATGCCTTCTACGAAGGTTTCGAAGCTGATCAGAGCGTGCAGCCCGCGGAAGAAGGTGTCGAAACTGAGGCTGATGTCGTGATGGAGGAGCCCCCTGTGGTCGACCCGGTGCCGGCGCCAAAATCTCTGGGGTCTTAGGTCGAGGTGGTCCCGAAATTCACCCTGTTTGTTTTTTAATTATATGTTCTTGTTTGTTCTGGTAAGGGCTTTGGCCTTAAGACAATTTCTTTCTTTTTGTTTGTGCTTGGTTTGGATTTGGTGTGGGGCAGTGGCCCGGATTTTTACGTTTTGTCCAGGGGTTGGTCCTTGGATTTATCTATGTTTCGTTTTTTACATGTTTTTGCTTTTGGTAATTTCTTTGTGTAAGAAATGTGGCGCTTTTTGACCTTGATTGTTCCGATTTTGTGGGGTTTCTATTGTGATTCCCCGAGTCTCAGATTCCGGGGATGAGATTACTCCGGTCTCCGGGGTACTCGTTTTGGTGCTTCTGATCAATTTTGCACATTTTGATTCTTTTGGACACAACTTTCTATAATTGGGGCCGATTTTAGGCCTTTAGTTTTAATGTTGGTTCCTTTAGTACCCGGATCTCCTCGACCCTAGGCTTTGCGGAGCCTTTGTGGGTTTGGGGATTTATTGGTTTGAAGCGGGTTTTTTGTGGCTTTCGATAGCTTTTATTTTCTTCCCCCCGTGCTCGCAACTTGGGACATGGTAAATAACTTTCTTACTCTAGAGTCGCCAAAGTTGAAGACTGAATGAGTTTGTGGCCTTTTGGGCTTTTGCGGATGAGTCCACAAATTATTTTTGTATTGTCCCCGCAGCCCGTGCCCCGGGATTGTGTTATTTCAACCTCCGGTTCCCGGGTCTTAAGTAGGTTGGGTCTTTTTCTCGACTAAACGACAATACGCAAATCATAGGGAATTGTTTCAAATTCTCCGACACTCGTGGGTGCTCGTTTTATTTTTGCTGTCTTAGAGCATATACATATAACTTCGCTCGTCGGCTTCGTCGGGGATCGGGCCTGCTCCGGTCTCGCTCCTTTACGGGTAAAACTTATTTAGGTGCAATGCATTCCATCGATATTGGTCTGGGGTCCCGTCCATCAATTCCAGTGCGTAGGCCCCGTTCTCCAAGCAAGTCGATACTCGGAAGGGTCCTTCCCATGTCGGCCCGAGGGCCCCGGATTGGGTGCCTAGTAATTTTTTCAACACCAGCTCTCCAGGGCTGAACTCTCGGGCTTTAACCTTCGTATTGTACAGCTTGGCAATCCGTTGTTTGTTCATTGCGTTGAGGGAGTCAGAACTCAACCTCCGCTCCTCAAGGAGGTCTAACTCGAGGTGTAGTACCGCCTCGTTCTCCCGGGTGACGTCCTGGGCGGTGCGGTGCGAGCGCACTACCACCTCGGCCGGGACCACGGCCTCCGTACCAAACGCAAGGGCGTACGGTGTCTCTCCGGTTGCGTTTTTCACCGTGGTACGGTACGACCACAGTACCTCTGGAAGCTCCTCGGCCCACTTTCCTTTTCGTAACTCCAATTTCGCCTTGATGGTGTGTTTCAAGATTTTGTTCACTGCCTCGACCTGCCCGTTGGACTGCGGGTGGTACGGGGTCGAAAACGCCCTCCTCATACCCCATAGCTCACAAAATTCCGCGACTCGCTCGCCATCGAACTGCTTGCCGTTGTCCGAGATGATGGACTCGGGCAACCCGAACCGGCATATGATGTTCTTCCAGATGAACTTGATCACTTGCGGTTGATCGATCTTCTGAACTGCTTCCGCCTCGGCCCATTTGGTGAAGTAATCGACCGCGACAAACGCGAATTTGATCCCGCCCGGGGCGGTGGCAAGCGGGCCGATGATGTTTATGCCCCACCGGGCAAACGGCCATGGGGAGTACAGCGCCTTGAGGGTCCCGGGCGCGGTGAGGATGTTTAGGCCCATGAGCTGGCATTGGACGCACCTCTTTGCGAACTTGGCCGCATCGCGGCGTAGACATGGCCAGTAGAAACCTTGGCCCATGGTCTTGTGGGCTAGCGATCGACCACCGGCGTGGTTGCCACATATGCCTTCGTGGATCTCGGACAAGACTTTGGTTCCCTCGTCCCTGGATATACATTTTAACAAAGGCATAGAAAAGCTCCTGCGATAAAGTTGGGATCCCAGAATAGAGTACCTTGCAGCCCGTATGCGGAGCTGTTTAGCCTCGACCCTGTCCGGGGGCAGGGCCCCGGACTCGATGAATCCTTTGATCGCGTCCCGCCAGTCGGCCCCGGACTCCGGGACTACGGGGAGAATTTCTTCTCGGGCGTCGACCGAGGGAATTTTCAACTGCGTCAGCACGACTCGGGATAGATCCGCGGATCCTTCGGACGAAGCCAGCTTGGAAAGCGCGTCGGCTTGCGAATTCTGCTCCCTAGGGATTTGCTCGATCGGGACGTCGGGGATCTTGCCGCACAACTTCCACACCAGCTCAAGGTACTTGATCATCTGTTCGCCTTTGGCTTCGTAGTCACCCATGACTTGGTTCACCACCAGCTGCGAGTCCATGAACACGTGGAGTTGCGGGACGTCCACTGCTATGGACATCTCGAGGCCTGCCACGAGTGCCTCGTACTCTGCTTCATTATTTGTCGCGGAAAATTCGAATTTCACCGCGTGGGTAAACGAGTCACCGTCTAGCCCGAGGAGCACCACTCCGGCCCCCGAGCACGCACTGGTAGACGACCCGTCCACGTAAAGTCTCCAGGGGCGTGCTTGACCCGTGCTCCGCTGGGGAAAAGTCAGCTCGACGACAAAATCCGCGAGTGCCTGTGCCTTTATCGCGGTGCGGGGTGCGAAGGTGAGATCGTACTGGCTCAGCTCCAGGCTCCATCGGAGTAGTCTTCCTGTCACATCGGAGCGATGCATGACTTGTCGCAAGGGCATTGTGGTGAGTACTTCCACCGGGTGCTCGAACAAGTATGCCCTGAGTTTGCGGACCGAAATTATCAGAGCGTACGCCAATTTCTCGAGCGGCGTGTACCGAGTCTCCGCCTCATGGAGGACATGGCTTACGAAATAGATGGGTAAGTGGAGGGTTCCCTCGGCCCGGACGAGCACCGCGCTCAACGCGCATTCTGACGCGGCGAGGTAAAGAAATAGTTTCTCCCCTGCTCTGGGGACCGTCAGGATATGGGGCCCTGCGAGATACTCCTTGATTCGTCTGAAGGCGTCTTGGCTGTCCTTCCAGTGGAACTCTTGGTTTTTGATTGATCCGAAGAACGGGCGGGTCTTGTCCCCGAGTCGCGATACGTACCGGCTGAGCGCTGCGAGGCAACCGGTGAGCCGTTGGACTCCTTTTACGTCCCGCGGCTCGGCCATGTCGAGCACAGCCTTGATTTTCGTCGGGTTGGGCTCCAGCCCATACTGTTGGAAATCGACTCTCCGGGATGCGTTCGTTCGATCGCTCGAACATCCGAACCATCCCAGTCGACATCCGATGTCGCTACTTCCGTTCACGTAACAGCTTATATCCCGAATCACGCCCAGCCGTAGCCCCGGAGGACCACCGCGCGAAACGAGACTGGACTGTACCATTTTGGCGACCGCCGAATTCAGTCCAGCGGTCGCTGGAGGAACCGCAAACGGCGACCGCCGTTTGCCCTCTGGCGACCGCCGTTTTTACGCGAACAGCAACTCGACGTTGCTGTTCCGGGCTCGTTTCCGGGTCGTTTTTCCTCATCCGACTACCATTCCGGAGGTCCTAGAACCCCCAGTAGTCGAGGAATACGATCCACGACCCCGGAACCCGATCTACGTTCATGTATGATCAACGAGAATAAAGATCGAATGAATATGCGGAATAGAAGATCGATCTCATACCTCTCGGTCGATTGTTGAGACCTTAGCGATTGCTAGTGTATGACTCTGCCCTTGACTCCAACCGCTGTGTGGGCAACGATCCGTTGGGTCTCCCTTTTCTGCTTCTCTGATAAACCACCGCAATATCCTTTTTACTTTTCTGTGTAAAATAATTGCGCAAAGCTTTATTAATTTTTACAGAAGAAATTATATTTGCGTTAACGCAATTAATTTCTGCTGCAAAAATAAATGCGGCGAATGTTAGGTTTAGGAGAGGGCAAGGGGGGGGGGGGTTTAGAAAGAGTTACACTAGGGACCTCTTAGGTAAATAAATTCAAGGCTAAAATGCAATATTAATTAACTCGGAGTCCTTAAAAAGAAATCCTTAATTAATTACATTTTTAATATTATTAATTCCACTAAATAATAATAATTGAATTCCCGAAATTTATTTAATATTATTTCAACAATAATAATTCCGCCGAAATTACATATACGACTTTCCCCGTGTTTAAGATATCGAACGTCCACGAATTTATTTAATTACTAATAATTAAATTAATTCGTTTCTTATTATCCGAGACTAGTACCACTCATCCTTATTATCATGTGGAACAAATCCACCTGCAGGGTTTACATGATAAACTTTATGAGCTCATCTCGGGGACGTTATCAGCCCGATAAACGGGACACGGTTTCCTGTCTATAATCTATAGCATGCCGTGTGTACGATTCCGATTCCCAATTTACCGAGTATCTCGACTAATCAATTAGTCTCACTCATTGGTAAGTTAAAGAACCGAGAATTGGACACACGCACCTATAATTATATAGGGATTAGGAATTCGTATATCCGTAATTCTGAGGTCTAGTTCGATTACGTCGATTAGTATAAATCGAACGCCCTCCCGTGGTCCTGCTCAATACACCAAGTGTACAAGTGTAACATAATAGTCAAGACCAACTATTACCCAGTCATACTACGACGTACCGATGGATTGTCCCTGTCCATCTAAGTCGTGAGCTTCTGTTCGATACTATACGAGTAACCGACAGTATGATCTTCCGCGTGTCTCCTCACGCCATACTGTCTACAACGTATATATCTAGGACTATTGCATTCAAGTACAAGATAGACAAAATGCCGACAGTTTGATTATTAGATGATGTAAAACACAGATAAGGAGTTCCATATTGTCACTAAACTAGACATTTAGAATATAACTCCATCAATCTCCCACTTATACTAAATCTCTAGTTGCCCTCTACCATACATCCGATACCCATCCCCTTCACGTGTCTCTTGAACGCTTCCGCTGGAAGTGCCTTCGTAAAGGGGTCAGCCAGGTTATCCGCTGATGCAATCTTGGTGACAACCGCATCGCCTCTCCTGACGATGTCTCTAATCAGGTGGTACTTGCGATCTATGTGTTTACTCGCATTGTGGGCTCGTGGTTCCTTTGCATTTGCCACTGCACCGCTATTGTCACAATAAATTGTGATAGCTCTAGGCATCTTAGGAACCACATCCAAGTCCAAAAGGAAGTTCCGGAGCCACACCGATTCTTTAGCTGCCTCAGAGGCTGCTACATATTCGGCTTCCATGGTAGAGTCCGAAATGCATTTCTGCTGAACACTCTTCCATGAGACTGCTCCACCTCTCAATGTGAACACATAGCCTGATGTAGACTTTCGCTGATCCTTATCAGATTGGAAATCCGAGTCTGTGTAACCAATAGGAATCAACTCGGACGCTTTGTAACTCAGAACATAATTCCTAGCCCTTCGCAGGTACTTAAGTATGTTCTTTACAGCAGTCCAGTGACCCTGTCCAGGGTTACTCTGATATCTAGCTACCATGCCCACGGCATAGCAGATATCAGGTCTCGTGCACAACATGGCATACATTAGACTTCCTACTGCCGAAGCATAAGGAACCTTCTTCATGTAATCTATCTCCTTTTGTGTTTTGGGACACATGTCTTTAGATAGATGAATTCCATGGCAGAAAGGTTGAGCACCTCTCTTGGAATTCTGCATGTTGAAACGAGCCAGAATCGTATCAATATATGAAGCCTGGGACAAGCTTAATGTTCTTTTCCGGCGATCCCTTATAACCTTGATCCCAAGAACATGCCCAACTTGTCCTAAGTCTTTCATATCGAATTGCTTGGACAACCATCCTTTTATGTCCGACAACATCTTCACATTGTTGCCAATTAGAAGGATGTCATCTACATAAAGCACGAGAAACGCCACACTGTTTCCGTCACTTCTCCGGTATACACACGACTCGTCCATGCTTTGAATGAATCCATAAGACTGGATAACCTCATCAAACCGCATGTTCCAAGATCTAGAATCTTGCTTCAATCCATAAATGGATCGGTTTAGCTTACACACTAGATGCTCTTGGCCTTTCTTGATGAAACCTTCTGGATGTCTTATGTAAATGGTCTCGTCAAGATTCCCATTCAAGAATGCTGTCTTGACGTCCATTTGCCACACCTCATAATCCATATAAGATGCTATAGACAAAAGAATCCGGATCGACTTTAGCATAGCTACCGGCGAAAAGGTTTCCTCATAATCGATCCCTTCTTTCTGAGTATACCCTTTCGCAACAAGCCTAGCCTTGAAGGTTTCAACCTTCCCGTCAGACCCTCTTTTTCTCTTGTACACCCACTTGCAACCAATGGCTTTTACACCTTTGGGCGGTGCTACAAGATTCCAGACCTGATTTGAATCCATTGATTCAATCTCAGATTTCATCGCCTTTTGCCAAGACTGAGCATCTTGATCTTTAAGTGCCTCGCCATAGGTCCAGTGATCGGCTTCATGTTCTCCAGGTAACAAGTCCGAAGACTCACCTATAAACATGAACCTATCGGGTTGTCGAACAACCCTCCCACTACGACGAGGCTCCGGTGTAACCTCAGTAACTACAGGTGCAGACTGTGGTGGCGTATCACCCGGTTGGGTTGGATCGAAGCCTTGATCGTCCCCTCTCAGTTCGTTTAGTATTATCTCACTCTTGGGCTTGTGATCCATTATATAATCCTCTTCCAAGAACCGAGCGTTGGTGCTAACAACGATCTTCTGGTCCTTAGGACTATAGAATAGACCACCTTTCGTTCCTCTAGGATATCCTATAAACAACCGAATATCTGAACGAGATTCCAACTTATCAGCCCCATGCTTCAGCACGTGTGCTGGACAACCCCAGACCCGAATGTGTTTCAAATTTGGCTTGCGCCCGGTCCACAATTCCGAGGGCGTCTTAGGGACTGATTTAGAAGGAACTAGGTTCAGGATATACGCCGTTGTTTCCAAGGCATATTCCCAGAACGAAACTGGTAGTTCTGAATAACTCATCATAGATCTTACCATTTCCATAAGAGTCCTATTCCTTCTTTCTGCTACACCATTCAGCTGGGGCGTGTATGGTGCAGTCATCTGGGAGTCAATCCCATTCTCTAATAAGTACGCCTTAAACTCTCCCGAGAGGTACTCTCCTCCACGATCAGATCGTAGAGTCTTTATGGTTTTACCATGAAGGTTCTCCACAAGAGCTTTGTACTCCTTGAACTTGTCAAAGCACTCGCTCTTGCGGCGCATCAGGTATATAAAACCATACCTTGAGTAATCATCAGTGAAGGTTACAAAAAATTCATAACCTCCTCTCGCTTGGACAGATAAAGGCCCGCACAAATCAGAGTGAATCAATTCCAGTACTTGGATCTATACCCCTTATCTCTAAAGGGTCGCTTGGTCATTTTTCCTTCCAGGCATGATTCGCAGATTGGAAAGTCCTCATCTTTCACACCACTGAGTATTCCATCAGTTATCAACCTTTGAATCCTACCCAAGTTAATATGACCTAGCCTAAGATGCCATAAGTACTTTTGATTCATCCTAGAAGGCTCCTTTCTCTTATTGGTACTAGATGTATTATTTGACTCTACTCGTTGCATCGTGGAATAATCAGGATTCAGTATATATAAGTTGCCTATCAATGTACCAGAACAAATATACTCACCATTCTTTTTGATAATAACAGAACTATCAAAAGAAACAGAATATTTATTCAAAACCAATTTAGAAACCGAAACAAGATTCTTTCTAAAATTCGGTACATAAAGACAATTATTCAATACCAAAACTTTATTATTAAAAGACAAATGAATATCTCCCACTGCAACTGCCGCCACTTTCGTAGCGTTGCCCATGTAGATAGTGATCTCTCCCTCTCTAAGCCGCCGGGTTTCCTGAAACCCCTGCAAAGAATTGCAGACATGATCAGTGGCTCCCGTATCCACACACCAGGTACCGGTGGATAACACCGCTAAACATGTTTCAGTGACTAAGGAAAAGTTCGTACCTCCTTGTCTGAGAGGACAATTAGACTTCCAATGTCCAGACTGCTTGCAACGGAAACACTTGCCCTTGGGCTTGTTCACTCCATTCTGTGGTCCACCATTTCTGGGTCCACTGGGTTTCCGTCCTTGTTTCTTCTTCCTCTTAGTCCCCGGAGGGCCAGGAAGTTTCACAGCCACAAGTGCCTAAGATTTCTTAAATATTCCCTCTGCCGCCTGGAGTTCAGTCAGGAGCTCCGCCAACGAATATAACCTCTTGTTCATGTTATAGTTCAGGCGGAACTGCTCAAAACTCCTAGGCAGAGACTGGAGCACTATATCGATCTGGGTTTCCCCATCGATAGCTCCTCCCATAATCTCTATCTCATTCAGATAGCCTATCATCCTAAGAACGTGATCCCTCACGGGCGTTCCTTCGGACATAGTGGCCGTCATGAGTTTTCTCATGGCATCTTGCCTGGCTGCCCTATCTTGACTACCAAACATCTCCTTGAGGTTAAGCATCATATCATAGGCAGTGGTCATGGCCTCATGCTGATGTTGCAGCACATTTGACATAGAAGCCAAAATGTAGCACCGCGCCATCTGATCAGCCTTGACCCACTTCCGATGAGCTTCCTTTTCCTCAGGAGTGGAGGTGTCAATAGGTTCATCAGGACAAACCTCATGGAGTACATATTTGTACTCCTCAGCAGTTAGGACAATGTCCAAGTTTCGTTTCCAATCAACATAGTTCGGACCAGTGAGTTTGTTTTCTTTTAGTATAATGGACAGCGGGTTGAGTGCCATATCTATAAAAGAGACAAATCAAACTGTCAAATTTAATTCGATATTAACTCCCTTAATTAATATCATTAAATCTACCAATCAATCCTAAAATCCCATCAGACTAGCATGCCACGTTCATGTGGACGTATACTAGTCCAAACGATTTTATAACTGGACTTTTACTTCGGTCGTACATCATTACAGCAGTGACTCCGATGGGGAGGATACTGTAAAGCGTACCTAAGTGTATACCATTTCTCAGTACTAAGTTAACCGCTCGGAAACTACACGCCCACCGCAAGCCACGTTAGTGTGGACGTTTACGTTGACATGCGGTCCCTTTACGATTTCCTATAACTGTCGAGCCTCAATTAATCCAAAGTTCCGTTTCCGTCTAGTAAGCCACGATAGTGTGGACGTTTACTAAACAAACAACTTTGTTAATTGAATTCCATTTAATAAATTTCACAATTTCGTTAATCAAAGCTTGATATCTCTTAAGTGAAACTCGAAGTTTCTAACCAGCGATCAATCATGCAATTGAGCCCTATCTCTCACAAAGTGAGGGAGCCAACCAGACAATCGATCTAGTCATCAAATGACTCGAATGTCTCTAATCTGTGTCATCGACATAACCAAGCGCTTTGGCTCCATTCCACTCCCCGGGGTGAGAATGAGTCGAGTTGAAATTAGTCTTTGAAAGACAGATTAGGCATTGCTTTGAAAAACTTAAGTGTTTAATTCTATAAATGGAATTGAATTCGAATTTTGATCCAGTGATATCCGTGTGTCAACTTTATCCGATAGGGAGGATGACACTAAAGCCAACTCGTAAGCGACACACATCACTATCAAAACAGAGAATGGAGACCGCGGGATTGTTTCCAATCCCTCTCCCACTTAGTTTTTACGAAAGGGATAACATTCACATGCATAAAATTAAAGCATAATAAAAGCACGTTAAACACACAAGAAGCAATTAACGTGGCCCGATTATTATGGCCTTTAAAACTTTGATGCACGTCTTCTCGGATCTTCGTCTCGTTGCTCGTCTCGGTCTCGGTCCATCACCGACTCGTCTAAGGACCAAGAGACGAACCCCTCCCACTGGAGTATCATCCCGGGCCCTCGACAAGCGATCCGTGATGTCCGTCGAACCCTCGCGTCGCTGCTGCCAAAACTCAAAACAGCGCCCGCCGTTTGAGGAACAGCGGTCGCTGGAGGAGCTGCAAACGGCGACCGCCGTTTGCCCTCCAGTGGGCGCCGTTTTTGCACAGTAGCTGCGGGTTCGACTTCTCGACCATCGTTCGTCCGTCCTTCGATCTTCTCTCGATCCACCAAGCAGCAGCAACATTACAAGAGTAATACTAACTACTTCCGGCATCGATCCTATACAGGAATGATCGATCCTACACACCCGGATAAACGAAAAAAAAAAACGAAAAACCCTAAACGACTCAACCCGTCGTTTTAACTATTACAAGCAAGCAACGATTCAAAACAAAATCTCGACAACCCCGAGAGTTTAACAAACCACAAAAATTACAGTACAATAAACAAGACCATAATAATCGGGTAACCTGCAAAACGAACTCGCAAACAATACAAGAACGCATAACCGGCTCTGATACCAATTGTTGGAAATCGACTCTCCGGGATGCGTTCGTTCGATCGCTCGAACATCCGAACCATCCCAGTCGACATCCGATGTCGCTACTTCCGTTCACGTAACAGCTTATATCCCGAATCACGCCCAGCCGTAGCCCCGGAGGACCACCGCGCGAAACGAGACTGGACTGTACCATTTTGGCGACCGCCGAATTCAGTCCAGCGGTCGCTGGAGGAACCGCAAACGGCGACCGCCGTTTGCCCTCTGGCGACCGCCGTTTTTACGCGAACAGCAACTCGACGTTGTTGTTCCGGGCTCGTTTCCGGGTCGTTTTTCCTCATCCGACTACCATTCCGGAGGTCCTAGAACCCCCAGTAGTCGAGGAATACGATCCACGACCCCGGAACCCGATCTACGTTCATGTATGATCAACGAGAATAAAGATCGAATGAATATGCGGAATAGAAGATCGATCTCATACCTCTCGGTCGATTGTTGAGACCTTAGCGATTGCTAGTGTATGACTCTGCCCTTGACTCCAACCGCTGTGTGGGCAACGATCCGTTGGGTCTCCCTTTTCTGCTTCTCTGATAAACCACCGCAATATCCTTTTTACTTTTCTGTGTAAAATAATTGCGCAAATCTTTATTAATTTTTACAGAAGAAATTATATTTGCGTTAACGCAATTAATTTCTGCTGCAAAAATAAATGCGGCGAATGTTAGGTTTAGGAGAGGGCAAGGGGGGGGGGGGTTTAAAAAGAGTTACACTAGGGACCTCTTAGGTAAATAAATTCAAGGCTAAAATGCAATATTAATTAACTCGGAGTCCTTAAAAAAAAATCCTTAATTAATTACATTTTTAATTATTACTAATTCCACTAAATAATAATAATTGAATTCCCGAAATTTATTTAATATTATTTCAACAATAATAATTCCGCCGAAATTACATATACGACTTTCCCCGTGTTTAAGATATCGAACGTCCACGAATTTATTTAATTACTAATAATTAAATTAATTCGTTTCTTATTATCCGAGACTAGTACCACTCATCCTTATTATCATGTGGAACAAATCCACCTGCAGGGTTTACATGATAAACTTTATGAGCTCATCTCGGGGACGTTATCAGCCCGATAAACGGGACACGGTTTCCTGTCTATAATCTATAGCATGCCGTGTGTACGATTCCGATTCCCAATTTACCGAGTATCTCGACTAATCAATTAGTCTCACTCATTGGTAAGTTAAAGAACCGAGAATTGGACACACGCACCTATAATTATATAGGGATTAGGAATTCGTATATCCGTAATTCTGAGGTCTAGTTCGATTACGTCGATTAGTATAAATCGAACGCCCTCCCGTGGTCCTGCTCAATACACCAAGTGTACAAGTGTAACATAATAGTCAAGACCAACTATTACCCAGTCACACTACGACGTACCGATGGATTGTCCCTGTCCATCTAAGTCGTGAGCTTCTAATCGATACTATACGAGTAACCGACAGTATGATCTTCCGCGTGTCTCCTCACGCCATACTGTCTACAACGTATATATCTAGGACTATTGCATTCAAGTACAAGATAGACAAAATGCCGACAGTTTGATTATTAGATGATGTAAAACACAGATAAGGAGTTCCATATTGTCACTAAACTAGACATTTAGAATATAACTCCATCACATACTCCCCAAACACGTGTCCTAGGAACATCCCTTTCTTGATCCTGAAATGACACTTCTTGGGATTCAACCTCATGTTGTAAGCCCCAAGGATCTCAAAGACTCGAGCGAGGTCCGCGACGTGGTCCGTCTCGCTCGCACTCTTTACAATGATGTCGTCAATGTACACTTCTACCGTTTTGCCGATTTCTCCGGCGAACATGGTGTTGACCAACCTTTGGTAAGTGGCCCCGGCGTTCTTCAGGCCGAACGGCATCCGCTCCCAACAGTATACGTTGCTCCCTATGTAGAAGGCGGTGTGGCGGGTGTCCTCGGGGTCCATCGGAATCTGGTGATATCCGGAGCTCGCATCCATAATGGAGAACATCGCGTGGCCCGCGGTGCTGTCGACCAGCTGGTCGATATGAGGCATAGGAAAATGGTCTTTGGGGCACGCCTCGTTGAGGTCGGAGTAATCGATGCAGAGTCTCCATTTGCCCCCCGTCTTCCGCACCATCACCGCGTTTGATACCCACGTCGCGTCGTGCGGGGCGAGACGTATTAGACCGTCCTTCAGGAGTTTGTTGGCCTCCGCGGTCAGTGCCTCGCCCTTCTCGGGTCCCATCTTTCTTCGTCTCTGGGCCACCGGGCGGCGCTTGGGGTCCAAGCGGAGGCGGTGACTGGCGTTTTTTGGGTCAACTCTCCCGAGCTCTCCGCTGCTCCAGGCAAATGTGGCCAAATTGGCCTTCAAAAACGACTCGAGGTCTGTCCGGGTCCCGGGGTCCATGAGGGAGCCGAGAAGCACATGCCGGGGGAGCTCTGGGGTCCCGACCTCGCATTGCACGGGTGCCTCGAGAGTTTCGACTCCACGGTCGTTCCGGAGACGGGTCTCGGGGAAAGGGTCGAGACTTGACTCACTGATGCTTGGGGATTCGAGGTCCTCCCCCGTCCCGAAACCAACGACTCGCTCGCCCATGCTGGAGCTTGGGGCATTCATGGCGCCCTCGTGTCCTGACTTCGGTGCGGCGCTGGCCTCGAGGACGGGGACCGAGACAACTGTGGTGGACGTCCTCTCCCCGAGCCCCCGGGAGGTCGGGGGGTCTAGGTCGAACACGCTTGTTTGGGCTCCTGGGGTACTGAGCCTAGCTAAGAGTTGATTGACCCGGGAGGTATCCGTCGCGGCTTCAGCCGTTGGGTCCGTTAGTTCATAAGAATTTGAATAGATCAAGCACTTTTTTGCCATCAGTTGGTCCCCTCTCACGGTGCCAATAGCTCCGGAGGGGACGGGGAACTTAATACAGTAATAGTAGGTGGAGGCCACAGCCTCGAAAGCTTCTAAGAAAGGCCTCCCCAGAAGTGCGTTGTACCCGCTAGCCCTATCTATTATTACGAACTCGAGGTTTCTCAACACCTTGACTTCGGGTTTGACGGAGTCTTCCAGCTCGAGAGGCAACGTGATCGTACCAAAGGGGGTTACCACGTCGCTGCCGAAACCCTTGAGCCTAAGGTCGCACGGGAGGATGTATTGTGCGAGCTGGCCCATCTGATCCAGGGCTTGTTTGTACAGGATGTTGCAATGGGCCCCGCTATCGATTAGCAGCCTCGAGACCTCCATCCCCAAGATGGGGGCTTTAATCACCAGGGCGTCCCTCTTAGGAAAGGTCACGCCGTCCTTGTCCGCGGGAGAGAACGAGATCTCCGCCTTCTCCGTGATCCCGGGGGGCGGGGTCGGTCGCGTCGCGTGATAAACCTGCCACACCTCGAGTTCACGCCGCCTCTTGCGTTTACTCTCGCTGGCGATCAGGCGCAGCCCGCCGATCATCAAGATTTGACCTCCCTGGCCCCGGGGTTGGTCATGGGTTTGCGGGTCGCGGCCCGCTCTTGCCTGCCCGGGGTTGCCCCGAACAGCTGTCCCGTCGCCCCGAGGTCCGGGGCGCGTGAGCAAGTCCCAAAGCTTGCCGTCCTCAAAGAGCTTCCACAGCTGTCTGAGCAACTGTCTGCACTGGCCCGTGGCGTGCCCGTGCTGGTCATGGAAAGAGCACCATAATCTCCTATCTAGCTTCCCTTCGGGGGCTCGCATGGGCCCCGGCTTGACCAATATGTCTCCTCTTACGGCCAGCAACACTTCCATCATGGTCATGGGGTCCTGACCGGTCTGCTCGACGAGCTTTACTTCCATCTCCTTATAGCTTGGGAGCGGGCGGCCCTGTTCATAAGACTTGTAAGGGGCCTTCCGCGGGGCGTGTGTGACCCTCCGGTCCACGGGCTCGGGATCCCGTCTCTTTTGCTCCGGGGTACTCTCATTTCCTCGCATGAGTCATTGGAACCAACACTGGGCCCCGGCTTTGATGCGGAAATCCTCGTAACTTCGCGGGTAGCTAAGCATCAGGTGATTGAACAGCTCCGAGTTCTTCCGGAGCCCACTCATGGCAGTGTGCAACTTTAAATAGTCACCGACCTCCTCTCCGCCGATCAGGATATCCCCTACTCGGTCCACATAGGACTCGTCTCTCTCGTCTGCCGCCTGCCTGACGCCGATTAGCCTCTGGCTTTGCTCGAGCCGGTTGACCTTTGAGGCGAAGTGGGCGACGAAACGTTGGACCAAATCGTTGAAACAGTGGATGGATCGGGAGGGTAGCCCCGCGAACCATTTGTGGGCCGTGTCCCCTAGGGTGAGGGGGAACAACCTGCATCTCGTGGCGTCACTGGCACCCCGTCCCGACATGTAGGTTCGGAAACGGCTGAGGTGGACCTCGGGGTCCGTCTTCCCGTCGTAGAGTGCGGTCTGCAGGGGCTGGATCTCGTACTGCATGACGGCGTGCTCGACTTCCAGGGCCAAAGGCTCCTTGCAGAAGTCGATCCGTTCGGGCTTGACTTGAGCCTCGGCGAGCCGTCTTTCTACCTCGCTTACTTTCTCGTACAGGTCCCGAAGGCCTGCCTCGGGTCCCAGCGCGGTCGGGAGTGGGATGACGGGGTGAGGGTCGCGTCTCCCCAACGTCTCTCGCAAATCTGCCCCGAAGTCCGGGGCCCCGTGTCCTGATGACGCGGACAGGTACTCGGCCGGGTCGTTCAAGTCGAATACCAGCCTCCTAGCCGGGGCGACGCGCTGATCACGGCTTGACTGCCCCGGACCGAGCCGATCGAGAGCGCTGGCCTTGACCTGTTTAGATGATGGGAAAAAGATGGGGGCGGTAAGGGCGTGCTTACGCTGAGTTAGGCTGGCCATGACTTCATCGATCTTTTCCGGCGTGTCGAGCATGCGGCTCGTGAATAGCGCCGGGGTGGCGGGGACCAGTGGGTCTCGGCGTGGGCCGGGGCGTGCGCGCCGGTTGTGTCGCTCGGTGAGTAGATGGCGTCTCAGGCGTTGGGCTTCGGTGCTGCTTCGCACCTGCCGACGCGCGGATCGACGTGGTCCGGGATCCTTCTTGTGGATCTCAGCCTCCGAGGCGGGGTAGCACCCGTGAGTGGTCGGTGCAGGGAGCACGGGTTCGTCTTCCACGGGCATCTTTCCTCGCTCTGACCTTCTCCGAGTGGCGGATCTCGAAGAGTCTGACGCTGTGGCTCCGTCTTGCTCCTGGCTGGACATGGCTTCTTCTATAGCTTTTTTCCTGGGTCTAGAAATACAACCCCCTCCTTCTAGCGCCAACTGTTTTGGGTCGTTTTTGTTGGAAAGAATGAGATACGGGGTGGATACGAGGGTTTCGCAACGACTACCAAAGCATGTGAATTTTTATGTAGAAAGGGTTGAAATTTCTAAACCCGGGGAGGAAAAGGATAAGAATTCCGAGATGAAGAAGATAATGTCTTTATTTTTATATGACTTTTATTCGGTAATATTCGCCGCCCTTACAATGAGACGAGGGGTCGGTTTTTATAGGCGAGAGCACATGCTCATGCAGAGCCACGACATCATGACACGTTTAAGATCTAATCTAGGATCATTAAATGCCGAGGCACGATTCCGAGTTGGGTTTAAGCGAGGCCCGGGGTCTGGCTTTTGTGGCGTCCGTGCGGCTCTCGCCACGGGACCTTCTTGCGGTGGTGCTTTCCTGCTTGTCTTCTATGCTTGTTATGGGGTTCTGCTCTCTTTCTGCTTGGCCCGGGGTGGCTCCTCGGACGCGCTGCGTGCACCTGGGTCCGGGGTCCGGTTGGGACTCCTCGTGAGGTTTTCGCTGAAGTCTGATCCGGGTTGTCTTTTCCTCGGGACGAGTCGGCGCGGCCCCCTCTCTCTTTGTTGGTATCCCGTGACTACCCATTGCATGATTTGCATGGATTCGGACCTGGGGTCTGATGCCGTCTCGCTACGTTGGTCTTGAGTGCGGCGGGCGGGCCCTACTTCCACGTGTACAAATCGGTATTTTATCCCCCAACAGAGCCCAAGTAGCTCTTTTCTTCACCTATAAAAGGAGCTCCATAGGCATGAAGAAGAACACACCAAAACCTAGAGAGCTCTAGCCCTAGCCTCTCCTCTCTCCCTCTCCCTCTCTCGTCCGCCGCCCCCTTCGGCCGCCTCCCTCGGAGGACCGCCGCCCGGAGCCGCCGCCCAGCGCCGCCGCCGGCAGCCGCCGCCTCGCCGGAAATTGTGTCCGGCGCCGTTTTGCTGGCCTGTTTTTCCCGTCGTATTCTCCCTCTCGTATTTCTAGTGCAATACGCGAGTGGGATTACCTATACGAGGTGAAACCTGATTTGACGAGAGACGCCGGAGGTTTGAACGCGCAACGCCCGAGCACGACCGAGCCAAGCCCGCCCGCGCCCGAGCGCCGCCGTGACCAGCCGAGAGCCACCCCGGCTCTCCCCGTGTTCAGCCCGCACGCCTCGCGTGCATCCCCGCATCGCATCCGCGCGACTTCCGACGAACCTAGTTTTGTCCGACGAATCCCTAAGGTACTCACGATTAAACTTGGATTTAATTGTTTTGCGTTAATTGTTTGCGCTAAGTACTGGGATTATAATTGACAAATAAAATTAATAGAGATTAATTTAATTGTTAATTAAAATCAATTTGATTTGAATTATATAATTGTGATTATGTTAATTGTCAAATTGACGCAATTAATTATGTGTGCATGTTTGCGTAATTAATTAGTAGTGTAATTAATTTATATGATAAATATAATTGCGCTAGAAGTAATTAATTTATTTGATAAATTTAATTGCGCTAAGATTTAATTTGTGTAGTATGGGATGCATGAATTAAATATTTAATTATTTGATAATTAAATTAAATGGTGGATTATTTATTTAATAGATTTGGATTAAATCAATTAATGCATGTAATATTGAAAATATGATTTTCAATAAAATAAAATAAAATAAAATTTTTGTTTTCCGCTGCGTATACATGCACGATCCCCAACAGTGAATCTGAAATTGATTAATTGTCTATGAATATAATCACCTTTAAGCACGTTGTTTGTTGAATTGATTGATTTAATGTTATTTGATTGGGACTTAGTTGTTTCTATTAAGACATTTATTTTTATCTAATAGTTCAAACAATGCCTAATTTGTTATTAAGTGACAATTCAATGTCGAACGTGAATTCACCTCGGGGAGTGATTCATCTAGACTTGTTTTTGTTAAAACAAATTAGAGATTTTCGAGTCATATGATGACATAAAATCGATGATCTGCTCGGCTCCCCCATTTATGGGAGATAGGGTCATTTGCATGATGAATCGCTGGTTAGAAGTTTCGAGTCTTCACTTACGAGACATCACGTTTGAGTATTGTGATATTAATAAATTGAAATAGAAAAGAAGTATCAATATTTAATTTAGTGAAATTATTTATTGACCAATTAAATAATTGATTTAAATATTCGATCAACAAGGTGATAGATTAATTATTTGATTTAATTGTTAAATCAAGTTAATTAATAGAGCACCAATTTAATTTACATACCTCGTTTTAATTGTGATTAAATGCTATGTGAATTATATGACTTTTGTGAGATATATATATTGTGATATATATTATGATCGTATGTACTCCATTAGGATGGCCTATAGAGAACATAGTTGTTAGGAATCAACAATCGATCGCTCACTCATTCTGATGAGATGAATAATCTTGTAGTCCTCCATTCTCTCCCGAGAATGTATATCAAGCCATAAAGAAGAACCGATGTGTCGTTCTTTCTTCTTTCCTTCTGCCGACGGTAAATCATGAGAAAGCCACTTACAAGTAGTATGGTATGCTGTGTTAGCGGGGAGTACTGCTTGTGAGTCAAGCTGTGATTTACCGACATATGATGGAGACGTGTTAGCCACGATTCCCTTAGACTTGTGCAGTCGGATAGATTAACTATGGGCTGTGCACGTTTATTGGAATCCAACTTTCACTTCTCATATCGGTGGGTCGGTCTTGACACATGGTTGACTTTGAAGGGTACGATTAACGTAGTTCATTGTCTTGGTGAGGAAAAGCTAACTTTAGGATCACATAGAGATGTGATTGAAAAATAGTTTTCTACCATTGGGTAAACATAACTGGGCTAGATTAACTACGAGTTATGGTTTTCGCCTTTGGACCTAAAGCCCATCTAAGGAAAATTGGATTTTCCCGTCTGTTCGCTAGAGGATAGTGGAATTCGAAAAATTTAGTGGGAGGCAATTAAAATTCCTAAAAGTCCTTACAATTTTAATTGCAATCATAATTCGAACTATCACTAATTAATCTTCTTAAAACTTTTCTCAGTAATCATGTCTAAAAATCCCCTAGCGTCGATCCTCGACCAAAACAAACTCACTGGCCCAAACTATCTTGATTGGCTACGCAATCTCAAACTTGTGCTGCAACTTGATCACCTTACTTATGTCTTGGATGATAAGTTTGACTTTGACCCGGACCTCGATCATACTGACGAGGAGAAGAAAGACATGGAGATATGGAAAGAGGACAATAATACTGTTCGATGCTATATGATAGCCGCCATGTCTCCTGAGCTTGCTAGGAAATATGAAACGTATGAATGGGCTCATGATATCAAGATTCATCTTGATGGCCTATACAGTGAGAATATTAGGACCGCGAGGTTCACTGCTACGAAGGAGCTGACCACTATGAAACTACGCGAAGGGGCTTCGGTCCACGAGCATGGTATCAAAATGATCAGTCTCATTGAGAAGCTAGTGAATTTCAAGGTCGTCCTACCTGAAGAGCTCTCGGTGGATATGATCCTCCTGTCTCTCCCAAGTTCGTATGAACCGTTCATAGTGAACATCAACATGAACAAACTGGTACCACCTCTCGAGGAGCTGCTTAACATGTTGGTCAGTTTTGAAACGACTATCAAAAAGGAGAAGTCTGTTCTCATTGCTTCGACTTCTGAGAGGAAGCGTTCCTATCCGAAGAAGAGGAAAGAAAATGTTTCTTCCTCGAGCAAGATGGTCTATAAAAGGAAGAAAGGTGGATCTAAGGACAAAGTCGTCAAATCTGTTGATGACGTTTGTCACCATTGTGGAAAGAAAGGCCATTGGCGCCGTAACTGCAAGGAGTACCTTGACCAGAAACGTTCTGGGAATGGTACGTTTTACATAGAAGTAAATTTATCCTTAAATTCTTCTTCATGGGTATTGGATACCGGTTGTGGCTCACATCTCTGTAATGATTTGCAGCTCATGACAAGAAGTAAGAAGCTCAAGGAAGGTGAGACCTTCTTGAGGATGGGGAACGGAGCAAGAGTTGCTGCTGAAGCCATCGGGACTATTTACTTATATGTTTCTAATTCTCGTTTTAAATTAGTTTTGAACAATTGTCTTTACGTTCCATCGCTTATTCGGAACCTTATTTCTATTCCTGTTTTGGATAATGAAGGTTATTCTTTTGTTTTTGGAAATTCGATTTGCCTTATACAAAAGGACGATAAAGTGATATGTGAGGGACGTCTATCGAACAATTTATATGAACTTAACTTAAACGAGATCTCTGTTAATGTGCTAACAGCAAAACGAAAAGAAATTAGTCTTAACCCCGCACAACTTTGGCATGCCCGACTAGGACATGTTTCCTTGAGACGATTGAATGAGTTCCTAAAGGAAGGGCTATTCACACTTGATGATGTGAAATCGCTCCAAGCTTGTGAAGCTTGCCTAAAAGGGAAAATGACCAAGTCTCCCTACAAAGGGACAATGGCACGTGCTGAAGGTCTATTGGATCTGATCCATACAGACGTGTGTGGTCCACTAAGTGTTAGTGCGAGGGGTGGATTCAACTACTTCGTAACCTTTACCGATGATTATTCAATGTATGGTTACGTGTACTTAATGAAGCACAAATCAGAGACTTTTGAAAGGTTCAAAGACTTCCGACATGAAGTAGAGAATCAACTTGGGCTTCGTATTAAGCAACTACGATCCGATCATGGTGGCGAATACTTAAGCGCTGAGTTTATAGACTATCTAAAAGAGAATGAGATTCTCTCTCAGTGGACTCCTCCTGGAACACCTCAGTTGAACGGAGTGTCCGAGCGTCGTAACCGAACCCTGTTGGACATGGTTCGATCTATGATGAGTGTCACTGAGTTACCGGCGTACTTGTGGGGTCACGCACTCTTGACAGCCGCCTATTTGCTAAATAGACTTAACACTAAAGCAGTTAAATCCACACCTTATGAACTTTGGCATTCCCGATAGCCCACGTTCAAACATATAAAGATATGGGGTTGTCCCGCTTACGTGAAGCGGCTAGTGGGGGATAAGTTGGATAGTAAATCCGACTTATGCTACTTTGTGGGATATCCCGTGGATTCCATGGGATATGAATTCTACTATGTTTCTGAGGCAAAAGTGTTTGTCTCGAGAAATGCTCTGTTCCTTGAGAAGGAATTCCTAGCGGATGGAAAAGGCAGCATAGTAAATCTCGAAGAGGTTCGAGATGACGACCCACAAACTGAAGTTCATGCACCAGTCCCTGAACCAGAGCCAATTCAACAAACCACTAATACACCTCCACGACCGACAGTCCGTAAATCCGAAAGAGTTCGGAGATTTCCTGATCGGTTGTTCCTCGTTGATAGTGATCACGAAATCATTGATGTTGGATCCGATCATAGAACCTTCAATGAAGCCGTATTGGATACGGACAAGGGACATTGGCTTACTGCCATGAAATCCGAAATGGACTCCATGTATTCCAACAACGTATGGACGTTGGTAGACCCACCTAAAGGAATCGTTCCCATAGGCTGCAAGTGGATCTATAAAAGGAAAGTTGGAGCTGATGGAAAGGTTGCGACCTTTAAAGCTAGGTTGGTGGCAAAAGGATATACTCAAAAGCAAGGTGTTGACTATGAGGAAACCTTTTCACCAGTCGCTATGCTTAGATCCATTAGGATTTTGCTGGCCATCTCTGCGTGGTACGACTACGAGATATGGCAAATGGATGTGAAGACCGCGTTTCTCAATGGGGACATTGAGGAGGAAATTTATATGGCGCAGCCGGAAGGCTTCATATCTCCTGGAGAAGAGCAAAAGGTTTGCCGACTCCAGCGATCCATTTATGGATTGAAACAAGCATCCCGAAGTTGGAACAAACGTTTTGACAACACAATCAAAGAGTTTGATTTTGTCAAGAACCCGGAGGAACCTTGTGTATACAAGAAGGTTAGTGGGAGCGCCGTGACATTTTTAGTGCTATACGTTGATGACATACTACTCATTGGGAATGATGTAGGTATGCTGCAGGCAACGAAAGCATGGTTGTCCACACGTTTCTCGATGAGATACGAATCTATAAAGATAGATCTAGAATGATGATCGGCCTATCACAATCCTTGTACATAGAAACCATTTTAAAACGGTTTAACATGGAAAACTCCAAGAGAGGGTTTTTACCAATGTGTCATGGAATTCGTCTCTAAAAAACCATGTGTCCAGCAACGGAACCGGAAATCGAGCGGATGAATCGCACACCATACGCATCCGGTATTGGAAGCGTGATGTATGGCATGCTATGTACTAGACCTGATATTGCTCATGCTGTGAGCGTCACGAGCAAGTATCAGTCTAATCCTGGACCGGCTCATTGGAAAGCCGTGAAGGACATTCTTAGGTATTTGCAAAATACCAAAGAGATGTTCTTAGTCTATGGAGGTCACGATTTGAAAATAGAGGCGTTTACGGACTCTAGTTTTCAATCTGACGTGGACGACTCTAAGTCGATATCGGGATTCATATTCAAGCTAAACGGAGGTGCCGTCTGTTGGAAAAGTTCCAAGCAGAAAAACACGGCTGATTCCACCACCGAAGCTGAATATGTTGCAGCAAGTGAAGCTACAAAAGAGGCTGTTTGGATACGGAACTTCATCCAAGAGTTGGGAGTCGTTCCGAGCGCAAGTGATCCAGTAACGTTGTACTGTGATAACACGGGGGCCGTAGCACAAGCTAAGGAACCGAGATCTCATCAGAAATCCAAACATGTACTGAGGAAATATCATCTGATCCGCGAGATCGTTGAGAGAGGTGACGTCTTCGTCGAAAGAGTCACTTCGGGAGATAATATAGCTGATCCCTTTACCAAGCTTTTGTCTAGATCTGTCCACGAGAAACATCGAGAGTCGATGGGACTTAGATACGAGAGCAGTTGGCTTTAGGTCAAGTGGGAGATTGATAGAGTAGGTGACCAACAAGCCAACCTGTGGTTGTGGTCGAACCTAATTTATTATTTAATTAATAAATATTATCAATTTATTTCGAAATTATGAAAGATTATTAATTATGATTAATTAAGGCATATGCTATATCTACTCCCCATGTTGAATCATAGATATAGTCCTGTACAGTTACACATGTTGTATGAATTCGGTTTTGTGGAAACCGAGAGATAATTTTGTTTACACAACGTAACTGGTCAAACTCAGTTCTTAGTCGATGGGTTACGCCAATAACAAGGATACCCGGCCATTCCCCCTTGAGACTAGCACTTAGTGTATGTGGGCTAATCTCGAGCCTCGGTGTTGGGACATCGACATATTTGAGTGGGTGCTCACTGTTGATGAGTTCACTGAACCCCCTCTCCCTGGAATCTCTAAGTGGTTATCACTGATCGAGTAGAGAATTCCATAATATAGTTGTACACAATTAATCCTTAAGACCCAGAAATCACCGTGACTTCATCAGAGGACTAGCTGTATCGTAACGTGTCTCTGATTCCCTGGAAAGGGAGTAAGTCGAAAAAGGAGGCAATGTTCGTGCAGTTCGAATTCTGATGTGAAGTCTGTGCATGGTAGTAGGGGATCTGATCGCTTGATATAGATCATGGATGTCCTATGTGGTTCGTAGTCCCGGAATCTCTAGCCAGAGTTGAACAGTGAGGTGATTAGAGAAATGTGTTTCTCTAGATCAATCACGACTGGATTATACGAAACCTAGAACGTTCGCAAAGTTATCAAACTTTACAAGAGATCTCGATTGACCAATATCTCTAGTTTGATCAGGACATATGAATCGGAGGAATCGTACTGTACGCTAACTATATTACAAGTTTCTTGCAGGCACTTCATTTGTATCTAGGGAATTAGTGAAGCGTGGTTGCTAGACGCTCGTCACTGATTCGTTGGGCACCGAATTGGTCGGAGATTAAATAATATGATTATTAATCTGAAACTATCGGGAGTAGTTGATATAAGAACAATATGTTGTTCGAATCACAATGTGTTGTGAGCCCACGGCTAGTTATACACCTGAAACATTGAGGGTCACATTCTCGTGTAAACCGATCCTTGAATACGATCATGTATTAATTAACTGTTAATTATGTACATATAGTCGGAGGTCAATATGATTGAATCCGAGATTCATAATTGTGATTATGAGTTGGAAATATTACTGAGCTAAAGAAAACGGACACGATGGTGTACACTTTCTATTTTGGGAAATTTCCCGATTTAGCAGTACCCCTGAAATGGGCTTTCCGATTTTGTGAAATTGGAAATTTTTATTATTATTTCATATCGATGAGAAAATTGAAACGAGAAAGAAAATATAATCGTTATATTTTTCGGAGATCGAATTGATTGTCAATTTGGGAGAAACGTAATGACGGCTAATGAATTGGGCCGGCTAGGGTTAATGGATCCGATCCATTAGGGTTTGAGCCCAAGTAGCTCTTTTCTTCACTTATAAAAGGTGCTCCATAGGCATGATGAAGAACACACCAAAACCTAGAGAGCTCTAGCCCTAGCTTCTCCTCTCTCCCTCTCCCTCTCTCGTCCGCCGCCCCCTTCGGCCGCCTCCCTCGGAGGACCGCCGCCCGGAGCCGCCGCCCGCCGCCGCCCAGCGCCGCCGCCTCGCCGGAAATTGTTTCCGGCGCCGTTTTTCTGGCCCGTTTTTCCCGTCGTATTCTCCCTCTCGTATTTCTAGTGCAATACGCGAGTGGGATTACCTATACGAGGTGAAACCTGATTTGACGAGAGACGCCGGAGGTTTGAACGAGCAACGCCCGAGCACGACCGAGCCAAGCCCGCCCGCGCCCGAGCGCCGCTGTGACCAGCCGAGAGCCACCCTGGCTCTCCCCGTGTTCAGCCCGCACGCCTCGCGTGTTGGAAATCGATATCCCGGGGTATCAAAATTGCGGAACTGATAACCCCGACCGAAATCCCATCGCCAGAAACACGCGAACCACCTAACGGAACCGGGCCCGACAAGAGAATCACCGCCGCGGAAAAAACCCGCGGCTAGAAAACCTAGCCGAGCCCCCGCCGGGGCTCGCGATCGCTGCCCTAGCGATCGCCGGGGATGCACGCGCATCCCCGTGGGGCTGTTCCGAACAGCCCCCGACGGTGAGTCCGGCGACTCACCGCCACCGCCGAGGAGGGCGGTGCGCCCAGCGCACCCGCCGCGGCCCAGCCGCGGCTGCCCCCGCGATCGACCGTAAAGTCGATCGCATGCCCCGGCGTCCAGCCGGGGCGTCCTCGTGTGGGCCCCGCGATCGACGCCCTAGGGCTCGATCGCACCCCTCGGCTCCCAGCCGAGGGTCCTTCGAACCTTCGCCGGGGATCTCGAATCCCCGTCCCCGAAGTTCGTCGTTTTTCCCGGATCGTGCGTTCATGTATGTATCACAATTATATCACATAAAATCACACAAGGGAGTTTATGATTTTACCTTTTGATTCGTTGTGCGGAGAAACAAAATCAATTGATGACCTTACGATCTTCCCACGTATTCCTTGCACTAGCTTGAACGTCGGGTGGGCGACGATCCTCCAAGCTTATGGATCCTCTTCTCTCTCTCTCTACTTTCTCTCTCTAGAAGAATTATGATCTTCAAGTTATATATGAGAATAGAGAAGACCATGTAGTGCTTTTATAGGCTACGTAGGGGATCTAAAGGAGGTGGAATATTGGGCTTCCAATATTAAAGATTAAATTGAGCCCAAGCCCGAATCTATTAATCCTCTATTAATATTAATTAATTTATTTTCCACTATATAAATTAATTGCACTCCCAATATTAAACCATATTATATCAAATAATATTTCTCCGGTAGTATTATTTATTCCGTGTATTTAAGATTTAAATATCTATGAATAAAATTAATTTATTGCTAATTAATTTATTCATCTCTTGAATCCGAGACTAGTACCATTCAACCTTAATTATTGTGCGGAACGAATCCACTCATGAGGTTTACACAATAATTCCTTATGAACTCATCTCGGGGATATTATCAACCCTTCCAGGATACACTTTCCCGTCAAGTATTCACGGCATGTCGTATATAAAATATAGTAACCCAACTTAGCCGGTAATTAACCCAATAATTAAATCGGTTAATTCCTTTGGTAAATCAAAGTTACTTATATTAAATATACACACCCGCAATAGTATCGGGGATTAAGAATAAAATACTCTGAGACTTGAATCGATTATCGCAGGCAATCCTAATCGATAAATCTCAAGCGATCCGCCCAATACACCAAGTGTACAAGTGTGATAAAATAATTAAGACAAATTATTTTCTCTCTCACACAACGACTATACCGATGGATTGGTCCGTGTCCATCTAGGTCGTGAGCAACTGTTTGATTAAATACGAGTAACCAATAGTATGATCTTCTGTGTGGGCCCGACACACCATACTAACTACAACGTATAGAATCCAGGACTATGATTTGCATATATCTAATTATTAATAATTAAATGCAAACAATTGTTTATTAATTAAATAGATTAAATGCTATGACCGTGAGTTTACTGTTATTTAAATCTAGACATTAAGTACACAACTCCAACAATCTCCCACTTGTACTAAGGTCTAGTCATTTCCTCCAAACTCCCGACCCCCATACTCATCACGTGCTTAAATTGTACTTCCAAGAAGTACCATGTGAATGAGCACTCTAGGTTGCCGCTCTGAAGTTATCTTGGTGACTACAGCGTCATCTCCCTCGACGATGACTCGTATCAGGTGGTACTTGCTCTATGTGTTATCATCACTTTTGACTTATGACTTCTTCTAGTTTACCGTGCACCGCTATCCAATAGCCTTTGGTAAACTAAGAGTCATATCCAAGTCAAGAGATTATCCCGGAACCTAACCAAAACTTCCGCTGCCTCTGAGGCTGCTATTCGGTTATGAGAGAGTCTGAGAAGCGTCCTGCTTATCACTCTTTCATTTCATGGTTCCACCTCTTTCTAAAAGCGAATACATAGCCTGATATCGACTGACACTGGTCCTTCTCTGATTTGAGATCTGAGAATTTGTAATCAAAGAAGATTTCGTCTTGCTTAATCTAGTACTTCCAAGTACTTTTACAGCATTCAAATATCTCTTGTCCAGATTACTTTGATATCCTCCCACTACGCAAACCGCATAGTTGATATCAGGTTATCGTTTTACAACATTGCATCTATAAAGCTTTCCACACTTGAAGTGTGGGAAACTGATTTGTCTTTATCTATCTCCTTCATGTGTTCGAAACACATACCCTTTAGATAGATATATATTCTGTATCTGAAAGGCAATAACCTTTCTCAGAATTATGCATGTTTAAAACAAACCTTAATCGTATAAGATATCTAGGAGAAGTACAATGTTCTTATCCTTAGATCGAAAGATCTCAAGAACATGTTCCAACTTCTACTCAATCTTATATCCCGATTCATTTAGAAAACCATCATTTTATGTCTGATGACACTCTCTCATTGTTGCCAATGATAAAATGTTATCTACATAAAATTCCGAGAAACACCACTTGTTTCCATTACGTCTCCAATACACCTTTCGTCAATGCCTTTTGATGAATCCATCAGATGGACTATCTCATCAATTCGCAAGTTCCACGATTTACAGCTTCGCATCAATTCCATAAATGGATTGACTTGTACTCTAAATGATCTTGCCTCTTAACAATAAACCTTTATTGCTTTCTAAGTAGGCACATTTAGATCCAGTATTGCCCATATGCAGAGTTAGGGATCGATTTCATCTTTACTAGATCCAAAGTCTGAAACTCCTCTAGTCTTATGAACATCTTCGGTTGTCCAACAACCTCCCACTGCAATGGCATTCCAGTGTATAAACAGTAATAACAGTAGGTGCAGTTAGTGGTGTACTTCTACTCGGTTTGGCTGGTTCTAAGTCTTTTTGTCCTTTTTCTCATTCCAAGGTATTACGTCAGTTAGAGCTTTGTAGTTCATCTAATAGTCTTCTTCTAAGAACCGGACGTTAGAACTTATAACGTCCTTCTGGTCCATAGTACTATAGAACACAACATTTTTGTTCATCTAGGATATCCTACAATCACATTGAATGTGCCGTTGTCTCCAGAAATATCCATAGAACATAGGTAGTTCCGAACAACTTGTTATTTTATTATTAGAATCCCATTTCTTATTACTGACACACCATTTCTACACGTGAGTGTATGGTGTAGTCATTTGAGACTTAATCTCAATCTTTGATTATGCTATGTATTATTTAGATAGGTGATGGCCTCCGCGATCAAGTCGCATGCTCCTAATGGATATACTTTGAAGGTTCTCCATAATAGCTTTGTGTCCATTGACTAGTCGAAACATTTTGCTTTTATGGCACATCAAGTACTCTAATCCATTTCCGAGCATTCTTGAAAGAATTACTCGTACCTTTCTAATCACACACACGTCTGCATATATCATTGATCATTCTCAATACTTGTCCGAATTCTATCCTTTACCGAAAAGTATACTTAGTTGTATTATCTTCCAAATTCAATTCTTAGGTCGGAAGGTCCATTCCTTCAACTATAATTGATTAAATCAATTTCGACCATTTGAATTTTATTTGAATAAATACTACTAAGTATAAGAATTCACAAGTATAATGATTTAACAAGAAATATATCTAATAAGTAAAACAAGTTATAGAACGGTTTGTTGCATCGTGGTAGACTAAGGATTCATCATTCACACTATTGCTATCTAATGTACCAGAATAGATAATGCCATTATTTCTTATCAAAATCATCAACATGATTAAAGAAATAAAATATCCATTCATAAATAATAGAAATTCAGAACAAGGTTCTTTCTAAAATAAAGGGTACATAAAGCAATAAATTTGAATGAAATCCTATAACTACTCAAAAGCAGATAAAATGTCTTCCACCGCAACAGCTGCCTCCTCTACAACTTTTGCCCGTGTAGACTCGAACTCTTCTTCTCTAAGTCACCGGGTTTTCTGGAACCCCTGCATTTAAAGAAATGCACATACCGTCAGTGGTTCCATATCTACACACCAGATTTCTGGTAGATAATACCGCTGACTATGTTTTTACGACTTAAAGAAAAATTCATACCTTTGAGAGGACATTCAGACTTCCAGTGTCTAGACTTATTGCATCGGAAGCACTTGCCTCTTGGCTTGGCAGCCCCCACTCGTGGTCCATTCCTCTTGGCACCACTGGGTTTCCAGGCTTGCTTCCTTTTCTTGCCCCTACCTCCAACAGGCTTCAAGCCTTTGGACTTGGTAGCTACGAGCGCTTGAGACTTGCCCTTCTTGTAGATCCCCTCTGCCGCCTTCAGTTCAGTCAGGAGTTGCGCAAGAGTATAAGATAGTTTATCCATATTATAACTCATGCGAAACTGCTCAAAACTAGGGGTCAGAGACTGGAGTATGATGTCGACTTGCGTCTCACCATCAATTTGAGCTTCTAGGATCTCAAGTTCATTCAACAAACTCATCAGAAAACAACTCGTGCATGTATACGCAGCAGAAAACAAAAATTTTATGAAAAACGGTTTTTCATTAATGTAAACATTTTACATTATATTGTATTTTATTTATTGAAAATCATATTTTCAATGCATTAATTAATTTAATTCAAATCTATTAGAATAAATAATCCCCCATTTCAGTTAATTATCAAATAATTAAATATTTAATTCATGCATCCCATACTACATAAATTAAATCTAGCGCAATTAAATTTATAAAATAAATTAATTAATATCATATAAATTAATTACTTCTAACGCAATTATATTAATCATATTAATATATTACACTAAACAATTAATGATTATATTTACAATTAATCAATTTCACAACCTATATACCACTGTATATTAATCATATTAATATATTACACTAAACAATTAATGATTATATTTACAATTAATCAATTTCACAACCTACGCTATAATACCACTTTTGGGGAATTGTGTATGTATACGCAGCTGAAAACAAAATTTTTATGAAAACCATTTTTCATTAATGTAAACATTTTACATTATATTGTATTTTATTTTATTGAAAATAATATTTTGAATATTATTTGCATTAATTGATTTAATTCAAATCTATTAGAATATATAACCACCATTTAATTTAATTATCAAATAATTAAATATTTAATTCATGCATCCCATACTACATAAATTAAATCAATTAAATTTATCAAATAAATTAATTACTTCTAGCGCAATTATATTTATCATATAAATTAATTACTTATAGCGCACTTATATTAATCATATTAATATATTACACTAAACAATTAATCACGTCAAGCACTTAATTTGCGTTAAATTAAAAATTAACATAATCATATTATTTAATTCGCGTCAAATTGACAATTAACATAATCATATTATTTAATTCTAATCAATTTAAACATTCGCACATAATTAATTTCGTCAAATTGATAATTAACATAATTATATTATTTAATTTTAATCAACTTGAATCGTGCAATTAAATTAATCAAATTAATTAATTACACATATATAATTAATTACGTAACCATGTGCACATTATCAGTTTGCGTGAAATTGACAATTAAGATAATCATATTATTTAATTTGAATCAATTTGAATTTAATTGACATTTAAATTAATCACAATTAATTTTTCTTTATCAATTAAAAATCCTATAGCGCAAAGCGCAAACATTTAACGCAAACAATTAAATCTAAATTTAATTGTAAGTACCTCCTGGATTTATCGGACGAAACGAGGTTCGTTGGAAGTCGCGCGGATGCGACACGGGGACGGCACGGGCAGGGGCGGTGCAAAGATTCATCGGACGAAACGAGGTTCGTTGGAAGTCGCGCGGATGCGACACGGGGACGGCACGGGCAGGGGCAGAGCCACTAAGGAAGCTCTAGGGGCTTAAGCCCCCCCTAGATTTATTATTTTTGTTTTTTTAGATGTAATATTTATATAAAATCGGTCTACTTTAATGATCAGTCCCTAGAGCCGGAGACAAAAATCATTAATGAGTAGGGAGTGATTATTATATTTAACAAATTTAACTAATAAAAATATTAACGCTAAGGATTAATTGCTTAATAAATTCAACAACAATTATTATTTTTATTATTGCAGTTCCCAAAATTTACTAATGTCTAATAAATATAATATTAATAAATTAATCTAATCTCAATATGTTTAATCAATAATTATTATGTTAATAAACCAATAAATTTAATCAATGTCTAATAAATATAATATTAATAAATTAATCTAATCTTTAAAACGTCAATGAGTTTGATCAATAATCATTATCTTAATAAACCAATTAATTTAATCAATAATTTTCATTTTAATACATTATTTTAATTTTCATAAATTCTATATTATTTAAATTAAATTATAGTATTTAAATATTTAATTAAATTGCTATTCATTCATTTAAAAAATATATTTAAATATATATTTTTTATATTTTTAATGTTTTTTATAAAGGTTATTTAAAAAAAAATCTTACAAATAAATAGTGATTTTATTAAACATATTTTATATTTAATATAATTTTTTTATATTTTATTTTATCAAATATTTAAATATATTATTTTTATCATTTTAATATATATATATATATATTGACATAATATATTAGCAAAGCCCCTACAGCATAATTTTTCTAGCTCCGCCACTGGGCACGGGTCGTGTGCGGGAAGAGCCAAGCGAGTGGCGGGGCTCTCGGCTGGACTCGTGTGTCACGGGTAGAGCGCACGTGCGTGGCTCGGGCTGTGCTCGGGCGTTCCATCGGCGTCTTTCGTCTAATCAGGTTTCACCTCGTATAGGTAATCCAACTTACATATTGCTGTAGAAATACGTAAGGGAGAATACGACGGGAAAGACGAGCCGGAAAAACGGTGCCGGAATCGGATTCCGGCAAGGGGAGGCGGCTGCCGGCGGCGGCACTAGGCGGCGGCGGGCGGCGGCTCCGGTTGTCAGCGGTCCTCCGAGGGCGGACGAGAGGGAGAGAGGAGAGGAGAGAAAGTGAGGCTAGGGTTTTGAGCTCTTCACTTGGTGTGTCTTTCCTCTAGACAAGAGGCTCCTTTTATAGGTGAGGAAAAGACCTTGTTGGGCTCAAACCCTAATGGATCGGATCCATTAACCCTAGCCGACCCAATTCATTAGCCGTCATTACGTTTCTCCAAAATTGTCAATCAATTTGATCTCCGAAAAATATAACAATTATATTTTCGTTCTCGTTTTAATTTTCTCATCAATATGAGATAATAATAAAAATTTCCAATTTCACAAAATCGGAAAGCCCATTTCAGGGGTACTGCTAAATCGGGAAAGTGTACACCACTGTGTCCGTTTTCTTTAGCTTAATATTATTTCCAACTCATAATCACAATTATGAATCTCGGATTCAGTCATATTGACCTCCGACTATATGTACTTAATTAACAATTAATTAATACATGATCGTATTCAAGGATCGGTTTACACGAGAATGTGACCATCAATGGTTCAGGTGTATAACTAGTCGTGGGCTCACAACATATTGTGATTCGAACAACATATTGTTCTTATTTCAACTACTCCCAAGAGTTTTAGATTGATAATCATATTATTTAATCTCCGAACAAGTCAGTGCCCAACGAATCAGTGACGAGCGTCTAGCAGCCACGCTTCTCTACTTCCCTAGATACAAATGATGTGCCTGAAAGAACCTTGTAATATAGTTAGCGTATAGTACGATTTCCTCCGATACATATGTCCCGATCAAACTAGAGATATTGGTTAATCGAGATCTCTTGTTGAGTTTGATAACTGTGCGTACGTTCTAGGTTTCGTAAAATCCAGTCGTGATTGATTCAGCGAAACACATTTCTCTAATCACCTCACTATTCAACTCTGGCTAGAGATTCCGGGACTACGAACCATCAGAACACACAGGATATCCATGATCTATATCAAGCAATCAGATCTCCTACTACCATGCACAAACTTCACATCAGATTTCGAACTGCACGAACATTGTCTCCTTTTTCGACTTACTCCCTTTCCAGGGAATCAGAGAAATTTCACGATACAGCTAGTCCTCTGATGAAGTCAAGGTGATGTCTGGGTCTTAAGGATTAATTGTGTACAACTATATTATGGAATTCTCTACTCGATAAGTGATAACTGTTGGAGTTGTGTACTTAATGTCTAGATTTAAGTAACGATAAACTCCCGATCATAGCATTTAATCTATTAAATAAACAATTGTTTGCTTTTAATTATTATTAATTAAATATATGCAAATCATAGTCCTGGATTTTATACGTTGTAGTTAGTATGGTGTGTCGGGCCCCACACTATAGATCATACTATCGGTTACTCGTATTTAATCAAACAGTGGCTCACGACCTAGATGGACCCGGACCAATCCATCGGTATAGTCGTTGTGTGAGAGAGAAAATAATTTGTCTTAATTATTTTATCACACTTGTACACTTGGTGTATTGAGCGGATCGTTGAGATTCATCGATTAGGATTGCCGGCGATAATCGATTCGAGTCTCAGTGTATTATATTCTTAATCCCCGATATTGTTGCGGGTGTGTATATTAAATATAAGTGACTTTGATTTACCAAAGGAATTAACCGATTTAATTATTGGGTTAATTACCGGTTAAGTTGGGTCACTATATTTTATATATGGCATGCCGTGAATGATTGACCGGACAGTGTATCCCGGAAGGGTTGATAATATCCCCGAGATGAGTTCAAAAGGAATTATTGTGTAAACCTCATGAGTGGATTCGTTCCGCACAATAATTAAGGTTGAATGGTACTAGTCTCGGATTCAAGAGATGAATAAATTAATTAGCAATAAATTAATTTTATTCATGGATATTTAAATCTTAAATACACGGAATAAATAATACTACCGGAGAAATATTATTTGATATAATATGGTTTAATATTGGGAGTGCAATTAATTTATATAGTGGAAAATAAATTAATTAATATTAATGGGAGATTAATAGATTTGGGCTTGGGCTCAATTTAATCATTAATATTGGAAGCTCAATATTCCACCTCCTTTAGATCCCCTACGTAGCCTATAAAAGCACTACATGGTCTTCACTTTTTCATAAGACAAGAATATCAATACTTGATAGTTCTAGAGAGTTGAAGAGGATCCATAAGCTTGGAGGATCGTCGCCCACCCGACGTTCAAGCTAGTGCAAGGAATACGTGGGAAGATCGTAAGGTCATCAAGTTAGATTCGTTTCTCCGCACAACGAATTAAAAGGTAAAATCATATAATCTCTTCTATGATTTTATGTGAATTGATTGTGATACATACATGAACGCATGATCCGGGAAAACGACGAACCTCGGGGACGGGGATTCGAGATCCCCGGCGAGGATCGAAAGTGGCGGTCGAACCCTAGGGTTCGGACCGCCGCGTCGCAAGAAGCCCCGGCTGGACGCCGGGGGCGATCGAGCCCGTGAGCTCGATCGCGGATCGCTGCGGGGTGACCCGCAGCTGCCTCGTGCGCGCTACGGGAGTTCCCGTAGCAGAGGCGCACGGGGCTGACCCCATGCGAGCAGCGGGTTCGCTGACCCGCTGCGGGGCTGCTGCGAGCAGCCCGGGGATCGCTACGAGCGATCCCAGCGATCGCTACGAGAGCGATCGCGAGCCCCGTGCGGGGGCTCGGCTGGGCGCGCGGGTTCGTCCCGTGCGGTGCTCGGTCGAGCCTCGGGTCGTGCGGTGGTTCGCGGTTGGTTCTCCGGCGACGGGTTTTCGGTCGGGTTATCGGTTCCGCAAATTTTTGATACCCCGGGATACCGAATTCCAGCAACTGGTATCAGAGCGTTTGGTTTCGTGTTCATGTATGTGTTCAATTGTGTTCTACCTTGCAGGGATTCCGACTATCATGGTTTAATTAATTGTTAATTATTCGTTTAATTAATTGCTATTTAATTTACCATGATTGTTCGTTTATTAAACTCTCGGACATGTCGAGATTCGTTTTGTGTGGATGAATGCTTGTAATAGTAAAAATTCGGGGGTTGACCGAATTTAGGATTTATTATTACGTTCTATGTTTTCCGGAAAGTGTATAGGGTCGATTTCATGTATAGAATCGATACCGGAATTGTAAATTTATTTCTTGTAATTTATTTACGTTGGATCGATGCCGAGACGACCGCCGGAGAACTCATGAGACGAAGAAGACGAAGAGGACGAAAAACCGGGGGGGTCGATCATCCCCATGATCGATCCCCATGAGGATCGATCGACCCCACGCCCGGGGCTGCCCGCTAGGGTTTCCGGCCATGCCGGCCACCGGTGGTGGTGGCGCGTGGCTAGGGGGCGGCGGCGGTGGTGCCCGGCGGTGGTGGTGGTCGACGGTGGGGGTGGTGCGGGGATCCCCAACCCGTGCTACTCCTAATCCTACCAAGATACTACTTACCTAATTAATTCAAGTTTTCCTATTTTGAGTATTCCTAAGTATGGGAACTCTCATGGAGATAGGAAAAGAATTAATTAATATTATTTATTTCCTTATTCTATTATGGAAGTCTTCTAGAATATTTCAAGTTCCACTTGGAATAGGAATCTAGAGATTTAATAGAATTAGATAGGAAAAGAATTAATATTATTTATTTCCTTATTCTATTATGGAAGTCTTCTAGAATATTTCAAGTTCTACTTGGAATAGGAATCTAGAGATTTAATAGAATTAGATAGGAAAATAATTAATTAATTTATTTCTATTTGATTATTCCTATTTTATGGGAATTTTCATAGACATGGAAATTAATTAATCTTGGAAAGTAGAAGAGTCCTAATTTATTTTATTTCCTTATTCTATTATAGAAGTCTTCTAGAATATTCCAAGTTTGACTTGGATAGATTATTCTAGAGATTTAATAGAATTAGATAGGAAAATAAATAAATAAAAATATTAATAATATTTAATTTTATTTTTGATTTATTCGATTGACTTAATTTTCGAATTAAGTATCTTTTGGATTTATTAAAAATAAATAGACTTAAATATTGGGATTAATATTCTCGTCACATGGAGCATTCAAGAACGAAGACTGAAGACTAGAAGACGCATACGGAGATGGAATAAAGCCATGATAGTCGGAAAATAATTTTCTAGCTTATTTTGACTATGTGATATGTGCTTTATTACTTGTATGCATGCTTATGTGTTTAATTATGCATTAGATAGCGTATCCCTTTGTTATAAAAAGCTAAGTGGGAGAGGGGATGGAAACATTCCCATGGTCTCCATTACTGTTCTCTTGGTGACTCTTATGGACTTTTGAAGTTCGTATAGATGTGTCATTGGAGGAGAATTCTTGTAATTCCTCTTACGAGAAACATTGATTAAGTTTATCAAACAATGCCTAGTTTGTCTTTCTGAAACTGACTTCAAGTCGACTCATTCTCACCCCGGGGAGTGGAATGGAGCCAAAGCCACTTGGTCATGTGGATGACACAAATTAGAGGCAGTCGTACCATTCTTTGATAGATGGATCGATTGTCTGCTCGGCTCCCTCATTTATGAGAGATAGGGTTGTTCGCATGGTGAATCACTGGTTAGAAACTTCGAGTTTCACTTATGATTCTCCGCGTATTGATTTACAAAATCGAATGCTTCAAGTAATTGGGAGTCAACTATAAAAATCTTTTGGTGTAGTAAACGTCCACACGAACGTGGCTTGCTATGCTGAATGGGATTTTTGGAAATAGTTGATGTAGACAGTTATAGGGAATTGTGAAGGATTGTGAGTTATCGTAAACGTCCACACTAACGTGGCTTGCGGTGACGTAGCAATTCCAAATGATTCACCTTAGTACTGAGTAATGGTTTACACTTAGGTACGCTTTATAGTATTCTTCCCAATGAAGTAACGCTATAATGATGTACGACCGAAGCAAATCTAATTGCTAAATCATTTGGGTGGGTAAACGTCCACACGAACGTGGCTTGCCTTACCTGATGGGATTTTAGATGTGATTAGTGATTAATGATATTATTTGAGGGAGATAATATCGGATATTAAATTGATTGTTTGTTTAAATGTGCTTATAGGTTTAGAGAATAGCTATGAATCCACTTTCTATGATACTCAAGGAGCATAAGCTCACTGGCCCCAACTATATTGATTGGAAGAGAAATTTAGACATTGTCCTAACTTCGGAGGAGTACAAGTTTGTACTCCATGAAGTGTGCCCTGCTGAGCCCACGGCTGCCTCAACTGATGAGGAAAAACTGACATATCGGAAGTGGAAAAAGGCTGATGAAATGGTTAGGTGTTATATTTTGGCTTCCATGTCAAATGTACTCCAAACCCAACATGAGTCGATGGACACTGCCTATGATATGATGTTTAACCTCAAGGAGATGTTTGGGGAGCAAGATCGTGCGGCAAGGCAAGAAGCCATGAGAGTCCTCATGTCGACTACTCAATCTGAAGGAACGCCCGTTGGGGAGCACGTTCTTAAGATGATGAGTATGTTGAATGAACTTGAGGTCCTAGGAGCTTCTATTGATGCTGAGACGCAAGTCGACATCATACTCCAGTCTCTGGCCCCTAGTTTTGAGCAGTTTCGTATGAGCTATAATATGGGTAAACTATCTTATACTCTTGCGCAACTCCTGACTGAACTAAAGGCGGCAGAGGGGATCTACAATAAGGGCAAGTCTCAAGCGCTTGTAGCTACCAAGTCCAAAGGCTTTAAGCCTGGTGGAGGTAGGGGCAAGAGAAGGAAGCAAGCCCGGAAACCCAGTGGTGTCAAGAGGACTGTACCACGAATGGGGGCTGCAAAGCCAAAGGGTAAGTGCTTCCGATGCAACAAGATGGGACACTGGAAGTCTGAATGTCCTCTCAAAGGTACGAATTCTTCTTTAGTCGTAAAAACATAGTCAGCAGTATTATCTACCAGAATTCTGGTGTGTAGATATGGAACCACTGACGGTATGTGCATTTTGAATGCAGGGGTTCCAGAAAACCCGGCGACTTAGAGAGGAAGAGTTCGAGTCTACACAGGCAAAGCTGTAGAGGAGGCAGCGGTTGCGGTGGAAGACATTTATCTGCTTTAGTAGTTAAATAGGATTTCATTTCAAAGTTATTGCTTTATGTACCCCTTTATTTTAGAAAGAACGTTTTGTTCTGGATTTCTATTATTAATGAATGGATATTTTATTTCTTTAATCATTGGATGATTTTGATAAGAAATAATGGCATTATCTATTCTGGTACATTAGATAGCAATATATGAATGATGAATCCTTAGTCTACCACGATGCAACAAACCGTTCTATAACTTGTTTTACTTGTTAGATATTTCTTTATTAATCATTATACTTGTGAATTCTTATACTTAGTAGTATTTTCAAATGAAGATTCAAATGGTCGAAATTGATTTGATCAATTAAATTTGAAGGAATGGACCTTCCGACCTAAGGATTGAATTTGGAGGATAATACGTCTAAGCAAACCTTTCTGGATAAAGGATAGAATTCAGACAAGTATTGGAAATGATTAGATATGCAGACATATGTGTTTATTAGAAAGGCACGAGTGATTCTTTCAAGAATACTCAAGTGATGGATTAGAATGCTTGATGTGCCATAAAAGCAAAAGTGTTTTGACTAGTCAATGGACACAAAGCTATTATGGGGAACCATCAAAGTATATCCATTAGGAGCCTGCGACTCAGTCGCGAAGGCCATCACCTATCTGAATAACGCATAGCATAATCAAAGATTGGGTTCAATCCCAAAGGGCCGCACCTTACACTTACGTGTAGAAATAGTGCGTTATAAAGGAATGGAAATCTGATAGTAAGAGGACAAGTTGTTCGGAACTACCTATGTTTTATGGATATTCCTAGATACAACGGCATATTGAATATGGTTGTAGGATATCCTAGATGAACAAAGTATTGTGAGTTCTATAGTACTACGAACCAGAGGGACGTCTCTCGTCCGGTTCATAGAGGAAGACTATTAGATGGACCACAAAGCCTAAATTAACGTAATACCTTGAAATGAGAAGAAGGACAAAAGACTAGGAACCAGCCAAACCGAGTAGAAGTACACCACACACTGCACCTATTGTTATTACTGTTATACACCGGGACGCCATTGCAGTGGGAGGTTGTGGGACAACCAGAGATGTTCACAAGACTAGAGGAGTTCGGACTCTGGATCTAGTAGAGATGAAATCGACCCCTAGCTCTGCATAAGGGCGGTACTAGATCTAAATGTGCCTGCTTGGAACAATAAGGATTATTGTTAAGAGGCTAGATCATTTAGAGTACAAGCTTAGTAAATCCATTTATGGATTGAAATAAAGCTATGAATCGTGGAACTTGCGAATTGATGGGATAGTCCATTTGATGGATTCATCAAAAGGCATGGACGAAAGGTGTATTGAAAACGTAATGGAAACAAGGTGGTGTTTCTCGGAGATTTTATGTAGATAACATTTCATCATTGGCAACAATGTAAAAATGCTGTCAGACATAAAATAATGGTTGTCTAAATAAATCGAGATATAAGATTAAGAAGAAGTCAGAACATGTTCTTAAGATCTTGTGATCTAGAGATAAGAACATTGTACTTCTCCTAGATATCTTGTACGATTAAGGTTTGTTTTTAACATGCATACTTCTGAGAAAGGTTATTGCCTTTCAGAGACAGAATATACATCTATCTAAAGAGTATGTGTTCGAACACATGAAGGAGATAGATGAGGACGAAGCAGTTTCCTATACTTCAAGTATGGAAAGCTTTATAGATGCAATGTTGTAAAACAAGAACCGGATATCAACTATGCGGTTTGCGTAGTGGGAGGATATCAAAGTAATCTGGATAAGGGATGTTCGAATGCTGCAAGAGTACTTTCATAGTACTGGCTTGAGCAAGACGAAATCTTCTTAGATTACAGATTCTCAGATCCAAAAATCAGAGAAGAACCAGTGAAAGTCGATATCAGGCTATGTGTTCACTTTTAGAAAGAGGTGGAACCATGAAGTGAAAGAGTGATAAGCGGGACGCTTCTCAGACTCTCTCATAACCGAATAGCAGCCTCAGAGGCAGCGGAAGTTTTGGTTAGGTTCCGGGATAACCTCTTGACTTGGATATGACTCTTAGTTTACCAAAGGCTATTGGATAGCGGTGCATGGTGAACTGCAAGAGGTCATAAGTCAAAAGTGATGTTAACACATAGAGCAAGTACCACCTGATACGAGTCATCGTCAGGGGAGACGACGTAGTAGTCACCAAGATAACTTCAGAGCGGCAACCTAGATTGCTCACTCACATAGTACTTCTCGGAAGTACACTTTAAAGCACGTGATGAGTATGGGAACCGGGAGTTTGGAGGAAATGACTAGACCTTAGTACAAGTGGGAGATTGTTGGAGTTGTGTACTTAATGTCTAGATTTAAGTAACGATAAACTCCCGATCATAGCATTTAATCTATTAAATAAACAATTGTTTGCTTTTAATTATTATTAATTAAATATATGCAAATCATAGTCCTGGATTTTATACGTTGTAGTTAGTATGGTGTGTCGGGCCCCACACTATAGATCATACTATCGGTTACTCGTATTTAATCAAACAGTGGCTCACGACCTAGATGGACCCGGACCAATCCATCGGTATAGTCGTTGTGTGAGAGAGAAAATAATTTGTCTTAATTATTTTATCACACTTGTACACTTGGTGTATTGAGCGGATCGTTGAGATTCATCGATTAGGATTGCCGGCGATAATCGATTCGAGTCTCAGTGTATTATATTCTTAATCCCCGATATTGTTGCGGGTGTGTATATTAAATATAAGTGACTTTGATTTACCAAAGGAATTAACCGATTTAATTATTGGGTTAATTACCGGTTAAGTTGGGTCACTATATTTTATATATGGCATGCCGTGAATGATTGACCGGACAGTGTATCCCGGAAGGGTTGATAATATCCCCGAGATGAGTTCAAAAGGAATTATTGTGTAAACCTCATGAGTGGATTCGTTCCGCACAATAATTAAGGTTGAATGGTACTAGTCTCGGATTCAAGAGATGAATAAATTAATTAGCAATAAATTAATTTTATTCATGGATATTTAAATCTTAAATACACGGAATAAATAATACTACCGGAGAAATATTATTTGATATAATATGGTTTAATATTGGGAGTGCAATTAATTTATATAGTGGAAAATAAATTAATTAATATTAATGGGAGATTAATAGATTTGGGCTTGGGCTCAATTTAATCATTAATATTGGAAGCCCAATATTCCACCTCCTTTAGATCCCCTACGTAGCCTATAAAAGCACTACATGGTCTTCACTTTTTCATAAGACAAGAATATCAATACTTGATAGTTCTAGAGAGTTGAAGAGGATCCATAAGCTTGGAGGATCGTCGCCCACCCGACGTTCAAGCTAGTGCAAGGAATACGTGGGAAGATCGTAAGGTCATCAAGTTAGATTCGTTTCTCCGCACAACGAATTAAAAGGTAAAATCATATAATCTCTTCTATGATTTTATGTGAATTGATTGTGATACATACATGAACGCATGATCCGGGAAAACGACGAACCTCGGGGACGGGGATTCGAGATCCCCGGCGAGGATCGAAAGTGGCGGTCGAACCCTAGGGTTCGGACCGCCGCGTCGCAAGAAGCCCCGGCTGGACGCCGGGGGCGATCGAGCCCGTGAGCTCGATCGCGGATCGCTGCGGGGTGACCCGCAGCTGCCTCATGCGCGCTACGGGAGTTCCCGTAGGAGAGGCGCACGGGGCTGACCCCATGCGAGCAGCGGGTTCGCTGACCCGCTGCGGGGCTGCTGCGAGCAGCCCGGGGATCGCTACGAGCGATCCCAGCGATCGCTACGAGAGCGATCGCGAGCCCCGTGCGGGGGCTCGGCTGGGCGCGCGGGTTCGTCCCGTGCGGTGCTCGGTCGAGCCTCGGGTCGTGCGGTGGTTCGCGGTTGGTTCTCCGGCGACGGGTTTTCGGTCGGGTTATCGGTTCCGCAAATTTTTGATACCCCGGGATACCGAATTCCAGCAATAACCACTTACAGATTCCAGGGAGAGGGGGTTCATTGAACTCATCAACAGTGAGCACCCACTCAAGTATGTCGATGTCCCAACACCGAGGCTCGAGATTAGCCCACATACACTAAGTGCTAGTCTCAAGGGGGAAAGGCCGGGTATCCTTGTTATTGGCGTAACCCATCGACTAGGAACTTAGTTTGACCAGTTACGTTGCGTTAATAGAATTATCTCTCGGTTTCCACAAAACCGAATTCATACAACATGTGTAACTGTACAGGACTATATTTATGATTCAACATTGGGAGTAGATATAGTATATGCTATTAATATAGGTTTCATTAATTAACGAAATAAACCGTTATATAACGGAATACGGTTAACCGCTCGGCCAACCGTTGGCTCGCCGGTCACCTATTCCAACACTAGATACCTATTGTTGGAAATCGATATCCCGGGCTATCAAAAATTGCGGAAACGATAACCCGAACGAAATCCGTTCGCCGGAGAACACGCGAACACCAACGAACCGGAGCCCGACAAGAGAATCACCGCCGCGGGTTAAACTCGCGGCTAGAAACCCTAGCCGAGCCCCCGCCGGGGCTCGCGATCGCGTGCGCGATCGCCGGGCTGCTCCGGCAGCCCCCGGGTGGCGGTGAGTCCGGCGACTTCACCGCCGTCGCCGCCGGGAGGGGCGGTCAGCCCAGCTAACCACCGCGGCTCGCCCAGCGATCGAGCCTAGCTCGATCGCTCGCCCCGGCTCCAGCCGGGGCCTCCCTTTGCACGCACCCGATCGAACCCTATGGTTCGATCGACTCCCTCGGATCCCAGCCGAGGGCTCCTCTTGTCCTTCGCCGGGGATATCGAATCCCCGTCCACGAAGTTCATACGTTTCCCGGATATTCGTTCATGTATATATCACGATTTATAATCACATAAAATCATACAAGGGAGTTTATGATTTTACCTTCGATCTCGTTGTGCGGAGAAACGAGATTGATTTGAAGACCTTCGGATCTTCCTACGTATTCCTTGCACTTCGTTCGAACGCCGTGTGGGCGACGATCCTCCGAACTCCTATGGATCTCCTTCATGAACTCTCTAGAATATCAAGTATGATAATTGATGGAGTTATATTCTAAATGTCTAGTTTAGTGACAATATGGAACTCCTTATCTGTGTTTTACATTATCTATTAATCAAACTGTCGGCATTTTATCTATCATATACTTGAATGCAATAGTCCTAGATATATACGTTGCAGACAGTATGGCGTGAGGAGACACGCGGAAGATCATACTGTCGGTTACTCGTATACTATCGAACAGAAGCTCACGACTTAGATGGACAGGGACAATCTATCGGTACGTCGTACTGTGACTGGGTAATAGTTGGTCTTGACTATTATGTTACACTCGTACACTTGGTGTATTGAGCAGGACCACGGGAGGGCGTTCGATTTATACTAATCGCAGAAATCGAACTAGACCTCAGATATTACGGATAAACGAATTCCTAATCCCTATATAATTATAGGTGCGTTTGTCCAATTCTTGGTTCTTTAACTTGCCAATGAGTGAGACTATTAGATTAGTCGAGATACTCGGTAAATTGGGAATCGGAATTGTACACACGGCATGCTATAGATTATAGACAGGAAACCGTGTCCCGTTTATCGGGTTGATAATGTCCCCGAGATGAGCTCATAAAGTTTATCATGTAAACCCTGCAGGTGGATTTGTTCCACATGATAATAAGGATGAGTGGTACTAGTCTCGGATAATAAGAAACGAATTAATTTAATTATTAGTAATTAATAAATTCGTGGACGTTCGATATCTTAAACACGGGGAAAGTCGTATATGTAATTTCGGCGGAATTATTATTGTTGAAATAATATTAAATTTATTTCGGGAATTCAATTATAATTTTATAGTGGAATTAATTATAATTAAAATTGAATTTAATTAAAGGTTTTCTTTTAAGGACACCGGTTTAATTAAATTGCAATTTAGCCCGGGATTTATTTACCTAAGGGGTCCCTAGTGTAACTCTATAAATATCCCTACCTTGCCTATCCTAAACCTACATTCCGCAGCTTTTTATTTTTCTGAGAAAATTATTGCGCTAGCGCAATTAAGTTTTTCTCTGCAAAAATAATAGAGTATAGCGCAAATATTTTTCTCTCATCAGAGAAAAGAAATATAACGCTGGTAGAAAAGGAGAAGGCAGATAAGGAGACCCAACGGATCGTTGCCCACACAACGGTTGGAGTCAAGGGAAGAGGCATACACTAGCAATCACTAAGGTCTCAACAATCGACCGATAAGGTATGAGATCGGAACTTTTTATTCCGCATTTATTCGATCTCACTTTTCCTCGTTGATCATACTTTGAACGTAGATCGGGTTCCGGGGTTATGGGTTGTATTCCTCGACTACTGGGGGTTCTAGGACCTTCGGATCGGTAGTCGGAAGAGGAAAAACGACCCGGAAACGAGCCCGGAACAGCAACGTCGCGTTGCTGTTCGCGGACGAACAGCGCCCGCTGGTGGGCAAACAGCGACCGCTGTTTGCAGCTCCACCAGCGACCGCTGGTCTGCAATCAGCGGGCGCTGATTGGGTACAGACCAGCTCCGTTTCGCGCGGTTGTCCTCCGGGGCGATGGCTGGGCGTGAATCGGGTCAAGGGCTGTCGTGTGAACGAAGTAGCGACACCGGAGGTCGACTGGGAGCGTTCGGATATTCGAGCAATCGAACGAACGCATACCGGGTAGTCGAAATCCAACAATTGGTATCAGAGCCGGTTTGTACGTTCTTGTATTGTTTGCGAGTTTTGTTTTGCAGGATAACCCGATTATTATGGTCATATGTTTATGTACTGTATGTTGTGGTTTGTTAAACTCTCGGGATTGTCGAGATCTTTGGTTTTTATCGTTGCTTGTTTGTAATAGTTAGAACGACGGGTTGAGTCGTTTAGGTTTTACGTTTTTCGTTTTTTCGTTTATCCGGATGTATAGGATCGATCAACCTGTATAGGATCGATGCCGGAAGTAGTACGTTTTACTCTTGTAATGTTGCTGCTACTTGGTGGATCGAGAGAAGATCGAAGGACGGACGAACGAGGGTCGAGGAGTCGAACCCGCGGCTGCTGTGCACAAACGGCGCCCGCTGGAGGGCAAACGGCGGTCGCCGTTTGCAACTCCTCCAGCGACCGCTGTTCTTCATACAGCGGGCGCTGTTTGAGGTTTGGCAGCAGCGCCGCGGGGGTTCGACGGACATCGCGGATCGCTTGTCGAGGGCCCGGGACGATACTCCAGTGGGAGGGGTTCGTCTCTTGGTACTTAGACGAGTCGGTGATAGACCGAGACCAAGACGAGCAACGAGACGAAGATCCGAGAAGACGTGCATCGAAGATTTTAAAGGCCATAATAATCGGGCCACGTTAAATGATTTTTGTGTGTTTACGTGCGTCTTTATTATGCTTTAATTTTATATGCATGTGAATGTTATCCCTTTCGTAAAAACTAAGTGGGAGAGGGAATGGAAACAATCCCGCGGTCTCCATTCTCTGTTTTGATGGTGATGTGTGTCGCTTACGAGTTGGCTTTAGTGTCATCCTCCCTATCGGATAAAGTTGACACACGGATATCACTGGATCAAAATTCGAATTCAATTCCATTTATAGTATTGAACACTTAAGTTTTTCAAAGCAATGCCTAATCTTTCTTTTCAAAGACTAATTTCAACTCGACTCATTCTCACCCCGGGGAGTGGAATGGAGCCAAAGCGCTTGGTTATGTCGATGACACAGATTAGAGACATTCGAGTCATTTGATGACTAGATCGATTGTCTGGTTGGCTCCCTCACTTCGTGAGAGATAGGGCTCAATTGCATGATTGATCGCTGGTTAGAAACTTCGAGTTTCACTTACGAGATATCAAGCTTTGATTAACGAAATTGTGAAATTTATTAAATGGAATTCAATTAACAAAGTTGTTTGTTTAGTAAACGTCCACACTATCGTGGCTTACTAGACGGAAACGGAACTTTGGGTTAATTGAGGCTCGACAGTTATAGGAAATCGTAAAGGGACCGCATGTCAACGTAAATGTCCACACTAACGTGGCTTGCGGTGGGCGTGTAGTTTCCGAGCGGTTAACTTAGTACTGAGAAATGGTATAAACTTAGGTACGCTTTACAGTATCCTCCCCATCGGAGTCTCTGCTGTAATGATGTACGACCGAAGTAAAAGTCCAATTATAAAATCGTTTGGACTAGTATACGTCCACATGAACGTGGCATGCTAGTCTGATGGGATTTTAGGATTGATTGGTAAATTTAATGATATTAATTAAGGGAGTTAATATCGAATTAAATTTGACAGTTTGATTTGTCTCTTTTATAGATATGGCACTCAACCCGCTGTCCATTATACTAAAAGAAAACAAACTCACTGGTCCAAACTATGTTGATTGGAAACGAAACTTGGACATTGTCCTAACTGCTGAGGAGTACAAGTATGTACTCCATGAGGTTTGTCCTGATGAACCTACTGATACCTCCACTCCTGAGGAAAAGGAAGCTCATCGGAAGTGGGTCAAGGCTGATCAGATGGCGCGGTGCTACATTTTGGCTTCTATGTCAAATGTGCTGCAACATCAGCATGAGGCCATGACCACTGCCTATGATATGATGCTTAACCTCAAGGAGATGTTTGGTAGTCAGGATAGGGCAGCCAGGCAAGATGCTATGAGGAAACTCATGACGGCCACCATGTCCGAAGGAACGCCCGTGAGGGATCACGTTCTTAGGATGATTGGCTATCTGAATGAGATAAAGATTATGGGAGGAGCTATCGATGGGGAAACCCAGATCGATATAGTGCTCCAGTCTCTGCCTAGGAGTTTTGAGCAGTTCCGCCTGAACTATAACATGTACAAGAGGTTATATTCGTTGGCGGAACTCTTGACTGAACTCCAGGCGGCAGAGGGAATCTTTAAGAAGTCTCAGGCACTTGTGGCTGTGAAACTTCCTGGCCCTCCGGGGACTAAGAGGAAGAAGAAGCAAGGACGGAAACCCAGTGGACCCAGAAATGGTGGACCACAGAATGGAGTGAACAAGCCCAAGGGCAAGTGTTTCCGTTGCAAGCAGTCTGGATATTGGAAGTCTAATTGTCCTCTCAGACAAGGAGGTATGAACTTTTCCTTAGTCACTGAAACATGTTTAGCGGTGTTATCCACCGGTACCTGGTGTGTGGATACGGGAGCCACTGATCATGTCTGCAATTCTTTGCAGGGGTTCCAGGAAACCTGGCGGCTTAGAGAGGGAGAGATCATTATCTACATGGGCAACGCTACGAAAGTGGCGGCAGTTGCAGTGGGAGATATTTATTTATCTTTTAATAATAATGTTTTGGTATTGAATAATTGTCTTTATGTACCGAATTTTAGAAAGAACCTTGTTTCGGTTTCTAAGTTGGTTTTGAATGGATATTCTGTTTCTTTTGATAATGCTGTTATTGTCAAGAAGAATGGTGATTATATCTGTTCTGGTACATTGATAGGCAACTTATATATACTGAATCCCACGATGCAAAGTGTAGAGTCATATAACACGTCTAGTACCAATAAGAGAAAGGAGCCTTCTAGGATGAATCAAAAGTACTTATGGCATCTTAGGCTAGGTCATATTAACTTGGGTAGGATTCAAAGGTTGATAACTGATGGAATACTCAGTGGTGTGAAAGATGAGGACTTTCCAACCTGCGAATCATGCCTGGAAGGAAAAATGACCAAGCGACCCTTTAGTGATAAGGGGTATAGATCCAAGGAAGTACTGGAATTGATTCACTCTGATTTGTGCGGGCCTTTATCTGTCCAAGCGAGAGGAGGTTATGAATATTTCGTAACCTTCACTAATGATTACTCAAGGTATGGTTTTATATACCTGATGCGCCGCAAGAGCGAGTGCTTTGACAAGTTCAAGGAGTACAAAGCTCTTGTGGAGAACCTTCATGGTAAAACCATAAAGACTCTACGATCTGATCGTGGAAGAGAGTACCTCTCGGGAGAGTTTAAGGCGTACTTATTAGAGAATGGGATTGACTCCCAGATGACTGCACCATACACGCCCCAGCAGAATGGGGTACCAGAAAGAAAAAATAGGACTCTTATGGAAATGGTAAGATCTATGATGAGTTATTCAGACCTACCAGTTTCGTTCTGGGGATATGCCTTGGAAACAGCGGCGTATATCCTGAACTTAGTTCCTTCTAAATCAGTCCCTAAGACGCCCTCGGAATTGTGGACCGGGCGTAAGCCGAACTTGAAACACATTCGGATCTGGGGTTGTCCAGCACATGTGCTGAAGCATGGGGCTGATAAATTGGAATCTCGTTCAGATATTCGGTTGTTTATAGGATATCCTAGAGGAACGAAAGGTGGTCTATTCTATAGTCCTAAGGACCAGAAGATCGTTGTTAGCACCAACGCTCGGTTCTTGGAAGAGGATTATATAATGGACCACAAGCCCAAGAGTGAGATAATACTAAACGAACTGAGAGGGGACGATCAAGGCTTAGATCCAACCCAACCGGGTGATACGCCACCACAGTCTGCACCTGTAGTTACTGAGGTTACACAGGAGCGTCGTCGTAGTGGGAGGGTTGTTCGACAACCCGATAGGTTCATGTTTATAGGTGAGTCTTCGGACTTGTTACCTGGAGAACATGAAGCCGATCCCTGGACCTACGACGAGGCGCTTAAAGATCAAGATGCTCAGTCTTGGCAAAAGGCGATGAAATCTGAGATTGAATCAATGGATTCAAATCAGGTCTGGAATCTTGTAGCCCCGCCCAACGGTGTAAAAGCCATTGGTTGCAAGTGGGTGTACAAGAGAAAAAGAGGGTCAGACGGGAAGGTGGAAACCTTCAAGGCTAGGCTTGTTGCGAAAGGGTATACTCAGAAAGAAGGGATCGATTATGAGGAAACCTTTTCGCCGGTAGCTATGCTAAAGTCGATCCGGATTCTTTTGTCTATAGCATCTTATATGGATTATGAGGTGTGGAAAATGGACGTCAAGACAGCATTCTTGAATGGGAATCTTGACGAGACCATTTACATGAGACAGCCAGAAGGTTTCATCAAGAAAGGCCAAGAGCATCTAGTGTGTAAGCTAAATCGATCCATTTATGGATTGAAGCAAGCTTCTAGATCTTGGAACATGCGGTTTGATGAGGTTATCCAGTCTTATGGATTCATTCAAAGCATGGACGAGTCGTGTGTATACCGGAGAAGTGACGGAAACAGCGTGGCGTTTCTCGTGCTTTATGTAGACGACATTCTTCTAATTGGCAACAATGTGAAGATGTTGTCGGACATAAAGGGATGGTTGTCCAAGCAATTCGATATGAAAGACTTAGGACAAGTTGGGCATGTTCATGGGATCAAGGTTATAAGGGATCGCCGGAAAAGAACATTAAGCTTGTCCCAGGCTTCATATATTGATACGATTCTGGCTAGTTTCAACATGCAGAATTCCAAGAGAGGTGCTCAACCTTTCTGCCATGGAATTCATCTATCTAAAGACATGTGTCCTAAAACACAAAAGGAGATAGATTACATGAAGAAGGTTCCTTATGCTTCGGCAGTAGGAAGTCTAATGTATGCCATGTTGTGCACGAGACCTGATATCTGCTATGCCGTGGGCATGGTAGCTAGATATCAGAGTAACCCTGGACAGGGTCACTGGACTGCTGTAAAGAACATACTTAAGTACCTGCGAAGGACTAGGAATTATGTTCTGAGTTACAAAGCGTCCGAGTTGATTCCTATTGGTTACACAGACTCGGATTTCCAATCTGATAAGGATCAGCGAAAGTTTACATCAGGCTATGTGTTCACATTGGGAGGTGGAGCAGTCTCATGGAAGAGTGTTAAGCAGAAATGCATTTCGGACTCTACCATGGAAGCCGAATATGTAGCAGCCTCTGAGGCAGCTAAAGAATCGGTGTGGCTCCGGAACTTCCTTATGGACTTGGATGTGGTTCCTAAAATTCCTAGAGCTATCACAATTTATTGTGACAATAGCGGTGTAGTGGCAAATGCAAAGGAACCACGAGCCCACAATGCGAGTAAACACATAGATCGCAAGTACCACCCTATTAGAGACATTTTCAAGAGAGGCGATGCAGTTGTCACCAAGATTGCATCAGCGGATAACCTGGCTGACCCCTTTACAAAGGCACTTCCAGCGGAAGCGTTCAAGAGACACGTGAAGGTGATGGGTATCGGATGTATGGTAGAGGGCTACTAGACTTTTAGTATAAGTGGGAGATTGATGGAGTTATATTCTAAATGTCTAGTTTAGTGACAATATGGAACTCCTTATCTGTGTTTTACATTATCTATTAATCAAACTGTCGGCATTTTATCTATCATATACTTGAATGCAATAGTCCTAGATATATACGTTGCAGACAGTATGGCGTGAGGAGACACGCGGAAGATCATACTGTCGGTTACTCGTATACTATCGAACAGAAGCTCACCACTTAGATGGACAGGGACAATCCATCGGTACGTCGTAGTGTGACTGGGTAATAGTTGGTCTTGACTATTATGTTACACTCGTACACTTGGTGTATTGAGCAGGACCACGGGAGGGCGTTCGATTTATACTAATCGCAGAAATCGAACTAGACCTCAGATATTACGGATAAACGAATTCCTAATCCCTATATAATTATAGGTGCGTTTGTCCAATTCTCGGTTCTTTAACTTGCCAATGAGTGAGACTATTAGATTAGTCGAGATACCCGGTAAATTGGGAATCGGAATTGTACACACGGCATGCTATAGATTATAGACAGGAAACCGTGTCCCGTTTATCGGGTTGATAATGTCCCCGAGATGAGCTCATAAAGTTTATCATGTAAACCCTGCAGGTGGATTTGTTCCACATGATAATAAGGATGAGAAAGAATTGTTAACGCAATTATATTTTTTTCTCTCTAAAATAAAATAGTTAGCGCTGATATTTTTCTCTGATTGAGAAAAAGAATATCACGCTGGTAGATCAAGAGAGAGCAGAAAAGGGAGACCCAACGGATCGTTGCCCACACAGCGGTTGGAGTCGGGAAGAGGCATACGCTAGCAATCGCTAAGGTCTCAACAATTCGACCGCTAAGGTATGAGATCGGATCTTTAATTACGCACTTATTCGATCTCACTTTTATCTCGTTGATCATACATTGAACGTACGATCGGGATCCGGGCATCGTGGATCTCATTCCTCGACTACTGGGGGTTCTAGGACCTTCGGATCGGTAGTCGGATGAGGAAAAACGACCCGGAAACGAGCCCGGAACAGCAACGTCGCGTTGCTGTTCGCGGACGAACAGCGCCCGCTGGTGGGCAAACAGCGACCGCTGTTTGCAGCTCCACCAGCGACCGCTGGTCTGCAATCAGCGGGCGCTGATTGGGTACAGACCAGCTCCGTTTCGCGCGGTTGTCCTCCGGGGCGATGGCTGGGCGTGAATCGGGTCAAGGGCTGTCGTGCGAACGAAGTAGCGACACCGGAGGTCGACTGGGAGCGTTCGGATGTTCGAACGATCGAACGAACGCATCCCGGGTAGTCGAAAACCAACAATCCTTCAGTAAAGGAACTTATCTTTCTAAAGAGATGTGTCCTCGGACACAGAAGGAGAAAGATGAAATGAAAGCGGTTCCCTACGCTTCGGCTGTGGGAAGCTTAATGTATGCAATGTTATGCACGAGACCTGATATCTGCTATGCAGTAGGCATAGTGGCGAGATATCAGAGTAATCCTGGAAAGGCTCATTGGACTGCCGTAAAGAGCATTTTCAAGTATTTGCGAAATACTAAGGATTATGTTCTGAGATACGGAGCAGACAATCTGATTCCTTTGGGTTACACAAATTCGGATCTCAAATCATATTAGGACCAGTGTAAGTCGATATCAGGCTATATGTTCATTTTTGAAAGAGGTGGAACCTTAAGATGACAGAGTGATAAGCACGATGCTTTTCGGACTCTATCATAACCAAATGGCAGCCTCAGAGGCAGCGGAAATTTTGGTTGAGCTCTAAGATAACCTCTGGACTTGGATATGATTCTTAATTCACCAAAGGCTATATATAGCGGTGCATGGTGAACTGGAAGAAGTCATAAGTTCAAAGTGAAGATACACGTAAAGCGCAAGTACCACCTGATACGAGTCATCGTCTTGTGAGACGACGCTGTAGTCACCAAGATAACTTTAGGGCGACAACCTAGACTGCTCATTCACATGGTACTTCTTCGAAGTACAGTTTAAGCACGTGATGAGTATGGGAGTCGGGAGTTTGGAAGATAAGACTAGACCTTAGTATAAGTGGGAGATTGTTGGAGTAATATACTTAATGTCTAGATTTGAGTATTCTGAACTCCTTGTGCACTTTCATTTACCTATTAATAATGAACATTCATTTGCTTTTAATTATTGTTAATTAAATATATGCAAATTATAGTCCTGGATTATATACGTTGTAGTTAGTATGGTGTGCGGGCCCACACAGAAGATCATATTATCGGTTACTCGTATTTAATCGAACAGTTGCTCACGACCTAGATGGACACGGACCAATCCATCGGTATAGTCGTTGTGTGAGAGAGAAAATAATCTGTCTTGATTATTTTATCACACTTGTACACTTGGTGTATTGAGCGGATCGATTGAGACTTATCAATTAGGATTGCTCTGTGATAATTGATTTAAGACTCAGTGTATTTTATTCTTAATCCCCGATACAATTGCAGGTGTGTATATTTAATATAAGTGACTTTGATTTTCCAAAGGAATTGACCGGTTTAATTATTGAGTCAATTACCGGTTAAGTTGGGTCACTAAATTTTATATATGGCATGCCATGAATTCTTGACGGGACTGTTGGAGTTGTGTACTTAATGTCTAGATTTAAGTAACGGAAACTCACGATCCATTGCCATTAATCTATTTAATTAAATAAACAATTATTTGCGTTTAATTATTTATAATTAAATATATGCAAATTATAGTCCTGGATTATATACGTTGTAGTTAGTATGGTGTGCGACGCCACACAGAAGATCATACTATCGGTTACTCGTATTTAATCGAACAGTTGCTCACGACCTAGATGGACACGGACCAATCCATCGGTATAGTCGTTGTGTGAGAGAGAAAATAATTTGTCTTAATTATTTTATCACACTTGTACACTTGGTGTATTGAGCGGATCGTTGAGATTCATCGATTAGGATTGCCGGCGATAATCGATTTGAGTCTCAGTGTATTTTATTCTTAATCCCCGAAACTATTGCGGGTGTGTATATTCAATATAAGTGACTTTGATTTACCAAAGGAATTAACCGATTTAATTATTGGGTTAATTACCGGTTAAGTTGGGTCACTATATTTTATATATGACATGCCGTGAATACTTGACGGGAAAGTGTATCCCGGAAGGGTTGATAATATCCCCGAGATGAGTTCATAAGGAATTATTATGTAAACCCTGCAGGTGGATTCGTTCCGCATAATAATTAAGGTTGAATGGTACTAGTCTCGGATAAAAGAGATGAATAAATTAATTAGCAATAAATTAATTTTATTCATGGATATTTATATCTTAAATACACGGAATAAATAATACTACCGGAGAAATATTATTTGATATAATATGGTTTAATATTGGGAGTGCAATTAATTTTATATAGTGGAAAATAGAATTAATTAATATTGATAAGGATTAATGGACTTGAGCATTGGGCTCAATTTAATCTTCAATATTGGAAGCCCAATATTCCACCTCCTTAAGATCCCCTACGTAGCCTATAAAAGCACTACATGGTCTTCTCTATTCTCATAACTTGAAGATCACAATTCTAGAGAGAGAAAGTAGAGAGGAGGATCCATGGAGTTCGGTAAATCGTCGCCCACACGACGTCCGGGCTAGTGCAAGGAATACGTGGGAAGATCTCAAAGGTCATCAAATTGAGTTCTACGTTTCTCCGAACAACGAGAACGTGGTAAATCGTAAAACCCTCTTTATGATTTTATCGTTTAATTATCGTGAAAATATCATGAACCAAGATCCGAGAACGAGACCCAAGACGAGGACGAACCGGGCGGTGGTGGTCGAAGACCACCGGACCGCCGGCGGATCGTCGGCTCGCCTAGGAGGGGTCGAAGGGCGTGAAACCCTAGCGCTCGCACGGTTGCGAGCGCACGCCTCCATCGGGCAGCCGCGGTTTGGCCGTGGCGGAGGGTCCGATGAAAGGGGGCTGTTCCGTGAGGGTTTCCGGCATGTCCAGCGGGCTGCTGGAGCAGCCGCTCGCACGGTGCGAGCACCGCTCGCACGGGCTGGTCGCCGCTCGCGCGGCAGGACCACCGCTCGCGCGGTGGCGGGCTGGTGGTGATCGCTAGCCACGGTTCGACCGTGGCTGGGCGTGCGATGACCGGGCGTCGGCTGGGCATGAAAAAGGGGCTGCTACGAGCAGCCCTAGGCGGCTGCCAAGGACAGCCGCGAGCCTCACGTGGAGGCTCGACCGAACAGCCCGTCTTTGTTTGCGGTTAGGGTTTGTTTGGTTGGGCTATCCCCGTGGAGGTTCGTGGCGGATTTCCGGCAACCGGGATTTCGATTGGAGTTGTCGTTCCGCAATTTGACAACCCCGGATATTCGATCTCCGAAGGATTTCGGTCGGAATTAATTAGATAATTTATTTATTTAAATTTATTAATTCCGGGATATCGATTTCCAACAATTGGTATCAGAGCGTTGGTTTTAGTTCATGGTATTTTTCGATAAATTGTTCTACCTTGCAGGGTTTCCGATTATTATGGCTAGATTTAATTATTGTTAATTAATGTCATAATATTTCTCTTGATTATTAAACTCTCGGTGATGTCAATATTTGTTCTTGTGTGGTGAATGCTTGTTCTTATTTTTCCGGAAATTGTTTGAGGTCGATTTCATGTAGAGAATTGATACCGGATAATTGTAAATTAATTTTTTGTGAAATTATTTACGTTGGATCGATTCCGAAACGACCGCCGGAAAAGTGTGACGGAGGAGACGTAGAGAGGGAGGGCTCCGGATCGGCCAACCCCATGGCCGATCCCTTGGATCGATCGACCCAAAGAAGGAGGGGCGGCCATCGAGCCTCTCGGCCGTGCGCGGTGCCACCAAGGGAAGTGGTGGGGGGCGCGGGGTCCTCGTGATCTCGTGCTCTCCCGCCAAGATCCAACTTTCTAAATTATTCGGTTTTCCTATTTTGTTTATTCCTATTCTTGGGAATTCTCATGGAATAGGAAAAGAATAAATTTAGAATAAATTTATTTTTCCTTATTGATTATTCCTATTCTTGGGAATTTTCATAGATTAGGAAAATGAATAAATTTATAAATTAATTTATTTTTCCTATTTAATTATTCCTTTATGGAATTTTTAATGGATTAGGAAAATAATTAATTTGGAAAGTTTAGGAGTCCTAAATTAATTTTTCCTTATTTAATTATTCCTTTATGGAATTATTAATGGATTAGGAAAGGAATTAATTTGGAAGGACTAGGAGTCCTAAATTATTTTATTTCCTTATTTCATTATGGAAATCATCTAGAATATTCCAAGTGGGTCTTGGATAGATTATTCTAGAGATTTAATGAAGTAGAAAGGGAAAATAAAATAAATTATTTTATTTCCTTATTTCATTATAGAAGTCTTCTAAAATATTCCAAGTGGGTCTTGGATAGATTATTCTAGAGATTTAATGAAGTAGAAAGGGAAAATAAAATAAATAAAAATATTAATAATATTTAATTTTATTTTTGATTTATTCGATTGACTTAATTTTCGAATTAAGTATATTTTGGATTTATTAAAAATAAATAGATTTAAATATTGGAATTAATATTCCCGTCACATAGAGCATTCAAGAACGAAGACTGAAGACTAGAAGATGCGTACGGGGATGCGATAAAGCCATAATAGTCGGAAAATAATATTCTAGTATTATTTTGATTATGTGATAATATTCTATGTGCTTTATTTCATGTATGCATGCTTATGTGTATTTAATTATGCATTAGATAGCGTATCCCTTTATTGTAAAAAGCTAAGTGGGAGAGGGTATGGAAACATATCCATGGTCTCCATTGTTGTTCTATTGGTGACTTTTATGGACTTTTGAAGTTCGTTTAGACAAGTCATTGGAGGAGAATTCTTGTAATTCCTCTTACGAGAAACATTGATTAAGTTTATCAAACAATGCCTAATTTGTCTTTCCAAAACTGATTTCAAGTCGACTCATTCTCACCCCGGGGAGTGGAATGGAGCCAAAGCCACTTGGTCATGTCGAGGACACAAATTAGAGACTTTCGTGTCATTTGATGACCAGATCGATTGTCTGCTCGGCTCCCTCATTTATGAGAGATAGGGTCGTTCGCATCGTGAATCACTGGTTAGAAACTTCGAGTTTCACTTATGATTCTCCGCGTCTTGATTTACAAGATTAAATGAATCAAGTAATTGGGAGTCAATTGTAAAAGTATTTTGGTGTAGTAAACGTCCACACTATCGTGGCTTGCTACATTGAATGGGATTTTGGAAAGATTGATGTAGACAGTTATAGAAGGGAGTAAAGGAGCGTATGTTAACGTAAACGTCCACACTATCGTGGCTTGCGGTGAATATACGTATCCCAAACAATCTTCTTAGATACTGAGTAATGGTTTACACTTAGGTACGCTTCTTAGTATTCTTCCCATCGAAGTAACGCTAATGATGATGTACGACCGAAGCAAATCTAATTGCTAAATCATTTGGATAGGTAAACGTCCACACTATCGTGGCTTGCCATATCTGATGGGATTTTAGATGTGATTAATGGTTTAATGATATTATTTGAGGGAGATAATATCGGAGATTAAATCGATTGTTTGTTGTTATATGTGCTCATAGATTAGGAAATGGCTTTGAACCCACTTTATGTGATACTTAAGGTTTTTAAACTCACTGGTCCCTAAATGTAATGATTGGAATAGAGATCTAGACATTACCCTAACTGTTGAAGAGTACAAGGTTGTACTCAATGAGCTTTGTCCTCCTGAGCCTATTGACGTAGGCGGCTAGACAAGAAGCGATGAGGATACTCATAAAGGCCAGTCGCTTCGAGGAAACGCTTAAACACGTTTTTGAGATGATTGACCTTTTAGACGAGTTGAAACGGAAATCGCAAGCTCTTGTAGCCAATGCCAAAGGTTTTGAACCTAAGGGAAAAATCGGGGGAAAGGAAAAGCAAGCAAAGAAACCCAGTAGTCATAAGTTACATGAACCACGAGATGGGACGAGAAAGCCAATAGGCAAGTATTCTCGATACAAACAGTCTGGGTACTGGAAGTCTGATTATCCTCTCAAAGAAAGTACGAAATTTTCTTTAGTCGTAAAACATAGTCAGTGGTATTATCTACCGGAACCTGGTGTGTAGATATGGAACCACTGACGGTATGTGCATTTTAAATGCAAGGGTTCCAGGAAACCCGACGACTTAGAAAAGAAGAAATCGTAGTCTACATGGGCAATGCTGTAGAGGAGGCAGCTGTTGCAATGGAGGACATTTTATAGGATTTCATTTAGGGTTATTTCTTTTATGTACCTTTCATATTAGAAAGAACTTTGTTCTGGATTTCTGATAAATGGATATTTTATTTCTTTTAATCATTTGATGGTTATAAGAAGAAATAATGATATTATCTATTTTGGTACATTGGCTAGCAATATATAAATGATGTATCCTGAGTCCACCATGGTGCAACGAACCGTAGTATGAAACTCGTTTTACTAATAAGAGATTTCTTTATCAATTATACTTGTGGATTCTTATGCTGAATCATGTTTATTCAAATAAGAAGTTCAAAGGTCGAAAATTGATATTTGGTCAATTAAGTTGAAGGAGTGGACCTTCCGACCTAAGAATCTAATTTGGAAGATAACATGACTAAGCAATCCTTTATGGATATAAGATGTAAGATCCGGACAAGTATAAGAATTGATTGACTCTGATGTATGCAGACCTATGTTTACTCAGACAATAAGGTACGAGTACATCATTTGATGATTACTCGAGAAATGGATTAGAATACCTGATGTGCCACAAAAGCAAGTGTTTTTGACAAGTCAATGGACACTAAGCAATTGTGGAGAACCATCAAGGTATATCCATTTGTAGCCTGCGATTTGATCGCGGAGGCAAGTACCTATCTGAGGAATGCATGGCATACTGATCAGAAATTGGGATTTCATCCCAAATGACTACACCATACACTGTTGTGTAGAAATGGTGTGTCGTAAACAAGAAATGGAACTCTTATAGAAATAGTAAAATTATGAGTTATACGGAACTACCTATGTTCTATGGATATGTCTGGAAACAACGGCGCATTCAAATGCGGTTGTAGAATATCCTAGAAGAACAAAAGATGTGTGTTCAATAGTACTATGAACCAGAAGGACGTTATAAGTTCTAACGCCCGGTTCTTAGAGAAAGACTATACGATGAACCACAAGCCCATGGTGACATGATACTTTGAAATGAGAGAGAAAGATTAAGACTTAGAACCAGCCGAACCGAGTAGCGGTACACCACTAACTGCACCTACTGTTATCGCTGTTTTTACACCGGAATGCCGTTGTAGTGGGAGGTGATGGAAATCGACTACCCGGGATGCGTTCGTTCGATCACTCGAACATCCGAACGATCCCAGTCGACCTCCAGGTCCGTTACTCCGTTCGCGTGCCCAGCCCGTGCCCCGATTCACGCCCAGCCATTGCCCCGAAGGACAACCGCGCGAGCCGGAGTGGGCTGCCTGAAAAACAGCGAAACGGCGGTCGCCGTTTGTCCTTCAGCAGCGCGAACAGCAGCGCGACCTGCTGTTCCGGGCTCGTTTCCGGGCCGTTTTTCCTCTTCCGACTACCGAACCGGAGGTCCTAGAACCCCCAGTAGTCGAGGAGTACGATCCACGAGATCCGGAACCCGATCTTACATCCGATGTATTTTCAACGAGAAGGAAATCGAATAAAAGCGGAAATAGGGTTTCGATTTCTTATACCTTTGAAGCGTGATTCGGAGAAGCCGAATAGGCGAACACCCTGAGATCTTCTAGTGTGTATCCTAGCCCTCGACGCCGGACGTTGTGTGGGCAACGATCCACCGGAGTCTTCTCTTCTTCTTCTCTCTCAAACCCTCTTTCTCACGTTTTAATTATTCTGTCTCCAGAAATATATTTGCGCTAGCAAATTAATTTCTACAGAAATAATTATTCTGTCTCCAGAAATATATTTGCGCTAGCAAATTAATTTCTACAGAAAATAAAAACACTGCGCTAATCTAAATTAATTAAGCAGAGAAGAAAATAATTGCGCTAGCAAAATAATTTCTCCAAAGAATTAATTATAGCGGCGTTTCGTAGGTTAAGAGAAGAGAGATTGAGGGGTATATATAGGCCACACTAGGGACCTTAGGACAATTAATTAATTAGGCTAAATTGTAATTTAATTAAACCGGTGTCCTTAAAAGAAAACCTTTAATTAAATCCAATTTTAATTATAATTAATTCCACTATAAAATTATAATTGAATTCCCAATTAATTAATCTATATTATTTTACCAATAATATTTCCGCCGAAATTACATATACGACTTTCCCCGTGTTTAAGATATCGAATGTCCACGAATTAATTTCAATTACTAATAATTAAATTAATTCGTTTCTTGTTATCCGAGACTAGTACCACTCATCCTTATTATCATGTGGAACGAATCCACCTGCAGGGTTTACATGATAAACTTTATGAGCTCATCTCGGGGACATCATCAACCCAATAAATGGGACACGGTTTCCTGTCTATAATCTATAGCATGCCGTGTGTACAATTCCGATTCCCAATTTACCGAGAATATTGACTAATCAATTAGTCTCACTCACTAGTAAGTCAAAGAACCGAGAACTGGACACACGCACCTATAATTATATAGGGATTAAGAATTCGTATATCCGTAATATCTGAGGTCTAGTTCGATTACTGCGATTAGTATAAATAGAACGCCCTCCTGTGGTCCTGCTCAATACACCAAGTGTACGAGTGTAACATGATAGCCAAGACCGACTATCTACCAGTCACACTACGACGTACCGATGGATTGTCCCTGTCCATCTAAGTCGTGAGCTACTGTTCGATAGTATACGAGTAACCGACAGTATGATCTTCCACGTGTCTCCTCACGCCATACTGTCTACAACGTATACATCAAGGACTATTGCATTAAATGCAATCATGCTTGAATCATATCTCGAATTAAGGTATAGATAAGGAGTTCCGTATTTGCACTAAACTAGACATTTAGAATACAACTCCATCAATCTCCCACTTATACTAAAAGTCTAGTCGCCCTCTCCCAAACATCAGATTCCCATAACCTCATCACGCCTACCCAACGCTTTCGCTGGAAGTGCCTCTGTGAACGGGTTTACCAGGCAATCCTCTCGATGCTATCTAGGTGACAACTGCATCGTCTTACTAGACGATCTCTCGAATCAGGTGGTACTTGCGCTCTACGTGTTATCTCCCACTGTGGACTCGTGGCATTTCAAGTTTGCCAATACCGCTATTCAAAATAACTTTGGGTAAACTAGAAACCACATCTAAGTCCCATAGGAAGTTCTGGAGCCACACTGACCTTTTAACTGCCTCAGAGGCCGTTATCCTTTCAGTTTCCATGGTAGAGTCCGTAATGCATCGCTGCTTTACATTCTTCCATGTGACTGCTCCACTTCACAGTGAGAACACATAGCCTGACTTCGACTTTCGACTGTCCCTATTTGATTTGGAAATCCAATTCTATGTAATCCAAAGGAAACAACTTGACTGCTTTGTAACTCAGAACATAATTCCTGGTCCTCTGCAGGAACCTAAACATGTTCTTTACATCAGTCGAGTGATCCTTTCCAGGATTACTATGATATCTCACCACCATGCCCACGGCATAGTAGATATCAGTCTCGTGCATAGCATTACATACATTAAGCTTCCCACCATTAAGGTGCAGGGAACTGCTTACTCTTCATCTATCTCCTTTATTGTGTCGGACACAAAACTTTAGATAGACGAATTCCACATCTAAAAAGGTGAAGACTTTTCTTGGAATTCTGTATGCTGCAACGAGTAAGAATTGTATTTATGTATGAGGATCGAGATAAGTTCTATGTTCTTTTCTGGCGATCATTTATTACTTTGATCCCAAGAACATTCCCGACTTCTCCTAAGTCTCTTACATTGAATTACTCGGACAACCATCCCTTTATGTACGATAACATCTTTCATATTGTTGCCAATTTAGAAGGATGTCGTCTACATAAAGAATGAGAAAACACCACATCTTTTCTGTCACTTCTTTATTACACTCAGGACCTAAACATGCCTTGAATGAATCCATGAAATGGATTTTCTCATAGGTCCGCATGTGTCCAAGATCTTGAAGCTTCCTTCAATCCTAAGATTGATTAAGCTTGCTTACCGAATGCTCTTGGCTCTTTTCGATGAATCTCTCTGGCTGTCCCACACAGATGGCCCCGTCAAGACTTCGATATAGGAAATCTGTCTTGACTTCCATCTTCCATGTGAAGACAAAAGAATCCGGATCGACTTTTGCCAAGACTGAGCATCTTGATCTTTCAGCGTCTTGTCATAGATCCAGGGTTCGGCTTCATGTTCTCCAGGTAACAAGTCTGAAGACTCACCTATAAACATGAACCTGTTGGGTTGTCTAACAACCCTCCCACTACGACGACGCTCCGGTGTATCTTTAGTGACTAAAGATTATAGTAGTGAACTACTCAGTTAGGCTGGTTCTAAGTCTTGATCAGTCCCTCTAAGCACATTAAGTATTACTCTACTCTTGGGCTTGTGATTCTTGCATATATAGTCCATGTCTAAGAACCGAACGTTGATGCAATCAACGAATACCTGGTCCTTTGGACTATATTACATATCTCAATTCGTTTTCTTAGGGTATCCTATAAACAGCCGAATATCTGTACAAGTTTCCAAAGGAATCAAGTTCATGATAAACGCCGCTGTTTCCAAGGCATATCCCAAAACCGAATTAGGTAACTCCGAATAACTCATTGTCTACTTTCCCATATCTATAAGAGTCCTATTCCTTCTTTACAACACATTATTTTGCCGAGGCATAAATGGTGTAGTCTGTTGGGAGTTAATCCCATTTATAGATAAGTATGCCTTACTCCTCAAAGAGGTCTGCATATATCAGAGCGAATCAACTCTAGTACTTTCTTGGATCTTTTCCCTTTAACCGTAAAGGGTTGCTCGGTCATTAAAACTTCCAAGTATGATTCGAAGGTTGGAAGGTCCTTTCCTTCAACCTGGCTGAGTGGTCCATCAGCTTTCACCCTTTGAATCGTACTCAAGTTAAAATGATCTAGCCTAAGATTCCATAAGTACATTTCATTTAGCCTAGAAGGATCTTTACTCTTATTGGGGTTCGACATTGTGTTATTAGCTCCGGTCTGTTGCATCGTGGAAGAATACGGATTTAGTATTAAATTGTCTATCAATATACCAGAATAGATAATATCCCCATTTCCTAAAGAAACGGAATATCTATTCTAAGCCAACTTAGAAATCCGAAATGAAATTTCTTTCTAAATGCCGGCACATAAAGACAATTTATTATAACTAAAATCCTACCGTTAAAACATTTAACTTCTCCCACTGCAACGGCTGTTACCTTAACATTATTGCCTATGTAGGTTACTACTTCTTCCTTTCTAAGTCTCCGGGTTTCCTGGAACCCCCGCATTTAAATGCAGACATGATTAGTGGTTTCCGTATCCACACACCAGGTACTGGTAGATAACACCACTAAACATGTTTCGGTGACTAAGGAGAAGTTAACTTCTAGTTGCTTTGAGAGGACAATCAAACTCCCAGTATCCAAACTGCTTACAACGGAAGCACTTGCCCTTAGGGCTTGCTTGTCCCATTCCGTGGTCCAGATACATTAGGCCCAGTGGGTTTCCGTATTTGTTTCTTCTTCCTTTTGCCGCCCGAAGGCCTAGGAAGAGCCAATTTCTCAGCCACAAGTGCTTTGAGGACCCTTAAAGATTCTCTCAGCCGCTAGAAGTTCAATCAGGAGCTCCGCCAATGAATAAGACCCCTTATTCATGTTATAGTTCAGGCGGAACTGCTCAAAACTTCTCGGCAGAGACTGGAGCACAATATCGACTTGGGTTACCCCATCGATAACTGATCCTAGAATCTCTATCTTACAAAGATAGCCCATCATTCTAAGAACGTGATCCCTCACGGGCGTTCTTTCCGAAATGATGGCTGTCATGAGTTGCCTCATTTAACTTTGCCCGGCTGTCCTGTCCTGATAACCAAAACTTCTTGAGGTTAAGCGTCATATCATAGGTAATGGTCATGACATGATCCCGATGTCGCAGCACATTTGACATGAAAGTCACAATGTTGCTCCGCGTCATCTCATAGCCTTGATCCATTTCCAATGAGCTTCCTTTCCTCAGTAGTGGAAGCATCATTTGGCTCAGCAGGTCAATCGACTTGGAGTACATATTTGTACTCCTCTGCAGTTAGGACAATGTCCAAGTTTCTTCTCTTATCCATACAATCAGGTTCAGTGAGTTTGTTGACTTTTAATGGGAATAATACCATATAAAACAAACAATGAGTTTAATTCGATATCATTTCCCTCAAATAATATCATTAAACTACCAATCATTTCCAAAATCCCATCAGACTAGCATGCCACGTTCTTGTGGACGTATACTAATCCAAACGATTTTATAATTGGATTTTTACTTCGGTCGTACATCATTATAGCAGTGACTCCGATGGGGAGGATACTATAAAGCGTACCTAAGTGTATACCATTTCTCAGTACTAAGTCCACCGCTCGGGAACTACATGTCCACCGCAAGCCACGTTCTTGTGGACGTTTACGTTGACATGCGGCCCTCCACGACTTTCTATAACTGTCGAGCCTCAATTAATCCTAAAGTTCTGTTTCCATTTAGCAAGCCACGTTCTTGTGGACGTTTACTAAAACAAACAACTTTATTAATTGAATCTCACTCATTTAAATGTCATAGAATCTTAATTAACCCAAAGTACCGTTTCCATTTAGCAAGCCACGTTCTTGTGGACGTTTACTAAAACAAACAACTTTGTTAATTGACTCTTACATTTATTAAATTTCACAATTTATTAATCAAAGCTTGATATCTCGTAAGTGAAACTCGAAGTTTCTAACCAGCGATCAATCATGCAATTGAGCCCTATCTCTCACTAGGTGAGGGAGCCAATCAGACAATCGATCTAGTCATCGAATGACTCGAAAGTCTCTAATTTGTGTCATTGACATAACCAAGTGGCTCTGGCTCCATTCCACTCCCCGGGGTGAGAATGAGTCGACTTGAAATTAGTCTTTGAAAAAACAAATTAGGCATTGCTTTTGAGAAATATAATTGTTCAATTTTATAAGTGGATTTTAAATTCGAATTTTGATCCAGTGATATCCGTGTATCGACTTTATCCGATAGGGAGGATGACACTAAAGCCAACTCGTAAGTCAATACACATCACATTCAAAACAGAGAATGGAGACCGCGGGATTGTTTCCAATCCCTCTCCCACTTAGTATTTTACGATAAGGGATAACATGCATAAACACTTAAGCATAATAATAAAGCACGTAAAACAAGCAAAAAGCAATTAACGTGGTCCCGATTATTATGGCCTTAAGTGTTCTCCAATGCACGTCTCTTGGATCTCGTTGCTCGTCTCGGTCTCGGTCCACCACCGACTCGCTCGAGGGTCAAGAGACGAACTCCTCCCACTGGAGCCTCGTCTCGAGCCTCGTTGAGTCGCTCGTGGGGTCGAACGAACCCCAGCCCCGCTGCTGCCCATCGCGAACACGGGGTGTGTTCGATGGCTGCCCGGTGCCGGTTCGTTTCCTCGACTCTCGTTTCTCCGGGTTTCGATCTCGTCTCGATCCACCAAAAATAGCAAGAAAAATTACAAGAATAAATCTACTAAATCCGGCATCGATCCTATACAGGGTGATCGACCCTATACATGTCCCGGATACAACGAAAAATAAATAAACCTAACGACTCAACCCGTCGTTTTTATCTATTACAAACAAGCATCGTTTTTCCAAAACAAAAACAATCTCGACAAGCCCGAGAGTTTAATCAAAACCACAAATTAAAGCACAACATACAATCACAACGTTGGCCATAATAACCGGGTTCGAACCTGCAAAACAAATCTCGCAAAAATACAAAGAATCGACAAAACCGGCTCTGATACCAATTGATGGAAATCGACTACCCGGGATGCGTTCGTTCGATCACTCGAACATCCGAACGATCCCAGTCGACCTCCAGGTCCGTTACTCCGTTCGCGTGCCCAGCCCGTGCCCCGATTCACGCCCAGCCATTGCCCCGAAGGACAACCGCGCGAGCCGGAGTGGGCTGCCTGAAAAACAGCGAAACGGCGGTCGCCGTTTAGGAAACGGCGGTCGCCGTTTGTCCTTCAGCAGCGCGAACAGCAGCGCGACCTGCTGTTCCGGGCTCGTTTCCGGGCCGTTTTTCCTCTTCCGACTACCGAACCGGAGGTCCTAGAACCCCCAGTAGTCGAGGAGTACGATCCACGAGATCCGGAACCCGATCTTACATCCGATGTATTTTCAACGAGAAGGAAATCGAATAAAAGCGGAAATAGGGTTTCGATTTCTTATACCTTTGAAGCGTGATTCGGAGAAGCCGAATAGGCGAACACCCTGAGATCTTCTAGTGTGTATCCTAGCCCTCGACGCCGGACGTTGTGTGGGCAACGATCCACTGGAGTCTTCTCTTCTTCTTCTCTCTCAAACCCTCTTTCTCACGTTTTAATTATTCTGTCTCCAGAAATATATTTGTGCTAGCAAATTAATTTCTACAGAAATAATTATTCTGTCTCCAGAAATATATTTGCGCTAGCAAATTAATTTCTACAGAAAATAAAAACACTGCGCTAATCTAAATTAATTAAGTAGAGAAGAAAATAATTGCGCTAGCAAAATAATTTCTCCACAGAATTAATTATAGCGGCGTTTCGTAGGTTAAGAGAAGAGAGATTGAGGGGTATATATAGGCCACACTAGGGACCTTAGGACAATTAATTAATTAGGCTAAATTGTAATTTAATTAAACCGGTGTCCTTAAAAGAAAACCTTTAATTAAATCCAATTTTAATTATAATTAATTCCACTATAAAATTATAATTGAATTCCCAATTAATTAATCTATATTATTTTACCAATAATATTTCCGCCGAAATTACATATACGACTTTCCCCGTGTTTAAGATATCGAATGTCCACGAATTAATTTCAATTACTAATAATTAAATTAATTCGTTTCTTGTTATCCGAGACTAGTACCACTCATCCTTATTATCATGTGGAACGAATCCACCTGCAGGGTTTACATGATAAACTTTATGAGCTCATCTCGGGGACATCATCAACCCAATAAATGGGACACGGTTTCCTGTCTATAATCTATAGCATGCCGTGTGTACAATTCCGATTCCCAATTTACCGAGAATATTGACTAATCAATTAGTCTCACTCACTAGTAAGTCAAAGAACCGAGAACTGGACACACGCACCTATAATTATATAGGGATTAAGAATTCGTATATCCGTAATATCTGAGGTCTAGTTCGATTACTGCGATTAGTATAAATCGAACGCCCTCCTGTGGTCCTGCTCAATACACCAAGTGTACGAGTGTAACATGATAGCCAAGACCGACTATCTACCAGTCACACTACGACGTACCGATGGATTGTCCCTGTCCATCTAAGTCGTGAGCTACTGTTCGATAGTATACGAGTAACCGACAGTATGATCTTCCACGTGTCTCCTCACGCCATACTGTCTACAACGTATACATCAAGGACTATTGCATTAAATGCAATCATGCTTGAATCATATCTCGAATTAAGGTATAGATAAGGAGTTCCGTATTTGCACTAAACTAGACATTTAGAATACAACTCCATCAGGAGGTTGTGTGACAACCGGAGATATTCATAAGACTAGGAGAGTCTTCGGACTCTGGACCTAGTATACATGAAATCAATCCCTGGATCTACATGAAGGCGGTACTAGATCTAAATGTGCCTTCTTGGAGAGCAATAAGGATTATTGCTAAGAAGCAAGATCATTTAGAGTACAAGCTTAGTTGATCCATTTATGGATTGAAACAAAGCATTGAGTTCGTGGTACTTGCAAATTGATGAGATAGTCCATTTTATGGATTCATCAAAAGCATAGACGAATCGTGTGTATTGGAAACGTGATGGAAAACAAAGTGGTGTTTCTCGGAGGTTTTATGTAGATAACGTTTTATCATTGGTAACAATGTAAAGATGTTATCAGACATAAAATGATGGTTGTCTAGATAAATCATTATGAAAGATAAAGGAAGAAGTTGGACATGTTCTTGAGATCTTGGATCTCTAGAAAGAACATTGTACTTCTCCTGGACATCTTACATAAATGATTATGGTTCGTTTTAACATGCAAGATTCCGAGAAAGGTTCGTTACCTTTCAGAGACGGAATGCATCTATCTAAGGATATGTGTTTTAAAACATAAAAGGAGATAGAAGCAATGAAAGCAGTTTCCTACACTTTGAGTGTGGAAAGCTTAATACATGCATTGTTGAAAACAAGAACCTGATATCGGCTATGCGGTTAGCATAGTGGGAGGATATCAAGGTAATCCTGGAAAGGAATATTCGACTGCCGTAAAAGTACTTTCGAAGTACTGTTCTAGACTACGAAGCAGACGAGTTTTTCCTTTGGATTACATTCTCTTAGATTTCTAAATCGAACGAGGACTGGTGTAAGTCGATATCAGGCTATGTGTTTCACTATTGAAGGAGAAGGAGTTTTAACATGGAAGAGTGATAAGCACGATGCTTTTCGGACTCTGCCACGGGTAACTAAATAGCAGCCTCAGAGGCAGCGGAAGTTTTGGTATAACTCCGGGATAATCTCTGGGACTTAGATGTGATTTTAATTTGCCAAAGGCTATGTAAATAGCGGTGCAATGGCAAATGGGAAGAAATCACTAGTCCATAAGTGTAAGATAACACATAGTGCAAGTACCACCTGATACGAGTCATCGTCGAGGGAGACGACGCTGTAGTCACCAAGATAACTTCAGAGCGGCAACCTAGAGTGCTCATTCACATAGTACTTCTTGGAAGTACACCTTAAGCACGTGATGAGTATGGGAGTCGGGAGTTTGGAAGAAATGACTAGACCTTAGTACAAGTGGGAGATTGTTGGAGTTGTGTACTTAATGTCTAGATTTAAGTAACGGAAACTCACGATCCATTGCCATTAATCTATTTAATTAAATAAACAATTATTTGCGTTTAATTATTTATAATTAAATATATGCAAATTATAGTCCTGGATTATATACGTTGTAGTTAGTATGGTGTGCGACGCCACACAGAAGATCATACTATCGGTTACTCGTATTTAATCGAACAGTTGCTCACGACCTAGATGGACACGGACCAATCCATCGGTATAGTTGTTGTGTGAGAGAGAAAATAATTTGTCTTAATTATTTTATCACACTTGTACACTTGGTGTATTGAGCGGATCGTTGAGATTCATCGATTAGGATTGCCGGCGATAATCGATTCGAGTCTCAGTGTATTTTATTCTTAATCCCCGAAACTATTGCGGGTGTGTATATTCAATATAAGTGACTTTGATTTACCAAAGGAATTAACCGATTTAATTATTGGGTTAATTACCGGTTAAGTTGGGTCACTATATTTTATATATGACATGCCGTGAATACTTGACGGGAAAGTGTATCCCGGAAGGGTTGATAATATCCCCGAGATGAGTTCATAAGGAATTATTATGTAAACCCTGCAGGTGGATTCGTTCCGCATAATAATTAAGGTTGAATGGTACTAGTCTCGGATAAAAGAGATGAATAAATTAATTAGCAATAAATTAATTTTATTCATGGATATTTATATCTTAAATACACGGAATAAATAATACTACCGGAGAAATATTATTTGATATAATATGGTTTAATATTGGGAGTGCAATTACTTTTATATAGTGGAAAATAAAATTAATTAATATTGATAAGGATTAATGGACTTGAGCATTGGGCTCAATTTAATCTTCAATATTGGAAGCCAAATATTCCACCTCCTTAAGATCCCCTACGTAGCCTATAAAAGCACTACATGGTCTTCTCTATTCTCATAACTTGAAGATCACAATTCTAGAGAGAGAAAGTAGAGAGGAGGATCCATGGAGTTCGGTAGATCGTCGCCCACACGACGTCCGGGCTAGTGCAAGGAATACGTGGGAAGATCTCAAAGGTAATCAAATTGAGTTCTACGTTTCTCCGAACAACGAGAACGAGGTAAATCGTAAAACCCTCTTTATGATTTTATCGTTTAATTATCGTGAAAATATCATGAACCAAGATCCGAGAACGAGACCCAAGACGAGGACGAACCGGGCGGTGGTGGTCGAAGACCACCGGACCGCCGGCGGATCGTCGGCTCGCCTAGGAGGGGTCGAAGGGCGTGAAACCCTAGCGCTCGCACGGTTGCGAGCGCACGCCTCCATCGGGCAGCCGCGGTTTGGCCGTGGCGGAGGGTCCGATGAAAGGGGGCTGTTCCGTGAGGGTTTCCGGCATGTCCAGCGGGCTGCTGGAGCAGCCGCTCGCACGGTGCGAGCACCGCTCGCACGGGCTGGTCGCCGCTCGCGCGGCAGGACCACCGCTCGCGCGGTGGTGATCGCTAGCCACGGTTCGACCGTGGCTGGGCGTGCGATCACCGGGCGTCGGCTGGGCATGAAAAAGGGGCTGCTACGAGCAGCCCTAGGCGGATGCCAAGGACAGCCACGAGCCTCACGTGGAGGCTCGACCGAACAGCCCGTCTTTGTTTGCGGTTAGGGTTTGTTTGGTTGGGCTATCCCCGTGGAGGTTCGTGGCGGATTTCCGGCAATCGGGATTTCGATTGGAGTTGTCGTTCCGCAATTTGACAACCCCGGATATTCGATCTCCGAAGGATTTCGGTCGGAATTAATTAGATAATTTATTTATTTAAATTTATTAATTCCGGGATATCGATTTCCAACAGGGACAGTGTATCCCGGAAGGGTTGATAATATCCCCAAGATTAGCTCATAAGAATTTATTATGTAAACCTCGCGAGTGGATTTGTTCCCGCATAATAAATAAGGTTGAGTGGTACTAGTCTCGGATAAAAGAGATAAATAAATTTATTAAGCAATATATAAATTTTATTCATAAATATTTAAATCTTAAATACACGGAATAAATAAATACTACCGGAGAAATATTATTGGATATATTATGGTTTAATAGTGGGAGTGCAATTAATTTATATAGTGGAAAATTAATTAATTAATATTAATGGGATTAATAGATTTGGGCTTGAGCTCAATTTAATCATTAATATTGGAAGCCCAATATTCCACCTCCTTTAGATCCCCTACGTAGCCTATAAAAGCACTACATGGTCTTCTCTATTCTCATATAACTTGAAGATCATAATTCTTCTAGAGAGAGAAAGTAGAGAGAGAAGGAGATCCATAAGCTTGGAGGATCGTCGCCCACCCGACGTTCAAGCTAGTGCAAGGAATACGTGGGAAGATCGTAAGGTCATCTTGATTTCGTTTCTCCGAACAACGAATCGAAGGTATAAAATCTAAACACCCTTGATTTTATTTGATTTGAATTATCGTGAAATACCGTGAACGCAAGATCCAAAGATCGAACCCCGGAGTAGACGGACGATCGCGTGGTGGTGGTGAAACCACCGGACCACGCGGACCGCCCGCCTAGGGTTTCGTCCGAGCGCACAAGGGGCGAACCCCGGCTGGGAGCCGGGGCGCGATCGATCAACCGATCGATCGCGGGCAGCTGCTTGGCACGACGGCCCAGCTGGAGGCGGGCCACCCCAGGCGGCGGCGAGTCGCTGGACTCGCCGCGGGGGCTGCATGGCAGCCCCACCCGATCGATCGCTGGATGCGATCGATCCATGCGATCGCATGAACCCCGCGATGCGGGGGTTCGGCTGGGGGTAGCCGCACGTCTTCGGGCGTGTGGTCTCCTCGGCTGGACTCCGGCGCGTTCTTCGGCGTTCGTGTGATCTCCGGCCAAGGGTTTTTGATCGGGCTATGGTTTCCGCAAATTTTAATAGCCCGGGATATCGAATTCCAACAGAACCAACCCCAGCCCCGCTGCTGCCCATCACGAGACACGGGGTGTGTTCGATGGCAGCTCGTTGCCGGTTCGCTCTCCTCGACTTCGATTCTCGTTCCTCCGGGCTTCGATCTCGTCTCGATCCAATAGAAGAAAATAATTACAAAAAATTATTCTACTAACTCCGGTATCGATCCTATACATTTTGATCGACCCTATACAAGTCCCGGATTAAACGAAAATTAAATAAACCTAACGACTCAACCCGTCGTTTTTATCTATTACAAACAAGCAACTTTCCAAAATAAAACCGATCTCGACAAGCCCGAGAGTTTAATCAAAACGATACACATACAACTCAAAATATCAAAATTAAATTGGCCATAATAATCGGGTTCAAACTGCAAGGTAACACGCGCAAAAATACAACAAACTGATAACCGGCTCTGATACCAATTGATGGAAATCGACTACTCGGGACATGTCCGTTCGACTACTCGAACATCCGGACAAGCACAGTCGACCCCCGGCGTACCCACTGTACTTAATACGAAGCCCTAGACCCGAAACACGCCCAGCCATTGCACCGAAAGTGCAACCGCGCGAAACGGGGCATTCTGCCCTGTCTGTCGCCCGACAGGGCAAATGTCGGCCGACAATAAATGCTCATGAAACGATGTCGGCCGACATCGTCGCGATTCCAGCAGCGGGTTTCGCCCGTTCTGGCTGTTCCGACGAGATTTTCTCGATCCGACTACCGTGCCGGAGGTCAGAGACCTCCCAGCAGTCCGAGAACATCACATCCAAGCCTTACAAACCAATCGATGGTTCGTTATAAAATTAACGCAATATAGAGATCGCAAAGTGCGGAATAAGAATCGATCTCATACCTTCTCGGTCGATTGTTGAGACCTTAGCGATTGCTAGTGTATGTCTCTGCCCCGATTCCAACCGTTATGTGGGCAACGATCTGTTGGATTCTCCTTTTCTGCTTCTCTGATAAACCACCGCAACAATGTTTTTACTTTCTGTGTAAAATAATTGCGCAAGCTTTATTAATTTTTACAGAGAAAAATTATTATTGCACTAACGCTATAATTTTCTTCCGCAAAAATAAATGCGGCGAGTTGTAGGTTTAGGACAGGGCAAGGGGCGGGGGGGGGGGTTAAATAGAGCTACACTAGGGACCTCTTAGGTAAATAAATCCCGGGCTAAATTGCAAATTAATTAACTAGGAGTCCTTAAAATAAATCCTTTAATTAATTACAATTTTAATTATTATTAATTCCACTAAATAATAATAATTGAATTCCCGAAATTAATTTAATATTATATCAACAATAATATTTCCGCCGAATTACATATACGACTTTCCCCGTGTTTAAGATATCGAATGTCCACGAATTAAATTTAATTACTAATAATTAAATTAATATGTTTCTTATTATCCGAGACTAGTACCACTCATCCTTATTATCATGTGGAACAAATCCACCAGCAGGGTTTACATGATAAACTTTATGAACTCATCTCGAGGACATCATCAACCCAATAAACGGGACACGGTTTCCTGTCTATAATCTATAGCATGTCGTGCGTACAATTACGATTCCCAATTTACCGAGAATCTCGACTAATCAATTAATCTCACTCATTGGCATATTAAAGAACCGAGAATTGGACACACGCACCTATAATTATATAGGGATTAGGAATTCGTATATCCGTAATATCTGAGGTCTTGTTCGATTACTGCGATTAGTATAAATCGAACGCCCTCCCGTGGTCCTGCTCAATACACCAAGTGTACGAGTGTAACATAATAGTCAAGACCGACTATTTACCAGTCACACTACGACGTACCGATGGATTGTCCCTGTCCATCTATGTTGTGAGCTATTGTTCGATAGTATACGAGTAACCGATAGTATGATCTTCCGCGTGTCTTCTCACGCCATACTGTCTACAATGTATATATCTAGGACTATAGCATAGAGTACATAATAGACAAAATGCAGACAGTTTGATTAATAGATAATAAAAACACAGATAAGGAGTTCCATATTGTCACTAAACTAGACATTTAGAATATAACTCCATCAGGCACCGTGCGAACTTTTCACAGGGGTGGGTCCCCAGGGCCCCCGGGGCTAATCCTGAATTGGCCGATTTAAGGCAGAAGTACTCTGAGCTGGAAAGGCGATTGAATGAAAATCAGATTCTCGCCGCCCCGACAGGTCGTCATAATGATCCCCTGGCCCCTGAGGTTGAACAAGCTCCCATGCAACTGGAGGTCCAGCCCATGCAAACCACTTTGTACAGTGGCAAGACTGATCCAGAAGCTCATTTGAGCAGATTCAGGACTTACATGTCCGGACGAGGAGCCACTGATGCTACTCGGTGCAAGTTGTTCCCACTCACCCTGGGCGATATTCCTCACCAATGGTACGTCAGCTTACCTGCACATTGTATCAAATGTTTTGACGACCTGGTGCAGAGGTTTGTGTCGTATTTTGCATCCAAAGCCTCCTATATGGAATATAGTCAGAAGCTACTTGGAGTCAAACAGGGTGAGAATGAAACAGACGAATCTTATGTCGATCGCGTTGAAGAACTCCTCATGGCAGGCGGTGAAGAGATTGGTGACAACCTCAAACTTCACACCGTGTTGGCAGGTTTGAGAAGAAATTCTAAGTTGTTTAAATCTGCAATGTTAAACTATCCTCGATCGTATGAGGATATTAGGAGGAAAGGTGGGGCCCAAGTGGCGTACCAGCGTCTTGTTGCTGGAGGGGGACACTCCCCCGAGCAAAAGAAAAAACCTCCTTTTTCCTCCGATCGCAGGCCAAATTACATTGGCAAAAAACCAGGCCCCAGGCCAAGTGATCCACGAATGGATGAGATCCGTGATTTGGAAAGAAAACTAACTGTTCAGACTGGTCATTTACCAGCAGATATTTTGAATATCATGGTCATGCAAAAATCTGACCTGTTGGAAAAACCACCACCAATTCTAACTTCCCCGGACAAGTTGGATCCCAACAAATGGTGTGCCTTTCATGAGAAAATTGGTCATAACACCAGCCAGTGCAGACAGCTGGTAAAACTGTTGTGGAAACTTTTCCAGGATGGAAAGCTGTGGCGATTCTTGCCCAGGCCAGGTGCAGGGGGAAATCCGCAGGGGCCTCCTCCCCAGGAAGTACCCGCACCGGTTCAACCACCACCTCCCCCGGCACAGGGCCCACCACGAGTAGGTCAGATCATGATGATCGGCGGCTTGAGGCCGATAAACGAGGAAAGCCACCGCAAAAGGAAAAGAGACTTCCAAATGTGGGAAGTGTGGTACGAAACCGCCCCGGTACAGGGGGCATCTGTCTGTGAAACGGCGGTGATAACATTCACCCCGAAAGATCGAGCCAAGACAAAATTCCCGAAGGATGCGCCTTTAGTGATAAAGGCAAGAATCCTCGGTTTGGACGTGTCTCGCACATTGGTGGACAATGGCGCACATCTCAATGTTCTGTACAAGAAGACCCTGGATCTGATGGGGAAATCGGCGCGCTATGTCAACCCGTGCGATATGGTGCTAAAAGGTTTTGGTGACGATGTGGTCATTCCCTACGAAGAAATCATCCTCCCGGTGGAATTGATGGATGCAAGGAACCCCGAAGTCGTGATGGTTAGGAATCTGAAGTTTGTAATAGTTGATAAGGTTAGTGGCTATAATGCTTTGTTAGGCAGGCCCTTTCTGGACGCTTTTGAAGCAGTCGCCTCGTCCTACTACTACTGTATTAAGTTTCCAACACCCTCCGGTGCAGTTGGCACCGTCAGAGGGGATCTAGTAATGGCTAAAAAGACTTTGTTGTATTTTCGCGATCTTGATAAAACCAAAACCAAAGTAAATGATAACCTCCCCCAAATCAATTTGGAGGAGAATAAAATAAAACAAATCGATCATATTAAAAATTTTATCAAAATTCCAGAGGAAGGAATGAATCCTCCCTAGAAGAAACCTCACGGGGAAATTATTCAAATTCCCTCGGACAAAACAGATAATCTCCCCGAAGAAGAAACCTGTGTAGACTTAGCATCTACCGGTAAAAAACTTCCCCAATCCAAACCAGACTTGGATGATTGGGGCTCACGGGGAGGATATCAATGTAAAAAAGCACCAGTTGTAGAAATGGTTGAAACTCTGGATTCTATAGTTTTAGATCCAGAACAAACCGAAAAACAAATACTTGTGGGGACTCATATGGAATCAACTACCCGGAGTGGTATTATAAAGTTCCTCAAAGAAAACGTTTCTACTTTCTCATGGTCCAGTGCCGATTTAGGAAAGATAGACCCTAAGCATGCCTGCCATCGATTGAAAATTGATCCCTGCAAAAGACCAATTGCGCAAAAGTGTAGGAAAATGGGCCCCGAGAAGTGACAGGCACTCGCCGGGGAAGTAGATAAACTAATTGAAAATAAACTGGTCAGGAAAGCTTCGAGTGATGTTACTTGGCTTTCCAATGCAGTAATGTTAACTAAAACAATGGGGGCATGGCGTTTTTGTATAGATTTTACTGATCTAAACAATGCCTGCCCGAAATACCTTTTTCCTATGCCACACATCGACCATGTGGTTGATAATTTGACAGGTCACGCAATATTCTCAACCTTGGACGCCAAGGCAGGGTACCACTAAATTCCCATGCATCCAGACGACGTTGAACACACGGCGTTATACTCAGAAAAAAGGGATCTATTACTGGGAAAGAATGCCTTTTGGCCTGAAGAATGCAAGGGCCACCTATCAAAGGTTGGTAAATCTAATGTTTTCTGATTTAATTGGTGTAACCATGGAAGTATACATTGATGATATAATTGTAAAAAGTAAAAATGAGTCAGATCATATTAAAGACCTCGAAGAAGTTTTTAAAATTCTGGGGCATTACAACATGAAATTAAACCCCAAGAAATGTAACTTTGGGATAAAAAAAGGGATGATCCTGGGGCACGTGGTAAGCGAAAAAGGCATTGAGCCCAACCCTACCAAAGTCCAAGCTATCTTGGATATGCAAGAGCCCCGGGACGTAAAAGGTGTACAACGACTCACGGGTCGTTTAGCCGCCCTGATTAGATACATTTCTTGCCTGGGAGATAAAACTCGCCCGTTCTTTGCTTCCATCAAAGGACAGGAATTTCACTGGAAAAAGGATGCCCAACAAGCTTTTGTACGAATAAAGGAATATTTGTCCAATCCTAAAGTAGTTGTGGCACCTAAACTAGAAGAAAAGCTTTATTTGTACTTGGCCGCCTCAGAACACGCCATCAGTGCGGTCCTGACAAGGGCAGAAGGAATACAACACTTCCCGATTTATTTTGTGAGCCAAGTGTTATACCCAAGAAAACAGTCACCGACACGTGTCACGAATCAAAGGGCCACGTCATCAAGAGAGAAATTCAGCTGAGTCAATAATAAAAGACCTTCAACGGCATATCTAAGAAGAAGATGAGGAGCTTGGACAGTAGAGATCGCACGGAAGAATCAGACTCCTTTCACAGGGGAATCGCCTGGGGAGACTCCTGGGACGCCAGTCAATGAGATGGGACTTCACGGGGAAAGAGGCAGATTAAGCACTAAGGGAAATTAGTGGGTATTTAATGCTTCATATTAGTGGACTAGAGGTCCAATGAGAAGCCGATATGTGGGCATTAGGTGGCATAATTAAGCCATGCATAGAGTATTATAAATAGAGGGTATGAGAGAGGAAAATGGGACATGCAACCTTGATTTTAACTATGAATTCTATGTATGAATATATGAATAAAGAGGTGCCTTGAGCATCTATGTTCTTACTTATGATTTCTGCTATAACTTAATCCTTTTGATAGCTTACTTATAACAAATTTACCATTTTGTGTTGTTTATCAAAACCCTCAATTACCAGCAAATACTACCGACAAGTACAAAAACAACCAAAACAGTTGGCGCTAGAAGGATCGAGCATCAGGTATTTAAGTTGCAGAAAAGCTCGATTAAAATAAAAAATGGTGAACGAAGACAAAGGTACTACAGTATCAGGTGCATCCGGCACAAGCGGCAGGTGGCGGGCTGTGATGGGTAAGGCCGTGATGGTGGAACCCGAGGTTCCATCTCCGCCTAAAAACCCAGAACCTGAAAATAAGGAACAGCCGCCGCCTACCCAGATCAGCTCCGATGAGCACAACAACAAACGTGCAGAGGCCGACGAGCCTACTGACAGTCAGGCAGATCAACGACAACGCCGACTTCGGTCGCGACGTCGGTGTTGGAAATCGACTACCCGGGATGCGTTCGTTCGATCACTCGAACATCCGAACGATCCCAGTCGACCTCCAGGTCCGTTACTCCGTTCACGTGCCAGCCCGTGTCCCGATTCACACCCAGCCATTGCCCCGAAGAACAACCGCGCGAACCAGAGCTGGCTGCCCGAAAAAAACAGCGAAACGGCGACCTGCTGTTCCGAGCGCGTTTCTGGGTCGATTTTCCTCTTCCGACTACCGATCCGGAGGTCCTTGACCCCCAGTAGTCGAGGAACATGATCCACGACGCCCGGAACCCGATCTTAGATCCGATGTATTTTTAACGAAATAGAAAACGAAACGTATGCGGAATAAGGGTTTCGATTTCTTATACCTTTGTCGCGTGATTCGGAGAAGCCGAATTGTTGAGACCACGAAGCCTTCCGGTGTATGTCTCTATCCCCGACGTTCAGCCGTTGAGTGGGCAACGATCCGCTGAACCTTCCTCTTCTCCTTTCTCTCTTGAACCCACCGTAGGAATAATATCCTCTGTCTCAGAAATATATTTGCGCAAGCAAAATTATTTCAACAGAATTATTACTGCGCTAATCTGAATTAATTAAGCAGAGGAAAATTAATTGCGCAAGCTTTTATTTTCTCTGCAGAATTAATTATAGCGGCGTAGGTTTTGATCTTCTGTCTCAGAAATATAATTGCGCTAGCAATCAATTTCTCCAGAAAATATTAACAGCGCTAATCTATTTATTTTTACAGAAAAATAATTGCGCAACAATTTATTTTTCTCCGCAAAAATAAAATAGCTGCGTTTCTTAGGTTTAGAGAAAGAGAGGGTGAGGTATTTATAGAGCTACACCAGGGACCTTATGGAAATTAATTATTAGGCTAAATTGCAATTTAATTAACTCGGCGTCCTAAAAGGAAAACCTTAATTAAATTCCACAATTTTAATTATAATTAATTCCACTATAAAATTATAATTGAATTCCCAATAATTAATTTATATTATTTCAACAATAATAATTCCGCCGAATTACATATACGACTTTCCCCGTGTTTAAGATATCGTATGTCCACGAATTAACTTTAATTACTAATAATTAAATTAACTCGTTTCTTGTTATCCGAGACTAGTACCACTCATCCTTATTATCATGTGGAACGAATCCACCTGCAGGGTTTACATGATAAACTTTATGAGCTCATCTCGGGGACATCATCAACCCAATAAATGGGACACGGTTTCCTGTCTATAATCTATAGCATGCCGTGTGTACAATTCCGATTCCCAATTTACCGAGAATATTGACTAATCAATTAGTCTCACTCACTAGTAAGTCAAAGAACCGAGAACTGGACACACGCACCTATAATTATATAGGGATTAGGAATTCGTATATCCGTAATATCTGAGGTCTAGTTGGATTACTGCGATTAGTATAAATCGAACGCCCTCCCGTGGTCCTGCTCAATACACCAAGTGTACGAGTGTAACAGGATAGCCAAGACCGACTATCTACCAATCACACTACGACGTACCGACGGATTGTCCCTGTCCATCTAAGTCGTGATCTACTGTTCGATAGTATACGAGTAACCGACAGTATGATCTTCCGCGTGTCTCCTCACGCCATACTGTCTACAACGTATACATCAAGGACTATTGCATTAAATGCAATCATGCTTGAATCATATCTCGAATTAAGGTATAGATAAGGAGTTCCGTATTTGCACTAAACTAGACATTTAGAATACAACTCCATCAATCTCCCACTTATACTAAAAGTCTAGTCGCCCTCTCCCAAACATCAGATTCCCATAACCTCATCACGCCTACCCAACGCTTTCGCTGGAAGTGCCTCTGTGAACGGGTTTACCAGGAAATCCTCTTGATGCTATCTAGGTGACAACTGCATCGTCTTACTAGACAATCTCTCGAATCAGGTGGTACTTGCGCTCTACGTGTTATCTCCCACTGTGGACTCGTGGCATTTCAAGTTTGCCAATACTGCTATTCAAAATAGCTTTGGGTAAACTAGAAACAACATCTAAGTCCCTTAGGAAGTTCTGGAGCCACACTGACCTTTTAACAGCCTCAGAGGCCGTTATCCTTTCAGTTTCCATGGTAGAGTCCGTAATGCATCGCTGCTTTACATTCTTCCATGTGACTGCTCCACTTCACAGTGAGAACACATAGCCTGACTTCGACTTTCGACTGTCCCTATTTGATTTGGAAATCCAATTCTATGTAATCCAAAGGAAACAACTTGACTGCTTTGTAACTCAGAACATAATTCCTGGTCCTCTGCAGGAACCTAAACATGTTCTTTACATCAGTCGAGTGATCCTTTCCAGGATTACTATGATATCTCACCACCATGCCCACGGCATAGTAGATATCAGTCTCGTGCATAGCATTACATACATTAAGCTTCCCACCATTAAGGTGCATGGAATTGCTTACTCTTTATCTATCTCCTTTATTGTGTCGGACACAAAACTTTAGATAGATGAATTCCACATCTAAAAGGTGAAGACCTTTCTTGGAATTCTGTATGCTGCAACGAGTAAGAATTGTATTTAGGTATGAGACTCGAGATAAGTTCTATGTTCTTTTGTGGCGATCATTTATTACTTTGATCCCAAGAACATTCCCGACTTCTCCTAAGTCTCTTATATTGAATTACTCGGACAACCATCCCTTTATGTCCGATAACATCTTTCACATTGTTGCCAATTTAGAAGGATGTCGTCTACATAAAGAATGAGAAAACACCACATCTTTTCCGTCACTTCTTTGTTACACACAGGACCCAAACATGCCTTGAATGAATCCATGAAATGGATTTTCTCATAGGTCCGCATGTGTCCAAGATCTTGAAGCTTCCTTCAATCCTAAGATTGATTAAGCTTGCTTACCGAATGCTCTTGGCTCTTTTCGATGAATCTCTCTGGTTGTCCCACACAGATGGCCCCGTCAAGACTTCGATTTAGGAAATCTGTCTCGACTTCCATCCTCCATTTGAAGACAAAAGAATCCGGATCGACTTTTGCCAAGACTGAGCATCTTGATCTTTCAATGTCTCGTCATAGATCCAGGGTTCGGCTTCATGTTCTCCAGGTAACAAGTCCGAAGACTCACCTATAAACATGAACCTGTTGGGTTGTCTAACAACCCTCCCACTACGACGACGCTCCGGTGTATCTTTAGTGACTAAAGATTATAGTAGTGAACTACTCAGTTAGGCTGGTTCTAAGTCTTGATCAGTCCCTCTAAACACATTAAGTATTACTCTACTCTTGGGCTTGTGATTCTTGCATATATAGTCCATGTCTAAGAACCGAACTTTGATGCAATCAACGAATACCTGGTCCTTTGGACTATATTACATATCTCAATTCGTTTTCTTAGGGTATCCTATAAACAGCCGAATATCTGTACAAGTTTCCAAAGGAATCAAGTTCAGGATAAACGTCGCTGTTTCCAAGGCATATCCCAAAACCGAATTAGGTAACTCCGAATAACTCATTGTCTACTTTCCCATATCTATAAGAGTCCTATTCCTTCTTTACAACATATTATTTTGCCGAGGCATAAATGGTGTAGTATGTTGGGAGTTAATCCCATTTTCTGATAAGTATGCCTTACTCCTCAAAGAGGTCTGCACATATCAGAGCGAATCAAATCTAGTACTTTCTATGATCTTTTCCCTTTAACCGTAAAGGGTTGCTTGGTCATTTACACTTCCAAGTATGATTCGAAGGTTGGAAGGTCCTTTCCTTCAACCAAGCCGAGTGGTCCATCAGCTTTCATCCTTTGAATCGTACTCAAGTTAAAATGATTTAGCCTAAGATTCCATAAGTACATTTGATTCATCCTAGAAGGATCTTTACTCTTATTGGGGTTCGACAATGTGTTATTAGCTCCGGTCTGTTGCATCGTGAAAGAACACGTATTTAGTATTAAATTGTCTATCAATGTACCAGAATAGATAATATCCCCGTTTCCTACTCTGAAAAGTGTGAAACTATCAGAAGAAACGGAATATCCATTCTAAACCAATTTAGAAATCTGAAATAAAATTTCTTTCTAAATGCCGGCACATAAAGACAATTTATTAGAACTAAAATCCTACAGTTTAAAACCATTTAACATCTCCCACTACAACTGCTGTTACCTTAACATTATTGCCCATTGTAGGTTACTACTTCTTCCTTTCTAAGTCTCCGGGTTTCCTGGAACCCCTGCATTTAAGTGCAGACATGTTTAGTGGTTCCCGTATCCACACACCAGGTACTGGTGGATAACACCACTGAGCATGTTTCGGTGACTAAGGAAGAGTCAACTTCTTGTTGCTTGAGAGGACAATTAAAACTCCCAGTATCCAAACTGCTTACAACGGAAGCACTTGCCCCTTGGGCTTGCTTGTCCCATTCCGTGGTCCAGATATATTAGTCCCACTGGGTTTCCGTGTTTGCTTCTTCTTCCTTTTGCCGCCCGAAGGCTTAGGAAGAGCCAATTTCTCAGCCACAAGTGTTTTTGAGAGCCCTTAAAGATTCCCTCAGCCACTTGAAGTTCAACCAGGAGCTCCGCCAATGAATAAGACCTCTTATTCATATATTAGTTCAGGCGGAACTGCTCAAAACTTCTCGGCAGAGACTGGAGCATAAAATCAACCTGGGTTACCCCATTGATAATTTCTCCCAGAATTTCTATCTCAATGTGATAGCCCATCATTCTAAGAACGTGATCCCTCACGGGCGTTCTTTCCGACATGATGGCCGTCATGAGCTGCCTCATTTTACTTTGCCCGGCTGTCCTGTCCTGAAAACCAAAAACTTCTTGAGGTTAAGCATCATATCATAGGTAATGGTCATGGCATGATCCCGATGTCGCAGCACATTTGACATGAAAACCAAAATGTTGCTCCGCGTCATCTCATAGCCTTGATCCATTTCCAATGAGCTTCCTTTCCTCAGTAGTGGAAGCTCCATTTGGCTCAGCAGGTCAGTTGACTTGGAGTACATATTTGTACTCCTCTGCAGTTAGGACAATGTCCAAGTTTCTTCTCTTATCCATACAATCAGGTTCAGTGAGTTTGTTGACTTTAATGGGAATAATACCATATAAAACAAACAATGAGTTTAATTCGATATCATTTCCCTCAAGTGATATCATTAAACTACCAATCATTTCCAAAATCCCATCAGACATAGCAAGCCACGTTCTTGTGGACGTTTACCAGTCCAAATGATTTTATGATTGGATTTTTACTTCGGTCGTACATCATCATAGCAGTGACTCCGATGGGGAGGATACTATAAAGCGTACCTAAGTGTGTACCATTTCTCAGTACTGAGTCCACCGCTCGGGAACCACATGTCCACCGCAAGCCACGTTCTTGTGGACGTTTACGTTGACATGCGGTCCTCCACGACTTTCTATAACTGTCGAGCCTCAATTAATCCCAAAGTTCCGTTTCCATTTAGCAAGCCACGTTCTTGTGGACGTTTACTAAAACAAACAACTCTATTAATTGAATCTCACTTATTTAAATGTCATAGAATCTTAATTAACCCAAAGTACCGTTTCCATTTAGCAAGCCACGATAGTGTGGACGTTTACTAAAACAAACAACTTTGTTAATTGATTCTTACATTTATTAAATTTCACAATTTATTAATCAAAGCTTGATATCTCGTAAGTGAAACTCGAAGTTTCTAACCAGCGATCAATCATGCAATTGAGCCCTATCTCTCACAAAGTGAGGGAGCCAACCAGACAATCGATCTAGTCATCGAATGACTCGAAAGTCTCTAATCTGTGTCATCGACATAACCAAGCGCTTTGGCTCCATTCCACTCCCCGGGGTGAGAATGAGTCGAGTTGAAATTAGTCTTTGAATGACAGATTAGGCATTGCTTTTGAGAAATACAATTGTTCAATTTTATAAGTGGATTTTAAATTCGAATTTTGATCTAGTGATATCCGTGTGTCGACTTTATCCGATAGGGAGGATGACACTAAAGCCAACTCGTAAGTCAATACACATCACATTCAAAACAGAGAATGGAGACCGCGGGATTGTTTCCAATCCCTCTCCCACTTAGTATTTTACGATAAGGGATAACATGCATAAATAATTTAAGCATAATAATAAACACGTAAATCACATAAAAAGCAATTAACGTGGCCCCGATTATTATAGCCTTAAATATTTTCCAATGCACGTCTCTTGGAACTTCATCTCGTTGCTCGTCTCGATCTCGGTCCACCACCGACTCGCTCGAGGGTCAAGAGACGAACTCCTCCCACTGGAGCCTCGTCTCGAGCCTCGTTGAGTCGTCTGTGGGGTCGAACGAACCCCAGCCCCGCTGCTGCCCGTCGCGAACACGGGGTGTGTTCGATGGCTGCCCGTTGCCGGTTCGCTCTCCTCGATCCTCGTTTCTCCGGGTTTTGATCTCGTCTCGATCCACCAAAATTAGTAAGAAAAATTACAAGAATAAACTTACTAAATCCGGCATCGATCCTATACAAGGTGATCGACCCTATACATGTCCCGGATACAACGAAAAATAAATAAACCTAACGACTCAACCCGTCGTTTTTATCTATTACAAACAAGCATCGTTTTTCCAAAACAAAAACAATCTCGACAAGCCCGAGAGTTTAATCAAAACCACAAATTAAAGCACAACATACTATCACAACGTTGGCCATAATAACCGGGTTCGAACCTGCAAAACAAATCTCGCAGAAATACAACGAATCGACAAAACCGTCTCTGATACCAATTGTTGGAAATCGACTACCCGGGATGCGTTCGTTCGATCACTCGAACATCCGAACGATCCCAGTCGACCTCCAGGTCCGTTACTCCGTTCACGTGCCAGCCCGTGTCCCGATTCACACCCAGCCATTGCCCCGAAGAACAACCGCGCGAACCAGAGCTGGCTGCCCGAAAAAAACAGCGAAACGGCGACCTGCTGTTCCGAGCGCGTTTCTGGGTCGATTTTCCTCTTCCGACTACCGATCCGGAGGTCCTTGACCCCCAGTAGTCGAGGAACATGATCCACGACGCCCGGAACCCGATCTTAGATCCGATGTATTTTTAACGAAATAGAAAACGAAACGTATGCGGAATAAGGGTTTCGATTTCTTATACCTTTGTCGCGTGATTCGGAGAAGCCGAATTGTTGAGACCACGAAGCCTTCCGGTGTATGTCTCTATCCCCGACGTTCAGCCGTTGAGTGGGCAACGATCCGCTGAACCTTCCTCTTCTCCTTTCTCTCTTGAACCCACCGTAGGAATAATATCCTCTGTCTCAGAAATATATTTGCGCAAGCAAAATTATTTCAACAGAATTATTACTGCGCTAATCTGAATTAATTAAGCAGAGGAAAATTAATTGCGCAAGCTTTTATTTTCTCTGCAGAATTAATTATAGCGGCGTAGGTTTTGATCTTCTGTCTCAGAAATATAATTGCGCTAGCAATCAATTTCTCCAGAAAATATTAACAGCGCTAATCTATTTATTTTTACAGAAAAATAATTGCGCAACAATTTATTTTTCTCTGCAAAAATAAAATAGCTGCGTTTCTTAGGTTTAGAGAAAGAGAGGGTGAGGTATTTATAGAGCTACACCAGGGACCTTATGGAAATTAATTATTAGGCTAAATTGCAATTTAATTAACTCGGCGTCCTAAAAGGAAAACCTTAATTAAATTCCACAATTTTAATTATAATTAATTCCACTATAAAATTATAATTGAATTCCCAATAATTAATTTATATTATTTCAACAATAATAATTCCGCCGAATTACATATACGACTTTCCCCGTGTTTAAGATATCGTATGTCCACGAATTAACTTTAATTACTAATAATTAAATTAACTCGTTTCTTGTTATCCGAGACTAGTACCACTCATCCTTATTATCATGTGGAACGAATCCACCTGCAGGGTTTACATGATAAACTTTATGAGCTCATCTCGGGGACATCATCAACCCAATAAATGGGACACGGTTTCCTGTCTATAATCTATAGCATGCCGTGTGTACAATTCCGATTCCCAATTTACCGAGAATATTGACTAATCAATTAGTCTCACTCACTAGTAAGTCAAAGAACCGAGAACTGGACACACGCACCTATAATTATATAGGGATTAGGAATTCGTATATCCGTAATATCTGAGGTCTAGTTGGATTACTGCGATTAGTATAAATCGAACGCCCTCCCGTGGTCCTGCTCAATACACCAAGTGTACGAGTGTAACAGGATAGCCAAGACCGACTATCTACCAATCACACTACGACGTACCGATGGATTGTCCCTGTCCATCTAAGTCGTGAGCTACTGTTCGATAGTATACGAGTAACCGACAGTATGATCTTCCGCGTGTCTCCTCACGCCATACTGTCTACAACGTATACATCAAGGACTATTGCATTAAATGCAATCATGCTTGAATCATATCTCGAATTAAGGTATAGATAAGGAGTTCCGTATTTGCACTAAACTAGACATTTAGAATACAACTCCATCAGTCGGAATCGCCGTCTCCATCCTTATGATATCGGACGGCCGTCGACGCCCAAGGCTCCGCCTCCGATTAGATTCGCGAGTCTAGATACTCCACAAAAAATAGATGAAGCAGTGGCAGAACTGATGTCTTTGAAATATGTGATGACAACCCCTGTGATCCCGGTGAGGGGCATGCATGCACCCGCCGGGGAAAATCCAGACAAGGGCCCTGAGCGAACTGGCCGTGTTCCCCGGGGGAATCGCAGAATGCGTCGGGCCCTAGATCTAAACCAAAGAGCTGAGTCAGTAGCTACTTCTACAGATCCTCATAGACAGGTAAGTAGAAGTGACATGCATGGGCATCGTGCGAACTTCTCACCGGCGAGGGCCCACAGAGCCCCCGGTATTGATCCTGAGTTAGACGATTTAAGGCAGAAATACTCTGAGTTGGAAAGGCGATTGAACGAAAATCAGATTCTCGCCGCCCCGACAGGTCGTCATAATGATCCCTTGGCCCCCGAGGTTGAACAAACTCCCATGCAACCGGAAATTCAGCCCATGCAAACCACTTTGTATAGCGGCAAAACTGATCCAGAAGTGCATTTGAGCAGATTCAAGACATATATGTCCGGCCGGGGAGCCACTGATGCTACTCGGTGCAAACTATTCCCACTCACCCTGGGCGATATTCCCCACCAATGGTACGTCAGCTTACCCATGCATTCTATCAAATGTTTTGACGACTTGGTGCAGAGGTTCGTGTCGTACTTTGCATCCAAAGCTTCCCACATGGAATATAGTCAGAAACTGCTGGGAGTCAAACAGGGTGAGAATGAAACAGACGAGTCATATGTTGACCACGTCGAAGAACTCCTCATGGCGGGTGGCGAAGAGATTGGTGATAACCTCAAACTTCACACCGTACTGGCAGGTTTGAGAAGAAATTCTAAGTTGTTTAAATCTGCAATGTTGAATTACCCCCGATCGTATGAGGATTTTAGGAGGAAAGCTGGGGCCCAAGTGGCGTACCAGCGTCTTGTTGCTGGCGGGGGACACTCCCCCGAGCAAAAGAAAAAACCTCCTTTTTCCTCCGATCGAAGGCCAAATTACATTGGCAAAAAACTAGGCCCTAGGCCACATGATCCAAGAATGGATGAAGTCCGTGATTTGGAAAGAAAACTTACCGTTCAGACTGGTCATACACCAGCAGATATTCTGAACATTATGGTGGTACAAAAATCTGATCTGTTGGAGAAACCACCACCAATCCTAACTTCCCCGGACAAGTTGGATCCCAACAAATGGTGTGCCTTTCATGAAAAGATTGGTCACAACACCAGTCAGTGCAGACAACTGGTAAAACTGTTGTGGAAACTTTTTCAGGATGGGAAGCTGTGGCAATTCTTGCCCAGGCCAGGTGCAGGGGGAAATCTGCAGGGGCCTCCTCCCCGGGAAGTACCCGCACTGGTCCCACCGCCGCCTCCTCTAGCTCAAGATCCACCAAGAGTGGGCCAGATCATGATGATCGGCGGCTTGAGGCCAGTGAACGAGGAGAGCCGCCGCAAAAGGAAAAGAGACTTCCAGATGTGGGAAGTTTGGTATGAAACTGCCCCGTCAAAGGAAGCAACAATCAGTGAAACGGAGGTGATAACTTTCACCCCGGAAGATCGAGCCGAGACAAAGTTCCCGAAGGATGTGCCTTTAGTGATAAAAGCAAGAATCCTCGGTCTGGACGTGTCTCGCACGATGGTAGACAATGGCGCGCATCTTAATGTCCTGTACAAAAAGACCCTGGATCTGATGGGGAAGCTAGCGCGCTATGTCAACCCGTGCGATATGGTGTTGAAAGGTTTTGGTGACGATGTAGTCATTCCCTACGGAGAAATCATCCTCCCGGTGGAAATGATGGACGCGAAGAACCCCGAAGTCGTAATGGTTAGGAATCTTAAGTTTGTAATAGTAGATAAGGTTAGTGGCTATAATGCTTTGTTAGGCAGGCCCTTTCTAGACGCTTTTGAAGCAGTCGCCTCGTCCTATTACTACTGTATCAAGTTTCCAACACCCTCCGGTGCAGTTGGCACTGTCAGAGGGGACCTAGTAATGGCTAAGAAGACTTTGATGTATTTTCGCGATCTTGATAAAACAAAAATCAAAGAAAAAGCTAACATTCCCCAAATCAATTTGGAGGAAAGCAAGATAAAACAAATCGATCACATTAAAAATGTCATTAAAATCCCCGAGGAAGGAATGAACTCTCCTCAGAAAAACTCGCACGGTGAAGTTATTCAGATTCCCTCGGTTGAAACAGATAATCCCCCCGAGGAAGAACCTAGTGTAGACTTAGCATCTACCGGGAAAAAGCAGCCCCAACCCAAAACAGACTTGGATGATTGGGGCTCACGGGGTGGATATCAATGCAAAAAATCACCCGTTGTAGAGATGGTTGAAGCTCTGGACTCTATAATTGTAGATCCAGAGCAAACCGAAAAACAAATACTTGTGGGGTCTCATATGGAATCAACTACCCGAAGTGATATTATAAAGTTCCTAAAAGAAAATATTACCACTTTCTCATGGTCCAGTGCGGATTTAGGAAAGATAGATCCTAAACATGCCTGCCATCGAATGAAAATTGATCCATGCAAGAGACCAATTGCGCAGAAGCGTAGGAAAATGGGCCCCGAGAAGTGCCAGGCACTCGCCGGGGAAGTAGATAAATTAATTGAAAACAAACTGGTCAGGAAAGCTTCGAGTGATGTTACTTCGCTTTCCAATGCGGTAATGGTGACAAAAACGGTGGGGGCATGGCGCTTGTGTATAGATTTTACTGATCTAAACAATGCATGTCCGAAAGACCTTTTTCCCATGCCACACATCGACCATGTGGTTGATAATTTGACAGGTCACGCGATATTCTCAACACTAGACGCTAAGGCCGGGTACCATCAAATCCCCATGCATCCAGATGACGTTGAACACACGGCTTTCTACTCAGAGAAAGGGATCTATTGCTGGGAAAGAATGCCGTTTGGCCTGAAGAATGTTGGGGCCACCTATCAAAGGTTGGTAAATCTAATGTTTTCTGAATTAATTGGTAGAACCATGGAAGTGTACATTGATGATATTATTGTAAAAAGTAAAAACGAATCAGATCATGTCAAAGACCTCGAAGAAGTTTTCAAAATTCTGGGGCATTATAATATGAAACTGAACCCCAAGAAATGTAACTTCGGAATTAAAAAAGGGATGATCCTGGGGCATGTGGTTAGCGAGAAAGGCATTGAGCCCAACCCTACCAAAGTCCAAGCTATCTTGGACATGCAAGAGCCCCGGGACGTAAAAGACGTACAACGACTCACGGGTCGTCTAGCCGCCCTGAATAGATACATTTCTTGCCTGGGAGATAAAACTCGTCCGTTCTTTGCCTCCATCAAAGGACAGGAATTTCACTGGAAAAAGGAAGCCCAACAAGCTTTTGTACGGATAAAGGAATATTTATCCAATCCAAAAGTAGTGGTGGCACCTAAACCAGGAGAAAAGCTGTATTTATACCTGGCCGCCTCAGAACATGCCATCAGTGCAGTCTTGACAAGAGCGGAAGGAATACAACACTTCCCGATTTATTTTGTGAGTCAAGTATTACATGAGGCAGAAATTAAATACACTCCACTGGAAAAATTAACATATGCTTTAATAGTGTAAATTAGAAAACTCCGGGCGTACTTATTTGAGCACCCCGTCGAAGTTTTGACTACTATGCCTTTAAGGCAAGTATTGCACCGGTCAGATATCTCCGGGAGACTCCTGCGTTGGGCGTTAGAAATTAGTCAGTATGACATAACTTTCGCCCCGAGGACAGCAATCAAAGCACAATCCCTGGCAGATTTCGTTGTGGAATTAACTTTCCCTGAGAAATCCCAGAGTCAACCACGCGTCTGGCAGCTGTTCGTAGATGGATCATCTACCACCGCGTGCTCGGGGGCAGGAGTGGTATTACTCAGTCCCGATGGAGACTCAGTAACCCATGCGGTAAAGTTTGAATTCCCCACATCTAACAATGAAGCAGAGTACGAAGCTCTCATTTCTGGATTGGAATTGGCTATAGCCGTCGGGGCAAGGAAACTCCATGTGTTTATGGACTCTCAGCTAGTAGTAAACCATGTAAGTGGGGACTACGAGGCCAGAGGGGAACAAATGGTAAAATACCTAAAATTGGTATGGGAACTTTGCGAAAAAATCCCTGAAGTTCTAATCAAACAAATCCCACGGGAACACAATTCACAAGCTGACGCCCTGTCAAAATTAGCATCAGCTGAGGGCTCAGCAGACTTCTCAAATATTGTGTTGACAAAATTAATGTCCCCGTCAGTGGAACAAAGAGAAATGCAAATGCAAATACTCGTTGGGGCCGGAGAAGACTGGCGGATTCCCATCCAACGGTACATAGAGACCGGGGAAGTACCAGCAGATAAAACCGAAGCAAAACAACTTCGCTCCCGAGCGGCAAAGTATACTTTAATAAATACACAACTTTACAGAAGAAGTTATTCCCTTCCACTACTAAAGTGTGTATCGAAGGAAGAAGGATTTAAAATCCTGGAAGAAATACATGATGGTGTATGTGGAAAACATGCGGGGGGAAGATCCCTGGCACACAAAACCATGGGGCAAGGATTTTACTGGCCAAGCCTGAGAAAGGACGCAGTCGGATATGCACGCAAATGTGTTAAATGCCAGACGCATGGGCCTAACATCCGTATTTCCCCAAAAGCCTTGAAATCCATTTACAACCCGTGGCCATTTGCTCGGTGGGGTATCGATTTGATCGGACCACTAGCAACCGCACGGGGCGGAGTGAAATATGCGATTGTAGCAGTCGACTATTTTACCAAGTGGGTTGAAGTAGAACCATTGAACAAAATTGATCAACCACAGGTTATCAAGTTCATATGGAAAAACATTATATGTCGATTCGGTTTTACCGAGTCAATCATTTCCGACAACGGAAAACAATTCGATGGGGCTGAGGGTGAAGAATTCTGTGAAAAATGGAAAATCAGAAGGCTGTTCTCTACTCCTTACCACCCCCAGACGAATGGTCAGGTTGAAGCAGTGAATAAAATATTAAAACATACCATCAAATCAAAACTGGAAAGTCGCAAAGGAAAGTGGGCGGATGAACTTCCAGAGGTTCTGTGGTCATATCGTACCACAGCTAGAAACGCCACTGGAGAAACTCCTTACTCTTTGGCTTTTGGAACAGAAGCAGTAATTCCAGCGGAAATAACGGTGTTATCACATCGGACCGCTCAGGAAATCTCCCCGGAGAATGAAATAACCATCTGGAAAGAGTTAGATCTTCTTGAAGAAAGAAGGTTAACTTATGATTCTCTAAATGCCATGAACAAACAAAGAATTGCAAAATTATTTAATTCAAAAGTAAAGGCGCGAGAATTCCAAGAAGGAGACTTGGTGCTGAAGAAAATCTTGGGAACACACCAGGGAGCACTAGGGCCGAACTGGGAGGGACCGTTTAGAGTAAGCCACTGCCTCCAGAACGGAGCGTACGAGTTAGAGCATCTCGACGGGACCAAGGATCAGTATCGGTGGAACGCGTTGCATCTAAAGAAATTTTATCATTAAAAGGTTAATTTTTGGCTTTTTGTAAAAATATTATTTCGGTAAAACCTTTTTTACTACCTTTATAAATTTTCTCAGTACTTACCAAAAATACTTGAATGGTTTTTAAAGTTATATTTTATTTATAACAAGGAAAAATATTACCCAGGGAAAAGGAATAAATTTCCCGGTCAAAACAAAGAATATTGAGTATTCCTAAGGAATACTAAGGTTCGGTAAAGACCCAAAAAATCTGTAGATTACGGGGCCGAACACTTCTTTCTGCGTACGGATTCAACAGAGTAAAAGATGTTGGAATTCGCTATCCCGGGTTATCAAAAATTGCGGAACCGATAACCCAAACGAACCCTTCGCCGGAGATCATACGAACGCCGACTCATCCGCCGGAGTCCGGGCTTTGGAGACCATGCTTCCGAAGACGCACAGCCCGCCCCCACCCGAACCCCCGCGAGCCGGGGTTCATACGATCGAGCGATCGATCGCGCGCCGGCGATCGATCGGGGTGGGGCTGTTCCGACAGCCCCCGCGGCGGGTCCGGCGACCCGCCGCCACCAGGAAGCCCCCGCCTTCACGGCGGGGTAGGGCACGGCTCCAGCCCGTGCCCAGCGATCGACCATCGTGGTCGATCGCACACCCTCGGTCGAACCGAGGGTTCGCCCCAATGCCCCACGGCCGAAACCCTAGCCGGGCGATCCGCGGTCCGGTGGCTTCGCCACCACCGCGTGATCGTTCGTCTAATCCGGGCTTCGATTTTCGGATCTTCATCCTACGGTATTCTCGATAAAAAAACAAATCGAACAATTAACAAGGGGGTTGAGAATTGTACCTACGATTCGTTGTTCGGAGAAACGAAATCGACGACCTCGTGACCTTCCCGCGTATTCCTTGCACTCGTTCGAACGTCGGGTGGGCGACGAGCTATCGAACTTGTGGATCCTCTTCACTCTCAGAACTTTATTGTTGGCGTAATGTAGGTTAGTAAAAGTGAAGACCACGTAGTGCTTTTATAGGCTACGAAGGGGATCAAAAGGAGAATAAATATTGGGCTTCAATATTGAAAATTAAATTGGGTCCAACCCAAATCCATTAATTCTTATCAATATTAATTTTATTTATTTTCCACTATATAAATAAAATTGCACTCCCAATATTATTCATATTATATCAAATAATATTTCTCCAACTTAGTATTATTTATTCCATGTATTTAAGATTTAAATATCCATGAATAAAATTTATTTATTGCTTAATAAATTTATTCATCTCTTATATCCGAGACTAGTACCACTCAACCTTATTTATTATGCGGAACAAGTCCACTCGCGAGGTTTACATAATAAATCCTTATGAGCTCATCTCGGGGATATTATCAACCCTTACGGGATACACTGCCCCTTCAAGAATTCACGGCATGCCGTATATAAAATATAGTGACCCAACTTAACCGGTAATTAACCCAATTATCAAACCGGTTAATTCCTTTGGTAAATCAAAGTCACTTATATTAAATATACACACCCGCAATTGTTTCAGGGATTAAGAATAAAATACTCCGAGTCTCAAATCAATTATCGCCGAGCAATCCTAATTGATGAGTCTCAATCGATCCGCTCAATACACCAAGTGTACAAGTGTGATAAAATAATTAAGATAAATTATTTTCTTTCTCACACAACGACTATACCGATGGGTTGGTCCGTGTCCATCTAGGTCGTGAGCAACTGTTCGATTAAATACGAGTAACCGATAGTATGATCTTCTGTGTGCCCATGCAACACCATACTAACTACAACGTATAAAATCCAGGACTATAATTTGCATGTATTTAATTAACAATAATTAAAAGCAAATGAATGTCTGTAATTAATAGGTAAATGAAAGTGCAAACAGAGTTCAGAATACTCAAATCTAGACATTAAGTATACTACTCCATCAATCTCCCACTTATACTAAGGTCTAGTCTTATCCTCCAAACTTCTGACTCCCAAACCCTCCAAGTGCTTGAAATATACTTCCTTAGGAAGTATCTTGGTGAAAGGGTCCGCTAGGTTGTCCTCCGAAGCTATCTTGGTGACTATCGCATCGCCCCTCTTGACGATGTCTCGAATCAGGTGGTACTTGCGCTCTATGTGTTTCATAGCACTATGGGACCGTGGTTCCTTACTGTTTGCCACTGCACCGCTATTATCACAATAAATTGTCGTAGCCTTGGGCAAACTCGGAATCACATCTAAGTCCTGGAGGAAATTAAGGAACCAAACTGACTCTTTCGCTGCCTCTGAGGCTGCAACGTATTCAGCTTCCATGGTAGAGTCTGAAATGCACTTTTGCTTAACACTCCTCCATGATACGGCTCCACCTCCCATAGTGTACACATAGCCTGATGTCGACTTTCGCCGGTCCTTATCAGCTTGGAAATCCGAATCCGTATAACCCAAAGGAATCAGATTGTCTGCCCCGTAACTTAGAACATAATCCTTAGTATTTCGCAAATACTTGAAAATGCTCTTTACGGCAGTCCAATGAGCCTTTCCAGGGTTACTCTGATATCTCGCTACTACGCCAACTGCATAGCAGATATCAGGCCTCGTACATAACATTGCATACATTAAGCTTCCCACAGCCGAAGCGTAGGGAACTGCTTTCATTTCATCTTTCTCCTTTTGTGTCCGAGGACACATGTCCTTAGAAAGATAAGTTCCTTTACTGAAGGGTAGTTCACCCTTCTTGGAATCTTGCATGTTAAAACGAGCCAGAATCGTGTTTATGTAAGATTGCTGGGATAGGTACAATGTTCTATTCCGGCGATCCCTTATAACCTTGATCCCTAGAACATGTCCGACTTCTCCCAAATCTTTCATATCGAATTGTCTAGACAACCATCCTTTTATGTCTGATAACATTTTCACACTGTTGCCAATGAGAAGAATGTCGTCTACATAAAGCACGAGAAACACCACCTTCTTTCCATCACGTTTCCAATACACACACGATTCGTCCATGCTTTGACTGAATCCAAAAGATTGGACCACTTCGTCAAACCGCAGGTTCCACGATCTCGAGGCTTGTTTCAATCCATAAATGGATCGATTAAGCTTGCACACTAGATGATCTCGCCCCTTAGCAATGAATCCTTCTGGTTGTTTCATATAAATCGTATCGTCAAGACTTCCATTAAGGAAAGTTGTCTTGACATCCATTTGCCACACCTCATAATCCATATGAGCTGCTATGGATAAGAGAATCCGGATCGACTTTATCTTGGCTACCGGCGAGAAGGTCTCCTCATAATCGATTCCCTCTTTCTGAGTATATCCTTTCGCAACAAGCCGAGCTTTAAAGGTTTCAACCTTTCCGTCAGATCCTCTCTTTCTCTTGTAGACCCATTTACACCCAATTGGCTTCACGCCGCTTGGTGGTTCTACAAGATCCCAGACTTTATTAGAATCCATAGATTCTATTTCGGATTTCATTGCTTTCTTCCAAGAAGACGCATCTATATCTTGTACCGCCTCATCATAGGTCCAGGGATCGATTTCATGAACTCCAGGTCCAGAGTCCGAAGACTCACCCAGTCCAATCCATCTATCTGGTTGTTTAACAACCCTCCCACTACGACGGCGTTCCGGTGTATTAACAGTGACAGTATTAGGTGCAGGTTCTAGTGGTGTATCTATACTCGGTTCGGCTGTATCCAGGTCTACCTCGTTACCTCTCAACTCATCAAGTATTATGTCACTTTTGGGCTTGTGGTCCATGACATAGTCTTCCTCTAGGAACCGAGCGTTAGTACTTATAACGATCTTCTGGTCCGTAGGACTATAGAACATGCCACCCTTAGTTCCTTTCGGGTATCCTACAAACAGCCGTATTTCTGATCTAGGTTCTAACTTATCAGTGCCTTGTCGCAACACATGTGCTGGACAACCCCAGATCCGAATGTGTCCCAAGTTAGGCTTACGCCCACTCCACAATTCCATGGGTGTAGTTGGCACTGTTTTGGTCGGAACCCTATTCAGAATGTACGCCGCTGTTTCCAAGGCAAGTCCCCAGAACATAACAGGTAAATCCGAGTAACTCATCATCGATCGTACCATCTCCATAAGAATCCTATTCCTTCTTTCTGACACACCATTCTGCTGAGGAGTATATGGTGAGGTCAGTTGGGATTCAATCCCATTCTCTGCCAAGTATGCCTTGAATTCTCCAGAAAGGTACTCGCCTCCGCGATCAGATCGCAGGCATTTTATGGATTTACCACGAAGGTTCTCCACAAGAGCCTTGAATTCCTTGAACTTGTCAAAAGAATCACTCTTGTGGCGCATCAGGTATACATATCCATACCTTGAGTAATCATCAGTAAAGGTGATGAAATACTCGTACCCTCCCCTTGCCTGAGAAGACATAGGTCCGCATACATCAGAGTGAATCAAATCCAATACTTGTTCAGCCCTCCGTCCTTTACCAGAAAAAGGACGCTTGGTCATTTTACCCTCTAAACAGGATTCGCAGGTTGGAAGGTCCTCTCCCTCAACACCAGTGATTAAATCATCAGCTTTCAACCTTTGAAGCCTATTCGAGTTTATATGACCTAGCCTTAGATGCCACAAGTATAATTGATTCATTTTAGAAGGTTCCTTTCTCTTATTGGTGTTCGTAGATGTGTTATTACTCTCGGTTAGTTGCATCGTGTTAGACTCAGGATTTAGCACATACAAATCGTCTATCAATGTACCAGAACAGATAATTTCACTATTTCTTCTTATGATCACAGAGTGGTCAAAAGAAACAGAATATCCATTCATAATAAGTTTAGAAACTGAAATTAAATTCTTTCTAAAGTTGGGTACATAAAGACAATTACGTAAAACTAAAACCCTATCACTACTGAAACGTAAGTGAACGTCTCCCACTGCAACAGCCGCCACCTTTGTGGCATTGCCCATGTAGACCACGATCTCTCCCTCTCTAAATCTCCGGGTTTCCTGGAACCCCTGCAATGAATTGCAGACATGGTCAGTGGTGATGGAGTTATATTCTAAATGTCTAGTTTAGTGACAATATGGAACTCCTTATCTGTGTTTTTCATTATCTATTAATCAAACTGTCGGCATTTTGTCTATCTTGTACTTGAATGCAATAGTCCTAGATATATACGTTGTAGACAGTATGGCGTGAGGAGACACGCGGAAGATCATACTGTCGGTTACTCGTATACTATCGAACAGAAGCTCACGACTTAGATGGACAGGGACAATCCATCGGTACGTCGTAATGTGACTGGGTAATAGTTGGTCTTGGCTATTATGTTACACTAGTACACTTGGTGTATTGAGCAGGACCACGGGAGGGCGTTCGATTTATACTAATCGACGTAATCGAACCAGACCTCAGAATTACGGATATACGAATTCTTAATCCCTATATAATTATAGGTGCGTATGTCCAATTCTCGGTTCTTTAACTTGCCAATGAGTGAGACTATTTGATTAGTCGAGATACTCGGTAAATTGGGAATCGGAATTGTACACACGGCATGCTATAGATTATAGACAGGAAACCGTGTCCCGTTTATCGGGTTGATAACGTCCCCGAGATGAGATCATAAAGTTTATCATGTAAACCCTGCAGGTGGATTTGTTCCACATGATAAAAAGGATGAGTGGTACTAGTCTCGGATAATAAGAAACGAATTAATTTAATTATTAGTAATTAAATAAATTTGTGGACGTTCGATATCTTAAACACGGGGAAAGTCGTATATGTAATTTCGGCGGATTTATTATTGTTGAAATAATATTAAAATTAATTTCGGGAATTCAATTATTATTTTATAGTGGAGTTAATAATAATTAAAATTGAAATCGATTAATTAAGGAATTGCGTTTACGTATTCCAAGTTAATTAATATTTCAATTTAGCCCTTAATTAATTTATCCTAAGGTCCCTAACGTAACTCTATAAAAACCCCCTCCCGTACTCTCCTAAGACCTAACATTCGCCGCAATAATTCATTTCAGCAGAGAAAAATAATTGTTAGCGCAATTAAGATTTTTTCTCTGTTTAAATTAATTAGTTAACGCAATTAAAAATTATTCTCACAGAATAGTTTATACGCTGGTCTTGGAAAGGAGAGTGCAGACGTGAGAACTCCAGCGGATCGTTGCCCACACAACGGCTGGAGAAGGGATCTGAGGCATACGTTAGAAGCATCTAAGGTCTCAACAATCGACCGAGAGGTATGAGATCGAATTCTCTATTCCGCTATTTATTCGATCTAATTCTCGTTGATCATACATGAACGTAGATCGGATTCCGGGGTCGTGGATCGTGTTCCTCGACTACTGGGGGGTCTAGGACCTCCGGAACGGTAGTCGGATGAGGAAAAACGACCCGGAAACGAGCCCGGAACAGCAACGTCGCGTTGCTGTTCGCGGACAAACGGCGGTCGCCAAAGGGCAAACGGCGGTCGCCGTTTGCAGTTCCTTTCAGCGACCGCTGGACTGCTTTCGGCGGTCGCCGAATTGATGCAGTCCAGTCCCGTTTCGCGCGTTTGTCCTCCGGGGCTATGGCTGGGCGTGATTCGGGATAGGGGCTGTTAAGCGAACGAAGTAGCGACTTCGGAGGTCGACTGGGATGGTTCGGAAGTTCGAGCGATCGAACGAGCGCATCCCGGAGAGTCGATTTCCAACAATTGGTATCAGAGCCGGTTATGCGTTCTTGTATTGTTTGCGAGTTTGTTTTGCAGGTAACCCGATTATTATGGTCATATGTTTATGTACTGTATGTTGTGGTTTGTTAAACTCTCGGGGTTGTCGAGATCTTTGTTTTAAAACTTTGCTTGTTTGTAATAGTTTAAAACGACGGGTTGAGTCATTTAGGATTTTTTCGTTTTTTCGTTTATCCGGGTGTATAGGATCGATCATTCCTGTATAGGATCGATGCCGGAAGTAGTGTAGTTTACATTTGTAATGTTGCTGCTGCTTGGTGGATCGAGACGAGATCGAAAGACGGACGAACGAGGGTCGAGAAGTCGAACCCGCGGCTGCTGAAGGGCAAACGGCGGTCGCCGTTTTTCAAACGGCGGTCGCCGTTTCGGTGTTTTCTTGGCAGCAGCTTGCGGGGGTTCGACGGACATCACGGATCGCTTGTCGAGGGCCCGGGACGATACTCCAGTGGGAGGGGTTCGTCTTTTGGTCCTTAGACAAGTCGGTGATGGATCGAGACCGAGACGAGCAACGAGACGAAGATCCGAGAAGACGTGCATCGAAGATTTTAAAGGCCATAATAATCGGGCCACGTTAAATGCTTTCTATGTGTTTACGTGTCTATTATGCTTTAATTTCTATATGCATGTGCTTGTATATCCCTAAATCGTAAAATACTAAGTGGGAGAGGGATTGGAAACAATCCCGCGGTCTCCATTCTCTGTTTCGAGAGTGATGTGTATTGACTTACGAGTTGGCTTTAGTGTCATCCTCCCTATCGGATAAAGTCGATACACGGAAATCACTTTGATCGAAATTCGAATGAAATTCCAATTTTAATTGAACAATTAAGTTTTCAAAGCAATGCCTAATCTGTCTTTCAAAGACTAATTTCAACTCGACTCATTCTCACCCCGGGGAGTGGAATGGAGCCAAAGCGCTTGGTTATGTCGATGACACAGATTAGAGACATTCGAGTCATTTGATGACTAGATCGATTGTCTGGTTGGCTCCCTCACTTTGTGAGAGATAGGGCTCAATTGCATGATTGATCGCTGGTTAGAAACTTCGAGTTTCACTTACGAGATATCAAGCTTTGATTAATGAGATTGTGAAATTTAATAAATGTAAGAGTCAATTGACAAAGTTGTTTGTTTTAGTAAACGTCCACACTATCGTGGCTTGCTAAATGGAAACGGTACTTTGGGTTAATTGAGACTCTATGACATTTAGATAAATGGAATTCAATTAACAAGGTTGTTTGTTTAGTAAACGTCCACACTATCGTGGCTTACTAGACGGAAACGGAACTTTGGGTTAATTGAGGCTCGACAGTTATAGGAAATCGTAAAGGGACCGCATGTCAACGTAAACGTCCACACTAACGTGGCTTGCGGTGGGCGTGTAGTTTCCGAGCGGTTAACTTAGTACTGAGAAATGGTATACACTTAGGTACGCTTTACAGTATCCTCCCCATCGGAGTCACTGCTGTAATGATGTACGACCGAAGTAAAAGTCCAGTTATAAAATCGTTTGGACTAGTATACGTCCACATGAACGTGGCATGCTAGTCTGATGGGATTTTAGGATTGATTGGTAAATTTAATGATATTAATTAAGGGAGTTAATATCGAATTAAATTTGACAGTTTGATTTGTCTCTTTTATAGATATGGCACTTAACCCGCTGTCTATACTAAAAGAAAACAAGCTCACTGGTCCGAATGATAATGATTGGAATGGAAACTTGGACATTGTCCAGACTATTAAAACTTCTACTCCCACTGAAGTCTTAACTGATGAGGACATTAAGGATGAACTCAGGAAGATGTTAAGACAAAGTGCGGAAGCCGGACAAGAGGTGATTAATTTACTCAAGAAATTCGGTCCTCTTATGGAATTACTTAAAAATGATTCCAAAAGAATGGAATTTGTGAGTGAGTTAAGAAAATCACAAGTGCTTGCGGCTATGAAGTTGGATCTTTCTAGGCCTCCGGGCGGCAAAAGAAAGAAGAGGCAGCAACGGAAACCCAGTGGACCCAGAAATGGTGGACCACAGATTGGAGTGAACCAGCCTAAGGGCAAGTGTTTCCGTTGCAAGCAGTCTGGACATTGGAAGTCTAATTGTCCTCTCAGACAAGGAGGTACGAACTTTTCCTTAGTCACTGAAACATGTTTAGCGGTGTTATCCACCGGTACCTGGTGTGTGGATACGGGAGCCACTGATCATGTCTGCAATTCTTTGCAGGGGTTCCAGGAAACCCGGCGGCTTAGAGAGGGAGAGATCACTATCTACATGGGCAACGCGACGAAAGTGGCGGCTGTTGCAGTGGGAGATATTTATTTATCTTTTAATAATAAAGTTTTAGTATTGAATAATTGTCTTTATGTACCGAATTTTAGAAAGAACCTTGTTTCGGTTTCTAAATTGGTTTTGAATAAATATTCTGTTTCTTTTGATAGTTCTGTTATTATCAAAAAGAATGGTGAGTATATCTGTTCTGGTACATTGATAGGCAACTTATATATACTGAATCCTGATTATTCCACGATGCAACGAGTAGAGATAAATAATACATCTAGTACCAATAAGAGAAAGGAGCCTTCTAGGATGAATCAAAAGTACTTGTGGCATCTTAGGCTAGGTCATATTAACTTGGGTAGGATTCAAAGGTTGATAACTGATGGAATACTCAGTAGTGTGAAAGATGAGGACTTTCCAACCTGCGAATCATGCCTGGAAGGAAAAATGACCAAGCGACCCTTTAGTGATAAAGGGTATAGATCCAAGGAAGTACTAGAGTTGATTCACTCTGATTTGTGCGGCCCTTTATCTGTCCAAGCGAGAGGAGGTTATGAATATTTTGTAACCTTCACTGATGATTACTCAAGGTATGGTTTTATATACCTGATGCGCCGCAAGAGCGAGTGCTTTGACAAGTTCAAGGAGTACAAAGCTCTTGTGGAGAACCTTCATGGTAAAACCATAAAGACTCTACGATCTGATCGTGGAGGAGAGTACCTCTCGGGAGAGTTTAAGGCGTACTTATTAGAGAATGGGATTGATTCCCAGATGACTGCACCATACACGCCCCAGCAGAATGGTGTAGCAGAAAGAAGGAATAGGACTCTTATGGAAATGGTAAGATCTATGATGAGTTATTCAGAACTACCAGTTTCGTTTTGGGGATATGCCTTGGAAACAGCGGCGTATATCCTGAACCTAGTTCCTTCTAAATCAGTCCCTAAGACGCCCTCAGAATTGTGGACCGGGCGAAAGCCAAATTTGAAACACATTCGGGTCTGGGGTTGTCCAGCACATGTGCTGAAGCATGGGGCTGATAAGTTGGAATCTCGTTCAGATATTCGGTAGTTTATAGGATATCCTAGAGGAACGAAAGGTGGTCTATTTTATAGTCCTAAGGACCAGAAGATCGTTGTTAGCACCAACGCTCGGTTCTTGGAAGAGGATTATATAATGGACCACAAGCCCAAGAGTGAGATAATACTAAACGAACTGAGAGGGGACGATCAAGGCTTAGATCCAACCGAACCGGGTGATACGCCACCACAGTCTACACCTGTAGTTACTGAGGTTACACCAGAGCCTCGTCGTAGTGGGAGGGTTGTTCGACAACCCGATAGGTTCATGTTTATAGGTGAGTCTTCGGACTTGTTACCTGGAGAACATGAAGCCGATCCCTGGACCTATGGCGAGGCGCTTAAAGATCAAGATGCTCAGTCTTGGCAAAAAGCGATGAAATCTGAGATTGAATCAATGGATTCAAATCAGGTCTGGAATCTTGTAGCACCGCCCAAAGGTGTAAAAGCCATTGGTTGCAAGTGGGTGTACAAGAGAAAAAGAGGGTCTGACGGGAAGGTTGAAACCTTCAAGGCTAGGCTTGTTGCGAAAGGGTATACTCAGAAAGAAGGGATCGATTATGAGGAAACCTTCTCGCCGGTAGCTATGCTAAAGTCGATCCGGATTCTTTTGTCTATAGCATCTTATATGAATTATGAGGTGTGGCAAATGGACGTCAAGACAGCATTCTTGAATGGATATCTTGACGAGACCATTTACATGAGACAGCCAGAAGGTTTCATTAAGAAAGGCCAAGAGCATCTAGTGTGTAAGCTAAACCGATCCATTTATGGATTGAAGCAAGCTTCTAGATCTTGGAACATGCGGTTTGATGAGGTTATCCAGTCTTATGGATTCATTCAAAGCATGGACGAGTCGTGTGTATACCGGAGATGTGACGGAAACAGTGTGGCGTTTCTCGTGCTTTATGTAGACGACATCCTTCTAATTGGCAACAATGTGAATATGTTGTCGGACATAAAGGGATGGTTGTCCAAGCAATTCGATATGAAAGACTTAGGACAAGTTGGGCATGTTCTTGGGATCAAGGTTATAAGGGATCGCCGGAAAAGAACATTAAGCTTGTCCCAGGCTTCATATATTGATACGATTCTGGCTCGTTTCAACATGCAGAATTCCAAGAGAGGTGCTCAACCTTTCTGCCATGGAATTCATCTATCTAAAGACATGTGTCCCAGAACACAAAAGGAGATAGATTACATGAAGAAGGTTCCTTATGCTTCGGCAGTAGGAAGTCTAATGTATGCCATGTTGTGCACGAGACCTGATATCTGCTATGCCGTGGGCATGGTAGCTAGATATCAGAGTAACCCTGGACAGGGTCACTGGACTGCTGTAAAGAACATACTTAAGTACCTGCGAAGGACTAGGAATTATGTTCTGAGTTACAAAGCGTCCGAGTTGATTCCTATTGGTTACACAGACTCGGATTTCCAATCTGATAAGGATCAGCGAAAGTCTACATCAGGCTATGTGTTCACATTGGGAGGTGGAGCAGTCTCATGGAAGAGTGTTAAGCAGAAATGCATTTCGGACTCTACCATGGAAGCCGAATATGTAGCAGCCTCTGAGGCAGCTAAAGAATCGGTGTGGCTCCGGAACTTTCTTATGGACTTAGATGTGGTTCCTAAAATGCCTAGAGCTATCACAATTTATTGTGACAATAGCGGTGCAGTGGCTAATGCAAAGGAACCACGAGCCCACAATGCGAGTAAACACATAGATCGCAAGTACCACCTGATTAGAGACATCGTCAGGAGAGGCGATGCGGTTGTCACCAAGATTGCATCAGCGGATAACCTGGCTGACCCCTTTACGAAGGCACTTCCAGCGGAAGCGTTCAAGAGACACGTGAAGGGGATGGGTATCGGATGTATGGTAGAGGGCAACTAGAGATTTAGTATAAGTGGGAGATTGATGGAGTTATATTCTAAATGTCTAGTTTAGTGACAATATGGAACTCCTTATCTGTGTTTTTCATTATCTATTAATCAAACTGTCGGCATTTTGTCTATCTTGTACTTGAATGCAATAGTCCTAGATATATACGTTGTAGACAGTATGGCGTGAGGAGACACGCGGAAGATCATACTGTCGGTTACTCGTATACTATCGAACAGAAGCTCACGACTTATATGGACAGGGACAATCCATCGGTACGTCGTAGTGTGACTGGGTAATAGTTGGTCTTGGCTATTATGTTACACTAGTACACTTGGTGTATTGAGCAGGACCACGGGAGGGCGTTCGATTTATACTAATCGACGTAATCGAACCAGACCTCAGAATTACGGATATACGAATTCTTAATCCCTATATAATTATAGGTGCGTATGTCCAATTCTCGGTTCTTTAACTTGCCAATGAGTGAGACTATTTGATTAGTCGAGATACTCGGTAAATTGGGAATCGGAATTGTACACACGGCATGCTATAGATTATAGACAGGAAACCGTGTCCCGTTTATCGGGTTGATAACGTCCCCGAGATGAGCTCATAAAGTTTATCATGTAAACCCTGCAGGTGGATTTGTTCCACATGATAAAAAGGATGAGTGGTACTAGTCTCGGATAATAAGAAACGAATTAATTTAATTATTAGTAATTAAATAAATTCGTGGACGTTCGATATCTTAAACACGGGGAAAGTCGTATATGTAATTTCGGCGGATTTATTATTGTTGAAATAATATTAAAATTAATTTCGGGAATTCAATTATTATTTTATAGTGGAGTTAATAATAATTAAAATTGAAATCGATTAATTAAGGAATTGCGTTTACGTATTCCAAGTTAATTAATATTTCAATTTAGCCCTTAATTAATTTATCCTAAGGTCCCTAACGTAACTCTATAAAAACCCCCTCCCGTACTCTCCTAAGACCTAACATTCGCCGCAATAATTCATTTCAGCAGAGAAAAATAATTGTTAGCGCAATTAAGATTTTTTCTCTGTTTAAATTAATTAGTTAACGCAATTAAAAATTATTCTCACAGAATAGTTTATACGCTGGTCTTGGAAAGGAGAGTGCAGACGTGAGAACTCCAGCGGATCGTTGCCCACACAACGGCTGTAGAAGGGATCTGAGGCATACGTTAGAAGCATCTAAGGTCTCAACAATCGACCGAGAGGTATGAGATCGAATTCTCTATTCCGCTATTTATTCGATCTAATTCTCGTTGATCATACATGAACGTAGATCGGATTCCGGGGTCGTGGATCGTGTTCCTCGACTACTGGGGGGTCTAGGACCTCCGGAACGGTAGTCGGATGAGGAAAAACGACCCGGAAACGAGCCCGGAACAGCAACGTCGCGTTGCTGTTCGCGGACAAACGGCGGTCGCCAAAGGGCAAACGGCGGTCGCCGTTTGCAGTTCCTTTCAGCGACCGCTGGACTGCTTTCGGCGGTCGCCGAATTGATGCAGTCCAGTCCCGTTTCGCGCGGTTGTCCTCCGGGGCTATGGCTGGGCGTGATTCGGGATAGGGGCTGTTAAGCGAATGAAGTAGCGACTTCGGAGGTCGACTGGGATGGTTCGGAAGTTCGAGCGATCGAACGAGCGCATCCCGGAGAGTCGATTTCCAACAAGTGGCACCCGTATCTACACACCAGGTGCTGGTAGATATCACCGCTGACAATGTTTCAGTGACTAAGGAAAATTTCGTACCTTTGATGAGAGGACAATCAGACCTCCAGTGCCCAAACTGTTTGCATCGAAAGCATCTGCGAAACCGCTTGCTTACCCCAATCCGTGGTTTTAAACCACTGGGTCTCTTTGCACGCTTTTCTTTTAGTCTAGCCACAAGAGCTCGTGTTTCTCTTAACTTACGCACAAAAATCGCCTTCGCTAAGCCGGTTTTAAGGGACTCATTGAGGAACGATTCCGTGGGTATGTCAAACACCTCTTGCCTAGCTTCCACACCATGTCTCAACTTAGTTGGACCAACAGTGGATTCAGAAAGCTCAACAGTCTGGACAATGTCCAGATTTCTTTTCCAATCATCACCATATGGAACCGGTGAGTTTTCATCTTTAAGTATATCACAAAGTGGGGTCACAGTCATTCCTAACCTATAAGCACATAAAACAAACAAACAATTTAATATCCGATATTATCTCCCTCAAATAATATCATTAAATCACTAATCACATCTAAAATCCCATCAGGTAAGGCAAGCCACGTGGTGTGGACGTTTACCCACCCAAATGATTTAGCAATTAGATTTTCTTTGGTCATACATCGCTTATAGCGGAACCTCGTGGGGAGGAATACCATAAGGCGTATCTAAGTGTAAACCATTACTCAGTACCAAAATAAATTACTTGGAATTGCTACATCACCGCAAGCCACGTGGTGTGGACGTTTACGATAACTTCACAACTCTTCATAATTACTTACAACTGTCTACATCAATTAATCCAAAATCCGTCAGCATAGCAAGCCACGTGGTGTGGACGTTTACTACACTAAGAGACTTTTATAATTGACTCCCAATTACTTGATCCATTTAATCTCGTAAATCAAGACGTGGAGAATCATAAGTGAAACTCGAAGTTTCTAACCAGTGATTCACCATGCGAACAACCCTATCTCTCATAAATGAGGGAGCCGAGCAGACAAACGACCCATCTATAAAATTATGGCACGAAAGTCTCTAATTTGTGTCCTCTACATGACCAAGTGGCTCTGGCTCCATTCCACTCCCCGGGGTGAGAATGAGTCGACTTGAAATCAGCTTTGGAAAGACAAATTAGGCATTGTTTGATAAACTCAATCAATGTTTCTCGTAAGAGGAATTACAAGAACTCTCCTCCAATAACTTATCTATATAAACTTCAAAAGTTTATAAAAGTCACCAAGAGAGCAGCAATGGAGACCATGGGTATGTTTCCATACCCTCTCCCACTTAGCTTTTTATAATAAAGGGATAAGCTATCTAGTGAATAAAAGTAAACACATATAGCATGCATACATGTAATAAAGCACATAGTATTATCACATAGTCAAAATAATACTAGAATATTATTTTCCGACTATTATGGCTTCATCACATCCCCGTACGCATCTTCTAGTCTTTAGTCTTCGTTTCTTGAATGCTCCATGTGACGAGAATATTAATATCCAATATTTAAATCTATTTATTTTCAATTAATCCAAAAGTTACTTAATTCGAAAATTAAGTCAATTGAATATATCAAAAATAAAATTAAATATTATTAATATTTTTATTTATTTTATTTTCTTTTTCCACTTCATTAAATCTCTAGAATAATCTATCCAAGATCCTCTTGGAATATTCTAGACGATATCCATAATGAAATAAAGAAATAAAATAATTTAGGACTCTTATACTTTTTCAAATTTATTTTATTCCTAATCCATGAATATTCCTATGAGTAGGAATAATCAAATAGGAAAAATAAATTTAGTACTAAATTAATTCTTTCTCTATTTTTCTAGAATATTCCATAAAGAAATAATCAAAATAGGAAACAACGAATTAATTAGGAAAGTATATTTCCGGTAGGAGTAGCCCGGGTTGGGGAACCCCGAACCACCCCCACCTTCGCCGACCGCCGCCTAGGGCACGCGCCACCGCCGCCCAGCCCACGCGCCACCACCACTGGTGGCCGGCGTGGCCGAGTCTCCCACGGACAGCCCGCCTAGGGCCGCGGGTCGATCGATCCCCTCGGGATCGATCATGGGGATTGATCGATCCCGGTCCTTCGTCTCCTCGTCACTTCGTCTTCTCCGGCGGTCTTTGATTCGATCCAATCGCAAAATAAATTTACAAAAATCTAAATTACAATTCCGGTATCGATTATATACACGAAATCGACCCTATACATTTTCCGGAAAAACAACGAACATAATAATAAATCCTAAATTCGGTCAACCCCCGAATTTTTACTATTACAAGCATTCACCACCAAAAACGAATCTCGACATGTCCGAGAGTTTAATAAAACCAACAATCATATGACAAAACAATTAAACGAATAATCATCAAGCCATAATAGTCGGATCCCTGCAAGGTAGAACAATTTTATCGAAAATACCGCGAACGTAAACCACTCTCTGATACCAATTGTTGGAATTCGCTATCCCGGGTTATCAAAAATTGCGGAACCGATAACCCAAACGAACCCTTCGCCGGAGATCATACGAACGCCGACTCATCCGCCGGAGTCCGGGCTTTGGAGACCATGCTTCCGAAGACGCACAGCCCGCCCCCACCCGAACCCCCGCGAGCCAGGGTTCATACGATCGAGCGATCGATCGCGCGCCGGCGATCGATCGGGGTGGGGCTGTTCCGACAGCCCCCGCGGCGGGTCCGGCGACCCGCCGCCACCAGGAAGCCCCCGCCTTCACGGCGGGGTAGGGCACGGCTCCAGCCCGTGCCCAGCTATCGACCATCGTGGTCGATCGCACACCCTCGGTCGAACCGAGGGTTCGCCCCAATGCCCCACGGCCGAAACCCTAGCCGGGCGATCCGCGGTCCGGTGGCTTCGCCACCACCGCGTGATCGTTCGTCTAATCCGGGCTTCGATTTTCGGATCTTCATCCTACGGTATTCTCGATAAAAAAACAAATCGAACAATTAACAAGGGGGTTGAGAATTGTACCTACGATTCGTTGTTCGGAGAAACGAAATCGACGACCTCGTGACCTTCCCGCGTATTCCTTGCACTCGTTCGAACGTCGGGTGGGCGACGAGCTATCGAACTTGTGGATCCTCTTCACTCTCAGAACTTTATTGTTGGCGTAACGTAGGTTAGTAAAAGTGAAGACCACGTAGTGCTTTTATAGGCTACGAAGGGGATCAAAAGGAGAATAAATATTGGGCTTCAATATTGAAAATTAAATTGGGTCCAACCCAAATCCATTAATTCTTATCAATATTAATTTTATTTATTTTCCACTATATAAATAAAATTGCACTCCCAATATTATTCATATTATATCAAATAATATTTCTCCAACTTAGTATTATTTATTCCATGTATTTAAGATTTAAATATCTATGAATAAAATTTATTTATTGCTTAATAAATTTATTCATCTCTTATATCCGAGACTAGTACCACTCAACCTTATTTATTATGCGGAACAAGTCCACTCGCGAGGTTTACATAATAAATCCTTATGAGCTCATCTCGGGGATATTATCAACCCTTACGGGATACACTGCCCCTTCAAGAATTCACGGCATGCCATATATAAAATATAGTGACCCAACTTAACCGGTAATTAACCCAATTATCAAACCGGTTAATTCCTTTGGTAAATCAAAGTCACTTATATTAAATATACACACCCGCAATTGTTTCAGGGATTAAGAATAAAATACTCCGAGTCTCAAATCAATTATCGCCGAGCAATCCTAATTGATGAGTCTCAATCGATCCGCTCAATACACCAAGTGTACAAGTGTGATAAAATAATTAAGATAAATTATTTTCTTTCTCACACAACGACTATACCGATGGGTTGGTCCGTGTCCATCTAGGTCGTGAGCAACTGTTCGATTAAATACGAGTAACCGATAGTATGATCTTCTGTGTGCCCATGCAACACCATACTAACTACAACGTATAAAATCCAGGACTATAATTTGCATGTATTTAATTAACAATAATTAAAAGCAAATGAATGTCTGTAATTAATAGGTAAATGAAAGTGCAAACAGAGTTCAGAATACTCAAATCTAGACATTAAGTATACTACTCCATCAAAAGAAACTCAAGAATCGCGCGGGAGGAAGATATTGGTCCGAGGACAATCCTAAGAGGTATTCATAATGAACTAAACCTCAAAAGTGTATTCATGATGAACAAACCACAGGATCGGACAGTCTTTGTAAAAGGAGAGATGGAGGAGAAAAATGTTACTCAGAATCAGAGAATTCCAAGAGGTAACAAAATCCCATTTCATGTCAATCCCATGGACAACTAAATCCCATTTCATGTCAATCCCATGGCCACCATTTCATGTCAATCCCATGGACAACTTCCAGGTCCATGAAAGGTTGAGGAACTCTGGAATCCAGAGTGCATCCCTCCATGTGATCCTTGAGGAGTTTGAGTCCATACTCTTTGGCCACATCATTCTTCTCCTTTGCTGCAGACCTGATGAGATCAGCATATGCAGTTACATAAAGGAGGTCAGTCAATACCCTGGGATTGTGAGCAGGTGAGTCCAGTAGGGTTTCAAGCTCCACAACTCTTTCCATGGACTGTGCAAAATCATCCTGGACTTGTTTCAGTTCTTTGGCGACTTTGACCACCTCATCCTTTAGCTCTTTCTTTCCCTGACAAAGCTGTCCTGGGCATCCTCAATCTGTTCTTCTTTTTCCTTGATGGTTTTCAAGGCTTCTTGCATCTCAGACTTCAACTTCCCCACCTCTGCCCGTGCAGTGTCTGCAACCTTCTTCCACCTATCCCTGTCCCCTGCTGCGGCTATGTAGGCTGCATTGAGCTCCTTTACTTGTGTTTCTTGACCAGTGCTGGTGATGCGAAGCTTGGTAACCTCAGCTATGAGTTTCTCAGCCATAGTATGAGCACCAGAGATGGCAACTGCACTTTGACTGGCCAGTTTAAGGGCCAGGGAAAAGGCATGTTCCTCATGGTCCATCAGGTCATTGAGCTCTGAGGTCCAGCACCTCCCAACTGCATCAATTGAATCACCTACAGGATTGCCCAGGGTAGTGACAGGGTCAATGGGGCCTTTGCCAGAGAAGAAGGGAAGGAGCACATAGGGAAGTTTTTCCTGGGAAAACCTAGCCGAGAAATAAAATATAAATATAAGATTGAATATGTTGTAAAAAGAAGAAAGAGCATAAAATGAATAAAAACTTACTTGTCAGAGAGAACTTTTTCAACTCCAAAAACAGACTGGCTTATGTCAGCACGGGGAGGTGATTCAGTCACATCAATTATACCCCCATCAACTTTCTTCCTTTTCTTGTCTCCTTCGAGCTTGACTTGTAGAAGTGTGGACGACCCAGAGGGAGGCAAACCCTGACTGGGAACAGCATCAGTCATCACCACATCAGCAGGGGTAGAGGATTCTTTGTAGGAGTCCACCACCTCCATAATCCCCAGGGAATCTGTCTCGCCGCCCTGGGCGGAGACAGTTCGGGATCTGGTCCGGGAAGCCGGGGCACCTACTGCCCCACCCCGAGTCTTTACAGATCCTCGGCCACCTATGCTGGTTGAACTGGTTTTTGATTTACGGGCTTTCCCCGTCTGGGATGGATCCACAAGTCCAAGTCTTTCGAACAGTCTGTTATCCGCCATATTTGGGGGTTTCACGTCAAACACGGTAGAGAAAAATTCTGCACCGGGAAAGTAAAGATATTACACCCGACAAAATTGATGATATTTCCCCGAGGGATATGTCCCCAGGAAATAAGACAAAATAAAAACTGTAGAAAATACAGAACTTTACCAAAACAAGGTTTGTCTTCAACAAACGGAAGACAGAACAAGCCTGCTGCGTCACGAATACTGTCGTCGTTGAGATACGTTGAGTCCCTCTCGGTAGTAGGAATGCACTGGGCCAAAAGATTCGCTGTAGCCAAATCCCACGGGATGCTATAGTCAGTTTTGGAGATCCGGGCACCTACAAACATAAAAACAATTTTAGATCAGTCAAAACTGTAAAACTTAAGAGTATAATTTACTTACTTTCATCCTTAACGCCATAAGTTAAAGGAATTTCAATTTCTCCCTCTCGGGTCTGAGTTCTCCATCTCCCCGAGACATAAAACCATCGATCCCAACAAGTAGGATCTTTAATTTCCGGTTCTTTTATTTTCACCATGTTTTTCCTGCAGCGAACTGTGTAATCACCCAACAACCCTTTATGAAAATTGACCGGACTAAAGAACAAATGGAATTCATCCCCCGTGAGGGGTCGAGAAAATCCCACTTGTCCTAGAACCGTCAAAACCCCATACAACTGAGCCCACCCGTTCGGATGAATCTGATGAGGAGCCACACCCCACCGGTTCAACAGGCCTGAAATTGAAGGATGCAGGGGAAACCGCAAGCCTTGATCCATCGCGTCGACGCCGATGGCCACCATGCCTGGAGGTGGACAGCAGGCGGATTCTCCCTCTTCTGGCGCATGCAAATGCACGTTGAAGGGAATCCGCCAGTCATCCCTCCAGTCGGTGAGTTCGTCCGCCGTCACCGTGCTATCTCGGCCGTGCGCGCCCCACTCCTGGTGGGTTGGGTCTGGTTGAACCGCAGTGATGATCCTCTCAGCGGGAACGTAGGGATGGGCCGCGTCTAGTTCGTCCAGTCGGAATTCCGGCAAGGCCGGTTCCGCCTTGTCCATAAATTCCTTGTACTGACGAGCGAGCAGGACGTGAGGCTCTTCAACCACTTTGGGGCGAACGACTCTCGTGTATTTTGGCATGATGATGGGGGTTGTAGAAGGTAATTTACACTACAAATTAAACAAATTTACACAGTAAAATTGCAGAGAAGAAAATTCTTACCGATTTCTAAATCTGAAAATCAAAAGGAGTTGTGAAGTTTTTGAAATTCAAAATGGGTTAATGTATTCTGAAAGTTAACCCTGTCTCATGGGTTGATCAACGGTTGAGATCAAGGAAGGGGAAGAGAGGGCGGTTACCAATGAAAAACGTACTCAAGTATCCTCCCACTACCCCGTAAAACCTAGAATACTTGGCCAGGATAATGCCACGTGGCAAATATTTACTGACAAAGGCCAGGATAAGAAGAAATCCTTTTTTCTACATTCTTTCATTATTTATTTATTAATCAAGTTATTGATTTATTAAGAAGATAAGTTTTCTGATACTTATCATGATTTACGAATATAAAGAGTCCTTCAAAAACAATAACTCTTATTTATTTCACCAGGAAAGAAACCTGGGAAACAAAACCTGGGGAATTAAACCCAGAAAATATTATTTTACAAAGAAAAGACTAATTTTCTATATTTTGGATAAATCTCACGGGGAAGTAGATCCCTAGTTATCTTTTACAGGACAATCTTCAGGTTCGGAATCAACCGAGTTGTCTTCAGAATCAGTTCCCAGATCAATGATCTCCTCTCCATCCTCCCAAATACTCCGATATTGAAAGACTTTTGCCCACGCAACTCCAGAAAGATGGTCACATCCACCGAGACAAAACGGAGTTCACAGAATTTGTCCCAACCGTCACTCAGAGCGAGACGTCGACCATCCTTCTCTACCTTAACTGTCCAGACCCGTTCAAAAGCATCTACCAAAGCAACATCCTGTCCATCGAGCTCCGGAAACTTCTGAGAAAAAGACAAAGAAAGAGGCAACTTAGTTTTCATCGACTGATTCCTAATCCGAGAGGAAAAGCTGGTTATTTGATTCGGGTACACCTCTCTGTTCCAAGTAAAAGCCATGATATGAAGACATAATCCAGAGTCGAAGAGCCTTTAAAGGCGTAAAACTCAGAATTAAATGAAGTCTCAACCACCAACAGAAAGTCAGAATGCAAGTTCCGAGACGAGTCAACCGAGGAAGACGACCATAAACTTCAGGGAAATCAGAGTTGAAAGCTCTAATTTTATTGGGGGCCTATGTTATACCCAAGAAAACAGTCACCGACACGTGTCACGAATACAGGGGCCACGTCATCAAGAGAGAAAGTCAGCTGAGTCAATCATAAAAGACCTTCAACGACATATCTAAGAAGAAGATGAGGAGCTTGGACAGTAGAGATCGCACGGAAGAATCAGACTCCTTTCACAGGGGAATCGCCTGGGGAGACTCCTGGGACGCCAGTCAATGAGCTGGGACTTCACGGGGAAAGAGGCAGATTAAGCACTAAGGGAAATTAGTGGGTATTTAATGCTTCATATTAGTGGACTAGAGGTCCAATGAGAAGCCGATATGTGGGCATTAGGTGGCATAATTAAGCCATGCATAGAGTATTATAAATAGAGGGTATGAGAGAGGAAAATGGGACATGCAACCTTGATTTTAACTATGAATTCTAAGTATGAATATATGAATAAAGAGGTGCCTTGAGCATCCATGTTCTTACTTATGATTTCTGCTATAACTTAATCCTTTTGCTAGCTTACTTATAACAAATTTACCATTTTGTGTTGTTTATCAAAACCCTCAATTACCAGCAAATACTACCGACAAGTACAAAAACAACCAAAACACCAAGTACTACATGAGACAGAGATTAAATATACTCCACTGGAAAAATTAACATATGCCTTAATAGTGTCAATTAGAAAACTCCGGGTGTACTTATTCGAGCACCCCGTCGGAGTTTTGACTACTATGCCTTTAAGGCAAGTATTGCACCGGTCAGATATCACCGGGAGACTCCTGCGTTGGGCGTTAGAAATTAGTCAGTATGACATAACTTTCGCCCCGAGGACAGCAATCAAAGCGCAAGCCCTGGCAGATTTTATTGTGGAATTAACTTTCCCTGAGAAATCCCAGAATCAACCACGCGCCTGGCAGCTGTTCGTAGATGGATCATCTACCACCGCGTGCTCGGGGGCAGGTGTGGTATTACTCAGTCCCGACGGAGATTCAGTAACCATGCGGTGAAATTTGAATTCCCCACGTCTAACAATGAAGCAGAGTACGAAGCTCTCATTTCTGGGTTGGAATTGGCTATAGCCGTCGGGGCAAGAAAACTTCATGTGTTCATGGACTCTCAGCTAGTAGTAAACCATGTAAGTGGGGACTATGAGGCCAGAGGTGAACAAATGGTAAAATACCTAAAATTGGTATGGGAACTTTGCGAAAAAATCCCTGAAGTTCTAATTGAACAAATCCCACGGAACACAATTCACAAGCTGACGCTCTATCAAAGTTAGCATCGGCTGAGGGCTCAGCAGACTTCTCGAATATTATTTTGACAAAATTAATGTTTCCCTCAGTAAAACAAAGAGAAGAACAAATACAAATACTTGTCGGGGCCGGAGAAGACTGGCGGATTCCCATCCAACGGTACCTGAATACCGAGGAAGTACCAGCAGATAAAACCGAAGCAAAAAAACTTCGTACCCGAGCGGCAAAGTATACTTTGATAAACTCACAACTCTACAGAAGAAGTTATTCCCTTCCACTATTGAAATGTGTGTCGAAGGAAGAAGGGTTTAAAATCCTAGAAGAAATACATGATGGTGTGTATGGAAACCATGCGGGGGGAAGATCCCTGGCACACAAAACCATGGGGCAAGGATTCACTGGCCAAGCCTGAGAAAGGACGCAGTCGGATATGCATGTAAATGTGTCAAATGCCAGACAAATGGGCCCAACATCCATACTTCCCCAGAAGCCCTGAAATCCATTTACAGCCCGTGGCCATTTGCTCGGTGGGGTATCGATCTGATCAGACCACTAGCAACCGCACGGGGCGGGGTAAAATATGCGATTGTGGCAGTCGACTATTTTACCAAATGGGTTGAGGCGGAACCATTAAATAAAATTGATCAACCCCAGGTCATCAAGTTCATATGGAAAAGCCTTATATGTCGATTCGGTTTGCCCGAGTCAATCATTTCCGATAACGGAAAACAATTTGATGGGGCCGAGGTAGAGGAGTTCTGTGAAAAATGAAAAATTAGAAGGTTATTCTCTACTCCTTATCACCCCCAGACAAATGGTCAGGTTGAAGCGGTTAATAAAATATTAAAACATACCATCAAATCGAAATTAGAAAGCCGCAAAGGAAAATGGGCGATGAACTCCCAGAGGTTCTGTGGTCTTATCGTACCACAACTAGAAATGCCACGGGATAAACCCCGTATTCTTTGGCCTTTGGGACGGAAGCGGTGATTCCAGCGGAAATAACGGTGTTATCACATCGAACCGCTCAGGAAATCTCCCCGGAGAATGAAGCGACCATCCGCAAAGAGTTGGATCTTCTTGAAGAAAGACGGTTAGCTTCTGATTCTCTAAATGCCATGAACAAACAAAGAATTGCAAAATTATTTAATTCAAAAGTAAAAACACGAGAAATCCAAGAAGGAGACTTAGTGATGAAGAAAATCTTGGGGACGCACCAAGGAGCACTGGGGCCGAACTGGGAGGGACCGTTTAGAGTGAGCCATTGCCTCCAGAACGGAGCGTACGAGTTAGAGCTTCTCGACGGTACCAAGGATCAGTATCGATGGAATGCGTTACATTTAAAGAAGTTTTATCATTAAAAAACCAAAAAGTTATTTTGACTTCTTGTAAAAAATATTATTTTTGTAAAACCCCTTTTAAACTACTCTTGTAAATCTTTTTCGAAATTTACTAAGATGTACATGTATGGTTCTTAAAGTTATATTGTGCCTATAATATGGAAAAACATTACCCCGGGAAATAGAATAATTTTCCCGGTAAAATAAAAGTATTGAGTATTCCTAAGAAAAGGAATATTATGGTTCGGTAAAGACCCAAAAAATCTGTAGATTATGGGGCCGAACACTCCATTCAATGCAAAGATTCAAAAGAGTAAAAGAAACTCAAGAATCGCCCTGGAGGAGATATTGGTCCGAAGAAAATCCTAAAAGGTATTCACAATGAACAAACCACAGGATCGGCCAGTCTTTGTAAAAGGAGAGATGGAGGAGAAAAATGTTACTTAGAATTAGAGAGAATTCCGAGAGGTAACTAAATCCGAAAATCACTTTTGCAGGACAAAGAACTCACAAAGAGTCCCAACAATGTTTTAGAATAAAACCTGGGTGTGAGCCAAAATTATCTATTCACAAGAATTACAATTCACCAAACAAGCTAAACTGACTTGTAAAGTGATAGATAATAGTGGTAAAATGAAACCTTAACAAAATGGTGGAAGGGCCATTAGTAAGACCCAAAGGATAATATCCAAAAATAACTTACTAAGTTATTACACACCAGCAAAATATTAATACTTGTCTCAGGCAAAAACTTCCTTTAAAATCCAAAACAGAAATAGCAAATATTGTTTTATGGCCTGAGGCCCAAACTAGCAGAAAAACTTAAATAAAACCTCTGAGCTTTATACACTCAGAGTAGGAATCATTTTAGCAGACTCCTGAGTTGTCAAACTCAGGAGGTTGAATTACCATCACCAGGGGGGGTTACCAGAGGATCTTTTGGCTTGCCATCAGGCCCAACACCAAGCAGATCCAAACCCTCGTCTTCAAAGTCTTCTTCATCAACAGGAGCATCATCAGCTAGCTTTGCAGGTTCACCAGGCATAGAGAGGAGACTGTATGAGGGCCACCATTTCATGTCAATCCCATGGACAACTTCCAGATCCATGAAAGGTTGAGGAACTCTGGAATCCAGAATGCATCCCTTCATGTGATCCTTGAGGAGTTTGAGCCCATACTATTTGGCCACATCTTTCTTCTCCTTTGCTGCAGACCGAATAAGATCAGCATATGCTGTTACATAGAGGAGGTCAGTCAATACCCTAGGATTGTGAGTAGGTGAGTCCAGTAGGGCTTCAAGCTCCACAACTCTTTCCATGGATTGTACAAAATCATCATGGGCCTGTTTCAGTTCCTTGGTGACTTTGGCCACCTCATCCCTTAGCTCTTTCTTTTCCCTGACAAAGCTGTCCTGGGCATCATCAATCTGTTTTTCTTTCTCCTTGATGGTTTTCAAGGCTTCCTGCATCTCTGACTTCAACTTCCCCACCTCTGCCCGTGTAGTGTCTGCAACCTTCTTCCACGTATCCCTGTCCCCTGCAGCGGCTATGTAGGCTGCGTTGAGCTCCTTTACTTGTGTTTCTTGACCAGTGCTGGTGATGCGAAGCTTGGTAACCTCAGCTCTGAGTTTCTCAGCTATGGAATGAGCACCAGAAATGGCAACTGCACTTTGACTGACCAGTTTAAGGGCCAGGGAAAAGGCATGTTCCTCATGGTCCATCAGGTCATTGAGCTCTGAGGTCCAGCACCTCCCAACTGCATCAATTGAATCACTTACAGGATTGCCCAGGGTAGTGACAGGGTCAATGGGGCCTTTGCCAGAGAAGAAGGGAAGGAGCACAGATGGAAGTTTTTCCTGGGAAAACCTAGCCAAGAAATAAAACATAAGAATAAGATTGAATGTTTTGTAAAAATAAAGAAAGAGCATAAAGTAAAGCAAACTTACTTGTCAGAAAGAACTTTCTCAACTCCAAAAACAGACTGACTCATGTCAGCACGGGGAGGAGATTCTGTCACATCAATAATACCCCCATCAACTTTCTTTCTTTTCTTTTCCCCTTCAAGCTTGACTTGCAAAAGTGAGGATGATCCAGAAGGAGGCAAACCATGACTGGGAACAGCATCAGTCATCACCACATCAGCAGAGGCAGGGGATTCTTTGTAAGAGTCTACCACTTCCATGATCCCCAAAGAATATGTCTCGCCGCCCTGGGCGGAGACAGTTCGGGATCTGGTCCGGGAAGCCGGGGCACCAACCGCTCCACCCCGAGTCCTTACAGATCCTCGGCCGCCCACGCTAGTTGAACTGGTTTTTGATTTACGGGCTTTTCCCGTCTGAGATGGATCCACAAGGCCAAGCCTTTCGAACAATTTGTTGTCAGCCATATTTGATGGTCTCGCGTCGAATACTGTAGAGAAATTTTTTGCACCGGGAAAGTAAAAATATTACACCCGACAAAAATAATGAGATTTCCCCGGGGGATATGTCCCCGGGAAATGAGACAAAATAAAAACTATCAAAGACACAGAACATTACCAAAACAAGGTTTATCTTCAACAAATGGAGGACAAAACAGGCCTGCTGCGTCACGAATACTGTCGTCGTTCAAGTACACTGAGTCTCTCTCGGTAGTAGGGATGCACTGGGCCAAAAGATTTGCTGTTGCCAAATCCCACGGGATACAATAGTCAGTTTTGGAAATCCGGGCACCTACAAACATAAAAAGAATTTTAGATCAGTTAAAACTGTGAAAGCTTAAATATGTAAATTACTTACTTTCATCTTTAACTCCATAAGTTAAAGGGATTTCAATTTCTCCCTCTCGGGTCTGAGTTCTCCATCTCCCCGAGACATAAAACCATCGATCCCAACAGGTAGGATCTTTAACTTCCGGTTCTTTTATTTTCACCATGTGTTTCCTACAACGAACTGTGTAGTCACCCAATAATCCTTTCTGGAAATTGACTGGACTAAAGAACAAGTGGAATTCATCCACCGTAAGGGGTCGAGAGAATCCCACTTGCCCTAAAACTGTCAAAACCCCATACAACTGAGCCCACCCGTTCGGATGAATTTGATGAGGAGCCACTCCCCACCAGTTCAACAGGCCGGAAATTGAAGGATGCAGGGGAAACCGCAGACCTTGCTCCATCGCGTCGACGCCGATGGCCACCATGCCCGGAGGTGGACAGCAGGCGAATTCTCCCTCTTCTGGCGCATGCAAATGCACGTTGAAGGGAATCCGCCAGTCATCCCTCCAGTCGGCAAGGTCGTCCGCTGTCATCGTGCTATTTCGGCCGTGCGCGCCCCATTCCTGGGGGTTTGGGTCTGGTTGAACCGTCGTGATGGTCCTTGTAGCAGGAACATAGGGATGGGCCGCATCTAGTTCGTCCAGTCGGAACTCCGGCAAGGCCGGTTCCGCCTTGTCCATAAATTCCTTATATTGACGGGCGAGCAGGACGTGAGGCTCTTCAACTACTTTGGGGCGGACGACTCTCGTGTATTTTGGCATGATGTCAAGATTGAAGGAGGAAATTTACACTACGAATTACACAAAATTACACAGTAAAAGTTGCAGAAAAAAGAAAAGTTTCTTACCGATTTTAGATCTGGAAATTGAAGGGAGTTGTGAAGTTTTTAAATTTAAAAGGGGTTAATGTATCCTGAAAGTTAACCCTGTCAATCAATAAAAATCGACGGCTGAGATCAAGGGAGAGGAAGAGATCAAGGGAGAGGAAGAGAGGGCGGTTACCGAGGGGAAACGTACTCGAGTATCCTCCCACTACCCCGTAAAACCTAAAATACTTGGCAAGGATAATGCCACGTGGCAAATAGTTACTGACAAGGTAAGGTTGAAAAGAAATCCTTTTTCCTATCTTTTTTTATTTATAAATTACTGATTTATTAAAGGATAAGTCTTATGATACTTGTCAAAATTTACGAGTGTAAAGAGTCCTTCAAAGACAACAACACTTATTTATTTCACCGAGAAATAAACCCACGAAATATTATTTTACAAAGAAAATACAAAATTTCTATTTTGGGATAGATTTCACGGGGAAGTACATCCCCAGTCATCTTTTACAGGATGATTTTCAGGTTCAGAATTGATCGAGCCGTCTTCAGAATCAATTCCCAGATCAATGATCTCCTCTCCATCCCTCCCAAATACTCCAATATTGAAAGACTTTTGCCCACGCGACTCTAGAAAGATGGTTCCGCCCACCGAGACGAGACGGCGTTCACAAAATTTGTTCCAACCGTCACTCAGAGCGAGGCGTCGACCATCCTTCTCCATTTTCACCATTCAGACCCTTTCAAAATCATCTACCAAAGCAACATCCTGTCCATCGAGCTCCGGAAACTTCTGAGAAAAAGACAAAGAAAGAGGCAACTTAGTTTTCATCGACCGATTCCTAATCCGAGAAGAGAAGCTAGATATTTGATTCGGGTACACATCTCTATTCCAAGTAAAAGCCATGATATGAAGCCATAATCCAAAATCGAAGAGCCTTTAAAGGCGTAAATTCAGAATTAAATGAAGTCTCAACCACCAACAGAAAGTCTGAATGCTATTTCCAAGACGGGTCAACCGAGGAAGACAACCATAAACTTCAGGGAAATCAGAGTTGAAAACTCTAATTTTCATGGGGGCCTATGTTATACCCGAGAAAAACGGTCACTGACACGTGTCACGAATCAAAGGACCACGTCATTGAGAGAGAAAGATTAGTCAAGACAGTTATAAAGACCTTCAAAGGCACTGCAAAGAAGAAGACAAGATGCTCGGACATGAAAGATTGCATGGTAGAGCCAGGCTACTTTCACAGGGAAATCGCCCAGGAAGACTTTAGGGACACCAGGCAATGAGCTGGGACTTCTCGGGGAAAGAGACAGATTAGGAACTAAAGGATATTAGTAGGTATTTAATGTATCATATTAGTGGATTGTAGGTCCAATGAGAAGCCGATATGTGGGCATTAGGTGGCATAATTCAGCCATGCATAGAGTATTATATATAGAGGGTATGTAAGAGAGGAAAGGGGACATGAAAAAACTTGTATTTTAATATGAATTCTAAGTATGAATATATGAATAAAGAGGTGCCTTGAGCATCCATGTTCTACTTATGATTTATGCTATAACTTGATCCTCTTGCTAGCTTACCTATAACAAATTTACCATTTTGTGTTGTTTCCAAAACCCTCTGTTACCAGAAAATACTACCGACAAAGACAAAAACAACCAAAAAAAAGTACAATGTTCTTATCTTGAGATCAAAGACCTCAAGAACATGTTCTAACTTCTACTCAATCTTATATCTCGATTCATTTAGACAACTATCATTTTATGTCTGACAATATCTTTACATTGTTGCCAATGATAAAATACTATCTACATAAAATTCCGAGAAACACCACCTTGTTTCTATTATCTTTATAATACACCTTTCTCGTCTATGCCTTTTGATGAATCCATCACATGGACTATCTCATCAATTCGCAAGTTCCACGATTCACAACTTTGTTTCAATCCATAAATGGATTAATTAAGCTTGTAATCTAAATGATATTGCCTCTTAGCAATAATCATTATTGCTCTCTAAGAAGACACATTTAGATTTAGTACTGCCTCTATGTAGATCCAGGGATCGATTTCATGTTTACCAGATCCAGAGTTCAAAACTCTTCTAGTCTTATGAACATCTTTGGTTGTCAACAACCTCCCACTACAATGGCGTTCCGGTGTACAAACAATAATAACAGTAGGTGCACTCAGTGGTGTAATACTACTCGGTTTAGCTGGTTCCCAGTCTTTTCTTTTCTCTCTCTCATTTCAAAGTATTACGTCACTTCGGGCTTTGTGGTTCATCTAATAGTCTTCTCTAAGAACCGGGCGATAACGTCCTTATGGTTCACAGTACTATTGAACACACAATCTTTTGTTCTTCTAGGATATCCTACAACCACATTTGAATGTGCCGTTGTTTCTCCAGAAATATCCATAGAACATAGGTAGTTTCGAATAACTTATCCTTCTTACTTTTAGAATTCCATTTCTTATTCCTGACGCATCATTTCTACACTTCCAGTGCATGGTGCAGTCATTTGGGATCTAATCCCATTCTTTGATTATGCTATGTGTTACTTAGATAGATGCTTGCCTCCGCGATCAAATCGCAGGCTCCTGATGGATATCCTTTGAAGGTTCCCATAATAGCTTTGTGTCCTTTGACTTGTCAAAACACTTTGCTTTTATGGCATATCAAGTACTCTAATCCATCTTCGAGTATTCTATAAAAGAATTACTCGCAATTTTCTAAGTACACACTTGTCTGCATATATCAGTATCTAATCAATTTCAATACTCGTCCGGATTCTATCCTTTATGAATAAAGGTTTTGCTTAGTTGTATTATCTTCTAAATTTAATTCTTAGGTCGGAAGGTCCATTCCTTCAACTATAATTGATCAAATCAATTTCGACCTTTAAATCTCATTTGAATAAATACTACTGAGCATAAGAATCCACAAGTATAATGATTCAATAAAGAAATACATCTAATACGTAAAAGAAGTTGTAGAACGGTTCGTTACATCGTGGTAGACTTAGGATTCATCATTCATATATTGCTATCTAATGTGTTGGAGTTGTATACTTAATGTCTAGATTTAAGTGATATGAACTCCCGATCCATTGTCATTAATCTATTTAATTATATAAACAATTATTTGCGTTTAATTATTTATAATTAAATATATGCAAATTATAGTCCTAGATTATATATGTTGTAGTTAGTATGGTGTGCGGGCCCACATAAAAGATCATACTATCGGTTACTCGTATTTAATCAAACAGTTGCTCACGACCTATATGGACACGAACCAATCCATCGGTATAGTCGTTGTGTGAGAGAGAAAATAATCTGTCTTGATTATTTTATCACACTTGTACACTTGGTGTATTGGGCGAATCGTTTGAGATTTATCGATTAGAATTGCCTTGGATAATCGATTTAAATCTCAGTGTATTTTATTCTTAATCCCCGATACTATTGCGGGTGTGTATATTTAATATAAGTGACTTTGATTTTCTAAAGGAATTGACCGGTTTAATTATTGGGTCAATTACCGGTTAAGTTGGGTCGCTATATTTTATATATGACATGCCGTGAATACTTGACGGGAAAGTGTATCCCGTAAAGGTTGATAATATCCCCGAGATAAGTTCATAAGGAATTATTATGTAAACCCTGCAGGTGGATTTGTTCCGCATAATAATTAAGGTTGAATGGTACTATTCTCGGTTACAAGAGATGAATAAATTAATTAGCAATAAGTTAATTTTATTCATGGATATTTATATCTTAAATACACGGAATAAATAATACTACCGGAGAAATATTATTTGATATAATATGGTTTAATATTGGGAGTGCAATTAATTTATATAGTGGAAAATAAATTAATTAATATTAATGGGATTAATAGATTTGGGCTTGGGCTCAATTTAATCATTAATATTGGAAGCCCAATATTCCACCTCCTTAAGATCCCCTACGTAGCCTATAAAAGCACTACATGGTCTTCTCTATTCTCATAACTTGAAGATCACAATTCTAGAGAGAGAAAGTAGAGAGGTGTTGGAGTTGTGTACTTAATGTCTAGATTTAAGCAACGGAAACTCACGATCTATTGCCATTAATCTATTTAACTAAATGAACAATTGTTTGCGTTTAATTATTTATAATTAAATATATGCAAAACATAGTCCTGGATTCTATACGTTGTAGTTAGTATGGTGTGTCGGGCCCCACACAGAAGATCATACTATCGGTTACTCGTATTTAATCGAACAGTTGCTCACGACCTAGATGGACACGGACCAATCCATCGGTATAGTCGTTGTGTGAGAGATAAAATAATCTGTCTTGATTATTTTATCACACTTGTACACTTGGTGTATTGAGCGGATCGTTGAGATTCATCGATTAGGATTGCCGGCGATAATCGATTCGAGTCTCAGTGTATTTTATTCTTAATCCCCGATATTATTGCGGGTGTGTATATTTAATATAAGTGACTTTGATTTACCAAAGGAATTAACCGATTTAATTATTGGGTTAATTACCGGTTAAGTTGGGTCACTATATTTCATATATGGCATGCCGTGAATGATTGACCGGACAGTGTATCCCGGAAGGGTTGATAATATCCCCGAGATGAGTTCATAAGGAATTATTATGTAAACCCTGCAGGTGGATTTAATCCGCATAATAATTAAGGTTGAATGGTACTAGTCTCGGATATAAGAGATGAATAAATTAATTAGCAATAAATTAATTTTATTCATGGATATTTATATCTTAAATACACGGAATAAATAATACTACCGGAGAAATATTATTTGATATAATATGGTTTAATATTGGGAGTGCAATTAATTTTATATAGTGGAAAATAGAATTAATTAATATTGATAAGGATTAATGGACTTGAGCATTGGGCTCAATTTAATCTTCAATATTGGAAGCCCAATATTCCACCTCCTTTAGATCCCCTACGTAGCCTATAAAAGCACTACATGGTCTTCTCTATTCTCATAACTTGAAGATCACAATTCTAGAGAGAGAAAGTAGAGAGGGAGATCCATGGAGTTCGGTAGATCGTCGCCCACACGACGTCCGGGCTAGTGCAAGGAATACGTGGGAAGATCTCAAGGTCATCATAAGATCTCGTTTCTCCGCACAACGAATCGAAAGGTGAATTAAATTTCCGCAATTTAATTCTAGTTTATTGATCAATTATCGAAAAACAAGATCCGAAGGATCGAACCCGGATTAGACGAGGGACCACGCGGTGGTGGCGAAGCCACCGGACCGCGTGGACCGCACGCCTAGGGTTCGGCGCGCGAAGGAGAACCCTCGGCCTCGGCCGAGGGGGCGATCGCTGGGAGCGATCGCCGGCGGTGACGGGCTGGTGCCGTCACCTCCCCACCGGGACGGTGGGGGCTCCTCGACGGCGGGCAGCAGGTCGCCGGACCTGCTGCTGGGGGCTGCCGGATGCAGCCCCATCGAACGCGATGTTCGATCGCGTGAACCCGGCTCGCGGGGGTTCGGGTGGGGGCGGATTGCGCGCCTTCGGGCGCGTGGTCTCCAAAGCCCGGACTTCGGCGGATGAGTCGACGTTCATGTGATCTCCGGCGAAGGGTTTGATCGGGTTATTGGTTTCCGCAAATTTAAATAACCCGGGGTATCGAATTCCAACAATTGGTATCAGAGCGTACGGTTACGTTTTTCGTTAATTGTTTCGATAATCGATTCTCGATATATATGGCCATAGATTAATTTAAATTGTTAAATTATTGTGCTATATTGTTCTACGTACTTGTTTTCTCTCTTGTATGAATCTTGTGAATTTTTATTAAATTAAAAATCGACGGAAAAATAAATATTAAAATCGAGGGTTTTCGGAAATCGAACCGGATCGATCGGACGAGGGCTCGTAGCGGGACCGGGCTGTATGGCGGCTGAGGGTCGACGGCATCAACCACCAGTGGTGGTGGTCGCCGGATGCCGGGAGGCCAAGCGGTTCAGCCGCTACGCGCGGCGGCTCGTGGGTCGCGGCTTCGGCTGCGTACTCGGAGCGGGCTGCTGTGCGGGCTGTGTGCGGGCTGCTCGTGCGGTGGGACCACATGACGGCAGCGGGTCGATGGCATGGTTCGTCAAGGGAGACGCCGTGCCGGAAATTGACCAAGCTCGTGCACAGGTTTCTTGTCAAAGACGATCGATCAAAATGAAGCTGCTGGGTAATTATTCTTTCTCCCGCTGAATGAATTAACCCTTATTGCATGTTGAATGCATGGCCTCTTCTACATGTGCATGACTTGAATATTTGATTCATGGTGTTGTACGTTGATGTGCATGCATGGCTAGCCCTCATACATGATTTGCCCATTGCAAATTCATGGTTCGATTTTGGTGTTGGGCACGGACCTAGTTGATTCGAGTGGGTCTCGTTTTTGGTTCGTCCCGGTAAATCCGATCTTTCCGGTAATAATTTAATCTTTCTAATTTTATTTAATTTAATTTTGGAATTAATTCAAATTCTATTTGGATTATATTTCTTAATTATGGAATTAAATAATGGAATTAGATGGAGAGTTAAATTAGGAAAGAAAATCCTAGTTTCTCTAGATATCATATACATACTTGGATTAGAAGTCTTAAGAAGAATCAAAATTCGATTTTGGTTAGGATTCTTGAGATCTAATCTAAATAGGATTGAGAAATTATTAAAATATTGATTTTATTTAATTTAAGTATTTTATTTAAAATCATTAGATTAATTCAAAATTTATTTTGGATTGGAAAATCTTGGATTTTATTTAGAATAGAATTAAATATGGAAATCAATGGATTTTAATAATATTGATTTTATTTAATTTAAGTATTTTATTTAAAATCATTAGATTAATTCAAAATTTATTTTGGATTGGAAAATCTTGGATTTTATTTAGAATAGAATTAAATATGGAAATCAATGGATTTTAATAATATTGATTTTATTTAATTTAAGTATTTTATTTAAAATCATTAGATTAATTCAAAATTTATTTTGGATTGGAAAATCTTGGATTTTATTTAGAATAGAATTAAATATGGAAATCAATGGATTTTAATAATATTGATTTTATTTAATTTAAGTATTTTATTTAAAATCATTAGATTAATTCAAAATTTATTTTGGATTGGAAAATCTTGGATTTTATTTAAAATAGAATTAAATATGGAAATCAATGGAATTGATTTTATTTAATTGGAGTAAAATTAAATATGAGAATCAAAGAATTTTTCCGTCGCTCGGCAAAGTATTCAAGACGTAGAATGAAGACTCAAGACAAGCATGCTGGAATTCATCAAGGTACGAATAGTCGAGAAATAATTTTACTTGAGTAATTATTTGATTATTTGTGAACGTACTTGCATGAAATGTATGTTTGTGATTATGCTTATGTGTATTTAATTATGCATTAGATAACGTATCCCTTTGTTATAAAAAGCTAAGTGGGAGAGGGAATGGAAACATTGCCATGGTCTCCATTGCTGTTCTCTTGGTGACTTTTATGGACTTTTTGTTGGAGTTGTGTACTTAATGTCTAGATTTAAGTAACGGAAACTCACGATCCATTGCCATTAATCTATTTAACTAAATGAACAATTATTTGCATTTAATTATTTATAATTAAATATATGCAAATTATAGTCCTGGATTATATACGTTGTAGTTAGTATGGTGTGCGACGTCACACAGAAGATCATACTATCGGTTACTCGTATTTAATCGAACAGTTGCTCACGACCTAGATGGACACGGACCAATCCATCGGTATAGTCGTTGTGTGAGGGAGAAAATAATTTGTCTTGATTATTTTATCACACTTGTACACTTGGTGTATTGAGCGGATCTGCTTGAGATTCATCGATTAGGATTGCCGGCGATAATCGATTCGAGTCTCAGTGTATTTTATTTTTAATCCCCGAAACTATTGCGGGTGTGTATATTTAATATAAGTGACTTTGATTTACCAAAGGAATTAACCGATTTAATTATTGGGTTAATTACCGGTTAAGTTGGGTCACTATATTTTATATATGACATGCCGTGAATACTTGACGGGAAAGTGTATCCCGTAAGGGTTGATAATATCCCCGAGATGAGTTCATAAGGAATTATTATGTAAACCCTGCATGTGGATTCGTTCCGCATAATAATTAAGGTTGAATGGTACTAGTCTCGGATATAAGAGATGAATAAATTAATTAGCAATGAATTAATTTTATTCATGGATATTTATATCTTAAATACACGGAATAAATAATACTACCGGAGAAATATTATTTGATATAATATGGTTTAATATTGGGAGTGCAATTAATTTTATATAGTGGAAAATAGAATTAATTAATAATAGTAAGGATTAATAGATTTGGGCTTGGGCTCAATTTAATCACTATTATTGGAAGCCCAATATTCCACCTCCTTAAGATCCCCTACGTAGCCTATAAAAGCACTACATGGTCTTCTCTATTCTCATAAGTTGAAGATCACAATTCTAGAGAGAGAAAGTAGAGAGGGAGATACATGGAGTTCGGTAGATCGTCGCCCACACGACGTCCGAGCTAGTGCAAGGAATACGTCGGAAGATCTCAAGGTCGTCAAATTGAGTTCTTCGTTTTTCCGAACAACGAGAACGAGGTAAATCGTAAAACCCTCTTTATGATTTTATCGTTTAATTATCGTAAAAATACCGTGAACCAAGATCCAAGGGACGAACCCCGGAACGAGGATCGACCGGCGGTGGTGGTCGAAGACCACCGGACCGCGGTGGTCGAGGATCCCCGTTGGGGATCGCGGACGTGAGAAGCCCCGGCTGGGAGCCGGGGATGCGATCGAACCTAGGGTTCGATCGCGGGGTGCTGCGGGTTCGACCCGCAGGCGCTCGCGCGTTGCTGCGGGGATTCCCGTAGCGGCTCGCGTGAGCGAGCCACCCTTCACGGGCAGCGAGTCAAGGACTCGCTGCGGGGCTGCTACGAGCAGCCCCGGGGATGCTACGAGCATCCCCAGCGATCGCACGGGGCGATCGCGAGTCCTCTCGTGGGGGCTCGGCTGGCAGCCGCGGGTTTACCCGTGGCGGTGTTCGGTCGGGCCTCCGGATACGTGGGGTGCTCGTGGTTTTTCCGGCGATCGGGATTTCGATTGGGTTGTCGGTTCCGCAATTTTGACAATCCGGATATTCGATCTCCAAAGGATTTCGGTCGGAATTAATTAGATAATTTATTTTTTTTAATTTATTAATTCCGGGATATCGATTTCCAACAATTGGTATCAGAGCGTTGGTTTTAGTTCATGGTATTTTTCGATAAATTGTTCTACCTTGCAGGGTTTCCGATTATTATGGCTAGATTTAATTTTATTAATTAATGTCATAATAATGTTCTTGATTATTAAACTCTCGGTGATGTCAATATTTGTTCTTGTGTGGTGAATGCTTGTTCTTAATTTTTCCGGAAATTGTATGAGGTCGATTTCATGTAGAATCGATGCCGGATAACGTAGTAATAAATTTGTAATTTATTTACGTTGGATCGATGACGAAACGACCGCCGGAAAAGTGTGACGGAGGAGAAGAAGAGAGGGAGGACCGGGGATCGATCACGAGGATCGATCCCATGAGGATCGATCGCCCGGGCTGCCCAAGGGCTCTCGGCCACGCCGGCCACCAAGGGTGGTGGCGCATGAGCCTTGGCCGGCGGTGGTAGTGGCGGTCGATGGTGGGGATGGCGTGGGGATCCCCAACCCATGCTATTCCTACCAAGATCCAACTTTCCTAATTGATTCGGTTTTCCTATTTTGAGTATTCCTAGTTTTGGGAATTCTCATGGAAATAGGAAAAGAATTAATTGGAATTAATTTATTTCCTTATTCTATTATGGAAGTCTTCTAGAATGTTCTAAGTTCTACTTGGAATAGGATTCTAGAGATTTAATGGAATTAGAAAGGAAAATAATTAATTATTAAATTAATTTATTTCCTATTTGATTATTTCTATTTTATGGGAATTTTCATGGACATGGAAATTAATTAATTTTGGAAAGTTTAGGAGTCCTAAATTAATTTTTCCTTATTTAATTATTCCTTTATGGAATTTTTAATGGATTAGGAAATGAATTAATTTGGAAGGACTGGGAGTCCTAAATTATTTTATTTCCTTATTTCATTATGGAAATCATCTAGAATATTCCAAGTGGGTCTTGGATAGATTATTCTAGAGATTTAATGAAGTAGAAAGGGAAAATAAAATAAATTTATTTTATTTCCTTATTCTATTATAGATGTCTTCTAGAATATTCCAAGTGGGTCTTGGATAGATTATTCTAGAGATTTAATAGAATTAGATAGAAAAATAAATAAATAAAAATATTAATAATATTTAATTTTATTTTTGATTTATTCGATTGACTTAATTTTCGAATTAAGTAACTTTTGGATTTATTAAAAATAAATAGATTTAAATATTGGAATTAATATTCCCGTCACATGGAGCATTCAAGAACGAAGACTAAAGACTAGAAGACGCATACGAGGATGCGATAAAACCATAATAGTCGGAAAATAATATTCTAGTATTATTTTGATTATGTATATTCTATGTGCTTTATTTCATGTATGCATGCTTATGTGTATTTAATTATGCATTAGATAGCGTATCCCTTTATTGTAAAAAGCTAAGTGGGAGAGGGTATGGAAACATATCCATGGTCTCCATTGTTGTTCTCTTGATGATTTTTATGGACTTTTGAAGTTCGTATAGACAAGTCATTGGAGGAGAATTCTTGTAATTCCTTTTACAAGAAACATTGATTAAGTTTATCAAACAATGCCTAATTTGTCTTTCCAAAACTGATTTCAAGTCGACTCATTCTCACCCCGGGGAGTGGAATGGAGCCAAAGCCACTTGGTCATGTCGAGGACACAAATTAGAGACTTTCGTGTCATTTGATGACTAGATCGATTGTCTGCTCGGCTCCCTCATTTATGAGAGATAGGGTTGTTCGCATGGTGAATCACTGGTTAGAAACTTCGAGTTTCACTTATGATTCTCCGCGTCTTGATTTACAAGATTAAATGAATCAAGTAATTGGGAGTCAATTGTAAAAGTCTTTTGGTGTAGTAAACGTCCACACTATCGTGGCTTGCTACATTGAATGGGACTTTGGAACGATTGATGTAGACAGTTATAGAAGGGAGTAAAGGAGCGTATGTTAACGTAAACGTCCACACTATCGTGGCTTGTGGTGAATATGCGTGTCCCAAACAATCTTCTTAGATACTGAGTAATGGTTTACACTTAGGTACGCTTCTTAGTATTCTTCCCATTGAAGTAACGCTAATGATGATGTACGACCGAAGGAAATCTAATTGCTAAATCATTTGGATAGGTAAACGTCCACACTATCGTGGCTTGCCATATCTGATGGGATTTTAGATGTGATTAGTGGTTTAATGATATTATTTGAGGGAGATAATATCGGAGATTAAATCGATTGTTTGTTGTTATATGTGCTCATAGATTAGGATATGGCTTTGAACCCACTTTCTGTGATACGTAAGGATTTTAAACTCATTGGTCCCAAAATGTAATGATTGGAATAGAGATCTAGACATTGTCCAGACTGTTGAAGAGTACAAGTTTGTACTCAGTGAGCTTTGTCCTCCCGAGCCTACAAATGTCTTAACTGATGAGGAAAGGACTGATTTTGATATCATGTTCAAACTCAAGGAGATGTTTAGACATGATGTAGAGGCTAGACAAGAGGCGATGAGGATACTCATAAAGGCCAGTCGATTCGAGGAAACGCTTAAACACGTTTTTGAGATGATTGACCTTTTAGACGAGTTGAGACGGAAATCGCAAGCTCTTGTAGCCAATGCCAAAGGTTTCGAACCTAAAGGCATGAATCGGGGGAAAGGACAAGAAAGCAAAGGAACCCAGTGGTTCTCTTTGGACCACGAGATGGGACGAGAAAGCCAATAGGCAAGTGTTCTCAATGCAAACAGTCTGGGTACTGGAAGTCTGATTATCCTCTCAAAGAAAGTACGAAATTTTCTTTAGTCGTAAAACATAGTCAGTGGTATTATCTACCGGAACCTGGTGTGTAGATATGGAACCACTGACGGTATTTGCATTTTAAATGCGAGAGGTTCCAGGAAACCTAACGACTTGGAAAAGAAAAGATCGTAGTCTACATGGGCAATGCTGTAGAGGAGGCAGCAGTTGCAGTGGAGGACATTTTATAGGATTTCATTTTGGGTTATTGCTTTTATGTACCTTTCATATTAGAAAGAACTTTGTTCTGGATTTCTAATAAATGGATATTTTATTTCTTTTAATCATTTGATGGTTATAAGAAGAAATAATGATATTATCTAATCTGGTACATTGGCTAGCAATATATAAATGATGGATCCTGAGTCCACCACGATGCAATGAACCGTAGTATGAAACTCGTTTTACTAATAAGAGATTTCTTTATCAATTATACTTGTGGATTCTTATGCTGAATCATGTTTATTCAAATGAGAAGTTCAAAGGTCGAAAATTGATATTTGATCAATTAAGTTGAAGGAGTGGACCTTCCGACCTAAGAATCTTATTTGGAAGATAACATGACTAAGCAATCCTTTATGGATATAAGATGTAAGATCCGAACAAGTATAAGAATTGATTGACTCTGATGTATGCAGACCTATGCCTACTCAGACAATAAGGTACGAGTACTTCATTTTATGATTACTCGAAAAATGGATTTGAATACCTGATGTGCCACAAAAGCAAGTGTTTTGACAAGTCAATGGACACTAAGCAATTGTGGAGAGCCATCAAGGTATATCCATTTGTAGCCTGCGATTTAATCGCGGAGGCAAGTACCTGTCTGAGGAATGCATAGCATACTGATCAGAGGTTGGGATTTGATCCCAAATGACTACACCATACACTGTTGTGTAGAAATGGTGTGTCGTAAACAAGAAATGGAACTCTTATAGAAATAGTAAAATCATGAGTTATACGGAACTACCTATGTTCTATGGATATGTCTGGAAACAACGGCGCATTCAAATGCGGTTGTAGAATATCCCAGAAGAACAAAAGATGTGTGTTCAATAGTACTATGAACCAGAAGGACGTTATAAGTTCTAACGCCCGGTTCTTAGAGAAAGACTATATATAATGAACCACAAGCCCAAGGTGACGTAATACTTTGAAATGAGAGAGAAAGATTAAGACTTAGAACCAGCCGAACCGAGTAGCGGTACACCACTAACTGCACCTACTGTTATCACTATTTATACACCGGAATTCCATTGTAGTGGGAGGTTGTGGGACAACCGGAGATATTCATAAGACTAGGAGAGTCTTCGGACTCTGGACCTAGTATACATGAAATCGATCCCTAGATCTACATGAAGGTCGTACTAGATCTAAATGTGCCTTCTTGGAGAGCAATAAGGATTATTGCTAAGAGGCAAGATCATTTAGAGTAAAAGCTTAGTTGATCCATTTATGGATTGAAACAAAGCATTGAATTCGTGGTACTTGCAAATTGATGAGATAGTCCATTTTATGGATTCATCAAAAGCATAGACGAATCGTGTGTATGGGAAACGTGATGGAAACAAAGTGGTGTTTCTCGGAGGTTTTATGTAGATGACATTTTATCATTGGTAACAATGTAAAGATGTTGTCAGACATAAAATGATGGTTGTCTAGATGAATCATTATGAAAGATAAAGGAAGAAGTTGGACATGTTCTTGAGATCTTGGATCCCTAGAAAGAACATTGTACTTCTCCTGGACATCTTACATAAATGATTATGGTTCGTTTTAAACATGCGAGATTCCGAGAAAGGTTCGTTACCCTTCATAGACGGAATGCATCTATCTAAGGATATGTGTTTTGGAACACAAAAGGAGATAGAAGCAATGAAAGCAGTTTCCTACACTTTGAGTGTGGAAAGCTTAATAAATGCATTGTTGAAAACAAGAACCTGATATCGGCTATGCGGTTAGCATAGTGGGAGGATATCAAGGTAATCCTGGATAGGAATATTCGACTGCTGTAAAAGTACTTTCGAAGTACTGTTCTAGACTACGAAGCAGACGAGTTTTTCCTTTGGATTACATTCTCTTAGATTTCTAATCGAATGAGGACCGATGTAAGTCGATATCAGGCTATGTGTTTCACTATTAAAGGAGAAGGAGTTTTAACATGGAAGAGTGATAAGCACGATGCTTCTCGGACTCTGCCATGGGTAACCAAATAGCGGCCTCAGAGGCAGCGGAAGTTTTGGTATAACTCCGGGATAATCTCTGGGACTTAGATGTGATTCTTAATTTGCCAAAGGCTATGTAAATAGCGGTGCAATGGCAAATGGTAAGAAATCACTAGTCCATAAGTGTAAGATAACACATAGTGCAAGTACCACCTGATACGAGTCATCGTCGAGGGAGACGACGCTGTAGTCACCAAGATAACTTCAGAGCGGCAACCTAGAGTGCTCATTCACATAGTACTTCTTGGAAGTACAACTTAAGCACGTGATGAGTATGGGAGTCGGGAGTTTGGAGGAAATGACTAGACCTTAGTACAAGTGGGAGATTGTTGGAGTTGTGTACTTAATGTCTAGATTTAAGTAACGGAAACTCACGATCCATTGCCATTAATCTATTTAACTAAATGAACAATTATTTGCATTTAATTATTTATAATTAAATATATGCAAATTATAGTCCTGGATTATATACGTTGTAGTTAGTATGGTGTGCGACGTCACACAGAAGATCATACTATCGGTTACTCGTATTTAATCGAACAGTTGCTCACGACCTAGATGGACACGGACCAATCCATCGGTATAGTCGTTGTGTGAGGGAGAAAATAATTTGTCTTGATTATTTTATCACACTTGTACACTTGGTGTATTGAGCGGATCTGCTTGAGATTCATCGATTAGGATTGCCGGCGATAATCGATTCGAGTCTCAGTGTATTTTATTCTTAATCCCCGAAACTATTGCGGGTGTGTATATTTAATATAAGTGACTTTGATTTACCAAAGGAATTAACCGATTTAATTATTGGGTTAATTACCGGTTAAGTTGGGTCACTATATTTTATATATGACATGCCGTGAATACTTGACGGGAAAGTGTATCCCGTAAGGGTTGATAATATCCCCGAGATGAGTTCATAAGGAATTATTATGTAAACCCTGCAGGTGGATTCGTTCCGCATAATAATTAAGGTTGAATGGTACTAGTCTCGGATATAAGAGATGAATAAATTAATTAGCAATAAATTAATTTTATTCATGGATATTTATATCTTAAATACACGGAATAAATAATACTACCGGAGAAATATTATTTGATATAATATGGTTTAATATTGGGAGTGCAATTAATTTTATATAGTGGAAAATAGAATTAATTAATAATAGTAAGGATTAATAGATTTGGGCTTGGGCTCAATTTAATCACTATTATTGGAAGCCCAATATTCCACCTCCTTAAGATCCCCTACGTAGCCTATAAAAGCACTACATGGTCTTCTCTATTCTCATAAGTTGAAGATCACAATTCTAGAGAGAGAAAGTAGAGATGGAGATCCATGGAGTTCGGTAGATCGTCGCCCACACGACGTCCGAGCTAGTGCAAGGAATACGTCGGAAGATCTCAAGGTCGTCAAATTGAGTTCTTCGTTTTTCCGAACAACGAGAACGAGGTAAATCGTAAAACCCTCTTTATGATTTTATCGTTTAATTATCGTAAAAATACCGTGAACCAAGATCCAAGGGACGAACCCCGGAACGAGGATCGACCGGCGGTGGTGGTCGAAGACCACCGGACCGCGGTGGTCGAGGATCCCCGTTGGGGATCGCGGACGTGAGAAGCCCCGGCTGGGAGCCGGGGATGCGATCGAACCTAGGGTTCGATCGCGGGGTGCTGCGGGTTCGACCCGCAGGCGCTCGCGCGTTGCTGCGGGGATTCCCGTAGCGGCTCGCGTGAGCGAGCCACCCTTCACGGGCAGCGAGTCAAGGACTCGCTGCGGGGCTGCTACGAGCAGCCCCGGGGATGCTACGAGCATCCCCAGCGATCGCACGGGGCGATCGCGAGTCCTCTCGTGGGGGCTCGGCTGGCAGCCGCGGGTTTACCCGTGGCGGTGTTCGGTCGGGCCTTTGGATACGTGGGGTGCTCGTGGTTTTTCCGGCGATCGGGATTTCGATTGGGTTGTCGGTTCCGCAATTTTGACAATCCGGATATTCGATCTCCAAAGGATTTCGGTCGGAATTAATTAGATAATTTATTTTTTTAAATTTATTAATTCCGGGATATCGATTTCCAACACATTTGAAGTTCGTATAGATAAGTCATTGGAGGAGAATTCTTGTAATTCCTTTTACGAGAAACATTGATTAAGTTTATCAAACAATGCCTAATTTGTCTTTCCAAAACTGATTTCAAGTCGACTCATTCTCACCCCGGGGAGTGGAATGGAGCCAAAGCCACTTGGTCATGTCGAGGACACAAATTAGAGACTTTCGTGTCATTTGATGACTAGATCGATTGTCTGCTCGGCTCCCTCATTCTATGAGAGATAGGGTTGTTCGCATGGTGAATCACTGGTTAGAAACTTCGAGTTTCACTTATGATTCTCCGCGTCTTGATTTTCAAGATCGAATGGATCAAGTAATTGGATGTCAATTGTAAAAGTCTTTTGGTGTAGTAAACGTCCACACTATCGTGGCTTGCTACATTGAATGGGACTTTGGAACGATTGATGTAGACAGTTATAGAAGGGAGTAAAGGAGCGTATGTTAACGTAAACGTCCACACTATCGTGGCTTGCGGTGAATATGCGTGTCCCAAACAATCTTCTTAGATACTGAGTAATGGTTTACACTTAGGTACGCTTTATAGTATTCTTCCCATCGAAGTAACGCTATAATTGATGTACGACCGAAGAAAATCTAATTGCTAAATCATTTGGATAGGTAAACGTCCACACTATCGTGGCTTGCCATATCTAATGGGATTTTAGAGGTGATTAGTGGTTTAATGATATTATTTGAGGGAGATAATATCGGAGATTAAATCGATTGTTTGTTGTTATATGTGCTCATAGATTAGGAAATGGCTTTGAACCCACTTTATGTGATACGTAAGGATTATAAACTCACTGGTCCCTAAATGTAATGATTGGAATAGAGATCTAGACATTACCCAAACTGTTAAAGAGTACTAGTTTGTACTCAGTGAGCTTTGTCCTTCCGAGCCTATTGAAATAGGCGGCTAGACAAGAAGCGATGAGGATACTCATAAAGGCCAGTCGCTTCGAGAAAACGCTTAAACACGTTTTTGAGATGATTGAACTTTTAGACGAGTTGAGACGGAAATCGCAAGCTCTTGTAGCCAATGCCGAAGGTTTCGAACCTAAGGGCAAGATCGGGGAGAAGGAAAAGCAAAGAAACCCAGTGGTTCTTTTTGGACCACGAGATGGGACGAGAAAGCCAATAGGCAAGTATTCTCGATGCAAACAGTCTGGGTACTGGAAGTCTGATTATCCTCTCAAAGAAAATACGAAATTTTCTTTAGTCGTAAAACATAGTCAGTGGTATTATCTACCGGAACCTGGTGTATAGATATGGAACCACTGACGGTATGTGCATTTTAAATGCAAGGGTTCCAGGAAACCCGACGACTTAGAAAAGAAGAAATCGTAGTCTACATGGGCAATGCTGTAGAGGAGGCAGCAGTTGCAGTGGAGGACATTTTATAGGATTTCATTTTATGTTATTGCTTTTATGTACCTTTCATATTAGAAAGAACTTTGTTCTGGATTTCTAATGAATGGATATTTTATTTCTTTTAATCATTTGATGGTTATAAGAAGAAATAATGATATTATCTATTCTGGTACATTGGTTAGCAATATATATAAATGATGAATCCTGAGTCCACCACGATGCAACGAACCGTTTTATATATAACTCGTTTTACTAATAAGAGATTTCTTTATTTGATCATTTATACTTGTGGATTCTTATGCTAAGTCATATTTATTCAAATGAGAAGTTCAAAGGTCGAAAATTGATTGTAAGATCAATTAAGTTGAAGGAGTGGACCTTCCGACCTAAGAATCTAATTTGGAAGATGATATGACTAAGCAATCCTTTATGGATATAAGATGTAAGATCCGGACAAGTATAAGAATTGATTGACTCTGAAGTATGCAGACCTATGTCTACTCAGACAATAAGGTACGAGTACTTCATTTGATGATTACTCGAAAAATGGATTAGAATACCTGATGTGCCACAAAAGCAAGTGTTTTGACAAGTCAATGGACACTAAGCAATTGTGGAGAACCATCAAGGTATATCCATTTCTAGCCTGCGATTTGATCGCGGAGGCAAGTACCTGTCTGAGGAATGCATAGCATACTGATCAGAGATTGGGATTTGATCCCGAATGACTACACCATACACTCTTGTGTAGAAATGGTGTGTCGTAAACAAGAAATGGGACTCTTATAGAGATAGTAAAAGATGAGTTAAACGGAACTACCTATGTTCTATGGATATGTCTTGGTAACAACGGCACATTCAAATGTGGTTGTAGAATATCCTAGAAGAACAAAAGATGTGTGTTCAATAGTACTATGAACCAGAAGGACGTTATAAGTTCTAACGCCCGGTTCTTAGAGGAAGACTATTAGATGAACCACAAGCCCAAAATGACGTGATACTTCTGAAAAGAGAGAAAACGATAATGACTGGAAGCCAGCCAAACCGAGTAGCGGTACACCACTAACTGCACCTACTGTTATTACTGTTTATACACCGGAATGCCGTTGTAGTGGGAGGTTGTTTGACAACCGGAGATATTCATAAGACTAGTGTTGGAAATCGACTATCCGGGAGGCATTCGTTCGATCGCTCGAACATCCGAACGCTCCCAGTCGACCTCCGAAGTCGCTACTTCGTTCGCACGACACCCCTTGACTCGATTCACGCCCAGCCATCGCCCCGAAGGACAACCGCGCGAAAATGGACTGGACTGCATCAATTCGGCGACCGCCGAAAGCAGTCCAGCGGTCGCTGAAAGGAACTGCAAACGGCGACCGCCGTTTGCCCTTTGGCGACCGCCGTTTGTCCGCGAACAGCAACGCGACGTTGCTGTTCCGGGCTCGTTTCCTGGTCGTTTTTCCTCATCCGACTACCGTTCCGGAGGTCCTAGACCCCCCAGTAGTCGAGGAACACGTACCACGACTCCCGGAACCCGATCGATCGTTCGATGTATTTTTAACGAATTTAGAGATCGATAATTGCGGAATTAGGGATCGATCTCATACCTTTGTCGCGTGATTCGGAGAAGCCGAATTGTTGAAACCTTAGACGTTTCTAGCGTATGCCTCTAACCCGATTCCAGCCGTTGAGTGGGCAACGATCTGCTGGATTCTCCTTTTCTGCTCTCTCTTCTCTAAACCAGCGCAAGAATAATTTTTTTTTTCTCAGAAATATAATTGCGCTAAGCAATTAATTTCATCAGAAAAATAACTGCGTTAACTCTTTTATTTAAACAGAGAAAAACATAATTGTGCTAAGCAATTTAATTTCTCTGCTGAAATAATAGTTGCGGCGTTTCTTAGGTTTAAGAGAGGCAAGGGGGGGTTATTTATAGAGTTACACTAGGGACCTCTTAGGTAAATTAATTAGGGGCTAAATTGCAATTTAATTAAACCGGTGTCCTTAAAAGAAAACCTTTAATTAAATTCCACAATTTTAATTATTATTCACTCCACTAAAAAATAATAATTGAATTCCCGAAATTAATTTAATATTATATCAACAATAATATTTCCGCCGAAATTACATATACGACTTTCCCCGTGTTTAAGATATCGAATGTCCACGAATTAACTTTAATTACTAATAATTAAATTAATTCGTTTCTTATTATCCGAGACTAGTACCACTCATCCTTATTATCATGTGGAACGAATCCACCTGCAGGGTTTACATGATAAACTTTATGAGCTCATCTCGGGGACATCATCAACCCGATAAACGGGACACGGTTTCCTGTCTATAATCTATAGCATGCCGTGTGTACAATTCCGATTCCCAATTTACCGAGAATATTGACTAATCAATTAGTCTCACTCATTGGTAGATTAAAGAACCGAGAATTGGACACACGCACCTATAATTATATAGGGATTAGGAATTCGCATATCCGCAATATCTGAGGTCTAGTTCGATTACTTTGATTAGTATAAATCGAACGCCCTCCCGTGGTCCTGCTCAATACACCAAGTGTACGAGTGTAACATGATAGTCAAGGCCGACTATCTACCAGTCACACTACGACGTACCGATGGATTGTCCCTGTCCATCTAAGTCGTGAGCTACTGTTCGATAGTATACGAGTAACCGACAGTATGATCTTCCGCGTGTCTCCTCACGCCATACTGTCTACAACGTATACATCAAGGACTATTGCATTAAATGCAATCATGCTTGAATCATATCTCGAATTAAGGTATAGATAAGGAGTTCCGTATTTGCACTAAACTAGACATTTAGAATACAACTCCATCAATCTCCCACTTATACTAAAAGTCTAGTCGCCCTCTCCCAAACATCAGATTCCCATAACCTCATCACGCCTTCCCAACGCTTTCGCTGGAAGTGCCTCTGTGAACGGGTTTTACCAGGCAATCCCCTCGATGCTATCTAGGTGACAACTGTATCGTCTTACTAGACGATCTCTCGAATCAGGTGGTACTTGCGCTCTACGTGTTATCTCCCACTGTGGACTCGTGGCATTTCAAGTTTGCCAATACCGCTATTCAAAATAGCTTTGGGTAAACTAGAAACCACATCTAAGTCCCTCAGGAAGTTCTGGAGCCACACTGACCTTTTAACTGCCTCAGAGGCCGTTATCCTTTCAGTTTCCATGGTATAATCCGTAATGCATCGCTGCTTTACATTCTTCCATGTGACTGCTCCACTTCACAGTGAGAACACATAGCCTGACTTCGACTTTCGACTGTTCCTGTTTGATTGGAAATTCAATTCTATGTAGTCCAAAGGAAACAACTTGACTGCTTTGTAACTCAGAACATAATTCCTGTTCCTCTACAGGAGCCTAAACATGTTCTTTACATCAGTCAAGTGATCCTTCCAAGGATAACTATGATATCTCACCACCATGCCCACGGCATAGTAGATATCAGTCTCGTGCATCGCATTACATACATTAAGCTTTCCACCATTAAGGTGCAGGGAACTGCTTACTCTTCATCTATCTCCTTTATTGTGTCAGACACAAAACCTTAGATAGATGAATTCCACATCAAAAAGGTTAAGACCTTTCTTGGAATTCTGTATGCTGCAACGAGTAAGAATTATATTTAAGTATGAGACTCGAGATAAGTTCTATGTTCTTTTCTGGCGATCATTTATTACTTTGATCCCAAGAACATTCCCGACTTCTCCTAAGTCTCTTACATTGAATTACTCGGACAACCATCCCTTTATGTCCGATAACATCTTTCATATTGTTGCCAATTCAGAAGGATGTCGTCTACATAAAGAATGAGAAAACACCACATCTTTTCTGTCACTTCTTTTACACACAGGACCTAAACATGCCTTAAATAAATCCATGAAATGAATTTTCTCATAGGTCCGCATGTGTCCAAGATCTTGAAGCTTCCTTCAATCCTAAGATTGATTAAGCTTGCTTACCGAATGCTCTTGGCTCTTTTCGATGAATCTCTCTGGCTGTCCCACACAGATGGCCCCGTCAAGACTTCGATTTAGGAAATCTGTCTTGACTTCCATCTTCCATGTGAAGACAAAAGAATCCTGATCGACTTTTGCCAAGACTGAGCATCTTGATCTTTCAGCGTCTCGTCATAGATCCAGGGTTCGGCTTCATGTTCTCCAGGTAACAAGTCCGAAGACTCACCTATAAACATGAACCTGTCGGGTTGTCTAACAACCCTCCCACTACGACGACGCTCCGGTGTGTCTTTAGTGACTAAAGATTACAGTAGTGAACTACTCAGTTAGGCTGGTTCTAAGTCTTGATCAGTCCCTCTAAGCACATTAAGTATTACCCTACTCTTGGGCTTGTGATCTTGCATATATATATAGTCCATGTCTAAGAACCGAACGTTGATTCAATCAACGAACATCTGGTCCTTTGGACTATATTACATATCTCAATTCGTTTTCTTAGGGTATCTTATAAACAGCCGAATATCTGTACAAGTTTCCAAAAGAATCAAGTTCAGGATAAACGCTGCTGTTTCCAAGCCATATCCCAAAAACGAATTAGGTAACTCCGAATAACTTATTGTCTACTTTCCCATATCTGTAAGAGTCCTATTCCTTCTTTACAACACATTATTTTTCCGAGGCATAAATGGTGTAGTCTGTTGGGAGTTAATCCCATTTTCTGATAAATATGCCTTACTCCTCAAAGAGGTCTGCATATATCAGAGCGAATCAACTCTAGTACTTTCTTGTATCTTTTCCCTTTAACCGTAAAGGGTTGCTCGGTCATTAAAACTTCCAAGTATGATTCTAAGGTTGGAAGGTCCTTTCCTTCAACCTGGCTGAGTGGTCCATCAGCTTCATCCTTTGAATCGTACTTAAGTTCAAATGATTTAGCCTAAGATTCCATAAGTACATTTGATTCATCCTAGAAGGGTCTTTACTCTTATTGGGGTTCGACAATGTGTTATTAGTTCCGGTCTGTTGCATCGTGGAAGAACACATATTTAGTATTAAATTGTCTATCAATGTACCAGAATAGATAATATCCCCGTTTCCTACTCCGACAAGTCTGAAACTATCAGAAGAAACAAAATATCTATTCTAAGCCAATTTAGAAATCCGAAATGAAATTTCTTTCTAAATGCCGGTACATAAAGACAATTTATTAGAACTAAAATCCTACCGTTAAAAAAAATATTTAACATCTCCCACTGCAACGGCTGTTACCTTAACAGTATTGCCCATGTAGGTTATTACTTCTTCCTATCTAAGTCTCCGGGTTTCCTGGAACCCCTGCATTTAAGTGCAGACATGATTAGTGGTTTCCGTATCCACACACCAGGTACTGGTAGATAACACCACTAAGCATGTTTCGGTGACTAAGGAGAAGTTAACTTCTAGTTGCTTTGAGAGGACAATTAAAACTTCCAGTATCCAAACTGCTTACAACGGAAGCACTTGCCCCTTGGGCTTGCTTGTCCCATTCCGTGGTCCAGATATATTAGGCCCACTGGGTTTCCGTATTTTCTTCTTCCTTTTGCTGCCCGAAAGCCTAGGAAGAGTCAATCTCTCAGCCATAAGTGCTTTGAGGACCCTCAAAGATTCTCTCAGCCGCTTGAAGTTCAATCAGGAGCTCCGTCAATGAATAAGACCCCTTATTCATATTTTAGTTTAGGCGGAACTGCTCAAAACTTCTCGGCAGAGACTGGAGCACAAAATCAATCTGGGTTACCCCTTTGATAATTTCTCCCAGAACCTCTATCTCATTACGATAGCCCATCATTCTAAGAACGTGATCCCTTACGGGCGTTCTTTCCGACATGATGGCCGTCATGAGTTGCCTCATTTCACTTTGCCCGGCTGTCCTGTCCTGATAACCAAAACTTCTTGAGGTTAAGCATCATATCATAGGTAATGGTCATGGCATGATCCCGATGTCGCAGCACTTTTGACATGAAAGTCATAATGTTGCTCCGCGTCATCTCATAGCCTTGATCCATTTCCAATGAGCTTCCTTTCCTCAGTAGTGGAAGTATCATTTGGTTCAGCAGGTCAATTGACTTGGAGTACATAATTGTACTCCTCTGCAGTTAGGATAATGTCCAAGTTTCTTTTCCAATCCATACAAACAGGTTCAGTGAGTTTGTTGACTTTTAATGGGAATAATACCATACAAAACAAACAATGAGTTTAATTCGATATCATTTCCCTCAAGTGATATCATTAAACTACCAATCATTTCCAAAATCCCATCAGACATAGCAAGCCACGTTCTTGTGGACGTTTACCAGTCCAAATGATTTTATGATTGGATTTCTCTTTGGTCGTACATCATCATAGCAGTGACTCCGATGGGGAGGATACTATAAAGCGTACCTAAGTGTGTACCATTTCTCAGTACTAAGTCCACCGCTCGGGAACTACATGTCCACCGCAAGCCACGTTCATGTGGACGTTTACGTTGACATGCGGTCCTCCACGACTTTCTATAACTGTCGAGCCTCAATTAATCCCAAAGTTCCGTTTCCATTTAGCAAGCCACGTTCTTGTGGACGTTTACTAAAACAAACAACTTTATTAATTGAATCTCACTTATTTAAATGTCATAGAATCTTAATTAACCCAAAGTACCTGTTTCCATTTAGCAAGCCACGTTCTTGTGGACGTTTACTAAAACAAACAACTTTGTTAATTGACTCTTACATTTATTAAATTTCACAATTTTATTAATCAAAGCTTGATATATCGTAAGTGAAACTCGAAGTTTCTAACCAGCGATCAATCATGCAATTGAGCCCTATCTCTCACTAGGTGAGGGAGCCAACCAGACAATCGATCTAGTCATCGAATGACTCGAATGTCTCTAATCTGTGTCATCGACATAACCAAGCGCTTTGGCTCCATTCCACTCCCCGGGGTGAGAATGAGTCGAGTTGAAATTAGTCTTTGAATGACAGATTAGGCATTGCTTTTGAGAAATATAATTGTTCAATTTTATAAGTGGATTTTAAATTCGAATTTTGATCCAGTGATATCTGTGTGTCGACTTTATCCGATAGGGAGGATGACACTAAAGCCAACTCGTAAGTGACACACATCACTATCAAAACAGAGAATGGAGACCGCGGGATTGTTTCCAATCCCTCTCCCACTTAGTATTTTACGAAAAGGGATAACATGCATAAAATAAATAAAGCATAATAAAAGCACGTTAACACACAAAAAGCATTTAACGTGGCCCCGATTATTATGGCCTTTAAATATCTTCCATGCACGTCTTCTCGGATCTTCGTCTCGTTGCTCGTCTCGGTCTCGATCCACCACCGGCTCGTCTAAGGACCAAGAGACGAACCCCTCCCACTGGAGTATCATCCCGGGCCCTCGACAAGCGATCCGTGATGTCTGTCGAACCCCCCAGAGCTGCTGCCCGAAGTCCAGCGAAACGGCGACCGCCGTTTGAGAAACGGCGACCGCCGTTTGCCCTTCAGCAGCCGCGGGTTCGACTTCTCGACCCTCGTTCGTCCGTCCTTCGATCTCTTCTCGATCCACCAAGTAGCAGCAACATTACATAAGTAACCTAGCTACTTCCGGCATCGATCCTATACAGAATGATCGATCCTATACATCCGGATAAAACGAAAAACGTAATAAAACCTAAACGACTCAACCCGTCGTTTTAACTATTACAAACATGCAACGATTTCAAAACCAAAGATCTCGACAAGCCCGAGAGTTTAACAAACCACAAACATACAGCACAATCACATGGCCATAATAATCGGGTTCGAACCTGCAACACAATTCTCGCAAAAATACAAAGAACGACAAAAACCGGCTCTGATACCAATTGTTGGAAATCGACTATCCGGGAGGCATTCGTTCGATCGCTCGAACATCCGAACGCTCCCAGTCGACCTCCGAAGTCGCTACTTCGTTCGCACGACACCCCTTGACTCGATTCACGCCCAGCCATCGCCCCGAAGGACAACCGCGCGAAAAGGGACTGGACTGCATCAATTCGGCGACCGCCGAAAGCAGTCCAGCGGTCGCTGAAAGGAACTGCAAACGGCGACCGCCGTTTGCCCTTTGGCGACCGCCGTTTGTCCGCGAACAGCAACGCGACGTTGCTGTTCCGGGCTCGTTTCCGAGTCGTTTTTCCTCATCCGACTACCGTTCCGGAGGTCCTAGACCCCCCAGTAGTCGAGGAACACGTACCACGACTCCCGGAACCCGATCGATCGTTCGATGTATTTTTAACGAATTTAGAGATCGATAATTGCGGAATTAGGGATCGATCTCATACCTTTGTCGCGTGATTCGGAGAAGCCGAATTGTTGAAACCTTAGACGTTTCTAGCGTATGCCTCTAACCCGATTCCAGCCGTTGAGTGGGCAACGATCTGCTGGATTCTCCTTTTCTGCTCTCTCTTCTCTAAACCAGCGCAAGAATAATTTTTTTTTTCTCAGAAATATAATTGCGCTAAGCAATTAATTTCATCAGAAAAATAACTGCGTTAACTCTTTTATTTAAACAGAGAAAAACATAATTGCGCTAAGCAATTTAATTTCTCTGCTGAAATAATAGTTGCGGCGTTTCTTAGGTTTAAGAGAGGCAAGGGGGGGTTATTTATAGAGTTACACTAGGGACCTCTTAGGTAAATTAATTAGGGGCTAAATTGCAATTTAATTAAACCGGTGTCCTTAAAAGAAAACCTTTAATTAAATTCCACAATTTTAATTATTATTCACTCCACTAAAAAATAATAATTGAATTCCCGAAATTAATTTAATATTATATCAACAATAATATTTCCGCCGAAATTACATATACGACTTTCCCCGTGTTTAAGATATCGAATGTCCACGAATAAACCTTAATTACTAATAATTAAATTAATTCGTTTCTTATTATCCGAGACTAGTACCACTCATCCTTATTATCATGTGGAACGAATCCACCTGCAGGGTTTACATGATAAACTTTATGAGCTCATCTCGGGGACATCATCAACCCGATAAACGGGACACGGTTTCCTGTCTATAATCTATAGCATGCCGTGTGTACAATTCCGATTCCCAATTTACCGAGAATATTGACTAATCAATTAGTCTCACTCATTGGTAGATTAAAGAACCGAGAATTGGACACACGCACCTATAATTATATAGGGATTAGGAATTCGCATATCCGCAAAATCTGAGGTCTAGTTCGATTACTTCGATTAGTATAAATCGAACGCCCTCCCGTGGTCCTGCTCAATACACCAAGTGTACGAGTGTAACATGATAGTCAAGGCCGACTATCTACCAGTCACACTACGACGTACCGATGGATTGTCCCTGTCCATCTAAGTCGTGAGCTACTGTTCGATAGTATACGAGTAACCGACAGTATGATCTTCCGCGTGTCTCCTCACGCCATACTGTCTACAACGTATACATCAAGGACTATTGCATTAAATGCAATCATGCTTGAATCATATCTCGAATTAAGGTATAGATAAGGAGTTCCGTATTTGCACTAAACTAGACATTTAGAATACAACTCCATCAACTAGGAGAGTTTCGAACTCTGGACCTAGTATACATGAAATCAATCCCTGGATCTACATAGAGGCGGTACTAGATCTAAATGTACCTTCTTGGAAAGCAATAAGGATTATTGCTAAGAGGCAAGAACATTTAGAATACAAGCTTAGTTGATCCATTTATGGATTGTAACAAAGCTAGAGTTCGTGGAACTTGCGCATTGATGAGATAGTCCATTTGATGGATTCATCAAAAGGCATTGACGAATCGTGTGTATGGGAAACGTGATGGAAACAAGGTGGTGTTTCTAGGAGGTTTTATGTAGATAACATTTTATCATTGGTAACAATGTAAAGATGCTGTCAGACATAAAATGATGGTTGTCTAGAAAAATCGATATATGAGATAAAGAAGAAGTTAGAGCATGTTCTTAAGATCTAGGATCTCAAGAAAAGAACATTGTACTTCTCCTGGATTTCTTACATATACATGATTATGGTTCGTTTTAACAAGCAAGATTCCGAGAAAGGTTCGTTACCTTTCAGAGACGGAATGCATCTATCTAAGGTATGTGTTTTGGAACACATAAAGGTGATAGAAGCAGTGAAAGCAGTTTCCTACACTTGGAGTGTGGAAAGCTTGATAAATGCATTGTTGAAAACAAGAACCTGATATCGGCTATGCGGTTAGCATAGTGGGAGGATATCAAGGTAATCCTGGAAAGGAATATTCGACTGCCGTAAAAGTACTTTCGAAGTACTGTTCTAGACTACGAAGCAGACGAGTTTTTCCTTTGGATTACATTCTCTTAGATTTCTAATCGAATGAGGACCGGTGTAAGTCGATCAGGCTATGTGTTTCACTATTAAAGGAGAAGGAGTTTTAACATGGAAGAGTGATAAGCACGATGCTTTTCGGACTCTGCCATGAGTAACCAAATAGCGGCCTCAGAGGCAGCGAAAGTTTTGGTATAACTCCGGGATAATCTCTGGGACTTAAAGGTGATTCTTAATTTGCCAAAAGGCTATGTATATAGCGGTGCAATGGCAAATGGTAAGAAATCACAAGTCCATAAGTGTAAGATAACACATAGTGCAAGTACCACCTGATACGAGTCATCGTCAAGGGAGACGACGCTGTAGTCACCAAGATAACTTCAGAGCGACAACCTAGAGTGCTCATTCACATAGTATTCTTGGAAGTACAACTTAAGCACGTGATGAGTATGGAAGTCGGGAGTTTGGAGGAAATGACTAGACCTTAGTACAAGTGGGAGATTGTTGGAGTTGTGTACTTAATGTCTAGATTTAAGCAACGGAAACTCACGATCCATTGCCATTAATCTATTTAACTAAATGAACAATTGTTTGCGTTTAATTATTTATAATTAAATATATGCAAAACATAGTCCTGGATTCTATACGTTGTAGTTAGTATGGTGTGTCGGGCCCCACACAGAAGATCATACTATCGGTTACTCGTATTTAATCGAACAGTTGCTCACGACCTAGATGGACACGGACCAATCCATCGGTATAGTCGTTGTGTGAGAGAGAAAATAATCTGTCTTGATTATTTTATCACACTTGTACACTTGGTGTATTGAGCGGATCGTTGAGATTCATCGATTAGGATTGCCGGCGATAATCGATTCGAGTCTCAGTGTATTTTATTCTTAATCCCCGATATTATTGCGGGTGTGTATATTTAATATAAGTGACTTTGATTTACCAAAGGAATTAACCGATTTAATTATTGGGTTAATTACCGGTTAAGTTGGGTCACTATATTTCATATATGGCATGCCGTGAATGATTGACCGGACAGTGTATCCCGGAAGGGTTGATAATATCCCCGAGATGAGTTCATAAGGAATTATTATGTAAACCCTGCAGGTGGATTTAATCCGCATAATAATTAAGGTTGAATGGTACTAGTCTCGGATATAAGAGATGAATAAATTAATTAGCAATAAATTAATTTTATTCATGGATATTTATATCTTAAATACACGGAATAAATAATACTACCGGAGAAATATTATTTGATATAATATGGTTTAATATTGGGAGTGCAATTAATTTTATATAGTGGAAAATAGAATTAATTAATATTGATAAGGATTAATGGACTTGAGCATTGGGCTCAATTTAATCTTCAATATTGGAAGCCCAATATTCCACCTCCTTTAGATCCCCTACGTAGCCTATAAAAGCACTACATGGTCTTCTCTATTCTCATAACTTGAAGATCACAATTCTAGAGAGAGAAAGTAGAGAGGGAGATCCATGGAGTTCGGTAGATCGTCGCCCACACGACGTCCGGGCTAGTGCAAGGAATACGTGGGAAGATCTCAAGGTCATCATAAGATCTCGTTTCTCCGCACAACGAATCGAAAGGTGAATTAAATTTCCGCAATTTAATTCTAGTTTATTGATCAATTATCGAAAAACAAGATCCGAAGGATCGAACCCGGATTAGACGAGGGACCACGCGGTGGTGGCGAACCCGGACCGCGTGGACCGCACGCCTAGGGTTCGGCGCGCGAAGGAGAACCCTCGGCCTCGGCCGAGGGGGCGATCGCTGGGAGCGATCGCCGGCGGTGACGGCCTGGTGCCGTCACCTCCCCACCGCGACGGTGGGGGCTCCTCGACGGCGGGCAGCAGGTCGCCGGACCTGCTGCTGGGGGCTGCCGGATGCAGCCCCATCGAACGCGATGTTCGATCGCGTGAACCCGGCTCGCGGGGGTTCGGGTGGGGGCGGATTGCGCGCCTTCGGGCGCGTGGTCTCCAAAGCCCGGACTTCGGCGGATGAGTCGACGTTCATGTGATCTCCGGCGAAGGGTTTGATCGGGTTATTGGTTTCCGCAAATTTAAATAACCCGGGGTATCGAATTCCAACAAGAGGGAGATCCATGGAGTTCGGAAGATCGTCGCCCACACGACGTTCGAGCTAGTGCAAGGAATACGTGGGAAGATCTCAAGGTCTTCAAATTGAGTTCTTCGTTTTTCCGAACAACGAGAACGAGGTAAATTGTAAAACCCTCTTTATGATTTAATCGTTTATTTATCGTGAAAATATCGTGAACCAAGATCCGAGGGACGGAGATCCAAACCGAGGATGTGCCGGGCGATGGGGATCGAGGATCCCCGGACTGCCGCGGCTAGGAATCCACGGCGAAGGGTGGATCCCCGTGATTGATGGAGTTGTATTCTAAATGTCTAGTTTAGTGCAAATACGGAACTCCTTATCTATACCTTAATTCGAGATATGATTCAAGCATGATTGCATTTAATGCAATAGTCCTTGATGTATACGTTGTAGACAGTATGGCGTGAGGAGACACGCGGAAGATCATACTGTCGGTTACTCGTATACTATCGAACAGTAGTTCACGACTTAGATGGACAGGGACAATCCATCGGTACGTCGTAGTGTGACTGGTAGATAGTCGGTCTTGACTATCATGTTACACTCGTACACTTGGTGTATTGAGCAGGACCACGGGAGGGCGTTCGATTTATACTAATCGCAGTAATCGAACTAGACCTCAGATATTACGGATATACGAATTCCTAATCCCTATATAATTATAGGTGCGTGTGTCCGGTTCTCGGTTCTTTGACTTACTAGTGAGTGAGACTAATTGATTAGTCAATATTCTCGGTAAATTGGGAATCGGAATTGTACACACGGCATGCTATAGATTATAGACAGGAAACCGTGTCCCATTTTTTGGGTTGATTATGTCCCCGAGATGAGCTCATAAAGTTTATCATGTAAACCCTGCAGGTGGATTCGTTCCACATGATAATAAGGATGAGTGGTACTAGTCTCGGATAACAAGAAACGAATTAATTTAATTATTAGTAATTAAAGTTAATTCGTGGACATACGATATCTTAAACACGGGGAAAGTCGTATATGTAATTCGGCGGAATTATTATTGTTGAAATAATATAAATTAATTATTGGGAATTCAATTATAATTTTATAGTGGAATTAATTATAATTAAAATTGTGGAATTTAATTAAGGTTTTCTTTTTAGGACGCCGAGTTAATTAAATTGCAATTTAGCCTAATAATTAATTTCCATAAGGTCCCTGGTGTAGCTTTATAAATACCCCACCCTCTCTTTCTCTAAACCTAAAAAACGCCGCTATTTTATTTTTGCGGAGAAAAATAAATTGTTGCGCAATTATTTTTCTGTAAAAATAAATAGATTAGCGCTGTTATTATTTTCTGGAGAAATTGATTGCTAGCGCAATTATATTTCTGAGACAGAAGATCAAAACCTTACTTACGCCGCTATAATTAATTCTGCAAGAAAATAAAAGCTTGCGCAATTAATTTTCCTCTGCTTAATTAATTCAGATTAGCGCAGTAATAATTCTGTAGAAATAATTTTGCTTGCGCAAATATATTTCTGAGACAGAGGATATTATTCCTACGGTGGGTTCAAGAGAGAAAGGAGAAGAGGAAGGTTCAGCGGATCGTTGCCCACTCAACGGCTGAACGTCGGGGATAGAGACATACACCGGAAGGCTTCGTGGTCTCAACAATTCGGCTTCTCCGAATCACGCGACAAAGGTATAAGAAATCGAAACCCTTATTCCGCATACTTTTCGTTTTCTATTTCGTTAAAAATACATCGGATCTAAGATCGGGTTCCGGGCGTCGTGGATCTCCGGATCGGTAGTCGGAAGAGGAAAATCGACCCGGAAACGCGCTCGGAACAGCAGGTCGCGCTGCTGTTCGCGGACAAACGGCGGTCGCCGGAGGGCAAACGGCGGTCGCCGTTTCGCTGTTTTTCGGGCAGCCAGCTCTGGTTCGCGCGGTTGTCCTTCGGGGCAATGGCTGGGCGTGAATCGGGACACGGGCTGGCACGTGAACGGAGTAACGGACCTGGAGGTCGACTGGGATCGTTCGGATGTTCGAGTGATCGAACGAACGCATCCCGGGTAGTCGATTTCCAACAGTGAGTACGCTGGCTGGACGCCTAGCGCCGCTCGCACGGCTGGACCGCCGCTCGGGCGGCGGTGGCTGGCAGCAACTGGGGGCGATCGCGAGCCACGGGTTCGACCGTGGCTGGAGCGCGATCTCCCGGGCGTGCAAAGGGGGCTGCCAAGGGCAGCCCTAGGCGGCTGCCAAGGACAGCCCTAGGCGGCTGCCAAGGACAGCCGCGAGCCCCATGCGGGGGCTCGACCGGAAAGCCGCGGGTTCGCCCGCGGTTAGGGTTTCGGTTGAGCCGGCCTTCGTGGAGGTTCGTGGCGGGTTTTTTCGGCAACCGGGAGTCGATTGGAGCTGTTGTTCCGCAACTTTGACAACTCCGGATATTCGATCTCCAAAGGATTTCGGTCGGAATTAATTAGATAATTTATTTAATTAAATTTATTATTTCCGGGATGTCGATTTCCAACATAATGTACCAGAATAGATAATACCATTATTTCTTATCAAAATAATCAAATGATTAAAGAAATAAAATATCCATTCATTAATAATAGAAAACCAGAACAAAGTTTTTTCTAAAATAAGGGGTACATAAAGCAATAATCTTGAAATGAAATCCTATTACTACTCAAAGCAGATAAATGTCTTCCACTGCAACAGCTGCCTCCTCTACAGCTTTGCCCATATAGACTTGAACTCTTCTTCTCTAAGCCGCCGGGTTTTTCTGGAACCCCTGCATTTAAATGCACATACTGTCAGTGGTTCCATATCTACACACCAGAATTCTGGTAGATAAAACCGCTGACTATGTTTTTATGGCTAAAGAAAAATTCATACCTCTAAGAGGACATTCAGACTTCCAGTGTCCAGACTTATTGCATCGGAAGCATTTTCCCTTAGGCTTGCCAGCCCCTACTCGTGGTCCATTCCTCTTGGCACCACTGTGATGGAGTTATATTCTAAATGTCTAGTTTAGTGACAATATGGAACTCCTTATCTGTGTTTTACATTATCTATTAATCAAACCGTCGGCATTTTGTCTATCATGTACTTGAATGCAATAGTCCTAGATATATACGTTGTAGACAGTATGGCGTGAGGAGACACGCGGAAGATCATACTGTCGGTTACTCGTATACTATCGAACAGAAGCTCACGACTTAGATGGACAGGGACAATCCATCGGTACGTCGTAGTGTGACTGGGTAATAGTTGGTCTTGACTATTATGTTACACTTTTACACTTGGTGTATTGAGCAGGACCACGGGAGGGCGTTCGATTTATACTAATCGACGTAATCGAACTAGACCTCAGAGATTACGGATATACGAATTCCTAATCCCTATATAATTATAGGTGTGTGTGTCCAATTCTCGGCTCTTTAATATGCCAATGAGTGAGACTAATTCATTAGTCAAGATACTCGGTAAATTGGGAATCGGAATTGTACACACGGCATGCTATAAATTATAGACAGGAAACCGTGTCCCGTTTATCGGGTTGATGACGTCCCCGAGATGAGCTCATAAAGTTTATCATGTAAACCCTGCAGGTGGATTTGTTCCACATGATAATAAGGATGAGTGGTACTAGTCTCGGATAATAAGAAACGAATTAATTTAATTATTAGTAATTAAATAAATTCGTGGACGTTCGATATCTTAAACACGGGGAAAGTCGTATATGTAATTTCGGCGGAATTATTATTGTTGAAATAATATTAAATTTATTTCGGGAATTCAATTATTATTATTTAGTGGAATTAATAATAATTAGAATTGTAATTAATTAAAGGTTTTCTTTTAAGGACTCCTAGTTAATTAATATTGCAATTCAGCCCGGAGTTTATTTACCTAAGGGGTCCCTAGTGTAGCTCTTTTTAAATCCCCCCCTTGCCCTCTCCTAAACCTAACATTCGCCGCATTTATTTTTGCAGCAGAAATTAATTGCGTTAACGCAAATATAATTTCTTCTGTAAAAATCAATAAAGCTTTGCGCAATTATTTTACACAGAAAAGTAAAAGGGATATTGCGGTGGTTTATCAGAGAAGCAGAAAAGGAGAGACCAACAGATCGTTGCCCACACAACGGTTGGGATCGGGGCAGAGACATACACTAGCAATCGCTAAGGTCTCAACAATCGACCGAGAAGGTATGAGATCGGTTCTTATTCCGCACCTTTTAATTCGATCTCATATTTCGTTGATCATATTTTGAACGTACGATCGGATTCCGGGTATCGTGGATCGCATTCCTCGACTACTGGGGGTTCTAGGACCTCCGGATCGGTAGTCGGATGAGGAAAAAAGACCCGGAAACGAGCCCGGAACAGCAACGTCGCGTTGCTGTTCGCGGACGAACAGCGCCCGCTGGTGGGCAAACAGCGACCGCTGTTTGCAGCTCCACCAGCGACCGCTGGTCTGCAATCAGCGGGCGCTGATTAGGTACAGACCAGCTCCGTTTCGCGCGGTTGTCCTCCGGGGCGATGGCTGATGGAGTTATATTCTAAATGTCTAGTTTAGTGACAATATGGAACTCCTTATCTGTGTTTTACATTATCTAATAATCAAACTGTCGGCATTTTTGTCTATCTTGTACTTGAATGCAATAGTCCTAGATATATACGTTGTAGACAGTATGGTGTGAGGAGACACGCGGAAGATCATACTGTCGGTTACTCGTATACTATCGAACAGAAGCTCACGACTTAGATGGACAGGGACAATCCATCGGTACGTCGTAGTGTGACTGGGTAATAGTTGGTCTTGACTATTATGTTACACTAGTACACTTGGTGTATTGAGCAGGACCACGGGAGGGCGTTCGATTTATACTAATCGACGTAATCGAACTAGACCTCAGATATTACGGATAAACGAATTCCTAATCCCTATATAATTATAGGTGCGTTTGTCCAATTCTCGGTTCTTTAACTTGCCAGTGAGACTATTTGATTAGTCGAGATACTCAGTAAATTGGGAATCGGAATTGCACATACGGCATGCTATAAATTATAGACAGGAAACCGTGTCCCGTTTATCGGGATGATGATGTCCCCGAGATGAGCTCATAAAGTTTATCATGTAAACCCTGCAGGTGGATTTGTTCCACATGATAATAAGGTTGAGTGGTACTAGTCTCGGATAATAAGAGACGAATTAATTTAATTATTAGTAATAAAATTAATTCGTGGACATACGATATCTTAAACACGGGGAAGGTCGTTTATGTAATTTCGGCGGAAATATTATTGTTGATATAATATTAAATTAATTTCGGGAATTCAATTATTATTTTATAGTGGAATTAATAATAATTAAATTTGAAATCGATTAATTAAGGAATTGTTTTTAAGTATTCCAAGTTAATTAATATTTCATTTTAGCCCCTAATTAATTTACCTAAGAGGTCCCTAGCATAACTCTATAAATACCCCCCCCCCCCCTTGCCCTCTCTTAAACCTACAGTCCGCAGCCTTTTTATTTTTCTGAGAAAAAGAATTGTTAACGCAATAATATTTTTTTTCTCTCTAAAATAAAATAGTTAGCGCTGATATTTTTCTCTGATTGAGAAAAAGAATATCACGCTGGTAGATCAAGAGAGAGCAGAAAAGGGAGACCCAACGGATCGTTGCCCACACAGCGGTTGGAGTCGGGAAGAGGCATACGCTAGCAATCGCTAAGGTCTCAACAATTCGACCGCTAAGGTATGAGATCGGATCTTTAATTCCGCACTTATTCGATCTCACTTTTATCTCGTTGATCATACTTTGAACGTACGATCGGGATCCGGGCATCGTGGATCGCATTCCTCGACTACTGGGGGTTCTAGGACCTTCGGATCGGTAGTCGGATGAGGAAAAACGACCCGGAAACGAACCCGGAACAGCAACGTCGCGTTGCTGTTCGGGGAGAAACGGCGACCGCCGTTTCCAAACGGCGACCGCCGTTTTGGTGTTTTTCTGGCAGCCCGCTCGGTTCGCGCGGTTGTCCTTCGGGGCAATGGCTGGGCGTGAATCGGGGCACGGGCTGGAAAAGCGAACGAAGTAGCGACACCGGATGTCGACTGGGATCGTTCGGATGTTCAAGTGATCGAACGAACGCATCCCGGGTAGTCGATTTCCAACAATGGCTGGGCGTGAATCGGGTCAAGGGCTGTCGTGTGAACGAAGTAGCGACACCGGAGGTCGACTGGGAGCGTTCGGATGTTCGAGCAATCGAACGAACGCATCCCGGGTAGTCGAAATCCAACAATTGGTATCAGAGCCGGTTATACGTTCTTTGTATTGTTTGCGAGTTTGTTTTGCAGGATCACCCGATTATTATGGTCATGTTTTATTGTACTGTATGTTGTGGTGTGTTAAACTCTCGAGATTGTCGAGATCTTTGTTTTATACAACGTTGCTTGTTTGTAATAGTTTAAAACGACGGGTTGAGTCGTTTAGGGTTTTTCGTTTTTTCATTTATCCGGATGTATAGGATCGATCATTTCTGTATAGGATCGATGCCGGAAGTAGTTAGTTTACATATGTAATGTTACTGCTGCTTGGTGAATCGAGAGGAGATCGAAGGACGAACGAACGAGGGTCGAGGAGTCGAACCCGCGGCTGCTGTGCACAAACGGCGCCCGCTGGAGGGCAAACGGCGGTCGCCGTTTGCAGCTCCTCCAGCGACCGCTGTTCCTCAAACGGCGGGCGCTTTTTTGAGTTTTGGCAGCAGCGCCGCGGGGGTTCGACGGACATCACGGATCGCTTGTCGAGGGCCCGGGATGATACTCCAGTGGGAGGGGTTCGTCTCTTGGTCCTTAGACGAGTCGGTGATGGACCGAGACCGAGACGAGCAACGAGACGAAGATCCGAGAAGACGTGCATCGAAGATTTTAAAGGCCATAATAATCGGGCCACGTTAAATGCTTTTTGTGTGTTTACGTGCGTTTTATTATGCTTTAATTTTCATATGCATGCTTGTTATCCCTTTTCGTAATAACTAAGTGGGAGAGGGATTGGAAACAATCCCGCGGTCTCCATTCTCTGTTTTGATAGTGATGTGTGTCGCTTACGAGTTGGCTTTAGTGTCATCCTCCCTATCGGATAAATTTGACACACGGATATCACTGGATCAAAATTCGAATTCAATTCCATTTATAAAATTGAACACTTAAGTTTTTCAAAGCAATGCCTAATCTGTCTTTCAAAGACTAATTTCAACTCGACTCATTCTCACCCCGGGGAGTGGAATGGAGCCAAAGCGCTTGGTTATGTCGATGACACAGATTAGAGACATTCGAGTCATTTGATGACTAGATCGATTGTCTGGTTGGCTCCCTCACTTTGTGAGAGATAGGGCTCAATTGCATGATTGATCGCTGGTTAGAAACTTCGAGTTTCACTTACGAGATATCAAGCTTTGATTAACGAAATTGTGAAATTTATTAAATGGAATTCAATTAACAAAGTTGTTTGTTTAGTAAACGTCCACACTATCGTGGCTTACTAGACGGAAACGGAACTTTGGGTTAATTGAGGCTCGACAGTTATAGGAAATCGTAAAGGGACCGCATGTCAACGTAAACGTCCACACTAACGTGGCTTGCGGTGGGCGTGTAGTTTCCGAGCGGTTAACTTAGTACTGAGAAATGGTATACACTTAGGTACGCTTTACAGTATCCTCCCCATCGGAGTCACTGCTGTAATGATGTATGACCAAAGTAAAAGTCCAGTTATAAAATCGTTTGGACTAGTATACGTCCACATGAACGTGGCATGCTAGTCTGATGGGATTTTAGGATTGATTGGTAAATTTAATGATATTAATTAAGGGAGTTAATGTTGGAGTTGTGTACTTAATGTCTAGATTTAAGTAACGATAAACTCCCGATCATAGTATTTAATCTATTAAATAAACAATTGTTTGCTTTTAATTATTATTAATTAAATATATGCAAATCATAGTCCTGGATCTTATACGTTGTAGTTAGTATGGTGTGTCGGGCCCCACACAGAAGATCATACTATCGGTTACTCGTATTTAATCAAACAGTGGCTCACGACCTAGATGGACCCGGACCAATCCATCGGTATAGTCGTTGTGTGAGAGAGAAAATAATTTGTCTTAATTATTTTATCACACTTGTACACTTGGTGTATTGAGCGGATCGTTGAGATTCATCGATTAGGATTGCCGGCGATAATCGATTCGAGTCTCAGTGTATTATATTCTTAATCCTCGATATTGTTGCGGGTGTGTATATTAAATATAAGTGACTTTGATTTACCAAAGGAATTAACCGATTTAATTATTGGGTTAATTACCGGTTAAGTTGGGTCACTATATTTTATATATGGCATGCCGTGAATGATTGACCGGACAGTGTATCCCGGAAGGGTTGATAATATCCCCGAGATGAGTTCAAAAGGAATTATTGTGTAAACCTCATGAGTGGATTCGTTCCGCACAATAATTAAGGTTGAATGGTACTAGTCTCGGATTCAAGAGATGAATAAATTAATTAGCAATAAATTAATTTTATTCATGGATATTTAAATCTTAAATACACGGAATAAATAATACTACCGGAGAAATATTATTTGATATAATATGGTTTAATATTGGGAGTGCAATTAATTTATATAGTGGAAAATAAATTAATTAATATTAATGGGAGATTAATAGATTTGGGCTTGGGCTCAATTTAATCATTAATATTGGAAGCCCAATATTCCACCTCCTTTAGATCCCCTACGTAGCCTATAAAAGCACTACATGGTCTTCACTTTTTCATAAGACAAGAATATCAATACTTGATAGTTCTAAGAGAGTTGAAGAGGATCCATAAGCTTGGAGGATCGTCGCCCACCCGACGTTCAATACGTGGGAAGATCGTAAGGTCATCAAGTTAGATTCGTTTCTCCGCACAACGAATTAAAAGGTAAAATCATATACTCCCTTCTATGATTTTATGTGGATTAATTGTGATACATACATGAACGCATGATCCGGGAAAACGACGAACCTCGGGGACGGGGATTCGAGATCCCCGGCGAGGATCGAAAGTGGCGGTCGAACCCTAGGGTTCGGACCGCCGCGTCGCAAGAAGCCCCGGCTGGACGCCGGGGGCGATCGAGCCCGTGAGCTCGATCGCGGATCGCTGCGGGGTGACCCGCAGCTGCCTTGATCGCGCTACGGGAGTTCCCGTAGCAGAGGCGCACGGGGCTGACCCCATGCGAGCAGCGGGTTCGCTGACCCGCTGCGGGGCTGCTGCGAGCAGCCCGGGGATCGCTACGAGCGATCCCAGCGATCGCTACGAGAGCGATCGCGAGCCCCGTGCGGGGGCTCGGCTGGGCGCGCGGGTTCGTCCCGTGCGGTGCTCGGTCGAGCCTCGGGTCGTGCGGTGGTTCGCGGTTGGTTCTCCGGCGATCGAGGATTTCGGTCGGGTTATTATTTTCCGCAAATTTTTAATGGCCCGGGATATCGAATTCCAGCAACTGGTATCAGAGCGTTTGGTTTCGTGTTCATGTATGTGTTCAATTGCGTTCTACCTTGCAGGGATTCCGACTATCATGGTTTAATTAATAGTTAATTATTCGTTTAATTAATTGCTATTTAATTTACCATGATTGTTCGTTTATTAAACTCTCGGACATGTCGAGATTCGTTTTGTGTGGATGAATGCTTGTAATAGTAAAAATTCGGGGGTTGACCGAATTTAGGATTTATTATTACGTTCTATGTTTTCCGGAAAGTGTATAGGGTCGATTTCATGTATAGAATCGATACCGGAATTGTAAATTTATTTCTTGTAATTTATTTACGTTGGATCGATGCCGAGACGACCGCCGGAGAACTCATGAGACGAAGAAGACGAAGAGGACGAAAAACCGGGGGGGTCGATCATCCCCATGATCGATCCCCATGAGGATCGATCGACCCCACGCCCGGGGCTGCCCGCTAGGGTTTCCGGCCATGCCGGCCACCGGTGGTGGTGGCGCGTGGCTAGGGGGCGGCGGCGGTGGTGCCCGACGGTGGTGGTGGTCGACGGTGGGGGTGGTGCGGGGATCCCCAACCCGTGCTACTCCTAATCCTACCAAGATACTACTTACCTAATTAATTCAAGTTTTCCTATTTTGAGTATTCCTAAGTATGGGAACTCTCATGGAGATAGGAAAAGAATTAATTAATATTATTTATTTCCTTATTCTATTATGGAAGTCTTCTAGAATATTTCAAGTTCCACTTGGAATAGGAATCTAGAGATTTAATAGAATTAGATAGGAAAAGAATTAATATTATTTATTTCCTTATTCTATTATGGAAGTCTTCTAGAATATTTCAAGTTCTACTTGGAATAGGAATCTAGAGATTTAATAGAATTAGATAGGAAAATAATTAATTAATTTATTTCTATTTGATTATTCCTATTTTATGGGAATTTTCATAGACATGGAAATTAATTAATCTTGGAAAGTAGAAGAGTCCTAATTTATTTTATTTCCTTATTCTATTATAGAAGTCTTCTAGAATATTCCAAGTTTGACTTGGATAGATTATTCTAGAGATTGAATAGAATTAGATAGGAAAATAAATAAATAAAAATATTAATAATATTTAATTTTATTTTTGATTTATTCGATTGACTTAATTTTCGAATTAAGTATCTTTTGGATTTATTAAAAATAAATAGACTTAAATATTGGGATTAATATTCTCGTCACATGGAGCATTCAAGAACGAAGACTGAAGACTAGAAGACGCATACGGAGATGGAATAAAGCCATGATAGTCGGAAAATAATTTTCTAGCTTATTTTGACTATGTGATATGTGCTTTATTACTTGTATGCATGCTTATGTGTTTAATTATGCATTAGATAGCGTATCCCTTTGTTATAAAAAGCTAAGTGGGAGCGGGGATGGAAACATTCCCATGGTCTCCATTACTGTTCTCTTGGTGACTCTTATGGACTTTTGAAGTTCGTATAGATGTGTCATTGGAGGAGAATTCTTGTAATTCCTCTTACGAGAAACATTGATTAAGTTTATCAAACAATGCCTAGTTTGTCTTTCTGAAACTGACTTCAAGTCGACTCATTCTCACCCCGGGGAGTGGAATGGAGCCAAAGCCACTTGGTCATGTGGATGACACAAATTAGAGGCAGTCGTACCATTCTTTGATAGATGTATCGATTGTCTGCTCGGCTCCCTCATTTATGAGAGATAGGGTTGTTCGCATGGTGAATCACTGGTTAGAAACTTCGAGTTTCACTTATGATTCTCCGCGTCTTGATTTACAAAATCGAATGCTTCAAAGTAATTGGGAGTCAACTATAAAAGTCTTTTGGTGTAGTAAACGTCCACACGAACGTGGCTTGCTATACTGAATGGGATTTTTGGAAATAGTTGATGTAGACAGTTATAGGGAATTGTGAAGGATTGTGAGTTATCGTAAACGTCCACACTAACGTGGCTTGCGGTGACGTAGCAATTCCAAATGATTCACCTTAGTACTGAGTAATGGTTTACACTTAGGTACGCTTTATAGTATTCTTCCCAACGAAGTAACGCTATAATGATGTACGACCGAAGCAAATCTAATTGCTAAATCATTTGGGTGGGTAAACGTCCACACGAACGTGGCTTGCCTTACCTGATGGGATTTTAGATGTGATTAGTGATTTAATGATATTATTTGAGGGAGATAATATCGGATATTAAATTGATTGTTTGTTTAAATGTGCTTATAGGTTTAGAGAATAGCTATGAATCCACTTTCTATGATACTCAAGGAGCATAAGCTCACTGGCCCCAACTATATTGATTGGAAGAGAAATTTAGACATTGTCCTAACTTCGGAGGAGTACAAGTTTGTACTCCATGAAGTGTGCCCTGCTGAGCCCACGGCTGCCTCAACTGATGGAGTTGTATTCTAAATGTCTAGTTTAGTGCAAATACGGAACTCCTTATCTATACCTTAATTCGAGATATGATTCAAGCATGATTGCATTTAATGCAATAGTCCTTGATGTATACGTTGTAGACAGTATGGCGTGAGGAGACACGCGGAAGATCATACTGTCGGTTACTCGTATACTATCGAACAGTAGCTCACGACTTAGATGGACAGGGACAATCCATCGGTACGTCGTAGTGTGACTGGTAGATAGTCGGTCTTGACTATCATGTTACACTCGTACACTTGGTGTATTGAGCAGGACCACGGGAGGGCGTTCGATTTATACTAATCGAAGTAATCGAACTAGACCTCAGATATTGCGGATATGCGAATTCCTAATCCCTATATAATTATAGGTGCGTGTGTCCAATTCTCGGTTCTTTAATCTACCAATGAGTGAGACTAATTGATTAGTCAATATTCTCGGTAAATTGGGAATCGGAATTGTACACACGGCATGCTATAGATTATAGACAGGAAACCGTGTCCCGTTTATCGGGTTGATGATGTCCCCGAGATGAGCTCATAAAGTTTATCATGTAAACCCTGCAGGTGGATTCGTTCCACATGATAATAAGGATGAGTGGTACTAGTCTCGGATAATAAGAAACGAATTAATTTAATTATTAGTAATTAAAGTTAATTCGTGGACATTCGATATCTTAAACACGGGGAAAGTCGTATATGTAATTTCGGCGGAAATATTATTGTTGATATAATATTAAATTAATTTCGGGAATTCAATTATTATTTTTTAGTGGAGTGAATAATAATTAAAATTGTGGAATTTAATTAAAGGTTTTCTTTTAAGGACACCGGTTTAATTAAATTGCAATTTAGCCCCTAATTAATTTACCTAAGAGGTCCCTAGTGTAACTCTATAAATAACCCCCCCTTGCCTCTCTTAAACCTAAGAAACGCCGCAACTATTATTTCAGCAGAGAAATTAAATTGCTTAGCGCAATTATATTTCTGAGAAAGAAAAAAAATTATTCTTGCGCTGGTTTAGAGAAGAGAGAGCAGAAAAGGAGAATCCAGCAGATCGTTGCCCACTCAACGGCTGGAATCGGGTTAGAGGCATACGCTAGGAACGTCTAAGGTTTCAACAATTCGGCTTCTCCGAATCACGCGACAAAGGTATGAGATCGATCCCTAATTCCGCAATTATCGATCTCTAAATTCATTAAAAATACAATTATCGATCACGCGACAAAGGTATAAGCTTGGAGGATCGTCGCCCACCCGACGTTCAAGCTAGTGCAAGGAATACGTGGGAAGATCGTAAGGTCATCAAGTTAGATTCGTTTCTCCGCACAACGAATTAAAAGGTAAAATCATATACTCCCTTCTATGATTTTATGTGGATTAATTGTGATACATACATGAACGCATGATCCGGGAAAACGACGAACCTCGGGGACGGGGATTCGAGATCCCCGGCGAGGATCGAAAGTGGCGGTCGAACCCTAGGGTTCGGACCGCCGCGTCGCAAGAAGCCCCGGCTGGACGCCGGGGGCGATCGAGCCCGTGAGCTCGATCGCGGATCGCTGCGGGGTGACCCGCAGCTGCCTCGTGCGCGCTACGGGAGTTCCCGTAGCAGAGGCGCACGGGGCTGACCCCATGCGAGCAGCGGGTTCGCTGACCCGCTGCGGGGCTGCTGCGAGCAGCCCGGGGATCGCTACGAGCGATCCCAGCGATCGCTACGAGAGCGATCGCGAGCCCCGTGCGGGGGCTCGGCTGGGCGCGCGGGTTCGTCCCGTGCGGTGCTCGGTCGAGCCTCGGGTCGTGCGGTGGTTCGCGGTTGGTTCTCCGGCGATCGAGGATTTCGGTCGGGTTATTATTTTCCGCAAATTTTTAATGGCCCGGGATATCGAATTCCAGCAGTTAATATCGAATTAAATTTGACAGTTTGATTTGTCTCTTTTATAGATATGGCACTCAACCCGCTGTCCATTATACTAAAAGAAAACAAACTCACTGGTCCAAATTATGTTGATTGGAAGCGAAACTTGGACATTGTCCTAACTGCTGAGGAGTACAAATATGTACTCCATGAGGTTTGTCCTGATGAACTTATTGATACCTCCACTCCTGAGGAAAAGGAAGCTCATCGGAAGTGGGTCAAGGCTGATCAGATGGCGCGGTGCTACATTTTGGCTTCTATGTCAAATGTGCTGCAACATCAGCATGAGGCCATGACCACTGCCTATGATATGATGCTTAACCTCAAGGAGATGTTTGGTAGTCAGGATAGGGCAGCCAGGCAAGTTGCTATGAGAAAATTCATGACGGCCACTATGTCCGATGGAACGCCCGTGAGGGATCACGTTCTTAGGATGATAGGCTATCTGAATGAGATAGAGATTATGGGAGGAGCTATCGATGGGGAAACCCAGATCGATATAGTGCTCCAGTCTCTGCCTAGGAGTTTTGAGCAGTTCCGCCTGAACTATAACATGAACAAGAGGTTATATTCGTTGGCGGAGATCCTGACTGAACTCCAGGCGGCAGAGGGAATCTTTAAGAAATCTCAGGCACTTGTGGCTGTGAAACTTCCTGGCCCTCCGGGGACTAAGAGGAAGAAGAAGCAAGGACGGAAACCCAGTGGACCCAGAAATGGTGGACCACAGAATGGAGTGAACAAGCCCAAGGGCAAGTGTTTCCGTTGCAAGCAGTCTGGACATTGGAAGTCTAATTGTCCTCTCAGACAAGGAGGTATGAACTTTTCCGTAGTCACTGAAACATGTTTAGCGGTGTTATCCACCGGTACCTGGTGTGTGGATACGGGAGCCACTGATCATGTCTGCAATACTTTGCAGGGGTTCCAGGAAACCCGGCGGCTTAGAGAGGGAGAGATCACTATCTACATGGGCAACGCTACGAAAGTGGCGGCAGTTGCAGTGGGAGATATTTATTTGTCTTTTAATAATAAAGTTTTGGTATTGAATAATTGTCTTTATGTACCGAATTTTAGAAAGAACCTTGTTTCGGTTTCTAAATTGGTTTTGAATGAATATTCTGTTTCTTTTGATAGTTCTGTTATTATCAAAAAGAATGGTGAGTATATCTGTTCTGGTACATTGATAGGCAACTTATATATACTTAATCCTGATTATTCCACGATGCAACGAGTAGAGTCAAATAACACATCTAGTACCAATAAGAGAAAGGAGCCTTCTAGAATGAATCAAAAGTACTTATGGCATCTTAGGCTAGGTCATATTAACTTGGGCAGGATTCAAAGGTTGATAACTGATGGAATACTCAGTGGTGTGAAAGATGAAGACTTTCCAACCTGCGAATCATGCCTGGAAGGAAAAATGACCAAGCTACCCTTTAGTGATAAGGGGTATAGATCCAAGGAAGTACTGGAATTGATTCACTCTGATTTGTGCGGGCCTTTATCTGTCCAAGCGAGAGGAGGTTATGAATATTTCGTAACCTTCACTGATGATTACTCAAGGTATGGTTTTATATACCTGATGCGCCGCAAGAGCGAGTGCTTTGACAAGTTCAAGGAGTACAAAGCTCTTGTGGAGAACCTTCATGGTAAAACCATAAAGACTCTATGATCTGATCGTGGAGGAGAGTACCTCTCGGGAGAGTTTAAGGCGTACTTATTAGAGAATGGGATTGACTCCCAGATGACTGCACCATACACGCCCCAGCAGAATGGTGTAGCAGAAAGAAGGAATAGGACTCTTATGGAAATTGTAAGATCTATGATGAGTTATTCAGAACTACCAATTTCGTTCTGGGGATATGCCTGATGGAAATCGACTACCCGGGATGCGTTCGTTCGATCACTCGAACATCCGAACGATCCCAGTCGACCTCCAGGTCCGTTACTCCGTTCGCGTGCCCAGCCCGTGCCCCGATTCACGCCCAGCCATTGCCCCGAAGGACAACCGCGCGAGCCGGAGCGGGCTGCCTAAAAAACAGCGAAACGGCGGTCGCCGTTTAGGAAACGGCGGTCGCCGTTTGTCCTTCAGCAGCGCGAACAGCAGCGCGACCTGCTGTTCCGGGCTCGTTTCCGGGCCGTTTTTCCTCTTCCGACTACCGAACCGGAGGTCCTAGAACCCCCAGTAGTCGAGGAGTACGATCCACGAGATCCGGAACCCGATCTTACATCCGATGTATTTTCAATGAGCAAGAAATCGAATAAAAGCGGAAATAGGGTTTCGATTTCTTATACCTTTGAAGCGTGATTCGGAGAAGCCGAATAGGCGAACACCCTGAGATCTTCTAGTGTGTATCCTAGCCCTCGACGCCGGACGTTGTGTGGGCAACGATCCACCGGAGTCTTCTCTTCTTCTTCTCTCTCAAACCCTCTTTCTCACGTTTTAATTATTCTGTCTCCAGAAATATATTTGCGCTAGCAGATTAATTTCTACAGAAATAATTATTCTGTCTCCAGAAATATATTTGCGCTAGCAAATTAATTTCTACAGAAATAATTATTCTGTCTCCAGAAATATATTTGCGCTAGCAAATTAATTTCTACAGAAATAAAAACACTGCGCTAATCTAAATTAATTGAGAAGAGAAGAAAATAATTGCGCTAGCAAAATAATTTCTCCACTGAATTAATTATAGCGGCGTTTCGTAGGTTAAGAGAAGAGAGATTGAGGGGTATATATAGGCCACACTAGGGACCTTAGGACAATTAATTAATTAGGCTAAATTGTAATTTAATTAAACCGGTGTCCTTAAAAGAAAACCTTTAATTAAATCCAATTTTAATTATAATTAATTCCACTATAAAATTATAATTGAATTCCCAATTAATTAATCTATATTATTTTACCAATAATATTTCCGCCGAAATTACATATACGACTTTCCCCGTGTTTAAGATATCGAATGTCCACGAATTAATTTCAATTACTAATAATTAAATTAATTCGTTTCTTATTATCCGAGACTAGTACCACTCATCCTTATTATCATGTGGAACGAATCCACCTGCAGGGTTTACATGATAAACTTTATGAGCTCATCTCGGGGACATCATCAACCCAATAAATGGGACACGGTTTCCTGTCTATAATCTATAGCATGCCGTGTGTACAATTCCGATTCCCAATTTACCGAGAATCTCGACTAATCAATTAGTCTCACTCATTGGTAGATTAAAGAACCGAGGATTGGACACACGCACCTATAATTATATAGGGATTAGGAATTCGCATATCCGCAATATCTGAGGTCTAGTTCGATTACATTGATTAGTATAAATCGAACGCCCTCCCGTGGTCCTGCTCAATACACCAAGTGTACGAGTGTAACATGATAGTCAAGACCGACTATCTACCAGTCACACTACGACGTACCGATGGATTGTCCCTGTCCATCTAAGTCGTGAGCTACTCTTCGATAGTATACGAGTAACCGACAATATGATCTTCCGCGTGTCTCCTCACGCCATACTGTCTACAACGTATACATCAAGGACTATTGCATTAAATGCAATTATGCTTGAATCATATCTCGAATTAAGGTATAGATAAGGAGTTTCGTATTTGCACTAAACTAGACATTTAGAATACAACTCCATCAATCTCCCACTTATACTAAAAGTCTAGTCGCCCTCTCCCAAACATCAGATTCCCATAACCTCATCACGCCTACCCAACGCTTTCGCTGGAAGTGCCTCTGTGAACGGGTTTACCAGGCAATCCTCTCGATGCTATCTAGGTGACAACTGCATCGTCTTACTAGACGATCTCTCGAATCAGGTGGTACTTGCGCTCTACGTGTTATCTCCCACTGTGGACTCGTGGCATTTCAAGTTTGCCAATACCGCTATTCAAAATAGCTTTGGGTAAACAAGAAACCACATCTAAGTCCCTTAGGAAGTTCTGGAGCCACACTGACCTTTTAACTGCCTCAGAGGCCGTTATCCTTTCAGTTTCCATGGTAGAGTCCGTAATGCATCGCTGCTTTACATTCTTCCATGTGACTGCTCCACTTCACAGTGAGAACACATAGCCTGACTTCGACTTTCGACTGTCCCTGTTTGATTTGGAAATCCAATTCTATGTAATCCAAAAGAAACAACTTGACTGCTTTGTAACTCAGAACATAATTCCTGGTCCTCTGCAGGAACCTAAACATGTTCTTTACATCAGTCGAGTGATCCTTTCCAGGATTACTATGATATCTCACCACCATGCCCACGGCATAGTAGATATCAGTCTCGTGCATAGCATTACATACATTAAGCTTCCCACCATTAAGGTGCAGGGAACTGCTTACTCTTCATCTATCTCCTTTATTGTGTCAGACACAAAAATTTAGATAGACGAATTCCACATTTAAAAGGTGAAGACCTTTCTTGGAATTCTGTATGCTGCAACGAGTAAGAATTGTATTTATGTATGAGGCTCGAGATAAGTTCTATGTTCTTTTCTGGCGATCATTTATTACTTTGATCCCAAGAACATTCCCGACTTCTCCTAAGTCTCTTACATTGAATTACTCGGACAACCATCCCTTTATGTCCGATAACATCTTTCATATTGTTGCCAATTTAGAAGGATGTCGTCTACATAAAGAATGAGAAAACACCACATCTTTTCTGTCACTTCTTTATTACACTCAGGACCTAAACATGCCTTGAATGAATCCATGAAATGGATTTTCTCATAGGTCCGCATGTGTCCAAGATCTTGAAGCTTCCTTCAATCCTAAGATTGATTAAGCTTGCTTACCGAATGCTCTTGGCTCTTTTCGATGAATCTCTCTGGCTGTCCCACATAGATGGCCCCGTCAAGACTTCGATTTAGGAAATCTGTCTTGACTTCCATCTTCCATGTGAAGACAAAAGAATCCTGATCGACTTTTCCCAAGACTGAGAATCTTGATCTTTCAGCGTCTCGTCATAGATCCAGGGTTCGGCTTCATGTTCTCCAGGTAACAAGTCCGAAGACTCACCTATAAACATGAACCTGTTGGGTTGTCTAACAACCCTCCCACTACGACAACGCTCCGGTGTATCTTTAGTGACTAAAGATTATAGTAGTGAACTACTCAGTTAGGCTGGTTCTAAGTCTTGATCAGTCCCTCTAAGCACATTAAGTATTACTCTACTCTTGGCTTGTGATCTTGCATATATATAGTCCATGTCTAAGAACCGAACATTGATGCAATCAATGAACATCTGGTCCTTTGGACTATATTACATATCTCAATTCGTTTTCTTAGGGTATCCTATAAACAGCCGAATATCAGTACAAGTTTCCAAAGGAATCAAGTTCAGGATAAACGCCGCTGTTTCCAAGCCATATCCCAAAAACGATTTAGGTAACTCCGAATGTCTACTTTCCCATATCTATAAGAGTCCTATTCCTTCTTTACAACACATTATTTTGCCGAGGCATAAATGGTGTAGTCTGTTGGGAGTTAATCCCATTTTCTGATAAGTATGCCTTACTCCTCAAAGAGGTCTGCATATATCAGAGCGAATCAACTCTAGTACTTTCTTGGATCTTTTCCCTTTAACCGTAAAGGGTTGCTCGGTCATTAAAACTTCCAAGTATGATTCGAAGGTTGGATGGTCCTTTCCTTCAACCTGGCTGAGTGGTCCATCAGCTTTCACCCTTTGAATCGTACTCAAGTTAAAATGATCTATCCTAAGATTCCATAAGTACATTTGATTTATCCTAGAAGGATCTTTACTCTTATTGGGGTTCGACATTGTGTTATTAGCTCCGGTCTGTTGCATCGTGGAAGAATACGGATTTAGTATTAAATTGTCTATCAATATACCAGAATAGATAATATCCCCATTTCCTAAAGAAACGGAATATCTATTCTAAGCCAACTTAGAAATCCGAAATGAAATTTCTTTCTAAATGCCGGCACATAAAGACAATTTATTAGAACTAAAATCCTACCGTTAAAACATTTAACATCTCCCACTGCAACGGCTGTTACCTTAACATTATTGCCCATGTAGGTTACTACTTCTTCCTTTCTAAGTCTCCGGGTTTCCTGGAACCCCCGCATTTAAATGCAGACATGATTAGTGGTTTCCGTATCCACACACCAGGTACTGGTAGATAACACCACTAAACATGTTTCGGTGACTAAGGAGAAGTTAACTTCTAGTTGCTTTGAGAGGACAATCAAACTCCCAGTATCCAAACTGCTTACAACGGAAGCACTTACCCCTTGGGCTTGCTTTTCCCATTCCGTGGTCCAGATATATTAGGCCCAATGGGTTTCCGTATTTTCCTCTTCTTCCTTTTGCCGCTTGAAGGCCTAGGAAGAGCCAATTTCTCAGCCACAAGTGTTTTGAGAGCCATTAAAGATTCCCTCAGCCGCTTGAAGTTCAACCAGGAGCTCCGCCATTGAATAAGACCTCTTATCCATGTTATATTTTAGGCGGAACTGCTCAAAACTTCTCGGCAGAGACTGGAGCACAAAATCAACTTTGGTTACCCCATTGATAATTGTTCCCAGAATCTCTATCTCATTAAGATAGCCCATCATTCTAAGAACGTGATCCCTCACGGGCGTTCTTTCCGACATGATGGCCGTCATGAGTTGCCTCATTTCACTTTGTCTGGCTGTCCTGTCCTGATAACCAAAAACTTCTTGAGCTTAAGCATCATATCATAGGTAATAGTCATGGCATAATCCTGATGTCGCAGCACATTTGACATGAAAGTCATAATGTTGCTCCGCGTCATCTCATAGCCTTGATCCATTTCCAATGAGCTTCCTTTCCTCAGTAGTGGAAGCATCATTTGGTTCAGCAGGTCAATTGACTTGGAGTACATATTTGTACTCCTCTGCAATTAGGACAATGTCCAAGTTTCTTTTCAAATCTATAAAATCAGGTTCAGTGAGTTTGTTGACTTTTAATGGGAATAATACCATATAAAACAAACAATGAGTTTAATTCGATATCATTTCCCTCAAGTGATATCATTAAACTACCAATCATTTCCAAAATCCCATCAGACATAGCAAGCCACGTTCTTGTGGACGTTTACCAGTCCAAATGATTTTATGATTGGATTTCACTTCGGTCGTACATCATCATAGCAGTGACTCCGATGGGGAGGATACTATAAAGCGTACCTAAGTGTATACCATTTCTCAGTACTAAGTCCACCGCTCGGGAACTACATGTCCACCGCAAGCCACGTTCTTGTGGACGTTTACGTTGACATGCGGTCCTCCACGACTTTCTATAACTGTCGAGCCTCAATTAATCCCAAAGTTCCGTTTCCATTTAGCAAGCCACGTTCTTGTGGACGTTTACTAAAACAAACAACTTTATTAATTGAATTTCACTTATTTAAATTTCATAGAATCTTAATTATCCCAAAGTACCGTTTCCATTTAGCAAGCCACAATAGTGTGGACGTTTACTAAAACAAACAACTTTGTTAATTGACTCTTACATTTATTAAATTTCACAATTTTATTAATCAAAGCTTGATATCTCGTAAGTGAAACTCGAAGTTTCTAACCAGCGATCAATCATGCAATTGAGCCCTATCTCTCACAAAGTGAGGGAGCCAATCAGACAATCGATCTAGTCATCGAATGACTCGAAAGTCTCTAATCTTTGTCATCGACATAGCCAAGCGCTTTGGCTCCATTCCACTCCCCGGGGTGAGAATGAGTCGAGTTGAAATTAGTCTTTGAATGACAGATTAGGCATTGCTTTTGAGAAATATAATTGTTCAATTTTATAAGTGGATTTTAAATTCGAATTTTGATCCAGTGATATCCGTGTATCCACTTTATCCGATAGGGAGGATGACACTAAAGCCAACTCGTAAGTCAATACACATCACATTCAAAACAGAGAATGGAGACCGCGGGATTGTTTCCAATCCCTCTCCCACTTAGTATTTTACGATAAGGGATAACATGCATAAATAATTTAAGCATAATAATAAACACGTAAATCACATAAAAAGCAATTAACGTGGCCCCGATTATTATGGCCTTAAATATTTTCCAATGCACGTCTCTTGGAACTTCATCTCGTTGCTCGTCTCGATCTCGGTCCACCACCGACTCGCTCGAGGGTCAAGAGACGAACTCCTCCCACTGGAGCCTCGTCTCGAGCCTCGTTGAGTCGTCCGTGGGGTCGAACGAACCCCAGCCCCGCTGCTGCCCGTCGCGAACACGGGGTGTGTTCGATGGCTGCTCGTTGCCGGTTTGCTCTCCTCGATCCTCGTTTCTCCGGGTTTTGATCTCGGTTCGATCCACCAAAATTAGTAAGAAAAATTACAAGAATAAACTTACTAAATCCGGCATCGATCCTATACAAGGTGATCGACCCTATACATGTCCCGGATACAACGAAAAATAAATAAACCTAACGACTCAACCCGTCGTTTTTATCTATTACAAACAAGCATCGTTTTTCCAAAACAAAAACAATCTCGACAAGCCCGAGAGTTTAATCAAAACCACAAATTAAAGCACAACATACAAACACAACGTTGGCCATAATAACCGGGTTCGAACCTGCAAAACAAATCTCGCAAAAAAACAACGAATCGACAAAACCGGCTCTGATACCAATTGATGGAAATCGACTACCCGGGATGCGTTCGTTCGATCACTCGAACATCCGAACGATCCCAGTCGACCTCCAGGTCCGTTACTCCGTTCGCGTGCCCAGCCCGTGCCCCGATTCACGCCCAGCCATTGCCCCGAAGGACAACCGCGCGAGCCGGAGCGGGCTGCCTGAAAAACAGCGAAACGGCGGTCGCCGTTTGTCCTTCAGCAGCGCGAACAGCAGCGCGACTTGCTGTTCCGGGCTCGTTTCCGGGCCGTTTTTCCTCTTCCGACTACCGAACCGGAGGTCCTAGAACCCCCAGTAGTCGAGGAGTACGATCCACGAGATCCGGAACCCGATCTTACATCCGATGTATTTTCAACGAGCAAGAAATCGAATAAAAGCGGAAATAGGGTTTCGATTTCTTATACCTTTGAAGCGTGATTCGGAGAAGCCGAATAGGCGAACACCCTGAGATCTTCTAGTGTGTATCCTAGCCCTCGACGCCGGACGTTGTGTGGGCAACGATCCACCGGAGTCTTCTCTTCTTCTTCTCTCTCAAACCCTCTTTCTCACGTTTTAATTATTCTGTCTCCAGAAATATATTTGCGCTAGCAGATTAATTTCTACAGAAATAATTATTCTGTCTCCAGAAATATATTTGCGCTAGCAAATTAATTTCTATTGAAATAATTATTCTGTCTCCAGAAATATATTTGCGCTAGCAAATTAATTTCTACAGAAATAAAAACACTGCGCTAATCTAAATTAATTGAGAAGAGAAGAAAATAATTGCGCTAGCAAAATAATTTCTCCACTGAATTAATTATAGCGGCGTTTCGTAGGTTAAGAGAAGAGAGATTGAGGGGTATATATAGGCCAAACTAGGGACCTTAGGACAATTAATTAATTAGGCTAAATTGTAATTTAATTAAACCGGTGTCCTTAAAAGAAAACCTTTAATTAAATCCAATTTTAATTATAATTAATTCCACTATAAAATTATAATTGAATTCCCAATTAATTAATCTATATTATTTTACCAATAATATTTCCGCCGAAATTACATATACGACTTTCCCCGTGTTTAAGATATCGAATGTCCACGAATTAATTTCAATTACTAATAATTAAATTAATTCGTTTCTTATTATCCGAGACTAGTACCACTCATCCTTATTATCATGTGGAACGAATCCACCTGCAGGGTTTACATGATAAACTTTATGAGCTCATCTCGGGGACATCATCAACCCAATAAATGGGACACGGTTTCCTGTCTATAATCTATAGCATGCCGTGTGTACAATTCCGATTCCCAATTTACCGAGAATCTCGACTAATCAATTAGTCTCACTCATTGGTAGATTAAAGAACCGAGGATTGGACACACGCACCTATAATTATATAGGGATTAGGAATTCGCATATCCGCAATATCTGAGGTCTAGTTCGATTACATTGATTAGTATAAATCGAACGCCCTCCCGTGGTCCTGCTCAATACACCAAGTGTACGAGTGTAACATGATAGTCAAGACCGACTATCTACCAGTCACACTACGACGTACCGATGGATTGTCCCTGTCCATCTAAGTCGTGATCTACTCTTCGATAGTATACGAGTAACCGACAATATGATCTTCCGTGTGTCTCCTCACGCCATACTGTCTACAACGTATACATCAAGGACAATTGCATTAAATGCAATTATGCTTGAATCATATCTCGAATTAAGGTATAGATAAGGAGTTCCGTATTTGCACTAAACTAGACATTTAGAATACAACTCCATCAATGCCTTGGAAACAGCGGCGTATATCCTTGTTATACCCAAGAAAACAGTCACCGACACGTGTCACGAATCAAAGGGCCACGTCATCAAGAGAGAAATTCAGCCAAGTCAATCATGAAAGACCTTCAAAGGCATATCTAAGAAGAAGATGAGGAGCTTGGACAGTAGAGAGCGCACGGTAGAATCAGACTCCTTTCACAGGGGAATCGCCTGGGGAGACTCCTGGGACGCCAGTCAATGAACTGGGACTTCACGGGGAAAGAGGCAGATTAAGCACTAAGGGAAATTAGTGGATATTTAATGCTTCATATTAGTGGACTGGAAGTCCAATGAGAAGCCGATATGTGGGCATTAGGTGGCATAATTAAGCCATGCATAGAGTATTATAAATAGAGGGTATGAGAGAGAGGAAAAGGGACATGCAACCTTGTATTTTAATTATGAATTCTAAGTATGAATATATGAATAAAGAGGTGCCTTGAGCATCCATGTTCTTACTTATGATTTCTGCTATAACTTAATCCTCTTGCTTTCTTACCTATAACAAATTTACCATTTTGTGTTGTTTACCAAAACCCTCTATTACCAGCAAATACTACCGACAAGTACAAAAACAACCAAAACAGTTGGCGCTAGAAGGAGCGAGCATCAGGTATTTAAGTTGCAGAAAAGCTCGATTAAAATCAGAAATGGTGAACGAAGGCGAAGGCACTACAGTGTCAGGTGCATCCGGCACAAGCGGCAGGTGGCGGGCTGTGATGGGTAAGGCCGTGATGGTGGAACCCGAGGTTCCATCTCCGCCTAAAAACCCAGAACCTGAAAATAAGGAACAGCCGCCGCCCACCCAAATCAGCTCCGATGAGCACAATAGCAAACGTACAGAGGCCGATGAGCCCACTGACAGTCAGGCAGATCAACGAAAACGTCGACTTCGGTCACGACGTCGGAATCGCCGTCTTCATCCTTACGAGATCGGAGGGCCGTCGACGCCCATGGCTCCACCTCCGATTAGATTCGCGAGTCTTGATACTCCACAGAAAATTGATGAAGCAATGGCTGAGTTGATGTCTTTAAAATATGTGATGACAACCCCTGTGATCCCGGTGAGGGGCATGCATGCACCCGCCGCGGAAAATCCAGGGAAGGGCCCTGAGCGAACTGCCCGAACTCCCCGGGGGAACTGCAGGACACGCCGGGCTTTAGATCTAAATAAAAGGGCCGAATCAGTAGCTACTTCTACGGATCCTCATCGACAGGCAAGTGACATGCACGGTCAACGTGTGAATTTCCCACCGACTAGGGCCCGCAGAGCCCCCGGTGCGGATCTTGAACTGGCCGATTTAAGGCAGAAGTACTCTGAACTGGAAAGGCGATTGAACGAAAATCAAATTCTCGCCGCCCCGACAGGTCGTCATAATGATCCCTTGGCTCCCGAGGTTGAACAAGCTCCAATGCAACTGGAAATTCAGCCCATGCAAACTACTTTGTACAGCGGCAAGACTGACCCAGAAGTGCACTTGAGCAGATTCAGGACGTACATGTCCGGCCGAGGAGCCACTGATGCTACTCGGTGCAAACTATTCCCACTCACCCTGGGCGATATTCCTCACCAATGGTACGTCAGCTTACCTACACATTCTGTTAAGTGTTTTGACGACTTGGTGCATAGGTTTGTGTCGTATTTTGCGTCCAAAGCTTCCTATATGGAGTATAGTCAGAAGCTGCTGGGGGTCAAACAGGGTGAGAACGAAACAGACGAGTCTTATGTGGAGTGGGAAGGAAAACTCACTGCTCAGACTGGTCATACACCAACAGATATCCTGAATATCATGGTGGTACAAAAATCCGATCTGTTGGAAAAACCACCACCAATTCTAACTTCCCCGGACAAGTTGAATCCCAACAAATGGTGTGCCTTTCATGAAAAGATTGGTCACAACACCAGCCAGTGCAGACAACTGGTACAACTGTTGTGGAAACTTTTCAAGGATGGGAAACTATGGCAATTCTTGCCCAGGCCAGGTGCCGGGGGAAATCCGCAGGGGCCTCCTCCCCGAGAAGTACCCGCACCAGCTCCACCACCGCTTCCTCCGGCTCAGGATCCCCCAAGAGTGGGTCAGATCATGATGATCGGTGGTTTAAAGCCGGTGAACGAGGAGAGCCGCCGCAAAAGGAAAAGAGACTTTCAGATGTGGGAAGTTTGGTATGAAACTGCCCCATCAAAGGAAGCAGCAATTAATGAAACGGCGGTGATAACTTTCACCCCGGAAGATCGAGCCGAGACAAAGTTCCCGAAGGATGCGCCTTTAGTAATAAAGGCAAGAATCCTCGGTCTGGACGTGTCTCGCACGCTGGTAGACAATGGCGCGCATCTTAATGTTCTTTACAAAAAGACCCTGGATCTGATGGGGAAGCTGGCGCGCTATGTCAACCCGTGCGATATGGTGCTGAAAGGTTTTGGTAACGACGTAGTCATCCCCTACGGAGAAATAATCCTCCCGGTGGAAATGATGGACGCGAAGAATCCCGAAGTCGTGATGGTTAGGAATCTTAAGTTTGTAATAGTTGATAAGGTTAGTGGCTATAATGCTTTGTTAGGCAGGCCCTTTCTGGACGCTTTTGAAGCAGTCGCCTCGTCCTATTACTACTGTATCAAGTTTCCAACACCCTCCGGTGCAGTTGGTACCGTCAGAGGGGACCTAGTAATGGCTAAGAAGACTTTGATGTATTTTCGCGATCTTGATAAAACCAAAAACAAAGTAAAAGCTAACATTCCCCAAATCAATTTGGAGGAAAGCAACATAAAACAAATTGATCACATAAAAGATATCATTAAAATACCCGAGGGAGGAATGAGCTCCCCCGGGAAAAACCCGCGCGGAGAAGTTCTTCAGATCCCCTCGGATGACATGAATAATCCCCCCGAAAAAGAACCCAGTGAAGACTTAGCATCTCCTGGGGAAAAACAGCCTAAACTCAAAACAAACTTAGAGGATTGGGGCTCACGGGGAGGATATCAATGCAAGAAAGCACCCGGTGTAGAGATGGTTGAAACTCTGGACTCTATAATTATAGATCCAGAGCAAACCGAAAAACAAATACTTGTGGGGTCTCATATGGAATCCACTGTCAGAAGCGACTTGATAAAATTCCTAAAGGAGAACATCTCCACTTTCTCATGGTCCAGTGCGGATTTAGGAAAGATAGATCCTAAACATGCCTGCCATAGATTGAAAATTGATCCCTGCAAAAGGCCAATTGCGCAGAAGCGCAGGAAAATGGGCCCCGAGAAGTGCCAGGCACTCGCCGGGGAAGTAGATAAACTAATTGAAAGTAAACTGGTCAGGAAAGCTTCGAGTGATGTCACTTGGCTTTCCAATGCGGTAATGGTGACAAAAACGGCCGGAGCATGGCGTTTGTGTATAGATTTTACAGATCTAAACAATGCTTGCCCGAAAGACCGTTTTCCCATGCCACACATCGACCATGTGGTTGATAATTTGACAGGTCACGCAATATTCTCGACATTGGACGCTAAGGCCGGATACCATCAAATTCCCATGCATCCAGATGACGTTGAACACACGGCTTTCTACTCAGAGAAAGGGATCTATTGCTGGGAAAGAATGCCCTTTGGCCTAAAGAATGCTGGGGCCACCTATCAAAGGTTGGTAAATCTAATGTTTTCTGAATTAATTGGCAAAACCATGGAAGTGTACATTGATGATATTATTGTAAAAAGTAAAAACGAATCAGACCATATCAAAGACCTCGAAGAAGTTTTCAAAATTCTGGGGCATTATAATATGAAACTGAACCCCAAGAAATGTAACTTCGGAATCAAAAAAGGGATGATCCTGGGGCATGTGGTTAGCGAGAAAGGCATTGAGCCCAACCCTACCAAAGTCCAAGCTATCTTGGACATGCAAGAGCCCCGGGACGTAAAAGGCGTACAACGACTCACGGGTCGCCTAGCCGCCCTGAACAGATACATTTCTTGCCTGGGAGATAAAACTCGACCGTTCTTTGCCTCCATTAAAGGACAGGAATTTCACTGGAAGAAGGAGGCCCAGCAAGCTCTTGTACGGATAAAGGAATATTTATCCAATCCGAAAATAGTTGTGGCACCTAAACCAGAAGAAAAGTTGTATTTATACCTGGCCGCCTCAGAACATGCCATCAGTGCAGTCTTGACGAGAGCGGAAGGAATACAACACTTCCCGATCTATTTTGTGAGCCAAGTATTACATGAGGCCGAAATTAAATACACTCCACTGGAAAAATTAACATATGCTTTAATAGTGTCAATTAGAAAACTCCGGGCGTACTTATTCGAACACCCCGTCGAAGTCTTGACTACTATGCCTTTAAGGCAAGTATTGCACCGGTCAGATATCTCCGGGAGACTCCTGCGTTGGGCGTTAGAAATTAGTCAGTATGACATAACTTTCGCCCCGAGGACAGCAATCAAAGCACAAGCCCTGGCCGATTTCATTGTGGAATTAACTTTCCCTGAGAAATCCCAGAATCAACCACGTGCCTGGCAGCTGTTCGTAGATGGATCATCTACCACCGCGTGCTCGGGGGCAGGAGTGGTATTACTCAGTCCTGATGGAGACTCAGTAACCCATGCGGTAAAGTTTGAATTCCCCACATCTAACAATGAAGCAGAGTACGAAGCTCTCATTTCTGGGTTGGAATTGGCTATAGCCGTCGGGGCAAGAAAACTCCATGTGTTTATGGACTCCCAGCTAGTAGTAAACCATGTAAGTGGGGACTACGAACACACAACTTTATCGAAGAAGTTACTCCCTTCCACTACTAAAATGTGTGTCGAAGGAAGAAGGATTTAAAATCCTGGAGGAAATACATGATGGTGTATGTGGAAGTCATGCGGGGGGAAGATCCCTGGCACACAAAACCATGGGGCAAGGATTTTACTGGCCAAGCCTGAGAAAGGACGCAGTCGGATATGCACGCAAATGTGTTAAATGCCAGACGCATGGGCCTAACATCCGCATTTCCCCAGAAGCCTTGAAATCCATTTACAGCCCGTGGCCATTTGCTCGGTGGGGTATCGATTTGATCGGACCACTAGCAACCGCACGGGGTGGAGTGAAATATGCGATTGTAGCAGTCGACTATTTTACCAAGTGGGTTGAAGCGGAGCCATTGAACAAAATTGATCAACCACAGGTTATCAAGTTCATATGGAAAAACATTATATGTCGATTCGGTTTGCCCGAGTCAATCATTTCTGACAACGGAAAACAATTCGATGGGGCTGAGGTGGAAGAATTCTGTGAAAAATGGAAAATCAGAAGGTTATTCTCTACTCCTTACCACCCCCAGACGAATGGTCAGGTTGAAGCAGTGAATAAAATACTAAAGCACACCATCAAATCAAAATTAGAAAGTCGCAAAGGAAAGTGGGCGGATGAACTTCCAGAGGTCCTGTGGTCGTACCGTACCACAGCCAGAAATGCCACTGGAGAAACCCCCTACTCTTTAGCTTTTGGAACAGAGGCGGTAATTCCAGCGGAAATAACGGTGTTATCACATCGGACCGCTCAGGAAATCTCCCCGGAGAATGAAGTAACCATCCGGAAAGAGTTGGACCTTCTTGAAGAAAGAAGGTTAGCCTCGGATTCTCTAAATGCCATGAACAAACAAAGAATTGCAAAACTATTTAACTCTAAAGTAAAAGCACGAGAATTCCAAGTAGGAGACTTGGTATTGAAGAAAATCTTGGGGACGCACCAGGGAGCACTGGGGCCGAACTGGGAGGGACCGTTTAGAGTGAGCCACTGCCTCCAAAACGGAGCGTACGAGTTAGAGCTTCTCGACGGGACCAAGGATCAGTATCGGTGGAATGCGTTGCACCTAAAGAAATTCTATCACTAAACCGAAAGGTTAATTTTGGCTTTTTTGTAAGAGTATTATTTTATAAAAACCTTTTTGCTATCTTATAAATCTTCTCGGTATTTAAAAATGCTTGTATGATTTCAAAGTTATATTTTCTCTGTAATAAAGAAAAACATTTTCCCGGGAAAAGGAATAAATTTCCCGGTCAAAATAAAGAATGTTGAGTATTCCTAAAAGAATACTAAGGTTCGGTAAAGACCCAAAAGATCTGCGGATTAGGGGCCGAACACTTCTTTCTGCGTACGGATTCAACAGAGTAAAAGAAACTCAAGAATCGCACGGGAAGAAGATATTGGTCCGAGGACTATCCTAAGAGGTATTCATCATGGACTGAACCTCAAAAGGGTATTCATGATGGACAAACCACAGGATCGGACAGTCTTTGTAAAAGGAGAGATGGAGGAGAAAAATGTTACTCAGAATCAAAGAATTCCAAGAGGTAACTTAATCCGAAAATCACTTTTGCAGGACAAAGAGCTCACGAAGAAGTCCCAACAAAGTTTTAAAATAAAACGTGGGTGTGAGCCAAGAATTATCTGTTCACAAGAATTACGATTCACCAAACAAGCTAGAATAGACTTGTCAAGTGACAGATAATTACGGTAGAAAAAAGCCTAAACAAACGGTGGACGGGCTATGTGTAAGACCCAAAGGATGATATCCAAAAGTAACTTTCTAAGTTATTACACACCAGCAAAATATAAAAACTTGTCCAGGCAAAAAACTGCCTCTGAAATTCAAACAGAAATAGCAAATATTGTCTTATGGCCTTGGGCCCAAATAAGAAATAAAACATAAAAACCCCTGAGCTTTTCACACTCAGGGTAGGGTTCATCTTAGCAGACCCCTGAGTTGTTAAACTCAGGAGGTGGAATTACCATCACCAGGGGGGGTTACCAGAGGATCTTTTAGCTTGCCATCAGGCCCAACACCAAGTATATCCACACCCTCATCATCAAATTCATCCTCGTCAGCAGGAGCATCATCAGCTAACTTTGCAGGTTCACCAGGCATAGAGAGGAGACTGTATGATGGCCACCATGTCATGTCAATCCCATGGACAACTTCCAGATCCATGAAAGGTTGAGGAACTCTGGAATCCAGAGTGCATCCCTTCATGTGATCCTTGAGGAGTTTGAGTCCATACTCTTTGGCCACATCATTCTCCTCCTTTGCTGCAGACCTAATGAGATCAGCATATGCAGTCACATAAAGGAGGTCAGTCAATACCCTGGGATTGTGAGCAGGAGAATCCAGTAGAGTCTCAAGCTCCACCACTCTTTCCATGGACTGTGCAAAGTTATCCTGGACCTGCTTCAGCTCTTGGGTGACCTTGACCACCTCATCCTTTAGCTCTTTCTTTTCCCTGACAAAGCTGTCCTGGGCATCCTCAATCTGTTCTTCTTTTTCCTTGATAGTTTTCAAAGCTTCCTGCATCTCGGACTTCAACTTCCCTATCTCTGCCCGTGCAGTATCTGCAACCTTCTTCCACCTATCCCTGTCCCCTGCTGCGGCTATGTAGGCTGCATTGAGCTCCTTCACTTGTGTTTCTTGACCAGTGCTGGTGATGCGTAGCTTGGTAACCTCAGCTCTGAGTTTCTCAGCCATGGTATGAGCACCAGAGATGGCAACTGCACTTTGACTGGCCAATTTAAGGGCCAGGGAAAAGGCATGTTCCTCATGGTCCATCAGGTCATTGAGCTCTGAGGTCCAGCACCTCCCAACTGCATCAATTGAATCACCAACAGGATTGCCCAGGGTAGTGACAGGGTCAATGGGGCCTTTGCCAGAGAAGAAGGGAAGGAGTACAGATGGAAGTTTTTCCTGAGAAAACCTAGCCGAGAAATAAAACATAAGGATAAGATTGAATATTTTGTAAAGATAAAGAAAGAGTATAAAATTAATAAAAACTTACTTGTCAGAGAGAATTTTCTCAACTCCAAAAACAGACTGACTCATGTCAGCACGGGGAGGGGATTCAGTCACATCGATTATTCCCCCATCAACTTTCTTCCTTTTTTTATCTCCTTCGAGCTTGACTTGTAGAAGAGTGGATGACCCAGAAGGAGGCAAACCCTGGCTAGGAACAACATCAGTCATCACAGCATCAGCGGGGGCCGGGGAATCTTTGTAGGAGTCCACCACCTCCATGATCCCCAGAGAATCTGTCTCACCGCCCTGGGCGGAGACAGTTCGGGATCTGGTCCGGGAAGCTGGGGCACCTACTGTTCCACCCCGAGTCTTCACAGATCCTCGGCCACCTATGCTGGTTGAACTGGTTTTTGCTTTACGGGCTTTTCCCAAGTGGGATGGATCCACAAGTCCAAGTCTCTCGAACAATCTGTTATCCGCCATCTCTGGGGGTTTCACGTCAAACACTGTAGAGAAAAATTCTGCACCAGGAACAGTAAAGATATTACACCCGACAAAATTGACGATATTTCCCCGAGGGATATGTCCCCAGGGAATAAGACAAAACAAAAACTGTAGAAAATACAGGACTTTACCAAAACAAGGTTTATCTTCAACGAATGGAGGACAGAACAAGCCTGCTGCGTCACGAATACTGTCGTCGTTAAGGTACGTCGAATCCCTCTCGGTAGTAGGAATGCACTGGGCCAAAAGATTCGCCGTAGCCAAATCCCACGGGATGCTATAGTCAGTTTTGGAGATCCGGGCACCTACAAACATAAGAACAATTTTAGATCAGTCAAAACTGTAAAAAACTTAAAAGTATAACTTACTTTCATCTTTAACGCCATAAGTTAGAGGAATTTCAATTTCTCCCTCTCGGGTCTGAGTTCTCCATCTCCCCGAGACATAAAACCATCGATCCCAACAGGTAGGATCTTTAACATCCGGTTCCTTTATCTTCACCATGTTTTTCCTGCATCGAACTGTGTAATCACCCAACAACCCTTTCTGGAAATTGACCGGACTAAAGAACAAATGGAATTCATCCCCCGTGAGGGGTCGAGAAAATCCCACTTGTCCTAGAACCGTCAAAACCCCATACAACTGAGCCCACCCGTTCGGATGAATCTGATGAGGAGCCACACCCCACCGGTTCAACAGGCCTGAAATCGAAGGATGCAGAGGGAACCGCAGGCCTTGATCCATCGCGTCGACGCCGATGGCCACCATGCCTGGAGGTGGACAACAGGCGGATTCTCTCTCTTCTGGCGCATGCAAATGCACGTTGAAGGGAATCCGCCAGTCATCCCTCCAGTCGGTGAGTTCGTCCGCCGTCACCGTGCTATCTCGGCCGTGCGCACCCCACTCCTGGTGGTTTGGATCTGGTTGAACCGAAGTGATGGTCCTCTCAGCGGGAACGTAGGGATGGGCCGCGTCTAGTTCGTCCAGTCGGAATTCTGGCAAGGCCGGCTCCGCCTTGTCCATGAATTCCTTGTACTGACGAGCGAGCAGGACGTGAGGCTCTTCGACCACCTTGGGGCGAATGACTCTCGTGTATTTTGGCATGATGGTGAGGGTTGTAGGAAGAAATTTACACTACAAACTAAATGAATTTACACAGTAAAATTGCAGGGGGAAGGAGATTCTTACCGATTTTCAGATTTGGGAATCGAAGAGAGATGTGAATTTTCAAAATTTGAAATGGGTTAACTTGTTTTAAAAATATAAACCTACAACATGAATAGATCAACGGTGGAGATCGAGGAAGGGGAAGAGAGGGCGGTTACCGATGAAAAACGTACTCAAGTATCCCCCCACTACCCCGTAAAACCTAAAATACTTGGTCAGGATAATGCCACGTGGCAAATATTTGCTGACAAAATCCAGGTTAAAAAGAAACCTCTCTTTTTACATTCTTTTATTATTTATTTGTGAATCAGGTTATTGATTTATTAAGAAGATAAGTTTTCTGATACTTATCATGATTTACGAATATAAAGAATCCTTCAAAGACAATAACTCTTGTTTATTTCACCGGGAAAGAAACCTGGGAAACAAAACCGGGGGAGTTAAACCCCGAAAATATTATTTTACAAAGAAAAGACTAATTTTCTATATTTTGGATAAATCTCATGGGGAAATACATCCCCAGTTATCTTTTACAGGACAATCTTCAGGTTCGGAATCAACCGAGCTGTCTTCAGAATCAGTTCCCAGATCAATGATCTCCTCTCCATCTCTCCCGAATACTCCGATATTGAAAGACTTTTGCCCACGCAACTCCAGAAAGATGGTCACATCCACCGAGACAAAACGGCGTTCACAGAATTTGTCCCAACCGTCACTCAGAGCGAGACGTCGACCATCCTTCTCTACCTTAACTGTCCAGACCCGTTCAAAAGCATCTACCAAAGCAACATCCTGTCCATCGAGCTCCGGAAACTTCTGAGAAAAAGACAGAGAAAGAGGCAACTTAGTTTTCATCGACCGATTCCTGATCCGAGAAGAAAAGCTAGTTATTTGATTCGGGTACACCTCTCGGTTCCAAATAAAAGCCATGATATGAAGACATAATCCAGAGTCGAAGAGCCTTTAAAGGCGTAAAACTCAGTATTAAATGAAGTCTCAACCACCAACAGAAAGTCAGAATGCAATTTCCGAGACAAGTCAACCGAGGAAGACGACCATAAACTTCAGGGAAATCAGAGTTGAAAGCTCTAATTTTCCTGGGGGCCTATGTTATACCCAAGAAAACAGTCACTGACACGTGTCACGAATCAAAGGGCCACGTCATCAAGAGAGAAATTCAGCCAAGTCAATCATGAAAGACCTTCAAAGGCATATCTAAGAAGAAGATGAGGAGCTTGGACAGTAGAGAGCGCACGGTAGAATCAGACTCCTTTCACAGGGGAATCGCCTGGGGAGACTCCTGGGACGCCAGTCAATGAACTGGGACTTCACGGGGAAAGAGGCAGATTAAGCACTAAGGGAAATTAGTGGATATTTAATGCTTCATATTAGTGGACTGGAAGTCCAATGAGAAGCCGATATGTGGGCATTAGGTGGCATAATTAAGCCATGCATAGAGTATTATAAATAGAGGGTATGAGAGAGAGGAAAAGGGACATGCAACCTTGTATTTTAATTATGAATTCTAAGTATGAATATATGAATAAAGAGGTGCCTTGAGCATCCATGTTCTTACTTATGATTTCTGCTATAACTTAATCCTCTTGCTTTCTTACCTATAACAAATTTACCATTTTGTGTTGTTTACCAAAACCCTCTATTACCAGCAAATACTACCGACAAGTACAAAAACAACCAAAACAATCCTGAACTTAGTTCCTTCTAAATCAGTCCCTAAGACGCCCTCGGAATTGTGGACCGGGCGAAAGTCAAATTTGAAACACATTCGGGTCTGGGGTTGTCCAGCACATGTGCTGAAGCATGGGGCTGATAAGTTGGAATCTCGTTCAGATATTCGGTTGTTTATAGGATATCCTAGAGGAACGAAAGGTGGTCTATTTTATAGTCCTAAGGACCAGAAGATCGTTGTTAGCACCAACGCTCGGTTCTTGGAAGAGGATTATATAATGGACCACAAGCCCAAGAGTGAGATAATACTTAACGAACTGAGAGGGGACGATCAAGGCTTAGATCCAACCGAACCGGGTGATACGCCACCACAGTCTGCACCTGTAGTTACTGAGGTTACACCGGAGCCTCGTCGTAGTGGGAGGGTTGTTCGACAACCCGATAGGTTCATGTTTATAGGTGAGTCTTCGGACTTGTTACCTGGAGAACATGAAGTCGATCCCTGGACCTATGGCGAGGCGCTTAAAGATCAAGATGCTCAGTCTTGGCAAAAGGCGATGAAATCTGAGATTGAATCAGTGGATTCAAATCAGGTCTGGAATCTTGTAGCACCGCCCAAAGGTGTAAAAGCCATTGGTTGCAAGTGGGTGTACAAGAGAAAAAGAGGGTTTGACGGGAAGGTTGAATCCTTCAAGGCTAGGCTTGTTGCTAAAGGGTATACTCAGAAAGAAGGGATCGATTATGAGGAAACCTTTTCGCCGGTAGCTATGCTAAAGTCGATCCGGATTCTTTTGTCTATAGCATCTCATATGGATTATGAGGTGTGGCAAATGGACGTCAAGACAGCATTCTTAAATGGGAATCTTGACGAGACCATTTACATGAGACAGCCAGAAGGTTTCATCAAGAAAGGCCAAGAGCATCTAGTGTGTAAGCTAAACCGATCCATTTATGGATTGAAGCAAGCTTCTAGATCTTGGAACATTCGGTTTAATGAGGTTATCCAGTCTTATGGATTCATTCAAAGCATGGACGAGTCGTGTGTATACCGGAGAAGTGACGGAAACAGTGTGGCGTTTCTCGTGCTTTATGTAGACGACATCCTTCTAATTGGCAACAATGTGAAGATGTTGTCGGACATAAAGGGATGGTTGTCCAAGCAATTTGATATGAAAGACTTAGGACAAGTTGGGCATGTTCTTGGGATCAAGGTTATAAGGGATCGCCGAAAAAGAACATTAAGCTTGTCCCAAGCCTCATATATTGATACGATTCTGGCTCGTTTCAACATGCAGAATTCCAAGAGAGGTGCTCAACCTTTCTGCCATGGAATTCATCTATCTAAAGACATGTGTCCCAAAACACAAAAGGAGATAGATTACATGAAGAAGGTTCCTTATGCTTCGGCAGTAGGAAGTCTAATGTATGCCATGTTGTGCACGAGACCTGATATCTGCTATGCCGTGGGCATGGTAGCTAGATATCAGAGTAACCCTGGACAGGGTCACTGGACTGCTGTAAAGAACATACTTAAGTACCTGCGAAGGACTAGGAATTATGTTCTGAGTTACAAAGCGTCCGAGTTGATTCCTATTGGTTACACAGACTCGGATTTCCAATCTGATAAGGATCAACGAAAGTCTACATCAGGCTATGTGTTCACATTGGGAGGTGGAGCAGTCTCATGGAAGAGTGTTAAGCAGAAATGCATTTCGGACTCTACCATGGAAGCCGAATATGTAGCAGCCTCTGAGGCAGCTAAAGAATCGGTGTGGCTCCGGAACTTCCTTATGGACTTGGATGTGGTTCCTAAAATGCCTAGAGCTATCACGATTTATTGTGACAATAGCGGTGCAGTGGCAAATGCAAAGGAACCACGAGCCCACAATGCGAGTAAACACATAGATCGCAAGTACCACCTGATTAGAGACATCGTCAGGAGAGGCGATGCGGTTGTCACCAAGATTGCATCAGCGGATAACCTGGCAGACCCCTTTACGAAGGCACTTCCAGCGGAAGCGTTCAAGAGACACGTGAAGGGGATGGGTATCGGATGTATGGTAGAGGGCAACTAGAGATTTAGTATAAGTGGGAGATTGATGGAGTTATATTCTAAATGTCTAGTTTAGTGACAATATGGAACTCCTTATCTGTGTTTTACATTATCTATTAATCAAACCGTCGGCATTTTGTCTATCATGTACTTGAATGCAATAGTCCTAGATATATACGTTGTAGACAGTATGGCGTGAGGAGACACGCGGAAGATCATACTGTCGGTTATTCGTATACTATCGAACAGAAGCTCACGACTTAGATGGACAGGGACAATCCATCGGTACGTCGTAGTGTGACTGGGTAATAGTTGGTCTTGACTATTATGTTACACTTGTACACTTGGTGTATTGAGCAGGACCACGGGAGGGCGTTCGATTTATACTAATCGACGTAATCGAACTAGACCTCAGAGATTACGGATATACGAATTCCTAATCCCTATATAATTATAGGTGCGTGTGTCCAATTCTCGGCTCTTTAATATGCCAATGAGTGAGACTAATTGATTAGTCAAGATACTCGATAAATTGGGAATCAGAATTGTACACACGGCATGCTATAAATTATAGACAGGAAACCGTGTCCCGTTTATCGGGTTGATGACGTCCCCGAGATGAGCTCATAAATTTTATCATGTAAACCCTGCAGGTGGATTTGTTCCACATGATAATAAGGATGAGTGGTACTAGTCTCGGATAATAAGAAACGAATTAATTTAATTATTAGTAATTAAATAAATTCGTGGACGTTCGATATCTTAAACACGGGGAAAGTCGTATATGTAATTTCGGCGGAATTATTATTGTTGAAATAATATTAAATTTATTTCGGGAATTCAATTATTATTATTTAGTGGAATTAATAATAATTAGAATTGTAATTAATTAAAGGTTTTCTTTTAAGGACTCCTAGTTAATTAATATTGCAATTCAGCCCGGAGTTTATTTACCTAAGGGGTCCCTAGTGTAGCTCTTTTTAAATCCCCCCCTTGCCCTCTCCTAAACCTAACATTCGCCGCATTTATTTTTGCAGCAGAAATTAATTGCGTTAACGCAAATATAATTTCTTCTGTAAAAATCAATAAAGCTTTGCGCAATTATTTTACACAGAAAAGTAAAAGGGATATTGCGGTGGTTTATCAGAGAAGCAGAAAAGGAGAGAACAACAGATCGTTGCCCACACAACGGTTGGGATCGGGGCAGAGACATACACTAGCAATCGCTAAGGTCTCAACAATCGACCGAGAAGGTATGAGATCGGTTCTTATTCCGCACCTTTTAATTCGATCTCATATTTCGTTGATCATATTTTGAACGTACGATCGGATTCCGGGTATCGTGGATCGCATTCCTCGACTACTGGGGGTTCTAGGACCTCCGGATCGGTAGTCGGATGAGGAAAAACGACCCGGAAACGAGCCCGGAACAGCAACGTCGCGTTGCTGTTCGCGGACGAACAGCGCCCGCTGGTGGGCAAACAGCGACCGCTGTTTGCAGCTCCACCAGCGACCGCTGGTCTGCAATCAGCGGGCGCTGATTGGGTACAGACCAGCTCCGTTTCGCGCGGTTGTCCTCCGGGGCGATGGCTGGGCGTGAATCGGGTCAAGGGCTGTCGTGTGAACGAAGTAGCGACACCGGAGGTCGACTGGGAGCGTTCGGATGTTCGAGCAATCGAACGAACGCATCCCGGGTAGTCGAAATCCAACACACTGGGTTTCCAGGCTTGCTTCCTTTTCTTGCCCCTACCTCCAACAGGCTTCGAGCCTTTGGACTTGGTAGCTACAAGCGCTTGAGACTTGCCCTTCTTGTAGATCCCCTCTGCCGCCTTCAGTTCAGTCAGGAGTTGCGCAAGAGTATAAGATAGTTTACCCATATTATAACTCATGCGGAACTGCTCAAAACTAGGGGTCAGAGACTGGAGTATGACGTCGACTTGTGTCTCAGCATCAATCGAGGCTCATAGGATCTCAAGCTCATTCAACAAACTCATCATCTTGAGAACGTGCTCCCCAACGGGCGTTCCTTCAGACTGAGTAGTTGACATGAGGACTCTCATGGCTTCTTTCCTAGCCGCACGATCTTGATGTCCAAACATCTCCTTGAGGTTATACAGCATGTCATCGGCGGTGGCCATCGACTCATGTTGGGTTTGGAGTACATTTGAAATTGAATCCAAAATATAACACCTAGCCATTTCATCAGCCTTTGTCCACCTCCTATATGCCGCCTTTTCCTCATCAGTTGAGACATCCGTGGGTTCAGCAGGGCATGCATCATAGAGTACAAACTTGTACTCCTCTGCAGTCTGGACAATGTCCAAATTTCTCCTCCAATCAATATTATTGGGGCCAGTGAGTTTATTCTCCTCGAGTATCACAGAAAGTGGATTCATAGCTATTCTCTAAACCTATAAGCACATATAAATAAACAATCAATTTAATATCGATATTATCTCCCTCAAATAATATCATTAAATTACTAATTACATCTAAAATCCCATCAGGTAAGGAAAGCCACGTGGTGTGGACGTTTACCCACCCAAACGATTTTGCAATTAGATTTGCTTCGGTCATACATCACTTATAGCGTAACTTCGTGGGGAAGAATACTATAATGCGTATCTAAGTGTAAACCATTACTCAGCACTAAAGTAAATCGTTTGGAATTGCTACATCACCGCAAGCCACGTGGTGTGGACGTTTACGACGATTTCACAATTCTTCACAATTCCTTATAACTGTCTACATCAATTAATCTAAAATCTGTTAGTATAGCAAGCCACGTGGTGTGGAAGTTTACCACACCAAGAGACTTTTATAATTGACTTCCAATTACATGATCCATTTGATTTTGTAAATCAATACTCGGAGAATCATAAGTGAAACTCGAAGTTTCTAACCAGTGATTCACCATGCGAACAACCCTATCTCTCATAAAATGTGGGAGCCGAGCAGACAATCGATCCATTTCAAGAAATGGTACGAAAGTCTCTAATTTGTGTCATCCACATGACCAAGTGACTTTGACTCCATTCCACTCCCCGAGGTGAGAATGAGTCGACTTGAAATCAGTTTCAGAAAGAAAAATTAGGCATTGTTTGATAAACTCAATCAATGTTTCTTTTAAAAGGAATTTCAAGAATTCTTCTCCAATGACTCGTCTATACGAACTTCGAAAGTCCATAAGAGTCAACAAGAGAACAGCAATGGAGACTATGGGATTGTTTCCAATCCCTCTCCCACTTAGCTTTTTACAACAAGGGATACGCTATCTAGTGCATAAAGTAAACACATATAGCATGCATACATGTAATAAATCACATAGTATAGCATGCATCCCCACGAACTCCGCGGACGGGGATGGACCGCGAGGTCGACATCCCCGCGGGGATCGAGGAAAGCCCTCGGCTGGGAGCCAAGGGTGGCGGTCGGAACCCTAGGGTTCGACCGCCGGCGTGGCTACGGGAAACCCTCGGCTTGAGCCAAGGGGTGCGATCGATCCTTGGATCGATCGCGGGTCAGCTGCGGGGCGACTCGCAGCGACCCCGTGCGTGCTACGGGTTCGCCCGTAGCGACTCGCACGGGGTGATCCCGTGCGCTGGGCAGCAAGTCACAGACTCGCTGCGGGGCTGCTACAAGCAGCCCCGAGGATGCCGTGAGGCATCCCAGCGATCATCCACGAGATGATCACGAGCCCCGTGCGGGGGCTCGGCTGGGCATCACTAGCGGAACGTGGCTCGGTCGGGCTCCGGCTCGTGCGGTGGTTCGCGGTTGGTTCTCCGGCGATCGAGGATTTTGATCGGGTTATCGGTTCCGAATTTTTTTTTTGATAGCCCGGGACATCGATTTCCAACACCATATTGGTGCTCTTGATCACCCAATAGGCTCGGTGCTCGATTTCCACTGGCAAGTGGCAATGTTTTCCGAAGACGAGGCGGTAGGGGCTCATTCCAATCACTGTCTTGAATGCGGTCCGATAAGCCCATAAAGCCGAGTTGAGTCTCTCTGACCAATCTTTGCGGGAGGTCTTCACCTTCTTCTCGAGGATCTCTTTCACTTGATGGTTGCTCGTTTCAGCTTTTCCGGAGGTTTGTGGGTGATATGCTATGGCGATTTTGTGGTTGATGTCGTTCTTGACCATCAACTTCTCGAAAAGCTTGTTGCAAAAGTGCTTCCCACCATCGCTGATAATGGCCTTCGGGAATCCGAACATAGAGAGAATATTCTCCTGCACAAACTTGAGCACCACTTTATGTTGGAGTTGTGTACTTAATGTCTAGATTTAAGTAACGGTAAACTCCCGGTCATAGCATTTAATCTATTAAATTAATAAATAATTGTTTGCGTTTAATTATTGATAATTAAATATGTGCAAAATATAGTCCTGGATTCTATACGTTGTAGTTAGTATGGTGTGCGACGTCACACAGAAGATCATACTATCGGTTACTCGTATTTAATCGAACAGTTGCTCACGACCTAGATGGACACGGACCAATCCATCGGTATAGTCGTTGTGTGAGAGAGAAAATAATTTGTCTTAATTATTTTATCACACTTGTGCACTTGGTGTATTGGGCGGATCGCTTGAGATTTATCGATTAGGATTGCCTTGAGATAATCGATTCAAGTCTCAGAGTATTTTATTCTTAATCCCCGATACTATTGCGGGTGTGTATATTTAATATATGTGACTTTGATTTTCCAAAGGAATTAACCGATTTAATTATTGGGTTAATTACCGGTTAAGTTGGGTCACTATATTTTATATATGGCATGCCGTGAATACTTGACGGGAAAGTGTATCCCGGAAGGGGTGATAATATCCCCGAGATGAGTTCATAAGGAATTATTGTGTAAACCTCATGAGTGGATTCGTTCCGAACAATAATTAAGGTTGAATGGTACTAGTCTCGGATTCAAGAGATGAATAAATTAATTAGCAATAAATTAATTTTATTCATGGATATTTAAATCTTAAATACACGGAATAAATAATACTACCGGAGAAATATTATTTGATATAATATGGTTTAATATTGGGAGTGCAATTAATTTATATAGTGGAAAATAAATTAATTAATATTAATGGGAGATTAATAGATTTGGGCTTGGGCTCAATTTAATCATTAATATTGGAAGCCCAATATTCCAACTCCTTTAGATCCCCTACGTAGCCTATAAAAGCACTACATGGTCTTCACTTTCTCATAACAATAAGACAAGATTATCATACTTGATATTCTAGAGAGTTGAAGAGGATCCATAAGCTTGGAAGATCGTCGCCCACCCGACGTTCAAGCTAGTGCAAGGAATACGTGGGAAGATCGTAAGGTCATCAATCGAGTTCGTTTCTCCGCACAACGAATCAAAAGGTAAAATCATAAACTCCCTTCTATGATTTTATGTGAATTAATTGTGATACATACATGAACGCACGATCCGGGAAAACGACGAACCTCGGGGACGGGGATTCGAGATCCCCGGCGAGGATCGAAGGTGGTGGTCGAACCCTAGGGTTCGGACCGCCGCGACGCGCGACAAGGGGAAGCCCCGGCTGGACGCCGGGGCATGCGATCGACTTCGGTCGATCGCCGGGGATGCCGCGGGCTGGCGCCGCGGCGGATCCCCTCGGCCACCCTCGTCGGCGGCGCGTCGCAGGGAGCCCTCGGCTGGAGCCGAGGGGCGATCGAGCCCGTGAGCTCGATCGCGGGGCTGCTACGAGCAGCCCCGGGGATGCCGTGAGGCATCCCAGCGATCGCTACGAGAGCGATCGCGAGCCCCTTGCGGGGGCTCGGCTGGGCGCGCGGGTTCGCCCGTGCGGTGCTCGGTCGAGCCTCGGGTCGTGCGGTGGTTCGCGGTCGGATCTCCGGTGATCGAGGATTTCGGTCGGGTTATTATTTTCCGCAAATTTTAATAGCCCGGGATATCGATTTCCAGCAATTGGTATCAGAGCGTTTAGTTTCGTGTTCATGTATGTGTTCAATTATCGTTCTACCTTGCAGGGATTCCGACTATCATGGTTAATTAATTGATTAATTGTTTAATTAATTGTTATTTAATTTTACCATGATTATTAAACTCTCGGACATGTCGAGATTCGTTTTGTTTTGATGAATGCTTGTAATAGTAAAAATTCGGGGGTTGACCGAATTTAGATTTATTATTGTTCTATGTTTTCCGGAAAGTGTATAGGGTCGATTTCATGTATAGAATCGATACCGGAATTGTAAATTTATTTCTTGTAATTTATTTACGTTGGATCGATGCCGAGACGACCGCCGGAGAACTCATGTGACGAAGGAGATGATGAGAGGGAGAACTAGGGCTCGGGATCGATGGGATCGATCCCATGGAGATGATGATCGATCGAAGGGGCTGCCTGCGGGGCTCCTCGGCCACGCCGGCCACCGGTGGTGGTGCCGCGTGGGCTGGGGACGGCGGCGGTGGTGCTCCCGGCCGGCGATCAAGGTGGGGAGGGCGCGGGGTCTTCGTGATCTCGTGCTACTCCTACCTAGATTCACTTTCCTAATTGATTCAAGTTTTCCTATTTTGAGTATTCCTAAGTTTGGGAACTCTCATGGAGATAGGAAAAGAATTAATTAATATTATTTATTTCCTTATTCTATTATGGAAGTCTTCTAGAATATTCCAAGTTCTACTTGGAATAGGAATCTAGAGATTTAATAGAATTAGATAGGAAAATAATTAATTAATGAATTGATTTATTTCCTATTTGATTATTCCTATTTTATGGGAATTTTCATGGACATGGAAATTAATTAATTTTGGAAAGTAGAAGAGTCCTAATTTATTTTATTTCTTTATTCTATTATAGAAGTCTTCTAGAATATTCCATGTTTTATTTGGATAGATTATTCTAGAGATTTAATAGAATTAGATAAGAAAATAAATAAATAAAAATATTAATAATATTTAATTTTATTTTTGATTTATTCGATTGACTTAATTTTCGAATTAAGTATCTTTTGGATTTATTAAAAATAAATAGATTTAAATATTGGGATTAATATTCTCGTCACATGGAGCATTCAAGAACGAAGACTGAAGACTAGAAGACGCATACGGAGATGGAATAAAGCCATGATAGTCGGAAAATAATTTTCTAGCATTATTTTGACTATGTGATATGTGCTTTATTACTTGTATGCATGCTTATGTGTTTAATTATGCATTAGATAGCGTATCCCTTTGTTATAAAAAGCTAAGTAGGAGCGGGGATGGAAACATTCCCATGGTCTCCATTACTGTTCTCTTGGTGACGTTTATGAGCTTTCGAAGTTCATATAGATATGTCATTGGAGGAGAATTCTTTCCTTTTACAAGAAACATTGATTAAGTTTATCAAACAATGCCTAATTTGTCCTTCTGAAACTGACTTCAAGTCGACTCATTCTCACCCCGGGGAGTGGAATGGAGCCAAAGCCACTTGGTCATGTGGATGACACAAATTAGAGACATTCGTACCATTCTTTTGAAGATGGGTCGTTTGTCTGTTCGGCTCCCTCATCTAATGAGAGATAGGGTTGTTCGCATGGTGAATCACTGGTTAGAAACATCGAGTTTCACTTATGGTTCTCCGCGTCTTGATTTACAAAATCGAATGCTTCAAGTAATTGGATGTCAATTGTAAAAGTCTTTTGGTGTAGTAAACGTCCACACTATCATGGCTTGCTGCATTGAATGGGATTTTGGAACGATTGATGTAGACAGTTATAGAAGGGAGTGAAGGAAACGTAGGTTAACGTAAACGTCCACACTATCGTGGCTTGCGGTAACATGCGAATCTTAAACAAACTTCTTAGTACTGAGTAATGGTTTACACTTAGGTACGCTCTATAGTATTCTTCCCATCGAAGTAACGCTATAGTGATGTACGACCGAAGCAAATCTAATTACGAAATCATTTGGATAGGTAAACGTCCACACTATCGTGGCTTGCCATATCTGATGGGATTTTAGATGTGATTAGTAATTTAATGATATTATTTGAGGGAGATAATATCGGATATTAAATTGATTGTTTGTTTATATGTGCTTATAGGTTTAGAGAACAGCTATGAACCCACTTTCTGTGATACTTAAGGAATTCAACGCACTAATTCCATACTGTGTTGGATGGAATAAAGATTTAGACATTTCCCAGACTGTTGCTGAGTACAAGTTAGTACTCAGTGAACTTTGTCCTCCTGAACCAACACGTGTCTCAACTATTGAGGAAACAGCTGATTTTGAGAAGTGGAACAGTGCTTTTGCATTAACCACCAATCATGACATCATGCTGAAACTCAAGCTTATGTTTAGAGACAACGAGAAGGTTAGAAAAGAGGCGATGAGGATACTCATAAAGGTTAGTCGCTTCGAGGAAACGCTTGAACACGTTTTCGAGATGCTGGACCTTTTGGATGAGTTGAGACAGTCGCAAGCTCTTATGGCCAAAGCCAAAGGTTTCGAACCTAAGGGCATAGACCAAGGAATGGAGAAGCAGACAAAGAAGCCCTGTAGTCCTGCACTTGGACCACGGAATAGGGTGAGAAAGCCTTCGAGCAGTCATTCTCAAAGAAAGTTATCTGGGGACTGGAAGTCTTTATTTTCTCCTGGAGAAGGTATGAGATTCTCTCCTTAGTCTTTAAAACATAGTCAGCTGTGTTATCTACCAGAAACCTGGTTGGTAGATATGGATCCACTGACGGTATGTATGCATTTAAAATGCAGGGACACCAGGAAACCCAAAGACTTGGAAATGGAGGAATAGTCAAGGCAAAGCTGTAGAGGAGGCAGCTGTTGCAGTGGAAGACATTTATCTGCTTTAGTAGTTAAATAGGATTTCATTTCAAGTTTATTGCATTATGTACCCTTTATTTTAGAAAGAACTTTTTTTCTGGATTTCTATTATTTATGAATGGATATTTTATTTCTTTAATCATGGTGATGATTTTGATAGGAAATAATGGGTATTATCTATTCTGGTACATTAGATAGCAATATATGAATGATGAATCCTTAGTCTACCACGATGCAACAAACCGTTCTATAACTTGTTTTTCTATTTAGATATATTTCTTGTTAAATCATTATACTTGTGAATTCTTATACTTAGTAGTATTTATTCAAATGAGATTCAAAAGGTTGAAATTGATTTGATCAATTATAGTTGAAGGAATGGACCTTCCGACCTAAGAATCAAGTTTGGAAGATAATGCAACTAAGCATACCTTTTTGGTAAAAGATAGAATTCGGACAAGTATTGAGAATGATCAATGATATGTGTAAAGGTGCGAGTAGTTCTTTTAAGAATACTCGAAGATGGATTAGAATGCTTGATGTGCCATAAAAGCGATGTGTTTTAGTCACAAAGCAATTATGGGGAACCTTCAAAGTATATCCATTGGAAGCCTGCGACTTAGTCGCGGAGGCTACCACATAACACATAGCATAATCAAAGATTGAGATTAAGTCTCAAATGACTACACCATACACTTACGTGTAGAGATGGTGAGTCAGTAAGAAATAGAATTCTAATAGTGAAAGAACAAGTTGTTCGGAACTACCTATGTTCTATGGATATTCCTGGAGACAACGGCATATTCAATATGGTTGTAGGATATCCTAGATGAACAAAGTATTGTGTGTTCTATAGTACTATGAACCAGAAGGACGTGTAACGCCCGGTTCTTAGAGAAAGACTATAAGAAGAACCACAAAGCCCGAACTGACGCAGTACCTTGGAATGAGAAAAAGGACAAAGACTAGGAACCAGCCAAACCGAGTAGAAATACACCACACACTGCACCTACTGTTATTACTGTTATACACCGGGACGCCGTTGCAGTGAGAGGTTGTTGAACAACCAGAGATGTTCATAAGACTAGAAGAGTTTCGGACTCTGGATCTAGTAAAGATGAAATCGATCCCTAGCTCTGCACGAGGGCGGTACTAGATCTAAATGTGCCTGCTTAGAAAACAATAAGGATTATTGTTAAGAGGCAAGATCATTTAGAGTACAAGCTTAGTAAATCAATTTATGGATTGAAACAAAGCTATAAATCGTGGAACTTGCGAATTGATGGGATAGTCCATTTGATGGATTCATCAAAGGGCATAGACGAAAAGGTGTATTAGAGATGTAATAGAAACAAGGTGGTGTTTCTCGGAGATTTTATGTAGATGACAATTTCATCATTGGAAACAATGTAAAAAATGTTGTCAGACATAAGATAATGGTTGTCTAAATGAATCAAGATATAAGATTGAGTAGAAGTTATAGCATGTTCTTGAGATCTTTCGATCTAAGGATAAGAACATTGTACTTCTCCTAGATATCTTATACGATTATGGTTTGTTTTAAACATGCATACTTCTGAGAAAGGTTATTGCCTTTCAGAGACAGAATATACATCTATCTAAAGGGTATGTGTTCGAACACATGAAGGAGATAGATGAGGACAAAGCAGTTTCCTATACTTCAAGTGTGGAAAGCTTTATAGATGCAATGTTGTAAAACAAGAACCTGATATCAACTATGCGGTTTGCGTAGTGGGAGGATATCAAGGTAATCTAGACAAGAGATTTTCGGATGCTGTAAAGCAAGACGAAATCTTCTTTGATTACAAATTCTCAGATCTTAAATCAGAGGAGGACCAGTGTAAGTCGATATCAGACTATGTGTTCAATTTTAGAAAAAGGTGGAACCATGGAGTGAAAGAGTGATAAGCAGGACGCTTCTCAGACTCTCTCATAACCGAATAAGCAGCCTCAGAGGCAGCGGAAGTTTTGGTTAGGTTCCGGGATAACCTCTTGGCTTGGATATGACTCTTAGTTTACCAAAGGCTATTGGATAGCGGTGCACGGTAAACTGGAAGAAGTTATAAGTCAAAAAGTGCTGTTAACACATAGAGCAAGTACCATCTGATACGAGTCATCGTCGAGGAAGACGACACAGTAGTCACCAAGATAACTTCAGAGTGGCAACCTAGAGTGCTCATTCACACAGTACTTCTTGGAAGTACACCTCTAAGCACGTGATGAGTATGGGAGTCGGGAGTTTGGAGGAAATGACTAGACCTTAGTACAAGTGGGAGATTGTTGGAGTTGTGTACTTAATGTCTAGATTTAAGTAACGGTAAACTCCCGGTCATAGCATTTAATCTATTAAATTAATAAACAATTGTTTGCGTTTAATTATTGATAATTAAATATGTGCAAAATATAGTCCTGGATTCTATACGTTGTAGTTAGTATGGTGTGCGACGTCACACAGAAGATCATACTATCGGTTACTCGTATTTAATCGAACAGTTGCTCACGACCTAGATGGACACGGACCAATCCATCGGTATAGTCGTTGTGTGAGAGAGAAAATAATTTGTCTTAATTATTTTATCACACTTGTACACTTGGTGTATTGGGCGGATCGCTTGAGATTTATCGATTAGGATTGCCTTGAGATAATCGATTCAAGTCTCAGAGTATTTTATTCTTAATCCCCGATACTATTGCGGGTGTGTATATTTAATATATGTGACTTTGATTTTCCAAAGGAATTAACCGATTTAATTATTGGGTTAATTACCGGTTAAGTTGGGTCACTATATTTTATATATGGCATGCCGTGAATACTTGACGGGAAAGTGTATCCCGGAAGGGTTGATAATATCCCCGAGATGAGTTCATAAGGAATTATTGTGTAAACCTCATGAGTGGATTCGTTCCGCACAATAATTAAGGTTGAATGGTACTAGTCTCGGATTCAAGAGATGAATAAATTAATTAGCAATAAATTAATTTTATTCATGGATATTTAAATCTAAAATACACGGAATAAATAATACTACCGGAGAAATATTATTTGATATAATATGGTTTAATATTGGGAGTGCAATTAATTTATATAGTGGAAAATAAATTAATTAATATTAATGGGAGATTAATAGATTTGGGCTTGGGCTCAATTTAATCATTAATATTGAAAGCACAATATTCCACCTCCTTTAGATCCCCTACGTAGCCTATAAAAGCACTACATGGTCTTCATTTTCTCATAACAATAAGACAAGATTATCGTACTTGATATTCTAGAGAGTTGAAGAGGATCCATAAGCTTGGAAGATCGTCGCCCACCCGACGTGATGGAGTTATATTCTAAATGTCTAGTTTAGTGACAATATGGAACTCCTTATCTGTGTTTTACATTATCTATTGATCAAACTGTCGGCATTTTGTCTATCTTGTACTTGAATGCAATAGTCCTAGATATATACGTTGTAGACAGTATGGCGTGAGGAGACACGCGGAAGATCATACTGTCGGTTACTCGTATACTATCGAACAGGAGCTCACGACTTAGATGGACAGGGACAATCCATCGGTACGTCGTAGTGTGACTGGGTAATAGTTGGTCTTGACTATTATGTTACACTTGTACACTTGGTGTATTGAGCAGGACCACGGGAGGGCGTTCGATTTATACTAATCGACGTAATCGAACTAGACCTCAGAATTACGGATATACGAATTCTTAATCCCTATATAATTATAGGTGCGTGTATCCAATTCTCGGTTCTTTAACTTGCCAATGAGTGAGACTAATTGATTAGTCGAGATACTCGGTAAATTGGGAATCGGAATTGTACACACGGCATGCTATAGATTATAGACAGGAAACCGTGTCCCGTTTATCGGGTTGATGACGTCCCCGAGATGAGCTCATAAAGTTTATCATGTAAACCCTGCAGGTGGATTTGTTCCACATGATAATAAGGATGAGTGGTACTAGTCTCGGATAATAAGAAACGAATTAATTTAATTATTAGTAATTAAATAAATTTGTGGACGTTCGATATCTTAAACACGGGGAAGGTCGTTTATGTAATTTCGGCGGAATTATTATTGTTGAAATAATATTAAAATTAATTTCGGGAATTCAATTATTATTTTATAGTGGAGTTAATAATAATTAAAATTGAAATCGATTAATTAAGGAATTGCGTTTACGTATTCCAAGTTAATTAATATTTCAATTTAGCCCTTAATTAATTTATCCTAAGGTCCCTAACGTAACTCTATAAAAACCCCCTCCCGTACTCTCCTAAGACCTAACATTCGCCGCAATAATTCATTTCAGCAGAGAAAAATAATTGTTAGCGCAATTAAGATTTTTTCTCTGTTTAAATTAATTAGTTAACGCAATTAAAAATTATTCTCACAGAATAGTTTATACGCTGGTCTTGGAAAGGAGAGTGCAGACGTGAGAACTCCAGCGGATCGTTGCCCACACAACGGCTGGAGAAGGGATCTGAGGCATACGTTAGAAGCATCTAAGGTCTCAACAATCGACCGAGAGGTATGAGATCGAATTCTCTATTCCGCTATTTATTCGATCTAATTCTCGTTGATCATACATGAACGTAGATCGGATTCCGGGGTCGTGGATCGTGTTCCTTGACTACTGGGGGGTCTAGGACCTCCGGAACGGTAGTCGGATGAGGAAAAACGACCCGGAAACGAGCCCGGAACAGCAACGTCGCGTTGCTGTTCGCGGACAAACGGCGGTCGCCAAAGGGCAAACGGCGGTCGCCGTTTGCAGTTCCTTTCAGCGACCGCTGGACTGCTTTCGGCGGTCGCCGAATTGATGCAGTCCAGTCCCGTTTCGCGCGGTTGTCCTCCGGGGCGATGGCTGGGCGTGATTCGGGATAGGGGCTGTTAAGCGAACGAAGTAGCGACTTCGGAGGTCGACTGGGATGGTTCGGAAGTTCGAGCGATCGAACGAGCGCATCCCGGAGAGTCGATTTCCAACAAATGGTATCAGAACCGGTTATGCGTTCTTGTATTGTTTGCGAGTTTTGTTTTGCAGGATAACCCGATTATTATGGTCATGTTTATTGTACTGTAATTTTGTGGTTTGTTAAACTCTCGGGGTTGTCGAGATTTTTGGTTTTGACGTTGCTTGTTTGTAATAGTTTAAAACGACGGGTTGAGTCGTTTAGGGTTTTTCGTTTTTTTCGTTTTATCCGGGTGTATAGGATCGATCATTCCTGTATAGGATCGATGCCGGAAGTAGTTAGTTTACATATGTAATGTTGCTGCTGCTTGGTGATTCGAGACGAGATCGAGGGCCGGACGAACGAGGGTCGAGAAGTCGAACCCGCGGCTGCTGAAGGGCAAACGGCGGTCGCCGTTTTTCAAACGGCGGTCGCCGTTTCGGTGTTTTCTTGGCAGCAGCTTGCGGGGGTTCGACGGACATCACGGATCGCTTGTCGAGGGCCCGGGATGATACTCCAGTGGGAGGAGTTCGTCTCTTGGTCCTTAGACGAGTCGGTGATGGACCGAGACCTAGACGAGCAACGAGACGAAGATCCGAGACGTGCATTGAAGACTTTAAAGACCATAATAATCGGGCCACGTTAATTGCTTCTTGTATGTTTAACGTGTTTTATTATGCTTTAATTTCATATGCATGTGAATGTTATCCCTTTCGTAAAAACTAAGTGGGAGAGGGATTGGAAACAATCCCGCGGTCTCCATTCTCTGTTTTGATAGTGATGTGTGTCGCTTACGAGTTGGCTTTAGTGTCATCCTCCCTATCGGATAAAGTTGACACACGGATATCACTGGATCAAAATTCGAATTCAATTCCATTTATAGAATTGAACACTTAAGTTTTTCAAAGCAATGCCTAATCTGTCTTTCAAAGACTAATTTCAACTCGACTCATTCTCACCCCGGGGAGTGGAATGGAGCCAAAGCGCTTGGTTATGTCGATGACACAGATTAGAGACATTCGAGTCATTTGATGACTAGATCGATTGTCTGGTTGGCTCCCTCACTTTGTGAGAGATAGGGCTCAATTGCATGATTGATCGCTGGTTAGAAACTTAGAGTTTCACTTACGAGATATCAAGCTTTGATTAACGAAATTGTGAAATTTATTAAATGGAATTCAATTAACAAAGTTGTTTGTTTAGTAAACGTCCACACTATCGTGGCTTACTAGACGGAAACGGAACTTTGGGATAATTGAGGCTCGACAGTTATAGGAAATCGTAAAGGGACCGCATATCAACGTAAACGTCCACACTAACGTGGCTTGCGGTGGGCGTGTAGTTTCCGAGCGGTTAACTTAGTACTGAGAAATGGTATACACTTAGGTACGCTTTACAGTATCCTCCCCATCGGAGTCACTGCTGTAATGATGTACGACCAAAGTAAAAGTCCAGTTATAAAATCGTTTGGACTAGTATACGTCCACATGAACGTGGCATGCTAGTCTGATGGGATTTTAGGATTAATTGGTAAATTTAATGATATTAATTAAGGGAGTTGATATCGAATTAAATTTGACAGTTTGATTTGTCTCTTTTATAGATATGGCACTCAACCCGCTATCCATGATACTAAAAGAGAACAAACTCACTGGTCCGAACTATATTGACTGGAAACGAAACTTGGACATTGTCCTGACTGCTGAGGAGTACAAATATGTACTCCATGAGGATTGTCCTGATGAACCTATTGACACCTCCACTCCTGAGGAAAAGGAAGCTCATCGGAAGTGGGTCAAGGCTAATCAGATGGCGCGGTGCTACATTTTGGCTTCTATGTCAAATGTGCTGCAACATCAGCATGAGGCCATGACCACTGCCTATGATATGATGCTTAACCTCAAGGAGATGTTTGGTAGTCAGGATAGGGCAGCCAGGCAAGATGCCATGAGGCAACTCATGACGGCCACTATGTCCGAAGGAACGCCCGTGAGGGATCACGTTCTTAGGATGATAGGCTATCTGAATGAGATAGAGATTATGGGAGGATCTATCGATGGGGAAACCCAGATCGATATAGTACTCCAGTCTCTGCCTAAGAGTTTTGAGCAGTTCCGCCTGAACTATAACATGAACAAGAGGTTATATACGTTGGCGGAACTCCTGACTGAACTCCAGGCGGCAGAGGGAATCTTTAAGAAGTCTCAGGCACTTGTGGCTGTGAAACTTCCTGGCCCTCCGGGGACTAAGAGGAAGAAGAAGCAAGGACGGAAACCCAGTGGACCCAGCAATGGTGGACCACGGAATGGAGTGAACAAGCCCAAGGGCAAGTGTTTCCGTTGTAAGCAGTCTGGACATTGGAAGTCTAATTGTCCTCTCAGACAAGGAGGTATGAACTTTTCCTTAGTCACTGAAACATGTTTAGCGGTGTTATCCACCGGTACCTGGTGTGTGGATACGGGAGCCACTGATCATGTCTGCAATTCTTTGCAGGGGTTCCAGGAAACCCGGCGGCTTAGAGAGGGAGAGATCACCATCTACATGGGCAATGCTACGAAAGTGGCGGCGGTTGCAGTGGGAGATGTTCATTTATCTTTTAATAATAAAGTTTTAGTATTGAATGATTGTCTTTATGTACCAAACTTTAGAAAGAACCTTGTTTCGGTTTCTAAGTTGGTTTTGAATAAATATTCTGTTTCTTTTGATAGTTCTGTTATTATCAAAAAGAATGGTGAGTATATCTGTTCTGGTACATTGATAGGCAACTTATATATACTGAATCCTGATTATTCCACGATGCAACGAGTAGAGTCTTTTAACACATCTAGTACCAATAAGAGAAAGGAGCCTTCTAGGATGAATCAAAAGTACTTGTGGCATCTTAGGCTAGGTGATATTAACTTGGGTAGGATTCAAAGGTTGATAACTGATGGAATACTCAGTAGTGTGAAAGATGAGGACTTTCCAACCTGCGAATCATGCCTGGAAGGAAAAATGACCAAGCGACCCTTTAGTGATAAAGGGTATAGATCCAAGGAAGTACTAGAGTTGATTCACTCTGATTTGTGCGGCCCTTTATCTGTCCAAGCGAGAGGAGGTTATGAATTTTTTCGTAACCTTCACTGATGATTACTCAAGGTATGGTTTTATATACCTGATGCGCCGCAAGAGCGAGTGCTTTGACAAGTTCAAGGAGTACAAAGCTCTTGTGGAGAACCTTCATGGTAAAACCATAAAGACTCTACGATCTGATCGTGGAGGAGAGTACCTCTGGGGAGAGTTTAAGGCGTACTTATTAGAGAATGGGATTGATTCCCAGATGACTGCACCATACACGCCCCAGCAGAATGGTGTAGCAGAAAGAAGGAATAGGACTCTTATGGAAATGGTAAGATCTATGATGAGTTATTCAGAACTACCAGTTTCGTTCTGGGGATATGCCTTGGAAACAGCGGCGTATATCCTGAACTTAGTTCCTTCTAAATCAGTCCCTAAGACGCCCTCGGAATTGTGGACCGGGCGAAAGCCGAACTTGAAACACATTCGGATCTGGGGTTGTCCAGCACATGTGCTGAAGCATGGGGCTGATAAATTGGAATCTCGTTCAGATATTCGGTTGTTTATAGGATATCCTAGAGGAACGAAAGGTGGTCTATTTTATAGTCCTAAGGACCAGAAGATCGTTGTTAGCACCAACGCTCGGTTCATGGAAGAGGATTATATAATGGACCACAAGCCCAAGAGTGAGATAATACTAAACGAACTGAGAGGGGACGATCAAGGCTTAGATCCAACCGAACCGGGTGATACGCCACCACAGTCTGCACCTGTAGTTACTGAGGTTACACCGGAGCCTCGTCGTAGTGGGAGGGTTGTTCGACAACCCGATAGGTTCATGTTTATAGGTGAGTCTTCGGACTTGTTACCTGGAGAACATGAAGCCGATCCCTGGACCTATGGCGAGGCGCTTAAAGATCAAGATGCTCAGTCTTGGCAAAAAGCGATGAAATCTGAGATTGAATCAATGGATTCAAATCAGGTCTGGAATCTTGTAGCACCGCCCAAAGGTGTAAAAGCCATTGGTTGCAAGTGGGTGTACAAGAGAAAAAGAGGGTCTGACGGGAAGGTTGAAACCTTCAAGGCTAGGCTTGTTGCGAAAGGGTATACTTAGAAAGAAGGGATCGATTATGAGGAAACCTTTTCGCCGGTAGCTATGCTAAAGTCGATCCGGATTCTTTTGTCTATAGCATCTTATATGGATTATGAGGTGTGGCAAATGGACGTCAAGACAGCATTCTTGAATGGGAATCTTGACGAGACCATTTACATGAGACAGCCAGAAGGTTTCATTAAGAAAGGCCAAGAGCATCTAGTGTGTAAGCTAAACCGATCCATTTATGGATTGAAGCAAGCTTCTAGATCTTGGAACATGCGGTTTGATGAGGTTATCCAGTCTTATGGATTCATTCAAAGCATGGACGAGTCGTGTGTATACCGGAGAAGTGACGGAAACAGTGTGGCGTTTCTCGTGCTTTATGTAGACGACATCCTTCTAATTGGCAACAATGTGAAGATGTTGTCAGACATAAAGGGATGGTTGTCCAAGCAATTCAATATGAAAGACTTAGGACAAGTTGGGCATGTTCTTGGGATCAAGGTTATAAGGGATCGCCGGAAAAGAACATTAAGCTTGTCCCAGGCTTCATATATTGATACGATTCTGGCTCGTTTCAACATGCAGAATTCCAAGAGAGGTGCTCAACCTTTCTGCCATGGAATTCATCTATCTAAAGACATGTGTCCCAAAACACAAAAGGAGATAGATTACATGAAGAAGGTTCCTTATGCTTCGGCAGTAGGAAGTCTAATGTATGCCATGTTGTGCACGAGACCTGATATCTGCTATGCCGTGGGCATGGTAGCTAGATATCAGAGTAACCCTGGACAGGGTCACTGGACTGCTGTAAAGAACATACTTAAGTACCTGCGAAGGACTAGGAATTATGTTCTGAGTTACAAAGCGTCCGAGTTGATTCCTATTGGTTACACAGACTCGGATTTCCAATCTGATAAGGATCAGCGAAAGTCTACATCAGGCTATGTGTTCACATTGGGAGGTGGAGCAGTCTCATGGAAGAGTGTTAAGCAGAAATGCATTTCGGACTCTACCATGGAAGCCGAATATGTAGCAGCCTCTGAGGCAGCTAAAGAATCGGTGTGGCTCCGGAACTTCCTTATGGACTTGGATGTGGTTCCTAAAATGCCTAGAGCTATCACAATTTATTGTGACAATAGCGGTGCAGTGGCTAATGCAAAGGAACCACGAGCCCACAATGCGAGTAAACACATAGATCGCAAGTACCACCTGATTAGAGACATCGTCAGGAGAGGCGATGCGGTTGTCACCAAGATTGCATCAGCGGATAACCTGGCTGACCCCTTTACGAAGGCACTTCCAGCGGAAGCGTTCAAGAGACACGTGAAGGGGATGGGTATCGGATGTATGGTAGAGGGCAACTAGAGATTTAGTATAAGTGGGAGATTGATGGAGTTATATTCTAAATGTCTAGTTTAGTGACAATATGGAACTCCTTATCTGTGTTTTACATTATCTATTGATCAAACTGTCGGCATTTTGTCTATCTTGTACTTGAATGCAATAGTCCTAGATATATACGTTGTAGACAGTATGGCGTGAGGAGACACGCGGAAGATCATACTGTCGGTTACTCGTATACTATCGAACAGGAGCTCACGACTTAGATGGACAGGGACAATCCATCGGTACGTCGTAGTGTGACTGGGTAATAGTTGGTCTTGACTATTATGTTACACTTGTACACTTGGTGTATTGAGCAGGACCACGGGAGGGCGTTCGATTTATACTAATCGACGTAATCGAACTAGACCTCAGAATTACGGATATACGAATTCTTAATCCCTATATAATTATAGGTGCGTGTATCCAATTCTCGGTTCTTTAACTTGCCAATGAGTGAGACTAATTGATTAGTCGAGATACTCGGTAAATTGGGAATCGGAATTGTACACACGGCATGCTATAGATTATAGACAGGAAACCGTGTCCCGTTTATCGGGTTGATGACGTCCCCGAGATGAGCTCATAAAGTTTATCATGTAAACCCTGCAGGTGGATTTGTTCCACATGATAATAAGGATGAGTGGTACTAGTCTCGGATAATAAGAAACGAATTAATTTAATTATTAGTAATTAAATAAATTTGTGGACGTTCGATATCTTAAACACGGGGAAGGTCGTTTATGTAATTTCAGCGGAATTATTATTGTTGAAATAATATTAAAATTAATTTCGGGAATTCAATTATTATTTTATAGTGGAGTTAATAATAATTAAAATTGAAATCGATTAATTAAGGAATTGCGTTTACGTATTCCAAGTTAATTAATATTTCAATTTAGCCCTTAATTAATTTATCCTAAGGTCCCTAACGTAACTCTATAAAAACCCCCTCCCGTACTCTCCTAAGACCTAACATTCGCCGCAATAATTCATTTCAGCAGAGAAAAATAATTGTTAGCGCAATTAAGATTTTTTCTCTGTTTAAATTAATTAGTTAACGCAATTAAAAATTATTCTCACAGAATAGTTTATACGCTGGTCTTGGAAAGGAGAGTGCAGACGTGAGAACTCCAGCGGATCGTTGCCCACACAACGGCTGGAGAAGGGATCTGAGGCATACGTTAGAAGCATCTAAGGTCTCAACAATCGACCGAGAGGTATGAGATCAAATTCTCTATTCCGCTATTTATTCGATCTAATTCTCGTTGATCATACATGAACGTAGATCGGATTCCGGGGTCGTGGATCGTGTTCCTTGACTACTGGGGGGTCTAGGACCTCCGGAACGGTAGTCGGATGAGGAAAAACGACCCGGAAACGAGCCCGGAACAGCAACGTCGCGTTGCTGTTCGCGGACAAACGGCGGTCGCCAAAGGGCAAACGGCGGTCGCCGTTTGCAGTTCCTTTCAGCGACCGCTGGACTGCTTTCGGCGGTCGCCGAATTGATGCAGTCCAGTCCCGTTTCGCGCGGTTGTCCTCCGGGGCGATGGCTGGGCGTGATTCGGGATAGGGGCTGTTAAGCGAACGAAGTAGCGACTTCGGAGGTCGACTGGGATGGTTCGGAAGTTCGAGCGATCGAACGAGCGCATCCCGGAGAGTCGATTTCCAACACGACGTTCAAGCTAGTGCAAGGAATACGTGGGAAGATCGTAAGGTCATCAATCGAGTTCGTTTCTCCGCACAACGAATCAAAAGGTAAAATCATAAACTCCCTTCTATGATTTTATGTGAATTAATTGTGATACATACATGAACGCACGATCCGGGAAAACGACGAACCTCGGGGACGGGGATTCGAGATCCCCGGCGAGGATCGAAGGTGGTGGTCGAACCCTAGGGTTCGGACCGCCGCGACGCACGACAAGGGGAAGCCCCGGCTGGACGCCGGGGCATGCGATCGACTTCGGTCGATCGCCGGGGATGCCGCGGGCTGGCGCCGCGGCGGATCCCCTCGGCCACCCTCGTCGGCGGCGCGTCGCAGGGAGCCCTCGGCTGGAGCCGAGGGGCGATCGAGCCCGTTAGCTCGATCGCGGGGCTGCTACGAGCAGCCCCGGGGATGCCGTGAGGCATCCCAACGATCGCTACGAGAGCGATCGCGAGCCCCTTGCGGGGGCTCGGCTGGGCGCGCGGGTTCGCCCGTGCGGTGCTCGGTCGAGCCTCGGGTCGTGCGGTGGTTCGCGGTCGGATCTCCGGTGATCGAGGATTTCGGTCGGGTTATTATTTTCCGCAAATTTTAATAGCCCGGGATATCGATTTCCAGCACTTTAGCATCACAAGTCCTAGTGGGGATTGCTTCAACCCACTTGGACAAATAATCAACACCCAACAATATATACTCAAAACCAAACGACACGGGGAAGGGTCCCATAAAATCAATGCCCCAAACATCAAAAATTTCAACCGCTAAATTGATATTTAATGGCATTTCATCTCTCTTACCAATACTTCCCATGCGTTGGCACCGGTCACAAGCCTTGCAATAATCGATTGCATCTCTAAAGAGAGTAGGCCAAAACAAACCTGATTGGAGGACCTTGTGGGCTGTTTTATGACCCCCAAAGTGACCTCCACTCTCGTCGTGGTGGCAACACTTGAGCACGTCAGCTTGCTCCTCCTCCGGAAGGCAACGACGGATAAAATCATATTTCCCGAAATTGTAGAGGTAAGAGTCCGACCAAAAGTACTCCCGGGACAAATGTTCAAACTTCGCCTTTTCTTGAGAAGTCATCCCTTCTCTTAGAGCTCCTGCAACCAAAAAGTTCACAATATCCGCGTACCACGGTACCGGGGTCATAGCCATAGCAAGCTCATAAGGGAAAGAGTCGGGGATCGAACCATTAATATTATCACCTAAGATCTCGGGGTGTGGCTCTAGCCTAGACAAGTGATCGGCTACTACATTCTCACACCCCTTCCTATCCTTAATATCCACATCAAACTCCCGAAGCAAAAGGATCCATCTAAAGCCAACTCGTAAGTCAATACACATCACATTCAAAACAGAGAATGGAGACCGCGGGATTGTTTCCAATCCCTCTCCCACTTAGTATTTTACGATAAGGGATAACATGCATAAATAATTTAAGCATAATAATAAACACGTAAATCACATAAAAAGCAATTAACGTGGCCCCGATTATTATGGCCTTAAATATTTTCCAATGCACGTCTCTTGGAACTTCATCTCGTTGCTCGTCTCGATCTCGGTCCACCACCGACTCGCTCGAGGGTCAAGAGACGAACTCCTCCCACTGGAGCCTCGTCTCGAGCCTCGTTGAGTCGTCCGTGGGGTCGAACGAACCCCAGCCCCGCTGCTGCCCGTCGCGAACACGGGGTGTGTTCGATGGCTGCCCGTTGCCGGTTCGCTCTCCTCGATCCTCGTTTCTCCGGGTTTTGATCTCGTCTCAATCCACCAAAATTAGTAAGAAAAATTACAAGAATAAACTTACTAAATCCGGCATCGATCCTATACAGGGTGATCGATCCTATACATGCCCGGAAAAACAACGAAAATAAATAAACCTAACGACTCAACCCGTCGTTTTTATCTATTACAAACAAGCAACATTTCCAAAACAAAACAATCTCGACAAGCCCGAGAGTTTAACAAACCACAACAAAATTATCATTCAACATCCCATAATGTTGGCCATAATAATCGGGTTCATCCTGCAAGGTAAATCGTACGAACAATACAACAAACCGATAAACCGGCTCTGATACCAATTGTTGGAAATCGACTACCCGGGACGAGTCCGTTCGACTACTCGAACATCCGGACACGCCCAGTCGACCTCCAGCGTGCCTACTGTGCTCACGACGAAGCCCCAGACCCGGTTTACGCCCAGCCATCATGCCCGAAGCACAACCGCGCAAAACCGAGGGCTGCTGACCTCTGTGTCGTCCGACACCAAAGGGTGTCGTCCGACAGGCCCTTGTCGGCCGACAGGAAACACTGTCGGACGACAGTGTCGCGAACAGCAGCGCGACGCTGCTGTTCCAGGTCCGTTTCTGGTCGGATTTTCCGATTCCGACCACCGTTCTGGAAGTCAGCGACCCCACAGTGATCTAGGAACACCAACCACGATCCCGGAACTCGATCGGAGGTTCGTTGTATAATTACGTACGAGATCGAATCGAAACGAGTGCGGAAGAGGGTTTCGATTCCATACCTTTGTCGCGTGATTCGGAGAAGCCGAATTGACAGAGACCTCGAGACTTCTAGCGTATGTCCTAGCCCTCTTACTCCAGCCGATGTGTGGGCATCGATCCGCTTGGAGCTCCCCGTCTCTTCTCTTCTCAACCACCGTGAATATACTTCTCTGTCTCAGAAATAATTTTGCGCTAACAAATTAATTTCCACAGAGAATTTCTGTCTCAGAAATATAATTGCGCAGGCAATTAATTTCTACAGAATGTTTCTTGCGCTAATCTAAATTAACTAAGCAGAAAATAATAATTGCGCTAACAATTAATTTCTCTGCAGAATTAATTATAGCGGCGAAACTTAGGTTAGAGAGAGAGGGGGGGAGGGATTTATATAGGCTACACTAGAGGACCTCTAGGCAATTAATTAATTAGGCTTAAATTGTAATTTAATTAACTTGGTGTCCCAAAAGGAAAACCTTAATTAAATTCCACAATTTTATTTATAATTAATTCCACTATAAAAATATAAATGATTTCCCAATTAATTAATTCAAATTATTCCGTCAATAATTTTCCCACCGTATTACATATGTGACATTTCCCCGTGTTTAAGATATCGCATGTCCACGAATTAATTTTAATTACTAATAATTAAATTAATTCATTTCTTATGATCCGAGACTAGTACCACTCATCCTTATTATCATGTGGAACGAATCCACCTGCAGGGTTTACATGATAAACTTTATGAGCTCATCTCGGGGACATCATCAACCCAGTAAATGGGACACGGTTTCCTGTCTATAATCTACAGCATGCCGTGTGTACAATTCCGATTCCCAATATACAGAGGATATCGACTAATCAATTAGTCTCACTCATTGGCACATCAAAGAACCGAGCATTGGACACACGCACCTATAATTATATAGGGATTAAGAACTCACATATCCGTAATATCTGAGGTCTAGTTCGATTACTCCGATTAGTATAAATCGAACGCCCTCCCGTGGTCCTGCTCAATACACCAAGTGTACGAGTGTAACATGATAGTCAAGACCGACTATCTACCAGTCACACTACGACGTACCGATGGATTGTCCCTGTCCATCTAAGTCGTGAGCTACTGTTCGATAGTATACGAGTAACCGATAGTATGATCTTCCGCGTGTCTCCTCACGCCATACTATCTACAACGTATATATCTAGGACTGTTGCATCAAATGCAATCATGCTTGAATCATATCTCGATTTAAGGTATAGATAAGGAGTTCCGTATTTGCACTAAACTAGACATTTAGAATACAACTCCATCACTATTGAGGGTCACACTAGCATAATAAATTACCCTAAGCAACTTATCCACTTTATGACCAAGAACCGCTCCTACCGCTGAATTAGACGCATCACACATAATCTCAAAGGGCAACTCCCAATTAGGTGTTACAACTACCGGGGCTGAGGTGAACTTCTCCTTAAGGGTATTAAAGGCTACTATACACGACTCGTCGAACTTAAACTCAACGTCTTGCCCTAGCAAATGACACAAATGTTGGATAATCTTAGAGAAATCCTTAATTAACCTCCTATGAAACCCGGCATGCCAAAGGAAACTACGAAAAACCTTTACATTAATGTGAGGGGGTAGTCTCTCTGTAACCTCGATTTTGGCTCTATCGACCTCTATAACCCGGCTAGACACCATATGTCCTAGCACTATCCCACTAGTAACCATGAAGTGACTCTTCTCCCAATTCAAGGTAAGACTACTCTCGATACATCTCTTAAGGACCCTATCAAGCTTACCCAAGCAATCTTCAAAAGAAGAACCAAACACAGAGAAATCATCCATAAGGACTTTTATGAAATTACCTATCATCTCGGAGAAGATGGACATCATACACCTCTGGAATGTTCCCGATGCATTGCAAAAGCCGAAAGGAATCCTCCTCCAAGCATAGGTACCAATGGGGCACGTGAAAGTGGTCATCTCCTGATCCTTCGGTGCTATCACCACCTAGTAGTAACCTGACAAACCATCAAGAAAACAATAAAATGCATGTCCGGATAATTTATCAAGTAGCTGATTAATAAAAGGGACAGGGAAATGATCCTTTCGGGTGGCGACATTTAACTTCAGATAGTCAATGCACATTCGCCACCTAGTAGTGATACGCGTAGAAAGGAGCTCTCCTTTCTGGTTCTCGACCACGGTGATGCCTCCTTTCTTTGGAACCACGTGAACCGGACTCACCCATCGGCTATCGGCAACGGCATAGATCAACCCCTTATCCAGGAGCTTGTAGATCTCCGTCCTCACGACATACATCAAAACCGGGTTGAGTCGCCTCTGCCCATCTCTCTTAGGGATCGACCCCTCCTCTAGAATTATCCGGTGCATGCAGACCGAGGGGTCAATCCCTCGGATATCGGCTAATCTCAAACCAAATTCCTTCTTGTTTTGCTTCAAAATGGCCACAAGTGCTTTTTCATCCTCCATTCCCAAAGTAGCGGAAATGATCACGGGTTTTTGTTCCCCGTCTTCCAAGAACACATACTTGAGGTGGCTAGGCAACGACTTCAACTCCACCTTGTTTTTTGGAGCCTCGATCTCGGCTTCCGGTGAGCTAGGTCGCACAAAGGTGGGGTCGGATATTCTTTCTTCTTCTTCATCCTTAAGGATCTCGGGGCTACTTTCTTCGATGAAATTGGCTTCCACTTCGTCTTCCACGGAATCAACGAAGGAGCAATCCTCCACGTACATGGCAGCGGGGACGGCTTTACCCGTCCGGACGGAGAATGATACTTTCTCACCAAGAACGGTCATCTCGAGTGCACCGTTCTTCACGTCGATCACCGTGTTAGTGGTGGGAATGAATGGTCTTCCCAAGAGAATGGCATGATCTCGCCCATTCTTGGGAACCTCTCCAACGTCGAGTACCACGAAATCTATGGGTACTATCAATCAACCGACCTTTACCAAGATGTCATCCACAATCCCCTTGGGATATCGTATCGATCGGTCGGCGAGCTAGAGGCACATACGAGTCGGCTTGAGATCGCCTAACTCCAACTTCTCGTACACGGCGTACGTCATCAAGTTTATCCCTGCTCCCAAGTCGAGCATTCCAGACACCTCCTTACCATTCCCCACGGCAATCATTATGTTGAAACTCCCGGGGTCTCTGTGTTTCTCGGGGAGCTTGTGCTGACGTATCGCACTTGCTACCTCTGAAACTACTACCTTCTCATTATCAATGAACCTTCTTTTTCTCGACGCGAGGTCCTTGAAGAACTTTATGTATGACGGGATATTTCTGATGATGTCGAGAAGAGGGAGATTTGCGTTCACCTTGGACAAGAGCTGGTAAATCTCCGTGAACTGCTGATCTTGCTTCTCGTTTCTCAACCGATGCGGGTACGGTGGTACGGGAGGCCTATAGGGGTTTTCAGCCTTGTGAAGGGCTGCTCGGCTCGTCTCAGGTGCTTGCACCGAGTTTTCCACCGGTTTCTCTACCGGTTCCTCAATCGGTTCCTTAATCGGGACTCTCTGCTCAGCTACCTCTGGTGTCGGGATGTCTTCTTCCACATCCTCAGTTGGCATTTCGACGTGATTATCAATGACACGTCCGTTCCTAAGTACTGTGACCGCTTTAGCCTGATGCGGTTGACTCGGGATCTGATCCTTCTGAGTAGCCTGTGCTATTTCGTTCATGCGACTATCCATCTGCCTAACCTGCGTCTCGATTCTCTTAATCGCCGCATTCTGATTAGTCATATTGGTCTCCACCCCATCTATCTTCCGCTGATTGTGATTTAGGATGGCCTGAGTCGAGGCCATGAAAGATGTGAACTTCTCGTCTAAGTCTAAAGTCTTAGATGGCACCTGTTGTGGCTAAGGTGGTGGCGGATGGTATGGCTGATGCTGCTGCTGGTATTGAGGCCTCTCGTAACTCTGATTATTTTGCCAATTCTGGTTGCCTGCATTCTAGTATCCCTGATTTTGAGATCGGTTCTGATTGTTATAGTTATGCTGGGACCCTTGCCCGTGCATCTGTGGCTTGTCTTGCTTCCACGAGAAGTTGGGGTGATTTTTCCAGGCCGGGTTGTACGTGTTGGAATAGGGGTCATACTTTTGATTTCCCTGTTGATTTTACCCCTTCATCGCGTTCACCTGTACCTCGGGACCATAGTTCTGATCCATCATCTGTGGTGGAGATGGCATGCCCTGACCACAAGTGCTCGAGAAATGGCCAACCTCCCCACATAAGCTACACGGCTTGATACGTACCTCGATTGATAGAAGAAGGAATAGATACGAAGAACACGGAAATTGGATACCTTGGGTGGAGATCTCAAACCTCTGGGTTAATTCGTGGAATGATTTAGATGAAAACCTAAACCCCAACACGCGATTGACTCAACAATTCGAAGAACGATGAAGACACACGACGAAGTATGGATGCTTCGTAGATTCGCCGGTTGATCTCTTTGGATAATCGAAAAAGAGAACGAATTCGAGAGAGAAATAACTCACATAAAAATAATATAATTGTTCAAAGTTGTTTCTAAAACAATAGGGTTCAAGGCCTTATATAGGCTGACCTAAAAAGACCACAAAAGAAAAGGAAATATGCTGCAAAGTCTCGAAATCGCGAAATCGCGATTTCCATAAAAATCTGGACACCTGTCGGCCGCATGCAGGAGCTGTCGCCCGACACCACCCTGTCGCCCGACAGGGAAATCCTGTCGCCCGACATCTAGCCTTCGTCAGACGGATTTTCCTTCGAACGCAGTCTCGAATCTCTGCAAGTCCGGGTCTTTTCCAAAGCTGTCGGCCGACGGGTATATGGTGTCGGCCGACACCTTGCCAATTTCGTGTCCGAACTCCGCGGCGCGTCCTCGGCTCACGTCTGACCTCTGTTCCAGCGTCTTGCTTGTCGAACCAGCTTGAAACTCCATGTCCTCTGATGGATCGGCCTCCTCGTACATAATCAAGTTGACAAGGCTTGACTTCTCCCGTTCACCAATGGGTTTCTTCATCAGCTCTTGCGCCCATACTTCCTCAATCAATGCTAACAAGCTTGCCTTGAACTTCTTAGCTCTCGAGCGCGTCACTGGTCCAACTGGAACATGCACCGGGTCTTGTATCATGGACGACTCTGGGGCTGCATCATTCCCCTCCTCTTGAAGAGGATTTGTCCTCAAATCCAAGTCGTCACCTGCATCGAACAAACTCAAGTCAGTAACATTGAAAGTAGCACTAACATTATACTCACCTGGGAGGTCCAGTTTGTAGGCATTGTCGTTGATACGCTCCAACACTTGGAATGGTCCATCGCCACGAGGAAGTAACTTCGATCGGCGCTGCAATGGAAATCTCTCCTTGCGCATATGCAACCACACCCAATCACCAGGTTCAAACACTACTTTGCGACGTCCCTTGTTCGCTTGTTCGGCATATTGCTTGGTTCGCCTCTCTATGTTCATCCTCGCCGTCTCGTGTATCTGTTTCACAAAATCAGCCCTTTTCTGGCCATCAAGATCAGTATGCTCATGCACAGGCAAAGGAGATAAATCTAAAGGAGTCAAAGGATTAAAACCATACACAATCTCAAATGGCGAAAACTTAGTAGCAGAATGAACACATCGGTTATAAGCAAACTCAACATGAGGCAAACATTCTTCCCAAGACTTAATGTTTTTCTTTATAATAGCACGTAGTAAAGTAGACAAAGTCCTATTTACTACCTCAGTTTGACCATCAGTCTGGGGATGACAAGTAGTAGAAAACAGCAATTTCGTACCAAGCTTACACCACAATGTCTTCCAAAAATAACTAAGAAACTTGGAATCCCTGTCAGACACAATAGTCCTAGGCATGCCATGCAATCTAACAATCTCTCTAAAGAATAATCCAGCCACATGAGATGCATCATCAGTTTTATGACATGGAATGAAATGTGCCATCTTAGAGAAACGATCAACTACCACAAAAATAGAGTCACTACCTCGCTTAGTCCTAGGTAAACCCATCACAAAATCCATAGAAATATCAATCCAAGGTGATGCAGGAATAGGCAAAGGCGTATACAAACCATGGGCACTAACTCTAGACTTAGCCTGTTTACATGTAAGACAACGACCACATATTCTCTCAACATCACGTTTCATATGAGGCCAAAAGAAATGCTCATGCAACACAGATAAAGTCTTAGCAATTCCAAAATGTCCCATTAATCCCCCACCATGAGATTCAAGCAACAATAAATCACGTAAAGAACATTTAGGCACACACAGTTTATTTTTCCTAAAAAGAAAATCATCATGCCTAAAGTAATCCCCACTAGCAGTATGTTCACATGCTTTAAAAATCTCACCAAAATCATCATCATGCTCATATAAACACTTAATATGCTCAAAGCCAAGTAACTTAGCATCTAAGGTCGAAATTAGAGCATACCTCCGAGAAAGGGCATCAGGCACCACATTCTCCTTACCTTGCTTGTATTTGATGACGTATGGAAACGTCTCAATGAAATCCATCCATCTCGCATGGCGCTTGTTCAGCTTGTTCTGCCCCTTGAGGTGCTTCAACGACTCATGGTCGGTGTGAATGATGAACTCCCGAGGCCATAGATAGTGCTGCCACGTCTGAAGAGCTCTCACCAGGGCATACAACTCCTTGTCATACGTCGGATAGTTCAAAGTAGCTCCATTGAGCTTCTCGCTGAAGTAGGCTATCGGACGTCGTTCTTGCATTAACACTGCACCAATACCAATTCCAGAAGCATCACATTCAATCTCAAAAGATTTAGAAAAATTAGGAAGAGATAGTACCGGGGCGTGTGTCAGCTTGTCCTTCAAATTCTGAAAGGCTTCGTCTTGTGCCTTTCCCCACTTGAACTCCACGTTCTTCTTGATCACGGCGGTTAAAGGTGCCGCCATGCTGCTGAAATTAGGCACAAACCGTCGATAGAAGCTGGCCAGACCATGGAAACTCCGCTTTGGTGTTGGCCACTCTTGGATAGCTCGAATCTTTTCCTCGTCAACCTGTACACCCTGTGCACTAACAACAAAACCAAGGAAAACGACTCTATCCGTGCTAAAGACGCACTTCTTACGGTTAGCATATAATTTCTCCTGCCTAAGTGTAATCAAAACCATCCTCAAATGAACCACATGCTCGTCATGATTTTTGCTATACACTAAGATATCATCAAAGTATACAACAACAAATTTCCCAATAAAAGCACGCAAAACATGATTCATAAGACGCATAAATGTACTAGGAGCATTAGTCAAACCAAAAGGCATAACCAACCAATCATATAAGCCAAGTTTTGTTTTGAAAGCAGTTTTCCATTCATCTCCTTCTTTAATCCTAATTTGATGATATCCACTACGTAAATCAATTTTTGAAAACACGCAGGATCCACATAACTCATCAAGCATATCATCAAGTCTAGGTATGGGATGTCGATACTTTACCGTGATGTTATTAATAGCTCGGCAATCGCAACACATCCGCATCGTGCCATCCTTTTTGGGTACTAGAAGGACTGGTACCGCACAAGGACTCAGACTCTCTTGTACGTGCCCCTTGTTCAACAACTCGCCAATCTGCTTCTCCAACTCCTTCGTTTCCTCCGGGTTGGTGCGGTAAGCCGGGCGGTTTGGTAGCACAGCTCCGGGCACAAAATCGATCTGATGCTCGATCCCTCGGATGGGTGGTAGACCAGGTGGTGTATCCTCCGGGAAAACATCATCGAACTCCTTCAAAACAAACTGAATAGAAGGGGGTAGAGGGGGTAGATCGTTAGTAATAACCAGGTTCCCCTTCCACAACAACACGAACAGTTGCCTCTTCTCATTCACCGCCTCCTTCACTTCACTAGCCCGAGCAAGATAGGCTCTTTGAATCAAGGCATTCTCCTTCTTGGGTAAGGGTTGCTCTTTGGGAGTCGCCCTTGCTGCCTCCTTTTGCATCTGCACTTGATCCTCATAAACTTGTTTAGGAGTGAGAGGAACAAGTGATACCTTTTTATTATTATACTCAAACGAGTAATTGTTGGTGAAACCTTCGTGTATGGCTCTCCTATCGAACTGCCACGGTCGTCCCAACAAGATGTGACTCGCTTGCATCGGGATGACGTCACACAACACCTCATCCTCATACTTCCCAATGCGGAAAGGTACCTTCACTTGCTTGGTCACCTTGATGACGCCGCACTCATTCAACCACTGCAGACGATAAGGCTTCGGATGTTTCACCACAGTCAATCCCAATCGTTGAACCATGGTAGCACTAACCACGTTCGTGCAGCTCCCTCCATCAATGATGACACTACACACCTTATTCTGCACATGACATCTCGTGTGGAAAAGGTTCTCTCGCTGCTCCCTCTCAACGGGCTGTGTCTGGGCACTCAATACTCTCCTAGCTACAAACAGTTGTCCATCAATGGGAAGAATCTCCTCCTCCTCCTCGGAATCCACTGTAGTCGTAGGTGTCGGTTCCTCGTCCTCACCATCAGTCACGACTTCTCCGTCGTCTCTTAAGATCATGAGTCGTCGGTTAGGACACTCACTCATAATGTGCCCAAATCCCTGACACTTGAAACACTTCTTGTCCCGGTTGCGGCTATCAGGATTTGATGAACTGCCCTGAGTCGCTGGACTGGCTCCCTCCGAACGACCTTTAAAGAAGGTCTTCTTCTCATCTCGAGGTGGAACCTCTCTCTTCCATTGGTTCCCTTTAGGTGTAGAACCACTCGGGCCTTGGGGTGATCGCCAGGAAGACTGATTCGGCTTTGCACTGCAAAAACTACCCCTCCTCTTGTGCTGACTCTTAATCTTTATCGCCATGTGAACCATGTCCTCCAATTCGACATACGGTTGCAACTCCACCGCATTACGAATCTCCCAATTCAATCCAGCTAGAAACCGAGCCATGGTAGCTTCTCGATCCTCCTCAATGTTGGCTCGAATCATAGATACCTCCATTTCCTTGAAGTACTCATCCACACTCTTCGACCCCTGTCGTATATTCTGCAACTTGTTGTACAACTCTCGGTAGTAATGAGTAGGAACAAATCGCTTCCTCATCACAGCTTTCATCTCGGCCCACGTTTCAATAGGTTGTTCTCGGTTCCGCCTCCGACTGGTAACAAACTGATCCCACCAAACCAGTGCATATTCAGAGAACTCTATCGCTGCCAACTTCACCTTCTTGAGCTCAGAATAGTTATGACAGTCAAACATCAGATCCACTTTTCGCTCCCACTCAAGATACAACTCAGGATCGTTCTTTCCCAAGAATGAAGGAATATTCATCTTGATGTTGCTCAAGTTGTCATCTACCTCAGGAGCTTCATCATCGTCGGAATTAGCGTCCTTGTTTCGGCCATTCTGACGATGCTGTTCAATTCGACCTATGTTGCGCCGTGCGACTCTCCGATGTTCTGTATTCTCTCGACGAGAGTTTTCCTCTAGGGCAAGTAGTCGATCATGCACCACATCCATCTCAGTTGAGATGATCTTCCCTAGTTCAGTACGCAATGCTTCCATGAGGAACTTAACATGAAGGTTTTCAGTAGACCCCTCCATCGTCTCCTTACTCTTCGATTCTTCAGACATCCTGCACAGAAAAGTTAGTAATAAAAGCAATAAAGTAAAAGAAACCTCACCACCTCACAAACGCTCGTGTATCACTCAAGATGGAATTCACTCAGCACTCGTGTTTCACTCAGGTATGGCTCTTTTCACTCTAATTTTCTCACACACTCTGCCTTTTACCACTCATATACTCTCTCAAAATATCGAACTACTCGACCTACCAAATGAGCTCAGACTCGACAAGACCCACAAAACACATAACTACGACGTAGAAAGGAACAAAGAAATCGGGAAAAATTCCGGAACGAAAAAAAAATACGATAGCACCAAATTAGCTCAAAACGATGTCGAAAAACTCAGGAATCAAACACAAAAATATGGTCGAAGAAAATTTTTCCTGCCAAACTTCTCCAACTTCTCGTACACGGCGTACGTCATCAAGTTTATCCCTGCTCCCAAGTCGAGCATTCCAGACACCTCCTTACCATTCCCCACGGCAATCATTATGTTGAAACTCCCGGGGTCTCTGTGTTTCTCGGGGAGCTTGTGCTGACGTATCGCACTTGCTACCTCTGAAACTACTACCTTCTCATTATCAATGAACCTTCTTTTTCTCGACGCGAGGTCCTTGAAGAACTTTACGTATGACGGGATATTTCTGATGATGTCGAGAAGAGGGAGATTTGCGTTCACCTTGGACAAGAGCTGGTAAATCTCCGAGAACTGCTGATCTTGCTTCTCGTTTCTCAACCGATGCGGGTACGGTGGTACGGGAGGCCTATAGGGGTTTTCAGCCTTGTGAAGGGCTGCTCGGCTCGTCTCAGGTGCTTGCACCGAGTTTTCCACCGGTTTCTCTACCGGTTCCTCAATCGGTTCCTTAATCGGGACTCTCTGCTCAGCTACCTCTGGTGTCGGGATGTCTTCTTCCACATCCTCAGTGTTGGAAATCGATATCCCGGAATTAATAAATTTAAATTAATAAATCATCTAATTAATTCCGACCGAAATCCTTCGAATATCCGGATTGTCAAAATTGCGGAACCGACAATCCAATCGAAATCCTTTCGCCGGAAACCACCGCGAACCACCACGCATGCCGGAGCCCGACCAAGGTAGCCGCCGTGGGATGAACCCACGGCAAACCCTAGCCGAGCCCCTTGCATGGGCCTCGCGATCGCGGTTGCGCGATCGCCGGGATGCCAAGCATCCCCGGGGCTGCTCCGAGCAGCCCCCCGGCGGTGAGTCCGGCGACTCACCGCCACCGCCGGTCGAGGAGGGCGGTCTACCCAGCAGACCCGCCGCGGCTCCAGCCGCGGCTGCCCAGCGATCGACCCTACGGGGTTCGATCGCTCGCCCCGGCGTCCAGCCGGGGCTCCTCTTCGCACGCGCCGCCAGGAGCGGTGGGGTACCGCCACGGCACCAGCCCGTGGCACCCCGCGGTCGACGTGAAGTCGACCGCATGCCCCGGCGTCCAGCCGGGGCCTCTCCTATGTCCGGCGACGTGCATGCGCACGATCACCACCGTGGGTCCGCCGATCGCGGTGGTCCGGTGGTCATCGTAGACCACCACCACGCGTTCGGCCCTCGGTCCGGTGTTCGTCCCTCGGATCTTTGGTTCATGATATTTTCACGATAATTAAAGGTTAAAATCATAAAGAGGGTTTTACGATTTACCTCGTTCTCGTTGTTCGGAAAAACGTAGAACTCAATTTGATGACCTTGAGATCTTCCCACGTATTCCTTGCACTAGCCCGGACGTCGTGTGGGCGACGATCTACCGAACTCCATGGATCTCCTTCACGAACTCTCTAGACTAATCAAGTATGATTATCTTGTCTTGTCAAATTGTGAAGACCATGTAGTGCTTTTATAGGCTACGTAGGGGATCTTAAGGAGGTGGAATATTGGGCTTCCAATAATAGTGATTAAATTGAGCCCAAGCCCAAATCTATTAATCCTTACTATTATTAATTAATTCTATTTTCCACTATATAAAATTAATTGCACTCCCAATATTAAACCATATTATATCAAATAATATTTCTCCGGTAGTATTATTTATTCCGTGTATTTAAGATATAAATATCCATGAATAAAATTAATTTATTGCTAATTAATTTATTCATCTCTTTATATCCGAGACTAGTACCATTCAACCTTAATTATTATGCGGAACGAATCCACCTGCAGGGTTTACATAATAATTCCTTATGAACTCATCTCGGGGATATTATCAACCCTTCCGGGATACACTTTCCCGTCAAGTATTCATGGCATGTCATAAATAAAATATAGTGACCCAACTTAACCGGTAATTAACCCAATAATTAAATCGGTTAATTCCTTTGGTAAATCAAAGTCACTTATATTAAATATACACACCCGCAATAATATCGGGGATTAAGAATAAAATACACTGAGACTCGAATCGATTATCGCCGGCAATCCTAATCGATGAATCTCAACGATCCGCTCAATACACCAAGTGTACAAGTGTGATAAAATAATTAAGACAAATTATTTTCTCTCTCACACAACGACTATACCGATGGATTGGTCCATGTCCATCTAGGTCGTGAGCAACTGTTCGATTAAATACGAGTAACCGATAGTATGATCTTCTGTGTGGGCCCGACACACCATACTAACTACAACGTATAGAATCCAGGACTATAATTTGCATATATTTAATTATAAATAATTAAACGCAAATAATTGTTTATTTAATTAAATAGATTAGTGGCAATGGATCGTGAGTTTACGTTACTTAAATCTAGACATTAAGTACACAACTCCAACAATCTCCCACTTGTACTAAGGTCTAGTCATTTCCTCCAAACTCCCGACTCCCATACTCATCACGTGCTTAAGTTGTACTTCCAAGAAGTACTATGTGAATGAGCACTCTAGGTTGCCGCTCTGAAGTTATCTTGGTGACTACAGCGTCGTCTCCCTCGACGATGACTCGTATCAGGTGGTACTTGCACTATGTGTTATCTTACACTTATGGACTAGTGATTTCTTACCATTTGCCATTGCACCGCTATTTACATAGCCTTTGGCAAATTAAGAATCACATCTAAGTCCCAGAGATTATCCCGGAGTTATACCAAAACTTCCGCTGCCTCTGAGGCCGCTATTTGGTTACCCATGGCAGAGTCCGAAAAGCATCGTGCTTATAACTCTTCCATGTTAAAACTCCTTCTCCTTTAATAGTGAAACACATAGCCTGATATCGACTTACACCGGTCCTCATTCGATTAGAAATCTAAGAGAATGTAATCCAAAGGAAAAACTCGTCTGCTTCGTAGTCTAGAACAGTACTTCGAAAGTACTTTTACGGCAGTCGAATATTCCTTTCCAGGATTACCTTGATATCCTCCCAGTATGCTAACCACATAGCCGATATCAGGTTCTCGTTTTTCAACATTGCATTTATTAAGCTTTCCACACTCAAAGTGTAGGAAACTGCTTTCATTGCTTCTATCTCCTTTTGTGTTCCAAAACACATATCCTTAGATAGATGCATTCGATCCGTCTCTGAAAGGTAACGAACCTTTCTCGGAATCATGCATGTTAAAACGAACCATAATCATATATATGTAAGATGTCCAGGAAAAGTACAATGTTCTTTCTAGAGATCCAAGATCTCAAGAATATGTCCAACTTCTTCCTTTATCTTTCATAATGATTCATCTAGACAACCATCATTTTATGTCTGATAACATCTTTACATTGTTGCCAATGATAAGAGTGTCATCTACATAAAACCTCCGAGAAACACCACCTTGTTTTCCATCACGTTTCCAATACACACAATTCGTCTATGCCTTTGATGAATCCATAAAATGGACTATCTCATCAATTTGCAAGTACCACGAACTCAATGCTTTGTTTCAATCCATAAATGGATCAACTAAGCTTGTACTCTAAATGATGTCGCCTCTTAGCAATAATCCTTATTGCTCTCCAAGAAGGCACATTTAGATCTAGTACGGCCTTCATGTAGATCTAGGGATCGATTTCATGTATACTAGGTCTAGAGTCCGAAGACTCTCCTAGTCTTATGAATATCTCCAGTTGTCCCACAACCTCCCACTACAATGGCATTCCGGTGTATAAACAGTGATAACAGTAGGTGCAGTTAGTGGTGTACCTCTACTCGGCTCGGCTGGTTCTAAGTCTTAATCTTTCTCTCTCATTTCAAAGTATTACGTCACCTTGGGCTTGTGGTTCATTATATAGTCTTTCTCTAAGAACCGGGCGTTAGAACTTATAACGTCCTTCTGGTTCATAGTACTATTGAACATACATCTTTTGTTCTTCTAGGATATTCTACAACCGCATTTGAATGCGCCGTTGTTTCCAGACATATCCATAGAACACAGGTAGTTCCGTATAACTCATCTTTTACTATCTCTATAAGAGTTCCATTTCTTATTTACGACACACCATTTCTACACTAAAAGTGTATGGTGTAGTCATTTGGGATCATCCCAACCTCTGATCAGTATGCCATGCATTCCTCAGACAGGTACTTGCCTCCGCGATCAAATCGCAGGCTACAAATGGATATACCTTGATGGTTCTCCACAATAGCTTTGTGTCCATTGACTTGTCAAAACACTTGCTTTTGTGGCACATCAGGTATTCTAATCCATTTCTCGAGTAATCATCAAATGAAGTACTCGTACCTTATTGTCTGAGTAGACATAGGTCTGCATACATCAGAGTCAATCAATTCTTATACTTGTCCGGATCTTATATCTTATATCCATAAAGGATTGCTTAGTCATATTATCTTCCAAATTAGATTCTTAGGTCGGAAGGTCCACTCCCTCAACTTAATTGATCAAATATCAATTTTCGACCTTTGAACTTCTTATTTGAATAAACATGACTCGGCATAAGAATCCACAAGTATAATTGATAAAGAAATCTCTTATTAGTAAAACGAGTTTCATACTACGGTTCGTTGCATCGTGGTGGACTCAAGATTCATCATTTATATATTGCTAGCCAATGTACCAAAATAGATAATATCATTATTTCTTCTTATAACCATCAAATGATTAAAAGAAATAAAATATCCATTTATTAGAAATCTAGAACAAAGTTCTTTCTAATATGAAAGGTACATAAAAGCAATAACTCAAAATGAAATCCTATAAAATGTCCTCCACTGCAACTGCTGCCTCCTCCACAGCATTGCCCATGTAGACTACGATCTTTTCTTTTCCAAGTCGTTTAGGTTTCCTGGAACCTCTTGCATTTAAAATGCACATACCGTCAGTGGTCCCATATCTACACACCAGGTTCCGGTAGATAATACCACTGACTATGTTTTACGACTAAAGAAAATTTCGTACTTTCTTTGAGAGGATAATCAGACTTCCAGTACCCAGACTGTTTGCATTGAGAACACTTGCCTATTGGCTTTCTCGTCCCATCTCGTGGTCCAAAGAGAACCACTGGGTTCCTTTGCTTTCTTGTCCTTTCCCCCGATTCATGCCTTTAGGTTCGAAACCTTTGGCATTGGCTACAAGAGCTTGTGATTTCCGTCTCAACTCGTCTAAAAGGTAAATCATCTCAAAAACGTTTTTAAGCGTTTCCTCGAAGTGACTGGCCTCTATGAGTATCCTCATCGCTTCTTGTCTAGCCGCATATGTCAATAGGCTCGGAAGGATAAAGCTCATTGAGTAAAACCTTGTACTCTTCAACAGTTTGGGTAATGTCTAGATCTCTATTCCAATCATTACATTTAGGGACCAATGAGTTTAAAATCCTTACGTATCCTAGAAAGTGGGTTCAAAGCCATATCCTAATCTATGAGCACATATAACAACAAACAATCGATTTAATCTCCGATATTATCTCCCTCAAATAATATCATTAAACCACTAATCACATCTAAAATCCCATCAGGTAAGGCAAGCCACGTTCGTGTGGACGTTTACTTATCCAAATGATTTAGCAATTAGATTTACTTCGGTCGTACATCAATTATAGCGTTACTTCGTTGGGAAGAATACTATAAAGCGTACCTAAGTGTAAACCATTACTCAGTATCTAAGAAGATTGTTTGGGACACGTATATTCACCGCAAGCCACGTTCGTGTGGACGTTTACGTTAACATACGCTCTCTTACTCCCTTCTATAACTGTCTACATCAATTGTTCCAAAATCCCATTCAATGTAGCAAGCCACGTTCGTGTGGACGTTTACTACACCAAAAGACTTTTACAATTGACTCCCAATTACTTGAATCATTTAATCTTGTAAATCAAGACGCGGAGAATCATAAGTGAAACTCAAAGTTTCTAACCAGTGATTCACCATGCGAACAACCCTATCTCTCATAAAATGAGGGAGCCGAGCAGACAATCGATCCACCTTTAAAAGATGGTACGACAGCCTCTAATTTGTGTCCTCGACATGACCAAGTGGCTTTGGCTCCATTCCACTCCCCGGGGTGAGAATGAGTCGACTTGAAATCAGTTTTGGAAAGACAAATTAGGCATTGTTTGATAGACTAAATCAATGTTTCTCGTAAGAGGAATTACAAGAATTCTCCTCCAATGACTTGTCTATACGAACTTCAAAAGTCCATAAAAGTCACCAAGAGAACAGCAATGGAGACCATGGATATGTTGATGGGATTCGATGTCCCGGGCTATAAAAAATTGCGGAACCGATAACCCGACCGAAAACCCTATCGCCGGAGACCGCACGAACACCAACTCATCCGCAGGAGTCCGACCTTTGGAGACTACGCATCCGAAGATACGCAGCCCGCCCCCAGCCGATTTTCTCCCACGAGTCGGATCTACGAACGCAAACCACACGCGAAGAACCGGGCTCGACAAGAGCGTCGCCGCGGGATAAACCCGCGGCTAAACCCTAGCCGAACCCCATCCGCGGGGTTCGCGATCGCCGTGCATGGCGATCGCTGGGGCTGCTCCGGCAGCCCCCGGATGACGGTGAGTCCGGCGACTTCACCGCCGTCGCCACCTGGAGGGGGGAACCACCAGTCGCGGCGCGAAGCCGCGGCGTCCAGCCACGGCCTTCTCCTCTTGCGCGCACCACCGGCGGAGGGAGGCCGGGGGGTTCGATCCGCCGTGGCTCCAGCCCACGGCCGAACCCCCAGCGATCGACTTCACATCGATCGCTCGCCCCGGCGTCCAGCCGGGGCTCCCTTCACGCCCGCGCGCCGGCGGTCGAACCCTAGGGTTCGGCCGCCCCTTCTTCGATCCCGACGGGGATCGCGAGATCCCCGTATCCCGGTCTCGACGTTCCCGGATCGCGTCGTTCATGTATACATCACAATTATTCAACGTACATAATCATAGAAGGGGGTTTCTCGATTATTACCTCGAATCGTTGTGCGGAGAAACGAATTCGGTTGACGACCTTGCGATCTTCCTACGTATTCCTTGCACCTCGTCCGAACGTCGTGTGGGCGACGATCTATCGGATTCCTATGGATCTTCCTCACTCTCAGAACTTTATGAATTCCGTAGGTTTTCTTGTGTTATGAAAAGTGAAGACCATGTAGTGCTTATATAGGCTACGTAGGGGATCATAAGGAGAATAAATATTGGGCTTCAATATTGAAAATTAAATTGGGTCCAACCCAAATCTATTAATTCTTATCAATATTAATTTTATTTATTTTCCACTATATAAATAAAATTGCACTCCCAATATTATTCCATATTATATCAAATAATATTTCTCCACCTTAGTGTTATTTATTCCGTGTATTTAAGATTTAAATATCCATGAATAAATTTATTTATTGCTCAATAAATTATATTCATCTCTTGAATCCGAGACTAGTACCATTCAACCTTAATTATTGTGCGGAACGAATCCACTCATGAGGTTTACACAATAATTCCTTATGAACTCATCTCGGGGATATTATCAACCCTTCCGGGATACACTGCCCCTTCAAGAATTCACGGCATGCCATATACAAAATATAGTGACCCAACTTAACCGGTAATTAACCCAATAATTAAATCGGTTAATTCCTTTGGTAAATCAAAGTCACTTATATTAAATATACACACCCGCAATTGTTTCAGGGATTATGAATAAAATACTCCGAGTCTCAAATCAATTATCGCCGAGCAATCCTAATTGATGAGTCTCAATTGATCCGCCCAATACACCAAGTGTACAAGTGTGATAAAATAATTAAGATAAATTATTTTCTCTCTCACACAACGACTATACCGATGGATTAGTTCGTGTCCATCTAGGTCGTGAGCAACTGTTCGATTAAATACGAGTAACCGATAGTATGATCTTCTGTGCGCCCATGCAGCACCATACTAACTACAACGTATAAAATCCAGAACTATGATTTGCATATAATTAAATGCAAATAATTGTTTATTAATTAAATAGATTAAATGCTATGATCGGGAGTTTACCGTTACTTAAATCTAGACATTAAGTACACAACTCCAACAATCTCCCACTTGTACTAAGGTCTAGTCATTTCCTCCAAACTCCCGGTTCCCATACTCATCACGTGCTTTAAAGTGTACTTCCGAGAAGTACTATGTGAGTGAGCAATCTAGGTTGCCGCTCTGAAGTTATCTTGGTGACTACTACGTCGTCTCCCTGACGATGACTCGTATCAGGTGGTACTTGCTCTATGTGTTAACATCACTTTTGACTTATGACCTCTTCTAGTTCACCGTGCACCGCTATCTAATAGCCTTTGGTAAACTAAGAGTCATATCCAAGTCAAGAGGTTATCCCGGAACCTAACCAAAACTTCCGCTGCCTCTGAGGCTGCTATTCGGTTATGAGAGAGTCTGAGAAGCGTCCTGCTTATCACTCTTTCACTTCATGGTTCCACCTCTTTCTAAAAGTGAACACATAGCCTGATATCGACTTTCACTGGTCCTTCTCTGATTTTTGGATCTGAGAATCTGTAATCTAAGAAGATTTCGTCTTGCTCAAGCCAGTACTATGAAAGTACTCTTCCAGCATTCGAACATCCCTTATCCAGATTACTTTGATATCCTCCCACTACGCAAACCGCATAGTTGATATCAGGTTCTTTGTTTTACAACATTGCATCTATAAAGCTTTCCATACTTGAAGTATAGGAAACTGCTTTGTCTTCATCTATCTCCTTCATGTGTTCGAACACACACCCTTTAGATAGATGTATATTCTGTCTCTGAAAGGCAATAACCTTTCTCAGAAGTATGCATGTTTAAAACAAACCTTAATCATATAAGATGTGATGGAGTAGTATACTTAATGTCTAGATTTGAGTATTCTGAACTCTGTATGCACTTTCATTTACCTATTAATTACAGACATTCATTTGCTTTTAATTATTGTTAATTAAATACATGCAAATTATAGTCCTGGATTTTATACGTTGTAGTTAGTATGGTGTTGCATGGGCACACAGAAGATCATACTATCGGTTACTCGTATTTAATCGAACAGTTGCTCACGACCTAGATGGACACGGACCAACCCATCGGTATAGTCGTTGTGTGAGAGAGAAAATAATTTATCTTAATTATTTTATCACACTTGTACACTTGGTGTATTGAGCGGATCGATTGAGACTCATCAATTAGGATTGCTCGGCGATAATTGATTTGAGACTCGGAGTATTTTATTCTTAATCCCTGAAACAATTGCGGGTGTGTATATTTAATATAAGTGACTTTGATTTACCAAAGGAATTAACCGGTTTGATAATTGGGTTAATTACCGGTTAAGTTGGGTCACTATATTTTATATATGGCATGCCGTGAATTCTTGAAGGGGCAGTGTATCCCGTAAGGGTTGATAATATCCCCGAGATGAGCTCATAAGGATTTATTATGTAAACCTCGCGAGTGGACTTGTTCCGCATAATAAATAAGGTTGAGTGGTACTAGTCTCGGATATAAGAGATGAATAAATTTATTAAGCAATAAATAAATTTTATTCATGGATATTTAAATCTTAAATACACGGAATAAATAATACTAAGTTGGAGAAATATTATTTGATATAATATGAATAATATTGGGAGTGCAATTTTATTTATATAGTGGAAAATAAATAAAATTAATATTGATAAGAATTAATGGATTTGGGTTGGACCCAATTTAATTTTCAATATTGAAGCCCAATATTTATTCTCCTTTTGATCCCCTTCATAGCCTATAAAAGCACTACGTGGTCTTCACTTTACTAACCTACGTTACGCCAACAATAAAGTTCTGAGAGTGAAGAGGATCCATAAGTTCGATAGCTCGTCGCCCACCCGACGTTCGAACAAGTGCAAGGAATACGCGGGAAGGTCACGAGGTCGTCGATTTCGTTTCTCCGAACAACGAATCGTAGGTACAATTCTCAACCCCCTTGTTAATTGTTCGATTTGGTTTTATCGAGAATACCGTAGGACGAAGATCCGAAGTAAGAAACCATGAACGGGGGACGATCGCGTGGTGGTGGCGAAGCCACCGGACCACAGGCGATCGCCCGGGCTAGAGTTTCGCGGGCATGGGGGCGAACCCTCGGCTGGGCCGAGGGTGTGCGATCGACCACGAGGGTCGATCCCTGGGCACGGGCTGGAGCCGTGCCCTACCCCGCCGTGAAGGCGGGGGCCTCCTGGTGGTGGCGGGTCGCCGGACCCGCCGCTGGGGCTGTCGGAACAGCCCCACCCCGATCGATCGCCGGCGCGCGATCGATCTCTCGATCGTATGAACCCCGGCTCGCGGGGGTTCGGGTGGGGGCGGGCTGTGCGTCCTCGGATGCATGGTCTCCAAAGCCCGGACTCCGGCGGATGAGTCGGTGTTCGTATGATCTCCGGCGAAGGGTTCGTTCGGGTTATCGGTTCCGCAATTTTGATAACCCGGGATAGCGAATTCCAACAATTGGTATCAGAGCGTGGTTTACGTTCGCGGTATTTTCGATAAAATTGTTCTACCTTGCAGGGATCCGACTATTATGGCTTGATGATTATTCGTTTAATTATTTTGTCATGTGATTGTTGGTTTTATTAAACTCTCGGACATGTCGAGATTCGTTTTTGGTGGTGAATGCTTGTAATAGTAAAAATTCGGGGGTTGACCGAATTTAGGATTTATTATTATGTTCGTTGTTTTTCCGGAAAATGTATAGGGTCGATTTCGTGTATAGAATCGATACCGGAATTGTAATTTAGATTTTTGTAAATTTATTTTGCGATTGGATCGAATCGAAGACCACCGGAGAAGACGAAGTGACGAAAAGACGAAGGACCGGGATCGATCAATCCCCATGATCGATCCCGAGGGGATCGATCGACCCGCGGCCCTAGGCGGGCTGTCCGTGGGAGACTCGGCCACGCCGGCCACCAGTGGTGGTGGCGCGTGGGCTGGGCGGCGGTGGCGCGTGCCCTAGGCGGCGGTCGGCGAAGGTGGGGGTGGTTCGGGGTTCCCCAACCCGGGCTACTCCTACCGGAAATATACTTTCCTAATTAATTCGTTGTTTCCTATTTTGATTATTTCTTTATGGAATATTCTAGAAAAATAGAGAAAGAATTAATTTAGTACTAAATTTATTTTTCCTATTTGATTATTCCTACTCATGGGAATATTCATGGATTAGGAATAAAATAAATTTGGAAAAGTATAAGAGTCCTAAATTATTTTATTTCTTTATTTCATTATGGATATCATCTAGAATATTCCAAGAGGATCTTGGATAGATTATTCTAGAGATTTAATGAAGTGGAAAAAGAAAATAAAATAAATAAAAATATTAATAATATTTAATTTTATTTTTGATATATTCAATTGACTTAATTTTCGAATTAAGTAACTTTTGGATTAATTGAAAATAAATAGATTTAAATATTGGATATTAATATTCTCGTCACTTGGAGCATTCAAGAAACGAAGACCAAAGACTAGAAGATGCGTACGGGGATGTGATGAAGCCATAATAGTCGGAAAATAATATTCTAGTATTATTTTGACTATGTGATAATACTATGTGCTTTATTACATGTATGCATGCTATATGTGTTTACTTTTATGCACTAGATAGCGTATCCCTTTATTATAAAAAGCTAAGTGGGAGAGGGTATGGAAACATACCCATGGTCTCCATTGCTGCTCTCTTGGTGACTTTTATAAACTTTTGAAGTTTATATAGATAAGTTATTGGAGGAGAGTTCTTGTAATTCCTCTTACGAGAAACATTAATTAAGTTTATCAAACAATGCCTAATTTGTCTTTCCAAAGCTGATTTCAAGTCGACTCATTCTCACCCCGGGGAGTGGAATGGAGCCAGAGCCACTTGGTCATGTAGAGGACACAAATTAGAGACTTTCGTGCCATACTTTTATAGATGGGTCGTTTGTCTGCTCGGCTCCCTCATTTATGAGAGATAGGGTTGTTCGCATGGTGAATCACTGGTTAGAAACTTCGAGTTTCACTTATGATTCTCCACGTATTGATTTGCGAGATTAAATGGATCAAGTAATTGGGAGTCAATTATAAAAGTCTCTTAGTGTAGTAAACGTCCACACCACGTGGCTTGCTATGCTGACGGACTTTGGATTAATTGATGTAGACAGTTGTAAATATTTATGAAGAGTTGTGAAGTTATCGTAAACGTCCACACCACGTGGCTTGCGGTGATGTAGCGATTCCAAGTAACTTATTTTGGTACTGAGTAATGGTTTACACTTAGATACGCCTTATAGTATTCCTCCCCACGAGGTTCCGCTATAAGCGATGTATGGCCAAAGAAAATCTAATTGCTAAATCATTTGGGTGGGTAAACGTCCACACCACGTGGCTTGCCTTACCTGATGGGATTTTAGATGTGATTAGTGATTTAATGATATTATTTGAGGGAGATAATATCGGATATTAAATTGTTTGTTTGTTTTATGTGCTTATAGGTTAGGAATGACTGTGACCCCACTTTGTGATATACTTAAAGATGAAAACTCACCGGTTCCATATGGTGATGATTGGAAAAGAAATCTGGACATTGTCCAGACTGTTGAGCTTTCTGAATCCACTGTTGGTCCAACTACGTTGAGACATGGTGTGGAAGCTAGGCAAGAGGTGTTTGACATACCCACGGAATCGTTCCTCAATGAGTCCCTTAAAACTGGCTCAGCGAAGGCGATTTTTGTGCGTAAGTTAAGAGAAACACGAGCTCTTGTGGCTAGGCTAAAAGAAAAGCGTGCAAAGAGACCCAGTGGTTTAAAACCACAGATTGGGGTAAGCAAGCGGTTTCGCAGATGCTTTCGATGCAAACAGTTTGGGCACTGGAGGTCTGATTGTCCTCTCATCAAAGGTACGAAATTTTCCTTAGTCACTGAAACATTGTCAGCGGTGATATCTACCAGCACCTGGTGTGTAGATACGGGTGCCACTGACCATGTCTGCAATTCATTGCAGGGGTTCCAGGAAACCCGGAGACTTAGAGAGGGAGAAATCGTGGTCTACATGGGCAATGCCGCGAAGGTGGCGGCTGTTGCAGTGGGAGACGTTCACTTACGTTTCAGTAGTGATAGGGTTTTAGTTTTACGTAATTGTCTTTATGTACCCAACTTTAGAAAGAATTTAATTTCAGTTTCTAAACTTATTATGAATGGATATTCTGTTTCTTCTGACCACTCTGTGATCATAAGAAGAAATAGTGAAATTATCTGTTCTGGTACATTGATAGACGATTTGTATGTGCTAAATCCTGAGTCTAACACGATGCAACTAACCGAGAGTAATAACACATCTACGAACACCAATAAGAGAAAGGAACCTTCTAAGATGAATCAATTATACTTGTGGCATCTAAGGCTAGGTCATATAAACTCGAATAGGCTTCAAAGGTTGAAAGCTGATGATTTAATCACTGGCGTTGAAGGAGAGGACCTTCCAACCTGCGAATCCTGTTTAGAGGGAAAAATGACTAAACGTCCTTTTTCTGGTAAAGGACGAAGAGCTGAACAAGTATTGGATTTGATTCACTCTGATGTATGCGGACCTATGTCTACTCAGGCAAGGGGAGGGTACGAGTACTTCATCACTTTCACCGATGATTACTCAAGGTATGGATATATTTACCTGATGCGCCACAAGAGCGAATCCTTTGGCAAGTTCAAAGAGTTCAAGGCTCTTGTGGAGAACCTTCGTGGTAAATCCATAAAATGCCTGCGATCTGATCGCGGAGGCGAGTACCTGTCTGGAGAATTCAAGGCATACTTGGCAGAGAATGGGATTGAATCCCAGCTGACCTCACCATATACTCCTCAGCAGAATGGTGTGTCAGAAAGAAGGAATAGGACTCTTATGGAGATGGTGCGATCGATGATGAGTTACTCGGATTTACCTGTTATGTTCTGGGGACTTGCCTTGGAAACAGCGGCGTACATTCTGAATAGGGTTCCGACCAAAACGGTACCAACCACACCCATGGAATTGTGGAGTGGGCGTAAGCCTAACTTGGGACACATTCGAATCTGGGGTTGTCCAGCACATGTGTTGCGACAAGGCGCCGATAAGTTAGAACCTAGATCAGAAATACGGCTGTTTGTAGGATACCCGAAAGGAACTAAGGGTGGCATGTTCTATAGTCCTACGGACCAGAAGATCGTTATAAGTACTAACGCTCGGTTCCTAGAGGAAGACTATGTCATGGACCACAAGCCCAAAAGTGACATAATACTTGATGAGTTGAGAGGTAACGAGGAAGACCTGGATACAGCCGAACCGAGTATAGATACACCACTAGAACCTGCACCTAATACTGTCACTGTTAATACACCGGAATGCCGTCGTAGTGGGAGGGTTGTTAAACAACCAGATAGATGGATTGGACTGGGTGAGTCTTCGGACTCTGGACCTGGAGTTCATGAAATCGATCCCTGGACCTATGATGAGGCGGTACAAGATATAGATGCGTCTTCTTGGAAGAAAGCAATGAAATCCGAAATAGAATCTATGGATTCTAATAAAGTCTGGAATCTTGTAGAACCACCAAGCGGCGTAAAGCCAATTGGGTGTAAATGGGTCTACAAGAGAAAGAGAGGATCTGACGGAAAGGTTGAAACCTTTAAAGCTCGGCTTGTTGCGAAAGGATATACTCAGAAAGAGGGAATCGATTATGAGGAGACCTTCTCGCCGGTAGCTAAGATAAAGTCGATCCGGATTCTCTTATCCATAGCAGCTCATATGGATTATGAGGTGTGGCAAATGGATGTCAAGACAGCTTTCCTTAATGGAAGTCTTGACGAGACGATTTATATGAAACAACCAGAAGGATTCATTGCTAAGGGGCGAGATCATCTAGTGTGCAAGCTTAATCGATCCATTTATGGATTGAAACAAGCCTCGAGATCTTGGAACCTGCGGTTTGACGAAGTGGTCCAATCTTTTGGATTCAGTCAAAGCATGGACGAATCGTGTGTGTATTGGAAACGTGATGGAAAGAAGGTGGTGTTTCTCGTGCTTTATGTAGACGACATTCTTCTCATTGGCAACAGTGTGAAAATGTTATCAGACATAAAGGGATGGTTATCTAGACAATTCGATATGAAAGATTTGGGAGAAGTCGGACATGTTCTAGGGATCAAGGTTATAAGGGATCGCCGGAATAGAACATTGTACCTATCCCAGCAATCTTACATAGACACGATTCTGGCTCGTTTTAACATGCAAAATTCCAAGAAGGGTGAACTACCCTTCAGTAAAGGAACTTATCTTTCTAAGGATATGTGTCCTCGGACACAGAAGGAGAAAGATGAAATGAAAGCAGTTCCCTACGCTTCGGCTGTGGGAAGCTTAATGTATGCAATGTTATGTACGAGGCCTGATATCTGCTATGCTGTTGGCGTAGTAGCGAGATATCAGAGTAACCCTGTAAAGGCTCATTGGACTGCCGTAAAGAGCATTTTCAAGTATTTGCGAAATACTAAGGATTATGTTCTAAGTTACGGGGCAGACAATCTTATGCCTTTGGGTTATACGGATTCGGATTTCCAAGCTGATAAGGACCGGCGAAAGTCGACATCAGGCTATGTGTACACTATGGGAGGTGGAGCCGTATCATGGAGGAGTGTTAAGCAAAAGTGCATTTCAGACTCTACCATGGAAGCTGAATACGTTGCAGCCCCAGAGGCAGCGAAAGAGTCAGTTTGGTTCCTTAACTTCCTCCAGGACTTAGATGTGATTCCGAGTTTGCCCAAGGCTATGACAATTTATTGTGATAATAGCGGTGCAGTGGCAAACAGTAAGGAACCACGGTCCCATAGTGCTATGAAACACATAGAGCGCAAGTACCACCTGATTCGAGACATCGTCAAGAGGGGCGATGCGATAGTCACCAAGATAGCTTCGGAGGACAACCTAGCGGACCCTTTCACCAAGATACTTCCTAAGGAAGTATATTTCAAGCACTTGGAGGGTTTGGGAGTCAGAAGTTTGGAGGATAAGACTAGACCTTAGTATAAGTGGGAGATTGATGGAGTAGTATACTTAATGTCTAGATTTGAGTATTCTGAACTCTGTATGCACTTTCATTTACCTATTAATTACAGACATTCATTTGCTTTTAATTATTGTTAATTAAATACATGCAAATTATAGTCCTGGATTTTATACGTTGTAGTTAGTATGGTGTTGCATGGGCACACAGAAGATCATACTATCGGTTACTCGTATTTAATCGAACAGTTGCTCACGACCTAGATGGACACGGACCAACCCATCGGTATAGTCGTTGTGTGAGAGAGAAAATAATTTATCTTAATTATTTTATCACACTTGTACACTTGGTGTATTGAGCGGATCGATTGAGACTCATCAATTAGGATTGCTCGGCGATAATTGATTTGAGACTCGGAGTATTTTATTCTTAATCCCTGAAACAATTGCGGGTGTGTATATTTAATATAAGTGACTTTGATTTACCAAAGGAATTAACCGGTTTGATAATTGGGTTAATTACCGGTTAAGTTGGGTCACTATATTTTATATATGGCATGCCGTGAATTCTTGAAGGGGCAGTGTATCCCGTAAGGGTTGATAATATCCCCGAGATGAGCTCATAAGGATTTATTATGTAAACCTCGCGAGTGGACTTGTTCCGCATAATAAATAAGGTTGAGTGGTACTAGTCTCGGATATAAGAGATGAATAAATTTATTAAGCAATAAATAAATTTTATTCATGGATATTTAAATCTTAAATACACGGAATAAATAATACTAAGTTGGAGAAATATTATTTGATATAATATGAATAATATTGGGAGTGCAATTTTATTTATATAGTGGAAAATAAATAAAATTAATATTGATAAGAATTAATGGATTTGGGTTGGACCCAATTTAATTTTCAATATTGAAGCCCAATATTTATTCTCCTTTTGATCCCCTTCGTAGCCTATAAAAGCACTACGTGGTCTTCACTTTACTAACCTACGTTACGCCAACAATAAAGTTCTGAGAGTGAAGAGGATCCATAAGTTCGATAGCTCGTCGCCCACCCGACGTTCGAACAAGTGCAAGGAATACGCGGGAAGGTCACGAGGTCGTCGATTTCGTTTCTCCGAACAACGAATCGTAGGTACAATTCTCAACCCCCTTGTTAATTGTTCGATTTGGTTTTATCGAGAATACCGTAGGACGAAGATCCGAAGTAAGAAACCATGAACGGGGGACGATCGCGTGGTGGTGGCGAAGCCACCGGACCACAGGCGATCGCCCGGGCTAGAGTTTCGCGGGCATGGGGGCGAACCCTCGGCTGGGCCGAGGGTGTGCGATCGACCACGAGGGTCGATCGCTGGGCACGGGCTGGAGCCGTGCCCTACCCCGCCGTGAAGGCGGGGGCCTCCTGGTGGTGGCGGGTCGCCGGACCCGCCGCTGGGGCTGTCGGAACAGCCCCACCCCGATCGATCGCCGGCGCGCGATCGATCTCTCGATCGTATGAACCCCGGCTCGCGGGGGTTCGGGTGGGGGCGGGCTGTGCGTCCTCGGATGCATGGTCTCCAAAGCCCGGACTCCGGCGGATGAGTCGGTGTTCGTATGATCTCCGGCGAAGGGTTCGTTCGGGTTATCGGTTCCGCAATTTTGATAACCCGGGATAGCGAATTCCAACAAGATGTCTAGGAGAAGTACAATGTTCTTATCTCTAGATCATAAGATCTTAAGAACATGCTCTAACTTCTTCTCAATCTTATATCTCGATTTATTTAGACAACCTCTATTTTATGTCTGACAACACTTTTACATTGTTGCCAATGATAAAATGTTATCTACATAAAATCTCCGAGAAACACCACCTTTGTTTCCATTACGTCTCTAACACACCTTCTTCGCTAATCCTATGCAGACCTAGGGATCGATTTCATGTATACTGGATCCAGAGTTCAAAACTCATCCAGTCTTATGAATATCTCTAGTTGCTTAACAACCTCCCACTGCAATGGCGTCCCGGTGTGTAACAGTAACAACATTAGGTGCAGTTAGTGGTGTACTACTACTCGGTCAGGCTGGTTCTCAGTCTTTCTCTTTCCTCATTTTAAAGTATTTTGTCAATTAGGGCATTGTAGTTCATCTAATAGTTTTTCCTCTATGAACCGGACGAGACGTCCCTCTGGTTCATAGTACTATAGAACACACAATACTTCGTTCATCTAGGATATCCTACAACCATATTGAATATGTCGTTGTCTCCAGGAATATCCATAGAACATAGGTAGTTCCGAACAACTTTTTCTCTTACTATTAGATTTCTACTTCTTTACAACGCACCATCTCTACACGTAAGTGCACGGCGCGTCTCTTTGGGAATTAATCCCAATCTTTGATTATGCTATGTGTTATCTAGATAGGTGATGGCCTCCGCGACCGAGTCGCAGGCTTCTAATGGATATACTTTGATGGTTCCCCATAATAGCTTTGTGTCCATTGAGGAGTCAAAACACTTTGCTTTTATGGCACATCAAGCATTCTAATCCATCACTGAGTATTCTTTGAAAGAATTACTCATACCTCTCTAATATACACATATGTCTGCATATCTAATCATTTCCAATACTCTTCTGAATTCTATCCTTTTTCCAGAAAGGTTTGCTTAGACGTATTATCCTCCAAATTCAATCCTTAGGTCGGAAGGTCCATTCCTTCAACTATAATTGATTAAATCAATTTCGACCATATGAATTTTATTTGAAAAATACTACTAAGTATAAGATTTCATAAGTTTAATGATAAAGAAATATCTAATAAGTAAAACAAGTTATATATAACGGTTTGTTGCATCGTGGTAGACTAAGGATTCATCATTCACATATTGCTATCTAATGTACCATAATGAATATCACCATTATTTCTTATCCAAACCATCCAATGATTAAAGAAATAAAATATCCATTAATAAAGAAAAACAGAACGAAGTTCTTTTTCAAAATAAAAGGGGTACATAAGCAATAACTGAAATGAAAACTTAAAACAGATAAATGTCTTCCACTGCAACCGCTGCTACCCCAACAGCTTCGCCCATGTAGACTCGAATTCTTCTTCTCTAAGTCGCCGGGTTTTCTGGAACCCCTGCATTTAAAAATGCACATACCGTCAGTGGTTCCATATCTACACACCAGAATTCTGGTAGATAATACCGCTGACTATGTTTTTACGACTAAAGAAAGATTCGTACCTCTGAGAGAACATTCAGACTTCCAGTGTCCCATCTTGTTGCATCGGAAGCACTTACCCTTTGGCTTTGCAGCCCCCACTTGTGGTGCAGTCCTCTTGACACCACTGGGTTTCCAGGCTTGCTTCCTTTTCTTGCCCCTACCTCCACCAGGCTTAAAGCCTTTGGACTTGGTAGCTACAAGCGCTTGAGACTTGCCCTTCTTGTAGATCCCCTCTGCCGCCTTTAGTTCAGTCAGGAGTTGCGCAAGAGTATAAGATAGTTTACCCATATTATAGCTCATACGAAACTGCTCAAAACTAGGGGTCAGAGACTGGAGTATGATGTCGACTTGCGTCTCAGCATCAATAGAAGCTCCTAGGACCTCAAGTTCATTCAACAAACTCATCATCTTAAGAACGTGCTCCCCTACGGGCGTTCCTTCAGATTGAGTAGTCGACATGAGGACTCTCATGGCTTCTTGCCTAGCCGCACGATCTTGCTCCCCAAACATCTCCTTGAGGTTAAACATCATATCATAGGCAGTGTCCATTGGCTCATGTTGGGTTTGGAGTACATTTGACATGGAAGCCAAAATATAACACCTAGCCATTTCATCAGCCTTTTTCCACTTCCGATATGCCAGTTTTTCCTCATCAGTTGAGGCAGCCGTGGGCTCGGCAGGGCACACTTCATGGAGTACATACTTGTACTCTTCCGAAGTTAGGACAATGTCTAAATTTCTCTTCCAATCAATATAGTTGGTGCCAGTGAGCTTATGCTCCTTGAGTATCATAGAAAGTGGGTTCATAGCTATTCTCTAAACCTATAAGCACATTTAAACAAACAATTAATTTAATATCCGATAATATCTCCCTTAAATATCATTAAATTACTAATCACATCTAAAATCCCATCAGGTAAGGCAAGCCACGTGGTGTGGACGTTTACCCACCCAAATGATTTAGCAATTAGATTTTCTTTGGTCATACATCGCTTATAGCGGAACCTCGTGGGGAGGAATACTACAAGGCGTATCTAAGTGTAAACCATTACTCAGCACCAAAGTGAATTGCTTGGAATTGCTACATTACCGCAAGCCACGTGGTGTGGACGTTTACGACAACTTCACAACTCTTCACAATTCCTTACAACTGTCTACATCAATTAATCCAAAAACCGTCAATGCAGCAAGCCACGTGGTGTGGACGTTTACTTCACTAAGAGACTTTTATAATTGACTCCCAATTACTTGATCCATTTAATCTCGTAAATCAATACGTGGAGAATCATAAGTGAAACTCGAAGTTTCTAACCAGTGATTCACCATGCGAACGACCCTATCTCTCATAAATGAGGGAGCCGAGCAGACAAGCGACCCATCTATCAAAGAATGGCACGGAAGTCTCTAATTTGTGTCCTCTACATGACCAAGTGGCTCTGGCTCCATTCCACTCCCCGGGGTGAGAATGAGTCGACTTGAAGTCAGTTTCAGAAAGACAAATTAGGCATTGTTTGATAAACTTGATCAATGTTTCTTGTAAGAGGAATTACAAGAATTCTCCTCCAATGACACATCTATACGAACTTCAAAAGTCCATAAGAGTCACCAAGAGAACAGTAATGGAGACCATGGGAATGTTTCCATCCCCTCTCCCACTTAGCTTTTTATAACAAAGGGATATGCTATCTAATGCATAATTAAACACATAAGCATGCATGAAAGCAATAAAGCACATAGCACATAGTAAAAAATAATGCTAGAGAAATTATTTTTCCCCGACTATCATGGCTTTATCTTCATATGCATCTTCTAGTCTTCAGTCTTCGTTTCTTGAATGCTCCATGTGACGAGAATATTAATCTCTAATATTTAAATCTATTTATTTTCAATTAATCCAAAAGTTACTTAATTCGAAAATTAAGTCAATCGAATATATCAAAAATAAAATTAAATATTATTAATATTTTTATTTATTTATTTTCCTATCTAGTGCTATTAAATCTCTAGAATAATCTATCCAAGTAAAACTTGGAATATTCTAGAAGATATCTATAATAGAACAAGGAAATAAAATAAATAAATTAGGACTACTACTTTTCAAATTTATTTTTATTCCTAATCCATGAATATTCCCTTGAGTAGGAATAATCAAATAGGAAAAATAAATTTAGTACTAAATTAATTAAATTTCTAATCTATGAATATTTCCATGAAGGAAATAAATCAATAGAAAATAAAATTAATTTAAATTAATTCTTTTCCTAATCCATGAGAGTTTTCAAAAGGAAAGTACTCAAATAGGAAAAAAACGAATTAATTGGGAAAGTAGATTTTGGTAGGAATAGCATGGGATTAGGAGATCCCACGCCATCCCCACGAAGATGGATCGGCCGGCCACTCGGGAGGAGCGCCGCCGCCGCCTAGCCACGCCGGCTAGGCTATGGGTCGATCACCATCATGTGATCGATCCCAAGCCCTTGTCTTCTCGTCACTTCTTCGTCTTCCGGCGATCGTCTCATCATCGAACCAACGTAATTAAAATTACAAAATTTAAATTACAATTCCGGTATCGATTCTAAACATGAAATCGACCCTATACATTCTCCGGAAAATAAAGTGCGTAATAATAAATCCTAAATTCGGTCAACCCCCGAATTTTTACTATTACAAACATTCAACCACACAAAACGAATCTCGACATGTCCGAGAGTTTAATAATCATGATAATTAATTAAAAACAATTAATTAAATCCAACCATGATAGCCGGAAATCCTGCAAGGTAGAACAATAATCGAACATATACATGAACACGAAACCAAACGCTCTGATACCATTTGATGGGATTCGATGTCCCGGGCTATCAAAAATTGCGGAACCGATAACCCGACCGAAAACCCTATCGCCGGAGACCGCACGAACACCAACTCATCCGCAGGAGTCCGACCTTTGGAGACTACGCATCCGAAGATACGCAGCCCGCCCCCAGCCGATTTTCTCCCACGAGTCGGATCTACGAACGCAAACCACACGCGAAGAACCGGGCTCGACAAGAGCGTCGCCGCGGGATAAACCCGCGGCTAAACCCTAGCCGAACCCCATCCGCGGGGTTCGCGATCGCCGTGCATGGCGATCGCTGGGGCTGCTCCGGCAGCCCCCGGATGGCGGTGAGTCCGGCGACTTCACCGCCGTCGCCACCTGGAGGGGGGAACCACCAGTCGCGGCGCGAAGCCGCGACGGTCCCTGGCGATCGAGCTAGGGCTCGATCGCCCCAGCCGCGGCGTCCAGCCGCGGCCTTCTCCTCTTGCGCGCACCACCGGCGGAGGGAGGCCGGGGGGTTCGATCCGCCGTGGCTCCAGCCCACGGCCGAACCCCCAGCGATCGACTTCACGTCGATCGCTCGCCCCGGCGTCCAGCCGGGGCTCCCTTCACGCCCGCGCGCCGGCGGTCGAACCCTAGGGTTCGGCCGCCCCTTCTTCGATCCCGACGGGGATCGCGAGATCCCCGTATCCCGGTCTCGACGTTCCCGGATCGCGTCGTTCATGTATACATCACAATTATTCAACGCACATAATCATAGAAGGGGGTTTCTCGATTATTACCTCGAATCGTTGTGCGGAGAAACGAATTCGGTTGACGACCTTGCGATCTTCCTACGTATTCCTTGCACCTCGTCCGAACGTCGTGTGGGCGACGATCTATCGGATTCCTATGGATCTTCCTCACTCTCAGAACTTTATGAATTCCGTAGGTTTTCTTGTGTTATGAAAAGTGAAGACCATGTAGTGCTTATATAGGCTACGTAGGGGATCATAAGGAGAATAAATATTGGGCTTCAATATTGAAAATTAAATTGGGTCCAACCCAAATCTATTAATTCTTATCAATATTAATTTTATTTATTTTCCACTATATAAATAAAATTGCACTCCCAATATTATTCCATATTATATCAAATAATATTTCTCCACCTTAGTATTATTTATTCCGTGTATTTAAGATTTAAATATCCATGAATAAATTTATTTATTGCTCAATAAATTATATTCATCTCTTGAATCCGAGACTAGTACCATTCAACCTTAATTATTGTGCGGAACGAATCCACTCATGAGGTTTACACAATAATTCCTTATGAACTCATCTCGGGGATATTATCAACCCTTCCGGGATACACTGCCCCTTCAAGAATTCACGGCATGCCATATACAAAATATAGTGACCCAACTTAACCGGTAATTAACCCAATAATTAAATCGGTTAATTCCTTTGGTAAATCAAAGTCACTTATATTAAATATACACACCCGCAATTGTTTCAGGGATTAAGAATAAAATACTCCGAGTCTCAAATCAATTATCGCCGAGCAATCCTAATTGATGAGTCTCAATTGATCCGCCCAATACACCAAGTGTACAAGTGTGATAAAATAATTAAGATAAATTATTTTCTCTCTCACACAACGACTATACCGATGGATTAGTTCGTGTCCATCTAGGTCGTGAGCAACTGTTCGATTAAATACGAGTAACCGATAGTATGATCTTCTGTGCGCCCATGCAGCACCATACTAACTACAACGTATAAAATCCAGAACTATGATTTGCATATAATTAAATGCAAATAATTGTTTATTAATTAAATAGATTAAATGCTATGATCGGGAGTTTACCGTTACTTAAATCTAGACATTAAGTACACAACTCCAACATATGTTTCCATACCCTCTCCCACATAGCTTTTTACAATAAAGGGATACGCTATCTAATGCATAATTAAATACACACAAGCATGCATACATGAAATAAAGCACATAGAATATTATCACATAATCAAAATAATACTAGAATATTATTTTCCGACTATTATGGCTTTATCGCATCTCCGTACGCATCTTCTAGTCTTTAGTCTTCGTTCTTGAATGCTCCATGTGACGGGAATATTAATTCCAATATTTAAATCTATTTATTTTTAATAAATCCAAAAGTTACTTAATTCGAAAATTAAGTCAATCGAATAAATCAAAAATAAAATTAAATATTATTAATATTTTTATTTATTTATTTTCCTATCTAATTCTATTAAATCTCTAGAATAATCTATCCAAGACCCACTTGGAATATTCTAGAAGACATCTATAATAGAATAAGGAAATAAAATAAATTTATTTTATTTTCCCTTTCTACTTCATTAAATCTCTAGAATAATCTATCCAAGACCCACTTGGAATATTCTAGATGATTTCCATAATGAAATAAGGAAATAAAATAATTTAGGACTCCTAGTCCTTCCAAATTAATTCATTTCCTAATCCATTAAAAATTCCATAAAGGAATAATTAAATAAGGAAAAATTAATTTAGGACTCCTAAACTTTCCAAAATTAATTAATTTCAATGTCCATGAAAATTCCCATAAAATAGGAATAATCAAATAGGAAATAAATTAATTTAATAATTAATTATTTTCCTTTCTAATTCCATTAAATCTCTAGAATCCTATTCCAAGTAGAACTTAGAATATTCTAGAAGACTTCCATAATAGAATAAGGAAATAAATTAATTCCAATTAATTCTTTTCCTATTTCCATGAGAATTCCCAAAAAAAGGAATACTCAGAATAGGAAAACCGAATCAATTTAGGAAAGTTGGATCTTGGCGGGAGAGCACGAGATCACGAGGACCCCGCGCCCCCACCACAATCGCCGGCCGAGAGGAGAGCCACCGCCGCCCCTAGCCAACGCGCCACCACCACCGGTGGCCGGCGTGGCCGAGCGGTTCGAGGGCAGCCCCCTCTCCCTCGATCGATCCATCCCTTGGGGTCGATCATGGGGTTGATCGATCCCCGGAATCCTCCCTCTCTTCTTCTCCTCCGTCACACTTTTCCGGTCGTCGTTTCGTCCTCGATCCAACGTAAATAAATTACAAATTTATTACTACGCTCTCCGGTATCGAATCTCTACATGAAATCGACCTCATACAATTTCCGGAAAAATTAAGAACAAGCATTCACCACACAAGAACAAATATTGACATCACCGAGAGTTTAATAATCAAGAACATTATTATGACATTAATTAACAAAAATTAAATCTAGCCATAATAATCGGAAACCCTGCAAGGTAGAACAATTTATCGAAAAATACCATGAACTAAAACCAACGCTCTGATACCAATTGTTGGAAATCGATATCCCGGAATTAATAAATTTAAATTAATAAATCATCTAATTAATTCCGACCGAAATCCTTCGAATATCCGGATTGTCAAAATTGCGGAACCGACAATCCAATCGAAATCCTTTCGCCGGAAACCACCGCGAACCACCACGCATGCCGGAGCCCGACCAAGGTAGCCGCCGTGGGATGAACCCACGGCAAACCCTAGCCGAGCCCCTTGCATGGGGCTCGCGATCGCGGTTGCGCGATCGTCGGGATGCCAAGCATCCCCGGGGCTGCTCCGAGCAGCCCCCCGGCGGTGAGTCCAGCGACTCACCGCCACCGCCGGTCGAGGAGGGCGGTCTGCCCAGCAGACCCGCCGCGGCTCCAGCCGCGGCTGCCCAGCGATCGACCCTACGGGGTTCGATCGCTCGCCCCGGCGTCCAGCCGGGGCTCCTCTTCGCACGCGCCTCCAGGAGCGGTGGGGTACCGCCACGGCACCAGCCCGTGGCACCCCGCGGTCGACGTGAAGTCGACCGCATGCCCCGGCGTCCAGCCGGGGCCTCTCCTATGTCCGGCGACGTGCATGCGCACGATCACCACCGTGGGTCCGCCGATCGCGGTGGTCCGGTGGTCATCGTAGACCACCACCACGCGTTCGGCCCTCGGTCCGGTGTTCGTCCCTCGGATCTTTGGTTCATGATATTTTCACGATAATTAAACGATAAAATCATAAAGAGGGTTTTACGATTTACCTCGTTCTCGTTGTTCGGAAAAACGTAGAACTCAATTTGATGACCTTGAGATCTTCCCACGTATTCCTTGCACTAGCCCGGACGTCGTGTGGGCGACGATCTACCGAACTCCATGGATCTCCTTCACGAACTCTCTAGACTAATCAAGTATGATTATCTTGTCTTGTCAAATTGTGAAGACCATGTAGTGCTTTTATAGGCTACGTAGGGGATCTTAAGGAGGTGGAATATTGGGCTTCCAATAATAGTGATTAAATTGAGCCCAAGCCCAAATCTATTAATCCTTACTATTATTAATTAATTCTATTTTCCACTATATAAAATTAATTGCACTCCCAATATTAAACCATATTATATCAAATAATATTTCTCCGGTAGTATTATTTATTCCGTGTATTTAAGATATAAATATCCATGAATAAAATTAATTTATTGCTAATTAATTTATTCATCTCTTTATATCCGAGACTAGTACCATTCAACCTTAATTATTATGCGGAACGAATCCACCTGCAGGGTTTACATAATAATTCCTTATGAACTCATCTCGGGGATATTATCAACCCTTCCGGGATACACTTTCCCGTCAAGTATTCACGGCATGTCATATATAAAATATAGTGACCCAACTTAACCGGTAATTAACCCAATAATTAAATCGGTTAATTCCTTTGGTAAATCAAAGTCACTTATATTAAATATACACACCCGCAATAATATCGGGGATTAAGAATAAAATACACTGAGACTCGAATCGATTATCGCCGGCAATCCTAATCGATGAATCTCAACGATCCGCTCAATACACCAAGTGTACAAGTGTGATAAAATAATTAAGACAAATTATTTTCTCTCTCACACAACGACTATACCGATGGATTGGTCCGTGTCCATCTAGGTCGTGAGCAACTGTTCGATTAAATACGAGTAACCGATAGTATGATCTTCTGTGTGGGCCCGACACACCATACTAACTACAACGTATAGAATCCAGGACTATAATTTGCATATATTTAATTATAAATAATTAAACGCAAATAATTGTTTATTTAATTAAATAGATTAGTGGCAATGGATCGTGAGTTTATGTTACTTAAATCTAGACATTAAGTACACAACTCCAACACTCAGTTGGCATTTCGACGTGATTATCAATGACACGTCCGCTCCTAAGTACTGTGACCGCTTTAGCCTGATGCGGTTGACTCGGGATCTGATCCTTCTGAGTAGCCTGTGCTATTTCGTTCATGCGACTATCCATCTGCCTAACCTGCGTCTCGATTCTCTTAATCGCCGCATTCTGATTAGTCATATTGGTCTCCACCCCATCTATCTTCCGCTGATTGTGATTTAGGATGGCCTGAGTCGAGGCCATGAAAGATGTGAACTTCTCGTCTAAGTCTAAAGTCTTAGATGGCACCTGTTGTGGCTGAGGTGGTGGCGGATGGTATGGCTGATGCTGCTGCTGGTACTGAGGCCTCTCGTAACTCTGATTTTTTTGCCAATTCTGGTTGCCTGCATTCTAGTATCCCTGATTTTGAGATCGGTTCTGATTGTTATAGTTATGCTGGGACCCTTGCCCGTGCATCTGTGGCTTGTCTTGCTTCCACGAGAAGTTGGGGTGATTTTTCCAGGCCGGGTTGTACGTGTTGGAATAGGGGTCATACTTTTGATTTCCCTGTTGATTTTACCCCTGCATCGCGTTCACCTGTACCTCGGGACCATAGTTCTGATCCATCATCTGTGGTGGAGATGGCATGCCCTGACCAAAAGTGCTCGAGAAATGGCCAACCTCCCCACATAAGCTACACGGCTTGATACGTACCTCGATTGATAGAAGAAGGAATAGATACGAAGAACACGGAAATTGGATACCTTGGGTGGAGATCTCAAACCTCTGGGTTAATTCGTGGAATGATTTAGATGAAAACCTAAACCCCAACAGGCGATTGACTCAGCAATTCGAAGAACGATGAAGACACACGACGAAGTATGGATGCTTCGTAGATTCGCCGGTTGATCTCTTTGGATAATCGAAAAAGAGAACGAATTCGAGAGAGAAATAACTCACATAAAAATAATATAATTGTTCAAAGTTGTTTCTAAAACAATAGGGTTCAAGGCCTTATATAGGCTGACCTAAAAAGACCACAAAAGAAAAGGAAATATGCTGCAAAGTCTCGAAATCGCGAAATCGCGATTTCCATAAAAATCTGGACACCTGTCGGCCGACATGCAGGAGCTGTCGCCCGACACCACCCTGTCGCCCGACATCTAGCCTTCGTCAGACGGATTTTCCTTCGAACGCAGTCTCGAATCTCTGCAAGTCCGGGTCTTTTCCAAAGCTTTCGGCCGACGGGTATATGGTGTCGGCCGACACCTTGCCAATTTCGTGTCCGAACTCCGCGGCGCGTCCTCGGCTCACGTCTGACCTCCGTTCCAGCGTCTTGCTTGTCGAACCAGCTTGAAACTCCATGTCCTCTGATGGATCGGCCTCCTCGTACATAATCAAGTTGACAAGGCTTGACTTCTCCCGTTCACCAATGGGTTTCTTCATCAGCTCTTGCGCCCATACTTCCTCAATCAATGCTAACAAGCTTGCCTTGAACTTCTTAGCTCTCGAGCGCGTCACTGGTCCAACTGGAACATGCACCAGGTCTTGTATCATGGACGACTCTGGGGCTGCATCACGGCTCTACATGGTAAATTTGCCTCTTGGGTTGCTCCTCAGTAGTCTGCAACATCTGAACCTTCTTGGTTAGGTCGGCTACCTGCTTCGCCAACTGGGCATTGACACTCCCCTCGGGCTTGGCATAACTACTGTTTCTTCTCGTGCTAGTCTACCTGGACTCTGCCGCTAGGGATTTGAAGATCTCCGTCATCTCATCACTATTCCGACCACTGATGTTACCGCCGGCTGCGGTTTTCACCTCTCGCTGATCTTCTCGATTCAAGCCATTGTAGAAGAATGAGATGATCGAGCTGGGAGTGAGGTAGTGATGTGGGCATTGCCTCAGTAGGCTCCTGAATCGCTCCCAAGCCTCATGAAAGAACTCCCCCGGTTCTTGCTCGAAGGCACATATCTGACCTCTCAAGTCGAAGGTCTTCTGCTGAGGATATAATCGAGTTATGAATTCCTTGTACATGTCTTTCCATGTAGTGATCGAATCCGGCTCCAGAGACAGTAGCCAATTCTTTGCTCTATCTCTCAACGCGTAGGGGACGCACTTCAAACGCAGCTGATCGCCATCCAATGCTCCGAGCGGGAAGGCGTTCAAAGCTGTATAGAATTCCTTGATGAAGTTAAGGGCATCCTCGTTAGCGGTTCCGGAGAACTGTGGGAGCTGAGCAAGGTGATGAGCTTTGAGATCGTATCTCCTTGCGGCATCACCCAGAAAAAGGCACGAGCTAGCTCCATCGATTTGTGGATGCGTCAAGTCTCCAAAGAGGGGTGGCTGAGCAGCGTTGTTGTTATTATTGTTGTTGTTGTTGTTAACGTCGACCATGGTTGTATTCTCGATCTCGGGTTCGGAGTCGGTAATGGAAGAATCGGACGAAGAGTTGTCGTCTAAATTCGCGCATCGACTGATACTCTTGCGTCTGTTGATGTTGACTATCACGGGTGCAAGCTCGGTATTCTGACTTCTCGTACCTACCATGCACCAACAAAGACAAACAAACAATCAAACGCACCTGAACAAATAAAATAAATAAATAAAAAAATAAAAAGGAAATTGTTGCAAACACCTAAACACTAATACTAGTGCCTAAAGTGTTCCCGGCAACGGTGCCAATTTGATTATGTCTTTTTAGTGTGTCAAAAATCAAATAAAAGTATCGAACTAATTGCTAAAGCAACTCGCCCGAGTCGATCTCGCGAGGAACACTACTATCGGCCGTAAAAGAGTTTATTTTTTTGCAACGGAGAAGTAGAAAAGAAATAGCATAATGCTCACATTTGTTTTTTGTTTTTGTAATTAATTCTAAAATTAGCTAAGAAAATTGAAAAGACGAGAAAGCGAGTAAAAGCGAGAAAAGTGGTTTTTAAATCAAATGAGAAATAAACTAGGATTTCGGGAATCGTGATTATCGTTTTCAAGTTAAAGTTTGAATTCATAAAATAATTCTAACACGTCCGTTCCCGGTTGGCGTTAATTCTAGATCGGAATTCAAACACGAACCCTAATTCGTTAATCACTCAACCCTAGCCCTAGAAAAAGAATTTAGCTACTCATGTTTTTAAACAAAGAATTATTAAATTGTTGAAACGTAGAATTCATGAAAACGATTTTTGAAAAGTAAAAGTAATGAAGCAATAAATCTAACAAGAAATTGAAGAATACAAAAATTAAAAACAAAGAAAACTTACTAGATCAATATTCAAAATCAAACCAAAGTACCCGTCGGCGGAATCCCCGACTTTTACCGAATTCGATTACAAGAAAAATTCCAAGAGATTGTTGGAATTCGATATCCCGGGCTATTAAAATTTGCGGAAACCATAGCCCGATCAAAAAACCATTCGCCGGAGATCACATGAACGCCGACGAACGCGCCGGAGCACGAGCCGGACGCACGACACGGCCGAAGCCGCGCGCACGCCCAGCCCGAGCCCCCGTCCGCGGGGCTCATGCGATCGAAGGACCGATCGCATCGTGCGATCAATCGGCTAGGGCTGCAGCGGCAGCCCCGCGGTGAGTCCGGCGACTCACCGCCGTCGGGGAGGGGGGCAACTCGCCCAGCGAGCCCCGGCGGCACCAGTCGCCACCCCGCGATCGAACCTAGGGTTCGATCGCACCTCGGCGTCCAGCCGGGGTTCTCCTTGATCGCGCATCCCCGGCATCCAGCCGGGGTGCTCTTGGTTCGATCCCCACGGGGTCCTCGAGCCGCGGCGGTCCGGTGGTTTCACCACCACCGCCCGGTTCGTCCTCGTTCCGGGGTTCGTCCTCGGATCTTGGTTCTACGGTATTTTCAATAAATAATCGAATAAAATCATCAAGGGTGTTTAACGATTTTATACCTTCGATTCGTTGTTCGGAGAAACGAGATCAATCGATGACCTTGAGATCTTCCCGTGTATTCCTTGCGCTAGCTCGGACGTCATGTGGGCGACGATCTACCGAACTCCATGGATCTCCCTCTCTACTTTCTCTCTCTAGAATTGTGATCTTCAAGTTATGAGAATAGAGAAGACCATGTAGTGCTTTTATAGGCTACGTAGGGGATCTTAAGGAGGTGGAATATTGGGCTTTCAATAATAGTGATTAAATTGAGCCCAAGCCCAAATCTATTAATCCTTACTATTATTAATTATATATTAACTCCACTATATAAATATAATTGCACTCCCAATATTATACCATATTATATCAAATAATATTTCTCCGGTAGTATTATTTATTCCGTGTATTTAAGATATAAATATCCATGAATAAAATTAATTTATTGCTAATTAATTTATTCATCTCTTATTTCTGAGACTAGTACCATTCAACCTTAATTATTATGCGGAATAAATCCACCTGCAGGGTTTGCATAATAATTCTTTATGAACTCATCTCGGGGATATTATCAACCCTTACGGGATACACTTTCCCGTCAAGTATTCACGGCATGCCATATATAAAATATAGTGACCCAACTTAACCTGTAATTAACCCAATAATTAAATCGGTTAATTCCTTTGGAAAATCAAAGTCACTTATATTAAATATACACACACGCAATAGTATCGGGGATTAAGAATAAAATACACTGAGACTTAAATCGATTATCGCCGGCAAACCTAATCGATAAATCTCAAACGATCCGCTCAATACACCAAGTGTACAAGTGTGGTAAAATAATCAAGACAGATTATTTTCTCTCTCACACAACGACTATACCGATGGATTGGTCCGTGTCCATCTAGGTCGTGAGCAACTGTTCGATTAAATACGAGTAACCGATAGTATGATCTTCTGTGTGTCCATACACACCATACTAACTACAACGTATAAAATCCAGGACTATAATTTGCATATATTTAATTATAAATAATTAAACGCAAATAATTGTTTATTTAATTAAATAGATTAATGGCAATGGATCGTGAGTTTCCGTTACTTAAATCTAGACATTAAGTACACAACTCCAACAATCTCCCACTTGTACTAAGGTCTAGTCATTTCCTCCAAACTCCCGACTCCCACACTCATCACGTGCTTAAGTTGTACTTCCAAGAAGTACTATGTGAATGAGCACTCTAGGTTGCCGCTCTGAAGTTATCTTGATGACTACAGCGTCGTCTCCCTCGACGATGACTCGTATCAGGTGGTACTTGCACTATGTGTTATCTTACACTTATGGACTTGTGATTTCTTACCATTTGCCATCGCACCGCTATTTACATAGCCTTTGGCAAATTAAGAATCACCTCTAAGTCCCAGAGATTTATCCCGGAGTTATACCAAAAACTTCCGCTGCCTCTGAGGTCGCTATTTGGTTACCCATGGCAGAGTCCGAAAAGCATCGTGCTTATCACTCTTCCATGTTAAAACTCTTTCTCCTTCAATAGTGAAACACATAGCCTGATATCGACTTACATTGGTCCTCATTCGATTAGAAACCTAAGAGAATGTAATCCAAAGGAAATGCTCGTCTACTTCGTAGTCTAGAACAGTACTTCGAAAGTACTTTTACAGCAGTCGAATATTCCTTTCCAGGATTACCTTGATATCCTTCCACTATGCTAACCACATAGCCGATATCAGGTTCTTGTTTTCAACATTGCATTTATTAAGCTTTCCACACTCAAAGTGTAGGAAAATGCTTTCATTGCTTCTATCTCCTTTTGTGTTCCCAAAACACATGTCCTCAGATAGATGCATTCCGTGTCTGAAAGGTAACGAACCTTTCTCGGAATCTTGCATGTTAAAACGAACCATAATCATATATATGTAAGATGTCCAGGAGAAGTACAATGTTCTTTCCTAGAGATCCAAGATCTCAAGAACATGTCCAACTTCTTCCTTCATCTTTCATATTGATTTATCTAGACAACCTCATTTTATGTCTTGACAACATCTTTACATTGTTACCAATGATAAGAATGTTCTCTACATAAAACCCGAGAAACACCACCTTGTTCCATCACGTTTCCAATACACACGATTCGTCTATGCTTTGATGAATCCATAAAATGGACTATCTCATCAATTTGCAAGTACCACGAACTCAATGCCTTGTTCCAATTCATAAATGGATCAACTAAGCTTGTACTCTAAATGATCTTGCCTCTTAGCAATAATCCTTATTGCTTTCCAAGAAGGCACATTTAGATCTAGTACTGCTTCCATGTAGATCCAGGGATTGATTTCATATATACTAGGTCCAGAGTCCGAAAACTCTCCTAATCTTATGAATATCTCTGGTTGATCCACAACCTCCCACTACAACGGCATTCCGGTGTATAAACAGTAATAACAGTAGGTGCAGTTAGTGGTGTACCGCTACTCAGTTCGACTGGTTCTCAGTCTTCTTCGTTCTCTCTCATTTCAAAGTATCACGTCACTTTGGGCTTGTGGTTCATCTCATAGTCTTTCTCTAAGAACCGGGCGTTAGAACTTATAACGTCCATCTGGTTCATAGTACTATTGAACACACGTCTTTTGTTCTTCTAGGATATTCTACAACCGCATTTGAATGCGCCGTTGTTTCCAGACATATCCATAGAACATAGGTAGTTCCGTATAACTCTTGCTTTTATTATCTCTATAAGAGTTCCATTTCTTATTATCGACACACCATTTCTACACAAGAGTGTATGGTGTAGTCTCTTGAGATTAAATCCCAATCTCTGATTAGTATGCCATGCATTCCTCAAACAGGTACTTGCCTCCGCGATCAAATTGCAGGCTACAAATGGATAAACCTTGATGGTTCTCCACAATTGCTTAGTGTCCATTGACTTGTCAAAACACTTGCTTTTGTGGCACATCAGGTATTCTAATCCATTTCTTGAGTAATCATCAAATGAAGTACTCGTACCTTATTGTCTGAGTAGACATAGGTCTGCATATATCAGAGTCAATCAATTCTTATACTTGTACGGATCTTATATCTTATATCCATAAAGGATTGCGTAGTCGTATCATCTTCCAAATTAGATTCTTAGGTCGGAAGGTCCACTCCTTCAACTTAATTGATCTTACAATCAATTTTCGACCTTTGAACTTCTTATTTGAATAAATATGACTTAGCATAAGAATCCACAAGTATAAATGATTTAATAAAGAAATCTCTTATTAGTAAAACGAGTTATATAAAACGGTTCATTGCATCGTGGTGGACTCAGGATTCATCATTTATATATTGCTAGCCAATGTACCAGAATAGATAATATCATTATTTCTTCTTATAACCATCAAATGATTAAAAGAAATAAAATATCCATTTATTAGAAATCCAGAACAAAGTTCTTTCTAATATGAAAGGTACATAAAAGCAATAACTCAAAATGAAATCCTATAAAATGTCCTCCACTGCAACTGCTGCCTCCTCTACAGCATTGCCCATGCAGACTTACGATTTCTTCTTTTCTAAGTCGTCGGGTTTCCTGGAACCCTTGCATTTAAAATGCACATACCGTCAGTGGTTCTATATCTACACACCAGGTTCTGGTAGATAATACCACAGACTATGTTTCACGACTAAAGAAAATTTCGTACTTTCTTTGAGAGGATAATCAGACTTCCAGTACCCAGACTGTTTGTATCGAGAACACTTGCCTCTTGGCATTCTCGTCCCATCTCGTGGTCCAAGTTTCTTAGGACCACTGGGTTTCTTTGATTGTTTTTCCTTTTCTCCGATCTTGCCCTTAGGTTCGAAACCTTTTGCATTGGCTACAAGAGCTTGCGATTTCCGTCTCAACTCGTCCAAAAGGTCAATCATCTCAAAAACGTGTTTAAGCGTTTCCTCGAAGCGACTGGCCTTTATGAGTATCCTCATCGCTTCTTGTCTAGCCGCCTATGTCAATAGGCTCGGGAGGACAAAGCTCACTGAGTACAACCTTGTACTCTTTAACAGTTTGGGTAATGTCTAGATCTCTATTCCAATCATTACATTTAGGGACCAGTGAGTTTAAAATCCTTACGTATCACAAAAAGTGGGTTCAAATCCATTTCCTAATCTATGAGCACATATAACAACAAAAAATCGATTTAATCTCCGATATTATCTCCCTCAAATAATATCATTAAACCACTAATCACATCTAAAATCCCATCAGATATGGCAAGCCACGTGGTGTGGACGTTTGTAACGCCCCAGAAAATTCATAGGCTTAAAAAGGACTGAATATGCTACTCATACCAACAGATGCATCTTCTTTTCTGGGCATCCTCCTATAAGAACTCCAAAGTTAAGCGTGCTGGCTCTGGAGTAGTTCTAGGATGGGTGACCCCCTGGGAAGTGTCCCGGGTGCGCACGAGTGAGGACAAAGTGCGCTGGAAAAGACAAGTGTTGGTACAGTGGGGCCAGGATATCACTCCTGATGGCAGTCATTGGTAACCGAGCCGGCCCATTAGGGTCGGGCTTCGACCCCTCAACGGGCCGGGGCGTTACAAATGGTATCAGAGCAGGTGCCGACCGGAATTGCGGGAACTAAGTGCCATGCGGGACCAAGTGCTCCACCCAGAAGTTGGTGAGAGTACCCTGACGCTACCGTCGTGGAGTAGCGCAAAATAATATTTAATGTTCCTAAACTATTCACTAGCACAAGTACTAGTAGCAAGTATAGGGTCGATCCCACGAGGAGGCGATTTAGCTTATAGTTTTCCCGGCTTTGAATGCTCAATTGGGTTGTCACGTTTGAAAAGGTTTTGTTTTGGAGAGCAGTTGGGCACTGCCGAACCGTGGTCACCGTGTTTACTTGACTAAAAATAACAAATAACTTAAACAGAAATAAAACTAGCATGCAACCTAATTAATAGACTGAGCAATTAACAGACTCGACTAAGCAAATAAGTTGAACCAAATAAAGAATAAAGTATCCAGGCATTGACTCCCCTGACTTCCCCCTTGACCTATGTGATGCCGATCATCGGTACGTATATCATTTTGCTAACAGTTTTGTCTTCCAGTTATAGATCCCAAGTGTTAACATCCCTATGATGTCACGCATATTAATACCCCGAACCCTTATTCGCTCTTATGTTTAAGTCCTGCCAGATCTCTCTCGACAGGTCTCCTGACGTTGACCAATTCGACACTATGTGACCGCATGAGTCTAAGTTGATCAAGTCGCCTTTATCCTCCAAGCAAACCCGGAATGGCCAATAGCATGCCTGGACAGACCCAAGTCATACGACCACATCTCCAGCAACATGTTGTACTTCGCGGACGCCCAGTCTCCAGGTCGCGTTGATCCACGTACTCCTTTGTTAGGCAAGTCGGGGTTCCCACTGGTCACTGTAGGATTGCCCAAGTCCCTAACATGCTTAAGTTACTACCCTGTTGAATCGGGAACAAAACTCAGCTAGTTGCTGTCATCATTAAGCCTCCCGGCATGGTCACGTCTTAGGGTTGGTCAGGTTCTGTCTTTGCCCAGATACAAACAGATTAGCTACTTGACATAATTAAAACAGAAAATAAAACGAAAGAAATTGGACGAACTGAATTATGCATTGAAAACGGGAAATTGTTCAACAAAGGAAATAAACTAAGTACGGGAATTGAAAACATAAAACATAAAGATTGTTTTTGGCCCGAGGGCTTAACAAGAAATAAACGCCGGCGAGTCGATGTGCTCACGCGGCTGCCTTCTTCGCTGCTGGTCAGGTAGGGTTCCGATCCTTCTTTCTCGCTCATGCGTTGTAGGGTTTCTTCGTCAGTCGCTCTCCTTATATAGACGGGCTTCAGTTGATGAGAGACGTGTGGGGGAAAGTACCTCCAAGCGCGGACGAGAGTCCTACTTGGGTTGGAGTTTGAATCTGGCCGCCTTTGAAGACTCCGCAAATTCCAGGACTCCTGGTACACCGACTGCCCAACGTTTCGTCTCCGTCAATGTTAGTGCTTGCCCATGTGCTTCCTTCTCTGACTGATTGAGGTAGCGGACCATGTGCGGTACTTGGTCGGACTCAAGTCTTGCTCCACCTGCTGACATCCTGGTTGCTTGCTCAACTCTGCTGGATCCTTTTCGTCAGTCTGGCTTGCTCAACGAGTGCTCTTGACCATGGAAGGTGATTTCCTTGCCTCTTTCACACAGTGCGCTCCTCTTTTCCCTCCTTTACCTGCCCACCTGCAAAACTTGCCCAAGTACCCAAACGTGCCCTCCCAGACACAAACAAAGTAAAAACAAACTAAAGACTCGATATACTTGACTCTAAAAACCTAAAAATGAGCCAAAAAATATGGCTCATCATACCCGTAGGGGCCACCTCTAGAATCCTGCACGGATGGTAGGTCCTGAGAAAGGAAGGCGCGCAACGAGGACGTTGCGCAGAAAAAGGTGGGGTGATTGTAACGCCCCAGAAAATTCATAGGCTTAAAAAGGACTGAATATGCTACTCATACCAACAGATGCATCTTCTTTTCTGGGCATCCTCCTATAAGAACTCCAAAGTTAAGCGTGCTGGCTCTGGAGTAGTTCTAGGATGGGTGACCCCCTGGGAAGTGTCCCGGGTGCGCACGAGTGAGGACAAAGTGCGCTGGAAAAGACAAGTGTTGGTACAGTGGGGCCAGGATATCACTCCTGATGGCAGTCATTGGTAACCGAGCCGGCCCATTAGGGTCGGGCTTCGACCCCTCAACGGGCCGGGGCGTTACAACGTTTACCAATCCAAATGATTTAGCAATTAGATTTGCTTCGGTCATACATCACTTATAGCGTAACTTCGTGGGGAAGAACACTATAATGCGTATCTAAGTGTAAACCATTACTCAGTACTAAAGTAAATCGTTTGGAATTGCTACATCACCGCAAGCCACGTGGTGTGGACGTTACAACTCTTCACAACTCCTTATAACTGTCTACATCAATTAATCCAAAATCCGTTAGTATAGCAAGCCAGGTGGTGTGGACGTTTACTACACCAAGAGACTTTTATAATTGACTCCCAATTACTTGATTCATTTAATCTTGTAAATCAAGACGCGGAGAATCATAAGTGAAACTTGAAGTTTCTTACCAGTGATTCACCATGCGAACGACCCTATCTCTCATAAAATGAGGGAGCCGAGCAGACAATCGATCTAGTCATCAAATGACACGAAAGTCTCTAATTTGTGTCCTCGACATGACCAAGTGGCTTTGGCTCCATTCCACTCCCCGGGGTGAGAATGAGTCGACTTGAAATCATTTTTGGAAAGACAAATTAGGCATTGTTTGATAAACTTAATCAATGTTTCTCGTAAGAGGAATTACAAGAATTCTCCTCCAATGGCTTTTCTATATGAACTTCGAAAGTTCTTAAAAGTCACCAAGAGAACAGCAATGGAGACCATGGCAATGTTTCCATTCCCTCTCCCACTTAGCTTTTTACAATAAAGGGATACGCTATCTAATGCATAATTAAATACACATAAGCATGCATACATGAAATAAAGCACATAGAATATTATCACATAATCAAAATAATACTAGAATATTATTTTCCGACTATTATGGCTTCATCGCATCTCCGTATGCTTCTTCTAGTCTTTAGTCTTCGTTCTTGAATGCTCTATGTGACGAGAATATTAATTCCAATATTTAAATCTATTTATTTTCAATTAATCCAAAAGTTACTTAATTAGAAAATTAAGTCAATCGAATATATCAAAAATAAAATTAAATATTATTAATATTTCTATTATTTTTATTTTCCTTTTCTACTCCATTAAATCTCTAGAATCCTATCCAAGACCCACTTGGAATATTCTAGAAGATTTCTATAATGGAATAAGGAAATAAAATAAGTTAGGACTCCCAATCCTTCCAAATTAATTCCTTTCCTAATCTATTAAAAATTCCATAAAGGAATAATTAAATAGGAAAAATTAATTAAGGACTTTCAAAACTTTCCAAATTAATTATTTTCTTAATCTATTAATTCCAAATTAATTCTTTTCCTAATCCATGAATACTCCATAAAAGGAATAATCAATTAGGAAGACCAAATTAATTCCAAATTTATTCATTTTCCTAATTCATGAATATTCCCAAGAATATGAATAATCAATAAGGAAAAATAAATTTATTCTAAATTTATTCTTTTCCTATTCCATGAGAATTCCCAAAAATAGGAATACTCAAAATAAGAAAACCGAATAATTTAGGAAAGTTGAATCTCGGTAGGAGTAGCACGAGATCACGAGGACCCCGCGCCACCCCCACCACCATCGACCACCTCCGGACGAGCATGCCGCCGCCGCCCAGCCGCCCAGCTGCCGTCGCCGGCGACCCTAGGCCGAGAAGCCCGCGGGCAGCCGCCTCGGTGGTCGATCGATCTCATGGGGATCGATCTCCATGATCGATCCTCGAGCCCTTCGTCTTCTTCGTCACATGTCTTCTCCGGCGGTCGTTTTGGCATCGAACCAACGTAAATAAATTACAAGAATTTAAATACAATTATTCGGTATCGATTCTATACATGAAATTGACCCTATACAATTTCCGGAAAAAGTAGAACGTAATAATAAATCCTAAATTCGGTCAACCCCCGAATTTTTACTATTACAAGCATTCACCACACATAAAACGAATCTCGACATGTCCGAGAGTTTAATCAAAACATATTATGAAAATAATTAACGAATAAATTATATCTTGCCATAATAGTCGGAAACCCTGCGAGGTAGAACAATTTTATCGAAAATACCGCGAACGTAAACCACGCTCTGATACCAATTGTTGGAATTCGATATCCCGGGCTATTAAAAATTGCGGAAACCATAGCCCGATCAAAAAACCATTCGCCGGAGATCACATGAACGCCGACGAACGCGCCGGAGCACGAGCCGAACGCACGACACGGCCGAAGCCGCGCGCACGCCCAGCCCGAGCCCCCGTCCGCGGGGCTCATGCGATCGAAGGACCGATCGCATCGTGCGATCGATCGGCTAGGGCTGCAGCGGCAGCCCCGCGGTGAGTCCGGCGACTCACCGCCGTCGGGGAGGGGGCAGCTCGCCCAGCGAGCCCCGGCGGCACCAGCCGCCACCCCGCGATCGAACCTAGGGTTCGATCGCACCCCGGCGTCCAGCCGGGGTTCTCCTCGATCGCGCATCCCCGGCGTCCAGCCGGGGTGCTCTTGGTTCGATCCCCACGGGGTCCTCGAGCCGCGGCGGTCCGGTGGTTTCACCACCACCGCCCGGTTCGTCCTCGTTCCGGGGTTCGTCCTCGGATCTTGGTTCTACGGTATTTTCAATAAATAATCGAATAAAATCATCAAGGGTGTTTAACGATTTTATACCTTCGATTCGTTGTTCGGAGAAACGAGATCAATCGATGACCTTGAGATCTTACCGCGTATTCCTTGCGCTAGCTCGGACGTCGTGTGGGCGACGATCTACCGAACTCCATGGATCTCCCTCTCTACTTTCTCTCTCTAGAATTGTGATCTTCAAGTTATGAGAATAGAGAAGACAATGTAGTGCTTTTATAGGCTACGTAGGGAATCTTAAGGAGGTGGAATATTGGGCTTCCAATAATAGTGATTAAATTGAGCCCACGCCCAAATCTATTAATCCTTACTATTATTAATTATATATTAACTCCACTATATAAATATAATTGCACTCCCAATATTATACCATATTATATCAAATAATATTTCTCCGGTAGTATTATTTATTCCGTGTATTTAAGATATAAATATCCATGAATAAAATTAATTTATTGCTAATTAATTTATTCATCTCTTATTTCCGAGACTAGTACCATTCAACCTTAATTATTATGCGGAATAAATCCACCTGCAGGGTTTGCATAATAATTCCTTATGAACTCATCTCGGGGATATTATCAACCCTTACGGGATACACTTTCCCGTCAAGTATTCACGGCATGCCATATATAAAATATAGTGACCCAACTTAACCTGTAATTAACCCAATAATTAAATCGGTTAATTCCTTTGGAAAATCAAAGTCACTTATATTAAATATACACACCCGCAATAGTATCGGGGATTAAGAATAAAATACACTGAGACTTAAATCGATTATCGCCGGCAATCCTAATCGATAAATCTCAAACGATCCGCTCAATACACCAAGTGTACAAGTGTGGTAAAATAATCAAGACAGATTATTTTCTCTCTCACACAACGACTATACCGATGGATTGGTCCGTGTCCATCTAGGTCGTGAGCAACTGTTCGATTAAATACGAGTAACCTATAGTATGATCTTCTGTGTGTCCATACACACCATACTAAATACAACGTATAAAATCCAGGACTATAATTTGCATATATTTAATTATAAATAATTAAACGCAAATAATTGTTTATTTAATTAAATAGATTAATGGCAATGGATCGTGAGTTTCCGTTACTTAAATACAGACATTAAGTACACAACTCCAACAGCGATGAAATCAAAAAGATAAAACCGAGAAAGATAAGTTCCAAAAGATCCCAACGTGCGGAAGAATAATATGAAAAAGTGTCTTTTAGTTTCTGGGTCGAAACCCTATTTATTAGTCAACAAAAACCAAGTCAAACACGCGGTCAAAACTGGAAAAGAGACCAAGCGAGCGCTTGAGAGGGGGAGGCGAGCGCTCGCGTCAGGCAGCAGGTGAGCGCTTGGGGTTCAGGCGATCGCTTGGTGCATTTGGCCGCTTCCTGAAGATTTTGGGCAAGCGAGCGCTTGGGTGTCAAGCGAGCGCTTGCCCCCAAAATCTGACTCTCTGAAGCTCTAGGCAGGCGGGCGCCTGGGGTCAGGCGGGCGCCTGGTGCTGCGGCCTGCGGTTCGTCTCCGTCTTGACTTGTTTATGCCCGTTTCTTCGTATTTTCCAACACGTACAAGCTCAACCACCTGCACACTCATCCAACGCATTAAACATACCAAATCAAGAGGAATACACAAGAAAGCGACTCAAACGACACAACTCACACACAAAGAAACACGGAAAAATCGACACAAAAACACATAAATCAGTTAGTCCTCTCTAGAAACTCAACAAGAGGGTGAAATAAAATCACATGTTAGTACAGGTCATCGATTTCTGCTCAAAATAGTATTTAAGTGCAAAAATGACATAGTTGAGCCACTAAAGTGTATAAAATAAAAATTCAATAATGAAAGTACAAAAATACCCTAAGTTCAAGTATTAAAGTATAATTTTCTTTAAATTTTAAGTCATAACATAAATTAGTTAGTAAACTATTGAGTTATAAATAGATCATCAAACTATCTGCAAAATTCCACGTTGATATACATATAACATGAAATTTGAAACAGATATGAATAACATGTATTTCATCTATCAATTCATACACGTAACTTGAACTCAATTTATCAATTCATACACATAAACCACCATTTGAAATACACATGAACTAAATCTAAGCACGCATTTCATACAATACATTCATTTTGTTTTCGATCGAGCAAATGTACTTATAAATATCTTCTTCATACGAGCTTCGATTGTGTTGAATCAAAATGCTATGGAATCCAAACTTTAAGAGCTACGTATCCATATATGAAAAGTAATGTCAAAACCATGCGAATGGAGTCGCACGAACTTGCGCTGTAAGTGCTTGGATGTGCAGTCCGTCGACTATGGCCATATCTCCTTCATACGAGCTCTGATTGACTTGATTCAAAATGCTATGGATTCTAAACTTCAAGAAATACAAAGAACCAAAATAATGCGACTAGAGTCGCATGCGACAGGAGTCGCACACACTGCACCTTCCACTGTGTGCGACTGGATTCACACGACTTGCCATTGGATGTGCAGTCCGTCGATTTTAGCCATATCTCCTTCATACGAGCTCTGATGGACTTGATTCAAAATACTATGGATTCTACACTTCAAGAACTACAAAGAACCAAAATAATGCGACTAGAGTCGCATGCGACAGGAGTCGCACACACTGCACCTTCCACTGTGTGCGACTGGAGTCGCACGACCTGCCATTGGATGTGCAGTCAGTCGATTTTAGCCATATCTCCTTCGTGCGAGCTCCGATTGACATGATTCAAGATGATATGGAATCCTGACTTCAAGGGATATCTCCATCACCAAATTGCGACAACAGTCGCAATTCACACACTCTCCAGAATTGCGAATTGTTTCGCAAATCCTGCGCCTCTCCAACAATTGCGAACTGAGTCGCAATTTCTTGCATCTCAAACTATTGCGACTTGAGTCGCAATTCTCGCCCTCTCTTCATCTGCGACAAGTGTCGTAACTCTGGCCATATCAACATCTGTGACAACTGTCGCAAGTCTTGCTTCTCCACGCTGTGCTACATGTGTCGCAATTTATGTCATGTTCACATTACGTGCCAACTGGTACATGGTGTTTGTTACATCTCACCATAAACGTCAACGAAGTGCATTGAGATGTCTATCTGAGTTCAAGTGCCAACGACGTGTGGGATTGCTATTTTACTACATCAATACTATCGACGACCATGAAGACGATGAAATGCTGAAGCCTCAACGACGAGTGTTTATCACGATGGAGTTGAAGAAGAAGTATTGAGATCGATGGAGTCGAGATAGAGTTGAAGTATGAAGTCGAAGAAATTGAAGATTCAAGATTCGAAGATTCAAGAATCAAAGATTCAAGATTCCAAGATTCAAGAATCCAAGTACAAAAAGTGATGTCATCCATGGATTTGTGACGTCAGCCAAGCATGTGACCAGTGAGATTGCTCCACATCAGCGCTCCACATGTGCGGCACTACTATATAAACCCATGGAAGCTGAAGACTTCACTTGACGATTTTGAGAGAACGAAATCCGATACCAAGTATCATCTATCGTTGTTTGTTGGCGCTGAGCCCTAGAGTTTTGGTAGTTGTTTTGTGTTGTGCACCACTAGTAGGGTTATGTGATTTAGCTCTAGGTGTAGTAGTACTAGATCATTAGTTCGTTGGAGTGCTGCGTCACTTGGGATACGACTCTTGATCATTCCGTCTACCTTTCTCCACAAGTGTAATAGTTAGTTTTGTCTATCAATGAAATGAAACTATTACATAACTTTGTCTTCAGTATGTTACTTTACATTTGCTGAGTTCGAACCTATACACACAACACGTAACGTGCGACATCCGGAGCTAGCAAGAGCTGAGTGTGTGCGAACGAAGTTGCTGAAGTATCAGTGTTTAAGACCGACTTCACGAAAAGTTGGTATCCTACGTCGAAGACGTAATTTCAATTGGTATCAGAGCGGTACGTCAAACGTATAAGACGTGATCCGTTACTTGACTCCATATTTCCGCTACAATGAAGTCGTCTATGTTTGTCCAGAAACCTATTATGCTTACTCATCAGAACTAATCGAAATTGAAAGCCAAAGTCTTAGCTAGAATTAAGGGCTATGACTCTAGAGCATGGATGGCAGTACTGGAAGGATGGGAGCGTCCTTATACCGAAGATGCTGATGGTCTTAGAACTCCTAAGCCTAAACGTAGTTGGACTAGAGAAGAGCATGACTTATCGACTGCTAATAGCAAAGCTCTACTCCTTATTTGTGAATGGCTGGAACTCAGCATGTATCAGTTGGTTAAGAACTGCACATCTGCTAAAGATGCATGGGAAACGCTACAGAGAACGTGTGAGGGAAGTCACGATGTTAAACGTTCTAAGATCCGAACCATCACTGCCCAATTTCATCAACTCCGTATGAGAGAAGATGAAGACATAAATGACTACCTGGACAAGATCATGCGATATGTCAACGAGGCATATGAACTTGGAGAAATTTTTCCTGCCATCATGGTGTATGAGAAGACTCTATCCAGTGTGAGCTCTAGATTTGAAAGTAAGGTGCTAACGATTGAAGCACGAAATGAAGGAAATCAAAACTGGGACTATGCCGATCTAATGGCTGACTTGAGAAACTATGACTTGACCCTAAAAGTGCGGAGTAACCCTGATATGGCTCTCGTCTATGAACATATGACCGCACTAAAAATTTCTGAGAAAGGAAAGAGTTCAAGAAGCACGAAAAATCAACAATCTCGTTTAAAAAATGAGAAATCTGAAAATAGTTTCTCAGCCGATATGAATGAGTCTGATGATGAGGAAGCAGAGGACATTGAACGACTGATGAATTCGAACAACCCAGACAAGTTTGCTGTGTTGACTGACATAGTCACCTATCTTGTGAAACAAGATTTTAAGAGAAAGAATCGAGCTTGAAATTTCCGAAAATTTCAGAAAAGTTCTAACTCATATCCGAACACTCCGGACAATCGAAATCAAGGGCCTTCGTCTGACAAGAGGTTTAAAGGCACAAAACTATCACCATACACTTCCAATAGCAAAGATGTGTCAAAGTTGGAATGCTATGAATGTAAGGGATATGGACATGTCAAGAATGAATGTCCTAACTTGCATCGAAAGAAAAAGCTACCAGTGAGCTATGTGGTGATCGATGATGAAGAGGTAATCTCTGAAAACGATACTTTTGATGATAATAACTCTGATGACGATGAGGACAACGCTCTCGTTGTCACGTTTGATGAAGGTTTTGACCTTGCGAATTTTGAAGTTGAAAACTTTCAACTTGATGCTTTTCTGAAAGACACTGCAACAGCTGATAACATCTTCCGTGTGGCCTCAGAAAATCGAAATTTTTGTGATGATGATATATCTCGGATAATGAATCTGTGTCTGACGTTGAAGAGATAGAGAAGACAACTGAAGGGTCTAAAACTGAAGATGCTTGTATCGAAAATCTATATGACACAGCTATTACTGAGAATAGCACACTTGAGGTGTCTCTAAAGTACTTGACTGAATCTTTTACTGAACTCTCAAATGAGAAACTCAAGATGTATGATGAGGCTGTAGAGTTGAAAAACTCCCGTTGAAAAGACGGAGGATGAGAAGAAAAGATTGAATAATTCTCTTACAATTCTGAAAATTAAATTTGATGCTCTCTTCGAAGAGAAACATAAATACTACAAAGAAGTTGTCGAACTGAGAGAATCATTTGAGAAGTCGAACTCTGAAAATTCGAAACTGAAGGCATCACTTAAGAAGGAGACAGCTGAAGTGAAGAAACTTCAATCTCTCTTCAAGAACTCTGATGCAGAGAACGATGAGTTGAAGTCATCCTTGGCAAAAGCTCAGACTGAGTTAGCCATGTGTGACAAAGAACGGTATGTCTTGAAAGAGAAGCTTCACATTGTTGGAATTCGATATCCCGGGCTATTAAAATTTGCGGAAAATAATAACCCTATCAAAAACCTCGATTGCCGGAGAAATCACGAATCCACGCGAGCCGGGACCCGACCAAACGCACGACGCGCGCGAGGCGCGTGCGCGCCCAGCCGAGTCCCCACGAGGGACTCGCGATTGCTCCCAGCAATCGCTGGGCTGCCTCGTAGCAGCCCGCAGCGAGTCAGCGGACTCGCTGCTCGTGGAGGTGCGGCTCGTCCCACGAGCCGCTGCGGGACGATGCGGGAACCCCCGCATCCCGCTGCTGGGCGCTGCGAGAAGCCTCGCAGCCCAGCCGTGATCGAGCTCCAAGCTCGATCGCCCCCTCGCACCCGACCCTCGTGGTCGAGCCGTCGATCCGCCGGCGGTCCGGTGGTTCGACCACCACCGCCCGGTTCGACCTCTTCCACGGGTCTCGATCCCCGGATCTTCGTTCTACGGTATTCTCGATAAATCCAAAATCGAACAATTATCAAGGGCGTTTAGATATTGTACCTTTCGATTCGTTGTTCGGAGAAACGAATTCAAGACGACCTTTTGAATCTTCCCACGTATTCCTTGCACTAGCTTGAACGTCGGGTGGGCGACGATCCTCCAAGCTCTATGGATCTACTTCTCTCTCTACTTTTTCTCTCTAGAAGAATTATGATCTTCAACTTATGAGAATAGAGAAGACCATGTAGTGCTTTTATAGGCTACGTAGGGGATCTAAAGGAGGTGGAATATTGGGCTTCCAATATTAATGATTAAATTGAGCCCAAGCCCAAATCTATTAATCTCCCATTAATATTAATTAATTTATTTTCCACTATATAAATTAATTGCACTCCCAATATTAAACCATATTATATCCAAATAATATTTCTCCGGTAGTATTATTTATTCTGTGTATTTAAGATATAAATATCCATGAATAAAATTTATTTATTGCTTAATAAATTTATTCATCTCTTTTATCCGAGACTAGTACCACTCAACCTTATTTATTATGCGGAATTAAATCCACTCGCGAGGTTTACATAATAAATCCTTATGAGCTCATCTCGGGGATATTATCAACCCTTCCGGGATACACTGTCCGGTCAATCATTCATGGCATGCCATATATAAAATATAGTGACCCAACTTAACCGGTAATTAACCCAATAATTAAATCGGTTAATTCCTTTGGTAAATAAAAGTCACTTATACTGAATATACACACCCGCAACAATATCGGGGATTAAGAATAGAATACACTGAGTCTCAAATCAATTATCGCCGAGCAATCCTAATTGATGAGTCTCAATCGATCCGCTCAATACACCAAGTGTACAAGTGTGATAAAATAATTAAGACAAATTATTTTCTCTCTCACACAACGACTATACCGATGGATTGGTCCGTGTCCATCTAGGTCGTGAGCATCTGTTTGATTAAATACGAGTAACCGATAGTATGATCTTCTGTGTGGGCCCGACACACCATACTAACTACAACGTATGAAATCCAGGACTATAATTTGCATAATTTTAATTAACAATAATTAAAAGCAAATGAATGTTCGTATTTAATAGGTAAATGAAAGTGTACAAGGAGTTCAGAATACTCAAATCTAGACATTAAGTATACTACTCCAACAATCTCCCACTTATACTAAGGTCTAGTCTTATCCTCCAAACTTCTGACTCCCAAACCCTCCAAGTGCTTGAAATAAACTTCCTTAGGAAGTATCTTGGTGAAAGGGTCCGCTAGGTTGTCCTCCGAAGCTATCTTGGTGACTACCGCATCGCCCCTCTTGACGATGTCTCGAATCAGGTGGTACTTGCGCTCTATGTGTTTCATAGCACTATGGGACCGTGGTTCCTTACTGTTTGCCACTGCACCGCTATTATCACAATAAATTGTCATAGCCTTGGGCAAACTCGGAATCACATCTAAGTCCTGGAGGAAATTAAGGAACCAAACTGATTCTTTCGCTGCCTCTGAGGCTGCAACATATTCAGCTTCCATGGTAGAGTCTGAAATGCACTTTTGCTTAACACTCCTCCATGATACGGCTCCACCTCCCATAGTGTATACATAGCCTGATGTCGACTTTCGCCGGTCCTTATCAGCTTGGAAATCCGAATCCGTATAACCCAAAGGAATCAGATTGTCTGCCCCGTAACTTAGAACATAATCCTTAGTATTTCGCAAATAATTGAAAATGCTCTTTACGGCAGTCCAATGAGCCTTTCCAGGGTTACTCTGATATCTCGCCACTACGCCAACTGCATAGCAGATATCAGGCCTCGTACATAACATTGCATACATTAAGCTTCCCACAGCCGAAGCGTAGGGAACTGCTTTCATTTCATCTTTCTCCTTTTGTGTCCGAGGACACATTTCCTTAGAAAGATAAGTTCCTTTACTGAAGGGCAGCTCACCCTTCTTGGAATCTTGCATGTTAAAACGAGCCAGAATCGTGTCTATGTAAGATTGCTGGGATAGGTACAATGTTCTATTCCGGCGATCCCTTATAACCTTGATCCCTAGAACATGCCCGACTTCTCCCAAATCTTTCGTATCGAATTGTCTAGACAACCATCCCTTTATGTCTGATAACATTTTCACACTGTTGCCAATGAGAAGAATGTCGTCTACATAAAGCACGAGAAACACCACCTTCTTCCCATCACGGTTCCAATACACACACGATTCGTCCATGCTTTGACTAAATCCAAAAGATTGGACTACTTCGTCAAACCGCAGGTTCCACGATCTCGAGGCTTGTTTTAATCCATAAATGGATCGATTAAGCTTGCACACTAGATGATCTCGCCCCTTAGTAATGAATCCTTCTGGTTGTTTCATATAAATCGTCTCGTCAAGACTTCCATTTAGGAAAGCCGTCTTGACATCCATTTGCCACACCTCATAATCCATATGAGCTGCTATGGATAAGAGAATCCGGATCGACTTTATCTTGGCTACTGGCGAGAAGGTCTCCTCATAATCGATTCCCTCTTTCTGAGTATATCCTTTCGCAACAAGCCGAGCTTTAAAGGTTTCAACCTTTCCGTCAGATCCTCTCTTTCTCTTGTAGACCCATTTACACCCAATTGGCTTTACGCCGCTTGGTGGTTCTACAAGATCCCAGACTTTATTAGAATCCATAGATTCTATTTCGGATTTCATCGCTTTCTTCCAAGAAGGCGCATCTATATCTTGTACCGCCTCATCATAGGTCCAGGGATCGATTTCATGAACTCCAGGTCCAGAGTCCGAAGACTCACCCAGTCCAATCCATCGGTCTGGTTGCTTAACAACCCTCCCACTACGACGGCGTTCCGGTGTATTAACAGTGACAGTGTCAGGTGCAGATTCTAGTGGTGTATCTATACTCGGTTCGGCTGTATCTAAGTCTTCCTTGTTACCTCTCAACTCATCAAGTATTATGTCACTTTTGGGCTTGTGGTCCATGACATAGTCTTCCTCTAAGAACCGAGCGTTAGTACTTATAACGATCTTCTGGTCCGTAGGACTATAGAACATGCCACCTTTAGTTCCTTTCGGGTATCCTACAAACAGCCGTAATTCTGATCTAGGTTCTAACTTATCGGCACCTTGTCGCAACACATGTGCTGGACAACCCCAGATCCGAAGGTGCCTGAGGCTAGGCTTGCGCCCGCTCCACCTTTCCATGGGTGTGGTGGGTACCGTTTTTGTTGGAACCATGTTGAGAATGTACGCCGCCGTTTCCAAGGCATGTCCCCAGAACATAGTAGGTAAGTCCGAGTAACTCATCATTGAACGCACCATTTCCATAAGAGTCCTATTCCTTCTTTCCGACACACCATTCTGCTGAGGAGTATATGGTGATGTCATTTGGGAATCAATCCCATTCTCTGCTAAGTATGCCTTGAATTCTCCAGACAGGTACTCGCCTCCGCGATCAGATCGCAGGCATTTAATGGATTTACCTTGAAGGTTCTCCGCAAAAGCCTTGAACTCCTTGAACTTGTGAAAGGATTCGCTCTTGCGGCGCATCAGGTATACAAATCCATACCTTGAGTAATCATCAGTGAAAGTGATGAAATACTCGTACCCTCCCCTTGCCTGAGTAGACATAGGTCCGCATACATCAGAGTGAATCAAATCCAATACTTGTTCAGCCCTTCGTCCTTTACCAGAAAAAGAACGCTTGGTCATTTTTCCCTCTAAACAGGATTCGCAGGTTGGAAGGTCCTATCCTTCAACACCACTGATGAGACCATCAGCTTTCAACCTTTGAATTCTATTTGAGTTAGTGTGACCTAGCCTTAAGTGCCACAAGTATAATTGATTCATCCTAGAAGGTTCCTTTCTCTTATTGGTGTTCGTAGATGTGTTATTACTCTCGGTTAGTTGCATCGTGTTAGACTCAGGATTTAGCACATACAAATCGTCCACCAATGTACCAGAACAGATAATTTCACTGTTTCTTCTTATGATCACAGAGTGGTCAAAAGAAACATAATATCCATTCAAAATAAGCTTAGAAACCGAAATTAAATTCTTTCTAAAGTTGGGTACATAAAGACAATTGCGTAAAACTAAAATCCTATCACTACTGAAGCGTAAGTGAACGTCTCCCACTGCAACAGCCGCCACCTTCGCGGCATTGCCCATGTAGACCACGATCTCTCCCTCTCTAAGTCTCCGGGTTTCCTGGAACCCCTGCAATGAATTGCAGACATGATCAGTGGCCCCCGTATCTACACACCAGGTGCTGGTAGATAACACCACTGATAATGTTTCAGTGACTAAGGAAAATTTCGTACCTTTGATGAGAGGACAATCAGACCTCCAGTGCCCAGACTGCTTGCATCGAAAGCACTTGCCTCGCGGCTTGCTCTTCCCAATCCGTGGTTCAAAACCACTGGGCTTCTTTGCTTGCACTTCCAACTCGGCCACTAGAGCTTGTGATTCTCTGATCATACTTATCAGTTCAGTTCTTTTGAAATCGTTTTTAAGCGATTCCTCAAGAGGACTAAACTTGATGAGTATGTCAATCACCTCTAGTCCGGCTTCCTTACTATGTCCTAACATCTCCTTGAGGTCATTTTCAATGTCCTCATCAGTTGGGACAATAGTGGATTCGGAAGGCTCAACAGTCTGAACATTGTCCAGATTTCTTTTCCAATCAGTACTATATGGAACCAGTGAGTTTTCACCTTTAAGTATATCACAAAGTGGGGTCACAGTCATTCCTAACCTATAAGCACATAAAACAAACAAACAATTTAATATCCGATATTATCTCCCTCAAATAATATCATTAAATCACTAATCACATCTAAAATCCCACCAGGTTAAAGCAAGCCACGTTCGTGTGGACGTTTACCCACCCAAATGATTTAGCAATTAGATTTGCTTCGGTCATACATCATTATAGCGTTACTTCGTTGGGAAGAATACTATAAAGCGTATCTAAGTGTAAACCATTACTCAGTACCAAGGTGAATCGTTTAGAATTGTTACGTCACCGCAAGCCACGTTCGTGTGGACGTTTACGATAACTCGCAATTCTTCACAACTCCCTATAACTGTCTACATCAATTATTCTAAAATCCCATTCAGTATAGCAAGCCACGTTCGTGTGGACGTTTACTATACCAAAAGATTTATATAATTGAAATCCAATTACTTGATCCATTCGATCTTGTAAATCAAGACGCGGAGAATCATAAGTGAAACTCGAAGTTTCTAACCAGTGATTCACCATGCGAACAACCCTATCTCTCATAAATGAGGGAGCCGAGCAGACAATCGATCCATCTATCAAAGAATGGTACGACTGCCTCTAATTTGTGTCCTCGACATGACCAAGTGGCTTTGGCTCCATTCCACTCCCCGGGGTGAGAATGAGTCGACTTGAAATCAGCTTTGGCATTGTTTGATAAACTTAGGCATTGTTTGATAAACTTAATCAACGTTTCTCGTAAGAGGAATTACAAGAACTCTCCTCCAATAACTTATCTATATAAACTTCAAAAGTTTATAAAAGTCACCAAGAGAGCAGCAATGGAGACCATGGGTATGTTTCCATACCCTCTCCCACTTAGCTTTTTACAATAAAGGGATACGCTATCTAGTGCATTAAAGTAAACACATATAGCATGCACACATGTAATAAAGCACATAGTATTATCACATAGTCAAAATAATTACTAGAATATTATTTTCCGACTATTATGGCTTTACTCCATCTCCGTACGCATCTTCTAGTCTTTAGTCTTCGTTCTTGAATGCTCCATGTGACGAGAATATTAATTTCCAATATTTAAATCTATTTATTTTTAATAAATCCAAAAGATACTTAATTAAAAATTAAGTCAATCGAATAAATCAAAAATAAAATTAAATATTATTAATATTTTTATTTATTTTATTTTCCCTTTCTACTTCATTAAATCTCTAGAATAATCTATCCAAGACCCACTTGGAATATTCTAGATGATTTCCATAATGAAATAAGGAAATAAAATAACTTAGGACTCTTCTACTTTCCAAGATTAATTAATTTCCATTTCTATGAAAATTCCCATAAAATAGGAATAATCAATTAGGAAATAAATCAATCCTAAATTAACTTTTATTCCTTTCCAATTCTATTAAATCTCTAGGATCCTATTCCAAGTAGAACTCGGAATACTCTAGAAGACTTCCATAATAGAATAAGGAAATAAAATTAATTCCAATTAATTCTTTTCCTAATCCATGAGAATTCCCAAAAAATAGGAATTCTCAAATAGGAAAATCCCGAACTAATTAGGAAAGTGGATCTACCGGTAGGAGTAGCATGGGTTGGGGATCCCCACGCCACCCCCACCTCGTCCGACCGCCGCCTAGGGCACGCCACCGCCGCCCGGCCCACGCGCCACCACCACTGGTGGCCGGCGTGGCCGAGGCTCCCGCGGACAGCCCACCTTCGGCCGTGGGTCGATCGATCCCCTCGGGATCGATCATGGGGATTGATCGATCCCCGGTCCTTCACCCTCACGTCGTCTCCTTCGTCACGCGTCTTCTCCGGCGGTCGTTTCGGCATCGATCCAATGCAAAATAAATTACAAAATAAATTTTACACTATCCGGTATCGATTCTATACATGAAATCGACCCTATACATTCTCCGGAAAAAAAAGAACGTAATAATAAATCCTAAATTCGGTCAACCCCCGAATTTTTACTATTACAAGCATTCACCACCAAAAACGAATCTCGACATGTCCGAGAGTTTAATCAATCCAACATACATGACAAAATAAATTAAACGAATAATAAATTAAGCCATAATAGTCGGAACCCTGCAAGGTAGAACAATTTTATCGAAAATACCGCGAACGTAAACCACGCTCTGATACCAATTGTTGGAATTCGATATCCCGGGCTATTAAAATTTGCGGAAAATAATAACCCTATCAAAAACCTCGATTGCCGGAGAAATCACGAATCCACGCGAGCCGGGACCTGACCAAACGCACGACGCGCGCGAGGCGCGTGCGCGCCCAGCCGAGTCCCCACGACGGACTCGCGATTGCTCCCAGCAATCGCTGGGCTGCCTCGTAGCAGCCCGCAGCGAGTCAGCGGACTCGCTGCTCGTGGAGGTGCGGCTCGTCCCACGAGCCGCTGCGGGACGATGCGGGAACCCCCGCATCCCGCTGCTGGGCGCTGCGAGAAGCCTCGCAGCCCAGCCGCGATCGAGCTCCAAGCTCGATCGCCCCCTCGCACCCGACCCTCGTGGTCGAGCCGTCGATCCGCCGGCGGTCCGGTGGTTCGACCACCACCGCCCGGTTCGACCTCTTCCACGGGTCTCGATCCCCGGATCTTCGTTCTACGGTATTCTCGATAAATCCAAAATCGAACAATTATCAAGGGCGTTTAGATATTGTACCTTTCGATTCGTTGTTCGGAGAAACGAATTCAAGACGACCTTTTGAATCTTCCCACGTATTCCTTGCACTAGCTTGAACGTCGGGTGGGCGACGATCCTCCAAGCTCTATGGATCTACTTCTCTCTCTACTTTCTCTCTCTAGAAGAATTATGATCTTCAACTTATGAGAATAGAGAAGACCATGTAGTGCTTTTATAGGCTACGTAGGGGATCTAAAGGAGGTGGAATATTGGGCTTCCAATATTAATGATTAAATTGAGCCCAAGCCCAAATCTATTAATCTCCCATTAATATTAATTAATTTATTTTCCACTATATAAATTAATTGCACTCCCAATATTAAACCATATTATATCCAAATAATATTTCTCCGGTAGTATTATTTATTCCGTGTATTTAAGATATAAATATCCATGAATAAAATTTATTTATTGCTTAATAAATTTATTCATCTCTTTTATTCGAGACTAGTACCACTCAACCTTATTTATTATGCGGAATTAAATCCACTCGCGAGGTTTACATAATAAATCCTTATGAGCTCATCTCGGGGATATTATCAACCCTTCCGGGATACACTGTCCGGTCAATCATTCACGGCATGCCATATATAAAATATAGTGACCCAACTTAACCGGTAATTAACCCAATAATTAAATCGGTTAATTCCTTTGGTAAATCAAAGTCACTTATACTGAATATACACACCCGCAACAATATCGGGGATTAAGAATAGAATACACTGAGTCTCAAATCAATTATCGCCGAGCAATCCTAATTGATGAGTCTCAATCGATCCGCTCAATACACCAAGTGTACAAGTGTGATAAAATAATTAAGACAAATTATTTTCTCTCTCACACAACGACTATACCGATGGATTGGTCTGTGTCCATCTAGGTCGTGAGCATCTGTTTGATTAAATACGAGTAACCGATAGTATGATCTTCTGTGTGGGCCCGACACACCATACTAACTACAACGTATGAAATCCAGGACTATAATTTGCATAATTTTAATTAACAATAATTAAAAGCAAATGAATGTTCGTATTTAATAGGTAAATGAAAGTGTACAAGGAGTTCAGAATACTCAAATCTAGACATTAAGTATACTACTCCAACACACATGACTGATGAACTTCTAAAGAAGATGAACACGAACTCGTCTGTGTTTTACAACGCTGCTTCTTACATGAACCCAAGTCGTGTTGGACTTGGCTTTCAAAAAGTTTTTGAATCGATCTATACTACACCTGAGAAGAAAGAAGTGACCTTTGTCAAAGCTTCTACTGACTCTTCTGAGAGTATGACCAAAGATGATTCTGAAACTCTGAAGAGAAAGGAAATTGTTGAAGGAAAGAAAGTTATGACATCTCCGAAAGCTGAAACTCAAAAGTTGTTCTCGACTACTAACCTGAAAGCGGAGACATATCAATTTCCTAAGTTCATTGTGAAACATCCTCATGGTATCTTACCATACGAGAAGACGTTGCTGAAGAAGTTGAGTAAACAACAAAACGTAAAGTCGAATGCTAAATTCTCTCGCTCGAAACCTGCCATGATTAAGACTTCGACGAATGTTGAAGTTCGTCAAAAGAGAAAATATGTGTGTCACTACTGCAATGAACCCGGACATATTAGACCTTTCTGCTTTAAGCTGAGAGATGACATAAACCGGAATTTGGTGACTGAGAAGAAGAAGAGTGGAGTTGTCAAGAGTGTGAATAAACACACGTCTCCGGTGCTGAAAGTCGAGAAGAATGCTATAAGGTTGATGGAGAAAAATTCTCGAAATTTTGATATGAGGAAGTGGGTACCTAAGTCCCGGAAGAGTGAAGTTAAACTTAACTCCACCACTTCGATTGCCTGGAGACCAAGAGAACTGATTTTCTGCAATGTTGCACTGAATGCCTCTGACTCTGGAAATAAAGGCATTTGGTATTTTGATAGTGGCTGTTCCCGTCATATGACCGGAACCAAGAAATTTCTGAAAGAATACGAGCCTATGACTGGCTCTCTCGTGGTGTTTGGAGGGGGAGCTAAAGGCGTTGTTATGGGGAAGGGAACACTACATATCAAAGGATTGCCACCAATCCAAAATGTTGTTCATGTGAAGGGTCTTGTGGCAAATCTCATCAGCATCAGCCAACTCTGTGACGAAGGGCTGAATGTTAGCTTCGATAAAGACTCTTGCAAGGTTTTTGATGTTAAAGGAAAGTGCATCATGGAAGGTCCACGTGCGAAGAATAATTGTTATACAACTGAGTATAGTTGTTTCTCTGTGACCGTTCCTGATGAAGTCGATTTGTAGCATCAACGCCTTGAACACACTAGCACTCGAAACTTGAGTAAACTGGTTAAGGGGGAGATTGTTCGAGGAATCTCTCAACTCCCCAAAATTGAGAAAAGAGTGTGTGGTGACTGTTGGAGTTGTGTACTTAATGTCTAGATTTAAGTAACGATAAACTCCCGATCATAGCATTTAATCTATTAAATAAACAATTGTTTGCTTTTAATTATTATTAATTAAATATATGCAAATCATAGTCCTGGATTTTATACGTTGTAGTTAGTATGGTGTGTCGGGCCCCACACAGAAGATCATACTATCGGTTACTCGTATTTAATCAAACAGTGGCTCACGACCTAGATGGACCCGGACCAATCCATCGGTATAGTCGTTGTGTGAGAGAGAAAATAATTTGTCTTAATTATTTTATCACACTTGTACACTTGGTGTATTGAGCGGATCGTTGAGATTCATCGATTAGGATTGCCGGCGATAATCGATTCGAGTCTCAGTGTATTATATTCTTAATCCCCGATATTGTTGCGTGTGTGTATATTAAATATAAGTGACTTTGATTTACCAAAGGAATTAACTGATTTAATTATTGGGTTAATTACCGGTTAAGTTGGGTCACTATATTTTATATATGGCATGCCGTGAATGATTGACCGGACAGTGTATCCCGGAAGGGTTGATAATATCCCCGAGATGAGTTCAAAAGGAATTATTGTGTAAACCTCGTGAGTGGATTCGTTCCGCACAATAATTAAGGTTGAATGGTACTAGTCTCGGATTCAAGAGATGAATAAATTAATTAGCAATAAATTAATTTTATTCATGGATATTTAAATCTTAAATACACGGAATAAATAATACTACCGGAGAAATATTATTTGATATAATATGGTTTAATATTGGGAGTGCAATTAATTTATATAGTGGAAAATAAATTAATTAATATTAATGGGAGATTAATAGAGTTGGGCTTGGGCTCAATTTAATCATTAATATTGGAAGCCCAATATTCCACCTCCTTTAGATCCCCTACGTAGCCTATAAAAGCACTACATGGTCTTCACTTTTTCATAAGACAAGAATATCAATACTTGATAGTTCTAGAGAGTTGAAGAGGATCCATAAGCTTGGAGGATCGTCGCCCACCCGACGTTCAAGCTAGTGCAAGGAATACGTGGGAAGATCGTAAGGTCATCAAGTTAGATTCGTTTCTCCGCACAACGAATTAAAAGGTAAAATCATATAATCTCTTCTATGATTTTATGTGAATTGATTGTGATACATACATGAACGCACGATCCGGGAAAAACGACGAACCTCGGGGACGGGGATTCGAGATCCCCGGCGAGGATCGAAGGTGGCGGTCGAACCCTAGGGTTCGGACCGCCGGGACGCGTGACGCGAGAACCCTCGGCTGGGAGCCAAGGGATCGATCGAGCCCGTAGGCTCGATCGCTGGGAGCTGCGGGAGTTGCCCGCAGCGACTCGAGGCGTGCTGCGGGACTACCCGCAGCGGTGCGCTGGGACGAGCCCAGCGCGTTGAGCAGCGGGTCACGCGACCCGCTGCGGGGCTGCTCGCAGCAGCCCGGGGATCGCTACGAGCGATCCCAGCGATCGCTACGAGAGCGATCGCGAGCCCCGTGCGGGGGCTCGGCTGGGCGCGCGGGTTCGTCCCGTGCGGTGCTCGGTCGAGCCTCGGGTCGTGCGGTGGTTCGCGGTTGGTTCTCCGGCGATCGAGGATTTCGGTCGGGTTATTATTTTCCGCAAATTTTTTAATGGCCCGGGATATCGAATTCCAGCAACTGGTATCAAAGCGTTTGGTTTCGTGTTCATGTATGTGTTCAATTGCGTTCTACCTTGCAGGGATTCCGACTATCATGGTTTAATTAATTGTTAATTATTCGTTTAATTAATTGCTATTTAATTTACCATGATTGTTCGTTTATTAAACTCTCGGACATGTCGAGATTCGTTTTGTGTGGATGAATGCTTGTAATAGTAAAAATTCGGGGGTTGACCGAATTTAGGATTTATTATTACGTTCTATGTTTTCCAGAAAGTGTATATGGTCGATTTCATGTATAGAATCGATACCGGAATTGTAAATTTATTTCTTGTAATTTATTTACGTTGGATCGATGCCGAGACGACCGCCGGAGAACTCATGAGACGAAGAAGACGAAGAGGACGAAAAACCGGGGGGGTCGATCATCCCCATGATCGATCCCCATGAGGATCGATCGACCCCACGCCCGGGGCTGCCCGCTAGGGTTTCCGGCCATGCCGGCCACCGGTGGTGGTGGCGCGTGGCTAGGGGGCGGCGGCGGTGGTGCCCGACGGTGGTGGTGGTCGACGGTGGGGGTGGTGCGGGGATCCCCAACCCGTGCTACTCCTAATCCTACCAAGATACTACTTACCTAATTAATTCAAGTTTTCCTATTTTGAGTATTCCTAAGTATGGGAACTCTCATGGAGATAGGAAAAGAATTAATTAATATTATTTATTTCCTTATTCTATTATGGAAGTCTTCTAGAATATTTCAAGTTCTACTTGGAATAGGAATCTAGAGATTTAATAGAATTAGATAGGAAAAGAATTAATATTATTTATTTCCTTATTCTATTATGGAAGTCTTCTAGAATATTTCAAGTTCTACTTGGAATAGGAATCTAGAGATTTAATAGAATTAGATAGGAAAATAATTAATTAATTTATTTCTATTTGATTATTCCTATTTTATGGGAATTTTCATAGACATGGAAATTAATTAATCTTGGAAAGTAGAAGAGTCCTAATTTATTTTATTTCCTTATTCTATTATAGAAGTCTTCTAGAATATTCCAAGTTTGACTTGGATAGATTATTCTAGAGATTTAATAGAATTAGATAGGAAAATAAATAAATAAAAATATTAATAATATTTAATTTTATTTTTGATTTATTCGATTGACTTAATTTTCGAATTAAGTATCTTTTGGATTTATTAAAAATAAATAGACTTAAATATTAGGATTAATATTCTCGTCACATGGAGCATTCAAGAACGAAGACTGAAGACTAGAAGACGCATACGGAGATGGAATAAAGCCATGATAGTCGGAAAATAATTTTCTAGCTTATTTTGACTATGTGATATGTGCTTTATTACTTGTATGCATGCTTATGTGTTTAATTATGCATTAGATAGCGTATCCCTTTGTTATAAAAAGCTAAGTGGGAGCGGGGATGGAAACATTCCCATGGTCTCCATTACTGTTCTCTTGGTGACTCTTATGGACTTTTGAAGTTCGTATAGATGTGTCATTGGAGGAGAATTCTTGTAATTCCTCTTACGAGAAACATTGATTAAGTTTATCAAACAATGCCTAGTTTGTCTTTCTGAAACTGACTTCAAGTCGACTCATTCTCACCCCGGGGAGTGGAATGGAGCCAAAGCCACTTGGTCATGTGGATGACACAAATTAGAGGCAGTCGTACCATTCTTTGATAGATGGATCGATTGTCTGCTCGGCTCCCTCATTTATGAGAGATAGGGTTGTTCGCATGGTGAATCACTGGTTAGAAACTTCGAGTTTCACTTATGATTCTCCGCGTATTGATTTACAAAATCGAATGCTTCAAGTAATTGGGATTCAACTATAAAAATCTTTTGGTGTAGTAAACGTCCACACGAACGTGGCTTGCTATGCTGAATGGGATTTTTGGAAATAGTTGATGTAGACAGTTATAGGGAATTGTGAAGGATTGTGAGTTATCGTAAACGTTCACACTAACGTGGCTTGCGGTGACGTAGCAATTCCAAATGATTCACCTTAGTACTGAGTAATGGTTTACACTTAGGTACGCTTTATAGTATTCTTCCCAACGAAGTAACGCTATAATGATGTACGACCGAAGCAAATCTAATTGCTAAATCATTTGGGTGGGTAAACGTCCACACGAACGTGGCTTGCCTTACCTGATGGGATTTTAGATGTGATTAGTGATTTAATGATATTATTTGAGGGAGATAATATCGGATATTAAATTGATTGTTTGTTTAAATGTGCTTATAGGTTTAGAGAATAGCTATGAATCCACTTTCTATGATACTCAAGGAGCATAAGCTCACTGGCCCCAACTATATTGATTGGAAGAGAAATTTAGACATTGTCCTAACTTCGGAGGAGTACAAGTTTGTACTCCATGAAGTGTGCCCTGCTGAGCCCACGGCTGCCTCAACTGATGAGGAAAAACTGACATATCGGAAGTGGAAAAAGGCTGATGAAATGGCTAGGTGTTATATTTTGGCTTCCATGTCAAATGTACTCCAAACCCAACATGAGTCGATGGACACTGCCTATGATATGATGTTTAACCTCAAGGAGATGTTTGGGGAGCAAGATCGTGCGGCAAGGCAAGAAGCCATGAGAGTCCTCATGTCGACTACTCAATCTGAAGGAACGCCCGTTGGGGAGCACGTTCTTAAGATGATAAGTATGTTGAATGAACTTGAGGTCCTAGGAGCTTCTATTGATGCTGAGACGCAAGTCGACATCATACTCCAGTCTCTGGCCCCTAGTTTTGAGCAGTTTCGTATGAGCTATAATATGGGTAAACTATCTTATACTCTTTCGCAACTCCTGACTGAACTAAAGGCGGCAGAGGGGATCTACAAGAAGGGCAAGTCTCAAGCGCTTGTAGCTACCAAGTCCAAAGGCTTTAAGCCTGGTGGAGGTAGGGGCAAGAGAAGGAAGCAAGCCCGGAAACCCAGTGGTGTCAAGAGGACTGTACCACGAATGGGGGCTGCAAAGCCAAAGGGTAAGTGCTTCCGATGCAACAAGATGGGACACTGGAAGTCTGAATGTCCTCTCAAAGGTACGAATTCTTCTTTAGTCGTAAAAACATAGTCAGCGGTATTATCTACCAGAATTCTGGTGTGTAGATATGGAACCACTGACGGTATGTGCATTTTGAATGCAGGGGTTCCAGAAAACCCGGCGACTTAGAGAGGAAGAGTTCGAGTCTACACAGGCAAAGCTGTAGAGGAGGCAGCGGTTGCGGTGGAAGACATTTATCTGCTTTAGTAGTTAAATAGGATTTCATTTCAAAGTTATTGCTTTATGTAGCCCTTTATTTTAGAAAGAACGTTTTGTTCTGGATTTCTATTATTAATGAATGGATATTTTATTTCTTTAATCATTGGATGATTTTGATAAGAAATAATGGCATTATCTATTCTGGTACATTAGATAGCAATATATGAATGATGAATCCTTAGTCTACCACGATGCAACAAACCGTTCTATAACTTGTTTTACTTGTTAGATATTTCTTTATTAATCATTATACTTGTGAATACTTAGTAGTATTTTCAAATGAAGATTCAAATGGTCGAAATTGATTTGATCAATTAAAGTTGAAGGAATGGACCTTCCGACCTAAGGATTGAATTTGGAGGATAATACGTCTAAGCAAACCTTTCTGGATAAAGGATAGAATTCAGACAAGTATTGGAAATGATTAGATATGCAGACATATGTGTTTATTAGAAAGGCACGAGTGATTCTTTCAAGAATACTCAAGTGATGGATTAGAATGCTTGATGTGCCATAAAAGCAAAAGTGTTTTGACTAGTCAATGGACACAAAGCTATTATGGGGAACCATCAAAGTATATCCATTAGGAGCCTGCGACTCAGTCGCGGAGGCCATCACCTATCTGAATAACGCATAGCATAATCAAAGATTGGGTTCAATCCCAAAGGGCCGCACCTTACACTTACGTGTAGAAATAGTGCGTTATAAAGGAATGGAAATCTGATAGTAAAAGGACAAGTTGTTCGGAACTACCTATGTTCTATGGATATTCCTAGATACAACGGCATATTGAATATGGTTGTAGGATATCCTAGATGAACGAAGTATTGTGAGTTCTATAGTACTACGAACCAGAGGGACGTCTCTCGTCCGGTTCATATAGGAAGACTATTAGATGGACCACAAAGCCTAAATTAACGTAATACCTTGAAATGAGAAGAAGGACAAAAGACTAGGAACCAGCCAAACCGAGTAGAAGTACACCACACACTGCACCTATTGTTATTACTGTTATACACCGGGACGCCATTGCAGTGGGAGGTTGTGGGACAACCAGATATGTTCACAAGACTAGAGGAGTTCGGACTCTGGATCTAGTAGAGATGAAATCGACCCCTAGCTCTGCATAAGGGCGGTACTAGATCTAAATGTGCCTGCTTGGAACAATAAGGATTATTGTTAAGAGGCTAGATCATTTAGAGTACAAGCTTAGTAAATCCATTTATGGATTGAAATAAAGCTATGAATCGTGGAACTTGCGAATTGATGGGATAGTCCATTTGATGGATTCATCAAAAGGCATGGACGAAAGGTGTATTGAAAACGTAATGGAAACAAGGTGGTGTTTCTCGGAGATTTTATGTAGATAACATTTCATCATTGGCAACAATGTAAAAATGCTGTCAGACATAAAATAATGGTTGTCTAAATAAATCGAGATATAAGATTAAGAAGAAGTTAGAACATGTTCTTAAGATCTTGCGATCTAGAGATAAGAACATTGTACTTCTCCTAGATATCTTGTACGATTAAGGTTTGTTTTTAACATGCATACTTCTGAGAAAGGTTATTGCCTTTCAGAGACAGAATATACATCTATCTAAAGGGTATGTGTTCGAACACATGAAGGAGATAGATGAGGACGAAGCAGTTTCCTATACTTCAAGTATGGAAAGCTTTATAGATGCAATGTTGTAAAACAAGAACCTGATATCAACTATGCGGTTTGCGTAGTGGGAGGATATCAAAGTAATCTGGATAAGGGATGTTCGAATGCTGCAAGAGTACTTTCATATTACTGGCTTGAGCAAGACGAAATCTTCTTAGATTACAGATTCTCAGATCCAAAAATCAGAGAAGAACCAGTGAAAGTCGATATCAGGCTATGTGTTCACTTTTAGAAAGAGGTGGAACCATGAAGTGAAAGAGTGATAAGCGGGACGCTTCTCAGACTCTCTCATAACCGAATAGCAGCCTCAGAGGCAGCGGAAGTTTTGGTTAGGTTCCAGGATAACCTCTTGACTTGGATATGACTCTTAGTTTACCAAAGGCTATTGGATAGCGGTGCACAGTGAACTAGAAGAGGTCATAAGTCAAAAGTGATGTTAACACATAGAGCAAGTACCACCTGATACGAGTCATCGTCAGGGGAGACGACGTAGTAGTCACCAAGATAACTTCAGAGCGGCAACCTAGATTGCTCACTCACATAGTACTTCTCGGAAGTACACTTTAAAGCACGTGATGAGTATGGGAACCGGGAGTTTGGAGGAAATGACTAGACCTTAGTACAAGTGGGAGATTGTTGGAGTTGTGTACTTAATGTCTAGATTTAAGTAACGATAAACTCCCGATCATAGCATTTAATCTATTAAATAAACAATTGTTTGCTTTTAATTATTATTAATTAAATATATGCAAATCATAGTCCTGGATTTTATACGTTGTAGTTAGTATGGTGTGTCGGGCCCCACACAGAAGATCATACTATCGGTTACTCGTATTTAATCAAACAGTGGCTCACGACCTAGATGGACCCGGACCAATCCATCGGTATAGTCGTTGTGTGAGAGAGAAAATAATTTGTCTTAATTATTTTATCACACTTGTACACTTGGTGTATTGAGCGGATCGTTGAGATTCATCGATTAGGATTGCCGGCGATAATCGATTCGAGTCTCAGTGTATTATATTCTTAATCCCCGATATTGTTGCGGGTGTGTATATTAAATATAAGTGACTTTGATTTACCAAAGGAATTAACCGATTTAATTATTGGGTTAATTACCGGTTAAGTTGGGTCACTATATTTTATATATGGCATGCCGTGAATGATTGACCGGACAGTGTATCCCGGAAGGGTTGATAATATCCCCGAGATGAGTTCAAAAGGAATTATTGTGTAAACCTCATGAGTGGATTCGTTCCGCACAATAATTAAGGTTGAATGGTACTAGTCTCGGATTCAAGAGATGAATAAATTAATTAGCAATAAATTAATTTTATTCATGGATATTTAAATCTTAAATACACGGAATAAATAATACTACCGGAGAAATATTATTTGATATAATATGGTTTAATATTGGGAGTGCAATTAATTTATATAGTGGAAAATAAATTAATTAATATTAATGGGAGATTAATAGATTTGGGCTTGGGCTCAATTTAATCATTAATATTGGAAGCCCAATATTCCACCTCCTTTAGATCCCCTACGTAGCCTATAAAAGCACTACATGGTCTTCACTTTTTCATAAGACAAGAATATCAATACTTGATAGTTCTAGAGAGTTGAAGAGGATCCATAAGCTTGGAGGATCGTCGCCCACCCGACGTTCAAGCTAGTGCAAGGAATACGTGGGAAGATCGTAAGGTCATCAAGTTAGATTCGTTTCTCCGCACAACGAATTAAAAGGTAAAATCATATAATCTCTTCTATGATTTTATGTGAATTGATTGTGATACATACATGAACGCACGATCCGGGAAAAACGACGAACCTCGGGGACGGGGATTCGAGATCCCCGGCGAGGATCGAAGGTGGCGGTCGAACCCTAGGGTTCGGACCGCCGGGACGCGTGACGCGAGAACCCTCGGCTGGGAGCCGAGGGATCGATCGAGCCCCTAGGCTCGATCGCTGGGAGCTGCGGGAGTTGCCCGCAGCGACTCGAGGCGTGCTGCGGGACTACCCGCAGCGGTGCGCTGGGACGAGCCCAGCGCGTTGAGCAGCGGGTCACGCGACCCGCTGCGGGGCTGCTCGCAGCAGCCCGGGGATCGCTACGAGCGATCCCAGCGATCGCTACGAGAGCGATCGCGAGCCCCGTGCGGGGGCTCGGCTGGGCGCGCGGGTTCGTCCCGTGCGGTGCTCGGTCGAGCCTCGGGTCGTGCGGTGGTTCGCGGTTGGTTCTCCGGCGATCGAGGATTTCGGTCGGGTTATTATTTTCCGCAAATTTTTTAATGGCCCGGGATATCGAATTCCAGCAGTGACTGTCAGAAAGGTAAGCTGACGAGAACTCCTCATCCTGCACTACCAACACTGATGAGCACTTCTGCTCCTTTTGAACTACTTCACATGGATCTCATGGGTCCAATGGAAGTGAAGAGTATTGCTAAGAAAGAGTACGTGCTGGTGGTTGTTGATGATTTCTCTCGTTACACTTGGACGAGATTTCTCGCTACAAAGGATGAGACATTCAATGCCTTCAAAGGTATTGTAAAATGGATTCGAACTAATCATGAAGCTAAGGTGAAGAGGATCAGAAGTGATCACGGGACCGAATTTGAAAATTCTAGCTTCAATGAATACTGTCTGATGAAGGGGATTCATCATGAATACTCGGCTCCGAAAACGCCCCAACAGAATGGTATAGCCGAACGTAAGAACCGTACACTGCAAGAGATAGCTCGTGTCATGCTAATTTCGAAAAATCTAGCTCGTACTTTTTGGGCAGAGGCCGTCTCTACCGCTGGATATATCCTTAATCGTATAAGTATTCGATCCGGCACAACGGCAACCGCCTATGAACTTGTAAATGGCAAGAAGCCATCTGTTCCCACTTTCGAGTCTTTGGATGCACGTGCTACATCTTGAAGGATCGTGATCCTCTGAAGAAGTTTGAAGCCAAAGCTGATCGTGGTATTTTTGTTGGCTATAGTCAGAATAGTCATGCTTACCGTGCATAAAACCTCCGAACTAAGAAAGTCATTGAAACTGTAAACATCAACTTTGATGAACAAGAATTTCTCGGTAAAGATGCTGATGAAGACTGGGTGAAGGAAGGGATTCTGGAATATCGAACTTTTCCATCTACACCTACTACTGTGGTACCAGAAGTTCATACTCCTAACACTTCACCTGAAGTTGGAAAGACTAGTCATCGGAACAATGAGACTTTATCATCTGATGAGGAAGGAAGTGAAGAAGTGGATAACCCAGCTGATGCACCGAGAGAGGGATCTCGTATTGTGCAGAAGAGACACCCTCCGACTCAGATGATTGGAAACCTGAACGAGCGAACTACACGCTCAAAGAAGCCGACATCATCTCAAGATGAACTCTATAACATATGCACTTTTGCTGTATGCCATGAAATCGGGGTCTCTTGCTTCTTATCTGAAACAGAACCGAAAAATTACAAGGAAGCTTTGAAAGATGACTTCTGGATAATGGCTATCCAAGAAGAACTGAATGAATTCACGAGAAACAATGTTTGGTCCTTGGTTCCCCGTACTTCGAATATTAATGTTGTTGGAACCAAATGGATTTTTAAGAACAAAACGGATGAGCATAACCAAGTTGTTCGAAATAAAGCTCGTCTCGTTGCACAAGGCTATGCCCAAGTTTAAGGGATAGATTTTGATGAAACCTTTTCTCCAGTTGCACGCATTGAGTCTATTCGTCTCCTGATTGCTATTGCATGCCATCTCGGCATCAAACTTAGACAAATGGATGTCAAAGCTGCATTCCTAAATGGAGTATTGGAAGAAGAGGTGTATGTTGCTCAACCGAAAGGCTTCGAGGATCCCAAGAAGCCAAATCATGTCTATAAGCTACACAAAGCACTATATGGGTTGAAGCAAGCTCCTCGTGCTTGGTATGGGTCTGACGGACTACCTTCTCAAATTTGGATTTGTACGTGGCTCAGTTGACAAGACTCTCTTCTTGAAGCGTGATGGAAAACACATGATGGTTGCCCAGATTTACGTTGATGACATTTTATTTGGTGCTACGTGCCCCAAGCTCGTGAAAGCTTTCACGGACTCTATGTCTTCAACTTTTCAGATGAGTCTTGAAGGCGAGCTACATCAATTTTTGGGTCTTCAGATATCTCAACGACCGAATGGAATTTTTGTCTCTCAAAGCAAATATGCTAAAAATATGGTCGAGAGGTTTGAGATGCACCATGCTAAGCCTGCCAAAACTCCCATGGCAACAACCGAACGGTTATCTATGTCGACTAAGAGTCGAAGTGTTGATAAAACACTCTATCGCTCTATAATTGGGAGTTTACTTTATTTAACTGCTACTCGCCCTGACATAATGTTTAGTGTTTGTATGTGTGCCAGGTACCAAGCTGATCCAAAGGAGGACCATCTACGAGCTGTGAAACGGATACTCCGCTACATCTCTGGAACTTCTGATCTCGGTCTTAGGTATGCATGTGACACTACATCAAATCTCGCCGGCTTCTCCGATGCGGATTGGGCGAGCGATACAGATGAACAAAAGAGCACTTCTGGATGCTGCTGCTTCCTTGGCAACAATATAGTGTCATGGCATAGTCGGAAGCAAAATTGCATCGCTCTATCGACTGCTGATTCTGAGTATGTTGCAGCCGGAAGTTGCTGCACTCAATTGCTTTGGCTAAAGCAGATGTTGAATGATTATCTTATCGAGAGTGTTCCCTTGGTGCTGTACTGTGATAACCAAAGTGCTATCAAAATCAGCGAAAATCCTGTCCAGCATTCTCGCACTAAACACATCGACATTCGACATCATTTCATTAGAGATTTGGTTGATCGTGATATAGTCAGTCTACAGCATATTTCAACATAAAAATAGCTTGCTGACATCTTTACCAAACCTCTTGACTTTGAGAGATTTCAAACTCTAAGAAATTCTCTCTGAATGTGTTCTCTTTAAGAGCTCACGAAAATTTTGAAGTCTGAAAGATTATTTTCTTTACTTCTGAATATGCACGCTGAATCGTCGTGGATTAGTCTAATAAGTTGAACATGGATTCGAGGCCGCTTTAGTCTTCGGACCCAAGTGCATTTATTCCTCTGAGTGCAAACATGTGAACTTGGCATATAACTCCCATAAGCTATCATTTGCATAGATCCATAATACAAAGTAACGGAGGACGTCGGTTACCCCGGCTCCCCTCTTCGAAAGGTAGCACATGGACGCTGTAGTTTAAGATACTCTACCATCACACTTCGGAGATGCAGGATGATCCTTGCTCCCCTCTGACTGCTGTAATGAGCATCTGTTGCATTTCATTTAAAAGCTAAAACTCGTCTGGAGGACGCAGGTCGAACCTTGCTCCCCTCTGATTGTAGTAACGCTTAGTCCCAAGTGGAGTGCCTTAAAAGTTCACCTTGCACTCATGAATTAAAAATCCCTTGTGCGGTGCAAACTCATCAAATATGTTTCGACGAAACACGGCATGTATTCTTGTGATTGTGACGAAGGACAAGTTAAATGTCTATCAATATACTTCGGTCCGTTTCACCGGTTTTTAATATGAGAGATTTTTCCTTATACCTCAAAGTTGCTGTCAACTCATGTGAATTTTTTGGTTTTTGGAAAGTGATGAAATGTGAACTCTTTTCTGGGAAAATATTTTCTCTTCACTGCCTCGTATCACCGCTTAAATCTCCACTAAAATGTTTTTGAATGTTTTGCAGTGTGTTGAACGCTTGAATACTAACTCGGGATGTGTTGTTTTGATTTGGTTTTCATTGCAGTTCATATTCAGCATCTCGTGGAGTTCAATCTTTAAGGCATAAGATGAGTGTAGCAGCTTCCAGTGACTTACATTACTCAAGGTTGGTGAAATGACGTTACCTTCGACTATTTTCACCAGCATGAAGTCAATGTCAATACCTTCGACTACCTTCACCAGATGACCCATCAAGGGGGACGGTTAGGTGGTGCTGGCTCATCTAGCAAAAGTTTTTCCAGGTGATGTATCTCTTGAGGGGGAGACTTGCTGGATCTCTTTGTACTCATTGTCTCTCATATGAGTTGGGCCAAAAAGGGGGAGATTGTCGAAGTATGTTTTGGCGACAACATCTAAGCATTGGAAGTCTACTCATGATTGATGTGTTTCACAAGAGTTGTACCAAAAAGGGGGATATTGTAAATACACGTTTTTGGCATCAACTTTGTGTGTTCCTTGCGCTGTCCGTCGACTATTGTCATATCTTCTTCATACGAGCTTCGATTGTGTTGAATCAAAATGCTATGGAATCCAAACTTTAAGAGCTACGTATACATATATGAAAAGTAATGTCAAAACGATGTGACTGGAGTCGCATGCGACTGGAGTCGCACGAACTTGCGCTGTAAGTGCTTGGATGTGCAGTCCGTCGACTATGGTCATATCTCCTTCATACGAGCTCTGATTGACTTGATTCAAAATGATATGGATTCTAAACTTCAAGAACTACAAAGAACCAAAATAATGCGACTAGAGTCGCATGCGACAGGAGTCGCACACACTGCACCTTCCACTGTGTGCGACTGGAGTCGCACGACCTGCCATTGGATGTGCAGTCCGTCGATTTTAGCCATATCTCCTTCGTGCGAGCTCCGATTGACATGATTCAAGATGATATGGAATCCTGACTTCAAGGGATATCTCCATCACCAAATTTCGCAACAGTAGCAATTCACACACTCTCCAGAATTGCGAATTGATTCGAAAATCCTGTGCCTCTCCAACAATTGCGAACTGAGTCGCAATTTCTTGCATCTCAAACTATTGCGACTTGAGTCGCAATTCTCGCCCTCTCTTCATCTGCGACAAGTGTCGTAACTCTGGTCGTATCAACATCTGCGACAACTGTCGCAATTCTTGCTTCTCCACGCTGTGCGACATGTGTCGCAATTTATGTCATGTTCACCTTACGTGCCAACTGGTACATGGTGTTTGTTACATCTCACCATCAACGTCAACGAAGTGCATTGAGATGTCTATCTGAGTTCAAGTGCCAACGACGTGTGGGATTGCTATTTTACTATTCAATACTATTGAAGACGATGAAATGGTGAAGCCTCAACGACGAGTGTTTATCACGATGGAGTTGAAGACGAAGTATTGAGATCGATGGAGTCGAGATAGAGTTGAAGTATGAAGTCGAAGAAATTGAAAATTCAAGATTCGAAGATTCAAAAATCAAAGATTCAAGATTCCAAGATTCAAGAATCCAAGTACAAAAAGTGATGTCTTCCATGGATTTGTGACGTCAGCCAAGCATGTGACCAGTGAGATTGCTCCACATCAGCGCTCCACATGTGCGGCACTACTATATAAACCCATGGAAGCTGAAGACTATCATCTATCGTTGTTTGTTGGCGCTGAGCCCTAGAGTTTTGGTAGTTGTTTTGTGCTGTGCACCACTGGTAGGGTTATGTGATTTAGCTCTAGGTGTAGTAGTACTAGATCATTAGTTCGTTGGAGTGCTGCGTCACTTGGGATACGACTCTTGATCATTCCGTCTACCTTTCTCCACAAGTGTAATAGTTAGTTTTGTATATCAATGAAATGAAACTATTACATAACTTTGTCTTCAGTATGTTACTTTACATTTGCTGAGTTCGAACCTATACACACAACACGTAACGTGCGACATCCGGAGCAAGCAAGAGTTGAGTGTGTGCGAACGAAGTTGCTGAAGTATCAGTGTTTAAGACCGACTTCACGAAAAGTTGGTATCCTACGTCGAAGACGTAATTTCAAATCTAGATACAAAACATGAAGTTTTTGTAATCGAGCTAACTCTCAGGTGTAGTTTTCATCAGACATGTCAATTTGAATTATATACATCACACTTTTGCACAATTGCATAATTATATAAGTTGTGAATTACAAGGATTTACCATTTATTCCAAAGGCACGAGGTTTGCGTCACTTGCTAGGTATGACAAGTTCTTGGGATACTCTCGTAAGATCAATAACCTATAATAAATAACAGAAAAAACTCACTCAACGGAAGCAATCCACTATACTTACTATATAAGATATATTTTTGTTTGTTAGTGTAACACCCCGATATTCACTTTTAAAAATAAAAATATATTTAAATAAATTATCATATTGTCTCTTACACTCGATGAATTTTTTTTTTTTGATAAATCTATTTAATATATAAATCCAGACTTTACTACACATGGACAATGTGAACACAAAAAATTACACTACAAAAATGAGCATGTTCACACTACGTGGCACAGACAAAACTTTTATTGGTCAAAATATTTTTATGTGGTTTTTCTTTACTATTATTAATTATAATAGTAACTGAAATTATAATACTTTAGTCATCCATTCCTTAATTTGCTCAATTATATTAGTTGACCGAGTTCTACAAATAATTTATCTAATTGATTTGTTACTTAATTCATCAATTCTATTACATCTCTTACCATATATATGAAAATAACAATATAGAAAATATCATTTATACTAATAAACATATCAATCTATATAATCTTTACAAAATTAATTAATTTATATTAATATAATAATATAATTTATAGTTTCATTTCATATTTTATTTAAATGGTTTATTTCTTCTTCATTATCACCGTCATTTTTCGAATATATTCTCTTTAATTATTTTTTTTAGCCCTCATATATTATACAGTATTAATGAGGTACGAACCTTTTTTTTATTGCACTATTGTCTTCAGATTTGTTCTTCTTTTTGCATGATTCATGTAATAAGGATATTCGAATATTTTAGTCATCGAATTTAAATGGTTTCTTTTTTCTTCATTCTCACCATCATTTTTCGGATCTATTCTCTTTAATTGTTTTTTTTTTTTTTATTTGCAGCCCTCATATATTATACAGTATTCATGAGGTACGTTAATTAACTTTTTTTTATTGCACTATTGTCTTCAGATTTGTTCATGTAATAAGGATGTTCGAATATTTTAGTCAACGGCACTCGCGTACCCGAATCTGTCGATGATGATATTTCATAACACCGGAAGCATTCAAACCTGGTAAAAGAACAATGGACTCTTTCGGCACTCGCGTACCCGAATCTGTCGATGATGATATTTCATAACACCGGAAGCATTCAAACCTGGTAAAAGAACAATGGACTCTTTCGGAAGAAATACACATTCTTCTACTACAAAGAATCAGAAATCAGAATAAGAGCATCTTGAATTTTATTTTCACTTCGTGCGACGCTATTATTAATAACTCATTACATGAGACTTTGTTATTTATTTTCATTTTAATACACTATTTTTAAGTTTATTTTTATAAGTGCTTTTGGATATTTATTTCATATTGTTTTTCTATATTATTAATAAATTGTTTCATCTAATTATTTAATTATCGTTTTTTTAGTTCGCATTTTTTAATTTTGTAGAATAAGCTATTAGGATAATAAAATAAACGTTATAGTAATATAATTAAAAAAAAAACATTGACCAATTACTAATTTAAGACAGGTGAAATAGTAAACTAAAAATAATAATGTATAATTAAAATAATATAAAAAATAAAGCCAATATTGTTTACTTATACATTTAGTTACTTAATTATTGTTTATTAAGTTACTTTATTTACAATTCTCTAAACAATAAATTTTTATATTTTATTCTAATTTAAAAATATATATTAAATTTCAAAATTATATTTTAGTTCGATATTTAAAATAATATTTGATGTTTATAACTGAAGGAAATCGTCTACATTCACGTTGAAGATACTTTATTTTTGGAGCATATCTCTTTGTGTATAATTGATATGTATTATTTTCGTCATATATTTTTCCTACCTTCTAATGCTGCGCCATTAAATGTTTAGATTGATTAGCCTCTGTATATATATGTATGGCTTTTGCCTTTGAATATAATCAACACATATTTTTTTGCCTTTGAATATAATCAACACATATTTTTCTCTATGCTCGATTTCTTCATGGTATCAGAGCGGGAAAACTATATCCCAGCTTCCGCATTATAATTTTTACACATCATATTATATTTTCATATCTCCTCATTTTTATACCATGGCCAAGAAAGGCGATGAAAAAATAGAGAAATCATCTGGATCGACCGTGGTTGACGCAATGTCACCATATTTTCTTTCCGGATCTGATAATCCAAATACTATTTTCACTACTGATCTCCTTCGTGATGATAATTATGCAGATTGGGCGGACGAGATGAGTAACGCCCTCTACGCAAAGAACAAATATGGCTTTGTTGACGGGTCAATTCCTATGCCGAATGAGAACTCGTCGGAATGGCTACTATGGAAGCGATGCAATGCCATGATAAGGGGTTGGCTCCAAACTTCTATGAATAGAGAAATACGCACAAGTGTAAAACACGCCAAGACTGCTCAAGAAGTTTGGGAAGACCTAAGGGAACGATTTGGCAGTGCAAGTGCACCAAGAGCATTTGAATTAAAGCGTGAGATAACACTTACGCGACAAGGGAAACTTTTTGTTTCAGCTTATTATACAAAGCTTAAAGGCTTGTGGGATGAATTTCAGGCCACATCTCCAATTCCCAAATGCAAGTGCGGAAATTGCTCTTGTGATATTGGTAAGCAATTAACGGAGATGAGGGATAAAGAACGTCTCTATGAATTCCTTATGGGATTAGACGACGTTTTTGGTACCGTAAAAACGCAAATTTTAAGTAATAGGACGATGATTTCCTTAGGCGCTGCTTTCCATATTGTCTCTGAAGATGAGAGGCAGAAACAAATTACCTCAGCCGGGAAAGTTAATGTCGATGTCGCCGCCTTTCAAATTGCACGACGACAAGAACGGGAGGCATGAGATAAAAGAGATAATCAAAGGGAACCCAAAAAATGCACACACTGTGGGAAACATTACCATACCGTGGATGAATGTTACGAGATAAAAGGATATCCTAAGCCCGGCGAAAAGGGATATCGTGATAATGGAAAGAAAGAAGAAGCCTGGAAGAAACAAAAAAACACGTCAAGAGGCGCGAACATGGCTACCACTACCAGTCCTATTCCAGGTGTTACCCATGACCACTTTACACAGTGTTTGGATTTTTTCAAGAAGCAAGAAGGTGGAACTAAGACTCTCAATGATGAAAAATTGCCAACAGTGAACATGGCTGGTAAGATAAACAACCTAAAGCCTTGGATAATTGATTCAGGAGCTACATAACACGTAACGTGTGATTACGGAATACTCACTAATCAAACGAGAATTGGGACCAACACACCCGTTAAAATTCCTAATGGTGAAAAGGTTCCAGTAGTAAGCATTGGCGATACAAACCTTCCCAATGGAATAAAATTAAATGGAGTGTTGAATATCCCAAATTTTGAGTGTAACTTAATGTCTGTTAGTCGCCTTACAAGAGATTTAAACTGCACCCTTACCTTTTTTGCCGATTGTTGTGTTATGCTGGAAATCGATATCCCGGGGTATCAAAAATTGCGGAACCGATAACCCCGACCGAAATCCCATCGCCGGAAACCAATCACGAGCACTACGGTATCCGGAGCTCAACCGGAGAATCGCCGCGGGATGAACCCGCGGCCGAAACCCTAGCCGAGCCCCACCGCGGGCTCGCGATCGAGACCGATCGCATGGGGCTGCCTAGCAGCCCCCGGCGGTGAGTCCGGCGACTCACCGCCACCACCGACCGGGGAGGGAGCGCCCAGCCGCGGCAGCCCCCAGCGATCGACCCTAGGTCGATCGCTCGCCCCGGCGTCCAGCCGGGGCTCCCCTCGTGCGGCTGCCGGCGATCGATGCCCTAGGGCTCGATCGCCACCCCTCGGCTCCCAGCCGAGGGTCCTTTGAACGTTCGCCGGGGATCTCGAATCCCCGTCCCCGAAGTTCTTCGTTTACCCGGATCGTGCGTTCATGTATGTATCACAATTCAATTCACATAAAATCATAGAAGGGAGTATATGATTTTTAATTTCGATTCGTTGTGCGGAGAAACGAAATCAAGATGATGACCTTACGATCTTCCCACGTATTCCTTGCACTAGCTTGAACGTCGGGTGGGCGACGATCCTCCAAGCTTATGGATCCTCTTCAACTCTCTAGAATATCAAGTATGATAATCTTGTCTTATTGTTATGAGAAAGTGAAGACCATGTAGTGCTTTTATAGGCTACGTAGGGGATCTTAAGGAGGTGGAATATTGGACTTCCAATATTAATGATTAAATTGAGCCCAAGCCCAAATCTATTAATCTCCCATTAATATTAATTAATTTATTTTCCACTATATAAATTAATTGCACTCCCAATATTAAACCATATTATATCAAATAATATTTCTCCGGTAGTATTATTTATTCCGTGTATTTAAGATTTAAATATCCATGAATAAAATTAATTTATTGCTAATTAATTTATTCATCTCTTTAATCCGAGACTAGTACCATTCAACCTTAATTATTGTGCGGAACGAATCCACTCATGAGGTTTACACAATAATTCCTTATGAACTCATCTCGGGGATATTATCAACCCTTCCGGGATACACTTTCCCGTCAAGTATTCACGGCATGTCATATATAAAATATAGCGACCCAACTTAACCGGTAATTAACCCAATAATTAAATCGGTTAATTCCTTTGGAAAATCAAAGTCACATATATTAAATATACACACCCGCAATAATATCGGGGATTAAGAATAAAATACTCTGAGACTTGAATCGATTATCTCAAGGCAATCCTAATCGATAAATCTCAAGCGATCCGCCCAATACACCAAGTGTACAAGTGTGATAAAATAATTAAGACAAATTATTTTCTCTCTCACACAACGACTATACCGATGGATTGGTCCGTGTCCATCTAGGTCGTGAGCAACCGTTCGATTAAATACGAGTAACCGATAGTATGATCTTCTGTGTGACGTCGCACACCATACTAACTACAACGTATATAATCCAGGACTATATTTTGCATATATTTAATTATCAATAATTAAACGCAAACAATTGTTTATTAATTTAATAGATTAAATGCTATGACCGGGAGTTCACCGTTACTTAAATCTAGACATTAAGTACACAACTCCAACAATCTCCCACTTGTACTAAGGTCTAGTCATTTCCTCCAAACTCCCGACTCCCATACTCATCACGTGCTTAGAGCTGTACTTCCAAGAAGTACTGTGTGAATGAGCACTCTAGGTTGCCGCTCTGAAGTTATCTTGGTGACTACTGCGTCGTCTCCCTCGACGATGACTCGTATCAGGTGGTACTTGTTCTATGTTTTATCATCACTTTTGACTTATGACTTCTTCCAGTTTACCGTGCACCGCTATCCAATAGCCTTTGGTAAACTAAGAGTCATATCCAAGCCAAGAGGTTATCCCGGAACCTAACCAAAACTTCCGCTGCCTCTGAGGCTGCTTATTCGGTTATGAGAGAGTCTGAGAAGCGTCCTGCTTATCACTCTTTCATTTCATGGTTCCACCTCTTTCTAAAAGTGAACACATAGTCTGATATCGACTTGCACTGGTCCTTCTCTGATTCAAGATCTGAGAATTTGTAATCAAAGAAGATTTCGTTTTGCTCAATAATCCAGTACTTCGCAAGTACTATTACAGCATCCAAAAATCTCTTGTCTAGATTACTTTGATATCCTCCCACTACGCAAACCGCATAGTTGATATCAGGTTCTTGTTTTACAACATTGCATCTATAAAGCTTTCCATACTTGAAGCATAGGAAACTGCTTTGTCCTCATCTATCTCCTTCATGTGTTCCAACACATACCCTTTAGATAGATGTATATTCTGTCTCTGAAAGGCAATAACCTTTCTCAGAAGTATGCATGTTTAAAACAAACCATAATCGTATAAGATATCTAGGAGAACTACAATGTTCTTTTCCTTAGATCGAAAGATCTCAAGAACATGCTCTAACTTCTACTCAATCTTATATCTCGATTCATTTAGACAACCATTATCTTATGTCTGACAACATTTTCTACATTGTTGCCAATGATGAAATTGTCATCTACATAAAATCTCCGAGAAACACCACCTTGTTTCTATTACATCTCCAATACACCTATCGTCTATGCCTTTTGATGAATCCATCAAATGGATTATCCTATCAATTCGCAAGTTCCACGATTTATAGCTTTGTTTCAATCCATAAATGGATTTACTAAGCTTGTACTCTAAATGATCTTGCCTCTTAACAATAATCCTTATTGTTTTCTAAGCAGGCACATTTAGATCTAGTACCGCCCTCGTGCAGAGCTAGGGATTGATTTCATCTTTACTAGATCCAGAGTCCGAAACTCTTCTAGTCTTATGAACATCTCTGGTTGTTCAACAACCTCCCACTGCAACGGCGTCCCGGTGTATAACAGTAATAACAGTAGGTGCAGTGTGTGGTGTACTTCTACTCGGTTTGGCTGGTTCCTAGTCTTTGTCCCTTTTCTCATTCCAAGGTATTGTGTCAGTTCGGGCTTTGTGGTTCTTCTAATAGTCTTCCTCTAAGAACCGGGCGTTACACGTCCTTCTGGTTCATAGTAATATAGAACACACAATACTTTGTTCATCTAGGATACCCTACAACCATGTCGTTGTCTCCACGAATATCCATAGAACATAGGTAGTTCCGAACAACTTGTTCTTGTACTATTAGAATTCTATTTCTTACTGACTCACCATCTCTACACGTAAGTGTATGGTGTAGTCTTTTGAGACTTAATCTCAATCTTTGATTGTGTTGCGTGGTAGCCTCCGCGACTAAGTCGCAGGCTTCCAATGGATATACTTTGAAGGTTCCCCATAATTGCTTTGTGACTAAAACACTTTGCTTTTATGGCACATCAAGCATTCTAATCCATCCTCGAGTATTCTTAAAAGAACTACTCGCACCTTACACATATCATTGATCATTCTTAATACTTGTCCGAATTCTATCTTTTACCAAAAAGGTATACTTTAGTTGCATTATCTTCCAAACTTGATTCTTAGGTCGGAAGGTCCATTCCTTCAACTATAATTGATCAAATCAATTTCAACCTTTTGAATCTTATTTGAATAAATACTACTAAGTACAAGAATTCACAAGTATAATGATTTAACAAGAAATATATCTAAATAGTAAAACAAGTTATAGAATGGTTTGTTGCATCGTGGTAGACTAAGGATTCATCATTCACATATTGCTATCTAATGTACCAGAATAGATAATACCCATTATTTCTTATCAAAATCATCACCATGATTAATGAAATAAAATATCCATTCATAAATAATAGAAATCCAGAACAAAAGTTCTTTCTAAAATAAAGGGTACATAATGCAATAAACTTGAAATGAAATCCTATTTAACTACTAAAGCAGATAAATGTCTTCCACTGCAAAACCTGCCTCCTCTACAGCTTTGCCCGTGTAGACTTGAACTCTTCTTCTCTAAGTCGCCGGGTTTTCTGGAACCCCTGCATTTAAAATGCACATACCGTCAGTGGTTCCATATCTACACACCAGATTTCTGGTAGATAATACCGCTGACTATGTTTTTACGACTAAAGAAAAATTCGTACCTTTGAGAGGACATTCAGACTTCCAGTGTCCAGTCTTATTGCATCGGAAGCACTTGCCTCTTGGCTTTGCAGCCCCCACTCGTGGTCCACTCCTCTTGGCACCACTGGGTTTCCAGGCTTGCTTCCTTTTCTTGCCCCTACCTCCAACAGGCTTCAAGCCCTTGGACTTGGTAGCTACAAGCGCTTGAGACTTGCCCTTCTTGTAGATCCCCTCTGCCGCCTTTAGTTCAGTCAGGAGTTGCGCAAGAGTATAAGATAGTTTACCCATATTATAGCTCATACGAAACTGCTCAAAACTAGGGGTCAGAGACTGGAGTATGATGTCGACTTGCGTCTCAGCATCAATAGAAGCTCCTAGGACCTCAAGTTCATTCAACAAACTCATCATCTTAAGAACGTGCTCCCCAACGGCCGTTCCTTCAGACTGAGTAGTCGACATGAGGACTCTCATGGCTTCTTGCCTAGCCGCACGATCTTGCTCCCCAAACATCTCCTTGAGGTTAAACATCATATCATAGGAAGTGTCCATTGGCTGATGTTGGGTTTGGAGTACATTTGACATGGAAGCCAAAATATAACACCTAGCCATTTCATCAGCCTTTTTCCACTTCCGATATGTCAGTTTTTCCTCATCAGTTGAGGAAGCCGTGGGCTCGGCAGGGCACACTTCATGGAGTACATACTTGTACTCCTCAGAAGTTAGGACAATGTCTAAATTTCTCTTCCAATCAATGTAATTGGGACCAGTGAGCTTATGCTCCTTGAGTATCACAGAAAGTGGGTTCATAGCTATTCTCTAAACCTATAAGCACATTTAAACAAACAATCAATTTAATATCCGATATTATCTCCCTCAAATAATATCATTAAATTACTAATCACATCTAAAATCCCATCAGATATGGCAAGCCACGATAGTGTGGACGTTTACCTATCCAAATGATTTCGTAATTAGATTTGCTTCGGTCGTACATCACTATAGCGTTACTTCGATGGGAAGAATACTATAGAGCGTACCTAAGTGTAAACCATTACTCAGTACTAAGAAGTTTGTTTAAGATTCGTATGTTACCGCAAGCCACGATAGTGTGGACGTTTACGTTAACATACGTTTCCTTCACTCCCTTCTATAACTGTCTACATCAATCGTTCCAAAGTCCCATTCAATGCAGCAAGCCACGATAGTGTGGACGTTTACTACACCAAAAGACTTTTACAATTGACATCCAATTACTTGAAGCATTCGATCTTGTAAATCAAGACGCGGAGAATCATAAGTGAAACTCGAAGTTTCTAACCAGTGATTCACCATGCGAACAACCCTATCTCTCATTAGATGAGGGAGCCGAGCAGACAAACGATCCATCTTTAAAAGAATGGTACGAATGTCTCTAATTTGTGTCATCCACATGACCAAGTGGCTTTGGCTCCATTCCACTCCCCGGGGTGAGAATGAGTCGACTTGAAGTCAGTTTCAGAAAGACAAATTAGGCATTGTTTGATAAACTTAATCAATGTTTCTTATAAAAGGAATTACAAGAATTCTCCTCCAATGACATATCTATATGAACTTCGAAAGCTCATAAATGTCACCAAGAGAACAGTAATGGAGACCATGGGAATGTTTCCATCCCCGCTCCCACTTAGCTTTTTATAACAAAGGGATACGCTATCTAATGCATAATTAAACACATAAGCATGCATACAAGTAATAAAGCACATATCACATAGTCAAAATAATGCTAGAAAATTATTTTCCGACTATCATGGCTTTATTCCATCTCCGTATGCGTCTTCTAGTCTTCAGTCTTCGTTCTTGAATGCTCCATGTGACGAGAATATTAATCCCAATATTTAAATCTATTTATTTTTAATAAATCCAAAAGATACTTAATTCGAAAATTAAGTCAATCGAATAAATCAAAAATAAAATTAAATACTATTAATATTTTTATTTATTTATTTCCCATCTAATTCTATTAAATCTCTAGAATAATCTATCCAAATGAAACTTGGAATATTCTAGAAGACTTCTATAATAGAATAAGGAAATAAAATAAATTAGGACTCTTCTACTTTCCAAGATTAATTAATTTCCATGTCCATGAAAATTCCCATAAAATAGGAATAATCAAATAGAAATAAATTAATTTATTAATTAAATATTTTCCTATCTAATTCTATTAAATCTCTAGATTCCTATTCCAAGTAGAACTTGGAATATTCTAAAAGACTTTCATAATAGAATAAGGAAATAAATAATATTAATTAATTCTTTTCCTATCTCCATGAGAGTTCCCAAACTTAGGAATACTCAAAATAGGAAAACCGAATTAATTAGGAAAGTGAATCTAGGTAGGAGTAGCATGGGTTGGGGATCCCCACACCACCCCCACCGTCGACCACCACCATCGCCGGGCACCACCGCCGCCGCCCCCTAGCCACGCGCCACCACCACCGGTGGCCGGCGTGGCCGGAAACCCTAGCGGGCAGCCCCTTGGCGTGGGGTCGATCGATCCTCATGGGGATCGATCATGGGGATGATCGACCCCCCCGGTTTTTCGTCCTCTTCGTCTTCTTCGTCACACGAGTTCTCCGGCGGTCGTCTCGGCATCGATCCAACGTAAATAAATTACAAGAAATAAATTTACAATTCCGGTATCGATTCTATACATGAAATCGACCCTATACATTTTCCGGAAAACATAGAACGTAATAATAAATCTAAATTCGGTCAACCCCCGAATTTTTACTATTACAAGCATTCATCCACACAAAACGAATCTCGACATGTCCGAGAGTTTAATAATCATGGTAAAATTAAATAACAAATTAATTAAACAATTAATCAATTAATTAACCATGATAGTCGGAATCCCTGCAAGGTAGAACACAATTGAACACATACATGAACACGAAACCAAACGCTCTGATACCAATTGCTGGAAATCGATATCCCGGGGTATCAAAAATTGCGGAACCGATAACCCCGACCGAAATCCCATCGCCGGAAACCAATCACGACCACTACGGTATCCGGAGCTCAACCGGAGAATCGCCGCGGGATGAACCCGCGGCCGAAACCCTAGCCGAGCCCCACCGCGGGCTCGCGATCGAGACCGATCGCATGGGGCTGCCTAGCAGCCCCCGGCGGTGAGTCCGGCGACTCACCGCCACCACCGACCGGGGAGGGAGCGCCCAGCCGCGGCGCGAAGCCGCGGCAGCCCCCAGCGATCGACCCTAGGTCGATCGCTCGCCCCGGCGTCCAGCCGGGGCTCCCCTCGTGCGGCTGCCGGCGATCGATGCCCTAGGGCTCGATCGCCACCCCTCGGCTCCCAGCCGAGGGTCCTTTGAACGTTCGCCGGGGATCTCGAATCCCCGTCCCCGAAGTTCTTCGTTTACCCGGATCGTGCGTTCATGTATGTATCACAATTCAATTCACATAAAATCATAGAAGGGAGTATATGATTTTACCTTTCGATTCGTTGTGCGGAGAAACGAAATCAAGATGATGACCTTACGATCTTCCCACGTATTCCTTGCACTAGCTTGAACGTCGGGTGGGCGACGATCCTCCAAGCTTATGGATCCTCTTCAACTCTCTAGAATATCAAGTATGATAATCTTGTCTTATTGTTATGAGAAAGTGAAGACCATGTAGTGCTTTTATAGACTACGTAGGGGATCTAAAGGAGGTGGAATATTGGGCTTCCAATATTAATGATTAAATTGAGCCCAAGCCCAAATCTATTAATCTCCCATTAATATTAATTTATTTATTTTCCACTATATAAATTAATTGCACTCCCAATATTAAACCATATTATATCAAATAATATTTCTCCGGTAGTATTATTTATTCCGTGTATTTAAGATTTAAATATCCATGAATAAAATTAATTTATTGCTAATTAATTTATTCATCTCTTTAATCCGAGACTAGTACCATTCAACCTTAATTATTGTGCGGAACGAATCCACTCATGAGGTTTACACAATAATTCCTTATGAACTCATCTCGGGGATATTATCAACCCTTCCGGGATACACTTTCCCGTCAAGTATTCACGGCATGTCATATATAAAATATAGCGACCCAACTTAACCGGTAATTAACCCAATAATTAAATCGGTTAATTCCTTTGGAAAATCAAAGTCACATATATTAAATATACACACCCGCAATAATATCGGGGATTAAGAATAAAATACTCTGAGACTTGAATCGATTATCTCAAGGCAATCCTAATCGATAAATCTCAAGCGATCCGCCCAATACACCAAGTGTACAAGTGTGATAAAATAATTAAGACAAATTATTTTCTCTCTCACACAACGACTATACCGATGGATTGGTCCGTGTCCATCTAGGTCGTGAGCAACCGTTCGATTAAATACGAGTAACCGATAGTATGATCTTCTGTGTGACGTCGCACACCATACTAACTGCAACGTATATAATCCAGGACTATATTTTGCATATATTTAATTATCAATAATTAAACGCAAACAATTGTTTATTAATTTAATAGATTAAATGCTATGACCGGGAGTTCACCGTTACTTAAATCTAGACATTAAGTACACAACTCCAACATGTTATGCAGGACTTACCTTCGAGGAACCTGATTGGGATGGGTAGGAATCGCGATGGTCTGTATTGCTTGGAGCCGAGTAAAGAAAAGACAGTTATGGCAGTTTGTGTGGATTCACATACTTGGCATAAAAGATTGGGGCATGCTTCAAGTTTGAAATCGCAACAATTTACGAAATTTAATAAAGACTTTGGAAAAAACGGTGAGCATTGTGACTCTTGTTTGAGGGCTAAGTTGACTAGACTTCCATTTCCTATTAGTAATATACAGACTACGTCTTGTTTTGAACTTGTTCACTGTGACATTTGGGGAAGTTATCACACCCCTTCTTCTAATGGTGCGCATTATTTTTTATCTGTGGTCGACGACTTTAGTAGAGGAGTATGGGTATTTCTCATGAAACATAAGTCTCAGGTCTGCCATTTTCTAATTATGTTTTGCAATTTGGTCAAAACCCAGCTCGGTAAATGCATCAAAAAAATTCGAACCGATAATGGCGTCGAATTCCAATCCAGATGCATGCTTGATTATTATAGTGATAATGGCATTATTCTTGAAACATCTGGCACAGACACGCCGCAGCAAAATGGGGTAGTTGAGCGCAAGCATAGGCATATTCTAGAGGTCGCCAGAGCCTTACGTTTCGAAGCGCATTTACCAATAAACTTTTGGGGTGAGTGCATTTTAACAGCTACGTACATCATAAATAGATTGCCTTCCCGTGTACTTCAACACAAAACCCCCTATGAAATTATTTTTAACAAAGCGCCAACATATGACCATCTTCGTGTCTTTGGGTGCCTCGCCTATGCAAAGGATAACCGGAGAGGGGGAGATAAATTTGATGTAAGGGGAAGAAGGTGTGTATTTGTTGGATATTCACATTCTCAAAAGGGATATCGCATGTTTGATTTGGAGACGGAGAAAGTGTATACATCTCGAGATGTCAAATTTGTTGAGAATGTGTTTCCTTTCAAGAACTTGAATCTTGATAGTGAAACAAGAAATATAAGTCGTTTTCGACTAAGAGATTGGAACGAAGATGATTTGCAAGAAATGAAAACAAAAAATAATGGTCTGGCTGATGTTGAACCTTCAGCTAATCCTGATATGGATCAACATGAGGACCCACACACTACAACTATTAACCAGGACAGTGTACAAGCCCCAGCAGAAGGACCAAGAAGGAGTGAGAGGACCAAGAAACAACCAAAGCACCTAGAGTTATATGAAACAAATTTGCCCGATTCCGTCGACCATTCGCAACCCACTCCCAATTCAGAAACCTCGGAGGTATATCCTTTATCACACTTTGTTTCATATAATAAATTTTCCACTACCCATAAGGCTTTCCTTGCGGCCATCACCTCACGTGATGAGCCTAAGTTCTTTCACCAGGCGGTAAAAGATGAACGGTGGTGCGAGGCCATGAAAAGAGAGATTGAAGCCTTGGAAAAAAATGTTACGTGGACATTAGAACCACTACCACAAGGAAAAAAGGCAGTTGACTCAAAATGGGTTTACAAAATAAAGTATAAACCAAATGGGGAGGTCGAACGTTACAAAGCACGTTTAGTGGCGAAAGGTTTCACTCAAATCGAAGGAATAGACTTTCACGAGACCTTCGCACCTGTTGCAAAATTGGTTACGATGCGAAGTCTTCTAGCTATTGCAGTAAAGAAAAATTGGGAGATACATCAGTTGGATGTGAATAACGCCTTCTTACATGGTTATTTATCGGAAGAAGTGTATATGAAAATTCCTCAAGGTTTCGCGAAACATGGAGAAACACGTGTATGCAAACTACACAAGTCGTTATATGGTCTACGACAAGCTTCAAGAAACTGGTGCCACAAATTCACTCAAGCTTTAATTAATGTTGGTTTTAGACAATCACGTGCAAATCATTCACTATTCATTTTCAAGCAAAATGATATTTACGTGGCTGCACTAATTTACGTCGATGACGTAATTTTAGTAGGAAATCACAACAGTAAAATTGTGAGTGTAAAGAAGCACTTGGACACATTGTTCAGTATTAAAGATTTGGGATCTTTAAAATACTTTCTTGGTATCGAAGTTGCCCGCTCGACAAAAGGCATTGTTCTTAGCCAAAGGAAATATACACTCGATATTCTAGAAGAGAGCGGTTTACAAGGCGGCCGTCCCAGCGCATTTCCAATGGAACAGAATTTGCGGTTAACCAACGATGATGATAGCCCCCACGTCGAACCTCTCCGTTTTCGTCGACTGATTGGGCGACTCCTCTACTTAACAGTCACTCGTCCGGATATTCAGTTTGCATTGAATTATTTAAGTCAGTTCATTACAAGCCCTCGTCATACGCACATGGAGGCAGCTATGCGCATTCTTCGATTTCTAAAATCAACAGCAGGTCAAGGGCTATTTCTTCCAGCCAATAATGATTCTCAACTTAAAGCCTATTGCGACGCGGATTGGGGAGGATGCACTATGACGAGGCGTTCTTGTATTGGTTATTTTATAACCTTGGGTGGAGCTCCAATCTCCTGGCGCACAAAGAAACAATCTGTCGTATCTCGCTCTTCGGCTGAGGCAGAATATAGAGCGATGACTAGCTACCACTGTGAGTGAAATTCTTTGGCTACGATGGTTACTAAAAGACATTGAAGCTACTCAAACCACTGCCACTTCTCTTTTTTGTGATAACCAAGCGGCCTGCCACATTGCAAACAATCCCGTTTTCCACGAACGAACAAAACACGTCGAGATGGATTGTAACTTCGTTCGTGAACGAGTTGAATCAAAAGATATTCTTCCATGCAAAATTTCAACAGAGCAACAAGTTGTTGATGTCTTTACGAAGGCTTTAGGGGCAGCGCGCTTTCGATTTCTTGTCGACAAGTTGGGCGTTTGTAACCTTCACGCGCCAACATGAGGAGGAAATCGTCTACATTCACGTTGAAGATACTTTATTTTTGAAGCATATCTCTTTGTGTATAATTGATATGTATTATTTTCGTCATATATTTTTCCTACCTTCTAATGCTGCGCCATTAAAGGTTTAGATTGATTAGCCTCTGTATATATATGTATGGCTTTTGCCTTTGAATATAATCAACACATATTTTTCTCTATGCTCGATTTCTTCAATAACTTCAATATTTTGAAATCATGATTCTAAATTTATTCCAAATATTTATATATTTTTAAAACAAATCTAAACAAAAAAAAAAAGTATTTATTTTAAATATAATTTATTTTCAAACATATTTTCAATCATCAATAATATTGAATTATTAGTCTCTCTGTATATATTACTTATATCAGTCCGTATGAATTTAAACTCATCATAAATTATTGCATTACTCAAATTAGAAAATTATTGCATTACTCAAAATAAAGATATTCTTCATTACTATATGTTCATGTCCAAATTAGAAGTATATTACCATAAAATAATTTACTTACTTAAATCTTGATAATCTATTTGAGTTAGTTTTAAATTAGTCAAATATTTATAATAGATAAAAAAAATCAGAAATCTTTTAAATTAAGCACGTCTGAATATACTTAATATATTTAAACATTACTATGTATAAATTTTTCTATTATGAACAATCTAATATGAAACAAATATTTTGTTGAAATATATACATTATAATGATCTTTTTATATTTGAACGATTCAATATAATTAATATACTCTATATTACTAAGGCTATTCATTTCTTAATTTAAAATCAAGTATTCTATACTTATATATATTACATATATAATACAAACAAATATTTTAATTTTAAGTAATGTGTAAATCATAGTAATATCAATAAATTCGATTACCTTAATATAATATATATTCCATAAATTTTTTAATTTCTATAACACATGCTTCGAAATGTAATTTATATATACTGTGCATTTCACAGTGACAGTATATCATCAACCGCACTAGGATTTTCAATGGATACTAATATTACTCATTTGTCTCTAAAACTTTAATCAATTTTTATAAAATTTTGATTATTAACGTGAATTATTTTTACTTTTTTCATCTCAAATGTATTAGTAAAACACAAATCAGATTTACAAAAATTTAATAAATGTCAATATTAAAACAATATATTAATTCAAAATATCCTCGATTAAACGGTAATGTTTAAGTGTTTGGACTTTGATATTTATCGGAAGATTTTATTTATCTTAAGTTTAAATAATAATGTATTGATACAGAGATTCATATTTTATTTTAGTTAAAAATTATGTTATTTTAGTTAAAAATTATGTTAGATCTTCTAATAATAATAATTATTATGCTTTAACATAAAGTAGTAGTAGTAATATAATATTAAGGAGCACTTTTTTTAGACTTAATTACAGTTAATTTAAGTTCAATTCATATCGTTTTAGTTGAATTTAGTTTAGCAAAAACTGCAATTGTTAATTTCAATTATAAAGTCTAATTACGGCTAAAAATATTATATATATATATATATATATATATATATATATATATATATATATATATATATATATATATATATATATATATATAACAATTCATAAAAAATATTATTATTTTTATTAATTCATTAAATAATTTAATAATAACTAGAAAATATAAAATTTAATTTTATACAATTGTAATTATGTCAAACAGAAAAAAATTTAGAAGTATGTCACGTGACAATAATAATGTTTCAAAGCCGAATAATAAAAATTCTTATATTACAATTTTAACCGTATGACACGATTTCTGAATCCAATCTAAAAAAATCTAAATGACTATATTGATTAATTAAGATTGTTATACAAATGGGCAATTTATACCGTGTTCCTAGGAGTATGATTTTAATTGTGCACCCATGTTATATCTTCATGTATTTTGTGATAAATATTCTTTAGGTATGCTAAAATATTCATTGCTATGCTAATTAATGTTTATAATGATTGTTTTTTGAAATGAAGATTTCTTAATTATTAAATGATGATTTTTATATTTTAAAGGGTGGGAGCACTATTTATATTGTGCTCCCGGGAGTATGATATAAGTATTGATACAAATGATGTTATATTTTTTTCTTAGAATTTATATATTACTATTAATTAAGATTTTTATACAAATGATGTTATATTTTTTTCTTAGAATTTATATATTTCGCGTATCTGCGCGGGCAGGTGTTACTAGTTAGTTAAATTACTAAGATAAAATTTATTTTTCCCATTAATATAATTATTCTTTTACTTAAAATTTTTTGAATTATTATCCAACTAAAATATTATATTACTAATGCTAAATACTAATAAATATTAATAGTTAAATATTAATTATTGTCATGATTTTAAATATTGAATTATCTAAATAAATAAAGTCAAATTGCATACAACATATTTTTCCTAATACTAGGTCCTCATGCCGCAAATCTCTCAACTTCCTATTGAAGTTTTCTGTGGAAATATGTTCGAAATTCTAAGGCAGGGCGCTGCGCAGCAGTGCATTGCGCAGCAGGCAGTTTCCTGGCAGAATGCAACATCTTCTATTTTTGGTAATAAACCAAAAATTGAATATCTCTTTCCATACTTATCCGATTGAGGTGATTCAAAAGGCTACGGAATCCTTGGAGCACAAGGAACCTATTCCTACCATAAATCGACGTAAGTGTCCTCTATAAAAGGACGCTCGATCAGATGCATCGAGTGGAAGGAGGGAGCGAGAGAGAGAGGCAGGGGCATCGGTCGTTCGATGAGAGTCGGCCGAAAGTATTAGGGTTTTAATACTTGTTATTAGACGTGAGGTTAGATCGATAATTGCTTACGCCTTGTTGGCTCAGGATTATCAAAGAGTGATTGTAATCTCGTTTTCGTTTAATAAAGAAGAAACGTCCCTCTCCCCGAGCACGTAGGTTTCTGCTGCTGCAGCACGAAACCGAAGCTCGTAAAATCTTGTCTTGTGTGTGTTGTTTATCGTGCTTTTATATTCTTGTGAGTTCACATATACGTGAGTGATTGTGAGATGGAGAGTCAAATCATATTTGTTCGGTTTTGAGTTGTTCACATCGTGTGGTTTATGAAAGTCCAATTTGATCGGATTTATTCGGTTGGTTGGACATTGTTGTACGAATCCTCAACAAGTGGCGCCGTTTGTGGGAAGATTATTGGAAATCGACTACCCGGGACGAGTCCGTTCGACTACTCGAACATCCGAACACGCCCAGTCGACCTCCAGCGTGCCTACTGTGCTCACGACAAAGCCCCAGACCCAGTTTACGCCCAACCATCATGCCCGAGGCACAACCGCGCAAAACCAAGGGTTCTGCCCTGTCTGTCGGCCGACGGCATGTAGTTGTCGCCCGACAGGGCATTGTCGCCCGACGGCATAAAGCTGTCGTCCGACATCTCACTGTCGCCCGACAGCATGTAGCTGTCGGCCGACATCGTCGCGAACAGCAGCGCGACGCTACTGTTCCAGCCCCGTTTCTGGTGCGTTTTTTCGTTTCCGACCACCGTTCTGGCAACCAGAAGTCACCCAGTGATCACGGAACACATACCACGGTTCTTGGAACTCGATCGGAGGTTCGTTGTATGATTACGTACGATATTGAATCGAAACGATGCGGAAAATAGGGTTTCGATTCTTTACCTTTGTCGCGTGATTCGGAGAAGCTGAATTGACAGAGACCTTGAGTCTTTTAGCGTGTATCCTAGCCCTCTTGCTCCAGCCGATGTGTGGGCATCGATCTGCTTGGAGTTTCTCTTTTGCTTCTCTCTCATCGATCTGCTTGGAGTTTCTCTTTTGCTTCTCTCTCAAACTTACGCAAGAATATATTTTTTCTGTGTATGAAAAATTATTGCGCTAATCTATTTATTTTCACAGAAAAATTATAAGTGCGCTAACAATTAATTTTTTTCTCCGCAAAAATAAAATAGCGGCGTTCTGTAGGTTTAGAGAAGAGAGAACGAGGATTTAAATAGGCCACACTAGGGACCCATAGGCAATTAATTAATTAGGCTTAAATTGCAATTTAATTAACCTAGTGTCCCAAAAGGAAAATCTTAATTAAATTCCACAATTTTAATTATAATTAATACCACTATAAAATTATAATTGATTTCCCAATTAATTAATTCAAATTATTTCGTCAATAATTTTCCCGCCGTATTACATATGTGACATTTCCCCGTGTTTAAGATATCGCATGTCCACAAATTAATTTTAATTACTAATAATTAAATTAATTCATTTCTTATTATCCGAGACTAGTACCACTCATCCTTATTATCATGCGGAGTAAATCCACCTGCAGGGTTTACATGATAAACTTTTATGAGCTCATCTCGGGGACATCATCAACCCAATAAATGGGATACAGTTTCCTATCTATAATCTATAGCATGTCGTGTGTACAATACCGATTCCCAATCTACCGAGAATATTGACTAATCAATTAGTCTCACTCATTGGCACATCAAAGAACCGAGCATTGGACACACGCGCCTATAATTATATAGGGATTAAGAACTCACATATCCGTAATATCTGAGGTCTAGTTCGATTACTCCGATTAGTACAAATCGAACGACCTCCCGTGGTCCTGCTCAATACACCAAGTGTACGAGTGTAACATGATAGTCAAGACCGACTATCTACCAGTCACACTACGACGTACCGATGATTGTCACTGTCCATCTAAGTCGTGAGCTACTGTTCGATAGTATACGAGTAACCGATAGTATGATCTTCCGCGTGTCTCCTCACGCCATACTATCTACAACGTATACATCAAGGACTATTGCAATAAATGCAATCATGTTTGAATCATATATAGAATTAAGGTATAGATAAGGAGTTCCGTATTTGCACTAAACTAGACATTTAGAATACAACTCCATCAATCTCCCACTTATACTAAAAGTCTAGTCGCCCTCTTCCAAACATCAGATTCCCATAACCTCATCACGCCTACCCAACGCTTTCGCTGGAAGAGCCTCTGTGAACGGGTTTTACCAGGCAATCCTCTCGATGCTATCTAGGTGACAACTGCATCGTCTTACTAGACGATCTCTCGAATCAGGTGGTACTTGCGCTCTACGTGTTATCTCCCACTGTGGACTCGTGGCATTTCAAGTTTGCCAATATACCGCTATTCAAAATAGCTTTGGGAAAACTAGAAACCACATCTAAGTCTCTCAGGAAGTTCTGGAGCCACGCTGACCTTTTAACTGCCTCAGAGGCCGTTATCCTTTCAGCTTCCATGGTAGAGTCATTAATGCATCGCTGCATTACATTCTTCCATGTGACTGCTCCACTTCACAGTGAGAACACATAGCCTGATTTCGACTTTCGACTATCCCTGTTTGATTGGAAATCCAATTCTATGTAATCCAAATGAAACAACTTGACTGCTTTGTAACTCAGAATATATTTCCTGGTCCTCTGCAGGCGCCTAAACATGTTCTTTACGTCATTCGAGTGATCCTTTCCAGGATTACTATGATATCTCACCACTATGCCCACGGCATAGTAGATATTAGTCTCGTGTACAACATTGCATATATTAAGCTTCCCACCGTCAAGGTGTAGGGAACTGCTTATTTTTCATTTATCTCCTTATTGTGTCAGACACAAAACTTTAGATAAATAATTCCACATCTAAAAGGTAAAAACCTTTCTTGGAATTCTGCATGCTGCAACAAGCAAGAATTGTATCTATGTATGAGGCTCGAGTTAAGTTCTATGTTCTTTTCTGGCGATCCTTTATAAATTTGATCCCAAGAACATTCACGACTTATCTTAAGTCCCTCATATTGAATTGCTTGGAAAACCATCCTTTTATGTCCGATAACATCTTCATATTGTTGCCAATTTAGAAAGATGTCGTCTACATAAAGAATGAGAAAACACCACTTCTTTTCCGTCACTTCTTTGTTACACACAGGACCCAAACATGCCTTGATTGAATCCATAAAATGGATTTTATCATAGATCTGCATGTGTCCAAGATCTTGAAGCTTCCTTCAATCCAAAGATCGATTCAGCTTGCTTACCAAATGCTCTCGGCTCTTTTCGATGAATCCCTCTGGCTGTCCCACACAGATGGTCCCGTCAAGACTTCGATTTAGGAAATCCGTCTTGACTTCCATCTTTCATGTGAAGACAAAAGAATCCAGATCGACTTTAGCATAGCTACCGGCGAAAAAGGTTTCCTCATAATCGATCCCTTTCTTTCTGAGTGTACCCTTTCGCAACAAGCCTAACCTTGAAGGTTTACACCTTCCCGTCAGACCCTCTTTTCCTCTTGTACACCCACTTGCAACCAATGGCTTTTACACCTTTGGGCGGTGCTACAAGATCCCAGAACTGATTTGAATCCAAAGATTCAATCTCATATTTCATCGTCTTTTGCCAAGACTGAGCATCTTGATCTTTCAGCGTCTCGTCATAGGTCCAGGGATCGGCTTCATGTTCTCCAGGTAACAAGTCTGAAGACTCTCCTATAAACATGAACCTGTCGGGTTGTCTAACAACCCTCCCACTACGACGACGCTCCGGTGCATCTTTAGTGACTAAAGATTATAGTAGTGAACTACTCAGTTAGGCTGGTTCTAAGTTTTGATTATTCTCTCTAAGCTCATCAAGTATTACTCTACTCTGGGGCTTGTGATTCTTGCATATATAGTCCATGTCTAAGAACCGAACGTTGATGCAATCAACGAGCATCTGGTCCTTTGGACTATATTACATATCTCAATTCGTTTTCTTAGGGTATCATATAAACAACCGAATATCTGTACAAGTTTCCAAAAGGAATCAAGTTCAGGATAAACGCCGCTGTTTCCAAGGCATATCTCAAAACCGAATTAGGTAACTCCAAATAACTCATTGTCTACTTTCCCATATCTATAAGAGTCCTATTCCTTCTTACTAACACATCCTTTTTTGCCAAGGCATGAATGGTGTAGTCAATTGGGAGTTAATCCCATCTTTCTGATAAATATGCCTTGAACTCCATAAAGAGGTTCGCATACATCATATCGAAGCAACTCTAGTACTTTCTTGGATCTTTGCCCTTTAACCGTAGAGGGTTGCTTGTGTTGGAATTCGATATCCCGGGCTATTAAAATTTGCGGAAACCATAGCCCGATCAAAAACCCTTCGCCGGAGATCACACGAACGCCGACGAACGCGCCGGAGTCCTGTCGAGGAAACCACGCACCCGAAGGCGCGCGGCTGCCCCCAACCGAAGCCCCGTGTCGCGGGGTTCATGCGATCGCCGATCGCATCGTGCGATCGGTCGGGGTAGGGCTGCCCAGCAGCCCCCGCGGCGAGTCCGGAGACTCGCCGCCGCCTGGGGTGGTCGGCCCGCCTCCAGCAGGCCGCCGCGGGGCCCAGCCCCGCTGCCAGCGATCGATCCTTGGATCGATCGCACCCCGGCTCCCAGCCGGGGATCGCCCCTTCGCCCCTCGCCGAAACCCTAGGCGGGCGGTCCGCGTAGTTCGGTGGTTTCACCACCACCACGCGATCGTCCGTCTAATCCGGGGTTCGATCTTCAGATCTTGCGTTCATGATATTTCACGATAATTATCGAATAAAATCATAAAGGGCGTTTAGATTTTATACCTTCGATTCGTTGTTCGGAGAAACGAAATCAAGATGACCTTACGATCTTCCCACGTATTCCTTGCACTCGTTCGAACGTCGGGTGGGCGACGATCCTCAGAACTCTATGGATCTCCTTCATGAACTCTCTAGATTATCAAGTGTGATAATCTTGTCTTATGATTTGTGAAGACCATGTAGTGCTTTTATAGGCTACGTAGGGGATCTAAAGGAGGTGGAATATTGGGCTTCCAATATTAATGATTAAATTGAGCCCAAGCCCAAATCTATTAATCCCATTAATATTAATTAATTTATTTTCCACTATATAAATTAATTGCACTCCCAATATTAAACCATATTATATCAAATAATATTTCTCCGGTAGTATTATTTATTCCGTGTATTTAAGATTTAAATATCCATGAATAAAATTTATTTATTGCTTAATAATTCATCTCTTGTAACCGAGACTAGTACCATTCATCCTTAATTATTATGCGGAACAAATCCACCTGCAGGGTTTACATAATAATTCCTTATGAACTCATCTCGGGGACATTATCAACCCTTATCGGGACACACTTTCCCGTCACGTATTCACGGCATGTCATATATAAAATATAGCGACCCAACTTAACCGGTAATTGACCCAATAATTAAACCGGTCAATTCCTTTGGAAAATCAAAGTCACTTATATTAAATATACACACCCGCAATAGTATCGGGGATTAAGAATAAAATACACTGAGATTTAAATCGATTATCCAAGGCAATCCTAATCGATAAATCTCAAGCGATCCGCCCAATACACCACGTGTACAACACAATGACTATACCGATGGATTGGTCCGTGTCCATCTAGGTCGTGAGCAACTGTTTGATTAAATACGAGTAACCGATAGTATGATCTTCTGTGTGGGCCCGCACACCATACTAACTACAACGTATATAATCTAGGACTATAATTTGCATATATTTAATTATAAATAATTAAACGCAAATAATTGTTTATTTAATTAAATAGATTAATGGCAATGAATCGGGAGTTTATATCACTTAAATCTAGACATTAAGTATACAACTCCAACAATCTCCCACCTATACTAAGGTCTAGTCATTTCCTCCAAACTCCCGACTCCCATACTCTTCACGTGCTTAATATGCACTTCCAAGAAGTGCCATGTGAATGAGCAATCTAGGTTGCCACTCTGAAGTTATCTTGGTGACTACAGCGTCGTCTTCCCTGACGATGATTCGTATCAGGTGGTACTTGCTCTATGTGTTATCTTACACTTATGGACTTGTGATTTCTTACCATTTGCCATTGCACCGCTATCTACATAGCCTTTGGCAAACTAAGAATCACATCTAAGTCCCAGAGATTATCCCGGAGTTATACCAAAACTTCCGCTGCCTCTGAGGCCGCTATTTGGTTACCCATGGCAAAGTCCGAAAAGCATCGTGCTTATCACTCTTCCATGTTAAAACTCCTTCTCCTTTAATAGTGAAACACATAGTCTGATATCGACTTACACCGGTCCTCATTCGATTAGAAATCTAAGAGAATGTAATCCAAAGGAAATGCTCGTCTGCTTCGTAGTCTAGAACAGTACTTCGAAAGTACTTTACAGCAGTCGTATATTCCTTTCCAGGATTACCTTGATATCCTCCCACTATGCTTACCGCATAGCCGATATCAGGTTCTCGTTTTTCAACATTGCATTAAGCTTTCCATACTCAAAGTGTAGGAAACTGCTTTAATTGCTTCTATCTCCTTTTGTGTTCCAAAACACATATCCTTAGATAGATGCATTCCGTATCTGAAAGGTAACGAACCTTTCTCGGAACCTTGCATGTTAAAACGAACCATAATCATATATATGTAAGATGTCCAGGAGAAGTACAATGTTCTTTCCTAGAGATCCAAGATCTCAAGAACATGTCCAACTTCTTCCTTTATCTTTCATATTGATTTATCTAGACAACCTCATTTTATGTCTTGACAACATCTTTACATTGTTACCAATGATAAAAATGTTCTCTACATAAAACCCGAGAAACACCACCTTGTTCCATCACGTTTCCAATACACATGATTCGTCTATGCTTTGATGAATCCATAAAATGGACTATCTCATCAATTTGCAAGTACTACGAACTCAATGCTTTGTTCCAATCCATAAATGGATTAACTAAGCTTGTACTCTAAATGATCTTGCCTCTTAGCAATAATCCATATTGCTTTCCAAGAAGGCACATTTAGATCTAGTACTGCCTCCATGTAGATCCAGGGATCGATTTCATGTATACTAGGTCCAGAGTCCGAAAACTCTCCTAGTCTTATGAATATCACTGGTTGTCACACAACATCCCACTACAACGGCATTCCGGTGTATAAACAGTAATAACAGTAGGTGCAGTTAGTGGTGTACTGCTACTCGGTTCGGCTGGTTCTCAGTCCTTATCGTTCTCTCTCATTACAAAGTATCACGTCACTTTGGGCTTGTGGTTCATCATATAGTCTTTCTCTAAGAACCGGGCGTTAGAACTTATAACGTCCTTCTGGTTCATAGTACTATTGAACACACATCTTTTGTTCTTCTAGGATATTCTACAACCGCATTTGAATGCGCCGTTGTTTCCAGACATATCCATAGAACACAGGTAGTTCCGTATAACTCGTGCTTTTACTATTTCTATAAGAGTTCCATTTCTTGTTTACGACACACCATTTCTACACAACAGTGTATGGTGTAGTCATTTGGGATCAAATCCCAACCTCTGATCAGTATGATATGCATTCCTCAGACAAGTACTTGCCTCCGCGATCAAATCGCAGGCTACAAATGGATATACCTTAATGGTTCTCCACAATTGCTTAGTGTCTATTGACTTGTCAAAACACTTGCTTTTGTGGCACATCAGGTATTCTAATCTATTTCTCGAGTAATCATTAAATGAAGTACTCGTACCTTATTGTCAGAGTAGACATAGGTCTGCATATATCAGAGTCAATCAATTCTTATACTTGTCCGAATCTTATATCTTATATCCATAAAGGTTTGCTTAGTCATGTTATCTTCCAAATTAGATTCATAGGTCGGAAGGTCCTCTCCTTCAACTTAATTGATCAAAATAACAATTTTCGACCTTTGAACTTCTTATTTGAATAAACATGACTTAGCATAAGAATCCACAAGTATAATTGATAAAGAAATCTCTTATTAGTAAAACGAGTTTTATACTACGGTTCGTTGCATTGTGGTGGACTCAAGATTCATCATTTATATATTGCTAGCTAATGTACCAGAATAGATAATATCATTATTTCTTCTTATAACCATCAAATGATTAAAAGAAATAAAATATCCATTCATTAGAAATCCAGAACAAAGTTCTTTCTAATATGAAAGGTACATAAAAGCAATAACTCAACATAAAATCCTATAAAATGTCCTCCTCTACAGCATTGCCCATGTAGTCTACGATTTCTTCTTTTCCAAGTCGTCGGGTTTCCTGGAACCCTTGCATTTAAAATGCACATACCGTCAGTGGTTCCATATCTACACACCAGGTTCCGGTAGATAATACCACTGACTATGTTTTACGACTAAAGAAAATTTCGTACTTTCTTTGAGAGGATAATCAGACTTCCAGTACCCAGACTGTTTGCATCGAGAATACTTGCCTATTGGTTTTCTCGTCCCATCTCGTGGTCCAAATAGAACCACTGGGTTTCTTTGCTTTTCCTTTCCCCCGTTCTTGCCTTTAGGTTCGAAACCTTTGGCATTGACTACAAGAGCTTGCGATTTCCGTCTCAACTCGTCTAAAAGATCAATCATCTCAAAAACGTGTTTAAGCGTTTCCTCGAATCGACTGGCCTTTATGAGTATCCTCATCGCTTCTTGTCTAGCCGCCTATGTCAATAGGCTCGGAAGGATAAAGCTCATTGAGTACAATCTTGTACTCTTCAACAGTTTGGGTAATGTCTAGATCTCTATTCCAATCATTACATTTAGGGACCAGTGAGTTTAAAATCCTTACGTATCACAGAAAGTGGGTTCAAAGCCATCTCCTAATCTATGAGCACATATAACAACAAACAATCGATTTAATCTCCGATATTATCTCCCTCAAATAATATCATTAAACTACTAATCGCATCTAAAATCCCATCAGATATGGCAAGCCACGATAGTGTGGACGTTTACCTATCCAAATGATTTAGCAATTAGATTTGCTTCGGTCGTACATCATCATTAGCGTTACTTCGATGGGAAGAATACTAAGAAGCGTACCTAAATGTAAACCATTACTCAGTATCTAAGAAGATTGTTTGGGACACGCATATTCACCGCAAGCCACGATAGTGTGGACGTTTACGTTAACATACGCTCCTTTACTCCCTTCTATAACTGTCTACATCAATCGTTCCAAAATCCCATTCAATGTAGCAAGCCACGATAGTGTGGACGTTTACTACACCAAAAGATTTTTACAATTGACATCCAACTACTTGAATCATTTAATCTTGTAAATCAAGACGCGGAGAATCATAAGTGAAACTCAAAGTTTCTAACCAGTGATTCCCCATGCGAACAACCCTATCTCTCATAAAATGAGGGAGCCGAGCAGACGATCGATCTAGTCATAAAATGACACGAAAGTCTCTAATTTGTGTCCTCGACATGACCAAGTGGCTTTGGCTCCATTCCACTCCCCGGGGTGAGAATGAGTCGACTTGAAATCAGTTTTGGAAAGACAAATTAGGCATTGTTTGATAAACTTAATCAATGTTTCTCGTAAGAGGAATTACAAGAATTCTCCTCCAATGGCTTATCTATATGAACTTCAAAAGTCCATCAAAGTCACCAAGAGAACAGCAATGGAGACCATGGCATTGTTTCCAATCCCTCTCCCACTTAGCTTTTTATAACAAAGGGATACGCTATCTAATGCATAATTAAATACACATAAGCATGCATACATGAAATAAAGCACATATATTATCACATAATCAAAATAATACTAGAATATTATTTTCCGACTATTATGGCTTTATTCCATCCCCGTACGCATCTTCTAGTCTTCAGTCTTCGTTCTTGAATGCTCCATGTGACGGGAATATTAATTCCAATATTTAAATCTATTTATTTTTAATAAATCCAAAAGTTACATAATAAATCTTTATGAGCTCATCTCGGGGATATTATCAACCCTTACGGGATACACTTTCCCGTCAAGAATTCACGGCATGTCATATATAAAATATAGTGACCCAACTTAACCGGTAATTGACCCAATAACTAAACAGGTCAATTCCTTTGGAAAATCAAAGTCACTTATATTAAATATACACACCCGCAATTGTATCGGGGATTAAGAATAAAATACACTGAGATTTAAATCAATTATCAAGAGCAATCCTAATTGATAAATCTCAAGCGATCCGCTCAATACACCAAGTGTACAAGTGTGATAAAATAATTAAGAAAAATTATTTTCTCTCTCACACAACGACTATACCGATGGATTGGTCCGTGTCCATCTAGGTCGTGAGCATCTGTTCGATTAAATACGAGTAACCGATAGTATGATCTTTTGTGTGACGTCGCACACCATACTAAACGTATATAATCCAGGACTATTATTTGCATATATTTAATTAACAATAATTAAAAGCAAAAGAATGTTCATTATTAATAGATAAATGAAAGTGCACAAGGAGTTCAGAATACTCAAATCTAGACATTAAGTATACTACTCCAACAGCTTGTTCATTTAAACTTCCAAGTATGATTCGAAGGTTGGAAGGTCCTTTCCTTCAACCTAGCTGAGTAGTCCATCATCTTTCACCCTTTGAATCGTACTCAAGTTAAAATGATCTAGCCTAAGATGCCATAAGCACATTTGATTCATCCTAGAAGGATATTTACTCTTATTTGGGTTCGACAGTGTGTTATTAGCTCCGGTGTGTTGCATCGTGAAAGAATATGGATTAAGTATTAAATTATCTGTCAATGTACCAGAATAGATAATATCCCCGTTTCTTTCTCAGATAAGTATGAAACTATCCAAAGAAACGGAATATCCATTCTAAGCCAATTTAGAAATCCGAAATGAAAATTCGTTCTAAATGCCGGCACATAAAGACAATTTATTAGAACTGAAATCCTGTCGTGAAAACATTTAACATCTCCCACTGCAACAGCTATTACCTTAACAATATTGCCCATGTAGGTTATTACTTCTTCCTTTCTAAGTCTCCGGGTTTCCTGGAACCCCTGCATTTAAGTGCAGACATGATTAGTGGTTCCCGTATCCACACACCAGGTACTGGCAGATAACACCACTAAACATGTTTCGGTGACTAAAGAAGAGTCAACTTCTTGTTGCTTGAGAGGACAACTAAAACTCCCAGTATCCAAACTGCTTACAACGGAAGCACTTGCCCTTTGGCTTTCTTGTCCCATTCCGTGGTCCAGATATATTAGGCAAACTGGGTTTTCGTCTTTGCTTCTTCTTCCTTTTGCCGCCCGCAGGCCTAGGAAGAGCCAATTTTTCAGCCACAAGTGCTTGAGAGCCCTTAAAGATTCCCTCAGCCGCTTGAAGTTCAATCAGGAGTTCCACCAATGAGTAAGACCCCTTATTCATGTTATAGTTCAGGCGGATCTGCTCAAAACTTCTCGGCAGAGACTGGAGCACAATATCGACTTGGGTTACCCCATCGATAACTGATCCTAGAATCTCTATCTCATTCAGATAGCACATCATCCTAAGAATGTGATCCCTCACGGGCATTCCTTCGGACGCGATGGCCGTCATGAGTTGCCTCATTGCATTTTGTCCGGCTGTCCTGTCCTTATAACCAAAAAGCTTCTTGAGGTTAAGCATCATATCATAGGTAATGGTCATGGCTTGATCCCGATGTCGCAACACATTTGACATGAAAGCCATAATTTAGCTCTGCGTCATCTCAGAGCCTTGATCCATTTCCATGAGCTTCCTTTCCTCAATAGTGGAAGCATCATTTGGTTCAGCAGGTCAATTGACTTGGAGTACATATTTGTACTCCTCTGCAGTTAGGACAATGTCCAAGTTTCTTCTTTAATCCATACAAACAGGTTCAGTGAGTTTGTTGACTTTTAATGGGAATAATACCATATAAAACAAACAATGAGTTTAATTCGATATCATTTCCCTCAAATAATATCATTAAACTACCAATCATTTCCAAAATCCCATCAGACTAGCATGCCACGTTCTTGTGGACGTATACTAATCCAAACGATTTTATAATTGGATTTTTACTTCGGTCGTACATCATTTTAGCAGTGACTCCGATGGAGAGGATACTATAAAGCATACCTAAGTGTGTACCATTTCTCAGTACTAAGTCAATCGCTCGGGAACTACATATCCACCGCAAGCCACGTTCATGTGGACATTTACGTTGACATGCGGTCCTCCACAATTTTCTATAACTGTCGAGCCTCAATTAATCTCAAAGTTTCGTTTCCATTTAGCAAGCCACGATAGTGTGGACGTTTACTAAAACAAACAACTTTATTAATTGAATCCCACTTATTTAAATGTCATAGAGTCTTAATTAACCCAAAGTATCGTTTCCATTTAGCAAGCCACGATAGTGTGGACGTTTACTAAAACAAACAACTTTGTTAATTGACTTTTACATTTTATTAAATTTCACAATTTTATTAATCAAAGCTTGATATCTCGTAAGTGAAACTCGAAGTTTCTAACCAGCGATCAATCATGTAATTGAGCCCTATCTCTCACAAGGTGAGGGAGCCAATCAGACAATCGATCTAGTCATCGAATGACTCGAAAATCTCTAATCTGTGTCATCGACATAACCAAGCGCTTTGGCTCCATCCCACTCCCCGGGGTGAGAATGAGTCGAGTTGAAATTAGTCTTTGAAAAACAGATTAGACATTGCTTTTGAGAAATATAATTGTTCAATTTTATAAGTGGAATTGAATTCGAATTTTTGATCCAGTGATATCCGTGTATCGACTTTATCCGATAGGGAGGATGACACTAAACCCAACTCGTAAGTCAATACACATCACATTCAAAACAAATAATGGAGACCGCGGGATTGTTTCCAATCCCTCTCCCACTTAGTATATTACGATAAGGGATAACATGCATAAATAATTAAGCATAATAATAAACACGTAAATCACATAAAAAGCAATTAACGTGGCCCCGATTATTATGGCCTTAAATATTTTCCAATGCACGTCTCTTGGAACTTCATCTCGTTGCTCGTCTCGGTCTCGATCCACCACCGACTCGCTCGAGGGCCAAGAGACGAACTCCTCCCACTGGAGCCCCGTCTAGAGCCTCGTTGAGTCGTCCGTGGGGTCGAACGAACCCCAGCCCCGCTGCTGCCCGTCACGAACACGGGGTGTGTTCGATGGCTGCCTGTTGCCGGTTCGTTCTTCTCGATCCTCGTTTCTCCGGGTTTCGGTCTCGTCTCGATCCACCAAAATTAGCAAGAAAAATTACAATAATAAACTTACTAAATCCGGCATCGATCCTATACAAGGTGATCGACCCTATACATGTCCCGGATACAACGAAAAATAAATAAACCTAACGACTCAACCCGTCGTTTTTATCTATTACAAACAAGCAACGTTTCCAAAACAAAAGCAATCTCGATAAGCCCGAGAGTTTAATTAAACCACAAATTAAAGCACAACATTCATCACAACATTGGCCATAATAACCGGGTTCAACCTGCAAGACAAATCGTACGAACAATACAACAAACCGATAAACCGGCTCTGATACCAATTATTGGAAATCGACTACCCGGGACGAGTCCGTTCGACTACTTGAACATCCAGACACGCCCAGTCGACCTCCAGCGTGCCTACTGTGCTCACGACAAAGCCCCAGACCCAGTTTACGCCCAGCCATCATGCCCGAGGCACAACCGCGCAAAACCAAGGGTTCTGCCCTGTCTGTCGGCCGACGGCATGTAGCTGTCGCCCGACAGGTCATTGTCGCCCGACGGCATAAAGCTGTCGCCCGACAGGTCATTGTCGCCCAACGGCATAAAGCTGTCGGCCGACATCTCACTGTCGCCCGACAGCATGTAGCTGTCGGCCGACATCGTCGCGAACAGCAGCGCGACGCTACTGTTCCAGCCCCGTTTCTGGTGCGTTTTTCCGTTTCCGACCACCGTTCCGGCAACCAGAAGTCACCCAGTGATCACGGAACACATACCACGGTTCTTGGAACTCGATCGGAGGTTCGTTTTATGATTACGTACGAGATTGAATCGAAACGATGCGGAAAATAGGGTTTCGATTCTTTACCTTTGTCGCGTGATTCGGAGAAGCCGAATTGACAGAGACCTCGAGTCTTCTAGCGTGTATTCTAGCCCTCTTGCTCCAGCCGATGTGTGGGCATCGATCTGCTTGGAGTTTCTCTTCTGCTTCTCTCTCAAACTTACGCAAGAATATATATTTCTGTGTATGAAAAATTATTGCGCTAATCTATTTATTTTCATAGAAAAATTATTATTGCGCTAACAATTAATTTTTGTCTCCGCAAAAATAAAATAGCGGCGTTCTGTAGGTTTAGAGAAGAGAGAACGAGGATTTAAATAGGCCACACTAGGGACCCATATGCAATTAATTAATTAGGCTTAAATTGCAATTTAATTAACCTGGTGTCCCAAAAGGAAAACCTTAATTAAATTCCACAATTTTAATTATAATTAATTCCACTATAAAATTATAATTGATTTCCCTATTAATTAATTTAAATTATTCCGTCAATAATTTTCCCGCCGTATTACATATGTGACATTTCCCCGTGTTTAAGATATCGCATGTCCACGAATTAATTTTAATTACTAATAATTAAATTAATTCATTTCTTATTATCCGAGACTAGTACCACTCATCCTTATTATCATGCGGAATAAATCCACCTGCAGGGTTTACATGATAAACTTTTATGAGCTCATCTCGGGGACATCCTCAACCCAATAAATGGGACACAGTTTCCTGTCTATAATCTATAGCATGCCGTGTGTACAATACCGATTCCCAATCTACCGAGAATATTGACTAATCAATTAGTCTCACTCATTGGCACATCAAAGAACCGAGCATTAGACACACGCACCTATAATTATATAGGGATTAAGAACTCACATATCCGTAATATCTAAGGTCTAGTTCGATTACTCCGATTAGTACAAATCGAACGCCCTTCCGTGGTCGTGCTCAATACACCAAGTGTACGTGTGTAACATGATAGTCAAGACCGACTATCTACCAGTCACACTACGACGTACCGATGGATTGTCACTGTCCATCTAAGTCGTGAGCTACTGTTCGATAGTATACGAGTAACCGATAGTATGATCTTCCGCGTGTCTCCTCACGCCATACTATCTACAACGTATACATCAAGGACTATTGCAATAAATGCAATCATGTTTGAATCATTTATAGAATTAAGGTATAGATAAGGAGTTCCGTATTTGCACTAGACTAGACATTTAGAATACAACTCCATCAAAGATAAATCACGAGAAGATGCTGAAGCTTGGATCGAAGAAGGATGATGAGGACAAGGTGTCGACAAGAATAACTTTGGTCATTGGCGGATCAAAGGCAAGGCGATGAAACCACAGCAGGAGGTTGATGCTAGCACTGTCATTGTCCAGCAAGGGGAACTGAAAAACCTATGGATGATGCAGCTGACGCTGCAGCAGAAGGTACTCAGGCAGGCCCTGCGGCAGGACGTAGTTTCAGCAGGTACTGAAATGGCAGGCACTATGGCAGAACCAGAATGCAAGGGTTGTTCGCAGGGGCACTACGACGATGATTAGGTGTCTTAGAGGCACGTTAATTATTGTTGTGTCCAAGGAGCCGGCTGTCGAGACGTCACTTGAGAATTTTTACTCAAGGGAACTTCAGAAGAGGAGTCGGAAGAGTGGGAACGAGGCATCATCTCATGAAGGCACGGTGTCACGTCCAGCCTCTTTGTGAACTTGCACAAAAGGAGAGTTGTGCGGCAGGACGGTGCTGCGCAGCAAAGCAGTACGATGCGGCATAGGGAGCAACACTGTACAGCAAGGCAGGAGAGTGCGGCAAGGGGTCAGTTGTGCACAGGAAGGTAGTGTTGTGCAATGCAGCAACACTGCAGGATAGCAGAATAGAAGGCAGCCCATTGTTGGAAATCGATATCCCGGGGTATCAAAAATTGCGGAACCGATAACCCCGACCGAAATCCCATCGCCGGAAATCCAATCGCGAACACCACGAAGAACCGGGCCCGACGAGAGCGTCGCCGCGGGATGAACCCGCGGCTAAACCCTAGCCGAGCCCCACCGTGGGGCTCGCGATCGCACGCATGCGATCGCTGGGGCTGCTCCGGCAGCCCCGGGCGGTGAGTCCGGCGACTCACCGCCACCGCCTGAGGAGGGCGGTTCTCCCAGCGGCGAACCCGCCGCGGCTCCAGCCGTGGCTGCCCGGCGATCGATCACCGCGATCGATCGCCCGCCCCGGCTCCTAGCCGGGGCTCCTCGCGTGTTCACGCGATCGAACCCTAGGTTCGATCGCTCCCTCGGCGCCCAGCCGAGGGTGCCTTCGACCTTCGCCGGGGATCTCGAATCCCCGTCCCCGAAGTTCGTCGTTTTCCCGAATCGTGCGTTCATGTATATATTACAATTAAATATCACATAAAATTACACAAGGGTTTTATGATATTACCTTCGATTCGTTGTGCGGAGAAACGAAATCAAGTTGAAGACCTTACGACCTTCCCACGTATTCCTTGCACTAGCTTGAACGTCGGGTGGGCGACGATCCTCCAAGCTTATGGATCTCCTTCTCTCTACTTTCTCTCTCTAGAAGAATTATGATCTTCAAGTTATGATGTTATATGAATAGAGAAGACCATGTAGTGCTTTTATAGGCTACGTAGGGGATCTAAAGGAGGTGGAATATTGGGCTTCCAATATTAATGATTAAATTGAGCCCAAGCCCAAATCTATTAATCCCATTAATATTAATTAATTTATTTTCCACTATATAAATTAATTGCACTCCCAATATTAAACCATATTATATCAAATAATATTTCTCCGGTAGTATTATTTATTCCGTGTATTTAAGATTTAAATATCCATGAATAAAATTAATTTATTGCTAATTAATTTATTCATCTCTTATATCCGAGACTAGTACCATTCAACCTTAATTATTATGCGGAACAAATCCACTCATGAGGTTTACATAATAATTCCTTATGAACTCATCTCGGGGATATTATCAACCCTTCCGGGATACACTTTCCCGTCAAGTATTCACGGCATGTCGTATATAAAATATAGTGACCCAACTTAACCGGTAATTAACCCAATAATTAAATCAGTTAATTCCTTTGGTAAATCAAAGTCACTTATATTAAATATACACACCCGCAATAGTATCGGGGATTGAGAATAAAATACTCTGAGACTTGAATCAATTATCAACGGCAATCCTAATTGATAAGTCTCAAGCGATCCGCTCAATACACCAAGTGTACAAGTGTGATAAAATAATTAAGACAAATTATTTTCTCTCTCACACAACGACTATACCGATGGATTGGTCCGTGTCCATCTAGGTCGTGAGCAACTGTTCGATTAAATACGAGTAACCGATAGTATGATCTTCTGTGTGGGCCCGCACACCATACTAACTACAACGTATAGAATCCAGGACTATATTTTGCATTTATTTAATTATCAATAATTAAATGCAAACGATTGTTTATTAATTAAATAGATTAAATGCTATGATCGGGAGTTACCGTTACTTAAATCTAGACATTAAGTACACAACTCCAACAGCCATAAGGGAAGAGCCATGCAGCAGCGCGAAGACTATTGCGCTGCCTTCGTTCCAGATGCTAGACCCAGGAGTTTTAGGGCGTGACAGAGGGGTGTTTTCAAGGTAACAAAACCAGGTTCATGAAGGAAGATTATCTTGTCTTCAAGAAGTAGCTAAATTGAGGATGGATCTAGCACATCACGACGATGATGTTGCTGAGGCAGCAACTGCGGCAGAGGGAACTACAGCAGGCCTTCAATTGTCACTTCAAGGAAGGGGGCAAGGTGGATCAAAGATTCCGAGTGCACGGTTCACATAAGACCCATGCGGCAGTGGTTTAATGGTTTTGAGGAGATAGATGGAGGTTCTATCATTCTTGGAAATTAACCTAACTTGTAAAGTTGAGGTGGTTCGACTCTATACTGAAGCTTGGTTGATAGTTCGTCGAAGCTTCTAACCAAGGTGAGATATATCCCGGAACTCAAGAGAATTTTGATAGCTCGGGATATATTTTTTGTTCTAGTGGAGGATGCCTCCAAGTAAAGAGAGGCAGCACGCACGGTAGTGCTAGAAGGAGAGAAGAGGAATGACTTGTATTATTTGAGAGGCAGGGCAGTGGCTGTTGTAGGCAGCACTGCGGTGGCAGTAGCAAGTGATGCAGAAGCTACAGGAATTAACGCAGCACCTGCAGCAGTGACTGTGGCAGGGACTGCAGTCACATCTAGTGACAAGATCTTGCTATGGCACAAAAGGCTTGGACATCTTGGAGAGAAAGGGCTGCTGGAGCTGGCAAAGCAAGGGGCATTCTCAGGTGATAAGATAAGCAAGCTCGAGTTTTGTGACCATTGTGCTCTAGGCAAGGCTGCAAGGGCAAGCTTTGGCACCGGAAGGCACAATACCAAGGGCTGACCAAATTACATTCATTTCGATCTCTGGGGTCCATCTAGAATGAAGTTGAAAGATGGTGGAAAGTATTTCTTGTCCATCATTGGAAAATGCAGCAGCAGGCATAGCTGCTGGGGTAGCCACTGCGGCAGCAGGAACTACCAGGAAGGCAGTGGCAGCAGTAATGGCTTAAGGACTGCGGTAGAGACTGCGGAAGCAGAGACTACCATGATTCCAAGACCTTAGGATGATCGAGACATCTCTAGAGGTGGAGGCAAGGCGTAGGCATCGCCAAAGGCAGCAGCAGTGGTAGCAGGCATTGGCAATGACTGCGGCAGCAACTGCGATGGGGGTAATTGCAGCAGGGCTTACCGGATTAAATGGCCTCAGGATGTTCATATATCGCTGAAGGTGAAGGCATTGTCGAATAGGTCGCTCGTGGTAGCGGCGGAGGCATTGTCGAAGGCAGCGGCAGGGGCAAGGGCAGTGGCATTGACTGCGGCAGCAACTACGCTGGGGTAGTTCGTATCATCGACTACCATATTACCAAACTTCAAGATGCGACATCGTTGAAGGTGGAGACAATGACCAAGGCATCGTCGATGGCAACGACAGGGCAGCAGCAGCGGCAATGGCTGCGGCAGAGTGACTGTTAGGAGGTAATTCGCGGCAGAGCGAATACTTGATTGATAACACTCAACATAAAACTGATCGGGAAAGTATCGGTTGTCCTGTTATGCAGAAAGGAGGATCATTCATCAACCTAGGAGGTTTGCACGAGTTGATTTGTGTTAAATGCTCTAATGGTTGAAGAAGGTGCGAATAATATTGTCATTCATCAACCTAAGAGGTTTGCACAATCTTATGTTGTGTATAATGCTCTAATGGTGGAAGATGGTGCGAATGACAGGTTAATGTTTCTAATTTTGAGGTGGAGTTGTGCAACTTTCCTTAGGCATCACTTTATACTTTCTGTGGAGAATTGCCCTGCAGCATGGGGAACCACCGCAGCAGCCAGGGCAGCAGTGCATTAAAAGCACTGGGAAGTCTCATACATGCTATGGTGTATAGCAAGCCTGATATTGATTAGTGTATGGGTGTGATATCGAGGAGTATGAGCAGGAGTCACTGGTGGCAGTTCGAAGGTTGTTGAGGTATGTCAATGTAACCATTGGTTACGGTTTCACGTCCAAGAAGATGGAGGCCGGGGATGATGCTTGAATTGGATGTGGGGATGTTGATTTTGGTAGTCTCAATACTAGAAAATCAACAAGGACTGTTGTTGGTGTAGCAGCTGCTGCGGCAGGGGTTACACATAGAGCGGATGTTGGTGCAAGGCGTACCAAGGAGGATTGGTTCGAATTGATGATTCTTACCACCACTAATCTACTCAAGGAGAAGCAGAGGGTTTCCACTATATCCAAGTGGAGGCAGAGACTACTATTGCCTAGGCAGAGGCAGTAGGGTTTACCGTAGAGCCGAACTCTACAGGTAGCCGTGTGGTGTAACTACCGGAAATCACAACATTGAAGCATTAAGTGTTGTTTTGTAGGGTACAGGCATGGCAGGGGCAGAGACAGCGTTCTTCTACCATTATAACACGATGAAGCGGTTATGCTAAGACTCTTGTTATGGTGATGTGATGCATGGGGTTGATTAGACTCGTTCGAGATACTTCAACAGGATATAATGCTTCTCGAGTTGGAGGCATTGGCTATGGTAGAGACTGCATGCAGAGAATACAATAGCGACTACGGTAGCAACTACCGCAAGGGCGATTGTGGCAAAGAGTACCAGTAGGGACGTGCATCGGCATCTGGTCCCGTGTGGACTGTTTCACAATCTTCCGAGCATTGTGAAGGGGCTGCAGTAGGCATTGCGATGCTATTGCAAGGTTCAAGGGCAGCGGCAAGACTCAGGCTGTGGCAGGCAGTTCTGTGAGTTGTTGACTTGGAGGATTCACGCTCTGGTGATATCCGGAGGTGGGGAAAGGTGATCTACATCAACTTTCCGGTATATGAAAATGGATCGGGCTCCATATTTCATGTCGGATATGCATGTTTGCATCATGTCCCAAGTGGACATCTTGCAATGCTGAAATTGCGCAGGAGCTGCGGCAGGCACTTTCGTGATGCTGCAGGGGTTGTTGCAGGCACTTTCGTGCTGCTGCAGGGGGCCATGTTAGGCAGCGAGATTCAGACTGCTGCAGGCAGTGTTGTGAGTTGCTAACTTGATGAAGTCGTCTCTGGAGGTCTCTGGAGGTGCGGGAAGGTGGAGTGACATCTACTTTCGGATTATGAAATATGTCATGTAAAGGTTCTTGATGCCGCATGGTGGTGTTGAAGAATTTGGGAATGCAGTACCTATGGCAGGTGTTGCGGTAGTATTGGGCATGACATGTTCTGCCTAATGTCAATACTAGTAGAAATATGATTGGGTATGATCATATGGGAGCAGTGTGATTCGAAATCATACTGGACTGGAGTCGAATGATCGGGTTTGATGATGGCATGGTGAATAAGGTGTCGTAGCAAAAGGAGTTGTTTGGATTTTGGCTTGTCTGGGTTGAGCAGTACTTGATCACTACTGCAAGATGGTGGACATGGGCTTAGAAGTTTGAACAAGGTGGAGATTTTTGGAAATATGTTCGAAATTCTAAGGCAGGGCGCTGCGCAGTAGGCAGTTTCCTGGCAGGATGCAGCATCTTCTATTTTTGGTAATAAACCAAAAATTGAATATCTCTTTCCATACTTATCCGATTGAGGTGATTCAAAAGGCTACGGAATCCTTGGAGCACAAGGAACCTATTCCTACCATAAATCGACGTCCAGGTCTTCTATAAAAGGACGCTCGATCAGATGCATCGAGTGGAAGGAGGGAGCGAGAGAGAGAGAGGCAGGGGCATCGGTCGTTCGATGAGAGTCGGCCGAAAGTATTAGGGTTTTAATACTTGTTATTAGACGTGAGGTTAGATCGATAATCGCTTACGCCTTGTTGGCTCAGGATTATCAAAGAGTGATTGTAATCTCGTTTTCGTTTAATAAAGAAGAAACGTCCCTCTCCCCGAGCACGTAGGTTTCTGCTGTTGCAGCACGAAACCGAAGCTCGTAAAATCTTGTCTTGTGTGTGTTGTTTATCGAGCTTTTATATTCTTGTGAGTTCACATATACGTGAGTGATTGTGAGCTGGAGAGTCAAATCATATTCGTTCGGTTTTGAGTTGTTCACATCGTGTGGTTTATGAAAGTCCAATTTGATCGGATTAATTCGGTTGGTTGGACCTTGCTGTATGAATCCTCAACATTTTCTATATCAAAACTTCTGCACGTCTCCTCTTATACATTACTGATGGAGTTGTATAATTAATGTCTAGATTTAAGTAACATCTAAACTCCGTCTAAAGCATTTATTCTATTTAATAGTAAACAATCATTTGCATTTATATGCAAACCATAGTCCTAGATTTTATACGTTGTAGTTAGTATGGTGTGCGTCGTCACACCGAAGATCATACTATCGGTTACTCGTATATAATCGAACAGTTGCTCACGACCTAGATGGACAAGGACCAATCCATCGGTATAGTCGATGTATGAGTGAGAAAATAATTGGTCTTGATTATTTTATCATACTTGTACACTTGGTGTATTGAGCGGATCTGCTTGAGATTTATCGATTAGGATTGCCGTTGATAATCGATTTAAATCTCTGAGTATTCTATTCTTAATCCCTGATATTATTGCGGGTGTGTGCATATAATATTAGTAACTTTGATTTTCCAAAGGAATTGACTGATTAGAATAACCGGTCAATTACCGGTAAAGTTGGGTCACTGTATTTTGTGTATGACATGCTGTGAATTCTTGACGGGAAAGCATGTCCTCGAAAGGGTTGATAATGTCCCCGAGATTAGCTCATAAGGATTATCATGTAAACCTTGCAAGTTGATTTGATCCGCATGATAATAAAGTTGAGTGGCACTATTCTCGGAATTATAAGAGATGAATAAATAATATTAGCAATAAATATAATTTATTCATGGACATTTATATCTTAAACATGCGGAATAAATAATACTACCGGAGAATATTATTTGATATAATATGGTATAATATTGGGAGTGCAATTATATTTATATAGTGGAGTTAATCATATAATTAATATTAATGGATTAATAGATTTGGGCTTGGGCTCAATTTAATCATTAATTTTGGAATCCCAATATTCCACATCCTTAAAGTCCTCTACGTAGCCTATAAAAGCACTCCTATGGTCTTCTCTATTCTCATAACTTGAAGATCACAATTCTAGAGAGAGAAAGTAGAGAGAGAAGGTGATCCATGGAAGCTTGATAGATCGTCGCCCACACGACGTTCAAGCTAGTGCAAGGAATACGTGGGAAGACTTCAAGGTCATCAAAAGTTCTTCGTTTTACCGAACAACGAGAACGAGGTATAAATCGTAAAAACCCTCTTTATGATTTTATCGTTCTATTTATCGTGAAAATACCGTAGAACCAAGATCCGAGGAACGAACCTCGGACGAGGGACGAACGGGTGGTGGCGGTGCGAACCGCCGGACCACCGGCGATCATCCCCGTGGGGATCAAGACGCGTGCATGGGGTCGAACCCCGGGTGGACGCCGGGGGTGAGATCGATCGTGATGATCGATCGCGGGGTGCGGGCTGGTGCCGCGCCCCTCCCCACCGCAAGCGGCGAGTCGCCGGACTCGCCGCGGGGGCTGCCCATGTAGCCCCGATCGATCGCACAAGGCGATCGATTCCGATCGATCGCAAACCCCTTCGCGGGGGTTCGGCTGTGCGTGCGTGCGCGGCTTCGGCCGCGTCGTGCGTTCGGCTGGACCCCGGTTCGTGAGGAGGTGTTCGTGTAATTTCCGGCGATGGGATTTCGTTTGGAGTTGTTGTTCCGCAACTTTAACAACTCCGGATATTCGATCTCCAAAGGATTTCGGTCGGAATTAATTAGATAATTTATTTAATTAAATTTATTAATTCGGGGATATCGATTTCCAACAAATGGTATCAGAGCGTTGGTTTTAGTTCACGGTATTTTTCGATAAATTGTTCTACCTTGCAGGGTTTCCGATTATTGTGGCTAGATTTAATTTTAATTAATTAATGTCATGATAATATTGCTCTTGATTATTAAACTCTCGGTGATGTTGAGATTCGTTTTTTGTGTGGTGGATGCTTGTTTTATTTTTCCGGAATTGTATGAGGTCGATTTCATGTAGAGAATCGATACCGGATAGCGTATTAATAAATTTGTAATTTATTTTACGTTGGATCTGTTGGAAATCGATATCCCGGAATTAATAAATTAATTAAAATTAATTATCTAATTAATTCCAACCGAAATCCTTCGAATATCCGGATTGTCTAAATTGCGGAACCGACAATCCAATCGAAAAACCTTTCGCCGGAGATCACATGAACACCATTGCACGCGCCGGAGCAAGACCGAACGCACGACATGGCCAAAGCCATGCACGCGCGCCCAGCCGAGCCCCCGCGGCTAGGGTTTCATGCGATCGCATCTTGCGATCGCTGGGTTGCATCACAGCAACCCTACGGCGAGTCCGGCGACTCGCCGTTCGCACAGGAGGGGGCGGCTTTGTTGGAGTTGTGTACTTAATGTCTAGATTTAAGTAACGTAAACTCACGATCCATTGCCACTAATCTATTTAATTAAATAAACAATTATTTGAGTTTAATTATTTATAATTAAATATATGCAAATTATAGTCCTGGATTCTATACGTTGTAGTTAGTATGGTGTGTCGGGCCCACACAGAAGATCATACTATCGGTTACTCGTATTTAATCGAACAGTTGCTCACGACCTAGATGGACACGGACCAATCCATCGGTATAGTCGTTGTGTGAGAGAGAAAATAATTTGTCTTAATTATTTTATCACACTTGTACACTTGGTGTATTGAGCGGATCGTTGAGATTCATCGATTAGGATTGCCGGCGATAATCGATTCGAGTCTCAGTGTATTTTATTCTTAATCCCCGAAACTATTGCGGGTGTGTATATTCAATATAAGTGACTTTGATTTACCAAAGGAATTAACCGATTTAATTATTGGGTTAATTACCGGTTAAGTTGGGTCACTATATTTTATATATGACATGCCGTGAATACTTGACGGGAAATTGTATCCCGGAAGGGTTGATAATATCCCCGAGATGAGTTCATAAGGAATTATTATGTAAACCCTGCAGGTGGATTCGTTCCGCATAATAATTAAGGTTGAATGGTACTAGTCTCGGATATAAGAGATGAATAAATTAATTAGCAATAAATTAATTTTATTCATGGATATTTATATCTTAAATACACGGAATAAATAATACTACCGGAAAAATATTATTTGATATAATATGGTTTAATATTGGGAGTGCAATTAATTTTATATAGTGGAAAATAGAATTAATTAATATTGATAAGGATTAATGGACTTGAGCATTGGGCTCAATTTAATCTTCAATATTGGAAGCCCAATATTCCACCTCCTTAAGATCCCCTACGTAGCCTATAAAAGCACTACATGGTCTTCTCTATTCTCATAACTTGAAGATCACAATTCTAGAGAGAGAAAGTAGAGAGAAGGATCCATGGAGTTCGGTAGATCGTCGCCCACACGACGTCCGGGCTAGTGCAAGGAATACGTGGGAAGATCTCAAGGTCGTCAAATTGAGTTCTTCGTTTTTCCGAACAACGAGAACGAGGTAAATCGTAAAACCCTCTTTATGATTTTATCGTTTAATTATCGTAAAAATATCGTGAACCAAGATCCGAGAACGCGACCTTTGTCGAGGTTGAACCGGGCGGTGGTGATCGAAGATCACCGGACCGCCGGCGGCTCAACGGCTCGAACAAGAGAGGGTCGAGAGGGGCGAGCCTCGGCTGGACGCCGAGACTCGATCGAGGGCGAGCTCGATCGCCCGTGCACAACCAGCGGGCTGCTGGAGCAGCCCCGCTCACGCGGCTGGACCGCCGCTCGAGCGGCGGTGGCTGTGTTGGAGTTGTGTACTTAATGTCTAGATTTAAGTAACGGTAAACTCCCGATCATAGCATTTAATCTATTTAATTAATAAACAATTATTTGCATTTAATTATATGCAAATCATAGTTCTGGATTTTATACGTTGTAGTTAGTATGGTGCTGCATGGGCGCACAGAAGATCATACTATCGGTTACTCGTATTTAATCGAACAGTTGCTCACGACCTAGATGGACACGAACTAATCCATCGGTATAGTCGTTGTGTGAGAGAGAAAATAATTTATCTTAATTATTTTATCACACTTGTACACTTGGTGTATTGGGCGGATCAATTGAGACTCATCAATTAGGATTGCTCGGCGATAATTGATTTGAGACTCGGAGTATTTTATTCTTAATCCCTGAAACAATTGCGGGTGTGTATATTTAATATAAGTGACTTTGATTTACCAAAGGAATTAACCGATTTAATTATTGGGTTAATTACCGGTTAAGTTGGGTCACTATATTTTGTATATGGCATGCCGTGAATTCTTGAAGGGGCAGTGTATCCCGGAAGGGTTGATAATATCCCCGAGATGAGTTCATAAGGAATTATTGTGTAAACCTCATGAGTGGATTCGTTCCGCACAATAATTAAGGTTGAATGGTACTAGTCTCGGATTCAAGAGATGAATATAATTTATTGAGCAATAAATAAATTTATTCATGGATATTTAAATCTTAAATACACGGAATAAATAATACTAAGATGGAGAAATATTATTTGATATAATATGGAATAATATTGGGAGTGCAATTTTATTTATATAGTGGAAAATAAATAAAATTAATATTGATAAGAATTAATAGATTTGGGTTGGACCCAATTTAATTTTCAATATTGAAGCCCAATATTTATTCTCCTTATGATCCCCTACGTAGCCTATATAAGCACTACATGGTCTTCACTTTTCACAACACAAGAAAACCTACGGAATTCATAAAGTTCTGAGAGTGAGGAAGATCCATAGGAATCCGATAGATCGTCGCCCACACGACGTTCGGACGAGGTGCAAGGAATACGTAGGAAGATCGCAAGGTCGTCAACCGAATTCGTTTCTCCGTACAACGATTCGAGGTAATAATCGAGAAACCCCCTTCTACGATTATGTGCGTTGAATAATTGTGATGTATACATGAACGACGCGATCCGGGAACGTCGAGACCGGGATACGGGGATCTCGCGATCCCCGTCGGGATCGAAGAAGGGGCGGCCGAACCCTAGGGTTCGACCGCCGGCGCGCGGGCGTGAAGGGAGCCCCGGCTGGACGCCGGGGCGAGCGATCGACGTGAAGTCGATCGCTGGGGGTTCGGCCGTGGGCTGGAGCCACGGCGGATCGAACCCCCCGGCCTCCCTCCGCCGGTGGTGCGCGCAAGAGGAGAAGGCCGCGGCTGGACGCCGCGGCTGGGGCGATCGAGCCCTAGCTCGATCGCCGGGGACCGTCGCGGCTTCGCGCCGCGACTGGTGGTCCCCCCCCCTCCAGGTGGCGACGGCGGTGAAGTCGCCGGACTCACCGCCATCCGGGGGCTGCCGGAGCAGCCCCAGCGATCGCCATGCACGGCGATCGCGAACCCCGCGGATGGGGTTCGGCTAGGGTTTAGCCGCGGGTTTATCCCGCGGCGACGCTCTTGTCGAGCCCGGTTCTTCGCGTGTGGTTTGCGTTCGTAGATCCGACTCGTGGGAGAAAATCGGCCGGGGGCGGGCTGCGTATCTTCGGATGCGTAGTCTCCAAAGGTCGGACTCCTGCGGATGAGTTGGTGTTCGTGCGGTCTCCGGCGATAGGGTTTTCGGTCGGGTTATCGGTTCTGCAATTTTTGATAGCCCGGGACATCGAATCCCAGCAAATTGGTATCAGAGCGTTTGGTTTCGTGTTCATGTATATGTTCGATTATTGTTCTACCTTGCAGGTTTTCCGGCTATCATGGTTGGATTTAATTAATTGTTTTTTAATTAATTATCATGATTATTAAACTCTCGGACATGTCGAGATTCGTTTTGTGTGGTTGAATGTTTGTAATAGTAAAAATTCGGGGGTTGACCGAATTTAGGATTTATTATTACGCACTTTTTTTTCCGGAAAATGTATAGGGTCGATTTCATGTTTAGAATCGATACCGGAATTGTAATTTAAATTTTGTAAATTTTAATTACGTTGGTTCGATGTTGAGACGATCGCCGGAAGACGAAGAAGTGACGAGAAGACAAGGGCTTGGGATCGATCACATGGTGGTGATCGACCCATGGCCTAGCCGGCGGTGGCTAGGCGGCGGCGGCGCTCCTCCCGAGTGGCCGGCCGATCCATCAAGGTGGGGATGGTGTGGGGTCTCCCAATCCCATGCTATTCCTACAAAAATCTACTTTCCCAATTAATTCGGATTTTTCCTATTTGAGTACTTTCCTTTTGGAAACTCTCATGGATTAGGAAAAGAATTAATTTAAATTAATTTTATTTTCTATTGATTTATTTCCTTCATGGAAATATTCATAGATTAGAAATTTAATTAATTTAGTACTATATTTATTTTTCCTATTTGATTATTCCTACTCATGGGAATATTCATGGATTAGGAATAAAAATAAATTTGAAAAGTAGTAGTCCTAATTTATTTATTTTATTTCCTTGTTCTATTATAGATATCTTCTAGAATATTCCAAGTTTTACTTGGATAGATTATTCTTAAGATTTAATAAGAACTAGATAGGAAAGTAAATAAATAAAAATATTAATGATATTTAATTTTATTTTTGATATATTCGATTGACTTAATTTTCGAATTAAGTAACTTTTGGATTAATTGAAAATAAATAGATTTAAATATTAGAGATTAATATTCTCGTCACATGGAGCATTCAAGAAACGAAGACTGAAGACTAGAAGATGCATATGAAGATAAAGCCATGATAGTCGGGGAAAAATAATTTCTCTAGCATTATTTTTGACTATGTGCTATGTGCTTTATTGCTTTCATGCATGCTTATGTGTTTAATTATGCATTAGATAGCGTATCCCTTTGTTATAAAAAGCTAAGTGGGAGAGGGGATGGAAACATTCCCATGGTCTCCATTACTGTTCTCTTGGTGACTCTTATGGACTTTTTGAAGTTCGTATAGATGTGTCATTGGAGGAGAATTCTTGTAATTCCTCTTACAAGAAACATTGATCAAGTTTATCAAACAATGCCTAATTTGTCTTTCTGAAACTGACTTCAAGTCGACTCATTCTCACCCCGGGGAGTGGAATGGAGCCAGAGCCACTTGGTCATGTGGAGGACACAAATTAGAGACTTCCGTGCCATTCTTTGATAGATGGGTCGCTTGTCTGCTCGGCTCCCTCATTCGTGAGAGATAGGGTCGCTCGCATGGTGAATCACTGGTTAGAAACTTCGAGTTTCACTTATGATTCTCCGCGTCTTGATTTACAAAAATCGAATGGATCTGGTAATTGGGAGTCAATTATAAAAGTCTCTTAGTGAAGTAAACGTCCACACCACGTGGCTTGCTGCACTGACGGATTTTGGATTAATTGATGTAGACAGTTGTAAGGAATTGTGAAGAGTTGTGAAGTTGTCGTAAACGTCCACACCACGTGGCTTGCGGTAATGTAGCAATTCCAAGCGATTCACTTTGGTGCTGAGTAATGGTTTACACTTAGATACGCCTTGTAGTATTCCTCCCCACGAGGTTCCGCTATAAGCGATGTATGACCAAAGAAAATCTAATTGCTAAATCATTTGGGTGGGTAAACGTCCACACCACGTGGCTTGCCTTACCTGATGGGATTTTAGATGTGATTAGTAATTTAATGATATTATTTAAGGGAGATAATATCGGATATTAAATTAATTGTTTGTTTAAATGTGCTTATAGGTTTAGAGAATAACTATGAACCCACTTTCTATGATACTCAAGGAGCATAAGCTCACTGGCACCAACTATATTGATTAGAAGAGAAATTTAGACATTGTCCTAACTTCGGAAGAGTACAAGTATGTACTCCATGAAGTGTGCCCTGCCGAGCCCACGGCTGCCTCAACTGATGAGGAAAAACTGGCATATCGGAAGTGGAAAAAGGCTGATGAAATGGCTAGGTGTTATATTTTGGCTTCCATGTCAAATGTACTCCAAACCCAACATGAGCCAATGGACACTGCCTATGATATGATGTTTAACCTCAAGGAGATGTTTGGGGAGCAGGATCGTGCGGCTAGGCAAGAAGCCATGAGAGTCCTTATGTCGACTACTCAGTCTGAAGGAACGCCCGTTGGGGAGCACGTTCTTAAGATGATGAGTTTGTTGAATGAACTTGAGGTCCTAGGAGCTTCTATTGATGCTGAGACGCAAGTCGACATCATACTCCAGTCTCTGGCCCCTAGTTTTGAGCAGTTTCGTATGAGCTATAATATGGGTAAACTATCTTATACTCTTGCGCAACTCCTGACTGAACTTAAGGCGGCAGAGGGGATCTACAAGAAGGGCAAGTCTCAAGCGCTTATAGCTACCAAGTCCAAAGGCTTTAAGCCTGGTGGAGGTAGGGGCAAGAAAAGGAAGCAAGCCTGGAAACCCAGTGGTGTCAAGAGGACTGCACCACAAGTGGGGGCTGCAAAGCCAAAGGGTAAGTGCTTCCGATGCCACAAGATGGGACACTGGAAGTCTGAATGTCCTCTTAGAGGTACGAATTTTTCTTTAGTCGTAAAAACATAGTCAGCGGTATTATCTACCAGAATTCTGGTGTGTAGATATGGAACCACTGACGGTATGTGCATTTCTTTAAATGCAGGGGTTCCAGAAAACCCGGCGACTTAGAGAAGAAGAATTCAAGTCTACATGGGCGAAGCTGTTGGGGTAGCAGCGGTTGCAGTGGAAGACATTTATCTGTTTTAAAGTTTTCATTTCAGTTATTGCTTATGTACCCCTTTATTTTGAAAAAGAACTTCGTTCTGTTTTTCTTTATTAATGGATATTTTATTTCTTTAATCATTGGATGGTTTGGATAAGAAATAATGGTGATATCCATTATGGTACATTAGATAGCAATATGTGAATGATGAATCCTTAGTCTACCACGATGCAACAAACCGTAGTGTATAACTTGTTTTACTTATTAGATGTATTTCTCTTGTCAATCATTATACTTGTGAATTCTTGAACTTAGTAGTATCTATTCAAAAGGGATTCAAAAGGTCGAAATTGATTTGATCAATTATAGTTGGAGGAATGGACCTCCCGACCTAAGAATCGATCTTGAAAGATGATACAACTGAGTTAACCTTTCTGGATAAAGGATGGAATTCAGACAAGTATAGAAAATGATTGATGATTAATGCGGTATGTGTAATTAGAGAAGGTACGAGTTATTCCTTCAAGAATACTCGAAGATGGATTGGACTACTTGCTGTGCCATTAAGGCGGAGTGTTTTCAACACAAAGCCATTATGGGGATCCTTCCAAGTATATTCATTAAAGGCCTGCGACTTGTTCGCGGAGGCTATTACCTATCTAAATAACACATAGCATAATCAAAGATTGGTATTAATTCCCAAAGAGACGCGCCGTGCACTTACGTGTAGAGATGGTGCGTTGTAAAGAAGTAGAAATCTAATAGTAAGAGAACAAGTTGTTCGGAACTACCTATGTTCTATGGATATTCCTGGAGACAACGACATATTCAATATGGTTGTAGGATATCCTAGATGAACGAAGTATTGTGTGTTCTATAGTACTATGAACCAGAGGGACGTCTCGTCCGGTTCATAGAGGAAAAACTATTAGATGAACTACAATGCCCTAATTGACAAAATACTTTAAAATGAGGAAAGAGAAAGACTGAGAACCAGCCTGACCGAGTAGTAGTACACCACTAACTGCACCTAATGTTGTTACTGTTACACACCGGGACGCCATTGCAGTGGGAGGTTGTTAAGCAACTAGAGATATTCATAAGACTGGATGAGTTTTGAACTCTGGATCCAGTATACATGAAATCGATCCCTAGGTCTGCACAGGGTTTAGCGAAGAAGGTGTGTTAGAGACGTGACGGAAACAAAGGTGGTGTTTCTCGGAGATTTTATGTAGATAACATTTTATCATTGGCGACAATGTAAAAGTGTTGTCAGACATAAAATGGAGGTTGTCTAAATAAATCGAGATATAAGATTGAGAAGAAGTTAGAGCATGTTCTTAAGATCTTATGATCTAGAGATAAGAACATTGTACTTCTCCTAGACATCTTATACGATTAAGGTTTGTTTTAAACATGCATACTTCTGAGAAAGGTTATTGCCTTTCGAGAACAGAATTCATCTATCTAAGGTATGTGTCTTGAACACATGAAGGAGATAGATATAGACAAAGCAGTTCCCTACACTTCGAGTGTAAATGGCTTTGTAGATGCAATGTTGTAAAACAAGAACCTGATATCAACTATACGGTTTGCGTAGTGGGAGGATATCAAAGTAATCTGGATAAGAGATGTTCGAATGCTGCAAGAGTACTTTCATAGTACTGGCTTGAGCAAGACGAAATCTTCTTAGATTACAGATTCTCAGATCCAAAAATCAGAGAAGGACCAGTGAAAGTCGATATCAGGCTATGTGTGCACTTTTAGAAAGAGGTGGAACCATGAAATGAAAGAGTGATAAGCAGGATGCTTCTCAGACTCTCTCATGATCGAATGGCAGCCTCAGAGGCAGCGGAAGTTTTGGTTAGGTTCCGGGATAACCTCTTGACTTGGATATGACTCTTAGTTTACCAAAGGCTATTAGATAGCGGTGCACGGTGAACTAGAAGAAGTCATAAGTCAAAAGTGATGTTAACACATAGAGCAAGTACCACCTGATACGAGTCATCGTCAGGGAGACGACGTAGTAGTCACCAAGATAACTTCAGAGCGGCAACCTAGATTGCTCACTCACATAGTACTTCTCGGAAGTACACTTTAAAGCACGTGATGAGTATGGGAACCGGGAGTTTGGAGGAAATGACTAGACCTTAGTACAAGTGGGAGATTGTTGGAGTTGTGTACTTAATGTCTAGATTTAAGTAACGGTAAACTCCCGATCATAGCATTTAATCTATTTAATTAATAAACAATTATTTGCATTTAATTATATGCAAATCATAGTTCTGGATTTTATACGTTGTAGTTAGTATGGTGCTGCATGGGCGCACAGAAGATCATACTATCGGTTACTCGTATTTAATCGAACAGTTGCTCACGACCTAGATGGACACGAACTAATCCATCGGTATAGTCGTTGTGTGAGAGAGAAAATAATTTATCTTAATTATTTTATCACACTTGTACACTTGGTGTATTGGGCGGATCAATTGAGACTCATCAATTAGGATTGCTCGGCGATAATTGATTTGAGACTCGGAGTATTTTATTCTTAATCCCTGAAACAATTGCGGGTGTGTATATTTAATATAAGTGACTTTGATTTACCAAAGGAATTAACCGATTTAATTATTGGGTTAATTACCGGTTAAGTTGGGTTACTATATTTTGTATATGGCATGCCGTGAATTCTTGAAGGGGCAGTGTATCCCGGAAGGGTTGATAATATCCCCGAGATGAGTTCATAAGGAATTATTGTGTAAACCTCATGAGTGGATTCGTTCCGCACAATAATTAAGGTTGAATGGTACTAGTCTCGGATTCAAGAGATGAATATAATTTATTGAGCAATAAATAAATTTATTCATGGATATTTAAATCTTAAATACACGGAATAAATAATACTAAGATGGAGAAATATTATTTGATATAATATGGAATAATATTGGGAGTGCAATTTTATTTATATAGTGGAAAATAAATAAAATTAATATTGATAAGAATTAATAGATTTGGGTTGGACCCAATTTAATTTTCAATATTGAAGCCCAATATTTATTCTCCTTATGATCCCCTACGTAGCCTATATAAGCACTACATGGTCTTCACTTTTCACAACACAAGAAAACCTACGGAATTCATAAAGTTCTGAGAGTGAGGAAGATCCATAGGAATCCGATAGATCGTCGCCCACACGACGTTCGGACGAGGTGCAAGGAATACGTAGGAAGATCGCAAGGTCGTCAACCGAATTCGTTTCTCCGTACAACGATTCGAGGTAATAATCGAGAAACCCCCTTCTATGATTATGTGCGTTGAATAATTGTGATGTATACATGAACGACGCGATCCGGGAACGTCGAGACCGGGATACGGGGATCTCGCGATCCCCGTCGGGATCGAAGAAGGGGCGGCCGAACCCTAGGGTTCGACCGCCGGCGCGCGGGCGTGAAGGGAGCCCCGGCTGGACGCCGGGGCGAGCGATCGACGTGAAGTCGATCGCTGGGGGTTCGGCCGTGGGCTGGAGCCACGGCGGATCGAACCCCCCGGCCTCCCTCCGCCGGTGGTGCGCGCAAGAGGAGAAGGCCGCGGCTGGACGCCGCGGCTGGGGCGATCGAGCCCTAGCTCGATCGCCGGGGACCGTCGCGGCTTCGCGCCGCGACTGGTGGTCCCCCCCCTCCAGGTGGCGACGGCGGTGAAGTCGCCGGACTCACCGCCATCCGGGGGCTGCCGGAGCAGCCCCAGCGATCGCCATGCACGGCGATCGCGAACCCCGCGGATGGGGTTCGGCTAGGGTTTAGCCGCGGGTTTATCCCGCGGCGACGCTCTTGTCGAGCCCGGTTCTTCGCGTGTGGTTTGCGTTCGTAGATCCGACTCGTGGGAGAAAATCGGCCGGGGGCGGGCTGCGTATCTTCGGATGCGTAGTCTCCAAAGGTCGGACTCCTGCGGATGAGTTGGTGTTCGTGCGGTCTCCGGCGATAGGGTTTTCGGTCGGGTTATCGGTTCCGCAATTTTTGATAGCCCGGGACATCGAATCCCATCAGGCTGGTGGTGATCGCAAGCCACGGTTCGCCGTGGCTGGTCGTGCGATCACTGGGGGCGGCTGGGCGTGCATAGGGGGCTGCCAAGGGCAGCCCTAGGCGGCTGCCAAGGACAGCCGCGAGCCCCACACGAGGGCTCGACCGAACAGCCCGGGCTATCCCCGTGGTTAGGGTTTGGTTGAGTCCGGCTTCGCGTGGTGGTTCGTGGCGGGTTGTTCCAGCATCCGGGAGTCGATTGGAGTTGTCGTTCCGCACTTTGACAACTCCGGATATTCGATCTCCAAAGGATTTAGGTCGGAATTAATTAGATAATTAATTTTAATTAATTTATTAATTCCGGGATATCGATTTCCATCAATTGGTATCAGAGCGTTGGTTTTAGTTCATGGTATTTTTCGATAAATTGTTCTACCTTGCAGGGTTTCCGATTATTATGGCTAGATTTAATTTTGTTAATTAATGTCATAATAATGTTCTTGATTATTAAACTCTCGGTGATGTTATTTGTTCTTGTGTGGTGAATGCTTGTTCTTAATTTTTCCGGAAATTGTTTGAGGTCGTTTTCACGTAGAGAATCGATACCGGATAGCGTAGTAATAAATTTGTAATTTATTTACGTTGGATCGATTCCGAAACGACGACCGGAAAAGTGTGACGGAGGAGACGATAGAGAGGGAGGATTCCGGGGATCGATCATCCCCATGATCATCCCCGAAGGAAGGATCGATCGAAGGGGGAGGGGGCTGGCCGCGGCCTTCTCGGCCGTGATGTCGCCGGCGACGGCGGCTGATCGGCTGGGCGGTGGCGGTGGCTCTCCTCTCGGCCGGCGATGGTGGTGGGGCGCGGGGTCCTCGTGATCTCGTGCTCTCCCGCCAAGATCCAACTTTCCTAAATTATTCGGTTTTCCTATTTTGAGTATTCCTATTTTTTTGGGAATTCTCATGGAATAGGAAAAGAATAAATGTAGAATAAATTTATTTTTCCATATTGATTATTCCTATTCTTGGGAATTTTCATAGATTAGGAAAAGGAATAAATTTATAATTAATTCATTTTTCCTATTTAATTATTCCTTTATGGAATTTTTAATGGATTAGAAAAATAATTAATTTGGAAAGTTTTAAGAGTCCTAAATTAAGTTTTCCTTATTTAATTATTCCTTTATGGAATTTTTAATGGATTAGGAAAGGAATTAATTTGGAAGGACTAGGAGTCCTAAATTATTTTATTTCCTTATTTCATTATGGAAATCATCTAGAATATTCCAAGTGGGTCTTGGATAGATTATTCTAGAGATTTAATGATGTAGAAAGGGAAAATAAAATAAATTATTTTATTTCTTTATTTCATTATGGAAGTCTTCTAGAATATTCCAAGTGGGTCTTGGATAGATTATTCTAGAGATTTAATGAAGTAGAAAGGGAAAATAAAATAAATAAAAATATTAATAATATTTAATTTTATTTTTGATTTATTCGATTGACTTAATTTTCGAATTAAGTAACTTTTGGATTTATTAAAAATAAATAGATTTAAATATTGGAATTAATATTCCCGTCACATGGAGCATTCAAAGAACGAAGACTAAAGACTAGAAGACGCATACGGGGATGCGATAAAGCCATAATAGTCGGAAAATAATATTCTAGTATTATTTTGATTATGTAATAATATTCTATGTGCTTTATTTCATGTATGCATGCTTATGTGTATTTAATTATGCATTAGATAGCGTATCCCTTTGTTATAAAAAGCTAAGTGGGAGAGGGTATGGAAACATATCCATGGTCTCCATTGCTGTTCTCTTGGTGACTTTTATGGACTTTTGAAGTTCGTATAGACAAGTCATTGGAGGAGAATTCTTGTAATTCCTTTTACGAGAAACATTGATTAAGTTTATCAAACAATGCCTAATTTGTCTTTCCAAAACTGATTTCAAGTCGACTCATTCTCACCCCGGGGAGTGGAATGGAGCCAAAGCCACTTGGTCATGTCGAGGACACAAATTAGAGACTTTCGTGTCATTTGATGACTAGATCGATTGTCTGCTCGGCTCCCTCATTTATGAGAGATAGGGTCGTTCGCATGGTGAATCACTGGTTAGAAACTTCGAGTTTCACTTATGATTCTCCGCGTCTTGATTTACAAGATTAAATGAATCAAGTAATTGGGAGTCAATTGTAAAAGTCTTTTGGTGTAGTAAACGTCCACACTATCGTGGCTTGCTACATTGAATGGGATTTTGGAACGATTGATGTAGACAGTTATAGAAGGGAGTAAAGGAGCGTATGTTAACGTAAACGTCCACACTATCGTGGCTTGCGGTGAATATGCGTGTCCCAAACAATCTTCTTAGATACTGAGTAATGGTTTACACTTAGGTACGCTTCTTAGTATTCTTCCCATCGAAGTAACGCTAATGATGATGTATGACCGAAGCAAATCTAATTGCTAAATCATTTGGATAGGTAAACGTCCACACTATCGTGGCTTGCCATATCTGATGGGATTTTAGATGCGATTAGTGGTTTAATGATATTATTTGAGGGAGATAATATCGGAGATTAAATCGATTGTTTGTTGTTATATGTGCTCATAGATTAGGAAATGGCTTTGAACCCACTTTCTGTGATACGTAAGGATTTTAAACTCACTGGTCCCTAAATATAATGATTGGAATAGAGATCTAGACATTACCCAAACTGTTGAAGAGTACAAGGTTGTACTCAATGAGCTTTGTCCTCCCGAGCCTATTGACGTAGGCGGCTAGACAAGAAGCGATGAGGATACTCATAAAGGCCAGTCGCTTCGAGGAAACGCTTAAACACGTTTTTGAGATGATTGACCTTTTAGACGAGTTGAAACGGAAATCGCAAGCTCTTGTAGCTAATGCCAAAAGGTTTTGAACCTAAGGGAAAAATCGGGGGAAAGGAAAAGCAAGCAAAGAAACCCAGTGGTCATAAGTTACATGGACCACGAGATGGGACGAGAAAGCCAAGAGGCGAGTGTTCTCGATGCAAACAGTCTGGGTACTGGAAGTCTGATTATCCTCTCAAAGAAAGTACGAAATTTTCTTTAGTCGTAAAACATAGTCAGTGGTATTATCTACCGGAACCTGGTGTGTAGATATGGAACCACTGACGGTATGTGCATTTTAAATGCGAGAGGTTCCAGGAAACCTAACGACTTGGAAAAAAAAAGATCGTAGTCTACATGGGCAATGCTGTAGAGGAGGCAGCAGTTGCAGTGGAGGACATTTTATAGGATTTCATTTTGGGTTATTGCTTTTATGTACCTTTCAAATTAGAAAGAACTTTGTTCTGGATTTCTAATAAATGGATATTTTATTTCTTTTAATCATTTGATGGTTATAAGAAGAAATAATGATATTATCTATTTTGGTACATTAGCTAGCAATATATAAATGATGAATCCTGAGTCCACCACGATGCAACGAACCGTAGTATGAAACTCGTTTTACTAATAAGAGATTTCTTTATCAATTATACTTGTGGATTCTTATGCTGAGTCATGTTTATTCGAATAAGAAGTTCAAAAGGTCGAAAATTGATATTTGATCAATTAAGTTGAGGGAGTGGACCTTCCGACCTATGAATCTAATTTGGAGGATAACATGACTAAGCAATCCTTTATGGATATAAGATGTAAGATCCGGACAAGTATAAGAATTGATTGACTCTGATGTATGCAGACCTATGTCTACTCAGACAATAAGGTACGAGTACTTCATTTGATGATTACTCGAGAAATGGATTAGAATACTTGATGTGCCACAAAAGCAAGTGTTTTGACAAGTCAATGGACACTAAGCAATTGTGGAGAACAATCAAGGTATATCCATTTGTAGCCTGCGATTTGATCGCGGAGGCAAGTACCTGTCTGAGGAATGCATGGCATACTAATCAGAGATTGGGATTTGATCCCAAATGACTACACCATGCACTGTTGTGTAGAAATGGTGTGTCGTAAACAAGAAATGGAACTCTTATAGAAAGAGTAAAAGCATGAGTCATACGGAACTACCTATGTTCTATGGATATGTCTGGAAACAACGGGGCATTTAAATGCGGTTGTAGAATATCCTAGAAGAACAAAAGATGTGTGTTCAATAGTACTATGAACCAGAAGGACGTTATAAGTTCTAACGCCCGGTTCTTAGAGAAAGACTATATGATGAACCACAAGCCCAAAGTGACATGATACTTTGAAATGAGAGAGAAAGATTAAGACTTAGAACCAGCCGAACCGAGTAGCGGTACACCACTAACTGCACCTACTGTTATCACTGTTTACACACCGGAATGCCATTGTAGTGGGAGGTTGTGGGACAACCGGAGATATTCATAAGACTAGGAGAGTCTTCGGACTCTGGACCTAGTATATATGAAATCGATCCCTGGATCTACATAATGGCCGTACTAGATCTAAATGTGCCTTCTTGGAGAGCAATAAGGATTATTGCTAAGAGGCAAGATCATTTAGAGTACAAGCTTAGTTGATCCATTTATGGATTGAAACAAAGCATTGAATTCGTGGTACTTGCAAATTGATGAGATAGTCCATTTTATGGATTCATCAAAAGCATAGACGAATCGTGTGTATGGGAAACGTGATGGAAACAAAGTGGTGTTTCTCGGAGGTTTTATGTAGATGACATTTTATCATTGGTAACAATGTAAAGATGTTGTCAGACATAAAATGATGGTTGTCTAGAAAAATCGATATATGAGATGAAGAAGAAGTTAGAGCATGTTCTTAAGATCTAGGATCTCAAAGAAGAAAACATTGTACTTCTCCTGGACATCTTACATATATATGATTTTGGTTCGTTTTAACATGCAAGATTCCGAGAAAGGTTCGTTACCTTTCGGAGACGGAATGCATCTATCTAAGGATATGTGTTTTGGAACACAAAAGGAGATAGAAGCAATGAAAGCAGTTTCCTACACTTTTAGTGTGGAAAGCTTAATAAATGCATTGTTGAAAACAAGAACCTGATATCGGCTATGCGGTTAGCGTAGTGGGAGGATATCAAGGTAATCCTGGAAAGGAATGTTCGACTGCTGTAAAAGTACTTTCGAAGTACTGTTCTAGACTACGAAGCAGACGAGCATTTCCTTTGGATTACATTCTCTTAGATTTCTAATCAAATGAGGACCGGTGTAAGTCGATATCAGGCTATGTGTTTCACTATTGAAGGAGAAGGAGTTTTAACATGGAAGAGTGATAAGCACGATACTTTTCGGACTCTGCCATGGGTAACCAAATAGCGGCCTCAGAGGCAGCGGAAGTTTTGGTATAACTCCGGGATAATCTCTGGGACTTAGAGGTGATTCTTAATTTGCCAAAAGGCTATGTGTATAGCGGTGCGATGGCAAATGGTAAGAAATCACAAGTCCATAAGTGTAAGATAACACATAGTGCAAGTACCACCTGATACGAGTCATCGTCGAGGGAGACGACGCTGTAGTCACCAAGATAACTTCAGAGCGGCAACCTAGAGTGCTCATTCACATAGTACTTCTTGGAAGTACAACTTAAGCACGTGATGAGTATGGGAGTCGGGAGTTTGGAGGAAATGACTAGACCTTAGTACAAGTGGGAGATTGTTGGAGTTGTGTACTTAATGTCTAGATTTAAGTAACGTAAACTCACGATCCATTGCCACTAATCTATTTAATTAAATAAACAATTATTTGCGTTTAATTATTTATAATTAAATATATGCAAATTATAGTCCTGGATTCTATACGTTGTAGTTAGTATGGTGTGTCGGGCCCACACAGAAGATCATACTATCGGTTACTCGTATTTAATCGAACAGTTGCTCACGACCTAGATGGACACGGACCAATCCATCGGTATAGTCGTTGTGTGAGAGAGAAAATAATTTGTCTTAATTATTTTATCACACTTGTACACTTAGTGTATTGAGCGGATCGTTGAGATTCATCGATTAGGATTGCCGGCGATAATCGATTCGAGTCTCTGTGTATTTTATTCTTAGTCCCCGAAACTATTGCGGGTGTGTATATTCAATATAAGTGACTTTGATTTACCAAAGGAATTAACCGATTTAATTATTGGGTTAATTATCGGTTAAGTTGGGTCACTATATTTTATATATGACATGCCGTGAATACTTGACGGGAAAGTGTATCCCGGAAGGGTTGATAATATCCCCGAGATGAGTTCATAAGGAATTATTATGTAAACCCTGCAGGTGGATTCGTTCCGCATAATAATTAAGGTTGAATGGTACTAGTCTCGGATATAAGAGATGAATAAATTAATTAGCAATAAATTAATTTTATTCATGGATATTTATATCTTAAATACACGGAATAAATAATACTACCGGAGAAATATTATTTGATATAATATGGTTTAATATTGGGAGTGCAATTAATTTTATATAGTGGAAAATAGAATTAATTAATATTGATAAGGATTAATGGACTTGAGCATTGGGCTCAATTTAATCTTCAATATTGGAAGCCCAATATTCCACCTCCTTAAGATCCCCTACGTAGCCTATAAAAGCACTACATGGTCTTCTCTATTCTCATAACTTGAAGATCACAATTCTAGAGAGAGAAAGTAGAGAGGAGGATCCATGGAGTTCGGTAGATCGTCGCCCACACGACGTCCGGGCTAGTGCAAGGAATACGTGGGAAGATCTCAAGGTCGTCAAATTGAGTTCTTCGTTTTTCCGAACAACGAGAACGAGGTAAATCGTAAAACCCTCTTTATGATTTTATCGTTTAATTATCGTAAAAATATCGTGAACCAAGATCCGAGAACGCGACCTTTGTCGAGGTTGAACCGGGCGGTGGTGATCGAAGATCACCGGACCGCCGGCGGCTCAACGGCTCGAACAAGAGAGGGTCGAGAGGGGCGAGCCTCGGCTGGACGCCGAGAATCGATCGAGGGCGAGCTCGATCGCCCGTGCACAACCAGCGGGCTGCTGGAGCAGCCCCGCTCACGCGGCTGGACCGCCGCTCGAGCGACGGTGGCTGGTGGTGATCGCAAGCCACGGTTCGCCGTGGCTGGTCGTGCGATCACTGGGGGCGGCTGGGCGTGCATAGGGGGATGCCAAGGGCAGCCCTAGGCGGCTGCCAAGGACAGCCGCGAGCCCCACATGAGGGCTCGACCGAACAGCCCGGGCTATCCCCGTGGTTAGGGTTTGGTTGAGTCCGGCTTCGCGTGGTGGTTCGTGGCGGGTTGTTCCAGCATCCGGGAGTCGATTGGAGTTGTCGTTCCGCACTTTGACAACTCCGGATATTCGATCTACAAAGGATTTCGGTCGGAATTAATTAGATAATTAATTTTAATTAATTTATTAATTCCGGGATATCGATTTCCAACAGGCTCGTCCCACGAGCCGCGGCGGCGCCAGCCCGCCACCCCAGCGATCGAACCCTTGGTTCGATTGCACCCACAGCCGTGGGCTGGGGTCCTTCGATGCGCACGCCCCCGGTTCAGCCGGGGCGTGTTTGGTTCGATCCCCACGGGGATCCTTGAACCGCCGGCGGTCCGGTGGTTCGTCCACCACCGCCCGGTTCGATCCTCGTCCGGGGTTCGTCCTCGGATCTTGGTTCTACGGTAATTTCAATAATAATCGATTAAAATCATAAAGGGTGTTTACGATTTTACCTTCGATTCGTTGTTCGGAGAAACGAGATCAATAGATGACCTTGAGATCTTCCGACGTATTCCTTGCACTAGCTCGGACGTCGTGTGGGCGACGATCTACCGAACTCCATGGATCTCCCTCTCTACTTTCTCTCTCTAGAATTATGATCTTCAAGTTATGAGATATGAGAATAGAGAAGACCATGTAGTGCTTTTATAGGCTACGTAGGGGATCTTAAGGAGGTGGAATATTGAGCTTCCAATATTGAAGATTAAATTGAGCCCAATGCTCAAGTCCATTAATCCTTATCAATATTAATTAATTCTATTTTCCACTATATAAAATTAATTGCACTCCCAATATTAAACCATATTATATCAAATAATATTTCTCCGGTAGTATTATTTATTCCGTGTATTTAAGATATAAATATCCATGAATAAAATTAATTTATTGCTAATTAATTTATTCATCTCTTATATCCGAGACTAGTACCATTCAACATTAATTATTATGCGGAACGAATCCACCTGCAGGGTTTACATAATAATTCCTTATGAACTCATCTCGGGGATATTATCAACCCTTCCGGGATACACTTTCCCGTCAAGTATTCACGGCATGTTATATATAAAATATAGTGACCCAACTTAACCGGTAATTAACCCAATAATTAAATCGGTTAATTCCTTTGGTAAATCAAAGTCACTTATATTGAATATACACACCCGCAATAGTTTCGGGGATTAAGAATAAAATACACTGAGACTCGAATCGATTATCGCCGGCAATCCTAATCGATGAATCTCAACGATCCGCTCAATACACCAAGTGTACAAGTGTGATAAAATAATCAAGATAGATTATTTTCTCTCTCACACAACGACTATACCGATGGATTGGTCCGTGTCCATCTAGGTCGTGAGCAACTGTTCGATTAAATACGAGTAACCGATAGTATGATCTTCTGTGCGCCCATGCAACACCATACTAACTACAACGTATAAAATCCAGGACTATAATTTGCATATATTTAATTATAAATAATTAAACGCAAATAATTGTTTATTTAATTAAATAGATTAGTGACAATGGATCGTGAGTTTCCATTACTTAAATCTAGACATTAAGTACACAACTCCAACAGGATTGAGGACGAAACGACGACCGGAAAAGTGTGACGGAGGAGACGAAGAGAGGGAGGGCTCGATCAGCCATCCCCATGGCCGATCTCATGAGGCTCGATCGACCACCATGAGGAGTTCGACTCCTCTAGGTGGGTGGTCGATCATGGTGAGCGCGGGGATCCCCAACCCGCGTTCATCTCGGCCGAGATCATATTCCTAATTTAATTCGGTTTTCCTAATTTGATTATTCCTATTTTTGGGAATTTTCATGGATTAGGAAAAGAATTAATTTAGAATTAATTTGGTCTTATTAATCCTATTTTTTGGAATTTTCATGAATTAGGAAGAGAATTAATTTTGGAAGGATTAGGAGTCCTAAAATTAATTTTTCCTTATTTAAATATTCCTTTATGGAATTTTTAATTGATTAGGAAATGAATTAATTTGGAAGGACTAGGAGTCCTAAATTATTTTATTTCCTTATTTCATTATGGAAATCTTCTAGAATATTCCATGTTGGTCTTGAATAGGATTCTAGAGATTTAATGAAATTAGAAAAGGAAAATAAAAATATTAATAATATTTAATTTTATTTTTGATTTATTCGATTGACTTAATTTTCGAATTAAGTAAGTTTTGGATTTATTAAAAATAAATGAATTTAAATATTGAAATTAATATTCCCGTCACATGGAGCATTCAAGAACGAAGACTGAAGACTAGAAGACGCATACGGGGATGCGATAAAGCCATAATAATCGGAAAATAATATTCTAGTATTATTTTGATTATGTGATAAAAAGCTTGGTCCCATAGTAAGGAACCACGGTCCCATAGTGCTACGAAACACAGAGAGCGCAAGTACCACCTGATTCGAGTCATCGTCAAGAGGGGCGATGCGATAGTCACCAAGATAGCTTCAGAGGACAACCTAGCGGACCCTTTCACCAAGATACTTCCTAAGGAAGTATATTTCAAGCACTTGGAGGGTTTGGGAGTCAGAAGTTTGGGAGATAAGACTAGACCTTAGTATAAGTGGGAGATTGTTGGAGTAGTATACTTAATGTCTAGATTTGAGTATTATGAACTCCTTGTACACTTTCATTTACCTATTAAATACAAACATTCATTTGCTTTTAATTATTGTTAATTAAATATATGCAAATTATAGTCCTGGATTTTATACGTTGTAGTTAGTATGGTGCGCATGGGCGCACAGAAGATCATACTATCGGTTACTCGTATTTAATCGAACAGATGCTCACGACCTAGATGGACACGGACCAATCCATCGGTATAGTCGTTGTGTGAGAGAGAAAATAATTTATCTTAATTATTTTATCACACTTGTACACTTGGTGTATTGAGCGGATCGATTGAGACTCATCAATTAGGTTTGCTCGGCGATAATTGATTTGAGACTCAGTGTATTTTATTCTTAATCCCCGATACAATTGCGGGTGTGTATATTTAGTATAAGTGACTTTGATTTTCCAAAGGAATTGACCGGTTTAATTATTGGGTCAATTACCGGTTAAGTTGGGTCACTATATTTTATATATAGCATGCCGTGAATTCTTGACGGGACAGTGTATCCCGGAAGGTTTGATAATATCCCCGAGATGAGCTCATAAGGATTTATTATGTAAACCTCGCGAGTGGATTTAATTCCGCATAATAAATAAGGTTGAGTGGTACTAGTCTCGGATAAAAGAGATGAATAAATTTATTAAGCAATAAATAAATTTTATTCATGGATATTTATATCTTAAATACACGGAATAAATAATACTACCGGAGAAATATTATTTGGATATAATATGGTTTAATATTGGGAGTGCAATTAATTTATATAGTGGAAAATAAATTAATTAATATTGATAAGGATTAATGGACTTGAGCAGTGGGCTCAATTTAATCTTCAATATTGGAAGCCCAATATTCCACCTCCTTTAGATCCCCTACGTAGCCTCTAAAAGCACTACATGGCCTTCATAAATCATAAGACAAGATTATCATACTTGATATTCTAGAGAGTTGAAGGAGATCCATAGGAGTTCGATAGATCGTCGCCCACCCGACGTTCGAACGGAGTGCAAGGAATACGTGGGAAGATTCAAAGGTCATCTTGATTTCGTTTCTCCGAACAACGAATCGTAGGTATGATATCTAAACTAACTTGATATTATTCGATTTTGATTTATCGTGAAATACCGTAGAACGCAAGATCCGAAGTTCGAACCCGGATTAGACGGACGATCGCGTGGTGGTGGCGAAGCCACCGGACCACGCCAATCGCCCGCTAGGGTTTCGGCGGGCACGGGGAGGATCGACCCTCGGCTGGGCCGAGGGCGTGCGATCGATCACGATGATCGATCGCTGGGCACGGGCTGGTGCCGTGCCCGACCCCGCCGTGAAGGCGGGGCTCCTCCATGCAGCGGCGAGTCGCCGGACTCGCCGCGGGGGGCTGCTAGGCAGCCCCGGCCGATCGCTGGATGCGATCGGCGTGCGATCGCACAACCCCGCGAAGCGAGGGTTTGGCTGGGGGCGGGCCGCGCGCCTTAGGGTGCGTGGTCTCCAAAGGCTGGACCCCGGCAAATTCGTCGGTGTTCGTGTGATCTCCGGCGAAGGGTTTGATCGGGTTATTGACTTTCGCAAATTTTAATAGCCCGGGATATCGAATTGCAACAGGTACGTCGTAGTGTGACTGGGTAATAGTTGGTCTTGACTATTATGTTACACTCGTACACTTGGTGTATTGAGCAGGACCACGGGAGGGCGTTCGATTTATAGTAATCGAAGTAATCGAACTAGACCTCAGATATTACGGATATACGAATTCCTAATCCCTATATAATTATAGGTGCGTGTGTCCAATTCTCGGTTCTTTAACTTGCCAATGAGTGAGACTAATTGATTAGTCGAGATACTCGGTAAATTGGGAATCGTAATTGTACGCACGGCATGCTATAGATTATAGACAGGAAACCGTGTCCCGTTTATCGGGTTGATGATGTCCCCGAGATGAGCTCATAAAGTTTATCATGTAAACCCTGCAGGTGGATTTGTTCCACATGATAATAAGGTTGAGTGGTACTAGTCTCGGATAATAAGAGACGAATTAATTTAATTATTAGTAATAAAATTAATTCGTGGACATACGATATCTTAAACACGGGGAAGGTCGTTTATGTAATTTCAGCGGAATTATTATTGTTGAAATAATATTAAATTTATTTCGGGAATTCAATTATAATTTTATAGTGGAATTAAATATAATTAAAATTGAATTTCATTAAAGGTTTTCTTTTAAGGACACCGGTTTAATTAAATTGCAATTTAGCCCAGGATTTATTTACCTAAGGGGTCCCTAGTGTAACTCTATAACCCCCCCCCCCCCCCCCCCCCCCGCCCCCTTGCCTATCCTAAACCTACAATCCGCAGTTTTTTATTTTTTCTGAGAAAATTATTGCGTTAGCGCAAAAACATTTTCTCTGTAAAAATAAATTGTTTAGCGCTGATATTTTTCTCTAAGTGAGAAAAAGAATATCACGCTGGTAGAAAGGAGAAAGCAGAAAAGGCAGACTCAACGGATCGTTGCCCACACAACGGTTGGAGTCGGGGAAGAGGCATACACTAGCAATCTCTAAGGTCTCAACAATCAACCGAGAAGGTATGAGATCGATTCTTATTCCGCAAATTCATTCGATCTCATTTTTCGTTGATCATACTTTGAACGTAGATCGGGTTCCGGGATCGTGGATCGTATTCCTCGACTACTCCTTCGGATCGGTAGTCGGATGAGGAAAAACGACCCGGAAACGAGCCCGGAACAGCAATGTCGCGTTGCTGTTCGCGAACGAACAGCGCCCGCTGGTGGGCAAACAGCGGTCGCTGTTTGCAGCTCCACCAGCGACCGCTGGTCTGCATGCAGCGAGCGCTGTTTGAGTGCAGACCAGCTCCTCTTCGCGCGGTTGTCTTTTGGGACGATGGCTGGGCGTGAATCGGGACATGGGCTGTCGTGTGAACAGAGTAGCGTCTTCGTAGGTCGACTGGGAGCGTTCGGATGTTCGAGCGATCGAACGAACGCATCCCGGGTAGTCGATTTCCAACAATTGGTATCAGAGCCGGTTTTGTACGTTCTTTGTATTGTTTGCGAGTTTTGTTTTGCAGGATAACCCGATTATTATGGTCATATGTTTATGTACTGTATGTTGTGGTTTGTTAAACTCTCGGGGTTGTCGAGATCTTTGGTTTTTATCGTTGCTTGAATGTAATAGTTAAAACGACGGGTTGAGTCGTTTAGGTTTTATTTTTTCGTTTTTCGTTTTATCCGTGTGTATAGGATCGATCAATCTGTATAGGATCGATGCCGGAAGTAGTTAGCTTTACCTTGTAATGTTGCTGCTGCTTGGTGGATCGAGAGGAGATCGAAGGCCGGACGAACGAGGGTCGAGGAGTCGAACCCGCAGCCTGCTGTGCACAAACGGCGCCCGCTGGAGGGCAAACAGCGCCCGCTGTTGGACAACCAGAGATATTCATAAGACTAGAGGAGTTCGGACTCTGGATCTAGTAGAGATGAAATCGATCCCTAGCTCTGCATAAGGGTGGTACTAGATCTAAATGAGCTTTCTTGGAGAACAATAAGGTTTATTGTTAAGAGGCTAGATCATTTAGAGTACAAGCTTAATAAATCCATTTATGGATAGTAACAAAGCTATAAATCGTGGAACTTGCGAATTGATGAGAAAGTCCATTTGATGGATTCATCAAAAGGCAAAGACGAAAGGTGTATTAGAGACATAATGGAAACAAGGTGGTGTTTCTCGGAGATTTTATGTAGATAACATTTTGTCATTGGCAACAATGTAAAAATATTGTCAGACATAAAATGATGGTTGTCTAAATAAATCAAGATATAAGATTGAGAAGAAGTTAGAGCATGTTCTTAAGATCTTATGATCTAGAGATAAGAACATTGTACTTCTCCTAGGCATCTTATACGATTAAGGTTTGTTTTAAACATGCATACTTCTGAGAAAGGTTATTGCCTTTCAGAGACAGAATATTCATCTATCTAAAGGATATGTGTTTCAAACACATGAAGGAGATAGATGAAGACAAAGCAGTTTCCTACACTTTGTGTGGAAATCCTTATAGATGCAATGTTGTAAAAAGACAACCTGATATCAACTATGCCGTTTGCGTAGTGGGAGGATATCAAAGTAATCTGGATAAGGGATGTTCGAATGCTGTAAGAGTGCTTTCATAGTGCTGACTTACGGAGCAAGACGAAATCTTCTTAGATTACAGTTTCTCAAATCCAAAAATCAAAGAAGGACCAGTGTAAGTCGATATCAGGCTATGTGTTCACTTTTAGAAAGAGGTGGAACCATGAAATGAAAGAGTGATAAGCAGGACGCTTCTCAGACTCTCTCATAACCGAATAGCAGCCTCAGAGGCAGCGGAATTTTTGGTTAGGCTCCGGGATTACCTCTTGACTTGGATATGACTCTTAGTTCACCAAAGGCTATTGGATAGCGGTGCAAAGTGAACTGGAAGAGGTCATAAGTCAAAAGTGATGATAACACATAGAGCAAGTACCACCTGATACGAGTCATCGTCGAGGAAGACGACGTAGTAGTCACCAAGATAACTTCAGAGCGGCAACCTAGATTGCTCACTCACATAGTACTTCACGGAAGTACACTCTAAAGCACGTGATGAGTATGGGAACCGGGAGTTTGGAGGAAATGACTAGACCTTAGTACAAGTGGGAGATTGTTGGAGTTGTGTACTTAATGTCTAGATTTAAGTAACGGTAAACTCCCGGTCATATCATTTAATCTATTAAATTAATAAACAATCGTTTGCTTTTAATTATTGATAATTAAATATGTGCAAAATATAGTCCTAGATTTTATACGTTGTAGTTAGTATGGTGTTGCATGGGCACACAGAAGATCATACTATCGGTTACTCGTATTTAATCAAACAGTGGCTCACGACCTAGATGGACCCGGACCAATCCATCGGTATAGTCGTTGTGTGAGAGAGAAAATAATTTATCTTAATTATTTTATCACACTTGTACACTTGGTGTATTGAGCGGATCGTTGAGATTCATCGATTAGGATTGCCGGCGACAATCGATTCAAGTCTCAGTGTATTTTATTCTTAATCCCCGATATTATTGCGGGTGTGTATATTTAATATAAGTGACTTTGATTTACCAAAGGAATTAACCGATTTAATTATTGGGTTGATTACCGGTTAAGTTGGGTCACTATATTTCATATATGGCATGCCGTGAATAATTGACCGGACAGTGTATCCCGGAAGGGTTGATAATATCCCCGAGATGAGTTCATAAGGAATTATTGTGTAAACCTCATGAGTGGATTCGTTCCGCACAATAATTAAGGTTGAATGGTACTAGTCTCGGATTAAAGAGATGAATAAATTAATTAGCAATAAATTAATTTTATTCATGGATATTTAAATCTTAAATACACGGAATAAATAATACTACCGGAGAAATATTATTTGATATAATATGGTTTAATATTGGGAGTGCAATTAATTTATACAGTGGAAAATAAATTAATTAATATTGATAAGGATTAATGGACTTGGGCAGTGGGCTCAATTTAATCTTCAATATTGGAAGCCCAATATTCCACCTCCTTTAGATCCCCTACGTAGCCTATAAAAGCACTACATGGCCTTCATAAATCATAAGACAAGATTATCATACTTGATATTCTAGAGAGTTGAAGGAGATCCATAGATCGTCGCCCACCCGACGTTCGAACGGAGTGCAAGGAATACGTGGGAAGATCCAAAAGGTCTTCAACTTGATTTCGTTTCTCCGCACAACGAATCAAAGGTATGATCATAAACTCCTTCGTGTGAATTTATGTGAATTAAATTGTGATACATGCATGAACACACGATCCGGGAAACGACGAGACCGGGGACGGGGATAGACCGGGCGGTGGTGGTTGTGGACCACCGGACCGCCGGCGGTCTAGAGATCCCCGCCGGGATCGAGGCGAAGAGCCCTCGAGTCCAGCCGAGGGGGCGATCGAACCCTAGGGTTCGATCGCGGGTGAGCTGCGGGGTTACCCGCAGCGGGCTCGCATGAGCTGCGGGGCTACCCGCAGCGGTCGTGCGAGGGGATCGCCCCTCGCTGGGCAGCGAGTCATCGACTCGCTGCGGGGCTGCTACGAGCAGCCCCGGGGATGCCTCGTGCATCCCCAGCGATTGCTACGGGAGCAATCGCGAGCCCTCGTGGGGGCTCGGCTGGGTGCCGCGGGTTCGCCCGTGGCGGTGCTCGGTCGAGCCTCGGGTCACGTAGGGTTCGCGGTTCGGTCTCCGGCGATCGAGGATTTCGGTCGGGTTATTATTTTCCGCAAATTTTAATAGCCCGGGATATCGATTTCCAGCAATAGGCTCAGTCTTATAGTACATCTTTCTCCTTGTCTTGAGAACGAAAGGGGTCACCCACTGGTGTTCAGTACCATGACTATAGAACTCTTCATATATAGCTATGACACAAGTGAGATAGAAATCATGGAAGAATTCATGTTCTCGATTCCAAATCATTTCTCACATCTCATGTCATTCTAAGGGTAGAGAATCTCTAAATATGATTTTAAACTAGTCCCAATTGAACAAGTCACCAACATTATTCCACATGGTCTTATACTTGCAATGCATGTTCAACACATGATCTCAAAGTATATGTTGGTTTCATCTTTAGAGAAAAGAATTCTCGAACGATACACATAGTACCTGTATTTAGACAACTTTTTTTTAAAATCGGACACTTCCAATTCAAAATCAATAATTAACGAACACACTTGATCGTATAAAATATCTAAATGGTGTAAGTAACACTAGGTCACTCCCCTTGTCAAAAATGATACATACATAGCGCTAGAAAATCCGACATTCGGCATATAACTTATTAAGTGCCGATGAGCCAATTTAGATAGCCAAAATATATTACTTTCACATTCTCAAAATATTACAAGAATTTAAAAAAAAATACAACATTATTTTCACATAGAAAATAATTTACTAAGATTAAAAAAAAAATTCAAAAACTTTAAAAATCAGTATCTTTAAAAAATTTCATAAAGACATTTTGAGCGTAATACAATATTCACACAAAAAAAAAAATATTCACACCGAATAATTTTTAAATCAATTGTACTTTTGTTTATTTAATTTTATTATTCACAAAGAATAAGTTTTAAATAAACGGTACTTTTATTTATTTTATTAAATATTGTTTACACAAAACAAAATAAAATAAAATAAAATAATTAACACAGAAATACTGTTCAATTCAATTATATGTACTAACATATATTTTACACCTGGATAATTAAAAAATTATTCACGAAAATTATTCACGAATAAAATATACTTGAAATAAATTCACATAGAATAAATTTCAATTCAAAATTATTCACACTAATAAAATATACTTGAAATAAATTCACATAGAATAAATTTCAATTCAAAATTATTCACACTGAATAAAATATACTTGAAATAAATTCACATAGAATAAATTTCAATTCGTAAAATAAATTTATACAGAATGAATTTTAATTCACTAAAAATAAATTCACACAGAATAAATATCACTAAAAATAAAAATTATTCGCACAGAATAATTTAAATTCACGAGTTTACGCAAATATGTATTTAAATAAAGTTTACATAGAACAATAAACTAAAAAAATTAATTTTTTTTTTAATTTTTAAAATATGTATACAACGTAACTCCCACTGATCTTCTTGTAAAACAATACTCTTCCGAGTTCCTCTGAAATCCAAAACCTGTTGGAGTAGTATGCTTAATGTCTAGATTTGAGTATTATGAACTCCTTGTACACTTTCATTTACCTATTAAATACAAACATTCATTTGCTTTTAATTATTGTTAATTAAATATATGCAAATTATAGTCCTGGATTTTATACGTTGTAGTTAGTATGGTGTTGCATTGGCACACAGAAGATCATACTATCGGTTACTCGTATTTAATCGAACAGATGCTCACGACCTAGATGGACACGGACCAATCCATCGGTATAGTCGTTGTGTGAGAGAGAAAAATAATTTATCTTAATTATTTTATCACACTTGTACACTTGGTGTATTGAGCGGATCGATTGAGACTCATCAATTAGGTTTGCTCGGCGATAATTGATTTGAGACTCAGTGTATTTTATTCTTAATCCCCGATACAATTGCGGGTGTGTATATTTAGTATAAGTGACTTCGATTTTCCAAAGGAATTAACCGGTTTAATTATTGGGTCAATTACCGGTTAAGTTGGGTCACTATATTTTATATATGGCATGCCGTGAATTCTTGACGGGACAGTGTATCCCGGAAGGGTTGATAATATCCCCGAGATGAGCTCATAAGGATTTATTATGTAAACCTCGCGAGTGGATTTAATTCCGCATAATAAATAAGGTTGAGTGGTACTAGTCTCGGATAAAAGAGATGAATAAATTTATTAAGCAATAAATAAATTTTATTCATGGATATTTATATCTTAAATACACGGAATAAATAATACTACCGGAGAAATATTATTTGGATATAATATGGTTTAATATTGGGAGTGCAATTAATTTATATAGTGGAAAATAAATTTAATTAATATTGATAAGGATTAATGGACTTGAGCAGTGGGCTCAATTTAATCTTCAATATTGGAAGCCCAATATTCCACCTCCTTTAGATCCCCTACGTAGCCTATAAAAGCACTACATGGCCTTCATAAATCATAAGACAAGATTATCATACTTGATATTCTAGAGAGTTGAAGGAGATCCATAGGAGTTCGATAGATCGTCGCCCACCCGACGTTTGAACGGAGTGCAAGGAATACGTGGGAAGATTCAAAGGTCATCTTGATTTCGTTTCTCCGAACAACGAATCGTGGGTATGATATCTAAACTAACTTGATATTATTCGATTTTGGTTTATCGTGAAATACCGTAGAACGCAAGATCCGATGTATGAAACCGGGAAGGAGGACGAACGCGTGGTGGTGGCGAAGCCACCGGACCACGGCGGACGCCCGCCTAGGGTTTCTTGGGCGCGGAGGAAAGCGAACCTCGGCTGGGCCAAGGGCGCGCGGTCGATCACAAGGATCGACCGCCGGGGCGCGGGCTGGAGCCGCACCCCACCCCACCTCGACGGTGGGGACCTCCAGGCGGCGGCGAGTCGTCGGACTCGCCGCGGGGGCTGCCGGAGCAGCCCCACCCGATCTCGTTAGACGCGATCCTCACGATCGCGTGAACCCCGGCTCGCGGGGGTTCGGCTGGGGGCGGGCTGCGTGCCTTCGGGTGCGTGGTCTCCAAAGGCCGGACTCCGGCGGATGAGTCGGCGTTCATGTGATCTCCGGCGAAGGGTTTGATCGGGTTATTGGTTTCCGCAAATTTAAATAACCCGGGATATCGAATTCCAACAATTGATATCAGAGCGAGGTTTACGTTCGCGGTATTTTCGATAAAATTGTTCTACGTTGCAGGGTTCCGACTATTATGGCTTAATTAATTTTTTGTTAATTTTTGTCATGATTGTTGGTTTGATTAAACTCTCGGACATGTCGAGATTCGTTTTTGGTGGTGAATGCTTGTAATAGTAAAAATTCGGGGGTTGACCGAATTTAGGATTTATTATTACGTTCTATGTTTTTCCGGAAATTGTATAGGGTCGATTTCATGTATAGAATCGATACCGGATAGTGTAAAATTTATTTTGTAATTTATTTTGCGTTGGATCGATGCCGAAACGACCGCCGGAGAAGACGCGTGACGAAGGAGATGATCGTGAGGGTGAAGGGCTCGGATCGACCGCCCCATGGTCGATCCACGAAGACGATCGACCCACGCCCAAAGGGGCTGCCCGCGGGAGCTCCGGCCACGCCGGCCACCAAGGGAGGTGGCGCGTGGGCTGGACGGCGGCGGCATATAGGCGGCGGTCGAGGGTGGCGCGGGGATCCCCACCCCGTGCTATCCCGGTCCGGTGATTCTCTTTCCTAATTGATTCGGGTTTTTCCTATTTGAGTGTTCCTTTTTTTGGGAACTCTTATGGATTAGGAAAAGAATCAATTTGGAATTGATTAGGATTCCTAAATTGATTATTTCTATTTTATGGAAATATTCATGGATTAGGAATCTAATTAATTTGGAAAGTAGAAGAGTCCTAAATTATTTTATTTTCTTATTTCATTATGGAAATCGTCTAGAATATTCCAAGTGGGTCTTGGATAGATTATTCTAGAGATTTAATGAAGTAGAAAGGGAAAATAAAATAAATAAAAATATTAATAATATTTATTTTTATTTTTGATTTATTCGATTGACTTAATTATTATTAATTAAGTATCTTTTGGATTTATTAAAAATAAATAGATTTAAATATTGGAAATTAATATTCTCGTCACATGGAGCATTCAAGAACGAAGACTAAAGACTAGAAGATGCGTACGGAGATGGAGTAAAGCCATAATAGTCGGAAAATAATATTCTAGTAATTATTTTGACTATGTGATAATACTATGTGCTTTATTACATGTATGCATGCTATATGTGTTTATTTTTATGCACTAGATAGCGTATCCCTTTATTGTAAAAAGCTAAGTGGGAGAGGGTATGGAAACATACCCATGGTCTCCATTGCTGCTCTCTTGGTGACTTTTATAAACTTTTGAAGTTTATATAGATAAGTTATTGGAGGAGAGTTCTTGTAATTCCTCTTACGAGAAACATTGATTAAATTTATCAAACAATGCCTAATTTGTCTTTCCAAAGCTGATTTCAAGTCGACTCATTCTTACCCCGGGGAGTGGAATGGAGCCAGAGCCACTTGGTCATGTCGAGGACACAAATTAGAGGCAGTCGTGCCATTCTTTGATAGATGGATCGATTGTCTGCTCGGCTCCCTCATTTATGAGAGATAGGGTTGTTCGCATGGTGAATCACTGGTTAGAAACTTCGAGTTTCACTTATGATTCTCCGCGTCTTGATTTACAAAATCGAATGGATCAAGTAATTGGGAGTCAATTATAAAGATCTCTTAGTGTAGTAAACGTCCACACAACGTGGCTTGCTAAACTGACGGATTTTGGATTAATTGATGTAGACAGTTGTAAGAAATTGTGAAGAGTTGTGAAGTTATCGTAAACGTCCACACAACGTGGCTTGCGGTGATGTAGCAATTCCAAACGATTTACTTTGGTGCTGAGTAATGGTTTACACTTAGATACGCCTTATAGTATTCCTCCCACCGAGGTTCCGCTATAAGTGATGTATGACCGAAGGAAATCTAATTGCTAAGTCGTTTGGGTGGGTAAACGTCCACACACCGTGGCTTGCCTTACCTGATGGGATTTTAGATGTGATTAGTGATTTAATGATATTATTTAAGGGAGATAATATCGGATATTAAATTGTTTTTTTGTTTTATGTGCTTATAGGTTAAGAATGACTGTGACCCCACTTTGTGATATACTTAAAGATGAAAACTCACTGGTTCCATATAGTACTGATTGGAAAAGAAATCTGGACATTGTCCAGACTGTTGAGCCTTCTATATCTGCTGTTGTCCCAACTCATGAGGACATTTGGAATGACCTCAGAATGATGTTGAAACATAGTGTGGAAGCCGGACAAGAAGTGATTGACATACTCTATAAATTCAGTCCTCTTGAGGAGTCGCTTAAAAACGATTTCAAAAGAGCTGAACTTATAAGTATGGTCAGAAAATCACAAGCTCTTGTGGCTAAGATAGAAGTGCAAGCAAAGAAGCCCAGTGGTTCCAAACCACGGAATGGGAAGAGCAAGCCGCGAGGCAAGTGCTATCGATGCAAGCAGTCTGGGCACTGGAGGTCTGATTGTCCTCTCATCAAAGGTACGAAATTTTCCTTAGTCACTGAAACATTATCAGTGGTGTTATCTACCAGCACCTGGTGTGTAGATACGGGGGCCACTGATCATGTCTGCAATTCATTGCAGGGGTTCCAGGAAACCCGGAGACTTAGAGAGGGAGAGATCGTGGTCTACATGGGCAATGCCGCGAGGGTTGCGGCTGTTGCAGTGGGAGACGTTCACTTACGCTTCAGTAGTGATAGGGTTTTAGTTTTACATAATTGTCTTTATGTACCCAACTTTAGAAAGAATTTAATTTCGGTTTCTAAACTTATTATGAATGGATATTCTGTCTCTTTTGACCACTCGATGATCATAAGAAGAAACAGTGAGATTATCTGTTCTGGTACATTGGTGGACGATTTGTATGTGCTAAATCCTGAGTCTAACATGATGCAACTAACCGAGAGTAATAACACATCTACGAACACCAATAAGAGAAAGGAACCTTCTAAAATGAATCAATTATACTTGTGGCATCTAAGGCTAGGTCATATAAACTCGAATAGGCTTCAAAGGTTGAAAGCTGATGGTCTAATCAGCGATGATGAAGGAGAGGACCTTCCAACCTGCGAATCCTGTTTAGAGGGTAAAATGACCAAGCGTTCTTTTTCTGGTAAAGGACGGAGGGCTGAACAAGTATTGGATTTGATTCACTCTGATGTATGCGGACCTATGTCTACTCAGGCAAGGGGAGGGTACGAGTATTTCATCACTTTCACTGATGATTACTCAAGGTATGGATTTGTATATTTGATGCGCCGCAAGAGTGAATCCTTTGACAAGTTCAATGAGTTCAAGGCTTTTGTGGAGAACCTTCAAAATAAATCCATTAAATGCCTGCGATCTGATCGCGGAGGCGAGTACCTGTCTGGAGAATTCAAGGCATACTTGGCAGAGAATGGGATTGATTCCCAAATGACATCACCATATACTCCTCAGCAGAATGGTGTGTCAGAAAGAAGGAATAGGACTCTTATGGAAATGGTGCGATCAATGATGAGTTACTCGGACTTACCTATTATGTTCTGGGGACATGCCTTGGAAACAGCGGCGTATATCTTGAATAGGGTTCCAACCAAAACGGTACCCACAACACCCATGGAATTGTGGAGTGTGCGCAAGCCTAACTTGAAACACATTCGGATCTGGGGTTGTCCAACACATGTGTTGCGACAAGATGCCGATAAGTTAGAACCTAGATCAGAATTACGGCTGTTTGTAGGATACCCGAAAGGAACTAAAGGTGGCATGTTCTATAGTCCTACGGACCAGAAGATTGTTATAAGTACTAACGCTCGGTTCTTAGAGGAAGACTATGTCATGGACCACAAGCCCAAAAGTGACATAATACTTGATGAATTGAGAGGTGACAAGGAAGACTTAGATACAGCCGAACCGAGTAGTAATACACCACTAGAACCTGCACCTACTGTCACTGTTAATACACCGGAACGCCGTCGTAGTGGAAGGGTTGTTAAACAACCAGAAAGATGGATTGGACTGGGTGAGTCTTCGGACTCTGGACCTGGAGTTCATGAAATCGATCCCTGGACCTATGATGATGCGGTACAAGATATAGATGCGCCTTCTTGGAAGAAAGCGATGAAATCCGAAATAGAATCTATGGATTCTAATAAAGTCTGGGATCTTGTAGAACCACCAAACGGCGTAAAGCCAATTGGGTGTAAGTGGGTCTACAAGAGAAAGAGAGGATCTGACGGAAAGGTTGAAACCTTTAAAGCTCGGCTTGTTGCGAAAGGATATACTCAGAAAGAGGGAATCGATTATGAGGAGACCTTCTCGCCGGTAGCCAAGATAAAGTCGATCCGGATTCTCTTATCCATAGCAGCTCATATGGATTATGAGGTGTGGCAAATGGATGTCAAGACAGCTTTCCTAAATGGAAGTCTTGACGAGACGATTTATATGAAACAACCAGAAGGATTCATTGCTAAGGGGCGAGATCATCTAGTGTGCAAGCTTAATCGATCCATTTATGGATTGAAACAAGCCTCGAGATCGTGGAACCTGCGGTTTGACGAAGTAGTCCAATCTTTTGGATTCAGTCAAAGCATGGACGAATCGTGTGTGTATTGGAAACGTGATGGGAAGAAGGTGGTGTTTCTCGTGCTTTATGTAGACGACATTCTTCTCATTGGCAACAGTGTGAAAATGTTATCAGACATAAAGGGATGGTTGTCTAGACAATTCGATATGAAAGATTTGGGAGAAGTCGGGAATGTTCTAGGGATCAAGGGATCGCCGGAATAGAACATTGTACCTATCCCAGCAATCTTACATAGACACGATTCTGGCTCGTTTTAACATGCAAGATTCCAAGAAGGGTGAGCTGCCCTTCAGTAAAGGAACTTATCTTTCTAAGGAGATGTGTCCTCAAACACAAAAGGAGAAAGATGAAATGAAAGCAGTTCCCTACGCTTCGGCTGTGGGAAGCTTGATGTATGCAATGTTATGCACGAGGCCTGATATCTGCTATGCAGTTGGCGTAGTAGCGAGATATCAGAGTAACCCTGGAAAGGCTCATTGGACTGCCGTAAAGAGCATTTTCAAGTATTTGCGAAATACTAGGGATTATGTTCTAAGTTACGGGGCAGACAATCTGATTCCTTTGGGTTATACGGATTCGAATTTCCAAGCTAATAAGGACCGGTGTAAGTCGTTATCAGGCTATGTGTTTCACTATTAAAGGAGGAGGAGTTTTAACATGGAAGAGTGATAAGCACGATGCTTTTCGGACTCTCCCATGGGTAACCAAATAGCGGCCTCAGAGGCAGCGGAAATTTTGGTATGGCTCCGGTATTACCTCTGGGACTTAGATGTGATTCTTAGTTTACCAAAGGCTATGTAAATAGCGGTGCAGTGGCAAACTTTAAGAGATCACGAGTCCATGAGTGTAAGAAAACACATAGGGCAAGTACCACCTGATACGAGTCATCGTCAGGAAGGCGATGCAGTAGTCACCAAGATAGCTTCAGAGCGGCAACCTAGATTGCTCATTCACATGGTACTTCTTGGAAGTACAGTTTAAGCACGTGATGAGTATGGGAGTCGGGAGTTTGGAAGATATGACTAGACCTTAGTATAAGTGGGAGATTGTTGGAGTAGTATACTTAATGTCTAGATTTGAGTATTATGAACTCCTTGTACACTTTCATTTACCTATTAAATACAAACATTCATTTGCTTTTAATTATTGTTAATTAAATATATGCAAATTATAGTCCTGGATTTTATACGTTGTAGTTAGTATGGTGTTGCATGGGCACACAGAAGATCATACTATCGGTTACTCGTATTTAATCGAACAGATGCTCACGACCTAGATGGACACGGACCAATCCATCGGTATAGTCGTTGTGTGAGAGAGAAAAATAATTTATCTTAATTATTTTATCACACTTGTACACTTGGTGTATTGAGCGGATCGATTGAGACTCATCAATTAGGTTTGCTCGGCGATAATTGATTTGAGACTCAGTGTATTTTATTCTTAATCCCCGATACAATTGCGGGTGTGTATATTTTGTATAAGTGACTTTGATTTTCCAAATAAATTGACCGGTTTAATTATTGGGTCAATTACCGGTTAAGTTGGGTCACTATATTTTATATATGGCATGCCGTGAATTCTTGACGGGACAGTGTATCCCGGAAGGGTTGATAATATCCCCGAGATGAGCTCATAAGGATTAATTATGTAAACCTCGCGAGTGGATTTAATTCCGCATAATAAATAAGGTTGAGTGGTACTAGTCTCGGATAAAAGAGATGAATAAATTTATTAAGCAATAAATAAATTTTATTCATGGATATTTATATCTTAAATACACCGAATAAATAATACTACCGGAGAAATATTATTTGGATATAATATGGTTTAATATTGGGAGTGCAATTAATTTATATAGTGGAAAATAAATTTAATTAATATCGACGGTGGGGACCTCCAGGCGGCGGCGAGTCGCCGGACTCGCCGCGGGGGCTGCCGGAGCAGCCCCACCCGATCGCGTTAGACGCGATCCTCACGATCGCGTGAACCCCGGCTCGCGAGGGTTCGGCTGGGGGCGGGCTGCGTGCCTTCGGGTGCGTGGTCTCCAAAGGCCGGACTCCGGCGGATGAGTCGGCGTTCATGTGATCTCCGGCGAAGGGTTTGATCGGGTTATTGGTTTCCGCAAATTTAAATAACCCGGGATATCGAATTCCAACAAAACCCACTATGGATTCATTGAACTAAAGATTGCTACTCCGATATGCTTGCTTTATTCCATAAATGGAAATATAAGCTTGCATAATTTCTCAGCCTTATTAGGATCGATAAAACTCTTTGACTGTGTCAAAACACATTCTCTTCTAGAATCCAATTCAAGAAGTTAGTTTTAACATCCAATATTACCATAACTCATTATCAAGATGAGTCACAATTGCTAAGTTAATCCGAATGAATAAATCACAACAACTGGTGAAAAAGATTTATCATGATCCACCTCGTGAATATAAAACTTTTACCACCAAAATTGCTTTGAAAACCCTAGGTTTTCCATACATGTCTATATTTATCTTGTAAATCCATTTGCTTCCAATCGGCCTAGCTCCTTTAAGCAAATCAACCAAGTTCCAAACTTGATTTCCAGACATCAATTTCATTTCGAATTTCATGGCACCCTGCCATTTCTCGGAATCTGAACTCGTCATAGCTTGGGTATAGGTCGAAGGTTCATTGCTTTTTAAAAGCATGACTTCAAAGCTCTCATTTGTCAGAATACCTAAGTATTTTTCAGGTTGAGTTCTAACCCTTCCAGACCTTCGAGGGTTAGGTGTGGTTTCCAAAACCACTGGAGTACTCTCGACCAAGTCTTGGGTATCCATATCAGTTTGTTCTACTTGAACCTCGTTCAAGACAACTGAGCTCCCACTGACTTTATAGGAAAGATTACTCTTTTCAAGAAAATCACTATCTCGAGCAACAAAATATTGTTCTCAGATATATTGTAGAAGTTGTACCTCGAGTTTATTATGGATACCATAAAGAAACTTTTATCCCATTTGAGTTCAAGCTCTATAGAGATAATTCTCGTCAGAGAAGCTTTAGAACCTCAAATCTTGATGAAAACAATTTAGGGACCCTCCCTTTCCATACCTAGTATGGTGTCTTTGTTGGGATATGTCCTTCGATCCTACGTGTGCAATCGATAAAGTCATAAGGTCTTCTATGGATGTTAAATGATTATTCGATAATATTAATTGTTGGGATAATATTGATCGATAAAATCATACCTACAGGGTCACACACGAGCTCGATATTGATATACATTGCTTGATAAATATATTGATTTGGAATCAATATTTACGTGGATTTAATTCCCATGCATGGGATGCATGGCTTGAATGGGATGCATGGCTTGCATGGATGCATGTCACATAGTGTGACATGGCATGCCACACAACCAAGTGGGACCACATACAATGCATAGTGGCATGTGTATGTGGCATGACCTTTCACCTCCTTTGTAACCCCTTTGCATGTTAATGGTGCATTATAATGCCCATTATGTTGTAGGTTACAAAGGGGTGTAATGGGATGAATAATGATGCACTTATATAGATGAAAATCAGATTTTCAACACACAATGGCATCAGCCACGAAAATCCACTAAAATAGAGAGAAAAGAGGTGATCTTGGAGATCCATTCTCAAGCAAGCAATGGTATTCATTATCCGGGTTCGTGTGCAACACGTAGAGGCCGGGCCATTTGTGCGGCTTCAACATCCGGACGATCCAAAGGAGTGAAGAGTTCATTCACAAGGAGATCTTTGAGTTGTTGATCCATTAAGGTGGTTCAATCGACTCAACACCACCTTAACCGAAATCAACGATCACCAAAAGTAAGTAATCTTTAAACCTTATATATATATATATATATATATATATATTGGATGTGTATATATATATATATATATATATATATATATATATATATATATATATATATATATATATATATATATATATATTGGATGTATATATATATATATATGTGTTTATATGTGTTCTTATACACATTAAGTGTGCACTAAGATCATGGCATAGTAGATCTATCGCTTTACACGCTTCCGCACACACGGTATATCGATTGGATCGGTATACCGGTACCTTCAATTGGTATCAGAGTCTAGGGCTCGTGCACACTTTTGTGTTGGACACGAAGGTTAAATCAACATAATTGGATTAATTGTTTGTTTGAATCTATGTGATTAGATGTAAGGCCGGCCACCGATAGTGGTCGGGTGGATGAATTGTGTTTTTTACGTGTTGGATGGCCATAGTTTTGGAGGGCTGCGTCCCTTGGAATCTTTTGTAATAGATAGGTTTTTCTATTCAAAAATGTATTGTTCAAAATGTAAGCAATGGATTTATCCATGTATCGGAGTTGGATTTCGAAGCCCAAGCGAAAACGAGAGGAAACGAAGCAAAACGGAGCGAAACGAACGAAGCCGGGGCTGCTGGAGACAAACAGCGCCCGCTGTTGTAGCAACAACGGTCGCTGTTAGGGGTTCAGCGGGCGCTGTTGTGGCAACAGCGACCGCTGTTCATGCAAAAATCAGGTCCAGACATTCTGCCCTCTTCTGTTGCTTTCGGCGGGCGCCGAATGCAAAACGGCGACCGCTGTTTCATTTCAGCCGGCGCTGTTTGCATAACAGCGACCGCTATTCCGGGTTTTCTGAGGGCAGATCTGAGAGGACCAAAGCAAAGGTCTTTGCCTTGGAGGTAGGGGTCGTGGACCTGACCAGGTGCAGCCAAGTTCAGCCGGATCAAGTCGGGGTGATTTCAAGACGTTTCGATAGTTTTATATCGTTTTTCGTTTGAGTGTTGTGAGGTTCTAGGGGCCTTTCAATACGTATTATTTGCTTTGCTAGTTATAGGTTGTTTTATGTTATAAATGTTCAACTTACATATAAACAAACCTATGCATGCAACTTCCCAAAATAATGAGTATAATGTCTTGTCCAAAACATCACACCCATAAAGCCCTCGATCATAAGTTGGTAGGTCCGCCTCAGCGGGGTAATACTTGTTATCTTGGGATAAGTGGGAGTAAGAGTTAGACCTTTACACGTGAGTTTGGTTTTCTCATCGATAGATCCACTGCAGGCGTGGCTATCGAGACATGAGATGAGAATGGGACTCTCATCGACCGAGAGTAACATTAGATGTTATTGACATGGGATGTCTACCTATCTTGGACTTCTTAAGTGCGGACTCAGTCGGCTTAAGAATTTGCAAGATGAGGGTCTTGGGATTGTTTTGTTCAAGGGAACAAAGATATTAGATATCGATTGAACAAAATGGAATAAATAAGTAGCTTGTTAGACAACCTTATTTGTTTACCGCTTTGTGGATGTTTACATACTTTATTTATCTTTCTTTTGTAGTTTATCATGTCTAATATCAACTCAATTCAAGTTTCGTTCAATTCTTGATTGTGAAAAATTGAACAACATAAATTTTCTTGATTAACAACGTAATTTGAGGATGGTCCTCAAATACGAAGACAAGGAAAATGTGTTAAATGTTGGAAATCGATATCCCGGGGTTAACGGAATTGCGGAAACATAACCCCGATCAAAATCCCTTCGCCGGAAACCACCGCAAACCGCCACAAGAGCCGGAGCACGGCCCGAGCGCACCGCCGCGAGCAAGCCCGCGGCTAGCCCTAGCCGCACCCCCATGTGGGGTTGGCGATCGCGTTGAGCGATCGCATGGGGATGCGCGATCGCATCCCCGGGGCTGTTCGGAACAACCCCCGGCGGTGAGTCCGGCGACTCACCGCCATCGCCGGAGGGGCCCAGCGGACTGCCGCGGCTCCAGCCGCGGCTTGCCCCGGCGATCGATCGCATGATCGATCGCCCGCCCCGGCGACCAGCCGGGGCTGCTCCTTCACGCCACCGCGATCGAGCCCTAGCTCGATTGCACCCCTCGGCGTCCAGCCGAGGGTTTGATGCTCTCGATCCCAGCGGGGATCTCCCGACCTTCCGCGGTCCGGTGATCTTCGATCACCACCGCGAGGTCGATCCCCGTCCCCGGTTTCGTTCATCCCCGGATCTTCGTTCATATGCATATACGAATTAATTAAAATCATCGAAGGGGGGTTCAACGATTTTACCTTTGTTCTCGTTGTACGGAGAAACGAGATCTATGAAGACCTTGAGACCTTCCCACGTATTCCTTGCACTAGCTCGAACGTCGGGTGGGCGACGATCTTCCGAACTCCATGGATCTCCCTCTCTACTTTCTCTCTCTAGAATTGTGTTCTTCAAGTTATGAGAATAGAGAAGACCATGTAGTGCTTTTATAGGCTACGTAGGGGATCTTAAGGAGGTGGAATATTGGGCTTCCAATAATAGTGATTAAATTGAGCCCAAGCCCAAATCTATTAATCCTTACTATTATTAATTAATTCTATTTTCCACTATATAAAATTAATTGCACTCCCAATATTAAACCATATTATATCAAATAATATTTCTCCGGTAGTATTATTTATTCCGTGTATTTAAGATATAAATATCCATGAATAAAATTAATTTATTGCTAATTAATTTATTCATCTCTTATATCCGAGACTAGTACCATTCAACCTTAATTATTATGCGGAACGAATCCACCTGCAGGGTTTACATAATAATTCCTTATGAACTCATCTCGGGGATATTATCAACCCTTCCGGGATACACTTTCCCGTCAAGTATTCACGGCATGTCATATATAAAATATAGTGACCCAACTTAACCGGTAATTAACCCAATAATTAAATCGGTTAATTCCTTTGGTAAATCAAAGTCACTTATATTAAATATACACACCCGCAATAGTATCGGGGATTAAGAATAAAATACACTGAGACTCGAATCGATTATCGCCGGCAATCCTAATCGATGAATCTCAACGATCCGCTCAATACACCAAGTGTACAAGTGTGATAAAATAATTAAGACAAATTATTTTCTCTCTCACACAACGACTATACCGATGGATTGGTCCGTGTCCATCTAGGTCGTGAGCAACTGTTCGATTAAATACGAGTAACCGATAGTATGATCTTCTGTGTGACGTCGCACACCATACTAACTACAACGTATATAATCCAGGACTATAATTTGCATATATTTAATTAAACGCAAATAATTGTTTATTTAATTAAATAGATTAATGGCAATGGATCGTGAGTTTCCTTTACTTAAATCTAGACATTAAGTACACAACCCCAACAATCTCCCACTTGTACTAAGGTCTAGTCATTTCCTCCAAACTCCCGACTCCCATACTCATCACGTGCTTAAGTTGTACTTCCAAGAAGTACTATGTGAATGAGCACTCTAGGTTGTCGTTCTGAAGTTATCTTGGTGACTACAGCGTCGTCTCCCTCGACGATGACTCGTATCAGGTGGTACTTGCACTATGTGTTATCTTACACTTATGGACTTGTGATTTCATACCATTTCCCATTGCACCGCTATTTACATAGCCTTTGGCAAATTAAGAATCACATCTAAGTCCCAGAGATTATCCCGGAGTTATACCAAAACTTCCGCTGCCTCTGAGGCCGCTATTTGGTTACCCATGGCAGAGTCCGAAAAGCATCGTGCTTATCACTCTTCCATGTTAAAACTCCTTCTCCTTCAATAGTGAAACACATAGCCTGATATCGACTTACACCGGTCCTCATTCGATTAGAAATCTAAGAGAATGTAATCCAAAGGAAATGTTCGTCTGCTTCGTAGTCTAGAACAGTACTTCGAAAGTACTTTTACAGCAGTCGAATATTCCTTTCCAGGATTACCTTGATATCCTCCCACTATGCTAACCGCATAGCCGATATCAGGTTCTTGTTTTCAACAATGCATTTATTAAGCTTTCCACACTCAAAGTGTAGGAAACTGCTTTCATTGCTTCTATCTCCTTTTGTGTTCCAAAACACATATCCTTAGATAGATGCATTCCGTCTCTGAAAGGTAACGAACCTTTCTCGGAATCTTGCATGTTCAAAACGAACCATAATCATATATATGTAAGATGTCCAGGAGAAGTACAATGTTCTCTTCTTGAGATCCTAGATCTTAAGAACATGCTCTAACTTCTTCTTCATTTCATATATCGATTTTTCCAGACAACCATCATTTTATGTCTGACAACATCTTTACATTGTTACCAATGATAAAATGTCATCTACATAAAACCTCCGAGAAACACCACCTTGTTTCCATCACGTTTCCCATACACACGATTCGTCTATGCTTTTTGATGAATCCATAAAATGGACTATCTCATCAATTTGCAAGTACCACGAACTCAATGCTTTGTTTCAATCCATAAATGGATCAACTAAGCTTGTACTCTAAATGATCTCGCCTCTTAGCAATAATCCTTATTGCTCTCCAAGAAGGCACATTTAGATCTAGTACGGCCTTTATGTAGATCCAGGGATCGATCTCATGTATACTAGGTCCAGAGTCCGAAGACTCTCCTAGTCTTATGAATATCTCCGGTTGTCCCACAACCTCCCACTATAATGGCATTCCGGTGTATAAACAGTGATAACAGTAGGTGCAGTTAGTGGTGTACCGCTACTCGGTTCGGCTGGTTCTAAGTCTTAATCTTTCTCTCTCATTTCAAAGTATCATGTCACCTTGGGCTTGTGGTTCATCGTATAGTCTTTCTCTAAGAACCGGGCGTTAGAACTTATAACGTCCTTCTGGTTCATAGTACTATTGAACACACATCTTTTGTTCTTCTAGGATATTCTACAACCGCATTTGAATGCGCCGTTGTTTCCAGACATATCCATAGAACATAGGTAGTTCCGTATAACTCATAATTTTACTATCTCTATAAGAGTTCCATTTCTTATTATCGACACACCATTTCTACACAACAGTGTATGGTGTAGTCATTTGGGATCAAATCCCAATCTCTGATTAGTATGCCATGCATTCCTCAGACAGGTACTTGCCTCCGCTATCAAATCGCAGGCTACAAATGGATATACCTTGATGGTTCTCCACAATTGCTTAGTGTCCATTGACTTGTCAAAACACTTGCTTTTGTGGCACATCAGGTATTCTAATCCATTTTTCGAGTAATCATAAAATGAAGTACTCGTACCTTAATTGTCTGAGTAGGCATAGGTCTGCATACATCAGAGTCAATCAATTCTTATACTTGTCCGGATCTTACATCTTATATCCATAAAGGATTGCTTAGTCATATTATCTTCCAAATTAGATTCTTAGGTCGGAAGGTCCACTCCCTCAACTTAATTGATCAAATATCAATTTTAGACCTTTGAACTTCTTATTTGAATAAACATGACTCAGCATAAGAATCCACAAGTATAATTGATAAAGAAATCTCTTATTAGTAAAACGAGTTTCATACTACGGTTCGTTGCATCGTGGTGGACTTAGGATTCATCATTTATATATTGCTAGCCAATGTACCAAAATAGATAATATCATTATTTCTTCTTATAACCATCAAATGATTAAAAGAAATAAAATATCCATTTATTAGAAATCCAGAACAGAGTTCTTTCTATTTTGAAAGGTACATAAAAGCAATAACCCAAAATGAAATCCTATAAAATGTCCTCCACTGCAACTGCTGCCTCCTTTACAGCATTGCCCATGTAGACTACGATCTTTTCTTTTCCAAGTCGTTAGGTTTCCTGGAACCACTCGCATTTAAAATGCACATACCGTCAGTGATTCCATATCTACACACCAGGTTCCGGTAGATAATACCACTGACTATGTTTTACGACTAAAGAAAATTTCGTACTTTCTTTGAGAGGATAATCAGACTTCCAGTACCCAGACTGTTTGCATCGAGAACTCTTGCCTCATGGCTTTCTCGTCCCATCTAGTGGTCCAAGAAACCTAGGACCACTGGGTTTCTTTGCTTTCTTGTCCTTTCCCCCGATTCATGCCTTTAGGTTCGAAACCTTTGGCATTGGCTACAAGAGCTTGCGATTTCCGTCTCAACTCGTCTAAAAGGTCAATCATCTCAAAAACGTGTTTAAGCGTTTCCTCGAAGCGACTGGCCTTTATGAGTATCCTCATCGCTTCTTCTCTAGCCGCCTATGTCAATAGGCTCGGGAGGACAAAGCTTACTGAGTACTAACCAGTACTCTTCAACAGTCTGGACAATGTCTAGATCTCTATTCCAATCATTACATTTAGGGACCAATGAGTTTAAAATCCTTACGTATCACAGAAAGTGGGTTCAAAGCCATATCCTAATCTATGAGCACATATAACAACAAACAATCGATTTAATCTCCGATATTATCTCCCTCAAATAATATCATTAAACCACTAATCACATCTAAAATCCCATCAGATATGGCAAGCCACGATAGTGTGGACGTTTACCTATCCAAATGATTTAGCAATTAGATTTCCTTCGGTCGTACATCATCATTAGCGTTACTTCGATGGGAAGAATACTAAGAAGCGTACCTAAGTGTAAACCATTACTCAGTATCTAAGAAGATTGTTTGGGACACGCATATTCACCGCAAGCCACGATAGTGTGGACGTTTACGTTAACATACGCTCCTTTACTCCCTTCTATAACTGTCTACATCAATCGTTCCAAAATCCCATTCAATGTAGCAAGCCACGATAGTGTGGACGTTTACTACACCAAAAGACTTTTACAATTGACATCCAACTACTTGAATCATTTAATCTTGTAAATCAGGACGCGGAGAATCATAAGTGAAACTCGAAGTTTCTAACCAGTGATTCACCATGCGAACGACCCTATCTCTCATAAATGAGGGAGCCGAGCAGACAATCGATCTAGTCATCAAATGACACGAAAGTCTCTAATTTGTGTCCTCGACATGACCAAGTGGCTTTGGCTCCATTCCACTCCCCGGGGTGAGAATGAGTTGACTTGAAATCAGTTTTGGAAAGACAAATTAGGCATTGTTTGATAAACTTAATCAATGTTTCTCGTAAAAGGAATTACAAGAATTCTCCTCCAATGACTTGTCTATACGAACTTCAAAAGTCCATAAAAGTCACCAAGAGAACAGCAATGGAGACCATGGATATGTTTCCATACCCTCTCCCACTTAGCTTTTTACAATAAAGGGATACGCTATCTAATGCATAATTAAATACACATAAGCATGCATACATGAAATAAAGCACATAGAATATTATCACATAATCAAAATAATACTAGAATATTATTTTCCGACTATTATGGCTTTATCGCATCCCCGTATGCGTCTTCTAGTCTTTAGTCTTCGTTCTTGAATGCTCCATGTGACGGGAATATTAATTCCAATATTTAAATCTATTTATTTTCAATTAATCCAAAAGTTACTTAATTCGAAAATTAAGTCAATCGAATATATCAAAAATAAAATTAAATATTATTAATATTTTTATTATTTTTATTTTCCCTTTCTACTTCATTAAATCTCTTGAATAATCTATCCAAGACCCACTTGGAATATTCTAGAAGACTTCTATAATGAAATAAGGAAATAAAATAATTTATTTTATTTTCCCTTTCTACTTCATTAAATTTCTAGAATAATTTATCCAAGACCCACTTGGAATATTCTAGATGATTTCCATAATGAAATAAGGAAATAAAATAATTTAGGACTCCTAATCCTTCCAAATTAATTCCTTTCCTAATCCATTAAAAATTCCATAAAGGAATAATTAAATAGGAAAAATTAATTAAGGACTCTTCTACTTTCCAAAATTAATTAATTTCCATGTCCATGAAAATTCCCATAAAATAGGAATAATCAATTAGGAAATAAATTAATTTAATAATTAATTATTTTCCTTTCCAATTCTATTAAATCTCTAGAATGCTATCCAAGTTAGACTTGGAATATTCTAGAAGACTTCTATAATAGAATAAGGAAATAAATTAATTCCAATTAATTCTTTTCCTATTTTCATGAGAATTCCCAAAAATAGGAATACTCAAAATAGGAAAACCGAATAATTTAAGAAAGTTGGATCTTGGCGGGAGAGCACGAGATCACGAGGACCCAGCACCCCCTACCATCGATCGCCGGCCATGGGGAGCACCACCGCCGCCACAGCCACGCGCCACCACCACCGGTGGCTAGGCGCGGCCGAGAACCCGCGGACAGCCCCCTTTTACCATCGATCGATCGTCCCTTCTTGGGGTTCGATCATGGGGTTGATCGATCCCGGAATCCTCTCTCTCTTCGTCTCCTCCGTCACACTTTTCCGGCGGTCGTTTCGGCATCGATCCAACGTAAAATAAATTACATGAATTTAATTACAATTATCCGGTATCGATTCTATACATGAAATCGACCCTATACATTTTCCGGAAAAATAGAACGTAATAATAAACCTAAATTCGGTCAACCCCCGAATTTTTTACTATTACAAGCATTCACCACACATAAAACGAATCTCGACATGTCCGAGAGTTTAAAAAACAATTATGACAATAATTAACGAATAATCATATCTAGCCATAATAGTCGGAAACCCTGCAAGGTAGAACAATTTATCGCATATACACATGAACTAGAACCAACGCTCTGATACCAATTGTTGGAAATCGATATCCCGGGGTTAACGGAATTGCGGAAACATAACCCCGATCAAAATCCCTTCGCCGGAAACCACCGCAAACCGCCACAAGAGCCGGAGCACGGCCCGAGCGCACCGCCGCGAGCAAGCCCGCGGCTAGCCCTAGCCGCACCCCCATGTGGGGTTTGCGATCGCGTTGAGCGATCGCATGGGGATGCGCGATCGCATCCCCGGGGCTGTTCGGAACAACCCCCGGTGGTGAGTCCGGCGACTCACCGCCATCGCCGGAGGGGCCCTCGTCCGCCCAGCGGACTGCCGCGGCTCCAGCCGCGGCTTGCCCCGGCGATCGATCGCATGATCGATCGCCCGCCCCGGCGACCAGCCGGGGCTGCTCCTTCGCGCCACCGCGATCGAGCCCTAGCTCGATCGCACCCCTCGGCGTCCAGCCGAGGGTTTGATGCTCTCGATCCCAGCGGGGATCTCCCGACCTTCCGCGGTCCGGTGATCTTCGATCACCACCGCGAGGTCGATCCCCGTCCCCGGTTTCGTTCATCCCCGGATCTTCGTTCATATGCATATACGAATTAATTAAAATCATCGAAGGGGGGTTCAACGATTTTACCTTTGTTCTCGTTGTACGGAGAAACGAGATCTATGAAGACCTTGAGACCTTCCCACGTATTCCTTGCACTAGCTCGAACGTCGGGTGGGCGACGATCTTCCGAACTCCATGGATCTCCCTCTCTACTTTCTCTCTCTAGAATTGTGTTCTTCAAGTTATGAGAATAGAGAAGACCATGTAGTGCTTTTATAGGCTACGTAGGGGATCTTAAGGAGGTGGAATATTGGGCTTCCAATAATAGTGATTAAATTGAGCCCAAGCCCAAATCTATTAATCCTTACTATTATTAATTAATTCTATTTTCCACTATATAAAATTAATTGCACTCCCAATATTAAACCATATTATATCAAATAATATTTCTCCGGTAGTATTATTTATTCCGTGTATTTAAGATATAAATATCCATGAATAAAATTAATTTATTGCTAATTAATTTATTCATCTCTTATATCCGAGACTAGTACCATTCAACCTTAATTATTATGCGGAACGAATCCACCTGCAGGGTTTACATAATAATTCCTTATGAACTCATCTCGGGGATATTATCAACCCTTCCGGGATACACTTTCCCGTCAAGTATTCACGGCATGTCATATATAAAATATAGTGACCCAACTTAACCGGTAATTAACCCAATAATTAAATCGGTTAATTCCTTTGGTAAATCAAAGTCACTTATATTAAATATACACACCCGCAATAGTATCGGGGATTAAGAATAAAATACACTGAGACTCGAATCGATTATCGCCGGCAATCCTAATCGATGAATCTCAACGATCCGCTCAATACACCAAGTGTAAAAGTGTGATAAAATAATTAAGACAAATTATTTTCTCTCTCACACAACGACTATACCGATGGATTGGTCCGTGTCCATCTAGGTCGTGAGCAACTGTTCGATTAAATACGAGTAACCGATAGTATGATCTTCTGTGTGACGTCGCACACCATACTAACTACAACGTATATAATCCAGGACTATAATTTGCATATATTTAATTAAACGCAAATAATTGTTTATTTAATTAAATAGATTAATGGCAATGGATCGTGAGTTTCCTTTACTTAAATCTAGACATTAAGTACACAACCCCAACATTAAATAACCACATCCTAAGATATCATGGAACAACTCAATAGCATGTTTGGGGAATATGCTAAGATTGAAAAGTTCTGAATAACCAGGGTCATCGCTTCAGCTAGTCTGGAAAAGAGAAACCTATAGGGACCACATGTACAACAAATAATTGGATTATTTGTTTTAAGTGATCTCCTAAATTTTTCTAAGATGATGAGTCGTCAATTAAAAAGGACCCTGAGAGGGATATTCTTATGATAAGGGATGAGGTATTCAAAAGAGCATGGGCAAAAATGCTACTAGGGTTCCTAGGAAATCTCAATGCGTCTACTGCAAAAGTGTTGGACACTACTTGCAAACATATAAAAGTTCATATTTTATTCAATTTCAAAACAAATGCCTAATTTGTCTTTCATTTGATGGATTATAAGGTTAGGATTATTTACACCTCGGGGAGTGATTTAATCCAAAACACTTAAGTTCATCAATGACACAAATTAGAGACTTTCGAGCCATTGGATGGCGTGAATCGATTGTCTGGTTGGCTCCCTCATATTTTATGAGAGATAGGGCTTCAATTGCATGATAATATCGCTGGTTAGAAAACTTCAATTTTTCACTTACGATTTATCACGTTTTGACATTGAGATAATTTTGAATGGAAATTTGAATGAGATTCAATTATTGGGAATAATTGAATTTGCCCAAAGTTCAAAGAAGATGTGAAGAACGGGGTTGCTTCATCTTCAAGTATTAATGATATAGACATTAAACTTTACAAATTCTACTTCTTGGATATTGGATGCCAAATGTGGTTCTCACATTTTATGTGGAGGAACTACATAGAAGTATAAGTTTGGTGAATAGAGATGTCGATCTACGGGCAAGAAATGGAGCGAAGGTCGCTGCATTAGCCGTATGATCATATGATGTTGTTTTGCCTTAGGGCCCTGTTTTAGTATTATAACTATGTAATTTCGTACCTTCAATAAACAATGAATATTGGTTCAGTATTAGATACTGATGGATTAGTTTTTCACTATTAAATAGTTTGGTAACTATTTTAATGGTGAATTATTCTTTGTTTTGGTACGATTATTATATTGTTTATGTATGCTTTAAACTTGACAAAATCACATACATCATTAAGACCAAAGGCCAAATCGAATAAGTCTCAATGAGACATAACTGAAACATTGTTGATTAGATCAAATCAAAATCTAAACATGTAACGAAGCTCCTTTTAGAAGGAATTTTAGAATCATTTGACTTGGAGTCATTTGATACATGTGAATGATGTGTGATTGAAAAGAAAACAATGTCATCTTTCTTGGAGAAAGGAGAACATGTGAGTAATTAATTTGGGATGATCCATACTGATGTATGTGGAACCTATTAGTTCACAAGCACATGAAGGTTATGTTTCGGAAAAGAGAAAACTAACTCTATTAGATAGAGTTCGATCTATCGATGATGAGTCTAATTGAACTACTGAACTCTTCTGGGAACACACTATTCTTGACTTCAACCTATACACTGAATAGGACACTGTCAAAAGCTGTTGATAAAGACACCATACTAGGTATGGAAAGGGAGGGTCCCTAAATTGTTTTCATCAAGATTTGAGGTTCTATAGCTTCTATGAAGAGATTTATCTCTACAGGGCTTGAACTCAAATGGGATAAAAGTTTCCTTATGGTATGTCCATATGAAACTCGAGGGTACAAATTCTATGATCTATCTGAGAACAATATTTTGTTGCTCGAGATGGTGATTTTCTTGAAAAGAGATATATTTCCTAGAAAGTCAGTGGGAGCTCGGTTATCTTGAACGAGGTTCAAGTGGAACAACCAATGATGAATACTCAAGACTGGGTTGAGAGTATTCCTATGGTTTTGGAAACCATACCAGCCCTTGTAGGTCCAGAAGGCATAAATCTCTTTTAGTCAGATACTTAGGTATTGTGATCAGTGAGAGATATGAAGTCATGCTTTTGAAAAGCGATGAACCTTCGAACTATATCCAAGCTATGACGAGTGTAGCTACTAAAAATTGGCATGGTGCCATATAATCCGAGATGATTTCAATGTCTGGTAATCAAGTTTGGAACTTGATAGATTTGCATCAAGAGGCTAGACCTATTGAGTGCAAATAGTTCTTCAAGATCAATATAGACATGAATGGAAAACCTAGGGTTTTCAAAGCAATTTTGGTGGTAAAAGTTTTATATTCACGAGGTGGATTATGATCAATCTTTTTCACCAGTTGTTGTGATTTATTCATTCGGATTAACTTAGCCATTGTGACTCATCTTGATAATGAGTTATGGTAATATTGGATGTTAAAACTAACTTCTTGAATTGGATTCTAGAAGAGAATGTGTTTTAACACAACCAAAGAGTTTTATCGATCTTAATAAGGCTGAGAAATTATGCAAGCTTATAGTTCTATTTATGGAATAAAGAATGCATATCGGAGTAGCAATCTTCAGTTCAATGAATCCATACTGGGATTTGGATTTCAGAGGAACTCGGAAGAGTCTTGTTTTACAAGAAGATTAGTGGGAGTTACGTTGTATTAATTGTGTTGTATGTCGGTGACATACTCCTTATTGGAAACAATGTTTCTATGCTTAATTCTATTAAAGAATGGCTTGGAGATTGTTTTTCAATGAAGGATCTTGGAGAAGCACAGTACATATTGGGCATCAAGATCTGTCGGAACAGATCGAAAATGATGTTTGGACTTAGTCAAGTGACCTATATTGATAAGGTACTTGATAAGTTCAGAATGAAAGACGCCAAAAAGGGTCTCATTCCAATTACTCATGGCACATATCTTAGCAATATTCAAGGCCATACGGGGCTTGATGAGTAAATGAGGATGGAAAACATTCCTTATGCTTCGGCAATAGGGTCTATAATGTACGCCATGATATGTACATGACCAGACGTATCGTATGCTTTGAGCATGACGAGTCAGTTTCAAGGAAACCCATGTGAGGCGCATTAGACTGCGGCCAAGAATATTCTTATGTACCTTAGATGGACTAAAGAATATTTTGTTGTCTTTGGAAGACAAAAAGAGTTGATATTAACAAGCTGTTTGAATGCTAACTTCAAAACAGACTAAGATAATTTCCGATTTTAATCTGGTTATATCTTTTGTCTGGTTAGAGGTGATATTTGCTGGAATAGTTCCATGCAATGCAATATAGCTGATTAAACTACAGAAGCTGAGCACAGTATTGCATTGGATGCAGTAATGTTGGCAGTTAGGATTTGAAAGTTCTTGAATGAACTAGGTAGCATAACTAGCTCAGCCCATCCGATAGTTCTCTATTTATAGTAGAGTTATCGAGCAAGCCAATGAGCTAGAAAGCACCACAAATCTAAAACTAGTGCTCAGGAAGTTCCACATTATCTGGGAGATAGTTTTGTGGAGACATCGAGATAATAAAGTTGCAACTTTTGGTAAGGTTGCAAACCCGCTTTCTAAACCTCTCCAGCAGTTTAAGCTTGAGGCTTTTCACGACTGCAATAGATATCAGACATCTTAGAGATGGGTTGTGATTTCTATTACTGTATTAGATACTTTTGGAGATTTGGTAAGCATTCACTCATATGTATAATACATAATTCTTCATATAAATATGGTTTAATTTATATGAATTGTCCAAATGATTAAGTTATATCAATTGGGTTATGAGGTCGACTTACCGCATAATGAAGTCCCAATGGTTGAACTGATATACTGAATCATATAGTTGTTCCTGGTTCGTATAATCGAGTACGGACAAACCGATAATACAAAGAACTAGATTGTAATGTGTACTATAGCGCCGCTTCATGGGCTAGTGATGTGGGACATCAAGTACAATTACATAGATATTAGCTAGGAGCTAATGATCGAACAGACCCGACTGGAATAGTATTTAAGATTTCGAGTCATAATACTATTTCATTGACTGTCGAGCAATTTCCTCTGACCTGAGTAGTCCAGAGTGATTCCATTGTGAAATGGTGTACTTTGATACAAGTAAACGCCTTTCGTAAAAGGAGGTTGTAAAACTTGTTATTGGGTATATCAGGAAGCAAGTGGGAGAGCTTGGATTGACAAGATGGGATTGTCCTCCATTTTATAATGGGATAAATGTCTTACCGGCCACTTGGAGAGTCGAGACTGTGGAAAATACGTGGCCACGTCCAGATTCGTATCATAGTGATAAATCTGGTTTTACAGTCTGTCTCAAAGTCCAAGAAAGGTTTGAACCGATTGAGGATGACTAAGGTCTTGCCTCAAGTTCAAACTTAGACATAAAGTGACAACAGGAAGTTGGCAGCACACTGGCTCTGAAGGCCCAGTGGGAGATTGTTGGGATATGTCCTTCGATCCTACGTTTGCAATCGATAAAGTCATAAGGTCTTCTATGGATGTTAAATGATTATTCGATAATATTAAATGTTGGGAACAATATAATATTGATCGATAAAATCATACCTACAGGGTCACACACGAGCTCGATATTGATATACATTGCTTGATAAATATATTGATTTAGAATCAATATTTACGTGGATTAAATTCCCATGCATGGGATGCATGGCTTGCATGGATGCATGTCACATAGTGTGACATGGCATGCCACACAAGCAAGTGGGACCACATACAATTAATAGTGGCATGTGTATGTGGCATGACCTTTCACCTCCTTTGTAACCCCTTTGCATGTTAATGGTGCATTATAATGCCCATTATGTTGTAGGTTACAAAGGGGTGTAATGGGATGAATAATGATGCACTTATATAGATGAAAATCAGATTTTCAACACACAATGGCATCAGCCACCAAAATCCACTAAAATAGAGAGAAAAGAGGTGATCTTGGAGATCCATTTTCATGCAAGCAAAGGTATTCATTATCCGGGTTCGTGTGCAACACGTAGAGGCCGGGCCATTTGTGCGGCTTCAACATCCGGACGATCCAAAGGAGTGAAGAGTTCATTCACAAGGAGATCTTTGAGTTGCTGATCCATTAAGGTGGTTCAATCGACTCAACACCACCTTAACCGAAATCAACGATCACCAAAAGTAAGTAATCGTTAAACCTTATATATATATATATATATATATATATATATATATATATATATATATATATATATATATATATATATATATATATATATATATATATATATATATATATTGGATGTGTATATATATATATATGTTTATATGTGTTCTTATACACATTAAGTATGCACTAAGATCATGGCATAGTAGATCTATCGCTTTACACGCTTCCGCACACACGGTATATCGATTGGATCGGTATACCGGTACCTTCAGTCTTATCAATAGCTTTTGACAGTGTCCTATTCAGTGTATAAGTTGAAGTCAAGAATTTTGTGTTCCCAAAAGAGACCAGTAGTTCATTTAGACCTCTCATCGAATGGTCGAACTATATCTAATATAGTTTGTTTTCTCTTTTCCAAACATAACCTTCATGTGCTTGTGAACTGATAGGTTCCACATACATTGTTGGAAATCGACTACCCGGGATGCGTTCGTTCGATCACTCGAACATCCAAACGATCCCAGTCGACATCCGGTGTCGCTACTTCGTTCGCTTTTCCAGCCCGTGCCCCGATTCACGCCCAGCCATTGCCCCGAAGGACAACCGCGCGAACCGAGCGGGCTGCCAGAAAAACACCAAAACGGCGGTCGCCGTTTCTCCGCGAACAACAACGCGACGTTGCTGTTCCGGGCTCGTTTCCGGGTCGTTTTTCCTCATCCGACTACCGATCCGGAGGTCCTAGAACCCCCAGTAGTCGAGGAACACGATCCACGACCCCGGAACCCGATCTACGTTCAAAGTATGATCAACGAGGAAAAGTGAGATCGAATAATATGCGGAATTAAAGATCCGATCTCATACCTTAGCGGTCGAATTGTTGAGACCTTAGCGATTGCTAGCGTATGCCTCTTCCCGACTCCAACCGTTGTGTGGGCAACGATCCGTTGGGTCTCCTTTTCTGCTTTCTCCTTTCTCTACCAGCGTAATATTATTTTTCTCTCTGAGAGAAAAATATTAGCGCTATACAATTTATTTTACAGAAAAAAAAACTTAATTGCGCTAACGCAATAATTTTTCTCAAAAAAATAAAAAGCTGCGGGCTGTAGGTTTAGGATAGGCAAGGGGGGGGGGGGGGTATTTATAGAGTTACACTAGGGACCTCTTAGGTAAATAAATTCAAGGCTAAAATGCAATATTAATTAACTCGGAGTCCTTAAAAAGAAATCCTTAATTAATTACATTTTTAATTATTATTAATTCCACTAAACAATAATAATTGAATTCCCGAAATTTATTTAATATTATTTCAACAATAATAATTCCGCTGAAATTACATATACGACTTTCCCCGTGTTTAAGATATCGAACGTTCACGAATTTATTTAATTACTAATAATTAAATTAATTCGTTTCTTATTATCCGAGACTAGTACCACTCATCCTTATTATCATGTGGAACAAATCCACCTGCAGGGTTTACATGATAAACTTTATGAGCTCATCTCGGGAACGTCATCAACCCGATAAACGGGACACGGTTTCTTGTCTATAATCTATAGCATGTCGTGTGTACAATTCCAATTCCCAATTTACCGAGTATCTCGACTAGTCAATTAGTCTCACTCATTGGCATATTAAAGAACCGAGAATTGGACACACGCACCTATAATTATATAGGAATTAGGAATTCGTATATCCGTAATCTCTGAGGTCTAGTTCGATTACGTCGATTAGTATAAATCGAACGCCCTCCCGTGGTCCTGCTCAATACACCAAGTGTACAAGTGTAACATAATAGTCAAGACCAACTATTACCCAGTCACACTACGACGTACCGATGGATTGTCCCTGTCCATCTAAGTCGTGAGCTTCTGTTCGATAGTATACGAGTAACCGACAGTATGATCTTCCGCGTGTCTCCTCACGCCATACTGTCTACAACGTATATATCTAGGACTATTGCATTCAAGTACAAGATAGACAAAATGCCGACTGTTTGATTAATAGACAATGTAAAACACCGATAAGGAGTTCCATATTGTCACTAAACTAGACATTTAGAATATAACTCCATCATACATCAGTATGGATCATCCCTAATTAATCACTTACATGTTCTCCTTTCTCCAAGAAAGATGACATTGTTATTTTTGTCCATCAAACATCATTCACATGTATCAAATGACTCCAAGTCAAATGATTCTAGAATGCCTTCTAAAAGAAGATTCGTTACATGTTTAGATTTTGATCTAATCAACAATGTTACAGTTATGTCTCATTGAGACTTATTCGATTCGGCCTCTGGTGGTAATGTTATATATGATTTTTTGAGTTTAAAGTATACATAAATAATGTAATAATCGTACCAAAACAAAGAATAGTTCACAATTAAAATAGTTATCAAACTATTTAATTAGGGAAAAACTAATCCATCAGTATCCAATACTGAACCAATATTCATTGTTTATTTAAGGTACAAAATTACATAGTTATAATACTAAAACAAGGCCCTAAGGCAAAACAACATCATATGATCATAAGACTAATGCAGCGACCTTCGCTCCATTTCTCGCTCGTAGATCGACATATCTACTCACCAAACTTATACTTCTATGTAGTTCCTCCACATACAAATGTGAGAACTACATTTGGCATCCAATACCCAAGAAGTAGAATTTGTGAAGTTTAATGTCTATAACATTAATACCTGAAGATTAAGCAACCCCGTTCTTCACATCTTCTTTGAACTTTGGGCAAGTTCAATTATTCTCAAATATTGACTCTTATTCGAATTCCAGTTCACAATTATTCCAATATCAAAACGTGATAAATCGTAAGTGAAAACTCGAAATTTTCTAACCAGCGATTTTATCATGCAATTGAAGCCCTATCTCTCATAAAGTACGAGGGAGCCAACCAGACAATCGACTAACGTCATCCCATGGCTCGAAAGTCTCTAATTTATGTCATTGATGAACTAAGTGTTTTGGATTAGATCACTCTCCGAGGTGAAAATAATCCTAACTTTAGAATTAATCATATGAACTTCTACTTGTTTGCAATTAGTGTCCTACAATTTTGCAGTAGACGCATTCAGATTCCCTAGGAACCCTAGTAGCCTTTTGCCCATGCTCTTTTGTATAACTCATCCCGTATCATAAGAATTTCCCTCTTAGGATCCTTCTCAATCGTCGGCTCTGCAACCTTGAGCATCCCGTGGATCTCACGTAGCGATTTATTCAAACCATTCATATGGAAAATTTAGCCTAAAGGCATCATAACCATCATGATGGGATTGAAGTATGAAATCGGTTGCCAACTCATCATCTTAGGAAAAACCTAGGCGATCACTTTTAATCAAATAATCCAATCATTTGATGCACATGTGGTCCCTTAGGTTCCTCTTTCTCCAGCTTAGCTGAAGCGATGGCCCTGGTCACACCGAACCGCTTAATCATTGCATGTTCCCCGAACATGCTATTGAGTTGTTCAATGATATCATAGGATGTGGTTATCTAACACATTTTTCTTGACATCGTATTTGAGGACCATCCTCAAATTACGTTGTCAATTAAGAAAATATATGTTGTTCAATTTTTTACAATCAAGAATTGAACCAAACTTGAATTGAGTTGATATTTGACATGATAAACTACAAAAGAAAGATAACTAAAGTATTTAAACATCCACAAAGCGGTAAACAAATAAGGTTGTCTATCAAAATTACTTATTTGTTCCATTTTGTTCAATCGATATCTAATATCGTTGTTCCCTTAAACAAAACGATCCCAAGACCCTCATCTTGCGAATCCTTAAGCCGACTGAGTCCGCACTTAAGAAACTCCAAGATAGGTATACATCTCATGTCAATGACATCTAATGTCACTCTCGGTTGACGAGAATCCCATTCTCATCTCATGTCTCGATAGCCACGCCTGCAGTGGATCTATCGATGAGAAAACCAATCTCACTTGTAAGGGTCTAACCCTTACTCCCACTATCCCAAGATAACAAGTAGTACCCCGCTGAGGCGGACCTACAAACTTATGATCGAGGGCTTCATAGGTGTGATGTTTTGGACAAGAAATGTATACTCATTATTTTGGGAACTTGCATGCATAGGTGTTTATATGTAAGTTGAACATTTATAACATAAAACATCCTATAATTAGCAAAGCAATTAAATACGTAATAGAAAGGCCCCTAGAACCTCACAACTCTCAAAAGAAAAGATTAAAACAATAAAACAGACCTTAAACATCTTCTGGACTGGTCCGCGCCCGCCGTTTCAGTTCCGCGCCCGCCGATTTTGGTCAAACCTATCTTGTACCCAAAAAACCAAGAACGGCGCCCGCCGTTTCACAAACGGCGGTCGCCGAACACCACTGGCGGTCGCCGTTTCCAAAACGGCGCCCGCCAAAAGGGTACAAAACCTGGCTGACCAAAAAACAGCCTTTCGGCGGTCGCCGTTTCCAAAACGGCGCCCGCCGAAGCACAAACGGCGCCCGCCGTTTTGCTCCAGCAGCCCGGTTCGCCCGTTTTGCTTCGTTTCTTCTCGTTTTCGCCGGAGAGCCGATATCCAATGTCGATCCATGGATTCAATCCATTGCTTACACATTGAACAATACATATTTGAATAGAAAAAACCTATCTATTACAAAAGATTCCAAGGGACGCAGCCCTCCAAAACTATGGCCAATCGTACGTAAAAAAAACGACAATTTTATTCACCCGACCACTAACGGTGGTCGACCTTATATCTAATCAAATAATCACATAATCACATAAAACAATTAAGCCAATTATGTTGATTTTAAACATATTATGTCCAACAAAAAAGTGTGCACGAGCCCTAGGCTCTGATACCAATTGAAGGTACCGGTATACCGATCTGATCGATATACCGTGTGTTCGGAAGCGTGTAAAGCGATAGATCTACTATGCCATGATCTTAGTGCACACAAATATGTATAGACACACATATATTTATATATATATATATATATATATATATATATATATATATATATATATATATATAGAGAGAGAGAGAGAGAGAGAGAGAGATATCAACGAATTCTTACATTTGGTGATGCGTGGCTCGTTGATGTTGTTTAAGGTGGTGTTGAGTCGATTGAACCACCTTGTTGGATCAGCAACTCGAAGTTCTCCTTGTGAATGACCTCGTCACTCCTTTAGATCGTCCGGATGTGGAAGCCGCACAAATGGCCCGGCCTCTACGTGTTGCACACGAACCCGGATGACGAACACTTTGCTTGATCGAGTCGGTTCTCCTAGAACACTCTCTCCTTTCTCTCTTTGGTGTGAATTTCGTGGGTAAAGATAATGTGTGATGAAAATCTTATTTTCATCCATATTATAACCTCATTATTCACCACATTACACTCCTTTGTAACCTACAACATAATGGGCATCATAATGCACCATTAACATGCAAAAGGGGTTACAAAGGAGGTGAAAGGTCATATGCCACATACACATGCCACTATGCATTGTATGTGATCCCACTTGCTTGTGTGGCATGCCATGTCACACTATGTGACATGCATCCATGCAAGCCATGCATCCCATGCATGTTTATTAAATCCACGTAAATATTGATTCTAAATCAATATATTTATCAAGCAACGTACATCATCTTTGAGTCCGTGTGTGACCCTGTAGGTATGATTTATCGATCAATATTATATTGTTCCCAAAAAATAATATTATCAAATAATCATTTAACATCCATAGACGACCTTATGACTATATCGATTGCACACGTAGGATCGAAGGACATATCCCAACACTCCGGTGATCGGGATTTCGATTGGAGTTGTTGTTCCGCAACTTTGACAACTCCGGATATTCGATCTCCAAAGGGATATCGGTCGAAATTAATTAGATAATTTATTTAATTAATTTTATTTAAATTTATTAATTCTGGGATACCGATTTCCAGCAATTACTGCATAATATTCAGTATTGGAGAGAAAATATTTTTTTCAATTATTTATTGATTATTTTTCATAATGAAATTGATGACTTGAAGTGCTTACATATAGCCACTCATAAGTAGATGTCGTTTGGTTGCTCAGGGCCTCACTTTGATTTCGGTTACCGATTTTCATCATACATTCAACTCTGTTGTAAAAGCTGCTACCGTTTGAATCATTCTAGCTCTTTCTGTTCAACATGCTTGGCCGCTTCATTAGCATGGTGTAAAAACTGTCTTTCTTAATGGTGTTCTTAACACGCCGTATTCTTGGCTCAACCCCTTGGATTGTTGATTCTCGATTTTCTGATCATGTATGTCGATCAAAAAAAGCTTTATATGGTCTCCATCAAGCTCTCCTCGCTTGGTTTCATCGCTTCAATTCCTATCCACCTCTGTAATTTAATTTTAATTTTCAAGAAAATGAATTATTCATTTTTTTAATATTAAACAAAGTATCCTTATAATATATAATTCAGCTAGCAATCGTACTATGTGGCATATTTTTACCCGTTAGATTTTGTTGTGTTCACACCTATTAATAAACAAAGACTATTAAATTAAATTTTTGTTCAGACGGGCAATTAATTAGCGTAATTATTTATAATTAATTAGCATAATTATTTTTAATTAATTAGCGTAATTATTTTTAATTAATTAGTGTAATTATTTATTTTTTTATATAATATAATTTACATTTATAATCTCCTTAATTATACGAAATATTGACTTGAAATATTCAAAATATCACTTTTATTCCTTATTTATCTCATTTAATTACGTTTATTATATTATAAAAATATTTATTTTATAGTACTAAAATTTCCTTTAATTATTATTTTATATATTACTAAAATTAATTAGCTTAATTAAAAGATGATATGAGAGAATCTGCATTTTTTATTAATATATTTAACATGTTAATTAATTAATTTATATTATATAAACAATAAGAATTTAAAGTAAATCTACTCTTTATTTTAAGAACTAAATAAATTTGATATTATCTACTACTCCATCCTAATTTTTTTATTTGTCGTTCTACACATTTGCAAACCTTATTTTAAGAACTAAATAAATTTGATATTATCTATTACTCTCTCCTATTTTTTTTATTTGTCATTCTACACATTTGCACAGTTTTTAATAAATTTTTTTTTTTACCCAAATTACCCTTTCTTTATAGAATTATTTTAAGATAACTATTACTCATATAACTCCTCCCAAGTCCCAACCCCCAACCATAACTAGCCGACTCTTCTTCTTCTTCTTTCGTACCATAAACAATTTTTTTTTATTTACTATTTATTCATAGAATTGAAAAAAGATAAAAAAATCTCATACCATAAACAATTTTTTTTATTTACCATTTACTCGTATAAACAGAGAAAAACTGAATTTGATTAAACAATATAATGTTAATTTTGTTTTCTAAGAGAAACAAAATTAAAAATTAAATTTGATAGTTTAAGAAAAAAAAAATTGAATCTGCGTTAAAACAAATAATAAAAGAGCATAAAATAGAACGGTATTAATTAATGAGGTATTTAAAGTATAAGGGGTATATAAGGAAGATGTTGTCAAAACGACAATTAAAATAGAAAAAATAAAAAAGTGTAGAACGACAAATAATAAAGATTGGAGGGAGTATTTATATCTATCATACAATAATTAAAAAGAGAAGCATATTGTCCTAGGTGGCGAATTCTCAAGCGTCGGATTATCAAGAAAAATGAGAGTGTTCACACTTATCAAGGGCCAAAAATGCTTTAAAAATTTTGAATTTTCCGCTCTTAATTACTCGGTCCGGTTTATTTAACTAAATTACTCGGTTTAGCTTTTTAATCTTAATTAAGTCAGTTTTATGATTCATTAATTTTATTGTTAAAGACGCGTCCTTAATTATAGTAAAGATTTCTGTTTTTTGCAATAACATAATTACTGATTCTTTATTTAATAAATTATTATATACTATAATAAACCTCCTTAATTTAAGCAATAAGATAATTATGCACGCGTCTTTGACTTCAAATCGGCAAAGAATTATTTTTTGATTTTGAAAATACTACAAACCCTAAGGTTCCTTGCCCTATAGAAGGGTCGTACACAATAACTCTTTCCTCACTACCCGTTTCATCATGCATTGATTTATTTTTTCGTTTAATATCTTCATTATTGAATTACTTAATCGACATAAGCAATTCGATAAAAATAAATTAGAAGACTTACTTGTCTTCGATGTGGAAACGTAAATCGAACGAACCGAATCCTCCTGTTGCGTGTTGCTTCTCGTGCTACGCAGTGTCTACAACACTCTCCTGATTGGAGTGTTGAATTGTTCCATCTAAGAACTCTTGGAAATCGATATCCCGGAATTAATAAATTAAATAAAATTAATTATCTAATTAATTCCGACCGAAATCCTTTGGAGATCGAATATCCGGATTGTCTAATGCGGAACCGACAATCCAATCGACTCCCGGTTGCCGGAACTCCGCCACGAACCTCCACGGGGATAGCCCAATCAAACAAACCCGCCACGGGGATAGCCCGTGGCTTGTTCGATCGAGCCACCACGCGTGGGCTCGCGGCTGTTCGTGACAGCCGTGCGGGGCTGCTCGTAGCAGCCCGCGTGAGTCCCGTGCGACGCGTACGGGAGGAGGGGCTGCTCGCCGTGCGAGCAGCAGCGGCACCAGCCCGCTGCCCACGCGATCGAGCACGCGCTCGATCGCATCCCCGGCGTCCAGCCGGGGTCCTTCGTGCGTCGCCGGCGGTCGAAGCCTTAGGGCTTGACCGCCACCCTCGGCGTCCAGCCGAGGGTTCGTCCTCTCGATCCCGGCGAGGATCTCTCGACCTCCCGCGGTCCGGTGATCCTCGATCACCACCGCGAGGTCGATCCTCGTCCCCGGGTTCGTACGTCCCTTGGATCTTGGTTCATGATATTTTCACGATAAATAAACGATAAAATCATAAAGAGGGTTTTACGATTTACCTCGTTCTCGTTGTTCGGAAAAACGTAGAACTCAATTTGATGACCTTGAGATCTTCCCACGTATTCCTTGCACTAGCCCGGACGTCGTGTGGGCGACGATCTACCGAACTCCATGGATCCTCCTCTCTACTTTCTCTCTCTAGAATTGTGATCTTCAAGTTATGAGAATAGAGAAGACCATGTAGTGCTTTTATAGGCTACGTAGGGGATCTTAAGGAGGTGGAATATTGGGCTTCCAATATTGAAGATTAAATTGAGCTCAATGCTCAAGTCCATTAATCCTTATCAATATTAATTAATTCTATTTTCCACTATATAAAATTAATTGCACTCCCAATATTAAATCATATTATATCAAATAATATTTCTCCGGTAGTATTATTTATTCCGTGTATTTAAAATATAAATATCCATGAATAAAATTAATTTATTGCTAATTAATTTATTCATCTCTTATATCCGAGACTAGTACCATTCAACCTTAATCATTATGCGGAACGAATCCACCTGCAGGGTTTACATAATAATTCCTTATGAACTCATCTCGGGGATATTATCAACCCTTCCGGGATACACTTTCCCGTCAAGTATTCACGGCATGCCATATATAAAATATAGTGACCCAACTTAACCGGTAATTAACCCAATAATTAAATCGGTTAATTCCTTTGGTAAATCAAAGTCACTTATATTAAATATACACACCCGCAATAATATCGGGGATTAAGAATAAAATACACTGAGACTCGAATCGATTATCGCCGGCAATCCTAATCGATGAATCTCAACGATCCACTCAATACACCAAGTGTACAAGTGTGATAAAATAATCAAGATAGATTATTTTCTCTCTCACACAACGACTATACCGATGGATTGGTCCGTGTCCATCTAGGTCGTGAGCAACTGTTCGATTAAATACGAGTAACCGATAGTATGATCTTCTGTGCACCCATGCAACACCATACTAACTACAACGTATAAAATCCAGGACTATAATTTGCATATATTTAATTATAAATAATTAAACGCAAATAATTGTTTATTTAATTAAATAGATTAGTGGCAATGGATCGTGAGTTTCCTTTACTTAAATCTAGACATTAAGTACACAACTCCAACAATCTCCCACTTGTACTAAGGTCTAGTCATTTCCTCCAAACTCCCGACTCCCATACTCATCACGTGCTTAAGTTGTACTTCCAAGAAGTACTATGTGAATGAGCACTCTAGGTTGCCGCTCTGAAGTTATCTTGGTGACTACAGCGTCGTCTCCCTCGACGATGACTCGTATCAGGTGGTACTTGCACTATGTGTTATCTTACACTTATGGACTTGTGATTCCTTACCATTTGCCATTGCACCGCTATTTACATAGCCCTTGGTAAATTAAGAATCACATCTAAGTCCCAGAGATTATCCCGGAGTTATACCAAAACTTCCGCTGCCTCTGAGGCCGCTATTTGGTTACCCATGGCAGAGTCCGAAAAGCATCGTGCTTATCACTCTTCCATGTTAAAACTCCTTCTCCTTCAATAGTGAAACACATAGCCTGATATCGACTTACACTGGTCCTCATTCGATTAGAAATCTAAGAGAATGTAATCCAAAGGAAATGTTCGTCTGCTTCGTAGTCTAGAACAGTACTTCGAAAGTACTTTTACGGCAGTCGAATATTCCTTTCCAGGATTACCTTGATATCCTCCCACTATGCTAACCGCATAGCCGATATCAGGTTCTTGTTTTCAACAATGCATTTATTAAGCTTTCCACACTAAAAGTGTAGGAAACTGCTTTCATTGCTTCTATCTCCTTTTGTGTTCCAAAACACATATCCTTAGATAGATGCATTCCGTCTCTGAAAGGTAACGAAACTTTCTCGGAATCTTGCATGTTAAAACGAACTATAATCATATATGTAAGATGTCCAGGAAAAGTACAATGTTCTTTCTAGAGATCCAAGATCTCAAGAACATGTCCAACTTCTTCCTTTATCTTTCATAATGATTCATCTAGACAACCATCATTTTATGTCTGATAACATCTTTACATTGTTGCCAATGATAAGAGTGTCATCTACATAAAACCTCCGAGAAACACCACCTTGTTTTTCATCACGTTTCCAATACACACAATTCGTCTATGCTTTTGATGAATCCATAAAATGGACTATCTCATCAATTTGCAAGTACCAAGAACTCAATGCTTTGTTTCAATCCATAAATGGATCAACTAAGCTTGTACTCTAAATGATCTCGCCTCTTAACAATAATCCTTATTGCTCTCCAAGAAGGCACATTTAGATCTAGTATGGCCTTCATGTAGATCTAGGGATCGATTTCATGTATACTAGGTCCAGAGTCCGATGACTCTCCTAGTCTTATGAATATCTCCGGTTGTCCCACAACCTCCCACTACAATGGCATTCCGGTGTATAAACAGTGATAACAGTAGGTGCAGTTAGTGGTGTACCGCTACTCGGTTCGGCTGGTTCTAAGTCTTAATCTTTCTCTCTCATTTCAAAGTATTACGTAACCTTGGGCTTGTGGTTCATTATATAGTCTTTCTCTAAGAACCGGGCGTTAGAACTTATAACGTCCTTCTGGTTCATAGTACTATTGAACACACATCTTTTGTTCTTCTAGGATATTCTACAATTGCATTTGAATGCGCCGTTGTTTCCAGACATATCCATAGAACATAGGTAGTTCCGTATAACTCATCTTTTACTATCTCTATAAGAGTTCCATTTCTTGTTTACGACACACCATTTCTACACAAGAGTGTATGGTGTAGTCATTCGGGATCAAATCCCAATCTCTGATCAGTATGCTATGCATTCCTCAGACAGGTACTTGCCTCCGCGATCAAATCGCAGGCTAGAAATGGATATACCTTGATGGTTCTCCACAATTGCTTAGTGTCCATTGACTTGTCAAAACACTTGCTTTTGTGGCACATCAGGTATTCTAATCCATTTTTCGAGTAATCATAAAATGAAGTACTCGTACCTTATTGTCTGAGTAGGCATAGGTCTGCATACATCAGAGTCAATCAATTCTTATACTTGTCCGGATCTTACATCTTATATCCATAAAGGATTGCTTAGTCATATTATCTTCCAAATTAGATTCTTAGGTCGGAAGGTCCACTCCTTCAACTTAATTGATCAAAAATCAATTTTCGACCTTTGAACTTCTTATTTGAATAAACATGATTCAGCATAAGAATCCACAAGTATAATTGATAAAGAAATCTCTTATTAGTAAAACGAGTTTTACTACGGTTCGTTGCATTGTGGTGGACTCAGGATCCATCATTTATATATATTGCTAGCTAATGTACCAGAATAGATAATATCATTATTTCTTCTTATAACCATCAAATGATTATTAGAAATAAAATATCTATTTATTAGAAATCCAGAACAAAGTTCTTTCTAATTTGAAAGGTACATAAAAGCAATAACCCAAAATGAAATCCTATAGTATGTCCTCCACTGCAACTGCTGCCTCCTCTACAGCATTGCCCATGTAGACTACGATTTCTTCTTTTCTAAGTCGTCGGGTTTCCTGGAACCCTTGCATTTAAAATGCACATAGCGTTAGTGGTTCCATATCTACACACCAGGTTCCGGTAGATAATACCACTGACTATGTTTTACGACTAAAGAAAAATTTCGTACTTTCTTTGAGAGGATAATCAGACTTCCAGTACCCAGACTGTTTGCATCGAGAACTTCTTGCCTCATGGCTTTCTCGTCCCATCTCGTGGTCCAAGAGACTTAGGACCACTGGGTTTCTTTGCTTGCTTTTCCTTTCCCCCGATTTTGCCCTTAGGTTCGAAACCTTTGGCATTAGCTACAAGAGCTTGCGATTTCCGTCTCAACTCGTCTAAAAGGTCAATCATCTTAAAAACGTGTTTAAGCGTTCCCTCGAATCGACTGGCCTTTATGAGTATCCTCATCGCCTCTTGTCTAGCCGCCTATGTCATGTCTAAACATCTCCTTGAGTTTGAACATGATATCAAAATCAGTCCTTTCCTCATCAGTTAAGACATTTGTAGGCTCGGGAGGACAAAGCTCACTGAGTACAAACTTGTACTCTTTAACAGTCTGGACAATGTCCAGATCTCTATTCCAATCAATACATTTAGGGACCAGTGAGTTTAAATAATCCTTAGGTATCACAGAAAGTGGGTTCAAAGCCATTTCCTAATCTATGAGCACATATAACAACAAACAATCGATTTAATCTCCGATATTATCTCCCTTAAATAATATCATTAAACCACTAATCACATCTAAAATCCCATCAGATATGGCAAGCCACGTGGTGTGGACGTTTACCAATCCAAATGATTTAGCAATTAGATTTGCTTCGGTCATACATCACTTATAGGGGAACCTCGTGGGGAGGAATACTATAATGCGTATCTAAGTGTAAACCATTACTCAGTACCAAAGTAAATCGTTTGGAATTGCTACATCACCGCAAGCCACGTGGTGTGGACGTTTACGACAACTTCACAACTCTTCACAATTTCTTACAACTGTCTACATCAATTAATCCAAAATCCGTCAGCATAGCAAGCCACGTGGTGTGGACGTTTACTACACCAAGAGACTTTTATAATTGACTCCCAATTACTTGATCTATTCAATCTTGTAAATCAAGACGCGGAGAATCATAAGTGAAACTCGAAGCTTCTTACCAGTGATTCACCATGCGAACGACCCTATCTCTCATAAATGAGGGAGCCGAGCAGACAATCGATCTAGTCATCAAATGACACGAAAGTCTCTAATTTGTGTCCTCGACATGACCAAGTGGCTTTGGCTCCATTCCACTCCCCGGGGTGAGAATGAGTCGACTTGAAATCAGTTTTGGAAAGACAAATTAGGCATTGTTTGATAAACTTAATCAATGTTTCTCGTAAGAGGAATTACAAGAATTCTCCTCCAATGGCTTATCTATATGAACTTCGAAAGTTCATAAAAGTCACCAAGAGAACAGCAATGGAGACCATGGATATGTTTCCATACCCTCTCCCACTTAGCTTTTTATAATAAAGGGATACGCTATCTAGTGCATAATTAAATACACATAAGCATGCATACATGAAATAAAGCACATAGAATATAATCACATAATCAAAATAATACTAGAATATTATTTTCCGACTATTATGGCTTTATCGCATCCCCGTATGCGTCTTCTAGTCTTTAGTCTTCGTTCTTTGAATGCTCCATGTGACGGGAATATTAATTCCAATATTTAACTCTATTTATTTTTAATAAATCCAAAAGTTACTTAATTCGAAAATTAAGTCAATCGAATAAATCAAAAATAAAATTAAATATTATTAATATTTTTATTTATTTTATTTTCCCTTTCTACTTCATTAAATCTCTAGAATAATCTATCCAAGACCCACTTGGATTATTCTAGAAGACTTCCATAATGAAATAAGGAAATAAAATAATTTATTTTATTTTCCCTTTCTACTTCATTAAATCTCTAGAATAATCTATCCAAAACCCACTTGGAATATTCTAGATGATTTCCATAATGAAATAAGGAAATAAAATAATTTAGGACTCCTAGTCCTTCCAAATTAATTCTTTTCCTAATCCATTAAAAATTCCATAAAGGAATAATTAAATAAGGAAAAATTAATTTAGGACTCCTAAACTTTCCAAATTAATTATTTTCCTAATCCATTAAAAATTCCATAAAGGAATAATTAAATAGGAAAAATAAATTAATTTATAAATTTATTCATTTTCCTAATCTATGAAAACTCCCAAGAATAGGAATAATCAATAAGGAAAAATAAATTTATTCTAAATTTATTCTTTTCCTATTCCATGAGAATTCCCAAAAATAGGAATACTCAAAATAGGAAAACCGAATAATTTAGGAAAGTAAATCTCGGTTAGGAGTAGCACGGAGTGGGGATCTCCGCACCACCCCCAACCGATCGACCACCACCGAGGAGGAGCACCGCCGCCGCCCCCAGCCGGCGCGCCACCACCACCGGTGGCTAGGCGTGGCCGAGAGCCTCCCGCGGCTGCCCCCTCTCTCTCGGGTCGATCCTCCATGGATCGATCATGGGGATGATCGATCCGAATCCTCCCTCTCGTTCGTCTCCTCCGTCACACTTTTCCGGCGGTCGTTTCGGAATTGATCCAACGTAAATAATTTTACAAAAATAATTTACAATTATCCGGTATCAATTCTCTACATGAAATCGACCTCACAATTTCCGGAAAAAATTAAGAAAAAGCATTCACCACACAAGAACAAATATTGACATCACCGAGAGTTTAATAATCAAGAGCATTATTATGACATTAATTAACAAAAATTAAATCTAGCCATAATAATCGGAAACCCTGCAAGGTAGAACAATTTATCGAAAAATACCATGAACTAAAACCAACGCTCTGATACCAATTGTTGGAAATCGATATCCCGGAATTAATAAATTAAATAAAATTAATTATCTAATTAATTCCGACCGAAATCCTTTGGAGATCGAATATCCGGATTGTCTAATGCGGAACCGACAATCCAATCGACTCCCGGTTGCCGGAACTCCGCCACGAACCTCCACGGGGATAGCCCAATCAAACAAACCCGCCACGGGGATAGCCCGTGGCTTGTTCGATCGAGCCACCACGCGTGGGCTCGCGGCTGTTCGTGACAGCCGTGCGGGGCTGCTCGTAGCAGCCTGCGTGAGTCCCGTGCGACGCGTACGGGAGGAGGGGCTGCTCGCAGTGCGAGCAGCAGCGGCACCAGCCCGCTGCCCACGCGATCGAGCACGCGCTCGATCGCATCCCCGGCGTCCATCCGGGGTCCTTCGTGCGTCGCCGGCGGTCGAAGCCTTAGGGCTTGACCGCCACCCTCGGCGTCCAGCCGAGGGTTCGTCCTCTCGATCCCGGCGAGGATCTCTCGACCTCCCGCGGTCCGGTGATCCTCGATCACCACCGCGAGGTCGATCCTCGTCCCCGGGTTCGTACGTCCCTTGGATCTTGGTTCATGATATTTTCACGATAAATAAACGATAAAATCATAAAGAGGGTTTTACGATTTACCTCGTTCTCGTTGTTCGGAAAAACGTAGAACTCAATTTGATGACCTTGAGATCTTCCCACGTATTCCTTGCACTAGCCCGGACGTCGTGTGGGCGACGATCTACCGAACTCCATGGATCCTCCTCTCTACTTTCTCTCTCTAGAATTGTGATCTTCAAGTTATGAGAATAGAGAAGACCATGTAGTGCTTTTATAGGCTACGTAGGGGATCTTAAGGAGGTGGAATATTGGGCTTTCAATATTGAAGATTAAATTGAGCCCAATGCTCAAGTCCATTAATCCTTATCAATATTAATTAATTCTATTTTCCACTATATAAAATTAATTGCACTCCCAATATTAAATCATATTATATCAAATAATATTTCTCCGGTAGTATTATTTATTCCGTGTATTTAAGATATAAATATCCATGAATAAAATTAATTTATTGCTAATTAATTTATTCATCTCTTATATCCGAGACTAGTACCATTCAACCTTAATTATTATGCGGAACGAATCCACCTGCAGGGTTTACATAATAATTCCTTATGAACTCATCTCGGGGATATTATCAACCCTTCCGGGATACACTTTCCCGTCAAGTATTCACGGCATGTTATATATAAAATATAGTGACCCAACTTAACCGGTAATTAACCCAATAATTAAATCGGTTAATTCCTTTGGTAAATCAAAGTCACTTATATTGAATATACACACCCGCAATAGTTTCGGGGATTAAGAATAAAATACACTGAGACTCGAATCGATTATCGCCGGCAATCCTAATCGATGAATCTCAACGATCCGCTCAATACACCAAGTGTACAAGTGTGATAAAATAATCAAGATAGATTACTTTCTCTCTCACACAACGACTATACCGATGGATTGGTCCGTGTCCATCTAGGTCGTGAGCAACTGTTCGATTAAATACGAGTAACCGATAGTATGATCTTCTGTGCGCCCATGCAACACCATACTAACTACAACTTATAAAATCCAGGACTATAATTTGCATATATTTAATTATAAATAATTAAACGCAAATAATTGTTTATTTAATTAAATAGATTAGTGACAATGGATCGTGAGTTTCCATTACTTAAATCTAGACATTAAGTACACAACTCCAACAGGATCGAGGACGAAACGACGACCGGAAAAGTGTGACGGAGGAGACGAAGAGAGGGAGGGCTCGATCAGCCATCCCCATGGCCGATCTCATGAGGCTCGATCGACCACCATGAGGAGTTCGACTCCTCTAGGTGGGTGGTCGATCATGGTGAGCGCGGGGATCCCCAACCCGCGTTCATCTCGGCCGAGATCATATTCCTAATTTAATTCGGTTTTCCTAATTTGATTATTCCTATTTTTGGGAATTTTCATGGATTAGGAAAAGAATTAATTTAGAATTAATTTGGTCTTATTAATCCTATTTTTGGGAATTTTCATGAATTAGGAAGAGAATTAATTTTGGAAGGATTAGGAGTCCTAAAATTAATTTTTCCTTATTTAAATATTCCTTTATGGAATTTTTAATTGATTAGGAAATGAATTAATTTGGAAGGACTAGGAGTCCTAAATTATTTTATTTCCTTATTTCATTATGGAAATCTTCTAGAATATTCCATGTTGGTCTTGAATAGGATTCTAGAGATTTAATGAAATTAGAAAAGGAAAATAAAAATATTAATAATATTTAATTTTATTTTTGATTTATTCGATTGACTTAATTTTCGAATTAAGTAAGTTTTGGATTTATTAAAAATAAATGAATTTAAATATTGAAATTAATATTCCCGTCACATGGAGCATTCAAGAACGAAGACTGAAGACTAGAAGACGCATACGGGGATGCGATAAAGCCATAATAATCGGAAAATAATATTCTAGTATTATTTTGATTATGTGATAAAAAGCTTGGTCCCATAGTAAGGAACCATGGTCCCATAGTGCTACGAAACACATAGAGCGCAAGTACCACCTGATTCGAGTCATCGTCAAGAGGGGCGATGCGATAAACACCAAGATAGCTTCAGAGGACAACCTAGCGGACCCTTTCACCAAGATACTTCCTAAGGAAGTATATTTCAAGCACTTGGAGGGTTTGGGAGTCAGAAGTTTGGGAGATAAGACTAGACCTTAGTATAAGTGGGAGATTGTTGGAGTAGTATACTTAATGTCTAGATTTGAGTATTATGAACTCCTTGTACACTTTCATTTACCTATTAAATACAAACATTCATTTGCTTTTAATTATTGTTAATTAAATATATGCAAATTATAGTCCTGGATTTTATACGTTGTAGTTAGTATGGTGCGCTGGATATAGGGCAGCGCCCGCTGCCCTAGGGTTGGCAGCAGCGGCTCGGGGGTTCGACGGACATCACGGAACGCTCGTCTTTGCTCGGGACGATACTCCAGTGGGAGGGGTTCGTCTCTTGGTCCTTAGACGAGTCGGTGATGAACCGAGACCGAGACGAGCAACGAGACGAAGATCCGAGAAGACGTGCATCGAAGAATTTTTAAAGGCCATAATAATCGGGCCACGTTAAATGCTTTTTGTGTGTTTACGTGCGTTTTATTATGCTTTAATTTTTATGTGCATGTATGTTATCCCTTCCGTAAAAATTAAGTGGGAGAGGGATTGGAAACAATCCCGCGGTCTCCATTCTCTGTTTTGATAGTGATGTGTGTCACTTACGAGTTGGCTTTAGTGTCATCCTCCCTATCAAATAAAGTTGACACACGGATATCACTGGATCAAAATTCGAATTCAATTGCATTTATAGAATTGAACACTTAAGTTTTTCAAAGCAATGCCTAATCTGTTTTTCAAAGACTAATTTCAACTCGACTCATTCTCACCCCGGGGAGTGGAATGGAGCCAAAGCGCTTGGTTATGTCGATGACACAGATTAGAGACATTTGAGTCATTCGATGACTGGATCGATTGTCTGGTTGGCTCCCTCACTTTGTGAGAGATAGGGCTCAATTGCATGATTGATCGCTGGTTAGAAACTTCGAGTTTCACTTACGAGATATCAAGCTTTGATTAACGAAATTGTGAAATTTATTAAATGGAATTCAATTAACAAAGTTGTTTGTTTAGTAAACGTCCACACTATCGTGGCTTACTAGACGGAAACGGAACTTTGGGTTAATTGAGGCTCGACAGTTATAGGAAATCGTAAAGGGACCGCATGTAAACGTAAACGTCCACACTAACGTGGCTTGCGGTGGGCGTGTAGTTTCCGAGCGGTTAACTTAGTACTGAGGAATGGTATACACTTAGGTACGCTTTACAGTCCTCCCCATCGGAGTCACTGCTGTAATGATGTACGACCGAAGTAAAAGTCCAGTTATAAAATCGTTTGGACTAGTATACGTCCACATGAACGTGGCATGCTAGTCTGATGGGATTTTAGGATTGATTGGTAAATTTAATGATATTAATTAAGGGAGTTAATATCGAATTAAATTTGACGGTTTGATTTGTCTCTTTTATAGATATGGCACTCAACCCACTGTCTGTGATACTAAAAGAGAACAAACTCACTGGTCCGAACTATATTGACTGGAAACGAAACTTGGACATTGTCCTGACTGCTGAGGAGTACAAATATGTACTCCATGAGGATTGTCCTGATTAACCTATAGATACTTCCACTCCTGAGGAAAAGGAAGCTCATCGGAAGTGGGTCAAGGCTAATTAGATGGCGCGGTGCTACTTTTTGGCTTCTATGTCAAATGTGCTGCAACATCAGCATGAGGCCATGACCACTGCCTATGATATGATGCTTAACCTCAAGGAGATGTTTGGTAATCAGGACAAGGCAGCCAGGCAAGATGCTATGAGGCAACTCATGACGGCCACTATGTCCGAAGGAACGCCCGTGAGGGATCACGTTCTTAGGATGATAGGCTATCTGAATGAGATAGAGATTATGGGAGGATCTATCGATGGGGAAACCCAGATCGATATAGTGCTCCAGTCTCTGCCTAAGAGTTTTGAGCAGTTCCGCCTGAACTTTAACATGAACAAGAGGTTATATACGTTGGCGGAACTCCTGACTGAACTCCAGGCGGCAGAGGGAATCTTTAAGAAACCTCAGGCACTTGTGGCTGTGAAACTTCCTGGCCCTCCGGGGACTAAGAGGAAGAATAAGCAAGGACGGAAACCCAGTGGACCCAGAAATGGTGCACCACGGAATGGAGTGAACAAGCCCAAGGGCAAGTGTTTCCGTTGCAAGCAGTCTGGACATTGGAAGTCTAATTGTCCTCTCAGACAAGGAGGTATGAACTTTTCCTTAGTCACTGAAACATGTTTAGCGGTGTTATCCACCGGTACCTGGTGTGTGGATACGGGAGCCACTGATCATGTCTGCAATTCTTTGCAGGGGTTCCAGGAAACCCGGCGGCTTAGAGAGGGAGAGATCACCATCTACATGGGCAACGCTACGAAAGTGGCGGCGGTTGCAGTGGGAGATATTTATTTGTCTTTTAATATTAAAGTTTTGGTATTGAATAATTGTCTTTATGTACCAAATTTTAGAAAGAACCTTGTTTCGGTTTCTAAGTTGGTTTTGAATGGATATTCAGTTTCTTTTGATAATTCTGTTATTGTCAAGAAAAATGGTGATCATATCTGTTCTGGTACATTGATAGGCAACTTATATATACTGAATCCTTATTATTCCACGATGCAACGAGTAGAGTCATATAACACATCTAGTACCAATAAGAGAAAGGAGCCTTATAGGATGAATCAAAAGTACTTATGGCATCTTAGGCTAGGTCATATTAACTTGGGAAGGATTCAAAGGTTGATAACTGATGGAATACTCAGTGATGTGAAAGATGAGGACTTTCCAACCTGCGAATCATGCCTGGAAGGAAAAATGACCAAGCGACCTTTTAGTGATAAAGGGTATATATCCAAGGAAGTACTAGAATTGATTCACTCTGATTTGTGCGGGCCTTTATCTGTCCAAGCGAGAGGAAGTTATGAATATTTCGTAACTTTCACGGATGATTACTCAAGGTATGGTTTTGTATACCTGATGCGCCGCAAGAGCGAGTGCTTTGACAAGTTCAAGGAGTACAAAGCTCTTTTGGAGAACCTTCATGGTAAAACCATAAAGACTCTACGATCTGATCGTGGAGGAGAGTACCTCTCGGGAGAGTTTAAGGCGTACTTATTAGAGAATGGGATTGACTCCCAGATGACTGCACCATACACGCCTCAGCAGAATGGTGTAGCAGAAAGAAGGAATAAGACTCTTATGGAAATGGTAAGATCTATGATGAGTTACTCAGACCTACCAGTTTCGTTCTGGGGATATGCCTTGGAAACAGCGGCGTATATCCTGAACTTAGTTCCTTCTAAATCAGTCCCTAAGACGCCCTCGGAATTGTGGACCGGGCGTAAGCCGAACTTGAAACACATTCGGATCTGGGGTTGTCCAGCACATGTGCTGAAGCATGGGGTTGATAAGTTGGAATCTCGTTCAGATATTCGGTTGTTTATAGGATATCCTAGAGGAACGAAAGGTGGTCTATTTTATAGTCCTAAGGACCAGAAGATCGTTGTTAGCACCAACGCTCGGTTCTTGGAAGAGGATTATATAATGGACCACAAGCCCAAGAGTGAGATAATACTAAACGAACTGAGAGGGGACGATCAAGGCTTAGATCCAACCCTACCGGGTGATACGCCACCACAGTCTGCACCTGTAGTTACTGAGGTTACACCGGAGCGTCGTCGTAGTGGGAGGGTTGTTCGACAACCCGACAGGTTCATGTTTATAGGTGAGTCTTCGGACTTGTTACCTGGAGAACATGAAGCCGATCCCTGGACCTACGACGAGGCTCTTAAAGATCAAGATGCTCAGTCTTGGCAAAAGGCGATGAAATCTGAGATTGAATCAATGGATTCAAATCAGGTCTGGAATCTTGTAGCACCGCCCAAAGGTGTAAAAGCCATTGGTTGCAAGTGGGTGTACAAGAGAAAAACAGGGTCTGACGGGAAGGTGGAAACCTTCAAGGCTAGGCTTGTTGCGAAAGGGTATACTCAGAAAGAAGGGATCGATTATGAGGAAACCTTTTCCCCGGTAGCCATGCTAAAGTCGATCCGGATTCTTTTGTCTATAGCATCTTATATGGATTATGAGGTGTGGCAAATGGACGTCAAGACAGCATTCTTGAATGGGAATCCTGACGAGACCATTTACATGAGACAGCCAGAAGGTTTCATCAAGAAAGGCCAAGAGCATCTAGTGTGTAAGCTAAACCGATCCATTTATGGATTGAAGCAAGCTTCTAGATCTTGGACATGCGGTTTGATGAGGTTATCCAGTCTTATGGATTCATTCAAAGCATGGACGAGTCGTGTGTATACCGGAGAAGTGACGGAAACAGTGTGGCGTTTCTCGTGCTTTATGTAGACGACATTCTTCTAATTGGAAACAATGTGAAGATTTTGTCGGACATAAAGGGATGGTTGTCCAAGCAATTCGATATGAAGGACTTAGGACAAGTTGGGCATGTTCTTGGGATCAAGGTTATAAGGGATCGTCAGAAAAGAACATTAAGCTTGTCCCAAGCCTCATATATTGATACGATTCTGGCTCGTTTCAACATGCAGAATTCCAAGAGAGGTGCTCAACCTTTCTGCCATGGAATTCATCTACCTAAAGACATGTGTCCCAAAACACAAAAGGATATAGATTACATGAAGAAGGTTCCTTATGCTTCGGCAGTAGGAAGTCTAATGTATGCCATGTTGTGCACGAGACCTGATATCTGCTATGCCGTAGGCATGGTAGCTAGATATCAGAGTAACCCTGGACAGGGTCACTGGACTGTTGTAAAGAACATACTTAAGTACCTGCGAAGGACTAGGAATTATGTTCTGAGTTACAAAGCGTCCGAGTTTGATTCCTATTGGTTACACAGACTAGGATTTCCAATCTGATAAGGATCATCGAAAGTCTACATCAGGCTATGTGTTCACATTGGGAGGTGGAGCAGTCTCATGGAAGAGTGTTAAGCAGAAATGCATTTCGGACTCTACCATGGAAGCCGAATATGTAGCAGCCTCTGAGGCAGCTTAAGAATCGGTGTGGCTCCGGAACTTCCTTATGGACTTGGATGTGGTTCCTAATTTGCCTAGAGCTATCACAATTTATTGTGACAATAGCGGTGCAGTGGCAAATGCGAAGGAACCACGAGCCCACAATGCGAGTAAACACATAGATCGCAAGTACCACCTGATTAGAGACATCGTCAAGAGAGGCGATGCAGTTGTCACCAAGATTGCATCAGCGGATAACCTGGCTGACCCCTTTACGAAGGCACATCCCGCGGAAGCGTTCAAGAGACACGTGAAGGGGATGGGTATCGGATGTATGGTAGAGGGCAACTAGACTTTTAGTATAAGTGGGAGATTGATGGAGTTATATTCTAAATGTCTAGTTTAGTGACAATATGGAACTCCTTATCTGTGTTTTTCATTATCTATTAATCAAACTGTCGGCATTTTGTCTTTCATGTACTTTATGCGATAGTCCTAGATATATACGTTGTAGACAGTATGGCGTGAGGAGACACGCGGAAGATCATACTGTCGGTTACTCGTATACTATCGAACAGAAGCTCACGACTTAGATGGACAGGGACAATCCATCGGTACGTCGTAGTGTGACTGGGTAATAGTTGGTCTTGACTATTATGTTACACTCGTACACTTGGTGTATTGAGCAGGACCACGGGAGGGCGTTTGATTTATACTAATCGAAGTAATCGAAGTAATCATGTAAACCTTGCAAGTGGATTTGATCCGCATGATAATAAAGTTGAGTGGTACTATTCTCGGAATTATAAGAGATGAATAAATAATATTAGCAATAAATATAATTTATTCATGGACATTTATATTTTAAACATGCGGAATAAATAATACTACCGGAGAATATTATTTGATATAATATGGTATAATATTGGGAGTGCAATTATATTTATATAGTGGAGTTAATCATATAATTAATATTAATGGATTAATAGATTTGGGCTTGGGCTCAATTTAATCATTAATATTGGAAGCCCAATATTCCACCTCCTTAAGGTCCCCTACGTAGCCTATAAAAGCACTCCTATGGTCTTCTCTATTCTCATAACTTGAAGATCACAATTCTAGAGAGAGAAAGTAGAGAGAGAAGGTGATCCATGGAAGCTTGATAGATCGTCGCCCACACGACGTTCAAGCTAGTGCAAGGAATACGTGGGAAGACTTCAAGGTCATCAAAAGTTCTTCGTTTTACCAAACAACGAGAACGAAGTATAAATCGTAAAAACCCTATTTATGATTTTATCGTTCTATTTATCGTGAAAATACCGTAGAACCAAGATCCGAGAAACGAACCCCGGACGAGAGACGAACGGGTGGTGGCGGTGCGAACCGCCGGACCACCGGCGATCATCCCCGTGGGGATCGAGACGCGTGCATGGGGTCGAACCCCGGATGGACGTCGGGGGTGCGATCGATCGTGAAGATCGATCGCGGGGTGCGGGCTGGTGCCGCGCCCCTTGATGGAGTTATATTCTAAATGTCTAGTTTAGTGACAATATGGAACTCCTTATCTGTGTTTTACATTATCTATTAATCAAACTGTCGGCATTTTGTCTATCATGTACTTGAATGCAATAGTCCTAGATGTTGGAAATCGATATCCCGGAATTAATAAATTTAAATAAATAAATTATCTAATTAATTCCGACCGAAATCCTTCGAATATCCGGATTGTCTAAATTGCGGAACCGACAACCCAATCGAAATCCTTTCGCCGGAAAACAACCACGAACCACCATGCGAACCGGGCCCGACCGAACAACCACCGTCGCGGGATAAACCCGCGGCATGTCCAGCCGAGCCCCGCGAGGGGCTCGCGATCGAACACGATCGCCGGGGATGCACGCGCATCCCCGCGGGCTGCTCGTAGCAGCCCCCGGCGGTGAGTCCGGCTACTCACCGCCACCGCCGTGGAGGAGGGGCGTCTGCCCAGCGGACAGCCGCGGCACCAGCCCGCGGCGCCCCAGCGATCGACCACCGTGGTCGATCGCACGCCCCGGCGTCCAGCCGGGGCTCCTCCGTTGCGCGATCGGCGATCGTGCCCTAGGGCCGATCGCCACCCTCGGCGGGTTTTTCGTGTGATCCCGGCGGGGATCTCCCGACCTCCCGCGGTCCGGTGATCTTCGATCACCACCGCGAGGTCGATCCCCATCCCCGGGTTCATCCCCCGGATCTTGGTTCATGATATTCTTACGATAATTTAAACGATAAAATCATAAAGAGGGTTTTACGATTTACCTCGTTCTCGTTGTTCGGAAAAACGTAGAACTCAATTTGACGACCTTGAGATCTTCCGACGTATTCCTTGCACTAGCTCGGACGTCGTGTGGGCGACGATCTACCGAACTCCATGGATCTCCCTCTCTACTTTCTCTCTCTAGAATTGTGATCTTCAAGTTATGAGAATAGAGAAGACCATGTAGTGCTTTTATAGGCTACGTAGGGGATCTTAAGGAGGTGGAATATTGGGCTTCCAATAATAGTGATTAAATTGAGCCCAATCCCAAATCTATTAATCCTTACTATTATTAATTAATTTATTTTCCACTATATAAATTAATTGCACTCCCAATATTAAACCATATTATATCAAATAATATTTCTCCGGTAGTATTATTTATTCCGTGTATTTAAGATATAAATATCCATGAATAAAATTAATTTATTGCTAATTAATTTATTCATCTCTTGTATCCGAGAATAGTACCATTCAACCTTAATTATTATGCGGAATAAATCCACTTGCAAGGTTTACATAATAATTCCTTATGAACTCATCTCGGGGATATTATCAACCCTTACAGGATACACTTTCCCGTCAAGTATTCACGGCATGCCATATATAAAATATAGTGACCCAACTTAACCGGTAATTAACCCAATAATTAAATCGGTTAATTCCTTTGGAAAATCAAAGTCACTTATATTAAATATACACACCCGCAATAATATCGGGGATTAAGAATAAAATACACTGAGACTTAAATCGATTATCGCCGGCAATCCTAATCGATAAATCTCAAACGATCCGCTCAATACACCAAGTGTACAAGTGTGATAAAATAATCAAGATAGATTATTTTCTCTCTCACACAACGACTATACCGATGGATTGGTCCGTGTCCATCTAGGTCGTGAGCAACTGTTCGATTAAATACGAGTAACCGATAGTATGATCTTTTGTGTGTCCATACAACACCATACTAACTACAACGTATAAAATCCAGGACTATAATTTGCATTTAATGCAAATAATTGTTTATTTAATTAAATAGATTAATGGCAATGGATCGTGAGTTTCCGTTACTTAAATCTAGACATTAAGTACACAACTCCAACAATCTCCCACTTGTACTAAAGTCTAGTCATTTCCTCCAAACTCCCGACTCCCATACTCATCACGTGCTTAAGTTGTACTTCCAAGAAGTACTATGTGAATGAGCACTCTAGGTTGCCGCTCTGAAGTTATCTTGGTGACTACAGCGTCGTCTCCCTCGACGATGACTCGTATCAGGGGGTACTTGCACTATGTGTTATCTTACACTTATGGACTTGTGATTTCTTACCATTTGCCATCGCACCGCTATTTACATAGCCTTTAGCAAATTAAGAATCACATCTAAGTCCCAGAGATTATCCCGGAGTTATACCAAAACTTCCGCTGCCTCTGAGGCCGCTATTTGGTTACCCATGGCAGAGTCCGAAAAGCATCGTGCTTATCACTCTCCCATGTTAAAACTCCTTCTACTTTAATAGTGAAACACATAGCTTGATATCGACTTACACCGGTCCTCATTCGATTAGAAATCTAAGAGAATGTAATCCAAAGGAAATGCTTGCTTGCTCCGTAATCCAGAACATAGTCTCCAGTACTTCGAAAGTACTTAAAATGTTCATTACAGCAGTCAAGTATTCCTTTCCAGGATTACCTTGATATCCTCCCACTATGCTAACCGCATAGCCGATATCAGGTTCTTGTTTTCAAAATCGCATTTATTAAGCTTTCCACACTCGAAGTGTAGGAATCCGCTTTCATTGCTTCTATCTCCTTTTGTGTTCCAAAACACATATCCTTAGATAGATGCATTCCGTTTCTGAAAGGTAACGAACCTTTCTCGGAATCTTGCATGTTAAAACGAACCATAATCGTATAAGATATCTAGAGAAGTACAATGTTCTTTTCTTGAGATCCTAGATCTTAAGAACATGCTCTAACTTCTTCTTTATCTCATATATCTATTTTTCTAGACAACCATCATTTTATGTCTGACAACATCTTTACATTGTTACCAATGATAAAATGCTATCTACATAAAACCTCCGAGAAACACCACCTTGTTTCCATCACGTTTCCCATACACTCGATTCGTCTATGCTTTGATGAATCCATAAAATAGACTATCTCATCAATTTGCAAGTACCACGAACTCAATGCTTTGTTCCAATCCATAAATGGATCAACTAAGCTTGTACTCTAAATGATCTCGCCTCTTAGCAATAATCCTTATTGCTCTCCAAGAAGGCACATTTAGATCTAGTACTGCCTTCATGTAGTTCTAGGGATCGATTTCATGTATACTAGGTCCAGAGTCCGAAGACTCTCCTAGTCTTATGAATATCTCCGGTTGTCCCACAACCTCCCACTACAATGGCATTCCGGTGTATAAACAGTAATAACAGTAGGTGCAGTTAGTGGTGTACCGCTACTCGGTTCGGCTGGTTCTAAGTCTTAATCTTCGTTCTCTCTCATTTCAAAGTTTCACGTTACTTTGGGCTTGTGGTTCATTACATAGTCTTCCTCTAAGAACCGGGCGTTAGAACTTATAACTTCCCTCTGGTTCATAGTACTATTGAACACACATCTTTTGTTCTTCCAGGATATTCTACAACTGCATTTGAATGCGCCGTTGTTTCCAGACATATCCATAGAACATAGGTAGTTCCGTATAACTCATGCTTTTACTATTTCTATAAGAGTTCCATTTCTTGTTTATGACACACCATTTCTACACTAAAAGTGTATGGTGTAGTCATTTGGGATCATCCCAACCTCTGATCAGTATGCCATGCATTCCTCAGACATGTACTTGCCTCTGCGATCAAATCGCAGGCTACAAATGGATATACCTCAATGGTTCTCCACAATTGCTTAGTGTCCATTGACTTGTCAAAACACTTGCTTTTTTTTTTTTTGGCACATCAGGTATTCAATCCATTTCTCGAGTAATCATCAAATGAAGTACTCGTACCTTGTTGTCTGAGTAGATATAGGTCTGCATACATCAGAGTCCATCAATTCTAATACTTGTCCGGATCTTATATCTTATATCCATAAAGGATTGCTTAGTCATGTTATCTTCCAAATAAGATTCTTAGGTCGGAAGGTCCACTCCTTCAACTTAATTGATCAAATATCAATTTTCGACCTTTGAACTTCTTATTTGAATAAACATGATTCAGCATAAGAATCCACAAGTATAATTGATAAAGAAATCTCTTATTAGTAAAATGAGTTTCACTACGGTTCGTTGCATTGTGGTGGACTCAGGATCCATCATTTATATATTGCTAGCCAATGTACCAGAATAGATAATATCATTATTTCTTCTTATAACCATCAAATGATTAAAAGAAATAAAATATCCATTTATTAGAAATCCAGAACAAGGTTCTTTCTAATATGAAAGGTACATAAAAGCAATAACCCAAAATGAAATCCTATAAAATGTCCTCCACTGCAACTGCTGCCTCCTCTACAGCATTGCCCATGTAGACTACGATTTCTTCTTTTCCAAGTCGTCGGGTTTCCTGGAACCCTTGCATTTAAAATGCACATACCGTCAGTGGTTCCATATTTACACACCAGGTTCCGGTAGATAATACCACTGACTATGTTTTACGACTAAAGAAAATTTCGTACTTTCTTTGAGAGGATAATCAGACTTCCAGTACCCAGACTGTTTGCATCGAGAACACTTGCCTATTGGCTTTCTCGTCCCATCTCGTGGTCCAAAAAGAACCACTGGGTCTCTTTTGCTTTCTTGTCCTTTCCCCCGATTCATGCCTTTAGTTTCGAAACCTTTGACATTGGCCACAAGAGCTTGCGATTTCCGTCTCAACTCGTCTAAAAGGTCAATCATCTCAAAAACGTTTTTAAGCGTTTCCTCGAAGTGACTGGCCTTTATGAGTATCCTCATCGCTTCTTGTCTAGCCGCCTATGTCAATAGGTTTGGGAGGACAAAGATCATTGAGTACAACCTTGTACTCTTTAACAGTCCGGGCAATGTCTAGATCTCTATTCCAATCAGTACATTTAGGGACCAATGAGTTTAAATCCTTACGTATCACATAAAGTGGGTTCAAAAGTCATTTCCTAATCTATGAGCACATATAACAACAAACAATCGATTTAATCTCCGATATTATCTCCCTCAAATAATATCATTAAACCACTAATCACCTCTAAAATCCCATCAGATAAGTCAAGCCACGTTCGTGTGGACGTTTACCTATCCAAATGATTTAGCAATTAGATTTGCTTCGGTCGTACATCAATTATAGCGTTACTTCGTTGGGAAGAATACTATAAAGCGTACCTAAGTGTAAACCATTACTCAGTATCCAAGAAGATTGTTTGGGACACGTATATTCACCGCAAGCCACGTTCGTGTGGACGTTTACGTTAACATACGCTCCTTTACTCCCTTCTATAACTGTCTACATCAATCGTTCCAAAATCCCATTCAATGTAGCAAGCCACGTTCGTGTGGACGTTTACTACATCAAAAGACTTTTACAATTGAAATCCAATTACTTGATCCATTCGATCTTGTAAATCAAGACGCGGAGAATCATAAGTGAAACTCGAAGTTTCTAACCAGTGATTCACCATGCGAACGACCCTATCTCTCATAAATGAGGGAGCCGAGCAGACAATCGATCTAGTCATCAAATGACACGAAAGTCTCTAATTTTTGTCCTCGACATGACCAAGTGGCTTTGGCTCCATTCCACTCCCCGGGGTGAGAATGAGTCGACTTGAAATCAGTTTTGGAAAGACAAATTAGGCATTGTTTGATAAACTTAATCAATGTTTCTCGTAAAAGGAATTACAAGAATTCTCCTCCAATGACTTGTCTATACGAACTTCAAAAGTCCATAAAAATCACCAAGAGAACAGCAATGGAGACCATGGATATGTTTCCATACCCTCTCCCACTTAGCTTTTTATAACAAAGGGATACGCTATCTAATGCATAATTAAATACACATAAGCATGCATACATGAAATAAAGCACATAGAATATTATCACATAATCAAAATAATACTAGAATATTATTTTCCGACTATTATGGCTTTATCGCATCCCCGTATGCGTCTTCTAGTCTTTAGTCTTCGTTCTTTGAATGCTCCATGTGACGGGAATATTAATTCCAATATTTAAATCTATTTATTTTTAATAAATCCAAAAGATACTTAATTCGAAAATTAAGTCAATCGAATAAATCAAAAATAAAATTAAATATTATTAATATTTTTATTTATTTTATTTTCCCTTTCTACTTCATTAAATCTCTAAAATAATCTATCCAAGACCCACTTGGAATATTCTAGAAGACTTCCATAATGAAATAAGGAAATAAAATAATTTATTTTATTTTCCCTTTCTACTTCATTAAATCTCTAGAATAATCTATCCAAGACCCACTTGGAATATTCTAGATGATTTCCATAATGAAATAAGGAAATAAAATAATTTAGGACTCCTAGTCCTTCCAAATTAATTCCTTTCCTAATCCATTAAAAATTCCATAAAGGAATAATTAAATAAGGAAAAATTAATTTAGGACTCCTAAACTTTCCAAATTAATTATTTTCCTAATCCATTAAAAATTCCATAAAGGAATAATTAAATAAGGAAAATAAATTAATTCCAAATTAATTCTTTTCCTATTCCATGAGAATTCCCAAAAATAGGAATATTCAAAATAGGAAAACCGAACTAATCTTAAGAAAAATAATTCTTTTCCTAATCCATAAAAATTCCCATAAAATAGGAATAATTATATTAGGAAAACCGAATTATATTAGGAATAGGATCTTTACCGGGATTAACACGGAATGGGGATTTCCGGTCTTTCCCCGAGCTCGGCCGAGGAGCACGCCCACCACCGCCACCACCCAACCGGCGCGCCACCACCGCCGGTGACATCGCACGGCCGAGGGTGCGGTCGAGTGCCCCCCCCCCCCCCCCCCCCCACGCGCTCGATCCATGGTTCGGCTATGGGGATAGCCGAACCGAGCCCTAACCCTCTCTTCGTCTCCTCCGTCACACTTTTCCGGTCGTCGTTTCGGAATCGATCCAACGTAAAATAAATTACAAATTTATTACTACGCTATCCGGTATCGATTCTCTTCATGAAATCGACCTCATACAATTTCCGGAAAAATTAAGAACAAGCATTCACCACACAAGAACAAATATTGACATCACCGAGAGTTTAATAAACAAGAACATTATTATGACATTAATTAACAATAATTAAATCTAGCCATAATAATCGGAAACCCTGCAAGGTAGAACAATTTATCGAAAAATACCATGAACTAAAACCTGCGCTCTGATACCAATTGTTGGAAATCGATATCCCGGAATTAATAAATTTAAATAAATAAATTATCTAATTAATTCCGACCGAAATCCTTCGAATATCCGGATTGTCTAAATTGCGGAACCGACAACCCAATCGAAATCCTTTCGCCGGAAAACAACCACGAACCACCATGCGAACCGGGCCCGACCAAACAACCACCGCCGCGGGATAAACCCGCGGCATGTCCAGCCGAGCCCCGCGAGGGGCTCGCGATCGAACACGATCGCCGGGGATGCACGCGCATCCCAGCGGGCTGCTCGTAGCAGCCCCCGGCGGTGAGTCCGGCGACTCACCGCCACCGCCGTGGAGGAGGGGCGTCTGCCCAGCGGACAGCCGCGTCACCAGCCCGTGGCGCCCCAGCGATCGACCACCGTGGTCGATCGCACGCCCCGGCGTCCAGCCGGGGCTCCTCCGTTGCGCGATCGGCGATCGTGCCCTAGGGCCGATCGCCACCCTCGGCGTCCAGCCGAGGGGTTTTTCGTGTGATCCCGGCGGGGATCTCCCGACCTCCCGCGGTCCGGTGATCTTCGATCACCACCGCGAGGTCGATCCCCATCCCCGGGTTCATCCCCCGGATCTTGGTTCATGATATTCTTACGATAATTTAAACGATAAAATCATAAAGAGGGTTTTACGATTTACCTCGTTCTCGTTGTTCGGAAAAACGTAGAACTCAATTTGACGACCTTGAGATCTTCCGACGTATTCCTTGCACTAGCTCGGACGTCGTGTGGGCGACGATCTACCGAACTCCATGGATCTCCCTCTCTACTTTCTCTCTCTAGAATTGTGATCTTCAAGTTATGAGAATAGAGAAGACCATGTAGTGCTTTTATAGGCTACGTAGGGGATCTTAAGGAGGTGGAATATTGGGCTTCCAATAATAGTGATTAAATTGAGCCCAAGCCCAAATCTATTAATCCTTACTATTATTAATTAATTTATTTTCCACTATATAAATTAATTGCACTCCCAATATTAAACCATATTATATCAAATAATATTTTTCCGGTAGTATTATTTATTCCGTGTATTTAAAATATAAATATCCATGAATAAAATTAATTTATTGCTAATTAATTTATTCATCTCTTGTATCCGAGAATAGTACCATTCAACCTTAATTATTATGCGGAATAAATCCACTTGCAAGGTTTACATAATAATTCCTTATGAACTCATCTCGGGGATATTATCAACCCTTACGGGATACACTTTCCCGTCAAGTATTCACGGCATGCCATATATAAAATATAGTGACCCAACTTAACCGGTAATTAACCCAATAATTAAATCGGTTAATTCCTTTGGAAAATCAAAGTCACTTATATTAAATATACACACCCGCAATAATATCGGGGATTAAGAATAAAATACACTGAGACTTAAATCGATTATCGCCGGCAATCCTAATCGATAAATCTCAAACGATCCGCTCAATACACCAAGTGTACAAGTGTGATAAAATAATCAAGATAGATTATTTTCTCTCTCACACAACGACTATACCGATGGATTGGTCCGTGTCCATCTAGGTCGTGAGCAACTGTTCAATTAAATACGAGTAACCGATAGTATGATCTTCTGTGTGTCCATACAACACCATACTAACTACAACGTATAAAATCCAGGACTATAATTTGCATTTAATGCAAATAATTGTTTATTTAATTAAATAGATTAATGGCAATGGATCGTGAGTTTCCGTTACTTAAATCTAGACATTAAGTACACAACTCCAACACTAGATATATATGTTGTAGACAGTATGGCGTGAGGAGACACGCGGAAGATCATACTGTCGGTTACTCGTATTCTATCGAACAGAAGCTCACGACTTAGATGGACAGGGACAATCCATCGGTACGTCGTAGTGTGACTGGGTAATAGTTGGTCTTGACTATTATGTTACACTAGTACACTTGGTGTATTGAGCAGGAGCACGGGAGGGCGTTCGATTTATACTAATCGACGTAATCGAACTAGACCTCAGATATTACGGATAAACGAATTCCTAATCCCTATATAATTATAGGTGCGTTTGTCCAATTCTCGGTTCTTTAACTTGAAATCGATTAATTAAGGAATTGCGTTTACGTATTCCAAGTTAATTAATATTTCAATTTAGCCCTTAATTAATTTATCCTAAGGTCCCTAACGTAACTCTATATAAACCCCCTCCCGTACTCTCCTAAAACCTAACATTCGCCGCTATTTCATTTTGCTAAGAAAAACAATTGTGTTAACGCAATTATTATTTTTCTCTGTAAAATTAAATTAGTTTGCGCTAATATTTTTCTCTGAGAGAGAAAAAGATATATTAACGCTGCTGTTGATAGAGAGAGTACAGACGGGAGAACTCCAGCGGATCGTTGCCCACACAACGGTTGGAGAAGGGGATCTGAGGCATACGTTAGAAGCATCTAAGGTCTCAACAATCGACCGAGAGGTTTGAGATCGGAACTTTTATTCCGCAATTATTCCATCTCGTTTTATCTCGTTGAACATACATGAACGTGGATCGGGTTCCGGGGTCGTGGATCGTATTCCTCGACTACTGGGGGTTCTAGGACCTCCGGAACGGTAGTCGGATGAGAAAAAACGACCCGGAAACGAGCCCGGAACAGCAACGTCGCGTTGCTGTTCGCGGACGAACAGCGCCCGCTGGTGGGCAAACAGCGACCGCTGTTTGCAGCTCCACCAGCGACCGCTGGTCTGCAATCAGCGGGCTCTGATTGGGTGCAGACCAGCCCCGTTTCGCGCGGTTGTCCTTCGGGGCAATGGCTGGGCTTGAATCGGGGCACGGGCTGGGAAAGCGAACGAAGTAGTGACTTCGGATGTCGACTGGGATGGTTCGGATGTTCGAGCGATCGAACGAACGCATCCCGGGTAGTCGATTTCTAACAATTGGTATCAGAGCCGGTTATACGTTCTTTGTATTGTTTGCGAGTTTGTTTTGCAGGATCACCCGATTATTATGGTCATGTTTTATTGTACTGTATGTTGTGGTGTGTTAAACTCTCGGGATTGTCGAGATCTTTGTTTTATACAACGTTGCTTGTTTGTAATAGTTTAAAACGACGGGTTGAGTCGTTTAGGGTTTTTCGTTTTTCGTTTATCCGGATGTATAGGATCGATCATTCCTGTATAGGATCGATGCCGGAAGTAGTTAGTTTACATATGTAATGTTACTGCTGCTTGGTGGATCGAGAGAAGATCGAAGGACGGACGAACGAAGGTCGAGGAGTCGAACCCGCGGCTGCTGTGCACGAACGGCGCCCGCTGGAGGGCAAACGGCGGTCGCCGTTTGCAGCTCCTCCAGCGACCGCTGTTCCTCATGCTGGAATTCGATATCCCGGGGTATCAAAAAATGCGGAACCGATAACCCCGACCGAAATCCCGTCGCCGGAAACCGATCACGAGCACCACGATATCCGGAGCTCAACCGGAGAGTCGCCGCGGGATGAACCCGCGGCCGCAACCCTAGCCGAGCCCCACCGTGGGCTCGCGATCGCGTGCGATCGCATGGGGCTGCTCCGGCAGCCCCGGGCGGCGGTGAGTCCGGCGACTTCACCGTCGTCGCCGCCGTGAGGAGGGGCGCCAGCTGAGGCACCAGCCCTCGGCAGCCCCGCGATCGACCTCACGGTCGATCGCTCGCCCCGGCTCCAGCCGGGGCTTCCCTCTCGCGCACGCCGCGATCAAACCCTAGGTTCGATCGCACCCCTCGGCTCCCAGCCGAGGGTCCTTCGAACGTTCGCCGGGGATCTCGAATCCCCGTCCCCGAAGTTCGTCGTTTTCCCGGATCTTGTGTTCATGTATATGTCACAATTTAATTCACATAAATTCACACGAAGGAGTTTATGATTTGTACCTTTTGATTTGTTGTGCGGAGAAACAAAATCAATCGAAGACCTTTGAATCTTCCCACGTATTCCTTGCACTCCGTTCGAACGTCGGGTGGGCGACGATCTATCGAACTCCTATGGATCTCCTTCAACTCTCTAGAATATCAAGTATGATAATTCTTGTCTTATTCAAGTTATGAATTATGAAGGCCATGTAGTGCTTTTATAGGCTACGTAGGGGATCTAAAGGAGGTGGAATATTGGGCTTCCAATATTGAAGATTAAATTGAGCCCAATGCTCAAGTCCATTAATCCTTATCAATATTAATTAATTTATTTTCCACTATATAAATTAATTGCACTCCCAATATTAAACCATATTATATCAAATAATATTTCTCCGGTAGTATTATTTATTCCGTGTATTTAAGATTTAAATATCCATGAATAAAATTAATTTATTGCTAATTAATTTATTCATCTCTTTAATCCGAGACTAGTACCATTCAACCTTAATTATTGTGCGGAACGAATCCACTCATGAGGTTTACACAATAATTCCTTATGAACTCATCTCGGGGATATGATCAACCCTTCCGGGATACACTGTCCGGTCAATCATTCACGGCATGCCATATATGAAATATAGTGACCCAACTTAACCGGTAATTAACCCAATAATTAAATCGGTTAATTCCTTTGGTAAATCAAAGTCACTTATATTAAATATACACACCCGCAATAATATCGGGGATTAAGAATAAAATACACTGAGACTCGAATCGATTATCGCCGGCAATCCTAATCGATGAATCTCGACGATCCGCTCAATACACCAAGTGTACAAGTGTGATAAAATAATTAAGATAAATTATTTTCTCTCTCACACAACGACTATACCGATGGATTGGTCCATGTCCATCTAGGTCGTGAGCAACCATTTGATTATATACGAGTAACCGATAGTATGATCTTCTGTGTGCCCATGCAACACCATGCTAACTACAACGTATAAAATCCAGGACTATAATTTTGCATAATTAATTAATAAATAATTAAACGCAAACAATTGTTTATTAATTTAATAGGTTAAATGCCATGACCGGGAGTTTACCGATACTTAAATCTAGACATTAAGTACACAACTCCAACAATCTCCCACTTGTACTAAGGTCTAGTCATTTCCTCCAAACTCCCGGTTCCCATACTCATCACGTGCTTAAAGTGTACTTCCGAGAAGTACTATGTGAGTGAGCAATCTAGGTTGCCGCTCTGAAGTTATCTTGGTGACTACTACGTCGTCTCCCTCGACGATGACTCGTATCAGGTGGTACTTGCACTATGTGTTATCATCACTTTTAGACTTATGACTTCTTCCGGTTTACCATGCACCGCTATGTAATAGCCTTTGATAAACCAAGAGTCATATCCAAGTCTTAGAGGTTATCCCAGAACCTAACCAAAACTTCCGCTGCCTCTGAGGCTGCTATTCGGTTATGAGAGAGTCCGAGAAGCGTCCTGCTTATCACTCTTTCATATTAAAAGTTCCACCTCTCCAAAAGTGAACACATAGCCTGATATCGACTTACACTGGTCCTTCTCTGATTTGGGATCTGAGAAAATGTAATCTAAGAAGATTTCGTCTCGCTTAATAATCCAGTACTTTGCAAGTACCATTACAGCATTTGAAATTCTCTTGTCAAGATTACTTTGATATCCTCCCACTACGCAAACCGCATAGTTGATATCAGGTTCTTGTTTTCCAACAATGCATTTAAGCTTTCCACACAAAGTGTAGGAAACTGCTTTGTATTATCTATCTCCTTTATGTGTTCGAAACACATAACTTTAGATAGATATATTTATTCTGTCTCTGAGAGGTGACAACCTTTCTCAGAACTTATGCATGTTAAAACAAACCATAATCGTATAAGATGTCTAGGAGAAGTACAATGTTCTTATCTCTAGATCATAAGATCTTAAGAACACGCTCTAACTTCTACTCAATCTTATATCCCGATTAATTTAGACAACCATCATTTTATGTCTGACAACATCTTTACATTGTTGCCAATGATAAAATGTTATCTACATAAAATCTCCGAGAAACACCACCTTGTTTCCATTACGTCTCTAATACACCTTATCGTCTCTGCCTTTTGATCGAATCCATCAGATGGACTATCCCATCAATTCGCAAGTTCCACGATTCTCAGCTTTGTTTCAATCCTAAATGGATTTACTAAGCTTGTACTCTAAATGATCTGGCCTCTTAACAATAATACTTATTGTTCCAAGCAGGCGCATTTAGATCTAGTACCGCCCTTATGCAGAGCTAGGGGTCGATTTCATCTTTACCAGATCCAGAGTCCGAACTCCTCTAGTCTTATGAATATCTCTGGTTGTCCGACAACCTCCCACTGCAATGGCGTCCCGGTGTATAACAGTAATAACAATAGGTGCAGTATGTGGTGTACTTCTACTCGGTTTGGCTGGTTCTCAGTCTTTTGTCCTTTTTCTCATTCCGAGGTATTTCTTCAGTTCAGGCTTTGTGGTTCGTCTAATAGTCTTCCTCTAAGAACCGGGCGATACACGTCCTTCTGGTTCATAGTACTATAGAACACACAATACTTTGTTCATCTAGGATATCCTACAACCATATTGAATATGCCGTTGTATCCAGGAATATTCATAGAACATAGGTGGTTCCGAACAACTTGTTCTTTTACTATTAGATCTCCATTTCTTATTTACAACGCACCATCTCTACACGTAAGTGTATGGCGCGGCCCTTTGGGATTGAATCCCAATCTTTGATTATGCTATGTGTTATTTAGATAAGTGATGGCCTCCGCGACCGAGTCGCAGGCTCCTAATGGATATACTTTGATGGTTCCCCATAATAGCTTATGTGTCCATTGACTAGTCAAAACACTTTGCTTTTATGGCACATCAAGTACTCTAATCCATCATCGCATATTCTTGAAAGAATTACTCGTACCTTTCTAATTTACACATATGTCTGCATATCTAATCATTTCTAACACTTGTCTGAATTCTATCCTTTACCCAGAAAGGTTTGCTTAGATGTATTATCCTCCAAATTCAATCCTTAGGTCGGAAGGTCCATTCCTTCAACTATAATTGATCAAATCAATTTCGACCATTTGAATCTTATTTGAAAATACTACTAAGTATAAGAATTCACAAGTATAATGATTTAACAAAGAAATATATCTAACAAGTAAAACAAGTTATAGAACGGTTTGTTGCATTGTGGTAGACTTAGGATCTATCATTCACATATTGCCATCTAATGTACCAGAATAGATAATACCCATTATTTCTTCTCAAAATCATCCAATGATTAAAGAAATAAAATATCCATTCATAAATAATAGAAATCCAGAACAAAACGTTCTTTCTAAAATAAAGGGTACATAATGCAATAATCTTAAAATGAAATCCTATTTAACTACTAAAGTAGATAAATGTCTTCCACCGCAACAGCTGCCTCCTCCACAGCTTTTGCCCGTGTAGACTCGAACTCTTCTTCTCTAAGTCGCCGGGTTTTCTGGAACCCCTGCATTCAAAATGCACATACCGTCAGTGGTTCCATATCTACACACCAGAATTCTGGTAGATAATACCGCTGACTATGTTTTTACGACTAAAGAAAAATTCGTACCTCTGAGAGGACATTCAGACTTCCAGTGTCCAGACTTGTTGCATCGGAAGCATTTGCCCCTTGGCTTTGCAGCCCCCACTCGTGGTACAGTCTTCTTGACACCACTGGGTTTCCAGGCTTGCTTCCTCCTCTTGCCCCTACCTCCGACAGGCTTCAAGCCTTTGGACTTGGTAGCTACAAGCGCTAGAGACTTGCCCTTCTTGTAGATCCCCTCTGCCGCCTTCAGTTCAGTCAGGAGTTGCGCAAGAGAATAAGATAGTTTACCCATATTATAACTCATGCGAAACTGCTCAAAACTAGGGGTCAGAGACTGGAGTATGATGTCGACTTGCGTCTTAGCATCAATTTGAGCTCCTAGGATCTCAAGCTCATTCAACAGACCCATCATCTTAAGAACGTGCTCCCCTACGGGCGTTCCTTCAGACTGAGTAGTTGTCATGAGGACTCTCATGGCTTCTTGCCTTGCCGCACGATCTTGCTCCCCAAACATCTCCTTGAGGTTAAACATCATATCATATGCAGTGTCCATCGACTCATGTTGGGTTTGGAGTACATTTGACATGGAAGCCAAAATATAACACCTAGCCATTTCATCAGCCTTTTTCCACTTCCGATATGTCAGTTTTTCCTCATCAGTCGAGGCAGCCGTGGGCTCAGCAGGGCAGACTTCATGGAGTACAAACTTGTACTCCTCCGAAGTCAGGACAATGTCTAAATTTCTCTTCCAATCAATATAGTTGGGGCCAGTGAGCTTATGCTCCTTGAGTATCATAGAAAGTGGGTTCATAGCTATTCTCTAAACCTATAAGCACATTTAAACAAACAATCAATTTAATATCCGATATTATCTCCCTCAAATAATATCATTAAATTACTAATCACATCTAAAATCCCATCAGGTAAGGCAAGCCACGTTGTGTGGACGTTTCCCACCCAAATGATTTAGCAATTAGATTTTCTTTGGTCATACATCACTTATAGCGTAACCTCGTTGGGAGGAATACTATAAGGCGTATCTAAGTGTAAACCATTACTCAGCACCAAAGTGAATCGTTTGGAATTGCTACATCACCGCAAGCCACGTTGTGTGGACGTTTACGATAACCTCACAATTCTTCACAATTCCTTACAACTGTCTACATCAATTAATCCAAAATCCGTCAGTATAGCAAGCCACGTTGTGTGGACGTTTACTACACTAAGAGACTTTTATAATTGACTCCCAGTTACAAGATCCATTCGATTTTCGTAAATCAAGACGCGGAGAATCATAAGTGAAACTCGAAGTTTCTTACCAGTGATTCACCATGCGAACAACCCTATCTCTGATTAGATGAGGGAGCCGAGCAGACAAACGATCCATCTTCAAAAAGAATGGTACGAATGTCTCTAATTTGCGTCATCCACATGACCAAGTGGCTCTGGCTCCATTCCACTCCCCGGGGTGAGAATGAGTCGACTTGAAGTCAGTTTCAGAAAGACAAATTAGGCATTGTTTGATAAACTTAATCAATGTTTCTTGTAAAAGGAATTACAAGAATTCTCCTCCAATGACACATCTATACGAACTTCAAAAGTCCATAAGAGTCACCAAGAGAACAGTAATGGAGACCATGGGAATGTTTCCATCCCCTCTCCCACTTAGCTTTTTATAACAAAGGGATACGCTATCTAATGCATAATTAAACACATAAGCATGCATACAAGCAATAAAGCACATAGCACATAGTCAAAATAATGCTAGAAAAAATATTTTCCGACTATCATGGCTTTATTCCATCTCCGTATGCGTCTTCTAGTCTTCAGTCTTCGTTCTTGAATGCTCCATGTGACGAGAATATTAATCCCAATATTTAAATCTATTTATTTTTAATGAATCCAAAAGATACTCAATTCGAAAATTAAGTCAATCGAATAAATCAAAAATAAAATTAAATATTTATTAATATTTTTATTTATTTATTTTCCTATCTAATTCTATTAAATCTCTTAGAATAATCTATCCAAGTAAAACTTGGAATACTCTAGAAGACTTCTATAATAGAATAAGGAAATAAAATAAATTAGGACTCTTCTACTTTCCAAGATTAATTAATTTCCATTACTATTAAAATTCCCATAAAATAGGAATAATCAAATAGGAAATAAATTAATTCATTAATTAATTATTTTCCTATCTAATTCTATTAAATCTCTAGATTCCTATTCCAAGTAGAACTTGGAATATTCTAGAAGACTTCCATAATAGAATAAGGAAATAAATAATATTAATTAATTCTTTTCCTATCTCCATGAGAGTTCCCAAACTTAGGAATACTCAAAATAGGAAAACTTGAATCAATTAGGAAAGTGAATCTAGGTAGGAGTAGCATGGGTTGGGGATCCCCACACCACCCCCACCGCCGACCACCACCATCGCCGGGCACCACCGCCGCCGCCTCCTAGCCACGCGCCACCACCACTGGTGGCCGGCGTTGCCGGAAGCCCTAGCGGGCAGCCCCCACGGTGGGGTCGATCGATCCTCATGGGGATCGATCATGGGGATGATCGACCCCCCCGGTTTTTCGTCCTCTTCGTCTTCTTCGTCACACGTGTTCTCCGGCGGTCGTCTCGGCATCGATCCAACGTAAATAAATTACAAGAAATAAATTTACAATTCCGGTATCGATTCTATACATGAAATCGACCCTATACACTTTCCGGAAAACATAGAACAATAATAATAAATCTAAATTCGGTCAACCCCCGAATTTTTACTATTACAAGCATTCATCCACACAAAACGAATCTCGACATGTCCGAGAGTTTAATAACGAATAATCATGGCAAAATTAAATAGCTATTAATTAAACGAATAATTAACAATTAATTTAAACCATGATAGTCGGAATCCCTGCAAGGTAGAACACAATTGAACACATACATGAACACGAAACCAAACGCTCTGATACCAATTGCTGGAATTCGATATCCCGGGGTATCAAAAAATGCGGAACCGATAACCCCGACCGAAATCCCGTCGCCAGAAACCGATCACGAGCACCACGATATCCGGAGCTCAACCGGAGAGTCGCCGCGGGATGAACCCGCGGCCGAAACCCTAGCCGAGCCCCACCGTGGGCTCGCGATCGCGTGCGATCGCATGGGGCTGCTCCGGCAGCCCCGGGCGGCGGTGAGTCCGGCGACTTCACCGCCGTCGCCGCCGTGAGGAGGGGAGCCAGCCGAGGCACCAGCCCTCGGCAGCCCCGCGATCGACCTCACGGTCGATCGCTCGCCCCGGCTCCAGCCGGGGCTTCCCTCTCGCGCACGCCGCGATCGAAACCTAGGTTCGATCGCACCCCTCGGCTCCCAGCCGAGTGTTGGAATTCGATACCCCGGGTTATTTAAATTTGCGGAAACCAATAACCCGATCAAACCCTTCGCCGGAGATCACATGAACGTCGACTCATCCGCTGAAGTCCGGGCTTTGGAGACCACGCGCCCAAAGGCGCGCCATCCGCCCCCACCCGAACCCCCGCGAGCCGGGTTCACGCGATCGAACATCGCGTTCGATGGGGATGCATCCGGCAGCCCCCAGCAGCAGGGCCGGCGACCTGCTGCCCGCCGTCGAGGAGCCCCCACCGTCGCGGTGGGGAGGTGACGGCACCAGCCCGTCACCGCCGGCGATCGCTCCCAGCGATCGCCCCCTCGGCCGAGGCCGAGGGTTCTCCTTCGCGCGCCGAACCCTAGGCGTGCGGTCCACGCGGTCCGGTGGCTTCGCCACCGCCGCGTGGTCCCTCGTCTAATCCGGGTTCGATCCTTCGGATCTTGTTTTTCGATAATTGATCAATAAACTAGAATTAAATTGCGGAAATTTAATTCACCTTTCGATTCGTTGTGCGGAGAAACGAGATCTTATGATGACCTTGAGATCTTCCCACGTATTCCTTGCACTAGCCCGGACGTCGTGTGGGCGACGATCTACCGAACTCCATGGATCTCCCTCTCTACTTTCTCTCTCTAGAATTGTGATCTTCAAGTTATTAGAATAGAGAAGACCATGTAGTGCTTTTATAGGCTACGTAGGGGATCTAAAGGAGGTGGAATATTGGGCTTCCAATATTGAAGATTAAATTGAGCCCAATGCTCAAGTCCATTAATCCTTATCAATATTAATTAATTCTATTTTCCACTATATAAAATTAATTGCACTCCCAATATTAAACCATATTATATCAAATAATATTTCTCCGGTAGTATTATTTATTCCGTGTATTTAAGATATAAATATCCATGAATAAAATTAATTTATTGCTAATTAATTTATTCATCTCTTATATCCGAGACTAGTACCATTCAACCTTAATTATTATGCGGATTAAATCCACCTGCAGGGTTTACATAATAATTCCTTATGAACTCATCTCGGGGATATTATCAACCCTTCCGGGATACACTGTCCGGTCAATCATTCACGGCATGCCATATATGAAATATAGTGACCCAACTTAACCGGTAATTAACCCAATAATTAAATCGGTTAATTCCTTTGGTAAATCAAAGTCACTTATATTAAATATACACACCCGCAATAATATCGGGGATTAAGAATAAAATACACTGAGACTCGAATCGATTATCGCCGACAATCCTAATCGATGAATCTCAACGATCCGCTCAATACACCAAGTGTACAAGTGTGATAAAATAATCAAGACAGATTATTTTCTCTCTCACACAACGACTATACCGATGGATTGGTCCGTGTCCATCTAGGTCGTGAGCAACTGTTCGATTAAATACGAGTAACCGATAGTATGATCTTCTGTGTGGGGCCCGACACACCATACTAACTACAACGTATAGAATCCAGGACTATGTTTTGCATATATTTAATTATAAATAATTAAACGCAAACAATTGTTCATTTAGTTAAATAGATTAATGGCAATGGATCGTGAGTTTCCGTTGCTTAAATCTAGACATTAAGTACACAACTCCAACAATCTCCCACTTGTACTAAGGTCTAGTCATTTCCTCCAAACTCCCGACTTCCATACTCATCACGTGCTTAAGTTGTACTTCCAAGAAGTACTATGTGAATGAGCACTCTAGGTTGTCGCTCTGAAGTTATCTTGGTGACTACAGCGTCGTCTCCCTTAACGATGACTCGTATCAGGTGGTACTTGCACTATGTGTTATCTTACACTTATGGACTTGTGATTTCTTACCATTTGCCATTGCACCGCTATATACATAGCCTTTTGGCAAATTAAGAATCACCTCTAAGTCCCAGAGATTATCCCGGAGTTATACCAAAACTTCCGCTGCCTCTGAGGCCGCTATTTGGTTACTCATGGCAGAGTCCGAAAAGCATCGTGCTTATCACTCTTCCATGTTAAAACTCCTTCTCCTTTAATAGTGAAACACATAGCCTGATCGACTTACACCGGTCCTCATTCGATTAGAAATCTAAGAGAATGTAATCCAAAGGAAAAACTCATCTGCTTCGTAGTCTAGAACAGTACTTCGAAAGTACTTTTACGGCAGTCGAATATTCCTTTCCAGGATTACCTTGATATCCTCCCACTATGCTAACCGCATAGCCGATATCAGGTTCTTGTTTTCAACAATGCATTTATCAAGCTTTCCACACTCCAAGTGTAGGAAACTGCTTTCACTGCTTCTATCACCTTTATGTGTTCCAAAACACATACCTTAGATAGATGCATTCCGTCTCTGAAAGGTAACGAACCTTTCTCGGAATCTTGCTTGTTAAAACGAACCATAATCATGTATATGTAAGAAATCTAGGAGAAGTACAATGTTCTTTTCTTGAGATCCTAGATCTTAAGAACATGCTCTAACTTCTTCTTTATCTCATATATCGATTTTTCTAGACAACCATCATTTTATGTCTGACAGCATCTTTACATTGTTACCAATGATAAAATGTTATCTACATAAAACCTCCGAGAAACACCACCTTGTTTCCATCACGTTTCCCATACACACGATTCGTCAATGCCTTTTGATGAATCCATCAAATGGACTATCTCATCAATGCGCAAGTTCCACGAACTCTAGCTTTGTTACAATCCATAAATGGATCAACTAAGCTTGTATTCTAAATGTTCTTGCCTCTTAGCAATAATCCTTATTGCTTTCCAAGAAGGCACATTTAGATCTAGTACCGCCTCTATGTAGATCCAGGGATTGATTTCATGTATACTAGGTCCAGAGTTCGAAACTCTCCTAGTCTTATGAATATCTCCGGTTGTCAAACAACCTCCCACTACAACGGCATTCCGGTGTATAAACAGTAATAACAGTAGGTGCAGTTAGTGGTGTACCGCTACTCGGTTTGGCTGGCTTCCAGTCATTATCGTTTTCTCTCTTTTCAGAAGTATCACGTCATTTTGGGCTTGTGGTTCATCTAATAGTCTTCCTCTAAGAACCGGGCGTTAGAACTTATAACGTCCTTCTGGTTCATAGTACTATTGAACACACATCTTTTGTTCTTCTAGGATATTCTACAACCACATTTGAATGTGCCGTTGTTACCAAGACATATCCATAGAACATAGGTAGTTCCGTTTAACTCATCTTTTACTATCTCTATAAGAGTCCCATTTCTTGTTTACGACACACCATTTCTACACAAGAGTGTATGGTGTAGTCATTCGGGATCAAATCCCAATCTCTGATCAGTATGCTATGCATTCCTCAGACAGGTACTTGCCTCCGCGATCAAATCGCAGGCTAGAAATGGATATACCTTGATGGTTCTCCACAATTGCTTAGTGTCCATTGACTTGTCAAAACACTTGCTTTTGTGGCACATCAGGTATTCTAATCCATTTTTCGAGTAATCATCAAATGAAGTACTCGTACCTTATTGTCTGAGTAGACATAGGTCTGCATACTTCAGAGTCAATCAATTCTTATACTTGTCCGGATCTTACATCTTATATCCATAAAGGATTGCTTAGTCATATCATCTTCCAAATTAGATTCTTAGGTCGGAAGGTCCACTCCTTCAACTTAATTGATCTTACAATCAATTTTCGACCTTTGAACTTCTCATTTGAATAAATATGACTTAGCATAAGAATCCACAAGTATAAATGATCAAATAAAGAAATCTCTTATTAGTAAAACGAGTTATATATAAAACGGTTCGTTGCATCGTGGTGGACTCAGGATTCATCATTTATATATATTGCTAACCAATGTACCAGAATAGATAATATCATTATTTCTTCTTATAACCATCAAATGATTAAAAGAAATAAAATATCCATTCATTAGAAATCCAGAACAAAGTTCTTTCTAATATGAAAGGTACATAAAAGCAATAACTTAAAATGAAATCCTATAAAATGTCCTCCACTGCAACTGCTGCCTCCTCTACAGCATTGCCCATGTAGACTACGATTTCTTCTTTTCTAAGTCGTCGGGTTTCCTGGAACCCTTGCATTTAAAATGCACATACCGTCAGTGGTTCCATATCTACACACCAGGTTCCGGTAGATAATACCACTGACTATGTTTTACGACTAAAGAAAATTTCGTATTTTCTTTGAGAGGATAATCAGACTTCCAGTACCCAGACTGTTTGCATCGAGAATACTTGCCTATTGGCTTTCTCGTCCCATCTCGTGGTCCAAAAAGAACCACTGGGTTTCTTTGCTTTTCCTTCTCCCCGATCTTGCCCTTAGGTTCGAAACCTTCGGCATTGGCTACAAGAGCTTGCGATTTCCGTCTCAACTCGTCTAAAAGTTCAATCATCTCAAAAACGTGTTTAAGCGTTTTCTCGAAGCGACTGGCCTTTATGAGTATCCTCATCGCTTCTTGTCTAGCCGCCTATTTCAATAGGCTCGGAAGGACAAAGCTCACTGAGTACAAACTAGTACTCTTTAACAGTTTGGGTAATGTCTAGATCTCTATTCCAATCATTACATTTAGGGACCAGTGAGTTTATAATCCTTACGTATCACATAAAGTGGGTTCAAAGCCATTTCCTAATCTATGAGCACATATAACAACAAACAATCGATTTAATCTCCGATATTATCTCCCTCAAATAATATCATTAAACCACTAATCACCTCTAAAATCCCATCAGATATGGCAAGCCACGATAGTGTGGACGTTTACCTATCCAAATGATTTAGCAATTAGATTTTCTTCGGTCGTACATCAATTATAGCGTTACTTCGATGGGAAGAATACTATAAAGCGTACCTAAGTGTAAACCATTACTCAGTATCTAAGAAGATTGTTTGGGACACGCATATTCACCGCAAGCCACGATAGTGTGGACGTTTACGTTAACATACGCTCCTTTACTCCCTTCTATAACTGTCTACATCAATCGTTCCAAAGTCCCATTCAATGTAGCAAGCCACGATAGTGTGGACGTTTACTACACCAAAAGACTTTTACAATTGACATCCAATTACTTGATCCATTCGATCTTGAAAATCAAGATGCGGAGAATCATAAGTGAAACTCGAAGTTTCTAACCAGTGATTCACCATGCGAACAACCCTATCTCTCATAGAATGAGGGAGCCGAGCAGACAATCGATCTAGTCATCAAATGACACAATAGTCTCTAATTTGTGTCCTCGACATGACCAAGTGGCTTTGGCTCCATTCCACTCCCCGGGGTGAGAATGAGTCGACTTGAAATCAGTTTTGGAAAGACAAATTAGGCATTGTTTGATAAACTTAATCAATGTTTCTCGTAAAAGGAATTACAAGAATTCTCCTCCAATGACTTATCTATACGAACTTCAAAAGTCCATAAAAGTCACCAAGAGAACAGCAATGGAGACCATGGCAATGTTTCCATTCCCTCTCCCACTTAGCTTTTTATAACAAAGGGATACGCTATCTAATGCATAATTAAATACACATAAGCATAATCACAAACATACATTTCATGCAAGTACGTTCACAAATAATCAAATAATTACTCAAGTAAAATTATTTCTCGACTATTCGTACCTTGATGAATTCCAGCATGCTTGTCTTAAGTCTTCATTCTACGTCTTGAATACTTTGCCGAGCGACGGAAAAATTCTTTGATTCTCATATTTAATTTTACTCCAATTAAATAAAATCAATTCCATTGATTTCCATATTTAATTCTATTTTAAATAAAATCCAAGATTTTCCAATCCAAAATAAATTTTGAATTAATCTAATGATTTTAAATAAAATACTTAAATTAAATAAAATCAATATTATTAAAATCCATTGATTTCCATATTTAATTCTATTCTAAATAAAATCCAAGATTTTCCAATCCAAAATAAATTTTGAATTAATCTAATGATTTTAAATAAAATACTTAAATTAAATAAAATCAATATTATTAAAATCTATTGATTTCCATATTTAATTCTATTCTAAATAAAATCCAAGATTTTCCAATCCAAAATAAATTTTGAATTAATCTAATGATTTTAAATAAAATACTTAAATTAAATAAAATCAATATTTTAATAATTTCTCAATCCTATTTAGATTAGATCTCAAGAATCCTAACCAAAATCGAATTTTGATTCTTCTTAAGACTTCTAATCCAAGTATGTATATGATATCTAGAGAAACTAGGATTTTCTTTCCTAATTTAACTCTCCATCTAATTCCATTATTTAATTCCATAATTAAGAAATATAATCCAAATAGAATTTGAATTAATTCCAAAATTAAATTAAATAAAATTAGAAAGATTAAATTATTACCGGAAAGATCGGATTTACCGGGACGAACCAAAAACGAGACCCACTCGAATCAACTAGGTCCGTGCCCAACACCAAAATCGAACCATGAATTTGCAATGGGCAAATCATGTATGAGGGCTAGCCATGCATGCACATCAACGTACAGCACCATGAATCAAATATTCATGTCATGCACATGTAGAAGAGGCCATGCATTCAACATGCAATAAGGGTTAATTCATTCAGCGGGAGAAAGAATAATTACCCAGCAGCTTCATTTTGATCGATCCTCTTTGACAAGAAACCTGTGCACGAGCTTGGTCAATTTCCGGCACGGCGTCTCCCTTGACAAACCATGCCATCGACCCGCTGCCGTCATGTGGTCCCACCGCACGAGCAGCCCGCACACAGCCCGCACAGCAGCCCGCTCCGAGTACGCAGCCGAAGCCGCGACCCACGAGCCGCCGCGCGTAGCGGCTGAACCGCTTGGCCTCCCGGCAGCCGTCGACATCCGGCGACCACCACCACTGGTGGTTGATGCCGTCGACCCTCAGCCGCCATACAGCCCGGTCCCGCTACGAGCCCTCGTCCGATCGATCCGGTTCGATTTCCGAAAACCCTCAATTTTAATATTTATTTTTCCGTCGATTTTTAATTTAATAAAAATTCACAAGATTCATACAAGAGAGAAAACAAGTACGTAGAACAATATAGCACAATAATTTAACAATTTAAATTAATCTATGGCCATATATATCGAGAATCGATTATCGAAACAATTAACGAAAAACGTAACCGTACGCTCTGATACCAATTGTTGGAATTCGATACCCCGGGTTATTTAAATTTGCGGAAACCAATAACCCGATCAAACCCTTCGCCGGAGATCACATGAACGTCGACTCATCCGCCGAAGTCCGGGCTTTGGAGACCACGCGCCCGAAGGCGCGCAATCCGCCCCCACCCGAACCCCCGCGAGCCGGGTTCACGCGATCGAACATCGCGTTCGATGGGGCTGCATCCGGCAGCCCCCAGCAGCAGGTCCGGCGACCTGCTGCCCCCCGTCGAGGAGCCCCCACCGTCGCGGTGGGGAGGTGACGGCACCAGCCCGTCACCGCCGGCGATCGCTCCCAGCGATCGCCCCCTCGGCCGAGGCCGAGGGTTCTCCTTCGCGCGCCGAACCCTAGGCGTGCGGTCCACGCGGTCCGGTGGCTTCGCCACCACCGCGTGGTCCCTCGTCTAATCCGGGTTCGATCCTTCGGATCTTGTTTTTCGATAATTGATCAATAAACTAGAATTAAATTGCGGAAATTTAATTCACCTTTCGATTCGTTGTGCGGAGAAACGAGATCTTATGATGACCTTGAGATCTTCCCACGTATTCCTTGCACTAGCCCGGACGTCGTGTGGGCGACGATCTACCGAACTCCATGGATCTCCCTCTCTACTTTCTCTCTCTAGAATTGTGATCTTCAAGTTATTAGAATAGAGAAGACCATGTAGTGCTTTTATAGGCTACGTAGGGGATCTAAAGGAGGTGGAATATTGGGCTTCCAATATTGAAGATTAAATTGAGCCCAATGCTCAAGTCCATTAATCCTTATCAATATTAATTAATTCTATTTTCCACTATATAAAATTAATTGCACTCCCAATATTAAACCATATTATATCAAATAATATTTCTCCGGTAGTATTATTTATTCCGTGTATTTAAGATATAAATATCCATGAATAAAATTAATTTATTGCTAATTAATTTATTCATCTCTTATATCCGAGACTAGTACCATTCAACCTTAATTATTATGCGGATTAAATCCACCTGCAGGGTTTACATAATAATTCCTTATGAACTCATCTCGGGGATATTATCAACCCTTCCGGGATACACTGTCCGGTCAATCATTCACGGCATGCCATATATGAAATATAGTGACCCAACTTAACCGGTAATTAACCCAATAATTAAATCGGTTAATTCCTTTGGTAAATCAAAGTCACTTATATTAAATATACACACCCGCAATAATATCGGGGATTAAGAATAAAATACACTGAGACTCGAATCGATTATCGCCGGCAATCCTAATCGATGAATCTCAACGATCCGCTCAATACACCAAGTGTACAAGTGTGATAAAATAATCAAGACAGATTATTTTCTCTCTCACACAACGACTATACCGATGGATTGGTCCGTGTCCATCTAGGTCGTGAGCAACTGTTCGATTAAATACGAGTAACCGATAGTATGATCTTCTGTGTGGGGCCCGACACACCATACTAACTACAACGTATAGAATCCAGGACTATGTTTTGCATATATTTAATTATAAATAATTAAACGCAAACAATTGTTCATTTAGTTAAATAGATTAATGGCAATGGATCGTGAGTTTCCGTTGCTTAAATCTAGACATTAAGTACACAACTCCAACACCGAGGGCCCTTCGAACGTTCGCCGGGGATCTCGAATCCCCGTCCCCAAAGTTCGTCGTTTTCCCGGATCTTGTGTTCATGTATATGTCACAATTTAATTCACATAAATTCACACGAAGGAGTTTATGATTTGTACCTTTTGATTTGTTGTGCGGAGAAACAAAATCAATCGAAGACCTTTGAATCTTCCCACGTATTCCTTGCACTCCGTTCGAACGTCGGGTGGGTGACGATCTATCGAACTCCTATGGATCTCCTTCAACTCTCTAGAATATCAAGTATGATAATTCTTGTCTTATTCAAGTTATGAATTATGAAGGCCATGTAGTGCTTTTATAGGCTACGTAGGGGATCTAAAGGAGGTGGAATATTGGGCTTCCAATATTGAAGATTAAATTGAGCCCAATGCTCAAGTCCATTAATCCTTATCAATATTAATTAATTTATTTTCCACTATATAAATTAATTGCACTCCCAATATTAAACCATATTATATCAAATAATATTTCTCCGGTAGTATTATTTATTCCGTGTATTTAAGATTTAAATATCCATGAATAAAATTAATTTATTGCTAATTAATTTATTCATCTCTTTAATCCGAGACTAGTACCATTCAACCTTAATTATTGTGCGGAACGAATCCACTCATGAGGTTTACACAATAATTCCTTATGAACTCATCTCGGGGATATGATCAACCCTTCCGGGATACACTGTCCGGTCAATCATTCACGGCATGCCATATATGAAATATAGTGACCCAACTTAATCGGTAATTAACCCAATAATTAAATCGGTTAATTCCTTTGGTAAATCAAAGTCACTTATATTAAATATACACACCCGCAATAATATCGGGGATTAAGAATAAAATACACTGAGACTCGAATCGATTATCGCCGGCAATCCTAATCGATGAATCTCGACGATCCGCTCAATACACCAAGTGTACAAGTGTGATAAAATAATTAAGATAAATTATTTTCTCTCTCACACAACGACTATACCGATGGATTGGTCCATGTCCATCTAGGTCGTGAGCAACCATTTGATTATATACGAGTAACCGATAGTATGATCTTCTGTGTGCCCATGCAACACCATGCTAACTACAACGTATAAAATCCAGGACTATAATTTTGCATAATTAATTAATAAATAATTAAACGCAAACAATTGTTTATTAATTTAATAGGTTAAATGCCATGACCGGGAGTTTACCGATACTTAAATCTAGACATTAAGTACACAACTCCAACACCTCATACAGCGGGCGCTGTTTGAGGTTTGGCAGCAGCGACGCGGGGGTTCGACGGACATCACGGATCGCTTGTCGAGGGCCCGGGATGATACTCCAATGGGAGGGGTTCGTCTCTTGGTCCTTAGACGAGTCGGTGATGGACCGAGACCGAGACGAGCAACGAGACGAAGATCCGAGAAGACGTGAATCGAAGAATTTAAAGGCCATAATAATCGGGCCACGTTAAATGCTTTTTGTGTGTTTACGTGCGTTTTTTTTATTATCCTTTAACTCTATATGCATGCTTGTTATCCCTTTCGTAAAAACTAAGTGGGAGAGGGATTGGAAACAATCCCGCGGTCTCCATTCTCTGTTTTGATGGTGATGTGTGTCGCTTACGAGTTGGCTTTAGTGTCATCCTCCCTATCGGATAAAGTTGACACACGGATATCACTGGATCAAAATTCGAATTCAATTCCATTTATAGAATTGAACACTTAAGTTTTTCAAAGCAATACCTAATCTGTCTTTCAAAGACTAATTTCAACTCGACTCATTCTCACCCCGGGGAGTGGAATGGAGCCAAAGCGCTTGGTTATGTCGATGACACAGATTAGAGACATTCGAGTCATTTGATGACTAGATCGATTGTCTGGTTGGCTCCCTCACTTTGTGAGAGATAGGGCTCAATTGCATGATTGATCGCTGGTTAGAAACTTCGAGTTTCACTTACGAGATATCAAGCTTTGATTAACGAAATTGTGAAATTTATTAAATGGAATTCAATTAACAAAGTTGTTTGTTTAGTAAACGTCCACACTATCGTGGCTTACTAGACGGAAACGGAACTTTGGGTTAATTGAGGCTCGACAGTTATAGGAAATCGTAAAGGGACCGCATGTCAACGTAAACGTCCACACTAACGTGGCTTGCGGTGGGCGTGTAGTTTCCGAGCGGTTAACTTAGTACTGAGAAATGGTATACACTTAGGTACGCTTTACAGTATCCTCCCCATCGGAGTCACTGCTGTAATGATGTACGACCGAAGTAAAAGTCCAGTTATAAAATCGTTTGGACTAGTATACGTCCACATGAACGTGGCATGCTAGTCTGATGGGATTTTAGGATTGATTGGTAAATTTAATGATATTAATTAAGGGAGTTAATATCGAATTAAATTTGACAGTTTGATTTGTCTCTTTTATAGATATGGCACTCAACCCGCTGTCCATTATACTAAAAGAAAACAAACTCACTGGTCCAAACTATGTTGATTGGAAACGAAACTTGGACATTGTCTTAACTGCTGAGGAGTACAAATATGTACTCCATGAGGTTTGTCCTGATGAACCTATTGATACCTCCACTCCTGAGGAAAAGGAAGCTCATCGGAAGTGGGTCAAGGCTGATCAGATGGCGCGGTGCTGCATTTTGGCTTCTATGTCAAATGTGCTGCAACATCAGCATGAGGCCATGACCACTGCCTATGATATGATGCTTAACCTCAAGGAGATGTTTGGTAGTCAAGATAGGGCATCCAGGCAAGATGCTATGAGAAAACTCATGACGGCCACTATGTCTGAAGGAACGCCCGTCAGGGATCACGTTCTTAGGATGATAGGCTATCTGAATGAGATAGAGATTATGGGAGGAGCTATCGATGGGGAAACCCAGATCGATATAGTGCTCCAGTCTTTGCCTAGGAGTTTTGAGCAGTTCCGCCTGAACTATAACATGAACAAGAGGTTATATTCGTTTGCGGAACTCCTGACTGAACTCCAGGCGGCAGAGGGAATCTTTAAGAAGTCTCATGCACTTGTGGCTGTGAAACTTCCTGGCCCTCCGGGGACTAAGAGGAAGAAGAAGCAAGGACGGAAACCCAGTGGACCCAGCAATGGTGGACCACGGAATGGAGTGAACAAGCCCAAGGGCAAGTGTTTCCGTTGCAAGCAGTCTGGACATTGGAAGTCTAATTGTCCTCTCAGACAAGGAGGTATGAACTTTTCCTTAGTCACTGAAACATGTTTAGCGGTGTTATCCACCGGTACCTGGTGTGTGGATACGGGAGCCACTGATCATGTCTGCAATTCTTTGCAGGGGTTCCAGGAAACCCGGCGGCTTAGAGAGGGAGAGATCACTATCTACATGGGCAACGCTACGAAAGTGGCGGCGGTTGCAGTGGGAGATATTTATTTGTCTTTTAATAATAAAGTTTTGGTATTGAATAATTGTCTTTATGTACCGAATTTTAGAAAGAACCTTGTTTCGGTTTCTAAATTGGTTTTGAATGAATATTCTAATTCTTTTGATAGTTCTGTTATTATCAAAAAGAATGGTGAGTATATCTGTTCTGGTACATTGATAGGCAACTTATATATACTGAATCCTGATTATTCCACGATGCAACGAGTAGAGTCAAATAACACATCTAGTACCAATAAGAGAAAGGAGCCTTCTAGAATGAATCAAAAGTACTTGTGGCATCTTAGGCTAGGTCATATTAACTTGGGCAGGATTCAAAGGTTGATAACTGATGGAATACTCAGTGGTGTGAAAGATGAGGACTTTCCAACCTGCGAATCATGCTTGGAAGGAAAAATGACCAAGCGACCCTTTAGTGATAAAGGGTATAGATCCAAGGAAGTACTAGAATTGATTCACTCTGATTTGTGCGGGCCTTTATCTGTCCAAGCGAGAGGAGGTTATGAATATTTCGTAACCTTCACTGATGATTACTCAAGGTATGGTTTTGTATACCTGATGCGCCGCAAGAGCGAGTGCTTTGACAAGTTCAAGGAGTACAAAGCTCTTGTGGAGAACCTTCATGGTAAAACCATAAAGACTCTACGATCTAATCGCGGAGGAGAGTACCTCTCGGGAGAGTTTAAAGCGTACTTATTAGAGAATGGGATTGACTCCCAGATGACTGCACCATACACGCCCCAGCAGAATGGTGTAGCAGAAAGAAGGAATAGGACTCTTATGGAAATGGTAAGATCTATGATGAGTTACTCAGACCTACCAGTTTCGTTCTGGGGATATGCCTTGGAAACAGCGGCGTATATCCTGAACTTAGTTCCTTCTAAATCAGTCCCTAAGACGCCCTCGGAATTGTGGACCGGGCGAAAGCCGAACTTGAAACACATTCGGGTCTGGGGTTGTCCAGCACATGTGCTGAAGCATGGGGCTGATAAATTGGAATCTCGTTCAGATATTCGGTTGTTTATAGGATATCCTAGAGGAACGAAAGGTGGTCTATTTTATAGTTCTAAGGACCAGAAGATCGTTGTTAGCACCAACGCTCGGTTCTTGGAAGAGGATTATATAATGGACCACAAGCCCAAGAGTGAGATAATACTTAACGAACTGAGAGGGGACGATCAAGGCTTAGATCCAACCGAACCGGGTGATACGCCACCACAGTCTGCACCTGTAGTTACTGAGGTTACACCGGAGCCTCGTCGTAGTGGGAGGGTTGTTCGACAACCCGATAGGTTCATGTTTATAGGTGAGTCTTCGGACTTGTTACCTGGAGAACATGAAGCCGATCCCTGGACCTATGGCGAGGCGCTTAAAGATCAAGATGCTCAGTCTTGGCAAAAGGCGATGAAATCTGAGATTGAATCAATGGATTCAAATCAGGTCTGGAATCTTGTAGCACCGCCCAAAGGTGTAAAAGCCATTGGTTGCAAGTGGGTGTACAAAAGAAAAAGAGGGTCTGACGGGAAGGTTGAAACCTTCAAGGCTAGGCTTGTTGCGAAAGGGTATACTCAGAAAGAAGGGATCGATTATGAGGAAACTTTTTCGCCGGTAGCTATGCTAAAGTCGATCCGGATTCTTTTGTCTATAGCATCTTATATGGATTATGAGGTGTGGCAAATGGACGTCAAGACAGCATTCTTGAATGGGAATCTTGACGAGACCATTTACATGAGACAGCCAGAAGGTTTCATCAAGAAAGGCCAAGAGCATCTAGTGTGTAAGCTAAACCGATCCATTTATGGATTGAAGCAAGCTTCTAGATCTTGGAACATGCGGTTTGATGAGTTTATCCAGTCTTATGGATTCATTCAAAGCATGGACGAGTCGTGTGTATACCGGAGAAGTGACGGAAACAGTGTGGCGTTTCTCGTGCTTTATGTAGACGACATCCTTCTAATTGGCAACAATGTGAAGATGTTGTCGGACATAAAGGGATGGTTGTCCAAACAATTCGATATGAAAGACTTAGGACAAGTTGGGCATGTTCTTGGGATCAAGGTTATAAGGGATCGCCAGAAAAGAACATTAAGCTTGTCCCAAGCCTCATATATTGATACGATTCTGGCTCGTTTCAACATGCAGAATTCCAAGAGAGGTGCTCAACCTTTCTGCCATGGAATTCATCTATCTAAAGACATGTGTCCCAAAACACAAAAGGAGATAGATTACATGAAGAAGGTTCCTTATGCTTCGGCAGTAGGAAGTCTAATGTATGCCATGTTGTGCACGAGACCTGATATCTGCTATGCCGTTTGCATGGTAGCTAGATATCAGAGTAACCCTGGACAGGGTCACTGGACTGCTGTAAAGAACATACTTAAGTACCTGCGAAGGACTAGGAATTATGTTCTGAGTTACAAAGCGTCCGAGTTGATTCCTATTGGTTACACAGACTCGGATTTCCAATCTGATAAGGATCAGCGAAAGTCTACATCAGGCTATGTGTTCACATTGGGAGGTGGAGCAGTCTCTGGAAGAGTGTTAAGCAGAAATGCATTTCGGACTCTACCATGGAAGCCGAATATGTAGCAGCCTCTGAGGCAGCTAAAGAATCGGTGTGGCTCCGGAATTTCCTTATGGACTTGGATGTGGTTCCTAAAATGCCTAGAGCTATCACAATTTATTGTGACAATAGCGGTGCAGTGGAAAATGCAAAGGAACCACGAGCCCACAATGCGAGTAAACACATAGATCGCAAGTACCACCTGATTAGAGACATCGTCAGGAGAGGCGATGCGGTTGTCACCAAGATTGCATCAGCAGATAACCTGGCAGTGTAACGCCCCGGCCCGTTGAGGGGTCGAACCCCGACCCTAATGGGCCGGCTCGGTTACCAATGACTGCCGTCGGGAGTGATATCCTGGCCCCACTGTACCAACACTTGTCTTTTCCAGCGCACTTTGTCCTCACTCGTGCGCACCCCGGAGACTTCCCAGGGGGTCACCAATCCTAGAATTACTCCAGAGTCAGCACGCTTAACTTTGGAGTTCTTATAGGAGGATGCCCAGAAAAGAAGATGCATCTGTTGATATGAGTAGCATATTCAATCCTTTTTAAGCCTTTGAATTTTCTGGGGCGTTACAATCACCCCACCTTTTTCTGCGCAACGTCCTCGTTGCGTGCCTTACTTGCTCAGGACCAACCATCCGTGCAGGAATGCCCCTTACGGGTACTCTCACCAACTTTTGGGTGGAGGAGCACTTGGCCCCGCAAGACACTTAGTTCCCGCAATTCCGGTCGGCACCTGCTCTGATACCATTTGTAACGCCCCGGCCCGTTGAGGGGCCGAAGCCCGACCCTAAAGGGCCGGCTCGGTTACCAATGACTGCCGTCGGGAGTGATATCCTGGCCCCACTGTACCAACACTTGTCTTTTCCAGCGCACTTTGTCCTCACTCGTGCGCACCCCGGAGACTTCCCAGGGGGTCACCCATCCTAGAATTACTCCAGAGTCAGCACGCTTAACTTTGGAGTTCTTATAGGAGGATGCCCAGAAAAGAAGATGCATCTGTTGGTATGAGTAGCATATTCAATCCTTTTTAAGCCTTTGAATTTTCTGGGGCGTTACAGGCAGACCCCTTTACGAAGGCACTTCCAGCGGAAGCGTTCAAGAGACACGTGAAGGGGATGGGTATCGGATGTATTGTAGAGGGCAACTAGAGATTTAGTATAAGTGGGAGATTGATGGAGTTATATTCTAAATGTCTAGTTTAGTGACAATATGGAACTCCTTATCTGTGTTTTACATTATCTATTAATCAAACTGTCGGCATTTTGTCTATCATGTACTTGAATGCAATAGTCCTAGATATATACGTTGTAGACAGTATGGCGTGAGGAGACACGCGGAAGATCATACTGTCGGTTACTCGTATTCTATCGAACAGAAGCTCACGACTTAGATGGACAGGGACAATCCATCGGTACGTCGTAGTGTGACTGGGTAATAGTTGGTCTTGACTATTATGTTACACTAGTACACTTGGTGTATTGAGCAGGACCACGGGAGGGCGTTCGATTTATACTAATCGACGTAATCGAACTAGACCTCAGATATTACGGATAAACGAATTCCTAATCCCTATATAATTATAGGTGCGTTTGTCCAATTCTCGGTTCTTTAACTTGCCAATGAGTGAGACTATTTGATTAGTCGAGATACTCGGTAAATTGGGAATCGGAATTGTACACACGGCATGCTATAGATTATAGACAGGAAACCGTGTCCCGTTTATCGGGTTGATGATGTCCCCGAGATGAGCTCATAAAGTTTATCATGTAAACCCTGCAGGTGGATTTGTTCCACATGATAATAAGGTTGAGTGGTACTAGTCTCGGATAATAAGAGACGAATTAATTTAATTATTAGTAATAAAATTAATTCGTGGACATACGATATCTTAAACACGGGGAAGGTCGTTTATGTAATTTCGGCGGAATTATTATTGTTGAAATAATATTAAAATTAATTTCGGGAATTCAATTATTATTTTATAGTGGAGTTAATAATAATTAAAATTGAAATCGATTAATTAAGGAATTGCGTTTACGTATTCCAAGTTAATTAATATTTCAATTTAGCCCTTAATTAATTTATCCTAAGGTCCCTAACGTAACTCTATATAAACCCCCTCCCGTACTCTCCTAAAACCTAACATTCGCCGCTATTTCATTTTGCTGAGAAAAACAATTGCGTTAACGCAATTATTATTTTTCTCTGTAAAATTAAATTAGTTTGCGCTAATATTTTTCTCTGAGAGAGAAAAAGATATATTAACGCTGCTGTTGATAGAGAGAGTACAGACGGGAGAACTCCAGCGGATCGTTGCCCACACAACGGTTGGAGAAGGGGATCTGAGGCATACGTTAGAAGCATCTAAGGTCTCAACAATCGACCGAGAGGTATGAGATCGGAACTTTTATTCCGCAATTATTCGATCTCGTTTTATCTCGTTGAACATACATGAACGTGGATCGGGTTCCGGGGTCGTGGATCGTATTCCTCGACTACTGGGGGTTCTAGGACCTCCGGAACGGTAGTCGGATGAGGAAAAACGACCCGGAAACGAGCCCGGAACAGCAACGTCGCGTTGCTGTTCGCGGACGAACAGCGCCCGCTGGTGGGCAAACAGCGACCGCTGTTTGCAGCTCCACCAGCGACCGCTGGTCTGCAATCAGCGGGCGCTGATTGGGTGCAGACCAGCCCCGTTTCGCGCGGTTGTCCTTCGGGGCAATGGCTGGGCGTGAATCGGGGCACGGGCTGGGAAAGCGAACGAAGTAGTGACTTCGGATGTCGACTGGGATGGTTCGGATGTTCGAGCGATCGAACGAACGCATCCCGGGTAGTCGATTTCCAACACCCCTCCCCACCGCAAGCGGCGAGTCGTCGGACTCGCCGCGGGGGCTGCCCATGCAGCCCCGATCGATCGCACAAGGCGATCGATTCCGATCGATCGCAAACCCCTTCGCGGGGGTTCGGCTGTGCGTGCGTGCACGGCTTCGGCCGCGTCGTGCGTTCGGCTGGACTCTGGTTCGTGAGGAGGTGTTCGTGTAATTTTCGGTGATGGGATTTCGTTTGGAGTTGTTGTTCAGCAACTTTAACAACTCCGGATATTCGATCTCCAAAGGATTTCGGTCGGAATTAATTAGATAATTTATTTAATTAAATTTATTAATTCGGGGATATCGATTTCCAACAATTACATCCCTCTAGCCCTCTCAGTTCATCTTTCCACGTTCACAAACAAATCAACAGCTACATCAAAACAATACCCAAAAATCCGGAAATCATTCGAGAACCCTGTTCGAGTTCTCCTTACCGCAGGCCATAATTAACCTCTTCGACGAAGTACGTTAAGGAAGCCACCGCCCTCCGACGAGATCCCCATTATCACCATCGTCTGTTTCCCTCGCCGTCATCAAAATTCGAGAGCCGTTGGCCTCCAGTCGCCACCGTAACCCGTCGGTCCGAGGAGAAGCCGCCACTAGGTTCCTTTCCCTATGGTTCGATCGAGACGAAGCCGCTGACATCAGCCTCTTTCAGGAGAACTACAAGTCGTCGCTGCATTGGATCCTTGGAGGTCTGTCGTGCGCCACCAGAAGCTTCGTCGGTGAAGTCGATCCCTGCCGTCTCGGTCATATCTCGCTGCCGCCCTCTGTAAGTGAAAAGAATAATACTAAAGTAATTAGAGCTCTCGATCCTAAATTCATCACATCCAAATAATTGTTTGATTTGGATCAACCCTTATAAGCCCAATTTGTGAACCAATATTTATTCAAGTCTCGGCCCAATTGTTTAAATCAAGTCACCTCTTTAATTGCAAATCAAACAAGTATAATGTAACATGCAGGAGTCGAACACACGCTGCAAACTTAGGAAAGAGGACATAGGTTGACTTTCAGGCTTAGAAAGAGGACTTTCAACTATAGGAGTCAACCGTAAAACAATGCTCGCGCTTTAAGAGATAGGGATTTTCTTATCTTTACTTAATGCTTATTTCAAAAGTATGTGTTACCAGTGGCGGAGCCAGAAAAAAATCCAGGAGAGCTTTGCTAATATATATATATATATATATATATATATATATATATATATATATATATATATATATATATATATATAAACAAATACAAAAAAATAATTATATTTTAACACATACTGTATTACATACTTAGAACTATGACAACTGAATTCTATGTGATTTCATCGATTGAAAACGTTGTAAAATCTTCTCGTTATCAATCAATAACAAATATCTTTCTCAATGTACACAATCAAACTATCATTCATCCACTCATCTTCCATTCGATTTCGCAAATAAGTCTTGATATTCTTCATGGCCGAAAATGCTCTCTCCATAGAAGCAGTGGCAACGGGTAAAACCAATGCCAACTCAATAATTCGATAAACCAATGGAAAAACCAAATGCTTACCCGTTTCAACCATTTTTTGCGCAAGACTTCCCAACTGCTTAGGAAAAAAACTGAGGATCACATCGAACATTAGCAATGAAACTACTAAGATGTTGTGGAAGATACGAACAATCATTTGTTGAGAAATCTTCGGGGTAGGTAATAGCAAGACGCATGATTTCATCAACGTTGAATCGGGAGAAAGAATTTCATGGATCAAGGCATGCTATGCATTTAAACAAATCAGTGCTCCCTTCAGAAAAACGAGTATCCATCTCTTGAATTGTTAAGTTAACAACCTATTCCCATCCCTCATTTCTAAAGTTTTCTAGTCGAGACTTCACACTTTGGATCAATGACATCGCTTGAACAATATTTTGATCTTTTTGTTGCAGTGCAAGAGACAACTCATTGGTGATTCCTAGGCATCAAGTGCAACATGAATACAAATTTATAACTGTCCATCTTTTCAATCAAACCCCGGGCTGTACTTCTGTTATCAGAAGAAGTGGCATTATCACGTATATTCTCCAATACTTTTTCAATCGAATACCACATAGCGCATAATCGAAGCAATGTAAAATAATGTGATCCCCAACGAGTATCTTCGGGCCTTGTCAAACTAGTTTCTTGATTCTGACCACTTCCACTAACCACTTCGTTATCATTAAGTTGTTCAATCAATTTCTCATGTTGAAATTTTCTAAGTTGGTCCTTTCTCTTGCAAGATGCTCCTGTGGTATTAACTATCATGGAGACATAGTAAAAAAAATCCTTAACATCCCTAATACTCTTAACAACCGCAACAATAATCAATTGGAGTTGATGAGAGAAACAATGAACGTAAATAGCATAAGGATTTTCTTGCAATATTAGTGCTTTCAATCCGTTAAACTCACCCCTCATATTTGAAGCTCCATCATAACCTTGACCTCTTAACTTGGATAAAGATAATCGATGTTTCGAAAATAAATCATCAATGGCGCATTTCAAAGTACGAGAAGAAGTGTCATCCACATGCACAATTCCAAAGAATCTCTCAATCACACATCCTTTATCATTCACATATCTTAGAACAACTACCATTTGCTCTTTCACTGAAATATCACGAGCCTCGTCTACCAAGATCGTAAAAACTTTAGCTCCAATATCATTAACTATGGAAAGTGTGACTAGTTGGAGTTGTGTACGTAATGTCTAGATTTAAGTAACGGAAACTCTCGGTCATAGCATTTAATCTATTTAATTAATAAACAATTGTTTGTTTTTAATTATTCGATAATTAAATATATGCAAAATATAGTCTTAGATTATATACGTTGTAGTTAGTATGGTGTGCGACGTCACACGGAAGATCATACTATCGGTTACTCGTATTTAATCGAACAGTTGCTCACGACCTAGATGGACACGGACCAATCCATCGGTATAGTCGTTGTGTAAGAGAGAAAATAATTTGTCTTAATTATTTTATCACACTTGTACACTTGGTGTATTGGGCGGATCGCTTGAGATTTATCGATTAGGATTGCCTTGGATAATCGATTTAAATCTCAGAGTATTTTATTCTTAATCCCCGATACTATTGCGGGTGTGTATATTTAATATAAGTGACTTCGATTTTTCAAAGGAATTGACCGGTTTAATTATTGGGTCAATTACCGGTTAAGTTGGGTCACTATATTTTATATATGACATGCCGTGAATACTTGACGGGAAAGTGTATCCCGTAAGGGTTGATAATATCCCCGAGATGAGTTCATAAGGAATTATTATGTAAACCTCATGAGTGGATTTGTTCCGAATAATAATTAAAGTTGAATGGTACTATTCTCGGATACAAGGATGAATGAATTTATTTTGCAATAAATAAATTTTATTCATGGATATTTAAATCTTAAATACACGGAATAAATAATACTACCGGAGAAATATTATTTGATATAATATGGTTTAATATTGGGAGTGCATTTAATTTATATAGTGGAAAATAAATTAATTAATATTAATGGGGTTAATAGATTTGGGCTTGGTCTCAATTTAATCATTAATATTGGAAGCCCAATATTCCACCTCCTTTAGATACCCTACGTAGCCTATAAAAGCACTACATGGTCTTCACAATTCAAGACACCAAACATAAGATTATCATACTTGATATTCTAGAGAGTTGTGAAGGAGATCCATAGAGTTCGGAGGATCGTCGCCCACACGACGTTCGAACGAGGTGCAAGGAATACATAGGAAGATTCAAAGGTCTTCAATTTGATTTCGTTTCTCCGCACAACGAATCAAAGGTAAAATCATAAACTCCCTTGTATGATTTTATGTAAATTTATTGTGATACATACATGAACATACGATCCGGGAAACGTCGAGACCGGGATACGAGGATCGTGCGATCCCCGTCGGGATCGAAGAAGGGGCGGCCGAACCCTAGGGTTCGACCGCCGGCAACGCGCGACGAGAGGGGAGCCCTGGCTAGACGCCAGGGCATGCGATCGACTTCGGTCGATCACTGGGATGCCTCGGGCTGGCGCCGTGGCGGATCCCAGCCGCCCTCGTCGGCGGCATGCGCACGGGGAGCCCCGGCTGAAGCCGGGGCAGGCGATCGAGCTAGGCTCGATCGCGAAGGGCAGCCGCGGGCTGGAGCCGCGGCTGGGCGCCCTTCTCCCCGTGAGGTGGTGGCGGTGAGTCGCCGGACTCACCGCCAGCGGGTGCTCGTCAAGGCAGCCCGCGGGGATGCACCCCGCATCCCCGGCGATTGCCATGCACGGCGATCGCGAACCCCGCGTGGGGTTCGGCTAGGGTTTTGCCCTCGCGGCGATTCTCTCGTCGGACTCCGGTGACGTGGTGTTCGTGATCGTGTTTCCGGCGATGGGATTTCGGTCGGGGTTATCGGTTCCGCAATTTTTGATACCCCGGGATATCGATTTCCAAGAATTGGTATCCGAGCGTTGGTTTCGTGTTCATGTATGTGTTCAATTATCCTTCTACCTTGCAGGGATTCCGACTATCATGGTTTAATAATTCGTTAATTATTTTATCATGATTATTCGTTTATTAAACTCTCGGACATGTCGAGATTCGTTTTGTGTGGATGAATGCTTGTAATAGTAAAAATTCGGGGGTTGACCGAATTTAGATTTATTATTATTGTTCTATGTTTTCGGGAAATTGTATAGGGTCGATTTCATGTATAGAATCGATACCGGAATTGTAATTTAAAATATTGTAATTTAATTTATTTACGTTGGGCGGCGGCGCTCTTCCGGTGGTGGTGGTCGATCGGTTGGGGGTGGTGCGGGGATCCCCACCCCGTGCTACTTCTAACCGAGATATACTTTCCTAATTGATTCGGTTTTCCTATTTTGAGTGTTTCTATTTTTTGGGAACTCTCATGGAATAGGAAAAGAATTAATTAGAATTAATTTATTTCCTAATTCTATTATAGAAGTCTTCTAGAATATTCCAAGTCTTACTTGGATAGGATTCTAGAGATTTAATAGAATTAGAAAGGAAAATAATTAATTTATTTATTTACTAATTGATTATTCCTATTATATGGGAATTTTCATGGACATGAAAATTAATTAATTTGGAAAGTAGAAGAGTCCTAATTTATTTTATTTCCTTATTCTATTATAGAAGTCTTCTAGAATATTCCAAGTTTTACTTGGATAGGATTCTAGAGATTTAATAGAATTAGAAAGGAAAATAAATAAATAAAAATATTAATAATATTTAATTTTATTTTTGATTTATTCGATTGACTTAATTTTCGAATTAAGTATCTTTTGGATTTATTAAAAATAAATAGATTTAAATATTGGGATTAATATTCTCGTCACATGGAGCATTCAAGAACGAAGACTGAAGACTAGAAGATGCGTACGGAGATGGAATAAAGCCATGATAGTCGGAAAATAATTTTCTAGCATTATTTTGACTATGTGATACTATGTGCTTTATTACTTGTATGCATGCTATATGTGTTTATTTTATGCACTAGATAGCGTATCCCTTGTTGTAAAAAGCTAAGTGGGAGAGGGAATGGAAACAATCCCATGATCTCCATTACTGTTCTCTTGGTGACTTTTATGAACTTTTGAAGTTCATATAGACATGTCATTTGATGAGAATTCTTGTAATTCCTTTTACGAGAAACATTGATTAAGTTTATCAAACAATGCCTAATTTGTCTTTCTGAAACTGATTTCAAGTCGACTTATTCTCACCCCGGGGAGTGGAATGGAGCCAAAGCCACTTGGTCATGTGGATGACACAAATTAGAGACCTTCGTACCATTTCTTGAAATGGATCGATTGTCTGCTCGGCTCCCTCATCTAATGAGAGATAGGGTAGTTCGCATGGTGGATCACTGGTTAGAAACTTCAAGTTTCACTTATGATTCTCCGCGTCTTAATTTACCAAAATCGAATGGGTCAAGTAATTGGATGTCAATTATAAAAATCTTTTGGTGTAGTAAACGTCCACACTGTCGTGGCTTGCTATATTGAATGGGATTTTGGAATAATTGATGTAGACAGTTATAGAAGAAAGTAAAGGATCGTGTGTTAACGTAAACGTCCACACTATCGTGGCTTGCGGTGACATACGAGTCTCAAACAATCTTCTTAGTACTGAGTAATGGTTTACACTTAGGTACGCTCTATAGTATTCTTCCCATCGAAGTAACGCTATAGTGATGTACGACCACAGCAAATCTAATTATGAAATCATTTGGATAGGTAAACGTCCACACTATCGTGGCTTACCATATCTGATGGGATTTTAGATGTAATTAGAAATTTAATGATATTATTTGAGGGAGATAATATCGGACATTAAATTGATTGTTTGTTTATATGTGCTTATTGTTGGAAATCGATGTCCCGGAATTAATAAATTTAAATAAATAAATTATCTAATTAATTCCGACCGAAATCCTTTGGAGATCGAATATCTGGAGTTGTAAAATTGCGGAACGACAACTCCAATCGACTCCCGGTTGCCGGAACAATCCGCCACGAACCACCACGAAGCGCCGGACTCAACCAAAACCCTAACCGCAGCAAAGCCGCGGCTGTTCGGTCGAGTCCCCTCGTGGGACTCGCGGCTGTTCAAGGCAGCCGCCTAGAGCTGCTCGTAGCAGCCCGTGCGGGACAGCCCGCATCACCCCGTGCAGCAGCTCGCATCGCACGCGAGTCCGCTACGGGGCGTCTCGTAGCTCGCTGCGAGCATGCACGAGGCTGCCCAGCCACGCCCTCGATGATCGCAGCCCGCCACGATCCAAGTCGTGGCTAGCGATCATACCAGCCGCCGCCGTGCGAGCGGCAGCCCCTCCGCGTGAGCGGAGGCAGCGCCGTGCGAGCGGCGCTAGGCGTCCAGCCGGCGTGCTCACGGGGATCCACCCTTCGCCGTGGATTCCTAGCCGCGGCGGTCCGAGGATCCTCTATCCCCATCGCCCGGCACATCCTCGGTTTGGATCTCCGTCCCTCGGATCTTGGTTCAAGGTATTTTCACGATAAATAAACGATAAAATCATAAAGAGGGTTTTACGATTTACCTCGTTCTCGTTGTTCGGAAAAACGAAGAACTCAATTTTACGACCTTGAGATCTTCCCACGTATTCCTTGCACTAGCTCGGACGTCGTGTGGGCGACGATCTACCGAACTCCATGGATCCTCCTCTCTACTTTCTCTCTCTAGAATTGTGATCTTCAAGTTATGAGAATAGAGAAGACCATGTAGTGCTTTTATAGGCTACGTAGGGGATCTTAAGGAGGTGGAATATTGGGCTTCCAATATTGAAGATTAAATTGAGCCCAATGCTCAAGTCCATTAATCCTTATCAATATTAATTAATTCTATTTTCCACTATATAAAATTAATTGCACTCCCAATATTAAACCATATTATATCAAATAATATTTCTCCGGTAGTATTATTTATTCCGTGTATTTAAGATATAAATATCCATGAATAAAATTAATTTATTGCTAATTAATTTATTCATCTCTTATATCCGAGACTAGTACCATTCAACCTTAATTATTATGCGGAACGAATCCACCTGCAGGGTTTACATAATAATTCCTTATGAACTCATCTCGGGGATGTTATCAACCCTTACGGGATACACTTTCCCGTCAAGTATTCACGGCATGCCATATATAAAATATAGTGACCCAACTTAACCGGTAATTAACCCAATAATTAAATCGGTTAATTCCTTTGGTAAATCAAAGTCACTTATATCAAATATACACACCCGCAATAATATCGGGGATTAAGAATAAAATACACTGAGACTCGAATCGATTATCGCCGGCAATCCTAATCGATGAATCTCAACGATCCGCTCAATACACCAAGTGTACAAGTGTGATAAAATAATTAAGACAAATTATTTTCTCTCTCACACAACGACTATACCGATGGATTGGTCCGTGTCCATCTAGGTCGTGAGCAACTGTTCGATTAAATACGAGTAACCGATAGTATGATCTTCTGTGTGACGTCGCACACCATACTAACTACAACGTATATAATCCAGGACTATAATTTGCATATATTTAATTATAAATAATTAAACGCAAATAATTGTTTATTTAATTAAATAGATTAGTGGCAATGGATCGTGAGTTTCCGTTACTTAAATCTAGACATTAAGTACACAACTCCAACAATCTCCCACTTGTACTAAGGTCTAGTCATTTCCTCCAAACTCCCGACTCCCATACTCATCACGTGCTTAAGTTGTACTTCCAAGAAGTACTATGTGAATGAGCACTCTAGGTTGCCGCTCTGAAGTTATCTTGGTGACTACAGCGTCGTCTCCCTCGACGATGACTCGTATCAGGTGGTACTTGCACTATGTGTTATCTTACACTTATGGACTTGTGATTTCTTACCATTTGCCATCGCACCGCTATACACATAGCCTTTTGGCAAATTAAGAATCACCTCTAAGTCCCAGAGATTATCCCGGAGTTATACCAAAACTTCCGCTGCCTCTGAGGCCGCTATTTGGTTACCCATGGCAGAGTCCGAAAAGCATCGTGCTTATCACTCTTCCATGTTAAAACTCCTTCTCCTTCAATAGTGAAACACATAGCCTGATATCGACTTACACTGGTCCTCATTTGATTAGAAATCTAAGAGAATGTAATCCAAAGGAAATGTTCGTCTGCTTCGTAGTCTAGAACAGTACTTCGAAAGTACTTTTACGGCAGTCGAATATTCCTTTCCAGGATTACCTTGATATCCTCCCACTATGCTCATCGCATAGCCGATATCAGGTTCTCGTTTTTCAACATTGCATTTATCAAGCTTTCATTGCTTCTATCTCCTTTTTGTGTTCCAAAACACATATCCTTAGATAGATGCATTCCGTCTCTGAAAGGTAAAGAACCTTTCTCGGAATCTTGCATGTTAAAACGAACCATAATCATATATATGTAAGATGTCCAGGAGAAGTACAATGTTCTTTTCTTGAGATCCTAGATCTTAAGAACATGCTCTAACTTCTTTTTCATCTCATATATCGATTTTTCTAGACAACCATCATTTTATGTCTGACAACATCTTTACATTGTTACCAATGATAAAATGTCATCTACATAAAACCTCCGAGAAACACCACATTGTTTCCATCACGTTTCCCATACACACGATTCGTCTATGCTTTTGATGAATCCATAAAATGGACTATCTCATCAATTTGCAAGTACCACGAACTTAATGCTTTGTTTCAATCCATAAATGGATCAACTAAGCTTGTACTCTAAATGATCTCGCCTCTTAGCAATAATCCTTATTGCTCTCCAAGAAGGCACATTTAGATCTAGTACGGCCTTTATGTAGATCCAGGGATCGATTTCATGTATACTAGGTCCAGAGTCCGAAGACTCTCCTAGTCTTATGAATATCTCCGGTTGTCCCACAACCTCCCACTACAATGGCATTCCGGTGTATAAACAGTGATAACAGTAGGTGCAGTTAGTGGTGTACCGCTACTCGGTTCGGCTGGTTCTAAGTCTTAATCTTTCTCTCTCATTTCAAAGTATCATGTCACTTTAGGCTTGTGGTTCATTATATAGTCTTTCTCTAAGAACCGGGCGTTAGAACTTATAACGTCCTTCTGGTTCATAGTACTATTGAACACACATCTTTTGATCTTCCAGGACATTCTACAACCGCATTTGAATGCGCCGTTGTTTCCAGACATATCCATAGAACATAGGTAGTTCCGTATAACTCATCTTTTACTATCTCTATAAGAGTTCCATTTCTTATTATCGACACACCATTTCTACACAACAGTGTATGGTGTAGTCATTTGGGATCAAATCCCAATCTCTGATTAGTATGCCATGCATTCCTCAGACAGGTACTTGCCTCCGCGATCAAATCGCAGGCTACAAATGGATATACCTTGATGGTTCTCCGCAATTGCTTAGTGTCCATTGACTTGTCAAAACACTTGCTTTTGTGGCACATCAGGTATTCTAATCCATTTTTCGAGTAATCATAAAATGAAGTACTCGTACCTTAATTGTCTGAGTAGGCATAGGTCTGCATACATCAGAGTCAATCAATTCTTATACTTGTCCGGATCTTACATCTTATATCCATAAAGGATTGCTTAGTCATATTATCTTCCAAATTAGATTCTTAGGTCGGAAGGTCCACTCCCTCAACTTAATTGATCAAATATCAATTTTCGACCTTTGAACTTCTTATTTGAATAAACATGACTCAGCATAAGAATCCACAAGTATAATTGATAAAGAAATCTCTTATTAGTAAAACGAGTTTCATACTACGGTTCGTTGCATCGTGGTGGACTCAGGATTCATCATTTATATATTGCTAGCCAATGTACCAAAATAGATAATATCATTATTTCTTCTTATAACCATCAAATGATTAAAAGAAATAAAATATCCATTTATTAGAAATCCAGAACAAAGTTCTTTCTAATATGAAAGGTACATAAAAGCAATAACTCAAAATGAAATCTTATAAAATGTCCTCCACTGCAATTGCTGCCCCCTCTACAGCATTGCCCATGTAGACTACGATTTCTTCTTTTCCAAGTTGTTAGGTTTCCTGGAACCTTTGCATTTAAAATGCACATACCGTCAGTGGTTCCATATCTACACACCAGGTTCCGGTAGATAATACCACTGACTATGTTTTACGACTAAAGAAGAATTTCGTACTTTCTTTGAGAGGATAATCAGACTTCCAGTACCCAGACTGTTTGCATCGAGAACTCTTGCCTCATGGCTTTCTCGTCCCATCTCGTGGTCCAAGAAACCTAGGACCACTGGGTTTCTTTGCTTGCTTTTCCTTTCCCCCGATTTTTCCCTTAGGTTCGAAACCTTTGGCATTGGCTACAAGAGCTTGCGATTTCCGTCTCAACTCGTCTAAAAGGTCAATCATCTCAAAAACATGTTTAAGCGTTTCCTCGAAGCGACTGGCCTTTATGAGTATCCTCATCGCTTCTTGTCTAGCCGCCTATGTCAATAGGCTCGGGAGGACAAAGCTTACTGAGTACTAACCAGTACTCTTAAACAGTCTGAACAATGTCTAGATCTCTATTCCAATCATTACATTTAGGGACCAATGAGTTTAAAATCCTTACGTATCACAGAAAGTGGGTTCAAAGCCATATCCTAATCTATGAGCACATATAACAACAAACAATCGATTTAATCTCCGATATTATCTCCCTCGAATAATATCATTAAACCACTAATCACATCTAAAATCCCATCAGATATGGCAAGCCACGATAGTGTGGACGTTTACCTATCCAAATGATTTAGCAATTAGATTTCCTTCGGTCGTACATCATCATTAGCGTTACTTCGATGGGAAGAATACTAAGAAGCGTACCTAAGTGTAAACCATTACTCAGTATCTAAGAAGATTGTTTGGGACACGCATATTCACCGCAAGCCACGATAGTGTGGATGTTTACGTTAACATACGCTCCTTTACTCCCTTCTATAACTGTCTACATCAATCGTTCCAAAATCCCATTCAATGTAGCAAGCCACGATAGTGTGGACGTTTACTACACCAAAAGACTTTTACAATTGACTCCCAATTACTTGATTCATTTAATCTTGTAAATCAAGACGCGGAGAATCATAAGTGAAACTCGAAGTTTCTAACCAGTGATTCACCATGCGAACGACCCTATCTCTCATAATGAGGGAGCCGAGCAGACAATCGATCTAGTCATCAAATGACACGAAAGTCTCTAATTTGTGTCCTCGACATGACCAAGTGGCTTTGGCTCCATTCCACTCCCCGGGGTGAGAATGAGTCGACTTGAAATCAGTTTTGGAAAGACAAATTAGGCATTGTTTGATAAACTTAATCAATGTTTCTCGTAAAAGGAATTACAAGAATTCTCCTCCAATGACTTGTCTATACGAACTTCAAAAGTCCATAAAAGTCACCAAGAGAACAGCAATGGAGACCATGGATATGTTTCCATACCCTCTCCCACTTAGCTTTTTACAATAAAGGGATACGCTATCTAATGCATAATTAAATACACATAAGCATGCATACATGAAATAAAGCACATAGAATATTATCACATAATCAAAATAATACTAGAATATTATTTTCCGACTATTATGGCTTTATCGCATCCCCGTACGCATCTTCTAGTCTTCAGTCTTCGTTCTTGAATGCTCTATGTGACGGAAATATTAATTCCAATATTTAAATTTATTTATTTTTAATAAATCCAAAAGATACTTAATTCGAAAATTAAGTCAATCGAATAAATCAAAAATAAAATTAAATATTATTAATATTTTTATTTATTTTATTTTCCCTTTCTACTTCATTAAATCTCTAGAATAATCTATCCAAGACCCACTTGGAATATTTTAGAAGACTTCTATAATGAAATAAGGAAATAAAATAATTTATTTTATTTTCCCTTTCTACTTCATTAAATCTCTAGAATAATCTATCCAAGACCCACTTGGAATATTCTAGATGATTTCCATAATGAAATAAGGAAATAAAATAATTTAGGTCCTTCCAAATTAATTCATTTCCTAATTCATTAATAATTCCATAAAGGAATAATTAAATAAGGAAAAATTAATTTAGGACTCCTAAACTTTCCAAATTAATTATTTTCCTAATCCATTAAAAATTCCATAAAGGAATAATTAAATAGGAAAAATAAATTAATTTATAAATTTATTCCTTTTCCTAACCTATGAAAACTCCCAAGAATAGGAATAATCAATAAGGAAAAATAAATTTATTCTAAATTTATTCTTTTCCTATTCCATGAGAATTCCCAAGAATAGGAATAAACAAAATAGGAAAACCGAATAATTTAGGAAAGTTGGATCTTGGCGGGAGAGCACGAGATCACGAGGACCCCGCGCCCCCCACCACCTTCGATCGAGAGCCGAGGGGACACGCCACCGCCGCCGCCGCCTCGCCGGCGCACCACCTCCCTTGGTGGCACCGCGCACGGCCGAGAGGCTCGATGGCCGCCCCTCCTCCTTTGGGTCGATCGATCCAAGTGATCGGCCATGGGGTTGGCCGATCCGGAGCCCTCCCTCTCTACGTCTCCTCCGTCACACTTTTCCGGCGGTCGTTTCGGAATCGATCCAACGTAAATAATTTCACAAAAATTAATTTACAATTATCCGGTATCAATTCTCTACATGAAATCGACCTCAAACAATTTCTGGAAAAATAAGAACAAGCATTCACCACACAAGAACAAATATTGACATCACCGAGAGTTTAATAATCAAGAGAAATATTATGACATTAATTAACAATAATTAAATCTAGCCATAATAATCGGAAACCCTGCAAGGTAGAACAATTTATCGAAAAATACCATGAACTAAAACCAACGCTCTGATACCATTTGTTGGAAATCGATGTCCCGGAATTAATAAATTTAAATAAATAAATTATCTAATTAATTCCGACCGAAATCCTTTGGAGATCGAATATCCGGAGTTGTAAAATTGCGGAACGACAACTCCAATCGACTCCCGGTTGCCGGAACAATCCGCCACGAACCACCAGGAAGCGCCGGACTCAACCAAAACCCTAACCGCGGCAAAGCCGCGGCTGTTCGGTCGAGTCCCCTCGTGGGACTCGCGGCTGTTCAAGGCAGCCGCCTAGGGCTGCTCGTAGCAGCCCGTGCGGGACAGCCCGCATCACCCCGTGCAGCAGCTCGCATCGCACGCGAGTCCGCTACGGGGCGTCCCGTAGCTCGCTGCGAGCATGCACGAGGCTGCCCAGCCACGCCCTCGATGATCGCAGCCCGCCACGATCCAAGTCGTGGCTAGCGATCATACCAGCCGCCGCCGTGCGAGCGGCGGTTCCACCGCGCGAGCGGCAGCCCCTCCGCGTGAGCGGAGGCAGCGCCGTGCGAGCGGCGCTAGGCGTCCAGCCGGCGTGCTCACGGGGATCCACCCTTCGCCGTGGATTCCTAGCCGCGGCGGTCCGGGGATCCTCTATCCCCATCGCCCGGCACATCCTCGGTTTGGATCTCCGTCCCTCGGATCTTGGTTCAAGGTATTTTCACGATAAATAAACGATAAAATCATAAAGAGGGTTTTACGATTTACCTCGTTCTCGTTGTTCGGAAAAACGAAGAACTCAATTTTACGACCTTGAGATCTTCCCACGTATTCCTTGCACTAGCTCGGACGTCGTGTGGGCGACGATCTACCGAACTCCATGGATCCTCCTCTCTACTTTCTCTCTCTAGAATTGTGATCTTCAAGTTATGAGAATAGAGAAGACCATGTAGTGCTTTTATAGGCTACGTAGGGGATCTTAAGGAGGTGGAATATTTGGCTTCCAATATTGAAGATTAAATTGAGCCCAATGCTCAAGTCCATTAATCCTTATCAATATTAATTAATTCTATTTTCCACTATATAAAATTAATTGCACTCCAAATATTAAACCATATTATATCAAATAATATTTCTTCGGTAGTATTATTTATTCCGTGTATTTAAGATATAAATATCCATGAATAAAATTAATTTATTGCTAATTAATTTATTCATCTCTTATATCCGAGACTAGTACCATTCAACCTTAATTATTATGCGGAACGAATCCACCTGCAGGGTTTACATAATAATTCCTTATGAACTCATCTCGGGGATATTATCAACCCTTACGGGATACACTTTCCCGTCAAGTATTCACGGCATGCCATATATAAAATATAGTGACCCAACTTAACCGGTAATTAACCCAATAATTAAATCGGTTAATTCCTTTGGTAAATCAAAGTCACTTATATCAAATATACACACCCGCAATAATATCGGGGATTAAGAATAAAATACACTGAGACTCGAATCGATTATCGCCGGCAATCCTAATCGATGAATCTCAACGATCCGCTCAATACACCAAGTGTACAAGTGTGATAAAATAATTAAGACATATTATTTTCTCTCTCACACAACGACTATACCGATGGATTGGTCCGTGTCCATCTAGGTCGTGAGCAACTGTTCGATTAAATACGAGTAACCGATATTATGATCTTCTGTGTGACGTCGCACACCATACTAACTACAACGTATATAATCCAGGACTATAATTTGCATATATTTAATTATAAATAATTAAACGCAAATAATTGTTTATTTAATTAAATAGATTAGTGGCAATGGATCGTGAGTTTCCGTTACTTAAATCTAGACATTAAGTACACAACTCCAACACTTATAGGTTTAGAGAATAGCTATGAATCCACTTTCTGTGATACTCAAGGAATTCAATGCACTGGTTCCATACTGTGTAGGATGGAATAGAGAATTAGACATTACCCAGACTGTTGCTGAGTACAAGATAGTACTTAGTGAGCTTTGTCCTCCTGAACCTACAAGTGTCTCAACTGATGAGGAAAAAGCTGATTTTGAGAAGTGGGACAATGCTTTTGCATTAACCACTAATCATGACATCATGCTGAAACTCAAGCTAATGTTTAGAGACAACGAAAAGGTTAGAAAAGAGGCGATGAGGATACTCATAAAGGTCAGTCGCTTCGCGGAAACGCTTGAACACGTTTTCGAGATGTTGGACCTTTTGGATGAGTTGAGACAATCGCAAGCTCTTATAGGCAAGGCCAAAGATTTCGAACCTAAGGGCATGGATCAAGGAATGGAGAGGCAGACAAAGAAGCCCTGTAGTCCTAAAGTACTTGGACCACAAGATGGGGTGAGAAAGCCTTTAGTCAGATATTCTCAAAGAAAACATTCTGGGTACTGGAAGTTTGTATTTTCTCCCCAAGAAGGTATAAGATTCTCTCCTTAGTCTTTAAAACATAGTCAGCGGTATTATCTACCAGAAGCCTGGTTGGTAGATATGGAACCACTGACGGTATGTGTGCATTTTAAATGCAGGGGCACCAGGAAACCCAGAGACTTGGAAAGGAAAGAATGGTCAAGGGCAAAGCTGTAGAGGAGGCAGCTGTTGCAGTGGAAGACATTTATCTGCTTTTAAGTAGTTATAGGATTTCATTTCAAGTTTATTGCTTTATGTACCTTTTATTTTAGAAAGAACTTTGTTCTGGTTTCTATTATTTATGAATGGATATTTTATTTCTTTAATCATTTGATGATTTTGATAAGAAATAATGGTATTATCTATTCTGGTACATTAGATATCAATATATGAATGATGAATCCTAAGTCTACCACGATGCAACGAACCGTTCTATAACTTGTTTTACTTATTAGATATATTTCTTTGTTAAATCATTATACTTGTGAATTCTTGCACTTAGTAGTATTTATTCAAATAAGATTCAAAAGGGTCGAAGTTGATTTTATCAATTAAAGTTGAAGGAGTGGACCTTCCGACCTAAGAATTATATTTGGAAGATAATACAACTAAGCAAACCTTTCTGGATAAAGGATAGAATCCGGACAAGTATTGAAATTGATTGACACCGATATATGCAGACGTATGTGTAATTAGAAAGGTACGAGTGATTCTTTCAAAGAAATAATCAAAGGTTGATTAGAATACTTGATGTGCCATAAAAGCGAAGTGTTTTGACGAGTCAAAGGACACAAAGCTATTATGGGGAACCATCAAAGTATATCCATTAGAAGCCGGCGACTTGATCGCGGAGGCTACCACCTATCTAAGTAAACGCATAGCATAAATCAAAGAGTGGGATTGGATCCCAAATTGACTGCACCATACACTCTTGTGTAGAAATGGTGTGTCGAAAATAAGAAATGGAATTCTAATAGTAAAAGGACAAGTTGTTCGGAACTACCTATGTTCTATGGATATTTCTGGATCAACGACACATTCAAATGTGGTTGTAAGATATCCTAGAAGAACAAAAGGATTGTGTGTTCAATAGTACTATGAACCAGAAGGACGTTATAGCACTAACGCCCGGTTCTTAGAGGAAGACTATTAGATGAACCACAAAGCCCGAACTGACGTAATACTTCGGAATGAGAGAAAGGACAAAGACTGAGAACCAGCCAAACCGAGTAGTAATACACCACTAACTGCACCTACTGTTATTACTGTTTATACACCGAAATGTTGTTGTAGTGGGAGGTTGTTAACAACCAAAGATGTTCATAAGACTAGAAGAGTTTTGAACTCTGGATCTAGTAGACATGAAATCGATCCCTGGACCTACATAGAGGCAGTACTAGATCTAAATGTGTCTTCTTGGAAAGCAATAAAGGTTTATTGTAAAGAGACAATATCATTTAGAATACGAGCTTAGTATGGATTGTTACAAAGCTCCGAATCGTGGAACTTGCGAATTGATGAGATAGTCCATTTGATGGATTCATCAAAGGGCATAGACGAAAGGTGTATTAGAAACGTGATGGAAACAAGGTGGTGTTTCTCGGAATTTTATGTAGATGATATTTTATCATTGGCAACAATGTAAAGATATTGTTGTTAACGGTCAAAAAATCGGATAAGCTTTCAACCGAACAAGTATATTGTGATTTTGAGGTTTGGACGAACAAGCTAGCAGAAAATGACGATTAGACTAGCAAAACAGTACATGACGAGTAGAAAGTAGAGAGCATAAATGTTTGTATTATTATCTCCGTTTTTCGGGAATTGTGTCGTGTCCAGTAAATACAAATGGCTCAATTATTTATAGTAGGGGATTAAGGTTTCTAAAGATGTTATTGGGCCCTTTCTTTATTGGGCTTTATCATGTACAAAGTCGTTTTTACCCTTGTCATTTTACAAGGGTAGTCATCTGCTATCTTCCATGTCTGCTTGTCTGTCCGACCTCGAGATTCGAACAACCAGCCTCTTGTTCTGACTCCTCAGCTGTTTTCAGTCGGGCAGACCATTAGACCATCAGAAGGGCTTCTCAGCTGTCTCTGGTCGGGCAGACTAGCAGACTACCAAGAGGGCTTCTCAGTTGTCTTTGGTCAGGTAGACTAGCAGACTACCAGGAGAGCTTCTCAAGTGTCTCTGGTTGGGCAAACTAGTAGACTACCAGGAGAGCTTCTCAGCTATCTCTGGTCGGACAAACTAGCAGACTACCAGGAGAGCTTCTCAAGTGTCTCTGGTTGGGCAGACTAGCAGACTACCAGGAGGGCTTCTCAGCTATCTCTGGTCTGGCAGACTAGCAGACTACCAGGAGAGCTTCTCAGCTATCTCTGGTCGGGCAGACTAGCAGACTACCAGGAGAGCTTCTCAACTGTCTCTGGTTGGGCAGACTAGTAGACCATCAAGAGAGCTTCTTAGTCATCTCTGGTCGGGCAGACTATCTGACTACCAGGAGGGCTTCTTAGTTGTCTCTGGTCGGGCAGACTATCTGACTACCAGGAGGGCTTCTCAACTATCTCTAGTCGGGCAGACTAGAAGACCATCAGGAGAGCGACGTTCTATAGTTGGGAGAACAAGCCTTCCTGTGTCCGTCATGCCCGTCTGGTCACCAATAGTCATCAACCAAAGTGCGGATGAAAAGATAAGGAGTAAGTCCTTGGTCGCTCATCCCTTCCTCGTCTGTTCACCTTTATTGCTTGAATCGCTCAGGTGGGCCGAAGGACCCGATTTTACGTTGGGCTTATATCGTGGGCCGGTCTATTGGGCCTCGGTAAAAATGGGGTACAACAATTGTCAGATATAAAACGATGGTTGTCTAAATAAATCGGGATATAAGATTGAGTAGAAGTTGGAACATGTTCTTAAGATCTTTCAATCTAAGGATAAGAACATTATACTTCTCCTATACATCTTATGCGATTATGGTTTGTTTTAAACATGCATGATTCTGAGAAAGGTTATTGCCTTTCAGATACAGAATATATCTATCTAAAGCTATGTGTTTTGAACACATAAAGGAGATAGACGATAAATGCAATGTTGAAAAAATGAGAACCTGATATCAACTATGCGGTTAGCGTAGTGAGAGGATATCAAAGTAATCTAAACAAGAGATATTCGGATGCTGTAAGAGTACTTTCGAAGTACTGGCTTACGGAGCAGCACGAATTCTTCTTGGATTACATATTCTCAGATCTCAAATCAGAGAAGGACCAGTGTAAGTCGATATCAGGCTATATGTTCACTTTTGAGAGGGATGGAACCTTAAAGATGAGAGAGTGATAAGCACGATGCTTTTCGGACTCTATCATAACCGAATGGCAGCCTCAGAGGCAGCGGAAGTTTTGGTTGGGTTTCGGAATAACTTTTGGACTTAGATATGATTCTTAGTTCACCAAAGGCTATTTGATAGCGGTGCATGGTGAACTGGAAGAAATCATAAGTCAAAAAGTGATGATAACACATAGAGCAAGTACCACCTGATACGAGTCATCGTCTAGGGAGACGACGCTGTAGTCACCAAGATAACTTCAGAGCGGCAACCTAGATTGTTCACTCACATGGTACTTCTTGGAAGTACACTTTAAGCACATGATGAGTATGGGAGTCGGGAGTTTGGAGGAAATGACTAGAACTTAGTACAAGTGGGAGAATGTTGGAGTTGTGTACTTAATGTCTAGATTTAAGTAACGAAAACTCTCGGTCATAGCATTTAATCTATTTAATTAATAAAAAATTGTTTGCTTTTAATTATTCGATAATTAAATATATGCAAAATATAGTCCTAGATTATATACGTTGTAGTTAGTATGGTATGCCACGTCACACGGAAGATCATACTATCGGTTACTCGTATTTAATCGAACAGTTGCTCACGACCTAGATGGACACATACCAATCCATCGGTATAGTCGTTGTGTGAGATAGAAAATAATTTGTCTTAATTATTTTATCACACTTGTACACTTGGTGTATTGGGCGGATCGCTTGAGATTTATCGATTAGGATTGCCTTGGATAATCGATTTAAATCTCAGAGTATTTTATTCTTAATCCCCGATACTATTGCGGGTGTGTATATTTAATATAAGTGACTTTGATTTTCCAAAGGAATTGACCGGTTTAATTATTGGGTCAATTACCGGTTAAGTTGGGTCACTATATTTTATATATGACATGCCGTGAATACTTGACGGGAAAGTGTATCCCGTAAGGGTTGATAATATCCCCGAGATGAGTTCATAAGGAATTATTATGTAAACCTCATGAGTGGATTTGTTCCGCATAATAATTAAAGTTGAATGGTACTATTCTCGTATAGAAGAGATAAATAAATTTATTTTGCAATAAATAAATTTTATTCATGGATATTTAAATCTTAAATACACGGAATAAATAATACTACCGGAGAAATATTATTTGATATAATATGGTTTAATATTGAGAGTGCAATTAATTTATATATTGGAAAATAAATTAATTAATATTAATGGGATTAATAGATTTGGGCTTAGGCTCAATTTAATAATTAATATTGGAAGCTCAATATTCAACCTCCTTTAGATCCCCTACGTAGCCTATAAAAGCACTACATGGTCTTCACAATTCAAGACACCAATCATAAGATTATCATACTTGATATTCTAGAGAGTTGTGAAGGAGATACATAGAGTTCGGAGGATCGTCGCCCACACGACGTTCGAACGAGGTGCAAGGAATACGTAGGAAGATTCAAAGGTCTTCAATTTGATTTTGTTTCTCCGCACAACGAATCAAAGGTAAAATCATAAACTCCCTTGTATGATTTTATGTAAATTAATTGTGATACATACATGAACATACGATCCGGGAAACGTCGAGACCGGGATACGGGGATCGTGCGATCCCCGTCGGGATCGAAGAAGGGGCGGCCGAACCCTAGGGTTCGACCGCCGGCAACGCGAAACGAGAGGGGAGCCCCGGCTGGACGCCGGGGCATGCGATCGACTTCGGTCGATCGCTGGGATGCCGCGGGCTGGCGCCGCGGCGGATCCCAGCCGCCCTCGTCGGCGGCGTGCGCACGGGGAGCCCCGGCTGAAGCCGGGGCGGGCGATCGAGCTAGGCTCGATCCCGAAGGGCAGCCGCGGGCTGGAGCCGCGGCTGGGCGCCCTTCTTCCCGTGAGGTGGTGGCGGTGAGTCGCCGGACTCACCGCCGGCGGGTGCTCGTCAAGGCAGCCCGCGGGGATGCACCCCGCATCCCCGGCGACCGCCATGCACGGCGATCGTGAACCCCGCGTGGGGTTCGGCTAGGGTTTCGCCCTCGCGGCGATTCTCTCGTCGGACTCCGGTGACGTGGTGTTCGTGATCGTGTTTCCGGCGATGGGATTTCGGTCGGGGTTATCTGTTCCGCAATTTTTGATACCCCGGGATATCGATTTCCAACATGACTTCGGAAGCACAAACGTTTGTTAAGTCTTTTTGAATTTGTGGGGATGTCATTTTATTATTACCCGGAGCATTAGGACCCGATACTTTGGCAACACTATCACTATGTTCACCAAGCCAAAGAAGCAACTCAAGAAAATTACCTCGATTAGAAGAAGTGGTTGACACATTATGTCCACGAAAAGGCAACCCTTGTTTCAAGAGAAAACGAGTCACATCCAACGAGTTTGTCAAACGAGCACGATAAGCAACTTCCATCGCACGAGTATTTGATCGGAATAAATTTGATACACTGTGCCTTTGATCTTGAAAAGCCTCAAACTGAATTCTAGCATCATTGTGACAACTATCTGCTGCGCCAACATGGTAATTGAATTTTTCTAGTGCCTTTTTCCAATTATCACAACCCATTTTTGTGAATGCGTCTTCTCCATATCGAACATTTTTTTCCGAATTCTTAAACAAATAACACCAAAAACAAAATGCTGCATCTTTTGATACGCTATACTCGAGCCAAGAAAACATTTTGTACCAAACATCTTGAAAACTGCGTTCTTGAATGCCATTTTTTTTTTTCGGATAGACATGTCCAATTAGTTGACAAGGCCCCTTAGTCAAATATTCTCTTCGCACACTATCTCGAATAGAAATATTATATTTCTCAATCGGCTTTGTAATCCTAGGTCGCTAACAATTTCATTCGAGTCCAATTCCACTTCTGCACCAGATTGATTTTCCAACACAACATTAGGTCCATTCGGAGTCGGAGTGAGGATGAATCATCTTTACGAGATTTTTTAAAATAACGCTCCATCATCTACATTAAAAACATAGAAAAACAATATTTATTTCATACATTTATATAAAAATTAAAAAGAACATATATAAAACTAAATATTTAAAAACTAAAGATTGGTGTCTATGAGACATTTTCCCATAGTGATAAAACTAAATATTTAAAAACTAAAGATTTTAATTGTACGCAATAAAAAAAAATTAAAACTGGATATATTATTAAATTTCAAATAACAAATAAATTTGAAATTTGAACTGGATAATTTAAATTTCAAATAACATAATAAATTTTAAATCTGTGTAAATAAATAGATAAATCCTAAATCTAAAATTTTTATTTTAAAATTGTAGAAAATTAATAGCATGATTAATCCTAAATCAATTCTTAAATTTGGAAAATATATAACTGGATAAATCATAAATCTATTCTTAAAAAAATAAATAATAAAACTTAATCAAATCAACCGCAATCAAAATAAATATTATAACCTTATCTAATTAGCTATAAAGGAGAAAAATAATTGTATAAAAAAATTTAACAAGTACCCGTTGTTTGTTTGACTTGAAGCCGGTAGAGAGTAAAGTATAAAGAAGCTTATAGATTACAGTAGAAGTGTAGAACTTAAAATGAACAGAGTAATTTATTTTAATTGAATACTGAAAAATAAAATGATTTATTAATAGTGTGAGAATTAATTTTATTTAGATAATGTTTAAACAGATAGAAATCACTAAATCAATATAATATATTATTTTAAAATTTTGTAATTGTAATTATTTTCTACGTAATATTTAGTTAGTTGTACTAATAATTAGCAACACAATCATTATTTTTCAGCCCCTAGGCAGTCATTATTTTTCACACGGCTCTAGAGGCTGAGCGTTAAGAATTACACATTATACAAAAATATTAAATATAAAAACAAAAAAAAAATCCTGTGGGGGCTTAAGTCCCCAGAGGTGCCTTACTGCATCCGCCCCTGTGTGCTACGTGTTTATAATATGTGCTTTACGTGGATATGTTATATGTGAATATTGATTACATGATACGAATGTGAATGATACGATGCGAAAATGAATGATACAGTATGACTATGTGATTTAGCCCGTGGCCTGGAAAAAAGGTCAGTGACTACGGTCATCGGGATGTACCCGCGGTGCTACATGTTCTGGAAATGTTAATTAGCTCGTAGCCTGGAAAAAAGGTCAGTGACTACTGTCATCGGGGTGTACCTGCGATGCTACATGGTACGAGAATGTTGAATAACCAGTGACCTGGATAAAGGGTCAGTGACTATGGTCATCGGGCTGAACCCGCTGCGCTACGATTAAAAACAGCGACCGACAGAAAAGGTCAGTGACTACGGTCACCGGGGTGAACCCACTGTGTTTAATCGCATGTATGTTAGAATCAGCGACCGACTGAAAAGGTCAGTGACTACGGTCACCGGGGTGAACCACTGTGTTCTAAGAGGTGAATGACTATGGACGGGATGTGTGACACTATGTTATGTGTGACTATATGTTCTATGTTTTTAATGTTATATGCACGTTTTACGTAAGATTGATCGAGTATTAATTATGGATAAGGGATGACCTACTGAGTACGTTGAGCTCATTTCTTCAACGACATTTTTTTTCAGGATTGTTCAAGGATGTCAAGCGTGGATCATGGCGTTGGATATGATAAAATGTTTATTGATATTTTTCATTTACCACTAAATATTTTAAATGATTTTAATATAGTAAGTTATTATTATTTACATTTTTTCAAATGTTAATTATATTAAAAGTTATTTTCTAAAATTTATTATACTTGATCCATTTTCAAATTTTAAATATTGGATTTGGTATTTTATTTTATTAAAAATTGATTTCAAAAGTAGCGCTCAATTATTTTATTGTTATATTCAAACACGAAAAATGGTGTAGTAATAAAAAAATAAATAACACAAAGTTTCTTAGTAAATCATTAATAGAAAACAAATAACACAAAATGATACTTACAACTACAACTAGAGCTGTCAAAAATGGGTCCGGCCCATCGGGCCAGCCCGGCCCGCCTGACCAAAGAAGGACTTGGGCCTCAAATATAGAAGCCCAAAAAGATTCGGGCCTTTTTGGCCCGACCCAACAGGCCCGATGGGCCGATCGGCTTTGACCGGGCTTGGCTCGATGGGTTGGGCTGGCCCGACCATTATTTTTTTTACAATTTTTTAATTATTAATAATATTAAAACTAAATATTATTATATATTTGTTTGAAAATAAAACTTAAAATCAAAATATTTATTAATTTAACTATATTTTTAGTATATAAATATTATTTTTAGTATAAAAGAAATATTAAATTATTATTTAAAATGAATTAATAAACATAAATTTAATTTAATTATTTTTTTCAATATGAAAATTTATTATTTATTAATTTTCTTTAATTTATTAGTGTAACTAACAATTTTTATAATTTAAATTTAATTTTTTTTATTATATATCGTGAGCCGAAAAATTCCAGTGGCCCGACGGCCGGTCCAAGGCCGGGCTGGGCCAAAAATTCTAGGCCCATCAAAATTTGGGCTGGGCCAGCCCGGCCCATGAAAGTTTCAAAGCCCAATGGGCTTGGGCCGGGCCGGGCATTTGACACCTCTACTTAAAACACATAAGATGGTTGCAAACTAAAACACTAAAATTGACATGTTTAGTAATTAGTTTCGGTGAATATAAACATGACGGGTATACACAAACTGGAAAATCAATTGAAGATCCATTACATATTGGAAGAAAAATCTACGAATATAACTCCCAAAATGTAATGTTTATAATTATTGGGTGAAAAATTACAAACAAACACTATATATGCAAAAAACAATATTGGAATAATCAAACCTAATCTTGACAGCGGACTTTAAAGTTTTTAATTAAAAAAAATTGTAGTATAATCAAATGCAGGAGTTCAATTTGGATAACTAGTATCATTGCCCACGTGATTTATTTGTTTGAAATAATTTAAAATTTTATTTAATCTTCAACTGCGATGCATGTGATTTATTTGTTTGAAATAATTTATAATTTTATTTAATCTTCAACGTATTTCGCCAAAAATTTATTAATGAACTAAGAAATTATTTTATTTAATAATTGAACTCTCACTTAAATTTTGTGAACTTATTAATCTCATTATTAATCGTTATCTCAATTATGAAATTTTTATTATTTTCAAAAATTACGCTTGTTTGATATAATTTATAGTATGTAAGTTTCTTGGGGCATAACAGAGTGATAAAGTTTGTGGTGATATTGGTGTAATTCCCCACGCAGAGTTCGAATCTCGGATATGACAAATTTTCATTGAAATATTGTGAAGTTAATTCTGGGATGAAACCTATTGACTCTCTCACACATGTATTTTTTAATCGGGCACATTCCTCGATTTATATCTTACCCGATTAAAGAGCCTCTGATTGGTGGGAGAATATTCATAGTGAATTAATTAACTCCAAAAATGATAAGTACACCAACTCAATTATAATCATAATTATATTATTTAGTTAAAAGTCAATTATATCCCTATTAACCTAATTATATAATTAATTCTCATACATCCCCTCTTCTTCTTTTCTACCGCAACTTTAAAGTTTTTTTTCGCTCACTCAGTAAATTTCATACGCAAGTCTTTTTTTTGTTTTTTCATTTCATACGCAAGTCTTTTTTGTTTTTTCATTTAATACGCAAGTCTTTTTTTGTTTTTTCTACTTCTATGCATATATGGACAAGGAAGAATTAGAAGTGGGAAGTCTTCACCATGAACAGATGAGAAGCCAAAAAGTACTCGTACGTTCTTCTAATTAGTTGGGTTGGACGAAAATATATATATAATATGTATACTGATTTATATTATTAAATTCTCAGATGGATATAGAGGATAAGCACTCGTTTTGCTTTTTTTTTATTTTTTTTATTTTATCTGTTGTAGTTAATTTATATTTTGTGTGTATATATATGTATAGTTTTATATTTGAGTTTGAATAATATTGAAAATTTATATGATGTTTTTAAATATTAATGAACAGTGATAATAATTTTTTTTTTAAATTAACGCAATTTTTATTTATGATTTTTTTTAAAATATTAATAAATAGTGATAATAATTTTTTTTAATTAACGCAGATTTTGATTTATTGTGTTAATCTTACACCTACTTGTCGAATTCACAATCGTTGCATGATCAAAAAAAGTGTTCGTGTTCACATATGTTAATTTTCCAAAAATTTTGAATTTTCCATTATTTAATAATGACTAAGTAAATAAGAACTTATTTAATCTTCAACGTATTTCGCCAAAAATTTATTAATGAAATAAGAAATTATTTTATTTAATAATGAACTCTCACTTAAATTTTGTGAAATTATTAATCTCATTATTAATTGTTATCTCAATTATGAAATTTTTACATATGTTAATTTTCCAAAAATTTTGAATTTTCCATTATTTAATAATGACTAAGTAAATAAGAACTTATTTAATCTTCAACGTATTTCGCCAAAAATTTATTAATGAAATAAGAAATTATTTTATTTAATAATCGAACTCTCACTTAAATTTTGTTAAATTATTAATCTCATTATTAATTGTTATCTCAATTATGAAATTTTTATTATTTTCAAAAATTATGCTTGTTTGATATAATTTGTAGTATGTAAGCTTCTTGGGGGCATAACAGAGTGATAAGGTTTGTGGGGATATTGGTGTAATTCCCCGGCGACGCAGAGTTCGAATCTCGGATATGACAAATTTTCATTGAAATATTGTGAAGTTAATTCTGGGATGAAACCTATTGACTCTATCACACATGTATTTGTTACTCGGACACAATTCTCGATTTATATCTTACCCGATTAAAGAGCCTCTGATTGGTGGGAGAAGAGTTTCTCGTCTATGCATTCCTGGAGTGTCAAACGCATTCAACAAATACCTAAAATCGGTGGGGAAAAATAAAAATAAATGAAAAATAAAAATTATAAAGTTGGAAATTAAATAAAAATATAAAAAAAATATTGAATTTACTTGTTAACATGAAGGGGATGACAATTATATTAATATATCGTACGTTAAACTGCAAAACAAATTTTACTGAAGTGAATTAGGGATAAACAAAAAATTAAAAAAAAAAAAATCTAGTCGAACATAATTAATACTTCCACAATTCTAGAATCTGCGAAAAAATCATAATTAATACATAAAATTAAAAAAAATCGAGGAAAAAAATTAATGAATAGAAGAACGGTATACATGTCGATTCAATGTTCAGAAAAATAAAAAAGTACATATGAATCCAGATTACAGCAAGAGAAAATAATATAACTAAAAAGTTTAAACAATTTTTTTTTTAACTCCGGTAGATTAAGAATTAGGAAGAAATCGTTTTTATGAGATACGATTCAGTAGAATTAAATTAATATTAATTGAATAAAAAATTGAAAATATATAATTATTATTATTACAAAATATAATAATTTCAAATTACTATTTAGAGTTTATATATAATTTAAATATGCTTAATAATATTACTATTTAGAATTTATAATTTTATTTATTTATAATTTATAGTGTGAACACAACATTATTACAATAGAATACTACTCTATATAGGAATAATAAACTCATGTAGTAATAAAAAGTTCTTAGGAATAAACTCTCTGTAGTAATAAAAAGTTCAAGTCCCAACTTGGGACCAGTTATAAATAGGAATAAACTCCATATTTTCATAAGTCATACTTTTTTGAAGTCCCGCCTTAAGGATTTATACCTCTTTATAAAAATAAATAATTAATATATAATAAAAATAGGGAAAAATGGCGATAAGGCCAATTTTCAACATTTTTTAACCAATAAGGCCAATTTCTAATTTTCGTGTCAATTAGGCCTTTTTGTGTCAATTGGGCCAAAAAAATGTATCTGAAAAGACAAAACTACCCCCTCTCTCAATTAATCCTCTCAACCCCACACCACCCAAACTCAGATTCACGTTCCTCTCCCTCATCCTCACCGCGGACGATCGCCTGAATCGTCTTCTCGGAGAAGCTTCTGGTGGCGCACGACGGCGAGAGGCAACGCTGCCGGAATCGATTGGCCATGGCACCCTCTGCTTTTCTCAAAACCTCAGCAGCGTATTTTTCATCGGCCGATTACCGTACCAATTCGCCGAGTAGAGCCTATCCGCGCATTCAGGCGCAGCGATTTCGACGGATTCGCGCAGCGCGTGGCGTCCGGCGAACTGTGGCGCGACAGGTGGCGGAGAGCTAACGACGCGCTCGAACAACTCGTTTACGACACCAGGAAAACGACGGAGCGAATCGAACGGAGGTACGCCGTCTCGAGGCGGCTATCCGCTGTGGCGCAGTCCGCCGCCGACCGAGCTCGTGAGCTTGACCGTGAGTTGGAGATTACTCAGAAGTGGCGGAATTTTTCAATGGATTTCAGCAGAGATTTGCCTAGGGTATGATATAACTCGATTAATTTGGATTGATGTTTTTTCATTGTTAGTATTATTTTGCTGCAAGTTAACAATGAATAAGTTTATGTTAATTGGGAATTTTTTTCCTGCTATTATTATTGCAGTACAGGAGGCAATTCAGTGATTTCCTCGATACGCCTTTGGGGAAAAGTATAGCTGTAAGTATCACTAACAAACCATTTCATTATCTGATTATGCGGTGTTATATCTCTACGCCTTTGGGGAAAAGTATAGCTGTGAATTATGCGGTGTTATATCTCTACGTTCTTATTGTGATTTGTGAATATTTCTCCGTGCAGACACTTTTCTTTCTATGGTTAGCCCTGTCAGGATGGCTGTTCCGAATTCTGATTATTGCGACTTGGGTATTGCCACTTGCTGGCCCGCTCTTAATCAGGGCTATTGCCAACAATCTTGTCATTAAGGAAAGTCAACTTGGGTTACGCGTTTGTGAACTTCACGATGAGTGTCGCTGCCCTCAAGTTCAAGAGCATTCTCAAGGGCTTTGTGTGGGGATGTTCGTTTCGCTCTAATAATGTTTGTGATATCACATGGGCTCGTATTCAACTTTAATTATTGCTACTGTTTTAAGTGTTTGCGCATAGATGAAAGTTTCTGACTTATGGATGTTGATTTTCTTCAGGGGCAAAAATCTCTTGTTCAGAGGTTCAAGAATAGTAGCTTCACATGCGACCAACTGGGGTACTTGCCCGTGATCCTCGACCTACCCTGTAATCTACAATTCCTTAACTTATGCACGTCTCACTTATGCAGGTGGAGAGTTTTATGGTACAGTGGAACACTAATGCCGAGTTCTTTCATTCGTTTCTTCATGACCATGACACGCTCGAATGGGAACTGAGAAACGGGAACTGGGGGCCCCGAATGCTCGAGAAAATGACCATGCACGAAGGATCTTTTGTTCTTGTTCTTGTGTATGTACAAATGTGTATATGTAAAAACGAGACATTCAGTGTAAAAAATTGTTTAATGGAATTCATGAAATTGTTTCAGTGTTTTTTGATGATATTCAGTGTGTTCCGGTCGCACTCAGTGTATTTTTTAATCAAACAGTGTTTTCATGTGACATTCAGTGTTTTTCATTCTTGTTCAGTGTGTTTCAATCCTGTTCAGTGTATTTTTTAATCAAACAGTGTGTTCATGTGACATTCAGTGTGTTTTTATGACATTCAGTGTTAAAATATGACATTCAGTGTTAAAATATGTCATTCAGTGTTAAAATATGACATTCAGTGTGTTAAAATATGAAATTCAGTGTGTTAAAATATGACATTCAATGTGTTCAGTGTTAAAATATGTCATTCAGTGTTAAAATAGGTCATTCAGTGTTAAAATATGACATTCAGTGTGTTCAGTGTTAAAATAGGTCATTCAGTGTGTTCAGTGTTAAAATAGGTCATTCAGTGTTAAAATATGTCATTCAGTGTGTTCAGTGTTAAAATATGTCATTCAGTGTTAAAATATGACATTCAGTATGTTCAGTGTTAAAATAGGACATTCAGTATGTTTAGTGTTAAAATATGTCATTCAGTGTTAAAATATGACATTCAGTATGTTCAGTGTTAAAATATGACATTCGGTGTTAAAATATGACATTCAGTGTGTTTAGTGTTAAAATATGTCATTCAGTGTGTTAAAATACGACATTCAGTATGTTCAGTGTTAAAATATGTCATTCAGTGTTAAAATATGACATTCAGTATGTTCAGTGTTAAAATAGGTCATTCAGTGTTAAAATAAAAACACACTGAAAATAAAATAAATATTATTCCAAAAAAAAAATCCATACTTCGACCATTTCGAACATATTGTTTAACAAAATGTATCGCATGACAATTTCAATTACAAAACATTGCAGCCCGGGCTTGAAGAGCTGCGGCCCGTTCAGAAACTAGGGCCCGAATGAGCAGCGTCTTCACTTCCCAGAAGGCGTACGAGTATCCCTTTCTGGCGTTCGAGTTCAGCAGCACCGCTGTCGACTGCTCCAGAGATCCTTTTGCCCCGAGGCCCGAATGAGCAGCGTCTTCACTTCCCAGGAGGCGTACGAGTATCCCTTTCTGGCGTACGAGTTTAGCAGCACCGCTGTCGACTGCTCCAGAGATCCTTATGTCCCGAGGCGTGGGACGCTTAGTTCTTTGATCAGAGTTTTGTTTCTCCTGCAGATTGGCAAGAATCAAGAAAACCTCACCAACAGCAATGGCAACAACAACACGTTCAACTGCGAGTGAGGGATGAACTACACAATCCACATCCGCTCTCCCTGGGAAAAAGAAAGCAAACATAGTCATACAGACCAAAATAAAAATAAAATTATAGAGTGGCCGATACCATTGTATACACAGCACGACACTCCTTGCTTCTTCTGTACATACATCTACACGCCACGTATATATGCATCGTACAAGATTCACTCCCGAACTCACGGGAGACTCATTTATATAACTGTTTCCATTAACTAATTATGCTACAATATCACTGACTTAACTAGTGCATCTTCAACTAAAAATTTAAGAGCTAAACCAATCTTTGAACCTGGAATCTTAAATTGGTCAGATGTTACAGCTAGAGCTAGTATCACTAACATCCTAGAATTCAGGAATTTAATTGTACGAATAACTACTTTGGGATGGTGGGATTTTTCTAAAGTTAAGATTAAGAATGACACAAAAGGAAACTTGATTTGAACATAGAGATATGTACAGCACAATAAAAGAAGTACAGCCCAGATGCTAACCAGTTTTATGAGGCGAGATCGACATTCCCCAAGCACAGTCAGCTGCACAAAGTGGGGATAACTGAATTAGATTGAACACAAGTTTGTATAAAATATGTGAATTTCAATGCACAGAAGTATCAACTCATGTAATGTAATAGTCAATGAAATTTTAGGAGACATACAAAGAAAGGGAATCAATAGAACACTGCAATAATCAACAGACTGCTGTACTCAGAAATTAAACATAGATAAGTATCCCCAACAAGAACAACATTTAACCAGTTTTCCACCTTCTGACTTTCTCAAGGAAAACGGATCTCAAGCATGTCATGCTTCTAACAGACTCTTCCCGTGCCTCGGAACGAGCAGTGCGTCCGCAATGCCGCCGTGTTCCCCGGCGAATCGAGGGAGATGTTGCCGTTGTGTTTGTAGAGTCGAAGGCGGAAGCGGCTTCCTCGCCCGCGCGTTCGAGCACATCGCGGTCTCCAAGCCGCGGGGCGTGCCGCCGGAGAGAATCGTCCGAGAACTCGCGGCTGATCGGGCCGGAGGGGGTTGCTTCTCGTCATCGTCTTCTTCCACGGGGGACTCGACTGACGTACGACTGCACGTTCCACCGGTGGGGATGGGGAGCCGAGGGGGGAGTCGCGCCGGTGAGGTGATGGCGGAGGATCCGGTGCGGCGTGGCCGCCTGATCTGGTGAGGCGGGGGAGGAGATCCGTGTGATTGGGGACGATAACCTAACGCGAAGAGAAAAGGGGGAAGGGGATAGTTTTGTCTTTACACATTTTAGCTGGCCTAATTGACACGCGTAATTTCTCAAAAGCTTTATTGGTCAAAAAATGTTGAAAAATGGCCTTATTGCCATTTTTCCCATAAAAATATTTATTAATAATATTTTTATTTATTAAAATCAATAACATGTTTAAGATACTTGAAATATTTATCAAGATCAACAACATATAGTATATGATCAAAGTTTATAGTTCTTAGATTTATTAATATTTTATTCAATTTGTATCTTAAACACAATTTTTATACGGTCAAATTTTATATTATTTAAAACTACTAAATTGATTTTGTGAATTTAAAGATAAATAATAGTGTATGTATATTATTTTTATATTTATATTATTTTTTATAAAAAAAATTATTTTTATTTTGTAAAACTCGAATAATTTTTTTTTTTTTCGGTCCCAACTATATGAGTTTTTAATGTATTAATTTTTTATTAGTCTATGAGATTAGTGGATACAAGAAATTATATATGTATAGATTTGACACGACCCGGCATTCTAAATATATAATGGGTCAAATTCTAGTAAACTTCAACAACTCGAATTCAGAATTCGCGAAAAAAATTAAAAACAGCGATCGGCGATTAGACGTCGACAGTGGAAAAACGTTGAAAAACGTTGGCAGCCATTAATGCATCAGAGTTTTCTTGTATTTCATACTTAATTTTGATTGAAAAAGTATGAATGTTTCCGAGGCTATCAATCAGGTTAGGGTTCTAACAGTGCTTGCTTTTCCCGAATTGATGAATTTGCAAGTGCTTGCTTTTCCCGAATTGATGAATTTGCAAGTGCTTACTTTATACACGAGGCTACTTTTTACATGGAACGAAGTTTTTTTTCTCTCTCTGCTTTTACTGCTTTGTTGATTTTAACGAAACGAGTTTATGCAGGCCCCAATGCCCAGATCTACAGAGGAAAAGAGCGGCATTCGGTGCGATAACGATTTTTCTAGAATCGAGGAGTTGATTAAAGGGAACACTTTCTCCAGGTACTTTTCATCTTTCAGAAGTTTGCCCTAATTTTGGTGTTGGAAAGTTGAAAGTTCATTTTAGGGCTTTCGTTTTAGTACTTGTTCTTCGTGAAAACAAACAAATACTAGATCGAAAACTACTTACATCGTTGGTTAAAAATCAGTTCTCTATCATTAACATGTGGAGCTGGTATTGTGTTGCTATAGAACATCATGATTTTGATAGTGGGAGGAATTGATTCCATTTTGGATAAGAATGGAACTGACTTTTCCCCTTTCTATACGAGTCTCGTTAACTCGCTAGAAATGCATGGGTACAGCATAATGTTATTGTCAGATATATATGGTCAGAGATTAGGAAATATAGTTGTGCAGAATGCTGTTCAATATTCGATTTAATTGTTTTGGTGCTAAGCAGGGAGGATATCAACTACTTGATAGAGATATTGGATTCTAGGGGGGACAATGAATGGGGGAAGCGGAAATCAAGCACTGATGCTCGATTAGATACTCAATTGGTTTCAGGGACACCTAAAATTCGAAGACCACCATCTAATGAAAAACAGCTTGATATTGACAGAACCCCGATTGCTACTTCGGGTGTAAAGTTAAATGTGAGATCGTATATATGTATATTTTCATATCTTTTACCACTTCCTCTATTACTGCAATTATAGCAATGAATTTAAGTCTGACCGATTTAGAATCTTCTGCAGGTCCCAGTTGGAGTTAGTGCTTCGCCCATTGATATTGCTCGTGCATATATGTCTTTTCGTACTAGTGAAGGAAGCCACGACCTTCCAAATACTACGTTCAATGATGAAAAAGCTCAACCAAGGAATGAATTTGCAAGAAATCCACTTTTGACATCATCTTCCCCTAAGCCGTCATCCGTAGGTTGGCCTGGTGCCATGGTGCATGGCCGTCATGGGTATGCAACCCCTCAAAGTCAGAGGGATAGACATAGGCTTCATGATTTTCCAAGAACTCCCTATTCAAGAACCATGTTATCGAAGTCCAAAACAAAGGTATCCTGTCATTATCAGTGTCAAATATATGCTATAATAAAGATTTTAATTTTTGTTTTTATTATTGACAAGATATCTTGTTGATTCAGTTGCAAGCTGTGAGTGGTTATGAAAACACATCAACTCAGTTACAACCACCACAGACATCCTTTTATGGGCAGGTGAGATTTGGCTTTTTGGATAACCTTTCTCTCCGTTTTCCTTCCATTGGTGATGCTATTTGAAGGGCTGAAAGAATTTTTATGATGTAATTAAACTATCAAGGAAGACTGTTCTATTCTTATGATCAAATATATTTATAGTGAGATTAAACCAAGTGTTGCGTACCAATTTTAATATACCTGTATTTTTGGCATTAGGGAATTGAGCTTGTGTTGTTTTCTTTAATGATTTTAATTTAATTTCAGCTAAAGTCAAAGGGTGAAAACAGTGATGGCTATGGATCTGTGGGCCCTATTCGCCGTATCAGGAATAAATTTTCATCAGAAGTCCGTCCCAGAGGATCCATGTTCGGTCCACCTAAAGACAGTCCTTTGAAAACAGTGGAACCAGCTGTTGGCCGTTTCTCGCCAAGTACAGGAAGGAGTCTGGTTGAAACAAGTGGTGCCTCAAAATACTTGTCAGCATATAATGTATCAGATTCATCCAATAGGACTACCTCAAATCCAAATGTATCCTCTAGTCAGGCAATTAGGAAAATACTGGAGCACCTTGATAGAACTAAGCCCACACCTAAAGAGAAGGAGGCTGAATTGAAGTTGGCAACTGCTTGGAGAACATCTTCTTCTAAGGCCACTCTTGATGAAAATATCAGCTCGGTACATGTTGAAGAGCCTGCCTCTCACAAGAATACTGATATAGCTTCGGCAAACTTCCCTGTGGGATTCAACAAAAGTAGCAGCAAATCCAACTTTGTACTGAATTTACAGGATGAAGTCATGGAAGATGCAACAAATGCAGCCAACAGAAATGCTAAAGCTTCTAGTTCCAACTTTACTGGTCCAAGTGAAAATGCCCTGCCAGTTTTTGGTCTTAAGGGGACCCCTGGTCCTGTGGCCCAAAGCTTGACTGAGGTATCTTAATCTATTTCATGTAGATCCTTGTTTCATGTTCCACATTATTTGCATCGGTTGCCTTTTGGTTATTAATGGAAAGTTTATCAGCCAAGCAGTTTTTGCGAAAGCTGTAAATCCTGTGATATCCATAGTATATGGTGTTATCTAGCATAATGGGATACTATACTTCCGCTAAACTTAAAAATATAAGCTATATTATGTTTTCACTTCTCAGGTTAGTAGCCATTAAAACAACTTGCTCCTGGAAGTTATGTTCTGGAAAATATTTTAGATATTTTATGAGCACATAGTCGAATCTCAGATGCATCTCCTTTAAAATGTTCGGTTTCAGTTGAAGCGAAACATTCAAGCCAATTGCTAATTTTAATTTCCTTTGTCATCTCCTTGAACTAGATGCACAGAATTACGAAGTGCTAAATGTTCACTTACCAAAAACTTGTCTGGATTCACTAAAAAATTGTCTTGATTTCGTGTGAATGTTATTCTACTTATTTAAACACTGATATATTGTTTCCTTTTTACAGAATGCGTTTGCCACCACTAATCATGGACATGCTCAGACAAGTTTGCTTTTTCCTCGTCCTCACCTGAGCAACGGACAGGGTGTGAAGATGGTACCCAGAACAACTGGCTCGGAGCTTTCAAAGAATAATGGGAACAAACCTTCATTGCCATCAATTTCTATAAACAAGCCTGATTTTCGTGTAAATTCTTCTGAAAACGGTCCTGGCTTCACTTTCCCCGTTTCTGCTTCTTCAGGTGTACTTTCAGAACCGCCAACACCTTCTATCACACCATCATTTTCCCCTAGTGTTGCATCTCAGCCCATTGGTTTGCCTGCAATTCCTTCATACACTTTTGGCACCAAGAAGTCAACTACACCTCTCGTTTTCTCTTTTCCATCTACCAGCAGTACCTCAACCCAAGATGATTCTGATCTGAAATTCAGTTTCGGACCAGACAGTAAGAGTAGGCTGTCTTTTCGTTCATTTTCCAAAGATGCTGTCTGCTATTAACAAGCAGGTGTCTACATTTCGATAAGATTTTTTGGATATTTTGGTTCTGGATTGGTCTTAATTAGTGTAAGCTTCTTTTATAAATCATTCAGTGGATTCGCTATGCCCAGATTTGTATTTTTCTATTTTTTGAAATGAGTTTAATTGGTTGTTCATAAGTGTATTTCATTGACTATTTTCTAAATGTATATTTCCCTTCTACAAGACTATACATCATCCACCAAAATTACAAATATGATCAAAACACATTGTTATGTCTTTGTACACAAATGACAGAACAACAAAAACATGGTCACATTCGTTGTTCCGTTCTGACTAATGGAGAAGAAACATCGAACTGGCGTTCATTACCGTGGGAGATGGAATTACAACTCAATAATCAAGATATAAAGCTAATCCAAAGCTTAGCAATATCAGGGCAAAAAGAATGATACAAAGTCTTCAGTAGAAAGAGTTCTTAAAGGCCCTTCAGTTGTTCAACCAAACCTGATAGCACAGTCCATTTCTCTAATGCACTTGCACATGCCACAAAAGCTACCTTTGAGCCTTCCACGTCATTCGCTGACACTGTAAAAACACCACAGTCGATCAATCTTTCACTTCTTTAGTTTGTCAACTAACTTGGGAAAATTCGATGATATGTACGTCACCTGATGAGATCAAAGAGGTGAATGAGGAGTTAAAGGCATCGACCTCTGTCTTCTCTTCCTCACTAGAGCTCAGCTGCCAAAACAATATTACGACATGAGAACAAATCTGTGTAAACATCCAACGGCTGAAGTTCAATTCAAGAAGCGCGTGATTGAATACCTTGTTGAAGGCAGAACTCACTTTCTGGACCCACTCAGTATTCTTTCCAGAACCAAGAACTAAGGTTGCTGCTGAAAGATCATTCTTTTCTATTGCTTGCCCGATTTCGCTTAGCTTATAAACAAGATCTTGCAGGTAGGCTGCAATGTCAGCAACATCGATTTCAGATCAACCCCATCAAATAATTCAGGCAATAAATCATGTTTTCAAATTCTCGTAGTTTACAATCAAAGATTGGACCTTTTTCTTTTGTTGATGAGCCGATCACACCTAGTTTCTCGATCCTCTTTTTCCTGTCACTCTTCACCTTCTCCATTAGCTCGTCGTCCTCGTCGGCCTCAAGAATCGCAGCGTTCGCCTTACCGGCTAAGCTACTTAGAGCAATTGCAGCCGTTAGATCGGTGCAGATGTTCCTCCTGCTGATCATGACAATGTTGTTGGAGGATGAACCCTCAATTGATCCTGCTTTGCATGAAATCTGAACCCTTCTTAGATATGTCGATGCCGACGAACAAGCAAAAGCAGATGCCATATTTTTGTACCTCGGCTCGGATTCTATGTTTTTCCTTTATCTGGTGGCAACTGGCAAGGAATGGTGTGGTGTGGCACTTGGCGCCACAAGAGATAAGATAAGGAACCAATGCCTTTGAGCCAGAATTTTTAAAATGGGGGCATCCGGGCTGAAGATAAGCCCAAAACTGTCATGTACCAAAAGTTCATTGAGGCCACTTTAATTTGTGAATTCAGGCCCAACATACTACACTTGCTTTTTTGTCGTCGACTCAACCTTTTAGATAAGTGATGTTCGTTAGTCGTGATGTTCGTGAATTCAGGCCCAACATACTACACTTGCTTTTTTGTTTTTTTGTCGTCGACTCAACCTTTTAGATAAGTGATGTTCGTTAGTCGTGAAATTGTGTATTTGTAATTGGTTCTACCTACCACTGGAATGTGAAAGGTAGAGTAGGAATACTTAACACAATTTGAGATCCTAAAAGAAAAACTCTTTTGTATATCTTATAAAGGGTGGAACCACTTACAAACACATCTATAAAATTCTAACGAATTTTGTAGAAAGGTCAACACGACAAAAAACTAAATCTATGTAGAACTAATCTAGCGACGCGTACTACAAAGACTAAACAAAGGGAATGACCGGAGCTTTCTAGCGAAGTCTCTCGGTCTACAATATTTCTCTCTCTAGAATATGTCAAATCAATGCGTGAATAGTGAATTCCAACAACCCGGTATTAATAGGAGTCGAAAATTAGGGTTTCCGGAATTCACGCTTAATGGGCCGAGCCCAAAGCATCTTCATGGAATATTCGAGATTCCATTTTTCCGTACTTGACGAACCCAGCTCTACGCACTGCCACACTAGCGTGTTCTTCGTGCTTCGAGCTCGTGGTGGGCATAGCTGGTATACTTAGTATTTTTCATTGGACTACAATCCTTCTAGCGAAGTCTTCTAGTCACACCCATTGCTGGCTTCATTCCTTAGCAGTCATTCGTCCAGCCCTATGTGTAGCTATGCTTGCACCGCGTCCGTCAAGGTGTTAGCTCTGATTCAGGGTCTTCACGGTAAGCCTTGAACTCTCTGATTGGTAGTGCGTTGGTGAACTCGCAATTCTCTTTGATCCACGTTGAACCACGTTGATGGAATAGCACGTTCCCCACTGATGCAACTCCATGATATTTGTAGAGCCTAAGTCTGCTTGTTCCACGCTGATGAACCGTGGTCACGCGTTAAGCCACTTGTTGATTTCACAGTTCACACAGCCCGTTCTACATTAACCTAGCAGACTTGTATGAATTAATGAATAGAAAACATACAAACATGAAACATGAAGTTACTACAAAACAAAGGGTATAGTTCAACGTAGTTCAAACAAGAACAACGTGGTTCTATGTTGAACTAGGAAGAACTACACACTAACAATCTTCCCCTTTTTGAGTCAACTTCATAAGTGGGGGTTCGTAGAGAATCTCCCCCTCAAATTAGTATCATACTCAAAAAGTTCAACGTAGGGCAAAAGGTAAAGTAAAAAAAACATACGTACTACAAACCATAGAAGTTAAACATGCATACGTATAACAAGAAAAGATAGCATAATAATTCACATAACTCAAACTGAGCAAACCAACATTGTATCAAAAGTAACATGCGTTTAACAAAGTTATGAAAAACATCATGAAAAATAGTAAAAGTAAATTGTTCAACGAAGGGCAAGGATAGAAAACACTTGTTTGTCAAATCACTCTTGACATCCTTCTGCATCAGACTCCTCCGGCGGCGTATGAGTACGTAGATCTTTTTCTGATTCATCTTCGTCCGTCGCCTCATCAAGGACCTTCAGGTTTGACTGGTAAGGCGCGCGCCTGGGCTTGTTAGCAAATTGCTTCTTACGTTTGCCTATGGCTACATCTCTTTTGTTTATCGCAGCAACAACACTTCTAAACGCTCCTTGTGCCTGCGGTCCACCAAGACCAGCTAATCCTTTACCTCCACCACTCACACGTTTGACTGGCTCCTTCACAGCGCCAGAATTTTTAAAAGTGACTTTGGGCAGTTTGGTTGGAGGCGTAGCACCACTGAGTTTGGTTTTGTCACTTGCACCGCTGCCCGAAGAACTAGCGCCCTTTGCCTTTTCAGTCTTTTTCACAGCGTCCACCTCCTTCACCGTGCCATCAGCGTTCTGAACCAAACCGCTGTGCGCGTCACCGGCTTCTTTCTTGCTTTTCTTATGGGCAGCACGCAGGCCGTGCAATCCATCATCTTCATAAATTTCCTCTTCGCCCACTTCATCAGCCTTCCTCTTATTTTTCTTTGTGGGACGGTCCGTCGCGTTCCTTGAGGCATCCAACTGTTCGTCCACTAAGCCGACCATACTCATTAGTCTTGAATGAATCAACTTCAGTGGCCCTACGTCAGCGTAGGACGACCCATCTCCCCCTAGACGAGCCGCTCGACGTGCCTTCCGGTGCATGTAAGCCGCGTAAGCCGACACAGCATCAATTTGAAAACGAAGATAAGAGAATTCACTTAAGAGCGTGGTCTGCTCACATAAGTATAGGTCGTCCGACGAACCATCATAGTCCTCCGACGTAGAGTCCAGTGCAGAGGATGGCGTGCGGCGCGCAGACTTAGAGGACTTCGCCCTCTTACGCTTAGGGCCACTAGCTATTTGTAAAGGGATGGCTGGCCCTTCGGCGAACAACCGTTTGTCTTCCTCTACATCCCCAAGTCTACGCCACGGGAGATCAACAACCTTGTGTGCAGCCATGTACTTGGAGTCAAAACGGAATGGAGTTACCTTCTCCAACGGATAATCATCCTTGTCGTACGCGAAGCCCTGGCTTCGCAGAATAGCACTGACGGGGCTGGGCAGCTTGGCGTGTGAAATTTATGCATCAGTCATCACCCCGTAGGACTTGATTTTGTTGAAAACTACTTGACCCAAGTCTATCTGTATCCCACGGCTTAGCTTGTACATAAGGTGAAGTGCATCAGCGTGGACCACAGACGGGTTAGACGTAGGGATCCAGTTGAAAGCGATAATTTTGTTTAAGTAGGTGAAGAACTGAGTGAGCGCAGTACAAGGAGGTTGATCAGAGGAGACGAGGCCGCCTGTAACGATGAACCCCATCATTTGACTGTCGGGGTGATGCGTAGGGGGCGCTTCCCAAGTTGCCTGGATACGCGAGCGTCTGAACAGTTTATTAATGGTAGAAGGAGAGAAATCATACTTCCGTCCGCGGAGGATAACTTTCCCGTAGCGCGCAGCAGTGGGGTCGCCAAAACGGTTGTCAATGTGAGAGAAAACGACGCGATGGACGTATAGACTGTAGTCACGGTCGAAATTAACGGCGTCCATCAAGTGCATTTCGTTCATAAACGCCTGTAGTCCATGCCTGATCCACTTTTGTAGACCGTACCACCGCTCAACGTTGACATCCAAATCTGCAAGGGTGTCAAACCGGTTGTGTGCTGCTTCGTAGTGGAAGTCTGCAGAGAATCTATCCCCAACGTAGCGAGACGGTGAGGGCACCACCAACCTGGTTTCAGGTACCTTTTCTTCTGCATCCACAAGGGGCTCAGTGGACGTCGAGCCAGGGACAGTGGCAATGACACTAGTCGTGGAGGGACGCTCCACCACAACATCAGTGTTTTGGGCTTTACGGTCAGCCATCTCTTTTCGTGCTATTTCGGCAACACGATCAACCTCTTCATTTTCCTTTTTCTTCTTCTCCTCTTCGGCGGTGCGTGCTGCCCTTTTGTTTTTCTTTTTCTCTTCCTCGGCTAAACGGTCAGCCTCCTCTTTGTCTTTCCTTTTCTTTTCTTCATCGGCTATACGTGCCGCCTCTTCATTTTTCTTCCTCTCTATCTCGGCTAAACGATCAGCCTCTTCTTTCTCCTTCCTTTTTCTCTCTTCCTCGGCTACACGTGCCGCCTCATCAGCAATTCGCTTACGTTCAATCTCTGCTAGGCGTTCATCTTCCTCTCTCTTCTTTCTCTCCTCCTCAGCTCTACGTGCCTCCTCCTCCCTTATAGCTTTCTCAGCTAGCATCTTGTTTCGACGATGTTCAATGATTGTGGTGCGCACAGCACCGATTTTTGCTTCCAGTTCAGTGATTTTGTCAAAATCCTCTTCAACGGCTTGCTCGGCTTCAAGAGAGGCCTATTGAGCGTTGAGCTCGACGATCTTGGCGGCGTAGAAGGCAGAATTTTCATAAGACGACATTGTATTTAAGCGGTGAGAGAGATGTTACTGCGTAGAGCAAAGAAAAAAAATGGTGGTAGATGATATGAGCTGGTACGTAGAAAGGATGAACAAAAAATTTGCAAGGGTTTCGCTCTCTAAAACACGCAGTGTAAGGTGCACTATGTGTTTGACCCGGGGGGTATTTATAGTGTAGCTGAAGCGGTTCAAATTCTGTGGCTTAGAGTGAGCCACGTGTCCATCAACCAGTTGTGCGTTGGGAGAGACCAGCAGATGCAAGTAGTAGAGCGTCCAGCAACCACGCAGTACTTTAAGCAAAGCGTCTAACAAAAATCCCAGCTCAACATATCTGCACAACTATAATTCAGAGGACAAAACGCACAGCAGAGAAGTGCACTTGGTGAAACGCGTAACTGTGGGGATATGTGCTGCCGGAAGGTGTACATTGGCCAGGGTAACAAGGGGAGGAGCTTGGAAGTGCACTTGGTGAAACGCGTAACAAGGGGATATGTGCTGCCGGAAGGTGTACATTGGCCAGGGTAGTCCAACGCATTAGCAGCAACCAAAGTCAAAGAGAAGCACGCACTACAAAGATGGTTATGGGTAGGACAACGAAACTTATAATGTAAAATCAGCAAACAGCACAACAAGCAAAGAGTAACACGTTAGACAAGAACGACTTTCATGTTGGAGTTGTGTACTTAATGTCTAGATTTAAGTAAAGGAAACTCACGATCCATTGCCATTAATCTATTTAATTAAATAAACAATTATTTGCGTTTAATTATTTATAATTAAATATATGCAAATTATAGTCCTGGATTCTATACGTTGTAGTTAGTATGGTGTGTCGGGCCCACACAGAAGATCATACTATCGGTTACTCGTATTTAATCGAACAGTTGCTCACGACCTAGATGGACACGGACCAATCCATCGGTATAGTCGTTGTGTGAGAGAGAAAATAATTTGTCTTAATTATTTTATCACACTTGTACACTTGGTGTATTGAGCGGATCGTTGAGATTCATCGATTAGGATTGCCGGCGATAATCGATTCGAGTCTCAGTGTATTTTATTCTTAATCCCCGATATTATTGCGGGTGTGTATATTTGATATAAGTGACTTTGATTTACCAAAGGAATTAACCGATTTAATTATTGGGTTAATTACCGGTTAAGTTGGGTCACTATATTTTATATATGGCATGCCGTGAATACTTGACGGGAAAGTGTATCCCGTAAGGGTTGATAATATCCCCGAGATGAGTTCATAAGGAATTATTATGTAAACCCTGCAGGTGGATTCGTTCCGCATAATAATTAAGGTTGAATGGTACTAGTCTCGGATATAAGAGATGAATAAATTAATTAGCAATAAATTAATTTTATTCATGGATATTTATATCTTAAATACACGGAATAAATAATACTACCGGAGAAATATTATTTCATATAATATGGTTTAATATTGGGAGTGCAATTAATTTTATATAGTGGAAAATAGAATTAATTAATATTGATAAGGATTAATGGACTTGAGCATTGGGCTCAATTTAATCTTCAATATTGGAAGCCCAATATTCCACCTCCTTAAGATCCCCTACGTAGCCTATAAAAGCACTACATGGTCTTCTCTATTCTCATAACTTGAAGATCACAATTCTAGAGAGAGAAAGTAGAGAGGGAGATCCATGGAGTTCGGTAGATCGTCGCCCACACGACGTCCGGGCTAGTGCAAGGAATACGTGGGAAGATCTCAAAGGTCATCAAATTAAGTTCTACGTTTTTCCGAACAACGAGAACGAGGTAAATCGTAAAACCCTCTTTATGATTTTATCGTTTAATTATCGTAAAAATATCGTGAACCAAGATCCGAGGAACGAACCCCGGACGAGGGACGAACGGGTGGTGGCGGTGCGAACCGCCGGACCACCGGCGATCATCCCCGTGGGGATCGCGACGCGAGCATGGGGTCGAACCCCAGCTGGACGCCGAGGGTGCGATCGATCGTGAAGATCGATCGCGGGGTGCGGGCTGGTGCCGCGCCCCTCCCCACCGTGAGCGGCGAGTCGCCGGACTCGCCGCGGGGGCTGCCCATGCAGCCCCGATTGAGCGCACAAGGCGATCGATTCCGATCGATCGCAGCCCCCTTCGCGGGGGTTCGGCTGGGCGTGCGTGCGCGGTTTCGGCCGCGTCGTGCGTTCGGTTGGACCCCGGATCGTGAGGAGGTGTTCGTGTGATTTCCGGCGATGGGATTTCGATTGGGTTGTCGGCTCCGCAATTTTGACAATCCGGATATTCGATCTCCAAAGGATTTCGGTCGGAATTAATTAGATAATTTATTTATTTAAATTTATTAATTCCGGGATATCGATTTCCAACAATTGGTATCAGAGCGTTGGTTTTAGTTCATGGTATTTTTCGATATATTGTTCTACCTTGCAGGGTTTCCGATTATTATGGCTAGATTTAATTATTGTTAATTAATGTCATAATAATGTTCTTGATTATTGAACTCTCGGTGATATCAATATTTGTTCTTGTGTGGTGAATGCTTGTTCTTAATTTTTCCGGAAATTGTATGAGGTTGATTTCATGTAGAATCGATGCCGGATAACGTAGTAATAAATTTGTAATTTATTTACGTTGGATCGATGACGAAACGACCGCCGGAAAAGTGTGACGGAGGAGACGAAGTGAGGGAGGACCGGGGATCGATCACGAGGATCGATCCCATGAGGATCGATCGCCCGGGCTGCCCTAGGGCTCTCGGCCACGCCGGCCACCAAGGGTGGTGGCGCGTGAGCCTTGGCCGGCGGTGGTAGTGGCGGTCGATGGTGGGGATGGCGTGGGGATCCCCAACCCATGCTATTCCTACCAAGATCCAACTTTCCTAATTGATTCGGTTTTCCTATTTTGAGTATTCCTTGTTTTTGGGAATTCTCATGGAAATAGGAAAAGAATTAATTGGAATTAATTTATTTCCTTATTCTATTATGGAAATCTTCTAGAATATTCTAAGTTCTACTTGGAATAGGATTCTAGAGATTTAACGGAATTAGAAAGGAAAATAATTAATTATTAAATTAATTTATTTCCTATTTGATTATTCCTATTTTATGGGAATTTTCATGGACATGGAAATTAATTAATTTTGGAAAGTAGAAGAGTCCTAAATTAATTTTTCCTTATTTAATTATTCCTTTATGTAATTTTTAATGGATTAGGAAAGGAATTAATTTGAAAGGACTAGGAGTCCTAAATTATTTTATTTCCTTATTTCATTATGGAAATCATCTAGAATATTCCAAGTGGATCTTGGATAGATTATTCTAGAGATTTAATGAAGTAGAAAGGGAAAATAAAATAAATTATTTTATTTCCTTATTTCATTATAGAAGTCTTCTAGGATATTCCAAGTGGGTCTTGGATAGATTATTCTAGAGATTTAATGAAGTAGAAAAGGAAAATAAAAATAATAAAAAATATTAATAATATTTAATTTTATTTTTGATATATTCGATTGACTTAATTTTCGAATTAAGTAACTTTTGGATTAATTGAAAATAAATAGATTTAAATATTGGAATTAATATTCCCGTCACATGGAGCATTCAAGAACGAAGACTAAAGACTAGAAGACGCATACGGGGATGCGATAAAGCCATAATAGTCGGAAAATAATATTCTAGTATTATTTTGATTATGTGATAATATTCTATGTGCTTTATTTCATGTATGCATGCTTATGTGTATTTAATTATGCATTAGATAGCGTATCCCTTTATTGTAAAAAGCTAAGTGGGAGAGGGTATGGAAACATATCCATGGTCTCCATTGCTGTTCTCTTGGTGACTTTTATGGACTTTTGAAGTTCGTATAGACAAGTCATTGGAGGAGAATTCTTGTAATTCCTTTTACGAGAAACATTGATTAAGTTTATCAAACAATGCCTAATTTGTCTTTCCAAAACTGATTTCAAGTCGACTCATTCTCACCCCGGGGAGTGGAATGGAGCCAAAGCCACTTGGTCATGTCGAGGACACAAATTAGAGGCAATCGTACCATCTTTTGAAGGTGGATCGATTGTCTGCTCGGCTCCCTCATTCTATGAGAGATAGGGTCGTTCGCATGGTGAATCACTGGTTAGAAACTTCGAGTTTCACTTATGATTCTCCGCGTCTTGATTTACAAGATTAAATGATTCAAGTAATTGGATGTCAATTATAAAGATCTTTTGGTGTAGTAAACGTCCACACGAACGTGGCTTGCTATGCTGAATGGGATCTTGGATTAATTGATGTAGACAGTTATAGAAGGGAGTGAAGGAGCGTATGTTAACGTAAACGTCCACACGAACGTGGCTTGCGGTGAATATACGTGTCCCAAACAATCTTCTTAGATACTGAGTAATGGTTTACACTTAGGTACGCTTTATAGTATTCTTCCCAACGAAGTAACGCTATAATTGATGTACGACCGAAGGAAATCTAATTGCTAAATCATTTGGATAGGTAAACGTCCACACGAACGTGGCTTGCCATATCTGATGGGATTTTAGATGTGATTAGTGGTTTAATGATATTATTTAAGGGAGATAATATCGGAGATTAAATCGATTGTTTGTTGTTATATGTGCTCATAGATTAGGATATGGCTTTGAACCCACTTTATGTGATACGTAAGGATTTTTAAACTCACTGGTCCCTAAATGTAATGATTGGAATAGAGAACTAGACATTACCCAAACTGTTGAAGAGTACAAGGTTGTACTCAATGAGCTTTATCCTTCCGAGTCTATTGACATAGGCGGCTAGACAAGAAGCGATGAGGATACTCATAAAGGCCAGTCACTTCGAGGAAACGCTTAAAAACGTTTTTGAGATGATTGACCTTTTAGACGAGTTGAGACGGAAATCGCAAGCTCTTGTAGCAAATGCAAAAGGTTTCGAACCTAAAGGCATGAATCGGGAGAAAGGACAAGAAAGCAAAGAAACCCAGTGGTCATAAGTTACATGAACCACGAGATGGGACGAGAAAGCCAATAGGCAAGTATTCTCGATACAAACAGTCTGGGTACTGGAAGTCTGATTATCCTCTCAAAGAAAGTACGAAATTTTCTTTAGTCGTAAAACATAGTCAGTGGTATTATCTACCGGAACCTGGTGTGTAGATATGGAACCACTGACGGTATGTGCATTTTAAATGCAAGGGTTCCAGGAAACCCGACGACTTGGAAAAGAAGAAATCGTAGTCTACATGGGCAATGCTGTAGAGGAGGCAGTAGTTGCAGTGGAGGACATTTTATAGGATTTCATTCTGAGTTATTGCTTTTATGTACTTTTCATATTAGAAAGAACTTTGTTCTGGATTTCTAATGAATGGATATTTTATTTCTTTTAATCATTTGATGGTTATAAGAAGAAATAATGATATTATCTATTATGGTACATTAGCTAGCAATATATAAATGATGAATCCTGAGTCCACCATGATGCAACGAACCGTAGTATGAAACTCGTTTTACTAATAAGAGATTTCTTTATCAATTATACTTGTGGATTCTTATGCTGAGTCATGTTTATTCAAATAAGAAGTTCAAGGGTCGAAAAATTGATATTTTGATCAATTAAGTTGAAGGAGTGGACCTTCCGACCTAAGAATCTAATTTGGAAGATAATGTGACTAAGCAATCCTTTATGGATATAAGATGTAAGATCCGGACAAGTATAAGAATTGACTGACTCTGATGTATGCAGACCTATGTCTACTCAGACAATAAGGTACGAGTACTTCATTTGATGATTACTCGAGAAATGGATTAGAATACCTGATGTGCCACAAAAGCAAGTGTTTTGACAAGTCAATGGACACTAAGCAATTGTGGAGAACCATCGAGGTATATCCATTTGTAGCCTGCGATTTGATCGCGGAGGCAAGTACCTGTCTGAGGAATGCATGGCATACTGATCAGAGGTTGGGATGATCCCAAATGACTACACCATACACTGTTGTGTAGAAATGGTGTGTCGATAATAAGAAATGGAACTCTTATAGAGATAGTAAAAGATGAGTTATACGGAACTACCTATGTTCTATGGATATGTCTGGAAACAACGGCGCATTCAAATGCGGTTGTAGAATATCCTAGAAGAACAAAAGATGTGTGTTCAATAGTACTATGAACCAGAAGGACGTTATAAGTTCTAACGCCCGGTTCTTAGAGAAAGACTATATGATGAACCACAAGCCCAAAGTGACATGATACTTTGAAATGAGAGAGAACGATTAAGACTTAGAACCAGCCGAACCGAGTAGCGGTACACCACTAACTGCACCTACTGTTATTACTGTTTATACACCGGAATGCCATTGTAGTGGGAGGTTGTTTGACAACCGGAGATATTCATAAGACTAGGAGAGTCTTCGGACTCTGGACCTAGTATACATGAAATCGATCCCTAGATCTACATGAAGGTCGTACTAGATCTAAATGTGCCTTCTTGGAAAGCAATAAGGATTATTGCTAAGAGGCGAGATCATTTAGAGTACAAGCTTAGTTGATCCATTTATGGATTGAAACAAAGCATTGAGTTCGTGGTACTTGCAAATTGATGAGATAGTCCATTTTATGGATTCATCAAAAGCATAGACGAATTGTGTGTATTGGAGACGTGATGGAAAACAAGGTGGTGTTTCTCAGAGGTTTTATGTAGATGACACTCTTATCATTGGCAACAATGTAAAGATGTTATCAGACATAAAATGATGGTTGTCTAGATGAATCATTATGAAAGATAAAGGAAGAAGTTGGACATGTTCTTGAGATCTTGGATCTCTAGAAAGAACATTGTACTTTTCCTGGACATCTTACATATATGATTATGGTTCGTTTTAACATGCAAGATTCCGAGAAAGGTTCGTTGCCTTTCAGAGACGGAATGCATCTATCAAAGGATATGTGTTTTGGAACACAAAAGGAGATAGAAGCAATGAAAGCAGTTTCCTACACTTTAAGTGTGGAAAGCTTAATAAATGCATTGTTGAAAACAAGAACCTGATATCGGCTATGCGGTTAGCATAGTGAGAGGATATCAAGGTAATCCTGGAAAGGAATATTCGACTGCCGTAAAAGTACTTTCGAAGTACTGTTCTAGACTACGAAGCAGACGAGTTTTTCCTTTGGATTACATTCTCTTAGATTTCTAATCGAATGAGGACCGGTGTAAGTCGATATCAGGCTATGTGTTTCACTATTGAAGGAGAAGGAGTTTTAACATGGAAGAGTGATAAGCACGATGCTTTTCGGACTCTGCCATGGGTAACCAAATAGCGGCCTCAGAGGCAGCGGAAGTTTTGGTATAACTCCGGGATAATCTCTGGGACTTAGATGTGATTCTTAATTTGCCAAAGGCTATGTAAATAGCGGTGCAATGGCAAATGGTAAGAAATCACTAGTCCATAAGTGTAAGATAACACATAGTGCAAGTACCACCTGATACGAGTCATCGTCGAGGGAGACGACGCTGTAGTCACCAAGATAACTTCAGAGCGGCAACCTAGAATGCTCATTCACATAGTACTTCTTGGAAGTACAACTTAAGCACGTGATGAGTATGGGAGTCGGGAGTTTGGAGGAAATGACTAGACCTTAGTACAAGTGGGAGATTGTTGGAGTTGTGTACTTAATGTCTAGATTTAAGTAAAGGAAACTCACGATCCATTGCCATTAATCTATTTAATTAAATAAACAATTATTTGCGTTTAATTATTTATAATTAAATATATGCAAATTATAGTCCTGAATTCTATACGTTGTAGTTAGTATGGTGTGTCGGGCCCACACAGAAGATCATACTATCGGTTACTCGTATTTAATCGAACAGTTGCTCACGACCTAGATGGACACGGACCAATCCATCGGTATAGTCGTTGTGTGAGAGCGAAAATAATTTGTCTTAATTATTTTATCACACTTGTACACTTGGTGTATTGAGCGGATCGTTGAGATTCATCGATTAGGATTGCCGGCGATAATCGATTCGAGTCTCAGTGTATTTTGTTCTTAATCCCCGAAACTATTGCGGGTGTGTATATTCAATATAAGTGACTTTGATTTACCAAAGGAATTAACCGATTTAATTATTGGGTTAATTACCGGTTAAGTTGGGTCACTATATTTTATATATGACATGCCGTGAATACTTGACGGGAAAGTGTATCCCGGAAGGGTTGATAATATCCCCGAGATGAGTTCATAAGGAATTATTATGTAAACCATGCAGGTGGATTCGTTCCGCATAATAATTAAGGTTGAATGGTACTAGTCTCGGATATAAGAGATGAATAAATTAATTAGCAATAAATTAATTTTATTCATGGATATTTATATCTTAAATACACGGAATAAATAATACTACCGGAGAAATATTATTTGATATAATATGGTTTAATATTGGGAGTGCAATTAATTTTATATAGTGGAAAATAGAATTAATTAATATTGATAAGGATTAATGGACTTGAGCATTGGGCTCAATTTAATCTTCAATATTGGAAGCCCAATATTCCACCTCCTTAAGATCCCCTACGTAGCCTATAAAAGCACTACATGGTCTTCTCTATTCTCATAACTTGAAGATCACAATTCTAGAGAGAGAAAGTAGAGAGGGAGATCCATGGAGTTCGGTAGATCGTCGCCCACACGACGTCCGGGCTAGTGCAAGGAATACGTGGGAAGATCTCAAAGGTCATCAAATTAAGTTCTACGTTTTTCCGAACAACGAGAACGAGGTAAATCGTAAAACCCTCTTTATGATTTTATCGTTTAATTATCGTAAAAATATCGTGAACCAAGATCCGAGGAACGAACCCCGGACGAGGGACGAACGGGTGGTGGCGGTGCGAACCGCCGGACCACCGGCGATCATCCCCGTGGGGATCGCGACGCGTGCATGGGGTCGAACCCCGGCTGGACGCCGAGGGTGCGATCGATCGTGAAGATCGATCGCGGGGTGCGGGCTGGTGCCGCGCCCCTCCCCACCGTGAGCGGCGAGTCGCCGGACTCGCCGCGGGGGCTGCCCATGAAGCCCCGATTGAGCGCACAAGGCGATCGATTCCGATCGATCGCAGCCCCCTTCGCGGGGGTTCGGCTGGGCGTGCGTGCGCGGTTTCGGCCGCGTCGTGCATTCGGTTGGACCCTGGATCGTGAGGAGGTGTTCGTGTGATTTCCGGCGATGGGATTTCGATTGGGTTGTCGGCTCCGCAATTTTGACAATCCGGATATTCGATCTCCAAAGGATTTCGGTCGGAATTAATTAGATAATTTATTTATTTAAATTTATTAATTCCGGGATATCGATTTCCAACATTTCATGAGAACTCAAAGTAGCCCACGTAGAGCAGGAGTAATTGCACATGGATACACGTTGAATTACGCAGAATTCAAAATTCACATAAAAGGTTGTCTTGACCAACGAAGCCTAAGGGAAGCACTTCAAGGTAGAACAGACATGCTTCGTAGACCAGGAGTACTCTGCAAAATTTTAATAAAACGAAATACAGTTAAAGGCATAACAAGCACACACAACGTGGACATACGTACCACCACACAGTGAATCAAAATCGCTGGAAAGAACATTAAGTAGAGATATTGGAGGTAGAGTGATAGTGCTTTATGGACGGTATTGCTATTTTGGCCAGTTCAGCGTGTAACCACGACCATTTCACTTGCTTTTCGGGCGTAGATCAGGCCTATTAGGACCCAATCAGTGATAGGTGTTATAAAATGATGTTTCCATATATATATTTTTTTGTGTTTTCATCATTATATGTATAAGGCAATGTCTTTTGCAATTGCCCGAAGATCAAGTCAGTCAAGACCCAATCCATCGAGGAAATCTTTAGGCCGACTTTTCCTGCTAGACGTAGAGTAAACAAGTTCACTCCAACGAATTGCTTATGTAAATATTTAAAGAACAGTATGTCCAAATAATACGTCACTTTGCAACTGTCAACTACAAACCTCACCTTGCTTTACCTGATGGTTCCATTGAGAAAATAAACGGCTGTGGGTGGAGGTAGCCATTTGCGGCCTACTACCCTTCAAAATGCACACATGCAGAGAGAACTCCGTAAAGTCAAAAATCTTTCCGAAGCAAGTGGTTTTGTTAAGAAGTCTGAGAGTTGTTTCTCCGTAGGCACATGTTCCATTACAACCTTACCCCGTTCAACCAAGTCTCGAATGAAATGATGTCGTATATCAATATGCTTGGTCTTTGAGTGTTGTACAAGATTCTGACTTATCTTTATGGCGCTTTCGTTGTCACAAAATAAAGTGAGTGGCGTGCTCTCAATTTGATAGTCGGCAAGCATTTGTTGAAGCCATAGCAATTGGGTACAACAACTCCCAGCAGCCACATACTCGGATTTGGCGGTAGAGAGAGCGATGCAATTTTGCTTCTTGCTATGCCATGAAACAAGATTGTTTCCTAAGAAGCAACATCCACCGCTAGTGCTCTTTCTTTCATCCGCATCACCGGCCCAATCAGCATCTGCAAAACCAACTAGATAAGAAGAAGTATCTTCCTAAGAAGCAATTTTTAAGTATACCATAAGCCAAGGTCGGTAGACCCGACAATATATCGAAGGATACGCTTCACGGCAGCAAGATGTTCTTCCTTAAGCTTTGCTTGGTAGTGGGCACAGAGGCACACACTAAACATAATATCCGACCGTGTGGCAGTGAGGTAGAGCAGGCTGCCAATAAGAGATCTATATGTAGAGATATCAATGTCCTTGCTCTTCTCCGCTTTGCTTAACTTGTCGGTGGTAGCCATAGGAGTTTTCATGGGATTAGCATCCACCATATCAAATTTATTGAGCATGTTGATGGCATACTTAGTTTGTGAAACAAAAATATCATCGGGGCGTTGCGAGATTTGGAGACCAAGAAAATGGCTTAGCTCCCCCTCCAAGTTCATTTGAAAAGAGGAAGCCATGACATCAGTGAATTCTATTACCAAGTAGTCATGGGTGGCACCGAACACAATGTCGTCAACATAGATTTGGGCAATGAGCATCTCATTCTTGACAATTTTTATGAAGAGGGTAGTGTCGACATTTCCACGAGTGAATCCGAAATTCAAGAGGAAATCCGTAAGACAACTATACCATGCACGAGGTGCTTGCTTCAACCCATAGAGGGCCTTATGGAGGAGGTAGACATGATCCGGCTTGTGGGGATCCACAATGTTGGAAATCGATATCCCGGGGTATCAAAAATTGCGGAACCGATAACCCCGACCGAAATCCCATCGCCGGAAACCGATCACGAACACCAACGAACCGGAGCACGACTAAGGCGTCACCGCGGGCAAGCCCGCGGCTAAACCTTAGCCACGCCCCCGCCGGGGCTCGCGATCGCAATCGATCGCGTGGGGCTGCCTAGCAGCCCCCGGCGGTGAGTCCGGCGACTCACCGCCACCACCGACCGGGGAGGGAGCGCCCAGCCGCGGCAGCCCCCAGCGATCGAGCCTAGCTCGATCGCTCGCCCCGGCGTCCAGCCGGGGCTCCCCTCGCTTGACCGCTCCCGGCGGTCGAAGCCCTAGGGCTCGACCGCCACCCCCTCGGCTCCCAGCCGAGGGTCCTTTCGATCCTTCGCCGGGGATCTCGAATCCCCGTCCCCGAAGATCGTCGTTTTCCTGGATCGTGCGTTCATGTATATATTACAATTAAATATCACATAAAATCACACAAGGGTTTTATGATATTACCTTCGATTCGTTGTGCGGAGAAACGAAATCAAGTTGAAGACCTTACGACCTTCCCACGTATTCCTTGCACTAACTTGAACGTCGGGTGGGCGACGATCCTCCAAGCTTATGGATCTCTTTCTCTCTACTTTCTCTCTCTGGAAGAATTATGATCTTCAAGTTATATTGTTATGAGAATAGAGAAGACCATGTAGTGCTTTTATAGGCTACGTAGGGGATCTAAAGGAGGTGGAATATTGGGCTTCCAATATTGATGATTAAATTGAGCCCAAGCCCAAATCTATTAATCCCATCAATATTAATTAATTTATTTTCCACTATATAAATTACTTGCACTCCCAATATTAAACCATATTATATCAAATAATATTTCTCCGGTAGTATTATTTATTCCGTGTATTTAAGATTTAAATATCCATGAATAAAATTAATTTATTGCTAATTAATTTATTCATCTCTTATATCCGAGACTAGTACCATTCAACCTTAATTATTATGCGGAACAAATCCACTCATGAGGTTTACATAATAATTCCTTATGAACTCATCTCGGGGATATTATCAACCCTTCCGGGATACACTTTCCCGTCAAGTATTCACGGCATGTCGTATATAAAATATAGTGACCCAACTTAACCGATAATTAACCCAATAATTAAATCGGTTAATTCCTTTGGTAAATCAAAGTTACTTATATTAAATATACACACCCGCAATAGTTTCGGGGATTAAGAATAAAATACTCTGAGACTTGAATCAATTATCAACGGCAATCCTAATTGATAAGTCTCAAACGATCCGCTCAATACACCAAGAAGGTTATCCCGGAACCTAACCAAAACTTCCGCTGCCTCTGAGGCTGCTATTCGGTTATGATAGAGTCCGAGAAGCATCCTGCTTATCACTCTTTCATCTCATGGTTCCACCTCTTTCCAAAAGTGAACACATAGCCTGATATCGACTTTCACTGGTCATTCTTTGATTTGAGATCTGAGAATATGTAATCAAAGAAGATTTCGTCTCGCTTAGTAATCTAGTACTTCCAAGCATTCGAATATCTCTTGTCCAGATTACTTTGATATCCTCCCATTACGCTAACCGCATAGTTGATATCAGGTTCTCGTTTTACAACATTGCATCTATAAAGCTTTCCACACTCGAAGTGTAGGGAACTGCTTTGTTTGTATCTATCTCCTTCATGTGTTCGAAACACATACCCTTAGATAGATGTATGTTCTGTATCTGAAAGGAAATAACCTTTATGTTCCATCTTCTACTCAATCTTATATCCCGATTCGTTTAGACAACCATCATTTTATGTCTGATGACATTCTTCCATTGTTGCCAATGATAAAATGCTATCTACATAAAATTCCGAGAAACACCACCTTGTTTCCATTACGTCTCCAATACACCTTTCGTCAATGCCTTTTGATGAATCCATCATATGGACTATCTCATCAATTCGCAAGTTCCACGATTTACAGCCTTATATCAATTCCATAAATGGATTGACTTGTACTCTAAATGATCTTGCCTCTTAACAATAAACCTTTATTGCTTTCTAAGCAGGCACATTTAGATCCAGTACTTTTCTTGTGCAGAGCTAGGGATCGATTTCATCTTTACTAGATCCAGAGTTGGAAACTCTTCTAGTCTTTATGAACATCTCTGGTCGTCAAACAACCTCCCACTGCAATGGCATTCCGGTGTATAAACAGTAATAACAGTAGGTGCAGTTAGTGGTGTACTCCTACTCGGTTTGGCTGGTTCTAAGTCTTTGTCCTTTTCTCATTCCAAGGTATTACGTCAGTTAGGGCTTTGTTGTTCATCTAATAGTCTTCTTCTAAGAACTGGGCGTTAGAGCTTATAACGTCCTTCTGGTTCATAGTACTATAGAACACAATATTTTGTTCATCTAGGATATCTTACAACCACATTGAATGTGCCGTTGTCTCCAGAAATATCCATAGAGCATAGGTAGTTCCGAACAACTTGTTATTTTACTATTAGAATCCCATTTCTTATTACTGACACACCATTTCTACACGTGAGTGTATGGTGTGTTCATTTGAGACTTAATCCCAATCTTTGATTATGCTATGTGTTATTTAGATAGGTGGTAGCCTCCGCGACTAAGTCGCAGGCTTCCAATGGATATACTTTGAAGGTTCCCCATAATTGCTTTGTGACTAAAACACTTTGCTTTTATGGCATATCAAGTATTCTAATCCATATTCGAGTATTCTTAAAAGAACTACTCGCACCTTACACATATGACTGCATATATATCATTGATCATTCTAAATACTTGTCCGAACTCTACCCTTTACCGAAAGGTATGCTTAGTTGTATTATCTTCCAAATTCAATTCTTAGGTCGGAAGGTCCATTCCTTCAACTATAATTGATCAAATCAATTTCGACCTTTTGAATCTTATTTGAATAAATACTACTAAGTCTAAGAATTCACAAGTATAATGATTTAACAAGAAATATATCTAACAAGTAAAACAAGTTATAGAACTGTTTTTTGCATCGTGGTAGAATAAGGATTCATTATTATTGCTATCTAATGTACCAGAATAGATAATACCATTATTTCTTATCAAAATCATCAACATGATTAAAGAAATAAAATATCCATTCATAAATAATAGAAATCCAGAACAAAAGTTCTTTCTAAAATTAAAGGGTACATAAAGCAATAAACTTGAAATGAAATCCTAAAACTACTCATAGATAAAGCCTCTATTGCAACAACTGCTTTCTCCACAGCACTTCCCTTGACGATTCCTCCATTTCCAAGTCTTTGGGTTTCCTGGTGCCCCTGCATTTTTAAATGCATACATACCGTCAGTGGTTCCATATCTACCAACCAGGCTTCTGGTAGATAACACTGCTGACTATGTTTTTAAAGACTAAGGAGAGAATCTTATACCTTCTTGAGGAAAAAAAACAGACTTCCAGTTCCCAGAATGTTTTCCTTGAGAATGACTGCCCAAAGGCTTTCTCACCCTATTTCGTGGTCCAAGTGCTTTAGGACTACAAGGCTTCTTTGTCTGCTTCTCCACCCCTTGGTCTATGCCCTTAGGTTCGAAACCTTTGGCTTTGGCCATGAGAGCTTGCGATTGTCTCAACTCATCCAAAAGGTCCAGCATCTCGAAAACGTGTTCAAGCGTTTCCTCGAAGCGACTGACATTTATGAGTATCCTCATCGCCTCTTTTCTAACCTTCTCGTTGTCTCTAAACATTAGCTTGAGTTTCAACATGATATCATGATTAGTGGTTAATGCAAAATCATTGTTCCACTTCTCAAAATCAGTTTTTTCCTCAATAGTTGAGACACGTGTAGGTTCAGGAAGACAAAGTTCACTGAGTACTAACTTGTACTCAGCAACAGTCTGGGTAATGTCTAATTCTTTATTCCATCCAACACAGTATGGAACCAGTGCGTTGAATTCCTTGAGTATCACAGAAAGTGGATTCATAGCTATTCTCTAAACCTATAAGCACATTTAAACAAACAATCAATTTAATATCCGATATTATCTCCCTCAAATAATATCATTAAATTACTAATTACATCTAAAATCCCATCAGATATGGTAAGCCACGATAGTGTGGACGTTTACCTATCCAAATGATTTCGTAATTAGATTTGCTTCGGTCGTACATCACTATAGCGTTACTTCGATGGGAAGAATACTATAGAGCGTACCTAAGTGTAAACCATTACTCAGCACTAAGAAGATTGTTTGAGACTCGTATGTCACCGCAAGCCACGATAGTGTGGACGTTTACGTTAACACACGATCCTTCACTTTCTTCTATAACTGTCTACATCAATTGATCCAAAATCCCATTCAGTATAGCAAGCCACGATAGTGTGGACGTTTACTACACCAAAAGATTTTTACAATTGACATCCAATTACTTGAACCATTCGATTTCGTAAAAAAAGACGCGGAGAACCATAAGTGAAACTCGAAGTTTCTAACCAGTGATTCACCATGCGAACAACTCTATCTCTCATTAGATGAGGGAGCCGAGCAGACAATCGATCCACCTTCAAAAGGATGGTACGAATGTCTCTAATTTGTGTAATCCACATGACCAAGTGGCTTTGGCTCCATTCCACTCCCCGGGGTGAGAATGAGTCGACTTGAAGTCAGTTTCAGAAAGACAAATTAGGCATTGTTTGATAGACTTAATCAATGTTTCTCGTAAAAGGAATTACAAGAATTCTCCTCCAATGACATGTCTATATGAACTTTGAAAGCTCATTAATGTCACCAAGAGAACAGTAATGGAGACCATGGGAATGTTTCCATCCCATCTCCCACTTAGCTTTTTATAACAAAGGGATACGCTATCTAGTGCATAAAGTAAACATATATAGCATGCATACAAGCAATAAAGCACATAGTTTCACATAGTCAAAATAATACTAGAAAATTATTTTCCGACTATCATGGCTTTATTCCATCTCCGTACGCATCTTCTAGTCTTCAGTCTTCGTTCTTGAATGCTCCATGTGACGAGAATATTAATCCCAATATTTAAATCTATTTATTTTTAATAAATCCAAAAGATACTTAATTCGAAAATTAAGTTAATCGAATAAATCAAAAATAAAATTAAATATTATTAATATTTTTATTTATTTATTTTCCTCTCTAATTCTATTAAATCTCTAGAATCCTATCCAAGTAAGACTTGGAACATTCTAGAAGATTTCTATAATAGAATAAGGAAATAAAATAAATTAGGACTCTTCTACTTTCCAAAATTAATTAATTTCCATGTCCATGAAAATTCCCATAAAATAGGAATAATCAATTAGGAAATAAAATCATTTTATTAATTAATTATTTTCCTTTCCAATTCTATTAAATCTCTAGAATCCTATCCAAGTAAGACTTGAATATTCTAGAAGACCTCTATAATAGAATAAGGAAATAAATTAATATTAATTAATTCTTTTCCTATTTCCATGAGAGTTCCCAAACTTAGGAATACTCAAAATAGGAAAACCGAATTAATTAGGAAAGTGAATCTTGGTAGGAGTAGCACGAGATCACGAGAACCCCGTACCCCCCCACCTCGATCGCCGGCCGGGGAGGAGCGCCGCCGCCACCTCAGCCCACGCGCCACCACCACCGGTGGCCGGCGTGGCCGAGGGTTCCCGCGGGCAGCCCCCCCGCGCCCCTTTGATCGATCTCATGGGATCGATCATCGTGATCGATCCCCGGTCCTCCCTCTCATCTTCTCCTTCGTCACATGAGTTCTCCGGCGGTCGTCTCGGCATCGATCCAACGTAAATAAATTACAAGAATTAAATTTACAATTCCGGTATCGATTCTATACATGAAATCGACCCTATACACTTTCCGGAAAACATAGAACAATAATAATAAATCTAAATTCGGTCAACTCCCGAATTTTTACTATTACAAGCATTCATCCACACAAAACGAATCTCGACATGTCCGAGAGTTTAATAAACGAATAATCATGGTAAAATAATTAACAATTAATTAAACCATGATAGTCGGATCCCTGCAAGGTAGAATGATAATTGAACATATACATGAACACGAAACCAAACGCTCTGATACCAATTGTTGGAAATCGATATCCCGGGGTATCAAAAATTGCGGAACCGATAACCCCGACCGAAATCCCATCGCCGGAAACCGATCACGAACACCAACGAACCGGAGCACGACCAAGGCGTCACCGCGGGCAAGCCCGCGGCTATGCCCTAGCCACGCACCCGCCGGGGCTCGCGATCGCAATCGATCGCGTGGGGCTGCCTAGCAGCCCCCGGCGGTGAGTCCGGCGGCTCACCGCCACCACCGACCGGGGAGGGAGCGCCCAGCCGCGGCAGCCCCCAGCGATCGAGCCTAGCTCGATCGCTCGCCCCGGCGTCCAGCCGGGGCTCCCCTCGCTTGACCGCTCCCGGCGGTCGAAGCCCTAGGGCTCGACCGCCACCCCCTCGGCTCCCAGCCGAGGGTCCTTTCGATCCTTCGCCGGGGATCTCGAATCCCCGTCCCCGAAGATCGTCGTTTTCCCAAATCGTGCGTTCATGTATATATTACAATTAAATATCACATAAAATCACACAAGGGTTTTATGATATTACCTTCGATTCGTTGTGCGGAGAAACGAAATCAAGTTGAAGACCTTACGACCTTCCCACGTATTCCTTGCACTAGCTTGAACGTCGGGTGGGCGACGATCCTCCAAGCTTATGGATCTCCTTCTCTCTACTTTCTCTCTCTAGAAGAATTATGATCTTCAAGTTATATTGTTATGAGAATAGAGAAGACCATGTAGTGCTTTTATAGGCTACGTAGGACAGAATAAATAATACTACCGGAGAAATATTATTTGATATAATATGGTTTAATATTGGGAGTGCAAGTAATTTATATAGTGGAAAATAAATTAATTAATATTGATGGGATTAATAGATTTGGGCTTGGGCTCAATTTAATCATCAATATTGGAAGCCCAATATTCCACCGCCTTTAAGATTTAAATATCCATGAATAAAATTAATTTATTGCTAATTAATTTATTCATCTCTTATATCCGAGACTAGTACCATTCAACCTTAATTATTATGCGGAACAAATCCACTCATGAGGTTTACATAATAATTCCTTATGAACTCATCTCGGGGATATTATCAACCCTTCCGGGATACACTTTCCCGTCAAGTATTCACGGCATGTCGTATATAAAATATAGTGACCCAACTTAACCGGTAATTAACCCAATAATTAAATCGGTTAATTCCTTTGGTAAATCAAAGTTACTTATATTAAATATACACACCCGCAATAGTTTCGGGGATTAAGAATAAAATACTATGAGACTTGAATCAATTATCAACGGCAATCCTAATTGATAAGTCTCAAGCGATCCGCTCAATACACCAAGTGTACAAGTGTGATAAAATAATTAAGAAAATTTAATTTCTCTCTCACACAACGACTATACCGATGGATTGGTCCGTGTCCATCTAGGTCGTGAGCAACTGTTTGATTAAATACGAGTAACCGATAGTATGATCTTCTGTGTGACGTCGAACACCATACTAACTACAAAGTATAGAATCCAGGACTATATTTTGCATATATTTAATTATCAATAATTAAATGCAAACGATTGTTTATTAATTAAATAGATTAAATGCTATGATCGGGAGTTACCGTTACTTAAATCTAGACATTAAGTACACAACTCCAACACACAAAGCCCTTAGGTTGTTCAACATAAGCTTCCTCGTCCAATACTCCATTAAGGAAAGCCGCTTTCACATCCATTTGCCTTAGCGGAATATTCTTGTAGCAAGCCACTACAATGAGTAATCGAATGGACTCTGCGTGCTACTGGGCAAAAGTTTCTTCAAAGTCTATTCCTTCCTCTTGAGTGTACCCTTGAGCAACCAATCGTGCCTTATTTCGCACTATTTGATTGAACTCGTTGGTCTTGTTCTTGTAAATCCACTTGGTGCCAATGACATTTACTCCCTTTGGTCTAGGAACTAGTGACCACACTTTGTTCCGTTCAAACTCATGTAGCTCTTCCTGCATTGCCGCAATCCAAAATTCATCAAGAATGGCTTCCTTAATATTTTTGGGTTCAATTTCGGAGACGAAACTCATAATGCCCACATCCAGAGATAGGAGAGCCAAATTTGAGAGTGTGTTAGGATCGCTAGCGAGCAAGGTGTCCGTAGGGCGGGTAGAGCGGGTAGAGCGGGTAACTCGTTGATTGAGATCACCAATCATTTGTTGATTTGGATGTCTCTTTCGAATGTAGGCTGGTGGACTCGAGTTAGGAACTCCGGTAGAAGTAGAAACTCCAGTGGTGCCCATAGTGTTGGAAATCGATATCCCGGAATTAATAAATTTAATTAAATAAATTATCTAATTAATTCCGACCGAAATCCTTTGGAGATCGAATATCCGGAGTTGTCAAAGTTGCGGAACAACAACTCCAATCGACTCCCGATTGCCGGAAACCCGCCACGAACCACCACGAAGGCGGGACTCAACCAAAACCATAACCGCGGGCGAACCCGCGGCTGTTCGGTCGAGCCCCCGCGTGGGTCTCGCGGCTGTACACGGCAGCCGCCTAAGGCTGCCCTTGGCAGCCCGCTGGGCACGCCCCAGCTGCACCTCGGTTTTCGCACGCCCAGCCACGGTCGAACCGTGGCCAGCGATCACCGCCAGCCGCCGCCGCGCGAGCGGCGGTCCTTCCGCGCGAGCGGCTGCCTCTCCGCGCGAGTGGAGACAGCCCCGCGCGAGCGGCGCGTCCAGCTAGGGTTCGACGCCCTCGACCCCTTCTAGGCGAGCCGTTGAGCCGCCGGCGGTCTGGTGATCTTCGATCACCACCGCCCGGTTCAACCTCGTCATGGGTCGTGTTCTCGGATCTTGGTTCAAGGTATTTTCACGATTAATAAACGATTAAATCATAAAGAGAGTTTTACAATTTACCTCGTTCTCGTTGTTCGGAAAAACGAAGAACTTAGTTGAAGACCTTGAGATCTTCCCACGTATTTCTTGCACTAGCTCGAACGTCGTGTGGGCGACGATCTTCCGAACTCCATGGAACTCCTTCTCTTTCTTTCTCTCTCTAGAATTGTGATCTTCAAGTTATGAGAAAAGAGAAGACCATGTAGTGCTTTTATAGGCTACATAGGGGACCATAAGGAGGTGGAATATTGGGCTTCTAATAATAGTGATTAAATTGAGCCCAAACCCAAATCTATTAATCCTTACTATTATTAATTATTTATTATCTCCACTATATAAATATAATTGCACTCCCAATATTATACCATATTATATCAAATAATATTCTCCGGTAGTATTATTTATTCCACATGTTTAACATATAAAGGTCCATGAATAAATTATATTTATTGCTAATATTATTTATTCATCTCTTATAATTCCGAGAATAGTACCACTCAACTTTATTATCATGCGGATCATAAATCCACTTGCAAGGTTTACATGATAATCCTTATGAGCTCATCTCGGGGACATTATCAACCCTTTCGAGGACATGTTTTCCCGTCAAGAATTCACGGCATGTCATATATAAAATATAGTGACCCAACTTTACCGGTAATTGACCAAATATACTAACCCGTCAATTCCTTTGGAAAATCAAAGTCACATATATTAAATATACACACCCGCAATAGTATCGGGGATTAAGAATAAAATACACTGAGATTTAAATCGATTATCTAGGGCAATCCTAATCGATAAATCTCAAGCGGTCCGCCCAATACACCAAGTGTACAAGTATGATAAAATAATTAAGACAAATTATTTTCTCTTTCATACAACGACTATACCGATGGATTGGTCCTTGTCCATCTAGGTCGTAAGCAACTGTTCGATTATATACGAGTAACCGATATTATGATCTTCCGTGTGACGTCGCACACCATACTAACTACAACGTATATAATCTAGGACTATAATTTGCATATAAATGCAAATGATTGTTTATTATTAAATAGTATAAATGCTTTAGATGGAGTTCCGATGTTACTTAAATCTAGGCATTAAGTATACAACTCCATCAATCTCCCACTTATACTAAGGTCTAGTCGCTGTCTCCCAAACATCTGACTCCCATACCATCCACGTGCCTACTGAACGCTTTCGCTCGCAGGGCCTTAGTAAACGAGTACTCTAGGGTGTCCCCTGATGCTATCTAGGTCACGACTATATCGCCTCACTGACGATACCTCGAATCAGGTGGTACTTGCTTTATGTGTTATCTTCAAACTATGGACTCATGGTTCCTTTGTTTGTCACTGCACAGCTATTGTCACAATAGCATTGGGCAAACAAGGTACCACATTTAAGTCCTGGAGAAATCTACGGAGTCACACCGATCCTTAAGCTGCCTCAAAGGCCGCTACCTATTCGATTTCCGTGGTAGAGTCCGTAATGCATTGCATTACACTCTTCCATTCGAGATCTCCATTTCTTAGTGTGAACACATAGCCTGACTTCGACTTTCAACTTTCCCTCTGCGATTAGAAATCTGAATCAGTGTAACCCACAGGAAATTGCTCGACTGATCACAAAAGTCCAATGTTCCTTTCTAGGGTTACTCTGATATCTCGCCACTATGCTTCCGGCATAGCAGATAACAGGTCTCGTGCATAACATACATTAAGCTTCCATAGCCGAGGCGTAGGGAACTGCTTTCATTTCTTCTATCTCCTTTTGTGTTTACACAAATCTTTAGATAGATAGATTCCATGTCTGAAAGGTAAAAACCTTTCTAGGAATCTTGTATGTTTCAACGAGTTAGAATCGTGTCTATGTATGAAGCTTGGGATAGGTACAATGTTCTTCTCTTGTGATCAATCATAACTTCGATCCCAAGAACATGTCCAACCTCTCCTAAGTCCTTCATATCGAATTGTCTAGAACAACCATCCCTTTATGTCCGATAACATTTTCACATTGTTGCCAATTAGAAAATATTGTCTACATAAAGCACGAGAAACCACTTTGTTTCCATCACGTTTCCAATACACACACGATTCGTCCATGCTTTGAATAAATCCACAACGGATTATCAAATCGCATGTTCCACGATCTTGTAGCTTGTTTCAATCCATAAATGGATCGACTGAACTTGCACACTAAATGCTCTCGCCCCTTAGCAATGAATCCTTCTGGTTTTTTCATAAATGGTTTCGTCAAGACTTCCATATAGGAAAGCTGTCTCAACAACCATTTTACCACACCTCATAATCCATATGAGATTCTAAGAGAGTCCGGATTAACTTTATCATTGCTACCGACGAAATGTCATCATTTCACAACAAGCTTTGCTTTGAAGGTCTCGACCTTCCCGTCATATCCTCTCTTTGTCTTGTAGACCCATTCACCCGATTGGCTTCACGCCTTTCGGTGATTCTACAAGATCCCAGACATTATTAGAATCCTTAGATTCCATTTCGGATTTCACCGCCTTACCCAAGAAGGCGCATTTAGATCTTGTACTGCCTCATCATAGGTCTAGGGATCGATTTCATGTATTCTAGGTACCGAGTCCGAAGACTCACCCAGTCTCACGAATCTTTCCGGTTGTCTCACAACTCTCCCACTATGACGGCATTCCGGTGTATTAACAGTGATAACAGGTGCAGGTTCTAGTGGTGTACTACTCGGTTCGGCTGGTTCTAAGTCTCGATTGCTCTCTCTCATTCTATGAAGTATCACATCACTTTTGGGCTTGTGGTTCATCACATAGTCTTCCTCTAAGAACCGGACGTTAGAACTCATAACGACCTTCTGGTCCTTAGGACTATAGAACACACAACTTTTGTTCTTCTAGGATAACCTATAAACAACCGCATTACCGTACGAGGTTCTAAGAACCAAGTCTAGGATGTGCGCCGATGTTTCCAAGGCATATCCATAGAACATAAAAGGTAAGTCCGAATAACTCATTGTCGTTTTCACCATTTCCATAAGAGTCATTTTCCTTCTTTATGACACACCATTCCTTAGAGGAGTAAATGGTACAGTCAGTCGGGAGTTAATCCCATTCTCTGATCAGTATGCCTTGAATTCTCCAGACAGGTATATGCCTCCACGATTAGATCGTAGGCATTTAATGGATTTACCATGAAGGTTCTCCACAAGAGCTTTGTACCCAAAGTACTTGCTTTTGCGGCGCATCAGGTACCTAAATCCATGTATCGAGTAATCATCAAAATGAAATACTCGTACCCTCCTCATGTATGAGTAGACATAGGTCCGCATACATCAGAGTGAATCAAATCCAATACTTGTCCGAATCTATAGCTTTTAACCTTAAAAGGTTACTTGGTCATTTATTACCATCCTAAATCGATTCATAGGTAGGAAGGTCCTCTCCTTCAACACCACTGATTAAACCATCAGCTGTTCAACCTTTGAATCCCATTTGGATTAATATGACCTAGCTTAAGATGCCACAAGTATAATTGATTCATCCTAGAAAGTTCCTTTCTCTTATTGGTGTTAGATAATGTGTTACTAGTTTTGGTTTGTTGCATCGTGGTAGACTCAGGATTTAACATATACAAATTGTCAACCAATGTGCCAGAACAGATATTATCATCTATTCTTCTTAGAATCATTGAATGATCAGAAGAAACAGAATATCCATTTCTTTCAGAAACTGAAATCAAATTATTTCTAAATTCAAGCACATAAAGACAATGTATAAAATCCTTTCATTACTTCAAAAGTAAATGAATCTCTCCCACTGCAACAGCTGCCACATTCGCAGCATTGCCCATGTAGATGGTGATCTTTTCCTTTCTAAGTCTCCGGGTTTCCTGGAACCCTTGCATCTATATGCAAAACATGATCAGTGGCCTCCGTATCTACACACCAGGTGCTAGTAGATATCACCACTTGAAAATGCATTAATGACTTAGGAAAAGTTCACACCTTGTTTTTATGAGAGGACAATCAGACTTCCAGTGCCCAGACTGCTTGCAACGGAAGTACTTGCTGTTGGAATTCGATATCCCGGGTCATTAAAAATTGCGGAAAATAATAACCCGACCGAAATCCTCTCGCCGGAGACCGATCACGAACACCACGAAGAACCGGGCTCGACAAGAGTATCGCCGCGGGATGAACCCGAGGCTAAACCCTAGCCGAGTCCCACCGTGGGGCTCGGGATCGCGCACAAGGCGATCGCTGGGGCTGCTCCGGCAGCCCCGGGCGGTGAGTCCGGCGACTCACCGCCACCGCCCGAGGAGGGCGGTTCGCCCAGCGGCGAACCCGCCGCGGCTCCAGCCGCGGCTGCCCGGCCATCGACCACCGCGGTCGATCGCCCACCCCGGCTCCCAGCCGGGGTTCCTCGCGTGTGCCGTCGCGGTCGAAGCCCTAGGGCTCGACCGCACCCCCTCGGCTCCCAGCCGAGGGCTCCTTCGAACCTTCGCCGGGGATCTCGAATCCCCGTCCCCGAAGTTCGACGTTTACCCGGATCGTCCGTTCATGTATGCATCACAATTAAATCCACATAAATTCACACAAAGGAGTTTATGATTTTACCTTTTAATTCGTTGTGCGGAGAAACGAATTTAAGTTTGACGACCTTACGATCTTCCCACGTATTCCTTGCACTAGCTTGAACGTCGGGTGGGCGACGATCCTCCAAGCTTATGGATCCTCTTCAACTCTCTAGAACTATCAACTATTGATATTCTTGTCTTATGAAAAAGTGAAGACCATGTAGTGCTTTTATAGGCTACGTAGGGGATCTAAAGGAGGTGGAATATTGGGCTTCCAATATTAATGATTAAATTGAGCCCAAGCCCAAATCTATTAATCTCCCATTAATATTAATTAATTTATTTTCCACTATATAAATTAATTGCACTCCCAATATTAAACCATATTATATCAAATAATATTTCTCCGGTAGTATTATTTATTCCGTGTATTTAAGATTTAAATATCCATGAATAAAATTAATTTATTGGTAATTAATTTATATTCATCTCTTGAATCCGAGACTAGTACCATTCAACCTTAATTATTGTGCGGAACGAATCCACTCATGAGGTTTACACAATAATTCCTTTTGAACTCATCTCGGGGATATTATCAACCCTTCCGGGATACACTGTCCGGTCAATCATTCACGGCATGCCATATATAAAATATAGTGACCCAACTTAACCGGTAATTAACCCAATAATTAAATCGGTTAATTCCTTTGGTAAATCAAAGTCACTTATATTGAATACACACACCCGCAACGATATCGGGGATTAAGAATATAATACACTGAGACTCGAATCGATTATCGCCGGCAATCCTAATCGATGAATCTCTACGATCCGCTCAATACACCAAGTGTACAAGTGTGATAAAATAATTAAGACAAATTATTTTCTCTCTCACACAACGACTATACCGATGGATTGGTCCGGGTCCATCTAGGTCGTGAGCCACTGTTTGATTAAATACGAGTAACCGATAGTATGATCTTCTGTGTGGGGCCCGACACACCATACTAACTACAACGTATAAAATCCAGGACTATGATTTGCATATATTTAATTAATGATAATTAAAAGCAAACAATTGTTTATTTAATAGATTAAATGCTATGATCGGGAGTTTATCGTTACTTAAATCTAGACATTAAGTACACAACTCCAACAATCTCCCACTTGTACTAAGGTCTAGTCATTTCCTCCAAACTCCCGGTTCCCATACTCATCACGTGCTTTAAAGTGTACTTCCAAGAAGTACTATGTGAGTGAGCAATCTAGGTTGCCGCTCTGAAGTTATCTTGGTGACTACTACGTCGTCTCCCCTGACGATGATTCGTATCAGGTGGTACTTGCTCTATGTGTTAACATCACTTTTGACTCATGACCTCTTCTAGTTCACCATGCACCGCTATCCAATAGCCTTTGGTAAACTAAGAGTCATATCCAAGTCAAGAGGTTATCCCGGAACCTAACCAAAACTTCCGCTGCCTCTGAGGCTGCTATTCGGTTATGAGAGAGTCCGAAAAGCGTCCCGCTTATCACTCTTTCACTTCAAGGTTCCACCTCTTTCTAAAAGTGAACACATAGCCTGATATCGACTTTCACTGGTCCTTCTCTGATCTTTGGATCTGAGAATCTGTAATCTAAGAAGATTTCGTCTTGCTCAAGCCAGTACTATGAAAGTACTCTTGCAGCATTCGAACATCCCTTATCCAGATTACTTTGATATCCTCCCACTACGCAAACCGCATAGTTGATATCAGGTTCTTGTTTTATAACATTGCATCTATAAAGCTTTCCATACTTGAAGTATAGGAAACTGCTTTGTACTCATCTATCTCCTTTATGTGTTCGAACACATACCCTTTAGATAGATGTATATTCTGTCTCTGAAAGGCAATAACCTTTCTCAGAAGTATGCATGTTAAAACAAACCTTAATCGTATAAGATATCTAGGAGAAGTACAATGTTCTTATCTCTAGATCATAAGACCTTAAGAACATGCTCTAACTTCTTCTCAATCTTATATCTCGATTTATTTAGACAACCATTATTTTATGTCTGACAATATTTTTACATTGTTGCCAATGATAAAATTTTATCTACATAAATTCTCCGAGAAACACCACCTTGTTTCCATCACTTTTCTAATACACCTTTCGTCTATGCCTTTTGATGAATCCATCAAATGGACTATCCCATCAATTCGCAAGTTCCACGATTCACAGCTTTAATTCAATCCATAAATGGATTTACTAAGCTTGTACTCTAAATGATCTAGCCTCTTAACAATAATCCTTATTGTTCCAAGCAGGCACATTTAGATCTAGTACCGCCCTTATGCAGAGCTAGGGGTCGATTTCATCTTTACTAGATCCAGAGTCCGAACTCCTCTAGTCTTATGAATATCTCTGGTTGTCCAACAACCTCCCACTGCAATGGCGTCCCGGTGTATGACAGTAATAACAATAGGTGCAGTATGTGGTGCACTTCTACTCGGTTTGGCTGGTTCCTAGTCTTTTGTCCTTTCTCTCATTTCAAGGTATTACGTCAATTTAGGCTTTGTGGTCCATCTAATAGTCTTCCTCTATGAACCGGACAGGACGTCCCTCTGGTTCATAGTACTATAGAACACACAATACTTCGTTCATCTAGGATATCCTACAACCATATTCAATATGCCGTTGTATCTAGGAATATCCATAGAACGTAGGTAGTTCCGAACAACTTGTTCTTTTACTATTAGATTTTCCATTTCTTTATAGCGCACCATCTCTACACGCAAGTGTATGGCGCGGTCCTTTGGGATTGAATCCCAATCTTTGATTATGCTATGTGTTATTCAGATAGGTGATGGCCTCCGCGACCGAGTCGCAGGCTCCTAATGGATATACTTTGATGGTTCCCCATAATAGCTTTGTGTCCATTGACTAGTCAAAACACTTTGCTTTTATGGCACATTAAGTATTCTAATCCATCACTGAGTATTCTTTGAGAGAATTTCTCGTACCTTTCTAATATACACATATGTCTGCATATCTAATCATTTCTAATACTTGTCTGAATTATATCCCTTTTTCCAGAAAGGTTTGCTTAGATGTATTATCCTCCAAATTCAATCCTTAGGTCGGAAGGTCCATTCCTTCAACTTTAATTGATCAAATCAATTTCGACCATTTGAATCTTATTTGAAAATACTACTAAGTATAAGAATTCACAAGTATAATGATTAATAAAGAAATATCTAACAAGTAAAACAAGTTATAGAACGGTTTGTTGCATCGTGGTAGACTAAGGATTCATCATTCATATATTGCTATCTAATGTACCAGAATAGATAATGCCATTATTTCTTATCAAAATCATCCAATGATTAAAGAAATAAAATATCCATTCATAAATAATAGAAATCCAGAACAAAACGTTCTTTCTAAAATAAAGGGGTACATAAAGCAATAACTTTGAAATGAAATCCTATTTAACTACTAAAGCAGATAAATGTCTTCCACCGCAACCGCTGCCTCCTCTACAGCTTTGCCCGTGTAGACTCGAACTCTTCTTCTCTAAGTCGCCGGGTTTTCTGGAACCCCTGCATTCAAAAATGCACATACCGTCAGTGGTTCCATATCTACACACCAGAATTCTGGTAGATAATACCGCTGACTATGTTTTTACGACTAAAGAAAAATTCGTACCTTTGAGAGGACATTCAGACTTCCAGTGTCCCATCTTGTTGCATCGGAAACACTTACCCTTTGGCTTTGCAGCCCCCACTCGTGGTACAGTCCTCTTGACACCACTGGGTTTCCAGGTTTGCTTCCTTTTCTTGCCCCTACCTCCACTAGGCTTAAAGCCTTTGGACTTGGTAGCTACAAGCGCTTGAGACTTGCCCTTCTTGTAGATCCCCTCTGCCGTCTTTAGTTCAGTCAGGAGTTGCGCAAGAGTATAAGATAGTTTACCCATATTATAGCTCATACGAAACTGCTCAAAACTAGGGGCCAGAGACTGGAGTATGATGTCGACTTGCGTCTCACCATCAATAGAAGCTCCTAGGACCTCAAGTTCATTCAACAAACTCATCATCTTAAGAACGTGCTCCCCAACGGGCGTTCCTTCAGATTGAGTAGTCGACATGAGGACTCTCATGGCTTCTTGCCTTGCCGCACGATCTTGCTCCCCAAACATCTCCTTGAGGTTAAACATCATATCATAGGCGGTGTCCATTGACTGATGTTGGGTTTGGAGTACATTTGACATGGAAGCCAAAATATAACACCTAGCCATTTCATCAGCCTTTTTCCACTTCCGATTTGTCAGTTTTTCCTCATCAGTTGAGGCAGCCGTGGGCTCAGCAGGGCATACTTCATGGAGTACAAACTTGTACTCCTCCGAAGTTAGGACAATGTCTAAATTTCTCTTCCAATCAATATAGTTGGGGCCAGTGAGCTTATGCTCCTTGAGTATCATAGAAAGTGGATTCATAGCTATTCTCTAAACCTATAAGCACATTTAAACAAACAATTAATTTAATATCCGATATTATCTCCCTCAAATAATATCATTAAATCACTAATCACATCTAAAATCCCATCAGATAAGGCAAGCCACGATAGTGTGGACGTTTACCCATCCAAATGATTTAGCAATTAGATTTGCTTTGGTCGTACATCACTATAGCGTTACTTCGATGGGAAGGATACTATAGAGCGTACCTAAGTGTAAACCATTACTCAGTATCTAAGAAGATTGTTTGGGACTCGTATATTACCGCAAGCCACGATAGTGTGGACGTTTACGCTAATACATGAACCTTCACTTTCTTCTATAACTGTCTACATCAATCGATCCAAAATCCCATTCAATGCAGCAAGCCACGATAGTGTGGACGTTTACTACACCAAAAGATTTTTACAATTGAAATCCAATCACTTGAGACATTCGATTTCATAAATCAAGACGCGGAGAATCATAAGTGAAACTCGAAGTTTCTAACCAGTGACTCACCATGCGAACAACCCTATCTCTCATTAGATGAGGGAGCCGAGCAGACAATCGATCCATCTATCAAAGAATGGTACGACTGCCTCTAATTTGTGTCATCCACATGACCAAGTGGCTTTGGCTCCATTCCACTCCCCGGGGTGAGAATGAGTCGACTTGAAGTCAGTTTCAGAAAAACAAATTAGGCATTGTTTGATAAACTTTAATCAATGTTTCTCGTAAGAGGAATTACAAGAATTCTCCTCCAATGACACATCTATATGAACTTCAAAAGTTCATAAGAGTCACCAAGAGAACAGTAATGGAGACCATGGGAATGTTTCCATCCCCGCTCCCACTTAGCTTTTTATAACAAAGGGATACGCTATCTAATGCATAATTAAACACATAAGCATGCATACAAGTAATAAAGCACATAGCACATAGTCAAAATAATGCTAGAAAAAAAAATTTCCCGACTATCATGGCTTTATTCCTTCTCCGTATGCGTCTTCTAGTCTTCAGTCTTCGTTCTTGAATGCTCCATGTGACGAGAATATTAATCCCAATATTTAAATCTATTTATTTTCAATAAATCCAAAAGACACTCAATTCGAAAATTAAGTCAATCGAATGAATCAAAAATAAAATTAAATATTATTAATATTTTTATTTATTTTATTTTCCTATCTAATTCCATTAAATCTCTAAAATAATCTATCCAAGTCAAACTTGGAATATTCTAGAAGACTTCTATAATAGAATAAGGAAATAAAATAAATTAGGACTTTTCTACTTTCCAAGATTAATTAATTTCCATGTCTATGAAAATTCCCATAAAATAGGAATAATCAAATAGAAATAAATTAATTAATTATTTTCCTATCTAATTCTATTAAATCTCTAGATTCCTATTCCAAGTAGAACTTGAAATATTCTAGAAGACTTCCATAATAGAATAAGGAAATAAATAATATTAATTCTTTTCCTATCTAATTCTATTAAATCTCTAGATTCCTATTCCAAGTAGAACTTGAAATATTCTAGAAGACTTCCATAATAGAATAAGGAAATAAATAATATTAATTAATTCTTTTCCTATCTCCATGAGAGTTCCCATACTTAGGAATACTCAAAATAGGAAAACTTGAATCAATTAGGTAAGTAGTATCTTGGTAGGAGTAGGAGTAGTACGGGTTGGGGATCCCCGTACCACCACCACCACCACCGATCGACCACCGGGAGGGAGCACCCGCCGCCGCCGCTTCAGCCGGCCAGCCGCCACCGTCGCCGGCGACAGCCCACGGCCGAAGGGGGCGACGCCCCTCTCCCCTTTGATCGATCATGGGGTCGATCATGGGGTGATCGACCCCTTCGGTCCTTCGTCCTCTTCGTCTTCTTCGTCACACGAGTTCTCCGGCGGTCGTCTCGGCATCGATCCAACGTAAATAAATTACAAGAAATAAATTTACAAATCCGGTATCGATTCTATACATGAAATCGACCCTATACACTTTCCGGAAAACATAGAACGTAATAATAAATCCTAAATTCGGTCGACCCCCGAATTTTTACTATTACAAGCATTCATCCACACAAAACGAATCTCGACATGTCCGAGAGTTTAATAAACGAACAATCATGGTAAATTAAATAGCAATTAATTAAACGAATAATTAACAATTAATTAAACCATGATAGTCGGAATCCCTGCAAGGTATAACGCAATTGAACACATACATGAACACGAAACCAAACGCTCTGATACCAATTGTTGGAATTCGATATCCCGGGTCATTAAAAATTGCGGAAAATAATAACCCGACCGAAATCCTCTCGCCGGAGACCGATCACGAACACCACGAAGAACCGGGCTCGACAAGAGTATCGCCGCGGGATGAACCCGCGGCTAAACCCTAGCCGAGTCCCACCGTGGGGCTCGGGATCGCGCACAAGGCGATCGCTGGGGCTGCTCCGGCAGCCCCGGGCGGTGAGTCCGGCGACTCACCGCCACCGCCCGAGGAGGGCGGTTCGCCCAGCGGCGAACCCGCCGCGGCTCCAGCCGCGGCTGCCCGGCCATCGACCACCGCGGTCGATCGCCCACCCCGGCTCCCAGCCGGGGTTCCTCGCGTGTGCCGTCGCGGTCGAAGCCCTAGGGCTCGACCGCACCCCCTCGGCTCCCAGCCGAGGGCTTCTTCGAACCTTCGCCGGGGATCTCGAATCCCCGTCCCCGAAGTTCGACGTTTACCCGGATCGTCCGTTCATGTATGCATCACAATTAAATCCACATAAATTCACACAAAGGAGTTTATGATTTTACCTTTTAATTCGTTGTGCGGAGAAACGAATTTAAGTTTGACGACCTTACGATCTTCCCACGTATTCCTTGCACTAGCTTGAACGTCGGGTGGGCGACGATCCTCCAAGCTTATGGATCCTCTTCAACTCTCTAGAACTATCAACTATTGATATTCTTGTCTTATGAAAAAGTGAAGACCATGTAGTGCTTTTATAGGCTACGTAGGGGATCTAAAGGAGGTGGAATATTGGGCTTCCAATATTAATGATTAAATTGAGCCCAAGCCCAAATCTATTAATCTTCCATTAATATTAATTAATTTATTTTCCACTATATAAATTAATTGCACTCCCAATATTAAACCATATTATATCAAATAATATTTCTCCGGTAGTATTATTTATTCCGTGTATTTAAGATTTAAATATCCATGAATAAAATTAATTTATTGCTAATTAATTTATATTCATCTCTTGAATCCGAGACTAGTACCATTCAACCTTAATTATTGTGCGGAACGAATCCACTCATGAGGTTTACACAATAATTCCTTTTGAACTCATCTCGGGGATATTATCAACCCTTCCGGGATACACTGTCCGGTCAATCATTCACGGCATGCCATATATAAAATATAGTGACCCAACTTAACCGGTAATTAACCCAATAATTAAATCGGTTAATTCCTTTGGTAAATCAAAGTCACTTATATTGAATACACACACCCGCAACGATATCGGGGATTAAGAATATAATACACTGAGACTCGAATCGATTATCGCCGGCAATCCTAATCGATGAATCTCTACGATCCGCTCAATACACCAAGTGTACAAGTGTGATAAAATAATTAAGACAAATTATTTTCTCTCTCACACAACGACTATACCGATGGATTGGTCCGGGTCCATCTAGGTCGTGAGCCACTGTTTGATTAAATACGAGTAACCGATAGTATGATCTTCTGTGTGGGGCCCGACACACCATACTAACTACAACGTATAAAATCCAGGACTATGATTTGCATATATTTAATTAATGATAATTAAAAGCAAACAATTGTTTATTTAATAGATTAAATGCTATGATCGGGAGTTTATCGTTACTTAAATCTAGACATTAAGTACACAACTCCAACACTTGCCTTGTGGCATACTTACCCATTCTCGTGGTTCAAAACTAGGACCACTGGGTTTCCGTATCTTGCTTGTTCTTTTCCATCTACCCGTTCATAGGTTCAAAACCATTTCTTGACACGGGAGGACAAAGAACACGAAGTACGTACTCGTACTTCTCAGCAGTTAGGACATTGTCCAGATTTCGATTCCAATAAACATTCTAAGGGTCGTTGAGTATAAAATGCCTTATCGTATATCACATAGTGGGGCAAAGTCATTTCTAACCTATAAGCTCATAATACAAACAATCGATTTAATCTCCGATACTAACTCCCTCAAATAATATCATTAAATCACTAACCGCATCTAAAATCTCATCAGATATGGTAAGCCACGATAGTGTGGACGTTTACCTACCCAAATGATTTCGCAATTAGATTTGCTTCGGTCGTACATCAATTATAGCGTTACTTCGTTGGGAAGAATACTATAAAGCGTACCTAAGTGTAAACCATTACTCAGTACTAAGGTGAATCGTTTGGAATCGCTACGTCACCGCAAGCCACGTTTGTGTGGACGTTTACGATAACTTACAATCCTTCACAACTCCCTATAACTGTCTACATCAATTAATCCAAAATCCCATTCAGTATAGCAAGCCACGTTTGTGTGGACGTTTACTACACCAAAAGATTTTTATAATTGACATCCAATTACTTGATTCAATCAATCTTGTAAATCAAGACGCGGAGAATCATAAGTGAAACTCAAAGTTTCTTACCAGTGATTCACCATGCGAACAGCCCTATCTCTCATAAATGAGGGAGCCGAGCAGACAATCGATCCATCTTAAAAAATATGGTACGAAAGTCTCTAATTTGTGTCCTCGACATGACCAAGTGGCATTGGCTCCATTCCACTCCCCGGGGTGAGAATGAGACGACTTGAAATCAGTTTTGGAAAGACAAATTAGGCATTGTTTGATAAACTTAATCAATGTTTCTCGTAAGAAGAATTACAAGAACTTCTCCTCCAATAACTTGTCTATATAAACCCTAAACCCAATAACTTAATTAAGGAAAAATTAATATAGGACTCTTAGTCCTTCCAAATTAATTCATTTCTTAATCCATTAAAAATTTCATAAAAGAATATTTAAATAAGGAAAAATTAATTTAGGACTCCTAAACTTTCAAAATTAACTATTTTCCTAATCCATTAAAAATTCCATAAAGGAATAATTAAATAAGGAAAATTAAATTAATTCCAAATCAATTCTTTTCCTAATCCATGAATATTCCAAAATAGGAATAATCAATTAGGAAAACCGAATCGAAAGAGGAAAGTAGATCTCGGTCGGGAGAAGCACGGGGTGGGGATCCCCGCGCCCCCCCAACCCATCGAGAGCCGAGGGAGCACCGCTGCCGCCCAGCCCAGCCGACCCGCCACCGCTGCCAGCGGCATCGCGGCCGAGAGGCGCGCGGGCAGCCCCCTTCCCTCACGGTCGATCGATCTTCATGGGGATCGGCAATGGGGATTGGTCGATCCCGGAGTTCTCCCTCTCATCGTCTACTCCGTCACATTTTTCCGGTCGTCGTTTTGTCCTCGATCCAACGTAAAATAAATTACAAATTTATTACTACGCTATCCGGCATCGATTCTCTACATGAAATCGACCTCATATAATTTTCGGAAAAATAAGAACAAGCATTCACCGAGAGTTTAATAATCAAGAGAAATATTATGACATTAAATAACAATAATTAAATCTAGCCATAATAATCGGAAACCCTGCAAGGTAAAACAATTTATCGAAAAATACCGTGGACTAAAACCAACGCTCTAATACCAATTGTTGGAAATCGATATCCCGGAATTAATAAATTTATTTAAATAAATTATCTAATTAATTCCGACCGAAATCCTTTGTAGATCGAATATCCGGAGTTGTCAAAGTTGCAGAACAACAACTCCAATCGAATCCCGGTTGCCGGAAACCCGCCACGAACCACCACGAAGGCGGGACTCAACCAAAACCCTAACCGCGGGCGAACCCGCGGCTGTTCAGTCGAGCCCCCACGTGGGGCTCGCGGCTGTACACGGCAGCCGCCTAGGGCTGCCCTTGGCAGCCCGCTGGGCACGCCCCAGCTGCACCTCGGTAATCGCACGCCCAGCCACGGTCGAACCGTGGCAAGCGATCACCGCCAGCCGCCGCCGCGCGAGCGGCGGTCCTTCCGCGCGAGCGAAGACAGCCCCGCGCGAGCGGTGCGTCCAGCTAGGGTTCGACGCCCTCGACCCCTCCTAGGCGAGCCGTTGAGCCGCCGGCGGTCCGGTGATCTTCGATCACCACCGCCCGGTTCAACCTCGTCATGGGTCGTGTTCTCGGATCTTGGTTCAAGGTATTTTCACGATTAATAAACGATTAAATCATAAAGAGAGTTTTACGATTTACCTCGTTCTCGTTGTTCGGAAAAACGAAGAACTTAGTTGAAGACCTTGAGATCTTCCCAAATATTCCTTGCACTAGCTCGAACGTCGTGTGGGCGACGATCTTCCGAACTCCATGGATCTCCTTCTCTTTCTTTCTCTCTCTAGAATTGTGATCTTCAAGTTATGAGAAAAGAGAAGACCATGTAGTGCTTTTATAGGCTACGTAGCGGACCTTAAGGAGGTGTAATATTGGGGTTCCAATAATAGTGATTAAATTGAGCCCAAGCCCAAATATATTAATCCTTACTATTATTAATTATATATTATCTCCACTATATAAATATAATTGCACTCCCAATATTATACCATATTATATCAAATAATATTCTCCGATAGTATTATTTATTCCACATGTTTAAGATATAAATGTCCATGAATAAATTATATTTATTGCTAATATTATTTATTCATCTCTTATAATTCCGAGAATAGTACCACTCAACTTTATTATCATGCGGATCATAAATCCACTTGCAAGGTCTACATGATAATCCTTATGAGCTCATCTCGGGGACATTATCAACCCTTTCGAGGACATGCTTTCCCGTCAAGAATACACGGCATGTCATATATAAAATATAGTGACCCAACTTTACCGGTAATTGACCAAATATACTAACCGGTCAATTCTTTTGGAAAATCAAAGTCACATATATTAAATATACACACCGGCAATAGTATCGGGGATTAAGAATAAAATACAATGAGATTTAAATCGATTATCTAAGGCAATCCTAATCGATAAATCTCAAGCGGTCCGCCCAATACACCAAGTGTACAAGTATGATAAAATAATTAAGACAAATTATTTTATCTTTCAGACAACGACTATACCGATGGATTGGTCCTTGTCCATCTAGGTCGTGAGCAACTGTTCGATTATATACGAGTAACCGCTAGTATGATCTTCCGTGTTGTTGGAAATCGATATCCCGGGGTTAACGGAATTGCGGAAACATAACCCCGACCGAAATCCCATCGCCGGAAACCGATCACGAACACCACGATGTCCGGAGCCCGACCGGAGAATCGCCGCGGGATGAACCCGCGGCCGAAACTCTAGCCGAGCCCCACCGCGGGCTCGCGATCATCATCGATCGCATGGGGCTGCTCCGGCAGCCCCGGGGCGGTGAGTCCGGCGAATTCACTGCCCACGGCGTCGGGAGGGGCGCCAGCCGCGACACCAGCCCGCGCCAGCCCCAGCGATCGAGCCTAGCTCGATCGCTCGCCCCGGCGTCCAGCCGGGGCTCCCTTCACGCGCATCGCCGCGATCGAACCCTAGGTTCGATCGCACCCCTCGGCTCCCAGCCGAGGGTCTTTTCGATCTTCGTCGGGGATCTCGAATCCCCGTCCCCGAAGTTCGTTGTTTCCCGGATCGTATGTTCATGTATGCATCACAATTAATTCACATAAAATCGTACAAGGGAGTTTATGATTCTACCTTTGATTCGTTGTGCGGAGAAACGAAATCAAATTGAAGACCTTTGAATCTTCCTACGTATTCCTTGCACCTCGTTCGAATGTCGTGTGGGCGACGATCCTCCGAACTCTATGGATCTCCTTCACAACTCTCAAGAATATCAAGTATGATAATCTTATGATTGGTTTGTTGAATTGTGAAGACCATGTAGTGCTTTTATAGGCTACGTAGAGGATCTAAAGGAGGTGGAATATTGGGCTTCCAATATTAATGATTAAATTGAGCCCAAGCCCAAATTTATTAATCCAATTAATATTAATTAATTTATTTTCCACTATATAAATTAATTGCACTCCCAATAATAAACCATATTATATCAAATAATATTTCTCCAGTAGTATTATTTATTCCGTGTATTTAAGATTTAAATATCCATGAATAAAATTTATTTATTGCAAAATAAATTTATTCATCTCTTGTATCCGAGAATAGTACCATTCAACTTTAATTATTATGCGGAACAAATCCACTCATGAGGTGGTTTACATAATAATTCCTTATGAACTCATCTCGGGGATATTGTCAACCCTTACGGGATACACTTTCCCGTCAAGTATTCACGGCATGTCATATATAAAATATAGTGACCCAACTCAACCGGTAATTGACCCAATAATTAAACCGGTCAATTCCCTTGGAAAATTAAAGTCACTTATATTAAATATACACACCCGCAATAGTATCGGGGATTGAGAATAAAATACTCTGAGATTTAAATCGATTATCCAAGGCAATCCTAATCGATAAATCTCAAGCGATCCGCCCAATACACCAAGTGTACAAGTGTGATAAAATAATTAAGACAAATTATTTTCTCTCTCACACAACGACTATTCCGATGGATTTGTCCGTGTCCATCTAGGTCGTGAGCAACTGTTCGATTAAATACGAGTAACCGATAGTATGATCTTCCGTGTGACGTCGCACACCATACTAACTACAACGTATATAATCTAGGAATATATTTTCATATATTTAATTATCGAATAATTAAAAGCAAACAATTGTTTATTAATTAAATAGATTAAATGCTATGACCGGGAGTTTCCGTTACTTAAATCTCGACATTAAGTACACAAATCCAACAATCTCCCACTTGTACTAAGGTCTAGTCATTTCCTCCAAACTCCCGACTCCCATACTCATCACGTGCTTAAAATGTACTTCCAAGAAGTACTATGTGAATGAGCAATCTAGGTTGCCGCTCTGAAGTTATCTTGGTGACTACAGCGTCGTCTCCCTCGACGATGACTCGTATCAGGTGGTACTTGCTCTATGTGTTATCGTCAGTTTTTGACTTATGCCTTCTTCCAGTTCACCATGCACCGCTATATAATAGCCTTTGGTGAACTAAGAATCATATCCAAGTCTAGAGGTTAATCCGGACCTCAACCAAAATTTCCGCTGCCTCTGAGGCTGCCATTCGGTTATGATAGAGTCCGAAAAGCATCGTGCTTATCACTCTCTCATCTTAAGGTTCCATCCCTCTCAAAAGTGAACACATAGCCTGATATCGACTTACATTGGTCCTTCTCTGATTTGAGATCTGAGAATATGTAATCCAAGAAGAATTCGTGTTGCTTCGTAAGTCAGTACTTCGAAAGTACTTTTACAGCATCCGAATATCTCTTGTTAAGATTACTTTGATATCCTCCCACTACGATAACCGCATAGTTGATATCAGGTTCTCGTTTTTCAACATCGCATTTATCGTCTATCTTCTTTATGTGTTCAAAACACATATCTTTTAGATAGATATATAGTGTCTGAAAGGCAATAACCTTTCTCAGAATCATGCATGTTTAAAACAAACCATAATCGCAGAAGATGTCTTAGGAGAAGTACAATGTTCTTATCCTCAGATCGAAAGATCTTAAGAACATGTCCCAACTTCTACTCAATCTTATATCCCGATTTATTTAGACAACCATCGTTTTATGTCTGACAATATCTTTACATTGTCGCCAATGATAAAATATCATCTACATAAAATTCCGAGAAACACCATTTTGTTTCCATCACGTTTCTAATACACCTTTCGTCTATGCCTTTTGATGAATCCATCAAGTGGACTATCTCATCAATTCGCAAGTTCCACGATTCATAGCTTTGTATCAATCCATAAATGGATTAACTAAGCTTGTACTCTAAATGGTCTTGCCTCTTAACAATAACGTTTATTGCTTTCTAAGCAGGAACATTTAGAGTACTGCCCCTGTGCAGAGCTAGGGATCGATTTCATCTTCACTAGATCCAGAGTTCGAAACTCTTCTAGTCTTTTGAGAATCTCTGGCTGTCTAACAACCTCCCACTGCAATGGCATTTCGGTGTATAAACAGTAATAACAGTAGGTGCAGTTAGTGGTGTACTACTACTCGGTTTGGCTGGTTCTCAGTCTCTGTCTTTTCTCTCATTCCAAGGTATTACGTCAGTCGGGCTTTGTGGTTCATCTAATAGTTTTTTCTAAGAACCGGGCGTTAGAACTATAACGTCCTTCTGGTTCATAGTACTATTGAACGCACAATTCTTTTGTTCTTCTAGGATATCTTACAAAAAAATATCCATAGAACATAGGTAGTTCCGAACAACTTGTTCTTTTACTATTAGAATTCCATTTCTTATTTCCTGACACACCATTTCTACACAAAGTGTATAGTGCAGTCATTTGGGATCCTATCCCATTCTTTGATTTATGCTATGTGTTTACTTAGATAGGTGGTAGCCTCCGCGATCAAGTCGCATGCTTCCAATGGATATACTTTGATGGTTCCCCATAATAGCTTCGTCTCCATTGACTTGTCAAAACACTTTGCTTTTGTGGCACATCAAGTACTCTAATCCATTTTTTAGTATTCTGAAATACTCGCACTTTTCTAAGTACACATATGCTGCATATATCAGTTAATAATCAATTTCAATACTTGTCCGGATTCTATCCTTTATCAATAAAGGTTTGCTTAGTTGTATTATCTTACAAATTCGATTCTTAGGTCGGAAGGTCCATTCCTTCAACTTTAATTGATCAAATCATTTCGACCTTTTGAATCTTGTTTGAATAAATACTACTAAGTACAAGAATTCACAAGTATAATGATTTAGCAAAGAAATATATCTAATAAGTAAAACAAGTTATAGAACGGTTCGTTGCATCGTGGCATACTTAGGATTCATCATTCATATATTGCTATCTTATGTACCAGAATAGATAATACCATTATTTCTTATCAAAATCATCAAGTGATTAAAGAAATAAAATATCCATTCATAAATAATAGAAACCAGAACAAAAGTTCTTTCTAAAATAAAAGGTACATAAAGCAATAAATTTGAAATGAAATCCTATAACTACTTAAAAGCAGATAAATTTCTTCCACTGAACAGCTGCCTCCTCTACAGCTTTGCCCATGTAGACTTGAACTCTTCTTCTCTAAGCCGGTGGGTTTTCTGGAACCCCTGCATTCAAAATGCACATACCGTCAGTGGTTCCATATCTACACACCATAATTATGGTAGATAAAACCGCTGACTATGTTTTTATGGCTAAAGAAAAATTCGTACCTTTGAGAGGACACTCAGACTTCCAGTGTCCAGACTTATTGCATCGGAAGCACTTGCCCCTTGGCTTGGCAGCCCCCACTCGTGGTCCATTCCTCTTGGCACCACTGGGTTTAGATGTTTGCTTCCTTTTCTTGCCCCTACCTCCAATAGGCTTTAAGCCTTTGGACTTGGTAGCTACAAGCGCTTGAGACTTGCCCTTCTTGTAGATCCCCTCTGCCGCCTTTAGTTCAGTCAGGAGTTGCGCAAGAGTATAAGATAGTTTACCCATATTATAACTCATGCGAAACTGCTCAAAACTAGGGGGCAGAGACTGGAGTATGATGTCGACTTGCGTCTCAGCATCAATTTGAGCTCCTAGGATCTCAAGTTCATTCAACAAACTCATCATCTTAAGAACGTGCTCCCCAACGGGCGTTCCTTCAGACTGAGTAGTTGTCATAAGGACTCTCATGGCTTCTTGCCTTGCCGCACGATCTTGGTGCCCAAACATATCCTTGAGGTTGTACAACATATCCTCGGCAGTGGCCATCGACTCATGTTGGGTTTGGAGTACATTTTGATAGAGTAGGTGACCAACAAGCCAACCTGTGGCTATGGTCGAACCTAATTTATTATTTAATTAATAAATATTATCAATTTATTTCGAAATTATGAAAGATTATTAATTATGATTAATTAAGGCATATGCTATATCTACTCCCCATGTTGAATCATAGATATAGTCCTGTACAGTTACACATGTTGTATGAATTCGGTTTTGTGGAAACCGAGAGATAATTCTGTTAACGCAACATAACTGGTCAAACTCAGTTCCTAGTCGATGGGTTACGCCAATAACAAGGATACCCGACCTTTCCCCATTGAGACTAGCACTTAGTGTATGTGGGCTAATCTCGAGCCTCGGTGTTGGGACATCGACATACTTGAGTGGGTGCTCACTGTTGATGAGTTCACTGAACCCCCTCTCCCTGGAATCTCTAAGTGGTTATCACTGATCGAGTAGAGAATTCCATAATATAGTTGTACACAATTAATCCTTAAGACCCAGACATCACCGTGACTTCATCAGAGGACTAGCTGTATCGTAACGTGTTTCTGATTCCCTGGAAAGGGAGTAAGTCGAAAAAGGAGGCAATGTTCGTGCAGTTCGAAATCTGATGTGAAGTCTATGAATGGTAGTAGGGGATCTGATCGCTTGATATATATCATGGATGTCCTATGTGGTTCGTAGTCCCGGAATCTCTGGCCAGAGTTGAACAGTGAGGTGATTAGAGAAATGTGTTTCTCTAGATCAATCACGACTGGATTTTACGAAGCCTAGAACGTTCGCAAAGTTATCAAACACAACAAGAGATCTCGATTGACCAATATCTCTAGTTTGATAAGGACATATGAATCGGAGGGATCGTACTGTACGTTAACTATATTACAAGGTTCTTGCAGTCACTTCATTTGTATCTAGGGAATTAGTGAAGCGTGGTTGCTAGACGCTCGTCACTGATTCGTTGGGCACCGAATTGTTCGGAGATTAAATAATATGATTATTAATCTGAAACTCTCGGGAGTAGTTGATATAAGAACAATATGTTGTTCGAATCACAATGTGTTGTGAGCCCACGGCTAGCTATACACCTGAACCATTGAGGGTCACATTCTCGTGTAAACCGATCCTTGAATACGATCATGTATTAATTAACTGTTAATTAAGTACATATAGTCGAAGGTCAATATGATTGAATCCGAGATTCATAATTGTGATTATGAGTTGGAAATATTACTGAGCTAAAGAAAACGGACACGATGGCGTACACTTTCTATTTTGGGAAATTTCCCGATTTAGCAGTACCCCTGAAATGGGCTTTCCGATTTTGTGAAATTGGAAATTTTTATTATTATCTCATATCGATGAGAAAATTAAAACGAGAAAGAAAATATAATCGTTATATTTTTCGGAGATCGAATTGATTGTCAATTTGGGAGAAACGTAATGACGGCTAATGAATTGGGCCGGCTAGGGTTAATGGATCCGATCCATTAGGGTTTGAGCCCAAGTAGCTCTTTTCTTCACCTATAAAAGGAGCTCCATAGGCATGAAGAAGAACACACCAAAACCTAGAGAGCTCTAGCCTAGCCTCTCCTCTCTGCCTCTCCCTCTCTCGACGCCCCCTTCGGCCGCCTCCCTCGGAGGACCGCCGCCCAGAGCCGCCGCCCGCCGCCGCCCAGCGCCGCCGCCGGCAGCCGCCGCCTCGCCGTAATCCGATTCTGGCGCCGTTTTTCTGGCCCGTTTTTCCCGTCGTATTCTCCCTCTCGTATTTCTAGTGCAATACGCGAGTGGGATTACCTATACGAGGTGAAACCTGATTTGACGAGAGACGCCGGAGGTTTGAACGAGCAACGCCCGAGCACGACGAGCCAAGCCTGCCCGCGCCCGAGCGCCGCCGCAACCAGCCGAGAGCCACCCCGACTCTCCCCGTGTTCAGCCCGCACGCCCCGCGTGCATCCCCGCGTCGCATCCGCGCGACTTCCGACGAACCTCGTTTCGTCCGACGAATCCCTGAGGTACTCACGATTAAACTTGGATTTAATTGTTTTGCGTTAATTGGATTTAATTGTTTTGCGTTAATTGTTTGCGATTAAACTTGGATTTAATTGTTTTGCGTTAATTGGATTTAATTGTTTTGCGTTAATTGTTTGCGCTAAGTACTGAGATTATAATTGACAAATAAAATTAATAGAGATTAATTTAATTGTTAATTAAAATCAATTTGATTTGAATTATATAATTGTGATTATGTTAATTGTCAAATTGACGCAATTAATTATGTCTGCATGTTTGCGTAATTAATTAAGTAGTGTAATTAATTTATATGATAAATGTAATTGCGCAATTAATTAAGTAGTGTAATTAATTTATATGATAAATGTAATTGCGCTACAAGTAATTAATTTATATGATAAATTTAATTGAGATGCATTAATTAAATATTTAATTATTTGATAATTAAATTAAATGGTGGATTATTTATTTGAATAAATTTGAATTAAATCAATTAATGCATGTAATATTGAAAATAGGATTTTCAATAAAGTAAAATAAAATAAAATTTTTGTTTTCCGCTACGTATACATGCACGATCCCCAACAGTGGTATGAGAGCGAAGGTTCTGAAATTGATTAATTGTCTATGAATATAATCACCTTTAATATGATGTTTGTTGAATTGATTGATTTAATGTTATTTGATTGGGACTTAATTGTTTCTATTAAGATATTCATTTTTATTTAATAGTTCAAACAATGCCTAATTTGTTGTTAAGTAACAATTCATTGTCGAACGTGAATTCACCTCGGGGAGTGATTCATCTAGACTTGTTTTTGTTAAAACAAATTAGAGATCTTCGAGTCATATGATGACATAAAATCGATGATCTGCTCGGTGTTCGGACCCTTTTTCTCTAAATCAAACTAACACTGGAACGGGGGGGGGGGGGGGGGGGGGTATATAAAGAAGGGCACCAACAAAATATTTATTTGTTTTGGGACAGATTATAGATCGGAAAATGTATGGCCAGAAATCTGGAAATGAACATGATGTTCTTGAGCTTAAAGCTCTTCATTTTCCTTTACTTAAAGTATTTGGAAAATTAGAAAAAAGGTGAAGTCCTTTTCTCCTCTCTCTCCCCTCTCTTTTATACTAGTTATATGCATGAGCATGCAAGCTCTTCTTATGCCACCTATTAGCCTCCTATCACATCTAATCCCACTAATGAAGACTTTTAAGTCATTACATTAAATACCCACTAATCTTGTCTTCCACTTGCTGCATGTCACCAGAGGCGCACCGCCTCTTGCCTGGAGCTTTAACTGACTGATCCCTCATCCTAGCTCGGGGCCGTCTTCCTGGGGCTACTGTTGAGCTTGCCTGGTACCTTCTTCATACATGGCTTCAATTCTGACTTTGGTTCGCTTTTTGACCACCTCCTTGATGACGTGGCTCCGGTTGTCTGGACACGTGTCGGTGTTGGATTTTTATGGTGTAACATTGGCCCCCAGGAAAATTGATGGATTATAACATCTTTTTTTCTGAAGTTTGGTCTTGGATCTCCTGGTAATCGACTCTTGATACTCTTCGGAGTTGGTATTTGGCTTGTGGATCTTGTCAGCAGTGACTTTTGACATAGGATCTTCTTGGGATGTCTTTGATTTTAGGTGGCTCTAGTGTGGTCTTGAAAGATAATTCTGAGAGGGACGAAGAGGAGATTGCGATTCTTATCTTTCTGGACTTTTGTACCTGCATTGATCAAAAATTTCTTTCGGGATTCTTCCCGATTAGTATTTTTGTAATGGACACATATAGTCCTTGTATAAGAAAATTCAGTATTTCTTTCACGGGGTTGTGTCTTAAGACTCCCCTGTACAAATAATAAGTATGGTACTGGAACCATGTATTTTCTTTCCCTGTATAGATGGGAAGTCTTTTTGCATGCCGAATTAATTTCGGTCTTTAATTGATTAAAATAAATCAATAAATCAAGAGATAATATGAAAAGATTTGAAAAGATTTGAATCTTTAAAAGTTACCTTTTTGCAGGTTTTTCTGGCCACGTGGCCTGACGGTTACTGGTCATCTTAATTAGGGTTCAGAGTTAGTGGGGCAGTACTTGAGCACTTTTCTCGGTAACCGCCCCTTATCTCTTCCCTTACGCAACTGTAGTGCCTTATCGGCTTCTACATCATAATTTTGGATTTCAAGTTTTTGAAATCACTTTTCACAATTCAGAATTCGTATTTTCGGGTAAGAAAAATTCTCTTTCGATTTCTCTTTTCTCCCTTACGAAATCTTTGTTTGTGTTTTTATTTTCCTCGATCTATAAATCAAATCATGCCGCGACTACGACGAGGTCCTCGAGGGAGGTATCAACCACCCGAAGCTCCTCATGTCGTCTTCGGCAGAGAGTTCAAATCGTTCATGGAGGGCGTCGTGCCTGATCTTCCGTCGCCGGAGGCGCCAGATCCGGTTACCGAGGGGCCTTACCAACCGGTTACGAGAAAATCGATACCGGTGGGGCCCGATCCGGATCACCAAGATTGGGGTGCTCATGGCCGGAAAAGTACAGTAGACCCTTCAACACTACTAGAGAAGCGAAAGAAATGGAGGATTTCTAATAATGTTCATCTGTACGTACCGTTACCTGGGGAATCGGCGTGTTGCCCGCCGGCGGGGATGGTGGCCGTCGAAGAGGACGCACTGAACGTGGGGCTGCGGTTTCCGCTGCACCCCTCCATCTCTGGACTCCTTAACCTCTGGGGATTAGCCCCCCACCAACTGCATCCAAATGGATGGGGCCAACTATACGGGGTACTCACCGTGTTGGGCCAGGTGGGGCTTTCTCGACCCATTACCGGTGAGGAGTTCCATCAATTCTTCAGCCCCGTCGTCTCTAACTCCTCTTCCCGCGGGGATTACACGGTTCGTCTCAGGCCGAACAAAGTGAAGATCAAAGAACCCAAACTCAAAGACATTCGCTGGTGGGATCGATGGTTGTTTGTTTCTGGCCGCTGGAAATCTCAGACTCGGAATGGGGAGATTGACATTCCTGTCACATACTCAGAAAAACCTGACTGTAAGCCTCGCAAACTCGTCATCGTACAATTTTGACTGATCTACACTTTTTTCAATGATGCAGGTGGTCGATTGCCGAAAGCAATAAATCTCCCGTGGGATTTAGAGACGGCGAATCTCCTAGCACTGTGTATCCCATCAGAAAAAAGAGATTGCAATTTGTACAACGACGACGTTCGGGACGAAGCCGGTTTATATTACCCACCATACATCGAAGGTCGAGAATATCCAGGTACCTTTTCTCAAAGTGTTTAAGTTTTCCCTTTAGGACTTTTTCAAATCCCCTGGTATTCTGCTTAAAAACCGAGTATTGGTTTCCCTGGGAATTTTTCAACTCCCTGGTACTTAGTTATATTTTTGTTTTTTAAATGGTCTTCCCTGGGATATCTAAAAAGACTTCCCGGTACTCCATTATGTACTTTAAACTAAAACTGCCCTGGGATATCTTTACAGACCTCCCGGTATAATAGTTTAAGTGTTTCCTCTGCAGAGTATTTCAACACTGTCTTTACTGAGAAACCTGAAGGCATGGCTGACAACAGAGATATATTTGGCTCCCTTGGCATCGTGGACGCTGCAGTTTTCACCAAAGGGCGAAAAGCTAAAGCTAGCACATCAGCTGGGCGAGGAAAGAGTGCTGTGAAAACCCGGGGTGGTTCATCAAACACTCCCGCAGGCCGAACCCGATCCCACACTCTGTCCAACCCGGGAACGGAAACCGATCCACACGGGCTGATGAATGTGGTGGATTCTTATCAGGAAACTCCTCTGACCTCTGATACAGTGATGTCTGAAGCTGCCCCGAGCACTGGACTTCCACCTTCTGGAGCCACGTCACTGCTCAAGGTCAAACAGGAAGAAGGGAAAAAACGCAAGGGGGCCCAGGGGGCCATAATTGATGTCACAGACTCTCCACCACGTTCCTCAAATACTAGCGAAAACGCTATGTATGGGTTACATGCTGAGCTGTTCTCCAAGTAAGTATTTTTACTTGTTTTGTTTATACTCTAAAAATATATTTATTTTGAGTCTTCTACTCTACACTCATTCTTCTCACTGTATCATCCTTCAGACTGTCCCTGCACGATCCTCCAATTCCTCCAGTGCTCGTGTCATTCTATTCCGGGCTCGGTCCCATCCCTCCGATGTCTACTCAAAGCAGTCCTATGGGCGAGGCAATTAATGCAGTTGGCCGGTGCTGGACTACCGAGTTCAATGACTTGATGGACCACGACAACCACGCGCTTTCCCTGGCGCTCAAGCTAACCAGTCAAGCTACAGTGGCCATCGCCGGTGCTCATACTCGTACAGAGAAAATGCTCGAGACAATCGTAGCACACGAAACCAATGCAAAAAAGCTCGAGCAACACATCAAGGAGCTCAATGAGGCATATAAATCTGCAGCCAGGGATCGGGACACTTTCCGGAAAGTCATTGACACTGAGCGGACTGAAAAGGCGAAAATAAAATCTGAGTTGGAGGAGGCCCTGAAGACGGTCAAGGAGAGTGAGAAGATGACGGAGCAGGCCCTGGACGAGACGTCCCGGGAAATAAAAGAATTGAAGGCCAAGCTGGCCCAGACCAAAACTGATCTAAAGGAGACCACAGATAATTTCGATAATGCTTGCGAGATGCTAGAGTCTCCAGCGCATAACCCTCGAATTTTATATAACCTTCTTTACGTGACTGCTTATGTTGGAATGGTCAGGTCAGCGGCTAAGGAGCAGAATGAAATTGTCAAAGACTTCGCCCTCAAGACACTCAAAGACTATATGAAGGAGGACACACTCGATGACCGGGTGCCGCAGCCATTCAAAGATCTTAAGGTCGAGTTCGGCATAGACATGAAGTGGTGGCCCACTTATGACAAGCTCTGCATGCCTGGTGAACTGCCCACTGCTACAACAGAAGAAGAAAACAAAGAAGATGAAGAGATGAAGGATGGGGAGGCACAGGATCTGGTTGGTGACGGGCCCAGGGGCATGCCAAAAGATTCTACCGTGACTCCTCCCCGTGATGGTAATTTCACCTCTTGAGTGTCAAAACTAAAGAGTCTGCAAAAATTTGAAGTCCCCCTGGGTGTGAAAAACCCAGGGTTTTTAACCTCTTTTTATTTTATAAGTATTATCTATAGGCCTTCGGCCTCAGACAATGTTTTTATGGTGTGTAATAGCTTAGAACTTTAAGTTTCTGCTAGTTTTCTGTTAGGATCCTCTCTTGGGGACCTCTGAACAATTTGGATGCGTTTGCACCTCTTTTTATTTGCAAGTTTTTGTTAGGATCCTCTCATTGGGATCTCTGAACAATTTGGATGCGTTTGCACCTCTTTATTACCCGGCATGGCTCTTTTCATAAAATGTCAGCCTTTCAAGTCCGAATAATTTGGCTCTACCCTTTGTTCTAGGTACTTTGAGCTCTTAACTTTATAGGTCGGTTAACGGTAAATGTTCTCTTCCTTTTGGTACTCGCTTTCGGCCCTGGTCCCATTTGCTTACCTCAACCGATTTCCTATAAAGCTTAAGTTTGGCACCAGTGGACTTTTTCTAAGCCTCTTGGATTTACCAAACAATCTCTTATTCTCTCCCCGAGGGATCCAGAGTCTTCTGAATTCTAATCCCCGAGAAGAGAATTCGTCGGCCCTCAAGTCTTATAGACTTTCACAGGGATGCCGGAAATTTATTTCCTGGTACAGGAATCATCCCCTAAAAAGGGTTAACTCGGGAGAAGCATAAATGCTCTCACCGGAATAGTATATTTATTGTCTCATCCTCCTTTAAGGACGGATTTCCTGGGTAAAAATCTAAGTTTTTCCCGGCATAGACATGTTTATTACCTGGGTACAGCTTTAAGCCTCTTCCCGGTAAAAGATATACTTCATAGTATTTATAATCATCCCAAGTATGGGGTTTGCCTAAGTGAAGTTCTGACTTCTTTTCGGCTTATTCATATTTATCACATGGGTATGGCTTTAAGCCTTCTCCCGGAGCGATTATATATTTATAATGAAAATAAAAATGAAAGAGGTAAGAAGAAATTGATAGTGGTACATTACCTCAAATTTAGACTTCAAAACCTTCTTTATAGATAGAGTTTGCCAATACGCATTACATTGTGTTTCCGCCAAAAGGCCCTACAACATTTTTTAGTTCCCAGGCTAATGATAGAATTTTTTCAAATGTAACGCATTCCAGCGATACTGATCTTTTGTGCCGTCGAGTAGCTCTAGTTCATACACTCCGTTCTGGAGGCAATGGCTTACTCTAAACGGACCTTCCCAGGATTGACCCAGGGCCCCAGGATTGACCCAGGGCCCCAGGATGTGCTCCCAAGATCTTTTTTAGTACCAGGTCTCCCACTTGGAAGTCTCTGGCTCTAACTTTGGAGTTATACCACTTTGCAATTCTTTGCTTGTTCATTTCATTCAACGAGTCAGAAGCTAACCTTTTTTCTTCCAAAAGGTCTAGTGATGGAGTTGTATTCTAAATGTCTAGTTTAGTGCAAATACGGAACTCCTTATCTATACCTTAATTCGAGATATGATTCAAGCATGATTGCATTTAATGCAATAGTCCTTGATGTATACTTTGTAGACAGTATGGCGTGAGGAGACACGCGGAAGATCATACTGTCGGTTACTCGTATACTATCGAACAGTAGCTCACGACTTAGATGGACAGGGACAATCCATCGGTACGTCGTAGTGTGACTGGTAGATAGTCGGTCTTGACTATCATGTTACACTCGTACACTTGGTGTATTGAGCAGGACCACGGGAGGGCGTTCGATTTATACTAATCGATGTAATCGAACTAGACCTCAGTTATTACGGATATGTGAGTTCTTAATCCCTATATAATTATAGGTGCGTGTGTCCAATGCTCGGTTCTTTGATGTGCCAATGAGTGAGATTAATTGATTAGTCAATATTCTCGGTAGATTGGGAATCGGTATTGTACACACGGCATGCTATAGATTATAGACAGGAAACCGTGTCCCATTTATTGGGTTGATGATGTCCCCGAGATGAGCTCATAAAGTTTATCATGTAAACCCTGCAGGTGGATTCGTTCCACATGATAATAAGGATGAGTGGTACTAGTCTCGGATAATAAGAAACGAATTAATTTAATTATTAGTAATTAAAGTTAATTCGTGGACATTCGATATCTTAAACACGGGGAAAGTCGTATATGTAATTTCGGCGGAAATATTATTGTTGATATAATATTAAATTAATTTCGGGAATTCAATTATTATTTTTTAGTGGAGTGAATAATAATTAAAATTGTGGAATTTAATTAAAGGTTTTCTTTTAAGGACACCGGTTTAATTAAATTGCAATTTAGCCCCTAATTAATTTACCTAAGAGGTCCCTAGTGTAACTCTATAAATAAACCCCCCCTGCCTCTCTTAAACCTAAGAAACGCCGCAACTATTATTTTAGCAGAGAAATTAAATTGCTTAGCGCAATTATGTTTTTCTCTGTTTAAATAAAAGAGTTAACGCAGTTATTTTTCTGATGAAATTAATTGCTTAGCGCAATTATATTTCTGAGAAAGAAAAAAAATTATTCTTGCGCTGGTTTAGAGAAGAGAGAGCAGAAAAGGAGAATCCAGCAGATCGTTGCCCACTCAACGGCTGGAATCGGGTTAGAGGCATACGCTAGAAACGTCTAAGGTTTCAACAATTCGGCTTCTCCGAATCACGCGACAAAGGTATGAGATCGATCCCTAATTCCGCAATTATCGATCTCTAAATTCGTTAAAAATACATCGAACGATTGATCGGGTTCCGGGAGTCGTGGTACGTGTTCCTCGACTACTGGGGGGTCTAGGACCTCCGGAACGGTAGTCGGATGAGGAAAAACGACCCGGAAACGAGCCCGGAACAGCAACGTCGCGTTGCTGTTCGCGGACAAACGGCGGTCGCCAAAGGGCAAACGGCGGTCGCCGTTTGCAGTTCCTTTCAGCGACCGCTGGACTGCTTTCGGCGGTCGCCGAATTGATGCAGTCCAGTCCCTTTTCGCGCGGTTGTCCTTCGGGGCGATGGCTGGGCGTGAATCGGGTCAAGGGGTGTCGTGCGAACGAAGTAGCGACTTCGGAGGTTGACTGGGAGCGTTCGGATGTTCGAGCGATCGAACGAATGCCTCCCGTATAGTCGATTTCCAACAATTGGTATCAGAGCCGGTTTTTGTCGTTCTTTGTATTTTTGCGAGAATTGTGTTGCAGGTTCGAACCCGATTATTATGGCCATGTGATTGTGCTGTATGTTTGTGGTTTGTTAAACTCTCGGGCTTGTCGAGATCTTTGGTTTTGAAATCGTTGCATGTTTGTAATAGTTAAAACGACGGGTTGAGTCGTTTAGGTTTTATTACGTTTTTCGTTTTATCCGGATGTATAGGATCGATCATTCTGTATAGGATCGATGCCGGAAGTAGCTAGGTTACTTATGTAATGTTGCTGCTACTTGGTGGATCGAGAAGAGATCGAAGGACGGACGAACGAGGGTCGAGAAGTCGAACCCGCGGCTGCTGAAGGGCAAACGGCGGTCGCCGTTTCTCAAACGGCGGTCGCCGTTTCGCTGGACTTCGGGCAGCAGCTCCGGGGGGGTTCGACAGACATCACGGATCGCTTGTCGAGGGCCCGGGATGATACTCCAGTGGGAGGGGTTCGTCTCTTGGTCCTTAGACGAGCCGGTGGTGGATCGAGACCGAGACGAGCAACGAGACGAAGATCCGAGAAGACGTGCATGGAAGATATTTAAAGGCCATAATAATCGGGGCCACGTTAAATGCTTTTTGTGTGTTAACGTGCTTTTATTATGCTTTATTTATTTTATGCATGTAATCCCTTTTCGTAAAATACTAAGTGGGAGAGGGATTGGAAACAATCCCGCGGTCTCCATTCTCTGTTTTGATAGTGATGTGTGTCACTTACGAGTTGGCTTTAGTGTCATCCTCCCTATCGGATAAAGTCGACACACAGATATCACTGGATCAAAATTCGAATTTAAAATCCACTTATAAAATTGAACAATTATATTTCTCAAAAGCAATGCCTAATCTGTCATTCAAAGACTAATTTCAACTCGACTCATTCTCACCCCGGGGAGTGGAATGGAGCCAAAGCGCTTGGTTATGTCGATGACACAGATTAGAGACATTCGAGTCATTCGATGACTAGATCGATTGTCTGGTTGGCTCCCTCACCTAGTGAGAGATAGGGCTCAATTGCATGATTGATCGCTGGTTAGAAACTTCGAGTTTCACTTACGATATATCAAGCTTTGATTAATAAAATTGTGAAATTTAATAAATGTAAGAGTCAATTAACAAAGTTGTTTGTTTTAGTAAACGTCCACAAGAACGTGGCTTGCTAAATGGAAACAGGTACTTTGGGTTAATTAAGATTCTATGACATTTAAATAAGTGAGATTCAATTAATAAAGTTGTTTGTTTTAGTAAACGTCCACAAGAACGTGGCTTGCTAAATGGAAACGGAACTTTGGGATTAATTGAGGCTCGACAGTTATAGAAAGTCGTGGAGGACCGCATGTCAACGTAAACGTCCACATGAACGTGGCTTGCGGTGGACATGTGGTTCCCGAGTGATGGACTTAGTACTGAGAAATGGTACACACTTAGGTACGCTTTATAGTATCCTCCCCATCGGAGTCACTGCTATGATGATGTACGACCGAAGTGAAATCCAATCATAAAATCATTTGGACTAGTAAACGTCCACAAGAACGTGGCTTGCTATGTCTGATGGGATTTTGGAAATGATTGGTAGTTTAATGATATCACTTGAGGGAAATGATATAGAATTAAACTCATTGTTTGTTTTATATGGTATTATTCCCATTAAAAGTCAACAAACTCACTGAACCTGATTGTATGGATTGGAAAAGAAACTTGGACATTGTCCTAACTGCAGAGGAGTACAAATATGTACTCCAAGTCAATTGACCTGCTGAACCAAATGATACTTCCACTACTGAGGAAAGGAAGCTCATTGGAAATGGATCAAGGCTATGAGATGACGCGGAGCAACATTATGACTTTCATGTCAAAAGTGCTGCGACATCGGGATCATGCCATGACCATTACCTATGATATGATGCTTAACCTCAAGAAGTTTTGGTTATCAGGACAGGACAGCCGGGCAAAGTAAAATGAGGCAACTCATGACGGCCATCATGTCGGAAAGAACACCCGTAGGGATCACGTTCTTAGAATGATAGGCTATGTTAATGAGATAGAGGTTCTGGGAGAAATTATCAATGGGGTAACCCAGGTTGATTTTGTGCTCCAATCTCTGCCGAGAAGTTTTGAGCAGTTCCGCCTAAACTAAAATATGAATAAGAGGTCTTATTCAATGGCGGAGCTCCTGATTGAACTTCTAGCGGCTGAGAGAATCTTTGAGGGTCCTCAAAGCACTTATGGCTGAGAGATTGACTCTTCCTAGGCTTTCGGGCAGCAAAAGGAAGAAGAAGCAAATACGGAAACCCAGTGGGCCTAATGTATCTGGACCACGGAATGGGACAAGCAAGCCCCCAGGGGGCAAGTGCTTCCGTTGTAAGCAGTTTCGATACTGGGAGTTTTAATTGTCCTCTCAAGCAACAAGAAGTTGACTCTTACTTAGTCACCGAAACATGTTTAGTGGTGTTATCTACCAGTACCTGGTGTGTGGATACGGGAACCACAAATCATGTCTGCACTTAAATGCGGGGGTTCCAGGAAACCCGGAGACTTTGAAAGTAAGAGGTAATAACCTACATGGGCAATATTGTTAAGGTAACAATCGTTGCAGTGGGAGATGTTAAAAGGTTTTAACCGAAGGATCTTAGTTCTAATAAATTGTTTTTATGTGCCGGCATTTAGAAAGAAATTTCATTTCGGATTTCTAAATTGGCTTAGAATGGATTTTCCGTTTCTTCTGATAGTTTCAGACTTGTCGGAGTAGGAAACGGGGATATTATCTATTCTGGTACATTGATAGACAATTTAATACTAAATCCGTGTTCTTCCACGATGCAACGGACCGAAGCTAACAACACATTGTCGAACCCCAATAAGAGTAAAGATCCTTCTAGGATGAATCAAATGTACTTATGGAATCTTAGGATAAATCATTTTAACTTAAGTACGATTCAAAGGATGAAGCTGATGGACCACTCAGCCAGGTTGAAGGAAAGGACCTTCCAACCTTAGAATCATACTTGGAAGTTTTAATGACCGAGCAACCCTTTACGGTTAAAGGGAAAAGATCCAAGAAAGTACTAGAGTTGATTCGCTCTGATATATGCAGACCTCTTTGAGGAGTAAGGCATATTTATCAGAAAATGGGATTAACTCCCAACAGACTACACCATTTATGCCTCGGCAAAATAATGTGTTGTAAAGAAGGAATAGGACTCTTACAGATATGGGAAAGTAGACAATAAGTTATTCGGAGTTACCCAATTCGTTTTTGGGATATGGCTTGGAAACAGCAGCGTTTATCCTGAACTTGATTCTTTTGGAAACTTGTACAGATATTCGGCTGTTTATAAGATACCCTAAGAAAACGAATTGAGATATGTAATATAGTCCAAAGGACCAGATGTTCGTTGATTGAATCAACGTTCGGTTCTTAGACATGGACTATATATATATGCAAGATCACAAGCCCAAGAGTAGGGTAATACTTAATGTGCTTAGAGGGACTGATCAAGACTTAGAACCAGCCTAACTGAGTAGTTCACTACTGTAATCTTTAGTCACTAAAGACACACCGGAGCGTCGTCGTAGTGGGAGGGTTGTTAGACAACCCGACAGGTTCATGTTTATAGGTGAGTCTTCGGACTTGTTACCTGGAGAACATGAAGCCGAACCCTGGATCTATGACGAGACGCTGAAAGATCAAGATGCTCAGTCTTGGCAAAAGTCGATCAGGATTCTTTTGTCTTCACATGGAAGATGGAAGTCAAGACAGATTTCCTAAATCGAAGTCTTGACGGGGCCATCTGTGTGGGACAGCCAGAGAGATTTATCGAAAAGAGCCAAGAGCATTCGGTAAGCAAGCTTAATCAATCTTAGGATTGAAGGAAGCTTCAAGATCTTGGACACATGCGGACCTATGAGAAAATTCATTTCATGGATTTATTTAAGGCATGTTTAGGTCCTGTGTGTAAAAGAAGTGACAGAAAAGATGTGGTGTTTTCTCATTCTTTATGTAGACGACATCCTTCTGAATTGGCAACAATATGAAAGATGTTATCGGACATAAAGGGATGGTTGTCCGAGTAATTCAATGTAAGAGACTTAGGAGAAGTCGGGAATGTTCTTGGGATCAAAGTAATAAATGATCGCCAGAAAAGAACATAGAACTTATCTCGAGTCTCATACTTAAATACAATTCTTACTCGTTGCAGCATACAGAATTCCAAGAAAGGTCTTAACCTTTTTGATGTGGAATTCATCTATCTAAGGTTTTGTGTCTGACACAATAAAGGAGATAGATGAAGAGTAAGCAGTTCCCTGCACCTTAATGGTGGAAAGCTTAATGTATGTAATGCGATGCACGAGACTGATATCTACTATGCCGTGGGCATGGTGGTGAGATATCATAGTAATCCTTGGAAGGATCACTTGACTGATGTAAAGAACATGTTTAGGCTCCTGCAGAGGACCAGGAATTATGTTCTGAGTTACAAATCAGTCAAGTTGTTTCCTTTGGATTACATAGAATTGAATTTCCAATCAAACAGGGACAGTTGAAAATCGAAGTCAGGCTATGTGTTCTCACTGTGAAGTGGAGCAGTCACATGGAAGAATGTAAAGCAGCAGTGCATTACGGACTCTACCATGGAAACTGAAAGGATAACGGCCTCTGAGGCAGTTAAAAGGTCAGTGTGGCTCCAGAACTTCCTAAGGGACTTAGATGTGGTTTCTAGTTTACCCAAAGCTATTTTGAATAGCGGTATTGGCAAACTTGAAATGCCACGAGTCCACAGTGGGAGATAACACGTAGAGCGCAAGTACCACCTGATTCGAGAGATCGTCTAGTAAGACGATGCAGTTGTCACCTAGATAGCATCAAGAGGATTGTCTGGTAAACCCGTTCACAGAGGCACTTCCAGCGAAAGCGTTGGGTAGGCGTGATGAGGTTATGGGAATCTGATGTTTGGGAGAGGGCGACTAGACTTTTAGTATAAGTGGGAGATTGATGGAGTTGTATTCTAAATGTCTAGTTTAGTGCAAATACGGAACTCCTTATCTATACCTTAATTCGAGATATGATTCAAGCATGATTGCATTTAATGCAATAGTCCTTGATGTATACGTTGTAGACAGTATGGCGTGAGGAGACACGCGGAAGATCATACTGTCGGTTACTCGTATACTATCGAACAGTAGCTCACGACTTAGATGGACAGGGACAATCCATCGGTACGTCGTAGTGTGACTGGTAGATAGTCGGTCTTGACTATCATGTTACACTCGTACACTTGGTGTATTGAGCAGGACCACGGGAGGGCGTTCGATTTATACTAATCGATGTAATCGAACTAGACCTCAGTTATTACGGATATGTGAGTTCTTAATCCCTATATAATTATAGGTGCGTGTGTCCAATGCTCGGTTCTTTGATGTGCCAATGAGTGAGATTAATTGATTAGTCAATATTCTCGGTAGATTGGGAATCGGTATTGTACACACGGCATGCTATAGATTATAGACAGGAAACCGTGTCCCATTTATTGGGTTGATGATGTCCCCGAGATGAGCTCATAAAGTTTATCATGTAAACCCTGCAGGTGGATTCGTTCCACATGATAATAAGGATGAGTGGTACTAGTCTCGGATAATAAGAAACGAATTAATTTAATTATTAGTAATTAAAGTTAATTCGTGGACATTCGATATCTTAAACACGGGGAAAGTCGTATATGTAATTTCGGCGGAAATATTATTGTTGATATAATATTAAATTAATTTCGGGAATTCAATTATTATTTTTTAGTGGAGTGAATAATAATTAAAATTGTGGAATTTAATTAAAGGTTTTCTTTTAAGGACACCGGTTTAATTAAATTGCAATTTAGCCCCTAATTAATTTACCTAAGAGGTCCCTAGTGTAACTCTATAAATAAACCCCCCTTGCCTCTCTTAAACCTAAGAAACGCCGCAACTATTATTTTAGCAGAGAAATTAAATTGCTTAGCGCAATTATGTTTTTCTCTGTTTAAATAAAAGAGTTAACGCAGTTATTTTTCTGATGAAATTAATTGCTTAGCGCAATTATATTTCTGAGAAAGAAAAAAAATTATTCTTGCGCTGGTTTAGAGAAGAGAGAGCAGAAAAGGAGAATCCAGCAGATCGTTGCCCACTCAACGGCTGGAATCGGGTTAGAGGCATACGCTAGAAACGTCTAAGGTTTCAACAATTCGGCTTCTCCGAATCACGCGACAAAGGTATGAGATCGATCCCTAATTCCGCAATTATCGATCTCTAAATTCGTTAAAAATACATCGAACGATCGATCGGGTTCCGGGAGTCGTGGTACGTGTTCCTCGACTACTGGGGGGTCTAGGACCTCCGGAACGGTAGTCGGATGAGGAAAAACGACCCGGAAACGAGCCCAGAACAGCAACGTCGTGTTGCTGTTCGCGGACAAACGGCGGTCGCCAAAGGGCAAACGGCGGTCGCCGTTTGCAGTTCCTTTCAGCGACCGCTGGACTGCTTTCGGCGGTCGCCGAATTGATGCAGTCCAGTCCCTTTTCGCGCGGTTGTCCTTCGGGGCGATGGCTGGGCGTGAATCGGGTCAAGGGGTGTCGTGCGAACGAAGTAGCGACTTCGGAGGTCGACTGGGAGCGTTCGGATGTTCGAGCGATCGAACGAATGCCTCCCGTATAGTCGATTTCCATCATCTAGCTCTCTTCGGAGCGCTTCCTCGTTTTCACCGCCGGCTCCCTGGGCGGTTCGATGTGACAACACCGTAATTTCCGCCGGGATCACGGCTTCGGTGCCGAACGCTAATGAATATGGGGTTTCTCCTGTAGCCGGTCTGGCTGTTGTCCTGTAGGACCATAGGACTTCTGGGAGCTCGTCTGCCCATTTGCCTTTTCGCTCTTCGAGCTTGGCTTTAATGGTGTGTTTCAGAATCTTGTTGACGGCTTCAACCTGTCCATTCGTTTGGGGGTGGTACGGAGTGGAGAATAATCTTCTGATTTTCCATCTCTCACAGAACTCCGCTACCTCTACCCCGTCGAATTGTTTTCCATTATCGGAAATTATCGTCTCCGGTAAACCGAAGCGACATATAATATTCTTCCATAGGAATTTGATGACCTGTGCTTGGTCTATCTTGTTCAGTGACTCTGCTTCCACCCATATTGTGAAATAATCAACTGCTACTATGGCGAATTTTACCCCTCCCCGGGCCGTTGCCAATGGTCCTATCAGATCGATGTTGGAATTCGCTATCCCGGGTTATCAAAAATTGCGGAACCGATAACCCAAACGAACCCTTCGCCGGAGATCATACGAACGCCGACTCATCCGCCGGAGTCCGGGCTTTGGAGACCATGCATCCGAAGACGCACAGCCCGCCCCCACCCGAACCCCCGCGAGCCGGGGTTCATACGATCGAGCGATCGATCGCGCGCCGGCGATCGATCGGGGTGGGGCTGTTCCGACAGCCCCCGCGGCGGGTCCGGCGACCCGCCGCCACCAGGAAGCCCCCGCCTTCACGGCGGGGTAGGGCACGGCTCCAGCCCGTGCCCAGCGATCGACCATCGTGGTCGATCGCACACCCTCGGTCGAACCGAGGGTTCGCCCCCATGCCCCACGGCCGAAACCCTAGCCGGGCGATCCGCGGTCCGGTGGCTTCGCCACCACCGCGTGATCGTTCGTCTAATCCGGGCTTCGATTTTCGGATCTTCATCCTACGGTATTCTCGATAAAAAACAAATCGAACAATTAACAAGGGGTTTGAGAATTCTACCTACGATTCGTTGTTCGGAGAAACGAAATCGACGACCTCGTGACCTTCCCGCGTATTCCTTGCACTCGTTCGAACGTCGGGTGGGCGACGAGCTATCGAACTTGTGGATCCTCTTCACTCTCAGAACTTTATTGTTGGCGTAACGTAGGTTAGTAAAAGTGAAGAACACGTAGTGCTTTTATAGGCTACGAAGGGGATCAAAAGGAGAATAAATATTGGGCTTCAATATTGAAAATTAAATTGGGTCCAACCCAAATCCATTAATTCTTATCAATATTAATTTTATTTATTTTCCACTATATAAATAAAATTGCACTCCCAATATTATTCATATTATATCAAATAATATTTCTCCAACTTAGTATTATTTATTCCGTGTATTTAAGATTTAAATATCCATGAATAAAATTTATTTATTGCTTAATAAATTTATTCATCTCTTATATCCGAGACTAGTACCACTCAACCTTATTTATTATGCGGAACAAGTCCACTCGCGAGGTTTACATAATAAATCCTTATGAGCTCATCTCGGGGATATTATCAACCCTTACGGGATACACTGCCCCTTCAAGAATTCACGGCATGCCATATATAAAATATAGTGACCCAACTTAACCGGTAATTAACCCAATTATCAAACCGGTTAATTCCTTTGGTAAACCAAAGTCACTTATATTAAATATACACACCCGCAATTGTTTCAGGGATTAAGAATAAAATACTCCGAGTCTCAAATCAATTATCGCCGAGCAATCCTAATTGATGAGTCTCAATCGATCCGCTCAATACACCAAGTGTACAAGTGTGATAAAATAATTAAGATAAATTATTTTCTCTCTCACACAACGACTATACCGATGGGTTGGTCCGTGTCCATCTAGGTCGTGAGCAACTGTTCGATTAAATACGAGTAACCGATAGTATGATCTTCTGTGTGCCCATGCAACACCATACTAACTACAACGTATAAAATCCAGGACTATAATTTGCATGTATTTAATTAACAATAATTAAAAGCAAATGAATGTCTGTAATTAATAGGTAAATGAAAGTGCAAACAGAGTTCAGAATACTCAAATCTAGACATTAAGTATACTACTCCATCAATCGATTCCCCAACGAGCAAACGGCCAGGGACTGTACAGGGATCTTAGCATCTCTGGGGAAGTTCTAATGGTAGGACCTATTACTTGGCACTTTATGCACTTTCGGGCATAGCCAATGGCGTCCTTCCGAAGGCTTGGCCAGTAATAGCCTTGACCCATTATCTTATGTGCCAGGGATCTTCCCCCGGCATGGTTCCCACAGACGCCGTCGTGGATCTTGTTGGAGTTGTGTACTTAATGTCTAGATTTAAGTAAAGGAAACTCACGATCCATTGCCATTAATCTATTTAATTAAATAAACAATTATTTGCGTTTAATTATTTATAATTAAATATATGCAAATTATAGTCCTGGATTCTATACGTTGTAGTTAGTATGGTGTGTCGGGCCCACACAGAAGATCATACTATCAGTTACTCGTATTTAATCGAACAGTTGCTCACGACCTAGATGGACACGGACCAATCCATCGGTATAGTCGTTGTGTGAGAGAGAAAATAATTTGTCTTAATTATTTTATCACACTTGTACACTTGGTGTATTGAGCGGATCGTTGAGATTCATCGATTAGGATTGCCGGCGATAATCGATTCGAGTCTCAGTGTATTTTGTTCTTAATCCCCGAAACTATTGCGGGTGTGTATATTCAATATAAGTGACTTTGATTTACCAAAGGAATTAACCGATTTAATTATTGGGTTAATTACCGGTTAAGTTGGGTCACTATATTTTATATATGACATGCCGTGAATACTTGACGGGAAAGTGTATCCCGGAAGGGTTGATAATATCCCCGAGATGAGTTCATAAGGAATTATTATGTAAACCCTGCAGGTGGATTCGTTCCGCATAATAATTAAGGTTGAATGGTACTAGTCTCGGATATAAGAGATGAATAAATTAATTAGCAATAAATTAATTTTATTCATGGATATTTATATCTTAAATACACGGAATAAATAATACTACCGGAGAAATATTATTTGATATAATATGGTTTAATATTGGGAGTGCAATTAATTTTATATAGTGGAAAATAGAATTAATTAATATTGATAAGGATTAATGGACTTGAGCATTGGGCTCAATTTAATCTTCAATATTGGAAGCCCAATATTCCACCTCCTTAAGATCCCCTACGTAGCCTATAAAAGCACTACATGGTCTTCTCTATTCTCATAACTTGAAGATCACAATTCTAGAGAGAGAAAGTAGAGAGGGAGATCCATGGAGTTCGGTAGATCGTCGCCCACACGACGTCCGGGCTAGTGCAAGGAATACGTGGGAAGATCTCAAAGGTCATCAAATTAAGTTCTACGTTTTTCCGAACAACGAGAACGAGGTAAATCGTAAAACCCTCTTTATGATTTTATCGTTTAATTATCGTAAAAATATCGTGAACCAAGATCCGAGGAACGAACCCCGGACGAGGGACGAACGGGTGGTGGCGGTGCGAACCGCCGGACCACCGGCGATCATCCCCGTGGGGATCGCGACGCGTGCATGGGGTCGAACCCCGGCTGGACGCCGAGGGTGCGATCGATCGCGGGGTGCGGGCTGGTGCCGCGCCCCTCCCCACCGTGAGCGGCGAGTCGCCGGACTCGCCGCGGGGGCTGCCCATGCAGCCCCGATTGAGCGCACAAGGCGATCGATTCCGATCGATCGCAGCCCCCTTCGCGGGGGTTCGGCTGGGCGTGCATGCGCGGTTTCGGCCGCGTCGTGCGTTCGGTTGGACCCCGGATCGTGAGGAGGTGTTCGTGTGATTTCCGGCGATGGGATTTCGATTGGGTTGTCGGCTCCGCAATTTTGACAATCCGGATATTCGATCTCCAAAGGATTTTGGTCGGAATTAATTAGATAATTTATTTATTTAAATTTATTAATTCCGGGATATCGATTTCCAACAATTGGTATCAGAGCGTTGGTTTTAGTTCATGGTATTTTTCGATATATTGTTCTACCTTGCAGGGTTTCCGATTATTATGGCTAGATTTAATTATTGTTAATTAATGTCATAATAATGTTCTTGATTATTGAACTCTCGGTGATGTCAATATTTGTTCTTGTGTGGTGAATGCTTGTTCTTAATTTTTCCGGAAATTGTATGAGGTTGATTTCATGTAGAATCGATGCCGGATAACGTAGTAATAAATTTGTAATTTATTTACGTTGGATCGATGACGAAACGACCGCCGGAAAAGTGTGACGGATGAGACGAAGTGAGGGAGGACCGGGGATCGATCACGAGGATCGATCCCATGAGGATCGATCGCCCGGGCTGCCCTAGGGCTCTCGGCCACGCCGGCCACCAAGGGTGGTGGCGTGTGAGCCTTGGCCGGCGGTGGTAGTGGCGGTCGATGGTGGGGATGGCGTGGGGATCCCCAACCCATGCTATTCCTACCAAGATCCAACTTTCCTAATTGATTCGGTTTTCCTATTTTGAGTATTCCTTGTTTTTGGGAATTCTCATGGAAATAGGAAAAGAATTAATTGGAATTAATTTATTTCCTTATTCTATTATGGAAATCTTCTAGAATATTCTAAGTTCTACTTGGAATAGGATTCTAGAGATTTAATGGAATTAGAAAGGAAAATAATTAATTATTAAATTAATTTATTTCCTATTTGATTATTCCTATTTTATGGGAATTTTCATGGACATGGAAATTAATTAATTTTGGAAAGTAGAAGAGTCCTAAATTAATTTTTCCTTATTTATTTATTCCTTTATGGAATTTTTAATGGATTAGGAAAGGAATTAATTTGAAAGGACTAGGAGTCCTAAATTATTTTATTTCCTTATTTCATTATGGAAATCATCTAGAATATTCCAAGTGGATCTTGGATAGATTATTCTAGAGATTTAATGAAGTAGAAAGGAAAAATAAAATAAATTATTTTATTTCCTTATTTCATTATAGAAGTCTTCTAGGATATTCCAAGTGGGTCTTGGATAGATTATTCTAGAGATTTAATGAAGTAGAAAAGGAAAATAAAAATAATAAAAAATATTAATAATATTTAATTTTATTTTTGATATATTCGATTGACTTAATTTTCGAATTAAGTAACTTTTGGATTAATTGAAAATAAATAGATTTAAATATTGGAATTAATATTCCCGTCACATGGAGCATTCAAGAACGAAGACTAAAGACTAGAAGACGCATACGGGGATGCGATAAAGCCATAATAGTCGGAAAATAATATTCTAGTATTATTTTGATTATGTGATAATATTCTATGTGCTTTATTTCATGTATGCATGCTTATGTGTATTTAATTATGCATTAGATAGCGTATCCCTTTATTGTAAAAAGCTAAGTGGGAGAGGGTATGGAAACATATCCATGGTCTCCATTGCTGTTCTCTTGGTGACTTTTATGGACTTTTGAAGTTCGTATAGACAAGTCATTGGAGGAGAATTCTTGTAATTCCTTTTACGAGAAACATTGATTAAGTTTATCAAACAATGCCTAATTTGTCTTTCCAAAACTGATTTCAAGTCGACTCATTCTCACCCCGGGGAGTGGAATGGAGCCAAAGCCACTTGGGCATGTCTGATGGAGTTATATTCTAAATGTCTAGTTTAGTGACAATATGGAACTCCTTATCTGTGTTTTTCATTATCTATTAATCAAACTGTCAGCATTTTTTGTCTACCTTGTACTTGAATGCAATAGTCCTAGATATATACGTTGTAGACAGTATGGCGTGAGGAGACACGCGGAAGATCATACTGTCGGTTACTCGTATATTATCGAACAGAAGCTCACGACTTAGATGGACAGGGACAATCCATCGGTACGTCGTAGTGTGACTGGGTAATAGTTGGTCTTAACTATTATGTTACACTTGTACACTTGGTGTATTGAGCAGGACCACGGGAGGGCGTTCGATTTATACTAATCGACGTAATCGAACTAGACCTCAGAGATTACGGATATACGAATTCCTAATCCCTATATAATTATAGGTGCGTGTGTCCAATTATCGGTTCTTTAACTTGCCAATGAGTGAGACTAATTGATTAGTCGAGATACTCGGTAAATTGGGAATCGGAATTGTACACACGGCATGCTATAGATTATAGACAGGAAACCGTGTCCCGTTTATCGGGTTGATGACGTCCCCGAGATGAGCTCATAAAGTTTATCATGTAAACCCTGCAGGTGGATTTGTTCCACATGATAATAAGGATGAGTGGTACTAGTCTCGGATAATAAGAAACGAATTAATTTAATTATTAGTAATTAAATAAATTCGTGGACGTTCGATATCTTAAACACGGGGAAAGTCGTATATGTAATTTCGGCGGAAATATTATTGTTGAAATAATATTAAATTAATTTCGGGAATTCAATTATTATTTTATAGTGGAGTTAATAATAATTAAAATTGAAATCGATTAATTAAGGAATTGCGTTTACGTATTCCAAGTTAATTAATATTTCAATTTAGCCCTTAATTAATTTAACCTTGGGTCCCTAGTGTAACTCTATATAACCCCCCCCCCCCCCCCCCCCTTGCCTATTCTAGACCTACACTTCGCCGCTTTTTATTTTCATCAGAGAAAAATAATTGTTTAGCGCAATTAAGTTTTTCTCTGTTAAAAACATAAAGTTAGCGCTGATATTTTCTCTTAGAGAGAAAAGATATATTAACGCTGGTAGAGAAAGGAGAAAGCAGAAAAGGCAGACCCAACAGATCGTTGCCCACACAACGGTTGGAGTCGGGGCAGAGTCATACACTAGAAGCATCTAAGGTCTCAACAATCGACCGCAAGGTATGAGATCGGATCTATCTTTTTTCCGCAATTTATTCGATCTCGTTTTATCTCGTTGAACGTATTTGAACGTAGATCGGGTTCCGGGGTCGTGGATCGTATTCCTCGACTACTGGGGGTTCTAGGACCTCCGGAACGGTAGTCGGATGAGGAAAAACGACCCGGAAACGAGCCCGAAACAGCAACATCGCGTTGCTGTTCGCGGACGAACAGCGCCCGCTGGTGGGCAAACAGCGACCGCTGTTTGCAGCTCCACCAGCGACCGCTGGACTGCAATCGGCGGGCGCTGATTGGGTACAGTCCAGCTCCGTTTCGCGCGGTTGTCCTCCGGGGCGATGGCTGGGCGTGATTCGGGATAAGGGCTGTTAAGCGAACGAAGTAGCGACTTCGGAGGTCGACTGGGATGGTTCGGATGTTCGAGCGATCGAACGAACGCATCCCGGAGAGTCGAAATCCAACAATGTCGAGGACACAAATTAGAGGCAGTCGTACCATCTTTTGAAGGTGGATCGATTGTCTGCTCGGCTCCCTCATTCTATGAGAGATAGGGTCGTTCGCATGGTGAATCACTGGTTAGAAACTTCGAGTTTCACTTATGATTCTCCGCGTCTTGATTTACAAGATTAAATGATTCAAGTAATTGGATGTCAATTATAAAGATCTTTTGGTGTAGTAAACGTCCACACGAACGTGGCTTGCTATGCTGAATGGGATCTTGGATTAATTGATGTAGACAGTTATAGAAGGGAGTGAAGGAGCGTATGTTAACGTAAACGTCCACACGAACGTGGCTTGCGGTGAATATACGTGTCCCAAACAATCTTCTTAGATACTGAGTAATGGTTTACACTTAGGTACGCTTTATAGTATTCTTCCCAACGAAGTAACGCTATAATTGATGTACGACCGAAGGAAATCTAATTGCTAAATCATTTGGATAGGTAAACGTCCACACGAACGTGGCTTGCCATATCTGATGGGATTTTAGATGTGATTAGTGGTTTAATGATATTATTTAAGGGAGATAATATCGGAGATTAAATCGATTGTTTGTTGTTATATGTGCTCATAGATTAGGATATGGCTTTGAACCCACTTTATGTGATACGTAAGGATTTTTAAACTCACTGGTCCCTAAATGTAATGATTGGAATAGAGAACTAGACATTACCCAAACTGTTGAAGAGTACAAGGTTGTACTCAATGAGCTTTATCCTTCCGAGCCTATTGACATAGGCGGCTAGACAAGAAGCGATGAGGATACTCATAAAGGCCAGTCACTTCGAGGAAACGCTTAAAAACGTTTTTGAGATGATTGACCTTTTAGACGAGTTGAGACGGAAATCGCAAGCTCTTGTAGCAAATGCAAAAGGTTTCGAACCTAAAGGCATGAATCGGGAGAAAGGACAAGAAAGCAAAGAAACCCAGTGGTTATAAGTTACATGAACCACGAGATGGGACGAGAAAGCCAATAGGCAAGTATTCTCGATACAAACAGTCTGGGTACTGGAAGTCTGATTATCCTCTCAAAGAAAGTACGAAATTTTCTTTAGTCGTAAAACATAGTCAGTGGTATTATCTACCGGAACCTGGTGTGTAGATATGGAACCACTGACGGTATGTGCATTTTAAATGCAAGGGTTCCAGGAAACCCGACGACTTGGAAAAGAAGAAATCGTAGTCTACATGGGCAATGCTGTAGAGGAGGCAGCAGTTGCAGTGGAGGACATTTTATAGGATTTCATTCTGAGTTATTGCTTTTATGTACTTTTCATATTAGAAAGAACTTTGTTCTGGATTTCTAATGAATGGATATTTTATTTCTTTTAATCATTTGATGGTTATAAGAAGAAATAATGATATTATCTATTATGGTACATTAGCTAGCAATATATAAATGATGAATCCTGAGTCCACCATGATGCAACGAACCGTAGTATGAAACTCGTTTTACTAATAAGAGATTTCTTTATCAATTATACTTGTGGATTCTTATGCTGAGTCATGTTTATTCAAATAAGAAGTTCAAGGGTCGAAAAATTGATATTTTGATCAATTAAGTTGAAGGAGTGGACCTTCCGACCTAAGAATCTAATTTGGAAGATAATGTGACTAAGCAATCCTTTATGGATATAAGATGTAAGATCCGGACAAGTATAAGAATTGACTGACTCTGATGTATGCAGACCTATGTCTACTCAGACAATAAGGTACGAGTACTTCATTTGATGATTACTCGAGAAATGGATTAGAATACCTGATGTGCCACAAAAGCAAGTGTTTTGACAAGTCAATGGACACTAAGCAATTGTGGAGAACCATCGAGGTATATCCATTTGTAGCCTGCGATTTGATCGCGGAGGCAAGTACCTGTCTGAGGAATGCATGGCATACTGATCAGAGGTTGGGATGATCCCAAATGACTACACCATACACTGTTGTGTAGAAATGGTGTGTCGATAATAAGAAATGGAACTCTTATAGAGATAGTAAAAGATGAGTTATACAGAACTACCTATGTTCTATGGATATGTCTGGAAACAACGGCGCATTCAAATGCGGTTGTAGAATATCCTAGAAGAACAAAAGATGTGTGTTCAATAGTACTATGAACCAGAAGGACGTTATAAGTTCTAACGCCCGGTTCTTAGAGAAAGACTATATGATGAACCACAAGCCCAAAGTGACATGATACTTTGAAATGAGAGAGAACGATTAAGACTTAGAACCAGCCGAACCGAGTAGCGGTACACCACTAACTGCACCTACTGTTATTACTGTTTATACACCGGAATGCCATTGTAGTGGGAGGTTGTTTGACAACCGGAGATATTCATAAGACTAGGAGAGTCTTCGGACTCTGGACCTAGTATACATGAAATCGATCCCTAGATCTACATGAAGGCCGTACTAGATCTAAATGTGCCTTCTTGGAAAGCAATAAGGATTATTGCTAAGAGGCGAGATCATTTAGAGTACAAGCTTAGTTGATCCATTTATGGATTGAAACAAAGCATTGAGTTCGTGGTACTTGCAAATTGATGAGATAGTCCATTTTATGGATTCATCAAAAGCATAGACGAATTGTGTGTATTGGAGACGTGATGGAAAACAAGGTGGTGTTTCTCGGAGGTTTTATGTAGATGACACTCTTATCATTGGCAACAATGTAAAGATGTTATCAGACATAAAATGATGGTTGTCTAGATGAATCATTATGAAAGATAAAGGAAGAAGTTGGACATGTTCTTGAGATCTTGGATCTCTAGAAAGAACATTGTACTTTTCCTGGACATCTTACATATATGATTATGGTTCGTTTTAACATGCAAGATTCCGAGAAAGGTTCGTTGCCTTTCAGAGACGGAATGCATCTATCAAAGGATATGTGTTTTGGAACACAAAAGGAGATAGAAGCAATGAAAGCAGTTTCCTACACTTTAAGTGTGGAAAGCTTAATAAATGCATTGTTGAAAACAAGAACTTGATATCGGCTATGCGGTTAGCATAGTGGGAGGATATCAAGGTAATCCTGGAAAGGAATATTCGACTGCCGTAAAAGTACTTTCGAAGTACTGTTCTAGACTACGAAGCAGACGAGTTTTTCCTTTGGATTACATTCTCTTAGATTTCTAATCGAATGAGGACCGGTGTAAGTCGATATCAGGCTATGTGTTTCACTATGGAAGGAGAAGGAGTTTTAACATGGAAGAGTGATAAGCACGATGCTTTTCGGACTCTGCCATGGGTAACCAAATAGCGGCCTCAGAGGCAGCGGAAGTATTGGTATAACTCCGGGATAATCTCTGGGACTTAGATGTGATTCTTAATTTGCCAAAGGCTATGTAAATAGCGGTGCAATGGCAAATGGTAAGAAATCACTAGTCCATAAATGTAAGATAACACATAGTGCAAGTACCACCTGATACGAGTCATCGTCGAGGGAGACGACGCTGTAGTCACCAAGATAACTTCAGAGCGGCAACCTAGAGTGCTCATTTACATAGTACTTCTTGGAAGTACAACTTAAGCACGTGATGAGTATGGGAGTCGGGAGTTTGGAGGAAATGACTAGACCTTAGTACAAGTGGGAGATTGTTGGAGTTGTGTACTTAATGTCTAGATTTAAGTAAAGGAAACTCACGATCCATTGCCATTAATCTATTTAATTAAATAAACAATTATTTGCGTTTAATTATTTATAATTAAATATATGCAAATTATAGTCCTGGATTCTATACGTTGTAGTTAGTATGGTGTGTCGGGCCCACACAGAAGATCATACTATCGGTTACTCGTATTTAATCGAACAGTTGATCACGACCTAGATGGACACGGACCAATCCATCGGTATAGTCGTTGTGTGAGAGAGAAAATAATTTGTCTTAATTATTTTATCACACTTGTACACTTGGTGTATTGAGCGGATCGTTGAGATTCATCGATTAGGATTGCCGGCGATAATCGATTCGAGTCTCAGTGTATTTTGTTCTTAATCCCCGAAACTATTGCGGGTGTGTATATTCAATATAACTGACTTTGATTTACCAAAGGAATTAACCGATTTAATTATTGGGTTAATTACCGGTTAAGTTGGGTCACTATATTTTATATATGACATGCCGTGAATACTTGACGGGAAAGTGTATCCCGGAAGGGTTGATAATATCCCCGAGATGAGTTCATAAGGAATTATTATGTAAACCCTGCAGGTGGATTCGTTCCGCATAATAATTAAGGTTGAATGGTACTAGTCTCGGATATAAGAGATGAATAAATTAATTAGCAATAAATTAATTTTATTCATGGATATTTATATCTTAAATACACGGAATAAATAATACTACCGGAGAAATATTATTTGATATAATATGGTTTAATATTGGGAGTGCAATTAATTTTATATAGTGGAAAATAGAATTAATTAATATTGATAAGGATTAATGGACTTGAGCATTGGGCTCAATTTAATCTTCAATATTGGAAGCCCAATATTCCACCTCCTTAAAATCCCCTACGTAGCCTATAAAAGCACTACATGGTCTTCTCTATTCTCATAACTTGAAGATCACAATTCTAGAGAGAGAAAGTAGAGAGGGAGATCCATGGAGTTCGGTAGATCGTCGCCCACACGACGTCCGGGCTAGTGCAAGGAATACGTGGGAAGATCTCAAAGGTCATCAAATTAAGTTCTACGTTTTTCCGAACAACGAGAACGAGGTAAATCGTAAAACCCTCTTTATGATTTTATCGTTTAATTATCGTAAAAATATCGTGAACCAAGATCCGAGGAACGAACCCCGGACGAGGGACGAACGGGTGGTGGCGGTGCGAACCGCCGGACCACCGACGATCATCCCCGTGGGGATCGCGACGCGTGCATGGGGTCGAACCCCGGCTGGACGCCGAGGGTGCGATCGATCGTGAAGATCGATCGCGGGGTGCGGGCTGGTGCCGCGCCCCTCCCCACCGTGAGAGGCGAGTCGCCGGACTCGCCGCGGGGGCTGCCCATGCAGCCCCGATTGAGCGTGTTGGAATTCGATATCCCGGGCTATTAAAATTTGCGGAAAATAATAACCCTATCAAAAACCTCGATTGCCGGAGAAATCACGAATCCACGCGAGCCGGGACCCGACCAAACGCACGACGCGCGCGAGGCGCGTGCGCGCCCAGCCGAGTCCCCACGAGGGACTCGCGATTGCTCCCAGCAATCGCTGGGCTGCCTCGTAGCAGCCCGCAGCGAGTCAGCGGACTCGCTGCTCGTGGAGGTGCGGCTCGTCCCACGAGCCGCTGCGGGACGATGCGGGAACCCCCGCATCCCGCTGCTGGGCGCTGCGAGAAGCCTCGCAGCCCAGCCGCGATCGAGCTCCAAGCTCGATCGCCCCCTCGCACCCGACCCTCGTGGTCGAGCCGTCGATCCGCCGGCGGTCCGGTGGTTCGACCACCACCGCCCGGTTCGACCTCTTCCACGGGTCTCGATCCCCGGATCTTCGTTCTACGGTATTCTCGATAAATCCAAAATCGAACAATTATCAAGGGCGTTTAGATATTGTACCTTTCGATTCGTTGTTCGGAGAAACGAATTCAAGACGACCTTTTGAATCTTCCCACGTATTCCTTGCACTAGCTTGAACGTCGGGTGGGCGACGATCCTCCAAGCTCTATGGATCTACTTCTCTCTCTACATTCTCTCTCTAGAAGAATTATGATCTTCAACTTATGAGAATAGAGAAGACCATGTAGTGCTTTTATAGGCTACGTAGGGGATCTAAAGGAGGTGGAATATTGGGCTTCCAATATTAATGATTAAATTGAGCCCAAGCCCAAATTTATTAATCTCCCATTAATATTAATTAATTTATTTTCCACTATATAAATTAATTGCACTCCCAATATTAAACCATATTATATCCAAATAATATTTCTCCGGTATTATTATTTATTCCGTGTATTTAAGATATAAATATCCATGAATAAAATTTATTTATTGCTTAATAAATTTATTCATCTCTTTTATCCGAGACTAGTACCACTCAACCTTATTTATTATGCGGAATTAAATCCACTCGCGAGGTTTACATAATAAATCCTTATGAGCTCATCTCGGGGATATTATCAACCCTTCCGGGATACACTGTCCGGTCAATCATTCACGGCATGCCATATATAAAATATAGTGACCCAACTTAACCGGAAATTAACCCAATAATTAAATCGGTTAATTCCTTTGGTAAATCAAAGTCACTTATACTGAATATACACACCCGCAACAATATCGGGGATTAAGAATAGAATACACTGAGTCTCAAATCAATTATCGCCGAGCAATCCTAATTGATGAGTCTCAATCGATCCGCTCAATACACCAAGTGTACAAGTGTGATAAAATAATTAAGACAAATTATTTTCTCTCTCACACAACGACTATACCGATGGATTGGTCCGTGTCCATCTAGGTCGTGAGCATCTGTTTGATTAAATACGAGTAACCGATAGTATGATCTTCTGTGTGGGCCCGACACACCATACTAACTACAACGTATGAAATCCAGGACTATAATTTGCATAATTTTAATTAACAATAATTAAAAGCAAATGAATGTTCGTATTTAATAGGTAAATGAAAGTGTACAAGGAGTTCAGAATACTCAAATCTAGACATTAAGTATACTACTCCAACAATCTCCCACTTATACTAAGGTCTAGTCTTATCCTCCAAACTTCTGACTCCCAAACCCTCCAAGTGCTTGAAATAAACTTCCTTAGGAAGTATCTTGGTGAAAGGGTCCGCTAGGTTGTCCTCCGAAGCTATCTTGGTGACTACCGCATCGCCCCTCTTGACGATGTCTCGAATCAGGTGGTACTTGCGCTCTATGTGTTTCATAGCACTATGGGACCGTGGTTCCTTACTGTTTGCCACTGCACCGCTATTATCACAATAAATTGTCATAGCCTTGGGCAAACTCGGAATCACATCTAAGTCCTGGAGGAAATTAAGGAACCAAACTGATTCTTTCGCTGCCTCTGAGGCTGCAACATATTCAGCTTCCATGGTAGAGTCTGATATGCACTTTTGCTTAACACTCCTCCATGATACGGCTCCACCTCCCATAGTGTACACATAGCCTGATGTCAACTTTCGCCGGTCCTTATCAGCTTGGAAATCCGAATCCGTATAACCCAAAGGAATCAGATTGTCTGCCCCGTAACTTAGAACATAATCCTTAGTATTTCGCAAATACTTGAAAATGCTCTTTACGGCAGTCCAATGAGCCTTTCCAGGGTTACTCTGATATCTCGCCACTACGCCAACTGCATAGCAGATATCAGGCCTCGTACATAACATTGCATACATTAAGCTTCCCACAGCCGAAGCGTAGGGAACTGCTTTCATTTCATCTTTCTCCTTTTGTGTCCGAGGACACATTTCCTTAGAAAGATAAGTTCCTTTACTGAAGGGCAGCCCACCCTTCTTGGAATCTTGCATGTTAAAACTAGCCAGAATCGTGTCTATGTAAGATTGCTGGGATAGGTACAATGTTCTATTCCGGCGATCCCTTATAACCTTGATCCCTAGAACATGCCCGACTTCTCCCAAATCTTTCATATCGAATTGTCTAGACAACCATCCCTTTATGTCTGATAACATTTTCACACTGTTGCCAATGAGAAGAATGTCGTCTACATAAAGCACGAGAAACACCACCTTCTTCCCATCACGTTTCCAATACACACACGATTCGTCCATGCTTTGACTAAATCCAAAAGATTGGACTACTTCGTCAAACCGCAGGTTCCACGATCTCGAGGCTTGTTTTAATCCATAAATGGATCGATTAAGCTTGCACACTAGATGATCTCGCCCCTTAGCAATGAATCCTTCTGGTTGTTTCATATAAATCGTCTCGTCAAGACTTCCATTTAGGAAAGCCGTCTTGACATCCATTTGCCACACCTCATAATCCATATGAGCTGCTATGGATAAGAGAATCCGGATCGACTTTATCTTGGCTACTGGCGAGAAGGTCTCCTCATAATCGATTCCCTCTTTCTGAGTATATCCTTTCGCAACAAGCCGAGCTTTAAAGGTTTCAACCTTTCCGTCAGATCCTCTCTTTCTCTTGTAGACCCATTTACACCCAATTGGCTTTACGCCGCTTGGTGGTTCTACAAGATCCCAGACTTTATTAGAATCCATAGATTCTATTTCGGATTTCATCGCTTTCTTCCAAGAAGGCGCATCTATATCTTGTACCGCCTCATCATAGGTCTAGGGATCGATTTCATGAACTCCAGGTCCAGAGTCCGAAGACTCACCCAGTCCAATCCATCGGTCTGGTTGCTTAACAACCCTCCCACCTTGACGGCGTTCCGGTGTATTAACAGTGACAGTGTCAGGTGCAGATTCTAGTGGTGTATCTATACTCGGTTCGGCTGTATCTAAGTCTTCCTTGTTACCTCTCAACTCATCAAGTATTATGTCACTTTTGGGCTTGTGGTCCATGACATAGTCTTCCTCTAAGAACCGAGCGTTAGTACTTATAACGATCTTCTGGTCCGTAGGACTATAGAACATGCCACCTTTAGTTCCTTTCGGGTATCCTACAAACAGCCGTAATTCTGATCTAGGTTCTAACTTATCGGCACCTTGTCGCAACACATGTGCTGGACAACCCCAGATCCGAAGGTGCCTGAGGCTAGGCTTGCGCCCGCTCCACCTTTCCATGGGTGTGGTGGGTACCGTTTTTGTTGGAACCATGTTGAGAATGTACGCCGCCGTTTCCAAGGCATGTCCCCAGAACATAGTAGGTAAGTCCGAGTAACTCATCATTGAACGCACCATTTCCATAAGAGTCCTATTCCTTCTTTCCGACACACCATTCTGCTGAGGAGTATATGGTGATGTCATTTGGGAATCAATCCCATTCTCTGCTAAGTATGCCTTGAATTCTCCAGACAGGTACTCGCCTCCGCGATCAGATCGCAGGCATTTAATGGATTTACCTTGAAGGTTCTCCGCAAAAGCCTTGAACTCCTTGAACTTGTCAAAGGATTCGCTCTTGCGGCGCATCAGGTATACAAATCCATACCTTGAGTAATCATCAGTGAAAGTGATGAAATACTCGTACCCTCCCCTTGCCTGAGTAGACATAGGTCCGCATACATCAGAGTGAATCAAATCCAATACTTGTTCAGCCCTTCGTCCTTTACCAGAAAAAGAACGCTTGGTCATTTTTCCCTCTAAACAGGATTCGCAGGTTGGAAGGTCCTCTCCTTCAACACCACTGATGAGACCATCAGCTTTCAACCCTTGAATTCTATTTGAGTTAATGTGACCTAGCCTTAAGTGCCACAAGTATAATTGATTCATCCTAGAAGGTTCCTTTCTCTTATTGGTGTTCGTAGATGTGTTATTACTCTCGGTTAGTTGCATCGTGTTAGACTCAGGATTTAGCACATACAAATCGTCCACCAATGTACCAGAACAGATAATTTCACTGTTTCTTCTTATGATCACAGAGTGGTCAAAAGAAACAGAATATCCATTCAAAATAAGCTTAGAAACCGAAATTAAATTCTTTCTAAAGTTGGGTACATAAAGACAATTGTGTAAAACTAAAATCCTATCACTACTGAAGCGTAAGTGAACGTCTCCCACTGCAACAGCCGCCACCTTCGCGGCATTGCCCATGTAGACCACGATCTCTCCCTCTCTAAGTCTCCGGGTTTCCTGGAACCCCTGCAATGAATTGCAGACATGATCAGTGGCCCCTGTATCTACACACCAGGTGCTGGTAGATAACACCACTGATAATGTTTCAGTGACTAAGGAAAATTTCGTACCTTTGATGAGAGGACAATCAGACCTCCAGTGCCCAGACTGCTTGCATCGAAAGCACTTGCCTCGCGGCTTGCTATTCCCAATCCGTGGTTCAAAACCACTGGGCTTCTTTGCTTGCACTTCCAACTCGGCCACTAGAGCTTGTGATTCTCTGATCATACTTATCAGTTCAGTTCTTTTGAAATCGTTTTTAAGCGATTCCTCAAGAGGACTAAACTTGATGAGTATGTCAATCACCTCTAGTCCGGCTTCCTTACTATGTCCTAACATCTCCTTGAGGTCATTTTCAATGTCCTCATCAGTTGGGACAATAGTGGATTCGGAAGGCTCAACAGTCTGAACATTGTCCAGATTTCTTTTCCAATCAGTACTATATGGAACCAGTGAGTTTTCATCTTTAAGTATATCACAAAGTGGGGTCACAGTCATTCCTAACCTATAAGCACATAAAACAAACAAACAATTTAATATCCGATATTATCTCCCTCAAATAATATCATTAAATCACTAATCACATCTAAAATCCCATCAGGTTAAAGCAAGCCACGTTCGTGTGGACGTTTACCCACCCAAATGATTTAGCAATTAGATTTGCTTCGGTCATACATCATTATAGCGTTACTTCGTTGGGAAGAATACTATAAAGCGTATCTAAGTGTAAACCATTACTCAGTACCAAGGTGAATCGTTTAGAATTGTTACGTCACCGCAAGCCACGTTCGTGTGGACGTTTACGATAACTCGCAATTCTTCACAACTCCCTATAACTGTCTACATCAATTATTCTAAAATCCCATTCAGTATAGCAAGCCACGTTCGTGTGGACGTTTACTATACCAAAAGATTTATATAATTGAAATCCAATTACTTGATCCATTCGATCTTGTAAATCAAGACGCGGAGAACCATAAGTGAAACTCGAAGTTTCTAACCAGTGATTCACCATGCGAACAACCCTATCTCTCATAAATGAGGGAGCCGAGCAGACAATCGATCCATCTATCAAAGAATGGTACGACTGCCTCTAATTTGTGTCCTCGACATGACCAAGTGGCTTTGGCTCCATTCCACTCCCCGGGGTGAGAATGAGTCGACTTGAAATCAGCTTTGGAAAGACAAATTAGGCATTGTTTGATAAACTTAATCAACGTTTCTCGTAAGAGGAATTACAAGAACTCTCCTCCAATAACTTATCTATATAAACTTCAAAAGTTTATAAAAGTCACCAAGAGAGCAGCAATGGAGACCATGGGTATGTTTCCATACCCTCTCCCACTTAGCTTTTTACAATAAAGGGATACGCTATCTAGTGCATTAAAGTAAACACATATAGCATGCATACATGTAATAAAGCACATAGTATTATCACATAGTCAAAATAATTACTAGAATATTATTTTCCGACTATTATGGCTTTACTCCATCTCCGTACGCATCTTCTAGTCTTTAGTCTTCGTTCTTGAATGCTCCATGTGACGAGAATATTAATTTCCAATATTTAAATCTATTTATTTTTAATAAATCCAAAAGATACTTAATTAAAAATTAAGTCAATCGAATAAATCAAAAATAAAATTAAATATTATTAATATTTTTATTTATTTTATTTTCCCTTTCTACTTCATTAAATCTCTAGAATAATCTATCCAAGACCCACTTGGAATATTCTAGATGATTTCCATAATGAAATAAGGAAATAAAATAACTTAGGACTCTTCTACTTTCCAAGATTAATTAATTTCCATTTCTATGAAAATTCCCATAAAATAGGAATAATCAATTAGGAAATAAATCAATCCTAAATTAACTTTTATTCCTTTCCAATTCTATTAAATCTCTAGGATCCTATTCCAAGTAGAACTCGGAATACTCTAGAAGACTTCCATAATAGAATAAGGAAATAAAATTAATTCCAATTAATTCTTTTCCTAATCCATGAGAATTCCCAAAAAATAGGAATTCTCAAATAGGAAAATCCCGAACTAATTAGGAAAGTGGATCTACCGGTAGGAGTAGCATGGGTTGGGGATCCCCACGCCACCCCCACCTCGTCCGACCGCCGCCTAGGGAACGCCACCGCCGCCCGGCCCACGCGCCACCACCACTGGTGGCCGGCGTGGCCGAGGCTCCCGCGGACAGCCCACCTTCGGCCGTGGGTCGATCGATCCCCTCGGGATCGATCATGGGGATTGATCGATCCCCGGTCCTTCACCCTCACGTCGTCTCCTTCGTCACGCGTCTTCTCCGGCGGTCGTTTCGCCATCGATCCAACGCAAAATAAATTACAAAATAAATTTTACACTATCCGGTATCGATTCTATACATGAAATCGACCCTATACATTCTCCAGAAAAAAAAGAACGTAATAATAAACCCTAAATTCGGTCAACCCCCGAATTTTTACTATTACAAGCATTCACCACCAAAAACGAATCTCGACATGTCCGAGAGTTTAATCAATCCAACATACATGACAAAATAAATTAAACGAATAATAAATTAAGCCATAATAGTCGGAACCCTGCAAGGTAGAACAATTTTATCGAAAATACCGCGAACGTAAACCACGCTCTGATACCAATTGTTGGAATTCGATATCCCGGGCTATTAAAATTTGCGGAAAATAATAACCCTATCAAAAACCTCGATTGCCGGAGAAATCACGAATCCACGCGAGCCGGGACCCGACCAAACGCACGACGCGCGCGAGGCGCGTGCGCGCCCAGCCGAGTCCCCACGAGGGACTCGCGATTGCTCCCAGCAATCGCTGGGCTGCCTCGTAGCAGCCCGCAGCGAGTCAGCGGACTCGCTGCTCGTGGAGGTGCGGCTCGTCCCACGAGCCGCTGCGGGACGATGCGGGAACCCCCGCATCCCGCTGCTGGGCGCTGCGAGAAGCCTCGCAGCCCAGCCGCGATCGAGCTCCAAGCTCGATCGCCCCCTCGCACCCGACCCTCGTGGTCGAGCCGTCGATCCGCCGGCGGTCCGGTGGTTCGACCACCACCGCCCGGTTCGACCTCTTCCACGGGTCTCGATCCCCGGATCTTCGTTCTACGGTATTCTCGATAAATCCAAAATCGAACAATTATCAAGGGCGTTTAGATATTGTACCTTTCGATTCGTTGTTCGGAGAAACGAATTCAAGACGACCTTTTGAATCTTCCCACGTATTCCTTGCACTAGCTTGAACGTCGGGTGGGCGACGATCCTCCAAGCTCTATGGATCTACTTCTCTCTCTACTTTCTCTCTCTAGAAGAATTATGATCTTCAACTTATGAGAATAGAGAAGACCATGTAGTGCTTTTATAGGCTACGTAGGGGATCTAAAGGAGGTGGAATATTGGGCTTCCAATATTAATGATTAAATTGAGCCCAAGCCCAAATCTATTAATCTCCCATTAATATTAATTAATTTATTTTCCACTATATAAATTAATTGCACTCCCAATATTAAACCATATTATATCCAAATAATATTTCTCCGGTAGTATTATTTATTCCGTGTATTTAAGATATAAATATCCATGAATAAAATTTATTTATTGCTTAATAAATTTATTCATCTCTTTTATCCGAGACTAGTACCACTCAACCTTATTTATTATGCGGAATTAAATCCACTCGCGAGGTTTACATAATAAATCCTTATGAGCTCATCTCGGGGATATTATCAACCCTTCCGGGATACACTGTCCGGTCAATCATTTGATGGAGTTGTATTCTAAATGTCTAGTTTAGTGCAAATACGGAACTCCTTATCTATACCTTAATTCGAGATATGATTCAAGCATGATTGCATTTAATGCAATAGTCCTTGATGTATACGTTGTAGACAGTATGGCGTGAGGAGACACGCGGAAGATCATACTGTCGGTTACTCGTATACTATCGAACAGTAGCTCACGACTTAGATGGACAGGGACAATCCATCGGTACGTCGTAGTGTGACTGGTAGATAGTCGGTCTTGACTATCATGTTACACTCGTACACTTGGTGTATTGAGCAGGACCACGGGAGGGCGTTCGATTTATACTAATCGAAGTAATCGAACTAGACCTCAGATATTGCGGATATGCGAATTCCTAATCCCTATATAATTATAGGTGCGTGTGTCCAATTCTCGGTTCTTTAATCTACCAATGAGTGAGACTAATTGATTAGTCAATATTCTCGGTAAATTGGGAATCGGAATTGTACACACGGCATGCTATAGATTATAGACAGGAAACCGTGTCCCGTTTATCGGGTTGATGATGTCCCCGAGATGAGCTCATAAAGTTTATCATGTAAACCCTGCAGGTGGATTCGTTCCACATGATAATAAGGATGAGTGGTACTAGTCTCGGATAATAAGAAACGAATTAATTTAATTATTAGTAATTAAAGTTAATTCGTGGACATTCGATATCTTAAACACGGGGAAAGTCGTATATGTAATTTCGGCGGAAATATTATTGTTGATATAATATTAAATTAATTTCGGGAATTCAATTATTATTTTTTAGTGGAGTGAATAATAATTAAAATTGTGGAATTTAATTAAAGGTTTTCTTTTAAGGACACCGGTTTAATTAAATTGCAATTTAGCCCCTAATTAATTTACCTAAGAGGTCCCTAGTGTAACTCTATAAATAACCCCCCCTTGCCTCTCTTAAACCTAAGAAACGCCGCAACTATTATTTCAGCAGAGAAATTAAATTGCTTAGCGCAATTATGTTTTTCTCTGTTTAAATAAAAGAGTTAACGCAGTTATTTTTCTGATGAAATTAATTGCTTAGCGCAATTATATTTCTGAGAAAGAAAAAAATTATTCTTGCGCTGGTTTAGAGAAGAGAGAGCAGAAAAGGAGAATCAAGCAGATCGTTGCCCACTCAACGGCTGGAATCGGGTTAGAGGCATACGCTAGAAACGTCTAAGGTTTCAACAATTCGGCTTCTCCGAATCACGCGACAAAGGTATGAGATCGATCCCTAATTCCGCAATTATCGATCTCTAAATTCGTTAAAAATACATCGAACGATCGATCGGGTTCCGGGAGTCGTGGTACGTGTTCCTCGACTACTGGGGGGTCTAGGACCTCCGGAACGGTAGTCGGATGAGGAAAAACGACCCGGAAACGAGCCCGGAACAGCAACGTCGCGTTGCTGTTCGCGGACAAACGGCGGTCGCCAAAGGGCAAACGGCGGTCGCCGTTTGCAGTTCCTTTCAGCGACCGCTGGACTGCTTTCGGCGGTCGCCGAATTGATGCAGTCCAGTCCCTTTTCGCGCGGTTGTCCTTCGGGGCGATGGCTGGGCGTGAATCGGGTCAAGGGGTGTCGTGCGAACGAAGTAGCGACTTCGGAGGTCGACTGGGAGCGTTCGGATGTTCGAGCGATCGAACGAATGCCTCCCGGATAGTCGATTTCCAACAATTGGTATCAGAGCCGGTTTTTGTCGTTCTTTGTATTTTTGCGAGAATTGTGTTGCAGGTTCGAACCCGATTATTATGGCCATGTGATTGTGCTGTATGTTTGTGGTTTGTTAAACTCTCGGGCTTGTCGAGATCTTTGTTTTTGAAATCGTTGCATGTTTGTAATAGTTAAAACGACGGGTTGAGTCGTTTAGGTTTTATTACGTTTTTCGTTTTATCCGGATGTATAGGATCGATCATTCTGTATAGGATCGATGCCGGAAGTAGCTAGGTTACTTATGTAATGTTGCTGCTACTTGGTGGATCGAGAAGAGATCGAAGGACGGACGAACGAGGGTCTAGAAGTCGAACTCGCGGCTGCTGAAGGGCAAACGGCGGTCGCCGTTTCTCAAACGGCGGTCGCCGTTTCGCTGGACTTCGGGCAGCAGCTCCGGGGGGGTTCGACAGACATCACGGATCGCTTGTCGAGGGCCCGGGATGATACTCCAGTGGGAGGGGTTCGTCTCTTGGTCCTTAGACGAGCCGGTGGTGGATCGAGACCGAGACGAGCAACGAGACGAAGATCCGAGAAGACGTGCATGGAAGATATTTAAAGGCCATAATAATCGGGGCCACGTTAAATGCTTTTTGTGTGTTAACGTGCTTTTATTATGCTTTATTTATTTTATGCATGTTATCCCTTTTTCGTAAAATACTAAGTGGGAGAGGGATTGGAAACAATCCCGCGGTCTCCATTCTCTGTTTTGATAGTGATGTGTGTCACTTACGAGTTGGCTTTAGTGTCATCCTCCCTATCGGATAAAGTCGACACACAGATATCACTGGATCAAAATTCGAATTTAAAATCCACTTATAAAATTGAACAATTATATTTCTCAAAAGCAATGCCTAATCTGTCATTCAAAGACTAATTTCAACTCGACTCATTCTCACCCCGGGGAGTGGAATGGAGCCAAAGCGCTTGGTTATGTCGATGACACAGATTAGAGACATTCGAGTCATTCGATGACTAGATCGATTGTCTGGTTGGCTCCCTCACCTAGTGAGAGATAGGGCTCAATTGCATGATTGATCGCTGGTTAGAAACTTCGAGTTTCACTTACGAGATATCAAGCTTTGATTAATAAAATTGTGAAATTTAATAAATGTAAGAGTCAATTAACAAAGTTGTTTGTCTTAGTAAACGTCCACAAGAACGTGGCTTGCTAAATGGAAACAGGTACTTTGGGTTAATTAAGATTCTATGACATTTAAATAAGTGAGATTCGATTAATAAAGTTGTTTGTTTTAGTAAACGTCCACAAGAACGTGGCTTGCTAAATGGAAACGGAACTTTGGGATTAATTGAGGCTCGACAGTTATAGAAAGTCGTGGAGGACCGCATGTCAACGTAAACGTCCACATGAACGTGGCTTGCGGTGGACATGTGGTTCCCGAGTGATGGACTTAGTACTGAGAAATGGTACACACTTAGGTACGCTTTATAGTATCCTCCCCATCGGAGTCACTGCTATGATGATGTACGACCGAAGTGAAATCCAATCATAAAATCATTTGGACTAGTAAACGTCCACAAGAACGTGGCTTGCTATGTCTGATGGGATTTTGGAAATGATTGGTAGTTTAATGATATCACTTGAGGGAAATGATATAGAATTAAACTCATTGTTTGTTTTATATGGTATTATTCCCATTAAAAGTCAACAAACTCACTGAACCTGATTGTATGGATTGGAAAAGAAACTTGGACATTGTCCTAACTGCAGAGGAGTACAAATATGTACTCCAAGTCAATTGACCTGCTGAACCAAATGATACTTCCACTACTGAGGAAAGGAAGCTCATTGGAAATGGATCAAGGCTATGAGATGACGCGGAGCAACATTATGACTTTCATGTCAAAAGTGCTGCGACATCGGGATCATGCCATGACCATTACCTATGATATGATGCTTAACCTCAAGAAGTTTTGGTTATCAGGACAGGACAGCCGGGCAAAGTGAAATGAGGCAACTCATAACGGCCATCATGTCGGAAAGAACGCCCGTAAGGGATCACGTTCTTAGAATGATGGGCTATCGTAATGAGATAGAGGTTCTGGGAGAAATTATCAAAGGGGTAACCCAGATTGATTTTGTGCTCCAGTCTCTGCCAAGAAGTTTTGAGCAGTTCCGCCTGAACTATAATATGAATAAGGGGTCTTATTCATTGGCGGAGCTCCTGGTTGAACTTCAAAGCGGCTGAGGGAACCTTTAAGGGCTCTCAAAACACTTGTGGCTGATAAATTGGCTCTTCCTAAGCCTTCGGGCGGCAAAAGGAAGAAGAAGCAAATACGGAAACCCAGTGGGCCTAATATATCTGGACCACGGAATGGGACAAGCAAGCCCAAGGGGCAAGTGCTTCCGTTGTAAGCAGTTTGGATACTGGGAGTTTTGATTGTCCTCTCAAAGCAACTAGAAGTTAACTTCTCTTTAGTCACCGAAACATGCTTAGTGGTGTTATCTACCAGTACCTGGTGTGTGGATACGGAAACCACTAATCATATCTGCACTTAAATGCAGGGGTTCCAGGAAACCCGGAGACTTAGATAGGAAGAAGTAATAACCTACATGGGCAATACTGTTAAGGTAACAGCCGTTGCAGTGGGAGATGTTAAATGTTTTTTTTAACGGTAGGATTTTAGTTCTAATAAATTGTCTTTATGTACCGGCATTTAGAAAGAAATTTCATTTCGGATTTCTAAATTGGCTTAGAATAGATATTCTGTTTCCTCTGATAGTTTCAGACTTGTCGGAGTAGGAAACGGGGATATTATCTATTCTGGTACATTGATAGACAATTTAATACTAAATATGTGTTCTTCCACGATGCAACAGACCGGAACTAATAACACATTGTCGAACCCCAATAAGAGTAAAGACCCTTCTAGGATGAATCAAATGTACTTATGGAATCTTAGGCTAAATCATTTTAACTTAAGTACGATTCAAAGGATGAAGCTGATGGACCACTCAGCCAGGTTGAAGGAAAGGACCTTCCAACCTTAGAATCATACTTGGAAGTTTTAATGACCGAGCAACCCTTTACGGTTAAAGGGAAAAGATCCAAGAAAGTACTAGAGTTGATTCGCTCTGATATATGCAGACCTCTTTGAGGAGTAAGGCATATTTATCAGAAAATGGGATTAACTCCCAACAGACTACACCATTTATGCCTCGGCAAAATAATGTGTTGTAAAGAAGGAATAGGACTCTTACAGATATGGGAAAGTAGACAATAAGTTATTCGGAGTTACCCAATTCGTTTTTGGGATATGGCTTGGAAACAGCAGCGTTTATCCTGAACTTGATTCTTTTGGAAACTTGTACAGATATTCGGCTGTTTATAAGATACCCTAAGAAAACGAATTGAGATATGTAATATAGTCCAAAGGACCAGATGTTCGTTGATTGAATCAACGTTCGGTTCTTAGACATGGACTATATATATATGCAAGATCACAAGCCCAAGAGTAGGGTAATACTTAATGTGCTTAGAGGGACTGATCAAGACTTAGAACCAGCCTAACTGAGTAGTTCACTACTGTAATCTTTAGTCACTAAAGACACACCGGAGCGTCGTCGTAGTGGGAGGGTTGTTAGACAACCCGACAGGTTCATGTTTATAGGTGAGTCTTCGGACTTGTTACCTGGAGAACATGAAGCCGAACCCTGGATCTATGACGAGACGCTGAAAGATCAAGATGCTCAGTCTTGGCAAAAGTCGATCAGGATTCTTTTGTCTTCACATGGAAGATGGAAGTCAAGACAGATTTCCTAAATCGAAGTCTTGACGGGGCCATCTGTGTGGGACAGCCAGAGAGATTTATCGAAAAGAGCCAAGAGCATTCGGTAAGCAAGCTTAATCAATCTTAGGATTGAAGGAAGCTTCAAGATCTTGGACACATGCGGACCTATGAGAAAATTCATTTCATGGATTTATTTAAGGCATGTTTAGGTCCTGTGTGTAAAAGAAGTGACAGAAAAGATGTGGTGTTTTCTCATTCTTTATGTAGACGACATCCTTCTGAATTGGCAACAATATGAAAGATGTTATCGGACATAAAGGGATGGTTGTCCGAGTAATTCAATGTAAGAGACTTAGGAGAAGTCGGGAATGTTCTTGGGATCAAAGTAATAAATGATCGCCAGAAAAGAACATAGAACTTATCTCGAGTCTCATACTTAAATACAATTCTTACTCGTTGCAGCATACAGAATTCCAAGAAAGGTCTTAACCTTTTTGATGTGGAATTCATCTATCTAAGGTTTTGTGTCTGACACAATAAAGGAGATAGATGAAGAGTAAGCAGTTCCCTGCACCTTAATGGTGGAAAGCTTAATGTATGTAATGCGATGCACGAGACTGATATCTACTATGCCGTGGGCATGGTGGTGAGATATCATAGTAATCCTTGGAAGGATCACTTGACTGATGGAAAGAACATGTTTAGGCTCCTGCAGAGGACCAGGAATTATGTTCTGAGTTACAAATCAGTCAAGTTGTTTCCTTTGGATTACATAGAATTGAATTTCCAATCAAACAGGGACAGTTGAAAATCGAAGTCAGGCTATGTGTTCTCACTGTGAAGTGGAGCAGTCACATGGAAGAATGTAAAGCAGCAGTGCATTACGGACTCTACCATGGAAACTGAAAGGATAACGGCCTCTGAGGCAGTTAAAAGGTCAGTGTGGCTCCAGAACTTCCTAAGGGACTTAGATGTGGTTTCTAGTTTACCCAAAGCTATTTTGAATAGCGGTATTGGCAAACTTGAAATGCCACGAGTCCACAGTGGGAGATAACACGTAGAGCGCAAGTACCACCTGATTCGAGAGATCGTCTAGTAAGACGATGCAGTTGTCACCTAGATAGCATCAAGAGGATTGTCTGGTAAACCCGTTCACAGAGGCACTTCCAGCGAAAGCGTTGGGTAGGCGTGATGAGGTTATGGGAATCTGATGTTTGGGAGAGGGCGACTAGACTTTTAGTATAAGTGGGAGATTGATGGAGTTGTATTCTAAATGTCTAGTTTAGTGCAAATACGGAACTCCTTATCTATACCTTAATTCGAGATATGATTCAAGCATGATTGCATTTAATGCAATAGTCCTTGATGTATACGTTGTAGACAGTATGGCGTGAGGAGACACGCGGAAGATCATACTGTCGGTTACTCGTATACTATCGAACAGTAGCTCACGACTTAGATGGACAGGGACAATCCATCGGTACGTCGTAGTGTGACTGGTAGATAGTCGGTCTTGACTATCATGTTACACTCGTACACTTGGTGTATTGAGCAGGACCACGGGAGGGCGTTCGATTTATACTAATCGAAGTAATCGAACTAGACCTCAGATATTGCGGATATGCGAATTCCTAATCCCTATATAATTATAGGTGCGTGTGTCCAATTCTCGGTTCTTTAATCTACCAATGAGTGAGACTAATTGATTAGTCAATATTCTCGGTAAATTGGGAATCGGAATTGTACACACGGCATGCTATAGATTATAGACAGGAAACCGTGTCCCGTTTATCGGGTTGATGATGTCCCTGAGATGAGCTCATAAAGTTTATCATGTAAACCCTGCAGGTGGATTCGTTCCACATGATAATAAGGATGAGTGGTACTAGTCTCGGATAATAAGAAACGAATTAATTTAATTATTAGTAATTAAAGTTAATTCGTGGACATTCGATATCTTAAACACGGGGAATGTCGTATATGTAATTTCGGCGGAAATATTATTGTTGATATAATATTAAATTAATTTCGGGAATTCAATTATTATTTTTTAGTGGAGTGAATAATAATTAAAATTGTGGAATTTAATTAAAGGTTTTCTTTTAAGGACACCGGTTTAATTAAATTGCAATTTAGCCCCTAATTAATTTACCTAAGAGGTCCCTAGTGTAACTCTATAAATAACCCCCCCTTGCCTCTCTTAAACCTAAGAAACGCCGCAACTATTATTTCAGCAGAGAAATTAAATTGCTTAGCGCAATTATGTTTTTCTCTGTTTAAATAAAAGAGTTAACGCAGTTATTTTTCTGATGAAATTAATTGCTTAGCGCAATTATATTTCTGAGAAAGAAAAAAATTATTCTTGCGCTGGTTTAGAGAAGAGAGAGCAGAAAAGGAGAATCCAGCAGATCGTTGCCCACTCAACGGCTGGAATCGGGTTAGAGGCATACGCTAGAAACGTCTAAGGTTTCAACAATTCGGCTTCTCCGAATCACGCGACAAAGGTATGAGATCGATCCCTAATTCCGCAATTATCGATCTCTAAATTCGTTAAAAATACATCGAACGATCGATCGGGTTCCGGGAGTCGTGGTACGTGTTCCTCGACTACTGGGGGGTCTAGGACCTCCGGAACGGTAGTCGGATGAGGAAAAACGACCCGGAAACGAGCCCGGAACAGCAACGTCGCGTTGCTGTTCGCGGACAAACGGCGGTCGCCAAAGGGCAAACGGCGGTCGCCGTTTGCAGTTCCTTTCAGCGACCGCTGGACTGCTTTCGGCGGTCGCCGAATTGATGCAGTCCAGTCCCTTTTCGCGCGGTTGTCCTTCGGGGCGATGGCTGGGCGTGAATCGGGTCAAGGGGTGTCGTGCGAACGAAGTAGCGACTTCGGAGGTCGACTGGGAGCGTTCGGATGTTCGAGCGATCGAACGAATGCCTCCCGGATAGTCGATTTCCAACATCATTCACGGCATGCCATATATAAAATATAGTGACCCAACTTAACCGGTAATTAACCCAATAATTAAATCGGTTAATTCCTTTGGTAAATCAAAGTCACTTATACTGAATATACACACCCGCAACAATATCGGGGATTAAGAATAGAATACACTGAGTCTCAAATCAATTATCGCCGAGCAATCCTAATTGATGAGTCTCAATCGATCCGCTCAATACACCAAGTGTACAAGTGTGATAAAATAATTAAGACAAATTATTTTCTCTCTCACACAACGACTATACCGATGGATTGGTCCGTGTCCATCTAGGTCGTGAGCATCTGTTTGATTAAATACGAGTAACCGATAGTATGATCTTCTGTGTGGGCCCGACACACCATACTAACTACAACGTATGAAATCCAGGACTATAATTTGCATAATTTTAATTAACAATAATTAAAAGCAAATGAATGTTCGTATTTAATAGGTAAATGAAAGTGTACAAGGAGTTCAAAATACTCAAATCTAGACATTAAGTATACTACTCCAACAGAGCGCACAAGGCGATCGATTCCGATCGATCGCAGCCCCCTTCGCGGGGGTTCGGCTGGGCGTGCGTGCGCGGTTTCGGCCGCGTCGTGCGTTCGGTTGGACCCCGGATCGTGAGGAGGTGTTCGTGTGATTTCCGGCGATGGGATTTCGATTGGGTTGTCGGCTCCGCAATTTTGACAATCCGGATATTCGATCTCCAAAGGATTTCGGTCGGAATTAATTAGATAATTTATTTATTTAAATTTATTAATTCCGGGATATCGATTTCCAACAGATCTCTTCCAGGAGTCTCAGTCCTTCCTCCTTCGACACGCATTTCAGCAGTGGAAGGGAATAACTCTTCCGGTAGAGATCTGAATTTAAGATTGTATATTTTGCTGCCCGGATCCGCAATTGCTTGCCTTCGGTTTTGTCTGGCGGCAATTCCCCAGTATCAATGTACCTTAGGATTGGTGCTCGCCAGTCCTCACCGGATACGGGCAGAATTGGCAGTTGTTCTGCTCTTCGATCTACCGAGGGATTCAATAACTTAGTCAACATGATTTTTGAAAAATCTGCCGAGCCTTCCGAAGAGGCTAGCTTTGACAAGGCGTCTGCCTGTGAGTTATGTTCCCTCGGGATCTGTTCGATTACTATCTGTGGGATCTTTTTACAAAGTGATCCTACCAACTCCAGGTATTTGATCATTTGTTCTCCCTTGGCTTCATACTCACCAGTCACATGGTTTACAACCAGTTGGGAGTCCATGAATATAATTAATTTTTTCACACCAACGACTATGGCTAATTCTAGTCCCGCGACGAGAGCTTCATATTCAGCCTCATTATTCGACGCAGGGAACTCGAATTTCACCGCCTGGGTGATAGAATCTCCCTCGGGTCCAAGTAGTACTATACCGGCCCCCGAGCACGCTGTGGTGGCTGAACCGTCCACGTACAGTTTCCACGCGCGTGATTGATTATTGGACTTTTCCGGGAACGTTAGTTCCACAATAAAATCGGCCAACACTTGGGCCTTGATTGCTGTCCTGGGGCTGAAGGTTATGTCATATTGACTTATCTCCAGAGCCCACTTCAGGAGTCTCCCGGTGACATCGGACCGGTGCAATACTTGCCTCAGTGGCATGGTTGTTAAAACCTCTACGGGGTGCTCAAAAAGATACGCCCGGAGTTTTCTCACAGCCACAATCAGGGCATAAGTGAGTTTTTCTAACGGTGTGTACCGTACTTCTGCTTCATGCAGGACTTGGCTCACGAAGTACACGGGGAGGTGTTTTGTTCCGTCTGCTCTCGTCAGAACTGCGCTGATGGCATGTTCCGACGCGGCTAAGTACAGATATAACTTTTCCCCGGGCTTCGGAGCTACAACGACTTTGGGACTGGATAGATACTCTTTGATTTGCTTGAGAGCTTCTTGAGCATCTTTTTTCCAGTGGAATTTATTTCCTTTGATGGAGGCAAAGAAAGGACGGGTTTTATCCCCTAAACAGGAGACATACCGGCTCAGGGCGGCCAAGCAACCCGTTAGGCGCTGCACACCCTTGATATCCCGGGGTTCCCGCATGTCCATTATGGCTCTGATCTTGGCCGGGTTGGGTTCAATCCCATGTTCCCCGACTATATGGCCTAGGATCATACCTTTCTTGATACCGAAATTGCATTTTTTGGGATTCAGTTTCATATTGTAGTACCCCAGAATCTTAAAGACTTCTGCAAGGTCTTTTATGTGATCTGCTTCATTCTTTCTTTTCACAATGATATCATCGATATATACTTCAACAGTTTTACCGATTAAATCTGTAAACATCATGTTTACTAACCTTTGATACGTGGCCTCGGCGTTCTTCAACCTGAAGGGCATTCTTTCCCAGCAAAATACCCCTTTCTCCGTGTAGAACGCCGTGTGCTCTATGTCGTCTGGGTGCATCGGGATCTGATGATATCCTGCTTTAGCATCGATCGTTGAAAATATAGCATGACCTGTCTAGTTATCAACAAGGTGATCTATGTGTGGCATCGGAAAGTGGTCCTTGTGACATGCATTATTCAGATCTGTAAAATCTATGCACAGTCTCCAGGCGCCCACTGTCTTCGATACCATCACAGCATTGGATAACCAGGTGGCATCGCTCGAGGCTTGCCTCACCAGTTTATTCTCAATTAATTTGTTCACTTCCCCGGCCAGTGCTTCGCACTTCTCGGGCCCCATTTTCCTTCGCCTCTGGGCTATAGGTTTTCTCTTGGGGTCGATTTTTAGCCGATGACATGCATGTTTGGGATCTATCTTTCCCAAATCTGCATTTGACCAGGAGAAGGTACTCTGATTTTCCCTGAGGAAATTGATCAGTCCACTTCGAGTGTGCTCTAACATATGTGTACCCACGAGAACGTGCTTATGAGCTTGCTCGGGATCCAACACTATGGAGTCTAAGTTTTCAACCACCTCCATGGCGGTTCCTTTTCGGTACTTGGTCCCTGTCCTGGGATCATAATTCTCGTGCTCTGGCCCCATGCGATCCTGAGTTTGGTTAGTGGAAGTTGTTCCCGCACAGGGATCTTGCCCTGGGGAATTTGCTTCCTTCCCCGGAACCAACTCTTGGATCGCTCCGGGCCCCACGGTATTTATGTTATCAGGAGCCTGGGATTCCACACCCGTACAAGTAACTTCAGCCACTCGGGCCTTTTTGTTTTGCTCATCCTGTGAGTCTTTGGTGTGCTCATCCTGTGAGTCTTTGGTGTGCTCATCTTGTGAGTCTTTGGTGTGCTCATCCTGTGAGTCTTTGGTGTTTTCCGCCAGACTTTTCCGGGGATTATCACTCGCAATTATAACTAAGTTATCAAGATCACAGAAATACAAAAGACACTTCCTTTCCATTACTAGATCACCTCTAACGGTGCCAACAACACCGGAGGGAGTAGGGAATTTTACACAATAGTAGTAGGATGAGGCTACCGCTTCGAAAGCGTCCAAAAAGGGCCTACCTAAGAGTGCGTTATAGCCGCTCTCCCTATCTATTATTACAAATTCCAAGTTCCTAACCAACATCAGACCTGGATTTTTGACATCTTTCAGCTCCACCGGCAGTACGATCTTGCCATATGGATGTACCACGTCGTTGCCAAAGCCTTTGAGTACCAGATCGCACGGTGAGACATAACGGGCTAGCTTGCCCATCTGATCCAGGGCATTCTTATACAGAACATTGCAGTGAGCACCGTTGTCAAACAGAGTGCGAGACACATCAATTCCCAGGATCCTCGCCCTGATCACCAGGGGTTCATCCCTCGGGAATTTGGCCTCAGCTCGATCCCGTGGCGTGAAAGATATCTCCACAGTGTCACAGATTTTTGCGCTCTGCGAAGGCGCAGTAGCCATTAGGACTTCCCACATAGCAAAGTCCCTTTTGCGTTTCCGCTTGCTATCTTCAGTTAAGGGCCTGACACCACCAATCATCATAACTTCCTGGGGACCCGGAGGTCCCGGAATATTTTGATTCTGGCCCGGTGCAGCTAGTGGAGGGCCCTGGGGATTCTGACCCCGTGGCTCATTCCCTACGGCCCCGGGACGGGGGAGGTACTGCCACAGTTTTTCCTCATTGAACAGCCTCCACAGTTGCCTCAGTAACTGACGGCACTGGTTTGTTGAATGGCCGTATTTCTCATGGAAATCACACCATAGGTTCGGGTTCAACTTCTATGGGGGAGTGTTAATAGGCGGGGGCTTGGTTAACACATCTACCCTCTGAGTCAGGAACACCTGCAAAATGGCCTCTGGGGCCTTACCAGTTTCACGCCGAATGTTGGCTTCCAGTTCCCTTATTTCATCCATCCTGGAATCAATACTGGTTTTGCCATTGGGTTTCTTACCAATATAGTTTGGCCTTTTCTCCGAAGAGAATGGGGCCTTCTTTTTGGATTCGCCCGAGCCCCGTTGGGTCCCGGTCAACCTCTGGTAAGCTACTTCCGCAGCAGCTTTCACCCTGAATTCCTCATAGGATTTTGGATAATTTTTCATCATAGATTTGAACAACTTTGAGCTTCTCCTCAAACCGGTCATGGCGGTATGGAGTTTTAAATTCTCATTTATATCCTCTCCGCCAGCCAGGAGAATCTCCTCAACTCGATCCACATACCTTTCATCCGACTCCTCATCATCCTGTTTTATCCCGAGTAGACGTTGGCTCTGTTCCAGTCTCACAGCCTTAGAGGCAAAATGCGTCACGAACCTTTGCACAAATCATCGAAACATTTAATCGAGTGTGCAGGGAGGCCAGCGTACAATTTGTGGGGAACATCACCCAACGTAAGGGGAAAGAGTCTACAGCGCGTCGCATCAGTTGCGCCGCGGCTGGACATGTAAGATCTGAACCTACTCAAATGAGTCTCTGGGACAGTTTTACCGTCATAGACTAAGGATTGCATGGGGAGGATTTCAGTTTGCATGGATGCATGTTCAACCTCTGGGGCCAGGGGTTCATTTTTGTAACCTGAAGGTACATGCACACCATGTCCCTCATTTATTCGTCTCTCCAACTCAGCATATTTATGCTTCAGATCTACGATCTCCGGGTCCTCTGCCACAACCCCTCGGGTCCCTGGCACAGAAGAACCCTCTCGATACCGTTGCATGTCACTCTGGCTGCCTCTCCTTCGACGATCCGTCGAAGTGGCCACAGATTCAGCATTTCGGTTTAGATCTATCACCGGGTGCTTTTTTCGCTCTCTCTTGTGGAGGCGTTTGACCTTCTCTGGAGCCACAGTCGTGGCATGTCCAGGTGTCATAAAAGCACCGGTTGCATGTTTCAATGGAGTTGTCAAAACGTATTTTCTGTGCATAAGAGCATGCACGGCTTCATCAATTTATTCTGGAGTATCCAGATTTCCGAATTTGATTGGGGGCGGATCCACAACGGGCGTCGACGGCCCTCCCAAATCATACGGGCGCAAACGACGAGCACGGCGGCGAGAACGATGACGGCGAATAGAAGTTCTTACCTGAGAATCCGAATGCAGATCGGGTTCTGCATGGCCGTCGGCGGGGCTTTCCTCATCGACAATCTGGATTGGCGGCGGTTGCGCGTCACGGTCGACGGATTCTGGGTCTTGCCCATGACGTCGCGCCACCTGCCAGAAACACCAGAGTCGTCGGATGCCGTCGCGCCTTCTCTCTCGTCTGCCATTTCTTCGCCGGTTGAACCTCTTTTTCCGATGCGTAAAACCTAATCTCCTTCTAGCGCCACTGTTCGAACCCTTTTTCTCTAAATCAAACTAACACTGGAACGGGGGGGGGGGGGGGGGGGTATATAAAGAAGGGCACCAACAGAATATTTATTTGTTTTGGGACAGATTATAGATCGGAAAATGTATGGCCATAAATCTGGAAATGAACATGATGTTCTTGAGCTTAAAGCTCTTCATTTTCCTTTACTTAAAGTATTTGGAAAATTAGAAAAAAGGTGAAGTCCTTTTCTCCTCTCTCTCCCCTCTCTTTTATACTAGTCATATGCATGAGCATGCAAGCTCTTCTTATGCCACCTATTAGCCTCCTATCACATCTAATCCCACTAATGAAGACTTTTAAGTCATTACATTAAATACCCACTAATCTTGTCTTCCACTTGCTGCATGTCACCAGAGGCGCACCGCCTCTTGCCTGGAGCTTTAACTGACTGATCCCTCATCCTAGCTCGGGGCCGTCTTCCTGGGGCTACTGTTGAGCTTGCCTGGTACCTTCTTCATACATGGCTTCAATTCTGACTTTGGTCCGCTGTTTGACCACCTCCTTGATGACGTGGCTCCGGTTGTCTGGACACGTGTCGGTGTTGGATTTTTATGGTGTAACACTCGGCTCCCCCATTTATGGGAGATAGGGTCGTTTGCATGATGAATCGCTGGTTAGAAGCTTAGAGTCTTCACTTACGAGACATCACATTTGAGTATTGGGATATTAATAAATTGAAATAGAAAAGAAGTATCAATATTTAATTTAGTGAAATTATTTATTGACCAATTAAATAATTGATTTAAATATTCGATCAACAAGGTGATAGATTAATTATTTGATTTAATTGTTAAATCAAGTTAATTAATAGAGCACCAATTTAATTTACATACCTCGTTTTAATTGTGATTAAATGCTATGTGAATTATATGACTTGTGTGAGATATATATATTGTGATATATATTATGACCGTATGTACTCCATTAGGATGGCCTATAGAGAACATAGTTGTTAGGAATCAACAATCGATCGCTCACTCAATCTGATGAGATAAATAATCCTGTAGTCCTCCATTCTCTCCCGAGAATGTATATCAAGCTATAAAGAAGAAACGATGTGTCGTTCTTTCTTCTTTCCTTCTGCCGACGGTAAATCATGAGAAAGCCACTTACAAGTAGTATGGTATGCCGTGTTAGCGGGGAGTACTGCTTGTGAGTCAAGCTGTGATTTACCGACATATGATGGAGACGTGTTATCCACGATTCCCTTAGACTTGTGCAGTCAGATAGATTAACTATGGGTTGTGCACGTTTATTGGAATCCAACTTTCACTTCTCATATCGGTGGGTCGGTCTTGACACATGGTTGACTTTGAAGGGTACGATTAACGTAGTTCATTGTCATTGAGAGGAAAAGCTAACTTTAGGATCACATAGAGATGTGATTGAAAAATAGTTTTCTACCATTGGGTAAACATAACTGGGCTAGATTAACTACGAGTTATGGTTTTCGCTTTTGGACCTAAAGCCCATCTAAGGAAAATTGGATTTTCCCGTCTGTTCACTAGAGGATAGTGGAATTCGAAAAATTTAGTGGGAGGCAATTAAAATTCCTAAAAGTCCTTACAATTTTAATTGCAATCATAATTCGAACTATCACTAATTAATCTTCTTAAAATTTTCTCAGTAATCATGTCTAAGAATCCCCTAGCGTCGATCCTCGACCAAAACAAACTCACTGACCCAAACTATCTTGATTGGCTACGCAATCTCAAACTTGTGCTGCAACTTGATCACCTCACCTACGTTCTGAACGATAGGGATGAGCATTCCTCAACTGACGATGAGGAGAAGAACATTGAATATGAGAAATATCGAGAGGACAATAATATTGTCCGATGCTATATGATAGCTGCGATGTCTCCTGAGCTTGCTAGGAAATATGAATCATATGTATCGGCTCATGATATCAAGATTCATCTTGATGGCCTGTACAGTGAGAATATTAGGACCGCGAGGTTCACTGCTACGAAGGAGCTGACCACTATGAAACTGCGCGAAGGGGCTTCGGTCCACGAGCATGGTATCAAAATGATCGGTCTCATTGAGAAGCTAGTGAATTTCAAGGTCGTCCTACCTGAAGAGCTCTCGGTGGATTTGATCCTCCTGTCTCTCCCAAGTTCGTATGAACCGTTCATAGTGAACTTCAACATGAACAAACTAGCACCACCTCTCGAGGATCTGCTTAACATGTTGGTCAGTTTTGAAACGACCATCAAAAAGGAGAAGTCTGTTCTCATTGCTTAGACTTCTGAGAGGAAGCGTTCCTATCCGAAGAAGAGGAAAGAAAATGTTTATTCCTCGAGCAAGATGGTCTATAAAAGGAAGAAAGGTGGATCTAAGGACAAAGTCGTCAAATCTGTTGATGACGTTTGTCACCATTGTGGAAAGAAAGGCCATTGGCGCCGTAACTGCAAGGAGTACCTTGACCAGAAACGTTCTAGGAATGGTACGTTTTACATAGAAGTAAATTTATCCTTAAATTCTTCTTCATGGGTATTGGATACCGGTTGTGGCTCACATCTCTGTAATGATTTGCAGCTCATGACAAGAAGTAAGAAGCTCAAGGAAGGTGAGACCTTCTTGAGGATGGGAAACGGAGCAAGAGTTGCTGCTGAAGCCATCGGGACTATTTACTTAGATGTTTCTAATTCTCGTTTTAAATTAGTTTTGAACAATTGTCTTTACGTTTCATCACTTATTCGGAACCTTATTTCTATTTTTGTTTTGGATAATGAAGGTTATTCTTTTGTTTTTGGAAATTCGATTTGCCTTATACAAAAGGACGATAAAGTGATATGTAAGGGACGTCTGTCAAACAATTTATATGAACTTAACTTAAACGAGATCCCTGTTAATGTGCTAACAGCAAAACGAAAAGAAATTAGTCTTAACCCCGCACAACTTTGGCATGCCCGACTAGGACATGTTTCCCTGAGACGATTGAATGAGTTCCTAAAGGAAGGGCTATTCACACTTGATGATGTGAAATCGCTCCAAGCTTGTGAAGCTTGCCTAAAAGGGAAAATGACCAAGTCTCCCTACAAAGGGACAATGGCACGTGCTGAAGGTCTTTTGGATCTGATCCATACTGACGTGTGTGGTCCACTAAGTGTTAGTGCGAGGGGTGGATTCAACTACTTCGTAACCTTTACCGATGATTATTCAAGGTATGGTTACGTGTACTTAATGAAGCACAAATCGGAAACTTTTGAAAGGTTCAAAGACTTCCGACATGAAGTAGAGAATCAACTTGGGCTTCGTATTAAGCAACTACGATCCGATCGTGGTGGCGAATACTTAAGCGCTGAGTTTATAGACTATCTAAAAGAGAATGGGATTCTCTCTTAGTGGACTCCTCCTGGAACACCCCAGTTGAACGGAGTGTCCGAGCGTCGTAACCGAACCCTGTTGGACATGGTTCGATCTATGATGAGTGTCACTGAGTTACCGGCGTTCTTGTGGGGTCACGCACTCTTGACAGCCGCCTATTTGCTGAATAGACTTAACACTAAAGCAGTTAAATCCACACCTTATGAACTTTGGCATTCCCGACAGCCCACGTTCAAACATATAAAGATATGGGGTTGTCCCGCTTATGTGAAGCGGCTAGTGGGAGATAAGTTGGATAGTAAATCCGACTTATGCTACTTTGTGGGATATCCCGTGGATTCCATGGGATATGAATTCTACTATGTTTCTGAGGCAAAAGTGTTTGTCTCGAGAAATGCTGTGTTCCTTGAGAAGGAATTCCTAGCGGATGGAAAAGGCGGCATAGTAGATCTCGAAGAGGTTCGAGATGACGACCCACAAACTGAAGTTCATGCACCAGTCCCTGAACCAGAGCCAATTCAACAAACCACTGATACACCTCCACGACCGACAGTCCGTAAATCCGAAAGAGTTCAGAGGTTGCCTGATCGGTTGTTCCTCGTTGATAGTGATCACGAAATCATTGATGATGGATCCGATCCTAGAACCTTCAATGAAGCCGTATTGGATACGGACAAGGGACATTGGCTTACTGGCATGAAATCCAAAATGGACTCCATGTATTCCAACAACGTATGGACGTTGGTAGACCCACCTAAAGGAATCGTTCCCATAGGCTGCAAGTGGATCTATAAAAGGAAAGTTGGAGCTGATGGTAAGGTTGCGACCTTTAAAGCTAGGTTGGTGGCGAAAGGATATACTCAAAAGCAAGGTGTTGACTATGAGGAAACCTTTTCACCAGTCGCTATGCTTAAATCCATTAGGATTTTGCTGGCCATCTCTGCGTGGTACGACTACGAGATATGGCAAATGGATGTGAAGACCGCGTTTCTCGATGGGGACATTGAGGAAGAAATTTATATGGCGCAGCCGGAAGGCTTCATATCTCCTGGAGAAGAGCAAAAGGTTTGCCGACTCCAGCGATCCATTTATGGATTGAAACAAGCATCCCGAAGTTGGAACAAACGTTTTCACAACACAATCAAAGAGTTTGATTTTGTCAAGAACCCGGAGGAACCTTGTGTATACAAGAAGGTTAGTGGGAGCGCCGTGACGTTTTTAGTGCTATACGTTGATGACATACTACTCATTGGGAATGATGTAGGTATGCTGCAGGCAACGAAAGCATGGTTGTCCACACGTTTCTCGATGAAGGATTTAGGCGAGGCATCTTACGTATTAGGAATACGAATCTATAGAGATAGATCTAGAAAGATGATCGGCCTATCACAATCCTTGTACATAGAAATCATTTTAAAACGGTTTAACATGGAAAACTCCAAGAGAGGGTTTCTGCCAATGTGTCATGGAATTCGTCTCTCAAAAACCATGTGTCCAGCAACGGAACTGGATATCGAGCGGATGAATCGCACACCATACGCATCCGGTATTGGAAGCGTGATGTATGGCATGCTATGTACTAGACCTGATATTGCACATGCTGTGAGCGTCACGAGCAAATATCAGTTTAATCCTGGACCGGCTCATTGGAAAGCCGTGAAGGACATTCTTAGGTATTTGCGAAATACCAAAGAGATGTTCTTAGTCTATGGAGGTCACGATTTGAAAATAGAGGCGTTTACGGACTCTAGTTTTCAATCTGACATGGACGACTCTAAGTCGATATCGGGATACATATTCAAGCTGAACGGAGGTGCCGTCTGTTGGAAAAGTTCCAAGCAGAAAACCACGGCTGATTCCACCACCGAAGCTGAATATGTTGCGGCAAGTGAAGCTGCAAAAGAGGCTGTTTGGATACGGAACTTCATCCAAGAGTTGGGAGTCGTTCTGAGCGCAAATGATCCAGTAACGTTGTACTGTGATAACACGGGGGCCGTAGCACAAGCTAAGGAACCGAGATCTCATCAGAAATCCAAACATGTACTGAGGAAATATCATCTGATCCGCGAGATCGTTGAGAGAGGTGACGTCTTGGTCGAAAGAGTCACTTCGGGAGATAATATAGCTGATCCCTTTACCAAGCCTTTGTCTAGATCTGTCCACGAGAAACATCGAGAGTCGATGGGACTTAGATACGAGAGCAGTTGGCTTTAGGTCAAGTGGGAGATTGATAGAGTAGGTGACCAACAAGCCAACCTGTGGCTATGGTCGAACCTAATTTATTATTTAATTAATAAATATTATCAATTTATTTCGAAATTATGAAAGATTATTAATTATGATAATTAAGGAATATGCTATATCTACTCCCCATGTTGAATCATAGATATAGTCCTGTACAGTTACACATGTTGTATGAATTCGGTTTTGTGGAAACCGAGAGATAATTCTGTTAACGCAACGTAACTGGTCAAACTCAGTTCCTAGTCGATGGGTTAAGCCAATAACAAGGATACCCGGCCTTTCCCCCTTGAGACTAGAACTTAGTGATGGAGTTATATTCTAAATGTCTAGTTTAGTGACAATATGGAACTCCTTATCTGTGTTTTACATTATCTATTAATCAAACTGTCGGCATTTTGTCTATCATGTACTTGAATGCAATAGTCCTAGATATATACGTTGTAGACAGTATGGCGTGAGGAGACACGCGGAAGATCATACTGTCGGTTACTCGTATTCTATCGAACAGAAGCTCACGACTTAGATGGACAAGGACAATCCATCGGTACGTCGTAGTGTGACTGGGTAATAGTTGGTCTTGACTATTATGTTACACTAGTACACTTGGTGTATTGAGCAGGACCACGGGAGGGCGTTCGATTTATACTAATCGACGTAATCGAACTAGACCTCAGATATTACGGATAAACGAATTCCTAATCCCTATATAATTATAGGTACGTTTGTCCAATTCTCGGTTCTTTAACTTGCCAATGAGTGAGACTATTTGATTAGTCGAGATACTCGGTAAATTGGGAATCGGAATTGTACACACGGCATGCTATAGATTATAGACAGGAAACCGTGTCCCGTTTATCGGGTTGATGATGTCCCCGAGATGAGCTCATAAAGTTTATCATGTAAACCCTGCAGGTGGATTTGTTCCACATGATAATAAGGTTGAGTGGTACTAGTCTCGGATAATAAGAGACGATTTAATTTAATTATTAGTAATAAAATTAATTCGTGGACATACGATATCTTAAACACGGGGAAGGTCGTTTATGTAATTTCGGCGGAATTATTATTGTTGAAATAATATTAAAATTAATTTCGGGAATTCAATTATTATTTTATAGTGGAGTTAATAATAATTAAAATTGAAATCGATTAATTAAGGAATTGCGTTTACGTATTCCAAGTTAATTAATATTTCAATTTAGCCCTTAATTAATTTATCCTAAGGTCCCTAACGTAACTCTATATAAACCCCCTCCCGTACTCTCCTAAAACCTAACATTCGCCGCTATTTCATTTTGCTGAGAAAAACAATTGCGTTAACGCAATTATTATTTTTCTCTGTAAAATTAAATTAGTTTGCGCTAATATTTTTCTCTCAGAGAGAAAAAGATATATTAACGCTGTTGTTGATAGAGAGAGTACAGACGGGAGAACTCCAGCGGATCGTTGCCCACACAACGGTTGGAGAAGGGGATCTGAGGCATACGTTAGAAGCATCTAAGGTCTCAACAATCGACCGAGAGGTATGAGATCGGAACTTTTATTCCGCAATTATTCGATCTCGTTTTATCTCGTTGAACATACATGAACGTGGATCGGGTTCCGGGGTCGTGGATCGTATTCCTCGACTACTGGGGGTTCTAGGACCTCCGGAACGGTAGTCGGATGAGGAAAAACGACCCGGAAACGAGCCCGGAACAGCAACGTCGCGTTGATGTTCGCGGACGAACAGCGCCCGCTGGTGGGCAAACAGCGACCGCTGTTTGCAGCTCCACCAGCGACCGCTGGTCTGCAATCAGCGGGTGCTGATTGGGTGCAGACCAGCCCCGTTTCGCGCGGTTGTCCTTCGGGGCAATGGCTGGGCGTAAATCGGGGCACGGGCTGGGAAAGCGAACGAAGTAGTGACTTCGGATGTCGACTGGGATGGTTCGGATGTTCGAGCGATCGAACGAACGCATCCCGGGTAGTCGATTTCTAACAATTGGTATCAGAGCCGGTTATACGTTCTTTGTATTGTTTGCGAGTTTGTTTTGCAGGATCACCCGATTATTATGGTCATGTTTTATTGTACTGTATGTTGTGGTGTGTTAAACTCTCGGGATTGTCGAGATCTTTGTTTTATACAACGTTGATTGTTTGTAATAGTTTAAAACGACGGGTTGAGTCGTTTAGGATCGATCATTCCTGTATAGGATCGATGCCGGAAGTAGTTAGTTTACATATGTAATGTTACTGCTGCTTGGTGGATCGAGAGAAGATCGAAGGACGGACGAACGAAGGTCGAGGAGTCGAACCCGCGGCTGCTGTGCACGAACGGCGCCCGCTGGAGGGCAAACGGCGGTCGCCGTTTGCAGCTCCTCCAGCGACCGCTGTTCCTCATACAGCGGGCGCTGTTTGAGGTTTGGCAGCAGCGACGCGGGGGTTCGACGGACATCACGGATCGCTTGTCGAGGGCCCGGGATGATACTCCAGTGGGAGGGGTTCGTCTCTTGGTCCTTAGACGAGTCGGTGATGGACCGAGACCGAGACGAGCAACGAGACGAAGATCCGAGAAGACGTGCATCGAAGATTTTAAAGGCCATAATAATCGGGCCACGTTAAATGCTTTTTGTGTGTTTACGTGCGTTTTTATTATGCTTTAACTCTATATGCATGCTTGTTATCCCTTTCGTAAAAACTAAGTGGGAGAGGGATTGGAAACAATCCCGCGGTCTCCATTCTCTGTTTTGATGGTGATGTGTGTCGCTTACGAGTTGGCTTTAGTGTCATCCTCCCTATCGGATAAAGTTGACACACGGATATCACTGGATCAAAATTCGAATTCAATTCCATTTATAGAATTGAACACTTAAGTTTTTCAAAGCAATGCCTAATCTGTCTTTCAAAGACTAATTTCAACTCGACTCATTCTCACCCCGGGGAGTGGAATGGAGCCAAAGCGCTTGGTTATGTCGATGACACAGATTAGAGACATTCGAGTCATTTGATGACTAGATCGATTGTCTGGTTGGCTCCCTCACTTTGTGAGAGATAGGGCTCAATTGCATGATTGATCGCTGGTTAGAAACTTCGAGTTTCACTTACGAGATATCAAGCTTTGATTAACGAAATTGTGAAATTTATTAAATGGAATTCAATTAACAAGGTTGTTTGTTTAGTAAACGTCCACACTATCGTGGCTTACTAGACGGAAACGGAACTTTGGGTTAATTGAGGCTCGACAGTTATAGGAAATCGTAAAGGGACCGCATGTCAACGTAAACGTCCACACTAACGTGGCTTGCGGTGGGCGTGTAGTTTCCGAGCGGTTAACTTAGTACTGAGAAATGGTATACACTTAGGTACGCTTTACAGTATCCTCCCCATCGGAGTCACTGCTTTAATGATGTACGACCGAAGTAAAAGTCCAGTTATAAAATCGTTTGGACTAGTATACGTCCACATGAACGTGGCATGCTAGTCTGATGGGATTTTAGGATTGATTGGTAAATTTAATGATATTAATTAAGGGAGTTAATATCGAATTAAATTTGACAGTTTAATTTGTCTCTTTTATAGATATGGCACTCAACCCGCTGTCCATTATACTAAAAGAAAACAAACTCACTAGTCAAAACTATGTTGATTGGAAACGAAACTTGGACATTGTCCTAACTGCTGAGGAGTACAAATATGTACTCCATGAGGTTTGTCCTGATGAACCTATTGATACCTCCACTCCTGAGGAAAAGGAAGCTCATCGGAAGTGGGTCAAGGCTGATCAGATGGCGCGGTGCTACATTATGGCTTCTATGTCAAATGTGCTGCAACATCAGCATGAGGCCATGACCACTGCCTATGATATGATGCTTAACCTCAAGGAGATGTTTGGTAGTCAGGATAGGGCAGCCAGGCAAGATGCTATGAGAAAACTCATGACGGCCACTATGTCTGAAGGAACGCCCGTGAGGGATCACGTTCTTAGGATGATAGGCTATCTGAATGAGATAGAGATTATGGGAGGAGCTATCGATGGGGAAACCCAGATCGATATAGTGCTCCTGTCTCTGCCTAGGAGTTTTGAGCAGTTCCGCCTGAACTATAACATGAACAAGAGGTTATATTCGTTGGCGGAACTCCTGACTGAACTCCAGGCGGCAGAGGGAATCTTTAAGAAGTCTCATGCACTTGTGGCTGTGAAACTTCCTGGCCCTCCGGGGACTAAGAGGAAGAAGAAGCAAGGACGGAAACCCAGTGGACCCAGCAATGGTGGACCACGGAATGGAGTGAACAAGCCCAAGGGCAAGTGTTTCCGTTGCAAGCAGTCTGGACATTGGAAGTCTAATTGTCCTCTCAGACAAGGAGGTATGAACTTTTCCTTAGTCACTGAAACATGTTTAGCGGTGTTATCCACCGGTACCTGGTGTGTGGATACGGGAGCCACTGATCATGTCTGCAATTTTTTGCAGGGGTTCCAGGAAACCCAGCGGCTTAGAGAGGGAGAGATCACTATCTACATGGGCAACGCTACGAAAGTGGCGGCAGTTGCAGTGGGAGATATTTATTTGTCTTTTAATAATAAAGTTTTGGTATTGAATAATTGTCTTTATGTACCGAATTTTAGAAAGAACCTTGTTTCGGTTTCTAAATTGGTTTTGAATGAATATTCTGTTTCTTTTGATAGTTCTGTTATTATCAAAAAGAATGGTGAGTATATCTGTTCTGGTACATTGATAGGCAACTTATATATACTGAATCCTGATTATTCCACGATGCAACGAGTAGAGTCAAATAACACATCTAGTACCAATAAGAGAAAGGAGCCTTCTAGAATGAATCAAAAGTACTTGTGGCATCTTAGGCTAGGTCATATTAACTTGGGTAGGATTCAAAGGTTGATAACTGATGGAATACTCAGTGGTGTGAAAGATGAGGACTTTCCAACCTGCGAATCATGCCTGGAAGGAAAAATGACCAAGCGACCTTTTAGTGATAAAGGGTATAGATCCAAGGAAGTACTAGAATTGATTCACTCTGATTTGTGCGGGCCTTTATCTGTCCAAGCGAGAGGAGGTTATGAATATTTCGTAACCTTCACTGATGATTACTCAAGGTATGGTTTTATATACCTGATGCGCCGCAAGAGCGAGTGCTTTGACAAGTTCAAGGAGTACAAAGCTCTTGTGGAGAACCTTCATGGTAAAACCATAAAGACTCTACGATCTGATCGAGGAGGAGAGTACCTCTCGGGAGAGTTTAAAGCGTACTTATTAGAGAATGGGATTGACTCCCAGATGACTGCACCATACATGCCCCAGCAGAATGGTGTAGCAGAAAGAAGGAATAGGACTCTTATGGAAATGGTAAGATCTATGATGAGTTACTCAGACCTACCAGTTTCGTTCTGGGGATATGCCTTGGAAACAGCGGCGTATATCCTGAACTTAGTTCCTTCTAAATCAGTCCCTAAGACGCCCTCGGAATTGTGGACCAGGCGAAAGCCGAACTTGAAACACATTCGGGTCTGGGGTTGTCCATCACATGTGCTGAAGCATGGGGCTGATAAATTGGAATCTCGTTCAGATATTCGGTTGTTTATAGGATATCCTAGAGGAACGAAAGGTGGTCTATTTTATAGTCCTAAGGACCAGAAGATCGTTGTTAGCACCAACGCTCGGTTCTTGGAAGAGGATTATATAATGGACCACAAGCCCAAGAGTGAGATAATACTTAACGAACTGAGAGGGGACGATCAAGGCTTAGATCCAACCGAACCGGGTGATACGCCACCACAGTCTGCACCTGTAGTTACTGAGGTTACACCGGAGCCTCGTCGTAGTGGGAGGGTTGTTCGACAACCCGATAGGTTCATGTTTATAGGTGAGTCTTCGGACTTGTTACCTGGAGAACATGAAGCCGATCCCTGGACCTATGGCGAGGCGCTTAAAGATCAAGATGCTCAGTCTTGGCAAAAGGCGATGAAATCTGAGATTGAATCAATGGATTCAAATCAGGTCTGGAATCTTGTAGCACCGCCCAAAGGTGTAAAAGCCATTGGTTGCAAGTGGGTGTACAAGAGAAAAAGAGGGTCTGACGGGAAGGTTGAAACCTTCAAGGCTAGGCTTGTTGCGAAAGGGTATACTCAGAAAGAAGGGATCGATTATGAGGAAACCTTTTCGCCGGTAGCTATGCTAAAGTCGATCCGGATTCTTTTGTCTATAGCATCTTATATGGATTATGAGGTGTGGCAAATGGACGTCAAGACAGCATTCTTGAATGGGAATCTTGACGAGACCATTTACATGAGACAGCCAGAAGGTTTCATCAAGAAAGGCCAAGAGCATCTAGTGTGTAAGCTAAACCGATCCATTTATGGATTGAAGCAAGCTTCTAGATCTTGGAACATGCGGTTTGATGAGGTTATCCAGTCTTATGGATTCATTCAAAGCATGGACGAGTCGTGTGTATACCGGAGAAGTGACGGAAACAGTGTGGCGTTTCTCGTGCTTTATGTAGACGACATCCTTCTAATTGGCAACAATGTGAAGATGTTGTCGGACATAAAGGGATGGTTGTCCAAACAATTCGATATGAAAGACTTAGGACAAGTTGGGCATGTTCTTGGGATCAAGGTTATAAGGGATCGCCAGAAAAGAACATTAAGCTTGTCCCAAGCCTCATATATTGATACGATTCTGGCTCGTTTCAACATGCAGAATTCCAAGAGAGGTGCTCAACCTTTCTGCCATGGAATTCATCTATCTAAAGACATGTGTCCCAAAACACAAAAGGAGATAGATTACATGAAGAAGGTTCCTTATGCTTTGGCAGTAGGAAGTCTAATGTATGCCATGTTGTGCACGAGACCTGATATCTGCTATGCCGTTGGCATGGTAGCTAGATATCAGAGTAACCCTGGACAGGGTCACTGAATTGCTGTAAAGAACATACTTAAGTACCTGCGAAGGACTAGGAATTATGTTCTGAGTTACAAAGCGTCCGAGTTGATTCCTATTGGTTACACAGACTCGGATTTCCAATCTGATAAGGATCAGCGAAAGTCTACATCAGGCTATGTGTTCACATTGGGAGGTGGAGCAGTCTCATGGAAGAGTGTTAAGCAGAAATGCATTTCGGACTCTACCATGGAAGCCGAATATGTAGCAGCCTCTGAGGCAGCTAAAGAATCGGTGTGGCTCCGGAATTTCCTTATGGACTTGGATGTGGTTCCTAAAATGCCTAGAGCTATCACAATTTATTGTGACAATAGCGGTGCAGTGGCAAATGCAAAGGAACCACGAGCCCACAATGCGAGTAAACACATAGATCGCAAGTACCACCTGATTAGAGACATCGTCAGGAGAGGCGATGCGGTTGTCACCAAGATTGCATCAGCGGATAACCTGGCTGACCCCTTTACGAAGGCACTTCCAGCGGAAGCGTTCAAGAGACACGTGAAGGGGATGGGTATCGGATGTATGGTAGAGGGCAACTAGAGATTTAGTATAAGTGGGAGATTGATGGAGTTATATTCTAAATGTCTAGTTTAGTGACAATATGGAACTCCTTATCTGTGTTTTACATTATCTATTAATCAAACTGTCGGCATTTTGTCTATCATGTACTTGAATGCAATAGTCCTAGATATATATGTTGTAGACAGTATGGCGTGAGGAGACACGCGGAAGATCATACTGTCGGTTACTCGTATTATATCGAACAGAAGCTCACGACTTAGATGGACAGGGACAATCCATCGGTATGTCATAGTGTGACTGGGTAATAGTTGGTCTTGACTATTATGTTACACTAGTACACTTGGTGTATTGAGCAGGACCACGGGAGGGCGTTCGATTTATACTAATCGACGTAATCGAACTAGACCTCAGATATTACGGATAAACGAATTCCTAATCCCTATATAATTATAGGTGCGTTTGTCCAATTCTCGGTTCTTTAACTTGCCAATGAGTGAGACTATTTGATTAGTCGAGATACTCGGTAATTGGGAATCGGAATTGTACACACGACATGCTATAGATTATAGACAGGAAACCGTGTCCCGTTTATCGGGTTGATGATGTCCCCGAGATGAGCTCATAAAGTTTATCATGTAAACCCTGCAGGTGGATTTGTTCCACATGATAATAAGGTTGAGTGGTACTAGTCTCGGATAATAAGAGACGAATTAATTTAATTATTAGTAATAAATTAATTCGTGGACATACGATATCTTAAACACGGGGAAGGTCGTTTATGTAATTTCGGCGGAATTATTATTGTTGAAATAATATTAAAACTAATTTCGGGAATTCAATTATTATTTTATAGTGGAGTTAATAATAATTAAAATTGAAATCGATTAATTAAGGAATTGCGTTTACGTATTCCAAGTTAATTAATATTTCAATTTAGCCCTTAATTAATTTATCCTAAGGTCCCTAACGTAACTCTATATAAACCCCCTCCCGTACTCTCCTAAAACCTAACATTCGCCGCTATTTCATTTTGCTGAGAAAAACAATTGCGTTAACGCAATTATTATTTTTCTCTGTAAAATTAAATTAGTTTGCGCTAATATTTTTCTCTCAGAGAGAAAAAGATATATTAACGCTGCTGTTGATAGAGAGAGTACAGACGGGAGAACTCCAGCGGATCGTTGCCCACACAACGGTTGGAGAAGGGGATCTGAGGCATACGTTAGAAGCATCTAAGGTCTCAACAATCGACCGAGAGGTATGAGATCGAAACTTTTATTCCGCAATTATTCGATCTCGTTTTATCTCGTTGAACATACATGAACGTGGATCGGGTTCCGGGGTCGTGGATCGTATTCCTCGACTACTGGGGGTTCTAGGACCTCCGGAACGGTAGTCGGATGAGGAAAAACGACCCGAAAACGAGCCCGGAACAGCAACGTCGCGTTGCTGTTCGCGGACGAACAGCGCCCGCTGGTGGGCAAACAGCGACCGCTGTTTGCAGCTCCACCAGCGACCGCTGGTCTGCAATCAGCGGGCGCTGATTGGGTGCAGACCAGCCCCGTTTCGCGCGGTTGTCCTTCGGGGCAATGGCTGGGCGTGAATCGGGGCACGGGCTGGGAAAGCGAACGAAGTAGTGACTTCGGATGTCGACTGGGATGGTTCGGATGTTCGAGCGATCGAACGAACGCATCCCGGGTAGTCGATTTCCAACACTTAGTGTATGTGGGCTAATCTCGAGCCTCGGTGTTAGGACATCGACATACTTGAGTGGGTGCTCACTGTTGATGAGTTCACTGAACCCCCTCTCCCTGGAATCTCTAAGTGGTTATCACTGATCGAGTAGAGAATTCCATAATATAGTTGTACACAATTAATCCTTAAGACCCAGACATCACCGTGACTTCATCAGAGGACTAGCTGTATCGTAACGTGTTTCTGATTCCCTGGAAAGGGAGTAAGTCGAAAAAGGAGGCAATGTTCGTGCAGTTCGAAATCTGATGTGAAGTCTGTGCATGGTAGTAGGGGATCTGATCGCTTGATATAGATCATGGATGTCCTATGTGGTTCGTAGTCCCGGAATCTCTGGCCAGAGTTGAACAGTGAGGTGATTAGAGAAATGTGTTTCTCTAGATCAATCACGACTGGATTTTACGAAGCCTAGAACGTTCGCAAAGTTATCAAACACAACAAGAGATCTCGATTGACCAATATCTCTAGTTTGATAAGGACATATGAATCGGAGGGATCGTACTGTACGTTAACTATATTACAAGGTTCTTGCAGGCACTTCATTTGTATCTAGGGAATTAGTGAAGCGTGGTTGCTAGACGCTCGTCACTGATTCGTTGGGCACCGAATTGTTCGGAGATTAAATAATATGATTATTAATCTGAAACTCTCGGGAGTAGTTGATATAAGAACAATATGTTGTTTGAATCACAATGTGTTGTGAGCCCACGGCTAGTTATACACCTGAACCATTGAGGGTCACATTCTCGTGTAAACCGATCCTTGAATACGATCATGTATTAATTAACTGTTAATTAAGTACATATAGTCGGAGGTCAATATGATTGAATCCGAGATTCATAATTGTGATTATGAGTTGGAAATATTACTGAGCTAAAGAAAACGGACACGATGGCGTACACTTTCTATTTTGGGAAATTTCCCGATTTAGCAGTACCCCTGAAATGGGCTTTCCGATTTTGTGAAATTGGAAATTTTTATTATTATCTCATATCGATGAGAAAATTAAAACGAGAAAGAAAATATAATCGTTATATTTTTCGGAGATCAAATTGATTGTCAATTTGGGAGAAACGTAATGACGGCTAATGAATTGGGCCGGCTAGGGTTAATGGATCCGATCCATTAGGGTTTGAGCCCAAGTAGCTCTTTTCTTCACCTATATAAGGAGCTCCATAGGCATGAAGAAGAACACACCAAAACCTAGAGAGCTCTAGCCTAGCCTCTCCTCTCTCCCTCCCCCTCTCTGGTCGCCCCCTTCGGCCGCCTCCCTCGGAGGACCGCCGCCCGGAGCCTCCGCCCGCCGCCGCCCAGCGCCGCCGCCGGCAGCCGCCGCCTCGCCGGAATCCGATTCTGGCGTCGTTTTTCTGGCCCGTTTTTCCCGTCGTATTCTCCCTCTCGTATTTCTAGTGCAATACGCGAGTGGGATTACCTATACGAGGTGAAACCTGATTTGATGAGAGACGCCGGATGTTTGAACGAGCAACGCCCGAGCACGACGAGCCAAGCCCGCCCGCGCCCGAGCGCCGCCGCAACCAGCCGAGAGCCACCCCGGCTCTCCCCGTGTTCAGCCCGCACGCCCCGCGTGCATCCCCGCGTCGCATCCGCGCGACTTCCGACGAACCTCGTTTCGTCCGACGAATCCCTAAGGTACTCACGATTAAACTTGGATTTAATTGTTTTGCGTTAATTGTTTGCGCTAAGTACTGGGATTATAATTGACAAATAAAATTAATAGAGATTAATTTAATTGTTAATTAAAATCAATTTGATTTGAATTATATAATTGTGATTATGTTAATTGTCAAATTTACGCAATTAATTATGTCTGCATGTTTGCGTAATTAATTAAGTAGTGTAATTAATTTATATTATAAATGTAATTGCCCTACAAGTAATTAATTTATATGATAAATTTAATTGCGCTAGATTTAATTTGTGTAGTATGGGATGCATAAATTAAATATTTAATTATTTGATAATTAAATTAAATGGTGGATTATTTATTTAATAGATTTGAATTAAATCAATTAATGCATGTAGATTTTCAATAAAATAAAATAAAATAAAATTTTTGTTTTCCTACATGCACGATCCCCAACACATTTGACATAGAAGCCAAAATATAACACCTTACCATTTCATCAGCCTTTTTTCACTTCCGATATACTTCCCTTTCCTCATTAGTTGAGGCACCCGTCAGCCTTTTTTCACTTCCGATATACTTCCCTTTCCTCATTAGTTGAGGCACCCGTGGGTTCAGCAGGGCACACATCATAGAGTACAAACTTGTACTCTTCAGAAGTCAGGACAATGTCCAAATTTCTCCTCCAATCAATATAATTGGGGCCAGTGAGTTTATTCTCTTTGAGTATCACAGAAAGTGGATTCATAGCTATTCTCTAACCCTATAAGCACATATAAACAAACAATCAATTTAATGTCCGATATTATCTCCCTCAAATAATATCATTAAATTACTAATTACATCTAAAATCCCATCAGATAAGCCACGATAGTGTGGACGTTTACATATCCAAATGATTTCGTAATTAGATTTGCTTTAGTCTAATTACATCTAAAATCCCATCAGATATGGTAAGCCACGATAGTGTGGACGTTTACCTATCCAAATGATTTCGTAATTAGATTTGCTTTGGTCGTGCATCACTATAGCGTTACTTCGATGGGAAGAATACTATAGAGCGTACCTAAGTGTAAACCATTACTCAGTACTAAGAAGATTGTTTGAGACTCGTTTATTACCGCAAGCCACGATAGTGTGGACGTTTACGTTAACACACGATCCTTCATTTTCTTCTATAACTGTGTACATCAATTATTCCAAAATCCCATTTAATATAGCAAGCCACGATAGTGTGGACGTTTACTACACCAAAAGATTTTTATAATTGACTCCCAATTACTTGATCCATTCGATTTTCTTAAATCAAGACGCGGAGAATCATAAGTGAAACTCGAAGTTTCTAACCAGTGATTCACCATGCGAACAACCCTATCTCTCATTAGATGAGGGAGCCGAGCAGACAGTCGATCCATTTCAAGAAATGGTACGAAGGTCTCTAATTTGTGTCATCCACATGACCAAGTGGCTTTGGCTCCATTCCACTCCCCGGGGTGAGAATGAGTCGACTTGAAGTCAGTCAGAAAGACAAATTAGGCATTGTTTGATAAACTTAATCAATGTTTCTCGTAAAAGGAATTACAAGAATTCTCCTACAATGACTTGTCTATATGAACTTCAAAAGTTCATAAAAGTCACCAAGAGAACAGTAATGGAGACCATGGGAATGTTTCCATTCCCTCTCCCACTTAGCTTTTTACAAGGGATACGCTATCTAGTGCATAAAGTAAACACATATAGCATGCATACAAGTAATAAAGCACATAGTATCACATAGTAAAAAATAATGCTAGAAAATTATTTTCCGACTATCATGGCTTTATTCCATCTCCGTACGCATCTTCTAGTCTTCAGTCTTCGTTCTTGAATGCTCCATGTGACGAGAATATTAATTCCAATATTTAAATCTATTTATTTTTAATAAATCCAAAAGATACTTAATTCGAAAATTAAGTCAATCGAATAAATCAATAATAAAATTAAATATTATTAATATTTTTATTTATTTATTTTCCTTTCTAATTCTATTAAATCTCTAGAATCCTATCCAAGTCAAACTTAGAATATTCTAGAAGACCTCTAAAATAGAATAAGGAAATAAAATAAATTAGGACTCTTCTACTTTCCTTATTAATTAGTTTACATGTCCATGAAAATTCCCATAAAATAGGAATAATAAATCTAAATTCGGTCAACCCCCGAATTTTTTACTATTACAAGCATTCATCCACAGAAAACGAATCTCGACATGTCCGAGAGTTTAATAAACGAATAATCATGATAAAATAATTAACGAATTATTAAACCATGATAGTCGGAATCCCTGCAAGGTAGAACGATAATTGAACACATACATGAACACGAAACCAACTCTCTGATACCAATTGTTGGAAATCGATATCCCGAGGTTAACGGAATTGCGGAAACATAACCCCAACCAAAATCCCATCGCCGGAAACCGATCACGAACACCACGATGTCCGGAGCCCGACCGGAGAATCGCCGCGGGATGAACCCGCGGCCGAAACCCTAGCCGAGCCCCACCGCGGGCTCGCAATCATCATCGATCGCATGGGGCTGCTCCGGCAGCCCCGGGGCGGTGAGTCCGGCGACTTCACCGCCCACGCCGTCGGGAGGGGCGCCAGCCGCGGCACCAGCCCACGGCAGCCCCAGCGATCGAGCCTAGCTCGATCGCTCGCCCCGGCGTCCAGCCGGGGCTCCCTTCGCGCGCATCGCCGCGATCGAACCCTAGGTTCGATCGCACCCCTCGGCTCCCAGCCGAGGGTCTTTTCGATCTTCGCCGGGGATCTCGAATCCCCGTCCCCGAAGTTCGTCGTTTCCCGGATCGTATGTTCATGTATGCATCACAATTAATTCACATAAAATCGTACAAGGGAGTTTATGATTTTACCTTTGATTCGTTGTGCGGAGAAACGAAATCAAATTGAAGACCTTTGAATCTTCCTACGTATTCCTTGCACCTCGTTCGAACGTCGTGTGGGCGACGATCCTCCGAACTCTATGGATCTCCTTCACAACTCTCAAGAATATCAAGTATGATAATCTTATGATTGGTGTCTTGAATTGTGAAGACCATGTAGTGCTTTTATAGGCTACGTAGGGGATCTAAAGGAGGTGGAATATTGGGCTTCCAATATTAATGATTAAATTGAGCCCAAGCCCAAATCTATTAATCCCATTAATATTAATTAATTTATTTTCCACTATATAAATTAATTGCACTCCCAATATTAAACCATATTATATCAAATAATATTTCTCCGGTAGTATTATTTATTCCGTGTATTTAAGATTTAAATATCTATGAATAAAATTTATTTATTGCAAAATAAATTTATTCATCTCTTGTATCCGAGAATAGTACCATTCAACTTTAATTATTATGCGGAACAAATTCACTCATGAGTTTTACATAATAATTCCTTTTGAACTCATCTCGGGGATATTATCAACCCTTACGGGATACACTTTCCCGTCAAGTATTCACGGCATGTCATATATAAAATATAGTGACCCAACTCAACCGGTAATTGACCCAATAATTAAACCGGTCAATTCCATTGAAAAATCAAAGTCACTTATATTAAATATACACACCCGCAATAGTATCGGGGATTGAGAATAAAATACTCTGAGATTTAAATCGATTATCCAAGGCAATTTTAATCGATAAATCTCAAGCGATCCGCCCAATACACCAAGTGTGATAAAATAATTAAGACAAATTATTTTCTCTCTCACACAACGACTATACCGATGGATTGGTCCGTGTCCATCTAGGTCGTGAGCAACTGTACGATTAAATACGAGTAACCGATAGTATGTTCTTCCGTGTGACGTCGCACACCATACTAACTACAACGTATATAATCTAGGACTATATTTGCGTATATTTAATTATCGAATAATTAAAAGCAAACAATTGTTTATTGAACTAATGGCATAGCAATTGTTCTTCGCACGGGCAGATGTGAGAATACACTCTCCTTTAGTGTTGTACACTTCACAATTCTCTTTATTGAACTTTACATTTAGTTCATCATCGCACAATTGACGAATGCTTATAAGATTTGCACACAACCCATCTACCAGTAGAAAGTTCTTGAGTGCGGGTAGACCTTTTACATTCAATGTTCCACTTCCAATTATACTTCCCTTTGCCCCCACCTCCATAAGTGACAGGACCGCCGGAATGAGGAATAAAGTCGATCAAGGAGTCTTTGGTTCCGGTCATATGTCGAGAACACCCGCTATCAAAGTACCACGTCTCCATTGTCGTGACCTTAGCCACTGTGAAAGCAACATTACATATCACCTCTTCCTTTCTTCTTAATGTCTTTTGTTGTGGGTAGAGCAGATTTAATTCTCCAGACCTGATTGGTCTTGACATACGTGTACTTAGCAACGGGTCTCCATATTTGCTTCAAAACAACTCCGTGAGAGTTCAAGTCGTCGACACGCTTATAGCAAAAAGGTTTGATATGCCCCTTCTTCCCACAATAATGACATACATATATTTTCTTATAAGCTGAAGAAGAATGTTTCTTCTTGTGATTAGTAGTGCCCGTAGCCGAGTGTAGTACGGGGTTAGAGTTGGGAGATCGAGCTTTCCAAGTAGACACACTCGTAGGGTTAGATGTCTTAGATCGATTTGAAACATTTCGCGTGAAAGTTTTCTTGTAATGGGTAGACTAGGATCTCGTCATGGGCATGACAGAGTTAGAAGTCAGTGTCATCGAGGACATTGGTTCCTTTGAAAGACAAGGCATCCTCACAAGTATGATAAAATAATCAAGACCAATTATTTTCTCTCTCATACAACGACTATACCGATGGATTAGTTCTTGTCCATCTAGGTCGTGAGCTACTGTTTGATTATATACGAGTGACTGATAGTATGATCTTCCGTGTGACGACGCACACCATACTAAATACAACGTATATAATCGAGAACCATATTTGCATTTTTTTAATTATAAATAATTAAAAGCAAACGATTATTCATTTAAATAGATTAAATACTATGACCGGGAGTTTACGATACTTAAATCTAGACATTAAGTATACAACTCCATCAGATTCAGACCTATATGCTGAGTTTTGCCGATGACCTACTACTTGCTTGTCACGCTGACCCTTTGTCCATCGCTACACTTAGACGGGGAGTGCAGCTTTTCTCTACTTACTCGGGTCTACATGAGAATGTAGATAAGAGTAATATCTATCTCTCCCTCCAGGCGCAGGATGATGTGTCGATACTCCAGCCCGTTTTTGATTTCCCGGTTGGGACCCTTCCGGTGCGTTATCTGGGAGTTCCTCTGATCACTTCTCGGTTGAGTCTGAGGGATTGTGCCCCCCTGCTACAGAGGATTGATGCTAGACTGGGCTCTTGGACTTCTCGTACTCTTTCTTATGCAGGGCGATTACAGTTGATCCGTTCAATTCTTGGTACATTACATATCTACTGGGCCAGTGTATTCATCCTCCCCCAGGGGATTATCGAGGAGATTGAGAAGAGGTTGAGGAGATTTCTTTGGTTTGGGTTGGGCAACAAGGGATATGCCAAGGTCCGATGGGTTGACATTTGTCGTCCTGCCAGTGAGGGTGGTTTGGGTATCCGGGATCTCACTGCCTAGAATAGGGCACTTATGACCAGACACATTTGGGCTATTTTGAGTCAGGACCCGGAATCCGTTTGGGTTAGCTGGATACGGGAAAATCGACTGAGGAGGCACTCTTTTTGGAGTGCTAAGGTGTTGAGGGCATGCTCTTGGAGCTGGCGACAGCTTCTTAAGCTACGCTCGGCTGTTTTACCAGCTATACAGATGCAGGTCGGGAATGGATCGCAGTTTTATCTTTGGAGGGATCCGTGGCATCCCCGTGGTCGATTGGAGGAGGTGTATCATTTGGGATCGTGGCTTAGGAGGCTACCTAGGGCTACGTCGTTGAGTATGGTCATAGTTGATGGGGTGTGGAGATGGACAACAGACTTTGCGGCGGAGTTCGTTGATCTTATGGATGGCTTGCCGGGTATAGAGGTGAGGACAGATACAGTGCGGTGGACATTGCATCGATCAGGGACCTATACCTCCGATTCGGCATATACTCTTTTTCGCTCGGAGGGTCCCAGGGTGCCGTGGGCTGCCCTTTTGACTGGACCGGGACGTATACCACGTCATTGCTTCATTCTTTGTATGGCTATCCGAGGTCGGCTGCCGACTCGGGATAAGCGTTGGATTGGTCGGGGGGACGACTCGTGTGTACTATGTGGTGGTGAGAGCGTTGAGACACACTCCCACATTTTCTTTGAGTGCCCCTTCTCACAAGACTGTCTGCAGAGATTACATGTAGCGGTGGGTTTTCTATGGCCACGTGGAGGTTGACATAGTGCTTTACTACTGGCTGTTAGTCGATGGCGTGGGAGGCACTTGATATCTTGTGCGTATCGTGGACTTCTCGCTTCTTTGATATATTATATTTGGCTCGAGAGGAACATGAGGATATATGAGGCTCGGTCGGTGTCGTCTGGAGTGGTGGCTTCTCAGACGATCTCTATCATACGAGAGAGGACTCTCGTTACGACTACCTGATTCTCTTCAGGCGCTGGCATTGAAGAGGGTATGACATATAGCATTGTGTTTGTACTTTTAGTGCTATATGTTTTTTTGTTGATTGGTTGGTTGGAGAGCTAGTATGTTAGCTTTGTGATGCGGTGGAGTTTCATTCTCTATGCGCAGTACTGTATTATACTTTTTATTTTCTTATGTGATTGACATTTAACAAAAAAAAAACGAGGTAGAAATCATTGGAAGTATGCTGATGTGTAAAAGTTAGGACTTCCTAAAGGGGTAATCACGAATGAGGGCACTTCTAAGATGATTATTATTTATAGTACCCAATCTTTTCTCTTAGTATTATACAGAGCACTCTGCCAATTTTATCATTTTTAATTAAAAAAATTAATAAATTAATTAATATATAAAATTACGCAAAAATCTAAACTACCATCCTACATTTCAATACTTCGTCATTCGACTACACACATCTATTGAAGTTACATTCTAAAATCTTTCATCTTCTCATTGATATAAAATAACACTAGAATTTTATCATAGATATAAAATCACTTGAATTCATAAATTTGTCATAAATAATTCGTATAATAATATTGATATATCTATCATAGATATGAAAAAAAAAATTGAAATATATCATAGATATCAAAGAATACATAAAATAACATACGTAAACCATAAATCTATTATAGATATTTACAAACTAAACTAGAAATATATCATAAATGCAAAAAATATGTAAAAACATTACACAAAGAATGTTCCAAATACACATCTCATAAAACACGCATCCTCTTCGCCATCCTCAGCTCATCCAAAATATATAATTATATTTATATATAATTATAAATATATATGTACTAATGCTTGCAAATTAGGTAATGCAAATATATTTTGTTTGCGCAATATATTTTGATATTAACATATAATGTAATATCATGTTTGCGCAAATATATTTTACCAAATATATTTAGCACAAATATATTTACATTCTTACGGCAAATATATTTATATATATTAGTAACGCGTTTAATATTAGTGAATATTAAATAAATTAATATATGTTATCGTAATATTATTGTAGGGATATTTATGACTTTATACATTTTAAAAAATACCCCTACTTAATATTTAAAGAATACAAATACCCTAATAAATAAACAATTAAAAAATATACAACCCATACAAATGAAGCAAAAAATAATGGGTGTTAAAATAATATTAAAAATCAATCGGCCCCATACCCTAATATTACCCTTCCTAAAAGTTTTAGGGTAGAAGAACTTCTACCGGCGTAGAGATAAAAATAATATTATTATATTATTATTATTATTTACTATTATTAATTAACAAAATCAATATTTTCATTGTAATTTTTGAAATAGTTAAAATTTTTAACTGTTAAAAATTATTTTATATTTTAATTCTGTATTTTACATAAAAATTAATAAAAAATAAGAATTTTGAACTAATTAAAATTTTAAAATACAAATTATTTTTATTTTATATAAAAATTAATTAAAATTAAAAAATTTAAAATAATTAAAATTTTAATTTTAGTGAATTTATTTTATATAAAAATTAATTAAAAATAAAAATTTTGAAATAGGTAAATTTTTAACGTTACTAGTTATTTTGTATTTATATAAAAATTAATTAAAATAAAATTTTTGAAATAATTAAATTTTTTGGTAAAGTTTGATATGGGGTAGTTTTTTAAGTTTGTTTATAATTAAATAAACTACTTTTCTCTAATTATAAAAAAATATATCATACCAATTTTAACCTTTTAATTTCTAATATAATTATCACATTAAAAAATAAAAAATAAAATTAATAACGCTAAATCTTAAATTTGCCCTTTTAATTTATAATATAATTATTAAATAAAAAAATAAAAAAATAAAAATTTATAGCGCTAGATTTTAAATCATTCACATAGATCTAAAATCCACAAATTCTTTAATGATTTTTCACATACTCTTGCGCTAGATCTAAAATCTACAAACTCTAAATTTCACAAGAAAATTAAATAATTGAATGATTTTTATTTGATAGATGCAAAAAACACACGCGCATTATATACATACATGACTGTTCAATCACGCGGCTTACACGCAAGCAACAACAAATCGAGACTCTAAACTCCTACTTCTCTGCGTGCTCTAATTCTGTATTTTTTTAATCAATTCACGAATATTAATGGTTAATACAAATATAAATTTGTAATTATAATAATTGATTAATATCCGCAAAATAATTATTTTCATAATTATAGGGGTAAAAAAGACATTTTAATTTTGAAATATTGCTCATTTTCATAAATACAATTCTCAAATTATATTAAATAATAAAAAAATTATAAAATTAAAACACTTAAATATAAACTGAAATTTATAGTTTTCTTTATAATTATGTAAACTAGTTCCCCTTAAAGCTAAATATTTCTAAATTTTTAACCAATTATTTTATATTTATATAAAAATTAATTAAAAATAAGAATTTTGAAATAGTTAAATTTTAAAGTCAATATATCCGTTGAAATATTTTTATTTTAATCATAAATTATATGAAATATTAAATATTTATTTTATTTCATCTAAAAATCATTTTTTTAAATTTTACTATTATTATTATTATTTAAATAAAAATAATAAATAAAAAGTATAAAGTTATATTTATATAAAAATTTATTAAAAATAAAATTTTTGAAATAGTTAAATTTTAAAGTCAATATATCCGTTGAAATATTTTTATTTTAATTATAAATTATATGAAATATTAAATATTTATTTTATTTCATCTAAAAATCATTTTTTTAAATTTTACTATTATTATTATTATTATTTAAATAAAAATAATAAATAAAAAGTATAAAGTAAATAAGTGGTGGGACCTATTAAATTTATTTTTTTGGTAGAATTGCTGGATGGAGTAGAATTTTTTTTGGTAGAAATAGAAAAAATATGAGTTAAACAACATGGCCTACTTATCACTCAAAACTTACACTCACCATTGCAAATGCTCTAATTAATATTTTAATAATGTGCTTTTGTTTGATTGTGATAACATGATAGTTACTGCCTGAAAAACAAAATAAAGTAAAATATTTAAACACTTAATTAAAAAATAAATTTTATAGGGTAGAAAATCTAAATGCATAAATTCAAATACATTTTCTCCAAAATAACTCTAAAAATATTAACTTTTATTTTTAAATGTTAATTTTATCTTTTAAATAATTAATAATAAAAAATAAGTGAACAACATTTTATAAATAAGTACTAATTTTTTATAATTTTTTAAGAATTTGGGATAGCATACTGATGATTGATTAATAAGTACTAAAAAATTACAACTAATAACATTATATTTTTTCATATAAATTTAAATATACAAATAAATATAAAAAAATATTAAAATAAAATATAGTATGCAAAAAAAGAAAGTATCAGTTGTGAGACAACAGAGTATTTCATTCAAAAAGTCTATAGAAAAGATATATTTCTATAAATGGTGTTAGAAAACTTATGTTTTTATTATTTGTGCATGAAAGTCATATTGCAAACAACAATAGCAGCAACAACAACAAATTACCAAACAAAAACACAAAAATAACTATTACACTCGAAAAAAAATTAATTTATTTCAATTAAAAATTCCAAATAGTAGGGTAAATATTACCTTACACTTTTACAAGAGAACCCCAATGATCGATTTCATGTCTACAACACTGTTCGCCGGCAACTTAAACTATCTTTATCAGTGATTATTAGAGAACGATTAATAATAAGACAAAATTAGGACGTGTTCTTTTGAACATAATTTCAGTTCATTTAAGTTCAGTTCAGATCTTTTAATTTCAGTTTAGTTCAGTTCTGATCGTTTCAGTTCAGTTCAGTTCAGCTATTAAATTCGTTTCAAAATAAATTAAAATAAAATAAATTAAAATTAATTTGAATCAATAATTTTAACTATATAATCTAGTTAGTGTAAAAATATTATTAATATTTTTTTGAAAATATTAAATAATTTATAAAAAATTATTATTATTTTCATAAAAAAATTAATTTAGTTTATTAGATCGCTTAAGTTCAGTTCATATCGTTTAAATTCAGTTTTCGGTTTTTTTCGGACCCTTTTTCTCTAAATTATTCTATTACTGGAACGGGGGTGATTAAAGAAGGGTACCAACAAGATATTTATTTGAATGGACAAGTTATAGATCGGAGAATGTATGTAGTCGGAAATCTGGAAATGGGGATGAACATCATAGTGTTCCTCATTTTATTTCCTTTACTTAATAGTATTTGGAAATTACAAAAAAGTGAAGCCCCTTCCTCCTCTCTTACATCTCTCTTTTATACTAGTGGTTTGCATGAGCATGCAAGCTCTTCTAATGCCACCTATTAGCCTCTTATCACATCTTATTCCACTAATGAAGACTTTTAAGCCTTTACATTAAATACCCACTAATTTTGTCTTCCACTTGCTGCATGTCTCCAGAGGTGCACCGCCTCTTGCCTGGAGCCTTAACTGACTGATCCCCCAATCTGGCACGGGGCTGTCTGCCCGGGGCTACTGTTGAGCTCGCCTGGTACCTTCTTCATACTTGACTTTAAATCTGACTTTTGTCCGTCGTTTGACCACCTTCATGATGACGTGGCTCCGGTCGTCTGGACACGTGTCGGTGTTGGATTTTTATGGTGTAACATTGGCCCCATGAAAATTGATGGATTATAACATCTTTTTTCCTGAAGTCTGGTCTTGGATCTCCTGGTAGTCGACTCTTGATACTCTTCGGAGTTGGTTTTTGGCTTGTGGATTCTGTCAGTAGCGGCTTTTGGCATGGGGTCTTCCTGTCGTGGGTCATCTTATAGGTGGCTCTAGTGTGGTCTTTAAAGATACTTCATCGAGAGAGGGAGAGGAGGTTGCGATATTATCGTACTGGACTTTATGTACCTGCACTGATAAAAAATTTCTTTCGGGATCTTTCCCGATTAGTATTTTTGTAATGGACACATATAGTCCTTGGATGAGAAAATAATGTATTTTTCTCACGGGGTTGTGTCTTAAGACTCCCCTGTAACAATATTTATAATGGTACGGAGACCATGTATTTTCTTTCCCTGTGCAGGCGGGAAGATTTTTCATGTGCCGATATATTTTCGGTCTTTAATTGATTAAAAGAAATCAAAAAGGAAATGGAAAAGATTTGAAAAGATCAGAATCTTTAAAGGTTACCTTTTTTGCAGGTTTTTCTGGCCACGTGGCCTGGCGGTTACAGGTTGAATTAATTAGGGTTCAGAGTTAGTGGGCGGTACTTGAGTGTTTTTTCCTCGGTAACCGTCCCTTTTCTCTCCCTATACGCAACTGTTGCGTCTTATCGACTTCTTCATCATATTTTTTGATTTCAAAGTTTTGAAATCACTTTGCAAAATCCAGAATTCGTATTTTTTGGGTAAGAAAAATTCTCTCTCGATTTCTCTTATTTTCCCCTTACAAAATTTTTGTTTTTGCGTTTAATTTTTTCGACTGTAAATCGAATTATGCCTCGACTACGACGAGGCCCTCGAGGGAGGTATCAACCACCCGAAGCTCCCCACATCGTGTTCGGCAGAGAGTACAAATCGTTCATGGAAGGCGTCGTTCCTGACCTTCCGTCGCCGGAGGCTCCAGATCCCGCCACTGAAGGGCCCTATCAACCAGTTACGAGAAAATCGATTCCGGTGAAGCCCGACGCGGATCATCAGGACTGGGGCGCTCACGGTCGGAAAAGCCCAGTGGACCCCTCAACATTACTGGAAAAGCGAAAGAAGTGGAGGATTCCAAATAATGTTCATCTATACGTGCCGTTACTTGGAGAATCGGCGTGCTGTCCTCCGGCGGGGATGGTGGCCGTTGGAGAGGACGCGCTGAATGTGGGGTTGCGGTTCCCGCTACACCCCTCCATTTCTGGGATTCTCAACCACTGGGGATTAGCCCCCCACCAAATCCATCCTAACGGATGGGGCCAACTATACGGTGTACTCACCGCGTTGGGCCAGGTGGGACTTTCTCGACCCATAACCGGTGTCGAATTCCATCAATTCTTCAGCCCTGTCGTCTCCAACTCCTCCTCCCGCGGGGATTACACGATTCGCCTCAGGCCGAACAAAGTGAAGATTAAGGAACCCAAGCTCACAGATGTTCGCTGGTGGGATCGATGGCTATTTGTTTCTGGCCGCTGGAAAACTCAAACCCGTGATGGAGAAATTGACATTCCTGTCACTTATTCTGAAAAACCTGACTGTAAGCATCTCAAACTCACTATCGTACAATATTGACTGATCTAAACTCTTTTCAATGGTGCAGGTGGTCGATTGTCAAAAACAATAAATCTCCCGTGGGATTTAGAGACGGCGAATCTCCTAGCACTGTGCATACCATCGGAAAAGAGAGATTGCAATTTGTACAACGACGACGTTCGAGACGAAGCCAGTTTATACTACCCACCGTACATCGAAGGTCGAGAATATCCAGGTACCTTTTCTCAAAGTGTTTAAGTTTTCCTTGTGAGACTTTTTCAAATCCCATGGTATTCTGCTTAAAAACCGAGTATTAGTCTCCCTGGGAATTTTTCAACTCCCTGGTACTTAGTTATATATTTGTTTTCTAAATGGTCTTCCATGGGATATCTAAAAAGACTTCCCGGTACTCCATTATATGTCATAAATCAAAACTGCCCTGAGACATCTGAAAAGACTTCTCGGTGTAATAATTTATGTTTTTCCTGTGCAGAATATTTCAACACTGTCTTTACTGAAAAACCCGACGGCATGGCTGACAACAGAGATATATTTGGCTCCCTTGGCATCGTGGACGCTGCAGTTTTCACCAAAGGGCGAAAAGCTAAAGCTAGCACATCGGCTGGTCGAGGAAAGAGTTCTGTAAAGACCCGGGGTGGTTCATCAAACACTCCCGCAGGCCGAACCAGATCCCACACTCTCTCCAACCCGGGGTCGGATGCCGACCCGCTCGGGCTGATGAATGTTGTGTACTCATATCAAGAAACTCCTCTGACCTTTGACACTGTGATTTCTGAAGCTGCCCCGGGCACTGGACTGCCACCTTCTGGAGCTACGTCACTGCTCAAGGTCAAACAGGAAGAAGGGAAAAAACGCAAGGGGGCCCAAGGGGCCATAATTGATGTCACAGACTCTGTTGGAATAAGTGACCGGCGAGCCAACTGTTGGCCGAGCGGTTAACCGTATTCCGTTATATAACGGTTTATTTCGTTAATTAATGAAACCTATATTAATGGCATATACTATATCTGCTCCCAATGTTGAATCATAGATATAGTCCTGTACGGTTACACATGTTGTATGAATTCGGTTTTGTGGAAACCGAGAGATAATTCTGTTAACGCAACGTAACTGGTCAAACTCAGTTCCTAGTCGATGGGTTACGCCAATAACAAGGATACCCGGCCTTTCCCCCTTGAGACTATCACTTAGTGTATGTGGGCTAATCTCGAGCCTCGGTGTTGGGACATCGACATACTTGAGTGGGTGCTCACTGTTGATGAGTTCACTGAACCCCCTCTCCCTGGAATCTCTAAGTGGTTATCACTGATCGAGTAGAGAATTCCATAATATAGTTGTACACAATTAATCCTTAAGACCCAGACATCACCGTGACTTCATCAGAGGACTAGCTGTATCGTGACATGTCTCTGATTCCCTGGAAAGGGAGTAAGTCGAAAAAGGAGACAATGTTCGTGCAGTTCGAAATCTGATGTGAAGTCTGTGCATGGTAGTAGGGGATCTGATCGCTTGATATAGATCATGGATGTCCTGCGTGTTCTGATGGTTTGTAGTCCCGGAATCTCTGGCCAGAGTTGAATAGTGAGGTGATTAGAGAAATGTGTTTCTCTGAATCAATCACGAATGGATTTTACGAAACATAGAACGTACGCACAGTTATCAAACTCAACAAGAGATCTCGATTAACCAATATCTCTAGTTTGATCGGGACATATGTATCGGAGGGATCGTACTGTACGCTAACTATATTACAAGGTTCTTGCAGGCACTTCATTTGTATCTAGGGAATTAGTGAAGCGTGGCTGCTAGACGCTCGTCACTTATTCGTTGGGCACCGACTTGTTCGGAGATTAAATAATATGATTATTAATCTAAAACTCTTGGGAGTAGTTGAAATAAGAACAATATGTTGTTCGAATCAAAATATGTTGTGAGCCCACGGCTAGTTATACACTTGAACCATTGAGGGTCACATTCTCGTGTAAACCGATCCTTGAATACGATCATGTATTAATTAACTGTTAATTAAGTACATATAGTCGGAGGTCAATATGATTGAATCCGAGATTCATAATTGTGATTATGAGTTGGAAAGAATACTGAGCTAAAGAAAACGGACACGGTGGTGTACACTTTCTATTTTGGGAAATTTCCCGATTTAGCAGTACCCCTGAAATGGGCTTTCCGATTTTGTGAAATTGGAAATTTTTATTATTATCTCATATTGATGAGAAAATTAAAAGGAGAACGAAAATATAATTGTTATATTTTTCGGAGATCAAATTGATTGTCAATTTTGTAGAAACGTAATGACGGCTAGTGAATTGGGCCGGCTAGGGTTAATGGATCCGATCCATTAGGGTTTGAGCCCAACAAGCTCCTTTCTTCACCTATAAAAGGAGCTCCATAGGCATGAGAATTAACACACCAAAGTGAAGAGCTCAAAACCCTAGCCTCACTTTCTCTCCTCTCCTTCTCCCTCTCGTCCGCCCCCTCGGCCCCTCCCTCGGAGGACCGCCGACAACCGGAGCCGCCGCCCGCCGCCGCCGGCAGCCGCCTCCCCTCGCCGGAATCCGATTCAGGCACCGTTTTTCCGGCCCGTTTTTCCCGTCGTATTCTCCCTTACGTGTTTCTAGTGCAATACGTAAGTTGGATTACCTATACGAGGTGAAATCTGATTAGACGAGAGACGCCGAAGGAACGCCCGAGCACAGGCCGAGTCGCGCCCGTGCGCTCCAGCCGTGACACACGAGTCCAGCCGAGAGCCCCGCCACTCGCTCGGCTCTCCCCGCACACGACCCGTGCCGTCCCCGCGTCGCATCCGCGCGATTTCCGACGAACCTCCGATGAATCCCTGAGGTACTTACGATTAAATTTAGATTTAATTGTTTGCGTAAAATGTTTGCGCTATGTACTGTTAATGTTTGCGGATTTTTAATTGATAAAGAAAAATTAATTGTGATTAATTTAAATGTCAATTAAATTCAAATTGATTCGAATTAAATAATATGATTATCTTAATTGTCAATTTGACGCAAACTGATTATGGGCACATGTTTACGTAATTAATTATATATGTGTAATTAATTAATTTGATTAATTTAATTGCACAATTCAAGTTGATTAGAATTAAATAATATGATTATTTTAATGATTATGGGCACATGTTTACGTAATTAATTATATATGTGTAATTAATTAATTTGATTAATTTAATTGCACAATTCAAGTTGATTAGAATTAAATATTATGATTATTTTAATTGTCAATTTGACGCAAACTGATTGTGGTCACGTGTTTACGTAATTAATTATATATGCGTAATTAATTAATTTGATTAATTTAATTGCACAATTCAAGTTGATTAGAATTAAATAATATTATTATGATAATTTTCAATGCAAATTAATGATGTGGATGTTTACATAAACTCAAATTGATTAGAATTAAATAATAAGATTATGTTAATTGTCAATTTGAAGAAAATTAATTATGTCTGCATGTTTATTTTAATATATTAATATGATTAATATAATTGCGCTACAAGTAATATATTAATATGATTTAATTAATTTATACGATAAATATAATAGCGCTAGATTTAATTTGTGTAGTATGAGATGCATAAATTAAATATTTAATTATTTGATGATTAAATTAAATGGTGAATTATTGATTCTAATAGATTTGAATTAAATCCATGTAATATTAAAAATATGATTTTCAATAAAATAAAATAAATATAATGTAAAATGTTTACATTAATGAAAAACGGTTTTTCATAAAATTTGTGTTTTCCGCTGCGTATACATGCACAGTGGTATCAGAGCGTATCTTCTGAAATTGATTAATTGTCTATGAATATAATCAAGCATGTTGTCTGTTGAATTGATTGATTTAATGATGTTTAATTGAGACTTGGTTGTTTCTATTAAGATATTTATTTTTATCTAATAGATCGAAACAATGCCTAATTTGTTATCAAGTAAATACATGTAATATTAAAAATATGATTTTCAATAAAATAAAATAAATATAATGTAAAATGTTTACATTAATGAAAAACGGTTTTTCATAAAATTTTTGTTTTCCGCTGCGTATACATGCACAGTGGTATCAGAGTGTATGTTTTGAAATTGATTAATTGTCTATGAATATAATCAAGCATGCTGTCTGTTGAATTGATTGATTTAATGATGTTTAATTGAGACTTGGTTGTTTCTATTAAGATATTTATTTTTATCTAATAGATCGAAACAATGCCTAATTTGTTATCAAGTAACAATTCAATGTCGAACATGAATGCACCTCGGGGAGTGATTCATCTAGACTCGTTTTTGTTAAAACAAATTAGAGACATCGAGCCATATGATGGCATGATTCGATGGTCTGCTCGGCTCCTCCATTTATGGGAGATAGAGTCGCTTGCATGATGAATCGCTGGTTAGAAACCTCGAGTTTCACTTACGAGACATCACGTTTTGATTATTAAGATATTAATAAATTGAAATAGAAAGGAAGTATCAATATTTAATTTAGTGAAATTATTTATTGACCAATTAAATAATTGATTTAAATATTCGATCAACAAGGTGATAGATTAATTATTTGATTTAATTGTTAAATCAAGTATATTAATAGAGCACCAATTTAATTTACATACCTAGTTTTAATTGTGATTAAATGCTATGTGAATTATATGACTTTTGTGAGATGTATATATTGTGATATATATTATGATCTTATGTACTCCATTAGGATGACCTACAGAGGACATAGTTGTTAAGAATCAACAATCGATCACTCACTTCATTCTCTCCTGAGAATGTATAACGATTATTCTGATGAGATAACCAATCCTATACTCCTCCATTCTCTCCCGAGAATGTATATCAAGCTATAAAGAAGAAACGATGTGTCGTTCTTTCTTCTTTCCTTCTGCCGACGGTAAATCATGAGAAAGTCATTTACAAGTAGTATGGTATGCCGTGTTAGCGGGGAGTACTGCTTGTGAGTCAAGCTGTGATTTACCGACATATGATGGAGACGTGTTAGCCACGATTCCCTTAGACTTGTGCAGTCAGATAGATTAACTATGGGTTGTGCACGTTTATTGGAATCCAACTTTCACTTCTCAGATCGGTAGGTCGGTCTTGACACATGGTTGACTTTGAAGGGTACGATTAACGTAGTTCATTGTCATGGTGAGGAAAAGTAATCTTTAGGGTCACATAGAGATGTGATTGAAATTGTTTCTACCTTTAGGTGAATGTAATAGGGCTAGATTAACTACGGGTTATATTCACGCTATTGGACCTAAAGCCCAACTAAAGAAAAAATAAGTTTTCCCGTCTATCTGCTAGAGGATAGCGGAATTCGAAAAATTTAGTGGGAGACAATTAAATGATAAAGACCAAACATTTAATTGTAATCATTAATAACGAATTATCTCATTGTTAATCTTCTTAATATTTCTCAGTAATATTCTCTAAGATATCCCGTAATCGATACTCGACCAATCCAAATCAAAATTCACTGGCCCAAGCCATTTGAATTGGAATCTCAATCTTGTGATTTAAAATGATGAGTGCCTCTATGTACTTGAGAATAGATTATTTGATAATCTCACTCAACCTTTGACTGCTGAGGAATGCCACTTATGAGAAGTGGATTTCAAGTTCTTATGAATCGTTCATTATGAACTGCAACATGAACAAGCTCGATCCTTAAATGGATAAGTAGTTCAAGATGTTGATCAACGAGTCAACCATCAATACGAGAAATTTGTTCTCATTATTGCTTCTTCATGAAAGAAGTGTTCTTCTTGAAGAAAATGACGGAAATGGTTTCCGGTCTAAGCATAAAGATGGATAAAGGTGATACTAGAAGGGCGACTAAGAACAAGGTCAACAAATGAGTTGATGACGCTTGCCATCGTTGTGTGAATAAAGGCCATAGGGCCATAGCTGCTAAAATACCTTGGGCAGAAACGTTCTGACAAAGGTTTGTATTGGGTTATAGTTATTCTATTGTTTTGAACAATTGATTATTTGTTTCGTCTAATTTTAGAAACCTACTATTAATAGAAATGTTTTATTATTAGATCTTACTTCTATATTTGATATAGACGATAAAGGTTTTAATTTTGTTTTTGGAAATCCGATTTCCTTTATACAAAAGAAAGCAAATATGATTTTCTAAAGACGATTAAACAAATAAAAAAGAATGAACTAAACCCAAATATCAGCAATAGAAGTCAAAACCCCGCACAACTTTAGCACGCTAGTTGAGTGTGTTGAAGGTCTATTGGATTTGATCCAAACGGAGATGTGTGATCCACTAATGTGTTAGTGCTGGGGGTGGTTTTCAACTACCTAATGTACTTATGAAGTACACGTCTTAAATTTTGAAGTGTTCAATAATTTTAGACATCAAAGTAGGAAACCAACTTGTTGCTATATTTAACTACGATATGATCGTGGTAATAAATATTTAAGCACCAAGCTTATTGACTATCTAAAAGAGAATACGATTCTCTGGCAATGGACTCCGTTTGGAACTCCTTAATTGTATTGAGTGTCCGAATGTTGGAATCAAACTTTGTTGGACATGGTTCGATCCACAAAGGGGTTCACCAAATTGCCGACGAAACTGTAAAAGTCCTGCACTTTTGACAGTCGTCCATTTGCTGAATAATGTTACCACCAAAGCAGTTAAAACTGAAGGTACCGGTATACCGATCCGATCGATATACCGTGTGTGCGGAAGCGTGTAAAGCAATAGATCTACTATGCTATGATCTTAGTGCACACAAATATGTATAGACACACATATATTTATATATATATACATCCAATATATATATAGAGAGAGAAATCAACGAAATCTTACTTTTGGTGACGAAGTGATTTGTTGATGTCGTTGAGGTGGTGTTGAGTCGATTGAACCACCTCAAATGGATCAGCCTCTCGAAGCTCTCCTTGTGAATGACCTCGTCACTCCTCTTGTCTAGATCGCCCGGATGTTGAAGCCGCACAAATGGCCCGGCCTCTACGTGTTGCACACGAACCCGTAAGATGAACTAGCTTGCTTGTTAGATTGAAGTGGTTCTCCAAGAACTCTTTTCTCTCTCTTTGGTGTGATTTTCGTAGCTGAATATTGTGGTGAGAAAATCAGCATTTTCTCACATATTAAACCATGAAATAACACCAAGTAACCTCCCCCATAATGGTGATATTGATGTAGAATCATTATCACCCATTAAGGTGTGTTAATGGTGAAGTTGAATGGTCATGTCCACATCCTCATGCCACATTGCATTGGATGTGGTCCCATTCGCTTGCATGGCGTGCCATGTCACACCATGTGACATGCATTCCATGCAAGCCATTCATCCCATGCATGTACGTAAATCACATCGAATATAAACCTAGTTTATATATATGTCGATTCCAAATCGACTCATTCTAGCAAACACTTATAGTTCGTATTTTCGGCTCGTGTGTGACCCTGTAGGTATAATTATCGATCAATATTATATTGCTCCCAGCAATAAATATTATCTAATAATTATTTAAACATCCATAGACGACCTTATGACTTTATCGATTGCACACGTAGGATCGAAGGACATATCCCAACAATCTCCCACTTGGCCTTCAGAGCCAGTGTGCTGTCAATTTCCTGTTGTCACTTTATGTCTAAATTTGAACTTGAGGCAAGACTCGAGTCATCCTCAATCGGTTCAAACCTTTCTTGGACTTTGAGACAGACTGTAAAACAAGATTTATCACTATGATACGAATCTGGACGTGGCCACGTATTTTCCACAGTCTCGACTCTCCAAGTGGCCGGTAAGACATGTATCCCATTATAAAATGGAGGACAATCCCATCTTGTCAATCCAAGCTATCCCACTTGCTTCCTGATATACCCAATAACAAGTTTTATAACCTCCTTTTACGAAAGGCGTTTACTTGTATCAAAGTACACCATTTCACAATGGAATTACTCTGGACTACTCAGGTCAGAGGAAATTGCTCGACAGTCAATGAAATAGTATTATGACTCAAAATCTTAAATACTATTCCAGTCGGGTCTGTTCGATCATTAGCTCCCAGCTAATATCTATGTAATTGTACTTGATGTCCCACATCACTAGCCCATGAAGCGGCGCTATAATACACATTACAATCTAGTTCTTTGCATCATCAGTTTGTCCGTACTCGATGATACGAACTAGGAACAATTTATGATTTAATTATATTAGTTCAACAGTTGGGACTTCATTATGTGGTAAATCGACCTCATAACCCAATTAATATAATTTAATCATTTGGACAATTCATACAATTTAAACCACAATTATATGAAGAAATTATTGAATATCATAAAAGATACGTGAATGTTTACATAAACTCCAAAAGTAAACAATACAGTAATAGGAATCACAATCCATCTCTAAGATATCGTATCCCTATTGCAGTCGTATGAGCATCATGCTTTGACTGCTGGAGTGGTTTAGTTAACGGGTCTGCAACATTATCATCAGTTGCAACTTTATTTATCTCGATGTCTCCACGACTAACTATCTCCCTGAGAATGTGGAACTTCCTGAGCACATGTTTGGATTTGTGGTGCTCCCTAGGCTCCTTGGCTTGCGCGATAGCTCCACTATTATCACAATAGAGAGCTATCGGATGGGCCGAACTAGGTACAACACCGAGCTCATCTAAGAACTTTCTCATCCAAACGGCCTCCTTTGCTGCTTCTGATGCAGCAATGTACTCAGCCTCTGTAGTAGAATCAGCTACGGTGGGTTGCTTGGAACTCTTCCAGCTCACCGCACCTCCATTCAGACAAAAGACAAATCCGGATTGAGACCGGAAATCATCTTTGTCTGTTTGGAAGCTTGCATCCGTATATCCTGTCACAACCAACTCTTTTTGTCCTCCAAAGACAAGAAAATACTCTTTAGTCCTTCTAAGGTACTTAAGAATATTCTTGGCCGCAGTCTTATGCGCCTCACCTGGGTTTCCTTGAAACCGACTCGTCATGCTCAAAGCATACGATACATCTGGTCGTGTACATATCATGGCGTACATAATAGACCCTATTGCCGAAGCATAAGGAATATTTGCCATCCTTATTTGCTCATCAGGTCCTGAAGGGCACTGACTCTTGCTTAAAGATGTACCATGAGTCATTGGAATGAGACCCTTCTTGGCGTCTTTCATTCTGAACCTGTCAAGCACCTTATCAATATAGGTTGCTTGACTAAGTCCAAGCATCCTTTGCGATCTGTTCCGACAGATCTTGATGCCCAATATGTACTGTGCTTCTCCAAGATCCTTCATTGAAAACCATCTTCCTAGCCATTCTTTAACAGAATTAAGCATAGGAATATTGTTTCCAATAAGGAGTATGTCATCGACATACAACACAATGAATACAACGTAACTCCAACTGACCTTCTTGTAAACACAAGAGTCTTCCATGTTCTTTTGAAATCCAAACTCTTGTATGGATTCATCGAACCGAAGATTCCAGCTCCGAGATGCTTCCTTTAATCCATAGATGGATCTATTAAGCTTGCATACTCTCTCAGCCTGATTAGGATCGATAAAACCCTCTGGTTGTGTCATAAACACATCCTCGACTAGAATCCCATTCAAGAAGGCGGTTTTAACGTCCATTTGCCATATCTCATAATCATAATGAGCAGCAATGGCTAAGAGAATCCGAATGGATTTAATCATAGCAACTGGTGAAAAGGTTTCATCATAATCCACCCCGTGAATTTGTTTATATCCTTTTGCCACCAACCTTGCTTTGAAAACACTAGGTTTTCCATTCATGTCTGTTTTTATTTTGTAAATCCATTTGCATCGAATGGGCCTAGCCCCTTTAGGCAAATCGACCAAGTTCCAAACTTGATTTTCAGACATTGATTCCATTTCGGATTTCATGGCACCCTGCCATTTCTCGGAATCTGGACTCGTCACAGCTTGAATATAGGTCGAAGGTTCATTGCTTTCTAAAAGCATGACTTCATAGTTCTCATTTGTCAGAATACCTAAGTATCTGTCAGGTTGAGATCTAATCCTTCCAGACCTTCGAGGGTTAGGTGTGGTTTCTAAAACCACTGGAGCACTCTCGACTTGGTCTTGAGTGTCCATTTCAGTTTGATCTTCTTGAACCTCATTCAAGATTTCTTGAACTTCGTTCAATTCAACTGAGCTCCCACTTACTTTCTTGGAAAGATATTCCTTTTCAAGAAATACACCATCTCGAGCAACAAAGATTTTGTTCTCAGATTGGTTGTAAAAGTGGTACCCTCGTGTTTCTTTTGGATAACCAACAAAGAAACATTTATCCGATTTGGGTTCAAGCTTTGTAGAGATATTTCTCTTCACATAAGCTTCACATCCCCAAATCTTGATATAAGACAAGTTAGGGACCTTCCCTTTCCATACCTCGTATGGTGTCTTATCAACAGCTTTTGACGGTGTCCTATTCAGTGTATAGGCCGCTGTTAAAAGTGCGTGTCCCCAAAAAGATTTTGGTAGTTCACTAAGGCTCATCATCGATCGAACCATATCCAATAAGGTTCTATTCCTTCTTTCGGAAACACCATTCATCTGGGGTGTTCCAGGAGGAGTGAGTTGATATAGAATACCACAACTCATAAGATGATCATCGAATTCTTGGCTAAGATATTCACCACCTCGATCCGATCGAATGGCTTTTATCTTCTTACCAAGTTGATTCTCAACTTCATTTTGGAATTCTTTGAACTTTTCAAAGGCTTCCGACTTATGCCTCATTAAATAGATATAACCATATCTACTTAAGTCATCGGTAAAAGTTATGAAGTAGAAATAACCTCCACGTGCTTGTGAGCTCATTGGACCACATACATCAGTATGGATTAAACCCAATAGATCACTTGCACGTTCTCCTTTTCCTAGAAAAGGTGACTTTGTCATTTTGCCCATCAAACATCCTTCACATGTATCGAATGACTCCAAGTCAAAAGATTTGAGAATACCTTCTTTAAGAAGTTTCTCTACACGTTTAACGTTGACGTGGCCTAATCGACAATGCCAAAGGTATGTTTCATTGAATTCATTCGATTTGGCCTTTTTGGTATCAATGTTATATATATGATTGTCAAGTTGAAGTATATATAAACCATGTTCTAATCGTGCCGAACCATAGAACACTCCACTTTTTGAAATAGTAAATAAACCATTTATTATAGTGAAGGAAAATCCTTCAGTATCCAATACTGAAATAGAAATGATGTTCTTGGTAATACTTGGAACGAAATAAACATTATTCAATACTAAAACAAGGCCCGAAGGCAAACACAAATCATAAGATCCTACGGCTAATGCAGCGACCCTCGCTCCATTTCCAACCCGCAGATCGACATCTCCCTTTACCAAAGTTCTACTTCTTTGCAGTCCCTGCACATGTGAAACAATGTGAGCACCGCATCCGGTATCCAATACCCAAGAAGAAGAATTTGTAAAGTTTATGTCTATGACATAAATACCTGAAGATGAAGGAACGACACCGTTCTTCACATCTTCCTTGAACTTGGGGCAATCTCGCTTGTAGTGTCCAACACTCTTGCAGTAGAAACACTCAGATTCCCCAGGAACCTTAGAAGCTTTCAAGAACCTTTTGGAAGGAGTTGCCACAACTTTCCCTTTCCCTTTGCCTTTCACTTCTGGTTTCTTAATCCCCTTGAACTTTTTGGTACCTCCTTCCCGAATCATAAGAACTTCCCTCCTAGGGTCCTTCTTAATCGCCGGCTCAGCAGCCTTAAGCATCCCATGGAGCTCATGAAGCGATTTCTTCAGTCCATTCATGTGGAAATTCAGCCTAAAGGCGTCATAACCATCATGAAGAGAATGGAGAATGAAATCGGTAGCCAACTCGTCATCATATGCAAAACCGAGGCGAGCACTTGAAGCAAATAATCCAATCATTTGCTGCACATGTGGTCCCACGGGTTTACCCTTTTCCAGCCTAGCTGTTGCTATAGCCCGGGTGACACCGAAGCGCTCAATCCTAGCCTGTTCCCCGAACATGCTTTTGAGTTCTTCTATGATGTCATAGGCTTCCATGAACTCGAATTGTTTTTGCAACTCGGGTACCATGGATGCCAACATCAAACATGTCACCTCATTCGAGGCTTTCTTAGCAAGGGCATATGATGCCTTTTGGGCATCCGTGCCCCCATCAGCGGGAAGCACGGGAAGGGGTTTGTCCAACACACTTTCCTTTTCCTCGTATTTGAGGACTATCCTCAAGTTACGTTGCCAATCAAGGAAATTGGTGTTGTTCAACTTTTCTCTATCCAAGATAGAGCTGAACTTGAATTGAGTTGAGACAGACATATTATACTACAGAAGAAAGATAAATTAAGTAAGTAAACATCCACAAAGCGTTTAAACAAATAAGGTTGTCTCGCATAACTACTATTATTTGTTTCATTTTGTTCATTCGATATCCAATATCGTCGTTCCCAATTATCTTAATATCAAAACCGTGATAAATCGTAAGTGAAAACTCGAGGTTTTCTAACCAGCGATCTTATCATGCAATTGAAGCCCTATCTCTCATTAAAATGAGGGAGCCAACCAGACAATCGATTCACGCCATCCAATGGCTCGAATGTCTCTAATCTGTGTCATCGACATAAGCAAGCGCTTTGGCTCCATTCCACTCCCCGGGGTGAGAATGAGTCGAGTTGAACTTAGTCTTTGAAAAACAAATTAGGCATTGGTTTTTAACATTTTAATAAATTAGAACAAAACGATCCCAAGACCCTCATCTTGCGAATCCTTAAGCCGACTGAGTCCGCACTTAAGAACTCCAAGATAGGTAGACATCCCATGTCAATGACATCTAATGTCACTCTCGGTCGATGAGAGTCCCATTCTCATCTCATGTCTCGATAGCCACGCCTGCAGTGGATCTATCGATGAGAAAACCAAACTCACGTGTAAGGGTCTAACCCTTACTCCCACTTATCCCAAGATAACAAGCAGTACCCCGCTGAGGCGGACCTACTAACTTATGATCGAGGGTTTCATGAGTGTGACGTTTTGGACAAGACATTATACTCATTATTATTGAGAACTTGCATGCATAGGTTTGTTTATATGTAAGTTGAACATTTATAACATAAAACAACCTATAACTAGCAAAGCATATAAATACGAAATCGAAAGGCCCCTAGAACCTCACAACTCTCAAACGAAAAGAATTAAAGTAATAACAAAAGCCTTGAACATCTTCTGGACTGGTCCTCGCCCTCCGTTTTAGTTCCGTGCTCGCCGATTTTGGTCAAAACAAGTCATTACCTCAAAAACCACGAACAGCGCCCGCCATTTTACAACCAGCGGTCGCTGAACACCACCGGCGGTCGCCGTTTCCAAAACGGCGCCCGCCAAAAAGGAAAAAAACCCATCTGCCCCAAAAAAGGCCTTTCGGCGGTCGCCGTTTCCAAAACGGCGCCCGCCGAATCAAAACGGTGCCCGCCGGAGCTCAAACGGCGACCGCCGTTTGGCCCCAGCAGCCCGGTTTGCTTCGTTTTGCTTCGTTTGGCTTCGTTTTGCTTCGTTTCTTCTCGTTTTCGCCGGAGAGCCGAGATCCTCCATCGAACCATGGACCAAGTCCATTGCTTACAATTTTGAACAATACAAATTGAAATAGAAAACCTATCTATTACAAATGATTCCAAGGGACGCAGCCCTCCAAAACTATGGCCAATCGAAACGTAAAAAACGACAATTTCATTCACCCGACCACTAACGGTGGCCGGTCTTACATCTAATCACATAATCACAATTAAACAAATAAGTCAATTATGTTGAATTAACCTTCGTGTCCAACACAAAAGTGTGCACGAGCCCTAGGCTCTGATACCAATTGAAGGTACCGGTATACCGATCCGATCGATATACCGTGTGTGCGGAAGCGTGTAAAGCAATAGATCTACTATGCTATGATCTTAGTGCACACAAATATGTATAGACACACATATATTTATATATATATACATCCAATATATATATATATAGAGAAATCAACGAAATCTTACTTTTGGTGACGAAGTGATTTGTTGATGTCGTTGAGGTGGTGTTGAGTCGATTGAACCACCTCAAATGGATCAGCCTCTCGAAGCTTTCCTTGTGAATGACCTCGTCACTCCTCTTGTCTAGATCGCCCGGATGTTGAAACCGCACAAATGGCCCGGCCTCTACGTGTTGCACACGAACCCGGAAGATGAACTAGCTTGCTTGTTAGATTGAAGTGGTTCTCCAAGAACTCTTTTCTCTCTCTTTGGTGTGATTTTCGTAGCTGAATATTGTGGTGAGAAAATCAGCATTTTCTCACCTATTAAACCATGAAATAACACCAAGTAACCTCCCCCGTAATGGTGATATTGATGTAGAATCATTATCACCCATTAAGGTGTGTTAATGGTGAAGTTGAATGGTCATGTCCACATCCTCATGCCACATTGCATTGGATGTGGTCCCATTCGCTTGCATGGCATGCCATGTCACACCATGTGACATGCATTCCATGCAAGCCATGCATCCCATGCATGTACGTAAATCACATCGAATATAAACCTAGTTTATATATATGTCGATTCCAAATCGACTCATTCTAGCAAACACTTATAGTTCGTATTTTCGGCTCGTGTGTGACCCTGTAGGTATAATTATCGATCAATATTATATTGCTCCCAGCAATAAATATTATCTAATAATTATTTAAACATCCATAGACGACCTTATGACTTTATCGATTGCACACGTAGGATCGAAGGACATATCCCAACAAAAACCACACCATATGAACTTGGGCACTCCCGTATCCTGTTTGCGTGAAGCGGCTAGTGGGAGATAAGTTGGATAGTAGATCCGGCTTATGCCATTTTGTGGGGTATCCTGAACATTCACAAGGATACCTATTCTACTATATTTCTAAAACAAAATGTTTGTCTAAAGAAATGTTGCCTTCTTAGCGAAGAAGTTTCTATTCGATAGAAAAGGCAATATAGTAAATCTCGAAATAGTTCGAGAATATGAACCACACTATGAAGTTCAAACACAAGTACTTAGAGATGAACCAATTCAACAAACCACTAATATACCTCTTCATCTATCGGTTCGTAAATCCGAAAGTGTTCGGAAGGTACCTGGTAGACGGTTCCAACTTGATAATGATCAAGATAAAGTTGACGATGGATATGATCCAATAAACTTCAACTGATTCATATTAGATACGAATATGGGACATTGGCTTATTGCCATGAAATTCATAATGGACTGTATGTACTCCAACAAGGTTTGACCTTGGTAGATCCACCAAAGGGAATCGTTCCAAAAGGCTGCATATTGATCTATTAATTATGACGTGAGAGTATATATATAGAAAGGTGTGACCTTTAAAGCAAGGATGATGGGGAAAGAAGTTACTCAAAGACAATGTGTTGTTTATGAGGTAATCTTTTCATCAGTCGCTGTGCTTGAGTCCATTACAATTTTGCTGTCCATTTCTGCATAGTACAACTATGAGATATGGAAAATAGATATGAAGTCTACTTTCCTTGAATGTGATATTATGGAAGAGTTGTAGCGCAGCCGGAAGGCTTCATATTTTCTGGAAAGGAGCAAAAGGTTTGCATACTCCAGCGATCCATTTAGGGATTGAAACGAGCATCCCTAAAATGGAACATGTGTTTTAAATACAATAGTCAAAGCGTTGACCTTGTATAAAACTTGAAGGTACCTTGTATTCAAGAAGGTTAGTGGGAGCGCAGTGAAATTTAAGTGTTGTACGTTGATGACATACTAATCATAGGGATGATTGAGTGATGTTGCAGTCAACGAAAGCACGGTTATCCACACGTTTCTCGAATAAAGGATTTGAGGAGAGGCATCCTACGTATTGTGATACGTCACTATAGATATAGATCTAGAAGGATGCAAAGTCTTCTCAATCCTTGTACATAGAAACTGTTTCTGAAATGGTTTAGCATGGAAGAATCCTGAAGAGATTCTTGCCAATGTCCCATGTGGTTCATCTCTCGTAATTCGTGTGACTGTAATGTTGATGGAATTCGAGGAGATGAAATGGATAACACATATATCCCCGCACTAGGGAGCATTATGTATGGCATGCTGTGTACTAGACATGATATTATAAATGTTGTGAGTGTCACAAGTGAATATCAGTCGAACCCAAGACCGGCTTATTTGAAGTCGTGAAGGACGAAATCCTTGAGCACTAGCAATCAAAAGCATTAAGGAATTGTTCTTAGTCTATGGGAGGTCCGAGTTGAATTTAGAGGTACTTACGAACTCTAGTTTTCAACCGGATGTGGATGACTAAAAGTCGATATCGGGATTCATATTCGAGCTTAGAGGTGGTGTCGCATGCTGGAATGGTTCCTGCAACGACTAATGATTCTACCACGAGAACCTGAATATGTTGCAGCATCTAAAGCTGTAAAAGAGACTGTTTTGGACACGGAACTTTATCCAAATGTTGGTTATAATTCCGGACGCAAATAATCAAGTAACTTGTACTGTGATTATACGGTGTCCTGTAGCGAATGCTAAGGAACCGAGATCTCATCAGAAGTCCAAACATGTACTAGAGAAAATATCATGTGATCTAAGAGATCAATGACAGAGGTGACGTCTCAGTCGAGAGTGTCACTTCGGAAGATAACTTTGTAGATCCCTGTACCAGGCCTTTATCTGAATATGTCCGCGAGAAACATCGAGAGTCGATGGGACTAAGATTCATGGATAGTTGGCTCTAGGTCAAGTGGGAGATTGTTGGAATAAGTGACCGGCGAGCCAACGGTTGGCCGAGCGGTTAACCGTATTCCGTTATATAACGGTTTATTTCGTTAATTAATGAAACCTATATTAATGGCATATACTATATCTGCTCCCAATGTTGAATCATAGATATAGTCCTGTACGGTTACACATGTTGTATGAATTCAGTTTTGTGGAAACTGAGAGATAATTCTGTTAACGCAACGTAACTGGTCAAACTCAGTTCCTAGTCGATGGGTTACGTCAATAACAAGGATACCCGACCTTTCCCCCTTGAGACTAGCACTTAGTGTATGTGGGCTAATCTCGAGCCTCGGTGTTGGGACATCGACATACTTGAGTGGGTGCTCACTGTTGATGAGTTCACTGAACCCCCTCTCCCTGGAATCTCTAAGTGGTTATCACAAATCGAGTAGAGAATTCCATAATATAGTTGTACACAATTAATCCTTAAGACCCAGACATCACCGTGACTTCATCAGAGGACTAGCTGTATCGTGACATGTCTCTGATTCCCTGGAAAGGGAGTAAGTCGAAAAAGGAGACAATGTTCGTGTAGTTCGAAATCTAATGTGAAGTCTGTGCATGGTAGTAGGGGATCTGATCGCTTGATATAGATCATGGATGTCCTGTGTGTTCTGATGGTTCGTAGTCCCGGAATCTCTGGCCAGAGTTGAATAGTGAGGTGATTAGAGAAATGTGTTTCTCTGAATCAATCACGAATGGATTTTACGAAACCTAGAACGTACGCACAGTTATCAAACTCAACAAGAGATCTCGATTAACCAATATCTCTAGTTTGATCGGGACATATGTATCGGAGGGATCGTACTGTACGTTAACTATATTACAAGGTTCTTGCAGGCACTTCATTTGTATCTAGGGAATTAGTGAAGCGTGGCTGCTAGACGCTCGTCACTGATTCGTTGGGCACTGACTTGTTCGGAGATTAAATAATATGATTATTAATCTAAAACTCTTGGGAGTAGTTGAAATAAGAACAATATGTTGTTCGAATCACAATATGTTGTGAGCCCACGGCTAGTTATACACCTGAACCATTGAGGGTCACATTCTCGTGTAAACCGATCCTTGAATACGATCATGTATTAATTAACTGTTAATTAAGTACATATAGTCGGAGGTCAATATGATTGAATCCGAGATTCATAATTGTGATTATGAGTTGGAAATAATACTGAGCTAAAGAAAACGGACACGGTGGTGTACACTTTCTATTTTGGGAAATTTCCCGATTTAGCAGTACCCCTCAAATGGGCTTTCCGATTTTGTGAAATTGGAAATTTTTATTATTATCTCATATTGATGAGAAAATTAAAACGAGAACGAAAATATAATTGTTATATTTTTCGGAGATCAAATTGATTGTCAATTTTGGAGAAACGTAATGACGGCTAGTGAATTGGGCCAGCTAGGGTTAATGGATCCGATCCATTTGGGTTTGAGCCCAACAAGCTCCTTTCTTCACCTATAAAAGGAGCTCCATAGGCATGAGGTGAAGAGCTCAAAACCCTAGCCTCACTTTCTCTCCTCTCCTTCTCCCTCTCGTCCGCCCCCTCGGCCCCTCCCTCGGAGGACCGCCGACAACCGGAGCCGCCGCCCGACGCCGCCGGCAGCCGCCTCCCCTCGCCGGAATCCGATTTCGGCACCGTTTTTCCGGCCCGTTTTTCCCGTCGTATTCTCCCTTACGTGTTTCTAGTGCAATACGTAAGTTGGATTACCTATACCAGGTGAAACCTGATTAGACGAGAGACGCCGAAGGAACGCCCGAGCACAGCCCGAGTCGCGCCCGTGCGCTACAGCCGTGACACACGAGTCCAGCCGAGAGCCCCGCCACTCGCCCGGCTCTCCCCGCACACGACCCGTGCCGTCCCCGCATCGCATCCGCGCGACTTCCGACGAACCTCGTTTCCCTGAGGTACTTACGATTAAATTTAGATTTAATTGTTTGCGTTAAATGTTTGCGCTATGTACTGTTAATGTTTGCGCTATTGGATTTTTAATTGATAAAGAAAAATTAATTGTGATTAATTTAAATTTCAATTAAATTCAAATTGATTCGAATTAAATAATATGATTATCTTAATTTTCAATTCATGTTTACGTAATTAATTATATATGTGTAATTAATTAATTTGATTAATTTAATTGCACATTCAAGTTGATTAGAATTAAATAATATGATTATGATAATTGTCAATTGATGGAAATTAATGATGTGCAGATGTTTACATAAACTCAAATGGATTAGAATTAAATAATAAGATTATGTTAATTGTCAATTTGACGCAAATTAATTATGTCTGCATGTTTATTGTAATATATTAATATGATTAATATAATTGCGCTACGAGTAATATATTAATATGATTAATATAGTTGCTATGGGATGCATGAATTAAATATTTAATTATTTGATAATTAAATTAAATGGTGAATTATTGATTCTAATAGATTTGAATTAAATCAATTAATGCATGTAATATTGAAAATATGATTTTCAATAAAATAAAATAAATATAATGTAAAATGTTTACATTAATGAAAAACGGTTTTTCATAAAATTTTTGTTTTCCGCTGCCTATACATGCACGATCCCCAACAGACTCTCCACCACGTTCCTCAAACAGTAGCGAAAACGCTATGTATGGGCTTCATGCGTAGCTGTTTTCCAAGTAAGTAATTTATTTGTTTTGTTTATACTCTAAAAATACTTATATTTATTTTGAGTCTTCTACTCCACACTCATTCTTTTCACTGTACCATACTTCAGACTGTCCCTGCACGATCCTCCAATTCCTCCAGTGCTCGTGTCATTCTATTCTGGGCTAGGTCCTATCCCTCCGGTGTCTACTCAGAACAGCCCTGTGGGTGAGGCTATTAATGCAGTTGGCCGGTGCTGGACTACTGAGTTCAATGACTTGATGGACCACGACAACCATGCGCTTTCCCTGGCGCTCAAGCTAACCAGTCAAGCTACAGTGGCCATCGCCGGTGCTCATACTCGTACAGAGAAAATGCTCGAAGCAATCGTAGCACACGAGACCAATGCAAAAAAGCTCGAACAGCACATCAAGGAGCTCAATGGGGCATACAAATCTGCAGCCGGGGATCGGGACACTTGCCGGAAAGTCATTGACACCGAGCGAACTGAAAAGGCGACACTGAAGTCTGAGTTGGAGGAAGCCCTGAAGACTGTCAAAGAGGGTGAAAGGATGATGGAGCAAGCCCTGGACGAGACGTCCCGGGAGATAAAAGAATTGAAGGCCAAACTGGCCCAGATCGAAGCTGATCTAAAGGAGACCACGAATAACTTCAATAATGCTTGCGAGATGCTAGAGTCTCCAGCGCATAACCCTAGAATCTTATCTTACCTTCTTTATGTGACTGCTTATGTTGGAATGGTCAGGTCAGCGGCTAAGGAGCAGAACGAAATTTTCAAAGACTTTGCCCTCAAGACGCTCAAAGACTACATGAAGGCGGACACACTCGATGACCGGGTGCCGCAGCCATTCAAAGATCTTGAGGTCGAGTTCGGCATAGATATGAAGTGGTGGCTCACTTATGACAAGCTCTGCATGCCTGGTGAACTGCCCATTGCTACAACAGAAGAAGAAAATAAAGAAGATGAAGAGATGAAGGATGAGAAGGCACAGGATCTGGTTGGTGACGGGCCCAGGGGCATGCCAAAAGATTCTACCGTGACTCCTCCCCGTGATGGTAATTCCACCTCTTGAGTTTCAAAACTCGAGAGTCTGCAAAAATTTGAAGTCTCCCTGGGTGTGAAAAACCCAGGATTTTTAACCTCTTTTTATTTCATAAGTATTATCAATAGGCCTTCGGCCTCAGACAATTTCTCATGTTTTTATGGTGTGTAATAGCTTAAAACTTTAAGTTTTCGCCAGTTTTTGTTAGGATCCTCTCCTGGGGACCTCTTGAACAATTTGGGTGCGTTCGCACCTCTTTTTATTTGTAAGTTTTTGTTAGGATCCTTTTATTGGGATCTCTGAAAAATTTGGATGCGTTGCACCTCTTTATTACCCGGCATGGCTCTTTTCGTAATGTGTCAGCCTTTCAAAGTCCAGATAATTTAGCTCTATCTTTTTTTTAGATACTTTGAGCTCTTAACTTCATAGGTCGATTAAAGGTAAATGTTCTCTTCCTTATGGTACTCACTTTCGGCCCTGGTCCCATTCGTTTACCTCAATCGACTTCCTACAAAGTTTAAGTTTGGCACCGTCGGACTTTTTCTAAGCCTCTTGGATTTACCAAACACTTCGTAATTCTCCTTCCCGAAGGATTCTGAATCATCAGAATTCTAGTCCCCGAGAAGAGAATTCATCGGCCCCGGGTCTTCAAGACTCCTTTGGGGATTCCGGATTTAAATTTCCTTTACAGGAATCTTCCCTTGGTAAGGGGTTCGTCCGGGAGAAGCTCAAAAGCTCTCACCGGGATAGTATATTTATTTATTATATCGTCGTCCCTCATGAAGGGGTTGCTTGGGTGAAACTCTAAGTTTCTTCCCAGCAAAGATATAAATATCACCTGGGTACAGCTTTAAGCTTCGTCCCGGTCAAATATATACTTTACAGTATTTATAATTATCCGATATAAAGGGTTAACCTTGGTGAAGTTCTAACTTCCCTTTGGTCTAGTTATATTTATCACATGGGTTTGGCTTTGAACCTTCTCCCGGAGTGATTACATTTATTATTGAAATAAAAAATGATGAAGGTAAAAAGAAATTGACAGTGGTACATTACCTCAAGTTTAGACTTCAAAACCTTCTTTATAGATAGAGTTTGCCAACAAGCATTACATTTTGTTTCTTTATAGATAGAGTTTGCCAACAAGCATTACATTGTGTTTCCGCCAAAAGGCTTTACAACATTTTTAGCTCCCAGGCTAATGATAGAATTTTTTCAAGTGTAACGCATTCCAGCGATACTGATCTTGTAACGACCCTTATTTTTTTGAAACAGTGGAAGGTATAAATTTGGAAATTAAAATTTAAATGTGCGGGAATTTAATAAAGTGCGGGTGTCACAAAAAAATTTATTTGGATAAGTAAAACATTTTTACATTTCAGTCAACAAAAGAACTAACAACTTTTAGTAAGTAATTATATTACTCATATGTGTAATAAGTTTCGTATGTATATATATATATTTTATGAACATGTACTTATATATATATACAAATACAAGAAAGTACATAATAATATACATATACTAGCTCCAACACTAAAAAGATACACACATACTTACACCTAAATTAACTAGTACGTACTGACCATGTTATATAGTTACATATCATCATGTTACTCATATTTATAGTAGAAATTCATATGTATAAAGGAAGTAAAAGGAAAAGTAGTAGATGCATGCAACCGAAGGTTTTGAAATATCATGTAGGTATTAATATAAAGAAATATTACTATAATCTATTATTGAATATCATAATATACTTAACTGAACCTACATCTAACGACTAAATAATTTGAAACAATTATAAGTTAAATAAAATAAAGTCAATAGATGACATTTGAAGGTTTTGAAATCATAAAGAATGGCATGATATAAATTGCAAATAACAAATAAAGCATACTGAAATATTAATTTAATTTAATTTATCCTCCACCCTTGATCACTCTCCTCGCTCGTGTGTACCTAAAAATTGTTGTTATCGATAGGGTGAGCTCAATGCGCTCAATAGGGTCATTACCTCATCCAATACAAGAATCAAATACATGTATAACCAATGAACATAACATGAAAATATTGTAATTTTAATAAGAACATGAGATCCATTTAATAATCTGGATAACATGAAAATATTGTAATTTTAGTAAACATGAGATCCATTTAATAATCTGGATATTGCGAGTTGCGCCAACTATTGCGTTGGTCCCCTTCGACCATTTTCTCCGGTTTCCGGTTACAACGAAAAATATATTTTTAATAAATTCACATAAATGCACGCATAGAAACACACATAATGAAACAAGTAGTAAACTTAAATCGACAAAATGACACCTACCTTGATGAGCTGAGACGTGAACGTGAAAATCCAAAGTGCGTCTAAGACCTTAGAGGATGAACTAGCAATTCTTGAAACTTCATGGGCTGAATGTATAGTTTTAAAGACTTAATATGGATTGTATAATATTAGTTGAATTAAATATTGGAGTGGCCCATAGTTACCTTAAAGTCCAAGGACTTGTTTGCAATTTCTCCTTATTTTATGGATTCGGCTGTGAGGACTATTTAGAAATTGAGGACAGAAACTTGTTTTGCAAATCTTCTCTTTTCTTCTCACGACATCTTCCTTCGTCGTCGGCCTTGAAAGTCAGGTGGGGCGAATTTGCTTCTTATCTCGGAGGTAGTTATTCGACGAAAGCATAGTTTTGGATGGGGGTTGTCCAGCGGCTAATCTCGATCGGACGAGCAGGTTGTGGTTTGGGGTTCTTCGTTACGTCTTCGATCTACGGGCTAGACGTAACTCATCGAATGGTCTTCGGTTTTGAAGGAAAGTGATTCAAGGATGAGTTTTAGTTGTTTAGGGACTTAGATTTAGAGATGGGTTTTAGAATTCTGAGAGTATACAACTGGTATTCTTGGGCAGATTGGGAAGAGGCTTATGGCTCGTTTACGGGAAAACCGAATTCAACTATAGGCTCACGAAGGCTACGTGTTTGTAAAGAGAGGATGAGATGTGGTATTTATAAGGATAATTAGGGTTGTGTACACGGGGTGGTGTTGGAAACCTGGAGTAGGTTTCTTGGAAAACAATTAAATCATATATAACCGATTGAATTGAGAGTTTTAATTTTAATAAGATTTTAGTACTGGTTTGAGTCTTACTGTTATGGGCTAAAATATGTAGTAGTAATTGGGATTATATTTATTTGGTTGGATCACTAAAGTACTGATTACATAATTATAATTGTATAATTAAAATTAATGTTTAAAATTAATATTTAATTAAAATATATTCTATTTGTAGTTAACTAAATTTTTAATAGGTTAGATTATAAATTGGTAGATTTAATTAGAGGAATTTAAGGTTTTAGTAAATAAAATTTTGGATTGTTAAAGATCTTTTGTGTCGTCGAGTAGCTCTAGTTCATATACTCCGTTTTGGAGGCACTGGATTACTCTAAACGGTCCTTCCCAGGATTGACCCAGGGCCCCGGGATGAGCTCCCAGGATCTTTTTCAACATCAGATCTCCCACTTGGAAGTCTCTGGCCTTCACTTTGGAGTTATACCACTTTGCAATTCTTTGCTTGTTCATTTCATTCAACGAGTCAGAAGCTAACCTTTTTTCTTCCAAAAGGTCTAGCTCTCTACGGAGCGCTTCCTCGTTCTCACCGTCGGCTCCCTGGGCGGTTCGATGTGACAGCACCGTAATCTCCGCCGGGATCACCGCTTTGGTGCCGAATGCTAATGAATATGGGGTTTCCCCCGTAGCCGGTCTGGCTGTTGTCCTGTAGGACCATAGAACTTCTGGGAGTTCATCTGCCTATTTGCCTTTTCGCTCTTCGAGCTTGGCTTTAATGGTGTGTTTCAAAATCTTATTGACAGCTTCAACCTGTCCATTCGTTTGGGGGTGGTACGGAGTGGAGAATAATCTTCTGATTTTCCATCTCTCACAAAACTTCGCCACTTCTGCCCCGTCAAATTGTTTTCCATTATCGGAAATTATCGTCTCCGGTAAACCGAAGCGACATATGATATTTTTCCATAGAAATTTGATGATCTGTGCTTGGTCTATCTTGTTTAGTGATTCTGCTTCTACCCATTTGGTGAAGTAATCAACTGCCACTATGGCAAACTTTACCCCGCCCTGGGCCGTCGCCAGTGGTCCGATCAGGTCGATCCCCAACGGGCAAACGGCCAAGGACTGTACAGGGATCTCAGCATCTCCGGGGAAGTCCTAATGGTAGGTCCTATTACTTGGCACTTTACGCACTTACGGGCATAGCCAATGGCATCCTTCCGAAGGCTTGGCCAGTAATAGCCCTGACCCATTGTTTTATGTGCCAGGGATCTTCCCCCGGCATGGTTCCCACAGACGCCGTCATGGATCTCTTCCAGGATTCTCAGTCCTTCTTCCTTCGACACGCATTTCAGCAGTGGAAGGGAATAACTCTTCCGGTAGAGATCCGTATTTAGCAATGTATATTTTGGTGCTTGAATTCGCAATTGCTTTCCCTCGGTCTTGTCTGGCGGCAATTCCCCAGTATCAATGTACCTTAGGATTGGTGCTCGCCAGTCATCTCCGATTCCGGGCTGAATTGGCAGTTGTTCTGCTCTTTGATCTACTGAGGGAATCAATAACTTAGTCAAAATGATTTTTGATAAATCTGCTGAACCTTCTGATTAGGCTAGTTTTGACAAGGCGTCTGCCTGTGAGTTATGCTCCCTCGGGATTTGCTCAATTGTTATCTCTGGGATCTGTTTACAAAGTGATCCTACTAATTCCAGGTATTTGATCATTTGTTCTCCCTTAGCTTCATACTCACCAGTCACATGGTTTACAACCAGCTGGGAGTCCATGAATATAATTAATTTTTTTTCACCAACGGCTATGGCTAATTTTAATCCCGCGACGAGAGCTTCATATTCTGCCTCATTATTCGACGCCGGGAATTCGAATTTAACCGACTGGGTAATAGAATCTCCCTCAGGTCCAAGTAGTACTATACCGGCCCCCGAGCACGCTGTGGTTGTTGAACCATCCACGTACAGTTTCCACGCGCGTGATTGATTATTGCACTTTTCCGGGAACGTCAGTTCCACTATAAAATCGGCCAACACCTGGGCCTTTATTGCTGTCCTTGGGCTGAAGGTTATGTCATACTGACTTATTTCCAGAGCCCACTTCAGGAGTCTCCCGGTGACATCGGATCGGTGCAATACTTGCCTCAGTGGCATGGTCGTTAAAACCTTTACGGGGTGCTAAAAAAGATACGCCCGGATTTTTCTAACGGACACAATAAGGGCATAGGTTAACTTTTCCAACGGTGTGTACCGTAATTCTGCTTCATGCAGGACTTGACTCACAAAGTACACGGGAAGGTGTTTTATTCCATCTGCTCTCGTCAGAACTGCACTGATGGCATGTTCCGACGCGGCTAGGTACAGATATAACTTTTCCTCGGGCTTCGGAGCCACGACCACTTTGGGGCTGGATAAATACTCTTTGATTTGCTTGAAAGCTTCTTGAGCATCTTTTTTCCAGTGTAATTTATTTCCTTTGATGGATGCAAAGAAAGGACGGGTTTTGTCCCCCAAACGGGAGACATACCGGCTCAGGGCGGCCAAACAACCTGTTAGGCGCTGCACACCCTTGATATCCCGGGGTTCCCGCATGTCCAGTATGGCTCTGATCTTGGCCGGGTTGGGTTCAATCCCATGTTCCCCGACTACATGCCCCAGGATCATACCTTTCTTGATACCGAAATTGCATTTTTTGGGATTCAGTTTCATGTTATAGTGCCCCAGAATCTTAAAGACTTCTGCAAGGTCTTTTGTGTGATCCGCTTCATTCTTGCTTTTCACAATGATATCATCGATATATACTTCAACAGTTTTACCGATTAAATCTGTAAACATCATGTTCACTAACCTTTGATACGTGGCCCCGGCGTTCTTCAGACCGAAGGGCATTCTTTCCCAGCAAAACACCCCTTTCTCCGTGTAGAACGCCGTGTGCTCTATATCGTCTGGGTGCATCGGAATCTGATGATATCCTGCTTTGGCATCGATCGTTGAAAATATAGCATGACCTGTCAAGTTATCAACAAGGTGATCAATGTGTGGCATCGGAAAGTGGTCCTTGGGACATGCATTATTCAGATCTGTAAAATCTATGCACAATCTCCAGGCGCCCGCTGTCTTCGATACCATCATCGCATTGTATAACCAGGTGGCATCGCTCGAGGCTTGCCTCACCAGTTTATTCTCAATCAACTTGTTCACTTCCCCGGCCAGTGCTTCGCAGTTCTCGGGCCCCATTTTCCTTCGCCTCTAGGCTATAGGTTTTTTCTTGGGTCGATTTTTAACCGATGGCATGCATGTTTGGGATCTATCTTTCCCAAATCCGCACTTGACCAGGAGAAGGTACTCTGATGTTACCTGAGGAAATTTATCAGTCCGCTCCGAGTGTGCTCTGACATATGCGTACCAACGATAACTTGCTTATGAGCTCGCTCGGGATCCAACACTATGGAGTCTAAGTTTTCGACCACTTCCATGGCGGTTCCTTTTCGGTATTTGGTCCCCGTCCTGGGATCATAATTCTCGTGCTCTGGCCCCGGACGATCCTGAGTTTGGCTGGGGGAAGCTATTTCCGTACAGGGATCTTGCCCTGGAGAATTTGCTTCCGTTCCCGGAACCGACTCTTGGATCGCTTCGGGCCCCACGGTATTTATGACATCAGGGACCTGGGATTCCGTTCCTGTACCAGTTACGTCTGCCACTCGGGACTTCTTATTTTTCTCATTCTGTGAGTCTTTAGTGTTTTCCTCCAGTCTTTTCTAGGGATTATCACTCGTAGTTATAATTATGTTATGAAGATCACAGAAATACAAAAGACACTTCCTTGCCATTACTAGACCACCTCTAACGGTGCCAACAGCACCGGAGGGAGTAGGGAATTTTACACAATAGTAGTAGGATGAGGCTATCGCTTTGAAAGCGTCCAGAAAGGGCCTTCCTAAGAGTGCGTTATAGCCGCTAGCTCTATCTACTATTACAAATTCCAAGTTCCTAACCAACACAAGATCTGGATTCTGGGTGTCTTTCAGCTCCACCGGCAGCACGATCTTGCCAAATGGATGCACCTTGTCGTTGCCAAAGCCTTTCAGTATCAGATCGCACGGTGTGACATAACGGCCCAGCTTGCCCATTCGATCCAGGGCGTTCTTGTACAGAACATTACAGTGAGCTCCGTTGTCAACCAGAGTGCGAGACACATCAATTCCCAGGATCTTAGCCCTGATCACCAAGGGCTCGTCCTTCGGGAATTTGGCTTTAGCTTGATCCTGTGGCGTGAAAGATATCACTGCCGTATCACAGATCGTCGCGCCCTGTGAGGGCGCGGTAGCTACCAGAACTTCCCACATAGCAAAGTCTCTTTTGCGTTTCCGCTTGCTGTCTTCAGATAAGGGCCTGATACCACCAATCATCAGAACTTCCTGGACACCCTGTGGCCCTGGAACATTTTGATGCTGGCCCGGTACACCTTGTGGAGGGCCCTGGGGATTCTGTCCCCGTGGCTCATTCCCTACAGCCCCGGGACGGGACAGGTACTGCCACAGTTTCCCTTCATTGAACAACCTCCACAACTGCCTTAACAATTGACGACACTGGTTTGTAGTGTGACCATGTTTCTCATGGAAATCACACCATAGGTTCGGGTTCAACTTCTCTAGAGGAGTGTTAATAGGCGGGGGCTTGGTTAACACATCTACCCTCTAAGTCAGGAACACCTGCAAAATGGCCTCTGGGGCCTTACCAGTTTCACGCCGAATATTGGCTTCAGTTCCCTTATTTCATCCACTCTGGGATCAGTACCGGTTTTCACACCGGATTTCTTACCAATATAGTTTGGCCTCCGATCTGAAGAGAACGGGGCCTTCTTTTTGGTTTCTCCCGGGCTTCGTGAATGTCCGGCCAACCTTTGATATGCTACCTCAGCGAAAGCTTTCACACGAAATTCCTCAAAGGATTTTGGGTAATTTTTCATCATGCATTTGAACAACTTTGAGTTTCTCCTCAAACCAGTCATGGCGGTATGGAGTTTTAAATTCTCATTTATATCCTCTCCGCCAGCCAGGAGAATTTCCTCTACTCGATCCACATAGCTCTCATCCGACTCCTCATCATCCTGTTTTACCCCGAGCAGACGTTGGCTCTGTTCCAGTCTCACAGCCTTAGAGGCAAAATGCGTCACGAACCTGTGCACAAGATCATCGAAACATTTAATCGAGTGTGCAGGGAGGCCGGCGTACCATTTGTGAGGGACATCGCCCAACGTGATGGGAAAGAGTCTACAGCGCATCGCATCAGTTGCGCCGCGGCCGGACATGTAAGACCTGAACCTACTCAGATGATTCTCTGGGTCAGTTTTACCGTCATAGAATATGGATTGCATGGGGAGGATTTCAGTTTGCATGGATGCATGTTCAACTTCTGGGGCCAGGGGTTCATTTTTGTAACCTGAAGGTACATGCACACCCTGTCCCTCATTCATTCGTCTCTCCAACTCAGCATATTTCTGCTTCAGATCTACAATCTCCGGGTTCTCTGCCATAGCCCCTCGGGCCCCCATCACAGAATAACCCTCTCGATACCGTTGCATGTCAGTCTGGCTGCCTCTCCTTTGACGCTCCGTCGAAGTGGCCACAGATTCAGTATTTCGGTTTAGATCTATCACCAGGTGCTTTTTTCGCTCTCTCCTGCGGAGGCGTTTGACCTTCTCTGGAGCCACTGTCGTGGCCTGTCCAGGTGTCATAAAAGCACCGGTTGCATGTTTCAATGGAGTTGTTAAGACATATTTTCTGTGCATAAGTGCATGCACGGCTTCATCAATTTTTTCTGGAGTGTCCAGATTTCCGAATTTGATTGGGAGCGGAGCCACGGCGGGCGTCGACGACCCTCCCAAATCATACGGGTGCAAACGACGAGCACGGCGGCGAGAACGATGACAGCGAATAGGAGTTCTTACCTGAGAATCCGAGTGCAGATCGGTTTCTGCATGGCCGCCGGCGGGGCTGTCCTCGTCGACAATCTGGATCGGCGGCGGTGGCGCGTCTCGGTCGACGGGTTCTGGGTCTACATTAGCCGCTGGAGCGTTGGGATCCTCGATAGCCGCCTTGCCTTTGACGTCGCGCCGCCTGCCAGAATCAACAATCGTCGGACGCCGTCGCGCCTTCCCTCTCGTCCGCCATTTTTGTCGCCGGTTGAACCTCGAACTCCGATGCGTAAAACCTGATCTCCTTCTAGCGCCACTGTTCGGACCCTTTTTCTCTAAATTATTCTATTACTGGAACGGGGGGCTTCACTTTTTTGTAATTTCCAAATACTATTAAGTAAAGGAAATAAAATGAAGAACACTATGATGTTCATGATGGAGTTATATTCTAAATGTCTAGTTTAGTGACAATATGGAACTCCTTATCTATGTTTTTTTATTATCTATTAATCAAACTGTTGGCATTTTGTCTATCATGTACTTTATGCAATAGTCCTAGATATATACGTTGTAGACAGTATGGCGTGAGGAGACACGCGGAAGATCATACTGTCGGTTACTCGTATACTATCGAACAGAAGCTCACGACTTAGATGGACAGGGACAATCCATCGGTACGTCGTAGTGTGACTGGGTAATAGTTGGTCTTGACTATCATGTTACACTCGTACACTTGGTGTATTGAGCAGGAGCACGGGAGGGCGTTCGATTTATACTAATCGAAGTAATCGAACTAGACCTCAGAAATTACGGATATACGAATTCCTAATCCCTATATAATTATAGGTGCGTGTGTCCAATTCTCGGTTCTTTAACTTGCCAATGAGTGAGACTAATTGATTAGTCGAGATACTCGGTAAATTGGGAATCGTAATTGTACGCACGGCATGCTATAGATTATAGACAGGAAACCGTGTCCCGTTTATCGGGTTGATGATGTCCCCGAGATGAGCTCATAAAGTTTATCATGTAAACCCTGCAGGTGGATTTGTTCCACATGATAATAAGGTTGAGTGGTACTAGTCTCGGATAATAAGAGACGAGTTAATTTAATTATTAGTAATAAAATTAATTCGTGGACATACGATATCTTAAACACGGGGAAGGTCGTTTATGTAATTTCAGCGGAATTATTATTGTTGAAATAATATTAAATTAATTTCGGGAATTCAATTATTATTTTTTAGTTGAGTGAATAATAATTAAAATTGAAATCGATTAATTAAGGAATTGCTTTTACGTATTCCAAGTTAATTAATATTTCAATTTAGCCCTTAATTAATTTACCTAAGGTCCCTAACGTAACTCTATATAAATCCCCTCCCTTGCCCTCTCTTAACCTACAGAACGCCGCAACATTTAATTTTGTTGAGAAAAAATAATTGCGTTAGCGCAAATATATTTTTCTCTGTAAAATTAATAAGGTTAACGCAATAATTTTTCTAGAGAAAAATAAATCTGACGCTGGTTGAGAAGAGAGAGCATAGACGGGAGAACTCCAGCGGATCGTTGCCCATACAACGGTTGGAGACGGGATCAGAGGCATACGTTAGAAGCTCTAAGGTCTCAACAATTCGACCGCTAAGGTATGAGATCGAATCTCTAAATTCCGCATTTATTCGATCTCAATTTGTCTCGTTAACCATACATTGAACAAAGATCGGGTTCCGGGAGTCGTGGGTTGTATTCCTCGATTACTGGGGGTTCTAGGACCTCCGGAACGGTAGTCGGAAGAGGAAAAACGGCCCGGAAACGAGCCCGGAACAGCAGGTCGCGCTGCTGTTCGCACTGCTGAAGGGCAAACGGCGACCGCCGTTCCTAAACGGCGACCGCCGTTTCGTCGTTTTTCTGGCAGCCCGCTCCGGCTCGCGCGGTTGTCCTTCGGGGCAATGGCTGGGCGTGAATCGGGGCACGGGCTGAGTAAGTGAACGGAGTAATGGACCTGGAGGTCGACTGGGATCGTTCGGATGTTCGAGCGATCGAACGAACGCATCCCGGGTAGTCGATTTCCAACAGTTCATCCCCATTTCCAGATTTCCGACTACATACATTCTCCGATCTATAACTTGTCCATTCAAATAAATATCTTGGTACCCTTCTTTAATCACCCCCGTTCTAGTAATAGAATAATTTAGAGAAAAAGGGTCCGAACAAGTTTTTGAGTACAAAAAGAAGAAGAAAAATTAAAATTAAATTGGCAACCAATTGGGGATTCTTGTTTACTAAAGATCATGCCACATGTCAGCATTAGATTTGTCTAAAACTTATATTTAATTTCTATTCATTTTCTATATTAAAACTTATAGTACATTACATATATGTATTTATATCTTATAAAAAATAAAATAAAAAATTTTAAAATTCATAATTTTAAATTATCTATAAATAGAGTATAAGATTTATATTGTTTCATAAAAACCAAAAAATTAATTTTATAAATTTTATTTCAAAATTTTACTTCATTTTTTCAATTTCTTAAAAATATTTTTTATATAACTAAGTAATATACTTATTTTTTTTTAAATATAATGAAAATTGATTATATGCATTAAATAAATAAATAATTTTAGATTGGGTTGAGTTATTAATAAAGTTAAAAATTTTATAAAATGGTTGATGTTATAGATCGTGTAAGTAAAACTAAAATAAATTTATTAAAAGTTTGAGTTTGATTGAGTTGCTAATAAATACTACTACGCATAGTCTTAGCATCTACGTCAATAGTTAGACCTAGACGCTAATAGCCCGATTCACCGAAATGAATACTTTCACAACTGCGTTTTGTTGGAATTTTAGCATAGTTTTTTTAATTTAACGATTAAACTATGGGGGCTCCACAGTCAACGAAATTGCTAATTATTCGAGTGTTATAATTACTAAAATCCATGTAGTGCTGAAAGAATAATTGTTGTACATTGTATTGTAGTTGAAAGTTAACATATAAAAGAATAAATATTAAAATATTTATTATTTTATGTTATATTGCTAAAATGTGTAAAGGAAAGTGTCTAATTAAAAATTAATTAATTTTATTAATTAAAGATTAATTAGTTAATTATATATTATATAATATATAATACGTGTGTAGTGTGTATGTATGCATGCGTTAACATGTGAGTGCATGTACATGTGCATGTGTACGTGAATGCATGAATCAAAATTAAACTCAATGTTAATTAATTAGTGTTAATATTGAATGGAGGTGACTATTGAGTAATGACTATTGCTGTGAACATGAGAATTCAAAAGGCACCTTTTCGGTCATGTGTTTATTCGAACGGTTGTGTATTGGTTTTTCAATGCATTTCGAATACTATATATAGTCAAGCTCATTTCATTATTAAGCACCGATATTGAATCAAGAGTTCAATATAAACACAACACACAAAGTTCTAAGGACACGATTTGAGTTATCGATATTCTTTTCAGTTTTCTTTTCTTTTAATGCATAAGAATTCTCTCTGTTTCTTGTTCGTCAGATTCAGTATCGTGTCCTTCGATACTGTCTTATTTGCTGTTTTATCTTGGGAGACCTTTGTCTGTGATTCCGTAAAATACTAATACGGGGCAAATTCGCCTTAAAAATAAAGAGTCATTTTTCAACTCAGTAGTGTAATATTCTTAATACAGAAATAACCCCAACACATTTCACACGATCATATATTTTAAAATGTTAGACCAAAAAGTGACGTAGTCAGTGTGTTCCTTCTAAAGAGAAAAAATGCTTCACATGGCCATCAAATATGTACTACACAATCATATATTTTAAAATGTTAGACCAACAAGTGACGTAGTCATTGTGTTCCTTCTAAAGAGAAAAAATGCTTCACATGGCCATCAAATATGTACTGTACCGCGCCGCACTATGTTTTCAAATTTATCAAATTTATATACTTATTCAATATTTATATAAATATAAATTATACATAGAATAAATAAATTATAAATGCCATGGAGTACAAAAATAATAATAATGTTTGAAAAATAAATTGAGAATAAATATAATTTTATACTTTAAGATTGTTAAAATAACAATTATTATGATTACACTAACAATTATTTTACAATGTGCATATTCAATATTTATATAACAGTCAATTATATATAGAGCACAAAATTAATAATTATGTGCTAAAAAAATTATATTTAATATTTATATAAAAGAAAATTTTATATGATGCACAAAAATAATAATTATTTATTATAAATGTTTAGTTTAGTGCAACTACGGAACTCCTTATCTATGCCTTAGTCTATACATAATTCAAGCATGATTGCATTTATTGCAATAGTCCTTGATGTATACGTTGTAGATAGTATGGCGTGAGGAGACACGCGGAAGATCATACTATCGGTTACTCGTATACTATCGAACAGTAGCTCACGACTTAGATGGACAAGGACAATCCATCGGTACGTCGTAGTGTGACTGGTAGATAGTCGGTCTTGACTATCATGTTACACTCGTACACCTGGTGTATTGAGCAGGACCACGGGAGAACGTTCGATTTGTACTAATCGGAGTAATCGAACTAGACATCAGATATTACGGATATATGAGTTCCTAATCCCTATATAATTATAGGTGCGTGTGTCCAATCGGTTCTTTGATGTGCCAATGAGTGAGACTAATTGATTAGTCAATATTCTCGGTAGATTGGGAATCAGTATTGAACACACGGCATGCTATAGATTATAGACAGGAAACCGTGTCCCATTTATTGGGTTGATGATTTCCCCGAGATGAGCTCATAAAGTTTATCATGTAAACCCTGCAGGTGGATCTACTCCGCATGATAATAAGGATGAGTGGTACTAGTCTCGGATAATAAGAAATGAATTAATATAATTATTAGTAATTAAAGTTAATTCGTGGACATGCGATATCTTAAACACGGGGAAAATCATATATGTAATTTCGGCGGAAATCTTATTGGTAAAATAATATAGATTAATTAATTGGGAATTCAATTATAATTTTATAGTGGAATTAATTATAATTAAAATTGGATTTAATTAAAGGTTTTCTTTTTAAGGACACCGGTTTAATTAAATTACAATTTAGCCTAATTAATTAATTGTCCTAAGGTCCCTAGTGTGGCCTATATAAACCCCTCAATCTCTCTTCTCCTAACCTAACTTACGCAGCTTTTATATTTCTTCACAAGAGAAAAATAAGAGAGAAAAGAAAGGTTTTGAGAGAGAAGAAGAAGAGAAGATCCTGGTAGATCGTTGCCGACACAACGTCCGGAGTCAAGGGCTAGGATACACACTAGAAGATCTCAGGTGTTCGCCTATTCGGCTTCTCCGAATCACGCAACAAAGGTATGAAATCGAAACCCTATTTCCGCATCGTTTCTATCTCTTCTCGTACGTAATCATACAACTAATTCCAACACCAAGATCGGGTTCCAAGGACCGTGGTTGATGTTCTCAGATCATTGGGCGGTCTCTGGCCGCCGGAGCAGTGGTCGGAATCGAGAAAAACGGCCAGAAACGGGCTTGGAACAGCAGGGTCGCGCTGCTGTTCGCGACGGGTGTCGGCCGACAAGGGCATGTCGGACGACACCAGGTGGTGTCGGACGACACAGAGGCCAGCAGCCTCTTGGTTTCGCGCGGTTGTGCCTCTTGCATGATGGCTGGGCGTGAACCGGGTATGGGGCTTCGTCGTGAGCACAGTAGGCACGCTGGAGGTCGACTGGGCGTGTCCGCATGTTCGAATGGTCGAACGGACTCGTCCCGGGTAGTCGATTTCCAACAATTGTTATCCGAGCGAGGTTTATCGGTTTGTTGTATTGTTCGTACGATTTGTCTTGCAGGTTGAACCCGGTTATTATGGCCAACGTTGTGATTGTATGTGCTTTAATTTGTGGTTTGATTAAACTCTCGGGCTTGTCGAGATTGTTTTTGTTTTGGAAACGTTGCTTGTTTGTAATATATAAAAACGACGGGTTGAGTCGTTAGGTTTATTTATTTTTCGTTGTATCCGGGACATGTATAGGGTCGATCACCTTGTATAGGATCGATGCCGGATTTAGTAAGTTTATTCTTGTAATTTTTCTTGCTATTTGGTGGATTGAGACGAGACCGAAACCCGGAGAAACGAGGATCGAGGAGAACGAACCGGCAACGGGCAGCCATCGAACACACCCCATGTTTGTGATGGGCAGCAGCGGGCCTGGGGTTCGTTCGACCCCACGGACGACACAACGAGGCTCGAGACGAGGCTCCAATGGGAGGAGTTCGTCTCTTGACCCTCGAGCGAGTCGGTGGTGGATCGAGACCGAGACGAGCAACGAGATGAAGTTCCAAGACACGTGCATTGGAGAATACTTAAGGCCATAATAATCGGGGCCACGTTAAATGCTTTTTACGTGTTTTACTTGCTTTTATTATGCTTAATTATTTTATGCATGTTATCCCTTATCGTAAAATACTAAGTGAGAGAGGGATTGGAAACAATCCCGCGGTCTCCATTCTCTGTTTTGATGGTGATGTGTATTGACTTACGAGTTGGCTTTAGTGTCATCCTTCCTATCGGATAAATTCGATACACGGATATCACTGGATCAAAATTCGAAATTAATTCCACTTATAGAATTTAATAATTATATTTTTCAAAAGCAATGCCTAATTTGTTTTTCAAAGACTAATTTCAAGTCGACTCATTCTCACCCCGGGGAGTGGAATGGAGCCAGAGCCACTTGGTTATGTCGATGACACAAATTAGAGACTTTCGAGTCATTCGATGACTAGATCGATTGTCTGATTGGCTCCCTCACCTAGTGAGAGATAGGGCTCAATTGCATGATTGATCGCTGGTAAGAAACTTCGAGTTTCACTTACGAGATATCAAGCTTTGATTAATAAAATTGTGAAATTTAATAAATGTAAGAGTCAATTAACAAAGTTGTTTGTTTTAGTAAACGTCCACACTATCGTGGCTTACTAAATGGAAACGATACTTTGGGTTAATTGAGAATCTATGACATTTAGATAAATGGGATTCAGTTAATAAAGTTGTTTGTTTTAGTAAACGTCCACACTAACGTGGCTCGCTAGATGGAAACGGAACTTTGGGATTAATTGAGGCTCGACAGTTATAGAAAGTCGTGGAGGACCGCATGTCAACGTAAACGTCCACATGAACGTGGCTTGCGGTGGACATGTAGTTCCCGAGCGGTGGACTTAGTACTGAGAAATGGTATACACTTAGGTACGCTTTATAGTATACTCCCCATCGGAGTCACTGCTATAATGATGTACGACCGAAGTAAAAGTCCAATTATAAAATCGTTTGGATTCGTATACGTTCACATGAACGTGGCATGCTAGTCTGATGGGATTTTGGAAATGATTGGTAGTTTAATGATATTATTTGAAGGAAATGATATCGAATTAAACTCATTGTTTGTTTTATATGGTATTATTCCCATTAAAAGTCAACAAACTCACTGACCCTGATTGTATGGATTGGAGATGAAACTTGGACATTGTCCTAACTGCAGAGGAGTACAAATATGTACTCCAAGTCGATTGACCTGCTGAGCCAAATGATGCTTCCACTACTGAAAGGAATGCTTCCACTACTGAAAGGAAGCTCATTGGAAATGGATCAAAGCTGATGAGATGACGCGGAGTTACATTATGGATTCCATACATATGCATCGTATTGCATTCCATACCCTCCTTGCATCATTGGATTTGGCATCATGTACGACACTTGTTGTTGTCCATTCATGTTCGAATATCCATATTGTTGAGGATACACCATGTGGGAATACATTTGGAGATGTCCTTCTTCTTGTAGCTCCATGCACACTCAAAGTAGAACGTTAGAAATAACAAGAAAATTACTCTAAACTAACTAAATGAAATATGAAACTAAAACTAACAAACACTTAAAATAAGACTACCCGTTTCCCCGGCAACGGCGCCAATTTTGATTAGACATTTTTCGTGTGCGTCTCTCGTCAAAATCCGAGGTCAGTTGTAGTTTGACTCGGTATCAATCCAAGGAAACGGAAGAGTAATATTCAAGTGAATGTTCATGTTAGAAGCATATGACATAATTCTAAATCCTAAATTCAAGTTGTTCGACAATTAAAAATATCAAAAATGAAAATACAAATATGAGAAAACGACTTGGACGATGACAATCAAAACATTAAAAATAATTTCACAAACACTCAATTAAATCAATTCAATCAACACACGAAAGTCAAGCTCCCGGTCGGGTTACTTCACTCGTCGTCACACGTTTAATCCACTTAGAGGTTCGCTCCCGATCGGGTTACGATTCTAAGATTATGTTGACGTATTGAGATCAATCAAGTAATTGCTAGTTATTCTTGTTCGTTCATCATATCAGCATCCAAGATGAAAATTTAGTTCAACATCTTGACAAAGTATTTAGCAACGATAATCAAAAGAGACATGATCATGAATTAAAATAAGACAATGCATTAATAAAAATAACATCAAAGCAATTAGAAATCTAGAAGATTATTACAAGAAGTTGAAATCATGAAAAGAAGCAAAGCAAACTAAAACAAATAATTGAAATCAAGTTTAAAGTTCAAACTAGTAAAAGTAGTGGCCGTAGAACTTGGATCGTGCTTCTCGACTCGTGAACGTTGCCGTTGTCAATGGCTTCGTCCCCTATCTTTTCCCCAAGTTCAGAAGGCGGAAGTTAGCTTTCCAATGCAAAAAGAATCACTTAAATCGGACTTCAAACGCCCAAGAAACTGCCCCGTAACCGCCGATGTCGCGCCTGTCCAACCTCGTTCGGCGCCCGCCGATGCATTTCAGCGACCGCCGATGCATTTCGGCGACCGCCATTTACGTTTCGGCGACCGCCGTTTTGCCCAAAAGTCTTGGCTGAAAATCTGACTTTTTTCGGCCCTTTCGGCGATCGTCATTTCGTCTCCGGCGACCGCCGTTTGAATTTGGCGCCCGCCATTTCTCCTTTGGCGCCCGCCGTTTTTTATTCTCCAGCCCTTTGCTCGATTTCTTCGACTTTCTCGACATCCGACCTTCAAAAAGAACTCGAACCACTCCAAAATACCCCGTGAGATCCAACACACACACAAACATCAAACACAACAAAAAGACATGAAAACTAAACAACACAACATACACTCGACACTAAAAACACAAACGAAAAACGCACAAATACTATATAAATCACCCCCCACGCTCAAATCCTTGCTAGTCCCGAGCAAGGTAAAATCATCCGAAAACGTTTTTGCACAAATTACCTACTTAAACTCACTACGAACCATTTACCAACCACTTGCCATGAACGAGAAAAATGAGAAATGCAATATCATGTCACTCGAGCTCACCTAAACTCTCTCAAAATATCTCACTCGAAAATGAAATGATGTAAATCATGCAAGTAAATAAGATGTCACTTGCATACTCAACAAGAAAGCTCTCCATCTCAAAATGAACATCAATATACAACGAGACATGCATATACACAATATCACAAAAATAATCTCATACTTTGACCAAGGAGAACAAGAATCGGAACAAGATTGCAAACAAGGTAGGCACGGGTAATAGGTGAGAATCGAAAGAATAATAACTCAAATAGATCGCTCTTGACAACCTCCTACACCAAATGTACTCACACACTCCCTCCATCACCAAATGTAAATCGTCACAACCCCCCTTTTAACTCCAATGTACATCAATGAATACATGATCTCGATAGGCTATTATTATTCTTATACTCCCGTTTTTTACTTATTATTTTTCTTATATTTTTTTTTTCTTTTTTTTCTTTTTTTTTTCTTTTTTTTTCTTTTTGCTATTTGTTTTTTTTATTCCATCCCTCGTCAATTGTTTTCACAATCAAAGAGTATTCGTTTTTTTTTATTATTAGGGAGTAAGCTTCTTTATTATAGCATGCCTTTATACGAGAAAACACGTTACACTTTATCACAATCCCCTATTAACCCCTTCAAAACAATCTAGCATCACACCTTCAAATTCTCACATCCCTCGTGGAACTCTCGGGTACAATAAAAGGCACCATGTAGGCTCAAAAGGTAAACTAGGGAGTCCCTCGACGGGCACGGTCATTATGGGAATTTTTTCAAATGTGGAGGTAATCCTAGCAATCTTGAACGTCATTTTCTATTCTCAACCAAGTCAAAGCACTTCATATAACAAGTGATATAACAAACAATCCAACATGCATTCTCAATCACCAACAAAGTACTCTCATGTTCACAACTCGAGGAAATATATCAATACGCTCCAAAGAAAAATAGGCTCAAAAGCTCACATGTATATATAGCAAGGGAAAAACTCATGAATATCACAACTCATTTTCTCGACACACAACAAGTAGTACATCCTACAAACCGAGTGAGTTCAAGCAACAACTTGACCATATCCACATGCAAACACACCACATTCGGGACAAATCCAATTTTTGAGCGTAGAGAAGTAGTTTTTCAACAAAACAACAAACTCACAAACTAAACAAAAATAACTACACCACACAAAACAAATAAAACACCAACACATATATACAAGACAAAACATAAAAACTAAAAATAAAAAGAAAACACACCTAGGTCGTGCCGAACACGACCTTTCTCACATATCGGGTGGTGGGTAGTTTGGGTTCATGGGCTGCCAAGTAATTCTTGAATCACGATCTCGTTCCTAGCCTTTATTCTTGCTCAATTTTATGTCGAGAGATTGACTTATTTCTCTTCTCACATCAGCCCTTCTTCTTGTCCAGTCGCCAATCCTTGTCGTCTTCTACATGCGACTTACTTTCGAAGTACCTCTTCTTCTTCTCTTCTTCCTTGCCTACTCTTTTCTTTGGAATCAAATGAATCGGAGGCACCCAATCATCTGATAAAGTAGGTGACCAACAAGCCAACCTGTAGCTGTGGTCGAACCTAATTTATTATTTAATTAATAAATATTATCAATTTATTTCGAAATTATGAAAGATTATTAATTATGATTAATTAAGGCATATGATATATATACTCCCCATGTTGAATCATAGATATAGTCCTGTACAGTTACACATGTTGTATGAATTCGGTTTTGTGGAAACCGAGAGATAATTATGTTAACGCAACGTAACTGGTCAAACTCAGTTCCTAGTCAATGGGTTACACCAATAACAAGGATACCCGGCCTTTCCCCCTTGAGACTAGCACTTAGTGTATGTGGGCTAATCTCGAGCCTCGGTGTTGGGACATCGACATACTTGAGTGGGTGCTCACTGTTGATGAGTTCACTGAACCCCCTCTCCCTGGAATCTCTAAGTGGTTATCACTAATCGAGTAGAGAATTCCATAATATAGTTGTACACAATTAATCCTTAAGACCCAAACATCACCGTGACTTCATCAGAGGACTAGCTGTATCGTAACGTGTTTCTGATTCCCTGGAAAGGGAGTAAATCGAAAAAGGAGGCAATGTTCGTGCAGTTCGAAATCTGATGTGAAGTCTGTGCATGGTAGTAGGGGATCTGATCGCTTGATATAGATCATGGATGTCCTATGTGGTTCGTAGTCCCGGAATCTCTGGCCAGAGTTGAACAGTGAGGTGATTAGAGAAATGTGTTTCTCTAGATCAATCACGACTGGATTTTACGAAGCCTAGAACGTTCGCAAAGTTATCAAACACAACAAGAGATCTCGATTGACCAATATCTCTAGTTTGATAAGTACATATGAATCGGAGGGATCGTACTGTACGCTAACTATATTACAAGGTTCTTGCAGGCACTTCATTTGTATCTAGGGAATTAGTGAAGCGTGGTTGCTAGACGCTCGTTACTGATTCGTTGGGCACCGAATTGTTCGGAGATTAAATAATATGATTATTAATCTGAAACTCTCGGGAGTAGTTGATATAAGAACAATATGTTGTTCGAATCACAATGTGTTGTGAGCCCACGGCTAGTTATACACCTGAACCATTGAGGGTCACATTCTCGTGTAAACCAATCCTTAAATACGATCATGTATTAATTAACTGTTAATTAAGTACATATAGTCGGAGGTCAATATGATTGAATCCGAGATTCATAATTGTGATTATGAGTTGGAAATATTACTGAGCTAAAGAAAACGGACACGATGGTGTACACTTTCTATTTTGGGAAATTTCCCGATTTAGCAGTACCCCTGAAATGGGCTTTCCGATTTTGTGAAATTGGAAATTTTTATTATTATCTCATATCGATGAGAAAATTAAAACGAGAAAGAAAATATAATCGTTATATTTTTCGGAGATCGAATTGATTGTCAATTTGGGAGAAACGTAATGACGGCTAATGAATTGGGCCGGCTAGGGTTAATGGATCCGATCCATTAGGGTTTAAGCCCAAGAAGCTCTTTTCTTCACCTATAAAAGGAGCTCCATAGGCATGAAGAAGAACACACCAAACCTAGAGAGCTCTAGCCCTAGTCTCTCCCTCTCCTCTCCCCTCTCTCGCCGCCGCCCCCTTCGGCCGCCTCCCTCGGAGGACCGCCGCCCGGAGCCGCCGCCCGCCGCCGCCGCCGCCAGCCGCCGCCTCGCCGGAAATTGTTTCCGGCGCCGTTTTTCCCGTCGTATTCTCCCTCTCGTATTTCTAGTGCAATACGCGAGTGGGATTACCTATACGAGGTGAAACCTGATTTGACGAGAGACGCCGGAGGTTTAAACGAGCAACGCCCGAGCACGACCGAGCCAAGCCCGCTCGCGCCCGAGCGCCGCCGCGACAAGCCGAGAGCCACCCCGGCTCTCCCCGTGTTCAGCCCGCACGCCCCGCGTGCATCCCCGCGTCGCATCCGCGCGACTTCCGACGAACCTCGTTTCGTCCGACGAATCCCTAAGGTACTCACGATTAAACTTGGATTTAATTGTTTTGCGTTAATTGTTTTTGCGCTAAGTACTGGGATTATAATTGACAAATAAAATTAATAGAGATTAATTTAATTGTTAATTAAAAATCAATTTGATTTGAATTATATAATTGTGATTATGTTAATTGACAATTAATTATGTTTGCATGTTTGCGTAATTAATTAAGTAGTGTAATTAATTTATATAATAAATGTAATTGCGCTACAAGTAATTAATTTATATGATAAATTTAATTGCGCTAAGATTTAATTTGTGTAGTATGGGATGCATGAATTAAATATTTAATTATTTGATAATTAAATGGTGGATTATTTATTTAATAGATTTGAATTAAATCAATTAATGCATGTAATATTGAAAATAGGATTTTCAATAAAATAAAATAAAATAAAATAAAAAATTTGTTTTCCGCTGCGTATACATGCATGATCCCCAACAGTGGTATCAGAGCGTAGGTTGTGAAATTGATTAATTGTCTATGAATATAATCACCTTTAAGCATGCTGTTTGTTGAATTGATTGATTTAATGTTATTTGATTGAGACTCAATTGTTTCTATTAAGATATTTATTTTTATCTAATATTTCAAATAATGCCTAATTTGTTGTTAAGTAACGATTCATTGTCGAACGTGAATTCACCTCGGGGAGTGATTCATCTAGACTTGTTTTTGTTAAAACAAATTAGAGATCTTCTAGTCATATGATGACATAAAATCGATGATCTGCTCGGTTAGAAGATAGGGTCGTTTGCATTATGAATCGCTGGTTAGAAGCTTCGAGTCTTCACTTACGAGACATCACGTTTGAGTATTGGGATATTAATAAATTGAAATAGAAAAGAAGTTTCAATATTTAATTTAGTGAAATTATTTATTGACCAATTAAATAATGATTTAAATATTCGATCAACAAGGTGATAGATTAATTATTTGATTTAATTGTTAAATCAAGTTAATTAATAGAGCACCAATTTAATTTACATACCTCGTTTTAATTGTGATTAAATGCTATGTGAATTATATGACTTATGTGAGATATATATATTGTGATATATATTATGATCGTATGTACTCCATTAGGATGGCCTATAGAGAACATAGTTGTTAGGAATCAACAATCGATCGCTCACTCAATCTGATGAGATAAATAATCATGTAGTCCTCCATTCTCTCCCGAGAATGTATATCAAGCCATAAAGAAGAACCGATGTGTCGTTCTTTCTTCTTTCCTTCTGCCGACGGTAAATCATGAGAAAGCCACTTACAAGTAGTATGGTATGCCGTGTTAGCGGGGAGTACTGCTTGTGAGTCAAGCTGTGATTTACCGACATATAATGGAGACGTGTTAGCCACGATTCCCTTAGACTTGTGCAGTCGGATAGATTAACTATGGGTTGTGCACGTTTATTGGAATCCAACTTTCACTTCTCATATCGGTGGGTCGGTCTTGACACATGGTTGACTTTGAAGGGTACGATTAACGTAGTTCATTGTCATGGTGAGGAAAAGCTAACTTTAGGATCACATAGAGATGTGATTGAAAAATAGTTTTATACCCTTGGGTAAACATAACTGGGCTAGATTAACTACGAGTTATGGGTTACGCCTTTGGACCTAAAGCCCATCTAAGGAAAATTAGATTTTCCCGTCTGTTCACTAGAGGATAGTGGAATTCGAAAAATTTAGTGGGAGGCAATTAAAATTCCTAAAAGTCCTTACAATTTTAATTGCAATCATAATTCGAACTATCACTAATTAATCTTCTTAAACTTTTCTCAGTAATCATGTCTAAGAATCCCCTAGCGTCGATCCTCGACCAAAACAAACTCACTGGCCCAAACTATCTTGATTGGCTACGCAATCTCAAACTTGTGCTGCAACTTGATCACCTTACTTATGTCTTGGATGATAAGTTTGACTTTGACCCGGACCTCGATCATACTGACGAGGAGAAGAAAGACATGGAGATATGGAAAGAGGACAATAATACTGTCCGGTGCTATATGATAGCCGCCATGTATCCTGAGCTTGCTAGGAAATATGAAACGTATGAATGGGCTCATGATATCAAGATTCATCTTGATGGCCTGTACAGTGAGAATATTAGGACCGCGAGGTTCACTGCTACGAAGGAGCTGACCACTATGAAACTGCGCGAAGGGGTTTCTGTCCACGAGCATGGTATCAAAATGATCGGTCTCATTGAGAAGCTAGTGAAATTCAAGGTCGTCCTACCTGAAGAGCTCTCGGTGGATTTGATCCTCCTGTCTCTCCCAAGTTCGTATGAACCGTTCATAGTGAACTTCAACATGAACAAACTAGCACCACCTCTCGAGGAGCTGCTTAACATGTTGGTCAGTTTTGAAACGACTATCAAAAAGGAGAAGTCTGTTCTCATTGCTTCGACTTCTGAGAGGAAGCGTTCCTATCCGAAGAAGAGGAAAGAAAATGTTTCTTCCTCGAGCAAGATGGTCTACAAAAGGAAGAAAGGTGGATTTAAGGACAAAGTCGTCAAATCTGTTGATGACGTTTGTCACCATTGTGGAAAGAAAGGCCATTGGCGCCGTAACTGCAAGGAGTACCTTGACCAGAAACGTTCTGGGAATGGTACGTTTTACATAGAAGTAAATTTATTCTTAAATTCTTCTTCATGGGTATTGGATACCGGTTTTGGCTCACATCTCTGTAATGATTTGCAGCTCATGACAAGAAGTAAGAAGCTCAAGGAAGGTGAGACCTTCTTGAGGATGGGAAACGGAGCAAGAGTTGCTGCTGAAGCCATCGGGACTATTTACTTAGATGTTTCTAATTCTCGTTTTAAATTAGTTTTGAACAATTGTCTTTACGTTCCATCACTTATTCGGAACCTTATTTCTATTCCTGTTTTGGATAATGAAGGTTATTCTTTTGTTTTTGGAAATTCGATTTGCCTTATACAAAAGGACGATAAAGTGATATGTAAGGGACGTCTGTCAAACAATTTATAAGAACTTAACTTAAACGAGATCCCTGTTAATGTGCTAACAGCAAAACGAAAAGAAATTAGTCTTAACCCCGCACAACTTTGGCATGCCCGACTAGGACATGTTTCCCTGAGACGATTGAATGAGTTCCTAAAGAAAGGACTGTTCACACATGATGATGTGAAATCGCTCCAAGCTTGTGAAGCTTGCCTAAAAGGGAAAATGACCAAGTCTCCCTACAAAGGGACAATGGCACGTGCTGAAGGTCTTTTGGATCTGATCATACTGACGTGTGTGGTCCACTAAGTGTTAGTGCGAGGGGTGGATTCAACTACTTCGTAACCTTTACCGATGATTATTCAAGGTATGGTTATGTGTACTTAATGAAGCACAAATCGGAAACTTTTGAAAAGTTCAAAGACTTCCGACATGAAGTAGAGAATCAACTTGGGCTTCGTATTAAGCAACTACGATCCGATCGTGGTGGCGAATACTTAAGCGCTGAGTTTATAGACTATCTAAAAGAGAATGGGATTCTCTCTCAGTGGACTCCTCCTGGAACACCCCAGTTGAACGGAGTGTCCGAGCGTCGTAACCGAACCCTGTTGGACATGGTTCGATCTATGATGAGTGTCACTGAGTTACCGGCGTTCTTGTGGGGTCACGCACTCCTTACAGCCGCCTATTTGCTGAATAGACTTAACACTAAAGCAGTTAAATCCACACCTTATGAACTTTGGCATTCCCGACAACCCACGTTCAAACATATAAAGATATGGGGTTGTCCCGCTTACGTGAAGCGGCTAGTGGGAGATAAGTTGGATAGTAAATCCGACTTATGCTACTTTGTGGGATATCCCGTGGATTCCATGGGATATGAATTCTACTATGTTTCTGAGGCAAAAGTGTTTGTCTCGAGAAATGCTGTGTTCCTTGAGAAGGAATTCCTAGCGGATGGAAAAGGCAGCATAGTAGATCTCGAAGAGGTTCGAGATGACGACCCACAAACTGAAGTTCATGCACCAGTCCCTGAACCAGAGCCAATTCAACAAACCACTGATACACCTCCACGACCGACAGTCCGTAAATCCGAAAGAGTTCGGATGTTGCCTGATCGGTTGTTCCTCGTTGATAGTGATCACGAAATCATTGATGATGGATCCGATCCTAGAACCTTCAATGAAGCCGTATTGGATACGGACAAGGGACATTGGATTACTGCCATGAAATCCGAAATGGACTCCATGTATTCCAACAACGTATGGACGTTGGTAGACCCACCTAAAGGAATCGTTCCAATAGGCTGCAAGTGGATCTATAAAAGGAAAGTTGGAGCTGATGGAAAGGTTGCGACCTTTAAAGCTAGGTTGGTGGCAAAAGGATATACTCAAAAGCAAGGTGTTGACTATGAGGAAACCTTTTCACCAGTCGCTATGCTTAAATCCATTAGGATTTTGCTGGCCATCTCTGCGTGGTACGACTACGAGATATGGCAAATGGATGTGAAGACCGCGTTTCTCAATGGGGACATTGAGGAAGAAATTTATATGGCGTAGCCGGAAGGCTTCATATCTCCTGGAGAAGAGCAAAAGGTTTGCCGACTCCAGCGATCCATTTATGGATTGAAACAAGCATCCCGAAGTTGGAACAAACGTTTTGACAATACAATCAAAGAGTTTGATTTTGTCAAGAACCCGGAGGAACCTTGTGTATACAAGAAGGTTAGTGGGAGCGCCGTGACGTTTTTAGTGCTATACGTTGATGACATACTACTCATTGGGAATGATGTAGGTATGCTGCAGGCAACGAAAGCATGGTTGTCCACACGTTTCTCGATGAAGGATTTAGGCGAGGCATCTTACGTATTAGGAATACGAATCTATAGAGATAGATCTAGAAAGATGATCGGCCTATCACAATCCTTGTACATAGAAACCATTTTAAAACGGTTTAACATGGAAAACTCTAAGAGAGGGTTTTTGCCAATGTGTCATGGAATTCGTCTCTCAAAAACCATGTGTCCAGCAACGGAACTGGAAATCGAGCGGATGAATCGCACACCATACGCATCCAGTATTGGAAGCGTGATGTATGGCATGCTATGTACTAGACCTGATATTGCACATGCTGTGAGCGTCTCGAGCAAATATCAGTCTAATCCTAGACCGGCTCATTGGAAAGCCGTGAAGGACATTCTTAGGTATTTGCGAAATACCAAAGAGATGTTCTTAGTCTATGGAGGTCACGATTTGAAAATAGAGGCGTTTACGGACTATAGTTTTCAATCTGATGTGGACGACTCTAAGTCGATATCGGGATACATATTCAAGCTGAACGGAGGTGCCGTCTGTTGGAAAAGTTCCAAGCAGAAAACCACGGCTGATTCCACCACCGAAGCTGAATATGTTGCATCAAGTGAAGCTGCAAAAGAGGCTGTTTGGATACGGAACTTCATCCAAGAGTTGGGAGTCGTTCCGAGCGCAAGTGATCCAGTAACGTTGTACTGTGATAACACGGGGGCCGTAGCACAAGCTAAGGAACCGAGATCTCATCAGAAATCCAAACATGTACTGAGGAAATATCATCTGATCCGCGAGATCGTTGAGAGAGGTGACGTCTTGGTCGAAAGAGTCACTTCGGGAGATAATATAGCTGATCCCTTTACCAAGCCTTTGTCTAGATCTGTCCACGAGAAACATCGAGAGTCGATGGGACTTAGATACGAGAGCAGTTGGCTTTAGGTCAAGTGGGAGATTGATAGAGTAGGTGACCAACAAGCCAACCTGTGGCTGTGGTCGAACCTAATTTATTATTTAATTAATAAATATTATCAATTTATTTCGAAATTATGAAAGATTATTAATTATGATTAATTAAGGCATATGCTATATCTACTCCCCATGTTGAATCATAGATATAGTCCTGTACAGTTACACATGTTGTATGAATTCGGTTTTGTGGAAACCGAGAGATAATTCTGTTAACGCAACGTAACTGGTCAAACTCAGTTCCTAGTCGATGGGTTACGCCAATAACAAGGATACCCGGCCTTTACCCCTTGAGACTAGCACTTAGTGTATGTGGGCTAATCTCGAGCTTCGGTGTTGGGACATCGACATACTTGAGTGGGTGCTCACTGTTGATGAGTTCACTGAACCCCCTCTCCCTGGAATCTCTAAGTGGTTATCACTGATCGAGTAGAGAATTCCATAATATAGTTGTACACAATTAATCCTTAAGACCCAGACATCACCGTGACTTCATCAGAGGACTAGCTGTATCGTAACGTGTTTCTGATTCCCTGGAAAGGGAGTAAATCGAAAAAGGAGGCAATGTTCGTGCAATTCGAAATCTGATGTGAAGTCTGTGCATGGTAGTAGGGGATCTGATCGCTTGATATAGATCATGGATGTCCTATGTGGTTCGTAGTCCCGGAATCTCTGGCCAGAGTTGAACAGTGAGGTGATTAGAGAAATGTGTTTCTCTAGATCAATACATATGCATCGTATTGCATTCCATACCCTCCTTGCATCATTGGATTTGGCATCATGTACGACACTTGTTGTTGTCCATTCATGTTCGAATATCCATATTGTTGAGGATACACCATGTGGGAATACATTTGGAGATGTCCTTCTTCTTGTAGCTCCATGCACACTCAAAGTAGAACGTTAGAAATAACAAGAAAATTACTCTAAACTAACTAAATGAAATATGAAACTAAAACTAACAAACACTTAAAATAAGACTACCCGTTTCCCCGGCAACGGCGCCAATTTTGATTAAACATTTTTCGTGTGCGTCTCTCGTCAAAATCCGAGGTCAGTTGTAGTTTGACTCGGTATCAATCCAAGGAAACGGAAGAGTAATATTCAAGTGAATGTTCATGTTAGAAGCATATGACATAATTCTAAATCCTAAATTCAAGTTGTTCGACAATTAAAAATATCAAAAATGAAAATACAAATATGAGAAAACGACTTGGACGATGACAATCAAAACATTAAAAATAATTTCACAAACACTCAATTAAATCAATTCAATCAACACACGAAAGTCAAGCTCTCGGTCGGGTTACTTCACTCGTTGTCACACGTTTAATCCACTTAGAGGTTCGCTCCCGATCGGGTTACGATTTTAAGATTATGTTGACGTATTGAGATCAATCAAGTAATTGCTAGTTATTCTTGTTCGTTCATCATATCATCATCCAAGATGAAAATTTAGTTCAACATCTTGACAAAGTATTTAGCAACGATAATCAAAAGAGACATGATCATGAATTAAAATAAGACAAAGCATTAATAAAAATAACATCAAAGCAATTAGAAATCTAGAAGATTATTACAAGAAGTTTAAATCATGAAAAGAAGCAAAGCAAACTAAAAAAAAAAATTGAAATCAAGTTTAAAGTTCAAACTAGTAAAAGTAGTGGCCGTAGAACTTCGATCAAGCTTCTCGACTCGTGAACGTTGCAGTTGTCAATAGCTTCGTCCCCGATCTTTTTCCCAAGTTCAGAAGGCGGAAGTTAGCTTTCCAATGCAAAAAGAATCACTTAAATCGGACTTCAAACGCCCAAGAAACTGCCCCGTAACCGCCGATGTCGCGCCTGTCCAACCTCGTTCGGCGCCCGCCGATGCATTTCGGCGACCGCCATTTACGTTTCGGCGACCGCCGTTTTTCCCAAAAGTCTTGGCTGAAGATCTGACTTTTTTCGGCCCTTTCGGCGGTCGTTATTTCGTCTCCGGCGACCGCCGTTTGAATTTGGCGCCCTCCATTTCTCCTTTGGCGCCCGCCGTTTTTTATTCTCCAGCCCTTTGCTCGATTTCTTCGACTTTCTCGACATCTGACCTACAAAAAGAACTCGAACCACTCCAACATACCCCGTGAGATCCAACACACACACAAACATCAAACACAACAAAAAGACATGAAAACTAAACAACACAACATACACTCGACACTAAAAACACAAACGAAAAACGCACAAATACTATATAAATCAATCAAGCCATGACCATTACCTATGATATGATGCTTAACCTCAAGAAGTTTTTGGTTATCAGGACAGGACAGCCGGGTAAAATGCAATGAGGCAACTCATGACGGCCATCATGTCGGAAGGAACGCCCGTGAGGGATCACGTTCTTAGAATGATGGGCTATCTGAATGAGATAGAAATTCTGGGAGCAATTATCATTGGGGTAACCCAGGTCGATATAGTGCTCCAGTCTCTGCCGAGAAGTTTTGAGCAGTTCCGCCTGAACTATAACATGAATAAGAGGTCTTATTCATTGACGGAGCTCCTGATTGAACTTCAAGCGGCTGAGGGAATCTTTAAGGGCTCTCAAGCACTTGTGGCTGAGAATTCGGCTCTTCTAGGCCTTCGGGCGGCAAAAGGAAGAAGCAAAGACGGAAACCCAGTGGGCCTAATATATCTGGACCACAGAATGGGACAAGCAAGCCCAAAGGGCAAGTGCATCCGTTGTAAGCAGTCTGGATACTGGGAGTTTTAATTGTCCTCTCAAGCAACAAGAAGTTGACTCTTCCTTAGTCACCGAAACATGTTTAGTGGTGTTATCTATCAGTACCTGGTGTGTGGATACGGGAACCACTAATCATGTCTGCACTTAAATGCGGGGGTTCCAGGAGACCCGGAGACTTAGAAAGGAAGAAATTATAACCTACATAGGCTATACTGTTAAGGTAACAGCCGTTGCAGTGGGAGATGTTAAATGTTTTAACGGTAGGATTTTAGTTCCAGTAAATTGTCTTTATGAGCCGGCATTTAGAAAGAAATTTCATTTCGGATTTCTAAATTGGCTTAGAATGGATATTACGTTTCTTTGGATAGTTTCATACTTATCAGAGTAGGAAACGGGGATATTATCTATTCTGGTACATTGATAGACAATTTAATACTAAATCCATATTCTTCCACGATGCAACAGACCGGAGCTAATAACACACTGTCGAAACCCAATAAGAGTAAAGATTCTTCTAAGATGAATCAAATGTACTTATGGCATCTTAGGCTAGATCATTTTAACTTGAGTACGATTCAAAGGATTAAAGCTGATGGACTACTCAGCTAGGTTGAAGGAAAGGACCTTCCAACCTTCTAATCATACTTGGATGTTTAAAGGGAAAAGATCCAAGAAAGTACTAGAGTTGATTCGCTCTGATGTATGCAGACCTCTTTGAGGAGTAAGGCATACTTATGAGAAAATGGGATTTTCTCTCAACTGACTGCACCATTTATGCCTCGGCATAATGATGTGTCATAAAGAAGAAATAAGACTCTTATAGATATGGGAAAGTAGACAATGAGTTATACGAAGTTACCTAATTCGGTTTTGGGATATACCTTGGAAACAGCGGCGTTTATCCTGAACTTGATTCCTTTGGAAACTTGTACAAATATTCGGGTGTTTATAGGATACCCTAAGAAAACGAATTGAGATATGTAATATAGTCCAAAGGACCAGATGTTCGTTGATTGCATCAACGTTTCGGTTCTTAGACATGGACTATATATGCAAAATCACAAGCCCAAGAGTAGAGTAATACTTAATGAGCTTAGAGGGACTGATCAAAACTTAGAACCAGCCAAACTGAGTAGTTCACTACTATAATCTTTAGTCACTAAAGATACACCGGAGCGTCGTCGTAGTGGGAGGTTTGTTATACAACCCGACATGTTCATGTTTATAGGAGAGTCTTCGGACTCATTACCAGGAGAACATGCAGCCGTCCCCTGGACCTATGACCAGACGCTGAAAGATCAAGATGCTCAGTCTTGGCAAAAGGCGATCAAATCTGAGATTGAATCTATGGATTCAAATCAGGTCTGGGATCTTGTAGTACCGCCCAAAGGTGTAAAAGCCATTGGTTGCAAGAGGGTGTACAAGAGGAAAAGAGGGTCTGACGGGAAGGTGTAAACCTTCAAGGCTAGGCTTGTTACGAAAGGGTGCACTCAGAAAGAAAGGGATCGATTATGAGTAAACTTTTTTCGCCGGTAGCTATGCTAAGGTCGATCCGGATTCTTTTGTCTTTACATGGAAGATGGAAGTCAAGACGGATTTCCTTAATCAAAGTCTTGACGGGACCATCTATGTGGAACAGCCAGAGGGATTCATCGAAAAGAGCCAAGAGCATTTGGTAAGCAAGCTTAATCGATCTTTGGATTGAAGGAAGCTTCAAGATCTTGGACACATGCGGATCTATAAGAAAATCCATTTTATGGATTTATTCAAGGCATGTTTGGGTACTGTGTGTAACAAAGAAGTGACGGAGAAGATGTGGTGTTTTCTCATTATTTATGTAGACAACATCCTTCTAAATTGGCAACAATATGAAGATGTTATCGGACATAAAAGGATGGTTGTCCGAGCAATTCAATATGAGGGACTTAAGAGAATTCTAGAATGTTCTTGGCATCAAAGTTATAAAGGATCGCCAGAAAAGAACATAGAACTTATCTCGAGCCTCATACATAAATACAATTCTTGCTCGTTGCAGCATGCAGAATTCCAAGAAAGGTTTTACCTTTTAGATGTGGAATTATTTATCTAAAGTTTTGTGTCAGACACAATAAGGAGATAAATGAAAAGTAAGCAGTTCCCTACACCTTGACGGTGGGAAGCTTAATGTATGCAATTATGTACACAAGACTCATATCTACTATGCCGTGGGCATGGTGGTGAGATATCATAGTAATCCTGGAAAGGATCACTCGACTGACGTAAAGAACATGTTTAGGCGCCTGTAGAGGACCAGGAAATATGTTCTGAGTTACAAAGTAGTCAAGTTGTTTCCTTTGGATTCAATAGAATTGGATTTCCAATCAAACAGGGACAGTTGAAAGTCGAAGTCAGGCTATGTGTTCTAACTGTGAAGTGTAGCAGTCACATGGAAGAATGTAAAGCAGCGATGCATTACGGACTCTACCATGGAAACTGAAAGGATAACGGCCTCTGGGGCAGTTAAAAGGTCAGTGTGGCTCCAGAACTTCCTGAGAGACTTAGATGTGGTTTCTAGTTTGCCCAAAGCTATTTTGAATAGCGATATATTGGAAAACTTGAAATGCCACGTGTCCACAGTGGGAGATAACACGTAGAGCGCAAGTACCACCTGATTCGAGAGATCGTCTAGTAAGACGATGCAGTTGTCACCTAGATAGCATCGAGAGGATTGCCTGTTAAAACCCGTTCACAGAGGCTCTTCCAGCGAAAGCGTTGGGTAGGCGTGATGAGGATATGGCAATCTGATGTTTGGGAGATGGCGACTAGACTTTTAGTATAAGTGGGAGATTGATGGAGTTGTATTCTAAATGTCTAGTTTAGTGCAAATACGGAACTCCTTATCTATGCCTTAGTCTATACATAATTCAAGCATGATTGCATTTATTGCAATAGTCCTTGATGTATACGTTGTAGATAGTATGGCGTGAGGAGACACGCGGAAGATCATACTATCGGTTACTCGTATACTATCGAACAGTAGCTCACGACTTAGATGGACAGGGACAATCCATCGGTACGTCGTAGTGTGACTGGTATATAGTCGGTCTTGACTATCATGTTACACTCGTACACTTGGTGTATTGAGCAGGACCACGGGAGGGCGTTCGATTTGTACTAATCGGAGTAATCGAACTAGACCTCAGATATTATGGATATATGAGTTCCTAATCCCTATATAATTATAGGTGCGTGTGTCCAATGCTCGGTTCTTTGATGTGCCAATGAGTGAGACTAATTGATTAGTCAATATTCTCGATAGATTGGGAATCAGTAATGAACACACGGCATGCTATAGATTATAGACAGGAAACCTGTTGGAAATCGATATCCCGGAATTAATAAATCAATTAAAATTAATTATCTAATTAATTCCGACCGAAATCCTTCGGAGATCGAATATCCGGAATTGTAGAAGTTGCGGAACAACAATTCCAATCGACTCCCGGTTGCCGGAACATCCCGCCACGAACCACCACGAAGCCGGACTCAACCAAAACTTCAACCACGGTCGAACCCGGGCTGTTCGGTCGAGCCCTCGCAAGGGTTCGTGGCTGTCCTTGGCAGCCGCCTAGGGCTGCCCTTGGCAGCCCGCTGGGCACGCCGAGAACCCACGCGACCAGCCACGGGGATGCTCGAAGCATCCCGCTGACGCCCCGCGTCGTAGCGAGTCCCGCATGGGCTCGTGGGGCTGATCGCAACAGCCCCGTAGCGCTGCCCGAACGCGGAGGAGGGGCTGCTCGCCGTGCGAGCAGCAGCGGCACCAGCCCGCTGCCCACGCGATCGAGCACGCGCTCGATCGCATCCCCGGCGTCCAGCCGGGGTCCTTCTTGCGTCGCCGGCGGTCGAAGCCCTAGGGCTCGACCGCCACCCTCGGCGTCCAGCCAAGGGTTCGTCCTCTCGATCCCGGCGAGGATCTCTCGACCTCCCGCGGTCCGGTGATCCTCGATCACCACCGCTAGGTCGATCCTCGTCCCCGGGTTCGTACGTCCCTTGGATCTTGTTCATGATATTTTCACGATAATTAAAACGATAAAATCATAAAGAGGGTTTTACGATTTACCTCGTTCTCGTTGTTCGGAGAAACGTAGAACTCAATTTGATGACCTTTGAGATCTTCCCACGTATTCCTTGCACTAGCCCGGACGTCGTGTGGGCAACGATCTACCGAACTCCATGGATCCTCCTCTCTACTTTCTCTCTCTAGAATTGTGATCTTCAAGTTATGAGAATAGAGAAGACCATGAAGTGCTTTTATAGGCTACGTAGGGGATCTTAAGGAGGTGGAATATTGGGCTTCCAATATTAATGATTAAATTGAGCCCAAGCCCAAATCTATTAATCCATTAATATTAATTAATTCTATTTTCCACTATATAAAATTAATTGCACTCCCAATATTAAACCATATTATATCAAATAATATTTCTCCGGTAGTATTATTTATTCCGTGTATTTAAGATATAAATATCCATGAATAAAATTAATTTATTGCTAATTAATTTATTCATCTCTTATATCCGAGACTAGTACCATTCAACCTTAATTATTATGCGGAACGAATCCACCTGCAGGGTTTACATAATAATTCCTTATGAACTCATCTCGGGGATATTATCAACCCTTCCGGGATACACTTTCCCGTCAAGTATTCACGGCATGTCATATATAAAATATAGTGACCCAACTTAGCCGGTAATTAACCCAATAATTAAATCGGTTAATTCCTTTGGTAAATCAAAGTCACTTATATTAAATATACACACCCGCAATAGTTTCGGGGATTAAGAATAAAATACACTGAGACTCGAATCGATTATCGCCGGCAATCCTAATCGATGAATCTCAACGATCCGCTTAATACACCAAGTGTACAAGTGTGATAAAATAATTAAGACAAATTATTTTCTCTCTCACACAACGACTATACCGATGGATTGGTCCGTGTCCATCTAGGTCGTGAGCAACTGTTCGATTAAATACGAGTAACCGATAGTATGATCTTCTGTGTGGGCCCGACACACCATACTAACTACAACGTATAGAATCCAGGACTATAATTTTCATATATTTAATTATAAATAATTAAATGCAAATAATTGTTCATTTAATTAAATAGATTAATGGCAATGGATCGTGAGTTTCCTTTACTTAAATCTAGACATTAAGTACACAACTCCAACAATCTCCCACTTGTACTAAGGTCTAGTCATTTCCTCCAAACTCCCGACTCCCATACTCATCACGTGCTTAAGTTGTACTTCCAAGAAGTACTATGTGAATGAGCACTCTAGGTTGCCGCTCTGAAGTTATCTTGGTGACTACAGCGTCGTCTCCCTCGACGATGACTCGTATCAGGTGGTACTTGCACTATGTGTTATCTTACACTTATGGACTAGTGATTTCTTACCATTTGCCATTGCACCGCTATTTACATAGCCTTTGGCAAATTAAGAATCACATCTAAGTCCCAGAGATTATCCCGGAGTTATACCAAAACTTCCGCTGCCTCTGAGGCTGCTATTTGGTTACCCATGGCAGAGTCCGAAAAGCATCGTGCTTATCACTCTTCCATGTTAAAACTCCTTCTCCTTCAATAGTGAAACACATAGCCTGATATCGACTTACACCGGTCCTCATTCGATTAGAAATCTAAGAGAATGTAATCCAAAGGAAAAACTCGTCTGCTTCGTAGTCTAGAACAGTACTTCGAAAGTACTTTTACGGCAGTCGAATATTCCTTTCCAGGATTACCTTGATATCCTCCCACTATGCTAACCGCATAGCCGATATCAGGTTCTTGTTTTTCAACAATGCATTTATTAAGCTTTCCACACTCAAAGTGTAGGAAACTGCTTTCATTGCTTCTATCTCCTTTTGTGTTCCAAAACACATATCCTTAGATAGATGCATTCCGTCCCTGAAAGGTAACGAACCTTTCTCGGAATTTTGCATGTTAAAACGAACCATAATCATATATATGTAAGATGTCCAGGAGAAGTACAATGTTCTTTTCTTGAGATCCTAGATCTTAAGAACATGCTCTAACTTCTTCTTCATCTCATATATCGATTTTTCTAGACAACCATCATTTTATGTCTGACAACATCTTTACATTGTTACCAATGATAAAATGTCATCTACATAAAACCTCCGAGAAACACCACCTTGTTTCCATCACGTTTCCCATACACACGATTCGTCTATGCTGCTTTGTTTCAATCCATAAATGGATCAACTAAGCTTGTACTCTAAATGATCTCGCCTCTTAGCAATAATCCTTATTGCTCTCCAAGAAGGCACATTTAGATCTAGTACAGCCTTCATGTAGATCTAGGGATCGATTTCATGTATACTAGGTCCAGAGTCCGAAGACTCTCCTAGTCTTATGAATATCTCCGGTTGTCCCACAACCTCCCACTACAATGGCGTTCCGGTGTATAAACAGTGATAACAGTAGGTGCAGTTAGTGGTGTACCGCTACTCGGTTCGGCTGGTTCTAAGTCTTAATCTTTCTCTATCATTTCAAAGTATTATGTCACCTTGGGCTTGTGGTTCATTATATAGTCTTTCTCTAAGAACCGGGCGTTAGAACTTATAACGTCCTTCTGGTTCATAGTACTATTGAACACACATCTTTTGTTCTTCTAGGATATTCTACAACCGCATTTGAATGCGCCGTTGTTTCCAGACATATCCATAGAACATAGGTAGTTCCGTATAACTCATAATTTTACTATTTCTGTAAGAGTTCCATTTCTTGTTTACGACACACCATTTCTACACAACAGTGTATGGTGTAGTCATTTGGGATCAAATCCCAATTTCTGATCAGTATGCCATGCATTCCTCAGATAGGTACTTGCCTCCGCGATCAAATCGCAGGCTACAAATGGATATACCTTGATGGTTCTCCACAATTTCTTAGTGTCCATTGACTTGTCAAAACACTTGCTTTTGTGGCACATCAGGTATTCTAATCCATTTCTCGAGTAATCGTCAAATGATGTACTCGTACCTTATTGTCTGAGTAGGCATAGGTCTGCATACATCAGAGTTAATCAATTCTTATACTTGTCCGGATCTTATATCTTATATCCATAAAGGATTGCTTAGTCATATTATCTTCCAAATTAGATTCTTAGGTCGGAAGGTCCATTCCTTCAACTTAATTGATCAAAAATCAATTTTCGACCTTTGAACTTCTTATTTGAATAAACATGACTCAGCATAAGAATCCACAAGTATAATTGATAAAGAAATCTCTTATTAGTAAAACGAGTTTCATACTACGGTTCGTTGCATCGTGGTGGACTCAGGATTCATCATTTATATATTGCTAGCCAATGTACCAAAATAGATAATATCATTATTTCTTCTTATAACCATCAAATGATTAAAAGAAATAAAATATCTATTTATTAGAAATCCAGAACAAAGTTCTTTCTAATATGAAAGGTACATAAAAGCAATAACTCAAAATGAAATCCTATAAAATGTCCTCCATTGCAACTGCTGCCTCCTCTACAGCATTGCCCATGTAGACTACGATTTCTTCTTTTCCAAGTCGTTAGGTTTCCTAGAACCTCTGCATTTAAAATGCACATACCGTCAGTGGTTCCATATCTACACACCAGGTTCCGGTAGATAATACCACTGACTATGTTTTACGACTAAAGAAGAATTTCGTACTTTCTTTGAGAGGATAATCAGACTTCCAGTACCCAGACTGTTTGCATCGAGAACTCTTGCCTCATGGCTTTCTCGTCCCATCTCGTGGTCCAAGAAACCTAGGACCACTGGGTTTCTTTGCTTGCTTTTCCTTTCCCCCGATTTTTTCCCTTAGGTTCGAAACCTTTGGCATTGGCTACAAGAGCTTGCGATTTCCGTCTCAACTCGTCTAAAAGGTCAATCATCTCAAAAACGTGTTTAAGCGTTTCCTCGAAGCGACTGGCCTTTATGAGTATCCTCATCGCTTCTTGTCTAGCCGCCTATGTCAATAGGCTCGGGAGGACAAAGCTTACTGAGTACTAACCAGTACTCTTCAACAGTCTGAACAATGTCTAGATCTCTATTCCAATCATTACATTTAGGGACCAATGAGTTTAAAATCCTTACGTATCACATAAAGTGGGTTCAAAGCCATTTCCTAATCTATGAGCACATATAATAACAAACAATCGATTTAATTTCCGATATTATCTCCCTCAAATAATATCATTAAACCACTAATCACCTCTAAAATCCCATCAGATAAGGCAAGCCACGTTCGTGTGGACGTTTACCTATCCAAATGATTTAGCAATTAGATTTCCTTCGGTCGTACATCAATTATAGCGTTACTTCGTTGGGAAGAATACTATAAAGCGTACCTAAGTGTAAACCATTACTCAGTATCTAAGAAGATTGTTTGGGACACGTATATTCACCGCAAGCCACGTTCGTGTGGACGTTTACGTTAACATACGCTCTTTTACTCCCTTCTATAACTGTCTACATCAATCGTTCCAAAGTCCCATTCAATGCAGCAAGCCACGTTCGTGTGGACGTTTACTACACCAAAAGACTTTTACAATTGACTCCCAATTACTTGAATCATTTAATCTTGTAGATCAAGACGCGGAGAATCATAAGTGAAACTCGAAGTTTCTAACCAGTGATTCACCATGCGAACGACCCTATCTCTCATAGAATGAGGGAGCCGAGCAGACAATCGATCCATCTTCAAAAGATGGTACAACTGCCTCTAATTTGTGTCCTCGACATGACCAAGTGGCTTTGGCTCCATTCCACTCCCCGGGGTGAGAATGAGTCGACTTGAAGTCAGTTTTGGAAAGACAAATTAGGCATTGTTTGATAGACTTAATCAATGTTTCTCGTAAAAGGAATTACAAGAATTCTCCTCCAATGACTTGTCTATACGAACTTCAAAAGTCCATAAAAGTCACCAAGAGAACAGCAATGGAGACCATGGATATGTTTCCATACCCTCTCCCACTTAGCTTTTTATAATAAAGGGATACGCTATCTAATGCATAATTAAATACACATAAGCATGCATACATGAAATAAAGCACATAGAATATTATCATATAATCAAAATAATACTAGAATATTATTCTCCGACTATTATGGCTTTATCGCATCTCCGTACGCATCTTCTAGTCTTTAGTCTTCGTTCTTAAATGCTCCATGTGACGGGAATATTAATTCCAATATTTAAATCTATTTATTTTCAATTAATCCAAAAGTTACTTAATTCGAAAATTAAGTCAATCGAATAAATCAAAAATAAAATTAAATATTATTAATATTTTTATTTATTTATTTTCCTATCTAATTCTATTAAATCTCTAGAATAATCTATCCAAGACCCACTTGGAATATTCTAGAAGACATCTATAATAGAATAAGGAAATAAAATAAATTTATTTTATTTTCCCTTTCTACTTCATTAAATCTCTAGAATAATCTATCCAAGACCCACTTGGAATATTCTAGATGATTTCCATAATGAAATAAGGAAATAAAATAATTTAGGACTCCTAGTCCTTCCAAATTAATTCCTTTCCTAATCCATTAAAAAATTCCATAAAGGAATAATTAAATAAGGAAAAATTAATTTAGGACTCTTCTACTTTCCAAAATTAATTAATTTCCATGTCCATGAAAATTCCCATAAAATAGGAATAATCAACTAGGAAATAAATTAATTTAATAATTAATTATTTTCCTTTCTAATTCTATTAAATCTCTAGAATCCTATTCCAAGTAGAACTTAGAATATTCTAGAAGACTTCCATAATAGAATAAGGAAATAAATTAATTCCAATTAATTCTTTTCCTATTTCCATGAGAGTTCCCAAAAATAGGAATACTCAAAATAGGAAAACCGAATCAATTTAGGAAAGTTGGATCTTGGTAGGAGAACACGAGATCACGAGGACCCCGCGTCCCCCACCATTGATCGCCGGCCGGGGAGGAGCGCCGCCGCCACCTCAGCCCACGCGCCACCACCACCGGTGGCCGGCGTGGCCGAGGGTTCCCGCGGGCAGCCCCCACGCCCTCTTTTCGATCGATCCTCATGGGATCAATCATCATGATCGATCCCCGGTCCTCCCTCTCTACGTCTCCTCCGTCACACTTTTCCGGTGGTCGTTTCGGAATCGATCCAACGTAAATAATTTTACAAAATTAATTTACAGTTATCCGGAATCAATTCTCTACATGAAATCGACCTCAAACAATTTCCGGAAAAATTAAGAACAAGCACTCACCACACAAGAACAAATAACATCACCGAGAGTTTAATAATCAAGAACATTATTATGACATTAATTAACAAAATTAAATCTAGCCATAATAATCGGAAACCCTGCAAGGTAGAACAATTTATCGAAAAATACCATGAACTAAAACCAACGCTATGATACCAATTGTTGGAAATCGATATCCCGGAATTAATAAATTAATTAAAATTAATTATCTAATTAATTCCGACCGAAATCCTTCGGAGATCGAATATCCGGAATTGTAGAAGTTGCGGAACAACAATTCCAATCGACTCCCGGTTGCCGGAACATCCCGCCACGAACCACCACGAAGCCGGACTCAACCAAAACTTCAACCACGGGCGAACCCGGGCTGTTCGGTCGAGCCCTCGCAAGGGTTCGCGGCTGTCCTTGGCAGCCGCCTAGGGCTGCCCTTGGCAGCCCGCTGGGCACGCCGAGAACCCACGCGACCAGCCACGGGGATGCTCGAAGCATCCCGCTGACGCCCCGCGTCGTAGCGAGTCCCGCATGGGCTCGTGGGGCTGATCGCAACAGCCCCGTAGCGCTGCCCGAACGCGGAGGAGGGGCTGCTCGCCGTGCGAGCAGCAGTGGCACCAGCCCGCTGCCCACGCGATCGAGCACGCGCTCGATCGCATCCCCGGCGTCCAGCCGGGGTCCTTCTTGCGTCGCCGGCGGTCGAAGCCCTAGGGCTCGACCGCCACCCTCGGCGTCCAGCCGAGGGTTCGTCCTCTCGATCCCGGCGAGGATCTCTCGACCTCCCGCGGTCCGGTGATCCTCGATCACCACCGCTAGGTCGATCCTCGTCCCCGGGTTCGTACGTCCCTTGGATCTTGTTCATGATATTTTCACGATAATTAAAACGATAAAATCATAAAGAGGGTTTTACGATTTACCTCGTTCTCGTTGTTCGGAGAAACGTAGAACTCAATTTGATGACCTTTGAGATCTTCCCACGTATTCCTTGCACTAGCCCGGACGTCGTGTGGGCGACGATCTACCGAACTCCATGGATCCTCCTCTCTACTTTCTCTCTCTAGAATTGTGATCTTCAAGTTATGAGAATAGAGAAGACCATGAAGTGCTTTTATAGGCTACGTAGGGGATCTTAAGGAGGTGGAATATTGGGCTTCCAATATTAATGATTAAATTGAGCCCAAGCCCAAATCTATTAATCCATTAATATTAATTAATTCTATTTTCCACTATATAAAATTAATTGCACTCCCAATATTAAACCATATTATATCAAATAATATTTCTCCGGTAGTATTATTTATTCCGTGTATTTAAGATATAAATATCCATGAATAAAATTAATTTATTGCTAATTAATTTATTCATCTCTTATATCCGAGACTAGTACCATTCAACCTTAATTATTATGCGGAACGAATCCACCTGCAGGGTTTACATAATAATTCCTTATGAACTCATCTCGGGGATATTATCAACCCTTCCGGGATACACTTTCCCGTCAAGTATTCACGGCATGTCATATATAAAATATAGTGACCCAACTTAACCGGTAATTAACCCAATAATTAAATCGGTTAATTCCTTTGGTAAATCAAAGTCACTTATATTAAATATACACACCCGCAATAGTTTCGGGGATTAAGAATAAAATACACTGAGACTCGAATCGATTATCGCCGGCAATCCTAATCGATGAATCTCAACGATCCGCTCAATACACCAAGTGTACAAGTGTGATAAAATAATTAAGACAAATTATTTTCTCTCTCACACAACGACTATACCGATGGATTGGTCCGTGTCCATCTAGGTCGTGAGCAACTGTTCGATTAAATACGAGTAACCGATAGTATGATCTTCTGTGTGGGCCCGACACACCATACTAACTACAACGTATAGAATCCAGGACTATAATTTGCATATATTTAATTATAAATAATTAAATGCAAATAATTGTTCATTTAATTAAATAGATTAATGGCAATGGATCGTGAGTTTCCTTTACTTAAATCTAGACATTAAGTACACAACTCCAACAAAACCGTGTCCCATTTATTGGGTTGATGATGTCCCCGAGATGAGCTCATAAAGTTTATCATGTAAACCCTGCAGGTGGATTTACTCCGCATGATAATAAGGATGAGTGGTACAAGTCTCGGATAATAAGAAATGAATTAATTTAATTATTAGTAATTAAAGTTAATTCGTGGACATGCGATATCTTAAACACGGGGAAAATCATATATGTAATTTCGGCAGAAATATTATTGGTAAAATAATATAGATTAATTAATTGGGAATTCAATTATAATTTTATAGTGGAATTAATTATAATTAAAATTGGATTTAATTAAAGGTTTTCTTTTTAAGGACACCGGTTTAATTAAGTTACAATTTAGCCTAATTAATTAATTGTCCTAAGGTCCCCAGTGTGGCCTATATAAACCCCCCAATCTCTCTTCTCCTAACCTAACTTACGCAACTTTTATATTTCTTCACAAGAGAAAAATAAGAGAGAAAAGAAAGGTTTTGAGAGAGAAGAAGAAGAGAAGATCCCGGTAGATCGTTGCCCACACAACGTCCGGAGTCGAGGGCTAGGATACACACTAGAAGATCTCAGGTGTTCGCCTATTCGGCTTCTCCGAATCACGCAACAAATGTATGAAATCGAAACCCTATTTCCGCATCGTTTCGATCTCTTCTCGTACGTACACATACAACGAACTACGATCGGGTTCCAAGGATCGTGGTTGATGTTCTCAGATCATTGGGCGGTCTCTGGCCGCCGGAGCAGTGGTCGGAATCGAGAAAAACGGCCAGAAACGGGCCTGGAACAGCAGCGTCGCGCTGCTGTTCGCGACGGGTGTCGGCCGACAAGATTGACTGTCGGCCGACAAGGGCATGTCGGACGACACCAGATGGTGTCGGATGACACAGAGGCCAGCAGCCTCTTGGTTTCGCGCGGTTGTGCCTCTGGCATGATGGCTGGGCGTGAACCGGGTATAGAGCTTCGTCGTGAGCACTGTAGGCACGCTGGAGGTCGAATGGGCGTGTCCGGATGTTCGAATGGTCGAACGGACTCGTCCCGGGTAGTCGATTTCCAACATAGGCAATACGGTGCGGGTGAGACCCTTGAAATTGTCGATGTTGAGCTTACCTACTCTTCAATTGTTGAGGCTCGAGTCTTATAGGCTATGTGGACGGGAAGTTCCCCTATATGCTTGCTATCCGAGCACTAGAAAATCGATGGCTCTGAAAGTGCGTGGTAGGTGTATTTATAAAGAAAATACGTTGCCAAGCTTAAGGCAGAGTGATGCGCTATTTTAGCACTACTAAAAATATTGCATTAGAAATCGATTATTCATCGATTTCTATGAAAATTCGGACTGATGTTGATGGAGACGATATCTATAGTCTGCAACTATAGATATCGGTGATTAACCGATTTCTATGTACATTTTAGAAATCAGTTTTTAATTACCAACCAATTTCTTATGTATTCATAGAAATCAGTTGATTTCTAGTACTAACCCATAAAACTAACTGATATCTAACACCCCTTTTAATATCGGTTATTTAGCTTAGAACTGATAACTATACAAAACTATATAATCATTTTTATTTTAAAAACCGATTTCTATAGAGGGATTTTATTTTAAAAATTGATTTCTATAGAGAAATTTAAACATCGTATAATTCCTATAATTTTGTTCGATATAATAAATATTATATTAAAATTGCAAGAATTTATAAAACCATCAAATACAATAACAATGTTAAAATATCTGAAATATTTATACAAAATATTGTATCTAAAGTACAATCATTATCTAAAATCGAAATATTTATAATTGTAGTAAATTTAAATTGCTCCACTGCATAGCTAGATAGCCACTCATCCACAGCGCGCGCACAACACAACCTGAAGCACATATATATTTACATGTTTAACATTAGCAATTCTTTCATTTACGAAACTTCAGTATAAATCAAATTACTAAACATATAATAACTTAACTAGGATTGACTAGGTAATTTAGGAAAAGTGGTTAAAGACTAAAGTGATTTCAAAAAGCTTCACTTCAAAAATATATCTAAAGCCAAGGGATGCAGTATTCTCACCGGAGAGGGCATCATAAATCATGATTTATGAGGGATAGTATTACATCCTAAGAAATACCCTTTTTGAATTTGTCACGTAGTGGGTGGCACAAGATAGCTGTGCTATTTATAGAGAATAAACTAAAAAAGACAAGAAGGGTGGGCGAAAAGAACCAAAGGAATACTAAAAGTCAATACTATCTCAAAACTCATCCTTTTATTCTCAGTTGTCTAAACAACTAAACAAGAATTCCATTTGAAGTGCGTGCATAAAACAATTTCTACAATATTTTTAACATATTAAAAAAGTGCACATGAAAGTGCAATACAATTCCAGAATACAAAAAACAAATTTTGTGTTCGTACCTTGAAGGCGTCCAAGAATAGCTCCGCTACCAACGCCTCCGATAACTGAGTTCAACAAGTCATCCGATTTTCCATTTATGCTCACCCTCACAAATTCAAGTCATCCGATTTTCCATTTATTCTCACCCTCACAAATTCACGTGCACCTGCCATACTCCGAAAAAGCACAATAGATAATTTTTTAATCTTCACAAGAAAAATAAAACATTAATTTTGTACTTAGATATCATACATAGAACAAGTCATCATTTGTCTTAGTCACTGTAGTAATATACTTATTGTTATGTAAATTTGAAGTTTGACCTATTCACTCACAAAAAAACTAACTTTATATGTTTAAAATTACAAAAAAAAAAAAAAAAAAAAAAAACAAAAAAAAACCTGACTTTGGAATCAGTGTTAAAACTAAGGGACTACCTCAATACCCGTGGATCGAATAAGCAAACCAATAAGAACGTGCAACATCAGACAGTGGTGCCGTCTTGACGCCATATATTTTTGATTTGTTCAATTGACGTCTAACATACTCTTTAGTCTAAGCTTATGGCTGCCACCTATACAAAGGAAAACAAAGGGATGTGATGAAAAAATAATATTTATAGAAAGCAGGTTTAAATGAAGAGTTAAAAGTTAAATACATCTACTACCTTTACTGGAATGACAATAATTCCACTTTTTTTCTGGAGAAAAACAAAATACTCGCTCAATAAACAGTATGAATTATTGTTTTACCATTTGTTTCACTCAATAATCAGTATGAAACATTATAAAACAGTATATTTATATTTGACAAAATAATTATTGTTTTACCATTTGTTGCCGCAGAAGCAGTGACTGATCTTGCTTCCACAAATATGCCAAAGAGACAAGCCCTAACCTCGAACAGATATTTTCGACAAGTAGCCATTGATAATCTGATGCAATTGCCCTTGAAGAGACTGCAGAAACAGATGGTATTTGCCGCTTTACTTCTTTTAGTAGGATAAACATATCTTCCACCTGATTAGACGTTTTTTGTGTGCGTCTCTCGTCAAAATTCGAGGTCAATTGTATTTTGACTCGTTATCAATCCAAGGAAACGGAAGAGTAATATTCAAGTGAATGTTCGTGTTAGAAGCATATGACATAATTCTAAATCCTAAATTCAAGTTGTTCGACAAATAAAAATAGCAAAAATGAAAATACAAATATGAGAAAACGACTTGGAAGATGACAATCAAAACATTAAAGATAATTTCACAAACACTCAATTAAATCAATTCAATCAACACACGAAAGTCAAGCTCCCAGTCGGGTTACTTCACTCGTCGTCACACGATTAATCCACTTAGAGGTTCGCTCCCGATCGGGTTACGATTCAAAGATTATGTTGACATATTGAGATCAATCAAGTAATTGCTAGTTATTCTCGTTCGTTCATCATATCATCATCCAAGATGAAAATTTAGTTCAACATCTTGACAAAGTATTTAACAACGATAATCAAAAGAGACATGATCATGAATTAAAATAAGACAAAGCATTAATAAAAATAACATCAAAGCAATTAAAAATCTAGAAGATTATTACAAGAAGTTTAAATCATGAAAGAAGCAAAGCAAACTAAAACAAATAATTGAAATCAAGTTTAAAGTTCAAACTAATAAAAGTAGTAGCCGTAAAACTTCAATCCTGCTTCTCGACTCGTGAACGTTGCCGTTGTCAATGGCTTCGTCCCCGATCTTTTTTCCAAGTTCAGAAGGCGGAAGTTAGCTTTCCAATGCAAAAAAAATCACTTAAATCGGACTTCAAACGCCCAAGAAACTGCCCCATAACCGCCGATGTCGCGCCTGTCCAGCCTCGTTCGGCGCCCGCCGATGCATTTCGGCGACCGCCATTTCCGTTTCGGCGACCGCCGTTTTGCCCAAAAGTCTTGGCTGGCCATCTGATAGTTTTCGGCCCTTTCGGCGGTCGTCATTCCATCTCCGGCGACCGCCGTTGTTATCCTGCGACCGCTAATTGAGTTCGCCGGTCGCCGTTCCTTCCAGTTTCAGCCGTTTGCTCGTTTCTTCGATCTTTTCCTCGACTCTTCGACTTTCATCAACATTTGACCTACAAAATGAACTCGAACTACGCCAACACACCCCGTGAGATCAAATCACACTAAAACACCAAACATAAACTAAAACGATATGAACTTAACTAAACACTACCCACAAATAACACAAAACATAAACGAAAAACACACACACACGACATAAATCACCCCCCACGCTCAAATCCTTGCTAGTCCCGAGCAAGGTAAAGTCAACCAACACGTGTGTTTGCACAAATCACATACTTGAACTCACTACAAACCACATACCAACCACTTGCCATGAACGAGAAAAAAATGAGAAATATGATAACATGTCACTCATACTCGCCTCAATCTCAAAGTGTATCTCCCTCGGAAATGAAATGGTAAATATTATGTAACATGAACATCAACATAAAACGAGACATGCATATACACAATATCACAAGAATAATCTATATACTTTGACCAAGGAGAACAAGAATCGGAACGAGATTGCAAACAAGGTAGGTACGGGTAATAGGTGGGAATCGAAAGAAAGATATTAAATCAAGTAATTCACTCTCGCCAACCTCCTACACCAAATACTCACATAACTCCTTCCATCACCAAATGTAAATCATCATCACAACCCCCCTTTTAACATCCAAATACAACAAAGATACATGTAAAGGCTTTCATTATTATTATTACTACTCCCCGCTTTTTACTATTTTTATCTTATTCTCTTTTCTCGTTTTTTTTTCTTTCTTTTTGCTTTTTTTTTTTATTCCATCCCTCATCAATTGTTTTCACAACCAAAGAGTATTTTTTTTATTAGGGAGTAAGCTTTTTTTTTCTTCTTATTTTAGCATGCCTTTATACGAGAACATGTTTACATTATAGCAATATCCCCTATTAACCTTCACAATCAAACTTGTACACCCTCACAATCTCACATCGCTCGTGGAACTCTCGGTTACAAGAAAAAGTACCATGTAGACTCAATAGGTCAACACGTGTGTTTGCACAAATCACATACTTGAACTCACTACAAACCACATACCAACCACTTGCCATGAACGAGAAAAAAATGAGAAATATGATAACATGTCACTCATACTCGCCTCAATCTCAAAGTGTATCTCCCTCGGAAATGAAATGGTAAATATTATGTAACATGAACATCAACATAAAACGAGACATGCATATACACAATATCACAAGAATAATCTATATACTTTGACCAAGGAGAACAAGAATCAGAACGAGAATGCAAACAAGGTAGGTACGGGTAATAGGTGGGAATCGAAAGAAAGATATTAAATCAAGTAATTCGCTCTCGCCAACCTCCTACACCAAATACTCACATAACTCCTTCCATCACCAAATGTAAATCATCATCACAACCCCCTTTTAACATCCAAATACAACAAAGATACATGTAAAGGCTTTCATTATTATTATTACTACTCCCCGCTTTTTACTATTTTTATCTTATTCTCTTTTCTCGTTTTTTTTTCTTCTCTTTTTTTTTTTCTTTCTTTTTGCTTTTTTTTTATTCCATCCCTCATCAATTGTTTTCACAACCAAAGAGTATTTTTTTTATTAGGGAGTAAGCTTTTTTTTTCTTCTTATTTTAGCATGCCTTTATACGAGAACATGTTTACATTATAGCAATATCCTCTATTAACCTTCACAATCAAACTTGTACACCCTCACAATCTCACATCGCTCGTGGAATTCTCGGTTACAAGAAAAAGTACCATGTAGGCTCAATAGGTCAACACGTGTGTTTGCACAAATCACATACTTGAACTCACTACAAATCACATACCAACCACTTGCCATGAACGAGAAAAAAATGAGAAATATGATAACATGTCACTCATACTCGCCTCAATCTCAAAGTGTATCTCCCTCGGAAATGAAATGGTAAATATTATGTAACATGAACTGTTGGGATATGTCCTTCGATCCTACGTGTGCAATCGATAAAGTCATAAGGTCGTCTATAGATGTTTAAATAATTATTAGATAATATTTATTGCTGGGAGCAATATAATATTGATCGATAATTATACCTACAGGGTCACACACGAGCCGAAAATACGAACTATAAGTGTTTGCTAGAATGAGTCGATTTGGAATCGACATATATATAAACTAGGTTTATATTCGATGTGATTTACGTACATGCATGGGATGCATGGCTTGCATGGAATGCATGTCACATGGTGTGACATGGCATGCCATGCAAGCGAATGGGACCACATCCAATGCAATGTGGCATGAGGATGTGGACATGACCATTCAACTTCACCATTAACACACCTTAATGGGTGATAATGATTCTACATCAATATCACCATTATGGGGGAGGTTACTTGGTGTTATTTCATGGTTTAATAGGTGAGAAAATGCTGATTTTCTCACCACAATATTCAGCTACGAAAATCACACCAAAGAGAGAGAAAAGAGTTCTTGGAGAACCACTTCAATCTAACAAGCAAGCTAGTTCATCTTCCGGGTTCGTGTGCAACACGTAGAGGCCGGGCCATTTGTGCGGCTTCAACATCCGGGCGATCTAGACAAGAGGAGTGACGAGGTCATTCACAAGGAGAGCTTCGAGAGGCTGATCCATTTGAGGTGGTTCAATCGACTCAACACCACCTCAACGACATCAACAAATCACTTCGTCACCAAAAGTAAGATTTCGTTGATTTCTCTCTCTATATATATATTGGATGTATATATATATAAATATATGTGTGTCTATACATATTTGTGTGCACTAAGATCATAGCATAGTAGATCTATTGCTTTACACGCTTCCGCACACACGGTATATCGATCGGATCGGTATACCGGTACCTTCAATTGGTATCAGAGCCTAGGGCTCGTGCACACTTTTGTGTTGGACACGAAGGTTAATTCAACATAATTGACTTATTTGTTTAATTGTGATTATGTGATTAGATGTAAGACCGGCCACCGTTAGTGGTCGGGTGAATGAAATTGTCGTTTTTTACGTTTCGATTGGCCATAGTTTTGGAGGGCTGCGTCCCTTGGAATCATTTGTAATAGATAGGTTTTCTATTTCAATTTGTATTGTTCAAACTTGTAAGCAATGGACTTGGTCCATGGTTCGATGGAGGATCTCGGCTCTCCGGCGAAAACGAGAAGAAACGAAGCAAAACGAAGCCAAACGAAGCAAAACAAAGCAAACCGGGCTGCTGGGGCCAAACGGCGGTCGTTGTTTGAGCTCCGGCGGGCGCCGTTTTGATTCGGCGGGCGCCGTTTTGGAAACGGCGACCGCCGAAAGGCCTTTATTGGGGCAGATGAGTTTTTTGCCTTTTTGGCGGGCGCCGTTTTGGAAACGGCGACCGCCGGTGGTGTTCAGCGACCGCTGGTTGTAAAATGGCGGGCGCTGTTCGTGGTTTTTGAGGTAATGACTTGTTTTGACCAAAATCGGCGAGCACGGAACTAAAACGGAGGGCGAGGACCAGTCCAGAAGATGTTGAAGGCTTTTGTTATTACTTTAATTCTTTTCGTTTGAGAGTTGTGAGGTTCTAGGGGCCTTTCGATTTCGTATTTATATGCTTTGCTAGTTATAGGTTGTTTTATGTTATAAATGTTCAACTTACATATAAACAAACCTATGCATGCAAGTTCTCAATAATAATGAGTATAATGTCTTGTCCAAAACGTCACACTCATGAAACCCTCGATCATAAGTTAGTAGGTCCGCCTCAGCGGGGTACTGCTTGTTATCTTGGGATAAGTGGGAGTAAGGGTTAGACCCTTACACGTGAGTTTGGTTTTCTCATCGATAGATCCACTGCAGGCGTGGCTATCGAGACATGAGATGAGAATGGGACTCTCATCGACCGAGAGTGACATTAGATGTCATTGACATGGGATGTCTACCTATCTTGGAGTTCTTAAGTGCGGACTCAGTCGGCTTAAGGATTCGCAAGATGAGGGTCTTGGGATCGTTTTGTTCTAATTTATTAAAATGTTAAAAACCAATGCCTAATTTGTTTTTCAAAGACTAAGTTCAACTCGACTCATTCTCACCCCGGGGAGTGGAATGGAGCCAAAGCGCTTGCTTATGTCGATGACACAGATTAGAGACATTCGAGCCATTGGATGGCGTGAATCGATTGTCTGGTTGGCTCCCTCATTTTAATGAGAGATAGGGCTTCAATTGCATGATAAGATCGCTGGTTAGAAAATCTCGAGTTTTCACTTACGATTTATCACGGTTTTGATATTAAGATAATTGGGAACGACGATATTGGATATCGAATGAACAAAATGAAACAAATAATAGTAGTTATGCGAGACAACCTTATTTGTTTAAACGCTTTGTGGATGTTTACTTACTTAATTTATCTTTCTTCTGTAGTATAATATGTCTGTCTCAACTCAATTCAAGTTCAGCTCTATCTTGGATAGAGAAAAGTTGAACAACACCAATTTCCTTGATTGGCAACGTAACTTGAGGATAGTCCTCAAATACGAGGAAAAGGAAAGTGTGTTGGACAAACCCCTTCCCGTGCTTCCCGCTGATGGGGGCACGGATGCCCAAAAGGCATCATATGCCCTTGCTAAGAAAGCCTCGAATGAGGTGACATGTTTGATGTTGGCATCCATGGTACCCGAGTTGCAAAAACAATTCGAGTTCATGGAAGCCTATGACATCATAGAAGAACTCAAAAGCATGTTCGGGGAACAGGCTAGGATTGAGCGCTTCGGTGTCACCCGGGCTATAGCAACAGCTAGGCTGGAAAAGGGTAAACCCGTGGGACCACATGTGCAGCAAATGATTGGATTATTTGCTTCAAGTGCTCGCCTCGGTTTTGCATATGATGACGAGTTGGCTACCGATTTCATTCTCCATTCTCTTCATGATGGTTATGACGCCTTTAGGCTGAATTTCCACATGAATGGACTGAAGAAATCGCTTCATGAGCTCCATGGGATGCTTAAGGCTGCTGAGCCGGCGATTAAGAAGGACCCTAGGAGGGAAGTTCTTATGATTCGGGAAGGAGGTACCAAAAAGTTCAAGGGGATTAAGAAACCAAAAGTGAAAGGCAAAGGGAAAGGGAAAGTTGTGGCAACTCCTTCCAAAAGGTTCTTGAAAGCTTCTAAGGTTCCTGGGGAATCTGAGTGTTTCTACTGCAAGAGTGTTGGACACTACAAGCGAGATTGCCCCAAGTTCAAGGAAGATGTGAAGAACGGTGTCGTTCCTTCATCTTCAGGTATTTATGTCATAGACATAAACTTTACAAATTCTTCTTCTTGGGTATTGGATACCGGATGCGGTGCTCACATTGTTTCACATGTGCAGGGACTGCAAAGAAGTAGAACTTTGGTAAAGGGAGATGTCGATCTGCGGGTTGGAAATGGAGCGAGGGTCGCTGCATTAGCCGTAGGATCTTATGATTTGTGTTTGCCTTCGGGCCTTGTTTTAGTATTGAATAATGTTTATTTCGTTCCAAGTATTACCAAGAACATCATTTCTATTTCAGTATTGGATACTGAAGGATTTTCCTTCACTATAATAAATGGTTTATTTACTATTTCAAAAAGTGGAGTGTTCTATGGTTCGGCACGATTAGAACATGGTTTATATTTACTTCAACTTGACAATCATATATATAACATTGATACCAAAAAGGCCAAATCGAATGAATTCAATGAAACATACCTTTGGCATTGTCGATTAGGCCACGTCAACGTTAAACGTGTAGAGAAACTTCTTAAAGAAGGTATTCTCAAATCTTTTGACTTGGAGTCATTCGATACATGTGAAGGATGCTTGATGGGCAAAATGACAAAGTCACCTTTTCTAGGAAAAGGAGAACGTGCAAGTGATCTATTGGGTTTAATCCATACTGATGTATGTGGTCCAATGAGCTCACAAGCACGTGGAGGTTATTTCTACTTCATAACTTTTACCGATGACTTAAGTAGATATGGTTATATCTATTTAATGAGGCATAAGTCGGAAGCCTTTGAAAAGTTCAAAGAATTCCAAAATGAAGTTGAGAATCAACTTGGTAAGAAGATAAAAGCCATTCGATCGGATCGAGGTGGTGAATATCTTAGCCAAGAATTCGATGATCATCTTATGAGTTGTGGTATTCTATATCAACTCACTCCTCCTGGAACACCCCAGATGAATGGTGTTTCCGAAAGAAGGAATAGAACCTTATTGGATATGGTTCGATCGATGATGAGCCTTAGTGAACTACCAAAATCTTTTTGGGGACACGCACTTTTAACAGCGGCCTATACACTGAATAGGACACCGTCAAAAGCTGTTGATAAGACACCATACGAGGTATGGAAAGGGAAGGTCCCTAACTTGTCTTATATCAAGATTTGGGGATGTGAAGCTTATGTGAAGAGAAATATCTCTACAAAGCTTGAACCCAAATCGGATAAATGTTTCTTTGTTGGTTATCCAAAAGAAACACGAGGGTACCACTTTTACAACCAATCTGAGAACAAAATCTTTGTTGCTCGAGATGGTGTATTTCTTGAAAAGGAATATCTTTCCAAGAAAGTAAGTGGGAGCTCAGTTGAATTGAACGAAGTTCAAGAAATCTTGAATGAGGTTCAAGAAGATCAAACTGAAATGGACACTCAAGACCAAGTCGAGAGTGCTCCAGTGGTTTTAGAAAACACACCTAACCCTCGAAGGTCTGGAAGGATTAGATCTCAACCTGACAGATACTTAGGTATTCTGACAAATGAGAACTATGAAGTCATGCTTTTAGAAAGCAATGAACCTTCGACCTATATTCAAGCTGTGACGAGTCCAGATTCCGAGAAATGGCAGGGTGCCATGAAATCCGAAATGGAATCAATGTCTGAAAATCAAGTTTGGAACTTGGTCGATTTGCCTAAAGGGGCTAGGCCCATTGGATGCAAATGGATTTACAAAATAAAAACAGACATGAATGGAAAACCTAGTGTTTTCAAAGCAAGGTTGGTGGCAAAAGGATATAAACAAATTCACGGGGTGGATTATGATGAAACCTTTTCACCAGTTGCTATGATTAAATCCATTCGGATTCTCTTAGCCATTGCTGCTCATTATGATTATGAGATATGGCAAATGGACGTTAAAACCGCCTTCTTGAATGGGATTCTAGTCGAGGATGTGTTTATGACACAACCAGAGGGTTTTATCGATCCTAATCAGGCTGAGAGAGTATGCAAGCTTAATAGATCCATCTATGGATTAAAGCAAGCATCTCGGAGCTGGAATCTTCGGTTCGATGAATCCATACAAGAGTTTGGATTTCAAAAGAACATGGAAGACTCTTGTGTTTACAAGAAGGTCAGTGGGAGTTACGTTGTATTCATTGTGTTGTATGTCGATGACATACTCCTTATTGGAAACAATATTCCTATGCTTAATTCTGTTAAAGAATGGCTAGGAAGATGGTTTTCAATGAAGGATCTTGGAGAAGCACAGTACATATTGGGCATCAAGATCTGTCGGAACAGATCGCAAAGGATGCTTGGACTTAGTCAAGCAACCTATATTGATAAGGTGCTTGACAGGTTCAGAATGAAAGACGCCAAGAAGGGTCTCATTCCAATGACTCATGGTACATCTTTAAGCAAGAGTCAGTGCCCTTCGGGACCTGATGAGCAAATAAGGATGGCAAATATTCCTTATGCTTCGGCAATAGGGTCTATTATGTACGCCATGATATGTACACGACCGGATGTATCGTATGCTTTGAGCATGACGAGTCGGTTTCAAGGAAACCCAGGTGAGGCGCATTGTACTGCGGCCAAGAATATTCTTAAGTACCTTAGAAGGACTAAAGGGTATTTTCTTGTCTTTGGAGGACAAAAAGAGTTGGTTGTGACAGGATATACGGATGCAAGCTTCCAAACAGACAAAGATGATTTCCGGTCTCAATCCGGATTTGTCTTTTGTCTGAATGGAGGTGCGGTGAGCTGGAAGAGTTCCAAGCAACCCACCGTAGCTGATTCTACTACAGAGGCTGAGTACATTGCTGCATCAGAAGCAGCAAAGGAGGCCGTTTGGATGAGAAAGTTCTTAGATGAGCTCGGTGTTGTACCTAGTTCGGCCCATCCGATAGCTCTCTATTGTGATAATAGTGGAGCTATCGCGCAAGCCAAGGAGCCTAGGGAGCACCACAAATCCAAACATGTGCTCAGGAAGTTCCACATTCTCAGGGAGATAGTTAGTCGTGGAGACATCGAGATAAATAAAGTTGCAACTGATGATAATGTTGCAGACCCGTTAACTAAACCACTCCAGCAGTCAAAGCATGATACTCATACGACTGCAATAGGGATACGATATCTTATAGATGGATTGTGATTCCTATTACTGTATTGTTTACTTTTGGAGTTTATGTAAACATTCACGTATCTTTTATGATATTCAATAATTTCTTCATATAATTGTGGTTTAAATTGTATGAATTGTCCAAATGATTAAATTATATTAATTGGGTTATGAGGTCGATTTACCACATAATGAAGTCCCAACTGTTGAACTAATATAATTAAATCATAAATTGTTCCTAGTTCGTATCATCGAGTATGGACAAACTGATGATGCAAAGAACTAGATTGTAATGTGTATTATAGCGCCGCTTCATGGGCTAGTGATGTGGGACATCAAGTACAATTACATAGATATTAGTTGGGAGCTAATGATCGAACAGACCCGACTGGAATAGTATTTAAGATTTTGAGTCATAATACTATTTCATTGACTGTCGAGCAATTTCCTCTGACCTGAGTAGTCCAGAGTAATTCCATTGTGAAATGGTGTACTTTGATACAAGTAAACGCCTTTCGTAAAAGGAGGTTATAAAACTTGTTATTGGGTATATCAGGAAGCAAGTGGGATAGCTTGGATTGACAAGATGGGATTGTCCTCCATTTTATAATGGGATACATGTCTTACCGGCCACTTGGAGAGTCGAGACTGTGGAAAATACGTGGCCACGTCCAGATTCGTATCATAGTGATAAATCTGGTTTTACAGTCTGTCTCAAAGTCCAAGAAAGGATTGAACCGATTGAGGATGACTCGAGTCTTGCCTCAAGTTCAAATTTAGACATAAAGTGACAACAGGAAATTGACAGCACACTGGCTCTGAAGGCCAAGTGGGAGATTGTTGGGATATGTCCTTCGATCCTACGTGTGCAATCGATAAAGTCATAAGGTCGTCTATGGATGTTTAAATAATTATTAGATAATATTTATTGCTGGGAGCAATATAATATTGATCGATAATTATACCTACAGGGTCACACACGAGCCGAAAATACGAACTATAAGTGTTTGCTAGAATGAGTCGATTTGGAATCGACATATATATAAACTAGGTTTATATTCGATGTGATTTACGTACATGCATGGGATGCATGGCTTGCATGGAATGCATGTCACATGGTGTGACATGGCATGCCATGCAAGCGAATGGGACCACATCCAATGCAATGTGGCATGAGGATGTGGACATGACCATTCAACTTCACCATTAACACACCTTAATGGGTGATAATGATTCTACATCAATATCACCATTATGGGGGAGGGTACTTGGTGTTATTTCATGGTTTAATAGGTGAGAAAATGCTGATTTTCTCACCACAATATTCAGCTACGAAAATCACACCAAAGAGAGAGAAAAGAGTTCTTGGAGAACCACTTCAATCTAACAAGCAAGCTAGTTCATCTTCCGGGTTCGTGTGCAACACGTAGAGGCCGGGCCATTTGTGCGGCTTCAACATCCGGGCGATCTAGACAAGAGGAGTGACGAGGTCATTCACAAGGAGAGCTTCGAGAGGCTGATCCATTTGAGGTGGTTCAATCGACTCAACACCACCTCAACGACATCAACAAATCACTTCGTCACCAAAAGTAAGATTTCGTTGATTTCTCTATATATATATATATTGGATGTATATATATATAAATATATGTGTGTCTATACATATTTGTGTGCACTAAGATCATAGCATAGTAGATCTATTGCTTTACACGCTTCCGCACACACGGTATATCGATCGGATCGGTATACCGGTACCTTCATGAACATCAACATAAAACGAGACATGCATATACACAATATCACAAGAATAATCTATATACTTTGACCAAGGAGAACAAGAATCGGAACGAGATTGCAAACAAGGTAGGTACGGGTAATAGGTGGGAATCGAAAGAAAGATATTAAATCAAGTAATTCGCTTTCGCCAACCTCCTACACCAAATACTCACATAACTCCTTCCATCACCAAATGTAAATCATAATCACAACCCCCCTTTTAACATCCAAATACAACAAAGATACATGTAAAGGCTTTCAGTATTATTATTACTACTCCCTGCTTTTTACTATTTTTATCTTATTCTCTTTTCTCGTTTTTTTTCTTCTTTTTTTTTCTTTCTTTTTGCTTTTTTTTTATTCCATCCCTCATCAATTGTTTTCACAACCAAAGAGTATTTTTTTTTTATTAGGGAGTAAGCTTTTTTCTTCTTCTTATTTTAGCATGCCTTTATACGAGAACATGTTTACATTATAGCAATATCCCCTATTAACCTTCACAATAAAACTTGTACACCTTCACAATCTCACATCGCTCGTGGAACTCTCGGTTACAAGAAAAGTACCATGTAGGCTCAATAGGTTAACTAGGGAGTCCCTCGACGGGCACAGTAATTTTTGGGGATTTTTAGAATGTGGAGTTAATCCTAGCAATCTCAAACGTCATTTTCAATTCTTTACCAAGTCAAAGAAACGTCATATAACAAGTGATATCAAAAATCCAATCCACTCATGCATTCTCAAGTACAACAAAGTAATTCTCATGTTACTCTCAAGGAAATACTCACAAATACTCTCCAAGAAAAATTAGGCTCAAAAGCTCACATGTATATATAGCAAGGGAAGAAACTAATGAATATCACAATCAATTTTTTCGACACATGACAAGTGGTACATCCTACAAACCAAATGAGTTCAAGTAACAACTTAACCATATCCACATGCAAACACTACCACCTTCGGGACAAAACAATTTCATTGAGCATAAATGAGTGATTATCAACAAAACCAAGAAACACAACAACTAAACCACTACTAACCAAGATGAAACAAAGTAAACACTAACACATATATACAAACACATAAAAAGGAAATTAAAGAAAAATGTACGTAGGTCGTGCCGAGCACGACCTCTCTCACATATCGGGTGGGAATTGGCCTCCTCCTCTAGCATAGGCCTCGTATAGTCGTCGTTGCTCTTGTCGAAATTCTTCCATTCGAACGTCCCAAGTGCGGTCATGCTCTTCTAACGCCTCTCTCACAATGTTAGGTTATGGGTAGTTTTGGTTCGTGGGCTTCCAAGTAATTCTTGAATCACGATCTCGTTCCTAGCCTTTATTCTTGCTCAATTTTATGTCGAGAGCTTAAATTATTTATCTTCTCACATCAGCCCCTCTTCTTGTCCAGTCGCCAATCCTTGTCGTCTTCTACACGCGACTTACTTTCGAAGTACCTCTTCTTCTTCTCTTCTTCCTTGCCTACTCTTTTCTTTGGAATCAAATGAATCAGAGGCACCCAATCATCCTCCGTTGCTCCCACTTTTGATCCGCTTCCATATAATAAGATGTTATCCGCCTTGACTACATCCTTAAAATCGATTTTCGCCAACAAATTATACAAGTGCCGAAAGTGTTGGTCTTGCTTCTTGTTTATGAGGTTGCTTGGAATCAATACGGGTGGATGATATGACTTTTCAAACATGTGCAACCCACCTTTCTTCGTTTCATCTTCTTCAACTCTCCTCCTTTTCTTCTTCTCATCCTCCACATCCTCATTTTTCTCCTCTTTGACATGGTTGTTCTCTTTTTTGTCTTCCGGTGTTTGCACTTTGTTATCCTCAACTTTCTCTGCTCTTAACACCGTAAGAGCCTTAGCATGTGATGGTTTATTTGGAAAGCTTTCAACCTCATATTTTGCTTGTAGCTTCCCAAGTGTCGTAGCCATTTGCCCAAGTTGTGTACTAATGTCTTCCAACACCGCATTAAAGCCTCCAATTTTCACTTCAAGGTTGTTCATCCTCAAATCACTTTTTTCCACATACTTCATCATCCATTGAATCATGAGGTTGGTATTGTTGCTCACCCATCATTTGCTGCTCTTCAACACTTAATGGGGCGCCGTTCATTTGAGGATTACATACATATGCATCGTATTGCATTCCATACCCTCCTTGTCTCATTGGATTTGGCATCATGTATGACACTTGTTGTTGTTGTCCATTCATGTTCAGATAACCATATTGTTGAGGATACACCATGTGAGAATACATTTGGAGATGTCCTTCTTCTTGTAGCTCCATGCACACTCAAAGTAGAACATTAGAAATAACAAGAAAATTACCCTAAACTAACTAAATGAAATATGAAACTAAAACTATGAACAAACACTTAAAACAAAACTATCCGTTTTCCCGGCAACGGCGCAAATTTTGATTAGACGTTTTTTGTGTGCGTCTCTCGTCAAAATCCGAGGTCAATTGTAGTTTGACTCGGTATCAATCCAAGGAAACAGAAGAGTAATATTCAAGTGAATGTTCGTGTTAGAAGCATATGACATAATTCTAAATCCTAAATTCAAGTTGTTCTCCAAATAAAAATAGCAAAAATGAAAGTACAAATATGAAAAAACGACTTGGACGATGACAATCAAAACATTAAAGATAATTTCATAAACACTCAATTAAATCAATTCAATCAACACACGAAAGTCAAGCTCCCGGTCGGGTTACTTCACTTGTCGTCACACGATTAATCCACTTAGAGGTTCGCTCCAGATCGGGTTACGATTCAAAGATTATGTTGACATATTGAGATCAATCAAGTAATTGCTAGTTAGTCTCGTTCGTTCATCATATCATCATCCAAGATGAAAATTTAGTCCAACATCTTGACAAAGTATTTAACAACGATAATCAAAAGAGACATGATCATGAATTAAAATAAGACAAAACATTAATAAAAATAACATCAAAGCAATTAGAAATCTAGAAGATTATTACAAGAAGTTTAAATCATGAAAGAAGCAAAGCAAACTAAAACAAATAATTGAAATCAAGCTTAAAGTTCAAACTAAGTAAAAGTAGTGGCCGTAGAACTTCAATCGTGCTTCTCGACTCGTGAACGTTGCCGTTGTCAATGGCTTCGTCCCTGATCTTTTTCCCAAGTTCAGAAGGCGGAAGTTAGCTTTCCAATGCAAAAAAATCACTTAAATCGGACTTCAAACGCCCAAATATTGACAATTCACAAGTGTTTACAACTTGCCTGGTGAAATCACTTAAATTACTTAAATCCCATGTCGCTCCTGTCCAGCCTCGTTCGGCGCCCGCCGATGCATTTCGGCGACCGCCATTTCCGTTTCGGCGACCGCCGTTTTGCCCGAAAGTCTTGACTAGCCATCTGATAGTTTTTGGCCCTTTCGGCGGTCGTCATTCCATCTCCGGCGACCGCCGTTGTTATCCTGCGACCGCTGATTGAGTTCGCCGGTCGCCGTTCCTTCCAGTTTCAGCCGTTTTTGCTCGTTTCTTCGATCTTTTCCTCGACTCTTCGACTTTCATCAACATTTGACCTACAAAATGAACTCGAACTACTCCAACACACCCCGTGAGATCAAATCACACTAAAACATCAAACATAAACTAAAACGATATGAACTTAACTAAACACGACCCACAAATAACACAAAACATAAACGAAAAACACACACACACGACATAAATCACCACCTCATCGCCGCGCGCCTAGCTCGTCCGCCTCGCCTCCTCCTCCCTCATACATCTTCCTCGCCGCCTCTCCAAAGCATCGTCGTCGTCGTTCCTGCAGCAGTCTCGCCGGGGCCTCGAAGAATCGCGCATCCGCTGTAGAAAGAAAAGAGAAGAGGGAAGTGCGGAATGAATATCGTCTCCTGCCTGTTGTTTATTAGGGTTTTTTTATTTATGGATTCGTCAACGGTGAAAGGACCAGGAGCTGCGGGTGAGGTGGACCAGATCCGGGAGAGGAAGTGTTGGAGAAGGAGTTGGGGAGGGAGAAATATTTCACAGCGATTTTTTAAAGGTTTTTGAAGGGAGACGTGAAATGAGAGTTTCTATTCTTATTTGGGACTTGGTAAATTTTCGTAAAAAATAAAACTCACAACCATATCGGTTTTCTTATTAGCGCTGATTACTAATTAAAACAACTTTTTAATAAAAAATTACAACACGCAAACACATCAGTTTTCTTATTACTACCGATTACTAAGAAAAACAACATTTTAGAAACAAAGTCATAGTAATCGGTTTACTTAAACACATATTTCATTGATACCAAATGTATCATTATTTTTGCAACTTATATCATTGATGTCATAGAAATCAGTTGAATCAGCGACCGATTTCTTTGAAGTGATATCTAATCCACTTTTTTTAGTAGTGTAGTATGCCGCACCACGAAGCCTTACAATTTAGTTTGTTCGTTTTTCGTATTTTAATGAGTTTATGTATTTTAATATGTGTCTTAAAATATCAGTTTAAAATATATAGGTGATATATGTATGTATAAGTTATGCAGCGGAAAGATTAACGTTAGACGGTACGAACAAACTCACACACACAAACGAAACGATAAATAAATAACACAAGGAATTAAATCTTTGTATGGGTATTTAAATTATACCCATACGAACGTGTCTTACGACAAAAAATATATTATTAAAGATCAGCATCCTTACAAAGAATAATCTCGGATTTACAATCGATTAAACTTAAGGCAATGCGAAGACATTCCTTCTCGTTTATCGGATCCGGAGATTTGTGAACAATCAAAACTAAAACAAAGCAATAAAACTATCCTATACTAAACATCAGATCATTACGTAGTCTTTAATTACTCTCACAGACGATGACAAAGGGACGAAGAACTTTCAATGAAAGAATTGACAATAAAATAGACTAGAAAATGATCTATGTTAAAAATGTGTTTTCTGAATAGTTAAAAGTGTTTTTGGAATGAGTTGAGGACTTTTGGTATTTATAGGGGTAGTCTCTCAACCGAATTCCCTAGAAAAACTAGATTTGAATTGGTTGAGAGAATGTAGCAACCGCCTTTGACCAGCTCCAGGTCCTGCCGCGGAACGAGCTGTTCTGCAGGCAGTGAACCTTCCTTATTAGATTAGAATGCTTTGCCTTCTGCCAATGCCTTCCATTCTTCTTTGTTTTCAGGTAGGGGTGTTATAAATAGGACCAGACCGGGAACCGGACCGGTTGGTCCGGTTCGGTCTGGACCGGTAAAATTTCGGTCCGATTCCAGGTCCACATAAAAATGAGATTCCGGTTTCCGGTCCGATTCTGGTTAAAAACCAGTAAAATCCGGTCCGGACCGGATTGGACCGAATTTAATTTATTATATATATTATTATTTTTTAATAATATTAATTGTTATATTCTTTAAAAAATAAATAAATAAATTCATAAATTGTGTTTTTTATTTAAAATTTTTCTATTTATCAAATATAATTTATTTATTAACTAAAATTTCACTATATATTAAATTATTAATATGTAATTTAATTACAATATAACAAAATAATCTAAAATTAATGAAAATTTATATATTATTTAATTTATAAAATATTTATTTACTTAAAAATAATAATGTTTCATATTTAATGAATAAATTTAAATTTTATAAATATAAAAATTAAATTAAATTATTATTTTATATTTAATTTTTAAATTATTCCGGTTTTATCCGGTCCAAAACCGGACCGGACCCGAATTTACCGGTCCGGTTCGCTCCGGAACGGTATTATTCCGGTCCGGTTTCTGGGTCATGCTTTTTCATGATTCCGATTCCGGTCCGGTTCGGTCCGGTTTTGGGCCGATGAACACCCCTATTTTCAGGTTCTTTATGCTCCACTTGTATTCTTGAGTACTATGGCCTTGTTCGTCCTGCGGCATGCTGAACACCTTCGTCGTGCCGCATGGTCTTGCGTAAGTCTTGATTGTCCGAACAAGCACGATTCAACCAGGACATCATGCTAAAACATTTCACACATACAAGGAGTGAAAAACAACAGTACAAAAGTGTGAAAAAAGGAGAAAACATGTAAATATGTCTAAGGCATTGTTATGCTCAGTAACTCTGCCACATTACTCTGCCTAACCATATTTACACTAACAAACTCCCCCTTTTTATCTTTCTTCACAAAACATGAGGCAGAGTTTAAGAGCAACTCCCCCTCAATGAAAACTCTCTTACTTAGAGGTATACGAATAAACCTTGTTAGATTAACTTAGGCATGAGTAAGAACTCCCCCTTAGTTAATGCCTTCTAAGTATGAAAAATAATTAACAATAAACAAGCTTAGAGATAAACACACCAAATTTATTAAGCAAATAAAAACTAGAATTCAAATTGTTCAAATTAAAACAAACTGGAAATAAAAGCAACAAAAACTTAAGAGTTCAAACATCAAAATAAATTTAATTAAAACTTGAAAATTTAGAATTCTCCATCAGAATAGTCATCCTCTTCATCACCATAATCAGCCAACTTCTTTGCCTCTGCGGCAGGAGTAGCTTCAGCCTCTTCATCACCCTGTTGCTCTTCGCCTTGCCCTTCCTGCTCTTGATTCTGCCTTTCCTGCTCTTGACTCTACCTCTGCGCAGCTCCTCCCCCTTTTTGTGCAGAAATCCCATGATTGTCGAGGAAGTAGAAAATGGCATTTTCAATGCCTACAACCATATGGGAAGTCATATCCTTGCAAAGTTGAGCCGCATAATCTTGAGCGAATGCACGGGCTTTGAGATAGATGTCAGGCACAGTGGAGGATGAGGTGGCAGTACTAGTGGCTTTGTCCTGCGGCATATCAGTGCAAGCAGGATCCTTGAGCTCGAACATGTGGTAACCTTTCCATGGCAGGTCATTTGGCTCCTTTGGGGTGAATTTGATGATCGGGCTGCTGCGTCCCACAAGATCGGAGTCGAGGACTTTATAACCTTGATCCTTGAACATCTCCTAAATCAAAGAGGGAAAACTGAGACTCTGGGCAGGGTTAAGGTCCTCGATTTGCTTAGCCATCTTTGAGAAAATAAGCTCTCCCAAATTAACTTGTTTACTTGCACCGAGGGAGTAAATGAGCTCGGCAATGGCAGCATGAACAGGATGCGTGTTCATCGCCGGAGTCCAATTTGATTTTGCAATTGTGAACATAATTTAGGATAAGGCACTTATCTTTGGCACCAAGGGGTGGATTCACTGAACCGTGGCCACCTAAGAGACGACGAGCGACGACAGTGGGATGTGGCTTGAGTTTGAGAGGGTACTGGACCTCGGAGCGATCGAGAAATGCATTGATGGCAGCTGGAGAGAAGTTCTAGACCTTGTGCCGAACATAAACCATTCCATATCCTCGAGACTCGGGCTTTGCAAAGCATGGACGCAAATTTGCGTAGAAATCTTGAACCATCTCGACACAAAAAACTCCTGCATATGACACGGCTTTGCGGAGATGCATTTGATCGAGGAAGTGATCAAGGCGTTGATTCGTGCAAGTCGTGAAATCCACGCGGCGGTCAGGGATGATTGGCTTTGCAGCATAGTGAGGACCGAGAGTGGCACGGAGACGAGACCAATACCTCTCGAAGTACGAGACCAATACCATCTCCTCCATATCGAAGTTGCCATCCTTCGGTGGCGCATTCAAGATGGCATCAGGAGCGGCAGGGAGCTTACCCTTCTTTGTCGAGGCAAGGGGAATGATGATGACTTCCGGGTCACTGTGTGAGCATGCCGTCTTGGATGATCCTCCTTTTGGGGTCTTTCCCCGAGTGGACTTGGATTCATAGGTATCCAAATCAATGGGGTTGGAGCGAGAGGTTGGAGGCAAGTTCTTTGCCTTGAGTCGGTGATGCAACCCAAGACCCGTCTATTACTCAAGACACTCGAATACAAGTCGAGACGACGAAGAAGACGGCGGAACGGGAGTCGGGAGTGTGTCGAGAAGGTGCCGTGAAGCTTTTGGACTTTTTGGGCGAAAATACACTGTCGTCGGCCGACAGAGCAATTGCACTACGAGACTGTCGGCCGACATCTGATTGTCGGCCGACAGTAAAAACCCGTCGGGCGACAAGTATTGAACGGAGCAACCAGTTTTTCTTCGATTCGCAGGTTGATCCTGCGAACGACGGAGGGCATGTCGGCCGACAGTATATCCTGTCGGGCGACAGTCTTCACGAAAATCACAGCAGCGGCGATTTTTAGGATTTTCAATGTTTAGTTATTTATTTCCTTTTTCTTTATGTTTTTGCTTTGCCTATATAAAGGCTACCTAGTTCATTATTAAGACAGACAATTATTGATGAATAAAATTTATGTTTTGTGAGTTTTATTAAAATCTCTCTTGGGTTCGAATTCTACCCGAATATCCAAAGAATTCAACCAACGAATCAACGAAGTCTGTTGGAGTTGTGTACTTAATGTCTAGATTTAAGTAACGATAAACTCCCGGTCATAGCATTTAATCTATTTAATTAATAAACAATTGTTTGCTTTTAATTATTATTAATTAAATATATGCAAATCATAGTCCTGGATTTTATACGTTGTAGTTAGTATGGTTGTGTCGGGCCCACACAGAAGATCATACTATCGGTTACTCGTATTTAATCAAACAGTGGCTCACGACCTAGATGGACCCGGACCAATCCATCGGTATAGTCGTTGTGTGAGAGAGAAAATAATTTGTCTTAATTATTTTATCACACTTGTACACTTGGTGTATTGAGCGGATCGTTGAGATTCATCGATTAGGATTGCCGGCGATAATCGATTCGAGTCTAAGTGTATTTTATTCTTAATCCCCGATATTGTTGCGGGTGTGTATATCTAATATAAGTGACTTTGATTTACCAAAGGAATTAACCGATTTAATTATTGGGTTAATTACCGGTTAAGTTGGGTCACTATATTTTATATATGGCATGCTGTGAATGATTGACCGGACAGTGTATCCCGGAAGGGTTGATAATATCCCCGAGATGAGTTCATAAGGAATTATTGTGTAAACCTCATGAGTGGATTCGTTCCGCACAATAATTAAGGTTGAATGGTACTAGTCTCGGATTCAAGAGATGAATAAATTAATTAGCAATAAATTAATTTTATTCATGGATATTTAAATCTTAAATACACGGAATAAATAATACTACCGGAGAAATATTATTTGATATAATATGGTTTAATATTGGGAGTGCAATTAATTTATATAGTGGAAAATAAATTAATTAATATTAATGGGAGATTAATAGATTTGGGCTTGGGTTCAATTTAATCATTAATATTGGAAGCCCAATATTCCACCTCCTTTAGATCCCCTACGTAGCCTATAAAAGCACTACATGGTCTTCTCTATTCTACATAACACACATAATAACTAGGGTTCGGACCGCCGGGACGCGTGACGCGAGAACCCTCGGCTGGGAGCCGAGGGATCGATCGAGCCCGTAGGCTCGATCGCTGGGAGCTGCGGGAGTTACCCGCAGCGACTTGAGGCGTGCTGCGGGGCTTCCCGCAGCGGTGCGCTGGGACGAGCCCAGCGCGTTGAGCAGCGGGTCACGCGACCCGCTGCGGGGCTGCTCGCAGCAGCCCGGGGATCGCTACGAGCGATCCCAGCGATCATCGCGAGATGATCGCGAGCCCCGTGCGGGGGCTCGGCTGGGCGCGCGGGTTTGCCCGTGCGGTGCTCGGTCGAGCTCCGGCTCGTACGGTGGTTCGCGGTTTCATCTCCGGCGACGGGTTTTCGGTCGGGTTGTCGGTTTCCGCAAATTTAGATAACCCGGGATATCGAATTCCATCAATTGGTATCAGAGCGTTTGGTTTCGTGTTCATGTATGTGTTCAATTGTGTTCTACCTTGCAGGGATTCCGACTATCATGGTTGAAATTAATTGTTAATTATTGGTTTAATTAATTGCTATTTAATTTACCATGATTGTTCGTTTATTAAACTCTCGGACATGTCGAGATTCGTTTTGTGTGGATGAATGCTTGTAATAGTAAAAATTCGGGGGTTGACCGAATTTAGGATTTATTATTACGTTCTATGTTTTCCAGAAAGTGTATAGGGTCGATTTCATGTATAGAATCGATACCGGAATTGTAAATTTATTTCTTGTAATTTATTTACGTTGGATCGATACCGAGACGACCGCCGGAGAACTCATGAGACGAAGAAGACGAAGAGGACGAAGGACCGAAGGGGTCGATCACCCCATGATCGACACATGATCGACCAAGGGAAGGGGGCGTCGCGCCCCTTCGGCCGTGGGCTGTCGCCGGCGACGGTGGCGGCTGGCCGGTTGGAGTGGCGGCGGCGGGTGCTCCCTCCCGGTGGCGGCGGTCGGTGGTGGTGGTGGTGCGGGGATCCCCAACCCGTGCTACTCCTACTCCTACCAAGATACTACTTACCTAATTAATTCAAGTTTTCCTATTTTGAGTATTCCTAACTTTGGGAACTCTCATGGAAATAGAAAAAGAATTAATTGGAATTATTTTTATTCCTTATTCTATTATGGAAGTCTTCTAGAGTATTCCGAGTTCTACTTGGAATAGGATCCTAGAGATTTAATAGAATTGGAAAGGAATAAAAGTTAATTTAGGATTGATTTATTTCCTAATTGATTATTCCTAATTTATGGGAATTTTCATAGTAATGGAAATTAATTAATCTTGGAAAGTAGAAGAGTCCTAATTTATTTTATTTCCTTATTCTATTATAGAAGTCTTCTAGAATATTCCAAGTTTGACTTGGATAGATTATTCTAGAGATTTAATAGAATTAGATAGGAAAATAAATAAATAAAAATATTAATAATATTTAATTTTATTTTTGATTTATTCGATTGACTTAATTTTCGAATTGAGTATCTTTTGGATTTATTAAAAATAAATAGATTTAAATATTGGGATTAATATTCTCGTCACATGGAGCATTCAAGAACGAAGACTGAAGACTAGAAGACGCATACGGAGATGGAATAAAGCCATGATAGTCGGAAAATAATTTTTCTAGCATTATTTTGACTATGTGCTATGTGCTTTATTACTTGTATGCATGCTTATCTGTTTAATTATGCATTAGATAGCGTATCCCTTTGTTATAAAAAGCTAAGTGGGAGCGGGGATGGAAACATTCCCATGGTCTCCATTACTGTTCTCTTGGTGACTCTTATGGACTTTTGAAGTTCGTATAGATGTGTCATTGGAGGAGAATTCTTGTAATTCCTTTTACAAGAGACATTGATTAAGTTTATCAAACAATGCCTAATTTGTCTTTCTGAAACTGACTTCAAGTCGACTCATTCTCACCCCGGGGAGTGGAATGGAGCCAAAGCCACTTGGTCATGTCGAGGACACAAATTAGAGGCAGTCGTACCATTCTTTGATAGATGGATCGATTGTCTGCTCGGATCCCTCATTTAATGAGAGATAGGGTTGTTCGCATGGTGAGTCACTGGTTAGAAACTTCGAGTTTCACTTATGATTCTCCGCGTCTTGATTTATGAAATCGAATGCCTCAAATAATTGGATGTCAACTATAAAAGTATTTTGGTGTAGTAAACGTCCACACGAACGTGGCTTGCTATGCTGAATGGGATTTTTGGAAATAGTTGATGTAGACAGTTATAGGGAATTGTGAAGGATTGTGAGTTATCGTAAACGTCCACACTAACGTGGCTTGCGGTGACGAAGCAATTCCAAATGATTCACCTTAGTACTGAGTAATGGTTTACACTTAGGTACGCTTTATAGTATTCTTCCCAACGAAGTGACGCTATAATGATGTACGACCAAAGCAAATCTAATTGCTAAATCATTTGGGTGGGTAAACGTCCACACGAACGTGGCTTGCCTTATCTGATGGGATTTTAGATGTGATTAGTGATTTAATGATATTATTTGAGGGAGATAATATCGGATATTAAATTAATTGTTTGTTTAAATGTGCTTATAGGTTTAGAGAATAGCTATGAACCCACTTTCTATGATACTCAAGGAGCATAAGCTCACTGGACCCAACTATATTGATTGGAAAAGAAATTTAGACATTGTCCTAACTTCGGAGGAGTACAAGTTTGTACTCCATGAAGTGTGCCCTGCTGAGCCCACGGCTGCCTCAACTGATGAGGAAAAATTGACATATCGGAAGTGGAAAAAGGCTGATGAAATGGCTAGGTGTTATATTTTGGCTTCCATGTCAAATGTACTCCAAACCCAACATGAGTCGATGGACACTGCCTATGATATGATATTTAACCTCAAGGAGATGTTTTGGGAGCAAGATCGTGCGGCAAGGCAAGAAGCCATGAGAGTCCTCATGTCGACTACTCAATCTGAAGGAACGCCCGTTGGGGAGCACGTTCTTAAGATGATGAGTTTGTTGAATGAACTTGAGGTCCTAGGAGCTTCTATTGATGCTGAGACGCAAGTCGACATCATACTCCAGTCTCTGGCCCCTAGTTTTGAGCAGTTTCGTATGAGCTATAATATGGGTAAACTATCTTATACTCTTGCGCAACTCCTGACTGAACTAAAGGCGGCAGAGGGGATCTACAAGAAGGGCAAGTCTCAAGCGCTTGTAGCTACCAAGTCCAAAGGCTTTAAGCCTGGTGGAGGTAGGGGCAAGAAAAGGAAGCAAGCCCGGAAACCCAGTGGTGTCAAGAGGACTGTACCACGAGTGGGGGCTGCAAAGCCAAAGGGTAAGTGTTTCCGATGCAACAAGATGGGACACTGGAAGTCTGAATGTCCTCTCAAAGGTACGAATTTTTCTTTAGTCGTAAAAACATAGTCAGCGGTATTATCTACCAGAATTCTGGTGTGTAGATATGGAACCACTGACGGTATGTGCATTTTGAATGCAGGGGTTCCAGAAAACCCGGCGACTTAGAGAGGAAGAGTTCGAGTCTACACGGGCAAAGCTGTAGAGGAGACAGCGGTTGCGGTGGAAGACATTTATCTGCTTTAGTAGTTAAATAGGATTTCATTTCAAAGTTATTGCTTTATGTACCCCTTTATTTTAGAAAGAACGTTTTGTTCTGGATTTCTATTATTTATGAATGGATATTTTATTTCTTTAATCATTGGATGATTTTGATAAGAAATAATGGCATTATCTATTCTGGTACATTAGATAGCAATATATGAATGATAGATCCTAAGTCTACCCCAATTGCAACAAACCGTTCTATAACTTGTTTTACTTATTAGATATTTCTTTATCATTATACTTGTGAAATCTTATACTTAGTAGTATTTTCAAATGAGATTCAAATGGTCGAAATTGATTTGATCAATTATAGTTGAAGGAATGGACCTTCCGACCTGAGGATTGAATTTGGAGGATAATACATCTAAGCAAACCTTTCTTGAAAAATGATAGAAACAAGTATTGGAAATGATTAGATATGCAGACATATGTGTATATTAGAAAGGCACGAGTAATTCTTTCTTAAGAATACTCAAGTGATGGATTAGAATGCTTGATGTGCCATAAAAGCAAAGTGTTTTGACTAGTCAATAGACACAAAGCGATTATGGGGAACCATCAAAGTATATCCATTAGGAGCCTGCGACTCAGTCGCGGAGGCCATCACCTATCTGAATAACACATAGCATAATCAAAGATTGGGATTCAATCCCAAAGGGGCGCGCCATACACTTACGTGTAGAGATGGTGCGCTGTAAATAAGAAAATGGAAATCTAATAGTAAATAGAGCAAGTTGTTCGGAACTACCTATGTTCTATGGACATTCCTAGATACAACGGCATATTGAATATGGTTGTAGGATATCCTAGATGAACGAAGTATTGTGTGTTCTATAGTACTATGAACCAGAGGGACGTCTCGTCCGGTTCATAGAGGAAGACTATTAGATGGACCACAAAGCCTAAATTGACGTAATACCTTGAAATGAGAAGAAAGACAAAAGACTAGGAACCAGCCAAACCGAGTAGAAGTACACCACATACTGCACCTATTGTTATTACTGTTATACACCGGGACGCCATTGCAGTGGGAGGTTGTTGGACAACCAGAGATGTTCATAAGACTATAGGAGTTCGGACTCTGGATCTAGTAGAGATGAAATCGACCCCTAGCTCTGCATAAGGGCGGTACTAGATTTAAATGTGCCTGCTTGGAACAATAAGGTTTATTGTTAAGGGGCTAGATCATTTAAGAGTACAAGCTTAGTAAATCCATTTATGGATTGAAATAAAGCTATGAATCGTGGAACTTGCGAATTGATGAGATAGTCCATTTGATGGATTCATCAAAAGGCAAAAACGAAAGGTGTATTAGAGAAGTGATGGAAACAAGGTGGTGTTTCTCGGAGATTTTATGTAGATAACATTTCATCATTGGCAACAATGTAAAAATGCTGTCAGACATAAAATAATGGTTGTCTAAATAAATCGAGATATAAGATTGAGAAGAAGTTAGAGCATGTTCTTAAGATCTTATGATCTAAAGATAAGAACATTGTACTTCTCCTAGACATCTTGTACGATTAAGGTTTGTTTTAAACATGCATACTTCTGAGAAAGGTTATGGCCTTTCAGAAACAGAATATACATCTATCTAAAGGGTTTGTGTTCGTACACATGAAGGAGATAGATAAAGCAGTTTCCTATACTTCTAGTATGGAAAGCTTTATAGATGCAATGTTATAAAACAAGAACCTGATATCAACTATGCGGTTTGCGTAGTGGGAGGATATCAAGGTAATCTGGACAAGAGATTTTCGGATGCTGTGATAGTACTTGCAAAGTACTGAATTATTAAGCAAGACAAAATCTTCTTTGATTACAAATTCTCAGATCCAAAAATCAAAGAAAGGATCAGTGAAAGTCGATATCAGGTTATGTGTTCACTTTTAGAAAGAGGTGGAACCATAAAAGAGTGATAAGCAGGACGCTTCTCAGACTCTTTCATAACCGAATAGCAGCCTCAGAGGCAGCGGAAGTTTTGGTTAGGTTCCGGGATAACCTCTTGACTTGGATATGACCCTTAGTTTACCAAAGGCTATTGGATAGCGGTGCACGGTGAACTGGAAGAAGTCATAAGTCAAAAGTGATGTTAACACATAGAGCAAGTACCACCTGATACGAGTCATCGTCAAGGGAGACGACGTAGTAGTCACCAAGATAACTTCAGAGCGGCAACCTAGATTGCTCACTCACATAGTACTTCTTGGAAGTACACTTTAAAGCACGTGATGAGTATGGGAACCGGGAGTTTGGAGGAAATGACTAGACCTTAGTACAAGTGGGAGATTGTTGGAGTTGTGTACTTAATGTCTAGATTTAAGTAACGATAAACTCCCGGTCATAGCATTTAATCTATTTAATTAATAAACAATTGTTTGCTTTTAATTATTATTAATTAAATATGTGCAAATCATAGTCCTGGATTTTATACGTTGTAGTTAGTATGGTGTGTCGGGCCCACACAGAAGATCATACTATCGGTTACTCGTATTTAATCAAACAGTGGCTCACGACCTAGATGGACCCGGACCAATCCATCGGTATAGTCGTTGTGTGAGAGAGAAAATAATTTGTCTTAATTATTTTATCACACTTGTACACTTGGTGTATTGAGCGGATCGTTGAGATTCATCGATTAGGATTGCCGGCGATAATCGATTCGAGTCTCAGTGTATTTTATTCTTAATCCCCGATATTGTTGCGGGTGTGTATATCTAATATAAGTGACTTTGATTTACCAAAGGAATTAACCGATTTAATTATTGGGTTAATTACCGGTTAAGTTGGGTCACTATATTTTATATATGGCATGCCGTGAATGATTGACCGGACAGTGTATCCCGGAAGGGTTGATAATATCCCCGAGATGAGTTCATAAGGAATTATTGTGTAAACCTCATGAGTGGATTCGTTCCGCACAATAATTAAGGTTGAATGGTACTAGTCTCGGATTCAAGAGATGAATAAATTAATTAGCAATAAATTAATTTTATTCATGGATATTTAAATCTTAAATACACGGAATAAATAATACTACCGGAGAAATATTATTTGATATAATATGGTTTAATATTGGGAGTGCAATTAATTTATATAGTGGAAAATAAATTAATTAATATTAATGGGAGATTAATAGATTTGGGCTTGGGCTCAATTTAATCATTAATATTGGAAGCCCAATATTCCACCTCCTTTAGATCCCCTACGTAGCCTATAAAAGCACTACATGGTCTTCTCTATTCTACATAACACACATAATAACTAGGGTTCGGACCGCCGGGACGCGTGACGCGAGAACCCTCGGCTGGGAGCCGAGGGATCGATCGAGCCCGTAGGCTCGATCGCTGGGAGCTGCGGGAGTTACCCGCAGCGACTCGAGGCGTGCTGCGGGGCTTCCCGCAGCGGTGCGCTGGGACGAGCCCAGCGCGTTGAGCAGCGGGTCACGCGACCCGCTGCGGGGCTGCTCGCAGCAGCCCGGGGATCGCTACGAGCGATCCCAGCGATCATCGCGAGATGATCGCGAGCCCCGTGCGGGGGCTCGGCTGGGCGCGCGGGTTCGCCCGTGCGGTGCTCGGTCGAGCTCCGGCTCGTACGGTGGTTCGCGGTTTCATCTCCGGCGACGGGTTTTCGGTCGGGTTGTCGGTTTCCGCAAATTTAGATAACCCGGGATATCGAATTCCATCAAAGTCATCATCCTTCGTCGTGTGTCTTTCCTCATCCCCGAGTTTCTGCATCAACTTCGCGTTGGGGTTTAGATCATCGATCTAAATCATTCCGTAGTTAGATCCAGAGGTTTTGGGACTTCCGTCGGTATCTTTCTTAATTTCCGTTCTTCGTATTTAACATCCCAATGAGGTACGTATCATTTGGTATCAGAGACCAGGTTAGGGTTCTTTGTTTTCTGAATACGTAGCCTCGTTTTCTTTCGGTTCTTATTCTTTCTTTCTTCGTTTCTTCTTCTTCCTTGAATAAAAAAAAATTTATTTTATTTTATTTTCAAAATTACTGTTCATTAACAGCAATTATTAAAAAAAAAATTGAATTTGTTCTCGATTATTCTTTTCTTGTTGTTCTTCGTTCATTCAGCAATTTAACATCTTCCGTTCGTTTGAAGAATTGTTGTTGGAGTTGAATTCGATTGGTAGATTGGGGAGTTCGATTCCTTTAGAGAGAAACTGAGAGAAACACGAGTGCTGAGTGACTTTCCGACTTGAGTGAAAACACAAGGGTTGTGAGGTGTGAGAATTCTTTATCTTATTGTTTCTAACACTTTTGCAGGATGCTTGAGGTCGATGAGAGGTGGAGCAAGGTGGGGTGTCTGTTAGAGGCCTTGATTCATCTGATGCTGAATGATGAACAGATGAAGACTGTTGATAAGGGCGAAAGGCCAGAACCGTTGACTTTGGTGGAGTCCGAGAAGGAGGAGGAGATTCTAGCACCTGATTGTCAGCTTTCTATTGCTAGCGGGGTTGTTGTTGATTTGACTCAGCCCGATGATAGTGAGCAAAGAGAGAATCTACTTCACACAAGGAGTGGTCCTGACGAGGTTGGTGTAACCATGGTTCCACGATTGAAATTGGATATGGTGAAGCACCCAGAGCTATGTCGACTGGAGTGACTGACTGAAACCAGTGTCATCAAGGTGATCAAGCAAGGGGTTGAGCATCATAATGACGTGGTTCGAAGTGTGTTCGTGAGAGTGGTGTTCGAGACTGGAATCGACTTGGATTTGAGGACAAATCCTCTTGAAGAGGAGGGGAATGATGCAACCCAAGACCCATCTATTACTCAAGACACTCGAATACAAGTCGGGACGACGAAGAAGACGGCGGAACGGGAGTCGGGAGTGTGTGGAGAAGGTGACGTGAAACTTTTGGACTTTTTGGGCGAAAATACACTGCCGTCGGCCGACAGAGCAATTGCACTACGAGACCGTCGGCCGACATCTGATTGTCGGCCGACAGTAAAACCCGTCGGGCGACAAGTATTGAACGGAGCAGCCAGTTTTGCTTCGATTCGTAGGTTGAGCCTGCGAACGACGGAGGGCATGTCGGCCGACAGTATATCCTGTCGGGCGACAGTCTTCACGAAAATCACAGCAGCGGCGATTATTAGGCTTTTCAATGTTTAGTTATTTATTTCCTTTTTCTTTATGTTTTTGCTTTGCCTATATAAAGGCTACCTAGTTCATTATTAAGACAGACAATTATTGATGAATAAAAATTATATTTTGTGAGTTTTATTAAAATCTCTCTTGGGTTTGAATTCTACCCGAATATCCAAAGAATTCAACTGAAGAATCAACGAACTCATCATCCTTCGTCGTGTGTCTTTCCTCATCCTCGAGTTGCTGCATCAACTTCACGTTGGGGTTTATATCATCGATCTAAATCATTCCGTAGTTAGATCCAGAAGTTTTGGGACTTCCGCCGGTATCTTTCTTAATTTCCGTTCTTCGTATTTAACTTCCCAACGAGGTACGTATCGGTCGGGCTGTTGGAAATCGATATCCCGGAATTAATAAATTTAAATAAATAAATTATCTAATTAATTCCGACCGAAATCCTTTGGAGATCAAAATTGCGAAACCGACAACCCAATCGAAATCCCGCGCTCCACAGCTGGACCGACCCCGTGGAGAAAGCGCTCCACATCTGGGGCGGACGTGTGGAGCAGTCCCATATGGAGCAGTGCTCCACATCCCATGTGGAGCAACACGCATAGAGGAACCGCTCCACATCTCATGTGGAGCATCCATGAACAATCGCTCCACATACCATGTGGAGCAACCCATAATCAGCGCTCCACACCCCGTGTGGAGCAGCCCGTGCGAACAGTGCTCCACACCCCGTGTGGAGCAGCGCCGTGCGAACAGCGCTCCACATCCCGTGTGGAGCAGCAACGTACGAACAGTGCTCCACATCCGTGTGGAGCAATCGATATGTGGAGCAGTCGGTGCTCCACATCGGTCGATCAATACACGTGTGGAGCAGTCGTGTGGAGCAGTCGCTGCTCCACATCGCTCCACACCCTGATTAGGGTTGTTCATCGGATCTTGGTTCACGATAATTAAACGATAAAATCATAAAGAGGGTTTTACGATTTACCTCGTTCTCGTTGTTCGGAAAAACGAAGAACTCAATTTGATGACCTTGAGATCTTCCCACGTATTCCTTGCACTAGCCCGGACGTCGTGTGGGCGACGATCTACCGAACTCCATGGATCCTCCTCTCTACTTTCTCTCTCTAGAATTGTGATCTTCAAGTTATGAGAATAGAGAAGACCATGTAGTGCTTTTATAGGCTACGTAGGGGATCTAAAGGAGGTGGAATATTGGGCTTCCAATATTGAAGATTAAATTGAGCCCAATGCTCAAGTCCATTAATCCTTATCAATATTAATTAATTCTATTTTCCACTATATAAAATTAATTGCACTCCCAATATTAAACCATATTATATCAAATAATATTTCTCCGGTAGTATTATTTATTCCGTGTATTTAAGATATAAATATCCATGAATAAAATTAATTTATTGCTAATTAATTTATTCATCTCTTTTATCCGAGACTAGTACCATTCAACCTTAATTATTATGCGGAACGAATCCACCTGCAGGGTTTACATAATAATTCCTTATGAACTCATCTCGGGGATATTATCAACCCTTACGGGATAAACTTTCCCGTCAAGTATTCACGGCATGCCATATATAAAATATAGTGACCCAACTTAACCGGTAATTAACCCAATAATTAAATCGGTTAATTCCTTTGGTAAATCAAAGTCACTTATATTAAATATACACACCCGCAATAGTTTCGGGGATTAAGAATAAAATACACTGAGACTCGAATCGATTATCGCCGGCAATCCTAATCGATGAATCTCAACGATCCGCTCAATACACAAAGTGTACAAGTGTGATAAAATAATTAAGATAAATTATTTTCTCTCTCACACAACGACTATACCGATGGATTGGTCCGTGTCCATCTAGGTCGTGAGCAACTGTTCGATTAAATACGAGTAACCGATAGTATGATCTTCTGTGTGGGCCCGACACACCATACTAACTACAACGTATAGAATCCAGGACTATAATTTGCATATATTTAATTATAAATAATTAAACGCAAATAATTGTTTATTTAATTAAATAGATTAGTGGCAATGGATCGTGAGTTTACGTTACTTAAATCTAGACATTAAGTACACAACTCCAACAATCTCCCACTTGTACTAAGGTCTAGTCATTTCCTCCAAACTCCCGACTCCCATACTCATCACGTGCTTAAGTTGTACTTCCAAGAAGTACTATGTGAATGAGCACTCTAGGTTGTCGCTCTGAAGTTATCTTGGTGACTACAGCGTCGTCTCCCTCGACGATGACTCGTATCAGGTGGTACTTGCACTATGTGTTATCTTACACTTATGGACTTGTGATTTCATACCATTTGCCATTGCACCGCTATTTACATACCCTTTGGCAAATTAAGAATCACATCTAAGTCCCAGAGATTATCCCGGAGTTATACCAAAACTTCCGTTGCCTCTGAGGCCGCTATTTGGTTACCCATGGCAGAGTCCGAAAAGCATCGTGCTTATCACTCTTCCATGTTAAAACTCCTTCTCCTTCAATAGTGAAACACATAGCCTGATATCGACTTACACCGGTCCTCATTCGATTAGAAATCTAAGAGAATGTAATCCAAAGGAAATGTTCGTCTGCTTCGTAGTCTAGAACAGTACTTCGAAAGTACTTTTACAGCAGTCGAATATTCCTTTCCAGGATTACCTTGATATCCTCCCACTATGCTAACCGCATAGCCGATATCAGGTTCTGGTTTTCAACAATGCATTTATTAAGCTTTCCACACTCAAAGTGTAGGAAACTGCTTTCATTGCTTCTATCTCCTTTTGTGTTCCAAAACACATATCCTTAGATAGATGCATTCCGTCTCTGAAAGGTAACGAACCTTTCTCGGAATCTTGCATGTTCAAAACGAACCATAATCATATATATGTAAGATTTCCAGGAGAAGTACAATGTTCTCTTCTTGAGATCCTAGATCTTAAGAACATGCTCTAACTTCTTCTTCATCTCATATATCGATTTTTCTAGACAACCATCATTTTATGTCTGACAACATCTTTACATTGTTACCAATGATAAAATGTCATCTACATAAAACCTCCGAGAAACACCACTTTGTTTCCATCACGTTTCCCATACACACGATTCGTCTATGCTTTTGATGAATCCATAAAATGGACTATCTCATCAATTTGCAAGTACCACGAATTCAATGCTTTGTTTCAATCCATAAATGGATCAACTAAGCTTGTACTCTAAATGATCTTTCCTCTTAGCAATAATCCTTATTGCTCTCCAAGAAGGCACATTTAGATCTAGTACGGCCTTCATGTAGATCTAGGGATCGATTTCATGTATACTAGGTCCAGAGTCCGAAGACTCTCCTAGTCTTATGAATATCTCCGGTTGTCCCACAACCTCCCACTACAATGGAATTCCGGTGTATAAACAGTGATAACAGTAGGTGCAGTTAGTGGTGTACCGCTACTCGGTTCGGCTGGTTCTAAGTCTTAATCTTTCTCTCTCATTTCAAAGTATTACGTCACCTTGGGCTTGTGGTTCATTATATATAGTCTTTCTCTAAGAACCGGGCGTTAGAACTTATAACGTCCTTCTGGTTCATAGTACTATTGAACACACATCTTTTGTTCTTCTGGGATATTCTACAACCGCATTTGAATGCGCCGTTGTTTCCAGACATATCCATAGAACATAGGTAGTTCCGTATAACTCATGATTTTACTATTTCTATAAGAATTCCATTTCTTGTTTACGACACACCATTTCTACACAACAGTGTATGGTGTAGTCATTTGGGATCAAATCCCAACCTCTGATCAGTATGCTATGCATTCCTCAGACAGGTACTTGCCTCCGCGATTAAATCGCAGGCTACAAATGGATATACCTTGACGGTTCTCCACAATTGCTTAGTGTCCATTGACTTATCAAAACACTTGCTTTTGTGGCACATCAGGTATTCTAATCCATTTCTCGAGTAATCATCAAATGAAGTACTCGTACCTTATTGTCTGAGTAGGCATAGGTCTGCATACATCAGAGTCAATCAATTCTTATACTTGTCCGGATCTTACATCTTATATCCATAAAGGATTGCTTAGTCATGTTATCTTCCAAATAAAATTCTTAGGTCGGAAGGTCCACTCCTTCAACTTAATTGATCAAAAATCAATTTTCGACCTTTGAACTTCTTATTTGAATAAACATGATTCAGCATAAGAATCCACAAGTATAATTGATAAAGAAATCTCTTATTAGTAAAACGAGTTTTACTACGGTTCGTTGCATTGTGGTGGACTCAGGATCCATCATTTATATATTGCTAGCCAATGTACCAGAATAGATACTATCTTTATTTCTTCTCATAACCATCAAATGATTAAAAGAAATAAAATATCCATTCATTAGAAATCCAGAACAAAGTTCTTTCTAATATGAAAGGTACATAAAAGCAATAACTCAAAATGAAATCCTATAAAATGTCCTCCACTGCAACTGCTGCCTCCTCCACAGCATTGCCCATGTAGACTACGAATTTTTATTTTTCAAGTCGTTTTAGGTTTCCTGGAACCTCTTGCATTTAAAATGCACATACCGTCAGTGGTTCCATATCTACACACCAGGTTCCGGTAGATAATACCACTGACTATGTTTTACGACTAAAGAAAATTTCGTACTTTCTTTGAGAGGATAATCAGACTTCCAGTACCCAGACTGTTTGCATCGAGAACACTCGCCTCTTGGCTTTCTCGTCCCATCTCGTGGTCCATGTAACTTATGACCACTGGGTTTCTTTGCTTGCTTTTCCTTTCCCCCGATTTTTCCCTTAGGTTCAAAACCTTTTGGCATTGGCAACAAGAGCTTGCGATTTCCGTTTCAACTCGTCTAAAAGGTCAATCATCTCAAAAACGTGTTTAAGCGTTTCCTCGAAGCGATTGGCCTTTATGAGTATCCTCATCGCTTCTTGTCTAGCCGCCTACGTCAATAGGCTCGGGAGGACAAAGCTCATTGAGTACAACCTTGTACTCTTCAACAGTTTGGGTAATGTCTAGATCTCTATTCCAATCATTATATTTAGGGACCAGTGAGTTTAAAATCCTTACGTATCACAGAAAGTGGGTTCAAAGCCATTTCCTAATCTATGAGCACATATAACAACAAACAATCGATTTAATCTCCGATATTATCTCCCTCAAATAATATCATTAAACCACTAATCGCATCTAAAATCCCATCAGATATGGCAAGCCACGATAGTGTGGACGTTTACCTATCCAAATGATTTAGCAATTAGATTTGCTTCGGTCATACATCATCATTAGCGTTACTTCGATGGGAAGAATACTAAGAAGCGTACCTAAGTGTAAACCATTACTCAGTATCTAAGAAGATTGTTTGGGACACGCATATTCACCGCAAGCCACGATAGTGTGGACGTTTACGTTAACATACGCTCCTTTACTCCCTTCTATAACTGTCTACATCAATCGTTCCAAAATCCCATTCAATGTAGCAAGCCACGATAGTGTGGACGTTTACTACACCAAAAGACTTTTACAATTGACTCCCAATTACTTGATTCATTTAATCTTGTAAATCAAGACGCGGAGAATCATAAGTGAAACTCGAAGTTTCTAACCAGTGATTCACCATGCGAACGACCCTATCTCTCATAAATAAGGGAGCCGAGCAGACAATCGATCTAGTCATCAAATGACACGAAAGTCTCTAATTTGTGTCCTCGACATGACCAAGTGGCTTTGGCTCCATTCCACTCCCCGGGGTGAGAATGAGTCGACTTGAAATCAGTTTTGGAAAGACAAATTAGGCATTGTTTGATAAACTTAATCAATGTTTCTCGTAAAAGGAATTACAAGAATTCTCCTCCAATGACTTGTCTATACGAACTTCAAAAGTCCATAAAAGTCACCAAGAGAACAGCAATGGAGACCATGGATATGTTTTCATACCCTCTCCCACTTAGCTTTTTATAACAAAGGGATACGCTATCTAATGCATAATTAAATACACATAAGCATGCATACATGAAATAAAGCACATAGAATATTATCACATAATCAAAATAATACTAGAATATTATTTTCCGACTATTATGGCTTTATCGCATCCCCGTATGCGTCTTCTAGTCTTTAGTCTTCGTTCTTTGAATGCTCCATGTGACGGGAATGTTAATTTCAATATTTAAATCTATTTATTTTTAATAAATCCAAAAGTTACTTAATTAAAAAATTAAATCAATCGAATAAATCCAAAATAAAATTAAATATTATTAATATTTTTATTTATTTATTTATTTTCCTTTTCTACTTCATTAAATCTCTAGAATAATCTATCCAAGACCCACTTGGAATATTCTAGAAGACTTCTATAATGAAATAAGGAAATAAAATAATTTATTTTATTTTCCCTTTCTACTTCATTAAATCTCTAGAATAATCTATCCAAGACCCACTTGGAATATTCTAGATGATTTCCATAATGAAATAAGGAAATAAAATAATTTAGGACTCCTAGTCCTTCCAAATTAATTCCTTTCCTAATCCATTAAAAATTCCATAAAGGAATAATTAAATAAGGAAAAATTAATTTAGGACTTCTAAACTTTCCAAATTAATTATTTTCCTAATCCATTAAAAATTCCATAAAGGAATAATTAAATAGGAAAAATAAATTAATCATAAATTTATTCCTTTTCCTAATCTATGAAAATTCCCAAGAATAGGAATAATCAATAAGGAAAAATAAATTTATTCTAAATTTATTCTTTTCCTATTCCATGAGAATTCCCAAGAATAGGAATAATCAAAATAGGAAAACCGAATAATTTAGGAAAGTTGGATCTTGCCGGGAGAGCACGAGATCACGAGGACCCCGCGCCCCACCACCATCGCCGGCCGAGAGGAGAGCCACCGCCACCGCCCAGCCGATCAGCCGCCGTCGCCGGTGACATCACGGCCGAGAAGGCCGCGGGCAGCCCCCTCCCCCTTCGATCGATCCTTCCTTCGGGGATGATCATGGGGATGATCGATCCCCGGAATCCTCCCTCTCTATCGTCTCCTCCATCACACTTTTCCGTTCGTCGTTTCGGAATCGATCCAACGTAAATAAATTACAAATTTATTACTACGCTATCCGGTATCGATTCTCTACGTGAAAATGACCTCAAACAATTTCCGGAAAAATTAAGCACAAGCATTCACCACACAAGAACGAATATTGACATCACCGAGAGTTTAATAATCAAGAACATTATTATGACATTAATTAACAATAATTAAATCTAGCCATAATAATCGGAAACCCTGCAAGGTAGAACAATTTATCGAAAAATACCATGAACTAAAACCAACGCTCTGATACCAATTGTTGGAAATCGATATCCCGGAATTAATAAATTTAAATAAATAAATTATCTAATTAATTCCGACCGAAATCCTTTGGAGATCGAATATCCGGATTGTCAAAATTGCGGAACCGACAACCCAATCGAAATCCCGCGCTCCACAGCTGGACCGACCCCGTGGAGAAAGCGCTCCACATCTGGGGCGGACGTGTGGAGCAGTCCCATATGGAGCAGTGCTCCACATCCCATGTGGAGCATCACGCATAGAGGAACCGCTCCACATCTCATGTGGAGCATCCATGAACAATCGCTCCACATCCCATGTGGAGCAACCCATAATCAGCGCTCCACACCCGTGTGGAGCAGCGCCGTGCGAACAGCGCTCCACATCCCGTGTGGAGCAGCAACGTACGAACAGTGCTCCACATCCGTGTGAAGCAATCGATATGTGGAGCAGTCGGTGCTCCACATCGGTCGATCAATACACGTGTGGAGCAGTCGTGTGGAGCAGTCGCTGCTCCACATCGCTCCACACCCTGATTAGGGTTGTTCATCGGATCTTGGTTCACGATATTTTTACGATAATTAAACGATAAAATCATAAAGAGGATTTTACGATTTACCTCGTTCTCGTTGTTCGGAAAAACGAAGAACTCAATTTGATGACCTTGAGATCTTCCCACGTATTCCTTGCACTAGCCCGGACGTCGTGTGGGCGACGATCTACCGAACTCCATGGATCCTCCTCTCTACTTTCTCTCTCTAGAATTGTGATCTTCAAGTTATGAGAATAGAGAAGACCATGTAGTGCTTTTATAGGCTACGTAGGGGATCTAAAGGAGGTGGAATATTGGGCTTCCAATATTGAAGATTAAATTGAGCCCAATGCTCCATCCATTAATCCTTATCAATATTAATTAATTCTATTTTCCACTATATAAAATTAATTGCACTCCCAATATTAAACCATATTATATCAAATAATATTTCTCCGGTAGTATTATTTATTCCGTGTATTTAAGATATAAATATCCATGAATAAAATTAATTTATTGCTAATTAATTTATTCATCTCTTTTATCCGAGACTAGTACCATTCAACCTTAATTATTATGCGGAACGAATCCACCTGCAGGGTTTACATAATAATTCCTTATGAACTCATCTCGGGGATATTATCAACCCTTACGGGATACACTTTCCCGTCAAGTATTCACGGCATGCCATATATAAAATATAGTGACCCAACTTAACCGGTAATTAACCCAATAATTAAATCGGTTAATTCCTTTGGTAAATCAAAGTCACTTATATTAAATATACACACCCGCAATAGTTTCGGGGATTAAGAATAAAATACACTGAGACTCGAATCGATTATCGCCGGCAATCCTAATCGATGAATCTCAATGATCCGCTCAATACACCAAGTGTACAAGTGTGATAAAATAATTAAGATAAATTATTTTCTCTCTCACACAACGACTATACCGATGGATTGGTCCGTGTCCATCTAGGTCGTGAGCAACTGTTCGATTAAATACGAGTAACCGATAGTATGATCTTCTGTGTGGGCCCGACACACCATACTAACTACAACGTATAGAATCCAGGACTATAATTTGCATATATTTAATTATAAATAATTAAACGCAAATAATTGTTTATTTAATTAAATAGATTAGTGGCAATGGATCGTGAGTTTACGTTACTTAAATCTAGACATTAAGTACACAACTCCAACACGGGCTGCCGCCGTCGAGGGGCGAGTTGATTGACGAGTGGGGATGCCAATCTTTGCAACGGCCTTGCGCTTCCTGCTGACTTGACCTAATTGAATGGGATCGGAGTCGGTGGCAGATTCATGAACACCTTCATGACCATCACCTTCAACGTGCTCGGAGGCAGTCGATGCGTCCAGCGATTCCCAGGGAAAAGGGGTGTCTGAGCGGGTCTTTCGGTAAGGCGATGGATACTCAAAGTCACCGTACAGCCCTCTCATTGATGATGAGTCTGAATTGAAGGGGAGATCCTTGAGATTCATTGAGAATGTTGGTGGATGTGGTGTGGAGTGCGGCAGGATGATCTGAAGAGGAATTGCGGCAGAGGGAGTGGCGGCAGAGGATGCGGCAGTCTGAGCGCTGTCCGGAGTGTTGAAGGCATCAACAAAATCATCCGTATTGAACGACCTTTGATTCCGAGCATCATACTCGAGGACATTTGAGATGTCGGGTACCACCACCGGTCGACGAGGCATCTGGGATGGATCCGTTCCATCGCCGGAGATGGCAGCATCAGGGAACTGTTGATCTGCGGCAGCCTGAAGGTCATCAGAGGCAGGGTTGAAGATCGGTGGGTCTGAGGCACCCTGAACCTTAGAGACATGGTCAGCGGAAGCCAGATCTGCGGCAGGGTGAACCTTGGGGACGACATCGTTAGTGGGTTCCTGCAAATTTTCAACTCCCGTGGTCCCTTCCGGCGAGATTGCCATCAGGGAACCATGAGGAGATGTACCTGCGGCAGGAGTCACCTGGGTGGGCGGCAGCGTGACAGAGGTCGTCGGCGCTGTGGAGGCAGCGAGAAATTGTTGTTCGGCCTCGGTGGCTTCTTGAAGGGTGACGCTCTCCGGCGTGGCATCCGGTTGTGCCTCGTGGATGATCTTGATGAAGGCAAAATCGGTGAGGAGGTCGGCAAGAATTTTGGAGGCCATTGATTTGGAAATTGAGAGAAAAAAAATTTAGGGTTTTGATTCTTGATGCCGCAACAAAGAAACAATCGGGTTTTAAAGGAGAGGGATTATGGTGATTTTGAAATTTCAAAACTCTTTGATCGGTTGTGAAGTAGAGATTTAGAAGGAGAAGGAATTTGAATTTCAAAAAGTAGGATAATGTATAAAGATAATGGGAGAGAAAATAGGAGTTGGTTGAGAAGGAAGTGGAAAAGACTCCTGGCAGCGTAATGAGTGTTTTTCAACAGCTGAAAAAAAATCTGCCCGTTATGCGGCAAGGTGATGCCGCAATGCACTGCCTTGCCCAATTTTTTTTTTATTCTTATTTTTTTATTATTATTATTATATTTTTGTATATATATTTTGTTTTAGTTTTTATATATTCTGTTTTGTTTTAAGGGACATATTTTTGTTGATGTGAATTCTCCAAACACAAAACAAAAAATAAACCATAGGATATGAGTAAGAACAACATAATTCTAGGTGTGCAACATGGTGCATAGGCAAAGCTTTTCTCTTGCGTAGGTATTAATAATAAAATAAAAATGAGTGTATTAAATACTTAGATCAATTGTACATGGAATCTTAACCCTAGTTAGTCTAATTACATGTATATGGATTCGACCAAGTTACCAAGATGATGTTGGTATTTTCTTTTCCTTCGGAAAATTTTACACGCAATTTTTATTTTAAAAAAACTTAGGCAGAGTGAAGATATCATGACAGTGCGACAGCATGAAGCAGAATAGCTTCTAGGGCATGGTGCACATGCACAATGATCTTCTGAGTATGATGAAGCGATCTGAACTTAGTGGTTTAGTGAAGATGTCGGCTTTTTGGTTCTCCGTTGGTACGTGATCAAGTCTTAAAAGTCGCTTTTCCACTTGGTCTCGTATAAAGTGATGCCTAATGCTGATATGCTTGGTTCGCGAGTGTTGAACTGGATTATGGCTGGTGTTAATGGCACTTGTGTTGTCACAGTAAAGGGTAAGAGTGTCACTATCCAAATGATAGTCATCGAGCATATGTTTTAGCCAAATAAGCTGAGTGCAGCAACTCCCAGCGACAACATATTCAAATTCAGCAGTGGATAGAGAAATGCAGTTTTGCTTGCGACTATGCCATGAAATGATGTTATTCCCTAGGAAACAACATCTTCCGCTGGTGCTCTTTCGATCATCCAAGTCTCTAGCCAATCGGCATCGGAAAATCCAACCAAGTTGGTGATGGTGTCTTTTGTGTACCAAATGCCTAGCTCGATGGATGAGGCCACATAGCGAATTATACGTTTGGCTGCCTTCAAGTGGTCTTCCTTTGGGTCAGCCTGAAACTTAGCACATAAACAAACATTATACATAATATATGGTCGTGTTGTCGTTAGATAAAGTAAACTCCCTATCATGGAATGATAGAGCGTCTGATCTACTGCGGCAGAACCAGTATCTCGAGCAATTTTGTCCATTGAGCCCATAGGTGTCTTCGTGGGCTTAGCTTTATTAAGATGGAATCTTTTAAGGGGACAAACTTATCTCATCTCGGGGACATTATAAGCCCTTATCGGGGCACATATTCCTTATGAGCTCATCTCGGGGACATTATTAACCCTTATCGGGACACACTTTCCTGTCAAGAATTCACAGCATGTCATACACAAAATACAGTGACCCAATTTTGCCGGTAATTGTCCCATAATCTTATAAGACAATTCCTTTGGAAAGTCAAAGTCACTAATATTAAATGTGATGGAGTTGTATTCTAAATGTTTAGTTTAGTGCAAATACAAAACTCCTTATCTATACCTTAATTCTATATATGATTCAAGCATGATTGCATTTATTGCAATAGTCCTTGATGTATACGTTGTAGATAGTATGGCATGAGGAGACACGCGGAAGATCATACTATCGGTTACTCGTATACTATCGAACAGTAGCTCACGACTTAGATGGACAGGGACAATCCATCGGTACGTCGTAGTGTGACTGGTAGATAGTCGGTCTTGACTATCATGTTACACTCGTACACTTGGTGTATTGAGCAGGACCACGGGAGGGCGTTCGATTTATACTAATCGGAGTAATCGAACTAGACCTCAGATATTACGGATATGTGAGTTCTTAATCCCTATATAATTATAGGTGCGTGTGTCCAATGCTCGGTTCTTTGATGTGCCAATGAGTGAGACTAATTGATTAGTCAATATTCTCGGTAGATTGGGAATCGGTATTGCACACACGGCATGCTATAGATTATAGACAGAAAACTGTGTCCCATTTATTGGGTTGATGATGTCCCCGAGATGAGCTCATAAAGTTTATCATGTAAACCCTGCAGGTGGATTTACTCTGCGTGATAATAAGGATAAGTGGTACTAGTCTCGGATAATAAGAAATGGATTAATTTCATTATTAGTAATTAAAATTAATTCGTGGAAATGCAATATCTTAAACACGGGGAAATGTCACATATGTAATACGGTGGGAAAATTATTGACGGAATAATTTGAATTAATTAATTGGGAAATCAATTATAATTTTATAGTGGAATTAATTATAATTAAAATTGTGGAATTTAATTAAGGTTTTCCTTTTGGTACACCAAGTTAATTAAATTACAATTTAAGCCTAATTAATTAATTGCCTAGAGGTCCTCTAGTGTAGCCTATATAAACCCCTCCCCCCTCTCTCTCTCTCTAAGTAAGCCCTAAGAAACGCCGCTATTATTATTTTTGCTGAGAAAAATAAAAGCTTGCGCAATTATTTTTTCTCTGTGAAAAATAAAATAGATTAGCGCAAATATATTTTCTCTACAGAGAAATATATTCACGGTGGTTGAGAAGAGAAGAGACGGGGAGCTCCAAGCGGATAGATGCCCACACATCGGCTGGAGTAAGAAGGCTAGGACATACGCTAGAAGTCTCGAGGTCTCTGTCAATTCGGCTTCTCCGAATCACGCGACAAAGGTAAAGAATCGAAACCCTATTTTCCGCATCGTTTCGATTTATTCTCGTACGTAATCATACAACGAACCACCGATCGAGTTCGATGGCTTGGGTTCGATGTTCTCTGACTACTGGGGGGTCGCTGACCTCCGGAACGGTGGTCGGATGGAGAAAATCGAGCCAGAACGGGCTGAACAGCAGCAACCCGTTGCTGGAATCGCGACGCCGTCGGCCGACAGGTATATGCCGTCGGCCTCCACTGCCCCGTCAGCCGACAGCTACATGCCGTCGGGCGACAATGCCCTGTCGGGCGACAGCCTTATGGCGTCGGCCGACAGACAGGGCAGAAGCCCCATTTTAGCGCGGTCGTGCCTCGAGTGCGATGGCTGGGCGTGATTAGGGTCTGGGACTTCGTCGTGAGTGCAATAGGGATGCTAGGGGTCGACTGGGCTTGTCCGGATGTTCGAGTAGTCGAACGGACATGTCCCGGGTAGTCGATTTCCAACAATTGGTATCAGAGACGGTTTATCGGTTTGTTGTATTGTTCGTACGATTTGTCTTGCAGGTTGAACCCGGTTATTATGGCCAACGTTGTGATTGTATGTTGTGCTTTAATTTGTGGTTTGATTAAACTCTCGGGCTTGTCGAGATTGTTTTTGTTTTGGAAACGTTGCTTGTTTGTAATAGATAAAAACGACGGGTTGAGTCGTTAGGTTTATTTATTTTTCATTGTATCCGGGACTTGTATAGGGTCGATCACCTTGTATAGGATCGATGCCGGATTTAGTAAGTTTATTCTTGTAATTTTTCTTGCTATATTTGGTGGATCGAGACGAGACCGAAACCCGGAGAAACGAGGATCGAGGAGAACGAACCGGCAACAGGCAGCCATCGAACACACCCCGTGTTCGTGATGGGCAGTAGCGGGGCTGTAGTTTGTTCGACCCCACGGACGACTCAACGAGGCTCGAGACGAGGCTCCAGTGGGAGGAGTTCGTCTCTTGACCCTCGAGCGAGTCGGTGGTGGTGCGAGACCGAGACGAGCAACGAGATGAAGTTCCAAGAGACGTGCATTGGAAAAATACTTAAGGCCATAATAATCGGGGCCACGTTAAATGCTTTTAGTGTTTACGTGTTTATTATTATGCTTAATTATTTTATGCATGTTATCCCTCAATCGTAAAATACTAAGTGGGAGAGGGATTGGAAACAATCCCGCGGTCTCCATTCTCTATTTTGATGGTGATGTGTATTGACTTACGAGTTGGCTTTAGTGTCATCCTCCCTATCGGATAAAGTCGATACACGGATATCACTGGATCAAAATTCGAATTCAATTCCACTTATAAAATTGAACAATTATATTTCTCAAAAGCAATGCCTAATTTGTCTTTCATAGACTAATTTCAACTCGACTCATTCTCACCCCGGGGAGTGGAATGGAGCCAAAGCGCTCGGTTATGTCGATGACACAGATTAGAGACCTTCGAGTCATTCGATGACTAGATCGATTGTCTAATTGGCTCCCTCACCTTGTGAGAGATAGGGCTCAATTGCATGATTGATCGCTGGTTAGAAACTTCGAGTTTCACTTACAAGATATCAAGCTTTGATTAATAAAATTGTGAAATTTAATAAATGTAGGAGTCAATTAACAAAGATGTTTGTTTTAGTAAACGTCCACACTATCGTGGCTTGCTAAATGGAAACGATACTTTGGGTTAATTGAGACTCTATGACATTTAAATAAGTGGGATTCAATTAATAAAGTTGTTTGTTTTAGTAAACGTCCACACTAAAGTGGCTTGCTAGATGGAAACGGAACTTTAGGATTAATTGAGGCTAGACAGTTATAGAAAGTCGTGGAGAACCGCATGTCAACGTAAACGTTCACATGAACGTGGCTTGCGGTGGATATGTAGTTCCCGAGCGGTTGACTTAGTACTGAGAAATGGTATATGATGGAGTTGTATACTTAATGTCTAGATTTAATTATCGTAAACTCCCGGTCATAGTATTTAATCTATTTAAATGAAAAATCGTTTGCTTTTAATTATTTATAATTAAATAAATGCAAATATGGTTCTGGATTATATACGTTGTATTTAGTATGGTGTGCGTCGTCACACGGAAGATCATACTATCAGTCACTCGTATATAATCAAATAGTAGCTCACGACCTAGATGGACAAGAACTAATCCATTGGTATAGTCGTTGTATGAGAGAGAAAATAATTGGTCTTGATTATTTTATCATACTTGTACACTTGGTGTATTGAGCGGATCGCTTGAGATTTATCGATTAGGATTGCCTTGGATAATCGATTTAAATCTCTGAGTATTTTATTCTTAATCCCTGATATTATTGCGGGTGTGTGCATTTAATATTAGTGACTTTGATTTTCCAAAGGAATTGATTGATTAGAATAACCGATCAATTACCGGTAAAGTTGGGTCACGGTATTTTATGTATGACATGCCGTGAATTCTTGATGGGAAAATGTGTCCTCGAAAGGGTTGATAATATCCCCGAGATGAGTTCATAAGGAATTATTATGAAAACCTCATGAGTGGATTTGTTCCGCACAATAATTAAAGTTGAATGGTACTAGTCTCGGATATAAGAGATGAATAAATTAATAAAGCAATAAATTAATTTTATTCATGGATATTTATATCTTAAACACATGGAATAAATAATACTACCGGAGAGAATATTATTTGATATAATATGGTGAATATTGGGAGTGCAATTATATTTATATAGTGGAATTAATTATATAATTAATATTAATGGATTAATAGATTTGGGCTTGGGCTCAATTTAATCATTAATATTGGAATCCCAATATTCCACCTCCTTTAGATCCCCTACGTAGCCTATAAAAGCACTACATGGTCTTCTCTATTTCTCACAATCTCATAACTTGAAGATCATAATTCTAGAGAGAGAAAGTAGAGAGAAGGAGATCCATAAGCTTGGAGGATCGTCGCCCACACGACGTTCAAGCTAGTGCAAGGAATACGTAGGAAGGTCCGAAGGTCTTCAAATCAATCTCGTTTCTCCGCACAATGAGATCAAAGGTAAAATCGTTCAACACCCTCTATGATTTTATGTGATATATAAATCGTAATATATACATGAACAAAGATCCGGGACGTGTCAACTTCGGGGACGGGGATTCGAGATCCCCGGCGAAGCTCAAGAGGAACCCTCGGCTGGGAGCCGAGGGGTGCGATCGAGCCCTAGGGCATCGATCGCGGGCCCACACGAGGACGCCCCGGCTGGACGCCGGGGCATGCGATCGACCGTGCGGTCGATCGCGGGGCAGCCGCGGCTGGGAGCCGCGGCGGGTGCGCTGGGCGCACCGCCCTCCTCGGCGGTGGCGGAGAGTCGCCGGACTCACCGCCGGGGGCTGTTCCGAACAGCCCCACGGGGATGCGCGTGCATCCCCGGCGATCGCTAGGGCGATCGCGAGCCCCTTTGCGGCGGGGGCTCGGCTAGGGTTTAGCCATGGGTTCGCCCACGGTGATGCTCTCGTCGAGCTCCAGCATCGTACGGTGGTTCGCGTGTTTCCGGCGATGGGATTTCGGTCGGGGTTATGTATTCCGCAATTCCGTTAACCCCGGGATATCGATTTCCAACAATTGGTATCAGAGCGTTGGTTCTAGTTCATGTATAGAATCGATACCGGAATTGTAATTTAAATTTGTAATTTAATTTTACGTTGGTTCGATGTTGAAACGATCGCCGGAGAACGAGATGTGATGAAGGAGACGATGAGATGGGAGGGGGCGACGCCCCCTCGGCTGGAGCTGCCGCCGGCGATGGTGGTGGTCGGCCGGCTGGTGGCGGCGGCGGTGCTCCCCTCCTCTTGGTGGTCGATCGGTGGGGGTGGTGCGGGGATCCCCACCCCGTGCTACTCCTGTTGGAATTCGATATCCCGGGTTATTTAAATTTGCGGAAACCAATAACCCAATCAAACCCTTCGCCGGAGATCACATGAACGTCGACTCATCCGCCGAAGTCCGGGCTTTGGAGACCACGCGCCCGAAGGCGCGCAATCCGCCCCCACCCGAACCCCCGCGAGCCGGGTTCACGCGATCGAACATCGCGTTCGATGGGGCTGCATCCGGCAGCCCCCAGCAGCAGGTCCGGCGACCTGCTGCCCGCCGTCGAGGAGCCCCCACCGTCGCGGTGGGGAGGTGACGGCACCAGCTCGTCACCGCCGGCGATCGCTCCCAGCGATCGCCCCCTCGGCCGAGGCCGAGGGTTCTCCTTCGCGCGCCGAACCCTAGGCGTGCGGTCCACGCGGTCCGGTGGCTTCGCCACCACCGCGTGGTCCCTCGTCTAATCCGGGTTCGATCCTTCGGATCTTGTTTTTCGATAATTGATCAATAAACTAGAATTAAATTGCGGAAATTTAATTCACCTTTCGATTCGTTGTGCGGAGAAACGAGATCTTATGATGACCTTGAGATCTTCCCACGTATTCCTTGCACTAGCCCGGACGTCGTGTGGGCGACGATCTACCGAACTCCATGGATCCTCCTCTCTACTTTCTCTCTCTAGAATTGTGTTCTTCAAGTTATGAGAATAGAGAAGACCATGTAGTGCTTTTATAGGCTACGTAGGGGATCTTAAGGAGGTGGAATATTGGGCTTCCAATATTAATGATTAAATTGAGCCCAAGCCCAAATCTATTAATCCATTAATATTAATTAATTCTATTTTCCACTATATAAAATTAATTGCACTCCCAATATTAAACCATATTATATCAAATAATATTTCTCCGGTAGTATTATTTATTCCGTGTATTTAAGATATAAATATCCATGAATAAAATTAATTTATTGCTAATTAATTTATTCATCTCTTATATCCGAGACTAGTACCATTCAACCTTAATTATTATGCGGAACGAATCCACCTGCAGGGTTTACATAATAATTCCTTATGAACTCATCTCGGGGATATTATCAACCCTTACGGGATACACTTTCCCGTCAAGTATTCACGGCATGCCATATATAAAATATAGTGACCCAACTTAACCGGTAATTAACCCAATAATTAAATCGGTTAATTCCTTTGGTAAATCAAAGTCACTTATATTAAATATACACACCCGCAATAATTTCGGGGATTAAGAATAAAATACACTGAGACTCGAATCGATTATCGCCGGCAATCCTAATCGATGAATCTCAACGATCCGCTCAATACACCAAGTGTACAAGTATGATAAAATAATCAAGACAGATTATTTTCTCCCTCATACAACGACTATACCGATGGATTGGTCCGTGTCCATCTAGGTCGTGAGCAACTGTTCGATTAAATACGAGTAACCGATAGTATGATCTTCTGTGTGGGCCCGACACACCATACTAACTACAACGTATAGAATCCAGGACTATAATTTGCATATATTTAATTATAAATAATTAAACGCAAATAATTGTTTATTTAGTTAAATAGATTAATGACAATGGATCGTGAGTTTCCGTTACTTAAATCTAGACATTAAGTACACAACTCCAACAATCTCCCACTTGTACTAAGGTCTAGTCATTTCCTCCAAACTCCCGACTCCCATACTCATCACGTGCTAAAGTTGTACTTCCAAGAAGTACTATGTGAATGAGCACTCTAGGTTGCCGCTCTGAAGTTATCTTGGTGACTACAGCGTCGTCTCCCTCGACGATGACTCGTATCAGGTGGTACTTGCACTATGTGTTATCTTACACTTATGGACTTGTGATTTCTTACCATTTGCCATTGCACCGCTATTTACATAGCCTTTGGCAAATTAAGAATCACATCTAAGTCCCAGAGATTATCCCGGAGTTATACCAAAACTTCCGCTGCCTCTGAGGCCGCGATTTGGTTACCCATGGCAGAGTCCGAAAAGCATCGTGCTTATCACTCTTCCATGTTAAAACTCCTTCTCCTTCAATAGTGAAACACATAGCCTGATATCGACTTACACCGGTCCTCATTCGATTAGAAATCTAAGAGAATGTAATCCAAAGGAAAAACTCGTCTGCTTCGTAGTCTAGAACAGTACTTCGAAAGTACTTTTACAGCAGTCGAATATTCCTTTCCAGGATTACCTTGATATCCTCCCACTATGCTCACCGCATAGCCGATATCAGGTTCTCGTTTTTCAACATTGCATTTATTAAGCTTTCCACACTCAGAGTGTAGGAAACTGCTTTCATTGCTTCTATCTCCTATTGTGTTCCAAAACACGTATCCTTAGATAGATGCATTCCGTCTCTGAAAGGTAACGAACCTTTCTCGGAATCTTGCATGTTAAAACGAACCATAATCGTACAAGATATCTAGAGAAGTACAATGTTCTTTTCTTGAGATCCTAGATCTTAAGAACACGCTCTAACTTCTTCTTTATCTCATATATCGATTTTTCTAGACAACCATCATTTTATGTCTGACAACATCCTTACATTGTTACCAATGATAAAATGCTATCTACATAAAACCTCCGAGAAACACCACCTTGTTTCCATCACGTTTCCCATACACACGATTCGTCAATGCCTTTTGATGAATCCATAAAATGGACTATCTCATCGATTTGCAAGTACCACGAACTCAATGCTTTGTTTCAATCCATAAATGGATCAACTAAGCTTGTACTCTAAATGATCTCGCCTCTTAGCAATAATCCTTATTGCTTTCCAAGAAGGCACATTTAGATCTAGTACGGCCTTCATGTAGATCCAGGGATCGATTTCATGTATGCTAGGTCCAGAGTCCGAAAACTCACCTAGTCTTATGAACATCTTTGGTTGTTCCACAACCTCCCACTACAACGGCATTCCGGTGTATAAACAGTAATAACAGTAGGTGCAGTTAGTGGTGTACCGCTACTCGGTTTGGCTGGTTCTAAGTCTTAATCTTTCTCTCTCATTTCAAAGTATCATGTCACTTTGGGCTTGTGGTTCATCGTATAGTCTTTCTCTAAGAACCGGGCGTTAGAACTTATAACGTCCTTCTGGTTCATAGTACTATTGAACACACATCTTTTGTTCTTCTAGGACATTCTACAACCGCATTTAAATGCGCCGTTGTTTCCAGATATATCCATAGAACATAGGTAGTTCCGTATAACTCATCTTTTACTATCTCTATAAGAGTTCCATTTCTTATTTACGATACACCATTTCTTACACAAAAGTGTATGGTGTAGTCATTTGGGATCAAATCCCAATCTCTGATCAGTATGCCATGCATTCCTCAGACAGGTACTTGCCTCCGCGATCAAATCGCAGGCTACAAATGGATATACCTTGATGGTTCTCCACAATTGCTTAGTGTCCATTGACTTGTCAAAACACTTGCTTTTGTGGCACATCAGGTATTCTAATCCATTTTTCGAGTAATCATAAAATGAAGTACTCGTACCCTATTGTCTGAGTAGACATAGGTCTGCATACATCAGAGTCAATCAATTCTTATACTTGTCCGGATCTTATATCTTATATCCATAAAGGATTGCTTAGTCGTATTATCTTCCAAATTAGATTCTTATGTCGGAAGGTCCACTCCTTCAACATAATTGATCTTACAATCAATTTTCGACCTTTGAACTTCTTATTTGAATAAATATGACTTAGCATAAGAATCCACAAGTATAAATGATTTAATAAAGAAATCTCTTATTAGTAAAACGAGTTATATAAAACGGTTCGTTGCATCGTGGTGGACTCAGGATTCATCATTTATATATTGCTAGCTAATGTACCAAAATAGATAATATCATTATTTCTTCTTATAACCATCAAATGATTAAAAGAAATAAAATATCCATTTATTAGAAATCCAGAACAAAGTTCTTTCTAACATTAAAGGTACATAAAAGCAATAACTCAAAATGAAATCCTATAAAGTGTCCTCCACTGCAACAGCTGCCTCCTTTACAGCATTGCCCATGTAGACTACGATTTCTTCTTTTCCAAGTCGTTAGGTTTCCTGGAACCTTTGCATTTAAAATGCACATACCGTCAGTGGTTCCATATCTACACACCAGGTTCCGGTAGATAATACCACTGACTATGTTTTACGACTAAAGAAGAATTTCGTACTTTCTTTGAGAGGATAATCAGACTTCCAGTACCCAGACTGTTTGCATCGAGAACTCTTGCCTCATGGCTTTCTCGTCCCATCTCGTGGTTCAAAAAAGAACCACTGGGTTTCTTTGCTTTTCTTTTCCCCGTTTGCCTTTAGGTTCGAAACCTTTGGCATTGGCTACAAGAGCTTGCGATCTCCGTCTCAACTCGTCTAAAAGGTCAATCATCTCAAAAACGTGTTTAAGCGTTTCCTCGAAGCGACTGCCCTTTATGAGTATCCACATCGCCTCTTGTCTAGCTGCCTATGTCAATAGGCTCGGGAGGACAAAGATCACTGAGCACTAACTAGTACTCTTTAACAGTTTGGGTAATGTCTAGATCTCTATTCCAATCATTACATTTAGGGACCAATGAGTTAAAATCCTTACGTATCACATAAAGTGGGTTCAAGGCCATTTCCTAATCTATGAGCACATATAACAACAAACAATCGATTTAATCTCCGATATTATCTCCCTTAAATAATATCATTAAACCACTAATCACCTCTAAAATCCCATCAGATATGGCAAGCCACGTTCGTGTGGACGTTTACCTATCCAAATGATTTAGCAATTAGATTTGCTTCGGTCGTACATCAATTATAGCGTTACTTCGTTGGGAAGAATACTATAAAGCGTACCTAAGTGTAAACCATTACTCAGTATCCAAGAAGATTGTTTGGGACACGTATATTCACCGCAAGCCACGTTCGTGTGGACGTTTACGTTAACATACGCTCCTTCACTCCCTTCTATAACTGTCTACATCAATTATTCCAAAATCCCATTCAGTATAGCAAGCCACGTTCGTGTGGACGTTTACTATACCAAAAGATTTATATAATTGAAATCCAATTACTTGATCCATTCGATTTTCGTAAATCAGGACGCGGAGAATCATAAGTGAAACTCGAAGTTTCTAACCAGTGATTCACCATGCGAACGACCCTATCTCTCATAGAATGAGGGAGCCGAGCAGACAATCGATCTAGTCATCAAATGACACGAAAGTCTCTAATTTGTGTCCTCGACATGACCAAGTGGCTTTGGCTCCATTCCACTCCCCGGGGTGAGAATGAGTCGACTTGAAATCAGTTTCAGAAAGACAAATTAGGCATTGTTTGATAAACTTAATCAATGTTTCTCGTAAAAGGAATTACAAGAATTCTCCTCCAATGACTTGTCTATATGAACTTCAAAAGTCCATAAAAGTCACCAAGAGAACAGCAATGGAGACCATTGATATGTTTCCATACCCTCTCCCACTTAGCTTTTTATAACAAAGGGATACGCTATCTAATGCATAATTAAATACACATAAGTATAATAACAAACATACATTTCATGCAAGTACGTTCATAAATAATCAAATAATTACTCAAGCAAAAATTATTTCTCGACTATTCGTACCTTGATGAATTCCAGCATGCTTGCCTTGAGTCTTCATTCTACGTCTTGAATACTTTGCCGAGCGACGGAAAAATTCTTTGATTCTCATATTTAATTTTACTCCAATTAAATAAAATCAATTCCATTGATTTCCATATTTAATTCTATTTTAAATAAAATCCAAGATTTTCCAATCCAAAATAAATTTTGAATTAATCTAATGATTTTAAATAAAATACTTAAATTAAATAAAATCAATTTTATTAAAATCCATTGATTTCCATATTTAATTCTATTCTAAATAAAATCCAAGATTTTCCAATCCAAAATAAATTTTGAATTAATCTAATGATTTTAAATAAAATACTTAAATTAGATAAAATCAATTTTATTAAAATCCATTGATTTCCATATTTAATTCTATTCTAAATAAAATCCAAGATTCTCCAATCCAAAATAAATTTTGAATTAATCTAATGATTTTAAATAAAATACTTAAATTAAATAAAATCTATATTTTAATAATTTCTCAATCCTATTTAAATTAGATCTCAAGAATCCTAATCAAAATCGAATTTTGATTCTTCTTAAGACTTCTAATCCAAGTAGGTATAGGATATCTAGAGAAACTAGGACTTTCTTTCCTAATTTAACTCTCCATCTAATTCCATTATTTAATTCCTTAATTAAGAAATCTAATCCAAATAGAATTTGAATTAATTCCAAAATTAAATTAAATAAAATTAGAAAGATTAAATTATTACCGGAAAGATCGGATTTACCGGGACGAACCGAAACAATTCCGGTCATCCCAAAATCGAAACAACACGAGCCCGGCTATGCTCATGTATTCACCCATAAGAGAAATCGACCCATGCATTTCACATGCACATGCAAGCCTTAGAAGACCATGCAATCCACGCACGTGCTCTCAATTAATTCCAAGAGAATTAATTCAATGGCTTAAACGCATGGTGTCGGCCTCCTTTAAAACCAATGTCGGCCGACATGCCTTGTAAAGAAGCAGCGCGTGAAGAATTCGATCGTCTTCTCCGGCGTCTGTGCACGAGCCCGGTTGATTTCCGGCATGGCGTCTCCTCCGACGACACACGCCATCAACCTCGTCACAGCCCACGTAAACCCTCGTGTCCAGCCGTGCTCGTCAGCGCAATCCGCGAAGACGAACAACGACCCCGATGCTTGCGCGGACTTCGCCGGAGCAACCGATTCCCAGCCTGACGACGCCCTCGACGTCCAGCCACCTCGCCGCTGCTCCAGCCCGCACGTCCAGCCTACAAGCCTTGGCGAACCAGCAGCAGCGATCATCCCGTCCGAGCTCGAATCCGAAGCCGCGTGCGTGTTGCTGCCAACGCGATTGCCGAGCACAACCGCCGGCTGCCGGCGAACCACCACCACTGGTGGCACACGCCGGCACGCCCAGCCACGCCCCTGCTCACGTCCAGCAACACCCGCAACCCTCTCCCGAGCCCACGGTCGATTGACAAGGTTCGATAACTCAAAAAAAATCCTTTCGCGATTTTTAATAATTTATTTTTCCGTCAAACACAATTCATACAAGAGAGAAAAACAAGTACGTAGAACAATATAGCACAATAATTTAACAAATTAAATTAATCTATGGCCATATTTATCGAGAATCGATTATCGAAACAATTAACGAAAAACGTAACCGTACGCTCTGATACCAATTATTGGAATTCGATATCCCGGGTTATTTAAATTTGCGGAAACCAATAACCCAATCAAACCCTTCGCCGGAGATCACATGAACGTCGACTCATCCGCCGAAGTCCGGGCTTTGGAGACCACGCGCCCGAAGGCGCGCAATCCGCCCCCACCCGAACCCCCGCGAGCCGGGTTCACGCGATCGAACATCGCGTTCGATGGGGCTGCATCCGGCAGCCCCCAGCAGCAGGTCCGGCGACCTGCTGCCCGCCGTCGAGGAGCCCCCACCGTCGCGGTGGGGAGGTGACGGCACCAGCTCGTCACCGCCGGCGATCGCTCCCAGCGATCGCCCCCTCGGCCGAGGCCGAGGGTTCTCCTTCGCGCGCCGAACCCTAGGCGTGCGGTCCACGCGGTCCGGTGGCTTCGCCACCACCGCGTGGTCCCTCGTCTAATCCGGGTTCGATCCTTCGGATCTTGTTTTTCGATAATTGATCAATAAACTAGAATTAAATTGCGGAAATTTAATTCACCTTTCGATTCGTTGTGCGGAGAAACGAGATCTTATGATGACCTTGAGATCTTCCCACGTATTCCTTGCACTAGCCCGGACGTCGTGTGGGCGACGATCTACCGAACTCCATGGATCCTCCTCTCTACTTTCTCTCTCTAGAATTGTGTTCTTCAAGTTATGAGAATAGAGAAGACCATGTAGTGCTTTTATAGGCTACGTAGGGGATCTTAAGGAGGTGGAATATTGGGCTTCCAATATTAATGATTAAATTGAGCCCAAGCCCAAATCTATTAATCCATTAATATTAATTAATTCTATTTTCCACTATATAAAATTAATTGCACTCCCAATATTAAACCATATTATATCAAATAATATTTCTCCGGTAGTATTATTTATTCCGTGTATTTAAGATATAAATATCCATGAATAAAATTAATTTATTGCTAATTAATTTATTCATCTCTTATATCCGAGACTAGTACCATTCAACCTTAATTATTATGCGGAACGAATCCACCTGCAGGGTTTACATAATAATTCCTTATGAACTCATCTCGGGGATATTATCAACCCTTACGGGATACACTTTCCCGTCAAGTATTCACGGCATGCCATATATAAAATATAGTGACCCAACTTAACCGGTAATTAACCCAATAATTAAATCGGTTAATTCCTTTGGTAAATCAAAGTCACTTATATTAAATATACACACCCGCAATAATTTCGGGGATTAAGAATAAAATACACTGAGACTCGAATCGATTATCGCCGGCAATCCTAATCGATGAATCTCAACGATCCGCTCAATACACCAAGTGTACAAGTATGATAAAATAATCAAGACAGATTATTTTCTCCCTCATACAACGACTATACCGATGGATTGGTCCGTGTCCATCTAGGTCGTGAGCAACTGTTCGATTAAATACGAGTAACCGATAGTATGATCTTCTGTGTAGGCCCGACACACCATACTAACTACAACGTATAGAATCCAGGACTATAATTTGCATATATTTAATTATAAATAATTAAACGCAAATAATTGTTTATTTAGTTAAATAGATTAATGGCAATGGATCGTGAGTTTCCGTTACTTAAATCTAGACATTAAGTACACAACTCCAACAACTCCTACCGAGATTCGCTTTCCTAATTTAATTCGGTTTTCCTATTTTGAGTGTTCTTATTTTTAGGAACTCTCATGGAATAGGAAAAGAATTAAATTGGAATTAATTTATTCCTTATTGAGTGTTCTTATTTATGGGAACTCTCATGGATAAGGAAAAGAATTAATTTGGAATTAATTTATTTCCTAATTGATTATTCCTATTTTATGGGAATTTTCATGGAGATGAAAATTAATTAATTTGGAAAGTAGAAGAGACCTAATTTATTTTATTTCCTTATTCTATTATGGAAATCTTCTAGAATGTTCCAAGTTTGACTTGAATAGGATTCTAGAGATTTAATAGAATTGGAAAGGAAAATAAATAAATAAAAATATTAATAATATTTAATTTTATTTTTTATTTATTCGATTGGCTTAATTTTCGAATTAATTATCTTTTGGATTTATTAAAAATAAATAGATTTAAATATTGAGATTAATATTCTCGTCACATGGAGCATTCAAGAACGAAGACTGAAGACTAGAAGATGCGTACAAGGATGGAATAAAGCCATAATAGTCGGAAAATAATATTCTAGTATTATTTTGACTATGTTATAATATTTATGTGCTTTTATTTCATGTATGCATGCTTATGTGTATTTAATTATGCATTAGATAGCGTATCCCTTTTATTGTAAAAAGCTAAGTGGGAGAAGGATTGGAAACAATACCCATGGTCTCCATTGTTGTTCTCTTGGTGACTTTTATGAACTTTTGAAGTTCATATAGACAAGTCATTGGAGGAGAATTCTTGTAATTCCTTTTACAAGAGACATTGATTAAGTTTATCAAACAATACCTTATTTGTCTTTCTGAAACTGACTTCAAGTCGACTCATTCTCACCCCGGGGAGTGGAATGGAGCCAAAGCCACTTGGTCATGTGGATGACACAAATTAGAGACTTTCGTATCTTTGGATCGACTGTCTGCTCGGCTCCCTCATTCTATGAGAGATAGGGTCGCTCGCATGGTGAATCACTGGTAAGAAACTTCGAGTTTCACTTATGATTTACCACGTCTTGATTCACAAGATTAAATGTCTCGAGTAATTGGGAGTCAATTATAAAAATCGTTTGGTGTAGTAAACGTCCACACATTGTGGCTTGCTATACTGAATAGGATTTTGGAATAATTGATGTACACAGTTATAGGGAATTATGAAGGATTGTGAGTTATCGTAAACGTCCACACAACGTGGCTTGCGGTAATGTAGCGATTCCAAACGATTCACCTTAGTACTGAGTAATGGTTTACACTTAGGTACGCGTTATAGTTTCCTTCCCAACGAAGTAACATTATAATCGATGTACGACCAAAGTAAATCTAATTACAAAATCGTTTGGATAGGTAAACGTCCACACAACGTGGCTTGCCTTATCTGATGGAATTTTAGATGTGATTAGTAATTTAATGATATTATTTGAGGGAGATAATATCGGAAATTAAATTGATTATTTGTTTATGTGCTCATAGGTTTAGAGAATAGCTATGAATCCACTTTCTGTGATACTCAAGGAGAATAAACTCACTGGCCCCAATTATATTGATTGGAGGAGAAATCGGGACATTGTCCTAACTTCTGAGGAGTACAAATTTGTACTTCATGATCAATGCCCTGCTGAGCCCACGAATGTCTCAACGGATGAGGAACGAACGGCATATAGGAGGTGGAAAAAGGCAGATGAGATGGCTAGGTGCTATATTTTGGCTTCCATGTCAAATGTAATCCAAAACCAGCATCAGTCGATGGACTCCGCCTATGATATGCTGTTTAACCTCAAAGAGATGTTTGGACATCCAGACCGTGCGACTAGGCAAGATGCAATGAGAGTCCTTATGACAACTACTCAGTCTGAAGGAACGCCCGTAGGGGAGCACGTTCTTAAGATGATGGGGTTGTTGAATGAATTGGAGATCCTAGGAGCTCAAATTGATGGAGAGACGCAAGTCGACATCATACTCCAATCTCTGGCCTCTGGTTTTGAGCAGTTCCGCATGAGCTATAATATGGGTAAACTATCTTATTCTCTAGCGGAACTCCTGACTGAACTGACAGCGGCGGAGGGGATCTACAAGAAGGGCAAGTCTCAATCTCTTGTAGCTACTAAGTCCAAAGGTTTTAAGCCTAATGGAGGTAGAGGGAAGAAAAGGAAGCAAGTCTGGAAACCTAGTGGTGCGAAGAGGCAAGCACCGCGTGAAGGGACCAGCAAGCCTAAGGGCAAGTGCTTCCGGTGCAAGAAGTCTGGACACTGGAGGTCTGATTGTCCTCTCAAAGGTACGAATTCTTCTTTAGTCATTAAAACATAGTCAGCGGTATTATCTACCAGAAATCTGGTGTGTAGATATGGAACCACTGACGGTATGTGCATTTTAAATGCAGGGGTTCCAGAAAACCCGGCGACTTAGAGAAGAAGAGTTCGAGTCTACATGGGCAAAGCTGTAGAGGAGGCAGATGTTGCAGTGGAAGACATTTTATCTGCTTTTAATAGCTATATGATTTCATTTCTAGTTATTGCTTTTATGTACCCCTTTTATTTTAGAAAGAACTATGTTCTGGTTTTCTATTATTAATGAATGGATATTTATTTATTTTAATCATTTGATGATTATTGAGAAGAAATTATGATATTATCTATTCTGGTACATTAGTTAGCAATATGTGAATAATGAATCCTAAGTCTCCACAATGCAACAAACCGTAGTATATAATTCGTTTTACTTGTTAGAGATATTTCTTTACTAAATCATTATACTTGTGAATTCTATGCTAAGTAGTATTTATTCAAATAATATTCTAAGGTTGAAAATTGATTTGATCAATTAAGTTGAAGGAGTGGACCTTCCAACCTAAGAGTTGAATTTGGAAGAGAATACGACTAAGCAAGCCTTTCTGGATAAAGGATAAAGAATTCGGACAAGTATTGAAATTGATTAAACACTGATATGTAGACCTATGTCTACTCAGACAAGAAAGGTACGAGTACTTCATTCGATGAATAATCTAAATATGGATTAGAATACTTGATATACCACAAGAGCAAGTGTTTTGACAAGTCAATGGACACAAGCTGTAGTGGAAGAAATATCAAAGTATATTCATAAGTAGCATGTGATCTAATCACGGAGGCCATTACCTGTCTGAAGACATAGCATAATCAGTAATTGGAATTAGATTCCAAATAACTAACACCATACACTTCATGTATAGACATGGTGTATAAATAAGAAATAGATCTCTAAAGGAATGGTAAAAGAAAGAGTTAATCGGTACTACCTATGTTCTATGAATATTCATGAAAGAAAACGGTACATTTCGATGTGGTTGTAGAATATCCTAGAAGAACAAAAGTTTTGTGTTCAATAGTACTATGAACCAGAAGGACGTTATTAGTTCTAACGCCCGGTTCTTGGAAGAGTACTATTAGATGAAACACAAAGCCCAAAGTGACGAGATACCTTAGGACAAGAGAGAGAAGGACAAAGACTGGAAACCAGCCAAACCGAGTAGCGGTACACCACAAACTGCACCTACTGTTATTACTGTTTATACACCGGAACGCCGTTGTAGTGGGAGGTTGTGGACAACCGGAGATGTTCATAAGACTAGAAGAGTTTTTGAACTCTGGATCTAGTATAAATGAAATCGTTCCCTAGATCTACATAATGGCAGTACTAGATCTAAATGTGTTTTCTTAGAAAGCAATAAGGATTATTGCTAAGAGGCAATATCGTTTAGAGTGGAAGCTTAGTTGATCCATTTATGGATTGTAACAAAGCTATAATTCGTGGTACTTGCGAATTGATGAGATAATCCATTTGATGGATTCATCAAAGGGCATGAACGAATAACGTGTATTGGAAACGTGATGGATACAAGGTGGTGTTTCTCGGAGATTTTATGTAGATAACATTCTATCATTGGGAACAATGTAAAAGTGCTATCATACATAAAATAATGGTTGTCTAAGATAAGATCGATATATAAGATAAAGAAGGAGTTAGATCATGTTCTTAAGATCTAGGATCTTAAGAAAAGAACATTGTACTTCTCCTAGGTATCTTATACGATTAAGGTCCGTTTTAACATGCATAATTCCAAGAAGGGTATGTTACCTTTCAAATGGAATGCATCTATCTAAAGGTATGTGTTGTGAACACATAAAGAAGATAGAAGCAGTGAAAGCAGTTTCCTACACTTTGAGTGTGGAAGGCTTTAAATGCATTGTTGAAAAACGAGAACCAGATATCGACTATGCAGTTGGCATAGTGGGAGGATATCAAAGTAATCCTGGAAAGAAATATTCGACTGCTGTAAGAGTACTTTCGAAGTACTGCTCTATACTACGAAGCAGACGAGTTTTTCCTTTGGATTACATTTATTAGATCTCTAATCAAATCAGGATCAGTGTAAGTCGATATCAGGCTATGTGTTCAATTGTAAAGGGAGGTAAAGCTTTAGAATGGAAGAGTGATAAGCACGATGCTTTTTCGGACTCAACCATAGGTAACCAAACTGCAGCCTCAGAGGCAGCGGAAGTTGTGGTAAAGCTTTGGGATAACCTCTGGACTTAGATATGATTCTTGGTTTACCAAAGGCTATTTAGATAGCGGTGCAATGGCAAACTGAAAGAAATCATAAGTCTATAGTGATGATAACACATAGATCAAGTACCACCTGATACAAGTCATCGTCATGTGAGACGACGCTGTAGTCACCAAGATAACTTCAGAAGCGGCAACCTAGAATGCTCATGCACAAGGCACTTCTTTGGAAGTGCAGATTAAGCACGTGATGGGTATGGAAGTCAGGAGTTTGGATGAAATGACTAGACCTTAGTATAAGTGGGAGATTGATGGAGTTGTATACTTAATGTCTAGATTTAAGTATCGTAAACTCCCGGTCATAGTATTTAATCTATTTAAATGAATAATCGTTTGCTTTTAATTATTTATAATTAAATAAATGCAAATATGGTTCTGGATTATATACGTTGTATTTAGTATGGTGTGCGTCGTCACACGGAAGATCATACTATCAGTCACTCGTATATAATCAAACAGTAGCTCACGACCTAGATGGACAAGAACTAATCCATCGGTATAGTCGTTGTATGAGAGAGAAAATAATTGGTCTTGATTATTTTATCATACTTGTACACTTGGTGTATTGAGCGAATCGCTTGAGATTTATCGATTAGGATTGCCTTGGATAATCGATTTAAATCTCTGAGTATTTTATTCTTAATCCCTGATATTATTTCGGGTGTGTTCATTTAATATTAGTGACTTTGATTTTCCAAAGGAATTGATTGATTAGAATAACCGATCAATTAACGGTAAAGTTGGGTCACGGTATTTTATATATGACATGCCGTGAATTCTTGATGGGAAAATGTGTCCTCGAAAGGGTTGATAATATCCCCGAGATGAGTTCATAAGGAATTATTATGTAAACCTCATGAGTGGATCTGTTCCGCATAATAATTAAAGTTGAATGATACTAGTCTCGGATATAAGAGATGAATAAATTAATTAAGCAATAAATTAATTTTATTCATGGATATTTATATCTTAAACACATGGAATAAATAATACTACCGGAGAGAATATTATTTGATATAATATGGTGAATATTAGGAGTGCAATTATATTTATATAGTGAAATTAATCATATAATTAATATTAATGGATTAATAGATTTGGGTTTGGGCTCAATTTAATCATTAATATTGGAAGCCCAATATTCCACCTCTTTTAGATCCCCTGCGTAGCCTATAAAAGCACTACATGGTCTTCTCTATTCCTCACAATCTCATAACTTGAAGATCATAATTCTAGAGAGAGAAAGTAGAGAGAAGGAGATCCATAAGCTTGGAGGATCGTCGCCCACACGACGTTCAAGCTAGTGCAAGGAATACGTAGGAAGGTCCGAAGGTCTTCAAATCAATCTCGTTTCTCCGCACAACGAGATCAAAGGTAAAATCGTTCAACACCCTCTATGATTTTATGTGATATATAAATCGTAATATATACATGAACAAAGATCCAGGACGTGTGAACTTCGGGGACGGGGATTCGAGATCCCCGGCGAAGCTCAAGAGGAACCCTCGGCTGGGAGCCGAGGGGTGCGATCGATCCCTAGAGCATCGATCGCGGGCCCACACGAGGACGCCCCGGTTGGACGCCGGGGCATGCGATCGACCGTGCGGTCGATCGCGGGGCAGCCGCGGCGGGTGCGCTGGGCGCACCGCCCTCCTCGGCGGTGGCGGTGAGTCGCCGGACTCACCGCCGGGGGCTGTTCCGAACAGCCCCACGGGGATGCGCATGCATCCTCGGCGATCGCTAGGGCGATCGCGAGCCCCTTTGCGGTGGGGGCTCGGCTAGGGTTTAGCCATGGGTTCGCCCACGGTGATGCTCTCGTCGAGCTCCGGCGTCGTACGGTGGTTCGCGTGTTTCCGGCGATGGGATTTCGGTCGGGGTTATGTATTCCGCAATTCTGTTAACCCCGGGATATCGATTTCCAATAGTATACACTTAGGTACGCTTTATAGTATCCTCCTTATCGGAGATACTGCTATAATGATTTACGACCGAAGTAAAAATCCAGTTATAAAATCGTTCGGATTAGTAATGTCCACATGAACGTGGCATGCTAGTCTGATGGGATTTTGGAAATGATTGGTAGTTTAATGATATTATTTGAGGGAAATGATATCGAATTAAACTCATTGTTTGTTTTATATGGTATTATTTCCATTAAAAGTCAACAAACTCACTGACCCTGTTTGTATGGATTGGAGAAGAAACTTGGACATTGTCCTAACTGCAGAGGAGTACAAATATGTACTCCAAGTCGATGGACCTGCTGAGCCAAATGATGCTTCACCTACTGAAAGGAAGCTCATTGGAAATGGATCAAGGCTTATGAGATGACGCGGAGTTACATTATGGCTTTCATGTCAAATGTGCTGCGACATCGGGATCAAGTCATGACCATTACCTATGATATGATGCTTAACCTCAAGGAGCTTTTTTGGTTATCAGGACAGGACATCCGGGCAAAATGCAATGAGAAAACTCATGACGGCCACCACGTCCGAAGGAACGCCCATGAGGGATCACGTTCTTAGGATGATGGGCTATCTGAATGGGATAGAGATTCTAGGAGCAGTTATCGATGGGGTAACCCAAGTCGATATTGTGCTCCATTCTCTGCCGAGAAGTTTTGAGCAGTTCTGCCTGAACTATAACATGAATAAGGGGTCTTATTCATTGATGGAGCTCCTGATTGAACTTCAAGCGGCTGAGGGAATCTTTAAGGGCTCTCAAGCACTTGTGGCTGAGAAATCGGCTCTTCCTAGGCCTCCGGGCGGCAAAAGGAAGAAGAAGCAAAGACGGAAACCCAGTGGGCCTAATATATCTGGACCACGGAATGGGACAAGCAAGCCCAAAGGGAAAGTGCTTCCGTTGTAAGCAGTCTGGATACTGGGAGTTTTAATTGTCCTCTCAAGCAACAAGAAGTTGACTCTTCCTTAGTCACCGAAACATGTTAAGTGGTGTTATCTGCCAGTACCTGGTGTGTGGATACGGGAAACACTAATCATGTCTGCACTTAAATGCAGGGGTTCCAGGAAACTCGGAGACTTAGAAAGGAAGAAGTAATAACCTACATGGGCAATACTGTTATGGTAACAGCCTTTGCAGTGGGAGATGTTAAATGTTTTAACGGTAGGATTTTAGTTCTAATAAATTGTCTTTATGTGTCGGAATTTAGAAAGAAATTTCATTTCGGATTTCTAAATTGGCTTAGAATGGATATTCCGTTTCTTTGGATAGTTTCATACTTATCAGAGTAGGAAACGGGGATATTATCTATTCTGGTACATTGACAGACAATTTAATACTAAATCCATATTCTTCCACGATGCAACAGACCGGAGCTAATAACACACTGTCGAAACCCAATAAGAGTAAAGATTCTTCTAAGATGAATCAAATGTACTTATGGCATCTTAGGCTAGATCATTTTAACTTGAGTACGATTCAAAGGGTGAAAGCTGATGGACTACTCAGCTAGGTTGAAGGAAAGGACCTTCCAACCTTCGAATCATACTTGGAAGTTTAAAGGGCAAAGATCCAAGAAAGTACTAGAGTTGATTCGCTCTGATGTATGCAGACCTCTTTGAGGAGTAAGGCATACTTATGAGAAAATGGGATTTTCTCCCAACTGACTGCACCATTTATGCCTCGGCAAAATGATGTGTCATAAAGAAGGAATAGGACTCTTATAGATATGGGAAAGTAGACAATAAGTTATACGAAGTTACCTAATTCGGTTTTGGGATATGCCTTGGAAACAGCGGCGTTTATCCTGAACTTGATTCCTTTGGAAACTTGTACAGATATTCGGCTGTTTATAGGATACCCTAAGAAAACGAATTGAGATATGTAATATAGTCCAAAGGACCAGATGTTCGTTGATTGCATCAACGTTTCGGTTCTTAGACATGGACTATATATGCAAAATCACAAGCCCAAGAGTAGAGTAATACTTAATGAGCATAAAGGGACTGATCAAAACTTAGAACCAGCCAAACTGAGTAGTTCACTACTATAATCTTTAGTCACTAAAGATACACCAGAGCGTCGTCATAGTGGGAGGGTTGTTAGACAACCCGACAGGTTCATGTTTATAGGTGAGTCTTCGGACTTGTTACCTGGAGAACATGAAGCCGACCCCTGGACCTATGACGAGACGCTGAAAGATCAAGATGCTCAGTCTTGGCAAAAGGCAATGAAATCTGAGATTGAATCTTTGGATTCAAATCAGGTCTGGGATCTTGTAGCACCGCCCAAAGGTGTAAAAGCCATTGGTTGCAAGTGGGTGTACAAGAGGAAAAGAGGGTATGACGGGAAGGTGTAAACCTTCAAGGCTAGGCTTGTTACGAAAGGGTGCACTCAGAAAGAAAGGGATCGATTATGAGTAAACTTTTTTCACCGGTAGCTATGCTAAAGTCGATCCGAATTCTTTTGTCTTCACATGGAAGATGGAAGTCAAGACGGATTTCCTTAATCAAAGTCTTGACGGGACCATCTGTGTGGAACAGCCAGAGGGATTCATCGAAAAGAGCCAAGAGCATTTGGTAAGCAAGCTTAATCGATCTTTGGATTGAAGGAAGCTTCAAGATCTTGGACACATGCAGATCTATGAGAAAATCCATTTTATGGATTTATTCAAGGCATGTTTGGGTCCTATGTGTAACAAAGAAGTGACGGAAAAGATGTGGTGTTTTCTCATTCTTTATGTAGACGACATCTTTCTAATTGGCAACAATGTGAAGATGTTATCGGACATAAAAGGATGGTTGTCCGAGCAATTCAATATGAGGGACTTAGGAGAATTCAGAAATGTTCTTGGGATCATAGTTATATAGGATCGCGAGAAAAGAACATAGAACTTATCTCGAGCCTCATACATAAATACAATTCTTGCTTGTTGCAGCATACAGAATTCCAAGAAAGGTCTTCACCTTTTAGATGTGGAATTAATCTATCTAATGTTTTGTGTCCGACACAATAATGGAGATAGATGAAAAGTAAGCAGTTCCCTACACCTTGACGGTGGGAAGCTTAATGTATGCAATGTTGTGCACGAGACTGATATCTACTATGCCGTGGGCATGGTGGTGAGATATCATAGTAATCCTGGAAAGGATCACTCGAGTGACGTAAAGAGCATGTTTAGGCGCCTGCAGAGGACCAGGAAATATGTTCTGAGTTACGAAGCAGTCAAGTTGTTTCCTTTGGATTACGTAGAATTAGATTTCCAATCAAACAGGGATAGTCGAAAGTCGAAGTCAGTGAAGGTACCGGTATACCGATCCGATCGATATACCGTGTGTGCGGAAGCGTGTAAAGCAATAGATCTACTATGCCATGATCTTAGTGAACACTTAATGTGTATAAGAACACATATAAACATATATATATACACATCCAATATATATATATATATATATATATATATATATATATATATATATATATATATATATATATATATATATATATATATATATATATAAAGGTTCAACGATTACTTTTGTGACGAAGTGATTCGTTGATGTCGTTGAGGTGGTGTTGAGTCGATTGAACCACCTCAAATGGATCAGCCTCTCGAAGCTCTCTTTGTAAATGACCTCGTCACTCCTCTTGTCTAGATCGCCCGGATGTTGAAGCCGCACAAATGGCCCGGCCTCTACGTGTTGCACACGAACCCGGAATTGAACTTGCATGCTTGTTCTTGAGTGATTCTCTCACTCTTTTCTCTCTTGTATTATGGAATTTCGTGGCTGATCTAAAGTGATGTGAAAACACATGTTTTCATCACTATATTGATCACCATTAACCTCCCTTGTAACCCCCACCATAATGTGCATCATAATGCACAAGTAATGGTGGATAATGGGGAGGTGAAGGGTCATTTCCACATCACCATGCCAAATGGCATTAGATGTGGTCCCCTTGCTTGTGTGGCATGCCATGTCACACCATGTGACATGCATCCATGCAAGCCATGCATCCCATGCATGCCATGCATCCCATGCATGTGAAAATCCATATGTATTGATTCTAAATCAATATAACAAGCAACGTAATTCCGACTCGTGTGCGACCCTGTAGGTATGATTTATCGATCAATATTATATTGTTCCCAACAATTAATATTATCAAATAATCATTTAACATCCATAGACGACCTTATGACTTTATCGATTGCACACGTAGGATCGAAGGACATATCCCAACAATCTCCCACTTGGCCTTCAGAGCCAGTGTGCAGCCAATTTCCTGTTGTCACTTTAAGTCTAAGTTTGAACTTGAGGCAAGACTCGAGTCATCCTCAATCGGTTCAAACCTTTCTTGGACTTTGAGACAGACTGTAAAACCAGATTTATCACTATGATACGAATCTGGACGTGGCCACGTATTTTCCACAGCCTCGACTCTCCAAGTGGCCGGTAAGACATGTATCCCATTATAAAATGGAGGACAATCCCATCTTGTCAATCCAAGCTCTCCCACTTGCTTCATGATATACCCAATAACAAGTTTTATAACCTCCTTTTACGAAAGGCGTTTACTTGTATCAAAGTACACCATTTCACAATGGAATCACTCTGGACTACTCAAGTCAGAGGAAATTGCTCGACAGTCAATGAAATAGTATTATGACTCGAAATCTTAAATACTATTCCAGTCGGGTCTGTTCGATCATTAGCTCCCAGCTAATATCTATGTAATTGTACTTGATGTCCCACATCATTAGCCCATGAAGCGGCGCTATAGTACACATTACAATCTAGTTCTTTGTATCATCAGTTTGTCCGTACTCGATGATACGAACTAGGAACAATTTTATGATTTAATTATATTAGTTCAACAATTGGGACTTCATTATGTGGTAAATCGACCTCATAACCCAATTAATATAATTTAATCATTTGGACAATTCATATAAATTAAACCATATCTATATGAAGAAATATGTATTATACATATGAGTGAATGTCTACCAAATCTCCAAAAGTATCTAATACAGTAATAGAAATCACAACCCATCTCTAAGATGTCTGATCTCTATTGCAGTCGTGAAAGCCTCAAGCTTAAACTGCTGGAGAGGTTTAGAAAATGGGTTTGCAACCTTACCAAAAGTTGCAACTTTATTATCTCGATATCTCCACAAAACTATCTCCCAGATAATGTGGAACATCCTGAGCACCAGCTTTAGATTTGTAGTGCTCCCTAGGCTCATAAGCTTGCGCGATAGATCTACTATAAATAGAGAACTATCGGATGGGCTGAGCTAGTTACGCCACCTAGTTCATTCAAGAACTTTCAAATCTTAACTGCCAACAGTACTGCATCCAATGCAATACTGTGTTCAGCTTCTGTAGTTTTAATCAGCTATATTGCATTGCATGGAACTATTCCAGCAAATTTCACCTCTAACCAGACAAAAGATATAACCAGATTAAAATCGGAAATTATCTTACTCTGTTAGCATTTAAACAGCTTGTTAATATCAACTCTTTTTGTCTTCCAAAGACAACAAAATATTCTTTTGTCCATCTAAGGTACATAAGAGTATTCTTGGTCGCAGTCTAACGCGCCTCACCTGGATTTCCTTGAAACTGACTCGTCATGCTCAAAGCATACAATACGTCTGGTCATGTAAATATCATAGCGTACATTATAGACCCTATTGCCGAAGCATAAGGAATGTTTTCCATCCTCTTTTGCTCATCAAGCCCCGTAGGGCCTTGAATCTTGCTAAGAGATGTGCCATGAGTAATTGGAATGAGACCCTTTTTGGCGTCTTTCATTCTGAACTTATCAAGCACCTTTTCAAAATAGGTCGCTTTACTAAGTCCAAACATTCTTTTCGATCTGTTCCGACAGATCTTGATGCCCAATATGTACTGTGCTTCTCCAAGATCCTTCATTGAAAAACAATTTCCAAGCCATTCTTTAATAGAATTAAGCATAGAAACATTGTTTCCAATAAGGAGTATGTCATCGACATACAACACAATTAATACAACGTAACTCCCACTGATCTTCTTGTAAAACAAGACTCTTCCGAGTTCCTCTGAAATCCAAATCCCAGTATGGATTCATTGAACTGAAGATTGCTACTCCGATATGCTTGCTTTATTCCATAAATGGAACTATTAGGCTTGCATACTCTCTCAGCCTGACTAGGATCGATAAAACCCTCTGGTTGTGTCATAAACACATCCTCTTCTAGAATCCCATTCAAGAAGGCGGTTTTAACATCTATTTGTCATATCTCATAATCATAATGAGCTACAATGGCTAAGAGAATCCGAATGGATTTAATCATAGCAACTGGTGAAAAGGTTTCATTATAATCCACCCTGTGAAAAAAAACTTTTTCCACCAAACTTGCTTTGAAAACACTAGGTTTTCCATCCATGTCTGTTTTTATCTTGTAAATTCATTTGCTTCCAATGGCCTAGCCCCTTTAAGCAAACCGACCAAGTTCCAAACTTGATTTTCAGACATCAATTCCATTTCGGATTTCATGGCACCCTGCCATTTCTCGGAATCTGGACTCGTCATAGCTTGGATATAGGTCAAAGGTTCATTGCTTTCTAAAAGCATGATTTCATAGTTCTCATTTGTCAGAATACCTAAGTATCTGTCAGGTTGAGTTCTAATCCTTCCGGACCTTCGAGGGTTAGATGTGGTTTTCAAAACCACTGGAGTACTTTCGACCAAGTCTTGAGTCTCCATCTCAGTTTGTTCTTCTTGAACCTCGTTCAAGTCTTCTTGAACTTCGTTCAATTCAACTGAGCTCCCACTTACTTTCTTGGAAAGATATTCCTTTTCAAGAAATACACCATCTCGAGCAACAAAGACTTTGTTCTCAGATTGGTTATAAAAGTGGTACCCTCGTGTTTCTTTTGGATAACCAACAAGGAAACATTTATCCGATTTGGGTTCAAGCTTTGTTGAGATATTTCTCTTCACATAAGCTTCACATCCCCAAACCTTGATATAAGACAAGTTAGGGACCTTCCCTTTCCATACTTCGTATGGTGTCTTATCAACAGCTTTTGACGGTGTCCTATTCAGTGTATAAGTTGAAGTCTAGAATTATGTGTTCCCAAAAGAGACCAGTAGTTCATTTAGACCTCTCATCGAATGGTCGAACTATATCTAATATAGTTTGTTTTCTCGAAACATAACCTTCATGTGCTTGTGAACTGATAGGTTCCACATACATCAGTATGGATCATCCCTAATAAATCACTCACATGTTCTCCTTTCTCCAAGAAAGATGACATTGTTATCTTGTCCATCACACATCATCCACATGTATCAAATGACTCCAAGTCAAATGAATCTAGAATGCATTCTAAAAGAAGATTCGTTACATATTTAGATGTTGATTTGACCTAATCAACAATGTTATATTTATGTCTCATTGAGACTTATTCGATTCGGCCTTTAGTGTTAATGTTATATATGATTTTTCAAGTTTAAAGTATACATAAACTATATAATAAAAGTACCAAAACAAAGAATAATTCACAATTAAAATAGTTACCAAACTATTTAATAGTGAAAAACTAATCCATCAGTATCCAATACTGAACCAATATTCATTGTTTATTGAATGTACGAAATTACATAGTTATAATACTAAAACAAGGCCCTAAGGCAAAACAACATCATATGATCATGCGGCTAATGCAGCGACATTCGCTTCATTTCTCGCCCGTAGATCGACATCTCTACTCACCAAACTTATACTTCTATGTAGTTCCTCCACATACAAATGTGAGAACTACGTTTGGCATCCAATACCCAAGAAGTAGAATTTGTGAAGTTTAATGTCTATAACATTAATACCTGAAGATGAAGCAACCCCGTTCTTCACATCTTCTTTGAACTTTGGGCAAGTTCAATTATTCTCAATAATTGACTCTTATTCGAATTCCAGTTCACAATTATTCCAATATCAAAACGTGATAAATTGTAAGTGAAAACTCGAAATTTTCTAACCAGCGATTTTATCATGCAATTGAAGCCCTATCTCTCATAAAGTATGAGGGAGCCAACCAGACAATCGACTAACGCCATCCCATGGCTCGAAAGTCTCTAATTTATGTCATTGATGAACTAAGTGTTTTGGATTAGATCACTCCCCGAGGTGAAAATAATCCTAACTTTAGAATTCATTATATGAAAGATAAATTAGGCATTTGTTTTGAAATTGAATAAATATGAACTTCTACTTGTTTGCAATTAGTGTCCTACACTTTTGCAGTAGACGTGTTCAGATTCCCTAGGAACCTGAGTATCCTTTTTTACCATGCTCTTTTGTATAACCCATCCCGTATCATAAGAATTTCCCTCTTAGGATCCTTCTCAATCGTCGGCTCTACAACCTTGAGCATCCCGTGGATCTCACTTAGCGATTTCTTCAAACCATTCATATGGAAAATTTAGCCTAAAGGCATCATAACCATCATGATGGGATTGAAGTATGAAATCGGTTGCCAACTCATCATCTTAGGAAAAACCTAGGCGATCACTTTTAATCAAATAATCCAATCATTTGATGCACATGTGGTCCCTTAGGTTCCCCTTTCTCCAGCCAAGCTGAAGCGATGGCCCTGGTCACACCGAACCGCTCAATCTTAGCATATTCCCCGAACATGCTATTGAGTTTTTCAATGATATCTTAGGATGTGGTTATCTAACACATTTTCATTGTCTTCGTATTTGAGGACCATCCTCAAATTACGTCGTGAATCAAGAAAATTTATGTTGTTCAATTTTTCATAATCAAGAATTGAACCAAACTTGAATCGAGTTGAAATTAACATGATAAACTATAAAAGAAAGATAAATAAAGTATGTAAACATTCACAAAGCGGTAAACAAATAAGGTTGTCTAACAAGCTACTTATTTATTTCATTTTGTTCAATCGATATCTAATATCTTTGTTCCCTTGAACAAAACAATCCCAAGACCCTCATCTTGCAAATTCTTAAGTCGACTGAGTCCGCACTTAAGAAGTCTAAGATAGGTAGACATCCCATGTCAATGACATCTAATGTCACTCTCGGTCGATGAGAGTCCCATTCTCATCTCATGTCTCGATAGCTACGCCTGCAGTGGATCTATCGATGAGAAAACCAAACTCACGTGTAATGGTCTAACCCTTACTCCCACTTATCCCAAGATAACAAGTAGTACCCCGCTGAGGCGGACCTACCAACTTATGATCGAGGGCTTCATGAGTGTGATGTTTTTGGACAAGACATTATACTCATTATTTTGGGAACTTGCATGCATAGGTGTTTATATGTAAGTTGAACATTTATAACATAAAACATCCTATAACTAGCAAAGCAATTAAATACGTAATCGAAAGGCCCCTAAAACCTCACAACTCTCAAACGAAAAGATTAAAAGCAACAAAATAGGCCTTGAACATCTTCTAGACTGGCCCGCGCCCGCCGTTTTAGTTTTGCGCCCGCCGATTTAGGTCAACCTTAGTCCATACCCCAAAAACCACAAACGGCGCCCGCCGTTTCACAAACGGCGGTCGCCGAACACATCCGGCGGTCGCCGTTTCCAAAACGGCGATCGCCAAAAGGGTATAAAACGGGGCTGCCCCAAAAACAGCCTTTCGGTAGTCGCCGTTTCCAAATCGGCGCCCGTCGGAGCACAAACGGCGACCGCCGGAGCACAAACGGCGACCGCCGTTTTGCTCCAGCAGCCCGGTTTTGTCCGCTTTGCTTCGTTTTGCTTCGTTTCTTCTCGTTTTCGCCGGAGAGCCGATATCCAATGTCGATCCATGGATTCAATCCATTGCTTACACATTGAACAATACATTTTTGAATAGAAAAAACCTATTTATTACAAAAGATTCCAAGGGACGCAGCCCTCCAAAACTATGGCCAATCGAAACGAAAAAAAAACGACAATTTCATTCACCCGACCACTAACGGTGGCCGGCCTTACATCTAATCACATAATCACAATTAAACAAATAATCCAATTATGTTGATTAAACTTCTTGTGTCCAACACAAAAGTGTGCACGATCCCTAGGCTCTGATACCAATTGAAGGTACCGGTATACCGATCCGATCGATATACCGTGTGTGCGGAAGCGTGTAAAGAAATAGATCTACTATGCCATGATCTTAGTGCACACTTAATGTGTATAAGAACACATATAAACATATATATATACACATCCAATATATATATATATATATATATATATATATATATATATATATATATATATATAACGATTACTTACTTTTGTGACGAAGTGATTCGTTGATGTCGTTGAGGTGGTGTTGAGTCGATTGAACCACCTCAAATGGATCAGCCTCTCGAAGCTCTCTTTGTAAATGACCTCGTCACTCCTCTTGTCTAGATCGCCCGGATGTTGAAGCCGCACAAATGGCCCGGCCTCTACGTGTTGCACACGAACCCAGAATTGAACTTGCTTGCTTGTTCTTGAGTGATTCTCTCACTCTTTTCTCTCTTGTATTATGGAATTTTGTGGCTGATCAAAAGTGATGTGAAAACACATGTTTTCATCACTATATTGATCACCATTAACCTCCCTTGTAACCCCCACCATAATGTGCATCATAATGCACAAGTAATGGTGGATAATGGGGAGGTGAAGGGTCATTTCCACATCACCATGCCAAATGGCATTAGATGTGGTCCCCTTGCTTGTGTGGCATGCCATGTCACACCATGTGACATGCATCCATGCAAGCCATGCATCCCATGCATGCCATGCATCCCATGCATGTGAAAATCCATATGTATTGATTCTAAATCAATATAACAAGCAACGTAATTCCGACTCGTGTGTGACCCTGTAGGTATGATTTATCGATCAATATTATATTGTTCCCAACAATTAATATTATCGAATAATCATTTAACATCCATAGACGACCTTATGACTTTATCGATTGCACACGTAGGATCGAAGGACATATCCCAACAGTCAGGATATGTGTTCTCACTGTGAAGTGGAGCAGTCACATGGAAGAATGTAAAGCAGCGATGCATTACGGACTCTACCATGGAAACTGAAAGGATAACGGCCTCTGAGGCAGTTAAAAGGTCAGTGTGGCTCCAGAACTTCCTGAGAGACTTAGATGTGGTTTCTAGTTTGCCCAAAGCTATTTTGAATAGCGGTATATTGGCAAACATGAAATGCCACGAGTCCACAGTGGGAGATAACACGTAGAGCGCAAGTACCACCTGATTCGAGAGATCGTCTAGTAAGACAATGCAGTTGTCACCTAGATAGCATCGAGAGGATTGCCTGGTAAAACCCGTTCACATACGCTGTTCCCGCGAAAGCGTTGGGTAGGCGTGATGAGGTTATGGGAATCTGATGTTTGGGAGAGGGCGACTAGACTTTTAGTATAAGTGGGAGATTGATGGAGTTGTATTTTAAATGTCTAGTTTAGTGCAAATACGGAACTCCTTATCTATACCTTAATTCTATATATGATTCAAGAATGATTGCATTTATTGCAATAGTCCTAGATGTATACATTGTAGGTAGTATGGCGTTAGGAGACACGCAGAAGATCATACTATCGGTTACTCGTATACTATCGAACAGTAGCTCACGACTAAGATGGACAGGGACAATCCATCGGTACGTCGTAGTGTGACTGGCAAATAGTTGGTCTTGACTAATATGTTACACTTGTACACTTCGTGTATTGAGTAGGACCACGGGAGGGCGTTCGATTAATAATATTCTCAATAATCGAACTAGACCTCAGTTATTATGGATATGTGACTTCTTAATCCCTGTATAATTATAGGTGCGTGTGTCCAATGCTCGGTTCTTTGACTTGCTAGTGAGTGAGACTATTAATTAGTCAATATTCTCGGTAAATTGGGAATCAGAATTGTACACACGACATGCTATATATTATAGACAGGAAATCGTGTGACATTTATTGGGTTGATGATGTCCCCGAGATGAGATCATAAAGTTTATCATGTAAACCCTGTAGGTGGATTTACTCTGCATGATAATAAGGATGAGTAATACTAGTCTCGGATAATAAGAAATGAATTAATTTAATTATTAGTAATTAAAGTTCATTCGTGGACATGCGATATCTTAAACACGGGAAATTATCACATATGTAATACAGCAGAAATATTATTGTTGAAATAATATGAATTAATTAATTGAGAAATCAATTATAATTTTATAGTGGAATAATTTATAATTAGAATTAAATTTAATTAAGGTTCTCTTTTTAAGGATACCAAGTTGATTAAATTCAAATTTAAGCCTAATTAATTAATTGCCTATAGGTCCCTAGTGTAGCTTATATAAATCTCTTCCCCTCTCTCTCTTAAACCTACATTAGGCAGCTTTTTATTTTCTCTACTTGAGAAATAAAAACCGAGCATAAACGAAGGTTGAGAAGAGAAGAGTCGGGAACTCCAGAAGATCGGTGCCCACACAACCGGTTGGATCGAGAGGGCTAGGACATAAACTAGAAGCTTCGAGGTCTCAACAATCGACCGAAAAGGTATGAGATCAAAACTCACAATTTCCGCATCGTTTCGATTTCTTCTCGTACGTAATTGTGCAACAAACCTCCGGTCAAGTTCCAAGGACTGTGGGTTATGTTCTCGGATCACTGGGCGGCCTCTGGAAGCCGGGGCAGTGGTCGGAATCGAGAAAAACGGCCGGAAACGGGTCTAGAACAGCAGCGTCGCGCTGTTGTTCGCGATGCTGTCGGCCGACAGCTATTCCTGTCGGCCGACACTGCCCTGTCGGGCGACAGACAGGGCAGAAGCCCTCGGTTTCGCGTGGTCGTGCCACGGGCATGATGGCTGGGCGTGATTTGGGTATGGGTCTTCGTCGTGAGCACAATAGGGATGCTAGGGGTCGACTGGGCGTGTCCGGATGTTCGAATGGTCGAACGGACTTGTCCCGGGTAGTCGATTTCCAGCACAAGGTACATTTCGAACCTAAAGGGTAATCTTATCTCTCTCAGCACCAACGGGGTACCAATTTCGGTAAAGGTGGAGTATTGAAAGTAAGTCGGGCCGACTTATTTTCCACGTGGGCAACTGCCTCTGCCCAACGTAGTCATTCGCTGGAAGGTGATTCGGGTTCACCTTTAAAATCGTGCACGAGTGTTGGTGTCGGGGACACCGCCGGGAATACTAAACTGAATTGTATTCGAAAATTGGAATCGAGCCTAGGCATGCTATGGATAACACAGGAGAACAGCGAAATGCAGGAGGTGCTGATAGTAGTGGGAATGAGATATTTGAGAATGGAAATTGCGTGAAGGGTCATTGAGCTTGGTGGTACCCAAGGGGTGATCGCATTCTTGTACTAAGTTTGGGTGTAGTCCAAACTTAGGTTGCTTATGTTTTGAGTGAGCCCTGCAGGGTTTAGTGGAAAAAAGAAAAATAAGTCTATGATCGTTGGAGCTGAGCGACTTGAAGTCGCGAAGATTCTCGTTAAGATAGAGATTTTTTAAACTATGACTCGAATCGGAAAGAAAACAGGACAAACACGGAGAGTCCGCGCTCGAAATCTACTACATCGGTTAACCGATATTAATTGGAGGTGAATATCACCTATAGGAATTAATACATATTTATGTGTATAAAGTAGAGCAAGTTTGTCCCCAGGAGCATAGCCGAGTGGTAAGGCCTGTGATGATGTGGGTGTAATTCCCCGGCGACGCAGGGTTCGAATCTCGGGTGGGACAAATTTTCATTGAAATATTATGAAGGTTTGTCCTGGGGTTCGACCTGTTGGCTCTCTCGCACAGGTGTCTGCTATTCGGGCACATTCCTCGATTTACATCCTACCCGATCGAGGGACCTCCGATCGGGTGGGGGTGGAGTTTCTCGTCTCTCCTCCTTATCAAAAAAAAAAAGTAGAGCAAGTGGATGATTACATCATCATTTATGTCACGCGTGGGGTCGTGAGATGCAACATGCAGTATGTGTACGTCAGTCGTATTTGTGTTCCGTTTTTCTTTGTTTGATTGTTTAAGGAATTATAATTATATTAAAAATATAATTATATTTCTTAATTGTTTAGAAAATGATTTATTACTAATTGTAATTGTTTTCAATTTAATAGGTTTGCTACACTTATAAATTGAGATTTTTCGGTAGAAGAAAATTATAGAGTGATTTTTTGTAAGCATCAACGATGTAAATTATTCTTTTTTCCCGTTGTTTTTTTTTCTTTTTTGTGTTTTCCACGTACATTTGTGTGTTCGTTATTTTCGTTTATCTTTTTTTTCGCATCTCAAATATATTTCGAGAGTCTTGTGCCATTTAGTTTTAATAGTATTAGAGCAGCGTAAAAAGCATAATAGTGAGGTTATGTGCAAAAAAGTGATTGTCACATCAACTTTTTGGAGACTAATGACTACATTTGATTTCGATAAGTTAAAAGCTAAGAGCATTTCCAATGGAGGGAGGTGAGGAGTCCTAGGATTACTACTCATCACAAAAAAAATGTGATAGAAATCATTGGGAGTGCGATGACGTGTAATGTGTAGAAGTTTCGAGAAATTCTGGATGACGTGTAATGTGTAGAAGTTCCGAGAAATTCTGGAGTAGAAGAACTTCTACCCAGTTAGAGATAAATTATATTATTATTTTATTATTATTATTTACTATTATTAATTAATAAAATCAATATTTCTGTTGTAATTGTTAAAATAGTTAAAATATTAACGTTAAGAATTATTCTATATTTTAATGGATAATTATTCTGTATTTTATATAAAAATTAATAAAAAATAAAAAAAATCGTTTGAAATAGTTAAATTTTAACGTTACAAATTATTTGTATTTTATATAAAATTAAATAAAATTAAAAAATTTGAAATAGTTAAAATTTTAGATTATTATGTATTTTATATAAAAATTAATTAAAAATAAGAAATAAAAAATATAAAATAAGTAAATTGTGGAACTTATAAAATTTATTTTTAAGGTAGAATGATTGGATGGGTTAGGACAATCCCAATGGTTTTTCTAAAATTGGAAGAGCCATATTCTATTTAGACAAAAAAATGGTAAATGTCCATTGTCATTTGCTAAATTTTACCCCAATAGTTTAAATATAGCAAAGGTCATTTTATTAAATTAAATAATGGTATGTTGCTTTTTGGTATATGATCATATCAACTTTATAATTAAAAAAAGTTATTGAATTTTGAAGGGTTGTGATGACATGGCACAAATGGGAAGAGTCATTTTTTCATGTATATTTGCTCCAATATACATGGAAATTTGGCAAGAGCTATTTTTTGGCAAGGGTCATTTCAACAATTGGAGTTGATTTTTTTGGTATTTTGTTAAAAAATGGCAATGGCCCTAGCCATTTCAACCATTGGGTTGCTCTTAGAAGTTTCTTTAGGTAGAAGTAGAAAAAATATGAGTTAGCGTACATGTGGCCTACTCATCACTCAAAACTTATACCGACCACTGGAGTGTTGGAAATCGACTACTCGGGACGAGTCCGTTCGACCATTCGAACATCCGGACACGCCCAGTCGACCTCCAGCGTGCCTGCTGTGTTCACGACGAAGCCCCTGACCCGAATCACGCCCAGCCATCGCACCCGAGGCACGACCGCGCAAAACGAGAGGCTTCTGGCCTCTCTGTCGGCCGACAGCCAAACATGTCGGCCGACAGCCGTCGCGAACAGCAGCGCGACGCTGCTGTTGCAGGTTCGTTTCTGGTCGGTTTTTCCGATTCCGACCACCATTCTGGAAGTCAGCGACCCCACAGTGATCTAGGAACACCAACCACGATCCCTGGAACTCGATCGAAGGTTCGTTGCACAATTACGTACAAGATTGAATCGAAACGATGCGGAAATTGGGAGTTTCGATTCATACCTTTTCGTTCGATTGGTGAGACTTCGAAGCTTCTAGTGTATGTCCTAGCCCTCTCGCTCCAACCGGTTGTGTGGGCACCGATCCGCTGGAGTTCCCGACTCTTCTCTTCTCAACCTTCGTTTATGCTCTCGTTTTATTTTTCTCAAGTGAAGAAAAATAAAGCTGCGTAAGTTAGGTTTAAGAGAGAGAGGGGGAGGAATTTATATAGGCTACACTAGGGACATAGAGGCAATTAATTAATTAGGCTTGAATTGAAATTTAATTAACTTGGTGTCCTTAAAAAGAAAACCTTAATTAAATTCAATTCTAATTATAATTTATTCCACTATAAAATTATAATTGATTTCCCAATTAATTAATTCATATTATTTCAACAATAATATTTCCGCTGAATTACATATGTGATATTTCCCCGTGTTTAAGATATCCCATGTCCATGAATTAATTTTAATTACTAATAATTAAATTAATTCATTTCTTATTATCCGAGGCTAGTACCACTCATCCTTATTATCATGCGGAATAAATCCAACTGCAGGGTTTACATGATAAACTTTATGAGCTCACCTCAGGGACATCATCAACCCAATAAATGGGACACGATTTCCTGTCTATAATCTATAGCATGCCGTGTGTACAATACCGATTCCCAATTTACCGAGAATATTGACTAATCAATTAGTCTCACTCATTGGCACATCAAAGAACCGAGCATTGGACACACGCACCTATAATTATATAGGGATTAAGAACTCACATATCCGTAATATCTGAGGTCTAGTTCGTTTACTCCGATTAGTATAAATCGAACGCCCTCCCGTGGTCCTGCTCAATACACCAAGTGTACGAGTGTAACATAATAGTCAAGACCGACTATTTACCAGTCACACTACGACGTACCGATGGATTGTCCCTGTCTATCTCAGTCGTGAGCCACTGTTCGATAGTATACGAGTGATCGACAGTATGATCTTCCGCGTGTCTCCTCACGCCATACTGTCTACAACGTATATATCTAGGACTATAGCATAAATTACATAATAGAAAAAATGCAAATTGTTTGATTAATAGATAATGAAAACACCGATAAGGAGTTCCATATTGTCACTAAACTAGACATTTAGAATATAACTCCATCAATCTCTGACTTATACTAAAAGTCTAGTTGCCTTCTCCCATACATCTGATACCCATCCCCTTCACGTGTCTCTTGAACGCTTCCGCTGGAAGTGCCTTCGTAAAGGGGCCTGCCAGGTTATCCGCTGATGCAATCTTGGTGACAACCGCATCGCCTCTCTTGACAATGTCTCTAATCAGGTGGTACTTGCGATCTATGTGTTTACTCGCATTGTGGGCTCGTGGTTCCTTCGAATTTGCCACTGCACCGCTATTGTCGCAATAAATTGTTATATATCTAGGTAAATTAGGAAACACATCCAAGTCCATAAGGAAGTTCCGGAACCACACCGATTCTTTAGCTGCCTCAGAGGCTGCTACATATTCGGCTTCCATGGTAGAGTCCGAAATGCATTTCTGCTTAACACTCTTCCATGAAACTGCTCCACCTCCCAATGTGAACACATAGCCTGATGTAGACTTTCGCTTTTCCTTATCAGATTGGAAATCCGAATCTGTGTAACCCACAGGGATCAACTTGGATGCTTTGTAACTCAGAACATAATTCCTAGTCCTTCGCAGGTACTTAAGTATGTTCTTTACAGCAGTCCAGTGACCCTGTCCAGGGATACTCTGATATCTAGCTACCATGCCTACGGCATAGCAGATATCAGGCCTCGTGCACAACATATCATACATTTGACTTCCGACTGCCGAAGCATAGGGAACTGTTTTCATGTAATCTATCTCTTTTTGTGTATTGGGACACATGTCTTTAGATAGATGAATTCCATGACAGAAAGGTTGAGAACCTCTCTTGGAATTCTGCATGTTGAAACGAGCTAGAATCGTATCAATGTATGAAGCTTGGGACAAGCTCAATGTTCTTTTCTGGCGATCTCGAAAAACCTTGATCCCAAGAACATGCCCAACTTGTCCTAAGACTTTCATATCTAATTGCTCAGACAACCATCCCTTTATGTCCGATAACATCTTCACATTTTTGCCAATTAGAAGGATGTCGTCTACATAAAGCACGAGAAACGCCACACTGTTTCCGTCACTTCTCCGGTATACACACGACTCGTCCATGCTTTGAATGAATCCATAAGACTGGATAACCTCATCAAACCGCATGTTCCAAGATCTAGAAGCTTGCTTCAATCCATAAATGGACCGGTTTAGCTTACACACTAGATGCTCTTGGCCTTTCTCGATGAATCCCTCTGGTTGTCTCATATAAATGGTCTCGTCAAGATTCCCATTCAAGAATGATGTCTTGACGTCCATTTGCCACACCTCATAATCCATATAAGATGTTATAGACAAAAGAATTCGTATCGACTTTAGCATGGCTACCGGCGAAAAGGTTTCCTCATAATCGATCCCTTCTTTCTGAGTATACCCCTTCGCAACAAGCCTAACTTTGAAGGTTTCAACCTTGCCGTCAGATCATATTTTCCTCTTGTACACCCACTTGCAACCAATAGCTTTTACACCTTTGGGCGGTGCTACAAGATTCCAGACCTGATTCGAATCCATAGATTCAATCTCGGATTTCATCGCCTTTTTCCAAGACTGAGCATCTTGATCTTTAAGCGCCTCGTCATAGGTCCAGGGGTCGGCTTCATGTTCTCCAGGTAACAAGTCCGAAGACTCACCTATAAACATGAACCTATCGGGGTCCGGGAGGAGACCGTTCGACCATTTGAACATCCGGACACGCCCATTCGACCTCCAGCGTGCCTGTTGAGTTCACGACGAAGCCCCTGACCCGAATCACGCCCAGCCATCGCACCCGAGGCACGACCGCGCAAAACGAGAGGCTTCTGGCCTCTCTGTCGTCCGACACCATAAGGTGTCGTCCGACAAGCCCATGTCGGCCGACAGCCGTCGCGAACAGCAGCGCGACGCTGCTGTTCCAGGTTCGTTTCAGGTCGGTTTTTCCAATTCCGACCACCATTCTGGAAGTCAGCGACCCCACAGTGATCTAGGTGTTGGAAATCGATATCCCGGATTGTCAAAATTGCGGAAACCGACAACCCGACCGAAATCCATTCGCCTGAGAACCAACCGCGAACACCGCACGAGCCGGGCTCGACAAGAGCATCGCCGCGGGATGAACCCGCGGCTAAACCCTAGTCGAACCCCTCGTCGGGGTTCGCAATCGCACACAAGCGATCGCATGGGGCTGCTCCGGCAGCCCCGGGCGGTGAGTCCGGCGACTCACTGCCACCGCCATGAGGAGGGCGGTGCGCCCAGCGCACCCGCCGCGGCTCCAGCCTGTTGGAAATCGATATCCCAAGGTTAACGGAATTGCGGAATACATAACCCCGACCGAAATCCCATCGCCGGAAACACGCGAACCACCGTACGACGCCGGAGCTCGACGAGAGCATTACCGTGGGCGAACCCACGGCTAAACCCTAGCCGAGCCCCTGCCGAGAGGGGCTCGTGATCGCCCTAGCGATCGCCGGGGATGCACGCGCATCCCCGTGGGGCTGTTCGGAACAGCCCCCGGCGGTAAGTCCGGCGACTCACCGCCACCGCCGAGGAGGGCGGTGCGCCCAGCGCACCCGCCGCGGCTCCCAGCCGCGGCTGCCCCGCGATCGACCGCACGGTCGATCGCATGCCCCGGCGTCCAGCCGGGGCGTCCTCATGTGGGCCCGCGATCGATATCCTAGGGCTCGATCGCACCACTCGGCTCCTAGCCGAGGGTTCCTCTTGAGCATCGCCGGGGATCTCGAATCCCCGTCCCCGAAGTTCACACGTCCCGGATCTTTGTTCATGTATATATTACGATTTATATATCACATAAAATCATAGAGGGTGTTGAACGATTTTACCTTTGATCTCGTTGTGCAGAGAAACGAGATTGATTTGAAGACCTTCGGACCTTCCTAAGTATTCCTTGCACTAGCTTGAACGTCGTGTGGGCGACGATCCTCCAAGCTTATGGATCTCCTTCTCTCTACTTTCTCTCTCTAGAATTATGATCTTCAAGTTATGAGATTGTGTGAAATAGAGAAGACCATGTAGTGCTTTTATAGGCTACGTAGGGGATCTAAAGGAGGTGGAATATTGGGCTTCCAATATTAATGATTAAATTGAGCCCAAGCCCAAATCTATTAATCCATTAATATTAATTATATGATTAATTCCACTATATAAATATAATTGCACTCCCAATATTCACCATATTATATCAAATAATATTCTCTCCGGTAGCATTATTTATTCCATGTGTTTAAGATATAAATATCCATGAATAAAATTAATTTATTGCTTAATTAATTTATTCATCTCTTATATCCGAGACTAGTACCATTCAACTTTAATTATTATGCGGAACAAATCCACTCATAAGTTTTACATAATAATTCCTTATGAACTCATCTCGGGGATATTATCAACCCTTTCGACTACCCGGGACGTGTCCGTTCGATCACTCGAACATCCGAACACGCCCAGTCGACCTCATGTGACAGCTCTATGCTGACGACGAAGCCCCGCAACCGATTTACGCCCAGCCGCCGCGCACGAGGCGCAACCGCGTAAACCGGATGCTACCTGTTGCAGCCAGCGGCCGCTGTTCACTTTCAGCGGCCGCTGCTTCGCCACCAGCGGGCGCTGGAGAGGCCCTTGGCAGCGAGCGCTGCCTGGCTTCCAGCGGGCGCTGCTCGTGACGAACAGCAGCGCACTGCTGCTGTTTCGGGCTCGTTTCCGGTCCGTTTTTCCTCTTCCGACCACCGATCCGGAGGTACTTGACCCCCCAGTAGTCGAGGAACACATACCACGACTCCCGAAACCCGATTGTTCGTCTGATGTATTTTTAACGAATTTAGAGATCGAATATTGCGGAAATAGGGTTCGATCTCATACCTTTGTCGCGTGTTTCGGAGGAGCCGAATTGTTGAAACCTTAGACGTTTCTAGCGTATGCCTCTTCCCCGATTCCAGCCGTTGTGTGGACAACGATCTGCTGGATTCTCCTTGTCTGCTCTCTCCTCCACTACCAGCGTAATATTTCTTTTTCTCTCTGAGAGAAAAATATTAGCGCAAGGTTTATTAATTTTTACAGAGAAAAAATATAATTGCGCTAACGCTATTAATTTTCTCTGCAAAAATAAATGCGGCGTTCTGTAGGTTTAGGAGAGGGCAAGGGGGGTATTTATAGAGTTACACTAGGGACCTCTTAGGTAAATTAATTAGGGTCTAAAATGAAATATTAATTAACTTGGAATACTTAAAAGCAATTCCTTAATTAATCGATTTCAATTTTAATTATTATTCACTCCACTAAAAAATAATAATTGAATTCCCGAAATTAATTTAATATTATATCAACAATAATATTTCCGCCGAATTACATATACGACTTTCCCCGTGTTTAAGATATCGAATGTCCACAAATTAATTTCAATTACTAATAATTAAATTAATTCGTTTCTTATTATCCGAGACTAGTACTTCTCATCCTTATTATCATGTGGAACGAATCCACCTGCAGGGTTTACATGATAAACTTTATGAGCTCATCTCGGGGACATCATCAACCCAATAAATGGGACACGGTTTCCTGTCTATAATCTATAGCATGCCGTGTGTACAATTCCGATTCCCATTTTACCGAGAATATTGATTAATCAATTAGTCTCACTCACTAGTAAGTCAAAGAACCGAGAACTGGACACACGCACCTATAATTATATAGGGATTAGGAATTCGTATATCCGTAATATCTGAGGTCTAGTTCGATTACTGCGATTAGTATAAATCGAACGCCCTCCCGTGGTCCTGCTCAATACACCAAGTGTACGAGTGTAACATGATAGTCAAGACCGACTATCTACCAGTCACACTACGACGTACCGATGGATTGTCCCTGTCCATCTTGTTGGGTTGTGTCCTTCAAATCCTACGTGTGCAATCGATAAAGTCATAAGGTTGTCTTCGGATGTTAATTGATAAATAGATAATATTTTTTATTGCTGGGAGCAATATAATATTGATCGATAATCATACCTAAAGGATCACACACGGACTCAATGACGATGTACGTTGCTTGTTATATATATATATATATATATATATATATATATATATATATATATATATATATATATATATATATATATATATATATATATATATATATATTGATTTAGAATCAATATCTACGTGGATTTTCGCATGCATGAGATGCATGGGGTGCATGTCACATGGTGTGACATGACATGCCACATAAGAGTGTGACTTGGAGCCACATCACATGCCATGTGGCAAGGAATAATGGTGGTAACCATTCAAATTCCCATTAAATCACACCATAATGCATGATAATAATGTGGCATTATTATCCACATTATGGTGGGGGTTACTAATGTGTTAAATGATGGTATTATATGATGAAAATCAGATTTTCATACATGATATACATGATTTCGAAATCCACACAAGACATAGAGAGAAGAGAGTGTTCTTAGAGAATCACTCGAAGACACAAGCAAGTTCATCGTCCGGGTTCGTGTGCAACACGTAGAGGCCGGGCCATTTGTACGGCTACACATCCGGGACGATCAAGGCGTGACGAGGTCATTCCAAAGAGAAACATTTCGAGGCTGATCCATTGAGGTGGTTCAATCGACTCAACACCACCTAATTGACATCAACGAGGCACGCATCACCATATGTAAGAACTCGTTGATCTTTCTATATATATATATATATATATATATATATATATATATATATATATATATATATATATATATATATATATATTGGATGTGTATATATATATAGATATATGTGTCTATACATATTTGTGTGCACTAAGATCTATAGCATGATAGATTTATATGCTTTACACGCTTCCGCACACACGGTATATCGATCGGATCGGTATACCGATACCTTCAATTGGTATAAGAGCCTAGGGCTCGTGCACATGTTTTGTGTTGGACACAATTTTAAACAACATAATTGCTCTTATGTGCTTCTTTGTTGTGGTGTTGATTGCTTGTCATAGATGTAAGGCCAACCACAGATAGTGGTTGGGTGAATGCAATCATGTTTTTTACGTACCGAATGGCTTTAGTTTTGAGGCCTGCGTGCCTTGGAATCAGTTGTAATTTGGAGGACTGCGTGCCTTGGAATCATTTGTAATAGATAGGTTTCTTTTACATATGTATTGTACAACTTGTAAGCAGTGGATTTGATCCACGGATCGACCTTGGATCTCGAAGCACCGACGAAAACGAAGAGAAACGAAGCAAGAAGAAGTGTTTTTTCAGCTTCTGGAGCAGGTAGCGGTCGCCACCCTAGGGGTAGCGGTCGCTACCCCGAGCGCTAGGCGCAACACTCCTCGATCGCTGCCCGGACCAAAATACCTCCTGGAATGAGGTAGCGGTCGCTACCCTAGGGGTAGCGGTCGCTACCCCCTCAAAAATCAGTTTGGCGACGTGTTGGTGGACGGGGCGCTACTCATGGAGTTTTTGCTTATTTTTCGTTCGTTCTTTTTTTTGTGTGTTGTGAGGTTTAGGGGCCATTCGAGTATGTATTGCTTGCTGTGCTAGTTCTAGGTTTATATATGTTATAAATGTTCAACCAACATACATACAACCTTAAACATGCATGTTCCCAAAATAATGAGTATAATGTCTTGTCCAAAACATCACACCCAAGAAACACTCGATCATAAGTTGATAGGTTTGCCTCAGCGGGGTATCACTTGTTATCTGGGGATAGTGGGAGTAAGGGTTAGACCCTTACACGTGAATTTGGTTTTCTCATCGATAGATCCACTGCAGGCGTGGCTATCGAGACCTGAGATGAGAATGAGATTCTCTTCGACCGAGAGTGACATTAGATGTCATTGACATGGGATGTCTACCTATCTTGGAGTTCTTAAGTGCGGACTCAGTCGGCTTAAGGATTCGCAAGATGAGGGTCTTGGGATCGTTTTGTTCAAGGGAACAACGATATTAGATATCGATTGAACAAAATGTAATAAATAAGTAGTTTTGATAGACAACCTTATTTGTTTACCGCTTTGTGGATGTTTGCATACTTTAGTTATCTTTCTTTTGTAGTTTATCATGTCAAATATCAACTCAATTCAAGTTTGGTTCAATTCTTGATTGTGAAAAATTGAACAACATATATTTTCTTGATTCACAACGTAATTTGAGGATGGTCCTCAAATACGAAGACAAAGAGAATGTGTTAGATTACCAATTCCTATGATATCATTGAAAAACTCAATAGCATGTTCGGGGAACATACTATGATTGAGCGGTTCGGTATGACCAGGGTCATCGCTTCAGCTAGGCTGGGAAAATGGAAATCTATGGAATCACATGTGCAACAAATGATTGGATTATTTGCTTCAAGTGATCGCCTAGATTTTTCCTATGATGATTATTTGGCAACCGATTTCATACTTCAATCTCATGATGGTTATAATGCCTTTAGGCTAAATTTTCCATATGAATGGTTTGAAGAAATCGCTTCGTGAGCTCCACGGGATGCTCAAGGCTCCTGAGCCGGCGATAGAGAAGGACCCTAAGAGGGAAATTCTTATGATATGGGATAGGGTATTCAAAAGAGCATGGGCAAGAAGGCTACTAGGGTTCCTAGGGAATCTCAATGCGTCTACTGCAAAAGTGTTGGACACTACTTCCAAACATATAAAAGTTCATATTTTATTCAATTTCAAAACAAATGCCTAATTTGTCTTTCATTTGATGGATTATAAGGTTAGGATTATTTACACCTCGGGGAGTGATTTAATCCAAAACACTTAAGTTCATCAATGACACAAATTAGAGACTTTCGAGCCATTGGATGGCGTGAATCGATTGTCTGGTTGGCTCCCTCATATTTTATGAGAGATAGGGCTTCAATTGCATGATAATATCGCTGGTTAGAAAACTTCGATTTTTCACTTACGATTTATCACGTTTTGACATTGAGATAATTTTGAATGGGAAATTTGAATGAGACTCAATTATTGGGAATAATTGAATTTGCCCAAAGTTCAAAGAAGATGTGAAGAACGGGGTTGCTTCATCTTCAAGTATTAATGATATAGACATTAAACTTCACAAATTCTACTTCTTGGGTATTGGATGCCAAATGTGGTTCTCACATTTTAATGTGAAGGAACTACATAGAAGTATAAGTTTGGTGAATAGAGATGTCGATCAACGGGCAAGAAATGGAGCGAAGGTCGCTGCATTAGCCGTATGATCATATGATATTGTTTTGCCTTAGGGCCTTGTTTTAGTATTATAACTATGTAATTTCGTACCTTCAATAAACAATGAATATTGGTTCAGTATTAGATACTGATGGATTAGTTTTTTCACTATTAAATAGTTTGGTAACTATTTTAATTGTGAATTATTCTTTGTTTTGGTACGATTATTATATTGTTTATGTATACTTTAAACTTGACAAATCATATATATCATTAAGACCAAAGGCCAAATCGAATAAGTATCGATGAGACATAACTGAAACATTGTTGATTAGATCAAATCAAAATCTAAACATGTAACGAAGCTTCTTTTAGAAGGAATTTTAGAATCATTTGACTTGGAGTCATTTGATACATGTGAATGATGTGTGATTGAAAAGATAACAATGTCATCTTTCTTGGAGAAAGGATAACATGTGAGTAATTAGGGATGATCCATACTAATGTATGTGGAACCTATTAGTTCACAAGCACATGAAGGTTATGTTTCGGAAAAGAGAAAACAAACTATATTAGATATAGTTCGACCATTCGATGAGAGGTCTAAATGAACTACTGGTCTCTTTTGGGAACACACAATTCTAGACTTCAACTTATACACTGAATAGGACGCTGTCAAAAGCTGTTGATAAGACACCATACTAGGTATGGAAAGGGAGGGTCCCTAAATTGTTTTCATCAAGATTTGAGGTTCTAAAAGCTTCTCTGACGAGATTTATCTCTATAGAGCTTGAACTCAAATGGGATAAAAGTTTCCTTATGGTATGTCCATATGAAACTCGAGGGTACAGATTCTACGATCTATCTGAGAACAATATTTTGTTGCTCGAGATGGTGATTTTCTTGAAAAGAGATATCTTTCCTAGAAAGTCAGTGGGAGCTCGGTTATCTTGAACGAGGTTCAAGTGGAACAACCAATGATGAATACTCAAGACTGGGTTGAGAGTATTCCTATGGTTTTGGAAACCATACCAGCCCTTGTACGTCCAGAAGGCATATATCTCTTTTAGTCAGATACTTAGGTATTGTGATCAATGAGAGATATGAAGTCATGCTTTTGGAAAGCGATGAACCTTCGAACTATATCCAAGCTATGACGAGTGCAGCTACTAAAAATTGGCATGGTGCCATATAATCCGAGATGATTTCAATGTCTGGTAATCAAGTTTGGAACTTGATAGATTTGCATCAAGAGGCTAAACCTATTGAGTGAAAATAGATCTTCAAAATCAATAAAGACATGAATGGAAAACCTAGGGTTTTAAAAGCAATTTTGGTGGTAAAAGTTTTATATTCCCGAGGTGGATTATGATTAATCTTTTTCACCAGTTTTTGTGATTTATCCATTCGGATTAACTTAGCCATTGCGACTCATCTTGATAATGAGTTATGGTAATATTGGATGTTAAAACTAACTTCTTGAATTGGATTCTAGAAGAGAATGTGTTTTGACACAACCAAAGAGTTTTATCGATCCTAATAAGGCTAAGAAATTATGCAAGCTTATAGTTCCATTTATGGAATAAAGAAAGCATATCGGAGTAGCAATCTTCAGTTCAATGAATCCATACTGGGTTTTGGATTTCAGAGGAACTCGAAAGAGTCTTGTGTTTACAAGAAGATCAGTGGGAGTTACGTTGTATTAATTGTGTTGTATGTCGATGACATACTCCTTATTGTAAACAATGTTTCTAAGCTTAATTCTATTAAAGAATGGCTTGGAAATTGTTTTTCAATAAAGGATCTTGGAGAAGCACAGTACATATTGGGCATCAAGATCTGTCGGAACAGATCGAAAAGGATGTTTGGACTTAGTAAAGCGACCTATTTTGAAAAGGTGCTTGATAAGTTCAGAATGAAAGACGCCAAAAAGGGTTTCATTCCAATTACTCATGGCACATCTCTTAGCAAGATTCAAGGCCCTATGGGACTTGATGAGCAAAAGAGGATGGAAAACATTCCTTATGCTTCGGCAATAGGGTCTATAATGTACGCCATGATATGTACACGACCGGACGTATCGTATGCTTTGAGCATGACGAGTCAGTTTCAAGGAAACCCAGGTGAGGCGCGTTAGACTGCGACCAAGAATATTTTTATGTACCTTAGATGGACAAAAGAATATTTTGTTGTCTTTGGAAGACAAAAAGAGTTGATGTTAACAAGCTATTTGAATGCAAAATTCATAACAGACTAAGATAATTTTCGATTTTAATCTGGTTATATCTTTTGTCTAGATAGAGGTGAAATTTGCTGGAATAGTTCCATGCAATGCAATATAACTGATTAAACTACAGAAGCTGAGCACAATATTGCATTGGATGCAGTAATGTTGGCAGTTAGGATTTGAAAGTTCTTGAATGAACTAGGTGGCGTAACTAGCTCAGCCCATCCGATAGTTCTCTATTTATAGTAGAGTTATCGCGCAAGCCAATGAGCTAGAAAGCACCACAAGTCTAAAACTAGTGCTCAGGAAGTTCCACATTATCTGGGAGATAGTTTGTGGAGACATCGAGATAATAAAGTTGCAACTTTTGATAAGGTTGCAAACCCGCTTTCTAAACCTCTCCAGCAGTCTAAGCTTAAGGCTTTCACGACTGCAATAGAGATCAGACATCTTAGAGATGGGTTGTGATTTCTATTACTGTATTAGATACTTTTGGAGATTTGGTAAACATTCACTCATATGTATAATACATATTTCTTCATATAAATATGGTTTAATTTATATGAATTGTCCAAATGATTAAGTGATATCAATTGGGTTATGAGGTCGACTTACCGCATAATGAACTCCCAATGGTTGAACTGATATACTTGAATCATATAGTTGTTCCTGGTTCGTATAATCGAGTACGGACAAACTGATAATACAATGAACTAGATTGTAATGTGTACTATAGCGCCGCTTCATGGGCTAGATATTAGCTGGGAGCTAATGATCGAACAGACCCGACTAGAATAGTATTTGAGATTTTGAGTCATAATACTATTTCATTGACTGTCGAGCAATTTCCTCTGACCTGAGTAGTCCAGAGTGATTCCATTTTGAAATGGTGTACTTTGATACAAGTAAACGCCTTTCGTAAAAGGAGGTTATAAAACTTGTTATTGGGTATATCAGGAAGCAAGTGGGAGAGCTTGGATTGACAAGATGGGATTGTCCTCCATTTTATAATGGGATAAATGTCTTACCGGCCACTTGGAGAGTCGAGACTGTGGAAAATACGTGGCCACGTCCAGATTCGTATCATAGTGATAAATCTGGTTTTACAGTCTGTCTCATAGTTCAAGAAAGGTTTGAACCGATTGAGGATGACTCAAGTCTTGCCTCAAGTTCAAACATAGACATAAAGTGACAACAGGAAATTGGCAGCAAACTGGCTCTGAAGGCCAAGTGGGAGATTGTTGGGTTGTGTCCTTCAAATCCTACGTGTGCAATCGATAAAGTCATAAGGTTGTCTTCGGATGTTAATTGATAAATAGATAATATTTTTTATTGCTGGGAGCAATATAATATTGATCGATAATATTTTTTATTGCTGGGAGCAATATAATATTGCTTCGCATGTCACATGGTGTGACATGACATGCCACATAAGAGTGTGACTTGGAGCCACATCACATGCCAAGTGGCAAGGAATAATGGTGGTAACCATTCAAATTCCCATTAAATCACACCATAATGCATGATAATAATGTGGCATTATTATCCACATTATGGTGGGGGTTACTAATGTGTTAAATGATGGTATTATATGATGAAAATCAGATTTTCATACATGATATACATGATTTCGAAATCCACACAAGACATAGAGAGAAGAGAGTGTTCTTAGAGAATCACTCGAAGACACAAGCAAGTTCATCGTCCGGGTTCGTGTGCAACACGTAGAGGCCGGGCCATTTGTGCGGCTACACATCCGGGACGATCAAGGCGTGACGAGGTCATTCCAAAGAGAAACATTTCGAGGCTGATCCATTGAGGTGGTTCAATCGACTCAACACCACCTAATCGACATCAACGAGGCACGCATCACCATATGTAAGAACTCGTTGATCTTTCTATATATATATATATATATATATTGGATGTGTATATATATAGATATATGTGTCTATACATATTTGTGTGCACTAAGATCTATAGCATGATAGATTTATATGCTTTACACGCTTCCGCACACATGGTATATCGATCGGATCGGTATACCGGTACCTTCACATCTAAGTCGTGAGCTACTGTTCGATAGTAAACGAGTAACCGACAGTATGATCTTTCGCGTGTCTCCTCACGCCATAATGTCTACAACGTATACATCAAGGACTATTGCATTAAATTCAATCATGCTTGAATCATATCTTGAATTAAGGTATAGATAAGGAGTTCCGTATTTGCACCAAACTAGACATTTAGAATACAACTCCATCAATCTCCCACTTATACTAAAAGTCTAGTCGCCCTCTCCCAAACATCAGATTCCCATAACCTGATCACGCCTACCCAACGCTTCCGCTGGAAGAGCTTCTGTGATGGTTTTACCAGGCAATCCTCTCGATGCTATCTAGGTGACAACTGCATCGTCTTACTAGACGATTTCTCGAATCAGGTGGTACTTGCGCTCTACGTGTTATCTCCCACTGTGGACTCGTGGCATTTCGAGTTTGCCAATACCGCTATTCAAAATAGCTTTGGGTAAACTAGAAACCACATCTAAGTCCTTTAGGCAGTTCTGGAGCCACACTGACCTTTTAACTGCCTCAGAGGCCGTTATCCTTTCAGTTTCCATGGTAGAGTCCGTAATGCATTGCTGCTTTACATTCTTCCATGTGACTGCTCCATTTCACAGTGAGAACACATAGCCTGACTTCGACTTTCAACTGTCCCTGCTTGATTGGAAATTCAATTCTATGCAATCCAAAGGAAACAACTTGACTGCTTTGTAACTCAGAACATAATTCCTGGTCCTCTGCAGGAGCCTAAACATGTTCTTTACATCAGTCGGGTGATCCTTTCCAGGATTACTATGATATCTCACCACCATGCCCACGGCATAGTAGATATCAGTCTCGTGCATAGCATTACATACATTAAGCTTCCCACCATTAAGGTGCAGGGAACTGCTTACTCTTCATCTCTCTCCTTTATTGTGTCGGACACAAAACTTTAGATAGATGAATTCTACATCTAAAAGGTGAAGACCTTTCTTGGAATTCTGTATGCTGCAACGAGTAAGAATTGTATTTATGTATGAGACTCGAGATAAGTTCTATGTTCCTTTCTGGCGATCATTTATTACTTTGATCCTAAGAACATTCCCGACTTCTCCTAAGTCTTTTACATTGAATTACTCGGACAACCATCCCTTTATGTCCGATAACATCTTTCATATTGTTGCCCATTTAGAAGGATGTCGTCTACATAAAGAATGAGAAAACACCACATCTTTTCTGTCACCTCTTTATTACACACAGGACCTAAACATGCCTTGAATGAATCCATGAAATGGATTTTCTCATAGGTCCGCATGTGTCCAAGATCTTGAAGCTTCTTTCAATCCTAAGATTGATTAAGCTTGCTTACCAAATGCTCTTGGCTCTTTTCGATGAATGCCTCTGGCTGTTCCACACAGATGGTCCCGTCAAGACTTCCATTTAGGAAATCCGTCTTGACTTCCATCTTCCATGTGAGGACAAAAGAATCCGGATCGACTTTAGCATAGCTACCGGCGAAAAAGTTTACTCATAATCGATCCCTTTCTTTCTGAGTGCACCCTCTCGCAACAAGCCTAGCCTTGAAGGTTTACACCTTCCCGTCAGACCCTCTTTTCATCTTGTACACCCACTTGCAACCAATGGCTTTTATACCTTTAGGTGGTGCTACAAGATCCAAGACATTATTTGAATCCAAAGATTCAATCTCATATTTCATCGTCTTTTACCAAGACTGAGCATTTTGATCTTTCAGCGTCTCGTCATAGATCCAGGGGTCGGCTTCATGTTCTCTAGGTAACAAGTCCGAAGACTCCTATAAACATGAACCTGTCGGGTTGTCTAACAACCCTCCCACTACGACGACGCTCCGGTGTATCTTTAGTGACTAAAGATTACAGTAGTGAACTACTCAGTTAGGCTGGTTCTAAGTCTTGATCAGTCCCTCTAAACACATTAAGTATTACTCTACTCTTGGGTTTGTGATCTTGCATATATATAGTCCATGTCTAAGAACCGATCATTGATGCAATCAATGAACATCTGGTCCATTGGACTATATTACATATCTCAATTCGTTTTCTTAGGGTATCCTATAAACAGCTGAATATCTGTACAAGTTTCCAAAGGAATCAAGTTCAGGATAAACGCCGCTGTTTCCAAGCCATATCCCAAAACCGAATTAGGTAACTCCGAATAACTCATTGTCTACTTTCTCATATCTATAAGAGTCCTATTCCTTCTTTACAACACATTATTTTGCCGAGGCATAAATGGTGTAGTCTGTTGGGAGTTAATCCCAATTTCTGATAAGTATGCCTTACTCCTCAAAGAGGTCTGCATATATCAGAACGAATCAACTCTAGTACATTCTTGGATCTTTCACCTTTAACCGTAAAGGGTTGCTTGGTCATTAAAACTTCCAAGTATGATTCGAAGGTTGGAAGGTCCTTTCCTTCAACCTAGCTGAGTAGTCCATCAGCTTTCATCCTTTGAATCGTACTCAAGTTAAAATGATCTAGCCTAAGATTCCATAAGTACATTTGATTCATCCTAGAAGGATCTTTACTCTTATTGGGGTTCGACAATGTGTTATTTGCTCCGGTGTGTTGCATCGTGGAAGAACACGGATTTAGTATTAAATTGTCTATCAATGTACCAGAATAGATAATATCCCCGTTTCCTACTCCGATAAGTATGAAACTATCAGAAGAAACGGAATATCCATTCTAAGCCAATTTAGAAATCCGAAATGAAAATTCTTTCTAAATACCGGCACATAAAGACAATTTATTAGAACTAAAATCCTACCGTTAAAACATTTAACATCTCCCACTGCAATGGTTGTTACCTTAACAGTATTGCCCATGTAGGTTATAACTTCTTCCTTTCTAAGTCTCCGGGTTTCCTGGAACCCCCGCATTTAGGTGCAGACATGATTAGTGGCTTCCGTATCCACACACCAGGTACTGGTAGATAACACCACTAAACATGTTTCGGTGACTAAGGAGAAGTTAACTTCTAGTTGCTTTGAGAGGACAATCAAACTCCCAGTATCCAAACTGCTTACAACGGAAGCTTGCCCCTTGGGCTTACTTGTCCCATTCCGTGGTCCAGATATATTAGGCCCACTGGGTTTCCGTATTTGCTTCTTCTTCCTTTTGCCGCCCGAAGGCCTAGGAAGAGTCATTTTTTTTTTTTTTTTTCAGCCACAAGTGCTTCGAGAGCCCTTAAAGATTCCCTCAGCCGCTTGAAGTTCAATCAGGAGCTCCGTCAATGAATAAGACCTCTTATTCGTATTTAAGTTCAGGCGGAACTGCTCAAAACTTCTCGGCTGAGATTGGAGCACAAAATCAACCTGGGTTACCCCATTGATAATTGTTCCCAGAATCTCTATCTCATTAAGATAGCCCATCATTCTAAGAACGTGATCCCTCACGGGCGTTCATTCCGACATGATGGCCGTCATGAGTTGCCTCATTTCATCTTGCCCGGTTGTCCTGTCCTGATAACCAAAAACTTCTTGAGGTTAAGCATCATATCATAGGTAATGGTCATGGCATGATCCCGATGTCGCAGCACATTTGACATGAAAGCCATAATGTTGCTCCGCGTCATCTCATAGCCTTGATCCATTTCCAATGAGCTTCCTTTCCTCAGTAGTGGAAGCATCATTTGGTTCAGCAGGTAATTGACTTTGAGTACATATTTGTACTCTTCTGCAGTTAGGACAATGTTCAAGTTTCTTTTCCAATCCATACAATCAGGTTCAGTGAGTTTGTTGACTTTTAATGGGAATAATACCATATAAAACAAACAATGAGTTTAATTCGATATCATTTCCCTCAAGTGATATCATTAAACTACCAATCATTTCCAAAATCCCATCAGACATAGCAAGCCACGTTCTTGTGGACGTTTACCAGTCCAAATGATTTTATGATTGGATTTCACTTCGGTCGTACATCATTATAGCAGTGACTCCGATGGGGAGGATACTATAAAGCGTACCTAAGTGTGTACCATTTCTCAGTACTGAGTCCACCGCTCGGGAACCACATGTCCACCGCAAGCCACGTTCTTGTGGACGTTTACGTTGACATGCGGTCCTCCACGACTTTCTATAACTGTCGAGCCTCAATTAATCCCAAAGTTCCGTTTCCATTTAGCAAGCCACGTACTTGTGGACGTTTACTAAAACAAACAACTTTATTAATTGAATCTCACTTATTTAAATGTCATAGAATCTTAATTAACCCAAAGTACCGTTTCCATTTAGCAAGACACGATAGTGTGGACGTTTACTAAAACAAACAACTTTGTTAATTTATTCTTACATTTATTAAATTTCACAATTTATTAATCAAAGCTTGATATCTCGTAAGTGAAACTCGGAGTTTCTAACCAGCGATCAATCATGCAATTGAGCCCTATCTCTCACAAGGTGAGGGAGCCAATCAGACAATCGATCTAGTCATCGAATGACTCAAAAGTCTCTAATCTGTGTCATCGACATAACCAAGCGCTTTGACTCCATTCCACTCCCCGGGGTGAGAATGAGTCGAGTTGAAATTAGTCTTTGAATGACAGATTAGGCATTGCTTTTGAGAAATATAATTGTTCAATTTTATAAGTGGATTTTAAATTCGAATTTTGATCCAGTGATATCCGTGTGTCGACTTTATCCGATAGGGAGGATGACACTAAAGCCAACTCATAAGTGACACACATCACTATCAAAACAGAGAATGGAGACCGCGGGATTGTTTCCAATCCCTCTCCCACTTAGTATTTTACGAAAGGGATAAACATGCATAAACAATTTAAGCATAATAAAAGCACGTAAACACATAAAAAGCATTTAACGTGGCCCCGATTATTATGGCCTTAAATATCTTGAATGCACGTCTTCTCGGATCTTCGTCTCGTTGCTCGTCTCGGTCTCGATCCACCACCGACTCGTCTAAGTGCCAAGAGACGAACCCCTCCCACTGGAGTATCGTCCCAGCCCTCGACGAGTGACCCGAGGTGTCCGTCGAACCCACGCGGCTCTGCTGCCAAGCCTAGGGCAGCGGGCGCTGCCCTATATCCAGCCCTCGCTGGAGAAGCTCCGGGCAGCGGGCGCTGCCCCAGCTCCAGCGGGAGCTGTTCGTGCACAGCAGCCTGCGGGTTCGACTTCTCGACCCTCGTTCGTCCGGCCTTCGATCTTCTCTCGATTCACCAAGTAGCAGCAACATTACATAAGTAAAACTAACTACTTCCGGCATCGATCCTATACAGGTTGATCGATCCTATACATCCGGATAAAACGAAAAACGAAATAAAACCTAAACGACTCAACCCGTCGTTTTAACTATTACATTCAAGCAACGAATCAAAAACCAAAGATCTCGACAACCCCGAGAGTTTAACAAACCTCATTATACAGCACAATAAAAATGGCCATAATAATCGGGTTCGAACCTGCAAAACAAATCTCGCAAAAATACAACGAACGTACAAAACCGGCTCTGATACCAATTGTTGGAAATCGACTACCCGGGACGTGTCCGTTCGATCACTCGAACATCCGAACACGCCAAGTCGACCTCATGTGACAGCTCTATGCTGACGACGAATCCCCGCAACCGATTCACGCCCAGCCGCCGCGCACGAGGCGCAACCGCGTAAACCAGATGCTGCCTGTTGCAGCCAGCGAGCGCTGCACCGCCACCAGCGGCCGCTGTTCACTTTCAGCGGCCGCTGGTTCGCCACCAGCGGGCGCTAGAGAGGCCCTTGGCAGCGAGCGCTGCCTGGCTTCCAGCGGGCGCTGCTCGTGACGAACAGCAGCGCGCTGCTGCTGTTCCGGGCTCGTTTCCGGTCCGTTTTTCCTCTTCCGACCACCGATCCGGAGGTACTTGACCCCCCAGTAGTCGAGGAACACATACCACGACTCCCGAAACCCGATCGTTCGTCTGATGTATTTTTAACGAATTTAGAGATCGAATATTGCGGAAATAGGGTTCGATCTCATACCTTTGTCGCGTGATTCGGAGGAGCCGAATTGTTGAAACCTTAGACGTTTCTAGCGTATGCCTCTTCCCCGATTCCAGCCGTTGTGTGGGCAACGATCTGTTGGATTCTCCTTGTCTGCTCTCTCCTCCACTACCAGCGTAATATTTCTTTTTCTCTCTGAGAGAAAAATATTAGCGCAAGCTTTATTAATTTTTACAGAGAAAAAATATAATTGCGCTAACGCTATTAATTTTCTCTGCAAAAATAAATGCGGCGTTCTGTAGGAGAGGGCAAGGGGGGTATTTATAGATTTACACTAGGGACCTCTTAGGTAAATTAATTAGGGGATAAAATGAAATATTAATTAACTTGACATACTTAAAAGCAATTCCTTAATTAATCGATTTCAATTTTAATTATTATTCACTCCACTAAAAAATAATAATTGAATTCCCGAAATTAATTTATTATTATATCAACAATAATATTTCCGCCGAATTACATATACGACTTTCCCCGTGTTTAAGATATCGAATGTCCACGAATTAATTTCAATTACTAATAATTAAATTAATTCGTTTCTTATTATCCGAGACTAGTACCACTCATCCTTATTATCATGTGGAACGAATCCACCTGCAGGGTTTACATGATAAACTTTATGAGCTCATCTCGGGGACATCATCAACCCAATAAATGGGACACGGTTTCCTGTCTATAATCTATAGCATGCCGTGTTTACAATTCCGATTCCCAATTTACCGAGAATATTGACTAATCAATTAGTCTCACTCACTAGTAAGTCAAAGAACCGAGAACTGGACACACGCACCTATAATTATATAGGGATTAGGAATTCGTATATCCGTAATATCTGAGGTCTAGTTCGATTACTGCGATTAGTATAAATCGAACGCCCTCCCGTGGTCCTGCTCAATACACCAAGTGTACGAGTGTAACATGATAGTCAAGACCGACTATCTACCAGTCACACTACGAAGTACCGATGGATTGTCCCTGTCCATCTAAGTCGTGAGCTACTGTTCGATAGTATACGAGTAACCGACAGTATGATCTTCCGCGTGTCTCCTCACGCCATACTGTCTACAACGTATACATAAAGGACTATTGCATTAAATGCAATCATGCTTGAATCATAGCTTGAATTAAGGTATAGATAAGGAGTTCCGTATTTGCACTAAACTAGACATTTAGAATACAACTCCATCAGGAACTGCTCAAAACCAGAGGCCAGAGACTGGAGTATGATGTCGACTTGCGTCTCCCCATCAATTTGAGCTCCTAGGATCTCCAACTCATTCAACAGACTCATCATCTTAAGAACGTGCTCCCCTACGGGCGTTCCTTCAGACTGAGTAGTTGTCATAAGGACTCTCATTGCATCTTGCCTAGCCGCACGGTCTTGATGCCCAAACATCTCCTTGAGGTTATACAACATATCATAGGCGGTGTCCATCGACTGATGCTGGTTTTGGAGTACATTTGACATGGAAGCCAAAATATAGAACCTAGCCATTTCATCAGCCTTTTTCCACCTCCTATATGCCGTTCTATCCTCATCAGTTGAGGCATTCGTGGGCTCAGCAGGGCATTGATCATGAAGTACAAACTTGTACTCCTCAGAAGTCAGGACAATGTCCAGATTTCTCCTCCAATCAATATAATTGGGGCCAGTGAGTTTATTCTCCTTGAGTATCACAGAAAGTGGATTCATAGTTATTCATTAAACCTATAAGCACATATAAACAAACAATCAATTTAATCTCCGATATTATCTCCCTCAAATAATATCATTAAAATACTAATCACATCTAAAATCCCATCAGATATGGCAAGCCACGATAGTGTGGATGTTTACCTATCCAAACGATTTTGCAATTAGATTTGCTTCGGTCGTACATCATCAATAGCGTTACTTCGATGGGAAGGATACTATGAAGCATACCTAAATGTAAACTATTACTCAGTACTAAGAAGTTCGTTTGGGACTCGCATATCACTGCAAGCCACGATAGTGTGGACGTTTACGTTGACACACGGTTCCTTTACTCCCTTCTATAAGTGTCTACATCAATTGTTCCAAAATCCCATTTAATGTAGCAAGCCACGATAGTGTGGATGTTTACTACACCAAAAGATTTTTACAATTGACTCCCAATTACTTGATCCATTCGATCTTGTAAATCAAGACGCGGAGAATCATAAGTGAAACTCGAAGTTTCTTACCAGTGATTCACCATGCGAACAACCCTGTCTCTCATTGAATGAGGGAGCCGAGCAGACAATCGATCTAATCATAAAATGACACGAAAGTCTCTAATTTGTGTCATCCACATGACCAAGTGGCTTTGGCTCCATTCCACTCCTCGGGGTGAGAATGAGTCGACTTGAAATCAGTTTCAGAAAGACAAATTAGGCATTGTTTGATAAACTTAATCAATGTATCTTGTAAAAAGAATTACAAGAATTCTCCTCCAATGACTTGTCTATATGAACTTCGAAAGTTCATAAAAGTCACCAAGAGAACAGCAATGGAGACCATAAGATTGTTTCCAATCCCTCTCCCACTTAGGGGGGTGTATTCGTTCCGGAGTCTGTATGATTTTAATGGACTTTTAAAATCCGGAGGTATTCAATTCGGATTTTTAGAAGTCCATTAAAATCCGGAGGTATTCAATTAGGATTTTAAAAAGTCTTTAAAAATCCATAGGTATTCAAATGTCTATGGATTTTAATGGATTTTAATAATTCATGGATTTTAATGGATTCTCTTTTAAAAATATAACTAAACTTGACTTTTCAAAAACTCTCATAATTGTGAGAGATTTCGACGGACTTCTAACATGGAAACTAAAAAAAAACAATTATTATTTAACATGAATATTACACAAATCTATCTATATAAAATAATCAAAATTTTATTTGAGAAAATTGATCTTATCATATTTTATTTAAAATTAATTATTTATATATCATATTAATAATAACTTATTTTGTATTTATTATATACAACAATATATTTTCTCAATAACAATCCAAATATAATAAATTTATATTATTAATATTATTATTATTCAATTTATTTAAAAAATTATTTATGATGTTTTATTTTATATTATTGTTTAATATTTGATAAAATATGATAAAAATTCAGCCGTCTCGACACCAATGAAGTTTTTTTTTAAATATGACGAGGGAAGTAAACAATACATATATTTTATATATACGTATATATAGGTCGTTGTATAACAATGATATAAATAAAAATAAAAATAATAATGTGAGAAATGAGATTGACGTATAACAAATGATGTAAATGAAGATTAATAATAGTGATAGATAATAATTTATTTATTTTAAATTTTTGAATTAACATTTTTGGTTTTTTATTTTCTAAATAATTTATATTTTTTTAAAAAAATTTGTTATTTTTTATAAATACAAGTTTATGAAAATTAATGTTAATAGTTAAAAATATATTTCACAAACTCTATGAAAATCCATGAAAATCAATACCAAAAGTCAGTCAAACTCTTCCTAGACTCCGTGGATTTAAAAAATCCATAAAAATCCACGGACTATTAAAAGTCCAAAAAAATCCTTTAAAATCCGAATTGAATACACCCTCCTTAGCTTTTTTACAATAAAGGGATACACTATCTAATGCATAATTAAATACACATAAGCATGCATACATGTAATTAAAGCACATAAATATTATCACATAGTCAAAATAATACTAGAATATTATTTTCCGACTATTATGGCTTTATTCCATCCTTGTACGCATCTTCTAGTCTTCAGTCTTCGTTCTTGAATGCTCCATGTGACGAGAATATTAATTCCAATATTTAAATCTATTTATTTTAATAAATCCAAAAGATACTTAATTCGAAAATTAAGTCAATCGAATAAATCAAAAATAAAATTAAATATTATTAATATTTTTATTTATTTATTTTTCCTTTCTAATTCTATTAAATCTCTAGAATCCTATCCAATTGTTTCGTCCGAAAGTGTCGTCGTATTTAATAACCCAAATGTCGTCTCACGAGGAATAATACTATCGGCGGTGTAGTAAGATTGGATTGATTATCGAAAACAATTAAAGAAAACAAGTTGTCACGTAGTAACCATTTTGGGGGGGGGGGGGGGGGGGGGTTTGCAAATTTTGAGAATTAATTAACTAAATGCGAGAATGAAAACAATCAGACAAGTAAACGAATGTGATATCAAAAGAGAAAGGGTTAGGGGGTTAGAGTCCTTCGCTTTTTTGAGAGTCGAGTCGAACCTTTAAAAACCGAGATTTTGATAAAAACGAGGTCGTTTAGGCACGACCGCGTCGTCCACTAGTGATGCGCCTCAAAGAGGCCCTCAACACGAGACGACCTTGAGTCGCACCTAAACGCCGCTCGACTCGAGTGTGTGGCCCACTAGTGATGTTCCTCGAGGAGGATATTCAACATGAGGCCCCACGTCTCGAGTCGAACGACTCCTCGTATATTTGAAAACCTTTACAACATCTTCGACTCTACTCTCTAAGCTAAGGGTTCTAACACCCTAACAAGAGACCTAGCTACTCATGACAACACAAACAAGCAAGCACATAATATGTAGAATACTCATATCGAAATAAAGGCTCACAAAGGGTGTCGTGAAGGCGGAACGAGAGCTTTTCGTGGTTCCGAAATCGAGCCGAGACTTCTCCGTGTCACCCGGTGAAATGGCTCCGATGGAAACAATGGGCTCGTCGAGGAGGTCGATGTTTGTAGAGGGTGATTTGTGAGACAATAAATCGATTGAAAGTAATTTTAATATTAAAGCTTGAGAATCAAGAACAATAAAAATCTCCAAGAACAAGTTTCAAAAACAAGAGCATGAAAATGGTGTGTGTGTAAGTCTCACACCTAACAAATTGTCTTATAGTGCATACATGCACTTTGTCTTGCCTAAACCCTACAGGAAAAGACCGAAATGCCCCTCAAAAATGTCTTCCAATTGGTGGTCAAAGATAAGTCAACGCGGGTCAACTCCGGTCAACAGAATTCGGTCTCCAGAAAAATCGGACAACGCGCGCGAGTAGCGTCCGCGCGCGCGTTGAGCTTCAACAACGCCGCGGTGTACCTTACGCTCGCGCGTTGTGCCCCGAAAAATGAATCCCTGGAATTCACTCAACGCGGTGGCGGAGAGCTAGCTCGCGCGTTGGGCCTTCACTACGCCAGCGCGGAGATCCCGCGCGCGCGTTGGCGCCTGGATCCTCGGCTACTTGATTTCGTAGATTCCTTGCTCGTCTTTCGTCCGTTTTCGCTCGTTTTAGCTCGCTTTCACTCCTCGTCTCGCTTACACCTGCCCGGACAACAAAACACCGAAACAAAATGAAAATATACACAAACGACACCACGACTAATACAAGAATAATCGGAAAAACCTAAAAACGAACGGCACACAAACGGGCGAATCAATCCCCCCACACTTAAGACATTGCTTGTCCTCAAGCAACAAAACACCACCAAGGGAACAAGAACGAACACAAAAGCTCTAAAACAATGCATTCTCCAATTTTATCACAAGAACTATGCACCACAACTCATTCAAAACAAGCTACGGCAACTTTCCAACTCGAAATAACATATTCCACCGACTTAAAGAATAGAACCGCGGCTCAAACAAAAATCCCTCACAAACTATCCCTCTTCTTTTTCCACACAAGCTAGGTTCACTCAATAAAATAACGACATGCAAGCGAAAGAGGCAAAGATCAAACCAAGCTTGCACATAAGAATAATCGGCTCGAAAGAAAGGATGTAAACAAGAATGCCTCAAGTAATGAATATACATGTCAAGATCATCACCACCATATGCTTGCACGTAAGAAAAGACTCCGCCTATCAAAGTTAGTTTTTTCGAAAATCAAAGAATACCGATCGTCTAAAAGGGTGTAATGGGGATCGGTAAAGGGAATTCGGAAAATTTTGGGAAAAGTGGACTCGTATCAACACGGCTCATCTCCTTACTCCTTCCAAACACCACATCACGTATAGTACGTTGACCGACTCGGCTCATTAGGTATAGAATCACCCCTTTTCCGCCTCAAACAAAATTTCACGTTCTCGTCAAGGAAATCGATACACACTTAGGTGCAAATACAAAAGCACCAATATTAATATTATGAATACTATATAATATATATATTATTATTATTATTTTTTTTTTTTGTGTGAGGTGTAAATACCTCTTTTCTCATCATTTTTTTTTTTTAATATATATATATATATATATATATATATATATATATATATATATATATATATATATATATATATGTGTGTGTGTGTGTATATGTATATGTCGACATCAAACGACAAACTCGTCACAAGACGTCACTTGAGAACGGATCATATCACAATCGTGGCTACTAGCACACCCACAAGGATCGAAAGATAAGTACGAAAGGCCGACACATGCAACTCCAACACCTCTTCATCACGGGATAAGTGTATAAGGTAGTCAAAGAAACGGTTTAATGTATAGGCTCAACGGGGTTAACTATGGTGTCCACGACGGGCTCAAGGGTAATATTTATGAATATGGCCGGAAGGTTAATCCTAAACGATCATTCTTATCATGTAATCGATCAAACAAGTTATGACATACGGTTTTGAAATTTTTCACATGCAAGTTCTAGTGCTCTCTTGATAAATCTTGCCACAAAAATCATTGAAAGTCCAAAAAATTCTTTGAGGCATGAAACAACGAGAGATTCTATATGAAATACGCTCCAAGAAAAGGAAAATAGCAACGAAATTCTCACAAGGTTTTTGGAAATTTTAATTTAAGCCATTTTTCATGTCTTTAAGTCAATTAAATATGCCACACGAGTTTTAAAATTGAAATAGCCAAAATTTATATTTTTAAAAGGTGCATAAACTTTTTATAAAACAAGGAGAGTTCAATGGTTTAGGAAAAATAACACACACACGAGACAAAATATGTACAACTTCCCAAGACCCCCCCCCCCCCCCCCCCCACACACACACACACACTTAAACCCGAGCATGTCCTCATGCGACTAACATACAAGAATATTCAATAAAAATTTCGCCATGACCTACTCGAAAATTAAGGTGCCGGGGGACAACCAATCAACACAACACAACAAACATACACATAATAAGAACTAAACATGAAAATCAACACAATAAATAAAAACCATGCCAAGGTAAAATCACCACTAATAAAAATAAAACGGGAACATCCCCAAACAAACCAAAGTTGTACGAGCATCCACCAAAGCACACGAAAATAAAAAGGTTCAACACAAACACAAAGCATGAAATAACGAGTCTCAAAATACGTCCAAACGGAAATAAGCAAGTAAAAGAGATAAGGGAGGAGACAACCAAATACTCGAGCTAGGCGGCCACTCCTCGAGTGGGGCCATTCTTCAGGGGTCGGCCGGAGGCGGAGGGCGGAGCAAGTTCACGACCTCATTGAAGCGTTCGTCCAAACGCTCGTGGAGTCGAGAAGCTTGCGCCCCCATTTGGTGTAGAAACCACTCATGCTCCCTTGCCGTGCGCGCATCCATCTCCCGAGTGAACCAAGCTTGTTGCTCTCCCATCCGCGTGTCCATCTCCCGGTTGAACCAAGCTTGTTGGGTCCCCATGCGCGTATCCATCTCTCTAGTGAACCAAGCGCGCTCCCTAGTCGAGCGTTCATCGAGGTCCCGGGTAAACCAAGCCCTCTCATACACAAACCTCTTGTCGATGTAATCGGTTGACTTGTCGTAAGACTTATCGACCCATCGGTCGATGTAATCGCAAGTGTGGTGGTAGATCTCATCCGTGTGCTTATACAACCCGTTCATGTCTTCCGAGGAAAAGTGGACTCCATGGGAAGCTCGGCTACCGGAGGCTCGGTTGGGGTTGTTTGTGGGCACCGCATCGCCCTCGACATTTTCCTCCTCGTCATCATCCTCGTCCTCATCATCGTCGTCGTCATCATCATCGCTATCATCATCGTCATCCTCGTTATCATCACCATCATCATCATCATCTTCGTCCATCGGGGCCGAGGTGCCCGCCTCTTGGGCATTCTTCTTCATCTTCTTAATGGCCTTCCTCACCGGTTTCCGCTTTTTGAACGGGATAACCGTCTCGTCGGCCCGTAAAAACTTGCCCTTGTGAAGGAGTTTCTTGTCAATGGCGAAGAGCAAAACCCGATTCCACCCGATAGCTAGTTCATCCGTGGACTTGAACCTCGTGAAGTGCTCGGCAAAGATAATCGGGACATGGAGGAGGTTCAAATTCCTCTTGCCTCGACGTTTCACCTTGTCGAGTTGGTCCCAAAAGAGGGAAGTGAGGCTAAGCGGGGTCTTGGCCACGGTAATTTTGAGGAGGGTGAGGTCGGTGGCGCTTATTTTGTTGCTTTGCTCCTTCCCTAAGACGTTGTACGCCATGAACTTATAGGCGATCACGAGGGCAAGGTCCTTGATGAAAGCCGCCGAAGAACCCCTCGGATCCCAAGTCGGATACCCGGTGAATTGCTTCCATTCCTCTCCCGCAATGTTTTTATTCACCGGAGAGTACCCCATTTTCACTACCGGGAAACCAAACAACGTCTTCATAACTTGACGAGTGATCGTGTAAGTGTTGTTGAATATTTGGCACGTACACACGTCATTCTTCTTATCATACACAAACGTCCCGAAAAACTCGAGTGCCAACGGGAAGATGATACTCGGCGGAGGCATATTAGCATACTTCAACAAGTTCATCACCTTTAGATGAGCCTTCACCTCTTTAGTCAATCCCATCGCCTCCACATCCTCCCAATCAATCCAATGAGACACGACCGTCTCTCTATACCGGTTGGCCAACCAAAACTTTCCCTCCGCCTCCGTATTAATAACGTACGGGCTATCATACTCCGCTTGGAGAGAGTCGGGCGCGGGAGCGGCACCTCCATAGGGCATCGGGGCGGGGTCAGACGAGACGGAAAGGAGACGGTCCCGTGGTGGGGGCTTCTTGCGGGTGCGGTCACCGCCCCTAGACGGGTTTCGACGGCGTGGAGGCATCCCGATAGCTAGACAATCTCAACTCAACACACAACGATTCTAACGGTAGAACAATCGACCACAATAAAACTCCAAATACTCGACAACTCCAAACTTCAATCCATCAATTCAAATCTCGACTTCTCAAACCCAAAAACCAACCAAAAACCGAGAAAGGCGAGCCGATAAACCTGAAAAAACCGAGAACGGGTCGAGAACGTGTGGGGTCGGGGCTGTGTCGAGGCGGAACTCGGACTGTGGGCTGAGGTGGTCGGAGGCGTGGCACCGGAGAGTCGTCGGACGAGCGGGCTGAGACGCGACGTGAGGTGGTGGTGGTCAGAGGCGTGGCACGGCGGCGGTCGGCTCGGGGGTTGGAGGGCGTGGGCTGTCTGGTCGGACGGGGCGGAGCAGAGGTGGTCGTCGAAGGCGGGGGTCGGCCGGAGAGTCGTCGGACTGGCGTTGGAACAGCGGCGCGGGGATGCCGGGGTGGTGGTGGTAGTCGTCGGAGGAGGTGGTGGTGCGGGCTCGGGCCGAAATTGAACTTGGGGTGAAGTGGGTTTTCGATTTAGGGTTCGGTTTTGGATGATTTTTGTATGGGATCGTAGGTATTAGGAGATGTAGAACATGAATTCAAGGTTTAATTTCATGTTTAATGGTTAGAAATGGATTTGTAGAAGAAAAATCGAAAGAGGGAAGATGGAGGTTTTGAATTTGTGTAAGGAAAAGTGAAGGTGGAGAGGAGAGAGAAATGGGGGGCCGCGTATAAGGTAGGGTTTCTTTTAACCGGGCACAACGCCACGGCGTAGAGCCCGCTCGCGCGTTGTGCCCAGATTTTTTACGCTCTGGAATTGCACTCAACGCGCTGGCGTATTGCCCGCTCGCGCGTTGGACAAGAAGTCCGCGCGCGCTTTGTCTACGCGCGCTCGTTGACTCCCAGCCTCGTTTTTTTCTCGTTTCGCCCTCTTTTCTTCATCCTTTCACCCCATAAACTCTGTACTCAGCCCCAACATAATTCCCCAAACCCCGATATAATCAACTTTCTTGACGAGCCACGGCACGGGCACACGAACACCTACACACCAAAAACAACCAAAAGAAAAAGGCATCAAAAATGCAAAACACGTGGGTTGCCTCCCACGAAGCGCTTGGTTTAACGTCGTTAGCTCGACGTTTCGTGGGCTTGCCCCCACGCAGCGCTTATTTAACGTCTTAAGCCCGACGTCCGTGGGCTTGCCCCCACCAGGCGCTCGGTCTAGGACCCGAGCCTATCCTTCATTCCCGTATTCAACATCGATCAAGGTAAGAGACTCCAAGGTCTCCTTGCACGGTTCACTCTCCAAATACGGCTTTACTCGGTGCCCGTTGACTTGAAACGACGTCTTCGTCTTAGGATCATAGAGCTTAACGACACCGTACGGAAACACCTCAAGGACTTCAAACGGACCACTCCAACGAGATTTGAGCTTTCCCGGAAAAAGACGTAGTCGTGAATTGAATAGCAAGACTTGCATCCCGGCAAACAACTCCTTAGGTACTATGTGCTTATCATGGGCTCGTTTCACCTTCTCCTTAGTGATTTTGTTGTTCTCGTAGGCTTCCTCTCGAAGTTCCTCCAACTCCGACATTTCCAATAACCGATTTTTTCCACCATTCTCGACATCAAGATTAGTTGCCTTGATAGCCCAATAAGCCCGGTGCTCGATCTCAACCGGAAGGTGGCACGCCTTACCATACACGAGCCGAAATGGGCTCATTCCCACAACGGTCTTATAAGCCGTCCTATAGGCCCATAGAGCATCAACCAACCTTTCCGACCAATCTTTCCGAGATGGTTTGACGGTCTTTTCGAGGATCCCCTTGATTTGACGGTTACTAGTCTCCGCTTGCCCGGATGTTTGAGGATGGTAGGCCGTAGCAACCTTGTGACTTACTCCATTCTTCTTCATGAGCTTCTCAAAAAGCTTGTTGCAAAAGTGAGTGCCCCCGTCACTTATAATCGCCTTCGGGAATCCAAAACGGGAGAAGATGTACTCGTGAATGAAATTAATCACCGTATTGGCATCACATCTCCGGGTAGGAATGGCTTCCACCCACTTGGAAAGATAGTCCACCGCGAGGAGTATATACTCATAGCCCCGAGAACTCGGAAACGGGCCCATAAAGTCGATCCCCCACACATCAAACACCTCCACAACAAGGTTGATTTGCAAAGGCATCTCTTGCCTCCACCCAATATTCCCAAATCGTTGACACCTATCGCAAGAGGCACAAAATGCATGGGCATCCTTGAACAAGGTAGGCCAATATAATCCCGATTGAAGTACTTTGTATCCCGTTTTCTTTCCACCAAAATGTCCTCCACTCGGATCCGAATGACAACACACCAAGACGTCTCTTTGCTCGTTTTCGGGTAGGCATCGGCGAATCACGTCATCCTTCCCAATTTTGTACAAATAAGGATCGGCCCAAAAGTAGTGTTGGCATTGAATCACGAACCTTTTCCGTTCTTGAGACGACATCCCCTTCCTCGTCACACCGGCCGCAAGGTAATTCACTATATCCGCATACCACGGTAGAGGTGAGGCAATCATCACATCCTCAAAAGGGAAGGTCTCGGTTATTGCCTCATAGCTATTCTCATTCAAAAACTCTCCCACGAGCTCAAGTCGGGAAAGATGGTCGGCTACCGCATTCTCACTCCCCTTCCGGTCACGAATCTCAAGGTCAAATTCTTGGAGTAAGAGTATCCATCGAATCAACCGAGGCTTGGAGTGCGGCTTAGTAAGTAGGTACCGGAGTGCCGCGTGATCGCTAAAGATGATGACTTTTGATCCAATGATGTAGGACCGAAACTTCTCCAACGAGATCATAACCGCAAGAAGCTCCTTCTCCGTGGTTGTATAATTCACTTGGGCACCCGTTAAAGTCAAGCTCGCATAATAGATCACCCGTGAGAGTTTGTTCACTCTTTGGCTCAAAACCGCTCCCACGGCTAGATTGGAGGCGTCGCACATGATCTCAAAAGGGAGAGTCCAATCCGGGGCTACGACGACGGGTGCCGTAGTAAGCTTCTCCTTCAAAATCTCAAAGGCCTCCAAACATCCTTCATCAAAACGGAACTCAACATCTTGGCTTAGAAGTCGGCATAACGGTTGAGAGACTTTAGAGAAATCCTTGATAAATCGTCGATAAAACCCGGCATGTCCCAAGAAGCTTCGGATACCCTTGACGTTCACCGGAGGTGGTAACTTAGCAATTACGGCTACCTTAGCCGGATCCACCTCTATTCCCTTCTCGGAGACAACATGCCCAAGGACGACACCACTCTTCACCATGAAGTGGCTTTTCTCCCAATTTAGAGTCAAGCTTGACTCTATACACCTATTAAGTACACGATCGAGCTTGGAGAGGCAATCATCAAAGGAGTTCCCAAACAAAGAGAAGTCATCCATAAAGATCTCTAGGAAATCTCCGACAAAATCCGCAAATAAGGCCATCATACACCGTTGAAAGGTCCCCGGTGCATTACATAGCCCAAAGGGCATCCTCCTCCAAGCATAGGTGCCGAACGGAGTAGTGAAAGTCGTTTTCTCTTGGTCTTCCGGAGCTATAATAATTTGATAATATCCGGAAAGTCCGTCGAGGAAGCAAAAGAAGGCGTGCCCCGAGAGCTTGTCAAGCAATTGGTCGATAAAGGGCAACGGAAAGTGATCCTTCCTAGTAGCCGCATTCAACTTCCTATAGTCGATACACATCCTCCACCCCTCCGTCACCCGGGTGGGAATCAACTCATTCTTCTCATTCACGATAACCGTGATACCTCCTTTCTTGGGCACCACATGAACCGGGCTCACCCACCGGCTATCCGAAATAGAATAAATCAATCCCTCCTTCAATAACCTCCCGATCTCATTCTTCACTACCTCCATCAAGACCGGGTTCAATCTCCTTTGCCCATCTCGTTTCGGAACGGCCCCATCCTCGAGAATAATACGGTGCATGCAATGGGCCGGATTGATGCCTCGGAGGTCCGATAAACTCCACCCAAAGGCCCGAACATTCTTCTTTAACACCTCCTTCAAGGCAATTTCTTCGAGAGGGGCTAGAGTCGAGCTAATGATAACGGGCTTAGAGTCGTCATCGCTAAGAAAGATGTACTTCAAGTGGTGGGGGAGCTCCTTAAGCTCGGCTTTAAGCCCGGGTGGCTTCATTCCTCCCTTTACTTCAAATTTCTCCAAGTTCTCCCCCATTTTCTCATCGACCGCCTCACTTACACCCACTACACTCTCATTAACTCCACTCACATCCACTATACCATCCTCTACAAGATCATCACCGACATCCAATACATACTCACTATCCACTCCTTCATCTCCATCCGGACCAAGCATAGAAAGAGGCTCATGATCCTCAATAAAGCATTCCTCACTCAATTGGTCAACAAAGTCAAGATAAGAGCACTCTTCCATTAGATGAGAGTTAGAGATAGCTTTACCGTCCCGAGCCGAGAAGTTAACGGTCTCCCCGAGCACCGTCATTTGTAGAGAGCCACTCTTCACATCGATCAATGTATTCGTTGTGGCCATAAATGGGCGCCCGAGCAAGATAGCATGGTCTCGACCATTCTCCTTCACTTCTCCCACATCAAGAATCACGAAATCCACCGGAACTATAAGTCCTCCAACCTTCACAAGAACATCCTCCACCACTCCCTTCGGGTACCTCACGGATCGATCGGCTAGTTGGAGACACATCCTCGTGGGTTTAAGGTCACCCAAATCGAGTTGCTCAAAGACACAAAACGGCATAAGGTTGATTCCGGCTCCCAAATCCAACATTCCCGACACTTCTCTTCCATTTCCAAGAGCAATTTTGATATTGAAGCTCCCGGGATTTCCTTGCTTGGTCGGAAGTTGGTGTTGCAAAATAGCACTCGCAACCTCGGAAACCACAACCTTCTCCTCCTCATTGAATCTTCTCTTCTTGGATGCCAAGTCTTTGAAGAACTTCACATAGGCCGGGATAGTCCGGATGACATCGAGTAAAGGAAGGTTGATGTTCACCTTGGAAAGTAGCTTGTAGATGTCCTCGAATTGACGGTCTTGCTTCTCATTTCGGAGACGGCCCGGATATGGAAGTGGTGGCCGGTACGGGTTAGCCGTCTTGTGTAGGACTTGCTCTTTGGCCGGTATTGGCTCCTCGGCTTAGTTTTCGGCAACGTCACTCTCCTCTCCTTCCGGTACATCCTCCGCTACACCTTCCGCTTCATCTTCTATGGTGGGGTCTCTCACCATGTTGTCCACCACCCGGCCACTCCTAAGCATAGTAATAGCTTTTACTTGGGATGGTTGACTCGGAAATTTGCCTTTTTGAAGTTGTTGGTGGATCTCACCGAGACTCGTAGAGTGTTGGCCATTTTGGGTCTCAAGATGCTTTACGGCGGCTTCAAGGGCGGCTATCTTTTGATCTTGTTCATTCATTCTCTTCGAAGCAAAGTTCACATAAGCCCGGAACTCCTCCATTAATGTAGGCCTTGGAGGTTGAGTAGTGTTGGCATTGTACGGAGGTCGGGGCCCTTGAGATGGACCGGGAGGTCTCGGTTGGTTGTTGTTGGACCAACTAAAATTAGGGTGGTCCCTCCATCCGTTGTTGTACTTAGAGGAGTATGGATCGTTCCTCGGTGGACCTCCTTGTATGGCATTCACTTCCTCTTCATAGATGACATCGAGCTCCAAATTTTGAGGTGGGGCTCCGGTTTGAGGGCAAGCATCTCCTTGGTGGCCTTCTTCCCCACAAACACAACACGGCTCGAATGTCACTTTCTTCTTCTCCCGTCTCTCATCCCTAGCCAACAAGGTGTTCACGCACTTCGTCAAATCGGATATTTGTTTGGCCATCCCCATGTTCACCTCAAAGGATTGGTTGTTGGGTCTTTCTCGGGAACTATATGTGTCTTGGAGAGAGGTCTCCGCCAATTGCTCGAGGATCTCGTTCGTCTCATCGGCATGGAGCTTGCAAAAGTTGCCTCTCGCTCCTTGATCCAAGATCCTCTTGTAGGACGATTCGACTCCGTTGTAGAGGAATTGGTTGATGAGCTCGGGTGAGAAGTTATGATGAGGGCAAGATCGTTCGAATCCCTTGAATCTCTCCAATGCCTCGTGAAAGGGCTCATCCCGTTCTTGTCGGAACCTAAGCAACTTCTCCCTCAAGTCATGGGTCTTTTGTTGAGGGTAGTAGCGACCCATGAACTTGTCGAAGACTTCTTCCCAAGTACGCAACGAGTTCCCGGTTTGGGCATTGAACCATGTCTTGGCCTTTTCCTTGAGACAATGAGGGAAGCATTTCATCCATAGTTGCTCTTCCGAGATCCCATTGAGCGGAAAATCCTTCAACGTCGAGTAGAACTCTCGGATAAAGTCCATGACGTCCTCCCTTGGTAACCCGTGAAAGGTAGGGAGTTGGTTGAGAAGATGCGGCTTAAGCTCGTAGTTACGGGCCTCGGGGCCAAGAACGATGCAAGATGTGTCGGCATTCACCCTCGGCTTAGAGAAGTCGGCAATACTTGGCCTAGGAGGTTCACGGCGATCCTCCGGATGATAGTTGTACTCTTGGCGGTTTCCATGATAACCACGGTGGTTACCCCTCTCTTCACGTTGGTAGTTGCCACGGTGACCTCTTTCTTCTCGTTCCCTATGCCGGTACGGCTCTCGATTCCGGTAGTTCTCACGGTGTTGATAATTATCCGAGTAGTATCTTGCGTCGTCGAAGTGGAAATCATCATCGGACTCTCTTTGGTATCGTCGATGCACCTCACGGTCTTCATCATAGTGGACTCTCCGGCTCCCTAGGGAGGCCTCGCTAACATTGTCATGATGAGACCGTCGGCTTCGGTGAGAGCCGTCACTAAACTCGTGGGCACTAGCCTCTCGGTGTATCTCCCGGTGGTCTTCTTGCTCTTGTCGGATCCCCGAGTTTGGAGTAGGAGGTGGCACTTGGGGGCCATGAAGAGGTGGAATGTAGGGCATATGAGGTTGTCGGTCTCCCATTTGCTCCGTCTCGTTCTCTCGGTCGTCGTAGGTCAATTGTAAGGGAGCTAGCTCCGGTTGTGCGATAGGTGGCCAAGTAGAAGACCTTAGAAGCTTAGGCCGGTGGACGTTGTCAATATAAGGCACCAACGCTCCTCCCAAACTTCTTCTACCTTGAATACACAACACTCAACAAAGGATTACACGTACCGAGTGGAATCAAGAGTAAAGCAAATAAAAAGACAAGCAATCAAAACTTAAAACACTACGCCTAAATTATTCCCCGGCAACGGCGCCAAAAATTGTTTCGTCCGAAAGTGTCGTCGTATTTAATAACCCAAATGTCGTCTCACGAGGAATAATACTATCGGCGGTGTAGTAAGATTGGATTGATTATCGAAAACAATTAAAGAAAACAAGTTGTCACGTAGTAACCATTTTGGGGGGGGGGGGGGGGGTGGTTTGCAAATTTTGAGAATTAATTAACTAAATGCGAGAATGAAAACAATCAGACAAGTAAACGAATGTGATATCAAAAGAGAAAGGGTTAGGGGGTTAGAGTCCTTCGCTTTTTTTAGAGTCGAGTCGAACCTTTAAAAACCGAGATTTTGATAAAAACGAGGTCGTTTAGGCACGACCGCGTCGTCCACTAGTGATGCGCCTCAAAGAGGCCCTCAACACGAGACGACCTTGAGTCGCACCTAAACGCCGCTCGACTCGAGTGTGTGGCCCACTAGTGATGTTCCTCGAGGAGGATATTCAACATGAGGCCCCACGTCTCGAGTCGAACGACTCCTCGTATATTTGAAAACCTTTACAACATCTTCGACTCTACTCTCTAAGCTAAGGGTTCTAACACCCTAACAAGAGACCTAGCTACTCATGACAACACAAACAAGCAAGCACATAATATGTAGAATACTCATATCGAAATAAAGGCTCACAAAGGGTGTCGTGAAGGCGGAACGAGAGCTTTTCGTGGTTCCGAAATCGAGCCGAGACTTCTCCGTGTCACCCGGTGAAATGGCTCCGATGGAAACAATGGGCTCGTCGAGGAGGTCGATGTTTGTAGAGGGTGATTTGTGAGACAATAAATCGATTGAAAGTAATTTTAATATTAAAGCTTGAGAATCAAGAACAATAAAAATCTCCAAGAACAAGTTTCAAAAACAAGAGCATGAAAATGGTGTGTGTGTAAGTCTCACACCTAACAAATTGTCTTATAGTGCATACATGCACTTTGTCTTGCCTAAACCCTACAGGAAAAGACCGAAATGCCCCTCAAAAATGTCTTCCAATTGGTGGTCAAAGATAAGTCAACGCGGGTCAACTCCGGTCAACAGAATTCGGTCTCCAGAAAAATCGGACAACGCGCGCGAGTAGCGTCCGCGCGCGCGTTGAGCTTCAACAACGCCGCGGTGTACCTTACGCTCGCGCGTTGTGCCCCGAAAAATGAATCCTTGGAATTCACTCAACGCGGTGGCGGAGAGCTAGCTCGCGCGTTGGGCCTTCACTACGCCAGCGCGGAGATCCCGCGCGCGCGTTGGCGCCTGGATCCTCGGCTACTTGATTTCGTAGATTCCTTGCTCGTCTTTCGTCCGTTTTCGCTCGTTTTAGCTCGCTTTCACTCCTCGTCTCGCTTACACCTGCCCGGACAACAAAACACCGAAACAAAATGAAAATATACACAAACGACACCACGACTAATACAAGAATAATCGGAAAAACCTAAAAACGAACGGCACACAAACGGGCGAATCACCAAGTCAAACTTGGAATATTCTAGAAGACTTCTATAATAGAATAAGGAAATAAAATAAATTTGGACTCTTCTACTTTCCAAATTAATTAGTTTCCATGTCCATGAAAATTCCCATAAAATAGGAATAATCAATTAGGAAACAAATTAATTCCTAATTAATTATTTTCCTAATCCATGAGAGTTCCCAAAAATAAGAACACTCAATAAGGAAATAAATTAATCCAATTTAATTCTTTTCCTATTCCATGAGAGTTCCTAAAAATAAGAACACTCAAAATAGGAAAACTGAATCAATTAGGAAAGTAAATCTTGGTAGGAGTAGCATGAGATCACGAGGACCCCACGACCCCCCACCCCCCCCCACCCACACACCATCATCGACCGGCCACCACCGAGGAGGGTCGCCGCCGCCCAGTCCAGCCGGCCAGCCGCCACCGTGACCGACGGCAGCCCCAGCCGAGGGCGATCGAACCCCTCCCCTTGTGGTCGATCATCACGGGATCGATCATGGGGTTTGATCGATCCCCGGTCCTTTCCCTCTCTTCGTCTCCTTCGTCACACGTCTTTCCCGGCGGTCGTTTCAGCATCGATTCAACGTAAATAAATTACAATAATTTAAATTAAAATTCCGGTATCGATTCTATACATGAAATCGACCTTATACACTTTCCGGAAAACATAGAACAATAATAATAAATCCTAAATTCGGTCAACCCCCGAATTTTTACTATTACAAGCATTCATCCACACAAAACGAATCTCGACATGTCCGAGAGTTTAATAAAATTATGACAATTAATTAACGAATAATTAAACGCTAGCCATAATAGTCGGAAACCCGGCAAGGTAGAACAATAATCGAACATACACATGAACTTCAAAACAATGCTCTGATACCAATTGTTGGAAATCGATATCCCGGATTGTCAAAATTGCGGAAACCGACAACCCGACCGAAATCCGTTCGCCGGAGAACCAACCGCGAACACCGCACGAGCCGGGCTCGACAAGAGCATCGACGCGGGATGAACCCTCGGCTAAACCCTAGCCGAACCCCTCGTTGGGGTTCGCGATCGCACACAAGCGATCGCATGGGGCTGCTCCGGCAGCCCCGGGCGGTGAGTCCGGCGACTCACCGCCACCGCCATGAGGAGGGCGGTGCGCCCAGCGCACCCGCCGCGGCTCCAGCCGCGGCTGCCCGACAATCGACCACGCGGTCGATCGCATGCCCCGGCGTCCAGCCGGGGCTCCTCGAGTGTGCCCGGCGATCGAGCCCTAGGGCTTCGATCGCCACCTTTCGGCTCCCAGCCGAGGGCTCTCTCGATCTCCGTTAGGGATCTCGTATCCCCGTCCGCGGAGTTCGTTCGTCCCGGATCTTGGTTCATGTGTATATCACGATTAATTCATATAAAATCATACAAGGGAGTTTATGATTTTACTTTAGTCTCGTTGTGCGGAGAAACGAGATATTCGAAGACCTTTGAATCTTCCCACGTATTCCTTGCACTTCGTTCGAACGTCGTGTGGGCGACGATCCTCCGAACTCCTATGGATCTCCTTCACAAACTCTCTAGAATATCAAGTATGATAATCTTATGGTGTCTTGAATTGTGAAGATCATGTAGTGCTTTTATAGGCTACGTAGGGGATCTAAAGGAGGTGGAATATTGTGCTCCCAATATTAATGATTAAATTGAGCTAAAGCCCAAATTTATTAATCCATTAATATTAATTATATAATAACTTCCACTATATAAATATAATTGCACTCCCAATATTTACCATATTATATCAAATAATATTATCTCTGGTAGTATTATTTATTTCATGTGTTTAAGATATAAATATCCCTGAATAAAATTAATTTATTGCTAATTAATTTATTTATCTCTTATATCCGAGAATAGTACCAGTCAACTTTAAAATTATTATGCGGAATAAATCCACCTGCAGGGTTTACATAATAATTCCTTATGAACTCATCTCGGGGATATTATCAACCCTTTCGAGAACACATTTTCCCGTCAAGAATTCACGGCATGCCATACATAAAATACCGTGACCCAACTGTACCGGTAATTGACCGGTTATTCTAATCAATCAAGTCCTTTGAAAAATCAAAGTCACTAATATTAAATGCACACACCCGCAATAATATCAGGGATTAAGAATAAAATACACTGAGATTTAAATCGATTATCTAAGGCAATCCTAATCGATAAATCTCAAGCGATCCGCTCAATACACCAAGTGTACAAGTATGATAAAATAATTAAGACAAATTATTTTCTCTCTCACACAACGACTATACCGATGGATTGGTCTCAGTCCATCTAGGTCGTGAGCCACTATTCGATTGTATACGAGTAACCGATAGTATGATCTTCCGTGTGACGTCGCACACCATACTAACTACAACGTATATAATCTAGGACTATGATTTGCATATATTTAATTATAAATAATTAAAAGCAAACGATTATTCATTTAAATAGATTAAATGCTATGACCGGGAGTTTACGTCACTTAAATCTAGACATTAAGTATACAACTCCATCACTAGGAACACCAACCACGATCCCCGGAACTCGATCGGAGGTTCGTTGCACAATTACGTACAAGATTGAATCGAAACGATGCGGAAATTGGGAGTTTCGATTCATACATTTTCGGTCGATTGTTGAGACCTCGAAGCTTCTAGTGTATGTCCTAGCCCTCTCGCTCCAACCGGTTGTGTGGGCACCGATCCGCTGGAGTTCCCGACTCTTCTCTTCTCAACCTTCGTTTATGCTCTCGTTTTATTTTTCTCAAGTGAAGAAAAATAAAGCTGCGTAAGTTAGGTTTAAGAGAGAGAGGGGGAGGGATATATATAGGGACCTAGAGGCAATTAATTAATTAGGCTTGAATTGAAATTTAATTAACTTGGTGTCCTTAAAAAGAAAACCTTAATTAAATTCAATTCTAATTATAATTTATTCCACTATAAAATTATAATTGATTTCCCAATTAATTAATTCATATTATTTCAACAATAATATTTCCGCTGAATTACATATGTGATATTTCCCCGTGTTTAAGATATCGCATGTCTATGAATTAATTTTAATTACTAATAATTAAATTAATTCATTTCTTATCTTATTATCATGCGGAATAAATCCACCTGCAGGGTTTACATTATAAACTTTATGAGCTCACATCGGGGACATCATCAACCCAATAAATGGGACACGGTTTCCTGTCTACAATCAGTAACATGCCGTGTGTACAATATCGATTCCCAATTTACCGAGAATATTGACTAATCAATTAGTCTCACTCATTGGCACATCAAAGAACTGAGCATTGGAGACACGCACCTATAATTATATAGGGATTAAGAACTCACATATCTGTAATATCTGAGGTCTAGTTCGATTACTCCGATTAGTATAAATGGAATTCCCTCCCGTGGTCCTGCTCAATACACCAAGTGTACGAGTGTAACATAATAGTCAAAACCGACTATTTACCAGTCACACTACGACGTACCGATGGATTGTCCCTGTCCATCTAAGCCGTGAGCCACTGTTCGATAGTATACGAGTGACCGACAGTATGATCTTTCGCGTGTCTCCTCACGCCATACTTTCTACAACGTATATATCTAGGACTATAGCATAAAGTACATAATAGACAAAATGCAAACTGTTTGATTAATAGATAATGAAAACACAGATAAGGAGTTCCATATTGTCACTAAACTAGACATTTAGAATATAACTCCATCACTGGAGATGCTTTAATGAAATTAGGCTTGGGACAACGATTTTTGAATTTTTTTTCTCAAAACACACGTAAAACACTGTTCTTTTAGACTTTAATTTCTGTTCACTTCAATTCAGTAGGATTATTTTTATCATTATCACTACACTCACTTTAATATTGTATTTTTATATTTTTTTCATAAAATATACTTATATATTTTTTCATAAAATATCCAAGAACAATAGAAAAACAATAATAATATTGTGTTCACACTATAAATTATAAATAAAAAAATTATAAATTCTAAATATTAATATTATTAAACATATTTTAATTATATATAAATTTTAAATACTAATTTAAAATTATATATTTTTGGTAATAATAATTAATAATCATTTTAAATATATAAGTTTTTATTTCTCTTCTCAAAATTATTTTTTATTCTATTAATATTAATTTAATTCCAATTAATCGTATTTCATAAAAATTGATCTCCACCGATTCCCTAATCCACTTGAGTTAAAAAAAAATTGATCAAACTTATTAGACATATTGTTTTCTCTTGCTATAATCTGGTTTCGTATGTCTTTTTTTATTTTTTGAACATTGAATCGATTTACATTTACGCTTTCTTCTATTCATTCTTTTTTTTTCTCGATTTTTTTTAATTCTATGTATTAATTATGATTTTTTCACAGATTATTTTTTCTCTATTTTTTTAATTTTATGTATTAATTATGATTTTTTCGCAGATTCCTAAATTTTATTTTTTGAACATTGAATCGATTTACATTTATGCCTTCTTCTATTCATTCTTTTTTTTTTCTCGATTTTTTTTAATTTTATGTATTAATTATGATTTTTTCGCAGATTATTTTTCCTCTATTTTTTTAATTTTATGTATTAATTATGATTTTTTCGCAGATTCCTAAATCAAATTGTCGAATTATTAATTATGTTCGACTAGATTATTTTTTTTAATTTTTAGTTTATCCCTAATTTAGTTATGATAATTTTTTTTTGCAGGGTTATGATAAATTTGTTTTGTACGTTTATTAATATAAATGCATTTCTGCCATCTCATCTCATTCATGTTCACAAGTAAATTCAATTCTTTTATATTTCTATTTATTTTCCAGCTTTATAATTTTTATTTTCCATTTATTTTAATTTCCCCTAGCGATTTTAGGTATTTGTTGGATGCGTTTGACACTCGAGAATAGAGACGAGAAACTCCTCTTCCACCATTTGTTGGATGCGTTTGACACTCGAGAATAGAGACGAGAAACTCCTCTTCCACCAGATCAGAGACTCGTCTAATCCAATGACTAACTTCATAATATTTAAATAAAAATTTGTCATATTCGAGATTCGAACTCTAAGTTGTCGGGGAATTACACCAACATCCCACGGACCTTACCACTCGACTATGACCCAAGAAGCTTACATACTATAAATTAAATCAAACAGATTATCTTTGAAAATAATAAAAAATGTATATTTGAGATAACAGTTAATAATGAGATTAATACGAGTTTACAAATTTAAGTGAGATTTTAATTATTAAATAAAATAATTTGTTAGTCCATTAATAATTTTTTGATCGAATTACGTTGGAGATTAAATAAAATTTTAGATTATTTCAAACAAATAAATCATTTGAATCGCACGAGTAGTGGTCCTAGTTTATATAATTAAATAAAAAATATTTCAAAATCAAGTGATATTAATTTTTTTTAAATATTAAAAAAATTCATTTGGGTACAATAAATACAGTACAGTTAATCAAGTTCAATTAGTTTCCTTAGTAAGAAATGAGAGTGAAACACACGCACACGGGTTTGAGAGTGGTCCGAGATCCTAATACAAAAACATAAATTTCAAAATAATTTACACACACACTCGTCGTCAGTAAGGCAAGAAGCAAGACTTTTCGACTGCTTTAACAAAGCGAGCAACAATCCAATCACCGGCCCACGAAATTTATTCATTTATTTATTTATATTCCATACATAAAAATTACTGTATTTATTTCTCCCAAAAAACGACCTCCAACCACCGTCGCCGCAGCCAACCACAGTCGGTGGCGATTCGCCACCAACTTTTGAATTCTGCAAAAAAGGATTCGGCCCGAGATTGGTTTGGCTTTTGCGTGAGAGCAAGTACTAAAAGAAAGACTTACTATTTTTTATTCTTCTTTTAAAAAATAAAATAAATTTATTTATTGAAAGGAGGCAGGAGGGATTGAAGCAGCGATGAGGGTTCTTCGATTGATGCTGTTGGTTTTCTTTCTTGGCCTAAAAGGTAATATTAATTTTTCCATTCCTTCTTCTGTGAAATTGTGTGAGACCCATCATCACTTGAAAAAACAATCAATTAAATTGGGTTTATGTAACCTTATATTGTTTTAGTTACTCAGATTGAATTTGATTTTGAATATGAATATGATCTTTGTGGTTGGATGGGTTTGAGAATCAGTAGATTCGGCTCACATACAAGTGATTATGTATTTGGGTAGCAACAACTTTGGGTTTATCGTCTATGAACATGATTTGAGTAGTTGCTACTTGTTCGGTTATGAACGTGAGATGTGTTGCTTACTCCCTTTTGTCTTTTCTTTCAGCTTTTTGCACGAGAGCATTCACTGGAACATACGGTATCAATTATGGTAGGATAGCGAATAATATACCTTCGCCCGACACAGTTGTTAAAATACTCAAGGCCGCAAAGATCAAGAATGTCAGGATCTACGATGCGGATCAAACTGTGCTCAACGCATTCAAAGGGACAGGGCTTGAACTTGTGATTGGGCTTTCAAACGATCATGTGCTCGATATGAGTGCCAATGCAGATCATGCCCTTACATGGGTCAGGGATAACGTTAAAGCCTTCATTCCATCGACCCACATTGTTGGGATTGCTGTGGGGAATGAAATTTTAGGCGGAGGCAATTCCGATCTCTCGGCGGCTTTATTGGGTGCCGTGAAAAACATACACAATGCCACCAAGAGTCTCGGGGTGGACCACTTGGTCCAGATTTCAACTGCTCACTCACAGGCTGTTTTCGCAAACTCGTACCCTCCCTCTTCGTGTATCTTCAAAGAGGGTGTTGCCGAGTTAATGAAGCCTCTCTTGGAGTTCTTTTCTCAGATCGGATCTCCTTTCTGCCTAAACGCGTATCCCTTTCTGGCCTATACTTACAATCCAGGGAAAATCGACATAAATTACGCTCTCTTTCAGCCGAATAAAGGGATATATGATAATAAAACTCATTTGCATTACGATAACTTGTTAGATGCTCAGATTGATGCGGCATATGCTGCCTTAGAGGACGTCGGCTTCAATAAGATGGAGGTTATAATCACGGAAACTGGTTGGGCTTCTCATGGGGACCAAAGTGAACCTGCTGCGACTCCGAGCAATGCAAGGACATATAACTACAATCTGCGTAAAAGGTTGTCCAAGAGGAAAGGGACTCCAAAGAGGCCGAGAACTGTACTCAAAGCTTATATATTTGCCTTGTTTAACGAGAACTCGAAACAGGGGGCTGGTTCTGAGAATTACTATGGGTTGTTTAAAGCAGATGGGAGTATCTCTTATAATATTGGGTTTCCAGAACTCAAATCTTCATCTGCTGATTCTTCTCGTCTCACACTTAAGGTAATGTTGTTCTTCGTCAAAGTTACTTAAATGATGTCGCTATTATTATGGAAATTCTTACATTATTTACTTGATTTCATTCGATAGGTAATAAATTTCATTCTATGTTAGATTAGATTCGATATATGTATCTTCCCCTTTCAGCATAAGCTCATTCATTTAGTTGATGGTTTGTATTATTACAGTCTCAACTCCAAGCAATGGTATACCATGTTTATCGAGCCCAATTATGTGGTTTCCTATGATTATTCTCTATACTAAGTGTCAAACTATTCAAAACCTATTCACAAGGAAAAACATGATTTCTCATCGTCTTCATTCTGGATATTGTGAACAAGAAATTTACTGCGTAATTAATTCACTGGAGTCGGGCAATTAAGAAAGCGTAAAACACTCCACACACACGAAGAAACTGACATTTGTTGTATAGTGCATAGAGATTAGTAAAATTCTTGATTTCATTTTACGAGTGTTTTCAGTGACCTAACGCTTTCGAGGTATTTCAAAACGTTCAATTTCAGGACCTTCGTGCTGGAATGTGGTTTTCAGGATCCTGTTCGTTCTTGGCAATTTCGTCTTCAATACTAATACTGCTTTTAAGATTATGACAGTTACCGGTACAGCGTCGAATTCTGAGGATCGATCTAGTAGTTCTAGTTAATTGCTTTCCAAAAGCAGCTTTCTGTATTTGGGGAAGATCATTTATACTATTTGTTAGTATAAACTCTATATATACCCTTCAGCAGCTGCTGATCATTTTAATTATCTAGTTCACTAGTATTTTATTTAACAGAAGGTGTGAATATGTGAGTATGTGATTGATTACCATTAATTTTGAGGTATATGAAGATAGAACTTCTTATAAATTAAGATTTTGGTTTCTCGGTTGAGCTTGTCACACAGGCTTACTTTGTGTGGTTTACGTAGTTGGGTTAGCTGACTAGCGGCTGCGGTTATAAAACTTGTACAAATTCATTAATATATTACTGAAATCGTAATAGAAGGCGAAGGAGATAGAAATCGTGTGCAAGAATTAAAAACTAGATTTTTCAAGACGAAAGACACGATTGCTATGCCCAATGTTAGTATTTATATTCGATTTATTTGCAATAAATATTAATTAATATGAAATTCATGGAAGTTCAAGAAATTAAAATAAATTTCCGAAGTGAGGATATTCGATGAGGTAATCCGAACTCTTGACGATATGAGGTACATCCTAATTTGAAGAAAGTCTTGTCTTAAACTAGAGCAGATGAAAAAGTTATGTTACCGGGGTACTCGATCAATGTAATCATGGAGGTGAGTAGACGTGCTTGTAAGGTAATAAGATGAGAGAGAAATGTAGGGGGATTGCATATTCTACATAAATCTACTGGTACTAGAGATGACATAGTTGTAGCCAGAGGGTCAAGCTCGTTTGGGGAAGTCGAGTGGAGAAGACATGTTTACGAGAATTTGAAGACTTTAGCAATGAGTTTTGCACAATGATTTACTAATTTGAATTTTTGCGTGAGTTGTGTGTCGTATTTTATTTTTATCCTCGTGGTTGATATATGTTTTGATGTTTTTTTGTAGTTTGAAGGTTACAATTTGTGTATCGGTTGAATTTGAACAAAAAGAAAAGAAAAATGAATGGAATGTCAGAGAAATTGCATCCACATTATCACATATCTTACACAGCTCGGGTCAACTTGTCTAAATGTTAAAATTGGGCATAGGAATTGTTAGGCACTACCTATACCTACTATTGTACTCTTGTTGTAGTGGCAAGAGGGGCATGAATTGGATTGTTGATTTGTTTGAGCAGTTGAATGAACATTATTCATTCATTCATTCATCAACCAATTAATGTTTTTATTTGGATCGAGCATATCACCTAAACGACTAAACCCTATCACCACTAGCAAGTAGCAACTCCACCACCACCACACAACGACTCTCTCTATCTCTATCTCTCTCTCACACACTGACACACACACAGTATAAATTGAAGAGCCATTGAAGTTTGGGTAGAATCGGATACATAGAGGCAGGGGCGACCAGAGAACACAAGCTAGCTATCAATTATTATGGGTTGGAATAATATTGGCTTTGTTTTGATTGTTGTGCTGGCCGCGGCGGCTGAGGTGGCGGTGCCGAAGGCGGCTGCTGCGACCTATGTGGTGGCAGACAGCTTCGGGTGGGGGGTTCCCCCTGCTGGCCCCGCCACCTACACCACCTGGGCTTCTCAGCATACTTTTACACAAGGAGATGTTCTTCGTACGTACCCCCAATCACTCCCTCCCTCCCTCCCTCTTTATATGTAGATATCTATGTGTGTGTGCCTTACGAATTTTAGACTAATTTTTGGTAGCTAATCTATAGTTATAGAGCATCAAGTTTCATCCATCTTTTTGATTAAAAGATCAAATTGCATGCCCATTTGAAATCCATGTTTTGGTTATTATTATTAAACTGATTACAATTGGGTACCAAGCTGCCTCTGTTTAGGCACATGTGGCTCGACTCATGCCTAGCTAGTATAGCATTTTGAGGTCGATTAACACTCTAATTTTGTGGCCCGGTCAGTGAACGTTTTGAAAATTGCATATTTATAAACAAGCAAACATATATTTGATTTGCAGTGTTCAACTTCGGGACTGGAATGCATAATGTGGCTCAAGTGACAAAGGCAGAATACGATGCGTGCACCTCCACCAATCCCATCACATTACAGGCAACCGGCCCCGCAACTCTCACTATCAACTCCTCCTCCGGCCAGCTTTACTACATTTGCACATTCGGACAGCACTGTGCGTTGGGACAGAAATTAGCTATCAATGTTACTGCAGCATCCACTTCCCCTGCTATCGCACCATCTCCCATGTCCACTACTCCATCATCATCATCATCATCATCACCAGTATCAATGGCACACTCTCCAGGGCCTAGCACCACTACTCCATCTCCATCTCCATCTCCAAGTGCCACAACAGTTGCAGCTATTTGCATGCCGTTTCTCGCCATTGCATTGGCCGCTTATGCCTTCTTCATCTAGAATTCTTTAATATGTGTATTCGATTATATTGTTGTGTATAGGATCAGAGATCATTCATCATTGTTTTGTTATTCAGCTTTGTGAACTAATAATAAAATTCATCTTTTTCCCCCTTTTATATGTTTAGAGCTCCAAATGAGTCGAGTCGAGTATTAACTTATTGAGTTAAAATCGATTTTTTAACTAAAACTTGATCGAGCTGGATGAGTCACATACTGTGTTGATTTAATTTGACTCAGACAACGAAATTGCTCGAACCTATTATAAGGGATATTTTGGGAATATACATACTGTATATAGACAGACGAGGAGCAATTGTCTCTGTGTACCGTGCTTACGAAGATGATCGATTTACTATTTTCAATTCCATAATTCGTACATCCTCTCGATCGGCGTCTTAGATCTCTGCTTCTCGACTCCCACGTTTCAGCCCGCTCAATTTCCCCTTTCACATTATCCATTGAAGGTTGTATTGATGCCGCCGCCGGCCAGTGAGCCCTCCTCGGCCACATGGTACTGCATGCTGCCGGGACCGTCCTCCAGGAACAACGGCGGATCTGCCGACCTCTCCGCCGCCGGACTCCTCGCCTTCGGAGCTGGAAGCTCGGTTGCCGTCGTCGACACCCACTCCATGCAACTCGTCGCCACGATTCCCGCCCCTCCGCCTCCCTCCGCCGCCGCCGCTTCTCCCTACATCACCGCCGTGAGATGGTCTCCCCTTCCCCTCCCGCACCACATCCTCGAGACCGAGAACTCTTCCCCGCACCTCGTGCTCGCCGTTGGGGATCGCCACGGTCTGATTTCCCTGCTTGATTTCCGCTCCAGAGCCCCCGTTCTCTTCTTCGACACCAATTATCCCAATTCCTCCAAATTAGGTATACAGGATCTCTGCTGGATCCACACCCGATTGGACGCCTGGTCCCTAGCTGCCATCTCGGGATCCTCCTTGCTCTCTATTTACAACACTACCACTGGCCGCTGCTTCTTCAAGTACGATGCTACCCCGGAGTACTTCTCATGCCTTCGCCGAGATCCCTTCGATTCCCGCCATTTCTGTGCCTTGGAGCTCAAGGGATTTCTGCTCTCAGTTATATTGCTGGGCGACGATTCTGAAAACAACGTTGTCCTGAGAAAACTACAGATTCACACGGATACCTCGGAACTGCAGAGACTGGAGCGGGATGCCGCTGGAGGCAGTAACATCGGGGGACCCGCCTCTGCTGTTTTCCCCAATTATTTGGTGAAATTTGCATTTTCACCGCACTGGAAGCATGTGATATTAGTGGGGTTTCCGAGGGAGCTGGTGTTGTTTGACTTGCAATATGAATCGGTGTTGTTTGCAGGAGGGTTCCCGAGGGGATGTGGTAAATTCTTGGAGGTGTTGCCTGACGCAAATATGGAGGTTTTTTACTGTGCTCATTTGGATGGGAAACTCAGTACATGGCGACGGAAAGAGTGAGTGTTGTATGTCAGCATCACTTTAAATGTGTGGTTTTGTTGGTTGTGTTAATTTACCTTAAATTATGTTGCTGCAGCTTGATATATAGGTATAGTTTGTGATTGCATGTGAACTTGTTCAAAATACATAAAAAATGTTTCCCTGTTTAGAAAAATGTCTATTATCCGAAAAACCTTATTATCTGGATAACTAATTGAAATGAGGATTCCTATAATCTTGACAATTGTGGAAAATGAGAGTTTCCCTAAGGTATATTATGTTGCCAGGATTACTGTAAAGTATTGATATATGCATGATTCATGATTGTATCAAGAAAGAAGCTATACTTCACCTTCATGGAGTAAAAAATATGGTAAAATACATTTATGACTAAAGGTTCCTAACCATGTTAATAAATGAAACTTTTCACTTATTTACCATGTTGTAGGAGTTAAGAACAACGTGATAGTAAGTTAGTAACATTGTGGTATCTGATATGACACTATCATTCTGAACATTATGAGATCTCATTTTAGCCACTGGATTGCATAGTAATAGAGTTGGTTTGCTCAATATTATGTCACAGTGACTCGGTAACATATACATATGCTTCATGTTTTTTTGTACCATTTCAATTTATAGCTGTAATATCTTTCTCTTAGCTCTGCTTTAGCTGGACACTTGTGAAAACATACTTGTTTTCATCTTACCTCAGGGGAGAACAGGTGCACATTATGTGTTCAATGGATGAATTAATGCCCTCTATTGGCACAACTGTTCCTTCTCCCATAGTTCTTGCAGTTGCCTTCTCCCAATCGGATTACACTCTTCAAGACATTCACAAACTTTGCCCTGATATAGATTCATTAGATATGGGTTCGCATCAATCTTTTGATTTGCTTGATGATGCTAATGTAGTTTCTAAGACAAATTTAATATCCATTTCGAATGATGGAAAAGTATGGAAGTGGCTCCTGACTGCTGAGGGGCCTATGGATGATCAGAACGATGAGGAAAAGGTGATAAAAGTTGATGAAGTATACGGAGATCAAGTCTATGATGATGACATTGGATCCAACTCAAAAGATTTTTCTAATGATGAACATGCAAAAAGAACAGCAACACACTTGGATGATACAAATAGTATAGAGAATCGTCAATCTGGTCCCACCGTTGTTGCTGATGAAGTGTCATTTAAGGTTGGTTTTGTAGTGAATCTTATCTTTCATAGTCACTGATTCTTTTCTTCCGTTATGATGTCTGTTGCACTTTATTTTTGCTATTGCTACCTCTGATTTCATGTAAGTTTATTTGATTATGTAACATTTATATTTTTATAGATATAAACGTTATAGTTCGTATGTGTTATTTTTATGCGTATATTTTTATTTATTGTGCCAATAATGCAGATGAATCTAGTGGGAGAGGTTCATCTTCTCTCATCAGCTGTGTCTAAGTTGGCTGTACCATCTCCTTCATTGACAGCTATTTTGGCACGTGAGTGATCTTCCACTGTAAATCCTATTCTTTATCCCTCAGCTCGGTCACTTTCAACTTTAATAATATGCTTCTCAAAACTTTATCAGCAGTTTTTTCATTTATTAATTATTCATGGAATACATGAAGGCGGTGGAAACTCTCCTGCTGTAGCTGTTCCACTAGTTGCTTTAGGAACACAGAGTGGCACGATTGATGTGGTTGACATCCCAGCCAATGCTATTGCTGCAAGTTATTCTGTTCACAGTAACGTGGTCAGGGGATTACGTTGGCTTGGAAATTCAAGACTTGTTTCGTTTTCTTATTCGCAGGTCCGAATAATCTTGAGCATCATATTTAGTGGGATGCAACAGTTACAGCTGCTTTATCCATATCCTTTTGGTTCTTTTATTATTTTAAGCAATCTTGAGAATTGCTTCACATTTATTCTCTTTCATATAATTATATGTACTGAAGTTTCATTTAAAATATTTATTGGATATTCAGGTAACTGGAGGATATGTTAATAGGATTGTAGTAACCTGCTTAAGAAGTGGCCTTAATCGAACATTTCGAGTACTGCAAAAGCCAGAGCGTACACAAATAAGGCTATTAAGAGCTTCATCCTCTGGAAGGTTCTTCGCTGATTCCTTGACTGTATATCGATAATCTGAATAGCAAAATTTTTGGTAAGGTAGATGTGAATTTTTTTCAGTACCATAATTTTTGGTACGGCATAAATTGTTATAGTCATTTCGGTACGGTATAGTATGTATCTTAACCACATGCTTGCAAATGAATCCATCTGGGTAGCTTACTCGCTAATTGATATTACAGCACTTTTGCTAAAACGTTAACGATCAATTTCCCTTCTGGGGAAAAAATGGCTTGAATAAATGAAGGAAGGTGATCAGTATGGATGTTAAATGGCTTAGTAGCTTGGTTTTTTAGTATGATTTATTATTTTAAATTGATAGCAATCTTCAGTAGCACTTGTCTTTTTGCCACAACACTGAGATTTTGATGCGATCCATCTTTCACACATTCTTTCAGATATCTTTTGATCATGTTCCGGGATGCACCTGTTGAGGTCTGGGCGATGACAAAGACACCAATGATGGTTACTTTCAAATTCTTCTTTTTTATCTGTCATTTTGGCTTGTGATTAGATATTTTTTTACCTATCTTCCTCTTGGGTGATTTATTTACTTAATTTGGCATTGTTTATTGTATATAGATATATCACACTCAACAAATAACAATATGCATTCAATACGATGATGTAAAAGCCAAAAGGTGTAAACCTGAACAAAGAGGAAAATAAATTTGATTTTATGGTACATGAGAAATCGAATGAGTTTTTGTTCACCTTTAAGTCTTGATAATAATTTTGAGCTATTTTTCCCTGTAATGGAAATGTGATTAAAATTGCGAGCTTCTAGATTCTTTACAAATAATATTGTCAATTGAGTTTGCACCTTTTCTGATAAGAAACTTGACCTTTCATAGTTGATTTTTTATATATAAAAATGTAAACTCTATGCTGGAACAAATTGTTACTTCAAACCTGTACTCCGTAGAGGAGCCAAACTATTTAACCTTATCAATTATCATGCAGCTAAGGTCATTAGCTCTTCCGTTTATCGTCCTTGAATGGACTCTTCCAACAATTCCGAGGCCAGCACAAATACCCTCAAGGACTTCTTCATTTTTATCCAGAGACCGCTCTGCCACTATGAGCTCATCTCCCACTACATCGTCTTCAGCAGATACTACTGCTAGTGAGCAACTTTTGCTTGAAGTATACTATTTATTGATTCCAGGCTGTACTTCGCTGTAGTTTTGAGTCCTATGCTTTCTAGCTTTTCTTAATATTTATATGAAGTAGTTCTTGATTTGCAGAAGGAGCAGATGGATCACAAGATGAATATTCAGAAAGCTTTGCATTTGCTTTGCTGAATGGTGCAATAGGAGTTTTCGAGGTCCATGGACGAAGAATCCGAGATTTCAGGTGTGTTTTTTATTTTTTCTGCTATTTAAGCAATCTTAATCATTAAAATCAATTTTGATTTTAGTTTTGAGTCTAGTTTTAATTAAACTACTTAGTCCCCACATTCTTTTGGCTTGAAATGACTAATTGTGGACTAATACTTCTATGGCTTCTCAAATAGTCGAAGGGCTTGCTTTGAGAGAATCTTCCTTTCAGTATTGTTATATGGGTCTCTTAAGGTGCTATAATCGTATCAAGTCCAATGTATGGACTTTGTCTGTGGCAATGCAAAAAATATCTGCTCTCTGTTTGTGAAGCATTCTGGGGGCGGCTATTTCCACCCCAAATAGCTCTGAAGACATCCCTGTTTGTGATCAACTCGTGTATTATGATAACGGCGGCCTTTTGTATCTCATATGAGTTTCTCATTATTTCAGACCGAAGTGGCCATCATCTTCGTTTGTCCCCTCTGGTGGTCTCGTAACAGCCATGGCTTATCGTTTACCTCATGTAGTATGTATCACATGTGATAGACTAATTTCTTTAATTATTAAGTTTTCGATTTTTCAACATTTTGGGAATCTTACAAAACTGAAAGCTGTGGATTCATGTTACAGGTCATGGGGGACAGGTCAGGGAGCATACGTTGGTGGGATGTGACTACTGGACAATCATCCTCATTCAACACTCACAGGAATGGGATTAGGAGAATCAAGTTCTCACCAGTTATTAATGGAGATCGAAGTCGTGGGCGCATTGCTGTGTTATTTTATGACAACACTTGTTCTGTGTTTGATCTTGTAAGTTCATTTCAATAGTTTCAATCCTTTGTATGTCCATTGTTCATGTATCTTCAGCACTATATGAATCATTTTCTTCTGAATTTTATATCTGAAAATTTTCTTATGATACCCATAAGAATCTAAATTTCCAATCAACTTTTTTTTTGTCGCACATATATTTAGGGGAATTCTCTTATTCCATTTTTTAAGTTTTCACAATTTGCAGGATTCAGCTGATCCATTGGCTAATTCCCTTTTACAACCACAATTTCCTGGAACTTTAGTACTTGACCTTGACTGGTTACCATTACGGACAAATAAGGATGATCCTGCGGTGCTATGCATTGCTGGAGCTGACAGTAGTTTCCGTCTCGTAGAATTTAATGTGTAAGTCCATTTCTTCCTTTAAACTAGCTTGAAACTTTCATTATTTAAAATCTTACTTGCTTCTACTATGGACAATGTTACATTGTAGTCTTTACACTGTATGTTTATATCTCCCACTTCTTCAGGCATCACCAATCAAGGCTCATTTCCTATGATAGAAATATGAAAAGTGTTTAACCATATGACACTGCAGTTATGAACTAAGCAGCATTTTTGACATTAGCTTTGTTGGATCTTTTATTTCTATACAAAAAATAATTTGTCACATTTTGTTTGCGGTGCAATTTGTATAAATGTATAATACAGCAATCAATGGTCTTACTCGGCATTTAATTCATTGTTTAACTTTGTCACTTGTAATTTAGTACTATATCCTTTACTTGCCAAAAACTTGTTATAACAAAAGCTTTTAGCGGCTTGATAAATTTAAGTTTCTATGCATGCAGAAGTGACCAGAAACAAGGAGGATTTGTTTTGCAAGAAAGATCTACAAAAGAGAGATTTCGGCCAGTACCTTTGCCTTCTCCTGTACTGCTCCCGGCACCACATGCCTTGGTATCTTCTCTAACTTGACTTTAAGCAAATTAAAGAAGAATATATAATTACATGTATTGCGTTCATGATTATTCTTTTACTAGTTTGCTTAATCATGAACACAATACTATGTGTATCACAGAACTCTCCGAGGGAGCTTTCTTGTCCATGGTTCCTTTTGTATACTGCGAAATGGAATACTTCCTCTGTCTCACAAAGATAGCCCACTTTCCCTTTTCTGTCCCACTTCCATATATGACACATGTACTAATATTATTAATTTCCTTATGTGCCCCTAATTCATGCACCTTTGTAAAAACTAAATATTTAGTAGTTTGTAGTGAGAATAGTAATTGGAGGGTATAGGTAAATTTAATGTTTCAACATTACTACCTATTGGATGGAGGGTATAGTTTGTGAAAGTGAAAGTGGGCTCTCCTTATATGCCCCTAATGAAGAGTTCTTCGCCGTAGAACTTTTTATACTAAATATTGGATGCCTTGTTTTCCACAGGCATTTCGGATGATTTTACAGTTTGGTGTGAAACCTTCATGGTTTCATGCATTCAACTCAACCAAAAATGAGCCATACGCACATATTGCAGGAACCCCATCAGCTGGAGATCTACGTGGTTATATGGTTGATACACCTTGTATTGGTGATTCTGCTGTTCCGGAGATGCTTCTCAAAGTATTGGAGCCTTACCGAAAAGAAGGTTTGCTTCTTTGCTCTTGTGCGCACTTGATAAAACATACTTACTACCTTTAAGAAATTAACTGATTACTTCATTCTGTATATACTCTCAAGGATGCCTGCTTGATGATGAGAGAGTGAAATTATATGCTAAAGTTGTTAATAGAGGTTCCACGTTGAGGTTGGCATTTGCAGCGGCCATCTTTGGTGAATCACTGGAATCGCTTTTCTGGCTTCAGTTACCTCATGCTCTCAACCACTTCTTGAATAAGTTGGTCAATAGAACATCACAAAAAGGAACACGTAAAGCTCAAAAATCTGAAATTGATGATGCATCTATGTTGAGTAGAATATCTTCAAAAGGAAAATCAGTGCCTGGATCAGGGAAAAAGAATGTTTTGGTTAGTCGAATCCCCCCCCACCCCACCCCATTAATTTTATATAACAGACTCTCGAATATCTATGTATTAGTTTGATTTGCATTGTGTGATGGCCAATGTATAGATGATTGTGACATTTAGAATTGATTTATACGACTTTTTTTCCCTCACAGGTAAATGGCCAACTAAAATTGATGGCTTTCGAACAACATGAATTGTGGGAGTGTGCTAATGAACGTATTAATTGGCATGAGAAATTGGATGGTGAAGAGGCAATACAGAACCGTGTGCATGAGTAAGTCTTTCCTCCAAATAAATGCGTAACTCGATGAGAGTTTACATTTTGCCTCTTTATTAATCCTTTAAAATACTTAAGCAAAGCTCATTTGGTCCATGCAAATTCAACTGAATTTCTCAATTCGCAGAAGGTTATGATGGTCATTGCTGTTTATCAAGATACAGCCCTGTTACTGCATTGATCTTTTTGGAGCCAAAGCTTATTTTTCACTGACAATCCTTCAACTCAAAGACCTAAAAATCCATCAATTTTATACCTCAAATCATTTGTACATTGCTCGCTTTTTTTTTCCTAATTTTTTTTTTCTTTCTGAAGTTATAAATTCATCGGACTGGACTAGATGCATATCTTTCTAAAAGCTACAGACTTAGGGACGGTAGTTGCTTCATAATGTATAGATGCATTGTTGCAAGTTCTTGGAGATTGCTACTTGAGTTATATAGAATCATGATGCAACAAAACAATGTTTTTGCCTTATTTTACTATCTTTCTTTTGTGGTCAGACTCGTTTCCGTTGGAAACTTGGAAGCTGCAGTTAGTTTGCTTCTATCTACTTCTCCAGAAAGCTCTTACTTCTTTGCAAATGCTCTTCGATCCATTGCTCTTGCATCTGCCGTGTCTTCTTCTCTACTTGAACTGGCTGTGAAGGTATTTTATGAATTGCTACTTTCCGAATAAAGCATACTGCTTATTCATCTACTCTTTGTCAATAGGTAGTTGCAGCCAATATGGTCAGAAAGGATAGGTCAATGTCTGGCACCCACCTGCTTTGTGCAGTTGGGAGGTATCAGGAAGCTTGTTCTCAGGTAAGGTTTCATATACATGTAGTACTCGTGTATACGAACTGCTGCCATGGATCGATAAACAAAGTCACTAGAGACTGTAGTTAAGAACACGTCATATTCTTTTGAATGTTTCATTTGATGGTTTCTGCTTCTGTAGGTTCTTCGTTTTTGGAATCAAAACATATTCGATCGAATAGTTTACACTTTACAATGAGAACTCGCACAAGTAGTAGATGCAGCACATTCTTGAAACATATCATTCTCCTTCTAGTGTTGAGTCGAGTTTTTCTTAACTGAGTGCCCTTAAGACATATTCTTGACTAGATGCATGATACTAGCATTAATAACACATGCATCATGGACTGGTCTATCACTAGCTCCAGTAGCTTGGGAAATTTATTTTCAAAGAAATGATTTAAGAACACCGCTGAATGCCTTTAATAACCTCTCAATGAGTTATTCGGGTATGCTTGCTTATGTGTAGTCAACAATTTTGCAGCTGCAGGATGCGGGATGCTGGACTGATGCTGCAACTTTAGCCGCGACACATTTAAAAGGATCTGACTATGCAAGGTTCTGTTTTATCTTATTTTCCTGATATAAGTTTCTGTCATGTCTACGCACTTTCTAAAGATCATAATATTGCTGCAATTTTACGCTTGAAATCTCTATACTATATCTTATATTTGATTAATTTATTTGGTTACCTTTTCTTCTCACAGTACAAATTTTGTAGTATTAGGCTCCTAAGCAAATTATTTAAATACTTCATTATCCCCAACAATCTCATGAGCATTTTGCATTTCCCCCCTTTCTGTTATGTGCCAGATTTTATCTTCACATATAGTTACTCCTATTATGAATGTGACTTTCTTCCTTTACATGCCCACAATTCTTTTAATGATTTCCCCCTTTTGGTTTGTTTGCGTATTTATTCTTCTGTGTTATCTTTATGAATGATCCACAGGGTGTTACAAAGATGGGCAAAACATGTTCTTCTTGTTGAACATAACATCTGGAGGTATCAGCCATCCAAGAGCAATCTTATTTGTTGACAAATATTTTAATGTGTGTTGTATCAACCTTAGAAATCTCGATTACATGCAGGGCATTGATCTTGTACGTGGCAGCTGGAGCATTGCAGGATGCTTTGGCAGCACTTAGGCAGGCACAACTGCCAGATACTGTAGCCATGTTCATACTTGTTTGCCGTCAAACCCATTCAGAATTCCTCTCCCGCCTTGATTCTGATAAAGAGGCTGCCTCGTTAAAGGAGAAGGTGACAAACTTGCCTATGCTGGACCCTGTGAATGAAGATGTTTTGGCCGTTGGTGAATACTACGAGCAGTACCAAAGGAAACTAGTACATCTTTGCATGGAGTCTCAGCCTTACACTGACTGATCAATGCTTGTGGAATCTCTGGGGTAAGAAAAAAGGGAACATATACAACAAATATCCAACCTAGACTGTTTCATTTGTTATCACCTCCCACCTCCTGGAAGTGATAAAAAATTATGTTTGGAATATGTGTCGTTGGAATGTCCCTGTTTCACGACGAGCATGTACATTGGAAACTATCCTACCATGTCCTTGCAGATACAACTCCTTCCATTACAAAATAGTTTTTCATTTACAAAGTAATTATAGTTTTAGTTTTAGCCTCTCTTTTTTCCCATTTTCACTCTTATCATTCAGTCAATTTATTCTGAAACAATTTTAACTAAACAATGAATTCAATATTCGCAGCATTAAAAAAGTTGTATATATAATCTTTTGATTGCATAACATTTATTATCAAAAACTAACCATTTAAAAACAAGAAGAGGGCAATGAATTCAATAGGATGTGTAGCGTCCCCATGGTTGTCCCGGACCTACAGGTGTTTGTTGGCCTTGCATCCCGGAGTTTGCGTAGTGTTGCCAAAGCTGCTGCTCCTGTGTGAGCATCTGCTGCTGCTGCTGCTTCCTCTCCATGTCCGCTATCTGCACGTAAGCCGGCTCGGGGACCAAAAGAGATGCCGCAAAAGGATCTTGCATTTGGACCGTCCCATCCCCGGGCAATGTCACACTATTTACACTTCCGCCACTCTCCTGAGAATGCCTCGTGTGTTGGTCGTACATTCCATTCAACAACAAAGAATCAAAACCCCCAGCCAAGTCAGCCGTCTGCTTAGACAGGTTGCTGGCCGACTCCACCAATGCTGATTCCCAGTCGACCTTACCGCTTTCGGAAGCAAGGTTCTGCCATGCTGAACTCACCTTCGCTTCCACTCCTCTGTCTGTCGGGAATTGCTCCCATTTATCGTTTGCGTCAATTGAAAACAAAGCCAATTCCAAACTGTTGTCCTGTTCATCCTTCATATTCACCAGGTCTTCGGTAGTCTCCTGATTCTGTAGAGGCTCGTTTAGGGCCTGTTTGTGGATAACAGGCGGTGTATTGTAATTCTCAGGCGGAGGGAGAGCTTTGACTTGGTTCATCATCGATGCATTATCCTCTTTGATTTCAGAAAAACTTTCTTTTTCCTTGGTTTCCGTCAGACTCTTTCGTCTATTCCCTTTCTCTCTCAAGAGCCCCTCCAGTGTCCCCAATAGCTTACCGCTAATTCTCACCTCTTCCGGGAACTCCGATTCCCTCACGACCCCTGTCTCCTTACACCAGCTATAGAACCTTAAAAGCTCATCGATCATCCTTGCCGCATCGACATAAGCCTCAAAAGCCTTGACAGAGTCAGCATATTCCAACTCCAAGAAACCATCAAGCAAGTACTTCAACGCGTCAGATACATCTGCATAAAGCTTAAAACTTTCCTTCACAAGCAAGTTAAGTGCTATGAGCACCATCCTAGAGCTCTCCGCTGCCCCTGTCGGCCTCAAAACCAAGAAACGTTCGAGAAGCCGAAGCAATTGGTTCAACCTCTCCAGAAGCTTCTTAGGCCCCAATTCCCCGATCCGCGTCGTCGCTTTTTTGTTCGGGTCCACATAAGAACTCGACCTCCTATCCATCCCATAATCAGCCTCATCTCTGGGCTCGACATAACCACTCAATCTCTTCTCATACATCATAACCTCGAGCTTGTGATCCAAGAACGCCGCAAAGCTCCTTACGAATCTGGATTGGTCCCACGAACTGGAGTGCGCATCATCCCGAAAATCCGACATGTTGAGAATCCTCCTCGACCCAGTCCGGCTACCACGCATCATTTCTTCTGCGAAATCAGGGTCCCCATCGTTCAACAGCCTATGCACGAGGAACAATGCCTTCAAAGCCACTACCCAGTCACGGGTCTTTCCCAGCCTCCTGGAAATCGCAACAACGGAGGCAGTCGCGTACCCTCTGCTGGAGGATAACATTTTAAATATCTCCTTAACATATTTTTCGTCGGCAGGCTCGTTGTCGTGGCTAGTGGCCTTCACGATCAAGACCTCGAGTTCTGGGGCGAGGGTTCCGGCCACCTTCGCCAAACTTATGCTCGTCTGATCCTTCACAGCACCTATTGCCTTCTTGATTGTGCTGGGTGCCATCGCAACAATTTTTTTTTTTTTTGTTTTTAATACCTGGCACATCACAACAACCAAAATCATCTTAAAATACATCGTTCGACAAATACAACATACAGATTCAATTGATTTATACATTCTCTTTTTGTTTGTTGATTTAAAAGGGATTCGATCGATCAAAACACAATATCAACTAATTGATAAGAAAATGTGAAAAGGGGTTCGATTTCGATTTAAAATAAAATAAATAAAATAAAAATCGTGGAATCGAAAATGTACGCAGAAAAGACTCACGGAGAGAGCGGCTAATCAATCGATCGATCGATATTTGACGGAATCCAATCGGCGAGTGAATGACCGGCCGCCGATTGTGCAAAAATGGATTTGTGTGTGTACGACTTGTACGTCCGACTCTCTGTGTATTAAATTGCACACACGACTGAAGAGTCAACAATTTTGACTGTGGAAAGCAAGAGAGAGAATCAGAGAGAGAAAGTGACTACTTATTGGAGAGAGAAAAGGGCGTAGTCTCGACTTGAGTCCAGTGAGTCGAGTCGATGAGTTTCAGGCGTTATGTGATTGGTATATATTACCTTTGTCTAAATTTCACCGAAAATCTGCCCATATGCACCCCACGTAATCAAATTTTTGGTGCTCACTACTGACTCAGTGCCACGTGTCATCAATATATCAACAATTTTTTTCAAAAAAATAAAAATAAAAATACATCAAATACGGTGTCACGTCAATAATTCCCAAAATAAAAAAAATACACAAATACAAAATAAAATTTAAAAGAGATGAAAGTATTCTTATTTTTTTGAAAAATGTTGTTGACCAATGACGTGATGACACGTGACGATGAGTCATCAGTGGGCGCCGGAAATTTGATCACGTGAGGTGCATATTGGCAGATATTCCTGCAAAATTTGAATTTTCCGTCCTAAAAAGATTAGATTGAAACCAAATTCGATTTATTTGGGACTAAATTGAGAAATTAGATTTCTGTGAGACCAAATCGAGAAAACCCTTTCAACAAAATTATTCTCTCCTGTTTTGGTTGTTTTTGTACTTGTCGGTAGTATTTGCTGGTAATTGAGGGTTTTGATAAACAACACAAAATGGTAAATTTGTTATAAGTAAGCTAGCAAAATGATTAAGTTATAGCAGAAATCATAAATAGAACATGGATGCTCAAGGCACCTCTTCATTCATATATTCATACTTAGAATTCATATTAAAATACAAGGTTTTGCATGTCCATTTTCCTCTCTCTTACCCTCTATTTATAATACTCTATGCATGGCTTAATTATGCCACCTAATGCCCACATATCGGCTTCTTATTGGACCTCTAGTCCACTAATATGATGCATTAAATACCCACTAATTTCCCTTAGTGCTTAATCTGCCTCTTTCCCCGTGAAGTCCCAGCTCATTGACTGGCGCCCCAGGAGTCTCCCCAGGCGATTCCCCTGTGAAAGGAGTCTGATTCTACCGTGCGCTCTCTACTGTCCAAGCTCCTTATCTTCTTCTTAGATATGCCTTTGAAGGTCTTTTATGATTGACTTAGCTGAATTTCTCTCTTGATGACGTGGCCCTTTGATTCGTGACACGTGTCGGTGACTGTTTTCTTGGGTATAACATAGGCCCCCAGGAAAATTAGAGCTTTCAACTCTGATTTCCCTGAAGTTTATGGTCGTCTTCCTCGGTTGACTCGTCTCGGAAATTGCATTCTGACTTTCTGTTGGTGGTTGAGACTTCATTTAATACTGAGTTTTACGCCTTTAAAGGCTGTTCGACTCTGGATTATGGCTTCATATCATGGCTTTTACTTGGAACAGAGAGGTGTACCCGAATCAAATAACCAGCTTTTCTTCTCGGATTAGGAATCGGTCGATGAAAACTAAGTTGCCTCTTTCTTTGTCTTTTTCTCAGAAGTTTCCGGAGCTCGACGGGCAGGATGTTGCTTTGGTAGATGCTTTTGAACGGGTCTGGACAGTTAAGGTAGAGAAGGATGGTCGACGTCTCGCTCTGAGTGACGGTTGGGACAAATTCTGTGAACGCCGTTTTGTCTCGGTGGATGTGACCATCATTCTGGAGTTGCGTGGGCAAAAGTATTTCAATATCGGAGTATTTGGGAGGGATGGAGAGGAGATCATTGATCTGGGAACTGATTCTGAAGACAGCTCGGTTGATTCCGAACCTGAAGATTGTCCTGTAAAAGATAACTGGGGATGTATTTCCCCGTGAGATTTATCCAAAATATAGAAAATTAGTCTTTTCTTTGTAAAATAATATTTTCTGGGTTTAATTCCCCAGGTTTTGTTTCCCAGGTTTCTTTCCCGGTGAAATAAACAAGAGTTATTGTTTTTGAAGGACTCTTTATATTCGTAAATCATGATAAGTATCAGAAAACTTATCTTCTTAATAAATCAATAACTTTGATTAATAAATAAATAATGAAAGAATGTAGAAAAAAAAAGATTTCTTCTTATCATGGCCTTTGTCAGTAAATATTTGCCACGTAGCATTATCCTGGCCAAGTATTTTAGGTTTTACGGGGTAGTGGGAGGATACTTGAGTACGTTTTTCATTGGTAACCGCCCTCTCTTCCCTTCCTTGATCTCAACCGTTGATCAACCCATGAGACAGGGTTAACTTTCAGAATACATTAACCCATTTTGAATTTTAAAAACTTCACAACTCCTCTTCGATTCTCAGATCTAAAAATCGGTAAGAATTTCCTTCCCCCTGCAATTTTACTGTGTAAATTTGTTTAATTTGTAGTGTAAATTTCCTTCTACAACCCTCACCATCATGCCAAAATACACGAGAGTCGTTCGCCCCAAGGTGGTCGAAGAGCCTCACGTCCTGCTCGCTCGTCAGTACAAAGAATTTATGGACAAGGCGGAACCGGCCTTGCCAGAATTCCGACTGGACGAACTAGACGCGGCCCATCCCTACGTTCCCGCTGAGAGGACCATCACTTCGGTTCAACCAGATCCAAATCACCAAGAGTGGGGTGCGCACGGCCGAGATAGCACGGTGACGGCGGACGAACTCACCGACTGGAGGGATGACTGGCGGATTCCCTTCAACGTGCATTTGCATGCGCCAGAAGAGGGAGAATCCGCCTGCTGTCCACCTCCAGGCATGGTGGCCATCGGCGTCGACGCGATGGATCAAGGTCTGCGGTTTCCCCTGCATCCTTCAATTTCAGGCCTGTTGAACCGGTGGGGTGTGGCTCCTCATCAGATTCATCCGAACGGGCGGGCTCAGTTGTATGGGGTTTTGACGGTTCTAGGACAAGTGGAATTTTCTCGACCCCTTACGGGGGATGAATTCCATTTGTTCTTTAGCCCGGTCAATTTCCAGAAAGGGTTGTTGGGTGATTACACAGTTCATTGCAGGAAAAATATGGTGAAAGTAAGAGAGCCGGAAGTTAAAGATCCTACTTGTTGGGATCGATGGTTTTATGTCTCGGGGAGATGGAGAACTCAGACCCGAGAGGGAGAAATTGAAATTCCTTTAACTTATGGCGTTAAGGATGAAAGTAAGTAAATTATACTTTTAAGTTTTTACAGTTTTGACTGATCTAAAATTGTTTTTATGTTTGTAGGTGCCCGGATCTCCAAAACTGACTATAGCATCCCGTGGGATTTGGCTACAGCGAATCTTTTGGCCCAGTGCATTCCTACCACCGAGAGGGACTCAATGTATCTCAACGACGACAGTATTCGTGACGCAGCAGGCTTGTTCTGTCCTCCGTTTGTCGAAGACAAACCTTGTTTGGTAAAGTTCTGTATTTTCTGCAGTTTTTATTTTGTCTTATTTCCTGGGGACATATCCCTCGGGGAAATATCATTAATTTTGTCGGGTGTAATATCTTTACTTTCCCGGTGCAGAATTTTTCTCTACCGTGTTTGACGTGAAACCCCCAAATATGGCGGATAACAGACTATTCGAAAGACTTGGACTTGTGGATCCATCCCAGACGGGAAAAGCCCGTAAATCAAAAACCAGTTCAACCAGCATAGGAGGCCGAGGATCTGTAAAGACTCGGGGTGGGGCAGTAGGTGCCCCGGCTTCCCGGACCAGATCCCGAACTGTCTCCGCCCAGGGCGGCGAGACAGATTCCCTGGGGATTATGGAGGTGGTGGACTCTTACAAAGAATCCTCTACCCCTGCTGATGTGGTGATGACTGATGCTGTTCCCAGTCAGGGTTTGCCTCCCTCTGGGTCGTCCATACTTCTACAAGTCAAGCTCGAAGGAGACAAGAAAAGGAAGAAAGTTGACGGGGGTATAATTGATGTGACTGAATCACCTCCCCGTGCTGACATAAGCCAGTCTGTTTTTGGAGTTGAAAAAGTTCTCTCTGACAAGTAAGTTTTTATTCATTTAATGCTCTTTCTTCTTTTTACAACATATTCAATCTTATCTTTATATTTTATTTCTTGGCTAGGTTTTCCCAGGAAAAACTTCTCTCTGTGCTCCTTCCCTTCTTCTCTGGAAAAGGCCCCATTGATCCTGTCACTACCCTGGGCAATCCTGTAGGTGATTCAATTGATGCAGTTGGGAGGTGCTGGACCTCAGAGCTCAATGACCTGATGGACCATGAGGAACATGCCTTTTCCCTGGCCCTTAAACTGGCCAGTCAAAGTGCAGTTGCCATCTCTGGTGCTCATACTATGGCTGAGAAACTCAGAGCTGAGGTTACCAAGCTTCGCATCACCAGCACTGGTCAAGAAACACAAGTAAAGGAGCTCAATGCAGCCTACATAGCCGCAGCAGGGGACAGGGATAGGTGGAAGAAGGTTGCAGACACTGCACGGGCAGAGGTGGGGAAGTTGAAGTCTGAGATGCAAGAAGCCTTGAAAACCATCAAGGAAAAAGAAGAACAGATTGAGGATGCCCAGGACAGCTTTGTCAGGGAAAAGAAAGAGCTAAAGGATGAGGTGGTCAAAGTCGCCAAAGAACTGAAACAAGTCCAGGATGATTTTGCACAGTCCATGGAAAGAGTTGTGGAGCTTGAAACCCTACTGGACTCACCTGCTCACAATCCTAGGGTACTGACTGACCTCCTTTATGTAACTGCATATGCTGATCTCATCAGGTCTGCAGCAAAGGAGAAGAATGATGTGGCCAAAGAGTATGGACTCAAACTCCTCAGGGATCACATGGAGGGATGCACTCTGGATTCCAGAGTTCCTCAACCTTTCATGGATCTGGAAGTTGTACATGGAATTGACATGAAATGGTGGCCATCATACAGTCTCCTCTCTATGCCTGGTGAACCTGCAAAGTTAGCTGATGATGCTCCTGTTGATGAAGATGAATTTGAAGATGAGGGTCTGGATCTGCTTGGTGTTGGGCCTGATGGCAAGCCAAAAAATCCTATGGTGACCCCCCCTGGTGATGGTAATTCTACCTCCTGAGTTTAACAACTCAGGAGTCTGCTAAAATGATCTCTACTCTGAGTGTAAAAAGCTCAGAGGTTTTTAAGTTTTATTTCTGGTTTGGGCCTGAGGCCATAAGACAATATTTGCTATTTCTGTTTGGATTTTAAAGGCAGTTTTTTGCCTGGGACAAGTTTTAATATTTTGCTGGTGTGTAATAACTTAGTAAGTTATTTTTGGATATTATCCTTTGGGTCTTACACATAGCCCTTCCACCGTTTTGTTTAGGTTTCTTTTTACCACAATTATCTATCACTTGACAAGTCAGTTTAAGCTTGTTTGGTGAATCGTAATTCTTGTGAACAGATAACTCTTGGCTCACACCCACGTTTTATTTTAAAACTTTGTTGGGACTTCTTTGTGAGTTCTTTGTCCTGCAAAAGTGATGTTCGGATTTAGTTACCTCTTGGAATTCTCTGATTCTGAGAAACATTTTTCTCCTCCATCTCTCCTTTTACAAAGACTGTCCGATCCTGTGGTTTGTTCATCATGAATACCCTTTTGAGGTTTAGTTCATGATGAATACCTCTTAGGATTGTCCTCGGACCAATATCTTCCTCCCGCGCGATTCTTGAGTTTCTTTTACTCTGTTGAATCCGTACGCAGAAAGAAGTGTTCGGCCCCGTAATCTATAGATTTTTTGGGTCTTTACCGAACCTTAGTATTCCTTAGGAATACTCAATATTCTTTGTTTTGACCGGGAAATTTATTCCTTTTCCCGGGGTAATATTCTTCCTTGATAAAATATAACTTTTAAAACCCATGCAAGTATTTTTAGTAAATACTGAGAAAATTTATAAAGGTAGCAAAAAAGGTTTTACAGAAATAATATTTTTACAAAAAGCCAAAAATTAACCTTTCAATGATAAAATTTCTTTAGATGCAACGCGTTCCACCGATACTGATCCTTGGTCCCGTCGAGAAGCTCTAACTCGTACGCTCCGTTCTGGAGGCAGTGGCTTACTCTAAACGGTCCCTCCCAGTTCGGCCCTAGTGCTCCCTGGTGTGTTCCCAAGATTTTCTTCAGCACCAAGTCTCCTTCTTGGAATTCTCGCGCCTTTACTTTTGAATTAAATAATTTTGCAATTCTTTGTTTGTTCATGGCATTTAGAGAATCAGAAGTTAACCTTCTTTCTTCAAGAAGATCTAACTCTTTCCGGATGGTTATTTCATTCTCCGGGGAGATTTCCTGAGCGGTCCGATGTGATAACACCGTTATTTCCGTTGGAATTACTGCTTCTGTTCCAAAAGCCAAAGAGTAGGGGGTTTCTCCCGTGGCATTTCTAGCTGTGGTACGATATGACCACAGAACCTCTGGGAGTTCATCCGCCCACTTTCCTTTGCGACTTTCCAATTTTGATTTGATGGTATGTTTTAATATTTTATTCACTGCTTCAACCTGACCATTCGTCTGGGGGTGGTAAGGAGTAGAGAACAGCCTTCTGATTTTCCATTTTTCACAGAATTCTTCCACCTCAGCCCCATCGAATTGTTTTCCGTTGTCGGAAATGATCGACTCGGGCAAACCAAATCGACATATAATATTTTTCCATATGAACTTGATAACCTGTGGTTGATCAATTTTGTTCAATGGTTCTGCTTCAACCCACTTAGTAAAATAGTCGACTGCTACAATCGCATATTTCACTCCGCCCCGTGCGGTTGCTAGTGGTCCGATCAAATCGATACCCCACCGAGCAAATGGCCACGGGCTGTAAATGGATTTCAAGGCTTCTGGGGAAATACGGATGTTAGGCCCATGCGTCTGGCATTTAACACACTTGCGTGCATATCCGACTGCGTCCTTTCTCAGGCTTGGCCAGTAAAATCCTTGCCCCATGGTTTTGTGTGCCAGGGATCTTCCCCCCGCATGGTTTCCACATACACCATCATGTATTTCTTCCAGGATTTTAAATCCTTCCTCCTTTGATACACATTTTAGTAGTGGAAGGGAATAACTTCTTCTGTAAAGTTGTGTATTTATTAAAGTATACTTTGCCGCTCGGGAGCGAAGTTGTTTTGCTTCAGTTTTATCTGCTGGTACTTCCCCGGTCTCTATGTACCGTTGGATGGGAATCCGCCAGTCTTCTTCGGCCCCAGCGAGTATTTGCATTTGCATTTCTCTTTGTTCCACTGATGGGGACATTAATTTTGTCAACACAATATTTGAGAAGTCTGCTGAGCCCTCAGCTGATGCTAATTTTGACAGGCCGTCAGCTTGTGAATTGTGTTCCCGTGGGATTTGTTCGATTAGAACTTCAGGGATTTTTTCGCAAAGTTCCCATACCAATTTTAGGTATTTTACCATTTGTTCCCCTCTGGCCTCGTAGTCCCCACTTACATGGTTTACTACTAGCTGAGAGTCCATAAACACATGGAGTTTCCTTGCCCCGACGGCTATAGCCAATTCCAATCCAGAAATGAGAGCTTCGTACTCTGCTTCATTGTTAGATGTGGGGAATTCAAACTTTACCGCATGGGTTACTGAGTCTCCATCGGGACTGAGTAATACCACTCCTGCCCCCGAGCACGCGGTGGTAGATGATCCATCTACGAACAGCTGCCAGGCGCGTGGTTGACTCTGGGATTTCTCAGGGAAAGTTAATTCCACAATGAAATCTGCCAGGGCTTGTGCTTTGAGTGCTGTCCTCGGGGCGAAAGTTATGTCATACTGACTAATTTCTAACGCTCAACGCAGGAGTCTCCCGGAGATATCTGACCGGTGCAATACTTGCCTTAAAGGCATAGTAGTCAAAACTTCGACGGGGTGCTCAAATAAGTACGCCCGGAGTTTTCTAATTGACACTATTAAAGCATATGTTAATTTTTCCAGTGGAGTGTATTTAATTTCTGCCTCATGTAATACTTGGCTCACAAAATAAATCGGGAAGTGTTGTATTCCTTCCGCTCTTGTCAAGACTGCACTGATGGCATGTTCTGAGGCGGCCAGGTATAAATACAGTTTTTCTCCTGGTTTAGGTGCCACCACTACCTTTGGATTGGATAAATATTCCTTTATTCGTACAAAAGCTTGTTGGGCTTCCTTTTTCCAGTGAAATTCCTGTCCTTTGATGGAGGCAAAGAACGGACGAGTTTTATCTCCCAGGCAAGAAATGTATCTATTTAGGGCGGCTAGACGACCCGTGAGTCGTTGTACGCCTTTTACGTCCTGGGGCTCTTGCATGTCCAAGATAGCTTGGACTTTGGTAGGGTTGGGCTCAATGCCTTTCTCGCTAACCACATGCCCCAGGATCATCTCTTTTTTGATTCCGAAGTTACATTTCTTGGGGTTCAGTTTCATATTATAATGCCCCAGAATTTTGAAAACTTCTTCGAGGTCTTTTACATGATCTGATTCGTTTTTACTTTTTACAATAATATCATCAATGTACACTTCCATGGTTCTACCAATTAATTCAGAAAACATTAGATTTACCAACCTTTGATAGGTGGCCCCAGCATTCTTCAGGCCAAACGGCATTCTTTCCCAGCAATAGATCCCTTTCTCTGAGTAGAAAGCCGTGTGTTCAACGTCATCTGGATGCATGGGGATTTGATGGTACCCGGCCTTAGCGTCTAGTGTTGAGAATATCGCGTGACCTGTCAAATTATCAACCACATGGTCGATGTGTGGCATGGGAAAAAGGTCTTTCGGACATGCATTGTTTAGATCAGTAAAATCTATACATAAGCGCCATGCCCCCATGACGCTACCGTCGTGGAGTAGCGCAAAATAATATTTATAAAGCCTAAACTATTCACTAGCACAAGTACTAGTAGCAAGTATAGGGTCGATCCCACGAGGAGGCGATTTAGCTTATAGTTTTCCCGGCTTTGAATGCTCAATTGGGTTGTCACGTTTGAAAAGGTTTTGTTTTGGAGAGCAGTTGGGCACTGCCGAACCGTGGTCACCGTGTTTACTTGACTGAAAAATGACAAATAACTTTAACAGAAATAAAACTAGCATGCAACCTAATTAAAAGACTGAGCAATTAACAGACTCGACTAAGCAGATAAGATGAAACAAATAAAGACTAAAGTATCCAGGCATTGACTCCCCTGACTTCCCCCTTGACCTATGTGCTGCCGATCATCGGTACGTATATCATTTTGCTAACAGTTTTGTCTTCCAGTTATAGATCCCAAGTATTAACATCCCTATGATGTCACGCATATTAATACCCCGAACCCTTTTTCGCTCTTATGTTTAAGTCCTGCCAGATCTCTCTCGACAGGTCTCCTGACGTTGACCAATTCGACACTATGTGACCGCATGAGTCTAAGTTGATCAAGTCGCCTTCATCCTCCAAGCAAACCCGGAATGGCCAATAGCATGCCTGGACAGACCCAAGTCATACGACCACATCTCCAGCAACATGTTGTACTTCGCGGACGCCCAGTCTCCCGGTCGCGTTGATCCACGTACTCCTGTGTTAGGCAAGTCGGGGTTCCCACTGGTCACTGTAGGATTGCCCAAGTCCCTAACATGCTTAAGTTACTACACTGTTGAATCGGGAACAAAACTCAGCTAGTTGCTGTCATCAAGAAGCCTCCCGGCACGATCACGTCTTAGGGTTGGTCAGGTTCTGCCTTTGCCCAGATGCGAACAGATTAGCTACTTAACATAATTAAAACAGAAAGTAAAACAAAGAGATTACGACGAACTATATTATGCATTAAAACTGAAAATCGTTCAAAGGGAAATAAAATCAAAGTACGAAATTAAAAACAAGAAAGCACAAAATAAATTGTTTCTAGCCCGAGGGCTTAACAGAAAATAATCGCCGGCGAGTAGTGTTGCTCACGCGGCCGCCTTCTTCTTCGCTGGTCAGGTAGGGTTCCGATCCGGTTTCTTCGCTGCTCATGTGTTGCCCCGTTTCTTCATCAGTCGCTCTTCTTATATAGACGGGCTTGGATGGATAAGAGACGTGAGGGGGAAATACCTCTAAGACCGGACGAGAGTCCATCTTAGGCGGGAGTGTGAATCTGGTCCTCTTTAAAAGACTCCACAGAATTCAGGACTCCTGGTACATCGCATGCCCAACGTTCCGTCTCCGTCAATGTTAGTGCTTGCCCATGTACTTCCTTCTCTGACTGATTGAGGTAGCGGACCATGTGCGGTACTTGGTCGAACTCAAGTCTTGCTCCACCTGCTGACGGCCTGGTTGCTTGATCAACTCTGCTGGACCCTTTTTGTCAGTCTGGCTTGCTCAACGAGTGCTCTTGACCATGGAAGGTGATTTCCTTGCCTCTTTCACACAGTGCGCTCCTCTTTTCACTCCTTTACCTGCCCACCTGCAAGACTTGCCCAAGTACCCAAACGTGCCCTCCCAGACACAAACAAAGTAAAAACAAACTAAAGACTCGATACACTTGACTCTAAAAACCTAAAAATGAGCCAAAAAATATGGCTCATCACACGCACACACTTTACTTCGCTTGTCCTCAAGCGTGCACGGTGACTTGCCTGCTCAAGCAGAAAACAAACAGGGGGTAGAGAAAGAAAGAAAACAGAAGACTCAAGGATAGCATGCTTATCAAAATACAGAGAGTTGATCAAGTGAACAGATAGTCAAAATCATAGTCAATGGAATGCATAAAAAACGGTCAAGAATTTGCAACAGGATTTTGGGATTCTCACTAAGTGTTTCTCTCTATGTAGTGGATGGGTAGTGTTTCGCTCAATGCTGCTTTAAAAGAAGTTCTGCTTTAGGCTTGACCAAGTTCTATCCTGTGACATTTTCAATTGAGTTGGGCAATATCATTAGGGCTTTCTAGGGTGACTGTATAGGCTAGCTTGGGCAATGCCCAGAATTGATCTTAAGTAGGACATGCATTTTACTTAGCAAATTTCCTCCTAATTTCTTCTCTTTCTTACGGGCCTTAGCACACCCTTTTATTCGTGGATCTATTTTTTTTTTTCTTTGTTTTTCTCTCTTTTTTTTTTCTTTTTTTTTTCTTTTTTTTTTCCTTTTTTTTTTTTTTTTTTTTTTTTTTTTTAGAGAAGACTTTGCCCTGACTTGCTCTTTTTATGAACTTGAGCATATATGCAGGTTGAGTCAGGGCAGTGGAAGTTTTCCCCCAGGTGATCAAGAAATATTGGCTCGGCTCAAGGGGCTAACTAGGGTCTTCTTTTTATTTGTAGTACAGAAAGAAAATGCCTAAATCATTTACTACTCAACTCAATTTGCAAATAATCACAATGGTCAGAACTTGGGCAAGCTTCAGCATTACAAACTTTTTAAACAGCTACTCTCATGAAAGAAATATAACACACAGATGTAGGCTCAAATCCTCTCGGCTTACTTAGTTGCAATTCCATCGTCCCTAATATCTTTCATGCATAGACTATTAATTTTGAAAACTGTTCAAATTGATCAAAGTATTTATCAAGCATGCGACTCGATCAAACTATGGGGTTGCTCTTGCCGTTCCCCCACTCACACACTTTGCCTCTGGCAAAGTGTGCAAACAGTAATAAGATGGGCAAGCATCCCCCCTGACTCCGACTCCAACGATGTTGGCGCACCTTCCCACATACACACTTTGCCTTGGGAAAAGTGTGCAAATAAGGAGGTCGACCCCATCAGACATTAGTCGGGCAGACTCAAGACCAAATAAAAATAAAGAAAAACAAAAATTAAAATCCTAAACTACTAAAAAGGGAGGGTACATTAGGTTTTGGGTTCAGGTGGGTACCTGAATCCAACATGGACGAAGTATGCCATGAGGGCAGCGTGCAGCTCATCCTGCCTCTCTCCAATTCGATCCTGCTTCTCCTCGAGGACATCCAATTGCTCAAGGATCTCCTCCTTCTGCGACTCGACCCTCACACTTGGTCGACTCACAGGCTCGGTCTTCACTTTCGCCTTGGCTGCCAGTGCCAAGGCCTTCACTTCCTCTGGGTTTGTGAACACCCACTCCTCTCCATCAACTCTGATATCAGCCATCCTATTCAGACATGCGTAGTCAAACTTCTCCTCGGGCATCATCTCCATCAACTCAAAATCAAGCTTCAACTCCATTCTCTGGGCATAGACTCCTGGAAAGTGGGCAAGGGACAACCTCTGTGCTGGCTTGCTCAAGATGTTCTTCAGTTGTGCGCACAGGAAAGCTCCAAAGTTGACCTTGATCTTCTTGGTCATGCACCACAGTAGATCAAGCTCGGTCAGGGAGACTGTGTTGCTGTTGTCTTTCTTCCCGTAAAAGTTGTAGGCCAGGATACGGTGACAGATGCGCAAGGCGTCGTCCTTCAACTGGAAATTTTTGGCCTCCTGAGATTTGAACACTTTCTCCTTGCTCAAGGCCTTCCAGATCTCATTCCTTTCCTTCTGCGTGCGCTCTGGTGGCGTGGTCAATCTGTCCTGGTACTCTTTTGAGAACTTGTCCTTGAAGCTGGCCGCTCCCATGGCCATGTTGATCTCGAAGATGCTTGCCTCATTATACGATCCCATCAACTTGAATGCAATGCCCAATGGCCCACCATCCTTGCTCGTTCTCACCTCCACATCTTCATAGAACTCCTTGACCAACTTCTCAGAGACTTGCCCTGGCCAGGTCAAGAAGTCCTCCCACCCTATAGCTGCAAAGTAACCCTTAACTTGATCAAGAATATTCAAATCCTTAAGGGTTTCAAAACATACCGTCTTGGGCACGACAACTGCCCTTTTCTGGATGTTTGAGGGTGGGGGTACTGACTGCTTGCCCTTGCCACGGGTGACTCGGGTCGTCGCCGGAGTTTTGAACTTCTCAGACGGGGTGACCGGGACAGAGTGCTCCGATTCCTCTTTCACTTCAGTTTCTTCTTCGCCGTCTTTTTCTTCTTCTTCGTCGCCGGCGGTCGACATGGCGTCGGCCTTCTCGTCAGAAGACGACTCCATGGTGGCGGCCGGCGAAGCTTCACGGGGCTTCTTGAACTTACCTTTCTCCTCCGCCGTAAACTTCCTTTTCTTCACGACGTCCTCACTCGGCTCAACGCTGTGGCTCGCCGGGTTTGACTCCTCTGATGGTTTTGGGGTCGTGTCGAGGTCAGACAGTTTCGGGGCTTCAATTTCCGCCGTCAGTTGGTCTACCAGTATGGTGTTGATGGGGGTCGGGCTTGCCTCGCGCGTCGGGCTCTGTTTGGCCGGTGAAGGGGTGGTTTCTTTCTCCGTGGGTGGTGGTGGTGGTGGCGTTTTTTCCTTCGCGGGCACAGATGCGGCGGCGGCGGCTTTCGACGACTTTCCTCCGGCCATCTTCTTCGACGGTTGTGATTGAGGGCTTGTGAGATCGATTTTGGTACCGTGAGGAATCTTGTTTAACTTGGTGTTTTTGGGGCGGGTGGATACCATAATTTTCGGAGTTAGGGTTATGGGGTGATGGTGGTAGTGGGGGAAGTTGAGGGGTTGTGCGGTTTTGAAGTAGAGGGGTAGTGGTATAGATGAATTAGGATTTTGAATTTGTTAGGACTCTGCAAATTCAGAGTTGATGGGACTCTTTTGCGGATTCCCGATAATCCCGCAATCATCACAGCTGGCCTCTCCTACTTATTGCTCAATTACCGCAGTTGCCCGCACAATTTTCCTGTTTCCTGAAAACAAAGATAGACCAAAAACCTTTCCTGCCCAAGGCTACTCCTTGGCGTGGTGAATTTATTAATAAAATGAAATAAAGGGAAAAGCATAGTATACATACCGAGTTCGCCTTCGGTACTTGCCTCTATTTATTGTCATGGGCCTGACTTATTTTTCTTGCTTTGCTTGGTCAAGCGGCTGGCTCAGGGGGTATCATCCCCTTGAGATCCTCATTCCCATAGTAAGCCTTGACTCTCTGCCCATTCACTTTAAAGATCTGATCGTCCCCTGGCTTTAATAGCTCAACCGAACCATTTGGGCAAACAGTATGGACTATGAATGGCCCAGCCCATTTGGTGGATAGCTTTTTAGCCTTGAACTTAAACTTGGTTTGGTAAACCAGAACCAGTTGACCAGGCTCGATCTTCTTTTTCTTGATGATTTTGTCGTGGGCTCTCTTTGTCCGTTCCTTGTAATTGACCGCGTTATCATACGCTTCAATTCTTATCTCCTCCAGCTCAGTTAGGTCAAGTTTACGTCCCTCGCTGTCCGCATCCCAGTCGAAATTGACCTTGTTCACTGCCCAATGCGCCTTGTGTTCGATTTCCACGGGCAAGTGGCATGACTTGCCAAACACCATGCGGTAGGGAGAGATCCCTGAAGGTGTTTTGTAGGCGGTTCTGTAGGCCCAAAGTGCATCATCGAGTTTGTCGCTCCAATCTTTACCTTCTGGCTTGACCGTCTTCCTTAAGATGGTTTTGATGATACGATTGGATAGCTCGGCTTGCCCATTGGCCTGGGGGTGATAAGCTGTGGAGATCCTGTGGTGCACTCCATACTTCCTGAGCAACCTTTCAATTATGTAATTGCAAAAGTGTGTACCTTGGTCGCTGATCAATGCGCGGGGTACGCCAAATCTGCTGAATATGTCGCCCTTGAGGAAAGTGGCTACCACTCTCGAATCATTAGTTGCTGTAGCCTTGGCCTCGACCCATTTAGATACATAGTCAACTGCCAGGAGTATGTCCTCCTTCCCTCTGGAGTTGGGCAATGGTCCCATAAAGTCGATGCCCCATACATCGAAGACTTCCACTGACATGATGGGCATCATGGGCATCTCATCTCTCTTGGTCACGTTCCCCTCTCTTTGGCACTTGTCACAGCTCCTGCACCACTCAAAACAATCTCGTAAAAGAGTCGTCCAATAAAAACCACAGTCAAGTACCTTCCTTGCTGTACGTCGGTGGCCAAAGTGTCCTCCACAGGCTTGCTCATGGCAGTGCTTCAGAATGTCTGCTTGCTCAACTTCAGGAATGCAACGTCTCAGTACTTGATCTTATCCTCTCTTCCACATGTAGGGATCATCCCAAATGTACTTCTTGCTCTCCCGCTTGAGCTTGTTCTTGCCGTAGAGGGTCATGTTTTCTCTTATATCTCCTGTGACTATGTAGTTGGCCAAGTCTGCATACCATGGCTCTTCTGACTTGGTTGAAATCTGGTACAAGTACTCATCTGGAAAAGTCTCCGTGATGGGCATGCCTTCTTCTCGCTGGATTATCCTGCTCAAGTGGTCAGCCACTATGTTTTGGTTGCCTGATTTGTCTCTGATTTCGATGTCGAACTCTTGTAGCAACAAGATCCATCTTATCAGTCGCGGCTTGGTCTCCTTTTTGGCCATTAAGTATTTCAGCGCGGCATGGTCAGTGTAGACTATGGTTCTGCTTCTGAGCAAGTAAGATCTGAACTTCTCAAATGCAAATACCACAGCCAGTAGCTCTTTCTCTGTGGTCGCGTAGTTGCATTGGGCAGGGTTCAAAGTCTTGGATGCATAGTAGATTACATGTCGTTCCTTGCCCTTTATCTGCCCAAGTACAGCACCCACGGCGTACCCGCTCGCGTCGCACATCAGCTCAAATGGCATTCCCCATTCTGGTGGTTGGATGATGGGGGCAGTGACTAACCTCTCCTTGAGGTGGTTGAAGGCAGCTTGACAGTCATCATCAAAATTCCAGTCAACCTCATTTTGTAATAGCCTGGTTAGAGGTTGGGCGATCTTGGCAAAATCTTTCACGAACCTCCTGTAGAACCCAGCGTGCCCAAGGAAGCCTCTGACTTGCTTAACATTCCTTGGGTAGGGCAGCTTTGATATGGTCTCTATTTTGGCTCGGTCGACTTCAATTCCCTTGGCAGAGACTACGTGCCCAAGGACTATCCCTTCCTCAACCATAAAGTGACATTTCTCGTAGTTAAGTACCAAGCTTTTCTCCACACACCTACTGAGGGCCAACTCCAGGTTGTTCAAGCATGTCTCGAATGAGCTGCCATATACAGTGAAGTCATCCATGAAAACTTCTATCCCTTGCTCGAGTAGATCGGCAAAGATGCTCATCATGCATCTCTGGAACGTGCCAGGGGCATTGCATAGACCAAATGGCATTCGTCGATATGCAAAGGTACCATATGGGCAAGTGAAAGTCGTCTTGTCCTGATCTTCTGGGGCCACCCAAATTTGCATGTAGCCTGAGTATCCGTCAAGGAAGCAGAAATGGGTCTTCCCAGCTAGCCTCTCGAGCATCTCGTCAATGAAGGGTAGGGGAAAATGGTCTTTCTTTGTTACCTTGTTCAATTTCCTGTAGTCTATGCACACTCTCCATCCAGTTTGAAGTCGTGTTGCTATCTGCTCCTTTTTCTCGTTCTCGATCACTTGAATTCCTGACTTCTTGGGCACCACATGAACTGGACTTACCCATTTGCTGTCTGAAACAGGGTAGATAATGCCCAAGTTGAGCAACTTGAGTATCTCCTTGAGCACTACTTCTTTCATGGCAGGGTTCAGTTTTCTCTGTGGGTCACGTACTGGACTTGACTCTTCCTCGAGCAATATGTGGTGTTGGCATATGGTGGGGCTGATTCCCTTGATGTCGGCTAAAGTCCATCCAATGGCTTGCTTGTACTGGTCAAGGATGTATCTCAGCCTGCTCTCTTCTTCCTTCTTCAATTTTGAACTAATGATCACGGGCAACGTATCATTTTGCCCAAGAAACATGTACTTGAGATGTGCAGGGAGTTTCTTCAGTTCCAATTCTGGTGGTTTTTCCAGGGATGGCACCATGATCGTGACTTCCTGGGGTGGCAGCTTGCTCATGCCCATAGGATGATTTTCCAGAGCTCCCAGTTGCTCAACTATCTGTTGGACTTCAAGTTGCTCATCTTATGCATCTTCTATGGTCAATCCCCTTTGTATCACCAGATCTACTTTGTCAGAGACTCCATATCCCAGAGCTTGCTCCTCGATCAATTCATCAATCTGGTCAACATAATGCACTTGCTCGGTATCTTCTGGGTGCTTCATTGATTTGAACAAGTCGAATGTGACTGTTTCTCCTTCAAACTTGCAGGTTAGCTTTCCAGTCTCGCAGTCAATGTGTGTCCTTGCTGTCTTCAAGAATGGTCTGCCCAAGATCATCACTGGCTGCTTGCTTAATCTCCCCATGTCCAGGACATAGAAATCGGCAGGGTAAATGAGCTCCTCCACCTTGACCAATACATCTTCAAGAATTCCCTCGGGGTACACGTTTGATCTGTCTGCCAGCTGGATAACTACCCTTGTTGGTTTCATTGGCCCTATACCCAAGTCTTCGTACATTGACTTAGGCATAACATTGATAGATGCTCCCAAGTCGAGCATGGCTTTTTCTATGTTCATGTTGCCTATTATGCAGGGAATATAGAACATTCCAGGGTCTGCACATTTCCTTGGTACATTCCTCTGGAGCACCGCTGAAACATTCTCTCCTACTTCGAACTTGGCGTCATCTTGATATTTTACCTTTTTAGTGCATAGCTCCTTGAGGAATTTGGCGCATCTGGGCATGGACTTTAGGATGGTCAATAGAGGCATGTTGATTTCCACTTTTTTGAACATCTGGAACATCTCATTTGTGTCTTCCTTCTCTTTCTTCTTGCTCAATCTGCCTGGGAAAGGAGGGTAGATTTTTGGTGGTGTCACTGCTTGAGCAGGGACTGATGTTTCCTTCTGTTTGGGTGGTATCAGCTCAAGTTCTTCTTCTGATTCTTCTTCCCCATTGACTTCTTCAACCGTCCCTTCCACTCGAGATGGTGGAGTGGGCTTTTTGGGCGCTTCAGCCAGGACCTTTCCATTCTTGAGATGGATAGCATTCAGTTGGGCGTTGTTTAGCTCAATTTGGGGAGGTAGGCCGCTGGTCTTTTTTTTCATCTCAGTCATTGCCTGGGTCAAGTGCGCCAGTTGGGCATTGATGTTTTGGAATTGCCCGCGCGACTCAAGCATTTGAGCATTTTTTATTCTGCAGTTGCCCTCGAGTCTCAACCTTGTACTTCTCGTTGTCTTGCTTGTACCGGTCATTCTCCTGCTGGGCTTTGATATTTTCATTGACCAAGGTCTGCATCATATCTGCCAAAGTTGGGCCATTGCTCTGGTTCTGCTGGTTGCCCTGAAATTTTGGTAGTTATTCCTCTGATGATTGTTCTGGCCGTGGTATTGCTGGCCTTGATTTCCTTGGTTCCCTCCGCCCCGGTAGTTGTTGTTTCCATACCGGTTGTTGTCATGATTTTTCCAGTTGTTCGAGTTGTACGTGTTTCCATTGGGTCTTTGTCCGTTCCCATTGTTCTGCATTATCACCTTGACCTCTTCGTCAAAAAGCTCAGGGCACTCGTCAGTGGCATGGTTACTTTCCTTGCAAATTTGGCATGCCTTGACTCCTCTCTTTAGCCCTGGGTTTTGGTTGAGCACCAGTTGCTCAACTATGTTGCACAGCTTGTCCAATTTGACTTCAGTTGCAGATGGTACGGGCAAGTTGTTCCTGGGTAGGTCACTGCCGTCCTCCCTTGTTTCTTCGGCCATTTCCTTGAAGATTTTGAATGCTTCGTCGGCCCTCTTGTTTAGAATGGATCCTCCACAAGCTGCATTGATCCATGTCCTCTCCGTCTCTCTTAGTCCAGAGATGAAGTACTGGACCAAGTCATGGTCAAGGATCTGATGCTGTGGGCACTTGGCCAACATCTGCTTGAACCTGACCCAGTAGTCATGGAAAGTCTCTCCTCCTCCCATTTTGATGCTGTTGATCTTCTTCCTCATTTGCTGGATGCGTGCAGCTGGGAAGTACTTCTCAAGGAACTTCTGCCGAAGCTGACTCCAGGTGGTTACTTCTCCAGTAGGTAGAGTGTAAAGCCACTCTCGGGCACCTTCGGCTAGTGAGAAAGGGAAGGCTAGGAGCCTGATGTATTCCCCTAGCCCTTCACTTGCTCGGATGGTGCCACATGCCAATTCAAAGTCTTGGAGATGTCTCTGGGGATCCTCCAAGGGCATGTCACTAAACTTGGGCAAGATCTGGATGAAGCCGTGCTTCATCTCCCAAGTATTATTTTCAACCGTGGGCAAGGTGATACCCAGCGGCTTTAGATTCAAGTTCTCTGGGAACATCGTGTCCCTCAACGTCTTGGCTCTCTCTTCTCCCATCCTTGATCGCGTAGGTGACCTGGATGTGTTCGGTGAATCTTCTCTCGATGTGTCCGAGATTGACTCTCCTGTCTCAGTTATGGTCAACTGAGTTACTTGAGCGGCACGTGCTAATGCTTGCTTTTGCTTTGTTGCTTTTCGATTCTTCCTCGCGGTTCGCTCGATTTCAGGATCAAATAGTAGTGGCCCTGTATCCTTGCTTCCCGATGAGTTAGAGTCCTGCATACAAAAATTAGGTCAAGCGTTAGCACGGAAAACTATTGGCTTGGAATATTGCCTCCCCGGCAACGGCGCCAATTTTGACGCTACCGTCGTGGAGTAGCGCAAAATAATATTTATAAAGCCTAAACTATTCACTAGCACAAGTACTAGTAGCAAGTATAGGGTCGATCCCACGAGGAGGCGATTTAGCTTATAGTTTTCCCGGCTTTGAATGCTCAATTGGGTTGTCACGTTTGAAAAGGTTTTGTTTTGGAGAGCAGTTGGGCACTGCCGAACCGTGGTCACCGTGTTTACTTGACTGAAAAATGACAAATAACTTTAACAGAAATAAAACTAGCATGCAACCTAATTAAAAGACTGAGCAATTAACAGACTCGACTAAGCAGATAAGATGAAACAAATAAAGACTAAAGTATCCAGGCATTGACTCCCCTGACTTCCCCCTTGACCTATGTGCTGCCGATCATCGGTACGTATATCATTTTGCTAACAGTTTTGTCTTCCAGTTATAGATCCCAAGTATTAACATCCCTATGATGTCACGCATATTAATACCCCGAACCCTTTTTCGCTCTTATGTTTAAGTCCTGCCAGATCTCTCTCGACAGGTCTCCTGACGTTGACCAATTCGACACTATGTGACCGCATGAGTCTAAGTTGATCAAGTCGCCTTCATCCTCCAAGCAAACCCGGAATGGCCAATAGCATGCCTGGACAGACCCAAGTCATACGACCACATCTCCAGCAACATGTTGTACTTCGCGGACGCCCAGTCTCCCGGTCGCGTTGATCCACGTACTCCTGTGTTAGGCAAGTCGGGGTTCCCACTGGTCACTGTAGGATTGCCCAAGTCCCTAACATGCTTAAGTTACTACACTGTTGAATCGGGAACAAAACTCAGCTAGTTGCTGTCATCAAGAAGCCTCCCGGCACGATCACGTCTTAGGGTTGGTCAGGTTCTGCCTTTGCCCAGATGCGAACAGATTAGCTACTTAACATAATTAAAACAGAAAGTAAAACAAAGAGATTACGACGAACTATATTATGCATTAAAACTGAAAATCGTTCAAAGGGAAATAAAATCAAAGTACGAAATTAAAAACAAGAAAGCACAAAATAAATTGTTTCTAGCCCGAGGGCTTAACAGAAAATAATCGCCGGCGAGTAGTGTTGCTCACGCGGCCGCCTTCTTCTTCGCTGGTCAGGTAGGGTTCCGATCCGGTTTCTTCGCTGCTCATGTGTTGCCCCGTTTCTTCATCAGTCGCTCTTCTTATATAGACGGGCTTGGATGGATAAGAGACGTGAGGGGGAAATACCTCTAAGACCGGACGAGAGTCCATCTTAGGCGGGAGTGTGAATCTGGTCCTCTTTAAAAGACTCCACAGAATTCAGGACTCCTGGTACATCGCATGCCCAACGTTCCGTCTCCGTCAATGTTAGTGCTTGCCCATGTACTTCCTTCTCTGACTGATTGAGGTAGCGGACCATGTGCGGTACTTGGTCGAACTCAAGTCTTGCTCCACCTGCTGACGGCCTGGTTGCTTGATCAACTCTGCTGGACCCTTTTTGTCAGTCTGGCTTGCTCAACGAGTGCTCTTGACCATGGAAGGTGATTTCCTTGCCTCTTTCACACAGTGCGCTCCTCTTTTCACTCCTTTACCTGCCCACCTGCAAGACTTGCCCAAGTACCCAAACGTGCCCTCCCAGACACAAACAAAGTAAAAACAAACTAAAGACTCGATATACTTGACTCTAAAAACCTAAAAATGAGCCAAAAAATATGGCTCATCACCCCACCGTTTTTGTCACCATTACCGCATTGGAAAGCCAAGTAACATCACTCGAAGCTTTCCTGACCAGTTTGTTTTCAATTAATTTATCTACTTCCCCGGCGAGTGCCTGGCACTTCTCGGGGCCCATTTTCCTACGCTTCTGCGCAATTGGTCTCTTGCATGGATCAATTTTCAATCGATGGCAGGCATGTTTAGGATCTATCTTTCCTAAATCCGCACTGGACCATGAGAAAGTGGTAATATTTTCTTTTAGGAACTTTATAATATCACTTCGAGTAGTTGATTCCATATGAGACCCCACAAGTATTTGTTTTTCGGTTTGCTCTGGATCTACAATTATAGAGTCCAGAGCTTCAACCATCTCTACAATGGGTGCTTTTTTGCATTGATATCCACCCCTTGAGCCCCAATCATCCAAGTCTTTTTTGGGTTGGGGCTGCTTTTTCCCAGTAGATGCTAAGTCTATACTGGGTTCTTCCTCGGGAGGATTATCTGTTTCAACCGAGGGAATCTGAATAACTTCACCGTGTGAGTTTTTCTGAGGAGAGTTCATTCCTTCCTCGGGGATTTTAATGACATTTTTAATGTGATCAACTTGTTTTATCTTGCTTTCCTCCAAATTGACTTGGGGAATGTTATTGTTTACTTTGGTTTTAGTTTTATCAAGATCGCGAAAATACATCAAAGTCTTCTTTGCCATTACTAGGTCCCCTCTGACGGTGCCAACTGCACCGGAGGGTGTTGGAAACTTGATACAGTAGTAATAGGACGAGGCGACTGCTTCAAAAGCGTCTAGAAAGGGCCTGCCTAACAAAGCATTATAGCCACTAACCTTATCTACTATTACAAACTTATGATTCCTAACCATTACGACTTCGGGGTTCTTCGCGTCCATCATTTCCACCGGGAGGATGATTTCTCCGTAGGGAATGACTACATCGTCACCAAAACCTTTCAACACCATATCGCACGGGTTGACATAGCGCGCTAGCTTCCCCATCAGATCCAGGGTCTTTTTGTACAGGACATTAAGATGCGCGCCATTGTCCACCATCGTGCGAGACACGTCCAGACCGAGGATTCTTGCTTTTATCACTAAAGGCACATCCTTCGGGAACTTTGTCTCGGCTCGATCTTCCGGGGTGAAAGTTATCACCGCCGTTTCACTGATTGTTGCTTCCTTTGACGGGGCAGTTTCATACCAAACTTCCCACATCTGGAAGTCTCTTTTCCTTTTGCGGCGGCTCTCCTCGTTCATTGGTCTCAAGCCGCCGATCATCATGATCTGGCCCACTCTTGGTGGATCTTGAGCTAGAGGAGGCGGCGGTGGGACCAGTGCGGGTACTTCCCGGGGAGGAGGCCCCTGCGGATTTCCTCCTGCACCTGGCCTGGGCAAGAATTGCCACAGCTTCCCACCCTGAAAAAGTTTCCACAACAGTTTTACCAGTTGTCTGCACTGGCTGGTGTTGTGACCAATCTTTTCATGAAAGGCACACCATTTGTTGGGATCCAACTTGTCCGGGGAAGTTAGGATTGGTGGTGGTTTCTCCAACAGATCAGATTTTTGTACCACCATAATGTTCAGAATATCTGTTGGTGTATGACCAGTCTGCATGGTAAGTTTTCTTTCCAAATCACGGACTTCATCCATTCTTGGATCATGTGGCCTAGGGCCTGGTTTTTTGCCATTGTAATTTGGCCTTCGATCGGAGGAAAAAGGAGGTTTTTTCTTTTGCTCGGGGGAGTGTCCCCCACCAGCAACAAGACCCTGGTACGCCACTTGGGCCCCAGCTTTCCTCCTAAAATCCTCATACGATCGGGGATAATTCAACATTGCAGATTTAAACAACTTAGAATTTCTTCTCAAACCTGCCAGTACGGTGTGAAGTTTGAGGTTATCACCAATCTCTTCGCCACCCGCCATGAGGAGTTCTTCGACACGATCAACATACGACTCGTCTGTTTCATTCTCACCCTGTTTGACTCCCAGCAGTTTCTGACTATATTCCATATGGGAAGCTTTGGATGCAAAGTACGACACGAACCTCTGCACCAAGTCGTCAAAACATTTGATAGAATGCATGGGTAAGCTGACGTACCATTGGTGGGGAATATCGCCCAGGGTGAGTGGGAATAGTTTGCACCGAGTAGCATCAGTGGCTCCCCGGCCGGACATATATGTCTTGAATCTGCTCAAATGCACTTCTGGATCAGTTTTGCCGCTATACAAAGTGGTTTGCATGGGCTGAATTTCCGGTTGCATGGGAGTTTGTTCAACCTCGGGGGCCAAGGGATCATTATGACGACCTGTCGGGGCGGCGAGAATCTGATTTTCGTTCAATCGCCTTTCCAACTCAGAGTATTTCTGCCTTAAATCGGCTAACTCAGGGTCAATACCGGGGGCTCTGTGGGCCCTCGCCGGTGAGAAGTTCGCACGATGTCCGTGCATGTCACTTCTACTTACCTGTCTATGAGGATCTGTAGAGCTACTGACTCAGCTCTTTGGTTTAGATCTAGGGCCCGACGCATTCTGCGATTCCCCCGGGGAACACGGCCAGTTCGCTCGGGGCCCTTGTCTGGATTTTCCCCGGCGGGTGCATGCATGCCCCTCACCGGGATCACAGGGGTTGTCATCACATATTTTAGAGACATTAGTTCTGCCACTGCTTCATCTATTTTTTGTGGAGTATCTAGACTTGCGAATCTGATCGGAGGTGGAACCTTGGGCGTCGACGGCCCTCCGATATCGTAAGGATGGAGACGGCGATTCCGACGTCGCGACCGAAGTCGGCGTTGTCGTTGATCTGCCTGACTGTCAGTAGGCTCGTCGGCCTCTGCACGTTTGCTGTTGTGCTCATCGGAGCTGATCTGGGTAGGCGGCGGTTGTTCCTTATTTTCAGGTTCTGGGTTTTTAGGCGGAGATGGAACCTCGGGTTCCACCATCACGGCCTTACCCATCACAGCCCGCCACCTGCCGCTTGTGCCGGATGCACCTGATACCGTAGTACCTTCGTCTTCGTTCACCATCTTGATTTTAATCGAGCTTTTCTGCAACTTAAATACCTGATGCTCGATCCTTCTAGCGCCAACTGTTTTGGTTGTTTTTGTACTTGTCGGTAGTATTTGCTGGTAATTGAGGGTTTTGATAAACAACACAAAATGGTAAATTTGTTATAAGTATGCTAGCAAAAGGATTAAGTTATAGCAGAAATCATAAGTAGAACATGGATGCTCAAGGCACCTCTTCATTCATATATTCATACTTAGAATTCATATTAAAATACAAGGTTTTGCATGTCCATTTTCCTCTCTCTTACCCTCTATTTATAATACTCTATGCATGGCTTAATTATGCCACCTAATGCCCACATATCGGCTTCTTATTGGACCTCTAGTCCACTAATATGATGCATTAAATACCCACTAATTTCCCTTAGTGCTTAATCTGCCTCTTTCCCCGTGAAGTCCCAGCTCATTGACTGGCGCCCCAGGAGTCTCCCCAGGCGATTCCCCTGTGAAAGGAGTCTGATTCTACCGTGCGCTCTCTACTGTCCAAGCTCCTTATCTTTTTCTTAGATATGCCTTTGAAGGTCTTTTATGATTGACTTAGCTGAATTTCTCTCTTGATGACGTGGCCCTTTGATTCGTGACACGTGTCGGTGACTGTTTTCTTGGGTATAACATCTCCCTCAATATCAATGTTGACCGATTTAATTCATTTTAAGAATGCAATTTTTAGTAAGATACTGTATTTTTTCACAATTTTAAGAGCATCCCCAATGATAGACAATTCCTACAACATATATTTTATATATTTACACCATCGGGAGGTATGTACAAATGGAATAGAAAAAACGTGAGTATCAAATATTTGATACTAAGTCAATTTGTGATGGGCCATTTATGTTATTTTTTTAATATTTTTATTATTTCTTTTTTTAATATATTTTTATCAAATAAATATATACTCCTATATAACTACTAAATTAATAAATATTATTATTTCAATAAATGCATGAAATATTTGATCACACAATCTAAAATTCATATGTGGAAATATGTTTGAAATTCTAAGGCAGGACGCTGCGCAGCAGGCGGTTTCCTGGTAGGATGCAGCATCTTTTATTTTTGGTAATAAACCAAAAATTGAATATCTCTTTCCATACTTATCCGATTGAGGTGATTCAAAAGGCTACGGAATCCTTGGAGCATAAGGAACCCATTCCTACCATAAATCGATGTCCAGGTCCTCTATAAAAGGACGTTCGATCAGATGCATCGAAAGGGTGGAGTGAGCGAGAGAGGCAGGGGCATCAGTCGTTCGATGAGAGTCGGCCGAAAGTATTAGGGTTTTAATACTTGTTATTATACGTGAGGTTAGATTGATAATCGCTTACGCCTCGTTGGCTCAGGATTATCAAGAGTGATTGTAATCTTGTTTTCGTTTAATAAAGAAGAAACGTCCCTCTCTCCGAGCACGTAGGTTTCTGCTGCTGCAGCACGAAACCGAAGCTCGTAAAATCTTGTCTTGTGTGTGTTGTTTATCGTGCTTTTATATTCTTGTGAGTTCACATATACGTTAGTGATTGTGAGCTGGAGAGTCAAATCATATTCGTTTGGTTTTGAGTTGTTCACATCGTGTGGTTTATGAAAGTCCAATTTGATCGGATTTATTCGGTTGGTTGGACCTTGTTGTGCGAATCCTCAACAAGTGGCGCCGTCTGTGGGAAGAAAAATCACGAGAAGATGCTGAAGCTTGGATCGAAGAAGGATGATGAGGACAAGGTGTCGACAAGAACAACTTTGGTCCTTAGAGGATCAAAGGCAAGGCGATGAAAATACAGCACGGGGTTGCTGCCAGCACTGCCATTCTCCAGGCAAGGGGAACTGAAAAACCTATGGATGATGCAGCTGACGCTACGGCAGCAAGTACTCAGGCAGGCCCTGCGGCATAACGAAGTTCCGGCATGCACTGTAAAGGCAGGCACTTTGGCAGAACCAGAAGACAAGGGTTGTTCGCAGGGGGCACATATGGCAATGATTAATTGCTCGGAGGCAAGGTAATTACTGTTGTCTCCAAGGAGCCGGCTGTCGAGACGTCACAGCAGGAACTTGAGAATTGGTACTCAAGGGAACTTCAGAAGAGGAGTCGGAAGAGTGGGAACGAGGCATCAGCTCATGAAGGCACGGTGTCACTTCCATCCTCTTTGTGACCTTGCACAAAGGCAGAGTTGTGCGGCAGGACGGTGATGCACAGCAAGGCAGTACGATGCGGCATATGGAGCAGCACTGTACAACAAGGCAGGAGAGTGCGGCAAGGGGTCAGTTGTGCACAGGAAGGCAGTGTTGTGCGATGCAGCAACACTGCAAGATATAAGAATAGAAGGCAGGCCATAAGGGCAGAGCCGTCCGGCAGCGCGAATGTTGCGCTTCCTTCGTTCAAGATGCTAGACCTAGGAGATTTAGGACGTGACAAAGACTGTTTTCAAGGTAATAAAACCAGGTTCTTAATAAGGGATCATCTCTTTAAGAAGGAGCTGAATCAAGGATGAATATAGCACATCACGTCGATGAAGTTGCTGAGGCAGTAACTACGGCAGGGGAACTGCAGCAGGCCTTCAATTGTCACTTCAAGGAAGGGGGCAAGGTGGATCAAAGATTCAGGGTGCACGGTTCACGTAAGACCCATGCGACAGTGGTTAGATGTTTTTGAGGAGATGGATGGAGGTTCTATCATTCTTGGAAATTAACCTAACTTGTAAAGTTGAGGTGGTTCGACTCTATACTGAAGATTGGTTGATAGCTTGTCGAAGCTTTTAATCAAGGATTGTTCATGTTCTAATGGAGGATTCTTCCAAGGGAAGAGAGGTAGCACATTAGTGCTGGAAAGAGAGAAGAGGAATTGAGTGTGTTATTTAAGGGCACTTCAGTTACTGTGGCAGGCAGTATTGTGGTGGCAGCAGCAGGTAGGCAACACCTGCGGCAGGGTTTAAGGCAGCATCATATGGCAGTAGCAACTGTTGTAGTTGCGGTAGAGTCTGCCGTCACTTCGGGTGACAAGGGAACTTGGATTACATTCATTCTGATCTCCGGGCCCATGTAGAACAGGGACAATGTTGGAAATCGATATCCCGGGCTATCAAAAATTACGGAACCGACAACCCGACCGAAATCCTCGATCGCCGGAGAACCAACCGCGAACCGCCACGCGAGCTGGAGCCCGACCGAGCACCACCACGGGCGAACCCGCGGCACCCAGCCGAGCCCCCACGAGGGCTCGCGATCGGTCTTGTACCGATCGCTGGGGATGCACGAGGCATCCCCGGGGTTGCTCGTAGCAGCCCCGCAGCGAGTCGATGACTCGCTGCCTAGCGAGGGGCGATCCCCTCGCATGACCGCTGCGGGTAACCCCGCAGCTCACCCGCGACCAAACCCTAGGTTCGATCGCACCCCTCGGCTCCAGCCGAGGGTTCCTCGCATCGATCCCGGCGGGGATCTCTAGGCCGCCGGCGGTCCGGTGGTCTTCGACCACCACCGCCCGGTCTATCCCCGTCCCCGGTCTCGTTCGTTTCCCGGATCTTTGTTCACGTATGTTCTACGATAAATAATCGATTAAAATCATAAGGGGGTTTATGATTTTATTACCTTCGATTCGTTGTTCGGAGAAACGAAATCAATTCCATGACCTTTGAATCTTCCTACGTATTCCTCGCACTCGTTCGAATGTCGGGTGGGCGACGATCCTCCGAACTCTATGGATCTCCTTCAACTCTCTAGAACTATCAAGTATGATATTCTTGTCTTATGAAAATATGAAGGCCATGTAGTGCTTATATAGGCTACGTAGGGGATCTAAAGTGATGGAGTTGTATACTTAATGTCTAGATTTAAGTATCGTAAACTCCCGGTCATAGTATTTAATCTATTTAAATGAGTAATCGTTTGCTTTTAATTATTTATAATTAAATAAATGCAAATATGGTTCTGGATTATATACGTTGTATTTAGTATGGTGTGCGTCGTCACACGGAAGATCATACTATCAGTCACTCGTATATAATCAAACAGTAGCTCACGACCTAGATGGACAAGAACTAATCCATCGGTATAGTCGTTGTATGAGAGAGAAAATAATTGGTCTTGATTATTTTATCATACTTGTACACTTGGTATATTGAGCGGATCGCTGGAGATTTATCGATTAGGATTGCCTTGGATAATCGATTTAAATCTCTGAGTCTTTTATTCTTAATCCCTGATATTATTGCGGGTGTGTGCATTTAATATTAGTGACTTTGATTTTCCAAAGGAATTGATTGATTAGAATAACCGATCAATTACCGGTAAAGTTGGGTCACTGTATTTTATGTATGACATGCCGTGAATTCTTGATGGGAAAATGTGTCCTCGAAAGGGTTGATAATATCCCCGAGATGAGTTCATAAGGAATTATTATGTAAACCTCATGAGTGGATTTGTTCCGCATAATAATTAAAGTTGAATGGTACTAGTCTCGGATATAAGAGATGAATAAATTAATTAAGCAATAAATTAATTTTATTCATGGATATTTATATCTTAAACACATGGAATAAATAATACTACCGGAGAGAATATTATTTGATATAATATGGTGAATATTGGGAGTGCAATTATATTTATATAGTGGAATTAATCATATAATTAATATTAATGGATTAATAGATTTGGGCTTGGGTTCAATTTAATCATTAATATTGGAAGCCCAATATTCCACCTCCTTTAGATCCCCTACGTAGCCTATAAAAGCACTACATGGTCTTCACAATTCATATACACCTACAAGACAAGAATATCATTAGTTGATAGTTCTAGAGAGTTGTGAAGGAGATCTATAAGCTTGGAGGATCGTCGCCCACACGACGTTCAAGCTAGTGCAAGGAATACGTAGGAAGATCCGAAGGTCTTCAAACTATCTCGTTTCTCCGCACAACGAGATCAAAGGTAAAATCGATAAACACCCTCTATGATTTTACGTGAATTAAATCGTGATATATACATGAACGAAGATCCGGGATAACGACGAACTCCGCGGATGGGGATGGACCGCGAGGTCGACATCCCCGCGGGGATCGAGAACACCCTCGGCTGGGAGCCGAGGGGTGGCGATCGAAGCCCTAGGGCTCGATCGCCGTGCGCGGCATCGAAGGGACCCCGGTTGGACGTCGGGGTGTGCGATCGACCGTGAGGTCGATCGCTGGGGGCTGCCGCGGGCTGGTGCCGCGGTGGTGCCCCCTCCCTCCTCCGGTGACAGCGGTGAGTCGCCGGACTCACCGCCGGGGGCTGCCGGAGCAGCCCCACGCGATCGCGGCTGGCGCGCGATCTCACCCCTCGCGGCGGGGGTTAGCCGTGGGTTCGCCCACGGCGACGCTCCGGTCGAGCTCCGGCGTCGTGAGGTGGTTCGCGTGTTTTCCGGCGATGGGATTTCGGTCGGGGTTATGTATTCCGCAATTCCGTTAACCCCGGGATGTCGATTTCCAACAATTGGTATCAGAGCATTGGTTCTAGTTCATGTATATGTTCGATTTTGTGTTCTACCTTGCAGGAATTCCGACTATTATGGCTTGTTAATTATTTATTAATTATTGTCATAATTTTTATTAAACTCTCGGACATGTCGAGATTCGTTTGTGTGGATGAATGTTTGTAATAGTAAAAATTCGGGGGTTGACCGAATTTAGGATTTATTATTATTGTTCTATGTTTTCCGGAAAATGTATAGGGTCGATTTCATGTATAGAATCGATACCGGAATTGTAATTTAAATTTGTAATTTAATTTTACGTTGGTTCGATGTTGAGACGATCGCCGGAGAACGAAGTGTGACGAAGGAGACGATGAGAGGGGAGGACTGGGGCCGATCATCCCCATGATCAACCCCATGCATCGATCGATGGGGAAGAGGGGCGACGCGCCCTCGGCTGGGGCTGCCGCCGGCAATGGTGGTGGCCGGCCGGCTGGTGGCGGCGGCGGTGCTCCTCTCCCTTGGCCGGTCGATCGGTGGGGGTGGTACGGGGATCCCCCACCCCGTGCTACTCCTACCGAGATTCACTTTCCTAATTTAATTCGGTTTTCCTATTTTGAGTGTTCTTATTTTTAGGAACTCTCATGGAATAGGAAAAGAATTAAATTGGAATTAATTTATTCCTTATTGAGTGTTCTTATTTTATGGGAACTCTCATGGATAAGGAAAAGAATTAATTTGGAATTAATTTATTTCCTAATTGATTATTCCTATTTTATGGGAATATTCATGGACATGAAAATTAATTAATTTGGAAAGTAGAAGAGTCCTAATTTATTTTATTTCCTTATTCTATTATGGAAGTCTTCTAGAATGTTCCAAGTTTGACTTGGATAGGATTCTAGAGATTTAATAGAATTGGAAAGGAAAATAAAATAAATAAAAAATATTAATGATATTTAATTTTATTTTTGATTTATTTGATTGACTTAATTTTCGAATTAAGTATCTTTTGGATTTATTAAAAATAAATAGATTTAAATATTGAGATTAATATTCTCGTCACATGGAGCATTCAAGAACGAAGACTGAAGACTAGAAGATGCGTACGAAGATGGAATAAAGCCATGATAGTCGGAAAATAATATTCTAGTATTCTTTTGACTATGTGATAATATTTATGTGCTTTTATTTCATGTATGCATGCTTATGTATATTTAATTATGCATTAGATAGCGTATCCCTTTATTGTAAAAAGCTAAGTGGATGAGGGATTGGAAACAATACTCATGGTCTCCATTGCTGTTCTCTTGGTGACTTTTATGAACTTTTGAAGTTCATCTAGATAAGTCATTGGAGAAGAATTCTTGTAATTCCTTTTACGAGAAACATTGATTAAGTTTATCAAACAATGCCTAATTTGTCTTTCTGAAACTGACTTCAAGTCGACTCATTCTCACCCCGGGGAGTGGAATGGAGCCAAAGCCACTTGGTCATGTGGATGACACAAATTAGAGACCTTCGTACCATTTCTTGAAATGGATCGATTGTCTGCTCGGCTCCCTCATCTAATGAGAGATAGGGTTGTTCGCATGGTGAATCACTGGTTAGAAACTTCGAGTTTCACTTATGATTCTCCGCGTCTTGATTTACGAAAATCGAATGGATCAAGTAATTGGGAGTCAATTATAAAAATCTGTTGGTATATTAAACGTCCACACTATCGTGGCTTGCTATATTGAATGGGATTTTGGAATAATTGATGTAGACAGTTGTAGAAGAAAGTGAAGGATCGTGTGTTAACGTAAACGTCCACACTATCGTGGCTTGCGGTGACATACGAGTCTCAAACAATCTTCTTAGTACTGAGTAATGGTTTACACTTAGGTACGCTCTATAGTATTCTTCCCATCGAAGTAACGCTATAGTGATGTACGACCGAAGCAAATCTAATTACGAAATCATTTGGATAGGTAAACGTCCACACTATCGTGGCTTGCCTTATCTGATGGGATTTTAGATGTGATTAGTAATTTAATGATATTATTTAAGGGAGATAATATCGGAAATTAAATTGATTATTTGTTTATGTGCTTATAGGTTTAGAGAATAGCTATGAATCCACTTTCTGTGATACTCAAGGAGAATAAACTCACTGGCCCAAATTATATTGATTGGAGGAGAAATTTGGACATTGTCCTGACTTCTGAAGAGTACAAATTTGTACTCTATGATGTGTGCCCTGCTGAGCCCACGGATGCCTCAACTAATGAGGAAAAAGAGGCATATCGGAAGTGGAAAAAGGCTGATGAAATGGCTAGGTGTTATATTTTGGCTTCTATGTCAAATGTACTCCAAACCCAGCATCAGTCGATGGACACCGCCTATGATATGTTGTCTAACCTCAAAGAGATGTTTGGAGAGCAAGATCGTGCGGCAAGGCAAGAAGCCATGAGAGTCCTTATGACAATTACTCAATCTGAAGGAACGCCCGTAGGGGAGCACGTTCTTAAGATGATGAGTTTGTTGAATGAACTTGAGATCCTAGGAGCTCAAATTGATGGTTAGACGCAAGTCGACATCATACTCCAGTCTCTGACCCCTAGTTTTGAGCAGTTTCGCATGAGTTATAATATGGGTAAACTATCTTATACTCTTGCACAACTCCTGACTGAACTGAAGGCGACATAGGGGATCTACAAGAAAGGCAAGTCTCAAGCTCTTGTAGCTACTAAGTCCAAAGGCTTTAAGCCTAATGGAGGTAGAGGGAAGAAAATGAAGCAAGTCTGGAAACCCAGTGGTGCAAAGAAACATGCACCGCATGAAGGGACCAGCAAGCCTAAGGGCAAGTGCTTCCGATGCAAGAAGTCTGGACACTGGAGGTCTGATTGTCCTCTCAAAGGTACGAATTCCTCTTTAGTCATTAAAACATAGTCAGCGGTATTATCTACCAGAATTCTGGTGTGTAGATATAGAACCACTGACGGTATGTGCATTTTAAATGCAGGGGTTCCAGAAAACCCGACGACTTAGAGAAGAATTGTTCGAGTCTACATGGGCAAAGTTGTAGAGGAGACAGCTGTTGCAGTGGAAGACATTTTATCTGCTTTTAGTAGCTATAGGATTTCATTTCAAAGTTATTGCTTTTATGTACCCCTTTTTTTTAGAAAGAACTATGTTCTGGTTTTCTATTATTAATGAATGGATATTTATTTCTTTTAATCATTTGATGATTATTGAGAAGAAATTATGATATTATCTATTCTGGTACATTAGTTAGCAATATGTGAATGATGAATCCTAAGTCTCCACGATGCAACAAACCGTAGTATATAATTCGTTTTATCTGTTAGAGAAATTTCTTTACTAAATCATTATACTTGTGAATTCTATGCTAAGTAGTATTTATTCAAATAAGATTCAAAGGTTGAAATTGATTTGATCAATTAAGTTGAAGGAGTGGACCTTCCAACCTAAGAATTGAATTTGGAAGATAATACCACTAAGCAAACCTTTCTGGATAAAGGATATAGAATCCGGACAAGTATTGAAATTGATTAAACACTGATATATAGACCTATGTCTACTCAGACAAGAAAGGTACGGGTACTTCATTTGATGAATACTCTAAATATGAATTAGAATACTTGATATACCACAAGAGCAAGTGTTTTGACAAGTCAATGGACACAAGCTATAGTGGAAGAAGTATCAAAGTATATTCATAAGTAGCCTGTGATCTAATCACGGAGGCTGGTACCTGTTTGAAGACATAGCATAATCAGTAGTTGGAATTAGATTCCAAATGACTAACACCATACACTTTAAGTGTAGACATGGTGTATAAGTAAGAAATAGATCTCTAAAGGAAAGGTAAAAGATAGAGTTAGTCGGTACTACCTATGTTCTATGAATATTTATGAAAGACAACATTTCGATATGGTTGTAAAATATCCTGGAAGAACAAATGTTGTGTATTCAAATAGTACTACGAACCAGAAGGACGTTATAAGTTCTAACGCCCGGTTCTTAGAAGAATATTATTAGATGGAACACAAAGCCCAAAGTAACGAGATACCTTAGAGCGAGAGAAAAGGACAAGGACTGGAAACCAGCCAAACCGAGTAGCGGTACACCACTAACTGCACCTACTATTATTACTGTTTATACACTGGAACGCCGTTGTAGTGGGAGGTTGTGGACAACCGGAGATGTTCATAAGACTAGAAGAGTTTTAAACTCTGGATCTAGTATACATGAAATCAATCCCTAGATTTGCATAAAGACTGTACTTAATCTAAATATGTCTTCTTAGAGAGCAATAAGGGTTATTGCTAAGAGACAAGATTATTTAAGTACAAGCTTAGTTGATCCATTTATGGATTGTAACAAAGCTATAATTCGTGGTACTTGCGAATTGACGAGATAATCCACGTGATGGATTCATCAAAAGGCATGGACGAATAATGTGTATTGGAAACATAATGGAAACAAGGTGGTGTTTCTCGAAGATTTTATGTAGATAACATTCTATCATTGGTAACAATGTAAAAGTGTTATCAGGCATAAAATAATGGTTGTCTAAGATAGAATCGATATACAAGATAAAGAAGAAGTTAGATCATGTTCTTAAGATCTAGGATCTTATGAAAAGAACATTGTACTTCTCTAAGAAATCTTATACGATTAAGGTTCGTTTTAACATGCATAATTCCAAGAAGGGTGTGTGACCTTCAAGAAGGAATGCATCTATCTAAGGTATGTGTTTGGAACACATAAAGGAGATAGAAGCAGTGAAAGCAGTTTCCTACACCGGATGTGTGGAAAGCTTTAAAATGCAATGTTGAAAAACGAGAACCAGATATCGACTATGCAGTTGACATAGTGGGAGGATATCAAAGTAATCCTGGAAAGGAATATTCGACTGCTGTAAGAGTACTTTCGAAGTACTGTTCTAGACTATGAAGCGGACGAGGTTTTCCTTTGGATTACATTTCTCAGATCTCTAATCAAATCAGGATCAGTGTAAGTCGATATCAGGCTATGTGTTCACTTGTAAAGGGAGGTAAAGCTTTAGAATGGAAGAGTGATAAGCATGATGCTTTTCGGACTCAACCATGAGTAACCAAAATGCAGCCTCAGAGGCAGCGGAAGTTGTGGTAAAGCTTTGGGATAACCTCTGGACTTAGATATGATTCTTGGTTTACCAAAGGCTATTAAGATAGCGGTGCGATGGCAAACTGAAAGAAATCATAAGTCCATAGTGATGATAACACATAGAGCAAGTACCACCTGATACGAGTCATCGTCATGTGAGACGACGCAGTAGTCACCAAGATAACTTCGGAGACGGCAACCTAGAATGCTCATGCACAAGGCACTTCTTTGGAAGTGCAGATTAAGCACGTGATGGGTATGGGAGTCGGGAGTTTGGATGAAATGACTAGAGCTTAGTATAAGTGGGAGATTGATGGAGTTGTATACTTAATGTCTAGATTTAAGTATCGTAAACTCCCGGCCATCGTATTTAATCTATTTAAATGAGTAATCGTTTGCTTTTAATTATTTATAATTAAATAAATGCAAATATGGTTCTGGATTATATACGTTGTATTTAGTATGGTGTGGTCGTCACACGGAAGATCATACTATCAGTCACTCGTATATAATCAAACAGTAGCTCACGACCTAGATGGACAAGAACTAATCCATCGGTATAGTCTTTGTATGAGAGAGAAAATAATTGGTCTTGATTATTTTATCATACTTGTACACTTGGTGTATTGAGCGGATCGCTGGAGATTTATCGATTATGATTGCCTTGGATAATCGATTTAAATCTCTGAGTATTTTATTCTTAATCTCTGATATTATTGCGGGTGTGTGCATTTAATATTAGTGACTTTGATTTTCCAAAGTAATTGATTGATTAGAATAACCGATCAATTACCGGTAAAGTTGGGTCACGATATTTTATGTATGACATGCCGTGAATTCTTGATGGGAAAATGTGTCCTCGAAAGGGTTGATAATATCCCCGAGATGAGTTCATAAGGAATTATTATGTAAACCTCATGAGTGGATTTGTTCCGCATAATAATTAAAGTTTAATGGTACTAGTCTCGGATATAAGAGATGAATAAATTAATTAAGCAATAAATTAATTTTATTCATGGATATTTATATCTTAAACACAATGAATAAATAATACTACCGGAGAGAATATTATTTGATATAATATGGTGAATATTGGGAGTGCAATTATATTTATATAGTTGAATTAATCATATAATTAATATTAATGGATTAATAGATTTGGGCTTGGGCTCAATTTAATCATTAATATTGGAAGCTCAATATTCCACATCCTTTAGATCCCCTACGTAGCCTATAAAAGCACTACATGGTCTTCACAATTCATATACACCTACAAGACAAGAATATCATTAGTTGATAGTTCTAGAGAGTTGTGAAAGAGATCCATAAGCTTGGAGGATCGTCGCCCACACGACGTTCAAGCTAGTGCAAGGAATACGTAGAAAGATCCGAAGGTCTTCAAACTATCTCGTTTCTCCGCACAAGGAGATCAAAGGTAAAATCGATAAACACCCTCTATGATTTTACGTGAATTAAATCTAGATATATACATGAACGAAGATCCGGGATAACGACGAACTCCGCGGATGGGGATGGACCGTGAGGTCGACATCCCCGCGGGGATCGAGAACACCCTCGGCTGGGAGCCGAGGGGTGGCGATCGAAGCCCTAGGGCTCGATCGCCGTGCGCGGCATCGAAGGGACCCCGGCTGGACGCTGGGGTGTGCGATCGACCGTGAGGTCGATCGCTGGGGGCTGTCGCGGGCTGGTGCCGCGGTGGGGCCCCCTCCCTCCTCCGGTGACAGCGGTGAGTCGCCGGACTCACCGCCGGGGGCTGCCGCAGCAGCCCCACGCGATCGCGGCTGGCGCGCGATCGCACCCCTCGCGGCGGGGGTTCGGCTAGGGCTAGCCGTGGGTTCGCCCACGGCGACGCTCCGGTCTAGCTCCGGCGTCGTGAGGTGGTTCGCGTGTTTTCCGGCGATGGGATTTCGGTCGGGGTTATGTATTCCGCAATTCCGTTAACCCCGGGATATCGATTTCCAACATAAAGGAGGTGGAATATTGGGCTTCTAACGATGATGGTGTTCGTCTTGTCCTGGTGGGGTCCAGAAGTGGTTCGTCTTGGAGGTCGACGACCATCAGGGATGATCTCCAATGACAAATCTGGATCAGAGATGCCGAATTTGGTTTTTGGTTTTTTCGATCTTCAATCAGCAGTGGCTCAAGGAGGTAGTCCAGTGAGTCTCTCGGTCAGGGTGCAACGGTTAATTCATGTATGGGCGGAACATGATTCATCGAATGGTTTCGGGTTTTGAACAGGGCATGAATTGGTGTTTGAGAACTACTGTAGGTTTTTCTGATGGGGTGGATTGTTGATGGCTTCTTACGAATGAAGAATGAAGTAGATGATATATTTGTAGGTGTGATTAGGTTGGGTTTAGGAGGTGTTTTTAGTAGATTTCTCAGGAGATGATAAGAGTTGAATCGTCTATGGGATAGGAATTGATAGTTTACCGGAGTTTGGTTTGGTTGGACTCTACTTTATGGGCTAGAAGATCTATAATGGAATTTATATTTATTGGGTTGTGATAAAATAGAATGAAACGAAAAATTGGCTCAAATTCAAGTGGGCTGAGATTTGGTTTAAACTAAGCTACGATTTAATTAAAATATTTTTTTTGGAAATTAATAATTAAAAAAAACTGGTAGTTACAAAATAGTATCATTATTATACACAGTAAGTAAATCACCTTTAAAGAATGATTATTAAAATTTATGGTAAATATCATATTAATAGGAGGCTATCAAAAGGGAAACACGCACAATCCGTACCTTTTTTTTTTTTTCAATCCATAAAATCTCTCATCTATTTAATATATAAATCCAGACTTTTCTGATCCCACGTGGCAAGTGTGAACACAAAAAATACACTACAAAATATAAGCATGTTCACATTATGTGGCACAGCCAAAACATTCATTGGCCAAGACATTCTTATGTGACTTTATTATTAATTATGACGTGACTTTTAATTCAATTAATTACGTAATAATTCCATATTCACTATATTTTCCAAATTACATAAATACATTTTTGAATTATTTTGGACGTAATTACCATAATTTATGGAATTGATTAAAAATTTGAATTATTTTATACTTCCTTATATATTTAATTGATCGTGTACTATATTTAACCATATTTCAAATTCTATAATAATTCCATGTATTTATATATTATATAACCGAAATATATATACTAATCAATTCCTTAATTTTCTCAATTATAACTATAAATAATTTATTTATTATTTAATTCATCAATTCTATTACATCTCTTACCATATATATATATATATATATATATGAAAATAACAATATAGAAAAAATCATTTATACTTAATAAACAAATAAATCCCTATAATCTCTCCAAAATTAATTAATTTATATTAATATAATAATATAAAGAGATCATTATAATCTTTACAAAATTAATTAGCAAATATTAATATAATAATATAATTTATAGTTCACGAGTTTGAACATCTATTTAAATGGTTTTTTTCTTCTTCATTCTCATCATTATTTTTTTGGATATATTATCTCTATTTTTTTTTGCAGCACTCATATATTATAGAGTATTAATGAGGTACATAATTTATTACCAACTTGAGCTCACGATTTGTTTAATTTATTTGTATTTTTTACACATAATTATGATGTAATGTTTATTTTTTGCAGATTTGTGTGTAAGTATTTACATTTATTTATCTTCTTGCACACAATTATATTACTTTTCTATTCGTCTTCTTTCTATTTAATCATTTTAGGTATTTTTGTTATTTGATTTTATTATGTGTAATTTCTTTTGTGTTTTGTAGGCATGTGGATGCAAATATGCTGACCTTCTTATGCCCTAATTATTCTACTTGGAAATCCACACCTCAAGATTGTCTCGATCTTGATCACACAATGGTGAGTCGTGCAAATTTTTTCTGTTCTTTATATATGAATTTGTATTAAAGGGAACCCAATCTGCTTATTGCAGGTTGATCATCATGGTTCCGAGAATCTCTCCTTGCTAAAGTTCAATGCTTTCTGTTTTTTTCCTTTTAGTCATTGTAATGTTTGTTGATTTTCTTCTCAATATTCTACTACTTATCCGATGAAATCGAACTCATTAAAGTTCAATTGGTGAGCATACATATTGTTGTTCACCATTTTTTTGTCTTTGGATATTTTTAATAATTTTATTTAGGGATGTTTTCTACACTTAGGTACTTGAATGTTTTCTACACTTTAATGAGTTCGAAATGCCTGCATGTCCACCGATAGGTTTTTTTAACTCGATCCCCACATTTCAGGATCTGATGAAGTTCATCAAATCATATATTACCAAGCTCCAAAGATGATGAACTACACCAACTACAAAGATGTATAGTAGGAGATCAAACTCATATATGCGAAGAGCGACGGACCTAGGATTTTTCAACTCGAAAAATTACTTAGCACTGTTTCTCAAGGATCTCAGAGATTGACGACCTAATACTACCTTCTCAAGGACACTGGAATTAGTACTTTAACTATCGTTCTTTGACCTATATTTAAAGTTGGTCCAGAATTGTTTGTCTCTGATTTTTTTTCTTCTATTATTGTTAAAAGGTGTAATATATTATGTTATGAAATAAAATAAAATACTTTAATTTCAGAATTGTTTTTTCTTCTATTATTGTTTTGTTTGTGATACTATCAAATTAAATTTTAATGTGAAATATTTATAATAAAAAATTGTTTTGTTTATTTGTTTTATTGTTCTATTTTTTATTACGTTTTTAATACAAAATTTGACCTATTATATTGTCATAATAAAACGTAAGTTTGACCAATTAGATTGTCATAAAAAAAAAAAAAACGTTTTTAAGTATTTTTATTTATCAATCCTTATTAAATTAATTACTCATTTAAAATATTTTTCAGTTTTTCAGTATTTTTATTTATCAATCATTCATAATAAAATATATCTAATTAATATGTTATTAGATTGTTATTATTTTTCGGTAATATTTTTTGATATGTTATTATATTTAATATATTATTTAATATGTTATATCTATTTAACATTGTTATTACATGTTAATGAATATCTTGAGAGATTCGAAAATAATTAATAATATACGCAAATTTTTTTGATACATGGAAATAAATATCTATTCCCAATTTATATAAACTACGAAATATATATTCATCAAAGCAATAATTCTCTATCTTATTTGTTCCCAATTTGTATATTTATTTTATTTCATACCATAACTAGATGTTCAGATATTTTATACCAAAATAAAATAGTTCTATAATACTAATATTAATGTACACGATAAGCAAGAGATTTTAATTGATGGTATATTTCTTCAAACAGGTGGTTTACTATATTGAGCATATATTCAGTAGTGAAAAATTATATGGAATGAAATATATCACATTTCTTAATCAATAAATAGATAAGACTACACGACTTTTTATTTTTTTTATTAATTAGCATAATTACAAACTTATTAATTGATTACCATAACAATTACTATTTCCATAACGTTCTTTAGTTAATATTAAAAATCCCTATTACTGATTATTTATTTGTTATTTCCATAACGTCCATTAGTTAATATTAATAATTCCCATTATTGGTTATTTTCCTAACGTAAGATTAGTTATTTTAGGAGATTTAGTATACTATTAATGTGCATATATTTAAAATAGGTAAGTAAATCAATAATAGTTTTGATTAAGAAATTTAAATTACCCGATCAAATTATAGAAATTTCTCAAATAATTCAGTTAATTTTTAATAATATAATATTAATATTAAAAATCGTTTCGTATTTACTAAAAAAAATTATTATTTAATCTATGTATTCTTTGTTTTCATTTTTTCTATTAATTGTATCATTTATTTAGATTAAATAAATTCAATTTTCATATGTTTTTTACTAATTGATTTTTTTTGTTAATGATTATTATTATTATTTTGATTACTAAATAATTAAATAAATGAAATTTTCAAACCTAAAAATATATTATTTATTTTACAAAAATCATTATCTCCTTAATTAAAACAATACAATTACATTGATAATATCTCTTCTTAATATAACATTAAATATTAAGCATTTAAATGTATTTTCTTAATTTAAAATAATCAACCGGTCAACTAAAACATAAACTACCAAACAATATTTTAAGAATACAAATAAATCTTAAATGGTATACGCAAAACAAATTGATAATATCCCTTCTTAATATAACATTAAATATTAAGCATTTAAATATATTTTCTTAATTTAAAATAATCAACCGGTCAACTAAAATCTAAAACATAAACTACCAAACAATATTTTAAGAATACAAATAAATCTTAAATGGTATACGCAAAACAAAAAAAAAAATGAATTAATTTGCGTTAATTTGAATTAAAATTAATATGATTTTTTTAATATTCATTTTCCTATTTAAACTCTTTAATTATAGTATAAAAATTAAAAAAAATGATATATTATTTATTTAGTATTAATTATGACGCGGTTACTTTTTATTATTTTCCATAGTAATCGATCAATTTTCAATTAAATAATTAATGGTAATATTAGGGTATGAGGCATATTGGTTTTTAATATTATTTTGAACACCCATTGTTTTTCAACTCATTTTTAGGGGTTGTATATTTTTTATTTTTTTATTTATTAGGGTATTTTTATTCCTTAAATACTAAGTAGGGACATTTTTTTAAATGTATAAAGTCGTAAATATATTAAACGATTTTTTTAAATAATATTACGGTAACATATATTAATTTATTTAATATTTACTAATATTAAGCGTTAATAAATATATATAAATATATTTGCGCAATAATATATTTGGTAAAATATATTTGCGCAACCATCCACATTATATATATGTATATAATATCAAAATATATTGCGCAAACAAAATATATTTGCATTACATAATTTGGGTACATATGTATTTATATTATAGTTGTCGTTTTCAAACTAATTTTAGTTGTTAGTATAGTTTGTTTTGATTTTAATATTGGTCTATATCTATGTATTTATATTATAGTACGTTTGTTAGGATTTTCGCCTAACTTCGTAGCTGCAAGAGACGATAAACACGGAACGAGAAAAATAAACGAAGAAATAAACGAGACAAGGATTTATAGTGGTTCACCCAAAATAGGCTACGTCCACTTGCCGCTGCAGATCTTTCCACTAGAATATTCAATAGACGACTCCAGGGAGTTTACAAACGCACGCACACGTATCACAATAAACTCACGCTCTCGACTATTCTATGACTCTAGGATTTTTCACGACGATTTTGGATTACATTGATGGGATCTCTATTTATAAGGGTAGAAACTAATACCCTAATCATAAAATAGGTAGGAGTCCAATTTATAAAAGGATACGAAATCAAATCTTCCACGTTAATTAATTCCTACGAATTAATTAACCTTGCTGCCTAAGAAACAACTCACGTTGAGTTTGTCCACCAAGCACCAGCAGAACAATTAACGTAAATGGGCTGAGGCCCATCTTTACCCGCAATAGTTGACCCAGAATAATGGGTTGACCAACCATTCGAAGTCTGGCTTCAACGTTAAATCGATTCGCGCAAACGGCGCTCGCCAAAACCATTTCGGCGCCCGCCGAAATGGCCAGAATTTGGCAGTCCGCTTCCCTTGGTTTCTCCCAGTTTCGGCGCCCGCCAAAACTCTTCCGCGCCCGCCGGTCATGCTCCGGCGACCGCCGTTTCACCTCCGGCGACCGCCGTTTCTGTCCTCGGCGATTTCGTCCTTTTTCTTTCTCGATTTCGACTCCACATCCCAACAATCTCCCACTTGGAGGCGAAACTCGATCACCTCCCACTGCAGCGGCATCCCCGGTTCTTACCAACGTCGCCCAGTCGAAGTTTCAACCAACTTCGACGCACCGCGACTTCTCAGGTTCTTCCAGGCCTTCATCAACATGCACTTCGACTCTTTCATAAACTTTCCTCCAGCAGAGACGCAAGAAAGCTTACCCGAACGCATCTCCTTGTTTTCCACGGACAAGGAACCGTATGACAATAACGAGGTCGCCTCGTTTCTCATTGCCAGCTCCCACTTGCTCGATTTCCCAGCCAACATTGCCTCATCGTCTCGACTTGAAAGCTCATGACTGGTCTTCAAGATCTCATCCGGTTGGTCTACTCTCACCGGAAAATCCTCCACGTCACTTCTCAGCTTTCCACTCTTCGACTCTCCCTCGAACACCGAGAATCGAACTTTGCTCTGCTCTTCGAGAACCGAACTCCGATCCATGCGAGAATTTCCCGAACTCTCCCTCGCACGACCCAGTCCGCAATGCTCAGGCGCATTGGTGTTGTCGGCCCCACCAATATTGTCACGACCTCCAGCCGTAGTGTAAAGAGTGCCCGTCTTACGACCTCGAGCAATCACCATCGCACCCTTCGTCACTTTCCAAGACCCATCATCGAAGGTCACCTTATGGCCGTCTCTTGCAAGCTGACTGACCGAGATCATATTTCTCTTCAGCTTCGGCACATACCTCACCTTCGAAAGCTCCAACGTCTGTCTACGAGACGTCTTCAAAGTCACGTTACCAACACCACCAACCTTCAAAGTTCGACCATCCCCGAGGCGAACTTTCCCGCGATTCCCAGCAATAAAACCATTCATGCAATCGCGCCTTGTCGTGGTATGAAACGACGCTCCCGAATCCAACACCCAGGAGTCTTCAGGATTCTCAGAAGATGTTAGCAAGACATCTCCTTCATCCTCGTCAGTCACCGCATTGGTTTGAGCCCTCGCAGACTCCCTACAATGCCGCTTGATATGTCCCTCCTTCTTGCAATTCCAACAAACCACTTTCTTGCCTCCGCTGCCATGATTAGTGTTGCTCCCTCGACCTCGTCCTCGGCTCTCAGCACTCAGGGCAGAACCAGACGACGGTGTCTCCAGAAAATCCTTCTTTCGCAATTCCTCGGCCAGAACGCTATCTCTGACATCAGAAAATTTGAGATTTTCCTTCCCCATGGAGTTACTAATCGCAGCCCTCATGGGCTCCCAGCTGTCCGGCAAAGACGCCAACAAGATTAGTGCACACACCTCGTCGTCGAACGCAATTCCGACCGCCTTCAGCTTGTTCAGGTTTGAACTCATCTCATGGATATGAGCCGCAGCATCGAATCCGTCTTTCATCCTCAAGTTGAATAGGCTCTTCATCAGGTGTATCTTGTTGTTGGCAGTGGGCTTCTCATACTTGTTGGCAAGGGCCTGCATCAAGCTTTGAGTGGTCTTCTCATCGGCCACATCATCCGCCACCCTCATCGACAGAGATAATCGGATTATCCCCACAACCTGTCTGTCGAGCTCAAGCCATTTATCATCTTCCATTTTCTCCGGCTTCGGACCCAATGGTTGATGCAGCTTCCTCCCGTACAGGTAATCCTCGATCTGCATCTTCCAGTGCCTGTAGTTCTTCCCATCAAATTTCGTCACAGAGAAATTCGCAAGATCTCCCATCGTCTCTTCAATCGCTTCCTTGAAGCTCTGATACCAGTTGTTAGGATTTTCGCCTAACTTCGTAGCTGCAAGAGACGATAAACACGGAACGAGAAAAATAAACGAAGAAATAAACGAGACAAGGATTTATAGTGGTTCACCCAAAATAGGCTACGTCCACTTGCCGCTGCAGATCTTTCCACTAGAATATTCAATAGACGACTCCGGGGAGTTTACAAACGCACGCACACGTATCACAATAAACTCACGCTCTCGACTATTCTATGACTCTAGGATTTTTCACGACGATTTTGGATTACATTGATGGGATCTCTATTTATAAGGGTAGAAACTAATACCCTAATCATAAAATAGGTAGGAGTCCAATTTATAAAAGGATACGAAATCAAATCTTCCACGTTAATTAATTCCTACGAATTAATTAACCTTGCTGCCGAAGAAACAACTCACGTTGAGTTTGTCCACCAAGCACCAGCAGAACAATTAACGTAAATGGGCTGAGGCCCATCTTTACCCGCAATAGTTGACCCAGAATAATGGGTTGACCAACCATTCGAAGTCTGGCTTCAACGTTAAATCGATTCGCGCAAACGGCGCTCTCCAAAACCATTTCGGCGCCCGCCGAAATGGCCAGAATTTGGCAGTCCGCTTCCCTTGGTTTCTCCCAGTTTCGGCGCCCGCCAAAACTCTTCCGCGCCCGCCGGTCATGCTCCGGCGACCGCCGTTTCACCTCCGGCGACCGCCGTTTCTGTCCTCGGCGATTTTGTCCTTTTTCTTTCTCGATTTCGACTCCACATCCCAACAACGTTGTCGTTTTCAAACTAATTTTAGTTGCTAGTACTATGATAGTTTGTTTTGATTTTAATATTGGTCTATATCTATGATAGTTTTAATTTTCTTTTACTTATTTTTGTATATCTATGGTAGATTTCAATTTACCGTAGATTTTTAATTTCTAATTATCTGATATTTATGAGAAATCTTTCATATCTATGATAAATTTCTATAATATTATTTTACATAATATTAATGACAACTTCTTAATATCTATGATATTTTTAGTTTGATATTTGGTTTCTATCAACTTCTTAATATCTATGATAAGTTTTTTGTATTTGATTTCTATTAACTTCTTAATATCTATGTTAGATATAAGTTTATTGTATTGTTTCTATGGAAATTGTTGTTGTTGAGAAATTCGCGTCCGAATTCCCCTCTTGAAAAGCACACGAACAAATAAAGAACGAAAAATACGGAATAAAAGAGACACGAGATTTATAGTGGTTCACCCGTTAACGAGGGCTACGTCCACTTCTTGCCGCTGCAATAATTCACTAGAACGATTATAGGACTTGATTACACGACCTTGTAATGCTATAATTCGACTCTAGACTTTCTGGAGGTGTTAACCCTATTTTACACGCATAGGGTTTATTTATAGGGGAGGGAAACTTGGAGGAGAAGAAAAATCCGGCTGGCAGTACACCGCAAAACGGCGACCGCCGTTTTGCAATTGGCGATCGCCGAAATCAAATGGCGACCGCCGAAGGCCAATCGGCGCCCGCCGAAAGGCCAAATCCTTGGCAGATTATCCAGCCCCGTTTCCTCCTAATTCGGCGCCCGTCGGAACTCATTTGGCGCCCGCCAAACATGGCCCGCGGTCGCCGATGCTCCTCCGGCGACCGCCGTTTCTCCCTTCGTCGTTTTCTCGTCTTCTCGGCGTGAATTCGACCTCCACGCTCAACAATCTCCCACTTGGAGCTAATTCACGACCCCTATCTTCTCTTCCCATTGCAGCGGCGTTCCCGGTCCTCATCCCAGAAGACCAACCGAGGTTGAACACAACCTCAACTTCTCGCACGGCACCACCTTCGTAAACATGTCGGCCGGATTCTTACTCCCAAGAATCTTCTCCAACACCAAAACGCCTTCCTCCAAAGCTGATCGAATGAAGTGATATCTCAGCTGGATATGCTTCGTTCGAGCATGGTACACGGGATTCTTCGCCAAGTGAATGGCGCTCTGACTGTCGCAATACAAGACACTCCCCGAGTGGTCTTGTCTCAACTCTAGCAGAAATGCCTGTAGCCACATCATTTCCTTCGCGGCTTCCGTCACGGCAACGTACTCCGCCTCACAGCTCGATAGTGCTACTATCTTCTGCAATCTCGACACCCAGCTAATCGCTGTACCCCCGAAAGTGTACACGTACCCAGTAGTGCTCTTCCTACTATCCACGTCACCTCCGTTATCCGCGTCCACGAACCCGAGTAACCCCAAGTCTGACTTTTGGAACCTCAAAACAAAACCGGAAGTCCCTCTCAAGTATCGAAAGATCCACTTGACGGCTTCCCAGTGTTGCTTCCCCGGATTACTCATAAACCGGCTGACCACTCCCACTGCATGGGAAATGTCAGGCCTCGTGCACACCATTGCATACATAAGGCTCCCAATCGCAGAGTCGTAAGGGACCTTATCCATATGCTCCATCTCCTTCTCGCTCGTCGGCGAGTCCTCCTTTGACAAACGGAAGTGACTAGCCAAAGGAGTGCCCACGGGTTTCGCATCCTCCATGCTAAACCGTGCTAGTACCTTCTTCAGGTACTCCTCTTGAGACAACTCAAGACCATCCTTGCTCCTCGTGATTCTCATGCCCAGGATTTGTTTGGCAGCACCCAAATCCTTCATAGAGAACTCCCTCGATAGACTCTTCTTGAGCTTGTCGATCTCCGCCAAACTCGCCCCGACTATCAGCATATCATCTACATAAAGGAGCAATATTATGTAGGTACCTCTTCCAAGGCTCTTGAAATAGCAGCAGTGGTCCGCCTCGCACCGCGTGAACTCGACTTGCTTCATGAACATGTCGAACTTCTTGTACCACTGCCTAGGAGCTTGCTTCAACCTATACAAGCTCTTTTGAAGCTTACACACCAGCTTCTCCTTGCCTCGGACTTCGAACCCCTCCGGTTGCTTCATGTAAATTTCTTCATCTAGATCCCCGTGAAGAAATGCGGTCTTTACATCCATTTGCTGAAGATGTAAGTTCTCCTTTGCCACCAAGCTAAGCACCACCCGGATGGTTACCATCTTGACTACCGGAGCAAATATCTCCGTGTAGTCGATCCCTTCCTTCTGCTGGAATCCTTTCACCACTAATCTCGCCTTGTACCGAACGCTTCCATCGTGTTCTTCCTTTGCCCGGAAGACCCATTTATTGTGCAAGGCCTTCTTCTCCTTCGGAAGCTCGGCTAGTTCCCAAGTATGATTCGACATCAATGAGCTCATCTCTTCTTTCATGGCAGACTCCCACTTGATCGAATCCCTCGCTTGTATAGCCTCGGTGTAGCTCTCCGGCTCACCCCTATCAGTCAGCAAGATATAGTTAAGGGAAGGTGAAAATTTATGGGGAGGTCTTCTTACCCTAGTCGACCTCCACGGCTTCGGTGTGACTGGATCGATGTTGGGATGAGCATTCTCATCTTGCTCATCCTCGCTGCTCGTGTTTCCCTCCTCGATCTCCTCGGTCTCCAAGACCTTCACCGGAACCTCCTCCGTTTCTCCCACGGGATCAACGCCTTATTCAACAACCTCGTCTTTACCCTTGTACAAGACCGCCTCGTTGAAGATCACATTTCTGCTTCGGATCACCTTATGATTTTCGGCATCCCAAAATCGGTACCCGAACTCCGTGCCGCCATATCAAAGAAAGAAACACTTCTTGGATTTAGGATCAAGCTTGCTACGAGCAGCTTCGTCGATATGGACATACGCCAGACACCCGAACACCCTCAAGTAGGACAGATTCAGCTTCTTCCCACTCCAAGCCTCCTCAGGAATCCGATATTCCAAAGGAACCGACGGTGCTCTGTTGATTAAATGAGCCGCCATGTCGATGGCATATGCCCAAAACATTTTAGGCATCCCCGAATGTAACCGCATACTCCGGGCCTTCTCATTTAGCGTCCTGTTCATTCGCTCTGCTATTCCGTTCTGTTGTGGGGTCCCCGGAATAGTCTTCATCATCTTGATCCCACTCTCGACACAGAACTGTTTGAAGTCGGCTTCAACGTACTCACCACCGTTGTCGGACCTCAAACACTTCACCTTGAGATTTGTTTCATTCTCAACCTCGGCTTTCCATTTCCTGAAAACAGAGAACACGTCACTCTTATTTTTCATGAAGTACACCCATACCTTCCTTGTGGAGTCATCGATGAAGGTAACATAATAGAGTGATCCTCCGAGTGAGGCGACGGGAGCTGGACCCCAAACATCCGTGTGTACTAGTTCCAGCTTCTCCGCCTTGGGCTCCCTTCCATCTTTGGAAAAACTCACTCGTTTCTGCTTTCCAAGAATGCAGCTCTCGCACACGTGAGACTCAATCGCCTTGAGTTCGGGCAGCAGCCCGTTCTTTGCCATGATTTTCATCCCCTTCTCACTCATGTGCCCCAGCCTGCAATGCCACAGCTCGGTCTTCTTGGTGTTATCAACAACACCAGCCGAGTCCCTCACGCTCGTCGTCATGTAAAGTGTGCCCGTCTTATGACCTCGAGCTATGGTCATGGCGTTCCTCGAAACTTTCCACGACCCATCTCCAAATGACACCCGGTGACCATCACTATCAAGCTGGCCCACCGAAATCAGGTTCCTCTTCAACCCCGGCACATGTCTGACCTTGGAAATCTTCCAAGTTTGCCCATTTGACATCTTCAGGTTGATATCTCCCATCCCGACTACATCGAGTGGCTCGTCATCTGCAAGAAAAACCTTTCCATAGTCACCCGAGACATAATTCAGCATTACCTCTCGCTGTGCAGTAGTATGGAAAGAAGCCCCTGAGTCAAGCACCCAGGAATCGATCGGTGAGTCGACCGATAAGAGAAGGACGTCCCCATCGTCGTCATCCTCTTGTGTCACCACATTGGCGGTTCCCTTCTTCTTGTTGTCACTCTTCCCCCGAGAGCGACAATCCCTCTTGAAGTGCCCCGTCTTCCCACAATTCCAACACTCATTATCCTCGGAATTTGAGCTATCTCTTCCACTCCTAAACTTGGATCTCCCTCTGTTCCTGTTAGCATTCCTACCCGAGTTTCTCCCCCGGTTCTCCACACTCAAGGCCGAACTGGAAGACTTTCCCTTGAAATCCTTTCTCCGGATTTCCTCGGCTAGGATCTTATCTCTAACTTCGGAGAACTGCAGATTCTCCTTCCCCATAGAGTTGCTAACAGCTGCCCGCATGGGCTCCCAACTATCCGGCAAAGACGCAAGTAGGATCAAAGCGTAAATTTCATCATCGAAATTCACCCCGACTCCTTTCAATTTATCCAAGATGGAATTCAGCTCGTTGATGTGGTTGGCTGCGTTTGCATTGTCCGACATCTTCAGGTTGAACAACTGCTTCATGAGATACACCTTGTTGTTCGCTGAAGGTTTCTCGTACATGTTTGATAGGGCAGCCACCAAATCCTTGGTTGTGGTAATTGAGCGCACGTTGAATGACACGTTTGAAGCCAAGGACAAACGTATCAATCCCAACACCTGCCTGTCGAGGCTTTCCCATTCCTCGTCATCCTTGATCTTCTCCGGTCTACCCTTCAAAGGAATTCCGAGCTTCTTCCTGTAAAGGTAGTCCTCGATCTGCATCTTCCAATGTCCATAGTTATTCCCGTCAAATTTCGTAACCCCGAACGAGGTGGTGGTGTCCGTCATCGCTTTTCCCCGATCGCTATAACCCTAGCGCTCTGATACCAGTTGTTGAGAAATTCGCGTCCGAATTCCCCTCTTGAAAAGCACACGAACAAATAAAGAACGAAAAATACGGAATAAAAGAGACACGAGATTTATAGTGGTTCACCCGTTAACGAGGGCTACGTCCACTTCTTGCCGCTGCAATAATTCACTAGAACGATTATAGGACTTGATTACACGACCTTGTAATGCTATAATTCGACTCTAGACTTTCTGGAGGTGTTAACCCTATTTTACACGCATAGGGTTTATTTATAGGGGAGGGAAACTTGGAGGAGAAGAAAAATCCCGCTGGCAATACACCGCAAAACGGCGACCGCCGTTTTGCAATTGGCGATCGCCGAAATCAAATGGCGACCGCCGAAGGCCAATCGGCGCCCGCCGAAAGGCCAAATCCTTGGCAGATTATCCAGCCCCGTTTCCTCCTAATTCGGCGCCCGTCGGAACTCATTTGGCGCCCGCCAAACATGGCCCGCGGTCGCCGATGCTCCTCCGGCGACCGCCGTTTCTCCCTTCGTCGTTTTCTCGTCTTCTCGGCGTGAATTCGACCTCCACGCTCAACAGTTGTGGTATTTCACTTTTTATATATATTCAATGAATTGATTGTTATGAACAAATAACTAAAATTTAACAACAATATAAAATGATAATAATATTGAATAGTATTTTGACAAGGGAAATATAGATCACTCCCATAGTATCTTGTGGGGGAGTGAGTAGGGTTTTCGTCTCCAGGCCATGGATATTATGGGAGTGATTTGCAACCCTCGGCTCCCATAGTTTAGTGTGTAGTAAGGAATAAAAGGTGGCATGTTATAATACGATTTCTACCGTAATTTTGTGGAAAATTTGAGCGAGAATATTAGAAACATTTTTTTTGTATATTAGGTTTTGATAAGTAGTTATTTTAATTAATACGAAGTACATTGAAAAGGTTAATAATGGAACACTGCCATATATCAGAATTAGGAAAAAATATAAGTAGTAGATATAATACTACTGTTAGAGGTGCCCAATCCATAATTCCCCCTTAATTAATTTATACTAATATAAATTATTGTTTCCATATTACACGGACCTAATTTTTTATTTAAACTCTTCTTCGTCATCATTAAATTTTCATTCCGCTATTAATTTTTTTTCTCTCAAATTCAATTTTTTTAAGCTTTTATTGATGAATTGTTTTTTTTTCTTTTGCAGATTAATGTTATATTTGATTGGGTTATTTTCATCTCAAAGCAATTTTTTTTAATGTGTTTTTTAATTTATGACTTGATTGTTTTTTGTTTAGCAGATGAAAAGTAAGTTTTTTTATACACACATTATATTTTAAATATTCTATGTAATTATGTTGTTTTTATTGCTTCGTGATTTTTTTTTGTTAATTGTAATCATCGTAATTTTTTTAATGTGTTTTTTAATTTATGACTTGATTTTTTTTTTTTTTGTTTTGTAGATGAAAAGTAAATTTTTTCATACTATTTTAAATATTCTATGTAATTATGTTGTTTTTATTGCTTCGTGATTTTTTTTTGTTAATTGTAATCATCATATTAATTCTTTGCATTTTTTTTTTGCAGCTCTCAATGTAAGCAGTTCTATTCATGGAATCTATTACGTTTTTATGAATTTATTTTCATTTAAATATTTGTTGATTTGTTGTTTTGGTTGCGACGATTTTACTATTTTGGTTTTTTGAAGATTGAAGGTGTTCGTGCCTGTGTTTTGCACTCCATCGATATGAATACTATACCTATATATTTTCTATATCAATATTTAATATATTTAGTACTATGTATACATTACTTGAATAAATATACAACACATTATTTATCTGATAAGTCAGTCTCTTCTTTTCCCAAAATCACCCTTCTACGACGTGTAACTTTAGCGCGACGCAGGTAAATTTTGTGGGCCATTTTTGTATTAAGCACTACTTGCGCTTTCTATGCATATTTTTTGCTTTGAAAGTCTTGCTGACATATGATGAATTGGATCGTCGGGGTTCGAGTTACGCACCGCGGTTGAGGTCGTTGACGAGCCGTATACTTGCAACGGCGAAGAGGATTTTGGCTATTGTGTCGAGCTACTACCGATACAGTCATGATATGGAAGCATTCAAAGCTCAGGTATTAAACTTAATTTTCTTTTAACTTTGTTCGTTAGTTTATTTGATACATGGTGGTGGTGTTGGAGGACATAAATGACTTCTGATTTTTATCGAGTGAGGTGCTCATATGATTTGTCATTATTTGATCACATGTACAAATGAGTTAAAGAATGAGGTGATTTGGGTAATTTATCATATAATGAATGATTTAGTTGGTCTGATTAAGTTGTTCTCCAATTTTTTTACATTCAGTGATGATTTCGATGGTCCCTTTTCTTCTCATATCGACGAGAAGTTGAGGGAACATTCTAACACAACAACTCAATCTTAGAAGAATGCGAGGAGTGAGCTCTTATTGCAGTCTTTGTCTTTGTCTTGGCCTTATTGTAGTCTTTGTATTTGTCTTGGCCCGCAATCGGTGAGATTTCTTAATATTTTTTAAATCTCTTATCAATTTTCTTTAATGTTAATTTAATTTTTATCATTTACACGTAATGTTATGTCCCACACTTTGCTGAGTGTTATTCTTTTTTTTTTCTTTGTATGTGTGTTGGTATTCTTATCAATTATGACTTATGAGTGAAATTTTGAACACTTGAAATATTTAGAAGATGAAGTAGTACCAGATCATTTGATGTTTTCAATTACGATTAGGAGAGTTAACTTAATTTTCATAAGTATTTTTATTCCATGATTTAATTCATGCACTGTATTTTTTTTAATTAAGTGTAATTCATATTCATAATAGTATATTAATGTTACAATAAACCTTATTTTCAATTTTGATTTCTGCTTTTTTTTTTTAATATATAATTAAAAATTACGTACTAAATTTGTAAAGGATCTTTTATGAGAGTATTAAATTTAAACGGTCAATAAAATGATTTAAATTGACACGGAAATTAATTTTAAAATAATATCAAAATTTGATTTTTTTTTCCCCATTTTTAAATGCTGAAAAATTAATTAATAGACCGGAAATAAATTCAAAAATAATTCCTTAATTTTAAAACAATTACTATTTTAAAATAAGATCAAAAATCTGATTTTTTTTTGTAAAATTTTTAAATGCTGCAAAATTAATTAATAGATTGTCTAATTACGAAAATATTAAATATTTAGTAATTTAAATTACAACAAATCCTTAATTATAGAACTAGGTCAATTACAACAAATCCTTAATTATAGGTTTGTATTTACCCTAATTTTTATAAAATATAAATATAAATATTAATTCAATTCAATAAGGTATGCATTTGTATTTACCCTAATTTTTATAAAATATAAATATAAATATTAATTCAATTCATAATAAATCATCTGAAGCATTTGTATTTACCCTAATTTTTATATAATATAAATATGAATATTAATTTAACTCATAATAAATCATCTAAATAAGAAACAAAATAAATTTGATATTATTTTCTATTAAATCATATCATAATTATCCTGAATTTTAATTAAATTACCATATTTTAATTAAAACAAATAAAATTATTAACGAAAATAATTTTAATTAAAGAAAATAAAATTATGAAAAAAAATCACTGATTTGTTTGAATTATACAGTTATTATTAAAATATTATTTAAATAATAACTAACAAATCTTAATTTAATTTCAATGCTTTTATAGTCTTCCTCTCACCTTTTATATTCATTTTCTATTTCTCACCTTTTATTTCAATTTTTATTGTGTAAACAAATTAATTTTAAATTATATTAAATTGCATTAATAGTTACTACAATTAAATCTCTTATTTGTTCATGTTATTAGGATATATTTATACCATAATTAAATCATTCATATTAACGAAAAATATACTTATATTTACACAATTAAACAATTTTTTTTTAAATGAACCTAATCAATCTCTTATTTGTTCATGTTATTAGGATATATTTATACCATGGTTAAATCATTCATATTAACGAAAAATATATTATATTTACACAATTAAACAATTATTTTTAAATGAACCTAATTAATCTGAAGTGAAGCGATATAAGCTGAATTGAAGGATCTAAAACTGAATTGAACGGAACTAAACTAAAATTAAGTCCAAATAAACATGTCATAAGTTCAGTGTATTTAGTTCAAGGATCTAAAACTGAATTGAACGGAACTAAACTGAAATTAAGTCCAAATAAACAGGTCATAAGTTCAGTGTATTTAGTTCACACCTTTTCGGTTTCCTAAGTCCAAAAGAAGTCCTAAGTTCAAGTTCAGTGTATTTCACTTCACACCTTTTCAGTTCAGACATATTAAATTAAGTTTCAGTTAACACCTATTAAATCAAGTTCAGTTAAGAGCTATTAACATCAGTTAAGTTAAGCCAATTATAGTCTAAAAGAACAGGTCTTTAGTCTAAAAGATTTTTCAATTTTACACACCTTAATAATGTTTTTTAGCACCACTTATGACCTGTTTTTCGTACTTATTCTCAGTTCGGTTGAGTTCAGTTAATTTTAGACTCATTAAGTTCAATTCAGTTCAGATACATTAAGTTCAGTTCAGTTCAAATCTATTCATAATTTTTTATTAGTACTTCAATATTTTAAAAATAAATTAAATTGAAATTAATTTTAGTTCGGTTCTATTAAGTTCAGTTCAGTTTAGTCCATTTCAATCTAAAAGAACATGTTTTTAGTCCAATATTAAACCATATTATATCAAATAATATTTCTCCGGTAGTATTATTTATTCCGTGTATTTAAGATTTAAATATCCATGAATAAAATTAATTTATTGCTAATTAATTTATTCATCTCTTGTATCCGAGAATAGTACCATTCGACCTTAATTATTATGCGGAACAAATCCACTCATGAGGTTTACATAATAATTCCTTATGAACTCATCTCGGGGATATTATCAACCCTTACGGGATACACTTTCCCGTCAAGTATTCACGGCATGTCATATATAAAATATAGTGACCCAACTTAACCGGTAAGTAACCCAATAATTAAATCGGTTAATTCCTTTGGAAAATCAAAGTCACTTATATTAAATATACACACCCGCAATAGTATCGGGGATTGAGAATAAAATACTCTGAGACTTGAATCAATTATCAAAGGCAATCCTAATTGATAAGTCTCAAGCGATCCGCCCAATACACCAAGTGTACAAGTGTGATAAAATAATTAAGACAAATTATTTTCTCTCTCACACAACGACTATACCGATGGATTGGTCCGTGTCCATCTAGGTCGTGAGCAACTGTTCGATTAAATACGAGTAACCGATAGTATGATCTTCCGTGTGGGCCCGCACAACATACTAACTACAACGTATATAATCTAGGACTATAATTTGCATATATTTAATTATCGAAGAGCAAACAATTGTTTATTAATTAAATATATTAAATGCTATGACCGGGAGTTACGGTTACTTAAATCTAGACATTAAGTACACAACTCCAACACTATTAAGTTCAGTTTAGTTATTTAATATTTTATTTTTTATTTATTGATTTATTTTTATTATTAGTATTTCAATATTTTAAAATTAAATTAAATTGAAATAAATTTTAGTTCAGTTAAGTTCAGACCTATTAAGTTCATTTTAGTTCACTTCATTTCAGTTCAAACCTATTAAGTTCAATTCAGACTTATTAAGTTCAGTTCAATTAAGTTAATTTCAGTTCAGACCTATTAAATTAAAGTTCAGTTCAGTGCTATTAATTTCAGTTCAGTTCATCCAATTTCAGTCTAAACGTAGTCCAAAAGATTTTTCAATTTTACTCACATGAATAATATTTTTTTAGCACCACTTAGGACCTATTTTTATCGACTTATTCTCGGGTTTGTACTGAACCGAACTAGAATGATCTGAACTGAACTGAAATGAATTAAAATTAAGTCCAAAATAACAAGTTCTAAGTTAAGTTCAATTAACTTAAGTTCAGTTCAGTTTTGAATTATTAAATTAAGTTCAGTTTAGTTCAAGACTATTAAGTTAAATTCAGCTAATTTAAATCTAAAATAACATGTCCTTAGTCCAAAAGATTTTTTTTTATTTTAAACACATTAATAAAGTATGTTTTTTTAGCACCACTTAGGACTTATTTTTTGAACTTATTCTCAATTAACTTCAGTTTAGTTCACTCCACATCCATTAACTACAATTCGGTATATTTCAGATCCATTAAGTTCAGTTCACTTTAGTAATTTAATATTTTATTTATTTATTTGTTTATTTATTTATATTATTATGATTATTTCAATATTTTAAAATAAAATAAAATTAAAATTAATTACAATTAAGATAAGTTCAAAACTATTAAGTTTAGTTTAGTTCAATCCAGTTTAGACCTATTAAGAACATGTACTTAGTCCAAACGATTCAACCAATTTCAGTCTAAAAGAACATGTACTTAGTCCAAAAGATTTTTCGATTATACTCACATGAATAAATTATGTTTTTTAGAACCACGTATGACCTATTTTTTTGGACTTATTCTAAGATTCAGATCCATTAAGTTAACTTTACTTCAATTAAGATCTATTAAGTTCAATTCAACTCAATTTAGTTCAGATTTATTAAGTTCAGTTCAGTTTGGTTATTTTTTATTTTTTTATTATTTCAATATTTTAAATTAAATTAAATTGAACTTAATTTCAGTTTAGTTAAGTACTATTAAGTTCAATTCGGATCATTTTAGCAAGTTTCAGTCTAAAGGAACATGTCTTTAATAGGTTTAAACTGAACATACTGAAATTAGGGTTGTTAATTCTCATTTTGATCAGTTCAGTCTAATTAAGTTTAGACTGTTTTAGTTAAGTATAGTTGAGTTAATTTCAAAATATTAAGTTTAGTCCAGTTCAATCATTTAATTTTTTATTTATTTTATTATTTTTATTTCAATATTTTAAAATTAAATTAAATTGAACTTAATTTCAGTTCAGTTCATACCTATTTAGTTCAGTTCATTTTAGACCAGTTCATTTTGTTTCAAGGATGAAATGAACTTAATTTACTTTAGGACATGTTCTTTTGAATTTACTCTGAGTTCTGTTCACTTCATTTAAGATTCAATAAGCTCAGTTTAGATTTATTAAGTCCAGTTCAGTTCCTATCAACCATTTATTTTTTTTTTCAATATTTTAAAATTGAACTTAATTTCAGTTCAGTTCAGACCAATTAAGTTCAGTTCAGTTCAGCCAGTTTCAGTCCAAAAGAACATGTCTTTAATATGTATGAACTGAACTTACAAAACATAAGCCCTGTTCATTTGGACTTATTCTCAGTTCGCCCAGTCCAGATCAGTTCAGACTCATTCAGTTCCGTTCCGTTCAGTTTTGTTTAGACATGTTAAGTTCAGTTCAGACCTCTTAAGTTTAGTACAATTTTGTCACTTTTTAAAATTATTAATTCAATATTTTAAAATTAAATTCAATTGTACTTAATTTAAGTTCACTTTAGTTAAGACATATTAAGTTCAGTTAAGTTCATTTCAGACCTATTAAGTTCAGTTAAATTCATTTCAGACCTATAAAGTTCAGTTCACATTCAATTCAGACCAGTTCAGTTCAACACTGAACTGAATTCATTTCAGACCTATAAAGTTCAGTTCACTTTCAATTCAGACCAGTTCAGTTCAACACTGAACTGAATTCATTTAAGACCTATAAAGTTTAGTTCACTTTCAATTCAGACCAGTTCAGTTCAACACTGAACTGAACTTAATTGGTCTAAAAGAACATGTCTTAATGTTGATAATGATTTAGGACATGTTCTATGGACTTATTCTCTGTTCGCTTAGTTTAGTTCATTTCATTAAGCCAAGTTTAGCTCAGTTCAATTCAGTTGAGTTCAAACCTATTAAGTTCAGTTTAGTTCAGACCTATTAAGTTCAATTCAGTTCATTCATTTAAATTTTAATTTTTATTATTATTATTTCAATATCTTAAAATTTAATTCAATTGAACTTAGTTTTAATTCAGTTAAGTTCAGACCTATTAAAGTTATTTCATTTCAAGTTATAACCTATTAAATTCATATCAGTTAATTTCAGTTCAGTTCAAACCTATTAAATTTATGTAAATGTTAGTTTTGGTGACAACGTATTTTTGTACTTGTGTTTTTGTGTTTGTGTTTTTGATTTCAGGATTACAGGTTAGGAATCCGAAGTCAACATCCTCGCGCATGGAAACGGAGACTTGAGTCTCCGCTTTTGGAACAACATAGAAACGGCGACTGGAGTCGCCGAAATGGGCCATGCATGAAAACGTCAACTCGTGTCGCCGCTTTGGAGGATGACACAGAAACGGCGACTGGCGTCGCCGCTTTGGACAAGGACATGGAAACGGCGACTCGCGTCGCCGCATTTGGAGTGTTGCGGAAACGGCGACTGGAGTCGCCGTTTATGGTGCAAGGGTCAAATCCAGCGACAGGCGTCGCTGCTTTGATGGTTTGAAGAAACGGCGACTCCAGTCGCCGTTTTTGGTGCTTGTGATGATTCCAGCGACTGGAGTCGCTGGTTTGAGGGCATGCATGATATCCGGCGACAGGAGTCGCCGGTTTGGACTTTTGACGCTCTTTCAACGACTCATGCATCTTGACGTGGTTTCAAAGACGAAGTGCTTTTAACGTGATTCTTTTCACCAAGTACTCAGTTCAAGGAAATGAAGAATTGTTCCAAGTTTACTACTTCAAAGATATCGACGACCATGAAGACGATGAAATTCTGAAGCTTCAACACTTAGAGTTTTTCACAAGAAATTGAAGATGAAGAATTGAGATCGATGGAGTCAAGATTGAAATTGATGTTTGATTTTGAAATTGAAGATTCAAGATTCGAAGATTCAAGAATCAAAGATTCGAGATTCCAAGATTCAAGAATCCAAGTTCTACAATAGTGATGTCATCCATGGAGAAGTGACATAAGACAAGCATGTGACGAATCAGAATGTGCCACGTCATCACCTCACATGTGCGGGCTGCCTATATATACCCATGGATTTCCATTTCATCACTTGACGATTTTGAGAGAACGAAATCTGATTTTTAGAATCGTAACCGAGAGCTTCGAGCTTCGAGTTTGTGTAGTAGCTTTTGCGCCGTGTGCCAAGATTAGAGTTAGGAGATTTAGCTCTAGGTACTCGTGTGCTAGATTGCAAGTTAGTGGGAGTTGTTGCGACACTCGGGAAACTTCTTGTAATCGTTTTGCCTACCATACTCTTCAAGTGTAATAGTTTAGTTTTGTTGATCAATGAAATGAAAACTATTACATAACTTTTTTTCCACTTTTTATTCTACGAATTGTGTGAGTGTTTACTTTGACGGAAGCTGCTGTCTGTGAGTTCAAGACCAATTTCTCGAAAAATTGGTATCCTACGCTGAAGGCGTAATTTCAATTGGTATAAAAGCGGGACGTCATACGTATAAGACGTGATCCGTTACTTGACTTCATATTTCCGCTAAAATGGAGTCGCCAATGTTTGTTCAGAAACCGATTATGCTTACTCATCAGAACTACTCTAACTGGAAAGCTAAAGTTTCTGCTAGAATTAAAGGCCATGACTCTCGTGCATGGATGGCTGTGTTGGAAGGTTGGGTTTGTACGTATACTGAAGATGCCGATGGAATAAGAATTCCTAAACCTGAACGTAACTGGACTAGAGAAGAGCATGACTTGTCTACTGCGAATAGCAATGCTCTACTTCTCATTTGTGAATGGTTGTAACTAAGTATGTACCAACTTGTCAAGAACTGCACTTCTGCGAAAGACGCATGGGAGACTCTTCAGAGAACGTGCGAAGTAAGTCATGTCGTGAAACGCTCCAAAATTCGAACTATCACAGCTCAGTTTCATCAACTCCGTATGAGAGAAGATGAAGACATAAATGAATACTTGGACAAAATTATGAGATATGTGAATGAAGTTCATGAACTTGGAGAAACTTTTCCTGCCATCATGGTCTACGAGAAAACTCTTCATAGTCTAAGTTCTCGGTTCGAAAGTAAAGTGCTAACGCTTGAAGCACGAGAAGAAAAGGATCAGAAATGTGACTATGCAGATTTGTTGGCTGATTTGAGAAACTACGACTTGACTCTAAAAGTGAGTAGCAACCCTGAAATGTCTCTTGTTTATGAGCCGATGATTGCTCTAAAAATTTCTGAGAAGGGTAAAAGTTCAAGAAGTTCGAAACCTCAGAAAACTCCCTTGAAAAATGAAAAATCTGAATGTAGTTTCTCAGCCGATGTAAATGAATCTGATGATGAAGAAGCAGAGGACATTGAACGTTTGATGAACTCAAATAATCCTGACAAACTAGCTGCACTGACTGAAATAGTCACGTATCTTGTGAAGCAAGAGTTTAAGAGAAAGAATCGTGCTCGAAATTTTCGAAATTTTCAGAGAAATTCTAACTCATTTCAGAGAAACTCAGACAACCGAAATCAAACTTCATTCTCTGACAAAAAATTTAAGGAGACAAAACTATCTCCATATTCATCTACTAGCAAAGATGTTTCTAAAATGCAGTGCTATGAATGCAAGGGATTTGGACATTTCAAAAACGAGTGTCCCAATTTGCATCGCAAAAAGAAACTGCCAATGAGCTACGTAGTTTTTGATGATGAAAATGTTATCTCAGAGAGCGAGGAAACTGAGAATGAAAATTCTGATAACGATGAGGACAACGCTCTAGTTGTCACTTTTGATGAAAACTTCGACCTTGAAAATGTGGAGGTTGAAAACTTTGTTTTTGATGGTTTTCTGAAAGATACTGCAACTGCAGACAACATCTTTCGTATAGCTTCAGCCAACCGAAACTTCTGTGATGAGAATATTTTTTCAGATGATGAATCTGTGACTGAGTCTATGTTGGAGTTGTGTACTTAATGTCTAGATTTAAGCAACGGAAACTCACGATCCATTGCCATTAATCTATTTAACTAAATGAACAATTGTTTGCGTTTAATTATTTATAATTAAATATATGCAAAACATAGTCCTGGATTCTATACGTTGTAGTTAGTATGGTGTGTCGGGCCCCACACAGAAAATCATACTATCGGTTACTCGTATTTAATCGAACAGTTGCTCACGACCTAGATGGACACGGACCAATCCATCGGTATAGTCGTTGTGTGAGAGAGAAAATAATCTGTCTTGATTATTTTATCACACTTGTACACTTGGTGTATTGAGCGGATCGTTGAGATTCATCGATTAGGATTGCCGGCGATAATCGATTCGAGTCTCAGTGTATTTTATTCTTAATCCCCGATATTATTGCGGGTGTGTATATTTAATATAAGTGACTTTGATTTACCAAAGGAATTAACCGATTTAATTATTGGGTTAATTACCGGTTAAGTTGGCTCACTATATTTCATATATGGCATGCCGTGAATGATTGACCGGACAGTGTATCCCGGAAGGGTTGATAATATCCCCGAGATGAGTTCATAAGGAATTATTATGTAAACCCTGCAGGTGGATTTAATCCGCATAATAATTAAGGTTGAATGGTACTAGTCTCGGATATAAGAGATGAATAAATTAATTAGCAATAAATTAATTTTATTCATGGATATTTATATCTTAAATACACGGAATAAATAATACTACCGGAGAAATATTATTTGATATAATATGGTTTAATATTGGGAGTGCAATTAATTTTATATAGTGGAAAATAGAATTAATTAATATTGATAAGGATTAATGGACTTGAGCATTGGGCTCAATTTAATCTTCAATATTGGAAGCCCAATATTCCACCTCCTTTAGATCCCCTACGTAGCCTATAAAAGCACTACATGGTCTTCTCTATTCTCATAACTTGAAGATCACAATTCTAGAGAGAGAAAGTAGAGAGGGAGATCCATGGAGTTCGGTAGATCGTCGCCCACACGACGTCCGGGCTAGTGCAAGGAATACGTGGGAAGATCTCAAGGTCATCATAAGATCTCGTTTCTCCGCACAACGAATCGAAAGGTGAATTAAATTTCCGCAATTTAATTCTAGTTTATTGATCAATTATCGAAAAACAAGATCCGAAGGATCGAACCCGGATTAGACGAGGGACCACGCGGTGGTGGCGAAGCCACCAGACCGCGTGGACCGCACGCCTAGGGTTCGGCGCGCGAAGGAGAACCCTCGGCCTCGGCCGAGGGGGCGATCGCTGGGAGCGATCGCCGGCGGTGACGGGCTGGTGCCGTCACCTCCCCACCGCGACGGTGGGGGCTCCTCGACGGCGGGCAGCAGGTCGCCGGACCTGCTGCTGGGGGCTGCCGGATGCAGCCCCATCGAACGCGATGTTCGATCGCGTGAACCCGGCTCGCGGGGGTTCGGGTGGGGGCGGATTGCGCGCCTTCGGGCGCGTGGTCTCCAAAGCCCGGACTTCGGCGGATGAGTCGACGTTCATGTGATCTCCGGCGAAGGGTTTGATCGGGTTATTGGTTTCCGCAAATTTAAATAACCCGGGGTATCGAATTCCAACAATTGGTATCAGAGCGTACGGTTACGTTTTTCGTTAATTGTTTCGATAATCGATTCTCGATATATATGGCCATAGATTAATTTAAATTGTTAAATTATTGTGCTATATTGTTCTACGTACTTGTTTTCTCTCTTGTATGAATCTTGTGAATTTTTATAAAATTAAAAATCGACGGAAAAATAAATATTAAAATCGAGGGTTTTCGGAAATCGAACCGGATCGATCGGACGAGGGCTCGTAGCGGGACCGGGCTGTATGGCGGCTGAGGGTCGACGGCATCAACCACCAGTGGTGGTGGTCGCCGGATGTCGACGGCTGCCGGGAGGCCAAGCGGTTCAGCCGCTACGCGCGGCGGCTCGTGGGTCGCGGCTTCGGCTGCGTACTCGGAGCGGGCTGCTGTGCGGGCTGTGTGCGGGCTGCTCGTGCGGTGGGACCACATGACGGCAGCGGGTCGATGGCATGGTTCGTCAAGGGAGACGCCGTGCCGGAAATTGACCAAGCTCGTGCACAGGTTTCTTGTCAAAGACGATCGATCAAAATGAAGCTGCTGGGTAATTATTCTTTCTCCCGCTGAATGAATTAACCCTTATTGCATGTTGAATGCATGGCCTCTTCTACATGTGCATGACATGAATATTTGATTCATGGTGCTGTACGTTGATGTGCATGCATGGCTAGCCCTCATACATGATTTGCCCATTGCAAATTCATGGTTCGATTTTGGTGTTGGGCACGGACCTAGTTGATTCGAGTGGGTCTCGTTTTTGGTTCGTCCCGGTAAATCCGATCTTTCCGGTAATAATTTAATCTTTCTAATTTTATTTAATTTAATTTTGGAATTAATTCAAATTCTATTTGGATTATATTTCTTAATTATGGAATTAAATAATGGAATTAGATGGAGAGTTAAATTAGGAAAGAAAATCCTAGTTTCTCTAGATATCCTATACATACTTGGATTAGAAGTCTTAAGAAGAATCAAAATTCGATTTTGGTTAGGATTCTTGAGATCTAATCTAAATAGGATTGAGAAATTATTAAAATATTGATTTTATTTAATTTAAGTATTTTATTTAAAATCATTAGATTAATTCAAAATTTATTTTGGATTGGAAAATCTTAGATTTTATTTAGAATAGAATTAAATATGGAAATCAATGGATTTTAATAATATTGATTTTATTTAATTTAAGTATTTTATTTAAAATCATTAGATTAATTCAAAATTTATTTTGGATTGGAAAATCTTGGATTTTATTTAGAATAGAATTAAATATGGAAATCAATGGATTTTAATAATATTGATTTTATTTAATTTAAGTATTTTATTTAAAATCATTAGATTAATTCAAAATTTATTTTGGATTGGAAAATCTTGGATTTTATTTAGAATAGAATTAAATATGGAAATCAATGGATTTTAATAATATTGATTTTATTTAATTTAAGTATTTTATTTAAAATCATTAGATTAATTCAAAATTTATTTTGGATTGGAAAATCTTGGATTTTATTTAAAATAGATATAAATATGGAAATCAATGGAATTGATTTTATTTAATTGGAGTAAAATTAAATATGAGAATCAAAGAATTTTTCCGTCGCTCGGCAAAGTATTCAAGACGTAGAATGAAGACTCAAGACAAGCATGCTGGAATTCATCAAGGTACGAATAGTCGAGAAATAATTTTACTTGAGTAATTATTTGATTATTTGTGAACGTACTTGCATGAAATGTATGTTTGTGATTATGCTTATGTGTATTTAATTATGCATTAGATAGCGTATCCCTTTGTTATAAAAAGCTAAGTGGGAGAGGGAATGGAAACATTGCCATGGTCTCCATTGCTGTTCTCTTGGTGACTTTTATGGACTTTTGAAGTTCGTATAGATAAGTCATTGGAGGAGAATTCTTGTAATTCCTTTTACGAGAAACATTGATTAAGTTTATCAAACAATGCCTAATTTGTCTTTCCAAAACTAATTTCAAGTCGACTCATTCTCACCCCGGGGAGTGGAATGGAGCCAAAGCCACTTGGTCATGTCGAGGACACAAATTAGAGACTTTCGTGTCATTTGATGACTAGATCGATTGTCTGCTCGGCTCCCTCATTCTATGAGAGATAGGGTTGTTCGCATGGTGAATCACTGGTTAGAAACTTCGAGTTTCACTTATGATTCTCCGCGTCTTGATTTTCAAGATCGAATGGATCAAGTAATTGGATGTCAATTGTAAAAGTCTTTTGGTGTAGTAAACGTCCACACTATCGTGGCTTGCTACATTGAATGGGACTTTGGAACGATTGATGTAGAAAGTTATAGAAGGGAGTAAAGGAGCGTATGTTAACGTAAACGTCCACACTATCGTGGCTTGTGGTGAATATGCGTGTCCCAAACAATCTTCTTAGATACTGAGTAATGGTTTACACTTAGGTACGCTTTATAGTATTCTTCCCATCGAAGTAACGCTATAATTGATGTACGACCGAAGAAAATCTAATTGCTAAATCATTTGGATAGGTAAACGTCCACACTATCGTGGCTTGCCATATCTGATGGGATTTTAGAGGTGATTAGTGGTTTAATGATATTATTTGAGGGAGATAATATCGGAGATTAAATCGATTGTTTGTTGTTATATGTGCTCATAGATTAGGAAATGGCTTTGAACCCACTTTATGTGATACGTAAGGATTATAAACTCACTGGTCCCTAAATGTAATGATTGGAATAGAGATCTAGACATTACCCAAACTGTTAAAGAGTACTAGTTTGTACTCAGTGAGCTTTGTCCTTCCGAGCCTATTGAAATAGGCGGCTAGACAAGAAGCGATGAGGATACTCATAAAGGCCAGTCGCTTCGAGAAAACGCTTAAACACGTTTTTGAGATGATTGAACTTTTAGACGAGTTGAGACGGAAATCGCAAGCTCTTGTAGCCAATGCCGAAGGTTTCGAACCTAAGGGCAAGATCGGGGAGAAGGAAAAGCAAAGAAACCCAGTGGTTCTTTTTGGACCACGAGATGGGACGAGAAAGCCAATAGGCAAGTATTCTCGATGCAAACAGTCTGGGTACTGGAAGTCTGATTATCCTCTCAAAGAAAATACGAAATTTTCTTTAGTCGTAAAACATAGTCAGTGGTATTATCTACCGGAACCTGGTGTGTAGATATGGAACCACTGACGGTATGTGCATTTTAAATGCAAGGGTTCCAGGAAAACCGACGACTTAGAAAAGAAGAAATCGTAGTCTACATGGGCAATGCTGTAGAGGAGGCAGCAGTTGCAGTGGAGGACATTTTATAGGATTTCATTTTAAGTTATTGCTTTTATGTACCTTTCATATTAGAAAGAACTTTGTTCTGGATTTCTAATGAATGGATATTTTATTTCTTTTAATCATTTGATGGTTATAAGAAGAAATAATGATATTATCTATTCTGGTACATTGGTTAGCAATATATATAAATGATGAATCCTGAGTCCACCACGATGCAACGAACCGTTTTATATATAACTCGTTTTACTAATAAGAGATTTCTTTATTTGATCATTTATACTTGTGGATTCTTATGCTAAGTCATATTTATTCAAATGAGAAGTTCAAAGGTCGAAAATTGATTGTAAGATCAATTAAGTTGAAGGAGTGGACCTTCCGACCTAAGAATCTAATTTGGAAGATGATATGACTAAGCAATCCTTTATGGATATAAGATGTAAGATCCGGACAAGTATAAGAATTGATTGACTCTGAAGTATGCAGACCTATGTCTACTTAGACAATAAGGTACGAGTACTTCATTTGATGATTACTCGAAAAATGGATTAGAATACCTGATGTGCCACAAAAGCAAGTGTTTTGACAAGTCAATGGACACTAAGCAATTGTGGAGAACCATCAAGGTATATCCATTTCTAGCCTGCGATTTGATCGCGGAGGCAAGTACCTGTCTGAGGAATGCATAGCATACTGATCAGAGATTGGGATTTGATCCCGAATGACTACACCATACACTCTTGTGTAGAAATGGTGTGTCGTAAACAAGAAATAGGACTCTTATAGAGATAGTAAAAGATGAGTTAAACGGAACTACCTATGTTCTATGGATATGTCTTGGTAACAACGGCACATTCAAATGTGGTTGTAGAATATCCTAGAAGAACAAAAGATGTGTGTTCAATAGTACTATGAACCAGAAGGACGTTATAAGTTCTAACGCCCGGTTCTTAGAGGAAGACTATTAGATGAACCACAAGCCCAAAATGACGTGATACTTCTGAAAAGAGAGAAAACGATAATGACTGGAAGCCAGCCAAACCGAGTAGCGGTACACCACTAACTGCACCTACTGTTATTACTGTTTATACACCGGAATGCCGTTGTAGTGGGAGGTTGTTTGACAACCGGAGATATTCATAAGACTAGGAGAGTTTCGAACTCTGGACCTAGTATACATGAAATCAATCCCTGGATCTACATAGAGGCGGTACTAGATCTAAATGTGCCTTCTTGGAAAGCAATAAGGATTATTGCTAAGAGGCAAGAACATTTAGAATACAAGCTTAGTTGATCCATTTATGGATTGTAACAAAGCTAGAGTTCGTGGAACTTGCGCATTGATGAGATAGTCCATTTGATGGATTCATCAAAAGGCATTGACGAATCGTGTGTATGGGAAACGTGATGGAAACAAGGTGGTGTTTCTCGGAGGTTTTATGTAGATAACATTTTATCATTGGTAACAATGTAAAGATGCTGTCAGACATAAAATGATGGTTGTCTAGAAAAATCGATATATGAGATAAAGAAGAAGTTAGAGCATGTTCTTAAGATCTAGGATCTCAAGAAAAGAACATTGTACTTCTCCTGGATTTCTTACATATACATGATTATGGTTCGTTTTAACAAGCAAGATTCCGAGAAAGGTTCATTACCTTTCAGAGACGGAATGCATCTATCTAAGGTATGTGTTTTGGAACACATAAAGGTGATAGAAGCAGTGAAAGCAGTTTCCTACACTTGGAGTGTGGAAAGCTTGATAAATGCATTGTTGAAAACAAGAACCTGATATCGGCTATGCGGTTAGCATAGTGGGAGGATATCAAGGTAATCCTGGAAAGGAATATTCGACTGCCGTAAAAGTACTTTCGAAGTACTGTTCTAGACTACGAAGCAGACGAGTTTTTCCTTTGGATTACATTCTCTTAGATTTCTAATCGAATGAGGACCGGTGTAAGTCGATCAGGCTATGTGTTTCACTATTAAAGGAGAAGGAGTTTTAACATGGAAGAGTGATAAGCACGATGCTTTTCGGACTCTGCCATGAGTAACCAAATAGCGGCCTCAGAGGCAGCGGAAGTTTTGGTATAACTCCGGGATAATCTCTGGGACTTAGAGGTGATTCTTAATTTGCCAAAAGGCTATGTATATAGCGGTGCAATGGCAAATGGTAAGAAATCACAAGTCCATAAGTGTAAGATAACACATAGTGCAAGTACCACCTGATACGAGTCATCGTCAAGGGAGACGACGCTGTAGTCACCAAGATAACTTCAGAGCGACAACCTAGAGTGCTCATTCACATAGTACTTCTTGGAAGTACAACTTAAGCACGTGATGAGTACGGAAGTCGGGAGTTTGGAGGAAATGACTAGACCTTAGTACAAGTGGGAGATTGTTGGAGTTGTGTACTTAATGTCTAGATTTAAGCAACGGAAACTCACGATCCATTGCCATTAATCTATTTAACTAAATGAACAATTGTTTGCGTTTAATTATTTATAATTAAATATATGCAAAACATAGTCCTGGATTCTATACGTTGTAGTTAGTATGGTGTGTCGGGCCCCACACAGAAGATCATACTATCGGTTACTCGTATTTAATCGAACAGTTGCTCACGACCTAGATGGACACGGACCAATCCATCGGTATAGTCGTTGTGTGAGAGAGAAAATAATCTGTCTTGATTATTTTATCACACTTGTACACTTGGTGTATTGAGCGGATCGTTGAGATTCATCGATTAGGATTGCCGGCGATAATCGATTCGAGTCTCAGTGTATTTTATTCTTAATCCCCGATATTATTGCGGGTGTGTATATTTAATATAAGTGACTTTGATTTACCAAAGGAATTAACCGATTTAATTATTGGGTTAATTACCGGTTAAGTTGGGTCACTATATTTCATATATGGCATGCCGTGAATGATTGACCGGACAGTGTATCCCGGAAGGGTTGATAATATCCCCGAGATGAGTTCATAAGGAATTATTATGTAAACCCTGCAGGTGGATTTAATCCGCATAATAATTAAGGTTGAATGGTACTAGTCTCGGATATAAGAGATGAATAAATTAATTAGCAATAAATTAATTTTATTCATGGATATTTATATCTTAAATACACGGAATAAATAATACTACCGGAGAAATATTATTTGATATAATATGGTTTAATATTGGGAGTGCAATTAATTTTATATAGTGGAAAATAGAATTAATTAATATTGATAAGGATTAATGGACTTGAGCATTGGGCTCAATTTAATCTTCAATATTGGAAGCCCAATATTCCACCTCCTTTAGATCCCCTACGTAGCCTATAAAAGCACTACATGGTCTTCTCTATTCTCATAACTTGAAGATCACAATTCTAGAGAGAGAAAGTAGAGAGGGAGATCCATGGAGTTCGGTAGATCGTCGCCCACACGATGTCCGGGCTAGTGCAAGGAATACGTGGGAAGATCTCAAGGTCATCATAAGATCTCGTTTCTCCGCACAACGAATCGAAAGGTGAATTAAATTTCCGCAATTTAATTCTAGTTTATTGATCAATTATCGAAAAACAAGATCCGAAGGATCGAACCCGGATTAGACGAGGGACCACGCGGTGGTGGCGAAGCCACCGGACCGCGTGGACCGCACGCCTAGGGTTCGGCGCGCGAAGGAGAACCCTCGGCCTCGGCCGAGGGGGCGATCGCTGGGAGCGATCGCCGGCGGTGACGGGCTGGTGCCGTCACCTCCCCACCGCGACGGTGGGGGCTCCTCGACGGCGGGCAGCAGGTCGCCGGACCTGCTGCTGGGGGCTGCCGGATGCAGCCCCATCGAACGCGATGTTCGATCGCGTGAACCCGGCTCGCGGGGGTTCGGGTGGGGGCGGATTGCGCGCCTTCGGGCGCGTGGTCTCCAAAGCCCGGACTTCGGCGGATGAGTCGACGTTCATGTGATCTCCGGCGAAGGGTTTGATCGGGTTATTGGTTTCCGCAAATTTAAATAACCCGGGGTATCGAATTCCAACAGTCTATGGAAAATGAGATGACACCAAATTTATCTCAAAATGAACGTGTGAGTGCCGAACTGACTGCACTGAACGAGAGTCACTCCGAACTCTCAAAATCCTATGACTTGGTAATCACTGAGAGTGGTGCACTTGAAGTGTCTTTGAATGTTCTTACAGAATCTTGTAATGAACTCTCGAATGCTAACCGGAAGATGTATGACGAGGCTGTAGAGTTGAAAAACTCAATTGAAAGAACGAATGAAGAGAAAAAGAGATTGAACAATTCTCTGACAATACTTAAAATCAAATTTGATGACCTCTTCGAAGAAAAACATAAATACTACAAAGAAGTTGTCGAACTGAGAGAAGTGTGTCAGAGGTTGAGCTCTGAAAACTCAAAACTGAAGACTTCGTTGAAAAAGGAAACAACTGAAGTTAAGAAACTGCAAACTCTGTTCAAAAACTGCGACACTGAGAATGATGAACTAAAGTCATCCCTTTTGAAAGCTCAATCTGACCTTGCCATGACTGACAAGGAGTGTTATATATTGAAAGAAAAACTTCAGATGACTGATGAGCTGCTTAAAAAGATGAACACGAATTCTTCGGTGTTTGACAATGTTGCCTCGTACATGAATCCTAATCGCTATGGACTCGGTTTTCAAAAGGTGTTTGAGTCTATTTATTCCACACCCGAGAAGAAAGATGTGACCTTTGTCAAAGCATCCAACGATCAGCCAGAGGATAAAAGTAAGGATGACGCCGAATCATCTAAACGGAAGGATATTGCTGAAGGGAAGAAAATTGTAAAGTCTCCTGAATCTAAACCTCAAAAGTCGATCTCGACTTCGAACTCTGAATCTGAGACATATCAATTTCCCAAAAATATTGTGAAACATCCTCGAGGAATCTTGCCTTATGAGAAGACGTTGATGAAAAAGTTGGATAATTCTTAGAACATGAAGCTGAACAGAAAAACTCATCACTCTAAAAATGTTTTGATCAAAACGCCTATGAAAGTTGAAACTCGTCAAAGACGAGAATATGTCTGTCACTACTGCAATGTACATGGACACATAAGACCATTTTGCTACAAACTAAAAGATGACATGAACCATGAGTTGATGACGAAGGATGACAAATCACGAAATTCTCAAAAGCTGAGTGTTGAGAAAAATATGAACTCTGTGGTTCAAATTAAGTCGCGAACTTTTGATGTGAAAGAGGTTGAGGTTGCTAAGGACACGAAGAAAACTGTTTCTTCAAACTTGAAAGTTAAGACAAATCTGAAAACTGTGACTGAGAGAAATGTCCAAACGTCAAATGACAAGAAGAGATGGGTGCCTAAGTGTCAAAAGAGTAAAGCTGAACTTAACTCTAACTCCACAAAAGTCAGTTGGCAACCGAGAGAACTCATTTTCTGCAATGTTGCACTTAATGCATCTGAGACTGGAACCAAAGGAATTTGGTATTTTGATAGTGGTTGTTCCCGCCATATGACTGGCACTAAGAAATTTCTGAAAGATTACGAGCCCATGACTGGCGCTCCCGTTGTTTTTGGAGGGGGAGCAAAAGGCGTCGTCAAGGGAAAAGGGACTCTACAAATCAAAGGGTTACCTCCGATCAGAAATGTAGTCCATGTAAAGGGACTTGTTGCTAATCTTATCTCCATCAGTCAACTGTGTGATGAAGGACTGAATGTGAGTTTTGATAAGGAGTCGTGCAGAGTTTTTGATATTGAAGGAAAGTGTATTATGGAAGGTCCACGTGCTAAAAATAATTGCTATACAACTGAGTATAGTTGTTTTTCTGTGACCGTTCCTGATGAAGTTGATTTGTGGCACCAACGACTTGGACACACTGGCACTCGAAATCTAAGTAAACTGGTTAAGGGGGAGATAGTTCGAGGAATCTCTCAACTCCCAAAAATTGAAAAACGAGTGTGTGGTGACTGTCAAAAGGGTAAGCTGACGAGAACTTCTCATCCTGCACTGCCAACTTTAATGAGCACTTCGGCTCCTTTTGAACTGCTACACATGGACTTGATGGGTCCAATGGAAGTTAAAAGTATAGCAAAGAAAGAATATGTGTTGGTTGTAGTTGATGATTTCTCTCGCTATACTTGGACAAGATTTTTGGCTACCAAAGATGAAACTTTTGATGCCTTCAAAGGCATTGTGAAATGGATCAAAACGAATCATGAAGCTAAAGTAAAGAGGATCAAAAGCGATCACGGAACTGAATTTCAAAATGCTGGCTTCAATGAGTTCTGTATGATGAAGGGAATTCATCATGAATACTCGGCCCCAAAAACTCCTCAACAAAATGGGATAGTCGAATGAAAGAATCGAACACTGCAAGAAATGGCACGTGTGATGCTAATCTAGAAAAATCTTGCACGAACTTTTTGGGCAGAAGCTGTCTCAACTGCTGGATATATTTTGAATCAGATAAGTATTCGATCTGGGACGACCGCAACTGCCTATGAACTGGTAAATGGCAAGAAACCTTCAGTTGCACACTTTCGTGTCTTTGGCTGTACTTGCTATATTTTGAAGGATCGTGATCCTCTGAAGAAATTTGAAGCCAGAGCTGATCTTGGTATCTTCGTTGGTTATAGTCAACATAGCCATGCTTATCGTGCTTACAATCTTCGAACGAAGAAAGTCATCGAAACTGTGAACATAAATTTTGATGAACAAGACTTTCTAGGGAAAAATGCTGAGGAAGACTGGGTTAAAGAAGGAATTTCGGAATATCAAAATTTTCCACCAACACCCACAACTGCTGCTCCTGAGAATGTGACTTCTGAAAATTTTACTCCAAACACTTCACCTGAAGTTGGAGATTCTAGCAATCAAGACAATGATACTTCATCGTCTGAAGATGAAGAAAATGAGCTAAACGTTGAAAACCCAGCTAATGCTCCTAGAGAGGCACCCCGACTTATTCAAAAGAAACATCCTCCGACCCAAATGATTGGAAACTTAAATGAGCGAACTACGTGCTCAAAGAAACCGACAAACTCTCCAAATGAACTCTACAACATCTGCACTTCTGCAATCTGTAATGAAATCGGTATCTCTTGCTTTCTCTCTGAGAATGAGCCGAAAAATTACAAGGAAGCCATGAAAGAGGATTTTTGGATCATGGCCATGCAAGAAGAGTTGAATGAGTTTACTAGAAACAATGTTTGGTCCTTAGTTCCCAGAACGTCGAATATGAATGTGGTTGGAACTAAATGGATCTTCAAAAACAAAACTGATGAGCAAAACCAAGTTATTCGAAACAAAGCTCGTCTTGTTGCACAAGCTATGCCCAAGTGGAGGGTATTGATTTTGATGAAACCTTTGCTCCAGTTGCACGAATTGAATCCATCAGACTATTAATCGCAATTGCATGCCATCTCGGCATCAAACTTAGACAAATGGATGTCAAAGCTGCATTCCTAAATGGAGTACTGGAAGAAGAAGTGTATGTTGCTCAACCGAAAGGTTCCGAGGATCCCAAGAAACCAAATCATGTTTACAAACTACACAAAGCTCTCTATGGGTTGAAACACGCGCCTCGTGCTTGGTATGGATGTTTGACGGACTATCTTCTGAAGTTCGGTTTTGAACGTGGCTCTGTTGACAAAACTCTTTTTATCAAACGGGATGGCAAACACATGATGGTTGCACAGATTTACGTTGACGACATTGTTTTTGGTGCTACCTGCTCTAAACTCGTGAAAACTTTCACGGAATCTATGTCATCAACATTTCAGATGAGTCTTGAAGGAGAGCTACATCAGTTTTTTGGGTTACAAATTTCTCAACGACCGGATGGGATCTTCGTTTCTCAAAGCAAATATGCGAAAAATATCGTCGAAAAATTTGAGATGCATCACGCTAAGCCCGCAAAAACTTCCATGGCGACGACTGAACGGTTATCTAAATCAACTAAGAGTCGAAGTGTTGATCAAACTCTTTATCGTTCCATGATTGGAAGTTTACTTTAGCTAACCGCTACTCGCCCTGACATTATGTTTAGTGTTTGTATGTGTGCTAGGTACCAAGCTGATCCAAAGGAAGACCATCTAAGAGCTGTCAAACGGATTCTCCGCTACATCTCTGGGACTTCTTAACTAGGACTGTGGTATGCATGCGACACTTCATCAAATCTTGTCGGTTACTCCGATGCGGACTGGGCAAGCGACACTGATGAACGAAAAAGCACTTCTGGATGTTGTTGCTTCCTTGGCAATAATATTGTGTCTTGGCATAGTTGAAAACAGAATTGCATCGCGCTCTCAACTGCCGAGTCTGAATATGTTGCAGCTGGAAGTTGCTGCTAGGCCTGTCAATCGGGCTAAATGGGTCGGGCTTTGATTGGCCCTGACTCGGCCCATGGAATTTTAAGGGCTATGGGCTTCGGGCTTGAAAATTTCAAGCTCAAGCTCGGCCTATATGAAAATATGGGCTTCGGGCTTAGAACGGGCTGAGCCCTAACATCTCAATCTAAAATTATGTTCATAAATTTTTTCATAAATATTTAAATTAGTAATTTATTCAACAATTGTTAAAAAAAAAAAAAGAAACAAGTAAGATGAATAGAGTAGCAACAAAATAAACAATAGTCAGTAATATCAACAAAAAAAAGCAAAGATTATCTTGTTTTAAATCACCAAAAGAGTCTATAATGTTCAACAAAACAAAACCAAGAATTATCATGATACAAAACAAAACAAGTTTTCAGCATCCAACTTGTAATGGAGAGTCCCGAATGTTCTCAGCGTCAAAAATTTTATTTAGAAGGAACTGAAAAAATAAATATTAAACAATTAGTATTAATAAAATTATAAAATTAAATATAAACTATAAAGGAAAAAAAATTATTACAATAAAAAGACTATTTGTACTAACCATTAAAAGATGGATCCTGTTCTTCTTCGAAATTAAAATGTTGAAGTGCGCGTGCGCCTTTCCCTCTCAACCAATCTTGAGTACAGATTAATGCTTCAAGAGTGCTTGGAAGTAGTGAGCTACGCAAATCATTCAAAACTCATCCACCCGTACTAAAAGCACTCTCAGATGCGACCGAAGAAACTGGAATTGCTAAGATATCTCTTGCCATCATAGTTAATATAGGATATGTTGTTGCATTCCTACTGTTGGAAATCGATATCCCGGGGTATCAAAAATTGCGGAACCGATAACCCCGACCGAAATCCTATCGCCGGAAACACGCGAACCACCAAACGGAACCGGGCACGACAAGAGAGTCGTCGCCGCGGGAAAAACCCGCGGCAAGAAACCCTAGCCGAGCCCCCGCCGGGGCTCGCGATCGCTGCCCTAGCGATCGCCGGGGATGCACGCGCATCCCCGTGGGGCTGTTCCGAACAGCCCCCGGCGGTGAGTCCGGCGACTCACCGCCACCGCCGAGGAGGGCGGTGCGCCCAGTGCACCCGCCGCGGCCCAGCCGCGGCTGCCCCCGCGATCGACCGTGAGGTCGATCGCATGCCCCGGCGTCCAGCCGGGGCGTCCTCGTGTGGGCCCCGCGATCGACGCCCTAGGGCTCGATCGCACCCCTCGGCTCCCAGCCGAGGGTCCTTCGAACCTTCGCCGGGGATCTCGAATCCCCGTCCCCGAAGTTCATCGTTTTCCCGGATCGTGCGTTCATGTATGTATTACAATTTAATTCACATAAATCACACAAGGGAGTTTATGATTTTACCTTTCGATTCGTTGTGCGGAGAAACGAATTCAATTGATGACCTTACGATCTTCCCACGTATTCCTTGCACTAGCTTGAACGTCGGGTGGGCGACGATCTTCCAAGCTTATGGATCCTCTTCAACTCTCTAGAATATCAAGTATGATAATCTTGTCTTATCAAAAAGTGAAGACCATGTAGTGCTTTTATAGGCTACGTAGGGGATTTAAAGGAGGTGGAATATTGGGCTTCCAATATTAATGATTAAATTGATCCCAAGCCCAAATCTATTAATCTCCCATTAATATTAATTAATTTATTTTCCACTATATAAATTAATTGCACTCCCAATATTAAACCATATTATATCAAATAATATTTCTCCGGTAGTATTATTTATTCCGTGTATTTAAGATTTAAATATCCATGAATAAAATTAATTTATTGCTAATTAATTTATTCATGTCTTGAATCCGAGACTAGTACCATTCAACCTTAATTATTGTGCGGAACGAATCCACTCATGAGGTTTACACAATAATTCCTTATGAACTCATCTCGGGGATATTATCAACCCTTCCGGGATACACTTTCCCGTCAAGTATTCACGGCATGCCATATATAAAATATAGTGACCCAACTTAACCGGTAATTAACCCAATAATTAAATCGGTTAATTCCTTTGGAAAATCAAAGTCACATATATTAAATATACACACCCGCAATAGTATCGGGGATTAAGAATAAAATACTCTGAGACTTGAATCGATTATCGCCGGAAATCCTAATCGATAAATCTCAAACGATCCACCCAATACACCAAGTGTACAAGTGTGATAAAATAATTAAGACAAATTATTTTCTCTCTCACACAACGACTATACCGATGGATTGGTCCGTGTCCATCTAGGTCGTGAGCAACTGTTTGATTAAATACGAGTAACCGATAGTATGATCTTCTGTGTGGGCCCGCACACCATACTAACTACAACGTATAGAATCCAGGACTATATTTTGCATATATTTAATTATCAATAATTAAATGCAAACAATTGTTTATTAATTAAATAGATTAAATGCTATGACCGGGAGTTTACCGTTACTTAAATCTAGACATTAAGTACACAACTCCAACAATCTCCCACTTGTACTAAGGTCTAGTCATTTCCTCCAAACTCCCGACTCCCATACTCATCACGTGCTTTAAAGTTGTACTTCCAAGAAGTACTATGTGAATGAGCACTCTAGGTTGCCGCTCTGAAGTTATCTTGGTGACTACTGCGTCGTCTCCCTTGACGATGACTCGTATCAGGTGGTACTTGCTCTATGTGTTAACATCACTTTTGACTTATGACTTCTTCCAGTTTACCATGCACCGCTATCCAATAGCCTTTGGTAAACTAAGAGTCATATCCAAGTCAAGAGGTTCATCCCGGAACCTAACCAAAACTTCCGCTGCCTCTGAGGCTGCTATTCGGTTATGAGAGAGTCTGAGAAGCGTCCTGCTTATCACTCTTTCATTTCATGGTTCCACCTCTTTCTAAAAGTGAACACATAGCCTGATATCGACTTACACTGGTCCTTCTCTGATTTAAGATCTGAGAATTTGTAATCAAAGAAGATTTCGTCTTGCTTACTATTACAGCATTCAAATTTTCTCTTGTCCAGATTACTTTGATATCCTCCCACTACGCAAACCGCATAGTTGATATCAGGTTCTCGTTTTACAACATTGCATCTATAAAGCTTTCCACACTTGAAGTATAGGAAACTGCTTTGTCCTCATCTATCTCCTTCATGTGCTCGAAACACATACCCTTTAGATAGATGTATATCCTGTCTTTGAAAGGAAATAACCTTTCTCAGAATTATGCATGTTTAAAACAAACCATAATCGTATAAGATATCTAGGAGAAGTACAATGTTCTTATCCTTAGATCAAAAGATCTTAAGAACATGCTCTAACTTCTACTCAATCTTATATCTCGATTCATTTAGACAACCATCATCTTATGTCTGACAACATCTTTACATTGTTGCCAATGATAAAATGTTATCTACATAAAATCTCCGAGAAACACCACCTTGTTTCCATTACGTCTCCAATACACCTTTCGTCTATGCCTTTTTGATGAATCCATCAAATGGACTATCCCATCAATTCGAAAGTTCCACGATTTATAGCTTTGTTACAATCCATAAATGGATTTACTAAGCTTGTACTCTAAATGATCTAGCCTCTTAACAATAAACCTTATTGTTCTCCAAGCAGGCACATTTAGATCTAGTACTGCCCTTATGCAGAGCCAGGGATCGATTTCATCTTTACCAGATCCAGAGTTCAAAACTCTTCTAGTCTTATGAACATCTCCGGTGTTTAACAACCTCCCACTGCAATGGCGTCCTTGTGTATAACAGTAATAACAGTAGGTGCAGTGTGTGGTGTATTTCTACTCGGTTTGGCTGGTTCCTTGTCTTTGTCCTTTTTCTCATTCCAAGGTATTACGTCAGTTAGGGCTTTGTACTTCATCTAATAGTCTTCCTCTAAGAACCGGGCGATATACGTCCTTCTGGTTCATAGTACTATAGAACACACAATATCTTGTTCATCTAGGATATCCTACAACCATATTGAATATGCCGTTGTTTCCAGGAATATCCATAGAACATTGGTATTTCCGAACAACTTGTTCTTTTACTATTAGAATTCTATTTCTTATTTACTGACTCACCATCTCTACACGTAAGTGTATGGTGCAGTCATTTGAGACTTAATCTCAATCTTTGATTATGCTATGTGTTATTTAGATAGGTGATAGCCTCCGCGATTTTAGTCGCAGGCTTCCAATGGATATACTTAGAAGGTTCCCCATAATTGCTTTGTGACTAAAACACTTTGCTTTTATGGCACATCAAGCATCCTAATCCATTTTTCGAGTATTCTACTACTCGCACCTTTCTAATTACACATATGTCTGCATATATCATTGATCATTCTCAATACTTGTCCGAATTCTATCCTTTACCGAAAGGTATGCTTAGTTGTATTATCTTCCAAATTCGATTCTTAGGTCGGAAGGTCCATTCCTTCAACTATAATTGATCAAATCAATTTTGACCTTTTGAATCTCATTTGAATAAATACTACTAAGTATAAGAATTCACAAGTATAATGATTTAACAAGAAATATATCTAATAAGTAAAACAAGTTATAGAACGGTTTGTTGCATCGTGGTAGACTAAGGATTCATCATTCATATATTGCTATCTAATGTACCAGAATAGATAATACCCATTATTTCTTATCAAAATCATCAAATGATTAAAGAAATAAAATATCCATTCATAAATAATAGAAATCCAGAACAAAAACGTTCTTTCTAAAATAAAGGGTACATAATGCAATAAACTTGAAATGAAATCCTATTTAACTACTAAAGCAGATAAATGTCTTCCACTGCAACAACTGCCTCCTCTACAGCTTTTCCCATGTAGACTCGAATTCTTCTTCTCTAAGTCGCCGGGTTTTCTGGAACCCCTGCATTCAAAATGCACATACCGTCAGTGGTTCCATATCTACACACCAGAATTCTGGTAGATAATACCGCTGACTATGTTTTTACGACTAAAGAAAAATTCGTACCTTTGAGAGGACATTCAGACTTCCAGTGTCCAGACTTATTGCATCGGAAGCACTTGCCCCTTGGCTTTGCAGCCCCCACTCGTGGTCCACTCCTCTTGGCACCACTGGGTTTCCAGGCTTGCTTCCTTTTCTTTCCCCTACCTCCAACAGGATTCAAGCCTTTGGACTTGGTAGCTACAAGCGCTTGAGACTTGCCCTTCTTGTAGATCCCCTCTGCCGCCTACAGTTCAGTCAAGAGTTGCGCAAGAGTATAAGATAGTTTACCCATTATAGCTCATGCGAAACTGCTCAAAACTTGGGGTCAGAGACTGGAGTATGATGTCGACTTGCGTCTCAGCATCAATTTGAGCTCCTAGGATCTCAAGCTAATTCAACAGACTCATCATCTTAAGAACGTGCTCCCCTACGGGCGTTCCTTCAGACTGAGTAGTTGTCATGAGGACTCTCATGGCTTCTTGCCTTGCCGCACGATCTTGCTCCCCAAACATTTCTTTGAGGTTAAACAACATATCATAGGCAGTGGCCATCGACTCATGTTGGGTTTGGAGTACATTTGACATGGAAGCCAAAATATAACACCTAGCCATTTCATCAGCCTTTTTCCACTTCCGATATGCCTCTCTTTCCTCATTAGTTGAGGCAGCCGTGGGCTCAGCAGGGCACAATTCATGGAGTACAAATTTGTACTCTTCAGAAGTCAGGACAATGTCTAAATTTCTCCTCCAATCAATATAATTTGGGCCAGTGAGTTTATGCTCCTTGAGTATCACAGAAAGTGGGTTCATAGCTATTCTCTAAACCTATAAGCACATTTAAACAAACAATCAATTTAATATTCGATATTATCTCCCTCAAATAATATCATTAAATTACTAATTACATCTAAAATCCCATCAGGTAAGGCAAGCCACGTTCGTGTGGACGTTTACCCACCCAAATGATTTAGCAATTATATTTGCTTTGGTCGTACATCATTATAGCGTTACTTCGTTGGGAAGAATACTATAAAGCGTACCTAAGTGTAAACCATTACTCAGTACTAAGGTGAATCATTTGGAATTGCTACGTCACCGCAAGCCACGTTAGTGTGGACGTTTACGATAACTCACAATCCTTCATAATTCCCTATAACTGTCTACATCAACTATTTCCAAAAATCCCATTCAGCATAGCAAGCCACTTTCGTGTGGACGTTTACTACACCAAAAGACTTTTATAGTTGACTCCCAATTACTTGAACCATTCGATTTTCGTAAATCAAGACGCGAAGAATCATAAGTGAAACTCGAAGTTTCTAACCAGTGATTCACCATGCGAACAACCCTATCTCTCATTAGATGAGGGAGCCGAGCAGACAATCGATCCATCTTCAAAAGAATGGTACGAATGTCTCTAATTTGTGTCATCCACATGACCAAGTGGCTTTGGCTCCATTCCACTCCCCGGGGTGAGAATGAGTCGACTTGAAGTCAGTTTCAGAAAGACAAATTAGGCATTGTTTGATAGACTTAATCAATGTTTCTTGTAAAAGGAATTACAAGAATTCTCCTCCAATGACATATCTATATGAACTTCGAAAGCTCATAAATGTCACCAAGAGAACAGTAATGGAGACCATGGGAATGTTTCCATCCCCTCTCCCACATAGCTTTTTATAACAAAGGGATACACTATCTAATGCATAACTAAACACATAAGCATGCATACAAGTAATAAAACACATATCACATAGTCAAAATAATGCTAGAAAATTATTTTCCGACTATCATGGCTTTATTCCATCTCCGTATGCGTCTTCTAGTCTTCAGTCTTCGTTCTTGAATGCTCCATGTGACGAGAATATTAATCCCAATATTTAAATCTATTTATTTTCAATAAATCCAAAAGATACTCAATTCGAAAATTAAGTCAATCGAATAAATTAAAAAATAAAATTAAATATTATTAATATTTTTATTTATTTATTTTCCTATCTAATTCTATTAAATCTCTAGAATAATCTATCCAAGTTAAACTTGGAATATTCTAGAAGACTTCTATAATAGAATAAGGAAATAAAATAAATTAGGACTTTTCTACTTTCCAAAATTAATTAATTTCCATGTCCATGAAAATTCCCATAAAATAGGAATAATCAACTAGGAAATAAATCAATTTATTAATTAATTATTTTCCCATCTAATTCTATTAAATCTCTAGATTCTTATTCCAAGTAGGACTTGGAATATTCTAGAAGACTTCCATAATAGAATAAGGAAATAAATTAATTCCAATTAATTCTTTTCCTATCTCCATGAGAGTTCCCAAAAAAATAGGAGTACTCAAAATAGGAAAACTTGAATCAATTAGGAAAGTGAATCTTGGTAGGAGTAGTATGGGTTGGGGATCCCCACACCACCACCACCACCACCGACCGCCGCCACCACCGGAAGAGGGCACCGCCGCCGCCACCCCAGTCGGCCGGCCACCACCATACCGGCGGCAGCCCCCAGCTGAGGGGCGATCGACCCCTCCCAATGGCTTCGGTCATGGGGTCGATCATGGGGTTGATCGACCCCCCGGTTTTTCGTCCTCTTCGTCTTCTTCGTCACACGCGTTTTCCGGCGGTCGTCTCGGCATCGATCCAACGTAAATAAATTACATAATAATAAATTTACAATTCCGGTATCGATTCTATACATGAAATCGACCCTATACACTCTTCGGAAAACATAAAACAATAATAATAAATCTAAATTCGGTCAACCCCCGAATTTTTACTATTACAAGCATTCATCCACACAAAACGAATCTCGACATGTTCGAGAGTTTAATAATCATGGTAAAATTAAATAACAATTAATTAAACAATTAATCAATTAATTAACCATGATAGTCGAAATCCCTGCAAGGTAGAACGATAATTGAACACATACATGAACACGAAACCAAACGCTCTGATACCAGTTGTTGGAAATCGATATCCCGGGGTATCAAAAATTGCGGAACCGATAACCCCGACCGAAATCCCATCGCCGGAAACACGCGAACCACCAAACGGAACCGGGCACGACAAGAGAGTCGTCGCCGCGGGAAAAACCCGCGGCTAGAAACCCTAGCCGAGCCCCCGCCGGGGCTCGCGATCGCTGCCCTAGCGATCGCCGGGGATGCACGCGCATCCCCGTGGGGCTGTTCCGAACAGCCCCCGGCGGTGAGTCCGGCGACTCACCGCCACCGCCGAGGAGGGCGGTGCGCCCAGCGCACCCGCCGCGGCCCAGCCGCGGCTGCCCCCGCGATCGACCGTGAGGTCGATCGCATGCCCCGACGTCCAGCCGGGGCGTCCTCGTGTGGGCCCCGCGATCGACGCCCTAGGGCTCGATCGCACCCCTCGGCTCCCAGCCGAGGGTCCTTCGAACCTTCGCCAGGGATCTCGAATCCCCGTCCCCGAAGTTCATCGTTTTCCCGGATCGTGCGTTCATGTATGTATTACAATTTAATTCACATAAAATCACACAAGGGAGTTTATGATTTTACCTTTCGATTCGTTGTGCGGAGAAACGAATTCAATTGATGACCTTACGATCTTCCCACGTATTCCTTGCACTAGCTTGAACGTCGGGTGGGCGACGATCTTCCAAGCTTATGGATCCTCTTCAACTCTCTAGAATATCAAGTATGATAATCTTGTCTTATCAAAAAGTGAAGACCATGTAGTGCTTTTATAGGCTACGTAGGGGATCTAAAGGAGGTGGAATATTGGGCTTCCAATATTAATGATTAAATTGAGCCCAAGCCCAAATCTATTAATCTCCCATTAATATTAATTAATTTATTTTCCACTATATAAATTAATTGCACTCACAATATTAAACCATATTATATCAAATAATATTTCTCCGGTAGTATTATTTATTCCGTGTATTTAAGATTTAAATATCCATGAATAAAATTAATTTATTGCTAATTAATTTATTCATCTCTTGAATCCGAGACTAGTACCATTCAACCTTAATTATTGTGCGGAACGAATCCACTCATGAGGTTTACACAATAATTCCTTATGAACTCATCTCGGGGATATTATCAACCCTTCCGGGATACACTTTTCCGTCAAGTATTCACGGCATGCCATATATAAAATATAGTGACCCAACTTAACCGGTAATTATCCCAATAATTAAATCGGTTAATTCCTTTGGAAAATCAAAGTCACATATATTAAATATACACACCCGCAATAGTATCGGGGATTAAGAATAAAATACTCTGAGACTTGAATCGATTATCGCCGGCAATCCTAATCGATAAATCTCAAACGATCCGCCCAATACACCAAGTGTACAAGTGTGATAAAATAATTAAGACAAATTATTTTCTCTCTCACACAACGACTATACCGATGGATTGGTCCGTGTCCATCTAGGTCGTGAGCAACTGTTTGATTAAATACGAGTAACCGATAGTATGATCTTCTGTGTGGGCCCGCACACCATACTAACTACAACGTATAGAATCCAGGACTATATTTTGCATATATTTAATTATCAATAATTAAATGCAAACAATTGTTTATTAATTAAATAGATTAAATGCTATGATCGGGAGTTTACCGTTACTTAAATCTAGACATTAAGTACACAACTCCAACACCTACTCCACACGTCCAATATGTCAAATGATTTTTCTTCATGGGGTTTGCAAGGATAAAGCTTTTCCTCCAAATAAGACTCCAACTCGGTCTTCACAAAAATACTATCTTCTTCATCTTCGCCACTATAAAAATCAACCATGTAACCTGTTTCAGTGTCGTCGCTGACCTTTGCACTATCAGGTTGGGAAGATGAGACGGCTTGATTACACTTCTCATGGGTTGCCGAATACACATCAAAAAGCCCTTTGAGTGTATTTTCTACACGTTCTATCATGGAATAAGCCAAAATGTTGGCACGATCCGTGTCACTGTGATACATCTTTATATATATGGTCTTCAACTTTTTCATTTTGTACCTGGGGTCTAGCTCAAAAGCAACAGAGAGCAAAATATTTGGCTCTTTCTCAAGCCAATATTTGTTAAACTTGATCAACATCTCATTTGCCATGTCTCTAAGAAGCAAATTATTTTGTATTGAAGGATCTCTCAAGCACGCCACCACACGGTAAAGTTCACGAAGAACCACATTGGATGTACAATAGTTGTTGCCCGATAATACTTTCGTGACTGTATAAAATGGCTCCAAAAACCCATGAACAGTTTGAGCTATTTCCCAATCTTCAGGCATAGGAGGATCTTTGAAGTTTACATCACGAGCTTTCATGCGATCATAAGCTCTCCTGTAATGCAAGGCAGATTCAAGCATAAAATATGTAGAGTTCCACCTCGTACTTACATCTAAAGTTAGCATTTTTGCCCTCGGAATACCTTCTTGATCTGCACATTTTAAAAGCTCAAGTTTTCTCTTAGGACCCACCTTCATATATTTCACAGCTTCCCTTACTCTATGAATACAAGTCTTGATATTATTCAATATATCTTGAACCATCAAATTAATAATATGACCCCAACACCGAACTTGAACACTTAGTCCTTCAAGTAATAATGCACCTCTAGATGAAAAATGGTTGTGTAGAGATCTAGCAACAATATCATTTGCAGAAGCATTGTCCATAGTTATGGTACATATTTTTTCAATATTCCATTCAAATAGACAATTTATAATCAAATCGGCAAGATTCTCCCCTCAGTAACCACAACAAAATTAATTATTTTCTTATGGAGCATCCATTTATCATCTATTAAATGTGCCGTTAAAGCCATAAAAGGAACTCCTGAATCTGATGTCCAAGTATCTGTTGTCAAACACACTCTTGATTTGTTTTGCAAGAAAATCTTCTTAACCTTATCCTTTTCAAGATCATAGATTTTCATGCAATTATTTTTCACCGTATTCCTTGATTGAAACACAAACTTGGGATTGAGACTCTTAGCAAACTTTTGAAAATATTTATCCTCAACGATATTAAATGGCAACTCTCTCATAATTATAAACTCCATCAAATCATTTCGACTCACTTGCTGATCAAACTTCCAAATAACATTAGCAGGTTCTTGAGATTTACCTTTTGAAAAGTTGAGAAGTGTTTGTCCTTTCCCCTGTTCTGATGGCAACGTGAGTTTATACGGCACACATATTAGATCAAATATATGTCGTTGCAAATGAGTTGTTCCGTTGGTGCCGCCACAAGAAAATGTGTTCTTACGATAATTGCAAATGCATGTTGAGGATTCTGGCGGAATTCTCGTGAAATGATTCCAAACTTTTGATCGAAGTTGTACAACCCTTTTCCTTTTTTCCCCTTTCTTCGATTGTACATGCTCCTGTTGTTCTTCGATTTCAATTGTTGGTGCTTCAAAAATTATTTGTGAGCATATTGGCGGCTACGTCTTCGTTGATTTCGTTCGACATCTAATAAACAAAAATAAACTCTATTAAAATTTAATACCATTGCCAACAAAATTTAATAATATAAATCTCATAAAAAATAAACAATTACAGTGTTTGAAATAGACGTATAAATTGAAAAAAAGATCATACCTAGTATGAGAATTGAAAGAGATGGATAAGAGAGAAAGGACAAAGAAAAAAAAAATAGATTGATATTTGGTACTGTACTTGGTAGAAGATGAGACGCCACTTTTAACTTTTTAAGGGTCTTAATTCTTTTTGCAATGCTCAAGATAAGTGTTACGGTATTTTCTAGGTCAAATAATAATTATTATAAATTTATTTTTATTTATAAAATTATAATTATAATTAATTATTACATAGGGCCGGGCCTATATGAGGCCGAATTTATTAAAGCCCAAGCTCGGCCTATATATATTATGGGCTTCATTTTTCGGCCCAAGCTCGACTCGAACCTAATTTATATTAATCGAACGAGGCTTCTCTTAGGGCCGAACGAGCCGAGTTAGGGCTGGCCCGACCCGATTGACAGGCCTAGTTGCTGTACTCAATTGCTATGGTTGAAGCAAATGTTAAATGACTATCTCATCGAGAGTGCTCCATTGGTGCTGTTTTGTGATAATCAGAGTGCTATCAAAATCAGCGAAAATCCTGTCCAGCATTCAATAACTAAACACATCGACATTCGACATCATTTCATTAGAGATTTGGTTGATCGTGATATAGTCAGTCTACAGCATATTTCAACAGAAAAACAGCTCGCTGACATCTTTACCAAACCTCTTGACTTCGAGATATTTAAAACTCTACGAAATTCTCTCTGCATGTGTTCTCTTTAGGAGTTCACGAAAATTTTGAAGTCTGAAAGATTATTTTCTTTACTTCTGAATATGCACGCTGAATCGTCGTGGACTAGTATAATAAAGTTTAACATGGATTCGAGGCCGCTTTAGTCTTCGGACCCAAGTGTATTTATTCCTCTGAGTGCAAACATGTGAACTTGGCATATAACTCCCATAAGCTATCATTTGCATAGATCCATAATACCAAGTAACGGAGGCCGCCGGTTACCCCGGCTCCCCTCTTCGAAAGGTAGCACATGGGCGCCATAGTTTAAGATGCTCTTCAATCACACTTCGGAGATGCGGGATGATCCTCGCTCCCCTCTGACTGCTGTAATGAGCATCTGTTGCATTTCATTTAAAAGCTAAAAACTCATCTGGAGGACGCAGGTCGAACCTTGCTCCCCTCTGATTGTAGTAACGCTTGTCCCAAGTGGAGTGCCTTAAAAGTTCACCTTGCACTCATGAATTAAAATCTCTTGTGCGGTGCAAACTCATCAAATATGTTTCGACGAAACACGGCATGTATTCTTGTGATTGTGACGAAGGACAAGTTAAATGTCTATCAACATACTTCGGTCCATTCCAGCGGTTTTTAATATGAGAGATTTTTCATATACCTCAAAGTTGCTATCACCTCGTGTGACTTTTTTGGTTTTGGAAAATGATGAAAATGTGGTCTCTTTTCTGGGAAAATATTTGCTCTTCATTGCCTAATATCACCCCTCGAATCTCCACTAAAATATGTTTGGATGTTTGTAGTGTGTTGAACACTTGAATGATTAACTCGGGATGTGTTGTTTTTGATTTTGCATTTTTGTAGTTTATATCCAGCGCTACGTGGTTTACCATCTCTGAAGTCTAAATTTTGAGTGTAGCAACGCCCAACTTGCAAAGTTCAAGTGACATGTTTTTGGAAACACAAAATTTCTGGAGACTTGTCAAAATTTCGGAGAGCGCTAAAAACGGAGACTTCACAAAACGGAGACAACGCCAAATTCCGGAGAACATAAAAAACGGAGACTCTAGTTGCCTGTTTTTGGGTGACTCGAAGTGATGCCAAATCCGGAGACTATCAACTCAAGGCCTAAAAAACGGAGACTCACATTCCACAAAAACGGAGACTCACGCAACTGCCAAAACTGGAGAATGCTGTCGCCATTTCTTTTCGGAGACTATAGTCGCCAGTTCGTTTGGCGATGCCAAACTGCCAATAACGGCGACACACAAAAACGGAGATTCACCTCCAAAACGGCGACTCGTCCCCGAAAACGGAGACTCTCAACTTGAGTAAATTTCGGCGACTCGAACTTCGCAACTCAAACCGATGGCCCTCAACTAAGTTTTTCATGCCTTGGTTTGATTTTCATATTTCTTGTTTTTATCCTTATTTTTTTTATTATTTATTATTTTTGAAAATTATTATTTTAATAATATTTTCAAATTAATAAATTTTTGTTCGTCTTTTGGGCCTAATTTTTCTTCTTGAGATGGGATTTTTGCAGGTCTTGGACTGGGTATTTTTCATTCGGACGGGCGGCCCAAATTTTTCCTATATATAGGACCTCATGGAAACCTAATTCACTTGCGCTTACATCGAATTCTCTAACTCTCAAGTTCTCGATCTCTCAGCTCTCAACTGCATGTTCGGTGTTCGAATTCCTTAGGTTTTAGATTCTTGTTTTTCCGTCGCAACCGACGACTCTAGCTTTGCGCATCCGGCGCCCTGTCCTTCTTTTCGTGATTCAAGTTCGTTTTCGTGGTCTCACGATCTCGCAGCTGTCAGCTCTCAGTTCCTTACCTTTACTATGGCTGCCAAGAATTTCGATGATATGATGGCTGATATGACTGCGTATCTGAACGAGCAGTTTGAAAACGCCCCTTCTCCTAAGTCCAAGAAAGCAGCATATGATGAACTTAAGGCTCACTTGGACCAAGTTGATCGTCGCAAGGATTCTTCTGCTGAACCATCAGTTGACTTAACCAAAACTGCAACTCCTGCTCACTCATCTGCCCGCCAGCCGGGTAAAGATTGAAAATCAAAAGAAACGTCAGTCCGGATTTACAAGGGTGTTGTCAACAGGGCTGAATATAATCGGTTACTCGCAGCTGGCGAGATAACAATAGAGGGCAAGAAAAAGATCCTCAACTGCGACTGTGACTGCTGAAAAAGATCCTAAGTCCTTGAAACCTTCTGGCTCGGGAAAGAAACCGGCGACTCCAGCTGGGAGTGCCGAAGGCAAGAAACCGACTACCAGTGGAGGTGGTGTGAAAACCTTACCTCCGAAAAACTCTGGTGGATCGGTTGCGAAATCGAAAATTCACAGCTCGCAGAAACCACCAACTGTGCCTCACTCTTCGGGATCAGCTGGATCCCAAAAATCGACTGCCGGCTTCAAGTATATCTCGGAATACTCTGAGTGTCCGAAAGCTCACTCTCTTGATTTCTTCACCCCGACTGCTGAACGTCGCCATAAACTAATTCAGAAACTGCCGATCCATACTGATCGAACTATCCTCAAGGAGGACTATGAAAGGCATGGCATCACGGAATTTCTGAACAAGATGCACATGCTCAAATCTGTGAATCTTACGTACCGATACTCCATTCCAATTCTTTACAAATTCTACGCTAGCTTGTCCCCAGAATTTGCGGATCCGAAGAGTCGGTTGTTTGGCTGCTTTATATTTCGCAAAAAGTTGTACAAATTTCGTCCGTTCTCCATCAACAAATTTTTAGAAAGGTTGGAAGTTGAGTCAAATTGGACTTCACCATCAGCTGAGGAACGAGCTGAAGACTTGAAGGTCGGGACCTTCATTACACAGAAAAAGGCTAAGTCTGAACTGCCACCGCCGGCCAAGCTGTCGGCTTTCTATGGAATTTTGCATCGTCTCGGGATGTCAAACTGGATTGCTTATGAAGACCCAACGGAGATGAACCCGGACTTGATGCACCTTATCTTTCGCCTTGGCTGCGGCGAACAAGTCAACATTGGCCGAATAATTTTTAATGACTTGTGCAAAATTGCCAAGACAACCGATGAAACTATCATTCGGCAAGCTGAGTTGCCCGAGGAGAAAAGAATTCATCTCACTCATCCATGCCTGATCTATGGTATGCTTCATGACCAAGGTTTTGTTCCTGAAACCGAGTCTGAGAAAAAGATGAAGAAAAATGGGGCAGTGAAGATTACTGGCAAGTATCTGAATCCAAAAAAACGTGTCATCGATCTCCCTTGGTTTGCGACTGTCGACAGGAATGCGCTTCCTGGAATTATAACTCCACCTCCATCTCCACAAAAATCCAAGAAGCGTAAACCGGCAGCTAAGAAAGCTAAGTCTCCTCCTGCCAAACGTCAGAAAAATGAATCGACTTCTGCAGCTGATGAAGCAAAACCTCAACCTGAACAGCAACCAAGATACGTACCTCGCGGTTTTGGTCCTAACTCTGGAATTCTGTCTTATCAAAATCCTTATCATCCTATCCACAGTCATCGTGTTGTGGTTCCATCAGCTTGTGTCCAAGAGTTCTACGCTGACACTCTAACTCTTGAAAAGCGTCAAGCCGAACACGCGCTGGCTTACAACAGAATGATCGATGCTAAGAACAAGCAGAAGTTATCTTTTGTAAAACTTCAACGTGAGATCCAACAAGGGGGAGGACTCGGTGATGTTGGAACTCCCGATGCAAGTTTGAAGGATACTTTTATTTTGAAGATGGTTAGGGATGCTATCCAGGAAGCTCATGTGCAGCTGTCCAAAGGAAACCACATAACTGTCGAAAGTTTTGTTGATGACGGTGAGAAAACGGATGACGATATTTTCGAAGGTGTGATGAATATTCGAGACAAGGAAAAAGCGAAGGTTGGTGAAACTTCGAATCCAGAGGTGTCGAGAGCGATGCCGTCTGATGGACTCAAAGATCAGGATGATGATGATGATGATGTCAACGTTCTTGATGTTGAAGATGATGATGGTAATGATCTCGGAGAGTACGAGATTTTTGGTCTGGGTGATGAGTCTGATGGGGATGAGAAAGAAGACTCAAGTTCGGATGATGGCTTCAGCTATGGCGACGATGAAGAAGAGATGATCGAGAGCCCAGAACGCGATCCAACTCCCACTGGCTCGCCGAAAGAATGAAGTCCAAGTTCTGTTTCTATTTCCTGTTTTTCATAACTCTTGAACACGTTTTCGTACTTTGGTTTTTGCATGCATCTAACTCTGGTTTCATTCATGCATAGTTTTTCATATTTCTTTATCTCTTGAATATTGTTTTGATTCGGCACTTGGTGCAAACTTGATATTCTGGTTTGAATTTTTATCTAAGTTTTCTTGTTGGCTTGATAATTTGTCTAAGTATTTTTATGGTTTTCATTGATTGTATGATTGATGTTTTTCCATGTTTTTACTTAGTTACTTTTTGGTGATATATTTGATTGAGGGGAGATACTTGTATCTCGTTTTACTTAACCTTGTTTTTGTGAGTTGTGCCAAAAAGGGGGAGATTGTAAAAGTTGGTTTTGGCGACAACGTATTTTTGTACTTGTGTTTTTGGGTTTGTGTTTTTGATTTCAGGATTACAGGTTAGGAATCCGAAGTCAACATCCTCGCGCATGGAAACGGAGATTTGAGTCTCCGCTTTTGGAACAACATAGAAACGGCGACTGGAGTCGCCGAAATGGGCCGTGCATGAAAACGGCGACTCGTGTCGCCGCTTTGGAGGATGACACAGAAACGGCGACTGGCGTCGCCGCTTTGGACAAGGACATGGAAACGGCGACTCGCGTCGCCGCATTTGGAGTGTTGCGGAAACGGCGACTGGAGTCGCTGTTTATGGTGCAAGGGTCAAATCCAGCGACAGGCGTCGCTGCTTTGATGCTTTGAAGAAACGGCGACTCCAGTCGCCGTTTTTTGTGCTTCTGATGATTCCAGCGACTGGAGTCGCTGGTTTGAGGGCATGCATGATATCCGGCGACAGGAGTCGCCGGTTTGGACTTTTGACGCTCTTTCAACGACTCATGCATCTTGACGTGGTTTCAAAGACGAAGTGCTTTTGACGTGATTATTTTCACCAAGTACTCAGTTCAAGGAAATGAAGAATTGTTCCAAGTTTACTACTTCAAAGATATCGACGACCATGAAGACGATGAAATTCTGAAGCTTCAACACTTAGAGTTTTTCACAAGAAATTTAAGATGAAGAATTGAGATCGATGGAGTCAAGATTGAAATTGAAGTTTGATTTTGAAATTGAAGATTCAAGATTCGAAGATTCAAGAATCAAAGATTCGAGATTCCAAGATTCAAGAATCCAAGTTCTACAATAGTGATGTCATCCATGGAGAAGTGACATAAGCCAAGCATGTGACGAATGAGAATGTGCCACGTCATCACCTCACATGTGCGGGCTGCCCTTATATACCCATGGATTTCCATTTCATCACTTGACGATTTTGAGAGAATGAAATCTGATTTTTAGAATCGTAACCGAGAGCTTCGAGCTTCGAGTTTGTGTAGTAGCTTTTGCGCCGTGTGCCAAGATTAGAGTTAGGAGATTTAGCTCTAGGTACTCGTGTGCTAGATTGCAAGTTAGTGGGAGTTGTTGCGACACTCGGGAAACTTCTTGTAATCGTTTTGCCTACCATACTCTTCAAGTGTAATAGTTTAGTTTTGTTGATCAATGAAATGAAAACTATTACATAACTTTGTCTCCACTTTTTATTCTACGAATTGTGTGAGTGTTTACTTTGACGGAAGCTGCTGTATGTGAGTTCAAGACCAATTTCTCGAAAAATTGGTATCCTACGCTGAAGGCGTAATTTCAATTTAGTTTAGTTTAGACCATTCATTTTATTTTAAGGTCTTGAAACTGAACTGAACTAAACTGAAATGAACCTAACTAAACTAAACTTACTGACTTAAACCTGATCATTTGGACTTATTATCAGTTTGTTCAGTTCAATTCAGTTCAGACTCATTCAATTCAGTTCAGTTTTATTCGGACCTATTGAGTTCATTTGAGTTCAGTTCAGATATCTTAAGTTCAGTTCAGTTGAGTCATTTTTTTCCTTATTTCAATATTTTAAAATTAAAATCAATTTAACTTAATTTTAGTTCAATTCAAACCTATTATATTCACTTGAATTCAGACATATTAAATTCAGTTGAGTTTAGTTCAAACTAATTAAGTTCAGTTGAGTTCAATACAATTCTATTAAGTTTAGTTCACTTCAGTTGAGTTTAGTTCAACAGTTAGTTGAGCACTGAAATGAACTTAATTGGTCTTAACTGAACCGAAGCAAACTGTGAATAAGTTCAAAAAAGCAGGTCCTTAATGTTGATAATTATTTACGACCTATTCTTTTGGATTTATTCTCAGTTCACTTCAATTCAGTTCATACTCATTAAATTAAGTTCAGTTCACTTCGGTTCAGTTCAATTCAGACCAGTTTAGTCTGAAAGAATAAGTCTTAATGTTGATAATGATTTAGGACATGTTTTTGGACTTATTCCCAGTTTAGTTCAGTTCAGTTCAATTCAGTTTCATTAAGTCAAGTTCAATTCATTTCAATTCAGTTGAGTTCAAACATATTAAGTTCAGTCGTTTAATTTTTAATTTTTATTATTATAATTTCAATATCTTAAAATTTAATTCAATTGAACCTAACTTTAATTTATTTAAGTTCATACCTATTCATATCATTTCATTTCAGTTCAGACCTATTAAATTCATATCAGTTAATTTTAGTGTATTTCAGACCTATTGAATTCAGTTCAGTTTAGACAATTCATTTTGTTTTAAGGTCTTAAAACTAAACTCAAATAAACCGAAATGAACCTAAGTCTTAATGTTGATAATGATTTAGGACATGTTTTTGGACTTATTCCCAGTTTAGTTCAGTTCTGTTCAATTCAGTTTCATTAAGTCAAGTTCAATTCATTTCAATTCAGTTGAGTTCAAACATATTAAGTTCAGTTTAGTTCAGTCGTTTAATTTTTAATTTTTATTATTATAATTTCAATATCTTAAAATTTAATTCAATTGAACCTAACTTTAATTTATTTAAGTTCAGACCTATTCATATCATTTCATTTCAGTTCAGACCTATTAAATTCATATCAGTTAATTTTAGTGTATTTCAGACCTATTGAATTCAGTTCAGTTTAGACAATTCATTTTGTTTTAAGGTCTTAAAACTAAACTCAAATAAACCGAAATGAACCTAACTAAACTAAACTTACTGAACTTAAGACCTGTTCATTTGGACTTATTCTCAGATTGCTCTGTTCAATTCAGTTTAGACTCTATCAATTCAGTTCAGTTTTATTCGGACCTATTGAGTTCATTTGAGTTCAGTTCAGACTTCCTAAGTTCAGTTCAGTTGAGTCATTTTATTTTTTATTTATTTCAATATTTTAAAATTAAAATCAATTTAATTTTAGTTCAATTCAGACCTATTATATTAAGTTGAGTTCAGACTTATTAATTTCAGTTCAACCTATTAAGTTCAGTTGAGTTCAATACAATCCTATTAAGTTTATTTCACTTTAATTGATTTCAATTCAGACAAGTTTAGGTCAACAGCCAGTTGAGCTCTGAACTGAATTTAATTGGTCTAAACTGAACTGAAGCAAACTGATAATAAGTCCAAAAATCAGGTCCTTAATGTTGATAATTATTTAGAACCTATTCTTTTAGATTTATTCTCAATTCCTTTCAATTCAGTTCAAACTCATTGAATCAAGTTCAGTTGAGTTTAGTTTAGTTGAGTTTAGATCTATTAAGTTCAGTTATTTAATTTTTATTTTTTTTAGTTTTTAATTATAACATTATTGTTATTTCAATATCTTAAAATATAATTCAATTAAACTTAATTTTATTTAAGTTCAGATCTATTAAGTGTAACTCTGTTCAGTTCAGTTTAGACTTATTAAATTCATTTCAGTTCACTTCAAAGTTCAAACATATTAGGTTCAATTCATTTCATTTTTTTTATTATTTCAATATTTTAAAATTAAATTAAATTGAACTTAATTTCAGTGTTGTTCAGTCCTATTAAGTTCAGCTCAGGTCATTTTAGCGTTTCTGTCCAAGAGAATATGTCTTTAATAGGTTTGAACTGAACTTACTGAACTTAGGGGGTGTTAATTCTCATTTCAATCTATTAAGTTAAATTCAGTTCAGACTTATTTAGTTCAGTTTAGTTCAATTCATTTCAGACCTATTAAGTTTAGTTCACTTGAGTCATTTTTTTTATTTCAATATTTTATAATAATTCAATTGAACTTAATTTTAGTTTAGTTCGTACCTATTAAGTTCAGTTGATTGCAGACCAACTCATTTTGTTTCAAGGTCTTGAAACTGAACTGAATTAAACTAAACTAAAATTAACTAATTTATTCTCAGTTCAGTTCACTTCATTTAAGATTCAATAAACTCAGTTCAGATCTATTAAGTCCAGTTCAGTTCAACCATTTATTTTATTTTTAAATATTTTAAAATTAAATTAAATTGAATTTAATTTCAGTTTAGTTTAAATCTATTAAGTTCAATTCAATTTTATTTAGCAAGTTTCAGTCCAAAAGAACATGTATATATCTGAACTAAACTTACTGAACTTAGAACGGTTAATTCTCAGTTCGCTCAGTTCACTTCAGTTCAAACTCATTTAGTTCAGACCTATTATATTCGGTTCAGTTTAGACATATTAAGTTCAGTCATTTATTCGTTGTTGTTGTTGTAATATTTTTAAATTAAATTAAATTTAACTTAATTTAAGTTCAGTTTAGTTAAAGACTTTTGAATTCAGTTCAGTTCAGACCAATTCAGTTCAATTCAATTAAGTTTAGTTCAGTTCAGTTTCAGTACAAAAAACAAGTATTTAGTCCAAAAGTTTTTTCAATTTTACACATATGAATAAATTATTTTTATAGCATCACTTAGGAACGGTTATTTTGGACTTATTCTATGTTCACTTCAGTATTCATTAAGTTTAGTTCAGATAATTTAAGTTTAGTTCAGGTAAATTAAGTTCAGTTTAGTTCAGATCTATTAAGTTAATTTTATTCATTTAATTATTTATTTATTTTATTATTTTAATTATTATTATTTCAATATTTAAAAATTAAATTAAATTTAACTTAATTTCACTTTAGTTCAGACTTATTAAGTTCAGTTCAATTCAGTTCAATCAATTTCAGTCCAAAAGAGCATATCCTTAATGTTGATAATGATTTAGGTTCTTTTCTTTTGGACTTATTCTCAATTCGCTTCATTTTAGATCCATTAAGTTTACTTCAATTCAATTCAATCATTTAGTGTTTTTTTTTATTATTATTATTTCAATATTTTAAAATTAAATTCAATTGAACTTAATTTCATTTCGGTTCAGACCTATTAAGTTCAGTTTAGTTTAGTTCAGTTCAATTCAGAACTATTAGGTTTAGTTCAGTTTAGTTCAACAATTTTTAGTCCAAAAGAACATGTATTTCATTCGTAATTAATATTATACTTATATATTATTTCTGTAATTTAATGGATAATAAGATATAGTTTCAAACACAAAAAATTGATTATTTATTAATTTAATTTTGTTAGAATAGTTAATAAACTTCTAAAGTTTGAATTTAAAAAAAAATTAGAGAGATAAATGAAATAAAAACAAAATTTTTATTTAAAAATTTTGTTTTTGTAATTATTCAACTATTCACCATTTATAATTTAGACGGGTTATATGATTTAAAAGATAAATGAAAACATTATAAAATATTATTAAAACATATTTTCAAGTTTTTTTTTGCTTATCATTTTAAAGAAAATTGATAATATAAACAAAAGAATTATTTTAATAATTAAATTTTATTAACAATACAATTATCTTTTATAATTTACATGAAATATATGTTTCAAGGAAATGAAAAAAATGTTGTAAATTAATATTTGAATACATTTTCAAAACATATTAAATTCAATATTTATTCATTAAATACGTAATTGTTTGAAAAAAAATTCTTAATTTTCTAATTTATTTTGCGTTTCATATAAATATTTTAAATTATAACCTTAAATTAATAAGTCGGTAATCCAAATGTCAATCTTTAACTGAATTTAATAGAAAATTTAAAAAAAATATTTTTTACAATAATAATTAATATTTATTTTTTAAAAAATTAATTTTGTTCGATGAAATTAATTCATTTGCACTCTTATCATAATAGAGTAATAATTAACTAAGTAAAAATACACTAATTAAAAAAAATGTTTGTAATGAATATTAATATAAAATTTATTTCTATGATAATACTTATAATTCAATTATTTGTTTTTATTTAGTATTAAATAAATTACATTAAATATTACCGTGCATCGCACGGACAAGTTTTACTAGTTTCCTCAATTTATAAGATTCGGGGGAAAATATATATAAAGGGAGAACTTTTGATAGAAAGGGAAAGACGGGAGAACACAACGGGGATACGTAGGGTTTGGAGTTGGAGTAAATCTGAGGTCGGGGGCACGGCGATTACTCGGTCGAAATTCTAACACGCTTCGAGAGGTAGGGATGTTAACCTTGCTTTTGTTTATCATATGGAGTTCTGTGTAAATTGATATATATGAATTTAAATTATTTATGAGATGGAGTAATATCGATCTCGTAGTCGTGAATAGATCTTGTCTATAGATCTGAACTTATGGAGTTGAAAGGTAGGGACCAATGTTTATTGTTGCTGGAGTATAACTTCTTCTTGCCTAATCAGTACACACACATCCCTCGAATTCATAAAGTATGATTAAGGGTAGGGGTTAGCCTAATTAATTGAATCAGTTGATTATTGGGACATGAATACTCGTAATATGATGAAAGGTGTATGTGGTTTATGATTTATCTGCTAATTAATCGGCTAAGTTATTTGGGTCTACTGAGGATCCAAGGAAGAATGTCCAAATATGGTTTTGGTTAGGAAAATATACTTCACATGAAAAATGTTTTTCTAAATACTTGCGTAGTTGTCTCCTGTGTATCATGTATTTGTTGATAAATGAAAATATCTAATTAATTGCAACTGAGAATACCATAAATCTATGGTCCAGATTATTCTAAATGTGTGTGTTAGTAAAAGGAAGCATGATTAAATAAAAAGTGACTTTTTATACTTAATTATTTGGTTGTTGCGTTACTGTAGCTAATTTAGTTAGGAAGTATATGAATGGTTTTTGTTTTGTGCATGCATGTGAGGTATGTAATGTGTTTGAGTGGTTGGCAGAATGTACAAACTGTGCATAAAGTGCGTGAGCATACATGAGTGTATGCATAGGTAAATGGTGAGGAAATTAGTTGAAAAGAGAATGATGTAATGGTCCAAAGGATCATATGCATATACGAGAAAGGTAAGTAAGGGTTATATTTATCGTTTAATACATATGTGTATGTTGCCCGAAAGAAGACGTGTCCGAGAGGAGACATTTATTATATATGTGAAGCCCTAAAGGAGGCATGCCCTGGAGGAGGCATTTGAACCGATAATGTAATCGAAGAGGTATGTCATAGAGGAGACATTTTTAAAGGAAAGATAAAATGGGGAATTCTCTATGAATTTGTATGTATTGAATGTTGAGAGTCGTGCATCATAGGTTGCACTTATGTGAGGAGATTAAGAGTAGAGTTTATTTCGTCCTGCTGAGTTGTTGAACTCACCCTAAATCAACGTGTTGTTTTTCAGGTACCAATCACTACAAAAAAACCAGGGAATCCCTTCCCTACGGCATTCCCTACGGGAATCATATTCAGAGTTCCCCTACGGCATTCCCTACGGCCCCAGCCGTAGGGGTGACTCCCGTAGGGGATTCCCGAAGAGAACTGCGCGCGGCGCATAACTTCCCTCCAAGATTCCCTACGGGGTCCCCTACGGCTAGCCATAGGGAAATTGTCCCTACGGCACACGCCCGTAGGGGAATAATAAATCTCCTAAATCTCCGTAGGGGTCCCCTACGACTATTTCCTAGGGGAGAATTGAAAAATATTCCCTACGGCATTTGCCATACGGGAATTGTTTTTTTTTTTTTAACTATTCATTTATATAATAATAAATTAATTAAATATTATTATAAAATTACGCTAAATTATTTGAAATGTTTTTTTAAACCACTATTTCACTAAATAATAAATTACAATTAAAGTTTTTTTAACTGTTTACGTACTACGCAATTATACAACTACGCAATTATAATTTTATAAAAATAATTAATTACAAAAATTATACAATTACGCTACGCAAAAAATTACGCAATTTTATAAAAATAATTAATAACAAAAATTATACAATTACCCAAAAAACTACGCAATTTTATAAAAATAATCAATTACAAAAATTTCGCAATTTAATATATTTAAATGGTGTTTTATTTAAAATTAGCTTTGTTAAATCACTATTTATATTTATAATTTGATATATATATTGTATTTTATCTTATTATTACATTATACTACATAATAAATATAGGTTAATGAATACATATATATTATCTTTTAAAAATTTTACATATAAGTCAGATAGCCCATCGGTTATCTTCCTCCTCTTCACTCATGAGGTCCAAGGTTCAAATCCTGGGCTATGCAATACACATTATTTCAATGAAAAAAATAAAAGTAGTATTTCTTTTATAAACATTGAGTTTATTTCAATAAAAAGCAGGATGTTATTCACTGCCGCTTTCCTTTTGAGAATCGCTTTCATAAATTGAGGAACTTCATTTAATTTTAAATTTAAACTCCTTTATTTATTTATCTTTTGTTGACTTTATTTTTGGCACAATGAAGTTTTAGGGTATTTCCATTTAAAATAATAACTTATTTATTTACTACTTAATTATTTTGCAAAATAAAAGTCGGGGCGTTACAATGTGGTATCAGAGCAGATGCCGACCGAAATTGTGGAAACTAAGTGGCATGCGGGACCAAGTGCTTCACCCAGAAGTTGGTGAGAGTACCCGTAGGGGCCACCTCTAGAATCCTGCACGGATGGTTGGTCCTGGGAAAGGAAAGGCGCACAACGAGGACGTTGCGCATAAAAAGGTGGGGTGATTGTAACGCCCCAGAAAATTCACAGGCTTAAAGGAATTGAATATGCTACTCATACCAACAGATGCATCTTCTTTTCTGGGAATCCTCCTATAAGAACTCCAAAGTTAAGCGTGTTGGCTCTGCAGTAATTCTAGGATGGGTTACCCCCAGGGAAGTCTCCCGGGTGCGCACGAGTGAGGACAAAGTGCGCTGGAAAAGACAAGTGTTGGTACAGTGGGGCCAGGATATCAGTCCCGAAGGCAGTCATTGGTAATCGAGCCGGCCCATTAGGGTCGGGCTTCGACCCCTCAACGGGCCGGGGCGTTACAAATGGTATCAGAGCAGGTGCCGACCGGAATCGTGGGAACTAAGTGTCTTGCGGGGCCAAGTGCTCCACCCAGAAGTTGGTGAGAGTACCCGCAAGGGACATTCCTTCACGGATGGTAGGTCCTGGCAAGTAAGACGCGCAACGAGGACGTTGCGCATAAAAGGTGGGGTGATTGTAACGCCCCAGAAAATTCAAAGGCTTAAAGGAATTGAATTTGCTACTCATACCAACAGATGCATCTTCTTTTCTGGGCATCCTCCTATAAGAACTCCAAAGTTAAGCGTGCTTGCTCAGGGGTAATTCTAGGATGGGTGACCCCCTGGGAAGTGTCCCGGGTGCGCACGAGTGAGGACAAAGTGCGATGGAAAAGACAAGTGTTGGTACAGTGGGGCCAGAATATCACTCCCGACAGCAGTCATTGGTAACCGAGCCGGCCCATTAGGGTCGGGCTTCGACCCCTCAACGGGCCGGGGCGTTACAGTATCGGTTGTCCAGTTATGCAGAAAAGGAGGATCATGTATCAACCTAAGAGGTTTGCACAATCTTATGGTGTGTATAATGCTCTAATGGTGGAAGAAGAAGGTGCGAATGACAAGTTATTGTTGCTAATTTTGAGGTGGAGTTGTTCAACTTCTCTTAGGAAACACTTATTACTTTCTGTGGAGAATTGCCCATTAGGGTCGGGCTTCGACCCCTCAAAGGGCCGGGGCGTTACAGTATTGGTTGTCCAGTTATGCAGAAAAGGAGGATCATTCATCAACCTAAGAGGTTTGCACAATCTTATGGTGTGTATAATGCTCTAATGGTGGAAGAAGAAGGTGCGAATGACAGGTTAGTGTTGCTAATTTTGTGGTGGAGTTGTTCAACTTCTCTTAAGAAGCACTTATTACTTTCTGTGGAGAATTGCCCTGCGGCAGGGTTAAAGACCGCAGCAGCCAGGGCAGCAGTGTCTTATGCAAGGGCATTGGGAAGTCTCATACATGTTATGGTGTATAGCAGGCATGGTATTGACCATGTTATGGGTGTGATATCGAGGTTTATGAGCGGGAGTCGCTGGTGGCAGTTCAAAGGGTGTAAATGTAACCATTGTTTACGGTTTTATGTCCATGAAGATGGAGGTCAGGGATGATGCTCGAATTGGATGTGGGGATGTTTATTTTGGTAGTCTCGATACTAGAAAATCAACAAGGACTGTTGTTGGTGTAGCAGCCGTTGCGGCAGGGGTTACACATGGAGAAGATGTTGGTGCAAGGCGTACCAAGGAGGATTGGTTTGAATTTATGATTCTTACCACCCCTAATCTACTCAAGGAGAAGCAGCAGGGCCTGATATCTGTCCAAAAGAGGCATATGGTTTCCTCTATTTCCAAGTGGAGGCAGAGAATACTATTGTCTAGGCAGAGGCAGTAGGGTTTACCGTAGAGCCGAACTCTACAAGTAGCGTGTGGTGTAACTACCGGAAAGCATAACATTGAAGCATTCAGTTGTTAGTGTGGTAGGGTACAGGCATGACAGGGTCTGCCATATGGCATGGCAGGGGCAGAGAACGTTCTTCTACTGTTAAAACAAGATGAAGCGGTTATGCTAAGACTCTTGTCATGGTGACGTGATGCATGCAATTGTGTTTGAAGCACTACAATGTTAAGAACTGCAGTACTAGGTAGACCCGTAGTGTAAATAGCGTTGGGTCTATGTACTTTGATTATATGTCAACACAATAAAGAGGTTCTTGAATGATGTCATTATATTCAAATAAGTTTGAACACTTCAATCAAACATCTACAAGTCCTTACGAACTTATAGAAAGGTCACACGACCAAAAACTAAGTCTAGTAGTTCAAAGTCCTAGCGGCCTATGAACTTTCAGACTAAACAACTACACTTCGAACTCCTTCTAGCGAACTCGTTCTAAGTGTACTACAGCAGAGTGAACTACCGGGGTCTCTAGCGAAGTCCCTCGGTTACAATATTTCTCTCTCTAGAAATTCCAAGTAAAAGTGTTCAAGTTTAAAAACAATCTAGCGACTATTTATAGACCTCGTGAGTGAAACCCAATGGGCTTCCGGAAATTGCGCTTAATGGGCCGAGCCCATATTCCAACACTGACATTGTTCTCGTTTCTTTGTCTCTCGCGAGCCTTCGAACCTTCGAACTTGGAGTGCATAGCATCTCGATGATTGTCCAACTGTGAGTTCGAAGCCCTCTAGCAAGGCCTTCTCACTCTTCGCGCTTCTGGCTTCATTACCATAGCAGGATGAACTCCAGAGCTAACAGCTACAACACTCTTTTGGTGGACGGTGTCAACAAGTTCGAAGACCCTTGCTCCTTCGAACTTCCGGGGACTTGTAACAGGGAGGCTTCCAAGTCCCACAGTGGCTACAAGTTTGAGGACCAGGAGGACTTCGTGATGGAGTTGTATACTTAATGTCTAGATTTAAGTAACATCTGAACTCCGTCTAAAGCATTTATCCTATTTAATAATAAACAATCATTTGCATTTACTGCAAACCATAGTCCTAGATTATACACGTTGTAGTTAGTATGATGTGCGACGTCACACGGAAGATCATACTATCGGTTACTCGTATATAATCGAACAGTTGCTCACGACCTAGATGGACAAGGATCAATCCATCGGTATAGTCGTTGTATGAGTGAGAAAATAATTGGTCTTGATTATTTTATCATACTTGTACACTTGGTGTATTGTGCGGATCTGCTTGAGATTTATCGATTAGGATTGCCGTTGATAATCGATTTAAATATCTGAGTATTCTATTCTTAATCCCTGATATTATTGCGGGTGTCTGCATATAATATTAGTGACTTTGATTTTCCAAAGGAATTGACTGATTAGAATAACCGGTCAATTACCGGTAAAGTTGGGTCACTGTATTTTATGTATGACATGCTGTGAATTCTTGACGGGAAAGCATGTCCTCGAAAGGGTTGATAATGTCCCCGAGATGAGCTCATAAGGATTATCATGTAAACCTTGCAAGTGGATTTGATCCGCATGATAATAAAGTTGAGTGGTACTATTCTCAGAATTATAAGAGATGAATAAATAATATTAGCAATAAATATAATTTATTCATTGACATTTATATCTTAAACATGCGGAATAAATAATACTACCGGAGAATATTATTTTGATATAATATGGTATAATATTGAGAGTGCAATTATATTTATATAGTGGAGTTAATTAATATTAATGGATTAATAGATTTGGGCTTGGGCTCAATTTAATCATTAATATTGGAAGCCCAATATTCCACCTCCTTAAGGTCCCCTTACGTAGCCTATACAAGCACTCCTATGGTCTTCTCTTCTTTCATAAGTCTCAAGACACAATTCTAGAGAGAGAAAGTAGAGAGAGAAGGTGATCCACGAAAGCTTGATAGATCGTCGCCCACACGACGTTCAAGCTAGTGCAAGGAATACGTGGGAAGACTTCAAGGTCATCAAAAGTTCTTCGTTTTACCGAACAACGAGAACGAGGTATAAATCGTAAAACCCTCATTATGATTTTATCGTTCTATTTATCGTGAAAATACCGTAGAACCAAGATCCGAGGGATGAACCCCGGAACGAGGATCGACCGGCGGTGGTGGTCGAAGACCACCGGACCGCGGTGGTCGGAGGATCCCCGTTGGGGATCGCTGCCGTGAGAAGCCCCGGCTGGGAGCCGGGGATGCGATCGAACCTAGGGTTCGATCGCGGGGTGCTGCGGGCTCGACCCGCAGCCGCTCGCGCGTTGCTGCGAGGATTCCCGTAGCGGCTCGCGTGAGCGAGCTACCCTTCACGGGCAGCGAGTCAAGGACTCGCTGCGGGGCTGCTACGAGCAGCCCCGGGGATGCTACGAGCATCCCCAGCGATCGCACGGGGCGATCGCGAGCCCCATCGTGGGGGCTCGGCTGGCAGCCGCGGGTTTACCCGTGGCGGTGTTCGGTCGGGCCTCCGGTCACGTGGGGTGCTCGTGGTTTCTCCGGCGATCGGCATTTCGATCGGGTTGTCGGTTCCGCAATTTTTACAATCCGGATATTCCATCTCCAAAGGATTTCGGTCAGAATTAATTAGATAATTTATTTAATTAAATTTATTAATTCTGGGATATCGATTTCCAGCAATTGGTATCAGGGCATTGGTTTTAGTTCACGGTATTTTTCGATAAATTGTTCTACCTTGCAGGGTTTCCGATTATTGTGGCTAGATTTAATTTTAATTAATTAATGTCATGATATTATTCTCTTCATTATTAAACTCTCGGTGATGTCGATATTCGTTTGTGTGTGGTGAATGCTTGTTCTTATTTTTCCGGAAATTGTATGAGGTCGATTTCATGTAAAGAATCGATACCGGATAACATAGTAATAAATTTGTAATTTATTTTACGTTGGATCGAGGACGAAACGACGACCGGAAAAGTGTGACGGAGGAGACGAAAGAGAGGGTTAGGGCTCGGTTCGGCTATCCCCATAGCCGAACCATGGATCGAGCGCGTGAGGGCCACTCGACCGCATGCTCGGGGCGAGACCACCGGTGGTGGTGGCCGCCGGCTAGGCGGTGGCGGTTGGTGGTGGTGGTTCTCGGCTTGGCTCGGGGATAGACCGGAAATCCCCATTCCGTGTTAATCCCGGTAAAGATCCTATTCCTAATATAATTCGGTTTTCCTAATATAATTATTCCTATTTTATGGGAATTTTTATGGATTAGGAAAAGAATTATTTTTCCTAAGTTAGTTCGGTTTTTCCTATTTTGAGTATTCCTATTTTTGGGAATTCTCATGGAATAGGAAAAGAATTAATTTGTAATTAATTTATTTTCCTTATTTAATTATTCATTTATGGAATTTTTAATGGATTAGGAATATAGTTAATTTGGAAAGTTTAGGAGTCCTAAATTAATTTTTCCTTATTTAATTATTTCTTTATGGAATTTTTAATGGATTAGGAAAGGAATTAATTTGGAAGGACTAGGAGTCCTAAATTATTTTATTTCCTTATTTCATTATGGAAATCTTCTAGAATATTCCAAGTGGGTCTTGGATAGGATTCTAGAGATTTAATGGAATTAGAAAAGGAAAATAAAAATAATAAAAATATTAATAATATTTAATTTTATTTTTGATTTATTCGATTGACTTAATTTTTGAATTAAGTAACTTTTGGATTTATTAAAAAATAAATGGATTTAAATATTGGAATTAATATTCCCGTCACATGGAGCATTCAAGAACGAAGACTAAAGACAAGAAGACGCATACGGGGATGCGATAAAGCCATAATAGTCGGAAAATAATATTCTAGTATTATTTTGATTATGTGATAATACTATTTGCTTTATTTCATGTATGCATGCTTATGTGTATTTATTTATGCATTAGATAGTGTATCCCTTTGTTATAAAAAGCTAAGTGGGAGAGGGATTGGAAACAATGCCATGGTCTCCATTGCTGCTCTCTTGGTGACTTTTATAAACTTTTGAAGTTTATATAGACAAGTTATTGAAGGAGAGTTCTTGTAATTCCTCTTACGAGAAACATTAATTAAGTCTATCAAACAATGCCTAATTTGTCATTCCAAAACTGATTTCAAGTCGACTCATTCTCACCCCGGGGAGTGGAATGGAGCCAAAGCCACTTGGTCATGTCGAGGACACAAATTAGAGACTTTCGTACCATTCTTTTTGAAGGTGGATCGATTGTCTGCTCGGCTCCCTCATTTATGAGAGATAGGGCTGTTCGCATGGTGAATCACTGGTAAGAAACTTCGAGTTTCACTTATGATTTTCCACGTCTTGATCTACAAGATTAAATGAATCAAATAATTGGATGTCAATTGTAAAAATCTTTTGGTGTAGTAAACGTCCACACTATCGTGGCTTGCTGCACTGAATGGGATTTTGGAACAATTGATGTAGACAGTTTTAGAAGGGAGTGAAGGAACCGTGTGTTAGCGTAAACGTCCACACTATCGTGGATTGTGGTGATATGCGAGTCCCAAACGACTTCTTGGTACTGAGTAATGGTTTACACTTAGGTACGCTTCATAGTATCCTTCCCATCGAAGTAACGCTATTGATGATGTACGACCGAAGCAAATCTAATTGCTAAATCATTTTGGTAGGTAAACGTCCACACTATCGTGGCTTACCATATCTGATGGGATTTTAGATGCGGTTAGTGATTTAATGATATTATTTGAGGGAGATAGTATCGGAGATTAAATCGATTGTTTGTATTATGTGCTTATAGGTTAGAAATGACTTTGCCCCACTATGTGATATACGATAAGGCATTTTATACTCAACGACCCTTAGAATGTTGATTGGAATCGAAATCTGGACAATGTCCTAACTGCTGAGAAGTACATGTATGTACTTCATGTTCTTTGTCCTCACGTATCAAGAAATGGTTTTGAACCTATGAACGGGTAGATGGAAAAGAAGAAGCAAGATACGGAAACCCAGTGATCCTAGTTTTGGATCACGAAATGGGATAAGTATGCCGCAAGGATAATACTTCCGTTGCTAGCAGTCTGGGCACTGGAAGTCCGGTTGTCCTCTCATAAAAACAAGGAGTGAACTTTTCCTTAGTCGATGATACATTTTCAGTGGTGATATCTACCAGCACCTGGTGTGTAGATACGGAGGCCACTGATCATGTTTTACATTTATATGCAAGGGTTCCAGGAAACAAGGAGACTTAGAAAGGAAAAGATCACCATCTACGTGGGCAATGCTGCGAAGGTGGCGGCTGTTGCAGTGGGAGAGATTCATTTACTTTTGAAGTAATGAAAGGATTTATACATTGTCTTTATGTGCCAAGATTTAGAAAGAATTTGATTTCAGTTTCTATTGAAATGGATATTCTAGTTCTTCTGATCATTCGATGATTATAAGAAGAATAGATGATAATATCTGTTTTGCAACATTGGTTGACAATTTGTATATGTTAAATCCCGAGTATACCACGATGCAACAAACCGAAACTAGTAACACATTATCTAACACCAATAAGAGAAAGGACCCTTCTTGGATGAATCAATTATACTTGTGGCATCTTAAGCTAGGTCATATTAATCTAAATGGGATTCAAAGGTTGAACAACTGATGGTTTAATCAGTAGTGTTGAAGGAGAGGACCTTCCTGCCTATGAATCAATTTTGGATGGTAATAAATGACCAAGTAACCTTTTAAGGTTAAAGGCTATAGATCCGGACAAGTATTGGATTTGATTCACTTGAAGTATGCGGACCTATGTCTTCTCAGAAAAGAGGAGGGTACGAGTACTTCATCTTTAAATGATTACTCGAGACATGGATTTAGATACCTAATGCGCCGCGAAAGAAAGTACTTTGACTAGTTCAAGGGGTACGAAGCTCTTGTGGAGAACCTTCATGGTAAATCCATTAAATGCCTACGATATGATCGTGGAGGCATATACCTGTCTGGAGAATTCAAGGCATACTGATTAGAGAATGGGATTGACTCCCAACTCACTGTACCATTTACTCCTCTAAGGAATGGTGTGTCAGAAAGAAGGAAAAGGACTCTTATAGGAATGGTGAGAACAATAATGAGTTATTCGGACTTACCTTTATGTTCTAGGGTTATGCCTTGGAAACATCGGCACACATCCTAAACTTGGTCCTTAGAACCTCGTACGGAAATGCGGTTGTTTATAGGATATCCTAGAAGAACAAAAGTTGTGTGTTCTATAGTACTAAGGACCAGATGGTCGTTATAAGTTCTAACGCTCGGTTCTTAGAGGAAGGCTATGTGATGAACCACAAGCCCAAAAGTGATGTGATACTTGATGAAATGAGAGAGAATAATCGAGACTTAGAACCAGCCAAACCGAGTAGTGCACCACTTGAACCTGCACCCTGTTATCACTGTTAATACACCGGAACGCCGTCATAGTGGGAGGGTTGTGAGAAAACCGGAAAGATTCATGGGACTGGGTGAGTCTTCGGACTCTGCACCTGGAGTACATGAAATCGATCTCTAGACCTATGATGAGGCAGTACAAGATCTAAATGCGCCTTCTTGGGTAAGGCGATGAAATCCGAAATAGAATCCGAGGATTCAAATAATGTCTGGAATCTTGTAGAACCACCGAAGAGAATGACGCGAATCGGGTGAATGGGTCTACAAGACGAAGAGAGGATGTGACGGGAAGGTCGGAACCTTCAAAGCAAAGCTTGTTGTGAAATGATGACATTTCACCGGTAGCAATGCTAAAGTCAGATACTCTTAGCATCTCATATGGATTATGAGGTGTGGTAAAATGGTTGTCGAGACAGCTTTCCTTAAATGGAAGTCTTGACGGAACCATTTATGAAATAACTAGAAGGATTCATTGCTAAGGGGAGAGAGCTTTTAGTGTACAAGCTCAGTCAATCCATTTATGGATTGAAGCAAGCTACAAGATCGTGGAACATGCGATTTGATAATCCGTTGTGGATTTATTCAAAGCATGGACGAATCGTGTGTGTATTGGAAACGTGATGGAAACAAAGTGGTTTCTCGTGTTTTATGTAGACGATATTTTCTAATTGGCGACAATGTGAAAATATTATCGGACATAAATGGATGGTTGTTCTAGACAATTCGATATGAAGGACTTAGGAAAGGTTGGACATGTTCTTGTGATCAAAGTTTTGATGGATCACAAGAGAAGAACATTGTACCTATCTCAAGCTTCATACATAGACACGATTCTGACTCGTGTAACATACAATGATTCATAGAAAGGTTTTACCTTTTAGACATGGAATCTATCTATCTAAGGATGTGTGTCTTGAGACACAAAAGGAGATAGAAGAAATGAAAGCAGTTCCCTATGCTTCGGATATGGAAGCTTAATGTATGTTATGTACGAGACCTGATATCTGCTATGCCGAGAGCATAGTGGCGAGATATCAGAGTAACCCTTGAAAGGAACATTGGACTGTTGTGAGCAGTCGAGCAATTTCCTGTGGGTTGCACAGATTCGGATTTCTAATCACAAAGGGAAAGCTGAAAGTCGAAGTTAGGCTATGTGTTCACACTAAGAAATGGAGATCTCGAATGGAAGTGTGTAGTGCAGTGCATTACGGACTCTACCACGGAAACCGAATAGGTAGCGGCCTTTGAGGCAGCTAAAGGATCGGTGTGACTCCGGAGATTCCTCCAGGACTTAGATGTGGTACCTTGTTTGCCCAATGCTATTGTGAAAATAGCGGTGCAGTGACAAACAAAGGAACCACGAGTCCATAGTGTGAAGATAACACATAGAGCAAGTACCACCTGATTCGAGGCATCGTCAGCGAGGCGATATAGTCGTTACCTAGATAGCATCGGGGACACCCTAGAGTACTCGTTCACTAAGGCCCTGCGAGTGAAAGCATTCAGTAGGCACGTGGATGGTATGGGCGTCAGATGTTTGGGAGAGAGCGACTAGACCTTAGTATAAGTGGGAGATTGATGGAGTTGTATACTTAATGTCTAGATTTAGGTAACATCTGAACTCCGTCTAAAGCATTTATCCTATTTAATAATAAACAATCATTTGCATTTACTGCAAACCATAGTCCTAGATTATACACGTTGTAGTTAGTATGGTGTGCGACGTCACACGGAAGATCATACTATCGGTTACTCGTATATAATCAAACAGTTGCTCACGACCTAGATGGACAAGGACCAATCCATCGGTATAGTCGTTGTATGAGTGAGAAAATAATTGGTCTTGATTATTTTATCATACTTGTACACTTGGTGTATTGAGCGGATCTGCTTGAGATTTATCGATTAGGATTGCCGTTGATAATCGATTTAAATATCTGAGTATTCTATTCTTAATCCCTGATATTATTGCGGGTGTGTGCATATAATATTAGTGACTTTGATTTTCCAAAGGAATTGACTGATTAGAATAACCGGTCAATTACCGGTAAAGTTGGGTCACTGTATTTTATGTATGACATGCTGTGAATTCTTGACGGGAAAGCATGTCCTAGAAAGGGTTGATAATGTCCCCGAGATGAGCTCATAAGGATTATCATGTAAACCTTGCAAGTGGATTTGATCCGCATGATAATAAAGTTGAGTGGTACTATTCTCAGAATTATAAGAGATGAATAAATAATATTAGCAATAAATATAATTTATTCATGGACATTTATATCTTAAACATGCGGAATAAATAATACTACCGGAGAATATTATTTTGATATAATATGGTATAAGAATTCTTGACGGGAAAGCATGTCCTAGAAAGGGTTGATAATGTCCCCGAGATGAGCTCATAAGGATTATCATGTAAACCTTGCAAGTGGATTTGATCCGCATGATAATAAAGTTGAGTGGTACTATTCTCAGAATTATAAGAGATGAATAAATAATATTAGCAATAAATATAATTTATTCATGGACATTTATATCTTAAACATGCGGAATAAATAATACTACCGGAGAATATTATTTTGATATAATATGGTATAATATTGGGAGTGCAATTATATTTATATAGTGGAGTTAATCATATAATTAATATTAATGGATTAATAGATTTGGGCATGGGCACAATTTAATCATTAATATTGGAAGCCCAATATTCCACCTCCTTAAGGTCCCCTTACGTAGCCTATAAAAGCACTCCTATGGTCTTCTCTTCTTTCATAAGTCTCAAGACACAATTCTAGAGAGAGAAAGTAGAGAGAGAAGGTGATCCACGGAAGCTTGATAGATCGTCGCCCACACGACGTTCAAGCTAGTGCAAGGAATACGTGGGAAGACTTCAAGGTCATCAAAAGTTCTTCGTTTTACCGAACAACGAGAACGAGGGATGAACCCCGGAACGAGGATCGACCGGCGTTGGTGGTCGAAGACCACCGGATCTCGATGGTCGGAGGATCCCCGTTGGAGATCGTTGCCGTGAGAAGCCCCGGCTGGGAGCCGGGGATGCGATCGAACCTAGGGTTCGATCGCGGGGTGCTGCGGGCTCGACCCGCAGCCGCTCGCGCGTTGCTGCGGGGATTCCCGTAGCGGCTCGCGTGAGCGAGCCACTCTTCACGGGCAGCGAGTCAGGGACTCGCTGCGGGGCTGCTACGAGCAGCCCCGGGTATGCTACGAGCATCCCCAGCGATCGCACGGGGATCTCGCGAGCCCCTTCGTGGGGGCTCGGCTGGCAGCCGCGGGTTTACCCGTGGCGGTGTTCGGTCGGGCCTCCGGTCACGTGGGGTGCTAGTGGTTTCTCCGGCGATCAAGATTTCGATTGGGTTGTCAGTTCCTCAATTTTGACAATCCGGATATTCGATCTCCAAAAGATTTCAACCGGAATTAGTTAGATAATTTATTTAATTAAATTTATTAATTCCGGGATATCGATTTCCAACACTTCGAACTACCAGGGGCATGTTCTAGCATGGCTTCCAGAACCCACGCCTTCCAAGCCCCACAGTGCATTTTGCATTTGCATACAGCTAGGTCTTCCAAGCCCTAGCACACTTAGAAAATCTTAACCTACACAAATAGCAAAATCACATAAGAATGAAGTTCATTCAAAAACCATAGCGAACTACACACTAACAATGCATGGGGTTGATTAGACTCGTTCGAGATACTTCAAAAGGATATAATGCTTCTCGAGGTGGAGGCATTGGCTATGGTAGAGACTGCATGCAGAGACTACAATAGCGACTACGGTAGCAACTACCGAAGAGCGATTGCGGCAAAGAGTACCAGTAGGAACGTGCATCAGCATCTGGTCCCGTGTGGACTGTTTCACAATCTTCCGAGCATTGTGAAGGGGCTGCAGTAGGAATTGCGATGCTATTGCAAGGTTCAATGGCAGCGACAAGACTCGGGCTGCGGCAGGCAGTTCTCTGAGTTGTTGACTTGGAGGATTCACGCTCTGGTGATATCCTTAGGTAGGGAAAGGTGATCTACATCAACTTTCCGGGATATGAAAATGATCGCGCTCCATATTTCATGTTGGAGATGCATGTTTGCATCAAGTCCCAAGAGGACAACCTCACAATGCTGAAATTGTGCAGGGGCTGTGGCAGACACTTTCGTGGTGCCGCAGGGATTGCAGTAGGCACTCTTGTGGTGCTGCAGGGCTGTGGTAGGCATTATCATGCTGCCACAGGGGGCCAGGTTAGGCAACAAGATTCAGGCTGCGGCAGGCAGGGTTGTGAGTTGCTAACTTGATGAAGTCCTCTCTGGAGGAGGTGCGGGAAGGTGGAGTGACATCTACTTTCAGATTATATGACTTATGTCATATGCAAATTCTTGATGCCGCGTGGTGGTGTTGAAGAATTTGGGAATGCAGAGCCTATGGCAAGAGTTGTTGTAGTATTGGGCATGGCAGGTCAAAGCCTAATGACAATACTAGGAGAAATATGATCGGGTATGATCATATGAAGGTCAGCAAGATCTGAAATCATGCTGGGACTGGAGTAGGATGGTCGAGTTTGATCATGGATTGGTGAATAAGGTGTCGTAGCAAACGGGAGTTGTTTGGATCTTGGCCTGTCTGGGTTGAGCAGTACTTGATCACTACTGCAAGATGGTGGACATGGATTTATAAGTTTGAAAAAGGTGGAGATTTGTGGAAATATGTTAGAAATTCTAAGGCAGGACGCTGCGCAGCAGGCGGTTTCATGGCAGGATGCATCATCTTCTATTTTTGGTAATAAACAAAAAATTGAATATCTCTTTCCATACTTATCCGATTGAGGTGATTCAAAAGGCTACGGAATCCTTGGAGCATAAAGAACCTATTCCTACCATAAATAGACGTCCAGGTCCTCTATAAAAGGACGTTCAATCAGATACATAGAAAGGGTGGAGCGAGCGAGAGAGGCAGGGGCATCGGTCGTTCGATGAGAGTCGTCCGAAAGTATTAGGGTTTTGATACTTCTTATTAGACGTGAGGTTAGATCGATAATCGCTTACGCCTTGTTGGCTCAGTATTATCAAGAGTGATTGTAATCTCGTTTTCGTTTAATAAAGAAGAAACGCCCCTCTCCCCGAGCACGTAGGTTTCTGCTGCTGCAGCACGAAACCGAAGCTCGTAAAATCTTGTCTTGTGTGTGTTGTTTATCGTGCTTTTATATTCTTGTGAGTTCACATATACGTGAGTGATTGTGAGCTGGAGAGTCAAATCATATTCGTTTGTTTTGAGTTGTTCACATCGTGTGGTTTGTGAAAGTCCAATTTGATCAGATTTATTCGATTGGTTGGACCTTGTTGTGCGAATCCTCAACAAACATATATATTTATTATTATTGAATTATCTATTTTTTCATGAGAATTTATTCTAATATTTTGTTTGTTTTATAAATCTTATTCAAATATTAGTAAAAAATATTTTTTAAGTTCAATTGAAAGACTAAAATCAATATTTATTGATTTAATTATAAATATTTATTTTATTTAATTAAATCAATCAAGAAATAAAAAATATATAAATATGTATATTGGTGGAGTCTACCATCATAATAATTGTACATTGCATTGTTGAGAAGTACATGTATAAATTGATGGGTACAAATTACTTCTGATGTGGCAGCTAATGTGGGGAATAATTGGAGATGCTCAAAGAGCATCTTCAATGGTATACCTATTCTTGAGTACAAATTTGTGTCATGTTACATGTCAAATCAAAAGTAAATTATACTTATCAATTTATACCTACATCTCCTAATAATATAAGGTACAATTTTACTTATTTATGTTCCACCACTATACACATTTTTTTTATTTACATAAATTTATTAAAAAATAAATAAAAAAGGATGAAATGATAATAAATTGGGCCCACAAAAGAACTGTACTACCAAATGTTTGATAATATTTTTTCTCTCACATATTTGCATCTCATCTCTCAATGGTGTACTAAGTACAATTTCATGCTTACATATGAATTGTACCTACCATTAGACTATCTACAATGGTTTAACCATTCAACACCTTATTATATTACTTTTTAACCCTCTACATTCTTTTCTCTCTCTTTCACCTAATAATTCAAAATCAATTCAACTCTTTCACTCTACAATAGTTATGTTTAATAAAATTCAACACCCTACCTCATTACTTTTATTTTATTTTCTTATTTTGTTTTGTAATTTTATTTTATTTTAATTATAATTTAATAACAAATTATTGATTAAAATTAAATTAATATAATTAATTATAAAATAAATTATGTATATATTTTTTTTCAATTTTATTTTATTATGCAATTAATAAAGAAAATAATAAGGATAGTCATTTTGGAAATCTTATAAAATACTTATAGATTGTTAAAATAGATAAATTATAGTGAAAAAATAACTTTTTAAATCCAAATTAAATGTAACAAACCTCTATTTATAGAATATAAAAAATACAGTAATGAATTTTAGTAAAAAAATAAAAGAAAAACAAAAAAAATATATTATAAAATAATTATCACATATTATAATAGGTGAAAATGAAAATATGAAAATTGAAATAAATAATAGCAAAAATACATTTGTCATTTACAGTCTCTCCGAGAGTGGACTTCTACGCACACTTTCATGGAGAGTGTTGTCCACTCTCCCAGCTTGGGCCACTCATGTTGTGACAAGTGTGACAGTCGGTCCCATACCACCAAAATTCAACTAGTTTAATTTTTTTTATCTCCAAATAATCCAACTCATTTTCAACAACCATTCAATACCCCCATTAAATCAATTCAACTATTTAATAGTTTATTAAACACCCCCATTGTAAATAGTCTTAGGGATGCTCTCATATTCCAATTATTCACATTCTACATTTTTAGATGACAATTACTAACATGTGACATTGATCTAAACAATTTTATTTTTATTTTATACTACCTCTATCCTAACTATTTATGCACACTTTCCTTTTGGACGTCTCAACTAATTATGAACGCCCTTAAAAAGAAAATAATTATTTTATTTTTTCACTTGAAAATTGTATTTTACCCCTACTTTTTTTATCTACTTTTCAAACTATACTGACCGCTACTTTATTTTTTAATTTAAAAATATATTTTTACCCCTTACTTTTTGGTCAAAAAGTTCAAAATTGACATTTTTCTTAAGCTACGTGCCGATCAACCAGTGCATATATAGTTGGGACGGATGTCGTACTATTCCTTTTGTACTAACTATTTATGTATTGTGATTATGAAAAATTACCAAAAAAACTATGCACAAGTAGGTAAGACAAAAGCAATACTTGTTATTATAGTTTAATAATACCAAGGTGAGAAGTTAGACTCTTCCATTATAAACTTATTTTTAAAGCTTAGTTTGTTTTTTCTTACCTTCCTCCTCCTTTAGCTCTTTTCTGTTTTTTTTTCTCTTCACAATCGAACAACCCGTAGCACAACCTACAACACCTCACAAAAAAATAAAACTACCTCATCATTCATCCATTAATTTAAATTATTATTTAGAATTATTTTTTTAAGAAAAAAAGGTATGAGCAGTAAAAATCAAACACTAAAATGTTTGAATACGAAGATGGAGGTAACATTGTTTGAAATTGGAAAATGACTCGAAGATTCAAACTAGCAAGAAGATTGTGATTTTTGTTGCTCGAACCTCTCACAGTCGCGCCCTTGCTCAGTTGTTCGGTTCATTTCTCCTCTCGACTCTATTCTCTTCAGATTGTGTGGTGTGTGGATACACGAAATTAGAATATGGTGTGTTTTATATGGTGTTGGCTTTTAAGTGAAATATTTTTTCTTGTTATGGTAGGCCAATTACTGATGTTGGACTTTATGTACGTTTAAATTGTGCTTAACAGGTGTAGGTACTACTTTATTTATTTTACAGCATGTGTCGAGGCCCATGATCATCCTTAACTAGACCCGCCTCTGGCTACAAGGGCTAGTTGTAGGATGTGTGACCATTAAAAAAGGACAGAGGGATAATATGCACTTGAATTTTCATTTAAAATAATAATTTTAAGTCGTTGAGTCTCCCTTGCATAATACTAGCTCAATCTTAACCATGTCCTCTCAATTGAAACATACGCAAATAACCTCTTTGAGTGAAAGTGTTGTAGTACTAGTGACATGTTCTACTGCAATAATATGCTCCTTTACATGTCCACTAACATCAATATAACGCAAAACAACTGAAATTTGTTTTTTTGTTGACACATCACGAGCCTCATCAACTAAAATATAAAACAGTGAGTCTCCAATATCTTTCAATATAACATCCACCGTTTCAACAACTCAAAGATAAGTTAAATCGTTTTAAATTGTAGGAGATGTTAACTTGAAATTTTTAGGAGCTTTATTTAAAACCACACTAAAAATATTTATATTGTGATCGCTTAAAAATTCCAGAGTGACAAGAAATTACCCGGATTAAGAGAGTTTTCAGGTTAGTCATGACCTCAAAAAGGCAAGCCTGTTATCAACAAATATCGCACAAAATCAAGAGATGCAGTGATACGAATGCAGTAGTCATCTTTTGTCTGGTTTGAATGTTTGTTAACAAGTTTCTAAGGATGAGAAATATTGGAGAAGACGACTTTGTCGTGCTGTATATTGAAAGAATATATTAATTCGTATATTACAATGTGCAAAGAATGAGTGAATATATACAGTAATGGAAAACCTAATAACTACTGGCCCAAGAAGCCCAAAAGGAATAAAAGGAAAGGTTGACTAAGAGAAGTCCAGCGAGAATTGAGCTTTGTTATTTGTCAAAAACTATCTGAATATGCACATTTTGATTCATCAATGCATCAAATTTCATACGTGCTTGGTTGTGTTCACTATCATGCTTCCCAACATGAGCAATAAGCTTTGATTTATCTTTCCAAATACTATATACATATGTGACAAAAACATCACCTCCTAATTGTTTTCCTCCATTCAGTTTGAACAGATACCAATTGAGATGGTACGCATGTAACGCCTCGGCCATTGAGGGGTCGAAGCCCAACCCTAATGGACCGACTCGATTACCAATGACTGCCTTCGAGAGTAATATTGTGGACCCACTCTACCAACACTTGTCTTTTCCAGCGCACTTTGTCCTCACTCGTGTGCACCCAGGACTCTTCCAGGTGGGTCACCCATCTTAGAAATATTCCAGTGCAAGCACGCTTAACTTTGGAGTTCTTAAAGGAGGATGCCCAAAAAAGAAGATGCGTTTGTTGGTATGAGTAGTCTATTTAATTTTCTTTAAGCACTTTGCATTTTCTGAGGCGTTACAAAGCAACATCTTTAGCGACCGCGTCAAAAATTTACTATTTAAAATTTTTAAATATGATCGTAACAATTTAAAAATATTAAAAACAAAAAAAATATAAATACAAATCACATAAGTAAATAATATTGTAAAAGTCTTTAATATTATTTACAATTGAAGTAAAGAAAGAACTAAAAGACTACACCTTATACATTTTCTACCTCAAACAAATAAGTTAACAAAGCCCAAATAATTGAACAAATTTTATACCTAAACAAATAAGTGAACAAATCTCAAATAATTGAGCCTACGATCAAATCAAATCTTCAATCTGACAAAGTATCTTTCTTTATTCTGCAACTTACCCAAATAATTGAGGAGTGCCCTCCCTTATAGCACCCACAATAGTAGTAAATTAAGTGGGATGAAAATAAAAGGATGATCACGTGGCACAAAGTGGGAAGGCCGCGGTGGAGTAGATGAATGAGGAAGGAATAGGCTGTCTGTTTTGTAGGGTTGAAATCGAATGAGAAAAATGTTGGAGTTGTGTACTTAATGTCTAGATTTAAGTAACGGAAACTCACGATCCATTGCCATTAGTCTATTTAAAGAAATAAACAATTATTTGCGTTTAATTATTTATAATTAAATATATGCAAATTATAGTCCTGGATTCTATACGTTGTAGTTAGTATGGTGTGTCGGGCCCACACAGAAGATCATACTATCGGTTACTCGTATTTAATCGAACAGTTGCTCACGACCTAGATGGACACGGACCAATCCATCGGTATAGTCGTTGTGTGAGAGAGAAAATAATCTGTCTTGATTATTTTATCACACTTGTACACTTGGTGTATTGGGCGGATCTGCTTGAGATTTATCGATTAGGATTGCCGGCGATAATCGATTTAAATCTCTGAGTATTTTATTCTTAATACCCGATACTATTGCGGGTGTGTATATTTAATATAAGTGACTTTGATTTACCAAAGGAATTAACCGATTTAATTATTGGGTTAATCACCGGTTAAGTTGGGTCACTATATTTTATATATGGCATGCCGTGAATGCTTGACGGGAAAGTGTATCCCGTAAGGGTTGATAATGTCCCCAAGATGAGTTCATAAGGAATTATTATGTAAACCCTGCAGGTGGATTTGTTCCGCATAATAATTAAGGATGAATGATACTAGTCTCGGTTACAAGAGATGAATAAATTAATTAGCAATAAATTAATTTTATTCATGGACATTTATATCTTAAGTACACGGAATAAATAATACTACCGGAGAAATATTATTTGATATAATATGGTTTAATATTGGGAGTGCAATTAATTTATATAGTGGAAAATAAATTAATTAATATTAATGGGATTAATAGATTTGGGCTTGGGCTCAATTTAATCATTAATATTGGAAGCCCAATATTCCACCTTCTTAAGATCCCCTACGTAGACTATAAAAGCACTACATGGTCTTCTCTATTCTCATAATCTCATAACTTAAAGATCACAATTCTAGAGAGAGAAAGTAGAGAGGGAGATCCATGGAGTTCGGTAGATCGTCGCCCACACGACGTCCGAGCTAGTGCAAGGAATACGTGGAAAGATCTCAAGGTCGTCAAATTGAGTTCTTCGTTTTTCCGAACAACGAGAACGAGGTAAAATCGTAAAACCCTCTTTATGATTTTATCGTTTTAATTATCGTAAAAATATCGTGAACCAAGATCCGAGGTTTGGGATCCTCATCGGGGTCGAGCCGGGCGGTGGTGATCAAGGATCACCGGACCGCCGCGGCTGGAGCGATCCGGCGACGAGGATGCGCGACCATGTTCGCTGGGAGGGCAAGCGCTCGCCTGAGGACCAGGCGCCCGCCTGGTCCATGTCGCGCGCGAGCGCTTCGTACCCAGGCGCCCGCTTGGCGTGGCCTGGCAGCGGCGGATCCTTGGGGCTTCGCCGGAGTTGTGCGGGCTGCCAGGGGCTGAACCCTAGCGCATGTCCGGCGACATGCGCACGCCTCGATCAAACAAGCGGCGGCTCGGCCGCGGCTAGGGTTTGCATGGGGCGGTTCCGCAAGGGTTCGGGCATGGTTTGTGGGCTGCTACGAGCAACCCTAGGCGACTGCCAAGGACACCCGCGAGTCCATGCGAGGGCTCGACCGAACAAGCCGTGGGTTTACCCGTGGTTAGGGTTTGGTTGAGTCCGGCTTCGCGTGGTGGTTCGTGGCGGATTTCCGGCAACCGGGATTTCGATTGGAGTTGTCGTTCCGCAATTTTGACAATTCCGGATATTTGATCTCCGTAGGATTTCGGTCGGAATTAATTAGATAATTTATTTATTTAAATTTATTAATTCCGAGATATCGATTTCCAACAATTGGTATCAGAGAAATGGTTTTAGTTCATGGTATTTTTCGATAAATTGTTCTACCTTGCAGGGTTTCCGATTATTATGGCTAGATTTAATTTTGTTAATTAATGTCATAATAATGTTCTTGATTATTAAACTCTCGGTGATGTCGAGATTCGTTCTTGTGTGGTGAATGCTTGTTCTTATTTTTCCGGAAATTGTTTGAGGTTGTTTTCATGTAGAGAATCGATGCCGGATAGCGTAGTAATAAATTTGTAATTTATTTTACGTTGGATCGAGGACGAAACGACGACCGGAAAGGTGTGACGGAGGAGACGAAGAGAGGGAGGATTCCGGGGATCGATCATCCCCATGATCATCCCCGAAGGAAGGATCAATCGAAGGGGGAAGGGACTGCCCGCGGCCTTCTCGGCTGTGATGTCGCCGGCGACGGCGGCTGATCGGCTGGGCAGTGGCGGTGGTTCTCCTCTCGGCCGGCGATGGTGGTGGTGGGGCGCGAGGATCCCAACTCGTGCTCTCCCGCCAAGATCCAACTTTCCTAAATTATTCGGTTTTCCTATTTTGAGTATTCCTATTTTTTGGGAATTCTCATGGAATAGGAAAAGAATAAATTTAGAATAAATTTATTTTTCCTTATTGATTATTCCTATTCTTGGGAATTTTCATGGAATAGGAAAAGGAATAAATTTATAATTAATTTATTTTTCCTATTTAATTATTCCTTTATGGAATTTTTAATGGATTAGGAAAATAATTAATTTGGAAAGTTTTAAAAGTATTTAATTAATTTTTCCTTATTTAATTATTCCTTTATGCAATTTTTAATAGAAAAGGAAAGGAATTAATTTAGAAGGATTAAGAGTCCTAAATTATTTTATTTCCTTATTCCATTATAGAAATCTTCTAAAATATTCCAAGTGGGTCTTGGATAGGATTCTAGAGATTTAATGGAATTAGAAAAGGAAAATAAAAATAATAAAAATATTAATAATATTTAATTTTATTTTTGATATATTCGATTGACTTAATTTTCGAATTAAGTAACTTTTGGATTAATTGAAAATAAATAGATTTAAATATTGGAATTAATATTCCCGTCACATGGAGCATTCAAGAACGAAGACTGAAAACTAGAAGACGCATACGGGGATGCGATAAAGCCATAATAGTCGGAAAATAATATTCTAGTATTATTTTGATTATGTGATAATATTCTATGTGCTTTATTTCATTTTTGCATGCTTATGTGTATTTAATTATGCATTAGATAGCGTATCCATTTGTTATAAAAAGCTAAGTGGGAGAGGGATTGGAAACAATGCCATGGTCTCCATTACTGTTCTCTTGGTGACTTTTATGAACTTTCGAAGTTCATATAGATAAGCCATTGGAGGAGAATTCTTGTAATTCCTCTTACGAGAAACATTGATTAAGTTTATCAAACAATGCCTAATTTGTCTTTCCAAAACTGATTTCAAGTCGACTCATTCTCACCCCGGGGAGTGGAATGGAGCCAAAGCCACTTGGTCATGCCGAGGACACAAATTAGAGACCTTCGTACCATCCTTTTGAATGTGGATCGATTGTCTGCTCGGCTCTCTCATTTATGAGAGATAGGGTCGTTCGCATGGTGAATCACTGGTAAGAAACTTCGAGTTTCACTTATGATTCTCCGCGTCTTGATTTACAAGATCGAATGGATCAAGTAATTGGATTTCAATTATATAAATCTTTTGGTATAGTAAACGTCCACACGAACGTGGCTTGCTATACTGAATGGGATTTTGGAATAATTGATGTAGACAGTTATAGGAAATTGTGAAGGATTGCGAGTTATCGTAAACGTCCCCACGAACGTGGCTTGCGGTGACATAACAATTCTAAGCGATTCACCTTAGTACTGAGTAATGGTTTACACTTTGGTACGCTTTATAGTATTCTTCCCAACGAAGTAACGCTATAATGATGTACGACCGAAGCAAATCTAATTGCTAAATCATTTGGGTGGGTAAACGTCCACACGAACGTGGCTTGCTTTACCTGATGGGATTTTAGGTGTGATTAGTAGTTTAATGATATTATTTGAGGGAGATAATATCGGAGATTAAATCGATTGTTTGTTGTTATATGTGCTCATAGATTAGGATATGGCTTTGAACCCACTTTCTGTGATATGTAAGGATTTTATACTCACTGGTCCCTAAATGTAATGATTGGAATAGAGATCTAGACATTGCCCAGACTGTTAAAGAGTACAAGTTTGTACTCAGTGAGCTTTGTCCTCCCGAGCCTACAAATGTCTTAACTAGTGTTTAGACATGACATGGGCGGCTAGAAAAGAAGCGATGAGGATACTCATAAAGGCCAGTCATTTCGAGGAAACGCTTATACACGTTTTTTAGATGATTGACCTTTTGGACGAGTTGAGACGGAAATCGCAAGCTCTTGTAGCCAATGCCAAAGTTTTTGAACCTAAGGGCATAATCGGGGGTAAGGAAAAGCAAGCAAAGAAACCCAGTGGTCCTAGGTCACTTGGACCACGAGATGGGACGAGAAAGCCATGAGGCAAGTATTCTCGAAACAAACAGTCTGGGTACTGGAAGTCTGATTATCCTCTCAAAGAAAGTACGAAATTTTTCTTTAGTCGTAAAACATAGTAAGTGGTATTATCTACCGGAACCTGGTGTGTAGATATGGAACCACTGACGGTATGTGCATTCTAAATGCAAAGGTTCCAGGAAACCTGACGACTTAGAAAAGAAAAGATCGTAGTCTATGTGGGCAATGCTGTGGAGGAGGCAGTTGTTGCAATGGAGGACATTTTATAGGATTTCATTTTGAGTTATTGCTTTTATGTACCTTTCATATTAGAAAGAACTTTGTTCTGGATTTCTAATGAATGGATATTTTATTTCTTTTAATCATTTGATGGTTATGAGAAGAAATAAAGATAGTATCTATTCTGGTACATTAGCTAGCAATATATAAATGATGAATCCTGAGTCCACCACGGTGCAACGAACCGTAGTATGAAACTCGTTTTACTAATAAGAGATTTCTTTATTAAATCAATTATACTTATGGATTCTTATGCTAAGTCATGTTTATTCAAATAAGAAGTTCAAAGGTCGAAAATTGATATTTGATAAATTAAGTTGAAGGAGTGGACCTTCCGACCTAAGAATCTAATTTGGAAGATAATATGACTAAGCAATCCTTTATGGATATAAGATATAAGATCCGGACAAGTATAAGAATTGATTTACTCTGATGTATGCAGACCTATGTCTACTCAGACAATAAGGTACGAGTACTTCATTTAATGATTACTCGAGAAATGGATTAGAATACCTGATGTGCCACAAAAGCAAGTGTTTTGACAAGTCAATGGACACTAAGCAATTGTGGAGAACCATCAAGGTATATCCATTTGTAGCCTGCGATTTGATCGCGGAGGCAAGTACCTGTCTGAGGAATGCATAGCATACTGATCAGAGGTTGGGATTTGATCCCAAATGACTACACCATACACTGTTGTGTAGAAATGGTGTGTCGTAAACAAGAAATGGAACTCTTATAGAAATAGTAAAATCATGAGTTATACGAAACTACCTATGTTCTATGGATATGTCTGGAAACAACGGCGCATTCAAATGCGGTTGTAGAATATCCTAGAAGAACAAAAGATGTGTGTTCAATAGTACTATGAACCAGAAGGACGTTATAAGCTCTAACGCCCGGTTCTTGGAGAAAGACTATATGATGAACCACAAGCCCAAGGTGACGTAATACTTTGAAATGAGAGAGAAAGATTAAGACTTAGAACCAGCCGAACCGAGTAGCGGTGCACCACTAACTGCACCTACTGTTATCACTGTTTATACACCGGAATGCCATTATAGTGGGAGGTTGTGGGACAACCGGAGATATTCATAAGACTAGGAGAGTCTTCGGACTCTGGACCTAGTATACATGAAATCGATCCCTGGATCTACATGAAGGCCGTACTAGATCTAAATGTGCCTTCTTGGAGAGCAATAAGGATTATTGCTAAGAGGCGAGATCATTTAGAGTACAAGCTTAGTTGATCCATTTATGGATTGAAACAAAGCATTGAGTTCATGGTACTTGCAAATTGATGAGATAGTCCATTTTATGGATTCATCAAAGCATAGACGAATCGTGTGTATTGGAAACGTGATGGAACAAGGTGGTGTTTCTCGGGTTTTATGTAGAGAACATTCTTATCATTGGTAACGATGTAAAGATGTTATCAAGACATAAAATGATGGTTGTCTAGATAAATCAATATGAAAGATATAGGAAGAAGTTGGACATGTTCTTGAGATCTTGGATCTCTAGGAAAGAACATTGTACTTCTCCTGGACATCTTACATATATATGATTATGGTTCGTTTTAACATGCAAGATTCAGAGAAAGGTTCGTTACCTTTCAGACGCGGAATGCATCTATCTGAGGACATGTGTTTTGGGAACACAAAAGGAGATAGAAACAATGAAAGCGATTTCCTACACTTTAGTGTGGAAAGCTTAATAAATGCAATGTTGAAAACAAGAACCTGATATCTGCTATGCGGCTAGTATAGTGGGAGGATATCAAGGTAATCCTGGAAAGGAATACTCAACTGCTGTAATGAACATTTTAAGTACTTTCGAAGTACTGGAAACTATGTTCTGGATTACGGAGCAGACGAGCATTTCCTTTGGATTACATTCTCTTAGATTTCTAATCGAATGAGGACTGGTGTAAGTCGATATCAGGCTATGTGTTTCACTATTGAAGGAGAAGGAGTTTTAACATGGAAGAGTGATAAGCACGATGCTTTTCGGACTCTCCCATGGGTAACCAAATAGCGGCCTAAGAGGCAGCGGAAGTTTTGGTATAACTCCGGGATAATCTCTGGGACTTAGATGTGATTCTTAGTATGCCAAAGGCTATGTAAATAGCGGTGCGATGGCAAATGGTAAGAAATCACAAGTCCATAAGTGTAAGATAACACATAGAGCAAGTACCACCTGATACGAGTCATCGTCAGGGGAGACGACGTTGTAGTCACCAAGATAACTTCAGAGCGACAATCTAGATTGCTCATTCACATAGTACTTCTTGCAAGTACAACTTAAGCACGTGATGAGTATGGGAGTCGGGAGTTTGGAGGAAATGACTAGACCTTAGTACAAGTGGGAGATTGTTGGAGTTGTGTACTTAATGTCTAGATTTAAGTAACGGAAACTCACGATCCATTGCCATTAGTCTATTTAAAGAAATAAACAATTATTTGCGTTTAATTATTTATAATTAAATATATGCAAATTATAGTCCTGGATTCTATACGTTGTAGTTAGTATGGTGTGTCGGGCCCACACAGAAGATCATACTATCGGTTACTCGTATTTAATCGAACAGTTGCTCACGACCTAGATGGACACGGACCAATCCATCGGTATAGTCATTGTGTGAGAGAGAAAATAATCTGTCTTGATTATTTTATCACACTTGTACACTTGGTGTATTGGGCGGATCTGCTTGAGATTTATCGATTAGGATTGTCGGTGATAATCGATTTAAATCTCTGAGTATTTTATTCTTAATCCCCGATACTATTGCGGGTGTGTATATTTAATATAAGTGACTTTGATTTACCAAAGGAATTAACCGATTTAATTATTGGGTTAATCACCGGTTAAGTTGGGTCACTATATTTTATATATGGCATGCCGTGAATACTTGACGGGAAAGTGTATCCCATAAGGGTTGATAATGTCCCCGAGATGAGTTCATAAGGAATTATTATGTAAACCCTGCAGGTGGATTTGTTCCGCATAATAATTAAGGATGAATGGTACTAGTCTCGGTTACAAGAGATGAATAAATTAATTAGCAATAAATTAATTTTATTCATGGACATTTATATCTTAAATACACGGAATAAATAATACTACCGGAGAAATATTATTTGATATAATATGGTTTAATATCGGGAGTGCAATTAATTTATATAGTGGAAAATAAATTAATTAATATTAATGGGATTAATAGATTTGGGCTTGGGCTCAATTTAATCATTAATATTGGAAGCCCAATATTCCACCTCCTTAAGATCCCCTACTTAGCCTATAAAAGCACTACATGGTCTTCTCTATTCTCATAATCTCATAACTTGAAGATCACAATTCTAGAGAGAGAAAGTAGAGAGGGAGATCCATGGAGTTCGGTAGATCGTCGCCCACACGACGTCCGAGCTAGTGCAAGGAATACGTGGGAAGATCTCAAGGTCGTCAAATTGAGTTCTTCGTTTTTCCGAACAACGAGAAAGAGGTAAAATCGTAAAACCCTCTTTATGATTTTAATCGTTTTAATTATCGTAAAAATATCTTGAACCAAGATCCGAGGTTTGGGATCCTCATCGGGGTCGAGCCGGGCGGTGGTGATCAAGGATCACCGGACCGCCGCGGCTGGAGCGATCCGGCGACGAGGATCGCGCGAACCATGTTCGCTGGGAGGGCAAGCGCTCGCCTGAGGACCAGGCGCCCGCCTCGTCCATGTCGCGCGCGAGCTCCTCGTACCCAGGCGCCCGCTTGGCGTGGCCTGGCAGCGGCGGATCCTTGGGGCTTCGCCGGAGCTGTGCGGGCTGCCAGGGGTTGAACCCTAGCGCATGTCCGGCGACATGCGCACGCCTCGATCAAACAAGCGGCGGCTCGGCCGCGGCTAGGGTTTGCATGGGGCGGTTCCGCAAGGGTTCGGGCATGGTTTGTGGGCTGCTACGAGCAACCCTAGGCGACTGCCAAGGACAGCCGCGAGTCCATGCGAGGGCTCGACCGAACAAGCCGTGGGTTTACCCGTGGTTAGGGTTTGGTTGAGTCCGGCTTCGCGTGGTGGTTCGTGGCGGATTTCCGGCAACCGGGATTTCGATTGGAGTTGTCGTTCCGCAATTTTGACAATTCCGGATATTCGATCTCCGTAGGATTTCGGTCGGAATTAATTAGATAATTTATTTATTTAAATTTATTAATTCCGGGATATCGATTTCCAACAAAAAATTAATGCACTGACGTCCATAATTATTATTTTATTATTCCTTGTGGAATTGAATGTGAAAAAATAAATGTAGTGGGTTACTATTTGTGGAATTGAAGCCATAGTAGATTTTTTGTTTTTGTTTATTTTATTTTTTACTTTTTTTTTTATATTATTAAAATAATTTTTAAATTCTAAATTATTTTTATTTTGTAAATTTTTATTTTTATAAGTAACTATTTTTTTCAAGACAAATTTTTATTAAATTGTGTATTATATAAAATATTAAATTATTTATTTTTAAAATTATGATAAAATTTATTGAATTGTTTCTTAAATAGAAATGAAAGTGTGGGGCAGGATAAAGTAAAAAATATGATTTGATAGTGACCCATTGTTGTGTAGTGTTTTTGTAAATTAAGGATGAATAAATTAAATGATGTAGATGAGAGAGAAAATTGATGTGGAAGAGAGAGATGAAAGGGGATGAATGATGAAATAACCATTGTTGTGTATGGTCTTATCTCCTACTATATATTAGAGACTATATTCGGCCCACTATAAATGTCTAGTTGCCCAACTTCTCTAACAGTTCGAGCTTTTAGATGAAGCGGTTTCTAACATTGTATCAGAGCTTAGCCTTGTGGCAGGTCCTGGGTTCGACTTCCGCCATGAGCGACTCAACCCGAATTAATTATCTATTTGTTGGGCCTTCCCCTGAGGTTGAAATCGGCCCACAAGTGAGGGGGAGTATTAGAGACTATATTCGGCCCACTATAAATGTCTAGTTGCCCAACTTCTCTAACAGTTCGAGCTTTTAGATGAAGCGGTTTCTAACACTATAAATGCCTACACTTGCACCGATTAAACAACACAAACTAAAAAAAAAAAAAGAATAACCAGAACTTTTAATAAAAAAAATCTCCGAACTAGAAAAGCCCAGCTCTCTTCATCCTCTTCAACAAAAGGTACCACTCTCCCTCTTCCCTTTGTAATTTTAATTAATATACCTTAAAAAAAAGCAATAAGATCAAACAAAATTAAAATTGTTAGGTGCCTAAAAAGATCTGTCCGACCCAGATACTCCAACATTCTCTGTGATGGGGAACCCATCAGAATCGTACTTCGAACGTACAGTCTTTGCTCTCTTAGCAATAGGAACTTCATCCTCATCCAACACTGTCACATCATCAGCCTTTCTCTTATTTTCTTTCAACTTCGAAGTCTTTGCATCCCTTGCTCTGTCAGCCTGATCTTTTTGTCTTTTGATCATGCGTGCTACTTCGAGGGCCTGGTCATACATTTTGCCCAAGTAATCAGAGTCCTTCGAAGATGACCCATCTCCCCCTCGACGGCTGGCTCTTCGAATTTTGTTTTCAACATGTTTTTGAAGATCCAGTCCAAGGCGAATATAGTACCTTGACTTTCGAAGTTCTTTTAGAAGAGCATCCGGCGCCAATAAGTACATGTCATCTTCAGAAGACTCCGAATCAGTAGAGTAATCAGGTGAAGGGGACTTTTGTTCTTCGAAGACTTGCCGGATGTTGATTTCGTTTTGTGAGGCAACTTCAAAGCTACAGACTTCACAATAACAGCAGTTTTGCCAAACAACTTAAGATCAACACTTCGATCACCCAGTTTTTCCCAAGGAAGATCATTCACCCTCTTCGAACTCAAGTATGAATTATTCCAGAAAAGATCCCCTGCACCGATCAGTTCACCATCCGAATCCAAAGGAGTGAATCCTTGTTGATGCATCATTGAAGCCATGAGATGAGGGAATGGCAATTTTTCGGTGGCAATTGTATTGTCTGCCTTCGGAATATAAGAGCACATCTTTTCGAAGACAACCTTTCCTAAATCAACTTGAATGCCTCTGCTTAGTCGATAGATAACATGGAGCGAACCAGTGAGAATGGACTTGTGCAGTGTTAGTAGTAGGAATCCAGTTACAAGACACAATCTTATGTAAGAGACAAAAAAATTGTGTTAACTTCGAAAAAGAAGGCTGAGACGTCGAATACTTGCCACCAGTGAGAATGAAGCCAATCATTGTAGAGTCAGGACGATCACCCTTTGGATATTCCCAAGTGGCTTCGATCTTGTCACGTTTGAAGAAAGTGTTGATAGCAGAAGGAGTAAAATCATAAACCTTGCCGCGTAGTATGATCTTTCCATAATAGATGGAGGAGGGGTCTGCGAAGTCTTCATTAATATGGGCAAAGAGAATTTTGTGTACCTTCACATAGTATGGAGAGTCATAGTTGATGGCACACAGTAACTTCATTTCTTTAAGAAATGTAATTATTCCCAACTTTTTGAATTTAGAGTTGTACAAGCGTTCGTAGTTGATGCCAGTGTTCACCATGGCATTAAATCGAGCCTCCGCAGCTGGAGTATAAAAATCATCAGAATATCCCACCAAGGGCATTGTGGGAGATCGAACTATCACAGATGTTTTTGTATCAGGTGATTCGATGCCTTCACCCTGGGCTGAACCAGTGATCATTGGTGAATCTGGAGATTCATAGAATGCTTCGTTAGTGATAAAATTCGAAGTACGAGCAAGAGAGCCTGCGAACTCGGCAGAGACTTGTTGTGATTCGTCCGAAGTATTCACCAGTGATGCTTTCATCTTTTCTTCTGCTGCAGCCTGTTTCAATTTCAAGTTACAAAGTTCAAGAGAAGAATGTTTCGAACCTTCAGAAAGAGTGGGTCTTGGCACGAATTTAGGCCCTACGCGTTCAGTGGAAACAGCACTAGGGTTCTTTTTCTCTGCCGCCATGCGAAAAGTGAAAGGTGAATGTGTGTCGCTGATGGGGTATTTAAAAGCCCTAGAGCACTAGGGTATTTAAAAGCCCTAGTGACACGGTTTCAGAATCAACCGCTCAGATTTTGCCACGTATAGAATCTGTCATATAAGTTCGAGCTGTGTAGCGCAGATAGGTAATATTAGACATCTGAAGGAGCGAACAGGAGAGAGAAGTTCGAACTGTGTAGCCCTAGAAGGAGTTCGAAGGACAAGTAGTATCCCTGCAATAAAGGGTTAATGGAAATTCGAACTATTGATAGCAAAAAGTAAGAATCCCTGCAAGAAGAATAAACAAAATAATAATAATGTTCATTAGGAGCAGTTTGAACTCCGGACTGGTCAAGCAAGAAGACTTAGAGAAACAGATTCGAAGACCTGGCAGTCAAAGGTGAGTAAGTTCGAAGCCCTGTGGTATCGAAGACAATAAACAAACATTGTTATGAAGCAGTGAACATTTCAAAACAGATAGTGCAAAGAACAGTGATGAAACATGTTGGAAATCGACTACCCGGGATGTGTTCGTTCGATCACTCGAACATCCGAACACTCCCAGTCGACCTCCGGAAGCGTTGCTCCGTTCACGTAACAGCCCGTGTGCCAAATCACGCCCAGCCATTGCCCCGGAGGAAAACCGCGTGACAAGGCCGCTGCTCTGTCTCAGGCAGCGGGCGCTGCCCACAAAACAGCGGGCGCTGATTAGGCCTAAAACGGCGGTCGCCGTTTGCCTTTCAGCGGGCGCTGTTCGTCCGCGAACAGCAGCGCGTTCTGGTGTTCCGGGCTCGTTTCCGGTCCGTTTTTCCTCTTCCGACCACCGTTCCGGAGGTCTTTGACCCCCCAGTAGTCGAGGAACACGTACCACGACTCCCGAAACCCGATCGATCGTTCGATGTATTTTTAACGAATTTAGAGATCGATAATTGCGGAATTAGGGATCGATCTCATACCTTTGTCGCGTGATTCGGAGAAGCCGAATTGTTGAAACCTTAGACGTTTCTAGCGTATGCCTCTAACCCGATTCCAGCCGTTGTGTGGGCAACGATCTGCTGGATTCTCCTTTTCTGCTCTCTCTTCTCTAAAACCAGCGCAAGAATAATTTTTCTTTCTCAGAAATATAATTGCGCTAAGCAATCAATTTCATCAGAAAAATAACTGCGTTAACTCTTTTATTTAAACAGAGAAAAACATAATTGCGCTAAGCAATTTAATTTCTCTGCTGAAATAATAGTTGCGGCGTTTCTTAGGTTTAAGAGAGGCAAGGGGGGGGGGGGTTATATATAGAGTTACACTAGGGACCTCTTAGGTAAATTAATTAGGGGCTAAATTGCAATTTAATTAAACCGGTGTCCTTAAAAGAAAGCCTTTAATTTAATTCCACAATTTTAATTATTATTCACTCCACTAAAAAATAATAATTGAATTCCCGAAATTAATTTAATATTATATCAACAATAATATTTCCGCCGAAATTACATATACGACTTTCCCCGTGTTTAAGATATCGAATGTCCACGAATTAACTTTAATTACTAATAATTAAATTAATTCGTTTCTTATTATCCGAGACTAGTACCACTCATCCTTATTATCATGTGGAACGAATCCACCTGCAGGGTTTACATGATAAACTTTATGAGCTCATCTCGGGGACATCATCAACCCGATAAACGGGACACGGTTTCCTGTCTATAATCTATAGCATGCCGTGTGTACAATTCCGATTCCCAATTTACCGAGAATATTGACTAATCAATTAGTCTCACTCATTGGTAGATTAAAGAACCGAGAATTGGACACACGCACCTATAATTATATAGGGATTAGGAATTCGCATATCCGCAATATCTGAGGTCTAGTTCGATTACTTCGATTAGTATAAATCGAACGCCCTCCCGTGGTCCTGCTCAATACACTAAGTGTACGAGTGTAACATGATAGTCAAGACCGACTATCTACCAGTCACACTACGACGTACCGATGGATTATTCGGTTTTCCTATTTTGAGTAGGAAAAGAATAAATTTAGAATAAATTTATTTTTCCTAATTGATTATTCCTATTCTTGGGAATTTTCATGGAGTAGGAAAAAGGAATAAATTTATAATTAATTTATTTTTCCTATTTAATTATTCCTTTATGGAATTTTTAATGGATTAGGAAAATAATTAATTTGGAAAGTTTTAAGAGTCCTTAATTAATTTTTCCTTATTTAATTATTCCTTTATGGAATTTTTAATAGAATAGGAAAGGAATTAATTTGGAAGGATTAGGAGTCCTAGATTATTTTATTTCCTTATTTCATTATGGAAATCTTCTAGAATATTCCAAGTGGGTCTTGGAAAGGATTCTAGAGATTTAATGAAGTAGAAAAGGAAAATAAAAATAATAAAAATATTAATAATATTTAATTTTATTTTTGATATATTCGATTGACTTAATTTTCGAATTAAGTAACTTTTGGATTAATTGAAAATAAATAGATTTAAATATTGGAATTAATATTCCCGTCACATGGAGCATTCAAGAACGAAGACTGAAGACTAGAAGATGCGTACGGGGATGGAATAAAGCCATAATAGTCGGAAAATAATATTCTAGTATTATTTTGATTATGTGATAATATTCTATGTGCTTTATTTCATGTATGCATGCTTATGTGTATTTAATTATGCATTAGATAGCGTATCCCTTTATTGTAAAAAGCTAAGTGGGAGAGGGATTGGAAACAATGCCATGGTCTCCATTGCTGTTCTCTAGGTGACTTTTATGAACTTTCGAAGTTCATATAGATAAGCCATTGGAGGAGAATTCTTGTAATTCCTCTTACGAGAAACATTGATTAAGTCTATCAAACAATGCCTAATTTGTCTTTCCAAAACTGATTTCAAGTCGACTCATTCTCACCCCGGGGAGTGGAATGGAGCCAAAGCCACTTGGTTATGTCGAGGACACAAATTAGAGGCGGTCGTACCATCTTTTGAAGGTGGATCGATTGTCTGCTCGGCTCCCTCATTTATGAGAGATAGGGTCGTTCGCATGGTGAATCACTGGTAAGAAACTTCGAGTTTCACTTATGATTCTCCGCGTCTTGATTTACAAGATTAAATGAATCAAGTAATTGGGAGTCAATTATAAAAGTCTCTTGGTGTAGTAAACGTCCACACCACGTGGCTTGCTATACTAACGGATTTTGGATTAATTGATGTAGACAGTTATAAGGAATTGTGAAGAATTGTGAAGTCATCGTAAACGTCCACACCACGTGGCTTGCGGTGATGTAGCGGTTCCAAACGATTTACTTTGGTACTGAGTAATGGTTTACACTTAGATACGCATTATAGTATTCTTCCCCACGAAGTTACGCTATAAGTGATGTATGATCGAAGCAAATCTAATTGCTAAATCATTTGGATTGGTAAACGTCCACACCACGTGGCTTGCCATATCTGATGGGATTTTAGATGTGATTAGTGGTTTAATGATATTATTTGAGGGAGATAATATCGGAGATTAAATCGATTGTTTGTTGTTATATGTGCTCATAGATTAGGAAATGGCTTTGAACCCACTTTCTGTGATACGTAAGGATTTTAAACTCACTGGTCCCTAAATGTAATGATTGGAATAGAGATCTAGACATTACCCAAACTGTTGAAGAGTACAAGGTTGTACTCAATGAGCTTTGTCCTTCCGAGCCTATTGACATAGGCGGCTAGACAAGAAGCGATGAGGATACTCAAAAAGGCCAGTCGCTTCGAGGAAACGCTTATACACGTTTTTGAGATGATTGACCTTTTAGGCGAGTTGAGACGGAAATCGCAAGCTCTTGTAGCCAATGCCAAAGGTTTAAACCTAAAGGCATGAATCGGGGGAAAGGAAAAGAAAGCAAAGAAACCCAGTGGTTCTAAGTTACTTGGACCACGAGATGGGACGAGAAAGCCAATAGGCAAGTATTCTCGATGCAAACAGTCTGGGTACTGGAAGTCTGATTATCCTCTCAAAGAAAGTACGAAATTTTCTTTAGTCGTGAAACATAGTCAGTGGTATTATCTACCGGAACCTGGTGTGTAGATATGGAACCACTGACGGTATGTGCATTTTAAATGCAAGGGTTCCAAGAAACCCAACGACTTAGAAAAGAAGAAATCGTAGTCTACATGGGCAATGCTGTGGAGGAGGCAGCAGTTGCAGTGGAGGACATTTTATAGGATTTCATTTTGAGTTATTGCTTTTGTGTACCTTTCATATTAGAAAGAACTTTGTTCTGGATTTCTAATGAATGGATATTTTATTTCTTTTAATCATTTGATGGTTATAAGAAGAAATAATGATATTATCTATTTTGGTACATTAGCTAGCAATTTATAAATGATGAATCCTGAGTCCACCACGATGCAACGAACCGTTTTATATAACTCGTTTTACTAATAAGAGATTTCTTTATTAAATCATTTATACTTTTGGATTCTTATGCTAAGTCATATTTATTCAAATAAGAAGTTCAAAGGTCGAAAATTGATTGTAAGATCAATTAAGTTGAAGGAGTGGACCTTCCGACCTAAGAATCTAATTTGGAATATGATACGACTAAGCAATCCTTTATGGATATAAGATATAAGATCCGGACAAGTATAAGAATTGATTGACTCTGATATATGCAGACCTATGTCTACTCAGACAATAAGGTACGAGTACTTCATTTGATGATTACTCGAGAAATGGATTAGAATACCTGATGTGCCACAAAAGCAAGTGTTTTGACAAGTCAATGAACACTAAGCAATTGTGGAGAACCATCAAGGTATATCCATTTATAAACTGCGATTTAATCGCGGAGGCAAGTACCTGTCTGAGGAATGCATGGCATACTGATCAGAGATTGGGATTTAATCCCAAATGACTACACCATACACTGTTGTGTAGAAATGGTGTGTCGATAATAAGAAATGGAACTCTTATAGAGATAGTAAAAGATGAGTAATACGGAACTAACTATGTTCTATGGATATGTCTGGAAACAACGGCGCATTCAAATGCGGTTGTAGAATATCCTGGAAGAGCAAAATGTTGGAAATCGACTACCCGGGATGCGTTCGTTCGATCACTCGAACATTCGAACGATCCCAGTCGACATCCGGTGTCGCTACTTCGTTCGCTTGACATCCCATATCCCGAATCACACCCAGCCATCGCCCCGGAGGACAACCGCGCGAAACGGGGTTGGTCTGCACCCAATCAGCGCCCGCTGATTGCAGACCAGCGGTCGCTGGTGGAGCTGCAAACAGCGGTCGCTGTTTGCCCACCAGCGGGCGCTGTTCGTCCGCAAACAGCAACGCGACGTTGCTGTTCCGGGCTCGTTTCCGGGTCGTTTTTCCTCATCCGACTACCGATCCGGAGGTCCTAGAACCCCCAGTAGTCAAGGAATACGATCCACGATCCCGGAATCCGATCTACGTTCATGTATAATCAACGAGAAATTAGATCGAATAAAATTGCGGAATAGAGAATTCGATCTCATACCTCTCGGTCGATTGTTGAGACCTTAGACGCTTCTAGTGTATGACTCTGCCCGACTCCAGCCGTTGTGTGGGCAACGATTCGCTGGATTCGTCCTTGTCTGCACTCTCCTTTCCAAGACCAGCGTATTGATTATTCTCAGTGTGAGAACAATATAATTGCGTTAACTTTATTTTAACAGAGAAAAAGTTTTTATTGCGCTAATAAATAATTCTTTTCTCTGCTGAAATAAAACGTTGCGGCGAATTGTAGGTCTTAGGAGAGGGCAAGGGGGGGGGGGGGGGGGGGTTAAATAGAGCTACACTAGGGACCCAAGGTTAAATTAATTAAGGGCTAAATTGAAATATTAATTAACTTGGAATACGTAAACGCAATTCCTTAATTAATCGATTTCAATTTTAATTATTATTCACTCCACTAAAAAATAATAATTGAATTCCCGAAATTAATTTTAATATTATTTCAACAATAATAATTCCGCCGAAATTACATAAACGACCTTCCCCGTGTTTAAGATATCGTATGTCCACGAATTAATTTTATTACTAATAATTAAATTAATTCGTCTCTTATTATCCGAGTCTAGTACCACTCAACCTTATTATCATGTGGAACAAATCCACCTGCAGGGTTTACATGATAAATTTTATGAGCTCATCTCGGGGACATCATCAACCCGATAAACGGGACACGGTTTCCTGTCTATAATCTATAGCATGCCGTGTGTACAATTCCGATTCCCAATTTACCGAGTATCTCGACTAATCAATTAGTCTCACTCATTGGCATATTAAAGAACCGAGAATTGGACACACGCACCTATAATTATATAGGGATTAGGAATTCGTATTCCGTAATCTCTGAGGTCTAGTTCGATTACGTCGATTAGTATAAATCGAACGCCCTCCCGTGGTCCTGCTCAATACACCAAGTGTACAAGTGTAACATAATAGTCAAGACCAACTATTACCCAGTCACACTACGACGTACCGATGGATTGTCCATGTCCATCTAAGTCGTGAGCTTCTGTTCGATAATATACGAGTAACCGACAGTATGATCTTCCGCGTGTCTCCTCACTCCATACTGTCTACAACGTATATATCTAGGACTATTGCATTTAAGTACAAGAAAGACAAAATGCCGACAGTTTGATTAATAGATAATGAAAAACACAGATAAGGAGTTCCATATTGTCACTAAACTAGACATTTAGAATATAACTCCATCAATCTCCCACTTATACTAAAAAGTCTAGTTGCCCTCTACCATACATCCGATACCCATCCCCTTCACGTGTCTCTTGAACGCTTCCGCTGGAAGTGCCTTCGTAAAGGGGTCAGCCAGGTTATCCGCTGATGCAATCTTGGTGACAACCGCATCGCCTCTCTTGAAGATGTCTCTAATCAGGTGGTACTTGCGATCTATGTGTTTACTCGCATTGTGGGCTCGTGGTTCCTTTGCATTTGCCACTGCACCGCTATTGTCACAATAAATTGTGATAGCTCTAGGCATTTTAGGAACCACATCCAAGTCCATAAGGAAGTTCCGGAGCCACACCGATTCTTTAGCTGCCTCAGAGGCTGCTACATATTCGGCTTCCATGGTAGAGTCCGAAATGCATTTCTGCTTAACACTCTTCCATGAGACTGCTCCACCTCCCAATGTGAACACATAGCCTGATGTAGACTTTCGCTGATCCTTATCAGATTGGAAATCCGAGTCTGTGTAACCAATAGGAATCAACTCGGACGCTTTGTAACTCAGAACATAATTCCTAGTCCTTCGCAGGTACTTAAGTATGTTCTTTACAGCAGTCCAGTGACCCTGTCCAGGGTTACTCTGATATCTGGCTACCATGCCCACGGCATAGCAGATATCAGGTCTCGTGCACAACATAGCATACATTAGACTTCCTAGTGCCGAAGCATAAGGAACCTTCTTCATGTAATCTATCTCCTTTTGTGTTTTGGGACACATGTCTTTAGATAGATGAATTCCATGGCAGAAAGGTTGAGCACCTCTCTTGGAATTCTGCATGTTAAAACGAGCCAGAATCGTATCAATATATGAAGCCTGGGACAAGCTTAATGTTCTTTTCCGGCGATCCCTTATAACCTTGATCCCAAGAACATGCCCAACTTGTCCTAAGTCTTTCATATCGAATTGCTTGGACAACCATCCCTTTATGTCTGACAACATCTTCACATTGTTGCCAATTAGAAGGATGTCGTCTACGTAAAGCACGAGAAACGCCACACTGTTTCCGTCACTTCTCCGGTATACACACGACTCGTCCATGCTTTGAATGAATCCATAAGACTGGATAACCTCATCAAACCGCATGTTCCAAGATCTAGAAGCTTGCTTCAATCCATAAATGGATCGGTTTAGCTTACACACTAGATGCTCTTGGCCTTTCTTGATGAAACCTTCTGGCTGTCTCATGTAAATGGTCTCGTCAAGATTCCCATTCAAGAATGCTGTCTTGACGTCCATTTGCCACACCTCATAATCCATATAAGATGCTATAGACAAAAGAATCCGGATCGACTTTAGCATAGCTACCGGCGAAAAGGTTTCCTCATAATCGATCCCTTCTTTCTGAGTATACCCTTTCGCAACAAGCCTAGCCTTGAAGGTTTCAACCTTCCCGTCAGACCCTCTTTTTCTCTTGTACACCCACTTGCAACCAATGGCTTTTACACCTTTGGGCGGTGCTACAAGATTCCAGACCTGATTTGAATCCATTGATTCAATCTCAGATTTCATCGCCTTTTGCCAAGACTGAGCATCTTGATCTTTAAGCGCCTCGTCGTAGGTCCAGGGATCGGCTTCATGTTCTCCAGGTAACAAGTCCGAAGACTCACCTATAAACATGAACCTATCGGGTTGTCGAACAACCCTCCCACTACGACGACGCTCCGGTGTAACCTCAGTAACTACAGGTGCAGACTGTGGTGGCGTATCACCCGGTTGGGTTGGATCTAAGCCTTGATCGTCCCCTCTCAGTTCGTTTAGTATTATCTCACTCTTGGGCTTGTGGTCCATTATATAATCCTCTTCCAAGAACCGAGCGTTGGTGCTAACAACGATCTTCTGGTCCTTAGGACTATAGAATAGACCACCTTTCGTTCCTCTAGGATATCCTATAAACAACCGAATATCTGAACGAGATTCCAATTTATCAGCCCCATGCTTCAGCACATGTGCTGGACAACCCCAGATCCGAATGTGTTTCAAGTTCGGCTTACGCCCGGTCCACAATTCCGAGGGCGTCTTAGGGACTGATTTAGAAGGAACTAAGTTCAGGACATACGCCGCTGTTTCCAAGGCATATCCCCAGAACGAAACTGATAGGTCTGAATAACTCATCATAGATCTTACCATTTCCATAAGAGTCCTATTCCTTCTTTCTGCTACACCATTCTGTTGGGGCGTGTATGGTGCAGTCATCTGGGAGTCAATCCCATTCTCTAATAAGTACGCCTTAAACTCTCCCGAGAGGTACTCTCCTCCACGATCAGATCGTAGAGTCTTTATGGTTTTACCATGAAGGTTCTCCACAAGAGCTTTGTACTCATTGAACTTGTCAAAGCACTCGCTCTTGCGGTGCATCAGGTATATAAAACCATACCTTGAGTAATCATCAGTGAAGGTTACGAAATATTCATAACCTCCTCTCGCTTGGACAGATAAAGGCCCGCACAAATCAGAGTGAATCAATTCTAGTACTTCCTTGGATCTATACCCCTTATCACTAAAGGGTCGCTTGGTCATTTTTCCTTCCAGGCATGATTCGCAGGTTGGAAAGTCCTCATCTTTCACACCACTGAGTATTCCATCAGTTATCAACCTTTGAATTCTGCCCAAGTTAATATGACCTAGCCTAAGATGCCATAAGTACTTTTGATTCATCCTAGAAGGCTCCTTTCTCTTATTGGTACTAGATGTGTTATATGACTCTACACTTTGCATCGTGGGATTCAGTATATATAAGTTGCCTATCAATGTACCAGAACAGATATAATCACCATTCTTCTTGACAATAACAGAATTATCAAAAGAAACAGAATATCCATTCAAAACCAACTTAGAAACCGAAACAAGGTTCTTTCTAAAATTCGGTACATAAAGACAATTATTCAATACCAAAACTTTATTATTAAAAGATAAATAAATATCTCCCACTGCAACCGCCGCCACTTTCGTAGCGTTGCCCATGTAGATAGTGATCTCTCCCTCTCTAAGCCGCCGGGTTTCCTGGAACCCCTGCAAAGAATTGCAGACATGATCAGTGGCTCCTGTATCCACACACCAGGTACCGGTGGATAACACCGCTAAACATGTTTCAGTGACTAAGGAAAAGTTCATACCTCCTTGTCTGAGAGGACAATTAGACTTCCAATGTCCAGACTGCTTGCAACGGAAACACTTGCCCTTGGGCTTGTTCACTCCATTCTGTGGTCCACCATTTCTGGGTCCACTGGGTTTCCGTCCTTGTTTCTTCTTCCTCTTAGTCCCCGGAGGGCCAGGAAGTTTCACAGCCACAAGTGCATGAGACTTCTTAAAGATTCCCTCTGCCGCCTGGAGTTCAGTCAGGAGTTCCGCCAACGAATATAACCTCTTGTTCATGTTATAGTTCAGGCGGAACTGCTCAAAACTCCTAGGCAGAGACTGGAGCAGTATATCGATCTGGGTTTCCCCATCGATAGCTCCTCCCATAATCTCTATCTCATTCAGATAGCCAATCATCCTAAGAACGTGATCCCTCACGGGCGTTCCTTCGGACATGGTGGCCGTCATGAGTTTCCTCATAGCATCTTGCCTGGATGCCCTATCCTGACTACCAAACATCTCCTTGAGGTTAAGCATCATATCATAGGCAGTGGTCATGGCCTCATGCTGATGTTGCAGCACATTTGACATAGAAGGCAAAATGTAGCACCGCGCCATCTGATCAGCCTTGACCCACTTCCGATGAGCTTCCTTTTCCTCAGGAGTGGAGGTATCAGTAGGTTCATCAGGACAAACCTCATGGAGTACATACTTGTACTCCTCAGCAGTTAGGACAATGTCCAAGTTTCGTTTCCAATCAACATAGTTTGGACCAGTGAGTTTGTTTTCTTTTAGTATAATGGACAGCGGGTTGAGTGCCATATCTATAAAAGAGACAAATCAAACCGTCAAATTTAATTCGATATTAACTCCCTTAATTAATATCATTAAATTTACCAATCAATCCTAAAATCCCATCAGACTAGCATGCCACGTTTATGTGGACGTATACTAGTCCAAACGATTTTATAACTGGACTTTTACTTTGGTCGTACATCATTACAGCAGTGACTCCGATGGGGAGGATACTGTAAAGCGTACCTAAGTGTATACCATTTCTCAGTACTAAGTTAACCGCTCCGAAACTACACGCCCACCGCAAGCCACGTTAGTGTGGACGTTTACGTTGACATGCGGTCCCTTTACGATTTCCTATAACTGTCGAGCCTCAATTAACCCAAAGTTCCGTTTCCGTCTAGAAAGCCACGATAGTGTGGACGTTTACTAAACAAACAACTTTGTTAATTGAATTCCATTTAATAAATTTCACAATTTCGTTAATCAAAGTTTGATATCTCGTAAGTGAAACTCGAAGTTTCTAACCAGCGATCAATCATGCAATTGAGCCCTATCTCTCACAAAGTGAGGGAGCCAACCAGACAATCGATCTAGTCATCAAATGACTCGAATGTCTCTAATCTGTGTCATCGACATAACCAAGCGCTTTAGCTCCATTCCACTCCCCGGGGTGAGAATGAGTCGAGTTGAAATTAGTCTTTGAAAGACAGATTAGGCATTGCTTTGAAAAACTTAAGTGTTCAATTCTATAAACGGAATTGAATTCGAATTTTGATCTAGTGATATCCGTGTGTCAACTTTATCCGATAGGGAGGATGACACTAAAGCCAACTCGTAAGCGACACACATCACCATCAAAACAGAGAATGGAGACCGCGGGATTGTTTCCAATCCCTCTCCCACTTAGTTTTTACGAATAGGGATAACATTCACATGCATATGAAATTAAAGCATAATAAAACACGTAAACACATAGAAAGCATTTAACGTGGCCCGATTATTATGGCCTTTAAAATCTTCGATGCACGTCTCCTCGGATATTCGTCTCGTTGCTCGTCTCGGTCTCGGTCCATCACCGACTCGTCTAAGGACCAAGAGACGAACCCCTCCCACTGGAGTATCGTCCCGGGCCCTCGACAAGCGATCCGTGATGTCCGTCGAACCCCCGAGCCGCTGCTGCCAAACCTCAAACAGCGCCCGCTGTATGAAGAACAGCGGTCGCTGGAGGAGCTGCAAACGGCATCGATCCTATACAGGAATGATCGATCCTATACATCCGGATAAACGAAAAACGAAATAGAACCTAAACGACTCAACCCGTCGTTTTAACTATTACAAGCAAGCAACGTTGTAAAAAACAAAGATCTCGACAATCCCGAGAGTTTAACAAACCACAATATACAGTACAATAAACATGACCATAATAATCGGGTTATCCTGCAAGACAAACTCGCAAACAATACAAAGAACGTATAAACCGGCTCTGATACCAATTGTTGGAAATCGACTACCCGGGATGCGTTCGTTCGATCACTCGAACATCCGAACGATCCCAGTCGACATCCGGTGTCGCTACTTCGTTCGCTTGACAGCCCATATCCCGAATCACGCCCAGCCATCGCCCCGGAGGACAACCGCGCGAAACGGGGCTGGTCTGCACCCAATCAGCGCCCGCTGATTGCAGACCAGCGGTCGCTGGTGGAGCTGCAAACAGCGGTCGCTGTTTGCCCACCAGCGGGCGCTGTTCGTCCGCAAACAGCAACGCGACGTTGCTGTTCCGGGCTCGTTTCCGGGTCGTTTTTCCTCATCCGACTACCGATCCGGAGGTCCTAGAAACCCCAGTAGTCGAGGAATACGATCCACGATCCCGGAATCCGATCTACGTTCATGTATAATCAACGAAAAATTAGATCGAATAAAATTGCGGAATAGAGAATTCGATCTCATACCTCTCGGTCGATTGTTGAGACCTTAGACGCTTCTAGTGTATGACTCTGCCCGACTTCAGCCGTTGTGTGGGCAACGATCCGCTGGATTCGTCCTTGTCTGCACTCTCCTTTCCAAGACCAGCGTATTGATTATTCTCAGTGTGAGAACAATATAATTGCGTTAACTTTATTTTAACAGAGAAAAAGTTTTTATTGCGCTAACAAATAATTCTTTTCTCTGCTGAAATAAAACGTTGCGGCGAATTGTAGGTCTTAGGAGAGGTCAAGGGGGGGGGGGGGGGGGTTTAAATAGAGTTACACTAGGGACCCAAGGTTAAATTAATTAAGGGCTAAATTGAAATATTAATTAACTTGGAATACGTAAACGCAATTCCTGAATTAATCGATTTCAATTTTAATTATTATTCACTCCACTAAAAAATAATAATTGAATTCCCGAAATTAATTTTAATATTATTTCAACAATAATAATTCCGCCGAAATTACATAAACGACCTTCCCCGTGTTTAAGATATCGTATGTCCACGAATTAATTTTATTACTAATAATTAAATTAATTCGTCTCTTATTGTCCGACACTAGTACCACTCAACCTTATTATCATGTGGAACAAATCCACCTGCAGGGTTTACATGATAAACTTTATGAGCTCATCTCGGGGACATCATCAACCCGATAAACGGGACACGGTTTCCTGTCTATAATCTATAGCATGCCGTGTGTACAATTCCGATTCCCAATTTACCGAGTATCTCGACTAATCAATTAGTCTCACTCATTGGCATATTAAAGAACCGAGAATTGGACACACGCACCTATAATTATATAGGGATTAGGAATTCGTATATCCGTAATCTCTGAGGTCTAGTTCGATTACGTCGATTAGTATAAATCGAACGCCCTCCCGTGGTCCTGCTCAATACACCAAGTGTACAAGTGTAACATAATAGTCAAGACCAACTATTACCCAGTCACACTACGACGTACCGATGAATTGTCCCTGTCCATCTAAGTCGTGAGCTTCTGTTCGATAATATACGAGTAACCGACAGTATGATCTTCCGCGTGTCTCCTCACGCCATACTGTCTACAACGTATATATCTAGGACTATTGCATTTAAGTACAAGAAAGACAAAATGCCGACAGTTTGATTAATAGATAATGAAAAACACAGATAAGGAGTTCCATATTGTCACTAAACTAGACATTTAGAATATAACTCCATCACAAAAGATGTGTGTTCAATAGTACTATGAACCAGAGGGACGTTATTGATGGAGTTATATTCTAAATGTCTAGTTTAGTGACAATATGGAACTCCTTATCTGTGTTTTTCATTATCTATTAATCAAACTGTCGGCATTTTGTCTATCTTGTACTTGAATGCAATAGTCCTAGATATATACGTTGTAGACAGTATGGCGTGAGGAGACACGCGGAAGATCATACTGTCGGTTACTCGTATACTATCGAACAGAAGCTCACGACTTAGATGGACAGTGACAATCCATCGGTACGTCGTAGTGTGACTGGGTAATAGTTGGTCTTGACTATTATGTTACACTAGTACACTTGGTGTATTGAGCAGGACCACGGGAGGGCGTTCGATTTATACTAATCGACGTAATCGAACTAGACCTCAGAATTACGGATATACGAATTCTTAATCCCTATATAATTATAGGTGCGTATGTTCAATTCTCGGTTCTTTAACTTGCCAATGAGTGAGACTATTTGATTAGTCGAGATACTCGGTAAATTGGGAATCGGAATTGTACACACGGCATGCTATAGATTATAGACAGGAAACCGTGTCCCGTTTATCGGGTTGATAACGTCCCCGAGATGAGCTCATAAAGTTTATCATGTAAACCCTGCAGGTGGATTTGTTCCACATGATAATAAGGATGAGTGGTACTAGACTCGGATAATAAGAAACGAATTAATTTAAGTATTAGTAATTAAATAAATTCGTGGACGTTCGATATCTTAAACACGGGGAAAGTCGTATATGTAATTTCGGCGGATTTATTATTGTTGAAATAATATTAAAATTAATTTCGGGAATTCAATTATTATTTTATAGTGGAGTTAATAATAATTAAAATTGGAATTGATTAATTAAGGAATTGCATTTACGTATTCCAAGTTAATTAATATTTCAATTTAGCCCTTAATTAATTTATCCTTAGGTCCCTAACGTAGCTCTATATAAACCCCCCTCCCTTACCCTCTCTAGACCTACAATTCGCCGCAACATTTATTTTTGCTGAGAAAAATAATTGCGTTAGCGCAAATATATTTTTCTCTGTAAAAATTAAAAGGTTAACGCAAATAAAATTTTTATTCTCTCATTGAGAATAATCATTCGGAGGTTGAGATAGAGAGCGTATAGACGGGAGAACTCCAGCGGATCGTTGCCCACACAACGGTTGGAGACGGGATCGGAGAATACGTTAGAAGCTCTAAGGTCTCAACAATCGACCGAGAAGGTATGAGATCGGAACTTCTTTTTCCGCAATTATTCGATCTAAAATTACCTCGTTGATCATACATGAACGTAGATCGGGTTCCGGGGTTGTGGGTTGCATTCCTCGACTACTGGGGGTTCTAGGACCTTCGGATCGGTAGTCGGAAGAGGAAAAACGACCCGGAAACGAGCCCGGAACAGCAACGTCGCGTTGCTGTTCGCGGTGAAACGGCGACCGCCGTTTCGAAACGGCGACCGCCGTTTTGGCTTTTTTCTGGCAGCCCGCTTGGTTCGCGCGATTGTCCTTCGGGGCAATGGCTGGGCGTGAATCGGGGCACGGGCTGGAAAGGCGAACGAAGTAGCGACTTCGGATGTCGACTGGGATCGTTCGGATGTTCGAGCAATCGAACGAACGCATCCCGGGTAGTCGATTTCCAACAATTGGTATCAGAGCCGGTTTGTGCGTTCTTGTATTGTTTGCGAGTTTTGTTTTGCAGGATAACCCGATTATTATGGTCATATGTTTATGTACTGTTTATTGTGGTTTGTTAAACTCTCGGGATTGTCGAGATCTTTGTTTTTTGAATCGTTGCTTGTTTGTAATAGTTAAAACGACGGGTTGAGTCGTTTAGGGTTTTCTATTTTCGTTTTCGTTTATCCGGGTGTATAGGATCGATCAATATGTATAGGATCGATGCCGGAAGTAGTATAGTTTACTTTTGTAATGTTGCTGCTGCTTGGTGAATCGAGACGAGATCGAGGGACTAGTATACGTCCACATGAACGTGGCATGCTAGTCTGATGGGATTTTAGGATTGATTGGTAGATTTAATGATATTAATTAAGGGAGTTAATATCGAATTAAATTTGACAGTTTGATTTGTCTCTTTTATAGATATGGCACTCAACCCGCTGTCCATTATACTAAAAGAAAACAAACTCACTGGTCCGAACTATGTTGATTGGAAACGAAACTTGGACATTGTCCAAACTGCTGAGGAGTACAAATATGTACTCCATGAGGTTTGTCCTGATGAACCTATTGACACCTCCACTCCTGAGGAAAAGGAAGCTCATCGGAAGTGGGTCAAGGCTGATCAGATGGCGCGGTGCTACATTTTGGCTTCTATGTCAAATGTGCTGCAACATCAGCATGAGGCCATGACCACTGCCTATGATATGATGCTTAACCTCAAGGAGATGTTTGGTAGTCAGGATAGGGCAGCCAGGCAAGATGCCATGAGAAAACTCATGACGGCCACTATGTCCGAAGGAACGCCCGTGAGGGATCACGTTCTTAGGATGATGGGCTATCTGAATGAGATAGAGATTATGGGAGGAGCTATCGATGGGGAAACCCAGATCGATATAGTGCTCCAGTCTCTGCCTAGGAGTTTTGAGCAGTTCCGCCTGAACTATAACATGAACAAGAGGTTATATTCGTTGGCGGAGCTCCTGACTGAACTCCAGGCGGCAGAGGGAATCTTTAAGAAATCTCAGGCACTTGTGGCTGTGAAACTTCCTGGCCCTCCGGGGACTAAGAGGAAGAAGAAGCAAGGACGGAAACCCAGTGGACCCAGAAATGGTGGACCACAGAATGGAGTGAACAAGCCCAAGGGCAAGTGTTTCCGTTGCAAGCAGTCTGGACATTGGAAGTCGAATTGTCCTCTCAGACAAGGAGGTACGAACTTTTCCTTAGTCACTGAAACATGTTTAGCGGTGTTATCCACCGGTACCTGGTGTGTGGATACAGGAGCCACTGATCATGTCTGCAATTCTTTGCAGGGGTTCCAGGAAACCCGGCGGCTTAGAGAGGGAGAGATCACTATCTACATGGGCAACGCTACGAAAGTGGCGGCAGTTGCAGTGGGAGATATTCATTTATCTTTTAATAATAAAGTTTCGGTATTGAATAATTGTCTTTATGTACCGAATTTTAGAAAGAACCTTGTTTCGGTTTCTAAATTGGTTTTGAATAAATATTCTGTTTCTTTTGATAGTTCTGTTATTATCAAAAAGAATGGTGAGTATATCTGTTCTGGTACATTGATAGGCAACTTATATATACTGAATCCTGATTATTCCACGATGCAACGAGTAGAGTCGAATAATACATCTAGTACCAATAAGAGAAAGGAGCCTTCTAGGATGAATCAAAAGTACTTATGGCATCTTAGGCTAGGTCATATTAACTTGGGTAGGATTCAAAGGTTGATAACTGATGGAATACTCAGTGGTGTGAAAGATGAGGACTTTCCAACCTGCGAATCATGCCTGGAAGGAAAAATGACCAAGCGACCCTTTAGTGATAAGGGGTATAGATCCAAGGAAGTACTGGAATTGATTCACTCTGATTTGTGCGGGCCTTTATCTGTCCAAGCGAGAGGAGGTTATGAATTTTTCGTAACCTTCACTGATGATTACTCAAGGTATGGTTTTATATACCTGATGCGCCGCAAGAGCGAGTGCTTTGACAAGTTCAAGGAGTACAAAGCTCTTGTGGAGAACCTTCATGGTAAAACCATAAAGACTCTACGATCTGATCGTGGAGGAGAGTACCTCTCGGGAGAGTTTAAGGCGTACTTATTAGAGAATGGGATTGATTCCCAGATGACTGCACCATACACGCCCCAGCAGAATGGTGTAGCAGAAAGAAGGAATAGGACTCTTATGGAAATGGTAAGATCTATGATGAGTTATTCAGAACTACCAGTTTCGTTCTGGGGATATGCCTTGGAAACAGCGGCATATATCTTGAACTTAGTTCCTTCTAAATCAGTCCCTAAGACGCCCTCGGAATTGTGGACCGGGCGAAAGCCAAATTTGAAACACATTCGGGTCTGGGGTTGTCCAGCACATGTGCTGAAGCATGGGGCTGATAAGTTGGAATCTCGTTCAGATATTCGGTTGTTTATAGGATATCCTAGAGGAACGAAAGGTGGTCTATTTTATAGTCCTAAGGACCAGAAGATCGTTGTTAGCACCAACGCTCGGTTCTTGGAAGAGGATTATATAATGGACCACAAGCCCAAGAGTGAGATAATACTAAACGAACTGAGAGGGGACGATCAAGGCTTAGATCCAACCGAACCGGGTGATACGCCACCACAGTCTGCACCTGTAGTTACTGAGGTTACACCGGAGCCTCGTCGTAGTGGGAGGGTTGTTCGACAACCCGATAGGTTCATGTTTATAGGTGAGTCTTCGGACTTGTTACCTGGAGAACATGAAGCCGATCCCTGGACCTATGGCGAGGCGCTTAAAGATCAAGATGCTCAGTCTTGGCAAAAAGCGATGAAATCTGAGATTGAATCAATGGATTCAAATCAGGTCTGGAATCTTGTAGCACCGCCCAAAGGTGTAAAAGCCATTGGTTGCAAGTGGGTGTACAAGAGGAAAAGAGGGTCTGACGGGAAGGTTGAAACCTTCAAGGCTAGGCTTGTTGCGAAAGGGTATACTCAGAAAGAAGGGATCGATTATGAGGAAACTTTTTCGCCGGTAGCTATGCTAAAGTCGATCCGGATTCTTTTGTCTATAGCATCTTATATGGATTATGAGGTGTGGCAAATGGACGTCAAGACAGCATTCTTGAATGGGAATCTTGACGAGACCATTTACATGAGACAGCCAGAAGGTTTCATTAAGAAAGGCCAAGAGCATCTAGTGTGTAAGCTAAACCGATCCATTTATGGATTGAAGCAAGCTTCTAGATCTTGGAACATGCGGTTTGATGAGGTTATCCAGTCTTATGGATTCATTCAAAGCATGGACGAGTCGTGTGTATACCGGAGATGTGACGGAAACAGTGTGGCGTTTCTCGTGCTTTATGTAGACGACATCCTTCTAATTGGCAACAATGTGAAGATGTTGTCGGACATAAAGGGATGGTTGTCCAAGCAATTCGATATGAAAGACTTAGGACAAGTTGGGCATGTTCTTGGGATCAAGGTTATAAGGGATCGCCGGAAAAGAACATTAAGCTTGTCCCAGGCTTCATATATTGATACGATTCTGGCTCGTTTCAACATGCAGAATTCCAAGAGAGGTGCTCAACCTTTCTGCCATGGAATTCATCTATCTAAAGACATGTGTCCCAAAACACAAAAGGAGATAGATTACATGAAGAAGGTTCCTTATGCTTCGGCAGTAGGAAGTCTAATGTATGCCATGTTGTGCACGAGACCTGATATCTGCTATGCCGTGGGCATGGTAGCTAGATATCAGAGTAACCCTGGACAGGGTCACTGGACTGCTGTAAAGAACATACTTAAGTACCTGCGAAGGACTAGGAATTATGTTCTGAGTTACAAAGCGTCCGAGTTGATTCCTATTGGTTACACAGACTCGGATTTCCAATCTGATAAGGATCAGCGAAAGTCTACATCAGTCTATGTGTTCACATTGGGAGGTGGAGTAGTCTCATGGAAGAGTGTTAAGCAGAAATGCATTTCGGACTCTACCATGGAAGCCGAATATGTAGCAGCCTCTGAGGCAGCTAAAGAATCGGTGTGGCTCCGGAACTTCCTTATGGACTTGGATGTGGTTCCTAAAATGCCTAGAGCTATCACAATTTATTGTGACAATAGCGGTGCAGTGGCAAATGCAAAGGAACCACGAGCCCACAATGCGAGTAAACACATAGATCGCAAGTACCACCTGATTAGAGACATCGTCAGGAGAGGCGATGCGGTTGTCACCAAGATTGCATCAGCGGATAACCTGGCTGACCCCTTTACGAAGGCACTTCCAGCGGAAGCGTTCAAGAGACACGTGAAGGGGATGGGTATCGGATGTATGGTAGAGGGCAACTAGAGATTTAGTATAAGTGGGAGATTGATGGAGTTATATTCTAAATGTCTAGTTTAGTGACAATATGGAACTCCTTATCTGTGTTTTTCATTATCTATTAATCAAACTGTCGGCATTTTGTCTATCTTGTACTTGAATGCAATAGTCCTAGATATATACGTTGTAGACAGTATGGCGTGAGGAGACACGCGGAAGATCATACTGTCGGTTACTCGTATACTATCGAACAGAAGCTCACGACTTAGATGGACAGGGACAATCCATCGGTACGTCGTAGTGTGACTGGGTAATAGTTGGTCTTGACTATTATGTTACACTAGTACACTTGGTGTATTGAGCAGGACCACGGGAGGGCGTTCGATTTATACTAATCGACGTAATCGAACTAGACCTCAGAATTACGGATATACGAATTCTTAATCCCTATATAATTATAGGTGCGTATGTCCAATTCTCGGTTCTTTAACTTGCCAATGAGTGAGACTATTTGATTAGTCGAGATACTCGGTAAATTGGGAATCGGAATTGTACACACGGCATGCTATAGATTATAGACAGGAAACCGTGTCCCGTTTATCGGGTTGATAACGTCCCCGAGATGAGCTCATAAAGTTTATCATGTAAACCCTGCAGGTGGATTTGTTCCACATGATAATAAGGATGAGTGGTACTAGTCTCGGATAATAAGAAACGAATTAATTTAATTATTAGTAATTAAATAAATTCGTGGACGTTCGATATCTTAAACACGGGGAAAGTCGTATATGTAATTTCGGCGGATTTATTATTGTTGAAATAATATTAAAATTAATTTCGGGAATTCAATTATTATTTTATAGTGGAGTTAATAATAATTAAAATTGGAATTGATTAATTAAGGAATTGCGTTTACGTATTCCAAGTTAATTAATATTTCAATTTAGCCCTTAATTAATTTATCCTTAGGTCCCTAACGTAGCTCTATATAAACCCCCCTCCCTTACCCTCTCTAGACCTACAATTCGCCGCAACATTTATTTTTGCTGAGAAAAATAATTGCGTTAGCGCAAATATATATTTCTCTGTAAAAATTAAAAGGTTAACGCAAATAAAATTTTTATTCTCTCATTGAGAATAATCATTCGGAGGTTGAGATAGAGAGCGTATAGACGGGAGAACTCCAGCGGATCGTTGCCCACACAACGGTTGGAGACGGGATCGGAGAATACGTTAGAAGCTCTAAGGTCTCAACAATCGACCGGGAAGGTATGAGATCGGAACTTCTTTTTCCGCAATTATTCGATCTAAAATTACCTCGTTGATCATACATGAACGTAGATCGGGTTCCGGGGTTGTGGGTTGCATTCCTCGACTACTGGGGGTTCTAGGACCTTCGGATCGGTAGTCGGAAGAGGAAAAACGACCCGGAAACGAGCCCGGAACAGCAACGTCGCGTTGCTGTTCGCGGTGAAACGGCGACCGCTGTTTCCAAACGGCGACCGCCGTTTTGGCTTTTTTCTGGCAGCCCGCTTGGTTCGCGCGGTTGTCCTTCGGGGCAATGGCTGGGCGTGAATCGGGGCACGGGCTGGAAAGGCGAACGAAGTAGCGACTTCGGATGTCGACTGGGATCGTTCGGATGTTCGAGCAATCGAACGAACGCATCCCGGGTAGTCGATTTCCAACAGTTATAAGTTTTAACGCCCGGTTCTTAGAGAAAGACTATATGATGAACCACAAGCCCAAAGTGACGTGATACTTTGAAATGAGAGAGAACAAAGAAGACTGGAAACCAGCCGAACCGAGTAGCGGTACACCACTAACTGCACCTACTGTTATTACTGTTTATACACCGGAATGCCGTTGTAGTGGGAGGTTGTGGATCAACCAGAGATATTCATAAAACTAGGAGAGTTTTCGGACTCTGGACGTAGTATACATGAAATTGATCCCTGGATCTACATGGAGGCAGTACTAGATCTAAATGTGCCTTCTTGGAAAGCAATAAGGATTATTGCTAAGAGGCAAGATCATTTAGAGTACAAGCTTAGTTAATCCATCTATGGATTGGAACAAAGCATTGAGTTCGTGGTACTTGCAAATTGATGAGATAGTCCATTTGATGGATTCATCAAAAGGCATTGACGAATCGTGTGTATGGGAAACGTGATGGAAACAAGGTGTTGTTTCTCGGGTTTTATGTAGAGAACATTCTTATCATTGGTAACAATGTAAAGATGTTGTCAAGACATAAAATGAGGTTGTCTAGATAAATCAATATGAAAGATTTAGGAAGAAGTTGGACATGTTCTTGAGATCTTGGATATCTGGGAAAGAACATTGTACTTCTCCTGGACATCTTACATATATATGATTATGGTTCGTTTTAACATGCAAAATTCCGAGAAAGGTTCGTTACCTTTCAGAAACGGAATGCATCTATCTAAGGACATGTGTTTAAGGAACACAAAAGGAGATAGAAGCAATGAAAGCAGTTTCCTACACTTTAAGTGTGGAAAGCTTAATAAATGCATTGTTGAAAACAAGAACCCGATATCGGCTATGCGGCTAGTATAGTGGGAGGATATCAAGGTAATCCTGGAAAGGAATATTCGACTGCTGTAAAAGTACTTTCGAAGTACTGTTCTAGACTATGAAGCAGACGAGCATTTCCTTTGGATTACATTCTCTTAGATTTCTAATCGAATGAGGACCGGTGTAAGTCGATATCAGGCTATGTGTTTCACTATTAAAGGAGAAGGAGTTTTAACATGGAAGAGTGATAAGCACGATACTTTTCAGACTCTGCCATGGGTAACCAAATAGCGGCCTCAGAGGCAGCGGAAGTTTTGGTATAACTCCGGGATAAATCTCTGGGACTTAGATGTGATTCTTAATTTGCCAAAGGCTATGTAAATAGCGGTGCGATGGCAAATGGTAAAAAGTCACAAGTCCATAAGTGTAAGATAACACATAGAGCAAGTACCACCTGATACGAGTCATCGTCGAGGGAGACGACGCTGTAGTCACCAAGATAACTTCAGAGCGGCAACCTAGAGTGCTCATTCACATAGTACTTCTTGGAAGTACAACTAAAGCACGTGATGAGTATGGGAGTCGGGAGTTTGGAGGAAATGACTAGACCTTAGTACAAGTGGGAGATTGTTGGAGTTGTGTACTTAATGTCTAGATTTAAGTAACGGAAACTCACGATCCATTGCCATTAATCTATTTAATTAAATAAACAATTATTTGCGTTTAATTATTTATAATTAAATATATATTCAAATTATAGTCCTGGATTTTATACTTTGTAGTTAGTATGGTGTGTATGGACACACAGAATATCATACTATCGGTTACTCGTATTTAATCGAACAGATGCTCACGACCTAGATGGACACGGACCAATCCATCGGTATAGTCGTTGTGTGAGAGAGAAAATAATCTGTCTTGATTATTTTATCACACTTGTACACTTGGTGTATTTAGCGGATCTGCTTGAGATTTATCGATTAGGATTGCCGGCGATAATCGATTTAACTCTCTGAGTATTTTATTCTTAATCCCCGATACTATTGCGGGTGTGTATATTTAATATAAGTGACTTTGATTTACCAAAGGAATTAACCGATTTAATTATTGGGTTAATTACCGGTTAAGTTGGGTCACTATATTTTATATATGACATGCCGTGAATACTTGACGGGAAAGTGTATCCCGTAAGGGTTGATAATATCCCCGAGATGAGTTCATAAGGAATTATTATGTAAACCCTGCAGGCGGATTCGTTCCGCATAATAATTAAGGTTGAATGGTACTAGTCTCGGAAATAAGAGATGAATAAATTAATTAGCAATAAATTAATTTTATTCATGGATATTTATATCTTAAATACACGGAATAAATAATACTACCGGAGAAATATTATTTGATATAATATGGTTTAATATTGGGAGTGCAATTAATTTATATAGTGGAAAATAAATTAATTAATAATAGTAAGGATTAATAGATTTGGGCTTGGGCTCAATTTAATCACTATTATTGGAAGCCCAATATTCCACCTCCTTAAGATCCCCTACGTAGCCTATAAAAGCACTACATGTGTTGGAAATCGACTCTCCGGGATGCGTTCGTTCGATTTCTCGAACATCCGAACCATCCTAGTCGACAACCGAAGTCGCTACTTCGTTCGCTTGACAGCCCTTATCCCGAATCACGCCCAGCCATCGCCCCGGAGGACAACCGCGCGAAACGGGGCTGGACTGCACAAAAACAGCGCCCGCTGTATGCAGTCCAGCGGTCGCTGGAGAAGCTGCAAACGGCGACCGCCGTTTTCTCTCTGGCGACCGCCGTTTGTCCGCGAACAGCAACGCGATGTTGCTGTTCCGGGCTCGTTTCCGGGTCGTTTTTCCTCATCCGACTACCGTTCCGGAGGTCCTAGAACCCCCAGTAGTCGAGGAACACGATCCACGACCCCGGAATCCGATCTACGTTCATGTATGTTCAACGAGGTAAAAACGAGATCGAATAATAATTGCGGAATAAAAGTTCCGATCTCATACCTCTCGGTCGATTGTTGAGACCTTAGATGCTTCTAGTGTATGACTCTGCCCCGACTCCAACCGTTGTGTGGGCAACGATCTGTTGGGTCTGCCTTTTCTGCTTTCTCCTTTTTCTCTACCAGCGTTAATATATCTTTTCTCTCTAAGAGAAAATATCAGCGCTAACTTAATGTTTTTAACAGAGAAAAGTTTAACTGCGCTAAACAATTATTTTTCTCTGCTGAAAATAAAAAGCGGCGAAGTGTAGGTTTAGAATAGGCAAGGGGGGGGGGGGGGGGGGGGGGGGGTTATATAGAGTTACACTAGGGACCCAAGGTTAAATTAATTAAGGGCTAAATTGAAATATTAATTAACTTGGAATACGTAAACGCAATTCCTTAATTAATCGATTTCAATTTTAATTATTATTAACTCCACTATAAAATAATAATTGAATTCCCGAAATTAATTTAATATTATTTCAACAATAATATTTCCGCCGAAATTACATATACGACTTTCCCCGTGTTTAAGATATCGAACGTCCACGAATTTATTTAATTACTAATAATTAAATTAATTCGTTTCTTATTATCCGAGACTAGTACCACTCATCCTTATTATCATGTGGAACAAATCCACCTGCAGGGTTTACATGATAATCTTTATGAGCTCATCTCGTGTATTGGAGTTGTGTACTTAATGTCTAGATTTAAGTAACGGAAACTCACGATCCATTGCCACTAATCTATTTAATTAAATAAACAATTATTTGCATTTAATTATTTATAATTAAATATATGCAAATCATAGTCCTGGATTTTATACGTTGTAGTTAGTATGGTGTTGCATGGGCGCACAGAAGATCATACTATCGGTTACTCGTATTTAATCGAACAGTTGCTCACGACCTAGATGGACACGGACCAATCCATCGGTATAGTCGTTGTGTGAGAGAGAAAATAATTTATCTTAATTATTTTATCACACTTGTACACTTGGTGTATTGAGCGGATCGTTGAGATTCATCGATTAGGATTGCCGGCGATAATCGATTCGAGTCTCAGTGTATTTTATTCTTAATCCCCGAAACTATTGCGGGTGTGTATATTTAATATAAGTGACTTTGATTTACCAAAGGAATTAACCGATTTAATTATTGGGTTAATTACCGGTTAAGTTGGGTCACTATATTTTATATATGGCATGCCGTGAATACTTGACGGGAAAGTGTATCCCGGAAGGGTTGATAATATCCCCGAGATAAGTTCATAAGGAATTATTATGTAAACCCTGCAGGTGGATTTGTTCCGCATAATAATTAAGGTTGAATGGTACTAGTCTCGGAAATAAGAGATGAATAAATTAATTAGCAATAAATTAATTTTATTCATGGATATTTATATCTTAAATACACGGAATAAATAATACTACCGGAGAAATATTATTTGATATAATATGGTTTAATATTGGGAGTGCAATTAATTTTATATAGTGGAAAATAGAATTAATTAATAATAGTAAGGATTAATAGATTTGGGCTTGGGCTCAATTTAATCACTATTATTGGAAGCCCAATATTCCACCTCCTTAAGATCCCCTACGTAGCCTATAAAAGCACTACATGGTCTTCTCTATTCTCATAACTTGAAGATCACAATTCTAGAGAGAGAGAGAAAGTAGAGAGGAAGATCCATGGAGTTCGGTAGATCGTCGCCCACACGACGTCCGGGCTAGTGCAAGGAATACGTGGGAAGATCTCAAGGTCATCAAATTGAGTTCTACGTTTCTCCGAACAACGAGAACGAGGTAAATCGTAAAACCTTCTTTATGATTTTATCGTTAATTATCGTGAAAATACCATGAACCAAGATCCGAGGGACGAACCCCGTGGACGAGGATCGACCTCGCGGTGGTGATCGAAGATCACCGGACCGCGGAGGCCGAGAGATCCCCGGCGGGGATCGCACGCAAAGAGAACCCTCGGCTGGTCGCCGAGGGTGGCGGTCGAGCCCTAGGGCTTCGACCGCCGGTGCATGTCGAAGGGCCCCGGCTGGACGCCGGGGCGAGCGATCGACTTCGGTCGATCGCTGGGGGCAGCCGCGGGCTGGAGCCGCGGCAGGCGCCCCCTCCTCCGATCAACGGCGGCGGTGAGTCGCCGGACTCACCGCCGGGGGGCTGCTACGAGCAGCCCCGGGGGATGCTCGATGCATCCCCAGCGATTGCCGTGTGCAATCGCGAGCCCCTCGCGGGGCTCGGCTAGGGCACGCGTGGGGTTATCCCCGCGTGGTGTTCTTGGTCGAGCCCGGTTCGCGTACGGTGGTTCGCGGTGGTTTCCGGCGAAAGGATTTTTCGATTGGGTTGTCGGTTCCGCAATTTAGACAATCCGGATATTCGAAGGATTTCGGTCGGAATTAATTAGATAATTTATTTATTTAAATTTATTAATTCCGGGATATCGATTTCCAACAATTGGTATCAGAGCGTTGGTTTTAGTTCATGGTATTTTTCGATAAATTGTTCTACCTTGCAGGGTTTCCGATTATTATGGCTAGATTTAATTATTGTTAATTAATTTCATAATATTTCTCTTGATTATTAAACTCTCGGTGATGTCAATATTTGTTCTTGTGTGGTGAATGCTTGTTCTTAATTTTTCCGGAAATTGTTTGAGGTCGTTTTGTGGAGAATCGATACCGGATAGCGTAGTAATAAATTTGTAATTTATTTTACGTTGGATCGAGGACGAAACGACGACCGGAAAAGTGTGACGGAGGAGACGAAGAGAGGGAGGATTCCGGGGATCGATCAACCCCATGATCGACCCAAGGGATGGATCGATCGAGTGGGAGGGGCAGCCATCGCACCCCTTGGCCGTGGGCTGCCGCCGGTAGTGGTGGTGGCTGGCCGGTTGGGGTGGCGGAGGCGGTGATGCACTCCTCTCGGCCTCGGTCGATGGTGGGGATGGCGTGGGGATCCCCAACCCATGCTATTCCTACCAAGATCCAACTTTCCTAATTGATTCGGTTTTCCTATTTTGAGTATTCCTAGTGTTGGGAACTCTCATGGAATAGAAAAAGAATTAATTGGAATTAATTATTTCCTTATTCTATTATGGAAGTCTTCTAGAATATTCCAAGTCTTACTTGGATAGGATTCTAGAGATTTAATAGAATTGGAAAGGAAAATAATTAATTATTAAATTAATTTATTTCCTAATTGATTATTCCTATTTTATGGGAATTTTCATGGACATGGAAATTAATTAATTTTGGAAAGTAGAGGAGTCCTAAATTAATTTATCCTTATTTAATTATTCCTTTATGGAATTTTTAATGGATTAGGAAAGGAATTAATTTGGAAGGACTAGGAGTTCTAAATTATTTTATTTCCTTATTTCATTATGGAAGTCTTCTAGAATATTCCAAGTGAGTCTTGGATAGATTATTCTAGAGATTTAATGAAGTAGAAAGGGAAAATAAAATAAATTATTTTATTTCCTTATTTCATTATGGAAGTCTTCTAGAATATTCCAAGTGGGTCTTGGATAGATTATTCTAGAGATTTAATGAAGTAGAAAGGGAAAATAAAAATAATAAAAATATTAATAATATTTAATTTTATTTTTGATTTATTCGATTGACTTAATTTTCGAATTAAGTAACTTTTGGATTTATTAAAAATAAATAGATTTAAATATTGGAATTAATATTCCCGTCACATGGAGCATTCAAGAACGAAGACTAAAGACTAGAAGACGCATACGGGGATGCAATAAAGCCATAATAGTCGGAAAATAATATTCTAGTATTATTTTGGTTATGTGATAATATTCTATGTGCTTTATTTCATGTATGCATGCTTATGTGTATTTAATTATGCATTAGATAGCGTATCCCTTTATTGTAAAAAGCTAAGTGGGAGAGGGTATGGAAACATATCCATGGTCTCCATTGTTGTTCTCTTGGTGACTTTTATGAACTTTCGAAGTTCATATAGATAAGCCATTGGAGGAGAATTCTTGTAATTCCTCTTACGAGAAACATTGATTAAGTTTATCAAACAATGCCTAATTTGTCTTTCCAAAACTGATTTCAAGTCGACTCATTCTCACCCCGGGGAGTGGAATGGAGCCAAAGCCACTTGGTCATGTCGAGGACACAAATTAGAGACTTTCGTGTCATTTGATGACTAGATCGATTGTCTGCTCGGCTCCCTCATTTTATGAGAGATAGGGTCGTTCGCATGGTGAATCACTGGTAAGAAACTTCGAGTTTCACTTATGATTCTCCGCGTCTTGATTTACAAGATTGAATGGATCAAGTAATTGGGAGTCAATTATAAAAGTCTCTTGGTGTAGTAAACGTCCACACCACGTGGCTTGCTATGCTGACGGATTTTGGATTAATTGATGTAGACAGTTGTAAGAAATTGTGAAGAGTTGTGAAGTTGTCGTAAACGTCCACACCACGTGGCTTGCGGTGATGTAGCAATTCCAAACGATTTACTTTGGTACTGAGTAATGGTTTACACTTAGATACGCATTATAGTATTCTTCCCCACGAAGTTCCGCTATAAGTGATGTATGACCGAAGCAAATCTAATTGCTAAATCATTTGGATTGGTAAACGTCCACACCACGTGGCTTGCCATATCTGATGGGATTTTAGATGTGATTAGTGGTTTAATGATATTATTAAAGGGAGATAATATCGGAGATTAAATCGATTGTTTGTTGTTATATGTGCTCATAGATTAGGATATGGCTTTGAACCCACTTTATGTGATACTTAAGGATTTTAAACTCACTGGTCCCTAAATGTAATGATTGGAATAGAGATCTAGACATTACCCAAACTGTTAAAGAGTGCAAGGTTGTACTCAGTGAGCTTTGTCCTCCCGAGCCTATTGACATAGGCGGCTAGACAAGAAGCGATGAGGATACTCATAAAGGCCAGTCGATTCGAGGAAACGCTTAAACACGTTTTTGAGATGATTGACCTTTTAGACGAGTTGAGACGGAAATCGCAAGCTCTTGTAGCCAATGCCAAAGGTTTCGAACCTAAAGGCATGAATCGGGGGAAAGGACAAGAAAGCAAAGAAACCCAGTGGTTTTTTTTTTTTGGACCACGAGATGGGACGAGAAAGCCAATAGGCAAGTGTTCTCGATGCAAACAGTGTGGGTACTGGAAGTCTGATTATCCTCTCAAAGAAAGTACGAAATTTTTCTTTAGTCGTAAAACATAGTCAGTGGTATTATCTACCGGAACCTGGTGTGTAGATATGGAACCACTGACGGTATGTGCATTTTAAATGCAAGGGTTCCAGGAAACCTAACGACTTAGAAAAGAAGAAATCGTAGTCTACATGGGCAATGCTGTGGAGGAGGCAGCAGTTGCAGTGGAGGACATTTTATAGGATTTCATTTTGGGTTATTGTTTTTATGTACCTTTCATATTAGAAAGAACTTTGTTCTGGATTTCTAATGAATGGATATTTTATTTCTTTTAATCATTTGATGGTTATAAGAAGAAATAAAGATATTATCTATTCTGGTACATTAGCTAGCAATATATAAATGATGAATCCTGAGTCCACCACGATGCAACGAACCGTAGTATAAAACTCGTTTTACTAATAAGAGATTTCTTTATCAATTATACTTGTGGATTCTTATGCTGAGTCATTTTTATTCAAATAAGAAGTTCAAAGGTCGATAATTGATATTTGATCAATTAAGTTGAAGGAGTGGACCTTTCGACCTATGAATCTAATTTGGAAGATAACATGACTAAGCAATCCTTATGGATATAAGATGTAAGATCCGGACAAGTATAAGAATTGATTGACTCTGATGTATGCAGACCTATGTCTACTCAGACAATAAGGTACGAGTACTTCATTTGATGATTACTCGAGAAATGGATTAGAATACCTGATGTGCCACAAAAGCAAGTGTTTTGACAAGTCAATGGACACTAAGCAATTGTGGAGAACCATCAAGGTATATCCATTTGTAGCCTGCGATTTGATCGCGGAGGCAAGTACCTGTCTGAGGAATGCATGGCATACTGATCAGAGATTGGGATTTGATCCCAAATGACTACACCATACACTATTGTGTAGAGATGGTGTGTCGATAATAAGAAATGGAACTCTTATAGAGATAGTAGAAGATGAGTTACACGGAACTACCTATGTTCTATGGATATGTCTGGAAACAACGGCGCATTCAAATGCGGTTGTAGAATATCCTAGAAGAACAAAAGATGTGTGTTCAATAGTACTATGAACCAGAAGGACGTTATAAGTTCTAACGCCCGGTTCTTAGAGGAAGACTATGTGATGAACCACAAGCCTAAAGTGACTTGATACTTTGAAATGAGAGAGAAAGATTAAGACTTAGAACCAGCCGAACCGAGTAGCGGTACACCACTAACTGCACCTACTGTTATTACTGTTTATACACCGGAATGCCATTGTAGTGGGAGGTTGTGGGACAACCGGAGATATTCATAAGACTAGGAGAGTCTTCGAACTCTGGACCTAGTATACATGAAATCGATCCCTAGATCTACATGAAGGCCGTACTAGATCTAAATGTGCCTTCTTGGAGAGCAATAAGGATTATTGCTAAGAGGCGAGATCATTTAGAGTACAAGCTTAGTTGATCCATTTATGGATTGAAACAATGCATTGAGTTCGTGGTACTTGCAAATTGATGAGATAGTCCATTTTATGGATTCATCAAAAGCATAGACGAATTGTGTGTATTGGAAACATGATGTAAAACAAGGTGGTGTTTCTCGGAGGTTTTATGAAGATGACACTTTTATCATTTGCAACAATGTAAAGATGTTATCAGACATAAAATGATGGTTGTCTAGATGAATCATTATGAAAGATAAAGGAAGAAGTTGGACATGTTCTAGAGATCTTGGATCTCTAGAAAGAACATTGTACTTTTCCTGAACATCTTACATATATGATTATGGTTCGTTTTAACATGCAAGATTCCGAGAAAGGTTCGTTACCTTTCAGAGACGGAATGCATCTATCTAAGGATATGTGTTTTGGAACACAAAAGGAGATAGAAGCAATGAAAGCAGTTTCCTACACTTTGAGTGTGGAAAGCTTAATAAATGCATTGTTGAAAACAAGAACCTGATATCGGCTATGCGGTTAGCATAGTGGGAGGATATCAAGGTAATCCTGGAAAGGAATATTCGACTGCTGTAAAAGTACTTTCGAAGTACTGTTCTAGACTACGAAGCAGACGAGTTTTTCCTTTGGATTACATTCTCTTAGATTTCTAATCGAATGAGGATCAGTGTAAATCGATATCAGGCTATGTGTTTCACTATTGAAGGAGAAGGAGTTTTAACATGGAAGAGTGATAAGCACGATGCTTTTCGGACTCTGCCATGGGTAACCAAATAGCGGCCTCAGAGGCAGCGGAAGTTTTGGTATAACTCCGGGATAATCTCTGGGACTTAGATGTGATTCTTAATTTGCCAAAGGCTATGTAAATAGCGGTGCAATGGCAAATGGTAAGAAATCACAAGTCCATAAGTGTAAGATAACACATAGTGCAAGTACCACCTGATACGAGTCATCGTCGAGGGAGACGACGCTGTAGTCACCAAGATAACTTCAGAGCGGCAACCTAGAGTGCTCATTCACATAGTACTTCTTGGAAGTACAACTAAAGCACGTGATGAGTATGGGAGTCGGGAGTTTGGAGGAAATGACTAGACCTTAGTACAAGTGGGAGATTGTTGGAGTTGTGTACTTAATGTCTAGATTTAAGTAACGGAAACTCACGATCCATTGCCACTAATCTATTTAATTAAATAAACAATTATTTGCATTTAATTATTTATAATTAAATATATGCAAATCATAGTCCTGGATTTTATACGTTGTAGTTAGTATGGTGTTGCATGGGCGCACAGAAGATCATACTATCGGTTACTCGTATTTAATCGAACAGTTGCTCACGACCTAGATGGACACGGACCAATCCATCGGTATAGTCGTTGTGTGATAGAGAAAATAATTTATCTTAATTATTTTATCACACTTGTACACTTGGTGTATTTAGCGGATCGTTGAGATTCATCGATTAGGATTGCCGGCGATAATCGATTCGAGTCTCAGTGTATTTTATTCTTAATCCCCGAAACTATTGCGGGTGTGTATATTTAATATAAGTGACTTTGATTTACCAAAGGAATTAACCGATTTAATTATTGGGTTAATTACCGGTTAAGTTGGGTCACTATATTTTATATATGGCATGCCGTGAATACTTGACGGGAAAGTGTATCCCGGAAGGGTTGATAATATCCCTGAGATGAGTTCATAAGGAATTATTATGTAAACCCTGCAGGTGGATTTGTTCCGCATAATAATTAAGGTTGAATGGTACTAGTCTCGGAAATAAGAGATGAATAAATTAATTAGCAATAAATTAATTTTATTCATGGATATTTATATCTTAAATACACGGAATAAATAATACTACCGGAGAAATATTATTTGATATAATATGGTTTAATATTGGGAGTGCAATTAATTTTATATAGTGGAAAATAGAATTAATTAATAATAGTAAGGATTAATAGATTTGGGCTTGGGCTCAATTTAATCACTATTATTGGAAGCCCAATATTCCACCTCCTTAAGATCTCCTACGTAGCCTATAAAAGCACTACATGGTCTTCTCTATTCTCATAACTTGAAGATCACAATTCTAGAGAGAGAGAGAAAGTAGAGAGGAAGATCCATGGAGTTCGGTAGATCGTCGCCCACACGACGTCCGGGCTAGTGCAAGGAATACGTGGGAATATCTCAAGGTCATCAAATTAAGTTCTACGTTTCTCCGAACAACGAGAACGAGGTAAATCGTAAAACCCTCTTTATGATTTTATCGTTAATTATCGTGAAAATACCATGAACCAAGATCCGAGGGACGAACCCCGTGGACGAGGATCGACCTCGCGGTGGTGATCGAAGATCACCGGACGGCGGAGGCCGAGAGATCCCCGGCGGGGATCGCACGCAAAGAGAACTCTCGGCTGGTCGCCGAGGGTGGCGGTTGAGCCCTAGGGCTTCGACCGCCGGTGCATGTCGAAGGGCCCCGGCTGGACGCCGGGGCGAGCGATCGACTTCGGTCGATCGCTGGGGGCAGCCGCGGGCTGGAGCCGCGGCAGGCGCCCCCTCCTCCGATCAACGGCGGCGGTGATTCGCCGGACTCACCGCCGGGGGGCTGCTACGAGCAGCCCCGGGGGATGCTCGATGCATCCCCAGCGATTGCCGTGTGCAATCGCGAGCCCCTCGCGGGGCTCGGCTAGGGCACGCGTGGGGTTATCCCCGCGTGGTGTTCTTGGGCGAGCCCGGTTCGCGTGCGGTGGTTCGCGGTGGTTTCCGGCGAAAGGATTTTTCGATTGGGTTGTCGGTTCCGCAATTTAGACAATCCGGATATTCGAAGGATTTCGGTCGGAATTAATTAGATAATTTATTTATTTAAATTTATTAATTCCGGGATATCGATTTCCAACATCGGGGACGTTATCAACCCGATAAACGGGACACGGTTTCCTGTCTATAATCTATAGCATGCCGTGTGTACAATTCCGATTCCCAATTTACCGAGTATCTCGACTAATCAATTAGTCTCACTCATTGGCAAGTTAAAGAACCGAGAATTGGACACACGCACCTATAATTATATAGGGATTAGGAATTCGTATATCCGTAATCTCTGAGGTCTAGTTCGATTACGTCGATTAGTATAAATCGAACGCCCTCCCGTGGTCCTGCTCAATACACCAAGTGTACAAGTGTAACATAATAGTCAAGACCAACTATTACCCAGTCACACTACGACGTACCGATGGATTGTCCCTGTCCATCTAAGTCGTGAGCTTCTGTTCGATAATATACGAGTAACCGACAGTATGATCTTCCGCGTGTCTCCTCACGCCATACTGTCTACAACGTATATATCTAGGACTATTGCATTCAAGTACAAGGTAGACAAAAATGCCGACAGTTTGATTAATAGATAATGAAAAACACAGATAAGGAGTTCCATATTGTCACTAAACTAGACATTTAGAATATAACTCCATCAATCGACCACTTATACTAAATCTCTAGTTGCCCTCTACCATACATCCGATACCCATCCCCTTCACGTGTCTCTTGAACGCTTCCGCTGGAAGTGCCTTCGTAAAGGGGTCAGCCAGGTTATCCGCTGATGCAATCTTGGTGACAACCGCATCGCCTCTCCTGACGATGTCTCTAATCAGGTGGTACTTGCGATCTATGTGTTTACTCGCATTGTGGGCTCGTGGTTCCTTTGCATTAGCCACTGCACCGCTATTGTCACAATAAATTGTGATAGCTCTAGGCATTTTAGGAACCACATCCAAGTCCATAAGGAAGTTCCTGAGCCACACCGATTCTTTAGCTGCCTCAGAGGCTGCTACATATTCGGCTTCCATGGTAGAGTCCGAAATGCATTTCTGCTTAACACTCTTCCATGAGACTGCCCCACCTCCCAATGTGAACACATAGCCTGATGTAGACTTTCGCTGATCCTTATCAGATTGGAAATCCGAGTCTGTGTAACCAATAGGAATCAACTCGGACGCTTTGTAACTCAGAACATAATTCCTAGTCCTTCGCAGGTACTTTATTATGTTCTTTACAGCAGTCCAGTGACCCTGTCCAGGGTTACTCTGATATCTAGCTACCATGCCCACGGCATAGCAGATATCAGGCCTCGTGCACAACATGGCATACATTAGACTTCCTACTGCCGAAGCATAAGGAACCTTCTTCATGTAATCTATCTCCTTTTGTGTTTTGGGACATATGTCTTTAGATAGATGAATTCCATGGCAGAAAGGTTGAGCACCTCTCTTGGAATTCTGCATGTTGAAACGAGCCAGAATCGTATCAATATATGAAGCCTGGGACAAGCTTAATGTTCTTTTCCGGCGATCCCTTATAACCTTGATCCCAAGAACATGCCCAACTTGTCCTAAGTCTTTCATATCGAATTGCTTGGACAACCATCCCTTTATGTCTGACAACATCTTCACATTGTTGCCAATTAGAAGGATGTCGTCTACATAAAGCACGAGAAACGCCACACTGTTTCCGTCACTTCTCCGGTATACACATGACTCGTCCATGCTTTGAATGAATCCATAAGACTGGATAACCTCATCAAACCGCATGTTCCAAGATCTAGAAGCTTGCTTCAATCCATAAATGGATCGGTTTAGCTTACACACTAGATGCTCTTGGCCTTTCTTAATGAAACCTTCTGGCTGTCTCATGTAAATGGTCTCGTCAAGATTCCCATTCAAGAATGCTGTCTTGACGTCCATTTGCCACACCTCATAATCCATATAAGATGCTATAGACAAAAGAATCCGGATCGACTTTAGCATAGCTACCGGCGAAAAGGTTTCCTCATAATCGATCCCTTCTTTCTGAGTATACCCTTTCGCAACAAGCCTAGCCTTGAAGGTTTCAACCTTCCCGTCAGACCCTCTTTTCCTCTTGTACACCCACTTGCAACCAATGGCTTTTACACCTTTGGGCGGTGCTACAAGATTCCAGACCTGATTTGAATCCATTGATTCATACTCAGATTTCATCGCCTTTTGCCAAGACTGAGCATCTTGATCTTTAAGCGCCTCGCCATAGGTCCAGGGATCGGCTTCATGTTCTCCAGGTAACAAGTCCGAAGACTCACCTATAAACATGAACCTATCGGGTTGTCGAACAACCCTCCCACTACGACGAGGCTCCGGTGTAACCTCAGTAACTACAGGTGCAGACTGTGGTGGCGTATCACCCGGTTCGGTTGGATCTAAGCCTTGATCGTCCCCTCTCAGTTCGTTAAGTATTATCTCACTCTTGGGCTTATGGTCCATTATATAATCCTCTTCCAAGAACCGAGCGTTGGTGCTAACAAAGATCTTCTGGTCCTTAGGACTATAAAATAGACCACCTTATCAGCCCCATGCTTCAGCACATGTGCTGGACAACCCCAGACCCGAATGTGTTTCAAATTTGGCTTTCGCCCGGTCCACAATTCCGAGGGCGTCTTAGGGACTGATTTAGAAGGAACTAAGTTCAGGATATACGCCGCTGTTTCCAAGGCATATCCCCAGAACGAAACTGGTAGTTCTGAATAACTCATCATAGATCTTACCATTTCCATAAGAGTCCTATTCCTTCTTTCTGCTACACCATTCTGCTGGGGCGTGTATGGTGCAGTCATCTGGGAATCAATCCCATTCTCTAATAAGTACGCCTTAAACTCTCCCGAGAGGTACTCTCCTCCACGATCAGATCGTAGAGTCTTTATGGTTTTACCATGAAGGTTCTCCACAAGAGCTTTGTATTCCTTGAACTTGTCAAAACACTCGCTCTTGCGGCGCATCAGGTATATAAAACCATACCTTGAGTAATCATCAGTGAAGGTTACGAAATATTCATAACCTCCTCTCGCTTGGACAGATAAAGGCCCGCACAAATCAGAGTGAATCAATTCCAGTACTTCCTTGGATCTATACCCCTTATCACTAAAGGGTCGCTTGGTCATTTTTCCTTCCAGGCATGATTCGCAGGTTGGAAAGTCCTCATCTTTCACACCACTGAGTATTCCATCAGTTATCAACCTTTGAATCCTACCCAAGTTAATATGACCTAGCCTAAGATGCCATAAGTACTTTTGATTCATTCTTGAAGGCTCCTTTCTCTTATTGGTACTAGATGTATTATTTGACTCTACTCGTTGCATCGTAGAATAATCAGGATTCAGTATATATAAGTTGCCTATCAATGTACCAGAACAGATATACTCACCATTCTTTTTGATAATAACAGAACTATCAAAAGAAACAGAATATTTATTCAAAACCAATTTAGAAACCGAAACAAGGTTCTTTCTAAAATTCGGTACATAAAGACAATTATTCAATACCAAAACTTTATTATTAAAAGAAAAATGAATATCTCCCACTGCAACTGCCGCCACTTTCGTAGCGTTGCCCATGTAGATAGTGATCTCCCCTTCTCTAAGCCGCCGGGTTTCCTGGAACCCCTGCAAAGAATTGCAGACATGATCAGTGGCTCCCGTATCCACACACCAGGTACCGGTGGATAACACCGCTAAACATGTTTCAGTGACTAAGGAAAAGTTCGTACCTCCTTGTCTGAGAGGACAATTAGACTTCCAATGTCCAGACTGCTTGCAACGGAAACACTTGCCCTTGGGCTTGTTCACTCCATTCTGTGGTCCACCATTTCTGGGTCCACTGGGTTTCCGTCCTTGTTTCTTCTTCCTCTTAGTCCCCGGAGGGCCAGGAAGTTTCACAGCCACAAGTGCCTGAGATTTCTTAAAGATTCCCTCTGCCGCCTGGAGTTCAGTCAGGAGCTCCGCCAACGAATATAACCTCTTGTTCATGTTATAGTTCAGGCGGAACTGCTCAAAACTCCTAGGCAGAGACTGGAGCACTATATCGATCTGGGTTTCCCCATCGATAGCTCCTCCCATAATCTCTATCTCATTCAGATAGCCTATCATCCTAAGAACGTGATCCCTCACGGGCGTTCCTTCGGACATAGTGGCCGTCATGAGTTTTCTCATGGCATCTTGCCTGGCTGCCCTATCCTGACTACCAAACATCTCCTTGAGGTTAAGCATCATATCATAGGCAGTGGTCATGGCCTCATGCTGATGTTGCAGCACATTTGACATAGAAGCCAAAATGTAGCACCGCGCCATCTGATCAGCCTTGACCCACTTCCGATGAGCTTCCTTTTCCTCAGGAGTGGAGGTGTCAATAGGTTCATCAGGACAAACCTCATGGAGTACATACTTGTACTCCTCAGCAGTTAGGACAATGTCCAAGTTTCGTTTCCAATCAACATAGTTCGGACCAGTGAGTTTGTTTTCTTTTAGTATAATGGACAGCGGGTTGAGTGCCATATCTATAAAAGAGACAAATCAAACTGTCAAATTTAATTCGATATTAACTACCTTAATTAATATCATTAAATCTACCAATCAATCCTAAAATCCCATCAGACTAGCATGCCACGTTCATGTGGACGTATACTAGTCCAAACGATTTTATAACTGGACTTTTACTTCGGTCGTACATCATTACAGCAGTGACTCCGATGGGGAGGATAATGTAAAGCGTACCTAAGTGTATACCATTTCTCAGTACTAAGTTAACCGCTCGGAAACTACACGCCCACCGCAAGCCACGTTAGTGTGGACGTTTACGTTGACATGCGGTCCCTTTACGATTTCCTATAACTGTCGAGCCTCAATTAACGTGGACGTTTCCGTCTAGTAAGCCACGATAGTGTGGACGTTTACTAAACAAACAAATTTGTTAATTGAATTCCATTTAATAAATTTCACAATTTCGTTAATCAAGGCTTGATATCTCGTAAGTGAAACTCGAAGTTTCTAACCAGCGATCAATCATGCAATTGAGCCCTATCTCTCACAAAGTGAGGGAGCCAACCAGACAATCGATCTAGTCATCAAATGACTCGAATGTCTCTAATCTGTGTCATCGACATAACCAAGCGCTTTGGCTCCATTCCACTCCCCGGGGTGAGAATGAGTCGAGTTGAAACTAGTCTTTGAAAGACAGATTAGGCATTGCTTTGAAAAACTTAAGTGTTCAATTCTATAAATGGAATTGAATTCGAATTTTGATCCAGTGATATCCGTGTGTCAACTTCATCCGATAGGGAGGATGACACTAAAGCCAACTCGTAAGCGACACACATCACCATCAAAACAGAGAATGGAGACCGCGGGATTGTTTCCAATCCCTCTCCCACTTAGTTTTTACGAAAGGGATAACAAGCATGCGTAAAATTTAAAGCATAATAAAAGCACGTTAAACACACAAAAAGCAATTAACGTGGCCCGATTATTATGGCCTTTAAAACTTCGATGCACGTCTTCTCGGATCTTCGTCTCGTTGCTCGTCTCAGTCTCGGTCCATCACCGACTCGTCTAAGGACCAAGAGACGAACCCCTCCCACTGGAGTATCGTCCCGGGCCCTCGACAAGCGATCCGTGATGTCCGTCGAACCCCCGCGTCGCTGCTGCCAAAACCCAAAACAGCGCCCGCCGTTTGAGGAACAGCGGTCGCTGGAGGAGCTGCAAACGGCGACCGCCGTTTGCCCTCCAGCGGGCGCCGTTTTTGCACAGTAGCCGCGGGTTCGACTCCTCGACCCTCGTTCGTCCGTCCTTCGATCTTCTCTCGATCCACCAAGCAGCAGCAACATTACAAGAGTAATACTAACTACTTCCGGCATCGATCCTATACAGAAATGATCGATCCTATACATCCGGATAAACGAAAAACGAAATAGAAAACCCTAAACGACTCAACCCTTCGTTTTAAACTATTACAAGCAAGCAACGTTAAAACCAAAAGATCTCGACAATCCCGAGAGTTTAACACACCACAACATACAGTACAATAAAATATGACCATAATAATCGGGTGACCTGCAAAACAAACTCGCAAACAATACAAGAACGCATAACCGGCTCTGATACCAATTGTTGGAAATCGACTCTCCGGGATGCGTTCGTTCGATTTCTCGAACATCCGAACCATCCTAGTCGACATCCGAAGTCGCTACTTCGTTCGCTTGACAGCCCTTATCCCGAATCACGCCCAGCCATCGCCCCGGAGGACAACCGCGCGAAACGGGGCTGGACTGCACAAAAACAGCGCCCGCTGTATGCAGTCCAGCGGTCGCTGGAGAAGCTGCAAACGGCGACCGCCGTTTGCTCTCTGGCGACCGCCGTTTTTCCGCGAACAGCAACGCGATGTTGCTGTTCCGAGCTCGTTTCCGGGTCGTTTTTCCTCATCCGACTACCGTTCCGGAGGTCCTAGAACCCCCAGTAGTCGAGGAACACGATCCACGACCCCGGAATCCGATCTACGTTCATGTATGTTCAACGAGGTAAAAACGAGATCGAATAATAATTGCGGAATAAAAGTTCCGATCTCATACCTCTCGGTCGATTGTTGAGACCTTAGATGCTTCTAGTGTATGACTCTGCCCCGACTCCAACCGTTGTGTGGGCAACGATCTGTTGGGTCTGCCTTTTCTGCTTTCTCCTTTTTCTCTACCAGCGTTAATATATCTTTTCTCTCTAAGAGAAAATATCAGCGCTAACTTAATGTTTTTAACAGAGAAAAGTTTAATTGCGCTAAACAATTATTTTTCTCTGCTGAAAATAAAAAGCGGCGAAGTGTAGGTTTAGAATAGGCAAGGGGGGGGGGGGGGGTTTATATAGAGTTACACTAGGGACCCAAGGTTAAATTAATTAAGGGCTAAATTGAAATATTAATTAACTTGGAATACGTAAACGCAATTCCTTAATTAATCGATTTCAATTTTAATTATTATTAACTCCACTATAAAATAATAATTGAGTTCCCGAAATTAATTTAATATTATTTCAACAATAATATTTCCGCCGAAATTACATATACGACTTTCCCCGTGTTTAAGATATCGAACGTCCACGAATTTATTTAATTACTAATAATTAAATTAATTCGTTTCTTATTATCCGAGACTAGTACCACTCATCCTTATTATCATGTGGAACAAATCCACCTGCAGGGTTTACATGATAATCTTTATGAGCTCATCTCGGGGACGTTATCAACCCGATAAACGGGACACGGTTTCCTGTCTATAATCTATAGCATGCCGTGTGTACAATTCCGATTCCCAATTTACCGAGTATCTCGACTAATCAATTAGTCTCACTCATTGGCAAGTTAAAGAACCGAGAATTGGACACACGCACCTATAATTATATAGGGATTAGGAATTCGTATATCCGTAATCTCTGAGGTCTAGTTCGATTACGTCGATTAGTATAAATCGAACGCCCTCCCGTGGTCCTGCTCAATACACCAAGTGTACAAGTGTAACATAATAGTCAAGACCAACTATTACCCAGTCACATTACGACGTACCGATGGATTGTCCCTGTCCATCTAAGTCGTGAGCTTCTGTTCGATAATATACGAGTAACCGACAGTATGATCTTCCGCGTGTATCCTCACGCCATACTGTCTACAACGTATATATCTAGGACTATTGCATTCAAGTACAAGGTAGACAAAAATGCCGACAGTTTGATTAATAGATAATGAAAAACACAGATAAGGAGTTCCATATTGTCACTAAACTAGACATTTAGAATATAACTCCATCAACATGGTCTTCTCTATTCTCATAAGTTCATAACTTGAAGATCACAATTCAAGAGAGAGAAAGTAGAGAGGGAGATCCATGGAGTTCGGTAGATCGTCGCCCACACGACGTCCGAGCTAGTGCAAGGAATACGTCGGAAGATCTCAAGGTCGTCAAATTGAGTTCTTCGTTTTTCAAAACAACGAGAACGAGGTAAATCGTAAAACCCTCTTTATGATTTTATCGTTTAATTATCGTAAAAATATCGTGAACCAAGATCCGAGGTTTGGGATCCTCACCGGGGTCGAGCCGAGCGGTGGTGATCGAGGATCACCGGACCGCCGCGGCTGGAGCGACCCGGCGGCAAGGAACGGCCAAGCAAGCACCGCTGGGCAGGCAAGCGCTCACTTGGGGACCAGGCGCCCGCCTGGTCCATATCGCGCGCGACCGCCCAGCAGCCAGGCGCTCGCTTGGTGTAGGCAGGCAGCGGGCTGCGGTTTTTGACCGCAGCGGATCCGACGGCCTTAGCTAGCTGTGCATGGGGCCATGCAGCTGGAGCCCTAGCGCTCGCATGGGTGCGAGCGCACACCTGATCGGGGCAGCGGCGCAAGCCGTGGCTAGGGCACGATCCGGTGGAACCTCCGGGAGTTTTTTGGGCTGTTCGTGTGGTCTGTCCGGCACCTCTAACGGGCTGCTTTGAGCAGCCCCTCACGCCACGCAAGAGATGCGATCGATCGCCTCGGTTACGCCCGTAGATGGTGATCGATCGGGCTTCTCCCCGCGTCCGGTGACGTGGGATTTTTCCGGTGGCGGGATTTCGATTGGAGTTGTTGTTCCGCAATTTTACAACTCCGGATATTCGATCTCCAAAGGATTTCGGTCGGAATTAATTAGATAATTTATTTATTTAAATTTATTAATTCTGGGATATCGATTTCCAACACTCCCACGGGCTGATCCGTCCAGCCGGGTCTCGAGTCGCCGGCGGTCCGGCGATCCTTGATCGCCACCTCCCGACTCGTCCCGGTTTGGATCCCCATTTATCGGATCTTGTTTTTCGATAATATTTCAATAAACATGAATTAAATAGCGGAAATATTTAATTCACCTTTTGATTCGTTGTGCGGAGAAACGAGATCTTATTGAAGACCTTGAGACCTTCCCACGTATTCCTTGCACTCGTTCGAACGTCGGGTGGGCGACGATCCTCTTATGGATCTCCTTCTCTACTTTCTCTTTCTAGAATTGTGATCTTCAAGTTATGAAGAATAGAGAAGACCATGTAGTGCTTTTATAGGCTACGTAGGGGATCTTAAGGAGGTGGAATATTGGGCTTCCAATATTAATGATTAAATTAAGCCCAAGCTCAAATCTATTAATCCCATTAATATTAATTAATTTATTTTCTACTATATAAATTAGTTGCACTCCCAATATTAAACCATATTATATCAAATAATATTTCTCCGGTAGTATTATTTATTCCGTGTATTTAAGATATAAATATCCATGAATAAAATTAATTTATTGCTAATTAATTTATTCATCTCTTATATCCGAGAATAGTACCATTCAACCTTAATTATTATGCGGAACAAATCCACCTGCAGGGTTTACATAATAATTCCTTATGAACTCATCTCGGGGATATTATCAACCCTTACGGGATACACTTTCCCGTCAAGTATTCACGGCATGCCATATATAAAATATAGTGACCCAACTTAACCGGTAATTAACCGAATAATTAAATCGGTTAATTCTTTTGGTAAATCAAAGTCACTTATATTAAATATACACACCCGCAATAGTATCGGGGATTAAGAATAAAATACACAGAGATTTAAATCGATTATCCAAGGCAATCCTAATCGATAAATCTCAAGCGATCCGCTCAATACACCAAGTGTACAAGTGTGATAAAATAATCAAGATATATTATTTTCTCTCTCACACAACGACTATGCCGATGAATTGGTCCATGTCCATCTAGGTCGTGAGCAACTGTTTGATTAAATACGAGTAACCGATAGTATGATCTTCTGTGTGGCGTCGCACACCATACTAACTACAACGTATATAATCTAGGACTATAATTTGCATATATTTAATTATAAATAATTAAACGCAAATAATTGTTTATTTAATTAAATAGATTAATGGCAATGGATCGGGAGTTCATATCACTTAAATCTAGACATTAAGTATACAACTCCAACAATCTCCCACTTATACTAAGGTCTAGTCATTTCCTCCAAACTCCCGACTCCCATACTCTTCACGTGCATAATATGCACTTCCAAGAAGTGCCTTGTGAAAGAGCAATCTAGATTGTCGTTCTGAAGTTATCTTGGTGACTACAGCGTCGTCTCCCCTGACGATGATTCGTATCAGGTGGTTCTTGCTCTATGTGTTATCTTACACTTATGATCTTGTGATTTCTTACCATTTGCCATCGCACCGCTACTTACATAGCCTTTGGCAAACTAAGAATCACATCTAAGTCCCAGAGGTTGTCCCGGAGTCATACCAAAACTTCCGCTGCCTCTGAGGCCGCTATTTGGTAACCCATGGTAGAGTCCGAAAAGCATCGTGCTTATCACTCTTCCATGTAAAAACTCCTCCTCCTTTAATAGTGAAACACATAGCCTGATATCGACTTACACTGGTCCTCATTCGATTAGAAATCTTAGAAAATGTAATCCAAAGGAAAGATTCGTCTTGCTCCGTAATCCAGAACATAGTACATCGAAAGTACTTTACAGCAGTCGAATATTCCCTCTCCAGGATTACCTTGATATCCTCCCACTATGCTTACCGCATAGTCGATATCAGGTTCTCGTTTTTCAACATTGCATTTATCAATTGTAAGGATAAATATGTTTGGGCATTACAATTCCTTAAAGGATCTAGGCAGAAGTTGTTTTGCTAACATATTTATTTGTTTTCTTCTTTCTTCACAATTTAAACTGTTGTAATCACTTTTCATATTGGTGATTTGATTTAGCATAGTTCATTAGTTGGAACGTGCTTGAAAAACAATCAACATAGAAGCTTTCTGCCGCAGCACAGCAAGGCAGTGTTATGCCGCAGCGCTGCAAGGCATGGACAAGACGTTGAGTCAAGATATCGAGCGAAGCATGAGCGTAGGGAAAAGGATTGCTGGAGTCCAGAGAGTATGGAAGGCATTGCAGTGTGGCAGTGGATTCCAGAAGAACTTCAGAAGGCATCCTGCGGCAGCGGTCAAAGCAGCCTGCCCTAGAATATCTCAACCGATTGTTGACCTAGCAAATCAAGGAATTCAGTTGGGAATCTCCTCCTATAAATAGAGGACGACCCCAACACTATTCAGCAACTTTCATGCAACACAATTACACCTTATACACTTCCTTTTCCACTCTAGTTCGATCGATCAGCTTTAGAGCCGAATACTTCAACCGTGAAGTTCTTCGTGCCGTATACCTCTCGTTTCTGGGAGTGTTCTTTGTTCATGCTGATGATCGTAGGCTTAGAATAGGTTTGATACAGTAGTTGCTAGGTTTTGTTGTTGATTGTTCATACTCTTCGGATACGATTAATACGAAGGCATACATGTGTATAGCCTTTGGTAATATCCTTGTAAATCCAAGAGTATTCTTTTGTAAATACTCATTTCTTAATAAAGTTTTTGGTCGTAAGACCGTTTCGTATGTGTATAATTTAAATACACATACAAAGATTAAATTTGTGTTCTTTACTTTTCCGTATGTGTGTGTGAGTTCGTTTTTACAAGTAATTTATTTTTAATTAATTCCGATGCAACGATATACATATATAACATATATTAAGCTTAAACTGAAACATTAATACACACGCTAAAATATATAAATTACGAAAAACGAACATTTTCTGTACAAGGCATCGTACTGCGGCATACACTGTTCTGCCGCAGAACACTGCCTTGTCTAGGCAGCGCATTTCACTGCGTTTTACTTACTGCATACGACTTTCAAGTGGTATCAGAGCGGGCACTAGACTTACTTAGTGTTTAAGGTCCGTCTGATCACGCACACTTACAATGGCAGATCCATCTTACATCGTACGAACACCGGTTGTTCTTGACGGTAGTAATTATGGATTTTGGAAAACCCGCATTGAAGCAAGGATCAAATCAATTGATCGCAGTGCGTGGATATCCGTACTTCGAGGATGGAAACCACCTCAGGAGGAAATCCCTGAAGGCGGCACGATTGAAAAAGCTCCGGAGAAGTGGTCTATTGATAAAACTGTCGCAGCTACTGCGAACGATAGGGCAAGGTGTGCCATCCTTGAATCCATCGATTGCAACATGTACAGAATTGTTAAACAATGTACTACTGCCAAACAAGTGTGGGATTTGCTGGCTCTTCATTGTGAAGGTAACAACACAGTGAAGAAAACCAAGGTCCGTATGCTTATGTCTCGGTTCGAGAACTTGCGTATGAACGAGGACGAGACTTGCCTTCAGTACTTTGGAGAATTAATGTCCATCGTTACTGAATGTGCGGATCTTGGTTCACCCATTAGCAACCCAGCAGTGTGTAGTAAGATTATGCGATCGATGAGCAAAAAGTTCCTGCCGAAGGTCACTGCCATAGAAGACAGCAAAATGTCTGAAGAAGATTATGTTTCATTAATGGCGATCTTCAAGAACTATGAACTGAACCATGAAGATCTTGAAACTCACGGGAAATCACGTTCACGAAGTGACGAGAGGAACATTGCCTACACCGTGGCAGAGCCCGACGGCAGAGAACAAGGCAATAGTTCTCAAGGCAGCAGCCCCACCTCTACCAATGACTTGACCGATGAAGAGATCTATGAGCTACTTGGATCTGATGGTGGAGATGACCAGTATGCTTTCCTCGCCAGGAAAATGGATGCTGTACTTGTTCGCTCGCTGAAGAAGCCGTACGATCCCCGACGAAGGAAGTTCCCGGCAAGGTCAACACAAACTCCAGAGCGACGACTTGTGATTCGCCAACCAAGCACGGGATCAACCTCAAGTTCAAATCCAAATTCAAAGGACTGGTCGAGGATCAAGTGTCACGTATGTCAAGGGATTGGACACTACTCAACCGAATGCCCTTCAAAAGATCGAGGTATTGAAATTTTGAATTCCACGGTTGCGCAAGAAGATATGGAACAATATTGCCTTGAAGACTCAACCACTGCGCTTGCTGCTCAACTCAAAGGCACAACCCTATCTGACGCTGAAGATGACGGTCCATCCAATACTACGGCACGACGGCATGTTGCATTTTTCGCCTCTGCCGCAGAGACAACAGAAACTCCTGCCGCAGAGAACTGCCTGTGTCTCACTGCCTCCATCAATGGTTATGAATCTGAGGAGGAGACCATTTCCATTGATCTTTTCATCGAGCTCAAGGACAAATTTGACGAGCTACGCATGGACTTCGCCCGGAAGACCAAGATGATGAAGATGCTCTCCTCAACCAAAGTCGGATACGAGGAAAAGGTGAAGAAGCAGGCCATTGCCATCGAACAAATGCTCATGGAAAAGAATAGCTTTGAAGAACGATTAAAGAGACTTGATGTCCAGCTCACAAAAAAGGACATGGAGGCTGACAAACTAAAAGTTGATCTGAATCGTGTAAATGGAAAACTCGAAGTTGCTAACAATACTTTTGCAAAACTTAACACAGCAACAACAAAATTAGATGCCGTAATGAGTATTTCACATGTTGAACGGCAAGGCCTTGGACATCAAAAGGTTGTAGATGCCATTTTTCCAAAGAAAAATGCAAAGGACATGGCATTTGTAAAGGCATCGAATGACAATTCAAACGCTGATGCACAATCCTCAACTCCAAAAAGGGATGAACAAACCGAAGGCAAGGCCACTGCCCCAGCAAGAGACTGCCGCAGAAGGCCGAACCAAAGGCAGACATCATCAGGCAGGATGAAGACAAGGAAGCCCCTGCCTAAGCAACACTTTAAATCAAAGAGACGATATGTTTGTCACTACTGCCTAGTACCTTGTCACATTCGACCTTTTTGTTGGAGACGCGAAGAGGATCAAGCAAGAGGATATTATTTTCACTCCAACACTGGACCACGGCATCCCAAATACTTTTCTCTGCCTTCACGACGCCTTATCAAAAAGAAGGCAACGACTATACGCAAATGGGTGCCCAAAACTAAACTCTCTACTAATGTCTGTTTTACAGGTCCCTCCAATGGTTCCTCTGCCGCATCCAATGCCATCCAAAATGCTGAAACATGCAATGTCATTTTCACTGCCCTCAAAGCTACCAAGGATGATAAGTGGTACTTCGATAGCGGATGCTCGCGGCACATGACTGGAAATAGTGATCACCTCATCGACTACAAAGTCTTTCACGGAGGAGAAGTCACTTTTGGAGGAGGTTCCAGTGGCTCAATTGTTGGCCGAGGCACACTGAATGTGCAAGGCCTGCCGAAGCTACAACAAGTGCTTCATGTTGAAGGCCTCATCACGAATCTCATAAGCATAAGTCAACTATGCGATGAAGGCATGAATGTAAAATTTACTCACAAATTGTGTGAAGTGTTTGATAGTGCAGGGAACCCACTAATCCAGGGGGAGCGTTCCAAGTCAAACAATTGCTACGCCATTGGAGAAACATGCCTCTCTGCACAAGTCAAAGATGACATAGACCTATGGCATCAAAAACTTGACACACAAGTCTTGGGAATTTAGAGCGTCTAATCAAGCTCAATGCTGTTCGTGGACTCCCAGCTCTCCCGAAAATCCAGAAGACAACATGTGGACATTGCAAACAAGGAAAAATGACTCGTACAAGTCATCCAGCAATACCTGCCGCAGGACAAACTGATGCCTCTGCCGCAGGACCTGCCCACTCCAAGGCAGGACTATATCAAAAGCAAACCAAATGCTTTGATCTCCTCCACATGGATTTAATGGGACCAATCGAGACAAGGAGCCATTCTGGAAAACGCTACGTACTTGTCGTAGTAGATGATTTCTCGAGATACACTTGGGTGCGTTTTCTCCAAGACAAGAGTGAAACATTTGATGAGGTGTCCAAGCTCATTAGGTGGATAAAGACCAACCATGAAGCCTCAGTAAAGAGAATAAGAAGTGACCATGGCACCGAGTTCGAAAACCAACGGCTTTCCAGATTTTGTGATGCGCATGGCATTGCCCAAGAGTTTTCTGCCCCCATAACACCGCAACAAAACGGCGTGGCTGAAAGGAAGAACCGAACCCTCAAAGAAATGGCGTGCACAATGCTGATCGCCAAGGGCCTAAGCAAAAAATTTTGGGCAGAAGCATTCAATGCCGCATGCCATATCCTGAACCGCATCAGCATACGTTCAGGAACAACAAAAACGGCCTATGAGATTTTGAACAATAGGAAGCCTAATTTGAAATACTTTCATGTTTTTGGCTCTGTTTGTTATGATCTAAATGATAGAGAACCTAGATCTAAACTTGATCCAAAGTCACTTAAAGGATTATTTGTTGGATACTCTAGGAATAGTCATGCCTATCGTATTTTTATCATACAAACTAGAACCATCATTGAATCTGTTAATGTCGATTTTGATGATCTTAGTCGACTCAGGAAACCCAAAGAAGAAGATGTACAAGGTTTGCTCGAGCCTGCCGCAGTAGCAGAAATTGAAGGCAGTTTCACACCTGCGCATCCTACTGCCGCACCTACTGGCTCGAATGATGATGCCCAACCTTCTACATCGTCTCCTAAGCAATCAAACGATGAAAGCACACCACAACAATCAGATTCATCAGATGTTGAAGAGACGTCAAACCAACGACGAAGGGATCCCCCAAGGCATGTTATCCGAAACCACCCTTCAAGTCAATTGTTGGCCACACGCGTGATAGCTCGTCCGTACATCAACTACCGCAACATGACCAAGAATGTAAGCATGTCTGCCACATGCATTGAGATAGGCATTGTCTCGTATCTCTCCACGGTAGAACCGAAAAATGTCAAAGAAGCATTGGCCGATGAATTTTGGATCATGGCAATGCAAGAAGAGATGAACGAGTTTGAAAGAAACAAAGTTTGGAAGCTCATTCCTCGTCCCAAAAACAAGAATGTAATCGGGACAAAATGGATTTTCAAGAACAAATCAAATGAGCATGGGCAGGTTGTGCGCAACAAGGCAAGACTCGTGGCACAAGGCTACACCCAAATTGAAGGCATCGATTTCGATGAGACCTTTGCCCCCGTAGCACGCATGGAGTCCATACGTTTGCTTATTGCTATTGCATGCCACCTCAACATCACTTTACATCAAATGGACGTGAAGGCAGCCTTCCTCAACGGCATACTTGAAGAGGAGGCATACGTTGCACAACCCAAAGGCTTCGAAGATCCGAAATATCCTGATCATGTGTATCAATTACACAAGGCATTGTACGGCCTAAAACAAGCTCCTAGAGCTTGGTATGGCTGCCTAACTGATTTTCTACTCAGTTTCGGATTCACTCGAGGCACTGCCGACAAAACACTGTTTGTTAAATTCAATTCTTCCAATATTTTAATTGCACAAATTTATGTTGATGATATTGTCTTTGGGTCCACATGTGAGAACATGCTTAAGGCATTCACCTCTGCCATGACATCAAAATTTGAGATGAGCATGGTAGGAGAACTAACTCATTTTTTAGGGCTACACATCAAGCAATCATCAACCGGAACTTTCATCTCACAAGCTACATATGCTAAGAATCTCATCAAAAGATTCTAACTTGAAGGATCCAAGCCCATGAGAACACCTATGGGTTCAACGGACAAGATCTCCCGAGGCACTGATACTGCCGCAGTGGATCAGACACTCTACCGATCCATGATAGGGAGTTTACTTTATCTTACGGCAACTAGACCTGATATTATGTACAGCGTTTGTTTATGTGCCAGGTTTCAAGCTGATCCAAGGGAAGAACACTTGAAGGCAGTCAAACGCATCATACGATATGTTGCCGCATCAGTCGAGTTAGGCATATGGTATACCAAAGATACCAATACCAATTTAGTTGGATTTTCCGATGCCGACTGGGCTGGAGACATGGATGATCGCAAGAGTACAAGCGGTGGATGTTGTTTTCTTAGAAATAACATCATTTCATGGCATAGCCGCAAGCAAAACTGCATTTCTCTATCCACTGTCGAATCAGAATATGTTGCCGCAGTGCAGCACTCAAGAACCAAACACATCAGCATAATGCATCATTTCATACGAGATTTGGTGGATAAACGTCTCTTGAGGATCGATCACATCCCAACAGAGAAGCAAATCGCTGATATCTTCACCAAGCCACTAAACTCAGAACGTTTCATTACCCTAAGGAATTCTTTGTGCATGTGCATCATGCCTTAGATGCTGATCTGCATCATGCTGCCGCATTGTCATGCCTACTGAACCTCTGCCACAGAATTCTGCCTTAGTCAACTTATGAGATTAAAATTTTCCGAAGGAAGAGAAAATACCCAAACCACTTTAGGCAACATGGTCAAACCCATATACATGTAATTAATACTCAATGGGTTGAGATACTATGTACTAAGTGACCTAAGTATTTAATAATCTCATTTTTGACATGGCATTATACCTAAGTAGAGTATAAGTACTTATGATGCAGCATGATGTTTCATTAGGATTAGATGTTTTTACTCTTTTCCTAATTTTGCTTTGTAAGCTTTGATTTTTCACACCACCAAAAATATTTTACTTATTCAAAAAAAAAAATAGATAAAAAAAAAAAAAAAAAGGGATTTTTGATTTTGAGTTTTGGCAACAACATGCCGCAGAGCATTGCCCCACTTGACCGTTGGGCAGCACTCGAGTGTGCGGCAGGCGACGGTTCAACTTCAGAAAAGTAACCGTTGCCACTTGCATATCCCATCAACTGCCATCCGTTTCCTACTCCACATAAAACTCTTTCAAGTTTTATTTTTCTTATTTACTGAAATTCAAAAGCCCTAATCCTATTCCAACTCTATCTTCTCCATCTATATCGATCAAAAGAGAGTTTGAAATTTCTTGAATTCTAAATCCCTAATTTTTCTCACAACGCACAAGTATAAATACTCTATCTTCCTTGCGTATTGTGTACTCTGTTTTTTTCTAAACCCTAATTTCATCAAGAACTTTGAATTCAATGGCATCATCTCCTTTCGCCTTTGCTCGCTACTACTCGGACCCACGTCTGGTGGAGCTCATCAAAGAATCTCGCCCCGATGCAACTATGGAGGATATTCAACCCGCGGAGTCTCTGCCGTTCATCAACCGCCTCATCGCCATCGACGCCGCCGCCGCCGCAGCTTCCGCCGCCGCAATCGACGCCGCTTCCCAGCCGTCACCATCTACTAAGAACCAGCCGCCGCACGTCGAGGCCGGAGAAGAATCAGGTAAGGCCTCTCCCATGAACATCTCTCCGGACCATGATGCAGGGGGAGAAGCTGCCGCAGAAGACGAACCTGCCGAAGAGGAACGAGTCTATCCCGAACCCACTCCACTGTCCATCATCCGCCCTGAAGATGATGACATCTCCGGCGACAGTGAGCCGTCCCAGACTCCACGACCGCCGGTAGTTATTCCGGGAGTTGATGATGTGCTTGCATACGAGGCTGCCCAGAATGAACGATCATTCCACACTGGAGGGATGATGATGATGATTTCAATTATGCCGAGCTCTACGACAACTATCCCATATCTCAGAAAAATACCAAGGCTCGCAAACCGACTCCTTATCCATCTGCAAATCCACCCTCCGATGCGGAAGATTCCGGCCACTCAAGTCAACAGCAGCATGATGTCGCAGATGCCTCTGACACAGAATCAGACCCACTGCTGCAGGATCTTGCCTCCAGGAAGCGCAAGAAACAGCAAGTGCCCATCACTCGCCGGCCGTCCACCAGATCCGCCACTGCCTATGCTAAAAGCAAAGGTCCGGCTGTGCCCCCAACCTCAATGGAAAATCCCATTGATGTAGAAGCCACCACTGCCAAGAAATCACGAAAAGGGAAGGAGAAAGCTGCCGCAATCAAACCCGACAGCTCTCATAGTGGTGATGCCGCAGCACAACCTGCTGCGAAGAAGGGTGGCAAGGCACCAAAAATCGATGCCCCCAAGGAGGATTCGGATTCTGATATGAAACCCGGCAAGGGTTACTCGAGGCGATTCTGGTCAGAACGCCGTTCGGTGATTGGGCCCCAATTCTACTCCAACAAGCCCATTCAAACGGATCGCTGTGTGGACATGCCGACTTGTGCCAGACATAAAGCTGATAAGTTCTTGAAGAGGATGAAGTTAGTCAAGGCAGTCACCTACGCAGGACCCTACTGCGAGGATTTGGTGCGCGACTTCTATGCAAATCTGCGCCCCTGTTTTGGTGATGATGGATCCAGAGGCTATGGCAAGGTGTATATCCGTGAGAAGATCTTTAACTTCACCCCTGCTGCCATTAACGCCTTCTTGGAGCGCTCAGACATCGAGTATCCTGCCGCACTTGCTGACCCTACTGTTGCCGCAGTCTCTCACCGTCTGACCAAATCACCACCTGATGCCGCAAACAATATTCCCTGCTCGAGACTCTCTTCTTTTTACTATTTTATGTTCACTATTGCCAGGCAAAACTGGATTCCCACAACAAATGTGCACTTTGTGCATACCCAAATGGGGGAAGTCTTGTTTCATCTTGGTGCAGGAAGGCAGGTGAACTTGGGAGAGCTCATTTTTGAGAAGATTGCTTCACAGGCAGAGAACATCACCCAGACGCAGAGCCTTGCGTTCCCTTCACTGATTTGGGAGATGTTGAAGATCCAAGGGCTCTCATTCAATAGTGCTGATCAACTGACTGCTGTGCCTACAAGCTGTCTGTTCGTGAGTACAATGACTTGCCGTGGAATGGTTTTCATGCTACTGCCGCAGTGCCTCCCACTCCACCTCCAAAGAAGGCTCCCAAGCTGCCGCAGACTGATGCCCCTAGCTCATCTGCTCCACATCCAGGTGTTTCTGCTCGTGTCCAGGCATTTGCAGACCAAGTTGCTGCAAACCACATGGTTATCATGCAGGACTGATGGAGTTATATTCTAAATGTCTAGTTTAGTGACAATATGGAACTCCTTATCTGTGTTTTTCATTATCTATTAATCAAACGGTCGGCATTTTTTTGTCTACTTTGTACTTGAATGCAATAGTCCTAGATATATACGTTGTAGACAGTATGGCGTGAGGAGACACGCGGAAGATCATACGGTCGGTTACTCGTATATTATCGAACAGAAGCTCACGACTTAGATAGACAGGGACAATCCATCGGTACGTCGTAGTGTGACTGGGTAATAGTTGGTCTTGACTATTATGTTACACTTGTACACTTGGTGTATTGAGCAGGACCACGGGAGGGCGTTCGATTTATACTAATCGACGTAATCGAACTAGACCTCAGAATTACGGATATACGAATTCTTAATCCCTATATAATTGTAGGTGCGTATGTCCAATTCTCGGTTCTTTAACTTGCCAATGAGTGAGACTATTTGATTAGTCGAGATACTCGGTAAATTGGGAATCGGAATTGTACACACGGCATGCTATAGATTATAGACAGGAAACCGTGTCCCGTTTATCGGGTTGATAACGTCCCCGAGATGAGCTCATAAAGTTTATCATGTAAACCCTGCAGGTGGATTTGTTCCACATGATAATAAGGATGAGTGGTACTAGTCTCGGATAATAAGAAACGAATTAATTTAATTATTAGTAATTAAATAAATTCGTGGACGTTCGATATCTTAAACACCGGGAAAGTCGTGTATGTAATTTCGGCGGATTTATTATTGTTGAAATAATATTAAAATTAATTTCGGGAATTCAATTATTATTTTATAGTGGAGTTAATAATAATTAAAATTGAAATCGATTAATTAAGGAATTGCGTTTACGTATTCCAAGTTAATTAATATTTCAATTTAGCCCTTAATTAATTTATCCTAAGGTCCCTAACGTAACTCTATATAATCCCCTCCCGTACTCTCCTAAACCCTATCATTCGCCGCTATTTCATTTTACTCAGAAAAATAATTGCGTTAACGCAATTATAATTTTTCTCTGTAAAATTAAATTAGTTTGCGCTAATATTTTTCTCTCAGAGAGAAAAAGATATATTAACGCTGTTGATAGAGAAAGAACAGAAGGGAGAACTCCAGCGTATCGTTGCCCACACAACGGCTGGAGAAGGGATCTGAGGCATACGTTAGAAGCATCTAAGGTCTCAACAATCGACCGAGAGGTATGAGATCGGAACTTTTATTCCGCAATTTTATTCGATCTCTGTTTTTGCGTTAATCATACAACGAACCAAAGATCGGGTTCCGTGGCTTGGATGTGATGTTCTCGGACTGCTGGGAGGTTTCTGACCTCCGGCGTGGCAGTCGGATCGAGAAAATCTCATCGGAACAGCCGGAACGGGCGGATCGCGCTGCTGTTCGCAGCAGCCAGGCGACCGCCAGAGGAGCAAGCGCCCGCTCGCGACAGGTCGCGGGCGCTCGCCTGGGCAGCAAGCGCTCGCTTGCCTTGCTGCGCGAGCGCTCGCCTGGTGGGCAGGCGGTCGCCTGCTCCGGGCAGATCGCGAGCCGCGGCTTCGGCTGCGGCGGATGCGCGATCTCTTGGGCGGGTGGCCTTGGCTGTCCGGGGGTGACTTCCATAAGTCGATTGGGGACGTCCGGATGTTCGAGTGTTCGAATGGATGTGTCCCGGGTAGTCGATTTCCAACAATTGGTATCAGAGCCGGTTATCGGTTCGTTGTATTTTTGCGCGTGTTACCTTGCAGGTTGAACCCGATTATTATGGCCAATTTATTTTTGATATTTTGTGCTGTATGTATGTGGTTTTGATTAAACTCTCGGGCTTGTCGAGATCGGTTTTATTTTTGGAAAGTTGCTTGTTTGTAATAGATAAAAACGACGGGTTGAGTCGTTAGGTTTATTTATCTTTTCGTTGGATCCGGGACTTGTATAGGGTCGATCAAAATGTATAGGATCGATACCGGACTTAGTAGAATATTTTTTTTTGTAATTAATTTCTGCTATTGGATCGAGACGAGATCGAAGCCCGGAGGAACGAGAATCGAAGTCGAGACGAGCAACGAGTTCGAGTTCCAAGAGATGTGCATTCAAGATTTTAAGGCCATAATAATCGGGCCACGTTAATTGCTTTCTTATGTGATTTACGTGTTTTATTATGCTTATTATTTTATGCATGTATATCCCTAAATCGTAAAATACTAAGTGGGAGAGGGATTGGAAACAATCCCGCGGTCTCCATTCTCTGTTTCGAGAGTGATGTGTATTGACTTACGAGTTGGCTTTAGTGTCATCCTCCCTATCGGATAAAGTCGATACACGGAAATCACTTTGATCGAAATTCGAATGAAATTCCAATTTTAAAATTGAACAATTAAGTTTTTCAAAGCAATGCCTAATCTGTCTTTCAAAGACTAATTTCAACTCGACTCATTCTCACCCCGGGGAGTGGAATGGAGCCAAAGCGCTTGGTTATGTCGATGACACAGATTAGAGACATTCGAGTCATTTGATGACTAGATCGACTGTCTGGTTGGCTCCCTCACTTTGTAAGAGATAGGGCTCAATTGCATGATTGATCGCTGGTTAGAAACTTCGAGTTTCACTTACGAGATATCAAGCTTTGATTAACGAAATTGTGAAATTTATTAAATGGAATTCAATTAACAAAGTTGTTTGTTTAGTAAACGTCCACACTATCGTGGCTTACTAGACGGAAACGGAACTTTGGGTTAATTGAGGCTCGACAGTTATAGGAAATCGTAAAGGGACCGCATGTCAACGTAAACGTCCACACTAACGTGGCTTGCGGTGGGCGTGTAGTTTCCGAGCGGTTAACTTAGTACTGAGAAATGGTATACACTTAGGTACGCTTTACAGTATCCTCCCCATCGGAGTCACTGCTGTAATGATGTACGACCGAAGTAAAAGTCCAGTTATAAAATCATTTGGACTAGTATACGTCCACATGAACGTGGCATGCTAGTCTAATGGGATTTTAGGATTGATTGGTAGATTTAATGATATTAATTAAGGGAGTTAATATCGAATTAAATTTGACAGTTTGATTTGTCTCTTTTATAGATATGGCACTCAACCCGCTATCCATGATACTAAAAGAGAACAAACTCACTGGTCCGAACTATATTGACTGGAAACGAAACTTGGACATTGTCCTGACTGCTGAGGAGTACAAATATGTACTCCATGAGGATTGTCCTGACGAACCTATTGACACCTCCACTCCTGAGGAAAAGGAAGCTCATCGGAAGTGGGTCAAGGCTAATCAGATGGCGCGGTGCTACATTTTGGCTTCTATGTCAAATGTGCTGCAACATCAGCATGAAGCCATGACCACTGCCTATGATATGATGCTTAACCTCAAGGAGATGTTTGGTAGTCAGGTTAGGGCAGCCAGGCAAGATGCCATGAGGCAACTCATGACGGCCACTATGTCCGAAGGAACGCCCGTGAGGGATCACGTTCTTAGGATGATAGGCTATCTGAATGAGATAGAGATTATGGGAGGATCTATCGATGGGGAAACCCAGATCGATATAGTGCTCCAGTCTCTGCCTAAGAGTTTTGAGCAGTTCCGCCTGAACTATAACATGAACAAGAGGTTATATACGTTGGCGGAACTCCTGATTGAACTCCAGGCGGCAGAGGGAATCTTTAAGAAACCTCAGGCACTTGTGGCTGTGAAACTTCCTGGCCCTCCGGGAGCTAAGAGGAAGAAGAAGCAAGGACGGAAACCCAGTGGACCCAGAATTGGTGGACCACAGAATGGAGTGAACAAGCCCAAGGGCAAGTGTTTCCGTTGCAAGCAGTCTGGACATTGGAAGTCTAATTGTCCTCTCAGACAAGGAGGTATGAACTTTTCCTTAGTCACTGAAACATGTTTAGCGGTGTTATCCACCGGTACCTGGTGTGTGGATACGGGAGCCACTGATCATGTCTGCAATTCTTTGCAGGGGTTCCAGGAAACCCGGCGGCTTAGAGAGGGAGAGATCACCATCTACATGGGCAATGCTACGAAAGTGGCGGCAGTTGCAGTGGGAGATGTTCATTTATCTTTTAATAATAAAGTTTTAGTATTGAATGATTGTCTTTATGTACCGAACTTTAGAAAGAACCTTGTTTCGGTTTCTAAGTTGGTTTTGAATAAATATTCTGTTTCTTTTGATAGTTCTGTTATTATCAAAAAGAATGGTGAGTATATCTGTTCTGGTACATTGATAGGCAACTTATATATACTGAATCCTGATTATTCCACGATGCAACGAGTTGAGTCTTTTAACACATCTAGTACCTGATGGAGTTGTATTCTAAATGTCTAGTTTAGTGCAAATACGGAACTCCTTATCTATACCTTAATTCGAGATATGATTCAAGCATGATTGAATTTAATGCAATAGTCCTTGATGTATACGTTGTAGACAGTATGGCGTGAGGAGACACGCGGAAGATCATACTGTCGGTTACTCGTATACTATCGAACAGTAGCTCACGACTTAGATGGACAGGGACAATCCATCGGTACGTTGTAGTGTGACTGGTAGATAGTCGGTCTTGACTATCATGTTACACTCGTACACTTGGTGTATTGAGCAGGACCACGGGAGGGCGTTCGATTTATACTAATCGAAGTAATCGAACTAGACCTCAGATATTGCGGATATGCGATTTCCTAATCCCTATATAATTATAGGTGCGTGTGTCCAATTCTCGGTTCTTTAATCTACCAATGAGTGAGACTAATTGATTAGTCAATATTCTCGGTAAATTGGGAATCGGAATTGTACACACGGCATGCTATAGATTATAGACAGGAAACCGTGTCCCGTTTATCGGGTTGATGATGTCCCCGAGATGAGCTCATAAAGTTTATCAAGTAAACCCTGCAGGTGGATTCGTTCCACATGATAATAAGGATGAGTGGTACTAGTCTCGGATAATAAGAAACGAATTAATTTAATTATTAGTAATTAAAGTTAATTCGTGGACATTCGATATCTTAAACACGGGGAAAGTCGTATATGTAATTTCGGCGGAAATATTATTGTTGATATAATATTAAATTAATTTCGGGAATTCAATTATTATTTTATAGTGGAATTAATAATAATTAAATTTGAAATCGATTAATTAAGGAATTGCTTTTAAGTATTCCAAGTTAATTAATATTTCATTTTAGCCCCTAATTAATTTACCTAAGAGGTCCCTAGTGTAACTCTATTTAAACCCACCCCTTGCCCTCTCCTAAACCTACAGAACGCCGCAACAATTAATTTCAGCAGAGAAAATAATTGCGTTAGCGCAATTAAGATTTTTCTCTGTTAAAATTAATTTGTTAACGCAAATAAATTTATTCTCAGAGAATGATTTATAACGCTGGTTTGAGAAAGGAGAGAGCAGAAAAGGGAGACCCAACGGATCGTTGCCCACACAACGGTTGGAGTCGGGAAGAGGCATACGCTAGCAATCGCTAAGGTTTCAACAATTCGGCTCCTCCGAATCACGCGACAAAGGTATGAGATCGAACTCTTTTTCCGCAATATTCGATCTCTTGATTCGTTAAAAATACATCGGACAAACGATCGGGTTCCGGGAGTCGTGGTACGTGTTCCTCGACTACTGGGGGTCAAGGACCTCCGGATCGGTGGTCGGAAGAGGAAAAACGGACCAGAAACGAGCCCGGAACAGCAGCAGCGCGCTGCTGTTCGTCACGAGCAGCGCCCGCTGGAAGCCAGGCAGCGCTCGCTGCCAAGGGCATCTCCAGCGCCCGCTGGTGGCAAGGCAGCGGCCGCTGAAGGGGTCAGCGACCGCTGGTGGCGGGGCAGCGCCCGCTGGCTGCATCAGACAGCATCCGGTTCGCGCGGTTGCGCCTCGTGCGCGGCGGCTGGGCGTGAATCGGCTGCGGGGCTTCGTCGTCAGCGTAGAGCTGTCACATGAAGTCGACTGGGCGTGTTCGGATGTTCGAGTGATCGAACGGACACGTCCCGGGTAGTTGATTTCCAACAATTGGTATCAGAGCCGGTTTTTGTACGTTCGTTGTATTTTTGCGAGAATTATGTTGCAGGTTTGAACCCGATTATTATGGTCATGTGTTAGGACTGTATGTTTGTGGTTTGTTAAACTCTCGGGCTTGTCGAGATCTTTGTTTTATAATCGTTGCATGTTTGTAATAGTTAAAACGACGGGTTGAGTCGTTTAGGTTTTATTACGGTTTTCGTTTTATCCGGATTGTATAGGATCGATCAACCTGTATAGGATCGATGCCGGAAGTAGTTAGTCTTACCTATGTAATATTGCTGCTACTTGGTGAATCGAGAGAAGATCGAAGGCCGGACGAACGAGGGTCGAGAAGTCGAACCCGCAGCAATCTGTGCACGAACAGCGCCCGCTGCCCGGAGCTTCTCCAGCGAGCGCTGGATATAGGGCAGCGCCCGCTGCCCTAGGCTTGGCAGCGATGCTTCGGGGGTTCGACGGACACCATGGAACGATTGTCGAGGCCTTGGACGATACTCCAGTGGGAGGGGTTCGTCTCTTGACACTTAGACGAGTCGGTGGTGGACCGAGACCGAGACAAGCAACGAGACGAAGATCCGAGAAGACGTGCATGGAAGATATTTAAAGGCCATAATAATCGGGGCCACGTTAAATGCTTTTTGTGTGTTTACGTGCTTTTATTATGCTTTATTTATTCATGCATGTTTTCCCTTTCGTAAAATACTAAGTGGGAGAGGGATTGGAAACAATCCCGCGGTCTCCATTCTCTGTTTTGATAGTGATGTGTGTCACTTACGAGTTGGCTTTAGTGTCATCCTCCCTATCGGATAAAGTCGACACACAGATATCACTGGATCAAAATTCGAATTTAAAATCCACTTATAAAAATTGAACAATTATATTTCTCAAAAGCAATGCCTAATCTGTCATCCAAAGACTAATTTCAACTCGACTCATTCTCACCCCGGGGAGTGGAATGGAGCCAAAGCGCTTGGTTATGTCGATGACACAGATTAGAGACATTCGAGTCATTCGATGACTAGATCGATTGTCTGGTTGGCTCCCTCACTTAGTGAGAGATAGGGCTCAATTGCATGATTGATCGCTGGTTAGAAACTTCGAGTTTCACTTACGAGATATCAAGCCTTGATTAATAAAATTGTGAAATTTAATAAATGTAAGATTCAATTAACAAAGTTGTTTGTTTTAGTAAACGTCCACAAGATCGTGGCTTGCTAAATGGAAACGGTACTTTGGGTTAATTGAGACTCTATGACATTTAAATAAGTAGGATTCAATTAATAAAGTTGTTTGTTTAGTAAACGTCCACACTAACGTGGCTTGCTAGATGGAAACGGAACTTTGGGATTAATTGAGGCTCGACAGTTATAGAAAGTCGTGGAGGACCGCATGTCAACGTAAACGTCCACATGAACGTGGCTTGCGGTGGACATGTAGTTCCCGAGCGGTGGACTTAGTACTGAGAAATGGTACACACTTAGGTACGCTTTATAGTATCCTCCCCATCGGAGTCACTGCTATAATGATGTACGACCGAAGTGAAATCCAATCATAAAATCATTTGGACTGGTAAACGTCCACAAGAACGTGGCTTGCTATGTCTGATGGGATTTTGGAAATGATTGGTAGTTTAATGATATAACTTGAGGGAAATGATATCGAATTAAACTCATTGTTTGTTTTATATGGTATTATTCCCATTAAAAGTCAACAAACTCACTGAACCTGTTTGTATGGATAAGAGAAGAAACTTGGACATTGTCCTAACTGCAGAGGAGTACAAATATGTACTCCAAGTCGATTGACCTGCTGAGCCAAATGATGCTTCCACTACTGAGGAAAGGAAGCTCATTGGAAATGGATCAAGGCTATGAGATGACGCGGAGCAACATTATGACTTTCATGTCAAAAGTGTTGCGACATCGGGATCATGCCATGACCATTACCTATGATATGATGCTTAACCTCAAGAAGTTTTGGTTATCAGGACAGGACAGCCGGGCAAAGTAAAATGAGGCAACTCATGACGGCCATCATGTCGGAAAGAACACCCGTAGGGATCACGTTCTTAGAATGATAGGCTATGTTAATGAGATAGAGGTTCTGGGAGAAATTATCAATGGGGTAACCCAGGTTGATTTTGTGCTCCAGTCTCTGCCGAGAAGTTTTGAGCAGTTCCGCCTAAACTAAAATATGAATAAGAGGTCTTATTCAATGGCGGAGCTCCTGATTGAACTTCTAGCGGCTGAGAGAATCTTTGAGGGTCCTCAAAGCACTTATGGCTGAGAGATTGACTCTTCCTAGGCTTTCGGGCAGCAAAAGGAAGAAGAAGCAAATACGGAAACCCAGTGGGCCTAATGTATCTGGACCACGGAATGGGACAAGCAAGCCCAAGGGGCAAGTGCTTCCGTTGTAAGCAGTTTGGATACTGGAAGTTTTAATTGTCCTCTCAAAGCAACTAGAAGTTAACTTCTCCTTAGTCACCGAAACATGCTTTAGTGGTGTTATCTACCAGTACCTGGTGTGTGGATACGGAAACCACTAATCATGTCTGCACTTAAATGCAGGGGTTCCAGACACCCGGAGACTTAGATAGGAAGAAGTAATAACCTACATGGGCAATACTGTTAAGGTAACAGCCGTTGCAGTGGGAGATGTTAAATGGTTTTAACGGTATGATTTTAGTTCTAATAAATTGTCTTTATGTACCGGCATTTAGAAAGAAATTTCATTTCGGATTTCTAAATTGGTTTAGAATAGATATTCTGTTTCTTCTGATAGTTTCAGACTTGTCGGAGTAGGAAACGGGGATATTATCTATTCTGGTACATTGATAGACAATTTAATACTAAATCTGTGTTCTTCCACGATGCAACAGACCGGAAATAATAACACATTATCGAAACCCAATAAGAGTAAAGATCCTTCTAGGATGAATCAAATGTACTTATGGAATCTTAGGCTAAATCATTTTAACTTAAGTACGATTCAAAGGATGAAGCTGATGGACCACTCAGCTAGGTTGAAGGAAAGGACTTTCCAACCTTCGAATCATACTTGGAAGTTTTAATGACCGAGCAACCCTTTACGGTTAAAGGGAAAAGATCCAAGAAAGTACTAGAGTTGATTCGCTCTGATATATGCAGACCTCTTTGAGGAGTAAGGCATACTTATCAGAAAATGGGATTAACTCCCAACATACTACACCATTTATGCCTCGGCAAAATAATGTGTTGTAAAGAAGGAATAGGACTCTTATAGATATGGGAAAGTAGACAATGAGTTCGGAGTTACCTAATTCGTTTTTGGGATATGGCTTGGAAACAGCGGCGTTTATGCTGAACTTGATTCCTTTGGAAACTTGTACTGATATTCGGCTGTTTATAGGATACCCTAAGAAAACGAATTGATATATGTAATATAGTCCAAATGACCAGATGTTCGTTGATTGACTCAACGTTCGGTTCTTAGACATGGACTATATGTATATGCAAGATCACAAGCCCAAGAGTAGGGTAATACTTAATGTGCTTAGAGGGACTGATCAAGACTTAGAACCAGCCTAACTGAGTAGTTCACTACTGTAATCTTTAGTCATTAAAGACACACCGGAGCGTCGTCGTAGTGGGAGGGTTGTTAGACAACCCGACAAGTTCATGTTTATAGGAAAGTCTTCGGACTTGGTACCTGGAGAACATGAAGCCGACCCCTAGATCTATGACGAGACGCTGAAAGATCAAGATGCTCAGTCTTGGAAAAAGACGATGAAATATGAGATTGAATCTTTGGATTCAAATCATGTCTGGGATCTTGTAGCACCGCCCAAAGGTGTAAAAGCCATTGCTGCAAGTGCGTGTACAAGATAAAAAGAGGGTCTGACGGGAAGGTGTGAACCTTAAGGCTAGGCTTGTTGCGAAAGGGTGCACTCAGAAAGAAAGGGATCGATTATGAGTAAACTTTTTTCGCCGGTAGCTATGCTAAAGTCGATCCGGATTCTTTTGTCTTCACATGGAAGATGGAAGTCAAGACGGATTTCTAAATCGAAGTCTTGACGGGACCATCTATGTGGGACAGCCAGAGGGATTCATCGAAAAGAGCCAAGAGCATTCGGTAAGCAAGCTTAATCAATATTAGGATTGAAGGAAGCTTCAAGATCTTGGACACATGCGGACCTATGAGAAAATCCATTTCATGGATTCATCAAGGCATGTTTAGGTCCTGTGTGTAATAAAGAATTGACAGAAAAGATGTGGTGTTTTCTCATTCTTTATGTAGACGACATCCTTCTAAATTGGCAACAATATGAAAGATGTTATCGGACATAAAGGGATGGTTGTCCGAGTAATTCAGTGTAAGAGACTTAGGAGAAGAAGTCGGGGATGTTCTTGGGATCAAAGTTATAAATGATCGCCAGAAAAGAACATAGAACTTATCTCGAGTCTCATACTTAAATACAATTCTTACTCGTTGCAGCATACAGAATTCCAAGAAAGGTCTTCACCTTTTAGATGTGGAATTCATCTATCTAAGGTTTTGTGTCTGACACAATAAAGGAGATAGATGAAGAGTAAGCAGTTCCCTGCACCTTAATGGTGGGAAGCCTAATGTATGTAATGCTATGCACGAGACTGATATCTACTATGCCGTGGGCATGGTGGTGAGATATCATAGTAATCCTGGAAAGGATAACTCGACTGATGTAAAGAACATGTTTAGGCTCCTGCAGAGGACCGGGAATTATGTTTTGAGTTACAAAGCAGTCAAGTTGTTTCCTTTGGATTACATAGAATTGGATTTCCAAATCAAACAGGGACAGTCGAAAGTCGAAGTCAGGCTATTTGTTCTCACTGTGAAGTGGAGCAGTCACATGGAAGAATGTAAAGCAGCAATGCATTACGGACTCTCCCATGGAAACTGAAAGGATAACGGCCTCTGAGGCAGTTAAAAGGTCAGTGTGGCTCCAGAACTTCCTAAGGGACTTAGATGTGGTTTCTAGTTTGCCCAAAGCTATTTTGAATAGCGGTATTGGAAAACTTGAAGTGCCACAAGTCCACAGTGGGAGATAACACGTAGAGCGCAAGTACCACCTGATTCGAGAAATCGTCTAGTAAGACGATGCAGTTGTCACCTAGATAGCATCAAGAGGATTTCCTAGTAAAACCATCACAGAAGCTCTTCCAGCGGAAGCGTTGGGTAGGCGTGATCAGGTTATGGGAATCTGATGTTTGGGAGAGGGCGACTAGACTTTTAGTATAAGTGGGAGATTGATGGAGTTGTATTCTAAATGTCTAGTTTAGTGCAAATACGGAACTCCTTATCTATACCTTAATTCGAGATATGATTCAAGCATGATTGCATTTAATGCAATAGTCCTTGATGTATACGTTGTAGACAGTATGGCGTGAGGAGACACGCGGAAGATCATACTGTCGGTTACTCGTATACTATCGAACAGTAGCTCACGACTTAGATGGACAGGGACAATCCATCGGTACGTCGTAGTGTGACTGGTAGATAGTCGGTCTTGACTATCATGTTACACTCGTACACTTGGTGTATTGAGCAGGACCACGGGAGGGCGTTCGATTTATACTAATCGAAGTAATCGAACTAGACCTCAGATATTGCGGATATGCGAATTCCTAATCCCTATATAATTATAGGTGCGTGTGTCCAATTCTCGGTTCTTTAATCTACCAATGAGTGAGACTAATTGATTAGTCAATATTCTCGGTAAATTGGGAATCGGAATTGTACACACGGCATGCTATAGATTATAGACAGGAAACCGTGTCCCGTTTATCGGGTTGATGATGTCCCCGAGATGAGCTCATAAAGTTTATCATGTAAACCCTGCAGGTGGATTCGTTCCACATGATAATAAGGATGAGTGGTACTAGTCTCGGATAATAAGAAACGAATTAATCTAATTATTAGTAATTAAAGTTAATTCGTGGACATTCGATATCTTAAACACGGGGAAAGTCGTATATGTAATTTCGGCGGAAATATTATTGTTGATATAATATTAAATTAATTTCGGGAATTCAATTATTATTTTATAGTGGAATTAATAATAATTAAATTTGAAATCGATTAATTAAGGAATTGCTTTTAAGTATTCCAAGTTAATTAATATTTCATTTTAGCCCCTAATTAATTTACCTAAGAGGTCCCTAGTGTAACTCTATTTAAACCCACCCCTTGCCCTCTCCTAAACCTACAAAACGCCGCAACAATTAATTTCAGCAGAGAAAATAATTGCGTTAGCGCAATTAAGATTTTTCTCTGTTAAAATTAATTTGTTAACGCAAATAAATTTATTCTCAGAGAATGATTTATAAAGCTGGTTTGAGAAAGGAGAGAGCAGAAAAGGGAGACCCAACGGATCGTTGCCCACACAACGGTTGGAGTCGGGAAGAGGCATACGCTAGCAATCGCTAAGGTTTCAACAATTCGGCTCCTCCGAATCACGCGACAAAGGTATGAGATCGAACTCTTTTTCCGCAATATTCGATCTCTTGATTCGTTAAAAATACATCGGACAAACGATCGGGTTCCGGGAGTCGTGGTACGTGTTCCTCGACTACTGGGGGGTCAAGGACCTCCGGATCGGTGGTCGGAAGAGGAAAAACGGACCAGAAACGAGCCCGGAACAGCAGCAGCGCGCTGCTGTTCGTCACGAGCAGCGCCCGCTGGAAGCCAGGCAGCGCTCGCTGCCAAGGGCATCTCCAGCGCCCGCTGGTGGCAAGGCAGCGGCCGCTGAAGGGGTCAGCGACCGCTGGTGGCGGGGCAGCGCCCGCTGGCTGCATCAGACAGCATCCGGTTCGCGCGGTTGCGCCTCGTGCGCGGCGGCTGGGCGTGAATCGGCTGCGGGGCTTCGTCGTCAGCGTAGAGCTGTCACATGAAGTCGATTGGGCGTGTTCGGATGTTCGAGTGATCGAACGGACACGTCCCGGGTAGTCGATTTCCAACAGTACCAATAAGAGAAAGGAGCCTTCTAGAATGAATCAAAAGTACTTGTGGCATCTTAGGCTAGGTCATATTAACTTGGGTAGGATTCAAAGGTTGATAACTGATGGAATACTCAGTAGTGTGAAAGATGAGGACTTTCCAACCTGCGAATCATGCCTGGAAGGAAAAATGACCAAGCGACCCTTTAGTGATAAAGGGTATAGATCCAAGGAAGTACTAGAGTTGATTCACTCTGATTTGTGCGGGCCTTTATCTGTCCAAGCGAGAGGAGGTTATGAATATTTCGTAACCTTCACTGATGATTACTCAAGGTATGGTTTCATATACCTGATGCGCCGCAAGAGCGAGTGCTTTGACAAGTTCAAGGAGTACAAAGCTCTTGTGGAGAACCTTCATGGTAAAACCATAAAGACTCTACGATCTGATCGTGGAGGAGAGTACCTCTCGGGAGAATTTAAGGCGTACTTATTAGAGAATGGGATTGATTCCCAGATGACTGCACCATACACGCCCCAGCAGAATGGTGTAGCAGAAAGAAGGAATAGGACTCTTATGGAAATGGTAAGATCTATGATGAGTTATTCAGAACTACCAGTTTCGTTCTGGGGATATGCCTTGGAAACAGCGGCGTATATCCTGAACTTAGTTCCTTCTAAATCAGTCCCTAAGACGCCCTCGGAATTGTGGACCGGGCGTAAGCCAAATTTGAAACACATTCGGATCTGGGGTTGTCCAGCACATGTGCTGAAGCATGGGGATGATAAGTTGGAATCTCGTTCAGATATTCGGTTGTTTATAGGATATCCTAGAGGAACGAAAGGTGGTCTATTTTATAGTCCTAAGGACCAGAAGATCGTTGTTAGCACCAACGCTCGGTTCTTGGAAGAGGATTATATAATGGACCACAAGACCAAGAGTGAGATAATACTAAACGAACTGAGAGGGGACGATCAAGGCTTAGATCCAACCGAACCGGGTGATACGCCACCACAGTCTGCACCTGTAGTTACTGAGGTTACACCGGAGCCTCGTCGTAGTGGGAGGGTTGTTCGACAACCCGATAGGTTCATGTTTATAGGTGAGTCTTCGGACTTGTTACCTGGAGAACATGAAGCCGATCCCTGGACCTATGGCGAGGCGCTTAAAGATCAAGATGCTCAGTCTTGGCAAAAAGCGATGAAATCTGAGATTGAATCAATGGATTCAAATCAGGTCTGGAATCTTGTAGCACCGCCCAAAGGTGTAAAAGCCATTGGTTGCAAGTGGGTGTACAAGAGAAAAAGAGGGTCTGACGGGAAGGTTGAAACCTTCAAGGCTAGGCTTGTTGCGAAAGGGTATACTCAGAAAGAAGGGATCGATTATGAGGAAACTTTTTCGCCGGTAGCTATGCTAAAGTCGATCCAGATTCTTTTGTCTATAGCATCTTATATGGATTATGAGGTGTGGCAAATGGACGTCAAGACAGCATTCTTGAATGGGAATCTTGACGAGACCATTTACATGAGACAGCCAGAAGGTTTCATCAAGAAAGGCCAAGAGCATCTAGTGTGTAAGCTAAACCGATCCATTTATGGATTGAAGCAAGCTTCTAGATCTTGGAACATGCGGTTTGATGAGGTTATCCAGTCTTATGGATTCATTCAAAGCATGGACGAGTCGTGTGTATACCGGAGAAGTGACGGAAACAGTGTGGCGTTTCTCGTGCTTTATGTAGACGACATCCTTCTAATTGGCAACAATGTGAAGATGTTGTCAGACATAAAGGGATGGTTGTCCAAGCAATTCGATATGAAAGACTTAGGACAAGTTGGACATGTTCTTGGGATCAAGGTTATAAGGGATCGCCGGAAAAGAACATTAAGCTTGTCCCAGGCTTCATATATTGATACGATTCTGGCTCGTTTCAACATGCAGAATTCCAAGAGAGGTGCTCAACCTTTCTGCCATGGAATTCATCTATCTAAAGACATGTGTCCCAAAACACAAAAGGAGATAGATTACATGAAGAAGGTTCCTTATGCTTCGGCAGTAGGAAGTCTAATGTATGCCATGTTGTGCACGAGACCTGATATCTGCTATGCCGTGGGCATGGTAGCTAGATATCAGAGTAACCCTGGACAGGGTCACTGGACTGCTGTAAAGAACATACTTAAGTACCTGCGAAGGACTAGGAATTATGTTCTGAGTTACAAAGCGTCCGAGTTGATTCCTATTGGTTACACAGACTCGGATTTCCAATCTGATAAGGATCAGCGAAAGTCTACATCAGGCTATGTGTTCACATTGGGAGGTGGAGCAGTCTCATGGAAGAGTGTTAAGCAGAAATGCATTTCGGACTCTACCATGGAAGCCGAATATGTAGCAGCCTCTGAGGCAGCTAAAGAATCGGTGTGGCTCCGGAACTTCCTTATGGACTTGGATGTGGTTCCTAAAATGCCTAGAGCTATCACAATTTATTGTGACAATAGCGGTGCAGTGGCAAATGCAAAGGAACCACGAGCCCACAATGCGAGTAAACACATAGATCGCAAGTACCACCTGATTAGAGACATCGTCAGGAGAGGCGATGCGGTTGTCACCAAGATTGCATCAGCGGATAACCTGGCTGACCCCTTTACGAAGGCACTTCCAGCGGAAGCGTTCAAGAGACACGTGAAGGGGATGGGTATCGGATGTATGGTAGAGGGCAACTAGAGATTTAGTATAAGTGGGAGATTGATGGAGTTATATTCTAAATGTCTAGTTTAGTGACAATATGGAACTCCTTATCTGTGTTTTTCATTATCTATTAATCAAACGGTCGGCATTTTTTTGTCTACTTTGTACTTGAATGCAATAGTCCTAGATATATACGTTGTAGACAGTATGGCGTGAGGAGACACGCGGAAGATCATACGGTCGGTTACTCGTATATTATCGAACAGAAGCTCACGACTTAGATGGACAGGGACAATCCATCGGTACGTCGTAGTGTGACTGGGTAATAGTTGGTCTTGACTATTATGTTACACTTGTACACTTGGTGTATTGAGCAGGACCACGGGAGGGCGTTCGATTTATACTAATCGACGTAATCGAACTAGACCTCAGAATTACGGATATACGAATTCTTAATCCCTATATAATTGTAGGTGCGTATGTCCAATTCTCGGTTCTTTAACTTGCCAATGAGTGAGACTATTTGATTAGTCGAGATACTCGGTAAATTGGGAATCGGAATTGTACACACGGCATGCTATAGATTATAGACAGGAAACCGTGTCCCGTTTATCGGGTTGATAACGTCCCCGAGATGAGCTCATAAAGTTTATCATGTAAACCCTGCAGGTGGATTTGTTCCACATGATAATAAGGATGAGTGGTACTAGTCTCGGATAATAAGAAACGAATTAATTTAATTATTAGTAATTAAATAAATTCGTGGACGTTCGATATCTTAAACACCGGGAAAGTCGTGTATGTAATTTCGGCGGATTTATTATTGTTGAAATAATATTAAAATTAATTTCGGGAATTCAATTATTATTTTATAGTGGAGTTAATAATAATTAAAATTGAAATCGATTAATTAAGGAATTGCGTTTACGTATTCCAAGTTAATTAATATTTCAATTTAGCCCTTAATTAATTTATCCTAAGGTCCCTAACGTAACTCTATATAATCCCCTCCCGTACTCTCCTAAACCCTATCATTCGCCGCTATTTCATTTTACTCAGAAAAACAATTGCGTTAACGCAATTATAATTTTTCTCTGTAAAATTAAATTAGTTTGCGCTAATATTTTTCTCTCAGAGAGAAAAAGATATATTAACGCTGTTGATAGAGAAAGTACAGAAGGGAGAACTCCAGCGGATCGTTGCCCACACAACGGCTGGAGAAGGGATCTGAGGCATACGTTAGAAGCATCTAAGGTCTCAACAATCGACCGAGAGGTATGAGATCGGAACTTTTATTCCGCAATTTTATTCGATCTCTGTTTTTGCGTTAATCATACAACGAACCAAAGATCGGGTTCCGTGGCTTGGATGTGATGTTCTCGGACTGCTGGGAGGTTTCTGACCTCCGGCGTGGCAGTCGGATCGAGAAAATCTCATCGGAACAGCCGGAACGGGCGGATCGCGCTGCTGTTCGCAGCAGCCAGGCGACCGCCAGAGGAGCAAGCGCCCGCTCGCGAAAGGTCGCGGGCGCTCGCCTGGGCAGCAAGCGCTCGCTTGCCTTGCTGCGCGAGCGCTCGCCTGGTGGGCAGGCGGTCGCCTGCTCCGGGCAGATCGCGAGCTGCGGCGGATGCGCGATCTCTTGGGCGGGTGGCCTTGGCTGTCCGGGGGTGACTTCCAGAAGTCGATTGGGGACGTCCGGATGTTCGAGTGTTCGAATGGATGTGTCCCGGGTAGTCGATTTCCAACAAGGACTACATGTCAAAAGCACTCGTGGATGCCATTACTTTCTTTCTTGAAGAAGAGGGCTTTCCTCCACAAAAAGGGGGAGTACCAGCAGCCGAGGCCAAAGTGGCAAGGAGCACTGTTTTGAAGATGTTGAAGAAGCGCATTGATGCAGACATCAAGTGATGGAGTTATATTCTAAATGTCTAGTTTAGTGACAATATGGAACTCCTTATCTGTGTTTTTCATTATCTATTAATCAAACTGTCGGCATTTTGTCTATCTTGTACTTGAATGCAATAGTCCTAGATATATACGTTGTAGACAGTATGGCGTGAGGAGACACGCGGAAGATCATACTGTCGGTTACTCGTATACTATCGAACAGAAGCTCACGACTTAGATGGACAGGGACAATCCATCGGTACGTCGTAGTGTGACTGGGTAATAGTTGGTCTTGACTATTATGTTACACTAGTACACTTGGTGTATTGAGCAGGACCACGGGAGGGCGTTCGATTTATACTAATCGACGTAATCGAACTAGACCTCAGAATTACGGATATACGAATTCTTAATCCCTATATAATTATAGGTGCGTATGTCCAATTCTCGGTTCTTTAACTTGCCAATGAGTGAGACTATTTGATTAGTCGAGATACTCGGTAAATTGGGAATCGGAATTGTACACACGGCATGCTATAGATTATAGACAGGAAACCGTGTCCCGTTTATCGGGTTGATAACGTCCCCGAGATGAGCTCATAAAGTTTATCATGTAAACCCTGCAGGTGGATTTGTTCCACATGATAATAAGGATGAGTGGTACTAGTCTCGGATAATAAGAAACGAATTAATTTAATTATTAGTAATTAAATAAATTCGTGGACGTTCGATATCTTAAACATGGGGAAAGTCGTATATGTAATTTCGGCGGATTTATTATTGTTGAAATAATATTAAAATTAATTTCGGGAATTCAATTATTATTTTATAGTGGAGTTAATAATAATTAAAATTGAAATTGATTAATTAAGGAATTGCGTTTACGTATTCCAAGTTAATTAATATTTCAATTTAGCCCTTAATTAATTTATCCTAAGGTCCCTAACGTAACTCTATATAATCCCCTCCCGTACTCTCCTAAAACCTATCATTCGCCGCTATTTCATTTTACTCAGAAAAACAATTGCGTTAACGCAATTATAATTTTTCTCTGTAAAATTAAATTAGTTTGCGCTAATATTTTTCTCTCAGAGAGAAAAAGATATATTAACGCTGTTGATAGAGAAAGTACAGAAGGGAGAACTCCAGCGGATCGTTGCCCACACAACGGCTGGAGAAGGGATCTGAGGCATACGTTAGAAGCATCTAAGGTCTCAACAATCGACCGAGAGATATGAGATCGAATTCTCTATTCCGCTATTTATTCGATCTAATTTCTCGTTGAAAATACATGAATGTGGATCGGGTTCCGGGGTCGTGGATCGTGTTCCTCGACTACTGGGGGTTCTAGGACCTCCGGAACGGTAGTCGGATGAGGAAAAACGACCCGGAAACGAGCCCGGAACAGCAACGTCACGTTGCTGTTCGCGAACAAAACGGCGGTCGCCAAAGGGCAAACGGCGGTCGCCGTTTGCAGTTCCTTTCAGCGACCGCTGGACTGCTTTCGGCGGTCGCCGAATTGATGCAGTCCAGTTCCGTTTCGCGCGGTTGTCCTCCGGGGCGATGGCTGGGCGTGATTCGGGATAAGGGCTGTTAAGCGAACGAAGTGGTGACTTCGGAGGTCGACTGGGATGGTTCGGATGTTCGAGCGATCGAACGAACGCATCCCGGGTAGTCGATTTCCAACAATTGGTATCAGAGACGGTTATGCATTCGTGTATTGTTTGCGAGTTTGTTTTGCAGGTCACCAGATTATTATGGTCATATGTTTTATGTACTGTATGTTGTGGTTTGTTAAACTCTCGGGGTTGTCGAGATCTTTTGTTTTTAACGTTGCTTGTTTGTAATAGATTAAACGACGGGTTGAGTCGTTTAGGGTTTTCTATTTCGTTTTCATTTATCTGGGTGTATAGGATCGATCATTCCTGTATAGGATCGATGCCGGAAGTAGTTAGTATTACCCTTGTAATGTTGCTGCTGCTTGGTGGATCGAGAGAAGATCGAAGGACGGACGAACGAGGGTCGAGAAGTCGAACCCGCGGCTACTGTGCAAAAACGGCGCCCGCTGGAGGGCAAACGGCGGTCGCCGTTTGCAGCTCCTCCAGCGACCGCTGTTCCTCAAACGGCGGGCGCTGTTTTGAGTTTTGGCAGCAGCGACGCGGGGGTTCGACGGACATCACGGATCGCTTGTCGAGGGCCCGGGATGATACTCCAGTGGGAGGGGTTCGTCTCTTTGTCCTTAGACGAGTCGGTGATGGACCGAGACCGAGACGAGCAACGAGACGAAGATCCGAGAAGACGTGCATCGAAGTTTTAAAGGCCATAATAATCGGGCCACGTTAATTGCTTCTTGTGTGTTTAACGTGCTTTTATTATGCTTTAATTTTATGCATGTGAATGTTATCCCTTTCGTAAAAACTAAGTGGGAGAGGGATTGGAAACAATCCCGCGGTCTCCATTCTCTGTTTTGATAGTGATGTGTGTCGCTTACGAGTTGGCTTTAGTGTCATCCTCCCTATCGGATAAAGTTGACACACGGATATCACTGGATCAAAATTCGAATTCAATTCCATTTATAGAATTGAACACTTAAGTTTTTCAAAGCAATGCCTAATCTGTCTTTCAAAGACTAATTTCAACTCGACTCATTCTCACCCCGGGGAGTGGAATGGAGCCAAAGCGCTTGGTTATGTCGATGACACAGATTAGAGACATTCGAGTCATTTGATGACTAGATCGATTGTCTGGTTGGCTCCCTCACTTTGTGAGAGATAGGGCTCAATTGCATGATTGATCGCTGGTTAGAAACTTCGAGTTTCACTTACGAGATATCAAGCTTTGATTAACGAAATTGTGAAATTTATTAAATGGAATTCAATTAACAAAGTTGTTTGTTTAGTAAACGTCCACACTATCGTGGCTTACTAGACGGAAACGGAACTTTGGGTTAATTGAGGCTCGACAGTTATAGGAAATCGTAAAGGGACCGCATGTCAACGTAAACGTCCACACTAACGTGGCTTGCGGTGGGCGTGTAGTTTCCGAGCGGTTAACTTAGTACTGAGAAATGGTATACACTTAGGTATGCTTTACAGTATCCTCCCCATCGGAGTCACTGCTGTAATGATGTACGACCAAAGTAAAAGTCCAGTTATAAAATCGTTTGGACTAGTATACGTCCACATGAACGTGGCATGCTAGTCTGATGGGATTTTAGGATTGATTGGTAAATTTAATGATATTAATTAAGGGAGTTAATATCGAATTAAATTTGACAGTTTGATTTGTCTCTTTTATAGATATGGCACTCAACCCGCTGTCCATTATACTAAAAGAAAACAAACTCACTGGTCCAAACTATGTTGATTGGAAACGAAACTTGGACATTGTCCTAACTGCTGAGGAGTACAAATATGTACTCCATGAGGTTTGTCCTGATGAACCTATTGACACCTCCACTCCTGAGGAAAAAGAAGCTCATCGGAAGTGGGTCAAGGCTGATCAGATGGCGCGGTGCTACATTTTGGCTTCTATGTCAAATGTGCTGCAACATCAGCATGAGGCCATGACCACCGCCTATGATATGATGCTTAACCTCAAGGAGATGTTTGGTAGTCAGGATAGGGCAGCCAGGCAAGATGCCATGAGAAAACTCATGACGGCCACTATGTCCGAAGGAACGCCCGTGAGGGATCACGTTCTTAGGATGATAGGCTATCTGAATGAGATAGAGATTATGGGAGGAGCTATCGATGGGGAAACCCAGATCGATATAGTGCTCCAGTCTCTGCCTAGGAGTTTTGAGCAGTTCCGCCTGAACTGTAACATGAACAAGAGGTTATATTCGTTGGCGGAGCTCCTGACTGAACTCCAGGCGGCAGAGGGAATCTTTAAGAAATCTCATGCACTTGTGGCTGTGAAACTTCCTGGCCCTCCGGGGACTAAGAGGAAGAAGAAGCAAGGACGGAAACCCAGTGGACCCAGCAATGGTGGACCAAGGAAATGGAGTGAACAAGCCCAAGGGCAAGTGTTTCCGTTGCAAGCAGTCTGGACATTGGAAGTCTAATTGTCCTCTCAGACAAGGAGGTACGAACTTTTCCTTAGTCACTGAAACATGTTTAGCGGTGTTATCCACCGGTACCTAGTGTGTGGATACGGGAGCCACTGATCATGTCTGCAATTCTTTGCAGGGGTTCCAGGAAACCCGGCGGCTTAGAGAGGGAGAGATCACTATCTACATGGGCAACGCTACGAAAGTGGCGGCAGTTGCAGTGGGAGATATTCATTTGTCTTTTAATAATAAAGTTTTGGTATTGAATAATTGTCTTTATGTACCGAATTTTAGAAAGAACCTTGTTTCGGTTTCTAAATTGGTTTTGAATAAATATTCTGTTTCTTTTGATAGTTCTGTTATTATCAAAAAGAATGGTGAGTATATCTGTTCTGGTACATTGATAGGCAACTTATATATACTGAATCCTGATTATTCCACGATGCAACGAGTAGAGTCAAATAACACATCTAGTACCAATAAGAGAAAGGAGCCTTCTAGGATGAATCAAAAGTACTTATGGCATCTTAGGCTAGGTCATATTAACTTGGGTAGGATTCAAAGGTTGATAACTGATGGAATACTCAGTGGTGTGAAAGATGAGGACTTTCCAACCTGCGAATCATGCCTGGAAGGAAAAATGACCAAGCGACCCTTTAGTGATAAGGGGTATAGATCCAAGGAAGTACTGGAATTGATTCACTCTGATTTGTGCGGGCCTTTATCTGTCCAAGCGAGAGGAGGTTATGAATATTTCGTAACCTTCACTGATGATTACTCAAGGTATGGTTTTGTATACCTGATGCGCCGCAAGAGCGAGTGCTTTGACAAGTTCAAGGAGTACAAAGCTCTTGTGGAGAACCTTCATGGTAAAACCATAAAGACTCTACGATCTGATCGTGGAGGAGAGTACCTCTCGGGAGAGTTTAAGGCGTACTTATTAGAGAATGGGATTGATTCCCAGATGACTGCACCATACACGCCCCAGCAGAATGGTGTAGCAGAAAGAAGGAATAGGACTCTTATGGAAATGGTAAGATCTATGATGAGTTACTCAGACCTACCAGTTTCGTTCTGGGGATATGCCTTGGAAACAGCGGCGTATATCCTGAACTTAGTTCCTTCTAAATCAGTCCCTAAGACGCCCTCGGAATTGTGGACCGGGCGAAAGCCAAATTTGAAACACATTCGGGTCTGGGGTTGTCCAGCACATGTGCTGAAGCATGGGGCTGATAAGTTGGAATCTCGTTCAGATATTCGGTTGTTTATAGGATATCCTAGAGGAACGAAAGGTGGTCTATTTTATAGTCCTAAGGACCAGAAGATCGTTGTTAGCACCAACGCTCGGTTCTTGGAAGAGGATTATATAATGGACCATAAGCCCAAGAGTGAGATAATACTTAACGAACTGAGAGGGGACGATCAAGGCTTAGATCCAACCGAACCGGGTGATACGCCACCACAGTCTGCACCTGTAGTTACTGAGGTTACACCGGAGCCTCGTCGTAGTGGGAGGGTTGTTCGACAACCCGATAGGTTCATGTTTATAGGTGAGTCTTCGGACTTGTTACCTGGAGAACATGAAGCCGATCCCTGGACCTATGGTGAGGCGCTTAAAGATCAAGATGCTCAGTCTTGGCAAAAGGCGATGAAATCTGAGATTGAATCAATGGATTCAAATCAGGTCTGGAATCTTGTAGCACCGCCCAAAGGTGTAAAAGCCATTGGTTGCAAGTGGGTGTACAACAGGAAAAGAGGGTCTGACGGGAAGGTTGAAACCTTCAAGGCTAGGCTTGTTGCGAAAGGGTATACTCAGAAAGAAGGGATCGATTATGAGGAAACCTTTTCGCCGGTAGCTATGCTAAAGTCGATCCGGATTCTTTTGTCTATAGCATCTTATATGGATTATGAGGTGTGGCAAATGGACGTCAAGACAGCATTCTTGAATGGGAATCTTGACGAGACCATTTACATGAGACAGCCAGAAGGTTTCATTAAGAAAGGCCAAGAGCATCTAGTGTGTAAGCTAAACCGATCCATTTATGGATTGAAGCAAGCTTCTAGATCTTGGAACATGCGGTTTGATGAGGTTATCCAGTCTTATGGATTCATTCAAAGCATGGACGAGTCGTGTGTATACCGGAGATGTGACGGAAACGGTGTGGCGTTTCTCGTGCTTTATGTAGACGACATCCTTCTAATTGGCAACAATGTGAAGATGTTGTCGGACATAAAGGGATGGTTGTCCAAGCAATTCGATATGAAAGACTTAGGACAAGTTGGGCATGTTCTTGGGATCAAGGTTATAAGGGATCGCCGGAAAAGAACATTAAGCTTGTCCCAGGCTTCATATATTGATACGATTCTGGCTCGTTTCAACATGCAGAATTCCAAGAGAGGTGCTCAACCTTTCTGCCATGGAATTCATCTATCTAAAGACATGTGTCCCAAAACACAAAAGGAGATAGATTACATGAAGACAGTTCCTTATGCTTCGGCAGTAGGAAGTCTAATGTATGCGATGTTGTGCACGAGGCCTGATATCTACTATGCCGTAGGCATGGTAGCTAGATATCAGAGTAACCCTGGACAGGGTCACTGGACTGCTGTAAAGAACATACTTAAGTACCTGCGAAGGACTAGGAATTATGTTCTGAGTTACAAAGCGTCCGAGTTGATTCCTATTGGTTACACAGACTTGGATTTCCAATCTGATAAGGATCAGCGAAAGTCTACATCAGGCTATGTGTTCACATTGGGAGGTGGAGCAGTCTCATGGAAGAGTGTTAAGCAGAAATGCATTTCGGACTCTACCATGGAAGCCGAATATGTAGCAGCCTTTGAGGCAGCTAAAGAATCGGTGTGGCTCAGGAACTTCCTTATGGACTTGGATGTGGTTCCTAAAATGCCTAGAGCTATCACAATTTATTGTGACAATAGCGGTGCAGTGGCTAATGCAAAGGAACCACGAGCCCACAATGCGAGTAAACACATAGATCGCAAGTACCACCTGATTAGAGACATCGTCAGGAGAGGCGATGCGGTTGTCACCAAGATTGCATCAGCGGATAACCTGGCTGACCCCTTTACGAAGGCACTTCCAGCGGAAGCGTTCAAGAGACACGTGAAGGGGATGGGTATCGGATGTATGGTAGAGGGCAACTAGAGATTTAGTATAAGTGGGAGATTGATGGAGTTATATTCTAAATGTCTAGTTTAGTGACAATATGGAACTCCTTATCTGTGTTTTTCATTATCTATTAATCAAACTGTCGGCATTTTGTCTATCTTGTACTTGAATGCAATAGTCCTAGATATATACGTTGTAGACAGTATGGCGTGAGGAGACACGCGGAAGATCATACTGTCGGTTACTCGTATACTATCGAACAGAAGCTCACGACTTAGATGGACAGGGACAATCCATCGGTACGTCGTAGTGTGACTGGGTAATAGTTGGTCTTGACTATTATGTTACACTAGTACACTTGGTGTATTGAGCAGGACCACGGGAGGGCGTTCGATTTATACTAATCGACGTAATCGAACTAGACCTCAGAATTACGGATATACGAATTCTTAATCCCTATATAATTATAGGTGCGTATGTCCAATTCTCGGTTCTTTAACTTGCCAATGAGTGAGACTATTTGATTAGTCGAGATACTCGGTAAATTGGGAATCGGAATTGTACACACGGCATGCTATAGATTATAGACAGGAAACCGTGTCCCGTTTATCGGGTTGATAACGTCCCCGAGATGAGCTCATAAAGTTTATCATGTAAACCCTGCAGGTGGATTTGTTCCACATGATAATAAGGATGAGTGGTACTAGTCTCGGATAATAAGAAACGAATTAATTTAATTATTAGTAATTAAATAAATTCGTGGACGTTCGATATCTTAAACACGGGGAAAGTCGTATATGTAATTTCGGCGGATTTATTATTGTTGAAATAATATTAAAATTAATTTCGGGAATTCAATTATTATTTTATAGTGGAGTTAATAATAATTAAAATTGAAATTGATTAATTAAGGAATTGCGTTTACGTATTCCAAGTTAATTAATATTTCAATTTATCCCTTAATTAATTTATCCTAAGGTCCCTAACGTAACTCTATATAATCCCCTCCCGTACTCTCCTAAAACCTATCATTCTCCGCTATTTCATTTTACTCAGAAAAACAATTGCGTTAACGCAATTATAATTTTTCTCTGTAAAATTAAATTAGTTTGCGCTAATATTTTTCTCTCAGAGAGAAAAAGATATATTAACGCTGTTGATAGAGAAAGTACAGAAGGGAGAACTCCAGCGGATCGTTGCCCACACAACGGCTGGAGAAGGGATCTGAGGCATACGTTAAAAGCATCTAAGGTTTCAACAATCGACCGAGAGGTATGAGATCGAATTCTCTATTCCGCTATTTATTCGATCTAATTTCTCGTTGAAAATACATGAATGTGGATCGGGTTCCGGGGTCGTGGATCGTGTTCCTCGACTACTGGGGGTTCTAGGACCTCCGGAACGGTAGTCGGATGAGGAAAAACGACCCGGAAACGAGCCCGGAACAGCAACGTCATGTTGCTGTTCGCGAACAAAACGGCGGTCGCCAAAGGGCAAACGGCGGTCGCCGTTTGCAGTTCCTTTCAGCGACCGCTGGACTGCTTTCGGCGGTCGCCGAATTGATGCAGTCCAGTTCCGTTTCGCGCGGTTGTCCTCCGGGGCGATGGCTGGGCGTGATTCGGGATAAGGGCTGTTAAGCGAACGAAGTGGTGACTTCGGAGGTCGACTGGGATGGTTCGGATGTTCGAGCGATCGAACGAACGCATCCCGGGTAGTCGATTTCCAACATCAAGGAGGTTGAAGCTGAAGAAGCTGCAGAGAAGGAAGCTGCCGCAACAGAGAAGGCTGCCGCAGACACTGCAGCAGAACTTGATTGAGAAGAGCGTGGATCGTCACCCGAGCACGATGATTGAAGAGTTTGAAGGATTGCAGTTCTCAAGACCCGAAGAAATATCATTTCTTCTTTTTGCTTTAGTTTATATTCATTCTGAACAATTTATTTAATTTCTGTTTATTTGTTTTTGAACAATTTGGTTTTGTAGTTTGTCTTTGTTTGAACCAATTTCATTTAGTACTTATTTCCTTTTGAAAAATTGGTGTGTTATTTAAAGGCTTACTTAGTTACTTGTTTTTGTTTTATTAGTTAGTTAGTTATTAAATAAATTTTTGTTCTACTTAGGAAGTATTAACTAAGGGGGAGTTTTAATGCCTTAGTTGTTTTGTCAAGATAAATCTCATATACTTCTAAGTCAGATGTATTTCATTGAGGGGGAGTGCTCATTGCGCTGCTGCCTCATGATGGAGTTATATTCTAAATGTCTAGTTTAGTGACAATATGGAACTCCTTATCTGTGTTTTTCATTATCTATTAATCAAACTTTCGGCATTTTGTCTATCTTGTACTTGAATGCAATAGTCCTAGATATATACGTTGTAGACAGTATGGCGTGAGGAGACACGCGGAAGATCATACTGTCGGTTACTCATATATTATCAAACAGAAGCTCACGACTTAGATGGACAGGGACAATCCATCGGTACGTCGTAGTGTGACTGGGTAATAGTTGGTCTTGACTATTATGTTACACTTGTACACTTGGTGTATTGAGCAGGACCAAGGGAGGGCGTTCGATTTATACTAATCGACGTAATCGAACTAGACCTCAGAGATTACGGATATACGAATTCCTAATCCCTATATAATTATAGGTGCGTGTGTCCAATTCTCGGTTCTTTAATATGCCAATGAGTGAGACTAATTGATTAGTCGAGATACTCGGTAAATTGGGAATCGGAATTGTACACACGGCATGCTATAGATTATAGACAGGAAACCGTGTCCCGTTTATCGGGTTGATGACGTCCCCGAGATGAGCTCATAAAGTTTATCATGTAAACCCTGCAGGTGGATTTGTTCCACATGATAATAAGGATGAGTGGTACTAGTCTCGGATAATAAGAAACGAGTTAATTTAATTATTAGTAATTAAATAAATTCGTGGGCGTTCGATATCTTAAACACGGGGAAAGTCGTGTATGTAATTTCGGCAAAAATATTATTGTTGAAATAATATTAAATTAATTTCGGGAATTCAATTATTATTTTTTAGTGGAGTGAATAATAATTAAAATTGAAATTGATTAATTAAGGAATTGCGTTTACGTATTCCAAGTTAATTAATATTTCAATTTAGCCCTTAATTAATTTATCCTAAGGTCCCTAACGTAACTCTATATAATCCCCTCCCGTACTCTCCTAAAACCTATCATTCGCCGCTATTTCATTTTACTCAGAAAAACAATTGCGTTAACGCAATTATAATTTTTCTCTGTAAAATTAAATTAGTTTGCGCTAATATTTTTCTCTCAGAGAGAAAAAGATATATTAACGCTGTTGATAGAGAAAGTACAGAAGGGAGAACTCCAGCGGATCGTTGCCCACACAACGGCTGGAGAAGGGATCTGAGGCATACGTTAGAAGCATCTAAGGTCTCAACAATCGACCGAGAGGTATGAGATCGAATTCTCTATTCCGCTATTTATTCGATCTAATTTCTCGTTGAAAATACATGAATGTGGATCGGGTTCCGGGGTCGTGGATCGTGTTCCTCGACTACTGGGGGTTCTAGGACCTCTGGAACGGTAGTCGGATGAGGAAAAACGACCCGGAAACGAGCCCAGAACAGCAACGTCACGTTGCTGTTCGCGAACAAAACGGCGGTCGCCAAAGGGCAAACGGCGGTCGCCGTTTGCAGTTCCTTTCAGCGACCGCTGGACTGCTTTCGGCGGTCGCCGAATTGATGCAGTCCAGTTCCGTTTCGCGCGGTTGTCCTCCGGGGCGATGGCTGGGCGTGATTCGGGATAAGGGCTGTTAAGCGAACGAAGTGGTGACTTCGGAGGTCGACTGGGATGGTTCGGATGTTCGAGCGATCGAACGAACGCATCCCGGGTAGTCGATTTCCAACATCAAGGAGGTTGAAGCTGAAGAAGCTGCAGAGAAGGAAGCTGCCGCAACAGAGAAGGCAGCCGCAGACACTGCAGCAGAACTTGATTGAGAAGAGCGTGGATCGTCACCCGAGCACGATGATTGAAGAGTTTGAAGGATTGCAGTTCTCAAGACCCGAAGAAATATCATTTCTTCTTTTTGCTTTAGTTTATATTCACTCTGAACAATTTATTTAATTTCTGTTTATTTGTTTTTGAACAATTTGGTTTTGTAGTTTGTCTTTGTTTGAACCAATTTCATTTAGTACTTATTTCCTTTTGAAAAATTGGTGTGTTATTTAAAGGCTTACTTAGTTACTTGTTTTTGTTTTATTAGTTAGTTAGTTATTAAATAAATTTTTGTTCTACTTAGGAAGTATTAACTAAGGGGGAGTTTTAATGCCTTAGTTGTTTTGTCAAGATAAATCTCATATACTTCTAAGTCAGATGTATTTCATTGAGGGGGAGTGCTCATTGCGCTGCTGCCTCATGATGGAGTTATATTCTAAATGTCTAGTTTAGTGACAATATGGAACTCCTTATCTGTGTTTTTCATTATCTATTAATCAAACTTTCGGCATTTTGTCTATCTTGTACTTGAATGCAATAGTCCTAGATATATACGTTGTAGACAGTATGGCGTGAGGAGACACGCGGAAGATCATACTGTCGGTTACTCATATATTATCAAACAGAAGCTCACGACTTAGATGGACAGGGACAATCCATCGGTACGTCGTAGTGTGACTGGGTAATAGTTGGTCTTGACTATTATGTTACACTTGTACACTTGGTGTATTGAGCAGGACCAAGGGAGGGCGTTCGATTTATACTAATCGACGTAATCGAACTAGACCTCAGAGATTACGGATATACGAATTCCTAATCCCTATATAATTATAGGTGCGTGTGTCCAATTCTCGGTTCTTTAATATGCCAATGAGTGAGACTAATTGATTAGTCGAGATACTCGGTAAATTGGGAATCGGAATTGTACACACGGCATGCTATAGATTATAGACAGGAAACCGTGTCCCGTTTATCGGGTTGATGACGTCCCCGAGATGAGCTCATAAAGTTTATCATGTAAACCCTGCAGGTGGATTTGTTCCACATGATAATAAGGATGAGTGGTACTAGTCTCGGATAATAAGAAACGAGTTAATTTAATTATTAGTAATTAAATAAATTCGTGGACGTTCGATATCTTAAACACGGGGAAAGTCGTGTATGTAATTTCGGCAAAAATATTATTGTTGAAATAATATTAAATTAATTTCGGGAATTCAATTATTATTTTTTAGTGGAGTGAATAATAATTAAAATTGAAATTGATTAATTAAGGAATTGCGTTTACGTATTCCAAGTTAATTAATATTTCAATTTAGCCCTTATTTAATTTAACCTTAGGTCCCTAATGTAACTCTATATAAACCCCCCCTTGCCCTCTCCTAAAACCTACAGAACGCCGCAACATTTTATGTCAGCAGAGAAAAACAATTGTTAACGCAATTATATTTTTTCTCTGTTAAAATAAATAGGTTAACGCAATTATTATTCTCTAAGAGAGAATAATTAAATTCTTACGGTGGTTTGAGAAAGGAGAGAGCAGACAAGGACGTACCCAGCGGATCGTTGCCCACACAACGACTGGAGTCGGGAAGAGTCATACATTAGAAGCTCTAAGGTCTCAACAATTGACCGAGAAGGTATGAGATCGATTCTTATTCCGCAATTATTCGATCTAAAAATTATCTCGTTGATCATACATGAACGTAGATCGGGTTCCGGGGTTGTGGGTTGCATTCCTCGACTACTGGGGGTTCTAGGACCTCCGGATCGGTAGTCGAAAGAGGAAAAACGAGCCGGAAACGAGCCCGGAACAGCAACGTCGCGTTGCTCTTCGCGGACAAACGGCGACCGCCGTTCCTAAATGGCGACCGCCGTTTTGCTGTTTTCCTGGCAGCCCGCTCCGGCTCGCGCGGTTGTCCTTCGGGGCAATGGCTGGGCGTGAATCGGGGCACGGGATGGGAAAGCGAACGAAGTAGCGACTTCGGATGTCGACTGGGATGGTTCGGATGTTCGAGCAATCGAACGAACGCATCCCGGGTAGTTGATTTCCAACAATTGGTATCAGAGACGGTTTGTGCGTTCTTGTATTGTTTGCGAGTTTTGTTTTGCAGGATAACCCAATTATTATGGTCATGTTGTATGTACTGTATTTTTGTGGTTTGTTAAACTCTCGGGGTTGTCGAGATCTTTGTTTTTTTTTTAATCGTTACTTGCTTGTAATAGTTAAAACGACGGGTTGAGTCGTTTAGGGTTTTCTATTTCGTTTTTCGTTTATCCGGGTGTATAGGATCGATCATTCCTGTATAGGATCGATGCCGGAAGTAGTTAGCTTTACTATGTAATGTTGCTGCTGCTTGGTGGATCGAGAGGAGATCGAAGGCCGGACGAACGAGGGTCGAGAAGTCGAACCCGCGAACTGCTGAAGGGCAAACGGCGGTCGCCGTTTCTTAAACGGCGGTCGCCGTTTCGCTGGATTCTTGGCAGCAGCTTCGCGGGGGTTCGACGGACATCACGGATCGCTTGTCGAGGGCCCGGGACGATACTCCAGTGGGAGGGGTTCGTCTTTTGGTCCTTAGACGAGTCGGTGATGGACCGAGACCGAGACGAGCAACGAGACTAAGATCCGAGGAGACGTGCATCGAAGATTTTAAAGGCCATAATAATCGGGCCACGTTAAATGCTTTCTATGTGTTTACGTGTTTATTATGCTTTAATTTCATATTCATGTGAATGTTATCCTTTTTTCGTAAAAACTAAGTGGGAGAGGGATTGGAAACAATCCCGCGGTCTCCATTCTCTGTTTTGATGGTGATGTGTGTCGCTTACGAGTTGGCTTTAGTGTCATCCTCCCTATCGGATAAAGTTGACACACGGATATCACTGGATCAAAATTCGAATTCAATTCCATTTATAGAATTGAACACTTAAGTTTTTCAAAGCAATGCCTAATCTGTCTTTCAAAGACTAATTTCAACTCGACTCATTCTCACCCCGGGGAGTGGAATGGAGCCAAAGCGCTTGGTTATGTCGATGACACAGATTAGAGACATTCGAGTCATTTGATGACTAGATCGATTGTCTGGTTGGCTCCCTCACTTTGTGAGAGATAGGGCTCAATTGCATGATTGATCCCTGGTTAGAAACATCGAGTTTCACTTACGAGATATCAAGCTTTGATTAACGAAATTGTGAAATTTATTAAATGGAATTCAATTAACAAAGTTGTTTGTTTAGTAAACGTCCACACTATCGTGGCTTACTAGACGGAAACGGAACTTTGGGTTAATTGAGGCTCGACAGTTATAGGAAATCGTAAAGGGACCGCATGTCAACGTAAACGTCCACACTAACGTGGCTTGCGGTGGGCGTGTAGTTTCCGAGCGGTTAACTTAGTACTGAGAAATGGTATACACTTAGGTACGCTTTACAGTATCCTCCCCATCGGAGTCACTGCTGTAATGATGTACGACCGAAGTAAAAGTCCAGTTATAAAATCGTTTGGACTAGTATACGTCCACATGAACGTGGCATGCTAGTCTGATGGGATTTTAGGATTGATTGTTAAATTTAATGATATTAATTAAGGGAGTTAATATCGAATTAAATTTGACAGTTTGATTTGTCTCTTTTATAGATATGGCACTCAACCCGCTGTCCATTATACTAAAAGAAAACAAACTCACTGGTCCGAACTATGTTGATTGGAAACGAAACTTGGACATTGTCCTAACTGCTGAGGAGTACAAATATGTACTCCATGAGGTTTGTCCTGATGAACCTATTGACACCTCCACTCCTGAGGAAAAGGAAGCTCATCGGAAGTGGGTCAAGGCTGATCAGATGGCGCGGTGCTACATTTTGGCTTCTATGTCAAATGTGCTGCAACATCAGCATGAGGCCATGACCACTGCCTATGATATGATGCTTAACCTCAAGGAGATGTTTGGTAGTCAGGATAGGGCAGCCAGGCAAGATGCTATGAGGAAACTCATGACGGCCACCATGTCCGAAGGAACGCCCGTGAGGGATCACGTTCTTAGGATGATAGGCTATCTGAATGAGATAGAGATTATGGGAGGAGCTATCGATGGGGAAACCCAGATCGATATAGTGCTCCAGTCTCTGCCTAGGAGTTTTGAGCAGTTCTGCCTGAACTATAACATGAACAAGAGGTTATATTCGTTGGCGGAACTCCTGACTGAACTCCAGGCGGCAGAGGAAATCTTTAAGAAGTCTCAGGCACTTGTGGCTGTGAAACTTCCTGGCCCTCCGGGGACTAAGAGGAAGAAGAAGCAAGGACGGAAACCCAGTGGACCCAGAAATGGTGGACCACATAATGGAGTGAACAAGCCCAAGGGCAAGTGTTTCCGTTGCAAGCAGTCTGGACATTGGAAGTCTAATTGTCCTCTCAGACAAGGAGGTATGAACTTTTCCTTAGTCACTGAAACATGTTTAGCGGTGTTATCCACCGGTACCTGGTGTGTGGATACGGGAGCCACTGATCATGTCTGCAATTCTTTGCAGGGGTTCCAGGAAACCCGGCGGCTTAGAGAGGGAGAGATCACTATCTACATGGGCAACGCTACGAAAGTGGCGGCGGTTGCAGTGGGAGATATTTATTTATCTTTTAATAATAAAGTTTTGGTATTGAATAATTGTCTTTATGTACCGAATTTTAGAAAGAACCTTGTTTCGGTTTCTAAGTTGGTTTTAAATGGATATTCTGTTTCTTTTGATAATTCTGTTATTGTCAAGAAAAATGGTGATTATATCTGTTCTGGTACATTGATAGGCAACTTATATATACTGAATCCCACGATGCAAAGTGTAGAGTCATATAACACATCTATTACCAATAAGAGAAAGGAGCCTTCTAGGATGAATCAAAAGTACTAATGGCATCTTAGGCTAGGTCATATTAACTTGGGTAGGATTCAAAGGTTGATAACTGATGGAATACTCAGTGATGTGAAAGATGAGGACTTTCCGACCTGTGAATTATGCCTGGAAGGAAAAATGACCAAGCGACCCTTTAGTGATAAGGGGTATAGATCCAAGGAAGTACTGGAATTGATTCACTCTGATTTGTGCGGGCCTTTATCTGTCCAAGCGAGAGGAGGTTATGAATATTTCGTAACCTTCACTGATGATTACTCAAGGTATGGTTTTATATACCTGATGCACCGCAAGAGCGAGTGCTTTGACAAGTTCAAGGAGTACAAAGCTCTTGTGGAGAACCTTCATTGTAAAACCATAAAGACTCTACGATCTGATCGTGGAGGAGAGTACCTCTCGGGAGAGTTTAAGGCGTACTTATTAGAGAATGGGATTGACTCCCAGATGACTGCACCATACACGCCCCAGCAGAATGGTGTAGCAGAAAGAAGGAATAGGACTCTTATGGAAATGGTAAGATCTATGATGAGTTATTCAGACCTACCAGTTTCGTTCTGGGGATATGCCTTGGAAACAGCGGCGTATATCCTGAACTTAGTTCCTTCTAAATCAGTCCCTAAGACGCCCTCGGAATTGTGGACCGGGCGTAAGCCGAACTTGAAACACATTCGGATCTGGGGTTGTCCAGCACATGTGCTGAAGCATGGGGCTGATAAATTGGAATCTCGTTCAGATATTCGGTTGTTTATAGGATATCCTAGAGGAACGAAAGGTGTTCTATTCTATAGTCCTCAGGACCAGAAGATCGTTGTTAGCACCAACGCTCGGTTCTTGGAAGAGGATTATATAATGGACCACAAGCCCAAGAGTGAGATAATACTAAACGAACTGAGAGGGGACGATCAAGGCTTAGATCCAACCCAACCGGGTGATACGCCACCACAGTCTGCACCTGTAGTTACTGAGGTTACACAGGAGCGTCGTCGTAGTGGGAGGGTTGTTCGACAACCCGATAGGTTCATGTTTATAGGTGAGTCTTCGGACTTGTTACCTGGAGAACATGAAGCCGATCCCTGGACCTACGACGAGGCGCTTAAAGATCAAGATGCTCAGTCTTGGCAAAAGGCGATGAAATCTGAGATTGAATCAATGGATTCAAATCAGGTCTGGAATCTTGTAGCACCGCCCAAAGGTGTAAAATCCATTGGTTGCAAGTGGGTGTACAAGAGAAAAAGAGGGTCAGACGGGAAGGTGGAAACCTTCAAGGCTAGGCTTGTTGCGAAAGGTTATACTCAGAAAGAAGGGATCGATTATGAGGAAACCTTTTCGCCGGTAGCTATGCTAAAGTCGATCCGGATTCTTTTGTCTATAGCATCTCATATGGATTATGAGGTGTGGCAAATGGACGTCAAGACAGCATTCTTGAATGGGAATCTTGACGAGACCATTTACATGAGACAGCCAGAAGGTTTCATTAAGAAAGGCCAAGAGCATCTAGTGTGCAAGCTAAACCGATCCATTTATGGATTGAAGCAAGCTTCTAGATCTTGGAACATGCGGTTTGATGAGGTTATCCAGTCTTATGGATTCATTCAAAGCATGGACGAGTCGTGTGTATACCGGAGATGTGACGGAAACAGTGTGGCGTTTCTCGTGTTTTATGTAGACGACATCCTTCTAATTGGCAACAATGTGAAGATGTTGTCGGACATAAAGGGATGGTTGTCCAATCAATTCGATATGAAAGACTTAGGACAAGTTGGGCATGTTCTTGGGATCAAGGTTATAAGGGATCGCCGGAAAAGAACATTAAGCTTGTCCCAGGCTTCATATATTGATACGATTCTGGCTCGTTTCAACATGCAGAATTCCAAGAGAGGTGCTCAACCTTTCTGCCATGGAATTCATCTATCTAAAGACATGTGTCCCAAAACACAAAAGGAGATAGATTACATGAAGACAGTTCCTTATGCTTCGGCAGTAGGAAGTCTAATGTATGCGATGTTGTGCACGAGGCCTGATATCTGCTATGCCGTAGGCATGGTAGCTAGATATCAGAGTAACCCTGGACAGGGTCACTGGACTGCTGTAAAGAACATACTTAAGTACCTGCGAAGGACTAGGAATTATGTTCTGAGTTACAAAGCGTCCGAGTTGATTCCTATTGGTTACATAGACTCGGATTTCCAATCTGATAAGGATCAGCGAAAGTCTACATTAGGCTATGTGTTCACATTGGGAGGTGGAGCAGTCTCATGGAAGAGTGTTAAGCAGAAATGCATTTCGGAATCTACCATGGAAGCCGAATATGTAGCAGCCTCTGAGGCAGCTAAAGAATCGGTGTGGCTCCGGAACTTCCTTATGGACTTGGATGTGGTTCCTAAAATGCCTAGAGCTATCACAATTTATTGTGACAATAGCGGTGCAGTGGCTAATGCAAAGGAACCACGAGCCCACAATGCGAGTAAACACATAGATCGCAAGTACCACCTGATTAGAGACATCGTCAGGAGAGGCTATGCGGTTGTCACCAAGATTGCATCAGCGGATAACCTGGCTGACCCCTTTACGAAGGCACTTCCAGCGGAAGCGTTCAAGAGACACGTGAAGGGGATGGGTATCGGATGTATGGTAGAGGGCAACTAGAGATTTAGTATAACTGGGAGATTGATGGAGTTATATTCTAAATGTCTAGTTTAGTGACAATATGGAACTCCTTATCTGTGTTTTTCATTATATATTAATCAAACTTTCGGCATTTTGTCTATCTTGTACTTGAATGCAATAGTCCTAGATATATACGTTGTAGACAGTATGGCGTGAGGAGACACGCGGAAGATCATACTGTCGGTTACTCGTATATTATCAAACAGAAGCTCACGACTTAGATGGACAGGGACAATCCATCGGTACGTCGTAGTGTGACTGGGTAATAGTTGGTCTTGACTATTATGTTACACTTGTACACTTGGTGTATTGAGCAGGACCACGGGAGGGCGTTCGATTTATACTAATCGACGTAATCGAACTAGACCTCAGAGATTACGGATATACGAATTCCTAATCCCTATATAATTATAGGTGCGTGTGTCCAATTCTCGGTTCTTTAATATGCCAATGAGTGAGACTAATTGATTAGTCGAGATACTCGGTAAATTGGGAATCAGAATTGTACACACGGCATGCTATAGATTATAGACAGGAAACCGTGTCCCGTTTATCGGGTTGATGACGTCCCCGAGATGAGCTCATAAAGTTTATCATGTAAACCCTGCAGGTGGATTTGTTCCACATGATAATAAGGATGAGTGGTACTAGTCTCGGATAATAAGAAACGAGTTAATTTAATTATTAGTAATTAAATAAATTCGTGGACGTTCGATATCTTAAACACGGGGAAAGTCGTGTATGTAATTTCGGCGGAAATATTATTGTTGAAATAATATTAAATTAATTTCGGGAATTCAATTATTATTTTTTAGTGGAGTGAATAATAATTAAAATTGAAATTGATTAATTAAGGAATTGCGTTTACGTATTCCAAGTTAATTAATATTTTAATTTAGCCCTTAATTAATTTAACCTTAGGTCCCTAATGTAACTCTATATAAACCCCCCCTTGCCCTCTCCTAAAACCTACAGAACGCCGCAACATTTTATTTCAGCAGAGAAAAACAATTGTTAACGCAATTATATTTTTTCTCTGTTAAAATAAATAGGTTAACGAAATTATTATTCTCTAAGAGAGAATAATTAAATTCTTACGGTGGTTTGAGAAAGGAGAGAGCAGACAAGGACGTACCCAGCGGATCGTTGCCCACACAACGGCTGGAGTCGGGAAGAGTCATACATTAGAAGCTCTAAGGTCTCAACAATCGACCGAGAAGGTATGAGATCGATTCTTATTCCGCAATTATTCGATCTAAAAATTATCTCGTTGATCATACATGAACGTAGATCGGGTTCCGGGGTTGTGGGTTGCATTCCTCGACTACTGGGGGTTCTAGGACCTCCGGATCGGTAGTCGGAAGAGGAAAAACCACCCGGAAACGAGCCCGGAACAGCAACGTCGCGTTGCTGTTCGCGGACAAACGGCGACCGCCGTTCCTAAACGGCGACCGCCGTTTTGCTGTCCTTCGGGGCAATGGCTGGGCGTGAATTCGGGCACGGGCTGGGAAAGCGAACGAAGTAGCGACTTCGGATGTCGACTGGGATGGTTCGGATGTTCGAGCAATCGAACGAACGCATCCCGCGTAGTCGATTTCCAACACCTCATGGTTTTGTGAAGAAAGATAAAAAGGGGGAGTTTGTAAGGATAAATATGTTTGGGCATTACAATGCCTTAAAGGATCTAGGCAGAAGTTGTTTTGCTAACATATTTATTTGTTTTCTTCTTTCTTCACAATTTAAACTGTTGTAATCACTTGTCATATTGGTGATTTGATTTAGCATAGTTCATTAGTTGGAACGTGCTTGAAAAACAATCAACATAGAAGCTTTCTGCCGCAGCACAGCAAGGCAGTGTTATGCCGCAGCGCTGCAAGGCATGGACAAGACGTTGAGTCAAGATATCGAGCGAAGCATGAGCGTAGGGCAAAGGATTGCTGAAGTCCAGAGAGTATGGAAGGAATTGCAGTGTGGCAGTGGATTCCAGAAGAACTTCAGAAGGCATCCTGCGGCAGCGGTCAAAGCAGCCTGCCCTAGAATATCTCAACCGATTGTTGACCTAGCAAATCAAGGAATTCAGTTGGGAATCTCCTCCTATAAATAGAGGACGACCCCAACACTATTCAGCAACTTTCATACAACACAATTACACTGTTGGAATTCGATATCCCGGAATTAATAAATTAATTAAAATTAATTATCTAATTAATTCCGACCGAAATCCTTCGAATATCCGGATTGTCTAAATTGCGGAACCGACAATCCAATCGAAAAAACCTTTCGCCGGAGATCACATGAACACCATCGCACGCGCCGGAGCAAGACCGAACGCACGACATGGCCGAAGCCATGCACGCGCGCCCAGCCGAGCCCCCGCGGCTAGGGTTTCATGCGATCGCATCTTGCGATCGCTGGGTTGCATCACAGCAACCCTACGGCGAGTCCGGCGAGTCCGGCGACTCGCCGTTCGCACAGGAGGGGGCGGCTCGTCCCACGAGCCGCGGCGGCGCCAGCCCGCCACCCCAGCGATCGAACCCTTGGTTCGATCGCACCCCCAGCCGTGGGCTGGGGTCCTTTGATGCGCACGCCCCCGGTTCAGTCGGGGCGTGTTTGGTTCGATCCCCACGGGGATCCTTGAACCGCCGGCGGTCCGGTGGTTCGTCCACCACCGCCCGGTTCGATCCTCGTCCGGGGTTCGTCCTCGGATCTTGGTTCTACGGTATTTTCAATAATAATCGATTAAAATCATAAAGGGTGTTTACGATTTTACCTTCGATTCGTTGTTCGGAGAAACGAGATCAATCGATGACCTTGAGATCTTCCGACGTATTCCTTGCACTAGCCCGGACGTCGTGTGGGCGACGATCTACCGAACTCTATGGATCTCCTTCACGAACTCTCTAGACTAATCAAGTATGATTATCTTTTTTTTTTTTTATAATTGTGAAGACTATGTAGTGCTTTTATAGGCTATGTAGGGGATCTTAAGGAGGTGGAATATTGGGCTTCCAGTATTGAAGATTAAATTGAGCCCAATGCTCAAGTCCATTAATCCTTATCAATATTAATTAATTCTATTTTCCACTATATAAAATTAATTGCACTCCCAATATTAAACCATATTATATCAAATAATATTTCTCCGGTAGTATTATTTATTCCGTGTATTTAAGATATAAATATCCATGAATAAAATTAATTTATTGCTAATTAATTTATTCATCTCTTATATCCGAGACTAGTACCATTCAGCCTTAATTATTATGCGGAACGAATCCACCTGCAGGGTTTACATAATAATTCCTTATGAACTCATCTCGGGGATATTATCAACCCTTCCGGGATACACTTTCCCGTCAAGTATTCACGGCATGTCATATATAAAATATAGTGACCCAACTTAACCGGTAATTAACCCAATAATTAAATCGGTTAATTCCTTTGGTAAATCAAAGTCACTTATATTAAATATACACACCCGCAATAGTTTCGGGGATTAAGAATAAAATACACTGAGACTCGAATCGATTATCGCCGGCAATCCTAATCGATGAATCTCAACGATCCGCTCAATACACCAAGTGTACAAGTGTGATAAAATAATTAAGACAAATTATTTTCTCTCTCACACAACGACTATACCGATGGATTGGTCCGTGTCCACCTAGGTCGTGAGCAACTGTTCGATTAAATACGAGTAACCGATAGTATGATCTTCTGTGTGGCGTCGCACACCATACTAACTACAACGTATATAATCCAGGACTATAATTTGCATATATTTAATAATAAATAATTAAATGCAAATAATTGTTTATTTAATTAAATAGATTAATGGCAATGGATCGTGAGTTTCCGTTACTTAAATCTAGACATTAAGTACACAACTCCAACAATCTCCCACTTGTACTAAGGTCTAGTCATTTCCTCCAAACTCCCGACTCTCATACTCATCACGTGCTAAAGTTGTACTTCCAAGAAGTACTATGTGAATGAGCACTCTAGGTTGCCGCTCTGAAGTTATCTTGGTGACTACAGCGTCGTCTCCCTCGACGATGACTCGTATCAGGTGGTACTTGCACTATGTGTTATCTTACACTTATGGACTTGTGATTTCTTACCATTTGCCATTGCACCGCTATTTACATAGCCTTTGGCAAATTAAGAATCACATCTAAGTCCCAGAGATTATCCCGGAGTTATACCAAAACTTCCGCTGCCTCTGAGGCTGCTATTTGGTTACCCATGGCAGAGTCCGAAAAGCACGTGCTTATCACTCTTCCATGTTAAAACTCCTTCTCCTTCAATAGTGAAACACATAGCCTGATATCGACTTACACTGGTCCTCATTCGATTAGAAATCTAAGAGAATGTAATCCAAAGGAAATGTTCGTCTGCTTCGTAGTCTAGAACAGTACTTCGAAAGTACTTTTACGGCAGTAGAATATTCCTTTCCAGGATTACCTTGATATCCTCCCACTATGCTAACCGCATAGCCGATATCAGGTTCTTGTTTTCAACAATGCATTTATTAAGCTTTCCACACTCAAAGTGTAGGAAACTGCTTTCATTGCTTCTATCTCCTTTTGTGTTCCAAAACACATATCCTTAGATAGATGCATTCCGTCTCTGACAGGTAACGAACCTTTCTCGGAATCTTGCATGTTAAAACGAACCATAATCATATATGTAAGATGTCCAGGAAAAGTACAATGTTCTTTCTAGAGATCCAAGATCTCAAGAATATGTCCAACTTCTTCCTTTATCTTTCATAATGATTCATCTAGACAACCATCATTTTATGTCTGATAACATCTTTACATTGTTGCCAATGATAAGAGTGTCATCTACATAAAACCTCCGAGAAACACCACCTTGTTTTCCATCACGTTTCCAATACACACAATTCGTCTATGCTTTTGATGAATCCATAAAATGGACTATCTCATCAATTTGCAAGTACCATGAATTCAATGCTTTGTTCCAATCCATAAATGGATCAACTAAGCTTGTATTCTAAATGATCTTGCCTCTTAGCAATAATCCTTATTGCTTTCCAAGATGGCACATTTAGATCTAGTATTGCCTCCATGTAGATCCAGGGATCGATTTCATGTATACTAGGTCCAGAGTCCGAAGACTCACCTAGTCTTATGAATATCTCCGGTTGTCCCACAACCTCCTACTACAATGGCATTCCGGTGTATAAACAGTGATAACAGTAGGTGCAGTTAGTGGTGTACCGCTACTCGGTTCGGCTGGTTCTAAGTCTTAAATCTTTCTCTCTCATTTCAAAGTATTACGTCACCTTGGGCTTGTGGTTCATTATATAGTCTTTCTCTAAGAACCGGGCGTTAGAACTTGTAACGTCCTTCTGGTTCATAGTACTATTGAACACACATCTTTTGTTCTTCTAGGATATTCTACAACCGCATTTGAATGCGCCGTTGTTTCCAGACATATCCATAGAACATAGGTAGTTCCGTATAACTCATAACTTTACTATTTCTATAAGAGTTCCATTTCTTGTTTACGACACACCATTTCTACACTACAGTGTATGGTGTAGTCATTGGGGATCAAATCCCAATCTCTGATCAGTATGCCATGCATTCCTCAGACAGGTACTTGCCTCTGTGATTAAATCGCAGGCCACAAATGGATATACCTTGATGGTTCTCCACAATTGCTTAGTTTCCATTGACTTTTCAAAACACTTGCTTTTGTGGCACATCAGGTATTCTAATCCATTTCTCGAGTAATCATCAAATGAAGTACTCGTACCTTATTGTCCGAGTAGACATAGGTCTGCATACATCAGGGTCAATCAATTCTTATACTTGTCCGGATCTTACATCTTATATCCATAAAGGATTGCTTAGTCATTTTATCTCCCAAATTAGAATCTTAGGTCGGAAGGTCCACTCCTTCAACATAATTGATCAAATATCAATTTTCGACCTTTGAACTTCTTATTTGAATAAACATGACTCAGCATAAGAATCCACAAGTATAATTGATAAAGAAATCTCTTATTAGTAAAACGAGTTTCATACTACGGTTCGTTGCATCGTGGTGGACTCAGGATTCATCATTTATATATTGCTAGCTAATGTACCAAAATAGATAATATCATTATTTCTTCTTATAATCATCAAATGATTAAAAGAAATAAAATATCCATTAAATTTCAGAAATCCAGAACAGAGTTCTTTCTAAAATTAAAGGTACATAAAAGCAATAATTCAAAATGAAATACTATAAAATGTCCTCCATTGCAACTGCTGCCTCCTCCACAGCATTGCCCATGTAGACTATGATCTTTTCTTTTCCAAGTCGTTAGGTTTCCTGGAACCTCTTGCATTTAAAATGCACATACCGTCAGTGGTTCCATATCTACACACCAGGTTCCGGTAGATAATACCACTGACTATGTTTTACGACTAAAGAAAATTTCGTACTTTCTTTGAGAGGATAATCAGACTTCCAGTACCCAGACTGTTTGCATCGAGAACTCTTGCCTCATGGCTTTCTCGTCCCATCTCGTGGTCCAAGAAACCTAGGACCACTGGGTTTCTTTGCTTGCTTTTCCTTTCCCCCGATTTTTCCCTTAGGTTCGAAACCTTTGGCATTGGCTACAAGAGCTTGCGATTTCCGTCTCAACTCGTCTAAAAGGTCAATCATCTCAAAAACGTGTTTAAGCGTTTCCTCGAAGCGACTGGCCTTTATGAGTATCCTCATCGCTTCTTGTCTAGCCGCCTATATCAATAGGCTCGGGAGGACAAAGCTTACTGAGTACTAACCAGTACTCTTCAACAGTCTGAACAATGTCTAGATCTCTATTCCAATCATTACATTTAGGGACCAATGAGTTTAAAATCCTTACGTATCACAGAAAGTGGGTTCAAAGTCATATCCTAATCTATGAGCACATATAACAACAAACAATCGATCTAATCTCCGATATTATCTCCCTCAAATAATATCATTAAACCACTAATCGCATCTAAAATCCCATCAGATATGGCAAGCCACGATAGTGTGGACGTTTACCTATCCAAATGATTTAGCAATTAGATTTCCTTCGGTCGTACATCATCATTAGCGTTACTTCGATGGGAAGAATACTAAGAAGCGTACCTAAGTGTAAACCATTACTCTGTATCTAAGAAGATTGTTTGGGACACGCATATTCACCGCAAGCCACGATAGTGTGGACGTTTACGTTAACATACGCTCCTTTACTCCCTTCTATAACTGTCTACATCAATCGTTCCAAAATCCCATTCAATGTAGCAAGCCACGATAGTGTGGACGTTTACTACACCAAAAGACTTTTACAATTGACATCCAACTACTTGAATCATTTAATCTTGTAAATCAGGACGCGGAGAATCATAAGTGAAACTCGAAGTTTCTAACCAGTGATTCACCATGCGAACGACCCTATCTCTCATAAATGAGGGAGCCGAGCAGACAATCGATCTAGTCATCAAATGACACGAAAGTCTCTAATTTGTGTCCTCGACATGACCAAGTGGCTTTGGCTCCATTCCACTCCCCGGGGTGAGAATGAGTCGACTTGAAATCAGTTTTGGAAAGACAAATTAGGCATTGTTTGATAAACTTAATCAATGTTTCTCGTAAAAGGAATTACAAGAATTCTCCTCCAATGACTTGTCTATACGAACTTCAAAAATCCATAAAAGTCACCAAGAGAACAGCAATGGAGACCATGGATATGTTTCCATACCCTCTCCCACTTAGCTTTTTACAATAAAGGCATACGCTATCTAATGCATAATTAAATACACATAAGCATGCATACATGAAATAAAGCACATAGAATATTATCACATAATCAAAATAATACTAGAATATTATTTTCCGACTATTATGGCTTTATCGCATCTCCGTACGCATCTTCTAGTCTTCAGTCTTCGTTCTTGAATGCTCCATGTGACGAGAATATTAATCCCAATATTTAAATCTATTTATTTTTAATAAATCCAAAAGATACTTAATTCGAAAATTAAGTCAATCGAATATATCAAAAATAAAATTAAATATTATTAATATTTTTATTTATTTATTTTCCTATCTAATTCTATTAAATCTCTAGAATAATCTATCCAAGACCCACTTGGAATATTCTAGAAGATTTCCATAATAGAATAAGGAAATAAAATAAATTAGGACTCTTAATCCTTCCAAATTAATTCCTTTCCTAATCTATTAAAATTCCATAAAGGAATAATTAAATAGGAAAAATTAATTAAGGATTCTTCTACTTTCCAAAATTAATTAATTTTCATGTCCATGAAAATTCCCATTAAATAGGAATAATCAAATAGGAAATAAATTAATTTAATAATTAATTATTTTCCTTTCTAATTCCATTAAATCTCTAGAATCCTATTCCAAGTAGAACTTCGAATATTCTAGAAGACTTCCATAATAGAATACGGAAATAAATTAATTCCAATTAATTTTTTTCCTAATCCATGAGAGTTTCCATAAAGAAAAACACTCAATAAGGAAAAACGAATTAATTCTAAATTTATTCCTTCCTTATCCATGAAAATTCCAATAAAATAGGAATAATCAATAAGGAAATAAATTTATTCTAAATTTATTCTTTTCCTATTCCATGAGAGTTCCTAAGAATAAGAATACTCAAAATAGGAAAACCGAATAATTTAGGAAAGTAAATCTCGGTAGGAGTAGCACGAGATCACGAGGACCCCGCGCCACCACCACCATCGACCGGCCACCGGAGAGAGCAACCGCCTCCACCACTCAGCCGGCCGGCCACCACCAAGCCGGCGGCAGCCCCAGCCGAGGGGTGCGATCGCCGCCCCTCTCCCTTGCCATCGATCTCATGGGGATCGATCTCCATGATCGATCCTTGAGCCCTTCGTCTTCTTCGTCACTCGTCTTTTCCGGCGGTCGTTTCGGCATCGAACCAACGTAAATAAATTACAAGAATTTAAATTACAATTATCCGGTATCGATTCTATACATGAAATCGACCCTATACAATTTCCGGAAAAAGTAGAACGTAATAATAAATCCTAAATTCGGTCAACCCCCGAATTTTTACTATTTCAAGCATTCACCACACATAAAACGAATCTCGACATGTCCGAGAGTTTAATCAAAAACATATTATGACAATAATTAACGAATAAATTATATCTAGCCATAATAGTCGGAAACCCTGCAAGGTAGAACAATTTTATCGAAAATACCGCGAACGTAAACCACGCTCTGATACCAATTGTTGGAATTCGATATCCCGGAATTAATAAATTAATTAAAATTAATTATCTAATTAATTCCGACCGAAATCCTACGAATATCCGGATTGTCTAAATTGCGGAACCGACAATCCAATCGAAAAAACCTTTCGCAGGAGATCACATGAACACCATCGCACGCGCCGGAGCAAGACCGAACGCACGACATGGCCGAAGCCATGCACGCGCGCCCAGCCGAGCCCCCGCGGCTAGGGTTTCATGCGATCGCATCTTGCGATCGCTGGGTTGCATCACAGCAACCCTACGGCGAGTCCGGCGACTCGCCGTTCGCACAGGAGGGGGCGGCTCGTCCCACGAGCCGCGGCGGCGCCAGCCCGCCACCCCAGCGATCGAACCCTTGGTTCGATCGCACCCCCAGCCGTGGGCTGGGGTCCTTCGATGCGCACGCCCCCGGTTCAGCCGGGGCGTGTTTGGTTCGATCCCCACGGGGATCCTTGAACCGCCGGCGGTCCGGTGGTTCGTCCACCACCGCCCGGTTCGATCCTCGTCCGGGGTTCGTCCTCGGATCTTGGTTCTACGGTATTTTCAATAATAATCGATTAAAATCATAAAGGGTGTTTACGATTTTACCTTCGATTCGTTGTTCGGAGAAACGAGATCAATCGATGACCTTGAGATCTTCCAACGTATTCCTTGCACTAGCCCGGACGTCGTGTGGGCGACGATCTACCGAACTCTATGGATCTCCTTCACGAACTCTCTAGACTAATCAAGTATGATTATCTTTTTTTTTTTATAATTGTGAAGACCATGTAGTGCTTTTATAGGCTACGTAGGGGATCTTAAGGAGGTGGAATATTGGGCTTCCAATATTGAAGATTAAATTGAGCCCAATGCTCAAGTCCATTAATCCTTATCAATATTAATTAATTCTATTTTCCACTATATAAAATTAATTGCACTCCCAATATTAAACCATATTATATCAAATAATATTTCTCCGGTAGTATTATTTATTCCGTGTATTTAAGATATAAATATCCATGAATAAAATTAATTTATTGCTAATTAATTTATTCATCTCTTATATCCGAGACTAGTACCATTCAACCTTAATTATTATGCGGAACGAATCCACCTGCAGGGTTTACATAATAATTCCTTATGAACTCATCTCGGGGATATTATCAACCCTTCCGGGATACACTTTCCCGTCAAGTATTCACGGCATGTCATATATAAAATATAGTGACCCAACTTAACCGGTAATTAACACAATAATTAAATCGGTTAATTCCTTTGGTAAATCAAAGTCACTTATATTAAATATACACACCCGCAATAGTTTCGGGGATTAAGAATAAAATACACTGAGACTCGAATCGATTATCGCCGGCAATCCTAATCGATGAATCTCAACGATCCGCTCAATACACCAAGTGTACAATTGTGATAAAATAATTAAGACAAATTATTTTCTCTCTCACACAACGACTATACCGATGGATTGGTCCGTGTCCGCCTAGGTCGTGAGCAACTGTTCGATTAAATACGAGTAACCGATAGTATGATCTTCTGTGTGGCGTCGCACACCATACTAACTACAACGTATATAATCCAGGACTATAATTTGCATATATTTAATAATAAATAATTAAATGCAAATAATTGTTTATTTAATTAAATAGATTAATGGCAATGGATCGTGAGTTTCCGTTACTTAAATCTAGACATTAAGTACACAACTCCAACATACACCTTATACACTTCCTTTTCCACTCTAGTTCGATCGATCAGCTTTAGAGCCGAAGACTTCAACCGTGAAGTTCTTCGTGCCGTATACCTCTCGTTTCTAGGAGTGTTCTTTGTTCATGCTGATGATCGTAGGCTTAGAATAGGTGTGATACAGTAGTTGCTAGGTTTTGTTGTTGATTGTTTATACTCTTCGGATACGATTAATACGAAGGCATACATGTGTATAGCCTTTGGTAATATCCTTGTAAATCCAAGAGTATTCTTTTGTAAAGACTCATTTCTTAATAAAGTTTTTGGTCGTAAGACCGTTTCGTATGTGTATAATTTAAATACACATACAAAGATTAAATTTGTGTTCTTTACTTTTCCGTATGTGTCTGTGAGTTCGTTTTTACAAGTAATTTATTTTTAATTAATTCCACTGCAACGATATACATATATAACATATATTAATCTTAAACTGAAACATTAATACACACGCTAAAATATATAAATTACGAAAAACGAACATTTTCTGTACAAGGCATCGTACTGCGGCATACACTGTTCTGCCGCAGAACACTGCCTTGTCTAGGCAGCGCATTTCACTGCGTTTTACTTACTGCCTACGACTTTCAATCAAGCTTTCCACACTCCAAGTGTAGGAAACTGCTTTCACTGCTTCTATCACCTTTATGTGTTCCAAAACACATACCTTAGATAGATGCATTCCGTGTTTGAAAGGTAGCGAATCTTTCTCGGAACTATGCATGTTAAAAATGAACCATAATCGTATAAGATATCTAGAGAAGTACAATGTTCTTTTCTTGAGATCATAGATCTTAAGAACATGCTCTAACTTCTTCTTTATCTCATATATCGAGTTTTCTAGACAACCATCATTTTATGTCTGACAACATCTTTACATTGTTACCAATGATAAAATGTTATCTACATAAAACCTCCGAGAAACACCACCTTGTTTCCATCACGTTTCCAAACACTTGATTCGTATATGCCTTTGATGAATCCATTAAATGGACTATCTCATCAATTCGCAAGTACCACGAACTCAATGCTTTGTTTCAATCCATAAATGGATCAACTAAGCTTGTACTCTAAATGATCTCGCCTCTTAGCAATAATCCTTATTGCTCTCCAAGAAGGCACATTTAGATCTAGTACTGCCTTCATGTAGATCTAGGGATCGATTTCATGTATACTAGGTCCAGAGTCCGAAGACTCTCCTAGTCTTATGAATATTTCTGGTTGTCACACAACCTCCCACTACAACGGCATTCCGGTGTATTAACAGTAATAACAGTAGGTGCAGTTAGTGGTGTACCGCTACTCGGTTCGGCTGGTTCTAAGTCTTTATCGTTTTCTCTCTTTTCAGAAGTATCACGTCATTTTGGGGTTGTGGTTCATCTAATAGTCTTCCTCTAAGAACTGGGCGCTAGAACATATAACGTCCTTCTGGTTCATAGTACTATTGAACACACATCTTTTGTTCTTCCAGGATATTCTACAACCATATTTAAATGCGCCGTTGTTTCCAAGACATATCCATAGAACATAGGTAGTTCCGTTAACTCATGCTTTTACTACTTCTATAAGAGTTCCATTTCTTGTTTCTGACACACCATTTCTACAGAGAACTGTATGGTGTAGTCTCTTGGGATCCAATCCCAAACTCTGATCAAACATCAGAGTTAATCAATTCTAATACTTGTCCGGATCTTATATCTTATATCCATAAAGGATTGCTTAGTCGTATTATCCTCCAAATTAGATTCTTAGGTCGGAAGATCCACTCCTTCAACTTAATTGATCTTACAATCAATTTTCGACCTTTGAACTTCTTATTTAAATAAATATGACTTAGCATAAGAATCCACAAGTATAAATGATTTAATAAAGAAATCTCTTATTAGTAAAACGAGTTATATAAAACGGTTCGTTGCATCGTGGTGGACTCAGGATTTATCATTTATATATTGCTAGCTAATGTACCAAAATAGATAATATCATTATTTCTTCTTATAACCATCAAATGATTAAAAGAAATAAAATATCCATTCATTAAAATTTAGAAATCCTAAACAAAGTTCTTTCTAAAATAATAGGGTACATAAGGCAATATTTCAAAATGAAATCCTATATACGTCCTCCACTGCAACAGCTGCTACCTCCACAGCATTGCCCACATAGACTACGATCTTTTTCTTTTCCAAGTCGTCGGGTTTCCTGAAACCCTTGCATTTAGAATGCACATACCGTCAGTGGTTCCATATCTACACACCAGGTTCTTGTAGATAATACCACTGACTATGTTTTACGACTAAAGAAAATTTCGTACCTTCTTTGAGAGGATAATCAGACTTCCAGTACCCAGACTGTTTGTATCGAGAACACTTGCCTCTTGGCTTTCTCGTCCCATCTCGTGGTCTAAGCAACTTAGGACCACTGGGTTTCTTTGCTTGCTTTTCCTTTTCCCCGATTTTACCCTTTGGTTCAAAACCTTTGGGATTAGCTACAAGAGCTTGCGATTTCCGTCTCAACTCGTCCAAAAGGTCAATCATCTCAAAAACGTGTTTAAGCGTTTTCTCGAAGTGACTGGCCTTTATGAGTATCCTCATCGCTTCTTGTCTAGCCGCCTATGTCATGTCTAAACACCAACTTGAGTTTGAACATGATATCATAATTAGTGGTTATTGCATAAGCATTTTCCCACTTCTTAAAATCAGTCCATTCCTCATCAGTTGAGACATTAATAGGCTCGGGAGGACAAAGCTCACTGAGTACAACCTTGTACTCTTTAACAGTTTGGGTAATGTCCAGATTTCTATTCCAATCATTACATTCAGGGACCAGTGAGTTTAAAATCCTTAAGTATCACAGAAAGTGGGTTCAAAGCCATTTCCTAATCTATGAGCACATATAATAACAAACAATCGATTTAATCTCCGATATTATCTCCCTCAAATAATATCATCAAACCACTAATCACATCTAAAATCCCATCAGATATGGCAAGCCACGATAGTGTGGACGTTTACCTATCCAAATGATTTAGCAATTAGATTTGCTTCGGTCGTACATCAATTATAGCGTTACTTCGATGGGAAGAATACTATAAAGCGTACCTAACTGTAAACCATTACTCAGTATCTAAGAAGATTGTTTGGGATACGCATATTTACCGCAAGCCACGATAGTGTGGACGTTTACGTTAACATACGCTCCTTTACTCCTTTTTATATCTGTCTACATCAATCGTTCCAAAATCCCATTCAATGTAGCAAGCCACGATAGTGTGGACGTTTACTACACCAAAAGATTTTTACAATTGACATCCAATTACTTGATACATTCGATCTTGTGAATCAAGACGCGGAGAATCATAAGTGAAACTCGAAGTTTCTTACCAGTGATTCACCATGCGAACAACCCTATCTCTCATAAAATGAGGGAGCCGAGCAGACAATCGATCTAGTCATCAAATGACACGAAAGTCTCTAATTTGTGTCCTCGACATGACCAAGTGGCTTTGGCTCCATTCCACTCCCCGGGGTGAGAATGAGTCGACTTGAAATCAGTCTTGGAAAGACAAATTAGGCAATGTTTGATAAACTTAATCAATATCTCTTGTAAAAGGAATTACAAGAATTCTCCTCCAATGACTTATCTATACAAACTTCAAAAGTCCATAAAAGTCACAAAGAGAACAGCAATGGAGACCATGGGATTGTTTCCAATCCCTCTCCCACTCAGCTTTTTATAACAAAGGGATACGCTATCTAATGCATAATTAAATACACATAAGCATAACTACAGGCATACATTTCATGCAAGTACGTACACAAATAATCAAATAATTGCTCAAGTAAAATTATTTCTCGACTATTCGTACCTTGATGAATTCCTGCATGCTTGTCTTGAGTCTTCATTCTACGTCTTGAATACTTTGTCGAGCGACGGAAAAATTCTTTGATTTTCATATTTAATTTAATTTTAAATAAAATCCAAGATTCCAATTCAAAAAATAAATTTGAATCAATCTAATGATTTTAAATAAAATACTCCAATTAAATAAAATCAATTCCATTGATTTCTATATTTAATTCTATTTTAAATAAAATCCAAGATTTTCCAATTCAAAATAAATTTTGAATTAATCTATTGATTTTAAATAAAATACTTAAATTAAATAAAATCAATTTTATTAAAATCCATTGATTTCCATATTTAATTCTATTCTAAATAAAATTCAAGATTTTCCAATTCAAAATAAATTTTGAATTAATCCAATGATTTTAAATAAAATACTTAAATTAAATAAAATCAATATTATTAAAATCCATTGATTTCCATATTTAATTCTATTCTAAATAAAATTTAAGATTTTCCAATTCAAAATAAATTTGAATTAATCTAATGATTTTAAATAAAATACTTAAATTAAATAAAATCAATATTTTAATAATTTCTCAATCCTATTTAGATTAGATCTCAAGAATCTTAATCAAAATCGAATTTTGATTCTTCTTAAGACTTCTAATCCAAGTAGGTATAGGATATCTAGAGAAACTAGGATTTTCTTTTCTAATTTCAATCTCCATCTAATTCCATTATTTAATTTCATAATTAAGAAATCTAATCCAAATAGAATTTGAATTAATTCCAAAATTAAATTAAATAATATTATAAAAATTAAATTATTTCCGGAAAGATCGGATTTACCGGGACGAACCGAAACGAATTCCAGTCATCCCAATCGAACCAATCGAAACCATGCATCAAACATGCATGTAGACATGCACAGCATGCAATCGCACCAGGCCATGCAAAAGAATGAATAAACATTCAGCGGGTAAAAAAAACTTTTTGCAAATTCACCTTACCCGCCATGGTCGATCGTCTTCGACAAGCAGCCTGTGCCATGGTCGATTTCCGGCACGACGTCTCCTCTGACGGGACATGCCATCGACCTCCGACGGAACATGCCACGCAAGCAACACGTCCAGCCTCGGCTGCGCTCGTAGAAGACGAATCACGGCCCCGATGGCGTATCGATCGCGCGTGGACCTTTGCCGGAGCAACCGACTCCCGGCCTGACGACCAGCCGCTGCCCCAGCAGCCCGTTTCGAACCTTGGCGCACCAGCAGCCCGCTCAAAGGCGTACCAGCAGCCCGCTCAAAACGTGCCCAGCCGGGGATCCATCGATTGAGCTCCAGCTCGTCGGCGATCGATATCCGGCGATCATGCCGTCGATCCCTGCCAACAGCCCAGCCCACGTCCAGCAGCCCGCACAGCAGGTACAGCCAGCACAACAGGTACAGCCGTTCGTGATGCCGAAACCGTGACCGTCGATCGTAGCCGCCGGCTGCCGGCGAACCACCACCACTGGTGGCTCACGCTGGCATGCCCAGCCACGTTTAGGTCACGCCCAGCAGCCCGCACAGCCCGTGCCTCCAGCCACCTCCCCGGCAGCCCGCTCCGAGCGCGCGTTCGATCTCCTCCGGTTCGATTATTCCGAAAACCCTCGATTTTTAATATTTAATTTTTCCGACCAACACGATTCATACAAGAGAGAAAACATAGACGTAGAACAATATATATAGCACAATAATTTAATAAAATTAAATTAATCTATGGCCATATACAACGATAATCGATTATCGAAACAATTAACGAAAAACGTAACCGTATGCTCTGATACCAATTGTTGGAAATCGATCACCCGAAGTCGTCGTAAAACTGACTCCGATCGACGTCCCGGAAACCACGACCGAACAGCCCGGAGCCACCGCCCGAGGAGTGCCCGATCGAGCCCTAGCCGCGGCAAAGCCGCGACCGCTCGATCGCTCCCCGCGGGGCGATCGCCCGCCGCCTAGGCGGGCTGTTGGCTGCCCAGCCGAGGGCTCCCACGGGCTGATCCGTCCAGCCGGGTCTCGAGTCGCCGGCGGTCCGGCGATCCTTGATCGCCACCTCCCGACTCGTCCCGGTTTGGATCCCCATTTATCGGATCTTGTTTTTCGATAATATTTCAATAAACATGAATTAAATAGCGGAAATATTTAATTCACCTTTTGATTCGTTGTGCGGAGAAACGAGATCTTATTGAAGACCTTGATACCTTCCCACGTATTCCTTGCACTCGTTCGAACGTCGGGTGCGCGACGATCCTCTTATGGATCTCCTTCTCTACTTTCTCTCTCTAGAATTGTGATCTTCAAGTTATGAGAATAGAGAAGACCATGTAGTGCTTTTATAGGCTACGTAGGGGATCTTAAGGAGGTGGAATATTGGGCTTCCAATATTAATGATTAAATTGAGCCCAATCCCAAATCTATTAATCCCATTAATATTAATTAATTTATTTTCCACTATATAAATTAATTGCACTCCCAATATTAAACCATATTATATCAAATAATATTTCTCCGGCAGTATTATTTATTCCGTGTATTTAAGATATAAATATCCATGAATAAAATTAATTTATTGCTAATTAATTTATTCATCTCTTATATCCGAGAATATTACCATTCAACCTTAATTATTATGCGGAACAAATCCACCTGCAGGGTTTACATAATAATTCCTTATGAACTCATCTCGGGGATATTATCAACCTTTACGGGATACACTTTCCTGTCAAGTATTCACGGCATGCCATATATAAAATATAGTGACCCAACTTAACCGGTAATTAACCCAATAATTAAATTGGTTAATTCCTTTGGTAAATTAAAGTCACTTATATTAAATATACACACCCGCAATAGTATCGGGGATTAAGAATAAAATACACTGAGATTTAAATCGATTATCCAAGGCAATCCTAATCGATAAATCTCAAGCGATCCGCTCAATACACCAAGTGTACAAGTGTGATAAAATAATCAAGATAGATTATTTTCTCTCTCACACAACGACTATGCCGATGAATTGGTCCATGTCCATCTAGGTCGTGAGCAACTGTTTGATTAAATACGAGTAACCGATAGTATGATCTTCTGCGTGGCGTCGCACACCATACTAACTACAACGTATATAATCTAGGACTATAATTTGCATATATTTAATTATAAATAATTAAACGCAAATAATTGTTTATTTAATTAAATAGATTAATGGCAATGGATCGGGAGTTCATATCACTTAAATCTAGACATTAAGTATACAACTCCAACACCCCATATGTCTGCATGGATTAACTCAAACAATTTCATCTCTTTGTCAATGTGGACAGGAAATGGCAATCTAGTTTGTTTGGATTTATGACAGGTATCACAAGCTCTTTTAGCAAAAGAATCAGTCACATAAGGAAAAACATTATTAATTTTATTCATAGAAATAATCCAACTAACTGAGGGATGTCCCATTCTTTTATGCCAAACATCAATAGAAATGCTATTAACTACTCTATCTTCAATGACAATATCATCTTCTGCTTCCTCAAAGTGATATAAACCTCCAATGACTTTAGTTGTCCCAATCACTTTGCAGCTGTGGATGTCCTGTATAACACAACCTCTATGAGTGAACTTTATCTCAACATGAGCATCCATTAATAACTTGCTTACTGAAATTAGATTGAACTGAAAAGATGGTACAAATAGCACATTCTGAAGGGTGATATGTTTGGACAGAATAACTGTTCCAACATGAGTAACCAAATTACTTGATCCATTAGGTAATCTGAGTGTAATAGGATCTCTAATTTTTACCTCTGTCATACCCTTTATATTATTGGTAATATGATCACTTGCTCCAGAATCAAGTATCCACATGCTTTCTTTAATGCTAAATAAACAAAGAGAAGCCAAAGTATGGGAAAAGGCTGAATTAATACATGTAGCTTTCTTCTCATTGTGAGTTTGCAAGAGGGAACATAACTGTTGATATTCTTTAACACTTAAGTTCACTTCCTGTTCTTCAGTCTGAGTTTCAACTTGATTAGCAACCGGTTTTTGCACAGTGTTCCATGTTTTTTCCATTACTGGTGGAGGTCTTATTATCTTCTGGAAAACCATGAAGTTCAAAGCACTTGTCAATGGTGTGGTTGGTTCTTCCACAATGAGTGCACACTGTACCCTTTTGTCCTGGAGTAGCAGGATTTTTTGTGTGACCTGGAGGGTATCCATAGACCTCATAACACTTATCAACTGTGTGGTTGTTCTTTCCACACCGTGTGCAAATTATGGTGCACTTTTTGTTGTTGTTTGATGAAACCTTGCTCCAGTCTTTCTGTGGAAATCCTTTATTGACCTCTTGTCTGGCAGCCATTGCATTGGTCTGCATGTTTTTAGAACTGTAAGAATGTAATTCTTGGTTGGACTCCTCTTGTGAAATCAAGTTTAAAATGTCATCAAGAGGAGGCAGTGGATCCCTCAAAAGCACTTGGTTTCTTAGCTGCATATATTCATCATTGAGTCCCATTAGAAATTGCAAAATTTTCCTTTTATCTGCTTTTTGCTGGTTCTCCTTCATTGCAGGGCATTCAGTTAATGGACACACATGTGTAGGCTCATATGCATCGATTTCATCCCATATATTCTTCAACTTAGCATAGTGTACATTTATTCTTTCTCCCTCCTGCTTCATCATGGTTAACTGCTGTTCTAACATAAAAACTCTATTGTTATTTGCCTTGGCAAATTTCTTGTGCAGCTCCATCCATACTTTTCTGGCAGAGACAGCATATGTTGTATACCCAGCCATTTCCGGTGACATGTTGGCTGAGATCCATGCCAACACTATAGAGTTGCATCTCTTACAATCCTGATAAAGTGTATCGCTTTTCTTAGGTTCTGAGATTGAGCCATCTATGAACCCTAACTTATTCTTTATTGTCAGAGCCAACGTCATGTTTCTGCTCCAAGTTTGATAATTTCTTGAGTTGAGAGATTCAGCAATAAGCTTCTGACCTGGTGATTCGCCATAATGGAGAAAGTACGGGCTAGATGGCTTTGTTGGATCAAGGTAGTCTGACCCTTCTCCGGTGACGATTTCGCCTGACATCTAGATTGCGGAATTTTGCTCTGATACCATATAGAATTTATTGACAAGAAACGGGAGAAGGATTAAACCCTTCTCTGTATATATTTTAATTAAGAGAAAACAAACGTTCTTGTATATTTACTTGACGAATAAATCGATTACATGATGCGCGTATATATAAGCGAGCATATTAAACCCTAATTACTTGACCTAATAATATTAGGAAACCTGATATATGGTAAAGCGAATACAAGAGAATCCTAAACCAAATAAATAATTGAATAAACTGGCCTGGGCCGATAACTGGTGCATGGTCATGCATGAAAGCATGCACGTTGTGCATGTCAACAATAGTCGAGAGGAAAGCTGCTGTTTCGCCGGATCGAGTCCCCATATCACCAAAGGTCCGGCTGCCCTCCGACGATCGTCCCTCTCATCCAAAAATCGAGGCCAACGGTCTACGTACTGAGGAAGCACCGCTGCCGCCACCACGTCAATCTTGTTTTAGGAAACGATAATCGTGGTATAAACCTGATATTCTCTCTTTTATTTGCGGCTTTAGTTACATGTTTCTTGTATGCATGTAATACTTTGAGATCTTTATTTAATATTTTATTGTATTTTTTGAATATTGCTTTTATATATTGCTCAATATAAAGCAAATCATTTTCCCCAACTCCTTTGGTCATAACCCATCTCTACAGATTACTCTTATCTTATCCATGCGAACGTAAACACCCTCCCGGTAAAAGAAACTTGAACTTGTCCGCATTCTCAATTAAGTAAGCCGGGATATGGACAGCGGAAGCCGACCTCGGAATCGAGCCCATCTTCTTGATCAGATCCTTGAATGAAAACTCCTCAGGTAACATATCATACAGGTCATTCCCCTGGCATATTAGTTCCTGAATTCTTGAATACTTCAAAAACTCCTTCCGCCTCACCCGATCCGCATGGCTATACGCAGTCATTTTAAACACAAAGTCTCTCAGATAACGAAAGCAAAAGCTGCAATGCCAACCCGCATCAGACAAAATCTGATCACTCTGCCGACCATGTCTGTACTGAGTCCACTGATTGTAAACGTGGACGGAAGCCCTCCAGCTGCTGTAGTCGACCGGGAACTCAAACGAGTACATATAGTGTTTTAGCTCGAGATGAAGAACTGGAGGCACCCCATCACACCATTGCAGCAGTTTCACGGTGTGTGGGCTAGGGATTTCATCAGCGTCTGACATAATTAGTAGGTCGCCAACAGAAATACCCGCTCGGCGGAGCAACATGTTCATAGCTACACGCTGCTCAGATTCAAGTTTAAATGGGTCTTCGCTTGACCCTGACGATGCAACACGGCCGGAAAATACGCCCTGGACAATCTTGTCCTCGGCAAAAGCAAATCTGTTGCGATTTGCAGCAAAGTACAGAGGTTTAGGGATGCCTGTGAAAGTGGTGTTGGCTTCCAGGATTACAAATTTAGTAACGTAAGGATTGAGTTCGTTCCACCTAATCTCTAACAAGTCCAGTTCATGGCTGAATATTATTCCATCGAAAACCCGGCGTGGTTCGGATCGTAAGGACCAACCGTGAAGACGGCAGAGATAGTCCATAGAGACATTCTCAGCATAGAAATGTGGTAAGTGCTCGAACGGAGATGGAGGTTTGTCCCAGAGTGGACGGAAGAAATAGGAGATTTTATGTCTGTGTATGGAAATGCCAATGATACAAATAGGTACAAGCAGCAACAGTACGATGAAGAAGAACAACCGAGGCCTGTTCCTGGAGGAGAGACGTCGAAGTTTCAGGGCCATGATATTAAATTATTAATGGTGTTGACCAGGATGGAAGACTACAAAGCAACCAAGGTTCGACCAATCACGATCTGCAAGATTGAAGAGGAGAATGAAATAAGATGGTCAGCAAATGCAATAAGTCCAGGATTAAAATTGAGGGCAGCGCATCGACAATAACCACTCGAGAAATTTTAGGATTACACCATTCTAGCATGATATAGTAAAATCTAATGGTAAGAGACAAATAAATTTATTATTAGTTTAAAAAGTCTAGTATTCAATTTTTTCTCATAATCATGGACGGAATGAACATTTCTTTATGAAACCGTTTGCATTACTAGGAATGTAAACAAAATCTTCCATAGAAAGACCATTAAGAAACGTTTGCAATACTAGGAATGTAAACAAAATCTTCCATAGAAAGACCATTGTGTCTCGCCCCAAAATTATGAAACAAGAAAAAATAGAATTCATATTTAAGTCCAAAAAAGAAAAATGAAGACAAAAGATATGTATATCTTAATAAATTAAACACAATTATATAAACATTAGGCCACAACAACTACTAAAATTGCAGTTTTACTAAGCATAGGGACGGACGTCCACATACCTCAAGACAACCAGCAAATTTATTTCTGTTTTTGGTACCAACTTGTTCCATCATCTCTTAGTGTCTGTCTGCGACAGAGATAAAAAAAAAAAAAAAAAAACTCAATGAGTGGACAGCACACGGTGAAATGTCATTTTCTCAAAATCCTTGAAATTTTAAAGAGGGTATTGCAATTTAATGTTAAAAAAATCACTGCACGTCACTCAACATAAGTTCTCTACCATGATACAAAAATATCAATCCAGCACATCGACGGTTGATCTGTAAAATCACCGCTCACTCTTATTTCTCCTAAACTACTGTCTCATGGCTCAACCGTTGATGTGCTTGATTTCGAGATGGCTCATGGCTCAACGTTGATATTCCTCCACAGTAAGTCAGATTCCGAGATACTGATACTATGACCCACTTCTATACTTGGAACATCCTGTTTTTACACAGTCGGGTTTGATTGTGGATAGCGAAGAACCTTTGAAGACTGCAAGTTAAACTTAATATGCAATCATTTTTTAAGTATATTTGAAAAAAAAAAATGGAAGCCAAAAAAATGTATTTCGAAGTAAGAGATTCCATTACAGAAATTAATGCTAAGTTAAAGGACTATTGACGAATATATATATATAGATACCAAGGAAGGATCACTGATGCATTATTTAAGAGATTTATTTATGTAAATTAAATGCAGTGAAAATGAACATTAACATAGAATTAACTTAGCTTCTAATTATCCAAACGTCGAGTTTATACTTATGCACCATAAATCTATAAATTTAGTAATAATAAATCCTACGAAGCAACATATATAATTGCTTAATCAAATGATTGGAGTGCAGAAATTAAGTCACTAGGAGTTCCCAAACCAGATTTATGAACAGAAAGATTCATGTAGAGACTAAACCTGAACTTGTATGAGAACAGTTAAGAGCACTAAAAGACATCATAATCTATATCAAATGTTTAAGTGGGAGAGAACTGCTAAACGCCAAAGCTGGGTGGATTTGAATGAACTGCTCAACATTGGTATTAGTCATAACTTTTACTAGAAAAAAAAATGATGTGTGATTCATGTGACTATGAAAAGTCAAGACACGGGGCTGGACTCTTGTGCAGGCACCGCAAGCAAAAGGAGATGTCAATAGTGTGATAAATGATGATACCTTAATACAGAGGAAACAAAGAGCAGCGCATAAACAGGACAATTTAGGAGTGATAATTTTCATCAATTCTCGACCAATGTAGTTATCGAATTTCTTCAACAAAGTGCAAAACATTCTTACCAAATTCTTCAGAATTAAAATCGAACAGTAAGATGCCCAATTAGGGTAACATTTGATCACCTATAAGCAGCAATTAATTCGGAAAATTACACTTGCAATCGAATTCCACACAACAAAAAGCATATACGAGTACGAGCAACGTGAGAAATTTTTCCTAATTTTCAAAGATAATTTCTACCACGTTCAGAGCTAACAAAAATCATCCTGAAATTCAAAAAAAAATCTGTAAAAATTCCACTCACGTTGGGTTGTTCTTGGACGAGCAACGCCCCCTACCCTTTTTCTCTATCGCCGATTTCCTCTTTCCTCTTTCGCCTTGATTCCTGTATGGTTTTGCGATTCCCAGATCTTAGGTTCGGGCGTGAAAAAACGTAACGGAAGAGTCGTTAAGATTGTGAGGTACTACATGAAATAAAACCAAATTTATTATATTTGATTGCTCGTCCCATTTTGAGTACTACTAATTTATTCGAATAAATACGAGAGACCCTATCACTTTAGTCAACATTCCTCGTGCTTGACCTTGACCTAATCCACACTATATATAATAAAAAAATACACTCCGTACTAGAGTGTAAGAAACAATTCATATTTGAGAATTTAATACTCTATATTTTGTCATAAAATTGTTAAATTTCGTCACGAATTCTATTTAATAGTACGTCACAATAAGTAAATGACGCTAAGTCACAATAAGTAAATGACGCTAATTTGATTGGTCTTTAAAAATTATCTTCTAAAATGCCATCACACTATATATATAGAGTATTAAATTCTCAAATATGACGAAATTTAACAATTTTAACAATTTCTCTAATATTTTAATTAATTAAAAAAAATAATGATAATTTTATTATATAGTATATTTTTTGGTGGAAATTATAAATTTAAAATTTTATTTTTGTAATAATGTTTAATTAATTTATTATTATTATATAAATTAGTGGTAAAAAAAAAATTAATACTTCTCTACGCGTAAATAGCCGTAAGGATCCCATACGAAGAAATAGTCGTAGGAGATTTATTATTTCCTACCGGGTTTGTCCGTAGAGGCACTCCTCTTATTTGGAGGGAGAGGCTTGCGCCAAATAAATATTTTAAAGAAATCATTAGAAAAATTTATTATAAAATATTTATTTGGCGCAAGCCTCTCCCTCCAAATAAGAGGAGTACCTCTACGGGCAAACACGGTAGGAGAGTAATAAATCCCCACCAACTATTTCCTTGGAATCCTTACGGCTATTTACGCGTAGGGAAATATTATTACAAAAATAAATTTTTAAATTTATAATTTTCACCAAAAAATATACTATATAATAAAATTACAATTTTTTTTTAATTAATTAAAATATTATATTATTTGTAATAAATTTAAATTAAAAATGTTAAAAAAGTATTTCATTTTTAATAATATTAATAACAAAATTATAATTGTTATATTTTTAACAAAATTTAATTAATAAATATTCCAAATATATATATGTATATATATTTATATATATAGTATTATTTTTACATTATAATACATAATATATATAAGTTAATAATACATATATATTATCTTTTAATAATTATACATATAACTTAGATAACCCAGCGGTTATTCTCCTCTTCTACACTTATAAGGTCAAGAGTTCAATCATTGAACTATGCAATACACATTAATAATTATTTTGAAGTCTTGGGTAAGGTCAAGAGTTCAAACATTGAACTATGCAATACACATTAGTAATTATTTTAAAGTCTTGGGTTGGGAGCTCGAGCCGCAAATGTATCAATTTTTTAAATTAAAACGTATTCCCTACGTGACTACGTCTAGGCCGTAGGGGAGCCCCTACGGTCAAACCTACGACGACCGTAGGCATCCCCTACGGGAAAAAAGCGGGGCAAAAACGTCTACGACTATCAAAACGCCGTAGAGAACCCGTTTTAATAATTATTTCGAAGCCTTGGATCGAGGGTTGGGCTTGTGTCTGGCCTTGGGTTGTGGGTTGGGTTGGGGGCTCGAGCCGCATACGAATCAATTTTTTAAATTAAAACGTATTCCCTACGTCTACGCCGTATGGGAGCCCCCTACGGTCAAACATACGACGACGCCGTAGGCATCCCCTACGGGAAAGAAGCGGGGCAAAAACAAATCCCCAAGGGAATTCCCTACGGCATCCCCGTAGGGGTGACCCCTACGACTATCAAAATGCCGTAGAGAACCCGTTCCCTACCAGCCTAGCCCCTACGGCCTTAAGTCATAGGGGATTACGTAGGGAATGTTGTTCTCTACGGATTTCCTTAAGTCGTAGGAGATTACGTAGGGAATGTTGTTCTCTACGGATTTCCTTACCGGAAAGGCCGTAGGGGTTAGCAAATTTTTTTTGTAGTGTTATACCATATGCCATATTTTTTTGTAGTGTTATACCATATGCCTTACGAATTGCCAAAACTTTTTACCACCACAATAGTTCATGCTTGCCCCTCTGACCCACAAAAACTATGGTTCCTATTTCAAAATGAATTATCATAAGATATTTTAAAATTCAAGTCTCTCACCTATACAAATTAAACAAAAAGTCTTGCAACAAATTAGTGATTTCCTGCAATTTCTGGGAAAATACATTACCACGTTCATTTTATTGTCGTCCAATATGATTTTAGCTGACCCTAATTCTTTAACAAAAGAAGTTAATGTTGAACGATCAATAAAAAATTTATGTTTACTGACCTCAATGCAAAACATTATCCGAATATGGAACAAGCTGTGATATTTAAACAAATTATTGGGTTGATTGATAAAAATGAATCAGGAGCATTTTTTATTGAAGCTGGTTGTTGGTATATGTCCTTCGATCCTACGTGTGCAATCGATAAAGTCATAAGGTCGTCTATGGATGTTAAATGATTATTCGATAATATTAATTATTGGGAACAATATAATATTGATCGATACTATGTAATACCTATAGGGTCACACACGGACTCGTAGATGTTGAACAATGCTTGTTAATTATATTGATTTAAAATCAATATTTACGTGAATTTATATGCATGCATGGGATGCATTGCATGGCTTGGATGCATGTCACATAATGTGACATGGCATGCCACACAAGCAAGAGGGACCACATCTTATGCCATTGTGGCATGGTGATGTGTACATGACCTTTCACCTCCCCATTAACCACCCATTATGTGATATGATGGTGCATATTCAATATGGGGGTTACAAGGGAGTGATGGAGGTGATAATGAATGTGTTAAGTAGTGAAAATCAGATTTTTCACAATCACTTCATCATCATTTTCGAAATTCACACCAAAGATAGAAAGGAGAAAGTGTTCTTGGAGAACCGACTCAAGCATGCAAAGTGTTCGTCATCCGGGTTCGTGTGCAACACGTAGAGGCCAGGCCATTTGTGCGGCTTCAACATCCGAACGATCCAAAGGAGTGACGAGGTCATTCACAAGGAGATCATCTAGTGGTTGATCCATTAAGGTGGTTCAATCGACTCAACACCACCTTCATCAACATCACCGAGGCACACATCATCACATGTAAGTACTCGTTGATTTCTCTCTCTCTCTCTCTCTATATATATATATATATATATATTTATATATACTGGATGTGTATATATATAGATGTGTCTATACATATATTGTGTGTACTAGATCAAGCATGATAGATTTATATGCTTTACACGCTTCCGCACACACGGTTTATCGATTGGATCGGTAAACCGATACCTTCACTGGTGAAATTGGAAAAACCCTTTTTTATCGAGCTTTGTTAGTTGGAGTTCACTCCAAAGGTGGCTTTAGTATCTACTAGTTCAGGGATAATTTCTTCAATGTTACTAGGAAGCAGATCTGCTCATTCACGATTTAAAATACCTTTGGATTGAACTGAAGGGGCTTCATGTTCTGTTAGCAAGCAAAGTGGATTAGCTCTTTTGATTATTGAAAGCAAATTAATTATATGCGATAGATCACTAATGTGTCAAAACAATGCAATTGAAGCTCTAGATTTTTATTACTTCACGATCTTATGAGCAAAGATGTCCTTTTTTAGGGCTGGGTTGTTGTTTTAGGTGGAGATTTTAGGCAAACCTTGCCAATTATTTTAAATGGTTCTAAAAATGAAATGCTAAATGCTTGTCTAAGAGCATCATTTTTATGGACCTCTTATTAAATTCCGTCTTTCAGTAAACATGCGTGCACGAGCAGATTCAGAGTTAATTTTTTTTTTTTGCTGAACATTGAGAATGGCACAACAAATACTGCCAATGCCAATCATGTTAGATTGTTTGCCTGAAACTGACGGTCTAGTGATTAGACGTTTTTGTGTGCGTCTCTCGTCAAAATCCGAGGTCAATTGTAGTTGACTCGGTATCAATCCAAGGAAACGAAAGAGTAGTATTTAAGTGAAAGTAAAGAGTTAGAAACATAAGTCATAAAACTAAATCCTAAGATCATTTTGGTATTCTCGATTAAAATGTAAAGCTTGAAAATAATTAATACGAAAAAGACTCGGATGAATATAATTCAAACTCGACTTCAAATTGTTTCGCCTTTTTCAATATATATAAAACGACACTCGAAAGTCAATTTCCCGGTCGGGTTGCTTAACTCGTATTTCCAACGTTTAATTCACTCCCCTAATCGCTCCCGGTCGGGTTACGATTATAAAGTTGTGTCGATTATATAAGATCTTCCGGTTATAACAATGTATCCGTCTCGTTTTTCATATGATCATCCGAGATAATTATTTAGTTCATCATTTTTAACATTGATCGAACAACGAAAATTAACATTAAACCCATAATCGATTTAAGTATGCACTCGAAAATAAATAAGAAATTAATTTAGAGGATTAAACAAAGGAAAAGTTTAGAATAATCTTTAATTAAGAAAACCAAGTTCATCTAGATAATCATTCATAAGCATTCAAAGTTTTGCAAAAGAGAAAAATGCATAAAAGATAATCTAGTAGAAGTTTTTAGAACTAGAAATATTAACTACGATTACGGTAATTAAATTGGCTCGTGAACTTGTTGTCGATCTTCGAAGTTGTCAGCTCCGAATCGGATTTCTCCGTCTTCTCCCTCAAATCCCCTAAGCGAAAGTCTCCTCTTTTCTCTTCTGGTTTCACACCTAAAAAGCCTCCCAAAGCCTCCCCAAAACCGCCCCCATAACTGCCTGTTTTCATTTCATAATTTAATAAGAATGTGGGTAGCGACCGCTTGGCATGGGGCAGCGGTCGCTACCCCCGTGCAGTCCCCAAATCATCAAAATGGCAGCGATCCGTGAGCGTTGCTTGTAGCGCTTTTTTTAGCGGTCAAACCAGCGACCTCTACTCTCCATGTAGCGACCGCTACATAGGATTTTTGGCTCTTTCTTCGTTTTCTCGTCCTCGACTCGTCCTCGACTCGTTTCTTTCGACGTTCCTTCGACTTTGCACCTGAAACATGCACAATAAACCAACTCCAAACACCCATGAGATCAACACACAAGACTTGACATAATCCTAAATAAATACTACAAAATAACCGACACGACTAACACATGACAACTAAAAACAACGACGTAATCACACACACACACGACACAAATCACCCCCCACGCTCAAAACCTTGCTAGTCCCGAGCAAGGTAAAATCAACCAACACGTGTGTTTGCACAAATCACCTACTTGAACTCACTACAAACCACAATCCAACCAACTTGCCATGAACGAAAAAAATGAGAAATGATAACATGTCACTCAAGCTCGCCAAACTCTCCAAGTGTATCCCTCAAAAATATGAAATGGTATCAACACGTCAAGTACATCAAGAATGTATATATCAATATCATCACAAGAAAATCTGCATACTTTGACAAAGAAGAACTAGGAATCAGTACAAGATTGCAAATAAAGTAGGCTCTGGTCATAGGTTGGGATCGAAATAATAATAATACAAGTAAAATCGCACTCGACACCTGTTGGAATTCGATATCCCGTGCTATTAGAATTTCCGGAAACCATAGCCCGATCAAAAACCCTTCGCCGGAGATCACACGAACACCACGTACGATCCGGAGCACGAGTCGAACGCACGACACGGCCGAAACTGCGCGCGTGCCCAGCCCGAACCCCCGCACGCGGGGTTCGCCCGCTCGAAGGGGTCGATCGCTCAAGGCGATCGACCGGGGCTGCCCAGCAGCCCCCGCGGCGAGTCCGACGACTAGCCGCCGTTGGGGCGTCGGTCCGACCAGCGGACAGCCGCGGGGCCCAGCCCTCGCGGCTTGCGATCGATCGGGGTGATCGATCGCATCCCCGGCTCCCATCCGGGGTTCGACCCCTCCCCTTGCCGAAACCCTAGGCGGCGATTGGCATGGTCCGGTGGTTTCACCACCACCATGCGATCGTTCGTCTACTCCGGGGTTCGATCTTCGGATCTTGCGTTCACGGTATTTCACGATAAATAAAATCGAATAAAATCAAGGGCGTTTAGATTTTATACCTTCGATTCGTTGTTCGGAGAAACGAAATCAAGATGACCTTTGAATCTTCCCACGTATTCCTTGCACTTGTTCGAACGTCGGGTGGGCGACGATCCTCCGAACTCTATGGATCTACTTCTCTCTACATTCTCTCTCTAGAAGAATTATGATCTTCAAGTTATGAGAATAGAGAAGATCATGTAGTGCTTTTATAGGCTACGTAGGGGATCTAAAGGAGGTGGAATATTGGGCTTCCAATATTAATGATTAAATTGAGCTCAAGCCCAAATCTATTAATCCCATTAATATTAATTAATTTATTTTCCACTATATAAATTAATTGCACTCCCAATATTAAACCATATTATATCCAATAATATTTCTCCGGTAGTATTATTTATTCCGTGTATTTAAGATTTAAATATCCATGAATAAAATTTATTTATTGCTTAATAAATTTATTCATCTCTTATATCTGAGAATAGTACCACTCAACCTTATTTATTATGCGGGAACAAATCCACTCGCGAGGTTTACATAATAAATCCTTATGAGCTCATCTCGGGGATATTATCAACCCTTCCGGGATACACTGTCCCGTCAAGAATTCACGGCATGCCATATATAAAATATAGTGACCCAACTTAACCGGTAATTGACCAAATAATTAAACCGGTCAATTCCTTTGGAAAATCAAAGTCACTTATATTAAATATACACACCCGCAATTGTATCGGGGATTAAGAATAAAATACACTGAGACTTAAATCAATTATCACAGAGCAATCCTTATTGATAAATCTCAATCGATCCGCTCAATACACCAAGTGTACAAGTGTGATAAAATAATCAAGACAGATTATTTTCTCTCTCACACAACGACTATACCGATGGATTGGTCCGTGTCCATCTAGGTCGTGAGCAACTGTTTGATTAAATACGAGTAACCGATAGTATGATCTTCTGTGTGGGCCCGCACACCATACTAACTACAACGTATATAATCTAGGACTATAATTTGCATATATTTAATTAACAATAATTAAAAGCAAATGAATGTTTATTTATTAATAGATTAAATGCTATGACCGGGAGTTTCCGTTACTTAAATCTAGACATTAAGTACACAACTCCAACATTCTCCCACTTGTACTAAGGTCTAGTCATTTCCTCCAAACTCCCGACTCCCATACTCATCACGTGCATAAACTGTACTTCCAAGAAGTACCATGTGAATGAGCAATCTAGGTTGCCGCTCTGAAGCTATCTTGGTGACTACAGCGTCGTCTCCCTAGACGATGACTCGTATCAGGTGGTACTTGCTCTATGCGTTATCATCACTTTTTGACTTATGACTTCTTCAAGTTTACCATGCACCGCCATGAAATAGCCTTTGGTGAACTAAGAATCATATCCAAGTCTAGAGGTTATTCCGGAACCCAACCAAAACTTCCGCTGCCTCTGAGGCTGCTATTCGGTTATGATAGAGTCCGAAAAGCATCGTGCTTATCACTCTCTCATCTTAAGGTTCCATTCCTCTTCAAAAATGAACACATAGCCTGATATCGACTTACACTGGTCCTAATCTGATTTGAGATCTGAGAAAATGTAATCCAAAAAGAATCAGATTGTCTGCTCCGTAACTCAGAACATAATCCTTAGTATTTCGCAAATACTTGAAAATGCTCTTTACGGCAGTCCAATGAGCCTTTCCAGGATTACTCTGATATCTCGCCACTATGCCTACTGCATAGCAGATATCAGGCCTCGTGCATAACATTGCATACATTAAGCTTCCCACAGCCGAAGCGTAGGGAACCGCTTTCATTTCATCTTTCTCCTCCTGTGTCCGAGGACACATCTCTTTAGAAAGATAAGTTCCTTTACTGAAGGGTAACTCACCCTTCTTGGAATCTTGCATGTTAAAACGAGCCAGAATCGTGTCTATGTAAGATTGCTGGGAAAGGTACAATGTTCCATTCCGGCGATCCCTTATAACTTTGATCCCTAGAACATGTCCAACTTCTCCCAAATCTTTCATATCGAATTGTCTAGACAACCATCCCTTGATGTCTGATAACATTTTCACACTGTTGCCAATACACACACGATTCGTCCATGCTTTGAATGAATCCAAAAGATTGGACTACTTCATCAAACCGCAGATTCCACGATCTCGAGGCTTGTTTCAATCCATAAATGGATCGATTAAGCTTGCACACTAGATGATCTCGCCCCTTAGCAATGAATCCTTCTGGATGTTTCATATAAATCGTCTCGTCAAGACTTCCATTTAGGAAAGCTGTCTTGACATCCATTTGCCACACCTCATAATCCATATGAGCCGCTATGGATAAGAGAATCCGGATTGACTTTATCTTGGCTACCGGCGAAAAGGTCTCCTCATAATCGATTCCCTCTTTCTGAGTATATCCTTTCGCAACAAGCCGAGCTTTAAAGGTTTCAACCTTTCCGTCACATCCTCTCTTTCTCTTGTAGACCCATTTACACCCAATTGGCTTTACGCCGCTTGGTGGTTCTACAAGATCCCAGACTTTATTAGAATCCATAGATTCTATTTCGGATTTCATTGCTTTCTTCCAAGAAGGCGCATCTATATCTTGTACCGCCTCATCATAGGTCCAGGGATCGATTTCATGAACTCCAGGTCCAGAGTCCGAAGACTCACCCAGTCCAATCCATCTGTCTGGTTGTTTAACAACCCTCCCACAACGACGGCGTTCCGGTGTATTAACAGTGACAGTATTAGGTGCAGGTTCTAGTGGTGTATCACTACTCGGTTCGGCTGTATCTAAGTCTTTCTCGTTACCTCTCAACTCATCAAGTATTATGTCACTTTTGGGCTTGTGGTCCATGACATAGTCTTCCTCTAAGAACCGAGCGTTAGTACTTATAACGATCTTCTGGTCCGTAGGACTATAGAACATGCCACCTTTAGTTCCTTTCGGGTATCCTACAAACAGCCGTAATTCTGATCTAGGTTCTAACTTATCGGCCCCTTGTCTCAACACATGTGCTGGACATCCCCAGATCCGAATGTGTTTCAAGTTAGGCTTGCGCCCACTCCACAATTCCATGGGTGTAGTTGGTACCGTTTTGGTTGGAACCCTGTTCAAAATATACGCCGCTGTTTCCAAGGCATGTCCCCAGAACATAATAGGTAAATCCGAGTAACTCATCATTGATCGCACCATTCTGCTGGGGAGTATATGGTGAAGTCAATTGGGATTCAATCCCATTCTCTGCCAAGTATGCCTTGAATTCTCCAGACAGGTACTCGCCTCCGAGATCAGATCGCAGGCATTTTATGGATTTACCACGAAGGTTCTCCACAAGAGCCTTGAATTCTTTGAACTTGTCAAAAGATTCGCTCTTGCGGCGCATCAGGTATATATATCCATATCTTGAGTAATCATCAGTAAAAGTGATGAAATACTCGTACCCTCCCCTTTCCTGAGTAGACATAGGTCCGCATACATCAGAGTGAATCAACTCCAATACTTGTTCAGCTCTACGTCCTTTACCAGAAAAAGGACGCTTGGTCATCTTACCCTCCAAACAGGATTCGCAGGTTGGAAGGTCCTCTCCTTCAACATCGCTGATTAAACCATCAGCTTTCAACCTTTGAAGTCTATTTGAGTTTATATGACCTAGCCTTAGATGCCACAAGTATAATTGATTCATCCTAGAAGGTTCCTTTCTCTTATTGGTGTTCGTAGATGTGTTATTACTCTCGGTTAGTTGCATCGTGTTAGACTCAGGATTCAGTACATACAAATCGTCTATCAATGTACCATAACAGACAATTTCACTATTTCTTCTTATGATCACGGAGTGTTCAAAAGAAATAGAATACCCATTCATGATTAACTTAGAAACCGAAATCAAATTCTTTCTAAAGTTTGGTACATAAAGACAATTTTGTAAAACTAAAATCCTATCACTACTAAAGCGTAAGTGAACGTCTCCCACTGCAACAACCGCCACCTTCGCAGCATTGCCCATGTAGACCACGATCTCTCCCTCTCTAAGTCTCCGGGTTTCCTGGAACCCCTGCAATGAATTGCAGACATGGTCAGTGGCCCCCGTATCTACACACCAGGTGCTGGTAGATATCACCACTGACAATGTTTCAGTGACTAAGGAAAATTTCGTACCTTTGATGAGAGGACAATCAGACCTCCAGTGCCCAGACTGCTTGCATCGATAGCACTTGCCTCGCGGCTTGCTCTTCCCAATCCGTGGTTCAAAACCACTGGGATTCTTTTCTTGCACTTCCAACTTGGCCACAAGAGCTTGTGATTCTCTGATCATACTTATAAGTTCCTTTCTTTTGAAATCGTTTTTAAGCGATTCCTCAAGAGGACTGAACTTAATGAGTATGTCAATCACCTCTTGTCCGGCTTCCATACTATGTCCTAACATCTCCTTGAGGTCATTTTCAATGTCCTCATCAGTTGGGACAATAGTGGATTCGGAAGTCTCAACAGTCTGAACAATGTCCCGATTTCGTTCCCAATCATTACTATATGGAACCAGTGAGTTTTCATCCTTAAGTATATCACAAAGTGGGGTCACAGTCATTCTTAACCTATAAGCACATAAAACAAACAAACAATTTAATATCCGATATTATATCCCTCAAATTATATCATTAAATCACTAATCACATCTAAAATCCCATCAGGTAAGGCAAGCCACGTGGTGTGGACGTTTACCCACCCAAATGATTTAGCAATTAGATTTGCTTCGGTCATACATCACTTATAGCGTAACCTCGTGGGGAGGAATACTATAATGCGTATCTAAGTGTAAACCATTACTCAGTACTAAAGTAAATCGTTCGGAATTGCTACATCACCGCAAGCCACGTGGTGTGGACGTTTACGACAACTTCACAACTCTTCACAATTCCTTATAACTGTGTACATCAATTAATCCAAAATCCGTTAGTATAGCAAGCCACGTGGTGTGGACGTTTACTACACCAAGAGATCTTTATAATTGACTCCCAATTACTTGATCCATTCGATCTTGTAAATCAAGACGCGGAGAATCATAAGTGAAACTCGAAGTTTCTTACCAGTGATTCACCATGCGAACAACCCTATCTCTCATAAATGAGGGAGCCGAGCAGACAATCGATCCACCTTCAAAAGGATGGTACGAATGTCTCTAATTTGTGTCCTCGACATGACCAAGTGGCTTTGGCTCCATTCCACTCCCTGGGGTGAGAATGAGTCGACTTGAAATCAGTTTTGGAAAGACAAATTAGGCATTGTTTGATAAACTTAATCAATGTTTCTCGTAAGAGGAATTACAAGAACTCTCCTCCAATAACTTGTCTATATAAACTTCAAAAGTTTATAAAAGTCACCAAGAGAGTAGCAATGGAGACCATGGGAATGTTTCCATTCCCTCTCCCACTTAGCTTTTTACAATAAAGGGATACGCTATCTAGTGCATAAAGTAAACACATATAGCATGCATACATGTAATAAAGCACATAGTATTATCACATAGTCAAAATAATACTAGAATATTATTTTCCGACTATTATGGCTTTATCGCATCCCCGTACGCATCTTTTAGTCTTCAGTCTTTGTTCTTGAATGCTCCATGTGACGAGAATATTAATCCCAATATTTAAATCTATTTATTTTTAATAAATCCAAAAGATACTTAATTAATAATAATTAAGTCAATTGAATAAATCAAAAATAAAATTAAATATTATTAATATTTTTTATTTATTTTATTTTCCTTTTCTATTTCATTAAATCTCTAGAATATTCTATCCAAGACCCACTTGTAATATTCTAGAAGACTTTCATAATGAAATAAGGAAATAAAATAATTTAGGACTCTTCTACTTTCCATATTAATTAGATTCCTAATCCATGAACATTTCCATAAAATAGAAATAATCAATTAGGAATCCTAATTAATTCCAAATTGATTCTTTTCCTATTCCATGAGAGATCCAAAAAATAGGAATACTCAAAATAGGAAAAACCCGAACCAATTAGGAAAGTAAATCACCGGACCGAGATAGCATGGGGTGGGGATCCCCACGCCATCATCGACCGCCGCCTAGGAGGTGGCCGGCCACCATCGCCGGCGGCTCCTCCATGCAAGGGTCGATCGATCCTCATGGATCGACCATGGGGATGGTCGATCCGAGCCCTAATCCCTCACGATCATCTCCTTCGTCACACGTCTTCTCCGGCGGTCGTTTCGGCATCGATCCAACGCAAAATAAATTACAAATTTAATTTTACACTATCCAGTATCGATTCTATACATGAAATAGACCCTATACAATTTCCGGAAAAACGTAGAATAATAATAATAACCCTAAATTCGGTCAACCCCCGAATTTTTACTATTACAAGCATTCACCACCAAAAACGAATCTCGACATGTCCGAGAGTTTAATCAATCCAACAATCATGACAAAATAAATTAACGAATAATAAATTAAGCCATAATAGTCGGAAACCCTGCAAGGTAGAACAATTTTATCGAAAATACCGCGAATTTAAACCACGCTCTGATACCAATTGTTGTAATTCGATATCCTGGGCTATTAAAATTTGCGGAAACCATAGCCCGATCAAAAACCCTTCGTCGGAGATCACACAAACACCACGTACGAGCCGGAGCAGGAGCCGAACGCACGACACGTCCGAAACCGCGCGCGTCCCCAGCCCGAACCCCCGCACGCGGGGTTCGCGCGATCGAAGGGGTCGATCGCTCAAGGAGATCGACCGGGGCTGCCCAGCAGCCCGAGCAGCCCCCCGCGGCGAGTCTGGCGACTCGCCGCCATTGGGGCGTCGGTCCGACCAGCGGACAGCCGCGGGGCCCAGCCCTCGCGGCTTGCGATCGATCAGGGTGATCGATCGCATCCCCGGCTCCCAGCCGGGGTTCGACCCCTCCCCTTGCCGAAACCCTAGGCGGCGATTGGCATGGTCCGGTGGTTTCACCACCACTATGCGATCGACCGTCTACTCCGGGGTTCGATCTTCGGATCTTGCGTTCACGGTATTTCACGATAAATAAAATCGAATAAAATCAAGGGCGTTTAGATTTCATACCTTCGATTCGTTGTTCGGAGAAACGAAATCAAGATGACCTTTGAATCTTCCCACGTATTCCTTGCACTTGTTCGAACGTCGGGTGGGCGACGATCCTCCGAACTCTATGGATCTACTTCTCTCTACTTTCTCTCTCTAGAAGAATTACGATCTTCAAGTTATGAGAATAGAGAAGACCATGTAGTGCTTTTATAGGCTACGTAGGGGATCTAAAGGAGGTGGAATATTGGGCTTCCAATATTAATGATAAAATTGAGCTCAAGCCCAAATATATTAATCCCATTAATATTAATTAATTTATTTTCCACTATATAAATTAATTGCACTCCCAATATTAAACCATATTATATCCAATAATATTTCTCCGGTAGTATTATTTATTCCGTGTATTTAAGATTTAAATATCCATGAATAAAATTTATTTATTGCTTAATAAATTTATTCATCTCTTATATCCGAGAATAGTACCACTCAACCTTATTTATTATGCGGGAACAAATCCACTCGCGAGGTTTACATAATAAATCCTTATGAGCTCATCTCGGGGATATTATCAACCCTTCCGGGATACACTGCCCCGTCAAGAATTCACGGCGTGCCATATATAAAATATAGTGACCCAACTTAACCGGTAATTGACCCAATAATAAAACCGGTCAATTCCTTTGGAAAATCAAAGTCACTTATATTAAATATACACACCCGCAATTGTATCGGGGATTAAGAATAAAATACACTGAGATTTAAATCAATTATCACAGAGCAATCCTAATTGATAAATCTCAATCGATCCGCTCAATACACCAAGTGTACAAGTGTGATAAAATAATCAAGACAAATTATTTTCTCTCTCACACAACGACTATACCGATGGATTGGTCCGTGTCCATCTAGGTCGTGAGCAACTGTTTGATTAAATACGAGTAACCGATAGTATGATCTTCTGTGTGGGCTCGCACACCATACTAACTACAACGTATATAATCTAGGACTATAATTTGCATATATTTAATTAACAATAATTAAAAGCAAATGAATGCTTATTTATTAATAGATTAAATGCTATGACCGGGAGTTTCCGTTACTTAAATCTAGACATTAAGTACACAACTCCAACAACACCCTCCTCCACCGAATGAACTCACAAATCACTCTCCTACACCATATGTACACATCTCCACACTTCCCTTTTAACAACAGTACACATCTATGAATACATGTTCTCGATAGGCTTTATTATATTTAATACTCCCCGCTTTTTACTTATTATTATTCTTATATATATATATATATATATATATATATATATATATTTTTTTTTTTCTTCGTTTTTGTTCTTTTTTTATTTTTTTTTCTTTTTGCTTTTTTTATTTTATTTTCATCCCTCATCAATTGTTTTCACAACTAAAGAGTATTCGTTTTTTTATTTATTTATTAGGGAGTAAGCTTTTTCAATCATACCTAGCCTTAATACGAGAAAACATGTTTTCAATATATCACAATCCCCGAATAAACCTCACACAACAATCTCGTAACCCCTCATAATCTCACATCGCTCGTGGAACACTCGGTTACAAGAAAAAGGCACCATGTAGGCTCAAAAGGTTAACTAGGGAGTCCCTCGACGGGCACGGTCATTTTTGAGGAATTTATAAATGTGGAGGTAATCCTAGCAATCTCATACGTCATTTTCTCATTCTTAACAATGGCAAAGTAATTTCCTATTCATGCAATGTCACAACAAAGTTTAATCATCCATTCTCGAAACAATTCCAAAGAAATCTCATGTTCAACACTAAAGGAATATCATAAGTACTCTCCAAAGAAAATAGGCTCAAAAGCTCACATATATAGCAAGTAAAAACTCATATATATCATAACTCATTTCCTCGACACACGACAATTAGTACAACCTACAAACCAAGTGAAAGCAACAACTTAACCTTATCCACATGCAAACACTACCACATTCGGGACAAAACAATTTCATTGAGCGTAGACAAATAATCCCCAATACAAATAACACATAAAAACAAGACACAAACTACAAACAAGAAATAAACACACAAATATATACAAGACTCAAAATAAAATAAAATAAAAATAAAAATAAAAACACGAAAAGAAAAGCATACCTAGGTCGTGACTAGCACGACCTATCTCATATGTCGGGTGGTGATTGTTGTGGTGGCCACACCATCGGTGTCAGGGAAGCAATAAACAAACAATTAAATCTCGTTGATTCTAAGAATACCCGAGAATTAAAACATCAAACTTTCGTTCTGAAGAATACCGAAACCTGATAAAAACCTCAACAGAGGAACCTTTTTATTTCATATCAAAACAACTGCGTAATTAAATAACAAAAGCGATCTTTGACTATTATATCTGCATCATTGTCCCACGAGCAAATGCTTCCCGCCAAGCACGATTCTCTTCTACAATAGGAGCAAGTTTATCGTACTACATTTGGTCCCTCTCCTTAATGAATGAACGAGTCGATTGTTCGTAATATTGCCTCTCGGTAGACATCCGGTTGACCGAAGTCGCATCATCAACCGCAAAGGTATCCAACCTTGCGTTCATCGCATCAAAGCCCGCGTCATTTGCATTCAAGATGGCTTGTAGATCGTCGGGATGCATCCGGCTCGTACTCCCGTCAGTCGTACTCGTGTTCGTTCCGGCTTGTGGAGGGTTGTTCCAGTCTATCCTGGGGTTCGTCCATTCTCCCACTTTGTTACGTTGGAGCCTTTGTTCTTCATCTTCATCCAATGCCGCTTGCCAAACCGGATCCCTCATCTGTACATCTCCTTGAGCATCCACATTTCCTTCCGGATCAATTTTCAAGTAAGCATAGAATCCACATTTCCTCCGCAAATCGATCAAACTCCTCATCGGCATAATCTTCCGGGTTGTCGATCATCCCTTGCTTTACGCCCTCTCGGCACCTCTTTCTAAAATTTGATTGTTCATCTCTACCCTTGAGTCGTGCGTGATGCGGAATAAACAATTTCGACATTATCAAGCCGCTCGATTCGAACTCCTTCATATCTAATTTCCTCGGCACTTCCCAAGGCTCCCCGTTGTAAGCTCCCGGATCATTATTGTCAACGACTTTGAAGTGTATAGCAAGGAGTCGTGCAAAATGAAATAGTGATCCTCGTTCGGCCGAACCCCTTGACACATCCCTGATCTTCTCCCAAACAGCCATGTAAGGACTAGCTCGATATTCCTCCATTACCGAATAAAGTAGCGTAAGTTCAATGTTGCTTACTTTGTTCCCTTCTTTCTTCCCGAAAATGTTATACGTCATAAATTTGTGTAGGATACACAAGATCGGGTCTTTGAAAGTAATCGCTCGGCCGTTTATTCCCTACTCTTGTTTCACCGAAGTCAACATCTTCTAACGCATATCATTAAGTTGATCTTGTGCATGTCTAATAACGACATCTGGCCCAAACTCAAATCCGAAAACCTCTTTCATTACATCCTCCGTGATTTCATACGTCGTCTCCTTTAATCGGCAAGTACAACGAGTCGGAAGATTATTTTCTTCGATTAACTTGAAAGTACTCAACATCTCAAGACCAAGCTTTTTCGAATACCAGAAGTCCATATTTGCAAATTTGTCCATCGAAAGAGACTTCAAAAATTTCTCGGTTCCCTCTCGGACTTCCATGATGTCAATCACATCCCAATCAAGTGGTCGAAGGTAGACATGGTCTCCTTTTATAAGCATTGCCTTATAAGCATCACCCTCAGACTCTTCGTAAATCGGAAATGGGGCCCCGTATCGAGCCGAAATGTCCCGTGGATTCGCCGGGGCTGCCGGAGCTTGAGTGGATGTTGATGCTCTTCCACTACTCCTCGTGGTACTTACAGTAGGGATAGTAGCTTTCTTCTTTGGTGCCATGACAATCGGAGAAGAGAAATTTGAAAAACTTCACTCGGAAATTTCCTCAAACACCTTGCATGCGCCTAAGAACTTGATGAATTTCTTGGATAATTGTTTGATCCTTGCCTAACCACCTGCACATCAATGTTCACGAGATAATAGATAGTGATTAATGCAAAAAAAATTGAATAAAAACATTAGAGAAACGAGAGAGTAATTCGCCCAAAAGAGAAAAAAAAATATGGAAAAGAAGGTTTGAAGAATAAACTCCCGCTGCCCACTCCCCTTTTATTATTTTGATTTTTGTAATTAATTATTTTTTTTTTTAAATGTGGGTAGCGACCGCTTGGCATGGGGTAGCGGTCGCTACCCCCTTCCAGTCCCCAATTCCACCAAAACCAATGATCAATCAATGTCTCCCCAAACGTTCCGGGTAGCGTTACCCCCAGCGGTCGCCAATGCTGATGTACACATTTTTCCCGGTTTCATGATTTTTCTCCGTTTCTTCGATTCTTTCATCCTCCGAGCCCATCCAAGTCACGAAACCTTTATTATGCTCAGTTTATTGTCCAGAGCTAGACTTATTCTCATTTCCAAGTTCAAATGTCAATTTCCTCGAGCCGAAAAATCTCGACATTTTCGATTTTCGACCTTTTCGACTCTCCTTCATAGTAATGTTTCACTAGATGTCCATTGACCTTGAACTCATGTTCATCACCTTCCTTCTTCAATGTGACGGACCCATTATCGTGTATAGTCACCACCTCATACGGACCAACCCACCTCGATTTTAGCTTTCCCGGAAATAATCGTAACCGAGCATTGAACAAAAGAGCTTTCATCCCCGGTTTTAAATCTTTCTCGATCAATTTTCGGTCATGAGTCTTCTTCATCTTAGCTTTCGAGATCACAGCATTTTCATATGCCTCATTACGAAGCTCCTCAAGCTCCTCGATTTGCAACGACCTCTTGAAAAGTTTGTTGCAAAAGTTTGACCCTCCATCACTAATAATCGCTTTTGGAAAACCAAATCGAGAAATGATATTCTCCTGCACAAACTTCAAAACAACATCAGCTCCACATGTTCGAGTAGGGATTGCCTCAACCCACTTCGACACGTAGTCAATGGCTAACAAGATATACTCGTATTTGTTAGCATTAATAAAATGACCCATGAAATCGATGCCCAAACATCAAAAATTTCACACACAAGATTTACTTGCATGGGCATTTCGTTCCTTTTACTAATGTTACCAATACGTTGACATCGATCACAAGAAAGCACAAAGAAATGAACATCTTTAAATAAAGTAGGCTAGAAAAAACCCGATTGTAGAATCTTAACTCCGGTCTTCCTACTTGCAAAGTGTCCACCAGATGCGTCCTCGTGGCATTCTGAGATTATAGCTCCCTGCTCCCCTTCTGGTACACATCTTCTCAACAAATTGTCCTTCCCAAGCTTGAACAACAAAGGATCATCCCAATAGTAATACCTGGGGCATTGCAAAGCCCAAATGGCATCCTCTTCCATGCAAATGTTCCAAAAGGACTCGTGAAGGTGGTCTTCGATTGATCCTCCGGTGCTATGAAGATTTGGTAATAACCTGAAAGTCCATCAAGATAATGAAATAAGAAATTACCTGCAAGTTTATCTAGCATTTGATCAATAAAAGGTAAAGGAAAATGATCTTTTTTCGTAGCGGCATTTAGCTCCCGGTAATCCATGCACATTCTCCAACCGGTTCTTTCTCGAGCAGCAATGAGTTGACCCGCTTCGTTCTCTTCAACCGTGATCCCTCCTTTCTTCGGAACCATGTGAATCGGTTATACCCATTCACTATCCGCTGCCGGTACAATCAAACCACCACCATGTAGCTTGATAATCTCTTTCTTCACAACAATACTAAGAAGTGGATTAATTCGTCTTTGGGGCTGCCTTTTTGGAGTAGCATTCTCGACCAAATTAATCCGATGCATGCACATAGAATGACTGATTCCCTTCAAATCCTCAATACTCCAACCAATAGCCGCCTTGTTCTCTTGTAAAACTTCAACCAATCTCACCTCTTCTTCAACAGTCGACTTTGATGAAATAATGACCGGCTTGTTCTCACCTTCTTCCAGAAATACGTACTTGAGGTTAGGAGGCAAGTCTTTCAACATCAACTTCACACTTTTTGTTGGTAACGAAACATCCTTCTTTCGGTCTTCTCCCTCCACTCTCAAGTCGACAAACCGTGGAGCTTGTTCATTCTCTTCTAACTCTCCCAAATCGTCATCTCCAAGCTCCACTTAATTCTCTTCCTTTATCTCCAAAGCTTGCATGGTCAATGTATCGATAACATCAACAAACGAGCATTCTTCCATCAACGTTGCAGCTGGAGCCATGTTCTTCTTTCGAACCGAAATCGATACCGTTTCTCCAAGTACCGACATTTGGAGTTGCCCCTTCTTCACATCGATTAAAGTATTGGTAGTGGCCATGAAAGGACGTCCCAATAAGATAGAGTGATCTTGGGAATTCTCCGGAATGTCACCAACATCTAACACCACAAAGTCAACCGGAACTATCAACCCTCCGACTTCAACTAAAATATCTTCAACAATTCCTCTCGGATACCTCACCGATCGGTCGGCTAATTGAAGACAAATCCTCGTCGGCTTCAAGTTATCAAGCTTCAATTGGTCAAATATAGCCGACGACATCAAGTTTATTCCGGCTCCCAAATCTAGCATACCGGATACCTCATTTCAGGCCCCAATCACAATCTTGATCACGAAACTTCCCGGATCACTCTCTTTTGGTGGCACTTGGTGTTGCATCACGGCACTTGCACCTGCAAACAACAAAACTTTCTCGTTCTCCTCGAACTTTCTTTAATTAGAAGACAATTCCTTAAAAAATTTAACATAAGAAGGAATATTAGAAATCATATCGAGCAAAGGAACATTTACCTCAACCTTTGCTAGAAGATCGTATAATTGCTGAAATTGTTGATCCTTCTTCTTGTTCCTAAGATTGCTCGGATAAGGAACGGGAGGCTTGTACGGGTTCTTCGCTTTGTGAAGAACTACCTTTTCACTTCCGGCCTCAGCTTCTACTCTCTTTCTCTTCTTTCTTTCCTCTTCTTTCTCTTCGAGTTTGTCTTCCTCTTCTTTTTCTTATTTATCTTCCTTCTCCTCACAAACAATCTCCTCAATTTCTTCCTCATTTTATTCATCAAAAACCTCTGCACCTTTGTCTTTTTCAACTTCTTTACCCGACATCCTTACTTTGTTGTCTATTATCTTTCCCGACCTCAATACCGTAAGAGCTTTGGCATGGGATGGTTGACTTGGAAGTCTTCCCGACTCTTCTTTGGCTTACATCTTTCCAAGTGTTGTCGTCATTTGCCCCATTTGAGTGTTGATGCTATTAAGCACAACATCGTATCCTCCAACTTTCACCTCTAAATTGTCCATCCTAAAATCATTTTTCTCGGCATACTTCTTCATCCATTCTTCAAAATTATTGCTCGATGGTTGTTGAGGTGGCCTTATGGGCTGTTGTTGTTGAGTAGGAGCTTGATACGGAGCCCGGTATTGTTGGTTCGGTGCTTGATAAGTGATTAGTCGTTTTTATAGCAGCTAAAATCAAATAAAAATATTCCGAACTAGTTGCCGAAGCAACTCTCCCGAGTCGGTCTCTCGAGGAACACTACTATCGGTACTCGTACTAATATTCAAGTGGTTGCAAAAGAAAAGAGAGTAGAAGGTATAGCATAATGCATGGTGTGGGTTTGTTTTGTTTTTAAACTAAATTAACTAAGTACTAAAAACAAAAACCAAAGAGTAATAAACGAGGTTTAATTAATTAAGAGAGAAGCTAGAGCATCGGGTTCATCAAGTATAAAAGTCGGGATTTCAATTCATGAGAAGCAAATAAAAACCAAAATGTCTGTCACCGATTGATTCTAGCGAGTTCGATTAACCTAGGTCTTGTAATTGCTCCTATGCCTCTTACAATCTTAGAAATAATAAATTAGCTATTAATCGAGCGTCTTAGATGTGATCATGAATATCCAACCCTAATTCATACTTGAATTCCCCTAGCCCTAGGAAGATAATTAGCTACTCATGACTAGGTGTAAACAATAATCGATGTTATACGAATTCATAAACTAAAAGAACAAATAATTAAGAAAAACAAATAAACTAGAAGAATAAATAATCGAGCAAGAAGATGATAGCGACAAGTAATAAAAGCTGAAAATAAACCAAGGATGAAAGGAAAAATTCTTACTAGATTAATCGTTCAAAGTCTACACATGGATCGGTGCTAACCCCGATTTTTGTTCTTGAATCAAAAGCATGAAAAGCGATATGAAAACCTAGGGAATCGAGTCTCGAGTCTTCTCCAAATGTGCAGAAAATTAAATTAAAAACAGCGTAATTGTTTCTTTGGGTCGAAACCCTACTTATAGTACAACGAATTCCGAAGTCAAACTTGGTCAATTCTGGACGCAACACCAAGCGAGCGCCTGGTCAGGGGGCGGCCGCTCGCGATGTGTGGCAGGCGGGCGGCAGGTGAGTGAGCAGCCGCTTGATGAGACTAGGCAGATTCTGGACACGAGGGCAGGCGGCCGTTTGGTCACCAGGCGGGCGCTTGGTGGCCATCGCGGGCGGCCGCTTGCATAGGAAGCGCCCGCTTGGGGGTACTTGCAGAGGGTCTGCCCAGGGAGGAAACGGCCGCTTGGGCAGCGGGCGGGCGCCTGGGGGTGATGGCTGGCGAGCGCTTGTAGGCCAGGCGGGCGCCTGGTCCTGCTGGTGTTCGGCTCTCTCCGTCTTTGCTCAATAACATCCGTTTCTTCGATCTTTTTCGCACAAGTATACTCAAATACCTGCACACTCAATCATAACAGCAAAACTACCACAAGACATGAGGATGGCACTAAATAGCGATATAAATAGACACAAGACGACATGAAAAATAAAGGGAAAACGACACAAAAATAGATAAATCAGTAAGGAGCTCGGTAAGGTGTGCTCGATGATTGACCTTGCTGAAAATTTTGCCTCGGTTGCCATTGTTGAGGTTGTTGCCTTGGTTGATAAGGATAATTAGGCCTTTGATTTCCTCCTTGTTGATTGTTGTAGTAGCCTCCTTGTTGGTTATACGGTTGTACCACCGAAGCTTGTACTTCCGAAATCACCATTTCACCTTGTTGTTGTGGTTGATATGGAACACATGCCATGTTCCCTTGCTCTCCAACCATGGGCTGCCCTTCAATCATCAAAGGAGCTTGCATTTGGGGCATCGGACAAGTAGCTGGTCCATGCCCTTGATATCCACACAAAGTACACACCTCCATTTGGTTCAAAAGGAGTTGTGTTTTCCGGTTCCCGTCCTCCATTTTGAAATCTTTGATTTCATTAGCCATCTCCTCAATTTTCAAGTTAAGGTTGCTTGCTTCTACTTCTGTAACATCGTTCACCACCTTACTTCTCGAGCTTTTCCTCCTTGAATTCCCAGCCATAGTCTTATATATGGTCACCATTTCTTCCGGAGATCGGTAAGTGATGTCACCTACGGCTTGATTATCCATGGACCCTTGCAAAGAATCTATCAAAGAGTCATAGAAAATTTGGTTAAGTAAGACTTGAGTAAAAGTGTGGTGTGGGCATTTAAGAAGTAAATCTTGAAAACGATCCCAAGTCTCATGAAAAAATTCTCCCAAACGACTAGTGAAACCACAAATTTGATTTCGGAAATCCGTCGTCTTATGGTGTGGGAATGATACGTACCTCGTTGATGGATTGAGCGGAAGAAGAAGAAACGATAAAATTGGATACCTGGCGGATGATCCCAAACCTCTGAATCTGATTCGTGAAATCAATTAAGGACGGAACCCTAACCCCCAACACGCGATCGATACAGCAACTCGGGAATCGATGTATGACACACGAACGAAGTATGTATGCTTCGTTGATTCGTCGGTTGATCTCTTTTGGCACAATCGAAAAGAGAACGAAAAAGATGAGAGAATTAAACTCACGAATTAAATTAATTATGATCAAAGTTGTGTTCTAAACAAAGGGGTTCATAAGCCTTTATATAGGCTGACCTAAAAAGTAAAGGAAAAGGAAACAAAACATCAAAATTCGTCAAAAGGGTCGCGACGCTGAAAATCATGATTTCTAAACTCCGTGTCGGCCGACAATATGGGGATGTCGGCCGACATCCACTTGTCGCCCGACATAAAACTCTGTCGGCCGGCATTTAACCTGCGCTCGCGGGATATCCTTCGGTCGCGGTCTCGTCCTGCTGTATAGCCAACCCTTTTTCTGAAGGTGTCGGCCGACAGGCCTTGGTGTCGGCCGACACCAAGCCAATTTCTGACCCGAACTTCGCGGCGCGCCCTCGGCACTCGTCTGACCTCCGTTCCAGCTTCGTCTTCACGGTTCCAGCTTGAAACTCATCACCTTCAGTTGGTTCGGCCTCCTCGTATGTAATCAGGTTGATAAGGCTTGCCTTCTCCACATCACCGATGGGTTTCTTCAATAGCTCTTGCGCCCATACTTCTTGTATCAATGCCATCAAGCTCGCCTTGAACTTCTTGGCTCTCGAGCGCGTAACTGGTCCAGCTGGAACATGCACCGGGTCTTGTATCATCAACGTCTCTTGGGCTGCATCAGGGAAGAATTGACTCATGAACTCATCATATATGTCGTTCCAAGATTGGAGAGAGTTTGGTGGCAATGCTATCCACCAAGACTTTGCTTTGTCCTTCAATGTCATCGGAAAGAACCGACATCGCAACTCGTCTTCTTGAAGTCCATTCAATGGAAAAGTATGAATGGTGTTGTAGAAGTCACGGATGAAACTCAACACATCCTCGTTGTTATTCCCATGATACTCCGGTAGTTGGTTTAAATCCATCGGATTCACATTGTAGTTCTTCACCACTTCTGGTAAGTCGACACATGCCGGAGTTGCTCCAATAATAGGCCTTGTGATGTCACCTTGTTGAACTCGATGAGCCGCTGGATTTCCATATTAATTCCATTGGTTTGGTTGCATTCCATATCTGATGGAGTTGTATACTTAATGTCTACATTTAAGTAACATCTGAACTCCTTCTAAAGCATTTATCCTATTTAATAATAAACAATCATCTGCATTTAATGCAAACCATAGTCCTAGATTATACACGTTGTAGTTAGTATGGTGTGCGTCATCACACGGAAGATCATACTATCGGTTACTAGTATATAATCGAACAGTTGCTCACGACCTAGATGGACAAGGACCAATCCATCGGTATAGTCGTTGTATGAGTGAGAAAATAATTGGTCTTGATTATTTTATCATACTTGTACACTTGGTGTATTGAGCGGATCTGCTTGAGATTTATCGATTAGGATTGTCGTTGATAATCGATTTAAATCTCTGAGTATTCTATTCTTAATCCCTGATATTATTGCGGGTGTGTGCATATAATATTAGTGACTTTGATTTTCCAAAGGAATTGACCGATTAGAATAACCGGTCAATTACCGGTAAAGTTGGGTCACTGTATTTTATGTATGACATGCTGTGAATTCTTGACGGGAAAGCATGTCCTCGAAAGGGTTGATAATGTCCCCGAGATGAGCTCATAAGGATTATCATGTAAACCTTGCAAGTGGATTTGATCCGCATGATAATAAAGTTGAGTGGTACTATTCTCGGAATTATAAAAGATGAATAAATAATATTAGCAATAAATATAATTTATTTATCGACATTTATATCTTAAACATGCGGAATAAATAATACTACCGGAGAATATTATTTTGATATAATATGGTATAATATTGGGAGTGCATTTATATTTATATAGTGGAGTTAATCATATAATTAATATTAATGGATTAATAGATTTGGGCTTGGGCTCAATTTAATCATTAATATTGGAAGCCCAATATTCCACCTCCTTAAGGTCCCCTACGTAACCTATAAAAGCACTCCTATGGTCTTCTCTTTTCTCATAACTTGAAGATCACAATTCTAGAGAGAGAAAGTAGAGAGAGAAGGTGATCCATGGAAGCTTGATCGATCGTCGCCCACACGACGTTCAAGCTAGTGCAAGGAATACGTGGGAAGACTTCAAGGTCATCAATAGTTCTTCATTTTTCCGAACAACGAGAACGAGGTAAATCGTAAAACTCTCTTTATGATTTAATCGTTTATTTATCGTGATTATACCGTGAACCAAAATCCGAGAACGCGACCCATGTCGAGATTGAACCGGGCGGTGGTGATCGAAGATCACCGGACCGCCGGCGGCTCAACGGATCGACTAGAGAGGGGTCGAGGGGCGTGAGCCTCGGCTGGACGCCGTGACTCGATCGAGCACGATCTCGATCACCCGTGCACATCCAGCGGGCTGCTGGAGCAGCCCCGCTTGCGCGGCACGAGCTCCGCTCCGGCGGAGCGATCACCGCTCGCGCGGCGGTGTCTGCGGGCTGATCGCTAGCCACGGTTTGACCGTGGCTTGAGGGCGATCAGCGGGGCGTGGCTGGGCGTGCCAAGGGGGCTGCCAAGGGCAGCCCTAGGCGGCTGCCGTGTACAACCGCGAGCCCCACGTGGTGGCTCGACCGGACAGCCGCGGGCTATCCCCGCGGTTAGGGTTTCAGTTGGGTTTCTCCCCGTGGTGGTTCGTGTCGGGTTTCCGGCAACCGGGAGTCGATTGGAGTTGTTGTTCCGCAACTTTGACAACTCCGGATATTCGATCTCCAAAGGATTTCGGTCGGAATTAATTAGATAATTAATTTTATTTAATTTATTAATTCCGGGACACCGTTTTCCAACAATTGGTATCAGAGCGTTGGTTTTAGTTCACGGTATTTTTCGATAAATTGTTCTACCTTACAGGGTTTCCGATTATTATGGCTAGATTTAATTTTAATTAATTAATGTCATGATAATATTGCTCTTGATTATTAAACTCTCGGTGATGTTGATATTCGTTTGTGTGGTGAATGCTTGTTCTTATTTTTCCGGGAATTGTATGAGGTCGATTTCATGTAGAGAATCGATACCGGATAACGTAGTAATAATAATTCATTTTACGTTGGATCGAGGACGAAACGACGACCGGAAACGTGTGACGGAGGTGACGAAGAGAGGGTAGGGCTCGGTTCGGCCATCCCCATGGTCGAACCATGAAAGGATCGACCCATGAGGTGGCTCGCCGGCGACGGTGGGCGGCTCCTCTCGGTTGGGGGTCGAAGAGGCGGACATGGGAATCCCCAACCCATGTTCGTCTAGGCCAAGATCCTATTCCTAATTTGATTCGTTTATGGGAATTTTTATGGATTAGGAAAAGAATTATTTTTCCTAATTAATTCGGTTTTCCTAATTTGATTATTCCTATCTTTGGGAATTTTCATGGATTAGGAAAAGAATTAATTTAGAATTAATTTGGTCTTCCTAATTGATTAATACTATTTTTGGGAATTTTCATGAATTAAGGAAGAGAATTAATTTTGGAAGGATTAGGAGTCATAAATTAATTTTTCCTTATTTAATTATTTCTTTATGGAATTTTTAATGGATTAGGAAAGGAATTAATTTGGAAGGACTAGGAGTCCTAAATTATTTTATTTCCTTATTTCATTATGGAAATCTTCTAGAATATTCCAAGTGGGTCTTGGATAGGATTCTAGAGATTTAATGGAATTAGAAAAGGAAAATAAAAATAATAAAAATATTAATAATATTTAATTTTATTTTTGATTTATTCGATTGACTTAATTTTCGAATTAAGTAACTTTTGGATTTATTAAAAATAAATGGATTTAAATATTGGAATTAATATTCCCGTCACATGGAGCATTCAAGAACGAAGACTAAAGACTAGAAGACGCATACGGGGATGCGATAAAGCCATAATAGTCGAAAAATAATATTCTAGTATTATTTTGATTATGTGATAATATTTTATGTGCTTTATTTCATGTATGCATGCTTATGTGTATTTATTTATGCATTAGATAGCGTATCCCTTTGTTATAAAAAGCTAAGTGGGAGAGGGAATGGAAACATTGCCATGGTCTCCATTGCTGTTCTCTTGGTAACTTTTATAAACTTTCGAAGTTTATATAGATAAGTTATTGGAGGAGAATTCTTGTAATTCCTTTTACGAGAAACATTTTGATTAAGTCTATCAAACAATGCCTAATTTGTCTTTCCAAAACTGATTTCAAGTCGACTCATTCTCACCCCGGGGAGTGGAATGGAGCCAAAGCCACTTGGTAATGTCGAGGACACAAATTTGAGACTTTCGTACCATTCTTTTGAAGGTGGATCGATTGTCTGCTCGGCTCCCTCATTTATGAGAGATAGGGTCGTTCGCATGGTGAATCACTGGTAAGAAACTTCGAGTTTCACTTATGATTCTCCGCGTCTTGATTTACAAGATTAAATGAATCAAGTAATTGGGAGTCAATTATAAAAGTCTCTTGGTGTAGTAAACGTCCACACCACGTGGCTTGCTATACTAACGGATTTTGGATTAATTGATGTAGACAGTTATAAGGAATTGTGAAGAGTTGTGAAGTTGTCGTAAACGTCCACACCACGTGGCTTGCGGTAATGTAACAATTCCAAACGATTTACTTTAGTACTGAGTAATGGTTTACACTTAGATACGCATTATAGTATTCCTCCCCACGAGGTTACGCTATAAGTGATGTATGACCGAAGCAAATCTATTTGGTAAATCATTTGGGTAGGTAAACGTCCACACCACGTGGCTTGCCATATCTGATGGGATTTTAGATGCGGTTAGTGATTTAATGATATTATTTGAGGGAGATAATATCGGAGATTAAATTGATTGTTTGTATTATGTGCTTATAGGTTAGAAATGACTTTGCCCTACTATGTGATATACGATAAGGCATTTATACTCAATGACCCTTAGAATGTTGATTGGAATCGAAATCTGGACAATGTCCTAACTGCTGAGGAGTACAAGTATGTACTTCGTGTTCTTTGTCCTCCCGTGTCAAGAAATGGTTTTGAACCTATGTGCTGGAGTAGTATACTTAATGTCTAGATTTTAGTATTCTGAACTCCTTGTACACTTTCATTTACCTATTAATAACGAACATTCATTTGCTTTTAATTATTGTTAATTAAATATATGCAAATTATAGTCCTGGATTTTATACGTTGTAGTTAGTATGGTGTGCATGGGCACACAGAAGATCATACTATCGGTTACTCGTATTTAATCGAACAGTTGCTCACGACCTAGATGGACACGGACCAATCCATCGGTATAGTCGTTGTGTGAGAGAGAAAATAATTTATCTTAATTATTTTATCACACTTGTACACTTGGTGTATTGAGCGGATCGCTTGAGACTTATCAATTAGGATTGCTCTGTGATAATTGATTTAAGTCTCGGAGTATTTTATTCTTAATTCCTGAAAGAATTGCGGGTGTGTATATTTAATATAAGTGACTTTGATTTTCCAAAGGAATTAACCGATTTAATTATTGGGTTAATTACCGGTTAAGTTGGGTCACTATATTTTATATATGACATGCCGTGAATTCTTGAAGGGACAGTGTATCCCGGAAGGGTTGATAATATCCCCGATATGAGCTCATAAGGATTTATTATGTAAACCTCGCGAGTGGATTTGTTCCCGCATAATAAATAAGGTTGAGTGGTACTATTCTCGGATATAAGAGATGAATAAATTTATTAAGCAATAAATAAATTTTATTCATGGATATTTAAATCTTAAATACACGGAATAAATAATACTAACCGGAGAAATATTATTCGATATAATATGGGTAAATATTGGGAGTGCAATTTTATTTATATAGTGGAAAATAAATAAAATTAATATTGATAAGGATTAATGGATTTGGGCTAGGCTCAATTTAATCTTCAATATTAGAAGCCCAATATTCCACCTCCTTTAGATCCCCTACGTAGACTATAAAAGCACTACATGGCCTTCATAAATCATAAGACAAGAATATCAATACTTGATAGTTCTAGAGAGTTGAAGGAGATCCATAGGAGTTCGATAGATCGTCGCCCACCCGACGTTCGAACGGAGTGCAAGGAATACGTGGGAAGATTCAAAGGTGTTTGATTTCGTTTCTCCGAACAACGAATCGAAGGTATAATATCTAAACTCCCTCGATATTTAATTGATTCGATTTATCGTGAAATACCGTAGAACGCAACATCCGAAAGTTCGAACCCGGATTAGACGAACGATCACGCGGTGGTGGCGAAGCCACCGGACCGCGGGATCGCCCGCTAGGGTTTCGGCGGGGCGAGGAGTCGAACCCTCGGCTGGAGCCGAGGGCTTGCGATCGATCATCGAGATCGATCGCTGGGCACGGGCTGGTGCCGTGCCCGACCCACCACGATGGTGGGGACCTCCCATGCGGCGGCGAGTCGCCGGACTCGCCGCGGGGCTGCTGTGAGCAGCCCACCCCAACCGATCGCGGCGGCGCGATCGGGATCGCATGAACCCCGCGACGCGGGGGTTCGGTCGGGGGCAGCCGTGCGCCTTCGGGTGCATGGTTTCCTCGGCTGGACTCCGTCGCGTTCGTCGGCGTTCGTGTGATCTCCGTCGAAGGGTTTTTGATCGGGTTATTGTTTCCGCAAATTTTAATAGCCCGGGATATCGAATTCCAACAATTGGTATCAGAGCGAGGTTTACGTTCGCGGTATTTTCGATAAAATTGTTCTACCTTAAGGGGTTCCGACTATTATGGCTTGATGATTATTCGTTTAATTTATTTTGTCATGATTGTTGGTTTTATTAAACTCTCGGACATGTCGAGATTCGTTTTTGGTGGTGAATGCTTGTAATAGTAAAAATTCGGGGGTTGACCGAATTTAGGATTTATTATTATGTTCATCGTTTTTCCGGAAATTGTATAGGGTCGATTTCATGTATAGAATCGATACCGGAATTGTAATTTAGATTATGTAATTTATTTTGCGATTGGATCGATGAATCGAAGACCCCGGTGAAAACGAAGTGGCGAGAAGACGAAGGGCCAGGGATCGATCAATCCCCATGATCGATCCCGAGGGGATCGATCGACCCACGGCCGAAGGTGGGCTGTCCGCGGGAGCCTCGGCCACGCCGGCCACCAGTGGTGGTGGCGCGTGGGCCGGGCGGCGGTGGCGTGCCCTAGGCGGCGGTCGGACGAGGTGGGGGTGGCGTGGGGTTCCCCAACCCATGCTACTCCTACCGGAAGATCCACTTTCCTAATTTGATTCGGATTTTTCCTTTTGAGTACTCCTATTTTTTGGGAACTCCCATGGATAAGGAAAAGAATCAATTTGGAATTAATTAGGATTCCTATTTGATTATTTCTATTTTATGGAAATATTCATGGATTAGGAGTCTAATTAATTTATTAATTTATTTCCTATTTGATTGTTCCTATTCTTGGGAATTTTCATTAGATGGAAATTAATTAATTATGGAAAGTAGAAGAGTCCTAATTTATTTTATTTCCTTATTCCATTATAGAAATCTTCTAGAATATTCCAAGTAGGATCTTGGATAGATTATTCTAAAGATTTAATGGAGTAGAAAAGGAAAATAAAAATAAATAAAAATATTAATAATATTTAATTTTATTTTCGATATATTCGATTGACTTAATTTTCGAATTAAGTAATTTTTGGATTAATTGAAAATGAATAGATTTAAATATTGGAAATTAATATTCTCGTCACATGGAGCATTCAAGAAACGAAGACTGAAGACTAGAAGATGCGTACGGAGATGGAGTAAAGCCATAATAGTCGGAAAATAATATTCTAGTAATTATTTTGACTATGTGATAATACTATGTGCTTTATTACATGTATGCATGCTATATGTGTTTATTTTATGCACTAGATAGCGTATCCCTTTATTGTAAAAAGCTAAGTGGGAGAGGGTATGGAAACATACCCATGGTCTCCATTGCTGCTCTCTTGATGACTTTTATAAACTTTTGAAGTTTATATAGATAAGTTATTGGAGGAGAGTTCTTGTAATTCCTCTTACAAGAAACATTGATTAAGTTTATCAAACAATGCCTAATTTGTCTTTCCAAAGCTGATTTCAAGTCGACTCATTCTCACCCCGGGGAGTGGAATGGAGCCAGAGCCACTTGGTCATGTAGAGGACACAAATTAGAGACCTTCGTACCATTCTTTGATAGATGGATCGATTGTCTGCTCGGATCCCTCATTTATGAGAGATAGGGTTGTTCGCATGGTGAATCACTGGTTAGAAACTTCGAGTTTCACTTATGATTCTCCGCGTCTTGATTTACAAGATTGAATGGATCAAGTAATTGGGAGTCAATTATAAAGATATCTTGGTGTAGTAAACGTCCACACCACGTGGCTTGCTATGCCGACGGATTTTGGATTAATTGATGTAGACAGTTGTAAGAAGTTGTGAAGAGTTGTGAAGTTATCGTAAACGTCCACACCACGTGGCTTGCGGTAATGTAGCAATTCCAAGCGATTTACTTTGGTGCTGAGTAATGGTTTACACTTAGATACGCCTTATAGTATTCCTCCCCACGAGGTTCCGCTATAAGTGATGTATGACCAAAGAAAATCTAATTGCTAAGTCGTTTGGGTGGGTAAACGTCCACACCACGTGGCTTGCCTTACCTGATGGGATTTTAGATGTGATTAGTGATTTAATGATATTATTTGAGGGAGATAATATCGGATATTAAATTGTTTGTTTGTTTTATGTGCTTATAGGTTAAGAATGACTGTGACCCCTCTTTGTGATATACTTAAGGATGAAAACTCACCGGTTCCATATAGTAATGATTGGGAAAGAAATCTGGACAATGTTCAGACTGTTGAGCCTTCCGAATCCACTATTGTCCCAACTGATGAGGACATTGAAAATGACCTCAAGGAGATGTTAGGACATAGTACGGAAGCCGGACTAGAGGTGATTGACATACTCATTAAGTTCAGTCCTCTTGAGGAATCGCTTAAAAACAATTTCAAAAGAGATGAACTGATAAGTATGATCAGAGAATCACAAGCTCTAGTGGCCAAGTTGGAAGTGCAAGCAAAGAAGCCCAGTGGTTGTGAACCACGGATTGGGAAGAGCAAGCCGCGAGGCAAATGCTTTCGATGCAAGCAGTCTGGGCACTGGAAGTCTGATTGTCCTCTCATCAAAGGTACGAAATTTTCCTTAGTCACTGAAACATTGTCAGCGGTGATATCTACCAGCACCTGGTGTGTAGATACGGGCGCCACTGACCATGTCTGCAATTCATTGCAGGGGTTCCAGGAAACCCGGAGACTTAGAGAGGGAGAGATCGTGGTCTACATGGGCAATGCCGCGCAGGTGGCGGCTGTTGCAGTGGGAGACGTTTACTTACGCTTTAGTAGTGATAGGGTTTTAGTTTTACGAAATTGTCTTTATGTACCGAATTTTAGAAAGAATTTAATTTCAGTTTCTAAGTTAATTCTGAATGGATATTCTGTTTCTTTTGATCACTCTGTGGTCATAAGAAGAAATATTGAGATTGTCTGTTCTGGTACATTGATAGACGATTTGTATGTTCTAAATCCTGAGTCTAACACGATGCAACTAACCGAGAGTAATAACACATCTACGAACACCAATAAGAGAAAGGAACCTTCAAAAATGAATCAATTATACTTGTGGCATCTAAGGCTAGGTCATATTAATTCGAATAGAATTCAAAGGTTGAAAGCTGATGGTCTCATCAGTGGTGTTGAAGGAGAGGACCTTCCGACCTGCGAATCCTGTTTGGAGGGTAAAATGACCAAGCGTTCTTTTTCTGGTAAAGGACGTAGAGCTGAACAAGTATTGGATTTGATTCACTCTGATGTATGCGGACCTATGTCTACTCAGGCAAGGGGAGGGTACGAGTACTTCATCACTTTTACTGATGATTACTCAAGGTATGGATATGTATACCTGATGCGCCACAAGAGTGATTCTTTTGACAAGTTCAAGGAATTCAAGGCTCTTGTGGAGAACCTTCGTGGTAAATCCATAAAATGCCTGCGATCTGATCGCGGAGGCGAGTACCTGTCTGGAGAATTCAAGGCATACTTGGCAGAGAATGGGATTGAATCCCAACTGACCTCACCATATACTCCCCAGCAGAATGGTGTGTCAGAAAGAAGGAATAGGACTCTTATGGAGATGGTGCGATCAATGATGAGTTACTCGGATTTACCTGTTATTTTCTGGGGACTTGCCTTGGAAACAGCGGCGTACATTCTGAATAGGGTTCCGACCAAAACGGTACCAACTACACCCATGGAGTTGTGCAGTGGGCGTAAGCCTAACTTGAAACACATTCGGATCTGGGGATGTCCAGCACATGTGTTGCGACAAGGCGCCGATAAGTTAGAACCTAGATCAGAAATACGGTTGTTTGTAGGATACCCCAAAGGAACTAAAGGTGGCATGTTCTATAGTCCTACGGACCAGAAGATCGTTATAAGTACTAACGTTCGGTTCTTAGAGGAAGACTATGTCATGGACCACAAGCCCAAAAGTGACATAATGCTTGATGAGTTGAGAGGTAACGAGGAAGACCTGGATACAGCCGAACCGAGTATAGATACACTGATGGAGTTGTATTCTAAATGTCTAGTTTAGTGCAAATACGGAACTCCTTATCTATACCTTAATTCGAGATATGATTCAAGCATGATTGCATTTAATGCAATAGTCCTTGATGTATACGTTGTAGACAGTATGGCGTGAGGAGACACGCGAAAGATCATACTGTCGGTTACTCGTATACTATCGAACAGTAGCTCACGACTTAGATGGACAGGGACAATCCATCGGTACGTCGTAGTGTGACTGGTAGATAGTCGGTCTTGACTATCATGTTACACTCGTACACTTGGTGTATTGAGCAGGACCACGGGAGGGCGTTCGATTTATACTAATCGAAGTAATCGAACTAGACCTCAGATATTGCGGATATGCGAATTCCTAATCCCTATATAATTATAGGTGCGTGTGTCCAATTCTCGGTTCTTTAATCTACCAATGAGTGAGACTAATTGATTAGTCAATATTCTCGGTAAATTGGGAATCGGAATTGTACACACGGCATGCTATAGATTATAGACAGGAAACCGTGTCCCGTTTATCGGGTTGATGATGTCCCCGAGATGAGCTCATAAAGTTTATCATGTAAACCCTGCAGGTGGATTCGTTCCACATGATAATAAGGATGAGTGGTACTAGTCTCGGATAATAAGAAACGAATTAATTTAATTATTAGTAATTAAAGTTAATTCGTGGACATTCGATATCTTAAACACGGGGAAAGTCGTATATGTAATTTCGGCGGAAATATTATTGTTGATATAATATTAAATTAATTTCGGGAATTCAATTATTATTTTTTAGTGGAGTGAATAATAATTAAAATTGTGGAATTTAATTAAAGGTTTTCTTTTAAGGACACCAGTTTAATTAAATTGCAATTTAGCCCCTAATTAATTTACCTAAGAGGTCCCTAGTGTAACTCTATAAATAACCCCCCCTTGCCTCTCTTAAACCTAAGAAACGCCGCAACTATTATTTCAGCAGAGAAATTAAATTGCTTAGCGCAATTATGTTTTTCTCTGTTTAAATAAAAGAGTTAACGCAGTTATTTTTTTGATGAAATTAATTGCTTAGCGCAATTATATTTCTGAGAGAGAAAAAATTATTCTTGCGCTGGTTTAGAGAAGAGAGAGCAGAAAAGGAGAATCCAGCAGATCGTTGCCCACTCAACGGCTGGAATCGGGTTAGAGGCATACGCTAGAAACGTCTAAGGTTTCAACAATTCGGCTTCTCCGAATCACGCGACAAAGGTATGAGATCGATCCCTAATTCCGCAATTATCGATCTCTAAATTCGTTAAAAATACATCGAACGATCGATCGGGTTCCGGGAGTCGTGGTACGTGTTCCTCGACTACTGGGGGGTCTAGGACCTCCGGAACGGTAGTCGGATGAGGAAAAACGACCCGGAAACGAGCCCGGAACAGCAACGTCGCGTTGCTGTTCGCGGACAAACGGCGGTCGCCAAAGGGCAAACGGCGGTCGCCGTTTGCAGTTCCTTTCAGCGACCGCTGGACTGCTTTCGGCGGTCGCCGAATTGATGCAGTCCAGTCCCGTTTCGCGCGGTTGTCCTTCGGGGCGATGGCTGGGCGTGAATCGGGTCAAGGGGTGTCGTGCGAACGAAGTAGCGACTTCGGAGGTCGACTGGGAGCGTTCGGATGTTCGAGCGATCGAACGAATGCCTCCCGGGTAGTCGATTTCCAACAATTGGTATCAGAGCCGGTTTTGTCGTTCGTTGTATTTTTGCGAGATTTGTTTTGCAGGTTCAAACCCGATTATTATGGCCATGTGATTGTGTTTGTGGTTTGTTAAACTCTCGGGCTTGTCGAGATCTTTGGTTTTTGAATTCGTTGCATGTTTGTAATAGTTAAAACGACGGGTTGAGTCGTTTAGGTTTTATTACGTTTTTCGTTTTATCCGGATGTATAGGATCGATCATTCTGTATAGGATCGATGCCGGAAGTAGCTAGGTTACTTATGTAATGTTGCTTCTACTTGGTGGATCGAGAAGAGATCGAAGGACGGACGAACGAGGGTCGAGAAGTCGAACCCGCGGCTGCTGAAGGGCAAACGGCGGTCGCCGTTTCTCAAACGGCGGTCGCCGTTTCGCTGGACTTCGGGCAGCAGCTCCGCGGGGGTTCGACAGACATCACGGATCGCTTGTCGAGGGCCCGGGATGATACTCCAGTGGGAGGGGTTCGTCTCTTGGTCCTTAGACGAGCCGGTGGTGGATCGAGACCGAGACGAGCAACGAGACGAAGATCCGAGAAGACGTGCATGGAAGATATTTAAAGGCCATAATAATCGGGGCCACGTTAAATGCTTTTTGTGTGTTAACGTGCTTTTATTATGCTTTATTTATTTTATGCATGTTATCCCTTTTCGTAAAATACTAAGTGGGAGAGGGATTGGAAACAATCCCGCGGTCTCCATTCTCTGTTTTGATAGTGATGTGTGTCACTTACGAGTTGGCTTTAGTGTCATCCTCCCTATCGGATAAAGTCGACACACAGATATCACTGGATCAAAATTCGAATTTAAAATCCACTTATAAAATTGAACAATTATATTTCTCAAAAGCAATGCCTAATCTGTCATTCAAAGACTAATTTCAACTCGACTCATTCTCACCCCGGGGAGTGGAATGGAGCCAAAGCGCTTGGTTATGTCGATGACACAGATTAGAGACATTCGAGTCATTCGATGACTAGATCGATTGTCTGGTTGGCTCCCTCACCTAGTGAGAGATAGGGCTCAATTGCATGATTGATCGCTGGTTAGAAACTTCGAGTTTCACTTACGAGATATCAAGCTTTGATTAATAAAATTGTGAAATTTAATAAATGTAAGAGTCAATTAACAAAGTTGTTTGTTTTAGTAAACGTCCACAAGAACGTGGCTTGCTAAATGGAAACAGGTACTTTGGGTTAATTGAGACTCTATGACATTTGAATAAGAAGGATTCAATTAATAAAGTTGTTTGTTTAGTAAACGTCCACACTAACGTGGCTTGCTAGATGGAAACGGAACTTTGGGATTAATTGAGGCTCGACAGTTATAGAAAGTCGTGGAGGACCGCATGTCAACGTAAACGTCCACAAGAACGTGGCTTGCGGTGGACATGTGGTTCCCGAGCGGTGGACTCAGTACTGAGAAATGGTACACACTTAGGTACGCTTTATAGTATCCTCCCCATCGGAGTCACTGCTATGATGATGTACGACCAAAGAGAAATCCAATCATAAAATCATTTGGACTGGTAAACGTCCACAAGAACGTGGCTTGCTATGTCTGATGGGATTTTGGAAATGATTGGTAGTTTAATGATATCACTTGAGGGAAATGATATCGAATTAAACTCATTGTTTGTTTTGTATGGTATTATTCCCATTAAAAGTCAACAAACTCACTGAACCTGTTTGTATGGATTGGAAAAAAAAAAAAAAAAAAAAACTTGGACATTATCCTAACTGCAGAGGAGTACAATTATGTACTCCAAGTCAATTGACCTGCTGAACCAAATGATACTTCCACTACTGAGGAAAGGAAGCTCATTGGAAATGGATCAAGGCTATGAGATGACGCGGAGCAACATTATGACTTTCATGTCAAAAGTGCTGCGACATCGGGATCATGCCATGACCATTACCTATGATATGATGCTTAACCTCAAGAAGTTTTGGTTATCAGGCTAGGACAGCCGGGCAAAGTGAAATGAGGCAACTCATGACGGCCATCATGTCGGAAAGAACGCCCGTAAGGGATCACGTTCTTAGAATGATGGGCTATCGTAATGAGATAGAGAAATTATCAAAGGGGTAACCCAGATTGATTTTGTGCTCCAGTCTCTGCCGAGAAGTTTTGAGCAGTTCCGCCTAAACTAAAATATGAATAAGGGGTCTTATTCATTGACGGAGCTCCTGATTGAACTTCAAGCGGCTGAGAGAATCTTTGAGGGTCCTCAAAGCACTTATGGCTGAGAGATTGACTCTTCCTAGGCTTTCGGGCAGCAAAAGGAAGAAGAAAATACGGAAACCCAGTGGGCCTAATATATCTGGACCACGGAATGGGACAAGCAAGCCCAAGGGGCAAGTGCTTCCGTTGTAAACAGTTTGGATACTGGAAGTTTTTAATTGTCCTCTCAAAGCAACTAGAAGTTAACTTCTCCTTAGTCACCGAAACATGCTTAGTGGTGTTATCTACCAGTACCTGGTGTGTGGATACGGAAACCACTAATCATGTCTGCACTTAAATGCAGGGTTTCCAGGAAACCTGGAGACTTAGATAGGAAGAAGTAATAACCTACATGGGCAATACTGTTAAGGTAACAGCCGTTGCAGTGGGAGATGTTAAATGTTTTTTTTAACGGTAGGATTTTAGTTCTAATAAATTGTCTTTATGTACCGGCATTTAGAAAGAAATTTCATTTCGGATTTCTAAATTGGCTTAGAATAGATATTCTGTTTCTTCTGATAGTTTCAGACTTGTCGGAGTAGGAAACGGGGATATTATCCATTCTGGTACATTGATAGACAATTTAATACTAAATATGTGTTCTTCCACGATGCAACAGACCGGAACTAATAACACATTGTCGAACCCCAATAAGAGTAAAGACCCTTCTAGGATGAATCAAATGTACTTATGGAATCTTAGGCTAAATCATTTTAACTTAAGTACGATTCAAAGGATGAAGCTGATGGACCACTCAGCCAGGTTGAAGGAAAGGACCTTCCAACCTTAGAATCATACTTGGAAGTTTTAATGACCGAGCAACCCTTTACGGTTAAAGGGAAAAGATCCAAGAAAGTACTAGAGTAGATTCGCTCTGATATATGCAGACCTCTTTGAGGAGTAAGGCATATTTATCAGAAAATGGGATTAACTCCCAACAGACTACACCATTTATGCCTCGGCAAAATAATGTGTTGTAAAGAAGGAATAGGACTCTTACAGATATGGGAAAGTAGACAATAAGTTATTCGGAGTTACCTAATTCGTTTTTGGGATATGGCTTGGAAACAGCAGCGTTTATCCTGAACTTGATTCTTTTGGAAACTTGTACAGATATTCGGTTGTTTATAAGATACCCTAAGAAAACGAATTGAGATATGTAATATAGTCCAAAGGACCAGATGTTCGTTGATTGAATCAACGTTCGGTTCTTAGACATGGACTATATATATATGCAAGATCACAAGCCCAAGAGTAGGGTAATACTTAATGTGCTTAGAGGGACTGATCAAGACTTAGAACCAGCCTAACTGAGTAGTTCACTACTGTAATCTTTAGTCACTAAAGACACACCGGAGCGTCGTCGTAGTGGGAGGGTTGTTAGACAACCCGACAGGTTCATGTTTATAGGTGAGTCTTCGGACTTGTTACCTGGAGAACATGAAGCCGAACCCTGGATCTATGACGAGACGCTGAAAGATCAAGATGCTCAGTCTTGGCAAAAGTCGATCAGGATTCTTTTGTCTTCACATGGAAGATGGAAGTCAAGACAGATTTCCTAAATCGAAGTCTTGACGGGGCCATCTGTGTGGGACAGCCAGAGAGATTCATCGAAAAGAGCCAAGAGCATTCGGTAAGCAAGCTTAATCAATCTTAGGATTGAAGGAAGCTTCAAGATCTTGGACACATGCGGACCTATGAGAAAATTCATTTCATGGATTTATTTAAGGCATGTTTAGGTCCTGTGTGTAAAAGAAGTGACAGAAAAGATGTGGTGTTTTCTCATTCTTTATGTAGACGACATCCTTCTGAATTGGCAACAATATGAAAGATGTTATCGGACATAAAGGGATGGTTGTCCGAGTAATTCAATGTAAGAGACTTAGGAGAAGTCGGGAATGTTCTTGGGATCAAAGTAATAAATGATCGCCAGAAAAGAACATAGAACTTATCTCGAGTCTCATACTTAAATACAATTCTTACTCGTTGCAGCATACAGAATTCCAAGAAAGGTCTTAACCTTTTTGATGTGGAATTCATCTATCTAAGGTTTTGTGTCTGACACAATAAAGGAGATAGATGAAGAGTAAGCAGTTCCCTGCACCTTAATGGTGGGAAGCTTAATGTATGTAATGCGATGCACGAGACTGATATCTACTATGCCGTGGGCATGGTGGTGAGATATCATAGTAATCCTTGGAAGGATCACTTGACTGATGTAAAGAACATGTTTAGGCTCCTGTAGAGGAACAGGAATTATGTTCTGAGTTACAAAGCAGTCAAGTTGTTTCCTTTGGACTACATAGAATTGAATTTCCAATCAAACAGGAACAGTCGAAAGTCGAAGTCAGGCTATGTGTTCTCACTGTGAAGTGGAGCAGTCACATGGAAGAATGTAAAGCAGCGATGCATTACGGATTATACCATGGAAACTGAAAGGATAACGGCCTCTGAGGCAGTTAAAAGGTCAGTGTGGCTCCAGAACTTCCTGAGGGACTTAGATGTGGTTTCTAGTTTACCCAAAGCTATTTTGAATAGCGGTATTGGCAAACTTGAAATGCCACGAGTCCACAGTGGGAGATAACACGTAGAGCGCAAGTACCACCTGATTCGAGAGATCGTCTAGTAAGACGATACAGTTGTCACCTAGATAGCATCGAGGGGATTGCCTGGTAAAACCCGTTCACAGAGGCACTTCCAGCGAAAGCGTTGGGAAGGCGTGATGAGGTTATGGGAATCTGATGTTTGGGAGAGGGCGACTAGACTTTTAGTATAAGTGGGAGATTGATGGAGTTGTATTCTAAATGTCTAGTTTAGTGCAAATACGGAACTCCTTATCTATACCTTAATTCGAGATATGATTCAAGCATGATTGCATTTAATGCAATAGTCCTTGATGTATACGTTGTAGACAGTATGGCGTGAGGAGACACGCGGAAGATCATACTGTCGGTTACTCGTATACTATCGAACAGTAGCTCACGACTTAGATGGACAGGGACAATCCATCGGTACGTCGTAGTGTGACTGGTAGATAGTCGGTCTTGACTATCATGTTACACTCGTACACTTGGTGTATTGAGCAGGACCACGGGAGGGCGTTCGATTTATACTAATCGAAGTAATCGAACTAGACCTCAGATATTGTGGATATGCGAATTCCTAATCCCTATATAATTATAGGTGCGTGTGTCCAATTCTCGGTTCTTTAATCTACCAATGAGTGAGACTAATTGATTAGTCAATATTCTCGGTAAATTGGGAATCGGAATTGTACACACGGAATGCTATAGATTATAGACAGGAAACCGTGTCCCGTTTATCGGGTTGATGATGTCCCCGAGATGAGCTCATAAAGTTTATCATGTAAACCCTGCAGGTGGATTCGTTCCACATGATAATAAGGATGAGTGGTACTAGTCTCGGATAATAAGAAACGAATTAATTTAATTATTAGTAATTAAAGTTAATTCGTGGACATTCGATATCTTAAACACGGGGAAAGTCGTATATGTAATTTCGGCGGAAATATTATTGTTGATATAATATTAAATTAATTTCGGGAATTCAATTATTATTTTTTAGTGGAGTGAATAATAATTAAAATTGTGGAATTTAATTAAAGGTTTTCTTTTAAGGACACCAGTTTAATTAAATTGCAATTTAGCCCCTAATTAATTTACCTAAGAGGTCCCTAGTGTAACTCTATAAATAACCCCCCCTTGCCTCTCTTAAACCTAAGAAACGCCGCAACTATTATTTCAGCAGAGAAATTAAATTGCTTAGCGCAATTATGTTTTTCTCTGTTTAAATAAAAGAGTTAACGCAGTTATTTTTTTGATGAAATTAATTGCTTAGCGCAATTATATTTCTGAGAGAGAAAAAATTATTCTTGCGCTGGTTTAGAGAAGAGAGAGCAGAAAAGGAGAATCCAGCAGATCGTTGCCCACTCAACGGCTGGAATCGGGTTAGAGGCATACGCTAGAAACGTCTAAGGTTTCAACAATTCGGCTTCTCCGAATCACGCGACAAAGGTATGAGATCGATCCCTAATTCCGCAATTATCGATCTCTAAATTCGTTAAAAATACATCGAACGATCGATCGGGTTCCGGGAGTCGTGGTACGTGTTCCTCGACTACTGGGGGGTCTAGGACCTCCGGAACGGTAGTCGGATGAGGAAAAACGACCCGGAAACGAGCCCGGAACAGCAACGTCGCGTTGCTGTTCGCGGACAAACGGCGGTCGCCAAAGGGCAAACGGCGGTCGCCGTTTGCAGTTCCTTTCAGCGACCGCTGGACTGCTTTCGGCGGTCGCCGAATTGATGCAGTCCAGTCCCGTTTCGCGCGGTTGTCCTTCGGGGCGATGGCTGGGCGTGAATCGGGTCAAGGGGTGTCGTGCGAACGAAGTAGCGACTTCGGAGGTCGACTGGGAGCGTTCGGATGTTCGAGCGATCGAACGAATGCCTCCCGGGTAGTCGATTTCCAACATACACCACTAGAACCTGCACCTAATACTGTCACTGTTAATACACCGGAACGTCGTCGTAGTGGGAGGGTTGTTAAGCAACTAGACCGATGGATTGGACTGGGTGAGTCTTCAGACTCTGGACCTGGAGTTCATGAAATCGATCCCTGGACCTATGATGAGGCGGTACAAGATATAGATGCGCCTTCTTGGAAGAAAGCAATGAAATCCGAAATAGAATCTATGGATTCTAATAAAGTCTGGGATCTTGTAGAACCACCAAGCGGCGTAAAGCCAATTGGGTGTAAATGGGTCTACAAGAGAAAGAGAGGATGTGACGGAAAGGTTGAAACCTTTAAAGCTCGGCTTGTTGCGAAAGGATATACTCAGAAAGAGGGAATCGATTATGAGGAGACCTTTTCGCCGGTAGCCAAGATAAAGTCAATCCGGATTCTCTTATCCATAGCGGCTCATATGGATTATGAGGTGTGGCAAATGGATGTCAAGACAGCTTTCCTAAATGGAAGTCTTGACGAGACGATTTATATGAAACATCCAGAAGGATTCATTGCTAAGGGGCGAGATCATCTAGTGTGCAAGCTTAATCGATCCATTTATGGATTGAAACAAGCCTCGAGATCGTGGAATCTGCGGTTTGATGAAGTAGTCCAATCTTTTGGATTCATTCAAAGCATGGACGAATCGTGTGTGTATTGGAAACGTGATGGAAAGAAGGTGGTGTTTCTCGTGCTTTATGTAGACGACATACTTCTCATTGGCAACAGTGTAATGATGTTATCAGACATAAAGGGATGGTTGTCTAGACAATTCGATATGAAAGATTTGGGAGAAGTTGGACATGTTCTAGGGATCAAAGTTATAAGGGATCGCCGGAATAGAACATTGTACCTTTCCCAGCAATCTTACATAAACACGATTCTAGCTCGTTTTAACATGCAAGATTCCAAGAAGGGTGATCTGCCCTTCAGTAAAGGAACTTATCTTTCTAAGGAGATGTGTCCTCAGACACAGAAGGAGAAAGATGAAATGAAAGCGGTTCCCTACGCTTCGGCTGTGGGAAGCTTAATGTATGCAATGTTATGCACGAGGCCTGATATCTGTTATGCGGTTGGCATAGTAGCGAGATATCAGAGTAACCCTGGAAAGGCTCATTGGACTGCCGTAAAGAGCATTTTCAAGTATTTGCGAAATACTAAGGATTATGTTCTGGGATACGGAGCAGACAATCTGATTCCTTTGGGTTACACAGATTCAGATTTCCAAGCTGATAAGGACCGGCGTAAGTCGACATCAGGCTATGTGTATACTTTGGGAGGTGGAGCCGTATCATGGAAGAGTGTTAAGCAAAAATGCATTTCGGACTCTACCATGGAAGCTGAATATGTTGCAGCCTCAGAGGCAGCGAAAGAGTCAGTGTGGTTCCTTAATTTCCTCCAGGACTTAGATGTGATTCCGAGTTTGCCCAAGGCTATGACAATTTATTGTGACAATAGCGGTGTAGTGGCAAACAGTAAGGAACCACGGTCCCATAGTGCTACGAAACACATAGAGCGCAAGTACCACCTGATTCGAGACATCGTCAAGAGGGGCGATGCAGTAGTCACCAAGATAGCTTCGGAGGACAACCTAGCGGACCCTTTCACCAAGATACTTCCTAAGGAAGTATATTTCAAGCACTTGGAGGGTTTGGGAGTCAGAAGTTTGGAAGATAAGACTAGACCTTAGTATAAGTGGGAGATTGCTGGAGTAGTATACTTAATGTCTAGATTTGAGTATTCTGAACTCCTTATACACTTTCATTTACCTATTAATAACGAACATTCATTTGCTTTTAATTATTGTTAATTAAATATATGCAAATTATAGTCCTGGATTTTATACGTTGTAGTTAGTATGGTGTGCATGGGCACACAGAAGATCATACTATCGGTTACTCGTATATAATCGAACAGTTGCTCACGACCTAGATGGACACGGACCAATCCATCGGTATAGTCGTTGTGTGAGAGAGAATATAATTTATCTTAATTATTTTATCACACTTGTACACTTGGTGTATTGAGCGGATCGCTTGAGACTTATCAATTAGGATTGCTCTGTGATAATTAATTTAAGTCTCGGAGTATTTTATTCTTAATTCCTGAAAGAATTGCGGGTGTGTATATTTAATATAAGTGACTTTGATTTTCCAAAGGAATTAACCGATTTAATTATTGGGTTAATTACCGGTTAAGTTGGGTCACTATATTTAATATATGACATGCCGTGAATTCTTGAAGGGACAGTGTATCCCGGAAGGGTTGATAATATCCCCGAGATGAGCTCATAAGGATTTATTATGTAAACCTCGCGAGTGGATTTGTTCCCGCATAATAAATAAGGTTGAGTGGTACTATTCTCGGATATAAGAGATGAATAAATTTATTAAGCAATAAATAAATTTTATTTATGGATATTTAAATCTTAAATACACGGAATAAATAATACTAACCGGAGAAATATTATTCGATATAATATGGGTAAATATTGGGAGTGCAATTTTATTTATATAGTGGAAAATAAATAAAATTAATATTGATAAGGATTAATGGATTTGGGCTAGGCTCAATTTAATCTTCAATATTAGAAGCCCAATATTCCACCTCCTTTAGATCCCCTACGTAGCCTATAAAAGCACTACATGGCCTTCATAAATCATAAGACAAGAATATCAATACTTGATAGTTCTAGAGAGTTGAAGGAGATCCATAGGAGTTCGATAGATCGTCGCCCACCCGACGTTCGAACGGAGTGCAAGGAATACGTGGGAAGATTCAAAGGTGTTTGATTTCGTTTCTCCGAACAACGAATCGAAGGTATAATATCTAAACTCCCCCGATATTTAATTGATTCGATTTATCGTGAAATACCGTAGAACGCAAGATCCGAAAGTTCGAACCCGGATTAGACGAACGATCACGCGGTGGTGGCGAAGCCACCGGACCGCGGGATCGCCCGCTAGGGTTTCGGCGGGGCGAGGAGTCGAACCCTCGGCTGGAGCCGAGGGCTTGCGATCGATCATCGAGATTGATCGCTAGGCACGGGCTGGTGCCATGCCCGACCCCACCACGATGGTGGGGACCTCCCATGCGGCGGCGAGTCGCCGGACTCGCCGCGGGGCTGCTGTGAGCAGCCCACCCCAACCGATCGCGGCGGCGCGATCGGGATCGCATGAACCCCGCGACGCGGGGGTTCGATCGGGGGCAGCCGTGCGCCTTCGGGTGCATGGTTTCCTCGGCTGGACTCCGGCGCGTTCGTCGGCGTTCGTGGATCTCCGGCGAAGGGTTTTTGATCGGGTTATTGTTTCCGCAAATTTTAATAGCCCGGGATATCGAATTCCAACACTATGAACGGGTAGATGGAAAAGAAGAAGCAAGATACGGAAACCCAGTGGTCTAGTTTTGAACCACGAGAATGGGGTAAGTATGCCGCAAGGCAAGTACTTCCGTTGCAAGCAGTCTGGGCACTGGAAGTCTGATTTTCCTCTCATAAAAACAAGTAGTAAACTTTTCCTTAGTCATTAATACATTTTCAGTGGTGATATCTACAAGCACCTGGTGTGTAGATACGGAGGCCATTGATAATGTTTTGCATTTGTATGCAAGGGTTCCAGGAAACCCGGAGACTTAGAAAGGAAAAGATCACCATCTACGTGGGCAATGCTGCGAAGGTGGCGGCTGTTGCAGTGGGAGATATTCATTACTTTTGAAGTAATGAAAGGATTTTATACATTGTCTTTATGTGCTTGAATTTAGATAGAATTTGATTTCAGATTCTAAAAGAAATGGATATTCTATTTCTTCTGATCATTCAATGATTTTAAGAAGAATAGATGATAATATCTGTTCTGGCACATCGGTCGACAATTTGTAAATATCAAATCCTAAGTCTGCCATGATGCAACGAACCGAAACTAGTAACACATTATCTAACACCAATAAGAGAAATGAACTTTCTAGGATGAATCAATTATACTTGTGGAATCTTAAGCTAGGTCATATTAATCCAAATGGGATTCAAAGGTTGAACAACTGATTGTTTAATCAGTGGTGTTGAAGGAGAGGACCTTCCTACCTATGAATCGATTTTGGATGGTAATAAGTGACCAAGTAACCTTTTAAGGTTAAAAGCTATAGATCCGGACAAGTATTGGATTTGATTCACTCTGATGTATGCGGACCTATGTCTTCTCAGACAAGAGGAAGGTACGAGTACTTCATCTTTTGAAGATTACTCGATATATGGATTTAGGTACCTGATGCGCCGCAAAAGCAAGTACTTTGACTAGTTCAAGGAGTACAAAGCTCTTGTGGAGAACCTTCATGGTAAATCCATTTGAATGCCTACGATCTGATCGTGGAGGCATATACCTATCTGGAGAATTCAAGGCATACTGATCAGAGAATGGGATTAACTTCCCAACTGACTATTCCATTTACTCCTCTGAGAAATGGTGTGTCAATAAGAAGGAAAAGGACTCTTATGGAAATGGTGAAAACGATAATGAGTTATTCGGACTTACCTTTATGTTCTAGGGATATGCCTTGGAAACATCGGCGCACATCCTAAACTTGGTTCTTAGAACCTCGTACGGAAATGCGGTTGTTTATAGGATATCCTAGAAGAACAAAAGTTGTGTGTTCTATAGTCCTAAGGACCAGATGGTCGTTATATGTTCTAACGCCCGGTTCTTAGAGAAAGGCTATGTGATGAACCACAAGCCCAAAAATGATGTGATACTTGATGAAATGAGAGAGAATAATCGAGACTTAGAACCAGCCGAACCGAGTAGTGCACCACTTGAACCTGCACCCTGTTATCACTGTTAATACACCGAAATGCCGTCATAGTGGGAGGGTTGTGAGACAACCGGAAAGATTCGTGGACTGGGTGAGTCTTCGGACTCGGCACCTGGAATACATGAAATCGATCCCTAGACCTATGATGAGGAAGTACAAGATCTAAATGCGCCTTCTTGGGTAAGGCGATGAAATCCGAAATAGAATCTAAGGATTCTAATAAAGTCTGGGTTCTTGTAGAACCATCGAAAGGCGTGACGCAAATCGGGTGAGTAGGTCTACAAGATGAAGAGAGGATGTGACGGGAAGGTCGGAACCTTCAAAGCAAAGCTTGTTGTGAAATGATGACATTTCGCCGGTAGTAATGCTAAAGTCAATCCGGATACTCTTAGCATCTCATATGGATTATGAGGTGTGGTAAAATGGTTTTCGAGACTGCTTTCCTTAAATGGAAGTCTTGACGGAACCATTTATGAAAAAACCAGAAGGATTCATTGCTAAGGGGCGAGAGCTTTAAGTGTACAAGCTCAGTCGATCCATTTATGGATTGAAGCAAGCTACAAGATCGTGGAACATGCGATTTGATAATCCGTTATGGATTCATTTAAAGCATGGACGAATCGTGTGTGTATTGGAAACGTGATGGAAACAAAGTGGTTTCTCGTGCTTTATGTAGACGATATTTTCTAATTGGCAACAATGTGAAAATGTTATCGTGCATAAAGGGATGGTTGTTCTAAACAATTCGATATGAAGGACTTAGGAAAGGTTGGACATGTTCTTGTGATCAAAGTTGTGATGGATCACAAGAGAAGAACATTGTACCTATCCCAAGCTTCATACATAGACACGATTCTGACTCGTGTAACATACAAGATTCCCAAGAAAGGTTTTCACCCTTCAGACATGGAATCTATCTATCTAAGGATGTGTGTCAAACACAAAAGGAGATAGAAGAAATGAAAGCAGTTCCCTACGCCTTGGCTATGGAAGCTTAATGTATGTTATGTACGAGACCTAATATCTGCTATGCCGGGAGCATAGTGGCGAGATATCAGAGTAACCATGGAAAGGAACATTGGACTACTGTGAGCAGTCGAGAAATTTCCTGTGGGTTACACAGATTCGGATTTCTAATAGCAGAGGGAAAGTTGAAAGTCGAAGTCAGGCTATGTGTTCACACTAAGAAATGGAGATCTCGAATGGAAGAGTGTAATGCAGTGCATTACGGACTCTACCACGGAAACCGAATAGGTAGCGGCCTTTGAGGCAGCTAAAGGATCGGTGTGACTCCGGAGATTCCTCTAGGACTTAGATGTGGTACCTTGTTTGTCCAATGCTATTGTGACAATAGCGGTGCAGTGAAAAACAAAGGAACCACGAGTCCATAGTGTGAAGATAACACATAGAGCATGTACCACCTGATTCGAGGTACCGTCAGCGAGGCGATATAGTCATTACCTAGATGGCATCGGGGACACCCTAGAGTACTCGTTCACTAAGGCCCTGCGAGCGAAAGCGTTCAGTAGGCACGTGGATGGTATGGGCGTCAGATGTTTGGGAGAGAGCGACTAGACCTTAGTATAAGTGGGAGATTGATGGAGTTGTATACTTAATGTCTAGATTTAAGTAACATCTGAACTCCGTCTAAAGCATTTATCCTATTTAATAATAAACAATCATTTGCATTTAATGCAAACCATAGTCCTAGATTATACACGTTGTAGTTAGTATGGTGTGCGTCGTCACACGGAAGATCATACTATCGGTTACTCGTATATAATCGAACAGTTGCTCACGACCTAGATGGACAAGGACTAATCCATCGGTATAGTCGTTGTATGAGTGAGAAAATAATTGGTCTTGATTATTTTATCATACTTGTACACTTGGTGTATTGAGCGGATCTGATTGAGATTTATCGATTAGGATTGCCGTTGATAATCGATTTAAATCTCTGAGTATTCTATTCTTAATCCCTGATATTATTGCGGGTGTGTGCATATAATATTAGTGACTTTGATTTTCCAAAGGAATTGACCGATTAGAATAACCGGTCAATTACCGGTAAAATTGGGTCACTGTATTTTATGTATGACATGCTGTGAATTCTTGACGCGAAAGCTGTTGGAAATCGACTACCCGGGATGCGTTCGTTCGATCGCTCGAACATCCGAACCATCCCAGTCGACCTCCGAAGTCACCACTTCGTTCGCTTAACAGCCCTTATCCCGAATCACGCCCAGCCATCGCCCCGGAGGACAACCGCGCGAAACGGAACTGGACTGCATCAATTCGGCGACCGCCGAAAGCAGTCCAGCGGTCGCTGAAAGGAACTGCAAACGGCGACCGCCGTTTGCCCTTTGGCGACCTCCGTTTTGTTCGCGAACAGCAACGTGACGTTGCTGTTCCGGGCTCGTTTCCGGGTCGTTTTTCCTCATCCGACTACCGTTCCGGAGGTCCTAGAACCCCCAGTAGTCGAGGAACACGATCCACGACCCCGGAACCCGATCCACATTCATGTATTTTCAACGAGAAATTAGATCGAATAAATAGCGGAATAGAGAATTCGATCTCATACCTCTCGGTCGATTGTTGAGACCTTAGATGCTTCTAACGTATGCCTCAGATCCCTTCTCCAGCCGTTGTGTGGGCAACGATCCGCTGGAGTTCTCCCTTCTGTACTTTCTCTATCAACAGCGTTAATATATCTTTTTCTCTCTGAGAGAAAAATATTAGCGCAAACTAATTTAATTTTACAGAGAAAAATTATAATTGCGTTAACGCAATTGTTTTTCTGAGTAAAATGAAATAGCGGCGAATGATAGGGTTTAGGAGAGTACGGGAGGGGATTATATATAGTGTTACGTTAGGGACCTTAGGATAAATTAATTAAGGGCTAAATTGAAATATTAATTAACTTGGAATACGTAAAAGCAATTCCTTAATTAATCGATTTCAATTTTAATTATTATTAACTCCACTATAAAATAATAATTGAATTCCCGAAATTAATTTTAATATTATTTCAACAATAATAAATCCGCCGAAATTACATATACGACTTTCCCCGTGTTTAAGATATCGAACGTCCACGAATTTATTTAATTACTAATAATTAAATTAATTCGTTTCTTATTATCCGAGACTAGTACCACTCATCCTTATTATCATGTGGAACAAATCCACCTGCAGGGTTTACATGATAAACTTTATGAGCTCATCTCGGGGACGTTATCAACCCGATAAACGGGACACGGTTTCCTGTCTATAATCTATAGCATGCCGTGTGTACAATTCCGATTCCCAATTTACCGAGTATCTCGACTAATCAAATAGTCTCACTCATTGGCAAGTTAAAGAACCGAGAATTGGACATACGCACCTATAATTATATAGGGATTAAGAATTCGTATATCCGTAATTCTGAGGTCTAGTTCGATTACGTCGATTAGTATAAATCGAACGCCCTCCCGTGGTCCTGCTCAATACACCAAGTGTACTAGTGTAACATAATAGTCAAGACCAACTATTACCCAGTCACACTACGACGTACCGATGGATTGTCCCTGTCCATCTAAGTCGTGAGCTTCTGTTCGATAGTATACGAGTAACCGACAGTATGATCTTCCGCGTGTCTCCTCACGCCATACTGTCTACAACGTATATATTTAGGACTATTGCATTCAAGTACAAGATAGACAAAATGCCGACAGTTTGATTAATAGATAATGAAAAACACAGATAAGGAGTTCCATATTGTCACTAAACTAGACATTTAGAATATAACTCCATCAATCTCCCACTTATACTAAATCTCTAGTTGCCCTCTACCATACATCCGATACCCATCCCCTTCACGTGTCTCTTGAACGCTTCCGCTGGAAGTGCCTTCGTAAAGGGGTCAGCCAGGTTATCCGCTGATGCAATCTTGGTGACAACCGCATCGCCTCTCCTGACGATGTCTCTAATCAGGTGGTACTTGCGATCTATGTGTTTACTCGCATTGTGGGCTCGTGGTTCCTTTGCATTTGCCACTGCACCGCTATTGTCACAATAAATTGTGATAGCTCTAGGCATTTTAAGAACCACATCCAAGTCCATAAGGAAGTTCCGGAGCCACACCGATTCTTTAGCTGCCTCAGAGGCTGCTACATATTCGGCTTCCATGGTAGAGTCCGAAATGCATTTCTGCTTAACACTCTTCCATGAGACTGCTCCACCTCCCAATGTGAACACATAGCCTGATGTAGACTTTCGCTGATCCTTATCAGATTGGAAATCCGAGTCTGTGTAACCAATAGGAATCAACTCGGACGCTTTGTAACTCAGAACATAATTCCTAGTCCTTCGCAGGTACTTAAGTATGTTCTTTACAGCAGTCCAGTGACCCTGTCCAGGGTTACTCTGATATCTAGCTACCATGCCCACGGCATAGCAGATATCAGGTCTCGTGCACAACATGGCATACATTAGACTTCCTACTGCCGAAGCATAAGGAACCTTCTTCATGTAATCTATCTCCTTTTGTGTTTTGGGACACATGTCTTTAGATAGATGAATTCCATGGCAGAAAGGTTAAGCACCTCTCTTGGAATTCTGCATGTTGAAACGAGCCAGAATCGTATCAATATATGAAGCCTGGGACAAGCTTAATGTTCTTTTCCGGCGATCCCTTATAACCTTGATCCCAAGAACATGCCCAACTTGTCCTAAGTCTTTCATATCGAATTGCTTGGACAACCATCCCTTTATGTCCGACAACATCTTCACATTGTTGCCAATTAGAAGGATGTCGTCTACATAAAGCACGAGAAACGCCACACTGTTTCCGTCACTTCTCCGGTATACACACGACTCGTCCATGCTTTGAATGAATCCATAAGACTAGATAACCTCATCAAACCGCATGTTCCAAGATCTAGAAGCTTTCTTCAATCCATAAATGGATCGGTTTAGCTTACACACTAGATGCTCTTGGCCTTTCTTGATGAAACCTTCTGGCTGTCTCATGTAAATGGTCTCGTCAAGATTCCCATTCAAGAATGCTGTCTTGACGTCCATTTGCCACACCTCATAATCCATATAAGATGCTAGAGACAAAAAAATCCGGATCGACTTTAGCATAGCTACCGGCGAAAAAGTTTCCTCATAATCGATCCCTTCTTTCTGAGTATACCCTTTCGCAACAAGCCTAGCCTTGAAGGTTTCAACCTTCCCGTCAGACCCTCTTTTTCTCTTGTACACCCACTTGCAACCAATGGCTTTTACACCTTTGGGCGGTGCTACAAGATTCCAGACCTGATTTGAATCCATTGATTCAATCTCAGATTTCATCGCCTTTTGCCAAGACTGAGCATCTTGATCTTTAAGCGCCTCGCCATAGGTCCAGGGATCGGCTTCATGTTCTCCAGGTAACAAGTCCGAAGACTCACCTATAAACATGAACCTATCGGGTTGTCGAACAACCCTCCCACTACGACGAGGCTCCGGTGTAACCTCAGTAACTACAGGTGCAGACTGTGGTGGCGTATCACCCGGTTCGGTTGGATCTAAGCCTTGATCGTCCCCTCTCATTTCGTTAAGTATTATCTCACTCTTGGGCTTATGGTCCATTATATAATCCTCTTCCAAGAACCGAGCGTTAGTGCTAACAACGATCTTCTGGTCCTTAGGACTATAAAATAGACCACCTTTCGTTCCTCTAGGATATCCTATAAACAACCGAATATCTGAACGAGATTCCAACTTATCAGCCCCATGCTTCAGCACATGTGCTGGACAACCCCAGACCCGAATGTGTTTCAAATTTGGCTTTCGCCCGGTCCACAATTCCGAGGGCGTCTTAGGGACTGATTTAGAAGGAACTAAGTTCAGGATATACGCCGCTGTTTCCAAGGCATATCCCCAGAACGAAATTGGTAGTTCTGAATAACTCATCATAGATCTTACCATTTCCATAAGAGTCCTATTCCTTCTTTCTGCTACACCATTCTGTTGGGGCGTGTATGGTGTAGTCATCTGGGAGTCAATCCCATTCTCTAATAAGTACGCCTTAAACTCTCCCGAGAGGTACTCTCCTCCACGATCAGATCGTAGAGTCTTTATGGTTTTACCATGAAGGTTCTCCACAAGAGATTTGTACTCCTTGAACTTGTCAAAGCACTCGCTCTTGCGGCGCATCAGGTATATAAAACCATACCTTGAGTAATCATCAGTGAAGGTTACGAAATATTCATAACCTCCTCTCGCTTGGACAGATAAAGGCCCGCACAAATCAGAGTGAATCAATTCCAGTACTTCCTTGGATCTATACCCCTTATCACTAAAGGGTCGCTTGGTCATTTTTCCTTCCAGGCATGATTCGCAGGTTGGAAAGTCCTCATCTTTCACACCACTGAGTATTCCATCAGTTATCAACCTTTGAATCCTACCCAAGTTAATATGACCTAGCCTAAGATGCCATAAGTACTTTTGATTCATCCTAGAAGGCTCCTTTCTCTTATTGGTACTAGATGTATTATTTGACTCTACTCGTTGCATCGTGGAATAATCAGGATTCAGTATATATAAGTTGCCTATCAATGTACCAGAACAAATATACTCACCATTCTTTTTGATAATAACAGAACTATCAAAAGAAACAGAATATTTATTCAAAACCAATTTAGAAACCGAAACAAGATTCTTTCTAAAATTCGGTACATAAAGACAATTATTCAATACCAAAACTTTATTATTAAAAGACAAATGAATATCTCCCACTGCAACTGCCGCCACTTTCGTAGCGTTGCCCATGTAGATAGTGATCTCTCCCTCTCTAAGCCGCCGGGTTTCCTGGAACCCCTGCAAAGAATTGCAGACATGATCAGTGGCTCCCGTATCCACACACCAGGTACCGGTGGATAACACCGCTAAACATGTTTCAGTGACTAAGGAAAAGTTCGTACCTCCTTGTCTGAGAGGACAATTAGACTTCCAATGTCCAGACTGCTTGCAACGGAAACACTTGCCCTTGGGCTTGTTCACTCCATTCTGTGGTCCACCATTTCTGGGTCCACTGGGTTTCCGTCCTTGTTTCTTCTTCCTCTTAGTCCCCGGAGGGCCAGGAAGTTTCACAGCCACAAGTGCCTGAGATTTCTTAAAGATTCCCTCTGCCGCCTGGAGTTCAGTCAGGAGCTCCGCCAACGAATATAACCTCTTGTTCATGTTATAGTTCAGGCGGAACTGCTCAAAACTCCTAGGCAGAGACTGGAGCACTATATCGATCTGGGTTTCCCCATCGATAGCTCCTCCCATAATCTCTATCTCATTCAGATAGCCTATCATCCTAAGAACGTGATCCCTCACGGGCGTTCCTTCGGACATAGTGGCCGTCATGAGTTTTCTCATGGCATCTTGCCTGGCTGCCCTATCCTGACTACCAAACATCTCCTTGAGGTTAAGCATCATATCATAGGCAGTGGTCATGGCCTCATGCTGATGTTGCAGCACATTTGACATAGAAGCCAAAATGTAGCACCGCGCCATCTGATCAGCCTTGACCCACTTCCGATGAGCTTCCTTTTCCTCAGGAGTGGAGGTGTCAATAGGTTCATCAGGACAAACCTCATGGAGTACATATTTGTACTCCTCAGCAGTTAGGACAATGTCCAAGTTTCGTTTCCAATCAACATAGTTCGGACCAGTGAGTTTGTTTTCTTTTAGTATAATGGACAGCGGGTTGAGTGCCATATCTATAAAAGAGACAAATCAAACTGTCAAATTTAATTCGATATTAACTCCCTTAATTAATATCATTAAATCTACCAATCAATCCTAAAATCCCATCAGACTAGCATGCCACGTTCATGTGGACGTATACTAGTCCAAACGATTTTATGACTGGACTTTTACTTCGGTCGTACATCATTACAGCAGTGACTCCGATGGGGAGGATACTGTAAAGCGTACCTAAGTGTATACCATTTCTCAGTACTAAGTTAACCGCTCGGAAACTACACGCCCACCGCAAGCCACGTTAGTGTGGACGTTTACGTTGACATGCGGTCCCTTTACGATTTCCTATAACTGTCGAGCCTCAATTAACCCAAAGTTCCGTTTCCGTCTAGTAAGCCACGATAGTGTGGACGTTTACTAAACAAACAACTTTGTTAATTGAATTCCATTTAATAAATTTCACAATTTCGTTAATCAAAGCTTGATATCTCGTAAGTGAAACTCGAAGTTTCTAACCAGCGATCAATCATGCAATTGAGCCCTATCTCTCACAAAGTGAGGGAGCCAACCAGACAATCGATCTAGTCATCAAATGACTCGAATGTCTCTAATCTGTGTCATCGACATAACCAAGCGCTTTGGCTCCATTCCACTCCCCGGGGTGAGAATGAGTCGAGTTGAAATTAGTCTTTGAAAGACAGATTAGGCATTGCTTTGAAAAACTTAAGTGTTCAATTCTATAAATGGAATTGAATTCGAATTTTGATCCAGTGATATCCGTGTGTCAACTTTATCCGATAGGGAGGATGACACTAAAGCCAACTCGTAAGCGATACACATCACCATCAAAACAGAGAATGGAGACCGCGGGATTGTTTCCAATCCCTCTCCCACTTAGTTTTTACGAAAGGGATTAACAAGCATGCATATGAATTTAAAGCACAATAAAGCACGTAAACACACAAAAAGCATTTAACGTGGCCCGATTATTATGGCCCTTAAAATCCTTCGATGCACGTCTTCTCGGATCTTCGTCTCGTTGCTCGTCTCGGTCTCGATCCATCACCGACTCGTCTAAGGACCAAGAGACGAACCCCTCCCACTGGAGTATCATCCCGGGCCCTCGACAAGCGATCCGTGACGTTCGTCGAACCCCCGCGGAGCTGCTGCCTGAAATCCAGCGAAACGGCGACCGCCGTTTGAGAAACGGCGACCGCCGTTTTGCCCTTCAGCAGCCGCGGGTTCGACTTCTCGACCCTCGTTTGTCCGGCCCTCGATCTCGTCTCGATCCACCAAGCAGCAGAAACATTACATAAGTAATACTAACTACTTCCGGCATCGATCCTATACATATCGATCGATCCTATACACCCGGATAAACGAAAACGAAATAGAAAACCCTAAACGACTAAACCCGTCGTTTTAATCTATTACAATCAAGCAACGTTAAAAACAAAAAATCTCGACAACCCCGAGAGTTTAACAAACCACAACATACAGTACATAAACATATGACCATAATAATCGGGTTAACCTGCAAAACAAACTCGCAAACAATACAAAGAACGTATAACCGGCTCTAATACCAATTGTTGGAAATCGACTACCCGGGATGCGTTCGTTCGATCGCTCGAACATCCGAACCATCCCAGTCGACCTCCGAAGTCACCACTTCGTTCGCTTAACAGCCCTTATCCCGAATCACGCCCAGCCATCGCCCCGGAGGACAACCGCGCGAAACGGAACTGGACTGCATCAATTCGGCGACCGCCGAAAGCAGTCCAGCGGTCGCTGAAAGGAACTGCAAACGGCGACCGCCGTTTGCCCTTTGGCGACCTCCGTTTTGTTCGCGAACAGCAACGTGACGTTGCTGTTCCGGGCTCGTTTCCGGGTCGTTTTTCCTCATCCGACTACCGTTCCGGAGGTCCTAGAACCCCCAGTAGTCGAGGAACACGATCCACGACCCCGGAACCCGATCCACATTCATGTATTTTCAACGAGAAATTAGATCGAATAAATAGCGGAATAGAGAATTCGATCTCATACCTCTCGGTCGATTGTTGAGACCTTAGATGCTTCTAACGTATGCCTCAGATCCCTTCTCCAGCCGTTGTGTGGGCAACGATCCGCTGGAGTTCTCCCTTCTGTACTTTCTCTATCAACAGCGTTAATATATCTTTTTCTCTCTGAGAGAAAAATATTAGCGCAAACTAATTTAAATTTACAGAGAAAAATTATAATTGCGTTAACGCAATTGTTTTTCTGAGTAAAATGAAATAGCGGCGAATGATAGGGTTTAGGAGAGTACGGGAGGGGATTATATATAGAGTTACGTTAGGGACCTTAGGATAAATTAATTAAGGGCTAAATTGAAATATTAATTAACTTGGAATACGTAAAAGCAATTCCTTAATTAATCGATTTCAATTTTAATTATTATTAACTCCACTATAAAATAATAATTGAATTCCCGAAATTAATTTTAATATTATTTCAACAATAATAAATCCGCCGAAATTACATATACGACTTTCCCCGTGTTTAAGATATCGAACGTCCACGAATTTATTTAATTACTAATAATTAAATTAATTCGTTTCTTATTATCCGAGACTAGTACCACTCATCCTTATTATCATGTGGAACAAATCCACCTGCAGGGTTTACATGATAAACTTTATGAGCTCATCTCGGGGACGTTATCAACCCGATAAACGGGACACGGTTTCCTGTCTATAATCTATAGCATGCCGTGTGTACAATTCTGATTCCCAATTTACCGAGTATCTCGACTAATCAAATAGTCTCACTCATTGGCAAGTTAAAGAACCGAGAATTGGACATACGCACCTATAATTATATAGGGATTAAGAATTCGTATATCCGTAATTCTGAGGTCTAGTTCGATTACGTCGATTAGTATAAATCGAACGCCCTCCCGTGGTCCTGCTCAATACACCAAGTGTACTAGTGTAACATAATAGTCAAGACCAACTATTACCCAGTCACACTACGACGTACCGATGGATTGTCCCTGTCCATCTAAGTCATGAGCTTCTGTTCGATAGTATACGAGTAACCGACAGTATGATCTTCCGCGTGTCTCCTCACGCCATACTGTCTACAACGTATATATCTAGGACTATTGCATTCAAGTACAAGATAGACAAAATGCCGACAGTTTGATTAATAGATAATGAAAAACACAGATAAGGAGTTCCATATTGTCACTAAACTAGACATTTAGAATATAACTCCATCAATCTCCCACTTATACTAAATCTCTAGTTGCCCTCTACCATACATCCGATACCCATCCCCTTCACGTGTCTCTTGAACGCTTCCGCTGGAAGTGCCTTCGTAAAGGGGTCAGCCAGGTTATCCGCTGATGCAATCTTGGTGACAACCGCATCGCCTCTCCTGACGATGTCTCTAATCAGGTGGTACTTGCGATCTATGTGTTTACTCGCATTGTGGGCTCGTGGTTCCTTTGCATTTGCCACTGCACCGCTATTGTCACAATAAATTGTGATAGCTCTAGGCATTTTAAGAACCACATCCAAGTCCATAAGGAAGTTCCGGAGCCACACCGATTCTTTAGCTGCCTCAGAGGCTGCTACATATTCGGCTTCCATGGTAGAGTCCGAAATGCATTTCTGCTTAACACTCTTCCATGAGACTGCTCCACCTCCCAATGTGAACACATAGCCTGATGTAGACTTTCGCTGATCCTTATCAGATTGGAAATCCGAGTCTGTGTAACCAATAGGAATCAACTCGGACGCTTTGTAACTCAGAACATAATTCCTAGTCCTTCGCAGGTACTTAAGTATGTTCTTTACAGCAGTCCAGTGACCCTGTCCAGGGTTACTCTGATATCTAGCTACCATGCCCACGGCATAGCAGATATCAGGTCTCGTGCACAACATGGCATACATTAGACTTCCTACTGCCGAAGCATAAGGAACCTTCTTCATGTAATCTATCTCCTTTTGTGTTTTGGGACACATGTCTTTAGATAGATGAATTCCATGGCAGAAAGGTTGAGCACCTCTCTTGGAATTCAGCATGTTGAAACGAGCCAGAATCGTATCAATATATGAAGCCTGGGACAAGCTTAATGTTCTTTTCCGGCGATCCCTTATAACCTTGATCCCAAGAACATGCCCAACTTGTCCTAAGTCTTTCATATCGAATTGCTTGGACAACCATCCCTTTATGTCCGACAACATCTTCACATTGTTGCCAATTAGAAGGATGTCGTCTACATAAAGCACGAGAAACGCCACACTGTTTCCGTCACTTCTCCGGTATACACACGACTCGTCCATGCTTTGAATGAATCCATAAGACTGGATAACCTCATCAAACCGCATGTTCCAAGATCTAGAAGTTTGCTTCAATCCATAAATGGATCGGTTTAGCTTACACACTAGATGCTCTTGGCCTTTCTTGATGAAACCTTCTGGCTGTCTCATGTAAATGGTCTCGTCAAGATTCCCATTCAAGAATGCTGTCTTGACGTCCATTTGCCACACCTCATAATCCATATAAGATGCTATAGACAAAAAAATCCGGATCGACTTTAGCATAGCTACCGGCGAAAAAGTTTCCTCATAATCGATCCCTTCTTTCTGAGTATACCCTTTCGCAACAAGCCTAGCCTTGAAGGTTTCAACCTTCCCGTCAGACCCTCTTTTTCTCTTGGACACCCACTTGCAACCAATGGCTTTTACACCTTTGGGCGGTGCTACAAGATTCCAGACCTAATTTGAATCCATTGATTCAATCTCAGATTTCATCGCCTTTTGCCAAGACTGAGCATCTTGATCTTTAAGCGCCTCGCCATAGGTCCAGGGATCGGCTTCATGTTCTCCAGGTAACAAGTCCGAAGACTCACCTATAAACATGAACCTATCGGGTTGTCGAACAACCCTCCCACTACGACGAGGCTCCGGTGTAACCTCAGTAACTACAGGTGCAGAATGTGGTGGCGTATCACCCGGTTCGGTTGGATCTAAGCCTTGATCGTCCCCTCTCAGTTCGTTAAGTATTATCTCACTCTTGGGCTTATGGTCCATTATATAATCCTCTTCCAAGAACCGAGCGTTAGTGCTAACAACGATCTTCTGGTCCTTAGGACTATAAAATAGACCACCTTTCGTTCCTCTAGGATATCCTATAAACAACCGAATATCTGAACGAGATTCCAACTTATCATCCCCATGCTTCAGCACATGTGCTGGACAACCCCAGACCCGTGGTCCTTCTCAATACACCAAGTGTACTAGTGTAACATAATAGTCAAGACCAACTATTACCCAGTCACACTACGACGTACCGATGGATTGTCCCTGTCCATCTAAGTCGTGAGCTTCTGTTCGATAGTATACGAGTAACCGACAGTATGATCTTCCGCGTGTCTCCTCACGCCATACTGTCTACAACGTATATATCTAGGACTATTGCATTCAAGTACAAGATAGACAAAATGCCGACAGTTTGATTAATAGATAATGAAAAACACAGATAAGGAGTTCCATATTGTCACTAAACTAGACATTTAGAATATAACTCCATCAAAAGCATGTCCTCGAAAGGGTTGATAATGTCCCCGAGATGAGCTCATAAGGATTATCATGTAAACCTTGCAAATGGATTTGATCCGCATGATAATAAAGTTGAGTGGTACTATTCTCGGAATTATAAAAGATGAATAAATAATATTAGCAATAAATATAATTTATTCATGAACATTTATATCTTAAACATGCGGAATAAATAATATTACCGGAGAATATTATTTTGATATAATATGGTATAATATTGGGAGTGCAATTATATTTATATAGTGGAGTTAATCATATAAATAATATTAATGGATTAATAGATTTGGGCTTGGGCTCAATTTAATCATTAATATTGGAAGCCCAATATTCCACCTCCTTAAAGTCCCCTACGCAGCCTATAAAAGCACTCCTATGGTCTTCTCTTTTCTCATAACTTGAAGATCACAATTCTAGAGAGAGAAAGTAGAGAGAGAAGGTGATCCATGGAAGCTTGATAGATCGTCGCCCACACGACGTTCAAGCTAGTGCAAGGAATACATGGGAAGACTTCAAGGTCATCAATAGTTCTTCGTTTTTTCGAACAACGAGAACGAGGTAAATCGTAAAACTCTCTATGATTTAATCGTTTATTTATCGTGATTATACCGTGAACCAAGATCCGAGAACGCGACCCATGTCGAGATTGAACCGGGCGGTGGTGATCGAAGATCACCGGACCGCCGGCGGCTCAACGGATCGACTAGAGAGGGGTCGAGGGGCGTGAGCCTCGGCTGGACGCCGAGACTCGATCGAGCACGAGCTCGATCACCCGTGCACATCCAGCGGGCTGCTGGAGCAGCCCCGCTCGCGTGGCATGAGCTCCGCTCCGGCGGAGCGATCACCGCTCGCGCGGCTGGACCGCCGCTCGCGCGGCGGGGGCTGCGGGCTGATCGCTAGCCACGGTTTGACCGTGGCTTGAGGGCGATCAGCGGGGCGTGGCTGGGCGTGCCAAGGGGGCTGCCAAGGGCAGCCCTAGGCGGCCGCCGTGTACAGCCGCGAGCCCCACGTGGTGGCTCGACCGGACAGCCGCGGGCTATCCCCGCGGTTAGGGTTTCGGTTGGGTTTCTCCCCGTGGTGGTTCGTGGCGGGTTTCCGGCAACCGGGAGTCGATTGGAGTTGTTGTTCCGCAACTTTGACAACTCCGGATATTCGATCTCCAAAAGGATTTCGGTCGGAATTAATTAGATAATTAATTTTATTTAATTTATTAATTCCGGGACACCGTTTTCCAACAATATCCTCCATACGACATCATATTCGGAACCATGTTTGGCCATTGTTGTTGGAATTTACCTTGCATGTTTTGATTCACTTGAACTCCGGGTTGCTGAAATGGATACTCGAAGTTTCGGATTCATCATTGGCGGTTGATTCATCATTTGAGGATTCATCATGTTTGGAGGATAACCCATATTCGGATTCATCACATTTTGAGGAGTAAGTTGATGATCTTCATCTTGCGGAGTTGTAGGTGTTGGAGGAGTAGGTTGTGCTTGAATATTGAATTGAGGAATTTGTATCCGTAAATTGCCTCCCTCCGGCTGATTGTTGCTATTTTGCGGAGTACTCGATTGTAGAAGAGGTTCTCGAGCATTTGGAGACAGAACATATCCATGAGAAGGTTGTCTTTTCTTAACTCCCGAAGATTCTTGACCGGTTTCATCTTCTATTAGAACCTTATCTTTGTCCTTCTCCATGTTTTCTCCCGATTGCTCTTGAGATGCCTTGCTTCTCGTAGTAACCATGCACACTAAAGTAGATGGTTCGCAAATAACAAGACAAATAAACTAAATTAACTAAAGGAAATACAAAACTAAAACTAACCAAACACTTAAACAACACTATCCGTCTCCCCGGCAACGACGCCAATTTTGATTAGACGTTTTTGTGTGCGTCTCTCGTCAAAATCCGAGGTCAATTGTAGTTGACTCGGTATCAATCCAAGGAAACGAAAGAGTAGTATTTAAGTGAAAGTAAAGAGTTAGAAACATAAGTCATAAAACTAAATCCTAAGATCATTTTGGTATTCTCTATTAAAATGTAAAGCTTGAAAATAATTAATACGGAAAAGACTCGGATGATTATAATTCAAACTCGACTTCAAATTGTTTCGCCTTTTTCAATCTATATAAAACGACACTCGAAAGTCAAGTTCCCGGTCGGGTTGCTTAACTCAGATTTCCAACGTTTAATTCACTCGCCTAATCGCTCCCGGTCGGGTTACGATTATAAAGTTGTGTCGATTATATAAGATCTTCCGGTTATAACAATTTATCCGTCTTGTTTTTCATATGATCATCCGAGATAATTATTTAGTTCATCATTTTTAACATAGATCGAACAACGAAAATTAACATTAAACTCATAATCGATTTAAGTATGCACTCGAAAATAAATAAGAAATTAATTAAGAGGATTAAATAAAGGAAAAGTTTAGAATAATCTTTAATTAAGAAAACCAAGTTCATCTAGATAATCATTCATAAGCATTCAAAGTTTTGCAAAAGAGAAAAATGCATAAAAGATAATCTAGTAGAAGTTTTTAGAACTAGAAATATTAACTACGATTACGGTAATTAAATTGGCTCGTAAACTTGTTGTCGATCTTCGAAGTTGTCAGCTCCGAATCGGATTTCTCCGTCTTCTCCCTCAAATCCCCCAAGCGAAAGTCTCCTCTTTTCTCTTCTGGTTTCACACCTAAAAAGCCTCCCAAAGCCTCCCCAAAGCCGCCCCCATAACTGCCTATTTTCATTTCATAATTTAATAAAAATGTGGGTAGCGACCGCTTGGCATGGGGCAGCGGTCGCTATCCCCGTGCAGTCCCCAAATCATCAAAATGGCAGCGATCCGTGAGCGTTGCTTGTAGCGCTTTTTTTAGCGGTCAAACCACCGACCTCTACTCTCCATGTAGCGAGCGCTACATATTATTTTTGGCTCTTTCTTCGTTTTCTCGTCCTCGACTCGTTTCTTTCGACGTTCCTTCGACTTTGCACCTGAAACATGCACAATAAACCAACTCCAAACACACATGAGATCAACACACAAGACTCGACATAATCCTAAATAAATACTACAAAATAACCGACACGACTAACACATGACAACTAAAAACAACGACGTAATCACACACACACACAACACAAATCATCTAGAAACACTTATAATTAATATTTATCCCAATTATAGTGATTTTGCGACTAGAATTTATCTTAATCGAGCTATTCTCACAATTACAAATACATTTGTGGATGAAATAAATGAAATCATGATCAATGAGCAGATTAGGAGTTTACTTCTTTTTTTGCTGAACATTGACAATGGCACAACAAATATTGCCAATGCCAATCGTGTTAGATTGTTTGCCTGAAACTGACGGTCTAGCAACACTTATTATTAATATTTATCCCAATTATAGTGATTTTGCGGCTAGAATTTATCTTAATCGAGCTATTCTCACAACTACAAATACATTTTTGGATGAAATAAATGAAATCATGATCAATGAAATCCCAGGTTAGGCAAACAACTCGAACTGTTAGAGAAGTTAGGCGACTTGACATTTATAGTAGGCCGAATATATTCTCCAATACTCCCCCTCACTTGTGGGCCGATTTCAACCTCAGGGAAAAGCACAACACGTAGATAATTAATTCAGGTGGAGTCACTCATGGCGGGAGTCGAACCCAGGACCTCGGATAGTCGGAGGCTCTAATTGTTGGAGTTGTGTACTTAATGTCTAGATTTAAGTAAAGGAAACTCACGATCCATTGCCACTAATCTATTTAATTAAATAAACAATTATTTGCGTTTAATTATTTATAATTAAATATATGCAAATTATAGTCCTAGATTTTATACGTTGTAGTTAGTATGGTGTTGCATGGGCGCACAGAAGATCATACTATCGGTTACTCGTATTTAATCGAACAGTTGCTCACGACCTAGATGGACACGGACCAATCCATCGGTATAGTCGTTGTGTGAGAGAGAAAATATTCTATCTTGATTATTTTATCACAATTGTACACTTGGTGTATTGAGCGGATCGTTGAGATTCATCGATTAGGATTGCCGGCGATAATCGATTCGAGTCTCAGTGTATTTTATTCTTAATCCCTGAAACTATTGCGGGTGTGTATATTTAATATAAGTGACTTTGATTTACCAAAGGAATTAACCGATTTAATTATTGGGTTAATTACCGGTTAAGTTGTGTCACTATATTTTATATATGACATGCCGTGAATACTTGACGGGAAAGTGTATCCCGGAAGGGTTGATAATATCCCCGAGATGAGTTCATAAGGAATTATTATGTAAACCCTGCAGGTGGATTCGTTCCGCATAATAATTAAGGTTGAATGGTACTAGTCTCGGATATAAGAGATGAATAAATTAATTAGCAATAAATTAATTTTATTCATGGATATTTATATCTTAAATACACGGAATAAATAATACTACCGGAGAAATATTATTTGATATAATATGGTTTAATTTTGGGAGTGCAATTAATTTTATATAGTGAAAAATAGAATTAATTAATATTGATAAGGATTAATGGACATGAGCATTGGGCTCAATTTAATCTTCAATATTGGAAGCCCAATATTCCACCTCCTTAAGATCCCCTACGTAGCCTATAAAAGCACTACATGGTCTTCTCTATTCTCATAACTTGAAGATCATAATTCTAGAGAGAGAAAGTAGAGAGGAGGATCCATGGAGTTCGGTAGATCGTCGCCCACACGACGTCCGGGCTAGTGCAAGGAATACGTGGGAAGATCTCAAGGTCATCAAATTGAGTTCTACGTTTTTCCGAACAACGAGAACGAGGTAAATCGTAAAACCCTCTTTATGATTTTATCGTTTAATTATCGTGAAAGTATCATGAACCAAGATCCGAAAGACGCGACCCATGACGAGGACGAACCGGGCGGTGGTGGTCGAAGACCACCGGACCGCCGGCGGATCGTCGGCTCGGCTGGAGGGGTCGAGAGGGCGAGAGCCTCGGCTGGACGCCGAGACTCGATCGTGCCCTAGCTGGGCACGAACCCTTGCTGCCCGAGCAGCACCGCTCGCACGGTGCTGCCTCCGCTCACGCGGAGGGGCTGCCGCTCGCGCGGCTGGACCGCCGCTCGCGCGGCGGTGGTTGCGGGCTGATCGCTAGCCACGGTTCAACCGTGGCTTGAGGGCGATCAGCGGGGCGTGGCTGGGATGCCCAGCGGGCTGCCGTGTACAGCCGCGAGCCCCATGCGGGGGCTCGACCGGACAGCCGCGGGCTATCCCCGCGGCGGCTTGTTTGGTTGAGTCCGGCTTCGTGGTGGTTCGTGGCGAGATGTTCCGGCAACCGGGAGTCGATTGGAGTTGTTATTCCGCAATTCGACAACTCCGGATATTCGATCTCCAAAGGATTTCGGTCGGAATTAATTAGATAATTTATTTATTTAAATTTATTAATTCCGGGATATCGATTTCCAACAATTGGTATCAGAGCGTTGGTTTTAGTTCATGGTATTTTTCGATAAATTGTTCTACCTTGCAGGGTTTCCGATTATTATGGCTAGATTTAATTTTGTTAATTAATGTCATAATAATGTTCTTGATTATTAAACTCTGAGTGATGTTATTTGTTCTTGTGTGGTGAATGCTTGTTCTTAATTTTTCCGGAAATTGTTTGAGGTCGTTTTCACGTAGAGAATCGATACCGGATAGCGTAGAAATAAATTTGTAATTTATTTACGTTGGATCGATTCCGAAACGACGACCGGAAAAGTGTGACGGAGGAGACGATAGAGAGGGAGGATTCCGGGGATCGATCATCCCCATGATCATCCCCGAAGGAAGGATCGATCGAAGGGGGAGGGGGCTGCCCGCGGCCTTCTCGGCCGTGATGTCGCCGGCGACGGCGGCTGATCGGCTGGGCGGTGGCGGTGGCTCTCCTCTCGGCCGGCGATGGTGGTGGGGCGCGGGGTCCTCGTGATCTTGTGCTCTCCCGGCAAGATCCAACTTTCCTAAATTATTCGGTTTTCCTATTTTGAGTATTCCTTTTTTTGGGAATTCTCATGGAATAGGAAAAGAATAAATTTAGAATAAATTTATTTTTCCTTATTGATTATTCCTATTCTTGGGAATTTTCATAGATTAGGAAAAGGAATAAATTTATAATTAATTCATTTTTCCTATTTAATTATTCCTTTATGGAATTTTTAATGGATTAGGAAAATAATTAATTTGGAAAGTTTAAGAGTCCTAAATTAATTTTTCCTTATTTAATTATTCCTTTATGGAATTTTTAATGGATTAGGAAAGGAATTAATTTGGAAGGACTAGGAGTCCTAAATTATTTTATTTCCTTATTTCATTATGGAAATCATCTAGAATATTCCAAGTGGGTCTTGGATAGATTATTCTAGAGATTTAATGAAGTAGAAAGGGAAAATAAAATAAATTATTTTATTTCCTTATTTCATTATGGAAGTCTTCTAGAATATTCCAAGTGGGTCTTGGATAGATTATTCTAGAGATTTAATGAAGTAGAAAGGGAAAATAAAATAAATAAAAATATTAACAATATTTAATTTTATTTTGATTTATTCGATTGACTTAATTTTCGAATTAAGTATCTTTTGGATTTATTAAAAATAAATAGATTTAAATATTGGAATTAATATTCCCGTCACATGGAGCATTCAAGAACGAAGACTAAAGACTAGAAGACGCATACGGGGATGCGATAAAGCCATAATAGTCGGAAAATAATATTCTAGTATTATTTTGATTATGTGATAATATTCTATGTGCTCTATTTCATGTATGCATGCTTATGTGTATTTAATTATGCATTAGATAGCGTATCCCTTTATTGTAAAAAGCTAAGTGGGAGAGGGTATGGAAACATATCCATGGTCTCCATTGCTGTTCTCTTGGTGACTTTTATGGACTTTTGAAGTTCGTATAGACAAGTCATTGGAGGAGAATTCTTGTAATTCCTTTTACGAGAAACATTGATTAAGTTTATCAAACAATGCCTAATTTGTCTTTCCAAAACTGATTTCAAGTCGACTCATTCTCACCCCGGGGAGTGGAATGGAGCCAAAGCCACTTGGTCATGTAGAGGACACAAATTAGAGACTTTCGTGTCATTTGATGACTAGATCGATTGTCTGCTCGGCTCCCTCATTTTATGAGAGATAGGGTTGTTCGCATGGTGAATCACTGGTTAGAAACTTCGAGTTTCACTTATGATTCTCTGCGTCTTGATTTACAAGATTAAATGAATCAAGTAATTGGGAGTCAATTATAAAGATCTCTTAGTGTAGTAAACGTCCACACAACGTGGCTTGCTATGCTGACGGATTTTGGATTAATTGATGTAGACAGTTGTAAGAAATTGTGAAGAGTTGTGAAGTTGTCGTAAACGTCCACACAACGTGGCTTGCGGTGATGTAGCAATTCCAAACGATTTACTTTGGTACTGAGTAATGGTTTACACTTAGATACGCCTTATAGTATTCCTCCCACCGAGGTTCCGCTATAAGTGATGTATGACCAAAGGAAATCTAATTGCTAAGTCGTTTAGGTGGGTAAACGTCCACACACCGTGGCTTGCCTTACCTGATGGGATTTTAGATGTGATTAGTGGTTTAATGATATTATTTGAGGGAGATAATATCGGAAATTAAATCGATTGTTTGTTGTTATATGTGCTCATAGATTAGGATATGGCTTTGAACCCACTTTCTGTGATACGTAAGGAATATTAAACTCATTGGTCCCTAAATGTAATGATTGGAATAGAGATCTAGACATTACCCAAACTGTTAAAGAGTACTGGTTTGTACTCAATGAGCTTTGTCCTCCCGAGCCTATTGACGTAGGCGGCTAGACAAGAAGCGATGAGGATACTCATAAAGGCCAGTCACTTCGAGGAAACGCTTAAAAACGTTTTTGAGATGATTGACCTTTTAGACGAGTTGAGACGGAAATCGCAAGCTCTTGTAGCCAATGCAAAAGGTTTCGAACCTAAAGGCATGAATCGGGGGAAAGGACAAGAAAGCAAAGAATCCCAGTGGTCCTAAGTTGCTTAGACCACGAGATGGGACCAGAAAGCCATGAGGCAAGTATTCTCGACACGAACAGTCTGGGTACTGGAAGTCTGATTATCCTCTCAAAGAAAGTACGAAATTCTTCTTTAGTCGTAAAACATAGTCAGTGGTATTATCTACCGGAACCTGGTGTGTAGATATGGAACCACTGACGGTATGTGCATTTTAAATGCAAAGGTTCCAGGAAACCTAACGACTTGGAAAAGAAGAAATCGTAGTCTACATGGGCAATGCTGTAGAGGAGGCAGCAGTTGCAGTGGAGGACATTTTATAGGATTTCATTTTGAGTTATTGCTTTTATGTACCTTTCATATTAGAAAGAACTTTGTTCTAGATTTCTAATAAATGGATATTTTATTTCTTTTAATCATTTGATGGTTATAAGAAGAAATAATGATATTATCTATTTTGGTACATTGGCTAGCAATATATAAATGATGAATCCTGAGTCCACCACGATGCAACGAACCGTAGTATGAAACTCGTTTTACTAATAAGAGATTTCTTTATCAATTATACTTGTGGATTCTTATGCTGAGTCATGTTTATTCAAATAAGAAGTTCAAAGGTCGAAAATTGATATTTGATCAATTAAGTTGAGGGAGTGGACCTTCCGACCTAAGAATCTAATTTGGAAGATAATATGACTAAGCAATCCTTTATGGATATAAGATGTGAGATCCGGACAAGTATAAGAATTGATTGACTCTGATGTATGCAGACCTATGTCTACTCAGACAATAAGGTACGAGTACTTCATTTGATGATTACTCGAGAAATGGATTAGAATACCTGATGTGCCACAAAAGCAAGTGTTTTGACAAGTCAATGGACACTAAGCAATTGTGGAGAACCATCGAGGTATATCCATTTGTAGCCTGCGATTTGATCGCAAAGGCAAGTACCTATCTGAGGAATGCATGGCATAATGATCAGAGATTGGGATTTGATCCCAAAAGACTACACCATACACTGCTGTGTAGAAATGGTTTGTCGTAAACAAGAAATGGAACTCTTATAGAAATAGTAAAATCATGAGTTATACGGAACTACATATGTTCTATGGATATATCTGGAAACAGCGGCGCATTCAAATGCGGTTGTAGAATATCCTAGAAGAACAAAAGATGTGTGTTCAATAGTACTATGAACCAGAAGGACGTTATAAGTTCTAACGCCCGGTTCTTAGAGAAAGACTATATGATGAACCACAAGCCCAAAGTGACATGATACTTTGAAATGAGAGAGAAAGATTAAGACTTAGAACCAGCCGAACCGAGTAGCGGTACACCACTAACTGCACCTACTGTTATCACTGTTTACACACCGGAATGCCATTGTAGTGGGAGGTTGTGGGACAACCGGAGATATTCATAAGACTAGGAGAGTCTTCGGACTCTGGACCTAGTATATATGAAATCGATCCTTGGATCTACATAAAGGCCGTACTAGATCTAAATGTGCCTTCTTGGAGAGCAATAAGGATTATTGCTAAGAGGCAAGATCATTTAGAGTACAAGCTTAGTTGATCCATTTATGGATTGAAACAAAGCATTGAATTCGTGGTACTTGCAAATTGATGAGATAGTCCATTTTATGGATTCATCAAAAGCATAGACGAATCGTGTGTATGGGAAACGTGATGGAAACAAAGTGGTGTTTCTCAGAGGTTTTATGAAGATGACACTCTTATCATTGGCAACAATGTAAAGATGTTATCAGACATAAAATGATGGTTGTCTAGATGAATCATTATGAAAGATAAAGGAAGAAGTTGGACATGTTCTTGAGATCTTGAATCTCTAGAAAGAACATTGTACTTCTCCTCGACATCTTACATAAATGATTATGGTTCGTTTTAAACATGCAAGATTCCGAGAAAGGTTCGTTACCTTTCAGAGACGGAATGCATCTATCTAAGGATATGTGTTTTCGAACACAAAAGGAGATAGAAGCAATGAAAGCAGTTTCCTACACTTTGAGTGTGGAAAGCTTAATAAGTGCATTGTTGAAAACAAGAACCTGATATCGGCTATGCGGTTAGCGTAGTGGGAGGATATCAAGGTAATCCTGGAAAGGAATATTCGACTGCTGTAAAAGTACTTTCGAAGTACTGTTCTAGACTACGAAGCAGACGAGCATTTCCTTTGGATTACATTCTCTTAGATTTCTAATCAAATGAGGACCGGTGTAAGTCGATATCAGGCTATGTGTTTCACTATTGAAGGTGAAGAAGTTTTAACATGGAAGAGTGATAAGCACGATGCTTTTCGGACTCTGCCATGGGTAACCAAATAGCGGCCTCAGAGGCAGCGGAAGTTTTGGTATAACTCCGGGATAATCTCTGGGACTTAGAGCTGATTCATAATTTGCCAAAAGGCTATGTGTATAGCGGTGCGATGGCAAATGGTAAGAAATCACAAGTCCATAAGTGTAAGATAACACATAGAGCAAGTACCACCTGATACGAGTCATCGTCGAGGGAGATGACGCTGTAGTCACCAAGATAACTTCAGAGCGGCAACCTAGAGTGCTCATTCACATAGTACTTCTTGGAAGTACAACTTAAGCACGTGATGAGTATGGGAGTCGGGAGTTTGGAGGAAATGACTAGACCTTAGTACAAGTGGGAGATTGTTGGAGTTGTGTACTTAATGTCTAGATTTAAGTAAAGGAAACTCACGATCCATTGCCACTAATCTATTTAATTAAATAAACAATTATTTGCGTTTAATTATTTATAATTAAATATATGCAAATTATAGTCCTAGATTTTATACGTTGTAGTTAGTATGGTGTTGCATGGGCGCACAGAAGTGTTGGAATTCGATATCCCGGGCTATTAAAATTGCGGAAACAATAACCCGATCAAAAACCATTCGCCGGAAATCACACGAACGCCGTTGCACGCGCCGGAGCACGACCGAACGCACGACGTGGCCGAAGCCACGCGCACGCCCAGCCGAGCCCCCGCGGCTAGGGCTCACGCGATTACCGATCGCACGCCGGCGATCGGTTGGGGTGGGGCTGCCCAGCAGCCCCCGCGGCGAGTCCGGCGACTCGCCGCCGCATGGAGGGGCCCCGCCTTCACGGCGGGATGGGGGGCGGCACCAGCCCGCGCCCCCAGCGATCGATCACAAGGATCGATCGCATGCCCTCGGCTCCAGCCGAGGGTTCGACCCTCACGCCCCATGAAACCCTAGGGGCGATCGATCCCGTGGTCCGGTGGTTCGACCACCACCACGCGATCGTCCCTCGTTCCGGATTTCATCCTTCGGATCTTGCGTTCTACGGTATTCTCGATAAACCAAAAACCGAATAAATCAAGGGCGTTTAGATTTTTACCTTTCGATTCGTTGTTCGGAGAAACGAAATCAAGATGACCTTTGAATCATCCCACGTATTCCTTGCACTCCGTTCGAACGTCGGGTGGGCGACGATCTATCGAACTCCTATGGATCTCCTTCAACTCTCTAGACTAATCAAGTATGATTATCTTGTCTTATTATTTATGAAGGCCATGTAGTGCTTTTATAGGCTACGTAGGGGATCTAAAGGAGGTGGAATATTGGGCTTCCAATATTGAAGATTAAATTGAGCCCACTGCCCAAGTCCATTAATCCTTATCAATATTAATTAATTTATTTTCCACTATATAAATTAATTGCACTCCCAATATTAAACCATATTATATCCAAATAATATTTCTCCGGTAGTATTATTTATTCCGTGTATTTAAGATATAAATATCCATGAATAAAATTTATTTATTGCTTAATAAATTTATTCATCTCTTTTATCCGAGACTAGTACCACTCAACCTTATTTATTATGCGGAATTAAATCCACTCGCGAGGTTTACATAATAAATCCTTATGAGCTCATCTCGGGGATATTATCAACCCTTCCGGGATACACTGTCCCGTCAAGAATTCACGGCATGCCATATATAAAATATAGTGACCCAATTTAACCGGTAATTGACCCAATAATTAAACCGGTCAATTCCTTTGGAAAATCAAAGTCACTTATATTAAATATACACACCCGCAATTGTATCAGGGAATAAGAATAAAATACACTGAGTCTCAAATCAATTATCGCCGAGCAAACCTAATTGATGAGTCTCAATCGATCCGCTCAATACACCAAGTGTACAAGTGTGATAAAATAATTAAGACAAATTATTTTCTCTCTCACACAGCGACTATACCGATGGATTGGTCCGTGTCCATCTAGGTCGTGAGCATCTGTTTGATTAAATACGAGTAACCGATAGTATGATCTTCTGTGTGGGCCCGACACACCATACTAACTACAACGTATAGAATCCAGGACTATAATTTGCATAAATTTAATTAACAATAATTAAAAGCAAATGAATGTTCGTTATTAATAGGTAAATGAAAGTGTACAAGGAGTTCAGAATACTCAAATCTAGACATTAAGTATACTACTCCAACAATCTCCCACTTATACTAAGGTCTAGTCTTATCCTCCAAACTTCTGACTCCCAAACCCTCCAAGTGCTTGAAATATACTTCCTTAGGAAGTATCTTGGTGAAAGGGTCCGCTAGGTTGTCCTCTGAAGCTATCTTGGTGACTATCGCATCGCCCCTCTTGACGATGACTCGAATCAGGTGGTACTTGCGCTCTATGTGTTTCGAAGCACTATGGGACCGTGGTTCCTTACTGTTTGCCACTGCACCGCTATTATCACAATAAATTGTCATAGCTCTAGGCAAACTCGGAATCACATCTAAGTCCTGGAGGAAATTAAGGAACCAAACTGACTCTTTCACTGCCTCTGAGGCTGCAACATATTCAGCTTCCATGGTAGAGTCCGAAATGCACTTTTGCTTAACACTCCTCCATGATACGGCTCCACCTCCCAAAGTGTACACATAGCCTGATGTCGACTTTCGCCGGTCCTTATCAGCTTGGAAATCCGAATCCGTATAACCCAAAGGAATCAGATTGTCTGCTCCGTAACTTAGAACATAATCCCTAGTATTTCGAAAATACTTGAAAATGCTATTTACAGCAGTCCAATGAGCCTTTCCAGGGTTACTCTGATATCTCGCTACTACGCCAACTGCATAGCAGATATCATGCCTCGTACATAACATTGCATACATTAAGCTTCCCACAGCCGAAGCGTAGGGAACTGCTTTCATTTCATCTTTCTCCTTTTGTGTCCGAGGACACATCTCCTTAGAAAGATAAGTTCCTTTACTGAAGGGTAGTTCACCCTTCTTGGAATCTTGCATGTTAAAACGAGCCAGAATCGTGTCTATGTAAGATTGCTGGGATAGGTACAATGTTCTATAACCTTGATCCCTAGAACATGCCCGACTTCTCCCAAATCTTTCATATCGAATTGTCTAGACAACCATCCCTTTATGTCTGATAACATTTTCACACTGTTACCAATGAGAAGAATGTCGTCTACATAAAGCACGAGAAACACCACCTTCTTCCCATCACGTTTCCAATACACACACGATTCGTCCATGCTTTGACTAAATCCAAAAGATTGGACTACTTCGTCAAACCGCAGGTTCCACGATCTCGAGGCTTGTTTCAATCCATAAATGGATCGATTAAGCTTGCACACTAGATGATCTCGCCCCTTAGCAATGAATCCTTCTGGTTGTTTCATATAAATCGTCTCGTCAAGACTTCCATTTAGGAAAGCTGTCTTGACATCCATTTGCCACACTTCATAATCCATATGAGCTGCTATGGATAAGAGAATCCGGATCGACTTTATCTTGGCTACCGGCGAAAAGGTCTCCTCATAATCGATTCCCTCTTTCTGAGTATATCCTTTCGCAACAAGCCGAGCTTTAAAGGTTTCAACCTTTCCGTCAGATCCTCTCTTTCTCTTGTAGACCCATTTACACCCAATTGGCTTTACGCCGCTTGGTGGTTCTACAAGATCCCAGACTTTATTAGAATCCATATATTCAATTTCGGATTTCATCGCTTTCTTCCAAGAAGGCGCATCTATATCTTGTACCGCCTCATCATAGGTCCAGGGATCGATTTCATGAACTCCAGGTCCCGAGTCCGAAGACTCACCCAGTCCAATCCATCGGTCTGGTTGCTTAACAACCCTCCCACTACGACGGCGTTCCGGTGTATTAACAGTGATAGTAGGTGCAGGTTCTAGTGGTGTATCTATACTCGGTTCGGCTGTATCTAAGTCTTCCTTGTTACCTCTCAACTCATCAAGTATTATGTCACTTTTGGGCTTGTGGTCCATGACATAGTCTTCCTCTAAGAACCGAGCGTTAGTACTTATAACGATCTTCTGGTCCGTAGGACTATAGAACATGCCACCTTTAGTTCCTTTCGGGTATCCTACAAACAGACGTAATTCTGATCTAGGTTCTAACTTATCGGCACCTTGTCTCAACACATGTGCTGGACATCCCCAGATCCGAAGGTGCCTGAGGCAAGGCTTGCGCCCGCTCCACCTTTCCATGGGTGTGGTGGGTACCGTTTTTGTTGGAACCATGTTGAGAATGTACGCCGCTGTTTCCAAGGCATGTCCCCAGAACATAGTAGGTAAGTCCGAGTAACTCATCATTGAACGCACCATCTCCATAAGAGTCCTATTCCTTCTTTCCGACACACCATTCTGCTGGGGAGTATATGGTGATGTCATTTGGGAATCAATCCCATTCTCTGCTAAGTATGCCTTGAATTCTCCAGACAGGTACTCGCCTCCGCGATCAGATCGCAGGCATTTAATGGATTTACCTTGAAGGTTCTCCGCAAAAGCCTTGAACTCCTTGAACTTGTCAAAGGATTCGCTCTTGCGGCGCATCAGGTATACAAATCCATACCTTGAGTAATCATCAGTGAAAGTGATGAAGTACTCGTACCCTCCCCTTGCCTGAGTAGACATAGGTCCGCATACATCAGAGTGAATCAAATCCAACACTTGTTCAGCTCTTCGTCCTTTACCAGAAAAAGAACGCTTGGTCATTTTTCCCTCTAAACAGGATTCGCAGGTTGGAAGGTCCTCTCCTTCAACACCACTGATCAGACCATCAGCTTTCAACCTTTGAATTCTATTTGAGTTAATATGACCTAGCCTTAGATGCCACAAGTATAATTGATTAATTTTAGAAGGTTCCTTTCTCTTATTGGTGTTCGTAGATGTGTTATTACTCTCGGTTAGTTGCATCGTGTTAGACTCAGGATTTAGTACATACAAATCGTCCACCAATGTACCAGAACAGATAATATCACTATTTCTTCTTATGATCACGGAGTGATCAAAAGAAACAGAATATCCATTCATAATGAGTTTAGAAACCGAAATTAAATTCTTTCTAAAGTTGGGTACATAAAGACAATTATGTAAAACTAAAACCCTATCACTACTAAAGCGTAAGTGAACGTCTCCCAATGCAACAGCCGCCACCTTTGCAGCATTGCCCATGTAGACCACAATTTCTCCCTCTCTAAGTCTCCGGGTTTCCTGGAACCCCTGCAATGAATTGCAGACATGATCAGTGGCCCCCGTATCTACACACCAGGTGCTGGTAGATATCACCACTGATAATGTTTCGGTGACTAAGGAAAATTTCGTACCTTTGATGAGAGGACAATCAGACTTCCAGTGCCCAGACTGCTTGCATCGAAAGCACTTGCCTCGCGGCTTGCTCCTCCCAATCCGTGGTTCAAAACCACTGGGCTTCTTTGCTTGCACTTCCAACTTGGCCACTAGAGCTTGTGATTCTCTGATCATACTTATCAGTTCAGTTCTTTTGAAATCGTTTTTAAGCGATTCCTCAAGAGGACTGAACTTGATGAGTATGTCAATCACCTCTAGTGTTCCTTACTATGTCCTAACATCTCCTTGAGGTCATTTTTCAATGTCCTCATTAGTTGGGACAATAGTGGATTCGGAAGGCTCAACAGTCTGAACATTGTCCAGATATCTTTCCCAAACATTACTATAGGGAACCAGTGAGTTTTCATCTTTAAGTATATCACAAAGTGGGGTCACAGTCATTCCTAACCTATAAGCACATAAAACAAACAAACAATTTAATATCCGATATTATCTCCCTTTAATAATATCATTAAATCACTAATTGCCTCTAAAATCCCATCAGGTAAAGCAAGCCACGTTCGTGTGGACGTTTACCCACCCAAATGATTTAGCAATTAGATTTTGCTTTGGTCGTACATCATTATAGCGTTACTTCGTTGGGAAGAATACTATAAAGCGTACCTAAGTGTAAACCATTACTCAGTACTAAGGTGAATCGTTTAGAATTGTTACGTCACCGCAAGCCACGTTCGTGTGGAAGTTTACGACAACTCGCAATTCTTCACAATTCCCTATAACTGTCTACGTCAATTATTCTAAAATCCCATTCAGTATAGCAAGCCACGTTCGTGTGGACGTTTACTATACCAAAAGATTTATATAATTGAAATCCAATTACTTGAACCATTCGATCTTGTAAATCAAGACGCGGAGAATCATAAGTGAAACTCGAAGTTTCTAACCAGTGATTCACCATGCGAACAACCCTATCTCTCATAAATGAGGGAGCCGAGCAGACAATTGATCCATCTATCAAAGAATGGTACGACTGCCTCTAATTTGTGTCCTCGACATGACCAAGTGGCTCTGGCTCCATTCCACTCCCTGGGGTGAGAATGAGTCGACTTGAAATCAGCTTTGGAAAGACAAATTAGGCATTGTTTGATAAACTTAATCAATGTTTCTCGTAAGAGGAATTACAAGAACTCTCCTCCAATAACTTATCTATATAAACTTCAAAAGTTTATAAAAGTCACCAAGAGAGCAGCAATGGAGACCATAGGTATGTTTCCATACCCTCTCCCACTTAGCTTTTTACAATAAAGGGATACGCTATCTAGTGCATAAAGGTAAACACATATAGCATGCATACATGTAATAAAGCACATAGTATTATCACATAGTCAAAATAATTACTAGAATATTATTTTCCGACTATTATGGCTTTACTCCATCTCCGTACGCATCTTCTAGTCTTTAGTCTTCGTTCTTGAATGCTCCATGTGACGAGAATATTAATTTCCAATATTTAAATCTATTTATTTTTGATAAATCCAAAAGATACTTAATTAATAATAATTAAGTCAATCGAATAAATCAAAAATAAAATTAAATATTATTAATATTTTTATTTATTTTATCTTCCCTTTCTACTTCATTAAATCTCTAGAATAATCTATCCAAGACCCACTTGGAATATTCTAGATGATTTCCATAATGAAATAAGGAAATAAAATAATTTAGGACTCTTCTACTTTCCAAATTAATTACATTCCTAATCCATGAATATTTCCATAAATATAGAAATAATCAATTTAGGAATCCTAATCAATTCCAAATTGACTCTTTTCCTAATCCATGAGAATTCCCAAAATAGGAATACTCAAATAGGAAAAATCCGAACCAATTAGGAAAGTAAATCTCCGGACCGGGATAACCCGGGGTGGGGATCCCCGGACCACCCTCGACCCACGCCTAGGAGGTGGCCGGCCACCATCGCCGGCGGCGCCTCCATGCATGGATCGATCGATCCTCATGGGATCGACCATGGGGATGGTCGATCCTTGTCCCGTTACCCTCACAATCATCTCCTTCGTCACGCGTCTTCTCCGGCGGTCGTTTCGGCATCGATCCAACGCAAAATAAATTACATAATCTAAATTACAATTCTGGTATCGATTCTATACATGAAATCGACCCTATACAATTTCCGGAAAAAGTAGAACGTAATAATAAATCCTAAATTCGGTCAACCCCCGAATTTTTACTATTACAAGCATTCACCACCAAAAACGAATCTCGACATGTCCGAGAGTTTAATCAAACCAACAATCACATGACAAAATAATTAAACGAATAATCATCAAGCCATAATAGTCGGAACCCTGCAAGGTAGAACATTTTTTATCGAAAATACCGCGAACGTAAACCACGCTCCGGTAGTATTAAACCATATTATATCCAAATAATATTTCTCCGGTAGTATTATTTATTCCGTGTATTTAAGATATAAATATCCATGAATAAAATTTATTTATTGCTTAATAAATTTATTCATCTCTTTTATCCGAGACTAGTACCACTCAACCTTATTTATTATGCGGAATTAAATCCACTCGCGAGGTTTACATAATAAATCCTTATGAGCTCATCTCGGGGATATTATCAACCCTTCCGGGATACACTGTCCCGTCAAGAATTCACGGCATGCCATATATAAAATATAGTGACCCAACTTAACCGGTAATTGACCCAATAATTAAACCGGTCAATTCCTTTGGAAAATCAAAGTCACTTATATTAAATATACACACCCGCAATTGTATCAGGGATTAAGAATAAAATACACTGAGTCTCAAATCAATTATCGCCGAGCAAACCTAATTGATGAGTCTCAATCGATCCGCTCAATACACCAAGTGTACAAGTGTGATAAAATAATTAAGACAAATTATTTTCTCTCTCACACAGCGACTATACCGATGGATTGGTCCGTGTCCATCTAGGTCGTGAGCATCTGTTTGATTAAATACGAGTAACCGATAGTATGATCTTCTGTGTGGGCCCGACACACCATACTAACTACAACGTATAGAATCCAGGACTATAATTTGCATAAATTTAATTAACAATAATTAAAAGCAAATGAATGTTCGTTATTAATAGGTAAATGAAAGTGTACAAGGAGTTCAGAATACTCAAATCTAGACATTAAGTATACTACTCCAACAAGAAGATCATACTATCGGTTACTCGTATTTAATCGAACAGTTGCTCACGACCTAGATGGACACGGACCAATCCATCGGTATAGTCGTTGTGTAAGAGAGAAAATAATCTATCTTGATTATTTTATCACACTTGTACACTTGGTGTATTGAGCGGATCGTTGAGATTCATCGATTAGGATTGCCGGCGATAATCGATTCGAGTCTCAGTGTATTTTATTCTTAATCCCTGAAACTATTGCGGGTGTGTATATTTAATATAAGTGACTTTGATTTACCAAAGGAATTAACCGATTTAATTATTGGGTTAATTACCGGTTAAGTTGGGTCACTATATTTTATATATGACATGCCGTGAATACTTGACGGGAAAGTGTATCCCGGAAGGGTTGATAATATCCCCGAGATGAGTTCATAAGGAATTATTATGTAAACCCTGCAGGTGGATTCGTTCCGCATAATAATTAAGGTTGAATGGTACTAGTCTCGGATATAAGAGATGAATAAATTAATTAGCAATAAATTAATTTTATTCATGGATATTTATATCTTAAATACACGGAATAAATAATACTACCGGAGAAATATTATTTGATATAATATGGTTTAATATTGGGAGTGCAATTAATTTTATATAGTGGAAAATAGAATTAATTAATATTGATAAGGATTAATGGACTTGAGCATTGGGCTCAATTTAATCTTCAATATTGGAAGCCCAATATTCCACCTCCTTAAGATCCCCTACGTAGCCTATAAAAGCACTACATGGTCTTCTCTATTCTCATAACTTGAAGATCATAATTCTAGAGAGAGAAAGTAGAGAGGAGGATCCATGGAGTTCGGTAGATCGTCGCCCACACGACGTCCGGGGTAGTGCAAGGAATACGTGGGAAGATCTCAAGGTCATCAAATTGAGTTCTACGTTTTTCCGAACAACGAGAACGAGGTAAATCGTAAAACCCTCTTTATGATTTTATCGTTTAATTATCGTGAAAGTATCATGAACCAAGATCCGAAAGACGCGACCCATGACGAGGACGAACCGGGCGGTGGTGGTCGAAGACCACCGGACCGCCGGCGGATCGTCGGCTCGGCTGGAGGGGTCGAGAGGGCGAGAGCCTCGGCTGGACGCCGAGACTCGATCGTGCCCTAGCTGGGCACGAACCCTTGCTGCCCGAGCAGCACCGCTCGCACGGTGCTGCCTCCGCTCACGCGGAGGGGCTGCCGCTCGCGCGGCTGGACCGCCGCTCGCGCGGCGGTGGTTGCGGGCTGATCGCTAGCCACGGTTCAACCGTGGCTTGAGGGCGATCAGCGGGTCGTGGCTGGGATGCCCAGCGGGCTGCCAAGGGCAGCCCTAGGCGGCTGCCGTGTACAGCCGCGAGCCCCATGCGGGGGCTCGACCGGACAGCCGCGGGCTATCCCCGCGGCGGCTTGTTTGGTTGAGTCCGGCTTCGTGGTGGTTCGTGGCGAGATGTTCCGGCAACCGGGAGTCGATTGGAGTTGTTATTCCGCAATTCGACAACTCCGGATATTCGATATCCAAAGGATTTCGGTCGGAATTAATTAGATAATTTATTTATTTAAATTTATTAATTCCGGGATATCGATTTCCAAGACTAATACCATGTTAGAAGCCGCTTCATCCAACAACTCGAACTGTTAGAGAAGTTAGGCGACTTGACATTTATAGTGGGCTGAATATATTCTCCAATACAGATGATGAGGACAATTTGAAGAAATTATTTAAGCTGGGTGAAAGGGAACTTACGATATGTGCCAATAGAAAAAAAAACCTTGGAGTGTAATTTGCGGGTATTGTACTAAAGTAGTCGATGCAGATCCTGAGTACATCATGACTTGCATTTATTGTTATTAGACAAAGGACACTATTGCCGGGTAATTACTTTTTTCTACGCTCTGTTGTAAACAAAATCAATGATCCAATTTCAATCATGGTGCCACATATTCATGCTCATCATTTCTGTTCAGGTCTAACCTCACTTTCAAGTCTTATGACAAAATAGACTACATGATTATAACATCGTTGTACCCGATCACAAATGATGTAATCAACATCACATCAATTGAAATTAAAATATTGGCTGAACAGGTAACTATAGAACAATAAATATTCCTCAATTTTAGGTAATATTAATGCTCAATATACTATCTTTGTGTCAAGGGTTATTAGCTCAGTTGGTTGATCACTTGAATTTTGAACCGTAAAGTCCAAAGTTCGAACTCAAAACATGTGTGAGTATTTAAATTTCTGCAATTGACCTACATAAAAAAACAAAACATTCAACTGTTTCATCAAATTCTTTTCCTCCACCGTTAACCAAAGGCAGATACCCCACTATTCAGTGCTGAAAATTTTAAGATTCCAAAAGCAAGACTTAAATGCATATGATATTTCCTCATTGCATGATAGTTATTCCGGAGTTGAGGTTGAAACATTGACGATGTTTCCTGAAGATTTAACAGCGACTACTCCACCGGATTTTCAAACAATGTCAAATCCCAAAAGGTACTCAGAAAATGCGCTTCCCAAAGCCACGAAAAAAGAATCTACAATACGCAAGTGCCTGCAATTTGACGATACGCCAAACCTTGCTGACAATGAACCGAAAAAAACGGGCAGATATTAGCAGGTTCCATGGATACCACGTATATATATATTTTCTGTTAAACATATTAAGCTCAAACGATGCAACACACCTACCTCTTCTTTTGGTGTACCTGCTAAGCTAAACAATGAATTTTTTGAAGGGCAACTACTTTCTTAAAACAATTACGCTGTTGTAGCTTTTTTTGGTGTCTAAGTTAGCTAGGAACATATATTAGAAGCCATGTGTAATTATGAATGTATATTAAATACAACTTATGTCATGTAATCTCATGTTCATGTTGATTTGTTTATAACAACTCAAGCTATGACTGATGTAAAGATCCATTCTTAAAATCAAATTCATTGAGCATAATTATTTACTCTACTGGGTCTCGTCTTGCATCGCAAGAAAAACTTAATATATATATATATATATATATATATATATATATATATATATATATATATCTCGTTAGATTTATGAAGAAGTTCAAATGTCATTTGATCGCGATCAACGAAATATAGTACGAAAAAATCGAGAACCGAAAGAGAAATCAATAATAAGGAACACAAGAAATTTACGTGGAAACCCAAACACTACTAAAAAAAGTAGAGTAGATATCACTTCAAAGAAATCGGTCGCTAATTTAACTGATTTCTATGACGTCAATGATATCAGTCGCAGAAATAATGATACATTTGATATCAACGAAATCTGTTTTTAAGTAAACCGATTACTATGACTTCATTTTTAAAATGTTGTTTTACTTAGTAATCGGCGGTAATAAAAAAATGATGTCTTTGTGTATTAAATTTATTTATAAGAAATTACTAATTACAAAAATAAGAAAACAAACTCTCAGGTGAATCATTTTCTTTCACAAATCATTTTCTTTCATTTATCTAACACACACAGAACCCTATCTCTCCACCTTCGAAAAATCGAACCCGTGGAGACAACGCCGGAGCACGAGAAACCACTGCGAAAGCCGAGCCTAAATCTTCCCAAAGTCCACCTCTGGTCCTGCTGGAGTCGATTTCGTCGTTGTCGCCCCAAAATGGACGCGATCTATCAACCTCCCGTTGCCGATGAAACCCTAGATCGGAAGCACGCGGCGATGCTCAAGCGCCTCTCGAACCGCCACAACTCCGGCCTCTCCGTCAAACCGAAATCCACCTCGGCATCGACGTTCGAATCTACACAGTCTTTTCTCGCCCGATTCTCCCAAGCCAAGCTCGCCATCGAATCCCGTCTTTTTTATGTTGATAAATTTCTTAACTGCTATTTAAACCATGAGATTTTGGTTTCAGGGTCATAATTGGTACCAGTCAATACAGCTTTGTTTTTTCATTTTCCAATTTTCTTGTATATATTATGAAATTGACAGTTCATTGATGGAATAATTATTATTGATTTTTCACTACAGGTTGTTGGATCCTGGCCAACAGCAATTTGTGCACTCATATGATGTACACATAGACTCTGTATGGGAGCTTGCTAGCTCTACAACGTTTAGTCATGTTTATAGTAGTGGAAGGGATCTTTCTGTGAGTGCGGTTCCAAAAAGCTTGCTCCTCTATTTTTCTAATATTCCTCACATTGCTGATACTAACTTTAATCTGTACTTGTAGTTAAATTTGACGGATTTGGCAACAAGAGAAAGTGTGTTGCTTTGTAATGAAGATCATCCGATTTCACAATTGGCATTGCATGATGACAATATATGGGCTGCCACAACAGATTCTTCTATACATAGATGGCCAGCTGAAGCACATAACACAATGAAATTATTTCAACAAGGTGGTTCATTTTTAGCTGGAAATTTGTCATTTTCGAGGGCAAGGGTTTCCTTATAAGGAACCACACTTGTGAGTTAATATTCATTTTTTTGTTTCTTTTTGATTCATAGTTCAATTTGGCTTTCTTGCATGACAAAAATCATTGAGTTGAATACTTTTTCCGTTTAAAATTGTATCGAACTGTCGATCTTCCTTTTAATTGAAGGATTTTGTAGGCGAACAAGTATTTATGTAGAGTTTAGACTCATTCTTCATTCTTATGTTGTAGTGCTTATGAGATTGTAGTTCTGCAATTGAAGTAGTTCTGTTGGGCCTTAAATTATTTGAACAAACAAGTTACAAAAAAATGGTTGTCTTCAATTATTTTGGTTGGATAATTTGCTGAAGGTGAGAAACCTCTCACTAATTAAATATTGTTTTTTAGGTTTCTGTTTATAGAGAACCATCTTTTTGCATTGATGGAACTCCAGCAATAGTGTCGCATGAGATTTTAAACAATAGAAGGCATGTCCTGACTAAGGTAACTTGATGTGTTTGACCATCCATACTTATATTTTTCACTTCATGTAATTATTGTTGTTCCCTGTATATTAATTATATTAAATTGTTTGCTCATATCTCTCTGTTCAAGGACAATGCTGGTGTAGTGAAGTTATGGGAAATTACAAGAGGCGTGGTTATTGAGAACTATGGAGAGGTTAGTACCATTTTCTGCATGGCGGTTTATATCTAGTAGAACCATAAGAAGTTGTCTACTTGATGATATCACATATATCCTGCAATCTGTATTTTGATCAGTATTATGCCTTTTCCGTTGGTCCTTGCTTTCTGACACTTTTGTACTTTGTGTCATTAGGTTTCATTTGAGAAGAAGAAAACTGTTTGGGATGGTATTGATACATATCGTGTGTTTGGTATGTCTGAAATTATCCTTTGTACCCTTTAATGTGTTATGCTTTTCCAGGTGAGTGTTCCTGCATGGTTAACTATACTTATATGATAAAACTGAATGTAGAAGAATTCACATTTTTTGAAGTCTTTTTTTTCTCTTTTCATTTTCTTAAGGGACACATTGTGAGAGCAAGTGCATTGGCTGAAGAAGACTATGATGCGAGCTCATTACCAAAAGATTGAGTAGCTCGTTCAACTTCATCACCATACTTAGTTCATTTACCTCTCACTATTGGATAATGATTGTACTCTAGCTACAATATTTTGTATGAATGTTTCAGATATTTTAACTATTGCTATGGTATTTGATGGTTTTATAAATTTGTGCAATTTTAATATAAAAATATTGATTATAAACGAAAAAATTACAGGAATTATACGACGTTTAAATCTCTCTATAGAAATCGGTTTTTAAAATAAAAATGATCATGTAGTACAATATAGTTATTAGTTTTAAGTTAAATAACTGATATTAAAAGGGGGTTAGATATCAGTTAGTTTTGTGGGTTAGTACCGAAAATCAACCGATTTCAATGAATACAAAAGAAATCGGTTCGACCACCACCACGCGATCGTCCCTCGTTCCGGATTTCATCCTTCGGATCTTGCGTTCTACGGTATTCTCGATAAGCCAAAAACCGAATAAATCAAGGGCGTTTAGATTTTTACCTTTCGATTCGTTGTTCGGAGAAACGAAATCAAGATGACCTTTGAATCTTCCCACGTATTCCTTGCACTCCGTTCGAACGTCGGGTGGGCGACGATCTATCGAACTCCTATGGATCTCCTTCAACTCTCTAGACTAATCAAGTATGATTATCTTGTCTTATTATTTATGAAGGCCATGTAGTGCTTTTATAGGCTACGTAGGGGATCTAAAGGAGGTGGAATATTGGGCTTCCAATATTGAAGATTAAATTGAGCCCACTGCCCAAGTCCATTAATCCTTATCAATATTAATTAATTTATTTTCCACTATATAAATTAATTGCACTCCCAATATTAAACCATATTATATCCAAATAATATTTCTCCGGTAGTATTATTTATTCCGTGTATTTAAGATATAAATATCCATGAATAAAATTTATTTATTGCTTAATAAATTTATTCATCTCTTTTATCCGAGACTAGTACCACTCAACCTTATTTATTATGCGGAATTAAATCCACTCGCGAGGTTTACATAATAAATCCTTATGAGCTCATCTCGGGGATATTATCAACCCTTCCGGGATACACTGTCCCGTCAAGAATTCACGGCATGCCATATATAAAATATAGTGACCCAACTTAACCGGTAATTGACCCAATAATTAAACCGGTCAATTCCTTTGGAAAATCAAAGTCACTTATATTAAATATACACACCCGCAATTGTATCAGGGATTAAGAATAAAATACACTGAGTCTCAAATCAATTATCGCCGAGCAAACCTAATTGATGAGTCTCAATCGATCCGCTCAATACACCAAGTGTACAAGTGTTATAAAATAATTAAGACAAATTATTTTCTCTCTCACACAGCGACTATACCGATGGATTGGTCCGTGTCCATCTAGGTCGTGAGCATCTGTTTGATTAAATACGAGTAACCGATAGTATGATCTTCTGTGTGGGCCCGACACACCATACTAACTACAACGTATAGAATCCAGGACTATAATTTGCATAAATTTAATTAACAATAATTAAAAGCAAATGAATGTTCGTTATTAATAGGTAAATGAAAGTGTACAAGGAGTTCAGAATACTCAAATCTAGACATAAGGTATACTACTCCAACAAGAAGATCATACTATCGGTTACTCGTATTTAATCGAACAGTTGCTCACGACCTAGATGGACACGGACCAATCCATCGGTATAGTCGTTGTGTAAGAGAGAAAATAATCTATCTTGATTATTTTATCACACTTGTACACTTGGTGTATTGAGCGGATCGTTGAGATTCATCGATTAGGATTGCCGGCGATAATCGATTCGAGTCTCAGTGTATTTTATTCTTAATCCCTGAAACTATTGCGGGTGTGTATATTTAATATAAGTGACTTTGATTTACCAAAGGAATTAACCGATTTAATTATTGGGTTAATTACCGGTTAAGTTGGGTCACTATATTTTATATATGACATGCCGTGAATACTTGACGGGAAAGTGTATCCCGGAAGGGTTGATAATATCCCCGAGATGAGTTCATAAGGAATTATTATGTAAACCCTGCAGGTGGATTCGTTCCGCATAATAATTAAGGTTGAATGGTACTAGTCTCGGATATAAGAGATGAATAAATTAATTAGCAATAAATTAATTTTATTCATGGATATTTATATCTTAAATACACGGAATAAATAATACTACCGGAGAAATATTATTTGATATAATATGGTTTAATATTGGGAGTGCAATTAATTTTATATAGTGGAAAATAGAATTAATTAATATTGATAAGGATTAATGGACTTGAGCATTGGGCTCAATTTAATCTTCAATATTGGAAGCCCAATATTCCACCTCCTTAAGATCCCCTACGTAGCCTATAAAAGCACTACATGGTCTTCTCTATTCTCATAACTTGAAGATCATAATTCTAGAGAGAGAAAGTAGAGAGGAGGATCCATGGAGTTCGGTAGATCGTCGCCCACACGACGTCCGGGGTAGTGCAAGGAATACGTGGGAAGATCTCAAGGTCATCAAATTGAGTTCTACGTTTTTCCGAACAACGAGAACGAGGTAAATCGTAAAACCCTCTTTATGATTTTATCGTTTAATTATCGTGAAAGTATCATGAACCAAGATCCGAAAGACGCGACCCATGACGAGGACGAACCGGGCGGTGGTGGTCGAAGACCACCGGACCGCCGGCGGATCGTCGGCTCGGCTGGAGGGGTCGAGAGGGCGAGAGCCTCGGCTGGACGCCGAGACTCGATCGTGCCCTAGCTGGGCACGAACCCATGCTGCCCGAGCAGCACCGCTCGCACGGTGCTGCCTCCGCTCACGCGGAGGGGCTGCCGCTCGCGCGGCGGTGGTTGCGGGCTGATCGCTAGCCACGGTTCAACCGTGGCTTGAGGGCGATCAGCGGGTCGTGGCTGGGATGCCCAGCGGGCTGCCAAGGGCAGCCCTAGGCGGCTGCCGTGTACAGCCGCGAGCCCCATGCGGGGGCTCGACCGGACAGCCGCGGGCTATCCCCGCGGCGGCTTGTTTGGTTGAGTCCGGCTTCGTGGTGGTTCGTGGCGAGATGTTCCGGCAACCGGGAGTCGATTGGAGTTGTTATTCCGCAATTCGACAACTCCGGATATTCGATCTCCAAAGGATTTCGGTCGGAATTAATTAGATAATTTATTTATTTAAATTTATTAATTCCGGGATATCGATTTCCAACACTAATACCATGTTAGAAGCCGCTTCATCCAACAACTCGAACTGTTAGAGAAGTTAGGCGACTTGACATTTATAGTGGGCTGAATATATTCTCCAATACAGATGATGAGGACAATTTGAAGAAATTATTTAAGCTGGGTGAAAGGGAACTTACGATATGTGCCAATAGAAAAAAAAACCTTGGAGTGTAATTTGCGGGTATTGTACTAAAGTAGTCGATGCAGATCCTGAGTACATCATGACTTGCATTTATTGTTATTAGACAAAGGACACTATTGCCGGGTAATTACTTTTTTCTACGCTCTGTTGTAAACAAAATCAATGATCCAATTTCAATCATGGTGCCACATATTCATGCTCATCATTTCTGTTCAGGTCTAACCTCACTTTCAAGTCTTATGACAAAATAGACTACATGATTATAACATCGTTGTACCCGATCACAAATGATGTAATCAACATCACATCAATTGAAATTAAAATATTGGCTGAACAGGTAACTATAGAACAATAAATATTCCTCAATTTTAGGTAATATTAATGCTCAATATACTATCTTTGTGTCAAGGGTTATTAGCTCAGTTGGTTGATCACTTGAATTTTGAACCGTAAAGTCCAAAGTTCGAACTCAAAACATGTGTGAGTATTTAAATTTCTGCAATTGACCTACATAAAAAAACAAAACATTCAACTGTTTCATCAAATTCTTTTCCTCCACCGTTAACCAAAGGCAGATACCCCACTATTCAGTGCTGAAAATTTTAAGATTCCAAAAGCAAGACTTAAATGCATATGATATTTCCTCATTGCATGATAGTTATTCCGGAGTTGAGGTTGAAACATTGACGATGTTTCCTGAAGATTTAACAGCGACTACTCCACCGGATTTTCAAACAATGTCAAATCCCAAAAGGTACTCAGAAAATGCGCTTCCCAAAGCCACGAAAAAAGAATCTACAATACGCAAGTGCCTGCAATTTGACGATACGCCAAACCTTGCTGACAATGAACCGAAAAAAACGGGCAGATATTAGCAGGTTCCATGGATACCACGTATATATATATTTTCTGTTAAACATATTAAGCTCAAACGATGCAACACACCTACCTCTTCTTTTGGTGTACCTGCTAAGCTAAACAATGAATTTTTTGAAGGGCAACTACTTTCTTAAAACAATTACGCTGTTGTAGCTTTTTTTGGTGTCTAAGTTAGCTAGGAACATATATTAGAAGCCATGTGTAATTATGAATGTATATTAAATACAACTTATGTCATGTAATCTCATGTTCATGTTGATTTGTTTATAACAACTCAAGCTATGACTGATGTAAAGATCCATTCTTAAAATCAAATTCATTGAGCATAATTATTTACTCTACTGGGTCTCGTCTTGCATCGCAAGAAAAACTTAATATATATATATATATATATATATATATATATATATATCTCGTTAGATTTATGAAGAAGTTCAAATGTCATTTGATCGCGATCAACGAAATATAGTACGAAAAAATCGAGAACCGAAAGAGAAATCAATAATAAGGAACACAAGAAATTTACGTGGAAACCCAAACACTACTAAAAAAAGTAGAGTAGATATCACTTCAAAGAAATCGGTCGCTAATTTAACTGATTTCTATGACGTCAATGATATCAGTCGCAGAAATAATGATACATTTGATATCAACGAAATCTGTTTTTAAGTAAACCGATTACTATGACTTCATTTTTAAAATGTTGTTTTACTTAGTAATCGGCGGTAATAAAAAAATGATGTCTTTGTGTATTAAATTTATTTATAAGAAATTACTAATTACAAAAATAAGAAAACAAACTCTCAGGTGAATCATTTTCTTTCACAAATCATTTTCTTTCATTTATCTAACACACACAGAACCCTATCTCTCCACCTTCGAAAAATCGAACCCGTGGAGACAACGCCGGAGCACGAGAAACCACTGCGAAAGCCGAGCCTAAATCTTCCCAAAGTCCACCTCTGGTCCTGCTGGAGTCGATTTCGTCGTTGTCGCCCCAAAATGGACGCGATCTATCAACCTCCCGTTGCCGATGAAACCCTAGATCGGAAGCACGCGGCGATGCTCAAGCGCCTCTCGAACCGCCACAACTCCGGCCTCTCCGTCAAACCGAAATCCACCTCGGCATCGACGTTCGAATCTACACAGTCTTTTCTCGCCCGATTCTCCCAAGCCAAGCTCGCCATCGAATCCCGTCTTTTTTATGTTGATAAATTTCTTAACTGCTATTTAAACCATGAGATTTTGGTTTCAGGGTCATAATTGGTACCAGTCAATACAGCTTTGTTTTTTCATTTTCCAATTTTCTTGTATATATTATGAAATTGACAGTTCATTGATGGAATAATTATTATTGATTTTTCACTACAGGTTGTTGGATCCTGGCCAACAGCAATTTGTGCACTCATATGATGTACACTTAGACTCTGTATGGGAGCTTGCTAGCTCTACAACGTTTAGTCATGTTTATAGTAGTGGAAGGGATCTTTCTGTGAGTGCGGTTCCAAAAAGCTTGCTCCTCTATTTTTCTAATATTCCTCACATTGCTGATACTAACTTTAATCTGTACTTGTAGTTAAATTTGACGGATTTGGCAACAAGAGAAAGTGTGTTGCTTTGTAATGAAGATCATCCGATTTCACAATTGGCATTGCATGATGACGATATATGGGCTGCCACAACAAATTCTTCTATACATAGATGGCCAGCTGAAGCACATAACACAATGAAATTATTTCAACAAGGTGGTTCATTTTTAGCTGGAAATTTGTCATTTTCGAGGGCAAGGGTTTCCTTATAAGGAACCACACTTGTGAGTTAATATTCATTTTTTTGTTTCTTTTTGATTCATAGTTCAATTTGGCTTTCTTGCATGACAAAAATCATTGAGTTGAATACTTTTTCAGTTTAAAATTGTATCGAACTGTCGATCTTCCTTTTAATTGAAGGATTTTGTAGGCGAACAAGTATTTATGTAGAGTTTAGACTCATTCTTCATTCTTAGGTTGTAGTGCTTATGAGATTGTAGTTCTGCAATTGAAGTAGTTCTGTTGGGCCTTAAATTATTTGAACAAACAAGTTACAAAAAAATGGTTGTCTTCAATTATTTTGGTTGGATAATTTGCTGAAGGTGAGAAACCTCTCACTAATTAAATATTGTTTTTTAGGTTTCTGTTTATAGAGAACCATCTTTTTGCATTGATGGAACTCCAGCAATAGTGTCGCATGAGATTTTAAACAATAGAAGGCATGTCCTGACTAAGGTAACTTGATGTGTTTGACCATCCATACTTATATTTTTCACTTCATGTAATTATTGTTGTTCCCTGTATATTAATTATATTAAATTGTTTGCTCATATCTCTCTGTTCAAGGACAATGCTGGTGTAGTGAAGTTATGGGAAATTACAAGAGGCGTGGTTATTGAGAACTATGGAGAGGTTAGTACCATTTTCTGCATGGCGGTTTATATCTAGTAGAACCATAAGAAGTTGTCTACTTGATGATATCACATATATCCTGCAATCTGTATTTTGATCAGTATTATGCCTTTTCCGTTGGTCCTTGCTTTCTGACACTTTTGTACTTTGTGTCATTAGGTTTCATTTGAGAAGAAGAAAACTGTTTGGGATGGTATTGATACATATCGTGTGTTTGGTATGTCTGAAATTATCCTTTGTACCCTTTAATGTGTTATGCTTTTCCAGGTGAGTGTTCCTGCATGGTTAACTATACTTATATGATAAAACTGAATGTAGAAGAATTCACATTTTTTGAAGTCTTTTTTTTCTCTTTTCATTTTCTTAAGGGACACATTGTGAGAGCAAGTGCATTGGCTGAAGAAGACTATGATGCGAGCTCATTACCAAAAGATTGAGTAGCTCGTTCAACTTCATCACCATACTTAGTTCATTTACCTCTCACTATTGGATAATGATTGTACTCTAGCTACAATATTTTGTATGAATGTTTCAGATATTTTAACTATTGCTATGGTATTTGATGGTTTTATAAATTTGTGCAATTTTAATATAAAAATATTGATTATAAACGAAAAAATTACAGGAATTATACGACGTTTAAATCTCTCTATAGAAATCGGTTTTTAAAATAAAAATGATCATGTAGTACAATATAGTTATTAGTTTTAAGTTAAATAACTGATATTAAAAGGGGGTTAGATATCAGTTAGTTTTGTGGGTTAGTACCGAAAATCAACCGATTTCAATGAATACAAAAGAAATCGGTTAGAAAATAAAAACTGATTTCTAAAATGTACATAGAAATCGGTTAATCACCGATATCTATAGCTGCAGACTATAGATATCGGCTCCATCAACATCAGTGCGGATACCTCATAGAAATCGGTGAATCACCGATTTCTAATGCAATTTTTTTACTAGTGAAAACAGGAAAAAAAATCCACAAGAAGAACGACGAGAAATTCATTATAAAATCACAATAATTACAAATCATAGATTTCAAATCTCAACACTCTATATTTATCTCAATATGTGATATATTTTCTGGTGCTTGATAGTGTTTTTCATTGTGTGAAGATCCTTGTTAAAAATCGCTTCTTCTGAAAGATCGAACTGTTAGAGAAGTTGGACAACTTCACATTTATATTTTAGGGTCGAATATATTCTCTAATGGTCCACCTCATTTGTGGGCCGATTTCAACTTCTTTGTGGAGGCCAAAGAAGTTGATAATTAATTCGGGTGGAGTCGACACTAACGGGAGTTGAACCCAGGACCTCGGCATAGCCTCAAGGTCTGAGACCATGATAGAAACCGCTTAATCTAAAAGCTCGAACTGTTAGAGAAGTTGGGTAACTTCACATTATTATTATAGGGTCAAATATATTCTCCAATATATTAGATATCCCACATCGGTTGGAAATAGATCATAAATCTCAAATATAAGTAGGATTACCTTATCACCTTAATAAGACATTTTAAGGTATTACTGACTCAACTTTCACATGGTATCAGGGCAGACCCAACACGATAATGGGTGCATATCTGATGAAATTTTTGTCTTGCCCAAAGATGGCACTATTTCCACGAGTACAATTGACAAAACCGAGCCTACTCGTGAGGGGGCGTATTAGATATCCTCACATCAGTTGAAAATAGATTATAAATCTCAAATATAAGTTGAATTACCTTATCACCTTAATAAGGTCTTTTAAGATATTATTGACCCAACTTTGAGAGATCCATAAATTAGATAACCAATAGAATTATGATTTTTTTAATAATATAACTCTTCATATATTTTAACAAAAGAATTAATCAAAGATCTGACTTACCAAATCAAATTTACTATTTTTTTGGTCTAGTTCAATTACAAAAACTTAAATACTCTCACACACATGTCTCAAGTGCTCAAACAACTGAGCTAACAACACTTGATATCAAATATATTATCTTAGGAGTACCTGAAACACAACAAAAAATATAGGACCGATTCAGACGAAAACAAAGTTGGCACGAATGAGCTGCCCTGACGCGAATGCCTCACAACCTCAGCAAGCTAGCTCGAACGCCTCAGCTTGCTCCGATCAAATTCTTAGTCCGTTTCAATTGAACCTTTCTTGGCTCCAACTTCAAGCGATTTTGGATCACATTCCAACGTATATTATTTTATTTTCATGTACATAGATTTGAAAAAATGTGAGTTCAAACTGACTTAACTGAACTCCTACCAATGTAGGAGTCAGTTCATTTACCCACCCTTCAAAACCACCCACCACTAAATGAAACGAATTCAAAGTATTGAATTAGTTTTTTTTTTTTTTTGCAATCTTGTGCCACTTGTCTCCATCTCATTGGCCATAAAAGGAGGTTGCCACAACACGCCCCACTTTTGCGTGTGGGGGCGTGAATGCTGTAGCATTTGCTGCAGCTTTTTTTTAATTAATCTTTTAATATTATTTTTCTATTTTTATAATTTATTAAATTTAAATATCCTTTTAATTAGTTGAATAAAAAGTGTGTACAACTATTTGAAAATTGTACTATAAATACACTATTACCATCACCCATATTTTATCCTATATCAATATTTTAATTTTCATACTTCTATTTATCAAATTTCAATATTTTAATTTTCATACTTCATTTTTCATTTTTCATTTGAAATTGTCAATAACAATCGAGATTTTTTCAACAAAATTTTTATTGGAAAATATCCAAATTGGGTATTAAGTTGTATTATGTTTTTATATTTATAAATTATTTATTCTAGTTGTTAATTAATGTCAAACTAAAAATTTAATAATTTATATATTAATAGTTAAAAAATATTAATACAACTCTTAAATATAATATTTTTTAATTTTAGTTTTTTATTTAAAATGTAAAATATATTCAATTAATTTTGTTTAAATTACATAATTAATAATACTATAAATTAAATTTTTTGTAGTGTTTATTGTAAATTTTTTTTATTAAAAGTAAAATAAATAATGGTGTGACCCATATATTGAGTTCAAACTAGCAAATGAATGTGAGTGTTAAAATATTGAGTTTAATTAAGTTAATAATAATTAAAAATGGAGTAAAAAATGATTGGATTGTGGTCGGAGAGTATGAACCCACCAAACTAATACACATGCCTTAAAGCAATTGAGATGAGAAAAGATTAGTATCCAATTCTGGATAACCAAAATCACCATTAATAAAGTATAATTACAATTTTAATCCTATTTAATAGTACAATAAAAACCGACGTCCTTCTTATTCACTTTTGTTTTTGTTAGCTTTTAGGATCGTAACATGGCACTAATACCACTTGTTACGGGACAAAGCTCTGAACGCCACACGATCAAGACCGGTGCCACTAGATACTACTTGTTGCAGATAGACGATGTATAGTACGAATAATAATGCGGAACCCCAAAAATAACTCAACAATAAATAAAGAAGGAGACAAGTAAAGAAGACAAGGAATTTACGTGGAAACCCAAATCGGGAAAAACCACGGGAGGAACGACGAGAACTTTCACTATAATATTGCCGACGATTACAAGGATTGATATCCACTCTAAAACCCTCTAATCTCACACAATATTATCTCTCTATATGATGGTATTAACTCGTGTTCTACACAAAAAATTGTGTCTATGGAGATTCCTATTTATAGGTGTAGAAAACCCATAAATTAGGTAACCAATAGGAATAGGAATAAACCATTTTCCTAATATATGACTCCTAAATCCATAAGGAATAGAATTATATTATATTCAATATAATTCTAATTTTCCTAAATAATGAAACAAAATTCCTACGGATTCGAGTCATATTTTAACAATCTCCACCTTGACGAGAAACCGCGAAATCTCATCGCGCATGCGAAATCACATCGCACATCAAACCATAAAGCGAAATCACATCGCCCATGCGAAATAACATCGCACTCCATAGTCTCGTCCTTCGTCTTCCTCCAAATTCCCCAACGGGCCTAGTTCCTAGAAGATTGGACCTTCAAAGGTCCCCATGAATCGGAACGTACATACCCGAGTGTCTTCTTCGAATTCTGAGCCCAATTCGAGATTTACCCTCTCGACCGCTTTCCAAGCGCACATGGCTCACCAGGTTTAGAAACACTTCATAGATCGAGAAACACTCGATCCTTCAAATCGAGTTTCCTCACATGCTCAAGCCGCACATGGTCTAGTCGTGTAAACTCTTCATCCGAGAGCCTAGTTTTTCCCACGGTTACTTCGTTTACCGCTTCATCTTTAATAAGCTTGGTCACTCCGGACTTACTTGGTTGCATGCCTCTAAGCCGGTGAGACTCTTCTTGCAAGAGTCGAGGTTCGGCCCCGGTTACTTCCTTCACCGCGCCTTCACAGAGGACATAAGGTCGCTCTGCCTTGTCGTCTCCTCCCAACACTACCAAAGCCTCTTCGGTAGCCTCAGAAACTCCACCTTCACTGGTGTAGTTAGTATCAACCTCGGTTACTTCTTTCGCTGAGCTTCCATCGAGGACATAAAGACGACTCGTCTTTCTCTTTCCCCGCAATATTACCAAACCACCTTTAGTAACCCTTAAAACTCCACCTTTACAAGTGAGTTTATAGCCCTTCATATCAAGGGTACTCAAGGAAATCAAATTCCTCTTCAAGTCAGGGACATGTCTTACCTCGCCTAACGTGCGCACCGTGCCATTGAACATCTTCAAGCGGATATTCCGAATCCCTTCGACCTTGCACGAGGTGTTATTAGCCATAAACACCGCACCATGCTCCAAAGATTCATAAGTCTCGAACAACGTCCGGACACATATGAAACGAGCAACCCGAGTCTAAGATCCAATCATCACACAAGTTGGAGTTCTCGCCTAGAGCCATTAGTAGATCCTCATAATAATGCCCATCTACTAATCCAACGTTACCGGAATTATTGTTGTTGCTCTCCTTTTTCTTCCACGCGTAGCACTCCGACTTTATGTGTCCCTTCTTCTTGCAATAGAAACACGTCTTATTCCCGTGTCGCGACTTCGAATTCCCCGAGTCGTTCCCTTTATCACGGTATTTATTTTGGACATTAAGTACTTCACCCACATCGGGCACACCATCCTTGTTGGACTCCATCCTTTGTACGTTTTCTCTTGACGAGAGAGCCGAAGTTACGTCTTTAAACGTGAGACTATTTCGCGAATAGAGAAGTGTGTCCCGAAAAGCCGACATCGAAGGGGGTAGCGAGCATAGTATCCAAAACGCAAGATCATCATCTTCGATCTTCACGCCAATTTTCCCAAGGTCAGCTACACGCTCCTTGAATCTCGCTACATGGTCTTGAATTGACGACCCCTCCACCATCTTGAGTGCTGGAATTCGATATCCCGGGGTATCAAAAATTGCGGAACCGATAACCCCGACCGAAATCCCGTCGCCGGAAACCGATCACGAACATCACGGTGTCCGGAGCTCAACCGGAGAATCGCCGCGGGATGAACCCGCGGCCGAAACCCTAGCCGAGCCCAACCGCGGGATCGCGATCGATGATGATCGCGTGGGGCTGCCTAGCAGCCCCCGGCGGTGAGTCCGGCGACTCACCGCCACCATCGACCGGAGGGGGGACCACCAGCCGCGGCGCGAGGCCGCGACGGTCCCCGGCGATCGAACTAGGGTTCGATCGCCCCAGCCGCGGCGTCCAGCCGCGGCTTTCCTTCGACGTGCGCCGGCGGTCGAAGCCCTAGGGCTCGACCGCCACCCCTCGGCTCCCAGCCGAGGGTTCGTTCGATCCTTCGCCGGGGATCTCGAATCCCCGTCTCCGAAGATCGTCGTTTACCCGGATCGTGTGTTCATGCATGTATCACAATTTAATTGAACATAAAATTCACACGAAGGAGTTTATGATCATACCTTTGATTCGTTGTGCGGAGAAACGAAATCAAGTTGAAGACCTTTTGGATCTTCCCACGTATTCCTTGCACTCCGTTCGAACGTCGGGTGGGCGACGATCTATCGAACTCCTATGGATCTCCTTCAACTCTCTAGAATATCAAGTATGATAATCTTGTCTTATGTTTTATGAAGGCCATGTAGTGCTTTTATAGGCTACGTAGGGGATCTAAAGGAGGTGGAATATTGGGCTTCCAATATTGAAGATTAAATTGAGCCCAATGCTCAAGTCCATTAATCCTTATCAATATTAATTAATTTATTTTCCACTATATAAATTAATTGCACTCCCAATATTAAACCATATTATATCAAATAATATTTCTCCGGTAGTATTATTTATTCCGTGTATTTAAGATTTAAATATCCATGAATAAAATTAATTTATTGCTAATTAATTTATTCATCTATTTAATCCGAGACTAGTACCATTCAACCTTAATTATTGTGCGGAACGAATCCACTCATGAGGTTTACACAATAATTCCTTATGAACTCATCTCGGGGATATTATCAACCCTTCCGGGATACACTGTCCGGTCAATTATTCACGGCATGCCATATATGAAATATATGACCCAACTTAACCGGTAATTAACCCAATAATTAAATCGGTTAATTCCTTTTGTAAATGAAAGTCACTTATATTAAATATACACACCCGCAATAATATCGGGGATTAAGAATAAAATACACTGAGACTCGAATCGATTATCGCCGGCAATCCTAATCGATGAATCTCAACGATCCGCTCAATACACCAAGTGTACAAGTGTGATAAAATAATTAAGATAAATTATTTTCTCTCTCACACAACGACTATACCGATGGATTGGTCCGGGTCCATCTAGGTCGTGAGCCACTGTTTGATTAAATACGAGTAACCGATAGTATGATCTTCTGTGTGCCCATGCAACACCATACTAACTACAACGTATAAAATCTAGGACTATGATTTGCATATATTTAATTAATAATAATTAAAAGCAAACAATTGTTTATTAATTTAATAGATTAAATGCTATGACCGGGAGTTTACGGTTACTTAAATCTAGATATTAAGTACACAACTCCAACAATCTCCCACTTGTACTAAGGTCTAGTCATTTCCTCCAAACTCCCGGTTCCCATACTCATAACGTGCTTTAAAGTGTACTTCCGTGAAGTACTATGTGAGTGAGCAATCTAGGTTGCCTCTCTGAAGTTATCTTGGTGACTACTACGTCGTCTCCCTCGACGATGACTCGTATCAGGTGGTACTTGCACTATGTGTTATCATCACTTTTAGACTTATGACTTCTTCCGGTTTACCATGCACCGCTATGTAATAGCCTTTGATAAACCAAGAGTCATATCCAAGTCTTAGAGGTTATCCCGGAACCCAACCAAAACTTCCGCTGCCTCTGAGGCTGCTATTCGGTTATGAGAGAGTCTGAGAAGCATCCTGCTTATCACTCTTTCATTTCATGGTTCCACCTCTTTCTAAAAGTGAACACATAGCCTGATATCGACTTACACTGGTCCTTCTTTGATTTTTGGATTTGAGAAACTGTAATCTAAGAAGATTTCGTCTTGCTCCGTAAGTCAGCACTATGAAAGCACTCTTACAGCATTCGAACATCCCTTATCCAGATTACTTTGATATCCTCCCACTACGCAAACGGCATAGTTGATATCAGGTTGTCTTTTTACAACATTGCATCTATAAGGATTTCCACACAAAGTGTAGGAAACTGCTTTGTCTTCATCTATCTCCTTCATGTGTTTGAAACACATATCCTTTAGATAGATGAATATTCTGTCTCTGAAAGGCAATAACCTTTCTCAGAAGTATGCATGTTTAAAACAAACCTTAATCGTATAAGATGCCTAGGAGAAGTACAATGTTCTTATCTCTAGATCACAAGATCTCAAGAACATGCTCTAACTTCTTCTCAATCTTATATCTTGATTTATTTAGACAACCATCATTTTATGTCTGACAATATTTTTACATTGTTGCCAATGACAAAATGTTATCTACATAAAATCTCCGAGAAACACCACCTTGTTTCCATTATGTCTCTAATACACCTTTCGTCTTTGCCTTTTGATGAATCCATCAAATGGACTTTCTCATCAATTCGCAAGTTCCACGATTTATAGCTTTGTTACTATCCATAAATGGATTTACTAAGCTTGTACTCTAAATGATCTAGCCTCTTAACAATAAACCTTATTGTTCTCCAAGAAAGCTCATTTAGATCTAGTACTGCCCTTATGCAGAGCTAGGGATCGATTTCATGTCTACTAGATCCAGAGTCCGAACTCCTCTAGTCTTATGAATATATATGGTTGTTCAACAACCTCCCACTGCAATGGCGTCCCGGTGTATAACAGTAATAACAATAGGTGCAGTATGTGGTGTACTTCTACTCGGTTTGGCTGGTTCCCAGTCTTTTGTCCTTTTTCTCATTTCCAGGTATTACGTCAGTTCAGGCTTTGTGGTTCATCTAATAGTCTTCCTCTATGAATCGGACGAGACGTCCCTCTGGTTCATAGTACTATAGAACACACAATACTTTGTTCATCTAGGATATCCTACAACCATATTGAATATGCCGTTGTATCCAAGAATACCCATAGAACATAGGTAGTTCCGAACAACTTGTTCTTTTACTATTAGATTTCCATTTCTTATTTACAACGCACCATCTCTACACGTAAGTGTATGGCGCGGCCCTTTGGAATTGAATCCCAATCTTTGATTATGCTATGTGTTTTTTAGATAAGTGATGGCCTCCGCGACCGAGTCGCAGGCTCCTAATGGATATACTTTGATGGTTCCCCATAATAGCTTATGTGTCCATTGACTAGTCAAAACACTTTGCTTTTATGGCACATCAAGTACTCTAATCCATCATCGCGTATTCTTGAAAGAATTACTCGTACCTTTCTAATTTACACATATGTCTGCATATCTAATCATTTCTAACACTTGCCTGAATTCTATCCTTTACCCAGAAAGGTTTGCTTAGATGTATTATCCTCCAAATTCAATCCTTAGGTCGGAAGGTCCATTCCTTCAACTATAATTGATCAAATCAATTTCGACCATTTGAATCTTATTTGAAAATACTACTAAGTATAAGAATTCACAAGTATAATGATTTAACAAAGAAATATATCTAACAAGTAAAACAAGTTATAGAACGGTTTGTTGCATTGTGGTAGACTTAAGATCTATCATTCACATATTGCCATCTAATGTACCAGAATAGATAATACCCATTATTTCTTCTCAAAATCATCCAATGATTAAAGAAATAAAATATCCATTCATAAATAATAGAAATCCAGAACAAAACGTTCTTTCTAAAATAAAGGGTACATAATGCAATAATCTTAAAATGAAATCCTATTTAACTACTAAAGCAGATAAATGTCTTCCAACGCAACAGCTGCCTCCTCCACAGCTTTTGCCCGTGTAGACTCGAACTCTTCTTCTCTAAGTCGCCGGGTTTTCTGGAACCCCTGCATTCAAAAATGCACATACCGTCAGTGGTTCCATATCTACACACCAGAATTTCTGGTAGATAATACCGCTGACTATGTTTTTACGACTAAAGAAAAATTCGTACCTCTGAGAGGACATTCAGACTTCCAGTGTCCCGACTTGTTGCATCGGAAGCACTTGCCCTTTGGCTTTGCAGCCCCCACTCGTGGTATAGTCTTCTTGACACCACTGGGTTTCCAGGCTTGCTTCCTCCTCTTGCCCCTACCTCCGACAGGCTTCAAGCCTTTGGACTTGGTAGCTACAAGCGCTAGAGACTTGCCCTTCTTGTAGATCCCCTCTGCCGCCTTCAGTTCAGTCAGGAGTTGCGCAAGAGAATAAGATAGTTTACCCATATTATAACTCATGCGAAACTGCTCAAAACTAGGGGTCAGAGACTGGAGTATGATGTCGACTTGCGTCTCAGCATCAATTTGAGCTCCTAGGATCTCAAGCTCATTTAACAGACCCATCATCTTAAGAACGTGCTCCCCTACGGGCGTTCCTTCAGACTGAGTAGTTGTCATGAGGACTCTCATGGCTTCTTGCCTTGCCGCACGATCTTGCTCCCCAAACATCTCCTTGAGGTTAAACATCATATCATAGGCAGTGTCCATCGACTCATGTTGGGTTTGGAGTACATTTGACATGGAAGCCAAAATATAACACCTAGCCATTTCATCAGCCTTTTTCCACTTCCGATATGTCAGTTTTTCCTCATCAGTTGAGGCAGCCGTGGGCTCAGCAGGGCACACTTCATGGAGTACAAACTTGTACTCCTCCGAAGTCAGGACAATGTCTAAATTTCTCTTCCAATCAATATAGTTGGGGCCAGTGAGCTTATGCTCCTTGAGTATCATAGAAAGTGGGTTCATAGCTATTCTCTAAACCTATAAGCACATTTAAACAAACAATCAATTTAATATCCGATATTATCTCCCTCAAATAATATCATTAAATTACTAATCACATCTAAAATCCCATCAGGTAAGGCAAGCCACGTGGTGTGGACGTTTACCCACCCAAATTATTTAGCAATTAGGTTTTCTTTGGTCATACATCACTTATAGCGTAACCTCGTGGGGAGGAATACTATAATGCGTATCTAAGTGTAAACCATTACTCAGCACCAAAGTAAATCGTTTGGAATTGCTATATCACCGCAAGCCACGTGGTGTGGACGTTTACGATAACTTCACAACTCTTCACAATTCCTTACAACTGTCTACATCAATTAATCCAAAATCCGTTAGTATAGCAAGCCACGTGGTGTGGACGTTTACTACACCAAGAGACTTTTATAATTGACTCCCAATTACGAGATCCATTCGATTTTCGTAAATCAAGACGCGGAGAATCATAAGTGAAACTCGAAGTTTCTAACCAGTGATTCACCATGCGAACAACCCTATCTCTCATTAGATGAGGGAGCCGAGCAGACAAACGATCCATCTTCGAAAGAATGGTACGAATGTCTCTAATTTGTGTCATCCACATGACCAAGTGGCTTTGGCTCCATTCCACTCCCCGGGGTGAGAATGAGTCGACTTGAAGTCAGTTTCAGAAAGACAAATTAGGCATTGTTTGATAAACTTAATCAATGTTTCTTGTAAAAAGAATTACAAGAATTCTCCTCCAATGACACATCTATATGAACTTCAAAAGTCCATAAGAGTCACCAAGAGAACAGTAATGGAGACCATGGGAATGTTTCCATCCCCTCTCCCACTTAGCTTTTTATAACAAAGGGATACGCTATCTAATGCATAATTAAACACATAAGCATGCATACAAGCAATAAGGCACATATCACATAGTCAAAATAATGCTAGAAAATTATTTTCCCGACTATCATGGCTTTATTCCATCTCCGTATGCGTCTTCTAGTCTTCAGTCTTTGTTCTTGAATGCTCCATGTGATGAGAATATTAATCCCAATATTTAAATCTATTTATTTTTAATAAATCCAAAAGATACTTAATTCGAAAATTAAGTCAATCGAATAAATCAAAAATAAAATTAAATATTACTAATATCTTTATTTATTTATTTTCCTATCTAATTCTATTAAATCTTTAGAATAATCTATCCAAGTCAAACTTGGAATATTCTAGAAGACTTCTATAATAGAATAAGGAAATAAAATAAATTAGGACTCTTCTACTTTCCAAGATTAATTAATTTCCATTACTATGAAAATTCCCATAAAATAGGAATAATCAATTAGGAAATAAATCAATCCTAAATTAACTTTTATTCCTTTCCAATTCTATTAAATCTCTAGGATCCTATTCCAAGTAGAACTCGGAATACTCTAGAAGACTTCCATAATAGAATAAGGAATAAAATTAATTCCAATGAATTCTTTTCCTAATCCATGAGAATTCCCAAAAATAGGAAAACTCAATTAGGAAAAACCGAATCAATTAGGTAAGTAGAATCTAGGTAGGAGTAGCATGGGTTGGGGATCCCCACACCACCCCCACCGTCGACCACCACCATCGCCGGGCACCACCGCCGCCGCCCCCTAGCCACGCGCCACCACCACCGGTGGCCGGCGTGGCCGGAAACCCTAGCGGGCAGCCCCTTTGCGTGGGGTCGATCGATCCTCATGGGGATCGATCATGGGGATGATCGACCCCCCCGGTTTTTCGTCCTTTTCGTCTTCTTCGTCACACGAGTTCTCCGGCGGTCGTCTCGGCATCGATCCAACGTAAATAAATTACAAGAAATAAATTTACAATTCCGGTATCGATTCTATACATGAAATCGACCCTATACACTTTCCGGAAAACATAGAACAATAATAATAAATCTAAATTCGGTCAACCCCCGAATTTTTACTATTACAAGCATTCATCCACACAAAACGAATCTCGACATGTCCGAGAGTTTAATAACGAATAATCATGGCAAAATTAAATAGCAATTAATTAAACGAATAATTAACAATTAATTTAAACCATGATAGTCGGAATCCCTGCAAGGTAGAACACAATTGAACACATACATGAACACGAAACCAAACGCTCTGATACCAATTGCTGGAATTCGATATCCCGGGGTATCAAAAATTGCGGAACCGATAACCCCGACCGAAATCCCGTCGCCGGAAACCGATCACGAACATCACGGTGTCCGGAGTTCAACCGGAGAATCGCCGCGGGATGAACCCGCGGCCGAAACCCTAGCCGAGCCCCACCGCGGGCTCGCGATCGATGATGATCGCGTGGGGCTGCCTAGCAGCCCCCGGCGGTGAGTCCGGCGACTCACCGCCACCATCGACCGGAGGGGGGACCACCAGCCGCGGCGCGAGGCCGCGACGGTCCCCGGCGATCGAACTAGGGTTCGATCGCCCCAGCCGCGGCGTCCAGCCGCGGCTTTCCTTCGACGTGCACCGGCGGTCGAAGCCCTAGGGCTCGACCGCCACCCCTCGGCTCCCAGCCGAGGGTTCGTTCGATCCTTCGCTGGGGATCTCGAATCCCCGTCCCCGAAGATCGTCGTTTACCCGGATCGTGTGTTCATGCATGTATCACAATTTAATTGAACATAAAATTCACACGAAGGAGTTTATGATCATACCTTTGATTCGTTGTGCGGAGAAACGAAATCAAGTTGAAGACCTTTTGGATCTTCCCACGTATTCCTTGCACTCCGTTCGAACGTCGGGTGGGCGACGATCTATCGAACTCCTATGGATCTCCTTCAACTCTCTAGAATATCAAGTATGATAATCTTGTCTTATGTTTTATGAAGGCCATGTAGTGCTTTTATAGGCTACGTAGGGGATCTAAAGGAGGTGGAATATTGGGCTTCCAATATTGAAGATTAAATTGAGCCCAATGCTCAAGTCCATTAATCCTTATCAATATTAATTAATTTATTTTCCACTATATAAATTAATTGCACTCCCAATTTTAAACCATATTATATCAAATAATATTTCTCCGGTAGTATTATTTATTCCGTGTATTTAAGATTTAAATATCCATGAATAAAATTAATTTATTGCTAATTAATTTATTCATCTCTTTAATCCGAGACTAGTACCATTCAACCTTAATTATTGTGCGGAACGAATCCACTCATGAGGTTTACACAATAATTCCTTATGAACTCATCTCGGGGATATTATCAACCCTTCCAGGATACACTGTCCGGTCAATTATTCACGGCATGCCATATATGAAATATAGTGACCCAACTTAACCGGTAATTAACCCAATAATTAAATCGGTTAATTCCTTTGGTAAATCAAAGTCACTTATATTAAATATACACACCCGCAATAATATCGGGGATTAAGAATAAAATACACTGAGACTCGAATCGATTATCGCCGGCAATCCTAATCGATGAATCTCAACGATCCGCTCAATACACCAAGTGTACAAGTGTGATAAAATAATTAAGATAAATTATTTTCTCTCTCACACAACGACTATACCGATGGATTGGTCCGGGTCCATCTAGGTCGTGAGCCACTGTTTGATTAAATACGAGTAACCGATAGTATGATCTTCTGTGTGCCCATGCAACACCATACTAACTACAACGTATAAAATCTAGGACTATGATTTGCATATATTTAATTAATAATAATTAAAAGCAAACAATTGTTTATTAATTTAATAGATTAAATGCTATGACCGGGAGTTTACGGTTACTTAAATCTAGACATTAAGTACACAACTCCAACATTGAGGAAGTAGAGACTTCTCTTCAAGTGATGTTTGTTGGACACCGTTTTCTCAACGCACATTGACTCCAACAACTCCCATAATTCCTTTGCGGTCTTCACCTCCGTCGCTTCCTCGGTCAAAGAATCCGAAATATGAAGCCCTATGGTCGCCATAGCCATCTGATCGAGTTCGTACCACTCGTCACGCTTCATGTCTTTCGGCTTGTTGTCAACACCAAGTAGAACAATCTATTGCTTAAGAGATCTGAGGACTAACCTCATCTTGTGTTGCCAAATAGGAAACCTCGTGTTGAGACTTAAATTTGGTAAATCGTACCTCACGCTCGCCATCGAAACCTTGCTCCGGAAGGTAGTAGAATCGTAGTCTGGAAGGTCACGGGGATCGTTGCTTGGCTCTGATACCACTTGTCACGTCCTTTTCGAGTGGCGGAAACATTCGACCCGTGCGGCAACCTCGAACGAGAGGTTTAGCCTTAACCATCGAGACAACTGCTGGTTTCGCCCTGCCTTGGGATCATCAGGGGGACGGCTCCAGTCCTCGACCAGTGTGGCCCGACCGTATTTGGGACAAGGGATGATCGAATTCCCTCCATTCAAGTTAAGTCCTCGACTAGCGACAAGCACCCCGAACTCAACCAGGTCGGCATGTCTGAACTTGGAGGGTGATCTTCCCTTCCACACCTCGAAGCCGTCCTCATTAAAGCGCATCAACCAGCAATTGTCCTGCTGTTGCGCCCAGAAAGTTATGGGCGTGACATTCTCCCACACTCAAAATGGTGTACGTCCTCGTACACGGCACTCTACCCAGAGTTGGCATAACGAAGGGCGCCTCGCCTTTTCCTCAGCGATACACAACGCCCAAGTGCCAATAGGCAAGACAACACCCACTGTGTTGCTGCCTAGCCGGCGAAGAGTCGCACACGTGGCCTTATATCCTGTTGGAGTTGTCTACTTAATGTCTAGATTTAAGTAACGAAAACTCCCGGTCATAGCATTTAATCTATTTAATTAATAAACAATTGTTTGCTTTTAATTATTCGATAATTAAATATATATGCAAATATAGTCCTAAATTATATACGTTGTAGTTAGTATGGTGTGCGACGTCACACGGAAGATCATACTATCGGTTACTCGTATTTAATCGAACAGTTGCTCACGACCTAGATGGACACGGACCAATCCATCGGTATAGTCGTTGTGTGAGAGAGAAAATAATTTGTCTTAATTATTTTATCACACTTGTACACTTGGAGTATTGGGCGGATCGCTTGAGATTTATCAATTAGGATTGCCTTTGATAATTGATTTAAATCTCAGAGTATTTTATTATTAATCTCCGATACTATTGCGGGTGTGTATATTTAATATAAGTGACTTTGATTTTCCAAAGGAATTGACCGATTTAATTATTGGGTCAATTACCGGTTAAGTTGGGTCACTATATTTTATATATGACATGCCGTGAATACTTGACGGGAAAGTGTATCCCGTAAGGGTTGATAATATCCCCGAGATGAGTTCATAAGAAATTATTATGTAAACCTCATGAGTGGATTTGTTCGGCATAATAACTAAAGTTGAATGGTACTATTCTCGGATACAAGAGATGAATAAATTTATTTTGCAATAAATAAATTTTATTCATGGATATTTAAATCTTAAATACACGGAATAAATAATACTACCGGAGAAATATTATTTGATATAATATGGTTTAATATTGGGAGTGCAATTAATTTATATAGTGGAAAATAAATTAATTAATATTAATGGGATTAATAGATTTGGGCTTGGGCTCAATTTAATCATTAATATTGGAAGCCCAATATTCCACCTCCTTTAGATCCCCTACGTAGCCTATAAAAGCACTACATGGTCTTCACAATTCAAGACACCAATCATAAGATTATCATACTTGATATTCTAGAGAGTTGTGAAGGAGATCCATAGAGTTCGGAGGATCGTCGACCACACGACGTTCGAACGAGGTACAAGGAATACGTAGGAAGATTCAAAGGTCTTCAATTTGATTTCGTTTCTCCGCACAACGAATCAAAGGTAAAATCATAAACTCCCTTGTATGATTTTATGTGAATTAATTGTGATACATACATGAACATACGATCCGGGAAACGTACGAACTTCGCGAACGGGGATTCGAGATCCCCGACGAGGATCGAAGAGGGGCGGCCGAACCCTAGGGCTTGACCGCCGGCGTGCGCGCAAGGGACGCCCCGGCTGGACGCCGGGGCATGCGATCGACCTTGGGTCGATCGCTGGGGATGCCACGGGCTGGTGCCGTGGCGGATCCCCGCCGCTTCGATGGCGGCGTGCGGAAGAAGGCACCCCGGCTGGGCCGGGGTGGGCGATCGATCGCGTGATCGATTGCCGGGGGTGAACCGCGACTGGAGCCGCGGTGGTCAGCCGGGCTGACCGCCCCTCCTGGCGGTGGCGGTGAGTCGTCGGACTCACCGCTGGGGGCTGTCCCATACAGCCCCATGCGATCTCCATGCACGACGATCGCGAGCCCCGGCGGGGGCGCAGCTAGGGTTTAGCCGCGGTGATGCCTTGGTCATGCTCCGGTTCGTGCGGTGTTCGCGATTGGTTTCCGGCGACGGGATTTCATTCGGGTTGTCGGTTTCCGCAAATTTTAATAGCCCGGGATATCGATTTCCAACAATTGTTATCAGAGCGTTGGTTTCGTGTTCATGTATGTGTTCAATTATCGTTCTACCTTGCAGGGATTCCGACTATCATGGTTTAATAATTCGTTAATTATTTTATCATGAATATTCGTTTATTAAACTCTCGGACATGTCGAGATTCGTTTTGTGTGGATGAATGCTTGTAATAGTAAAAATTTGGGGGTTGACCGAATTTAGATTTATTATTATTGTTCTATGTTTTCCGAAAATTGTATAGGGTCGATTTCATGTATAGAATCGATACCAGAATTGTAATTTAATTTTTTGTAATTAATTTTACGTTGGTTGGATGCCGAGACGACCGTCGGAGAACACGTGTGACGAAGAAGACGAAGAGGACAAAACCGGGGGGGTCGATCATCCCCATGATCGATCCCCATGAGGATCGATCGACCCGCCGCAAAGGGGCTGCCCGCTAGGGCTCTCGGCCACGCCGGCCACCGGAGGTGGTGGCGCATGGGCTGGGGGCGGCGGCGCGTGGCTTCCTGGCGGTGGTCGATGGTGGGGGGCGCGGGGTCCTCGTGATCTCGTGTCTCCTACCAAGATCCAACTTTCCTAATTGATTCGGTTTTTTCCTATTTTGAGAATTCCTAAGTTTGGGAACTCTCATGGAATAGGAAAAGAATTAATTGGAATTAATTTATTTCCTTATTCTATTATAGAAGTCTTCTAATATATTCCAAGTCTTACTTGGATTGGATTCTAGAGATTTAATAGAATTAGAAAGGAAAATAATTAATTTAGAATTAATTTATTTCCTAATTGATTATTCCTATTTTCTGTGAATTTTCATGGACATGGAAATTAATTAATTTGGAAAGTAGAAGAGTCATAATTTATTTTATTTCCTTATTCTATTATAGAAGTCTTCTAGAATATTCCAAGTTTGACTTGGATAGGATTCTAGAGATTTAATAGAATTAGAAAGGAAAATAAATAAATAAAAATATTAATAATATTTAATTTTATTTTTGATTTATTCGATTGACTTAATTTTCGAATTAAGTATCTTTTGGATTTATTAAAAATAAATAGATTTAAGTATTGGAATTAATATTCTCGTCACATGGAGCATTCAAGAACGAAGACTGAAGACTAGAAGATGCGTACGGAGATGGAATAAAGCCATGATAGTCGGAAATAATTTTCTAGCATTATTTTGACTATGTGATATTATGTGCTTTATTACTTGTATGCATGCTATATGTGTTTACTTTATGCACTAGATAGCGTATCCCTTGTTGTAAAAAGCTAAGTGGGAGAGGGAATGGAAACATTCCCATGGTCTCCATTACTGTTCTCTTGGTGACTTTTATGAGATTTCGAAGTTCATATAGATAAGTCATTTGATGAGAATTCTTGTAATTCCTTTTACGAGAAACATTGATTAAGTTTATCAAACAATGCCTAATTTGTCTTTCTGAAACTGATTTCAAGTCGACTCATTCTCACCCCGGGGAATGGAATGGAGCCAAAGCCACTTGGTCATGTGGATGACACAAATTAGAGACCATCGTACCATTTTTTTGAAATGGATCGATTGTCTGCTCGGCTCCCTCATCTAATGAGAGATAGGGTTGTTCGCATGGTGAATCATTGGTTAGAAACTTCGAGTTTCACTTATGATTCTCTGCGTCTTGATTTACAAAAATCGAATGGATCAAGTAATTGGATGTCAATTATAAAAAAATTTTGGTGTAGTAAAGGTCCACACTATCGTGGCTTGCTATATTGAATGGGATTTTGGAATAATTGATGTAGACAGTTATAGAAGAAAGTGAAGGATCGTGTGTTAACGTAAACGTCCACACTATCGTGGCTAGCGGTAATACACGAGTCTCAAACAATCTTCTTAGTACTGAGTAATGGTTTACACTTAGGTACGCTTTATAGTATTCTTCTCATCGAAGTAACGCTATAATGATGTACGACCGAAGCAAATCTAATTACGAAATCATTTGGGTAGGTAAACGTCCACACTATCGTGGCTTACCATATCTGATGGGATTTTAGATGTAATTAGTAATTTAATGATATTATTTGAGGGAGATAATATCGGACATTAAATTGATTGTTTGTTTATATGTGCTTATAGGTTTAGAGAATAGCTATGAATCCACTTTCTGTGATACTCAAGAAGAATAAACTCACTGGCCCCAATTATATTGATTGGAGGAGAAATTTGGACATTGTCCTGACTGCTGAAGAGTACAAGTTTGTACTCTATGATGTGTGCCATGCTGAACCCACGGGTGCCTCAACTAATGAGGAAAAGGAAGCATATCGGAAGTGGAAAAAGGCTGATGAAATGGCTAGGTGTTATATTTTGGCTTCCATGTCAAATGTACTCCAAACCCAACATGAGTCGATGGCCACTGCCGAGGATATGTTGTACAACCTCAAGGATATGTTTGGGCACCAAGATCATGCGGCAAGGCAAGAAGCCATGAGAGTCCTTATGACAACTACTCAGTTTGAAGGAACGCCCGTTGGGGAGCACGTTCTTAAGATGATGAGTTTGTTGAATGAACTTGAGATCCTAGGAGCTCAAATTGATGCTGAGACGCAAGTCGACATCATACTCCAGTCTCTAACCCCTAGTTTTGAGCAGTTTCGCATGAGTTATAATATGGGTAAACTATCTTATACTCTTGCGCAACTCCTGACTGAAATGAAGGCGGCAGAGGGGATCTACAAGAAGGGCAAGTCTCAAGCGCTTGTAGCTACCAAGTCCAAAGGCTTGAAGCCTATTGGAGGTAGGGGCAAGAAAAGGAAGCAAGCCTGGAAACCCAGTGGTGCCAAGAGGAATGGACCACGAGTGGGGGCTGCCAAGCCAAGGGGCAAGTGCTTCCGATGCAATAAGTCTGGACACTGGAAGTCTGAATGTCCTCTCAAAGGTACGAATTTTTCTTTAGTCGTGAAAACATAGTCAGCGGTATTATCTACCAGAAATCTGGTGTGTAGATATGGAACCACTGACGGTATGTGCATTTTGAATGCAGGGGTTCCAGAAAACCCGGCGACTTAGAGAAGAAGAGTTCAAGTCTACATGGGCAAAGCTGTAGAGGAGGCAGCTGTTGCAGTGGAAGACATTTATCTATGAGTAGTTATAGGATTTCATTTCAAGTTTATTGCTTTATGTACCCTTTATTTTAGAAAAGAACTTTGTTCTGGTTTCTATTATTTATGAATGGATATTTTATTTCTTTAATCATTTGATGGTTTTGATAAGAAATAATGGTATTATCTATTTTGGTACATTAGATAGCAATATGTGAATGATGAATCCTAAGTCTACCACGATGCAACGAACCGTTATATAACTTGTTTTACTTATTAGACATATTTCTTTGTTAAATCATTATACTTGTGAATTCTTGTACTTAGTAGTATTTGTTCAAATAAGATTCAAAAGGTCGAAATTGATTTGATCAATTTTAGTTGAAGGAATGGACCTTCCGACCTAAGAATTGAATTTGGAAGATAATACAACTAAGCAAACCTTTATGGATAAAGGAGAGAATCCGGACAAGTATTGTAATTGATTGTTACTGGTATATGCAGACGTATGTGTAATTAGAAAGGTGCGAGTGATTCTTTCAAAGAATACTCAAAGATGGATTAAAATACTTGATGAGCCATAAAAGGAAAGTGTTTTGACGAGTCAATGGACACAAAGCTATTATGGGGAACCTTCTAAGTATATCCATTATAAGCCTGCGATTTTATGGCAAGCACCTATCTAAGCTGTTGGAAATCGATATCCCGGAATTAATAAATTTAAATAAATAAATTATCTAATTAATTCCGACCGAAATCCTTTGGAGATCGAATATCCGGAGTTGTCGAATTGCGGAATAACAACTCCAATCGACTCCCGGTTGCCGGAACATCTCGCCACGAACCACCACGAAGCCGGACTCAACCAAACAATCCGCCGCGGGGATAGCCCGCGGCTGTCCGGTCGAGCCCCCGCATGGGGCTCGCGGCTGTACACGGCAGCCGCCTAGGGCTGCCCATGGCAGCCCCCTATGCACGCCCAACCGCCCTCGGTGATCGCACGACCAGCCACGGCGAACCGTGGCTTGCGATCACCACCAGCCACCGCCGCTCGAGCGGCGGTCCAGCCGCGTGAGCGGGGCTGCTCCAGCAAACCGCTGGTTGTGCACGGGCGATCGAGCTCGTGCTCGATCGAGTCTCGGCGTCCAGCCGAGGCTCACGCCCTCCGACCCCTCCTAGGCGAGCCGACGATCCGCCGGTGGTCCGGTGGTCTTCGACCATCACCGCTCGGTTCGTCCTCGTCTTGGGTCTCGTTCTTGGATCTTGGTTCATGATATTCTCACGATAATTAAACGATAAAATCATAAAGAGGGTTTTACGATTTACCTCGTTCTCGTTGTTCGGAAAAACGTAGAACTCAATTTGACGACCTTGAGATCTTCCCACGTATTCCTTGCACTAGCCCGGACGTCGTGTGGGCGACGATCTACCGAACTCCATGGATCCTCCTCTCTACTTTCTCTCTCTAGAATTGTGATCTTCAAGTTATGACAATAGAGAAGACCATGTAGTGCTTTTATAGGCTACGTAGGGGATCTAAAGGAGGTGGAATATTGGGCTTCCAATATTGAAAATTAAATTGAGCCCAATGCTCAAGTCCATTAATCCTTATCAATATTAATTAATTCTATTTTCCACTATATAAAATTAATTGCACTCCCAATATTAAACCATATTATATCAAATAATATTTCTCCGGTAGTATTATTTATTCCGTGTATTTAAGATATAAATATCCATGAATAAAATTAATTTATTGCTAATTAATTTATTCATCTCTTATATCCGAGACTAGTACCATTCAACCTTAATTATTATGCGGAACGAATCCACCTGCAGGGTTTACATAATAATTCCTTATGAACTCATCTCGGGGATATTATCAACCCTTCCGGGATACACTTTCCCGTCAAGTATTCACGGCATGTCATATATAAAATATAGTGACCCAACTTAACCGGTAATTAACCCAATAATTAAATCGGTTAATTCCTTTGGTAAATCAAAGTCACTTATATTAAATATACACACCCGCAATAGTTTCAGGGATTAAGAATAAAATACACTGAGACTCGAATCGATTATCGCCGGCAATCCTAATCGATGAATCTCAACGATCCGCTCAATACACCAAGTGTACAAGTGTGATAAAATAATCAAGACAGATTATTTTCTCTCTCACACAACGACTATACCGATGGATTGGTACGTGTCCATCTAGGTCGTGAGCAACTGTTCGATTAAATACGAGTAACCGATAGTATGATCTTCTGTGTGACGTCGCACACCATACTAACTACAACGTATATAATCCAGGACTATAATTTGCATATATTTAATTATAAATAATTAAACGCAAATAATTGTTTATTTAATTAAATAGATTAATGGCAATGGATCGTGAGTTTCCGTTACTTAAATCTAGACATTAAGTACACAACTCCAACAATCTCCCACTTGTACTAAGGTCTAGTCATTTCCTCCAAACTCCCGACTCCCATACTCATCACGTGCTTAAGTTGTACTTCCAAGAAGTACTATGTGAATGAGCACTCTAGGTTGCCGCTCTGAAGTTATCTTGGTGACTACAGCGTCATCTCCCTCGACGATGACTCGTATCAGGTGGTACTTGCACTATGTGTTATCTTACACTTATGGACTTGTGATTTCTTACCATTTGCCATTGCACCGCTATTTACATAGCCTTTGGCAAATTAAGAATCACATCTAAGTCCCAGAGATTATCACGGAGTTATACCAAAACTTCCGCTGCCTCTGAGGCCGCTATTTGGTTACCCATGGCAGAGTCCGAAAAGCATCGTGCTTATCACTCTTCCATGTTAAAACTCCTTCTCCTTCAATAGTGAAACACATAGCCTGATATCGACTTACACCGGTCTTCATTCGATTAGAAATCTAAGAGAATGTAATCCAAAGGAAATGCTCGTCTGCTTCGTGGTCTAGAACAGTACTTCGAAAGTACTTTTATAGCAGTCGAATATTCCTTTCCAGGATTACCTTGATATCCTCCCACTATGCTAACCGCATAGCCGATATCAGGTTCTTGTTTTCAACAATGCATTTATTAAGCTTTCCACACTCAAAGTGTAGGAAACTACTTTCATTGCTTCTATCTCCTTTTGTGTTCCAAAACACATATCCTTATATAGATGCATTCCGTCTCTGAAAGGTAACGAACCTTTCTCGGAATCTTGCATGTTAAAATGAACCATAATCATATATATGTAAGATGTCCAGGAGAAGTACAATGTTCTTTCCCAGAGATCCAAGATCTCAAGAACATGTTCAACTTCTTCCTTATCTCATATATCGATTTTTCTAGACAACCATCATTTTATGTCTGACAACATCTTTACATTGTTACCAATGATAAAATGTCATCTACATAAAACCTCCGAGAAACACCACCTTGTTTTCCATCACGTTTCCAATACACACGATTCGTCTATGCTTTTGATGAATCCATAAAATGGACTATCTCATCAATTTGCAAGTACCACGAACTCAATGCTTTGTTTCAATCCATAAATGGATCAACTAAGCTTGTACTCTAAATGATATCGCCTCTTAGCAATAATCCTTATTGCTCTCCAAGAAGGCACATTTAGATCTAGTACGGCCTTCATGTAGATCCAGGGATCGATTTCATGTACACTACAAAAAAACCAGGTAATCCCTACAGGGATTCCCTACGGCTACACACCCGTAGGTAGGCCCCTACGGCACCCCCTACGGGGAATACTATACTGAGTTCCCCTACGGTTACCCCTACGGCGGATTGCGTAGGGGAGATACCCGTAGGGGTATCCCGTAGGGGTTAAGCGCGCGCATTCCCGCGCCTATTTTGGCTCCAAAAGCCCTACGGGTTCCCTACGGGTTCCCCGTAGGCTATTAAGCCCTACGGCTGTTAGCCCCGTAGGGGCGGAGGCGCGAAGCCTTCCCTCCAAGTATTGGAGTACCCCTACGGGTGTTCCCCGTAGGGGGGGCCTACGGCGGGATCCCCGTAGGGGAGGCCTACGGCAAATCCCCCGTAGGGGCCAATTAAAACGGTGATGTATTGGATTATATAAGGCCCCTACGGGTATTCCCCGTAGGGGAAGCCAAAACGACACCGTTTCTGATACTACTTATGCCCTACGGCTAGAGCCGTAGGGGACTGCCGTAGGGCTCTTCTGAATATCAGAAACGGGGCAGAGTCTTTTTTTCATTCTGTTTCAGCGCGAAATAAAAGAGAGGGGTTAGGGTTTCGGGCGAATTCCGGCGATTCAAGGCGATTGACGGTTTTTTCCGGCGAGGTCGAGCTCCAAACACTTCAATCCCTCCGATTCTCCAAGGTGTTAAGGTTAGAACTCGATTTATATCTTTTTATTTGTTTAATTTTTCAATTTTTGATTTTCTAGGGTTTTCGAAATTTCGATTTTTGTTTTGAATATTGAGTGTTTTGTTGTTATTATGCTTTATTAAACACTAAATACCTTCTCTTATGTTGATTTTGAGTATGAAATTTTAGTAATTAGAATGTTAGGGTTTGAAAATTATTTTAGTAATTTTGGAGGATGAACTCTGCACAGTAGGGTTAGATCGAGCAGTTTGTTGATGGTGTGTTATTTCCCCCACCTGCATTGAGAGAGAACTGGTTTTTATTTTATTTTTCATTTATTTTTTAAACGGTGTGTTTAGTCCCTTTCGCTTATTAGAGAACATGGCTTCAAGATTATGGGCAACAAGGGTTGCTTCATACTTTAGGGTCTCTGTTTAGTTAGTTGAGAATGTTAGTCTCAAAAACTTTTTAATAAAAAAAAATGGGCACAAAATAAAAAGGTCAATTTCAGATTTTGTGCGACTCGGGCTGCTGTCGCTTTGGTCTGTTTTGGGATTGTAAAGGACTTCATTTGCAAAATGTTTAGTAGGCTGACCCAACTAATTTTTCGATTCACAACTTTTTCGTGTTTGGAGTTTGAACTAAAATTTTCATTTTGAGGGTCAAAACAGCTGTTTGTGGACTGTTTTGACTGTTTTGGGCAGCTGTCGTATTTTGACGTTTTAGGATAGAAAATGATTTTTTTTCAAACATTTCAGTAGGGTGACCCCCACTAATTTTTCGATACGCAACTTTTTCTTTTTTGGAGTTTCGATTGAATCTTTCATCTTGAGGGTCAAAATCCTTGTTTCCTGTTTTTCGTTTTAAGTAAACATTGTCCAAATCACATGAAATTGACACCATACGATTAGTAGACTTTTATAAGCTTAATGATATAGTTTAATTGGAGTTTCGATATCGTTTGGTATTATTTTTTTATTTTGTTACATGGCTGATTTTTAGAGTTATAGTGTCGATTTTTAGAGTTATAGGCCGCTGGAGGATCCCGATCGGGCGTCAAATATGCCTTGGACATTGTAAGTTTATAAACTATATATGTTTTCATATTTTAAATTATATAAGTACTTTAATTATATATGTTTTCATATTTTGAGGCTGAGGAGTTAGGTCGACCTGCGACTGCTTTGGACGTTGCAAAACGTCTGCACGTGAAGAAGGACGGGACCCCGACATCTCAGCGAGCTCATCATCTCATTGTAAGTTTATAATTTTAACAATTTGACTTTCTCTAAATTTTCCGTTTAAATCATTCTTGACTAATTAAAGATTTTTAATATTTCTTTTAGACTTCGGTGGAGCAGACTCTTGAGGAGCGTCGAGCCTCCACGCAGGAGGAACCCGATGTGGTCGAGGTCTTCCTGAGCGTCGCCCCGAAGAAGAAGAATAGGATCTTCGGAACGGGCGCCTTAGCGAAGGTTTGGATTTTAATTTTTTGTTTATTCTTAAAATCAACGAGTTTTTATTGTTTATTTACGCTTCCTTCTGCCTCAGGTCTTCAGCAGCTCCTCTTCCTCATTTTCTGTGTCCTCCTCGTCTGGTCCGTCAGAGTCGGAGGAGCGCATCAGACAGACTTTGAGAGAGGAGTTCGAGCGGAAGCAAAAAGAGACCGAGGAACGTCTTGCTCGGGAGCGAGAGATTGAGCGCGCTGCTGATCGTGCAGAGCTACAGAAGGAGTTCTTTACGAGCTTAAAAGAGATGGAGCAGCGTTTACGAGATGAGCTTCTAGGTCGACCACCTCCACCTCCCTGATTAGACGTTGTGTTTTTATCCTTTTTTTGTTTGTTGAACTTGAGATTTTAGATGGTTTTGAATGTTTTTTGGATGATTTGGATTGTTTTTGAATGTTCTTGATTGTGTTTGGTTGATTTTAATGATTCTGATGTGTGTTGAATTGAATTTGAGTATCTCTTTGAGTACAATTGAGTGCAGGTTTGGGTAAAAAAAAACAGAATTAAACCTGCCAAAAAATCCTGAAATCCCCTACGGCTATGCCCGTAGGGGAGACACGCTAGAAGGCCCCTACGGCTATGCCCGTAGGGGTGACACTCCAGGAAGCCCCTACGGCAATGCCCGTAGGGGAGACAACCCAGAAGACCCCTACGGCTATGCCCGTAGGGGAGCGTCTCTCGAACATCCCTACGGCAACGGCCGTAGGGGACACACCTACGTCCCTCCCCTACGGCTAAGTCGTCGGCCGGGCCTACGGGAAGAAGGGGGCGGGGAAAGGCCATCCCCTACGCTGTCCCCTACGGCAAGGTCGTAGGGGAATCCCCTACGGCCGTTATTTTCCCGTAGGGGAGACGACCCCTACGAGCAAGTACCCTACGGCCAAATGCCGTAGGGGATGCCGTAGGGAAGAAGATTCCCTACGGCGATCCCTACGGGAATGTCCGTAGGGATCTACTGGTTTTTTTGTAGTGGTATACTAGGTCCAGAGTCCGAAGACTCTCCTAGTCTTATGAATATCTCCGGTTGTCCCACAACCTCCCACTACAATGGCATTCCGGTGTATAAACAGTGATAACAGTAGGTGCAGTTAGTGGTGTACCGCTACTCGGTTCGGCTGGTTCCAAGTCTTAATCTTTCTCTCTCATTTCAAAGTATCATGTCACTTTGGGCTTGTGGTTCATCATATAGTCTTTCTCTAAGAACCGGGCGTTAGAACTTATAACGTCCTTCTGGTTCATAGTACTATTGAACACACATCTTTTGTTCTTCTAGGATATTCTACAACCGCATTTGAATGCGCCGTTGTTTCCAGACATATCCATAGAACTCAGGTAGTTCCGTATAACTCATCTTTTTACTATCTCTATAAGAGTTCCATTTCTTATTTACGACACACCATTTCTTACACAAAAGTGTATGGTGTAGTCATTTGGGATCAAATCCCAATCTCTGATCAGTATGCCATGCATTCCTCAGACAGGTACTTGCCTCCGCGATCAAATCGCAGGCTACAAATGGATATACCTTGATGGTTCTCCACAATTGCTTAGTGTCCATTGACTTGTCAAAACACTTGCTTTTGTGGCACATCAGGTATTCTAATCCATTTCTTGAGTAATCAGTACTCGTACCTTATTGTCTGAGTAAACATAGGTCTGCATACATCAGAGTCTATCAATTCTTATACTTGTCCGGTTCTTACATCTTATATCCATAAAGGATTGCTTAGTCATGTTATCTTCCAAATTAGATTCATAGGTCGGAAGGTCCACTCCTTCAACTTAATTGATCAAAATATCAATTTTCGACCCTTGAACTTCTTATTTGAATAAACATGACTCAGCATAAGAATCCACAAGTATAATTGATAAAGAAATCTCTTATTAGTAAAACGAGTTTCATATTACGGTTCGTTGCATCATGGTGGACTCAGGATTCATCATTTATATATTGCTAGCTAATGTACCAGAATAGATAATATCATTATTTCTTCTTATAACCATCAAATGATTAAAAGAAATAAAATATCCATTCATTAGAAATCCAGAACAAAGTTCTTTCTAATATGAAAGGTACATAAAAACAATAACTCAAAATGAAATCCTATAAAATGTCCTCCACTGCAACTGCTGCCTCCTCCACAGCATTGCCCATGTAGACTACGATCTTTTCTTTTCCAAGTCGTTAGGTTTCCTGGAACCTCTTGCATTTAAAAATGCACATACCGTCATGTTGGAAATCGACTACCCGGGATGCGTTCGTTCGATTGCTCGAACATCCGAACCATCCCAGTCGACCTCCGAAGTCACTACTTCGTTCGCTTAACAGCCCTTATCCCGAATCATGCCCAGCCATCGCCCCGAAGGACAACCGCACGAAACGGAACTGGACTGCATCGATTCGGAGACCGCCGAAAGCAGTTCAGCGGTCGCTGAAAGGAACTGCAAACGGCGACCGCCGTTTGCCCTTTGGCGACCGCCGTTTTGACCGCGAACAGCAACGTGATGTTGCTGTTCCGGGCTCGTTTCCGGGTCGTTTTTCCTCATCCGACTACCGTTCCGGAGGTCCTAGAACCCCCAGTAGTCGAGGAACACGATCCACGACCCCGGAACCCGATCCACGTTCATGTATGTTCAACGAGAAATTAGATCGAATAAATGCGGAATATAGAGATCCGATCTCATACCTTCTCGGTCGATTGTTGAGACCTTAGAGCTTCTAACGTATTCTCTTCCCGATTCCAGCCGTTGTGTGGGCAACGATCCGCTGGAAATTCCTTGTCCGCTCTCTCCTTTCTCAAACCAGCGCAATGATTTAATTATTCTCTCTGAGAGAATAATAATTGCGTTAAATTAATTATTTTAACAGAGAAAAATGTTTTTGCGCTAACGCAATAATTTTTCTCAGAAAAATAATAGTTGCGGCGAACTGTAGGTTTTAGGAGAGGGCAAGGGGGGGGGGGGGGGGGGTTTAAATAGAGCTACGTTAGGGACCTAAGGGAAATTAATTAAGGGCTAAATTGAAATATTAATTAACTTGGAATACGTAAACGCAATTCCTTAATTAATCGATTTCAATTTTAATTATTATTAACTCCACTATAAAATAATAATTGAATTCCCGAAATTAATTTTAATATTATTTCAACAATAATAAATCCGACGAAATTACATATACGACTTTCCCCGTGTTTAAGATATCGAACGTCCACGAATTTATTTAATTACTAATAATTAAATTAATTCGTTTCTTATTATCCGAGACTAGTACCACTCATCCTTATTATCATGTGGAACAAATCCACCTGCAGGGTTTACATGATAAACTTTATGAGCTCATCTCGGGGACGTTATCAACCCGATAAACGGGACACGGTTTCCTGTCTATAATCTATAGCATGCCGTGAGTACAATTACGATTCCCAATTTACCGAGTATCTCGACTAATCAAATAGTCTCACTCATTGGCAAGTTAAAGAACCGAGAATTGGATACACGCACCTATAATTATATAGGGATTAAGAATTCGTATATCCGTAATTCTGAGGTCTAGTTCGATTACGTCGATTAGTATAAATCGAACGCCCTCCCGTGGTCCTGCTCAATACACCAAGTGTACAAGTGTAACATAATAGTCAAGACCAACTATTACCCAGTCACACTACGACGTACCGATGGATTGTCCCTGTCCATCTAAGTCGTGAGCTCCTGTTCGATAGTATACGAGTAACCGACAGTATGATCTTCCGCGTGTCTCCTCACGCCATACTGTCTACAACGTATATATCTAGGACTATTGCATTCAAGTACAAGATAGACAAAATGCCGACAGTTTGATCAATAGATAATGTAAAACACAGATAAGGAGTTCCATATTGTCACTAAACTAGACATTTAGAATATAACTCCATCAATCTCCCACTTATACTAAATCTATAGTTGCCCTCTACCATACATCCGATACCCATCCCCTTCACGTGTCTCTTGAACGCTTCCGCTGGAAGTGCCTTCGTAAAGGGGTCAGCCAGGTTATCCGCTGATGCAATCTTGGTGACAACCGCATCGCCTCTCCTGACGATGTCTCTAATCAGGTGGTACTTGCGATCTATGTGTTTACTCGCATTGTGGGCTCGTGGTTCCTTTGCATTAGCCACTGCACCGCTATTGTCACAATAAATTGTGATAGCTCTAGGCATTTTAGGAACCACATCCAAGTCCATAAGGAAGTTCCGGAGCCACACCGATTCTTTAGCTGCCTCAGAGGCTGCTACATATTCGGCTTCCATGGTAGAGTCCGAAATGCATTTATGCTTAACACTCTTCCATGAGACTGCTCCACCTCCCAATGTGAACACATAGCCTGATGTAGACTTTCGCTGATCCTTATCAGATTGGAAATCCGAGTCTGTGTAACCAATAGGAATCAACTCGGACGCTTTGTAACTCAGAACATAATTCCTAGTCCTTCGCAGGTACTTAAGTATGTTCTTTACAGCAGTCCAGTGACCCTGTCCAGGGTTACTCTGATATCTAGCTACCATGCCCACGGCATAGCAGATATCAGGTCTCGTGCACAACATGGCATACATTAGACTTCCTACTGCCGAAGCATAAGGAACCTTCTTCATGTAATCTATCTCCTTTTGTGTTTTGGGACACATGTCTTTAGATAGATGAATTCCATGGCAGAAAGGTTGAGCACCTCTCTTGGAATTCTGCATGTTGAAACGAGCCAGAATCGTATCAATATATGAAGCCTGGGACAAGCTTAATGTTCTTTTCCGGCGATCCCTTATAACCTTGATCCCAAGAACATGCCCAACTTGTCCTAAGTCTTTCATATCGAATTGCTTGGACAACCATCCCTTTATGTCTGACAACATCTTCACATTGTTGCCAATTAGAAGGATGTCGTCTACATAAAGCACGAGAAACGCCACACTGTTTCCGTCACTTCTCCGGTATACACACGACTCGTCCATGCTTTGAATGAATCCATAAGACTGGATAACCTCATCAAACCGCATGTTCCAAGATCTAGAAGCTTGCTTCAATCCATAAATGGATCGGTTTAGCTTACACACTAGATGCTCTTGGCCTTTCTTAATGAAACCTTCTGGCTGTCTCATGTAAATGGTCTCGTCAAGATTCCCATTCAAGAATGCTGTCTTGACGTCCATTTGCCACACCTCATAATCCATATAAGATGCTATAGACAAAAGAATCCGGATCGACTTTAGCATAGCTACCGGCGAAAAGGTTTCCTCATAATCGATGCCTTCTTTCTGAGTATACCCTTTCGCAACAAGCCTAGCCTTGAAGGTTTCAACCTTCCCGTCAGACCCTCTTTTTCTCTTGTCCACCCACTTGCAACCAATGGCTTTTACACCTTTGGGCGGTGCTACAAGATTCCAGACCTGATTTGAATCCATTGATTAAATCTCAGATTTCATCGCTTTTTGCCAAGACTGAGCATCTTGATCTTTAAGCGCCTCGCCATAGGTCCAGGGATCGGCTTCATGTTCTCCAGGTAACAAGTCCGAAGACTCACCTATAAACATAAACCTATCGGGTTGTCGAACAACCCTCCCACTACGACGAGGCTCCGGTGTAACCTCAGTAACTACAGGTGCAGACTGTGGTGGCGTATCACCCGGTTCGGTTGGATCTAAGCCTTGATCGTCCCCTCTCAGTTCGTTTAGTATTATCTCACTCTTGGGCTTGTGGTCCATTATATAATCCTCTTCCAAGAACCGAGCGTTGGTGCTAACAACGATCTTCTGGTCCTTAGGACTATAAAATAGACCACCTTTCGTTCCTCTAGGATATCCTATAAACAACCGAATATCTGAACGAGATTCCAATTTATCAGCCCCATGCTTCAGCACATGTGCTGGACAACCCCAGATCCGAATGTGTTTCAAGTTCGGCTTTCGCCCGGTCCACAATTCCGAGGGCGTCTTAGGGACTGATTTAGAAGGAACTAAGTTCAGGATATACGCCGCTGTTTCCAAGGCATATCCCCAGAACGAAACTGGTAGTTCTGAATAACTCATCATAGATCTTACCATTTCCATAAGAGTCCTATTCCTTCTTTCTGCTACACCATTCTGCTGGGGCGTGTATGGTGCAGTCATCTGGGAATCAATCCCATTCTCTAATAAGTACGCCTTAAACTCTCCCGAGAGGTACTCTCCTCCACGATCAGATCGTAGAGTCTTTATGGTTTTACCATGAAGGTTCTCCACAAGAGCTTTGTACTCCTTGAACTTGTCAAAGCACTCGCTCTTGCGGCGCATCAGGTATATAAAACCATACCTTGAGTAATCATCAGTGAAGGTTACGAAATATTCATAACCTCCTCTCGCTTGGACAGATAAAGGCCCGCACAAATCAGAGTGAATCAACTCTAGTACTTCCTTGGATCTATACCCTTTATCACTAAAGGGTCGCTTGGTCATTTTTCCTTCCAGGCATGATTCGCAGGTTGGAAAGTCCTCATCTTTCACACCACTGAGTATTCCATCAGTTATCAACCTTTGAATCCTGCCCAAGTTAATATGACCTAGCCTAAGATGCCATAAGTACTTTTGATTCATCCTAGAAGGCTCCTTTCTCTTATTGGTACTAGATGTGTTATTTGACTCTACTCGTTGCATCGTGGAATAATCAGGATTAAGTATATATAAGTTGCCTATCAATGTACCAGAACAGATATACTCACCATTCTTTTTGATAATAACAGAACTATCAAAAGAAACAGAATATTTATTCAAAACCAACTTAGAAACCGAAACAAGGTTCTTTCTAAAGTTCGGTACATAAAGACAATCATTCAATACTAAAACTTTATTATTAAAAGATAAATGAACATCTCCCACTGCAACTGCCGCCACTTTCGTAGCATTGCCCATGTAGATGGTGATCTCTCCCTCTCTAAGCCGCCGGGTTTCCTGGAACCCCTGCAAAGAATTGCAGACATGATCAGTGGCTCCCGTATCCACACACCAGGTACCGGTGGATAACACCGCTAAACATGTTTCAGTGACTAAGGAAAAATTCATACCTCCTTGTCTGAGAGGACAATTAGACTTCCAATGTCCAGACTGCTTGCAACGGAAACACTTGCCCTTGGGCTTGTTCACTCCATTCCGTGGTCCACCATTGCTGGGTCCACTGGGTTTCCGTCCTTGCTTCTTCTTCCTCTTAGTCCCCGGAGGGCCAGGAAGTTTCACAGCCACAAGTGCCTGAGACTTCTTAAAGATTCCCTCTGCCGCCTGGAGTTCAGTCAGGAGTTCCGCCAACGTATATAACCTCTTGTTCATGTTATAGTTCAGGCGGAACTGCTCAAAACTCTTAGGCAGAGACTGGAGTACTATATCGATCTGGGTTTCCCCATCGATAGATCCTCCCATAATCTCTATCTCATTCAGATAGCCTATCATCCTAAGAACGTGATCCCTCACGGGCGTTCCTTCGGACATAGTGGCCGTCATGAGTTGCCTCATGGCATCTTGCCTGGCTGCCCTATCCTGACTACCAAACATCTCCGTGAGGTTAAGCATCATATCATAGGCAGTGGTCATGGCCTCATGCTGATGTTGCAGCACATTTGACATAGAAGCCAAAATGTAGCACCGCGCCATCTGATTAGCCTTGACCCACTTCCGATGAGCTTCCTTTTCCTCAGGAGTGGAGGTGTCAATAGGTTCATCAGGACAATCCTCATGGAGTACATATTTGTACTCCTCAGCAGTCAGGACAATGTCCAAGTTTCGTTTCCAGTCAATATAGTTCGGACCAGTGAGTTTGTTCTCTTTTAGTATCATGGATAGCGGGTTGAGTGCCATATCTATAAAAGAGACAAATCAAACTGTCAAATTTAATTCGATATTAACTCCCTTAATTAATATCATTAAATCTACCAATCAATCCTAAAATCCCATCAGACTAGCATGCCACGTTCATGTGGACGTATACTAGTCCAAATGATTTTATAACTGGACTTTTACTTCGGTCGTACATCATTACAGCAGTGACTCCGATGGGGAGGATACTGTAAAGCGTACCTAAGTGTATACCATTTCTCAGTACTAAGTTAACCGCTTGGAAACTACACGCCCACCGCAAGCCACGTTAGTGTGGACGTTTACGTTGACATGCGGTCCCTTTACGATTTCCTATAACTGTCGAGCCTCAATTAACCCAAAGTTCCGTTTCCGTCTAGTAAGCCACGATAGTGTGGATGTTTACTAAAACAAACAACTTTGTGAATTGAATTCCATTTAATAAATTTCACAATTTCGTTAATCAAAGCTTGATATCTCGTAAGTGAAACTCTAAGTTTCTAACCAGCGATCAATCATGCAATTGAGCCCTATCTCTCACAAAGTGAGGGAGCCAACCAGACAATCGATCTAGTCATCAAATGACTCGAATGTCTCTAATCTGTGTCATCGACATAACCAAGCGCTTTGGCTCCATTCCACTCCCCGGGGTGAGAATGAGTCGAGTTGAAATTAGTCTTTGAAAGACAGATTAGGCATTGCTTTGAAAAACTTAAGTGTTCAATTCTATAAATGGAATTGAATTCGAATTTCGATCAAAAGTGATTTCCGTGTATCGACTTTATCCGATAGGGAGGATGACACTAAAGCCAACTCGTAAGTCAATACACATCACTCTCGAAACAGAGAATGGAGACCGCGGGATTGTTTCCAATCCCTCTCCCACTTAGTATTTTACGATATAGGGATATTCAAGCACATGCATATAGAAATTAAAGCATAATAAAACACGTTAAACACACAAAAAGCAATTAACGTGGCCCGATTATTATGGCCTTTAAAATCTTCGATGCACGTCTCCTCGGATCTTCGTCTCATTGCTCGTCTAGGTCTCGATCCACCACCGACTCGTCTAAGGACCAAGAGACGAACTTCTCCCACTGGAGTATCATCCCGGGCCCTCGACAAGCGATCCGTGATGTCCGTCGAACCCCCGCAAGTTGCTGCCAAGAAAACACCGAAACGGCGACCGCCGTTTGCCCTTCAGCAGCCGCGGGTTCGACTTCTCGACCCTCGTTCGTCCGGCCCTCGATCTCGTCTCGAATCACCAAGCAGCAGCAACATTACATATTTAAACTAACTACTTCCGGCATCGATCCTATACAGGAATGATCGATCCTATACACCCGGATAAAACGAAAAAACGAAAAACCCTAAACGACTCAACCCGTCGTTTTAAACTATTACAAACAAGCAACATCAAAACCAAAAATCTCGACAACCCCGAGAGTTTAACAAACCACAAAATTACAGTACAATAAACATGACCATAATAATCGGGTTATCCTGCAAAACAAAAATCGCAAACAATACAAGAACGCATAACCGGCTCTGATACCATTTTGTTGGAAATCGACTACCCGGGATGCGTTCGTTCGATTGCTCGAACATCCGAACCATCCCAGTCGACCTCCGAAGTCACTACTTCGTTCGCTTAACAGCCCTTATCCCGAATCATGCCCAGCCATCGCCCCGAAGGACAACCGCACGAAACGGAACTGGACTGCATCGATTCGGCGACCGCCGAAAGCAGTCCAGCGGTCGCTGAAAGGAACTGCAAACGGCGACCGCCGTTTGCCCTTTGGCGACCGCCGTTTTGACCGCGAACAGCAACGTGATGTTGCTGTTCCGGGCTCGTTTCCGGGTCGTTTTTCCTCATCCGACTACCGTTCCGGAGGTCCTAGAACCCCCAGTAGTCGAGGAACACGATCCACGACCCCGGAACCCGATCCACGTTCATGTATGTTCAACGAGAAATTAGATCGAATAAATGCGGAATATAGAGATCCGATCTCATACCTTCTCGGTCGATTGTTGAGACCTTAGAGCTTCTAACGTATTCTCTTCCCGATTCCAGCCGTTGTGTGGGCAACGATCCGCTGGAAATTCCTTGTCCGCTCTCTCCTTTCTCAAACCAGCGCAATGATTTAATTATTCTCTCTGAGAGAATAATAATTGCGTTAACTTAATTATTTTAACAGAGAAAAATGTTTTTGCGCTAACGCAATAATTTTTCTCAGAAAAATAATAGTTGCGGCGAACTGTAGGTTTTAGGAGAGGGCAAGGGGGGGGGGGGGGGTTTAAATAGAGCTACGTTAGGGACCTAAGGGAAATTAATTAAGGGCTAAATTGAAATATTAATTAACTTGGAATACGTAAACGCAATTCCTTAATTAATCGATTTCAATTTTAATTATTATTAACTCCACTATAAAATAATAATTGAATTCCCGAAATTAATTTTAATATTATTTCAACAATAATAAATCCGCCGAAATTACATATACGACTTTCCCCGTGTTTAAGATATCGAACGTCCACGAATTTATTTAATTACTAATAATTAAATTAATTCGTTTCTTATTATCCGAGACTAGTACCACTCATCCTTATTATCATGTGGAACAAATCCACCTGCAGGGTTTACATGATAAACTTTATGAGCTCATCTCGGGGACGTTATCAACCCGATAAACGGGACACGGTTTCCTGTCTATAATCTATAGCATGCCGTGAGTACAATTACGATTCCCAATTTACCGAGTATCTCGACTAATCAAATAGTCTCACTCATTGGCAAGTTAAAGAACCGAGAATTGGATACACGCACCTATAATTATATAGGGATTAAGAATTCGTATATCCGTAATTCTGAGGTCTAGTTCGATTACGTCGATTAGTATAAATCGAACGCCCTCCCGTGGTCCTGCTCAATACACCAAGTGTACAAGTGTAACATAATAGTCAAGACCAACTATTACCCAGTCACACTACGACGTACCGATGGATTGTCCCTGTCCATCTAAGTCGTGAGCTCCTGTTCGATAGTATACGAGTAACCGACAGTATGATCTTCCGCGTGTCTCCTCACGCCATACTGTCTACAACGTATATATCTAGGACTATTGCATTCAAGTACAAGATAGACAAAATGCCGACAGTTTGATCAATAGATAATGTAAAACACAGATAAGGAGTTCCATATTGTCACTAAACTAGACATTTAGAATATAACTCCATCACGTCAGTGGTTCCATATCTACACACCAGGTTCCGGTAGATAATACCACTGACTATGTTTTACGACTAAAGAAAATTTCGTACTTTCTTTGAGAGGATAATCAGACTTCCAGTACCCAGACTGTTTGCATCGAGAACACTTGCCTATTGGCTTTCTCGTCCCATCTCGTGGTCCAAAAAGAACCACTGGGTTTCTTTGCTTTCTTGTCCTTTCCCCCGATTCATGCCTTTAGGTTCGAAACCTCTGGCATTGGCTACAAGAGCTTGCGATTTCCGTCTCAACTCGTCTAAAAGGTCAATCATCTTAAAAACGTGTTTAAGCGTTTTCTCGAAGCGACTGGCCTTTATGAGTATCCTCATCGCTTCTTGTCTAGCCGCATATGTCACGTCTAAACACCAGTTGAGACATTAATAGGCTCGGGAGGACAAAGCTTACTGAGCACAAACTTGTACTCTTCAACAGTCTGGACAATGTCTAGATCTCTATTCCAATCATTACATTTAGGGACCAATGAGTTTAAAATCCTTACGTATCACAGAAAGTGGGTTCAAAGCCATTTCCTAATCTATGAGCACATATAATAACAAACAATCGATTTAATCTCCGATATTATCTCCCTAAAATAATATCATTAAACCACTAATCACATCTAAAATCCCATCAGATATGGCAAGCCACGATAGTGTGGACGTTTACCTATCCAAATGATTTAGCAATTAGATTTGCTTCAGTCGTACATCATCATTAGCGTTACTTCGATGGGAAGAATACTAAGAAGCGTACCTAAGTGTAAACCATTACTCAGTATCTAAGAAGATTGTTTGGGACACGCATATTCACCGCAAGCCACGATAGTGTGGACGTTTACGTTAACATACGCTCCTTTACTCCCTTCTATAACTGTCTACATCAATCGTTCCAAAATCCCATTCAATGTAGCAAGCCACGATAGTGTGGACGTTTACTACACCAAAAGACTTTTACAATTGACATCCAATTACTTGATCCATTCGACCTTGAAAATCAAGACGCGGAGAATCATAAGTGAAACTCGAAGTTTCTAACCAGTGATTCACCATGCGAACGACCCTATCTCTCATAAATGAGGGAGCCGAGCAGACAATCGATCTAGTCATCAAATGACACGAAAGTCTCTAATTTGTGTCCTCGACATGACCAAGTGGCTTTGGCTCCATTCCACTCCCCGGGGTGAGAATGAGTCGACTTGGAATCAGTTTTGGAAAGACAAATTAGGCATTGTTTGATAAACTTAATCAATGTTTCTCGTAAAAGGAATTACAAGAATTCTCCTCCAATGACTTGTCTATACGAACTTCAAAAGTCCATAAAAGTCACCAAGAGAACAGCAATGGAGACCATGGATATGTTTCCATACCCTCTCCCACTTAGCTTTTTATAACAAAGGGATACGCTATCTAATGCATAATTAAATACACATAAGCATGCATACATGAAATAAAGCACATAGAATATTATCACATAATCAAAATAATACTAGAATATTATTTTCCGACTATTATGGCTTTATCGCATCCCCGTATGCGTCTTCTAGTCTTTAGTCTTCGTTCTTGAATGCTCCATGTGACGGGAATATTAATTCCAATATTTAAATCTATTTATTTTCAATTAATCCAAAAGTTACTTAATTCGAAAATTAAGTCAATCGAATATATCAAAAATAAAATTAAATATTATTAATATTTTTATTATTTTTATTTTCCCTTTCTACTTCATTAAATCTCTAGAATAATCTATCCAAGACCCACTTGGAATATTCTAGAAGACTTCTATAATGAAATAAGGAAATAAAATAATTTATTTTATTTTCTCTTTCTACTTCATTAAATCTCTAGAATAATCTATCCAAGACCCACTTGGAATATTCTAGATGATTTCCATAATGAAATAAGGAAATAAAATAATTTAGGACTCCTAGTCCTTCCAAATTAATTCCTTTCCTAATCCATTAAAAATTCCATAAAGGAATAATTAAATGAGGAAAAATTAATTTAGGACTCCCAAACTTTCCAAATTAATTATTTTCCTAATCCATTAAAAATTCCATAAAGGAATAATTAAATAGGAAAAATAAATTAATTATAAATTTATTCCTTTTCTTAATCTATGAAAATTCCCAAGAATAGGAATAATCAATAAGGAAAAATAAATTTATTCTAAATTTATTCTTTTCCTATTCCATGAGAATTCCCAAAAAAATAGGAATACTCAAAATAGGAAAACCGAATAATTTTGGAAAGTAAATCTCGGTTAGGAGTAGCACGGAGTGGGGATCTCCGCACCACCCCCAACCGATCGACCACCACCGAGGAGGAGCACCGTCGCCGCCCCCAGCCGGCGCGCCACCACCACCGGTGGCTAGGCGTGGCCGAGAGCCTCCCGCGGCTGCCCCCTCTCTCTTGGGTCGATCCTCCATGGATCGATCATGGGGATGATCGATCCGAGTCCTCCCTCTCGTTCGTCTCCTCCGTCACAATTTTCCGGTCGTCGTTTCGTAATCGATCCAACGTAAATAAATTACAAATTTATTACTACGCTATCCGGTATCGATTCTCTACGTGAAAATGACCTCAAACAATTTCCGGAAAAATTAAGAACAAGCATTCACCACACAAGAACAAATATTGACATCACCGAGAGTTTAATAATCAAGAGCAATATTATGACATTAATTAACAATAATTAAATCTAGCCATAATAATCGGAAACCCTGCAAGGTAGAACAATTTATCGAAAAATACCATGAACTAAAACCAACGCTCTGATACCAATTGTTGGAAATCGATATCCCGGAATTAATAAATTTAAATAAATAAATTATCTAATTAATTCCGACCGAAATCCTTTGGAGATCGAATATCCGGAGTTGTCGAATTGCGGAATAACAACTCCAATCGACTCCCGGTTGCCGGAACATCTCGCCACGAACCACCACGAAGCCGGACTCAACCAAACAATCCGCCGCGGGGATAGCCCGCGGCTGTCCGGTCGAGCCCCCGCATGGGGCTCGCGGCTGTACACGGCAGCCGCCTAGGGCTGCCCATGGCAGCCCCCTATGCACGCCCAGCCGCCCTCGGTGATCGCACGACCAGCCACGGCGAACCGTGGCTTGCGATCACCACCAGCCACCGCCGCTCGAGCGGCGGTCCAGCCGCGTGAGCGGGGCTGCTCCAGCAGCCCGCTGGTTGTGCACGGGCGATCGAGCTCGTGCTCGATCGAGTCTCGGCGTCCAGCCGAGGCTCACGCCCTCCGACCCCTCCTAGGCGAGCCGACGATCCGCCGGCGGTCCGGTGGTCTTCGACCATCACCGCTCGATTCGTCCTCGTCTTGGGTCTCGTTCTTGGATCTTGGTTCATGATATTCTCACGATAATTAAACGATAAAATCATAAAGAGGGTTTTACGATTTACCTCGTTCTCGTTGTTCGGAAAAACGTAGAACTCAATTTGACGACCTTGAGATCCTCCCACGTATTCCTTGCACTAGCCCAGACGTCGTGTGGGTGACGATCTACCGAACTCCATGGATCCTCCTCTCTACTTTCTCTCTCTAGAATTGTGATCTTCAAGTTATGAGAATAGAGAAGACCATGTAGTGCTTTTATAGGCTACGTAGGGGATCTAAAGGAGGTGGAATATTGGGCTTCCAATATTGAAGATTAAATTGAGCCCAATGCTCAAGTCCATTAATCCTTATCAATATTAATTAATTCTATTTTCCACTATATAAAATTAATTGCACTCCCAATATTAAACCATATTATATCAAATAATATTTCTCCGGTAGTATTATTTATTCCGTGTATTTAAGATATAAATATCCATGAATAAAATTAATTTATTTCTAATTAATTTATTCATCTCTTATATCCGAGACTAGTACCATTCAACCTTAATTATTATGCGGAACGAATCCACCTGCAGGGTTTACATAATAATTCCTTATGAACTCATCTCGGGGATATTATCAACCCTTCCGGGATACACTTTCCCGTCAAGTATTCACGGCATGTCATATATAAAATATAGTGACCCAACTTAACCGGTAATTAACCCAATAATTAAATCGGTTAATTCCTTTGGTAAATCAAAGTCACTTATATTAAATATACACACCCGCAATAGTTTCAGGGATTAAGAATAAAATACACTGAGACTCGAATCGATTATCGCCGGCAATCCTAATCGATGAATCTCAACGATCCGCTCAATACACCAAGTGTACAAGTGTGATAAAATAATCAAGACAGATTATTTTCTCTCTCACACAACGACTATACCGATGGATTGGTCCGTGTCCATCTAGGTCGTGAGCAACTGTTCGATTAAATACGAGTAACCGATAGTATGATCTTCTGTGTGACGTCGCACACCATACTAACTACAACGTATATAATCCAGGACTATAATTTGCATATATTTAATTATAAATAATTAAACGCAAATAATTGTTTATTTAATTAAATAGATTAATGGCAATGGATCGTGAGTTTCCGTTACTTAAATCTAGACATTAAGTACACAACTCCAACATAAGCAACTCATAAGCATAAATCAAAGGATGGGATTGGATCCCAAATGACTGCACCATACACTCCTGTGTAGAAATGGTGTGTCGAAAATAAGAAATGGAATTCTAATAGTAAAAGGACAAGTTGTTTGGAACTACCTATGTTCTATGGATATTTCTGGAAAACAACGGCACATTCAAATGTGGTTGTAAGATACCCTAGAAGAACAAAAGGATTGTGTGTTCAATAGTACTATGAACCAGAAGGACGTTATAGCTCTAACGCCCGGTTCTTAGAGGAAGACTATTAGATGAACCACAAAGCCCGAATTAACGTAATACCTTGGAATGAGAAAAAGACAAAGACTGAGAACCAGCCAAACCAATTAGTAGTACACCACTAACTGCACCTACTGTTATTATTGTTTATACACCGGAATGCCATTGCAGTGGGAGGTTGTTTGACAACCGAAGATCCTCATAAGACTAGAAGAGTTTCGAACTCTGGATCTAGTGAAGATGAAATCGATCCCTAGCTCTGCACAGGGGCAGTACTAGATCTAAATGTGCCAACTTAGAAAGCAATAAGCGTTATTGTTAAGAGGCAAGATCATTTAGAGTACAAGCTTAGTTAAAACCATTTATGGATTGAAACAAAGCTATGAATCGTGGAACTTGCGAATTGATGAGATAGTCCATTTGATGGATTTACCAAAAGGCATAGACGAAAGGTGTATTAGAAACGTGATGGAAACAAGGTGGTGTTTCTCGGAATTTTATGTAGATGATATTTTGTCATTGGCAACAATGTAAAGATATTGTCAGACATAAAATAATGGTTGTCTAAATAAATCGGGATATAAGATTGAGTAGAAGTTAGAACATGTTCTTAAGATCTTTCGATCTAAGGATAAGAACATTGTACTTCTCCTAGATATCTTATACGATTATGGTTTGTTTTAAACATGCATAATTCTGAGAAAGGTTATTGCCTTTCAGATACAGAATATATCTATCTAAAGATATGTGTTTTGAACACATAAAGGAGATAGACGAAGAATGCAATGTTGAAAAACGAGAAACCTGATATCAACTATGCGGTTAGCGTAGTGGGAGGATATAAAGGTAATCTCAACAAGAGATATTCGAATGCTGTAAAAGTACTTTCGAAGTACTGGATTACGGGGCAACACGAATTCTTCTTGGATTACATATTCTCAGATCTCAAATCAGAGAAAGACCAGTGTAAGTCGATATCAGTCTATGTGTTCACTTTTGGAAGAGGTGGAACCTTAAAATGAAAGAGCGATAAGCATGAAGCTTCTCGGACTCTATCATAACCAAATAGCAGCCTCAGAGGTAGCGGAAATTTTGATTGGGTTCCGGAATAACCTCTGGACTTAGATATGATTCTTAGTTCACCAAAGGCTATTTGATAGCGGTGCATGGTGAACTGGAAGAAATCATAAGTCAAAAAGTGATGATAACACATAGAGCAAGTACCACCTGATACGAGTCATCGTCTAGGGAGCCTACGCTGTAGTCACCAAGATAACTTCAGAGCGGCAACCTAGATTGCTCATTCACATGGTACTTCTTGGAATTACAAATTTAAGCACGTGATGAATATGGGAGTCGGGAGTTTGGAGGAAATGACTAGACCTTAGTACAAGTGGGAGATTGTTGGAGTTGTGTACTTAATGTCTAGATTTAATTAACGGAAACTCCCGGTCATAGCATTTAATCTATTTAATTAATAAACAATTGTTTGCTTTTAATTATTCGATAATTAAATATATGCAAATATAGTCCTAGATTATATACGTTGTAGTTAGTATGGTGTGCGACGTCACACGGAAGATCATACTATCGGTTACTCGTATTTAATCGAACAGTTGCTCACGACCCAGATGGACACGGACCAATCCATCGGTATAGTCGTTGTGTGAGAGAGAAAATAATTTGTCTTAATTATTTTATCACACTTGTACACTTGGTGTATTGGGCGGATCGCTTGAGATTTATCAATTAGGATTGCCTATGATAATTGATTTAAATCTCAGAGTATTTTATTCTTAATCCCCGATACTATTGCGGGTGTGTATATTTAATATAAGTGACTTTGATTTTCCAAAAGAATTGACCTATTTAATTATTGGGTCAATTACCGGTTAAGTTGGGTCACTATATTTTATATATGACATGCCGTGAATACTTGACGGGAATGTGTATCCCGTAAGGGTTGATAATATCCCCGAGATGAGTTCATAAGGAATTATTATGTAAACCTCATGAGTGGATTTGTTCCGCATAATAATTAAAGTTGAATGGTACTATTCTCGGATACAAGAGATGAATAAATTTATTTTGCAATAAATAAATTTTATTCATGGATATTTAAATCTTAAATACACGGAATAAATAATACTACCGGAGAAATATTATTTGATATAAAATGGTTTAATATTGGGAGTGCAATTAATTTATATAGTGGAAAATAAATTAATTAATATTAATGGGATTAATAGATTTGGGCTTGGGCTCAATTTAATCATTAATATTGGAAGCCCAATATTCCACCTCCTTTAGATCCCCTACGTAGCCTATAAAAGCACTACATGGTCTTCACAATTCAAGACACCAATCATAAGATTATCATACTTGATATTCTAGAGAGTTGTGAAGGAGATCCATAGAGTTCGGAGGATCGTCGTGATGGAGTTGTATTCTAAATGTCTAGTTTAGTGCAAATACGGAACTCCTTATCTATACCTTAAATCGAGATATGATTCAAGCATGATTGCATTTAATGCAATAGTCCTTGATGTATTCGTTGTAGACAGTATGGCGTGAGGAGACACGCGGAAGATCATACTGTCGGTTACTCGTATACTATCGAACAGTAGCTCACGACTTAGATGGACAGGGACAATCCATCGGTACGTCGTAGTGTGACTGGTAGATAGTCGGTCTTGACTATCATGTTACACTCGTACACTTGGTGTATTGAGCAGGACCACGGGAGGGCGTTCGATTTATACTAATCGGAGTAATCGAACCAGACCTCAGATATTAAGGATATGTGAGTTCTCAATCCCTATATAATTATAGGTGCGTGTGTCCAATGCTCGGTTCTTTGATGTGCCAATGAGTGAGACTAATTGATTAGTCGAGACCCTCGGTATATTGGGAATCGGAATTGTACACACGGCATGCTGTAGATTATAGACAGGAAACCGTGTCCCATTTATTGGGTTGATGATGTCCCCGAGATGAGCTCATAAAGTTTATCATGTAAACCCTGCAGGTGGATTCGTTCCACATGATAATAAGGATGAGTGGTACTAGTCTCGGATCATAAGAAATGAATTAATTTAATTATTAGTAATTAAAATTAATTCGTGGACATGCGATATCTTAAACACGGGGAAATGTCACATATGTAATACGGTGGGAAAATTATTGACGGAATAATTTTAATTAATTAATTGGGAAATCATTTATAATTTTATAGTGGAATTAATTATAAATAAAATTGTGGAATTTAATTAAGGTTTTCCTTTTGTGACACCAAGTTAATTAAATTACAATTTAAGCCTAATTAATTGATTGCCTAGAGGTCCTCTAGTGTAGCCTATATAAATCCCTCACCCCTCTCTCTCTAACCTAAGTTTCGCCGCTATAATTAATTCTGCAGAGAAATTAATTTGTTAGCGCAATTATTTTTCTGCTTAATTAATTTAGATTAGCGCAAGAAACATTCTGTAGAAATTAATTGCCAGCGCAATTATATTTTAGAGACAGAAATTCTCTGTGGAAATTTAATTTGTTAGCGCAAAATTATTTCTGAGACAGAGAAGTATATTCACGGTGTTTGAGAAGAGAAGAGACGGGGAGCTCCAAGCGGATCGATGCCCACACATCGGCTGGAGTAAGAGGGCTAGGACATACGCTAGAAGTCTCGAGGTCTCTGTCAATTCGGCTTCTCCGAATCACGCGACAAAGGTATGGAATCGAAACCCTCTTCCGCACTCGTTTCGATTCGATCTCGTACGTAATTATACAACGAACCTCCGATCGAGTTCCGGGATCGTGGTTGGTGTTCCTAGATCACTGTGGGGTCGCTGACTTCCAGAACGGTGGTCGGAATCGGAAAATCCGACCAGAAACGGACCTGGAACAGCAGCGTCGCGCTGCTGTTCGCGACACTGTCGTCCGACAGTGTTTCCTGTCGGCCGACAAGGGCCTGTCGGACGACACCATTTGGTGTCGGACGACACAGAGGTCAGCAGCCTTCGGTTTTGCGCGGTTGTGCTTCGGGCATGATGGCTGGGCGTAAACCGGGTCTGGGGCTTGGTCGTGAGCACAGCAGGCACGCTGGAGGTCGACTGGGCGTGTCCGGATGTTCGAGTAGTCGAACGGACTCGTCCCGGGTAGTCGATTTCCAACAATTGGTATCAGAGACGGTTTTGTCGATTCGTTGTATTTTTGCGAGATTTGTGATGCAGGATGAACCCGATTATTATGGCCAATGTTGTGATGGATGTTGTGCTTTAATTTTGTTGTTTGATTAAACTCTCGGGCTTGTCGAGATTGTTTTGTTTTTGGAATAACGTTGCTTGTTTGTAATAGATAAAAACGACGGGTTGAGTCGTTAGGTTTATTTATTTATTTCGTCGTTTCCGGGCATGTATAGGGTCGATCACCTTGTATAGGATCGATGCCGGATTTAGTAGATTTATTCTTGTAATTTTTCTTACTAATTTTGGTGGATCGAGACGAGACCAAAACCCGGAGAAACGAGGATCGAGGAGGGCGAACCGGCAACGGGCAGCCATCGAACACACCCCGTGTTCGCGACGGGCAGCAGCGGGGCTGGGGTTCGTTCGACCCCACGGACGACTCAACGAGGCTCGAGACGAGGCTCCAGTGGGAGGAGTTCGTCTCTTGACCCTCGAGCGAGTCGGTGGTGGACCGAGATCGAGACGAGCAACGAGATGAAGTTCCAAGAGACGTGCATTGGAGAATACTTAAGGCCATAATAATCGGGGCCACGTTAATTGCTTTTTATGTGATTTACGTGCCTTTTATTATGCTTAATTATTTTATGCATGTTATCCCTCAATCGTAAAATACTAAGTGGGAGAGGGATTGGAAACAATCCCGCGGTCTCCATTCTCTGTTTTGAATGTGATGTGTATTGACTTACGAGTTGGCTTTAGTGTCATCCTCCCTATCGGATAAAGTCGATACACGGATATCACTGGATCAAAATTCGAATTCAATTCCACTTATAAAAATCGAACAATTATATTTTTCAAAAGCAAGTGCCTAATCTGTTTTTCAAAGACTAAGTTCAACTCGACTCATTCTCACCCCGGGGAGTGGAATGGAGCCAAAGCGCTTGCTTATGTCGATGACACAGATTAGAGACATTCGAGTCATTCGATGACTAGATCGATTGTCTGGTTGGCTCCCTCACCTAGTGAGAGATAGGGCTCAATTGCATGATTGATCGCTGGTTAGAAACTTCGAGTTTCACTTACGAGATATCAAGCTTTGAATAATAAAATTGTGGTATTTAATAAATGTAAGAGTCAATTAACAAAGTTGTTTGTTTTAGTAAACGTCCACACTATCGTGGCTTGCTAAATGGAAACGGTACTTTGGGTTAATTGAGACTCTATGACATTTAAATAAATGGGATTCAATTAATAAAGTTGTTTGTTTTAGTAAACGTCCACACTAACGTGGCTTGCTAGATGGAAACGGAACTTTAGGATTAATTGAGGCTCGACAGTTATAGGAAGTCGTGGAGGACCGCATGTCAACGTAAACGTCCACATGAACGTGGCTTGCGGTGGGCATGTAGTTCCCGAGCGGTGGACTTAGTACTGAGAAATGGTATACACTTAGGTACGCTTTATAGTATCCTCCCCATCGGAGTCACTGCTATAATGATGTACGACCGAAGTAAAAATCCAATTATAAAATCGTTTGGATTAGTATACGTCCACAAGAACGTGGCATGCTAGTCTGATGGGATTTTGGAAATGATTGGTAGTTTAATGATATCACTTGAGGGAAATGATATCGAATTAAACTCATTGTTTGTTTTATATGGTATTATTCCCATTAAAAGTCAATAAACTCACTGAACCTGATTGTATGGATAAAAGAAGAAACTTGGACATTGTCCTAACTGCTGAGGAGTACAATTATGTGCTCCAAGTCAATTGACCTGCTGAACCAAATGATGCTTCCACTCCTGAGGAAAGGAAGCTCATGGAAATGGATCAAGGCTCTGAGATGACGCGGAGCTACATTATGGCTTTCATGTCAAATGTACTGCAACATCGGGATCAAGCCATGACCATTACCTATGATATGATGCTTAAACCTCAAGAAGTTTTTTGGTTATCAGGACAGGACAGCCGGGCAAAATGCAATGAGGCAACTCATGACGGCCATCGCATCCGAAGGAACACCCGTGAGGGATCACGTTCTTAGGATGATGTGCTATCTGAATGAGATAGAGATTCTAGGATCAGTTATCGATGGGGTAACCCAAGTCGATATTGTGCTCCAGTCTCTGCCGAGAAGTTTTGAGCAGTTCCGCCTGAACTATAACATGAATAAGGGGTCTTACTCATTGGCGGAACTCCTGATTGAACTTCAAGCGGCTGAGGGAATCTCTAAGGGCTCTCAAGCACTTGTGGTTGAGAAATTGGCTCTTCCTAGGCCTCCGGGCGGCAAAAGGAAGAAGAAGCAAATACGGAAACCCAGTGGGCCTAATATATCTGGACCACGGAATGGGACAAGCAAGCCCAAGTGGCAAGTGCTTCCGTTGTAAGCAGTCTGGATACTGGGAGTTTTAATTGTCCTCTCAAGCAACAAGAAGTTGACTCTTCCTTAGTCACCGAAACATGTTTAGTGGTAGTATCTGCCAGTACCTGGTGTGTGGATACGGGAACCACTAATCATGTCTGCACTTAATGCGGGGGTTCCAGGAAACCCGGAGACTTAGAAAAGAAGAAGTTATAACCTACATGGGCAATACTGTTAAGGTAACAGCCGTTGCAGTGGGAGATGTTAAATGTTTTAACGATAGGATTTTAGTTCTAACAAATTGTCTTTATGTGCCGGCATTTAGAAAGAAATTTCATTTCGGATTTCTAAATTGGCTTAGAATAGATATTCCGTTTCTTTAGGAAATGGGGATATTATCTATTCTGGTATATTGATAGACAATTTAATAATAAATCCGTATTCTTCCACGATGCAACAGACCGGAGCTAATAACACAATGTCGAACCCCAATAAGAGTAAAGATCCTTCTAGGATAAATCAAATGTACTTATGGAATCTTAGGCTAGATCATTTTAACTTGAGTACGATTCAAGGGTCAAAGCTGATGGACCACTCAGCTATGTTGAAGGAAAGGACCTTCCAACCTTCGAATCATACTTGGAAGTTTTAATGACCGAGCAACCCTTTACGGTTAAAGGGAAAAGATCCAAGAAAGTACTAGAGTTGATTCGCTCTGATATATGCAGACCTCTTTGAGGAGTAAGGCATACTTATCAGAAAATGGGAATAACTCCAACAGACTACACCATTTATGCCTCGGCAAAATAATGTGTTGTAAAGAAGGAATAGGACTCTTATAGATATGGGAAAGTAGACATTCGGAGTTACCTAAATCGTTTTTGGGATATGGCTTGGAAACAGCAGCGTTTATCCTGAACTTGATTCCTTTGGAAACTTGTACTGATATTCGGCTGTTTATAGGATACCCTAAGAAAACGAATTGAGATATGTAATATAGTCCAAAGGACCAGATGTTCATTGATTGCATCAATGTTCGGTTCTTAGACATGGACTATATATATGCAAGATCACAAGCCCAAGAGTAGAGTAATACTTAATGTGCTTAGAGGGACTGATCAAGACTTAGAACCAGCCTAACTGAGTAGTTCACTACTATAATCTTTAGTCACTAAAGATACACCGGAGCGTTGTCGTAGTGGGAGGGTTGTTAGACTACCCGACAGGTTCATGTTTATAGGTGAGTCTTCGGACTTGTTACCTGGAGAACATGAAGCCGAACCCTGGATCTATGACGAGACGCTGAAAGATCAAGATGCTCAGTATTGGCAAAAGTCGATCAGGATTCTTTTGTCTTCACATGGAAGATGGAAGTCAAAACAGATTTCCTAAATCGAAGTCTTGACGGGGCCATCTGTGTGGGACAGCCAGAGAGATTCATCGAAAAGAGCCAAGAGCATTCGGTAAGCAAGCTTAATCAATCTTAGGATTGAAGGAAGCTTCAAGATCTTGGACACATGCGGACCTATGAGAAAATCCATTTCATGGATTCATTCAAGGCATGTTTAGGTCCTGAGTGTAACAAAGAAGTGACGGAAAAGTTGTGGTGTTTCCTCATTCTTTATGTAGACGACATCCTTCTAAATTGGCAACAATATGAAAGATGTTATCGGACATAAAGGGATGGTTGTCCGAGTAATTCAATGTAAGAGACTTAGGAGAAGTTGGGAATTTTCTTGGGATCAAAGTAATAAATGATCGCCAGAAAAGAACATAGAACTTATCTCGAGCCTCATACATAAATACAATTCTTACTCGTTGCAGCATACAGAATTCCAAGAAAGGTCTTCACCTTTTAGATATGGAATTCGTCTATCTAAAGTTTTGTGTCCGACACAATAAAGGAGATAGATGAAGAGTAAGCAGTTCCCTGTACCTTAATGATGGGAAGCTTAATGTATGTAATGCTATGCACGAGACTGATATCTACTATGCCGTGGGCATGGTGGTGAGATATCATAATAATCCTGGAAAGGATCACTCGACTGATGTAAAGAACATGTTTAGGTTCCTGCAGAGGACCAGGAATTATGTTCTGAGTTACAAAGCAGTCAAGTTGTTTCCTTTGGATTACATAGAATTGGATTTCCAAATCAAACAGGGACAGTCGAAAGTCGAAGTCAGGCTATGTGTTCTCAATGTGAAGTGGAGCAGTCACATGGAAGAATGTAAAGCAGCAATGCATTACGGATTCTACCATGGAAACTGAAAGGATAACAGCCTCTGAGGCAGTTAAAAGGTCAGTGTGGCTCCACAACTTCCTAAGGGACTTAGATGTGGTTTCTAGTTCACCCAAAGCTATTTTGAATAGCGGTATTGGCAAACTTGAAATGCCACGAGTCCACAGTGGGAGATAACACATAGAGCGCCAGTACCACCTGATTCGAGAGATCGTCTAGTAAGACGATGCAGTTGTCACCTAGATAGCATTGATAGGATTGCCTGGTAAAACCCGTTCACAGAGGCACTTCCAGCGAAAGCGTTGGGTAGGCGTGATGAGGTTATGGGAATCTGATGTTTGGGAGAGGGCGACTAGACTTTTAGTATAAGTGGGAGATTGATGGAGTTGTATTCTAAATGTCTAGTTTAGTGCAAATACGGAACTCCTTATCTATACCTTAAATCGAGATATGATTCAAGCATGATTGCATTTAATGCAATAGTCCTTGATGTATTCGTTGTAGACAGTATGGCGTGAGGAGACACGCGGAAGATCATATTGTCGGTTACTCGTATACTATCGAACAGTAGCTCACGACTTAGATGGACAGGGACAATCCATCGGTACGTCGTAGTGTGACTGGTAGATAGTCGGTCTTGACTATCATGTTACACTCGTACACTTGGTGTATTGAGCAGGACCACGGGAGGGCGTTCGATTTATACTAATCGGAGTAATCGAACCAGACCTCAGATATTACGGATATGTGAGTTCTTAATCCCTATATAATTATAGGTGCGTGTGTCCAATGCTCGGTTCTTTGATGTGCCAATGAGTGAGACTAATTGATTAGTCGAGACCCTCGGTATATTGGGAATCGGAATTGTACACACGGCATGCTGTAGATTATAGACAGGAAACCGTGTCCCATTTATTGGGTTGATGATGTCCCCGAGATGAGCTCATAAAGTTTATCATGTAAACCCTGCAGGTGGATTCGTTCCACATGATAATAAGGATGAGTGGTACTAGTCTCGGATCATAAGAAATGAATTAATTTAATTATTAGTAATTAAAATTAATTCGTGGACATGCGATATCTTAAACACGGGGAAATGTCACATATGTAATACGGTGGGAAAATTATTGACGGAATAATTTGAATTAATTAATTGGGAAATCATTTATAATTTTATAGTGGAATTAATTATAAATAAAATTGTGGAATTTAATTAAGGTTTTCCTTTTGGGACACCAAGTTAATTAAATTACAATTTAAGCCTAATTAATTAATTGCCTAGAGGTCCTCTAGTGTAGCCTATATAAATCCCTCACCCCTCTCTCTCTAACCTAAGTTTCGCCGCTATAATTAATTCTGCAGAGAAATTAATTTGTTAGCGCAATTATTTTTCTGCTTAATTAATTTAGATTAGCGCAAGAAACATTCTGTAGAAATTAATTGCCAGCGCAATTATATTTTAGAGACAGAAATTCTCTGTGGAAATTTAATTTGTTAGCGCAAAATTATTTCTGAGACAGAGAAGTATATTCACGGTGTTTGAGAAGAGAAGAGACGGGGAGCTCCAAGCGGATCGATGCCCACACATCGGCTGGAGTAAGAGGGCTAGGACATACGCTAGAAGTCTCGAGGTCTCTGTCAATTCGGCTTCTCCGAATCACGCGACAAAGGTATGGAATCGAAACCCTCTTCCGCACTCGTTTCGATTCGATCTCGTACGTAATTATACAACGAACCTCCGATCGAGTTCCGGGATCGTGGTTGGTGTTCCTAGATCACTGTGGGGTCGGTGACTTCCAGAACGGTGGTCGGAATCGGAAAATCCGACCAGAAACGGACCTGGAACAGCAACGTCGCGCTGCTGTTCGCGACACTGTCGTCCGACAGTGTTTCCTGTCGGCCGACAAGGGCCTGTCGGACGACACCATTTGGTGTCGGACGACACAGAGGTCAGCAGCCTTCGGTTTTGCGCGGTTGTGCTTCGGGCATGATGGCTGGGCGTAAACCGGGTCTGGGGCTTGGTCGTGAGCACAGCAGGCACGCTGGAGGTCGACTGGGCGTGTCCGGATGTTCGAGTAGTCGAACGGACTCGTCCCGGGTAGTCGATTTCCAACACGTCGCCCACACGACATTCGAACGAGGTGCAAGGAATACGTAGGAAGATTCAAAGGTCTTCAATTTGATTTCGTTTCTCCGCACAACGAATCAAATGTAAAATCATAAAATCCCTTGAATGATTTTATGTGAATTAATTGTGATACATACATGAACATACGATTCGGGAAACGTACAAACTTCGCGGACGGGGATTCGACATCCCCGGCGAGGATCGAAGAGGGGCGGCCGAACCCTAGGGCTCGACCGCCGGCGTGCGCGCAAGGGACGCCCCGGCTGGGCGCTGGGGCATGCGATCGACCTTGGGTCGATCGCTGGGGATGCCACGGGCTGGTGCCGTGGCGGATCCCCGCCGCCTCGATGGCGGCGTGCGCAAGAAGGCACCCTGGCTGGGCCGGGGTGGGCGATCGATCGCGTGATCGATCGCCGGGGGTGAACCGCGACTGGAGCCGCGGTGGTCAGCCGGGCTGACCGCCCCTCCTGGCGGTGGCGGTGAGTCGCCGGACTAGGGTTTAGCCGCGGGCTTGCCCGCGGTGATGCCTTGGTCGTGCTCCGGTTCGTGCGGTGTTCGCAATCGGTTTCCGGCGACGGGATTTCGGTCGGGTTGTCGGTTTCCGCAAATTTTAATAGCCCGGGATATCGATTTCCAACATATCCTTTGAGCAGTCCCTTCCTCGAAGCCCTTGCCGAGGTCCTTACTCCTCGTCGCGTTGACGAATCCACGTGAAGGACGGATCACTGGCCTTCGGTGGCCCCTCAGACAGCAAGCACAACATTGCCCCTCGAAACTCAATCGTTTGCACTCGGCCCCAACCGCTCCAACGTCTTCTAACTCCTCTGAGTAGTGGACGCGCGGCGTCCACTGGCATGATCGGCCTTGACGCGTGACTCGTCACGCCTACGTGTCTTTTGTTGAAGAACGCCACAGTCCCCTTCGACAAAGCGAGTACACACCCTATGTACATTTATCGCCGCAGCCGATGGGGTATCCTCGGATCGTCCCGACGAAGTTGCCTGTCCCTGCTTACTCGTCCCCTCGACGGATGCGAGCGCTTGGCGAAGCATTTCAACAGGGTCGGGGTCTTTGGCTCTGATACCACTTGTTAGCTTTTAGGATCGTAACCTGGCACTAATACCACTTGTTACGGGACAAAGCTCTGAACGCCACACGATCAAGACCGGTGCCACTAGATACTACTTGTTGCAGATAGACGATGTATAGTACGAATAATAATGCGGAACCCCGAAAATAACTCAACAATAAATAAAGAAGAAGGAGACAAGTAAAGAAGACAAGGAATTTACGTGGAAACCCAAATCGGGAAAAACCACGTGAGGAACGACGAGAACTTTCACTATAATATTGCCGACGATTACAAGGATTGATATCCACTCTAAAACCCTCTAATCTCACACAATATTATCTCTCTCTATGATGATATTAACTCGTGTTCTACACAAAAAATTGTGTCTATGGAGATTCCTATTTATAGGTGTAGAAAATCCATAAATTAGGTAATCAATATGAATAGGAATAAACCATTTTCCTAATATATGACTCCTAAATCCATAAGAAATAGAATTATATTATATTCAATATAATTCTAATTTTCCTAAATAAGGAAACAAAATTCCTACGGATTTGAATCATATTTTAACAGTTTTTTTTTCTCCAATTACTTAATACGGAGTACTTGAAATATAAATATTTGAAATGTAAAATTCAATGCAAAGCTAACTTTATCAAAATTTAACATATAAAAATGTATTCATGCCAATGATAAATTGTTTTTATTACAACGTGATAAAACTTATAGTTTTAAAATGCAATAAATATTAATATGTGATTAATTAAATATGTAATAGGAGTTTTACATATTTAATTATAATAATGTTTGTTCATTGGTTGGACCATTTTATTTTAACTAGGGGTATACATATATGGGGCAACGAAAAGTCTTATATTATATTTCCATCTAATTGTTTAGGCTAATAGTAATTTAGAGCACCATACCCGAAATACCCTTTTCAATTACAAAAAATAATAATAATTGCATAATTATATTAAATCACACTATAAATTTTATGTATTTTTTAATAATTGCGTAAAACATATTTTATCACATTTATAAATTTTATGTATTTTATAATAATTGCGTAAACATATTTTATTACATTACTAACTCACATTATTTATTAAATTATATTATAAATTTTATGTATTTTATAATAATTGCTTAAACATATTTTATGACATTATTAACTCACATTATTTGTTTATAAAAATAAGTGCATAAACATATTATTAACTCAAATGTAACTTTTATGTATTTTTTTAATAATTGCATAAATACACACCAATGGATAGACATAATGCTTTTATACACTAGCATTTAAAAGACCTACTTTTCTACACACAAAAAGAGCAAATGACCGAAATTACCCTTGAAAGTGGTATGTTACCATTACATTATTATTCTTCGACATTTTTTTCGACAAACTACTTAATTCGATATTATAATTCTACATTTTTTATTCAATACTGTATTTATGATTCTACAACATGATTCAAACATTTTTTATTCGGATATCAATTTTCCATTTGCAATTCATTCTTCAATATAATGATTCGATCATAATAATTGATGCTAAATTAACAATTAAACTTCCAATTTAATAATTTATTGATTCGACCTTTAATTAATTCGAATTATTAATAGTAGTGTTTTAGCAGAAGAACAATCAACAGAAGAGCTTCAAGAGGCGCCATTCTTTTCATACGTACAACAAGAGAAGTACTCCTCGAAATTGGGTTTGACTTCGTCGATGTTGGTCGATCGGACAGATCAGATCTATATCTAAATCCATTGAACATTTGACCCTTTATTAATTTTATTTTAGTTTGACCCATCGAATTTAGCCGGAGATCTCTCCGTTTGCCTTTCATAGTCAGCGACGTTGGCCGTCAAGGACTATTGGCGGCGAGGCAGGGGCGGCAAGACAATGTAGGCCGATTGGTCGAGGCCAAGAGGTTTGAGACCCTCAACTTCGAGCATCAAGGTGGTGGGGTGGAGGCCAGAACCGGAGGTGGAGACGAAGGTCGTGGGACGAATATGGCTCGTCTCATGTATGTGCTTTTCGAGGGTCTGTGAGGTTTGGAGATTTGAGATCGAAAGATTAGGTTTAGCACTGGGTTAGTGGGAGAGGAATATCAAAATATATTGTGAATGACAAGTGTATTGGTCATTTCGTGTAGAAAATGATAGTTTTTAAGTGAAGGTGTACAAATGCACTTTCTCTATATATTTTGGTGTATTTATAAATATTTTTCCAATATATTAAATCACATTATAAATTTTATGTATTTTATAATAACTAGTCCTCTTTTGCCCGTGTGATGCACGTGATATACGTTCCACTTGATGGGAAATTGTGCCATTGATCTTGCGGTGCCCGTGATTTTACGCTCTCTACAATATCGTTTAAAATAATTTGTTTTCGTTTAAAACATAAATTACAATAGTAAAGTATATGTTTGAACTTCATTTATATTCTCTAAAGGAAACATTAAAAGGCAAAATTCTAAACTTTTATTACAAATTTTGAAAGACCTCCTTAAAAACCACATTATTTGTTTTGTTTGTAAGTTTACCATTATCGTCACAACACAAAATTTTTAACCCACTTCTATTCGTCACCCTTGAAACAGCAACGTACAGTTGCCCATGAGTGAAAACCGATTTCTTAAAAAACACACCAACATCTTGTTGGAGTTGTGTACTTAATGTCTAGATTTAAGTAACGGAAACTCACGATCCATTGCCACTAATCTATTTAACTAAATAAACAATTATTTGCGTTTAATTATTTATAATTAAATATATGCAAATTATAGTCCTGGATTCTATACGTTGTAGTTAGTATGGTGTGTAGGGCCCACACAGAAGATCATACTATCGGTTACTCGTATTTAATCGAACAGTTGCTCACGACCTAGATGGACACGAACCAATCCATCGGTATAGTCGTTGTGTGAGAGAGAAAATAATCTGTCTTGATTATTTTATCACACTTGTACACTTGGTGTATTGGGCGGATCGTTTGAGATTTATCGATTAGGATTGCCGGCGATAATCGATTTAAGTCTCAGTGTATTTTATTCTTAATCCCCGATACTATTGCGGGTGTGTATATTTAATATAAGTGACTTTGATTTACCAAAGGAATTAACCGATTTAATTATTGGGTTAATTACCGGTTAAGTTGGGTCACTATATTTTATATATGGCATGCCGTGAATACTTGACGGGAAAGTGTATCCCGTAAGGGTTGATAATATCCCCGAGATGAGTTCATAAGGAATTATTATGTAAACCCTGCAGGTGGATTTGTTCCGCATAATAATTATGGTTGAATGGTACTAGTCTCGGATATAAGAGATGAATAAATTAATTAGCAATAAATTAATTTTATTCATGGATATTTATATCTTAAATACACGGAATAAATAATACTACCGGAGAAATATTATTTGATATAATATGGTTTAATATTGGGAGTGCAATTAATTTTATATAGTGGAAAATAGAATTAATTAATAATAGTAAGGATTAATAGATTTGGGCTTGGGCTCAATTTAATCACTATTATTGGAAGCCCAATATTCCACCTCCTTAAGATCCCCTACGTAGCCTATAAAAGCACTACATGGTCTTCTCTATTCATATAATCTCATAACTTGAAGATCACAATTCTAGAGAGAGAAAGTAGAGAGGGAGATCCATGGAGTTCGGAAGATCGTCGCCCACACGACGTTCGAGATAGTGCAAGGAATACGTGGGAAGATCTCAAGGTCTTCAAATTGAGTTCTTCGTTTTTCCGAACAACGAGAACGAGGTAAATCGTAAAACCCTCTTTATGATTTTATCGTTTAATTATCGTAAAAATATCGTGAACCAAGATCCGGGATTTGGGATCCTCACCGGGGTCGAGCCGAGCGGTGGTGATCGAAGATCACCGGACCGCCGCGGCTGGAGCGACCCGGTGGCGAGGATCGAACGTAGCCGCTGCCTGGGGAGGCAGGCGACCGCCTGGGGGCCAAGCGCCCGGCAGCCTAGCGGGCGCTTCGTGCGGCTGGCAGCAGCGGGCTGCGGGAACTCCCGCAGCGGATCCGCGTGGCCATGCGGATCGTACACGGGGCCGTCGCTGGGTACGTGCGGGGTCGCACGGCTGCAACCCTAGCACTCGCATGACGCGAGCGCGTGCCCCATCGAGCAGCAGCGGCTCGTCCGCGGCTAGGGCTCGATTGGGAGTTCCTTCGGGGATGGCTTCGGCTATTCCGGCGAGGGTTCAAGGCACGTCCAACGGGCTGATTTGTACAGCCCCTCACGCCATCTATGAGATGCGATCGATCGCCTCGGGTACGCCCGAAGATGGTGATCGATCGGGCTTCTCCCCGCGTCCGGTGACGTGGGAATTTTTTCGGTGGCGGGATTTCGATTGGGTTGTCGGTTCCGCAATTTTGACAATCCGGATATTCGATCTCCAAAGGATTTCAGTCAGAATTAATTAGATAATTTATTTATTTAAATTTATTAATTCCGGGATATCGATTTCCAACACATCTGTCAACGATTGACCTTGGCTTTTATTGATCGTCATTGCATACGATATCATCAACGGGAATTGTCTTCGTTGAAATCTAAATGGAATCCTCGAATCAGAAGGACTAAGCGTCATCCTGGGAATATACACAATTTCATTCGCGTTTTTGCCTCCCAAGACTCGTGCCTCTATAACATAAGTCCCAAGTTTGGTTATCACCAATCGAGTTCCATTACACAGTCCTGGCGAGTGATCAATGTTTCGTATCAACATCACCGGAACACCAACCTAAACAAAGAAATAAACAGTAAACATCAATAACTAAACATCATGTTCATATGCATCAAGCATAAACAATAAATTAAATAATCTACATTTTCATTTTATGAAGAAAATACCATTTAATATAAACATTAAGTAGCATAACATCCATTTATATTTTATATTACGAACAAACATAAAAACTTTACAAATAAGATAGAAATAACCTTTAACTTCAACTGATGATTCGGCAACCCTGAGCATTTGATGGTATTCAAGAATTCAACGGAGTGCATGTTTGCAAACATATTCTCTGCACCCTCAGACTTTTCAATCGAATCAGCACTAAGATATATTCTTTCATCCGTAGAGTGCATCGAAACCATATAATCGTTAATAGAATCAACTTCTTCCAAAGTCGGGGCCAAAATGGCCCTACCTTGTAAGAATTCCACATCTCCAATATGATTTGAGAAATCCGAATAAATTGCATGAACCATTGAACCGATGAAATCATCGAAAGAGGTTATGAGAAGATCATTGGGAATTTCTAGAACCGCAACCCCATCATTGTCGTCTCCTATAGTTCCATCGCCAATCGAAGACATCCAATTAGAGAATTCTCTTAAAGTAATTAAATCATTTTCATCCATAAAATTCTGCAATCTCATATTAGTCGTCAACCTCAAGACTTTGCATTCTCTCCAAATGTTGGAGGAATTAATTGTCGCATGAACAATATCCTGTCTCGTACCTTTAGCAATTACCGGCAAAATTTGACGGAAATCCCCTCCAAATACAATAACATTTCCCCCAAAGGGCTTTTCATCAGCTCGTGGATCAGAACTTCGCATAATATCACGCATTGTTCGATCAAGTGCTTCAAAACAATGCCTACAAAATTATATAAAGTCAACTTCAGTTAGATAATTTTCAGCAAAAGAAAATACAAACACTGTGAAATATGAAACTTGAGAATGAGAGGCGTTTTATTACCTATGCGTCATGGGAGCTTCGTCCCATATAATCATTTTAGCTTGCTGAATCAACTCGGCGAGTTTGGTTCTCTTGTTTATATTGCAGATTGACTCATCGCCCAAGTTCAAAGGAATTGCAAATTTTGAATGAGTTGTCCTGCCTCCGGGTAACAGAAGAGAAGCTATATATATACACTGACTTAATAAAGTTAAATTGTTGAATAATTAGTTTGTTTGTATTTCAACTATCTCAATTCTCAATAGATATGTTTTATAGTAATTATTTATATGATTGGAGATAAATAATAAGTGGTAATTTGGGCAAGTAATGTAAAAGAAGAGTGAGAAGTTGGGGTTTGGATCTTTCTCGGTTTCTTCTACCTCTGCCAGTTATTAGGTTCAGAATTGCACTTTGTTTGATTTTACTATTAATATTGTTGAATAAAAAATAACTTTGACAATGATGGAAAATTGTTTTTTTAATATATGACATTTTATTAAATAAAAGTAAAATGATTGTGGTCGTTGGGGTCATTAGTTGTTATGTAAAAAATAGTGTGAAAAGGAAAGTACATGTATTAAATTATTTTTAGAATGAATACAGATATTGAGTGGATCCAAAAATGTTGAATAACAATTATGAAACCATTATTTTACTTTTAGTATTTGGTATCATGACCGATGATCTTTGATTTTGTTCAACAATACCCTTGGGTAGCAATATGGTTATCAATTTATGCACTTCAGCGTATGGCGTTAGAAATCGTAAATGAACCTCCGCCGTGTGAGAAGCAAAATTGCTGGTCGAATGCATGTCATGAGAAGGATGGCTTGCTTCCGAACATTCTGAACTCGGATTAAAATCACTATCCGAGTAGATAATAATTAATAAAATTAATTAGTTATACACTGTTGGAGTTGTGTACTTAATGTCTAGATTTAAGTGACAAAAACTCACGATCCATTGCCATTAATCTATTTAACTAAATGAACAATTGTTTGCGTTTAATTATTTATAATTAAATATATGCAAAACATAGTCCTGGATTCTATACGTTGTAGTTAGTATGGTGTGTCGGGCCCCACACAGAAGATCATACTATCGGTTACTCGTATTTAATCGAACAGTTGCTCACGACCTAGATGGACACGGACCAATCCATCGGTATAGTCGTTGTGTGAGAGAGAAAATAATTTGTCTTAATTATTTTATCACACTTGTACACTTGGTGTATTGAGCGGATCGTTGAGATTCATCGATTAGGATTGCCGGCGATAATCGATTCGAGTCTCAGTGTATTTTATTCTTAATCTCCGATATTATTGCGGGTGTGTATAATTAATATAAGTGACTTTGATTTACCAAAGGAATTAATCGATTTAATTATTGGGTTAATTACCGGTTAAGTTGGGTCACTGTATTTCATATATGGCATGCCGTGAATGATTGACCGGACAGTGTATCCCGGAAGGGTTGATAATATCCCCGAGATGAGTTCATAAGGAATTATTATGTAAACCCTGCAGGTGGATTTATTCCGCATAATAATTAAGGTTGAATGGTACTAGTCTCGGATATAAGAGATGAATAAATTAATTAGCAATAAATTAATTTTATTCATGGATATTTATATCTTAAATACACGGAATAAATAATACTACCGGAGAAATATTATTTGATATAATATGGTTTAATATTGGGAGTGCAATTAATTTTATATAGTGGAAAATAGAATTAATTAATATTAATGGATTAATAGATTTGGGCTTGGGCTCAATTTAATCATTAATATTGGAAGCCCAATATTCCACCTCCTTAAGATCCCCTACGTAGCCTATAAAAGCACTACATGGTCTTCTCTATTCTCATAACTTGAAGATCACAATTCTAGAGAGAGAAAGTAGAGAGGAGGATCCATGGAGTTCGGTAGATCGTCGCCCACACGACGTCCGGGCTAGTGCAAGGAATACGTGGGAAGATCTCAAGGTCATCATAAGATCTCGTTTCTCCGCACAACGAATCGAAATGTGAATTAAATTTCCGCAATTTAATTCTAGTTTATTGATCAATTATCGAAAAACAAGATCCGAAGGATCGAACCCGGATTAGACGAGGGACCACGCGGTGGTGGCGAAGCCACCGGACCGCGTGGACCGCACGCCTAGGGTTCGGCGCGCGAAGGAGAACCCTCGGCCTCGGCCGAGGGGGCGATCGCTAGGAGCGATCGCCGGCGGTGACGGGCTGGTGCCGTCACCTCCCCACCGCGACGGTGGGGCTTCTCGACGGCGGGCAGCAGGTCGCCGGACCTGCTGCTGGGGGCTGCCGGATGCAGCTCCATCGAACGCGATGTTCGATCGCGTGAACCCGGCTCGCGGGGGTTCGGGTGGGGGCGGATTGCGCGCCTTCGGGCGCGTGGTCTCCAAAGCCCGGACTTCGGCGGATGAGTCGACGTTCATGTGATCTCCGGCGAAGGGTTTGATCGGGTTATTGGTTTCCGCAAATTAAATAACCCGGGATATCGAATTCCAACAACTGGTATCAGAGCGTACGATTACGTTTTTCGTTAATTGTTTCGATAATCGATTATCGTTGTTTATAGCCATAGATTAATTTAATTTGTTAAATTATTGTGCTATATTGTTCTACGTACTTGTTTTTCTCTCTTGTATGAATTGTGTTGTCGGAAAAATTAATTATTAAAAATCGAGGATTTTCGGAATAATCGAATCGGATCGATCGACCGTGGACAAGCTTTTGAGCGGGCTGTTGGTATGCCTGGGCTCGGAGCGGGCTGTTCGGGCTGCTGAGAGTGATTCGAACGTGGCTGGGCATGCCGGCGTAAGCCACCAGTGGTGGTGGTTCGCCGGCAGCCGGCGGCTACATTCGACGGTCACGGTTTCGGCATCACGAACGGCTGGGAGCGGGCTGCTCGTGCGGTGGTGGCAGCGGGTCGATGGCGTGGTTCGTCAAGGGAGACGCCATGCCGGAGATTGACCAAGAGACGCTGCTACGCTCCTCGCCATCGGAGAAGACGATCGAAGATGCGGCTGCTGGGATTTGTTTTCTCGCTGCTGTATAAGTGCGTAAGTGCCGACATGGATTTTGATTCGTGGTGTTGTGCATGTGCGAATGCATGGCCATGGCCTTGTATGGATATGCATGATCGTGGCATATGCATGAGATTAATGGTTTGTATGCTTTTGCATGCATGGAGCCGATTAATTGATACGCATGGAAGTGGTTTCGATGGGTTCGATTGGGTCGACCGGAAATTCGATTTTCGGTTCGTCCCGGTAAATCCGATCTTTCCGGAAATAATTTAATCTTTCTAATTTTATTTAATTTAATTTTGGAATTAATTCAAATTCTATTTGGATTAGATTTCTTAATTATGGAATTAAATAATGGAATTAGATGGAAAGTTAAATTAGGAAAGAAAATCCTAGTTTCTCTAGATATCCTATACCTACTTGGATTAGAAGTCTTAAGAAGAATCAAAATTCGATTTTGATTAGGATTCTTGAGATCTAATCTAAATAGGATTGAGAAATTATTAAAATATTGATTTTATTTAATTTAAGTATTTTATTTAAAATCATTAGATTAATTCAAAATTTATTTTGGATTGGAAAATCTTGTATTTTATTTAGAATAGAATTAAATATGGAAATCAATGGATTTTAATAATATTGATTTTATTTAATTTAAGTATTTTATTTAAAATCATTAGATTAATTCAAAATTTATTTTGGATTGGAAAATCTTGGATTTTATTTAGAATAGAATTAAATATGGAAATCAATGGATTTTAATAATATTGATTTTATTTAATTTAAGCATTTTATTTAAAATCATTAGATTAATTCAAAATTTATTTTGGATTGGAAAATCTTGGATTTTATTTAAAATAGAATTAAATATGGAAATCAATGGAATTGATTTTATTTAATTGGAGTAAAATTAAATATGAGAATCAAAGAATTTTTCCGTCGCTCGGCAAAGTATTCAAGACGTAGAATGAAGACTCAAGACAAGCATGCTGGAATTCATTAAGGTACGAATAGTCGAGAAATAATTTTACTTGAGTAATTATTTGATTATTTGTGAACGTACTTGCATGAAATGTATGTTTGTGATTATGCTTGTGTGTATTTAATTATGCATTAGATAGCGTATCCCTTTGTTATAAAAAGCTAAGTGGGAGTGGAATGGAGTCAAAGCCACTTGGTCATGTCGAGGACACAAATTAGAGACTTTCGTGTCATTTGATGACTAGATCGATTGTCTGCTCGGCTCCCTCATTCTATGAGAGATAGGGTTGTTCGCATGGCGAATCACTGGTAAGAAACCTCGAGTTTCACTTATGATTCTCCGCGTCTTGATTTACAAGATCAAATGGATCAAGTAATTGGATGTCAATTGTAAAAGTCTTTTGGTGTAGTAAACGTCCACACTATCGTGGCTTGCTACATTGAATGGGAGTTTGGAACGATTGATGTAGACAGTTATAGAAGGGAGTAAAGGAGCGTATGTTAACGTAAACGTCCACACTATCGTGGCTTGCGGTGAATATGCGTGTCCCAAACAATCTTCTTAGATACTGAGTAATGGTTTACACTTAGGTACGCTTTATAGTATTCTTCCCATCGAAGTAACGCTATAATTGATGTACGACCGAAGAAAATCTAATTGCTAAATCATTTGGATAGGTAAACGTCCACACTATCGTGGCTTGCCATATCTGATGGGATTTTAGATGTGATTAGTGGTTTAATGATATTATTTGAGGGAGATAATATCGGAGATTAAATCGATTGTTTGTTGTTATATGTGCTCATAGATTAGGAAATGGCTTTGAACCCACTTTCTGTGATACGTAAGGATTATAAACTCATTGGTCCCTGAATGTAATGATTGGAATAGAGATCTAGACATTGCCCAAACTGTTAAAGAGTGCAAGGTTGTACTCAGTGAGCTTTGTCCTCCCGAGCCTATTGACATAGGCGGCTAGACAAGAAGCGATGAGGATACTCATAAAGGCCAGTCATTCGAGGAAACGCTTAAACGCGTTTTTGAGATGATTGACCTTTTAGACGAGTTGAGACGGAAATCGCAAGCTCTTGTAGCCAATGCCAAAGGTTTCGAACCTAAGGGCAAGATCGGGGAGAAGGAAAAGCAAAGAATCCCAGTGGTCCTAAGTTGCTTAGACCACGAGATGGGACGAGAAAGCCATGAGGCAAGAGTTCTCGATGCAAACAGTCTGGGTACTGGAAGTCTGATTATCCTCTCAAAGAAAGTACGAAATTTTCTTTAGTCGTGAAACATAGTCAGTGGTATTATCTACCGGAACCTGGTGTGTAGATATGGAACCACTGACGGTATGTGCATTTTAAATGCAATGGTTCCAGGAAACCCGACGACTTAGAAAAGAAAAGATCGTAGTCTACATGGGCAATGCTGTAAGGAGGCAGCTGTTGCAGTGGAGGACATTTTATAGGATTTCATTTTGAGTTATTGCTTTTATGTACCTTTCATATTAGAAAGAACTTTGTTCTGGATTTCTAATGAATGGATATTTTATTTCTTTTAATCATTTGATGGTTATAAGAAGAAATAATGATATTATCTATTTTAGTACATTAGCTAGCAATATGTAAATGATGAATCCTGAGTCCACCACGATGCAACGAACCGTTATATATAACTCATTTTACTGATAAGAGATTTCTTTATTTAATCATTTATACTTGTGGATTCTTATGCTAAGTTATATTTATTCAAATGAGAAGTTCAAAGGTCGAAAATTGATTGTAAGATCAATTAAGTTGAAGGAGTGGACCTTCCGACCTAAGAATCTTATTTGGAAGATAACATGACTAAGCAATCCTTTATGGATATAAGATATAAGATCCGGACAAGTATTAGAATTGATTGACTCTGATGTATGCAGACCTATGTCTACTCAGACAATAAGGTACGAGTACTTCATTTGATGATTACTCGAGAAATGGATTAGAATACCTGATGTGCCACAAAAGCAAGTGTTTTGACAAGTCAATGGACACTAAGCAATTGTGGAGAACCATCAAGGTATATCCATTTGTAGCCTGCGATTTGATCGCGGAGGCAAGTACCTGTCTGAGGAATGCATAACATACTAATCAGAGATTGGGATTGGATCCCAAGAGACTACACCATACAGTCCTCTGTAGGATTGGTGTGTCGGAAATAAGAAATGGAACTCTTATAGAAATAGTAAAAGCATGAGTTAAACGGAACTACCTATGTTCTATGGATATGTCTTGGAAACAACGGCACATTTAAATGTGGTTGTAGAATATCCTAGAAGAACAAAAGGTGTGTGTTCGATAGTACTATGAACCAGAAGGACGTTATAAGTTCTAACGCCCGGTTCTTAGAGGAAGACTATTAGATGAACCACAAGCCCAAAATGACATGATACTTCTGATAAGAGAGAAAGCGATTAAGACTTAGAACCAGCCGAACCGAGTAGCGGTACACCACTGACTGCACCTACTGTTATTACTGTTTATACACCGGAACGCCGTTGTAGTGGGAGGTTGTATAACAACCGGAGATATTCATGAAACTAAGAGAGTTTCAAACTCTGGACCTAGTATACATGAAATCAATCCCTGAATCTACATAGAGGCGGTACTAGATCTAAATGTGCCTTCTTGGAGAACAATAAGGATTATTGTTAAGAGGCGAGATCATTTAGAGTACAAGCTTAGTTGATCCATTTATGGATTGTAACAAAGCTAGAGTTCGTGGAACTTGCGCATTGATGAGATAGTCCATTTGATGGATTCATCAAAAGGCATTGACGAATCGTGTGTATGGGAAACGTGATGGAAACAATGTGGTGTTTCTCGGAGGTTTTATGTAGATAACATTTTATCATTGGCAACAATGTAAAGATGTTGTCAGACATAAAATGATGGTTGTCTAGAAAAATCGATATATGAGATAAAGAAGAAGTTAGAGCATGTTCTTAAGATCTAGGATCTCAAGGAAAGAACATTGTACTTCTCTAGATATCTTGTACGATTATGGTTCGTTTTAACATGCAAAATTCCGAGAAAGGTTCGTTACCTTTCAGAGACGGAATGCATCTATCTAAGGATATGTGTTTTAGAACACAAAAGGAGATAGAAGCAATGAAAGCAGTTTCCTACACTTTGAGTGTGGAAAGCTTGATAAATGCGATGTTGAAAACAAGAACCTGATATCGGCTATGTGGTTAGCATAGTGGGAGGATATCAAGGTAATCCTGGAGAGGAATATTCGACTGCTGTAAAAGCACTTTCGAAGTACTGTTCTAGACTACGAAGCAGATGAGCATTTCTTTTGGATTACATTCTCTTAGATTTCTAATCGAATGAGGACCGGTGTAAGTCGATATCAGGCTATGTGTTTCACTATTAAAGGAGAAGGAGTTTTAACATGGAAGAGTGATAAGCACGATGCTTTTCGGACTCTGCCATGGGTAACCAAATAGCGGCCTCAGAGGCAGCGGAAGTTTTGGTATAACTCCGGGATAATCTCTGGGACTTAGATGTGATTCTTAATTTGCCAAAGGCAATGTAAATAGCGGTGCGATGGCAAATGGTAAGAAATCACAAGTCCATAAGTGTAAGATAACACATAGTGCAAGTACCACCTGATACGAGTCATCGTCGAGGGAGACGACGCTGTAGTCACCAAGATAACTTCAGAGCGGCAACCTAGAGTGCTCATTCACATAGTACTTCTTGGAAGTACAACTTAAGCACGTGATGAGTATGGGAGTCGGGAGTTTGGAGGAAATGACTAGACCTTAGTACAAGTGGGAGATTGTTGGAGTTGTGTACTTAATGTCTAGATTTAAGTGACAGAAACTCACGATCCATTGCCATTAATCTATTTAACTAAATGAACAATTGTTTGCGTTTAATTATTTATAATTAAATATATGCAAAACATAGTCCTGGATTCTATACGTTGTAGTTAGTATGGTGTGTCGGGCCCCACACAGAAGATCATACTATCGGTTACTCGTATTTAATCGAACAGTTGCTCACGACCTAGATGGACACGGACCAATCCATCGGTATAGTCGTTGTGTGAGAGAGAAAATAATTTGTCTTAATTATTTTATCACACTTGTACACTTGGTGTATTGAGCGGATCGTTGAGATTCATCGATTAGGATTGCCGGCGATAATCGATTCGAGTCTCAGTGTATTTTATTCTTAATCCCCGATATTATTGCGGGTGTGTATATTTAATATAAGTGACTTTGATTTACCAAAGGAATTAACCGATTTAATTATTGGGTTAATTACCGGTTAAGTTGGGTCACTATATTTCATATATGGCATGCCGTGAATGATTGACCGGACAGTGTATCCCGGAAGGGTTGATAATATCCCCGAGATGAGTTCATAAGGAATTATTATGTAAACCCTGCAGGTGGATTTATTCCGCATAATAATTAAGGTTGAATGATACTAGTCTCGGATATAAGAGATGAATAAATTAATTAGCAATAAATTAATTTTATTCATGGATATTTATATCTTAAATACACGGAATAAATAATACTACCGGAGAAATATTATTTGATATAATATGGTTTAATATTGGGAGTGCAATTAATTTTATATAGTGGAAAATAGAATTAATTAATATTAATGGATTAATAGATTTGGGCTTGGGCTCAATTTAATCATTAATATTGGAAGCCCAATATTCCACCTCCTTAAGATCCCCTACGTAGCCTATAAAAGCACTACATGGTCTTCTCTATTCTCATAACTTGAAGATCACAATTCTAGAGAGAGAAAGTAGAGAGGAGGATCCATGGAGTTCGGTAGATCGTCGCCCACACGACGTCCGGGCTAGTGCAAGGAATACGTGGGAAGATCTCAAGGTCATCATAAGATCTCGTTTCTCCGCACAACGAATCGAAAGGTGAATTAAATTTCCGCAATTTAATTCTAGTTTATTGATCAATTATCGAAAAACAAGATCCGAAGGATCGAACCCGGATTAGACGAGGGACCACGCGGTGGTGGCGAAGCCACCGGACCGCGTGGACCGCACGCCTAGGGTTCGGCGCGCGAAGGAGAACCCTCGGCCTCGGCCGAGGGGGCGATCGCTAGGAGCGATCGCCGGCGGTGACGGGCTGGTGCCGTCACCTCCCCACCGCGACGGTGGGGGCTCCTCGACGGCGGGCAGCAGGTCGCCGGACCTGCTGCTGGGGGCTGCCGGATGCAGCCCCATCGAACGCGATGTTCGATCGCGTGAACCCGGCTCGCGGGGGTTCGGGTGGGGGCGGATTGCGCGCCTTCGGGCGCGTGGTCTCCAAAGCCCGGACTTCGGCGGATGAGTCGACGTTCATGTGATCTCCGGCGAAGGGTTTGATCGGGTTATTGGTTTCCGCAAATTAAATAACCCGGGATATCGAATTCCAACATACACAATTAACAGTCGAGAATGAAAATCATAAGTGCACGAATTTGTACCATGGCTCAATATATACGTGCTCTTGATAACTTGATTTATGACTCAATAGCATGAATAAATGAACCTTAAAAAATCCAAATAATAAAAGCAAAGAGGTCAAACAAAACTAACATAAAATTCAAAAATGGAAAACACATAATTTATGGAGACAATGCTGAATTATATAAAAAAATCTAAAATATAAAAAAAATAGAAAATAAATTAAGATACCAAAAATTTAGGCTGCAAAAAGAATTCTTCTACACATCAGCGTGGTTAGATGATCCCTAGCACTTAAGTGCCCCTATTGCACCATTTGGTAAGTGCAATATAATTATTACTCCAAATAAAGTTGTAGAAGAAGCTTAAATAATCGATAAATGAGCATTTCTTAAATGATTTTTCGTAGAACAAAGAGGTGAAAGTATCTGCCAAAAACGATCACAAAAATTATATTATTATAAAATACATAAAAACAAAATCATAAACAATAAAGTAAAGTAACCTGCAAAAATAGAAGTCAAATAATAATAATATTACATAAAACTTCATAAGTAAATCATTAAACTCATATTAATGACTATTCTGATCAATAAATATTGTGAATAGAATTTGTATGAAAGCCATAAAAACTTAAGAATGATAAATTAATAATGTTATAACTAAATCAATTCTTAATAATAAAAAAAATTGTTACAGCTAGATCACAAAAGATAATTTGTGACGAAGGCAACAAACAATACACTAAAAAAAGAAGCAAAATGAATAAAAATGAATATTAAATCCAGTTATAGAGATTTGAAAAAACTTACAAAGGGAAACCTGCAAAAAAAAAAAAAGTGAATCCAAGAAATGAAAGGGTTAAAATTGAGAATGTTAAACCCAACCATAGAAGAAACTAAATAATACAGTAGCATATAACATTCAGACTATAAAAAAGATTGAGATATGAAGTTAGTTATAAATGGAAAAAAGCAACAACAAAAAAAATGTCAAAACTCATACCTAAATCATACAATTCAATTGTAACGTCATGGAACTGTTTGGACATCAAGATCGTACCTAGTCTATATATAATGTAACGTCAACTTAATTTGATATTTTCTTGGTGCTAGAACACATACTCTGATACACTGGCTAAACACTTGTTTCAGTCATTTGTCATTCAGAAATTTATGGTAGAATACTCTTTATTAATGAATAAAGTATATCCAACGAAAAATGGTTGTACATTTTATGTAATTGTCAAGTATGCAACATCAGAAATTATTCTTAGAGAAGATTTGGAGTATGGATAATAGTATTTATCTTTTGGAGACGCAATACCTGGAAACGGAGAACAAATTACATAAACAAATATCTATGTGTCGTGCAAAAGCATGGGCTTACACAATTTTGTTTTTTTAAATAGTCATCATCATCTTTGATCACAATGCAAATAATGATGATAATCATGTACACATGATCACACAAAAATGGCCTCTCATAACGTGTATAAGAAATAGTAGTAAATAGAGCCGAATGTGTAGTCACTATCATATTATAGAAAACTATCTTAACAAAGGCATGTAAATACTGATTACTGAGCATTGAGCAACTAAAAAAAAGTGTTGGATCATTTCATTTCAGTTTTGAGATTTTGGTAGGCAGTTTGTGGTAGGGAGAAAAAAATGTTCTGCCAATATTTAAATCAAACCTATAGCATTTTACTTATTATTATCTCAATATAATAATTAAAACTCAAATCTATTAAAAAATGTTAAGCATTCAGTCAACACAGCACCATCGACTGAAGCATGAAAGCAACCTAATTTATCATATCAAAACGTGGATGATAATTATTAGCTCCTCTAGCATAAATGTGTATGATCAGTGATCACTACTATCCAAACAATGAAGTGTATAATTTATAATCTTAAGTACTTTGGGATTTTCAATATCAGTTGTTTGGCATAAGACCTCGATATCCCTCAACGTCGCAAAGTAGAAGTCACCGATGACCTTCTGATGGACTGAGATCAGTGTAGTAGAATTGACACATTTTACATCATAATATACTGCTTAGAAAAATACTTAAGACACATATATAATCATTTATCTATAAAAATTCAATCTTTCCAAATCGAAGTACAGAGCTTAAAGCAGGATTTAAGAACCCAAACCATCTAGCGGGTTAATGCCAAAGTTGACATAGCCATATTCGAGCGAGGGTCGGGTAGTTAAATCCCTGCAACACTAATCGAGACCAAATCCCCCACCTGAAAGAACAGGTCGTAGAGATGTGAGTCTATAACTTGTAAACATAGAATCAATTAATGGATGAGATGAAAAGTCGTGAAATGTACCACTGACCTCTGAACCATCAAAAACAGCACATTCATCATCCAAATCAACGTCTTCGGTTTCAAGAAGCCTGACAAAATCATAGGTTTTTTGAAACCACTCGTCACTTCTAATCTCTTCCATCCTTTTGCGCTGAAAAAAAAATAACAGTGACATGAATGGCCACATTCAATTGCCTAAAATCACATCAACCATAGTCACATAAGCTAAGTTGTATATCAAATTATTTTAAAGATAAGGCAAGATACACACTACTCTTAAACAACCATGATTTCTTTTCAAGACACAGATGCATTTTAATGATACTCTAAAGCATTGGGCCGATGCCCGTGATCCTACGTTGCCCGTGATCTTGCGGTGCCCGTGATCTTACGTAAATAGCTCTCTACAATATCGTTTAAAATAATTTGTTTTCGTTTAAAACATAAATTACAATAGTACATTATATGTTTGAACTTCATTTATATTCTCTAAAAGAAACATTAAAAGGCAAATTTCTAAAATTTTATTATAAATTTTGAAAGACCTCCTTTAAAATCACATTATTTGTTTTGTTTGTAAGTTTCCATTCTCGTCACAACACAAAACAGTTTTCCCAGTCTGTTATCTCTTGCCATATCGACAACTTCAATAATTCCCGTTGAAAATGGTTCGGAATATAAGAACTCAATTAAACCAAAAGTGTTTATCAACATGACACAGTTATTGTATGTAATACATATATTTTTATGGTATAATAAAACTTCGATTATTTTTATGGTATAATAAAACTTCGATTATTGCATGGATACATATTTTGAACGGACACGTCTTTTGAATGAAATGATGTTGGAGTTGTGTACTTAATGTCTAGATTTAAGTAACGATAAACTCCCGATCATAGCATTTAATCTATTAAATTAATAAACAATTGTTTGCTTTTAATTATTATTAATTAAATATATGCAAATCATAGTCCTGGATTTTATACGTTGTAGTTAGTATGGTGTGTCGGGCCCCACACAGAAGATCATACTATCGGTTACTCGTATTTAATCAAACAGTGGCTCACGACCTAGATGGACCCGGACCAATCCATCGGTATAGTCGTTGTGTGAGAGAGAAAATAATTTGTCTTAATTATTTTATCACACTTGTACACTTGGTGTATTGAGCGGATCGTAGAGATTCATCGATTAGGATTGCCGGCGATAATCGATTCGAGTCTCAGTGTATTATATTCTTAATCCCCGATATTGTTGCGGGTGTGTATATTCAATATAAGTGACTTTGATTTACCAAAGGAATTAACCGATTTAATTATTGGGTTAATTACCGGTTAAGTTGGGTCACTATATTTTATATATGGCATGCCGTGAATGATTGACCGGACAGTGTATCCCGGAAGGGTTGATAATATCCCCGAGATGAGTTCATAAGGAATTATTGTGTAAACCTCATGAGTGGATTCGTTCCGCACAATAATTAAGGTTGAATGGTACTAGTCTCGGATTCAAGAGATGAATAAATTAATTAGCAATAAATTAATTTTATTCATGGATATTTAAATCTTAAATACACGGAATAAATAATACTACCGGAGAAATATTATTTGATATAATATGGTTTAATATTGGGAGTGCAATTAATTTATATAGTGGAAAATAAATTAATTAATATTAATGGGAGATTAATAGATTTGGGCTTGGGCTCAATTTAATCATTAATATTGGAAGCCCAATATTCCACCTCCTTTAGATCCCCTACGTAGCCTATAAAAGCACTACATGGTCTTCACTTTTTCATAAGACAAGAATATCAATACTTGATAGTTCTAGAGAGTTGAAGAGGATCCATAAGCTTGGAGGATTGTCGCCCACCCGACGTTCAAGCTAGTGCAAGGAATACGTGGGAAGATCGTAAGGTCATCAACTTAGATTCGTTTCTCCGCACAACGAATTAAAAGGTAAAATCATATACTCCCTTCTATGATTTTATGTGGATTAATTGTGATACATACATGAACGCATGATCCGGGAAAAACGTCGAGACCGGGATACGGGGATTCGAGATCCCCGTCGGGATCGAGAGGGGCGGCCGAACCCTAGGGTTCGACCGCCGGTTACGCGCGACGAGGGGCGAGCCCCGGCTGGACGCCGGGGCATGCGATCGACTTCGGTCGATCGCCGGGATGCCACGGGCTGGTGCCGTGGCGGATCCCAACCGCCTCGCCGGCGGCGTGTGCAACAAGGGCACCCCGGCTGGACGCCGGGGTGGGCGATCGATCGTGAGATCGATCGCCGGGGGAAAACCGCGGCTGGAGCCGCGGTAGGTCAGCCGGGCTGACCGCCCCTCCTGGCGGTGGCGGTGAGTCGCCGGACTCACCGCCGGGGGCTGCCCCATGCAGCCCCAGCGATCGCCATGCACGGCGATCGCGAACCCCGCGGATGGGGTTCGGCTAGGGTTTAGTCGCGGGTTCGTCCCGCGGCGATGCTCTTGTCGAGCCCGGTTCTTCGTGGTGTTCGTGATCGGTTTCCGGCGACGGGTTTTCGGTCGGGGTTATCGGTTCCGCAAATTTTTGATACCCCGGGATATCGAATTCCAGCAATTGGTATCAGAGCGTTTGGTTTCGTGCTCATGTATGTGTTCAATTGCGTTCTACCTTGCAGGGATTCCGACTATCATGGTTTAATTAATTTTTAATTATTCGTTTAATTAATTGCTATTTAATTTACCATGATTTTTCGTTTATTAAACTCTCGGACATGTCGAGATTCGTTTTGTGTGGATGAATGCTTGTAATAGTAAAAATTCGGGGGTTGACCGAATTTAGGATTTATTATTACGTTCTATGTTTTTCCGGAAAGTGTATAGGGTCGATTTCATGTATAGAATCGATACCGGAATTGTAAATTTATTTCTTGTAATTTATTTACGTTGGATCGATGCCGAGACGACCGCCGGAGAACTCATGTGACGAAGGAGATGAAGAGAGGGAAATCTAGGGCTTGGGATCGATGGGATCGATCCCATGGAGATCGATCGGAGGGGCTGCCCGCGGGGCTCCTCGGCCACGCCGGCCACCGGTGGTGGTGGCGCGTGGGCTGGGGATGGCGGCGGTGGTGGTCCCGGCCGGCGATCAAGGTGGGGGGGCGCGGGGTCCTCGTGATCTCGTGCTACTCCTACCTAGATTCACTTTCCTAATTGATTCAAGTTTTCCTATTTTGAGTATTCCTAAGTATGGGAACTCTCATGGAGATAGGAAAAGAATTAATTAATATTATTTATTTCCTTATTCTATTATGGAAGTCTTCTAGAATATTTCAAGTTCTACTTGGAATAGGAATCTAGAGATTTAATAGAATTAGATAGGAAAAGAATTAATATTATTTATTTCCTTATTCTATTATGGAAGTCTTCTAGAATATTTCAAGTTCTACTTGTAATAGGAATCTAGAGATTTAATAGAATTAGATAGGAAAATAATTAATTAGTAAATTAATTTATTTCTATTTGATTATTCCTATTTTATGGGAATTTTCATGGACATGGAAATTAATTAATCTTGGAAAGTAGAAGAGTCCTAATTTATTTTATTTCCTTATTCTATTATAGAAGTCTTCTAGAATATTCCAAGTTTGACTTGGATAGATTATTCTAGAGATTTAATAGAATTAGATAGGAAAATAAATAAATAAAAATATTAATAATATTTAATTTTATTTTTTGATTTATTCGATTGACTTAATTTTCGAATTAAGTATCTTTTGGATTTATTAAAAATAAATAGACTTAAATATTGGGATTAATATTCTCGTCACATGGAGCATTCAAGAACGAAGACTGAAGACTAGAAGACGCATACGGAGATGGAATAAAGCCATGATAGTCGGAAAATAATTTTTCTAGCTTATTTTGACTATGTGATATGTGCTTTATTACTTGTATGCATGCTTATGTGTTTAATTATGCATTAGATAGCGTATCCCTTTGTTATAAAAAGCTAAGTGGGAGCGGGGATGGAAACATTCCCATGGTCTCCATTACTGTTCTCTTGGTGACTCTTATGAATTTTTGAAGTTCATATAGAAGTGTCATTGGAGGAGAATTCTTGTAATTCCTCTTACGAGAAACATTGATTAAGTTTATCAAACAATGCCTAATTTGTCTTTCTGAAACTGACTTCAAGTCGACTCATTCTCACCCCGGGGAGTGGAATGGAGCCAAAGCCACTTGGTCATGTGGATGACACAAATTAGAGGCAGTCGTACCATTCTTTGAAAGATGGATCGATTGTCTGCTCGGCTCCCTCATCTAATGAGAGATAGGGTTGTTCGCATGGTGAATCACTGGTTAGAAACTTCGAGTTTCACTTATGATTCTACGCGTCTTGATTTACAAAATCGAATGCTTCAAAGTAATTGGATGTCAATTGTAAAAATCTTTTGGTGTAGTAAACGTCCACACTATCGTGGCTTGCTGCATTGAATGGGATTTTGGAACGATTGATGTAGACAGTTATAGAAGGGAGTGAAGGAAACGTAGGTTAACGTAAACGTCCACACTATCGTGGCTTGCGGTAACATGCGAATCTTAAACAAACTTCTTAGTGCTGAGTAATGGTTTACACTTAGGTACGCTCTATAGTATTCTTCCCATCGAAGTAACGCTATAGTGATGTACGACCAAAGCAAATCTAATTGCTAAATCATTTGGATGGGTAAACGTCCACACTATCGTGGCTTGCCTTATCTGATGGGATTTTAGATGTAATTAGTAATTTAATGATATTATTAGAGGGAGATAATATCGGATATTAAATTGATTGTTTGTTTAAATGTGCTTATAGGTTTAGAGAATAGCTATGAACCCACTTTCTATGATACTCAAGGAGCATAAGCTCACTGGCCCCAACTATATTGATTGGAAGAGAAATTTAGACATTGTCCTAACTTCGGAGGAGTACAAGTTTGTACTCCATGAAGTGTGCCCTGCTGAGCCCACGGCTGCCTCAACTGATGAGGAAAAACTGACATATCGGAAGTGGAAAAAGGCTGATGAAATGGCTAGGTGTTATATTTTGGCTTCCATGTCAAATGTACTCCAAACCCAACATGAGTCGATGGACACTGCCTATGATATGATGTTTAACCTCAAGGAGATGTTTGGGGAGCAAGATCGTGCGGCAAGGCAAGAAGCCATGAGAGTCCTCATGTCGACTACTCAATCTGAAGGAACGCCCGTTGGGGAGCACGTTCTTAAGATGATGAGTATGTTGAATGAACTTGAGGTCCTAGGGGCTTCTATTGATGCTGAGACGCAAGTCGACATCATACTCCAGTCTCTGGCCCCTAGTTTTGAGCAGTTTCGTATGAGCTATAACATGGGTAAACTATCTTATACTCTTGCGCAACTCCTGACTGAACTAAAGGCGGCAGAGGGGATCTACAAGAAGGGCAAGTCTCAAGCGCTTGTAGCTACCAAGTCCAAAGGCTTTAAGCCTGGTGGAGGTAGGGGCAAGAGAAGGAAGCAAGCCCGGAAACCCAGTGGTGTCAAGAGGACTGTACCACGAGTGGGGGCTGCAAATCCAAAGGGTAAGTGCTTCCGATGCAACAAGATGGGACACTGGAAGTCTGAATGTCCTCTCAAAGGTACGAATTCTTCTTTAGTCGTAAAAACATAGTCAGCGGTATTATCTACCAGAATTCTGGTGTGTAGATATGGAACCACTGACGGTATGTGCATTTTGAATGCAGGGGTTCCAGAAAACCCGGCGACTTAGAGAGGAAGAGTTCGAGTCTACACGGGCAAAGCTGTAGAGGAGGCAGCGGTTGCGGTGGAAGACATTTATCTGCTTTAGTAGTTAAATAGGATTTCATTTCAAAGTTATTGCTTTATGTACCCCTTTATTTTAGAAAGAACGTTTTGTTCTGGATTTCTATTATTAATGAATGGATATTTTATTTCTTTAATCATTGGATGATTTTGATAAGAAATAATGGGCATTATCTATTCTGGTACATTAGATAGCAATATGTGAATGATAAATCCTTAGTCTACCACGATGCAGCGAACCGTTCTATAACTTGTTTTACTTGTTAGATATTTCTTTATTAATCATTATACTTGTGAATTCTTATACTTAGTAGTATTTTCAAATAAGATTCAAATGGTCGAAATTGATTTGATCAATTAAAGGACCTTCCGACCTAAGGATTGAATTTGGAGGATAATACGTCTAAGCAAACCTTTCTGGATAAAGGATAGAATTCAGACAAGTATTGGAAGTGATTAGATATGCAGACATATGTGTGAATTAGAAAGGTACGAGTAATTCTCTCAAAGAATACTCGGTAATGGATTAGAATACTTAATGTGCCATAAAAGCAAAGTGTTTTGACTAGTCAATGGACACAAAGCTATTATGGGGAACCATCAAAGTATATCCATTAGGAGCCTGCGACTCGGTCGCGGAGGCCATCACCTATCTGAATAACACATAGCATAATCAAAGATTGGGTTCAATCCCAAAGGGCCGCACCTTACACTTACGTGTAGAAATAGTGCGCTATAAAGAAATGGAAAATCTGATAGTAAAAGGACAAGTTGTTCGGAACTACCTATGTTCTATGGATATTCCTAGATACAACGGCATATTGAATATGGTTGTAGGATATCCTAGATGAACGAAGTATTGTGTGTTCTATAGTACTACGAACCAGAGGGACGTCTATCGTCCGGTTCATAGAGGAAGACTATCAGATGAACCACAAAGCCTAAAATTGACGTAATACCTTGAAATGAGAAGAAGGACAAAAGACTAGGAACCAGCCAAACCGAGTAGAAGAGCACCACATACTGCACCTATTGTTATTACTGTTATACACCGGGACGCCATTGCAGTGGGAGGTTGTTGGACAACCAGAGATGTTCATAAGACTAGAGGAGTTCGGACTCTGGATCTAGTAGAGATGAAATCGACCCCTAGCTCTGCATAAGGGCAGTACTAGATCTAAATGTGCCTGCTTAAAACAATAAGGATTATTGTTAAGAGGCTAGATCATTTAGAGTACAAGCTTAGTAAATCCATTTATGGACTGAAATAAAGCTATGAATCGTGGAACTTGCGAATTGATGGGATAGTCCATTTGATGGATTCATCAAAAGGCATAGACGAAAGGTGTATTGAAAACGTAATGGAAACAAGGTGGTGTTTCTCGGAGATTTTATGTAGATAAAATTTTATCATTGGCAACAATGTAAAAAATATTGTCAGACATAAAATAATGGTTGTCTAAATAAATCGAGATATAAGATTGAGAAGAAGTTAGAGCATGTTCTTAAGATCTTATGATCTAGAGATAAGAACATTGTACTTCTCCTAGACATCTTGTACGATTAAGGTTTGTTTTAAACATGCATACTTCTGAGAAAGGTTATTGCCTTTCAGGGACAGAATAAACATCTATCTAAAGGATATGTGTTCGAACACATGAAGGAGATAGATGAGAACAAAGCAGTTTCCTATACTTCAAGTATGGAAAGCTTTATAGATGCAATGTTGTAAAACAAGAACCTGATATCAACTATGCGGTTTGCGTAGTGGGAGGATATCAAAGTAATCTGGATAAGGGATGTTCGAATGCTGCAACAGTACTTTCATAGTACTGGCTTACAGAGCAAGACGAAATCTTCTTAGATTACAGATTCTCAGATCCAAAAATCAGAGAAGGACCAGTGAAAGTCGATATCAGGCTATGTGTTCACTTTTAGAAAGAGGTGGAACCATGAAGTGAAAGAGTGATAAGCAGGACGCTTCTCAGACTCTCTCATAACCGAATAGCAGCCTCAAAGGCAGCGGAAGTTTTGGTTAGGTTCCGGGATAACCTCTTGACTTGGATATGACTCTTAGTTTACCAAAGGCTATTGGATAGCGGTGCATGGTGAACTAGAAGAGGTCATAAGTCAAAAGTGATGTTAACACATAGAGCAAGTACCACCTGATACGAGTCATCGTCAGGGGAGACGACGTAGTAGTCACCAAGATAACTTCAGAGCGGCAACCTAGATTGCTCATTCACATAGTACTTCTCGGAAGTACACTTTAAAGCACGTGATGAGTATGGGAACCGGGAGTTTGGAGGAAATGACTAGACCTTAGTACAAGTGGGAGATTGTTGGAGTTGTGTACTTAATGTCTAGATTTAAGTAACGATAAACTCCCGATCATAGCATTTAATCTATTAAATTAATAAACAATTGTTTGCTTTTAATTATTATTAATTAAATATATGCAAATCATAGTCCTGGATTTTATACGTTGTAGTTAGTATGGTGTGTCGGGCCCCACACAGAAGATCATACTATCGGTTACTCGTATTTAATCAAACAGTGGCTCACGACCTAGATGGACCCGGACCAATCCATCGGTATAGTCGTTGTGTGAGAGAGAAAATAATTTGTCTTAATTATTTTATCACACTTGTACACTTGGTGTATTGAGCGGATCGTAGAGATTCATCGATTAGGATTGCCGGCGATAATCGATTCGAGTCTCAGTGTATTATATTCTTAATCCCCGATATTGTTGCGGGTGTGTATATTCAATATAAGTGACTTTGATTTACCAAATGAATTAACCGATTTAATTATTGGGTTAATTACCGGTTAAGTTGGGTCACTATATTTTATATATGGCATGCCGTGAATGATTGACCGGACAGTGTATCCCGGAAGGGTTGATAATATCCCCGAGATGAGTTCATAAGGAATTATTGTGTAAACCTCATGAGTGGATTCGTTCCGCACAATAATTAAGGTTGAATGGTACTAGTCTCGGATTCAAGAGATGAATAAATTAATTAGCAATAAATTAATTTTATTCATGGATATTTAAATCTTAAATACACGGAATAAATAATACTACTGGAGAAATATTATTTGATATAATATGGTTTAATATTGGGAGTGCAATTAATTTATATAGTGGAAAATAAATTAATTAATATTAATGGGAGATTAATAGATTTGGGCTTTGGCTCAATTTAATCATTAATATTGGAAGCCCAATATTCCACCTCCTTTAGATCCCCTACGTAGCCTATAAAAGCACTACATGTCTTCACTTTTTCATAAGACAAGAATATCAATACTTGATAGTTCTAGAGAGTTGAAGAGGATCCATAAGCTTGGAGGATCGTCGCCCACCCGACGTTCAAGCTAGTGCAAGGAATACGTGGGAAGATCGTAAGGTCATCAACTTAGATTCGTTTCTCCGCACAACGAATTAAAAGGTAAAATCATATACTCCCTTCTATGATTTTATGTGGATTAATTGTGATACATACATGAACGCATGATCCGGGAAAAACGTCGAGACCGGGATACGGGGATTCGAGATCCCCGTCGGGATCGAGAGGGGCGGCCGAACCCTAGGGTTCGACCGCCGGTTACGCGCGACGAGGGGCGAGCCCCGGCTGGACGCCGGGGCATGCGATCGACTTCGGTCGATCGCCGGGATGCCACGGGCTGGTGCCGTGGCGGATCCCAGCCGCCTCGCCGGCGGCGTGTGCAACAAGGGCACCCCGGCTGGACGCCGGGGTGGGAGATCGATCGTGAGATCGATCGCCGGGGGAAAACCGCGGCTGGAGCCGCGGTAGGTCAGCCGGGCTGACCGCCCCTCCTGGCGGTGGCGGTGAGTCGCCGGACTCACCGTCGGGGGCTGCCCCATGCAGCCCCAGCGATCGCCATGCACGGCGATCGCGAACCCCGCGGATGGGGTTCGGCTAGGGTTTAGTCGCGGGTTCGTCCCGCGGCGATGCTCTTGTCGAGCCCGGTTCTTCGTGGTGTTCGTGATCGGTTTCCGGCGACGGGTTTTCGGTCGGGGTTATCGGTTCCGCAAATTTTTGATACCCCGGGATATCGAATTCCAGCAAATGATACATCTTCTGAACCGACACATATTTTGAAAATAATATTTAAAGATATATCTTCTAATTACATATTAAATAAGTATAACAAAAATCTTCATCGGACAAAAGCCTCAAGATATTGAAGAACCCACTAATTTGTGGGAGAAGGTAGAAAATATTGGATCTCCACAGTATCTCCTCCACAAAACAGTCAAAATTCGGATGAATAGCCATTAACGAAGATGAATGATATACAGTATATTTGTTTTGCTAATTTAGTTGAAGGGGTAATTTAGTAAGAAAAGGTATAAAAGTAGGTTTTTTATTCTAGTGCGTATAAAACTTTGCATATCAAATGAAAAGGTGTATATATTTCGTTCTCCCAATTTTTTATGTATAATCAAGGAAACAACTAACCTGCTCTTAAACTTAACGATTTCATCAAGATTCTGATAAAAAATAACTTTAGTGGCATTCCATGTATTATATATTCCTGCTTCGCCTATTAATATAGGCATGATTTTAAAAAATCTTATATCTACGCATGATTTTAATATATCTACGCATGATTTTAAAATTCATCCATATAACACAAAAAAAGTTCAAAATATCACAAAATTAAAAAATTACAAAAAATACATAATTGATACAAATAAAAATGTACATATTTTTTAATTAAAATATAAAAACAAACAAATAAGTATGTCCATATATTTATAATATTGACATTATATGTCACATTAGCTTAAGCATTTGAGAATAAAATTACAACTTTAATTAAACACTCCACAATGATCATAACTTTATTTTTCCCAAAAAAAGTCATCATTACATTATTTGTAAATTCTTGAAACTACTTCGCATCTCGCTAGAATGATGTACTGGACTTTCAGAGAGACTACCGCACATGACTTCTTGAAAAAGAAAAAAATGCTTGCAATAAGAAATTTGATACAAATCATTTCTCGAGAGGACTTTAATATATTGTTGCATAGCTGAAACATGACTCATGTTTCTCTTATTGCAACCAAAATTTTACAATTCCAACCGAAAACAGAACATAGTAAACAATCTTTTGAGAATAATAAAAAGACAAATAGTACTTAGAAGCATAGATAGATCACCAAACTACTGTAACATCTAAATTAGCTTAGCTAGGCGAAGGTAAAAAAATACCTACAATCATTCAAAACTGATAATATAAAATGGTTTTGAACTATTAATGTGGGTGTGCATACATGTGTTTGTGATGGCACCTGCTCTCTTTTCATGTAGGCCAATTTCTCAATAACTTCATAGGCTTGACATGTTGGGATATGTCCTTCGATCCTACGTGTGCAATCGATAAAGTCATAAGGTCGTCTATGGATGTTTAAATAATTATTAGATAATATTTACTGCTGGGAGCAATATAATATTGATCGATAATTATACCTACAGTGTCACACACGAGCCGAAAATACGAACTATAAGTGTTTGCTAAAATGAGTCGATTTGGAATCGACATATAACCTAGGTTTATATTCGATGTGATTTACGTACATGCATGGGATGCATGGCTTGCATGGAATGCATGTCACATGGTGTGACATGGCATGCCATGCAAGCGAATGGGACCACATCCAATGCAATGTGGCATTAGGATGTGAACATGACCATTCAACTTCACCATTAACACACCTTAATGTGTGATAATGATTCTACATCAATATAACCATTATGGGGGAGGTTACTTGGTGTTATTTCATGGTTTAATAGGTGAGAAAATGCTGATTTTCTCACCACAATATTCAGCTACGAAAATCACACCAAATAGAGAGAAAATAGTTCTTGGAGAACACTTCAATCGATCAAGCAAGCAAGTTCATTTTACGGGTTCGTGTGCAACACGTAGAGGCCGGGCCATTTGTGCGGCTTCAACATCCGAGCGATCTAGACAAGAGGAGTGACGAGGTCATTCCAAAGGCGAACAATCCGTGGCTTATCCATTAAGGTGGTTCAATCGACTCAACACCACCTTAACCAATTTCAACGATCACCAAATGTAAGAACTCGTTGATCCCTATATATATATATATATATATATTGGATGTGTATATATATATATTTGTATGTGTTCTTATACACATTATGTGTGCACTAAGATCCAAGCATGATATATTTATATGCTTTACACGCTTCCGCACACACGGTATATCGATCGGATCGGTATACCGGTACCTACAATTGGTATCAGAGCCTAGGGCTCGTGCACACTTTTGTGTTGGACACAATGGTTTAAATCACATAATTGGCTTAATTGTTTATTTGTATCTATGTGATTAGATGTAAGGCCGGCCACCGTTAGTGGTCGGGTGAATGAATTCGTCGTTTTTTACATTTCGAGTGGCCATAGTCTTTTGAGGGCTGCGTCCCTTGGAATCATTTGTAATATATAGGTTTTTATATTATATTTGTATTGTACTACTTGTAAACGATGGACTTAGTCCATGGTTCGATGGAGGATCTCGGCTCTCCGGCGAAAACGAGAAGAAACGAAGCAAAACGAAGCAAAGCGGACAAAACCGGGCTGCTGGAGCCAAACGGCGGGCGCCGTTGTAGCTCCAGCGGGCGCTGTTTTGTTTCGGCGGGCACCGTTTTGGAAACGGCGACCGCCGAAAGCCCTTTTTCTTGGCAGATTGTTCCCGGACCTTTCGGCGGGCGCCGTTTTGGAAACGGCGACCGCTGGTTGTGAAAAGGCGGGCGCTGTTCGTGGTTTTATGGGTACGGAATAGATTTGACCAAAATCGGAGGGCACGGAACTAAAACGGAGGGCGAGGACCAGTCCAGAAGATGTTCAAGGCTTTTGTTGTTATTTTAATCTTTTTGTTTGAGAGTTGTGAGGTTCTAGGGGCCTTTCGATTTCGTATTTATTTCCTTTGCTAGTTATAGGTTGTTTTATGTTATAAATGTTCAACTTACATATAAACAAACCTATGCATGCAAGTTCCCAAAATAATGAGTATAATGTCTTGTCCAAAACATCACACCCATAAAACCCTCGATCATAAGTTGGTAGGTCCGCCTCAGCAGGGTACTACTTGTTATCTTGGGATAAGTGGGAGTAACGTGAGTTTGGTTTTCTCATCGATAGATCCACTGCAGGCGTGGCTATCGAGACATGAGATGAGAATGGGACTCTCATCGACCGAGAGTGACATTAGATGTCATTGACATGGAATGTCTACCTATCTTGGAGTTCTTAAGTGCGGACTCAGTCGGCTTAAGGATTCGCAAGATGAGGGTCTTGGGATCGTTTTGTTCTAATTTATTAAAATTTCAAAAACAAATGCCTAATTTGTCTTTCATTTGATGAATTATAAGGTTCGTATTATTTACACCTCGGGGAGTGATTTAATCCAAAACACTTAAGTTTATCAATGACACAAATTAGAGACTTTCGAGCCATTGGATGGCGTGAATCGATTGTCTGGTTGGCTCCCTCATTTTAATGAGAGATAGGGCTTCAATTGCATGATAAGATCGCTGGTTAGAAAACCTCGAGTTTTCACTTACGATGTATCACGTTTTTGTCATTGAAATAATTGGGAACGACGATATTGGATATCGAATGAACAAAATGGAACAAATAAAGTAGTTTTGCTAGACAACCTTATTTGTTTACCGCTTTGTGGATGTTTACTTACGTTATTTATCTTTCTTCTGTAGTATAATATGTCTGTCTCAACTCAATTCAAGTTCAGCTCTATCTTGGATAGAGAAAAGTTGAACAACACCAATTTCCTTGATTGGCAACGTAACTTGAGGATAGTCCTCAAATACGAAGAAAAGGAAAGTGTGTTGGACAAACCCCTTCCCGTGCTTCCCGATGATGGGGGCACGGCTGCCCAAAAGGCATCATATGCCCTTGCTAAGAAAGCCTCGAATGAGGTGACATGTTTGATGTTAGGATCCATGGTACCCGAGTTGCAAAAACAATTCGAGTTCATGGAAGCCTATGACATCATAGAAGAGCTCAAGAGCATGTTCGGGGAACAGGCTAGGATTGAGCGCTTCGGTGTCACCCGGGCTATAGCAACAGCTAGGCTGGAAAAGGGTAAACCCGTGGGACCACATGTACAGCAAATGATTGGATTATTTGCTTCAAGTGCTCGCCTCGGTTTTGCATATGATGACGAGTTGGCTACCGATTTCATTCTCCATTCTCTTCATGATGGGTATGACGCCTTTAGGCTGAATTTCCACATGAATGGACTAAAGAAATCGCTTCATGAGCTCCATGGGATGCTTAAGGCTGCTGAGCCGGCGATTAAGAAGGACCCTAGGAGGGAAGTTCTTATGATTCGGGAAGGAGGTACCAAAAAGTTCAAGGGGATTAAGAAACCGGAAGTGAAAGGCAAAGGAAAAGGGAAAGTTGTGACAACTCCTTCCAAAAGGTTCTTGAAATCTTCTAAGGTTCCTGGGGAATCTGAGTGTTTCTACTGCAAGGGTGTTGGACACTACAAGCGGGATTGCCCCAAGTTCAAGGAGGATGTGAAGAACGGTGTTGTTCCTTCATCTTCAGGTATTTATGTCATAGACATAAACTTTACAAATTCTTCTTCTTGGGTATTGGATACCGGATGCGGTGCTCACATTGTTTCACATGTGCAGGGACTGCAAAGAAGTAGAAGTTTGGTAAAGGGAGATGTCGATCTGCGGGTTGGAAATGGAGCGAGGGTCGCTGCATTAGCCGTAGGATCTTATGATTTGTGTTTGCCTTCAGGCCTTGTTTTAGTATTGAATAATGTTTATTTCGTACCAATTATTACCAAGAACATCATTTCTATTTCAGTATTGGATACTGAAGGATTTTCCTTCACTATAATAAATGGTTTATTTACTATTTCAAAAAGTGGAGTGTTCTATGGTTCGGCACGATTAGAACATGGTTTATATATACTTCAACTTGACAATCATATATATAACATTGATACCAAAAAGGCCAAATCGAATGAATTCAATGAAACATACCTTTGGCATTGTCGATTGGGTCACGTCAACATTAAACGTGTAGAGAAACTTCTTAAAGAAGGCATTCTCAAATCTTTTGACTTGGAGTCATTTGATACATGTGAAGGATGTTTGATGGGCAAAATGACAAAGTCACCTTTTCTAGGAAAAGGAGAACGTGCAAGTGACCTATTGGGTTTAATCCATACTGATGTATGTGGTCCAATGAGCTCACAAGCACGTGGAGGTTATTTCTACTTCATAACTTTTACCGATGACTTAAGTAGATATGGTTTTGTCTATTTAATGAGGCATAAGTCGGAAGCCTTTGAAAAGTTCAAAGAATTCCAAAATGAAGTTGAGAATCAACTTGGTAAGAAGATAAAATCCATTCGATCGGATCGAGGTGGTGAATATCTTAGCCAAGAATTCGATGATCATCTCATGAGTTGTGGTATTCTATATCAACTCACTCCTCCTGGAACACCCCAGATGAATGGTGTTTCCGAAAGAAGGAATAGAACCTTATTGGATATGGTTCGATCGATGATGAGGCTTAGTGAACTACCAAAATCTTTTTGGGGACACGCACTTTTAACAGCGGCCTATACACTGAATAGGACACCGTCAAAAGCTGTTGATAAGACACCATACGAGGTATGGAAAGGGAAGGTCCCTAACTTGTCTTATATCAAGGTTTGGGGATGTGAAGCTTATGTGAAGAGAAATATCTCTACAAAGCTTGAACCCAAATTAGATAAATGTTTCTTTGTTGGTTATCCAAAAGAAACACGAGGGTACCACTTTTACAACCAATCTGAGAACAAAGTCTTGGTTGCTCGAGATGGTGTGTTTCTTGAAAAGGAATATCTTTCCAAGAAATTAAGTGGGAGCTCTGTTGAATTGAACGAAGTTCAAGAAACTTGAACAAGGTTCAAGAAGATCAAACTGAGATGGACACTCAAGACCAAGTCGAGAGTGCTCCAGTGGTTTTGGAAACCACACCTAACCCTCGAAGGTCCGGAAGGATTAGATCTCAACCTGACAGATACTTAGGTATTCTGACAAATGAGAGCTATGAAGTCATGCTTTTAGAAAGCAATGAACCTTCGACCTATATCCAAGCTATGACGAGTCCAGATTCCAAGAAATGGCAGGGTGCCATGAAATCCGAAATGGAATCAATGTCTGAAAATCAAGTTTGGAACTTGGTCGATTTGCCTAAAGGGGCTAGGCCCATTGGATGCAAATGGATTTACAAAATAAAAACAGACATGAATGGAAAACCTAGTGTTTTCAAAGCAAGGTTGGTGGCAAAAGGATATAAACAAATTCACGGGGTGGATTATGATGAAACCTTTTCACCAGTTGCTATGATTAAATCCATTCGGATTCTCTTAGCCATTGCTGCTCATTATGATTATGAGATATGGCAAATGGACGTTAAAACCGCCTTCTTGAATGGGATTCTAGTAGAGGAAGTGTTTATGACACAACCAGAGGGTTTTATCGATCCTAATCAGGCTGAGAGAGTATGCAAGCTTAATAGATCCATTTATGGATTAAAGCAAGCATCTCAGAGCTGGAATCTTCGGTTCGATGAATCCATACAAGAGTTTGGATTTCAAAAGAACATGGAAGACTCTTGTGTTTACAAGAAAGTCAGTGGGAGTTACGTTGTATTCATTGTGTTGTATGTCGATGACATACTCCTTATTGGAAACAATATTCCTATGCTTAATTCTGTTAAAGAATGGCTTGGAAGATGGTTTTCAATGAAGGATCTTGGAGAAGCACAGTACATATTGGGCATCAAGATCTGTCGGAACAGATCACAAAGGATGCTTGGACTTAGTCAAGCAACCTATATTGATAAGGTGCTTGACAGGTTCAGAATGAAAGACGCCAAGAAGGGTCTCATTCCAATGACTCATGGTACATCTCTGAGCAAGAGGCAGTGCCCTTCGGGACCTGATGAGCAAATGAGGATGGAAAATATTCCTTATGCTTCGGCAATAGGGTCTATTATGTACGCCATGATATGTACACGACCGGATGTATCGTATGCTTTGAGCATGACGAGTCGGTTTCAAGGAAACCCAGGTGAGGTGCATTGGACTGCGGCCAAGAATATTCTTAAGTACCTTAGAAGGACTAAAGATTATTTTCTTGTCTTTGGAGGACAAGAAGAGTTGGTTATGACAGGCTATACGGATGCAAGCTTCCAAACAGACAAAGATGATCTCCGGTCTCAGTCCGGTTTTGTCTTTTGTCTGAATGGAGGTGCGGTGAGCTGGAAGAGTTCCAAGCAACCCACCGTAGCTGATTCTACTACAGAGGCTGAGTACATTGCTACATCAGAAGCAGCAAAGGAGGCAGTTTGGATGAGAAAGTTCTTAGATGAGCTCGGTGTCGTACCTAGTTCGGCCCATCCGATAGCTCTCTATTGTGATAATAGTGGAGCTATCGCGCAAGCCAAGGAGCCTAGGGAGCACCACAAATCCAAACATGTGCTCAGGAAGTTCCACATTCTCAGGGAGATAGTTAGTCGTGGAGACATCGAGATAAATAAAGTTGCAACTGATGATAATGTTGCAGACCCGTTAACTAAACCACTCCGGCAGTCAAAGCATGATGCTCATACGACTGCAATAGGGATACGATATCTTAGAGATGGATTGTGATTCCTATTACTGTATTGTCTACTTTTGGAGTTTATGTAAACATTTACGTATCTTTTATGATATTCAATAATTTCTTCATATAATTGTGGTTTAAATTGTATGAATTGTCCAAATGATTAAATTATATTAATTGGGTTATGAGGTCGATTTACCTCATAATGAAGTCCCAATTGTTGAACTAATATAATTAAATCATAAAATTGTTCCTAGTTCGTATCATCGAGTACGGACAAACTGACGATACAAAGAACTAGATTGTAATGTGTACTATAGCGCCGCTTCATGAGCTAGTGATGTGGGACATCAAGTACAATTACATAGATATTAGCTGGGAGCTAATGATCGAACAGACCCGACTGGAATAGTATTTAAGATTTCGAGTCATAATACTATTTCATTGACTGTCGAGCAATTTCCTCTGACCTGAGTAGTCCAGAGTAATTCCATTGTGAAATGGTGTACTTTGATACAAGTAAACGCCTTTCGTAAAAGGAGGTTATAAAACTTGTTATTGGGTATATCAGGAAGCAAGTGGGAGAGCTTGGATTGAAAAGATGGGATTGTCCTCCATTTTATAATGGGATAAATGTCTTACCGGCCACTTGGAAAGTCGAGACTGTGGAAAATACGTGGCCACGTCCAGATTCGTATCATAGTGATAAATCTGGTTTTACAGTCTGTCTCAAAGTCCAAGAAAGGTTTGAACCGATTGAGGATGACTAGAGTCTTGCCTCAAGTTCAAATTTAGACATAAAGTGACAACAGGAAATTGGCAGCACACTGGCTCTGAAGGCCAAGTGGGAGATTGTTGGGATATGTCCTTCGATCCTACGTGTGCAATCGATAAAGTCATAAGGTCGTCTATGGATGTTTAAATAATTATTAGATAATATTTATTTCTGGGAGCAATATAATATTGATCGATAATTATACCTACTGGGTCACACACGAGCCGAAAATACGAACTATACGTGTTTGCTAAAATGAGTCGATTTGGAATCGACATATAAACTAAGTTTATATTCGATGTGATTTACGTACATGCATGGGATGCATGGCTTGCATGGAATGCATGTCACATGGTGTGACATGGCATGCCATGCAAGCGAATGGGACCACATCCAATGCAATGTGGCATGAGGATGTGGACATGACCATTCAACTTCACCATTAACACACCTTAATGTGTGATAATGATTCTACATCAATATCACCATTATGGGGGAGGTTACTTGGTGTTATTTCATGGTTTAATAGGTGAGAAAATGCTGATTTTCTCACCACAATATTCAGCTACGAAAATCACATCAAATAGAGAGAAAAGAGTTCTTGGAGAATCACTTCAATCTATCAAGCAAGCAAGTTCATTTTTCGGGTTCGTGTGCAACACGTAGAGGCCGGGCCATTTGTGCGGCTTCAACATCCGGGCGATCTAGACAAGAGGAGTGACGAGGTCATTCCAAAGGCGAACAATCCGTGGCTGATCCATTAAGGTGGTTCAATCTACTCAACACCACCTTAACCAATTTCAACGATCACCAAATGTAAGAACTCGTTAATCCCTATATATATATATATATATTGGATGTGTATATATATATATTTGTATGTGTTCTTATACACATTATGTGTGCACTAAGATCCAAGCATGATATATTTATATGCTTTACACGCTTCCGCACACACGGTATATCGATCGGATCGGTATACCGGTACCTACATGACATTCAAATGATACTTCAATGGCTCTATTTATACCGGCATAGCTCATCAAGAGAATTAAGGGGAGAAAAACTGAATTAAACAGTATGAACAACAATCCTGATATGAATGAATATAAAAAAAAATATGATTTGAGTTGTAAAAAACATAAATAAAATGAATTAGACATGAAGAAAATAAAAAATATGAAATAATAATTAGAGATATATAAAAAACAAAATAAAACTAATATGGTAGTGATTTAAAATCATATAAGTAGCTAGATTATTTATAACATTGGTTGCAATTAACTTTTCCAAAACGTCAAACTATTACCAACTTACCATTGATGAACTAATCCAACAAATCTACAAAAATTATTCTCTAACCGTTAGTCTGATGATATTCTAAAAAGGTATCATGTCCAAAACGACATACGAAGGCATAATACAAATAAACAATCCTGAACAAATAATTAAAACACACATAGATATACCTTATAAGAAGTACTACCCATCGAATGATATAAACTAAGGTAAATTCAAAAAGATAAATTGAAGAGAAAATTGTCGAAGAAATCACCAATAAAATGAAGTGATACTATGGTTAAAATGAAATCGCCAATTTGCATACAAACGTGCAAAAAATTAAATATTTATTACATTAATTACTTGAACATATTTAAAAAACAATTAATCTGAAATTAAAATATAATTGACGAAACATACATTATGAAGATTGAAGCACTTTAAGTTATTTGACTCAACCGCTGGATCAGGTCCTGCAAGTTCGAGAAGTTTAGGCTCGCGAACTCCCCGCAGAGCTTGTACACGACCATGTCGAAGGAGTACGCAGCAGCCTCGACCGTCTCATACGTCCCCAGCCTTTAACTCATTATAAAGATAAAACATTACATGTAAAAAAAATAAACAAATAATTCAAAATGCTTGCTTCAAGTATCGATTATTCCCTGAGATTTCATACAATCAGATTTCTCTTGGATGAGATGTACTTTCTATATCGCCATGGTTAAAGAAATCGAGAGGAGACAGATACATAGGTTCTCATATTTCAAGCATCAAATTCAAAGAGTTATGGTGCTAAAAAGTTTCATACCTCACATGACCACATAAATATCCAATTATTCAAAAGTCGCGAAAAAAACACACCGCCAATATTACCTGCAAAACAAAAATCGCGAAAAAAACACACCGCCAATATTACCTGCAAAACAAAAAATAGACGATGCATGCATACAAAAAAACATGAAGAAGAAAAAAAATTAAATAATAAATAATTTAAATATAATCAGGTTTTGAATTATTTCTAATCTGCATTGTGCCTAAAATGGAGACTTCCCACCCAAAGTCATGAGAACTCAAAAATACTGTTATGACCTTGAATAGATAAATTCAACTAACATCTCGCCCATCGGTGTCTGGATCTCGCCAATGAGAGTTGGCTGACAACAATTACAAATTGAGAATTTTGGTTACACGCATATCTCAGTTTTATTTATGTATTTTATATAAACTATAGTGAAGTAATATTGAACGTGCATAAGGTAACTCCGTTTCATATACTTATGTTTGTTAAGCAACAAACATGATTAAATATCAAATAAATCAAACGAGGAATATAAATTAAACTTAAAATTAACAGTTGACATAGAAAACAAAAAGAAATCTTATATAGCAAATTAAATGAGCAAACTCAAAGTAAATAAAGATCTTGGGATTAAAGTGTACCTGTGTTTTTATTTTTATTTTCCAAAGACAACGAACTTGGATTTTGATATTTCACCTTGAATCACATTTAAAATAATATTTCTTCTTGTTTTAAATAATTAGAAAAAAATTTGAAACAAAACAAACTATTCAATGAATGATGAGGGCATAATAAAAATTATATACAAATCAAAATAATCAACAAAATTTCTTTAACAGATAAAATATAAAAGACCTGATATTCACAATCTTGAATATACATATAGAATTAAATTTTATTGCAAGAGAGTTATTGTACATACCTGAATGGTCGACTTTATAGCAACCACATTATGTCATTTGCTAAAATTACCTGAAAATAAACTACTACAAATATGAAAAGAATAAATAAATAACTATTAGCAATATAAAAAGAACAAATTAACAAAAGAAAAAACCACTTAGTTATAAGAAATAAGAATAAATAAAAACTTGAATTTAGAAATGCTGCAAAAATTAACGAATTAAATCTATTTCGTCCACTTCGACAACTTTTGCGGTGGTAGGTCTGAAAAATCTCCTACATCGAGTCAATGATTTTGATATCGCAAAAATTCTGTTTTTTATGCACACACACACACACACACACACACACACACACACAAATATATATATATATATATATATATATATATATATATATATATATATATATATATATATATATATATATATATATATATATATATATATATATATATATATATATATAACATAAATTTTCAGAAAAAAAATTTACAAAAAATAAACACTATCAGCATACACATAATTAGAAAAAAGTGTTAGCTGAATTACAATTTAAATAGTTTAACAAATAAAATAAAACAGAATAATAAGATTTACACTTTATTTAATTAATAAGAATAAATAACTTAATGGCTAAATCTAAGTATCTGTAGCGAATGTCCTTCACAACACTCAGCTCGCAATGGTTGACTGTATCCTCTTCCCCTTTTGTATAACTGATGCGTCTTCGTATAGTTTATGGCCGGGGTTCTCTTGTTTATTTGATCTGCTCAAACATCACAAACCCACCAAAAAGAGCAACAACAATATGGAAGAGGATAATACACTGTCTGTTGGAAATCGACATCCCGGAGTTGTCGGTAAACGCGGAATTGACAACTCAGATCGAAATCCCGGTTGCCGGAACAACCCACCACGAACCACGACGAATCCGGACTCAACCAAACCCTAACTGCGGGCGAACCCACGGCTGTTCGGTCGAGCCCTCGCGTGGGCTCGCAGCTGTTAAAGGCAGCCGCCTAGGGCTGCTCGTAGCAGCCCACTAATCGCGTCGGGAACCCTCGCGGAACACCTCAATCGAGCCCTAGCAACGGCTTGAACCGCTGCTGCCCGATGAGGCGTGCGCACGCCACCGGGCGCGCGCTAGGGTTCTGCCCATAGCAGCCCCGTGCGTGACTCGCATGGCACCGCGATTCCGCTACGGGAAAAACCCGCAGCACGAGGCGCCCGCCAGCCTGCCGGGCGGCCGCTCGCGACCACCACCAGGCGGGCGCTTGGCCCCCAGGCGGTCGCCTGCCTCACCAGGCAGCGGGTGCGCGCGATCCTTGCCGTCGGGTCGCTCCAGCCGCGGCGGTCTGGTGATCCTCGATCACCACCGCTCGGCTCGACCCCGGTGAGGATCCCAAACCTCGGATCTTGGTTCACGATATTTTTACGACAATAAAGAGGGTTTTACGACCTCGGATCTTGGATCATAAAGAGGGTTTTACGATTTACCTCGTTCTCGTTGTTCGGAAAAACGAAGAACTCAATTTGAAGACCTTGAGATCTTCCCACGTATTCCTTGCACTAGCTCGAACGTCGTGTGGGCGACGATCTTCCGAACTCCATGGATCTCCCTCTCTACTTTCTCTCTCTAGAATTGTGATCTTCAAGTTATGAGAATAGAGAAGACCATGTAGTGCTTTTATAGGCTACGTAGGGGATCTTAAGGAGGTGGAATATTGGGCTTCCAATATTAATGATTAAATTGAGCCAAAGCCCAAATCTATTAATCCCATTAATATTAATTAATTTATTTTCCACTATATAAATTAATTGCACTCCCAATATTAAACCATATTATATCAAATAATATTTCTCTTGTATTATTATTTATTCAGTGCATTTAAGATAAAAATGTCCATGAATAGATTATATTTATTGCTAATTAATTTATTCATCTCTTGTAACCGAGAATAGTACCATTCAACCTTAATTATTATGCGGAACAAATCCACCTGCAGGGTTTACATAATAATTCCTTTTGAACTCATCTCAGGGACATTATCAACCCTTATCGGGACACTTTCCCATCAAGAATTCACAGCATGTCATACATAAAATACAGTGACTTAACTTTACCGGTAATTGACCCAATATTCTAATCGGTCAATTCCTTTGGAAAATCAAAGTCACTAATATTAAATGCACACACCCGCAATAATATCAGGGATTAAGAATAAAATACACTGAGACTTAAATCGATTATCTAAGGCAATCCTAATCGATCAATCTCAAGCGATCCGCCCAATACACCAAGTGTACAAGTATGATAAAATAATTAAGACAAATTATTTTCTCTCTCATACAACGACTATACCGATGGATTGGTCCTTGTCCATCTAGGTCGTGAGCAACTGTTCGATTATATACGAGTAACCGATAGTATGATCTTCCGTGTGACGTCGCACACCATACTAACTACAACGTATATAATCTAGGACTATAATTTGCATATATTCAATTATAAATGATTAAACGCAAATAATTGTTTATTTAATTAAATAGATTAATGACAATGGATCGGGAGTTAATATCACTTAAATCTAGACATTAAGTATACAACTCCATCAATCTCCCACTTATACTAAGGTCTAGTCTTTTCTTCCAAACTCCCGACTCCCATACTCTTCACGTGCTTAATATGCACTTCCAAGAAGTGCTTTGTGAAAGAGCAATCTAGATTGTCGTTCTGAAGTTATCTTGGTGACTACAGCGTCGTCTTCCCTCACGATGATTCGTATCAGGTGGTACTTGCTCTATGTGTTATCTTACACTTATGGACTTGTGATTTCTTACCATTTGCCATTGCACCGCTATTTACATAGCCTTTGGCAAATTAAGAATCACATCTAAGTCCCAGAGATTATCCCGGAGCTATACCAAAACTTCCGCTGCCTCTGAGGCCGCTATTTGGTTACCCATGGCAGAGTCCGAAAAGCATCGTGCTTATCACTCTTCCATGTTAAAACTCCTTCTCCTTCAATAGTGAAACACAGCCTGATATCTACTTACACCGGTCCTCATTTGATTAGAAATCCAAGAGAATGTAATCCAAAGGAAAAGCTTGTCTGCTTCGTAATCTAGTACTTCGAAAGTACTTTACAGCAGTCGAATATTCCTTTCCAGGATTACCTTGATATCCTCCCACTATGCTAACCGCATAGCCGATATCAGGTTCTTGTTTTCAACATTGCATTTATTAAGCTTTCCACACTCAAAGTGTAAGAAATCGCTTTCATTGCTTCTATCTCCTTTTGTGTTCCAAAACACATTTCCTTAGATAGATGCATTCCGTATCTGAAAGGTAACGAACCTTTCTCGGAATCTTGCATGTTAAAACGAACCATAATCATATATATGTAAGATGTCCAGGAGAAGTGTAACTTCTTCCTTTATCTTTCATATTGATTTATCTAGACAACCATCATTTTATGTCTTGACAACATCTTTACATTGTTACCAATGATAAGAATGTTCTCTACATAAAACCCGAGAAACACCACACCATCACGTTTCCAATACACACGATTCGTTTATGCTTTGATGAATCCATAAAATGGACTATCTCATCAATTTGCAAGTACCACGAAATCAATGCTTTGTTTCAATCCATAAATGGATCAACTAAGCTTGTACTCTAAATGATCTTGCCTCTTAGCAATAAACCTTATTGCTTTCTAAGAGAGCACATTTAGATCTAGTACTGCCTCTGTGTAGATCAAGGGATCGATTTCATGTATACTAGGTCTAGAGTCCGAAGACTCTCCCAGCCTTATTAATATCTCTGTTTGACCCACAACCTCCCACTACAACGGCGTTCCGGTGTACTAATAGTGATAATAACAGTAGGTGCAGTTGGTGGTGTACCGCTACCCGATTCGGCTGGTTTCCAGTCTTCTTCGTTCTCTCTCAATTCAAAGTATCATGTCACTTTGGGCTTGTGGTTCATCATATAGTCTTTCTCTAAGAACCGGGCCTTAGAACTTATAAAGTCCTTCTGGTTCATAGTACTATTGAACACAAATCTTTTGTTCTTCTAGGATATTCTACAACCGCATTTGAATGCGCCGTTGTTTCCAGACATATCCATAGAACACAGGTAGTTCCGTATAACTCATCTTTTACTATCTCTATAAGAGTTCCATTTCTTATTATTGACACACCATTTCTACACAAGAGTGTACGGTGTAGTCTCTTGAGATCAAATCCCAATCTCTGATTAGTATGCCTTGCATTCCTCAGACGGGTACTTGCCTCCGCGATCAAATCGCAGGCTACAAATGGATATACCTTGATGGTTCTCCACAATTGCTTAGTGTCCATTGACTTGTCAAAACACTTGCTTTTGTGGCACATCAGGTATTCTAATCCATTTCTCGAGTAATCATAAAATGAAGTACTCGTACCTTATTGTCTGAGTAGACATAGGTCTGCATACATCAGAGTTAATCAATTCCAATACTTTTCCGGATCTTATACCTTATATCCAGAAAGGATTGCTTAGTCATGTTATCTTCCAAATTAGATTCTTAGGTCGGAAGGTCCACTCCTTCAACTTAATTGATCAAAATATCAATTTTCGACCTTTGAACTTCTTATTTGAATAAACATGACATAGCATAAGAATCTAAAAGTATAAATGATTCATTTCAGAAATATCTCTTAAAAGTAAAACGAGTTATATACTACGGTTCGTTGCATCGTGGTGGACTCAGGATTCATCATTTATATATTGCTAGCTAATGTACCAGAATAGATAATATCATTATTTCTTCTTATAACCATCATATGATTAAAAGAAATAAAATATCTATTCATTAGAAATCCAGAACAAAGTTCTTTCTAAAATGAAAGGTACATAAAAACAATAACTCAAAATGAAATCCTATAAAATGTCCTCCACTGCAACTGCTTCCTCCTCCACAACATTGCCCATGTAGACTACGATCTTTTCTTTTCAAAGTCATCAGGTTTCCTGGAACCCTTGCATTTAGAGTGCACATACCGTCAGTGGTTCCATATCTACACACCAGGTTCTGGTAGATAATACCACTGACTATGTTTTATGACTAAAGAAAAAATTTCGTACTTTCTTTGAGAGGATAATCAGACTTCCAGTACCCAGACTGTTTGCATCGAGAACACTTGCCTCTTGGCTTTCTCGTCCCATCTCATGGTCCAAGAAACTTAGGACCACTGGGTTTCTTTGCTTTCTTTTCCTTTTCCCCGATTTTACCATTTGGTTTTAAACCTTTGGTATTGGCTACAAGAGCTTGCGATTTCCGTTTCAACTCGTCCAAAAGGTCAATCATCTCAAAAACGTGTTTAAGCGTTTCCTCGAAGCGACTGGCCTTTATGAGTATCCTCATCGCTTCTTGTCTAGCCGCCTATGTCATGTCTAAACACCAACTTGAGTTTGAACATGATATCATAATCAGTGGGTATTGCATAAGCATTTTCCCACTTCTTAAAATCAGTCATTTCCTCATCAGTTGAGACATTAATAGGCTCGGGAGGACAAAGCTCACTGAGTACAAACTTGTACTCTTCAACAGTTTGGGCAATGTCCAGATTTCTATTCCAATCATTGCATTCAGGGACCAGTGAGTTTAAAATCCTTAAGTATCACAGAAAGTGGGTTCAAAGCCATTCCTAATCTATGAGCACATATAACAACAAACAATTGATTTAATCTCCGATATTATCTCCCTCAAATAATATCATTAAATCACTAATCACATCTAAAATCCCATCAGATATGGCAAGCCACGTTTGTGTGGACGTTTACCTACCCAAACGATTTAGCAATTAAATTTGCTTCGGTCGTACATCAATTATAGCGTTACTTCGTCGGGAAGAATACTAAAAAGCGTACCTAAGTGTAAACCATTACTCAGTACTAAGGTGAATCGTTCAGAATCGCTACATCACCGCAAGCCACGTTTGTGTGGACGTTTACGATAACTCACAATCCTTCACAACTCCCTATAACTGTCTACATCAATTAATCCAAAATCCCATTCAGTATAGCAAGCCACGTTTGTGTGGACGTTTACTACACCAAAATATTTTTATAATTGACATCCAATTACTTGATTCATTCAATCTTGTAAATCAAGACGCGGAGAATCATAAGTGAAACTCGAAGTTTCTTACCAGTGATTCACCATGCGAACAACCCTATCTCTCATTAAAATGAGGGAGCCGAGCAGACGATCAATCCATTTCAAAAAAAAAGGTAAGAAGGTCTCTAATTTGTGTCATCCACGTGACCAAGTGGCTTTGGCTCCATTCCACTCCCCGGGGTGAGAATGAGTCGACTTGAAATCAGTTTCAGAAAGACAAATTAGGCATTGTTTGATAAACTTAATCAATTTTTCTCGTAAGAGGAATTACAAGAATTCTCCTCCAATGGCTTATCTATATGAACTTCAAAAGTTCATAAAAGTCACCAAGAGAACAGCAATGGAAACCATGGCATTGTTTCCAATCCCTCTCCCACTTAGCTTTTTATAACAAAGGGATACGCTATCTAATGCATAAGTAAATACACATAAGCATGCATACATGAAATAAAGCACATAGAATATTATCACATAATCAAAATAATACTAGAATATTATTTTCCGACTATTATGGCTTTATTCCATCCCCGTACGCATCTTCTAGTCTCCAGTCTTCGTTCTTGAATGCTCCATGTGACGGAAATATTAATTCCAATATTTAAATCTATTTATTTTTAATAAATCCAAAAGTTACTTAATTCGAGAATTAAGTGAATCGAATAAATCAAAAATAAAATTAAATATTATTAATATCTTTATTATTTTTATTTTTCTTTTCTAATTCCATTAAATCTCTAGAATCCTATCCAAGACCCACTTGGAATATTCTAGAAGATTTCCATAATGAAATAAGGAAATAAAATAATTTAGGACTCCTAACCCTTTCAAATTAATTCCTTTCCTTTTCTATTAAAAATTCCATAAATGAATAATTAAATAAGGAAAAATTAATTAAGGACTATTAAAACTTTCCAAATTAATTATTTTCCTAATCCATTAAAAATTCCATAAAAGAATAATTAAATAGGAAAAATAAATTAATTATAAATTTATTCATTTTCCTATTCCATGAAAATTCCCAAGAATAAAAATAATCAATAAGGAAAAATAAATTTATTCTAAATTTATTCTTTTCCTATTCCATGAGAATTCCCAAAAAATAGGAATACTCAAAATAGGAAAACCCAATAATTTAGGAAAGTTGGATCTTGGCGGGAGAGCACGAGATCACGAGGACCCCGCACCCCCACCACCATCGCCGGCCGAGAGGAGAGCCACCGCCGCCTCCAGCCTACGCGCCACCACCTCCGGTGGCCGGCGTGGCCGAGCGGTTCGAGGGCAGCCCCCTCTCCCTCGATCAATCCATCCCTTGGGGCCGATCATGGGGTTGATCGATCCCCGGAATCCTCCCTCTCATCGTCTCCTCCTTCACATGTCTTCTTCTCCGGCGGTCGTTTCGGCATCGAACCAACGTAAATAAATTACAAATTTATTACTACGCTATCCGGTATCGATTTTCATACAATTTCCGGAAAAATAAGAACAAGCATTCACCACACAAAAATGAATATAGACATCACCGAGAGTTTAATAATCAAGAACATTATTATGGAAATTAATTAACATAATTAAATCTAGCCATAATAATCGGAAACCCTGCAAGGTAGAACAATTTATCGAAAAATACCGTGAACGAAAACCAACGCTCTGATACCAATTGTTGGAAATTGACATCCCGGAGTCGTCGGTAAACGCGGAATTGACAACTCCGATCGAAATCCCGGTTGCCGGAACAACCCGCCACGAACCACGACGAAGCCGGGCTCAACCAAACCCTAATCGCGGGCGAACCCAATGCTGTTCGGTCGAGCCCTCGCGTGGGCTCGTGGCTGTTCAAGGCAGCCGCCTAGGGCTACTCGTATAAGCCCGCTAATCGCGCCGGGAACCCTCGCGGAACACCTCAATCGAGCCCTAGCAACGGCTTGAACCGCTGCTGCCCGATCGAGGCGTGCGCACGCCACCGGGCGCGCGCTAGGGTTCTGCCCATAGCAGCCCCGTGCGTGACTCGCATGGCACCGCAAGTCCGCTGCGGGAAAAACCCGCAGCTCGCTGCCAGCAGCAAGAGGCGCCCGCCAGCCTGCCGGGCGGCCGCTCGCAACCACCACCAGGCGGGCGCCTGCCTCCCCAGGCAGCGGGTGCGCGCGATCCTTGCCGCCGGGTCGCTCCAGCCGCGGCGGTCCGGTGATCCTCGATCACCACCGCTCGGCTCGACCCCGGTGAGGATCCCAAACCTCGGATCTTGGTTCACGATATTTTTACGATAATTAAACGATAAAATCATAAAGAGGGTTTTACGATTTACCTCGTTCTCGTTGTTCGGAAAAACGAAGAACTCAATTTGAAGACCTTGAGATCTTTCCACGTATTCCTTGCACTAGCACGAACGTCGTGTGGGCGACGATCTTCTGAACTCCATAGATCTCCCTCTCTACTTTCTCTCTCTAGAATTGTTATCCTCAAGTTATGAGAATAGAGAAGACCATGTAGTGCTTTTATAGGCTACGTAGGGGATCTTAAGGAGGTGGAATATTGGGCTTCCAATATTAATGATTAAATTGAGACAAAGCCCAAATCTATTAATCCCATTAATATTAATTAATTTATTTTCCACTATATAAATTAATTGCACTCTCAATATTAAACCATATTATATCAAATAATATTTCTCCTGTATTATTATTTATTCCGTGCGTTTACGATAGAAATGTCCATGAATAAATTATATTTATTGCTAATTAATTTATTCATCTCTTGTAATCGAGAATAGTACCATTCAACCTTAATTATTATGCGGAACAAATCCACCTGCAGGGTTTACATAATAATTCCTTTTGAACTCATCTCGGGGACATTATCAACCCTTATCGGGACACACTTTCCCATCAAGAATTCACAGCATGTCATACATAAAATACAGTGACCCAACTTTACCGGTAATTGACCCAATATTCTAATTGGTCAATTCCTTTGGAAAATCAAAGTCACTAATATTAAATGCACACACCTGCAATAATATCAGGGATTAAGAATAAAATACACTGAGACTTAAATCGATTATCTAAGGCAATCCTAATCGATAAATCTCAAGCGATCCGCCCAATACACCAAGTGTACAAGTATGATAAAATAATTAAGAAAAATTATTTTCTCTCTCATACAACGACTATACTGATGGATTGGTCGTTGTCCATCTAGGTCGTGAGCAACTGTTCGATTATATACGAGTAACCGATAGTATGATCTTCCGTGTGACATCGCACACCATACTAACTACAACGTATATAATCTAGGACTATAATTTGCATATATTTAATTATAAATAATTAAACGCAAATAATTGTTTATTTAATTAAATAGATTAATGGCAATGGATCGGGAGTTAATATCACTTAAATCTAGACATTAAGTATACAACTCCATCACTGTCGTAGTGATTTACCTGAGTTTGTCAGAAAAGAACACTGCTGTATAGCACCGAGATCGAAACGATCTAAGTTTCCGGCTCAGATCGATAATTAATCCCCGCGAAAACTGATGCCCCTGAGTCCAATTTAAAACAGGAGTGTTCTCATAAACGATATTCTGAATCATTCTGCTCCGGTCACACATGTCCCACGTGCACAGTCTGTTATAACACTCGACAATTCTTCTTGCCAAAGCTCAAGCAATTCACATTCATACTAAATAAGTAAATAAATAAATAATTGAGAGAGTCCTACCGAACAAAAATGGAATTTTTTCCTTCACATTCGGTGGTGAGGGGGGAAGGAGCAATTGAAGGCCTACAAAATAAGATCATATAAAATTGCAAATTTATTAACAACCGGGTATCAATTATCCGGGTAGATGCAAATGATCCTCCTGATCCTTAATATGACTGACAACATGATTAGGGATATTGAATGCGAAAGATACTCATGGTGTTTTATATCTAGTTGATTTGACCCGTGCGTTGCATGAGGAGGTTAATTGTAGTTTATCTGTATTTATGATTTTTTTGATAAATATATTTTTAGGCCTATATATATACACATATATACAACCTTGGTATTTTTTTTGTAACTACACTTTGGAATTCACTACACTTACGCTTTCATTGGTCACTTAAATCATATAATCCGTGCGTGTTAATAATAAATGATGAATGATTGTATAATTAATAAGATTGAATGGTTGAATAATTATTTTAGTTTTTATTTCAATTATCTCACTTTTTAATTTTTGTTATCATTTGTGTTAATAATTATAAGGAAAAAAAATTTAAAATTTATGTAAACTGCGAATTATATAATATTTAGTAGTTGTATATTTAATGAGATAAAATTATTAAATATTTTTTTTTGTATTTTAACTATCTCAAATAAAAATTTAAATGTTCATATATTTTATAATTTATATATTTTTTTATTATTCATTAATATAAATTGAAATAAACAAATATATGATAAAATTATACATTCCCAACAAATAATTCTATGAAGATTTATGTTATTTTTAATTAACAAAAGATTTTTTTATAGCACGTCAAATTTTATATAGTCATATGATAATAAATTTTATAAACTTGAATCATATTTCATTGAAACAGAATAATATTATTAATAAATATATATAGTTTCAAAAAATAATTCTTGTGCAAACTATGCTTCTAAACTCGACATGCATTTTAATACGACTCAATATTTATTAAAATGAAAAGACTCTTCTCGTTTAAAATAGCTCATTTGTTTGAAAAGCATACCATATTCAAAATGAAAATAAAAAATACATTAAATATAATAAATTTTCATTACAAATTTTGGAATATCTCCTTGTAAACCACATTAGTGGTCCCATTCATGAGGTTGACATTGTCATCGCAATATAACAATTACAATCATGCACTGTTAGTGGCTCTTGAAACTGTTAGTGTGTAAATATCGATCGTCTAAAAAACAAAGGATTTAACTCGTGTGAATTATAAAGAATGAATAATAGTATTGTTAACAAAATTAGATTGTTAAATAATTATTTTGTTTGTATATTAAGTTTTATGATACTCATTGCTTTTATAATGATACACCAAAAAAAACTTAAAACATTTTTCCATAATATTTAACAACGTTTTTAATTAAATTCTTAAAACATATAACATGTTTAAATTATAAAAAGACGAATGATTACAAATTTCGTAATATCTCTTTGTAACCACATTAGAGGTCTCATTCGTGATGTTCACATTCTCATCGCAAAATAACAATTTCAATCTTTCTTTGTTAGTAACTCTTGAAACTGCAACATACAACTGATCGTGTGTAAAAACCGATTGTCTCAAAAGAATCCCTACTTTTGATAACGATTGTCACTAACTTTTATTAATGGTTACAACATACGATATTATAATAGAGAATTGTTGACGTTGAAAGTGAAATGACAATCTTAAATCAGAGGGAATAAGTGGCAACTTGAGAATGTAAACAATTTCATCTTTGTTTTCGCCACTTAAGACATTCGCCTCAATAACGTAAGTTCCCAGTTTTGAATTTAAATTGATTTAGAAAATAAAAAAAAATATGTCTTTAAGTGTTATCTAATTATAATTTTCGACGTTTTCATTGAACGCTTGAAAAATATAACTCGTGTGAATAATAGATGGTGAATACTTGTATAATTAATATCATTAAATTAAATTGGTGAATATTTATTTTATATGTGTTTCAATTAATTACATTTTTAATTTGTTTATTAATTTATTTATAAAAAAATAATATTAAGCAAAATTATGTTGATAAATGTAAACAAAATGGTACATGACAACAAAATGTAAGATTTATTAAATAATTATAAAAATTAAATGAATAAAAAATAAAAAAATAAGGATTTATTAACTTATTTGTATTAATAATGATAAAAAAATTAAAAATAAAATATGTTTAAAGTGTTTTTAAAAATCTATTAATATTAAATATATTATCAAACACACGCATACACAGAGTCAATAATACACTAACAAATTAACCAAATTCAGATAACAATTCACTATTTCAACTGAAACAAATAACAAATCTAAAACAAAACATACGAAATTAAATATCAACAAAACATATGAAATTAAAAATCAATATTTTCTTATACGTTAGACGTGCACCATTTTTTTTCTCTGTTCGTTAATAAAACATATAAATTTTATATTTATTAGCATAAAAAAGTCTAAAAAGGTAAAAGCAAAAATTGTTAATTGAAATATTTAAAATTGGCGTATTGTTTGATCAAATTAAAATATTTAAAATTCCTTTTATATTAAACATGAAATATTTTTTAAAAGCATATTGAAACAAAAAAAGAATTAAAAATACAAAAAAACTAATATTAGTGTCATTACATAAGCCCGCAGTGTGATCGATATTACCAATCGAGTGTCATTACATAAGCCCGCAGTGTCATCGATATTTTTTAACATAATTTACACCCTAACCTACAAAAATGGCAATTATTAGTGTTGTTTAACTAAAATTACAATGTTATAAAAACAGCAAAAAGTAACAAAAACATATTAATTTTTTGTATCAACTTAATTTTAAATATAATTTGGAAAGAAAACAAATGAATGCTATTAAATTTATATGTTTGTGTATATAATTATATATATTAGATTATATAAAATTTCAATAGAAATATATTTTGTATATTAACAGGGAGACCATAAAACACAATCATTATTATACAATAATTATCATACAACTGTAACATACACCTGCTCGTGCGTAAGTAAATAACGATTGTCTCAAAAAAATCCTCATTTTTGATAAAGATTGTCTCTGACTCATTGCATACGATATCATAATAGCGAATTGTCGACGTTGAAAGCGAAATTGTAACAACCGCAAAATTTAAATATATTAATTAATTAATTTGGGGCTCAATTAATTAACCATATGAGATAATTATACTATGCATAAGTTTGAATTATTTGAAGTTCATGTTAATTTTCATGTTGAGTCATATTTTGCACTTTAATTCACGATTAATTTCATTTAGTATTTAAGTCATATAGATATCCTCAAATTCTAATAATCTTATGAACACTATTTTATAAGTATATTATTATTATTATTATTATTATTATTATAATTATCATTATTATTATTATAATAATTATTATTATTATTATGTTGGGCTATTAGTTTAATTAGAATGTAACTAAACAGCATACATTATTTAGTCTGACTACATTTTAATTAAACCATATGGTATATCCCTAACAAAACTCTAGCTACGTTTAGGAAATATATAAATACTATTCATGTTCCTACTTTACAATCAAACCCTAAAAGAAATTATTATATCTTCAGCCACCAACCCTCATCTCTCTTTCCACGACCATCAAACTCTTTGTATTCAATAACCCAATATTATATTTATTCCGATCATCCATCTCACCCGAACTCCGTTCGAGAACCATGGTCCCAATCTCTTGTCCTCGAGTGTTTCGCCCGATGAGAAGCCGACAAAGCCCACCAGTGGAGCCACCTCCAAGATGATGTCCACAGTCGAGCCTCACTCTTCTTCTCTATGTACCGCGAATCTATGCCAAGATACTTTCGTCGGAAGGAAGGCCCCGAATTCCCCTTGCGCCACTGCGCGAGACGTCCTGCCGAAGCCACTTTGTCACGGCCGCCGATGGTGTTGCTCTTCAAATTGGAAACCCTTGCTCGTTCGATTCTTTACGACATCGATGCTGTGAGATTCACTGATTGAAGATCTCTTGCAACTCCGACTGAAGACCACCGAAGCGAAATCGAAGCGAGACGGGAATGTGGCGGCGATAGTAGTAGCAGCGTTTATTTTAAAGATATTATTTTTCTTTTATGCTTTCCGCTTTTGAAACTTCATACTTGAGTATTTTATTTAAATTTGACTATTGAGGGTTATTATTTTTAGTTAAAGATTTTATTATGAAAAAGTACTTTTGACATTGTAAATGTTGATTTTGGCGACAACGTATTTTTGTACTTGTGTTTTTGTGGTTGTGTTTTTGATTTCAGGATTACAGGATAAAAATCCGAAGTCAAGAATCAAGTGCGTGGAAACGGAGACTCAAGTCTCCGCTTTTGTTGATATGAAGAAACAGCGACTGCTGTCGCCGCTTTGGGTGCTTGACAAAGAAACGGCGACTGGAGTCGCCGAAATGGATGTAGCATGAAAACGGCGACTCTAGTCGCCACTTTTGGATTTGCTTGGAAACGGCGACAACTGTCGCCGCTTTTGTTGTTGCGTGGAAACGGCGACCCGAGTCGCTGGATTTGGGGATTTGAAGAAACGGCAACTGTTGTCGCCGCTTTTTGTTGTTGCACAGAAACGGCGACTCCAGTCGCCACTTTTGGTGCATGATTTATTTCCAGCGACTGGAGTCGCTGGTTTGAGGAAATAGAGATTGCATTCGCCGGTTTTGAGACATGCTTTGAAAACGGCGACTCTCGCCCTTGACACATTTCCGGAGAATGCAGTCGCCGGTTTTGTGTTACATGAAAAAACGGCGACTCAAGGTTTTTGTGTTTTGATTTTAAGACTAAGTACTTACAACGTGATTTCTTTCACCAGGTACTCAGTTCGAGGAAATGAAGAATTGTTCCAAGTTTGCAACTTCAACAATATCGACGACCATGAAGACGATGAAATTCTGAGGCTTCAACACTTAGAGATTTTCACAAGAAATTGAAGATGAAGAATTGAGATCGATGGAGTCAAGATTGAAATTGAAGTTTGATTTTGAAATTGAAGATTCAAGATTCGAAGATTCAAGAATCGAAGATTCAAGATTCCAAGATTCAAGAATCCAAGTTCTACAATGATGATGTCATCTATGGAAAAGTGACATAGACCAAGCATGCGACGAATGAGAACGTGCCACGTCATCACTCTCACATGTGCGGCTCTACTATAAATACCCATGGATGTTCATTTCATCTTTTGCCGATTTTGAGAGAACGAAATCTGATTTTTAGAATTGTAGTCAAGCTTCGAGTTTGTGTAGTAGCTTTTGCGCCTTGTGCCAAGATTAGAGTTAGGAGATTTAGCTCTAGGTACTCATGTGCTAGATTGCAAGTTAGTGGGAGTTGTTGCGACACTCGGAAAACTTCTTGTAATCGTTTTGCCTACCATACTCTTCAAGTGTAATAGTTTAGTTTTGTTGATCAATGAAATGAAAACTATTACATAACTTTGTCTCCACTTTTTATTCTACAAATTGTGTGAGTGTTTACTTTGACGCAAGCTGCTGTCTGTGTGTTCAAGACCAATTTCACGAAAAAATTGGTATCCTACGCTGAAGGCATAATTTCAATTGGTATCAGAGCGGGACGTCATACGTACAAGACGTGATCCGTAACTTGACTTCATATTTCCGCTAAAATGGAGTCGCCAATGTTTGTCCAGAAACCGATTATGCTTACTCATCAGAACTACTCTAACTGGAAAGCTAAAGTTTCAGCTAGAATTAAGGGCCTTGACTCTAGATCTTGGATGGCAGTGTTAGAAGGATGGGAACGCCCATATACTGAAGACGCAGATGGCGTAAGAACTCCGAAACCGGAACGCAGTTGGACAAGAGAAGAGCATGACTTGTCTACGGCAAACAGCAAAGCTCTTCTGATTATTTGTGAATGGCTGGACCTCAGTATGTATCAGTTGGTCAAAAATTGCACATCTGCCAGAGATGCATGGGAGACCCTACAAAGAACATGTGAGGGAAGTCATGCAGTTAAGCGATCCAAAATCCGAACTATCACGGCTCAATTCCATCAACTTAGGATGAGAGAAGATGAAGACATCAATGATTACTTGGACAAGATCATGAGATATGTCAACGAAGCTTTTGAACTGGGAGAAATCTTTCCTGCTCCCATGGTCTATGAGAAAGTTTTATCCAGTGTGAGCACTAGATTTGAAAGCAAGGTGCTGACTATCGAAGCTCGCAACGACGAAAACCAAAACTGGGATTATGCTGACTTGATGGCTGATCTGAGAAACTATGACTTAACTCTCAAAGTTCGAAGCAACCCAGATATGTCGCTTGTCTACGAACCAATGACTGCTCTAAAAATTTCTGAGAAGGGTAAGAGTTCTAGAAGTCCAAAACCTCAGAAAACTTTTTCGAGAAATGAGAAGTCTGAATGTAGTTTCTCAGCTGATGTGAATGAATCTGATGACGATGAAGCAGAGGACATTGAACGTTTGATGAACTCAAATAATCCGGACAAACTTGCTGCACTGACTGAAATCGTCACTTATCTTGTGAAGCAAGAGTTTAAGAGAAAGAATCGAGCTCGAAATTTTCGAAATTTTCAGAAAAATTCTAACTCATTTCAGAGAAACTCTGACAACCGAAAACAAACTTCATTCTCTGACAAAAAATTTAAGGAGACAAAACTATCTCCATATTCATCAACTAGCAAGGATGTTTCTAAAATGCAGTGTTTTGAATGTAAGGGATTTGGACATGTCAAAAATGAGTGCCCCAACTTGCATCGCAAAAAGAAACTGCCGGTGAGCTATGATGTTTTCGATGATGAAAATGTAATCTCAGAAAGCGAGGAGTCTGAGAATTAAAATTTTGACAACGAGGAGGACAACGCTCTAGTTGTCACTTTTGGTGAAAACTTTGACCTCTAAAACGTGGAAGTTGAGAACTTTGTTTTTGATGGGTTTCTGAAAGATACTGCAACTGCAGACAACATCTTTAATATAGCTTCAGCAAACCGAAACTTCTGTGATGATGATATTTTCTCGGATGTTGAATCCGTGTCTGAGACTGAAGAGATAGTGAAGACATCAGAAGTATCTCCAACTGAAGATGTATGTGTTGAGTTACTCACTCTAAGAGAGAGTCTTTCTGAACTCAAAACTGTTTATGATACTGCTATCACTGAGAATAGCACTCTGGAAGTGTCTCTGAAAGTTCTTACAGAATCTTGTAATGAACTCTCGACTGCTAACCGAAAGATGTATGATGACGCAGTTGAATTAAAAAACTCAGTTGAGAAGACAAAGGATGAAAAACAAAGGTTGAATAATTCTCTAACAATTCTGAAGATCAAGTTTGATACTCTCTTCGAAGAAAAACATAAATACTACAAAGAGGTTGTTGAACTGAGAGAATCTTCTGAGAAGTCGAATTCTGAAAATTCGAAACTAAAAGCTCTCCTGAAAAAGGAAACTGCAGAAATTAAGAAACTTCAAATTTTGTTCAAAAACTCCGATGCTGAGAATGATGAACTAAAGTCATCCCTTCTGAAAGCTCAGACTGACCTTGCCATGACAGACAATGAACGCTACGTTTTGAAGGAAAAACTTCACATGACTGACGAACTTTTGAGGAAGATGAATACGAATTCTTCTGTGTTTGATAATGCTGCGTCCTACATGAATCCTAATCGCTATGGACTCGGGTTTCAAAAAGTTTTTGAGTCTATTTACTCTACACCTGAGAAGAAAGATGTGACTTTTGTCAAAGCATCCAACGATCAGCCAGAGGATAAAAATAAGGATGACGCCGAATCATCCAAACGGAAGGACATTGCCGAAGGGAAGAAGATTGCTAAGTCTCCTGAATCTAAACCGCAAAAGTCGGTCTCGACCTCAAACTCTAAATCTGAGACACTACAATCTGAGACATATCAATTCCCTAAAAATATTGTTAAACATCCTCGTGGCATCTTGCCATATGATAAAACGTTGCTGAAAAAGTTGGATGAACTTCAGAACATAAAATTGAACAGGAAAACTCTTCACTCTAAAAATGCCTTGGTCAGGACACCTGTGAAAGTTGAAGCTCGTCAAAAACGAGAATATGTCTGTCACTACTGCAATGTGCATGGACACATAAGACCATTTTGCTACAAGCTTAAAGCTGACATGAACCGTGAGTTGATGACTAAGGATGACAAATCACAAATATCTCAAAAGCTGAAAGTTGAGAAAAATATGACAAACTCACGAAATACTAATGTGAAGAAGGTTGCTAAGGACTTGAAGAAACACATTTCTCCAATCTTGAAAACTAAGACAAATTTGAAGACTGTGACTGAGAGAAATGTACAACCTTCAAATGACAAGAAGAAATGGGTGCCTAAGTCTCCAAAGAGTAAAGTTGAACTTAACTCTAACTCCGTAAAAGTCAGTTGGCAACCGAGAGAACTCATTTTCTGCAATGTTGCACTAAATGCTTCTGAGACTGGAACCAAAGGAATTTGGTATTTTGATAGTGGCTGTTCCCGCCATATGACTGGCACGAAAAAGTTTCTAAAAAATTACGAGCCTATGACTGGAGCTCCCGTAGTGTTTGGAGGGGGAGCGAAAGGCGTCGTAAAGGGAAAGGGGACTCTACAAATCAAAGGTTTACCTCCTATCAGAAATGTAGTCCATGTAAAGGGACTTGTTGCAAATCTTATCTCCATCAGTCAACTGTGCGATGAAGGACTGAATGTGAGTTTTGATAAGGAGTCGTGCAGAGTTTTTGATGGTGAAGGAAAGTGTATAATGGAAGGTCCACGAGCTAAAAATAATTGCTATACAACTGAGTATAGTTGTTTTTCTGTGACCGTTCCTGATGAAGTTGATTTGTGGCATCAACGACTTGGCCACACTGGCACTCGAAACCTGAGTAAACTGGTTAAGGGGGAGATAGTTCGAGGAATCTCTCAACTCCCCAAAATTGAAAAACGAGTGTGTGGTGACTGTAAAAAAAGCAAGCTTTTAAGAAACTTCAACGGGAGATCCAACAATGGGGAGGACTTGGTGATGTTGGAGCCCCCGATGCAAGTTTAAAAGATACGTTTATTCTGAAGATGGTCAGGGATGCGATTCAGGAAGCTCATTCGCAGCTGTCCAAAAGAAAACTCATAGAAGTTGTGAGTGATGATGGCTAGAAAACGGACGACGATATCTTTGTTGGTGTGTTTGATATTCGTGAAAAAGGAAAGAAGAAAATGGAGGATACTACAAATCCAGAGGCGTCGTTCGCGATGCCGTCTGATGGTCTGAGAGACGAAGATGATGTCAATGTTGTGGACGTTGATGATAATGCTGGTGATGGTTTGGGTGAACGAGAGATTTTCGGTGATCCGGAAACCGAGTCGGACGAAAGTGATGACTCTAGCTCAGACGATGGCTTCAGCTACGAAGATGATGAAGAGGAGACAATCGGAAGTCCGGAACGTGATCCATCTCCCACAGCCTCGCCAGAAGACTGAAGTTCATTGTTCAAGTTTTTTTAATTTCTGTTTTTTGTTTAACTCCTGAACTCGTGTTTTTTGTTTTGTTTATGCATGCATCAAACTCTGGATTCGTTCATGCATTGGTTTTTCATATTTCTCTATCTCTGGATATTTGGTTTGATTTGGATTTTTATCTAAGTATTATCTCTTGGTTTGAAATTGTTGGCTAAGTTTTTTTTTTATGGTTTTCATTGATTGTATGATTGATGTTTTCCATCTTTTTACTTAGTTTGTTTTTCTTGAATGATTTATTAGATTGAGGGGGAGATACTTCTATCTCTTTTTACTTAACTTTGTTTTTATGAGTTGTGCCAAAAGGGGGAGATTGTAAAAGTTGATTTTGGCGACAGCGTATTTTTGTACTTGTGTTTTTGTGGTTGTGTTTTTGATTTTAGGATTACAGGATAAAAATCCGAAGTCAAGAATCAAGTGCGTGGAAACGGAGACTCAAGTCTCCGCTTTTGGTGATATGAAGAAACGGCAACTGCTGTCGCCGCTTTGGGTGCTTGACAAAGAAACGGCGACTGGAGTCGCCGAAATGGATGTAGCATGAAAACGGCGACTCTAGTCGCCACTTTTGGATTTGCTTGGAAACGGCGACAACTGTCGCCGCTTTTGTTGTTGCGTGGAAACGGCGACCCGATTCGCTGGATTTGGGGATTTGAAGAAACGGCGACTGTTGTCGCCGCTTTTTGTTGTTGCACAGAAACGGCGACTCCAGTCGCCACTTTTGGTGCATGATTTATTTCCAGCGACTGGAGTCGCTGGTTTGAGGAAATAGAGATTGCATTCGCCGGTTTTGAGACATGCTTTGAAAACGGCGACTCTCGCCCTTGACACATTTCCGGAGAATGCAGTCGCCGGTTTTGTGTTACATGAAAAAACGGCGACTCAAGGTTTTTGTGTTTTGATTTTAAGACTAAGTACTTACAACGTGATTTCTTTCACCAGGTACTCAGTTCGAGGAAATGAAGAATTGTTCCAAGTTTGCAACTTCAACAATATCGACGACCATGAAGACGATGAAATTCTGAGGCTTCAACACTTAGAGATTTTCACAAGAAATTGAAGATGAAGAATTGAGATCGATGGAGTCAAGATTGAAATTGAAGTTTGATTTTGAAATTGAAGATTCAAGATTCGAAGATTCAAGAATCGAAGATTCAAGATTCCAAGATTCAAGAATCCAAGTTCTACAATGATGATGTCATCTATGGAAAAGTGACATAGACCAAGCATGCGACGAATGAGAACGTGCCACGTCATCACTCTCACATGTGCGGCTCTACTTTAAATACCCATGGATGTTCATTTCATCTTTTGACGATTTTGAGAGAACGAAATCTGATTTTTAGAATCGTAGTCGAGCTTCGAGTTTGTGTAGTAGCTTTTGCGCCTTGTGCCAAGATTAGAGTTGTTGCGACACTCGGGAAACTTCTTGTAATCGTTTTGCCTACCATACTCTTCAAGTGTAATAGTTTAGTTTTGTTGATCAATGAAATGAAAACTATTACATAACTTTGTCTCCACTTTTTATTCTACAAATTGTGTGAGTGTTTACTTTGACGCAAGCTGCTGTCTGTGTGTTCAAGACCAATTTCACGAAAAAATTGGTATCCTACGCTGAAGGCATAATTTCAGACATTTTGTTATTTTAAATACTACAATTTCTTTTGAAAAATAAGAAAATCCTCTTTAGTTTATTTTATGAAAAAATGGGATGTTACAACTTGGTATCAGAGCATTGCGGTCCTCTTTATGGACCTAAAATGGTTTTAAAAATTAGCTATTATCGTCCACCTCTGCTCGCTCGCGCCGATTTCGTAAGTAAGTGCATTTTACATTCATGACATTTCATTTAAGTTGCATGTCTAGTTTCATGATTCTGAGGTGGCATGCATATTATGTTCATGATTTTCAAAAAAAAAATGCATATCAAGTTCATGTTTTTCAATTAAGATGCATGTTAGTCTCATTATATTTCAAGAAAATTGCACGTCATGTTCAAGCTTTTCAAGTAAGATGCATACTAAGCTTATAGTTTTCAAATTCATGATTTTTCAAGTGCATTGCATGTTCAAGTTTCCAAGTGAAAATTTTATGTTGCTTAAATTGCGCACTTTATTTATGTTCAAGTTCAAGTTCAAGTTAATGTTAAAATTCAAGTTCATGATTATTATGTCAAGATGTGCGCAATTTATTGCAAAAATATGATTTATATGTTTCAAAAAAAAAATAGTTACATGATGCATGATTTACAAAAAAATAAATAAAAATTATATGATTATATGTATACAAATATTAAGTTAATTGTGGCCTTAGGAACTTAAAATGGTTAAAAATAATGATATATATATCTTGTGGTTAACCTACGGTGATAATAAAGACATTATATAGAACTAAGTTGCTGAACTTATGGTGTTGCGTTGGACTTTGGATTTCATATCTACTAAGTATATTGCTCAAGTAAAATATGCACCTGTGACGTTGTAAGTTACTCTTTGGAGGTTAGTAAAGCCCCAAGTAAAATGAATGAGACCAATCGCCTATGTAAGAATGGAGTAGCGAACTATGGCACGTAAGGCCGTAAGAGTTGGTTTTGACGTATTAGAACGAAGTGCTTCGATGTCATAATAGAATTTGACTTTTCATTGGATAATCGTAATAGTATCTTACTTAGAGATAACGGTAATGATATTGAAGGAGGTGCACCGATTGCAGAGAGTTGAATCGACGCACATTTAAGAAAAAGTATCCACCATCCCAAAATTGACGATGTTTGTGATCAATTAAAAGGGGGAAGTTTGTTCTCGTAGATTGACTTAAGGTCGGGATATCACCAGGACTGAGTTGATATCTCAAAGTCAGCTTTCTGAACTAAACAGATTGTGATCATGTTCGTTGATGAAATATTGTTGTACTCGAAGAAGGGGATTAACTCAAGAAACATTTGAGGTTTTCTTTTGAGACATTTGCTGGAAATCGATATCCCGGGCCATTAAAATTTGCGGAAAATAAAAACCCTACCGAAATCCTCGATCGTCGGAGATCCGAACACGAACCATCGTACGAGCCGGAGCTCAACCGAGCACCACCACGGTCCGCCCGTGGTGCCCAGCCGAGCCCCCGCACGAGGCTCGCGATCATCTCGCGATGATCGCTGGGATGCCTCACGGCATCCCCGGGGCTGCTCGTAGCAGCCCCCGCAGCGAGTCGCTGACTCGCTGCCCCAGCGAGGGCGTCGCCCTCGCACGACCGCTGCGGGTGAACCCGTAGCTCATGCGAGGCGGCTACGGGTGACCCCGCAGCACCCCGCGATCGATCCTCGTGATCGATCGCACCCCTCGGCTCCAGCCGAGGGTTCCTCGCGTTCCGGCGGTCCGAACCCTAGGGTTCGGCCGCCCCTCTCGATCCCGACGGGGATCTCGAATCCCCGTATCCCGGTCTCGACGTTTTCCCGGATCGTGCGTTCATGTATGTATCACAATCTATTCACATAAAATCATAGAAGAGAGTATATGATTTTACCTTTTGATTCGTTGTGCGGAGAAATGAAATCAAGATGATGACCTTACGATCTTCCTACGTATTCCTTGCACTAGCTTGAACGTCGGGTGGGCGACGATCCTCCAAGCTTATGGATCCTCTTCTCTCTCTCTCTACTTTCTCTCTCTAGAAGAATTATGATCTTCAAGTTATGATGTTGTGTTGTAGAAGAGAAGACCATGTAGTGCTTTTATAGGCTACGTAGGGGATCTAAAGGAGGTGGAATATTGGGCTTCCAATATTAATGATTAAATTGAGCCCAAGCCCAAATCTATTAATCTCCCATTAATATTAATTAATTTATTTTCCACTATATAAATTAATTGCACTCCCAATATTAAACAATATTATATCAAATAATATTTCTCCGGTAGTATTATTTATTCCGTGTATTTAAGATTTAAATATCCATGAATAAAATTAATTTATTGCTAATTAATTTATTCATCTCTTGAATCCGAGACTAGTACCATTCATCCTTAATTATTGTGCGGAACGAATCCACTCATGAGGTTTACACAATAATTCCTTATGAACTCATCTCGGGGATATTATCAACCCTTCCGGGATACAGTTTCCCGTCAAGTATTCACGGCATGCCATATATAAAATATAGTGACCCAACTTAACCGGTAATTAACCCAATAATTAAATCGGTTAATTCCTTTGGAAAATCAAAGTCACATATATTAAATATACACACCCGCAATAGTATCGGGGATTAAGAATAAAATACTCTGAGACTTGAATCGATTATCTCAAGGCAATCCTAATCGATAAATCTCAAGCGATCCGCCAAATACACCAAGTGTACAAGTGTGATAAAATAATTAAGATAAATTATTTTCTCTCTCACACAACGACTATACCGATGGATTGGTCCGTGTCCATCTAGGTCGTGAGCAACCGTTCGATTAAATACGAGTAACCGATAGTATGATCTTCTGTGTGACGTCGCACACCATACTAACTACAACGTATATAATCCAGGACTATATTTTGCATATATTTAATTATCAATAATTAAATGCAAACAATTGTTTATTAATTTAATAGATTAAATGCTATGACCGGGATTTTACCGTTACTTAAATCTAGACATTAAGTACACAACTCCAACAACATTGAGCATAGAGAAGTTTATGCGAAAATCTCGAAGTGTGATTATTGGCTAAATAATGTTTGATTTTTCGAGCATGCTATTATGGCTCTGTAGAATCCTAATTAATCCTTCAAAGATTGAAGAGGTCAATCAATTGTCCACCCTAGAATGTTAAAGAGAAACGTAACTTCTTGAGTTTCGAGGATTGCTATCGGAGATTCATTGAAGGTGTTTCAAAGTTAGAAAAACCGATGACATAGTTGAAGAGAATAGTTTTTCTGAAACTCAAGAGGAAGTTGACTTACAACTAGTCGCTTTAATCCTCGTATGGATTGAAGTGCAATATATATACATTTCTTATAAGAGTTGAAGTATATTTTCGCACAAAAGAAGTTGTATCTTTAAACAAGGTGGTTATAACTCGTCAAAGATTATGATTGTTCAATTCATTATCATCTTGGAAAGGCTAACGTAGTGGAAAAATTCTTAAGTTGAAAGGTCCCAGACTATGTGGCAAGATTGTTGACTAATCAAGAGAAACTTAAGAAAGAGTTTGAGAATTTGAGAAGCAAAGTGATTTCTCACTCGAACAGTATGAGAGCGATGTTTTGTGCTTTGAAGATTCATCCTACTCTGCTGGAAATAATAAAATAAGCTCAAGAGAATGATGGTTCCCTGTTATAGATAAGGACTTAAGTTCGTGAACAGAACATTGAGAGTTTTTCCGAAACGAACTGAGTCCTAGTATTTAATAAAAGGTTGTGTATACCAAAAGACAAAATCAGCTCGAGGAAAGGAATATTAGAAGAAGCACATTGTACGTCTTAAATTGCTCATCCGGGAGGTACAAAGATGTATCACGACTTGAAAGAGTCATTATGGTGAAGAAGTATGAAAATAGACATACGAGTTATTTGTGCAAAAGTTTTTGGTGTGTTAGCAAGATAAAGTTGAACACCAACAACCTTCAAGTTTACTTAACCAAGTGGAAGTTCCCGAGTGGAAATCGAATCACGCTACCATCGATATCGCGACCAACTAGACGAAACAACCTTATTAAGGTAATCGTTGAACGAATAACATAGTATGCACATATTCTGTCGGGGAAGATGACCTTTAGTAGGAATCAGTTCGCACAATAGTACCTCCATAAGATAATGAGGTTTCACAGTACTCTAATATCAATTGTTCAATAGAGAGATCCAAAACTCACTTCAAGACTTGGGAGAAATTTTTGCGACGGGATGTGATGAGAACGAAGATAAAGTTTAATATCGCATGTTATCTTCAGATATACAGTCTCTCGAAAAGACAATATTATGAACATGAGGGAAATGTTAGAACATGTGTTTCAATCACGAACACTTACGAAAGCATAATGAGTTACCCTATTACGAGAGGTGTGAAATGATTTTTAGTAAGAAAATTCACATATTCAGAAATAACATGTCCTTAATATATATTACGTGAATACGCCATGTCGAGGGAAGATGCACTAGGGAGCACGAGTAAGAAACGAAGTCACTTTTTTTGGAATCCTTTACAAGAGGTATATAACGAATTTCGAGGACGAAATTTTTATAAGTAGGGTAGGTTGTAACAACCGCAAAATTTAAATATATTAATTAATTTATTTGGGGCCCAATTAATTAACCATATGAGATAATTATACTATGCATAAGTTTGAATTATTTGAAGTTCATGTTAATTTTCATGTTGAGTCATATTTTGCATTTTGATTTACGATTAATTTCATTTAGTATTTAAGTCATATAGATATCCTCAAATTCTAATAATCTTATGAACACTATTTTATAAGTATATTATTATTATTATTATTATTATTATTATTATTATTATTATTATTATTATTATAATTATCATTATTATTATTATAATAATAATAATTATTATTATTATGTTGGGCTATTAGTTTAATTAGACTGTAACTAAACAGCATACATTATTTCGTCTGACAACATTTTAATTAAACCATATGGTATATCCCGGAAAAGTCTACAGTTACACAAGGTGTACCGAGTTTTCGGTACACCGCCAATTAAAATTCGACAAGTGTTATTATCATATTAATTAATTAGTAAATAATAATTATATTATTACTAAAATACATTATTAATTAGGAATATAAATCTTAAAAATTTTTAAAAAAATTTGAAAAATACTATAAAAATAATCTTTCCTATTGAATAGATATTGTGAGAATATTAATATGGAAGTAAAATATTTTTGTAAAATTAATAAAATTTATTATAATAGATAAAAAATAATTAATATATCAATTAGATAAAAATAACAAGAAAATGATTTTATAAAAATTAATCAATTAATTGAATTATAGTTTAATTAATTTGTACGTAATATTTACTAAGTAAATAATTAATTAATTAAATAAATTACATTGAAAAATTAGTAAATTTAAAAATAATATCAATAGAATTAATTGAAATAATTAGTTAAAATAGATTGTATTGAAAATTGTTTTTCCTTAAAATTTAACAATTTAAGAATAAGATTATAAATTTTCAAATTCAATTCACAAATTGAATATATTGTAGAAAAGTCTTTTTTATGTAAAATAAATTTAATTTTGATGGTATTAATGCTACTCAATGATGATTTTTTTTATAATTTAACAAAAAATTAAAGTGATTTTTATAGTTTATTCTTAAATTTTGATCGTATACAATTAGATATATTTAAAAAATTTACTACATATGTAAATAATTATATGTGCATACATAAAATTATTTTTACAAAAATAAATGTATAAATAATCTCTATTTCAATTAAAAAATATAGCATTTTTTAATATGTGGCTTGAAATATAACTAAATTGTGATTTTTTTACTCTTGTAATATAATGTGAAAAAAAATCATATTTTAATTCTATTATACACATTTATATAAAAAATATATAATTTTACTACGATTTTTTTTTTAATTTTTTTTTAATTTTATACCTGAATGAGTAATATCAATTTTAATAAATATGTATGTTTTAAAATTTAATATGAATACACATTTAATATGTTAATTCTTTAATTCAATATGTTAGTTTTTTAATTTTGTGAAAAAAATAAATTATTATTATTTAACATTTTACAGTGAAATTTTTTGATAATTATATATACAAAAAAACATAAAATCTTACTTTGTATATAATTCAATCTTGTGTGACGTTAATTTAAATGTGTTAGTATCACGAATAATTAATAATGTGAATATTATTTATTTTTTAAACTTATGCTTTTTAACACATAATTAATCACTTAAAAACTTAAAAAATTATGTTTGCATAACACTGATACAATTGTCATAAAATATGAAATGTAAAAATAAACTTAACTAAAATCGTAAAATAAAATGGCTTTCTTAAATTTATTTTTTTTAAATATAATAAAATAAAACGCTCGATTAAATTAAATAAAAATAAATTCATTTAAATCTTATCAACTATTTTTATTTTCATTAAATATTTATTAATTTGATAAAAATATATTGACTAAAAAACCATTTATTAACATTATAATTTATTTAATAAATTAAGATTATTATTACGTTTCTATTTTATACTTAAATTTATAATTTAATTAATAGAATTAATCATTTAAAAAAATATTCTTACTTACAAATATATCATTCATTTTTTTTTTCACAATTTAATAAAAAATGTCATTCATTTTTTTTTTCACAATTTAATAAAAATTGTTGGTTTAGATGAGTTGGTTTTGATCATTACAACTTGATTAATTAATTCATTAATGTTAAAAAAAATCACTTAATAAAATCTATTTTCAACACATATTTTGAATATTATTTTATTTTTAATTTATCTTAATTATTAATCATGTAATGTTTTTAAATTAATTCTACAAAATTATGAATTTTTATAATAATTTAATTAATTATTTTTTACTTTATTTTTAATTTATCTTGATTATTGATTATGTAATGTTTTTAAATTAATATGAACTTCAACTAATAGAAATTAGTTATTTTTATTTTATTTTTTATTCACCATTATTATGTAATTTTTATAATTAAATTAAATGATTTTTTTATTAATTATACTTTATAAAAATAAAGTATGTTTTTTAAACTTTTATTTACGTTTTTTTATTTTTATTTACGTGTTTTAACAATTTAATATATGTGGAATATATATTAATTTGTTTTTATTTATTATTTTTATTATAGGGAAAAAATCTTATAAATTGTAGAGAATATTAAATATTTGGAAAGAATATTTGGAATGATTATATTGATTTTATTTCATATTTCAGAAGATTTTTGTGATTTATATTCCTAATTAATAATTCAATTTAATAATAATTTAAATACTATTTATTTAATTAATTAATGTAATAATGACACGTGTCGCTTTTTAATTGGCGGTGTACCGACGGCCCGGTACACCTTGTGTAACTGTATCATCTTCCATATATCCCTAACAAAACTCTAGCAACGTTTAGGAAATATATAAATACTATTCATGTTCCTACTTTACATTCAAACCCTAAAAGAAATTATTATATCTTCAGCCACCAACCCTCATCTCCTCTCTTTCCACGACCATCAAACTCTTTGTATTCAATAACCCAACACAGCTCTTTTGTGTTGTCCACATCTCTCTCCCTCTTAGTATACATGCGTCAAGAAGAAGAAGAAAGAGGTATTAAATTCAATTAGGGATTTCTCAATTTGATTCTTCTAATTATTTACTGCTGGCCAATTAATCTGGACCGGTAGTGCTTTATTCACTTTTAGCCAATTACATATTTCAAGTCCATCAGTGAACTCTTTAGGCCCTTATTATTCCCTTCAAAGCCAAACGCATTTAATTAAAACCCACTTCCATTTTGTCTTTAAAGCCTAAATTTTATATAAATATATTTAGCCTAACCCATCCCTTTAAGTTACGAGCCCATATTCATGCTTTCATCAGGTTACACTTTTAAAAACCAACCCCAATTCCTTAGTATATATATTGTTATTATATACGGGTGTTATATATACATATATTCATGTTACTACTATTATACTATAGGATTTATGGATATGGAGGATTAGGATTGCACGAGCATTCATTTATGCATTGTCAAGTCAAGTTCTGCATTGTCAAGGTAGGGATTACTAAAACCTTTTCTTTTACAGTTCATTTAATATATCGTATGTGTACTAGCTGTGTGATGGTTTATGAGGGATGATCTATTTATGTTATGTGCACATATTAGTCGCGCGACGCATGATTATGTTTGGTCAGGCGCATCATTTAAGGTGCCGAGGTAGTAATACCTTTGGGTCGTCCTACAGTACCGCATGATTGTGTTTAGGTCCGGTGCATCATTTAAGGTGCCGAGGTAGTAATATCTTTGGGTCGTCCCACAGTACCTCATGTTACGGCCAGGCGCGTCATTTAAGGCGCCGAGATTTAATTATCTTTGGGTCATCCCACAGGGTCAATGGTCTAAGTTATGGATTGTCCGGTGAATATCGTATTGTATATTTTATGAATTGTCTCCTTACTGAGTTGTTGATAACTCACCCCTTTAAAAATCCCATCTTTTCAGGTTAAGGGAAATCGGAGCGAGACGGGAATGTGGCGGCGATAGTAGTAGCAACGTTTATTTTAAAGATATTATTTTTCTTTTATGCTTTCCGCTTTTGAAACTTCATACTTGAGTATCTTATTTAAATTTGACTATTGAGGGTTATTATTTTTAGTTAAAGATTTTATTATGAAAAAGTCCTTTTGACATTTTGTTATTTTAAATACTACAATTTCTTTTGAAAAATAAGAAAATCCTCTTTAGTTTATTTTATGAAAAAATGGGATGTTACAGAAATGACAATCTTGAATCAGAGGGACTAAAGATCAGTGCATTTGGACTTATTCTCACTTTCAGTTCAGTTCAGACCTATTAAGTTCAGTTCAGTTCAAATTCATTAAGTTAAGTTAAGATAAGTTCAGTTAGTTCAGATTCACTAAGTTTAGTTTAGTCATTTTAATTTTTTTATACATATTTCAATATTTTAAAAATAAAATGAAATTGAAGTTAATTTCAGTTCAGTTCATACATATTAAGTTCAGTTCAATTTGTTTCAGTCCAACAGTACATGTCCTAAGAAGCAACCTCGGAATGTAAACAATGTCATCTTTGTTTTCGTCTTCTAAAACTTCGTCTCAATAAGATAAGTTCTCAGCTTTGTTATTACAAATCGAGTACCATTACATAAATTGACGGTATGATCGATATTTAGTATTAACATAATTAGGCTCAATTGAATGTTGTAACCCATTAGATCCCGAAAGAAGGTGATCATTAAAATATGTTATTGAAGAGTATTGTGGTTTAATTAATTAGTACTGTAATTAGTTGCAGTGCAAGTTGGAGAATATCTTGAGTATAGCCATGAAAAGATATTCGGTTGAGTGGGCATCGATGACGGGAGTCTGTATTTTCAGTTTGATGAGTTTTGCGTCTCTTTTTATTGAAACGAATGATTTCCAAAACTGATTCTGCAAAACAAATCTGTACAAATGTAAATTGCGGACAAAGGTTCAATAAAAACGAAAAATAGAAATTTGCTTTTTAGAAATCGAATAAATTAACCACATAATTAAATCGGGATAAAAAAACTCAAGTGGTGGAATCAGAAAGACAATTGTAAATTGTAAAAGACATGTATTTCCAGATGATGGGAAGAGAAATAGTATAGGAAAAGTGATAAACAGTAAAGATAATTAAAAATGAGTGTAATCCTTAAAATTATTTATATTTATGTGGTAAAAATCTACAAAAACATATTTAAAAGAAATAAAATTTTGTATTTATAATTTGATATAGAAAATAAAAAAAAAATTGTGAAGTGTTTTAACATAATGGAGTAATTTCTGACACTTTCATTGGTCACTTAAATCATATAAGTCGTATTTGTGAATAATAAAAGGTGAATGATTAGCAATTGAAGTTCAATTGTGGGTCATGTAGCTAATGAAGTTAAATGGTTGAATAATTGGCTTGTTTGTATATTTCAACGATCTCAATTCTCAATAGCTATTTTTATTAATTTATTTTTATTTAAAATTTGATATAGAAGATAAAAAAATTATTGAATCGTTTTAACATAATGGAGAAATTTCTTGAGGATGGATCACTTAAATCATATAACTCGTTCGTGTAAATAATAAAAAATGAATGATTATATAATTAATAAAAATAAATGGTTAAATATATTTTTTTGTTTTTATTTTAGTTATCTCACTTTTCAATTTTTGTTATTAAGTTATTTGTGTTAATAATTTTAATGAATATAAAAATAAAATAAAAAGTGTATGTAAACTGTGAATTATATAATTTATTAATTGTATATTTAATAAAATAAATTTGTTGAATAATTAGTTTATTTATATTTTAACTATCTCAAATAAAAGTTTAAATGGTTATATATTTTATAAGTTATCTTATTTGTTTTATTATTCATTAATATAAATTGACATAAACAAATATAAATTGTGGGTATTGGATGATCATATAGCTAAAGAAGTTAAACAGTTGAATAATTAAGTTAAGTTCATTTAGTTCAGATTTATTAAGTTTAGTTTAGTCATTTATTATATTTTTTTTAATATTACAATATTTTAAAATTAAAATGAAATTTAGTTAATTTCAGTTCAAGTTTAGATATATTAAGTTCAATTCAATTTGTTTAAGTTCAAAAATACATGTCCTAAGAGGCAACCTCGAAATGTAAATAATGTCATCTTTGTTTTCGTCTCCTATAACCTTAAGATAAGTTTCAGCTTTGTTATTACAAGTCGAGTACCATTACATAAATTAACGGTAAGATATTCAATGGCTTACTCGAGTAAGATATTCGTAGTAAGATAATTTTTAAAAAAATTATATTGCGTTCATAAAAAATAAAATTAGACTATAACCTTTATAGCTGAAAAAAGTAAAAAACAATTACACAAATAGGTAAAAAAAATTATATTGTTTTCATAATAAATAAAATTATATGCAAGAAAAAATAAAAAAAAACATTTAGACAAATAGGTAAAAAAAATTATATTCCGTTCATAATAAATAAAATTAGAATATAACTTGCTGAAAAAAAAACAATTAGACTAAAAAAATTATATTGCGTTCATAACAAATATAAAGTATACTAAATATGTTAGATTTAATTATCTGATTGAATATATTTATGCACGCATTATGAAGTTCCAAGAAATCGTTAATTAAGATATTTTTCAGATTACTTACGTGACAATTACAAAAAACAAGCATTCCAAAAATTAAGAAATCATTAATTAAGATATTTTTCAAGATCAAAATTAAGAAATCGTTAATTAAAATATTTTTCAAAATCTTAACAATTACAAAAACAACGTTAATGAATAGTAAACTATAAATCTCTAAAAAAAAGTAAAAACTTTTGTGGTAAATTAATGTATTTAAGTTTAAAATATAATGTATAGTTTAAAATATAATGTATATATATAGAAAATAAATTAATTCTTATTCTGATTGAAAATTTAAGAAAGCTATTGAATATATACTAACCACATTGTCCAAATTTATTTAAGTTAATATTCTTTAAATTAGTTTTCACTAAAATGGAAAGTTGGTTTTAATCTATAATAATTTTCTATAAAAAGAAATTTAATCTTAAATTAAAGTAGGAAATGTTTTTTTTAAGACGGATAATTAATAAGATAGAAAATAAAGATAGAAAATTTATAACAAATATATTACAAGCTAATACTATATTTTATTAAAATATATTAGGAATTACAAATAACAAATACATAAAAATTAAAAGGATAAATTATATCAATGGAATAAAATACTTTTGATCATCAATTATATTCTATACAATTTCCCTTAATAATATGTATTAACTCTTGAGTTTGATAACACTATTAATTGAACTTCTAACAAAATTATATGCAACAACTTTCTTCTGTCTTCCTTTTATTTTTTTGTTTTTCCCGAGCCATAAGAACAAACCTACAAATAAAAAAAAGTAATCACTCAAAATAATTATAAAAAAAACAAAAGTCACAAAAGAAGGAAAAACAAAGAAACGGTAAGCACCTGTTTATGAATAATGAAAAAAAGAAAAAACTTACCATGATGGTGAAAAAAAGAAAAAAAAAACTATAATGATAAAAAGAATAAATTTTATTAAAATTGAACAAAAAATTGAATACAATATTGTTAAGTAATTAGTAAGAAAACGCAAAATACTTTAATCATTAATCATATAATAAAAATAATCACTTAAATCGTTGCCAAAAAAGGACATTAAACAAAAAATCAAAAATAGTGTGAGTTATCACTTTAATAACAAATACATTCAAAATATAATATCGCTACAAATCTTAAAATGGTTTTATGTCTTCATTTTTTTTAAGACCCTGAATTATTCGTGATAATATAAAAACAAACCGACAAATAAGAAAAAGTAATAATACAAAAGTGAGTAACTTATATTTTGAATAGTAACACAAAATTTGAAAAATAAAATAAAAACTTACTAAAAAATAAAAAACAATAATTAAACCTACATATAAGAAAAAGTAATAATATAAAATTGAGTGACTCATATTTTGAATAGTCACACAAAATTTGAAAAATAAAATAAAAACTTACTAAAAAAAAAATTAATAATTATAAAAAACGCACATCTTATTATAATTGAATTAATGAAAGTGTACTTATATCAATCGCTCCAAAAAAATCAAATACAATATTGATAGAAACAATTGTATTAATTGAAAAAATAGGAAAAATAAACCTGCAAAAATACAAAGAGTAAGAAATACTCACGTTCCAAAACAATTGCACAAAAACAATCTGTAAAAAATATTAAAAGTAAGAAATCATTAAAATTATTTTTAATTAATAATAATATTTATTAAAAATTAAACGTACACACCTGAAAAAAAACAAATTATACATAACAAATTAGATTAATAAATAAAGAATACTTACAATTAAATTTGCAAAACAAAATAAAATAAAGAATACTTACAATTAAATCTGCAAAACAAAATTTCAAAACAAAGAATAAGAAATCATTAAAATTATTTTTTATTAATAATAATTTTTATTAAAAATTAAACGTAAAAACTTCCTGATAAGTCGTTTTAGTACGGGTTAAATCAATTAAAATTTGTAATCGAACTAGTTGCCGAAACAACTCGCCCGAGTCGGTCTCGAGGAACACTACTATTGGCGCGTAAAAGTATTTATTTATTTGCAACTAGGAAGAGAAATGAAATAGCATAATGCATTGAGTTTGTTTTGGTTTTGTTTTTAAACTAAAGTAAAATAACTTGAAATGAATGAGCTATCGCAAAGGCGTTGAAAATAAGAAACAATACGAGAATGGGATTAGGGATTAGGAATTCAATTCTTGATTTCAAAGTTTAATTTTTATTTGCGAAAGTCATAAGGGAACGCCCGTTACCGGTGGGCTCGATTATGGTTTAAACAATTCGAATAAATATGCAAAAGACCTTTTTCAAACACCTTTTGCGCGTTTCAAAATATTCAACTTTTACTTTCAACAATTGAACTCCCTTACCCTAATCAAGTAATTAGCTACTCATGCTTTGAATCAAGAGAAAATTAAAGCTAGAACTTTTTGGATTCATGAAATCGTTTTTGATTAATCGACGAGAAAAATAGAAAACAAATACTAGGATCGAAACGAAACACAAGCAATAGAAAGAAAGAAAAAAACTTACTACGATCAATAACGAAATCAAAACATCTATCGGCGGTGAACTCCGACTTTTTCCGAATTCAAATACAAAGCAAGCGATGAAAAAGAAGATGAAAACCGAGTCTCGATGTCTTCTCTCTAATCCCATAATGATTAAGATAAAAAAGTGTACTTAGTCTTATGGGTCGAAACCCTAAATATACCCCAAGAGTTTCCGCGGTCAAACAAAGTCAAGTTCAGAAAATCGGGGACCAAGCGGCCGCTAGGGGGGTCAAGCGGCCGCTTGCCCAGCTTCCCAGAATGTCTGATCCAACAGCGAGGCGGCCGCTTGGGGGGTCAAGCGGCCGCGTGGGGCTTTCTCCAGCCGGTTCTGCCACAGGCACCAAGCGGGCGCTTGGTGGGTCAGGCGGGCGCCTGCTCAGCGGGCAGGTCCGTTCTTGGCTCGTCCCCTCGTTGCCTCGTCTACTTGTCGTCTCGTCCACTCGACTACTCCATAATACCTCCAAAGTCGCTAATAACACTCAATATTCCCTGCACACTACACGAACACATCAAACGCACCAAGCCAAGAGAAATACGCTAAATACGACACAAAACAAGAAACAACGACTAAAAACGACATAAGAAAAACACACAAAAACACACACATCAACTCCCCCACACTTGGTTTCTTGCTTGTCCTCAAGCAAACGATCACGAGAGCACAACACGAATCAAACAACATGCCAATTAAATATTCAATCCCTCAAAAGCTACGAATAAACCCCCGGTGCGTACGGAAAAAGTAAACATGAATAAACTTGACCCGAAATGACTAGAAGCTACAAAGATCAAAAGAGAGTCCTCACAAGTCACCACTCACCTTCCCTCGCTAAGATTCGCTCTATTCTTCTACTCTCGAGAAGGGGCTCCACTCAAAATCGTGCACAAGAGAAAGATACAAACAATGAACAACTTGTGCACTCACAAAGGAAAATAAGTATAAATGGAACAAAGGACGAGCTTCAAATAATGTCATGTGCACCTAAGAACATCAACTAAACACGTACTCAAATCGTATTCTCCACTAATCAAAGTATGCCATCTCAAGAATCAAGGGAGGTCGATAATTCGGGTGTAACGGGGCTCGGCTAAGGGTATTCGGGATTATTTGGGATAAAGTGGACTAATCTTGTGCAATCACGTGTCTCTACCACACCAAACATCCGACAACTATACCACAACCTCGACACCTCCACCAATCAAATGAAAAACATCAACTCACATGTCAACCCAAGCAAACGATCGAACAATTTAATAGTTTCTACTACTAATATACCTTTTTTTTTTTTTTTTTTTTTTTTTTGGAGACTAAACATGTCTCGATTTTCTATTTTTTTTTTTGGAGACTTATAACTTGTCTCATTTTTCTTTTTCTATTTTTTTTTTTGTTGGAGACTTATAACATGTCTCGAATTTATTACAAATGCAAAAATCACAAAAAAAACTCAACACCCTCCAATTCACACCCCAACCAAATGAATCCTTCATCTCCCTCCTTCACGGTAAATAGGACAAGAAGAAAAAGGCTTAACGTAAGCTCAACGAGGCTACTAGGGTGTCCCTCGACGGGCTCCGGGTCAACAAAGAGAGGCTAAAAAGGGTTATCCTAATCGATCCTATCCCAATCATATTCAAGATCAAGCAAGTTATGACATAAAGTCTCAAATAGCAATCTAAGCACGGTTTAGTTATCTCTAGTCCATACGGGCACACATGACATAGAACAAAGAAGATAAGAAGCTAGGGAAATACAACGAGAGATATCACACGAAGAATAAAGCTAATACGGCTCAAAATCTCACAAGGTCATTCGGAAAGTGACATAGCAACATACAATTATCTCAATTCACTTCACCACGACTAATCACGGGGTCAAACATTATTCAAGCACCGACCTCTAGCACCAAAAATCTACCAATAACTCCAAGAGATGAAATAAAATACTCGGCATATGAATCATCTATTTCATGCTCTCATGAAAATCATAGCACATAAAATGGGGGGAATTGATCACAAAAACAACCACACAAGAGACAATCACATAAAAACACACAAAAAAAGAGAAATTAAAGCTAGAGGTAAGAAAGCAAACCCCCCCACACTTGGGCGAATCCGTGTCCTCATGGATAAAGAGCTCTGGAAGTGCGAACCCACACGAATAGTCCAAGAGTGTCGAGGAGTGACGACCTACACACAAGAACAAAAACAAACCACACCAAACAACGAAGAAGTAGAAACGAAAAGAGAAAACACGACACAAAAGAAAAGGAAAGAAACTATGTACATACCGCGACCGTACGATGGTACGGTCGATCCTCATGGCTCGGAAGACGGCGGGTATTGGCCTCGGAACATCGAAGTGAGGTTGGCGAGGCTAGAAGTCAAGGCGTCGTAGCGTTCGTCGTGGTAGCGCTTGGAGCGTTCCTCGTAGTCGTTGAGACGGGCATCGACCATGGTAGAAATGGCGGCGAGGTCATCCGGATGCATGCGTCCATAAGCGGGGCGAGGTGCCGGAGGAGCATCGGACTCTTGGTTAGTAGCCGAATCTTCGAGTTCGGGAACCTCGGGCTCCGGTGCGGTGCTCCCGAAGCGATCGTTGTAAGTCTTGATAGTGTTGTTGTCCGTGAGGTATCTCTTGAGCATCTTTGCGTTTATAGTCTCGGGCTTCCGAATGAAAACCAAATGATCGGGAACGGGGCCCGTGAAATCAACGAGCTTCTTGTAGGATGCCAAGACGGTGGCAATGTGGAAGAATGCGGGGAGGCACACGCCGCGACCTTTCAATGCCTTTATTTGGTTCCAAATGTAGGGAACCGGAGAACAACGCTTTCCACGAGCCGCTTGACTAAGAAAGTAGAGCTCCGTAGTGTTAACTTTGCTTCCCTCCTTCTTCCCCGAGATGTTGAAAGAGAGGAACCGGTGGGCGACAATCATTGCAAAGTCGACGAGATAAACCTCTTGTGAACCCCCAGCGACCCACGAAGCACCTCCCGCGAACTTCTCCCAAGTCGAATGTGCATTGAAACTCTCGGTTATAGCTCTAGTAACCTTGGACGAGGGAAAACCGAAAGCGTCTTCCATGTCGGCAATAGTAAAGGAGTAGTCGTGCCCCATCAATCGACAAGTCATTATCTTTTCGTCTATCACATCGACCGTACACAACATCTCGAGTCCGAGTGTCTCGGAGTAGCCAAAGTCCATTTTTGCGTACTTTTTCAAACCCAAACGGTCCAAGATCACCTCAAGTTGTGTTTTGAAATCATCCCCCAATGCCTCGACCAATTTCCAATCAATAGGGCGAGGTAAGATAGCCTTCTTCATTTGTTCTTGGAAACGGAGAAAAAGGTCGGCTTCATTCTCGTTGAAAATAGGGAAATTGGCCCCATAGTCCATACTAAGGTCGACATCCTTAAACTCGGGCTCGGGAGACGGACGGGAGGACGAAGCTTCTCCGGTACGGGGACGTTTCGGTGCACCACGTTTCGGAGCCATAACAATTAACAAGAGAAGTTTCCGAGTATTACCAAAACGAGTCGAGGTTGTCCGGGGCTACGCACGGGACTGCCGTGCTAAGGAATCGGGACTGAACGAGAGCTTTAGGGGGGGCTGTAACGGGGCTGTCACGGGACTGCCGTGAAATCGGATACGGGGTTGTCGGAGGCGTAGCTGAGTCGAGAAGTAGAGCAGCGGGCCGAGATGGATTGACGGGCTGCCGGAGTTCTCGGGTCGACGGAAACGGAGTAGGAGGTGCGGGCTTCGGTCTGACGGCGAGGGGCTCGGACAAGCAGGCGAGGAGCGGCTGAGGGAGGTCGGCCGGAACAGTGGAGATGGAGGCGGAGGTGGTCCGTTGATTGAGAACAAGTATGCGACCGGATGGATGGGGAGGACTGCGGGCTCGAACGGGAGGCGGTCTGAATGGAGGTAGCGGGCTGCGGGACGGGTTGTTGAGTCGGTTCCGGTGAGGTGGCGGTGGTCGGAGCTAGATGTGGTTACCGGAGATGGTGGCGGCGAGAGAAGGGTAGGGTTTGTGAAATTAGGGGCAACCCAATTTTTTTTGAATGTGTGTTGTGAATAAGGGGGGCGGGTGAGTATTAGGGTTAGACTCCCAAATTCAAAAACCCAAATAAATTTTTTTTTTTTTTTTTATTTATTCAGCGAAGCGGCCGCCTGGGGGGTGTGGCGGCCGCGTGGAGAGCGTAGCAGGGAGTTCTGGAGAGACCCCCAAGCGGGCGCTTGGGGGGTGTAGCGGGCGCCTGCCCCGGTGTCCAGAATCGGCTGGAAGGACCCCCAAGCGGCCGCTTGGGGGGTGTAGCTGGCGCGTGCCCGGTTGTACAGATGCTGCTGGAAGGGCCCCCAAGCGGCTGCTTGGGGGGTGTAGCGCCCGCGTAGATATAGGCGACACTCTTTTTATATCTCGTCTTTTCTCGGCTTAACTCCTCGCAACTCACATAATAAAACTCGGGGGCTCCGACTGTAAAGATGCTCATTTTACGTCGTGAGCTTGACAATTCGTGGGTAGGCCCCCACGAGGCGCTCATTTTGGGAACCGATAGAGCATTACGGTCCGTGGACTAGTCTCCACGCGACGCTCGTTTATCGTCTCGAGCTCGACCAATAATCTCTTTATTCATAGGAGGCATCCTCGAGTAGAATCGACTACTCCGATTTTCTGTGAGTTTCCCTCCATATAAGGCTCAATGTACGGCTTCACTCGGTGGCCATTAACTTGTATCGTCTCTTTTGTATGCTCGTTGTAGAGCTTGACGACACCATATGGAAATACTTCAATCACCTCATGTGGTCCACTCCAACGGGACTTGAGTTTACCGGGAAAGAGACGGAAGCGTGAATTGTAGAGAAGGACTTTCATCCCGGCCTTGAGTTCCTTATTCTTGATTCGCTTGTCATGGAACTCCTTCACCTTGTCTTTATAAATTCGGGAATTCTCGTACGCCTCGTTCCTCAATTCCTCTAACTCGGACAATGCTAAAGCTCGATTTTCTCCTCCTTGCATAAGATCCATATTCGTGGCTTTAATTGCCCAATAAGCTCGATGTTCCACTTCAACCGGCAAGTGGCAATATTTCCCGAACACAATCCTATAAGGACTCATCCCAATTACTGTCTTGTATGCGGTTCGGTACGCCCATAGTGCCGAGTTAAGTTTTTCGGACCAATCTTTACGTGAGGGTCGAACGGTCTTCTCGAGAATGGCTTTGTGACGGTTGCTAGTCTCGGCTTGGCCCGATGTCTGAGGGTGGTAAGGAGTCGATATCTTGTGGTTGATCCCATTCTTGACCATGAGTTTCTCGAATAGCTTGTTACAAAAATGCTTTCCACCATCGCTAATAATGGCCTTGGGAAATCCGAACCTACACAAAATATTCTCCTGCACAAACTTGAGAACAACCTTAGTATCACAAGTCTTAGTGGGGATTGCTTCGACCCACTTCGACAAATAATCCACGCCAAGTAAAATATATTCAAAGGCATTAGACTTAGGGAACGGTCCCATGAAGTCTATGCCCCAAACATCAAAAATATCAACGGCAAGATTAATATTCAATGGCATCTCATCTTTCTTACTAATATTACCCATTCTTTGACACCTATCGCATGATTTACAATACTCTTGTGCGTCACGAAAGAGGGATGGCCAAAACAAACCTGATTGGAGGACTTTGAAGGCGGTCTTCTGACCTCCATAATGCCCTCCACTCTCGTCGTGATGGCAACACTTAAGCACATGTGGTTGCTCGTCCTCCGGTAGGCACCGTCGTATCACTTCATCTTTTCCAAACTTGTAAAGGTACGGGTCACTCCAAAAGTAATTTTGGGAGAGATGCTCGAATCGCTTCCTCTCTTGAGAATTCATGTCCGTCCTTAATGCCCCTGCAACCAAATAATTCACAATATCCGCATACCAAGGTACGGGGTGTTGGAAATCGACTCTCCGGGATGCGCTCGTTCGATCGCTCGAACTTCCGAACCATCCCAGTCGACCTCCGAAGTCGCTACTTCGTTCGCTTAACAGCCCCTATCCCGAATCACGCCCAGCCATCGCCCCGGAGGACAACCGCGCGAAACGGGACTGGACTGCATCAATTCGGCGACCGCCGAAAGCAGTCCAGCGGTCGCTGAAAGGAACTGCAAACGGCGACCGCCGTTTGCCCTTTGGCGACCGCCGTTTGTCCGCGAACAGCAACGCGACGTTGCTGTTCCGGGCTCGTTTCCGGGTCGTTTTTCCTCATCCGACTACCGTTCCGGAGGTCCTAGACCCCCCAGTAGTCAAGGAACACGATCCACGACCCCGGAATCCGATCTACGTTCATGTATGATCAACGAGAATTAGATCGAATAAATAGCGGAATAGAGAATTCGATCTCATACCTCTCGGTCGATTGTTGAGACCTTAGATGCTTCTAACGTATGCCTCAGATCCCTTCTCCAGCCGTTGTGTGGGCAACGATCCGCTGGAGTTCTCACGTCTGCACTCTCCTTTCCAAGACCAGCGTATAAACTATTCTGTGAGAATAATTTTTAATTGCGTTAACTAATTAATTTAAACAGAGAAAAAATCTTAATTGCGCTAACAATTATTTTTCTCTGCTGAAATGAATTATTGCGGCGAATGTTAGGTCTTAGGAGAGTACGGGAGGGGGTTTTTATAGAGTTACGTTAGGGACCTTAGGATAAATTAATTAAGGGCTAAATTGAAATATTAATTAACTTGGAATACGTAAACGCAATTCCTTAATTAATCGATTTCAATTTTAATTATTATTAACTCCACTATAAAATAATAATTGAATTCCCGAAATTAATTTTAATATTATTTCAACAATAATAATTCCGCCGAAATTACATAAACGACCTTCCCCGTGTTTAAGATATCGAACGTCCACAAATTTATTTAATTACTAATAATTAAATTAATTCGTTTCTTATTATCCGAGACTAGTACCACTCATCCTTATTATCATGTGGAACAAATCCACCTGCAGGGTTTACATGATAAACTTTATGAGCTCATCTCGGGGACGTCATCAACCCGATAAACGGGACACGGTTTCCTGTCTATAATCTATAGCATGCCGTGTGTACAATTCCGATTCCCAATTTACCGAGTATCTCGACTAATCAATTAGTCTCACTCATTGGCAAGTTAAAGAACCGATAATTGGACACACGCACCTATAATTATATAGGGATTAGGAATTCGTATATCCGAAATCTCTGAGGTCTAGTTCGATTACGTCGATTAGTATAAATCGAACGCCCTCCCGTGGTCCTGCTCAATACACCAAGTGTACAAGTTTAACATAATAGTTAAGACCAACTATTACCCAGTCACACTACGACGTACCGATGGATTGTCCCTGTCCATCTAAGTCGTGAGCTTCTGTTTGATAATATACGAGTAACCGACAGTATGATCTTCCGCGTGTCTCCTCACGCCATACTGTCTACAACGTATATATCTAGGACTATTGCATTCAAGTACAAAGTAGACAAAAATGCCGACAGTTTGATTAATAGATAATGAAAAACACAGATAAGGAGTTCCATATTGTCACTAAACTAGACATTTAGAATATAACTCCATCAATCTCCCACTTATACTAAATATCTAGTTGCCCTCTACCATACATCCGATACCCATCCCCTTCACGTGTCTCTTGAACGCTTCCGCTGGAAGTGCCTTCGTAAAGGGGTCAGCCAGGTTATCCGCTGATGCAATCTTGGTGACAACCGCATCGCCTCTCCTGAAGATGTCTCTAATCAGGTGGTACTTGCGATCTATGTGTTTACTCGCATTGTGGGCTCGTGGTTCCTTTGCATTAGCCACTGCACCGCTATTGTCACAATAAATTGTGATAGCTCTAGGCATTTTAGGAACCACATCTAAGTCCATAAGGAAGTTCCGGAGCCACACCGATTCTTTAGCTGCCTCAGAGGCTGCTACATATTCGGCTTCCATGGTAGAGTCCGAAATGCATTTCTGCTTAACACTCTTCCATGAGACTGCTCCACCTCCCAATGTGAACACATAGCCTGATGTAGACTTTCGCTGATCCTTATCAGATTGGAAATCTGAGTCTGTGTAACCAATAGGAATCAACTCGGACGCTTTGTAACTCAGAACATAATTCCTAGTCCTTCGCAGGTACTTAAGTATGTTCTTTACAGCAGTCTAGTGACCCTGTCCAGGGTTACTCTGATATCTAGCTACCATGCCCACGGCATAGCAGATATCAGGTCTCGTGCACAACATGGCATACATTAGACTTCCTACTGCCGAAGCATAAGGAACCTTCTTCATGTAATCTATCTCCTTTTGTGTTTTGGGACACATGTCTTTAGATAGATGAATTCCATGGCAGAAAGGTTGAGCACCTCTCTTGGAATTCTGCATGTTGAAACGAGCCAGAATCGTATCAATATATGAAGCCTGGGACAAGCTTAATGTTCTTTTCCGGCGATCCCTTATAACCTTGATCCCAAGAACATGCCCAACTTGTCCTAAGTCTTTCATATCGAATTGCTTGGACAACCAGCCCTTTATGTCCGACAACATCTTCACATTGTTGCCAATTAGAAGGATGTCGTCTACATAAAGCACGAGAAACGCCACACTGTTTCCGTCACTTCTCCGGTATACACACGACTCGTCCATGCTTTGAATGAATCCATAAGACTGGATAACCTCATCAAACCGCATGTTCCAAGATCTAGAAGCTTGCTTCAATCCATAAATGGATCGGTTTAGCTTACACACTAGATGCTCTTGGCCTTTCTTAATGAAACCTTCTGGCTGTCTCATGTAAATGGTCTCGTCAAGATTCCCATTCAAGAATGCTGTCTTGACGTCCATTTGCCACACCTCATAATCCATATAAGATGCTATAGACAAAAGAATCCGGATCGACTTTAGCATAGCTACCGGCGAGAAGGTTTCCTCATAATCGATCCCTTCTTTCTAAGTATACCCTTTCGCAACAAGCCTAGCCTTGAAGGTTTCAACCTTCCCGTCAGACCCTCTTTTTCTCTTGTACACCCACTTGCAACCAATGGCTTTTACACCTTTGGGCGGTGCTACAAGATTCCAGACCTGATTTGAATCCATTGATTCAATCTCAGATTTCATCGCTTTTTGCCAAGACTGAGCATCTTGATCTTTAAGCGCCTCGCCATAGGTCCAGGGATCGGCTTCATGTTCTCCAGGTAACAAGTCCGAAGACTCACCTATAAACATGAACCTATCGGGTTGTCGAACAACCCTCCCACTACGACGAGGCTCCGGTGTAACCTCAGTAACTACAGGTGCAGACTGTGGTGGCGTATCACCCGGTTCGGTTGGATCTAAGCCTTGATCGTCCCCTCTCAGTTCGTTTAGTATTATCTCACTCTTGGGCTTGTGGTCCATTATATAATCCTCTTCCAAGAACCGAGCGTTGGTGCTAACAACGATCTTCTGGTCCTGAGGACTATAAAATAGACCACCTTTCGTTCCTCTAGGATATCCTATAAACAACCGAATATCTGAACGAGATTCCAATTTATCAGCCCCATGCTTCAGCACATGTGCTGGACAACCCCAGATCCGAATGTGTTTCAAGTTCGGCTTTCGCCCGGTCCACAATTCCGAGGGCGTCTTGGGGAATGATTTAGAAGGAACCAAGTTCAGAATATACGCCGCTGTTTCCAAGGCATATCCCCAGAACGAAACTGGTAGGTCTGAATAGCTCATCATAGATCTTACCATTTCCATAAGAGTCCTATTCCTTCTTTCTGCTACACCATTCTGCTGGGGCGTGTATGGTGCAGTCATCTGGGAATCAATCCCATTCTCTAATAAGTACGCCTTAAACTCTCCCGAGAGGTACTCTCCTCCACGATCAGATCGTAGAGTCTTTATGGTTTTACCATGAAGGTTCTCCACAAGAGCTTTGTACTCCTTGAACTTGTCAAAGCACTCGCTCTTGCGGCGCATCAGGTATATAAAACCATACCTTGAGTAATCATCAGTGAAGGTTACGAAATATTCATAACCTCCTCTCGCTTGGACAGATAAAGGCCCGCACAAATCAGAGTGAATCAACTCTAGTACTTCCTTGGATCTATACCCTGTTGGAGTTGTGTACTTAATGTCTAGATTTAAGTAACGCAAACTCACGATCCATTGCCATTAATCTATTTAATTAAATAAACAATTATTTGCGTTTAATTATTTATAATTAAATATATGCAAATCATAGTCCTGGATTTTATACGTTGTAGTTAGTATGGTGTTGCATGGGCACACAGAAGATCATACTATCGGTTACTCGTATTTAATCAAACAGTTGCTCACGACCTAGATGGACACGGACCAATCCATCGGTATAGTCGTTGTGTGAGAGAGAAAATAATTTATCTTAATTATTTTATCACACTTGTACACTTGGTGTATTGAGCGGATCTGCTTGAGATTTATCGATTAGGATTGCCGGCGATAATCGATTTAAGTCTCAGTGTATTTTATTCTTAATCCCCGATACTATTGCGGGTGTGTATATTTAATATAAGTGACTTTGATTTACCAAAGGAATTAACCGATTTAATTATTGGGTTAATTACCGGTTAAGTTGGGTCACTATATTTTATATATGACATGCCGTGAATACTTGACGGGAAAGTGTATCCCGTAAGGGTTGATAATATCCCCGAGATGAGTTCATAAGGAATTATTATGTAAACCCTGCAGGTGGATTTAATCCGCATAATAATTAAGGATGAATGGTACTAGTCTCGGATATAAGAGATGAATAATTAATTAATTAGCAATAAATTAATTTTATTCATGGATATTTATATCTTAAATACACGGAATATATAATACTACCGGAGAAATATTATTTGATATAATATGGTAAATATTGGGAGTGCAATTATATTTATATAGTGGAGTTAATCATATAATTAATAATAGTAAGGATTAATAGATTTGGGCATGGGCTCAATTTAATCACTATTATTGGAAGCCCAATATTCCACCTCCTTAAGATCCCCTACGTAGCCTATAAAAGCACTACATGGTCTTCTCTATTCTCATAACTTGAAGAACACAATTCTAGAGAGAGAAAGTAGAGAGGAGGATTCATGGAGTTCGGTAGATCGTCGCCCACACGACGTCCGGGCTAGTGCAAGGAATACGTGGGAAGATCTCAAGGTCATCATAAGATCTCGTTTCTCCGCACAACGAATCGAAAGGTGAATTAAATTTCCGCAATTTAATTCTAGTTTATTGATCAATTATCGAAAAACAAGATCCAAGGGTCGAACCCGGAGTAGACGGACGATCGCGTGGTGGTGGCGAAGCCACCGGACCACGCCAATCGCCCGCTAGGGTTTCGGCGGGGGCGAGAGGGTCGAACCCTCGGCTGGAGCCGAGGGGATGCGATCGATCGCTTGGATCGATCGCGGAGGGCGCGGGCTGGTGCCGCCCCTCCCCACCGTGAAGGTGGCTGACCTCCAGGCGGCGGCGAGTCGCCGGACTCGCCGCGGGGGCTGCACGGGCAGCCCCACCCGATCGATCACATGAGCCCCGCGGACGGGGGCTCGGGCTGGGCGTGCGCGCGGCTTCGGCCGTGTCGTGCGTTCGGCTCGTGCTCCGGCTCGTACGCGGCGTTCGTGTTATCTCCGGCGAAGGGTTCGTTCGGGTTATTGGTTTCCGCAAATTTAAATAACCCGGGATATCGAATTCCAACAATTGGTATCAGAGCGTACGGTTACGTTTTTCGTTAATTGTTTCGATAATCGATTCTCGATGTTTATGGCCATAGATTAATTTAATTTGTTAAATTATTGTGCTATATTGTTCTACGTACTTGTTTTTCTCTCTCGTATGAATTGTGTTTGTCGGAAAAATTAATTATTAAAAATCGAGGTTTTTCGGAATAATCGAATCGGATCGATCGACCGCGGGCTCGGAAAGGGGCTGCCTGTGTTGCTGTACGTGAGCAAGGGCATTGCTGGGCTTGCCGGCGTGTGCCACCAGTGGTGGTGGTTCGCCGGCAGCCGGAGGCTACGCTCGGCAGTCGCGTTGGCGCAACACGGCGAAAACCTTTTTTTTTCACGGGCTGCTGGACTCGGAACGGGCTGCTGCTGTGCGGGCTGTCCTGATGGACGGGCTGTATGGTGGCTGGAGTCGACGGCATCAACCACCGTCCGTGGTGGTCGCCGGATGTCGACAGCTGCCAAGTGAAGGTTCAGCCGCTGCGCACGGCGGCTCGTGGGTCGCGGCTTCGGCTGCTGCTGGAACGGGCTGCTCGTGCGATGATAGCAGCATGTCGATGGCATGGGTCGTCAGAGGAGACGTCATGCCGGAGATCGACTAGGTTGCTGCTGGTGTGCCGCTTGCCGAAAGACGATCGATCGCGCTGATGAAAAGCAAAGGAGTTGGCCTCGCTGAATAAATTTAATTCATGGTTCATGCATGTGTTTATCATGTGCTGTACGTGTGAATGATTCATGGTGTTGTACATGTGCATGGCTAAGTGCAAAGTTGGTGTGCATGGCTAGGAATGTGATGTACATGGTTCGATGGGCACGAACCTAGTTGATTCGAGCGGGTCTCGTTTTTGGTTCGTCCCGGTAAATCCGATCTTTCCGGAAATAATTTAATCTTTCTAATTTTATTTAATTTAATTTTGGAATTAATTCAAATTCTATTTGGATTAGATTTCTTAATTATGGAATTAAATAATGGAATTAGATGGAGAGTTAAATTAGGAAAGAAAATCCTAATTTCTCTAGATATCCTATACCTACTTGGATTAGAAGTCTTAAGAAGAATCAAAATTCGATTTTGATTAGGATTCTTGAGATCTAATCTAGATAGGATTGAGAAATTATTAAAATATTGATTTTATTTAATTTAAGTATTTTATTTAAAATCATTAGATTAATTCAAAATTTATTTTGGATTGGATAATCTTGGATTTTATTTAGAATAGAATTAAATATGGAAATCAATGGATTTTAATAATATTGATTTTATTTAATTTAAGTATTTTATTTAAAATCATTAGATTAATTCAAAATTTATTTTGGATTGGAAAATCTTGGATTTTATTTAAAATAGAATTAAATATGGAAATCAATGGAATTGATTTTATTTAATTGGAGTATTTCATTTAAAATCATTAGATTGATTCAAATTTATTTTGAATTGGAATCTTGGATTTTATTTAAAATAAATTAAATATGAGAATCAAAGAATTTTTCCGTCACTCGACAAAGTATTCAAGACGTAGAATGAAGACTCAAGGAAAGCATGCTGGAATTCATCAAGGTACGAATAGTCGAGAAATAATTTTTTACTTGAGCAATTATTTGATTATTTGTGTACGTACTTGCATGAAATGTATGTTTGATATTATGCTTATGTGTATTTAATTATGCATTAGATAGCGTATCCCTTTGTTATAAAAAGCTAAGTGGGAGAGGGTATGGAAACATATCCATGGTCTCCATTGCTGTTCTCTTGGTGACTTTTATGAACTTTCGAAGTTCATATAGATAAGCCATTGGAGGAGAATTCTTGTAATTCCTCTTACGAGAAACATTGATTAAGTTTATCAAACAATGCCTAATTTGTCTTTCCAAAGCTGACTTCAAGTCGACTCATTCTCACCCCGGGGAGTGGAATGGAGCCAAAGCCACTTGGTCATGTAGAGGACACAAATTAGAGACTTCCGTGCCATTCTTTGATAGATGGGTCGCTTGTCTGCTCGGCTCCCTCATTTATGAGAGATAGGGTCGTTCGCATGGCGAATCACTGGTTAGAAACTTCGAGTTTCACTTATGATTCTCCACGTCTTGATTTACAAGATTAAATGGATCAAGTAATTGGGAGTCAATTATAAAAGTCTCTTAGTGTAGTAAACGTCCACACCACGTGGCTTGCTATACTGACGGACTTTGGATTAATTGATGTAGACAGTTGTAAGTAATTATGAAGAGTTGTGAAGTTATCGTAAACGTCCACACCACGTGGCTTGCGGTGATGTAGCAATTCCAAGTAATTTACTTTGGTACTGAGTAATGGTTTACACTTAGATACGCATTATAGTATTCCTCCCCACGAGGTTCCGCTATAAGTGATGTATGACCGAAGCAAATCTAATTGCTAAATCATTTGGGTGGGTAAACGTCCACACCACGTGGCTTGCCTTACCTGATGGGATTTTAGATGTGATTAGTGGTTTAATGATATTATTTGAGGGAGATAATATCGGAGATTAAATCAATTGTTTGTTGTTATATGTGCTCATAGATTAGGATATGGCTTTGAACCCACTTTCTGTGATACGTAAGGAATTTTTAAACTCACTGGTCCCTAAATGTAATGATTGGAATAGAGATCTAGACATTACCCAAACTGTTGAAGAGTACAAGGTTGTACTCAATGAGCTTTGTCCTTCCGAGCCTATTGATATAGGCGGCTAGACAAGAAGCGATGTGGATACTCATAAAGGGCAGTCGATTCAAGGAAACGCTTAAACACGTTTTTGAGATGATTGACCTTTTAGACGAGTTGAAACGGAAATCGCAAGCTCTTTTAGCCAATGCCAAAGGTTTCGAACCTAAAGGCATGAATCGGGGGAAAGGAAAAGAAAGCAAAGAAACCCAGTGGTTCTAAGATTACTTGAACCACGAGATGGGACGAGAAAGCCAATAGGCAAGAGTTATCGATGAAAACAGTCTGGGTACTGGAAGTCTAATTATCCTCTCAAAGAAGGTACGAAATTTCTTTAGTCGTAAAACATAGTCAGTGGTATTATCTACCGGAACCTGGTGTGTAGATATGGAACCACTGGCGGTATGTGCATTCTAAATGCAAGGGTTCCAGGAAACCCGACGACTTAGAAAAGAAAAGATCGTAGTCTAGATGGGCAGTGCTGTAAGGAGGCAGCTGTTGCAGTGGAAGACACTTTATAGGATTTCATTTTGAGTTATTGCTTTTATGTACTTTTCATATTAGAAAGAACTTTGTTCTGGATTTCTAATGAATGGATATTTTATTTCTTTTAATCATTTGATGGTTATAAGAAGAAATAATGATATTATCTATTTTGGTACATTAGCTAGCAATATATAAATGATGAATCCTGAGTCTACCACAATGCGACGAACCGTTTTATATAACTCGTTTTACTAATAAGAGATTTCTTTATTAAATCATTTATACTTGTGAAATCTTATGCTAAGTCATATTTATTCAAATAAGAAGTTCAAAGGTCGAAAATTGATTGTAAGATCAATTAAGTTGAAGGAGTGGACCTTCCGACCTAAGAATCTAATTTGGAAGATAATACGACTAAGCAATCCTTTATGGATATAAGATGTAAGATCCGGACAAGTATTAGAATTGATTGACTCTGATTTATGATCAGAGCTTGGGATTGGATCCCAAGTGACTACACCATACAGTCCTCTGTAAGATTGGTGTGTCGGAAATAAGAAATGGAACTCTTATAGAAATAGTAAAAGCGCGAGTTAAACGGAACTACCTATGTTCTATGGATATGTCTTGGTAACAACGGCACATTCAAATGTGGTTGTAGAATATCCTAGAAGAACAAAAGATGTGTGTTCGATAGTACTATGAACCAGAAGGACGTTATAAGTTCTAACGCCCGGTTCTTAGAGGAAGACTATTAGATGAACCACAAAGCCCAAAATGACATGATGCTTCTGAAAAGAGAGAAAACGATTAAGACTTAGAACCAGCCGAACCGAGTAGCGGTACACCACTAACTGCACCTACTGTTATTACTGTTTATACACCGGAACGCCATTGTAGTGGGAGGTTGTATAACAAACGGAGATATTCATAAAACTGGGTGAGTCTTCGGACTCTGGACCTAGTATACGTGAAATCGATCCCTAGATCTACATAGAGGCGGTACTAGATCTAAATGTGCCTTCTTGGAAAGCAATAAGGATTATTGTTAAGAGGCGAGATCATTTAGAGTACAAGCTTAGTTGATCCATTTATGGATTGTAACAAAGCTAGAATTCGTGGAACTTGCGCATTGATGAGATAGTCCATTTGATGGATTCATCAAAAGGCATTGACGAATCGTGTGTATGGGAAACGTGATGGAAACAAGGTGGTGTTTCTCGGAGGTTTTATGTAGATAAACATTTTATCATTGGCAACAATGTAAAGATGTTGTCAGACATAAAATGATGGTTGTCTAGAAAAATCGATATATAAGATAAAGAAGAAGTTAGAGCATGTTCTTAAGATCTAGGATCTCAAGAAAAGAACATTGTACTTCTCCTGGACATCTTACATATATATGATTATGGTTCGTTTTAACATGCAAGATTCCGAGAAAGGTTCGTTACCTTTCAGAGACGGAATGCATCTATCTAAGGTATGTGTTTTTGAACACATAAAGGTGATAGAAGCAGTGAAAGCAGTTTCCTACACTTGGAGTGTGGAAAGCTTGATAAATGCATTGTTGAAAACAAGAACCTGATATCGGCTATGCGGTTAGCATAGTGGGAGGATATCAAGGTAATCCTGGAAAGGAATATTCGACTGCCGTAAAAGTACTTTCGAAGTACTGTTCTAGGCTACGAAGCAGACGAGTTTTTCCTTTGGATTACATTCTCTTAGATTTCTAATCGAATAAGGACCGGTGTAAGTCGATATCAGGCTATGTGTTTCACTATTAAAGGAGAAGGAGTTTTAACATGGAAGAGTGATAAGCACGATGCTTTTCGGACTCTGCCATGGGTAACCAAATAGCGGCCTCAGAGGCAGCGGAAGTTTTGGTATAACTCCGGGATAATCTCTGGGACTTAGATGTGATTCTTAATTTGCCAAAGGCTATGTAAATAGCGGTGCAATGGCAAATGGGAAGAAATCACTAGTCCATAAAGTGTAAGATAACACATAGTGCAAGTACCACCTGATACGAGTCATCGTCGAGGGAGACGACGCTGTAGTCACCAAGATAACTTCAGAGCGGCAACCTAGATTGCTCATTCACATAGTACTTCTTGGAAGTACAACTTAAGCACGTGATGAGTATGGGAGTCGGGAGTTTGGAGGAAATGACTAGACCTTAGTACAAGTGGGAGATTGTTGGAGTTGTGTACTTAATGTCTAGATTTAAGTAACGCAAACTCACGATCCATTGCCATTAATCTATTTAATTAAATAAACAATTATTTGCGTTTAATTATTTATAATTAAATATATGCAAATCATAGTCCTGGATTTTATACGTTGTAGTTAGTATGGTGTTGCATGGGCACACAGAAGATCATACTATCGGTTACTCGTATTTAATCAAACAGTTGCTCACGACCTAGATGGACACGGACCAATCCATCGGTATAGTCGTTGTGTGAGAGAGAAAATAATTTATCTTAATTATTTTATCACACTTGTACACTTGGTGTATTGAGCGGATCTGCTTGAGATTTATCGATTAGGATTGCCGGCGATAATCGATTTAAGTCTCAGTGTATTTTATTCTTAATCCCCGATACTATTGCGGGTGTGTATATTTAATATAAGTGACTTTGATTTACCAAAGGAATTAACCGATTTAATTATTGGGTTAATTACCGGTTAAGTTGGGTCACTATATTTTATATATGACATGCCGTGAATACTTGACGGGAAAGTGTATCCCGTAAGGGTTGATAATATCCCCGAGATGAGTTCATAAGGAATTATTATGTAAACCCTGCAGGTGGATTTAATCCGCATAATAATTAAGGATGAATGGTACTAGTCTCGGATATAAGAGATGAATAATTAATTAATTAGCAATAAATTAATTTTATTCATGGATATTTATATCTTAAATACACGGAATATATAATACTACCGGAGAAATATTATTTGATATAATATGGTAAATATTGGGAGTGCAATTATATTTATATAGTGGAGTTAATCATATAATTAATAATAGTAAGGATTAATAGATTTGGGCATGGGCTCAATTTAATCACTATTATTGGAAGCCCAATATTCCACCTCCTTAAGATCCCCTACGTAGCCTATAAAAGCACTACATGGTCTTCTCTATTCTCATAACTTGAAGAACACAATTCTAGAGAGAGAAAGTAGAGAGGAGGATTCATGGAGTTCGGTAGATCGTCGCCCACACGACGTCCGGGCTAGTGCAAGGAATACGTGGGAAGATCTCAAGGTCATCATAAGATCTCGTTTCTCCGCACAACGAATCGAAAGGTGAATTAAATTTCCGCAATTTAATTCTAGTTTATTGATCAATTATCGAAAAACAAGATCCAAGGGTCGAACCCGGAGTAGACGGACGATCGCGTGGTGGTGGCGAAGCCACCGGACCACGCCAATCGCCCGCTAGGGTTTCGGCGGGGGCGAGAGGGTCGAACCCTCGGCTGGAGCCGAGGGGATGCGATCGATCGCTTGGATCGATTGCGGAGGGCACGGGCTGGTGCCGCCCCTCCCCACCGTGAAGGTGGCTGACCTCCAGGCGGCGGCGAGTCGCCGGACTCGCCGCGGGGGCTGCACGGGCAGCCCCACCCGATCGATCACATGAGCCCCGCGGACGGGGGCTCGGGCTGGGCGTGCGCGCGGCTTCGGCCGTGTCGTGCGTTCGGCTCGTGCTCCAGCTCGTACGCGGCGTTCGTGTTATCTCCGGCGAAGGGTTCGTTCGGGTTATTGGTTTCCGCAAATTTAAATAACCCGGGATATCGAATTCCAACATACCCTTTATCACTAAAGGGTCGCTTGGTCATTTTTCCTTCCAGGCATGATTCGCAGGTTGGAAAGTCCTCATCTTTCACACTACTGAGTATTCCATCAGTTATCAACCTTTGAATCCTACCCAAGTTAATATGACCTAGCCTAAGATGCCACAAGTACTTTTGATTCATCCTAGAAGGCTCCTTTCTCTTATTGGTACTAGATGTGTTAAAAGACTCTACTCGTTGCATCGTGGAATAATCAGGATTCAGTATATATAAGTTGCCTATCAATGTACCAGAACAGATATACTCACCATTCTTTTTGACAATAACAGAACTATCAAAAGAAACTGAATATCCATTCAAAACCAACTTAGAAACCGAAACAAGGTTCTTTCTAAAGTTCGGTACATAAAGACAATTATTCAATACTAAAACTTTATTATTAAAAGATAAATGAACATCTCCCACTGCAACCGCCGCCACTTTCGTAGCGTTGCCCATGTAGATGGTGATCTCTCCCTCTCTAAGCCGCCGGGTTTCCTGGAACCCCTGCAAAGAATTGCAGACATGATCAGTGGCTCCCGTATCCACACACCAGGTACCGGTGGATAACACCGCTAAACATGTTTCAGTGACTAAGGAAAAGTTCATACCTCCTTGTCTGAGAGGACAATTAGACTTCCAATGTCCAGACTGCTTGCAACGGAAACACTTGCCCTTGGGCTTGTTCACTCCATTCCGTGGTCCACCATTGCTGGGTCCACTGGGTTTCCGTCCTTGCTTCTTCTTCCTCTTAGTCCCCGGAGGGCCAGGAAGTTTCACAGCCACAAGTGCCTGAGACTTCTTAAAGATTCCCTCTGCCGCCTGGAGTTCAGTCAGGAGTTCCGCCAACGTATATAACCTCTTGTTCATGTTATAGTTCAGGCGGAACTGCTCAAAACTCTTAGGCAGAGACTGGAGCACTATATCGATCTGGGTTTCCCCATCGATAGATCCTCCCATAATCTCTATCTCATTCAGATAGCCTATCATCCTAAGAACGTGATCCCTCACGGGCGTTCCTTCGGACATAGTGGCCGTCATGAGTTGCCTCATGGCATCTTGCCTGGCTGCCCTATCCTGACTACCAAACATCTCCTTGAGGTTAAGCATCATATCATAGGCAGTGGTCATGGATTCATGCTGATGTTGCAGCACATTTGACATAGAAGCCAAAATGTAGCACCGCGCCATCTGATTAGCCTTGACCCACTTCCGATGAGCTTCCTTTTCCTCAGGAGTGGAGGTGTCAATAGGTTCATCAGGACAATCCTCATGGAGTACATATTTGTACTCCTCAGCAGTCAGGACAATGTCCAAGTTTCGTTTCCAGTCAATATAGTTCGGACCAGTGAGTTTGTTCTCTTTTAGTATCATGGATAGCGGGTTGAGTGCCATATCTATAAAAGAGACAAATCAAACTGTCAAATTTAATTCGATATCAACTCCCTTAATTAATATCATTAAATTTACCAATTAATCCTAAAATCCCATCAGACTAGCATGCCACGTTCATGTGGACGTATACTAGTCCAAACGATTTTATAACTGGACTTTTACTTTGGTCGTACATCATTACAGCAGTGACTCCGATGGGGAGGATACTGTAAAGCGTACCTAAGTGTATACCATTTCTCAGTACTAAGTTAACCGCTCGGAAACTACACGCCCACCGCAAGCCACGTTAGTGTGGATGTTTACGTTGACATGCGGTCCCTTTACGATTTCCTATAACTGTCGAGCCTCAATTAACCCAAAGTTCCGTTTCCGTCTAGTAAGCCACGATAGTGTGGACGTTTACTAAACAAACAACTTTGTTAATTGAATTCCATTTAATAAATTTCACAATTTCGTTAATCAAATCTTGATATCTCGTAAGTGAAACTCTAAGTTTCTAACCAGCGATCAATCATGCAATTGAGCCCTATCTCTCACAAAGTGAGGGAGCCAACCAGACAATCGATCTAGTCATCAAATGACTCGAATGTCTCTAATCTGTGTCATCGACATAACCAAGCGCTTTGGCTCCATTCCACTCCCCGGGGTGAGAATGAGTCGAGTTGAAATTAGTCTTTGAAAGACAGATTAGGCATTGCTTTGAAAACTTAATTGTTCAATTTTTTAAATTGGAATTTCATTCGAATTTCGATCAAAGTGATTTCCGTGTATCGACTTTATCCGATAGGGAGGATGACACTAAAGCCAACTCGTAAGTCAATACACATCACTCTCGAAACAGAGAATGGAGACCGCGGGATTGTTTCCAATCCCTCTCCCACTTAGTATTTTACGATATAGGGATATTCAAGCACATGCATATAGAAATTAAAGCATAATAAAACACGTTAAACACACAAAAAGCAATTAACGTGGCCCGATTATTATGGCCTTTAAAATCTTCGATGCACGTCTCCTCGGATCTTCGTCTCGTTGCTCGTCTAGGTCTCGATCCACCACGGACTCGTCTAAGGACCAAGAGACGAACTCCTCCCACTGGAGTATCATCCCGGGCCCTCGACAAGCGATCCGTGATGTCCGTCGAACCCCCGCAAGCTGCTGCCAAGAAAACACCGAAACGGCGACCGCCGTTTGAAAAACGGCGACCGCCGTTTGCCCTTCAGCAGCCGCGGGTTCGACTTCTCGACCCTCGTTCGTCCGGCCCTCGATCTCGTCTCGAATCACCAAGCAGCAGCAACATTACAAGGTAAAGCTAACTACTTCCGGCATCGATCCTATACATTTTGATCGATCCTATACACCCGGATAAACGAAAAACGAAAATAAAACCTAAACGACTCAACCCGTCGTTTTAACTATTACAAGCAAGCAACGATAAAAACAAAAGATCTCGACAACCCCGAGAGTTTAACAAACCACAACATACAGTACATAAACATATGACCATAATAATCGGGTTATCCTGCAAAACAAAACTCGCAAACAATACAAAGAACGTATAACCGGCTCTGATACCAATTGTTGGAAATCGACTCTCCGGGATGCGCTCGTTCGATCGCTCGAACTTCCGAACCATCCCAGTCGACCTCCGAAGTCGCTACTTCGTTCGCTTAACAGCCCCTATCCCGAATCACGCCCAGCCATCGCCCCGGAGGACAACCGCGCGAAACGGGACTGGACTGCATCAATTCGGCGACCGCCGAAAGCAGTCCAGCGGTCGCTGAAAGGAACTGCAAACGGCGACCGCCGTTTGCCCTTTGGCGACCGCCGTTTGTCCGCGAACAGCAACGCGACGTTGCTGTTCCGGGCTCGTTTCCGGGTCGTTTTTCCTCATCCGACTACCGTTCCGGAGGTCCTAGACCCCCCAGTAGTCAAGGAACACGATCCACGACCCCGGAATCCGATCTACGTTCATGTATGATCAACGAGAATTAGATCGAATAAATAGCGGAATAGAGAATTCGATCTCATACCTCTCGGTCGATTGTTGAGACCTTAGATGCTTCTAACGTATGCCTCAGATCCCTTCTCCAGCCGTTGTGTGGGCAACGATCCGCTGGAGTTCTCACGTCTGCACTCTCCTTTCCAAGACCAGCGTATAAACTATTCTGTGAGAATAATTTTTAATTGCGTTAACTAATTAATTTAAACAGAGAAAAAATCTTAATTGCGCTAACAATTATTTTTCTCTGCTGAAATGAATTATTGCGGCGAATGTTAGGTCTTAGGAGAGTACGGGAGGGGGTTTTTATAGAGTTACGTTAGGGACCTTAGGATAAATTAATTAAGGGCTAAATTGAAATATTAATTAACTTGGAATACGTAAACGCAATTCCTTAATTAATCGATTTCAATTTTAATTATTATTAACTCCACTATAAAATAATAACTGAATTCCCGAAATTAATTTTAATATTATTTCAACAATAATAATTCCGCCGAAATTACATAAACGACCTTCCCCGTGTTTAAGATATCGAACGTCCACAAATTTATTTAATTACTAATAATTAAATTAATTCGTTTCTTATTATCCGAGACTAGTACCACTCATCCTTATTATCATGTGGAACAAATCCACCTGCAGGGTTTACATGATAAACTTTATGAGCTCATCTCGGGGACGTCATCAACCCGATAAACGGGACACGGTTTCCTGTCTATAATCTATAGCATGCCGTGTGTACAATTCCGATTCCCAATTTACCGAGTATCTCGACTAATCAATTAGTCTCACTCATTGGCAAGTTAAAGAACCGATAATTGGACACACGCACCTATAATTATATAGGGATTAGGAATTCGTATATCCGAAATCTCTGAGGTCTAGTTCGATTACGTCGATTAGTATAAATCGAACGCCCTCCCGTGGTCCTGCTCAATACACCAAGTGTACAAGTGTAACATAATAGTTAAGACCAACTATTACCCAGTCACACTACGACGTACCGATGGATTGTCCCTGTCCATCTAAGTCGTGAGCTTCTGTTTGATAATATACGAGTAACCGACAGTATGATCTTCCGCGTGTCTCCTCACGCCATACTGTCTACAACGTATATATCTAGGACTATTGCATTCAAGTACAAAGTAGACAAAAATGCCGACAGTTTGATTAATAGATAATGAAAAACACAGATAAGGAGTTCCATATTGTCACTAAACTAGACATTTAGAATATAACTCCATCACGAGGGTAATGGCCATCGCCGTTTCGTAAGGAAAAACGTCAGGGATAACATCAAAAACATGATCGTTAACGAATTCGGGATGATGCTCCATCCTAGACAAATGGTCCGCTACGGCATTCTCACATCCCTTCCTATCCCTAATCTCAACATCAAACTCTTGGAGAAGTAGGATCCACCTAATCAACCTAGGCTTAGCTTCGGTCTTAGCCAAAAGGTATCTAAGGGCTTGGTGGTCGGAGTGAACGATGACCTTAGAGCCTATGATGTAGGATCTAAATTTATCTAAGGAGAATACGACGGCTATCAACTCCTTCTCGGTGGTCGTATAATTAGCTTGGGCACTATTCAAGGTGTGGCTAGCATAGTAGATGACCCTAAGCAACTTATCGACCCTTTGTCCTAGAACGGCTCCTACGGCGAAGTTAGAGGCATCACACATTATCTCGAAAGGCTCTTCCCAATTCGGTGCTACCACTATAGGGGCGGTGACAAGTTTCTCCTTAAGAGTATTAAAAGCATCTAGGCACTTCCCATCAAAATTAAACTCTACATCTTGGCTCAAAAGTCGACATAGGGGCTGACTAATTTTAGAAAAGTCCTTAATGAACCTCCGGTAAAAACCGGCATGCCCTAGAAAACTACGGATCCCCTTAACGTTGATAGGCGGAGGTAATTTTTCTATGGCTTCTATCTTAGCCTTATCAACCTCGATACCCTTCTCGGACACGACATGCCCAAGGACGATCCCACTAGGCACCATAAAGTGGCTCTTCTCCCAACTCAAGGTCAAGTCGGAGTCAATGCACCTATTCAACACATTGTCAATCTTGTCCAAACAATCATAAAATGAGTTACCGAAAACGGAAAAATCATCCATGAATACCTCAAGGTAGTCGCCGATCATCTCGGAGAAAATAGACATCATGCACCTCTGGAATGTTCCGGGTGCATTGCATAATCCGAACGGCATCCTCCTCCAAGCAAAAGTGCCGAAAGACGTGGTGAACGTCGTCTTCTCCTGATCCTCCGGTGCAATAGCCACCTGATAATAACCAGATAAACCGTCAAGAAAACAATAAAATTTATGACCGGCGAGTTTATCTAACATCTGATCAATGAACGGAAGAGGAAAATGATCTTTGCGAGTCGCGGCATTGAGCTTCCGGTAGTCAATGCACATGCGCCACCCGATGGTGACTCTCGTCGGTATCAATTCACCTTTGGCATTTTCCACGACCGTGATCCCTCCCTTCTTCGGTACTACATGGACCGGGCTTACCCAACGGCTATCCGCAACAGCGTAAATCAACCCCTCTTCTAGTAGCTTGTAAACCTCTTTCTTGACGACTGCTGGAATTCGGTATCCCGGGCCATTAAAATTTGCGGAAAATAATAACCCGACCGAAATCCTCGATCGCCGGAGAACCAACCGCGAACCACCGCACGACCCGAGGCTCGACCGAGCACCGCACGGGACGAACCCGCGCGCCCAGCCGAGCCCCCGCACGGGGCTCGCGATCGCTCTCGTAGCGATCGCTGGGATCGCTCGTAGCGATCCCCGGGCTGCTCGCAGCAGCCCCGCAGCGGGTCAGCGAACCCGCTGCTCGCATGGGGTCAGCCCCGTGCGCCTCTGCTACGGGAACTCCCGTAGCGCGCACGAGGCAGCTGCGGGTCACCCCGCAGCGATCCGCGATCGAGCTCACGGGCTCGATCGCCCCCGGCGTCCAGCCGGGGCTTCTTGCGACGCGGCGGTCCGAACCCTAGGGTTCGACCGCCACTTTCGATCCTCGCCAGGGATCTCGAATCCCCGTCCCCGAGGTTCGTCGTTTTCCCGGATCATGCGTTCATGTATGTATCACAATTAATCCACATAAAATCATAGAAGGGAGTATATGATTTTACCTTTTAATTCGTTGTGCGGAGAAACGAATCTAACTTGATGACCTTACGATCTTCCCACGTATTCCTTGCACTAGCTTGAACGTCGGGTGGGCGACGATCCTCCAAGCTTATGGATCCTCTTCAACTCTCTAGAACTATCAAGTATTGATATTCTTGTCTTATGAAAAAGTGAAGACCATGTAGTGCTTTTATAGGCTACGTAGGGGATCTAAAGGAGGTGGAATATTGGGCTTCCAATATTAATGATTAAATTGAGCCCAAGCCCAAATCTATTAATCTCCCATTAATATTAATTAATTTATTTTCCACTATATAAATTAATTGCACTCCCAATATTAAACCATATTATATCAAATAATATTTCTCCGGTAGTATTATTTATTCCGTGTATTTAAGATTTAAATATCCATGAATAAAATTAATTTATTGCTAATTAATTTATTCATCTCTTGAATCCGAGACTAGTACCATTCAACCTTAATTATTGTGCGGAACGAATCCACTCATGAGGTTTACACAATAATTCCTTTTGAACTCATCTCGGGGATATTATCAACCCTTCCGGGATACACTGTCCGGTCAATCATTCACGGCATGCCATATATAAAATATAGTGACCCAACTTAACCGGTAATTAACCCAATAATTAAATCGGTTAATTCCTTTGGTAAATCAAAGTCACTTATATTTAATATACACACCCGCAACAATATCGGGGATTAAGAATATAATACACTGAGACTCGAATCGATTATCGCCGGCAATCCTAATCGATGAATCTCAACGATCCGCTCAATACACCAAGTGTACAAGTGTGATAAAATAATTAAGACAAATTATTTTCTCTCTCACACAACGACTATACCGATGGATTGGTCCGGGTCCATCTAGGTCGTGAGCCACTGTTTGATTAAATACGAGTAACCGATAGTATGATCTTCTGTGTGGGGCCCGACACACCATACTAACTACAACGTATAAAATCCAGGACTATGATTTGCATATATTTAATTAATAATAATTAAAAGCAAACAATTGTTTATTTAATAGATTAAATGCTATGACCGGGAGTTTATCGTTACTTAAATCTAGACATTAAGTACACAACTCCAACAATCTCCCACTTGTACTAAGGTCTAGTCATTTCCTCCAAACTCCCGGTTCCCATACTCATCACGTGCTTTAAAGTGTACTTCCGAGAAGTACTATGTGAGTGAGCAATCTAGGTTGCCGCTCTGAAGTTATCTTGGTGACTACTACGTCGTCTCCCCTGACGATGACTCGTATCAGGTGGTACTTGCTCTATGTGTTAACATCACTTTTGACTTATTACCTCTTGCAGTTCACCATGCACCGCTATCCAATAGCCTTTGGTAAACTAAGAGTCATATCCAAGTCAAGAGGTTATCCCGGAACCTAACCAAAACTTCCGCTGCCTCTGAGGCTGCTATTCGGTTATGAGAGAGTCTGAGAAGCTTCCCGCTTATCACTCTTTCACTTCATGGTTCCACCTCTTTCTAAAAGTGAACACATAGCCTGATATCGACTTTCACTGGTTCTTCTCTGATTTTTGGATCTGAGAATCTGTAATCTAAGAAGATTTCGTCTTGCTCAAGCCAGTACTATGAAAGTACTCTTGCAGCATTCGAACATCCCTTATCCAGATTACTTTGATATCCTCCCACTACGCAAACCGCATAGTTGATATCAGGTTCTTATTTTACAACATTGCATCTATAAAGCTTTCCATACTTGAAGTATAGGAAACTGCTTCGTCCTCATCTATCTCCTTCATGTGTTCGAACACATACTCTTTAGATAGATGTATATTCTGTCTCTGAAAGGCAATAACCTTTCTCAGAAGTATGCATGTTAAAAACAAACCTTAATCGTACAAGATATCTAGGAGAAGTACAATGTTCTTATCTCTAGATCACAAGATCTTAAGAACATGTTCTAACTTCTTCTTAATCTTATATCTCGATTTATTTAGACAACCATTATTTTATGTCTGACAGCATTTTTACATTGTTGCCAATGATGAAATGTTATCTACATAAAATCTCCGAGAAACACCACCTTGTTTCCATTACGTTTTCAATACACCTTTCGTCCATGCCTTTTGATGAATCCATCAAATGGACTATCCCATCAATTCGCAAGTTCCACGATTCATAGCTTTATTTCAATCCATAAATGGATTTACTAAGCTTGTACTCTAAATGATCTAGCCTCTTAACAATAATCCTTATTGTTCCAAGCAGGCACATTTAGATCTAGTACCGCCCTTATGCAGAGCTAGGGGTCGATTTCATCTCTACTAGATCCAGAGTCCGAACTCCTCTAGTCTTGTGAACATCTCTGGTTGTCCCACAACCTCCCACTGCAATGGCGTCCCGGTGTATAACAGTAATAACAATAGGTGCAGTGTGTGGTGTACTTCTACTCGGTTTGGCTGGTTCCTAGTCTTTTGTCCTTCTTCTCATTTCAAGGTATTACGTTAATTTAGGCTTTGTGGTCCATCTAATAGTCTTCCTCTATGAACCGGACGAGAGACGTCCCTCTGGTTCGTAGTACTATAGAACTCACAATACTTCGTTCATCTAGGATATCCTACAACCATATTCAATATGCCGTTGTATCTAGGAATATCCATAGAACATAGGTAGTTCCGAACAACTTGTCCTTTTACTATCAGATTTCCATTCCTTTATAACGCACTATTTCTACACGTAAGTGTAAGGTGCGGCCCTTTGGGATTGAACCCAATCTTTGATTATGCTATGCGTTATTCAGATAGGTGATGGCCTCCGCGACTGAGTCGCAGGCTCCTAATGGATATACTTTGATGGTTCCCCATAATAGCTTTGTGTCCATTGACTAGTAAAAACACTTTTGCTTTTATGGCACATCAAGCATTCTAATCCATCACTTGAGTATTCTTGAAAGAATCACTCGTGCCTTTCTAATAAACACATATGTCTGCATATCTAATCATTTCCAATACTTGTCTGAATTCTATCCTTTATCCAGAAAGGTTTGCTTAGACGTATTATCCTCCAAATTCAATCCTTAGGTCGGAAGGTCCATTCCTTCAACTTTAATTGATCAAATCAATTTCGACCATTTGAATCTTCATTTGAAAATACTACTAAGTATAAGAATTCACAAGTATAATGATTAATAAAGAAATATCTAACAAGTAAAACAAGTTACAGAACGGTTTGTTGCATCGTGGTAGACTAAGGATTCATCATTCATATATTGCTATCCAATGTACCAGAATAGATAATGCCATTATTTCTTATCAAAATCATCCAATGATTAAAGAAATAAAATATCCATTCATTAATAATAGAAATTCAGAACAAAACGTTCTTTCTAAAATAAAGGGGTACATAAAGCAATAACTTTGAAATGAAATCCTATTTAACTACTAAAGCAGATAAATGTCTTCCACCGCAACCGCTGCCTCCTCTACAGCTTTGCCTGTGTAGACTCGAACTCTTCCTCTCTAAGTCGCCGGGTTTTCTGGAACCCCTGCATTCAAAATGCACATACCGTCAGTGGTTCCATATCTACACACCAGAATTCTGGTAGATAATACCGCTGACTATGTTTTTACGACTAAAGAAGAATTCGTACCTTTGAGAGGACATTCAGACTTCCAGTGTCCCATCTTGTTGCATCGGAAGCACTTACCCTTTGGCTTTGCAGCCCCCATTCGTGGTACAGTCCTCTTGACACCACTGGGTTTCCGGGCTTGCTTCCTTCTCTTGCCCCTACCTCCACCAGGCTTAAAGCCTTTGGACTTGGTAGCTACAAGCGCTTGAGACTTGCCCTTCTTGTAGATCCCCTCTGCCGCCTTTAGTTCAGTCAGGAGTTGCGCAAGAGTATAAGATAGTTTACCCATATTATAGCTCATACGAAACTGCTCAAAACTAGGGGCCAGAGACTGGAGTATGATGTCGACTTGCGTCTCAGCATCAATAGAAGCTCCTAGGACCTCAAGTTCATTCAACATACTCATCATCTTAAGAACGTGCTCCCCAACGGGCGTTCCTTCAGATTGAGTAGTCGACATGAGGACTCTCATGGCTTCTTGCCTTGCCGCACGATCTTGCTCCCCAAACATCTCCTTGAGGTTAAACATCATATCATAGGCAGTGTCCATCGACTCATGTTGGGTTTGGAGTACATTTGACATGGAAGCCAAAATATAACACCTAGCCATTTCATCAGCCTTTTTCCACTTCCGATATGTCAGTTTTTCCTCATCAGTTGAGGCAGCCGTGGGCTCAGCAGGGCACACTTCATGGAGTACAAACTTGTACTCCTCCGAAGTTAGGACAATGTCTAAATTTCTCTTCCAATCAATATAGTTGGGGCCAGTGAGCTTATGCTCCTTGAGTATCATAGAAAGTGGATTCATAGCTATTCTCTAAACCTATAAGCACATTTAAACAAACAATCAATTTAATATCCGATATTATCTCCCTCAAATAATATCATTAAATCACTAATCACATCTAAAATCCCATCAGGTAAGGCAAGCCACGTTCGTGTGGACGTTTACCCACCCAAATGATTTAGCAATTAGATTTGCTTCGGTCGTACATCATTATAGCGTTACTTCGTTGGGAAGAATACTATAAAGCGTACCTAAGTGTAAACCATTACTCAGTACTAAGGTGAATCATTTGGAATTGCTACGTCACCGCAAGCCACGTTAGTGTGGACGTTTACGATAACTCACAATCCTTCACAATTCCCTATAACTGTCTACATCAACTATTTCCAAAAATCCCATTCAGCATAGCAAGCCACGTTCGTGTGGACGTTTACTACACCAAAAGATTTTTATAGTTGACTCCCAATTACTTGAAGCATTCGATTTTGTAAATCAATACGCGGAGAATCATAAGTGAAACTCGAAGTTTCTAACCAGTGATTCACCATGCGAACAACCCTATCTCTCATAAATGAGGGAGCCGAGCAGACAATCGATCCATCTATCAAAGAATGGTACGACTGCCTCTAATTTGTGTCATCCACATGACCAAGTGGCTTTGGCTCCATTCCACTCCCCGGGGTGAGAATGAGTCGACTTGAAGTCAGTTTCAGAAAGACAAACTAGGCATTGTTTGATAAACTTAATCAATGTTTCTCGTAAGAGGAATTACAAGAATTCTCCTCCAATGACACATCTATACGAACTTCAAAAGTCCATAAGAGTCACCAAGAGAACAGTAATGGAGACCATGGGAATGTTTCCATCCCCTCTCCCACTTAGCTTTTTATAACAAAGGGATACGCTATCTAATGCATAATTAAACACATAAGCATGCATACAAGTAATAAAGCACATATCACATAGTCAAAATAAGCTAGAAAATTATTTTCCGACTATCATGGCTTTATTCCATCTCCGTATGCGTCTTCTAGTCTTCAGTCTTCGTTCTTGAATGCTCCATGTGACGAGAATATTAATCCCAATATTTAAGTCTATTTATTTTTAATAAATCCAAAAGATACTTAATTCGAAAATTAAGTCAATCGAATAAATCAAAAATAAAATTAAATAATATTAATATTTTTATTTATTTATTTTCCTATCTAATTCTATTAAATCTCTAGAATAATCTATCCAAGTCAAACTTGGAATATTCTAGAAGACTTCTATAATAGAATAAGGAAATAAAATAAATTAGGACTCTTCTACTTTCCAAGATTAATTAACTTCCATGTCTATGAAAATTCCCATAAAATAGGAATAATCAAATAGAAATAAATTAATTAATTATTTTCCTATCTAATTCTATTAAATCTCTAGATTCCTATTCCAAGTAGAACTTGAAATATTCTAGAAGACTTCCATAATAGAATAAGGAAATAAATAATATTAATTCTTTTCCTATCTAATTCTATTAAATCTCTAGATTCCTATTCCAAGTAGAACTTGAAATATTCTAGAAGACTTCCATAATAGAATAAGGAAATAAATAATATTAATTCTTTTCCTATCTAATTCTATTAAATCTCTAGATTCCTATTCCAAGTAGAACTTGAAATATTCTAGAAGACTTCCATAATAGAATAAGGAAATAAATAATATTAATTAATTCTTTTCCTATCTCCATGAGAGTTCCCATACTTAGGAATACTCAAAATAGGAAAACTTGAATTAATTAGGTAAGTAGTATCTTGGTAGGATTAGGAGTAGCACGGGTTGGGGATCCCCGCACCACCCCCACCGTCGACCACCACCACCGTCGGGCACCACCGCCGCCGCCCCCTAGCCATGCGCCACCACCACCGGTGGCCGGCATGGCCGGAAACCCTAGCGGGCAGCCCCGGGCGTGGGGTCGATCGATCCTCATGGGGATCGATCATGGGGATGATCGACCCCCCCGGTTTTTCGTCCTCTTCGTCTTCTTCGTCTCATGAGTTCTCCGGCGGTCGTCTCGGCATCGATCCAACGTAAATAAATTACAAGAAATAAATTTACAATTCCGGTATCGATTCTATACATGAAATCGACCCTATACACTTTCCGGAAAACATAGAACGTAATAATAAATCCTAAATTCGGTCAACCCCCGAATTTTTACTATTACAAGCATTCATCCACACAAAACGAATCTCGACATGTCCGAGAGTTTAATAAACGAACAATCATGGTAGATTAAATAGCAATTAATTAAACGAATAATTAACAATTAATTAAACCATGATAGTCGGAATCCCTGCAAGGTAGAACGCAATTGAACACATACATGAACACGAAACCAAACGCTCTGATACCAGTTGCTGGAATTCGGTATCCCGGGCCATTAAAATTTGCGGAAAATAATAACCCGACCGAAATCCTCGATCGCCGGAGAACCAACCGCGAACCACCGCACGACCCGAGGCTCGACCGAGCACCGCACGGGACGAACCCGCGCGCCCAGCCGAGCCCCCGCACGGGGCTCGCGATCGCTCTCGTAGCGATCGCTGGGATCGCTCGTAGCGATCCCCGGGCTGCTCGCAGCAGCCCCGCAGCGGGTCAGCGAACCCGCTGCTCGCATGGGGTCAGCCCCGTGCGCCTCTGCTACGGGAACTCCCGTAGCGCGCACGAGGCAGCTGCGGGTCACCCCGCAGCGATCCGCGATCGAGCTCACGGGCTCGATCGCCCCCGGCGTCCAGCCGGGGCTTCTTGCGACGCGGCGGTCCGAACCCTAGGGTTCGACCGCCACTTTCGATCCTCGCCGGGGATCTCGAATCCCCGTCCCCGAGGTTCGTCGTTTTCCCGGATCATGCGTTCATGTATGTATCACAATTAATCCACATAAAATCATAGAAGGGAGTATATGATTTTACCTTTTAATTCGTTGTGCGGAGAAACGAATCTAACTTGATGACCTTACGATCTTCCCACGTATTCCTTGCACTAGCTTGAACGTCGGGTGGGCGACGATCCTCCAAGCTTATGGATCCTCTTCAACTCTCTAGAACTATCAAGTATTGATATTCTTGTCTTATGAAAAAGTGAAGACCATGTAGTGCTTTTATAGGCTACGTAGGGGATCTAAAGGAGGTGGAATATTGGGCTTCCAATATTAATGATTAAATTGAGCCCAAGCCCAAATCTATTAATCTCCCATTAATATTAATTAATTTATTTTCCACTATATAAATTAATTGCACTCCCAATATTAAACCATATTATATCAAATAATATTTCTCCGGTAGTATTATTTATTCCGTGTATTTAAGATTTAAATATCCATGAATAAAATTAATTTATTGCTAATTAATTTATTCATCTCTTGAATCCGAGACTAGTACCATTCAACCTTAATTATTGTGCGGAACGAATCCACTCATGAGGTTTACACAATAATTCCTTTTGAACTCATCTCGGGGATATTATCAACCCTTCCGGGATACACTGTCCGGTCAATCATTCACGGCATGCCATATATAAAATATAGTGACCCAACTTAACCGGTAATTAACCCAATAATTAAATCGGTTAATTCCTTTGGTAAATCAAAGTCACTTATATTTAATATACACACCCGCAACAATATCGGGGATTAAGAATATAATACACTGAGACTCGAATCGATTATCGCCGGCAATCCTAATCGATGAATCTCAACGATCCGCTCAATACACCAAGTGTACAAGTGTGATAAAATAATTAAGACAAATTATTTTCTCTCTCACACAACGACTATACCGATGGATTGGTCCGGGTCCATCTAGGTCGTGAGCCACTGTTTGATTAAATACGAGTAACCGATAGTATGATCTTCTGTGTGGGGCCCGACACACCATACTAACTACAACGTATAAAATCCAGGACTATGATTTGCATATATTTAATTAATAATAATTAAAAGCAAACAATTGTTTATTTAATAGATTAAATGCTATGACCGGGAGTTTATCTTTACTTAAATCTAGACATTAAGTACACAACTCCAACAACGACTTCCATTAAAACGGGGTTGAGACGTCGCTGCCCGTCTCTCTTCGGAGTAGCATGCGGTTCAAGTTCAATACGGTGCATGCAAGTGGAAGGGTCGATCCCTCGAATATCACCCAAACTCCATCTGAATGCTTTCTTGTTCTTTTTCAGAACCTTCACTAGAGCTTCTTCTTCCTCGGCGGATAGCTCGGCAAAAATAATCACGGGTTTTTGTTCCCCGTCGTCTAAGAACACGTACTTAAGGTGCCTTGGTAGCTCCTTAAGTTCAACTTTGCTAGCGGGGGCCTCGATCTCGGCTGTCCGTGAGCTAATTTCTTCTTCCTTGAGGTCGTCGACTCGTATCTCGACCTCACTTTCTTCTTCAGGGTTATTCTCCTCAACGAAATTTAGGGTCACCTCGGCATCCACGGAGTCAACAAACGAGCACGTCTCCATAGAGTGGGCAGCGGGTTCGGCTCTCTCGGTTCGCACGGAGAAGCGCACTTCTTCACCTAGCACGGTCATTTTCAAGGTTCCCTTCTCGACATCGATCACGGTCTTCGTCATGGCCATGAACGGTCTACCCAAAAGAAGTGAATGGTCCCGACCATTTTCCGGGACGTGTCCGACGTCGAGGACAACAAAATCGACGGGGACAATGAGTCCCCCAACTTTCACGAGGATGTCCTCTAGGATCCCCTTCGGGTACCGAATGGATCGGTCGGCTAGCTGCAAGCACATACGGGTGGGTTTTAGTTCACCTAAGTCCAGCTTCTCATAAACGGCATAGGGCATCAGATTAATGCCGGCTCCAAGATCGAGCATGCCCAAAACTTCACGGCCATTCCCAACGGCAATCGTCACATTAAAACTCCCCGGATCACTCTGCTTCGGAGGAAGAGGGTGCTGAAGTATCGCACTAGCTACCCCGGTGACAACCACTTTCTCGTCATCTACAAATTTCCTCTTATTCGAGGCGAGCTCTTTGAAGAACTTCACGTAAGCGGGCACATTCCGAATGATGTCGAGGAGTGGTAAATTCACGTTGACCCTCGAAAGCAACTTGTAAATTTCGGAGAATTGCCTATCTTGCTTATCATTCTTCATTCGGCCCAGATACGGGAGCGGTGGTCGGTACGGGTTGCTTGTCTTATGCAAAGTGTGAGTGCTCGGTTCGGGCTCTCTTGCTGGGATATCCGGCTGAATCGGCTCAGTCGGTTCCTCTTCTACTATGACCTCCTCCGTTTCTTCCTCAACCTCCGGCTCATGTATCTGCTCTCGGTTAGGAATTTGAACCTTATTGTCGATCACTCGACCACTACGGAGAACGGTAACGGATTTAGCCTGATGTGACTGGCTAGGAAGCTTGTCCTTCTGATTCGGTTGTGTCAACTCATTAATTTTTCCAGCCATTTGCCCGACTTGATTCTCGATTCTCTTAATCGTCGAATTCTGATTGGTCAATGAGGACTCCAACCCATCCATCCTCTGCTGGTTATGTTGCATGTATCCCTGGGCCGAGGACATAAATGCCGCGAATTTTTCATCTAAGTCGGAACTCTTCTGAGACTGCTGGTGAGGCGGAGGTTGGGCCTGATAAACGGGCTGATGTGGCTGCTGATACTGAGGCCTCTGGTAGTTCTGATTATTCTGCCAGTTTTGGTTCCCTGCATTCTGATACCCCTGATTCTGGGATCGGTTCTGATTATTGTAGTTCGTCTGAGAACCTTGTCCCTGGGTCTGTGGCTGGTCTTGTTTCCAAGAGAAGTTGGGATGATTTCTCCAGGATGGTTGTACGTGTTAGAGTAGGGGTCATTCCTCTGGTTGCCCTGTTGATTGTACCCCTGCATCGCATTCACCTGTACCTCGGGGCCGTAGTTCTGATCCATCATCTGAGGTGGAGATGGCATGCCCTGACCACAAGTGCTCGAGAAATGGCCTATCTCCCCGCATAAGCTACACGGTTCAACTCGATAGATCTGTCGCTTTGGCTGCTCCTCAGTGGTCTCGAGCATCTGAACCTTCTTAGTTAGGTCGGCGACTTGCTTTGCCAACTGAGCATTAACACTCCCATCGGACCTGGCATAGTTACTACTTCCTCTTGAACTTGTTTGCCTTGACTCGGCTGATAGTGACTTGAAGATCTCCATCATCTCATCACTGTTCCGACTACTGATATTTCCGCCGGCTGCGGTTTTCACCTCTCGTTGATCTTCTCTGCTCAAACCCTTGTAGAAGAACTGGATGATCGAGTTGGGAGTGAGATCGTGGTGTGGGCACTGCCTCAGTAAGCTCCTGAATCGCTCCCAAGTTTCATGGAAAAACTCCCCCGGTTCTTGCTCGAAGGCACATATCTGACCTTTCAGGGCGAAGGTCTTCTGCTGAGGATAGAACCGAGTGATGAACTCCCGGTACATGTCCGTCCAAGTGGTGATCGAGTCCGGCTCCAAGGATAGCAGCCAGTTCTTCGCTCTATCTCTCAAAGCATACGGAACACACTTCAATCGGAGCTGATCATCATCGAGTGCTCCGAGGGGGAAAGCATGCAGAGCAGTGTAGAATTCCCTGATGAAGTTTAGGGCATCCTCGTTAGTGGTTCCGGAGAACTGAGGAAGCTGAGCAAGATGGTGTGCCTTGAGGTCGTATCTCCGGGCGGCATCACTTAGGACAATGCATGAACTAGCTCCGTCGATCTGAGGATGCGTCAGATCTCCAAAGAGGAGTGGCTGGGCACGGTTTCCGTTGTTTCCGTTGTTCCCATTGTTGCCATTGTTTCCGTTGTTTCCGTTGTTGCCATTGTTGCCATTGTTGCCATTGTTTCCGTTGTTTATAGCCTCAGCCATGGTCGTCAGTTCACTCTCTGGTTCAGTGTCGGTAGTGGTAGAGTCCGATGAAGAATCGTCGTCTTCGTTTGTAAACCGACCGATGCTCCTGCGTCTATTGATGTTTTCGATCACGGGTGCAAGTTCGGTAGTTCGACTTCGAGTACCTACCATACACCAACAAAAACCAAAAAGAGATCAAACGCACCTGAACAACGAGTAAAGTAAATAAAAAGAAAAAATAAAAAGGAAATTGTTGCAAACACCTAAACACTAATACTAGTGCCTAAAGTGTTCCCCGGCAACGGCGCCAAATTGATAAGTCGTTTTAGTACGGGTTAAATCAATTAAAATTTGTAATCGAACTAGTTGCCAAAACAACTCGCCCGAGTCGGTCTCGAGGAACACTACTATTGGCGCGTAAAAGTATTTATTTATTTGCAACTAGGAAGAGAAATGAAATAGCATAATGCATTGAGTTTGTTTTGGTTTTGTTTTTAAACTAAAGTAAAATAACTTGAAATGAATGAGCTATCGCAAAGGCGTTGAAAATAAGAAAAAAATACGAGAATGGGATTAGGGATTAGGAATTCAATTCTTGATTTCAAAGTTTAATTTTTATTTGCGAAAGTCATAAGGGAACGCCCGTTACCGGTTGGCTCGATTATGGTTTAAACAATTCGAATAAATATGCAAAAGACCTTTTTCAAACACCTTTTGCGCGTTTCAAAATATTCAACTTTTACTTTCAACAATTGAACTCCCTTACCCTAATCAAGTAATTAGCTACTCATGCTTTGAATCAAGAGAAAATTAAAGCTAGAACTTTTTGGATTCATGAAATCGTTTTTGATTAATCGACGAGAAAAATAGAAAACAAATACTAGGATCGAAACGAAACACAAGCAATAGAAAGAAAGAAAAAAACTTACTACGATCAATAACGAAATCAAAACATCTATCGGCGGTGAACTCCGACTTTTTTCGAATTCAAATACAAAGCAAGCGATGAAAAAGAAGATGAAAAACGAGTCTCGATGTCTTCTCTCTAATCCCAGAATGATTAAGATAAAAAAGTGTACTTAGTCTTATGGGTCGAAACCCTAAATATACCCCAAGAGTTTCCGCGGTCAAACAAAGTCAAGTTCAGAAAATCGGGGACCAAGCGGCCGCTAGGGGGGTCAAGCGGCCGCTTGCCTAGCTTCCCAGAATGTCTGATCCAACAGCGAGGCGGCCGCTTGGGGGGTCAAGCGGCCGCGTGGGGCTTTCTCCAGCCGGTTCTGCCACAGGCACCAAGCGGGCGCTTGGTGGGTCAGGCGGGCGCCTGCTCAGCGGGCAGGTCCGTTCTTGGCTCGTCCCCTCGTTGCCTCGTCTACTTGTCGTCTCGTCCACTCGACTACTCCATAATACCTCCAAAGTCGCTAATAACACTCAATATTCCCTGCACACTACACGAACACATCAAACGCACCAAGCCAAGAGAAATACGCTAAATACGACACAAAACAAGAAACAACGACTAAAAACGACATAAGAAAAACACACAAAAACACACACATCACTTCCAAAAAAAAATTATACGATAACATATTAGATTAAAAAAAACTTACAATTAAATCTGCAAAACAAAACAAATTAATCAACAAAAAAATAATATAAAAAACAAAATCGATAATAAAACAAAAACGTACTTGCAAAAAACAAATTATAGGATTGATATAATATTATAAAAAAACAAATTATAAATAACAAATTAGATTAATAAATAAAGAATACTTACAATTAAATTTGCAAAACAAAATAAAATAAAGAATACTTACAATTAAATCTGCAAAACAAAATTTCAAAACAAAGAATAAGAAATCATTAAAATTATTTTTTATTAATAATAATTTTTATTAAAACTTAAACGTAAAAACTTCCAAAAAAAAATTATACGATAACATATTAGATTAAAAAAACTTACAATTAAATCTGCAAAACAAAAGAAATTAATCAACAAAAAAATAATATAAAAAACAAAATCGATAATAAAACAAAAACGTACTTGCAAAAAACAAATTATAGGATTGATATAATATTATAAAAAAACAGATATAAAGAAGAGTTACAATCAAATTTGCAAAACCAAATGTGAAAACAAAGTATAAGAAATTATTAAAATTATTTTTTATATAGTTCAATTTTTAAAATTATTTTTAATTAATAATATTATTTATTAAAAACTAAAGTTAAAAACCTGAAAAAAACAAATTATACATAACAAATTAGATTAACTAGTCCTACTTCCCGTGCACGTGTATTTAATTCAACTTTCTATTACTCTGAATAGTGCTCTTTCTACTTAAATTTAATATTTAACATAAACTCAGGTTAGATGTAATTGACAAATAAACATCAAGTGAATTATATAATTGAAATAGTAAAATAAAGAAATCACAATAATATTACAAATAATTCTACTACATTTAGTTGATTTATATTTAATCGAATAGATATTTTGCTATAGTTTTGTTAAGAAAGTCATTATTAATTTAGTCTGATTTATATTTAATAGAATAGATATTTTGCGTTAAAAAATAGTTTTGTTAATAAAGTCATTCTCAAATTATATATAAAAGTCTATTAATATTAATATTGAAATAATTAAGTATCATTTCATAGTATAAATCAAATTTACAAACCAATTGGTTCAACAGTTTAGTTTCATTTGAAAATTTCATATTAACAAATAAGTAAAAAAATTGACGGTAACTCAAATCAAAATAAAACATGAACATAAAATAAGTAAATAATTAGTTTTAAAGCTAAAAACATAGTTAAGTTAATTGGAGTTATAGTTTAAATTTGAATAACCATTTAAACTGTTTTAACATAACCCAAAAAGTATTCGAAATATTAAAATAAATTGTTCGGAAATACCAACTTACAAACTAAAAAAGATTTAAGTACAAATTACAAATTACTTAAACAATGATCATTTTTTCATTGGGCATGCATGCTATCACTCGATCAATTGTATGTTATCCTGAATTAATATTGATTGAATAATCGTTATATTTATAAAATTTAATTATTTTTTGTTACTAATTACTTTATAAACCGAAATTTAAACGAAACGTTATTAATAATCTGACAACTCTAATACAGCCACAGAGTATTGCTTGTCGATCAGTTTTTTTAATGATTGTTTTATTTATGCTTATAAATATAATAATTTACTTTTCCTTGTAAATATAATAATGTGACTTTTTCAACGTTCACATCGGTAATATATTGCATGTTGGTGAAAAACTCTTTATTTGATTTACTATATTATTTTTTTTTGGTGTTTTAGAATATTTTTTATTTAATATGAGTTTGTTGATATTTTTTTAACCTCTCATTTAATTTATCGAGTTTCTTTACATGGTATATTTGCTCAAAAAGTAATACACAAAATTTTAAAATGTTTAATTCTAATTATAGAAACAGTATCCAACACGTATAAAAGGTAATTTGTTAAATAAAGATATTCAATTTATAAATTGAGATACAAAATTAAAAATATTCACAAAAAAGTTACATGCAAATTTTGATTAAGCAAATAACAATGTATATTATATTAATTGTACATGAATATAATAATTATTATATAACAACATCATTTATTATTTATATAAAAAAAGGAAGAGAAGAAAAAAAAAAAACAATGCCAATAATTAATCTGATAAAAAAGAGACGACATGATTTTATAGCTTTTATTATGGTATATTTGGTGGTATAAATAATATTTTTTCAATAGACAGATTTTAAGGGAGATTAATAAGGAAAAAACGTGTTAAAAATAAATGAATATATTAAAAATGATTTATTTATTATTTTGAATTTATTGACTATAATTAAGGAGATTATAAATGTATAAATAATATTATCTTTAATAGAATAGCGGATTTAAAGGAGAATCAAAAGGAAAAAAACGTGTTGACTAATTGATTAAAAAATTATTTTTTTTAATTTATTACTTTAAAGGGAAAAATGGCAACAAGACCAATTTTCAGCATTTTTTGACCAATAAGGCCAATCTCCAATTTTTGGGTCAATTAGGCCAAAATGTTCCAATTAGGCCTAAAAAATGTATCCGGAAAGACGAAATTACCCTTCCATATTAACTTCACAATCGAGCCGAGGGGAAATCATTCTCGACAACACATTCAATTCTGCTCTTTGTCTCTCACCTCCGCCGCCGCTATTCATATCCACAATCGAGCCGAGGGAATTCATCTCCGCCGCCGCCGCTTTCAAGCTAAGGAGAGGGTGAAGGTCGCCACCGGTGAGCAGCTACAATTCTCCGCCGCGAGAATCGATTTCATGCAGTTCGTCTCCATCGGCAACGATCGATCGATCGATTTCATCGCCGGCGACGCCGTTTCTGGCACAGTTCAAATGTCAGTTACGCCGCCGCCTTCCTTGCCGGCGATTTCGAATCCAGGTACGCGATTTCGAATCCACGTACCCGATCAGTGCTTAAAAGGTTGATTCAGCATGCATGCATTCAGTGTTCATTGTTTTTTATTATGCATGTTCAGTGTTTTTTCGTTGCATTCAGTGCTCAGTGAGCATGCATTCAGTGCTCAGTGAGCATGCATTCAGTGTTCCTGCGCTCAGCTTGCCATTCAGTGCTTAATTGGTTCGGTCAGTGTCTAATTGGTTCAGTCAGTGCTTAATTGCTTGATTCAGTGTGCATTGAGATGAACTAATTGCACTTACACACTGTACACACCTGTTGCACACTGAATCCATATTCAACCATGTGGATTCAGTGTTGATTTGCTTCATTCAGTGTTTAATGGCTTTATTGAGTGTGCATTGAGCTTGGTTAATTGCACTTACACACTGTACCCACCTGTTGCACACTGAATCCATATTTAACAATATGGATTCAGTGTTTATTTGCTTCATTTAGTGTCTGAATGAATAACAGTTTGTTTCCCCTAGGATACCTGTTGCAATGTGTGTTGAGGGTTACAGGAATCAGTGTGTGTTGACTTTGTTTTCTTTGATGCAATGACCTGTCTCCTTTTCAATAAATGCCTGCCATGTTAGTTGAGGGTTGAGGCATTTACTGCCAGTGTTATAAGTGTGAGGACGGTTATAAATACCTCGTCATTTCTCTGGTTTCCTCATCTCATTTCTATTCGATCGGAGGGCAGCGAGCAACGATGCCGAGGCGAACGGGTACACTCGATCGGGGGCCAAGACCGAAACCAAGTGAGGCTGAATTTTTCAATGACGGTCCTCCCTCGCCCGAACAAAGATTCAGTGGCGGGCCAATCTGTCGGGGGCCACCAATGATGCCTAGGCGACCGGGTACACTCGATCGAGAGCAAGGACCGACGCCAAGTCGGGGGGTTGAATCTTGGAATGGTTCTCACTGGACCGAGCAAAGATTCAATGGCCGTTGGCATAAAGAGAAGTTCCCTCTCCCGGCTGCTTTTGTTCGTCCGATCAAGGATGAAATGGGGGATTTCGTCGTTCTGACGGACTCCCTGGACCAGAAATGGCACGTGCCTCTCACCACTCATCGGAATCAAACGGCCATCCACGGATTTCACTGGGAACGCCTAGTTCGAGAGTTTGGAGTGCAAGAAGGCTGGAACATCCGGGTTACCTGGACCGGAGGAAGTAGTTTCTCGGTTGGCGTATTCGATCAAAATGGCCAGTCGATGGTGCGCCCGGTCAGGGACCCCCCTCGTCGTGACCCAAGACTTCCTCCATCTCATTATTATTGTTGTTAATCTTTTTTGTGCTTTTTTTTTGTTTCCTGTGATTGACGACTTTGTCTTCGTTGTACTGCTCGGATAATCTTTTTGAAATCATTCAGTTTCTGTTTTATCTTTTGTTTCTTCTTTTTTTTTTGTTATCGGGTGTACTCGTCGTCAAGACCTTCTGCTTGCTTAATAAGACTTTGAGTTTCAAAAAAAAAAAAAAAACAATGTCTTGTCTGACTTTAACACTGAACATGCCTTAAAAACACTGTTTGTTTGACTGTGGATTTAACACTGAACAGGTCTTAAAAACACTGTCTGAGACAACACACCTTGAATCACACAATCAAACACTGAACACACTTTAATTGCACTGAACACCCTTTAATAGCACTGAACACACATAGACACACATTGAATCACACTGTCTGAGTTCAATTGTTCATCTCATGCATTCATCCATTCATTAAAAAATCCTGCGCTGACTGCGGTCATTACTTTGTGTTTTTCAGCAGGGACCTCGGTCTTCGCATTTTTTGCATTCGGCGGTCAGAATCTGGTGTCCAGAATCGATTCCTCCCGTGCGGCCGCCCTTCACCAGCTGAAGGAAACAGTCGAGCTTCAGTGGCCTGAGCTCCGAGATGTTGCGTACGGCATGCATTACTCCGTACCCGATTTCCCAAACTGTGTGCTCTCAACCGATGCCGACATGTCGAACATGGTATCCCTAGCTCCTCTTCACAAGCTGCCTCGGGTGAGCATCGACATTTCCGTCACGAATGAAGACCACACCTCTAGTTCTGTATTCTTGACGGTGTCCAACAGTACCGGTGTTAGTGCGACCAGAACAGAAAACAACGAGGGCTTGAAGCAGAAGATATGTTCCGCCTGTTTGGTCCGTCGAGTTCTAAAGTGTTGTTAACCGATGGCTGGGATAAAGAGATTTCGGGTGTCGGTCAGATGTTCCAAGGAGGTGCCCCGAGCTTTCGAAATGTGCTCTGTAAGATGGCAGTCGGAGTTAGATTCGATTTCGAGTACGTGAAGAACAGACCCGAAAAGGTTTCTGCCGTGTGCTCGAAGAAAAGCAGCACAGGATGCAACTGGTCTGTATGCGCCGTGATGGATCGAAGCAACGGCTTCTTCTACGTCAAGCAGCTAAGTAACGAGCACAGCTGCGGCGCGTGCTTTCGATCCCTAAAACACAGGCGCGTCTGTTCGGACATGGTTTCCAGTTTGATAGTTGAGGAGGTACGGAAAAGCACACTGACTCGTCCGATCCAAATCGTGAGAAACTTCCAGTATCACTACGGCCTGGAGATCTCGTCTGGCCTCGCTCTGGATGCGCTCGAGAAGGCCAGGAAGCTGATTCACGGCGACGATAAAGATTCCTTCGGGGCACTGACTAAGCACCTGCAGGCAATATCGGATTCCAACCCTGGGTCGCACCTGCTGCTCGAATTCAACGAGGCTTCCAGGAAGTTTCGCAGAGTCTTCATCTCGATGAAGGCTTGTATCGACGGGATGAACCATTGTCGCCCTTTGCTGCATGTGGACGGCACATTTCTGAAGGGAAGGTTCAAGGGCCATTTGCTCGCTGCTACGGGCAAGGACAGCGATGGAGGTATGTGTAGTACAGTTTTGAGCACTGAATCCCTCCTTTTAACACTGACTGATCTGAAATGCACACTGAAACTGACACGTGTTGCTTGTAGCACTGAATATGTATTTTCAACACTGAATGAGTGCTATTCACACTGACTGAAGTGTTTTATTTTTTGTTCGTGTCCTCGTGGATGCAGGGTTGTACCCATTGGCTTACGCCGTTGTCGATTCCGAGAACTATGCTAATTTGAAGTGGTTTTTGGACAACCTGAAGCACATCCTATCTCCTTCTCGCACTGTTACGTTCTTGTCGGACAGGAATCTCGGGCTGCTCGAGGCGATGAGCAGGGTGTTCCCAGGGTCCCCACACGGCTACTGTATCAATCACTTGAAGTTGAACCTGAAAGACAAATTCAGAGGCAGATGGGCGACCAAGATGTTACGAGACGGCGTGGTGTGGAATTTCCTGAAATGTGCGTACGCAACCACCGTCGAAGCCTACCAACTGAGCATGGACAAGCTGTTGGAAGAGGTTGGCTAGATAGCGAAAGTGTTTTTCGAGAACATGGATCCAAAGAATTGGGCCAACGTGTACTTCTCAGGGAAGAGAAACGGGGAGATGTCGTCCAACGTCGCGGAGTAGTTCAATAAATGGATCATGGAAGCCCGGCATCTTCCGATCACGGCGTTGGTCAACAACATCAGGCTAAAGGTGATGACCTTTTTCCACGGTATGATGAAAAAAATATACATCTCAAACACTGATGGCCCTTTTTTAACACTGTTAGCACTTCTTCAAACACTGACTGGCCTTGTTTAACACTGATGGCCTTGTTTAACACTGAATCAGACAGGGGGGCCAGGAGTAGGGAATGGACTTCGGCTTTCTGCCCGTCCGTCGAGAAGACGCTGAGTAAAGCCGTCAACGAAGGCAGGAAATGGGTGGTTGTGGGGTCGTCCGAAACGGTTTTCGAAGTGCAGTGCGTTCTGTCCGTCGTTGTCAATATTGCGGATCAGACGTGCAGCTGCGTGCATTCTGCGGTCCGGGAAGCCGATGGCCTCGTTCGTGGACAAGTTTTACCATGCAGAGAGCTACGTCTGGTCTTACGCCGATCCCCTTCAGCCGGTTTCCATGTTTGATAAACCTTCGAACGTACCAGAGAACGTCCTGATCGAGCCGCAAACATCGAAGAGGCCTCCTGGAAGACCTAAGAAGAAGAGGATTCCGTCCAGGGGTGAGCACATCCCGAGAGCCATGAAGTGTGGGAGGTGCGGACGTGTCGGCAATCACAACAAGAAAACGTGCACGGAGCCTATACAGTAGTTAGTAGCAGATGCACCCTAGGCTTTTTCTTATTGGGTTTTTGTTGTGTTTTTTCTCGACATGATTTCTGTAATCAGTGACACTGAATGGGGTGAAAAAACACTGACTGTCAGTGACAGACACTGTTTGGCTCATAAACACACTGACTGACTGTCATTTAAAAATCGCAGGATTTAACATTATGTGATTTGCTTTTGCTCAGTTTATTATGCCCTTAGAGTGTTTTTAATTGTTCTTGTGTTGTAATTTTTGCATTTGGTTGTTTTTTAATGTTGCAATTAAATAAGTTTTCACACTGCTGACACTGAGTGGGCAAGATTAACACTGATGACAATGAAATGAAAGAATAAACACTTATAACACTGAACAGACAATATTAACACTGAATAATAGACAATATCAACACTGAATTCAACTAAAACTGCCCAGAGATATGAACAAAAAACATTTTTTTTTTATTTACAGAAACTAAATCCAAAACACAATCACAATCATGTTCATACATTTATAGCAGAAAAAACACTTCTTGTTTTTTTTTTCTTTCAAACAGAACTAAACAAAAATGCACAGCCCACAATCACTACTTTTCCTTCATGGTCAGGATGGTTCGTATCACGTGAGCCTTGAATACTTCGAACTCTTCCGTCCTGACCTTGTCCGGAATGGCCTCTTTCTTCAGAATCTTCTCCATGTAGTAGCATACGTACAAAGCACATTCATTCCTGGACACACACAGGAGACGTGGAGGAGTCAAAGAATAAAAAAAAGAAACACTGACACTGAATGCATAAATAAAACACTGAACATGCATAAAATGAACACAGAAACACAACACTGAATGGGTTAACTATGCACTGATACTTACAGAGTTGGGGCTTGCTGTGGGAGAGGCTTCACGGCCTCGATTTCATGTATCGGGAAACCATCCTTCCCGGCTTTATCCAGCATTTGGCCCACGTTGGTTTCTACCTTTTCCTTCTGAAACGTATGAAACAAAACAGTTTATCAGTTATCGTTAGAAAGGGAACATTTTTTAAAAAATCGACTAAAATACAGTAGACGTACCAATTCCGCTGCATTCGCCATGTAATGGTCCTTCGATTTCTCCCCCCTGGGTTGAATAGAGTTGTAGAATCGCCATTTCTGTTGGACGAAGTCGCAGACGAGCAGCGTCCAATGGTTCGGTTCTGTATTCTTTCTCAACCCAGGCGACACAATCGGGAACATTATAATCCCTTTTCGCACGCACGGGATCATATCTGTGATTGTCTTGTACAATTTCTGGTGGTCATGACGTCCCAGGACAATGGAGGTCTGCGAGAAAAAAAACAAAACAAAAAAACAGAGTTTTTATTAAGAAAGAATGAATTCAATGAGCACTGAACATGACATTATAACACTGAATGTCACATAAAAGCACTGACTGTTGATGATAAACACTGATCAACCATCAATAACACTGAACAGAGCATATACACACTGAGTATCACATTAAAACACTGAACATCATATACAAACACTGATCAACCATCAATAACACTGAACAGAGCATACAAACACTGAGTATCACATTAAAACACTGAACATCATATACAAACACTGATCAACCATCAATAACACTGAACAGCGCATACAAACACTGAGTAGCACATTAAAACACTGAACAACATATACAAACACTGATAAACCATCAATAACACTGAACATCACATACAAACACTGACAACCCCTAACACACTGTATAACCACTAAAAACACTAAATACAAAGGAAGAAAGACTCACCCAACAGTGCGCGGGGAGTATCAGAGCCTCCAACTTCTTGTTGTGGTCTCGATGCAGCGACTCAGCAAAGGCGTCGACCACATGATTGCTGATGAAGGTGCACTTCATTATGTCGGTCATGTCAGACACCGAAACAACTGTGGATATACGGGGAAAGTACTTCATTGTCCACCTGATTGTGAAAAAGGAATAAAAAAAAAAACACATTCTTAGCTAGCACAAAAAAAAAAAAAAAAGAAAGAAAGAAAGACAGAATGTGAAAGAAAGAAATAAAAGAAACTTCACTTACATTTTTTGTTCGCTGCTGTGCAGGATGATTTTGTCGAGGACTTCCGGCTCCAAATCGAATCCGCAGTTCTGGTCAAATTTATTGTTCACGGCGACCAAGAAATTGACATGTTCGTCATTGAAATCACTGCGGATCGGTTTCTGGCTTGCCTCCACCTTTTTACCCTTCTTGATCGCCTTTTTCTTGGCGGCAGGGGCAGGGGGATCGTACTGAAAATCATCGTCATCGCCGTTGGCTGGCTTCCTTTTCCTGCCCTTGACCAGTCGTACCATCGACCTGGTCTTCGCCTTGCTCGAAGACTCTATTTTTTCGGCTTCTGGTCTCAACGGGCTTCCTTCTTCTTCTTCATCATCCTTGTTTCCGTCAATCTCGTAGACGCACAACTCTGCCTGGAGACTTAAGATTTCATATTCCCGTGCCTTGACGATGTTCTGCAGAGTCTCGATATGGGCTTTGTGGACGGTTTCTTGTGCTTTCATGTCTGCCTCCAGAGTCTCGAGCTGGCCTTTTTCGTAGTCGTTCATGACCGACGACATCTGAAGGTCAGCCAACGCATTCTTCAAAATATTCACTTCATCCTCGAGCTCTTTCACTCTAGCCCTCAGAAGTCGCACTTCCTCCTCACCGGAGCTTCGAGCCTCGCCCGCCCCGGGGTCCTCGGTCACCGGATGATTCTGATCATTTGCCTTCTTGATCAATTCTTCCTAGAGCTCTTTCACTCGCGTCCTCAGAAGTTTCAACTCCTCCTCCTCCTCGGAGCTTCCACCTGCCTCGCCTGCTGCCCCGGGGACCTCCGTCTCCGCGTCGATCTTCGCAAGCTGCTCCGAAAGCTCGCTCTTCAGACGCTGGTTATCACCTTCCAGCTCGACGTTAGCAGTTGTCAGTTTGTTCAGCTGAGAAGTCGTGCTCTCGAGCTTGGATTGGAGATCCCTCACAGTGTCGGAGAGATCTTGATTCTCCGACAGGAGGTTGTTGAGCAACTTCTCGGCTTCAGCAGCAGAAACAGCAGGGCATTCCTCATCGGGCTGCTGTTCAGAAGGCCGCCCACCCTGCTCCTCCGGCTCCGGGACTATGCAGGTCATCTCCTGATGCCCCCCGGAAGAACTGTCCTCGTCTTCCCCATCGGACGACTGGTCTTCTCCAGAAGGCCCGCCCTCCGGGCCTTTTCCTTTTCGTTCCTCTTCCTCCTCGCTCGACGAATCAGAGCCCGGATGCTCGTCATCGTCACTCTCCTCTCCAGAAGGCAGCTCCTCAGACTGCTCTTCGTCCTCGCTCTCCGCCGCACGCGGAGTGTTCACGATTGCTTTATAAGAAAGGTGGCCCCTGTACGCCTGGATCTCCGCCACCGTGTTGCCATGTTTCAGAAGACGAGCATCCACCTGTCAGACACGGACATCACGCATTAGAACTAAAAAAAAAAAAACAATCATCCTCAAGTGAGTGACACTGAACATGATTAATAAGCACTGAACATCACAGTTATCCTACTTTGACATTGAATGGCATAAATAAGCACTGAACATCATTCACACTGTCCATCCACAAGCACTGTATGCATGAATATCACACTGAATGCAAGCAAAAAACACTGAACCTTAATATTTCACACACACACTGTTCAACCATCAATAACACTGACAGACACTGAATCATAAAACAAACAGACTTAAAAGAAGAAGAAGAAGAAGAAGAAGAAAGAGAGAAGATATTTACCGCCTCGTCCGCGAGGCCCGCTAGAGTCTCCTTGGTCACATTCGAAAGATCAGGGAGATGCCAGTTCGGGACCCGGGGGAGGTGCTCGTTCTCCAGCCTGTTTGCAAGCTTCGTGTGCTCACAAAGCCAGAACTGCACAAAAACCAAAAAAAAAAAAAAAACTCAAGGTAAATAAATATCAAGGAATGAAAAATAAAAAAAAGACGGCAAGTAGAAGTACAGTAAGACGAATGTGAAGAACAGTAAGTAGAAGCACATGATGGAATTCGATATCCCGGGCCATTAAAATTTGCGGAAAATAATAACACGACCGAAATCCTCGATCGCCGGAGAACCAACCGCGAACCACCGCACGACCCGAGGCTCGACCGAGCACCGCACGGGACGAACCCGCGCGCCCAGCCGAGCCCCCGCACGGGGCTCGCGATCGCTCTCGTAGCGATTGCTGGGATCGCTCGTAGCGATCCCCGGGCTGCTGCGAGCAGCCCCGCAGCGGGTCGCGTGACCCGCTGCTCAACGCGCTGGGCTCGTCCCAGCGCACCGCTGCGGGTAGTCCCGCAGCACGCCTCGAGTCGCTGCGGGCAACTCCCGCAGCTCCCAGCGATCGAGCCTACGGGCTCGATCGATCCCTCGGCTCCCAGCCGAGGGTTCTCGCGTCACGCGTCCCGGCGGTCCGAACCCTAGGGTTCGACCGCCACCTTCGATCCTCGCCGGGGATCTCGAATCCCCGTCCCCGAGGTTCGTCGTTTTTCCCGGATCGTGCGTTCATGTATGTATCACAATCAATTCACATAAAATCATAGAAGAGATTATATGATTTTACCTTTTAATTCGTTGTGCGGAGAAACGAATTTAACTTGATGACCTTACGATCTTCCCACGTATTCCTTGCACTAGCTTGAACGTCGGGTGGGCGACGATCCTCCAAGCTTATGGATCCTCTTCAACTCTCTAGAACTATCAAGTATTGATATTCTTGTCTTATGAAAAAGTGAAGACCATGTAGTGCTTTTATAGGCTACGTAGGGGATCTAAAGGAGGTGGAATATTGGGCTTCCAATATTAATGATTAAATTGAGCCCAAGCCCAAATCTATTAATCTCCCATTAATATTAATTAATTTATTTTCCACTATATAAATTAATTGCACTCCCAATATTAAACCATATTATATAAAATAATATTTCTCCGGTAGTATTATTTATTCCGTGTATTTAAGATTTAAATATCCATGAATAAAATTAATTTATTGCTAATTAATTTATTCATCTCTTGAATCCGAGACTAGTACCATTCAACCTTAATTATTGTGCGGAACGAATCCACTCATGAGGTTTACACAATAATTCCTTTTGAACTCATCTCGGGGATATTATCAACCCTTCCGGGATACACTGTCCGGTAAATCATTCACGGCATGCCATATATAAAATATAGTGACCCAACTTAACCGGTAATTAACCCAATAATTAAATCGGTTAATTCCTTTGGTAAATCAAAGTCACTTATATTTAATATACACACCCGCAACAATATCGGGGATTAAGAATATAATACACTGAGACTCGAATCGATTATCGCCGGCAATCCTAATCGATGAATCTCAACGATCCGCTCAATACACCAAGTGTACAAGTGTGATAAAATAATTAAGACAAATTATTTTCTCTCTCACACAACGACTATACCGATGGATTGGTCCGGGTCCATCTAGGTCGTGAGCCACTGTTTGATTAAATACGAGTAACCGATAGTATGATCTTCTGTGTGGGGCCCGACACACCATACTAACTACAACGTATAAAATCCAGGACTATGATTTGCATATATTTAATTAATAATAATTAAAAGCAAACAATTGTTTATTTAATAGATTAAATGCTATGACCGGGAGTTTATCGTTACTTAAATCTAGACATTAAGTACACAACTCCAACAATCTCCCACTTGTACTAAGGTCTAGTCATTTCCTCCAAACTCCCGGTTCCCATACTCATCACGTGCTTTAAAGTGTACTTCCGAGAAGTACTATGTGAGTGAGCAATCTAGGTTGCCGCTCTGAAGTTATCTTGGTGACTACTACGTCGTCTCCCCTGACGATGACTCGTATCAGGTAGTACTTGCTCTATGTGTTAACATCACTTTTGACTTATGACCTCTTCTAGTTCACCGTGCACCGCTATCCAATAGCCTTTGGTAAACTAAGAGTCATATCCAAGTCAAGAGGTTATCCCGGAACCTAACCAAAACTTCCGCTGCCTCTGAGGCTGCTATTCGGTTATGAGAGAGTCTGAGAAGCGTCCTGCTTATCACTCTTTCACTTCATGGTTCCACCTCTTTCTAAAAGTGAACACATAGCCTGATATCGACTTTCACTGGTTCTTCTCTGATTTTTGGATCTGAGAATCAGTAATCTAAGAAGATTTTGTCTTGCTCAAGCCAGTACTATGAAAGTACTCTTGCAGCATTCGAACATCCCTTATCCAGATTACTTTGATATCCTCCCACTACGCAAACCGCATAGTTGATATCAGGTTCTTGTTTTACAACATTGCATCTATAAAGCTTTCCATACTTGAAGTATAGGAAACTGCTTCGTCCTCATCTATCTCCTTCATGTGTTCGAACACATACTCTTTAGATAGATGTATATTCTGTCTCTGAAAGGCAATAACCTTTCTCAGAAGTATGCATGTTAAAAACAAACCTTAATCGTACAAGATATCTAGGAGAAGTACAATGTTCTTATCTCTAGATCACAAGATCTTAAGAACATGTTCTAACTTCTTCTTAATCTTATATCTCGATTTATTTAGACAACCATTATTTTATGTCTGACAGCATTTTTACATTGTTGCCAATGATGAAATGTTATCTACATAAAATCTCTGAGAAACACCACCTTGTTTCCATTACGTTTTCAATACACCTTTCGTCCATGCCTTTTGATGAATCCATCAAATGGACTATCCCATCAATTCGCAAGTTCCACGATTCATAGCTTTATTTCAATCCATAAATGGATTTACTAAGCTTGTACTCTAAATGATCTAGCCTCTTAACAATAATCCTTATTGTTCCAAGCAGGCACATTTAGATCTAGTACCGCCCTTATGCAGAGCTAGGGGTCGATTTCATCTCTACTAGATCCAGAGTTCGAACTCCTCTAGTCTTGTGAACATCTCTGGTTGTCCCACAACCTCCCACTGCAATGGCGTCCCGGTGTATAACAGTAATAACAATAGGTGCAGTGTGTGGTGTACTTCTACTCGGTTTGGCTGGTTCCTAGTCTTTTGTCCTTCTTCTCATTTCAAGGTATTACGTTAGTTTAGGCTTTGTGGTCCATCTAATAGTCTTCCTCTATGAACCGGACGAGAGACGTCCCTCTGGTTCGTAGTACTATAGAACTCACAATACTTCGTTCATCTAGGATATCCTACAACCATATTCAATATGCCGTTGTATCTAGGAATATCCATAGAACATAGGTAGTTCCGAACAACTTGTCCTTTTACTATCAGATTTCCATTCCTTTATAACGCACTATTTCTACACGTAAGTGTAAGGTGCGGCCCTTTGGGATTGAACCCAATCTTTGATTATGCTATGCGTTATTCAGATAGGTGATGGCCTCCGCGACTGAGTCGCAGGCTCCTAATGGATATACTTTGATGGTTCCCCATAATAGCTTTGTGTCCATTGACTAGTCAAAACACTTTTGCTTTTATGGCACATCAAGCATTATAATCCATCACTTGAGTATTCTTGAAAGAATCACTCGTGCCTTTCTAATAAACACATATGTCTGCATATCTAATCATTTCCAATACTTGTCTGAATTCTATCCTTTATCCAGAAAGGTTTGCTTAGACGTATTATCCTCCAAATTCAATCCTTAGGTCGGAAGGTCCATTCCTTCAACTTTAATTGATCAAATCAATTTCGACCATTTGAATCTTCATTTGAAAATACTACTAAGTATAAGAATTCACAAGTATAATGATTAATAAAGAAATATCTAACAAGTAAAACAAGTTATAGAACGGTTTGTTGCATCGTGGTAGACTAAGGATTCATCATTCATATATTGCTATCCAATGTACCAGAATAGATAATGCCATTATTTCTTATCAAAATCATCCAATGATTAAAGAAATAAAATATCCATTCATTAATAATAGAAATCCAGAACAAAACGTTCTTTCTAAAATAAAGGGGTACATAAAGCAATAACTTTGAAATGAAATCCTATTTAACTACTAAAGCAGATAAATGTCTTCCACCGCAACCGCTGCCTCCTCTACAGCTTTGCCTGTGTAGACTCGAACTCTTCCTCTCTAAGTCGCCGGGTTTTCTGGAACCCCTGCATTCAAAATGCACATACCGTCAGTGGTTCCATATCTACACACCAGAATTCTGGTAGATAATACCGCTGACTATGTTTTTACGACTAAAGAAGAATTCGTACCTTTGAGAGGACATTCAGACTTCCAGTGTCCCATCTTGTTGCATCGGAAGCACTTACCCTTTGGCTTTGCAGCCCCCATTCGTGGTACAGTCCTCTTGACACCACTGGGTTTCCGGGCTTGCTTCCTTCTCTTGCCCCTACCTCCACCAGGCTTAAAGCCTTTGGACTTGGTAGCTACAAGCGCTTGAGACTTGCCCTTCTTGTAGATCCCCTCTGCCGCCTTTAGTTCAGTCAGGAGTTGCGCAAGAGTATAAGATAGTTTACCCATATTATAGCTCATACGAAACTGCTCAAAACTAGGGGCCAGAGACTGGAGTATGATGTCGACTTGCGTCTCAGCATCAATAGAAGCTCCTAGGACCTCAAGTTCATTCAACATACTCATCATCTTAAGAACGTGCTCCCCAACGGGCGTTCCTTCAGATTGAGTAGTCGACATGAGGACTCTCATGGCTTCTTGCCTTGCCGCACGATCTTGCTCCCCAAACATCTCCTTGAGGTTAAACATCATATCATAGGCAGTGTCCATCGACTCATGTTGGGTTTGGAGTACATTTGACATGGAAGCCAAAATATAACACCTAGCCATTTCATCAGCCTTTTTCCACTTCCGATATGTCAGTTTTTCCTCATCAGTTGAGGCAGCCGTGGGCTCAGCAGGGCACACTTCATGGAGTACAAACTTGTACTCCTCCGAAGTTAGGACAATGTCTAAATTTCTCTTCCAATCAATATAGTTGGGGCCAGTGAGCTTATGCTCCTTGAGTATCATAGAAAGTGGATTCATAGCTATTCTCTAAACCTATAAGCACATTTAAACAAACAATCAATTTAATATCCGATATTATCTCCCTCAAATAATATCATTAAATCACTAATCACATCTAAAATCCCATCAGGTAAGGCAAGCCACGTTCGTGTGGACGTTTACCCACCCAAATGATTTAGCAATTAGATTTGCTTCGGTCGTACATCATTATAGCGTTACTTCGTTGGGAAGAATACTATAAAGCGTACCTAAGTGTAAACCATTACTCAGTACTAAGGTGAATCATTTGGAATTGCTACGTCACCGCAAGCCACGTTAGTGTGGACGTTTACGATAACTCACAATCCTTCACAATTCCCTATAACTGTCTACATCAACTATTTCCAAAATTCCCATTCAGCATAGCAAGCCACGTTCGTGTGGACGTTTACTACACCAAAAGATTTTTATAGTTGACTCCCAATTACTTGAAGCATTCGATTTTGTAAATCAAGACGCGGAGAATCATAAGTGAAACTCGAAGTTTCTAACCAGTGATTCACCATGCGAACAACCCTATCTCTCATAAATGAGGGAGCAGAGCAGACAATCGATCCATCTATCAAAGAATGGTACGACTGCCTCTAATTTGTGTCATCCACATGACCAAGTGGCTTTGGCTCCATTCCACTCCCCGGGGTGAGAATGAGTCGACTTGAAGTCAGTTTCAGAAAGACAAACTAGGCATTGTTTGATAAACTTAATCAATGTTTCTCGTAAGAGGAATTACAAGAATTCTCCTCCAATGACACATCTATACGAACTTCAAAAGTCCATAAGAGTCACCAAGAGAACAGTAATGGAGACCATGGGAATGTTTCCATCCCCTCTCCCACTTAGCTTTTTATAACAAAGGGATACGCTATCTAATGCATAATTAAACACATAAGCATGCATACAAGTAATAAAGCACATATCACATAGTCAAAATAAGCTAGAAAATTATTTTCCGACTATCATGGCTTTATTCCATCTCCGTATGCGTCTTCTAGTCTTCAGTCTTCGTTCTTGAATGCTCCATGTGACGAGAATATTAATCCCAATATTTAAGTCTATTTATTTTTAATAAATCCAAAAGATACTTAATTCGAAAATTAAGTCAATCGAATAAATCAAAAATAAAATTAAATATTATTAATATTTTTATTTATTTATTTTCCTGTCTAATTCTATTAAATCTCTAGAATAATCTATCCAAGTCAAACTTGGAATATTCTAGAAGACTTCTATAATAGAATAAGGAAATAAAATAAATTAGGACTCTTCTACTTTCCAAGATTAATTAATTTCCATGTCTATGAAAATTCCCATAAAATAGGAAAAATCAAATAGAAATAAATTAATTAATTATTTTCCTATCTAATTCTATTAAATCTCTAGATTCCTATTCCAAGTAGAACTTGAAATATTCTAGAAGACTTCCATAATAGAATAAGGAAATAAATAATATTAATTCTTTTCCTATCTAATTCTATTAAATCTCTAGATTCCTATTCCAAGTGGAACTTGAAATATTCTAGAAGACTTCCATAATAGAATAAGGAAATAAATAATATTAATTAATTCTTTTCCTATCTCCATGAGAGTTCCCATACTTAGGAATACTCAAAATAGGAAAACTTGAATTAATTAGGTAAGTAGTATCTTGGTAGGATTAGGAGTAGCACGGGTTGGGGATCCCCGCACCACCCCCACCGTCGACCACCACCACCGCCGGGCACCACCGCCGCCGCCCCATAGCCACGCGCCACCACCACCGGTGGCCGGCATGGCCGGAAACCCTAGCGGGCAGCCCCGGGCGTGGGGTCGATCGATCCTCATGGGGATCGATCATGGGGATGATCGACCCCCCCGGTTTTTCGTCCTCTTCGTCTTCTTCGTCTCATGAGTTCTCCGGCGGTCGTCTCGGCATTGATCCAACGTAAATAAATTACAAGAAATAAATTTACAATTCCGGTATCGATTCTATACATGAAATCGACCCTATACACTTTCCGGAAAACATAGAACGTAATAATAAATCCTAAATTCGGTCAACCCCCGAATTTTTACTATTACAAGCATTCATCCACACAAAACGAATCTCGACATGTCCGAGAGTTTAATAAACGAACAATCATGGTAAATTAAATAGCAATTAATTAAACGAATAATTAACAATTAATTAAACCATGATAGTCGGAATCCCTGCAAGGTAGAACGCAATTGAACACATACATGAACACGAAACCAAACGCTCTGATACCAGTTGATGGAATTCGATATCCCGGGCCATTAAAATTTGCGGAAAATAATAACCCGACCGAAATCCTCGATCGCCGGAGAACCAACCGCGAACCACCGCACGACCCGAGGCTCGACCGAGCACCGCACGGGACGAACCCGCGCGCCCAGCCGAGCCCCCGCACGGGGCTCGCGATCGCTCTCGTAGCGATCGCTGGGATCGCTCGTAGCGATCCCCGGGCTGCTGCGAGCAGCCCCGCAGCGGGTCGCGTGACCCGCTGCTCAACGCGCTTGTCTCGTCCCAGCGCACCGCTGCGGGTAGTCCCGCAGCACGCCTCGAGTCGCTGCGAGCAACTCCCGCAGCTCCCAGCGATCGAGCCTACGGGCTCGATCGATCCCTCGGCTCCCAGCCGAGGGTTCTCGCGTCATGCGTCCCGGCGGTCCGAACCCTAGGGTTCGACCGCCACCTTCGATCCTCGCCGGGGATCTCGAATCCCCGTCCCCGAGGTTCGTCGTTTTTCCCGGATCGTGCGTTCATGTATGTATCACAATCAATTCACATAAAATCATAGAAGAGATTATATGATTTTACCTTTTAATTCGTTGTGCGGAGAAACGAATCTAACTTGATGACCTTACGATCTTCCCACGTATTCCTTGCACTAGCTTGAACGTCGGGTGGGCGACGATCCTCCAAGCTTATGGATCCTCTTCAACTCTCTAGAACTATCAAGTATTGATATTCTTGTCTTATGAAAAAGTGAAGACCATGTAGTGCTTTTATAGGCTACGTAGGGGATCTAAAGGAGGTGGAATATTGGGCTTCCAATATTAATGATTAAATTGAGCCCAAGCCCAAATCTATTAATCTCCCATTAATATTAATTAATTTATTTTCCACTATATAAATTAATTGCACTCCCAATATTAAACCATATTATATCAAATAATATTTCTCCGGCAGTATTATTTATTCCGTGTATTTAAGATTTAAATATCCATGAATAAAATTAATTTATTGCTAATTAATTTATTCATCTCTTGAATCCGAGACTAGTACCATTCAACCTTAATTATTGTGCGGAACGAATCCACTCATGAGGTTTACACAATAATTCCTTTTGAACTCATCTCGGGGATATTATCAACCCTTCCGGGATACACTGTCCGGTCAATCATTCACGGCATGCCATATATAAAATATAGTGACCCAACTTAACCGGTAATTAAATCGGTTAATTCCTTTGGTAAATCAAAGTCACTTATATTTAATATACACACCCGCAACAATATCGGGGATTAAGAATATAATACACTGAGACTCGAATCGATTATCGCCGGCAATCCTAATCGATGAATCTCAACGATCCGCTCAATACACCAAGTGTACAAGTGTGATAAAATAATTAAGACAAATTATTTTCTCTCTCACACAACGACTATACCGATGGATTGGTCCGGGTCCATCTAGGTCGTGAGCCACTGTTTGATTAAATACGAGTAACCGATAGTATGATCTTCTGTGTGGGGCCCGAAACACCATACTAACTACAACGTATAAAATCCAGGACTATGATTTGCATATATTTAATTAATAATAATTAAAAGCAAACAATTGTTTATTTAATAGATTAAATGCTATGACCGGGAGTTTATCGTTACTTAAATCTAGACATTAAGTACACAACTCCAACAGCACATACCAGTAGCAGTATCGTGCAGCCTTGTGTTTTCTGCGGTTTGCCTCTATTCAGAGCTGCCGAGTCGCAAAGGGCCTTCAGAATCGCCTCGCCCCAGTTGTAGCTCTGCATCGAGTCCAAATCCACCACATAATCCAACCATTTCCATTGGATTGTGACGGAGGAAGTGGAGAAGAAGACAGTGCCGATCACTATCAACGACAGGAGCCGAGCTACATCAGCAAGAGCTTGAGGCTTGCGACTCCGACGCTTCACCAAACTATCAAGCTTTTCCTTCAGCAGCTTCGGGTTCAGCGTCTTCTCTCCCGGGAACATCCTCTCCCTGAATCTTTTATTACTCTTGGACATCCTGGAAGTAATATCGAGCTTCCTACTGCCTCCAACGATGCCGAAAATAAGATCAACATCCTCGGGAGTGATCCGGACATCTGCCCAGCTTTATCGTACGAGCACCGACATCCATCTGCTCCAGCACGGCAGCTATCGCAGCGTCGCTCTTTCGGGTGTGGAGGATGGTCAGCCTCTAATCATTGATGCCCTTGAGATGGTAGAAGGGGGTCTTCTTCAAATACTCGTCGTGGCTCGGTTTCAGCTTTTCCTTGATATCATCAATAGTCCGGATGATGGTGAGCAAGTTGGACCTCATCTGTTCATAGGACCTGGAACACCAAAAAAACACACACCGATGTGAGTACAAAACACTGAGTGGCACACACAAAGCACTGAACAGGCATATACAACACTGAACAGGCACATACAACACTGAACAACCACCAAAAACACAGAATCAAAACTGAGTGGCCATGTAATGGCACTGAGTGGCATGAAGAGGCACTGGAATGGCATGATGAGGCACTGAACAGGCATATACAACACTGAACAGAACATATTAAAACTGAACATACAACAACACACACAATCAACACTGAGTGGCCATGCAATGGCACTGAGTGGCATGCAGAGACACCGAACATGCATGTACAAACACTGAACATGACATTTTAACACTGAACAGAACATATTAACACAGAACAGAACATATTAACACTGAACAACCACCAAAACACACAATCAACCACTGAGTGGCCATGCAATGGCACTGAGTGGCATGCAGAGACACTGAACAGGCATATACAAACACTGAACATAATATTTTAACACTGAACAGCCACCAACACACACAATCAACACTGATGAACACATAATCACACCGAACCTCCATCAAAACACATAAAATTCATTCATGCAATGGAAATTAACAGATTGAAAATTGAAAATCGAATTAGGGTTCGAAATACTTACTTCCTCTCCTTCTTCTCGCCGGCGGCAGGCTGAGGGATAGGGCTCGCCTGCTCTTCACTCGACGGAGTGTACTGAACAAGCCTACGTTCAGTGTTTTCGGAAGCAGCAGCAGCGGTTGGAGTCGATTTCTTCCCGGCAGTTTTCTTCGCGGCGGCGGTTTTCTTCGACGGAGCCATATGATAATCGAACAGCTAGCTGAGATGAGAGGATTTCGTGTGTTGTTGGTGGTTGTTACGAAGCTTGCAGAGATGAGAGGATTTCTGTGTGTTGTTGTAGCGGGAGCCAAGAGAGAAAAAAGAGAGAGTAATTGTGGAGGTGTGGGTTTCGGGGGGGGGGGGGGGGGGGGGCTTCGTGTGCGGGAAAAGTAATTAGTGAGGAAACCGTTTGTTCAAATGTGTATATATGCGAGGGCAACGATGTCTTTGCACATTTTAGGCGGACTAATTGGCACGCGTAATTTCTCGAAAGCCTTATTGGTCAAAAAATGCTGAAAATTGGCCTTATTGCCATTTTTCCCTACTTTAAAAAACAATTCTTTTTTAAAAAAAATAATCAACGATTGTATTATCGACTGTTGACTAATTGATAAAATAATTATTTTTTTAATTTATTACTTTAATAAAAAATTATTTAGTACAAAAATAATAATAATAGATTGTATTATTGTCTTTAAAATTATTCGAATAATTATTAAATACAATTTTATTTCGTTAACTCAATTAGTTATTTTAATTCTATTTTAGTGATATTTTTAAGTAATACAAATACAAATATTGTTCTGTAAGTTACAACATAAACACAATTAGAATGAAATTAAATAGAATTATTGTAAATTGTAAATTTTATAAATTACAGTAAATTGAGCAAATTAAATCATATATAAAATTAACATATACTACTCTAATCTTATTAAAAAACATAAACAAAAGTTTGGTTACACTTAAAACTTGTGCAATCCAATATTTGATTTTTCTTCATGGATTTCTAATTGTTCGATTTGCAGAGTATTTTACTTATAAAGAAACCTACAAAATAAATAGAGTCTTTTACTTATAAATAACCTACACAAAAAAAAAAAAACAGTAAGAAATCCAAAAATTCTGCAAAAAAATTAATCATTAAAAAGCATTAAAAAAATCCAAAAAACTGGAAAAAAATACGAAAATCATTACCAAATAAATTTTTATATTTACCATACAATTATAATCAACAAAATGTAAAAACTAAAATTCAAACCACGGTGTTACAATCCACCGTGTTCCAACCACGGCGATACATTAGGTTTTAGGGTTTTCTACCTACCTAATACCGTTGCACGGTGTTACAATCAACCGAGGGAACCCACGGCGACACAAGTTCTAGGGTTTTATTTATTTTCTTAATTAATTAATCGCAACGTGTTTAATGGGCGTGGTTGGGAGTTGAGTCGTTTAGTGCAACGATTGAAATCCGGCGGTGGGATGACTCAGAACAGAGACGCATCGATTCCCTGAATTGAATGGTCATATCATATTAATGGATTTGGAGCGTTGGATGGGGTGATTTACTATTAATTTTATTAATACGAATAATTAATAAGCGTAGTTGGCAGTTGAATCGTTTCGTGGAACGATTGAAATCCGGGTGCTGCGATGACTTAAATTAGATCAGGATATTAAGCTTATAAATACGAACGAAAAAACTCCATTTTTTTATACCCATTGATACTCCTTTTTGTTTGTTTTATCATGTATCAGTTATCATCTCACAATTTTGAATTTCACAGATGCATTACTGTATCGAGATACTCGAGTTTCCAAAAGAAAACCATCATTCACCATCTTCTTATCGGCCATTAACCATCTTCTTAAATGCCAGCGGAAGAAATCCCATTTCGATATATCCTGCCCAGACCCTATTTTTTTGGCAGCTTGTACTCTTCTTCCTGGGCAGCTCGATATGGGGATTGGTCGGGATCTCTTTCCGTTATGTCGTCCGACTTCGAATGGCTTCCTAAATATTCCTGGTACAGGCTCAAGCGGCTCAAGTACTAATCTTCTAGTTGTATTGAGAGGAGATTTTCATGTTGTGAAACTTTAATTTTATTTTCTTTTCACCTTCCAGTAGAGTTTCCCCAAGATGTTGCTACTTTTCGATTGATAGTGTTCAGGGTTTTGATCCATCAATTTTTCACAATAGGTTTTAGGGTTTAGGGTTTATGGTTTTGAACCATCGATCTTTATTGTACTTTTTCCTTAATTTATCATTAAAATATTATAATATCACCGTCATTTATTAATCATGCTCACACGTTTCTCATTCGTATTGAAACCCAAATTCTATCGGGATCAACCAAATTCGTATTGAATACGGGTGTGTGTAACCGTGCATTGGTATAAGGTGATATAGCTCCGTAATTTATTGCACGGTTTAATAATATTTCACGGTGTATTTATTCTGTCGTCGTGAAATATCCACGGCGACATTGCAATTTATTTTCCGTTCCACGGTGACACAATCCACCGTGATCTAACCACGACTACCCATTAGGTTTAAAGGTTTTCTACCTAATACAGTTGCACGGTGTTGCAATCCACTGAGGGAACCCCACGGCGACACAGTTCTAGGGTTTTATTTATTTTCTTAATTTAATAATCGCATTGTGTTTAATGGTAGTGGTTGGGAGTTGATCTGTTTATGAGACGTTTCGTGCAACGATTGAAGTCCGGCGGTGGTATGACTCAGAACAGAGATGCATCAATTCCCTGAATTGAATGGTCATATCATATTAATGGATATGGAGCGTTGGATGGGGTGATTTACTATTAATTTTATTAATACGAGTAATTAATAAGCGTAGTTGGCAGTTGAATCGTTTCGTGGAACAATTGAAATCCGGGTGGTTGGATTACTTAAATTTGATCCCAATATTAAGCCTATAAATACGATTAGTTGCATTACAGTATCGAGATACACGAGCCTCAAAAATAAAACCATCATTTGCCTGGATCATTTTCCCCAAGATACTCGAGTTTCCAAAACCTACGTAGTATTTGTCTGTTACCTTCTTCACATATGATTCGGAGTGCATGTAGCCTAAGCTCCTTAGGCTACAGCCTACATGGATCAGTTATCACCTCACTTTTTCGAATTTCACAGTTGCATTACTGTATCGAGTGGTATTGGTTAGTAACCTTCTTTGCATTGTTATCGAAAACATGACAAGATACACGAGTTTCCAAAACCTCCGTGGTATTTATCGGTCACCTTTTTCACATTCGATTCGGAGTGTGCATGTAGCCTAAGCTCCTTGTCTCTGTTGAAATCACCAGTCTGGTCGAGTCTCAAAAACCTTTGCTGCTGACCAGATGTCCAAAGAGGAGATTCACTGATGTGATGTTATTTTTTTTTTCATTCAGCTTTTTTGTAAACCGCTGACCGATAGTGTTTAGGGTTTAGAGTTTTGATCCGTCAATTTTTCTCAAGTTTTAGGGTTTATCTTTTTGAGCTTCTCATTCAAATTTATCACACAGTCGCTTTTAATTATCGTGTAAGGTACTACGGTGTCCATTAATTGTGTCTGGTCTCACGGCGTATGATTATCATTTTGTCTTACGATATTCATGGATGGTCACACGGCGTGCGATTATCGTGGATGAGCTCACGATGTCCACTAATCGTATATGGTTTCACGGTGTAAATTTATTGTGGATGTTCACACGATGTCTATTTATCGTTAATAAACTCACGGCGTAGGATTATCATGGTTGGGATCACGGTGTCCAGTTATCGTGTATTTTTTCACGGTGTCTATTTATCGTTATTGAACTCACTGCGTACGATTATCGTGAATGGTGTCACGTTGTCTTAGTATCGTATATTGTATCACGGTTCCATTTATCGTGATTTGTCTCATGGCGTGCGACTATCGTGGAGGAGCACACGGTGTCCAGTTATCATGTACTGTGTCACGGCGTGCGATTATCGTGGATGCTCTCACGGTGTCCATTTATCGTGGATGGCATCGATGTGTCTATTCATCGTGGTTGGGATCACGGTGTCCAGTTATCGTGTACTGTCTCACGGCGTGCGATTATCGTGGATGAGCTCACGGTGTCCACTTATCTTATATTGTTTCACGGTGTCTATTTATCGTTATTGAACTCACTGCGTACGATTATCGTGAATGGTGTCACGTTGTCTTAGTATCGTATATTGTATCACGGTGTCCATTTATCGAGATTTGTCTCATGGCGTGCGACTATCGTGGATGAGCACACGGTGTCCAGTTATCATGTACTGTCTCACGGCGTAAGATTATCGTGGATGTTCTCACGGTGTCCAGTTATGATGTACTTCTCACAGCGTTGGATTATCGTGGATGTTCTCACGGTGTCCATTTATCGTGGATGGTCTCACGGTGTCTATTCATCGTGGATGAACTCACGGCGTACGATAATCGTGAATGATGTCATGGTGTCTTATTATCGTGCATAGTCTAACGGCGTACTTTAACCGTGGATTGTCTGAAATTGTATTTGAGTTTTATAATTAATATTTAAAAGAGAAATTCTATTTTAAATTACATATTCAATTTATATTCATTTGTTAAACAGCGAGGGTAGTGTAGACTTTTCCTACCCAATTGCCTAATAAAATTCTACTTTTATGGACAGGGCCTCAGAACTTATTTATTTTATGAGGTGGTCCTGAATCCGGTATTCCCACTAAAAAAAAAGTGGGAAAACTTATACAATGTGAATGCCCACTTTTTACATTTTTTAAACATTAATTATATTGATTAAATATTATTATAGTCAATAAAGAGCAATGAATTTGACAACCATGACCCACATGTAAAAAATGGTCATGACCACCATAGTGGGCATGCCCAATTATTTTTGGGTTGCTCCAATGCTATTTTGTCAATTTTTTTATGCCCATGCCCACTTCACTTGGCCCAATGCAGTGAAGTGGGCACCATTGGAGATGCTCTTAGACTATATTTATCACCAACCCAACCCAACCAAAAATTTTAATTAAATATTAATTTATTTTACTTTTTCGGTAGTTTTTTTTTTTTTTGTGGGTTCAAACTTAGTTAACTGAACTCCTACTCGAACATCCGGACAAGCCCAGTCGACCCCCGGTGTACTCACTGTACTTAACACGAAGCCCTAGACCCGAAACACGCCCAGCCATTGCACCGAAAGTGCAACCGCGCGAAACGGGGCATTCTTCCCTGTCTGTCGGCCGACATTAAATACTCATGAAACGATGTCGGCCGACATCGTCGCGATTCCAGCAGCGGGTTTCGCCTGTTCTGGCTGTTCCGACGAGATTTTCTCGATCCGACTGCCACGCCGGAGGTCAGAGACCTCCCAGCAGTCCGAGAACATCACATCCAAGCCACGGAACCCGATCTTACATTCAATGTATGATTAACGAGAAATGAGATTGAATAAATTGCGGAAAAGGGAAATCGATCTCATACCTTTTCGGTCGATTGTTGAGACCTTAGAGCTTCTAAAGTATGTCTATTCCCGACTCCAGCCGTTGTGTGGGCAACGATCTGCTGGGTTCGTCCTTGTCTGCTCTCTCCTTTCTCAAAACCACCGTCTGATTATTCTCTGTGTGAGAATAATATATTTGCGTTAACTAATTAATTTTAACAGAGAAAAAATTATTTGCGCTAACGCAATTATTTTCTCTGCTGAAATAAATTGTTGCGGCGAAAATGTAGGTTTTAGGAGAGGGCACAGGGGGGTTTAAATAGAGCTACGTTAGGGGACCTAAGGTAAATTAATTAAGGGCTAAATTGAAATATTAATTAACTTGAAATACTTAAAAGCAATTCCTTAATTAATCGATTTCAATTTTAATTATTATTCACTCCACTAAAAAATAATAATTGAATTCTCGAAATTAATTTATTATTATATCAACAATAATATTTCCGCCGAAATTACATATACGACTTTCCCCGTATTTAAGATATCGAATGTCCACGAATTAATTTTAATTACTAATAATTAAATTAATTCGTTTCTTATTATCCGAGACTAGTACCACTCATCCTTATTATCATGTGGAACAAATCCACCTGCAGGGTTTACATGATAAACTTTATGAGCTCATCTCGGGGACATCATCAACCCGATAAACTGTTGGAGTTGTGTACTTAATGTCTAGATTTAAGTAACGATAAACTCCCGATCATAGCATTTAATCTATTAAATTAATAAACAATTGTTTGCTTTTAATTATTATTAATTAAATATATGCAAATCATAGTCCTGGATTTTATACGTTGTAGTTAGTATGGTGTGTCGGGCCCCACACAGAAGATCATACTATCGGTTACTCGTATTTAATCAAACAGTGGCTCACGACCTAGATGGACCCGGACCAATCCATCGGTATAGTCGTTGTGTGAGAGAGAATAATTTGTCTTAATTATTTTATCACACTTGTACACTTGGTGTATTGAGCGGATCGTTGAGATTCATCGATTAGGATTGCCGGCGATAATCGATTCGAGTCTCAGTGTGTTATATTCTTAATCCCCGATATTGTTGCGGGTGTGTATATTTAATATAAGTGACTTTGATTTACCAAAGGAATTAACCGATTTAATTATTGGGTTAATTACCGGTTAAGTTGGGTCACTATATTTTATATATGGCATGCCGTGAATGATTGACCGGACAGTGTATCCCGGAAGGGTTGATAATATCCCCGAGATGAGTTCATAAGGAATTATTGTGTAAACCTCATGAGTGGATTCGTTCCGCACAATAATTAAGGTTGAATGGTACTAGTCTCGGATTCAAGAGATGAATAAATTAATTAGCAATAAATTAATTTTATTCATGGATATTTAAATCTTAAATACACGGAATAAATAATACTACCGGAGAAATATTATTTGATATAATATGGTTTAATATTGGGAGTGCAATTAATTTATATAGTAGAAAATAAATTAATTAATATTAATGGGAGATTAATAGATTTGGGCTTGGGCTCAATTTAATCATTAATATTGGAAGCCCAATATTCCACCTCCTTTAGATCCCCTACGTAGCCTATAAAAGCACTACATGGTCTTCACTTTTTCATAAGACAAGAATATCAATACTTGATAGTTCTAGAGAGTTGAAGAGGATCCATAAGCTTGGAGGATCGTCGCCCACCCGACGTTCAAGCTAGTGCAAGGAATACGTGGGAAGATCGTAAGGTCATCAACTTAGATTCGTTTCTCCGCACAACGAATTAAAAGGTAAAATCATATACTCCCTTCTATGATTTTATGTGGATTAATTGTGATACATACATGAACGCATGATCCGGGAAAAACGACGAACCTCGGGGACGGGGATTCGAGATCCCCGGCGAGGATCGAAGGTGGCGGTCGAACCCTAGGGTTCGGACCGCCGGTACCGCCGGCAAAGGGGAGCCCCGGCTGGATGCCGGGGCATGCGATCGACCAAGGGTCGATCGCTGGGGGTTCGCCGTGGGCTGGAGCCACGGCGGCTGGACCCCCCAGCCCCTCGACCGGCGGGGCGTGCGCACGGGAGAGCTCCGGCCGAAGCCGGAGCAAGCGATCGAGCTGGGCTCGATCGCGAGGGCAGCCGTGGGCTGCTGCCGCGGCTGGGCGCCCTCCTCCCCGTCAGGTGGTGGCGGTGAGTCGCCGGACTCACCGCCGGCGGGTGCTGGTCCGACAGCCCCGCGGGGATGCACCCCGCATCCCCAGCGATCGCCATGCACGGCGATCGCGAACCCCGCGGATGGGGTTCGGCTAGGGTTTAGTCGCGGGTTCGTCCCGCGGCGATGCTCTTGTCGAGCCCGGTTCTTCGTGGTGTTCGTGATCGGTTTCCGGCGACGGGTTTTCGGTCGGGGTTATCGGTTCCGCAAATTTTTGATACCCCGGGATATCGAATTCCAGCAATTGGTATCAGAGCGTTTGGTTTCGTGTTCATGTATGTGTTCAATTGCGTTCTACCTTGCAGGGATTCCGACTATCATGGTTTAATTAATTGTTAATTATTCGTTTAATTAATTGCTATTTAATTTACCATGATTGTTCGTTTATTAAACTTTCGGACATGTCGAGATTCGTTTTGTGTGGATGAATGCTTGTAATAGTAAAAATTCGGGGGTTGACCGAATTTAGGATTTATTATTACGTTCTATGTTTTTCCGGAAAGTGTATAGGGTCGATTTCATGTATAGAATCGATACCGGAATTGTAAATTTATTTCTTGTAATTTATTTACGTTGGATCGATGCCGAGACGACCGCCGGAGAACTCATGTGACGAAGGAGATGAAGAGAGGGAAATCTAGGGCTTGGGATCGATGGGATCGATCCCATGGAGATCGATCGGAGGGGCTGCCCGCGGGGCTCCTCGGCCAAGCCGGCCACCGGTGGTGGTGGCGCGTGGGCTGGGGATGGCGGCGGTGCTGGTCCCGGCCGGCGATCAAGGTGGGGGGGCGCGGGGTCCTCATGATCTCGTGCTACTCCTACCTAGATTCACTTTCCTAATTGATTCAAGTTTTCCTATTTTGAGTATTCCTAAGTATGGGAACTCTCATGGAGATAGGAAAAGAATTAATTAATATTATTTATTTCCTTATTCTATTATGGAAGTCTTCTAGAATATTTCAAGTTCTACTTGGAATCGGAATCTAGAGATTTAATAGAATTAGATAGGAAAAGAATTAATATTATTTTATTTCCTTATTCTATTATAGAAGTCTTCTAGAATATTTCAAGTTCTACTTGGAATAGGAATCTAGAGATTTAATAGAATTAGATAGGAAAATAATTAATTAGTAAATTAATTTATTTCTATTTGATTATTCCTATTTTATGGGAATTTTCATGGACATGAAAATTAATTAATCTTGGAAAGTAGAAGAGTCCTAATTTATTTTATTTCCTTATTCTATTATAGAAGTCTTCTAGAATAATCCAAGTTTGACTTGGATAGATTATTCTAGAGATTTAATAGAATTAGATAGGAAAATAAATAAATAAAAATATTAATAATATTTAATTTTATTTTTGATTTATTCGATTGACTTAATTTTCGAATTAAGTATCTTTTGGATTTATTAAAAATAAATAGACTTAAATATTGGGATTAATATTCTCGTCACATGGAGCATTCAAGAACGAAGACTGAAGACTAGAAGACGCATACGGAGATGGAATAAAGCCATGATAGTCGGAAAATAATTTTCTAGCTTATTTTGACTATGTGATATGTGCTTTATTACTTGTATGCATGCTTATGTGTTTAATTATGCATTAGATAGCGTATCCCTTTGTTATAAAAAGCTAAGTGGGAGCGGGGATGGAAACATTCCCATGGTCTCCATTACTGTTCTCTTGGTGACTCTTATGAATTTTTGAAGTTCATATAGATGTGTCATTGGAGGAGAATTCTTGTAATTCCTCTTACGAGAAACATTGATTAAGTTTATCAAACAATGCCTAATTTGTCTTTCTGAAACTGACTTCAAGTCGACTCATTCTCACCCCGGGGAGTGGAATGGAGCCAAAGCCACTTGGTCATGTGGATGACACAAATTAGAGGCAGTCGTACCATTCTTTGAAAGATGGATCGATTGTCTGCTCGGCTCCCTCATCTAATGAGAGATAGGGTTGTTCGCATGGTGAATCACTGGTTAGAAACTTCGAGTTTCACTTATGATTCTCCGCGTCTTGATTTACAAAATCGAATGCTTCAAAGTAATTGGATGTCAATTGTAAAAATCTTTTGGTGTAGTAAACGTCCACACTATCGTGGCTTGCTGCATTGAATGGGATTTTGGAACGATTGATGTAGACAGTTATAGAAGGGAGTGAAGGAAACGTAGGTTAACGTAAACGTCCACACTATCGTGGCTTGCGGTAACATGCGAATCTTAAACAAACTTCTTAGTGCTGAGTAATGGTTTACACTTAGGTACGCTCTATAGTATTCTTCCCATCGAAGTAACGCTATAGTGATGTACGACCAAAGCAAATCTAATTGCTAAATCATTTGGATGGGTAAACGTCCACACTATCGTGGCTTGCCTTATCTGATGGGATTTTAGATGTAATTAGTAATTTAATGATATTATTAGAGGGAGATAATATCGGATATTAAATTGATTGTTTGTTTAAATGTGCTTATAGGTTTAGAGAATAGCTATGAACCCACATTCTATGATACTCAAGGAGCATAAGCGCACTGGCCCCAACTATATTGATTGGAAGAGAAATTTAGACATTGTCCTAACTTCGGAGGAGTACAAGTTTGTACTCCATGAAGTGTGCCCTGCTGAGCCCACGGCTGCCTCAACTGATGAGGAAAAACTGACATATCGGAAGTGGAAAAAGGCTGATGAGATGGCTAGGTGTTATATTTTGGCTTCCATGTCAAATGTACTCCAAACCCAACATGAGTCGATGGACACTGCCTATGATATGATGTTTAACCTCAAGGAGATGTTTGGGGAGCAATATCGTGCGGCAAGGCAAGAAGCCATTAGAGTCCTCATGTCGACTACTCAATCTGAAGGAACGCCCGTTGGGGAGCACGTTCTTAAGATGATGAATATGTTGAATGAACTTGAGGTCCTAGGAGCTTCTATTGATGCTGAGACGCAAGTCGACATCATACTCCAGTCTCTGGCCCCTAGTTTTGAGCAGTTTCGTATGAGCTATAACATGGGTAAACTATCTTATACTCTTGCGCAACTCCTGACTGAACTAAAGGCGGCAGAGGGGATCTACAAGAAGGGCAAGTCTCAAGCGCTTGTAGCTACCAAGTCCAAAGGCTTTAAGCCTGGTGGAGGTAGGGGCAAGAGAAGGAAGCAAGCCCGGAAACCCAGTGGTGTCAAGAGGACTGTACCACGAGTGGGGGCTGCAAAGCCAAAGGGTAAGTGCTTCCGATGCAACAAGATGGGACACTGGAAGTCTTAATGTCCTCTCAAAGGTACGAATTCTTCTTTAGTCGTAAAAACATAGTCAGCGGTATTATCTACCAGAATTCTGGTGTGTAGATATGGAACCACTGACGGTATGTGCATTTTGAATGCAGGGGTTCCAGAAAACCCGGCGACTTAGAGAGGAAGAGTTCGAGTCTACACGGGCAAAGCTGTAGAGGAGGCAGCGGTTGCGGTGGAAGACATTTATCTGCTTTAGTAGTTAAATAGGATTTCATTTCAAAGTTATTGCTTTATGTACCCCTTTATTTTAGAAAGAACGTTTTGTTCTGGATTTCTATTATTAATGAATGGATATTTTATTTCTTTAATCATTGGATGATTTTGATAAGAAATAATGGGCATTATCTATTCTGGTACATTAGATAGCAATATGTGAATGATAAATCCTTAGTCTACCACGATGCAGCGAACCGTTCTATAACTTGTTTTACTTGTAGATATTTCTTTATTAATCATTATACTTGTGAATTCTTATACTTAGTAGTATTTTCAAATAAGATTCAAATGGTCGAAATTGATTTGATCAATTAAAGTTGAAGGAATGGACCTTCCGACCTAAGGATTGAATTTGGAGGATAATACGTCTAAGCAAACCTTTCTGGATAAAGGATAGAATTCAGACAAGTATTGGAAGTGATTAGATATGCAGACATATGTGTGAATTAGAAAGGTACGAGTAATTCTCTCAAAGAATACTCGGTAATGGATTAGAATACTTAATGTGCCATAAAAGCAAAGTGTTTTGACTAGTCAATGGACACAAAGCTATTATGGGGAACCATCAAAGTATATCCATTAGGAGCCTGCGACTCGGTCGCGGAGGCCATCACCTATCTGAATAACACATAGCATAATCAAAGATTGGGTTCAATCCCAAAGGGCCGCACCTTACACTTACGTGTAGAAATAGTGCGCTATAAAGAAATGGAAAATCTGATAGTAAAAGGACAAGTTGTTCGGAACTACCTATGTTCTATGGATATTCCTAGATACAACGGCATATTGAATATGGTTGTAGGACATCCTAGATGAACGAAGTATTGTGTGTTCTATAGTACTACGAACCAGAGGGACGTCTATCGTCCGGTTCATAGAGGAAGACTATCAGATGAACCACAAAGCCTAAAATTGACGTAATACCTTGAAATGAGAAGAAGGACAAAAGACTAGGAACCAGCCAAACCGAGTAGAAGAGCACCACATACTGCACCTATTGTTATTACTGTTATACACCGGGACGCCATTGCAGTGGGAGGTTGTTGGACAACCAGAGATGTTCATAAGACTAGAGGAGTTCGGACTCTGGATCTAGTAGAGATGAAATCGACCCCTAGCTCTGCATAAGGGCAGTACTAGATCTAAATGTGCCTGCTTAAAACAATAAGGATTATTGTTAAGAGGCTAGATCATTTAGAGTACAAGCTTAGTAAATCCATTTATGGATTGAAATAAAGCTATGAATCGTGGAACTTGCGAATTGATGGGATAGTCCATTTGATGGATTCATCAAAAGGCATAGACGAAAGGTGTATTGAAAACGTAATGGAAACAAGGTGGTGTTTCTCGGAGATTTTATGTAGATAAAATTTTATCATTGGCAACAATGTAAAAAATATTGTCAGACATAAAGTAATGGTTGTCTAAATAAATCGAGATATAAGATTGAGAAGAAGTTAGAGCATGTTCTTAAGATCTTATGATCTAGAGATAAGAACATTGTACTTCTCCTAGACATCTTGTACGATTAAGGTTTGTTTTAAACATGCATACTTCTGAGAAAGGTTATTGCCTTTCAGGGACAGAATAAACATCTATCTAAAGGATATGTGTTCGAACACATGAAGGAGATAGATGAGAACAAAGCAGTTTCCTATACTTCAAGTATGGAAAGCTTTATAGATGCAATGTTGTAAAACAAGAACCTGATATCAACTATGCAGTTTGCGTAGTGGGAGGATATCAAAGTAATCTTGATAAGGGATGTTCGAATGCTGCAAGAGTACTTTCATAGTACTGGCTTACAGAGCAAGACGAAATCTTCTTAGATTACAGATTCTCAGATCCAAAAATCAGAGAAGGACCAGTGAAAGTCGATATCAGGCTATGTGTTCACTTTTAGAAAGAGGTGGAACCATGAAGTGAAAGAGTGATAAGCAGGACGCTTCTCAGACTCTCTCATAACCGAATAGCAGCCTCAGAGGCAGCGGAAGTTTTGGTTAGGTTCCGGGATAACCTCTTGACTTGGATATGACTCTTAGTTTACCAAAGGCTATTGGATAGCGGTGCATGGTGAACTAGAAGAGGTCATAAGTCAAAAGTGATGTTAACACATAGAGCAAGTACCACCTGATACGAGTCATCGTCAGGGGAGACGACGTAGTAGTCACCAAGATAACTTCAGAGCGGTAACCTAGATTGCTCACTCACATAGTACTTCTCGGAAGTACACTTTAAAGCACGTGATGAGTATGGGAACCGGGAGTTTGGAGGAAATGACTAGACCTTAGTACAAGTGGGAGATTGTTGGAGTTGTGTACTTAATGTCTAGATTTAAGTAACGATAAACTCCCGATCATAGCATTTAATCTATTAAATTAATAAACAATTGTTTGCTTTTAATTATTATTAATTAAATATATGCAAATCATAGTCCTGGATTTTATACGTTGTAGTTAGTATGGTGTGTCGGGCCCCACACAGAAGATCATACTATCGGTTACTCGTATTTAATCAAATAGTGGCTCACGACCTAGATGGACCCGGACCAATCCATCGGTATAGTCGTTGTGTGAGAGAGAAAATAATTTGTCTTAATTATTTTATCACACTTGTACACTTGGTGTATTGAGCGGATCGTTGAGATTCATCGATTAGGATTGCCGGCGATAATCGATTCGAGTCTCAGTGTGTTATATTCTTAATCCCCGATATTGTTGCGGGTGTGTATATTTAATATAAGTGACTTTGATTTACCAAAGGAATTAACCGATTTAATTATTGGGTTAATTACCGGTTAAGTTGGGTCACTATATTTTATATATGGCATGCCGTGAATGATTGACCGGACAGTGTATCCCGGAAGGGTTGATAATATCCCCGAGATGAGTTCATAAGGAATTATTGTGTAAACCTCATGAGTGGATTCGTTCCGCACAATAATTAAGGTTGAATGGTACTAGTCTCGGATTCAAGAGATGAATAAATTAATTAGCAATAAATTAATTTTATTCATGGATATTTAAATCTTAAATACACGGAATAAATAATACTACCGGAGAAATATTATTTGATATAATATGGTTTAATATTGGGAGTGCAATTAATTTATATAGTGGAAAATAAATTAATTAATATTAATGGGAGATTAATAGATTTGGGCTTGGGCTCAATTTAATCATTAATATTGGAAGCCCAATATTCCACCTCCTTTAGATCCCCTACGTAGCCTATAAAAGCACTACATGGTCTTCACTTTTTCATAAGACAAGAATATCAATACTTGATAGTTCTAGAGAGTTGAAGAGGATCCATAAGCTTGGAGGATCGTCGCCCACCCGACGTTCAAGCTAGTGCAAGGAATACGTGGGAAGATCGTAAGGTCATCAACTTAGATTCGTTTCTCCGCACAACGAATTAAAAGGTAAAATCATATACTCCCTTCTATGATTTTATGTGGATTAATTGTGATACATACATGAACGCACGATCCGGGAAAAACGACGAACCTCGGGGACGGGGATTCGAGATCCCCGGCGAGGATCGAAGGTGGCGGTCGAACCCTAGGGTTCGGACCGCCGGTACCGCCGGCAAAGGGGAGCCCCGGCTGGATGCCGGGGCATGCGATCGACCAAGGGTCGATCGCTGGGGGTTCGCCGTGGGCTGGAGCCACGGCGGCTGGACCCCCCAGCCCCTCGACCGGCGGGGCGTGCGCACGGGAGAGCTCCGGCCGAAGCCGGAGCAAGCGATCGAGCTGGGCTCGATCGCGAGGGCAGCCGCGGGCTGCTGCCGTGGCTGGGCGCCCTCCTCCCCGTCAGGTGGTGGCGGTGAGTCGCCGGACTCACCGCCGGCGGGTGCTGGTCCGACAGCCCCGCGGGGATGCACCCCGCATCCCCAGCGATCGCCATGCACGGCGATCGCGAACCCCGCGGATGGGGTTCGGCTAGGGTTTAGTCGCGGGTTCGTCCCGCGGCGATGCTCTTGTCGAGCCCGGTTCTTCGTGGTGTTCGTGATCGGTTTCCGGCGACGGGTTTTCGGTCGGGGTTATCGGTTCCGCAAATTTTTGATACCCCGGGATATCGAATTCCAGCATAAACGGGATACGGTTTACTGTCTATAATCTATAGCATGCCGTGAGTACAATTACGATTCCCAATTTACCGAGAATCTCGACTAATCAATTAGTCTCACTCATTGGCATATTAAAGAACCGAGAATTGGACACACGCACCTATAATTATATAGGGATTAAGAATTCGTATATCCGTAATATCTGAGGTCTAGTTCGATTACTGCGAGTAGTATAAATCGAACGCCCTCCCGTGGTCCTGCTCAATACACCAAGTGTATGAGTGTAACATAATAGTCAAGACCAACTATTACCCAGTCACACTACGACGTACCGATGGATTGTCCCTGTCCATCTAAGTCGTGAGCTTCTGTTCGATAGTATACGAGTAACCGACAGTATGATCTTCCGCGTGTCTCCTCACGCCATACTGTCTACAACGTATATATCTAGGACTATTGCATAAAGTACATGAAAGACAAAATGCCGACAGTTTGATTGATAGATAATAAAACACAGATAAGGAGTTCCATATTGTCACTAAACTAGACATTTAGAATATAACTCCATCAATCTCCCACTTATACTAAAAGTCTAGTTTCCCTCTACCATACATCCGATACCCATCCCCTTCACGTGTCTCTTGAACGCTTCCGCTGGAAGTGCCTTCGTAAAGGGGTCAGCCAGGTTATCCGCTGATGCAATCTTGGTGACAACTGCATCGCCTCTCTTGACGATGTCTCTAATCAGGTGGTACTTGCGATCTATGTGTTTACTCGCATTGTGGGCTCGTGGTTCTTTCGCATTTGCCACTGCACCGCTATTGTCACAATAAATTGTGATAGCTCTAGGCAAATCAGGAACCACATCCAAGTCCATAAGGAAGTTCCGGAGCCACACCGATTCTTTAGCTGCCTCAGAGGCTGCTACATATTCGGCTTCCATGGTAGAGTCCGAAATGCATTTCTGCTTAACACTCTTCCATGAGACTGCTCCACCTCCCAATGTGAACACATAGCCTGATGTAGACTTTCGCTGATCCTTATCAGACTGGAAATCCGAGTCTGTGTAACCAATAGGAATCAACTCGGATGCTTTGTAACTCAGAACATAATTCCTAGTCCTTCGCAGGTACTTAAGTATGTTCTTTACAGCGGTCCAGTGACCCTGTCCAGGGTTACTCTGATATCTAGCTACCATGCCAACGGCATAGCAGATATCAGGTCTCGTGCACAACATGGCATACATTAGACTTCTTACTGCCGAAGCATAAGGAACCTTCTTCATGTAATCTATCTCCTTTTGTGTCTTGGGACACATGTCTTTAGATAGATGAATTCCATGGCAGAAAGGTTGAGCACCTCTCTTGGAATTCTGCATGTTGAAACGAGCCAGAATCGTATCAATATATGAAGCTTGGGACAAGCTTAATGTTCTTTTCCGGCGATCCCTTATAACCTTGATCCCAAGAACATGCCCAACTTGTCCTAAGTCTTTCATATCGAATTGCTTGGACAACCATCCCTTTATGTCCGACAACATCTTCACATTGTTGCCAATTAGAAAGATGTCGTCTACATAAATCACGAGAAATGCCATAGTGTTTCCGTCACTTCTCCGGTATACACACGACTCGTCCATGCTTTGAATGAATCCATAAGACTGGATAACCTCATCAAACCGCATGTTCCAAGATCTAGAAGCTTGATTCAATCTATAAATGGATCGGTTTAGCTTACACACTAGATGCTCTTGGCCTTTCTTAATGAAACCTTCTGGCTGTCTCATGTAAATGGTCTTGTCAAGATTCCCATTCAAGAATGTTGTCTTGACGTCCATCTGCCACACCTCATAATCCATATAAGATGCTATAGACAAAAGAATCCGGATCGACTTTAGCATAGCTACCGGCGAAAAGGTTTCCTCATAATCGATCCCTTCTTTCTGAGTATACCCTTTCGCAACAAGCCTATCCTTGAAGGTTTCCACCTTCCCGTCAGATCCTCTTTTTCTCTTGTACACCCACTTGCAACCAATGGCTTTTACACCTTTGGGCGGTGATACAAGATTCCAGACCTGATTTGAATCCATTGATTCAATCTCAGATTTCATCGCTTTTTGCCAAGACTGAGCATCTTGATCTTTAAGCGCCTCGTCATAGGTCCAGGGATCGGCTTCATGTTCTCCAGGTAACAAGTCCGAAGACTCACCTATAAACATGAACATGTCGGGTTGTCGAACAACCCTCCCACTACGACGACGCTCCGGTGTAACCTCAGTAACTACAGGTGCAGACTGTGGTGGCGTATCACCCGCTTGGGTTGGATCTAAGCCTTGATCGTCCCCTCTCATTTCTTTAAGTATTATCTCACTCTTGGGCTTGTGGTCCATTATATAATCCTCTTCCAAGAACCGAGCGTTGGTGCTAACAACGATCTTCTGGTCCTTAGGACTATAAAATAGACCACCTTTCGTTCCTCTAGGATATCCTATAAACAACCGAATATCTGAACTTGATTCCAACTTATCAGCCCCATGCTTCAGCACATATGCTGGACAACCCCAGATCCGAATGTGTTTCAAGTTCGGCTTACGCCCGGTCCACAATTCCGAGGGCGTCTTAGGGACTGATTTAGAAGGTACTAAGTTCAGGATATACGCCGCTGTTTCCAAGTCATATCCCCAGAACGAAACTGGTAGGTCTGAGTAACTCATCATAGATCTTACCATTTCCATAAGAGTCCTATTCCTTCTTTCTGCTACACCATTCTGCTGGGGCGTGTATGGTGCAGTCATCTGGGAGTCAATCTCATTCTCTAATAAGTACGCCTTAAACTCTCCCGAGAGGTACTCTCCTCCACGATCAGATCGTAGAGTCTTTATGGTTTTACCATGAAGGTTCTCCACAAGAGCTTTGTACTCCTTGAACTTGTTAAAGCACTCGCTCTTGCATCGCATCAGGTATACAAAACCATACCTTGAGTAATCATCCGTGAAAGTTACGAAATATTCATAACATCCTCTCGCTTGGACAGATAAAGGCCCGCACAAATCAGAGTGAATCAATTCCAGTACTTCCTTGGATCTATAACCTTTATCACTAAAGGGTCGCTTAGTCATTTTTCCTTCCACGCATGATTCGCAGGTTGGAAAGTCCTCATCTTTCACATCACTGAGTATTCCATCAGTTATCAACCTTTGAATCCTGCCCAAGTTAATATGACCTAGCCTAAGATGCCATAAGTACTTTTGATTCATCCTAGAAGGCTCCTTTCTCTTATTGGTACCAGATGTGTTATATGACTCTACTCGTTGCACCGTGGAATAATCTGGATTCAGTATATATAAGTTGTCTATCAATTTACCAGAACAGATATAATCACCATAAAGACAATTATTCAATACCAAAACATTATTATTAAAAGATAAATAAATATCTCCCACTGCAACTGCCGCCACTTTCGTAGCGTTGCCCATGTAGATGGTGATCTCTCCCTCTCTAAGCCGCCGGGTTTCCTGGAACCCCTGCAAAGAATTGCAGACATGATCAGTGGCTCCCGTATCCACACACCAGGTACCGGTGGATAACACCGCTAAACATGTTTCAGTGACTAAGGAAAAGTTCATACCTCCTTGTCTGAGAGGACAATTAGACTTCCAATGTCCAGACTGCTTGCAACGGAAACACTTGCCCTTGGGCTTGTTCACTCCATTCCGTGGTGCACCATTTCTGGGTCCACTGGGTTTCCGTCCTTGCTTCTTCTTCCTCTTAGTCCCTGGAGGACCAGGAAGTTTCACAGCCACAAGTGCCTGAGACTTCTTAAAGATTCCCTCTGCCGCCTGGAGTTCAGTCAGGAGTTCCGCCAACGTATATAACCTCTTGTTCATGTTATAGTTCAGGCGGAACTGCTCAAAACTCTTAGGCAGAGACTGGAGCACTATATCGATCTGGTTTCCCCATCGATAGATCCTCCCTAACGCTACCGTCGTGGAGTAGCGCAAAATAATATTTATAGTTCCTAAACTATTCACTAGCACAAGTACTAGTAGCAAGTATAGGGTCGATCCCACGAGGAGGCGATTTAGCTTATAGTTTTCCCGGCTTTGAATGCTCAATTGGGTTGTCACGTTTGAAAAGGTTTTTTTTTGGAGAGCAGTTGGGCATTGCCGAACCGTGGTCACCGTGTTGACTTGACTGGAAAATAACAAATTATTTAAACAGAAACAAAGCTAGCATGCAACCTAATTAATAGACTGAGCAATTAACATACTCGACTAAGCAAATAAGATGAAACAAATAAAGACTAAAGTATCCAGGCATTGACTCCCCTGACTTCCCCCTTGACCTATGTGCTGCCGATCATCGGTATGTATATCATTTTGCTAACAGTTTTGTCTTCCAGTTATAGATTCCAAGTATTAACATCCCTATAATGTCACGCATATTAATACCCCGAACCCTCATTCGCTCTTATGTTTAAGTCCTATTAGATCTCTCTCAATAGGTCTCCTGACGTTGACCAATTCGACACTATGTGACCGCATGAGTCTAAGTTGATCAAGTCGCCTTCATCCTCCAAGCAAACCCGGAATGGCCAATAGCATGCCTGGACAGACCCAAGTCATACGACCACATCTCCAGCAACATGTTGTACTTCGCGGACGCCCAGTCTCCCGGTCGCGTTGATCCACGTACTCCTGTGTTAGGCAAGTCGGGGTTCCCACTGATGGAGTTGTATTCTAAATGTCTAGTTTAGTGCAAATACGGAACTCCTTATCTATACCTTAATTCGAGATATGATTCAAGCATGATTGCATTTAATGCAATAGTCCTTGATGTATACGTTGTAGACAGTATGGCGTGTGGAGACACGCGGAAGATCATACTGTCGGTTACTCGTATACTATCGAACAGTAGCTCACGACTTAGATGGACAGGGACAATCCATCGGTACGTCGTAGTGTGACTGGTAGATAGTCGGTCTTGACTATCATGTTACACTCGTACACTTGGTGTATTGAGCAGGACCACGGGAGGGCGTTCGATTTATACTAATCGCAGTAATCGAACTAGACCTCAGATATTACGGATATACGAATTCCTAATCCCTATATAATTATAGGTGCGTGTGTCCAGTTCTCGGTTCTTTGACTTACTAGTGAGTGAGACTAATTGATTAGTCAATATTCTCGGTAAATTGGGAATCGGAATTGTACACACGGCATGCTATAGATTATAGACAGGAAACCATGTCCCATTTATTGGGTTGATGATGTCCCCGAGATGAGCTCATAAAGTTTATCATGTAAACCCTGCAGGTGGATTCGTTCCACATGATAATAAGGATGAGTGGTACTAGTCTCGGATAACAAGAAACGAGTTAATTTAATTATTAGTAATTAAAGTTAATTCGTGGACATACGATATCTTAAACACGGGGAAAGTCGTATATGTAATTCGGCGGAATTATTATTGTTGAAATAATATAAATTAATTATTGGGAATTCAATTATAATTTTATAGTGGAATTAATTATAATTAAAATTGTGGAATTTAATTAAGGTTTGCCTTTTAGGACGCCGAGTTAATTAAATTGCAATTTAGCCTAATAATTAATTTCCATAAGGTCCCTGGTGTAGCTCTAAAAATACCTCACCCTCTCTTTCTCTAAACCTAAGAAACGCCGCTATTTTATTTTTGCGGAGAAAAATAAATTGTTGCGCAATTATTTTCCTGTAAAAATAAATAGATTAGCGCTGTTATTGTTTTCTGGAGAAATTGATTGCTAGCGCAATTATATTTCTGAGACAGATATTTCTGAGACAGAAGATCAAAACCTTACTTACGCCGCTATAATTAATTCTGCTGAGAAAATAAAAGCTTGCGCAATTAATTTTCCCCTGCTTAATTAATTCAGATTAGCGCAGTAATAATTCTGTAGAAATAATTTTGCTTGCGCAAATATATTTCTGAGACAGAGGATATTATTCCTACGGTGGGTTCAAGAGAGAAAGGAGAAGAGGAAGGTTCAGCGGATCGTTGCCCACTCAACGGCTGAACGTCGGGGATAGAGACATACACCGGAAGGCTTCGTGGTCTCAACAATTCGGCTTCTCCGAATCACGCGACAAAGGTATAAGAAATCGAAACCCTTATTCCGCATACGTTTCGTTTTCTATTTCGTTAAAAATACATCGGATCTAAGATCGGGTTCCGGGCGTCGTGGATCATGTTCCTCGACTACTGGGGGTCAAGGATCTCCGGATCGATAGTCGGAAGAGGAAAATCGACCCGGAAACGCGCTCGGAACAGCAGGTCGCGCTGCTGTTCGCGGAAAAACGGCGGTCGCCGGAGGGCAAACGGCGGTCGCCGTTTCGCTATTTTTCGGGCAGCCAGCTCTGGTTCGCGCGGTTGTCCTTCGGGGCAATGGCTGGGCGTGAATCAGGACACGGGCTGGCACGTGAACGGAGTAACAGACCTGGAGGTCGACTGGGATCGTTCGGATGTTCGAGTGATCGAACGAACGCATCCCGGGTAGTCGATTTCCAACAATTGGTATCAGAGCCGGTTTTGTCGATTCGTTGTATTTTTGCGAGATTTGTTTTGCAGGTTCGAACCCGGTTATTATGGCCAACGTTGTGATTGTATGTTGTGCTTTAATTTGTGGTTTTGATTAAACTCCCGGGCTTGTCGAGATTGTTTTTGTTTTGGAAAAACGATGCTTGTTTGTAATAGATAAAAACGACGGGTTGAGTCGTTAGGTTTATTTATTTTTCGTTGTATCCGGGACATGTATAGGGTCGATCACCTTGTATAGGATCGATGCCGGATTTAGTAAGTTTATTCTTGTAATTTTTCTTACTAATTTTGGTGGATCGAGACGAGATCAAAACCCGGAGAAACGAGGATCGAGGAGAGCGAACCGGCAACGGGCAGCCATCGAACACACCCCGTGTTCGCGACGGGCAGCAGCGGGGCTGGGGTTCGTTCGACCCCACGGACGACTCAACGAGGCTCGAGACGAGGCTCCAGTGGGAGGAGTTCGTCTCTTGACCCTCGAGCGAGTCGGTGGTGGACCGAGATCGAGACGAGCAACGAGATGAAGTTCCAAGAGACGTGCATTGGAAAATATTTAAGGCCATAATAATCGGGGCCACGTTAATTGCTTTTTATGTGATTTACGTGTTTATTATTATGCTTAAATTATTTATGCATGTTATCCCTTATCGTAAAATACTAAGTGGGAGAGGGATTGGAAACAATCCCGCGGTCTCCATTCTCTGTTTTGAATGTGATGTGTATTGACTTACGAGTTGGCTTTAGTGTCATACTCCCTAACGGATAAAGTCGATACACGGATATCACTGGATCAAAATTCGAATTTAAAATCCACTTATAAAATTGAACAATTATATTTCTCAAAAGCAATGCCTAATCTGTCATTCAAAGACTAATTTCAACTCGACTCATTCTCACCCCGGGGAGTGGAATGGAGCCAAAGCGCTTGGTTATGTCGATGACACAGATTAGAGACTTTCGAGTCATTCGATGACTAGATCGATTTTCTGATTGGCTCCCTCACTTTGTGAGAGATAGGGCTCAATTGCATGATTGATCGCTGGTTAGAAACTTCGAGTTTCACTTACGAGATATCAAGCTTTGATTAATAAAATTGTGAAATTTAATAAATGTAAGAGTCAATTAACAAAGTTGTTTGTTTTAGTAAACGTCCACACTATCGTGGCTTGCTAAATGGAAACGGTACTTTGGGTTAATTAAGATTCTATGAAATTTAAATAAGTGAGATTCAATTAATAAAGTTGTTTGTTTTAGTAAACGTCCACAAGAACGTGCCTTGCTAAATGGAAACGGAACTTTGGGATTAATTGAGGCTCGACAGTTATAGAAAGTCGTGGAGGACCGCATGTCAACGTAAACGTCCACAAGAACGTGGCTTGCGGTGGACATGTAGTTCCCGAGCGGTGGACTTAGTACTGAGAAATGGTATACACTTAGGTACGCTTTATAGTATCCTCCCCATCGGAGTCACTGCTATGATGATGTACGACCGAAGTGAAATCCAATCATAAAATCATTTGGACTAGTAAACGTCCACAAGAACGTGGCTTGCTATGTCTGATGGGATTTTGGAAATGATTGGTAGTTTAATGATATCACTTGAGGGAAATGATATCGAATTAAACTCATTGTTTGTTTTATATGGTATTATTCCCATTAAAAGTCAACAAACTCACTGAACCTGATTTTATAGATTTGAAAAGAAACTTGGACATTGTCCTAACTGCAGAGGAGTACAAATATGTACTCCAAATCAATTGACCTGCTGAACCAAATGATGCTTCCACTACTGAGGAAAGGAAGCTCATTGGAAATGGATCAAGGCTATGAGATGACGCGGAGCAACATTATGACTTTCATGTCAAATGTGCTGCGACATCAGGATCATGCCATGACTATTACCTATGATATGATGCTTAACCTCAAGAAGTTTTTGGTTATCAGGACAGGACAGCCAGACAAAGTGAAATGAGGCAACTCATGACGGCCATCAAGTCGGAAATAACGCCCGTGAGGGATCACGTTCTTAGAATGATGGGCTATCTTAATGAGATAGAGATTCTAGGAACAATTATCAATGGGGTAACCCAGGTTGATTTTGTGCTCCAGTCTCTGCCGAGAAGTTTTGAGCAGTTCCGCCTAAAATATAACATGGATAAGAGGTCTTATTCAATGGCGGAGCTCCTGGTTAAACTTCAAGCGGCTGAGGGAATCTTTAATGGCTCTCAAAACACTTGTGGCTGAGAAATTGGCTCTTCCTAGGCCTTCGGGCGGCAAAAGGAAGAAGAAGAAAATACGGAAACCCAGTGGGCCTAATATATCTGGACCACGGAATGGGAAAAGCAAGCCCAAGGGGTAAAAGCTTCCGTTGTAAGCAGTTTGGATACTGGGAGTTTGATTGTCCTCTCAAAGCAACTAGAAGTTAACTTCTCCTTAGTCACCGAAACATGTTTAGTGGTGTTATCTACCAGTACCTGGTGTGTGGATACGGAAACCACTAATCATGTCTGCATTTAAATGCGGGGGTTCCAGGAAACCCGGAGACTTAGAAAGGAAGAAGTAGTAACCTACATGGGCAATAATGTTAAGGTAACAGCCGTTGCAGTGGGAGATGTTAAATGTTTTAACGGTAGGATTTTAGTTCTAATAAATTGTCTTTATGTGCCGTCATTTAGAAAGAAATTTTATTTCGGATTTCTAAGTTGGCTTAGAATAGATATTCCGTTTCTTTAGGAAATGGGGATATTATCTATTCTGGTATATTGATAGACAATTTAATACTAAATCCGTATTCTTCCACGATGCAACAGACCGGAGCTAATAACACAATGTCGAACCCCAATAAGAGTAAATATCCTTCTAGGATAAATCAAATGTACTTATGGAATCTTAGGCTAGATCATTTTAACTTGAGTACGATTCAAAGGGTGAAAGCTGATGGACCACTCAGCCAGGTTGAAGGAAAGGACCTTCCAACCTTCGAATCATACTTGGAAGTTTTAATGACCGAGCAACCCTTTACGGTTAAAGGGAAAAGATCCAAGAAAATACTAGAGTTGATTCGCTCTGATATATGCAGACCTCTTTGAGGAGTAAGGCATACTTATCAGAAAATGGGATTAACTCCCAACAGACTACACCATTTATGCCTCGGCAAAATAATGTGTTGTAAAGAAGGAATAGGACTCTTATAGATATGGGAAAGTAGACAATGAGTTCGGAGTTACCTAATTCGTTTTTGGGATATGGCTTGGAAACAGCGGCGTTTATGCTGAACTTGATTCCTTTGGAAACTTGTACTGATATTCGGCTGTTTATAGGATACCCTAAGAAAACGAATTGAGATATGTAATATAGTCCAAAGGACCAGATGTTCATTGATTGCATCAATGTTCGGTTCTTAGACATGGACTATATATATGCAAGATCACAAGCCAAGAGTAGAGTAATACTTAATGTGCTTAGAGGGACTGATCAAGACTTAGAACTGTTGGAATTCGATATCCCGGGCTATTAAAAATTGCGGAAACCAATAACCCGATCAAACCCTTCGCCGGAGATCACATGAACGCCGACTCATCCGCCGGAGTCCAGCCTTTGGAGACCACGCACCCGAAGGTACACAACCCGCCCCCAGCCGAACCCCCGCGAGTACGGGGTTCACGCGATCAACGGATCGCGCCACCGCGCGATCGGGTGGGGCTGCCCAGCAGCCCCCGCGGCGAGTCCGGCGACTCGCCGCCGCCTGGGGTGGCCCGCCTCCAGCTGAGCAGTCGTGCCCAGCAGCTGCCCGCGATCGATCCTTTGATCGATCGCGCCCCGGCGTCCAGCCGGGGATCGTCCCATGCGCCACGCCGCCGAAACCCTAGGCGGCGATCGTCGTGGTCCGGCGATCCTAGATCGCCACCACGCGTTCGTCGTCTAATCCAAGGTTCGAACTATTGGATCTTTGTTCTTCGATAATTGATTCAATAAAACAAGAATTAAATAGCAATTATTTAATTCACCTTTCGATTCGTTGTGCGGAGAAACGAGATCTTATGATGACCTTGAGATCTTCCCACGTATTCCTTGCACTAGCCCGGACGTCGTGTGGGCGACGATCTACCGAACTCCATGGATCCTCCTCTCTACTTTCTCTCTCTAGAATTGTGATCTTCAAGTTATGAGAATAGAGAAGACCATGTAGTGCTTTTATAGGCTACGTAGGGGATCTTAAGGAGGTGGAATATTGGGCTTCCAATATTAATGATTAAATTGAGCCCAAGCCCAAATCTATTAATCCATTAATATTAGTTAATTCTATTTTCCACTATATAAAATTAATTGCACTCCCAATATTAAACCATATTATATCAAATAATATTTCTCCGGTAGTATTATTTATTCCGTGTATTTAAGATATAAATATCCATGAATAAAATTAATTTATTGCTAATTAATTTATTCATCTCTTATATCCGAGAATAGTACCATTCAACCTTAATTATTATGCGGAATAAATCCACCTGCAGGGTTTACATAATAATTCCTTATGAACTCATCTCGGGGATATTATCAACCCTTCCGGGATACACTGTCCGGTCAATCATTCACGGCATGCCATATATGAAATATAGTGACCCAACTTAACCGGTAATTAACCCAATAATTAAATCGGTTAATTCCTTTGGTAAATCAAAGTCACTTATATTAAATATACACACCCGCAACAATATCGGGGATTAAGAATAAAATACACTGAGACTCGAATCGATTATCGCCGGCAATCCTAATCGATGAATCTCAACGATCCGCTCAATACACCAAGTGTACAAGTGTGATAAAATAATTAAGACAAATTATTTTCTCTCTCACACAGCGACTATACCGATGGATTGGTCCGTGTCCATCTAGGTCGTGAGCAACTGTTCGATTAAATACGAGTAACCGATAGTATGATCTTCTGTGTGGGGCCCGACACACCATACTAACTACAACGTATAGAATCCAGGACTATGTTTTGCATATATTTAATTATAAATAATTAAACGCAAACAATTGTTCATTTAGTTAAATAGATTAATGGCAATGGATTGTGAGTTTCTGTCACTTAAATCTAGACATTAAGTACACAACTCCAACAATCTCCCACTTGTACTAAGGTCTAGTCATTTCCTCCAAACTCCCGACTCCCATACTCATCACATGCTTAAGTTGTACTTCCAAGAAGTACTATGTGAATGAGCACTCTAGGTTGCCGCTCTGAAGTTATCTTGGTGACTACAGCGTCGTCTCCCTCGACGATGACTCGTATCAGGTGGTACTTGCACTATGTGTTATCTTACACTTATGGACTTGTGATTTCTTACCATTTGCCATCGCACCGCTATTTACATAGCCTTTGGCAAATTAAGAATCACATCTAAGTCCCAGAGATTATCCCGGAGTTATACCAAAACTTCCGCTGCCTCTGAGGCCGCTATTTGGTTACCCATGGCAGAGTCCGAAAAGCATCGTGCTTATCACTCTTCCATGTTAAAACTCCTTCTCCTTTAATAGTGAAACACATAGCCTGATCGACTTACACTGGTCCTCATTTGATTAGAAATCTAAGAGAATGTAATCCAAAGGAAATGCTCGTCTACTTCGTAGTCTAGAACAGTACTTCAAAAGTACTTTTACAGCAGTCGAATATTCCTCTCCAGGATTACCTTGATATCCTCCCACTATGCTAACCACATAGCCGATATCAGGTTCTTGTTTTCAACATCGCATTTATCAAGCTTTCCACACTCAAAGTGTAGGAAACTGCTTTCATTGCTTCTATCTCCTTTTGTGTTCTAAAACACATATCCTTAGATAGATGCATTCCGTCTCTGAAAGGTAACGAACCTTTCTCGGAATTTTGCATGTTAAAACGAACCATAATAGTACAAGATATCTAGAGAAGTACAATGTTCTTTCCTTGAGATCCTAGATCTTAAGAACATGCTCTAACTTCTTCTTTATCTCATATATCGATTTTTCTAGACAACCATCATTTTATGTCTGACAACATTGTTGCCAATGATAAAATGTTATCTACATAAAACCTCCGAGAAACACCACATTGTTTCCATCACGTTTCCCATACACACGATTCGTCAATGCCTTTTGATGAATCCATCAAATGGACTATCTCATCAATGCGCAAGTTCCACGAACTCTAGCTTTGTTACAATCCATAAATGGATCAACTAAGCTTGTACTCTAAATGATCTCGCCTCTTAACAATAATCCTTATTGTTCTCCAAGAAGGCACATTTAGATCTAGTACCGCCTCTATGTAGATCCAGGGATTGATTTCATGTATACTAGGTCCAGAGTTCGAAACTCTCTTAGTTTCATGAATATCTCCGGTTGTTATACAACCTCCCACTACAACGGCGTTCCGGTGTATAAACAGTAATAACAGTAGGTGCAGTCAGTGGTGTACCGCTACTCGGTTCGGCTGGTTCTAAGTCTTAATCGCTTTCTCTCTTATCAGAAGTATCATGTCATTTTGGGCTTGTGGTTCATCTAATAGTCTTCCTCTAAGAACCGGGCGTTAGAACTTATAACGTCCTTCTGGTTCATAGTACTATCGAACACACACCTTTTGTTCTTCTAGGATATTCTACAACCACATTTAAATGTGCCGTTGTTTCCAAGACATATCCATAGAACATAGGTAGTTCCGTTTAACTCATGCTTTTACTATTTCTATAAGAGTTCCATTTCTTATTTCCGACACACCAATCCTACAGAGGACTGTATGGTGTAGTCTCTTGGGATCCAATCCCAATCTCTGATTAGTATGTTATGCATTCCTCAGACAGGTACTTGCCTCCGCGATCAAATCGCAGGCTACAAATGGATATACCTTGATGGTTCTCCACAATTGCATAGTGTCCATTGACTTGTCAAAACACTTGCTTTTGTGGCACATCAGGTATTCTAATCCATTTCTCGAGTAATCATCAAATGAAGTACTCGTACCTTATTGTCTGAGTAGACATAGGTCTGCATACATCAGAGTCAATCAATTCTAATACTTGTCCGGATCTTATATCTTATATCCATAAAGGATTGCTTAGTCATGTTATCTTCCAAATAAGATTCTTAGGTCGGAAGGTCCACTCCTTCAACTTAATTGATCTTACAATCAATTTTCGACCTTTGAACTTCTCATTTGAATAAATATAACTTAGCATAAGAATCCACAAGTATAAATGATTAAATAAAGAAATCTCTTATCAGTAAAATGAGTTATATATAACGGTTCGTTGCATCGTGGTGGACTCAGGATTCATCATTTACATATTGCTAGCTAATGTACTAAAATAGATAATATCATTATTTCTTCTTATAACCATCAAATGATTAAAAGAAATAAAATATCCATTCATTAGAAATCCAGAACAAAGTTCTTTCTAATATGAAAGGTACATAAAAGCAATAACTCAAAATGAAATCCTATAAAATGTCCTCCACTGCAACAGCTGCCTCCTTACAGCATTGCCCATGTAGACTACGATCTTTTCTTTTCTAAGTCGTCGGGTTTCCTGGAACCCTTGCATTTAAAATGCACATACCGTCAGTGGTTCCATATCTACACACCAGGTTCCGGTAGATAATACCACTGACTATGTTTCACGACTAAAGAAAATTTCGTACTTTCTTTGAGAGGATAATCAGACTTCCAGTACCCAGACTGTTTGCATCGAGAACTCTTGCCTCATGGCTTTCTCGTCCCATCTCGTGGTCTGAGCAACTTAGGACCACTGGGATTCTTTGCTTTTCCTTCTCCCCGATCTTGCCCTTAGGTTCGAAACCTTTGGCATTGGCTACAAGAGCTTGCGATTTCCGTCTCAACTCGTCTAAAAGGTCAATCATCTCAAAAACGCGTTTAAGCGTTTCCTCGAATGACTGGCCTTTATGAGTATCCTCATCGCTTCTTGTCTAGCCGCCTATGTCAATAGGCTCGGGAGGACAAAGCTCACTGAGTACAACCTTGCACTCTTTAACAGTTTGGGAAATGTCTAGATCTCTATTCCAATCATTACATTCAGGGACCAATGAGTTTATAATCCTTACGTATCACAGAAAGTGGGTTCAAAGCCATTTCCTAATCTATGAGCACATATAACAACAAACAATCGATTTAATCTCCGATATTATCTCCCTCAAATAATATCATTAAACCACTAATCACATCTAAAATCCCATCAGATATGGCAAGCCACGATAGTGTGGACGTTTACCTATCCAAATGATTTAGCAATTAGATTTTCTTCGGTCGTACATCAATTATAGCGTTACTTCGATGGGAAGAATACTATAAAGCGTACCTAAGTGTAAACCATTACTCAGTATCTAAGAAGATTGTTTGGGACACGCATATTCACCGCAAGCCACGATAGTGTGGACGTTTACGTTAACATACGCTCCTTTACTCCCTTCTATAATTGTCTACATCAATCGTTCCAAAGTCCCATTCAATGTAGCAAGCCACGATAGTGTGGACGTTTACTACACCAAAAGACTTTTACAATTGACATCCAATTACTTGATCCATTTGATCTTGTAAATCAAGACGCGGAGAATCATAAGTGAAACTCGAGGTTTCTTACCAGTGATTCGCCATGCGAACAACCCTATCTCTCATAGAATGAGGGAGCCGAGCAGACAATCGATCTAGTCATCAAATGACACGAAAGTCTCTAATTTGTGTCCTCGACATGACCAAGTGGCTTTGGCTCCATTCCACTCCCCGGGGTGAGAATGAGTCGACTTGAAATCAGTTTCAGAAAGACAAATTAGGCATTGTTTGATAAACTTAATTAATGTTTCTCGTAAAAGGAATTACATGAATTCTCCTCCAATGACTTGTCTATACGAACTTCGAAAGTCCATAAAAGTCACCAAGAGAACAGCAATGGAGACCATGGCAATGTTTCCATTCCCTCTCCCACTTAGCTTTTTATAACAAAGGGATACGCTATCTAATGCATAATTAAATACATAAGCATAATAACAAACATACATTTCATGCAAGTACGTTCACAAATAATCAAATAATTACTCAAGCAAAATTATTTCTCGACTATTCGTACCTTGATGAATTCCTGCATGCTTGTCTTGAGTCTTCATTCTACGTCTTGAATACTTTGCCGAGCGACGGAAAAATTCTTTGATTCTCATATTTAATTTATTTTAAATAAAATTCAAGATTCCGATTCAAAAAAAAATTTGAATCAATCTAATGATTTTAAATAAAATACTCCAATTAAATAAAATCATTTCCATTGATTTCCATATTTAATTCTATTTTAAATAAAATCCAAGATTCCAATTCAAAATAAATTTTGAATTAATCTATTGATTTTAAATAAAATACTTAAATTAAATAAAATCAATTTTATTAAAATCCATTGATTTCCATATTTAATTCTATTCTAAATAAAATCCAAGATTTTCCAATCCAAAATAAATTTTGAATTAATCTAATGATTTTAAATAAAATACTTAAATGAAATAAAATCAATATTTTAATAATTTCTCAATCCTATTTAAATTAGATCTCAAGAATCCTAATCAAAATCGAATTTTGATTCTTCTTAAGACTTCTAATCCAAGTAGGTATAGGATATCTAGAGAAACTAGGATTTTCTTTCCTAATTTAACTCTCCATCTAATTCCATTATTTAATTCCATAATTAAGAAATCTAATCCAAATAGAATTTGAATTAATTCCAAAATTAAATTAAATAATATTAGAAAGATTAAATTATTTCCGGAAAGATCGGATTTACCGGGATGAACCGAAAAACAAATTTCCGGTCAACCCAAAATCGAACCATGCTTTAGTTGGTTCCATGCATGAAATGCACACCAACTAAAAAACCCATGCATATCAAAAACGCATGTAGGACCACTGACCATACATTATGAATTAAACATTCAGTTCACATGCAAACGCACCTGGATAATTCATTCAGCGGGTAGAATTTGCAAATTCACCCAGCACCTGCCATGGTCGATCGTTTTTGACAAGCCGCCTGTGCACGAGCCCGGTCAATTTCCGGCATGGCGTCTCCTCTGACGACACACGCCATCAACCTCGTCACAGCCCACACATGAGCAGCCCGCGATCAAGTCGAGCGAAACGCCGTTCGATCGATCGCGCCGGCGTTCGCTTGGACCTTCGCCGGAGCAGCCGATTCCCGGTATGACGCCGCCACCGACATCACGCCATCGACTACGCTCCAGCAGCACGCCCAGCCGCTGCCATACGCAGCTCGCTTCGAACGATGGCGCACCAGCAGCCCGCAAAGGCGCACCAGCAGCCCGTTCAAAGCTCCAGTCACGGGGATCCATCGCTTGAGCTCCAGCTCGTCGGCGATCGACATCCGGCGATCATGCCGTCGATCCCCGCCAACAGCCAGCCCACGTCCAGCAACCGCACAGCCCGTGCTTCCAGCCACCTCCCGGCAGCCCACACCGAGCGCGCGTTCGATCTCCTCCGGTTCGATATTTCCAAAAACCCACGTTTTTAATGATTAATTTTTCCGACAAACACAATTCATACAAGAGAGAAAACATAGACGTAGAACAATATATATAGCACAATAATTTAATAAAATTAAATTAATCTATGGCTATAATCATCGAGAATCGATTATCGAAACAATTAACGAAAAACGTAACCGTACGCTCTGATACCAATTGTTGGAATTCGATATCTCGGGCTATTAAAAATTGCGGAAACCAATAACCCGATCAAACCCTTCGCCGGAGATCACATGAACGCCGACTCATCCGCCGGAGTCCAGCCTTTGGAGACCACGCACCCGAAGGTACACAACCCGCCCCCAGCCGAACCCCCGCGAGTACGGGGTTCACGCGATCAACGGATCGCGCCACCGCGCGATCGGGTGGGGCTGCCCAGCAGCCCCCGCGGCGAGTCCGGCGACTCTCCGCCGCCTGGGGTGGCCCGCCTCCAGCTGGGCAGTCGTGCCCAGCAGCTGCCCGCGATCGATCCTTTGATCGATCGCGCCCCGGCGTCCAGCCGGGGATCGTCCCATGCGCCACGCCGCCGAAACCCTAGGCGGCGATCGTCGTGGTCCGGCGATCCTAGATCGCCACCACGCGTTCGTCGTCTAATCCGGGGTTCGAACTATTGGATCTTTGTTCTTCGATAATTGATTCAATAAAACAAGAATTAAATAGCAATTATTTAATTCACCTTTCGATTCGTTGTGCGGAGAAACGAGATCTTATGATGACCTTGAGATCTTCCCACGTATTCCTTGCACTAGCCCGGACGTCGTGTGGGCGACGATCTACCGAACTCCATGGATCCTCCTCTCTACTTTCTCTCTCTAGAATTGTGATCTTCAAGTTATGAGAATAGAGAAGACCATGTAGTGCTTTTATAGGCTACGTAGGGGATCTTAAGGAGGTGGAATATTGGGCTTCCAATATTAATGATTAAATTGAGCCCAAGCCCAAATCTATTAATCCATTAATATTAATTAATTCTATTTTCCACTATATAAAATTAATTGCACTCCCAATATTAAACCATATTATATCAAATAATATTTCTCCGGTAGTATTATTTATTCCGTGTATTTAAGATATAAATATCCATGAATAAAATTAATTTATTGCTAATTAATTTATTCATCTCTTATATCCGAGAATAGTACCATTCAACCTTAATTATTATGCGGAATAAATCCACCTGCAGGGTTTACATAATAATTCCTTATGAACTCATCTCGGGGATATTATCAACCCTTCCGGGATACACTGTCCGGTCAATCATTCACGGCATGCCATATATGAAATATAGTGACCCAACTTAACCGGTAATTAACCCAATAATTAAATCGGTTAATTCCGTTGGTAAATCAAAGTCACTTATATTAAATATACACACCCGCAATAATATCGGGGATTAAGAATAAAATACACTGAGACTCGAATCGATTATCGCCGGCAATCCTAATCGATGAATCTCAACGATCCGCTCAATACACCAAGTGTACAAGTGTGATAAAATAATTAAGACAAATTATTTTCTCTCTCACACAACGACTATACCGATGGATTGGTCCGTGTCCATCTAGGTCGTGAGCAACTGTTCGATTAAATACGAGTAACCGATAGTATGATCTTCTGTGTGGGGCCCGACACACCATACTAACTACAACGTATAGAATCCAGGACTATGTTTTGCATATATTTAATTATAAATAATTAAACGCAAACAATTGTTCATTTAGTTAAATAGATTAATGGCAATGGATCGTGAGTTTCTGTCACTTAAATCTAGACATTAAGTACACAACTCCAACAAGAACCAGCCTAACTGAGTAGTTCACTACTATAATCTTTAGTCACTAAAGATACACCGGAGCGTCGTCGTAGTGGGAGGGTTGTTAGACAACCCAACAGGTTCATGTTTATAGGTGAGTCTTCGGACTTGTTACCTGGAGAACATGAAGCCGAACCCTGGATCTATGACGAGACGCTGAAAGATCAAGATGCCCAGTCTTGGAAAAAGTCGATCAAGATTCTTTTGTTTTCAGATGGAAGATGGAAGTCAAGACAGATTTCCTAAATCGAAGTCTTGACGGGGCCATCTGTGTGGGACAGCCAGAGAGATTCATCGAAAAGAGCCAAGAGCATTCGGTAAGCAAGCTTAATCAATCTTAGGATTGAAGGAAGCTTCAAGATCTTGGACACATGCGGACCTATGAGAAAATCCATTTCATGGATTCATTCAAGGCATGTTTAGGTCCTGAGTGTAATAAAGAAGTGACAGGAAAGATGTGGTGTTTTCTCATTCTTTATGTAGACGACATCCTTCTAAATTGGAAACAATATGAAAGATGTTATCGAACATAAAGGGATGGTTGTCCGAGTAATTCAATGTAAGAGACTTAGTGTTGGAATTCGATATCCCGGGTTATTTAAATTTTCGGAAACCAATAACCCGATCAAACCCTTCGTCGGAGATCACATGAACGCCGACTCATCCGCCGGAGTTCAGCCTTTGGAGACCACGCACCCGAAGGCACGCGGCCCGCCCCCAGCCGAACCCCCGCGAGACGGGGTTCACGCGATCCCGATCGCGCCTTGGCAATCGATGGGTAGGGCTGCTCCCAGCAGCCCCCGCGGCGAGTCCGGCGACTCGCCGCCGCCTGGAGGCCCCCACCGTCGCGGTGGGGAGGAGCGCGGCACCAGCCCGCGCTCCGGCGATCGATCCTTGTGATCGATCGCACGCCCTCGGCCCAGCCGAGGGTCGAGCCTCCTCGCGCCTTGAAACCCTAGGGCGATCGATCCCCGTGGTCCGGTGGTTCGTCCACCACCACGCGATCGCTCCTCGTTCCGGGTCTCGATCCTTGGATCTTGTTTTTCGATAATTGATTTCAATAATACAAGAATTAAATAGCAATTATTTAATTCACCTTTCGATTCGTTGTGCGGAGAAACGAGATCTTATGATGACCTTGAGATCTTCCCACGTATTCCTTGCACTAGCCCGGACGTCGTGTGGGCGACGATCTACCGAACTCCATGGATCTCCCTCTCTACTTTCTCTCTCTAGAATTGTGATCTTCAAGTTATGAACTTATATGAGAATAGAGAAGACCATGTAGTGCTTTTATAGGCTACGTAGGGGATCTTAAGGAGGTGGAATATTGGGCTTCCAATATTAATGATTAAATTGAGCCCAAGCCCAAATCTATTAATCCATTAATATTAATTAATTCTATTTTCCACTATATAAAATTAATTGCACTCCCAATATTAAACCATATTATATCAAATAATATTTCTCCGGTAGTATTATTTATTCCGTGTATTTAAGATATAAATATCCATGAATAAAATTAATTTATTGCTAATTAATTTATTCATCTCTTATATCCGAGAATAGTACCATTCAACCTTAATTATTATGCGGAATAAATCCACCTGCAGGGTTTACATAATAATTCCTTATGAACTCATCTCGGGGATATTATCAACCCTTCCGGGATACACTGTCCGGTCAATCATTCACGGCATGCCATATATGAAATATAGTGACCCAACTTAACCGGTAATTAACCCAATAATTAAATCGGTTAATTCCGTTGGTAAATCAAAGTCACTTATATTAAATATACACACCCGCAATAATATCGGGGATTAAGAATAAAATACACTGAGACTCGAATCGATTATCGCCGGCAATCCTAATCGATGAATCTCAACGATCCGCTCAATACACCAAGTGTACAAGTGTGATAAAATAATTAAGACAAATTATTTTCTCTCTCACACAACGACTATACCGATGGATTGGTCCGTGTCCATCTAGGTCGTGAGCAACTGTTCGATTAAATACGAGTAACCGATAGTATGATCTTCTGTGTGGGGCCCGACACACCATACTAACTACAACGTATAGAATCCAGGACTATGTTTTGCATATATTTAATTATAAATAATTAAACGCAAACAATTGTTCATTTAGTTAAATAGATTAATGGCAATGGATCGTGAGTTTCTGTCACTTAAATCTAGACATTAAGTACACAACTCCAACAAGAACCAGCCTAACTGAGTAGTTCACTACTATAATCTTTAGTCACTAAAGATACACCGGAGCGTCGTCGTAGTGGGAGGGTTGTTAGACAACCCAACAGGTTCATGTTTATAGGTGAGTCTTCGGACTTGTTACCTGGAGAACATGAAGCCGAACCCTGGATCTATGACGAGACGCTGAAAGATCAAGATGCCCAGTCTTGGAAAAAGTCGATCAAGATTCTTTTGTTTTCACATGGAAGATGGAAGTCAAGACAGATTTCCTAAATCGAAGTCTTGACGGGGCCATCTGTGTGGGACAGCCAGAGAGATTCATCGAAAAGAGCCAAGAGCATTCGGTAAGCAAGCTTAATCAATCTTAGGATTGAAGGAAGCTTCAAGATCTTGGACACATGCGGACCTATGAGAAAATCCATTTCATGGATTCATTCAAGGCATGTTTAGGTCCTGAGTGTAATAAAGAAGTGACAGGAAAGATGTGGTGTTTTCTCATTCTTTATGTAGACGACATCCTTCTAAATTGGAAACAATATGAAAGATGTTATCGAACATAAAGGGATGGTTGTCCGAGTAATTCAATGTAAGAGACTTAGTGTTGGAATTCGATATCCCGGGTTATTTAAATTTTCGGAAACCAATAACCCGATCAAACCCTTCGTCGGAGATCACATGAACGCCGACTCATCCGCCGGAGTTCAGCCTTTGGAGACCACGCACCCGAAGGCACGCGGCCCGCCCCCAGCCGAACCCCCGCGAGACGGGGTTCACGCGATCCCGATCGCGCCTTGGCAATCGATGGGTAGGGCTGCTCCCAGCAGCCCCCGCGGCGAGTCCGGCGACTCGCCGCCGCCTGGAGGCCCCCACCGTCGCGGTGGGGAGGAGCGCGGCACCAGCCCGCGCTCCGGCGATCGATCCTTGTGATCGATCGCACGCCCTCGGCCCAGCCGAGGGTCGAGCCTCCTCGCGCCTTGAAACCCTAGGGCGATCGATCCCCGTGGTCCGGTGGTTCGTCCACCACCACGCGATCGCTCCTCGTTCCGGGTCTCGATCCTTGGATCTTGTTTTTCGATAATTGATTTCAATAATACAAGAATTAAATAGCAATTATTTAATTCACCTTTCGATTCGTTGTGCGGAGAAACGAGATCTTATGATGACCTTGAGATCTTCCCACGTATTCCTTGCACTAGCCCGGACGTCGTGTGGGCGACGATCTACCGAACTCCATGGATCTCCCTCTCTACTTTCTCTCTCTAGAATTGTGATCTTCAAGTTATGAACTTATATGAGAATAGAGAAGACCATGTAGTGCTTTTATAGGCTACGTAGGGGATCTTAAGGAGGTGGAATATTGGGCTTCCAATATTAATGATTAAATTGAGCCCAAGCCCAAATCTATTAATCCATTAATATTAATTAATTCTATTTTCCACTATATAAAATTAATTGCACTCCCAATATTAAACCATATTATATCAAATAATATTTCTCCGGTAGTATTATTTATTCCGTGTATTTAAGATATAAATATCCATGAATAAAATTAATTTATTGCTAATTAATTTATTCATCTCTTATATCCGAGACTAGTACCATTCAACCTTAATTATTATGCGGAATAAATCCACCTCCAGGGTTTACATAATAATTCCTTATGAACTCATCTCGGGGATATTATCAACCCTTCCGGGATACACTGTCCGGTCAATCATTCACGGCATGCCATATATGAAATATAGTGACCCAACTTAACCGGTAATTAACCCAATAATTAAATCGGTTAATTCCTTTGGTAAATCAAAGTCACTTATATTAAATATACACACCCGCAACAATATCGGGGATTAAGAATAAAATACACTGAGACTCGAATCGATTATCGCCGGCAATCCTAATCGATGAATCTCAACGATCCGCTCAATACACCAAGTGTATAAGTGTGATAAAATAATCAAGACAGATTATTTTCTCTCTCACACAACGACTATACCAATGGATTGGTCCGTGTTCATCTAGGTCGTGAGCAACTGTTCGATTAAATACGAGTAACCGATAGTATGATCTTCCGTGTGACGTCGCACACCATACTAACTACAACGTATAGAATCCAGGACTATATTTTGCATATATTTAATTATAAATAATTAAACGCAAACAATTGTTCATTTAGTTAAATAGATTAGTGGCAATGGATCGTGAGTTTACGTTACTTAAATCTAGACATTAAGTACACAACTCCAACAATCTCCCACTTGTACTAAGGTCTAGTCATTTCCTCCAAACTCCCGACTCCCATACTCATCACGTGCTTAAGTTGTACTTCCAAGAAGTACTATGTGAATGAGCACTCTAGGTTGCCGCTCTGAAGTTATCTTGGTGACTACAGCGTCGTCTCCCTCGACGATGACTCGTATCAGGTGGTACTTGCACTATGTGTTATCTTACACTTATGGACTAGTGATTTCTTACCATTTGCCATCGCACCGCTATTTACATAGCCTTTGGCAAATTAAGAATCACGTCTAAGTCCCAGAGATTATCCCGGAGTTATACCAAAACTTCCGCTGCCTCTGAGGCTGCTATTTGGTTACCCATGGGAGAGTCCGAAAAGCATCGTGCTTATCACTCTTCCATGTTAAAACTCCTTCTCCTTCAATAGTGAAACACATAGCCTGATATCGACTTACACCGGTCCTCATTTGATTAGAATTCTAAGAGAATGTAATCCAAAGGAAATGCTCGTCTGCTTCGTAGTCTAGAACAGTACTTCGAAAGTACTTTTTCAGCAGTCGAATATTCCTTTCCAGGATTACCTTGATATCCTCCCACTATGCTAACCGCATAGCCGATATCAGGTTCTCGTTTTTCAACAATGCATTTATTAAGCTTTCCACACTCAAAGTGTAGGAATCTGCTTTCATTGCTTCTATCTCCTTTTGTGTTCTAAAACACATATCCTTAGATAGATGCATTCCGTCTCTGAAAGGTAACGAACCTTTCTCGGAATCTTGCATGTTAAAACGAACCATAATCGTACAAGATATCTAGAGAAGTACAATGTTCTTTTCTTGAGATCCTAGATCTTAAGAACATGCTCTAACTTCTTCTTTATCTCATATATCGATTTTTCTAGACAACCATCATTTTATGTCTGACAACATCTTTACATTGTTACCAATGATAAAATGTCATCTACATAAAACCTCCGAGAAACACCACCTTGTTTTCCATCACGTTTCCAATACACACGATTCGTCTATGCTTTTGATGAATCCATAAAATGGACTATCTCATCAATTTGCAAGTACCACGAATTCAATGCTTTGTTTCAATCCATAAATGGATCAACTAAGCTTGTACTCTAAATGATCTCGCCTCTTAGCAATAATCCTTATTGCTCTCTAAGAAGGCACATTTAGATCTAGTACCGCCTCTATGTAGATCTAGGGATCGATTTCACGTATACTAGGTCCAGAGTCCGAAGACTCATCTAGTTTCATGAATATCTCCGGTTGTTATACAACCTCCCACTACAACGGCGTTCCGGTGTATAAACAGTAATAACAGTAGGTGCAGTTTGTGGTGTACCGCTACTCGGTTCGGCTGGTTCTAAGTCTTAATCGTTTTCTCTCTTTTCAGAAGTATCATGTCATTTTGGGCTTGTGGTTCATCTAATAGTCTTCCTCTAAGAACCGGGCGTTAGAACTTATAACGTCCTTCTGGTTCATAGTACTATCGAACACACATCTTTTGTTCTTCCAGGATATTCTACAACCGCATTTGAATGCGCCGTTGTTTCCAAGACATATCCATAGAACATAGGTAGTTCCGTTTAACTCGTGCTTTTACTATTTCTATAAGAGTTCCATTTCTTATTTCCGACACACCATTTCTACAGAGGACTGTATGGTGTTGTCACTTGGGATTAAATCCCAATCTCTGATCAGTATGCCATGCATTCCTCAGACAGGTACTTTCCTCCGCGATCAAATCGCAGGCTACAAATGGATATACCTTGATGGTTCTCCACAATTGCTTAGTATCAATTGACTTGTCAAAACACTTGCTTTTGTGGCACATCAGGTATTCTAATCCATTTCTCGAGTAATCATCAAATGAAGTACTCGTACCTTATTGTCTGAGTAGGCATAGGTCTGCATACTTCAGAGTCAATCAATTCTTATACTTGTCCGGATCTTATATCTTATATCCATAAAGGATTGCTTAGTCGTATTATCTTCCAAATTAGATTCTTAGGTCGGAAGGTCCACTCCTTCAACTTAATTGATCTTACAATCAATTTTCGACCTTTGAACTTCTTATTTGAATAAATATGACTTAGCATAAGATTCCACAAGTATAAATGATTTAATAAAGAAATCTCTTATTAGTAAAACGAGACGTATAAAACGGTTTGTCGCATCGTGGTAGACTCAGGATTCATCATTTATATATATTGCTAGCTAATGTACCAAAATAGATAATATCATTATTTCTTCTTATAACCATCAAATGATTAAAAGAAATAAAATATCCATTCATTAGAAATCTAGAACAAAGTTCTTTCTAATATGAAAGGTACATAAAAGCAATAACTCAAAATGAAATCCTATAAAATGTCCTCCACTGCAACTGCTGCCTCCTCTACAGCATTGCCCATGTAGACTACGATTTCTTCTTTTCTAAGTCGTTGGGTTTCCTGGAACCCTTGCATTTAGAATGCACATACCGTCAGTGGTTCTATATCTACACACCAGGTTCCGGTAGATAATACCACCGACTATGTTTCTTGACTAAAGAAAATTTTGTACTTTCTTTGAGAGGATAATCAGACTTCCAGTACCCAGACTGTTCGTGTCGAGAATACTTGCCTCATGGCTTTCTCGTCCCATCTCGTGGTCTAATCAATTTAGGACCACTGGGATTCTTTGCTTTCTTGTCCTTTCCCCCGATTCATGCCTTTAGGTTCGAAACCTTTGGCATTGGCTACAAGAGCTTGCGATTTCCGACTCAACTCGTCTAAAAGGTCAATCATCTCAAAAACGTGTTTAAGCGTTTCCTCGAAGCGACTGGCCTTTATGAGTATCCTCATCGCTTCTTGTCTAGCCGCCTACGTCAATAGGCTCGGGAGGACAAAGCTTACCGAGTACTAACCAGTACTCTTCAACAGTCTGGACAATGTCTAGATCTCTATTCCAATCATTACATTTAGGGACCAATGAGTTTAAAATCCTTACGTATCACAGAAAGTGGGTTCAAAGCCATTTCCTAATCTATGAGCACATATAACAACAAACAATCGATTTAATCTCCGATATTATCTCCCTCAAATAATATCATTAAACCACTAATCACATCTAAAATCCCATCAGATATGGCAAGCCACGATAGTGTGGACGTTTACCTATCCAAATGATTTAGCAATTAGATTTGCTTCGGTCGTACATCAATTATAGCGTTACTTCGATGGGAAGAATACTATAAAGCGTACCTAAGTGTAAACCATTACTCAGTATCTAAGAAGATTGTTTGGGATACGCATATTCACCGCAAGCCACGATAGTGTGGACGTTTACGTTAACATACCCTCCTTTACTCCCTTCTATAACTGTCTACATCAATCGTTCCAAAATCCCATTCAATGTAGCAAGCCACGATAGTGTGGACGTTTACTACACCAAAAGATTTTTACAATTGACATCCAATTACTTGATCCATTCGATCTTGTAAATCAAGACGCGGAGAATCATAAGTGAAACTCGAAGTTTCTAACCAGTGATTCACCATGCGAACAACCCTATCTCTCATAGAATGAGGGAGCCGAGCAGACAATCGATCTAGTCATCAAATGACACGAAAGTCTCTAATTTGTGTCATCCACATGACCAAGTGGCTTTGGCTCCATTCCACTCCCCGGGGTGAGAATGAGTCGACTTGAAATCAGTTTCAGAAAGACAAATTAGGCATTGTTTGATAAACTTAATCAATGTTTCTCGTAAAAGGAATTACAAGAATTCTCCTCCAATGACTTATCTATACGAACTTCAAAAGTCCATAAAAGTCACCAAGAGAACAGCAATGGAGACCATGGATATGTTTCCATACCCTCTCCCACTTAGCTTTTTATAACAAAGGGATACCCTATCTAATGCATAATTAAATACACATAAGCATAATAACAAACATACAATTCATGCAAGTACGTACACAAATAATCAAATAATTGCTCAAGTAAAATTATTTCTCGACTATTCGTACCTTGATGAATTCCAGCATGCTTTCCTTGAGTCTTCATTCTACGTCTTGAATACTTTGCCGAGCGACGGAAAAATTCTTTGATTCTCATATTTAATTTATTTTAAATAAAATTCAAGATTCCAATTCAAAAAAAAAAATTTGAATAAATCTAATGATTTTAAATAAAATACTCCAATTAAATAAAATCAATTCCATTGATTTCCATATTTAATTCTATTTTAAATAAAATCCAAGATTTTCCAATCCAAAATAAATTTTGAATTAATCTAATGATTTTAAATAAAATACTTAAATTAAATAAAATCAATATTATTAAAATCCATTGATTTCCATATTTAATTCTATTCTAAATAAAATCCAAGATTTTCCAATTCAAAATAAATTTTGAATTAATCTAATGATTTTAAATAAAATACTTAAATTAAATAAAATCAATATTATTAAAATCCATTGATCTCCATATTTAATTCTATTCTAAATAAAATCCAAGATTTTCCAATCCAAAATAAATTTTGAATTAATCTAATGATTTTAAATAAAATACTTAAATTAAATAAAATCAATATTTTAATAATTTCTCAATCCTATTTAGAATAGATCTCAAGAATCCTACTCAAAATCGAATTTTGATTCTTCTTAAGACTTCTAATCCAAGTAGGTATAGGATATCTAGAGAAACTAGGATTTTCTTTCCTAATTTAACTCTCCATCTAATTCCATTATTTAATTCCATAATTAAGAAATCTAATCCAAATAGAATTTGAATTAATTCCAAAATTAAATTAAATAAAATTAGAAAGATTAAATTATTTCCGGAAAGATCGGATTTACCGGGACGAACCGAAACAAGTTCCGGTCATCCCAATCGAACCATGAAAACACATGTACATGCACATGACCCACGAGAATTAATTTGCCAATGCATGTCCAGCATGCATAGACCATGCAATGCATGGCTCCAATTAATTCATGTGGTCGCACATGCAAAACTAAGACCACACGCGACTTGTGAGGAATTACGGCCCCGATTGCGCACCAGTTCGATCTCCGGCATGAAGTCTTCACGACTAATCATGCCATCGACTTCGCTCCAGCCCGCAAGCCCAGCCTACGAGCCTTGGCGAACCAGCAGCCCGCGCAAAAGGTTCCGTCCAGCCACGTTCCCGCAGCCCGCCCGATCAAGAAGCCGTCCGCGACGCCGCCAACGCAAACACCGAACGCAACCGCTGGTTGCCGGCGAACCACCACCACTGGTGGCACACGCCGGCATGCCCAGCCACGTCTAGGTCACGCCCAGCAGCCCGCACAGCCCCTTCGAGCCTTGGTATGCCGCGTTCGATTCGATTATTCCGAAAAACCCTCGATTTTAATAAATTATTTTTTCCGACAAACACGATTCATACAAGAGAGAAAACAAGTACGTAGAACAATATATATATAGCACAATAATTTAATAAATTAAATTAATCTATGGCTATAAACAACGATAATCGATTATCGAAACAATTAACGAAAAACGTAATCGTACGCTCTGATACCAATTGTTGGAATTCGATATCCCGGGTTATTTAAATTTGCGGAAACCAATAACCCGATCAAACCCTTCGACGGAGATCACATGAACGCCGACTCATCCGCCGGAGTTCAGCCTTTGGAGACCACGCACCCGAAGGCACGCGGCCCGCCCCCAGCCGAACCCCCGCGAGACGGGGTTCACGCGATCCCGATCGCGCCTTGGCAATCGATGGGTAGGGCTGCTCCCAGCAGCCCCCGCGGCGAGTCCGGCGACTCGCCGCCGCCTGGAGGCCCCCACCGTCGCGGTGGGGAGGAGCGCGGCACCAGCCCGCGCTCCGGCGATCGATCCTTGTGATCGATCGCACGCCCTCGGCCCAGCCGAGGGTCGAGCCTCCTCGCGCCTTGAAACCCTAGGGCGATCGATCCCCGTGGTCCGGTGGTTCGTCCACCACCACGCGATCGCTCCTCGTTCCGGGTCTCGATCCTTGGATCTTGTTTTTCGATAATTGATTTCAATAATACAAGAATTAAATAGCAATTATTTAATTCACCTTTCGATTCGTTGTGCGGAGAAACGAGATCTTATGATGACCTTGAGATCTTCCCACGTATTCCTTGCACTAGCCCGGACGTCGTGTGGGCGACGATCTACCGAACTCCATGGATCTCCCTCTCTACTTTCTCTCTCTAGAATTGTGATCTTCAAGTTATGAACTTATATGAGAATAGAGAAGACCATGTAGTGCTTTTATAGGCTACGTAGGGGATCTTAAGGAGGTGGAATATTGGGCTTCCAATATTAATGATTAAATTGAGCCCAAGCCCAAATCTATTAATCCATTAATATTAATTAATTCTATTTTCCACTATATAAAATTAATTGCACTCCCAATATTAAACCATATTATATCAAATAATATTTCTCCGGTATTATTATTTATTCCGTGTATTTAAGATATAAATATCCATGAATAAAATTAATTTATTGCTAATTAATTTATTCATCTCTTATATCCGAGACTAGTACCATTCAACCTTAATTATTATGCGGAATAAATCCACCTGCAGGGTTTACATAATAATTCCTTATGAACTCATCTCGGGGATATTATCAACCCTTCCGGGATACACTGTCCGGTCAATCATTCACGGCATGCCATATATGAAATATAGTGACCCAACTTAACCGGTAATTAACCCAATAATTAAATCGGTTAATTCCTTTGGTAAATCAAAGTCACTTATATTAAATATACACACCCGCAACAATATCGGGGATTAAGAATAAAATACACTGAGACTCGAATCGATTATCGCCGGCAATCCTAATCGATGAATCTCAACGATCCGCTCAATACACCAAGTGTATAAGTGTGATAAAATAATCAAGACAGATTATTTTCTCTCTCACACAACGACTATACCGATGGATTGGTCCGTGTTCATCTAGGTCGTGAGCAACTGTTCGATTAAATACGAGTAACCGATAGTATGATCTTCCGTGTGACGTCGCACACCATACTAACTACAACGTATAGAATCCAGGACTATATTTTGCATATATTTAATTATAAATAATTAAACGCAAACAATTGTTCATTTAGTTAAATAGATTAGTGGCAATGGATCGTGAGTTTACGTTACTTAAATCTAGACATTAAGTACACAACTCCAACACTTAGGAGAAGTCGGGAATGTTCTTGGGATACAAGTAATAAATGATCGCCAGAAAAGAACATAGAACTTATCTCGAGCCTCATACATAAATACAATTCTTACTCGTTGCAGCATACAGAATTCCAAGAAAGGTCTTCACCTTTTAAATGTGGAATTCGTCTATCTAAAGTTTTGTGTCCGACACAATAAAGGAGATAGATGAAGAGTAAGCAGTTCCCTGCACCTTAATGGTGGGAAGCTTAATGTATGTAATGCTATGCACGAGACTGATATCTACTATGCCGTGGGCATGGTGGTGAGATATCATAGTAATCCTGGAAAGGATCACTCAACTGTTGTAAAGAACATGTTTAGGTTCTTACAGAGGACCAGGAATTATGTTCTGAGTTACAAAGAATTATGTTTAGGTTTCTTTTGGATTACATAAAATTGGATTTCCAAATCAAACAGGGACAGTCGAAAGTCGAAGTCAGGCTATGTGCTCTCACTGTGAAGTGGAGCAGTCACATGGAAGAATGTAAAGCAGCGATGCATTACTGACTCTACCATGGAAACTGAAAGGATAACGGCCTCTGAGGCAATTAAAAGGTCAGTGTGGCTCCAGAACTTCCAAAGGGACTTAGATGTGGTTTCTAGTTTACCCAAAGCTATTTTGAATAGCGGTATTGGCAAACTTGAAATGCCACGAGTCCACAGTGGGAGATAACACGTAGAGCGCAAGTACCACCTAATTCGAGAGATCGTCTAGTAAGACGATGCAGTTGTCACCTAGATAGCATCGAGAGGATTGCCTGGTAAAACCCGTTCATAGAGGCATTCCCAGCGAAAGCGTTGGGTAGGCGTGATGAGGTTATGGGAATCTGATGTTTGGGAGAGGGCGACTAGACTTTTAGTATAAGTGGGAGATTGATGGAGTTGTATTCTAAATGTCTAGTTTAGTGCAAATACGGAACTCCTTATCTATACCTTAATTCGAGATATGATTCAAGCATGATTGCATTTAATGCAATAGTCCTTGATGTATACGTTGTAGACAGTATGGCGTGAGGAGACACGCGGAAGATCATACTGTCGGTTACTCGTATACTATCGAACAGTAGCTCACGACTTAGATGGACAGGGACAATCCATCGGTACGTCGTAGTGTGACTGGTAGATAGTCGGTCTTGACTATCATGTTACACTCGTACACTTGGTGTATTGAGCAGGACCACGGGAGGGCGTTCGATTTATACTAATCGCAGTAATCGAACTAGACCTCAGATATTACGGATATATGAATTCCTAATCCCTATATAATTATACGTGCGTGTGTCCAGTTCTCGGTTCTTTGACTTACTAGTGAGTGAGACTAATTGATTAGTCAATATTCTCGGTAAATTGGGAATCGGAATTGTACACACGGCATGCTATAGATTATAGACAGGAAACCATGTCCCATTTATTGGGTTGATGATGTCCCCGAGATGAGCTCATAAAGTTTATCATGTAAACCCTGCAGGTGGATTCGTTCCACATGATAATAAGGATGAGTGGTACTAGTCTCGGATAACAAGAAACGAGTTAATTTAATTATTAGTAATTAAAGTTAATTCGTGGACATACGATATCTTAAACACGGGGAAAGTCGTATATGTAATTCGGCGGAATTATTATTGTTGAAATAATATAAATTAATTATTGGGAATTCAATTATAATTTTATAGTGGAATTAATTATAATTAAAATTGTGGAATTTAATTAAGGTTTGCCTTTTAGGACGCCGAGTTAATTAAATTGCAATTTAGCCTAATAATTAATTTCCATAAGGTCCCTGGTGTAGCTCTATAAATACCTCACCCTCTCTTTCTCAAAACCTAAGAAACGCCGCTATTTTATTTTTGCGGAGAAAAATAAATTGTTGCGCAATTATTTTTCTGTAAAAATAAATAGATTAGCGCTGTTATTATTTTCTGAAGAAATTGATTGCTAGCGCAAATATATTTCTTAATTTTCCTCTGCTTAATTAATTCAGATTAGCGCAGTAATAATTCTGTAGAAATAATTTTGCTTGCGCAAATATATTTCTGAGACAGAGGATATTATTCCTACGGTGGGTTCAAGAGAGAAAGGAGAAGAGGAAGGTTCAGCGGATCGTTGCCCACTCAACGGCTGAACGTCAGGGATAGAGACATACACCGGAAGGCTTCGTGGTCTCAACAATTCGGCTTCTCTGAATCACGCGACAAAGGTATAAGAAATCGAAACCCTTATTCCGCATACGTTTCGTTTTCTATTTCGTTAAAAATACATCGGATCTATGATCGGGTTCCGGGCGTCGGGTTCCGCCGCGAGGGGGCTCGCGATCGCACGCCGCGATCGCCGGGGCTGCCCAGCAGCCCCCGGTGGTGAGTCCGGCGACTCACCACCATCGCCGGAGGAGGGGCGGTCAGCCTCCAGCTGACCCGCCGCGGCTCCAGCCGCGGCTTTCCCCGCGATCGACCTCACGGTCGATCGCATGCCCCGGCTCCAGCCGGGGCTCCTCCGTCGCGCCTGGCCGCCGGTCGAGGTGGCTGGGGGGACCAGCTGCCGTGGCTCCAGCCCACGGCGGTCTCCCCGCGATCGACTCACGGTCGATCGCTTGCCCTGGCTCCAGCCGGGGCTTCCTCGTCCGCGCGCCGCGATCGAACCCTAGGGTTCGATCGCCTCCTCGGCTCCAAGCCGAGGGTTCTTCGATCTTCGCCGGGGATCTCGAATCCCCGTCCCCGAAGTTCGTACGTTTATCCGGATCGTGTGTTCATGTATACGCTACAATTAATTTACATGAAATCATAAAAGAGGGTTTATGATTTTTACCTTCGATTCGTTGTGCGGAGAAACGAAATCAAACACCTTTGATGACCTTGCGATCTTCCCACGTATTCCTTGCACCTCGTTCGAACGTCGTGTGGGCGACGATCTATCGAACTCCTATGGATCTTCCTCACTCTCAAAACTTTATGATTGGCGTAGGTCAATTATTTTTTTTTGTGTTATGAAAAGTGAAGACCATGTAGTGCTTATATAGGCTACGTAGGGGATCATAAGGAGAATAAATATTGGGCTTCTAAATATTGAAGATTAAATTGGGTCCAACCCAAATCCATTAATCCTTATCAATATTAAATTTTATTTATTTTCCACTATATAAATAAAATTGCACTCCCAATAATATTCCATATTATATCAAATAATATTTCTCCGGTAGTATTATATATTCCGTGTATTTAAGATTTAAATATCCATGAATAAATTTATTTATTGCTCAATAAATATTATTCATCTCTTATATCCGAGACTAGTACCATTCAACCTTAATTATTATGCGGATTAAATCCACCTGCAGGGTTTACATAATAATTCCTTATGAACTCATCTCGGGGATATTATCAACCCTTACGGGATACACTTTCCCGTCAAGTATTCACGGCATGCCATATATAAAATATAGTGACCCAACTTAACCGGTAATTAACCCAATAATTAAATCGGTTAATTCCTTTGGTAAATCAAAGTCACTTATATTAAATATACACACCCGCAATAGTTTCGGGGATTAAGAATAAAATACACTGAGACTCGAATCGATTATCGCCGGCAATCCTAATCGATGAATCTCAAGCTGATCCGCCCAATACACCAAGTGTACAAGTGTGATAAAATAATTAAGATAAATTATTTTCTCTCTCACACAACGACTATACCGATGGATTAGTTCGTGTCCATCTAGGTCGTGAGCAACTGTTCGATTAAATACGAGTAACCGATAGTATGATCTTCTGTGCGCCCATGCAACACCATACTAACTACAACGTATAAAATCCAGAACCATATTTTGCATAATTAATTAAATGCAAATAATTGTTTATTAATTAAATAGGTTAAATGCTATGACAGGGAGTTTACCGATACTTAAATCTAGACATTAAGTACACAACTCCAACAATCTCCCACTTGTACTAAGGTCTAGTCATTTCCTCCAAACTTCCGACTCCCATACTCATCACGTGCTTAAGTTATACTTCCCAGAAGTATCATGTGAATGAGCAATCTAGGTTGCCGCTCTGAAGTTATCTTGGTGACTACTGCGTCGTCTCTCTGACGATGATTCGTATCAGGTGGTACTTGCTCTATGTGTTATCATCATCTTTTGAACTTATGACTTCTTCCAGTTTACCATGCACCGCTATGTACATAGCCTTTGGTGAACCAAGAGTCATATCCAAGTTCAGAGGTCATTCCGGAACCTAACCAAAACTTCCGCTGCCTCTGAGGCTGCTATTCGGTTTCTTAGGTTCCACCTCTTCTAAAAGTGAACACATAGCCTGATATCGACTTACACTGGTCCTTTCTCTGATTTTTATCTGAGAAAGCGTAATCTAAGAAGATTTCGTATTGCCAGTAATCCTGCACTTTCAAGTACTTTTACAGCATTCGAATATTTCTTATCCAGATTACTTTGATATCCTCCCACTACGCTAACCGCATAGTTGATATCAGGTTCTTGTTTTATAACACCGTATTTACAAAGCTCTCCACACTCGAAGTGTAGGTAACTGCTTTGTCTATATACATCTCCTTTATGTGTTCGAGACACATACCTTTAGACAGATGTATTCCGCTCTAGTAAGGCAATAACCTTTCTCAGAATCGTGCATGTTTAAAACAAACCATAATCGTATAAGATATCTTAAGAGAAATACAAGTGTTCTTATCTAGAGATCGAAAGATTTCTAAGAACATTGATCCAACTTCATCTTAATCTTATATCTCGATTTACTTAGACAACCTCTATTTTATGTCTGACAACACTTTTACATTGTTGCCAACGATAAAGTGTTATCTACACAAAATTCCGAGAAACACCACCTTGTTTCCATTACGTTTCTAATATACCTTTTATTGTCTATGCCTTTTGATGAATCCATATAATGGACTATCTCATCAATTCGCAAGTTCCACAATTTCCAGCTTTGTGATAATCCATAAATGGATTCACTAAGCTTGTACCTCTAAATGGTCTTGCCTCTTAACAATATCATTGCTTTCCAAGTAGGCACATTTAGATTAGTACTGCCCCCTATGCAGAACTAGGGATCGATTTCATGTCTACTAGATCCAGAGTTTAAAACTCCTCCAGTCTTATGAACATCTCCGGTTGCTTAACAACCTCCCACTGCAATGGCGTTCCGGTGTATAACAGTAATAACATTAGGTGCAGTTAGTGGTGAACTACTACTCGGTTAGGCTGGTTCTCAGTCTACTCTTTCCTCTTTATAAGGTACTTTGTCAATTAGGGCATTGTAGTTCATCCAATAGTCTTCCTCTAAGAACCGGGCGATGACACCATTCTGGTTCGTAGTACTATTGAACATACAATTACTTGTTCTTCTAGAATATTCTACAATTACATCGAATGTGTCATTGTATCCAGAAATATCCATAGAACATAGGTAGTTCCGAACAAACTTGTTCTTTTACTATTAGAATCCTATTTCTTATTCCTGACACACCATGTCTACACATCAGTGTATGGTGTAGTTGTTTGAGATTTAATCTCAATCTTTGATTTATGCTATGTGTTATTTAGATAGGTGATAGCCTCCGCGAACAAGTCGCAGGCTTTCAATGGATATACTTTGAGGGTTCCCCATAATGGATTTTATGGCACAACAAGTAGTCTAATCCATTTTCGAGTATTCTTGAAAGAATGACTCGTACTTTCTCCAATCACACATACCGCATTAATCATCAATCATTTTCTATACTTGTCCGAATTCCATCCTTTACCCAGAAAGGTTGATTTAGTTGTATCACCTTTCAAGATTGATTCTTAGGTCGGGAGGTCCATTCCTCCAACTATAATTGATCAAATCAATTTCGACCTTCTGAATCCCTTTTGAATAGATACTACCAAGTTCAAGAATTCACAAGTATAATGATCGATAAAGAAATACATCCAATAAGTAAAATAGGTTATTACGGTTTGTTGCATCGTGGTAGACTAAGGATTCATATATTGCTATCTAATGTACCATAACAGATATCGCCATTATTTCTTGTCTAAATCATCAAGTGATTAAAGAAATAAAATATCCATTGATAATAGAAATCCAGAACGAAAGTTCTTTCTAAAATAAAAAGTACAAAGCAATAAACTTGAAATGAAATCCTATAACTATCAAACAGATAGATAAATGTCTTCCACTGCAACCGCTGCTTCCTCAACAGCTTCGCCCATGTGGACTCGAACTTTTCTTCTCTAAGTCGCTGGGTTTTCTGGAACCCCTGCATTTAGAATGCACATACCGTCAGTGGTTCCATATCTACACACCAGAATTCTGGTAGATAATACCGCTGACTATGTTTTACGACTAAAGAAAATTCGTACCTTTGAGAGGACAAGATGTAGACCCCCAGTACTCAGACTGCTTCCCTTGGGGATGTTTGCCCGAAGGCTTCTTTATCCCTCCCTTTGGTCCAAGTCCCTTAGGACCATCGGACCCTCTTGTCTTCTTCTCCTTTCCCTTGCCTTTAGGTCCGAAACCTTTGGCTTTGGCTATAAGAGCTCGCGATTGTTTCAACTCGTCTAAAAGATCCATCATCTCAAAAACATGATCAAGTGTTTCATCGAAGTAACAGATCTTTATGAGTATCCTCATCGCCTCTTTTCTAGCGTTCTCATCATGTCCAAACAGCAACTTGAGTTTGAGCATGACATCATGATTAGCGGCTAATGCACGAGCACTACCCCACTTTTCAAAGTCAAAAATCTCCTCCTCAGTTGAGTTAATGGTGAGTCCAGGAGGACAAGTTTCACTGAGTACATCTTTGTACTCCTTTGCAGTCTGAGCAATGTCTAACTCTTCTTTCCATTCAATACAGTATGGAACCAGTGCGTTAATTTCCTCAAGTATCAACAAAAGTGGATTCATAGCAATTCTCTAAACCTATAAGCACATTTAAACAAACAATTAATTTAATATCCGATGTTATCTCCCTAGAACAACATCATTAAATTACTAATCACATCTAAAATCCCATCAGGTAAGGCAAGCCACGTGGTGTGGACGTTTACCCACCCAAATGATTTAGCAATTAGATTTTCTTTGGTCATACATCGCTTATAGCGGAACCTCGTGGGGAGGAATACTATAAGGCGTATCTAAGTGTAAACCATTACTCAGTACCAAAGTAAATTACTCGGAATCGCTACATTACCGCAAGCCACGTGGTGTGGACGTTTACGATAATTTCACAATTCTTCATAATTACTTACAACTGTCTACATCAATTAATCCAAAGTCCGTCAGCATAGCAAGCCACGTGGTGTGGACGTTTACTACACTAAGAGACTTTTATAATTGACTCCCAATTACTTGATCCATTTAATCTCGTAGATCAAGACGTGGAGAATCATAAGTGAAACTCGAAGTTTCTAACCAGTGATTCGCCATGCGAACGACCCTATCTCTCATAAATGAGGGAGCCGAGCAGACAAGCGACCCATCTATCAAAGAATGGCACGGAAGTCTATAATTTGTGTCCTCTACATGACCAAGTGGCTCTGGCTCCATTCCACTCCCCGGGGTGAGAATGAGTCGACTTGAAGTCAATTTCAGAAAGACAAATTAGGCATTGTTTGATAAATTTGATCAATGTTTCTTGTAAAAGGAATTACAAGAATTCTCCTCCAATGACTCGTCTATACGAACTTCGAAAGTCCATAAGAGTCACCAAGAGAACAGTAATGGAGACCATGGGAATGTTTCCATCCCCTCTCCCACTTAGCTTTTTATAATAACAGGGATACGCTATCTAGTGCATAAAAATAAACACATATAGCATGCATACAAGCAATAAAGCACATAGTATCACATAGTCAAAATAATGCTAGAAAATTATTTTCCCGACTATCATGGCTTTATTCCATCTCCGTACGCATCTTCTAGTCTTCAGTCTTCGTTCTTGAATGCTTCATGTGACGAGAATATTAATCTCTAATATTTAAATCTATTTATTTTCAATTAATCCAAAAGTTACTTAATTCGAAAATTAAGTCAATCGAATATATCAAAAATAAAATTAAATATTATTAATATTTTTATTTATTTATTTTCCTATCTAGTTCTATTAAATCTCTAGAATAATCTATCCAAATAAAATTTGGAATACTCTAGGAGATATCTATAATAGAACAAGGAAAAATAAATTAGGACTTACTACTTTCCAAATTTATTTTTATTCCTAATCCATGAATATTCCCATTAGTAGGAATAATGAAATAGGAAAAATAAATTTAGTACTAAATTAATTAAATTTCTAATCTATGAATATTTCCATGAAGGAAATAAATCAATAGAAAATAAAATTAATTTAAATTAATTCTTTTCCTAAACCATGAGAGTTTCCAAGAAAGTACTCAAATAGGAAAAATCCGAATTAATTGGGAAAGTGGATCTTGGTAGGAATAGCATGAGATTGGGAGATCCCACGCCATCCCCACCGTCGACCTCCACCGCCCGGGACCACCACCACCGCCGCCCCTAGTCCACGCGCCACCACCACCGGTGGCCGGCGTGGCTAGAAGCCCTAGCGGGCAGCCCCCGGGATGAGGTTGATCGATCCTCATGGGGATCGATCATGGGGATGATCGACCCCCCCGGTTTTTCGTCCTCTTCGTCTTCGTCACACGTCTTCGTCTTCCGGCGATCGTCTCAACATCGAACCAACGTAATCAAAATTACAAAATTTAAATTACAATTATCCGGTATCGATTCTATACATGAAATCGACCCTATACATTTTCCGGAAAAACAAAGAACGTAATAATAAATCCTAAATTCGGTCAACCCCCGAATTTTTACTATTACAAACATTCATCCACACAAAACGAATCTCGACATGTCCGAGAGTTTAATAATCATGATAATTAATTAATAAACAATAATTAATTAAATCCAACCATGATAGCCGGAGATCCTGCAAGGTAGAACAATAATCGAGCATATACATGAACACGAAACCAAACGCTCTGATACCATTTGTTGGAAATCGATATCCCGGGCTATTTAAATTGCGGAAGATAATAACCCGAACGAAATCCTTCATCGCCGGAGATTGGATCCCCGACTCATCCGCAGGAGTCCGACCTTTGGAGACTACGCGCCCGAAGACAAGCAGCCCCCCCCCAGCCGATTTTCTCCCGCGAGTCGGATCCACGGACGCGAACCACCGTATGACGGAACCGGGCCCGACGAGAGCTCCACCGCGGACAAGCCGCGGCAAAACCCTAGCCGAGCCCCCGCCGCGAGGGGGCTCGCGATCGCACGCCGCGATCGCCGGGGCTGCCCAGCAGCCCCCAGTGGTGAGTCCGGCGACTCACCACCATCGCCGGAGGAGGGGCGGTCAGCCTCCAGCTGACCCGCCGCGGCTCCAGCCGCGGCTTTCCCCGCGATCGACCTCACGGTCGATCGCATGCCCCGGCTCCAGCCGGGGCTCCTCCGTCGCGCCTGGCTGCCGGTCGAGGTGGCTGGGGGGACCAGCTGCCGTGGCTCCAGCCCACGGCGGTCTCCCCGCGATCGACTCACGGTCGATCGCTTGCCCCGGCTCCAGCCGGGGCTTCCTCGTCCGCGCGCCGCGATCGAACCCTAGGGTTCGATCGCCTCCTCGGCTCCAAGCCGAGGGTTCTTCGATCTTCGCCGGGGATCTCGAATCCCCGTCCCCGAAGTTCGTACGTTTATCCGGATCGTGTGTTCATGTATACGCTACAATTAATTTACATGAAATCATAAAAGAGGGTTTATGATTTTTACCTTCGATTCGTTGTGCGGAGAAACGAAATCAAACACCTTTGATGACCTTGCGATCTTCCCACGTATTCCTTGCACCTCGTTCGAACGTCGTGTGGGCGACGATCTATCGAACTCCTATGGATCTTCCTCACTCTCAAAACTTTATGATTGGCGTAGGTCAATTATTTTTTTTGTGTTATGAAAAGTGAAGACCATGTAGTGCTTATATAGGCTACGTAGGGGATCATAAGGAGAATAAATATTGGGCTTCTAAATATTGAAGATTAAATTGGGTCCAACCCAAATCCATTAATCCTTATCAATATTAAATTTTATTTATTTTCCACTATATAAATAAAATTGCACTCCCAATATTATTCCATATTATATCAAATAATATTTCTCCGGTAGTATTATATATTCCGTGTATTTAAGATTTAAATATCCATGAATAAATTTATTTATTGCTCAATAAATATTATTCATCTCTTATATCCGAGACTAGTACCATTCAACCTTAATTATTATGCGGATTAAATCCACCTGCAGGGTTTACATAATAATTCCTTATGAACTCATCTCGGGGATATTATCAACCCTTACGGGATACACTTTCCCGTCAAGTATTCACGGCATGCCATATATAAAATATAGTGACCCAACTTAACCGGTAATTAACCCAATAATTAAATCGGTTAATTCCTTTGGTAAATCAAAGTCACTTATATTAAATATACACACCCGCAATAGTTTCGGGGATTAAGAATAAAATACACTGAGACTCGAATCGATTATCGCCGGCAATCCTAATCGATGAATCTCAAGCTGATCCGCCCAATACACCAAGTGTACAAGTGTGATAAAATAATTAAGATAAATTATTTTCTCTCTCACACAACGACTATACCGATGGATTAGTTCGTGTCCATCTAGGTCGTGAGCAACTGTTCGATTAAATACGAGTAACCGATAGTATGATCTTCTGTGCGCCCATGCAACACCATACTAACTACAACGTATAAAATCCAGAACCATATTTTGCATAATTAATTAAATGCAAATAATTGTTTATTAATTAAATAGGTTAAATGCTATGACAGGGAGTTTACCGATACTTAAATCTAGACATTAAGTACACAACTCCAACATCCCCTGCTTAATTAATTCAGATTAGCGCAGAAATAATTCTGTAGAAATAATTTTGCTTGCGCAAATATATTTCTGAGACAGAGGATATTATTCCTACGGTGGGTTCAAGAGAGAAAGGAGAAGAGGAAGGTTCAGCGGATCGTTGCCCACTCAACGGCTGAACGTCGGGGATAGAGACATACACCGGAAGGCTTCGTGGTCTCAACAATTCGGCTTCTCCGAATCACGCGACAAAGGTATAAGAAATCGAAACCCTTATTCCGCATACGTTTCGTTTTCTATTTCGTTAAAAATACATCGGATCTAAGATCGGGTTCCGGGCGTCGTGGATCATGTTCCTCGACTACTGGGGGTCAAGGATCTCCGGATCGATAGTCGGAAGAGGAAAATCGACCCGGAAACGCGCTCGGAACAGCAGGTCGCGCTACTGTTCGCGGACAAACGGCGGTCGCCGGAGGGCAAACGGCGGTCGCCGTTTCGCTGTTTTTCGGGCAGCCAGCTCTGGTTCGCGCGGTTGTCCTTCGGGGCAATGGCTGGGCGTGAATCGGGACACGGGCTGGCACGTGAACGGAGTAACGGACCTGGAGGTCGACTGGGATCGTTCGGATGTTCGAGTGATCGAACGAACGCATCCCGGGTAGTCGATTTCCAACACCCACTGGTCACTGTAGGATTGCCCAAGTCCCTAACATGCTTAAGTTACTACCCTGTTGAATCGGGAACAAAACTCAGCTAGTTGCTGTCATCAATAAGCCTCCCGGCACGATCACGTCTTAGGGTTGGTCAGGTTCTGTCTTTGCCCAGATACAAACAGATTAGCTACTTGACATAATTAAAACAGAAAATAAAATAAAAGAATTACGACGAACTATATTATGCATTGAAACGGGAAATTGTTCAAAGGGAAATAAAAACAAAGTACGAAATCAAAAGCATAAAAACATAAAGATTGTTTTTGGCCCGAAGGCTTAACAGAAAATAAACGCCGGCGAGTTTGATTGCTCACGCAGCTGCCTTCTTCTTCGCTGGACAGGTAGGGTTTCGATCCGACGTCTTCGCTGCTCATGTGTTGTCTTCTTTCTTCATCAGTCACTCTCTTTTATAGACGGGCTTCAGATGATGAGAGACGTGTGGGGGAAAATACCTCCAAGTGCGGACGAGAGTGTTGGAAATCGATATCCCGGAATTAATAAATTAATTAAAATTAATTATCCAATTAATTCCGACCGAAATCCTTTGAAGATCGAATATCCGGAGTTGTCAAAGTGCGGAACGACAACTCCAATCGACTCCCGGATGCCGGAACAACCCGCCAAGAACCACCACGCGAAGCCGGACTCAACCAAACCCTAACCACGGGGATAGCCCGGGCTGTTCGGTCGAGCCCTCGTGTGGGGCTCGCGGCTGTCCTTGGCAGCCGCCTAGGGCTGCCCTTGGCAGCCCCCTATGCACGCCCAGCCGCCCCCGGTGATCGCACGACCAGCCACGGCGAACCGTGGCTTGCGATCACCACCAGCCACCGCCGCTCGAGCGGCGGTCCAGCCGCGTGAGCGGGGCTGCTCCAGCAGCCCGCTGGTTGTGCACGGGCGATCGAGCTCGCCCTCGATCGAGTCTCGGCGTCCAGCCGAGGCTCGCCCCTCTCGACCCTCTCTTGTTCGAGCCGTTGAGCCTCTGGCGGTCCGGTGATCTTCGATCACCACCGCCCGGTTCAACCTCGACAAAGGTCGCGTTCTCGGATCTTGGTTCACGATATTTTTACGATAATTAAACGATAAAATCATAAAGAGGGTTTTACGATTTACCTCGTTCTCGTTGTTCGGAAAAACGAAGAACTCAATTTGACGACCTTGAGATCTTCCCGCGTATTCCTTGCACTAGCTCGGACGTCGTGTGGGCGACGATCTACCGAACTCCATGGATCTCCCTCTCTACTTTCTCTCTCTAGAATTATGATCTTCAAGTTATGAGATATCAGAATAGAGAAGACCATGTAGTGCTTTTATAGGCTACGTAGGGGATCTTAAGGAGGTGGAATATTGGGCTTCCAATATTGAAGATTAAATTGAGCCCAATGCTCAAGTCCATTAATCCTTATCAATATTAATTAATTCTATTTTCCACTATATAAAATTAATTGCACTCCCAATATTAAACCATATTATATCAAATAATATTTCTCCGGTAGTATTATTTATTCCGTGTATTTAAGATATAAATATCCATGAATAAAATTAATTTATTGCTAATTAATTTATTCATCTCTTATATCCGAGACTAGTACCATTCAACCTTAATTATTATGCGGAATGAATCCACCTGCAGGGTTTACATAATAATTCCTTATGAACTCATCTCGGGGATATTATCAACCCTTCCGGGATACACTTTCCCGTCAAGTATTCACGGCATGTCATATATAAAATATAGTGACCCAACTTAACCGGTAATTAACCCAATAATTAAATCGGTTAATTCATTTGGTAAATCAAAGTCACTTATATTGAATATACACACCCGCAATAGTTTCGGGGATTAAGAATAAAATACACTGAGACTCGAATCGATTATCGCCGGCAATCCTAATCGATGAATCTCAACGATCCGCTCAATACACCAAGTGTACAAGTGTGATAAAATAATTAAGATAAATGATTTTCTCTCTCACACAACGACTATTACGATGGATTGGTCCGTGTCCATCTAGGTCGTGAGCAACTGTTCGATTAAATACGAGTAACCGATAGTATGATCTTCTGTGTGCCCATGCAACACCATACTAACTACAACGTATAAAATCCAGGACTATAATTTGCATATATTTAATTATAAATAATTAAACGCAAATAATTGTTTATTTAATTAAATAGATTAGTGGCAATGGATCGTGAGTTTCCGTCACTTAAATCTAGACATTAAGTACACAACTCCAACAATCTCCCACTTGTACTAAGGTCTAGTCATTTCCTCCAAACTCCCGACTCCCATACTCATCACGTGCTTAAGTTGTACTTCCAAGAAGTACTATGTGAATGAGCACTCTAGGTTGCCGCTCTGAAGTTATCTTGGTGACTACAGCTTCGTCTCCATCGACGATGACTCGTATCAGGTGGTACTTGTTGGAGTTGTGTACTTAATGTTTAGATTTAAGTAAAGGAAACTCACGATCCATTGCCATTAATCTATTTAATTAAATAAACAATTATTTGCATTTAATTATTTATAATTATATATATGCAAATTATAGTCCTGGATTCTATACGTTGTAGTTAGTATGGTGTGTCGGGCCCACACAGAAGATCATACTATCGGTTACTCGTATTTAATCGAACAGTTGCTCACGACCTAGATGGACACGGATCAATCCATCGGTATAGTCGTTGTGTGAGAGAGAAAATAATCTGTCTTGATTATTTTATCACACTTGTACACTTGGTGTATTGAGCGGATCTGCTTGAGATTCATCGATTAGGATTGTCGGCGATAATCGATTCGAGTCTCAGTGTATTTTATTCTTAATCTCCGATATCATTGCGGGTGTGTATATTTAATATAAGTGACTTTGATTTACCAAAGGAATTAACCGATTTAATTATTGGGTTAATTACCGGTTAAGTTGGGTCACTATATTTTATATATGACATGCCGTGAATACTTGACGGGAAAGTGTATCCCGGAAGGGTTGATAATATCCCCGAGATGAGTTCATAAGGAATTATTATGTAAACCCTGCAGGTGGATTTAATCCGCATAATAATTAAGGTTCAATGGTACTAGTCTCGGATATAAGAGATGAATAAATTAATTAGCAATAAATTAATTTTATTCATGGATATTTATATCTTAAATACACGGAATAAATAATACTACTGGAGAAATATTATTTGATATAATATGGTTTAATATTGGGAGTGCAATTAATTTTATATAGTGGAAAATAGAATTAATTAATAATAGTAAGGATTAATAGATTTGGGCTTGGGCTCAATTTAATCACTATTATTGGAAGCCCAATATTCCACCTCCTTAAGATCCCCTACGTAGCCTATAAAAGCACTACATGGTCTTCACAATTAGACAAGACAAGATAATCATACTTGATTAGTCTAGAGAGTTCGTGAAGGAGATCCATGGAGTTCGGTAGATCGTCGCCCACACGACGTCCGGGCTAGTGCAAGGAATACGTGGGAAGATCTCAAGGTCATCGATTGATCTCGTTTCTCCGAACAACGAATCGAAGGTAAAATCGTTAAACACCCTTGATGATTTTATTCGATTATTTATTGAAAATACCGTAGAACCAAGATCCGAGGACGAACCCCGGAACGAGGTCGAACCGGGCGGTGGTGGCGAAGCCACCGGACCGCCGCGGCTCGAGGACCCCGTGGGGATCGAACCAAGAGCACCCCGGCTGGACGCCGGGGGTGCGCGATCGAGGAGAACCCCGGCTGGACGCCGGGGTGCGATCGAACCCTAGGTTCGATCGCGGGGTGGCGGCTGGTGCCGCCGCGGCTCGCTGGGCGAGCTGCCTCCCTCCCCGACGGCGGTGAGTCGCCGGACTCACCGCGGGGCTGCCGCTGCAGCCCCAGCTGATCGATCGCACGATGCGATCGATCCATGCGATCGCATGAACCCCGGCTCGCGGGGGTTCGGCTGGGGGCGGGCCGCGTGCCTTCGGGTGCGTGGTCTCCAAAGGCCGGACTCCGGCGGATGAGTCGTCGTTCGTGTGATCTCCGGCGAATGGTTTTTGATCGGGTTATTGTTTCCGCAAATTTTAATAGCCCGGGATATCGAATTCCAACAATTGGTATCAGAGCGTGGTTTACGTTCGCGGTATTTTCGATAAAAATTTTCTACCTTGCAGGGTTTCCGACTATTATGGCTAGATATAATTTATTCGTTAATTATTGTCATGATATGTTTTGATTAAACTCTCGGACATGTCGAGATTCGTTTTATGTGTGGTGAATGCTTGTAATAGTAAAAATTCGGGGGTTGACCGAATTTAGGATTTATTATTACGTTCTACTTTTTCCGGAAATTGTATAGGGTCGATTTCATGTATAGAATCGATACCGGATAATTGTAATTTAAATTCTTGTAATTTATTTACGTTGGTTCGATGCCGAAACGACTGCCGGAGAAGACGTGTGACGAAGAAGACGAAGGGCTCGAGGATCGATCATGGAGATCGATCCCCATGAGATCGATGGCAAGGGAGAGGGGCGGCGATCGCACCCCTCGGCTGGGGCTGCCGCCGGCTTGGTGGTGGCCGGCCGGCTGAGTGGTGGCGGCGGTTGCCCTCTCCGGTGGCCGGTCGATGGTGGTGGTGGCGCGGGGTCCTCGTGATCTCGTGCTACTCCTACCGAGATTTACTTTCCTAAATTATTCGGTTTTCCTATTTTGAGTATTCCTATTCTTAGGAACTCTCATGGAATTGAAAAAGAATAAATTTAGAATAAATTTATTTCCTTATTGATTATTCCTATTTTATGGGAATTTTCATGGATAAGGAAGGAATAAATTTAGAATTAATTCGGTTTTCCTTATTGAGTGTTTTTCTTTATGGAAACTCTCATGGATTAGGAAAAGAATTAATTGGAATTAATTTATTTCCTTATTCTATTATGGAAGTCTTCTAGAATATTCTAAGTTCTACTTGGAATAGGATTCTAGAGATTTAATGGAATTAGAAAGGAAAATAATTAATTATTAAATTAATTTATTTCCTATTTGATTATTCCTATTTTATGGGAATTTTCATGGACATGGAAATTAATTAATTTTGGAAAGTAGAAGAGTCCTAAATTAATTTTTCCTTATTTAATTATTCCTTTTTGGAATTTTTAATGGATTAGGAAAAAAATTAATTTGGAAGGACTAGGAGTCCTAAATTATTTCATTTCCTTATTTCATTATGGAAATCATCTAGAATATTCCAAGTGGGTCTTGGATAGATTATTCTAGAGATTTAATGAAGTAGAAAGGGAAAGTAAAATAAATTATTTTATTTCCTTATTTCATTATAGAAGTCTTCTAGAATATTCCAAGTGGGTCTTGGATAGATTATTCTAGAGATTTAATGAAGTAGAAAGGAAAATAAAAAATAATAAAAATATTAATAATATTTAATTTTATTTTTGATATATTCGATTGACTTAATTTTCAAATTAAGTAACTTTTGGATTAATTGAAAATAAATAGATTTAAATATTGGAATTAATATTCCCGTCACATGGAGCATTCAAGAACGAAGACTGAAGACTAGAAGAAGCATACTGAGATGCGATAAAGCCATAATAGTCGGAAAATAATATTCTAGTATTCTTTTGATTATGTGATAATATTCTATGTTCTTTATTTCATGTATGCATGCTTATGTGTATTTAATTATGCATTAGATAGTGTATCCTTTTGTTATAAAAAGCTAAGTGGGAGAGGGTATGGAAACATATCCATGGTCTCCATTGCTGTTCTCTTGGTGACTTTTATGGACTTTTGAAGTTCGTATAGATAAGCCATTGAAGGAGAATTCTTGTAATTCCTCTTACGAGAAACATTGATTAAGTTTATCAAACAATGCCTAATTTGTCTTTCCAAAACTGATTTCAAGTCGACTCATTCTCACCCCGGGGAGTGGAATGGAGCCAAAGCCACTTGGTCATGTCGAGGACACAAATTAGAGGCAGTCGTACCATCTTTTGAAGGTGGATCGATTGTCTGCTCGGCTCCCTCATTCTATGAGAGATAGGGTCGTTCGCATGGTGAATCACTGGTTAGAAACTTTGAGTTTCACTTATGATTCTCCGCGTCTTGATTTACAAGATTAAATGATTCAAATAATTGGGAGTCAATTGTAAAAGTCTTTTGGTGTAGTAAACGTCCACACGAACGTGGCTTGCTACATTGAATGGGATTTTGGAACGATTGATGTAGACAGTTATAGAAGGGAGTAAAGGAGCGTATGTTAACGTAAACGTCCACACGAACGTGGCTTGCGGTGAATATACGTGTCCCAAACAATCTTCTTAGATACTGAGTAATGGTTTACACTTAGGTACGCTTTATAGTATTCTTCCCAACGAAGTAACGCTATAATTGATGTACGACCGAAGCAAATCTAATTGCTAAATCATTTGGATAGGTAAACGTCCACACGAACGTGGCTTGCCATATCTGATGGGATTTTAGAGGTGATTAGTGGTTTAATGATATTATTTGAGGGAGATAATATCGGAGATTAAATCGATTGTTTGTTGTTATATGTGCTCATAGATTAGGATATGGCTTTGAACCCACTTTCTGTGATACGTAAGGATTTTAAACTCATTGGTCCCTAAATGTAATGATTGGAATAGAGATCTAGACATTGTCCAGACTGTTGAAGAGTACTAGTTAGTACTCAGTAAGTTTTGTCCTCCCGAGCCTATTGACATAGGCGGCTAGACAAGAAGCGATGAGGATACTCATAAAGGCCAGTCGCTTCGAGGAAACGCTTAAACACGTTTTTTGAGATGATTGACCTTTTAGACGAGTTGAGACGGAAATCGCAAGCTCTTGTAGCCAATACCAAAGGTTTCGAACCTAAGGGAAAAATCGGGGGAAAGGAAAAGCAAGCAAAGAAACCCAGTGGTCCTAGGTTTCTTGGACCACGAGATGGGACGAGAAAGCCATGAGGCAAGAGTTCTCGATGCAAACAGTCTGGGTACTGGAAGTCTGATTATCCTCTCAAAGAAAGTACGAAATTCTTCTTTAGTCGTAAAACATAGTCAGTGGTATTATCTACCGGAACCTGGTGTGTAGATATGGAACCACTGACGGTATGTGCATTCTAAATGCAAAGGTTCCAGGAAACCCGACGACTTAGAAAAGAAAAGATCGTAGTCTATGTGGGAAATGCTGTAGAGGAGGCAGCTGTTGCAATGGAGGACATTTTATAGGATTTCATTTTGAGTTATTGCTTTTATGTACCTTTCATATTAGAAAGAACTTTGTTCTGGATTTCTAATGATTGGATATTTTATTTCTTTTAATCATTTGATGGTTATAAGAAGAAATAATGATATTATCTATTCTGGTACATTAGCTAGCAATATATAAATGATGAATCCTGAGTCCACCATGATGCAACGAACCGTAGTGTGAAACTCGTTTTACTAATAAGAGATTTCTTTATCAATTATACTTGTGGATTCTTATGCTGAATCATGTTTATTCAAATAAGAAGTTCAAGGGTCGAAAATTGATATTTTTGATCAATTAAGTTGAAGGAGTGGACCTTCCGACCTAAGAATCTAATTTGGAAGATAATATGACTAAGCAATCCTTTATGGATATAAGATATAAGATCCGGACAAGTATAAGAATTGATTGACTCTGATGTATGCAGACCTATGCCTACTCAGACAATAAGGTACGAGTACTTCATTTTATGATTACTCGAAAAATGGATTAGAATACCTGATGTGCCACAAAAGCAAGTGTTTTGACAAGTCAATGGACACTAAGCAATTGTGGAGAACCATCAAGGTATATCCATTTGTAGCCTGCGATTTGATCGCGGAGGCAAGTACCTGTCTGAGGAATGCATGGCATACTGATCAGAGATTGGGATTTGATCCCAAATGACTACACCATACACTTTTGTGTAAGAAATGGTGTGTCGTAAATAAGAAATGGAACTCTTATAGAGATAGTAAAAGATGAGTTATACGAAACTACCTGTGTTCTATGGATATGTCTGGAAACAACGGCGCATTCAAATGCGGTTGAGAATATCCTAGAAGAACAAAAGATGTGTGTTCAATAGTACTATGAACCAGAAGGACGTTATAAGTTCTAACGCCCGGTTCTTAGAGAAAGACTATATGATGAACCACAAGCCCAAGGTGACGTAATACTTTGAAATGAGAGAAAAAGATTAAGACTTAGAACCAGCCGAACCGAGTAGCGGTACACCACTGACTGCACCTACTGTTATCACTATTTATACACCGGAATGCCATTGTAGTGGGAGGTTGTGGGACAACCGGAGATATTCATAAAACTAGGAGAGTCTTCGAACTCTGGACCTAGTATACATGAAATCGGTCCCTAGATCTACATGAAGGCCGTACTAGATCTAAATGTGCCTTCTTGGAGAGCAATAAGGATTATTGCTAAGAGGCAAGATCATTTAAAGTACAAGCTTAGTTGATCCATTTATGGATTGAAACAAAGTATTGAGTTCGTGGTACTTGCGCATTGATGAGATAATCCATTTGATGGATTCATCAAAAGGCATTGACGAATCGTGTGTATGGGAAACGTGATGGAAACAAGGTGGTGTTTCTCGGAGGTTTTATGTAGATAACATTTTATCATTGGCAACAATGTAAAGATGTTGTCAGACATAAAATGATGGTTGTCTAGAAAAATCGATATATGAGATAAAGAAGAAGTTAGAGCATGTTCTTAAGATCTAAGATCTCAAGAAAAGAACATTGTACTTCTCTAGATATCTTATACGATTATGGTTCGTTTTAACATGCAAGATTCCGAGAAAGGTTCGTTACCTTTCAGAGACGGAATGCATCTATCTAAGGATATGTGTTTTGGGAACACAAAAGGAGATAGAAGCAATGAAAGCATCTTCCTACGCTTTGAGTGTGGAAAGCTTAATAAATGCAATGTTGAAAACGAGAACCTGATATCGGCTATGCAGTGAGCATAGTGGGAGGATACCAAGGTAATCCTGGAAAGGAATATTCGACTGCTGTAAAAGTACTTTCGAAGTACTGTTCTAGACTACGAAGCAGACGGGTATTTCCTTTGGATTACATTCTCTTAGATTTCTAATCAAATGAGGACCGGTGTAAGTCGATATCAGGCTATGTGTTTCACTATTGAAGGAGAAGGAGTTTTAACATGGAAGAGTGATAAGCACGATGCTTTTCGGACTCTCCCATGGGTAACCAAATAGCAGCCTCAGAGGCAGCGGAAGTTTTGGTATAACTCCGGGATAATCTCTGGGACTTAGACGTGATTCTTAATTTGCCAAAGGCTATGTAAATAGCGGTGCGATGGCAAATGGTAAGAAATCACAAGTCCATAAGTGTAAGATAACACATAGTGCAAGTACCACCTGATACGAGTCATCGTCGAGGGAGACGACGCTGTAGTCACCAAGATAACTTCAGAGCGGCAACCTAGAGTGCTCATTCACAAAGTACTTCTTGGAAGTACAACCTAAGCACGTGATGAGTATGGGAGTCGGGAGTTTGGAGGAAATGACTAGACCTTAGTACAAGTGGGAGATTGTTGGAGTTGTGGACTTAATGTCTAGATTTAAGTAAAGGAAACTCACGATCCATTGCCATTAATATATTTAATTAAATAAACAATTATTTGCATTTAATTATTTATAATTATATATATGCAAATTATAGTCCTGGATTCTATACGTTGTAGTTAGTATGGTGTGTCGGGCCCACACAGAAGATCATACTATCGGTTACTCGTATTTAATCGAACAGTTGCTCACGACCTAGATGGACACGGACCAATCCATCGGTATAGTCGTTGTGTGAGAGAGAAAATAATCTGTCTTGATTATTTTATCACACTTGTACACTTGGTGTATTGAGCGGATCTGCTTGAGATTCATCGATTAGGATTGCCGGCGATAATCGATTCGAGTCTCAGTGTATTTTATTCTTAATCCCCGATATTATTGCGGGTGTGTATATTTAATATAAGTGACTTTGATTTACCAAAGGAATTAACCGATTTAATTATTGGGTTAATTACCGGTTAAGTTGGGTCACTATATTTTATATATGACATGCCGTGAATACTTGACGGGAAAGTGTATCCCGGAAGGGTTGATAATATCCCCGAGATGAGTTCATAAGGAATTATTATGTAAACCCTGCAGGTGGATTTAATCCGCATAATAATTAAGGTTGAATGGTACTAGTCTCGGATATAAGAGATGAATAAATTAATTAGCAATAAATTAATTTTATTCATGGATATTTATATCTTAAATACACGGAATAAATAATACTACCGGAGAAATATTATTTGATATAATATGGTTTAATATTGGGAGTGCAATTAATTTTATATAGTGGAAAATAGAATTAATTAATAATAGTAAGGATTAATAGATTTGGGCTTGGGCTCAATTTAATCACTATTATTGGAAGCCCAATATTCCACCTCCTTAAGATCCCCTACGTAGCCTATAAAAGCACTACATGGTCTTCACAATTAGACAAGACAAGATAATCATACTTGATTAGTCTAGTGAGTTCGTGAAGGAGATCCATGGAGTTCGGTAGATCGTCGCCCACACGACGTCCGGGCTAGTGCAAGGAATACGTGGGAAGATCTCAAGGTCATCGATTGATCTCTTTTCTCCGAACAACGAATCGAAGGTAAAATCGTTAAACACCCTTGATGATTTTATTCGATTATTTATTGAAAATACCGTAGAACCAAGATCCGAGGACGAACCCCGGAACGAGGTCGAACTGGGCGGTGGTGGCGAAGCCACCGGACCGCCGCGGCTCGAGGACCCCGTGGGGATCGAACCAAGAGCACCCCGGCTGGACGCCGGGGGTGCGCGATCGAGGAGAACCCCGGCTGGACGCCGGGGTGCGATCAAACCCTAGTTCGATCGCGGGGTGGCGGCTGGTGCCGCCGCGGCTCGCTGGGCGAGCTGCCTCCCTCCCCGACGGCGGTGAGTCGCCGGACTCACCGCGGGGCTGCCGCTGCAGCCCCAGCTGATCGATCGCACGATGCGATCGATCCATGCGATCGCATGAACCCCGGCTCGCGGGGGTTCGGCTGGGGGCGGGCCGCGTGCCTTCGGGTGCTTGGTCTCCAAAGGCCGGACTCCGGCGGATGAGTCGTCGTTCGTGTGATCTCCGGCGAATGGTTTTTGATCGGGTTATTGTTTCCGCAAATTTTAATAGCCCGGGATATCGAATTCCAACAGTACTTGCACTATGTGTTATCTTACACTTATGGACTTGTGATTTCTTACCATTTGCCATCGCACCGCTATACACATAGCCTTTTGGCAAATTAAGAATCACCTCTAAGTCCCAGAGATTATCCCGGAGTTATACCAAAACTTCCGCTGCCTCTGAGGCCGCTATTTGGTTACCCATGGCAGAGTCCGAAAAGTATCGTGCTTATCACTCTTCCATGTTAAAACACCTTCTCCTTTAATAGTGAAACACATAGCCTGATATCGACTTACACCGGTCCTCATTCGATTAGAAATCTAAGAGAATGTAATCCAAAGGAAAAACTCGTCTGCTTCGTAGTCTAGAACAGTACTTCGAAAGTACTTTTACGGCAGTCGAATATTCCTTTCCAGGATTACCTTGATATCCTCCCACTATGCTAAACGCATAGCCGATATCAGGTTCTTGTTTTCAACAATGCATTTATTAAGCTTTCCACACTCAAAGTGTAGGAAACTGCTTTCATTGCTTCTATCTCCTTTTGTGTTCCAAAACACATATCCTTTGATAGATGCATTCCGTCTCTGAAAGGTAACGATCCTTTTCTCGGAATCTTGCATGTTAAGACGAACCATAATCATATATGTAAGATGTCCAGGAAAAGTACAATGTTCTTTCTAGAGATCCAAGATCTCAAGAACATGTCCAACTTCTTCCTTTATCTTTCATAATGATTCATCTAGACAACCACTATTTTATGTCTGACAACATCTTTACATTGTTACCAATGATAAAATGTTATCTACATAAAACCTCCGAGAAACACCACCTTGTTTTCCATCACGTTTCCAATACACACGATTCGTCTATGCTTTTGATGAATCCATAAAATGGACTATCTCATCAATTTGCAAGTACCACGAACTCAATGCTTTGTTTCAATCCATAAATGGATCAACTAAGCTTGTACTCTAAATGATCTCGCCTCTTAGCAATAATCCTTATTGCTCTCCAAGAAGGCACATTTAGATCTAGTACGGCCTTCATGTAGATCTAGGGATCGATTTCATGTATACTAGGTCCAGAGTTCGAAGACTCTCCTAGTCTTATGAATATCTCCGGTTGTCCCACAACCTCCCACTACAATGGCATTCCGGTGTATAAACAGTGATAACAGTAGGTGCACTTAGTGGTGTACTGCTACTCGGTTCGGCTGGTTCTAAGTCTTAATCTTTCTCTCTCATTTCAAAGTATTACGTCACCTTGTGCTTGTGGTTCATTATATAGTCTTTCTCTAAGAACCGGGCGTTAGAACTTATAACGTCCTTCTGGTTCATAGTACTATTGAACACACATCTTTTGTTCTTCTAGGATATTTTACAACCGCATTTGAATGCGCCGTTGTTTCCAGACATATCCATAGAACATAGGTAGTTCCGTATAACTCATAATTTTACTATTTCTATAAGAGTTCCATTTCTTGTTTTAAGACACACCATTTCTACACAACAGTGCATGGTGTAGTCATTTGGGATCAAATCCCAATCTCTGATCAGTATGCCATGCATTCCTCAGACAAGTACTTGCCTCCGCGATCAAATCGCAGGCTACAAATGGATATACCTTGATGGTTCTCCACAATTGCTTAGTGTCCATTGACTTGTCAAAACACTTGCTTTTGTGGCACATCAGGTACTCTAATCCATTTCTCGAGTAATCATCAAATGAAGTACTTGTACCTTATTGTCTGAGTAGACATAGGTCTGCATACATCAGAGTTAATCAATTCTTATACTTGTCCGGATCTTACATCTTATATCCATAAGGATTGCTTAGTCATGTTATCTTCCAAATTAGATTCATAGGTCGGAAGGTCCACTCCTTCAACTTAATTGATCAAATATCAATTATCGACCTTTGAACTTCTTATTTGAATAAAATTGACTCAGCATAAGAATCCACAAGTATAATTGATAAAGAAATCTCTTATTAGTAAAACGAGTTTTATACTACGGTTCGTTGCATCGTGGTGGACTTAGGATTCATCATTTATATATTGCTAGCTAATGTACCAGAATAGATACTATCTTTATTTCTTCTCATAACCATCAAATGATTAAAAGAAATAAAATATCCATTCATTAGAAATCCAGAACAAAGTTCTTTCTAATATGAAAGGTACATAAAAGCAATAACTCAAAATGAAATCCTATAAAATGTCCTCCACTGCAACTGCTGCCTCCTCCACAGCATTGCCAATGTAGACTACGATCTTTTCTTTTCCAAGTCGTTTAGGTTTCCTGGAACCTCTTGCATTTAAAATGCACATACCGTCAGTGGTTCCATATCTACACACCAGGTTCCGGTAGATAATACCACTGACTATGTTTTACGACTAAAGAAAATTTCGTACTTTCTTTGAGAGGATAATCAGACTTCCAGTACCCAGACTGTTTGCATTGAGAACACTTGCCTATTGGCTTTCTCGTCCCATCTCGTGGTCCAAAGAGAACCACTTGGTTCCTTTGCTTTCTTGTCCTTTCCCCCGATTCATGCCTTTAGGTTCGAAACCTTTGGCATTGGCTACAAGAGCTTGCGATTTCCGTCTCAACTCGTCTAAAAGGTCAATCATCTCAAAAACGTTTTTAAGCGTTTCCTCGAAGTGACTGGCCTTTATGAGTATCCTCATCGCTTCTTGTCTAGCCGCCTATGTCAATAGGCTCGGAAGGATAAAGCTCATTGAGTACAACCTTGTACTCTTCAACAGTTTGGGTAATGTCTAGATCTCTATTCCAATCATTATATTTAGGGACCAGTGAGTTTAAAATCCTTACGTATCACAGAAAGTGGGTTCAAAGCCATTTCCTAATCTATGAGCACATATAACAACAAACAATCGATTTAATCTCCGATATTATCTCCCTTAAATAATATCATTAAACCACTAATCACATCTAAAATCCCATAAGATATGGCAAGCCACGTGGTGTGGACGTTTACCAATCCAAATGATTTAGCAATTAGATTTGCTTCGGTCATACATCACTTATAGCGGAACCTCGTGGGGAGGAATACTATAATGCGTATCTAAGTGTAAACCATTACTCAGTACCAAAGTAAATCGTTTGGAATTGCTACATCACCGCAAGCCACGTGGTGTGGACGTTTACGACAACTTCACAACTCTTCACAATTTCTTACAACTTTCTACATCAATTAATCCAAAATCCGTCAGCATAGCTGATGGAGTTATATTCTAAATGTCTAGTTTAGTGACAATATGGAACTCCTTATCTGTGTTTTACATTATCTATTGATCAAACTGTCGGCATTTTGTCTATCTTGTACTTGAATGCAATAGTCCTAGATATATACGTTGTAGACAGTATGGCGTGAGGAGACACGCGGAAGATCATACTGTCGGTTACTCGTATACTATCGAACAGGAGCTCACGACTTAGATGGACAGGGACAATCCATCGGTACGTCGTAGTGTGACTGGGTAATAGTTGGTCTTGACTATTATGTTACACTTGTACACTTGGTGTATTGAGCAGGACCACGGGAGGGCGTTCGATTTATACTAATCGACGTAATCGAACTAGACCTCAGAATTACGGATATACGAATTCTTAATCCCTATATAATTATAGGTGCGTGTATCCAATTCTCGGTTCTTTAACTTGCCAATGAGTGAGACTATTTGATTAGTCGAGATACTCGGTAAATTGGGAATCGTAATTGTACTCACGGCATGCTATAGATTATAGACAGGAAACCGTGTCCCGTTTATCGGGTTGATAACGTCCCCGAGATGAGCTCATAAAGTTTATCATGTAAACCCTGCAGGTGGATTTGTTCCACATGATAATAAGGATGAGTGGTACTAGTCTCGGATAATAAGAAACGAATTAATTTAATTATTAGTAATTAAATAAATTCGTGGACGTTCGATATCTTAAACACGGGGAAAGTCGTATATGTAATTTCGGCGGATTTATTATTGTTGAAATAATATTAAAATTAATTTCGGGAATTCAATTATTATTTTATAGTGGAGTTAATAATAATTAAAATTGAAATCGATTAATTAAGGAATTGCGTTTACGTATTCCAAGTTAATTAATATTTCAATTTAGCCCTTAATTAATTTCCCTTAGGTCCCTAACGTAGCTCTATTTAAACCCCCCCCTTGCCCTCTCCTAAAACCTACAGTTCGCCGCAACTATTATTTTTCTGAGAAAAATTATTGCGTTAGCGCAAAAACATTTTTCTCTGTTAAAATAATTAAGTTAACGCAATTATTATTCTCTCAGAGAGAATAATTAAATCATTGCGCTGGTTTGAGAAAGGAGAGAGCGGACAAGGAATTTCCAGCGGATCATTGCCCACACAACGGCTGGAATCGGGAAGAGAATACGTTAGAAGCTCTAAGGTCTCAACAATCGACCGAGAAGGTATGAGATCGGATCTCTATATTCCGCATTTATTCGATCTAATTTCTCGTTGAACATACATGAACGTGGATCGGGTTCCGGGGTCGTGGATCGTGTTCCTCGACTACTGGGGGTTCTAGGACCTCCGGAACGGTAGTCGGATGAGGAAAAACGACCCGGAAACGAGCCCGGAACAGCAACATCACGTTGCTGTTCGCGGTCAAAACGGCGGTCGCCAAAGGGCAAACGGCGGTCGCCGTTTGCAGTTCCTTTCAGCGACCGCTGGACTGCTTTCGGCGGTCGCCGAATCGATGCAGTTCAGTTCCGTTTCGTGCGGATGTCCTTCGGGGCGATGGCTGGGCATGATTCGGGATAAGGGCTGTTAAGCGAACGAAGTAGTGACTTCGGAGGTCGACTGGGATGGTTCGGATGTTCGAGCAATCGAACGAACGCATCCCGGGTAGTCGATTTCCAACAAATGGTATCAGAGCCGGTTATGCGTTCTTGTATTGTTTGCGAGTTTTGTTTTGCAGGATAACCCGATTATTATGGTCATGTTTATTGTACTGTAATTTTGTGGTTTGTTAAACTCTCGGGGTTGTCGAGATTTTTGGTTTTGACGTTGCTTGTTTGTAATAGTTTAAAACGACGGGTTGAGTCGTTTAGGGTTTTTCGTTTTTTCGTTTTATCCGGGTGTATAGGATCGATCATTCCTGTATAGGATCGATGCCGGAAGTAGTTAGTTTACATATGTAATGTTGCTGCTGCTTGGTGATTCGAGACGAGATCGAGGGCCGGACGAACGAGGGTCGAGAAGTCGAACCCGCGGCTGCTGAAGGGCAAACGGCGGTCGCCGTTTTTCAAACGGCGGTCGCCGTTTCGGTGTTTTCTTGGCAGCAGCTTGCGGGGGTTCGACGGACATCACGGATCGCTTGTCGAGGGCCCGGGATGATACTCCAGTGGGAGGAGTTCGTCTCTTGGTCCTTAGACGAGTCGGTGGTGGATCGAGACCTAGACGAGCAACGAGACGAAGATCCGAGGAGACGTGCATCGAAGATTTTAAAGGCCATAATAATCGGGCCACGTTAATTGCTTTTTGTGTGTTTAACGTGTTTTATTATGCTTTAATTTCTATATGCATGTGCTTGAATATCCCTATATCGTAAAATACTAAGTGGGAGAGGGATTGGAAACAATCCCGCGGTCTCCATTCTCTGTTTCGAGAGTGATGTGTATTGACTTACGAGTTGGCTTTAGTGTCATCCTCCCTATCGGATAAAGTCGATACACGGAAATCACTTTTGATCGAAATTCGAATTCAATTCCATTTATAGAATTGAACACTTAAGTTTTTCAAAGCAATGCCTAATCTGTCTTTCAAAGACTAATTTCAACTCGACTCATTCTCACCCCGGGGAGTGGAATGGAGCCAAAGCGCTTGGTTATGTCGATGACACAGATTAGAGACATTCGAGTCATTTGATGACTAGATCGATTGTCTGGTTGGCTCCCTCACTTTGTGAGAGATAGGGCTCAATTGCATGATTGATCGCTGGTTAGAAACTTAGAGTTTCACTTACGAGATATCAAGCTTTGATTAACGAAATTGTGAAATTTATTAAATGGAATTCAATTAACAAAGTTGTTTGTTTTAGTAAACGTCCACACTATCGTGGCTTACTAGACGGAAACGGAACTTTGGGTTAATTGAGGCTCGACAGTTATAGGAAATTGTAAAGGGACCGCATGTCAACGTAAACGTCCACACTAACGTGGCTTGCGGTGGGCGTGTAGTTTCCAAGCGGTTAACTTAGTACTGAGAAATGGTATACACTTAGGTACGCTTTACAGTATCCTCCCCATCGGTGTCACTGCTGTAATGATGTACGACCGAAGTAAAAGTCCAGTTATAAAATCATTTGGACTAGTATACGTCCACATGAACGTGGCATGCTAGTCTGATGGGATTTTAGGATTGATTGGTAGATTTAATGATATTAATTAGGGAGTTAATATCGAATTAAATTTGACAGTTTGATTTGTCTCTTTTATAGATATGACACTCAACCCGCTATCCATGATACTAAAAGAGAACAAACTCACTGGTCCGAACTATATTGACTGGAAACGAAACTTGGACATTGTCCTGACTGCTGAGGAGTACAAATATGTACTCCATGAGGATTGTCCTGATGAACCTATTGACACCTCCACTCCTGAGGAAAAGGAAGCTCATCGGAAGTGGGTCAAGGCTAATCAGATGGCGCGGTGCTACATTTTGGCTTCTATGTCAAATGTGCTGCAACATCAGCATGAGGCCATGACCACTGCCTATGATATGATGCTTAACCTCAAGGAGATGTTTGGTAGTCAGGATAGGGCAGCCAGGCAAGATGCCATGAGGCAACTCATGACGGCCACTATGTCCGAAGGAACGCCCGTGAGGGATCACGTTCTTAGGATGATAGGCTATCTGAATGAGATAGAGATTATGGGAGGATCTATCGATGGGGAAACCCAGATCGATATAGTACTCCAGTCTCTGCCTAAGAGTTTTGAGCAGTTCCGCCTGAACTATAACATGAACAAGAGGTTATATACGTTGGCGGAACTCCTGACTGAACTCCAGGCGGCAGAGGGAATCTTTAAGAAGTCTCAGCCACTTGTGGCTGTGAAATTTCCTGGCCCTCCGGGGACTAAGAGGAAGAAGAAGCAAGGACGGAAACCCAGTGGACCCAGCAATGGTGGACCACGGAATGGAGTGAACAAGCCCAAGGGCAAGTGTTTCCGTTGCAAGCAGTCTGGACATTGGAAGTCTAATTGTCCTCTCAGACAAGGAGGTATGAATTTTTCCTTAGTCACTGAAACATGTTTAGCGGTGTTATCCACCGGTACCTGGTGTGTGGATACGGGAGCCACTGATCATGTCTGCAATTCTTTGCAGGGGTTCCAGGAAACCCGGCGGCTTAGAGAGGGAGAGATCACCATCTACATGGGCAATGCTACGAAAGTGGCGGCAGTTGCAGTGGGAGATGTTCATTTATCTTTTAATAATAAAGTTTTAGTATTGAATGATTGTCTTTATGTACCGAACTTTAGAAAGAACCTTGTTTCGGTTTCTAAGTTGGTTTTGAATAAATATTCTGTTTCTTTTGATAGTTCTGTTATTATCAAAAAGAATGGTGAGTATATCTGTTCTGGTACATTGATAGGCAACTTATATATACTTAATCCTGATTATTCCACGATGCAACGAGTAGAGTCAAATAACACATCTAGTACCAATAAGAGAAAGGAGCCTTCTAGGATGAATCAAAAGTACTTATGGCATCTTAGGCTAGGTCATATTAACTTGGGCAGGATTCAAAGGTTGATAACTGATGGAATACTCAGTGGTGTGAAAGATGAGGACTTTCCAACCTGCGAATCATGCCTGGAAGGAAAAATGACCAAGCGACCCTTTAGTGATAAAGGGTATAGATCCAAGGAAGTACTAGAGTTGATTCACTCTGATTTGTGCGGGCCTTTATCTGTCCAAGCGAGAGGAGGTTATGAATATTTCGTAACCTTCACTGATGATTACTCAAGGTATGGTTTTATATACCTGATGCGCCGCAAGAGCGAGTGCTTTGACAAGTTCAAGGAGTACAAAGCTCTTGTGGAGAACCTTCATGGTAAAACCATAAAGACTCTACGATCTGATCGTGGAGGAGAGTACCTCTCGGGAGAGTTTAAGGCGTACTTATTAGAGAATGGGATTGATTCCCAGATGACTGCACCATACACGCCCCAGCAGAATGGTGTAGCAGAAAGAAGGAATAGGACTCTTATGGAAATGGTAAGATCTATGATGAGTTATTCAGAACTACCAGTTTCATTCTGGGGATATGCCTTGGAAACAGCGGCGTATATCCTGAACTTAGTTCCTTCTAAATCAGTCCCTAAGACGCCCTCGGAATTGTGGACCGGGCGAAAGCCGAACTTGAAACACATTCGGATCTGGGGTTGTCCAGCACATGTGCTGAAGCATGGGGCTGATAAATTGGAATCTCGTTCAGATATTCGGTTGTTTATAGGATATCCTAGAGGAACGAAAGGTGGTCTATTTTATAGTCCTAAGGACCAGAAGATCGTTGTTAGCACCAACGCTCGGTTCTTGGAAGAGGATTATATAATGGACCACAAGCCCAAGAGTGAGATAATACTAAACGAACTGAGAGGGGACGATCAAGGCTTAGATCCAACCGAACCGGGTGATACGCCACCACAGTCTGCACCTGTAGTTACTGAGGTTACACCGGAGCCTCGTCGTAGTGGGAGGGTTGTTCGACAACCCGATAGGTTCATGTTTATAGGTGAGTCTTCGGACTTGTTACCTGGAGAACATGAAGCCGATCCCTGGACCTATGGCGAGGCGCTTAAAGATCAAGATGCTCAGTCTTGGCAAAAAGCGATGAAATCTGAGATTGAATCAATGGATTCAAATTAGGTCTGGAATCTTGTAGCACCGCCCAAAGGTGTAAAAGCCATTGGTTGCAAGTGGGTGTACAAGAGAAAATGAGGGTCTGACGGGAAGGTTGAAACCTTCAAGGCTAGGCTTGTTGCGAAAGGGTATACTCAGAAAGAAGGGATCGATTATGAGGAAACCTTTTCGCCGGTAGCTATGCTAAAGTCGATCCGGATTCTTTTGTCTATAGCATCTTATATGGATTATGAGGTGTGGCAAATGGACGTCAAGACAGCATTCTTGAATGGGAATCTTGACGAGACCATTTACATGAGACAACCAGAAGGTTTCATTAAGAAAGGCCAAGAGCATCTAGTGTGTAAGCTAAACCGATCCATTTATGGATTGAAGCAAGCTTCTAGATCTTGGAACATGCGGTTTGATGAGGTTATCCAGTCTTATGGATTCATTCAAAGCATGGACGAGTCGTGTGTATACCGGAGAAGTGACGGAAACAGTGTGGCGTTTCTCGTGCTTTATGTAGACGACATCCTTCTAATTGGCAACAATGTGAAGATGTTGTCAGACATAAAGGGATGGTTGTCCAAGCAATTCGATATGAAAGACTTAGGACAAGTTGGGCATGTTCTTGGGATCAAGGTTATAAGGGATCGCCGGAAAAGAACATTAAGCTTGTCCCAGGCTTCATATATTGATACGATTCTGGCTCGTTTCAACATGCAGAATTCCAAGAGAGGTGCTCAACCTTTCTGCCATGGAATTCATCTATCTAAAGACATGTGTCCCAAAACACAAAAGGAGATAGATTACATGAAGAAGGTTCCTTATGCTTCGGCAGTAGGAAGTCTAATGTATGCCATGTTGTGCACGAGACCTGATATCTGCTATGCCGTGGGCATGGTAGCTAGATATCAGAGTAACCCTGGACAGGGTCACTGGACTGCTGTAAAGAACATACTTAAGTACCTGCGAAGGACTAGGAATTATGTTCTGAGTTACAAAGCGTCCGAGTTGATTCCTATTGGTTACACAGACTCGGATTTCCAATCTGATAAGGATCAGCGAAAGTCTACATCAGGCTATGTGTTCACATTGGGAGGTGGAGCAGTCTCATGGAAGAGTGTTAAGCAGAAATGCATTTCGGACTCTACCATGGAAGCCGAATATGTAGCAGCCTCTGAGGCAGCTAAAGAATCGGTGTGGCTCCGGAACTTCCTTATGGACTTGGATGTGGTTCCTAAAATGCCTAGAGCTATCACAATTTATTGTGACAATAGCGGTGCAGTGGCTAATGCAAAGGAACCACGAGCCCACAATGCGAGTAAACACATAGATCGCAAGTACCACCTGATTAGAGACATCGTCAGGAGAGGCGATGCGGTTGTCACCAAGATTGCATCAGCGGATAACCTGGCTGACCCCTTTACGAAGGCACTTCCAGCGGAAGCGTTCAAGAGACACGTGAAGGGGATGGGTATCGGATGTATGGTAGAGGGCAACTAGAGATTTAGTATAAGTGGGAGATTGATGGAGTTATATTCTAAATGTCTAGTTTAGTGACAATATGGAACTCCTTATCTGTGTTTTACATTATCTATTGATCAAACTGTCGGCATTTTGTCTATCTTGTACTTGAATGCAATAGTCCTAGATATATACGTTGTAGACAGTATGGCGTGAGGAGACACGCGGAAGATCATACTGTCGGTTACTCGTATACTATCGAACAGGAGCTCACGACTTAGATGGACAGGGACAATCCATCGGTACGTCGTAGTGTGACTGGGTAATAGTTGGTCTTGACTATTATGTTACACTTGTACACTTGGTGTATTGAGCAGGACCACGGGAGGGCGTTCGATTTATACTAATCGACGTAATCGAACTAGACCTCAGAATTACGGATATACGAATTCTTAATCCCTATATAATTATAGGTGCGTGTATCCAATTCTCGGTTCTTTAACTTGCCAATGAGTGAGACTATTTGATTAGTCGAGATACTCGGTAAATTGGGAATCGTAATTGTACTCACGGCATGCTATAGATTATAGACAGGAAACCGTGTCCCGTTTATCGGGTTGATAACGTCCCCGAGATGAGCTCATAAAGTTTATCATGTAAACCCTGCAGGTGGATTTGTTCCACATGATAATAAGGATGAGTGGTACTAGTCTCGGATAATAAGAAACGAATTAATTTAATTATTAGTAATTAAATAAATTCGTGGACGTTTCGATATCTTAAACACGGGGAAAGTCGTATATGTAATTTCGGCGGATTTATTATTGTTGAAATAATATTAAAATTAATTTCGGGAATTCAATTATTATTTTATAGTGGAGTTAATAATAATTAAAATTGAAATCGATTAATTAAGGAATTGCGTTTACGTATTCCAAGTTAATTAATATTTCAATTTAGCCCTTAATTAATTTCCCTTAGGTCCCTAACGTAGCTCTATTTAAACCCCCCCCCCCCTTGCCCTCTCTTAAAACCTACAGTTCGCCGCAACTATTATTTTTCTGAGAAAAATTATTGCGTTAGCGCAAAAACATTTTTCTCTGTTAAAATAATTAAGTTAACGCAATTATTATTCTCTCAGAGAGAATAATTAAATCATTGCGCTGGTTTGAGAAAGGAGAGAGCGGACAAGGAATTTCCAGCGGATCGTTGCCCACACAACGGCTGGAATCGGGAAGAGAATACGTTAGAAGCTCTAAGGTCTCAACAATCGACCGAGAAGGTATGAGATCGGATCTCTATATTCCGCATTTATTCGATCTAATTTCTCGTTGAACATACATGAACGTGGATCGGGTTCCGGGGTCGTGGATCGTGTTCCTCGACTACTGGGGGTTCTAGGACCTCCGGAACGGTAGTCGGATGAGGAAAAACGACCCGGAAACGAGCCCGGAACAGCAACATCACGTTGCTGTTCGCGGTCAAAACGGCGGTCGCCAAAGGGCAAACGGCGGTCGCCGTTTGCAGTTCCTTTCAGCGACCGCTGGACTGCTTTCGGCGGTCGCCGAATCGATGCAGTCCAGTTCCGTTTCGTGCGGATGTCCTTCGGGGCGATGGCTGGGCATGATTCGGGATAAGGGCTGTTAAGCGAACGAAGTAGTGACTTCGGAGGTCGACTGGGATGGTTCGGATGTTCGAGCAATCGAACGAACGCATCCCGGGTAGTCGATTTCCAACAATAGCAAGCCACGTGGTGTGGACGTTTACTACACCAAGAGACTTTTATAATTGACTCCCAATTACTTGATCCATTCAATCTTGTAAATCAAGACGCGGAGAATCATAAGTGAAACTCGAAGTTTCTTACCAGTGATTCACCATGCGAACGACCCTATCTCTCATAAATGAGGGAGCCGAGCAGACAATCGATCTAGTCATCAAATGACACGAAAGTCTCTAATTTGTGTCCTCGACATGACCAAGTGGCTTTGGCTCCATTCCACTCCCCGGGGTGAGAATGAGTCGACTTGAAATCAGTTTTGGAAAGACAAATTAGGCATTGTTTGATAAACTTAATCAATGTTTCTCGTAAGAGGAATTACAAGAATTCTCCTCCAATGGCTTATCTATATGAACTTCGAAAGTTCATAAAAGTCACCAAGAGAACAGCAATGGAGACCATGGATATGTTTCCATACCCTCTCCCACTTAGCTTTTTATAATAAAGGGATACGCTATCTAATGCATAATTAAATACACATAAGCATGCATACATGAAATAAAGCACATAGAATATTATCACATAATCAAAATAATACTAGAATATTATTTTCCGACTATTATGGCTTTATCGCATCTCCGTACGCATTTTCTAGTCTTTAGTCTTCGTTCTTGAATGCTCCATGTGACGGGAATATTAATTCCAATATTTAAATCTATTTATTTTTAATAAATCCAAAAGTTACTTAATTCGAAAATTAAGTCAATCGAATAAATCAAAAATAAAATTAAATATTATTAATATTTTTATTTATTTTATTTTCCCTTTCTACTTCATTAAATCTCTAGAATAATCTATCCAAGACCCACTTGGAATATTCTAGATGATTTCCATAATGAAATAAGGAAATAAAATAATTTAGGACTCCTAGTCCTTCCAAATTAATTCCTTTCCTAATCCATTAAAAATTCCATAAAGGAATAATTAAATAAGGAAAAATTAATTTAGGACTCCTAAACTTTCCAAATTAATTATTTTCCTAATCCATTAAAAATTCCATAAAGGAATAATTAAATGAGGAAAATAAATTAATTCCAAATAAATAGGGACACGGGCTGGCACGTGAACGGAGTAACGGACCTTGAGGTCGACTGGGATCGTTCGGATGTTCGAGTGATCAAACGAACGCATCCCGGGTAGTCGATTTCCAACACCCACTGGTCACTGTAGGATTGCCCAAGTCCCTAACATGCTTAAGTTACTACCCTGTTGAATCGGGAACAAAACTCAGCTAGTTGCTGTCATCAATAAGCCTCCCGGCACGATCACGTCTTAGGGTTGGTCAGGTTCTGTCTTTGCCCAGATACAAACAGATTAGCTACTTGACATAATTAAAACAGAAAATAAAATAAAAGAATTACGACGAACTATATTATGCATTGAAACGGGAAATTGTTCAAAGGGAAATAAAAACAAAGTACGAAATCAAAAGCATAAAAACATAAAGATTGTTTTTGGCCCGAAGGCTTAACAGAAAATAAACGCCGGCGAGTTTGGTTGCTCACGCGGCCGCCTTCTTCTTCGCTGGACAGGTAGGGTTTCGATCCGACGTCTTCGCTGCTCATGTGTTGTCTTCTTTATTCATCAGTCACTCTCTTTTATAGACGGGCTTCAGATGATGAGAGACGTGTGGGGGAAAATACCTCCAAGTGCGGACGAGAGTGTTGGAAATCGATATCCCGGAATTAATAAATTAATTAAAATTAATTATCCAATTAATTCCGACCGAAATCCTTTGAAGATCGAATATCCGGAGTTGTCAAAGTGCGGAACGACAACTCCAATCGACTCCCGGATGCCGGAACAACCCGCCACGAACCACCACGCGAAGCCGGACTCAACCAAACCCTAACCACGGGGATAGCCCGGGCTGTTCGGTCGAGCCCTCGTGTGGGGCTCGCGGCTGTCCTTGGCAGCCGCCTAGGGCTGCCCTTGGCAGCCCCCTATGCACGCCCAGCCGCCCCCGGTGATCGTAAGACCAGCCACGGCGAACCGTGGCTTGCGATCACCACCAGCCACCGCCGCTCGAGCGGCGGTCCAGCCGCGTGAGCGGGGCTGCTCCAGCAGCCCGCTGGTTGTGCAGGGGCGATCGAGCTCGCCCTCGATCGAGTCTCGGCGTCCAGCCGAGGCTCGCCCCTCTCGACCCTCTCTTGTTCGAGCCGTTGAGCCTCAGGCGGTCCGGTGATCTTCGATCACCACCGCCCGGTTCAACCTCGACAAAGGTCGCGTTCTCGGATCTTGGTTCACGATATTTTTACGATAATTAAACGATAAAATCATAAAGAGGGTTTTACGATTTACCTCGTTCTCGTTGTTCGGAAAAACGAAGAACTCAATTTGACGACCTTGAGATCTTCCCGCGTATTCCTTGCACTAGCTCGGACGTCGTGTGGGCGACGATCTACCGAACTCCATGGATCTCCCTCTCTACTTTCTCTCTCTAGAATTATGATCTTCAAGTTATGAGATATCAGAATAGAGAAGACCATGTAGTGCTTTTATAGGCTACGTAGGGGATCTTAAGGAGGTGGAATATTGGGCTTCCAATATTGAAGATTAAATTGAGCCCAATGCTCAAGTCCATTAATCCTTATCAATATTAATTAATTCTATTTTCCACTATATAAAATTAATTGCACTCCCAATATTTAACCATATTATATCAAATAATATTTCTCCGGTAGTATTATTTATTCCATGTATTTAAGATATAAATATCCATGAATAAAATTAATTTATTGCTAATTAATTTATTCATCTCTTATATCCGAGACTAGTACCATTCAACCTTAATTATTATGCGGAACGAATCCACCTGCAGGGTTTACATAATAATTCCTTATGAACTCATCTCGGGGATATTATCAACCCTTCCGGGATACACTTTCCCGTCAAGTATTCACGGCATGTCATATATAAAATATAGTGACCCAACTTAACCAGTAATTAACCCAATAATTAAATCGGTTAATTCCTTTGGTAAATCAAAGTCACTTATATTGAATATACACACCCGCAATAGTTTCGGGGATTAAGAATAAAATACACTGAGACTCGAATCGATTATCGCCGGCAATCCTAATCGATGAATCTCAACGATCCGCTCAATACACCAAGTGTACAAGTGTGATAAAATAATTAAGATAAATTATTTTCTCTCTCACACAACGACTATTCCGATGGATTGGTCCGTGTCCATCTAGGTCGTGAGCAACTGTTCGATTAAATACGAGTAACCGATAGTATGATCTTCTGTGTGCCCATGCAACACCATACTAACTACAACGTATAAAATCCAGGACTATAATTTGCATATATTTAATTATAAATAATTAAACGCAAATAATTGTTTATTTAATTAAATAGATTAGTGGCAATGGATCGTGAGTTTCCGTCACTTAAATCTAGACATTAAGTACACAACTCCAACAGAGAGTCCTACTTGGGTTGGAGTTTGAATCAGGCCGCCTTTGAAGACTCCGCAAATTCCAGGACTCCTGGTACACCGACTGCCCAACGTTCCGTCTCCGTCAATGTTAGTGCTTGCCCATGTACTTCCTTCTCTGACTGATTGAGGTAGCGGACCATGTGCGGTACTTGGTCGGACTCAAGTCTTGTTCCACCTGCTGACGTCCTGGTTGCTTGCTCAACTCTGCTGGACCCTTTTCGTCAGTCTGGCTTGCTCAACGAGTGCTCTTGACCATGGAAGGTGATTTCTTTTCCTCTTTCACACAGTGCGCTCCTCTTTCCACTCCTTTGCCTGCCCACCTGCAAAACTTGCCCAAGTACCCAAACCTGCCCTCCCAGACACAAATAAAGTAAAAACAAACTAAGGACTCGATTTATTTGACTCTAAAAACCTAAAAATGAGCCAAAAAATATGGCTCATCACACGCACACACTTTACTTCGCTTGTCCTCAAGCGTGTACGGTGACTTGCCTGCTCAAGCAGAAAACAAACAGGGGGGTAGAGATAGAAAGAAAAATAGAAGACTCAAGGACAGCATGCTTATCAAAATACAGAGAGTTGATCAAGTGAACAGATAGTCAAAATCATAGTCAATGGAATGCATAAAAAACGGTCAAGAGTTTGCAACAGGATTTTGGGATTCTCACTAAGTGTTTCTCTCTATATAGTGGATGGGTAGTGTTTCGCTCAATGCTATTTTAAAAGAAGTTCTGCTTTGGGCTTGACCAAGTTCTATCCTGTGACATTTTCAATTGAGTTGGGCAATATCATTAGGGCTTTCTAGGGTGACTGTATAGGCTGTCTTGGGCAATGCCCAGAATTGATCTTAGGTAGGACATGCATTTCACTTAGCAACTTTCCTCCTAATTTCTTCTCTCTCTTACGGGCCTTAGCACACCCTTTTATTCGTGGATCTATTTTTTTCTTTTTCTTTGTTTTTCTCTTTTTTTTTTCCTTTTTTTTTTTTCTTTTTCTAGAGAAGACTTTGCCCTGACTTGCTCTTTTTTGAGCATATATGCAGGTTGGGTCAGGGCAGTGGGAGTTTTCCCCCAGGTGATCAAGAAATATTGGCTCGGCTCAAGGGGCTAACAAAGGTCTTCTTTTATTTATAATGCAGAAGGAAAATGCCTAAATCATTTACTACTTAACTCAATTTTCAAATAATCACAATGGTCAGAACTTGGGCAAGCTTCAGCATTACAAACTTTTTAAACAGCTACTCTCATGAAAGAAATTTAACACACGGATGTAGGCTCAAATCCTCACAGCTTACCTAGTTGCAATTCCATCGTCCCTAATATTTTTCATGCATAGACTATTAATTTTGAAAACTGTTCAAGTTGATCAAGGTATTTATCAAGCATGCGACTCGATCAAACTATGGGGTTGCTCTTGCCGTTCCCCCACTCACACACTTTGCCTCTGGCAAAGTGTGCAAACAGTAATAAGTTGGGCAAGCATCTCCCCTGACTCCGACTCCAACGATGTTGGCGCACCTTCCCACATACACACTTTGCCTTGGGCAAAGTGTGCAAATAGAGAGATCGAGCCCATCAGACATGAGTCGGGCAGACTTAAGACCAAAATAAAAAAACAAAAATAAAAAAAAACCTAATCTACTAAAAACAAAGGGAGGGTAAATTTAGGGTTTGGGTTCAGGTGGGTACCTGAAACCAACGTGGACGAAGTAGGCAAGTAGAGCAGCGTGCATCTCTTCCTGCTTCTCTCCAATCCGGTCCTGCTTCTCCTCGAGGACATCCAGTTGCTCAAGGATCTCCTCCTTCTGCGACTCGACCCTCACACTTGGTCGACTCAAAGGCTCGGTCTTCACTTTCGCCTTGGCTGCCAGTGCCAAGGCCTTCACTTCCTCTGGGTTTGTGAACACCCAGTCCTTTCCATTATCTCTGATATCAGCCATCCTATTCAAACATGCGTGGTCAAACTTTTCCTCGGGCATCATCTCCATCAACTCGAAATCAAGCTTCAACTCCATCCTCTGGGCATAGACTCCTGGAAAGTGGGCAAGGGACAACCTCTGTGCTGGTTTGCTCAAGATGTTCTTCAGTTGTGTGCACAGGAAAGCTCCAAAGTTGACCTTGATCTTCTTGGTCATGCACCACAGTAGGTCAAGCTCGGTCAGGGAGACCGTGTTGCTGTTGTCCTTCTTCCCATAAAAATTGTAGGCCAGGATACGGTGACAGATGCGCAAGGCGTCGTCCTTGAGCTGAAAGTTTTTGGCCTCCTGAGATTTGAAAACTTTCTCCTTGCTCAAGGCTTTCCAGATCTCATTTCTTTCCTTCTGTGTGCGCTCTGGTGGCGTGTTCAACCTGTCCTGGTACTCCTTGGAGAATTTGTCCTTGAATGTGGCCGCTCCAATGGCCATGTTGATCTCGAAGATGCTTGCCTCATTATACGATCCCATCATCTTGAATGAAATGCCCAACGGCCCGCCATCCTTGCTCGTTCTCACCTCCAGATCCTCATAGAACTCCTTGACCAATTTCTCAGAGACTTGCCCTGGCCAGGTCAAGAAGTCCTCCCACCCTATTGCTTCAAAATAACCCTTAACCTTAGTATCAATATTCAAATCTTTAAGGGTTTCGAAACATACCGTCTTGGGCACGACAACTGCCCTTTTTTGGATGTTGGATGGGGTGGGTGCTGACTGCTTGCCCTTGCCACGGGTGACTCGGGTTGATGCCGGGGTCTTTTTCTCAGGCGTGTTGGCCGGAATCGACTCCGATTCTTCCTTAGTCTCCGTCTCCTCTTCACCGTCTTTTTCCTCTTCCTCGCCGCCGACAGTAGACATGTCGTCGGGCTTCTCGTCAAATGACGATTCCATGGTAGCGGGCGGCGTGTTTTCACTGGGCTTCTTGAACTTACCTTTTTCCTCCGCCGTGAACTTCCGCTTCTTGACGATGTCTTCGCTCTGCTCACCGCTCTGACTTGCCGGAGCTGTCTCGTTGGACGGTTTTGGGGTAGTGTCGAGGTCGGACAATTTTGGGGCTTCGATTTCAGCCGTCAGTTGGTCCACCAAATCAGTGTTGAGGGGTGGTGGACTTGCTTCGCGCATCGGGCTCTGTTTGACCGGCGAAGGAGTGTTCTCTTTTTCCGGTGGTGGTGGCATTTTTTCCTTCGCGGGTACAGAGGCTGCAGCGGCGACTTTGGATGCTTTTCCTCCGGCCATCTTCTTCGGCGGTTGCGGTTGGGGGCTGGTGAGATCGATTTTGGTACCGTGGGGAATTTTGTTGAGTTTTGTGTTTTTGGGACGGGTTGATACCATGATTTGCGGGAGTTAGGGTTATGGGGTGATGGTGGTAGTGGGGGAAGTTGAGGGGTTGTGCGGTTTTTTTGAAGTAGAGGGGTAGTGGTGTAGATGAATTAGAATTTTGAATTTGTTAGAACTCTGCAGATTCAGAGTTGATAGGACTCTTTTGCGGATTCCTGATAATTCCGCAATCATCACAGCTGGCCTCTCTTTCTTGTTGCTCAATCACCGCAGTTGCCCACCCAATTTTCCTGTTTTCTGAAAACAAAGACAGACCAAAACCCTTTCCTGCCCAAGGCTACTCCTTGGCGTGGTGAAATTATTAACAAAATAAAATAAAGGGAAAAGCATAGTATACATACCGAGTTCGCCTTCGGTATTTGCCTCTATTTATTGTCATGGGCCTGACTTATTCTTCTTGCTCCACTTGGTCAAGCGGCTGGCTCAGGGGGTATCATCCCCTTGAGATCCTCACTCCCATAGTAAGCCTTGACTCTCTGCCCATTCACCTTGAAGATCTGATCATCACCTGGCTTAAATAGCTCAACCGAACCATTTGGGCAAACAGTATGGACTATGAACGGCCCTGCCCACTTGGTCGATAGCTTTTTGGCCTTGAATTTGAACTTGGTTTGGTAAACCAGAACTAGTTGACCAGGTTCGATCTTCTTTTTCTTGATGATTTTTTCGTGGGCTCTCTTGGTTCGCTCCTTGTAGTTGACCGCGTTGTCATATGCTTCAATCCTTATCTCCTCCAGCTCAGTTAGGTCAAGTTTACGCCCTTCTCTGGCCGCATCCCAGTCGAAATTTACCTTGTTCACTGCCCAATGCGCCTTGTGTTCGATTTCCACGGGCAAGTGGCATGACTTGCCAAACACCATGCGGTAGGGAGAGATCCCTGAAGGTGTTTTGTAGGCGGTTCTGTAAGCCCAAAGTGCATCATCGAGCTTGTCGCTCCAATCCTTACCTTCTGGCTTGCCCGTCTTCCTCAAGATGGTTTTGATGATACGATTGGATAGCTCGGCTTGCCCATTGGCCTGGGGGTGATAAGCTGTGGAGATCCTGTGGTGTACTCCATACTTCCTGAGCAACCTTTCAATTATATAATTGCAGAAGTGTGTACCTTGGTCACTGATCAACGCGCGAGGTACACCAAATCTGCTGAATATGTCTCCCTTGAGGAAGGTGGCTACCACTCTTGAGTCATTAGTTGTTGTAGCCTTGGCCTCGACCCATTTAGATACATAGTCAACTGCCAAGAGTATATACTCCTTCCCTCTGGAGTTGGGCAATGGTCCCATGAAGTGGATGCCCCATACGTCGAAGACTTCCACGGGCATGATGGGCATCATGGGCATCTCATCTCTCTTGGTCACGTTTCCCTCTCTTTGGCACTTGTCACAGCTCCTGCACCACTCAAAACAATCTCTCAAGAGAGTTGTCCAATAAAAACCACAGTCAAGTACCTTCCTTGCTGTACGTCGGTGGCCGAAATGTCCTCCGCAGGCTTGCTCATGGCAGTGCTTTAGAATGTCTGCTTGCTCAACTTCAGGAATGCAACGTCTCAGTACTTGGTCTTCTCCCCTCTTCCACATGTAGGGATCGTCCCAAATGTACTTCTTGCTCTCCCGCTTGAGTTTGTTCTTACCGTAGAGGGTCATGTCTTCCCTTATATCTCCTGTGACTATGTAGTTGGCCAAGTCTGCATACCATGTCTCCCCCGAGTGGGTTGAAATATGATATAAGTACTCATCTGGAAAAGTCTCCGTGATGGGCATGCCTTCTTCTCGCTGGATTATCCTGCTCAAGTGGTCAGCCACTAAGTTTTGGTTACCTGACTTGTCTCTGATTTCGATGTCGAACTCTTGTAGCAACAAAATCCATCTTATCAGCCGTGGCTTGGTCTCCTTCTTGGCCATTAAATACTTCAGCGCGGCATGATCAATGTAGACTATGGTTTTGCTCCCGAGCAAGTAAGATCTGAACTTTTCGAACGCAAACACCACAGCCAGCAGTTCTTTCTCTGTGGTCGCGTAGTTGCATTGGGCAGGGTTCAAAGTCTTGGATGCATAGTAGATTACATGTCGTTCCTTACCCTTCATCTGCCCAAGTACAGCTCCAACAGCATACCCGCTCGCATCGCACATAAGCTCAAATGGCATCCCCCATTCGGGTGGTTGGATGATGGGGGCAGTGACTAACCTCTCCTTGAGGTGATTGAAGGCAGCTTGACAGTCATCATCAAAGTTCCAGTCAACCTCATTTTGCAACAGTCTGGTCAGAGGTTGGGCAATCTTGGCAAAATCTCTCACGAACCTCCTGTAGAACCCAGCGTGCCCAAGGAAGCCTCTGACTTGCTTGACATTCCTTGGAAAAGGCAGCTTCGATATGGTCTCTATTTTTGCTCGGTCAACTTCAATTCCCTTGGCAGAGACTACGTGCCCAAGGACTATCCCTTCCTCAACCATAAAGTGACATTTCTCGTACTTAAGTACCAAACTTTTCTCCACACACCTGCTGAGGACCAACTCCAGGTTGTTCAAGCATGTCTCGAACGAGCTGCCATACACAGTAAAGTCATCCATGAAGACTTCTATCCCTTGCTCGAGCAGATCGGCAAAGATGCTCATCATGCATCTTTGGAAAGTCCCTGGGCATTGCATAGACCAAAAGGCATGCGTCTATATGCAAAGGTGCCGTATGGGCAAGTGAACGTAATCTTGTCCTGGTCTTCCGGGGCCACCCAAATTTGCATGTAGCCCGAGTATCCGTCAAGGAAACAGAAATGGGTCTTCCCAGCTAACCTTTCGAGCATCTCGTCAATGAAAGGTAGGGGAAATGGTCTTTCTTTGTTACCTTGTTCAATTTCCTGTAGTCTATGCACACTCTCCATCCTGTTTGAAGTCGAGTGGCTATCTGCTCCTTTTTCTCGTTCTCGATCACTTGAATTCCTGATTTCTTGGGCACCACATGAACTGGACTTACCCATTTGCTATCTGAAACAGGGTAAATAATGCCCAAGTTAAGCAACTTGAGTATCTCCTTTAAAACTACCTCCTTCATGGCTGGGTTCAGTTTCCGCTGTGGGTCACGCACTGGACTTGGCTCTTCCTCGAGCAATATGTGGTGCTGGCATATGGTGGGACTGATTCCCCGTATATCTGCTAAGGTCCATCCAATGGCTTGCTTGTAATGGTCAAGGATGTTCCTCAGCCTGCTTTCTTCTTCCTTCTTTAATTTCGAACTTATGATCACGGGCAATGTATCATTTTGCCCAAGAAACATATACTTGAGATGTGCAGGGAGTTTCTTCAACTCCAATTCTTGTGGTTTCTCCAGGGATGGCACCATGATCGTTACATCATGGGGTGGCAATTTGCTCATGCCCATAGGGTGATTCTCCAGAGCTCCCAGTTGCTCAACTATCTGTTGAACTTCAAGTTGCTCATCCTCCGCATCTTCTCTGGTCAGTCCCCTTTGTATCACCAGATCTACTTTGTCAGAGACTCCATATCCCAGAGCTTGCTCTTCGATCAATTCATCAATCTGGTCAACATAATGTACTTGTTCAGTGTCATCTGGGTGCTTCATTGACTTGAACAAGTCAAATGTGACTATTTCTCCTTCAAACTTGCAGGTTAGCTTCCCAGTCTTGCAATCAATGTGTGTTCTTGCTGTCTTCAAGAATGGTCTGCCAAAGATCATTACTGGCTGCTTGCTTGATCTCCCCATGTCCAAGACATAGAAATCGGCAGGGAAAATGAGCTCCTCTACCTTGACCAGTACATCCTCCAGAATTCCCTCGGGGTATACATTTGATCTATCTGCTAACTGGATCACTACCCTTGTTGGTTTCATATGTCCTATGCCCAAGTCTTCGTACATAGACTTAGGCATGGCATTGATCGATGCTCCCAGATCGAGCATGGCCTTCTCTATGTTCATGTTGCCTATTATGCAGGGAATATAGAACATTCTAGGGTCTGCACACTTCCTTGGTACATTCCTCTGGAGTACCGCTGAAACATTCTCTCCCACTTCGAATTTGGCATCGTCTTGGTATTTCACCTTTTTAGTGCATATCTCCTTGAGGAATTTGGCACATCTGGGCATGGACTTCAGAATGGTCAACAGAGGCATGTTGATTTCCACCTTTTTGAACATTTGGAACATCTCATTGGTGTCCTCCTTTTCCTTCTTCTTGCTCAATCTGCCTGGAAAAGGAGGGTAGATTTTTTGTGGTGTTCCTGCTTGGGCAGGTACTGCTGTTTCCTTCTGTTTTGGTGGTATCAGCTCAAGTTCTTCCTCTGACTCTTCGTCCTCGTCAACTTCCTCAACAGTTCCTTCCACTCGATATGGTGGAGTGGGCTTCTTGGGCGCTTCAACCAGGACCTTTCCATTTTTGAGATGGATTGCATTCAGTTGGGCGCTATTTAGTTCAATTTGGGGAGGTAGACCGCTGGTCTTCTTTTTCATATCAGTCATTGCCTGGGTTAAGTGCGCCAGTTGGGCATTAATGTTCTGGAATTGCCCGCGCGACTCAAGCATTTGAGCATTTATATTCTGCAGTTGACCTCGAGTCTCAACCTTGTACTTCTCGTTGTCCTGCTTATACCGGTCATTCTCCTGCTGGGCTTTGATATTTTCATTGACCAAGGTCTGCATCATGTCTGCCAAAGTTGGGCCATTGCTCTGGTTTTGCTGGTTGCCCTGATTTTGGTAGTTGTTCCTCTGATGATTGTTCTGGTCGTGATATTGCTGGCCTTGATTGCCTTGGTTTCCTCCGCCCTGGTAGTTGTTGTTTCCATACCGGTTGTTGTCATGATTTTTCCAGTTGTTCGAGTTGTACGTGTTCCCATTGGGCCTCTGTCCGTTCCCATTGTTCTGCATTATCACCTTGACCTCTTCGTCAAATAGCTCAGGGCACTCGTCAGTGGCGTGATTACTTTCCTTGCAGATTTGGCACGCCTTGACTCCTCTCTTTTGCCATGGGTTTTGGTTGAGCACCAGTTTCTCAACTATGTTGCACAGTTTGTCCAACTTGACTTCAGTTGCAGATGGTATGGGCAAGTTGTTCCTGGGTAGGTCACTGCCATCCTCCCTTGTTTCTTCGGCCATTTCTTTGAAGATTTTGAACGCTTCGTCGGCCCTTTTGTTTAGAATGGATCCTCCACAAGCTGCGTTGACCCATGTTCTCTCCGTTTCTCTCAATCCAGATATGAAATACTGGACCAAGTCATGGTCAAGGATCTGATGCTGTGGGCACTTGGCCAACATCTGCTTGAACCTGACCCAGTAGTCATGGAAGTTCTCTCCTCCTCCCATCTTGATGCTGTTGATCTTCTTCCTCATCTGTTGGATGCGTGCAGCTGGGAAGTACTTCTCAAGGAATTTCTGCTAAAGTTGACTCCAGGTGGTCACTTCTCCAGCAGGTAGAGTGTAAAGCCACTCTCGGGCACCTTCGGCCAGCGAGAAGGGGAAGGCTAGGAGCCTGATGTATTCCCCTAGCCCTTCACTTGCTCGGATGGTGCCACATGCCAATTCAAAATCTTGGAGATGCCTCTGGGGGTCCTCCAATGGCATGTCACTGAACTTGGACAAGATCTGGATGAAGCCGTGCCTCATCTCCCAAGTATTGTTTTCGACCGTGGGCAAGGTGATGCCTAGTGGTTTCAGATTCAAGTTCTCTGGGAACATCGTGTCCCTTAACGTCTTGGCTCTCTCTTCTCCCATCCTTGATCGCGTGGGTGACCTGGATGTGTTCGGTGAATCTTCTCTTGATGTGTCCGAGATCGACTCTCCTGTCTCAGTTATGGTCAACTGAGTTACTTGAGCGGCACGTGCTAATGCTTGTTTCTGCTTTGCTGCCTTTCGATTCTTCCTCGCGGTTCGCTCGATTTCAAGATCAAATAGTTGTTGGAATTCGATATCCCGGGTTATTAAAATTTGCGGAAACCAATAACCCGATCAAACCCTTCGCCGGAGATCACATGAACGCTGACTCATCCGCCGGAGTCCAGCCTTTGGAGACCACGCACCCGAAGGCACGCGGCCCGCCCCCAGCCGAACCCCCGCGAGACGGGGTTCACGCGATAGAAGATCGCGTTCGATCTTCGCGATCGATGGGGCTGCCCAGCAGCCCCCCGCGGCGAGTCCGGCGACTCGCCGCTGCCTGGAGGAGCCCCGCCTTCACGGCGGGTGGGGTGCGGCACCAGCCCGCGCCCCCAGCGATCGATCCTTGGATCGATCGCAAGCCCTCGGCCCAGCCGAGGGTTCTTTCCTCCGCGCGCCGCGAACCCTAGTTCGGGCGATCGCCCGTGGTCCGGTGGCTTCGCCACCACCACGCGATCGTCCGTCTAATCCGGGTTCGAACTTTTGGATCTTTGTTCTTCGATAATTGATTCAATAAAACAAGAATTAAATAGCAATTATTTAATTCACCTTTCGATTCGTTGTGCGGAGAAACGAGATCTTATGATGACCTTGAGATCTTCCCACGTATTCCTTGCACTAGCCCGGACGTCGTGTGGGCGACGATCTACCGAACTCCATGGATCTCCCTCTCTACTTTCTCTCTCTAGAATTGTGTTCTTCAAGTTATGAGAATAGAGAAGACCATGTAGTGCTTTTATAGGCTACGTAGGGGATCTTAAGGAGGTGGAATATTGGGCTTCCAATAATAGTGATTAAATTGAGCCCAAGCCCAAATCTATTAATCCTTACTATTATTAACTCATTTATTTTCCACTATATAAATTAATTGCACTCCCAATATTAAACACCATATTATATCAAATAATATTTCTCCGGTAGTATTATTTATTCCGTGTATTTAAGATATAAATATCCATGAATAAAATTAATTTATTGCTAATTAATTTATTCATCTCTTATATCCGAGAATAGTACCATTCAACCTTAATTATTATGCGGAACAAATCCACCTGCAGGGTTTACATAATAATTCCTTATGAACTCATCTCGGGGATATTATCAACCCTTACGGGATACACTTTCCCGTCAAGTATTCACGGCATGTCATATATAAAATATAGCGACCCAACTTAACCGGTAATTAACCCAATAATTAAATCGGTTAATTCCTTTGGAAAATCAAAGTCACTAATATTAAATATACACACCCGCAATAGTATCGGGGATTAAGAATAAAATACACTGAGACTTAAATCGATTATCGCCGGCAATCCTAATCGATAAATCTCAAACGATCCGCTCAATACACCAAGTGTACAAGTGTGATAAAATAATCAAGATAGATTATTTTCTCTCTCACACAACGACTATACCGATGGATTGGTCCGTGTCCATCTAGGTCGTGAGCAACTGTTCGATTAAATACGAGTAACCGATAGTATGATCTTCTGTGTGTCCATACAACACCATACTAACTACAACGTATAAAATCCAGGACTATAATTTGCATATATTTAATTATAAATAATTAAACGTAAATAATTGTTTATTTAATTAAATAGATTAATGGCAATGGATCGTGAGTTTCCGTTACTTAAATCTAGATATTAAGTACACAACTCCAACAATCTCCCACTTGTACTAAGGTCTAGTCATTTCCTCCAAACTCCCGACTCCCATACTCATCACGTGCTTAAGTTGTACTTCCAAGAAGTACTATGTGAATGAGCACTCTAGGTTGCCGCTCTGAAGTTATCTTGGTGACTACAGCGTCGTCTCCCTCGACGATGACTCGTATCAGGTGGTACTTGCACTATGTGTTATCTTACACTTATGGACTTGTGATTTCTTACCATTTGCCATCGCACCGCTATTTACATAGCCTTTGGCAAATTAAGAATCACATCTAAGTCCCAGAGATTATCCCGGAGTTATACCAAAACTTCCGCTGCCTCTGAGGCCGCTATTTGGTTACCCATGGCAGAGTCCGAAAAGCATCGTGCTTATCAGTCTCCCATGTTAAAACTCCTTCTCCTTTAATAGTGAAACACATAGCCTGATATCGACTTACACCGGTCCTCATTCGATTAGAAATCTAAGAGAATGTAATCCAAAGGAAATGCTTGCTTGCTCCGTAATCCAGAACATAGTCTCCAGTACTTCGAAAGTACTTAAAATGTTCATTACAGCAGTCAAGTATTCCTTTCCAGGATTACCTTGATATCCTCCCACTATGCTAACCGCATAGCCGATATCAGGTTCTTGTTTTCAACATCGCATTTATTAAGCTTTCCACACTCGAAGTGTAGGAATCCGCTTTCATTGCTTCTATCTCCTTTTGTGTTCCAAAACACATATCTTTAGATAGATGCATTCCGTTTCTGAAAGGTAACGAACCTTTCTCCGAATCTTGCATGTTAAAACGAACCATAATCGTATAAGATATCTAGAGAAGTACAATGTTCTTTTCTTGAGATCCTAGATCTTAAGAACATGCTCTAACTTCTTCTTTATCTCATATATCGATTTTTCTAGACAACCATCATTTTATGTCTGACAACATCTTTACATTGTTACCAATGATAAAATGTTATCTACATAAAACCTCCGAGAAACACCACCTTGTTTCCATCACGTTTCCCATACACACGATTCGTCAATGCCTTTTGATGAATCCATCAAATGGACTATCTCATCAATGCGCAAGTTCCACGAACTCAATGCTTTGTTTCAATCCATAAATGGATCAACTAAGCTTGTACTCTAAATGATCTCGCCTCTTAGCAATAATCCTTATTGCTCTCCAAGAAGGCATATTTAGATCTAGTACTGCCTTCATGTAGATCTAGGGATCGATTTCATGTATACTAGGTCCAGAGTCCGAAGACTCACCTGTTGGAGTTGTGTACTTAATGTCTAGATTTAAGTAACGGTAAACTCCCGATCATAGCATTTAATCTATTAAATTAATAAACAATTGTTTGCTTTTAATTATCATTAATTAAATATATGCAAATTCATAGTCCTAGATTTTATACGTTGTAGTTAGTATGGTGTTGCATGGGCACACAGAAGATCATACTATCGGTTACTCGTATTTAATCAAACAGTGGCTCATGACCTAGATGGACCCGGACCAATCCATCGGTATAGTCGTTGTGTGAGAGAGAAAATAATTTATCTTAATTATTTTATCACACTTGTACACTTGGTGTATTGAGCGGATCGTTGAGATTCATCGATTAGGATTGCCGGCGATAATCGATTCGAGTCTCAGTGTATTATATTCTTAATCCCCGATATTGTTGCGGGTGTGTATATTTAATATAAGTGACTTTGATTTACCAAAGGAATTAACCGATTTAATTATTGGGTTAATTACCGGTTAAGTTGGGTCACTATATTTTATATATGGCATGCCGTGAATGATTGACCGGACAGTGTATCCCGGAAGGGTTGATAATATCCCCGAGATGAGTTCATAAGGAATTATTGTGTAAACCTCATGAGTGGATTCGTTCCGCACAATAATTAAGGTTGAATGGTACTAGTCTCGGATTCAAGAGATGAATAAATTAATTAGCAATAAATTAATTTTATTCATGGATATTTAAATCTTAAATACACGGAATAAATAATACTACCGGAGAAATATTATTTGATATAATATGGTTTAATATTGGGAGTGCAATTAATTTATATAGTGGAAAATAAATTAATTAATATTAATGGGAGATTAATAGATTTGGGCTTGGGCTCAATTTAATCATTAATATTGGAAGTCCAATATTCCACCTCCTTTAGATCCCCTACGTAGCCTATAAAAGCACTACATGGTCTTCACTTTTTCATAAGACAAGAATATCAATACTTGATAGTTCTAGAGAGTTGAAGAGGATCCATAAGCTTGGAGGATCGTCGCCCACCCGACGTTCAAGCTAGTGCAAGGAATACGTGGGAAGATCGTAAGGTCATCAACTTAGATTCGTTTCTCCGCACAACGAATTAAAAGGTAAAATCATATACTCCCTTCTATGTTTTTATCTGGATTAATTGTGATACATACATGAACGCGCGATCCGAGAAACAACGAGACCGGGGACGGGGATAGACCGGGCGGTGGTGGTTGTGAACCACCGGACCGCCGGCGGTCTAGGGATCCCCGCCGGGATCAAGGGCAACCCTCGGCTGGGAGCCGAGGGGGTGGCGATCGAACCTAGGGTTCGATCGCCGGGCACGCATGAAGCCCCGGCTGGACGCCGGGGGCGATCGAGCCCGTGAGCTCGATCGCGGGTGTGCTACGGGGTGACCCGTAGCCGCCTCGTATGTGCTACAGGTTCGCCCGTAGCGGGCGTACGGGGCTGGACGCCCCGCGAGCAGCGAGCCCGTGAGCTCGCTGCAGGGCTGCTACGAGCAGCCCCGGGGATGCCTCGTGCATCCCCAGCGATCGCTACGAGAGCGATCGCGAGCCTCGTGCGGGGGCTCGGCTGGGCGCGCGGGTTCGTCCCGTGCGGTGCTCGGTCGAGCCTCGGGTCGTGCGGTGGTTCGCGGTTGGTTCTCCGGCGACGGGTTTTCGGTCGGGGTTATCGGTTCCGCTAATTTTTTGATACCCCGGGATACCGAATTCCAGCAATTGGTATCAGAGCGTTTGGTTTCGTGTTCATGTATGTGTTCAATTGCGTTCTACCTTGCAGGGATTCCGACTATCATGGTTTAATTAATCGTTAATTATTCGTTTAATTAATTGCTATTTAATTTACCATGATTGTTCGTTTATTAAACTCTCGGACATGTCGAGATTCGTTTTGTGTGGATGAATGCTTGTAATAGTAAAAATTCGGGGGTTGACCGAATTTAGGATTTATTATTACGTTCTATGTTTTCCGGAAAGTGTATAGGGTCGATTTCATGTATAGAATCGATACCGGAATTGTGAATTTATTTCTTGTAATTTATTTACGTTGGATCGATGCCGAGACGACCGCCGGAGAACTCATGAGACGAAGAAGACGAAGAGGACGAAAAACCGGGGGGGTCGATCATCCCCATGATCGATCCCCATGAGGATCGATCGACCCCACGCCCGGGGCTGCCCGCTAGGGTTTCCGGCCACGCCGGCCATCGGTGGTGGTGGCGCGTGGCTAGGGGGCGGCGGCGGTGGTGCCCGGCGGTGGTGGTGGTCGACGGTGGGGGTGGTGCGGGGATCCCCAACCCGTGCTACTCCTAATCCTACCAAGATACTACTTACCTAATTGATTCAAGTTTTCCTATTTTGAGTATTCCTAAGTATGGGAACTCTCATGGAGATAGGAAAAGAATTAATTAATATTATTTATTTCCTTATTCTATTATGGAAGTCTTCTAGAATATTTCAAGTTCTACTTGGAATAGGAATCTAGAGATTTAATAGAATTAGATAGGAAAAGAATTAATATTATTTATTTCCTTATTCTATTATGGAAGTCTTCTAGAATATTTCAAGTTCTACTTGGAATAAGAATCTAGAGATTTAATAGAATTAGATAGGAAAATAATTAATTAGTAAATTAATTTATTTCTATTTGATTATTCCTATTTTATGGGAATTTTCATGGACATGGAAATTAATTAATCTTGGAAAGTAGAAGAGTCCTAATTTATTTTATTTCCTTATTCTATTGTAGAAGTCTTCTAGAATATTCCAAGTTTGACTTGGATAGATTATTCTAGAGATTTAATAGAATTAGATAGGAAAATAAATAAATAAAAATATTAATAATATTTAATTTTATTTTTGATTTATTCGATTGACTTAATTTTCGAATTAAGTATCTTTTGGATTTATTAAAAATAAATAGACTTAAATATTAGGGATTAATATTCTCGTCACATGGAGCATTCAAGAACGAAGACTGAAGACTAGAAGACGCATACGGAGATGGAATAAAGCCATGATAGTCGGAAAATAATTTTCTAGCTTATTTTGACTATGTGATATGTGCTTTATTACTTGTATGCATGCTTATGTGTTTAATTATGCATTAGATAGCGTATCCCTTTGTTATAAAAAGCTAAGTGGGAGAGGGGATGGAAACATTCCCATGGTCTCCATTACTGTTCTCTTGGTGACTCTTATGAACTTTTGAAGTTCATATAGATGTGTCATTGGAGGAGAATTCTTGTAATTCCTCTTACGAGAAACATTGATTAAGTTTATCAAGCAATGCCTAATTTGTCTTTCTGAAACTGACTTCAAGTCGACTCATTCTCACCCCGGGGAGTGGAATGGAGCCAAAGCCACTTGGTCATGTGAATGACACAAATTAGAGGCAGTCGTACCATTCTTTGATAGATGGATCGATTGTCTGCTCGGCTCCCTCATCTAATGAGAGATAGGGTTGTTCGCATGGTGAATCACTGGTTAGAAACTTCGAGTTTCACTTATGATTCTCCGCGTCTTGATTTACGAAAATCGAATGGATCTAATAATTGGGAGTCAATTATAAAAGTCTCTTGGTGTAGTAAACGTCCACACCACGTGGCTTGCTATACTAACGGATTTTGGATTAATTGATGTAGACAGTTGTAAGGAATTGTGAAGAGTTGTGAAGTTATCGTAAACGTCCACACCACGTGGCTTGCGGTGATATAGCAATTCCAAACGATTTACTTTGGTGCTGAGTAATGGTTTACACTTAGATACGCATTATAGTATTCCTCCCCACGAGGTTACGCTATAAGTGATGTATGACCAAAGAAAACCTAATTGCTAAATCATTTGGGTGGGTAAACGTCCACACCACGTGGCTTGCCTTACCTAATGGGATTTTAGATGTGATTAGATTTTAATGATATTATTTGAGGGAGATAATATCGGATATTAAATTGATTGTTTGTTTAAATGTGCTTATAGGTTTAGAGAACAGCTATGAACCCACTTTCTATGATACTCAAGGAGCATAAGCTCACTGGCCCCAACTATATTGATTGGAAGAGAAATTTAGACATTGTCCTAACTTCGGAGGAGTACAAGTTTGTACTCCATGAAGTGTGCCCGGCTGAGCCCACGGCTGCCTCAACTGATGAGGAAAAACTGACATATCGGAAGTGGAAAAAGGCTGATGAAATGGCTAGGTGTTATATTTTGGCTTCCATGTCAAATGTACTCCAAACCCAACATGAGTCGATGGACACTGCCTATGATATGATGTTTAACCTCAAGGAGATGTTTGGGGAGCAAGATCGTGTGGCAAGGCAAGAAGCCATGAGAGTCCTCATGTCGACTACTCAATCTGAAGGAACGCCCGTTGGGGAGCACGTTCTTAAGATGATGAGTATGTTGAATGAACTTGAGGTCCTAGGAGCTTCTATTGATGCTGAGACGCAAGTCGACATCATACTCCAGTCTCTGGCCCCTAGTTTTGAGCAGTTTCGTATGAGCTATAATATGGGTAAACTATCTTATACTCTTGCGCAACTCCTGACTGAACTAAAGGCGGCAGAGGGGATCTACAAGAAGGGCAAGTCTCAAGCGCTTGTAGCTACCAAGTCCAAAGGCTTTAAGCCTGGTGGAGGTAGGGGCAAGAGAAGGAAGCAAGCCCGGAAACCCAGTGGTGTCAAGAGGACTGTACCACGAGTGGGGGCTGCAAAGCCAAAGGGTAAGTGCTTCCGATGCAACAAGATGGGACACTGGAAGTCTGAATGTCCTCTCAAAGGTACGAATTTTCCTTAGTCGTAAAAACATAGTCAGCGGTATTATCTACCAGAATTCTGGTGTGTAGATATGGAACCACTGACGGTATGTGCATTTTTGAATGCAGGGGTTCCAGAAAACCCGGCGACTTAGAGAGGAAGAGTTCGAGTCTACACGGGCAAAGCTGTAGAGGAGGCAGCGGTTGCGGTGGAAGACATTTATCTGCTTTAGTAGTTAAATAGGATTTCATTTCAAAGTTATTGCTTTATGTACCCCTTTATTTTAGAAAGAACGTTTTGTTCTGGATTTCTATTATTAATGAATGGATATTTTATTTCTTTAATCATTGGATGATTTTGATAAGAAATAATGAGATTATCTATTCTGGTACATTAGATAGCAATATGTGAGTGATGAATCCTCAGTCTACCACGATGCAACAAACCGTTCTATAACTTGTTTTACTTGTTAGATATTTCTTTATTAATCATTATACTTGTGAATTCTTATACTTAGTAGTATTTTCAAATAAAGATTCAAATGGTCGAAATTGATTTGATCAATTATAGTTGAAGGAATGGACCTTCCGACCTATAGAATTGAATTTGGAGGATAATACGTCTAAGCAAAACCTTTCTTAAAAAAAAAAAGGGGATAGAATTCAGACAAGTATTGGAAATGATTAGATATGCAGACATATGTGTTTATTAGAAAGGTACGAGAAATTCTCTCAAAGAATACTCGGTAATGGATTAGAATACTTAATGTGCCATAAAAGCAAAGTGTTTTGACTAGTCAATGGACACAAAGCTATTATGGGGAACCATCAAAGTATATCCATTAGGAGCCTGCGACTCGGTCGCGGAGGCCATTACCTATCTGAATAACACATAGCATAATCAAAGATTGGGTTCAATCCCAAAGGGCCGCACCTTACACTAGTGCGCTATAAAGAAATAGAAATCTGATGGTAAAAGGACAAGTTGTTCGGAACTACCTATGTTCTATGGATATTCCTAGATACAACGACATATTGAATATGGTTGTAGGATATCCTAGATGAACGAAGTATTGTGTGTTCTATAGTACTATGAACCAGAGGGACGTCTCGTCTGGTTCATAGAGGAAGACTATTAGATGGACCACAAAGCCTAAAATTGACGTAATACCTTGAAATGAGAAGAAGGACAAAAGACTAGGAACCAGCCAAACCGAGTAGAAGAGCACCACAAATACTGCACCTATTGTTATTACTGTTATACACCGGGACGCCATTGCAGTGGGAGGTTGTTGGACAACCAGAGATGTTCATAAGGCTAGAGGAGTTCGGACTCTGGATCTAGTAAAGATGAAATCGAGCCCTAGCTCTGCATAAGGGCGGTACTAGATCTAAATGTGCCTGCTTGGAACAATAAGAATTATTGTTAAGAGGCTAGATCATTTAGAGTACAAGCTTAGTAAATCCATTTATGGATTGAAATAAAGCTATGAATCGTGGAACTTGCGAATTGATGGATTCATCAAAAGGCATAGACGAAAGGTGTATTGAAGACGTAATGGAAACAAGGTGGTGTTTCTCGGAGATTTTATGTAGATAAAATTTTATCATTGGCAACAATGTAAAAATGCTGTCAGACATAAAATAATGGTTGTCTAAATAAATCGAAATATAAGATTGAGAAGAAGTTAGAACATGTTCTTAAGATCTTGTGATCTAGAGATAAGAACATTGTACTTCTCTTAGATATCTTGTACGATTAAGTTTTGTTTTTAACATGCATACTTCTGAGAAAGGTTATTGCCTTTCAGAGACAGAATATACATCTATCTAAAGGGTATGTGTTCGAACACATGAAAGGAGATAGATGAGGACAAAGCAGTTTCCTATACTTCAAGTATGGAAAGCTTTATAGATGCAATGTTGTAAAACAAGAACCTGATATCAACTATGCGGTTTGCGTAGTGGGAGGATATCAAAGTAATCTGGATAAGGGATGTTCGAATGCTGCAAGAGTACTTTCATAGTACTGGCTTACAGAGCAAGACGAAATCTTCTTAGATCACAGATTCTCAGATCCAAAAATCAGAGAAGGACCAGTGAAAGTCGATATCAGGCTATGTGTTCACTTTTAGAAAGAGGTGGAACCATGAAGTGAAAGAGTGATAAGCGGGACGCTTCTCAGACTCTCTCATAACCGAATAGCAGCCTCAGAGGCAGCGGAAGTTTTGGTTAGGTTCCGGAATAACCTCTTGACTTGGATATGACTCTTAGTTTACCAAAGGCTATTGGATAGCGGTGCACGGTGAACTGGAAGAGGTGATAAGTCAAAAGTGATGATAACACATAGAGCAAGTACCACCTGATACGAGTCATCGTCAGGGAGACGACGTAGTAGTCACCAAGATAACTTCAGAGCGGCAACCTAGATTGCTCACTCACATAGTACTTCTCGGAAGTACACTTTAAAGCACGTGATGAGTATGGGAACCGGGAGTTTGGAGGAAATGACTAGACCTTAGTACAAGTGGGAGATTGTTGGAGTTGTGTACTTAATGTCTAGATTTAAGTAACGGTAAACTCCCGATCATAGCATTTAATCTATTAAATTAATAAACAATTGTTTGCTTTTAATTATCATTAATTAAATATATGCAAATTCATAGTCCTAGATTTTATACGTTGTAGTTAGTATGGTGTTGCATGGGCACACAGAAGATCATACTATCGGTTACTCGTATTTAATCAAACAGTGGCTCACGACCTAGATGGACCCGGACCAATCCATCGGTATAGTCGTTGTGTGAGAGAGAAAATAATTTATCTTAATTATTTTATCACACTTGTACACTTGGTGTATTGAGCGGATCGTTGAGATTCATCGATTAGGATTGCCGGCGATAATCGATTCGAGTCTCAGTGTATTATATTCTTAATCCCCGATATTGTTGCGGGTGTGTATATTTAATATAAGTGACTTTGATTTACCAAAGGAATTAACCGATTTAATTATTGGGTTAATTACCGGTTAAGTTGGGTCACTATATTTTATATATGGCATGCCGTGAATGATTGACCGGACAGTGTATCCCGGAAGGGTTGATAATATCCCCGAGATGAGTTCATAAGGAATTATTGTGTAAACCTCATGAGTGGATTCGTTCCGCACAATAATTAAGGTTGAATGGTACTAGTCTCGGATTCAAGAGATGAATAAATTAATTAGCAATAAATTAATTTTATTCATGGATATTTAAATCTTAAATACACAGAATAAATAATACTACCGGAGAAATATTATTTGATATAATATGGTTTAATATTGGGAGTGCAATTAATTTATATAGTGGAAAATAAATTAATTAATATTAATGGGAGATTAATAGATTTGGGCTTGGGCTCAATTTAATCATTAATATTGGAAGCCCAATATTCCACCTCCTTTAGATCCCCTACGTAGCCTATAAAAGCACTACATGGTCTTCACTTTTTCATAAGACAAGAATATCAATACTTGATAGTTCTAGAGAGTTGAAGAGGATCCATAAGCTTGGAGGATCGTCGCCCACCCGACGTTCAAGCTAGTGCAAGGAATACGTGGGAAGATCGTAAGGTCATCAACTTAGATTCGTTTCTCCGCACAACGAATTAAAAGGTAAAATCATATACTCCCTTCTATGTTTTTATCTGGATTAATTGTGATACATACATGAACGCGCGATCCGAGAAACAACGAGACCGGGGACGGGGATAGACCGGGCGGTGGTGGTTGTGAACCACCGGACCGCCGGCGGTCTAGGGATCCCCGCCGGGATCGAGGGCAACCCTCGGCTGGGAGCCGAGGGGGTGGCGATCGAACCTAGGGTTCGATCGCCGGGCACGCATGAAGCCCCGGCTGGACGCCGGGGGCGATCGAGCCCGTGAGCTCGATCGCGGGTGTGCTACGGGATGACCCGTAGCCGCCTCGTATGTGCTACGGGTTCGCCCGTAGCGGGCGTACGGGGCTGGACGCCCCGCGAGCAGCGAGCCCGTGAGCTCGCTGCAGGGCTGCTACGAGCAGCCCCGGGGATGCCTCGTGCATCCCCAGCGATCGCTACGAGAGCGATCGCGAGCCCCGTGCGGGGGCTCGGCTGGGCGCGCGGGTTCGTCCCGTGCGGTGCTCGGTCGAGCCTCGGGTCGTGCGGTGGTTCGCGGTTGGTTCTCCGACGACGGGTTTTCGGTCGGGGTTATCGGTTCCGCTAATTTTTTGATACCCCGGGATACCGAATTCCAGCATCACCTAGTCTTATGAATATCTCTGGTTGATCCACAACCTCCCACTACAACGGCATTCCGGTGTATAAACAGTAATAACAGTAGGTGCATTTAGTGGTGTACCGCTACTCGGTTCGGCTGGTTCTAAGTCTTTTTATCGTTTTCTCTCATTCCAAAAGTATCACGTCATTTTGGGCTTGTGGTTCATCTAATAGTCTTCCTCTAAGAACCGGGCGTTAGAACTTATAACGTCCTTCTGGTTCATAGTACTATCGAACACACACCTTTTGTTCTTCTAGGATATTCTACAACCACATTTGAATGTGCCGTTGTTTCCAAGAGAACATAGGTAGTTCCGTTTAACTCATGCTTTTACTATTTCTATAAGAGTTCCATTTCTTATTTCCGACACACCAATCCTACAGAGGACTGTATGGTGTAGTCATTTGGGATCCACTCCCAAGCTCTGATCATACATCAGAGTCAATCAATTCTAATACTTGTCCGGATCTTATATCTTATATCCATAAAGGATTGCTTAGTCGTATTATCATCCAAATTAGATTCTTAGGTCGGAAGGTCCACTCCTTCAACTTAATTGATCTTACGAACAATTTTCGACCTTTGAACTTCTTATTTGAATAAATATGACTTAGCATAAGAATCCACAAGTATAAATGATTTAATAAAGAAATCTCTTATTAGTAAAACGAGTTATATATAAAATGGTTCGTTGCATTGTGGTGGACTCAGGATTCATCATTTATATATTGCTAGCTAATGTACCAAAATAGATAATATCATTATTTCTTCTTATAACCATCAAATGATTAAAAGAAATAAAATATCTATTCATTAGAAATCCAGAACAAAGTTCTTTCTAATATGAAAGTACATAAAAGCAATAACCCAAAATGAAATCCTATAAAATGTCCTCCACTGCAACTGCTGCCTCCTCCACAGCATTGCCCATGTAGACTACGATTTCTTCTTCTCTAAGTCGTCGGGTTTCCTGGAACCCTTGCATTTAAAATGCACATACCGTCAGTGGTTCCATATCTACACACCAGGTTCCGGCAGATAATACCACTGACTATGTTTTTACGACTAAAGAAGATTTCGTACTTTCTTTGAGAGGATAGTCAGACTTCCAGTACCCAGACTGTTTGCATCGAGAACTCTTGCCTCATGGCTTTCTCGTCCCATCTCGTGGTCCAAGTAACTTAGGACCACTGGGATTCATTGCTTTCTTTTCCTTTCCCCCGATTTTGCCCTTAGGTTCAAAACCTTTGGCATTGGCTACAAGAGCTTGCGATTTCCGTCTCAACTCGTCCAAAAGGTCAATCATCTCAAAAACGTGTTTAAGCGTTTCCTCGAAGGACTGGCCTTTATGAGTATCATCATCGCTTCTTGTCTAGCCGCCTATGTCAGTAGGCTCGGGAGGACAAAGCTCACTGAGTACAACCTTGCACTCTTTAACAGTTTGGGTAATGTCTAGATCTCTATTCCAATCATTACATTTAGGGACCAGTGAGTTAAAATCCTTATGTATCACATAAAGTGGGTTCAAAGCCATTTCCTAATCTATGAGCACATATAACAACAAACAATCGATTTAATCTCCGATATTATCTCCCTTAAATAATATCATTAAACCACTAATCACCTCTAAAATCCCATCAGATATGGCAAGCCACGTTCGTGTGGACGTTTACCTATCCAAATGATTTAGCAATTAGATTTGCTTCGGTCGTACATCAATTATAGCGTTACTTCGTTGGGAAGAATACTATAAAGCGTACCTAAGTGTAAACCATTACTCAGTATCCAAGAAGATTGTTTGGGACACGTATATTCACCGCAAGCCACGTTCGTGTGGACGTTTACGTTAACATACGCTCCTTCACTCCCTTCTATAACTGTCTACATCAATTAATCCAAGATCCCATTCAGCATAGCAAGCCACGTTTGTGTGGACGTTTACTACACCAAAAGATCTTTATAATTGACATCCAATTACTTGAATCATTTAATCTTGTAAATCAAGACGCGGAGAATCATAAGTGAAACTCGAAGTTTCTAACCAGTGATTCACCATGCGAATGACCCTATCTCTCATCGAATGAGGGAGCCGAGCAGACAATCGATCTAGTCATCAAATGACACGAAAGTCTCTAATTTGTGTCATCCACATGACCAAGTGGCTTTGGCTCCATTCCACTCCCCGGGGTGAGAATGAGTCGACTTGAAATCAGTTTCAGAAAGACAAATTAGGCATTGTTTGATAAACTTAATTAATGTTTCTCGTAAAAGGAATTACAAGAATTCTCCTCCAATGACTTGTCTATACGAACTTCGAAAGTACATAAAAGTCACCAAGAGAACAACAATGGAGACCATGGCAATGTTTCCATTCCCTCTCCCACTTAGCTTTTTAAAATAAAGGGATACGCTATCTAATGCATAATTAAATACACATAAGCATAATAACAAACATACATTTCATGCAAGTACGTTCACAAATAATCAAATAATTACTCAAGCAAAATTATTTCTCGACTATTCGTACCTTGATGAATTCCAGCATGCTTGTCTTGAGTCTTCATTCTACGTCTTGAATACTTTGCCGAGCGACTATTAAAATTCTTTGATTCTCATATTTAATTTTACTCCAATTAAATAAAATCAATTCCATTGATTTCTATATTTAATTCTATTTTAAATAAAATCCAAGATTTTCCAATTCAAAATAAATTTTGAATTAATCTATTGATTTTAAATAAAATACTTAAATTAAATAAAATCAATTTTATTAAAATCCATTGATTTCCATATTTAATTATATTCTAAATAAAATCCAAGATTTTCCAATCCAAAATAAATTTTGAATTAATCTAATGATTTTAAATAAAATACTTAAATTAAATAAAATCAATATTATTAAAATCCATTGATTTCCATATTTATTTCTATTCTAAATAAAATCCAAGATTTTCCAATTCAAAATAAATTTTGAATTAATCTAATGATTTTAAATAAAGTACTTAAATTAAATAAAATCAATATTTTAATAATTTCTCAATCCTATTTAGATTAGATCTCAAGAATCCTAATCAAAATCGAATTTTGATTCTTCTTAAGACTTCTAATCCAAGTAAGTATAGGATATCTAGAGAAACTAGGATTTTCTTTCCTAATTTAACTCTCCATCTAATTCCATTATTTAATTCCATAATTAAGAAAACTAATCCAAATAGAATTTGAATTAATTCCAAAATTAAATTAAAAAAAATTAGAAAGATTAAATTATTTCCGGAAAGATCGGATTTACCGGGAGAACCGAAAACAATTTCGGTCATCCCAATCGAACCCATGTGCACTGAGTTGGTTCCATGCATTCCTCATGCATACCAATTCGCACATGCATGCCCGTGTAACCACACAGCACCATGCCATGCCATCAAAAGTACCCACGCATGTAGACTAAGCCATGCACCCACATGCATCCAAGAATTAATTCTCGCAAGTGGACAAAGCCATGCACCCACATGCGCAAGCCAGGTAATTTGCAATTACACAGCAACGTCTTCTTCAGCGGGTTCTGGTCGATCGTCTTCTTCGGCGAGACTTGTGTACGAGTCTGGTCGATTTCCGGCATGGTGTCTCCTCTGACGGATCATGCCATCGACCTCGACACAGCAGCAGCCCGCACACGAGCCGAAGCCAAAGCCGCGACCAACGAGCCGCCGCGCGTAGCGGCTGAACCGCTCGGCCTCTTGGCAGCGGTCGACCTCCGGCGACCACCACCACTGGTGGTTGATGCCGTCGACCTCCAGCCGCCATACAGCCCGGTCCCGCTACAAACCCTCGTCCGATCGATCCGGTTCGATTTCCGAAAAACTTCGATTTTTTAATATATTTTTCCGTCGATTTTTAATTTAATAAAAATTCACAAGATTCATACGAGAGAGAATACAAAGACGTAGAACAATATAGCACAATAATTTAACAAATTAAATTAATCTATGGCCATATATATCGAGAATCGATTATCGAAACAATTAACGAAAAAGGTAACCGTACGCTCTGATACCAATTGTTGGAATTCGATATCCCGGGTTATTAAAATTTGCGGAAACCAATAACCCGATCAAACCCTTCGCCGGAGATCACATAAACGCCGACTCATCCGCCGGAGTCTAGCCTTTGGAGACCACGCACCCGAAGGCACGCGGCCCGCCCCCAGCCGAACCCCCGCGAGACGGGGTTCACGCGATCGAAGATCGCGTTCGATCTTCGCGATCGATGGGGCTGCCCAGCAGCCCCCCGCGGCGAGTCCGGCGACTCGCCGCTGCCTGGAGGAGCCCCGCCTTCACGGCGGGTGGGGTGCGGCACCAGCCCGCGCCCCCAGCGATCGATCCTTGGATCGATCGCAAGCCCTCGGCCCAGCCGAGGGTTCTTTCCTCCGCGCGCCGCGAACCCTAGTTCGGGCGATCGCCCGTGGTCCGGTGGCTTCGCCACCACCACGCGATCGTCCGTCTAATCCGGGTTCGAACTTTTGGATCTTTGTTCTTCGATAATTGATTCAATAAAACAAGAATTAAATAGCAATTATTTAATTCACCTTTCGATTCGTTGTGCGGAGAAACGAGATCTTATGATGACCTTGAGATATTCCCACGTATTCCTTGCACTAGCCCGGACGTCGTGTGGGCGATGATCTACCGAACTCCATGGATCTCCCTCTCTACTTTCTCTCTCTAGAATTGTGTTCTTCAAGTTATGAGAATAGAGAAGACCATGTAGTGCTTTTATAGGCTACGTAGGGGATCTTAAGGAGGTGGAATATTGGGCTTCCAATAATAGTGATTAAATTGAGCCCAAGCCCAAATCTATTAATCCTTACTATTATTAATTAATTTATTTTCCACTATATAAATTAATTGCACTCCCAATATTAAACCATATTATATCAAATAATATTTCTCCGGTAGTATTATTTATTCCGTGTATTTAAGATATAAATATCCATGAATAAAATTAATTTATTGCTAATTAATTTATTCATCTCTTATATCCGAGAATAGTACCATTCAACCTTAATTATTATGCGGAACAAATCCACCTGCAGGGTTTACATAATAATTCCTTATGAACTCATCTCGGGGATATTATCAACCCTTACGGGATACACTTTCCCGTCAAGTATTCACGGCATGCATATATAAAATATAGCGACCCAACTTAACCGGTAATTAACCCAATAATTAAATCGGTTAATTCCTTTGGAAAATCAAAGTCACTAATATTAAATATACACACCCGCAATAGTATCGGGGATTAAGAATAAAATACACTGAGACTTAAATCGATTATCGCCGGCAATCCTAATCGATAAATCTCAAACGATCCGCTCAATACACCAAGTGTACAAGTGTGATAAAATAATCAAGATAGATTATTTTCTCTCTCACACAACGACTATACCGATGGATTGGTCCGTGTCCATCTAGGTCGTGAGCAACTGTTCGATTAAATACGAGTAACCGATAGTATGATCTTCTGTGTGTCCATACAACACCATACTAACTACAACGTATAAAATCCAGGACTATAATTTGCATATATTTAATTATAAATAATTAAACGTAAATAATTGTTTATTTAATTAAATAGATTAATGGCAATGGATCGTGAGTTTCCGTTACTTAAATCTAGACATTAAGTACACAACTCCAACAATAGTAGCCATGTATCCTTGCTTCCCGATGAGTTAGAGTCCTGCATACAAAAATAGGTCAAGCGTTAGCACGGAAAACTATTGGCTTGGAATATTGCCTCCCCGGCAACGGCGCCAATTTTGACGCTACCGTCGTGGAGTAGCGCAAAATAATATTTATAGTTCCTAAACTATTCACTAGCACAAGTACTAGTAGCAAGTATAGGGTCGATCCCACGAGGAGGCGATTTAGCTTATAGTTTTCCCGGCTTTGAATGCTCAATTGGGTTGTCACGTTTGAAAAGGTTTTGTTTTGGAGAGCAGTTGGGCACTGCCGAACCGTGGTCACCGTGTTGACTTGACTGGAAAATAACAAATAATTTAAACAGAAACAAAGCTAGCATGCAACCTAATTAATAGACTGAGCAATTAACAGACTCGACTAAGGAAATAAGATGAAACAAATAAAGACTAAAGTATCCAGACATTGACTCCCCTGACTTCCCCCTTGACCTATGTGCTGCCGATCATCGGTACGTATATCATTTTGCTAACAGTTTTGTCTTACAGTTATAGATCCCAAGTATTAACATCCCTATAATGTCACGCATATTAATACCCCGAACCCTTATTCGCTCTTATGTTTAAGTCCTATTGGATCTCTCTCAATAGGTCTCCTGACGTTGACCAATTCGACACTATGTGACCGCATGAGTCTAAGTTGATCAAGTCGCCTTCATCCTCCAAGCAAACCCGGAATGGCCAATAGCATGCCTGGACAGACCCAAGTCATACGACCACATCTCCAGCAACATGTTGTACTTAGCGGACGCCCAGTCTCCCGGTCGCGTTGATCCACGTACTCCTGTGTTAGGCAAGTCGGGGTTCCCACTGGTCACTGTAGGATTGCCCAAGTCCCTAACATGCTTAAGTTACTACCCTGTTGAATCGGGAACAAAACTCAGCTAGTTGCTGTCATCAATAAGCCTCCCGGCACGATCACGTCTTAGGGTTGGTCAGGTTCTGTCTTTGCCCAGATACAAACAGATTAGCTACTTGACATAATTAAAACAGAAAATAAAATAGAAGAATTAAGACGAACTATATTATGCATTGAAACGGGAAATTGTTCAAAGGGAAATAAAAACAAAGTACGAAATCAAAAGCATAAAAACATAAAGATTGTTTTTGGCCCGAAGGCTTAACAGAAAATAAACGCCGGCGAGTTTGGTTGCTCACGCGGCCGCCTTCTTCTTCGCTGGACAGGTAGGGTTTCGATCCGACGTCTTCGCTGCTCATGTGTTGTCTTCTTTCTTCATCAGTCACTCTCTTTTATAGACGGGCTTCAGATGATGAGAGACGTGGGGGAAAATACCTCCAAGTGCGGACGAGAGTCCTACTTGGGTTGGAGTTTGAATCTGGCCGCCTTTGAAGACTCCGCAAATTCCAGGACTCCTGGTACACCGACTGCCCAACGTTCCGTCTCCGTCAATGTTAGTGCTTGCCCATGTACTTCCTTCTCTGACTGATTGAGGTAGCGGACCATGTGCGGTACTTGGTCGGACTCAAGTCTTGCTCCACCTGCTGACGTCCTGGTTGCTTGCTCAACTCTGCTGGACCCTTTTCGTCAGTCTGGCTTGCTCAACGAGTGCTCTTGACCATGGAAGGTGATTTCTTTGCCTCTTTCACACAGTGCGCTCCTCTTTCCACTCCTTTGCCTGCCCACTTGCAAAACTTGCCCAAGTACCCAAACGTGCCCTCCCAGACACAAATAAAGTAAAAACAAACTAAGGACTCGATTTACTTGACTCTAAAAACCTAAAAATGAGCCAAAAATATGGCTCATCACACGCACACACTTTACTTCGCTTGTCCTCAAGCGTGTACGGTGACTTGCCTGCTCAAGAAGAAAACAAACAGGGGGGTAGAGAGTTGATCAAGTGAACAGATGGTCAAAATCATAGTCAATGGAATGCATAAAAAACGGTCAAGAGTTTGCAACAGGATTTTGGGATTCTCACTAAGTGTTTCTCTCTATATAGTGGATGGGTAGTGTTTCGCTCAATGCTGTTTTAAAAGAAGTTCTGCTTTGGGCTTGACCAAGTTCTATCCTGTGACATTTTCAATTGAGTTGGGCAATATCATTAGGGCTTTCTAGGGTGACTGTATAGGCTGTCTTGGGCAATGCCCAGAATTGATCTTAAGTAGGACATGCATTTTACTTAGCAACTTTCCTCCTAATTTCTTCTCTCTCTTACGGGCCTTAGCACACCCTTTTATTCGTGGATCTATTTTTTTCTTTTTCTTTGTTTTTCTCTTTTTTTTTTCTTTTTTCTTTCTTTTTTTTTCTTTTTCTAGAGAAGACTTTGCCCTGACTTGCTCTTTTTTGAGCATATATGCAGGTTGGGTCAGGGCAGTGGGAGTTTTCCCCCAGGTGATCAAGAAATATTGGCTCGGCTCAAGGGGCTAACAAAGGTCTTCTTTTATTTATAATGCAGAAGGAAAATGCCTAAATCATTTACTACTTAACTCAATTTTCAAATAATCACAATGGTCAGAACTTGGGCAAGCTTCAGCATTACAAACTTTTTAAACAGCTACTCTCATGAAAGAAATTTAACACACAGATGTAGGCTCAAATCCTCACAGCTTACCTAGTTGCAATTCCATCTTCCCTAATATTTTTCATGCATAGACTATTAATTTTGAAAACTGTTCAAGTTGATCAAGGTATTTATCAAGCATGCGACTCGATCAAACTATGGGGTTGCTCTTGCCGTTCCCCCACTCACACACTTTGCCTCTAGCAAAGTGTGCAAACAGTAATAAGTTGGGCAAGCATCTCCCCTGACTCCGACTCCAACGATGTTGGCGCACCTTCCCACATACACACTTTGCCTTGGGCAAAGTGTGCAAATAGAGAGATCGACCCCATCAGACATGAGTCGGGCAGACTTAAGACCAAAATAAAAAAACAAAAATAAAAAAAAACCTAATCTACTAAAAACAAAGGGAGGGTAAATTTAGGGTTTGGGTTCAGGTGGGTACCTGAAACCAATGTGGACGAAGTAGGCAAGTAGGGCAGCGTGCATCTCTTCCTGCTTCTCTCCAATCCGGTCCTGCTTCTCCTCGAGGACATCCAGTTGCTCAAGGATCTCCTCCTTCTGCGACTCGACCCTCACACTTGGTCGACTCACAGGCTCGGTCTTCACTTTCGCCTTGGCTGCCTGTGCCAAGGCCTTCACTTCCTCTGGGTTTCTGAACACCCAGTCCTTTCCATTATCTCTGATATCAGCAATCCGATTAAAACATGCGTGGTCAAACTTTTCCTCGGGCATGATGGAGTTATATTCTAAATGTCTAGTTTAGTGACAATATGAAACTCCTTATCTGTGTTTTTACATTATCTGTTGGAGTTGTGTACTTAATGTCTAGATTTAAGTAACGGAAGCTCACGATCCATTGCCACTAATCTATTTAATAAATAAACAATTGTTTGCATTTATTTAAATATATGCAAATCATAGTCCTGGATTTTATACGTTGTAGTTAGTATGGTGTGTCGGGCCCCACACAGAAGATCATACTATCGGTTACTCGTATTTAATCAAACAGTAGCTCACGACCTAGATGGACACGGACCAATCCATCGGTATAGTCGTTGTGTGAGAGAGAAAATAATTTGTCTTAATTATTTTATCACACTTGTACACTTGGTGTATTGAGCGGATCGTTGAGATTCATCGATTAGGATTGCCGGCGATAATCGATTCGAGTCTCAGTGTATTTTATTCTTAATCCCTGAAACTATTGCGGGTGTGTATATTTAATATAAGTGACTTTGATTTACCAAATGAATTAACCGATTTAATTATTGGGTTAATTACCGGTTAAGTTGGGTCACTATATTTTATATATGACATGCCGTGAATACTTGACGGGAAAGTGTATCCCGGAAGGGTTGATAATATCCCCGAGATGAGTTCATAAGGAATTATTATGTAAACCCTGCAGGTGGATTTAATCCGCATAATAATTAAGGTTGAATGGTACTAGTCTCGGATATAAGAGATGAATAAATTAATTAGCAATAAATTAATTTTATTCATGGATATTTATATCTTAAATACACGGAATAAATAATACTACCGGAGAAATATTATTTGATATAATATGGTTTAATATTGGGAGTGCAATTAATTTTATATAGTGGAAAATAGAATTAATTAATAATAGTAAGGATTAATGGATTTGGGCTTGGGCTCAATTTAATCACTATTATTGGAAGCCCAATATTCCACCTCCTTAAGATCCCTTACGTAGCCTATAAAAGCACTACATGGTCTTCACAATTAGACAAGACAAGATAATCATACTTGATTAGTCTAGAGAGTTCGTGAAGGAGATCCATGGAGTTCGGTAGATCGTCGCCCACACGACGTCCGGGCTAGTGGAAGGAATACGTGGGAAGATCTCAAGGTCATCAAAATTGAGTTCTACGTTTCTCCGAACAACGAGAACGAGGTAAATCGTAAAACCCTCTTTATGATTTTATCGTTTAATTATCGTAAAAATATCGTGAACCAAGATCCGATGAACAACCCTAATCAGGGTGTGGAGCGATGTGGAGCAGCGACTGCTCCACACGACTGCTCCACACGTGTATTGATCGACCGATGTGGAGCACCGACTGCTCCACATATCGATTGCTCCACACGGGATGTGGAGCGCTGTTCGCACGGCACTGCTCCACACGGGATGTGGAGCGCTGTTCGCACGGCGCTGCTCCACACGGGGTGTGGAGCGCTGTTCGTACGGGCTGCTCCACACGGGGTGTGGAGCGCTGATTATGGGTTGCTCCACATGAGATGTGGAGCGATTGTTCATGGATGCTCCACATGGGATGTGGAGCGGTTCCTCTATGCGTGTTGCTCCACATGGGATGTGGAACACTGCTCCATATGGGACTGCTCCACACGTCCGCCCCAGATGTGGAGCGCTTTCTCCACGGGGTCGGTCCAGCTGTGGAGCGCGGGATTTCGATTGGGTTGTCGGTTCCGCAATTTTGACAATCCGGATATTCGATCTCCAAAGGATTTCGGTCGGAATTAATTAGATAATTTATTTATTTAAATTTATTAATTCCGGGATATCGATTTCCAACAATTGGTATCAGAGCGTTGGTTTTAGTTCATGGTATTTTTCGATAAATTGTTCTACCTTGCAGGGTTTCCGATTATTATGGCTAGATTTAATTTTGTTAATTAATGTCATAATAATGTTCTTGATTATTAAACTCTCGGTGATGTCAATATTTGTTCTTGTGTGGTGAATGCTTGTTCTTATTTTTCCGGAAATTGTATGAGGTTGATTTCATGTAGAGAATCGATACCGGAGAACGTAGTAATAAATTTGTAATTTATTTACGTTGGATCGATGACGAAAGGACCGCCGGAAAAGTGTGACGGAGGAGACGAAGAGAGGGAGGACCGGGGATCGATCACGAGGATCGATCCCATGAGGATCGATCGCCCGGGCTGCCCTAGGGCTCTCGGCCACGCCGGCCACCAAGGGTGGTGGCGCGTGAGCCTTGGCCGGCGGTGGTAGTGGCGGTCGATGGTGGGGATGGCGTGGGGATCCCCAACCCATGCTATTCCTACCAAGATCCAACTTTCCTAATTGATTCGGTTTTCCTATTTTGAGTATTCCTAGTTATGGGAATTCTCATGGAAATAGGAAAAGAATTAATTGGAATTAATTTATTTCCTTATTCTATTATGGAAGTCTTCTAGAATATTCTAAGTTCTACTTGGAATAGGATTCTAGAGATTTAATGGAATTAGAAAGGAAAATAATTAATTATTAAATTAATTTATTTCCTAATTGATTATTCCTATTTTATGAGAATTTTCATGGACATGGAAATTAATTAATTTTGGAAAGTAGAAGAGTCCTTAATTAATTTTTCCTATTTAATTATTCCTTTATGGAATTTTTTATGGATTAGGAAAAGAATTAATTTGGAAGGATTAAGAGTCCTAAATTATTTTATTTCCTTATTTCATTATAGAAGTCTTCTAGAATATTCCAAGTGGGTCTTGGATAGATTATTCTAGAGATTTAATGAAGTAGAAAGGGAAAATAAAATAATAAAAATATTAATAATATTTAATTTTATTTTTGATATATTCGATTGACTTAATTTTCGAATTAAGTAACTTTTGGATTAATTGAAAATAAATATATTTAAATATTGGAATTAATATTCCCGTCACATGGAGCATTCAAGAACGAAGACTAAAGACTAGAAGATGCGTACGGAGATGCGATAAAGCCATAATAGTCGGAAAATAATATTCTAGTATTATTTTGATTATGTGATAATATTCTATGTGCTTTATTTCATGTATGCATGCTTGTGTGTATTTAATTATGCATTAGATAGCGTATCCCTTTATTGTAAAAAGCTAAGTGGGAGAGGGTATGGAAACATATCCATGGTCTCCATTGCTGTTCTCTTGGTGACTTTTATGGTCTTTTGAAGTTCGTATAGACAAGTCATTGGAGGAGAATTCTTGTAATTCCTCTTACGAGAAACATTGATTAAGTCTATCAAACAATGCCTAATTTGTCTTTCCAAAACTGACTTCAAGTCGACTCATTCTCACCCCGGGGAGTGGAATGGAGCCAAAGCCACTTGGTCATGTCGAGGACACATATTAGAGGCAGTCGTACCATCTTTTGAAGGTGGATCGATTGTCTGCTCGGCTCCCTCATTTTATGAGAGATAGGGTTGTTCGCATGGTGAATCACTGGTTAGAAACTTTGAGTTTTACTTATGATTCTCCGCGTCTTGATTTACAAGATTAAATGATTCAAGTAATTGGGAGTCAATTGTAAAAATCTTTTGGTGTAGTAAACGTCCACACTATCGTGGCTTGCTACATTGAATGGGATTTTGGAACGATTGATGTAGACAGTTATAGAAGGGAGTAAAGGAGCGTATGTTAACGTAAACGTCCACACTATCGTGGCTTGCGGTGAATATGCGTATCCCAAACAAACTTCTTAGATACTGAGTAATGGTTTACACTTAGGTACGCTTCTTAGTATTCTTCCCATCGAAGTAACGCTAATGATGATGTACGACCGAAGGAAATCTAATTGCTAAATCATTTGGATAGGTAAACGTCCACACTATCGTGGCTTGCCATATCTGATGGGATTTTAGATGTGATTAGTGGTTTAATGATATTATTTAAGGGAGATAATATCGGAGATTAAATCGATTGTTTGTTGTTATATGTGCTCATAGATTAGGAAATGGCTTTGAACCCACTTTCTGTGATACCTAAGGATTATTTAAACTCACTGGTCCCTAAATGTAATGATTGGAATAGAGATCTAGACATTACCCAAACTGTTGAAGAGTACAAGGTTGTACTAAATGAGCTTTGTCCTCCCGAGCCTATTGACATAGGCGGCTAGACAAGAAGCGATGAGGATACTCATAAAGGCCAGTCATTCGAGGAAACGCTTAAACACGTTTTTGAGATGATTGACCTTTTGGACGAGTTGAGACGGAAATCGCAAGCTCTTGTAGCCAATGCCAAAGGTTTCGAACCTAAGGGCAAAATCGGGGGAAAGGAAAAGCAAGCAAAGAATCCCAGTGGTCCTAAGTTGCTTAGACCACGAGATGGGACGAGAAAGCCATGAGGCAAGTATTCTCGATGCAAACAGTCTGGGTACTGGAAGTCTGATTATCCTCTCAAAGAAAGTACGAAATTCTTCTTTAGTCGTAAAACATAGTCAGTGGTATTATCTACCGGAACCTGGTGTGTAGATATGGAACCACTGACGGTATGTGCATTTTAAATGCAAAGGTTCCAGGAAACCTAACGACTTGGAAAAGAAGAAATCGTAGTCTACATGGGCAATGCTGTAGAGGAGGCAGCAGTTGCAGTGGAGGACATTTTATAGGATTTCATTTTGAGTTATTGCTTTTATGTACCTTTAGAAAGAACTTTGTTTTGGATTTCTAATAAATGGATATTTTATTTCTTTTAATCATTGATGGTTATAAGAAGAAATAATGATATTATCTATTTTGGTACATTAGCTAGCAATATATAAATGATGAATCCTGAGTCCACCACGATGCAACAACCGTAGTATGAAACTCGTTTTACTAATAAGAGATTTCTTTATCAGTTATACTTGTGGATTATTATGCTGAGTCATGTTTATTCAAATAAGAAGTTCAAGGGTCGAAAATTGATTTTTTGATCAATTAAGTTGAAGGAGTGGACCTTCCGACCTAAGAATCTAATTTGGAAGATAATATGACTAAGCAATCCTTTATGGATATAAGATGTAAGATCCGGACAAGTATAAGAATTGATTGACTCTGATGTATGCAGACCTATGCCTACTCAGACAATAAGGTACGAGTACTTCATTTTATGATTACTCGAAAAATGGATTAGAATACCTGATGTGCCACAAAAGCAAGTGTTTTGACAAGTCAATGGACACTAAGCAATTGTGGAGAACCATCAAGGTATATCCATTTGTAGCCTGCGATTTGATCGTGGAGGCAAGTACCTGTCTGAGGAATGCATGGCATACTGATCAGAGATTGGGATTTGATCCCAAATGACTACACCATACACTTTTGTGTAAGAAATGGTGTGTCGTAAATAAGAAATGGAACTCTTATAGAGATAGTAAAAGATGAGTTATACGGAACTACCTGTGTTCTAAGGATATGTCTGGAAACAACGGCGCATTCAAATGCGGTTGTAGAATATCCTAGAAGAACAAAAGATGTGTGTTCAATAGTACTATGAACCAGAAGGACGTTATAAGTTCTAACGCCCGGTTCTTAGAGAAAGACTATATAATGAACCACAAGACCAATGTGACGTAATACTTTGAAATGAGAGAGAAAGATTAAGACTTAGAACCAGCCGAACCGAGTAGCGGTACACCACTAACTGCACCTACTGTTATTACTGTTTATACACCGGAATGCCGTTGTAGTGGGAGGTTGTGGGACAACCGGAGATATTCATAAGACTAGGAGAGTCTTCGAACTCTGGACCTAGTATACATGAAATCGATCCCTAGATCTACATGAAGGCCGTACTAGATCTAAATGTGCCTTCTTGGAGAGCAATAAGGATTATTGCTAAGAGGCGAGATCATTTAGAGTACAAGCTTAGTTGATCCATTTATGGATTGAAACAAAGCATTGAGTTCGTGGTACTTGCAAATTGATGAGATAGTCCATTTTATGGATTCATCAAAAGCATAGACGAATTGTGTATATTGGAAACGTGATGGAAAACAAGGTGGTGTTTCTCGGAGGTTTTATGTAGATGACACTCTTATCATTGGCAACAATGTAAAGATGTTATCAGACATAAAATGATGGTTGTCTAGATGAATCATTATGAAAGATAAAGGAAGAAGTTGGACATGTTCTTGAGATCTTGGATCTCTAGAAAGAACATTGTACTTCTCCTGGACATCTTACATAAATGATTATGGTTCGTTTTAAACATGCAAGATTCCGAGAAAGGTTCGTTACCTTTCAGAGACGGAATGCATCTATCTAAGGATATGTGTTTTGGAACACAAAAGGAGATAGAAGCAATGAAAGCAGTTTCCTACACTTTGAGTGTGGAAAGCTTAATAAATGCATTGTTGAAAACAAGAACCTGATATCGGCTATGCGGTTAGCATAGTGGGAGGATATCAAGGTAATCCTGGAAAGGAATATTCGACTGTCGTAAAAGTACTTTCGAAGTACTGTTCTAGACTACGAAGCAGACGAGTTTTTCCTTTGGATTACATTCTCTTAGATTTCTAATCGAATGAGGACCGGTGTAAGTCGATATCAGGCTATGTGTTTCACTATTGAAGGAGAAGGAGTTTTAACATGGAAGAGTGATAAGCACGATGCTTTTCGGACTCTGCCATGGGTAACCAAATAGCGGCCTCAGAGGCAGCGGAAGTTTTGGTATAACTCCGGGATAATCTCTGGGACTTAGATGTGATTCTTAATTTGCCAAAGGCTATGTAAATAGCGGTGCAATGGCAAATGGTAAGAAATCACTAGTCCATAAGTGTAAGATAACACATAGTGCAAGTACCACCTGATACGAGTCATCGTCAAGGGAGACGACGCTGTAGTCACCAAGATAACTTCAGAGCGGCAACCTAGAGTGCTCATTCACATAGTACTTCTTGGAAGTACAACTTAAGCACGTGATGAGTATGGAAGTCGGGAGTTTGGAGGAAATGACTAGACCTTAGTACAAGTGGGAGATTGTTGGAGTTGTGTACTTAATGTATAGATTTAAGTAACGGAAGCTCACGATCCATTGCCACTAATCTATTTAATAAATAAACAATTGTTTATTTAAATCATTGAGTTGATCCATTTATGGATTGAAAATGAAATCCTATAAAATGAAATCCTATAAAATGTCCTCCACTGCAACTGTTGCCTCCTCTACAGCATTGCCCATGTAGACTACGATTTCTTCTTTTCTAAGTCCTCGGGTTTCCTGGAACCCTTGCATTTAAAAATGCACATACCGTCAGTGGTTCCATATCTACACACCAGGTTCCGGTAGATAATACCACTGACTATGTTTTACGACTAAAGAAAAATTCGTACTTTCTTTGAGAGGATAATCAGACTTCCAGTACCCAGACTGTTTGCATCGAGAATGCTTGCCTCCGGGCTTTCTCGTCCCATCTCGTGGTCCAAGACACTTAGGACCACTGGGTTTCTTTGCTTGCTTTTCCTTTCCCCCGATTTTGCCCTTAGGTTCAAAACCTTTGGCATTGGCTACAAGAGCTTGCGATTTCCGACTCAACTCGTCTAAAAAGTCAATCATCTCAAAAACGTTTTTAAGCGTTTCCTCGAAGCGACTGGCCTTTATGAGTATCCTCATCGCTTCTTGTCTAGCCGCCTATGTCATGTCTAAACACCTTGAGTTTGAACATGATACCATAATCAGTGGTTATTGCAAAAGCATTTTCCCACTCCTTAAAATCAGTCCTTTCCTCATAAGTTAAGACATTTGTAGGCTCGGGAGGACAAAGCTTACTGAGTACAAACTTGTACTCTTTAACAGTTTGGGTAATGTCTAGATCTCTATTCCAATCATTACATTTAGGGACCAGTGAGTTTAAATTCCTCAAGTATCACATAAAGTGGGTTCAAAGCCATATCCTAATCTATGAGCACATATAACAACAAACAATCGATTTAATCTCCGATATTATCTCCCTCAAATAATATCATTAAACCACTAATCACATCTAAAATCCCATCAGGTAAGGCAAGCCACGAGGTGTGGACGTTTACCCACCCAAATGATTTAGCAATTAGATTTCCTTCGGTCATACATCACTTATAGCGTAACCTCGTGGGGAGGAATACTATAAGGCGTATCTAAGTGTAAACCATTACTCAGCAACAAAGTAAATCGCTTGGAATTGCTACATCACCGCAAGCCACGTGGTGTGGACGTTTACGACAACTTCACAACTCTTCACAATTTCTTACAACTGTCTACATCAATTAATCCAAAATCCGTCAGCATAGCAAGCCACGTGGTGTGGACGTTTACTACACTAAGAGATTTTTATAATTGACTCCCAATTACTTGATCCATTCAATCTTGTAAATCAAGACGCGGAGAATCATAAGTGAAACTCGATGTTTCTTACCAGTGATTCACCATGCGAACGACCCTATCTCTCATAAAATGAGGGAGCCGAGCAGACAATCGATCCACCTTCAAAAGATGGTACGACTGCCTCTAATTTGTGTCCTCGACATGACCAAGTGGCTTTGGCTCCATTCCACTCCCCGGGGTGAGAATGAGTCGACTTGAAGTCAGTTTTGGAAAGACAAATTAGGCATTGTTTGATAGACTTAATCAATGTTTCTCGTAAAAGGAATTACAAGAATTCTCCTCCAATGGCTTATCTATATGAACTTCGAAAGTTCATAAAAGTCACCAAGAGAACAGCAATGGAGACCATGGATATGTTTCCATACCCTCTCCCACTTAGCTTTTTATAATAAAGGGATACGCTATCTAATGCATAATTAAATACACATAAGCATGCATACATGAAATAAAGCACATAGAATATTATCACATAATCAAAATAATACTATAATATTATTTTCCGACTATTATGGCTTTATCGCATCTCCGTACGCATCTTCTAGTCTTCAGTCTTCGTTCTTGAATGCTCCATGTGACGGGAATATTAATTCCAATATTTAAATCTATTTATTTTCAATTAATCCAAAAGTTACTTAATTCGAAAATTAAGTCAATCGAATATATCAAAAATAAAATTAAATATTATTAATATTTTTATTTATTTATTTTCCTATCTAATTCTATTAAATCTCTATAATAATCTATCCAAGACCCACTTGGAATATTCTAGAAGACTTCCATAATAGAATAAGGAAATAAAATAAATTAGGACTCTTAATCCTTCCAAATTAATTCCTTTCCTAATCTATTAAAAATTCCATAAAGGAATAATTAAATAGGAAAAATTAATTAAGGATTCTTCTACTTTCCAAAATTAATTAATTTCCATGTCCATGAAAATTCCCATAAAATAGGAATAATCAAATAGGAAATAAATTAATTCAATAATTAATTATTTTCCTTTCTAATTCCATTAAATCTCTAGAATCCTATTCCAAGTAGAACTTAGAATATTCTAGAAGACTTCCACAATAGAATAAGGAAATAAATTAATTCCAATTAATTCTTTTCCTAATCCATGAGAGTTTCCATAAAGAAAAATACTCAATAAGGAAAAACCGAATTAATTCTAAATTTATTCCTTCCTTATCCATGAAAATTCCCATAAAATAGGAATAATCAATAAGGAAATAAATTTATTCTAAATTTATTCTTTTTCTTATTCCATGAGAGTTCCTAAGAATAGGAATACTCAAAATAGGAAAACCGAATAATTTAGGAAAGTAAATCTCGGTAGGAGTAGCACGAGATCACGAGGACCCCGCGCCACCACTACCATCGACCGGCCACCGGAGAGGGCAACCGCCGCCACCACTCAGCCGGCCGGCCACCACCAAGCCGGCGGCAGCCCCAGCCGAGGGGTGCAATCGCCGCCCCTCTCCCTTGCCATCGATCTCACGGGGATCGATCTCCATGATCGATCCTCGAGCCCTTCGTCTTCTTCGTCACACGTCTTCTCCGGCGGTCGTTTCGGCATCGATCCAATGTAAATAAATTACAATAATTTAAATACAATTATCCGGTATCGATTCTATACATGAAATCGACCCTATACAATTTCCGGAAAAAGTAGAACGTAATAATAAATCCTAAATTCGGTCAACCCCCGAATTTTTACTATTACAAGCATTCACCACACATAAAACGAATCTCGACATGTCCGAGAGTTTAATCAAAAACATATTATGACAATAATTAACGAATAAATTATATCTAGCCATAATAGTCGGAAACCCTGCAAGGTAGAACAATTTTATCGAAAATACCGCGAACGTAAACCACGCTCTGATACCAATTGTTGGAATTCGATATCCCGGGCTATTAAAATTTGCGGAAACCATAGCCCGATCAAAAACCATTCGCCGGACATCACATGAACGCCGATGAACGCGCCGGAGCACGAGCCGAACGCACGACACGGCCGAAGCCGCGCGCACGCCCAGCCCGAGCCCCCGTCCGCGGGACTCATGCGATCGAAGGATCGATCGCGTCGTGCGATCGATCGAATGGGGCTGCAGCGGCAGCCCCGCGGTGAGTCCGGCGACTCACCGCCGTCGAGGAGGGGGGCAGCTCGCCCAGCGAGCCGCGGCGGCACCCGCCGCCACCCCGCGATCGAACCTAGGGTTCGATCGCACCCCGGCGTCCAGCCGGGGTTCTCCTCGATCGCGCACCCCCGGCGTCCAGCCGGGGTGTTCTTTGGTTCGATCCCCACGGGGTCCTCGAGCCGCGGCGGTCCGGTGGCTTCGCCACCACCGCCCGGTTCGACCTCGTTCCGGGGTTCGTCCTTGGATCTTGGTTCTACGGTATTTTCAATAAATAATCGAATAAAATCATCAAGGGTGTTTAACGATTTTACCTTCGATTCGTTGTTCGGAGAAACGAGATCAATCGATGACCTTGAGATCTTCCCACGTATTCCCTGCACTAGCCCGGACGTCGTGTGGGCGACGATCTACCGAACTCCATGGATCTCCTTCACGAACTCTCTAGACTAATCAAGTATGATTATCTTATCTTGTCAAATTGTGAAGACCATGTAGTGCTTTTATAGGCTACGTAGGGGATCTTAAGGAGGTGGAATATTGGGCTTCCAATAATAGTGATTAAATTGAGCCCAAGCCCAAATCTATTAATCCTTACTATTATTAATTAATTCTATTTTCCACTATATAAAATTAATTGCACTCCCAATATTAAACCATATTATATCAAATAATATTTCTCCGGTAGTATTATTTATTCCGTGTATTTAAGATATAAATATCCATGAATAAAATTAATTTATTGCTAATTAATTTATTCATCTCTTATATCCGAGACTAGTACCATTCAACCTTAATTATTATGCAGAACGAATCCACCTGCAGGGTTTACATAATAATTCCTTATGAACTCATCTCGGGGATATTATCAACCCTTCCGGGATACACTTTCCCGTCAAGTATTCACGGCATGCCATATATAAAATATAGTGACCCAACTTAACCGGTAATTAACCCAATAATTAAATCGGTTAATTCCTTTGGTAAATCAAAGTCACTTATATTAAATATACACACCCGCAATAGTTTCGGGGATTAAGAATAAAATACACTGAGACTCGAATCGATTATCGCCGGCAATCCTAATCGATGAATCTCAAGCAGATCCGCTCAATACACCAAGTGTACAAGTGTGATAAAATAATTAAGATAAATTATTTTCTCTCTCACACAACGACTATACCGATGGATTGGTCCGTGTCCATCTAGGTCGTGAGCAACTGTTCGATTAAATACGAGTAACCGATAGTATGATCTTCTGTGCGCCCATGCAACACCATACTAACTACAACGTATAAAATCCAGGACTATGATTTGCATATATTTAATTATAAATAATTAAATGCAAATAATTGTTTATTTAATTAAATAGATTAATGGCAATGGATCGTGAGTTTCCGTTACTTAAATCTAGACATTAAGTACACAACTCCAACAGTTGCAGTGGGAGATATTTATTTATCTTTTAATAATAAAGTTTTGGTATTGAATAATTGTCTTTATGTACCGAATTTTAGAAAGAACCTTGTTTCGGTTTCTAAGTTGGTTTTGAATGGATATTCTGTTTCTTTTGATAATTCTGTTATTGTCAAGAAGAATGGTGATTATATCTGTTCTGGTACATTGATAGGCAACTTATATATACTGAATCCCACGATGCAAAGTGTAGAGTCATATAACACATCTAGTACCAATAAGAGAAAGGAGCCTTCTAGGATGAATCAAAAGTACTTATGGCATCTTAGGCTGGGTCATATTAACTTGGGTAGGATTCAAAGGTTGATAACTGATGGAATACTCAGTGATGTGAAAGATGAGTACTTTCCGACCTGTGAATCATGCCTGGAAGGAAAAATGACCAAGCGACCCTTTAGTGATAAGGGGTGTAGATCCAAGGAAGTACTGGAATTGATTCACTCTGATTTGTGCGGGCCTTTATCTGTCCAAGCGAGAGGAGGTTATGAATTTTTCGTAACCTTCACTGATGATTACTCAAGGTATGGTTTTATATACCTGATGCGCCGCAAGAGCGAGTGCTTTGACAAGTTCAAGGAGTACAAAGCTCTTGTGGAGAACCTTCATGGTAAAACCATAAAGACTCTACGATCTGATCGTGGAGGAGAGTACCTCTCGGGAGAGTTTAAGGCGTACTTATTAGAGAATGGGATTGACTCCCAGATGACTGCACCATACACGCCCCAGCAGAATGGTGTAGCAGAAAGAAGGAATAGGACTCTTATGGAAATGGTAAGATCTATGATGAGTTACTCAGACCTACCAGTTTCGTTCTGGGGATATGCCTTGGAAACAGCGGCGTATATCCTGAACTTAGTTCCTTCTAAATCAGTCCCTAAGACGCCCTCGAATTGTGGACCGGGCGTAAGCCAAACTTGAAACACATTCGGATCTGGGGTTGTCCAGCATATGTGCTGAAGCATGGGGCTGATAAGTTGGAATCTCGTTCAGATATTCGGTTGTTTATAGGATATCCTAGAGGAACGAAAGGTGGTCTATTTTATAGTCCTAAGGACCAGAAGAGGTGTTAGCACCAACGCTCGGTTCTTGGAAGAGGATTATATAATGGACCACAAGCCCAAGAGTGAGATAATACTAAACGAACTGAGAGGGGACGATCAAGGCTTAGATCCAACCCAACCGGGTGATACGCCACCACAGTCTGCACCTGTAGTTACTGAGGTTACACCGGAGCGTCGTCGTAGTGGGAGGGTTGTTCGACAACCCGATAGGTTCATGTTTATAGGTGAGTCTTCGGACTTGTTACCTGGAGAACATGAAGCCGATCCCTGGACCTACGGCGAGGCGCTTAAAGATCAAGATGCTCAGTCTTGGCAAAAGGCGATGAAATCTGAGATTGAATCAATGGATTCAAATCAGGTCTGGAATCTTGTAGCACCGCCCAAAGGTGTAAAAGCCATTGGTTGCAAGTGGGTGTACAAGAGAAAAAGAGGGTCTGACGGGAAGGTTGAAACCTTCAAGGCTAGGCTTGTTGCGAAAGGGTATACTCAGAAAGAAGGGATCGATTATGAGGAAACCTTTTCGCCGGTAGCTATGCTAAAGTCGATCCGGATTCTTTTGTCTATAGCATCTTATATGGATTATGAGGTGTGGAAAATGGACGTCAAGACAGCATTCTTGAATGGGAATCTTGACGAGACCATTTACATGAGACAGCCAGAAGGTTTCATCAAGAAAGGCCAAGAGCATCTAGTGTGTAAGCTAAACCGATCCATTTATGGATTGAAGCAAGGTTCTAGATCTTGGAACATGCGGTTTGATGAGGTTATCCAGTCTTATGGATTCATTCAAAGCATGGACGAGTCGTGTGTATACCGGAGAAGTGACGGAAACAGTGTGGCGTTTCTCGTGCTTTATGTAGACGGCATCCTTCTAATTGGCAACAATGTGAAGATGTTGTCGGACATAAAGGGATGGTTGTCCAAGCAATTCGATATGAAAGACTTAGGACAAGTTGGGCATGTTCTTGGGATCAAGGTTATAAGGGATCGCCGGAAAAGAACATTAAGCTTGTCCCAGGCTTCATATATTGATACGATTCTGGCTCGTTTCAACATGCAGAATTCCAAGAGAGGTGCTCAACCTTTCTGCCATGGAATTCATCTATCTAAAGACATGTGTCCCAAAACACAAAAGGAGATAGATTACATGAAGAAGGTTCCTTATGCTTCGGCAGTAGGAATTCTAATGTATGCCATGTTGTGCACGAGACCTGATATCTGCTATGCCGTGGGCATGGTAGCTAGATATCAGAGTAACCCTGGACAGGGTCACTGGACTGCTGTAAAGAACATACTTAAGTACCTGCGAAGGACTAGGAATTATGTTCTGAGTTACAAAGCGTCCGAGTTGATTCCTATTGGTTACACAGACTCGGATTTCCAATCTGATAAGGATCAGCGAAAGTCTACATCAGGCTATGTGTTCACATTGGGAGGTGGAGCAGTCTCATGGAAGAGTATTAAGCAGAAATGCATTTCGGACTCTACCATGGAAGCCGAATATGTAGCAGCCTCTGAGGCAGCTAAAGAATCGGTGTGGCTCCGGAACTTCCTTATGGACTTGGATGTGGTTCCTAAAATGCCTAGAGCTATCACAATTTATTGTGACAATAGCGGTGCAGTGGCTAATGCAAAGGAACCTCGAGCCCACAATGCGAGTAAACACATAGATCGCAAGTACCACCTGATTAGAGATATCGTCAGGAGAGGCGATGCGGTTGTCACCAAGATTGCATCAGCGGATAACCTGGCTGACCCCTTTACGAAGGCACTTCCAGCGGAAGCGTTCAAGAGACACGTGAAGGGGATGGGTATCAGATGTATGGTAGAGGGCAACTAGAGATTTAGTATAAGTGGGAGATTGATGGAGTTATATTCTAAATGTCTAGTTTAGTGACAATATGGAACTCCTTATCTGTGTTTTTACATTATCTATTAATCAAACTGTTGGCATTTTATCTATCATGAACTTGAATGCAATAGTCCTAGATATATACGTTTTAGACAGTATGGCGTGAGGAGACACGCGGAAGATCATACTGTCGGTTACTCGTATACTATCGAACAGAAGCTCACGACTTAGATGGACAGGGACAATCCATCGGTACGTCGTAGTGTGACTGGGTAATAGTTGGTCTTGACTATTATGTTACTCTCGTACACTTGGTGTATTGAGCAGGACCACGGGAGGGCGTTCGATTTATACTAATCGACGTAATCGAACTAGACCTCAGAGATTACGGATATACGAATTCCTAATCCCTATATAATTATAGGTGCGTGTGTCCAATTCTCGGTTCTTTAATATGCCAATGAGTGAGACTAATTGATTAGTCGAGATACTCGGTAAATTGGGAATCGGAATTGTACACACGGCATGCTATAGATTATAGACAGGAAACCGTGTCCCATTTATCGGGTTGATGACGTTCCCGAGACGAGCTCATAAAGTTTATCATGTAAACCCTGCAGGTGGATTTGTTCCACATGATAATAAGGATGAGTGGTACTAGTCTCGGATAATAAGAATCGAATTAATTTAATTATTAGTAATTAAATAAATTCGTGAACGTTCGATATCTTAAACACGGGGAAAGTCGTATATGTAATTTCGGCGGAATTATTATTGTTGAAATAATATTAATTTTATTTTGGGAATTCAATTATAATTTTATAGTGGAATTAATTATAATTAAAATTGAATTTAATTAAAGGTTTTCTTTTAAGGACACCGGTTTAATTAAATTACAATTTAGCCCGGGATTTATTTACCTAAGGGGTCCCTAGTGTAACTCTATAAATATCCCTACCTTGCCTATCCTAAACCTACATTCCGCAGCTTTTTATTTTTCTGAGAAAATTATTGCGCTAGCGCAATTAAGTTTTTCTCTGCAAAAATAATAGAGTATAGCGCAAATATTTTTCTCTCATCAGAGAAAAGAAATATAACGCTGGTAGAAAAGGAGAAGGCAGAGAAGGAGACCCAACGGATCGTTGCCCACACAACGGTTGGAGTCAAGGGAAGAGGCATACACTAGCAATCGCTAAGGTCTCAACAATCGACCGATAAGGTATGAGATCGGAACTTTTATTCCGCATTTATTCGATCTCACTTTTCCTCGTTGATCATACTTTGAACGTAGATCGGGTTCCGGGGTTGTGGGTTGCATTCCTCGACTACTGGGGGTTCTAGGACCTTCGGATCGGTAGTCGGAAGAGGAAAAACGACCCGGAAACGAGCCCGGAACAGCAACGTCGCGTTGCTGTTCGCGGACAAACGGCGACCGCCGTTCCTAAACGGCGACCGCCGTTTTGCTGTTTTTCTGGCAGCCCGCTCGGCTCGCGCGGTTGTCCTTCGGGGCAATGGCTGGGCGTGAATCGGGGCACGGGCTGGGAAAGGGAACGAAGTAGCGACACCGGATATCGACTGGGATCGTTCGGATGTTCGAGCGATCGAACGAACGCATCCCGGGTAGTCGATTTCCAACAGGGCATCATCTCCATCAACTCGAAATCAAGCTTCAACTCCATCCTCTGGCATAAACTCCAGGAAAGTGGGCAAGGGACAACCTCTGTGCTGGTTTGCTCAAGATGTTCTTCAGTTGTGTGCACAGGAAAGCTCCAAAGTTGACCTTCATCTTCTTGGTCATGCACCACAGTAGGTCAAGCTCGGTCAGGGAGACTGTGTTGCTGTTGTCCTTATTCCCATAAAAATTGTAGGCCAGGATACGGTGACAGATGCGCAAGGCGTCGTCCTTGAGCTGAAAGTTTTTGGCCTACTGAGATTTGAAAACTTTCTCCTTGCTCAAGGCTTTCCAGATCTCATTTCTTTCCTTCTGTGTGCGCTCTGGTGGCGTGGTCAACCTGTCCTGGTACTCCTTGGAGAATTTGTCCTTGAATGTGGCCGCTCCAATGGCCATGTTGATCTCGAAGATGCTTGCCTCATTATACGATCCCATCATCTTGAATGAAATGCCCAACGGCCCGCCATCCTTGCTCGTTCTCACCTCCAGATCCTCATAGAACTCCTTGACCAATTTCTCAGAGACTTGCCCTGGCCAGGTCAAGAAGTCCTCCCACCCTATTGCTTCAAAATAACCGTTAACCTTAGTATCAATATTCAAATCTTTAAGGGTTTCGAAACATACCGTCTTGGGCACGACAACTGCCCTTTTTGGATGTTGGATGGGGTGGGTGCTGACTGCTTGCCCTTGCCACGGGTGACTCGGGTTGATGCCGGGGTCTTTTTTGATGGAGTTGTATTCTAAATGTCTAGTTTAGTGCAAATACGGAACTCCTTATCTATACCTTAATTCGAGATATGATTCAAGCATGGTTACTCGTATACGTTGATGTATACGTTGTAGACAGTATGGCGTGAGGAGACACGCGGAAGATCATACTGTCGGTTACTCGTATACTATCGAACAGTAGCTCACGACTTAGATGGACAGGGACAATCCATCGGTACGTCGTAGTGTGACTGGTAGATAGTCGGTCTTGAATATCATGTTACACTCGTACACTTGGTGTATTGAGCAGGACCACAGGAGGGAGTTCGATTTATACTAATCGGAGTAATCGAACTAGAACTCAGATATTACGGATATATGAGTTCCTAATCCCTATATAATTATAGGTGCGTGTGTCCAATGCTCGATTCTTTAATGTGCCAATGAGTGAGACTAATTGATTAGTCGAGATCCTCGGTATATTGGGAATCGGAATTGTACACACGGCATGCTATAAATTATAGACAGGAAACCGTGTCCCATTTATTGGGTTGATGATGTCCCCGAGATGAGCTCATAAAGTTTATCATGTAAACCCTGCAGGTGGATTCGTTCCACATGATAATAAGGTTAAGTGGTACTAGTCTCGGATAATAAAAAATGAATTAATTTAAATATTAGTAATTAATTAATTCATGGACATTCGATATCTTAAACACGGGGAAAATCATATATGTAATTTCGGCGGAAATATTATTGGTAAAATAATATAGATTAATTAATTGGAAATTCAATTATAATTTTATAGTGGAATTAATTATAATTAAAATTGGATTTAATTAAAGGTTTTCTTTTAAGGACACCCGTTTAATTAAATTACAATTTAGCCTAATTAATTAATTGTCCTAAGGTCCCTAGTGTGGCCTATATAAACCCCTCAATCTCTCTTCTCCTAACCTAAGTTTCGCCGCTATAATTAATTATGCGGAGAAAAATAAATTGTTAGCGCAATTATTTTCTTCTCTGATTAATTAATTTAGATTAGCGTTGATATAATTTTTTCTGTAGAAATTAATTGCTAGCGCAATTATATTTCTGAGACAGAAATTTTTCTGTAGAAATTAATTTGCTTGCGCAAATATATTTCTGAGAGACAGAGAATATTATTTACCGTGGGTTTGAGAGAGAAGAAGAAGAGAAGACTTCGGTGGATCGTTGCCCACACAACGTCCGGCGTCGAGGGCTAGGATACACACTAGAAGATCTCAGGGTGTTCGCCTATTCGGCTTCTCCGAATCACGCATCAAAGGTATAAGAAATCGAAACCCTATTTCCGCTATTATTCGATTTCTTTCTCGTTGAAAATACATCGGATGTAAGATCGGGTTCCGGATCTCGTGGATCATATTCCTCGATTACTGGGGGTTCTAGGACCTCCGGATCGGTAGTCGGATGAGGAAAAACGACCCGGAAACGAGCCCGGAACAGCAGGTCGCGCTGCTGTTCGCGCCTGCAGAAGGACAAACGGCGACCGCCGTTTTAGAAACGGCGACCGCCGTTTCGCTGTTTTTCGGGCAGCCAGCTCCGGTTCGCGCGGTTGTCCTTCGGGGCAATGGCTGGGCGTGAATCGGGACACGAGCTGGCACGTGAACGGAGTAGCGCTTCCGGGAGGTCGACTGGGAGTGTTCGGATGTTCGAGCGATCGAACGAACGCATCCCGGGTAGTCGATTTCCAACAATTTGTATCAGAGCCGGTTTTGTCGATTCGTTGTATTTTTGCGAGATTTGTTTTGCAGGTTCGGACCCGATTATTATGGCCATGTGATTGTGCTGTATGTTTTGTGGTTTTTTAAACTCTCGGGATTGTCGAGATTTTTGTTTTTAAATCATTGCTTGAATGTAATAGTTAAAACGACGGGTTGAGTCGTTTAGGTTTTTCTATTTTGTTTTTCGTTTTATCCGGATTGTATAGGATCGATCAACCTGTATAGGATCGATGCCGGAAGTAGTATGTTTTACCTTTGTAATGTTACTGCTACTTGGTGGATCGAGAGGAGATCGAAAGGCCGGACGAACGAGGGTCGAGAAGTCGAACCCGCAGGCTGCTGAAGGGCAAATGGCGGTCACCGTTTCTAAAACGGCGGTCGCCATTTCGGTGAATCTTGGGCAGCAGCGCCGCGGGGGTTCGACGGACACCACGGGTCGCTCGTCGAGGCCTGGGACGATACTCCAGTGGGAGGGGTTCGTCTCTTGGAACTTAGACGAGTCAGTGGTGGATCGAGACCGAGACGAGCAACGAGAAGAAGATCCGAGAAGACGTGCATCCAAGATATTTAAGGCCATAATAATCGGGGCCACGTTAAATGCTTTTTGTGTGTTGACGTGTTTATTATTATGCTTAATTATTTTATGCATGTTATCCCTCAATCGTAAAATACTAAGTGGGAGAGGGATTTGAAACAATCCCGCGGTCTCCATTTGTTGGAATTCGATATCCCGGATTATTAAAATTTGCGGAAAATAATAACCCTATCAAAAACCTCGATTGCCGGAGAAATCACGAATCCACGCGAGCCGGGACCCGACCAAACGCACGACGCGCGCGAGGCGCGTGCGCGCCCAGCCGAGTCCCCACGAGGGACTCGCGATTGCTCCCAGCAATCGCTGGGCTGCCTCGTAGCAGCCCGCAGCGAGTCAGCGGACTCGCTGCTCGTGGAGGTGCGGCTCGTCCCACGAGCCGCTGCGGGACGATGCGGGAACCCCCGCATCCCGCTGCTGGGCGCTGCGAGAAGCCTCGCAGCCCAGCCGCGATCGAGCTCCAAGCTCGATCGCCCCCTCGCACCCGACCCTCGTGGTCGAGCCGTCGATCCGCCGGCGGTCCGGTGGTTCGACCACCACCGCCCGGTTCGACCTCTTCCACGGGTCTCGATCCCCGGATCTTCGTTCTACGGTATTCTCGATAAATCCAAAATCGAACAATTATCAAGGGCGTTTAGATATTGTACCTTTCGATTCGTTGTTCGGAGAAACGAATTCAAGACGAGCTTTTGAATCTTCCCACGTATTCCTTGCACTAGCTTGAACGTCGGGTGGGCGACGATCCTCCAAGCTCTATGGATCTACTTCTCTCTCTACTTTCTCTCTCTAGAAGAATTATGATCTTCAACTTATGAGAATAGAGAAGACCATGTAGTGCTTTTATAGGCTACGTAGGGGATCTAAAGGAGGTGGAATATTGGGCTTCCAATATTAATGATTAAATTGAGCCCAAGCCCAAATCTATTAATCTCCCATTAATATTAATTTATTTATTTTCCACTATATAAATTAATTGCACTCCCAATATTAAACCATATTATATCCAAATAATATTTCTCCGGTAGTATTATTTATTCCGTGTATTTAAGATATAAATATCCATGAATAAAATTTATTTATTGCTTAATAAATTTATTCATCTCTTTTATCCGAGACTAGTACCACTCAACCTTATTTATTATGCGGAATTAAATCCACTCGCGAGGTTTACATAATAAATCCTTATGAGCTCATCTCGGGGATATTATCAACCCTTCCGGGATACACTGTCCGGTCAATCATTCACGGCATGCCATATATAAAATATAGTGACCCAACTTAACCGGTAATTAACCCAATAATTAAATCGGTTAATTCCTTTTGTAAATCAAAGTCACTTATACTGAATATACACACCCGCAACAATATCGGGGATTAAGAATAGAATACACTGAGTCTCAAATCAATTATCGCCGAGCAATCCTAATTGATGAGTCTCAATCGATCCGCTCAATACACCAAGTGTACAAGTGTGATAAAATAATTAAGACAAATTATTTTCTCTCTCACACAACGACTATACCGATGGATTGGTCCGTGTCCATCTAGGTCGTGAGCATCTGTTTGATTAAATACGAGTAACCGATAGTATGATCTTCTGTGTGGGCCCGACACACCATACTAACTACAACGTATGAAATCCAGGACTATAATTTGCATAATTTTAATTAACAATAATTAAAAGCAAATGAATGTTCGTATTTAATAGGTAAATGAAAGTGTACAAGGAGTTCAGAATACTCAAATCTAGACATTAAGTATACTACTCCAACACCATTCTCTGTTTTGATAGTGATGTGTGTCACTTACGAGTTGGCTTTAGTGTCATCCTCCCTATCGGATAAAGTCGACACACGGATATCACTAGATCAAAATTCGAATTTAAAATCCACTTATAAAATTGAACAATTATATTTCTCAAAAGCAATGCCTAATCTGTCATTCAAAGACTAATTTCAACTCGACTCATTCTCACCCCGGGGAGTGGAATGGAGCCAAAGCGCTTGGTTATGTCGATGACACAGATTAGAGACTTTCGAGTCATTCGATGACTAGATCGATTGTCTGATTGGCTCCCTCACCTTGTGAGAGATAGGGCTCAATTGCATGATTGATCGCTGGTTAGAAACTTCGAGTTTCACTTACGAGATATCAAGCTTTGATTAATAAAATTGTGAAATTTAATAAATGTAAGAGTCAATTAACAAAGTTGTTTGTTTTAGTAAACTTCCACACTATCGTGGCTTGCTAAATGGGAACGGTACTTTGGGTTAATTAAGACTCTATGACATTTAAATAAGTGAGATTCAATTAATAAAGTTGTTTGTTTTAGTAAACGTCCACAAGAACGTGGCTTGCTAAATGGGAACGGAACTTTGGGATTAATTGAGGCTCGACAGTTATAGAAAGTCGTGGAGGAACTCATGTCAACGTAAACGTCCACAAGAACGTGGCTTGCGGTGGACATGTAGTTCCCGAGCGGTAGACTTAGTACTGAGAAATGGTATACACTTAGGTACGCTTTATAGTATCCTCCCCATCGGAGTCACTGCTATGATGATGTACGACCGAAGTGAAATCCAATCATAAAATCATTTGGACTGGTAAACGTCCACAAGAACGTGGCTTGCTATGTCTGATGGGATTTTGGAAATGATTGGTAGTTTAATGATATCACTTGAGGGAAATGATATCGAATTAAACTCATTGTTTGTTTTATATGGTATTATTCCCATTTAACGTCAACAAACTCACTGAACCTGATTGTATAGATAAGAGAAGAAACTTGGACATTGTCCTAACTGCAGAGGAGTACAAATATGTATTCCAAGTCGATAGACCTGCTGAGCCAAATGATGCTTCCACAACTGAGGAAAGGAAGCTCATTGGAAATGGATCAAGGCTATGAGATGACGCGGAGCAACATTATAACTTTCATGTCAAATGTGCTGCGACATCGGGATCATGCCATGACCATTACCTATGATATGATGCTTAACCTCAAGAAGTTTTTGGTTTTCAGGACAGGACAGCCGGGCAAAGTAAAATGAGGCAACTCATGACGGCCATCATATCGGAAAGAACGCCCGTGAGGGATCACGTTCTTAGAATGATGGGCTATCACATTGAGATAGAGATTCTGGGAGAAATTATCAATGGGGTAACCCAGGTTGATTTTATGCTCCAGTCTCTGCCGAGAAGTTTTGAGCACTTCCGCCTGAACTATGATATGAATAAGGGGTCTTACTCATTGGCGGAGCTCCTGATTGAACTTCTAGCGGCTGAGAGAATCTTTTGTTGGAGTTGTGTACTTAATGTCTAGATTTAAGTAACGGTAAACTCCCGATCATAGCATTTAATCTATTTAATTAATAAACAATTATTTGCATTTAATTATTTATAATTAAATATATGCAAATCATAGTTCTGGATTTTATACGTTGTAGTTAGTATGGTGCTGCATGGGCGCACAGAAGATCATACTATCGGTTACTCGTATTTAATCGAACAGTTGCTCACGACCTAGATGGACACGAACTAATCCATCGGTATAGTCGTTGTGTGAGAGAGAAAATAATTTATCTTAATTATTTTATCACACTTGTACACTTGGTGTATTGGGCGGATCAGCTTGAGATTTATTGATTAGGATTGCCTTGGATAATCAATTTAAATCTCGGAGTATTTTATTCTTAATCCCCGATGCTATTGCGGGTGTGTATATTTAATATTAGAGGCTTTGATTTTCCAAAGGAATTAACCGATTTAATTATTGGGTTAATTACCGGTAAAGTTGGGTCGCTATATTTTATATACGACATGCCGTGAATACTTGACGGGAAAGTGTATCCCGGAAGGGTTGATAATATCCCCGAGATGAGTTCATAAGGAATTATTGTGTAAACCTCATGAGTGGATTCGTTCCGCACAATAATAAAGGTTGAATGGTACTAGTCTCGGATATAAGATATGAATATTATTTATTGAGCAATAAATAAATTTATTCATGGATATTTAAATCTTAAATACACGGAATAAATAATACTAATCGGAGAAATATTATTTGATATAATATGGAATAATATTGGGAGTGCAATTTTATTTATATAGTGGAAAATAAATAAAATTAATATTGATAAGAATTAATAGATTTGGGTTGGACCCAATTTAATTTTAAATATTAGAAGCCCAATATTTATTCTCCTTATGATCCCCTACGTAGCCTATATAAGCACTACATGGTCTTCACTTTTCAAGAGAAAATTAATTGACCTACGCCAATCATAAAGTCTTGAGAGTGAGGAAGATCCATAGGAATCCGATAGATCGTCGCCCACACGACGTTCGGACGAGGTGCAAGGAATACGTAGGAAGATCGCAAGGTCGTCAACCGAATTCGTTTCTCCGTACAACGATTCGAGGTAATAATCATAAACCCCCTTCTATGATTATTTGTGCGTATTAATTGTGATATATACATGAATGCGCGATCCGGGAAAACGACGAACCTCGGGGACGGGGATTCGAGATCCCCGGCGAGGATCGAACGCGACGGTCGAACCCTAGGGTTCGGACCGTCGGACGCGCGACGAGAGAGGGAGCCCCGGCTGGTCGCCGGGGCACACGATCGAACCTAGGGTTCGATCGTCGGGGATCCGCCGTGGGCTGGAGCCACGGCGGGAGGATCCGCCGGCCCCTCGTCGGAGGCGCGTGGCGCGAGGGACCCTCGGCTGGAGCCGAGGGGTGCGATCGATCCTCGGATCGATCGCGGGCAAGCTGCGGGTTCACCCGCAGCGATCCCGTACGTGCTGCGGGTTCGACCGCAGCGGATGCGTACGGGGTTCGGCCCTCGTGAGCAGCGAGTCACGCGACTCTCTGCGGGGCTGCTACGAGCAGCCCCAGGGATCGCTCGTAGCGATCCCAGCGATCGTCCGTAGACGATCGCGAACCCCTCGTGGGGGTTCGGCTGGGCACACGGGGCCTTCGGGTCTCGATGGCGTTCGGTCGGGCCCCGGCTCGTGAGGTGGTTCGCGTTCGTGGATCCGACTCGTGGGAGAAAATCGGCTGGGGGCGGGCTGCGTGTCTTCGGGCGCGTAGTCTCCAAAGGTCGGACTCCTGCGGATGAGTCGGGGATCCAATCTTCGGTGATCGAGGGTTTTTGATCGGGTTATCGGTTCCGCAATTTTTATGATAGCCCGGGACATCGAATCCCAGCAAATGGTATCAGAGCGTTTGGTTTCGTGTTCATGTATATATTCGATTATTGTTCTACCTTGCAGGATTTCCGGCTATCATGGTTGGATTTAATTAATTGTTTTTTAATTAATTATCATGATTATTAAACTCTCGGACATGTCGAGATTCGTTTTGTGTGGTTGAATGTTTGTAATAGTAAAAAATTCGGGGGTTGACCGAATTTAGGATTTATTATTATGTTCTTTATTTTCCGGAAAATGTATAGGGTCGATTTCATGTATAGAATCGATACCGGAATTGTAATTTAATTTTTGTAAATTATTTACATTGTTTCGATGATGAGACGATCGCCGGAAGACGAAGAAGTGACGAAGAGATAGGGCTTGTGATCGATCCCATGATGGTGATCGACCCATGGCCTAGCCGGGGTGGCTAGGCGGCGGCAGCGCTCCTCCCCGAGTGGCCGGCCGATCGATCATGGTGGGATGGCGTGGGGTCTCCTAATCCCGTGCTATTCCTACCAAGATCCACTTTCCTAATTAGTTCGGATTTTTCCTATTTGAGTGCTTTGCTTTTTGAAAACTCTCATGGATTAGGAAAAGAATTAATTTAAATTAATTTTATTTCTATTGATTTAATTCCTTCATGGAATTATTCATAGATTAGAAATTTAATTAATTTAGTACTAAATTTATTTTTCCTATTTGATTATTCCTACTCATGGAATATTCATGGATTAGGAATAAAAATAAATTTGGAAAGAAATAAGTCCTAATTTATTTTATTTCCTTGTTCTATTATAGATATCTTCTAGAATATTCCAAGTTTTACTTGGATAGATTATTCTAAAGATTTAATAAGAACTAGATAGGAAAATAAATAAATAAAAATATTAATGATATTTAATTTTATTTTTAATATATTCGATTGACTTAATTTTCGAATTAAGTAACTTTTGGATTAATTGAAAATAAATAGATTTAAATATTGGAAATTAATATTCTCGTCGCATGGAGCATTCAAGAAACGAAGACTAAAGACTAGAGGATGCATATGAAGATAAAGCCATGATAGTCGGGGAAAAATAATTTCTCTAGCATTATTTTTTACTATGTGCTATGTGCTTTATTGCTTTCATGCATGCTTATGTGTTTAATTATGCATTAGATAGCGTATCCCTTTGTTATAAAAAGCTAAGTGGGAGAGGGGATGGAAACATTCCCATGGTCTCCATTGCTGTTCTCTTGGTGACTCTTATGGACTTTTGAAGTTCGTATAGATGTGTCATTGGAGGAGAATTCTTGTAATTCCTCTTACAAGAAACATTGATCAAGTTTATCAAACAATGCCTAATTTGTCTTTCTGAAACTGACTTCAAGTCGACTCATTCTCACCTCGGGGAGTGGAATGGAGCCAGAGCCACTTGGTCATGTAGAGGACACAAATTAGAGACTTTCGTGCCATTCTTTGATAGGTGGGTCGTTTGTCTGCTCGGCTCCCTCATTTATGAGAGATAGGGTCGCTCGCATGGTGAAATCACTGGTTAGAAACTTTGAGTTTCACTTATGATTCTCCGCGTCTTGATTTACGAAAATCGAATGGATCTGGTAATTGGGAGTCAATTATAAAAGTCTCTTAGTGAAGTAAACGTCCACACCACGTGGCTTGCTGCACTGACGGATTTTGGATTAATTGATGTAGACAGTTGTAAGGAATTGTGAAGAGTTGTGAAGTTGTCGTAAACGTCCACACCACGTGGCTTGCGGTAATGTAGCAATTCCAAACGATTCACTTTAGTGCTGAGTAATGGTTTACACTTAGATACGCCTTGTAGTATTCCTCCCCACGAGGTTACGCTATAAGTGATGTATGACCAAAGAAAATCTAATTGCTAAATCATTTGGGTGGGTAAACGTCCACACCACGTGGCTTGCCTTACCTGATGGGATTTTAGATGTGATTAGTAATTTAATGATATTATTTAAGGGAGATAATATCGGATATTAAATTAATTGTTTGTTTAAATGTGCTTATAGGTTTAGAGAATAGCTATGAACCCACTTTCTATGATACTCAAGGAGCATAAGCTCACTGGCACCAACTATATTGATTGGAAGAGAAATTTAGACATTGTCCTAACTTCGGAAGAGTACAAGTTTGTACTCCATGAAGTGTGCCCTGCTGAGCCCACGGCTGCCTCAACTGATGAGGAAAAACTGACATATCGGAAGTGGAAAAAGGCTGATGAAATGGCTAGGTGTTATATTTTGGCTTCCATGTCAAATGTACTCCAAACCCAACATGAGTCGATGGACACTGCCTATGATATGATGTTTAACCTCAAGGAGATGTTTGGGGAGCAAGATCGTGCGGCAAGGCAAGAAGCCATGAGAGTCCTCATGTCGACTACTCAATCTGAAGGAACGCCCGTAGGGGAGCACGTTCTTAAGATGATGAGTTTGTTGAATGAACTTGAGGTCCTAGGAGCTTCTATTGATGCTGAGACGCAAGTCGACATCATACTCCAGTCTCTGGCCCCTAGTTTTGAGCAGTTTCGTATGAGCTATAATATGGGTAAACTATCTTATACTCTTGCGCAACTCCTGACTGAACTAAAGGCGGCAGAGGGGATCTACAAGAAGGGCAAGTCTCAAGCGCTTGTAGCTACCAAATCCAAAGGCTTTAAGCCTGGTGGAGGTAGGGGCAAGAAAAGGAAGCAAGCCATGAAACCCAGTGGTGCCAAGAGGAGTGGACCACGAGTGGGGGCTAGTAAGCCAAAGGGCAAGTGCTTCCGATGCAACAAGTCTGGACACTGGAAGTCTGAATGTCCTCTCAGAGGTACGAATTTTCTTTAGTCGTAAAAACATAGTCAGCGGTATTATCTACCAGAATTCTGGTGTGTAGATATGGAACCACTGACGGTATGTGCATTAAATGCAGGGGTTCCAGAAAACCCGGCGACTTAGAGAAGAAGAGTTCGAGTCTACATGGGCGAAGCTGTTGGGGTAGCAGTGGTTGCAGTGGAAGACATTTATCTGTTTTAAGTTTTCATTTCAGTTATTGCTTATGTACCCCTTTATTTTGAAAAAGAACTTCGTTCTGTTTTTCTTTATTATTAATGGATATTTTATTTCTTTAATCATTTGATGGTTTGGATAAGAAATAATGGTGATATCTATTATGGTACATTAGATAGCAATATGTGAATGATGAATCCTTAGTCTACCACGATGCAACAAACCGTTATGTATAACTTGTTTACTTATTAGATGTATTTCTCTTATCAATCATTGTACTTGTGAATTCATGAACTTGGTAGTATCTATTCAAAAGGGATTCAAAAGGTCGAAATTGATTTGATCAATTATAGTTGGAGGAATGGACCTCCCGACCTAAGAATCAATCTTGAAAGATGATACGACTAAGTTAACCTTTCTGGATAAAGGATGGAATTCAGACAAGTATAGAAAATGATTGATGATTAATGCGGTATGTGTAATTAGAGAAGGTACGAGTTATTCCTTCAAGAATACTCGAAGATGGATTAGACTACTTGTTGTGCCATAAAAGCGGAGTGTTTTCAACACAAAGCCATTATGGGGAACCTTCAAAGTATATCCATTAGAAGCCTGCGACTTGTTCGCGGAGGCTATCACCTATCTAAATAACACATAGCATAGATCAAAGATTGAGATTAAATCTCAAACGACTAAACCATACACTGAAGTGTAGACATGGTGTGTCAGGAATAAGAAATAGAATTCTAATAGTAAAAGGACAAGTTTGTTCGGAACTACCTATGTTCTATGGATATTTCTGGACACAACGGCACATTCTATGTGGTTGTAGAATATCCTAGAAGAACAAGTAATTGTATGTTCAATAGTACTACGAACCAGAAGGGTGTTCTCGCCCGGTTCATAGAGGAAAAACTATTAGATGAACTACAATGCCCTAATTGACAAAGTACTTTAAAATGAGGAAAGGGAAAGACTGAGAACCAGCCTGACCGAGTAGTAGTACACCACTAACTGCACCTAATGTTGTTACTGTTATACACCGGAACGCCATTGCAGTGGGAGGTTGTTAAGCAACCAGAGATGTTCATAAGACTGGAGGAGTTTTGAACTCTGGATCCAATATACATGAAATCGATCCCTAGGTCTGCATAGATTTGCGAGAAAGGTGTGTTAGAGACGTAATGGAAACAAAGGTGGTGTTTCTCGGAATTTTGTGTAGATAACACTTTATCATTGGCGACAATGTAAAATGTTGTCAAACATAAAATAGAGGTTGTCTAAATAAATCAAGGTATAAGATTAAGATGAAGTTGGATCATGTTCTTAGAAATCTTTCGATCTCTAGATAAGGACATTTGTACTTCTCTTAAGATATCTTATACGATTATGGTTTGTTTTAAACATGCACAATTCTGAGAAAGGTTATTACCTTTCGGGAACAGAATATATCTATCTAAAGGTGTGTGTTTCGAACACATGAAGCAGATAGATGAGGACAAAGCAGTTTCCTGTACTTCAAGTATGGAAAGCTTTATGGATGCAATGTTGTAAAACAAGAACCTGATATCAACTATGCGGTTTGCGTAGTGGGAGGATATCAAAGTAATCTGGATAAGGGATGTTCGAATGCTGCAAGAGTACTTTCATAGTACTGGCTTGAGCAAGACGAAATCTTCTTAGATTACAGATTCTCAGATCCAAAAATCAGAGAAGGACCAGTGAAAGTCGATATCAGGCTATGTGTTCACTTTTAGAAAGAGGTGGAACCTAAGGATGAAAGAGTGATAAGCATGATGCTTCTCGGACTCTATCATAAACCGAATAGCAGCCTCAGAGGCAGCGGAAGTTTTGGTTAGGTTCCGGAATGACCTCTGCACTTGGATATGATTCTTGGTTCACCAAAGGCTATGTACATAGCGGTGCGTGGAGAACTGGAAGAAGTCATAAATTCGAAAAGTGATGATAACACATAGAGCAAGTACCACCTGATACGAATCATCGTCGAGGGAGACGACTTAGTAGTCACCAAGATAACTTCAGAGCGGCAACCTAGAGTGCTCACTCACATAGTACTCGGAAGTACACCTTAAGCACGTGATGAGTATGGGAACCGGGAGTTTGGAGGAAATGACTAGACCTTAGTACAAGTGGGAGATTGTTGGAGTTGTGTACTTAATGTCTAGATTTAAGTAACGGTAAACTCCCGATCATAGCATTTAATCTATTTAATTAATAAACAATTATTTGCATTTAATTATTTATAATTAAATATATGCAAATCATAGTTCTGGATTTTATACGTTGTAGTTAGTATGGTGCTGCATGGGCGCACAGAAGATCATACTATCGGTTACTCGTATTTAATCGAACAGTTGCTCACGACCTAGATGGACACGAACTAATCCATCGGTATAGTCGTTGTGTGAGAGAGAAAATAATTTATCTTAATTATTTTATCACACTTGTACACTTGGTGTATTGGGCGGATCAGCTTGAGATTTATTGATTAGGATTGCCTTGGATAATCAATTTAAATCTCGGAGTATTTTATTCTTAATCCCCGATGCTATTGCGGGTGTGTATATTTAATATTAGAGGCTTTGATTTTCCAAAGGAATTAACCGATTTAATTATTGGGTTAATTACCGGTAAAGTTGGGTCGCTATATTTTATATACGACATGTCGTGAATACTTGACGGGAAAGTGTATCCCTTAAGGGTTGATAATATCCCCGAGATGAGTTCATAAGGAATTATTGTGTAAACCTCATGAGTGGATTCGTTCCGCACAATAATAAAGGTTGAATGGTACTAGTCTCGGATATAAGATATGAATATTATTTATTGAGCAATAAATAAATTTATTCATGGATATTTAAATCTTAAATACACGGAATAAATAATACTAATCGGAGAAATATTATTTGATATAATATGGAATAATATTGGGAGTGCAATTTTATTTATATAGTGGAAAATAAATAAAATTAATATTGATAAGAATTAATAGATTTGGGTTGGACCCAATTTAATTTTAAATATTAGAAGCCCAATATTTATTCTCCTTATGATCCCCTACGTAGCCTATATAAGCACTACATGGTCTTCACTTTTCAAGAGAGAATTAATTGACCTACGCCAATCATAAAGTCTTGAGAGTGAGGAAGATCCATAGGAATCCGATAGATCGTCGCCCACACGACGTTCGGACGAGGTGCAAGGAATACGTAGGAAGATCGCAAGGTCGTCAACCGAATTCGTTTCTCCGTACAACGATTCGAGGTAATAATCATAAACCCCCTTCTATGATTATTTGTGCGTATTAATTGTGATATATACATGAATGCGCGATCCGGGAAAACGACGAACCTCGGGGACGGGGATTCGAGATCCCCGGCGAGGATCGAACGCGACGGTCGAACCCTAGGGTTCGGACCGTCGGACGCGCGACGAGAGAGGGAGCCCCGGCTGGTCGCCGGGGCACACGATCGAACCTAGGGTTCGATCGTCGGGGATCCGCCGTGGGCTGGAGCCACGGCGGGAGGATCCGCCGGCCCCTCGTCGGAGGCGCGTGGCGCGAGGGACCCTCGGCTGGAGCCGAGGGGTGCGATCGATCCTCGGATCGATCGCGGGCAAGCTGCGGGTTCACCCGCAGCGATCCCGTACGTGCTGCGGGTTCGACCGCAGCGGATGCGTACGGGGTTCGGCCCTCGTGAGCAGCGAGTCACGCGACTCGCTGCGGGGCTGCTACGAGCAGCCCCAGGGATCGCTCGTAGCGATCCCAGCGATCGTCCGTAGACGATCGCGAACCCCTCGTGGGGGTTCGGCTGGGCACACGGGGCCTTCGGGTCTCGATGGCGTTCGGTCGGGCCCCGGCTCGTGAGGTGGTTCGCGTTCGTGGATCCGACTCGTGGGAGAAAATAGGCTGGGGGCGGGCTGCGTGTCTTCGGGCGCGTAGTCTCCAAAGGTCGGACTCCTGCGGATGAGTCGGGGATCCAATCTTCGGTGATCGAGGGTTTTTGATCGGGTTATCGGTTCCGCAATTTTTATGATAGCCCGGGACATCGAATCCCAGCATCTTTAAGGTTCCTCAAAGCACTTATGGCTGAGAAATTGACTCTTCCTAGGCCTTCGGGCGGCAAAAGGAAGAAGAAGCAAATACGGAAACCCAGTGGGCCTAATATATCTGGACCACGGAATGGGACAAGCAAGCCCAAGGGGCAAGTGCTTCCGTTGTAAGCAGTTTGGATACTGGGAGTTTTAATTGTCCTCTCAAGCAACAAGAAGTTATAACCTACATGGGCAATACTGTTAAGGTAACAGCCGTTGCAGTGGGAGATGATAAATGTTTTTAAACGGTAGGATTTAAGTTCTAATAAATTGTCTTTATGTGCCGGCATTTAGAAAAAAATTTCATTTCGGATTTCTAAATTGGTTTAGAATGGATATTCTGTTTCTTCTGATAGTTTCATACTTTTCAGAGTAGGAAACGGGGTTGTTATCCATTCTGGTACATTGACAGACAATTTAATACTAAATCCGTATTCTTCCACGATGCAACACACCGGAGAAAATAACACATTGTCGAACCCCAATAAGAGTAAAGATCCTTCTAGGATGAATCAAATGTACTTATGGAATCTTAGGATAAATCATTTTAACTTGAGTACGATTCAAAGGATGAAAGCTGATGGACCACTCAGCTAGGTTGAAGGAAAGGACCTTCCAACCTTCGAATCATACTTGGAAGTTTTAATGACCGAGCAACCCTTTACGGTTAAAGGGAAAAGATCCAAGAAAGTACTAGAGTTGATTCGCTCTGATATATGCAGACCTCTTTGAGGAGTAAGGCATACTTATCAGAAAATGGGATTAACTCCCAACAGACTACACCATTTATGCCTCGGCAAAATAATATGTTGTAAAAGAAGTGTTGGAGTTGTGTACTTAATGTCTAGATTTAAGTAACGGTAAACTCCCGGTCATAGCATTTAATCTATTAAATTAATAAACAATTGTTTGCATTTAATTATTGATAATTAAATATATGCAAAATATAGTTCTGGATTCTATACGTTGTAGTTAGTATGGTGTGCGGGCCCACACAGAAGATCATACTATCGGTTACTCGTATTTAATCCAACAGTTGCTCACGACCTAGATGGACACGGACCAATCCATCGGTATAGTCGTTGTGTGAGATAGAAAATAATTTGTCTTAATTATTTTATCACACTTGTACACTTAGTGTATTGAGCGGATCGCTTGAGATTTATCGATTAGGATTGCCTTAGATAATCGATTTAAGTCTCAGGGTATTTTATTCTTAATCCCCGATACTATTACGGGTGTGTATATTTAATATATGTGACTTTGATTTTTCAAAGGAATTAACCTATTTAATTATTGGGTTAATTACCGGTTAAGTTGGGTCACTATATTTTATATATGGCATGCCGTGAATACTTGACGGGAAAGTGTATCCCGGAAGGGTTGATAATATCCCCGAGATGAGTTCATAAGGAATTATTGTGTAAACCTCATGAGTGGATTCGTTCCGCACAATAATTAAGGTTGAATGGTACTAGTCTCGGATTCAAGAGATGAATAAATTAATTAGCAATAAATTAATTTTATTCATGGATATTTAAATCTTAAATACACGGAATAAATAATACTACCGGAGAAATATTATTTGATATAATATGGTTTAATATTGGGAGTGCAATTAATTTATATAGTGGAAAATAAATAAATTAATATTAATGGGAGATTAATAGATTTGAGCTTGGGCTCAATTTAATCATTAATATTGGAAGCCCAATATTCCACCTCCTTTAGATCCCCTACGTAGCCTATAAAAGCACTACATGGTCTTCTCTATTCTACATAATAACACAAGATCATAATTCTTCTAGAGAGAGAAAGTAGAGAGAGAGAGAGAAGAGGATCCATAAGCTTGGAGGATCGTCGCCCACCCGACGTTCAAGCTAGTGCAAGGAATACGTGGGAAGATCGTAAGGTCATCAATTGAATTCGTTTCTCCGCACAACGAATCAAAAGGTAAAATCATAAACTCCCTTCTATGATTTTACGTGAATTGATTTTGATACATACATGAACGCACGATCCGGGAAAAACGAAGAACTTCGGGGACGGGGATTCGAGATCCCCGGCGAAGGTTCAACGGACCCTCGGCTGGGAGCCGAGGGCGTGCGGTCGAGCCCTAAGGCTTCGACCGCGAGGCACGCGAGGAACCCCGGCTGGAGCCGGGGTGGGCGATTGTTGGAGTTGTGTACTTAATGTCTAGATTTAAGCAACGGAAACTCACGATCCATTGCCATTAATCTATTTAACTAAATGAAAAATTGTTTGCGTTTAATTATTTATAATTAAATATATGCAAAACATAGTCCTGGATTCTATACGTTGTAGTTAGTATGGTGTGTCGGGCCCCACACAGAAGATCATACTATCGGTTACTCGTATTTAATCGAACAGTTGCTCACGACCTAGATGGACACGGACCAATCCATCGGTATAGTCGTTGTGTGAGAGAGAAAATAATCTGTCTTGATTATTTTATCACACTTGTACACTTGGTGTATTGAGCGGATCGTTGAGATTCATCGATTAGGATTGCCGGCGATAATCGATTCGAGTCTCAGTGTATTTTATTCTTAATCCCCGATATTATTGCGGGTGTGTATATTTAATATAAGTGACTTTGATTTACCAAAGGAATTAACCGATTTAATTATTGGGTTAATTACCGGTTAAGTTGGGTCACTATATTTCATATATGGCATGCCGTGAATGATTGACCGGACAGTGTATCCCGGAAGGGTTGATAATATCCCCAAGATGAGTTCATAAGGAATTATTATGTAAACCCTGCAGGTGGATTTAATCCGCATAATAATTAAGGTTGAATGGTACTAGTCTCGGATATAAGAGATGAATAAATTAATTAGCAATAAATTAATTTTATTCATGGATATTTATTATCTTAAATACACGGAATAAATAATACTACCGGAGAAATATTATTTGATATAATATGGTTTAATATTGGGAGTGCAATTAATTTTATATAGTGGAAAATAGAATTAATTAATATTGATAAGGATTAATGGACTTGAGCATTGGGCTCAATTTAATCTTCAATATTGGAAGCCCAATATTCCACCTCCTTTAGATCCCCTACGTAGCCTATAAAAGCACTACATGGTCTTCTCTATTCTCATAACTTGAAGATCACAATTCTAGAGAGAGAAAGTAGAGAGGGAGATCCATGGAGTTCGGTAGATCGTCGCCCACACGACGTCCGGGCTAGTGCAAGGAATACGTGGGAAGATCTCAAGGTCATCATAAGATCTCGTTTCTCCAAAGCCCGGACTTCGGCGGATGAGTCGACGTTCATGTGATCTCCGGCGAAGGGTTTGATCGGGTTATTGGTTTCCGCAAATTTAAATAACCCGGGATATCGAATTCCAACAATTGGTATCAGAGCGTACGGTTACGTTTTTCGTTAATTGTTTCGATAATCGATTCTCGATATATATGGCCATAGATTAATTTAAATTGTTAAATTATTGTGCTATATTGTTCTACGTACTTGTTTTCTCTCTTGTATGAATCTTGTGAATTTTTATTAAATTAAAAATCGACGGAAAAATAAATATTAAAATCGAGGGTTTTCGGAAATCGAACCGGATCGATCGGACGAGGGCTCGTAGCGGGACCGGGCTGTATGGCGGCTGAGGGTCGACGGCATCAACCACCAGTGGTGGTGGTCGCCGGATGTCGACGGCTGCCGGGAGGCCAAGCGGTTCAGCCGCTACGCGCGGCGGCTCGTGGGTCGCGGCTTCGGCTGCGTACTCGGAGCGGGCTGCTGTGCGGGCTGTGTGCGGGCTGCTCGTGCGGTGGGACCACATGACGGCAGCGGGTCGATGGCATGGTTTGTCAAGGGAGACGCCGTGCCGGAAATTGACCAAGCTCGTGCACAGGTTTCTTGTCAAAGACGATCGATCAAAATGAAGCTGCTGGGTAATTATTCTTTCTCCCGCTGAATGAATTAACCCTTATTGCATGTTGAATGCATGGCCTCTTCTACATGTGCATGACATGAATATTTGATTCATGGTGCTGTACGTTGATGTGCATGCATGGCTAGCCCTCATACATGATTTGCCCATTGCAAATTCATGGTTCGATTTTGGTGTTGGGCACGGACCTAGTTGATTCGAGTGGGTCTCGTTTTTGGTTCGTCCCGGTAAATCCGATCTTTCCGGTAATAATTTAATCTTTCTAATTTTATTTAATTTAATTTTGGAATTAATTCAAATTCTATTTGGATTATATTTCTTAATTATGGAATTAAATAATGGAATTAGATGGAGAGTTAAATTAGGAAAGAAAATCCTAGTTTCTCTAGATATCCTATACATACTTGGATTAGAAGTCTTAAGAAGAATCAAAATTCGATTTTGGTTAGGATTCTTGAGATCTAATCTAAATAGGATTGAGAAATTATTAAAATATTGATTTTATTTAATTTAAGTATTTTATTTAAAATCATTAGATTAATTCAAAATTTATTTTGGATTGGAAAATCTTGGATTTTATTTAGAATAGAATTAAATATGGAAATCATTGGATTTTAATAATATTGATTTTATTTAATTTAAGTATTTTATTTAAAATCATTAGATTAATTCAAAATTTATTTTGGATTGGAAAATCTTGGATTTTATTTAGAATAGAATTAAATATGGAAATCAATGGATTTTAATAATATTGATTTTATTTAATTTAAGTATTTTATTTAAAATCATTAGATTAATTCAAAATTTATTTTGGATTGGAAAATCTTGGATTTTATTTAGAATAGAATTAAATATGGAAATCAATGGATTTTAATAATATTGATTTTATTTAATTTAAGTATTTTATTTAAAATCATTAGATTAATTCAAAATTTATTTTGGATTGGAAAATCTTGGATTTTATTTAAAATAGAATTAAATATGGAAATCAATGGAATTGATTTTATTTAATTGGAGTAAAATTAAATATGAGAATCAAAGAATTTTTCCGTCGCTCGGCAAAGTATTCAAGACGTAGAATGAAGACTCAAGACAAGCATGCTGGAATTCATCAAGGTACGAATAGTCGAGAAATAATTTTACATGAGTAATTATTTGATTATTTGTGAACGTACTTGCATGAAATGTATGTTTGTGATTATGCTTATGTGTATTTAATTATGCATTAGATAGCGTATCCCTTTGTTATAAAAAGCTAAGTGGGAGAGGGAATGGAAACATTGCCATGGTCTCCATTGCTGTTCTCTTGGTGACTTTTATGGACTTTTGAAGTTCGTATAGATAAGTCATTGGAGGAGAATTCTTGTAATTCCTTTTACGAGAAACATTGATTAAGTTTATCAAACAATGCCTAATTTGTCTTTCCAAAACTGATTTCAAGTCGACTCATTCTCACCCCGGGGAGTGGAATGGAGCCAAAGCCACTTGGTCATGTCGAGGACACAAATTAGAGACTTTCGTGTCATTTGATGACTAGATCGATTGTCTGCTCGGCTCCCTCATTCTATGAGAGATAGGGTTGTTCGCATGGTGAATCACTGGTTAGAAACTTCGAGTTTCACTTATGATTCTCCGCGTCTTGATTTTCAAGATCGAATGGATCAAGTAATTGGATGTCAATTGTAAAAGTCTTTTGGTGTAGTAAACGTCCACACTATCGTGGCTTGCTACATTGAATGGGACTTTGGAACGATTGATGTAGACAGTTATAGAAGGGAGTAAAGGAGCGTATGTTAACGTAAACGTCCACACTATCGTGGCTTGCGGTGAATATGCGTGTCCCAAACAATCTTCTTAGATACTGAGTAATGGTTTACACTTAGGTACGCTTTATAGTATTCTTCACATCGAAGTAACGCTATAATTGATGTACGACCGAAGAAAATCTAATTGCTAAATCATTTGGATAGGTAAACGTCCACACTATCGTGGCTTGCCATATCTGATGGGATTTTAGAGATGATTAGTGGTTTAATGATATTATTTGAGGGAGATAATATCGGAGATTAAATCGATTGTTTGTTGTTATATGTGCTCATAGATTAGGAAATGGCTTTGAACCCACTTTATGTGATACGTAAGGATTATAAACTCAATGGTCCCTAAATGTAATGATTGGAATAGAGATCTAGACATTACCCAAACTGTTAAAGAGTACTAGTTTGTACTCAGTGAGCTTTGTCCTTCCGAGCCTATTGAAATAGGCGGCTAGACAAGAAGCGATGAGGATACTCATAAAGGCCAGTCGCTTCGAGAAAACGCTTAAACACGTTTTTGAGATGATTGAACTTTTAGACGAGTTGAGACGGAAATCGCAAGCTCTTGTAGCCAATGCCGAAGGTTTCGAACCTAAGGGCAAGATCGGGGAGAAGGAAAAGCAAAGAAACCCAGTGGTTCTTTTTGGACCACGAGATGGGACGAGAAAGCCAATAGGCAAGTATTCTCGATGCAAACAGTCTGGGTACTGGAAGTCTGATTATCCTCTCAAAGAAAATACGAAATTTTCTTTAGTCGTAAAACATAGTCAGTGGTATTATCTACCGGAACCTGGTGTGTAGATATGGAACCACTGACGGTATGTGCATTTCAAATGCAAGGGTTCCAGGAAACCCGACGACTTAGAAAAGAAGAAATCGTAGTCTACATGGGCAATGCTGTAGAGGAGGCAGCAGTTGCAGTGGAGGACATTTTATAGGATTTCATTTTAAGTTATTGCTTTTATGTACCTTTCATATTAGAAAGAACTTTGTTCTGGATTTCTAATGAATGGATATTTTATTTCTTTTAATCATTTGATGGTTATAAGAAGAAATAATGATATTATCTATTCTGGTACATTGGTTAGCAATATATATAAATGATGAATCCTGAGTCCACCACGATGCAACGAACCGTTTTATATATAACTCGTTTTACTAATAAGAGATTTCTTTATTTGATCATTTATACTTGTGGATTCTTATGCTAAGTCATATTTATTCAAATGAGAAGTTCAAAGGTCGAAAATTGATTGTAAGATCAATTAAGTTGAAGGAGTGGACCTTCCGACCTAAGAATCTAATTTGGAAGATGATATGACTAAGCAATCCTTTATGGATATAAGATGTAAGATCCGGACAAGTATAAGAATTGATTGACTCTGAAGTATGCAGACCTATGTCTACTCAGACAATAAGGTACGAGTACTTCATTTGATGATTACTCGAAAAATGGATTAGAATACCTGATGTGCCACAAAAGCAAGTGTTTTGACAAGTCAATGGACACTAAGCAATTGTGGAGAACCATCAAGGTATATCCATTTCTAGCCTGCGATTTGATCGCGGAGGCAAGTACCTGTCTGAGGAATGCATAGCATACTGATCAGAGATTGGGATTTGATCCCGAATGACTACACCATACACTCTTGTGTAGAAATGGTGTGTCGTAAACAAGAAATGGGACTCTTATAGAGATAGTAAAAGATGAGTTAAACGGAACTACCTATGTTCTATGGATATGTCTTGGTAACAACGGCACATTCAAATGTGGTTGTAGAATATCCTAGAAGAACAAAAGATGTGTGTTCAATAGTACTATGAACCAGAAGGACGTTATAAGTTCTAACGCCCGGTTCTTAGAGGAAGACTATTAGATGAACCACAAGCCCAAAATGACGTGATACTTCTGAAAAGAGAGAAAACGATAATGACTGGAAGCCAGCCAAACCGAGTAGCGGTACACCACTAACTGCACCTACTGTTATTACTGTTTATACACCGGAATGCCGTTGTAGTGGGAGGTTGTTTGACAACCGGAGATATTCATAAGACTAGGAGAGTTTCGAACTCTGGACCTAGTATACATGAAATCAATCCCTGGATCTACATAGAGGCGGTACTAGATCTAAATGTGCCTTCTTGGAAAGCAATAAGGATTATTGCTAAGAGGCAAGAACATTTAGAATACAAGCTTAGTTGATCCATTTATGGATTGTAACAAAGCTAGAGTTCGTGGAACTTGCGCATTGATGAGATAGTCCATTTGATGGATTCATCAAAAGGCATTGACGAATCGTGTGTATGGGAAACGTGATGGAAACAAGGTGGTGTTTCTCGGAGGTTTTATGTAGATAACATTTTATCATTGGTAACAATGTAAAGATGCTGTCAGACATAAAATGATGGTTGTCTAGAAAAATCGATATATGAGATAAAGAAGAAGTTAGAGCATGTTCTTAAGATCTAGGATCTCAAGAAAAGAACATTGTACTTCTCCTGGATTTCTTACATATACATGATTATGGTTCGTTTTAACAAGCAAGATTCCGAGAAAGGTTCGTTACCTTTCAGAGACGGAATGCATCTATCTAAGGTATGTGTTTTGGAACACATAAAGGTGATAGAAGCAGTGAAAGCAGTTTCCTACACTTGGAGTGTGGAAAGCTTGATAAATGCATTGTTGAAAACAAGAACCTGATATCGGCTATGCGGTTAGCATAGTGGGAGGATATCAAGGTAATCCTGGAAAGGAATATTCGACTGCCGTAAAAGTACTTTCGAAGTACTGTTCTAGACTACGAAGCAGACGAGTTTTTCCTTTGGATTACATTCTCTTAGATTTCTAATCGAATGAGGACCGGTGTAAGTCGATCAGGCTATGTGTTTCACTATTAAAGGAGAAGGAGTTTTAACATGGAAGAGTGATAAGCACGATGCTTTTCGGACTCTGCCATGAGTAACCAAATAGCGGCCTCAGAGGCAGCGGAAGTTTTGGTATAACTCCGGGATAATCTCTGGGACTTAGAGGTGATTCTTAATTTTCCAAAAGGCTATGTATATAGCGGTGCAATGGCAAATGGTAAGAAATCACAAGTCCATAAGTGTAAGATAACACATAGTGCAAGTACCACCTGATACGAGTCATCGTCAAGGGAGACGACGCTGTAGTCACCAAGATAACTTCAGAGCGACAACCTAGAGTGCTCATTCACATAGTACTTCTTGGAAGTACAACTTAAGCACGTGATGAGTATGGAAGTCGGGAGTTTGGAGGAAATGACTAGACCTTAGTACAAGTGGGAGATTGTTGGAGTTGTGTACTTAATGTCTAGATTTAAGCAACGGAAACTCACGATCCATTGCCATTAATCTATTTAACTAAATGAACAATTGTTTGCGTTTAATTATTTATAATTAAATATATGCAAAACATAGTCCTGGATTCTATACGTTGTAGTTAGTATGGTGTGTCGGGCCCCACACAGAAGATCATACTATCGGTTACTCGTATTTAATCGAACAGTTGCTCACGACCTAGATGGACACGGACCAATCCATCGGTATAGTCGTTGTGTGAGAGAGAAAATAATCTGTCTTGATTATTTTATCACACTTGTACACTTGGTGTATTGAGCGGATCGTTGAGATTCATCGATTAGGATTGCCGGCGATAATCGATTCGAGTCTCAGTGTATTTTATTCTTAATCCCCCGATATTATTGCGGGTGTGTATATTTAATATAAGTGACTTTGATTTACCAAAGGAATTAACCGATTTAATTATTGGGTTAATTACCGGTTAAGTTGGGTCACTATATTTCATATATGGCATGCCGTGAATGATTGACCGGACAGTGTATCCCGGAAGGGTTGATAATATCCCCGAGATGAGTTCATAAGGAATTATTATGTAAACCCTGCAGGTGGATTTAATCCGCATAATAATTAAGGTTGAATGGTACTAGTCTCGGATATAAGAGATGAATAAATTAATTAGCAATAAATTAATTTTATTCATGGATATTTATATCTTAAATACACGGAATAAATAATACTACCGGAGAAATATTATTTGATATAATATGGTTTAATATTGGGAGTGCAATTAATTTTATATAGTGGAAAATAGAATTAATTAATATTGATAAGGATTAATGGACTTGAGCATTGGGCTCAATTTAATCTTCAATATTGGAAGCCCAATATTCCACCTCCTTTAGATCCCCTACGTAGCCTATAAAAGCACTACATGGTCTTCTCTATTCTCATAACTTGAAGATCACAATTCTAGAGAGAGAAAGTAGAGAGGGAGATCCATGGAGTTCGGTAGATCGTCGCCCACACGACGTCCGGGCTAGTGCAAGGAATACGTGGGAAGATCTCAAGGTCATCATAAGATCTCGTTTCTCCGCACAACGAATCGAAAGGTGAATTAAATTTCCGCAATTTAATTCTAGTTTATTGATCAATTATCGAAAAACAAGATCCGAAGGATCGAACCCGGATTAGACGAGGGACCACGCGGTGGTGGCGAAGCCACCGGACCGCGTGGACCGCACGCCTAGGGTTCGGCGCGCGAAGGAGAACTCTCGGCCTCGGCCGAGGGGGCGATCGCTGGGAGCGATCGCCGGCGGTGACGGGCTGGTGCCGTCACCTCCCCACCGCGACGGTGGGGGCTCCTCGACGGCGGGCAGCAGGTCGCCGGACCTGCTGCTGGGGGCTGCCGGATGCAGCCCCATCGAACGCGATGTTCGATCGCGTGAACCCGGCTCGCGGGGGTTCGGGTGGGGGCGGATTGCGCGCCTTCGGGCGAGTGGTCTCCAAAGCCCGGACTTCGGCGGATGAGTCGACGTTCATGTGATCTCCGGCGAAGGGTTTGATCGCGTTATTGGTTTCCGCAAATTTAAATAACCCGGGATATCGAATTCCAACAGCGATCGACCGTGGTGGTCGATCGTGTTGGAGTTGTGTACTTAATGTCTAGATTTAAGTAACGGAAACTCACGATCCATTGCCATTAATCTATTTAATTAAATAAACAATTATTTGCATTTAATTATTTATAATTAAATATATGCAAATTATAGTCCTGGATTTTATACGTTGTAGTTAGTATGGTGTTGTATGGACACACATAAGATCATACTATCAGTTACTCGTATTTAATCGAACAGTTGCTCACGACCTAGATGGACACGGACCAATCCATCGGTATAGTCGTTGTGTGAGAGAGAAAATAATCTATCTTGATTATTTTATCACACTTGTACACTTGGTGTATTGAGCGGATCGTTTGAGATTTATCGATTAGGATTGCCGGCGATAATCGATTTAAGTCTCAGTGTATTTTATTCTTAATCCCCGATACTATTGCGGGTGTGTATATTTAATATAAGTGACTTTGATTTTCCAAAGGAATTAACCGATTTAATTATTGGGTTAGTTACCGGTTAAGTTGGGTCACTATATTTTATATATGACATGCCGTGAATACTTGACGGGAAAGTGTATCCCGTAAAGGTTGATAATATCCCCGAGATGAGTTCATAAGGAATTATTATGTAAACCCTGCAGGTGGATTTGTTCCGCATAATAATTAAGGTTGAATGGTACTAGTCTCGGATATAAGAGATGAATAAATTAATTAGCAATAAATTAATTTTATTCATGGATATTTATATCTTAAATACACGGAATAAATAATACTACCGGAGAAATATTATTTGATATAATATGGTTTAATATTGGGAGTGCAATTAATTTTATATAGTGGAAAATAGAATTAATTAATATTAATGGATTAATAGATTTGGGCCTGGGCTCAATTTAATCATTAATATTGGAAGCCCAATATTACACCTCCTTAAGATCCCCTACGTAGCCTATAAAAGCACTACATGGTCTTCTCTATTCTCATAACTTGAAGAACACAATTCTAGAGAGAGAAAGTAGAGAGGGAGATCCATGGAGTTCGGTAGATCGTCGCCCACACGACGTCCGGGCTAGTGCTAGGAATACGTGGGAAGATCTCAAGGTCATCATAGGATCTCGTTTCTCCGCACAACGAATCGAAAGGTGAATTAAATATTTCCGCTATTTAATTCTTATTGAAATCAATTATCGGAAAAACAAGATCCAAAGGATCGAACCCCGGATTAGACGACGAACGCATGGTGGCGATCTAGGATCGCCGGACCACGGCGATCGCCGTCTAGGGTTTCAAGGGCGCGCGGAGGAGAGACCCGCGGCTGGGCCGCGGGCATGCGATCGATCTTACGATCGATCGCTGGGGGCGCGGGCTGGTGCCGCACCCCACCCCACCTCGACGGTGGGGACCTCCCAGGCGGCGGCGAGTCGCCGGACTCGCCGCGGGGGCTGCTGGGCAGCCCCACCCCAATCGATCGATTGATACGATTGATGATCGCATGAAGCCCCGCTCGTGGGGGCTCGGCTGGGGCAGCGGCGTGCCTTCGGGTGCGTCGTGTCCTCGGTCGTGCTCCGGCGCGTGCGGTGGTGTTCGCGTGATCTCCGGCGAAGGGTTTTTGATCGGGTTATTGTTTCCGTAAATTTTAATAACCCGGGATATCGAATTCCAACAATTGGTATCAGAGCGTACGGTTACGTTTTTCGTTAATTGTTTCGATAATCGATTCTCGATATATATGGCCATAGATTAATTTAATTTGTTAAATTATTGTGCTATATTGTTCTACGTTTTTGTATTCTCTCTCGTATGAATCTTGTGAATTTTTATTAAATTAAAAATCGACGGAAAAATACATTAAAAATCGAGGGTTTTCGGAAATCGAACCGGGTCGATCAAACGAGGGCTTGTAGCGGGACCGGGCTGTATGGCGGCTGGAGGTCGACGGCATCAACCACCAGTGGTGGTGGTCGCCGGAGGTCGACCGCTGCCGAGAAGCCAAGCGGTTCAGCCGCTACGCGCGGCGGCTCGTGAGTCGCGGCTTCGGCTTCGTGCTCGGAGCGGGCTGCTGTGCGGGCTGTGTACGGGATGCTCGTGCGGTGGTGGCAGCGGGTCGATGGCGTGGTTCGTCAAGGGAGACGCCATGCCGGAGATTGACCAAGAGACGCTGCTGGTACGCTCCTCGCCATCGGAGAAGACGATCGAAGATGCGGCTGCTGGGATTTTTCTCGCTGCTGTATAGGTGCGACATGAATTTTAATTCACGATGATGTACATGATAATTGCATGGTCTTAGGCTTGCATGAGCTGTGCATGTGCATGTGAAATGCATGGACCAAATTAATTCTTGGAATGCATGGGTCGATCAATTCTTGGAATTGATTTTGTGTGGCCATGTGTTTAGCATGGTGAGATACACGGCCATGCATGTGATGCACGTGGGTTCGATTGGGATGACCGGAATTTATTTCGGTTCGTCCCGGTAAATCCGATCTTTCCGGAAATAATTTAATCTTTCTAATTTTATTTAATTTAATTTTGGAATTAATTCAAATTCTATTTGGATTAGATTTCTTAATTATGGAATTAAATAATGGAATTAGATGGAGAGTTAAATTAGGAAAGAAAATTCTAGTTTCTCTAGATATCCTATACCTACTTGGATTAGAAGTCTTAAGAAGAATCAAAATTCGATTTTGATTAGGATTCTTGAGATCTAATCTAAATAGGATTGAGAAATTATTAAAATATTGATTTTATTTAATTTAAGTATTTTATTTAAAATCATTAGATTAATTCAAAATTTATTTTGAATTGGAAAATCTTGGATTTTATTTAGAATAGAATTAAATATGGAAATCAATGGATTTTAATAAAATTAATTTTATTTAATTTAAGTATTTTATTTAAAATCAATAGATTAATTCAAAATTTATTTTGAATTGGAAAATCTTGGATTTTATTTAAAATAGAATTAAATATGGAAATCAATGGAATTGATTTTATTTAATTGGAGTAAAATTAAATATGAGAATCAAAGAATTTTTCCGTCGCCCGGCAAAGTATTCAAGACGTAGAATGAAGACTCAAGATAAGCATAATTCATCAAGGTACGAATAGTCGAGAAATAATTTTTACTTGAGCAATTATTTGATTATTTGTGTACGTACTTGCATGAAATGTATGTTTGTTATTATGCTTATGTGTATTTAATTATGCATTAGATAGCGTATCCCTTTGTTATAAAAAGCTAAGTGGGAGAGGGAATGGAAACATTGCCATGGTCTCCATTGCTGTTCTCTTGGTGACTTTTATGGACTTTTGAAGTTCGTATAGATAAGCCATTGGAGGAGAATTCTTGTAATTCCTCTTACGAGAAACATTGATTAAGTCTATCAAACAATGCCTAATTTGTCTTTCTGAAACTGATTTCAATTCGACTCATTCTCACCCCGGGGAGTGGAATGGAGCCAAAGCCACTTGGTCATGTGGATGACACAAATTAGAGACTTTCGTGTCATTTGATGACTAGATCGATTGTCTGCTCGGCTCCCTCATTCTATGAGAGATAGGGTCGTTCGCATGGTGAATCACTGGTTAGAAACTTCGAGTTTCACTTATGATTCTCCGCGTCTTGATTTACAAGATTAAATTATTCAAGTAATTGGATGTCAATTATAAAGATCTTTTGGTGTAGTAAACGTCCACACGAACGTGCCTTGCTGTGCTGAATGGGATCTTGGATTAATTGATGTAGACAGTTATAGAAGGGAGTGAAGGAGCGTATGTTAACGTAAACGTCCACACGAACGTGGCTTGCGGTGAATATACGTGTCCCAAACAATCTTCTTGGATACTGAGTAATGGTTTACACTTAGGTACGCTTTATAGTATTCTTCCCAACGAAGTAACGCTATAATTGATGTACGACCGAAGCAAATCTAATTGCTAAATCATTTGGATAGGTAAACGTCCACACGAACGTGGCTTGCCATATCTGATGGGATTTTAGAGGTGATTAGTGGTTTAATGATATTATTTAAGGGAGATAATATCGGAGATTAAATCGATTGTTTGTTGTTATATGTGCTCATAAATTAGGAAATGGCTTTGAACCCACTTTATGTGATACGTAAGGATTTTAACTCACTGGTCCCTAAATGTAATGATTTGAATAGAGATCTAGACATTACCCAAACTGTTAAAGAGTGCAAGGTTGTACTCAGTGAGCTTTGTCCTCCCGAGCCTATTGACATAGGCGGCTAGACAAGAAGCGATGATAATACTCATAAAGTCCAGTCCTTCGAGGAAACGCTTAAACACGTTTTTGAGATGATTGACGTTTTGGACGAGTTGAGACGGAAATCGCAAGCTCTTGTAGCCAATGCCAAAGGTTTTGAACCTAAGGGCAAAATCGGGGGAAAGGAAAAGAAAGCGATGAATCCCAGTGGTCCTAAGTTACTTGGACCACGAGATGAGACGAGAAAGCCATGAGGCAAGAGTTCTCGATGCAAACAGTCTGGGTACTGGAAGTCTGACTATCCTCTCAAAGAAAGTACGAAATCTTCTTTAGTCGTAATAACATAGTCAGTGGTATTATCTGCCGGAACCTGGTGTGTAGATATGGAACCACTGACGGTATGTGCATTTTAATGCAAGGGTTCCAGGAAACCCGACGACTTAGAGAAGAAGAAATCGTAGTCTACATGGGCAATGCTGTGGAGGAGGCAGCAGTTGCAGTGGAGGACATTTTATAGGATTTCATTTTGGGTTATTGCTTTTATGTACCTTTCATATTAGAAAGAACTTTGTTCTGGATTTCTAATGAATAGATATTTTATTTCTTTTAATCATTTGATGGTTATAAGAAGAAATAATGATATTATCTATTTTGGTACATTAGCTAGCAATATATAAATGATGAATCCTGAGTCCACCACGATGCAACGAACCGTTTTATATAACTCGTTTTACTAGTAAGAGATTTCTTTATTAAATCATTTACACTTGTGGATTCTTATGCTAAGTCATATTTATTCAAATAAGAAGTTCAAAGGTCGAAAATTGATTGTAAGATCAATTAAGTTGAAGGAGTGGACCTTCCGACCTAAGAATCTAATTTGGAGGATAATACGACTAAGCAATCCTTTATGGATATAAGATATAAGATCCGGACAAGTATTAGAATTGATTAACTCTGATGTTTGATCAGAGCTTGGGATTAGATCCCAAGAGACTACACCATACAGTCCTCTGTAAGATTGGTGTGTCGGAAATAAGAAATGGAACTCTTATAGAAATAGTAAAAGCTTGAGTTATACGGAACTACCTATGTTCTATAGATATGTCTTGGTAACAACGGCGCATTTCAATGCGGTTGTAGAATATCTTAGAAGAACAAAAGATGTGTGTTCGATAGTACTATTAACCAGAAGGACGTTATAAGTTCTAACGCCCGGTTCTTAGAGGAAGACTATTAGATGAACCACAAGCCCAAAATGACATGATACTTCTGAAGAGAGAGAAAACAATTAAGACTTAGAACCAGCCGAACCGAGTAGCGGTACACCACTAACTGCACCTACTGTTGTCACTGTTTATACACCGGAATGCAATTGTAGTGGGAGGTTGTGGGACAACCGGAGATATTCATAAGACTAGGAGAGTCTTCGGACTCTGGACCTAGTATACATGAAATCGATCCCTAGATCTACATGAAGGCAGTACTAGATCTAAATGTGCCTTCTTGGAGAGCAATAAGGATTATTGCCAAGAAGCAAGATCATTTAGAGTACAAGCTTAGTTGATCCATTTATGGATTGGAACAAAGCATTGAGTTCGTGGTACTTGCAAATTGATGAGATAGTCTATTTTATGGATTCATCAAAGCATAGACGAATCGAGTGTATGGGAAACGTGATGGAAACAAGGTGGTGTTTCTCGGAGGTTTTATGTAGATAGCATTTTATCATTGGTAACAATGTAAAGATGTTGTCAGACATAAAATGATGGTTGTCTAGAAAAATCGATATATGAGATAAAGAAGAAGTTAGAGCATGTTCTTAAGATCTAGGATCTCAAGAAAAGAACATTGTACTTCTCTAGATATCTTATACGATTATGGTTCGTTTTAACATGCAAGATTCCGAGAAAGGTTCGTTACCTTTCAGAAACGGAATGCATCTATCTAAGGATATGTGTTTTGGAACACAAAAGGAGATAGAAGCAATGAAAGCGGATTCCTACACTTCGAGTGTGGAAAGCTTAATAAAATGCGATGTTGAAAACAAGAACCTGATATCGGCTATGCGGTTAGCATAGTGGGAGGATATCAAGGTAATCCTGGAAAGGAATACTTGACTGCTGTAATGAACATTTTAAGTACTTTCGAAGTACTGGAGACTATGTTCTGGATTACGGAGCAAGCAAGCATTTCCTTTGGATTACATTCTCTTAGATTTCTAATCGAATAAGGACCGGTGTAAGTCGATATCAGGCTATGTGTTTCACTATTAAAGGAGAAGGAGTTTTAACATGGAAGAGTGATAAGCACGATGCCTTTCGGACTCTGCCATGGGTAACCAAATAGCGGCCTCAGAGGCAGCGGAAGTTTTGGTATAACTCCGGAATAATCTCTGGGACTTAGAGGTGATTCTTAATTTGCCAAAAGGCTATATATATAGCGGTGCAATGGCAAATGGTAAGAAATCACAAGTCCATAAGTGTAAGATAACACATACTGCAAGTACCACCTGATACGAGTCATCGTCGAGGGAGACGACGCTGTAGTCACCAAGATAACTTCAGAGCGACAACCTAGAGTGCTCATTCACATAGTACTTCTTCGAAGTACAATTTAAGCACGTGATGAGTATGGGAGTCGGGAGTTTGGAGGAAATGACTAGACCTTAGTACAAGTGGGAGATTGTTGGAGTTGTGTACTTAATGTCTAGATTTAAGTAACGGAAACTCACGATCCATTGCCATTAATCTATTTAATTAAATAAACAATTATTTGCATTTAATTATTTATAATTAAATATATGCAAATTATAGTCCTGGATTTTATACGTTGTAGTTAGTATGGTGTTGTATGGACACACAGAAGATCATACTATCGGTTACTCGTATTTAATCGAACAGTTGCTCACGACCTAGATGGACACGGACCAATCCATCGGTATAGTCGTTGTGTGAGAGAGAAAATAATCTATCTTGATTATTTTATCACACTTGTACACTTGGTGTATTGAGCGGATCGTTTGAGATTTATCGATTAGGATTGCCGGCGATAATCGATTTAAGTCTCAGTGTATTTTATTCTTAATCCCCGATACTATTGCGGGTGTGTATATTTAATATAAGTGACTTTGATTTTCCAAAGGAATTAACCGATTTAATTATTGGGTTAGTTACCGGTTAAGTTGGGTCACTATATTTTATATATGACATGCCGTGAATACTTGACGGGAAAGTGTATCCCGTAAAGGTTGATAATATCCCGAGATGAGTTCATAAGGAATTATTATGTAAACCCTGCAGGTGGATTTGTTCCGCATAATAATTAAGGTTGAATGGTACTAGTCTCGGATATAAGAGATGAATAAATTAATTAGCAATAAATTAATTTTATTCATGGATATTTATATCTTAAATACACGGAATAAATAATACTACCGGAGAAATATTATTTGATATAATATGGTTTAATATTGGGAGTGCAATTAATTTTATATAGTGGAAAATAGAATTAATTAATATTAATGGATTAATAGATTTGGGCTTGGGCTCAATTTAATCATTAATATTGGAAGCCCAATATTCCACCTCCTTAAGATCCCCTACGTAGCCTATAAAAGCACTACATGGTCTTCTCTATTCTCATAACTTGAAGAACACAATTCTAGAGAGAGAAAGTAGAGAGGGAGATCCATGGAGTTCGGTAGATCGTCGCCCACACGACGTCTGGGCTAGTGCAAGGAATACGTGGGAAGATCTCAAGGTCATCATAAGAACTCGTTTCTCCGCACAACGAATCGAAAGGTGAATTAAATATTTCCGCTATTTAATTCTTATTGAAATCAATTATCGGAAAAACAAGATCCAAAGGATCGAACCCCGGATTTCCGCTGGAGTCGGGAAGAGAATACGTTAGAAGCTCTAAGGTCTCAACAATCGACCGATAAGGTATGAGATCGGATCTCTAAATTCCGCATTTATTCGATCTCAATTTTCTCGTTGATCATACATGAACGTAGATCGGGTTCCGGGGTCGTGGATCGTGTTCCTCGACTACTGGGGGTTCTAGGACCTCCGGAACGGTAGTCGGATGAGGAAAAACGACCCGGAAACGAGCCCGGAATAGCAACATCGCGTTGCTGTTCGCGGACAAACGGCGGTCACCAGAGAGCAAACGGCGGTCGCCGTTTGCAGCTTCTCCAGCGACCGCTGGACTGCATACAGCGGGCGCTGTTTTTGTGCAGTCCAGCCCCGTTTCGCGCGGTTGTCCTCCGGGGCGATGGCTGGGCGTGATTCGGGATAAGGGCTGTCAGTCGAACGTAGTAGCGACTTCGGATGTCGACTGGGATCGTTCGGATGTTCGAGCGATCGAACGAACGCATCCCGGGTAGTCGATTTCCAACAGCTATCACCTATCTGAATAACACATAGCATAATAAAAAAATTGAGATTAAGTCTCAAATGACTACACCATACACTTACGTGTAGATATGGTGAGTCAATAAGAAATAGAATTCTAATAGTGAAAGAACAAGTTGTTCGGAACTACCTATGTTCTATGGATATTCCTGGAGGCAACGGCATATTCAATATGGTTGTAGGATATCCTAGATGAACAAAGTATTGTGTTTTCTATAGTACTATGAACCAGAAGGACGTGTAACGCCCGGTTCTTAGAGAAAGACTATTAGAAGTACCACAAAGCCCGAACTGACGTAATACCTTGGAATGAGAAAAAGGACAAGGACTAGGAACCAGCCAAACCGAGTAGAGGTACACCACACACTGCACCTACTGTTATTACTGTTATACACCGGGACGCCATTGCAGTGGGAGGTTGTTAAGACAACCGGATATGTTCATAAGACTAGAAGAGTTTTAACCTCTGGATCTGGTAAAGATGAAATCGATCCCCAGCTCTGCATGAGGGCAGTACTAGATCTAAATGTGCCTACTTAGAAAACAATAAGGATTATTGTTAAGAGGCAAGATCATTTAGAGTACAAGCTTAGTAAATCCATTTATGGATTGAAACAAAGCTATAAATCGTGGAACTTGCGAATTGATGGGATAGTCCATTTGATGGATTCATCAAAGGGCATAGACGAAAGGTGTATTGGAGACGTAATAGAAACAAGGTGGTGTTTCTCGGAGATTTTATTTAGATGACATTTTATCATTGGCAACAATGTAAAGATGTTGTCAGACATAAGATAATGGTTGTCTAAATGAATCGAGATATAAGATTGAGTAGAAGTTAGAGCATGTTCTTGAGATCTTTCGATCAAAGGATAAGAGCATTGTACTTCTCCTAGATATCTTATACGATTATGGTTTGTTTTGAACATGCATACTTCTGAGAAAGGTTATTGCCTTTCAGAGACAGAATATACATCTATCTAAAGGGTATGTGTTTCGAACACATGAAGGAGATAGATGAGGACAAAGCAGTTTCCTACACTTCTAGTGTGGAAAAGCTTTATAGATGCAATGTTGTAAAACAAGAACATGATGTCAACTATGCGTTTGCGTAGTGGGAGGATGTTAAAGTAATCTAGACAAGAAATTTTTGAATGCTGTAATAGTACTTGTGAAGTACTGGATTATTAAGCAAGACGAAATCTTCTTTGATTACAAATTCTCAGATCTCAAATCAGAGAAGGACCAGTGTAAGTCGATATCAGGCTATGTGTTCACTTTTAGAAAGAGGTGGAACCATGAAATGAAAGAGTGATAAGCAGGACGCTTCTCAGACTCTCTCATAACCGAATAAGCAGCCTCAGAGGCAGCGGAAGTTTTGGTTAGGTTCCGGGATAACCTCTAAGACTTGGATATGACTCTTGGTTTACCAAAGGCTATTGAATAGCGGTGCATGGTAAACTGGAAGAAGTCATAAGTCAAAAAGTGATGTTAACACACAGAGCAAGTACCACCTGATACGAGTCATCGTCGAGGGAGACGACGCAGTAGTCACCAAGATAACTTCAGAGCGGCAACCTAGAGTGCTCATTTACACAGTACTTCTTGGAAGTACAACTCTAAGCACGTGATGAGTATGGGAGTCGGGAGTTTGGAGGAAATGACTAGACCTTAGTACAAGTGGGAGATTGTTGGAGTTGTGTACTTAATGTCTAGATTTAAGTAACGGTAAACTCCCGGTCATAGCATTTAATCTATTAAATTAATAAACAATTGTTTGCATTTAATTATTGATAATTAAATATATGCAAAATATAGTCCTGGATTCTATACGTTGTAGTTAGTATGGTGTGCGGGCCCACACAGAAGATCATACTATCGGTTACTCGTATTTAATCCAACAGTTGCTCACGACCTAGATGGACACGGACCAATCCATCGGTATAGTCGTTGTGTGAGAGAGAAAATAATTTGTCTTAATTATTTTATCACACTTGTACACTTTGTGTATTGAGCGGATCGCTTGAGATTTATCGATTAGGATTGCCTTAGATAATCGATTCAAGTCTCAGAGTATTTTATTCTTAATCCCCGATACTATTACGGGTGTGTATATTTAATATATGTGACTTTTATTTTCCAAAGGAATTAACCGATTTAATTATTAGGTTAATTACCGGTTAAGTTGGGTCACTATATTTTATATATGGCATGCCGTGAATACTTGACGGGAAAGTGTATCCCGGAAGGGTTGATAATATCCCCGAGATGAGTTCATAAGGAATTATTGTGTAAACCTCATGAGTGGATTCGTTCCGCACAATAATTAAGGTTGAATGGTACTAGTCTCGGATTCAAGAGATGAATAAATTAATTAGCAATAAATTAATTTTATTCATGGATATTTAAATCTTAAATACACGGAATAAATAATACTACCGGAGAAATATTATTTGATATAATATGGTTTAATATTGGGAGTGCAATTAATTTATATAGTGGAAAATAAATTAATTAATATTAATGGGAGATTAATAGATTTGGGCTTGGGCTCAATTTAATCATTAATATTGGAAGCCCAATATTCCACCTCCTTTAGATCCCCTACGTAGCCTATAAAAGCACTACATGGTCTTCTCTATTCTACATAATAACACAAGATCATAATTCTTCTAGAGAGAGAAAGTAGAGAGAGAGAGAAGAGGATCCATAAGCTTGGAGGATCGTCGCCCACCCGACGTTCAAGCTAGTGCAAGGAATACGTGGGAAGATCGTAAGGTCATCAATTGAATTCGTTTCTCCTCATAACAAATCAAAAGGTAAAATCATAAACTCCCTTCTATGATTTTACGTGAATTGATTGTGATACATACATGAACACACGATCCGGGAAAAACGAAGAACTTCGGGGACGGGGATTCGAGATCCCCGGCGAAGGTTCAACGGACCCTCGGCTGGGAGCCGAGGGCGTGCGGTCGAGCCCTAGGGCTTCGACCGCGAGGCACGCGAGGAACCCCGGCTGGGAGCCGGGGTGGGCGATCGACCGTGGTGGTCGATCGCCGGGGTGGGCGATCGACCGTGGTGGTCGATCGCCGGGCAGTCGCGGCTGGAGCCGCGGCGGGTTCGCCGCTGGGCGAATCGCCCTCCTCGGGTGGTGGCGGTGAGTCGCCGGACTCACCGCCCAGGGCTGCCGGAGCAGCCCCAGCGATCGCATCCGTGCGATCGCGAACCCCACGGTGGGGTTCGGCTAGGGTTTAGCCGCGGGTTCATCCCGCGGCAATGCTCTTGTCGAGCCCGGTTCTTCGTGGTGTTCGTGATCGGTTTCCGGCGATGGGATTTCGGTCGGGGTTATCGGTTCCGCAATTTTTTTGATATCCCGGGATATCGATTTCCAACAAGAAGGAATAGGACTCTTATAGATATGGGAAAGTAGAAAATGAGTTATTCGGAGTTACCTAATTCGTTTTTGGGATATGGCTTGGAAACAGCGGCGTTTATCCTGAACTTGATTCCTTTGGAAACTTGTATTGATATTCGGCTGTTTATAAGATACCCTAAGAAAACGAATTGAGATATGTAATATAGTCCAAAGGACCAGATGTTCGTTGATTGAATCAACGTTCGGTTCTTAGACATGGACTATATATACAAGCCCAAGAGTAGAGTAATACTTAATGTGCTTAGAGGGATTGATCAAGACTTAGAACCAGCCTAACTGAGTAGTTCACCACTGTAATCTTTAATCACTAAAGATACACCGAAGCGTCGTCGTAGTGGGAGGGTTATTAGACAACCCGACAGGTTCATGTTTATAGGAGAGTCTTCGGACTTGTTACCTAGAGAACATGAAGCCGACCCCTGGATCTATGACGAGACGCTGAAAGATCAAGATGCTAAGTCTTGGTAAAAGACGATGAAATATTAGATTGAATCTTTAGATTCAAATCATGTCTGGGATCTTGTAGCACCGCCCAAAGGTGTAAAAGCCATTGGTTGCAAGTGGGTGTACAAGATGAAAAGAGGGTCTGACGGGAAGGTGTGAACCTTAAGGCTAGGCGAAAGGGTGCACTCAGAAAGAAAGGGATCGATTATGAGTAAACTTTCTCGCCGGTAGCTATGCTAAAGTCGATCCGGATTCTTTTGTCTTCACATAGAAGATGGAAGTCAAGACGGATTTCTAAATCGAAGTCTTGACGGGACCATCTGTGTAGGACAGCCAGAGGGATTCATCGAAAAGAGCCAAGAGCATTCGGTAAGCAAGCTTAATCAATCTTAGGATAGAATGAAGCTTCAAGATCTTGGAAACATGCGGACCTATGAGAAAATCCATTTCATGGATTCATTCAAGGCATGTTTAGGTCCTATGTGTAATAAAGAAGTAATAGAAAAGATGTGGTGTTTTCTCATTATTTATGTAGACGACATCCTTCTAAATTGGCAACAATATGAAAGATGTTATCGGACATAAAGGGATGATTGTCCGAGTAATTCAGTATAAGAGAATTAGGAGAAGTCGGAAATGTTCTTGGGATCAAAGTATTAAATGATCGCCAGAAAAGAACATAGGACTTATCTCGAGTCTCATATATAAAATACAATTCTTACTCGTTGCAGCATACAGAATTTCAAGAAAGGTCTTCACCTTTTAGATGTGGAATTCATCTATCTAAAGTTTTGTGTCCGACACAATAAAGGAGATAGATGAAGAGTAAGCAGTTCCCTGCAACTTAATGGTGGGAAGCTTAATGTATGTAATGCTATGCACGAGACTGATATCTACTATGCCGTGGGCATGGTGGTTAGATATCATAGTAATCCTGGAAAGGATCACTCGACTGATGTAAAGAACATGTTTAGGCTCCTGCAAAGGACCAGGAATTATGTTCTGAGTTACAAAGCAGTCAAGTTGTTTCCTTTGGATTACATAGAATTGAATTTCCAATCAAACAGGGACAGTCGAAAGTCGAAGTCAGGCTATGTGTTCTCACTGTGAAGTGGAGCAGTCACATGGAAGAATGTAAAGCAGCGATGCATTTCGGACTCTACCATGGAAACTGAAAGGATAACGGCCTCTGAGGCAGTTAAAAGGTCAGTGTGGCTCCAGAACTTCCTAAGGGACTTAGATGTGGGTTCTAGTTTACCCAAAGCTATTTTGAATAGCGATATTGGCAAACTTGAAATGCCACAAGTCCACAGTGGGAGATAACACGTAGAGCGCATGTACCACCTGATTCGAGAGATCGTCTAGTAAGACGATGCGGTTGTCACCTAGATAGCATCGAGAGGATTGCCTGGTAAAACCCGTTCACAGAAGCACTTCCAGCAAAAGCGTTGGGTAGGCGTGATGAGGTTATGGGAATCTGATGTTTGGGATATGGCGACTAGACTTTTAGTATAAGTGGGAGATTGATGGAGTTGTATTCTAAATGTCTAGTTTAGTGCAAATACGGAACTCCTTATCTATACCTTAATTCGAGATATGATTCAAGCATGGTTGCATTTAATGCAATAGTCCTTGATGTATACGTTGTAGACAGTATGGCGTGAGGAGACACGCGGAAGATCATACTGTCGGTTACTCGTATACTATCGAAAAGTAGCTCACGACTTAGATGGACAGGGACAATCCATCGGTACGTCGTAGTGTGACTGGTAGATAGTCGGTCATGACTATCATGTTACACTCGTACACTTGGTGTATTGAGCAGGACCACGGGAGGGAGTTCGATTTATACTAATCGGAGTAATCGAACTAGACCTCAGATATTACGGATATATGAGTTCCTAATCCCTATATAATTATAGGTGCGTGTGTCCAATGCTCGATTCTTTAATGTGCCAATGAGTGAGACTAATTGATTAGTCGAGATCCTCGGTATATTGGAAATCGGAATTGTACACACGGCATGCTATAAATTATAGACAGGAAATCGTGTCCCATTTATTGGGTTGATGATGTCCCCGAGATGAGCTCATAAAGTTTATCATGTAAACCCTGCAGGTGGATTCGTTCCACATGATAATAAGGTTGAGTGGTACTAGTCTCGGATAATAAAAAATGAATTAATTTAAATATTAGTAATTAATTAATTCATGGACATTCGATATCTTAAACACGGGGAAAATCATATATGTAATTTCGGCGGAAATATTATTGGTAAAATAATATAGATTAATTAATTGAGAATTCAATTATAATTTTATAGTAGAATTAATTATAATTAAAATTGGATTTAATTAAAGGTTTTCTTTTAAGGACACCGGTTTAATTAAATTACAATTTAGCCTAATTAATTAATTGTCCTAAGGTCCCTAGTGTGTGTTGGAGTTGTGTACTTAATGTCTAGATTTAAGTGACAGAAACTCACGATCCATTGCCATTAATCTATTTAATTAAATAAACAATTATTTGCATTTAATTATTTATAATTAAATATATGCAAATCATAGTCCTGGATTTTATACGTTGTAGTTAGTATGGTGCAAGCATGGGCGCACAGAAGATCATACTATCGGTTACTCGTATTTAATCGAACAGTTGCTCACGACCTAGATGGACACGGACCAATCCATCGGTATAGTCGTTGTGTGAGAGAGAAAATAATCTATCTTGATTATTTTATCACACTTGTACACTTGGTGTATTGAGCGGTTCTGCTTGAGATTTATCGATTAGGATTGCCGGCGATAATCGATTCAAGTCTCTGTGTATTTTATTCTTAATCCCCGATATTATTGCGGGTGTGTATATTTAATATAAGTGACTTTGATTTACCAAAGGAATTAACCGATTTAATTATTGGGTTAATTACCGGTTAAGTTGGGTCACTATATTTTATATATGACATGCCGTGAATACTTGACAGGAAAGTGTATCCCGTAAGGGTTGATAATATCCCCGAGATGAGTTCATAAGGAATTATTATGTAAACCCTGCAGGTGGATTCGTTCCGCATAATAATTAAGGATGAATGGTACTAGTCTCGGAAATAAGAGATGAATAAATTAATTAGCAATAAATTAATTTTATTCATGGATATTTAAATCTTAAATACACGGAATAAATAATACTACCGGAGAAATATTATTTGATATAATATGGTTTAATATTGGGAGTGCAATTAATTTTATATAGTGGAAAATAGAATTAATTAATATTGATAAGGATTAATGGACTTGAGCATTGGGCTCAATTTAATCTTCAATATTGGAAGCCCAATATTCCACCTCCTTAAGATCCCCTACGTAGCCTATAAAAGCACTACATGGTCTTCTCTATTCTCATATCTCATAACTTGAAGATCACAATTCTAGAGAGAGAAAGTAGAGAGGAGGATCCATGGAGTTCGGTAGATCGTCGCCCACACGACGTCCGGGCTAGTGCAAGGAATACGTGGGAAGATCTCAAAGGTCATCAAATTGAGTTCTACGTTTCTCCGAACAACGAGAACGAGGTAAATCGTAAAACCCTCTTTATGATTTTATCGTTTAATTATCGTAAAAATACCATGAACCAAGATCCGAGGGATGAACCCGGGGATGGGGATCGACCTCGCGGTGGTGATCGAAGATCACCGGACCGCGGGAGGTCGGGAGATCCCCACCGGGATCACACGAAAACCCCTCGGCTGGACGCCGAGGGTGGCGATCGGCCCTAGGGCACAATCGCCGATCGCGCAAAGGGAGGATCCCCGGCTGGACGCCGGGGCGTGCGATCGACCACGGTGGTCGATCGCTGGGGCGCCGCGGGCTGGTGCCGCGGCTGTCCGCTGGGCGGACGCCCCTCCTCCACGGCGGTGGCGGTGAGTCGCCGGACTCACCGCCGGTGGCTGCTACGGGCAGCCCGCGGGGATGCGCGTGCATCCCCGGCGATCTTGTTCGATCGCGAGCCCCTCGCGGGGCTCGGCTGGACATACCGCGGGTTTATCCCGCGGTGGTTGTTCGGTCGGGCCCGGTTCGCGTGGTGGTTCGTGGTTGTTTTCCGGCGAAAGGATTTCGATTGGGTTGTCGGTTCCGCAATTTAGACAATCCGGATATTCGAAGGATTTCGGTCGGAATTAATTAGATAATTTATTTATTTAAATTTATTAATTCCGGGATATCGATTTCCAACAGTGTGGCCTATATAAACCCCTCAATCTCTCTTCTCCTAACCTAAGTTTCGCCGCTATAATTAATTCTGCGGAGAAAAATAAATTGTTAGCGCAATTATTTTCTTCTCTGCTTAATTAATTTAGATTAGCGCTGATATAATTTTTTCTGTAGAAATTAATTGCTAGCGCAAATATATTTCTGAGAGACAGAGAATATTATTTACCGTGGGTTTGAGAGAGAAGAAGAAGAGAAGACTCCGGTGGATCGTTGCCCACACAACGTCCGGCGTCGAGGGCTAGGATACACACTAAAAGATCTCAGGGTGTTCGCCTATTCGGCTTCTCCGAATCACGCATCAAAGGTATAAGAAATCGAAACCCTATTTCTGCTATTATTCGATTTCTTTCTCGTTGAAAATACATCGGATGTAAGATCGGGTTCCGGATCTCGTGGATCATATTCCTCGATTACTAGGGGTTCTAGGACCTCCGGATCGGTAGTCGGATGAGGAAAAACGACCCGGAAACGAGCCCGGAACAGCAGGTCGCGCTGCTGTTCGCGCCTGCAGAAGGACAAACGGCGACCGCCGTTTTAGAAACGGCGACCGCCGTTTCGCTGTTTTTCGGGCAGCCAACTCCGGTTCGCGCGGTTGTCCTTCGGGGCAATGGCTGGGCGTGAATCGGGACACGAGCCGGCAGGTGAACGGAGTAGCGCTTCCGGGAGGTCGACTGGGAGTGTTCGGATGTTCGAGCGATCGAACGAACGCATCCCGGGTAGTCGATTTCCAACATTTTTCTCAGGCGTGTTGGCCGGAATCGACTCCGATTCTTCCTTAGTCTCTGTCTCCTCTTCACCGTCTTTTTCCTCTTCCTCGCCGCCGGCAGTAGACATGTCGTCGGGCTTCTCGTCAGATGACGATTCCATGGTAGCGGGCGGCGTGTGTTTCACGGGGCTTCTTGAACTTACCTTTTTCCTCCGCCGTGAACTTCCGCTTCTTGACGATGTCTTCGCTCTGCTCACCGCTCTGACTTGCCGGAGCTGTCTCGTTGGACGGTTTTGGGGTAGTGTCGAGGTCGGACAATTTTGGGGCTTCGATTTCAGCCGTCAGTTGGTCCACCAAATCAGTGTTGAGGGGTGGTGGACTTGCTTCGCGCATCGGGCTCTGTTTGACCGGCGAAGGGGTGTTCTCTTTTTCCGGTGGTGGTGGCGTTTTTTCCTTCACGGGTACAGAGGCGGCGGCGGCGACTTTGGATGCTTTTCCTCCGGCCATCTTCTTCGGCGGTTGCGGTTGGGGGCTGGTGAGATCGATTTTGGTACTGTGGGGAATTTTGTTGAGTTTTGTGTTTTTGGGACGGGTTGATACCATGATTTGCGGGAGTTAGGGTTATGGGGTGATGGTGGTAGTGGGGGAAGTTGAGGGGTTGTGCGGTTTTTTTGAAGTAGAGGGTTAGTGGTGTAGATGAATTAGAATTTCGAATTTGTTAGTACTCTGCAGATTCAGAGTTGATAGGACTCTTTTGCGGATTCCCGAGAATTCCGCAATCATCACAGCTGGCCTCTCTTTCTTGTTGCTCAATCACCGCAGTTGCCCACCCAATTTTCCTGTTTTCTGAAAACAAAGACAGACCAAAACCCTTTCCTGCCCAAGGCTACTCCTTGGCGTGGTGAAATTATTAACAAAATAAAATAAAGGGAAAAGCATAGTATACATACCGAGTTCGCCTTCGGTATTTGCCTCTATTTATTGTCATGGGCCTGACTTATTCTTCTTGCTCCACTTGGTCAAGCGGCTGGCTCAGGGGGTATCATCCCCTTGAGATCCTCACTCCCATAGTAAGCCTTGACTCTCTGCCCATTCACCTTGAAGATCTGATCATCACCTGGCTTAAATAGCTCAACCGAACCATTTGGGCAAACAGTATGGACTATGAACGGCCCTGCCCACTTGGTCGATAGCTTTTTGGCCTTGAATTTGAACTTGGTTTGGTAAACCTGAACTAGTTGACCAGGTTCGATCTTCTTTTTCTTGATGATTTTGTCGTGGGCTCTCTTGGTTCGCTCCTTGTAGTTGACCGCGTTGTCATACGCTTCAATCCTTATCTCCTCCAGCTCAGTTAGGTCAAGTTTACGCCCTTCGCTGGCCGCATCCCAGTCGAAATTTACCTTGTTCACTGCCCAATGCGCCTTGTGTTCGATTTCAACGGGCAAGTGGCATGACTTGTGTTCACTGCCCATACGGTAGGGAGAGATCCCTGAAGGTGTTTTGTAGGCGGTTCTGTAGGTCCAAAGTGATGGAGTTGTATTCTAAATGTCTAGTTTAGTGCAAATACGGAACTCCTTATCTATACCTTAATTCAAGATATGATTCAAGCATGATTGCATTTAATGCAATAGTCCTTGATGTATACGTTGTAGACAGTATGGCGTGAGGAGACACGCGGAAGATCATACTGTCGGTTACTCGTATACTATCGAACAGTAGCTCACGACTTAGATGGACAGGGACAATCCATCGGTATGTCGTAGTGTGACTGGTAGATAGTCGGTCTTGACTATCATGTTACACTCGTACACTTGGTGTATTGAGCAGGACCACGGGAGGGCGTTCGATTTATACTAATCGCAGTAATCGAACTAGACCTCAGATATTACGGATATACGAATTCCTAATCCCTATATAATTATAGGTGCGTGTGTCCAATTCTCAGTTCTTTAATATGCCAATGAGTGAGACTAATTGATTAGTCGAGATTCTCGGTAAATTGGGAATCGTAATTGTACACACGGCATGCTGTAGATTATAGACAGGAAACCGTGTCCCGTTTATCGGGTTGATGATGTTCCCGAGATGAGCTCATAAAGTTTATCATGTAAACCCTGCAGGTGGATTTGTTCCACATGATAATAAGGATGAGTGGTACTAGTCTCGGATAATAAGAAACGAATTAATTTAATTATTAGTAATTGAAATTAATTCGTGGACATTCGATATCTTAAACACGGGGAAAGTCGTATATGTAATTTCGGCGGAAATATTATTGGTAAAATAATATAGATTAATTAATTGGGAATTCAATTATAATTTTATAGTGGAATTAATTATAATTAAAATTGGATTTAATTAAAGGTTTTCTTTTAAGGACACCGGTTTAATTAAATTACAATTTAGCCTAATTAATTAATTGTCCTAAGGTCCCTAGTGTGGCCTATATAAACCCCTCAATCTCTCTTCTCCTAACCTAAGTTTCGCCGCAATAATTAATTCTGTGGAGAGAAAATAATTGTTAGCGCAATTAATCTTTTTTTCTCTACTTAATTAATTTAGTTTGCGCAATAACTTATTCTGTAGAAATTAATTTGCTAGCGCAAATATATTTCTGGAGACAGAATAATTAAAACGTGAAAAAGAGGGTTTGAGTGAGAAGAAGAAGAGAAGACTCCAGTGGATCGTTGCCCACACAACGTCCGGCGTCGAGGGCTAGGATACACACTAGAAGATCTCAGGGTGTTCGCCTATTCGGCTTCTCCGAATCACGCATCAAAGGTATAAGAAATCGAAACTCTATTTCCGCAATAATTCGATTTCTTTCTCGTTGATTATGCATCGAATCTTAGATCGGGTTCCGGGTGTCGTGGATCATGTTCCTCGACTACTGGGGGGTCAAGGACCTCTGGATCGGTAGTCGGAAGAGGAAAATCGGCCCGGAAACGCGCTCGGAACAGCAGGTCGCGCTGCTGTTCGCGGACAAACAGCGCCCGCTGAAGGCCAAACAGCGCCCGCTGTTTGGAGCCTATTCAGCGGCCGCTGAATGACTAGCAGCGCCCGCTGTTTGAGTCAGGTCAGTGGCTGATTCGCGCGGTTGTCCTTCGGGGCGATGGCTGGGCGTGAATCGGCACGAGGGCTGTTACATGAATGGAGCAGTGCTACCTGGAGGTCGACTGGGAGTGTTCGGATGTTCGAGTGATCGAACGAACACGTCCCGGGTAGTCGATTTCCAACAATTGGTATTAGAGCCGGTTTTGTCGATTCGTTGTATTTTTGCGAGATATGTTTTGCAGGTTCGAACCCGATTATTATGGCCATGTGATTGTGCTGTATGTTTGTGGTTTGTTAAACTCTCGGGCTTGTCGAGATCAGTTTTGGTTTTGAAATCGTTGCATGTTTGTAATAGTTAAAACGACGGGTTGAGTCATTTAGGTTCTATTTATCGTTTTCGTTTTATCCGGATGTATAGGATCGATCATTCGGTTTAGGATCGATGCCGGAAGTAGTTAGTTTTACTTATGTAATGTTACTGCTACTTGGTGAATCGAGAGAAGATCGAAGGCCGGACGAACGAGGGTCGATAAGTCGAACCCGCAGCAGGCTGTGCACAAACGGCGCCCGCTGGAGGGCAAACAGCGGTCGCTGTTTGCAGATCCTCCAGCGAGCGCTGGATATAGGGCAGCGCCCGCTGCCATAGGTTTGGCAGCAGCGCCGCGGGGGTTCGACGGACATCACGGAACGCTCGCTTTTGCCCGGGACGATACTCCAGTGGGAGGGGTTCGTCTCTTGGCACTTAGACGAGTCGGTGGTGGACCGAGACCGAGACGAGCAACGAGACGAAGATCCGAGAAGACGTGCATGGAAGATATTTAAAGGCCATAATAATCGGGGCCACGTTAAATGCTTTTTGTGTGTTTACGTGCTTTTGTTATGCTTTATTTATTTATGCATGTTTTCCCTTTCGTAAAATACTAAGTGGGAGAGGGATTGGAAACAATCCCGCGGTCTCCATTCTCTGTTTTGATAGTGATGTGTGTCACTTACGAGTTGGCTTTAGTGTCATCCTCCCTATCGGATAAAGTCGACACACGGATATCACTGGATCAAAATTCGAATTTAAAATCCACTTATAAAATTGAACAATTATATTTCTCAAAAGCAATGCCTAATCTGTCATTCAAAGACTAATTTCAACTCGACTCATTCTCACCCCGGGGAGTGGAATGGAGCCAAAGCGCTTGGTTATGTCGATGACACAGATTAGAGACATTCGAGTCATTCGATGACTAGATCGATTGTCTGGTTGGCTCCCTCACTTAGTGAGAGATAGGGCTCAATTGCATGATTGATCGCTGGTTAGAAACTTCGAGTTTCACTTACGAGATATCAAGCTTTGATTAATAAAATTGTGAAAATTAATAAATGTAAGAGTTAATTAACAAAGTTGTTTGTTTTAGTAAACGTCCACACTATCGTGGCTTGCTAAATGGAAACAGTACTTTGGGTTAATTGAGACTCTATGACATTTAAATAAGTAGGATTCAATTAATAAAGTTGTTTGTTTAGTAAACGTCCACACTAACGTGGCTTGCTAGATGGAAACGGAACTTTGGGATTAATTGAGGCTCGACAGTTATAGAAAGTCGTGGAGGACCGCATGTCAACGTAAACGTCCACATGAACGTGGCTTGCGGTGGACATGTAGTTCCCGAGCGGTGGACTTAGTACTGAGAAATGGTACACACTTAGGTACGCTTTATAGTATCCTCCCCATCGGAGTCACTGCTATGATGATGTACGACCGAAGTGAAATCCAATCATGAAATCATTTGGACTGGTAAACGTCCACAAGAACGTGGCTTGCTATGTCTGATGGGATTTTGGAAATGATTGGTAGTTTAATGATATCACTTGAGGGAAATGATATCGAATTAAACTCATTGTTTGTTTTATATGGTATTATTCCCATTAAAAGTCAAAAAACTCACTGAACCTGTTTGTATGGATTGGAAAAGAAACTTGGACATTGTCCTAACTGCAGAGGAGTACAAATATGTACTCCAAGTCAATTGACCAGCTGAACCAAATGATGCTTCCACTACTGAGGAAAGGAAGCTCATTGGAAATGGATCAAGGCTATGAGATGACGCGGAGCAACATTATGGTTTTCATGTCAAATGTGCTGCGACATCGGGATCATGCCATGACCATTACCTATGATATGATGCTTAACCTCAAGAAGTTTTTGGTTATCGGGACAGGACAGCCGGGCAAAGTCAAATGAGGCAACTCATGACGGCCATCATGTCGGAAAGAACGCTCGTGAGGGATCACATTCTTAGAATGATGGGCTATCTTAATGAGATAGAGATTCTGGGAACAATTATCAATGGGGTAACCCAGGTTGATTTTGTGCTCTAGTCTCTGCCGAGAAGTTTTGAGCAGTTCCGCCTAAACTATAACATGGATAAGAGGTCTTATTCATTGGCGGAGCTCCTGGTTGAACTTCAAGCGGCTGAGGGAATCTTTAAGGGCTCTCAAAGCACTTGTGGCTGAGAAATTGACTCTTCCTAGGCCTTCGGGCGGCAAAAGGAAGAAGAAGCAAATACGGAAACCCAGTGGGCCTAATATATCTGGACCACGGAATGGGACAAGCAAGCCCAAGGGGCAAGTGCTTCCGTTGTAAGCAGTTTGGATACTGGGAGTTTTAATTGTCCTCTCAAGCAACAAGAAGTTATAACCTACATGGGCAATACTGTTAAGGTAACAGCCGTTGCAGTGGGAGATGTTAAATGTTTTTAAACGGTAGGATTTTAAGTTCTAATAAATTGTCTTTATATGCCGGCATTTAGAAAGAAATTTCATTTTGGATTTCTAAATTGGCTTAGAATGGATTTTCCGTTTCTTCTGATAGTTTCAGACTTGTCGGAGTAGGAAAACGGGGATATTATCTATTGTGGTACATTGATAGACAATTTAATACTAAATCCGTGTTCTTCCACGATGCAACAGACCGGAACTAATAACACATTGTTGAACTCCAATAAGAGTAAAGATCCTTCTAGGATGAATCAAATGTACTTATGGAATCTTAGGCTAAATCATTTTAACTTAAGTACGGTTCAAAGGATGAAGTTGATGGACCACTCAGCTAGGTTGAAGGAAAGGACCTTCCAACCTTAGAATCATACTTGGAAGTTTTAATGACCGAGCAACCCTTTACGGTTAAAGGGAAAAGATCCAAGAAAGTACTAGAGTTGATTCGCTCTGATATATGCAGACCTCTTTGAGGAGTAAGGCATACTTATCAGAAAATGGGATTAACTCCCAACAGACTACACCATTTATGACTCGGCAAAATAATGTGTTGTAAAGAAGGAATAGGACTCTTATAGATATGGGAAAGTAGACAATAAGTTATTCGGAGATACCTAATTCGTTTTTGGGATATGGCTTGGAAAGAGCGGCGTTTATCCTGAACTTGATTCCTTTGGAAATTTGTACAGATATTCGGCTGTTTATAGGATACCCTAAGAAAACGAATTGAGATATGTAATATAGTCCAAAGGACCAGATGTTCGTTTATTGCATCAACGTTCGCTTCTTAGACATGGACTATATATATGCAAGATCACAAGTCCAAGAGTAGAGTAATACTTAATGCGCTTAGAGGGACTGATCAAGACTTAGAACCAGCCTAACTGAGTAGTTCACTACTGTAATCTTTAGTCACTAAAGATACACCGGAGCGTCGTCGTAGTGGGAGGGTTGTTAGAAAACCCGACAGGTTCATGTTTATAGGAGAGTCTTAGGACTTGTTACCTAGAGAACATGAAGCCGACCCCTGGATCTATGACGAGACGCTGCAAGATCAAGATGCTCTGTCTTGGTAAAAGACGATGAAATCTGAGATTGAATCTTTGAATTCAAATCATGTCTGGGATCTTGTAGCACCGCCCAAAGGTGTAAAAGCCATTGGTTGCAAGTGGGTGTACAAGATGAAAAGAGGGTCTGACGGGAAGGTGTGAACCTTAAGGCTAGGCGAAAGGGTGCACTCAGAAAGAAAGGGATCGATTATGAGTAAACTTTTTCGCCGGTAGCTATGCTAAAGTCGATCCGGATTCTTTTGTCTTCACATGGAAGATGGAAGTCAAGACGGATTTCTAAATCGAAGTCTTGACGGGACCATCTATGTGGGACAACCAGAGGGATTCATCGAAAAGAGCCAAGAGCATTCGGTAAGCAAGCTTAATCAATCTTAGGATTGAAGGAAGCTTCATGATCTTGGACACATGCGGACCAATGAGAAAATCCATTTCATGGATTCATTCAAGGCATGTTTAGGTCCTGTGTGTAATAAAGAAGTGACAGAAAAGATGTGGTGTTTTCTCATTCTTTATGTAGACGACATCCTTCTAAATTGGCAACAATGTGAAAGATGTTATCGGACATAAAGGGATGGTTGTCCGAAAAATTCAATATAAGAGACTTAGGAGAAGTCGGGAATGTTCTTGGGATCAAAGTAATAAATTATCGCCAGAAAAGAGCATAGAACTTATCTCGAGTCTCATACGTAAATACAATTCTTACTCGTTGCAGCATACATAATTCCAAGAAAGGTCTTCACCTTTTAGATGTGGAATTCATCTATCTAAAGTTTTGTGTCTGACACAATAAAGGAGATGGATGAAGAGTAAGCAGTTCCCTGCACCTTAATGGTGGGAAGCTTAATGTGTGTAATGCTATGTGTTGGAATTCGATATCCCGGGTTATTTAAATTTGCGGAAACCAATAACCCGAACGAACCCTTCGCCGGAGATAACACGAACGCCGCGTACGACCCGGAGCACGAGCCGAACGCACGACACGGCCGAAGCCGCGCGCACGCCCAGCCCGAGCCCCCGTCCGCGGGGCTCATGTGATCGATCGGGTGGGGCTGCCCATGCAGCCCCCGCGGCGAGTCCGGCGACTCGCCGCCGCCTGGAGGTCAGCCACCTTCACGGTGGGGAGGGGCGGCACCAGCCCGCGCCCTCCGCGATCGATCCAAGCGATCGATCGCATCCCCTCGGCTCCAGCCGAGGGTTCAACCCTCTCGCCCCCGCCGAAACCCTAGCGGGCGATTGGCGTGGTCCGGTGGTTTCGCCACCACCACGCGATCGTCCGTCTACTCCGGGTTCGACCCTTGGATCTTGTTTTCCGATAATTGATTTCAATAAGAATTAAATAGCGGAAATATTTAATTCACCTTTCGATTTGTTGTGCGGAGAAACGAGATCTTATGATGACCTTGAGATCTTCCCACGTATTCCTTGCACTAGCCCGGACGTCGTGTGGGCGACGATCTACCGAACTCCATGGATCCTCCTCTCTACTTTCTCTCTCTAGAATTGTGATCTTCAAGTTATGAGAATAGAGAAGACCATGTAGTGCTTTTATAGGCTACGTAGGGGATCTTAAGGAGGTGGAATATTGGGCTTCCAATAATAGTGATTAAATTGAGCCCAAGCCCAAATCTATTAATCCTTACTATTTTTAATTATATGATTAACTCCACTATATAAATATAATTGCACTCCCAATATTTACCATATTATATCAAATAATATTTCTCCGGTAGTATTATTTATTCCGTGTATTTAAGATATAAATATCCATGAATAAAATTAATTTATTGCTAATTAATTTATTCATCTCTTATATCCGAGACTAGTACCATTCAACCTTAATTATTATGCGGAACGAATCCACCTGCAGGGTTTACATAATAATTCCTTATGAACTCATCTCGGGGATATTATCAACCCTTACGGGATACACTTTCCCGTCAAGTATTCACGGCATGACATATATAAAATATAGTGACCCAACTTAACCGGTAATTAACCCAATAATTAAATCGGTTAATTCCTTTGGTAAATCAAAGTCACTTATATTAAATATACACACCCGCAATAGTATCGGGGATTAAGAATAAAATACACTGAGACTTAAATCGATTATCGCCGGCAATCCTAATCGATAAATCTCAAACGATCCGCTCAATACACCAAGTGTACAAGTGTGATAAAATAATCAAGATAGATTATTTTCTCTCTCACACAACGACTATACCGATGGATTGGTCCGTGTCCATCTAGGTCGTGAGCAACTGTTCGATTAAATACGAGTAACCGATAGTATGATCTTCTGTGCGCCCATGCAACACCATACTAACTACAACGTATAAAATCCAGGACTATGATTTGCATATATTTAATTATAAATAATTAAATGCAAATAATTGTTTATTTAGTTAAATAGATTAATGACAATGGATCGTGAGTTTCCGTTACTTAAATCTAGACATTAAGTACACAACTCCAACAATCTCCCACTTGTACTAAGGTCTAGTCATTTCCTCCAAACTCCCGACTCCCATACTCATCACGTGCTTAAGTTGTACTTCCAAGAAGTACTATGTGAATGAGCACTCTAGGTTGCCGCTCTGAAGTTATCTTGGTGACTACAGCGTCGTCTCCCTCGACGATGACTCGTATCAGGTGGTACTTGCACTATGTGTTATCTTACACTTATGGACTAGTGATTTCTTACCATTTGCCATTGCACCGCTATTTACATAGCCTTTGGCAAATTAAGAATCACATCTAAGTCCCAGAGATTATCCCGGAGTTATACCAAAACTTCCGCTGCCTCTGAGGCCGCTATTTGGTTACCCATGGCAGAGTCCGAAAAGCATCGTGCTTATCACTCTTTCATGTTAAAACTCCTTCTCCTTCAATAGTGAAACACATAGCCTGATATCGACTTACACTGGTCCTCATTTGATTAGAAATCTAAGAGAATGTAATCCAAAGGAAAAACTCGTCTGCTTCGTAGCCTAGAACAGTACTTCGAAAGTACTTTTACGGCAGTCGAATATTCCTTTCCAGGATTACCTTGATATCCTCCCACTATGCTAACCGCATAGCCGATATCAGGTTCTTGTTTTCAACAATGCATTTATCAAGCTTTCCACACTCCAAGTGTAGGAAACTGCTTTCACTGCTTCTATCACCTTTATGTGTTCCAAAACACATACCTTAGATAGATGCATTCCGTCTCTGAAAGGTAACGAACCTTTCTCGGAATCTTGCATGTTAAAACGAACCATAATCATATATATGTAAGATGTCCAGGAGAAGTACAATGTTCTTTTCTTGAGATCCTAGATCTTAAGAACATGCTCTAACTTCTTCTTTATCTTATATATCGATTTTTCTAGACAACCATCATTTTATGTCTGACAACATCTTTACATTGTTGCTAATGATAAAATGTTTATCTACATAAAACCTCCGAGAAACACCACCTTGTTTCCATCACGTTTCCCATACACACGATTCGTCAATGCCTTTTGATGAATCCATCAAATGGACTATCTCATCAATGCGCAAGTTCCACGAATTCTAGCTTTGTTACAATCCATAAATGGATCAACTAAGCTTGTACTCTAAATGATCTCGCCTCTTAACAATAATCCTTATTGCTTTCCAAGAAGGCACATTTAGATCTAGTACCGCCTCTATGTAGATCTAGGGATCGATTTCACGTATACTAGGTCCAGAGTCCGAAGACTCACCTAGTTTTATGAATATCTCCGGTTGTTATACAACCTCCCACTACAATGGCATTCCAGTGTATTAACAGTGATAACAGTAGGTGCAGTTAGTGGTGTACCGCTACTCGGTTTGGCTGGTTCTGAGTCTTTATCGTTTTCTCTCTCCTCAGAAGTATCATGTCATTTTGGGCTTGTGGTTCATCTAATAGTCTTCCTCTAAGAACCGGGCGTTAGAACTTATAACGTCCTTCTGGTTCATAGTACTATTGAACACACACTTTTTGTTCTTCTAGGATATTCTACAACCACATTTGAATGTGCCGTTGTTACCAAGACATATCCATAGAACATAGGTAGTTCCGTTTAACTCATGCTTTTACTATTTCTATAAGAGTTCCATTTCTTATTTCCGACACACCAATCTTACAGAGGACTGTATGGTGTTGTCACTTGGGATTCAATCCCAAGATCTGATCATAAATCAGAGTCAATCAATTCTAATACTTGTCCGGATCTTATATCTTATATCCATAAAGGATTGCTTAGTCGTATTATCTTCCAAATTAGATTCTTAGGTCGGAAGGTCCACTCCTTCAACTTAATTGATCTTACAATCAATTTTCGACCTTTGAACTTCTCATTTGAATAAATATGACTTAGCATAAGATTCCACAAGTATAAATGATTTAATAAAGAAATCTCTTATTAGTAAAACGAGTTATATAAAACGGTTCGTCGCATTGTGGTAGACTCAGGATTCATCATTTATATATTGCTAGCTAATGTACCAAAATAGATAATATCATTATTTCTTCTTATAACCATCAAATGATTAAAAGAAATAAAATATCCATTCATTAGAAATCCAGAACAAAGTTCTTTCTAATATGAAAAGTACATAAAAGCAATAACTCAAAATGAAATCCTATAAAGTGTCTTCCACTGCAATAGCTGCCTCCTTACAGCACTGCCCATCTAGACTACGATCTTTTCTTTTCTAAGTCGTCGGGTTTCCTGGAACCCTTGCATTTAGAATGCACATACCGCCAGTGGTTCCATATCTACACACCAGGTTCCGGTAGATAATACCACTGACTATGTATTACGACTAAAGAAATTTCGTACCTTCTTTGAGAGGATAATTAGACTTCCAGTACCCAGACTGTTTTCATCGAGAACTCTTGCCTATTGGCTTTCTCGTCCCATCTCGTGGTTCAAGTAATCTTAGAACCACTGGGTTTCTTTGATTTCTTTTCCTTTCCCCCGATTCATGCCTTTAGGTTCGAAACCTTTGGCATTGGCTACAAGAGCTTGCGATTTCCGTTTCAACTCGTCTAAAAGGTCAATCATCTCAAAAACGTTTTTAAGCGTTTCCTCGAATCGACTGCCCTTTATGAGTATCCACATTGCCTCTTGTCTAGCCGCCTATATCAATAGGCTCGGAAGGACAAAGCTCATTGAGTACAACCTTGTACTCTTCAACAGTTTGGGTAATGTCTAGATCTCTATTCCAATCATTACATTTAGGGACCAGTGAGTTTAAAAATTCCTTACGTATCACAGAAAGTGGGTTCAAAGCCATATCCTAATCTATGAGCACATATAACAACAAACAATTGATTTAATCTCCGATATTATCTCCCTCAAATAATATCATTAAACCACTAATCACATCTAAAATCCCATCAGGTAAGGCAAGCCACGTGGTGTGGACGTTTACCCACCCAAATGATTTAGCAATTAGATTTGCTTCGGTCATACATCACTTATAGCGGAACCTCGTGGGGAGGAATACTATAATGCGTATCTAAGCGTAAACCATTACTCAGTACCAAAGTAAATTACTTGGAATTGCTACATCACCGCAAGCCACGTGGTGTGGACGTTTACGATAACTTCACAACTCTTCATAATTACTTACAACTGTCTACATCAATTAATCCAAAGTCCGTCAGTATAGCAAGCCACGTGGTGTGGACGTTTACTACACTAAGAGACTTTTATAATTGACTCCCAATTACTTGATCCATTTAATCTTGTAAATCAAGACGTGGAGAATCATAAGTGAAACTCAAAGTTTCTAACCAGTGATTCGCCATGCGAACGACCCTATCTCTCATAAATGAGGGAGCCGAGCAGACAAGCGACCCATCTATCAAAGAATGGCACGGAAGTCTCTAATTTGTGTCCTCTACATGACCAAGTGGCTCTGGCTCCATTCCACTCCCCGGGGTGAGAATGAGTCGACTTGAAATCAGCTTTGGAAAGACATATTAGGCATTGTTTGATAAACTTAATCAATGTTTCTCGTAAGAGGAATTACAAGAATTCTCCTCCAATGACTTGTCTATACGAACTTCAAAAGTCCATAAAAATCACCAAGAGAACAGCAATGGAGACCATGGATATGTTTCCATACCCTCTCCCACTTAGCTTTTTACAATAAAGGGATACGCTATCTAATGCATAATTAAATACACATAAGCATAATAACAAACATACATTTCATGCAAGTACGTTCACAAATAATCAAATAATTACTCAAGCAAAATTATTTCTCGACTATTCGTACCTTGATGAATTCCAGCATGCTTGCCTTGAGTCTTCATTCTACGTCTTGAATACTTTGCCGAGTGACGGAAAAATTCTTTGATTCTCATATTTAATTTATTTTAATTAAAATCCAAGATTCCAATTCAAAATAAATTTGAATCAATCTAATGATTTTAAATAAAATACTCCAATTAAATAAAATCAATTCCATTGATTTCCATATTTAATTCTATTCTAAATAAAATCCAAGATTATCCAATCCAAAATAAATTTTGAATTAATCTAATGATTTTAAATAAAATACTTAAATTAAATAAAATCAATATTATTAAAATCCATTGATTTCCATATTTAATTCTATTCTAAATAAAATCCAAGATTATCCAATCCAAAATAAATTTTGAATTAATCTAATGATTTTAAATAAAATACTTAAATTAAATAAAATCAATATTATTAAAATCCATTGATTTCCATATTTAATTATATTCTAAATAAAATCCAAGATTATCCAATCCAAAATAAATTTTGAATTAATCTAATGATTTTAAATAAAATACTCAAATTAAATAAAATCAATATTTTAATAATTTCTCAATCCTATTTAAATTAGATCTCAAGAATCCTAATCAAAATCGAATTTTGATTCTTCTTAAGACTTCTAATCCAAGTACGTATAGGATATCTAGAGAAACTAGGATTTTCTTTTCTAATTTAACTCTCCATCTAATTCCATTATTTAATTCCATAATTAAGAAATCTAATCCAAATAGAATTTGAATTAATTCCAAAATTAAATTAAATAAAATTAGAAAGATTAAATTATTTCCGGAAAGATCGGATTTACCGGGACGAACCGAAGTAAATTCCGGTCATCCCAATCGAACCCACGAGCATCACATGCATGGCCGTGTATCTCACCATGCTAAACATATGGCCACACAAAATCAATTCCAAGAATTGATCGACCCATGCATTCCAAGAATTAACTTGGTCCATGCATTTCACATGCACATGCACAGCAAGCCTAAGAACGTACAGCACCATGAATTAATTCTCATACATGGCTATGTATCCAAGAATTAACACATGCACATGCACAAGGCCATGCAATCGATTAAACCAATCGATCGTCTTCTTCGGGAGGATCACCAGCAGCGTCTTTGGTCAATCTCCGGCATGGCGTCTCCCTTGACGAACCACGCCATCGACCCGCTGCCACCACCGCACGAGCAGCCCGTTCGAGCACGCAGCCGAAGCCGCAACCCACGAGCCACCGCGCAAAGGCGTGCCACCCGGCTGTGCTTGTAGCCACGCCGCCGACTGCCCCGACTTCCGGCGATGGAGATCACCAAGTCGAGCAGCCCAGCAGCCCGCTGCGAGCCCGTACAGCCCGCACAGCAGCAGCCCGCTCCGAGCCCCCTTCCGGCAGCCCGCACCGAGCCCACGGTTGAACCGGTTCGATTTCCGAAAAACCTCGATTTTTAATAATTAATTTTTCCGACAATCACAATTCATACAAGAGAGAAAAACAAGTACGTAGAACAATATAGCACAATAATTTAACAAATTAAATTAATCTATGGCCATATATATCGAGAATCGATTATCGAAACAATTAACGAAAAACGTAACCGTACGCTCTGATACCAATTGTTGGAATTCGATATCCCGGGTTATTTAAATTTGCGGAAACCAATAACCCGAACGAACCCTTCGCCGGAGATAACACGAACGCCGCGTACGACCCGGAGCACGAGCCGAACGCACGACACGGCCGAAGCCGCGCGCACGCCCAGCCCGAGCCCCCGTCCGCGGGGCTCATGTGATCGATCGGGTGGGGCTGCCCATGCAGCCCCCGCGGCGAGTCCGGCGACTCGCCGCCGCCTGGAGGTCAGCCACCTTCACGGTGGGGAGGGGCGGCACCAGCCCGCGCCCTCCGCGATCGATCCAAGCGATCGATCGCATCCCCTCGGCTCCAGCCGAGGGTTCAACCCTCTCGCCCCCGCCGAAACCCTAGCGGGCGATTGGCGTGGTCCGGTGGCTTCGCCACCACCACGCGATCGTCCGTCTACTCCGGGTTCGACCCTTGGATCTTGTTTTCCGATAATTGATTTCAATAAAAATTAAATAGCGGAAATATTTAATTCACCTTTCGATTCGTTGTGCGGAGAAACGAGATCTTATGATGACCTTGAGATCTTCCCACGTATTCCTTGCACTAGCCCGGACGTCGTGTGGGCGACGATCTACCGAACTCCATGGATCCTCCTCTCTACTTTCTCTCTCTAGAATTGTGATCTTCAAGTTATGAGAATAGAGAAGACCATGTAGTGCTTTTATAGGCTACGTAGGGGATCTTAAGGAGGTGGAATATTGAGCTTCCAATAATAGTGATTAAATTGAGCCCAAGCCCAAATCTATTAATCCTTACTATTATTAATTATATGATTAACTCCACTATATAAATATAATTGCACTCCCAATATTTACCATATTATATCAAATAATATTTCTCCGGTAGTATTATTTATTCCGTGTATTTAAGATATAAATATCCATGAATAAAATTAATTTATTGCTAATTAATTTATTCATCTCTTATATCCGAGACTAGTACCATTCAACCTTAATTATTATGCGGAACGAATCCACCTGTAGGGTTTACATAATAATTCCTTATGAACTCATCTCGGGGATATTATCAACCCTTACGGGATACACTTTCCCGTCAAGTATTCACGGCATGCCATACATAAAATATAGTGACCCAACTTAACCGGTAATTAACCCAATAATTAAATCGGTTAATTCCTTTGGTAAATCAAAGTCACTTATATTAAATATACACACCCGCAATAGTATCGGGGATTAAGAATAAAATACACTGAGACTTAAATCGATTATCGCCGGCAATCCTAATCGATAAATCTCAAACGATCCGCTCAATACACCAAGTGTACAAGTGTGATAAAATAATCAAGATAGATTATTTTCTCTCTCACACAACGACTATACCGATGGATTGGTCCGTGTCCATCTAGGTCGTGAGCAACTGTTCGATTAAATACGAGTAACCGATAGTATGATCTTCTGTGCGCCCATGCAACACCATACTAACTACAACGTATAAAATCCAGGACTATGATTTGCATATATTTAATTATAAATAATTAAATGCAAATAATTGTTTATTTAGTTAAATAGATTAATGGCAATGGATCGTGAGTTTCCGTTACTTAAATCTAGACATTAAGTACACAACTCCAACAATATGCACGAGACTGATATCTACTATGCCGCGGGCATGGTGGTGAGATATCATAGTAATCCTGGAAAGGATCACTCGACTGATGTAAAGAACATGTTTAGGCTCCTGTAGAGAACCAGGAATTATGTTCTGAGTTACAAAGCAGTCAAGTTGTTTCCTTTGGATTACATAGAATTGGATTTCCAATCAAAGAGGGACAGTTGAAAGTCGAAGTCAGGCTATGTGTTCTCACTGTGAAGTGGAGCAATCACATGGAAGAATGTAAAGCAGCAATGCATTACGGACTCTACCATGGAAACTGAAAGGATAACAGCCTCCGATGTAGTTAAAAGGTCAGTGTGGCTCCAGAACTTCCTAAGGGACTTAGATGTGGTTTCTAGTTTACCCAAAGATATTTTGAATAGCGGTATTGGCAAACTTGAAATGCCACGAGTCCACAGTGGGAGATAACACGTAGAGCGCAAGTACCACCTGATTCGAGAGATCGTCTAGTAAGACGATGAAGTAGTCACCTAGAAAGCATCGAGAGGATTGCCTGGTAAAACTCGTTCATAGAGGCACTCCCAGCGAAAGCGTTGGGTAGGCGTGATGAGGTTATGAGAATCTGATGTTTGGGAGAGGGCGACTAGACTTTTAGTATAAGTGGGAGATTGATGGAGTTGTATTCTAAATTTCTAGTTTAGTGCAAATACGGAACTCCTTATCTATACCTTAATTCAAGATTTGATTCAAGCATGATTGCATTTAATGCAATAGTCCTTGATGTATACGTTGTAGACAGTATGGCGTGAGGAGACACGCGGAAGATCATACTGTCGGTTACTCCTATACTATCGAACAGTAGCTCACGACTTAGATGGACAGGGACAATCCATCGGTACGTCGTAGTGTGACTGGTAGATAGTCGGTCTTGACTATCATGTTACACTCGTACACTTGGTGTATTGAGCAGGACCACGGGAGGGCGTTCGATTTATACTAATCGCAGTAATCGAGCTAGACCTCAGATATTACGGATATACGAATTCCTAATCCCTATATAATTATAGGTGCGTGTGTCCAATTCTCGGTTCTTTAATATGCCAATGAGTGAGACTAATTGATTAGTCGAGATTCTCGGTAAATTGGGAATCGTAATTGTACACACGGCATGCTGTAGATTATAGACAGGAAACTGTGTCCCGTTTATCGGGTTGATGATGTTCCCGAGATGAGCTCATAAAGTTTATCATGTAAACCCTGCAGGTGGATTTGTTCCACATGATAATAAGGATGAGTGATACTAGTCTCGGATAATAAGAAACGAATTAATTTAATTATTAGTAATTGAAATTAATTCGTGGACATTCGATATCTTAAACACGGGGAAAGTCGTATATGTAATTTCGGCGGAAATATTATTGGTAAAATAATATAGATTAATTAATTGGGAATTCAATTATAATTTTATAGTGGAATTAATTATAATTAAAATTGGATTTAATTAAAGGTTTTCTTTTAAGGACATCGGTTTAATTAAATTACAATTTAGCCTAATTAATTAATTGTCCTAAGGTCCCTAGTGTGGCCTATATAAACCCCTCAATCTCTCTTCTCCTAACCTAAGTTTCGCCGCAATAATGAATTCTGTGGAGAGAAAATAATTGTTAGCGCAATTAATCTTTTTTTCTCTACTTAATTAATTTAGTTTGCGCAATAACTTATTCTGTAGAAATTAATTTGCTAGCGCAAATATATTTCTGGAGACAGAATAATTAAAACGTGAAAAAGAGGGTTTGAGTGAGAAGAAGAAGAGAAGACTCCAGTGGATCGTTGCCCACACAACGTCCGGCGTCGAGGGCTAGGATACACACTAGAAGATCTCAGGGTGTTCGCCTATTCGGCTTCTCCGAATCACGCATCAAAGGTATAAGAAATCGAAACTCTATTTCCGCAATAATTCGATTTCTTTCTCGTTGATTATGCATCGAATCTTAGATCGGGTTCCGGGTGTCGTGGATCATGTTCCTCGACTACTGGGGGGTCAAGGACCTCTGGATCGGTAGTCGGAAGAGGAAAATCGGCCCGGAAACGCGCTCGGAACAGCAGGTCGCGCTGCTGTTCGCGGACAAACAGCGCCCGCTGAAGGCCAAACAGCGCCCGTTGTTTGGAGCCTATTCAGCGGCCGCTGAATGACTAGCAGCACCCGCTGTTTGAGTCAGGTCAGTGGCTGATTCGCGCGGTTGTCCTTCGGGGCGATGGCTGGGCGTGAATCGGCACGAGGGCTGTTACGTGAATTGAGCAGTGCTACCTGGAGGTCGACTGGGAGTGTTCGGATGTTCGAGTGATCGAACGAACACGTCCCGGGTAGTCGATTTCCAACACAAAGTGCATCATCGAGCTTGTCGCTCCAATCCTTACCTTCTGGCTTGACCGTCTTCCTCAAGATGGTTTTGATGATACGATTGGATAGCTCGGCTTGCCCATTGGCCTGGGGGTGATAAGCTGTGGAGATCCTATGGTGTACTCCATACTTCCTGAGCAACCTTTCAATTATATAATTGCAGAAGTGTGTACCTTGGTCACTGATCAACGCGCGAGGTACACCAAATCTACTGAATATGTCTCCCTTGAGGAAGGTGGCTACCACTCTTGAGTCATTAGTTGCTGTAGCCTTGGCCTCGACCCATTTAGATACATAGTCAACTGCCAAGAGTATATACTCCTTCCCTCTGGAGTTGGGCAATGGTCCCATGAAGTCGATGCCCCATACGTCGAAGACTTCCACGGGCATGATGGGCATCATGGTCATCTCATCTCTCTTGGTCACGTTTCCCTCTCTTTGGCACTTGTCACAGCTCCTGCACCACTCAAAACAATCTCTCAAGAGAGTTGTCCAATAAAAACCACAGTCAAGTACCTTCCTTGCTGTACGTCGGTGGCCGAAATGTCCTCCGCAGGCTTGCTCATGGCAGTGCTTTAGAATGTCTGCTTGCTCAACTTCAGGAATGCAACGTCTCAGTACTTGGTCTTCTCCCCTCTTCCACATGTAGGGATTGTTGGAGTTGTGTACTTAATGTCTAGATTTAAGTAACGATAAACTCCCGGTCATAGCATTTAATCTATTAAATAAACAATTGTTTGCTTTTAATTATTATTAATTAAATATATGCAAATCATAGTCATGGATTTTATACGTTGTAGTTAGTATGGTGTGTCGGGCCCCACACAGAAGATCATACTATCGGTTACTCGTATTTAATCAAACAGTGGCTCACGACCTAGATGGACCCGGACCAATCCATCGGTATAGTCGTTGTGTGTGAGAGAAAATAATTTGTCTTAATTATTTTATCACACTTGTACACTTGGTGTATTGAGCGGATCGTTGAGATTCATCGATTAGGATTGCCGGCGATAATCGATTCGAGTCTCAGTGTATTATATTCTTAATCCCCGATATTGTTGCGGGTGTGTATATTAAATATAAGTGACTTTGATTTACCAAAGGAATTAACCGATTTAATTATTGGGTTAATTACCGGTTAAGTTGAGTCACTATATTTTATATATGGCATGCCGTGAATGAGTGACCGGACAGTGTATCCCGGAAGGGTTGATAATATCCCCGAGATTGCTGGGATTCGATGTCCCGGGCTATCAAAAAATTTTGCGGAACCGATAACCCGATCAAAAACCCTCGATCACCGAAGATTGGATCCCCGACTCATCCGCAGGAGTCCGACCTTTGGAGACTACATGCCCGAAGACACGCAGCCCGCCCCCAGCCGATTTTCTCCCACGAGTCGGATCCACGAACGCGAACCACCTCACGAGCCGGGGTCCGACCGAACGCTACCGAGACCCGAAGGCCCCGTGTGCCCAGCCGAACCCCCATGAGGGGTTCGCGATCGTCTACGGACGATCGCTGGGATCGCTACGGGCGATCCCTGGGGCTGCTCGTAGCAGCCCCGCAGAGAGTCCACGACTCGCTGCCCAGCGGGGCGTAGCCCCCGCACGCATCCGCTGCGGGCGAACCCGCAGCACGTACGGGGTCGCTGCGGGTGACCCCGCAGCTTACCCGCGATCGATCCGAGGATCGATCGCACGCCCTCGGCTCCAGCCGAGGGCTCTTCCCGTGCGCCACCGCCGCGCGCCTCCGACGAGGGGGCCGGCGGATCCACCTGCCGTGGCACCAGCCCACGGCGGATCCCCGACGATCGAACCCTAGGTTCGATCGTGTGCCCCGGCGTCCAGCCGGGGCTCCCTCCTTGTCGCGCGTCTGGGGCGGTCCGAACCCTAGGGTTCGGCCGCCTCCTTCGATCCTCGCCGGGGATCTCGAATCCCCGTCCCCGAGGTTCGTCGTTTTCCCGGATCGCGTCGTTCATGTATACATCACAATTATTCAACGCACATAATCAAAGAAGGGGGGTTTCTCGATTATTACCTCGATTCGTTGTACGGAGAAACGAATCTAATTGACGACCTTGCGATCTTCCTACGTATTCCTTGCACCTCGTCCGAACGTCGTGTGGGCGACGATCTATCGGATTCCTATGGATCTTCCTCACTCTCAGAACTTTATGAATTCCGTAGGTTTTCTTGTGTTATGAAAAGTGAAGACCATGTAGTGCTTATATAGGCTACGTAGGGGATCATAAGGAGAATAAATATTGGGCTTCAATATTGAAAATTAAATTGGGTCCAACCCAAATCTATTAATTCTTATCAATATTAATTTTATTTATTTTCCACTATATAAATAAAATTGCACTCCCAATATTATTCCATATTATATCAAATAATATTTCTCCACCTTAGTATTATTTATTCCGTGTATTTAAGATTTAAATATCCATGAATAAATTTATTTATTGCTCAATAAATTATATTCATCTCTTGAATCCGAGACTAGTACCATTCAACCTTAATTATTGTGCGGAACGAATCCACTCATGAGGTTTACATAATAATTCCTTATGAACTCATCTCGGGGATATTATCAACCCTTCCGGGATACACTGCCCCTTCAAGAATTCACGGCATGCCATATATAAAATATAGTGACCCAACTTAACCGGTAATTAACCCAATAATTAAATCGGTTAATTCCTTTGGTAAATCAAAGTCACTTATATTAAATATACACACCCGCAATTGTTTCAGGGATTAAGAATAAAATACTCCGAGTCTCAAATCAATTATCGCCGAGCAATCCTAATTGATGAGTCTCAATTGATCCGCCCAATACACCAAGTGTACAAGTGTGATAAAATAATTAAGATAAATTATTTTCTCTCTCACACAACGACTATACCGATGGATTAGTTCGTGTCCATCTAGGTCGTGAGCAACTGTTCGATTAAATACGAGTAACCGATAGTATGATCTTCTGTGCGCCCATGCAGCACCATACTAACTACAACGTATAAAATCCAGAACCATGATTTGCATATAATTAAATGCAAATAATTGTTTATTAATTAAATAGATTAAATGCTATGATCGGGAGTTTACCGTTACTTAAATCTAGACATTAAGTACACAACTCCAACAATATCCCACTTGTACTAAGGTCTAGTCATTTCCTCCAAACTCCCGGTTCCCATACTCATCACGTGCTTTAAAGTGTACTTCCGAGAAGTACTATGTGAGTGAGCAATCTAGGTTGCCGCTCTGAAGTTATCTTGGTGACTACTACGTCGTCTCCCTGACGATGACTCGTATCAGGTGGTACTTGCTCTATGTGTTAACATCACTTTTGACTTATGACCTCTTCTAGTTCACCGTGCACCGCTATCTAATAGCCTTTGGTAAACTAAGAGTCATATCCAAGTCAAGAGGTTATCCCGGAACCTAACCAAAACTTCCGCTGCCTCTGAGGCTGCCATTCGGTCATGAGAGAGTCTGAGAAGCATCCTGCTTATCACTCTTTCATTTCATGGTTCCACCTCTTTCTAAAAGTGAACACATAGCCTGATATCGACTTTCACTGGTCCTTCTCTGATTTTTGGATCTGAGAATCTGTAATCTAAGAAGATTTCGTCTTGCTCAAGCCAGTACTATGAAAGTACTCTTGCAGCATTCGAACATCTCTTATCCAGATTACTTTGATATCCTCCCACTACGCAAACCGCATAGTTGATATCAGGTTCTTGTTTTACAACATTGCATCTACAAAGCCCTTTACACTCGAAGTGTAGGGAACTGCTTTGTCTATATCTATCTCCTTCATGTGTTCAAGACACATACCTTAGATAGATGAATTCTGTTCTCGAAAGGCAATAACCTTTCTCAGAAGTATGCATGTTTAAAACAAACCTTAATCGTATAAGATGTCTAGGAGAAGTACAATGTTCTTATCTCTAGATCATAAGATCTTAAGAACATGCTCTAACTTCTTCTCAATCTTATATCTCGATTTATTTAGACAACCTCCATTTTATGTCTGACAACACTTTTACATTGTCGCCAATGATAAAATGTTATCTACATAAAATCTCCGAGAGACACCACCTTTGTTTCCGTCACGTCTCTAACACACCTTCTTCGCTAAACCCTGTGCAGACCTAGGGATCGATTTCATGTATACTGGATCCAGAGTTCAAAACTCATCCAGTCTTATGAATATCTCTAGTTGCTTAACAACCTCCCACTGCAATGGCGTCCCGGTGTGTAACAGTAACAACATTAGGTGCAGTTAGTGGTGTACTACTACTCGGTCAGGCTGGTTCTCAGTCTTTCTCTTTCCTCATTTTAAAGTATTTTGTCAATTAGGGCATTGTAGTTCATCTAATAGTTTTTCCTCTATGAACCGGACGAGACGTCCCTCTGGTTCATAGTACTATAGAACACACAATACTTCGTTCATCTAGGATATCCTACAACCATATTGAATATGTCGTTGTCTCCAGGAATATCCATAGAACATAGGTAGTTCCGAACAACTTGTTCTCTTACTATTAGATTTCTACTTCTTTACAACGCACCATCTCTACACGTAAGTGCACGGCGCGTCTCTTTGGGAATTAATCCCAATCTTTGATTATGCTATGTGTTATCTAGATAGGTGATGGCCTCCGCGACCGAGTCGCAGGCTTCTAATGGATATACTTTGATGGTTCCCCATAATAGCTTTGTGTCCATTGACGAGTCAAAACACTTTGCTTTTATGGCACATCAAGCATTCTAATCCATCACTGAGTATTCTTTGAAAGAATTACTCATACCTCTCTAATATACACATATGTCTGCATATCTAATCATTTCGAATACTCTTCTGAATTCTATCCTTTTTCCAGAAAGGTTTGCTTAGACGTATTATCCTCCAAATTCAATCCTTAGGTCGGAAGGTCCATTCCTTCAACTATAATTGATCAAATCAATTTCGACCATATGAATTTTATTTGAAAATACTACTAAGTATAAGATTTCATAAGTATAATGATAAAGAAATATCTAATAAGTAAAACAAGTTATATATAACGGTTTGTTGCATCGTGGTAGACTAAGGATTCATCATTCACATATTGCTATCTAATGTACCATAATGAATATCACCATTATTTCTTATCCAAACCATCCAATGATTAAAGAAATAAAATATCCATTAATAAAGAAAAACAGAACGAAGTTCTTTTTCAAAATAAAAAAAAGGGTACATAAGCAATAACTGAAATGAAAACTTAAAACAGATAAATGTCTTCCACTGCAACCGCTGCTACCCCAACAGCTTCGCCCATGTAGACTCGAATTCTTCTTCTCTAAGTCGCCGGGTTTTCTGGAACCCCTGCATTCAAAAATGCACATACCGTCAGTGGTTCCATATCTACACACCAGAATTCTGGTAGATAATACCGCTGACTATGTTTTTACGACTAAAGAAAGATTCGTACCTCTGAGAGGACATTCAGACTTCCAGTGTCCCATCTTGTTGCATCGGAAGCACTTACCCTTTGGCTTTGCAGCCCCCACTTGTGGTGCAGTCCTCTTGACACCACTGGGTTTCCAGGCTTGCTTCCTTTTCTTGCCCCTACCTCCACCAGGCTTAAAGCCTTTGGACTTGGTAGCTACAAGCGCTTGAGACTTGCCCTTCTTGTAGATCCCCTCTGCCGCCTTTAGTTCAGTCAGGAGTTGCGCAAGAGTATAAGATAGTTTACCCATATTATAGCTCATACGAAACTGCTCAAAACTAGGGGCCAGAGACTGGAGTATGATGTCGACTTGCGTCTCAGCATCAATAGAAGCTCCTAGGACCTCAAGTTCATTCAACAAACTCATCATCTTAAGAACGTGCTCCCCTACGGGCGTTCCTTCAGATTGAGTAGTCGACATAAGGACTCTCATGGCTTCTTGCCTAGCCGCACGATCTTGCTCCCCAAACATCTCCTTGAGGTTAAACATCATATCATAGGCAGTGTCCATTGGCTCATGTTGGGTTTGGAGTACATTTGACATGGAAGCCAAAATATAACACCTAGCCATTTCATCAGCCTTTTTCCACTTCCGATATGCCAGTTTCTCCTCATCAGTTGAGGCAGCCGTGGGCTCGGCAGGGCACACTTCATGGAGTACAAACTTGTACTCTTCCGAAGTTAGGACAATGTCTAAATTTCTCTTCCAATCAATATAGTTGGTGCCAGTGAGCTTATGCTCCTTGAGTATCATAGAAAGTGGGTTCATAGCTATTCTCTAAACCTATAAGCACATTTAAACAAACAATTAATTTAATATCCGACATTATCTCCCTTAAATAATATCATTAAATTACTAATCACATCTAAAATCCCATCAGGTAAGGCAAGCCACGTGGTGTGGACGTTTACCCACCCAAATGATTTAGCAATTAGATTTTCTTTGGTCATACATCGCTTATAGCGGAACCTCGTGGGGAGGAATACTACAAGGCGTATCTAAGTGTAAACCATTACTCAGCACCAAAGTGAATTGCTTGGAATTGCTACATTACCGCAAGCCACGTGGTGTGGACGTTTACGACAACTTCACAACTCTTCACAATTCCTTACAACTGTCTACATCAATTAATCCAAAATCCGTCAGTGCAGCAAGCCACGTGGTGTGGACGTTTACTTCACTAAGAGACTTTTATAATTGACTCCCAATTACTTGATCCATTTAATCTCGTAAATCAATACGTGGAGAATCATAAGTGAAACTCGAAGTTTCTAACCAGTGATTCACCATGCGAACGACCCTATCTCTCATAAATGAGGGAGCCGAGCAGACAAGCGACCCATCTATCAAAGAATGGCACGGAAGTCTCTAATTTGTGTCCTCTACATGACCAAGTGGCTCTGGCTCCATTCCACTCCCCGGGGTGAGAATGAGTCGACTTGAAGTCAGTTTCAGAAAGACAAATTAGGCATTGTTTGATAAACTTGATCAATGTTTCTTGTAAGAGGAATTACAAGAATTCTCCTCCAATGACACATCTATACGAACTTCAAAAGTCCATAAGAGTCACCAAGAGAACAGTAATGGAGACCATGGGAATGTTTCCATCCCCTCTCCCACTTAGCTTTTTATAACAAAGGGATACGCTATCTAATGCATAATTAAACACATAAGCATGCATGAAAGCAATAAAGCACATAGCACATAGTCAAAAATAATGCTAGAGAAATTATTTTTCCCCGACTATCATGGCTTTATCTTCATATGCATCTTCTAGTCTTCAGTCTTCGTTTCTTGAATGCTCCATGTGACGAGAATATTAATCTCTAATATTTAAATCTATTTATTTTCAATTAATCCAAAAGTTACTTAATTCGAAAATTAAGTCAATCGAATATATCAAAAATAAAATTAAATATCATTAATATTTTTATTTATTTATTTTCCTATCTAGTTCTATTAAATCTCTAAAATAATCTATCCAAGTAAAATTTGAAATATTCTAGAAGATATCTATAATAGAACAAGGAAATAAAATAAATTAGGACTTACTACTTTCCAAATTTATTTTCATTCCTAATCCATGAATATTCCCATGAGTAGGAATAATCAAATAGGAAAAATAAATTTAGTACTAAATTAATTAAATTTCTAATCTATGAATATTTCCATGAAGGAAATAAATCAATAGAAAATAAAATTAATTTAAATTAATTCTTTTCCTAATCCATGAGAGTTTCCAAAAAAAAGAAAGTACTCAAATAGGAAAAATCCGAATTAATTGGGAAAGTAGATTTTTGTAGGAATAGCACGGGATTAGGAGATCCCATGCCATCCCCACGATGATGGATCGGCCGGCCACTCGGGAGGAGCGCCGCCGCCGCCTAGCCACGCCGGCTAGGCTATGGGTCGATCACCATCATGTGATCGATCCCAAGCCCTTGTCTTCTCGTCACTTCTTCGTCTTCCGGCGATCGTCTCATCATCGAACCAACGTAATTAAAATTACAAAATTTAAATTACAATTCCGGTATCGATTCTATACATGAAATCGACCCTATACATTCTCCGGAAAATAAAGTGCGTAATAATAAATCCTAAATTCGGTCAACCCCCGAATTTTTACTATTACAAACATTCAACCACACAAAACGAATCTCGACATGTCCGAGAGTTTAATAATCATGATAATTAATTAAAAACAATTAATTAAATCCAACCATGATAGCCGGAAATCCTGCAAGGTAGAACAATAATCGAACATATACATGAACACGAAACCAAACGCTCTGATACCATTTGCTGGGATTCGATGTCCCGGGCTATCAAAAAATTTTGCGGAACCGATAACCCGATCAAAAACCCTCGATCACCGAAGATTGGATCCCCGACTCATCCGCAGGAGTCCGACCTTTGGAGACTACATGCCCGAAGACACGCAGCCCGCCCCCAGCCGATTTTCTCCCACGAGTCGGATCCACGAACGCGAACCACCTCACGAGCCGGGGTCCGACCGAACGCCATCGAGACCCGAAGGCCCCGTGTGCCCAGCCGAACCCCCATGAGGGGTTCGCGATCGTCTACGGACGATCGCTGGGATCGCTACGGGCGATCCCTGGGGCTGCTCGTAGCAGCCCCGCAGCGAGTCCACGACTCGCTGCCCAGCGGGGCGTAGCCCCCGCACGCATCCGCTGCGGGCGAACCCGCAGCACGTACGGGGTCGCTGCGGGTGACCCCGCAGCTTACCCGCGATCGATCCGAGGATCGATCGCACGCCCTCGGCTCCAGCCGAGGGCTCTTCCCGTGCGCCACCGCCGCGCGCCTCCGACGAGGGGGCCGGCGGATCCACCTGCCGTGGCACCAGCCCACGGCGGATCCCCGACGATCGAACCCTAGGTTCGATCGTGTGCCCCGGCGTCCAGCCGGGGCTCCCTCCTTGTCGCGCGTCTGGGGCGGTCCGAACCCTAGGGTTCGGCCGCCTCCTTCGATCCTCGCCGGGGATCTCGAATCCCCGTCCCCGAGGTTCGTCGTTTTCCCGGATCGCGTCGTTCATGTATACATCACAATTATTCAACGCACATAATCAAAGAAGGGGGGTTTCTCGATTATTACCTCGATTCGTTGTACGGAGAAACGAATCTAATTGACGACCTTGCGATCTTCCTACGTATTCCTTGCACCTCGTCCGAACGTCGTGTGGGCGACGATCTATCGGATTCCTATGGATCTTCCTCACTCTCAGAACTTTATGAATTCCGTAGGTTTTCTTGTGTTATGAAAAGTGAAGACCATGTAGTGCTTATATAGGCTACGTAGGGGATCATAAGGAGAATAAATATTGGGCTTCAATATTGAAAATTAAATTGGGTCCAACCCAAATCTATTAATTCTTATCAATATTAATTTTATTTATTTTCCACTATATAAATAAAATTGCACTCCCAATATTATTCCATATTATATCAAATAATATTTCTCCACCTTAGTATTATTTATTCCGTGTATTTAAGATTTAAATATCCATGAATAAATTTATTTATTGCTCAATAAATTATATTCATCTCTTGAATCCGAGACTAGTACCATTCAACCTTAATTATTGTGCGGAACGAATCCACTCATGAGGTTTACACAATAATTCCTTATGAACTCATCTCGGGGATATTATCAACCCTTCCGGGATACACTGCCCCTTCAAGAATTCACGGCATGCCATATATAAAATATAGTGACCCAACTTAACCGGTAATTAACCCAATAATTAAATCGGTTAATTCCTTTGGTAAATCAAAGTCACTTATATTAAATATACACACCCGCAATTGTTTCAGGGATTAAGAATAAAATACTCCGAGTCTCAAATCAATTATCGCCGAGCAATCCTAATTGATGAGTCTCAATTGATCCGCCCAATACACCAAGTGTACAAGTGTGATAAAATAATTAAGATAAATTATTTTCTCTCTCACACAACGACTATACCGATGGATTAGTTCGTGTCCATCTAGGTCGTGAGCAACTGTTCGATTAAATACGAGTAACCGATAGTATGATCTTCTGTGCGCCCATGCAGCACCATACTAACTACAACGTATAAAATCCAGAACCATGATTTGCATATAATTAAATGCAAATAATTGTTTATTAATTAAATAGATTAAATGCTATGATCGGGAGTTTACCGTTACTTAAATCTAGACATTAAGTACACAACTCCAACAGAGATGAGTTCAAAAGGAATTATTGTGTAAACCTCATGAGTGGATTCGTTCCGCACAATAATTAAGGTTGAATGGTACTAGTCTCGGATTCAAGAGATGAATAAATTAATTAGCAATAAATTAATTTTATTCATGGATATTTAAATCTTAAATACACGGAATAAATAATACTACCGGAGAAATATTATTTGATATAATATGGTTTAATATTGGGAGTGCAATTAATTTATATAGTGGAAAATAAATTAATTAATATTAATGGGAGATTAATAGATTTGGGCTTGGGCTCAATTTAATCATTAATATTGGAAGCCCAATATTCCACCTCCTTTAGATCCCCTACGTAGCCTATAAAAGCACTACATGGTCTTCACTTTTTCATAAGACAAGAATATCAATACTTGATAGTTCTAGAGAGTTGAAGAGGATCCATAAGCTTGGAGGATCGTCGCCCACCCGACGTTCAAGCTAGTGCAAGGAATACGTGGGAAGATCGTAAGGTCATCAAGTTAGATTCGTTTCTCCGCACAACGAATTAAAAGGTAAAATCATATACTCCCTTCTATGATTTTATGTGGATTAATTGTGATACATACATGAACGCATGATCCGGGTAAACGACGAACCTCGGGGACGGGGATTCGAGATCCCCGGCGAGGATCGAAAGTGGCGGTCGAACCCTAGGGTTCGGACCGCCGCGTCGCAAGAAGCCCCGGCTGGACGCCGGGGGCGATCGAGCCCGTGAGCTCGATCGCGGATCGCTGCGGGGTGACCCGCAGCTGCCTCGTGCGCGCTACGGGAGTTCCCGTAGCAGAGGCGCACGGGGCTGACCCCATGCGAGCAGCGGGTTCGCTGACCCGCTGCGGGGCTGCTGCGAGCAGCCCGGGGATCGCTACGAGCGATCCCAGCGATCGCTACGAGAGCGATCGCGAGCCCCGTGCGGGGGCTCGGCTGGGCGCGCGGGTTCGTCCCGTGCGGTGCTCGGTCGAGCCTCGGGTCGTGCGGTGGTTCGCGGTTGGTTCTCCGGCGATCGAGGATTTCGGTCGGGTTATTATTTTCCGCTTTTTTTTTTAATGGCCCGGGATATCGAATTCCAGCAACTGGTATCAGAGCGTTTGGTTTCGTGTTCATGTATGTGTTCAATTGCGTTCTACCTTGCAGGGATTCCGACTATCATGGTTGAATTAATTGTTAATTATTCGTTTAATTAATTGCTATTTAATTTACCATGATTGTTCGTTTATTAAACTCTCGGACATGTCGAGATTCGTTTTGTGTGGATGAATGCTTGTAATAGTAAAAATTCGGGGGTTGACCGAATTTAGGATTTATTATTACGTTCTATGTTTTCCGGAAAGTGTATAGGGTCGATTTCATGTATAGAATCGATACCGGAATTGTAAATTTATTTCTTGTAATTTATTTACGTTGGATCAATGCCGAGACGACCGCCGGAGAACTCATGAGACGAAGAAGACGAAGAGGACGAAAAACCGGGGGGGTCGATCATCCCCATGATCGATCCCCATGAGGATCGATCGACCCCACGCCCGGGGCTGCCCGCTAGGGTTTCCGGCCATGCCGGCCACCGGTGGTGGTGGCGCGTGGCTTGGGGGCGGCGGCGGTGGTGCCCAGCGGTGGTGGTGGTCTACGGTGGGGGTGGTGCGGGGATCCCCAACCCGTGCTACTCCTAATCCTACCAAGATACTACTTACCTAATTAATTCAAGTTTTCCTATTTTGAGTATTCCTAAGTATGGGAACTCTCATGGAGATAGGAAAAGAATTAATTAATATTATTTATTTCCTTATTCTATTATGGAAGTCTTCTAGAATATTTCAAGTTCCACTTGGAATAGGAATCTAGAGATTTAATAGAATTAGATAGGAAAAGAATTAATATTATTTATTTCCTTATTCTATTATGGAAGTCTTCTAGAATATTTCAAATTCTACTTGGAATAGGAATCTAGAGATTTAATAGAATTAGATAGGAAAATAATTAATTAATTTATTTCTATTTGATTATTCCTATTTTATGGGAATTTTCATAGACATGGAAATTAATTAATCTTGGAAAGTAGAAGAGTCCTAATTTATTTTATTTCCTTATTCTATTATAGAAGTCTTCTAGAATATTCCAAGTTTGACTTGGATAGATTATTCTAGAGATTTAATAGAATTAGATAGGAAAATAAATAAATAAAAATATTAATAATATTTAATTTTATTTTTGATTTATTCGATTGACTTAATTTTCGAATTAAGTATCTTTTGGATTTATTAAAAATAAATAGACTTAAATATTGGGATTAATATTCTCGTCACATGGAGCATTCAAGAACGAAGACTGAAGACTAGAAGACGCATACGGAGATGGAATAAAGCCATGATAGTCGGAAAATAATTTTCTAGCTTATTTTGACTATGTGATATGTGCTTTATTACTTGTATGCATGCTTATGTGTTTAATTATGCATTAGATAGCGTATCCCTTTGTTATAAAAAGCTAAGTGGGAGAGGGGATGGAAACATTCCCATGGTCTCCATTACTGTTCTCTTGGTGACTCTTATGGACTTTTGAAGTTCGTATAGATGTGTCATTGGAGGAGAATTCTTGTAATTCCTCTTACGAGAAACATTGATTAAGTTTATCAAACAATGCCTAGTTTGTCTTTCTGAAACTGACTTCAAGTCGACTCATTCTCACCCCGGGGAGTGGAATGGAGCCAAAGCCACTTGGTCATGTGGATGACACAAATTAGAGGCAGTCGTACCATTCTTTGATAGATGGATCGATTGTCTGCTCGGCTCCCTCATTTATGAGAGATAGGGTTGTTCGCATGGTGAATCACTGGTTAGAAACTTCGAGTTTCACTTATGATTCTCCGCGTCTTGATTTACAAAATCGAATGCTTCAAGTAATTGGGAGTCAACTATAAAAATCTTTTGGTGTAGTAAACGTCCACACGAACGTGGCTTGCTATGCTGAATGGGAATTTTGGAAATAGTTGATGTAGACAGTTATAGGGAATTGTGAAGGATTGTGAGTTATCGTAAACGTCCACACTAACGTGGCTTGCGGTGACGTAGCAATTCCAAATGATTCACCTTAGTACTGAGTAATGGTTTACACTTAGGTACGCTTTATAGTATTCTTCCCAACGAAGTAACGCTATAATGATGTACGACCGAAGCAAATCTAATTGCTAAATCATTTGGGTGGGTAAACGTCCACACGAACGTGGCTTGCCTTACCTGATGGGATTTTAGATGTGATTAGTGATTTAATGATATTATTTGAGGGAGATAATATCGGATATTAAATTGATTGTTTGTTTAAATGTGCTTATAGGTTTAGAGAATAGCTATGAATCCACTTTCTATGATACTCAAGGAGCATAAGCTCACTGGCCCCAACTATATTGATTGGAAGAGAAATTTAGACATTTTCCTAACTTCGGAGGAGTACAAGTTTGTACTCCATGAAGTGTGCCCTGCTGAGCCCACGGCTGCCTCAACTGATGAGGAAAAACTGACATATCGGAAGTGGAAAAAGGCTGATGAAATGGCTAGGTGTTATATTTTGGCTTCCATGTCAAATGTACTCCAAACCCAACATGAGTCGATGGACACTGCCTATGATATGATGTTTAACCTCAAGGAGATGTTTGGGGAGCAAGATCGTGCGGCAAGGCAAGAAGCCATGAGAGTCCTCATGTCGACTACTCAATCTGAAGGAACGCCCGTTGGGGAGCACGTTCTTAAGATGATGAGTATGTTGAATGAACTTGAGGTCCTAGGAGCTTCTATTGATGCTGAGACGCAAGTCGACATCATACTCCAGTCTCTGGCCCCTAGTTTTGAGCAGTTTCGTATGAGCTATAATATGGGTAAACTATCTTATACTCTTGCGCAACTCCTGACTGAACTAAAGGCGGCAGAGGGGATCTACAAGAAGGGCAAGTCTCAAGCGCTTGTAGCTACCAAGTCCAAAGGCTTTAAGCCTGGTGGAGGTAGGGGCAAGAGAAGGAAGCAAGCCCGGAAACCCAGTGGTGTCAAGAGGACTGTACCACGAATGGGGGCTGCAAAGCCAAAGGGTAAGTGCTTCCGATGCAACAAGATGGGACACTGGAAGTCTGAATGTCCTCTCAAAGGTACGAATTCTTCTTTAGTCGTAAAAACATAGTCAGCGGTATTATCTACCAGAATTCTGGTGTGTAGATATGGAACCACTGACGGTATGTGCATTTTGAATGCAGGGGTTCCAGAAAACCCTGCGACTTAGAGAGGAAGAGTTCGAGTCTACACAGGCAAAGCTGTAGAGGAGGCAGCGGTTGCGGTGGAAGACATTTATCTGCTTTAGTAGTTAAATAGGATTTCATTTCAAAGTTATTGCTTTATGTACCCCTTTATTTTAGAAAGAACGTTTTGTTCTGGATTTCTATTATTAATGAATGGATATTTTATTTCTTTAATCATTGGATGATTTTGATAAGAAATAATGGCATTATCTATTCTGGTACATTGGATAGCAATATATGAATGATGAATCCTTAGTCTACCACGATGCAACAAACCGTTCTATAACTTGTTTTACTTGTTACATGTTTCTTTATTAATCATTATACTTGTGAATTCTTATACTTAGTAGTATTTTCAAATGAAGATTCAAATGGTCGAAATTGATTTGATCAATTAAAGTTGAAGGAATGGACCTTCCGACCTAAGGATTGAATTTGGAGGATAATACGTCTAAGCAAACCTTTCTGGATAAAGGATAGAATTCAGACAAGTATTGGAAATGATTAGATATGCAGACATATGTGTTTATTAGAAAGGCACGAGTGATTCTTTCAAGAATACTCAAGTGATGGATTAGAATGCTTGATGTGCCATAAAAGCAAAAGTGTTTTGACTAGTCAATGGACACAAAGCTATTATGGGGAACCATCAAAGTATATCCATTAGGAGCCTGCGACTCAGTCGCGGAGGCCATCACCTATCTGAATAACGCATAGCATAATCAAAGATTGGGTTCAATCCCAAAGGGCCGCACCTTACACTTACGTGTAGAAATAGTTCGTTATAAAGGAATGGAAATCTGATAGTAAAAGGACAAGTTGTTCGGAACTACCTATGTTCTATGGATATTCCTAGATACAACGGCATATTGAATATGGTTGTAGGATATCCTAGATGAACGAAGTATTGTGAGTTCTATAGTACTACGAACCAGAGGGACGTCTCTCGTCCGGTTCATAGAGGAAGACTATTAGATGGACCACAAAGCCTAAATTAACGTAATACCTTGAAGAAGGACAAAAGACTAGGAACCAGCCAAACCGAGTAGAAGTACACCACACACTGCACCTATTGTTATTACTGTTATACACCGGGACTCCATTGCAGTGGGAGGTTGTGGGACAACCAGAGATGTTCACAAGACTAGAGGAGTTCGGACTCTGGATCTAGTAGAGATGAAATCTACCCCTAGCTCTGCATAAGGGCGGTACTAGATCTAAATGTGCCTGCTTGGAACAATAAGGATTATTGTTAAGAGGCTAGATCATTTAGAGTACAAGCTTAGTAAATCCATTTATGGATTGAAATAAAGCTATGAATCGTGGAACTTGCGAATTGATGGGATAGTCCATTTGATGGATTCATCAAAAGGCATGGACGAAAGGTGTATTGAAAACGTAATGGAAACAAGGTGGTGTTTCTCGGAGATTTTATGTAGATAACATTTCATCATTGGCAACAATGTAAAAATGCTGTCAGACATAAAATAATGGTTGTCTAAATAAATCGAGATATAAGATTAAGAAGAAGTTAGAACATGTTCTTAAGATCTTGTTATCTAGAGATAAGAACATTGTACTTCTCCTAGATATCTTGTACGATTAAGGTTTGTTTTTAACATACATACTTCTGAGAAAGGTTATTGCCTTTCAGAGACAGAATATACATCTATCTAAAGAGTATGTGTTCGAACACATGAAGGAGATAGATGAGGACGAAGCAGTTTCCTATACTTCAAGTATGGAAAGCTTTATAGATGCAATGTTGTAAAACAAGAACCTGATATCAACTATGCGGTTTGCGTAGTGGGAGGATATCAAAGTAATCTGGATAAGGGATGTTCGAATGCTGCAAGAGTACTTTCATAGTACTGGCTTGAGCAAGACGAAATCTTCTTAGATTACAGATTCTCAGATCCAAAAATCAGAGAAGAACCAGTGAAAGTCGATATCAGGCTATGTGTTCACTTTTAGAAAGAGGTGGAACCATGAAGTGAAAGAGTGATAAGCAGGACGCTTCTCAGACTCTCTCATAACCGAATAGCAGCCTCGGAGGCAGCGGAAGTTTTGGTTAGGTTCCGGGATAACCTCTTGACTTGGATATGACTCTTAGTTTACCAAAGGCTATTGGATAGCGGTGCAAGGTGAACTAGAAGAGGTCATAAGTCAAAAGTGATGTTAACACATAGAGCAAGTACCACCTGATACGAGTCATCGTCAGGGGAGACGACGTAGTAGTCACCAAGATAACTTCAGAGCGGCAACCTAGATTGCTCACTCACATAGTACTTCTCGGAAGTACACTTTAAAGCACGTGATGAGTATGGGAACCGGGAGTTTGGAGGAAATGACTAGACCTTAGTACAAGTGGGAGATTGTTGGAGTTGTGTACTTAATGTCTAGATTTAAGTAACGATAAACTCCCGGTCATAGCATTTAATCTATTAAATAAACAATTGTTTGCTTTTAATTATTATTAATTAAATATATGCAAATCATAGTCCTGGATTTTATACGTTGTAGTTAGTATGGTGTGTCGGGCCCCACACAGAAGATCATACTATCGGTTACTCGTATTTAATCAAACAGTGGCTCACGACCTAGATGGACCCGGACCAATCCATCGGTATAGTCGTTGTGTGAGAGAGAAAATAATTTGTCTTAATTATTTTATCACACTTGTACACTTGGTGTATTGAGCGGATCGTTGAGATTCATCGACTAGGATTGCCGGCGATAATCGATTCGAGTCTCAGTGTATTATATTCTTAATCCCCGATATTGTTGCGGGTGTGTATATTAAATATAAGTGACTTTGATTTACCAAAGGAATTAACCGATTTAATTATTGGGTTAATTACCGGTTAAGTTGGGTCACTATATTTTATATATGGCATGCCGTGAATGATTGACCGGACAGTGTATCCCGGAAGGGTTGATAATATCCCCGAGATGAGTTCAAAAGGAATTATTGTGTAAACCTCATGAGTGGATTCGTTCCGCACAATAATTAAGGTTGAATGGTACTAGTCTCGGATTCAAGAGATGAATAAATTAATTAGCAATAAATTAATTTTATTCATGGATATTTAAATCTTAAATACACGGAATAAATAATACTACCGGAGAAATATTATTTGATATAATATGGTTTAATATTGGGAGTGCAATTAATTTATATAGTGGAAAATAAATTAATTAATATTAATGGGAGATTAATAGATTTGGGCTTGGGCTCAATTTAATCATTAATATTGGAAGCCCAATATTCCACCTCCTTTAGATCCCCTACGTAGCCTATAAAAGCACTACATGGTCTTCACTTTTTCATAAGACAAGAATATCAATACTTGATAGTTCTAGAGAGTTGAAGAGGATCCATAAGCTTGGAGGACCGTCGCCCACCCGACGTTCAAGCTAGTGCAAGGAATACGTGGGAAGATCGTAAGGTCATCAAGTTAGATTCGTTTCTCCGCACAACGAATTAAAAGGTAAAATCATATACTCCCTTCTATGATTTTATGTGGATTAATTGTGATACATACATGAACGCATGATCCGGGAAAACGATGAACCTCGAGGACGGGGATTCGAGATCCCCGGCGAGGATCGAAAGTGGCGGTCGAACCCTAGGGTTCGGACCGCCGCGTCGCAAGAAGCCCCGGCTGGACGCCGGGGGCGATCGAGCCCGTGAGCTCGATCGCGGATCGCTGCGGGGTGACCCGCAGCTGCCTCGTGCGCGCTACGGGAGTTCCCGTAGCAGAGGCGCACGGGGCTGACCCCATGCGAGCAGCGGGTTCGCTGACCCGCTGCGGGGCTGCTGCGAGCAGCCCGGGGATCGCTACGAGCGATCCCAGCGATCGCTACGAGAGCGATCGCGAGCCCCGTGCGGGGGCTCGGCTGGGCGCGCGGGTTCGTCCCGTGCGGTGCTCGGTCGAGCCTCGGGTCGTGCGGTGGTTCGCGGTTGGTTCTCCGGCGATCGAGGATTTCGGTCGGGTTATTATTTTCCGCTTTTTTTTAATGGCCCGGGATATCGAATTCCAGCAGGGATCGTCCCAAATGTACTTCTTGCTCTCCCGCTTGAGTTTGTTCTTACCGTAGAGGGTCATGTCTTCCCTTATATCTCCTGTGACTATGTAGTTGGCCAAGTCTGCATACCATGGCTCCCCCGAGTGGGTTGAAATCTGATATAAGTACTCATCTGGAAATGTCTCCGTGATGGGCATGCCTTCTTCTCGCTGGATTATCCTGCTCAAGTGGTCAGCCACTAAGTTTTGGTTACCTGACTTGTCCCTGATTTCGATGTCGAACTCTTGTAGAAACAAAATCCATCTTATCAGCCGTGGCTTGGTCTCCTTCTTGTCCATTAAATACTTCAGCGCGGCATGATCAGTGTAGACTATGGTTTTGCTCCTGAGCAAGTAAGATCTGAAATTTTCGAACGCAAACACCACAGCCAGCAGTTCTTTCTCTGTGGTCGCGTAGTTGCATTGGGCAGGGTTCAAAGTCCTGGATGCATAGTAGATTACATGTCGTTCCTTACCCTTCATATGCCCAAGTACAGCTCCAACATCATACCCGCTCACATCGCACATAAGCTCAAATGGCATCCCCCATTCGAGTGGTTGGATGATGGGGGAAGTGACTAACCTCTCCTTGAGGTGATTGAAGGCAGCTTGACAGTCATCATCAAAGTTCCAGTCAACCTCATTTTGCAACAGTCTGGTCAGAGGTTGGGCAATCTTGGCAAAATCTCTCACGAACCTCCTGTAGAACCCAGCGTGCCCAAGGAAGCCTCTGACTTGCTTGACATTCCTTGGAAAAGGCAGCTTCGATATGGTGTCTATTTTGGCTCGGTCAACTTCAATTCCCTTGGCAGAGACTACGTGCCCAAGGACTATCCCTTCCTCAACCATAAAGTGACATTTCTCGTAGTTAAGTACAAAACTTTTCTCCACACACCTGCTGAGGACCAACTCCAGGTTGTTCAAGCATGTCTCGAACGAGCTGCCATACACAGTAAAGTCATCCATGAAGACTTCTATCCCTTGCTCGAGCAGATCGGCAAAGATGCTCATCATGCATCTTTGGAAACTCCCTGGGGCATTGCATAGACCAAAAGGCATGCGTCTATATGCAAAGGTGCCGTATGGGCAAGTGAACGTAGTCTTGTCCTGGTCTTCCGGGGCCACCCAAATTTGCATGTAGCCCGAGTATCCGTCAAGGAAACAGAAATGGGTCTTCCCAGCTAACCTTTCGAGCATCTCGTCAATGAAAGGTAGGGGGAAATGGTCTTTATTTGTTACCTTGTTCAATTTCCTGTAGTCTATGCATACTCTCCATCCAGTTTGAAGTCGAGTGGCTATCTGCTCCTTTTTCTCGTTCTCGATCACTTGAATTCCTGATTTCTTGGGCACCACATGAACTAGACTTACCCATTTGCTATCTGAAACAGGGTAAATAATGCCCAAGTTAAGCAACTTGAGTATCTCCTTTAAAACTACCTCCTTCATGGCTGGGTTCAGTTTCCACTGTGGGTCACGCACTGGACTTGACTCTTCCTCGAGCAATATGTGGTGCTGGCATATGGTGGGACTGATTCCCCGTATATCTGCTAAGGTCCATCCAATGGCTTGCTTGTAATGGTCAAGGATGTTCCTCAGCCTGCTTTCTTCTTCCTTCTTTAATTTCGAACTTATGATCACGGGCAATGTATCATTTTGCCCAAGAAACATATACTTGAGATGTGCAGGGAGTTTCTTCAACTCCAATTCTGGTGGTTTCTCCAGGGATGGCACCATGATCGTTACTTCATGGGGTGGCAATTTGCTCATGCCCATAGGGTGATTCTCCAGAGCTCCCAGTTGCTCAACTATCTGTTGAACTTCAAGTTGCTCATCCTCCGCATCTTCTCTGGTCAGTCCCCTTTGTATCACCAGATCTACTTTGTCAGAGACTCCATATCCCAGAGCTTGCTCTTCGATCAATTCATCAATCTGGTCAACATAATGTACTTGTTCAGTGTCATCTGGGTGCTTCATTGACTTGAACAAGTCAATGTGACCGTTTCTCCTTCAAACTTGCAGGTTAGCTTCCCAGTCTCGCAATCAATGTGTGTTCTTGCTGTCTTCAAGAATGGTCTGCCAAAGATCATTACTGGCTGCTTGCTTGATCTCCCCATGTCCAAGACATAGAAATCGGCAGGGAAAATGAGCTCCTCTACCTTGACCAGTACATCCTCCAGAATTCCCTCGGGGTATACATTTGATCTATCTGCTAACTGGATCACTACCCTTGTTGGTTTCATTGGTCCTATGCCCAAGTCATCGTACATAGACTTAGGCATGACATTGATCGATGCTCCCAGATCGAGCATGGCCTTCTCTATGTTCATGTTGCCTATTATGCAGGGAATATAGAACATTCCAGGGTCTGCACACTTCCTTGGTACATTCCTCTGGAGTACCGCTGAAACATTCTCTCCCACTTCGAATTTGGCATCGTCTTGGTATTTCACCTTTTTAGTGCATAGCTCCTTGAGGAATTTGGCACATCTGGGCATGGACTTCAAAATGGTCAACAGAGGCATGTTGATTTCCACCTTTTTGAACATTTGGAACATCTCATTGGTGTCCTCCTTTTCCTTCTTCTTGCTCAATCTGCCTGGAAAATGAGGGTAGATTTTTGGTGGTGTTCCTGCTTGGGCAGGTACTGCTGTTTCCTTCTGTTTTGGTGGTATCAGCTCAAGTTCTTCCTCTGACTCTTCGTCCTCGTCAACTTCCTCAACAGTTCCTTCCACTCGAGATGGTGGAGTGGGCTTCTTGGGCGCTTCAACCAGGACCTTTCCATTTTTGAGATGGATTGCATTCAGTTGGGCATTATTTAGTTCAATTTGGGGAGGTAGACCGCTGGTCTTCTTTTTCATCTCAGTCATTGCCTGGGTTAAGTGCGCCAGTTGGGCATTAATGTTCTGGAATTGCCCGCGCGACTCAAGCATTTGAGCATTTATATTCTGCAGTTGACCTTGAGTCTCAACCTTGTACTTCTCGTTGTCCTGCTTATACCGGTCATTCTCCTGCTGGGCTTTGATATTTTCATTGACCAAGGTCTGCATCATGTCTGCCAAAGTTGGGCCATTGCTCTGGTTTTGTTGGTTGCCCTGATTTTTGTAGTTGTTCCTCTGATGATTGTTCTGGCCGTGATATTGCTGGCCTTGATTGCCTTGGTTTCCTCCGCCCTGGTAGTTGTTGTTTCCATATCGGTTGTTGTCATGATTTTTCCAGTTGTTCGAGTTGTACGTGTTCCCATTGGGCCTCTGTCCGTTCCCATTGTTCTGCATTATCACCTTGACCTCTTCGTCAAACAGCTCAGGGCACTCGTCAGTGGCGTGATTACTTTCCTTGCAGATTTGGCACGCCTTGACTCCTCTCTTTTGCCCTGGGTTTTGGTTGAGCACCAGTTGCTCAACTATGTTGCACAGTTTGTCCAACTTGACTTCAGTTGCAGATGGTACGGGCAAGTTGTTCCTGGGTAGGTCACTGCCATCCTCCCTTGTTTCTTCGGCCATTTCCTTGAAGATTTTGAACGCTTCGTCGGCCCTTTTGTTTAGAATGGATCCTCCACAAGCTGCGTTGACCCATGTTCTCTCCGTTTCTTTCAATCCAGATATGAAATACTGGACCAAGTCATGGTCAAGGATCTGATGCTGTGGGCACTTGGCCAACATCTGCTTGAACCTGACCCAGTAGTCATGGAAGTTCTCTCCTCCTCCCATCTTGATGTTGTTGATCTTCTTCCTCATCTGTTGGATGCGTGCAGCTGGGAAGTACTTCTCAAGGAATTTCTGCTGAAGTTGACTCCAGGTGGTCACTTCTCCAGCAGGTAGAGTGTAAAGCCACTCTCGGGCACCTTCGGCCAGCGAGAAGGGGAAGGCTAGAAGCCTGATGTATTCCCCTAGCCCTTCACTTGCTCGGATGGTGCCACATGCCAATTCAAAATCTTGGAGATGCCTCTGGGGGTCCTCCAATGGCATGTCACAGAACTTGGGCAAGATCTGGATGAAGCCGTGCCTCATCTCCCAAGTATTGTTTTCGACCGTGGGCAAGGTGATGCCCAGTAGTTTCAGATTCAAGTTCTCTGGGAACATCGTGTCCCTTAACGTCTTGGCTCTCTCTTCTCCCATCCTTGATCGCGTGGGTGACCTGGATGTGTTCGGTGAATCTTCTCTCGATGTGTCCGAGATCGACTCTCCTGTCTCAGTTATGGTCAACTGAGTTACTTGAGCGGCACGTGCTAATGCTTGCTTCTGCTTTGCTGCCTTTCGATTCTTCCTCGCAGTTCGCTCGATTTCAGGATCAAATAGTAGCCATGTATCCTTGCTTCCCGATGAGTTAGAGTCCTGCATACAAAAATAGGTCAAGCGTTAGCATGGAAAACTATTGGCTTGGAATATTGCCTCCCCGGCAACGACGCCAATTTTGACGCTACCGTCGTGGAGTAGCGCAAAATAATATTTATAGTTCCTAAACTATTCACTAGCACAAGTACTAGTAGCAAGTATAGTGTCGATCCCACGAGGAGGCGATTTAGCTTATAGTTTTCCCGGCTTTGAATGCTCAATTGGGTTGTCACGTTTGAAAAGGTTTTGTTTTGGAGAGTAGTTGGGCACTGCCGAACCGTGGTCACCGTGTTGACTTGACTGGAAAATAACAAATAATTTAAACAGAAACAAAGCTAGCATGCAACCTAATTAATAGACTGAGCAATTAACAGACTCGACTAAGCAAATAAGATGAAACAAATAAAGACTAAAGTATCCAGACATTGACTCCCCTGACTTCCCCCTTGACCTATGTGCTGTCGATCATCGGTACATATATCATTTTGCTAACAGTTTTGTCTTACAGTTATAGATCCCAAGTATTAACATCCCTAAAATGTCACGCATATTAATACCCCGAACCGTCATTCGCTCTTATGTTTAAGTCCTATTAGATCTCTCTCAATAGGTCTCCTGACGTTGACCAATTCGACACTATGTGACCGCATGAGTCTAAGTTGATCAAGTCGCCTTCATCCTCCAAGCAAACCCATATTGCCTCCCCGGCAACGACGCCAATTTTGACGCTACCGTCGTGGAGTAGCGCAAAATAATATTTATAGTTCCTAAACTATTCACTAGCACAAGTACTAGTAGCAAGTATAGTGTCGATCCCACGAGGAGGCGATTTAGCTTATAGTTTTCCCGGCTTTGAATGCTCAATTGGGTTGTCACGTTTGAAAAGGTTTTGTTTTGGAGAGTAGTTGGGCACTGCCGAACCGTGGTCACCGTGTTGACTTGACTGGAAAATAACAAATAATTTAAACAGAAACAAAGCTAGCATGCAACCTAATTAATAGACTGAGCAATTAACAGACTCGACTAAGCAAATAAGATGAAACAAATAAAGACTAAAGTATCCAGACATTGACTCCCCTGACTTCCCCCTTGACCTATGTGCTGTCGATCATCGGTACATATATCATTTTGCTAACAGTTTTGTCTTACAGTTATAGATCCCAAGTATTAACATCCCTAAAATGTCACGCATATTAATACCCCGAACCGTCATTCGCTCTTATGTTTAAGTCCTATTAGATCTCTCTCAATAGGTCTCCTGACGTTGACCAATTCGACACTATGTGACCGCATGAGTCTAAGTTGATCAAGTTGCCTTCATCCTCCAAGCAAACCCGGAATGGCCAATAGCATGCCTGGACAGACCCAAGTCATACGACCACATCTCCAGCAACATGTTGTACTTCGCGGACGCCCAGTCTCCCGGTCGCGTTGATCCACGTACTCCTGTGTTAGGCAAGTCGGGGTTCCCACTGGTCACTGTAGGATTGCCCAAGTCCCTAACATGCTTAAGTTACTACCCTGTTGAATCGGGAACAAAACTCAGCTAGTTGTTGTCATCAATAAGCCTCCCGGCACGATCACGTCTTAGGGTTGGTCAGGTTCTGTCTTTGCCCAGATACAAACAGATTAGCTACTTGACATAATTAAAACAGAAAATAAAATAGAAGAATTACGACGAACTATATTATGCATTAAAACGGGAAATTGTTCAAAGGGAAATAAAAACAAAGTACGAAATCAAAAGCATAAAAACATAAAGATTGTTTTTGGCCCGAAGGCTTAACAGAAAATAAACGCCGGCGAGTTTGGTTGCTCACGCGGCCGCCTTCTTCTTCGCTGGACAGGTAGGGTTTCGATCCGACGTCTTCGCTGCTCATGTGTTGTCTTCTTTCTTCATCAGTCACTCTCTTTTATAGACGGGCCTCAGATGATGAGAGACGTGTGGGGGAAAATACCTCCAAGTGCGGACGAGAGTCCTACTTGGGTTGGAGTTTGAATCTGGCCGCCTTTGAAGACTCCGCAAATTCCAGGACTCCTAGTACACCGACTGCCCAACGTTCCGTCTCCGTCAATGTTAGTGCTTGCCCATGTACTTCCTTCTCTGACTGATTGAGGTAGCGGACCATGTGCGGTACTTGGTCGGACTCAAGTCTTGCTCCACCTGCTGACGTCCTGGTTGCTTGCTCAACTCTGCTGGACCCTTTTCGTAAGTCTGGCTTGCTCAACGAGTGCTCTTGACCATGGAAGGTGATTTCTTTGCCTCTTTCACAGAGTGCGCTCCTCTTTCCACTCCTTTGCCTGCCCACCTGCAAAACTTGCCCAAGTACCCAAACGTGCCCTCCCAGACACAAATAAAGTAAAAACAAACTAAGGACTCGATTTACTTGACTCTAAAAACCTAAAAATGAGCCAAAAATATGGCTCATCACACGCACACACTTTACTTCGCTTGTCCTCAAGCGTGTACGGTGACTTGCCTGCTCAAGCAGAAAACAAACAGGGGGGTAGAGATAGAAAGAAAAATAGAAGACTCAAGGACAGCATGCTTATCAAAATACAGAGAGTTGATCAAGTGAACAGATAGTCAAAATCATAGTCAATGGAATGCATAAAAAACGGTCAAGAGTTTGCAACAGGATTTTGGGATTCTCACTAAGTGTTTCTCTCTATATAGTGGATGGGTAGTGTTTCGCTCAATGCTGTTTTAAAAGAAGTTATGCTTTGGGCTTGACCAAGTTCTATCCTGTGACATTTTCAATTGAGTTGGGCAATATCATTAGGGCTTTCTAGGGTGACTGTATAGGCTGTCTTGGGCAATGCCCTGAATTGATCTTAGGTAGGACATGCATTTTACTTAGCAACTTTCCTCCTAATTTCTTCTCTCTCTTACGGGCCTTAGCACACCCTTTTATTCGTGGATCTATTTTTTTCTTTTTCTTTGTTTTTCTCTTTTTTTTTTCTTTTTTCTTTCTTTTTTTTTCTTTTTCTAGAGAAGACTTTGCCCTGACTTGCTCTTTTTTGAGCATATATGCAGGTTGGGTCAGGGCAGTGGGAGTTTTCCCCCAGGTGATCAGGAAATATTGGCTCAGCTCAAGGGGCTAACAAAGGTCTTCTTTTATTTATAATGCAGAAGGAAAATGCCTAAATCATTTACTACTTAACTCAATTTTCAAATAATCACAATGGTCAGAACTTGGGCAAGCTTCAGCATTACAAACTTTTTAAACAGCTACTCTCATGAAAGAAATTTAACACACAGATGTAGGCTCAAATCCTCACAGCTTACCTAGTTGCAATTCCATCGTCCCTAATATTTTTCATGCATAGACTATTAATTTTGAAAACTGTTCAAGTTGATCAAGGTATTTATCAAGCATGCGACTCGATCAAACTATGGGGTTGCTCTTGTCGTTCTCCCACTCACACACTTTGCCTCTGGCAAAGTGTGCAAACAGTAATAAGTTGGGCAAGCATCTCCCCTGACTCCGACTCCAACGATGTTGGCGCACCTTCCCACATACACACTTTGCCTTGGGCAAAGTGTGCAAATAGAGAGATCGACCCCATCAGACATGAGTCGGGCAGACTTAAGACCAAAATAAAAAAATAAAAAAAAACCTAATCTACTAAAAACAAAGGGAGGGTAAATTTAGGGTTTGGGTTCAGGTGGGTACCTGAAACCAACGTGGACGAAGTAGGCAAGTAGGGTAGCGTGCATCTCTTCCTGCTTCTCTCCAATCCGGTCCTGCTTCTCCTCGAGGACATCCAGTTGCTCAAGGATCTCCTCCTTCTGCGACTCGACCCTCACACTTGGTCGACTCACAGGCTCGGTCTTCACTTTCGCCTTGGCTGCCAGTGCCAAGGCCTTCACTTCCTCTGGGTTTGTGAACACCCAGTCCTTTCCATTATCTCTGATATCAGCCATCCTATTCAAACATGCGTGGTCAAACTTTTCCTCGGGCATCATCTCCATCAACTCGAAATCAAGCTTCAACTCCATCCTCTGGGCATAAACTCCTGGAAGGTGGGCAAGGGACAACCTCTGTGCTGGTTTGCTCAAGATGTTCTTCAGTTGTGTGCACAGGAAAGCTCCAAAGTTGACCTTGATCTTCTTGGTCATGCACCACAGTAGGTCAAGCTCGGTCAGGGAGACCGTGTTGCTGTTGTCCTTCTTCCCATAAAAATTGTAGGCCAGGATACGGTGACAGATGCGCAAGGCGTCGTCCTTGAGCTGAAAGTTTTTGGCCTCCTGAGATTTGAAAACTTTCTCCTTGCTCAAGGCTTTCCAGATCTCATTTCTTTCCTTCTGTGTGCGCTCTGGTGGCGTGGTCAACCTGTCCTGGTACTCCTTGGAGAATTTGTCCTTGAATGTGGCCGCTCCAATGGCTATGTTGATCTCGAAGATGCTTGCCTCATTATACGATCCCATCATCTTGAATGAAATGCCCAACGGCCCGCCATCCTTGCTCGTTCTCACCTCCAGATCCTCATAGAACTCCTTGACCAATTTCTCAGAGACTTGCCCTGGCCAGGTCAAGAAGTCCTCCCACCCTATTGCTTCAAAATAACCCTTAACCTTACTATCAATATTCAAATCTTTAAGGGTTTCGAAACATACCGTCTTGGGCACGACAACTGCCCTTTTTTGGATGTTGGATGGGGTGGGTGCTGACTGCTTGCCCTTGCCACGGGTGACTCGGGTTGATGCCGGGGTCTTTTTCTCAGACGTGTTGGCCGGAATCGACTCCGATTCTTCCTTAGTCTCTGTCTCCTCTTCACCGTCTTTTTCCTCTTCCTCGCCGCCGGCAATAGACATGTCGTCGGGCTTCTCGTCAGATGACGATTCCATGGTAGTGGGCGGCGTGTTTTCACGGGGCTTCTTGAACTTACCTTTTTCCTCCGCCGTGAACTTCCGCTTCTTGACGATGTCTTCGCTCTGCTCACCGCTCTGACTTGCCGGAGCTGTCTCGTTGGACGGTTTTGGGGTAGTTGTTGGAGTTGTGTACTTAATGTCTAGATTTAAGTAACGGTAAGCTCCCGATCATAGCATTTAATCTATTTAATTAATAAACAATTATTTGCATTTAATTATATGCAAATCATGGTTCTGGATTTTATACGTTGTAGTTAGTATGGTGCTGCATGGGCGCACAGAAGATCATACTATCGGTTACTCGTATTTAATCGAACAGTTGCTCACGACCTAGATGGACACGAACTAATCCATCGGTATAGTCGTTGTGTGAGAGAGAAAATAATTTATCTTAATTATTTTATCACACTTGTACACTTGGTGTATTGGGCGGATCAATTGAGACTCATCAATTAGGATTGCTCGGCGATAATTGATTTGAGACTCGGAGTATTTTATTCTTAATCCCTGAAACAATTGCGGGTGTGTATATTTAATATAAGTGACTTTGATTTACCAAAGGAATTAACCGATTTAATTATTGGGTTAATTACCGGTTAAGTTGGGTCACTATATTTTGTATATGGCATGCCGTGAATTCTTGAAGGGGCAGTGTATCCCGGAAGGGTTGATAATATCCCCGAGATGAGTTCATAAGGAATTATTGTGTAAACCTCATGAGTGGATTCGTTCCGCACAATAATTAAGGTTGAATGGTACTAGTCTCGGATTCAAGAGATGAATATAATTTATTGAGCAATAAATAAATTTATTCATGGATATTTAAATCTTAAATACACGGAATAAATAATACTAAGGTGGAGAAATATTATTTGATATAATATGGAATAATATTGGGAGTGCAATTTTATTTATATAGTGGAAAATAAATAAAATTAATATTGATAAGAATTAATAGATTTGGGTTGGACCCAATTTAATTTTCAATATTGAAGCCCAATATTTATTCTCCTTATGATCCCCTACGTAGCCTATATAAGCACTACATGGTCTTCACTTTTCATAACAAGAAAACCTACGGAATTCATAAAGTCTTGAGAGTGAGGAAGATCCATAAAGTTCGATAGCTCGTCGCCCACCCGACGTTCGAACGGAGTGCTAGGAATACGCGGGAAGATCACAAGGTCGTCAATTAGATTCGTTTCTCCGTACAACGAATCGAGGTAATAATCGAGAAACCCCCCTTCTTTGATTATGTGCGTTGAATAATTGTGATGTATACATGAACGACGCGATCCGGGAACGTCGAGACCGGGATACGGGGATCTCGCGATCCCCGTCGGGATCGAAGAAGGGGCGGCCGAACCCTAGGGTTCGACCGCCGGCGCGCGGGCGTGAAGGGAGCCCCGGCTGGACGCCGGGGCGAGCGATCGACGTGAAGTCGATCGCTGGGGGTTCGGCCGTGGGCTGGAGCCACGGCGGATCGAACCCCCCGGCCTCCCTCCGCCGGTGGTGCGCGCAAGAGGAGAAGGCCGCGGCTGGACACCGCGGCTGGGGCGATCGAGCCCTAGCTCGATCGCCGGGGACCGTCGCGGCTTCGCGCCGCGACTGGTGGTTCCCCCCTCCAGGTGGCGACGGTGGTGAAGTCGCCGGACTCACCGCCATCCGGGGGCTGCCGGAGCAGCCCCAGCGATCGCCATGCACGGCGATCGCGAACCCCGCGGATGGGGTTCGGCTAGGGTTTAGCCGCGGGTTTATCCCGCGGCGACGCTCTTGTCGAGCCCGGTTCTTCGCGTGTGGTTTGCGTTCGTAGATCCGACTCGTGGGAGAAAATCGGCTGGGGGCGGGCTGCGTGTCTTCGGATGCGTAGTCTCCAAAGGTCGGACTCCTGCGGATGAGTTGGTGTTCGTGCGGTCTCCGGCGATAGGGTTTTCGGTCGGGTTTTCGGTTCCGCAATTTTTGATAGCCCGGGACATCGAATCCCAGCAAATGGTATCAGAGCGTTCGGTTTCGTGTTCATGTATATGTTCGATTATTGTTCTACCTTGCAGGATTTTCGGCTATCATGGTTGGATTTAATTAATTGTTTTTAATTAATTATCATGATTATTAAACTCTCGGACATGTCGAGATTCGTTTTGTGTGGTTGAATGTTTGTAATAGTAAAAATTCGGGGGTTGACCGAATTTAGGATTTATTATTACGCACTTTATTTTCCGGAGAATGTATAGGGTCGATTTCATGTATAGAATCGATACCGGAATTGTAATTTAAATTTTGTAATTTTAATTACGTTGGTTCGATGATGAGATGATCGCCGGAAGACGAAGAAGTGACGAGAAGACAAGGGCTTGGGATCGATCACATGATGGTGATCGACCCATAGCCTAGCCGGCGTGGCTAGGCGGCGGCGGCGCTCCTCCCGAGTGGCCGGCCGATCCATCATCGTGGGGATGGCATGGGATCTCCTAATCCCGTGCTATTCCTACAAAAGTCTACTTTCCCAATTAATTCGGATTTTTCCTATTTGAGTACTTTCTTTTTTTTTTGGAAACTCTCATGGATTAGGAAAAGAATTAATTTAAATTAATTTTATTTTCTATTGATTTATTTCCTTCATGGAAATATTCATAGATTAGAAATTTAATTAATTTAGTACTAAATTTATTTTTCCTATTTGATTATTCCTACTCATGGGAATATTCATGGATTAGGAATGAAAATAAATTTGGAAAGTAGTAAGTCCTAATTTATTTTATTTCCTTGTTCTATTATAGATATCTTCTAGAATATTCCAAATTTTACTTGGATAGATTATTCTAGAGATTTAATAGAACTAGATAGGAAAATAAATAAATAAAAATATTAATGATATTTAATTTTATTTTTGATATATTCGATTGACTTAATTTTCGAATTAAGTAACTTTTGGATTAATTGAAAATAAATAGATTTAAATATTAGAGATTAATATTCTCGTCACATGGAGCATTCAAGAAACGAAGACTGAAGACTAGAAGATGCATATGAAGATAAAGCCATGATAGTCGGGGAAAAATAATTTCTCTAGCATTATTTTTGACTATGTGCTATGTGCTTTATTGCTTTCATGCATGCTTATGTGTTTAATTATGCATTAGATAGCATATCCCTTTGTTATAAAAAGCTAAGTGGGAGAGGGGATGGAAACATTCCCATGGTCTCCATTACTGTTCTCTTGGTGACTCTTATGGACTTTTGAAGTTCGTATAGATGTGTCATTGGAGGAGAATTCTTGTAATTCCTCTTACAAGAAACATTGATCAAGTTTATCAAACAATGCCTAATTTGTCTTTCTGAAACTGACTTCAAGTCGACTCATTCTCACCCCGGGGAGTGGAATGGAGCCAGAGCCACTTGGTCATGTAGAGGACACAAATTAGAGACTTCCGTGCCATTCTTTGATAGATGGGTCGCTTGTCTGCTCGGCTCCCTCATTTATGAGAGATAGGGTCGCTTGCATGGTGAATCACTGGTTAGAAACTTCGAGTTTCACTTATGATTCTCCACGTATTGATTTACGAGATTAAATGGATCAAGTAATTGGGAGTCAATTATAAAAGTCTCTTAGTGAAGTAAACGTCCACACCACGTGGCTTGCTGCACTGACGGATTTTGGATTAATTGATGTAGACAGTTGTAAGGAATTGTGAAGAGTTGTGAAGTTGTCGTAAACGTCCACACCACGTGGCTTGCGGTAATGTAGCAATTCCAAGCAATTCACTTTGGTGCTGAGTAATGGTTTACACTTAGATACGCCTTGTAGTATTCCTCCCCACGAGGTTCCGCTATAAGCGATGTATGACCAAAGAAAATCTAATTGCTAAATCATTTGGGTGGGTAAACGTCCACACCACGTGGCTTGCCTTACCTGATGGGATTTTAGATGTGATTAGTAATTTAATGATATTATTTAAGGGAGATAATGTCGAATATTAAATTAATTGTTTGTTTAAATGTGCTTATAGGTTTAGAGAATAGCTATGAACCCACTTTCTATGATACTCAAGGAGCATAAGCTCACTGGCACCAACTATATTGATTGGAAGAGAAATTTAGACATTGTCCTAACTTCGGAAGAGTACAAGTATGTACTCCATGAAGTGTGCCCTGCCGAGCCCACGGCTGCCTCAACTGATGAGGAGAAACTGGCATATCGGAAGTGGAAAAAGGCTGATGAAATGGCTAGGTGTTATATTTTGGCTTCCATGTCAAATGTACTCCAAACCCAACATGAGCCAATGGACACTGCCTATGATATGATGTTTAACCTCAAGGAGATGTTTGGGGAGCAAGATCGTGCGGCTAGGCAAGAAGCCATGAGAGTCCTTATCTCGACTACTCAATCTGAAGGAACGCCCGTAGGGGAGCACGTTCTTAAGATGATGAGTTTGTTGAATGAACTTGAGGTCCTAGGAGCTTCTATTGATGCTGAGACGCAAGTCGACATCATACTCCAGTCTCTGGCCCCTAGTTTTGAGCAGTTTCGTATGAGCTATAATATGGGTAAACTATCTTATACTCTTGCGCAACTCCTGACTGAACTAAAGGCGGCAGAGGGGATCTACAAGAAGGGCAAGTCTCAAGCGCTTGTAGCTACCAAGTCCAAAGGCTTTAAGCCTGGTGGAGGTAGGGGCAAGAAAAGGAAGCAAGCCTGGAAACCCAGTGGTGTCAAGAGGACTGCACCACAAGTGGGGGCTGCAAAGCCAAAGGGTAAGTGCTTCCGATGCAACAAGATGGGACACTGGAAGTCTGAATGTCCTCTCAGAGGTACGAATCTTTCTTTAGTCGTAAAAACATAGTCAGCGGTATTATCTACCAGAATTCTGGTGTGTAGATATGGAACCACTGACGGTATGTGCATTTTTGAATGCAGGGGTTCCAGAAAACCCGGCGACTTAGAGAAGAAGAATTCGAGTCTACATGGGCGAAGCTGTTGGGGTAGCAGCGGTTGCAGTGGAAGACATTTATCTGTTTTAAGTTTTCATTTCAGTTATTGCTTATGTACCCCTTTTATTTTGAAAAAGAACTTCGTTCTGTTTTTCTTTATTAATGGATATTTTATTTCTTTAATCATTGGATGGTTTGGATAAGAAATAATGGTGATATTCATTATGGTACATTAGATAGCAATATGTGAATGATGAATCCTTAGTCTACCACGATGCAACAAACCGTTATATATAACTTGTTTTACTTATTAGATATTTCTTTATCATTATACTTATGAAATCTTATACTTAGTAGTATTTTTCAAATAAAATTCATATGGTCGAAATTGATTTAATCAATTATAGTTGAAGGAATGGACCTTCCGACCTAAGGATTGAATTTGGAGGATAATACGTCTAAGCAAACCTTTCTGGAAAAAGGATAGAATTCAGAAGAGTGTTGGAAATGATTAGATATGCAGACATATGTGTATATTAGAGAGGTATGAGTAATTCTTTCAAAGAATACTCAGTGATGGATTAGAATGCTTGATGTGCCATAAAAGCAAAGTGTTTTGACTCCTCAATGGACACAAAGCTATTATGGGGAACCATCAAAGTATATCCATTAGAAGCCTGCGACTCGGTCGCGGAGGCCATCACCTATCTAGATAACACATAGCATAATCAAAGATTGGGATTAATTCCCAAAGAGACGCGCCGTGCACTTACGTGTAGAGATGGTGCGTTGTAAAGAAGTAGAAATCTAATAGTAAGAGAACAAGTTGTTCGGAACTACCTATGTTCTATGGATATTCCTGGAGACAACGACATATTCAATATGGTTGTAGGATATCCTAGATGAACGAAGTATTGTGTGTTCTATAGTACTATGAACCAGAGGGACGTCTCGTCCGGTTCATAGAGGAAAAACTATTAGATGAACTACAATGCCCTAATTGACAAAATACTTTAAAATGAGGAAAGAGAAAGACTGAGAACCAGCCTGACCGAGTAGTAGTACACCACTAACTGCACCTAATGTTGTTACTGTTACACACCGGGACGCCATTGCAGTGGGAGGTTGTTAAGCAACTAGAGATATTCATAAGACTGGATGAGTTTTGAACTCTGGATCCAGTATACATGAAATCGATCCCTAGGTCTGCACAGGGTTTAGCGAAGAAGGTGTGTTAGAGGCGTGACGGAAACAAAGGTGGTGTTTCTCGGAGATTTTATGTAGATAACATTTTATCATTGGCGACAATGTAAAAGTGTTGTCAGACATAAAATGGAGGTTGTCTAAATAAATCGAGATATAAGATTGAGAAGAAGTTAGAGCATGTTCTTAAGATCTTATGATCTAGAGATAAGAACATTGTACTTCTCCTAGACATCTTATACGATTAAGGTTTGTTTTAAACATGCATACTTCTGAGAAAGGTTATTGCCTTTCGAGAACAGAATTCATCTATCTAAGGTATGTGTCTTGAACACATGAAGGAGATAGATATAGACAAAGCAGTTCCCTACACTTCGAGTGTAAAGGGCTTTGTAGATGCAATGTTGTAAAACAAGAACCTGATATCAACTATACGGTTTGCGTAGTGGGAGGATATCAAAGTAATCTGGATAAGAGATGTTCGAATGCTGCAAGAGTACTTTCATAGTACTGGCTTGAGCAAGACGAAATCTTCTTAGATTACAGATTCTCAGATCCAAAAATCAGAGAAGGACCAGTGAAAGTCGATATCAGGCTATGTGTTCACTTTTAGAAAGAGGTGGAACCATGAAATGAAAGAGTGATAAGCAGGATGCTTCTCAGACTCTCTCATGACCGAATGGCAGCCTCAGAGGCAGCGGAAGTTTTGGTTAGGTTCCGGGATAACCTCTTGACTTGGATATGACTCTTAGTTTACCAAAGGCTATTAGATAGCGGTGCACGGTGAACTAGAAGAGGTCATAAGTGATGTTAACACATAGAGCAAGTACCACCTGATACGAGTCATCGTCAGGGAGACGACGTAGTAGTCACCAAGATAACTTCAGAGCGGCAACCTAGATTGCTCACTCACATAGTACTTCTCGGAAGTACACTTTAAAGCACGTGATGAGTATGGGAACCGGGAGTTTGGAGGAAATGACTAGACCTTAGTACAAGTGGGAGATTGTTGGAGTTGTGTACTTAATGTCTAGATTTAAGTAACGGTAAGCTCCCGATCATAGCATTTAATCTATTTAATTAATAAACAATTATTTGCATTTAATTATATGCAAATCATGGTTCTGGATTTTATACGTTGTAGTTAGTATGGTGCTGCATGGGCGCACAGAAGATCATACTATCGGTTACTCGTATTTAATCGAACAGTTGCTCACGACCTAGATGCACACGAACTAATCCATCGGTATAGTCGTTGTGTGAGAGAGAAAATAATTTATCTTAATTATTTTATCACACTTGTACACTTGGTGTATTGGGCGGATCAATTGAGACTCATCAATTAGGATTGCTCGGCGATAATTGATTTGAGACTCGGAGTATTTTATTCTTAATCCCTGAAACAATTGCGGGTGTGTATATTTAATATAAGTGACTTTGATTTACCAAAGGAATTAACCGATTTAATTATTGGGTTAATTACCGGTTAAGTTGGGTCACTATATTTTGTATATGGCATGCCGTGAATTCTTGAAGGGGCAGTGTATCCCGGAAGGGTTGATAATATACCCGAGATGAGTTCATAAGGAATTATTGTGTAAACCTCATGAGTGGATTCGTTCCGCACAATAATTAAGGTTGAATGGTACTAGTCTCGGATTCAAGAGATGAATATAATTTATTGAGCAATAAATAAATTTATTCATGGATATTTAAATCTTAAATACACGGAATAAATAATACTAAGGTGGAGAAATATTATTTGATATAATATGAAATAATATTGGGAGTGCAATTTTATTTATATAGTGGAAAATAAATAAAATTAATATTGATAAGAATTAATAGATTTGGGTTGGACCCAATTTAATTTTCAATATTGAAGCCCAATATTTATTCTCCTTATGATCCCCTACGTAGCCTATATAAGCACTACATGGTCTTCACTTTTCATAACAAGAAAACCTACGGAATTCATAAAGTCTTGAGAGTGAGGAAGATCCATAAAGTTCGATAGCTCGTCGCCCACCCGACGTTCGAACGGAGTGCTAGGAATACGCGGGAAGATCACAAGGTCGTCAATTAGATTCGTTTCTCCGTACAACGAATCGAGGTAATAATCGAGAAACCCCCCTTCTTTGATTATGTGCGTTGAATAATTGTGATGTATACATGAACGACGCGATCCGGGAACGTCGAGACCGGGATACGGGGATCTCGCGATCCCCGTCGGGATCGAAGAAGGGGCGGCCGAACCCTAGGGTTCGACCGCCGGCGCGCGGGCGTGAAGGGAGCCCCGGCTGGACGCCGGGGCGAGCGATCGACGTGAAGTCGATCGCTGGGGGTTCGGCCGTGGGCTGGAGCCACGGCGGATCGAACCCCCCGGCCTCCCTCCGCCGGTGGTGCGCGCAAGAGGAGAAGGCCGCGGCTGGACGCCGCGGCTGGGGCGATCGAGCCCTAGCTCGATCGCCGGGGACCGTCGCGGCTTCGCGCCGCGACTGGTGGTTCCCCCCTCCAGGTGGCGACGGCGGTGAAGTCGCCGGACTCACCGCCATCCGGGGGCTGCCGGAGCAGCCCCAGCGATCGCCATGCACGGCGATCGCGAACCCCGCGGATGGGGTTCGGCTAGGGTTTAGCCGCGGGTTTATCCCGCGGCGACGCTCTTGTCGAGCCCGGTTCTTCGCGTGTGGTTTGCGTTCGTAGATCCGACTCGTGGGAGAAAATCGGCTGGGGGCGGGCTGCGTGTCTTCGGATGCGTAGTCTCCAAAGGTCGGACTCCTGCGGATGAGTTGGTGTTCGTGCGGTCTCCGGCGATAGGGTTTTCGGTCGGGTTATCGGTTCCGCAATTTTTGATAGCCCAGGACATCGAATCCCAGCAGTAGTGTCTGTTGGAAATCGATATCCCGGAATTAATAAATTTAAATAAATAAATTATCTAATTAATTCCGACCGAAATCCTTCGAATATCCGGATTGTCTAAATTGCGGAACCGACAACCCAATCGAAAAAAAAACCCTTCGCCGGAGTTTGATCGCGAGCACGCCACGAAGCCCGGAGCTCAACCGAACACGCAGCCGTGGGCGAACCCACGCGCGTCCAGCCGAGCCCCGTACGTGGGGCTCGCGATCGCATGATGCGATCGCTGGGTGCGATCGACCGGGGCTGTTCCGACAGCCCCCCAGCAGCAAGTCCGGCGAATTGCTGCTCGCCGTGGAGGGGCGACTCAACCGTGAGTCGCTGCGGGCGCGCCAGCCGCCCGCCCGGCGATCGTGCCCTAGGGCAGCGATCGCCCCCACGGCGTCCCCGGCGTCCAGCCGGGGTTCGCTTGGTTCTATCCCCACGGGGATCACGCCGCCGGTCCGGTGGTCTTCGACCACCACCGCGCGGTGTATCCTCGTTCTGGGGTTCGTCCTCGGATCTTTGTTCATGATATTTTCAAGATAATTAAACGATAAAATCATAAAGAGGGTTTTACGATTTACCTCGTTCTCGTTGTTCGGAAAAACGTAGAACTCAATTTGATGACCTTTGAGATCTTCCGACGTATTCCTTGCACTAGCTCGGACGTCGTGTGGGCGACGATCTACCGAACTCCATGGATCCTCCTCTCTACTTTCTCTCTCTAGAATTGTGATCTTCAAGTTATGAGAATAGAGAAGACCATGTAGTGCTTTTATAGGCTACGTAGGGGATCTTAAGGAGGTGGAATATTGGGCTTCCAATAATAGTGATTAAATTGAGCCCAAGCCCAAATCTATTAATCCTTACTATTATTAATTAATTTATTTTCCACTATATAAATTAATTGCACTCCCAATATTAAACCATATTATATCAAATAATATTTCTCCGGTAGTATTATTTATTCCGTGTATTTAAGATATAAATATCCATGAATAAAATTAATTTATTGCTAATTAATTTATTCATCTCTTATATCCGAGACTAGTACCATTCATCCTTAATTATTATGCGGAACAAATCCACCTGCAGGGTTTACATAATAATTCCTTATGAACTCATCTCGGGGATATTATCAACCCTTACGGGATACACTTTCCCGTCAAGTATTCACGGCATGTCATATATAAAATATAGCGACCCAACTTAACCGGTAATTAACCCAATAATTAAATCGGTTAATTCCTTTGGAAAATCAAAGTCACTTATATTAAATATACACACCCGCAATAGTATCGGGGATTAAGAATAAAATACACTGAGACTTAAATCGATTATCGTCGGCAATCCTAATCGATAAATCTCAAACGATCCGCTCAATACACCAAGTGTACAAGTGTGATAAAATAATCAAGATAGATTATTTTCTCTCTCACACAACGACTATACCGATGGATTGGTCCGTGTCCATCTAGGTTGTGAGCAACTGTTCGATTAAATACGAGTAACCGATAGTATGATCTTCTGTGTGTCCATACAACACCATACTAACTACAACGTATAAAATCCAGGACTATAATTTGCATATATTTAATTATAAATAATTAAATGCAAATAATTGTTTATTTAATTAAATAGATTAATGGCAATGGATCGTGAGTTTCCGTTACTTAAATCTAGACATTAAGTACACAACTCCAACAGTGTCGAGGTCGGACAATTTTGGGGCTTCGATTTCAGTCGTCAGTTGGTCCACCAAATCAGTGTTGAGGGGTGGTGGACTTGCTTCGCGCATCGGGCTCTGTTTGACCGGCGAAGGGGTGTTCTCTTTTTCCGGTGGTGGTGGCGTTTTTTCCTTCGCGGGTACAGAGGCGGCGGCGGTGACTTTGGATGCTTTTCCTCCGGCCATCTTCTTCGGCGGTTGCGGTTGGGGGCTGGTGAGATCGATTTTGGTACCGTGGGAAATTTTGTTGAGTTTTGTGTTTTTGGGACGGGTTGATACCATGATTTGCGGGAGTTAGGGTTATGGGGTGATGGTGGTAGTGGGGGAAGTTGAGGGGTTGTGCAGTTTTTTTGAAGTAGAGGGGTAGTGGTGTAGATGAATTAGAATTTTGAATTTGTTAGAACTCTGCAGATTCAGAGTTGATAGGACTCTTTTGCGGATTCCCGATAATTCCGCAATCATCACAGCTGGCCTCTCATTCTTGTTGCTCAATCACCGCAGTTGCCCACCCAATTTTCCTGTTTTCTGAAAACAAAGACAGACCAAAAACCTTTCCTGCCCAAGGCTACTCCTTGGCGTGGTGAAATTATTAACAAAATAAAATAAAGGGAAAAGCATAGTATACATACCGAGTTCGCCTTCGGTATTTGCCTCTATTTATTGTCATGGGCCTGACTTATTCTTCTTGCTCCACTTGGTCAAGCGGCTGGCTCAGGGGGTATCATCCCCTTGAGATCCTCACTCCCATAGTAAGCCTTGACTCTCTGCCCATTCACCTTGAAGATCTGATCATCACCTGGCTTAAATAGCTCAACCGAACCATTTGGGCAAACAGTATGGACTATGAACGGCCCTGCCCACTTGGTCGATAGCTTTTTGGCCTTGAATTTGAACTTGGTTTGGTAAACCAGAACTAGTTGACCAGGTTCGATCTTCTTTTTCTTGATGATTTTGTCGTGGTCTCTCTTGGTTCGCTCCTTGTAGTTGACCGCGTTGTCATACGCTTCAATCCTTATCTCCTCCAGCTCAGTTAGGTCAAGTTTACGCCCTTCGCTGGCCGCATCCCAGTCGAAATTTACCTTGTTTACTGCCCAATGCGCCTTGTGTTCGATTTCCACGGGCAAGTGGCATGACTTGTCAAATACCATGCGGTAGGGAGAGATCCCTGAAGGTGTTTTGTAGGCGGTTCTGTAGGCCCAAAGTGCATCATCGAGCTTGTCGCTCCAATCCTTACCTTCTGGCTTGACCGTCTTCCTCAAGATGGTTTTGATGATACGATTGGATAGCTCGGCTTGCCCATTGGCCTGGGGGTGATAGGCTGTGGAGATCATGTGGTGTACTCCATACTTCCTGAGCAACCTTTCAATTATATAATTGCAGAAGTGTGTACCTTGGTCACTGATCAACGCGCGAGGTACACCAAATCTGCTGAATATGTCTCCCTTGAGGAAGGTGGCTACCACTCTTGAGTCATTAGTTGATGTAACCTTGGCCTCGACCCATTTAGATACATAGTCAACTGCCAAGAGTATATACTCCTTCCCTCTGGAGTTGGGCAATGGTCCCATGAAGTCGATGCCCCATACGTCGAAGAATTCCACGGGCATGATGGGCATCATGGGCATCTCATCTCTCTTGGTCACGTTTCCCTCTCTTTGGCACTTGCCACAGCTCCTGCACCACTCAAAACAATCTCTCAAGAGAGTTGTCCAATAAAAACCACAGTCAAGTACCTTCCTTGTTGTACGTCGGTGGCCGAAATGTCCTCCGCAGGCTTGCTCATGGCAGTGCTTTAGAATGTCTGCTTGCTCAACTTCAGGAATGCAACGTCTCAGTACTTGGTCTTCTCCCCTCTTCCACATGTAGGGATCGTCCCAAATGTACTTCTTGCTCTCCCGCTTGAGTTTGTTCTTACCGTAGAGGGTCATGTCTTCCCTTATATCTCCTGTGACTATGTAGTTGGCCAAGTCTGCATACCATGGCTCCCCCGAGTGGGTTGAAATCTGATATAAGTACTCATCTGGAAAAGTCTCCGTGATGGGCATGCCTTCTTCTCGCTGGATTATCCTGCTCAAGTGGTCAGCCACTAAGTTTTGGTTACCTGACTTGTCTCTGATTTCGATGTCGAACTCTTGTAGCAACAAAATCCATCTTATCAGCCGTGGCTTGGTCTCCTTCTTGGCCATTAAATACTTCAGCGCGGCATGATCAGTGTAGACTATGGTTTTGCTCCCGAGCAAGTAAGATCTGAACTTTTCGAACGCAAACACCACAGCCAGCAGTTCTTTCTCTGTGGTCGCGTAGTTGCATTGGGCAGGGTTCAAAGTTTTGGATGCATAGTAGATTACATGTCGTTCCTTACCCTTCATCTGCCCAAGTACAGCTCCAACAGCATACCCGCTCGCATCGCACATAAGCTCAAATGGCATCCCCCATTCGGGTGGTTGGATGATGGGGGCAGTGACTAACCTCTCCTTGAGGTGATTGAAGGCAGCTTGACAGTCATCATCAAAGTTCCAGTCAACCTCATTTTGCAACAGTCTGGTCAGAGGTTGGGCAATCTTGGCAAAATCTCTCACGAACCTCCTGTAGAACCCAGCGTGCCCAAGGAAGCCTCTGACTTGCTTGACATTCCTTGGAAAAGGCAGCTTCGATATGGTCTCTATTTTGGCTCGGTCAACTTCAATTCCCTTGGCAGAGACTACGTGCCCAAGGACTATCCCTTCCTCAACCATAAAGTGACATTTCTCGTAGTTAAGTACAAAACTTTTCTCCACACACCTGCTGAGGACCAACTCCAGGTTGTTCAAGCATGTCTCGAACGAGCTGCCATACAAAGTAAAGTCATCCATGAAGACTTCTATCCCTTGCTCGAGCAGATCGGCAAAGATGCTCATCATGCATCTTTGGAAACTCCCTGGGGCATTGCATAGACCAAAAGGCATGCGTCTATATGCAAAGGTGCCGTATGGGCAAGTGAACGTAGTCTTGTCCTGGTCTTCCGGGGCCACACAAATTTGCATGTAGCCCGAGTATCCGTCAAGGAAACAGAAATGGGTCTTCCCAGCTAACCTTTCGAGCATCTCGTCAATGAAAGGTAGGGGAAATGGTCTTTCTTTGTTACCTTGTTCAATTTCCTGTAGTCTATGCACACTCTCCATCCAGTTTGAGTCGAGTGGCTATATGCTCCTTTTTCTCGTTCTCGATCACTTGAATTCCTGATTTCTTGGGCACCACATGAACTGGACTTACCCATTTGCTATCTGAAACAGGGTAAATAATGCCCAAGTTAAGCAACTTGAGTATCTCCTTTAAAACTACCTCCTTCATGGCTGGGTTCAGTTTCCGCTGTGGGTCACGCACTGGACTTGACTCTTCCTCGAGCAATATGTGGTGCTGGCATATGGTGGGACTGATTCCCCGTATATCTGCTAAGGTCCATCCAATGGCTTGCTTGTAATGGTCAAGGATGTTCCTCAGCCTGCTTTCTTCTACCTTCTTTAATTTCGAACTTATGATCACGGGCAATGTATCATTTTGCCCAAGAAACATATACTTGAGATGTGCAGGGAGTTTCTTCAACTCCAATTCTGGTGGTTTCTCCAGGGATGGCACCATGATCGTTACTTCATGGGGTGGCAATTTGCTCATGCCCATAGGGTGATTCTCCAGAGCTCCCAGTTGCTCAACTATCTGTTGAACTTCAAGTTGCTCATCCTCCGCATCTTCTCTGGTCAGTCCCCTTTGTATCACCAGATCTACTTTGTCAGAGACTCCATATCCCAGAGCTTGCTCTTCGATCAATTCATCAATCTGGTCAACATAATGTACTTGTTCAGTGTCATCTGGGTGCTTCATTGACTTGAACAAGTCAAATGTGACCGTTTCTCCTTCAAACTTGCAGGTTAGCTTCCCAGTCTCGCAATCAATGTGTGTTCTTGATGTCTTCAAGAATGGTCTGCCAAAGATCATTACTGGCTGCTTGCTTGATCTCCCCATGTCCAAGACATAGAAATCGGCAGGGAAAATGAGCTCCTCTACCTTGACCAGTACATCCTCCAGAATTCCCTCGGGGTATACATTTGATCTATCTGCTAACTGGATCACTACCCTTGTTGGTTTCATTGGTCCTATGCCCAAGTCTTCGTACATAGACTTAGGCATGACATTGATCGATGCTCCCAGATCGAGCATGGCCTTCTCTATGTTCATGTTGCCTATTATGTAGGGAATATAGAACATTCCAGGGTCTGCAAACTTCCTTGGTACATTCCTCTGGAGTACTGCTGAAACATTCTCTCCCACTTCGAATTTGGCATCGTCTTGGTATTTCACCTTTTTAGTGCATAGCTCCTTGAGGAATTTGGCACATCTGGGCATGGACTTCAGAATGGTCAACAGAGGCATGTTGATTTCCACCTTTTTTAACATTTGGAACATCTCATTGGTGTCCTCCTTTTCCTTCTTCTTGCTCAATCTGCCTGGAAAAGGAGGGTAGATTTTTGGTGGTGTTCCTGCTTGGGCAGGTACTGCTGTTTCCTTCTGTTTTGGTGGTATCAGCTCAAGTTCTTCCTCTGACTCTTCGTCCTCGTCAACTTCCTCAACAGTTCCTTCCACTCGAAATGGTGGAGTGGGCTTCTTGAGCGCTTCAACCAGGACCTTTCCATTTTTGAGATAGATTGCATTTAGTTGGGCGTTATTTAGTTCAATTTGGGGAGGTAGACCGCTGGTCTTCTTTTTCATCTCAGTCATTGCCTGGGTTAAGTGCGCCAGTTGGGCATTAATGTTCTGGAATTGCCCGCACGACTCAAGCATTTGAGCATTTATATTCTGCAGTTGACCTCGAATCTCAACCTTGTACTTCTCGTTGTCCTGCTTATACCGGTCATTCTCCTGCTGGGCTTTGATATTTTCATTGACCAAGGTCTGCATCATGTCTGCCAAAGTTGGGCCATTGCTCTGGTTTTGCTGGTTGCCCTGATTTTGGTAGTTGTTCCTCTGATGATTGTTCTGGCCGTGATATTGCTGGCCTTGATTGCCTTGGTTTCCTCCGCCCTGGTAGTTGTTGTTTCTATACCGGTTGTTGTCATGATTTTTCCAGTTGTTCGAGTTGTACGTGTTCCCATTGGGCCTCTGTCCGTTCCCATTGTTCTGCATTATCACCTTGACCTCTTCGTCAAACAGCTCAGGGCACTCGTCAGTGGCGTGATTACTTTCCTTGCAGATTTGGCACGCCTTGAATCCTCTCTTTTGCCCTGGGTTTTGGTTGAGCACCAGTTGCTCAACTATGTTGCACAGTTTGTCCAACTTGACTTCAGTTGCAGATGGTACGGGCAAGTTGTTCCTGGGTAGGTCACTGCCATCCTCCCTTGTTTCTTCGGCCATTTCCTTGAAGATTTTGAACGCTTCGTCGGCCCTTTTGTTTAGAATGGATCCTCCACAAGCTGCGTTGACCCATGTTCTCTCCGTTTCTCTCAATCCAGATATGAAATACTGGACCAAGTCATGGTCAAGGATCTGATGCTGTGGGCACTTGGCCAACATCTGCTTGAACCTAACCCAGTAGTCATGGAAGTTCTCTCCTCCTCCCATCTTGATGTTGTTGATCTTCTTCCTCATCTGTTGGATGCGTGCAGCTGGGAAGTACTTCTCAAGGAATTTCTGCTGAAGTTGACTCCAGGTGGTCACTTCTCCAGCAGGTAGAGTGTAAAGCCACTCTCAGGCACCTTCGGCCAGCGAGAAGGGGAAGGCTAGGAGCCTGATGTATTCCCATAGCCCTTCACTTGCTCGGATGGTGCCACATGCCAATTCAAAATCTTGGAGATGCCTCTGGGGGTCCTCAAATGGCATGTCACTGAACTTAGGCAAGATCTGGATGAAGACGTGCCTCATCTCCCAAGTATTGTTTTCGACCGTGGGCAAGGTGATGCCCAGTGGTTTCAGATTCAAGTTCTCTGGGAACATCGTGTCCCTTAACGTCTTGGCTCTCTCTTCTCCCATCCTTGATCGCGTGGGTGACCTGGATGTGTTCGGTGAATCTTCTCTCGATGTGTCCGAGATCGACTCTCCTGTCTCAGTTATGGTCAACTGAGTTACTTGAGCGGCACGTGCTAATGCTTGCTTCTGCTTTGCTGCCTTTCGATTCTTCCTCGCGGTTCGCTCGATTTCAGGATCAAATAGTAGCCATGTATCCTTGCTTCCCGATGAGTTAGAGTCCTGCATACAAAAATAGGTCAAGCGTTAGCACGGAAAACTATTGGCTTGGAATATTGCCTCCCCGGCAACGGCGCCAATTTTGACGCTACCGTCGTGGAGTAGCGCAAAATAATATTTATAGTTCCTAAACTATTCACTAGCACAAGTACTAGTAGCAAGTATAGGGTCGATCCCACGAGGAGGCGATTTAGCTTATAGTTTTCCCGGCTTTGAATGCTCAATTGGGTTGTCACGTTTGAAAAGGTTTTGTTTTGGAGAGCAGTTGGGCACTGCCGAACCGTGGTCACCGTGTTGACTTGACTGGAAAATAACAAATAATTTAAACAGAAACAAAGCTAGCATGCAACCTAATTAATCCCTATAATGTCACGCATATTAATACCCCGAACCCTCATTCGCTCTTATGTTTAAGTCCTATTGGATCTCTCGCAATAGGTCTCCTGACGTTGACCAATTCGACACTATGTGACCGCATGAGTCTAAGTTGATCAAGTCGCCTTCATCCTCCAACCAAACCCGGAATGGACAATAGCATGTCTGGACAGACCCAAGTCATACGACCACATCTCCAACAACATGTTGTACTTCGCGGACGCCCAGTCTCCCGGCCGCGTTGATCCACGTACTCCTGTGTTAGGCAAGTCAGGGTTCCCACTGGTCACTGTAGGATTGCCCAAGTCCCTAACATGCTTGAGTTACTACCCTGTTGAATCGGGAACAAAACTCAGCTAGTTGCTGTCATCAATAAGCCTCCCGGCACGATCACGTCTTAGGGTTGGTCAGGTGATGTCTTTGCCCAGATACAAACAGATTAGCTACTTGACATAATTAAAACAGAAAATAAAATAGAAGAATTACGACGAACTATATTATGCATTGTAACGGGAAATTGTTCAAAGGGAAATAAAAACAAAGTACGAAATCAAAAGCATAAAAACATAAAGATTGTTTTTGGCCCGAAGGCTTAACAGAAAATAAACGCCGGCGAGTTTGGTTGCTCACGCGGCCGCCTTCTTCTTCGCTGGACAGGTAGGGTTTCGATCCGACGTCTTCGCTGCTCATGTGTTGTCTTCTTTCTTCATCAGTCACTCTCTTTTATAGACGGGCTTCAGATGATGTGAGACGTGTGGGGGGAAATACCTCCAAGTGCGGACGAGAGTCCTACTTGGGTTGGAGTTTGAATCTGGACGCCTTTGAAGACTCCGCAAATTCCAGGACTCCTGGTACACCGACTGCCCAACGTTCCGTCTCCGTCAATGTTAGTGCTTGCCCATGTACTTCCTTCTCTGACTGATTGAGGTAGTGGACCATGTGCGGTACTTGGTCGGACTCAAGTCTTGCTCCACCTGCTGACGTCCTGGTTGCTTGCTCAACTCTGCTGGACCCTTTTCGTCAGTCTGGCTTGCTCAACGAGTGCTCTTGACCATGGAAGGTGATTTCTTTGCCTCTTTCACACAGTGCGCTCCTCTTTCCAATCCTTTGCCTGCCCACCTACAAAACTTGCCCAAGTACCCAAACGTGCCCTCCCAGACACAAATAAAGTAAAAACAAACTAAGGACTCGATTTACTTGACTCTAAAAACCTAAAAATGAGCCAAAAAATATGGCTCATCACTCCCATAATCTCTATCTCATTCAGATAGCCTATCATCCTAAGAACGTGATCCCTCACGTGTTGGAAATCGATATCCCGGAATTAATAAATTTAAATAAATAAGTAACTAATTAATTCCGACCGAAATCCTTCGAATATCCGGATTGTCTAAATTGCGGAACCGACAACCCAATCGAAATCCTTTCGCCGGAAAACAACCACGAACCACCTCACGAACCGGAGCCCGGCCAAGAACACCCGCCGCGGGATGAACCCGCGGCTGCCCTAGCCGAGCCCCCGCGAGGGGCTCGCGATCGCTGATCGCGATCGATGGGGCTGCTCCGGCAGCCCCGCGGCGAGTCCGGCGACTCGCCGCTCACGGTGGAACGGGGGGCGGCACCAGCCCGCGCCCCCAGCGATCGAGCACGCGCTCGATCGCACCCCCGGCGTCCAACCGGGGTTATCCCCATTCGCGCACGGCGATCGCGCCCTAGGGCCGATCGCCACCCTCGGCGTCCAGCCGAGGGTTTGTTGCCTTCGATCCCGGCGGGTCTCGCTTGACCGTCCGCGGTCCGGTGATCTCGGATCACCACCGCGCGGTCAAACCCCATCCCCGGGTTCGTCCCTCGGATCTTGGTTCATGATATTTTCACGATAATTAAACGATAAAATCATAAAGAGGGTTTTACGATTTACCTCGTTCTCGTTGTTCGGAAAAACGAAGAACTCAATTTGACGACCTTGAGATCTTCCCGCGTATTTCTTGCACTAGCTCGGACGTCGTGTGGGCGACGATCTACCGAACTCCATGGATCTTCCTCTCTACTTTCTCTCTCTCTCTAGAATTGTGATCTTCAAGTTATGAGATTATAGAAGACCATGTAGTGCTTTTATAGGCTACGTAGGGGATCTTAAGGAGGTGGAATATTGGGCTTCCAATATTAATGATTAAATTGAGCCCAAGCCCAAATCTATTAATCCATTAATATTAATTAATTCTATTTTCCACTATATAAAATTAATTGCACTCCCAATATTAAACCATATTATATCAAATAATATTTCTCCGGTAGTATTATTTATTCCGTGTATTTAAGATATAAATATCCATGAATAAAATTAATTTATTGCTAATTAATTTATTCATCTCTTATATCCGAGACTAGTACCATTCAACCTTAATTATTATGCGGAACGAATCCACCTGCAGGGTTTAAATAATAATTCCTTATGAACTCATCTCGGGGATATTATCAACCCTTACGGGATACACTTTCCCGTCAAGTATTCACGGCATGCCATATATAAAATATAGTGACCCAACTTAACCGGTAATTAACCCAATAATTAAATCGGTTAATTCCTTTGGTAAATCAAAGTCACTTATATTAAATATACACACCCGCAATAGTATCGGGGATTAAGAATAAAATACACTGAGATTTAAATCGATTATCGCCGGCAATCCTAATCGATAAATCTCAACGATCCGCTCAATATACCAAGTGTACAAGTGTGATAAAATAATTAAGATAAATTATTTTCTCTCTCACACAACGACTATACCGATGGATTGGTCCGTGTCCATCTAGGTCGTGAGCAACTGTTCGATTAAATACGAGTAACCGATAGTATGATCTTCTGTGTGGGCCCGACACACCATACTAACTACAACGTATAGAATCCAGGACTATAATTTGCATATATTTAATTATAAATAATTAAACGCAAATAATTGTTTATTTAATTAAATAGATTAGTGGCAATGGATCGTGAGTTTCCGTTACTTAAATCTAGACATTAAGTACACAACTCCAACAATCTCCCACTTGTACTAAGGTCTAGTCATTTCCTCCAAACTCCCGACTCCCATACTCATCACGTGCTTAAGTTGTACTTCCAAGAAGTACTATGTGAATGAGCACTCTAGGTTGCCGCTCTGAAGTTATCTTGGTGACTACAGCGTCGTCTCTCTCGACGATGACTCGTATCAGGTGGTACTTGCACTATGTGTTATCTTACACTTATGGACTAGTTATTTCTTACCATTTGCCATTGCACCGCTATTTACATAGCCTTTGGTAAATTAAGAATCACATCTAAGTCCCAGAGATTATCCCGGAGTTATACCAAAACTTCCGCTGCCTCTGAGGCCGCTATTTGGTTACCCATGGCAGAGTCCGAAAAGCATCGTGCTTATCACTCTTCCATGTTGAAACTCCTTCTCCTTCAATAGTGAAACACATAGCCTGATATCGACTTACACCGGTCCTTCTTTGATTAGAAATCTAAGAGAATGTAATCCAAAGGAAATGCTCGCTTGCTCCGTAATCCAGAACATAGTCTCCAGTACTTCGAAAGTATTTAAAATGTTCATTACAGCAGTCAAGTATTCCTTTCCAGGATTACTTGATATCCTCCCACTATGCTAACCGCATAGCCGATATCAGGTTCTTGTTTTCAACATTGCATTTATTAAGCTTTCCACACTCGAAGTGTAGGAATCCGCTTTCATTGCTTCTATCTCCTTTTGTGTTCCAAAACACATATCCTTAGATAGATGCATTCCGTTTCTGAAAGGTAACGAACCTTTCTCGGAATCTTGCATGTTAAAACGAACCGTAATCGTATAAGATATCTAGAGAAGTACAATGTTCTTTTCTTGAGATCCTAGATCTTAAGAACATGCTCTAACTTCTTCTTTATCTCATATATCGATTTTTCTAGACAACCATCATTTTATGTCTGACAACATCTTTACATTGTTACCAATGATAAAATGCTATCTACATAAAACCTCCGAGAAACACCACCTTGTTTCCATCACGTTTCCCATACACACGATTCGTCAATGCCTTTTGATGAATCCATCAAATGGACTATCTCATCAATGCGCAAGTTCCACGAACTCTAGCTTTGTTACAATCCATGAATGGATCAACTAAGCTTGTACTCTAAATGATCTCGCCTCTTAACAATAATCCTTATTGTTCTCCAAGAAGGCACATTTAGATCTAGTACCGTCTCTATGTAGATCCAGGGATTGATTTCATGTATACTAGGTCCAGAGTCCGAAGACTCACCAAGTCTTATGAATATCTCTGGTTGTCACACAACCTCCCACTACAACGGCATTCCGGTGTATAAACGGTGATAACAGTAGGTGCAATTAGTGGTGTACCGCTACTCGGTTCGGCTGGTTCTCAGTCTTCTTCGTTCTCTCTCATTTCAAAGTTTCACGTCACTTTGGGCTTGTGGTTCATTACATAGTCTTCCTCTAAGAACCGGGCGTTAGAACTTATAACGTCCCTCTGGTTCACAGAACTATTGAACACACATCTTTTGTTCTTCCAGGATATTCTACAACCGCATTTGAATGCGCCGTTGTTTCCAGACATATCCATAGAACATAGGTAGTTTCGTATAACTCATGCTTTTACTATTTCTATAAGAGTTCCATTTCTTGTTTACGACACACCATTTCTACACTAAAAGTGTATGGTGTAGTCATTTGGGATCATCCCAACCTCTGATCAGTATGCCATGCATTCCTCAGACAGGTACTTGCCTCCGCGATCAAATCGTAGGCTACAAATGGATATACCTTGATGGTTCTCCACAATTGCTTAGTGTCCATTGACTTGTCAAAACACTTGCTTCTGTGGTACATCAGGTATTCTAATCCATTTCTCGAGTAATCATCAAATGAAGTACTCGTACCTTATTGTCTGAGTAGACATAGGTCTGCATACATCAGAGTCAATCAATTCTAATACTTGTCCGGATCTTATATCTTATATCCATAAAGGATTGCTTAGTCATGTTATCTTCCAAATAAGATTCTTAGGTCGGAAGGTCCACTCCTTCAACTTAATTGATCAAATATCAATTTTCGACCTTTGAACTTCTTATTTGAATAAACATGATTTAGCATAAGAATCCACAAGTATAATTGATAAAGAAATCTCTTATTAGTAAAACGAGTTTTACTACGGTTCGTTGCATTGTGGTGGACTCAGGATCCATCATTTATATATTGCTAGCCAATGTACCAGAATAGATAATATCATTATTTCTTTTTATAACCATCAAATGATTAAAAGAAATAAAATATCCATTTATTAGAAATCCAGAACAAAGTTCTTTCTAATATGAAAGGTACATAAAAGCAATAACCCAAAATGAAATTCTATAAAATGTCCTCCACTGCAACTGCTGCCTCCTTTACAGCATTGCCCATGTAGACTACGATTTCTTCATTTCCAAGTCGTTGGGTTTCCTGGAACCCTTGCATTTAAAATGCACATACCGTCAGTGGTTCCATATCTACACACCAGGTTCCGGTAGATAATACCACTGACTATGTTTTACGACTAAAGAAAATTTCGTACTTTCTTTGAGAGGATAATCAGACTTCCAGTACCCAGACTGTTTGTATCGAGAATACTTGCCTATTGGCTTTCTCGTCCCATCTCGTGGTTCATGTAACTTAGAACCACTGGGTTTCTTTGCTTTCTTTTCCTTTCCCCCGATTCATGCCTTCAGGTTTGAAACCTTTGGCATTGGCTACAAGAGCTTGCGATTTCCGTTTCAACTCGTCTAAAAGGTCAATCATCTCAAAAACGTGTTTAAGCGTTTCCTCGAAGCGACTGGCCTTTATGAGTATCCTCATCGCTTCTTGTCTAGCCGCCTATGTCAATAGGCTCGGAAGGACAAAGCTCATTGAGTACAACCTTGTACTCTTTAACAGTCCGGGCAACGTCTAGATCTCTATTCCAATCAGTACATTTAGGGACCAATGAGTTTAAATCCTTACGTATCACATAAAGTGGGGTCAAAGCCATTTCCTAATCTATGAGCACATATAACAACAAACAATCGATTTAATCTCCGATATTATCTACCTCAAATAATATCATTAAACCACTAATCACCTCTAAAATCCCATCAGATAAGGCAAGCCACGTTCGTGTGGACGTTTACCTATCCAAATGATTTAGCAATTAGATTTGCTTCGGTCGTACATCAATTATAGCGTTACTTCGTTGGGAAGAATACTATAAAGCGTACCTAAGTGTAAACCATTACTCAGTATCTAAGAAGATTGTTTGGGACACGTATATTCACCGCAAGCCACGTTCGTGTGGACGTTTACGTTAACATACGCTCTTTTACTCCCTTCTATAACTGTCTACATCAATCGTTCCAAAATCCCATTCGATGTAGCAAGCCACGTTCGTGTGGACGTTTACTACACCAAAAGACTTTTACAATTGACTCCCAATTACTTGAATCATTTAATCTTGTAAATCAAGACGCGGAGAATCATAAGTGAAACTCGAAGTTTCTAACCAGTGATTCACCATGCGAACGACCCTATCTCTCATAAATGAGGGAGCCGAGCAGACAATCGATCTAGTCATCAAATGACACGAAAGTCTCTAATTTGTGTCCTCGACATGACCAAGTGGCTTTGGCTCCATTCCACTCCCCGGGGTGAGAATGAGTCGACTTGAAATCAGTTTTGGAAAGACAAATTAGGCATTGTTTGATAAACTTAATCAATGTTTCTCGTAAAAGGAATTACAAGAATTCTCCTCCAATGACTTGTCTATACGAACTTCAAAAGCTCATAAAAGTCACCAAGAGAACAGCAATGGAGACCATGGCATTGTTTCCAATCCCTCTCCCACTTAGCTTTTTATAACAAAGGGATACGCTATCTAATGCATAATTAAATACACATAAGCATGCATACATGAAATAAAGCACATAGAATATTATCACATAATCAAAATAATATTAGAATATTATTTTCCGACTATTATGGCTTTATCGCATCCCCGTATGCGTCTTCTAGTCTTTAGTCTTCGTTCTTGAATGCTCCATGTGACGGGAATATTAATTCCAATATTTAAATCTATTTATTTTTAATAAATCCAAAAGTTACTTAATTCGAAAATTAAGTCAATTGAATAAATCAAAAATAAAATTAAATATTATTAATATTTTTATTTATTTTTATTTTCCTTTCTAATTCCATTAAATCTCTAGAATCCTATCCAATACCCACTTGCAATATTCTAGAAGATCTCCATAATGAAATAAGGAAATAAAATAAATTAGGACTCCTAATCCTTCCAAATTAATTTCTTTCCTAATCCATTAAAAATTCCATAAAGGAATAATTAAATAAGGAAAAATTAATTAAGGACTCTTAAAACTTTCCAAATTAATTATTTTCCTAATCCATTAAAAATTCCATAAAGGAATAATTAAATAGCAAAAATAAATTAATTCTAAATTTATTTCTTTTCCTATTCCATGAAAATTCCCAAAAATAGGAATAATCAATAAGGAAAAATAAATTTATTCTAAATTTATTCTTTTCCTATTCCATGAGAATTCCCAAAAATAGGAATACTCAAAATAGGAAAACCGAATAATTTAGGAAAGTTGGATCTTGGCGGGAGAGCACGAGTTGGGGATCCCCGCACCCCCCACCATCGATCGTCGGCCATGGGGAGAGCACCGCCGCCGCCCCAGCCACGCGCCACCACCACCGGTGGCTAGGCGAGGCCGAGAACCGCGGGCAGCCCCCTTCTTCACCATCGATCGATCGATCCTCCTTGGGGTTCGATCATGGGGTTGATCGATCCCCGGAATCCTCCCTCTCATCGTCTCCTCCGTCACACCTTTCCGGTCGTCGTTTCGGAATCGATCCAACGTAAAATAAATTACAAATTTATTACTACGGTATCCGGTATCGATTCTCTACAAAAAACGACCTCAAACAATTTCCGGAAAAATTAAGAACAAGCATTCACCACACAAGAACGAATATTGACATCACCGAGAGTTTAATAATCAAGAGAAATATTATGACATTAATTAACAATAATTAAATCTAGCCATAATAATCGGAAACCCTGCAAGGTAGAACAATTTATCGAAAAATATCATGAACTAAAACCAACGCTCTGATACCAATTGTTGGAAATCGATATCCCGGAATTAATAAATTTAAATAAATAATTATCTAATTAATTCCGATCGAAATCCTTCGAATATCCGGATTGTCTAAATTGCGGAACCGACAACCCAATCGAAATCCTTTCGCCGGAAAACAACCACGAACCACCTCACGAACCGGAGCCCGGCCAAGAACACCCGCCGCGGGATGAACCCGCGGCTGCCCTAGCCGAGCCCCCGCGAGGGGCTCGCGATCGCTGATCGCGATCGATGGGGCTGCTCCGGCAGCCCCGCGGCGAGTCCGGCGACTCGCCGCTCACGGTGGAACGGGGGGCGGCACCAGCCCGCGCCCCCATCGATCGAGCACGCGCTCGATCGCACCCCCGGCGTCCAGCCGGGGTTATCCCCGTTCGCGCACGGCGATCGCGCCCTAGGGCCGATCGCCACCCTCGGCGTCCAGCCGAGGGTTTGTTGCCTTCGATCCCGGCGGGGCTCGCTTGACCGTCCGCGGTCCGGTGATCTCGGATCACCACCGCGCGGTCAAACCCCATCCCCGGGTTCGTCCCTCGGATCTTGGTTCATGATATTTTCACGATAATTAAACGATAAAATCATAAAGAGGGTTTTACGATTTACCTCGTTCTCGTTGTTCGGAAAAACGAAGAACTCAATTTGACGACCTTGAGATCTTCCCGCGTATTTCTTGCACTAGCTCGGACGTCGTGTGGGCGACGATCTACCGAACTCCATGGATCTTCCTCTCTACTTTCTCTCTCTCTCTAGAATTGTGATCTTCAAGTTATGAGATTATAGAAGACCATGTAGTGCTTTTATAGGCTACGTAGGGGATCTTAAGGAGGTGGAATATTGGGCTTCCAATATTAATGATTAAATTGAGCCCAAGCCCAAATCTATTAATCCATTAATATTAATTAATTCTATTTTCCACTATATAAAATTAATTGCACTCCCAATATTAAACCATATTATATCAAATAATATTTCTCCGGTAGTATTATTTATTCCGTGTATTTAAGATTTAAATATCCATGAATAAAATTAATTTATTGTTAATTAATTTATTCATCTCTTTAATCCGAGACTAGTACCATTCAACCTTAATTATTGTGCGGAACGTATCCACTCATGAGGTTTACACAATAATTCCTTATGAACTCATCTCGGGGATATTATCAACCCTTCCGGGATACACTGTCCGGTCAATCATTCACGGCATGCCATATATAAAATATAGTGACCCAACTTAACCGGTAATTAACCCAATAATTAAATCGGTTAATTCCTTTGGTAAATCAAAGTCACTTATATTAAATATACACAAACGCAACAATATCGGGGATTAAGATTAAAATACACTGAGACTCGAATCGATTATCGCCGGCAATCCTAATCGATGAATCTCAACGATCCGCTCAATACACCAAGTGTACAAGTGTGATAAAATAATTAATATAAATTATTTTCTCTCTCACACAACGACTATACCGATGGATTGGTCCGGGTCCATCTAGGTCGTGAGCCACTGTTTGATTAAATACGAGTAACCGATAGTATGATCTTCTGTGTGCCCATGCAACACCATACTAACTACAACGTATAAAATCCAGGACTATGATTTGCATATATTTAATTAATAATAATTAAAAGCAAACAATTGTTTATTAATTTAATAGATTAAATGCTATGACCGGGAGTTTACCGTTGCTTAAATCTAGACATTAAGTACACAACTCCAACAATCTCCCACTTGTACTAAGGTCTAGTCATTTCCTCCAAACTCCCGGTTCCCATACTCATCACGTGCTTAAGGTGTACTTCCGAGAAGTACTATGTGAGTGAGCAATCTAGGTTGCCGCTCTGAAGTTATCTTGGTGACTACTACGTCGTCTCCCTTGACGATGACTCGTATCAGGTGGTACTTGCTCTATGTGTTAACATCACTTTTGACTTATGACCTCTTCCAGTTCACCGTGCACCGCTATCCAATAGCCTTTGGTAAACTAAGAGTCATATCCAAGTCAAGAGGTTATCCCGGAACCTAACCAAAACTTCCGCTGCCTCTGAGGCTGCTATTCGGCTATGAGAGAGTCTGAGAAGCGTCCTGCTTATCACTCTTTTATGGTTCCACCTCTTTCTAAAAGTGAACACATAGCCTGATATCGACTTTCACTGGTCCTTTCTTTGATTTTTGGATCTGAGAATCTGTAATCTAAGAAGATTTCGTCTTGCTTAATAATCCAGTACTTTGCAAGTACTATTATAGCATCCGAAAAACTCTTGTCTAGATCATCTTGATATCCTCCCACTACGCAAACCGCATAGTTGATATCAGGTTCTTGTTTTACAACATTGCATCTATAAAGCTTTCCATACTTGAAGTATAGGAAACTGCTTTGTCTATCTCCTTCATGTGTACGAACACAAACCCTTTAGATAGATGAATATTCTGTCTCTGAAAGGCAATAACCTTTCTCAGAAGTATGCATGTTTAAAACAAACCATAATCGTATAAGATATCTAGGAGAAGTACAATGTTCTTATCGTTAGAACGAACGATCTTAAGAACATGTTCTAACTTCTACTCAATCTTATATCTCGATTTATTTAGACAACCATTATTTTATGTCTGACGATATTTTTACATTGTTGCCAATGATAAAATGTCATCTACATAAAATCTCCGAGAAACACCACCTTGTTTTCATTACGTCTTCAACACACCTTTCGTCCATGCCTTTTGATGAATCCATCAAATGGACTATCCCATCAATTCGCAAGCTCCACGATTCATAGCTTTATTTCAATCCATAAATGGATTTACTAAGCTTGTACTCTAAATGATCTAGCCTCTCAACAATAAACCTTATTGTTCCAAGCAGACACATTTAGATCTAGTACCGCCCTTATGCAGAGCTAGGGGTCGATTTCATCTTTACTAGATCCAGAGTCCGAACTCCTCTAGTCTTATGAATATCTCTGGTTGTCCAACAACCTCCCACTGCAATGGCGTCCCGGTGTATAACAGTAATAACAATAGGTGCAGTGTGTGGTGTACTTCTACTCGGTTTGGCTGGTTCCTAGTCTTTTGTCCTTCTTCTCATTCCAAGGTATTACGTCAGTTCAGGCTTTGTGGTTCATCTAATAGTCTTTCTCTATGAACCGGACGAGACGTCCCTCTGGTTCATAGTACTATAGAACACACAACATTTTGTTCATCTAGGATATCCTACAACCATATTGAATATGCCGTTGTATCTAGGAATATCCATAGAACATAGGTAGTTCCGAACAACTTGTTCTTTTACTATTAGATTTTCATTTCTTATTTACAGCGCACCATCTCTACACGCAAGTGTATGGCGCGGCCCTTTGGAATTGAATCCCAATCTTTGATTATGCTATGTGTTATTTAGATAGGTGATGGCCTCCGCGACCGAGTCGCAGGCTTCTAATGGATATACTTTGATGGTTCCCCATAATAGCTTTATGTCCATTGACTAGTCAAAACACTTTGCTTTTATGGCACATCAAGTATTCTAATCCATCACCGAGTATTCTTGAAAGAATTGCTCGTACCTTTCTAATTTACACATATGTCTGCATATCTAATCATTTTCAATACTTGTCTGAATTCTATCCTTTTTCCAGAAAGGTTTGCTTAGACGTATTATCCTCCAAATTCAATTCTTAGGTCGGAAGGTCCATTCCTTCAACTATAATTGATCAAATCAATTTCGACCATTTGAATCTTATTTGAAAATACTACTAAGTATAAGAATTCACAAGTATAATGATTCAATAAGGAAATATATATCTAACAAGTAAAACAAGTTAAAGAACGGTTCGTTGCATCGGGGTAGACTTAGGATCTATCATTCATATATTGCTATCTAATGTACCAGAATAGATAATGCCATTATTTCTTATCAAAATCATCCAATGATTAAAGAAATAAAATATCCATTCATAAATAATAGAAATCCAGAACAAAACGTTCTTTCTAAAATAAAGGGGTACATAAAGCAATAACTTTGAAATGAAAACCTATTTAACTACTAAAGCAGATAAATGTCTTCCACTGCAACAGCTGCCTCCTCTACAGCTTTGCCTTGACTATTCCTCCATTTCCAAGTCTTTGGGTTTCCTGGTGTCCCTGCAGTGCTTTTATAGGCTACGTAGGGGATCTAAAGGAGGTGGAATATTGGGCTTCCAATATTGAAGATTAAATTGAGCCCACTGCCCAAGTCCATTAATCCTTATCAATATTAATTAAATTTATTTTCCACTATATAAATTTAATTGCACTCCCAATATTAAACCATATTATATCAAATAATATTTCTCCGGTAGTATTATTTATTCCGTGTATTTAAGATATAAATATCCATGAATAAAATTAATTTATTGCTAATTAATTTATTCATCTCTTATATCCGAGACTAGTACCATTCAACCTTAATTATTATGCGGAACGAATCCACCTGCAGGGTTTACATAATAATTCCTTATGAACTCATCTCGGGGATATTATCAACCCTTACGGGATACACTTTCCCGTCAAGTATTCACGGCATGCCATATATAAAATATAGTGACCCAACTTAACCGGTAATTAACCCAATAATTAAATCGGTTAATTCCTTTGGTAAATCAAAGTCACTTATATTAAATATACACACCCGCAATAGTATCGGGGATTAAGAATAAAATACACTGAGATTTAAATCGATTATCGCCGGCAATCCTAATCGATAAATCTCAACGATCCGCTCAATACACCAAGTGTACAAGTGTGATAAAATAATTAAGATAAATTATTTTCTCTCTCACACAACGACTATACCGATGGATTGGTCCGTGTCCATCTAGGTCGTGAGCAACTGTTCGATTAAATACGAGTAACCGATAGTATGATCTTCTGTGTGGGCCCGACACACCATACTAACTACAACGTATAGAATCCAGGACTATAATTTGCATATATTTAATTATAAATAATTAAACGCAAATAATTGTTTATTTAATTAAATAGATTAGTGGCAATGGATCGTGAGTTTCCGTTACTTAAATCTAGACATTAAGTACACAACTCCAACATCACGGGCGTTCCTTCGGACATGGTGGCCATCATGAGTTGCCTCATGTCATCTCGCCTGGCTGCCCTGTCCTGATTACCAAACATCTCCTTGAGGTTAAGCATCATATCATAGGCAGTGGTCATGGCTTCATGCTGATGTTGCAGCACATTTGACATAGAAGCCAAAATGTAGCACCGCGCCATCTGATTAGCCTTGACCCACTTCCGATGAGCTTCCTTTTCCTCAGGAGTGGAGGTATCTGTTGGAAATCGACTACCCGGGATGCGTTCGTTCGATCACTCGAACATCCGAACGATCCCAGTCGACCTCCAGGTCCGTTACTCCGTTTGCGTGCCCAGCCCGTGCCCCGATTCACGCCCAGCCATTGCCCCGAAGGACAACCGCGCGAGCCGGAGTGGGCTGCCTGAAAAACAGCGAAACGGCGGTCGCCGTTTAGGAAACGGCGGTCGCCGTTTGTCCTTCAGCAGCGCGAACAGCAGCGCGACCTGCTGTTCCGGGCTCGTTTCCAGGCCGTTTTTCCTCTTCCGACTACCGAACCGGAGGTCCTAGAACCCCCAGTAGTCGAGGAGTACGATCCACGAGATCCGGAACCCGATCTTACATCCGATGTATTTTCAACGAGAAGGAAATCGAATAAAAGCGGAAATAGGGTTTCGATTTCTTATACCTTTGAAGCGTGATTCGGAGAAGCCGAATAGGCGAACACCCTGAGATCTTCTAGTGTGTATCCTAGCCCTCGACGCCGGACGTTGTGTGGGCAACGATCCACCGGAGTCTTCTCTTCTTCTTCTCTCTCAAACCCTCTTTCTCACGTTTTAATTATTCTGTCTCCAGAAATATATTTGCGCTAGCAAATTAATTTCTACAGAAAATAAAAACACTGCGCTAATCTAAATTAATTAAGCAGAGAAGAAAATAATTGCGCTAGCAAAATAATTTCTCCACAGAATTAATTATAGCGGCGTTTCGTAGGTTAAGAGAAGAGAGATTTAGGGGTATATATAGGCCACACTAGGGACCTTAGGACAATTAATTAATTAGGCTAAATTGTAATTTAATTAAACCGGTGTCCTTAAAAGAAATCCTTTAATTAAATCTAATTTTAATTATAATTAATTCCACTATAAAATTATAATTGAATTCCCAATTAATTAATCTATATTATTTTACCAATAATATTTCCGCCGAAATTACATATACGACTTTCCCCGTGTTTAAGATATCGAATGTCCACGAATTAATTTCAATTACTAATAATTAAATTAATTCGTTTCTTGTTATCCGAGACTAGTACCACTCATCCTTATTATCACGTGGAACGAATCCACCTGCAGGGTTTACATGATAAACTTTATGAGCTCATCTCGGGGACATCATAAACCCAATAAATGGGACACGGTTTCCTGTCTATAATCTATAGCATGCCGTGTGTACAATTCCGATTCCCAATTTACCGAGAATATTGACTAATCAATTAGTCTCACTCACTAGTAAGTCAAAGAACCGAGAACTGGACACACGCACCTATAATTATATAGGGATTAAGAATTCGTATATCCGTAATATCTGAGGTCTAGTTCGATTACTGCGATTAGTATAAATCGAACGCCCTCCTGTGGTCCTGCTCAATACACCAAGTGTACGAGTGTAACATGATAGTCAAGACCGACTATCTACCAGTCACACTACGACGTACCGATGGATTGTCCCTGTCCATCTAAGTCGTGAGCTACTGTTCGATAGTATACGAGTAACCGACAGTATGATCTTCCGCGTGTCTCCTCACGCCATACTGTCTACAACGTATACATCAAGGACTATTGCATTAAATGCAATCATGCTTGAATCATATCTCGAATTAAGGTATAGATAAGGAGTTCCGTATTTGCACTAAACTAGACATTTAGAACACAACTCCATCAATCTCCCACTTATACTAAAAGTCTAGTCGCCCTCTCCCAAACATCAAATTACCATAACCTCATCACGCCTACCCAACGCTTTCGCTGGAAGTGCCTCTGTGAACGGGTTTACCAGGCAATCCTCTCGATGCTATCTAGGTGACAACTGCATCGTCTTACTAGACGATCTCTCGAATCAGGTGGTACTTGCGCTCTACGTGTTATCTCCCACTGTGGACTCGTGGCATTTCAAGTTTGCCAATACCGCTATTCAAAATATCTTTGGGTAAACTAGAAACCACATCTAAGTCCCTTAGGAAATTCTGGAGCCACACTGACCTTTTAACTGCCTCAGAGGCCGTTATCCTTTCAGTTTCCATGGTAGAGTCCGTAATGCATCGCTGCTTTACATTCTTCCATGTGACTGCTCCACTTCACAGTGAGAACACATAGCCTGACTTCGACTTTCGACTGTCCCTGTTTGATTTGGAAATCCAATTCTATGTAATCCAAAAGTAACAACTTTGACTGCTTTGTAACTCAGAACATAATTCCTGGTCCTCTGCAGGAACCTAAACATGTTCTTTACATCAGTCGAGTGATCCTTTCCAGGATTACTATGATATCTCACCACCATGCCCACGGCATAGTAGATATCAGTCTCGTGCATAGCATTACATACATTGAGCTTCCCACCATTAAGGTGCAGGGAACTGCTTACTCTTCATCTATCTCCTTTATTGTGTCGGACACAAAACTTTAGATAGACGAATTCCACATCTAAAAGGTGAAGACCTTTCTTGGAATTCTGTATGCTGCAACGAGTAAGAATTGTATTTATGTATGAGGCTCGAGATAAGTTCTATGTTCTTTTCTGGCGATCATTTATTACTTTGATCCCAAGAACATTCCCGACTTCTCCTAAGTCTCTTACATTGAATTACTCGGACAACCATCCCTTTATGTCCGATAACATCTTTCATATTGTTGCCAATTTAGAAGGATGTCGTCTACATAAAGAATGAGAAAACACCACATCTTTTCTGTCACTTCTTTATTACACTCAGGACCTAAACATGCCTTGAATGAATCCATGAAATGGATTTTCTCTTAGGTCCGCATGTGTCCAAGATCTTGAAGCTTCCTTCAATCCTAAGATTGATTAAGCTTGCTTACCGAATGCTCTTGGCTCTTTTCGATGAATCTCTCTGGCTGTCCCACACAGATGGCCCCGTCAAGACTTCGATTTAGGAAATCTGTCTTGACTTCCATCTTCCATGTGAAGACAAAAGAATCCTGATCGACTTTTGCCAAGACTGAGCATCTTGATCTTTCAGCGTCTCGTCATAGATCCAGGGTTCGGCTTCATGTTCTCCAGGTAACAAGTCCGAAGACTCACCTATAAACATGAACCTGTTGGGTTGTCTAACAACCCTCCCACTACGACAACGCTCTGTTGTATCTTTAGTGACTAAAGATTATAGTAGTGAACTACTCAGTTAGGCTGGTTCTAAGTCTTGATCAGTCCCTCTAAGCACATTAAGTATTACTCTACTCTTGGCTTGTGATCTTGCATATATATAGTCCATGTCTAAGAACCGAACATTGATGCAATCAATGAACATCTGGTCCTTTGGACTATATTACATATCTCAATTCGTTTTCTTAGGGTATCCTATAAACAGCCGAATATCAGTACAAGTTTCCAAAGGAATCAAGTTCAGGATAAATGCCGCTGTTTCCAAGCCATATCCCAAAAACGATTTAGGTAACTCCGAATGTCTACTTTCCCATATCTATAAGAGTCCTATTCCTTCTTTACAACACATTATTTTGCCGAGGCATAAATGGTGTAGTCTGTTGGGAGTTAATCCCATTTTCTGATAAGTATGCCTTACTCCTCAAAGAGGTCTGCATATATCAGAGCGAATCAACTCTAGTACTTTCTTGGATCTTTTCCCTTTAACCGTAAAAGGTTGCTCGGTCATTAAAACTTCCAAGTATGATTCGAAGGTTGGAAGGTCCTTTCCTTCAACCTGGCTGAGTGGTCCATCAGCTTTCACCCTTTGAATCGTACTCAAGTTAAAATGATCTATCCTAAGATTCCATAAGTACATTTGATTTATCCTAGAAGGATCTTTACTCTTATTGGGGTTCGAAATTGTGTTATTAGCTCCGGTCTGTTGCATCGTGGAAGAATACGGATTTAGTATTAAATTGTCTATCAATATACCAGAATAGATAATATCCCCATTTCCTAAAGAAACGGAATATCTATTCTAAGCCAACTTAGAAATCCGAAATGAAATTTCTTTCTAAATGCCGGCACATAAAGACAATTTATTAGAACTAAAATCTACCGTTAAAACATTTAACTTCTCCCACTGCAACGGCTGTTACCTTAACATTATTGCCTATGTAGTTTACTACTTCTTCCTTTCTAAGTCTCCGGGTTTCCTGGAACCCCCGCATTTAAATGCAGACATGATTAGTGGTTTCCGTATCCACACACCAGGTACTGGTAGATAACACCACTAAACATGTTTCGGTGACTAAGGAGAAGTTAACTTCTAGTTGCTTTGAGAGGACAATCAAACGCCCAGTATCCAAACTGCTTACAACGGAAGCACTTGCCCTTAGGGCTTGCTTGTCCCATTCCGTGGTCCAGATACATTAGGCCCACTGGGTTTCCGTATTTGTTTCTTCTTCCTTTTGCCGCCCGAAGGCCTAGGAAGAGCCAATTTCTCAGCCACAAGTGCTTTGAGGACCCTTAAAGATTCTCTCAGCCGCTAGAAGTTCAATCAGGAGCTCCGCCAATGAATAAGACCCCTTATTCATGTTATAGTTCAGGCGGAACTGCTCAAAACTTCTCGGCAGAGACTGGAGCACAATATCGACTTGGGTTACCCCATCGATAACTGATCCTAGAATCTCTATCTCACAAAGATAGCCCATCATTCTAAGAACGTGATCCCTCACGGGCGTTCTTTCCGAAATGATGGCTGTCATGAGTTGCCTCATTTAACTTTGCCCGGCTGTCCTGTCCTGATAACCAAAACTTCTTGAGGTTAAGCGTCATATCATAGGTAATGGTCATGACATGATCCCGATGTCGCAGCACATTTGACATGAAAGTCACAATGTTGCTCCGCGTCATCTCATAGCCTTGATCCATTTCCAATGAGCTTCCTTTCCTCAGTAGTGGAAGCATCATTTGGCTCAGCAGGTCAATCGACTTGGAGTACATATTTGTACTCCTCTGCAGTTAGGACAATGTCCAAGTTTCTTCTCTTATCCATACAATCAGGTTCAGTGAGTTTGTTGACTTTTAATGGGAATAATACCATATAAAACAAACAATGAGTTTAATTCGATATCATTTCCCTCAAATGATATCATTAAACTACCAATCATTTCCAAAATCCCATCAGACTAGCATGCCACGTTCTTGTGGACGTATACTAATCCAAACGATTTTATAATTGGATTTTTACTTCGGTCGTACATCATTATAGCAGTGACTCCGATGGGGAGGATACTATAAAGCGTACCTAAGTGTATACCATTTCTCAGTACTAAGTCCACCGCTCGGGAACTACATGTCCACCGCAAGCCACGTTCTTGTGGACGTTTACGTTGACATGCGGCCCTCCACGACTTTCTATAACTGTCGAGCCTCAATTAATCCTAAAGTTCCGTTTCCATTTAGCAAGCCACGTTCTTGTGGACGTTTACTAAAACAAACAACTTTATTAATTGAATCTCACTCATTTAAATGTCATAGAATCTTAATTAACCCAAAGTACCGTTTCCATTTAGCAAGCCACGTTCTTGTGGACGTTTCCTAAAACAAACAACTTTGTTAATTGACTTTTACATTTATTAAATTTCACAATTTATTAATCAAAGCTTGATATCTCGTAAGTGAAACTCGAAGTTTCTAACCAGCGATCAATCATGCAATTGAGCCCTATCTCTCACTAGGTGAGGGAGCCAATCAGACAATCGATCTAGTCATCGAATGACTCGAAAGTCTCTAATTTGTGTCATTGACATAACCAAGTGGCTCTGGCTCCATTCCACTCCCCGGGGTGAGAATGAGTCGACTTGAAATTAGTCTTTGAAAAAACAAATTAGGCATTGCTTTTGAGAAATATAATTGTTCAATTTTATAAGTGGATTTTAAATTCGAATTTTGATCCAGTGATATCCGTGTATCGACTTTATCCGATAGGGAGGATGACACTAAAGCCAACTCGTAAGTCAATAAACATCACATTCAAAACAGAGAATGGAGACCGCGGGATTGTTTCCAATCCCTCTCCCACTTAGTATTTTACGATAAGGGATAACATGCATAAACACTTAAGCATAATAATAAAGCACGTAAAACAAGCAAAAAGCAATTAACGTGGTCCCGATTATTATGGCCTTAAGTGTTCTCCAATGCACGTCTCTTGGATCTCGTTGCTCGTCTCGGTCTCGGTCCACCACCGACTCGCTCGAGGGTCAAGAGACGAACTCCTCCCACTGGAGCCTCGTCTCGAGCCTCGTTGAGTCGCTCGTGGGGTCGAACGAACCCCAGCCCCGCTGCTGCCCGTCGCGAACACGGGGTGTGTTCGATGGCTGCCCGGTGCCGGTTCGTTTCCTCGACTCTCGTTTCTCCGGGTTTCGATCTCGTCTCGATCCACCAAAAATAGCAAGAAAAATTACAAGAATAAATCTACTAAATCCGGCATCGATCCTATACAGGGTGATCGATCCTATACATGCCCGGAAAAACAACGGAAATAAATAAATAAACCTAACGACTCAACCCGTCGTTTTTATCTATTACAAACAAGCAACATTTCCAAAACAAAACAATCTCGACAAGCCCGAGAGTTTAACAAACCACAACAAAATTATCATACAACATCCCATAATGTTGGCCATAATAATCGGGTTCATAACCTGCAAAACAAATCTCGCAAAAATACAAAGAATCGACAAAACCGGCTCTGATACCAATTGTTGGAAATCGACTCCCAGGATGCGTTCGTTCGATCACTCGAACATCCGAACGATTCCAGTCGACCTCCAGGTCCGTTACTCCGTTCGCGTGCCCAGCTCGTGCCCCGATTCACGCCCAGCCATTGCCCCGAAGGACAACCGCGCGAGCCAGAGTGGGCTGCCTGAAAAACAGCGAAACGGCGGTCGCCGTTTAGGAAACGGCGGTCGCCGTTTGTCCTTCAGCAGCGCGAACAGCAGCGCGACCTGCTGTTCCGGGCTCGTTTCCGGGCCGTTTTTCCTCTTCCGACTACCGAACCAGAGGTCCTAGAACCCCCAGTAGTCGAGGAGTACGATCCACGAGATCCGGAACCCGATCTTACATCCGATGTATTTTCAACGAGAAGGAAATCGAATAAAAGCGGAAATAGGGTTTCGATTTCTTATACCTTTGAAGCGTGATTCGGAGAAGTCGAATAGGCGAACACCCTGAGATCTTCTAGTGTGTATCCTAGCCCTCGACGCCGGACGTTGTGTGGGCAACGATCCACCGGAGTCTTCTCTTCTTCTTCTCTCTCAAACCCTCTTTCTCACGTTTTAATTATTCTGTCTCCAGAAATATATTTGCGCTAGCAAATTAATTTCTACAGAAATAATTATTCTGTCTCCAGAAATATATTTGCGCTAGCAAATTAATTTCTACAGAAAATAAAAACACTGCGCTAATCTAAATTAATTAAGCAGAGAAGAAAATAATTGCGCTAGCAAAATAATTTCTCCACAGAATTAATTATAGCGGCGTTTCGTAGGTTAAGAGAAGAGAGATTTAGGGGTATATATAGGCCACACTAGGGACCTTAGGACAATTAATTAATTAGGCTAAATTGTAATTTAATTAAACCGGTGTCCTTAAAAGAAAACCTTTAATTAAATCCAATTTTAATTATAATTAATTCCACTATAAAATTATAATTGAATTCCCAATTAATTAATCTATATTATTTTACCAATAATATTTCCGCCGAAATTACATATACGACTTTCCCCGTGTTTAAGATATCGAATGTCCACGAATTAATTTCAATTACTAATAATTAAATTAATTCGTTTCTTGTTATCCGAGACTAGTACCACTCATCCTTATTATCATGTGGAACGAATCCACCTGCAGGGTTTACATGATAAACTTTATGAGCTCATCTCGGGGACATCATAAACCCAATAAATGGGACACGGTTTCCTGTCTATAATCTATAGCATGCCGTGTGTACAATTCCGATTCCCAATTTACCGAGAATATTGACTAATCAATTAGTCTCACTCACTAGTAAGTCAAAGAACCGAGAACTGGACACACGCACCTATAATTATATAGGGATTAAGAATTCGTATATCCGTAATATCTGAGGTCTAGTTCGATTACTGCGATTAGTATAAATCGAACGCCCTCCTGTGGTCCTGCTCAATACACCAAGTGTACGAGTGTAACATGATAGTCAAGACCGACTATCTACCAGTCACACTACGACGTACCGATGGATTGTCCCTGTCCATCTAAGTCGTGAGCTACTGTTCGATAGTATACGAGTAACCGACAGTATGATCTTCCGCGTGTCTCCTCACGCCATACTGTCTACAACGTATACATCAAGGACTATTGCATTAAATGCAATCATGCTTGAATCATATCTCGAATTAAGGTATAGATAAGGAGTTCCGTATTTGCACTAAACTAGACATTTAGAATACAACTCCATCAGTATCAATAGGTTCATCAGGACAATCCTCATGGAGTACATATTTGTACTCCTCAGCAGTCAAGACAATGTCCAAGTTTCGTTTCCAGTCAATATAGTTCGGACCAGTGAGTTTGTTCTCTTTTAGTATCACAGACAGTGGGTTAAGTGCTGTTGGAGTTGTGTACTTAATGTCTAGATTTAAGTAACGGTAAGCTCCCGATCATAGCATTTAATCTATTTAATTAATAAACAATTATTTGCATTTAATTATATGCAAATCATGGTTCTGGATTTTATACGTTGTAGTTAGTATGGTGCTGCATGGGCGCACAGAAGATCATACTATCGGTTACTCGTATTTAATCGAACAGTTGCTCACGACCTAGATGGACACGAACTAATCCATCGGTATAGTCGTTGTGTGAGAGAGAAAATAATTTATCTTAATTATTTTATCACACTTGTACACTTGGTGTATTGGGCGGATCAATTGAGACTCATCAATTAGGATTGCTCGGCGATAATTGATTTGAGACTCGGAGTATTTTATTCTTAATCCCTGAAACAATTGCGGGTGTGTATATTTAATATAAGTGACTTTGATTTACCAAAGGAATTAACCGATTTAATTATTGGGTTAATTACCGGTTAAGTTGGGTCACTATATTTTGTATATGGCATGCCGTGAATTCTTGAAGGGGCAGTGTATCCCGGAAGGGTTGATAATATCCCCGTGATGAGTTCATAAGGAATTATTGTGTAAACCTCATGAGTGGATTCGTTCCGCACAATAATTAAGGTTGAATGGTACTAGTCTCGGATTCAAGAGATGAATATAATTTATTGAGCAATAAATAAATTTATTCATGGATATTTAAATCTTAAATACACGGAATAAATAATACTAAGGTGGAGAAATATTATTTGATATAATATGGAATAATATTGGGAGTGCAATTTTATTTATATAGTGGAAAATAAATAAAATTAATATTGATAAGAATTAATAGATTTGGGTTGGACCCAATTTAATTTTCAATATTGAAGCCCAATATTTATTCTCCTTATGATCCCCTACGTAGCCTATATAAGCACTACATGGTCTTCACTTTTCATAACACAAGAAAACCTACGGAATTCATAAAGTTCTGAGAGTGAGGAAGATCCATAGGAATCCGATAGATCGTCGCCCACACGACGTTCGGACGAGGTGCAAGGAATACGTAGGAAGATCGCAAGGTCGTCAACCGAATTCGTTTCTCCGTACAACGATTCGAGGTAATAATCGAGAATCCCCCTTTTTGATTATATGTGTGTTGTTTAATCGTGATGTATACATGAACGACGCGATCCGGGAAAACGACGAACCTCGGGGACGGGGATTCGAGATCCCCGGCGAGGATCGAAGGAGGCGGCCGAACCCTAGGGTTCGGACCGCCCCAGACGCGCGACAAGGAGGGAGCCCCGGCTGGACGCCGGGGCACACGATCGAACCTAGGGTTCGATCGTCGGGGATCCGCCGTGGGCTGGTGCCACGGCAGGTGGATCCGCCGGCCCCCTCGTCGGAGGCGCGCGGCGGTGGCGCACGGGAAGAGCCCTCGGCTGGAGCCGAGGATCGATCGCGGGTAAGCTGCGGGGTCACCCGCAGCGACCCCGTACGTGCTGCGGGTTCGCCCGCAGCGGATGCGTGCGGGGGCTACGCCCCGCTGGGCAGCGAGTCGTGGACTCGCTGCGGGGCTGCTACGAGCAGCCCCAGGGATCGCCCGTAGCGATCCCAGCGATCGTCCGTAGACGATCGCGAACCCCTCATGGGGGTTCGGCTGGGCACACGGGGCCTTCGGGTCTCGATGGCGTTCGGTCGGACCCCGGCTCGTGAGGTGGTTCGCGTTCGTGGATCCGACTCGTGGGAGAAAATCGGCTGGGGGCGGGCTGCGTGTCTTCGGGCATGTAGTCTCCAAAGGTCGGACTCCTGCGGATGAGTCGGGGATCCAATCTTCGGTGATCGAGGGTTTTTGATCGGGTTATCGGTTCCGCAAAATTTTTTGATAGCCCGGGACATCGAATCCCAGCAAATGGTATCAGAGCGTTTGGTTTCTTGTTCATGTATATGTTCGATTATTGTTCTACCTTGCAGGATTTCCGGCTATCATGGTTGGATTTAATTAATTGTTTTTAATTAATTATCATGATTATTAAACTCTCGGACATGTCGAGATTCGTTTTGTGTGGTTGAATGTTTGTAATAGTAAAAATTCGGGGGTTGACCGAATTTAGGATTTATTATTACGCACTTTATTTTCCGGAGAATGTATAGGGTCGATTTCATGTTTAGAATCGATACCGGAATTGTAATTTAAATTTTGTAATTTTAATTACGTTGGTTCGATGATGAGACGATCGCCGGAAGACGAAGAAGTGACGAGAAGACAAGGGCTTGGGATCGATCACATAATGGTGATCGACCCATAGCCTAGCCGGCGTGGCTAGGCGGCGGCGGCGCTCCTCCCGAGTGGCCGGCCGATCCATCTTCGTGGGGATGGCGTGGGATCTCCTAATCCCATGCTATTCCTACCAAAATCTACTTTCCCAATTAATTCGTTTTTTTCCTATTTGAGTACTTTCCTTTTGAAAACTCTCATGGATTAGGAAAAGAATTAATTTAAATTAATTTTATTTTCTATTGATTTATTTCCTTCATGGAAATATTCATAGATTAGAAATTTAATTAATTTAGTACTAAATTTATTTTTCCTATTTGATTATTCCTACTCAAGGGAATATTCATGGATTAGGAATAAAAATAAATTTGAAAAGTAGTAGTCCTAATTTATTTATTTTATTTCCTTGTTCTATTATAGATATCTTCTAGAATATTCCAAGTTTTACTTGGATAGATTATTCTAGAGATTTAATAGCACTAGATAGTAAAATAAATAAATAAAAATATTAATAATATTTAATTTTATTTTTGATATATTCGATTGACTTAATTTTCGAATTAAGTAACTTTTGGATTAATTGAAAATAAATAGATTTAAATATTAGAGATTAATATTCTCGTCACATGGAGCATTCAAGAAACGAAGACTGAAGACTAGAAGATGCATATGAAGATAAAGCCATGATAGTCGGGGAAAAATAATTTCTCTAGCATTATTTTTGACTATGTGCTATGTGCTTTATTGCTTTCATGCATGCTTATGTGTTTAATTATGCATTAGATAGCATATCCCTTTGTTATAAAAAGCTAAGTGGGAGAGGGGATGGAAACATTCCCATGGTCTCCATTACTGTTCTCTTGGTGACTCTTATGGACTTTTGAAGTTCGTATAGATGTGTCATTGGAGGAGAATTCTTGTAATTCCTCTTACAAGAAACATTGATCAAGTTTATCAAACAATGCCTAATTTGTCTTTCTGAAACTGACTTCAAGTCGACTCATTCTCACCCCGGGGAGTGGAATGGAGCCAGAGCCACTTGGTCATGTAGAGGACACAAATTAGAGACTTCCGTGCCATTCTTTGATAGATGGGTCGCTTGTCTGCTCGGCTCCCTCATTTATGAGAGATAGGGTCGTTCGCATGGTGAATCACTGGTTAGAAACTTCGAGTTTCACTTATGATTCTCCACGTATTGATTTACGAGATTAAATGGATCAAGTAATTGGGAGTCAATTATAAAAGTCTCTTAGTGAAGTAAACGTCCACACCACGTGGCTTGCTGCACTGACGGATTTTGGATTAATTGATGTAGACAGTTGTAAGGAATTGTGAAGAGTTGTGAAGTTGTCGTAAACGTCCACACCACGTGGCTTGCGGTAATGTAGCAATTCCAAGCAATTCACTTTGGTGCTGAGTAATGGTTTACACTTAGATACGCCTTGTAGTATTCCTCCCCACGAGGTTCCGCTATAAGCGATGTATGACCAAAGAAAATCTAATTGCTAAATCATTTGGGTGGGTAAACGTCCACACCACGTGGCTTGCCTTACCTGATGGGATTTTAGATGTGATTAGTAATTTAATGATATTATTTAAGGGAGATAATGTCGGATATTAAATTAATTGTTTGTTTAAATGTGCTTATAGGTTTAGAGAATAGCTATGAACCCACTTTCTATGATACTCAAGGAGCATAAGCTCACTGGCACCAACTATATTGATTGGAAGAGAAATTTAGACATTGTCCTAACTTCGGAAGAGTACAAGTATGTACTCCATGAAGTGTGCCCTGCCGAGCCCACGGCTGCCTCAACTGATGAGGAGAAACTGGCATATCGGAAGTGGAAAAAGGCTGATGAAATGGCTAGGTGTTATATTTTGGCTTCCATGTCAAATGTACTCCAAACCCAACATGAGCCAATGGACACTGCCTATGATATGATGTTTAACCTCAAGGAGATGTTTGGGGAGCAAGATCGTGCGGCTAGGCAAGAAGCCATGAGAGTCCTTATGTCGACTACTCAATCTGAAGGAACGCCCGTAGGGGAGCACGTTCTTAAGATGATGAGTTTGTTGAATGAACTTGAGGTCCTAGGAGCTTCTATTGATGCTGAGACGCAAGTCGACATCATACTCTAGTCTCTGGCCCCTAGTTTTGAGCAGTTTCGTATGAGCTATAATATGGGTAAACTATCTTATACTCTTGCGCAACTCCTGACTGAACTAAAGGCGGCAGAGGGGATCTACAAGAAGGGCAAGTCTCAAGCGCTTGTAGCTACCAAGTCCAAAGGCTTTAAGCCTGGTGGAGGTAGGGGCAAGAAAAGGAAGCAAGCCTGGAAACCCAGTGGTGTCAAGAGGACTGCACCACAAGTGGGGGCTGCAAAGCCAAAGGGTAAGTGCTTCCGATGCAACAAGATGGGACACTGGAAGTCTGAATGTCCTCTCAGAGGTACGAATCTTTCTTTAGTCGTAAAAACATAGTCAGCGGTATTATCTACCAGAATTCTGGTGTGTAGATATGGAACCACTGACGGTATGTGCATTTTTGAATGCAGGGGTTCCAGAAAACCCGGCGACTTAGAGAAGAAGAATTCGAGTCTACACGGGCGAAGCTGTTGGGGTAGCAGCGGTTGCAGTGGAAGACATTTATCTGTTTTAAGTTTTCATTTCAGTTATTGCTTATGTACCCCTTTTATTTTGAAAAAGAACTTCGTTCTGTTTTTCTTTATTAATGGATATTTTATTTCTTTAATCATTGGATGGTTTGGATAAGAAATAATGGTGATATTCATTATGGTACATTAGATAGCAATATGTGAATGATGAATCCTTAGTCTACCACGATGCAACAAACCGTTATATATAACTTGTTTTACTTATTAGATATTTCTTTATCATTATACTTATGAAATCTTATACATAGTAGTATTTTTCAAATAAAATTCAAATGGTCGAAATTGATTTAATCAATTATAGTTGAAGGAATGGACCTTCCGACCTAAGGATTGAATTTGGAGGATAATACGTCTAAGCAAACCTTTCTGGAAAAGGGATAGAATTCAGAAGAGTATTGGAAATGATTAGATATGCAAACATATGTGTATATTAGAGAGGTATGAGTAATTCTTTCAAAGAATACTCAGTGATGGATTAGAATGCTTGATGTGCCATAAAAGCAAAGTGTTTTGACTCCTCAATGGACACAAAGCTATTATGGGGAACCATCAAAGTATATCCATTAGAAGCCTGCGACTCGGTCGCGGAGGCCATCACCTATCTAGATAACACATAGCATAATCAAAGATTGGGATTAATTCCCAAAGAGACGCGCCGTGCACTTACGTGTAGAGATGGTGCGTTGTAAAGAAGTAGAAATCTAATAGTAAGAGAACAAGTTGTTCGGAACTACCTATGTTCTATGGATATTCCTGGAGACAACGACATATTCAATATGGTTGTAGGATATCCTAGATGAACGAAGTATTGTGTGTTCTATAGTACTATGAACCAGAGGGACGTCTCGTCCGGTTCATAGAGGAAAAACTATTAGATGAACTACAATGCCCTAATTGACAAAATACTTTAAAATGAGGAAAGAGAAAGACTGAGAACCAGCCTGACCGAGTAGTAGTACACCACTAACTGCACCTAATGTTTTTACTGTTACACACCGGGACGCCATTGCAGTGGGAGGTTGTTAAGCAACTAGAGATATTCATAAGACTGGATGAGTTTTGAACTCTGGATCCAGTATACATGAAATCGATCCCTAGGTCTGCACAGGGTTTAGCGAAGAAGGTGTGTTAGAGACGTGACGGAAACAAAGGTGGTGTTTCTCGGAGATTTTATGTAGATAACATTTTATCATTGGCGACAATGTAAAAGTGTTGTCAGACATAAAATGGAGGTTGTCTAAATAAATCGAGATATAAGATTGAGAAGAAGTTAGAGCATGTTCTTAAGATCTTATGATCTAGAGATAAGAACATTGTACTTCTCATAGACATCTTATACGATTAAGGTTTGTTTTAAACATGCATACTTCTGAGAAAGGTTATTGCCTTTCGAGAACAGAATTCATCTATCTAAGGTATGTGTCTTGAACACATGAAGGAGATAGATATAGACAAAGCAGTTCCCTACACTTCGAGTGTAAAGGGCTTTGTAGATGCAATGTTGTAAAACAAGAACCTGATATCAACTATACGGTTTGCGTAGTGGGAGGATATCAAAGTAATCTGGATAAGAGATGTTCGAATGCTGCAAGAGTACTTTCATAGTACTGGCTTGAGCAAGACGAAATCTTCTTAGATTACAGATTCTCAGATCCAAAAATCAGAGAAGGACCAGTGAAAGTCGATATCAGGCTATGTGTTCACTTTTAGAAAGAGGTGGAACCATGAAATGAAAGAGTGATAAGCAGGATGCTTCTCAGACTCTCTCATGACCGAATGGCAGCCTCAGAGGCAGCGGAAGTTTTGGTTAGGTTCCGGGATAACCTCTTGACTTGGATATGACTCTTAGTTTACCAAAGGCTATTAGATAGCGGTGCACGGTGAACTAGAAGAGGTCATAAGTCAAAAGTGATGTTAACACATAGAGCAAGTACCACCTGATACGAGTCATCGTCAGGGAGACGACGTAGTAGTCACCAAGATAACTTCAGAGCGGCAACCTAGATTGCTCACTCACATAGTACTTCTCGGAAGTACACTTTAAAGCACGTGATGAGTATGGGAACCGGGAGTTTGGAGGAAATGACTAGACCTTAGTACAAGTGGGAGATTGTTGGAGTTGTGTACTTAATGTCTAGATTTAAGTAACGGTAAGCTCCCGATCATAGCATTTAATCTATTTAATTAATAAACAATTATTTGCATTTAATTATATGCAAATCATGGTTCTGGATTTTATACGTTGTAGTTAGTATGGTGCTGCATGGGCGCACAGAAGATCATACTATCGGTTACTCGTATTTAATCGAACAGTTGCTCACGACCTAGATGGACACGAACTAATCCATCGGTATAGTCGTTGTGTGAGAGAGAAAATAATTTATCTTAATTATTTTATCACACTTGTACACTTGGTGTATTGGGCGGATCAATTGAGACTCATCAATTAGGATTGCTCGGCGATAATTGATTTGAGACTCGGAGTATTTTATTCTTAATCCCTGAAACAATTGCGGGTGTGTATATTTAATATAAGTGACTTTGATTTACCAAAGGAATTAACCGATTTAATTATTGGGTTAATTACCGGTTAAGTTGGGTCACTATATTTTGTATATGGCATGCCGTGAATTCTTGAAGGGGCAGTGTATCCCGGAAGGGTTGATAATATCCCCGAGATGAGTTCATAAGGAATTATTGTGTAAACCTCATGAGTGGATTCGTTCCGCACAATAATTAAGGTTGAATGGTACTAGTCTCGGATTCAAGAGATGAATATAATTTATTGAGCAATAAATAAATTTATTCATGGATATTTAAATCTTAAATACACGGAATAAATAATACTAAGGTGGAGAAATATTATTTGATATAATATGGAATAATATTGGGAGTGCAATTTTATTTATATAGTGGAAAATAAATAAAATTAATATTGATAAGAATTAATAGATTTGGGTTGGACCCAATTTAATTTTCAATATTGAAGCCCAATATTTATTCTCCTTATGATCCCCTACGTAGCCTATATAAGCACTACATGGTCTTCACTTTTCATAACACAAGAAAACCTACGGAATTCATAAAGTTCTGAGAGTGAGGAAGATCCATAGGAATCCGATAGATCGTCGCCCACACGACGTTCGGACGAGGTGCAAGGAATACGTAGGAAGATCGCAAGGTCGTCAACCGAATTCGTTTCTCCGTACAACGATTCGAGGTAATAATCGAGAATCCCCCTTTTTGATTATATGTGTGTTGTTTAATCGTGATGTATACATGAACGACGCGATCCGGGAAAACGACGAACCTCGGGGACGGGGATTCGAGATCCCCGGCGAGGATCGAAGGAGGCGGCCGAACCCTAGGGTTCGGACCGCCCCAGACGCGCGACAAGGAGGGAGCCCCGGCTGGACGCCGGGGCACACGATCGAACCTAGGGTTCGATCGTCGGGGATCCGCCGTGGGCTGGTGCCACGGCAGGTGGATCCGCCGGCCCCCTCGTCGGAGGCGCGCGGCGGTGGCGCACGGGAAGAGCCCTCGGCTGGAGCCGAGGGCGTGCGATCGATCCTCGGATCGATCGCGGGTAAGCTGCGGGGTCACCCGCAGCGACCCCGTACGTGCTGCGGGTTCGCCCGCAGCGGATGCGTGCGGGGGCTACGCCCCGCTGGGCAGCGAGTCGTGGACTCGCTGCGGGGCTGCTACGAGCAGCCCCAGGGATCGCCCGTAGCGATCCCAGCGATCGTCCGTAGACGATCGCGAACCCCTCATGGGGGTTCGGCTGGGCACACGGGGCCTTCGGGTCTCGATGGCGTTCGGTCGGACCCCGGCTCGTGAGGTGGTTCGCGTTCGTGGATCCGACTCGTGGGAGAAAATCGGCTGGGGGCGGGCTGCGTGTCTTCGGGCATGTAGTCTCCAAAGGTCGGACTCCTGCGGATGAGTCGGGGATCCAATCTTCGGTGATCGAGGGTTTTTGATCGGGTTATCGGTTCCGCAAAATTTTTTGATAGCCCGGGACATCGAATCCCAGCAAGTGCCATATCTATAAAAGAGACAAATCAAACCGTCAAATTTAATTCGATATTAACTCCCTTAATTAATATCATTAAATTTACCAATCAATCCTAAAATCCCATCAGACTAGCATGCCACGTTCATGTGGACGTATACTAGTCCAAACGATTTTATAACTGGACTTTTACTTCGGTCGTACATCATTACAGCAGTGACTCCGATGGGGAGGATACTATAAAGCGTACCTAAGTGTATACCATTTCTCAGTACTTAGTTAACCGCTCGGGAACTACATATCCACCGCAAGCCACGTTAGTGTGGACGTTTACGTTGACATGCGGTCCCTTTACGATTTCCTATAACTGTCGAGCCTCAATTAACCCAAAGTTCCGTTTCCATCTAGTAAGCCACGATAGTGTGGACGTTTACTAAACAAACAACTTTGTTAATTGAATTCCATTTAATAAATTTCACAATTTCATTAATCAAAGCTTGATAACTCGTAAGTGAAACTCGAAGTTTCTAACCAGCGATCAATCATGCAATTGAGCCCTATCTCTCACAAAGTTAGGGAGCCAACCAGACAATCGTTCTAGTCATCAAATGACTCGAAAGTCTCTAATCTGTGTCATCGACATAGCCAAGCGCTTTGGCTCCATTCCACTCCCCGGGGTGAGAATGAGTCGAGTTGAAATTAGTCTTTGAAAGACAGATTAGGCATTGCTTTGAAAAACTTAAGTGTTCAATTCTATAAATGAAATTGAATTCGAATTTTGATCCAGTGATATCCGTGTGTCGAATTTATCCGATAGGGAGGATGACACTAAAGCCAACTCGTAAGTGACAATCAAAACAGAGAATGGAGACTGCGGGATTGTTTCCAATCCCTCTCCCACTTAGTATTTTACGAAAAAGGGATAACATGCATATGAAAATTAAAGCATAATAAAAGCACGTAAACACGCAAAAAGCATTTAACGTGGCCCCGATTATTATGGTCTTTAAAATCTTCGATGCACGTCTTCTCGGATCTTCGTCTCGTTGCTCGTCTCGGTCTCGATCTGCTGGAAATCGATATCCCGGGCTATTAAAAAAATTGCGGAAGAATAATAACCCGACCGAAATCCTCTCGCCGGAGTTTATCGCAAACCACCACACGAGCCGGAGCCCGGCTTGAGCACACCACCGCGGGCAAGCCCGCGGCTAGCCCTAGCCGAACCCCCATGTGGGGTTTGCGATCGCGTTAAGCGATCGCATGGGGATGCACGAACGCATCCCCGGGGCTGCTCGTAGAAGCCCCCGGCGGTGAGTCCGGCGACTCACCGCCATCGCCGGAGGGGCCCCGTCCGCCCAGCGGACTGCCGCGGCTCCAGTCGCGGCTTGCCCCGGCGATCGATCGCATGATCGATCGCCCGCCCCGGCGTCCAGCCGGGGCTGCTCCTTCGCGCCACACGATCGAACCCTAGGGTTCGATCGACTCCCTCGGCTCCCAGCCGAGGGTTCTTTGAACGTTCGCCGGGGATCTCGAATCCCCATCCCCGAAGTTCATCGTTTTCCCGGATCGTGTGTTCATGCATGTATCACAATTTAACTCACATAAATTCACACAAAGGAGTTTATGATTTGTACCTTTTGATTTGTTGTGCGGAGAAACAAAATCAATCGAAGACCTTTGAATCTTCCCACGTATTCCTTGCACTCCGTTCGAACGTCGGGTGGGCGACGATCTATCGAACTCCTATGGATCTCCTTCAACTCTCTAGAATATCAAGTATGATAATCTTGTCTTATGATTTATGAAGGCCATGTAGTGCTTTTATAGGCTACGTAGGGGATCTAAAGGAGGTGGAATATTGGGCTTCCAATATTGAAGATTAAATTGAGCTCAATGCTCAAGTCCATTAATCCTTATCAATATTAATTAATTTATTTTCCACTATATAAATTAATTGCACTCCCAATATTAAACCATATTATATCAAATAATATTTCTCCGGTAGTATTATTTATTCCGTGTATTTAAGATTTAAATATCCATGAATAAAATTAATTTATTGCTAATTAATTTATTCATCTCTTTAATCCGAGACTAGTACCATTCAACCTTAATTATTGTGCGGAACGAATCCACTCATGAGGTTTACACAATAATTCCTTATGAACTCATCTCGGGGATATTATCAACCCTTCCGGGATACACTGTCCGGTCAATCATTCACGGCATGCCATATATGAAATATAGTGACCCAACTTAACCGGTAATTAACCCAATAATTAAATCGGTTAATTCCTTTGGTAAATCAAAGTCACTTATATTAAATATACACACCCGCAATAATATCGGGGATTAAGAATAAAATACACTGAGACTCGAATCGATTATCGCCGGCAATCCTAATCGATGAATCTCTACGATCCGCTCAATACACCAAGTGTACAAGTGTGATAAAATAATTAAGATAAATTATTTTCTCTCTCACACAGCGACTATACCGATGGATTAGTTCGTATCCATCTAGCTCGTGAGCAACTGTTCGATTAAATACGAGTAACCCATAGTATGATCTTCTGTGCGCCCATGCACACCATACTAACTACAACGTATAAAATCCAGAACTATGATTTGCATATATTTAATTAATAATAATTAAAAGCAAACGATTGTTTATTAATTTAATAGATTAAATGCTATGACCGGGAGTTTACCGTTACTTAAATCTAGACATTAAGTACACAACTCCAACAATCTCCCACTTGTACTAAGGTCTAGTCATTTTCTCCAAACTCCCGGTTCCCATACTCATCACGTGCTTAAAGTGTACTTCCGAGAAGTACTATGTGAGTGAGCAATCTAGGTTGCCGCTCTGAAGTTATCTTGGTGACTACTACGTCGTCTCCCTCGACGATGACTCGTATCAGGTGGTACTTGCACTATGTGTTATCATCACTTTTAGACTTATGACTTCTTCCGGTTTACCATGCACCGCTATGTAATAGCCTTTGATAAACCAAGAGTCATATCCAAGTCTTAGAGGTTATCCCGGAACCTAACCAAAACTTCCGCTGCCTCTGAGGCTGCTATTCGGTTATGAGAGAGTCCGAGAAGCGTCCTGCTTATCACTCTTTCATATTAAAAGTTCCACCTCCCCAAAAGTGAACACATAGCCTGATATCGACTTACACTGGTCCTTCTCTGATTTGGGATCTGAGAAAATGTAATCTAAGAAGATTTCGTCTTGCTTAATAATCCAGTACTTTGCAAGTACCATTATAGCATTTGAAATTCTCTTGTCAAGATTACTTTGATATCCTCCCACTACGCAAACCGCATAGTTGATATCAGGTTCTTGTTTTCAAACAATGCATTTAAGCTTTCCACACAAAGTGTAGGAAACTGCTTTGTATTATCTATCTCCTTTATGTGTTCGAAACACACGACCTTAGATAGATATATTTATTCTGTCTCTGAGAGGTGACAACCTTTCTCAGAACTTATGCATGTTAAAACAAACCATAATCGTATAAGATGTCTAGGAGAAGTACAATGTTCTTATCTTTAGATTATAAGATCTTAAGAACACGCTCTAACTTCTACTCAATCTTATATCCCGATTTATTTAGACAACCATCATTTTATGTCTGACAACATCTTTACATTGTTGCCAATGATAAAATGTTATCTACATAAAATCTCCGAGAAACACCACCTTGTTTCCATTACGTCTCTAATACACCTATCGTCTCTGCCTTTTGATCGAATCCATCAGATGGACTATCCCATCAATTCGCAAGTTCCACGATTCTCAGCTTTGTTTCAATCCTAAATGGATTTACTAAGCTTGTACTCTAAATGATCTAGCCTCTTAACAATAATACTTATTGTTCCAAGCAGGCGCATTTAGATCTAGTACCGCCCTTATGCAGAGCTAGGGGTCGATTTCATCTCTACCAGATCCAGAGTCCGAACTCCTCTAGTCTTATGAATATCTCTGGTTGTCCGACAACCTCCCACTGCAATGGCGTCCCGGTGTATAACAGTAATAACAATAGGTGCAGTATGTGGTGTACTTCTACTCGGTTTGGCTGGTTCTCAATCTTTTGTCCTTTTTCTCATTCCGAGGTATTTCTTCAGTTCAGGCTTTGTGGTTCGTCTAATAGTCTTCCTCTAAGAACCGGGCGATACACGTCCTTCTGGTTCATAGTACTATAGAACACACAATACTTTGTTCATCTAGGATATCCTACAACCATATTGCCGTTGTATCCAGGAATATCCATAGAACATAGGTGGTTCCGAACAACTTGTTCTTTTACTATTAGATCTCCATTTCTTATTTACAACGCACCATCTCTACACGTAAGTGTATGGCGTGGCCCTTTGGGATTGAATCCCAATCTTTGATTATGCTATGTGTTTTTTAGAAAAGTGATGGCCTCCGCGACCGAGTCGCAGGCTCCTAATGGATATACTTTGATGGTTCCCCATAATAGCTTATGTGTCCATTGACTAGTCAAAACACTTTGCTTTTATGGCACATCAAGTACTCTAATCCATCATCGCGTATTCTTGAAAGAATTACTCGTACCTTTCTAATTTACACATATGTCTGCATATCTAATCATTTCTAACACTTGTCCGAATTCTATCCTTTACCCAGAAAGGTTTGCTTAGATGTATTATCCTCCAAATTCAATCCTTAGGTCGGAAGGTCCATTCCTTCAACTATAATTGATCAAATCAATTTCGACCATTTGAATCTTATTTGAAAATACTACTAAGTATAAGAATTCACAAGTATAATGATTTAACAAAGAAATATATCTAACAAGTAAAACAAGTTATAGAACGGTTTGTTGCATTGTGGTAGACTTAGGATCTATCATTCACATATTGCCATCTAATGTACCAGAATAGATAATACCCATTATTTCTTCTCAAAATCATCCAATGATTAAAGAAATAAAATATCCATTCATAAATAATAGAAATCCAGAACAAAACGTTCTTTCTAAAATAAAGGGTACATAATGCAATAATCTTAAAATGAAATCCTATTTAACTACTAAAGCAGATAAATGTCTTCCACCGCAACAGCTGCCTCCTCCACAGCTTTTGCCCGTGTAGACTCGAACTCTTCTTCTCTAAGTCGCCGGGTTTTCTGGAACCCCTGCATTCAAAATGCACATACCGTTAGTGTTTCCATATCTACACACCAGAATTCTGGTAGATAATACCGCTGACTATGTTTTTACGACTAAAGAAAAATTCGTACCTCTGAGAGGACATTCAGACTTCCAGTGTCCAGACTTGTTGCATCGGAAGCACTTGCCCCTTGACTTTGCAGCCCCCACTCGTGGTACAGTCTTCTTGACACCACTGGGTTTCCAGGCTTGCTTCCTCCTCTTGCCCCTACCTCCGACAGGCTTCAAGCCTTTGGACTTGGTAGCTACAAGCGCTAGAGACTTGCCCTTCTTGTAGATCCCCTCTGCCGCCTTCAGTTCAGTCAGGAGTTGCGCAAGAGAATAAGATAGTTTACCCATATTATAACTCATGCGAAACTGCTCAAAACTAGGGGTCAGAGACTGGAGTATGATGTCGACTTGCGTCTCAGCATCAATTTGAGCTCCTAGGATCTCAAGCTCATTCAACAGACCCATCATCTTAAGAACGTGCTCCCCTACGGGCGTTCCTTCAGACTGAGTAGTTGTCATGAGGACTCTCATGGCTTCTTGCCTTGCCGCACGATCTTGCTCCCCAAACATCTCCTTGAGGTTAAACATCATATCATAGGCAGTGTCCATCGACTCATGTTGGGTTTGGAGTACATTTGACATGGAAGCCAAAATATAACACCTAGCCATTTCATCAGCCTTTTTCCACTTCCGATATGTCAGTTTTTCCTCATCAGTCGAGGCAGCCGTGGGCTCAGCAGGGCAGACTTCATGGAGTACAAACTTGTACTCCTCTGAAGTCAGGACAATGTCTAAATTTCTCTTCCAATCAATATAGTTGGGGCCAGTGAGCTTATGCTCCTTGAGTATCATAGAAAGTGGGTTCATAGCTATTCTCTAAACCTATAAGCACATTTAAACAAACAATCAATTTAATATCCGATATTATCTCCCTCAAATAATATCATTAAACCACTAATCACATCTAAAATCCCATCAGATAAGGCAAGCCACGTTGTGTGGACGTTTACCCACCCAAATGATTTAGCAATTAGATTTTCTTTGGTCATACATCACTTATAGCGTAACCTCGGTGGGAGGAATACTATAAGGCGTATCTAAGTGTAAACCATTACTCAGAACCAAAGTGAATCGTTTGGAATTGCTACATCACCGCAAGCCACGTTGTGTGGACGTTCACGATAACTTCACAACTCTTCACAATTCCTTACAACTGTCTACATCAATTAATCCAAAATCCGTCAGTATAGCAAGCCACGTTGTGTGGACGTTTACTACACTAAGAGACTTTTATAATTGACTCCCAGTTACAAGATCCATTCGATTTTCGTAAATCAAGACGCGGAGAATCATAAGTGAAACTCGAAGATTCTAACCAGTGATTCACCATGCGAACAACCCTATCTCTCAATAGCAGAGGGAGCCGAGCAGATAAACGATCCATCTTCAAAAGAATGGTACGAATATCTCTAATTTGTGTCATCCACATGACCAAGTGGCTTTGGCTCCATTCCACTCCCCGGGTGAGAATGAGTCGACTTGAAGTCAGTTTCAGAAAGACAAATTAGGCATTGTTTGATAAACTTAATCAATGTTTCTCGTAAAAGGAATTACAAGAATTCTCCTCCAATGACATATCTATATGAACTTCGAAAGCTCATAAATGTCACCAAGAGAACAGTAATGGAGACCATGGGAATGTTTCCATCCCCTCTCCCACTTAGCTTTTTATAACAAAGGGATACGCTATCTAATGCATAATTAAACACATAAGCATGCATACAAGCAATAAAGCACATAGCACATAGTCTAAATAAGCTAGAAAATTATTTTCCGACTATCATGGCTTTATTCCATCTCTGTATGCGTCTTCTAGTCTTCAGTCTTCGTTCTTGAATGCTCCATGTGACGAGAATATTAATCCCAATATTTAAATCTATTTATTTTTAATAAATCCAAAAGATACTCAATTCGAAAATTAAGTCAATCGAATAAATCAAAAATAAAATTAAATATTATTAATATTTTTATTTATTTATTTTCCTATCTAATTCTATTAAATCTCTAGAATAATCTATCCAAGTAAACTTGGAATATTCTAGAAGACTTCTATAATAGAATAAGGAAATAAAATAAATTAGGACTCTTCTACTTTCCAAGATTAATTAATTTCCATTACTATGAAAATTCCCATAAAATAGGAATAATCAATTAGGAAATAAATCAATCCTAAATTAACTTTTATTCCTTTCCAATTCTATTAAATCTCTAGGATCCTATTCCATGTAGAACTCGGAATACTCTAGAAGATTTCCATAATAGAATAAGGAATAAAATTAATTCCAATTAATTCTTTTCCTAATCCATGAGAATTTCCAAAAAAATAGGAAAACTCAATTAGGAAAACCGAATCAATTAGGTAAGTAGAATCTAGGTAGGAGTAGCATGAGATCGGGAGACCCCACGCCACCCCCACCTTCGACCGCCCACCCCCGGAGGAGCACCGCCGCCCAGCCCAGCCGCCACCGTCGCCGGCGGCAGCCCTAGCCGAGGGCGATCGGCCCCCTCCTCTTGGGTCGATCGATTGGGGTCGATCAAGGGGTTTGATCGATCCCCGGTCCTTCGTCCTCTTCGTCTTCTTCGTCACACGAGTTCTCCGGCGGTCGTCTCGGCATCGATCCAACGTAAATAAATTACAAGAAATAAATTTACAATTCCGGTATCGATTCTATACATGAAATCGACCCTATACACTTTCCGGAAAACATAGAACAATAATAATAAATCTAAATTCGGTCAACCCCCGAATTTTTACTATTACAAGCATTCATCCACACAAAACGAATCTCGACATGTCCGAGAGTTTAATAACGAATAATCATGGTAAAATTAAATAGCTATTAATTAAACGAATAATTAACAATTAATTTAAACCATGATAGTCGGAATCCCTGCAAGGTAGAACACAATTGAACACATACATGAACACGAAACCAAACGCTCTGATACCAATTGCTGGAAATCGATATCCCGGGCTATTAAAAAAATTGCGGAAGAATAATAACCCGACCGAAATCCTCTCGCCGGAGTTTATCGCAAACCACCACACGAGCCGGAGCCCGGCTTGAGCACACCACCGCGGGCAAGCCCGCGGCTAGCCCTAGCCGAACCCCCATGTGGGGTTTGCGATCGCGTTAAGCGATCGCATGGGGATGCACGAACGCATCCCCGGGGCTGCTCGTAGCAGCCCCCGGCGGTGAGTCCGGCGACTCACCGCCATCGCCGGAGGGGCCCCGTCCGCCCAGCGGACTGCCGCGGCTCCAGCCGCGGCTTGCCCCGGCGATCGATCGCATGATCGATCGCCCGCCCCGGCGTCCAGCCGGGGCTGCTCCTTCGCGCCACACGATCGAACCCTAGGGTTCGATCGACTCCCTCGGCTCCCAGCCGAGGGTTCTTTGAACGTTCGCCGGGGATCTCGAATCCCCGTCCCCGAAGTTCATCGTTCCCGGATCGTGTGTTCATGCATGTATCACAATTTAACTCACATAAATTCACACAAAGGAGTTTATGATTTGTACCTTTTGATTTGTTGTGCGGAGAAACAAAATCAATCGAAGACCTTTGAATCTTCCCACGTATTCCTTGCACTCCGTCCGAACGTCGGGTGGGCGACGATCTATCGAACTCCTATGGATCTCCTTCAACTCTCTAGAATATCAAGTATGATAATCTTTTCTTATGATTTATGAAGGCCATGTAGTGCTTTTATAGGCTACGTAGGGGATCTAAAGGAGGTGGAATATTGGGCTTCCAATATTGAAGATTAAATTGAGCCCAATGCTCAAGTCCATTAATCCTTATCAATATTAATTAATTTATTTTCCACTATATAAATTAATTGCACTCCCAATATTAAACCATATTATATCAAATAATATTTCTCCGGTAGTATTATTTATTCCGTGTATTTAAGATTTAAATATCCATGAATAAAATTAATTTATTGCTAATTAATTTATTCATCTCTTTAATCCGAGACTAGTACCATTCAACCTTAATTATTGTGCGGAACGAATCCACTCATGAGGTTTACACAATAATTCCTTATGAACTCATCTCGGGGATATTATCAACCCTTCCGGGATACACTGTCCGGTCAATCATTCACGGCATGCCATATATGAAATATAGTGACCCAACTTAACCGGTAATTAACCCAATAATTAAATCGGTTAATTCCTTTGGTAAATCAAAGTCACCTATATTAAATATACACACCCGCAATAATATCGGGGATTAAGAATAAAATACACTGAGACTCGAATCGATTATCGCCGGCAATCCTAATCGATGAATCTCTACGATCCGCTCAATACACCAAGTGTACAAGTGTGATAAAATAATTAAGATAAATTATTTTCTCTCTCATACAACGACTATACCGATGGATTAGTTCGTATCCATCTAGCTCGTGAGCAACTGTTCGATTAAATACGAGTAACCGATAGTATGATCTTCTGTGCGCCCATGCACACCATACTAACTACAACGTATAAAATCCAGAACTATGATTTGCATATATTTAATTAATAATAATTAAAAGCAAACGATTGTTTATTAATTTAATAGATTAAATGCTATGACCGGGAGTTTACCGTTACTTAAATCTAGACATTAAGTACACAACTCCAACACGATCCACCACCGACTCGCTCGAGTGTCAAGAGACGAACTCCTCCCACTGGATTCTCGTCTCGAGCCTCGTTGAGTCGTCCGTGGGGTCGAACGAACCCCAGCCCCGCTGCTGCCCATCACGAGACACGGGGTGTGTTCGATGGCAGCTCGTTGCCGGTTCGCTCTCCTCGACTCTCGTTTCTCCGGGCTTCGATCTTCTCTCGATCCACCAAGTAGTAGTAACATTACACAAGTAAAACTAACTACTTCCGGTATCGATCCTATACATATTGATCGATCCTATACATCCGGATATAACGAAAACGAAATAAAAACTTAAACGACTCAACCCGTCGTTTTTAACTATTACATTCAAGCAACGAATCAAAACAAAAGATCTCGACAACCCCGAGAGTTTAACAAACCACAACATACAGTACAAACACATGACCATAATAATCGGGTTAACCTGCAAAACAATTCTCGCAAAGAATACAATGAATGTACAAAACCGGCTCTGATACCAATTGTTGAAATCGACTACCCGGGACATGTCCGTTCGACTACTCGAACATCCCGACAAGCCCAGTCGACCCCCGGTGTACCCACTGTACTTAACACGAAGCCCTAGACCCGAAACACGCCCAGCCATTGAACCGAAAGTGCAACCGCGCGAAACGGGGCATTCTGCCCTGTCTGTCGGCCGACGCCAAAAGGCTGTCGCCCGACAGGGCAAATGTCGGCCAACATTAAATACTCATGAAACGATGTCGGCCGACACCGTCGCGATTCCAGCAGCGGGTTTCGCTCGTTCTGGCTGTTCCGACGAGATTTTCTCGATCCGACTGCCACGCCGGAGGTCAGAGACCTCCCAGCAGTCCGAGAACATCACATCCAAGCCACGGAACCCGATCTTACATTCAATGTATGATTAACGAGAAATGAGATCGAATAAATTGCGGAAAAGGGAAATCGATCTCATACATTTTCGGTCGATTGTTGAGACCTTAGAGCTTCTAACGTATGTCTCTTCCCGACTTCAGCCGTTGTGTGGGCAACGATCTGCTAGGTTCGTCCTTGTCTGCTCTCTCCTTTCTCAAAACCACCGTCTGATTATTCTCTGTGTGAGAATAATATATTTGCGTTAACTAATTAATTTTAACAGAGAAAAAATTATTTGCGCTAACGCAATTATTTTCTCTGCTGAAATAAATTGTTGCGGCGAAAATGTAGGTTTTAGGAGAGGGCAAGGGGGGGGGGGGGGGGGTTAAATAGAGCTACGTTAGGGACCTAAAGTAAATTAATTAAGGGCCAAATTGAAATATTAATTAACTTGGAATACTTAAAAGCAATTCCTTAATTAATCGATTTCAATTTTAATTATTATTCACTCCACTAAAAAATAATAATTGAATTCCCGAAATTAATTTAATATTATATCAACAATAATATTTCCGCCGAAATTACATATACGACTTTCCCCGTATTTAAGATATCGAATGTCCACGAATTAATTTTAATTACTAATAATTAAATTAATTCGTTTCTTATTATCCGAGACTAGTACCACTCATCCTTATTATCATGTGGAACAAATCCACCTGCAGGGTTTACATGATAAACTTTATGAGCTCATCTCGGGGACATCATCAACCCAATAAACGGGATACGGTTTACTGTCTATAATCTATAGCATGCCGTGAGTACAATTACGATTCCCAATTTACCGAGAATCTCGACTAATCAATTAGTCTCACTCATTGGCATATTAAAGAACCGAGAATTGGACACACGCACCTATAATTATATAGGGATTAAGAATTCGTATATCCGTAATATCTGAGGTCTAGTTCGATTACTGCGAGTAGTATAAATCGAACGCCCTCCCGTGGTCCTGCTCAATACACCAAGTGTATGAGTGTAACATAATAGTCAAGACCAACTATTACCCAGTCACACTACGACGTACCGATGGATTGTCCCTGTCCATCTAAGTCGTGAGCTTCTCTTCGATAGTATACGAGTAACCGACAGTATTATCTTCCGCGTGTCTCCTCACGCCATACTGTCTACAACGTATATATCTAGGACTATTGCATAAAGTACATGAAAGACAAAATGCCGACAGTTTGATTGATAGATAATAAAACACAGATAAGGAGTTCCATATTGTCACTAAACTAGACATTTAGAATATAACTCCATCAATAAAGCCTTGAAGTGTCGTGCATACTCAGCAACAGGTTTATCTCCTCTTTTGGCAGACAAGAGGTCGTCTTTTAGGCTGAGTTCACGGGCTTTGGAACGGTGACTGTAAGCCCGCGATAGAGCATCCCAGACGTCTTTAGAGGATTTGCAGCCGATCACAATAGCCATGGACTCTTTAGTGAGAGTCGATACGAGAAAGAGTTTTACTGTTTGATCCCGTTGCTGCCATTGAATAAAGGCGGGATTAGGGACGACTGTGCCAGAAGAATTTTGGATGGTGTCCGCTGGAGCAGAGGATGAACCATCAAGGAAGGGCATAAATAGTTGACTAGTGAGGAGAGGCTCGATTTGGGCGTGCCACAAGAGATAGTTGGAGGAGGTGAGTTTGATGTTAACCATGTGGATCATGGTGGAGAGGGGAAGAGTAGGGATCTCCGTTGCAGCCATGGCGATATGGGAGGAGGACGCAAACAGAAAAATTAAAAGAGGGTTTCACGCCAAGGAGATGGCTGATACCATGATAGGAGAAGAAATATTTGCCTCACTAAAATATTTTATTGATAACGCAATATATAGAGTACAAGGATCGTAAAATAAGGAAATACGATAAATACAAAAAGATATGGTAAATCACTAGTGATACGTAAAATCTCTAATTATCTTTAATACATATTATATAAGTTTTTATGTACAAAATGAATTCAAATTAAATATAAGTTTGGAAAAATCAAATGATGCCACTAGGTGCAATCTTTTGTGAACATTGATCGTCGGTGCAATTGGTTCGGTCACCTTTTTCTTAATTTTTCTTTTCTTTTAAATTTTTTTTTTGTCCTATTGATAACCGATTGGTAAAATTCACCAATAAAGATAGTCTTAGGGCCACCCGATTTATTCGGCCCATTAATATAAGTGTAAAGAAGTCCAACTTCTCTACCGGTTCGAGCTGTTGGATGATGCGGCATCTAACATGGCTATAGAGCCTTGGGATAACCCGAGGTCCTGGGTTCGACTCCCGCCAGTGGCGACTCCACCCGAGTTAATTATCCACTTGTTGGGCCTCCCCAAAGAGGTTGAAATTGGCCCACAAGTGAGGGGGAGTATTGGAGAATATATTCGGCCCATAATATAAATGTAAAGAAGTCCAACTTCTCTACCAGTTCGAGCTGTTGGATGATGCGGCATCTAACATGGCTATAGAGCCTTGGGATAACCCGAGGTCCTGGGTTCGACTTCCGCCAGTGGCGACTCCACCCGATTTAATTATCCACTTGTTGGCCTCCCCAAAGAGGTTGAAATCGGCCCACAAATGAGGGGGAGTATTGGAGAATATATTCGGCCCATTAATATAAGTGTAAAGAAGTCCAACTTCTTTACCAGCTTGTGGTCATATATAAATGTGTGAGTTGAATTGGTCATTACAAAAGTTTGTGGTCATTACAAAAGAAATTAACCAATGAAAAAAATAAAAAAATTAAAGTATTTACATATATAAATGTGTGAGTTGAATTTAGGTAGTACCATTTGGTTAGCATAAAATTACACCCAAAATGTAACATGTTACAAAATAAATTAACCAATAAAAAAATTAAAGTATTTACATATAAAAATAAAAATGTGTGAGTTGAATTTAGGTAGTACCATTTGGTTAGCATATAGCATAAAATTAACCGGGCCACCCTATCAAAAAAGCGGTCACAACAACTTTATCTATTTAGATTTTTTTGGCGAGCAATAATTAGTTGTAAATTTATAGAGACAAGAATATTTATGGAAACCTAAAAGGAGTAGCAACCCAAGGTTGGTGTCTGGTCGTAGGCTCGTAGCACAGAGCGTTTCCATAACCTCCGCCGTGGTCTCTTGCTTTACATACACTCCCACGCCTTTCCGGTTTCAATTGTTTAGCCGTGATTTGAGGAACTTGCATTCTTCTAGACAATATTATGACATTCTGCATTCATGTTTCCAACATTAATATTTTTATTTTTTTATTTTTTGCTTTTTCAAAGTCTTAGCTTGGAGTAGAATGCTAATTTGGCTGATTCTTTACATCAAAAAAAGTTTGAACTCTAATTCATTTGTTTGTATATGAAATGTATTTTTTATAATTGGCTTATTAAATTTGTAACTTGTAAATAATATAAAAATATTCCATTTGTATCGGATAAATAGTCATGTGTGTAGGCACATAGATTAAAAAAATGATGTTTTATTAATTTTTTAACAAAAAAATAAAATGTATTGTTTTATTTTAAAATTAATAAAAATAAATAATTGTGTGTACATTTAAAAAAATATAAAGACTATAATTGTATTTTTAAATAAAAAATAAGAATAATTATTGTATTTTATTTATAAGTGTAGTCATTAATATGAGATTGACAAAATTATTGATATAAAATACTATATAGAAAAAAATGAAAAGTATAATAATTGATATAGGCGATAATGTGATCCAGTACAAAATTGTGTACTCTCTTTTTTTTTATCTTTTGTCAAAAATATTTAATTTTTAATTTTTGACATTTTAAATTTTGATAAAAAAAATTAAAATGTAACAATTTTTAAATTTTCAAACTTTTTATGAATATTAAATTCAGAAGAGAGAATAGTGCATAATACTTCATTCGTCCTTAATCAAGTGTCTCAATTTATTTTTTGATTTATCAATAACCAAGCTTCTCATATACATGACAAACTTTAACTTTATCCTACCATAATTACAACCACAAAATTTCATTAAAAAATAAAATAAAAATATTTTTAAATAATTACAACTGCACAAATTCTACTACAAACATTAAAATATAGCTTGTTAGCTTGATTTTGCGATGGAACTGTTATTATATAATATTTTTTCTTCTTTATCAAAAAACATATTTGTTATAAACTCAAGAGAATTGATAGAGAATAATATAGTAGAAAGAGAGACGATATGAGAAGCAGAATAAAATTATTCTGAATTGTTATTTCATTCATAGGGGGAGATCCCTTTATATAGGATACAAAGTAGGGTTTCTGTCTTGTTCACCAAGAAAGGGTAAACTAGTCATTCACTAATTAATAATATTCATAACACTCCCCCTTGAATGACTATTTATAGGATTGTTGACTCGTTAAAACCTTGCCAGGAAAACCCAGTAGGATAAAACCTCGACGAAGGAAAAAGAGTACAACTTGCTCCCCCTGATTGTAATCACCGAAGATCTTTGACTTCTTGAAAGTAGTTATTGGTGATCAATCCATCTCATTAAAATTTGTAACTAATAAAACCATATAGGAAAAACTTAGTTATTCAAATATACATTTTGGTCTTCAGGACACAACCTTCGAATTGTCGAGTTTCACATTCATTTGTATTATTGTATATTTTTCGTCCTTCTGGGACATGCCTTTACCAGACATCTATTAGCTAGATTATTCACAATTGCTATAACTGGTTGGTAACTCTTCTAGAGTATTTTAGATGCGTCTAGTGTTCAATATACATTTCTTGACACATGAACAATAATGTGAACTTGAATTCACAATCATTTGAACTTCAGGTTCAATATCTCAGTTTATCTCGAAAATAAACTCATATGGAACATTCTGATGTTCTCATTTCTTATTATCGAGTGATGTACATGTCTCGTTAAAAACCCTGTAGGAAAAATAGTCGAGGAAAAGAGTACATGACATTCACATTTATACTGTGGTAATTGCCTCGTTAAAAACCTTTAACTAAGAAAACCCCGTGGGAAAAACTTAGTAGAGAGAAAAAGAGTACAATCACTGGCCTTCGAGAGCAATCACTGGTCTTCGGGACCTTGTCTTTAATATCATTTTTGTCCATAATGACATATGTAATATGATACTATACATGTTCTGATTTTCATTTCCTTTTATTTCAGGAATCTTAAAATCTATCTAGGATTTTCATATTTGTATCTTTCGAATGACTTCTACATGGTCAAATCATAAATTCATGCATATCTATATTTCTCGTTGTTGCTGCCAGAAGTATAAGATAGCGGAACTTAATGTCATCCTTAAAAATATCTAGTTTCTGCAAAAAACTCTTGAGCAACTAATCTCGCTTTTATATCTCACCACATAATTACTCGTTTTTCTTACGAACACCCATGTATATCCTTTTGGGATAATATTTTGAGGTGTATACTATAGAGTCAAAATATATCATTATTCAGCGAGTCATGCTCAGCCTCAATTGCTCGTTTCTTATTTTTCGAGTGCTGCTGGCACACTATCATTGATTTAAGTTTTGGATCCAATTTTTTTAGAGCAACTCTTGAGGCAAATATGTCGTTGACAGACTTTTTATTTTTCCATGTTGATGACAATTCAATATATCAACCAAATCATAATCATTTCCCAAAATATTTAATTTGGTTGTTCCGCAATCCCACGAATTTCTATTATCATGTGCACATACTTTTTCAATGGGATTTCCATCTAACTCTCTTCAGGAGATTTTGAGGGTGACTAAATTTTATTACCGCGGATTTATTTTATATCTTGAGATCGATCTACTACGCTTCAGGCGTATATTAGAATCAACATTTGAGTTGATCTCTTTGATATTTGAACTATTATAGTTCAATTATCACAAATATATGTGATTTTGTCACACCTTCATTAATTTGGCAGATTACTTGCTGAATATTGCAAGTCACTTATTTTCATAAACTTCGGGTTCAATCGATTGGTGCGTGGATCAAGAATTGAAGATCTTTTTCACTCAATGAAATTTCTCGGCATTAATATCTTTTATATTCTTATCTCCCCCTAATGCCGTGAAATAATCTTCGTTAAATATGCAAATCAGCGTAATTGCTATAAACCGATCTTCTGGATCGTGGGCTCGAGATATTTAATATTCCTTATTCTATTATGTCCGTTCACTTTAGTGGTGATATGAATATAAATTGCATATTTCAAATTAATTCGCAGATGAGAATGTTTGATTCATTTCCGCGCATCATGATATGCATAATTTTCATGTTTAAGTACATTTCTAGTACTCGTGGAGATAATTAGTAAAGCTCTTCCGGAGCCCATTATTTACCAATGATCCTTCGGGGATACAATATCTTTACCAATGATCCTTTGGGAATCAAAATATTTGGTTTTTGATGGAGTTGTATTCTAAATGTCTAGTTTAGTGCAAATACGGAACTCCTTATCTATACCTTAATTCGAGATATGATTCAAGCATAATTGCATTTAATGCAATAGTCCTTGATGTATACGTTGTAGACAGTATGGCGTGAGGAGACACGCGGAAGATCATACTGTCGGTTACTCGTATACTATCGAACAGTAGCTCACGACTTAGATGGACAGGGACAATCCATCGGTACGTCGTAGTGTGACTGGTAGATAGTCGGTCTTGACTATCATGTTACACTCGTACACTTGGTGTATTGAGCAGGACCACGGGAGGGCGTTCGATTTATACTAATCGAAGTAATCGAACTAGACCTCAGATATTGCGGATATGCGAATTCCTAATCCCTATATAATTATAGGTGCGTGTTTCCAATTCTCGGTTCTTTAATCTACCAATGAGTGAGACTAATTGATTAGTCAATATTCTCGGTAAATTGGGAATCGGAATTGTACACACGGCATGCTATAGATTATAGACAGGAAACCGTGTCCCGTTTATCGGGTTGATGATGTCCCCGAGATGAGCTCATAAAGTTTATCATGTAAACCCTGCAGGTGGATTCGTTCCACATGATAATAAGGATGAGTGGTACTAGTCTCGGATAATAAGAAACGAATTAATTTAATTATTAGTAATTAAAGTTAATTCGTGGACATTCGATATCTTAAACACGGGGAAAGTCGTATATGTAATTTCGGCGGAAATATTATTGTTGATATAATATTAAATTAATTTCGGGAATTCAATTATTATTTTTTTAGTGGAGTGAACAATAATTAAAATTGTGGAATTTAATTAAAGGTTTTCTTTTAAGGACACCGGTTTAATTAAATTGCAATTTAGCCCCTAATTAATTTACCTAAGAGGTCCCTAGTGTAACTCTATAAATAACCCCCCCTTGCCTCTCTTAAACCTAAGAAACGCCGCAACTATTATTTCAGCAGAGAAATTAAATTGCTTAGCGCAATTATGTTTTTCTCTGTTTAAATAAAAGAGTTAACGCAGTTATTTTTCTGATGAAATTAATTGCTTAGCGCAATTATATTTCTGAGAAAGAAAAAATTATTCTTGCGCTGGTTTAGAGAAGAGAGAGCAGAAAAGGAGAATCCAGCAGATAGTTGCCCACTCAACGGCTGGAATCGGGTTAGAGGCATACGCTAGAAACGTCTAAGGTTTCAACAATTCGGCTTCTCCGAATCACGCGACAAAGGTATGAGATCGATCCCTAATTCCGCAATTATCGATCTCTAAATTCGTTAAAAATACATCGAACGATCGATCGGGTTCCGGGAGTCGTGGCACGTGTTCCTCGACTACTGGGGGGTCTAGGACCTCCGGAACGGTAGTCGGATGAGGAAAAACGACCCGGAAACGAGCCCGGAACAGCAACGTCGCGTTGCTGTTCGCGGACAAACGGCGGTCGCCAAAGGGCAAACGGCGGTCGCCGTTTGCAGTTCCTTTCAGCGACCGCTGGACTGCTTTCGGCGGTCGCCGAATTGATGCAGTCCAGTCCCTTTTCGCGCGGTTGTCCTTCGGGGCGATGGCTGGGCGTGAATCGGGTCAAGGGGTGTCGTGCGAACGAAGTAGCGACTTCGGAGGTCGACTGGGCGTGTTCGGATGTTCGAGTGATCGAACGGACACGTCCCGGGTAGTCGATTTCCAACAAATGGTATCAGAGCCGGTTTTGTCGTTCTTTGTATTTTTGCGAGAATTGTGTTGCAGGTTCGAACCCGATTATTATGGCCATGTGATTGTATGTTTCTGGTTTGTTAAACTCTCGGGCTTGTCGAGATCTTTGGTTTTGAAATCGTTGCATGTTTGTAATAGTTAAAACGACGGGTTGAGTCGTTTAGGTTTTATTACGTTTTTCGTTTTATCCGGATGTATAGGATCGATCAACCTGTATAGGATCGATGCCGGAAGTAGTATGTTTTACCTTATGTAATGTTGCTGCTACTTGGTGGATCGAGAAGAGATCGAAGGACGGACGAACGAGGGTCGAGAAGTCGAACCCGCGGCTGCTGAAGGGCAAACGGCGGTCGCCGTTTCTCAAACGGCGGTCGCCGTTTCGCTGGACTTCGGGCAGCAGCTCCGGGGGGGTTCGACAGACATCACGGATCGCTTGTCGAGGGCCCGGGATGATACTCCAGTGGGAGGGGTTCGTCTCTTGGTCCTTAGACGAGCCGGTGGTGGATCGAGACCGAGACGAGCAACGAGACGAAGATCCGAGAAGACGTGCATGGAAGATATTTAAAGGCCATAATAATCGGGGCCACGTTAAATGCTTTTTGTGTGTTAACGTGCTTTTATTATGCTTTATTTATTTTATGCATGTTATCCCTTTTTCGTAAAATACTAAGTGGGAGAGGGATTGGAAACAATCCCGCGGTCTCCATTCTCTGTTTTGATAGTGATGTGTGTCACTTACGAGTTGGCTTTAGTGTCATCCTCCCTATCGGATAAAGTCGACACACGGATATCACTAGATCAAAATTCGAATTTAAAATCCACTTATAAAATTGAACAATTATATTTCTCAAAAGCAATGCCTAATCTGTCATTCAAAGACTAATTTCAACTCGACTCATTCTCACCCCGGGGAGTGGAATGGAGCCAAAGCGCTTGGTTATGTCGATGACACAGATTAGAGACATTCGAGTCATTCGATGACTAGATCGATTGTCTGGTTGGCTCCCTCACTTAGTGAGAGATAGGGCTCAATTGCATGATTGATCGCTGGTTAGAAACTTCGAGTTTCACTTACGAGATATCAAGCTTTGATTAATAAAATTATGAAATTTAATAAATGTAAGATTCAATTAACAAAGTTGTTTGTTTTAGTAAACGTCCACAAGAACGTGGCTTGCTAAATGGAAATGGTACTTTGGGTTAATTAAGATTCTATGACATTTAAATAAGTGAGATTCAATTAATAAAGTTGTTTGTTTTAGTAAACGTCCACAAGAACGTGGCTTGCTAAATGGAAACGGAACTTTGGGATTAATTGAGGCTCGACAGTTATAGAAAGTCGTGGAGGACCGCATGTCAACGTAAACGTCCACAAGAACGTGGCTTGCGGTGGACATGTAGTTCCCGAGCGGTGGACTTAGTACTGAGAAATGGTACACACTTAGGTACGCTTTATAGTATCCTCCCCATCGGAGTCACTGCTATGATGATGTACGACCAAAGAGAAATCCAATCATAAAATCATTTGGACTGGTAAACGTCCACAAGAACGTGGCTTGCTATGTCTGATGGGATTTTGGAAATGATTGGTAGTTTAATGATATCACTTGAGGGAAATGATATCGAATTAAACTCATTGTTTGTTTTATATGGTATTATTCCCATTAAAAGTCAACAAACTCACTGAACCTGTTTGTATGGATTGGAAAAGAAACTTGGACATTATCCTAACTGCATAGGAGTACAATTATGTACTCCAAGTCAATTGACCTGCTGAACCAAATGATACTTCCACTACTGAGGAAAGGAAGCTCATTGGAAATGGATCAAGGCTATGAGATGACGCGGAGCAACATTATGACTTTCATGTCAAAAGTGCTGCGACATCGGGATCATGCCATGACCATTACCTATGATATGATGCTTAACCTCAAGAAGTTTTGGTTATCAGGACAGGACAGCCGGGCAAAGTGAAATGAGGCAACTCATGACAGCCATCATGTCGGAAAGAACACCCGTAAGGGATCACGTTCTTAGAATGATGGGCTATCGTAATGAGATAGAGGTTCTGGGAGAAATTATCAAAGGGGTAACCCAGATTGATTTTGTGCTCCAGTCTCTGCCGAGAAGTTTTGAGCAGTTCCGCCTAAACTTAAATATGAATAAGGGGTCTTATTCATTGACGGAGCTCCTGATTGAACTTCAAGCGGCTGAGAGAATCTTTGAGGGTCCTCAAAGCACTTATGGCTGAGAGATTGACTCTTCCTAGGCTTTCGGGCAGCAAAAGGAAGAAGAAAATACGGAAACCCAGTGGGCCTAATATATCTGGACCACGGAATGGGACAAGCAAGCCCAAGGGGCAAGTGCTTCCGTTGTAAGCAGTTTGGACACTGGGAGTTTTAATTGTCCTATCAAGCAATAAGAAGTTGATTCTTCCTTAGTCACCGAAACATGCTTGGTGGTGTTATCCACCAGTACCTGGTGTGTGGATACGGGAACCACTAATCATGTCTGCACTTAGATGCAGGGGTTCCAGGAAACCCGGAGACTTAGATAGGAAGAAGTAATAACCTACATGGGCAATACTGTTAAGGTAACAGCCGTTGCAGTGGGAGATGTTAAACCGTAGGATTTTAGTTCTAATAAATTGTCTTTATGTGCCGGCATTTAGAAAGAATTTTCATTTCGGATTTCTAAATTGGCTTAGAATAGATATTCTGTTTCTTCTGATGGTTTCAGACTTGTCGGAGTAGGAAACAGGGATATTATCTAGTCTGGTACATTGATAGACAATTTAATACTAAATCTGTGTTCTTCCACGATGCAACAGACCGGAACTAATAACACATTGTCGAACCCCAATAAGAGTAAAGATCCTTCTAGGATGAATCAAGAGTACTTATGGAATCTTAGGATAGATCAATTTTAACTTTAGTACGATTCAAAGGGTGAAAGCTGATGGACTACTCAGCTAGGTTGAAGGAAAGGCCCTTCCAACCTTCGAATCATACTTGGAAGTTTTAATGATCGAGCAATCCTTTACGGTTAAAGGGAAAAGATCCAAGAAAGTACTAGAGTTGATTCGCTCTGATATATGCAGACCTCTTTGAGGAGTAAGGCATACTTATCAGAAAATGGGATTAACTCCCGACATACTACACCATTTATGCCTCGGCAAAATAATGTGTTGTAAAGAAGGAATAGGACTCTTATAGATATGGGAAAGTAGACAATAAGTTATTCGGAGTTACCTAATTCGTTTTTGGGATATGGCTTGGAAACAGCGACGTTTATCCTGAACTTGATTCTTTTGGAAACTTGTACAGATATTCGGCTGTTTATAAGATACCCTAAGAAAACGAATTAAGATATGTAATATAGTCCAAAGGACCAGATGTTCGTTGATTGAATCAACGTTCAGTTCTTAGACATGTACTATATACATATGCAAGATCACAAGCCCAAGAGTAGGGTAATACTTAATGTGCTTAGAGGGACTGATCAAGACTTAGAACCAGCCTAACTGAGTAGTTCACTACTGTAATCTTTAGTCACTAAAGACACACTGGAGCGTCGTCGTAGTGGGAGGGTTGTTAGACAACCCGACAGGTTCATGTTTATAGGAGAGTCTTCGGACTTGTTACCTGGAGAACATGAAGCCGATCCCTGGATCTATGACGAGACGCTGAAAGATCAAGATGCTCAGTCTTGGTAAAAGACGATGAAATATGAGATTGAATCTTTGGATTCAAATCATGTATGGGATCTTGTAGCACCGCCCAAAGGTGTAAAAGCCATTGGTGGCAAGTGGGTGTACAAGATGAAAAGAGGGTCTGACGGGAAGGTGTAAACCTTCAAGGCTAGGCTTGTTGCGAGAGGGTGCACTCAGAAAGAAATGGATCGATTATGAGTAAACTTTTTTGCCGGTAGCTATGCTAAAGTCGATCCGGATTCTTTTGTCTTCACATGGAAGATGGAAGTCAAGATGGATTTCTAAATCGAAGTCTTGACGGGACCATCTATGTGGGACTACCAGAGGGATTCATCGAAAAGAGCCAAGAGCATTCGGTAAGCAAGCTTAATCAATCTTAGGATTGAAGGAAGCTTCGAGATCTTGGACACACGCGGACCTATGAGAAAATCCATTTCATGGATTCATTCAAGGCATGTTTAGGTCCTGTGTGTAATAAAAAGGTGACAGAAAAGATGTGGTGTTTTCTCATTCTTTATGTAGACGACATCCTTCTAAATTGGCAACAATATGAAAGATGTTATCGGACATAAAGGGATGGTTGTCCGAGTAATTCACTTACTCGTTGCAGCATACAGAATTCCAAGAAAGGACTTCACCTTTTAGATGTGGAATTCATCTATCTAAAGTTTTGTGTCCGACATAATAAAGGAGATAGATGAAGAGTAAGCAGTTCCCTGCACCTTAATGGTGGGAAGCTTAATGTATGTAATGCGATGCACGAGACTGATATCTACTATGCCATAGGCATAGTGATGAGATATCATAGTAATCCTGGAAAGGATCACTTGACTGATGTAAAGAACATGTTTAGGCTCTTGCAAAGGACCAGGAATTATGTTCTGAGTTACAAAGTAGTCAAGTGGTTTCCTTTGGATATTTCCAATCAAACAGGGACAGTCGAAAGTCGAAGTCAGGCTATGTGTTCTCACTGTGAAGTGGAGCAGTCACATGGAAGAATGTAAAGCAGCGATGCATTACGGACTCTACCATGGAAACTGAAAGGATAACGGCCTCTGAGGCAGTTAAAAGGTCAGTGTGGCTCCAGAACTTCCTAAGGGACTTAGATGTGGTTTCTCGTTTACCCAAAGCTATTTTGAATAGCGGTTTTGGCAAACTTGAAATGCCACGAGTCCACAGTGGGAGATAACACGTAGAGCGCAAGTACCACCTGATTCGAGAGATTGTCTAGTAAGATGATTCAGTTGTCACCTAGATAGCATCGAGAGGATTGCCTGGTAAACCCGTTCACAGAGGCACTTCCAGCGAAAGCGTTGGGTAGGCGTGATGAGGTTATGGAAATCTGATGTTTGGGAGAGGGCGACTAGACTTTTAGTATAAGTGGGAGATTGATGGAGTTGTATTCTAAATGTCTAGTTTAGTGCAAATACGGAACTCCTTATCTATACCTTAATTCGAGATATGATTCAAGCATAATTGCATTTAATGCAATAGTCCTTGATGTATACGTTGTAGACAGTATGGCGTGAGGAGACACGCGGAAGATCATACTGTCGGTTACTCGTATACTATCGAACAGTAGCTCACGACTTAGATGGACAGGGACAATCCATCGGTACGTCGTAGTGTGACTGGTAGATAGTCGGTCTTGACTATCATGTTACACTCGTACACTTGGTGTATTGAGCAGGACCACGGGAGGGCGTTCGATTTATACTAATCGAAGTAATCGAACTAGACCTCAGATATTGCGGATATGCGAATTCCTAATCCCTATATAATTATAGGTGCGTGTTTCCAATTCTCGGTTCTTTAATCTACCAATGAGTGAGACTAATTGATTAGTCAATATTCTCGGTAAATTGGGAATCGGAATTGTACACACGGCATGCTATAGATTATAGACAGGAAACCGTGTCCCGTTTATCGGGTTGATGATGTCCCCGAGATGAGCTCATAAAGTTTATCATGTAAACCCTGCAGGTGGATTCGTTCCACATGATAATAAGGATGAGTGGTACTAGTCTCGGATAATAAGAAACGAATTAATTTAATTATTAGTAATTAAAGTTAATTCGTGGACATTCGATATCTTAAACACGGGAAAAGTCGTATATGTAATTTCGGCGGAAATATTATTGTTGATATAATATTAAATTAATTTCGGGAATTCAATTATTATTTTTTTAGTGGAGTGAACAATAATTAAAATTGTGGAATTTAATTAAAGGTTTTCTTTTAAGGACACCGGTTTAATTAAATTGCAATTTAGCCCCTAATTAATTTACCTAAGAGGTCCCTAGTGTAACTCTATAAATAACCCCCCCTTGCCTCTCTTAAACCTAAGAAACGCCGCAACTATTATTTCAGCAGAGAAATTAAATTGCTTAGCGCAATTATGTTTTTCTCTGTTTAAATAAAAGAGTTAACGCAGTTATTTTTCTGATGAAATTAATTGCTTAGCGCAATTATATTTCTGAGAAAGAAAAAATTATTCTTGCGCTGGTTTAGAGAAGAGAGAGCAGAAAAGGAGAATCCAGCAGATCGTTGCCCACTCAACGGCTGGAATCGGGTTAGAGGCATACGCTAGAAACGTCTAAGGTTTCAACAATTCGGCTTCTCCGAATCACGCGACAAAGGTATGAGATCGATCCCTAATTCCGCAATTATCGATCTCTAAATTCGTTAAAAATACATCGAACGATCGATCGGGTTCCGGGAGTCGTGGCACGTGTTCCTCGACTACTGGGGGGTCTAGGACCTCCGGAACGGTAGTCGGATGAGGAAAAACGACCCGGAAACGAGCCCGGAACAGCAACGTCGCGTTGCTGTTCGCGGACAAACGGCGGTCGCCAAAGGGCAAACGGCGGTCGCCGTTTGCAGTTCCTTTCAGCGACCGCTGGACTGCTTTCGGCGGTCGCCGAATTGATGCAGTCCAGTCCCTTTTCGCGCGGTTGTCCTTCGGGGCGATGGCTGGGCGTGAATCGGGTCAAGGGGTGTCGTGCGAACGAAGTAGCGACTTCGGAGGTCGACTGGGCGTGTTCGGATGTTCGAGTGATCGAACGGACACGTCCCGGGTAGTCGATTTCCAACAAATGGTATCAGAGCCGGTTTTGTCGTTCTTTGTATTTTTGCGAGAATTGTGTTGCAGGTTCGAACCCGATTATTATGGTCATGTGATTGTATGTTTCTGGTTTGTTAAACTCTCGGGCTTGTCGAGATCTTTGGTTTTGAAATCGTTGCATGTTTGTAATAGTTAAAACGACGGGTTGAGTCGTTTAGGTTTTATTACGTTTTTCGTTTTATCCGGATGTATAGGATCGATCAACCTGTATAGGATCGATGCCGGAAGTAGTATGTTTTACCTTATGTAATGTTGCTGCTACTTGGTGGATCGAGAAGAGATCGAAGGACGGACGAACGAGGGTCGAGAAGTCGAACCCGCGGCTGCTGAAGGGCAAACGGCGGTCGCCGTTTCTCAAACGGCGGTCGCCGTTTCGCTGGACTTCGGGCAGCAGCTCCGGGGGGGTTCGACAGACATCACGGATCGCTTGTCGAGGGCCCGGGATGATACTCCAGTGGGAGGGGTTCGTCTCTTGGTCCTTAGACGAGCCGGTGGTGGATCGAGACCGAGACGAGCAACGAGACGAAGATCCGAGAAGACGTGCATGGAAGATATTTAAAGGCCATAATAATCGGGGCCACGTTAAATGCTTTTTGTGTGTTAACGTGCTTTTATTATGCTTTATTTATTTTATGCATGTTATCCCTTTTTCGTAAAATACTAAGTGGGAGAGGGATTGGAAACAATCCCGCGGTCTCCATTCTCTGTTTTGATAGTGATGTGTGTCACTTACGAGTTGGCTTTAGTGTCATCCTCCCTATCGGATAAAGTCGACACACGGATATCACTAGATCAAAATTCGAATTTAAAATCCACTTATAAAATTGAACAATTATATTTCTCAAAAGCAATGCCTAATCTGTCATTCAAAGACTAATTTCAACTCGACTCATTCTCACCCCGGGGAGTGGAATGGAGCCAAAGCGCTTGGTTATGTCGATGACACAGATTAGAGACATTCGAGTCATTCGATGACTAGATCGATTGTCTGGTTGGCTCCCTCACTTAGTGAGAGATAGGGCTCAATTGCATGATTGATCGCTGGTTAGAAACTTCGAGTTTCACTTACGAGATATCAAGCTTTGATTAATAAAATTATGAAATTTAATAAATGTAAGATTCAATTAACAAAGTTGTTTGTTTTAGTAAACGTCCACAAGAACGTGGCTTGCTAAATGGAAATGGTACTTTGGGTTAATTAAGATTCTATGACATTTAAATAAGTGAGATTCAATTAATAAAGTTGTTTGTTTTAGTAAACGTCCACAAGAACGTGGCTTGCTAAATGGAAACGGAACTTTGGGATTAATTGAGGCTCGACAGTTATAGAAAGTCGTGGAGGACCGCATGTCAACGTAAACGTCCACAAGAACGTGGCTTGCGGTGGACATGTAGTTCCCGAGCGGTGGACTTAGTACTGAGAAATGGTACACACTTAGGTACGCTTTATAGTATCCTCCCCATCGGAGTCACTGCTATGATGATGTACGACCAAAGAGAAATCCAATCATAAAATCATTTGGACTGGTAAACGTCCACAAGAACGTGGCTTGCTATGTCTGATGGGATTTTGGAAATGATTGGTAGTTTAATGATATCACTTGAGGGAAATGATATCGAATTAAACTCATTGTTTGTTTTATATGGTATTATTCCCATTAAAAGTCAACAAACTCACTGAACCTGTTTGTATGGATTGGAAAAGAAACTTGGACATTATCCTAACTGCATAGGAGTACAATTATGTACTCCAAGTCAATTGACCTGCTGAACCAAATGATACTTCCACTACTGAGGAAAGGAAGCTCATTGGAAATGGATCAAGGCTATGAGATGACGCGGAGCAACATTATGACTTTCATGTCAAAAGTGCTGCGACATCGGGATCATGCCATGACCATTACCTATGATATGATGCTTAACCTCAAGAAGTTTTGGTTATCAGGACAGGACAGCCGGGCAAAGTGAAATGAGGCAACTCATGACAGCCATCATGTCGGAAAGAACACCCGTAAGGGATCACGTTCTTAGAATGATGGGCTATCGTAATGAGATAGAGGTTCTGGGAGAAATTATCAAAGGGGTAACCCAGATTGATTTTGTGCTCCAGTCTCTGCCGAGAAGTTTTGAGCAGTTCCGCCTAAACTTAAATATGAATAAGGGGTCTTATTCATTGACGGAGCTCCTGATTGAACTTCAAGCGGCTGAGAGAATCTTTGAGGGTCCTCAAAGCACTTATGGCTGAGAGATTGACTCTTCCTAGGCTTTCGGGCAGCAAAAGGAAGAAGAAAATACGGAAACCCAGTGGGCCTAATATATCTGGACCACGGAATGGGACAAGCAAGCCCAAGGGGCAAGTGCTTCCGTTGTAAGCAGTTTGGACACTGGGAGTTTTAATTGTCCTATCAAGCAATAAGAAGTTGATTCTTCCTTAGTCACCGAAACATGCTTGGTGGTGTTATCCACCAGTACCTGGTGTGTGGATACGGGAACCACTAATCATGTCTGCACTTAGATGCAGGGGTTCCAGGAAACCCGGAGACTTAGATAGGAAGAAGTAATAACCTACATGGGCAATACTGTTAAGGTAACAGCCGTTGCAGTGGGAGATGTTAAACCGTAGGATTTTAGTTCTAATAAATTGTCTTTATGTGCCGGCATTTAGAAAGAATTTTCATTTCGGATTTCTAAATTGGCTTAGAATAGATATTCTGTTTCTTCTGATGGTTTCAGACTTGTCGGAGTAGGAAACAGGGATATTATCTAGTCTGGTACATTGATAGACAATTTAATACTAAATCTGTGTTCTTCCACGATGCAACAGACCGGAACTAATAACACATTGTCGAACCCCAATAAGAGTAAAGATCCTTCTAGGATGAATCAAGAGTACTTATGGAATCTTAGGATAGATCAATTTTAACTTTAGTACGATTCAAAGGGTGAAAGCTGATGGACTACTCAGCTAGGTTGAAGGAAAGGCCCTTCCAACCTTCGAATCATACTTGGAAGTTTTAATGATCGAGCAATCCTTTACGGTTAAAGGGAAAAGATCCAAGAAAGTACTAGAGTTGATTCGCTCTGATATATGCAGACCTCTTTGAGGAGTAAGGCATACTTATCAGAAAATGGGATTAACTCCCGACATACTACACCATTTATGCCTCGGCAAAATAATGTGTTGTAAAGAAGGAATAGGACTCTTATAGATATTGGAAAGTAGACAATAAGTTATTCGGAGTTACCTAATTCGTTTTTGGGATATGGCTTGGAAACAGCGACGTTTATCCTGAACTTGATTCTTTTGGAAACTTGTACAGATATTCGGCTGTTTATAAGATACCCTAAGAAAACGAATTAAGATATGTAATATAGTCCAAAGGACCAGATGTTCGTTGATTGAATCAACGTTCAGTTCTTAGACATGTACTATATACATATGCAAGATCACAAGCCCAAGAGTAGGGTAATACTTAATGTGCTTAGAGGGACTGATCAAGACTTAGAACCAGCCTAACTGAGTAGTTCACTACTGTAATCTTTAGTCACTAAAGACACACTGGAGCGTCGTCGTAGTGGGAGGGTTGTTAGACAACCCGACAGGTTCATGTTTATAGGAGAGTCTTCGGACTTGTTACCTGGAGAACATGAAGCCGATCCCTGGATCTATGACGAGACGCTGAAAGATCAAGATGCTCAGTCTTGGTAAAAGACGATGAAATATGAGATTGAATCTTTGGATTCAAATCATGTATGGGATCTTGTAGCACCGCCCAAAGGTGTAAAAGCCATTGGTGGCAAGTGGGTGTACAAGATGAAAAGAGGGTCTGAAGGGAAGGTGTAAACCTTCAAGGCTAGGCTTGTTGCGAGAGGGTGCACTCAGAAAGAAATGGATCGATTATGAGTAAACTTTTTTGCCGGTAGCTATGCTAAAGTCGATCCGGATTCTTTTGTCTTCACATGGAAGATGGAAGTCAAGATGGATTTCTAAATCGAAGTCTTGACGGGACCATCTATGTGGGACTACCAGAGGGATTCATCGAAAAGAGCCAAGAGCATTCGGTAAGCAAGCTTAATCAATCTTAGGATTGAAGGAAGCTTCGAGATCTTGGACACACGCGGACCTATGAGAAAATCCATTTCATGGATTCATTCAAGGCATGTTTAGGTCCTGTGTGTAATAAAAAGGTGACAGAAAAGATGTGGTGTTTTCTCATTCTTTATGTAGACGACATCCTTTAAATTGGCAACAATATGAAAGATGTTATCGGACATAAAGGGATGGTTGTCCGAGTAATTCACTTACTCGTTGCAGCATACAGAATTCCAAGAAAGGCCTTCACCTTTTAGATGTGGAATTCATCTATCTAAAGTTTTGTGTCCGACATAATAAAGGAGATAGATGAAGAGTAAGCAGTTCCCTGCACCTTAATGGTGGGAAGCTTAATGTATGTAATGCGATGCACGAGACTGATATCTACTATGCCATAGGCATAGTGATGAGATATCATAGTAATCCTGGAAAGGATCACTTGACTGATGTAAAGAACATGTTTAGGCTCTTGCAGAGGACCAGGAATTATGTTCTGAGTTACAAAGTAGTCAAGTGGTTTCCTTTGGATATTTCCAATCAAACAGGGACAGTCGAAAGTCGAAGTCAGGCTATGTGTTCTCACTGTGAAGTGGAGCAGTCACATGGAAGAATGTAAAGCAGCGATGCATTACGGACTCTACCATGGAAACTGAAAGGATAACGGCCTCTGAGGCAGTTAAAAGGTCAGTGTGGCTCCAGAACTTCCTAAGGGACTTAGATGTGGTTTCTCGTTTACCCAAAGCTATTTTGAATAGCGGTTTTGGCAAACTTGAAATGCCACGAGTCCACAGTGGGAGATAACACGTAGAGCGCAAGTACCACCTGATTCGAGAGATCGTCTAGTAAGATGATTCAGTTGTCACCTAGATAGCATCGAGAGGATTGCCTGGTAAACCCGTTCACAGAGGCACTTCCAGCGAAAGCGTTGGGTAGGCGTGATGAGGTTATGGAAATCTGATGTTTGGGAGAGGGCGACTAGACTTTTAGTATAAGTGGGAGATTGATGGAGTTGTATTCTAAATGTCTAGTTTAGTGCAAATACGGAACTCCTTATCTATACCTTAATTCGAGATATGATTCAATCATAATTGCATTTAATGCAATAGTCCTTGATGTATACGTTGTAGACAGTATGGCGTGAGGAGACACGCGGAAGATCATACTGTCGGTTACTCGTATACTATCGAACAGTAGCTCACGACTTAGATGGACAGGGACAATCCATCGGTACGTCGTAGTGTGACTGGTAGATAGTCGGTCTTGACTATCATGTTACACTCGTACACTTGGTGTATTGAGCAGGACCACGGGAGGGCGTTCGATTTATACTAATCGAAGTAATCGAACTAGACCTCAGATATTGCGGATATGCGAATTCCTAATCCCTATATAATTATAGGTGCGTGTTTCCAATTCTCGGTTCTTTAATCTACCAATGAGTGAGACTAATTGATTAGTCAATATTCTCGGTAAATTGGGAATCGGAATTGTACACACGGCATGCTATAGATTATAGACAGGAAACCGTGTCCCGTTTATCGGGTTGATGATGTCCCCGAGATGAGCTCATAAAGTTTATCATGTAAACCCTGCAGGTGGATTCGTTCCACATGATAATAAGGATGAGTGGTACTAGTCTCGGATAATAAGAAACGAATTAATTTAATTATTAGTAATTAAAGTTAATTCGTGGACATTCGATATCTTAAACACGGGGAAAGTCGTATATGTAATTTCGGCGGAAATATTATTGTTGATATAATATTAAATTAATTTCGGGAATTCAATTATTATTTTTTTAGTGGAGTGAATAATAATTAAAATTGTGGAATTTAATTAAAGGTTTTCTTTTAAGGACACCGGTTTAATTAAATTGCAATTTAGCCCCTAATTAATTTACCTAAGAGGTCCCTAGTGTAACTCTATAAGTAACCCCCCCTTGCCTCTCTTAAACCTAAGAAACGCCGCAACTATTATTTCAGCAGAGAAATTAAATTGCTTAGCGCAATTATGTTTTTCTCTGTTTAAATAAAAGAGTTAACGCAGTTATTTTTCTGATGAAATTAATTGCTTAGCGCAATTATATTTCTGAGAAAGAAAAAATTATTCTTGCGCTGGTTTAGAGAAGAGAGAGCAGAAAAGGAGAATCCAGCAGATCGTTGCCCACTCAACGGCTGGAATCGGGTTAGAGGCATACGCTAGAAACGTCTAAGGTTTCAACAATTCGGCTTCTCCGAATCACGCGACAAAGGTATGAGATCGATCCCTAATTCCGCAATTATCGATCTCTAAATTCGTTAAAAATACATCGAACGATCGATCGGGTTCCGGGAGTCGTGGCACGTGTTCCTCGACTACTGGGGGGTCTAGGACCTCCGGAACGGTAGTCGGATGAGGAAAAACGACCCGGAAACGAGCCCGGAACAGCAACGTCGCGTTGCTGTTCGCGGACAAACGGCGGTCGCCAAAGGGCAAACGGCGGTCGCCGTTTGCAGTTCCTTTCAGCGACCGCTGGACTGCTTTCGGCGGTCGCCGAATTGATGCAGTCCAGTCCCTTTTCGCGCGGTTGTCCTTCGGGGCGATGGCTGGGCGTGAATCGGGTCAAGGGGTGTCGTGCGAACGAAGTAGCGACTTCGGAGGTCGACTGGGCGTGTTCGGATGTTCGAGTGATCGAACGGACACGTCCCGGGTAGTCGATTTCCAACAGTTTTACCAATGATCCTTCGGGGATCAAAATATATCTCAATATATAATTTTCTCAGAAATTACATTTAATTGGAATCGAACTTTTCGATATTCCATTAATACCCACATAATAAGATACATTTGTTTTACGATTTTCAAAAGATATCCTTCAGGGATAATTCATATGTAATCATTGTTCCAACGAGAATAATCGAATTTAGTGTTTCACTATTAGTATCATTACGTAACTTTATTCAAAAATATTTACACTTTGAACTTTGCTTCTTCGGGAGCGATGAATAAAAATATTCTTTCAAGAATATTTTGTAATATCATATCATGATGTTCTTCAAGAACATATACAATATAATTTTGATATTTATTCATTAATATCCTATCATAATGTTCTTTAGAAATATTTAAAAGTTAATTGCTACTACGTGAGCAATTTAATTTGATATTTTCTCAATAATATCATATGATGATATTATCATAATATTTCTTCAGGAATATTCAAAGGACAATTTGATTTGTTATTTCAAGATGATCTTAAAAGATCAATATAATATTTAAACCAGAGTATATGTTCTTCATGAACAATCAATTTAACTGATATATTAAGAATAATTGATTTGATAATACTTCAGAAATATCAGCGTGTCTCTACAGATTTAAAATCTTGTAATCGAATGTGGAGTCAATCATACCACGTTTTGGTAGTACGACCAACTTCGGGTGATCGTATCTTTCTTTTAAATCATTCCACAAAGCTATTGGATCATTCACGGTGAATTTTCAAAGATATTATTCGTGATTATTAGTATATAATCATAATCAATTTGATATTAATATTTCTACATGGATATCATATCACGATGTTCTTCAGGAACATTTAATTTTGATATTTTGTCAGGAATATCATATTATGTTCTTCAGGAACATTTAATTTTAATATTTTTTCGGGAATATCATGTCACACTGTTCTTCAGGAACATTAAAAACTTTAATTGATTTACTAGGCATAATTAATTTGATATTACATCAAGAATATCATATCATAATGTTCATGAGGAACTTAGGCATAATTAATTTGATATTACTTCAAGAATATCAGATTATAATTATTAATTTGGTATTACTTCGGGAATATCAGATTATAATGTTCTTCGAGAATATATGATATTACTTCAGGAATATCAGATTATAATATTCTTCGGAAACATATGATATTAATTCAGGAATATCAGATTATAATGTTATTCGGAACATATGATATTACTTCAGGAATATCAGATTATAATGTTCTTCAGGAACATATGATATTAAGAAGAAGGGAGGAGAAGTAGATATATTTATAATTATTAATGAATATAAACAACATATAAATTCTTGCCTTGGAGTTCGGATCTTGGATGAGTAGACTTCGATGAAGAACGCGGTTGAGCTTTTGTCCTGATAACGTGTTATAAACTCAAGAGAATTGATAGAGAATAATATAGTAGAAAGAGAGATAATATAAGAAGAAGAATAAAATTGTTCTGAATTGTTATTTTATTCATATGGGAAGACCCCTTTATATAGGATACAAAGTAGGGTTTCTGTCTTGTTTACCAAGAAAGATTTCTTGGTAAACTAGTCATTCACTAATTAATAATATTCATAACAATATTAAAATATATAATTTTCTTAAATTTTACACTCGCCAAAAAAGAGACGAGACACATGACAAAATGTACTTATATACGTATAATGTATGCATGTTAATTAATAAATTATGAATATGTTTTTAAGTTTAAAACTTTTTTCTTTTAGATTGAATGCGATGAATGTTTAAAATTTAATATTTATTATAATAATTTATATATAATATTGAGTATTAAATATTTTTAAAATACTATGAATAATATATATATATATATATATATATATATATATATATATATTTATATATATATATATATGTGTGTGTGTGTGTGGAAATTCTAAAGTACATTTTTTATTTTTAAATGTAACATACTTATATGTATTAACCAATAAAAATTTGTCATGTCATTTCACAACCATGCACATGAATGCATTAGATTATTACCCAAATTAGAATTAACTTTTAAAAATAGTTATACTATAATTTATTAATTAAGTTTTAAGATAGTGCATAGTAATATTTTTATATTATAATTTAAAATATAATAAAACTATAAAATTATATTTAAATTTAATTTATATAAACAAATGTGTGTTATATTTTAATGCATTTAAAAATTAAACTTTAAAATTCAAAAAAATAATATAAAATTAAGTTAATCAATTATATGAAATAATTGTAATGTATAATTAATTAGTTTGTGTAATTTTTATTTTTTAGTATGTTAATTAATTGATTATAAGTAGTTAAAAATTAAGAAATAATTATCCAATTTATTGTAAAATAATATAAGAAATAAAAAATGATTTTTCTCACAATTAAATTAATTTATATGAAAAAGTATCGAATTAAATGAAAATTTATTTTTCATAAGATATTTTATTCAAAAAAAGAAAATATTACTTACAGTATTAGTTATGATAAAAGTGTTGATGATTTAAGTGAAATCATTGTCCGTTTAATGTGATTGGAATCATTCAAGGCTTTGGATTAATCCTAGTCAATAGAATATGAATTTGGAGAAGTGTGGAGTACACGTTCATATAAAATTGATACGGATTAATACTTTGAATAAGCATGTTGATGCATGTCGAGTTTAATCCCGTGGTTGCATGGTTTGCATGGCTAAGTAATGATTTAATATCATATATTGTATGCAAATTCGAAATTGCATGAATAGCCATGCAAAACAACATGAATAGGTGCTTAGTGAAAGGGTGTGTTCACTAAAAGGTACCTATTCAACTAAAGGGTGCTTATGTTCAAAGGAAGGGGTGTCTAAAACCTATAAAAGGGAGTGGAATTCATTTTCTGAACACACACAATATCTCCTACGAAATTTAAAGCTTTGAAGCAACAAATAATACATAAAGTTTCATAAGTTGCTCGTGTTCTAAGCCTAAGACTCGAGTGTCGTTATTGTCTTATCCTGCGAGGGATTTCGTGATACCCAGGCTTATAGGGTCGAAATACTCTTTAAGGAAAGCGTGCTACGCGATTCAATAAATATCCAAGCCTCTCTTCTTTCAGTAAACACCCGAATAATACAACATTCTTAAAGAGTATTTCCATATACTGAAAGATGGATGCGGTTCGAGAAATGACCAACAAGTTCGGCAAGTTAGAGAAATTTGAAGGCGTGGACTTTAGAAGGTGGCAAAAGAAGATGCATTTCATGCTAACAACATTGAAGGTGCTGTACGTGCTTAGCACTCCACAACCGGAAGCAAAGGATAACGAAACAACGGAGGAAACTCGGAAAAGGTGCAAATGGGAAAACGACGACTATATATGTCGTGGGCATATATTAAACGGTATGTCTGACTCTCTTTTCGACATATATCAAAACGTTGTATCTGCTAAAGAACTATGGGATAGTCTTGAATCCAAGTACATTGACGAGGACGCTTCTAGTAAGAAGTTCCTGGTTGGTAATTTTATGAATTACAAAATGTGCGACGGAAGGCCGGTAATGGAGCAATATAATGAATTGCTGCGGATTTTGGGTCAATTTTCCCAACATAATATGAAGATGGATGAGTCCATCTCGGTGTCTAGTATTATAGACAAATTACCGCCGTCGTGGAAAGACTTCAAGCACACCCTGAAGCATAAAAAGGAAGAGTTGTCTTTAGTACAACTCGGTAGTCACTTACGCATAGAGGAATCTCTAAGGGCGCAAGAGGGTGAAAAACCCAAGGACAAGGAACCTATAAGGTCTGCAACTATCAATCTGATGGAAGCAGGGGAGTGTTCGTATAAGAACCGAGGGACAAAGCGTCCCTATAACAACAACAACAACAACAACAATGCTGGGAGTAAGAAGCCTAAGGGCGCTTGCTGGATATGCGGAAAAACGGGTCACTTTAAAAGTGATTGTCGTGCAAACAAGAATAAGAAGGGAACGATGAACAATCGCTCGGGACAAAGGTCTAATGACCAGGGTCCGAACACCAATCAAGGTGAGACTAAGACTCATAATTTAGTTGTTGATATAAATTATGTGCCTATAGTTTTAGAAGCATTTTATATGCAGGATGATTCGGTGGCATGGTGGATTGACTCGGGTGCAACCAAGCATGTATGCAAAGATCGTCATTGGTTTCAGAAGTATGAACCGGTTGAAGATGGATCAGTGCTTTACATGGGAAACGAGTCAACTGCCCCTATTCTTGGTCGCGGAGAAGTGTTGTTGGAATTTAGTTCCGGAAAGTCCTTAGTATTATTAGATGTATTACATGTACCCGGAATAAGAAAAAACCTTGTATCCGGTAGTGTTTTATCCAAGTACGGATATAAACAAGTGTATGAATCTAATAAATATGTATTGACTAAGAACGGTGTGTTTTTCGGCTTTGGATATCAATGTAATGGGATGTTCATGTTGAATATTATAAATAAAAATTCTGATTCGGTGCTTATGATTTCTTCTAATGTTAATGATTCATTACTTTGGCATGCTAGACTAGGACATGTTCATTATAAGCGTATGATTGAAATGTCTAAACTTGATTTAATTCCTGCCATTAACTTAGAAGAAGATAAGTGTAACACATGCATGCTAACTAAAATTGTTAGGCAGCCATTTAAAGATGTTCAACGTGAATCTAGTATGCTTGAACTTGTGCATAGCGACTTATGTGATTTCCATGCTACCCCTTCGTTGGGAAATAAGAAATACTTAGTAACTTTCATAGATGATTATTCTAGATTTTGCTATGTATTTCTGCTAAGTACTAAAGATGAAGCGCTAGAAAAGTTAAAGGTATTTAAAACTGAAGCTGAACTACAACAAGAATGCATGATTAAAAAGTTGAGAACCGATAGGGGAGGCGAATATTATGATCCAGTTTTGTTTGAATCATGTGGTATTATTCATGAAATAACTGCGCCCTATACTCCTCAACAAAACGGTATATCCGAAAGGAAGAATCGTGTACTAAAGGAAATGGTGAATTCCATGTTATCCTATTCGGGTTTGAATAGTGGATTCTGGGGAGAAGCCGTGTTAACGGCTTGCTATTTATTAAATTGCTGGAATTCGATATCCCGGGTTATCAAAAATTGCGGAAACCGACAACCCGACCGAAATCCCGTCGCCGGAAACCCGCGAACCACCGGACGGAACCGGGCTCGACCCGAGCATCGCCGCGGGATGAACCCGCGGCCGAAACCCTAGCCGAGCCCCCGCCGGGGCTCGCGATCGTGCGCCGATCGCTGGGGCTGCTCCGGCAGCCCCGGGCGGTGAGTCCGGCGACTCACCGCCACCACCGACAGGAGGGGGGACCACCAGCCGCGGCGCGAAGCCGCGACGGTCCCCGGCGATCGAACTAGGGTTCGATCGCCCAAGCCGCGGCGTCCAGCCGCGGCCTTCCTTCGATGCGCGCCGGCGGTCGAAGCCCTAGGGCTCGACCGCCACCCCTTGGCTCCAAGCCGAGGGTCCTCTCGATCCTTCGCCGGGGATCTCGAATCCCCGTCCCCGAAGATCCTTGTTATCCCGGATCGTTTGTTCATGTATGTATCACAATTTAATTGAACATAAAATCACACGAGTTTTATGATCATACCTTTGATTCGTTGTGCGGAGAAACGAAATCAAGTTGAAGACCTTTTGGATCTTCCCACGTATTCCTTGCACTCCGTTCGAACGTCGGGTGGGCGACGATCTATCGAACTCCTATGGATCTCCTTCAACTCTCTAGAATATCAAGTATGATAATCTTGTCTTATGATTTATGAAGGCCATGTAGTGCTTTTATAGGCTACGTAGGGGATCTAAAGGAGGTGGAATATTGGGCTTCCAATATTGAAGATTAAATTGAGCCCACTGCTCAAGTCCATTAATCCTTATCAATATTAATTAATTTATTTTCCACTATATAAATTAATTGCACTCCCAATATTAAACCATATTATATCAAATAATATTTCTCCGGTAGTATTATTTATTCCGTGTATTTAAGATTTAAATATCCATGAATAAAATTAATTTATTGCTAATTAATTTATTCATCTCTTTAATCCGAGACTAGTACCATTCAACCTTAATTATTGTGCGGAACGAATCCACTCATGAGGTTTACACAATAATTCCTTATGAACTCATCTCGGGGATATTATCAACCCTTCCGGGATACACTGTCCGGTCAATCATTCACGGCATGTCATATATGAAATATAGTGACCCAACTTAACCGATAATTAACCCAATAATTAAATCGGTTAATTCCTTTGGTAAATCAAAGTCACTTATATTAAATATACACACCCGCAATAATATCGGGGATTAAGAATAAAATACACTGAGACTCGAATCGATTATCGCCGGCAATCCTAATCGATGAATCTCAACGATCCGCTCAATACACCAAGTGTACAAGTGTGATAAAATAATTAAGACAAATTATTTTCTCTCTCACACAACGACTATACCGATGGATTGGTCCGGGTCCATCTAGGTCGTGAGCCACTGTTTGATTAAATACGAGTAACCGATAGTATGATCTTCTGTGTGGGCCCGACACACCATACTAACTACAACGTATAAAATCTAGGACTATGATTTGCATATATTTAATTAATAATAATTAAAAGCAAACGATTGTTTATTAATTTAATAGATTAAATGCTATGACCGGGAGTTTACCGTTACTTAAATCTAGACATTAAGTACACAACTCCAACAATCTCCCACTTGTACTAAGGTCTAGTCAATTCCTCCAAACTCCCGGTTCCCATACTCATCACGTGCTTTAGAGTGTACTTCCGAGAAGTACTATGTGAGTGAGCAATCTAGGTTGCCGCTCTGAAGTTATCTTGGTGACTACTATGTCGTCTCCCTCGACGATGATTCGTATCAGGTGGTACTTGCTCTATGTGTTATCATCACTTTTGACTTATGACCTCTTCCAGTTTACTTTGCACCGCTATCCAATAGCCTTTGGTAAACTAAGAGTCATATCCAAGTCAAGAGGTAATCCCGGAACCTAACCAAAACTTCCGCTGCCTCTGAGGCTGCTATTCGGTTATGAGAGAGTCTGAGAAGCGTCCCGCTTATCACTCTTTCATTTCATGGTTCCACCTCTTTCTAAAAGTGAACACATAGCCTGATATCGACTTACACTGGTCCTTCTTTGATTTTTGGATCTGAGAATCTGTAATCTAAGAAGATTTCGTCTTGCTCGTAAGCCAGTACTATGAAAGTACTCTTACAGCATTCGAACATCCCTTATCCAGATTACTTTGATATTCTCCCACTACGCAAACGGCATAGTTGATATCAGGTTGTCTTTTTACAACATTGCATCTATAAGGATTTCCACACATAAAGTGTAGGAAACTGCTTTATCTTCATCTATCTCCTTCATGTGTTCGAAACACATATCCTTTAGATAGATGTATATTCTGTCTCTGAAAGGCAATAACCTTTCTCAGAAGTATGCATGTTTAAAGCAAACCATAATCGTATAAGGTATCTAGGAGAAGTACAATGTTCTTATCGTTAGAACGATCTTAAGAACATGCTCTAACTTCTACTCAATCTTATATCTCGATTTATTTAGACAACCATTATTTTATGTCTGACAATATCTTTACATTGTTGCCAATGATAAAATATTATCTACATAAGATCTCCGAGAAACACCACCTTGTTTCCATTATGTCTCTAATACACCTATCGTCTTTGCCATTTTGATGAATCCATAAAATGGACTATCTCATCAATTTGCAAGTTCCACGATTTACAGCTTTGTTACAATCCATGAATGAATTTACTAAGCTTGTACTCTAAATGATCTAGCCTCTTAACAATAAACCTTATTGTTCCAAGCAGGCACATTTAGATCCAGTACCACCCTTATGCAGAGCTAGGGATCGATTTCATCTCTACTAGATCCAGAGTCCGAACTCCTCTAGTCTTATGAATATCTCTGGTTGTCCAACAACCTCCCACTGCAATGGCGTCCCGGTGTATAACAGTAATAACAGTAGGTGCAGTGTGTGGTGTACTTCTACTCGGTTTGGCTGGTTCCTAGTCTTTGTCCTTTTTCTCATTCCAAGGTATTACGTCAGTTCAGGCTTTGTGGTTCATCTAATAGTTTTCCTCTAAGAACTGGGCGATAGACGTCCCTCTGGTTCATAGTACTATAGAACACACAATACTTCGTTCATCTAGGATATCCTACAACCATATTCAATATACCGTTGTATCTAGGAACATCCATAGAACATAGGTAGTTCCGAACAACTTGTTCTTTTACTATTAGATTTCCGTTTCTTATTTACAACGCACCATCTCTACACGTAAGTGTATGGCGCGGCCCTTTGGGATTGAATCCCAATCTTTGATTATGCTATGTGTTACTTAGATAGGTGATGGCCTCCACGACTAAGTCGCAGGCTCCTAATGGATATACTTTGATGGTTCCCCATAATAGCTTTGTGTCCATTCCTTCAACTATAATTGATCAAATCAATTTCGACCATTTGAATCTCATTTGAAAATACTACTAAGTATAAGAATTCACAAGTATAATGATTTAATGAAGAAATATATCTAATCAAGTAAAACAAGTTATAGAACGGTTCGTTGCATCGTGGTAGACTTTAGGATCTATCATTCATATATTGCTATCTAATGTACCATAATAGATAATCCCATTATTTCTTATCAAAATCATCAAATGATTAAAGAAATAAAATATCCATTAATAGAAATCCAGAACTAAATGTTCTTTCTAAAATAAAGGGTACATAACGCAATAATCTTGAAATGAAATCCTATTTAACTAATAAAGCAGATAAATGTCTTCCACTGCAACAGCTGCCTCCTCCACAGCTTTTGCCCGTGTAGACTCGAACTCTTCTTCTCTAAGTCGCCGGGTTTTCTGGAACCCCTGCATTCAAAATGCACATACCGTCAGTGGTTCCATATCTACACACCATAATTCCGGTAGATAATACCGCTGACTATGTTTTTACGACTAAAGAAAAATTCATACCTCTGAGAGGACATTTAGACATAGACCCCCAGTACTCAGACTGCTTTCCATGGGGACATTTGCCAGAAGGCTTCTTTATCCCACCCCGTGGTCCAAGTCTCTTAAGACTACTGGACTCCCTTGTCTTCTTCTCCTTTTCCTTATGTAAGCCCTTAGGTCCGAAACCTTTGGCCTTGGCTGTAAGAGCTTGCGATTGTCTCAACTCATCCAAAAGATCTAGAATCTCAAAAACGTGATCAAGCGTTTCCTCGAAGCAACTGATCTTTATGAGTATCCTCATCGCCTCTTTTCTAGCCTTTACATTCTGTCTAAACATCAACTTGAGTTTAAGCATGACATCATGATTGGTGGCTAGTGCAAGAGCACTATCCCACTTCTCAAAATCAGCTATCTCCTCATCAGATGAGACAATAGTAGGTCTAGGAGGACAAGTTTCACTGAGTACATCTTTGTACTCTTTTATAGTCTGAGCAATGTCTAACTTTTTATTCCATTCAACACAGTGTGGAACCAGTGTGTTGAATTCCTTGAGTATCATAGAAAGTGGGTTCATAGCTATTCTCTAAACCTATAAGCACATTTAAACAAACAATCAATTTAATATCCGATACTATCTCCCTCAAATAATATCATTAAATCACTAATCACATCTAAAATCCCATCAGATAAGGCAAGCCACGATAGTGTGGACGTTTACCCATCCAAATGATTTAGCAATTAGATTTGCTTCGGTCGTACATCACTATAGCGTTACTTCGATGGGAAGAATACTATAGAGCGTACCTAAGTGTAAACCATTACTCAGTACTAAGAAGTTTGTTTAAGATTCGCATGTTACCGCAAGCCACGATAGTGTGGACGTTTACGTTAACCTACGTTTCCTTCACTCCCTTCTATAACTGTCTACATCAATCATTCCAAAATCCCATTCAATGCAGCAAGCCACGATAGTGTGGACGTTTACTACACCAAAAGACTTTTACAATTGACATTCAATTACTTGAAGCATTCGATTTTGTAAATCAAGACGCGGAGAATCATAAGTGAAACTCGAAGTTTCTAACCAGTGATTCACCATGCGAACAACCCTATCTCTCATTAGATGAGGGAGCCGAGCAGACAAACGATCCATCTTCAAAAGAATGGTACGAATGTCTCTAATTTGTGTCATCCACATGACCAAGTGGCTTTGGCTCCATTCCACTCCCCGGGGTGAGAATGAGTCGACTTGAAGTCAGTTTCAGAAAGACAAATTAGGCATTGTTTGATAAACTTAATCAATGTTTCTCGTAAAATGAATTACAAGAATTCTCCTCCAATGACATATCTATATGAACTTCGAAAGCTCATAAATGTCACCAAGAGAACAGTAATGGAGACCATGGGAATGTTTCCATCCCCTCTCCCACTTAGCTTTTTATAACAAAGGGATACGCTATCTAATGCATAATTAAACACATAAGCATGCATACAAGCAATAAAGCACATAGCACATAGTCAAAATAAGCTAGAAAATTATTTTCCGACTATCATGGCTTTATTTCATCTCCGTATGCGTCTTCTAGTCTTCAGTCTTCGTTCTTGAATGCTCCATGTGACGAGAATATTAATCCCAATATTTAAATCTATTTATTTTTAATAAATCCAAAAGATACTCAATTCGAAAATTAAGTCAGTCGAATAAATCAAAAATAAAATTAAATATTATTAATATTTTTATTTATTTATTTTCCTATCTAATTCTATTAAATCTCTAGAATAATCTATCCAAGTAAACTTGGAATATTCTAGAAGACTTCTATAATAGAATAAGGAAATAAAATAAATTAGGACTCTTCTACTTTCCAAGATTAATTAATTTCCATTACTATGAAAATTCCCATAAAATAGGAATAATCAATTAGGAAATAAATCAATCCTAAATTAACTTTTATTCCTTTCCAATTCTATTAAATCTCTAGGATCCTATTCCAAGTAGAACTCGGAATACTCTAGAAGACTTCCATAATAGAATAAGGAATAAAATTAATTCCAATTAATTCTTTTCCTAATCCATGAGAATTCCCAAAAATAGGAAAACTCAATTAGGAAAACCGAATCAATTAGGTAAGTAGAATCTAGGTAGGAGTAGGAGTAGCACGGGTTGGGGATCCCCGCACCACCACCACCACCACCGACCGCCGCCACCACCGGAGAGGGCACCGCCGCCGCCTCCCCAGCTGGCCGGCCACCACCATACCGGCGGCAGCCCCAGCCGAGGGGCGATCGACCCCTCCCCATGGCTTCGGTCATGGGGTCGATCATGGGGTTGATCGACCCCCCCGGTTCTTCGTCCTCTTCGTCTTCTTCGTCACACGAGTTCTCCGGCGGTCGTCTCGGCATCGATCAAATGTAAGTAAATTACAAGAAATAAATTTACAATTCCGGTATCGATTCTATACATGAAATCGACCCTATACACTTTCCGGAAAACATAGAACAATAATAATAAATCTAAATTCGGTCAACCCCCGAATTTTTACTATTACAAGCATTCATCCACACAAAACGAATCTCGACATGTCCGAGAGTTTAATAACGAATAATCATGGTAAAATTAAATAGCAATTAATTAAACGAATAATTAACAATTAATTTAAACCATGATAGTCGGAATCCCTGCAAGGTAGAACACAATTGAACACATACATGAACACGAAACCAAACGCTCTGATACCAATTGCTGGAATTCGATATCCCGGGTTATCAAAAATTCCGGAAACCGACAACCCGACCGAAATCCCGTCGCCGGAAACCCGTGAACCACCGGACGGAACCGGGCTCGACCCGAGCATCGCCGCGGGATGAACCCGCGGCCGAAACCCTAGCCGAGCCCCCGCCGGGGCTCGCGATCGTGCGCCGATCGCTGGGGCTGCTCCGGCAGCCCCGGGCGGTGAGTCCGGCGACTCACCGCCACCACCGACAGGAGGGGGGACCACCAGCCGCGGCGCGAAGCCGCGACGGTCCCCGGCGATCGAACTAGGGTTCGATCGCCCCAGCCGCGGCGTCCAGCCGCGGCCTTCCTTCGATGCGCGCCGGCGGTCGAAGCCCTAGGGCTCGACCGCCACCCCTTGGCTCCAAGCCGAGGGTCCTCTCGATCCTTCGCCGGGGATCTAGAATCCCCGTCCCCCAAGATCCTTGTTATCCCGGATCGTTTGTTCATGTATGTATCACAATTTAATTGAACATAAAATCACACAAGGAGTTTTATGATCATACCTTTGATTCGTTGTACGGAGAAACGAAATCAAGTTGAAGACCTTTTGGATCTTCCCACGTATTCCTTGCACTCCGTTCGAACGTCGGGTGGGCGACGATCTATCGAACTCCTATGGATCTCCTTCAACTCTCTAGAATATCAAGTATGATAATCTTGTCTTATGATTTATGAAGGCCATGTAGTGCTTTTATAGGCTACGTAGGAGATCTAAAGGAGGTGGAATATTGGGCTTCCAATATTGAAGATTAAATTGAGCCCACTCCTCTTGGGTCGATCGATTGGGGTCGATCAAGGGGTTTGATCGATCCCCGGTCCTTCGTCCTCTTCGTCTTCTTCGTCACACGAGTTCTCCGGCGGTCGTCTCGGCATCGATCCAACGTAAATAAATTACAAGAAATAAATTTACAATTCCGGTATCGATTCTATACATGAAATCGACCCTATACACTTTCCGGAAAACATAGAACAATAATAATAAATCTAAATTCGGTCAACCCCCGAATTTTTACTATTACAAGCATTCATCCACACAAAACGAATCTCGACATGTCCGAGAGTTTAATAACGAATAATCATGGTAAAATTAAATAGCAATTAATTAAACGAATAATTAACAATTAATTTAAACCATGATAGTCGGAATCCCTGCAAGGTAGAACACAATTGAACACATACATGAACACGAAACCAAACGCTCTGATACCAATTGCTGGAATTCGATATCCCGGGTTATCAAAAATTGCGGAAACCGACAACCCGACCGAAATCCCGTCGCCGGAAACCCGTGAACCACCGGACGGAACCGGGCTCGACCCGAGCATCGCCGCGGGATGAACCCGCGGCCGAAACCCTAGCCGAGCCCCCGCCGGGGCTCGCAATCGTGCGCCGATCGCTGGGGCTGCTCCGTCAGCCCCGGGCGGTGAGTCCGGCGACTCACCGCCACCACCGACAGGAGGGGGGACCACCAGCCGCGGCGCGAAGCCGCGACGGTCCCCGGCGATCGAACTAGGGTTCGATCGCCCCAGCCGCGGCGTCCAGCCGCAGCCTTCCTTCGATGCCCGCCGGCGGTCGAAGCCCTAGGGCTCGACCGCCACCCCTTGGCTCCAAGCCGAGGGTCCTCTCGATCCTTCGCCGGGGATCTAGAATCCCCGTCCCCGAAGATCCTTGTTATCCCGGATCATTTGTTCATGTATGTATCACAATTTAATTGAACATAAAATCACACAAGGAGTTTTATGATCATACCTTTGATTCGTTGTGCGGAGAAACGAAATCAAGTTGAAGACCTTTTGGATCTTCCCACGTATTCCTTGCACTCCGTTCGAACGTCGGGTGGGCGACGATCTATCGAACTCCTATGGATCTCCTTCAACTCTCTAGAATATCAAGTATGATAATCTTGTCTTATGATTTATGAAGGCCATGTAGTGCTTTTATAGGCTACGTAGGAGATCTAAAGGAGGTGGAATATTGGGCTTCCAATATTGAAGATTAAATTGAGCCCACTGCTCAAGTCCATTAATCCTTATCAATATTAATTAATTTATTTTCCACTATATAAATTAATTGCACTCCCAATATTAAACCATATTATATCAAATAATATTTCTCCGGTAGTATTATTTATTCCGTGTATTTAAGATTTAAATATCCATGAATAAAATTAATTTATTGCTAATTAATTTATTCATCTCTTTAATCCGAGACTAGTACCATTCAACCTTAATTATTGTGCGGAACGAATCCACTCATGAGGTTTACACAATAATTCCTTATGAACTCATCTCGGGGATATTATCAACCCTTCCGGGATACACTGTCCGGTCAATCATTCACGGCATGTCATATATGAAATATAGTGACCCAACTTAACCGGTAATTAACCCAATAATTAAATCGGTTAATTCCTTTGGTAAATCAAAGTCACTTATATTAAATATACACACCCGCAATAATATCGGGGATTAAGAATAAAATACACTGAGACTCGAATCGATTATCGCCGGCAATCCTTATCGATGAATCTCAACGATCCGCTCAATACACCAAGTGTACAAGTGTGATAAAATAATTAAGACAAATTATTTTCTCTCTCACACAACGACTATACCGATGGATTGGTCCGGGTCCATCTAGGTCGTGAGCCACTGTTTGATTAAATACGAGTAACCGATAGTATGATCTTCTGTGTGGGCCCGACACACCATACTAACTACAACGTATAAAATCTAGGACTATGATTTGCATATATTTAATTAATAATAATTAAAAGCAAATGATTGTTTATTAATTTAATAGATTAAATGCTATGACCGGGAGTTTACCGTTACTTAAATCTAGACATTAAGTACACAACTCCAACATAAATAGGGTTCCTAACAAAAGGAACAAGGTTACTCCCTATGAACTTTGGTACAAAAAGAAGCCTAACCTTAATTACCTAAAGGTTTGGGGCTGTCGGGCTGTCGTAAGACTACCGGATCCCAAAAGGAAAAATTTGGGAGAAAGAGGCATTGATTGCATCTTTGTTGGATATGCTGTGCATTCAAAGGCATATCGATTCTATGTGATTGAACCAAATGATTCAGTTGCAATTCATTCAATCATAGAATCGAGGGACGCCATATTTGATGAAACTCGATTTTCATCAATGATTAGGCCCAAGGATCTGGTGCCTAAGGTGGCTGAAAGTTCGGATTTAACCTTGCCTCAGCCTGAGTCGCTTGAACCTCGTCGAGGCACGAGGATAAGGACTAAGAAATCGTTCGGTCCCGATTTCCAGACCTTTCTGGTTGAAGGATCAAGTGACGAAGTTGGCTTCCAATACTCGTATTGCTATCATGTTGATGATGAGCCTAAAACTTACGAGGAAGTCATGAAATCGCAAGATGTTGCATTTTGGAAAGAAGCCATCAATGATGAGATGGATTCCATTATGGGAAACAACACTTGGGTGCTTGCTGATTTACCTAACGGTTGTAAACCATTAGGATGCAAGTGGATCTTCAAGAAGAAGATGAAGGTCGATGGTTCAATCAACAAATATAAAGCCCGATTGGTTATTCAAGGCTTTAGGCAAAAGGAAGGCATTGATTATTTCGATACTTATGCCCCTGTTGCGAGAATAACTACGATTAGATTATTGATAGCCTTGGCTGCAATAAATAATCTAGTGATCCATCAAATGGATGTAAAAACGGCATTCCTTAATGGTGAGTTAGAGGAAGAGATTTACATGAAACAACCCGAAGGGTTCGTTATGCCTGGTAATGAGCATAAAGTATGTAAACTCGTCAAATCCTTGTATGGATTGAAACAAGCACCTAAGCAGTGGCATAAAAAATTTGATGAAGTATTCTTGTCGAATGGATTTAAATTAAATCAATCGAACAAGTGTGTTTATAGGAAATTCGATGACTTTGGTAAAGGAGTCATCATTTGTCTATATGTTGATGATATGCTTATCTTTGGTACTGACCAAAGACAAGTGGACCTTACTAAGGCATTTCTATCATCAAGCTTTGACATGAAGGATATGGGGGAGGCGGATGTGATTTTGGGAATAAAAATCAAATGTGAGAACAATGCTATTAATTTAACACAATCTCATTACATTGAGAAAGTGTTGAAGAAATTTCATTGCGATGACTATTCTCCAGTTAGCACTCCTTATGATCCAAATGTGAAACTTATGCCTAATACGGGTATTGCGGTGTCCCAGCTGGAATACTCCAAGGTAATCGGATGTCTTATGTATGCTATGACTAGCACAAGACCGGACATTGCATTTGCAGTGGGCAAACTAAGTAGATACACAAGTAATCCTAGCACGCATCATTGGCAGGCTGTTAGGCGTGTATTGAAATACTTAAAGGGAACCAAAGACCTTGGTTTGACGTATGTCGGATATCCTTTGGTACTAGAAGGGTATTCTGATGCGAGTTGGATAACCAATATAGAGGATCATTCCTCTACTACTGGTTGGGTTTTCTTACTCGGAGGCGGTGCTATAAGTTGGGCTTCAAAGAAGCAAACTTGTATTACGAGTTCCACTATGGAATCGGAATTTATAGCACTTGCGGCGTTTTCTATTCATTGTGACAGTGCAACCACTTTGGCTAAGGCATACAGTCAAGTATACAATGGCAAGTCAAGGCACTTGGGCGTTAGACATAGCGCGATCCGTGAGCTGATCACTCATGGAGTAATCTCAATAGATTTTGTGAGATCTCAACATAATCTCGCTGATCATTTGACCAAGGGATTAGCGAGGGACTTGGTAGCAAAGTCGGTAACTGGGATGGGTCTTAAGCCTCTCTGAATCTTCAAATATAGGATACCAAATTCATTTCTAATTACATTAGAACCAGAATTCAATTGGGATGCCTATATTTGAGATTGAAACACATGGAAATTATCCCAAAGGTATGTGTTTGAACCTGCATGTTAAGGTTGAATTTAATTCTTAATGAGTCTTTTGACAAAGTGCATTGTGCAGGTGCACGAAGAAGAGATTCACCTATGTGAGTGGGAAGTGTGGCAACTTCAAGAGTCGTGGCTAAGCTCTATATACGCTCATGAATGGATAGGGACACAAGGCCTATTTTGTGTCGGTTTTCCTTATGGAATTGTAATAAACTTGTGTGTGTTTTGTCTTCATGTATTCAGATGGGTTGAACGGTTCAATCTTTAAGACACCGTGATTCTCGAATATTTGTAAAGTATAATTCACTAAGATGAAAATTCAATCTTCAAGACATTTTCATTTTATACACTAGTTTGGTTTTATTTGTTGAATTTGTATGATTCAATGATTACACTTAAATGGGGGAGGAATGTTGATGATTTAAGTGAAATCATTGTCCGTTTAATGTGATTGGAATCATTCAAGGCTTTGGATTAATCCTAGTCAATAGAATATGAATTTGGAGAAGTGTGGAGTACACGTTCATATAAAATTGATACGGATTAATACTTTGAATAAGCATGTTGATGCATGTCGAGTTTAATCTCGTGGTTGCATGGTTTGCATGGCTAAGTAATGATTTAATATCATATATTGTATGCAAATTCGAAATTGCATGAATAGCCATGCAAAACAACATGAATAGGTGCTTAGTGAAAGGGTGTGTTCACTAAAAGGTACCTATTCAACTAAAGGGTGCTTATGTTCAAAGGAAGGGGTGTCTAAAACCTATAAAAGGGAGTGGAATTCATTTTCTGAACACACACAATATCTCCTACGAAATTGAAAGCTTTGAAGCAACAAATAATACATAAAGTTTCATAAGTTGCTCGTGTTCTAAGCCTAAGACTCGAGTGTCGTTATTGTCTTATCCTGCGAGGGATTTCGTGATACCCAGACTTATAGGGTCGAAATACTCTTTAAGGAAAGCGTGCTACGCGATTCAATAAATATCCAAACCTCTCTTCTTTCAGTAAACACCCGAATAATACAACAAAAAGTAAAGTACAACGTCGTTGATAAATTATTTTAAAAATAATTAAAATATAAAAAATTACTATTATATTGTTCATTATATAATTATTATACGGTTTTATATATAAATAGAGGATAATATTTAAGTGTATTAGACCACACCTTAATATCATGAACACTCATTTGCATCTAAGGATCATTATTTAATTTTTAAATTTAATGGTGATAAATAGAAGTAAAGTATCATACATAAATGCACTACAGAACTGCCCTATATATATTATCTTATTTACTTGAAATTATTAATTTTAATTATTTTTTATTTTACATTTTTTTTAAAGATTATTAAATAAATTAAATAGAGTTGAATAAATTTAATTTGAATAAAATAAACAAAAAATATGTTTAAATATTAGTATATGAGTGTACACACAAAAGATATTTAAACTCTACTGTCATTTGAATCTATAATGTTATAACTCAGGTTGTTTGTATATATATATAACTCAGATTATTTATATATACACTGTAAAATAAACAAAAATTGTATAAATATTATGACATTCCTTTGATATATTCTCCGACTCAGATTGAATATTAATTAGTCAAAGGAATGAAAATGGAAGCCCCATCTGAGTAATATATATTAAAAATAATTGTGGGTGGGGTATATTTGTCTCTTTCAGATGGAGAATAATATCTGAGGTGCATGCGCAAGAGAAGGAACAAATTAATTTACTACAGTAGTATATTTATTTTATTTGTTGCATGAGTGTAAGCTAAGCATGAAAACCCTAAAAGTGAAGTCGGTTCCCTTTGTATCATTATACATAGTGTAGTGTATATTATTATAACATGAAGTTAGCATATATAAGTCTACATATTGCCTAACTTATGTGATGAATATATATATAATGTGTTTGATCGATCGACTGCTGGCGCAATCAATCGATCCTTGAATTCAATTTATATTTTTTATTTTTTTGCGTAATCAATTTTGTTCAGCTTGCACGTTCACGTCACGTGTTTTGGGGAGATTAAGAAGGCGATGTTGGTGAGGTTCAATCTGAAGACGGATTTACTCATTCAGAGTTGGTAAACGACGATCTCAGATTGAGCCACGCCAATATCACTTCCCATCTCGTTTCCCATTGCAGATCCACGTATACTCCTCTATTTTTCGATCATCATCTATGTCTAAGGTTGTCTTTTTATTAAAAAAATGGTCATCACAAGTTCTTGATGTCAATCAAGTTTACCAGTAATGTTCGTGTTCTTCTAGTATACCGTCGAGATAATTAACTAACCAATACTGGGGTCAAAATACTTCATGTTGTTTATGACTCGAATCGGAACGCAAAAGAGGTCAAAATCGCCGAAGGAAGTTTCGGCGGGCGCCGGAGAGGTTTCGGCGACCGCCGGAAAAGAAGAATCGGGACTGCACGTTTTCGGGGGTTTCAGCGCCCGTCGAATGAGATTCGGCGCCCGCCGAATGTATTCCGAGACCGCCAAATGAAAATGGCGGTCGCCGTTTTTCTAGTAGCGGGATTTTTCTGTGCGCGGCTGGGATTTTTGCGTGGCTTTTTGCACTGAGATTTTTGCGTGGGTTTATTTAATTAGGGAATTAGAATTATATGAATTATAATTCTATTCCTTTTTAATTTAAGAGTTATAAATTAGGAAAATGATTTATTCCTAATTTTAATTGTTACCAATTTGATAGGTTTGCTACACCTATAAATTGAGGTTCTCCGGTAGGCGAAAATCATAGAGTGCAATAGAGTACAATAGAGTGAATTATTGTAAGCCTCACCGATGTAGTGGATTTTTCTTTCTTCCCGTGGTTTTTTCCCGTGTTTTGGGTTTCCACGATTTTTCTTTCTTCCCGTGGTTTTTTCCCGTGTTTTGGGTTTCCACGTAAATTGTGTGTTCGATCTTTTCGTTTATCTTTTTCTTCGCATCTCATATATATTTCGAGAATCGTGAGTGATTTAGTTTCAATATCGCAACAAGTGGTGTCACAGCATCGTAAAAGAACACAACAAGTGGTATCAGAGCGAGGTTACGATCTTGTGACCTGTTATCAAGAGCATTCGTGGGGATCCCGGACGGGGAATCCATACAAGGCGGGCGTTGCGGATATTGGTGTTTCTAGATCCAGGTGGAGCTCGAGAATATTTTGGGAGATGGCGACGATGGTTGATATTCGGTGTTAGATCGGAACACGTGGTTCTCTTCATGGCGATTCAAGGTGGAGTTGGTTCAGTGGTTCTAACCAACATGGATCTTGATGATGCGTTGCTGAGGCATGGACGATGTCAAGCGCGATGGAGCCATAAGAGAAGGTATGGAAGAATAGAAAGGTGAGGTGTAATTTCACTCTATCCCTCCGGTGATTGTTTCATGCGGTCGTGGTTTTGCGATCGAGGGAGACGATGAAGGAGGTTTTGAGTAGTGAAAACCCGGGGGAATGTCTTGGTGTCCAGGATTGGGCAAAGATGAAGAACTTCCAGGGGGTTTGTCATTACTGCAAGAAAAGAGGGGAGTGGTGAAAATCTAGGTGAATTTCTTAATGGCCAAGGTGGAGCATGGAAGAAATTCTAGGGGGTTTGTCACTACTGCAAGGAAGAAGGCCACGTGAAGGGGGACTGTCAGGCCCTGAAGAATCGGAGAAAGAAATCGAAGGTGGCCGATTCCGGAGAAGGAGGTTTCATCGATGGGGAACTCCTGGTTGTCTCTGATTTGGGGAACGAGTGAGGGGTGGATCTTGGATTCTAGATGTTCGATGGTGTCGTTGGATCGGTGGTCATGGGGCATGACACATCGTGTGAGATACGCGGCACGGGAACTGTGAGAATCAAGATGGTCGATGGGCATATTCGAACCCTCGGTACTGCAAGGTACGTTCCGGTCCTGAATGGTAATCTTATCTCTCTCAGGCCTTAGATCCGAATGGGTACCAACTTCGGTAAAGGTGGAGTGTTGAATGTAAGTCGGGGCGACTTATTTTGCGAGGCGAGAGAAAGATTTGGTGGATTGTATGAGCTATGCGGCAACACAATTACCAAGTGGACAACTGCCTCTGTCCAAGGAAGTCATTCGCTGGAAGGTGAGTCGGGTTCACGTTTTTAAAAGTCACGCGCATGTGTGTTGGTGTCGGGGACACTGGGAATACTAACCCGAATAGTATTCAAATTTGGAGAATCGAGCCTAGGCGTACTATGGATAGCACTGGAGTATTGGCGAATGCAAGTGGTGCTGATAGTAGTGGGAAGGCGAGATTTGAGAATGGAGATTGCGTGGAGGTCATAGAGCTTGGTGGTACCCAATTGATGATCGGTGCATCTTCGCATTCTTCAACTAAGTTTGGTGCGGTTCAAACTTAGGTTGCTCATGTTTGGAGTCGCGGGGATTCTCGTCAAGGTGGAGATTTGTTGTTTATGACTCGAATCGGAACGCAAAAGAGGTCAAAATCGCCGAAGGAGGTTTCGGCGGGCGCCGGAAAGGTTTCGGCGACCGCTGGAAAGGTTTTGGCGACCGCCGGAAAAGCGGGACTGCACGTTTTCGGGGGTTTCAGCGCCCGTCGAATGAGATTCGGCGCCCGCCGAATGTATTCCGCGACCGCCAAATGAAAATGGCGATCGCCGTTTTCCCAGTAGCGGGATTTTTCTGTGCGCGCGATTGCGCAGGGATTTTTGCGTGGCTTTTTGCACTGGGATTTTTGCGTGGGTTTATTCAATTAGGGAATTAGAATTATATGAATTATAATTCTATTCCTTAATTATTTAGGAGTTATAAATTAGGAAAAGGATTTATTCCTAATTTTAATTGTTACCAATTTGATAGGTTTGCTACACCTATAAATTGAGGTTCTCCGGTAGGCGAAAATCATAGAGTGCAATAGAGTACAATAGAGTGGATTATTGTAAGCCTCACCGATGTAGTGGATTTTGTTGGAAAAATTGGAATAAAATAATTGGTTTGACCAATATTTTGAAGGTACCGGTATACCGATCCGATCGATATACCGTGTGTGCGGAAGCGTGTAAAGCAATAGATCTACTATGCCATGATCTTAGTGCACACTTAATGTGTATAAGAACACATATAAACATATATATATACACATCCAATATATATATATAAGGTTCAACGATTACTTACTTTTGGTGACGAAGTGATTCGTTGATGTGGTTGAGGTGGTGTTGAGTCGATTGAACCACCTCAAATGAATCAGCCTCTCGAAGCTCTCCTTGTGAATGACCTCGTCACTCCTTTAGATCGTCCGGATGTGGAAGCCGCACAAAAGGCCCGGCCTCTACGTGTTGCACACGAACCCGGATGATAAACACCTTGCTTGTTTGAAGTGGTTCTCCAAGAACACTCTCTCTTCTCACTCTTTCTTGTGAATTTCGTGGCTGATGATGATGGTGTTAGAATGAGACATGAAAATCTGATTTTCATGCTCATTATACCCTTTTACTTCACATGTAACCCCCACCATAATGTGTGTGTCATAACCACACATAATGGGGTGTTATGGTGAAGTTCAAAGGTCACCTCCACATAATCATGTCAAATCATGATATGTGGTCCCATTGGCTTGTGTGGCATGCCATGTCACACTATGTGACATGCATTACATGCAAGCCATGCATCCCATGCATGTGAAAACCCACGTAAATATTGATTCTAAATCAATATATTTATTAAGCAATGTATATCAATATCGAGCTCGTGTGTGACCCTGTAGGCATGATTTTGTCGATCAATATTATATTGTTCCCAACAATTAATATTATCAAATAATCATTTAACATCCATAGACGACCTTATGACTTTATCGATTGCACACGTAGGATCGAAGGACATATCCCAACAATCTCCCACTTGGCCTTCAGAGCCAGTGTGCTGTCAATTTCCTGTTGTCACTTTATGTCTAAATTTGAACTTGAGGCAAGACTCGAGTCATCCTCAATCGGTTCAAACCTTTCTTGGACTTTGAGACAGACTGTAAAACCAGATTTATCACTATGATACGAATCTGGACGTGGCCACGTATTTTCCACAGTCTCGACTCTCCAAGTGGCCTGTAAGACATGTATCCCATTATAAAATGGAGGACAATCCCATCTTGTCAATCCAAGCTCTCCCACTTGCTTCCTGATATACCCAATAACAAGTTTTATAACCTCCTTTTACGAAAGGCGTTTACTTGTATCAAAGTACACCATTTCACAATGGAATCACTCTGGACTACTCAGGTCAGAGGAAATTGCTCGACAGTCAATGAAATAGTATTATGACTCGAAATCTTAAATACTATTCCAGTCGGGTCTGTTCGATCATTAGCTCCCAGCTAATATCTATGTAATTGTACTTGATGTCCCACATCACTAGCCCATGAAGCGGCGTTATAGTACACATTACAATCTAGTTCTTTGTATTATTGGTTTGTCCGTACTCGATTATACGAACCAGGAACAGCTATATGATTCAAGTATATCAGTTCAACCATTGGGACTTCATTATGCGGTAAGTCGACCTCATAACCCAATTGATATAACTTAATCATTTGGACAATTCATATAAATTAAACCATATTTATATGAAGAATTATGTATTATACATATGAGTGAATGTTTACCAATTCTCCAAAAGTATCTAATACAGTAATAGAAATCACAACCCATCTCTAAGATGTCTGATCTCTATTGCAGTCGTGAAAGCCTCAAGCTTAAACTGCTGGAGAGGTTTTATAAAATGGGTTTGCAACAATTCCAAGAGTTGCAACTTTATTATCTCGATGTCTCCACAAAATCATCTCCTAGATTAATGTGGAACTTCCTGAGCACTAGTTTTAGATTTGTGGTGCTCCCTAGGCTCATTGGCTTGCGCGATAGCTCTACTATAAATAGAGAACTTATCGGATGGGCCGAGCTAGTTACGCCACCTAGTTCATCGAAAAACTTTCAAATCCGAACTGCCAACATCACTGCATCCAATGCAGTGCTGTACTCATCTTCTGTAGTTTTATCAGCTATTGCATTGCATGGAACTATTCCAGCAAATTTCACCTCTATCTAGACAAAAGATATAACCAGATTAAAAATCGGAAATTATCTTAGCCCGTTATGAATTTTGCATCAAAATAGCTTGTTAACATCAACTCTTTTTGTCTTCTAAAGACAACAAAATATTCTTTTGTCCATCTAAGGTACATAGGAATATTCCTGGTCGCAGTCTAACGCGCCTCACCTGGGTTTCCTTGAAACTAACACATCATGTTCAAAGCATACGATACGTCTGGTCATGTACATATCATGGCGTACATTATAGACCCTATTGCCGAAGCATAAGGAATGTTTTCCATCCTCCTTTGCTCATCAATCCCTGTAGGGCCTTGAATCTTGCTAAGAGATGTGCCATGAGTAATTGGAATGAGACCCTTTTTGGCGTCTTTCATTCTGAACTTATCAAGCACCTTTTCAAAATAGGTCGCTTTACTAAGTCCAAACATCCTTTTCGATCTGTTCCGACAGATCTTGATGCCCAATATGTACTGTGCTTCTCCAAGATCCTTCATTGAAAAACAATTTCCAAGCCATTCTTTAATAGAATTAAGCATAGAAACATTGTTTCCAATAAGGAGTATGTCATCGACATACAACACAATGAATACAACGTAACTCCCACTGACCTTCTTGTAAACACAAGAGTCTTCCATGTTCTTTTGAAATCCAAACTCTTGTATGGATTCATCGAACCGAAGATTCCAGCTCCGAGATGCTTGCTTTAATCCATAGATGGATCTATTAAGCTTGCATACTCTCTCAGCCTGATTAGGATCGATAAAACCCTCTGGTTGTGTCATAAACACATCCTCTTCTAGAATCCTATTCAAGAAGGCGGTTTTAACATCCATTTTCCATATCTCATAATCATAATGAGCTACAATGGCTAAGAGAATCCGAATGGATTTAATCATAGCAACTGGTGAAAAAGTTTCATTATAATCCACCCCGTGAATTTGATTAACTCCTTTTGCCACCAACTTTGCATTGAAAACACTATGTTTTCCATTCATGTCTGTTTTATTTTGTAAATCCATTTGCATCCAATGGGCCTAGCCCATTTAGGCAAATCGACCAAGTTCCAAACTTGAGTTTCAGACATTGATTCCATTTTCGGATTTCATGGCACTCTGCCATTTCTCGGAATTTGGACTCGTCACAGCTTGGATATAGGTCGAAGGTTCATTACTTTCTAAAAGCATGACTTCATAGTTCTCATTTGTCAGAATACCTAAGTATCTGTCAGGTTGAGTTCTAATCCTTCCGGACCTTCGAGGGTTAGGTGTGTTTTCCAAAACCACTGGAGCACTCTCGACTTGTTCTTGAGTGTCCATCTCAGTTTGATCTTCTTGAACCTCGTTCAATTCAACTGAGCTCCCACTTACTTTCTTGGAAAGATATTCCTTTTCAAGAAATACACCATCTCGAGCAACAAAGACTTTGTTCTCAGATTGGTTGTAAAAGTGGTACCATCGTGTTTCTTTTGGATAACCCACAAAGAAACATTTATCCGATTTGGGTTCAAGCTTTGTAGAGATATTTCTCTTCACATAAACTTCACATCCCCAAACCTTGATATAAGACAAGTTAGGGACCTTCCCTTTCCATACCTCGTATGGTGTCTTATCAACAGCTTTTGACGGTGTCCTATTCAGTGTATAAGTTGAAGTCTAGAATTGTGTGTTCCCAAAAGAGACCAGTAGTTCATTTATACCTCTCATCGAATGGTCGAACTATATCTAATATAGTTTGTTTTCTCTTTTCCGAAACATAACCTTCATGTGCTTGTGAACTGATAGGTTCCACATACATCAGTATGGATCATCCCTAATAAATCACTCACATGTTCTCCTTTCTCCAAGAAAGATGACATTGTTATCTTGTCCATCACACATCATCCACATGTATCAAATGATTCCAAGTCAAATAATTCTAGAATGCATTCTAAAAGAAGCTTCGTTACATATTTAGATGATGATTTGACCTAATCAACAATGTTATAGTTATGTCTCATTGAGACTTATTCGATTCGGCCTTTAGTGTTAATGTTATATATGATTTGTCAAGTTTAAAGTATACATAAACAATATAATAATCGTACCAAAACAAAGAATAATTCACAATTAAAATAGTTACCAAACTATTTAATAGTGAAAAACTAATCCATCAGTATCCAATACTGAACCAATATTCATTGTTTATTGAAGGTACGAAATTACATAGTTATAATACTAAAACAAGGCCCTAAGGCAAAACAACATCATATGATCATACGGCTAATGCAGCAACCTTCGCTCCATTTCTTGCCCGTAGATCGACATCTCTATTCACCAAACTTATACTTCTATGTAGTTCCTCCACATAAAAATGTGAGAACCACATTTGGCATCCAATACCCAAGATGTAGAATTTGTGAAGTTTAATGTCTATATCATTAATACTTGAAGATGAAGCAACCCCGTTCTTCACATCTTCTTTGAACTTTGGGCAAATTCAATTATTCCCAATAATTGAGTCTCATTCAAATTTCCCATTCAAAATTATCTCAATGTCAAAACGTGATAAATCGTAAGTGAAAAATCGAAGTTTTCTAACCAGCGATATTATCATGCAATTGAAGCCCTATCTCTCATAAAATATGAGGGAGCCAACCAGACAATCGATTCACGCCATCCAATGGCTCGAAAGTCTCTAATTTGTGTCATTGATGAACTTAAGTGTTTTGGATTAAATCACTCCCCGAGGTGTAAATAATCATAACCTTATAATCCATCATATGAAAGACAAATTAGGCATTTGTTTTGAAATTGAATAAAATATGAACTTTTATATGTTTGCAAGTAGTGTCCAACACTTTTGCAAAGACGCATTGAGATTCCCTAGGAACCCTAGTAGCCTTCTTGCCCCTGCTCTTTTGAATACCCTATCCCATATCATAAGAATTTCCCTCTTAGGGTCCTTCTCTATCGCCGGCTCAGCAGCCTTGAGCATCCCGTGGAGCTCACGAAGCGATTTCTTCAAACCATTCATATGGAAAATTTAGCCTAAAGGCATTATAACCATCATGAGATTGAAGTATGAAATCGGTTGCCAATTAATCATCATAGGAAAAATCTAGGCGGTCACTTGAAACAAATAATCCAATCATTTGTTGCACATGTGATTCCATAGATTTCCATTTTTCCAGCCTAGCTGAAGCGATGACCCTGGTCATACCGAACCGCTCAATCATAGTATGTTCCCCGAACATGCTATTGAGTTGTTCAATGATATCATAGGAATTGGTAATCTAACACATTCTCTTTGTATTCGTATTTGAGGACCATCCTCAAATTACGTTGTCAATCAAGAAAATTTGTGTTGTTCAATTTTTTTACAATCAAGAATTGAACCAAACTTGAATTGAGTTGATATTTAACATGATAAACTACAAAAGAAAGATAACTAAAGTATGTAAACATCCACAAAGCGGTAAACAAATAAGGTTGTCTATCAAAATTACTTATTTGTTACATTTTTTTCAATCGATATCTAATATCGTTGTTCCCTTAAACAAAACAATCCCAAGACCCTCATCTTGCGAATCCTTAAGCCGACTGAGTCCGCACTTAAGAAACTCCAAGATAGGTAGACATCCCATGTCAATGACATCTAATGTCACTCTCGGTCGATGAGAGTCCCATTCCATCTCATGTCTCGATAGCCACGCCTGTAGTGGATCTATCGATGAGAAAACCAAACTCACGTGTAAGGGTCTAACCCTTACTCCCACTTATCCCAAGATAACAAGTAGTACCCCGCTGAGGCGGACCTACCAACTTATGATCGAGGGCTTCATGAGTGTGACGTTTTGGACAAGACATTATACTCATTATTTTGGGAACTTGCATGCATAGGTTTGTTTATATGTAAGTTGAACATTTATAACATAAAACAACCTATAACTAGCAAAGCAAATAAATACGAAATCGAAAGGCCCCTAGAACCTCACAACTCTCAAACGAAAAGATTAAAAGCAACAAAATAGGCCTTGAACATCTTCTGGACTGGTCCTCGCCCGCCGTATCAGTTCCGTGCTCGCCGATTTAGGCCAACCATAGTCCGTACCCCAAAAACCACGAACGGCGCCCGCCGTTTTAAAATCGGCGGTCGCCGAACACCACTGGCGGTCGCCGTTTCCAAAACGGCGGTCGCCAAAAGGGTAAAGAATGGGGCTGACCTAAAAACATCCTTTCGGCGGTCGCCATTTCCAAAACGGCGCCCGCCAAATACATTCGGCGCCCGCCGGAGCACAAACGGCGCCCGCCGTTTTGCTCCAGCAGCCCGGTTTTCGCCCGTTTCGCTTCGTTTTGATTCGTTTCTTCTCGTTTTCGCCGGAGAGCCGAGATCCTCCATCGAACCATGGACCAAGTCCATCGCTTACAAGTAGTACAATACATATATAATAGAAAAACCTATCTATTACAAATGATTCCAAGGGACGCAGCCCTCAAAAGACTATGGCCAATCGAAACGTAAAAAACGACAATTTCATTCACCCGACCACTAACGGTGGCCGGCCTTACATCTAATCACATAATCACATTTAAACAAATAATCCAATTATGTTGATTAAACTTCTTGTGTCCAACACAAAAGTGTGCACGAGCCCTAGGCTCTGATACCAATTGAAGGTACCGGTATACCGATCCGATCGATATACCGTGTGTGCGGAAGCGTGTAAAGCAATAGATCTACTATGCCATGATCTTAGTGGACACTTAATGTGTATAAGAACACATATAAACATATATATATACACATCCAATATATATATATAAGGTTCAACGATTACTTACTTTTGGTGACGAAGTGATTCGTTGATGTCGTTGAGGTGGTGTTGAGTCGATTGAACCACCTCAAATGAATCAGCCTCTCGAAGCTCTCCTTGTGAATGACCTCGTCACTCCTTTAGATCGTCCGGATGTGGAAGCCGCACAAAAGGCCCGGCCTCTACGTGTTGCACACGAACCCGGATGATAAACACCTTGCTTGTTTGAAGTGGTTCTCCAAGAACACTCTCTCTTCTCACTCTTTCTTGTGAATTTCGTGGCTGATGATGATGGTGTTAGAATGAGACATGAAAATCTGATTTTCATGCTCATTATACCCTTTTACTTCACATGTAACCCCCACCATAATGTGTGTGTCATAACCACACATAATGGGGTGTTATGTTGAAGTTCAAAGGTCACCTCCACATAATCATGCCAAATCATGATATGTGGTCCCATTGGCTTGTGTGGCATGCCATGTCACACTATGTGACATGCATTACATGCAAGCCATGCATCCCATGCATGTGAAAACCCACGTAAATATTGATTCTAAATCAATATATTTATTAAGCAATGTATATCAATATCGAGCTCGTGTGTGACCCTGTAGGCATGATTTTATCGATCAATATTATATTGTTCCCAACAATTAATATTATCAAATAATCATTTAACATCCATAGACGACCTTATGACTTTATCGATTGCACACGTAGGATCGAAGGACATATCCCAACATATTTGACCGATTTTTTGTGGCTAAATATTAATTCACGTTGGAATTAATTTGTTGATAATTTTCTACGATGTTGCGTAGTTAATTATTGTATTTTATTTCGTCAAGATCCGATTTTTCGGTGAGTGAGAAATAAATAATGAATTAGCCAAGTGAAAAGCCATTATTGAATGAGAATTGTAAGGTCTCATCCCACATCAAAATGTGGTAGATAATGGGTTTGTGAGAACCATTATAAAAGGTCTTTGTATTAATTGTTGAGAATGTGAAAAGTCACAATCCCACATTGAATGTGGAGAGAAAATTAATACTTTCGTGGTGTTATATGAGGAGTAGTGAAATGTTTCAACTTTGATTAAGTCCATTGAATTGAATTTTATTCTTGGTCAATTGGAATATAATGATTTGGACTTGGGCCTCCGAGAATTTTCTTGGGCCTATAAAAGTTTAACAAAGTACAAATTTAATTTGTATTGGGCCTGTTAAATAATAACATGTTGGTTATTATGGCTTGGGCTTGCTAGCCTCTGGGCTGAGTAAATTAGTTGAAATATTTAATTGGGTTATGTTGTTGGGCTAGCCTAAATGGGTTGTAAGAAATTTGAATAGTCAGCCCAATATGGGTTGTACGGAATTTGAATAGTTGGCCCAAAGACTTGAAAAGTCATCATCATTTTATTTATATATTTAATAAAAATATATAAATAATTCCTCATAATTGATGTAACCTTTGAGTTGCATGTGACCTTTGAAATGTGACCTTTGAAATGCCTTGTGTCTTTTGATACTCCTCCATACGAGTATAAATAGAAGCATTTTAGTTGAGAAGAGAACATACAAACAAACAATTCATTACATACTTCATATCCCACATCTGAAATCTCTTCTCTCTAAGCTCATAACCATTCTAGTGTTAGAATATTGTGTTAACAATATTAGTTAGTTCCTTGCATTTGCATATGCTCGGTTCTCTCTCTTTCTCGTTCGACGGAGCTTCTAGCTGGTGTGCCTCAGACTAGAAGATGATTGAAAGTCGTTGTATCTTTGGGGACTAACGTCGCAAAACCGTAGCATACACGGGGCGTTTTAGTCTTGCGGATAGCGAAAGCGCCTCGACTACCCGCAACAAGTTTCTGTTCGAAGCCCGATAAAGGTTAATTTATTTAATTATTTTATTTAATTTTATTCCGGAATTGTAAAGATCAGTAGTACTGTTCTAGTCAAGATTTTATTTTATTTTATGTTTCGGATTTAGACATTTTGTACAAAAATAACCAACAACGCAAGACTAAAAATTCTTACTAAATGTCTACCTCCGGGACTGATGGGTCCGGTAAGGTATCTCAAAGATGGACCTTTGGTCATCTACGAGAATGAGATAGATGCTGAGAAACGTGTAACGTTTAAAGCATAAGAGCAAGGTTTTACCTTTGCCGGAATTTTGAACTATACGATGTGTATAGAGTATGACTTCGTCCAAAGCACTTTAGGTGTCTAAGGAGAAGAAATACAAGATTGTGGACGTTGGAACTAAAATGTTCATCGTCGGTATGTTCTTGAATTATTAAATGATCGTGACTAAGATCGTGATATTTTTAATTCCAAGAGTACCAATTGATCATGTATACATAGCCGGAGAAGGCATGTCGATCAGTGAATATTTCCAAATGGGTGTTGCATTTGAGAAATTAATTTTGTTCTGAAAATGAGATAATTTTTTCAAACGACGGTTCGTATTCACCGCAATTGAATGGTGTGGTCGAAGGGAAAAAAATAATATTTATTATTATTATTATTATATTAAACTCTGAAAGAGTTGATGAACGTCGTGTTGATTAATTATGAGTTATTTCAGAACATGTGGGGGAAGTTGTTTTGACAAGCTAACCTCGTATTGAAAAAATACCCACTAAAAATAAAATGAGAGGTGTTACGGAAAAATCGTAAACCGGCTTATAAATATTTTTAAAGTGTGGGGTGCTTGACTAAGGTGTATATTCCTGAATCAAAGCAAATGAAAATGTTTGTGTCTTCTGTGATAGCAAAGTTGCTATAGGAAGAGCACAAAGCATTATGTATAACGGTAATCTCGACATGTTCGTCGGAGATTTAACACCGTTAGACAATTGATCTCAAAATGGAGTAATTTTCTTAGAATGTGTGAAATCTAAGAAAAATAAAATAAAATTGATTGATCCTTTGACGAAAGGAATTGACAGAGATCAATTGAGTATGTGCTAAAGGGATTGAGTTTTAAAACCACAATTTAATGAACGATCATAACGGTAACCCTACCATGATGAATGGAGATCCCAAGAACTTGGTTCAAAGGGAAAACTAAGTTATGAAAATTCAGTTGAGCACTTGAAAAATATATTTATATATTTTATATATTTATATATTTTCTGAACTCATCCCTAAGGGCAAATCAAGTGCTAAATCCTGATGTGTGGTAAAAGGTTAAGTTCTCGTGGAGACTTTTAATGAATCCCAACCGTTGAAAGGTGAAGTATGTCAGGATACTTTTGTGGATGGTCACCTATATAAATGTGAAGTGAGGGCCGCTTCAAATTTAAACATTTATGAATCCAAAGTGAGTCCATGGCCAAAACGGACACAACAATAGAACGGGAAATTGTTGGGGATTTATTGTGTAAATATCATTGACTCGTTGTACGTTGTGGGGGAATAGTTCAAGGCATCGCGTCCACTAGGCCTCCTATACATCCGATGATAATTTACTACGGGAGGTTCAAAGCCGCAAACTACCTTTCCTGAAGCAATAAATTCTCTTGAGAATCGAGCACTAGGTCTGCATAGATGGCATGCATTCATTTCCACTCATGTGGGGGATTGTTGGAAAAATTGGAATAAAATAATTGGTTTGACCAATATTTGACCGATTTTTTGTGGCTAAATATTAATTCACGTTGGAATTAATTTGTTGATAATTTTCTACGATGTTGCGTAGTTAATTATTGTATTTTATTTCGTCAAGATCCGATTTTTCGGTGAGTGAGAAATAAATAATGAATTAGCCAAGTGAAAAGGCATTATTGAATGAGAATTGTAAGGTCTCATCCCACATCAAAATGTGGTAGATAATGGGTTTGTGAGAACCATTATAAAAGGTTTTTGTATTAATTGTTGAGAATGTGAAAAGTCACAATCCCACATTGAATGTGGAGAGAAAATTAATACTTTCGTGGTGTTATATGAGGAGTAGTGAAATGTTTCAACTTTGATTAAGTCCATTGAATTGAAATTTATTCTTGGTCAATTGGAATATAATGATTTGGACTTGGGCCTCCGAGAATTTTCTTGGGCCTATAAAAGTTTAACAAAGTACAAATTTAATTTGTATTGGGCCTGTTAAATAATAACATGTTGGTTATTATGGCTTGGGCTTGCTAGCCTTTGGGCTGAGTAAATTAGTTGAAATATTTAATTGGGTTATGTTGTTGGGCTAGCCTAAATGGGTTGTAAGAAATTTGAATAGTCAGCCCAATATGGGTTGTACGGAATTTGAATAGTTGGCCCAAAGACTTGAAAAGTCATCATCATTTTATTTATATATTTAATAAAAATATATAAATAATTCCTCATAATTGATGTAACCTTTGAGTTGCATGTGACCTTTGAGTCTTCCCGTGGTTTTTTCCCGTGTTTTGGGTTTCCACGTAAATTGTGTGTTCGTTCTTTTCGTTTATCTTTTTCTTCGCATCTCATATATATTTCGAGAATCGTGAGTGATTTAGTTTCAATATTGCAACAAGTGGTGTCACAGCATCGTAAAAGAGCACAACACTTCACATTATAGAAGTTTCTGATGCAAGCAATTTATATAAATTCTGAATAAATATTTCGCTCAAATCATAGTGTTTCTCAAATAAATATTTTTATTTAAATTCAAACTCAAGTCCGGAGAAGACCAAATCAAAGGTTTATTACTCTAGTAATTGTAGATCATGATGTTTTGAAAAGGTTGGCAGAAAAAAAAAAAAAAAAAAAAGAGGTTTGTGTTTCACATATATAATTTTCTTAAAACAAGGTTCTTTCTTACAGTACAACGTTTATGCTGTTCTATGCAAACTGAGAAATTACTCGATAAATTTCACCGGAAGGAAACATTACTGAAGTGTATATGTATTATATTAAAACTAAAAGAAGAAGAAGTGCAAGCTGGATTGTGGATTGGCGCCTGTTCTTTGTTATTTTAATAAAAAAGCATTAAGTTGCTTGAGTTTTAATAATAAGCTGTTTAAATGTTTTTAGCACTTTTATTGGTGTACCACTTTTAGTAGAGTTGATGTAACAATATAATGTGCTTTTTCACTTCGTAATAGCAAGTGAAAAATAAAATTTTCTTTGACTTCTTTTCCCGCTCTTTATTTTTCCCTCTTTTGAGCTCTGTGTAAATCTCATCTATGGTGCTCTTCGTTTTTCCCTCTTTTAATTTGAGCTCCGTGTATATCTCATCTATGGTTTTTTTGGCGTGAATCTTCTTATCCCTCTTTTAATTTGAACTCTGTGTATATCTCATCTATGGTTTTTTCTGCGTGAATCTTCTTATTGTATCAAAGCATATATTTCTGACTGTATTTTCACCTGATTTTACTTTTCTTTTTCTTGATCAGTCTTCTTTGGTGTTTGATTGAAATTGTTGAGGATTCTCACAACAAGGTCCAACCAATCGAATAAATCCGATCAAATTAAACTTTCATAAACCACACAATGAGAATAACTCAAAACCGAACGAATATGATTTGACTCTCCAGCTCACAATCACTCAAGATATATGTGAACTCACAAGAATATAAAAGCACGGTAAACAACACACACAAGACAAGATTTTACGAGTTTCGGTATCGCGCTGCCTATGGCGAGACAACCTTTACCTACGTGCTCGGGGAGAGGGGTATTTCTTATTTATTAACGTAAACGGGATTACAATCACTCTTGATAATCCTGAGCCAACAAGACGTAAGCGATTATCGATCTAACCTCACGTCTAATAACAAGTATTAAAACCCTAATACTTTCGGCCGACTCTCATCGAACGACCGATGCCCCTGCCTCTCTCTCTGACGTCTCGCTGCTGAGCCTCGACGTGAATATATATAGGCTTCCTGGACGTCGCTTTATGGTAAGAATAGGTTACTTGTACTCCAAGGATTTCGTTGCCTTTTGAATCACCTCAATCGGATAAGTATGGAAAGAGATATTCAATTTTTGGTCTCTTACAAAAAATAGTAGACTCTGCCTAGATCCTGCCTCCTGCCAGGGAACCGGTTTCTGCCTTCGCACTGCGGCAGAGTTAATGCCTTCGCCCTGCCGCATGGACCTGCCTTACATAAAAATTTAGAATTTCGAACAAATTTTCACAAATCTCCACCTTGTTCAAACTTCGAAATACATGTCAGCGATCTTGCAGTAGTGATCAAGTACTGGTCATCCCAGCCGAGTCAAGAAATCAAGCAAATCCTTTGCAACCACCTTATTCACCAATCCATGATCCAACCTGACCATCCGACTCCAGTCCCATCATGATTTCAGATCACGCTGACCTTCATATGATCATACCCGATCATATTTCTCCTAGTATTGTCATTAGGCTTCAGCCTGCCATGCCCAATACTACGGCAGCTCCTGCCATAGGTACTGCCTTCCCAAATTCTTTAACTCCACCTTGTGGCTTCAAGAATTTGCATATGACATAAGTCATATAATCCGAAAGTAGATGTCACTCCACCTTCTCGCACCTCTAGCAACCTCCAGAGACGACTTCATCAAGTTAGCAACTCACAACCCTGCCTGTCGCAGCCTGAATCTTGTTGCCTAACCTGGCCCCCCTGTGGCAGCATGAGAATGCCTACCACAACCCTGCAGCATCACGAAAGTGCCTACTGCAGCCCCTGCGGCACCACGAAAGTGCCTGCCGCAGCCCCTGCACAATTTCAGCATTGTGAGGTTTTCCTCTTGGGACTTGATGCAAACATGCATCTCCGACATGTAATATGGAGCTCAAACCATTTTCATATCCCGTAAAGTTGATGTAGATCACCTTTCCCCACCTCCGGATAACACCAGAGCGTGAATCCTCCAAGTCAACAACTCACAGAACTGCCTGCCGCAGCCTGAGTCTTGCCGCTGCCCTTGAACCTTGCAATAGCATCGCAATGCCTACTGCAACCCCTTCACAATTCTCGGAAGCTTGTGAACAGTCCACGTGGGACCAGATGCCGATGCACGTCCCTACTGGTACTCCTTGCCGCAATTGCCCTTGCGTTATATGCTACAGTAGTCTCTATCGTAGTATCTGCATGCAGTCTCTACCATAGCCAATGCCTCTACCTCGAGAAGCATTATATCCTGTTGAAGTATCTCGATCGAGTCTAATCAACCCCATGCATCACATCACCATAACAAGAGTCTTAGCATAACCACTTCATCTTGTTATAACGGCAGAAGAACGTTTTCTCTGCCCCTGCCATGCCATATGGCAGACCCTGCCATGTTTGTACCCTACCACACTAACAACTGAATGCTTTGTGCTTTCCGGAAGTTACACCACACGGCTACCTGTAGAGTTCGTGCAGTAGTACCTACTGCTGTTGTGGTTACCACTTGTGTGTACAACGGTTGTTCCTACTTAACCAAGCCTTTCCAAGAAGACTCTTGGCCTCTAAGCTTGAACAAGCATTACTAAGAAGAGGTCCATCGTCTATGCTTAAAACAAAGTGAATCATCACTTATCTATAAGCAACGAACAACTTGACACCAAATCCACCTTCAAATATCATTGCCTTGACTACAAAAATCCTTATTGATTTTCTAGTATCAAGACTACAAAAATCAACATCCCCACATCCAATTCGAGCATCATCCCTGACCTCAATCTTCTTGGACGTGAAACTGTAACGCCCCGGTTTTTATAACATTAAAAATAATATTTTATTTTAAAATTAAAATAATTTTCGTCACAAGGGCGCTACTCAAATACTATTAAACGTAAATGTAGGAAAATTACTTAATTAAAAATATAAATTTCAGCGGAAATATAAAAGAAATATTTAAACTTGTATCAAATCATTTCATCTCCATGTTCCACGTCTCGTCCGATCATCTCGTTCATGCCTGGGGTAAAAACATGTTGAATTTGGAGTGAGCTCAACAGACTCAATAGAAGTAACTTACCTCAATGTTATGATCACATTATAATTACGCAGCATATATTCATACACATATATTCATACACATAAATTCACATACATATACATATGCATCACTTTAATTATGTCTTAATTTACATTTTAATTTATTAATTGCTTTATACCCATGACCGTCGTCATGCCTCCTCCCAAAGACCGTCGTCAATGAGCCTCTATCCGAAGACTGAAGTCAAACAGATTTAATGAAAGTTAATGTCCTCCTCCTGAACGTAACCTCATATGTAATTTTCATTTATTACCCCATGACCGTCGTCATGGCCTCATCTCAAAGACCGTCGTTAGTGAGTCTCTATCCGAAGACCGAAGTCTAACGGACATATTATAAAACACGGCATGTCAACCACGATGCCTCCTCCTGACACTGACCCTTCTGGGTCACAGGTTTTATAATATAAATTTTGACCCATGCGAGTATACCTCGGTGCCTCCTCCTGACACTGACCCTTTAGGGTCACAAGTCCATAATTTCATAACGTTCTCCTCTTGAACGTAATTTTCATATGCATTTCATTATCATTCATGTATAATCATACTTAACATATAGTTCACACACATAATTTCATAATCATTTACATAATATAAACACGCATACCAATGTCACATACAATTTAATCGACATTGAAATCATAAACACATTAACACATAAACATAAACTAGCCCATTTAATTCACATGCATAGATATATACACATAACGATAATATAAACCATAAAAGAGAGGTAAGAAACTCCTACTTGTTGCGATGTGTGTGTTTCTTTCTTGTAACTCCTATGTTCAAAGACCTCTACTAAACTCGCAAGTCAAACCTCAAGTTCCGTACGCTCGATCTCTTTTCCCTCAATTTACTTTTGTATTTGATTGAACAAAAGAGATCCAAAATCAGCGGCAGGAGCAATCTAGCGGGAGACGGCGAGACAGGGCTCCGATGGAAGACCAGCGACGGAGTTCGGCGTGAACACTCCCGCGACTTCGATCTTCGTCTTCTCTTGCGCGGGTTGTGCGAAATGGTTGCGTTGATAACTTCGTAGGTTTTCGGCCGTGAGAAGAAAGGAAAGGCTCTGTGGTAAGGTTCGGTGTAGTGTCAACAAGATCTAGACGATAGGCTCGAGTCGGTGCCGGGCAGCGATTGGTTTTTCCAATTACGGGTTTTCGATTTATGGCTGCTTCTCTTATGTGATATCGATTTTTTCAATGGATGTGCCTCCCGAAATAAATAAATACTCCAGTTATTAGTATTAGTTAGTCGTAGTCAATCCAAGTTATTAGGAGAATTAGAGGGGTGTATTCGTTCAGGAGTCTATAGGATTTTAATGGTCTTTTAAAATCTTGGGGTATTCAATTCGGATTTTTAAAAGTCCAATAAAATCCGGAGGTATTTAATTGGGATTTTAAAAAGTCTTAAAAAATCTAGGAAATCTAGGTATTTTATAAATTTTTGAAATCTAGGAAAATCTATGAAAATCAATCGTAAAGTCAATCAAATAATCAGTCAAACTCTGGATAGAGTCTATGGATTTTACAAATCCATAGACTTTTTAAAATCAATTAAAATCCTACAAACTCCTAAACGAATACATCCTCCTTAGTTTTGATAATTTGACTCAATCTTACACGGTAATTAATTTAATTAGAATTAGTCAATGTACATTAAAATAAAATTATTAACTTACATTAAATATTTAATTGATTCATTCTATTTAATTTACTTACATTAAATATTAAATATTAAATAATTTATAATTATTAATTTAGTTACATTTAAATGATTTATTTAGTATTTATTTAAAAATATTATTATTATTATTATTATTATTATTATAATAATAACTATTATTACTATTATTATTTAATTCTAAATCTTTTTTATCGTTATTAAATGTATTAAATTTGTCTTATAAAGATTCACAAAAATTAAATTATTTATGAATTCAAAATCTTCCTATTCAAATAATTATTTAAATTATTAAATTAATTGATTTATTTTCATTAATATACTGGTATTACAATACTACCCTCCTTCAACAAATTTCGTCCTCGAAATTTAGAAAATTGCATTCGTTTATGTCATTATGAACCATGCAGTACATTCAAGGACGCCTTACGGTTCGTAATTAATTTCTTTGTGATCTTTTCCTTCGGGGTGCATCTCTCTTTGAGTTTAGTTGTGGGCACTTGTGAGAGAAATGTCCCGTTTGATGACACTTGAAACACTTGTCCTGTCTTGCAAAGCAATTTCCAAAATGGTATTTTCCGCTGAGGGCATCGAGGTTTACGAGTTTGATTATAAACCCGCCTATCTTCCTCAATTTTAGGCATCTTGTCTTGAATTGGCGTTTCGTCGACTCGTTTCCTTTTATCATTTCTGTAAGTGATTTTTAGTTTCAATTCTTCTATTCCCAAGCTCGCCTCCACGTCCTCAGCTCTCTTAACCATTTCTGCATATTCCAAATCACCCCGTGCGGCCATAATACCAGCTAATTGTGCCCTGAGTCCTCGTCTGAACCTTAGTGCCTTCTTCAAGTCAGTGTCTACCAAGTGTGGAGAGAACCGACACATCTCGTTGAATTTTGGCTCGTAAATGGTGACTGATTGACTGCCTTGTTGAAGGTTAAGAAACTCGGTGAAAGTCGTAGGAAGTGAAATAAACGCAGTGAAATGCGCTGCCTAGACAAGGCAGTGTTCTGCGACAGAACAGCGTATGCCGCAGCACGATGCCTTGTACAAAAATCGTTCATTTTACGTGATTTACTTGATTTAAGTATTTTACTTAGATTGATCAGATTGTTAATTTGATAAATTGAAGCGGAATTAATAAAAACAAATCACTCGAACGAACACACACACACGTACATAAAAGTAAATGACAAGGAATTAATCTTTGTATGTGTATTTAAATTATACACATACGAAACGACCTTACGGTCAGAAACATTATTAAAGAAACGAGTCTCTACAAAAGGAATACTCTTGGATTTACAAATGATTTTACCAAAGGCTATACACATGTATGCCTTCGTGTTAATCGTATCCGAAGAGTATGAACAATCAACAATAAAACCTAGCAGCTATTGTATTACACATATCCTTAGCTTTCGATCGTCAGCATAACAAAAGAACACTCCCAGAGATTAGAGGTACACGGCACGAAGAACTTCATGTTTGAAGTCTTCGGCTCAAAAGCTGATCGATCGATTTCTAGATGAAATGAAAGTGTATAAAGTGTTGTAATGTGTTCTGGATTGTTGAGAAATGCAACTGGGATCTTCCACTATTTATAGAAGGAGAGTCCCAACTGATTTCCTTGAATTGCTAGGTCAACAAGTCGGTTGAGATATTCTAGGGCAGGCTGTTTTGACCACTGCCGCAGGAATGCCTTCTGAAGTTCTTCTGGAATGCTCTGCCGTACTGCACTGCCTTCCATACTCTCTAGACTTCAGCAATCCTTTGCCCTACGCTCATGCTTCGCTCGATCTCTTGACTCAACGACTTGGTCCATGCCTTGCAGCGCTGCGGCATAACTCTGCCTTGCTGTGCTGCGGTAGAAAGCTTCTATGTTGATTGTTTTTTCAAGCACGTTCCAACTAACGAATCGTGCTAAATCAAATCACCAATTTGACAAGTGATTACAACAGTTCAAATTGTGAAGAGAGAAGAAAACAAATAAATATGTTAGCATAGCAACTTCTGCCTAGATCATTTAAGGCATTGGTATGCCCAAACATATTTATCCTTACAAAATCCCCCTTTTTATCTTTCTTCACAAAACCATGAGGCAGCGGCGCATAAGAGCACTCCCCCTCAATGAAATACATCTAACTTAGAAGTATATGAAATTTAACTTGAAAATCAACTAAGGCACAAAACTCCCCCTTAGTTAATACTTCCTAAGTAGAACAAAAATTTATTCAATGAATATCTAACTAAGAAAAACAAAAGTAAACTTAGTAAGCCTTAAAAATAACACACCAATTTTTAAAGGGAAATAACTACTTGAATAGAAATTGTTCAACAAAAATAAAAACATAAAGAACAAAGTGTTCAAAACCAAAATAAGCAGAAATAAAATAAATTGTTCAAAGCAAATAAAAACTAAACATCAAAAGAAGAAATAATATTTCTTCAAGGTCTTCAGAACTTCAATCCCTTAGAACTTCAATCATCGTGCTCAAGAGACGATCCACGCTCTTCACCATCAATCTCTGCTGCAGTGTCTGCGGCAGCCTTCTCTGTTGCGGCAGCATCCTTCTCTGCAGCTTCTTCAACTTCAACTTCCTTGATATCTTGATCAATGTGCTTTTTCAACATCTTCAGAACTGTGCTCTTTGGCACTTTGGCCTTTCGGCTACTGGCACTCCCCCTTTTTGGGAAGGAAAGCCCTCTTCTTCAAGAAAGAAGGTAATGGCATCAGTGATTGCCTTGGCCATATAGTCTTGCATGATGACAATATGATTTGCAGCACATTGTTCGGCAAATGCTTGAGCTCGAGCATGGATATTCGTCTACGGAGCTGAGGAACGGAGGGCATCAGTCCGCGCTTTTGGAGCTTTCTTTGGAGTTGGGACTGCGGAAGTGCCATGAAAACTTCTCCATGGAAGATCATTGGGATTGAAGATGCTCAACTTGTATGCTGTAGGCAGTAGTGTCTCAATATCAACATCGTTGTATGACAACCCTTGTGCCTTCATCATCTCCCAGATAAAAGAGGGGAATGCAAGGCTCTACGTCCGTGATGGAACTTCAGCCTGCGTAGCCATTTTGTAAAAAATGAGCTGCCCATGGTTCGCCTGACTTCCTGCACCAAGGTTAAAAAGAACCTCTGTCATCGTGGTGTGCACAAAGTGCATATTGGACGTGGGAGTCCAATTGCCACGAGCAATGGTAAATAGCAGATAGTAAAAAGAGGTTAGTTTGGAGGTAGGAATGTAAGCAGTGTCTGGTGTTTAGCCAATCAGGCGGCGAGCAATTGCGGCAGTGCTGGGTTCAGTGACTGCGGCAGGATATTCAATATCCGAGCGGTTAAGGAAATCAGTGATTGCGGCAGGGCTGAAAGTGAAAATCTTTTTCCGGAGATACACTTTGCCGTAGCCTTGAGAGCCATCATAACCAAAGCAGTGGCGCATTTTGCATAAATATCCCATATCAAATCCTCTTTGAGTAAGCCTTTTTCGCCTCCACGTCGATTCAGAATCCTACTTAGGCGCATGGATTGCGGCAGCAGTGGCATTACCCTTGTCCTTTTCGGCAGAAAGAGCTACTGCGGCGTCTCCACTGTGTGAGTTGTCCGTTTTTGATGCGGCAGCTTCCTTCCCTTTGCGGCCCTTCTTCGCAGTGGCTTCCAAATCAATTGGATTGGCCGAAGAAGTGGGTGGCAGCCTCTTGCCTTTTGCTGAGGCAGCAGATTGGGTGGATAAACGGCGGTGATCTCCCAGTGGTCTGCGGTGGCGTAGGCATGTTGTCGGCAGCGCGAATGCGGTAGATGGCCTCCATCTATTCTGCCACCTGAATGTATGCCAACGTGGCCTCGAGGCGAACCTTTCCTGATGAACGCAATGAACCGTGGGTTGCCGAAATAAGGAGTAAAAGGAAAGTACTTGACCATTGAAAATTTGGAGAGAAAGAAAATTAGGGCAAGAAAATATAGCACAAATTCGATGCAAGGATTGGATTTTATGTGCGAGAGAAAAATTAGGGATTTCAGAAATTCAAATTAATTCAAACTCTAGATCTAATATTATGAGAGAGTTGCAGTCGAATTAGGAGTTTGAAGTAAAGAATAAAGAAAAATAAGTGAAAATCAGATGGTGGTTTGATGTAAGGCAAAAATAGGCAACGATTACGTTACTGAGGTTGAACCGTCGTCTGCTGCATACTTTAGTGCTGCCAAATTGTCACTTGGGGCAGTGCTCTGCGGCAGGACTTGCCAAAATCCACAATAAAAAATCCCTCTTTTTTTTAAAATATTTTTCTTTATTTTTTGTTTTCATATATTTTTTTAATTTTTCTGTTTTTAATTTTTCTCTTTTTCTGTTTTTATTAATATTTTCTTTTTCTATTTTTCATATATCATCATTTTTTTTAATAAAATAAGTAAAATATTTTTGTGGTGTGAAAAATCAAGGCTTACAAAGCAAAATTAGGAAAAGAATAAAAACATCTAATCCTAATGAAACATCATGCTGCATCATAAGTACTTATACTCTACTTAGGCATAATACCATGTCAACAATGAGATTATTAAATACTTAGGTCACCTAGTACATAGTATCTCAACCCATTGAGTATTAATTACATGTATATGGGTTTGACCATGTTGCCTAAAGTGGTTTGGGTATTTTCTCTTCCTTCGGAAAATTTTAATCTCATAAGTTGACTAAGGCAGAATGCTGTGGCAGAGGTTCAGTAGGCATGACAATGCGGCAGCATGATGCAGATCAACATCTAAGGCATGGAGCACATGCACAAAGAATTTCTTAGAGCAATGAAATGATCAGAGTTAAGTGGTTTTGTGAATATATCAGCAATTTGCTTCTCCGTTGAGATGTGATCAATCCTCAAGAGGCGTTTCTCCACCAAATCTCGTATGAAATGATGCCTAATGCTGATGTACTTCGTTATTATGTGCTGAACTGGATTATGACTGATGTTGATGGCACTCGTATTGTCGCAGTAGAGTGTGAGAATATTGCTATCTAAATGGTAGTCATCAAGCATGTGCTTCAACCAAATGAGTTGGGTACAATAGCTCCCTGCGGCAACATATTCTGATTCGGCAGTAGATAGAGAAATGCTGTTTTGCTTGCAGCTATGCCATGAAATGATGTTATTTCAAAGAAAACAACATCCACCGCTTGTACTCTTGCGATCATCCATGTCTCCAGCCCAGTCGGCATCAGAAAATCCAACTAAATTGGTATTGGTATCTTTGGTTTACCATATGCCTAACTCGACTGATGCGGCAACATATCGTATAATGCGTTTGACTGGCCTTCAAGTGTTCTTCCCTCGGATCAGCTTGAAACCTGGCACATAAACAAATGCTATATATAATATCAGGTCTAGTTGCCGTAAGATAAAGTAAACTCCCTATCATGGATCAGTATAGGGTCTGATCCACTGCGGCAGTATCAGTGCCTCGGGAGATTTTGTCCGTTGAGCCCATGGGTGTTCTCATGGGCTTGGATCCTTCAAGTTGGAATCTTTTGATGAGATTCATAGCATATGTGGCTTGTGAGATAAAAGTTCCAGTTGATGATTGCTTGATGTGGAGCCCTAAAAAATGAGTTAGTTCTCCTACCATGCTCATCTCAAATTTTGATGCCATGACAGCGGTGAATGCCTTAAGCATATTCTCACATGTGGATCCAAAAACAATATCATCAACATAAATTTGAGCTATTAAAATATTGGAAGAATTGAATTTAACAAACAGTGTTTTGTCGGCAGTGCCTCGAGTGAATCCGAAACTGAGAAGAAAATCAGTGAGGCAGCCATACCAAGCTCTAGGAGCTTGTTTTAGGCCGTACAATGCCTTGTGTAGTTGATACACATGGTCAGGATATTTCGGATCTTCGAAGCCTTTAGGTTGTGCAACGTATGCCTCCTCTTCAAGTATGCCGTTGAGGAAGGCTGCCTTCACATCCATTTAATGTAAGGTGATGTTGAGGTGACATTCAATAGCAACGAGCAAGCGTATGGACTCCATGCGTTCTACGGGGGCAAAGGTCTCATCGAAATCGATGCCTTCAATTTGGGTGTAGCCTTGTGCCACGAGTCTTGCCTTGTTGCGCACAACCTGCCCCTGCTCATTCGATTTGTTCTTGAAAATCCACTTTTTCCCGATGACATTCTTTTTTTTGGGACGAGGAATGAGCTTCCAAACTTTGTTTCTTTCAAACTCGTTCATCTCTTCTTGCATTGCCATGATCCAAAATTCATCGGCCAATGCTTCTTTGACAGTTTTCGGTTCTACCATGGAGAGATACGAGACAATGCCTATCTCAATGCATGTGGCAGACATGCTTACATTCTTGGTCATGTTGCGGTAGTCGATGTACGGATGAACTCTCATGCGTCTGGACAGCATTTGACTTGAAGGGTGGTTTCGGATAACATGCCTTGGGGGATCCCTGAAGGTACCGGTATACCGATCCAATCGATATACCGTGTGTGCGGAAGCGTGTAAAGTGATAGATCTACTATGCCATGATCTTAGTGCACACAAATATGTATAGACACACATATATTTATATATATATATATATATATATATATATATATATATATATATATATATATATATTGAGAGAGAGAGAGAGAGAGAGAGAGAGAGAGAGAGATCAACGAATTCTTACATTTGTTGATGCGTGCCTCGTTGATGTTGTTTAAGGTGGTGTTGAGTCGATTGAACCACCTTGATGGATCAGCAACTCGAAGCTCTCCTTGTGAATGACCTCGTCACTCCTTTAGATCGTCCGGATGTGGAAGCCGCACAAATGGCCCGGCCTCTACGTGTTGCACACGAACCCGGAAAATGAACTTGCTTGCTTGCTTGAAGTGGTTCTCCAAGAACTCTCTTCTCTCTCTCTCTTTTGTGTGTGATTTTCGTGGCTGAATATTGTGGGGAGAACTTCAGCATTTTCTCACCTATTAAACCATGAAATAACACCATGTAACCCCCCCCCCCCCCCCCCCCCCCCCTTATGGTGATATTTATGTATAATCAGTATCACACATTAAGGTGTGTTAATGGTGAATTTGAATGGTCATTTCCACATCCTCATGCCACATGGCATTGGATGTGGTCCCATTCGCTTGTGTGGCATGCCATGTCACACCATGTGGCATGCCATGTCACACCATGTGACATGCATTCCATGCAAGCCATGCATCCCATGCATGTACGTAAATCACATCGAATATAAACCTAGTTTATATATTTATCGATTCCAAATCGACTCATTTTAGCAAACACTTATAGCTCGTATTTTCGGCTCGTGTGTGACCCTGTAGGTATAATTATCGATCAATATTATATTGCTCCCAACAATTAATATTATCTAATAATTATTTAAACATCCAAAGACGACCTTATGACTTTATCGATTGCACACGTAGGATCGAAGGACATATCCCAACAATCTCCCACTTGTCCTTCAGAGCCAGTGTGCTACCAATTTCATGTTGTCACTTTATGTCTAAGTTTGAACTTGAGGCAAGACTCGAGTCATCCTGAATCGGTTCAAACCTTTCTTGGACTATGAGACAGACTGTAAAACCAGATTTGTCATTATGATACGAATCTGGACGTGGCCACGTATTTTCCACAGTCTCGACTCTCCAAGTGGCCGGTAAGACATGTATCCCATTATAAAATGGAGGACAATCCCATCTTGTCAATCCAAGCTCTCCCACTTGCTTTCTGATATACCCAATAACAAGTTTTATAACCTCCTTTTACGAAAGACGTTTACTTGTATCAAAGTACACCATTTCACAATGGAATCACTCTAGACTACTTAGGTCAGAGGAAATTGCTCGACAGTCAATCAAATAGTATTATGACTGGAAATCTTAAATACTATTTCAGTCGGGTCTGTTCGATCATTAGCTCCCAGCTAATATCTATGTAATTGTACTTGATGTCCCACATCACTAGCCCATGAAGCGGCGCTATAGTACACATTACAATCTAGTTCATTGTATTATTAGTTTGTTCGTACTTGATAATACGAAATAGGAACAGTTCTATGATTTAATTATATTAGTTCAACTATTGGGACTTCATTTATGTGGTAAATCGACCTCATAACCCAATTAATATAATTTAATCATTTGGACAATTCATACAATTTAAACCACAATTATATGAAGAAATCTATAGAATATCATAAAAGATACGTGAATGTTTACATAAACTCCAAAAGTAGACAATACAGTAATAGGAATCACAATCTATCTCTAAGATATCGTATCCCTATTGCAGTCGTATGAGCATCATGCTTTGACTGCTGGAGTGGTTTAGTTAACGGGTCTGCAACATTATCATCAGTTGCAACTTTATTTATCTCGATGTCTCCACGACTAACTATCTCCCTGAGAATGTGGAACTTCCTGAGCACATGTTTGGATTTGTGGTGCTCCCTAGGCTCCTTGGCTTGCGCGATAGCTCCACTATTATCACAATAGAGAGCTATCGGATGGGCCGAACTAGGTACGACACCGAGCTCATCTAAGAACTTTCTCATCCAAACGGCTTCCTTTGCTGCTTCAGATGTAGCAATGTACTCAGCCTCTGTAGTAGAATCAGCTACGGTGGGTTACTTGGAACTCTTCCAGGTCACCGCACCTCCATTCAGACAAAAGATAAAACCGGACTGAGACCGGAAATCATCTTTGTCTGTTTGGAAGCTTGCATCCGTATATCCTGTCACAACCAACTCTTTTTGTCCTCCAAAGACAAGAAAATACTCTTTAGTCCTTCTAAGGTAGTTAAGAATATTCTTGGCCGTAGTCCAATGCGCCTCACCTGGGTTTCCTTGAAACCGACTCTTTATGCTCAAAGCATACGATACATCCGGTCGTGTACATATCATGGCGTACATTATAGACCCTATTGCCGAAGCATAAGGAATATTTTCCATCTTCATTTGCTAATCAGGTCCCGAAGGGCACTGCCTCTTGCTCAAAGATGTACCATGAGTCATTGAAATGAGACCCTTCTTGGCGTCTTTCATTCTGAACCTGTCAAGCACCTTATCAATATAGGTTGCTTGACTAAGTCCAAGCATCCTTTGCGATCTGTTCCGACAGATTTTGATGCCCAATCTGTACTGTGCTTCTCCAAGATTCTTCATTGAAAACCATCTTCCTAGCCATTCTTTAACAGAATTAAGCATAGGAATATTGTTTCCAATAAGGAGTATGTCATCGACATACAACACAATGAATACAACGTAACTCCCACTGACTTTCTTTTAAACACAAGAGTCTTCCGTGTTCTTTTGAAATCCAAACCCTTGTATGGATTCATCGAACCGAAGATTCCAGCTCCGAGATGCTTGCTTTAATCCATAGATGGATCTATTAAGCTTGCATACTCCTGATTAGGATCAATAAAACCCTCTAGTTGTGTCATAAACACATCCTCTACTAGAATCCCATTCAAGAAGGCGGTTTTAACGTCCATTTGCCATATCTCATAATCATAATGAGCAGCAATGGCTAAGATAATCCGAATGGATTTAATCATAGCAACTGGTGAAAAGGTTTCATCATAATCCACCCCATGAATTTGTTTATATCCTTTTGCCACCAACCTTGCTTTGAAAACACTAGGTTTTCCATTCATGTCTGTTTTTATCTTGTAAATCCATTTGCATCCAATGGGCCTAGCCCCTTTAGGCAAATCGACCAAGTTCCAAACATGATTTTTAGACATTGATTCCATTTCGGATTTCATGGCACCCTGCCATTTCTCGGAATCTGGACTCGTCATAGCTTGGATATAGGTCGAAGGTTCATTGCTTTCTAAAAGCATGATATCATAATTCTCATTTGTCAGAATACCTAAGTATCTGTCAGGTTGAGTTCTAATCCTTCCGGACCTTCGAGGGTTAGGTGTGGTTTCCAAACCACTGGAGTACTCTTAATCAAGTCTTGAGTCTCCATCTCAGTTTGTTCTTCTTGAACCTCGTTCAAGTCTTCTTGAACTTCGTTCAATTCAACTGAGCTCCCACTTACTTTCTTGGAAAGATATTCCTTTTCAAGAAATACACCATCTCGAGCAACAAAGAATTTGTTCTCGGATTGGTTGTAAAAGTGGTACCCTCGTGTTTCTTTTGGATAACCAACAAAGAAAAATTTATCCGATTTGGGTTCAAGCTTTGTTGAGATATTTCTCTTCACATAAACTTCACATCCCCAAATCTTGATATAAGAAAAGTTAGGGACCTTCCCTTTCCATATCTCGTATGGTGTCTTATCAACAGCTTTTGACGGTGTCCTATTCAGTGTATAGGCCGCTGTTAAAAGTGCGTGTCCCCAAAAAGATTTTGGTAGTTCACTAAGGCTCATCATCGATCGAACCATATCTAATAAGGTTCTATTTCTCCTTTCGGAAACACCATTCATCTGGGGTGTTCCAGGTGGAGTGAGTTGATATAGAATACCACAACTCATCAGATGATCATCGAATTCTTGGCTAAGATATTCACCACCTCGATCCGATCGAATGACTTTTATCTTCTTACCAAGTTGATTCTCAACTTGATTTTGGAATTCTTTGAACTTTTCAAAGGCTTCCGACTTATGTCTCATTAAATAGACATAACCATATCTACTTAAGTCATCGGTAAAAGTTATGAATTAGAATTAACCTCCACGTGCTTGTGAGCTCATTGGACCACATACATCAGTATGGATTAAACCCAATAGGTCACTTGCACGTTCTCCTTTCCCTAGAAAAGGTGACTTTGTCATTTTGCCCATCAAACATCCTTCACATGTATCAAATGACTCCAAGTCAAAAGATTTGAGAATGCGTTTAATGTTAACATCCTTCCCTAGAAGTTTCTCTACACGTTTAATGTTGACATGACCTAATCGACAATGCCAAAGGTATGTTTCATTGAATTCATTCGATTTGGCCTTTTTGGTATTAATGTTATATATATGATTGTCAAGTTGAAGTATATATAAACCATGTTCTAATCGTGCCGTACCATAGAACACTCCACTTTTTGAAATAGTAAACAAACCATTTATTATAGTGAAGGAAAATCCTTCAGTATCCAATACTGAAATAGAAATGATGTTCTTGATGGAGTTATATTCTAAATGTCTAGTTTAGTGACAATATGGATCTCCTTATCTGTGTTTTTCATTATTTATTAATCAAAAGTTCGCATTTTGTTTTATATACACTTTATGCTATAGTCCTAGATATATACGTTGTAGAGAGTATGGCGTGAGGAGACACGCGGAAGATCATACTGTCGGTAACTCGTATACTATCGAACAGTGGCTCACGACTTAGATGGACAGGGAGAATCCATCGGTACGTCGTAGTGTGACTGGGTAATAGTTGGTCTTGACTATTATGTTACACTTGTACACTTGGTGTATTGAGCAGGACCACGGGAGGGCGTTCGATTTATACTAATCGGAGTAATCGAACTAGACCTCAGATATTACGGTTATACGAATTCCTAATCCCTATATAATTATAGGTGCGTGTGTCCAATTCTCGGTTCTTTGACTTGCTAGTGAGTGAGACTATTTGACTAGTCAATATTCTCGGTAAATTGGGAATCGGAATTGTACACACGGCATGCTATAGATTATAGACAGGAAACCGTGTACCATTTATTGGGTTGATGATGTCCCCGAGATGAGCTCATAAAGTTTATCATGTAAACCATGCAGGTGGATTTGTTCCACATGATAATAAGGATGAGTGGTACTAGTCTCGGATAATAAGAAATGAATTAATTTAATTATTAGTAATTAAGGTTAATTCGTGGACATTCGATATCTTAAACACGGGGAAAGTCGTATATGTAATTTCGGCGGAAATATTATTGGTAAAATAATATAGATTAATTAATTGGGAATTCAATTATAATTTTATAGTGGAATTAATTATAATTAAAATTGGATTTAATTAAAGATTTTCTTTTTAAGGACACCAGTTTAATTAAATTGCAATTTAGCCTAATTAATTAATTGTCCTAAGGTCCCTAGTGTGGCCTATATAAACACCTTATTCTCTCTTCTCCTAACCTAACTTACGCAGCTTTTATTTTTCTTCACTTGAGAAAATAAAACGTGAGAGAGGGTTTGAGAGAGAAGAAGAAGAGAAGACTCTGGTGGATCGTTGTCCACACAACGTCCGGTGTCGAGGGCTAGGATACACACTAGAAGATCTCAGGGTGTTCGCCTATTCGACTTCTCCGAATCACGCAACAAAGGTATAGAATCGAAACCCTAATTCCGCTTCGTTTCGTGTTCTACTTTGTACGTAATTATACAACAAATCATCGATTGGTTTCCGTGCCTTGGATTCGTGTTTCTCGGACTGCTGGGAGGTCTCTGACCTCCAGCACGGTGGTCGGATCGAGAAAAACGCGTCGAAACGGGCTGAACGGGCGCGATCCGCTGCTGGAAACGCGACGCTGTTCACCGACAGCTATATGTGTCGGCCGACACAGCCCTGTCGGGCGACAGCCTTACGGCGTCGGCCGACACACAGGGCAGAAGCCCTCGAAACGCGCGGTTGCACCTTCGGTGCGATGGGTGGGCGTGTTTCGGGTCTGGGGCTTAGCGTTGAGGTTAGTAGGGACGCCGGGGTTCGACTGGGCTTGTCCGGATGTTCGAGTAGTTGAACGGACATGTCCCGGGTAGTCTATTTCCAACAATTGGTATCAGAGCCGATTTATCGATTTGTTGTATTGTTCGTACGAATTGATTGCAGGTTCAACCCGATTATTATGGCCAACATTATGGGATGTTGTATGATAATTTTGTTGTGGTTTGTTAAACTCTCGGGCTTGTCGAGATTGTTTTATTTTGGAAAACGTTGCTTGTTTGTAATAGATAAAAACGACGGGTTGAGTCGTTAGGTTTATTTATTTCCGTTGTTTTTCCGGGCATGTATAGGATCGATCACCCTGTATAGGATCGATGCTGGATTTAGTAGATTTATTCTTGTAATTTTTCTTGCTATTTTTGGTGGATCGAGACGAGATCGAAACCCGGAGAAACGAGAGTCGAGGAGACAAACCGGCAACGGGCAGCCATCGAACACACCCCGTGTTCGTGACGGGCAGCAGCGGGGCTGGGGTTCGTTCGACCCCACGAACGAATCAACGAGGCTCGAGACGAGGCTCCAGTGGGAGGAGTTCATCTCTTGACCCTCGAGCGAGTCGGTGGTGGACCCAGACCGAGACGAGCAACGAGATCCAAGAGACGTGCATTGAAGAACACTTAAGGCCATAAAAATCGGGACCACGTTAATTGCTTTTTGCTTGTTTTACGTGCTTTATTATTATGCTTAATTGTTTATGCATGTTATCCCTTGTCGTAAAATACTAAGTGGGAGAGGGATTGGAAACAATCCTGCGGTCTCCATTCTCTGTTTTGATGGTGATGTGTGTTGACTTACGAGTTGGCTTTAGTGTCATCCTCCCTATCGAATAAAGTCGACACACGGATATCACTGGATCAAAATTCGAATTAAATTCTACTTATAGAATCGAACAATTATATTTCTCAAAGCAATGCCTAATCTGTCTTTCAAAGACTTATTTCAACTCGACTCATTCTCACCCCGGGGAGTGGAATGGAGCCAAAGCGCTTGGTTATGTCGATGACACAGATTAGAGACATTCGAGTCATTCGATGACTAGATCGATTGTCTGATTGGCTCCCTCACCTTGTGAGAGATAGGGCTCAATTGCATGATTGATCGCTGGTTAGAAACTTCGAGTTTTACTTACGAGATATCAAGCTTCGATTAATAAAATTGTAAGATTTAAATAAATGGAATTCAATTAACAAAGTTGTTTGTTTAGTAAACGTCCACACTATCGTGGCTTGCTAAACGGAAACGGAACATTGGGTTAATTTGCTGGAATTCGATGTCCCGGGCTATTAAAATTTGCGGAAATTAATAACCCGACCGAAATCCTCGATCGCCGGAGACCCGAACGCGAACCACCGTACGAGCCGAGGCTCGACCGAGCACCGGACAGGCGAACCCGCGCGCCCAACCGAGCCCCCGCACGGGGCTCGCGATCGTCACGCGGACGATCGTTGGGATGCCTCACGGCATCCCCGGGGCTGCTCGTAGCAGCCCCGCAGCGGGTCAGCGAACCCGCTGCTCGCATGGGGTCAGCCCCGTGCACCTCTGCTACGGGAACTCCCGTAGCGCGCACGAGGCAGCTGCGGGTCATCCCCGCAGCGATCCGCGATCGAGCTCCCAGCCGAGGGCTTCTATGCGTCTAGCCGGGGCTTCTATGCGTGCTCGGCGATCGAACCCTAGGTTCGATCGCCACCCCCTCGGCTCCCAGCCGAGGGTTGCTCTCGATCCCGGCGGCGATCCCTAGACCGCCGGCGGTCCGGTGGTCTTCGACCACCACAGCCCGGTCTATCCCCGTCCCCGGTTTCGTCGTTTTCCGGATCGTGTGTTCATGTACATATCACAATTATATTCACATAAAATCATACAAGGGAGTTTATGATTTTACCTTTGATTCGTTGTGCGGAGAAACGAAATCAATTGAAGACCTTTGAATCTTCCTACGTATTCCTTGCACCTCGTTCGAACGTCGTGTGGGCGACGATCCTCCAAACTCTATGGATCTACTTCACGAACTCTCTAGAATATCAAGTATGATATTTCTTATGGTGTATATAATTATGAAGACCATGTAGTTCTTTTATATGCTACGTAGGGGATCTAAAGGAGGTGGAATATTGGGCTTCCAATATTGACGATTAAATTGAGCCCAAGCTCAAATCTATTAATCTCATCAATATTAATTAATTTATTTTCCACTATATAAATTAATTGCACTTCCAATATTAAACCATATTATATCAAATAATATTTCTCCGGTAGTATTATTTATTCCGTGTATTTAAGATTTAAATATCCATGAATAAAATTTATTTATTGCTAATAAATTTATTCATCTCTTGTATCCGAGAATAGTACCATTCAACCTTAATTATTATGCGGAACAAATCCACTCATGAGGTTTACATAATAATTCCTTATGAACTCATCTCAGGGATATTATCAACCCTTACGGGATACACTTTCCCGTCAAGTATTCACGGCATGTCATATATAAAATATAGTGACCCAACTTAGCCGGTAATTAACCCAATAATTAAATCGGTTAATTCCTTTGGAAAATCAAAGTCACTTATATTAAATATACACACCCGCAATAGTATCGGGGATTAAGAATAAAATACTCTGAGACTTGAATCAATTATCAACGGCAATCCTAATTGATAAGTCTCAAGCGATCCGCCCAATACACCAAGTGTACAACTGTGATAAAATAATTAAGACAAATTATTTTCTCTCTCACACAACGACTATACTGATGGATTGGTCCGTGTCCATCTAGGTCGTGAGCAACTGTTTGATTAAATACGAGTAACCGATAGTATGATCTTCTGTGTGGGCCCGCACACCATACTAACTACAACGTATAGAATCCAGGACTATATTTTGCATATATTTAATTATCAATAATTAAATGCAAATGATTGTTTATTAATTAAATAGATTAAATGCTATGACCGGGAGTTACTGTTACTTAAATCTAGACATTAAGTACACAACTCCAACAATCTCCCACTTGTACTAAGGTCTAGTCATTTCCTCCAAACTCCCGACTCCCATACTCATCACGTGCTTAAGTCGTACTTCCAAGAAGTACCATGTGAATGAGCAATCTAGGTTGCCGCTCTGAAGTTATCTTGGTGACTACAGCGTCGTCTCCCTTGACGATGACTCGTATCAGGTGGTACTTGCTCTATGTGTTATCATCACCTTTTGACTTATGACTTCTTCCAGTTTACCATGCACCGCTATACAATAGCCTTTGGTAAACTTGGAGTCATATCCAAGTCCAGAGGTTATCCCGGAACCTAACCAAAACTTCCGCTGCCTCTGAGGCTGCTATTCGGTTATGAGAGAGTCCGAGAAGCATCCTGCTTATCACTCTTTCATTTCAAGGTTCCACCTCTTTCCAAAAGTAAACACATAGCCTGATATCGACTTACACTGGTCCTTCTCTGATTTGAGATTTGAGAATATGTAATCAAAGAATATTTCGTCTTGCTTAGTAATCTAGTACTTCAAAAGTACTTTTACAGCATTCGAATGTCTCTTGTCCAGATTACTTTGATATCCTCCCACTACGCTAACCGCATAGTTGATATATAAGGTTCTCGTTTTTTAACATTGCATTCATCAAGCTTTCCGCACTCGAAGTGTAGGAAACTGCTTTGTCTGTATCTATCTCCTTCATGTGTTCGAAACACATATCTTTAGATAGATTTATATTCTGTGTCTGAAAGGCAATAACCTTTCTCAGAATTATGCATGTTTAAAACAAACCATAATCGTATAAGATATCTAGGAGAAGTACAATGTTCTTATCCTTAGATCGAAAGATCTCAAGAACATGTTCCAACTTCTACTCAATCTTATATCCCGATTTATTTAGACAACCATCATTTTATGTCTAACGACATCTTTACATTGTTGCCAATGATAAAATGTTATCTACATAAAATTCCGAGAAACACCACCTTGTTTCCATCACGTCTCCAATACACCTTTCGTCTATGCCTTTACATGATAATCCTTATGAGCTCATTTCGGGGACATTATCAACTCTTTTGTGGACACATTTTCCCGTCAAGAATTCACGGCATGTCATACATAAAATACCGTGACCCAACTTTACCGGTAATTAATCGGTTATTCTAATCAATCAATTCCTTTGGAAAATCAAAGTCACTAATATTAAATGCACACACCCGCAATAATATCAGGGATTGAGAATAAAATACTCAGAGAATTAAATCGATTATCCAAGGCAATCCCAATCGATAAATCTCAAGCGATCCACTCAATACACAAAGTGTACAAGTATGATAAAATAATCAAGACCAATTATTTTCTCTCTCATACAACGACTATACCGATGGATTAGTTCTTGTCCATCTAGGCCGTGAGCTACTGTTTGATTATATACGAGTGACTGATAGTATGATCTTCCGTGTGACGACGCACACCATACTAACTAAAATGTATATGATCCAGAACTATATTTGCATTTATTTAATTATAAATAATTAAAAGCAAACGATTATTCATTTAAATAGATTAAATACTATGACCGGGAGTTTACGATACTCAAATCTAGACATTAAGTATACAACTCCATCAGGGTTCCCCGCAGCGGTGATGCGAGGGGCGAACCCCTCGCTGGCAGCGGGTCCGTGAACCCGCTGCGGGGCTGCTACGAGCTACCCCGGGGATGCCTCGTGCATCCCCAGCGATCGCTACGAGAGCGATCGCGCGCCCCGTGCGGGGGCTCGGCTGGGCACCACGGGCGGACCGTGGTGGTGCTCGGTTGAGCTCCGGCTCGTACGACGGCGCGCGGTTGGTTCTCCGACGATCGAGGATTTCGGTCGAGTTATCGGTTCCGCTATATTTTGATAGCCCGGGATATCGATTTCCAACAATTGGTATCAGAGCGTTGGTTCTAGTTCATGTATATGTTCGATTTTGTGTTCTACCTTGCAGGGATTCCGACTATTATGGCTTGTTAATTATTTATTAATTATTGTCATAATTTTTATTAAACTCTCGGACATGTCGAGATTCGTTTTGTGTGGATGAATGCTTGTAATAGTAAAAATTCGGGGGTTGACCTAATTTAGGATTTATTATTATTGTTCTATGTCCACCTGATACGAGTCATCGTCGAGGGAGACGACGTTGTAGTCACCAAGATAACTTCAGAGCGGCAACCTAGATTGCTCATTCACATGGTACTTCTTGGAAGTACGACTTAAGCACGTGATGAGTATAGGAGTCGGGAGTTTGGAGGAAATGACTAGACCTTAGTACAAGTGGGAGATTGTTGGAGATGTGTACTTAATGTCTAGATTTAAGTAACGGTAACTCCCGGTCATAGCATTTAATCTATTTAATTAATAAACAATTGTTTGCTTTTAATTATCGATAATTAAATATATGCAAAATATAGTCCTGGATTCTATACGTTGTAGTTAGTATGGTGTGCGGGCCCACACAGAAGATTATACTATCGGTTACTCGTATTTAATCGAACAGTTGCTCACGACCTAGATGGACAAGGACCAATCCATCGGTATAGTCGTTGTGTGAGAGAAAAAATAATTTTTCTTAATTATTTTATCACACTTGTACACTTGGTGTATTGGGCGGATCGCATGAGACTTATCAATTAGGATTGCCTTTGATAATTGATTCAAGTCTCAGAGTATTTTATTCTCAATCCCCGATACTATTGCGGGTGTGTATATTTAATATAAGTGACTTTGATTTTCCAAAGGAATTAACCGGTTTAATTATTGGGTTAATTACCGGTTAAGTTGGGTCACTATATTTTATATATGACATGCCGTGAATACTTGACGGGAAAGTGTATTCCGTAAGGGTTGATAATATCCCCGAGATGAGTTCATAAGGAATTATTATGTAAACCTCATGAGTGGATTTTTTCCGCATAATAATTAAAGTTGAATGGTACTATTCTCGGATACAAGAGATGAATAAATTAATTAGCAATAAATTAATTTTATTCATGGATATTTAAATCTTAAATACACGGAATAAATAATACTACCGGAGAAATATTATTTGATATAATATGGTTTAATATTGGGAGTGCAATTAATTTATATAGTGGAAAATAAATTAATTAATATTAATGGGATTAATAGATTTGGGCTTGGGCTCAATTTAATCATTAATATTGGAAGCCCAATATTCCACCTCCTTTAGATCCCCTACGTAGCCTATAAAAGCACTACATGGTCTTCTCTATTCTCACAACTTGAAGATCATAATTCTTCTAGAGAGAGAAAGAAGAGAGAAGGAGATCCATAAGGAGTTCGGAGGATCGTCGCCCACACGACGTTCGAACGAGGTGCAAGGAATACGTAGGAAGATTCAAAGGTCTTCAATTTGATTTTGTTTCTCCGCACAACGAATCAAAGGTAAAATCATAAACTCCCTTGTATGATTTTATGTGATATATAATTGTGATATATACATGAACACACGATCCGGAAAACGAACGAAACCGGGGACGGGGATAGACCGGGCGGTGGTGGTCGAAGACCACCGGACCGCCGGCGGTCTAGGGATCCCCGCCGGGATCGAGAGCAACCCTCGGCTGGGAGCCGATGGGGTGGCGATCGAACCTAGGGTTCAATCACCGGGCACGCATAAAGCCCCGGCTGGACGCCGGGGGCGATCGAGCCCGTGAGCTCGATCGCGAGTCGCTGCGGGGTGACCCGCAGCTGCCCCGTGCGCGCTACGGGGATTCCCGTAGCAGGGGTGCACGGGGCTGACCCCATGCGAGCAGCGAGTCAAGGACTCGCTGAGGGGCTGCTGCGAGCAGCCCCGGGGATGCCGTGAGGCATCCCAGCGATCATTCGTGAGATGATCGCGAGCCCCGCGCGGGGGCTCGGCTGGGCACCACGGGCGGAACCGTGGTGGTGCTCGGTTGAGCTCCGGCTCGTGCGGTGGTTCGTGGTCGGATCTCCAGTGATCGAGGATTTCAGTCGGGTTATTATTTTCCGCAAATTTTAATAGCCCGGAGAAAATATTATTTGATATAATATGGTGAATATTGAGAGTGCAATTATATTTATATAGTGGAAGTAATTATATAATTAATATTAATGGATTAATAGATTTGGGCTTGGGCTCAATTTAATCATTAATATTGGAAGCCCAATATTCCACCTCCTTTAGATCCCCTACGTAGCCTATAAAAGCACTACATGGTCTTCACAATTAGAACACATGACAAGAATATCATTAGTTGATAATTCTAGAGAAGATATTAAGGAGGTGGAATATTATATATGACACGCGGTGAATTTTTGACGGGAAAGTGTATCCCGATAAGGGTTGATAATATCCCCGAGATGAGTTCATAAGGAATTATTATGTAAACCTCATGAGTGGATTTGTTCCGCATAATAATTAAAGTTGAATGGTATTATTCTCGGATATAAGAGATGAATAAATTAATTAGCAATAAATTAATTTATTCATGGATATTTATATCTTAAATACACGGAATAAATAATACTACCGGAGAGAATATTATTTGATATAATATGGTTTAATATTGGGAGTCCAATTAATTTTATATAGTGGAAAATAAAATTAATTAATATTAATGAGATTAATAGATTTGAGCTTAGGCTCAATTTAATCATTAATATTGGAAGCCCAATATTCTACCTCCTTTAGATCCCCTACGTAGCCTATAAAAGTACTACATGGCCTTCATAAATCATAAGACAAGAATATCATACTTGGTATTCTAGAGAGAAGGAGATCCATAGAGTTCGGAGGATCGTCGCCCACACGACGTTCGAACGAAGTGCAAGGAATACGTAGGAAGATCCGAAGGTCTTCAAATCAATCTCGTTTCTCCGCACAACGAGATCGAAGGTAAAATCGTAAACACCCTTGTATGATTTTATGTGATTTATCGTAGAACATACATGAACAACGATCCGGGAAACGATGAACTCCGCGGATGGGGATGGACCGCGAGGTCGACATCCCCGAGGGGATCGAGGAAAGCCCTCGGCTGGGCGCCGAGGGTGGTGGTCGAAACCCTAGGGTTCGACCGACGGGCACGGGAAACCCCGGCTGGACGCCGGGGGTGCGATCGATCCGAGGATCGATCGCGGGTAAGCTGCGGGGTCACCCGCAGCGACCCCGTACGTGCTGCGGGTTCGCCCTAATGAGGGAGCCGAGCAGACAATCGATCCATTTCAAGAAATGGTACGAAGGTCTCTAATTTGTGTCATCCACATGACCAAGTGGCTTTGGCTCCATTCCACTCCCTGGGGTGAGAATGAGTCGACTTGAAATCAGTTTCAGAAAGACAAGTTAGGCATTGTTTGATAAACTTAATCAATGTTTCTCGTAAAAGGAATTACAAGAATTCTCCTCCAATGACTTGTCTATACGAACTTCGAAAGCTCATTAAAGACACCAAGAGAACAGCAATGGAGACCATGACATTGTTTCCAATCCCTCTCCCACTTAGCTTTTTACAATAAAGGGATACGCTATCTAATGCATAAATAAATACACATAAGCATGCATACATGAAATAAAGCAAATAGAATATTATCACATAGTCAAAATAATACTAGAATATTATTTTCCGACTATTATGGCTTTATTCCATCCCCGTACGCATCTTCTAGTCTTCAGTCTTCGTTCTTGAATGCTCCATGTGACGGGAATATTAATTCCAATATTTAAATCTATTTATTTTTAATAAATCCAAAAGTTACATAATTCTAAAATTAAGTAAATCAAATAAATCAAAAATAAAATTAAATATTATTAATATTTTTTATTTATTTTTATTTTCCTTTCTAATTCCATTAAATCTTTAGAATCCTATCCAAGTCAAACTTGGAATATTCTAGAAGACTTCTATAATGGAATAAGGAAATAAAATAAATTAGGACTCCTAATCCTTCCAATTAATTCCTTTCCTAATCCATTAAAAATTCCATAAGGAATAATTAAATAGGAAAACTAAATTAATTATAAATGTATTCCTTTTCCTATTCATGAAAAATTCCCAAGAATAGGAATAATAATTAAGAAAAAATTTTTTATTCTAAATATATTCTTTTCCTATTCCATTAGAATTCCCAAAAATAGGAATACTCAAAATAGGAAAACCGAATAATTTAGGAAAGTAAATCTTGGCGGGAGAGCACGGGTTGGTGATCCCCGCACTCCTCACCACCATCGACCACCCCCGGAGGAGCACGCCGCCGCCGCCCAGCCAGCCAGCCGCCGTCGCCGGCGACCCAAGGCCGTGAAGCCCGCGGGAGCCCCCTCGGTGGTTGATCGATCCAAGGGATCTGCCATGGGGTTGGCCGATCCGGAGCCCTCCCTCTCTACGTCTCCTCCGTCACACGTCTTCTTCTCCGGCGGTCGTTTCGGCATCGATCCAACGTAAATAAAATTACAAAAATAATTTACAATTATCCGATATCGATTCTATACATGAAATCGACCCTATACAATTTCCGGAAAAAGTAGAACGTAATAATAAATCCAAAATTCGGTCAACCCCCGAATTTTTACTATTACAAGCATTCACTGTTGGAGTTGTATACTTAATGTCTAGATTTAAGTGACATTAACTCCCGATCCATTGCCATTAATCTATTTAATTAAATAAACAATTATTTGCGTTTAATTATTTATAATTAAATATTTGCAAATTATAGTCCTAGATTATATACGTATGGTGTGCGGGCCCACACAGAAGATCATACTATCTGTTACTCGTATTTAATCAAACAGTTGCTCACGACCTAGATGGACACGGACCAATCCATCGGTATAGTCGTTGTGTGAGAGAGAAAATAATCTGTCTTGATTATTTTATCACACTTGTACACTTGGTGTATTGGGCGGATCGTTTGAGATTTATCGATCAGGATTGCCTTGGATAATCGATTTAAATCTCAGTGTATTTTATTCTTAATCCCCGATACTATTGCGGGTGTGTATATTTAATATAAGTGACTTTGATTTTCCAAAGGAATTGACCGGTTTAATTATTGGGTCAATTACCGGTTAAGTTGGGTCGCTATATATTATATATGACATGCCGTGAATACTTGACGGGAAAGTGTGTCCCGATAAGGGTTGATAATGTCCCCGAGATGAGTTCATAAGAAATTATTATGTAAACCCTGCAGGTGGATTTGTTCCGCATAATAATTAAGGATGAATGGTACTATTCTCGGTTATAAGAGATGAATAAATTAATTAGCAATAAATTAATTTTATTCATGGACATTTCTATCTTAAACGCACGGAATAAATAATACTACCGGAGAAATATTATTTGATATAATATGGTTTAATATTGGGAGTGCAATTAATTTATATAGTGGAAAATAAATTAATTAATATTAATGGGATTAATAGATTTGGGCTTGGGCTCAATTTAATCATTTATATTGGAAGCCCAATATTCCACCTCCTTAAGATCCCCTACGTAGCCTATAAAAGCACTACATGGTCTTCTCTATTCTCATAACTTGAAGATCACAATTCTAGAGAGAGAAAGTAGAGAGGGAGATCCATGGAGTTCGGAAGATCGTCGCCCACACGACGTTCGAGCTAGTGCAAGGAATACGTGGGAAGATCTCAAGGTCTTCAAATTGAGTTCTTCGTTTTTCTGAACAACGAGAACGAGGTAAATCGTAAAACCCTCTTTATGATTTAATCGTTTAATTATCGTAAAAATATCTTGAACCAAGATCCGAGAACGCGACCTTTGTCGAGGTTGAACCGGGCGGTGGTGATCGAAGATCACCGGACCGCCGGCGGCTCAACGGCTCGACGGGAGGGGTCAAGAGGGCGAGAGCCTCGGCTGGACGCCGAGACTCGATCGTGCCCTAGCTGGGCGCAAACCCTTGCTGCCCGAGAAGCACCGCTCGCACGGCTGGACCACCGCTCGCGCGGCGGTGGCTGGCGGCAGCTGGGGCGATCGCAAGCCACGGGTTCGACCGTGGCTGGAGGGCGATCGCCCGGGGCGTGGCTGGGGTGCCCAGCGGGCTGCCAACGGCATCCCTAGGCGGCTGCCAAGGACAGCCGCGAACCCTCGCGAGGGCTCGACCGAACAGCCCGGGCTATCTCCGCGGTTAGGGTTTGGTTGAGTCCGGCTTCGTGGTGGTTCGTGGCGGGATGTTCCGGCAACCGGAAGTCGATTGGAGTTGTTGTTCCGCAACTTTGACAACTCCGGATATTCGATCTCCAAAGGATTTCGGTCGGAATTAATTAGATAATTTATTTATTTAAATTTATTAATTCCGGGATATTGATTTCCAACATTCACCACACATAAAACGAATCTCGACATGTCCGAGAGTTTAATAATCAAACCATTACGACAAAAATAATTAAACGAATAATTATTAACAAGCCACAATAGTCGGAAACCCTGCAAGGTAGAACAATTTATCGCATATACACATGAACTAGAACCATCGCTCTGATACCAATTGTTGGAAATTGATATCCCGGAGTCGACGGAATTGCGGAATCACGACTCCGACCGAAATCCCTTCGCCGGAAACCACCGCGAACCACCACACGAACCGGGCCCGACCAAAGCAACACCGCCGCGGGATAAACCCGCGGCTAGCCCTAGCCGAGCCCCGCGTGGGGCTCGCGATTGCACGCGGCAATCGTTGGGGATGCATCGTGCATCCCCCGGGGCTGCTCGTAGCAGCCCCCGGCGGTGAGTCCGGCAACTCACCGCCACCGTCGATCGAAGGAGGGGGCGCCTGCCGCGGCTCCAGCCCGCGGCTGCCCCCAGCGATCGACCGAAGTCGATCGCTCGCCCAGGCGTCCAGCCGGGGCCCTTCAATGTGCACCGGCGGTCGAAGCCCTAGGGCTCGACCGCCACCCTCGGCGACCAGCCGAGGGTTCTTGTTGCGTGCGATCCCCGCCGGGGATCCCTCGGTCTCCGCGGTCCGGTGATCCTCGATCACCACCGCGAGGTCGATCCTCGTCCACGGGGTTCGTCCCTCGGATCTTGGTTCATATGCATATACGAATAATTAAATAAAATCATCGAGGGGGTTTTCATGATTTTACCTTTGTTCTCGTTGTATGGAGAAATGAGATCTTTGATGACCTTGAGATCTTCCCACGTATTCCTTGCACTAGCTCGAACGTCGGGTGGGCGACCATCTTCCGAACTCCGTGGACCTCCCTCTCTACTTTCTTTCTCTAGAATTGTGATCTTCAAGTTATGAGAATAGAAAAGACCATGTAGTGCTTTTATAGGCTACGTAGGGGATCTAAAGGAGGTGGAATATTGGGCTTCCAATATAAATGATTAAATTGAGCCCAAGCCCAAATCTATTAATCCATTAATATTAATTATTTTTAATTTCCACTATATAAATATAATTGCACTCCCAATATTATACCATATTATATCAAATAATATTATCTCTCCGGTAGTATTATTTATTCCGTGTATTTAAGATATAAATATCCATTAATAAAATTAATTTATTGCTAATTAATTTATTCATCTCTTGTATCCGAGAATAGTACCATTCAACTTTAATTATTATGCGGAACAAATCCACCTGCAGGGTTTACATAATAATTCCTTATGAATTCATCTCGGGGACATTATCAACCCTTATTGGGACACACTTTCCCATCAAGAATTCACAGCATGTCATACACAAAATACAGTGACCCAACTTTACCGGTATAGGACCCAATATACTAACCGGTCAATTCCTTTGGAAAATCAAAGTCACTAATATTATATGCACACACCCGCAATAATATCAGGGATTAAGAATAAAATACTCTGAGATTTAAATCGATTATCAAAGGCAATCATTATCGATAAATCTCAAGCGATTCGCCCAATACACCAAGTGTACAAGTATGATAAAATAATTAAGACAAATTATTTTCTCTCTCATACAACGATTATACCGATGGATTGGTCCTTATCCATCTAGGTCGTGAGCAACTGTTCGATTATATACTAGTAACCGATAGTATGATCTTCCGTGTGACGTCGCACACCATACTAACTACAACGTATATAATCTAGGACTATAATTTGCATATATTTAATTATAAATAATTAAACGCAAATAATTGTTTATTTAATTAAATAGATTAGTGGCAATGGATCGGGAGTTAATATCACTTAAATCTAGACATTAAGTATACAACTCCAACACTTTTGTCTGATTAGAGGAAAAATGTGCTGGAACAGTTCTATGCAATGCATTAGTTGATTAAACTACAAAAGCTGAGTACAGCACTGCATTGGATGCAGTGATGTTGACTGTTCAGATTTGAAAGTTCTTCGATGAACTAGGTGGCGTAACTAGCTCGGCCCATCCGATAGTTCTCTAATTATAGTAGATCTATCGCGCAAGCCAATGAGCTAGAAAGCACCACAAGTCTAAAACTAGTGCTCCGGAGGTTCAACATTATCTGGGAGATTGTTTTATGGAGACATCTGTTGGAAATCGATATCCCGGAATTAATAAATTTAAATACATAAATTATCTAATTAATTCCGACCGAAATCCCTTTGGAGATTGAATATCCGGATTGTCAAAATTGCGGAACCGACAACCCAATCGAAATCCCGATCGCCGGAGAAATAACGAACACACCACGTGACCCGGAGCACGACCGAACACCACACGCAGGAAACCCCGCCTGGGTCCAGCCGAGCCCCCGCGTGGGGCTCGCGGTTACTCGTAGCAACCGCTGGGGCTGCCCGTAGCAGCCCCGCAGCGAGTCCTCGACTCGCTGCTCACGGGGATGGGGTCCCCGTACGAACGCACGGGCTGCTCCCAGCAGCCCGCTAGGCACGCCCCGGATGCGATCCGCATCGTCCGCGTGCCCGCTGCGGGAACTCCCGTAGCTCGCGGCGATGCCGTCCGGGGAGATCGAGCCCAGCTCGATCGAGCCCTCGGCTCCAGCCGAGGCTCACGCCCGGCAGCCCCCTTAGGCGAGAATCCATGAGCCGCCGGCGGTCCGGTGGTTCGACCACCACCGCCCGGTTCAATCTCACTTATGGGGTTCGTCCTTCGGATCTTGGTTCAAGGTATTTTCACGATAATTAAACGATAAAATCATAAAGAGGGTTTTACGATTTACCTCGTTCTCGTTGTTCGGAAAAACGAAGAACTCAATTTGAAGACCTTGAGATCTTCCCACGTATTCCTTGCACTAGCTCGAACGTCGTGTGGGCGACGATCTTCCGAACTCCATGGATCTCCCTCTCTACTTTCTCTCTCTAGAATTGTGATCTTCAAGTTATGAGAATAGAGAAGACCATGTAGTGCTTTTATAGGCTACGTAGGGGATCTTAAGGAGGTGGAATATTGGGCTTCCAATATTAATGATTAAATTGAGCCCAAGCCCAAATCTATTAATCCCATTAATATTAATTAATTTATTTTCCACTATATAAATTAATTGCACTCCCAATATTAAACAATATTATATCAAATAATATTTCTACGGTAGTATTATTTATTCTGTGTATTTAAGATATAAATATCCATGAATAAAATTAATTTATTGCTAATTAATTTATTCATCTCTTATATCCGAGAATAGTACCATTCAACCTTAATTATTATGCGGAACAAATCCACCTGCAGAGTTTACATAATAATTCCTTATGAACTCATCTCGGGGATATTATCAACCCTTACGGGATACACTTTCCCGTCAAGTATTCACGGCATGTCATATATAAAATATAGCGAGTTGTGCTTCGGGCATGATGGCTGGGCGTAAACCGAGTCTGGGGGTTCGTCGTGAGCACAGTAGGCACGCTGGAGGTCGACTGGGCGTGTCCGGATGTTCGAGTAGTCGAACGGACTCGTCCCGGGTAGTCGATTTCCAACACGGGGATCCCCAACCCGTGCTCTCCCGCCAAGATCCAACTTTTCTAAATTATTCGTTTTTCCTATTTTGAGTATTCCTATTTTTGGGAACTTTCATGGAATAGGAAAAGAATAAATTTAGAATTAATTTATTTTTCCTTATTGATTATTCCTATTTTTGGGAATTTTCATGGACTAGGAAAGTAATAAATTTAGAATTAATTTATTTTTCCTATTTAATTATTCCCTTATGGAATTTTTAATGGATTAGGAAAATAATTAATTTGGAAAGTTTTGAAAGTCCTTAATTAATTTTTCCTTATTTAATTATTCTTTTATGGAATTTATAATGGATTAGGAAAGTCCTAAATTATTTTATTTCCTTATTTCATTATGGAAATCTTCTAGAATATTCCAAGTGGGTCTTGGATAGGATTCTAGAGATTTAATGAAATTTGAAAGGAAAATAAAAATAATAAAAATATTAATAATATTTAATTTTATTTTTGATTTATTCGATTGACTTAATTCTTGGAATTAAGTAACTTTTGGATTTATTAAAAATAAATAGATTTAAATATTGGAATTAATATTCCCGTCACATGGAGCATTCAAGAACGAAGACTGAAGACTAGAAGATGCGTACGGGGATGCGATAAAGCCATAATAGTCAGAAAATAATATTCTAGTATTATTTTGACTATGTGATATTCTATGTGCTTTATTTCATGTATACATGCTTATGTGTATTTAATTATGCATTAAATAGCGTATCCCTTTATTGTAAAAAGCTATGTGGGAGAGGGATTGGAAACTGTTGGAGTTGTGTACTTAATGTCTAGATTTAAGTAACGGTAAACTCCCGATCATAGCATTTAATCTATTTAATTAATAAACAATTATTTGCATTTAATTATTTATAATTAAAAATATATGCAAATCATAGTTCTGGATTTTATACGTTGTAGTTAGTATGGTGCTGCATGGGCGCACAGAAGATCATACTATCGGTTACTCGTATTTAATCGAACAGTTGCTCACGACCTAGATGGACACGAACTAATCCATCGGTATAATCGTTGTGTGAGAGAGAAAATAATTTATCTTAATTATTTTATCACACTTGTACACTTGGTGTATTGGGCGGATCAGCTTGAGATTTATTGATTAGGATTGCCTTGGATAATCAATTTAAATCTCGGAGTATTTTATTCTCAATCCCCGATACTATTGCGGGTGTGTATATTTAATATTAGAGACTTTGATTTTCCAAAGGAATTAACCGATTTAATTATTGGGTTAATTACCGGTAAAGTTGGGTCGCTATATTTTATATACGACATGCCGTGAATACTTGACGGGAAAGTGTATCCCGGAAGGGTTGATAATATCCCCGAGATGAGTTCATAAGGAATTATTGTGTAAACCTCATGAGTGGATTCGTTCCGCACAATAATAAAGGTTGAACGGTACTAGTCTCGGATATAAGATATGAATATTATTTATTGAGCAATAAATAAATTTATTCATGGATATTTAAATCTTAAATACACGGAATAAATAATACTAATCGGAGAAATATTATTTGATATAATATGGATTAATATTGGGAGTGCAATTTTATTTATATAGTGGAAAATAAATAAAATTTAATATTGATAAGGATTAATGGATTTGGGTTGGACCCAATTTAATCTTCAATATTTAGAGGCCCAATATTTATTCTCCTTATGATCCCCTACGTAGCCTATATAAGCACTACATGGTCTTCACTTTTCAAGAGAGAATTAATTGACCTACGCCAATCATAAAGTCTTGAGAGTGAGGAAGATCCATAGGAATCCGATAGATCGTCGCCCACACGACGTTCGGACGAGGTGCGAGGAATACGTAGGAAGATCGCAAGGTCGTCAACCGATTTCGTTTCTCCGTACAACGAATCGAAGGTATAATCGAGAATCCCCCTCTTTGATTATTTGTGCTTGTTAATCGTAATATGTACATGAACAAGACGATCCGGGAAAAACGACGATCATCGCGGACGGGGATTCGAGATCCCCGGCGAAGATCGAATGGGGCGGTCGAAACCCTAGGGCTCGACCGCCCGGCGCGCGCGACGAGGGGCGAAGCCCCGGCTGGACGCCGGGGCACGCGATCGACTTCGGTCGATCGCTGGGGTGCCACGGGCTGGTGCCGTGGCGGACCCCAGCCGCCCTCGACGGCGGCGTGCGCCAGGGAGGAGCCCCGGCTGAAGCCGGGGCGAGCGATCGACCGCGTGGTCGATCGCATGGGAAAGCCGCGGCTGATGCCGCGGCGGGTCAGCCGGGAGCTGACCGCCCTCCTCCGACGAAGGTGGTGAGTCGCCGGACTCACCACCGGGGGCTGTTTGGCAGCCCCAGCGATCGCCATGCACGGCGATCGCGAACCCCAGCCGCGATGGGGTTCGGCTAGGGTTTAGCCGCGGGTTCATCCCGCGGCGACGCTCTTGTCGAGCCCGGTTCTTCGCGTGTGGTTCGCGTTCGTGATTTCTGACTCGCGGGAGACTTCGACTGGGGGCGGGCTGCGTGTCTTCGGGCGCGTAGTCTCCAAAGGTCGGACTCCTGCGGATGAGTCGGTGTTCGTGCGATCTACGGCGACGGGTTTTCGGTCGGGTTATCGGTTCCGCAATTTTTTGATAGCCCGGGACATCGAATCCCAGCAAATGGTATCATAGCGTTTGGTTTCGTGTTCATGTATATATTCGATTATTGTTATACCTTGCAGGATTTCCGGCTATCATGGTTGATTTAATTATTGCTTAATTAATTATCATGATTATTAAACTCTCGGACATGTCGAGATTCGTTTTTATGTGGTTGAATGTTTGTAATAGTAAAAATTCGGGGGTTGACCGAATTTAGGATTTATTATTACGCTCTTTTTTTTTTCCGGATATTGTATAGGGTCGATTTCATGTATAGAATCGATACCGGAATTGTAATTTAATTTTTGTAAATTATTTACGTTGGTTCGATGATGAGACGATCGCCGGAAGACGAAGAAGTGACGAAGAGAGTAGGGCTCGGGATCGATCCCATGATGGTGATCGACCCATGGCCTAGCCGGCGTGGCTAGGCGGCGGCGGCGCTCCTCCCCGAGTGGCCGGCCGATCCATCTAGGTGGGGATGGTGTGGGGTCTCCCAATCCCATGCTATTCCTACCATGAAATTACTTTCCAAATTAATTCGGATTTTTCCTATTTGATTGTTCTCCTTTTGGAAACTCTCATGGATTAGGAAAAGAATTAATTTAAATTAATTTTATTTCTATTGATTTATTTCCTTCATGGAATTATTCATAGATTAGAAATTTAATTAATTTAGTACTAAATTTATTTTTCCTATTTGATTATTCCTACTCATGGGAATATTCATGGATTAAGAATAAAAATAAATTTGGAAAGTAGTGAGTCCTAATTTATTTTATTTCCTTGTTCTATTATAGATGTCTTCTAGAATATTCCAATTTTACTTGGATAGATTATTCTAGAGATTTAATAGAACTAGATAGGAAAATAAATAAATAAAAATATTAATAATATTTAATTTTATTTTTGATATATTCAATTGACTTAATTTTCGAATTAAGTAACTTTTGGATTAATTAAAAATAAATAGGTTTAAATATTGGAAATTAATATTCTCGTCACATAGAGCATTCAAGAAACGAAGACTGAAGACTAGAGGATGCATATGAAGATAAAGCCATGATAGTCGGGAAAAATAATTCTCTAGCATTATTTTGACTATGTGCTATGTGCTTTATTGCTTTCATGCATGCTTATGTGTTTAATTATGCATTAGATAGCGTATCCCTTTGTTATAAAAAGCTAAGTGGGAGAGGGGATGGAAACATTCCCATGGTCTCCATTACTGTTCTCTTGGTGACTCTTATGGACTTTTGAAGTTCGTATAGATGTGTCATTGGAGGAGAATTCTTGTAATTCCACTTACAAGAAACATTGATCAAGTTTATCAAACAATGCCTAATTTGTCTTTCTGAAACTGACTTCAAGTCGACTCATTCTCACCCCGGGGAGTGGAATGGAGCCAGAGCCACTTGGTCATGTGGATGACACAAATTAGAGACCTTCGTGCCATTCTTTGATAGGTGGGTCGATTGTCTGCTCGGCTCCCTCATTCATGAGAGATAGGGTTGTTCGCATGGTGAATCACTGGTTAGAAACTTCGAGTTTCACTTATGATTCTCCGCGTCTTGATTTACGAAAATCGAATGGATCTTGTAATTGGGAGTCAATTATAAAAGTCTCTTAGTGTAGTAAACGTCCACACCACGTGGCTTGCTACACTGACGGATTTTGGATTAATTGATGTAGACAATTGTAAGGAATTGTGAAGAGTTGTGAAGTTGTCGTAAACGTCCACACCACGTGGCTTGCGGTAATGTAGCAATTCCAAACGATTCACTTTGGTGCTGAGTAATGGTTTACACTTAGATACGCCTTGTAGTATTCCTCCCCACGAGGTTACGCTATAAGTGATGTATGACCAAAGAAAATCTAATTGCTAAATTATTTGGGTGGGTAAACGTCCACACCACGTGGCTTGCCTTACCTGATGGGATTTTAGATGTGATTAGTAATTTAATGATATTATTTGAGGGAGATAATATCGGATATTAAATTGATTGTTTGTTTAAATGTGCTTATAGGTTTAGAGAATAGCTATGAACCCACTTTCTGTGATACTCAAGGAGCATAAGCTCACTGGTCCAAATTATATTGATTGGAGGAGAAATTTAGACATTGTCCTGACTTCAGAAGAGTACAAATTTGTACTCCATGAAGTATGCCCTGCTGAACCCACGGCTGCCTCGACTGATGAGGAAAAACTGGCATATAGGAAGTGGAAAAAGGCTGATGAAATGGCTAGGTGCTATATTTTGGCTTCAATGTCAAATGTACTCCAAACCCAACATGAGTCGATGGACACTGCCTATGATATGCTGTTTAACCTCAAGGAGATGTTTGGGGAGCAAGATCGTGCGGCAAGGCAAGAAGCCATGAGAGTCCTCATAACAACTACTCAGTCTGAAGGAACGCCCGTAGGGGAGCACGTTCTTAAGATGATGGGTCTGTTGAATGAGCTTGAGATCCTAGGAGCTCAGATTGATGCTGACACTCAAGTCGACATCATACTCCAGTCTCTGACCCCTAGTTTTGAGCAGTTTCGCATGAGTTATAATATGGGTAAACTATCTTATTCTCTTGCGCAACTCCTGACTGAACTGAAGGCGGCAGAGGGGATCTACAAGAAGGGCAAGTCTCAAGCGCTTGTAGCTACCAAGTCCAAAGGCTTTAAGCCTGGTGGAGGTAGGGGCAAGAAAAGGAAGCAAGCCATGAAACCCAGTGGTGCCAAGAGGAGTGGACCACGAGTGGGGGCTAGTAAGCCAAAGGGCAAGTGCTTCCGATGCAACAAGTCTGGACACTGGAAGTCTGAATGTCCTCTCAAAGGTACGAATTTTTCTTTAGTCGTAAAAACATAGTCAGCGGTATTATCTACCAGAATTCTGGTGTGTAGATATGGAACCACTGACGGTATGTGCATTAAATGCAGGGGTTCCAGAAAACCCGGCGACTTAGAGAAGAAGAGTTCGAGTCTACATGGGCAAAGCTGTTGGGGTAGCAGCGGTTGCAGTGGAAGACATTTATCTGTTTTAAGTTTTCATTTCAGTTATTGCTTTATGTACCCCTTATTTTTGAAAAAGAACTTTTGTTCTAGTTTTCTTTATTATTAATGGATATTTTATTTCTTTAATCATTTGATGGTTTGGATAAGAAATAATGGTGATATCTATTCTGGTACATTAGATAGCAATACATGAATAATGAATCCTTAGTCTGCCACGATGCAACAAACCGTTATATATAACTTGTTTTACTTATTAGATGTATTTCTCTTGTCAATCATTATACTTGTGAATTCTTGAACTTGGTAGTATCTATTCAAAAGGGATTCAAAAGGTCGAAATTGATTTGATCAATTATAGTTGGAGGAATGGACCTCCCGACCTAAGAATCGATCTTGAAAGATGATACAACTGAGTTAACCTTTCTGATAAAGGATGGAATTCAGACAAGTATAGGAAATGATTTATGGTTAATGCAGTATGTGAAATTAGAGAAGGTACGAGTCGTTCTTTCAAGAATACTCGAAGATGGATTGGACTACTTGCTGTGCCATAAAGGCGGAGTGTTTTCAACACAAAGCCATTATTGGGATCCTTCAAAGTATATCCATTTGTAGCCTGCGACCTGATCGCGGAGGCTATCACCTATCTAAATAACACATAGCATAAATCAAAGATTGAGATTAAGTCTCAAGCGCATGCACTGATGTGTAGACATGATGTGTCAGAATGAGAAATGGGATTCTAATGGTAAAAGAACAAGTTTGTTCGGAACTACCTATGTTCTATGGATATTTCTGGACACAACGGCACATTCTATGTGGTTGTAGAATATCCTAGAAGAACAAGTAATTGTATGTTCAATAGTACTACGAACCAGAAGGGTGTTCTCGCCCGGTTCATAGAGGAAAAACTATTAGATGAACTACAATGCCCTAATTGACAAAGTACTTTAAAATGAGGAAAGGGAAAGACTGAGAACCAGCCTGACCGAGTAGTAGTACACCACTAACTGCACCTAATGTTGTTACTGTTATACACCGGAACGCCATTGCAGTGGGAGGTTGTTAAGCAACCAGAGATGTTCATAAGACTGGAGGAGTTTTGAACTCTGGATCCAGTATACATGAAATCGATCCCTAGGTCTGCATAGATTTGCGAAGAAGGTGTGTTAGAGACGTAATGGAAAGGTGTTTCTCGGAATTTTGTGTAGATAACACTTTGTCATTGGCGACAATGTGAAAATGTTGTCAGACATAAAATAGAGGTTGTCTAAATGAATCGAGGTATAAGATTAAGATGAAGTTGGATCATGTTCTTAGAAATCTTTCGATCTCTGGATAAGGACATTTGTACTTCTCTTAAGATATCTTATACGATTATGGTTTGTTTTAAACATGCACAATTCTGAGAAAGGTTATTGCCTTTCGGGAACAGAATACATCTATCTAAAGGTGTGTGTTTCGAACACATGAAGGAGATAGATATGGACAAAGCAGTTACCTACACTTCTTGTGTAGAGAGCTTTGTAGATGCAATGTTGAAAAACCAGAACCTGATATCAACTATGCGGTTAGCGTAGTGGGAGGATAACAAAGTAATCTAGACAAGAGATGTGCGGATGTTTTAGTAGTACTTGCAAAAGTACTAGACATTAAGCAAGACGAAATCTTATTTGATTACATGTTCTCAGATCTCAAATCAGAGAAAGACCAGTGTAAGTCGATATCAGGCTATGTGCTCACTTTTAGAAGAGGTGGAACCTAAAAGATGAAAGAGTGATAAGCGTAATGCTTCTCGGACTCTATCCAATAGCAGCCTCAGAGGCAGCGGAAGTTATGGTTAGGTTCCGGAATGACCTCTGAACTTGGATATGACTCTTGGTTCACCAAAGGCTATGTACATAGCGGTGCATGGAGAACTGGAAGAAGTCATAAGTTCGAAAAGTGATGATAACACATAGAGCAAGTGTTGGAGTTGTGTACTTAATGTCTAGATTTAAGTAACGATAAACTCCCGATCATAGCATTTAATCTGTTAAATAAACAATTGTTTGCTTTTAATTATTATTAATTAAATATATGCAAATCATAGTACTGGATTTTATACGTTGTAGTTAGTATGGTGTGTCGAGCCCCACACAGAAGATCATACTATCGGTTACTCGTATTTAATCAAACAGTGGCTCACGACCTAGATGGACCCGGACCAATCCATCGGTATAGTCGTGGTGTGAGAGCGAAAATAATTTGTCTTAATTATTTTATCACACTTGTACACTTGGTGTATTGAGCGGATCGTTGAGATTCATCGATTAGGATTGCCGGCGATAATCGATTCGAGTCTCAGTGTATTATATTCTTAATCCCCGATATTGTTGCGGGTGTGTATATTAAATATAAGTGACTTTGATTTACCAAAGGAATTAACCGATTTAATTATTGGGTTAATTACCGGTTAAGTTGGGTCACTATATTTTATATATGGCATGCCGTGAATGATTGACCGGACATTGTATCCCGGAAGGGTTGATAATATCCCCGAGATGAGTTCAAAAGGAATTATTGTGTAAACCTCATGAGTGGATTCGTTCCGCACAATAATTAAGGTTGAATGGTACTAGTCTCGGATTCAAGAGATGAATAAATTAATTAGCAATAAATTAATTTTATTCATGGATATTTAAATCTTAAATACACGGAATAAATAATACTACCGGAGAAATATTATTTGATATAATATGATTTAATATTGGGAGTGCAATTAATTTATATAGTGGAAAATAAATTAATTAATATTAATGGGAGATTAATAGATTTGGGCTTGGGCTCAATTTAATCATTAATATTGGAAGCCCAATATTCCACCTCCTTTAGATCCCCTACGTAGCCTATAAAAGCACTACATGGTCTTCACTTTTTCATAAGACAAGAATATCAATACTTGATAGTTCTAGAGAGTTGAAGAGGATCCATAAGCTTGGAGGATCGTCGCCCACCCGACGTTCAAGCTAGTGCAAGGAATACGTGGGAAGATCGTAAGGTCATCAAGTTAGATTCGTTTCTCCGCACAACGAATTAAAAGGTAAAATCATATACTCCCTTCTATGATTTTATGTGGATTAATTGTGATACATACATGAACGCATGATCCGGGAAAACGACGAACCTCGGGGACGGGGATTCGAGATCCCCGGCGAGGATCGAAAGTGGCGGTCGAACCCTAGGGTTCGGACCGCCGCGTCGCAAGAAGCCCCGGCTGGACGCCGGGGGCGATCGAGCCCGTGAGCTCGATCGCGGATCGCTGCGGGGTGACCCGCAGCTGCCTCGTGCGCGCTACGGGAGTTCCCGTAGCAGAGGCGCACGGGGCTGACCCCATGCGAGCAGCGGGTTCGCTGACCCGCTGCGGGGCTGCTGCGAGCAGCCCGGGGATCGCTACGAGCGATCCCAGCGATCGCTACGAGAGCGATCACGAGCCCCGTGCGGGGGCTCGGCTGGGCGCGCGGGTTCGTCCCGTGCGGTGCTCGGTCGAGCCTCGGGTCGTGCGGTGGTTCGCGGCTGGTTCTCCGGCGATCGAGGATTTCGGTCGGGTTATTATTTTCCGCAAATTTTAATGGCCCGGGATATCGAATTCCAGCAACTGGTATCAGAGCGTTTGGTTTCGTGTTCATGTATGTGTTCAATTGCGTTTTACCTTGCAGGGATTCCGACTATCATGGTTTAATTAATTGTTAATTATTCGTTTAATTAATTGCTATTTAATTTACCATGATTGTTCGTTTATTAAACTCTCGGACATGTCGAGATTCGTTTTGTGTGGATGAATGCTTGTAATAGTAAAAATTCGGGGGTTGACCGAATTTAGGATTTATTATTACGTTCTATGTTTTCCGGAAAGTGTATAGGGTCGATTTCATGTATAGAATCGATACCGGAATTGTAAATTTATTTCTTGTAATTTATTTACGTTGGATCGATGCCGAGACAACCGCCGGAGAACTCATGAGACGAAGAAGACGAAGAGGACGAAAAACCGGGGGGGTCGATCATCCCCATGATCGATCCCCATGAGGATCGATCGACCCCACGCCCGGGGCTGCCCGCTAGGGTTTCCGGCCATGCCGGCCACCGGTGGTGGTGGCGCGTGGCTAGGGGGCGGCGGCGGTGGTGCCCGACGGTGGTGGTGGTCGACGGTGGGGGTGGTGCGGGGATCCCCAACCCGTGCTACTCCTAATCCTACCAAGATACTACTTACCTAATTAATTCAAGTTTTCCTATTTTGAGTATTCCTAAGTATGGGAACTCTCATGGAGATAGGAAAAGAGTTAATTAATATTATTTATTTCCTTATTCTATTATGGAAGTCTTCTAGAATATTTCAAGTTCTACTTGGAATAGGAATCTAGAGATTTAATAGAATTAGATAGGAAAAAAATTAATATTATTTATTTCCTTATTCTATTATGGAAGTCTTCTAGAATATTTCAAGTTCTACTTGGAATAGGAATCTAGAGATTTAATAGAATTAGATAGGAAAATAATTAATTAATTTATTTCTATTTGATTATTCCTATTTTATGGGAATTTTCATAGACATGGAAGTTAATTAATCTTGGAAAGTAGAAGAGTCCTAATTTATTTTATTTCCTTATTCTATTATAGAAGTCTTCTAGAATATTCCAAGTTTGACTTGGATAGATTATTCTAGAGATTTAATAGAATTAGATAGGAAAATAAATAAATAAAAATATTAATAATATTTAATTTTATTTTTGATTTATTCGATTGACTTAATTTTCGAATTAAGTATCTTTTGGATTTATTAAAAATAAATAGACTTAAATATTGGGATTAATATTCTCGTCACATGGAGCATTCAAGAACGAAGACTGAAGACTAGAAGACGCATACGGAGATGGAATAAAGCCATGATAGTCGGAAAATAATTTTCTAGCTTATTTTGACTATGTGATATGTGCTTTATTACTTGTATGCATGCTTATGTGTTTAATTATGCATTAGATAGCGTATCCCTTTGTTATAAAAAGCTAAGTGGGAGAGGGGATGGAAACATTCCCATGGTCTCCATTACTATTCTCTTGGTGACTCTTATGGACTTTTGAAGTTCGTATAGATGTGTCATTGGAGGAGAATTCTTGTAATTCCTCTTACGAGAAACATTGATTAAGTTTATCAAACAATGCCTAGTTTGTCTTTCTGAAACTGACTTCAAGTCGACTCATTCTCACCCCGGGGAGTGGAATGGAGCCAAAGCCACTTGGTCATGTGGATGACACAAATTAGAGGCAGTCGTACCATTCTTTGATAGATGGATCGATTGTCTGCTCGGCTCCCTCATTTATGAGAGATAGGGTTGTTCGCATGGTGAATCACTGGTTAGAAACTTCGAGTTTCACTTATGATTCTCCGCGTCTTGATTTACAAAATCGAATGCTTCAAGTAATTGGGAGTCAACTATAAAAATCTTTTGGTGTAGTAAACGTCCACACGAACGTGGCTTGCTATGCTGAATGGGAATTTTGGAAATAGTTGATGTAGACAGTTATAGGGAATTGTGAAGGATTGTGAGTTATCGTAAACGTCCACACTAACGTGGCTTGCGGTGACGTAGCAATTCCAAATGATTCACCTTAGTACTGAGTAATGGTTTACACTTAGGTACGCTTTATAGTATTCTTCCCAACGAAGTAACGCTATAATGATGTACGACCGAAGCAAATCTAATTGCTAAATCATTTGGGTGGGTAAACGTCCACACGAACGTGGCTTGCCTTACCTGATGGGATTTTAGATGTGATTAGTGATTTAATGATATTATTTGAGGGAGATAATATCGGATATTAAATTGATTGTTTGTTTAAATGTGCTTATAGGTTTAGAGAATAGCTATGAATCCACTTTCTATGATACTCAAGGAGCATAAGCTCACTGGCCCCAACTATATTGATTGGAAGAGAAATTTAGACATTGTCCTAACTTCGTAGGAGTACAAGTTTGTACTCCATGAAGTGTGCCCTGCTGAGCCTGTTGGAGTTGTGTACTTAATGTCTAGATTTAAGTGACGGAAACACACGATCCATTGCCACTAATCTATTTAACTAAATAAACAATTATTTGCGTTTAATTATTTATAATTAAATATATGCAAATTATAGTCCGGGATTTTATACGTTGTAGTTAGTATGGTGTTGCATGGGCGCACAGAAGATCATACTATCGGTTACTCGTATTTAATCGAACAGTTGCTCACGACCTAGATGGACACGGACCAATCCATCGGTATAGTCGTTGTGTGAGAGAGAAAATAATTTATCTTAATTATTTTATCACACTTGTACACTTGGTGTATTGAGCGGATCGTTGAGATTCATCGATTAGGATTGCCGGCGATAATCGATTCGAGTCTCAGTGTATTTTATTCTTAATCCCCGATATTGTTGCGGGTGTGTATATTTAATATAAGTGACTTTGATTTACCAAAGGAATTAACCGATTTAATTATTGGGTTAATTACCGGTTAAGTTGGGTCACTATATTTCATATATGGCATGCCGTGAATGATTGACCGGAAAGTGTATCCCGGAAGGGTTGATAATATCCCCGAGATGAGTTCATAAGGAATTATTATGTAAACCCTGCAGGTGGACTTGTTCCGCATAATAATTAAGGTTGAATGGTACTAGTCTCGGATATAAGAGATGAATAAATTAATTAGCAATAAATTAATTTTATTCATGGATATTTATATCTTAAATACACGGAATAAATAATACTACCGGAGAAATATTATTTGATATAATATGGTTTAATATTGGGAGTGCAATTAATTTTATATAGTGGAAAATAGAATTAATTAATATTGATAAGGATTAATGGACTTGAGCATTGGGCTCAATTTAATCTTCAATATTGGAAGCCCAATATTCCACCTCCTTAAGATCCCCTACGTAGCCTATAAAAGCACTACATGGTCTTCTCTATTCTCATAACTTGAAGATCACAATTCTAGAGAGAGAAAGTAGAGAGGAGGATCCATGGAGTTCGGTAGATCGTCGCCCACACGACGGCCGGGCTAGTGCAAGGAATACGTGGGAAGATCTCAAGGTCATCATAAGATCTCGTTTCTCCGCACAACGAATCGAAAGGTGAATTAAATATTTCCGCTATTTAATTCTTATTGAAATCAATTATCGGAAAACAAGATCCAAGGGTCGAACCCGGAGTAGACGGACGATCGCGTGGTGGTGGCGAAGCCACCGGACCACGCCAATCGCCCGCTAGGGTTTCGGCGGGGGCGAGAGGGTCGAACCCTCGGCTGGAGCCGAGGGGATGCGATCGATCGCTTGGATCGATCGCGGAGGGCGCGGGCTGGTGCCGCCCCTCCCCACCGTGAAGGTGGCTGACCTCCAGGCGGCGGCGAGTCGCCGGACTCGCCGCGGGGGCTGCATGGGCAGCCCCACCCGATCGATCACATGAGCCCCGCGGACGGGGGCTCGGGATGGGCGTGCGCGCGGCTTCGGCCGTGTCGTGCGTTCGGCTCGTGCTCCGGGTCGTACGCGGCGTTCGTGTTATCTCCGGCGAAGGGTTCGTTCGGGTTATTGGTTTCCGCAAATTTAAATAACCCGGGATATCGAATTCCAACAATTGGTATCAGAGCGTACGGTTACGTTTTTCGTTAATTGTTTCGATAATCGATTATCGTTGTATATGGCCATAGATTAATTTAATTTTATTAAATTATTGTGCTATATATATTGTTCTACGTACTTGTTTTTCTCTCTTGTATGAATCGTGTTGGTCGGAAAAATTGAATATTAAAAATCGAGGGTTTTCGGAATATCGAATCGGAGGAGATCGATCTCGCGCTCGTTGCGGGCTGCCGGGGAGGCAGCAGGGAGCAAGGGCGTGTGAGCTGCTGGGGCAGCGGCTTGTCGATGGCGTGACGTCGGTGGCGGCTTCTTCCTGGAGTCGGCTGATCCGGCGAAGTCCACGCAGGCGTCGGCAAGACGATCGATCGAATTAATTCATGCTGCTGGGAATTTTGTTCTCGCTGGATGCATAAATTAATTCATGGTGCATGGCCTAATGCATGTGCGACCACATGAATTAATTAAACTTTGCATTGCATGGTCTTTTGACTAATGCTAGATGTGCACTTGCTAATTAATGCCGTGGCCATGCATGATATGTGGGCATGCGTTTTTTTGGTGGTGCTGTGTATGAGATACACGGGCATGCATGTACTACATGTTCATGGTTCGATTGGGATGGCCGGAACTTGTTTCGGTTTGTCCCGGTAAATCCGATCTTTCCGGAAATAATTTAATTTTTCTAATATTATTTAATTTAATTTTGGAATTAATTCAAATTATATTTGGATTAGATTTCTTAATTATGGAATTAAATAATGGAATTAGATGGAGAGTTAAATTAGGAAAGAAAATCCTAGTTTCTCTAGACATCCTATACCTACTTGGATTAGAAGTCTTAAGAAGAATCAAAATTCGATTTTGATTAGGATTCTTGAGATCTAATCTAAATAGGATTGAGAAATTATTAAAATATTGATTTTATTTAATTTAAGTATTTTATTTAAAATCATTAGATTAATTCAAAATTTATTTTGGATTGGAAAATCTTGGATTTTATTTAGAATAGAATTAAATATGGAGATCAATGGATTTTAATAATATTGATTTTATTTAATTTAAGTATTTTATTTAAAATCATTAGATTAATTCAAAATTTATTTTGGATTGGAAAATCTTGGATTTTATTTAGAATAGAATTAAATATGGAGATCAATGGATTTTAATAATATTGATTTTATTTAATTTAAGTATTTTATTTAAAATCATTAGATTAATTCAAAATTTATTTTGGATTGGAAAATCTTGGATTTTATTTAAAATAGAATTAAATATGGAAATCAATGGAATTGATTTTATTTAATTGGAGTATTTTATTTAAAATCATTAGATTGATTCAAATTTTTTTTGAATTGGAATCTTGGATTTTATTTAAAATAAATTAAATATGAGAATCAAAGAATTTTTCCGTCGCTCGGCAAAGTATTCAAGACGTAGAATGAAGACTCAAGGCAAGCATGCTGGAATTCATCAAGGTACGAATAGTCGAGAAATAATTTTACTTGAGCAATTATTTGATTATTTGTGAACGTACTTGCATGAAGTGTATGTTTGTTATTATGCTTATGTATATTTAATTATGCATTAGATAGCGTATCCCTTTGTTATAAAAAGCTAAGTGGGAGAGGGTATGGAAACATATCCATGGTCTCCATTGCTGCTCTCTTGGTGACTTTTATAAACTTTTGAAGTTTATATAGATAAGTCATTGGAGGAAAGTTCTTGTAATTCCTCTTACGAGAAACATTGATTAAGTTTATCAAACAATGCCTAATTTGTCTTTCCAAAGCTGATTTCAAGTCGACTCATTCTCACCCCGGGGAGTGGAATGGAGCCAGAGCCACTTGGTCATGTAGAGGACACAAATTAGAGACTTCCGTGCCATTCTTTGATAGATGGGTCGCTTGTCTGCTCGGCTCCCTCATTTATGAGAGATAGGGTCGTTCGCATGGCGAATCACTGGTTAGAAACTTTGAGTTTCACTTATGATTCTCCGCGTTTTGATTTACAAGATCGAATGGATCAAGTAATTGGGAGTCAATTATAAAGATCTCTTAGTGCAGTAAACGTCCACACAACGTGGCTTGCTGTACTGACGGATTTTGGATTAATTGATGTAGACAGTTGTAAGAAATTGTGAAGAGTTGTGAAGTTATCGTAAACGTCCACACAACGTGGCTTGCGGTGATGTAGCAATTCCAAACGATTTGCTTTGGTGCTGAGTAATGGTTTACACTTAGATACGCCTTATAGTATTCCTCCCACCGAGGTTCCGCTATAAGCGATGTATGACCGAAGGAAATCTAATTGCTAAGTCGTTTGGGTGGGTAAACGTCCACACACCGTGGCTTGCCTTACCTGATGGGATTTTAGATGTGATTAGTGGTTTAATGATATTATTTGAGGGAGATAATATCGGAGATTAAATCGATTGTTTGTTGTTATATGTGCTCATAGATTAGGAAATGGCTTTGAACCCACTTTATGTGATACGTAAGGATTTTAAACTCACTGGTCCCTAAATGTAATGATTGGAATAGAGATCTAGACATTACCCAAACTGTTAAAGAGTGCAAGGTTGTACTCAGTGAGCTTTGTCCTCCCGAGCCTATTGACATAGGCGGCTAGACAAGAAGCGATGAGGATACTCATAAAGGCCAGTCGCTTCGAGAAAACGCTTAAAAACGTTTTTGATATGATTGACCTTTTGGACGAGTTGAGACGGAAATCGCAAGCTCTTGTAGCCAATGCCAAAGGTTTCGAACCTAAGGGAAAAATCGGGGGAAAGGAAAAGCAAGCAAAGAAACCCAGTGGTCCTAGGTTTCTTGGACCACGAGATGGGACGAGAAAGCCATGAGGCAAGAGTTCTCGATGCAAACAGTCTGGGTACTGGAAGTCTGATTATCCTCTCAAAGAAAGTACGAAATTCTTCTTTAGTCGTAAAACATATTCAGTGGTATTATCTACCGGAACCTGGTGTGTAGATATGGAACCACTGACGGTATGTGCATTTTAAATGCAAAGGTTCCAGGAAACCTAACGACTTGGAAAAGAAGAAATCGTAGTCTACATGGGCAATGCTGTAGAGGAGGCAGCAGTTGCAGTGGAGGACATTTTATAGGATTTCATTTTGAGTTATTGCTTTTATGTACCTTTCATATTAGAAAGAACTTTGTTCTAGATTTCTAATAAATGGATATTTTATTTCTTTTAATCATTTTATGGTTATAAGAAGAAATAATGATATTATCTATTTTGGTACATTGACTAGCAATATATAAATGATGAATCCTGAGTCCACCACGATGCAACGAACCGTAGTATGAAACTCATTTTACTAATAAGAGATTTCTTTATCAATTATACTTGTGGATTCTTATGCTGAGTCATGTTTATTCAAATAAGAAGTTCAAAGGTCGAAAATTGATATTTGATCAATTAAGTTGAGGGAGTGGACCTTCCGACCTAAGAATCTAATTTGGAAGATAATATGACTAAGAAATCCTTTATGGATATAAGATGTAAGATCCGGACAAGTATAAGAATTGATTGACTCTGATGTATGCAGACCTATGCCTACTCAGACAATAAGGTACGAGTACTTCATTTTATGATTACTCGAAAAATGGATTAGAATACCTGATGTGCCACAAAAAGCAAAGTGTTTTGACAAGTCAATGGACACTAAGCAATTGTGGAGAACCATCAAGGTATATCCATTTGTAGCCTGCGATTTGATCGCGGAGGCAAGTACCTGTCTGAAGAATGCATGGCATACTAATCAGAGATTGGGATTTGATCCCAAATGACTACACCATACACTGTTGTGTAGAAATGGTGTGTTGTAAACAAGAAATGGAACTCTTATAGAAATAGTAAAAGCATGAGTTATACGGAACTACCTATGTTCTATGGATATGTCTGGAAACAACGGGGCATTCAAATGCGGTTGTAGAATATCCTAGAAGAACAAAAGATGTGTGTTCAATAGTACTATGAACCAAAAGGACATTATAAGTTCTAACGCCCGGTTCTTAGAGAAAGACTATATGATGAACCACAAGCCCAAAGTGACGTAATACTTTGAAATGAGAGAGAAAAATTAAGACTTAGAACCAGCCAAACCGAGTAGAGGTACACCACTAACTGCACCTACTGTTATTACTGTTTATACACCGGAACGCCGTTGTAGTGGGAGGTTGTATGACAACCGGAGATATTCATAAAACTAGGTGAGTCTTCGGATTCTGGACCTAGTATACATGAAATCGATCCCTGGATCTACATGAAGGCCGTACTAGATCTAAATGTGCCTTCTTGGAGAGCAATAAGGATTATTGCTAAGAGGCGAGATCATTTAGAGTACAAGCTTAGTTGATCCATTTATGGATTGAAACAAAGCATTGAATTCGTGGTACTTGCAAATTGATGAGATAGTCCATTTTATGGATTCATCAAAAGCATAGACGAATCGTGTATATTGGAAACGTGATGGAAAACAAGGTGGTGTTTCTCGGAGGTTTTATGTAGATGACTTTTTAACATTGGCAACAATGTAAAGATGTTGTCAGACATAAAATGATGGTTGTCTAGAAAAATCGATATATGAGATGAAGAAGAAGTTAGAGCATGTTCTTAAGATCTAGGATCTCAAGAAAAGAACATTGTACTTCTCCTGGACATCTTACATATATATGATTATGGTTCGTTTTAACATGCAAAATTCCGAGAAAGGTTCGTTACCTTTCAGAGACGGAATGCATCTATCTAAGGATATGTGTTTTGGAACACAAAAGGAGATAGAAGCAATGAAAGCGGATTCCTACACTTTGAGTGTGGAAAGCTTAATAAATGCATTGTTGAAAACAAGAACCTGATATCGGCTATGCGGTTAGCATAGTGGGAGGATATCAAGGTAATCCTGGAAAGGAATATTCGACTGCCGTAAAAGTACTTTCGAAGTACTGTTCTAGACTACGAAGCAGACGAGTTTTTCCTTTGGATTGCATTCTCTTAGATTTCTAATCGAATAAGGACCAGTGTAAGTCGATATCAGGCTATGTGTTTCACTATTGAAGGAGAAGGAGTTTAACATGGAAGAGTGATAAGCACGATGCTTTTCGGACTCTGCCATGGGTAACCAAATAGCGGCCTCAGAGGCAGCGGAAGTTTTGGTATAACTCCGGGATAATCTCTGGGACTTAGATGTGATTCTTAATTTGCCAAAGGCTATGTAAATAGCGGTGCAATGGCAAATGGTAAGAAATCACTAGTCCATAAGTGTAAGATAACACATAGTGCAAGTACCACCTGATACGAGTCATCGTCGAGGGAGACGACGCTGTAGTCACCAAGATAACTTCAGAGCGGCAACCTAGAGTGCTCATTCACATAGTACTTCTTGGAAGTACAACTTAAGCACGTGATGAGTATGGGAGTCGGGAGTTTGGAGGAAATGACTAGACCTTAGTACAAGTGGGAGATTGTTGGAGTTGTGTACTTAATGTCTAGATTTAAGTGACGGAAACTCACGATCCATTGCCACTAATCTATTTAACTAAATAAACAATTATTTGCGTTTAATTATTTATAATTAAATATATGCAAATTATAGTCCTGGATTTTATACGTTGTAGTTAGTATGGTGTTGCATGGGCGCACAGAAGATCATACTATCGGTTACTCGTATTTAATCGAACAGTTGCTCACGACCTAGATGGACACGGACCAATCCATCGGTATAGTCGTTGTGTGAGAGAGAAAATAATTTATCTTAATTATTTTATCACACTTGTACACTTGGTGTATTGAGCGGATCGTTGAGATTCATCGATTAGGATTGCCGGCGATAATCGATTCGAGTCTCAGTGTATTTTATTCTTAATCCCCGATATTGTTGCGGGTGTGTATATTTAATATAAGTGACTTTGATTTACCAAAGGAATTAACCGATTTAATTATTGGGTTAATTACCGTTTAAGTTGGGTCACTATATTTCATATATGGCATGCCGTGAATGATTGACCGGAAAGTGTATCCCGGAAGGGTTGATAATATCCCCGAGATGAGTTCATAAGGAATTATTATGTAAACCCTGCAGGTGGACTTGTTCCGCATAATAATTAAGGTTGAATGGTACTAGTCTCGGATATAAGAGATGAATAAATTAATTAGCAATAAATTAATTTTATTCATGGATATTTATATCTTAAATACACGGAATAAATAATACTACCGGAGAAATATTATTTGATATAATATGGTTTAATATTGGGAGTGCAATTAATTTTATATAGTGGAAAATAGAATTAATTAATATTGATAAGGATTAATGGACTTGAGCATTGGGCTCAATTTAATCTTCAATATTGGAAGCCCAATATTCCACCTCCTTAAGATCCCCTACGTAGCCTATAAAAGCACTACATGGTCTTCTCTATTCTCATAACTTGAAGATCACAATTCTAGAGAGAGAAAGTAGAGAGGAGGATCCATGGAGTTCGGTAGATCGTCGCCCACACGACGTCCGGGCTAGTGCAAGGAATACGTGGGAAGATCTCAAGGTCATCATAAGATCTCGTTTCTCCGCACAACGAATCGAAAGGTGAATTAAATATTTCCGCTATTTAATTCTTATTGAAATCAATTATCGGAAAACAAGATCCAAGGGTCGAACCCGGAGTAGACGGACGATCGCGTGGTGGTGGCGAAGCCACCGGACCACGCCAATCGCCCGCTAGGGTTTCGGCGGGGGCGAGAGGGTCGAACCCTCGGCTGGAGCCGAGAGGATGCGATCGATCGCTTGGATCGATCGCGGAGGGCGCGGGCTGGTGCCGCCCCTCCCCACCGTGAAGGTGGCTGACCTCCAGGCGGCGGCGAGTCGCCGGACTCGCCGCGGGGGCTGCATGGGCAGCCCCACCCGATCGATCACATGAGCCCCGCGGACGGGGGCTCGGGCTGGGCGTGCGCGCGGCTTCGGCCGTGTCGTGCGTTCGGCTCGTGCTCCGGGTCGTACGCGGCGTTCGTGTTATCTCCGGCGAAGGGTTCGTTCGGGTTATTGGTTTCCGCAAATTTAAATAACCCGGGATATCGAATTCCAACAGAGCCCACGACTGCCTCAACTGATGAGGAAAAACTGACATATCGGAAGTGGAAAAAGGCTGATGAAATGGCTAGGTGTTATATTTTGGCTTCCATGTCAAATGTACTCCAAACCCAACATGAGTCGATGGACACTGCCTATGATATGATGTTTAACCTCAAGGAGATGTTTGGGGAGCAAGATCGTGCGGCAAGGCAAGAAGCCATGAGAGTCCTCATGTCGACTACTCAATCTGAAGGAACGCCCGTTGGGGAGCACGTTCTTAAGATGATGAGTATGTTGAATGACCTTGAGGTCCTAGGAGCTTCTATTGATGCTGAGACGCAAGTCGACATCATACTCCAGTCTCTGGCCCCTAGTTTTGAGCAGTTTCGTATGAGCTATAATATGGGTAAACTATCTTATACTCTTGCGCAACTCCTGACTGAACTAAAGGCGGCAGAGGGGATCTACAAGAAGGGCAAGTCTCAAGCGCTTGTAGCTACCAAGTCCAAAGGCTTTAAGCCTGGTGGAGGTAGGGGCAAGAGAAGGAAGCAAGCCCGGAAACCCAGTGGTGTCAAGAGGACTGTACCACGAATGGGGGCTGCAAAGCCAAAGGGTAAGTGCTTCCGATGCAACAAGATGGGACACTGGAAGTCTGAATGTCCTCTCAAAGGTACGAATTCTTCTTTAGTCGTAAAAACATAGTCAGCGGTATTATCTACCAGAATTCTGGTGTGTAGATATGGAACCACTGACGGTATGTGCATTTTGAATGCAGGGGTTCCAGAAAACCCGGCGACTTAGAGAGGAAGAGTTCGAGTCTACACAGGCAAAGCTGTAGAGGAGGCAGCGGTTGCGGTGGAAGACATTTATCTGCTTTAGTAGTTAAATAGGATTTCATTTCAAAGTTATTGCTTTATGTACCCCTTTATTTTAGAAAGAACGTTTTGTTCGGGATTTCTATTATTAATGAATGGATATTTTATTTCTTTAATCATTGGATGATTTTGATAAGAAATAATGGCATTATCTATTCTGGTACATTGGATAGCAATATATGAATGATGAATCCTTAGTCTACCACGATGCAACAAACCGTTCTATAACTTGTTTTACTTGTTAGATATTTCTTTATTAATCATTATACTTGTGAATTCTTATACTTAGTAGTATTTTCAAATGAAGATTCAAATGGTCGAAATTGATTTGATCAATTAAAGTTGAAGGAATGGACCTTCCGACCTAAGGATTGAATTTGGAGGATAATACGTCTAAGCAAACCTTTCTGGATAAAGGATAGAATTCAGACAAGTATTGGAAATGATTAGATATGCAGACATATGTGTTTATTAGAAAGGCACGAGTGATTCTTTCAAGAATACTCAAGTGATGGATTAGAATGCTTGATGTGCCATAAAAGCAAAAGTGTTTTGACTAGTCAATGGACACAAAGCTATTATGGGGAACCATCAAAGTATATCCATTAGGAGCCTGCGACTCAGTCGCGGAGGCCATCACCTATCTGAATAACGCATAGCATAATCAAAGATTGGGTTCAATCCCAAAGGGCCGCACCTTACACTTACGTGTAGAAATAGTGCGTTATAAAGTAATGGAAATCTGATAGTAAAAGGACAAGTTGTTCGGAACTACCTATGTTCTATGGATATTCCTAGATACAACGGCATATTGATATGGTTGTAGGATATCCTAGATGAACGAAGTATTGTGAGTTCTATAGTACTACGAACCAGAGGGACGTCTCTCGTCCGGTTCATAGAGGAAGACTATTAGATGGACCACAAAGCCTAAATTAACGTAATACCTTGAAATGAGAAGAAGGACAAAAGACTAGGAACCAGCCAAACCGAGTAGAAGTACACCACACACTGCACCTATTGTTATTACTGTTATACACCGGGACGCCATTGCAGTGGGAGGTTGTGGGACAACCAGAGATGTTCACAAGACTAGAGGAGTTCGGACTCTGGATCTAGTAGAGATGAAATCGACCCCTAGCTCTGCATAAGGGCGGTACTAGATCTAAATGTGCCTGCTTGGAACAATAAGGATTATTGTTAAGAGGCTAGATCATTTAAAGTACAAGCTTAGTAAATCCATTTATGGATTGAAATAAAGCTATGAATCGTGGAACTTGCGAATTGATGGGATAGTCCATTTGATGGATTCATCAAAAGGCATGGACGAAAGGTGTATTGAAAACGTAATGGAAACAAGGTGGTGTTTCTCGGAGATTTTATGTAGATAACATTTCATCATTGGCAACAATGTAAAAATGCTGTCAGACATAAAATAATGGTTGTCTAAATAAATCGAGATATAAGATTAAGAAGAAGTTAGAACATGTTCTTAAGATCTTGTGATCTAGAGATAAGAACATTGTACTTCTCCTAGATATCTTGTACAATTAAGGTTTGTTTTTAACATGCATACTTCTGAGAAAGGTTATTGCCTTTCAGAGACAGAATATACATCTATCTAAAGAGTATGTGTTCGAACACATGAAGGAGATAGATGAGGACGAAGCAGTTTCCTATACTTCAAGTATGGAAAGCTTTATAGATGCAATGTTGTAAAACAAGAACCTGATATCAACTATGCGGTTTGCGTAGTGGGAGGATATCAAAGTAATCTGGATAAGGGATGTTCGAATGCTACAAGAGTACTTTCATAGTACTGGCTTGAGCAAGACGAAATCTTCTTAGATTACAGATTCTCAGATCCAAAAATCAGAGAAGAACCAGTGAAAGTCGATATCAGGCTATGTGTTCACTTTTAGAAAGAGGTGGAACCATGAAGTGAAAGAGTGATAAGCAGGACGCTTCTCAGACTCTCTCATAACCGAATAGCAGCCTCAGAGGCAGTGGAAGTTTTGGTTAGGTTCCGGGATAACCTCTTGACTTGGATATGACTCTTAGTTTACCAAAGGCTATTGGATAGCGGTGCACGGTGAACTAGAAGAGGTCATAAGTCAAAAGTGATGTTAACACATAGAGCAAGTACCACCTGATACGAGTCATCGTCAGGGGAGACGACGTAGTAGTCACCAAGATAACTTCAGAGCGGCAACCTAGATTGCTCACTCACATAGTACTTCTCGGAAGTACACTTTAAAGCACGTGATGAGTATGGGAACCGGGAGTTTGGAGGAAATGACTAGACCTTAGTACAAGTGGGAGATTGTTGGAGTTGTGTACTTAATGTCTAGATTTAAGTAACGATAAACTCCCGGTCATAGCATTTAATCTATTAAATAAACAATTGTTTGCTTTTAATTATTATTAATTAAATATATGCAAATCATAGTCCTGGATTTTATACGTTGTAGTTAGTATGGTGTGTCGGGCCCCACACAGAAGATCATACTATCGGTTACTCGTATTTAATCAAACAGTGGCTCACGACCTAGATGGACCTGGACCAATCCATCGGTATAGTCGTTGTGTGAGAGAGAAAATAATTTGTCTTAATTATTTTATCACACTTGTACACTTGGTGTATTGAGCGGATCGTTGAGATTCATCGATTAGGATTGCCGGCGATAATCGATTCGAGTATCAGTGTATTATATTCTTAATCCCCGATATTGTTGCGGGTGTGTATATTAAATATAAGTGACTTTGATTTACCAAAGGAATTAACCGATTTAATTATTGGATAAATTACCGGTTAAGTTGGGTCACTATATTTTATATATGGCATGCCGTGAATGATTGACTGGACAGTGTATCCCGGAAGGGTTGATAATATCCCCGAGATGAGTTCAAAAGGAATTATTGTGTAAACCTCATGAGTGGATTCGTTCCGCACAATAATTAAGGTTGAATGGTACTAGTCTCGGATTCAAGAGATGAATAAATTAATTAGCAATAAATTAATTTTATTCATGGATATTTAAATCTTAAATACACGGAATAAATAATACTACCGGAGAAATATTATTTGATATAATATGGTTTAATATTGGGAGTGCAATTAATTTATATAGTGGAAAATAAATTAATTAATATTAATGGGAGATTAATAGATTTGGGCTTGGGCTCAATTTAATCATTAATATTGGAAGCCCAATATTCCACCTCCTTTAGATCCCCTACGTAGCCTATAAAAGCACTACATGGTCTTCACTTTTTCATAAGACAAGAATATCAATACTTGATAGTTCTAGAGAGTTGAAGAGGATCCATAAGCTTGGAGGATCTTCGCCCACCCGACGTTCAAGCTAGTGCAAGGAATACGTTGTAAGATCGTAAGGTCATCAAGTTAGATTCGTTTCTCCGCACAACGAATTAAAAGGTAAAATCATATACTCCCTTCTATGATTTTATGTGGATTAATTGTGATACATACATGAACGCATGATCCGGGAAAACGACGAACCTCGGGGACGGGGATTCGAGATCCCCGGCGAGGATCGAAAGTGGCGGTCGAACCCTAGGGTTCGGACCGCCGCGTCGCAAGAAGCCCCGGCTGGACGCCGGGGGCGATCGAGCCCGTGAGCTCGATCGCGGATCGCTGCGGGGTGACCCGCAGCTGCCTCGTGCGCGCTACGGGAGTTCCCGTAGCAGAGGCGCACGGGGCTGACCCCATGCGAGCAGCGGGTTCGCTGACCCGCTGCGGGGCTGCTGCGAGCAGCCCGGGGATCGCTACGAGCGATCCCAGCGATCGCTACGAGAGCGATCGCGAGCCCCGTGCGGGGGCTCGGCTGGGCGCGCGGGTTCGTCCCGTGCGGTGCTCGGTCGAGCCTCGGGTCGTGCGGTGGTTCGCGGCTGGTTCTCCGGCGATCGAGGATTTCGGTCGGGTTATTATTTTCCGCAAATTTTAATGGCCCGGGATATCGAATTCCAGCAACTGGTATCAGAGCGTTTGGTTTCGTGTTCATGTATGTGTTCAATTGCGTTCTACCTTGCAGGGATTCCGACTATCATGGTTTAATTAATTGTTAATTATTCGTTTAATTAATTGCTATTTAATTTACCATGATTGTTCGTTTATTAAACTCTCGGACATGTCGAGATTCGTTTTGTGTGGATGAATGCTTGTAATAGTAAAAATTCGGGGGTTGACCGAATTTAGGATTTATTATTACGTTCTATGTTTTCCGGAAAGTGTATAGGGTCGATTTCATGTATAGAATCGATACCGGAATTGTAAATTTATTTCTTGTAATTTATTTACGTTGGATCGATGCCGAGACAACCGCCGGAGAACTCATGAGACGAAGAAGACGAAGAGGACGAAAAATCGGGGGGGTCGATCATCCCCATGATCGATCCCCATGAGGATCGATCGACCCCACGCCCGGGGCTGCCCGCTAGGGTTTCCGGCCATGCCGGCCACCGGTGGTGGTGGCGCGTGGCTAGGGGGCGGCGGCGGTGGTGCCCGACGGTGGTGGTGGTCGACGGTGGGGGTGGTGCGGGGATCCCCAACCCGTGCTACTCCTAATCCTACCAAGATACTACTTACCTAATTAATTCAAGTTTTCCTATTTTGAGTATTCCTAAGTATGGGAACTCTCATGGAGATAGGAAAAGAATTAATTAATATTATTTATTTCCTTATTCTATTATGGAAGTCTTCTAGAATATTTCAAGTTCTACATGGAATAGGAATCTAGAGATTTAATAGAATTAGATAGGAAAAAAATTAATATTATTTATTTCCTTATTCTATTATGGAAGTCTTCTAGAATATTTCAAGTTCTACTTGGAATAGGAATCTAGAGATTTAATAGAATTAGATAGGAAAATAATTAATTAATTTATTTCTATTTGATTATTCCTATTTTATGGGAATTTTCATAGACATGGAAGTTAATTAATCTTGGAAAGTAGAAGAGTCCTAATTTATTTTATTTCCTTATTCTATTATAGAAGTCTTCTAGAATATTCCAAGTTTGACTTGGATAGATTATTCTAGAGATTTAATAGAATTAGATAGGAAAATAAATAAATAAAAATATTAATAATATTTAATTTTATTTTTGATTTATTCGATTGACTTAATTTTCGAATTAAGTATCTTTTGGATTTATTAAAAATAAATAGACTTAAATATTGGGATTAATATTCTCGTCACATGGAGCATTCTAGAACGAAGACTGAAGACTAGAAGACGCATACGGAGATGGAATAAAGCCATGATAGTCGGAAAATAATTTTCTAGCTTATTTTGACTATGTGATATGTGCTTTATTACTTGTATGCATGCTTATGTGTTTAATTATGCATTAGATAGCGTATCCCTTTGTTATAAAAAGCTAAGTGGGAGAGGGGATGGAAACATTCCCATGGTCTCCATTACTGTTCTCTTGGTGACTCTTATGGACTTTTGAAGTTCGTATAGATGTGTCATTGGAGGAGAATTCTTGTAATTCCTCTTACGAGAAACATTGATTAAGTTTATCAAACAATGCCTAGTTTGTCTTTCTGAAACTGACTTCAAGTCGACTCATTCTCACCCCGGGGAGTGGAATGGAGCCAAAGCCACTTGGTCATGTGGATGACACAAATTAGAGGCAGTCGTACCATTCTTTGATAGATGGATCGATTGTCTGCTCGGCTCCCTCATTTATGAGAGATAGGGTTGTTCGCATGGTGAATCACTGGTTAGAAACTTCGAGTTTCACTTATGATTCTCCGCGTCTTGATTTACAAAATCGAATGCTTCAAGTAATTGGGAGTCAACTATAAAAATCTTTTGGTGTAGTAAACGTCCACACGAACGTGGCTTGCTATGCTGAATGGGAATTTTGGAAATAGTTGATGTAGACAGTTATAGGGAATTGTGAAGGATTGTGAGTTATCGTAAACGTCCACACTAACGTGGCTTGCGGTGACGTAGCAATTCCAAATGATTCACCTTAGTACTGAGTAATGGTTTACACTTAGGTACGCTTTATAGTATTCTTCCCAACGAAGTAACGCTATAATGATGTACGACCGAAGCAAATCTAATTGCTAAATCATTTGGGTGGGTAAACGTCCACACGAACGTGGCTTGCCTTACCTGATGGGATTTTAGATGTGATTAGTGATTTAATGATATTATTTGAGGGAGATAATATCGGATATTAAATTGATTGTTTGTTTAAATGTGCTTATAGGTTTAGAGAATAGCTATGAATCCACTTTCTATGATACTCAAGGAGCATAAGCTCACTGGCCCCAACTATATTGATTGGAAGAGAAATTTAGACATTGTCCTAACTTCGGAGGAGTACAAGTTTGTACTCCATGAAGTGTGCCCTGCTGAGCCCACGGCTGCCTCAACTGATGAGGAAAAACTGACATATCGGAAGTGGAAAAAGGCTGATGAAATGGCTAGGTGTTATATTTTGGCTTCCATGTCAAATGTACTCCAAACCCAACATGAGTCGATGGACACTGCCTATGATATGATGTTTAACCTCAAGGAGATGTTTGGGGAGCAAGATCGTGCGGCAAGGCAAGAAGCCATGAGAGTCCTCATGTCGACTACTCAATCTGAAGGAACGCCCGTTGGGGAGCACGTTCTTAAGATGATGAGTATGTTGAATGACCTTGAGGTCCTAGGAGCTTCTATTGATGCTGAGACGCAAGTCGACATCATACTCCAGTCTCTGGCCCCTAGTTTTGAGCAGTTTCGTATGAGCTATAATATGGGTAAACTATCTTATACTCTTGCGCAACTCCTGACTGAACTAAAGGCGGCAGAGGGGATCTACAAGAAGGGCAAGTCTCAAGCGCTTGTAGCTACCAAGTCCAAAGGCTTTAAGCCTGGTGGAGGTAGGGGCAAGAGAAGGAAGCAAGCCCGGAAACCCAGTGGTGTCAAGAGGACTGTACCACGAATGGGGGCTGCAAAGCCAAAGGGTAAGTGCTTCCGATGCAACAAGATGGGACACTGGAAGTCTGAATGTCCTCTCAAAGGTACGAATTCTTCTTTAGTCGTAAAAACATAGTCAGCGGTATTATCTACCAGAATTCTGGTGTGTAGATATGGAACCACTGACGGTATGTGCATTTTGAATGCAGGGGTTCCAGAAAACCCGGCGACTTAGAGAGGAAGAGTTCGAGTCTACACAGGCAAAGCTGTAGAGGAGGCAGCGGTTGCGGTGGAAGACATTTATCTGCTTTAGTAGTTAAATAGGATTTCATTTCAAAGTTATTGCTTTATGTACCCCTTTATTTTAGAAAGAACGTTTTGTTCGGGATTTCTATTATTAATGAATGGATATTTTATTTCTTTAATCATTGGATGATTTTGATAAGAAATAATGGCATTATCTATTCTGGTACATTGGATAGCAATATATGAATGATGAATCCTTAGTCTACCACGATGCAACAAACCGTTCTATAACTTGTTTTACTTGTTAGATATTTCTTTATTAATCATTATACTTGTGAATTCTTATACTTAGTAGTATTTTCAAATGAAGATTCAAATGGTCGAAATTGATTTGATCAATTAAAGTTGAAGGAATGGACCTTCCGACCTAAGGATTGAATTTGGAGGATAATACGTCTAAGCAAACCTTTCTGGATAAAGGATAGAATTCAGACAAGTATTGGAAATGATTAGATATGCAGACATATGTGTTTATTAGAAAGGCACGAGTGATTCTTTCAAGAATACTCAAGTGATGGATTAGAATGCTTGATGTGCCATAAAAGCAAAAGTGTTTTGACTAGTCAATGGACACAAAGCTATTATGGGGAACCATCAAAGTATATCCATTAGGAGCCTGCGACTCAGTCGCGGAGGCCATCACCTATCTGAATAACGCATAGCATAATCAAAGATTGGGTTCAATCCCAAAGGGCCGCACCTTACACTTACGTGTAGAAATAGTGCGTTATAAAGGAATGGAAATCTGATAGTAAAAGGACAAGTTGTTCGGAACTACCTATGTTCTATGGATATTCCTAGATACAACGGCATATTGAATATGGTTGTAGGATATCCTAGATGAACGAAGTATTGTGAGTTCTATAGTACTACGAACCAGAGGGACGTCTCTCGTCCGGTTCATAGAGGAAGACTATTAGATGGACCACAAAGCCTAAATTAACGTAATACCTTGAAATGAGAAGAAGGACAAAAGACTAGGAACCAGCCAAACCGAGTAGAAGTACACCACACACTGCACCTATTGTTATTACTGTTATACACCGGGACGCCATTGCAGTGGGAGGTTGTGGGACAACCAGAGATGTTCACAAGACTAGAGGAGTTCGGACTCTGGATCTAGTAGAGATGAAATCGACCCCTAGCTCTGCATAAGGGCGGTACTAGATCTAAATGTGCCTGCTTGGAACAATAAGGATTATTGTTAAGAGGCTAGATCATTTAGAGTACAAGCTTAGTAAATCCATTTATGGATTGAAATAAAGCTATGAATCGTGGAACTTGCGAATTGATGGGATAGTCCATTTGATGGATTCATCAAAAGGCATGGACGAAAGGTGTATTGAAAACGTAATGGAAACAAGGTGGTGTTTCTCGGAGATTTTATGTAGATAACATTTCATCATTGGCAACAATGTAAAAATGCTGTCAGACATAAAATAATGGTTGTCTAAATAAATCGAGATATAAGATTAAGAAGAAGTTAGAACATGTTCTTAAGATCTTGTGATCTAGAGATAAGAACATTGTACTTCTCCTAGATATCTTGTACGATTAAGGTTTGTTTTTAACATGCATACTTCTGAGAAAGGTTATTGCCTTTCAGAGACAGAATATACATCTATCTAAAGAGTATGTGTTCGAACACATGAAGGAGATAGATGAGGACGAAGCAGTTTCCTATACTTCAAGTATGGAAAGCTTTATAGATGCAATGTTGTAAAACAAGAACCTGATATCAACTATGCGGTTTGCGTAGTGGGAGGATATCAAAGTAATCTGGATAAGGGATGTTCGAATGCTGCAAGAGTACTTTCATAGTACTGGCTTGAGCAAGACGAAATCTTCTTAGATTACAGATTCTCAGATCCAAAAATCAGAGAAGAACCAGTGAAAGTCGATATCAGGCTATGTGTTCACTTTTAGAAAGAGGTGGAACCATGAAGTGAAAGAGTGATAAGCAGGACGCTTCTCAGACTCTCTCATAACCGAATAACAGCCTCAGAGGCAGCGGAAGTTTTGGTTAGGTTCCGGGATAACCTCTTGACTTGGATATGACTCTTAGTTTACCAAAGGCTATTGGATAGCGGTGCACGGTGAACTAGAAGAGGTCATAAGTCAAAAGTGATGTTAACACATAGAGCAAGTACCACCTGATACGAGTCATCGTCAGGGGAGACGACGTAGTAGTCACCAAGATAACTTCAGAGCGGCAACCTAGAGTGCTCACTCACATAGTACTCGGAAGTACACCTTAAGCACGTGATGAGTATGGGAACCGGGAGTTTGGAGGAAATGACTAGACCTTAGTACAAGTGGGAGATTGTTGGAGTTGTGTACTTAATGTCTAGATTTAAGTAACGGTAAACTCCCGATCATAGCATTTAATCTATTTAATTAATAAACAATTATTTGCATTTAATTATTTATAATTAAAAATATATGCAAATCATAGTTCTGGATTTTATACGTTGTAGTTAGTATGGTGCTGCATGGGCGCACAGAAGATCATACTATCGGTTACTCGTATTTAATCGAACAGTTGCTCACGACCTAGATGGACACGAACTAATCCATCGGTATAGTCGTTGTGTGAGAGAGAAAATAATTTATCTTAATTATTTTATCACACTTGTACACTTGGTGTATTGGGCGGATCAGCTTGAGATTTATTGATTAGGATTGCCTTGGATAATCAATTTAAATCTCGGAGTATTTTATTCTCAATCCCCGATACTATTGCGGGTGTGTATATTTAATATTAGAGACTTTGATTTTCCAAAGGAATTAACCGATTTAATTATTGGGTTAATTACCGGTAAAGTTGGGTCGCTATATTTTATATACGACATGCCGTGAATACTTGACGGGAAAGTGTATCCCGGAAGGGTTGATAATATCCCCGAGATGAGTTCATAAGGAATTATTGTGTAAACCTCATGAGTGGATTCGTTCCGCACAATAATAAAGGTTGAACGGTACTAGTCTCGGATATAAGATATGAATATTATTTATTGAGCAATAAATAAATTTATTCATGGATATTTAAATCTTAAATACACGGAATAAATAATACTAATCGGAGAAATATTATTTGATATAATATGGATTAATATTGGGAGTGCAATTTTATTTATATAGTGGAAAATAAATAAAATTTAATATTGATAAGGATTAATGGATTTGGGTTGGACCCAATTTAATCTTCAATATTTAGAGGCCCAATATTTATTCTCCTTATGATCCCCTACGTAGCCTATATAAGCACTACATGGTCTTCACTTTTCAAGAGAGAATTAATTGACCTACGCCAATCATAAAGTCTTGAGAGTGAGGAAGATCCATAGGAATCCGATAGATCGTCGCCCACACGACGTTCGGACGAGGTGCGAGGAATACGTAGGAAGATCGCAAGGTCGTCAACCGATTTCGTTTCTCCGTACAACGAATCGAAGGTATAATCGAGAATCCCCCTCTTTGATTATTTGTGCTTGTTAATCGTAATATGTACATGAACAAGACGATCCGGGAAAAACGACGATCATCGCGGACGGGGATTCGAGATCCCCGGCGAAGATCGAATGGGGCGGTCGAAACCCTAGGGCTCGACCGCCCGGCGCGCGCGACGAGGGGCGAAGCCCCGGCTGGACGCCGGGGCACGCGATCGACTTCGGTCGATCGCTGGGGTGCCACGGGCTGGTGCCGTGGCGGACCCCAGCCGCCCTCGACGGCGGCGTGCGCCAGGGAGGAGCCCCGGCTGAAGCCGGGGCGAGCGATCGACCGCGTGGTCGATCGCATGGGAAAGCCGCGGCTGATGCCGCGGCGGGTCAGCCGGGAGCTGACCGCCCTCCTCCGGCGAAGGTGGTGAGTCGCCGGACTCACCACCGGGGGCTGTTTGGCAGCCCCAGCGATCGCCATGCACGGCGATCGCGAACCCCAGCCGCGATGGGGTTCGGCTAGGGTTTAGCCGCGGGTTCATCCCGCGGCGACGCTCTTGTCGAGCCCGGTTCTTCGCGTGTGGTTCGCGTTCGTGATTTCCGACTCGCGGGAGACTTCGACTGGGGGCGGGCTGCGTGTCTTCGGGCGCGTAGTCTCCAAAGGTCGGACTCCTGCGGATGAGTCGGTGTTCGTGCGATCTCCGGCGACGGGTTTTCGGTCGGGTTATCGGTTCCGCAATTTTTTGATAGCCCGGGACATCGAATCCCAGCAGAAACAATGTCATGGTCTCCATTGTTGTTCTCTTGGTGACTTTTATGGACTTTTGAAGTTCATATAGATAAGCCATTGGAGGAGAATTCTTGTAATTCCTTTTACGAGAAACATTGATTAAGTTTATCAAACAATGCCTAATTTGTCTTTCTGAAACTGATTTCAAGTCGACTCATTCTCACCCCGGGGAGTGGAATGGAGCCAAAGCCACTTGGTCGTGTGGATGACACAAATTAGAGACCTTCGTACCATTTTTTGAAATGGATCGATTGTCTGCTCGGCTCCCTCGTTTTATGAGAGATAGGGTTGTTCGTGTTGGAAATCGATATCCCAGGCTATCAAAAATTGCGGAAACGATAACCCGAACGAAATCAGTTCGCCGGAGAACACGCGAACCACCAACGAACCAGAGCCTGACAAGAGAATCACCGCCGCGGGATAAACCCGCAGCTAAAAACCCTAGCCGAGCCCCCGCTGGGGCTCTCGATCACACGCGATCGCATGGGGCTGCTCCGGCAGCCCCGGGCGGTGAGTCTGGCGACTCACCGCCACCGCCTCGGGAACCCGGGGCTCTCGATCGCACCCGCCGCGGCTCCCAGCCGCGGCTGCCCAGCGATCGACCGCACGGTCGATCGCTCACCCCGGCGTCCAGCCGGGGTTCCTCTTGTGTGCATCGCGATCGAGCCCTAGCTCGATCGCATCCCTCGGCTCCCAGCCGAGGGTTCGATCTCTGCGGGGATGTCGACCTCGCGGTCCATCCCCATCCGCGGAATCGATTGCTTTCCCGGATCTTCGTTCATTTATATATCACGATTTTAATTCACATAAAATCATAGAGGGTGTTTAACGATTTTACCCTCGATCTCGTGGTGCGGAGAAACGAGATGATTTGAAGACCTTCAGATCTTCCCACGTATTCCTTGCACCTTGTTCGAACGTCGTGTGGGCGACGATCCTCCGAACTCCTATGGATCTCCTTCACAACTCTCTAGAATATCAAGTGTGATAATCTTATGGTGTGTCTTTAATTGTGAAGACCATGTATTTCTTTTATAGGCTACGTAGAGGATCTAAATGAGGTGGAATATTGGGCTCCCAATATTAATGATTAAATTGAGACCAAGCCCAAATCTATTAATCCATTAATATTAATTATATAATTACTTCCACTATATAAATATAATTGTACTCCCAATATTCACCATATTATATCAAATAATATTTTCTCCGGTAGTATTATTTATTCCATGTGTTTAAGATATAAATATCCATGAATAAAATTAATTTATTGCTTAATTAATTTATTCATCTCTTATATCCGAGACTAGTACCATTCAACTTTAATTATTATGCGGAACAAATTCACTCATGAGGTTTACATAATAATTCCTTATGAACTCATCTCGGGGATATTATCAACCCTTTCGAGGACACATTTTCCCGTCAAGAATTCACGGCATGTCATACATAAAATACCGTGACCCAACTTTGCCGGTAATTGATCGGTTATTCTAATCAATCAATTCCTTTGGAAAATCAAAGTCACTAATATTAAATGCACACACCCGCAATAATATCAGGGATTAAGAATAAAATACTCAGAGATTTAAATCGATTATCCAAGGCAATCCGAATCGATAAATCTCAAGCGATCCGCTCAATACACCAAGTGTACAAGTATGATAAAATAATCAAGACCAATTATTTTTCTCTCTCATACAACGACTATACCGATGGATTAGTTCTTGTCCATCTAGGTCGTGAGCTACTGTTTGATTATATACGAGTGACTGATAGTATGATCTTCCGTGTGACGACGCACACCATACTAACTACAACGTATATGAGATAGAACTATATTTGCATTTATTTAATTATAAATAATTAAAAGCAAACGATTATTCATTTAAATAGATTAAATGCCATGACCGGGAGTTTACCATACTAACTACAACGTATAAAATCTAGGACTATGGTTTGCATATAAATTCAAATGATTGTTTATTATTAAATAGGATAAATGCTTTAGACGGAGTTCAGATATTACTTAAATCTAGACATTAAGTATACAACTCCATCAATCTCCCACTTATACTAAGGTCTAATCATTTCTTCCAAACTCCCGACTCCCATACCCATCACGTGCTTAATCTGCACTTCCAAAGAAGTGCCTCGTGCATGATCATTCTAGGTTGCCGTATCCGAAGTTATCTTGGTGACTACAGCGTCGTCTCACTCGACGATGACTCGTATCAGGTGGTACTTGCTCTATGTGTTTTCATCACTATGGACTTATGATTTCTTTCAGTTTGCCATTGCACCGCTATCTAAATAGCCTTTGGTAAACCAAGAATCATATCTAAGTCCAGAGATTATCTCAAAGCTTTACCAGAACTTCCGCTGCCTCTGAGGCTGCAGTTTGGTTATCCATGGTTGAGTCTGAAAAGCATCGTGGTTATCACTCTTCCATTTTAAAGCTTCACCTCCTTTTTACAAGTGAACACATAGCCTGATATCGACTTACACTGATCCTGATTTAATTAGAGATCTGAGAAATTTATCCAAAAGGAAAAGTTCGTCTGCTTCGTAATCTAGAACAGTACTTCGAAAGTACTTTTACAGCAGTCAAATATTTCTTTTCAGGATTACTTTGATATCCTCCCACTATGCCAACTGCATAGTCGATATCTAGTTCTAGTTTTTCAACATTGCATTTAAAGCTTTCCACACTCACAGTGTAGGAAAACGATTTCACCGCTTCTATCTCCTTTATGTGTCCACAACACATGCTTTAGATAGATGCATTCCTTGTTTGAAAGGTAACATACCCTTCTTGGAATGATGCATGTTAAAACGAACCTTAATCGTATAAGATTTCTAAGAGAAGTACAATGTTCTTTTCTCAAGATCCTAGATCTTAAGAACATGATCTAACTTCTTCTTTATCTTATATATCGATTCTATCTTAGACAACCATTATTTTATGTCTGACAACACTTTTACATTGTTCCCAATGATAGAATGTTATCTACATAAAATCTCCGAGAAACACCACCTTGTTTCCATTATGTTTCCAATACACATTATTCGTTCATGCCTTTTGATGAATCCATCAAATGGATTATCTCATCAATTCGCAAGTACCACGAATTATAGCTTTGTTACAATCCATAAATGGATCAACTAAGCTTGTACTCTAAATGATCTTGTCTCCCAGCAATAATCCTTATTGCTCTCTAAGAAGACATATTTAGATTTAGTACTGCCCCCATGTAGATCCAGGGATCGATTTCATGTTTACTAGATCCAGAGTTCAAAACTCTTCTAGTCTTATGAACATCTCCGTTTGTCTAACAACCTCCCACTACAACGGCGTTTCGGTGTACAAACAGTAATAACAGTAGGTTCAGTTAGTGGTGTACCGCTACTCGGTTTGGCTGGTTTCCAGTCTTTGTCCTTTTCTCTCGTTCTAAGGTATTTCGTCACTTTGGGCTTTGTGTTTCATCTAATAGTATTTCTCTAAGAACCGGGCGCTAGAACTTATAACGTCCTTCTGGTTCAAAGTACTATTGAACACATAACTTCTGTTCTTCTAGGATATTTTACAACCACATCGAAATGTGCCGTTGTCTTTCATAAATATTCATAGAACATAGGTAGTACCGATTAACTCTTCCTTTTTCCATTCCTTTAGAGATCTACTTCTTATTTATACACCATGTCTACACATGAAGTGTATGGTGTAGTCATTTGGAATCTAATTCCAATTACTGATTATGCTATGTCTTCAGACAGGTACTGGCCTCCGTGATTAGATGACAGCCTACTTATGAATATACTTTGATAGTTCTTCCACAATAGCCTTGTGTCCATTGACTTGTCAAAACACTTGCTTTTGTGGCATACCAAGTATTCTAATTCATGCTTAGAGTATTCATCAAATGAAGTACTCGCACCTTTCTTGTCTGAGTAGACATATGTCTGCATATCAGTGTTAATCAATTTAAATACTTGTCCGGATTCTATATCCTTCATCCAGAAAGGTTTGCTTAGTGGTATTATCTTCCAAATTCAATTCTTAGGTTGGAAGGTCCACTCCTTCAACTTAATTGATCAAATCAATTTTCAACCTCTAAATCTTTATTTGAATAAATACTACTCAGCATAAAATCCACAAGTACAATGATTTAGTAAAGAAATATCTCTAACAAGTAAAACAAATTATATACTACGGTTTGTTGCATCGTGGAGACTTAGGATTCATCATTCACATATTGTTAACAATTGTACCAGAATAGATAATATCATAATTTCTTCTCAATAATCATCAAATGATTAAAAGAAATAAATATCCATTCATTAATAATAGGAAACCAGAACATAGTTCTTTCTAAAATAAAAAGGGTACATAAAAGCAATAACTAGAAATGAAATCCTATAACTATTCATAGATTAAATGTCTTCCACTGCAACAGCTGCCTCCTCTACAGCTTTGCCCATGTAGACTCGAACTCTTCTTCTCTAAGTCGCCGGTTTTTCTGGAACCACTGCATTTAAAATGCACATACCGTCAGTGGTTCCATATCTACACACCAGATTTCTGGTAGATAATACCGCTGACTATGTTTTAATGACTAAAGAAGAATTCGTACCTTTGAGAGGACAATCAGACCTCCAGTGTCCAGACTTCTTGCATCGGAAGCACTTGCCCTTAGGCTTGCTGGTCCCTTCACGCGGTGCTTGCCTCTTGGCACCACTGGGTTTCCAGACTTGCTTCCTTTTCTTTCCTCTACCTCCATTAGCCTTGAAGCCTTTGGACTTAGTAGCTACAAGCGCTTGAGACTTGCCCTTCTTGTAGATCCCCTCTGCCGCTGTCAGTTCAGTCAGGAGTTCCGCTAGAGAATAAGATAGTTTACCCATATTATAGCTCATGCGGAACTGCTCAAAACCAGAGGCCAGAGATTGGAGTATGATGTCGACTTGCGTCTCCCCATCAATTTGAGCTCCTAGGATCTCCAACTCATTCAAAAACCCCATCATCTTAAGAACGTGCTCCCCTACGGGCGTTCCCTCAGATTGAGTAGTTGTCATAAGGACTCTCATTGCATCTTGCCTAGCCGCACGGTCTTGATGCCCAAACATCTCTTTGAGGTTAAACAGCATATCATAGGCGGAGTCCATCGACTGATGCTGGTTTTGGAATACATTTGACATGGAAGCCAAAATATAGCACCTAGCCATCTCATCAGCCTTTTTCCACCTTCTATATGCCGTTCGTTCCTCATCAGTTGAGGCATTCGTGGGCTCAGCAGGGCATTGATCATGAAGTACAAACTTGTACTCCTCAGAAGTTAGGACAATGTCCAGATTTCTCCTCCAATCAATATAATTGGGGCCAGTGAGTTTATTCTCCTTGAGTATCACAGAAAGTGGATTCATAGCTATTCTCTAAACCTATAAGCACATAAACAAACAATCAATTTAATGTCCGATATTATCTCCCTCAAATAATATCATTAAATTACTAATCACATCTAAAATCCCATCAGATATGGCAAGCCACGTTGTGTGGACGTTTACCTATCCAAACGATTTTGTAATTAGATTTGCTTCGGTCGTACATCAATTATAGCGTTACTTCGTTGGGAAGAATACTATAAAGCGTACCTAAGTGTAAACCATTACTCAGTACTAAGGTGAATCGTTTGGAATCGCTATATTACCGCAAGCCACGTTGTGTGGACGTTTACGATAACTCACAATCCTTCACAATTCCCTATAACTGTCTATATCAATTAATCCAAAATCCCATCAGTATAGCAAGCCACGTTGTGTGGACGTTTACTACACCAAAAGATTTTTATAATTGACTCCCAATTACTCGAGACATTTAATCTTGTGAATATAGACGTGATAAATCATAAGTGAAACTCGAAGTTTCTTACCAGTGATTCACCATGCGAACGGCCCTATCTCTCATAAAATGAGGGAGCCGAGCAGACGATCGATCCATTTCAAGAAATGGTACGAAGGTCTCTAATTTGTGTCATCCACATGACCAAGTGGCTTTGGCTCCATTCCACTCCCCGGGGTGAGAATGAGTCGACTTTAAATCAGTTTTCAGAAAGACAAATTAGGCATTGTTTGATAAACTTAATCAAGTCTCTTGTAAAAGGAATTACAAGAATTCTCCTCCAATGACTTGTCTATATGAACTTCAGAAGTTCATAAAAGTCACCAAGAGAACAGTAATGGAGACCATGGGTATTGTTTCAATCCCTCTCCCACTTAGATTTTTACAATAAAGGGATACGCTATCTAATGCATAAATAAATACACATAAGCATGCATACATGAAATTAAAGCAAATAAATATTATCACATAGTCAAAATAATACTAGAATATTATTTTCCGACTATTATGGTTTTATTCCATCCTTGTACGCATCTTCTAGTCTTCAGTCTTCGTTCTTGAATGCTCCATGTGACGAGAATATTAATCCCAATATTTAAATCTATTTATTTTTGATAAATCCAAAAGATACTTAATTCGAAAATTAAGTCAATCGAATAAATCAAAATAAAATTAAATATTATTAATATTTTTTTATTTTTTTATTTACCTTTCTAATTCTATTAAATCTCTAGAATCCTATCCAAGTCAAACTTGGAAAATTCTAGAAGACTTTCATAATAGAATAAGGAAATAAAATAAATTAGGACTCTTCTACTTTCCATATTAATTAATTTCCATATCCATGAAAATTCCCATAAAATAGGAATAATCAATTAGGAAAACTGAATTAAATTAGGAAAGTTGGATTATGGTAGGAGAAGCACGGGGTGGGGATCCCCGCACCCCTCCCACTCGATCGGCCACCACCCCGGGAGGAGCACCGTCGCCCAGCCGGCCGGCCAGCCACCACCATGACGGCGGCAGCCCACGGCCGAGGGGCGATCGGCCCCCTTCCTTGCGGTCGATCGCTCGGGATCGATCATGGGGATTGATCGATCTCCGGTCCTTCCCTCTCATCGTCTCCTTCGTCACATCTCGTTCTCCGGTGTCCGTTTCAACATCGAACCAACGTAAAATTAAATTACAATTTCAATTTCAATTCCGGTATCGATTCTATACATGAAATCGACCCTATACACTTTCCGGAAAACATAGAACAATAATAAATCCTAAATTCGGTCAACCCCCGAATTTTTACTATTACAAGCATTCATCCACACAAAACGAATCTCGACATGTCCGAGAGTTTAAAAAAAAATATTATGACACTAATTAACAAATAATTAACAAGCCATAATAGTCGGAATCCCTGCAAGGTAGAACATAAAATCGAACATATACATGAACTAGAACCATCGCTCTGATACCAATTGTTGGAAATCGATATCCCAGGCTATCAAAAATTGCGGAACCGATAACCCGACCGAAATCCGTTCGCCGGAGAACACGCGAACCACCAACGAACCGGAGCCCGACAAGAGAATCACCGCCGCGGGATAAACCCGCGGCTAGAAACCTTAGCCGAGCCCCCGCCGGGGCTCGCGATCGCACGCGATCGCATGGGGCTGCTCCGCCAGCCCCGGGCGGTGAGTCCGGCGACTCACCGCCACCGCCTTGAGGAGGGCGGTGCGCCCAGCGCACCCGCCGCGGCTCCCAGTCGCGGCTGCCCAGTGATCGACTGCACGGTCGATCGCTCACCCCGGCGTCCAGCCGGGGTTCCTCTTGTGTGCATTGCGATCGAGCCCTAGCTCGATCGCATCCCTCGGCTCCCCGCCGAGGGTTAGATCTCCGCGGGGATGTCGACCTCGCGGTCCATCCCCATCCGCGAAATCGATTGCTTTCCCGGATATTCTTTCATGTATATATCACGATTTTAATTCACATAAAATCATAGAGGGTGTTTAACGATTTTACCCTCGATCTCGTTGTGCGGAGAAACGAGATGATTTGAAGACCTTCGGATCTTCCCACGTATTCCTTGCACCTCGTTCGAACGTCGTGTGGGCGACGATCCTCCGAACTCCTATGGATCTCCTTCACAACTCTCTAGAATATCAAGTATGATAATCTTATGATGTGTCTTTAATTGTGAAGACCATGTAGTGCTTTTATAGGCTACGTAGGGGATCTAAAAGGAGGTGGAATATTGGGCTCCCAATATTAATGATTAAATTGAGCCCAAGCCCAAATCTATTAATCCATTAATATTAATTATATAATTACTTCCACTATATAAATATAATTGTACTCCCAATATTCACCATATTATATCAAATAATATTTTCTCCGGTAGTATTATTTATTCCATGTGTTTAAGATATAAATATCCATGAATAAAATTAATTTATTGCTTAATTAATTTATTCATCTCTTATATCCGAGACTAGTACCATTCAACTTTAATTATTATGCGGAACAAATCCACTCATGAGGTTTACATAATAATTCCTTATGAACTCATCTTGGGGATATTATCAACCCTTTCGAGGACACATTTTCCCGTCAAGAATTCACGGCATGTCATACATAAAATACCGTGACCCAACTTTGCCGGTAATTGATCGGTTATTCTAATCAATCAATTCCTTTGGAAAATCAAAGTCACTAATATTAAATGCACACACCCGCAATAATATCAGGGATTAAGAATAAAATACTCAGAGATTTAAATCGATTATCCAAGGAAATCCTAATCGATAAATCTCAAGCGATCCGCTCAATACACCAAGTGTACAAGTATGATAAAATAATCAAGACCAATTATTTTTCTCTCTCATACAACGACTATACCGATGGATTAGTTCTTGTCCATCTAGGTCGTGAGCTACTGTTTGATTATATACGAGTGACTGATAGTATGATCTTCCGTGTGACGACGCACACCATACTAAGTACAACGTATATGATCCAGAACTATATTTGCATTTATTTAATTATAAATAATTAAAAGCAAACAATTATTCATTTAAATAAATTAAATGCCATGACCGGGAGTTCACGATACTTTAAATCTAGACATTAAGTATACAACTCCATCAGTTCGCATGGTGAATCACTGGTTAGAAACTTCGAGTTTCACTTATGTTTCTCCGCGTCTTGATTTACAAAATCGAGTGGATCAAGTAATTGGGAGTCAATTATAAAAGTATCTTGGTATAGTAAACGTCCACACCACGTGGCTTGCTATACTAACAGATTTTGGATTAATTGATGTAGACAGTTATAAGGAATTGTGAAGAATTGTGAAATCATCGTAAACGTCCACACCATGTGGCTTGCGGTGATGTAGCGGTTCCAAACGATTTACTTTAGTACTGAGTAATGGTTTACACTCAGATACGCATTATAGTATTCTTCCCCACGAAGTTACGCTATAAATGATGTATGACCGAAGCAAAACTAATTGCGAAATCGTTTGGGTAAGGTAAACGTCCACACCACGTGGCTTGCCATATATGATGGGATTTTAGATGTGATTAGTGATTTAATGGTATTATTTGAGGGAGATAATATCGGATATTAAATCAATTGTTTGTTATTATGTGCTCATAGGTTAGGAATGGCTTTGAACCCACTTTCTGTGATACTTAAGGAATTTAACTCACTGGTCCCTGATTGTATTGATTGGAATACAGATCTAAACATTGCCCAAACTGTTAAAGAGTACAAGATCGTACTCAGTGATCTTTGTCCTCCCGAACCTACTAATGTCTCAACTAATGAGGAAAGAACATATTTTAAGAAGTGGGAAAATGCTTATGCAATAACCACTGATTATGATATCATGTTCAAACTCAAGGAGATGTTTAGACATGACGTAGAGGCTAGACAAGAGGCGATGAGGATACTCATAAAGGCCATTCGATTCGAGGAAACGCTTGAACACGTTTTTGAGATGATGGACCTTTTAGACGAATTGAGACAGAAATCGTGAGCTCTTGTAGCCAGTGCCAAAGGTTTCGAACCTAAGGGCAAAACCGGGAGAAAGGAAAAGAAAGCAAAGAAACCCAGTAGTCCTAAGTTTCTTGGATCACGAGATGGGACGAGAAAGCCAAGAGGCAAGTGTTCTCAATGCAAACAGTCTGGGTACTGGAAGTCTGATTATCCTCTCAAGGAAGGTACAAAATTCTCTTTAGTCGTAAAAACATAGTCAGTGGTATTATCTACCAGAACCTGGTGTGTAGATATGGAACCACTGATGGTATGTGCATTTTAAATGCAGAGGTTCCAGGAAACCTAAACGACTTGGAAAAGAAAAGATCGTAGTCTACATGGGCAATGTTGTGAAGGAGGCAGCTGTTGTAGTGGAGGACATTATTACAGGATTTCATTTTGAGTTATTGCTTTTATGTACCTTTTAGAAAGAACTTCGTTCTGGATTTCTAATGAATGGATATTTTATTTCTTTTAATCATTTGATGGTTATGAGAAGAAATAATAATATTATCTATTCTGAGTCTACCACGATGCAACGAACCGTTTTATGTAACTCATTTTACTAATAAGAGATTTCTTTATTAAATCATTTATACTTGTGGATTCTTATGCTAAGTCATATTTACTCAAATAAGAATTCAAAGGTCGAAAATTGATAGTTTGATCAATTAATTTGAATGAGTGGACCTTCTGACCTATGAATCTAATTTGGAAGATAACATGATTAAGCAATCCTTTATGGATATAAGATATAAGATCCGGACAAGTATTAGAATTGATTGACTCTGATGTATGCAGACTAATGTCTACTCAGACAAGAATGGTACGAGTACTTCATTTGATGATTACTTCTATAAATGGATTAGAATACCTGATGTGCCACAAAAGCAAGTGTTTTGAGAAGTCAATGGACACAAAGCTATTGTGGAGAACCTTCATGGTATATCCAATAGAAGCCTGCGATTTGATCGCGGAGGCAAGTACCCGTCTGAGGAATGCAACGCATACTTATCAGAGATTGGGATTTGATCTCAAGAGACTACACCATACACTCTTGTGTAGAAATGGTGTGTCGTTAATAAGAAATGAAACTCTTATAGAGATAGTAAAAGATGAGTTATACGGAACTACCTGTGTTCTATGGATATGTCTGGAAACAACGGCGCATTCAAATGCGGTTGTAGAATATCTTAGAAGAACAAAAGATGTGTGTTCAATAGTACTATGAACCAGAAGGACGTTAGAAGTTCTAACGCCCGGTTCGTAGAGAAAAACTATGTGATGAACCACAAGCCCAAAGTGACATGATACTTTGAAATGAGAGTGAACGAAGAAGACTGGAAATCAGCCGAACCGAGTAGCAGTACACCACTAACTGCACCTACTGTTATTACTGTTAATACACTGGAATGCCGCTGTAGTGGGAGGTTGTGTGACAACTGGAGATATTCATAAAACTAGGAGAGTCTTCGGACTCTGGACCTAGTATACATGAAATCGATCCCTGGATCTACATGAAGGCAATACTAGATCTAAATGTGCCTTCTTGGAGAGCAATAAGGATCATTGCTAAGAGGCGAGATCATTTAGAGTAGAAGCTTAGTTGATCCATTTATGGATTAAAACAAAGCATTGAGTTCGTGGTACTTGCAAATTGATGAGATAGTCCATTTTATGGATTCATCAAAGCACAGACGAATCGTGTGTATTGGAAACGTGATGGAAACAAGGTGGTGTTTCTTGGGTTTTATGTAGATAACATTTTATCATTGGTAGCAATGTAAAGATGTTGTCAAACGTAAAATGATTGTTGTCTAGATAAATCATTTTGAAAGATATAGGAAGAAGTTGGACATGTTCTTGAGATCTTGGATCTCTAGGAAAGAACATTGTACTTCTCTTGGACATCTTACATAGAATAACCAGTCAATTACCGGTAAAGTTGGATCACGATATTTTATGTATGACATGCCGTGAATTCTTGACGGGAAAGAGTGTCCCGATAAGGGTTGATAATGTCCCCGAGATGAGTTCATAAGGAATTATTATGTAAACCCTGCAGGTGGATTCGTTCCGCATAATAATTAAAGTTGAATGGTATTATTCTCGGATACAAGAGATGAATAAATTAATTAGCAATAAATATAATTTATTCATGGACATTTCTATCTTAAACACACGGAATAAATAATACTACCGGAGAGATAATATTATTTGATATAATATGGTATAATATTGAGAGTGCAATTATATTTATATAGTGGAAAATAAATATAATTAATATTAATGGATTAATAGATTTGGGTTTGGGCTCAATTTAATCATTAATATTGGAAGCCCAATATTCCACCTCCTTTAGATCCCCTACGTAGCCTATAAAAGCACTACATGGTCTTCTCTATTCTCATAACTTGAAGATCACAATTCTAGAGAGAGAAAGTAGAGAGGGAGATCCATAGAGTTCGGAGGATCGTCGCCCACCCGACGTTCGAACGAGAGCAAGGAATACGTGGGAAGATTCAAAGGTCTTCGAATATCTCGTTTCTACGCACAACGAGAACAAAGGTAAAATCATACGAAACCCCTCGATGATTTTTATTTAATTCGTATATGCACGTGAACGAAGATCCGAGGGACGAACCCGGGGATGGAGTTTGATCGCGCGGTGGTGATCGGAGATCACCGGATCGCGGGCGGTCAAGCGAACCCCGCCGGGATCGCATGAGAACCCTCGGCTGGACGCCGAGGGTGGCGGTCGAGCCCTAGGGCTTCGACCGCCGGTGCACATCGAAGGGCCCCGGCTGGACGCCGGGGCGAGCGATCGACTTCGGTCGATCGCTGGGGGCAGCCGCGGGCTGGAGCCGCGGCAGGCACCCCCTCCTCCGATCGACGGTGGCGGTGAGTCGCCGGGGGCTGCTACGAGCAGCCCCGGGGGATGCACGATGCATCCCCAGCGATTGCCGTGTGCAATCGCAAGCCCCACGCGGGGCTCGGCTAGGGCTAGCCGCGGGTTTATCCCGCGGCGGTGTTGCTTTGGTCGGGCCCGGCTCGTGTGGTGGTTCGCGGTGGTTTCCGGCGAAGGGATTTCGGTAGGAGTCGTGATTCTGCAATTCCGTCGACTCCGGGATATCGATTTCCAACACTGGTCAGCTGGGCTGACCGCCCCTCCCGACGGCATGGGCGGTGAAGTCGCCGGACTCACCGCCCCGGGGCTGCCGGAGCAGCCCCAAGCGATCGATCACGATCGCGAGCCCCGGCGGGGGCTCGGCTAGGGTTTAAGCCGCGGGTTCGCCCGCGGTGGTGCTTTGGTCGGGCTCCGGTTCGCGTGGTGTTCGCGGTTGTTCTCCGGCGAAGGGATTTCGGTTGGGTTATCGGTTCCGCGATATTTTGATAGCCCGGGATATCGATTTCCAACACGGCTCACGCGACGGTTCGCGTTTTCTCCGAAGATCGGGGATTTCGGTCGGAGTCGTCAATTCCGCTTTTACCGACGAATCCGAGATATCGATTTCCAACACAAATGACTATAGGATGAATACTCCAATTACAAGTCTATTCTTTCTTTCTCTTGTGGTTAGGATTGTCAATTAGGCCGGGTCGGCCCAAACTCGGCTCATTCGGCCCTAAGAAAAACCCGTTTGTTTAAATTTTTTTAGAGCTAAGTCGGGCTAGGGCCTAAAAATGAAGCCCAAATTATATATAGGGACGAGCTTGTTCTTTGTTAGACTCGGTCCTTCTAAAACCCGACCCATTATATAATAATTATATTATAAAATAATTATGTTATTTATACATATAATTTTATTTTTTCAATTTTTTCATATAAGTAAATTAAATAGTGATTATATATGATTCAAAGTGTTACAAACACATTATTAGTTTATTTTATTTGAAATGTATACATTCACGCGATTATTAACATGTATAAAGTATACTCCATATTTTATAATTTTTTTTATTTAAATAGTATTATAAGTATAATATAAGTATAATTTATTTTTCTAATTAATCTATTTATTTCGAATAAAAAAGATATTAGGAAATTAGAGCTTAGCCCGATATCGGCCCGAAGCCCATATTCTAATATAGGCCGAGCTTGGGCTTGAAATTTTCAAGCCCAAAGGCCAAAGACCGAATCCCAAAGTCCTTTAAATTTCATGGGCCGAGTCTGGGCCAGTCAAAGCCCGACCCATATGGCCCGATTGACAGGCCTACTTGTGGTTTATGCACTTGTAATATTGCAACAACTTTCTTAGATCCCATATGGCCCGATTGACAGGCCTAATTGTGGTTTATCCACTTGCAATATTGCAACAACTTTCTTGGATCTCCAACAAAAGTATTCGGTTCTAAAGTTCCTCATTGGGTTAAATGATTCATACTCAACTATTCGCATTCAAATCCTTATGTATCACCCACTCCCTGCACTGTCCAAAGTGTATTCCCTATTAAGGCAAGAGGAGAGTCAAAGATCCCTACAACATGACTCTCCCTCTGTAGGCCTCTATAGTAATGTACCTATTGATAACAATAGTGCTGCTAACCTGGTTAAGTATGCAGGTAAAGACAAACCTAAGTACACAGGTAAATGTGACTTCTGTGGCTCCAATGGCCATCCAGCAGATAGGTGTATTCAACAAAAAGGATACCCAAGTCATTAGAAGGGAATCAGGGCTGCTAGGATTGCACCTGGACATGTGCCACCATCCAAATTGCATCCCAGTATTCAGCCTCTTACCTCTGCCAACATGAGTTCTGTTACAACTAACACATAACTAGACTTTTGTGATCCAGGGCTTTGTGACAAATTTCTGCATTTCATGAAAAATCAAGAAGCTTCCACCACTAAAGCTACTGCATCTCCAGCTGATGCTGCTATGGCCTTGAGCTTCTCTTCACAATATGATCCTAACACCACAGAGTTTCCGGGTATCTCTTAAGCTTCCTCTGTTTTACATTCTACTGACTGGATTCTTAACAGTACTGGTGCCTCTGACAATATGGTCAATTCACTAAACTTCTTTTGTGATTCACATATTAAAATCAACATTAAAGTTCAACTACCAACTGGAAATTGCATTACTGCAACTCATAAAGGGACTGTTTTCTTAACTGCATCCTTAATATTCCATGATGTTCTCTTTGTGCCTAGTTTTCATTTCAACCTTATCTCTATCTCTAAATTGTTGGAGTTGTGTACTTAATGTCTAGATTTAAGTAACGGTAAGCTCCCGATCATAGCATTTAATCTATTTAATTAATAAACAATTATTTGCATTTAATTATATGCAAATCATGGTTCTGGATTTTATACGTTGTAGTTAGTATGGTGCTGCATGGGCGCACAGAAGATCATACTATCGGTTACTCATATTTAATCGAACAGTTGCTCACGACCTAGATGGACACGAACTAATCCATCGGTATAGTCGTTGTGTGAGAGAGAAAATAATTTATCTTAATTATTTTATCACACTTGTACACTTGGTGTATTGGGCGGATCAATTGAGACTCATCAATTAGGATTGCTCGGCGATAATTGATTTGAGACTCGGAGTATTTTATTCTTAATCCCTGAAACAATTGCGGGTGTGTATATTTAATATAAGTGACTTTGATTTACCAAAGGAATTAACCGATTTAATTATTGGGTTTAATTACCGGTTAAGTTGGGTCACTATATTTTGTATATGGCATGCCGTGAATTCTTGAAGGGGCAGTGTATCCCGGAAGGGTTGATAATATCCCCGAGATGAGTTCATAAGGAATTATTGTGTAAACCTCATGAGTGGATTCGTTCCGCACAATAATTAAGGTTGAATGGTACTAGTCTCGGATTCAAGAGATGAATATAATTTATTGAGCAATAAATAAATTTATTCATGGATATTTAAATCTTAAATACACGGAATAAATAATACTAAGGTGGAGAAATATTATTTGATATAATATGGAATAATATTGGGAGTGCAATTTTATTTATATAGTGGAAAATAAATAAAATTAATATTGATAAGAATTAATAGATTTGGGTTGGACCCAATTTAATTTTCAATATTGAAGCCCAATATTTATTCTCCTTATGATCCCCTACGTAGCCTATATAAGCACTACATGGTCTTCACTTTTCATAACACAAGAAAACCTACGGAATTCATAAAGTTCTGAGAGTGAGGAAGATCCATAGGAATCCGATAGATCGTCGCCCACACGACGTTCGGACGAGGTGCAAGGAATACGTAGGAAGATCGCAAGGTCGTCAACCGAATTCGTTTCTCCGTACAACGATTCGAGGTAATAATCGAGAATCCCCCTTTTTGATTATATGTGTGTTGTTTAATCGTGATGTATACATGAACGACGCGATCCGGGAAAACGACGAACCTCGGGGACGGGGATTCGAGATCCCCGGCGAGGATCGAAGGAGGCGGCCGAACCCTAGGGTTCGGACCGCCCCAGACGCGCGACAAGGAGGGAGCCCCGGCTGGACGCCGGGGCACACGATCGAACCTAGGGTTCGATCGTCGGGGATCCGCCGTGGGCTGGTGCCACGGCAGGTGGATCCGCCGGCCCCCTCGTCGGAGGCGCGCGGCGGTGGCGCACGGGAAGAGCCCTCGGCTGGAGCCGAGGGCGTGCGATCGATCCTCGGATCGATCGCGGGTAAGCTGCGGGGTCACCCGCAGCGACCCCGTACGTGCTGCGGGTTCGCCCGCAGCGGATGCGTGCGGGGGCTACGCCCCGCTGGGCAGCGAGTCGTGGACTCGCTGCGGGGCTGCTACGAGCAGCCCCAGGGATCGCCCGTAGCGATCCCAGCGATCGTCCGTAGACGATCGCGAACCCCTCATGGGGGTTCGGCTGGGCACACGGGGCCTTCGGGTCTCGATGGCGTTCGGTCGGACCCCGGCTCGTGAGGTGGTTCGCGTTCGTGGATCCGACTCGTGGGAGAAAATCGGCTGGGGGCGGGCTGCGTGTCTTCGGGCATGTAGTCTCCAAAGGTCGGACTCCTGCGGATGAGTCGGGGATCCAATCTTCGGTGATCGAGGGTTTTTGATCGGGTTATCGGTTCCGCAAAATTTTTTGATAGCCCGGGACATCGAATCCCAGCAAATGGTATCAGAGCGTTTGGTTTCGTGTTCATGTATATGTTCGATTATTGTTCTACCTTGCAGGATTTGCGGCTATCATGGTTGGATTTAATTAATTGTTTTTAATTAATTATCATGATTATTAAACTCTCGGACATGTCGAGATTCGTTTTGTGTGGTTGAATGTTTGTAATAGTAAAAATTCGGGGGTTGACCGAATTTAGGATTTATTATTACGCACTTTATTTTCCGGAGAATGTATAGGGTCGATTTCATGTTTAGAATCGATACCGGAATTGTAATTTAAATTTTGTAATTTTAATTACGTTGGTTCGATGATGAGACGATCGCCGGAAGACGAAGAAGTGACGAGAAGACAAGGGCTTGGAATCGATCACATGATGGTGATCGACCCATAGCCTAGCCGGCGTGGCTAGGCGGCGGCGGCGCTCCTCCCGAGTGGCCGGCCGATCCATCATCGTGGGGATGGCATGGGATCTCCTAATCCCGTGCTATTCCTACAAAAGTCTACTTTCCCAATTAATTCGGATTTTTCCTATTTGAGTACTTTCTTTTTTTTTTTGGAAACTCTCATGGATTAGGAAAAGAATTAATTTAAATTAATTTTATTTTCTATTGATTTATTTCCTTCATGGAAATATATTCATAGATTAGAAATTTAATTAATTTAGTACTAAATTTATTTTTCCTATTTGATTATTCCTACTCATGGGAATATTCATGGATTAGGAATGAAAATAAATTTGGAAAGTAGTAAGTCCTAATTTATTTTATTTCCTTGTTCTATTATAGATATCTTCTAGAATATTCCAAATTTTACTTGGATAGATTATTCTAGAGATTTAATAGAACTAGATAGGAAAATAAATAAATAAAAATATTAATGATATTTAATTTTATTTTTGATATATTCGATTGACTTAATTTTCGAATTAAGTAACTTTTGGATTAATTGAAAATAAATAGATTTAAATATTAGAGATTAATATTCTCGTCACATGGAGCATTCAAGAAACGAAGACTGAAGACTAGAAGATGCATATGAAGATAAAGCCATGATAGTCGAGGAAAAATAATTTCTCTAGCATTATTTTTTGACTATGTGCTATGTGCTTTATTGCTTTCATGCATGCTTATGTGTTTAATTATGCATTAGATAGCATATCCCTTTGTTATAAAAAGCTAAGTGGGAGAGGGGATGGAAACATTCCCATGGTCTCCATTACTGTTCTCTTGGTGACTCTTATGGACTTTTGAAGATCGTATAGATGTGTCATTGGAGGAGAATTCTTGTAATTCCTCTTACAAGAAACATTGATCAAGTTTATCAAACAATGCCTAATTTGTCTTTCTGAAACTGACTTCAAGTCGACTCATTCTCACCCCGGGGAGTGGAATGGAGCCAGAGCCACTTGGTCATGTAGAGGACACAAATTAGAGACTTCCGTGCCATTCTTTGATAGATGGGTCGCTTGTCTGCTCGGCTCCCTCATTTATGAGAGATAGGGTCGTTCGCATGGTGAATCACTGGTTAGAAACTTCGAGTTTCACTTATGATTCTCCACGTATTGATTTACGAGATTAAATGGATCAAGTAATTGGGAGTCAATTATAAAAGTCTCTTAGTGAAGTAAACGTCCACACCACGTGGCTTGCTGCACTGACGGATTTTGGATTAATTGATGTAGACAGTTGTAAGGAATTGTGAAGAGTTGTGAAGTTGTCGTAAACGTCCACACCACGTGGCTTGCGGTAATGTAGCAATTCCAAGCAATTCACTTTGGTGCTGAGTAATGGTTTACACTTAGATACGCCTTGTAGTATTCCTCCCCACGAGGTTCCGCTATAAGCGATGTATGACCAAAGAAAATCTAATTGCTAAATCATTTGGGTGGGTAAACGTCCACACCACGTGGCTTGCCTTACCTGATGGGATTTTAGATGTGGTTAGTAATTTAATGATATTATTTAAGGGAGATAATGTCGGATATTAAATTAATTGTTTGTTTAAATGTGCTTATAGGTTTAGAGAATAGCTATGAACCCACTTTCTATGATACTCAAGGAGCATAAGCTCACTGGCACCAACTATATTGATTGGAAGAGAAATTTAGACATTGTCCTAACTTCGGAAGAGTACAAGTATGTACTCCATGAAGTGTGCCCTGCTGAGCCCACGGCTGCCTCAACTGATGAGGAAAAACTGGCATATCGGAAGTGGAAAAAGGCTGATGAGATGGCTAGGTGTTATATTTTGGCTTCCATGTCAAATGTACTCCAAACCCAACATGAGCCAATGGACACTGCCTATGATATGATGTTTAACCTCAAGGAGATGTTTGGGGAGCAAGATCGTGCGGCTAGGCAAGAAGCCATGAGAGTCCTTATGTCGACTACTCAATCTGAAGGAACGCCCGTAGGGGAGCACGTTCTTAAGATGATGAGTTTGTTGAATGAACTTGAGGTCCTAGGAGCTTCTATTGATGCTGAGACGCAAGTCGACATCATATATACTCCAGTCTCTGGCCCCTAGTTTTGAGCAGTTTCGTATGAGCTATAATATGGGTAAACTATCTTATACTCTTGCGCAACTCCTGACTGAACTAAAGGCGGCAGAGGGGATCTACAAGAAGGGCAAGTCTCAAGCGCTTGTAGCTACCAAGTCCAAAGGCTTTAAGCCTGGTGGAGGTAGGGGCAAGAAAAGGAAGCAAGCCTGGAAACCCAGTGGTGTCAAGAGGACTGCACCACAAGTGGGGGCTGCAAAGCCAAAGGGTAAGTGCTTCCGATGCAACAAGATGGGACACTGGAAGTCTGAATGTCCTCTCAGAGGTACGAATCTTTCTTTAGTCGTAAAAACATAGTCAGCGGTATTATCTACTAGAATTCTGGTGTGTAGATATGGAACCACTGACGGTATGTGCATTTTTGAATGCAGGGGTTCCAGAAAACCCGGCGACTTAGAGAAGAAGAATTCGAGTCTACATGGGCGAAGCTGTTGGGGTAGCAGCGGTTGCAGTGGAAGACATTTATCTGTTTTAAGTTTTCATTTCAGTTATTGCTTATGTACCCCTTTTATTTTGAAAAAGAACTTCGTTCTGTTTTTCTTTATTAATGGATATTTTATTTCTTTAATCATTGGATGGTTTGGATAAGAAATAATGGTGATATTCATTATGGTACATTAGATAGCAATATGTGAATGATGAATCCTTAGTCTACCACGATGCAACAAACCGTTATATATAACTTGTTTTACTTATTAGATATTTCTTTATCATTATACTTATGAAATCTTATACTTAGTAGTATTTTTCAAATAAAATTCATATGGTCGAAATTGATTTAATCAATTATAGTTGAAGGAATGGACCTTCCGACCTAAGGATTGAATTTGGAGGATAATACGTCTAAGCAAACCTTTCTGGAAAAAGGATAGAATTCAGAAGAGTATTGGAAATGATTAGATATGCAGACATATGTGTATATTAGAGAGGTATGAGTAATTCTTTCAAAGAATACTCAGTGATGGATTAGAATGCTTGATGTGCCATAAAAGCAAAGTGTTTTGACTCCTCAATGGACACAAAGCTATTATGGGGAACCATCAAAGTATATCCATTAGAAGCCTGCGACTCGGTCGCGGAGGCCATCACCTATCTAGATAACACATAGCATAATCAAAGATTGGGATTAATTCCCAAAGAGACGCGCCGTGCACTTACGTGTAGAGATGGTGCGTTGTAAAGAAGTAGAAATCTAATAGTAAGAGAACAAGTTGTTCGGAACTACCTATGTTCTATGGATATTCCTGGAGACAACGACATATTCAATATGGTTGTAGGATATCCTAGATGAACGAAGTATTGTGTGTTCTATAGTACTATGAACCAGAGGGACGTCTCGTCCGGTTCATAGAGGAAAAACTATTAGATGAACTACAATGCCCTAATTGACAAAATACTTTAAAATGAGGAAAGAGAAAGACTGAGAACCAGCCTGACCGAGTAGTAGTACACCACTAACTGCACCTAATGTTGTTACTGTTACACACCGGGACGCCATTGCAGTGGGAGGTTGTTAAGCAACTAGAGATATTCATAAGACTGGATGAGTTTTGAACTCTGGATCCAGTATACATGAAATCGATCCCTAGGTCTGCACAGGGTTTAGCGAAGAAGGTGTGTTAGAGACGTGTCGGAAACAAAGGTGGTGTTTCTCGGAGATTTTATGTAGATAACATTTTATCATTGGCGACAATGTAAAAGTGTTGTCAGACATAAAATGGAGGTTGTCTAAATAAATCGAGATATAAGATTGAGAAGAAGTTAGAGCATGTTCTTAAGATCTTATGATCTAGAGATAAGAACATTGTACTTCTCCTAGACATCTTATACGATTAAGGTTTGTTTTAAACATGCATACTTCTGAGAAAGGTTATTGCCTTTCGAGAACAGAATTCATCTATCTAAGGTATGTGTCTTGAACACATGAAGGAGATAGATATAGACAAAGCAGTTCCCTACACTTCGAGTGTAAAGGGCTTTGTAGATGCAATGTTGTAAAACAAGAACCTGATATCAACTATACGGTTTGCGTAGTGGGAGGATATCAAAGTAATCTGGATAAGAGATGTTCGAATGCTGCAAGAGTACTTTCATAGTACTGGCTTGAGCAAGACGAAATCTTCTTAGATTACAGATTCTCAGATCCAAAAATCAGAGAAGGACCAGTGAAAGTCGATATCAGGCTATGTGTTCACTTTTAGAAAGAGGTGGAACCATGAAATGAAAGAGTGATAAGCAGGATGCTTCTCAGACTCTCTCATGACCGAATGGCAGCCTCAGAGGCAGCGGAAGTTTTGGTTAGGTTCCGGGATAACCTCTTGACTTGGATATGACTCTTAGTTTACCAAAGGCTATTAGATAGCGGTGCACGGTGAACTAGAAGAGGTCATAAGTCAAAAGTGATGTTAACACATAGAGCAAGTACCACCTGATACGAGTCATCGTCAGGGAGACGACGTAGTAGTCACCAAGATAACTTCAGAGCGGCAACCTAGATTGCTCACTCACATAGTACTTCTCGGAAGTACACTTTAAAGCACGTGATGAGTATGGGAACCGGGAGTTTGGAGGAAATGACTAGACCTTAGTACAAGTGGGAGATTGTTGGAGTTGTGTACTTAATGTCTAGATTTAAGTAACGGTAAGCTCCCGATCATAGCATTTAATCTATTTAATTAATAAACAATTATTTGCATTTAATTATATGCAAATCATGGTTCTGGATTTTATACGTTGTAGTTAGTATGGTGCTGCATGGCGCACAGAAGATCATACTATCGGTTACTCGTATTTAATCGAACAGTTGCTCACGACCTAGATGGACACGAACTAATCCATCGGTATAGTCGTTGTGTGAGAGAGAAAATAATTTATCTTAATTATTTTATCACACTTGTACACTTGGTGTATTGGGCGGATCAATTGAGACTCATCAATTAGGATTGCTCGGCGATAATTGATTTGAGACTCGGAGTATTTTATTCTTAATCCCTGAAACAATTGCGGGTGTGTATATTTAATATAAGTGACTTTGATTTACCAAAGGAATTAACCGATTTAATTATTGGGTTAATTACCGGTTAAGTTGGGTCACTATATTTTGTATATGGCATGCCGTGAATTCTTGAAGGGGCAGTGTATCCCGGAAGGGTTGATAATATCCCCGAGATGAGTTCATAAAACCTCATGAGTGGATTCGTTCTGCACAATAATTAATGTTGAATGGTACTAGTCTCGGATTCAAGAGATGAATATAATTTATTGAGCAATAAATAAATTTATTCATGGATATTTAAATCTTAAATACACGGAATAAATAATACTAAGGTGGAGAAATATTATTTGATATAATATGGAATAATATTGGGAGTGCAATTTTATTTATATAGTGGAAAATAAATAAAATTAATATTGATAAGAATTAATAGATTTGGGTTGGACCCAATTTAATTTTCAATATTGAAGCCCAATATTTATTCTCCTTATGATCCCCTACGTAGCCTATATAAGCACTACATGGTCTTCACTTTTCATAACACAAGAAAACCTACGGAATTCATAAAGTTCTGAGAGTGAGGAAGATCCATAGGAATCCGATAGATCGTCGCCCACACGACGTTCGGACGAGGTGCAAGGAATACGTAGGAAGATCGCAAGGTCGTCAACCGAATTCGTTTCTCCGTACAACGATTCGAGGTAATAATCGAGAATCCCCCTTTTTGATTATATGTGTGTTGTTTAATCGTGATGTATACATGAACGACGCGATCCGGGAAAACGACGAACCTCGGGGACGGGGATTCGAGATCCCCGGCGAGGATCGAAGGAGGCGGCCGAACCCTAGGGTTCGGACCGCCCCAGACGCGCGACAAGGAGGGAGCCCCGGCTGGACGCCGGGGCACACGATCGAACCTAGGGTTCGATCGTCGGGGATCCGCCGTGGGCTGGTGCCATGGCAGGTGGATCCGCCGGCCCCCTCGTCGGAGGCGCGCGGCGGTGGCGCACGGGAAGAGCCCTCGGCTGGAGCCGAGGGCGTGCGATCGATCCTCGGATCGATCGCGGGTAAGCTGCGGGGTCACCCGCAGCGACCCCGTACGTGCTGCGGGTTCGCCCGCAGCGGATGCGTGCGGGGGCTACGCCCCGCTGGGCAGCGAGTCGTGGACTCGCTGCGGGGCTGCTACGAGCAGCCCCAGGGATCGCCCGTAGCGATCCCAGCGATCGTCCGTAGACGATCGCGAACCCCTCATGGGGGTTCGGCTGGGCACACGAGGCCTTCGGGTCTCGATGGCGTTCGGTCGGACCCCGGCTCGTGAGGTGGTTCGCGTTCGTGGATCCGACTCGTGGGAGAAAATCGGCTGGGGGCGGGCTGCGTGTCTTCGGGCATGTAGTCTCCAAAGGTCGGACTCCTGCGGATGAGTCGGGGATCCAATCTTCGGTGATCGAGGGTTTTTGATCGGGTTATCGGTTCCGCAAAATTTTTTGATAGCCCGGGACATCGAATCCCAGCATAAATTAACTGCTAAAGGGAATATTTCTGTGAATTTTGCCTCTACTCATTGTGTTTTGCAGGATCTCACAAACAACACAATCCTTGGCTCTGCTACATCCTCACATGGACTGTACCACCTAAAAATAAATCACATTACTTCTTTTCCTATGCAGCAACATCTAGTGGCTTATGCTACTGAAACTTGCTCTAATAATTCATTACTTTGGCAATACAGACTTGGGCACATGCCTTTCAAAAAATTACATACCATTTCTTCTTTACATCTCTCTGATCGGACTGTTGACAAACCATGTGATATTTTTCATTTTGCTAAACAGAAGAAACAACATTTATCTTACAGTTCTTCTTATGCCTCTGCCTGTTTTGATTTGGTTCACATGGATATTTGGGGACCTTTTAGGGTTGAATCTTATAATGGCTATAAGTATTTTCTTAGTATTCTTGATGATCACGCACATGGATATATTTGATGAAAACCAAATCTGACACCAGACATCACATGTAATCCTTTTATACTATGGTAGAAACTCAGTTTGAAAAAAAGATAAAACGTATAAGAACTGACAATGGCATGGAATTTCTCTTTTATGATTTCTATCTTTCCAAAGGTATAATTCATCAAACTTCATGTGTAGAAACACCTCAACAGAATGGCTAGTTGAAAGGAAACACCAACACATACTCTAAGTTGCAAGAGCTTTATTATTTCAATCTTGTATGCCTCTAGCTTTTTGGGTTGATTCTGTGCAGGCTGCTGCACATCTAATCAACAGGACACCCTCTGTACTTTTAGAGAAAAAGTCTCATTTTGAAATCCTTTACTAAAAACTTCCTGATTATTCCTACTTCAAAGTTTTTGGTTGGTTATGTTATGCTTCTACCTTGAGCTCTGACAAGCACAATTTTCCAGCAGAGCTTCAAAATGTGCCTTTATTGGTTATGTTTTTGGTACTAAAGGTTACAAATTATATGACCTAGCTACTCATCAAATTTTTATTTCAACTCATGTTACATTTTCTGAACTAATCTTTCCTTTCAAGAGAGATCATGATGATAAAGTTTTACAAAACTCGGATTCTTTTCAAAAATTTTCCGAATCTCCTCAATCCAAGGATACTTTATTCTCATCTCTTTTGCAGGATGATATCTCTCACCATGTGCAACTACCACCTACTGGTATTCCTGCCCCAGCAACAGCAACACCATCCACATCCACTGATAGCAATGTATCTGCCCCACCACCAGACCTTACAAATTCAACACTTCCTCCACAAGAAAATCTCAGGAAATTTGCCAGAATAAGAAAATTACCAAGTCATCTGGCCAGCTATGAACTGGATCATCTTCCTTCCATTACAATGCTATCCAGCACAAAGGTACCTTCTCATACCACAGTCAGGTATCCTATCCACAACTATGTAGGCACTCATAATATACCTCCTGACTATAAAAGCTATGTTGCTTCTGTCTCTATATTATTTGAACCTAAAACCTACTCCCAAGTTCCCTGAATGGCAAGAAGCCATCTCATTAGAATTAAAAGCTTTGGAACAAAATAATACTTGGGAATTAGTCACTTTACCTCAAAATATGCATGCTATTGGTTGTAAATGGGTATTTAAAACCAAACTCAAATTAGATGGTAGCTTAGAAAGATGCAAAGCAAGGTTAGTGGCTAAGGGATACACCAAGGAAGAAGGCATTGACTATTCTGAAACTTTTTCTCCTGTTCTTAAACTCACTACTGTAAGAGTTTTAATTTCTATAGTTGCTTCTAAAGGCTGGTTTCCAAAACAGTTGGATGTAAATAATGCATTTTTAAATGGTGACCTAACTGAAACCATTTACGTGACTCCACCTCCTGGTTACTTCCACCCTTTTGATACAAGAGTTTACATGTTACTCAAGAGTCTATATGGCCTTAAACAAGCCTCTAGACCATGGTTTTGTAAGCTTTCTGACTTCTTACTTACTTTTGGCTATCTTAAATCCACTGCTGATAACTCTCTCTTTATAAAACACTCTGACTCTAAAATAACTGTATTACTTGTTTATGTGGATGACATAATACTAGCTGGTAATGACTTACAAGAAATCAATGCTGTTAAAACCTTTTTGCATGACAAGTTCACTATTAAAGACCTAAGTGATCTGAAATATATTTTAAGCATTGAAATCATAAGAGATTCTCATGGCATTTATCTTTCTCAAAAACAATTTTGTCTTGATATTCTATCTACACGTGTTTATTTAGATTGCAAACCAATACAAAGTTCAATGGATTCCAATATAAAACTATCCAAAACAAATGGCATTGCTCTTTCTGACCCTAAACCTTATAGAACTGTTATTGGCAAATTGCTTTATTTAACTGTTACAAGACCTGACATTGCTTTTTGTGTTCAAACTTTAAGTCAATTATTGTCTTGTCCCACTGATCATCATCTCACTACTGCCCATAGAATACTCAGATATCTTAAACAATCAGTAGGATTAGGATTATTCTATAGTTCTCTCTCTACCTCTACTTTGACAGGTTATATAGATTCTAATTGGGGAGGATGCATTGACACTAGAAGAAGTGTATCAGGCTATTGTTTCTTCTTATAAGGCACATCCCTAATCTCCCGGCAATCCAAGAAACAACCTGTTGTGAGCAGATCATCAACAGAGGCTGAATACAGAGCAGCTTCCAACACTGTTTGTGAAGGTCAATGGTTATTATTCTTACTTAAGACATTAACATTTCTCCCTTACTGTGCAGGTTTACACTGATAATCTCTCTACATACTACCTTGCCCACAACCCTGTTCAACACCAAAGGACCAAACACATAGAACTGGAATGCCACCTTATCAGAGAAAAGCTGAAGACTAGCTTTTTCCAACTCCATCACATTTCAAATGAACATCAACTGGCAGACATTTTCACAAAGCCTTCGCCCTCCAATCACTATCCTTTACTCCATTCCAAGCTAAACATAAAAAATTAATCTCCACGTTCCTCTTGCGGGGGTATTAGAAGTTATATTGGGCTAAGCCCAATTAGTTTATACAGCCCAAGTGTAAATATTGATTGGGCCTCTTTATATGGTAGCTCCAATTATGGTACTTATTTCACTAGGTTTTCCTTAATAGTCTGTTGAGGATTCGCACAACAAGGTCCAACCAACCGAATAAATCCGATCAAATTGGACTTTCATAAACCACACGACGTGAACAACTCAAAACCGAACGAATATGATTTGACTCTCCAGCTCACAATCACTCACGTATATGTGAACTCAAAAGAATATAAAAGAACGATAAACAACACACACAAGACAAGATTTTACGAGCTTCGGTATCGCGCTGCCTATGGCGAGGCAGCCTTTACCTACGTGATCGGGGAGAGGGGTGTTTCTTCTTTACTAAACGTAAACGAGATTACAATCACTCTTGATAATCCTGAGCCAACAAGGCGTAAGCGATTATCGATCTAACCTCACGTCTAATAACAAGTATTGAAACCCTAATACTTTCGCCATGCCTCTCTCTCACATCTCGCTGCTGTGCTCGACGTGAATTATATAGGCTTCCTGGACGTCGCTTTATGGTAGGAATAGGTTCCTTGTCCTCCAATGATTCCGTTTCCTTTTGAATCACCTCAATCGGATAAGTATGGAAAGAGATATTCAATTTTTGGTCTCTTACCAAAAATAGGAGATTATGCCTCCTTCCAGGGAACCAGTTTCTGCCTTCGCACTGCGGCAGACTTAACGCCTTCGTCCTGCCGCATGGAACTGCCTTACATAAATTTAGAATTTCGAACATATTTTCACAAATCTCCACCTTGTTCAAACTTCTAAACACATTTGCACTAGTGATCAAGTACTGCTCATCCCTGCCGAGTCAAGATATCGAGCAAATCCTTTGCAACCACCTTATTCACCAATCCATGATCCAACCTGACCATCCGACTCCAGTCCCAGCATGATTTCAGATCACGCTGACCTTCATATGATCATACCCGATCATATTTCTCCTAGTATTGTCATTAGGCTTCAGCCTGCCATGTCCAATACTACCGCAACTCCTGCCTTAGGCTCTGCATTCCCAAATTCTTCAACACCATCTCGTGGCTTCAAGAATTTGCATATGACATAAGTCATATAATCCGAAAGTAGATGTCACTCCACCTTTCCGCATATCCTCCAGAGACGACTTCATCAAGTTAGCAACTCACAGCTGTGTCTGCCGCAGCCTGAATCTTGTTGCCTAACCTGGCCCATGTGGCAGCATGAGAATGCCTACCACAGCCCGCATATGACATAAGTCATATAATCCGAAAGTAGATGTCACTCCACCTTCCCGCATCTCCTCCAGAGACGACTTCATCAAGTTAGCAACTCACAACCCTGCCTGCCGCAGCCTGAATCTTGTTGCCTAACTCGGCCCCCTGTGGCAGCATGAGAATGCATACCACAACCCTGCAGCATCACGAAAGTGCCTACCACAGTCCCTGCGGCACCACGAAAGTGCCTGCTGCAGCCCCTGCACAATTTCAACATTGTGAGGTTATCCTCTTGGGACTTTATGCAAACATGCATCTCCGACATGAAATATGGAGCGCGATCCATTTTCATATCCCGGAAAGTTGATGTAGATCACCTTTCCCCACCTCCGGATATCACCAGAACGTGAATCCTCCAAGTCAACAACTCACAGAACTCCCTGCCGCAGCCTGAGTCTTGTCGCTGCCCTTGAACCTTGCAATAGCATCGCAATGCCTACTGCAGCCCCTTCAAAATGCTCGGAAGCTTGTGAAACAGTCCACGTGGGACCAGATGTCGATGCACGTCCCTACTGGTACTCTTTGCCGCAATCGCCCTTGCGTAGTTGCTACCGTAGTCTCTATCGTAGTCTCTGCCTGCTGTCTCTTCCATGGCCAATGCCTCCACCTCGAGAAGCATTATATCTTGTTGAAGTATCTCGAACGAGTCTAATCAACCCCATGCACCACATCACCATAACAAGAGTCTTAGCATGACTGCTTCATCTTGTTATATCCGGCAGAAGATCGTCGTCTCTGCCCCTGCCATGCCATATGGCAGACCCTGCCATGCCTGTAACTTACCACACTAACAGCTGAATGCTTCAATGTTGTGCTTTCAGGTAGTTACACCACATGGCTACCTGTAGAGTTCGTGCAGTAGTACCTACTGCTGCTGTGGTTACCACTTGTGTGTACATCGGTTGTTCCTACTTAACCAAGCCTTTCCAAGAAGTCCCTCTGCCTCTAAGCTTGAACAAGCATTACTAAGAAGAAGTCCATCTTCTCTGCTTGAAACAAACTGAATCATCACTTATCTATAAGCAACGAACAACTTGACACCAAATCCACCTTCAAATGTCACTGCCTTGACACTTGGCTCTACGGTAATCCCTATTGCCTCTGCCTAGGCAATAGTAGTCTCTGCCTCCACTTGAAATAGCGGAAACCATCTGCCTCTTTCCCGGACAGATACTAGGCCTTGTTGCTTTGTCCTTAAGTAGATTAATGATGGTTGGACCAGAGGTTCCATCCCATCCCCTTGGTACATCTTGCACCTCCTTCTACTCATGAGTATAGCCCGCAGCAAATGCTGCCGCAGTTGCCGCTACACCAACAACAATCCTTGTTGATTTTATAGTATCAAGACTACCAAAATCAACATCCCCACATCCAATTCAAGTATCATCCCTGACCTCCATCTTCTTGGACGTGAAACCGTAACCAAAGGTTACGTTGACATACCTCAATAACCTTCGAACTGCCACCAGTGACTCCCGCTCATACTCCTCGATATCACACCAATATCCTGGTCAATATCAGGCTTGCTATACACCATAGCATGTATGAGACTTCCCAATGCCCTTCCATTAGGCACTGCTGCCCTGGCTGCTGCGACCGTTCACCCTGCCGTAGGGCAATTCTCCAGAGAAAGTATTAAGTGCTGCCTAAGGGAAGTTGCGCAACTCCACCTCAAAATTAGCAACACTAACATGTCATTCGCACCTTCTTCCACCATTAGAGCATTATACACAACATACGATTGTGCAAACCCCTTAGGTTGATGAATGACAATATCATTCGCACCTTCTTCCACCATTAGAGCGTTTAACACAAATCAACTTGTGCAAACCTCTTAGGTTGATGAATGATCCCCCTTTCTGCATAACTGGACAACCGATACACTCCCGATCAGTTTTATGTTGAGTATTATCAATCAAGTAGTCGCTCTGCCGCAAACTACTTCATGACAGTCGCTCTGCCGCAGCCATTCGCGCTGCCGTTGCCCTGTCATTGCCATCGAAGATGCCTTGGCCATTTTCTCCACCTTCAATGATGTCACATCTTGAAGTTTGGTAATATGGTAGTCGATGAAGCGAACTACCCCAGCGCAAATGCTGCCGCAGTCAGTGCCACTGCCCTGCCTCTGCCGCTGCCTTCGACAATGCCTCCGTCGCTGCCACGAGCGACCCATTCGACGATGCCTTCACCTCCAGCGATGCCTGAACAATCTGAGGCTATTTAATCCGGTAATCGCTGCTGCGATTTACCCCAGCGCAGTTGCTGTCGCAGTCCTTGCCACTGCGTGCTGCTTCTGCGCTACCAGGCATGATGAACAAGATATACTTTCCATCATCCCTTGTCCCTGTTCTAGATGGCCCGGAGATCAGAATGAGTGTAATCTAAGTTCCCTTGTCACTCGAAGTGACGGAAGACTCTACCGCAACTACTCTCGTAGCTACTGCCATAGGTGCTGCCTTAATTCTGCCGCAGGTTTTGCCTACCTGCTGCTGCCACCACAATACTGCCTGCCACAGTATTCGCAATGCCCTTAGATAACACACTCCATTCCTCTACTCTCCTTCAAGCACTAATGTGCTACCTCTCTTCCCTTGGAAGAATCCTCCAATAGAACATGAACTACCCTTGATTAAAAGCTTCGACGAGCTATCTGTTGGAGTTGTGTACTTAATGTCTAGATTTAAGTAACTTAAACCCACTAATCTATTTAATTAAATAAACAATTATTTGCGTTTAATTATTTATAAGTAAATACATGCAAATTATAGTCCTGGATTCTATACGTTGTAGTTAGTATGGTGTGTCGGGCCCACACAGAAGATCATACTATCGGTTACTCGTATTTAATCGAACAGTTGCTCACGACCTAGATGGACACGGACCAATCCATCGGTATAGTCGTTGTGTGAGAGAGAAAATAATTTGTCTTAATTATTTTATCACACTTGTACACTTGGTGTATTGAGCGGATCGTTGAGATTCATCGATTAGGATTGCCGGCGATAATCGATTCGAGTCTCAGTGTATTTTATTCTTAATCCCCGAAACTATTGCGGGTGTGTATATTCAATATAAGTGACTTTGATTTACCAAAGGAATTAACCGATTTAATTATTAGGTTAATTACCGGTTAAGTTGGGTCACTATATTTTATATATGACATGCCGTGAATAATTGACGGGAAAGTGTATCCCGGAAGGGTTGATAATATCCCCGAGATGAGTTCATAAGGAATTATTATGTAAACCCTGCAGGTGGATTCGTTTCGCATAATAATTAAGGTTGAATGGTACTAGTCTCGGATAAAAGAGATGAATAAATTAATTAGCAATAAATTAATTTTATTCATGGATATTTATATCTTAAATACACGGAATAAATAATACTACCGGAGAAATATTATTTGATATAATATGGTTTAATATTGGGAGTGCAATTAATTTTATATAGTGGAAAATAGAATTAATTAATATTGATAAGGATTAATGGACTTGAGCATTGGGCTCAATTTAATCTTCAATATTGGAAGCCCAATATTCCACCTCCTTAAGATCCCCTACGTAGCCTATAAAAGCACTACATGGTCTTCTCTATTCTCATAAGTTGAAGATCACAATTCTAGAGAGAGAAAGTAGAGAGGAGGATCCATGGAGTTCGGTAGATCGTCGCCCACACGACGTCCGGGCTAGTGCAAGGAATACGTGGGAAGATCTCAAGGTCATCAAATTGAGTTCTACGTTTTTCCGAAAAACGAGAACGAGGTAAATCGTAAAACCTTCTTTATGATTTTATCGTTTAATTATCGTGAAAGTATCATGAACCAAGATCCGAAAGACGCGACCCATGACGAGGACGAACCGGGCGGTGGTGGTCGAAGACCACCGGACCGCCGGAGGATCGTCGGCTCGGCTGGAGGGGTCGAGAGGGAGAGAGCCTCGGCTGGACGCCGAGACTCGATCGTGCCCTAGCTGGGCACGAACCCTTGCTGCCCGAGCAGCACCGCTCGCACGGTGCTGCCTCCGCTCACGCGGAGGGGCTGCCGTGTTGGAATTCGATATCCCGGGTTATTTAAATTTGCGGAAACCAATAACCCGATCAAACCCTTCGCCGGAGATCACATGAACGTCGACTCATCCGCCGAAGTCCGGGCTTTGGAGACCACGCGCCCGAAGGCGCGCAATCCGCCCCCACCCGAACCCCCGCGAGCCGGGTTCACGCGATCGAACATCGCGTTCGATGGGGCTGCATCCGGCAGCCCCCAGCAGCAGGTCCGGCGACCTGCTGCCCGCCGTCGAGGAGCCCCCACCGTTGCGGTGGGGAGGTGACGGCACCAGCCCGTCACCGCCGGCGATCGCTCCCAGCGATCGCCCCCTCGGCCGAGGCCGAGGGTTCTCCTTCGCGCGCCGAACCCTAGGCGTGCGGTCCACGCAGTCCGGTGGCTTCGCCACCACCGCGTGGTCCCTCGTCTAATCCGGGTTCGATCCTTCGGATCTTGTTTTTCGATAATTGATCAATAAACTAGAATTAAATTGCGGAAATTTAATTCACCTTTCGATTCGTTGTGCGGAGAAACGAGATCTTATGATGACCTTGAGATCTTCCCACGTATTCCTTGCACTAGCCCGGACGTCGTGTGGGCGACGATCTACCGAACTCCATAGATCTCCCTCTCTACTTTCTCTCTCTAGAATTGTGATCTTCAAGTTATGAGAATAGAGAAGACCATGTAGTGCTTTTATAGGCTACGTAGGGGATCTTAAGGAGGTGGAATATTGGGCTTCCAATATTGAAGATTAAATTGAGCCCAATGCTCAAGTCCATTAATCCTTATCAATATTAATTAATTCTATTTTCCACTATATAAAATTAATTGCACTCCCAATATTAAACCATATTATATCAAATAATATTTCTCCGGTAGTATTATTTATTCCGTGTATTTAAGATATAAATATCCATGAATAAAATTAATTTGTTGCTAATTAATTTATTCATCTCTTATATCCGAGACTAGTACCATTCAACCTTAATTATTATGCGGATTAAATCCACCTGCAGGGTTTACATAATAACTCCTTATGAACTCATCTCGGGGATATTATCAACCCTTCCGGGATACACTGTCCGGTCAATCATTCACGGCATGCCATATATGAAATATAGTGACCCAACTTAACCGGTAATTAACCCAATAATTAAATCGGTTAATTCCTTTGGTAAATCAAAGTCACTTATATTAAATATACACACCCGCAATAATATCGGGGATTAAGAATAAAATACACTGAGACTCGAATCGATTATCGCCGGCAATCCTAATCGATGAATCTCAACGATCCGCTCAATACACCAAGTGTACAAGTGTGATAAAATAATCAAGACAGATTATTTTCTCTCTCACACAACGACTATACCGATGGATTGGTCCGTGTCCATCTAGGTCGTGAGCAACTGTTCGATTAAATACGAGTAACCGATAGTATGATCTTCTGTGTGGGGCCCGACACACCATACTAACTACAACGTATAGAATCCAGGACTATGTTTTGCATATATTTAATTATAAATAATTAAACGCAAACAATTGTTCATTTAGTTAAATAGATTAATGGCAATGGATCGTGAGTTTCCGTTGCTTAAATCTAGACATTAAGTACACAACTCCAACAATCTCCCACTTGTAATAAGGTCTAGTCATTTCCTCCAAACTCCCGACTTCCATACTCATCACGTGCTTAAGTTGTACTTCCAAGAAGTACTATGTGAATGAGCACTCTAGGTTGTCGCTCTGAAGTTATCTTGGTGACTACAGCGTCGTCTCCCTTGACGATGACTCGTATCAGGTGGTACTTGCACTATGTGTTATCTTACACTTATGGACTTGTGATTTCTTACCATTTGCCATTGCACCGCTATATACATAGCCTTTTGGCAAATTAAGAATCACCTCTAAGTCCCAGAGATTATCCCGGAGTTATACCAAAACTTCCGCTGCCTCTGAGGCCGCTATTTGGTTACTCATGGCAGAGTCCGAAAAGCATCGTGCTTATCACTCTTCCATGTTAAAACTCCTTCTCCTTTAATAGTGAAACACATAGCCTGATCGACTTACACCGGTCCTCATTCGATTAGAAATCTAAGAGAATGTAATCCAAAGGAAAAACTCGTCTGCTTCGTAGTCTAGAACAGTACTTCGAAAGTACTTTTACGGCAGTCGAATATTCCTTTCCAGGATTACCTTGATATCCTCCCACTATGATAACCGCATAGCCGATATCAGGTTCTTGTTTTCAACAATGCATTTATCAAGCTTTCCACACTCCAAGTGTAGGAAACTGCTTTCACTGCTTCTATCACCTTTATGTGTTCCAAAACACATACCTTAGATAGATGCATTCCGTCTCTGAAAGGTAACGAACCTTTCTCGGAATCTTGCTTGTTAAAACGAACCATAATCATGTATATGTAAGAAATCCAGGAGAAGTACAATGTTCTTTTCTTGAGATCCTAGATCTTAAGAACATGCTCTAACTTCTTCTTTATCTCATATATCGATTTTTCTAGACAACCATCATTTTATGTCTGACAGCATCTTTACATTGTTACCAATGATAAAATGTTATCTACATAAAACCTCCGAGAAACACCACCTTGTTTCCATCACGTTTCCCATACACACGATTCGTCAATGCCTTTTGATGAATCCATCAAATGGACTATCTCATCAATGCGCAAGTTCCACGAACTCTAGCTTTGTTACAATCCATAAATGGATCAACTAAGCTTGTATTCTAAATGTTCATGCCTCTTAGCAATAATCCTTATTGCTTTCCAAGAAGGCACATTTAGATCTAGTACCGCCTCTATGTAGATCCAGGGATTGATTTCATGTATACTAGGTCCAGAGTTCGAAACTCTCCTAGTCTTATGAATTTCTCCGGTTGTCAAACAACCTCCCACTACAACGGCATTCCGGTGTATAAACAGTAATAACAGTAGGTGCAGTTAGTGGTGTACCGCTACTCGGTTTGGCTGGCTTCCAGTCATTATCGTTTTCTCTCTTTTCAGAAGTATCACGTCATTTTGGGCTTGTGGTTCATCTAATAGTCTTCCTCTAAGAACCGGGCGTTAGAACTTATAACGTCCTTCTGGTTCATAGTACTATTGAACACACATCTTTTGTTCTTCTAGGATATTCTACAACCACATTTGAATGTGCCGTTGTTACCAAGACATATCCATAGAACATAGGTAGTTCCGTTTAACTCATCTTTTACTATCTCTATAAGAGTCCCATTTCTTGTTTACGACACACCATTTCTACACAAGAGTGTATGGTGTAGTCATTCGGGATCAAATCCCAATCTCTGATCAGTATGCTATGCATTCCTCAGACAGGTACTTGCCTCCGCGATCAAATCGCAGGCTAGAAATGGATATACCTTGATGGTTCTCCACAATTGCTTAGTGTCCATTGACTTGTCAAAACACTTGCTTTTGTGGCACATCAGGTATTCTAATCCATTTTTCGAGTAATCATCAAATGAAGTACTCGTACCTTATTGTCTGAGTAGACATAGGTCTGCATACTTCAGAGTCAATCAATTCTTATACTTGTCCGGATCTTACATCTTATATCCATAAAGGATTGCTTAGTCATATCATCTTCCAAATTAGATTCTTAGGTCGGAAGGTCCACTCCTTCAACTTAATTGATCTTACAATCAATTTTCGACCTTTGAACTTCTCATTTGAATAAATATGACTTAGCATAAGAATCCACAAGTATAAATGATCAAATAAAGAAATCTCTTATTAGTAAAACGAGTTATATATAAAACGGTTCGTTGCATCGTGGTGGACTCAGGATTCATCATTTATATATATTGCTAACCAATGTACCAGAATAGATAATATCATTATTTCTTCTTATAACCATCAAATGATTAAAAGAAATAAAATATCCATTCATTAGAAATCCAGAACAAAGTTCTTTCTAATATGAAAGGTACATAAAAGCAATAACTCAAAATGAAATCCTATAAAATGTCCTCCACTGCAACAGCTGCCTCCTTACAGCATTGCCCATGTAGACTACGATCTTTTCTTTTCTAAGTCGTCGGGTTTCCTGGAACCCTTGCATTTAAAATGCACATACCGTCAGTGGTTCCATATCTACACACCAGGTTCCGGTAGATAATACCACTGACTATGTTTTACGACTAAAGAAAACTTCGTACTTTCTTTGAGAGGATAATCAGACTTCCAGTACCCAGACTATTTGCATCGAGAATACTTGCCTCATGGCTTTCTCGTCGTCCCATCTAGTGGTCCAAGTAGCTTAGGACCACTGGGTTTCTTTGCTTTTCCTTTGCCCCGATTTAGCCCTTAGGTTCGAAACCCTTGGCATTGGCTACAAGAGTTTGCGATTTCCGTCTCAACTCGTCTAAAAGGTCAATCATCTCAAAAACGTGTTTAAGCGTTTTCTCGAAGTGAATGGCCTTTATGAGTATCCTCATCGCTTCTTGTCTAGCCGCCTATATCAATAGGCTCGGGAGGACAAAGCTCACTGAGTACAACCTTGCACTCTTTAACAGTTTGGGTAATGTCTAGATCTCTATTCCAATAATTACATTTAGGGACCAGTGAGTTTAAAAATCCTTACGTAATCACAGAAAGTGGGTTCAAAGCCATTTCCTAATCTATGAGCACATATAACAACAAACAATCGATTTAATCTCCGATATAATCTCCCTCAAATAATATCATTAAACCACTAATCGCATCTAAAATCCCATCAGATATGGCAAGCCACGATAGTGTGGACGTTTACCTATCCAAATGTTTTAGCAATTAGATTTGCTTCGGTCGTATATCATCATTAGCGTTACTTCGATGGGAAGAATACTAAGAAGCGTACCTAAGTGTAAACCATTACTCAGTATCTAAGAAGATTGTTTGGATACGCATATTCACCGCAAGCCACGATAGTGTGGACGTTTACGTTAACATACGCTCCTTTACTCCCTTCTATAACTGTCTACATCAATCGTTCCAAAATCCCATTCAATGTAGCAAGCCACGATAGTGTGGACGTTTACTACACCAAAAGATTTTTACAATTGACTCCCAATTACTTGATCCATTCGATTTTGTAAATCAAGACGCGAAGAATCATAAGTGAAACTCGAAGTTTCTAACCAGTGATTCACCATGCGAACGACCCTATCTCTCATAGAATGAGGGAGCCGAGCAGACAATCGATCTAGTCATCAAATGACACGAAAGTCTCTAATTTGTGTCATCCACATGACCAAGTGGCTTTGGCTCCATTCCACTCCCCGGGGTGAGAATGAGTCGACTTGAAATCAGTTTCAGAAAGACAAATTAGGCATTGTATGATAAACTTAATCAATGTATCTTGTAAAAGGAATTACAAGAATTCTCCTCCAATGACTTATCTATACGAACTTCAAAAGTCCATAAAAGTCACCAAGAGAACAGCAATGGAGACCATGGCAATGTTTCCATTCCCTCTCCCACTTAGCTTTTTATAACAAAGGGATACGCTATCTAATGCATAATTAAATACACATAAGCATAATCACAAACATACATTTCATGCAAGTACGTTCACAAATAATCAAATAATTACTCAAGTAAAGTTATTTCTCGACTATTCGTACCTTGATGAATTCCAGCATGCTTGTCTTGAGTCTTCATTCTACGTCTTGAATACTTTGCCGAGTGACGGAAAAATTCTTTGATTCTCATATTTAATTTTACTCCAATTAAATAAAATCAATTCCATTGATTTCCATATTTAATTCTATTTTAAATAAAATCCAAGATTTTCCAATCCAAAATAAATTTTGAATTAATCTAATGATTTTAAATAAAATACTTAAATTAAATAAAATCAATATTATTAAAATCCATTGATTTCCATATTTAATTCTATTCTAAATAAAATCCATGATTTTCCAATCCAAAATAAATTTTGAATTAATCTAATGATTTTAAATAAAATACTTAAATTAAATAAAATCAATATTATTAAAATCCATTGATTTCCATATTTAATTCTATTCTAAATAAAATCCAAGATTATCCAATCCAAAATAAATTTTGAATTAATCTAATGATTTTAAATAAAATACTTAAATTAAATAAAATCAATATTATTAAAATCCATTGATCTCCATATTTAATTCTATTCTAAATAAAATCCAAGATTATCCAATCCAAAATAAATTTTGAATTAATCTAATGATTTTAAATAAAATACTTAAATTAAATAAAATCAATATTTTAATAATTTCTCAATCCTATTTAGATTAGATCTCAAGAATCCTAATCAAAATCGAATTTTGATTCTTCTTAAGACTTTTAATCCAAGTAGGTATAGGATATCTAGAGAAACTAGGATTTTCTTTCCTAATTTAACTCTCCATCTAATTCCATTATTTAATTCCATAATTAAGAAATCTAATCCAAATAGAATTTGAATTAATTCCAAAATTAAATTAAATAAAATTAGAAAGATTAAATTATTTCCGGAAAGATCGGATTTACCGGAACGAACCGAAACAAGTTCCGGTCACCCCAATCGAACCATGAAAACACATGTACATGCACATGACCCACGAGAATTAATTTGCCAATGCATGTCCAGCATGCATAGACCATGCAATGCATGGCTTCAATTAATTCATGTGGTCGCACATGCAAAACTAAGACCGCACGCGACTTGTGAGGAATTACGGCCCCGATTGCGCACTAGTTCGATCTCCGGCATGAAGTCTTCACGACTAATCATGCCATCGACTTCGCTCCAGCCCGCAAGCCCAGCCTACGAGCCTTGGCGAACCAGCAGCCCGCGCAAAAGGTTCCGTCCAGCCACGTTCCCGCAGCCCGCCCGATCAAGAAGCCGTCCGCGACGCCGCCAACGCAAACACCGAACGCAGCCGCTGGTTGTCGGCGAACCACCACCACTGGTGGCACACGCCGGCATGCCCAGCCACGTCTAGGTCACGCCCAGCAGCCCGCACAGCCCCTTCGAGCCTTGGTATGCCGCGTTCGATTCGATTATTCCGAAAAACCCTCGTTTTTTAATAATTAATTTTTCCGACAAACACAATTCATACAAGAGAGAAAAAACAAGTACGTAGAACAATATAGCACAATAATTTAATAAAAAATAAATTAATCTATGGCTATAAACAACGACAATCGATTATCGAAACAATTAACGAAAAACGTAACCGTACGCTCTGATACCAATTGTTGGAATTCGATATCCCGGGTTATTTAAATTTGCGGAAACCAATAACCCGATCAAACCCTTCGCCGGAGATCACATGAACGTCGACTCATCCGCCGAAGTCCGGGCTTTGGAGACCACGCGCCCGAAGGCGCGCAATCCGCCCCCACCCGAACCCCCGCGAGCCGGGTTCACGCGATCGAACATCGCGTTCGATGGGGCTGCATCCGGCAGCCCCCAGCAGCAGGTCCGGCGACCTGCTGCCCGCCGTCGAGGAGCCCCCACCGTCGCGGTGGGAAGGTGACGGCACCAGCCCGTCACCGCCGGCGATCGCTCCCAGCGATCGCCCCCTCGGCCGAGGCCGAGGGTTCTCCTTCGCGCGCCTAACCCTAGGCGTGCGGTCCACGCGGTCCGGTGGCTTCGCCACCACCGCGTGGTCCCTCGTCTAATCCGGGTTCGATCCTTCGGATCTTGTTTTTCGATAATTGATCAATAAACTAGAATTAAATTGCGGAAATTTAATTCACCTTTCGATTCGTTGTGCGGAGAAACGAGATCTTATGATGACCTTGAGATCTTCCCACGTATTCCTTGCACTAGCCCGGACGTCGTGTGGGCGACGATCTACCGAACTCCATGGATCCTCCTCTCTACTTTCTCTCTCTAGAATTGTGATCTTCAAGTTATATGAGAATAGAGAAGACCATGTGGTGCTTTTATAGGCTACGTAAGGGATCTAAAGGAGGTGGAATATTGGGCTTCCAATATTGAAGATTAAATTGAGCCCAATGCTCAAGTCCATTAATCCTTATCAATATTAATTAATTCTATTTTCCACTATATAAAATTAATTGCACTCCCAATATTAAACCATATTATATCAAATAATATTTCTCCGATAGTATTATTTATTCCGTGTATTTAAGATATAAATATCCATGAATAAAATTAATTTATTGCTAATTAATTTATTCATCTCTTATATTCGAGACTAGTACCATTCAACCTTAATTATTATGCGGAACGAATCCATCTGCAGGGTTTACATAATAATTCCTTATGAACTCATCTCGGGGATATTATCAACCCTTACGGGATACACTTTCCGGTCAATCATTCACGGCATGCCATATATGAAATATAGTGACCCAACTTAACCGGTAATTAACCCAATAATTAAATCGGTTAATTCCTTTGGTAAATCAAAGTCACTTATATTAAATATACACACCCGCAACAATATCGGGGATTAAGAATAAAATACACTGAGACTCGAATCGATTATCGCCGGCAATCCTAATCGATGAATCTCAACGATCCGCTCAATACACCAAGTGTACAAGTGTGATAAAATAATCAAGACAGATTATTTTCTCTCTCACACAACGACTATACCGATGGATTGGTCCGTGTCCATCTAGGTCGTGAGCAACTGTTCGATTAAATACGAGTAACCGATAGTATGATCTTCTGTGTGGGGCCCGACACACCATACTAACTACAACGTATAGAATCCAGGACTATGTTTTGCATATATTTAATTATAAATAATTAAACGCAAACAATTGTTCATTTAGTTAAATAGATTAATGGCAATGGATCGTGAGTTTCTGTCACTTAAATCTAGACATTAAGTACACAACTCCAACACTTCGAGCCCAGCATGCCACGGTCGATCGATCTTTCGATTCGATATTCCGAAAAACCCTCGATTTTAATAAATTATTTTTCCGACAAACACGATTCATACAAGAGAGAAAACAAGTACGTAGAACAAATATAGCACAATAATTTAATAAAATAAATTAATCTATGGCTATAAACAACGATAATCGATTATCGAAACAATTAACGAAAAACGTAACCGTACGCTCTAATACCAATTGTTGGAATTCGATATCCCGGGTTATTTAAATTTGCGGAAACCAATAACCCGATCAAACCCTTCGCCGGAGATCACATGAACGTCGACTCATCCGCCGAAGTCCGGGCTTTGGAGACCACGCGCCCGAAGGCGCGCAATCCGCCCCCACCCGAACCCCCGCGAGTCGAGTTCACGCGATCGAACATCGCGTTCGATGGGGCTGCATCCGGCAGCCCCCAGCAGCAGGTCCGGCGACCTGCTGCCCGCCGTCGAGGAGCCCCCACCGTCGCGGTGGGGAGGTGACGGCACCAGCCCGTCACCGCCGGCGATCGCTCCCAGCGATCGCCCCCTCGGCCGAGGCCGAGGGTTCTCCTTCGCGCGCCGAACCCTAGGCGTGCGGTCCACGCGGTCCGGTGGCTTCGCCACCACCGCGTGGTCCCTCGTCTAATCCGGGTTCGATCCTTCGGATCTTGTTTTTCGATAATTGATCAATAAACTAGAATTAAATTGCGGAAATTTAATTCACCTTTCGATTCGTTGTGCGGAGAAACGAGATCTTATGATGACCTTGAGATCTTCCCACGTATTCCTTGCACTAGCCCGGACGTCGTGTGGGCGACGATCTACCGAACTCCATGGATCTCCCTCTCTACTTTCTCTCTCTAGAATTGTGATCTTCAAGTTATGAGAATAGAGAAGACCATGTAGTGCTTTTATAGGCTACGTAGGGGATCTTAAGGAGGTGGAATATTGGGCTTCCAATATTGAAGATTAAATTGAGCCCAATGCTCAAGTCCATTAATCCTTATCAATATTAATTAATTCTATTTTCCACTATATAAAATTAATTGCACTCCCAATATTAAACCATATTATATCAAATAATATTTCTCCAGTAGTATTATTTATTCCGTGTATTTAAGATATAAATATCCATGAATAAAATTAATTTATTGCTAATTAATTTATTCATCTCTTATATCCGAGACTAGTACCATTCAACCTTAATTATTATGCGGATTAAATCCACCTGCAGGGTTTACATAATAATTCCTTATGAACTCATCTCGGGGATATTATCAACCCTTCCGGGATACACTGTCCGGTCAATCATTCACGGCATGCCATATATGAAATATAGTGGCCCAACTTAACCGGTAATTAACCCAATAATTAAATCGGTTAATTCCTTTGGTAAATCAAAGTCACTTATATTAAATATACACACCCGCAATAAATATCGGGGATTAAGAATAAAATACACTGAGACTCGAATCGATTATCGCCGGCAATCCTAATCGATGAATCTCAACGATCCGCTCAATACACCAAGTGTACAAGTGTGATAAAATAATCAAGACAGATTATTTTCTCTCTCACACAACGACTATACCGATGGATTGGTCCGTGTCCATCTAGGTCGTGAGCAACTGTTCGATTAAATACGAGTAACCGATAGTATGATCTTCTGTGTGGGGCCCGACACACCATACTAACTACAACGTATAGAATCCAGGACTATGTTTTGCATATATTTAATTATAAATAATTAAACGCAAACAATTGTTCATTTAGTTAAATAGATTAATGGCAATGGATCGTGAGTTTCCGTTGCTTAAATCTAGACATTAAGTACACAACTCCAACATGCCGCTCGCGCGGCTGGACCGCCGCTCGCGCGGCGGTGGTTGCGGGCTGATCGCTAGCCACGGTTCAACCGTGGCTTGAGGGCGATCAGCGGGGCGTGGCTGGGATGCCCAGCGGGCTGCCAAGGGCAGCCCTAGGCGGCTGCCGTGTACAGCCGCGAGCCCCATGCGGGGGCTCGACCGGACAGCCGCGGGCTATCCCCGCGGCGGCTTGTTTGGTTGAGTCCGGCTTCGTGGTGGTTCGTGGCGAGATGTTCCGGCAACCGGGAGTCGATTGGAGTTGTTATTCCGCAATTCGACAACTCCGGATATTCGATCTCCAAAGGATTTCGGTCGGAATTAATTAGATAATTTATTTATTTAAATTTATTAATTCCGGGATATCGATTTCCAACAATTGGTATCAGAGCGTTGGTTTTAGTTCATGGTATTTTTCGATAAATTGTTCTACCTTGCAGGGTTTCCGATTATTATGGCTAGATTTAATTTTATTAATTAATGTCATAATAATGTTCTTGATTATTAAACTCTCGGTGATGTCAATATTTGTTCTTGTGTGGTGAATGCTTGTTCTTAATTTTTTCGGAAATTGTTTGAGGTTGTTTTGTAGAGAATCGATACCGGATAGCGTAGTAATAAATTTGTAATTTATTTACGTTGGATTGATTCCGAAACGACCGCCGGAAAAGTGTGACGGAGGAGACGTAGAGAGGGAGGGCTCCGGATCGGCCAAACCCCATGGCCGATCCCTTGGATCGATCGACCCAAAGAAGGAGGGGCGGCCATCGAGCCTCTCGGCCGTGCGCGGTGCCACCAAGGGAGGTGGTGCGCCGGCGAGGCGGCGGCGGCGGTGGCGTGTCCCCTCGGCTCTCGATCGAAGGTGGTGGGGGGCGCGGGGTCCTCGTGATCTCGTGCTCTCCCGCCAAGATCCAACTTTCCTAAATTATTCGGTTTTCCTATTTTGTTTATTCCTATTCTTGGGAATTCTCATGGAATAGGAAAAGAATAAATTTAGAATAAATTTATTTTTCCTTATTGATTATTCCTATTCTTGGGAGTTTTCATAGGTTAGGAAAAGGAATAAATTTATAAATTAATTTATTTTTCCTATTTAATTATTCCTTTATGGAATTTTTAATGGATTAGGAAAATAATTAATTTGGAAAGTTTAGGAGTCCTAAATTAATTTTTCCTTATTTGATTATTCCTTTATGGAATTATTAATGGATTAGGAAAGGAATTAATTTGGAAGTACTAGGAGTCCTAAATTATTTTATTTCCTTATTTCATTATGGAAATCATCTAGAATATTCCAAGTGGGTCTTGGATAGATTATTCTAGAGATTTAATGAAGTAGAAAGGGAAAATAAAATAAATTATTTTATTTCCTTATTTCATTATAGAAGTCTTCTAAAATATTCCAAGTGGGTCTTGGATAGATTATTCTAGAGATTTAATGAAGTAGAAAGGGAAAATAAAATAAATAAAAATATTAATAATATTTAATTTTATTTTTGATTTATTCGATTGACTTAATTTTCGAATTAAGTATCTTTTGGATTTATTAAAAATAAATAGATTTAAATATTGGAATTAATATTCCCGTCACATAGAGCATTCAAGAACGAAGACTGAAGACTAGAAGATGCGTACGGGGATGCGATAAAGCCATAATAGTCGGAAAATAATATTCTAGTATTATTTTGATTATGTGATAATATTCTATGTGCTTTATTTCATGTATGCATGCTTATGTGTATTTAATTATGCATTAGATAGCGTATCCCTTTATTGTAAAAAGCTAAGTGGGAGAGGGTATGGAAACATATCCATGGTCTCCATTGTTGTTCTCTTGGTGACTTTTATGAACTTTCGAAGTTCGTTTAGACAAGTCATTGGAGGAGAATTCTTGTAATTCCTCTTACGAGAAACATTGATTAAGTTTATCAAACAATGCCTAATTTGTCTTTCCAAAACTGATTTCAAGTCGACTCATTCTCACCCCGGGGAGTGGAATGGAGCCAAAGCCACTTGGTCATGTCGAGGACACAAATTAGAGACTTTCGTGTCATTTGATGACTAGATCGATTGTCTGCTCGGCTCCCTCATTTATGAGAGATAGGGTTGTTCGCATGGTGAATCACTGGTTAGAAACTTCGAGTTTCACTTATGATTCTCCGCGTCTTGATTTACAAGATTAAATGAATCAAGTAATTGGGAGTCAATTGTAAAAGTCTTTTGGTGTAGTAAACGTCCACACTATCGTGGCTTGCTACATTGAATGGGATTTTGGAACGATTGATGTAGACAGTTATATAAGGGAGTAAAGGAGCGTATGTTAACGTAAACGTCCACACTATCGTGGCTTGCGGTGAATATGCGTGTCCCAAACAATCTTCTTAGATACTGAGTAATGGTTTACACTTAGGTACGCTTCTTAGTATTCTTCCCATCGAAGTAACGCTAATGATGATGTACGACCGAAGGAAATCTAATTGCTAAATCATTTGGATAGGTAAACGTCCACACTATCGTGGCTTGCCATATCTGATGGGATTTTAGATGCGATTAGTGGTTTAATGATATTATTTGAGGGAGATAATATCGGAGATTAAATCGATTGTTTGTTGTTATATGTGCTCATAGATTAGGATATGGCTTTGAACCCACTTTCTGTGATACGTAAGGATTATAAACTCACTGGTCCCTAAATGTAATGATTGGAATAGAGATCTAGACATTACCCAAACTGTTGAAGAGTACAAGGTTGTACTCAATGAGCTTTGTCCTTCCGAGCCTATTGACATAGGCGGCTAGACAAGAAGCGATGAGGATACTCATAAAGGCCAGTCACTTCGAGGAAACGCTTAAAAACGTTTTTTTTGAGATGATTGACCTTTTAGACGAGTTGAGACGGAAATCGCAAGCTCTTGTAGCCAATGCCGAAGGTTTCGAACCTAAGGGAAAAATCGGGGAAAGGAAAAGCAAGCAAAGAAACCCAGTGGTCCTAGGTTTCTTGGACCACGAGATGGGACGAGAAAGCCATGAGGCAAAAGTTCTCGATGCAAACAGTTTGGGTACTGGAAGTCTGATTATCCTCTCAAAGAAAGTACGAAATTTTCTTTAGTCGTAAAACATAGTCAATGGTATTATCTACCGGAACCTGGTGTGTAGATATGGAGCCACTGACGGTATGTGCATTTTAAATGCAAAGGTTCCAGGAAAGCTAACGACTTGGAAAAGAAGAAATCGTAGTCTACATGGGCAATGCTGTAGAGGAGGCAGCAGTTGCAGTGGAGGACATTTTATAAGATTTCATTTTGAGTTATTGCTTTTATGTACCTTTCATATTAGAAAGAACTTTGTTCTGGATTTCTAATAAATGGATATTTTATTTCTTTTAATCATTTGATGGTTATAAGAAGAAATAATGATATTATCTATTTTGGTACATTGGCTAGCAATATATAAATGATGAATCCTGAGTCCACCACGATGCAACGAACTGTAGTATGAAACTCGTTTTACTAATAAGAGATTTCTTTATCAATTATACTTGTGGATTCTTATGCTGAGTCATGTTTATTCAAATAAGAAGTTCAAAGGTCGAAAATTGATATTTGATCAATTAAGTTGAGGGAGTGGACCTTCCGACCTAAGAATCTAATTTGGAAGATAATATGACTAAGCAATCCTTTATGGATATAAGATGTAAGATCCGGACAAGTATAAGAATTGATTGACTCTGATGTATGCAGACCTATGCCTACTCAGACAATTAAGGTACGAGTACTTCATTTTATGATTAATCGAAAAATGGATTAGAATACCTGATGTGCCACAAAAGCAAGTGTTTTGACAAGTCAATGGACACTAAGCAATTGTGGAGAACCATCAAGGTATATCCATTTGTAGCCTGCGATTTTATCGCGGAGGCAAGTACCTGTCTAAGGAATGCATGGCATACTAATCAGAGATTGGGATTTGATCCCAAATGACTACACCATACACTGTTGTGTAGAAATGGTGTGTCGATAATAAGAAATGGAACTCTTATAGAGATAGTAAAAGATGAGTTATACGGAACTACCTATGTTCTATGGATATGTCTGGAAACAACGGCGCATTCAAATGCGGTTGTAGAATATTCTAGAAGAACAAAAGATGTGTGTTCAATAGTACTATGAACCAGAAGGACGTTATAAGTTCTAACGCCCGGTTCTTAGAGAAAGACTATATGATGAACCACAAAGCCCAAGGTGACGTAATACTTTGAAATGAGAGAGAAAGATTAAGACTTAGAACCAGCCGAACCGAGTAGCGATACACCACTAACTGCACCTACTGTTATCACTGTTTATACACCGGAATGCCATTGTAGTGGGAGGTTGTGGGACAACCGGAGATATTCATAAGACTAGGAGAGTCTTCGGACTCTGGACCTAGTATACATGAAATCGATCCCAGGATCTACATGAAGGCCGTACTAGATCTAAATGTGCCTTCTTGGAGAGCAATAAGGATTATTGCTAAGAGGCGAGATCATTTAGAGTACAAGCTTAGTTGATCCATTTATGGATTGAAACAAAGCATTGAGTTCGTGGTACTTGCAAATTGATGAGATAGTCCACTTTATGGATTCATCAAAAGCATAGACGAATTGTGTGTATTGGAAACGTGATGGAAAACAAGGTGGTGTTTCTCGGAGGTTTTATGTAGATGACACTCTTATCATTGGCAACAATGTAAAGATGTTATCAGACATAAAATGATGGTTGTCTAGATGAATCACTATGAAAGATAAAGGAAGAAGTTGGACATGTTCTTGAGATCTTGGATCTCTAGAAAAAAACATTGTACTTCTCCTGGACATCTTACATAAATGATTATGGTTCGTTTTAACATGCAAGATTCCGAGAAAGGTTCGTTACCTTTCGGAGACGGAATGCATCTATCTAAGGATATGTGTTTTGGAACACAAAAGGAGATAGAAGCAATGAAAGCAGTTTCCTACACTTTTAGTGTGGAAAGCTTAATAAATGCATTGTTGAAAACAAGAACCTGATATCGGCTATGCGGTTAGCGTAGTGGGAGGATATCAAGGTAATCCTGGAAAGGAATGTTCGACTGCTGTAAAAGTACTTTCGAAGTACTGTTCTAGACTACGAAGCAGACGAGCATTTCCTTTGGATTACATTCTCATAGATTTCTAATCAAATGAGGACCGGTGTAAGTCGATATCAGGCTATGTGTTTCACTATTGAAGGAGAAGGAGTTTTAACATGGAAGAGTGATAAGCACGATGCTTTTCGGACTCTGCCATGGGTAACCAAATAGCGGCCTCAGAGGCAGCGAAAGTTTTTGGTATAACTCCGGGATAATCTCTGGGACTTAGAGGTGATTCTTAATTTGCCAAAAGGCTATGTGTATAGCGGTGCGATGGCAAATGGTAAGAAATCACAAGTCCATAAGTGTAAGATAACACATAGTGCAAGTACCACCTGATACGAGTCATCGTCGAGGGAGACGACGCTGTAGTCACCATGATAACTTCAGAGCGGCAACCTAGAGTGCTCATTCACATAGTACTTCTTGGAAGTACAACTTAAGCACGTGATGAGTATGGGAGTCGGGAGTTTGGAGGAAATGACTAGACCTTAGTACAAGTGGGAGATTGTTGGAGTTGTGTACTTAATGTCTAGATTTAAGTAACTTAAACTCACGATCCATTGCCACTAATCTATTTAATTAAATAAACAATTATTTGCGTTTAATTATTTATAATTAAATACATGCAAATTATAGTCCTGGATTCTATACGTTGTAGTTAGTATGGTGTGTCGGGCCCACACAGAAGATCATACTATCGGTTACTCGTATTTAATCGAACAGTTGCTCACGACCTAGATGGACACGGACCAATCCATCGGTATAGTCGTTGTGTGAGAGAGAAAATAATTTGTCTTAATTATTTTATCACACTTGTACACTTGGTGTATTGAGCGGATCGTTGAGATTCATCGATTAGGATTGCCGACGATAATCGATTCGAGTCTCAGTGTATTTTATTCTTAATCCCCGAAACTATTGCGGGTGTGTATATTCAATATAAGTGACTTTGATTTACCAAAGGAATTAACCGATTTAATTATTGGGTTAATTACCGGTTAAGTTGGGTCACTATATTTTATATATGACATGCCGTGAATACTTGACGGGAAAGTGTATCCCGGAAGGGTTGATAATATCCCCGAGATGAGTTCATAAGGAATTATTATGTAAACCCTGCAGGTGGATTCGTTCCGCATAATAATTAAGGTTGAATGGTACTAGTCTCGGATAAAAGAGATGAATAAATTAATTACCAATAAATTAATTTTATTCATGGATATTTATATCTTAAATACACGGAATAAATAATACTACCGGAGAAATATTATTTGATATAATATGGTTTAATATTGGGAGTGCAATTAATTTTATATAGTGGAAAATAGAATTAATTAATATTGATAAGGATTAATGGACTTGAGCATTGGGCTCAATTTAATCTTCAATATTGGACGCCCAATATTCCACCTCCTTAAGATCCCCTACGTAGCCTATAAAAGCACTACATGGTCTTCTCTATTCTCATATAACTTGAAGATCACAATTCTAGAGAGAGAAAGTAGAGAGGAGGATCCATGGAGTTCGGTAGATCGTCGCCCACACGACGTCCGGGCTAGTGCAAGGAATACGTGGGAAGATCTCAAGGTCATCAAATTGAGTTCTACGTTTTTCCGAACAACGAGAACGAGGTAAATCGTAAAACCTTCTTTATGATTTTATCGTTTAATTATCGTGAAAGTATCATGAACCAAGATCCGAAAAACGCGACCCATGACGAGGACGAACCGGGCGGTGGTGGTCGAAGACCACCGGACCGCCGGCGGATCGTCGGCTCGGCTGGAGGGGTCGAGAGGGCGAGAGCCTCGGCTGGACGCCAAGACTCGATCGTGCCCTAGCTGGGCACGAACCCTTGCTGCCCGAGCAGCACCGCTCGCACGGTGCTGCCTCCGCTCACGCGGAGGGGCTGCCGCTCGTGCGGCTGGACCGCCGCTCGCGCGGCGGTGGTTGCGGGCTGATCGCTAGCCATGGTTCAACCGTGGCTTGAGGGCGATCAGCGGGGCATGGCTGGGATGCCCAGCGGGCTGCCAAGGGCAGCCCTAGGCGGCTGCCGTGTACAGCCGCGAGCCCCATGCGGGGGCTCGACCGGACAGCCGCGGGCTATCCCCGCGGCGGCTTGTTTGGTTGAGTCCGGCTTCGTGGTGGTTCGTGGCGAGATGTTCCGGCAACCGGGAGTCGATTGGAGTTGTTATTCCGCAATTCGACAACTCCGGATATTCGATCTCCAAAGGATTTCGGTCGGAATTAATTAGATAATTTATTTATTTAAATTTATTATTTCCGGGATATCGATTTCCAACACTATCAACCAATCTTCAGCAAAGAGTCGAACAACCTCAACTTTTCAAGTTAGTGTTAATTTCCAAGAATGATATAACCTCCATCCATCTCCTCAAAACCATCAAACCACTGCCGCATAGGTCTTATGTGAATTTTGCACCCTGAATCTTTGATCCACCTTGCCCCTTTCCTTGAAGTGACAATTGAAGGCCTGCTGCAGTTCCCTCTGCCGCAGTTCCTGCCTCAACAACATCATCATCGTGATGTGCTAGATCCATCCTCGATTCAGCTACTTATTGAAGCAAGATAATCTTTCTTCAAGAACCTCAAACCACTGCCTTATAGGTCTTATGTGAACCGTGCACCCTGAATCTTTAATCTACTATACCTCATTCCTTGAAGTGACAATCGGAGGCCTGCCGCATAACCCTGCCGCAGTTGATGCCTCAGCAACATCATCGTCGTGATGTACTAGATCCATAATCCACTATGCCCCCTTCCTTGAAGTGACAATCGGAGGCTTGCCGCATAGCCCTGCCGCAGTTGCTACCTCAGCAACATCATCGTCGTGATGTGCTAGATTCATCCTTGATTCAGCTCCTTCTTAAAGAGATGACCCCTCCTTAAGAACCTGGTTTTGTGACCTTGAAAACACCCTTTGTCATACCCTAAATCCCGGGTCTAGGCACAACTGACCCCTTTGCCGCACTCTCCTGCCTTGCTGTACAGTGCTGCTCCCTATGCCGCATCGTACTGCCTTGTTGCGCAGCACCGCCCTGCCGCACAACTCTGCCTTTGTTGAAGGTCACAAAGAGGCTGGACGTGACACCGTGCCTTCATGAGATAATGCCTCGTTCCCACTCTTCCGACTCCTCTGCTGAAGTTCCCTTGAGTACCAACTCTCAAGTTCCTGTCGTGACGTCTCGACAGCCAGCTCCTTGGACACAACAATAATTAACGTGTCTCCAAGACACCTAATCATCGTCGTAGTGCCCCTGCGAACAACCCTTGCCTTCTGGTTCTGCCATAGTGCCTGCCCTTGCCTCAGTACCTGCCGGAACTTCGTCCTGCCGCAGGGCCTGCCTGAGTACCTTCTGCCGCAGCTTTAGCCGGATCATCCACATGTCTCATCACCTCTCCCTTCCTGGAGAACTGTAGTGCTGGCAGCAACCACGTGTTGTGTTTTCATCGTCTTGCCTTTGATCCGCCAAGGACCAAAGTTATTCTTGTCGACACTTTGTCCTCATCATCCTTCTTCGATCCAAGTTTCAGCATCTTCTTGTGATTTATCTTCCCACAGACGGCGCCACTTGTTGAGGATTCGCACAACAAGGTCCAACCAACCGAATAAATCCGATCAAATTGGACTTTCATAAACCACACGACGTGAACAACTCAAAACCGAACGAATATGATTTGACTCTCCAGCTCACAATCACTCACGTATATGTGAACTCAAAAGAATATAAAAGCACGATAAACAACACACACAAGACAAGATTTTACGAGCTTCGGTATCGCGCTGCCTATGGCGAGGCAGCCTTTACCTACGTGCTCGGGGAGAGGGGTGTTTCTTCTTTATTAAACGTAAACGAGATTACAATCACTCTTGATAATCCTGAGCCAACAAGGCGTAAGTGATTATCGATCTAACCTCACGTCTAATAAAAAGTATTGAAACCCTAATACTTTCGCCATGCCTCTCTCTCACATCTCGCTGCTGTGCTCGACGTGAGTTATATAGGCTTCCTGGACGTCGCTCTATGGTAGGAATAGGTTCCTTGTCCTCCAAGGATTCCGTTTCCTTTTGAATCACCTCAATCGGATAAGTATGGAAAGAGATATTCAATTTTTGTTTCTTACCAAAAATAGGAGATTATGCCTCCTGCCAGGGAACCGGTTTCTGCCTTCGCACTGCGGCAGACTTAACGCCTTCGTCCTGCCGCATGGAACTGCCTTACATAAATTTAGAATTTCGAACATATTTTCACATAGTCCAATCCAAATGTTTATTTATTAGTTGTTTTAGCTTTGTAATATTATCTCAATTAACAGATTAATACAATGGTATTCTTCAAATCTTTTCCCTTTTACTGAAACTTCATACTACTACTAACACCATGAGTAGACGGGGTAAAACCTCGACTCTTGGGAACTGATCGACCGAAAAGTCTCGTCATTATTTATACGACTATTAATAAAATAGTATACTCCCTTTATTTCAAAAAAGATGATCAATGTTCTTTATAATTTGAAATTACGTCCTCGACGTAGGATACCAACTTTTCGCGAAGTCGGTGTAAAAAGCGTGAAACCTTCAAAGAGTCGAACCACTCAGCGCTCACTCAATACTGGGCGCCTAAGATTCAAGCGCCTAAGAGAGGCACTCGAATCAATACTCGGCGCCTAAGAGGTTTGCGCTGAGCTACAAGTCTCTGGGCGCCTGAAGCAATGCACTCAGAGGAGAAACCAAGTCTCTTAAAGAATCACCCTCTCAAAGGAAATTCTCAAATCACAATCTTGTAATCTTGAACAGCAAGTAGATAGGAGACAAGATATATGTAATATGTTTCATTTCATTAGAATCAAACAAAACTATTACAAGATAGAGAACGGTAGATAAAATGATCAAAGGATGCAGACCAAGTGACGCAGCACTCTAGCACTCCAAGGATCCACCGCTTAACACCTAGAGCTAAATCTCATAACTCTAATATAAGGCGCTCAGCGAAAACAACTACACGAAAACTCTCACGGAATGCGCAACAAGCGACAATCCTAAAACTCCTAGAATACTCTAAGTAAAAACTCTCAAAAGTCTGGATTCAAGAAGTGATTTTCCAAATCAGGATCGAGGGTATTTATAGGAGTGCCGCACGTGAGAACGCCGGAGGAAAGTGATCCTCATTGGTTACACGTTCGGCTGACGTCAAACGGAAATTCTTGACGTTACACTTCCAGAACCATCTTCGAATCTTGAATCGTCGAACCTTGAGACTTCGAATCTTCGAATCTTCAATTCTTCAAATCTTTGATTCTGGGCACGCTTCAACGGATGCACAGCTCAAATGCTCGTCTACGCTTCAACTTCATTTTTGACATTAAAATCTTCTAAGTGTTGAAGTTGGGCGTGTCGTCATCTTCATTGCATTTGATGTTTGTTGATTCCGCGCGACTTCAAACGGGGCGCTTAACCTTCAAGCGCATGTCATGCGCATCCTCAGAGAATTTCATTCTCAGAGGATTACATCCTTAGAGGGTAGCATCCTCAGAGGATTGCATTCTTAGAGGATAGCATCCTTGGAGGGTAGCATCCTCAGAGGATTGCATTCTTGGAGGGTAGCATCCTCGGAGGATTGCATTCTTAGAGGGTAGCATCCTCAGAGGATTGCATTCTTGGAGGGTAACATCCTTGGAGGATAGCATCCTCAGAGGATTGCATTCTTGGAGGGTAGCATCCTCAGAGGATTGTATTCTTGGAGGGTAGCATCCTCAGAGGATTGTATTCTTGGAGGGTAGCATTCTCAGAGAATTGATGTGCCCACCTCAAGGCGCCCCGCACATAAACCTTCAAGGACAATGGAATGCGCCTGGTGCATCAAGTGATACGTCTCACGCATTGTATCTTCAAGAGGAGAGCCAGGCGTCTGATGCATCTGCTCAATGCGCCTAGCACATGTTACTTCAAGGAAGATGTTAGACGCCTGATACAAGGCTCCAATGCGCCTAGCGCATCATACATGCCGGCCAGCAATGCGCCTAACACATGTCTTTCGGAACTTCCATCAAGGCGCCTCGCGCATGTGAGTACATCAAGCGCTTCACGTACGAAACCCAATTACCAGACAAGGCGTCTCACGCCTGGCCCCATGCACTTAGCGTCTGCCAAGCGTCTAACGTCACTCGTCCAAGGATCAATACTCCAATCTTAAATACTTTGAGATGTTCATCCTTCGAGTATTAATCCTGCAAAATAGAACAAGTATGGAAACACCAAGTTGTAGCCAAAACAACATTTACAATCTCCCCCTTTTTGGCACAACTCGTAAAAGAGTTAACATGTAAAAACTCCCCCTCAAACAAACATTCATAAGCAAATATTCTAAGTAAAAACTTAGAAAAAATAAGCATAGATAATACGATAGCATAGAATTTTAGAGTTATGAAAAACTCAATGTCACACGCCTCAGGCGCCAAAATAAAACATGCAAATGTTCAAGAGTTCAATGCATGCAAGGAAACAGGATAATACAAAAAAACTTAAGTAAAGGTTCAAGGGAAAACAATTTAGAGCAAACAAACCCACAATCATGCGTAAACCTTCCTTGAGACGAAACAAATACGCTTTCTCAATTGACCCTCTTCCCGAGCATCCAGTTCCTCCCCCTTGGCGGGCAGCCTGGTGAAATCCAACAGGTTGGACGCCACAATTGAATATGATCCCGAGAGGGGATGCTTGGGTAATCTAGGCGCTTAGAGAATTTAGCTTTGAGGATTTTGAGGAGTGTTGAATTTGACTCAAGGGCGTCGGATTCTGAATTTTGATCATGAGGATGGCATGTGCCTTGAGAATGACAGGCGCCGATGACCTTTCCATCAGGGATTTGGAGTTTAACACCTCGACGAAGTAAGGCGCCTGGAGAGAAGAGAAACATCAAAGATGTGAAGCGCCTAGGTGGACAGACGCCTTCGGAATCACACGCCAATGCTCAAGGTCGAGAATCAGGCGCTGAGAGTATGTCACGCGCCGAAATTGCGGTAGGTGCCAGGCTCCTTGTCATTTGAATATCCGAAGAGTGAACTCCCCGAAGTGCTGAATATGAATCTGCAAGAAATGAATATCAAAACAACACATCCCGAGTTAGCATTCAAGCATTCAACACGAATCAAAACATTCAACGACATTTTAGTGGAGATTTAAGCGGTGATACGAGGCAGTGAAGAGCAAATATTTTCCCAGAAAAGAGTTTACATTTCATCACTTCCCAAAAACCAAAAAATTTCACACAAGGTGATAGCAACTTTGAGGTATAATGAAAAATCTCTCAAATTAAAAACCGGTGAGATGGACCGAAGTATGGTGATAGACATGTTTACTTTTCCTTCGTCACAATCACAAGGATGAAGTCGTGTTTCGTCGAAACATATTTGATGAGTTTGCACCGCACAAGAGATTTTAATTCATGAGTGCAAGGTGAACTTTTAAGGCACTCCACTTGGAACTAAGCGTTACTACAATCAGAGGGGAGCAAGGTTCGACCTGCGTCCTCCAGACGAGTTTTAGCTTTTAAATGAAATGCAACAGATGCTCATTACAGCAGTCAGAGGGGAGCAAGGATCATCTTGCATCTCCGAAGTGTGATGGGAGAGCATCTTAAACTAAAGCGTCCATGTGCTACCTTTCGAAGAGGGGAGCCGGCGGACAAATGATCCGGAGTCCTCCGTTACTTGGTATTATGGATCTATGCAAATGATAGCTATGGGAGTTATATGCCAAGTTCACATGTTTGCACTCAGAGGAATGAATACTCTTGGGTCCGAAGACTAAAGCGGCCTCGAATCCATGTTCAACTGATTAGACTAATCCACGACGATTCCGAGTGCATATTCAGAAGTAAAGAAACTACTCTTTCAGACTTCAAAATTTTTCGTGAACTCTTAGAGAGAACACATGCAGAGAGAATTTCTTAAAGTTTTGAATCTCTCAAAGTCAAGAGGTTTGGTAAAGATGTCAGCAAGCTGTTTTTCCGTTGAAATATGCTGTAGACTGACTATATCACGATCAACCAAATCTCTAATGAAATGATGTCGAATGTCGATGTGTTTAGTTCTTGAATGCTGGACAGGATTTTCGCTGATCTTGATAGCACTTTGATTATCACAATATAGCACCAAGGGAGCACTCTCGACAAGATAGTCATCCAACATTTGTTTGAGCCAAAGCAACTGAGTGCAGCAACTCCCGGCGGCAACATACTCAGATTCCGCCGTTGAAAGTGCAATGCAATTTTGTTTGCGGCTATGCCATGAGACAATATTATTGCCAAGGAAGCAACAACATCCAGAAGTACTCTTTCTCTCATCCGTGTCACTTGCCCAATCCGCGTCGGAGAAGCCGACAAGATTCGAAGTGGTGTCGCCCGCATACCAGATTCCTAGATTAGAGGTCCCAGAGACATATCGAAGAATTCTCTTGACAGCTCGAAGATGATCTTCCTTGGGATCCGCTTGGTACCTAGCACACATGCAAACACTAAACATTATGTCAGGACGAGTAGCTGTTAAATAGAGTAAACTTCCAATCATGGAGCGGTAAAGAGTTTGATCAACGCTTCGGCTCCTTGACGAATTTGACAAGCGCTCAGTTGTGGCCATTGGAGTATTTGCAGGTTTCGCTTGATGCATTCCAAATTTTTCGACCATATTCTTTGCATATTTGCTTTGAGAGACGAAGATTCCGTCTGGTCGCTGAGAGATTTGAAGTCCAAGGAATTGGTGCAATTCTCCTTCAAGGCTCATCTGGAAGGTTGAAGACATAGATTCTGTGAAGGCTTTTACAAGCTTAGAGCAAGTAGCTCCAAAAACAATGTCATCAACATATATCTGAGCCACAATCATATGCTTGCCGTCCCGTTTGATGAAAAGAGTCCTGTCGACGGAGCCACGCACAAAACCAAATTTCTCGAGATAATCTGTTAAGCACCCATACCAAGCACGAGGAGCTTGCTTCAGCCCATAAAGAGCTTTGTGAAGCTTGTATACGTGATTCGGCTTCTTAGGATCCTCGAATCCTTTGGGTTGGGCGACATAAACTTCTTCTTCCAATACTCCATTCAGAAAAGCAGCCTTGACATCCATTTGACGAAGTTTGATGCCTAGATGGCATGCAATCGCAATCAAGAGTCTTATGGATTCGATCCTAGCTACTGGAGCAAAGGTCTCATCAAAATCAATTCCTTCGACTTGGGCATATCCTTGAGCAACAAGTCGGGCCTTGTTTCTCACCACTTGATTATGCTCATCAGTCTTGTTTTTGAAAATCCATTTAGTTCCAACAACGTTAATATTTGAAGTTCGGGGAACCAAGGACCACACATTATTCCTCGTAAATTCGTTCAGCTCCTCCTGCATAGCCATGATCCAAAAATCATCCTTCATGGCTTCCTTGTAATTTTTCGGCTCATTTTCTGAGAGAAAGCAGGTAATGCCAATTTCATTGCAAGTAGCAGAGGCGCAGATATTGTAGAGTTCCTCTTGAGGAGTTGGCGTTTTCTTGGAGCGAGTGGTGCGCTCGTTCAAATTTCCAATCATTTGGGCTGGAGGATGTCGTTTTTGAATATACCCAGGAGCTTCGCGAGGAGCATCGGCTGGATTTTCAATAGGAGTAATTTCTTCATCCTCAGAGGAAGAATCATCATGTGGGTTGCTTGTATCTCCGACGTCATGAGAAGTATTTGGAGTGGAGATCTCTGGAGTCACATTAGTAGGAGGATTCTCGAGGGTTTGATACTCCAGGATTCCCTCCTTAACCCAATCTTCCTTTTCTTGTTTTCCAAGATAGTCTTGCTCATCGAAGTTGATATTAACGGTTTCCATAACTTTCTTGGTTCTGAGATTGTATGCTCTGTAAGCATGGCTATTTTGGCTATAGCCCACAAAAATTCCTCGATCTGCTTTCTCTTCAAATTTCTTCAGAGGATCACGATCCTTCAAAATATAGCATGTACATCCAAAAATTCGAAAATGCTCAACTGAGGGCTTCTTCCCATTTAGAAGTTCATAGGCGGTTGCCGTCGTGCCAGATCTTATACTTATTCGATTCAAGATATATCCAGCAGTCGAAACAGCTTCTGCCCAAAATGTTCTTGCAAGATTCTTAGAGATAAGCATAACACGCGCCATTTCTTGAAGAGTACGATTCTTTCTCTCAGCTATCCCATTTTGTTGAGGCGTCTTGGGAGCTGAGTATTCATGATGGATCCCTTTGAGAAGACAAAAATCATTGAAGCTGGAGTTCTCGAATTCGGTGCCATGATCACTCCTGATTCTCTTCACTTTTGCTTCATGATTCGTGCGAATCCATTTTACAATTCCTTTGAAGGCGTTGAAGGTTTCATCCTTTGAGGCTAGAAATCTTGTCCAAGTATATCGGGAGAAATCATCAACTACCACGAGAACATATTCTTTGTTTGCTATACTCTTCACTTCCATAGGACCCATTAGATCCATGTGAAGAAGTTCAAACGGGGCAGAAGTGCTCATCAGACTTGGAAGTGGCGGATGTGAAGATCTCGTGAGTTTTCCCTTTTGGCAATTTCCACAAACTCGTTTCTCTATCTTGGGGGAGTTGAGAGATTCCTCGAACTATCTCCCCCTTAACAAGTTTACTCAAATTTCTCAAGCTCGTGTGGCCAAGACGTTGATGCCAAAGATCAACTTCATCAGAAACAGTTACAGAAAAGCAACTATATTCAGTTGTATAACAATTATTTTTCGCTCTTGGACCTTCCATTATGCACTTTCCTTCATTGTTGTAAACTTTGCAATAATCCTTGTCGAAACTAACATTTAGCCCCTCATCGCACAATTGGCTGATGCTTATCAAGTTTGCCACAAGACCTTTGACGTGGACAACATTCTTGATGGGAGGTAATCCCTTGATGTGTAGAGTTCCCTTTCCCTTGACGACACCTTTTGCTCCCCCTCCAAACATCACGGGGGCTCCAGTCATAGGTTCGTAATCTTTCAAGAATTTCTTTGTTCCAGTCATGTGTCGGGAACACCCACTATCAAAATACCAAATGCCTTTAGAGCCTTTCTCAGAGGCATTCAAAGCAACATTGCAAAAGATGAGTTCTCTTGGTTTCCAAACACTTGTGAGAGTGGGATTGAGTTCGGCATCACTCCTTCGTTTCATTTCCCATTTCTTCTGGATATCGAAATTCTGAGAATTTCTTGAAATCATAGATTTTGCGTTTTTCTGATCTCTCAGAGGTAGAGAGTTTTTCTCTGAGAATTTATCTCTGAGAATTTTCCTCCGAGAATTTTGTACTGAGAATTCTTCTCTGAGAATTCGAGGGGAACCTTCCTTCTTGACTTTCTTTGTTGATCCATTCTTATTCCTCTCAGTCACCAGCCCATGATTCAAATCATTTTTCAGTTTGTAGCAAAAAGGCCTAATGTGTCCAGGCTTGTTGCAGTAGTGGCACACATACTTTCTTTCTCTTCGAGATCCTTGTCTTATAGCATCTCCACTCCTGACGGATTTTGAGTGAGAAGGATCAAATTTCAAGATTTTGGTTTTGTTCAGTTTCTTCAGAAGAGTAGCTTCATATGGTAGAATCCCTCGAGGATGTTTCACAATAGACTTAGGAAATTGGTAAGTCTGAGATTTGAGGTTATTTGTCGAGTTCGACTTTTGAGGATCAACATCAGGAGACGTCACCACCTTTTTCCCTTCGGCTATTTCCTTTCTCTTAGACAATTCAGGTTCACTCAAGATCTCAGCAACCTCTTGAGGATTATCAGAAGCTTTGATGAACTTTACTTCCTTCTTTTCAGGGGTAGCATATATGGATTCAAACACCTTTTGGAATCCAAGTCCATACCGCTTTGGATTCATGTAGGAGGCGGCGTTGTCAAACACCGAAGAATTTGTATTCATTTTCTTCAAAAGTTCATCAGTCATTTGAAGTTTCTCTTTCAGTACATAACACTCTTTGTCACTCATTGCAAGATCAGCTTGAGTTTTTATCAATGAAGATTTTAACTCATCGTTTTCAGTATCTGAGTTCTTGAAGAGAGTTTGAAGTTTCTTAACTTCAGTTGTTTCCCTTTTTAGAGAGATTTTAAGTTTCGAGTTTTCAGAACTTGTTTTCTCAAAGGATTCTCTTAGTTCAACCACTTCTTTGAAATACTTGTGTTTTTCTTCGAAGAGATCATCAAATTTGATCCTCAGAATTTTTAGAGAATTTTTTAACTTTAGATTTTCAGAGTTTGATACCTCAAGTAGGTTACACAGCTTGACTGCTTCTTCAGAGAATTTTCGTTTTTCCTCAGAGAATTCGTTTACAGATTCTTCCAAGAATTTTAGAGAGATATCAAGCGCTCCGTTCTCGATGATAGATTCTTCATGTAATTTTTGGAGATTTAAGAAGCTCTCCTTCAAGACATGCATTTCAGAAGATTCTACTTTCTCTTTAACCACTACGTGAGTTGTCTCTTCTAATTCAGATTCAGCCTCCGATTCACAATCTGAGAAAATCCCTTCATCACATAATTCTTTGTTCTTTGAGGCCATACAAAAAATATTTTCGGCAGTTGCCTTATCTTTCAAGAAATCATCGAGTTCAAACTCCTCATCAAAAGTGACAACAAGAGCGTTGTCCTCATTTTCTTCTGAGCTTTCATCCTCAGACTCATCATTCTCGGAGATCACATTCTCGTCGTCGATCACCACATAGCTCACAGGTAACTTCTTTTTGCGATGTAAATTTGGACATTCGTTCTTAATGTGTCCAAATCCTTTGCATTCAAAACATTGCAATTTCGAGACATTTTTGCTATCAGAAGAGTAGGGTGATATTTTGGTGCCTTTAAACTTATTGTCAGAGGATGAAGCTTGAAACCTGTTGTTAGGAGTATTCTGATAAGAGTTAGAGTTTTTCTGAAATTTTCGGAAGTTTCGAGCACGGTTCTTCCTCTTAAAATCTTGCTTCACAAGATACGTGACTATGTCAGTCAACACAGCAAGTTTATCTGGATTGTTGGAATTCATCAATCTCTCAATATCCTCTGCTTCCTCATCATCAGAGTCATTCACATCAGCAGAGAGACTAGTTTCGGGTTTTTCGCTTAAGGAGTGAGATTTTTGAGCTTTCGAACTTCTGGAGCTCTTTCCTTTCTCAGAGATCTTAAGTGCAGTCATTGGTTCGTACACAAGTGACATATCTGGGTTGCTTCGAACTTTGAGAGTTAAGTCGTAGTTTCTCAAATCAGCCATCAAGTCAGCATAATCCCAGTTTTGGTTCTCGTCGTTGCGTGCTTCGATAGTCAGCACCTTGCTTTCGAATCTAGTGCTAACACTGGATAAAACCTTCTCATAAACCATGGGAGCAGGAAATATTTCTCCCAGTTCAAATGCCTCATTGACATATCTCATGATCTTGTCCAAGTAGTCATTTATGTCTTCATCTTCTCTCATGCGGAGTTGATGAAATTGAGCAGTGATAGTTCGGATTTTTGAGCGCTTAACAGCATGACTTCCTTCACATGTTCTTTGTAGAGTCTCCCATGCGTCTTTGGCAGAGGTGCAATTTTTAACCAACTGATACATGCTGAGATCCAGCCATTCACAGATAAGTAGAAGAGCTTTGCTGTTAGCCGTAGACAAGTCATGCTCCTCTCTCGTCCAACTACGTTCCGGTTTCGGAATTCTTACACCATCGGCATCTTCAGTATATGGGCGTTCCCATCCTTCTAACACTGCCATCCAAGACCTAGAGTCAAACCCCTTAATTCTAGCAGAGACTTTGGCCTTCCAGTTAGAGTAGTTCTGATGAGTAAGCATAATCGGTTTCTGGACAAACATTTGAGACTCCATTGCAGCGGAAAATATGAAGTCGAGATTCGGATCACGTCGTATACGTATGACGTCCCGCTCTGATACCAATTGAAATTACGTCCTCGACGTAGGATACCAACTTTTCGCGAAGTCGGTGTAAAAAGCGTGAAACCTTCAAAGAGTCGAACCACTCAGCGCTCACTCAATACTGGGCGCCTAAGATTCAAGCGCCTAAGAGAGGCACTCGAATCAATACTCGGCGCCTAAGAGGTTTGCGCTGAGCTACAAGTCTCTGGGCGCCTGAAGCAATGCACTCAGAGGAGAAACCAAGTCTCTTAAAGAATCACCCTCTCAAAGGAAATTCTCAAATCACAATCTTGTAATCTTGAACAGCAAGTAGATAGGAGACAAGATATATGTAATATGTTTCATTTCATTAGAATCAAACAAAACTATTACAAGATAGAGAACGGTAGATAAAATGATCAAAGGATGCAGACCAAGTGACGCAGCACTCTAGCACTCCAAGGATCCACCGCTTAACACCTAGAGCTAAATCTCATAACTCTAATATAAGGCGCTCAGCGAAAACAACTACACGAAAACTCTCACGGAATGCGCAACAAGCGACAATCCTAAAACTCCTAGAATACTCTAAGTAAAAACTCTCAAAAGTCTGGATTCAAGAAGTGATTTTCCAAATCAGGATCGAGGGTATTTATAGGAGTGCCGCACGTGAGAACGCCGGAGGAAAGTGATCCTCATTGGTTACACGTTCGGCTGACGTCAAACGGAAATTCTTGACGTCACACTTCCAGAACCATCTTCGAATCTTGAATCGTCGAACCTTGAGACTTCGAATCTTCGAATCTTCAATTCTTCAAATCTTTGATTCTGGGCACGCTTCAACGGATGCACAGCTCAAATGCTCGTCTACGCTTCAACTTCATTTTTGACATTAAAATCTTCTAAGTGCTGAAGTTGGGCGTGTCGTCATCTTCATTGCATTTGATGTTTGTTGATTCCGCGCGACTTCAAACGGGGCGCTTAACCTTCAAGCGCATGTCATGCGCATCCTCAGAGAATTTCATGCTCAGAGGATTACATCCTTAGAGGGTAGCATCCTCAGAGGATTGCATTCTTAGAGGATAGCATCCTTGGAGGGTAGCATCCTCAGAGGATTGCATTCTTGGAGGGTAGCATCCTCGGAGGATTGCATTCTTAGAGGGTAGCATCCTCAGAGGATTGCATTCTTGGAGGGTAACATCCTTGGAGGATAGCATCCTCAGAGGATTGCATTCTTGGAGGGTAGCATCCTCAGAGGATTGTATTCTTGGAGGGTAGCATCCTCAGAGGATTGTATTCTTGGAGGGTAGCATTCTCAGAGAATTGATGTGCCCACCTCAAGGCGCCCCGCACATAAACCTTCAAGGACAATGGAATGCGCCTGGTGCATCAAGTGATACGTCTCACGCATTGTATCTTCAAGAGGAGAGCCAGGCGTCTGATGCATCTGCTCAATGCGCCTAGCGCATGTTACTTCAAGGAAGATGTTAGACGCCTGATACAAGGCTCCAATGCGCCTAGCGCATCATACATGCCGGCCAGCAATGCGCCTAACACATGTCATTCGGAACTTCCATCAAGGCGCCTCGCGCATGTGAGTACATCAAGCGCTTCACGTACGAAACCCAATTACCAGACAAGGCGTCTCACGCCTGGCCCCATGCACTTAGCGTCTGCCAAGCGTCTAACGTCACTCGTCCAAGGATCAATACTCCAATCTTCAATACTTTGAGATGTTCATCCTTCGAGTATTAATCCTGCAAAATAGAACAAGTATGGAAACACCAAGTTGTAGCCAAAACAACATTTACATAATTTATAAAAGAAGAGAGTCATTTTTTATAAAATAAAGAGAGTATTATATATTAAATATTTAAAAAGTGATTAAAAATATTAGAGATTATTAAATTATAAGAATAATTTATAAGTAAAGAAAAATTATTGATACTCCAACTTAGATAGTGAATGGTGCGAGAAAATGGGAGTTTTTGAAGGGTATTAATAGGAGAGCTTTAATTTGGTTCGGTTCTTGAACTGGGTCATCAGTTCCGGACCGCCTGATGTCATCTTCATAACGGTTTTGTAAGTCGTAGGCAGTGAAATAAACGTAGTGAAATGCCGCAGCACGATGCCTTGTACAGAAAACGTTCGTTTTTCGCAATTTATAAATTTTAGCATGTATATCAATGTTTCAGTTTAAGGTTTATATATGTTATATATGTATAGCGTTGCAGCGGAATTATTTAAAAATAAGTTGCTTAAGAAACGAACTCACACACACGTACGAAAATGTAAAGAACACAAATTTAAATCTTTGTATGTGTATTTAAATTATACACATACGAAACGGTCTTACGACCAAAAACATTATTAAGAAACGAGTCTTTACAAAAAGATACTCTTGGATATACAATGATATTACCAAAGGCTATACACATGTATGCCTTCGTATTAATCGTATCCGAAGAGTATGAACAATCAACAACAAAACCTAGCTACTGAATTGAACACCTATATCGAATCATCAGCTGAACAAACGAACTCTCTTAGGGACGAGAGAACACACGGCACGACGAGCTTCACGAATGAAGTCGCGGCTCTAAAAGCTCGATGATCGATCTTGTGATGGAAATGTGTTTCTAAGGTGTTGTGTTGTATTCTGGATTGTTAAAGAAATGCAGCTGGGACGTCTTGTATTTATAGGTGAAGAGTTCCAACTGATTTCCTTAATTAGCTAGGTCAACAAGCGGTTGAGAGATTCTAGGCAGGCTGCTTTGACCGCTGCCGCAGGATGCCTTCTAAAGTTCTTCTGGAATCCACTGCCACACTGCAATGCCTTCCATACTATCTGGACTTCAGCATTCCCTTGCCCTTATATCATGCTTTGCTTGATTCTCTTAACTCAACCTCTTGTCCAAGTCTTGCACCGCTGCGGCATAACTCTGCCTTGCTGTGCTGCGGCAGAAACCTTCTATGTTGATTGTTTTTCAAGCACGTTCCAACTAATGAACTATGCTAAATCAAATCACCAATATGACAAGTGATTACAACAGTTTAAATTGTGAAGAAAGAAGAAAACAAATAAATATGTTAGCAAAACAACTTCTGCCTAGATCCTTTAAGACATTGTAATGCCCAAACATATTTATCCTTACAAACTCCCCCTTTTTATCTTTCTTCACAAAATCATGAGGCAGCAGCGCATAATAGCACTCCCCCTCAATGAAATACATCTTACTTGGAAGTTTATGGAATTTATCTTGACAAAACAACTAAGGCATAAAACTCCCCCTTAGTTAATACTTCCTAAGTAGAACAAAAATTTATTTAACAACTAACTAATAGAATAAAAACAAGTTAAACTAAGTAAGCCTTTAAATAACACACCAATTTTTTTCAAAAGGAAAATAACTACTTGAATAGAAATTGTTGTTCAACCAACTAAAAACTTAAAAAAAAACCAAATTGTTCAAAAAGCAAATAGACAAAAATTAAATAAATTGTTCAGAGTGAATAAAAACTTAAAGCAAAAAGAAGAAATGATATTTCTTCGGGTCTTGAGAACTGCAATCCTTCAAACTCTTCAATCATCGTGCTCAGGGGACGATCCACGCTCTTCACCGTCAATCTCTACTGCAGTGTCTGCGGCAGCCTTCTCTGCTGCGGCAGCATCCTTCTCTGTAGCTTCTTCAGCTTCAACTTCTTTGAGGTCTTGATCAATGCGCCTCTTCAACATCCTCAACACAGTGCTCTTTGCCATTTTGGCCTCGGCTGCTGGTACTCCCCTTTTTTGTGGAGGAAAGCCCTCTTCTTCAAGAAAGAAAGTAATGGCATCCACGAGTGCTTTTGACATGTAGTCCTGCATGATGACCATATGGTTTGCAGCAACTTGGTCAGCAAATGCCTGGACTCGAGCAGAAATACCCGACTGTGAGTCGGATGAGCTCGGGCCAGCAGCTTGTGGCAGCTTGGGAGCCTTCTTTGGAGGTGGAGTGGGAGGCACTGCGGCAGTAGCATGAAAACCATTCCACGGCAAATCATTGTACTCACGAACAGATAACTTGTAGGGATGTGGCATAGCAGTCAGGAGATCAGCACTATTGTACGAGAGCCCTTGGATTTTCAGCATTTCCCAGATCAGTGAAGGGAACGCAAGGCTCTGCGTCTAGGTGATGTTCTCTGCCTGTGATGCGATCTTCTCAAAGATGATTTCTCCCAAATTCACCTGCCTACCTGCACCAAGGTGAAACAAGATTTCCCCCATTTGGGTATGCACAAAGTGCACATTTGTTGTGGGAATCCAGTTGTGCCTGGCAACAGTGAACATGAAGTAATAAAAAGAAGAAAGTTTTGAGCAAGGAATGTTGTTTACGGCATCAGGTGGTGATTTGGTCAAGCGGTGAGAGACTGCGGCAACAGTAGGGTCAGCAAGTGGGGCAGGATACTCGACATCAGAGCGCTCCAGGAAAGCATTAATGGCAGCAGGAGTGAAGTTAAAGATCTTCTCACGCATATACACCTTGCCATAGCCTCTGCATCCATCATCACCAAAACAGGGGCGCAAGTTAGCATAAAAATCGCGCACCAAGTCCTCGCAGTAGGGTCCTGCGTAGGTGACTGCCTTGACCAACTTCATCCTCTTCAAGAACTTATCAACTTTGTGTCTGGCACAAGTCGGCATGTCCACACAACGATCCGTTTGAATGGGCTTGTTGGAGTAGAATTGGGGCCCAATCACCGAACGGCGTTCTGACCAGAATCGCCTCGAGTAACCCTTGTCGGGTTGCATATCAGAATCCGAATCCTCCTTGGGGGCATCGATTTTTGGTGCCCTGTCCTTCTTCGCAGTAGGTTGTGCTGCGGCATCACCACTATGAGAGCTGTCGGGTTTGATTGCGGCAGCTTTCTCCTTCCCTTTTCGGGATTTCTTAGCAGTGGTGGCTTCTACGTCAATGGGGTTTTCCATTGAGGTTGGGGGCACAGCCGGACCTTTGCCTTTAACATAGGCAGTGGTGGATCGAGTTGATGGACGGCGAGGAGTGATGGGCACTTGCTGTTTCTTGCGCTTCCTAGAGGCAAGATCCTGCAGCAGTGGGTCTGATTCTGTGTCAGAGGCATCTGCGGCATCATGCTGCTGTTGACTTGAGTGGCCGGAATCTTCCGCATCGGAGGGTGGATTTGCAGATGGATAAGGAGTCGGTTTGCGAGCCTTGGTCTTTTTCTGAGATATGAGATAGTTTTCGTAGAGCTCGGCATAATTGAAATCATCATCATCATCCCTCCTGTTGTAAGGCATCTGCTTGCCTAGCTGCTGCACTTCAGGGTCTGCCTGTGGAAAGGCAGATGATGCGGCAGTAACGGATGGCTCAGGAGTGAAAAGGCCCTTAAAATCAGAGGTGTTGAGGGATCTTTCATTCTGGGCAGCCTCGTAAGCAAGTACGTCGTCGACGCCCGAAATAACCACCGCCGGATGAGGGGTTTGAGACGGCTCAGTGTCGCCGGAGATGTCCACATCTTCAGGGCGGATGATGTATAGTGGAGTCGGTTCAGGATAGACTCGTTCCTCTTCGGCAGGTTCGTCTTCTGCGGCAGCTTCTGATGGAGTTGTGTAATTAATGTCTAGATTTAAGTATCGGTAAACTCCCGGTCATGGCATTTAACCTATTAAATTAATAAACAATTGTTTGCGTTTAATTATTTATTAATTAATTATGCAAAATTATAGTCCTGGATTTTATACGTTGTAGTTAGTATGGTGTTGCATGGGCACACAGAAGATCATACTATCGGTTACTCGTATATAATCAAATGGATGCTCACGACCTAGATGGACATGGACCAATCCATCGGTATAGTCGTTGTGTGAGAGAGAAAATAATTTATCTTAATTATTTTATCACACTTGTACACTTGGTGTATTGAGCGGATCGTCGAGATTCATCGATTAGGATTGCCGGCGATAATCGATTCGAGTCTCAGTGTATTTTATTCTTAATCCCCGATATTATTGCGGGTGTGTATATTTAATATAAGTGACTTTGATTTACCAAAGGAATTAACCGATTTAATTATTGGGTTAATTACCGGTTAAGTTGGGTCACTATATTTCATATATGGCATGCCGTGAATGATTGACCGGACAGTGTATCCCGGAAGGGTTGATAATATCCCCGATATGAGTTCATAAGGAATTATTGTGTAAACCTCATGAGTGGATTCGTTCCGCACAATAATTAAGATTGAATGGTACTAGTCTCGGATTAAAGAGATGAATAAATTAATTAGCAATAAATTAATTTTATTCATGGATATTTAAATCTTAAATACACGGAATAAATAATACTACCGGAGAAATATTATTTGATATAATATGGTTTAATATTAGGAGTGCAATTAATTTATATAGTGGAAAATAAATTAATTAATATTGATAAGGATTAATGGACTTGAGCATTGTGCTCAATTTAATATTCAATATTGGAAGCCCAATATTCCACCTCCTTTAGATCCCCTACGTAGCCTATAAAATCACTACATGGCCTTCATAATTCATAACTAGAATAAGACAAGAATTATCATACTTGATATTCTAGAGAGTTGAAGGAGATCCATAGGAGTTCGATAGATCGTCGCCCACCCGACGTTCGAACGGAGTGCAAGGAATACGTGGGAAGATTCAAAGGTCTTCGATTGATTTTGTTTCTCCGCACAACAAATCAAAAGGTACAAATCATAAACTCCTTCGTGTGAATTTATGTGAATTAAATTGTGACATATACATGAACACAAGATCCGGGAAAACGACGAACTTCGGGGACGGGGATTCGAGATCCCCGGCGAACGTTCGAAGGACCCTCGGCTGGGAGCCGAGGGGTGGCGGTCGAGCCCTAGGGCTTCAACCGCCGGCGCGCATCGAAGGAACGCCGCGGCTGGACGCCGCGGCTGGGGCGATCGAGCCCTAGCTCGATCGCCGGGGACCGTCGCGGCTTCGCGCCGCGACTGGTGGTCCCCCCTCCTGTCGTTGGTGGCGGTGAGTCGCCGGACTCACCGCCCGGGGGTGCCGGAGCAGCCCCAGCGATCGCCTCGTGCGCGATCGCGAACCCCGCGATGGGGTTCAGCTAGGGTTTAGTCGCGGGTTCATCCCGCGGCGATACTCTTGTCGAGCCCGGTTCTTCGTGGCGTTCGTGATCGGTTTCCGGCGACGGGATTTCGGTCGGGGTTATCGGTTCCGCAATTTTTGATACCCCGGGATATCGAATTCCAGCAATTGGTATCAGAGCGTTTGGTTTCGTGTTCATGTATGTGTTCAATTGTGTTCTACCTTGTAGGGATTCCGACTATCATGGTTTAAATTAATTGTTAATTATTCGTTTAATTAATAGCTATTTAATTTTACCATGATTATTCGTTATTAAACTCTCGGACATGTCGAGATTCGTTTTGTGTGGATGAATGCTTGTAATAGTAAAAATTCGGGGGTTGACCGAATTTAGATTTATTATTATTGTTCTATGTTTTCCGGAAAGTGTATAGGGTCGATTTCATGTATAGAATCGATACCGGAATTGTAAATTTATTTCTTGTAATTTATTTACGTTGGATCGATGCCGAGACGACCGCCGGAAAACACGTGTGACGAAGAAGACGAAGAGGACGAAAAACCGGGGGGGTCGATCATCCCCATGATCGATCCCCATGAGGATCGATCGACCCCACCGTGGGGGCTGCCCGCTAGGGCTTCCGGCAACGCCGGCCACCAGTGGTGGTGGCGCGTGGCTAGGAGGCGGCGGCGGTGGTGCCCGGCGATGGTGGTGGTCGGCGGTGGGGGTGGTGTGGGGATCCCCAACCCATGCTACTCCTACCTAGATTCACTTTCCTAATTGATTCAAGTTTTCCTATTTTGAGTATTCCTAAGTTTGGGAACTCTCATGGAGATAGGAAAAGAATTAATTTATATTATTTATTTCCTTATTCTATTATGGAAGTCTTCTAGAATATTCCAAGTTCTACTTGGAATAGGAATTTAGAGATTTAATAGAATTAGATAGGAAAATAATTAATTAATGAATTAATTTATTTCCTATTTGATTATTCCTATTTTATGGGAATTTTCATAGTAATGGAAATTAATTAATCTTGGAAAGTAGAAGAGTCCTAATTTATTTTATTTCCTTATTCTATTATAGAAGTCTTCTAGAGTATTCCAAGTTTTACTTGGATAGATTATTCTAAGAGATTTAATAGAATTAGATAGGAAAATAAATAAATAAAAAATATTAATAAATATTTAATTTTATTTTTGATTTATTCGATTGACTTAATTTTCGAATTGAGTATCTTTTGTATTCATTAAAAATAAATAGATTTAAATATTGGGATTAATATTCTCGTCACATGGAGCATTCAAGAACGAAGACTGAAGACTAGAAGACGCATACGGGGATGGAATAAAGCCATGATAGTCGGAAAATAATTTTTCTAGCATTATTTTGACTATGTGCTATGTGCTTTATTGCTTGTATGCATGCTTATGTGTTTAATTATGCATTAGATAGCGTATCCCTTTGTTATAAAAAGCTAAGTGGGAGAGGGGATGGAAACATTCCCATGGTCTCCATTACTGTTCTCTTGGTGACTCTTATGGACTTTTGAAGTTCGTATAGATGTGTCATTGGAGGAGAATTCTTGTAATTCCTTTTACAAGAAACATTGATTAAGTTTATCAAACAATGCCTAATTTGTCTTTCTGAAACTGACTTCAAGTCGACTCATTCTCACCCCGGGGAGTGGAATGGAGCCAGAGCCACTTGGTCATGTGGATGACGCAAATTAGAGACATTCGTACCATTCTTTTTGAAGATGGATCGTTTGTCTGCTCGGCTCCCTCATCTAATGAGAGATAGGGTTGTTCGCATGGTGAATCACTGGTTAGAAACTTCGAGTTTCACTTATGATTCTCCGCGTCTTGATTTACGAAAATCGAATGGATCTTGTAACTGGGAGTCAATTATAAAAGTCTCTTAGTGTAGTAAACGTCCACACAACGTGGCTTGCTATACTGACGGATTTTGGATTAATTGATGTAGACAGTTGTAAGGAATTGTGAAGAATTGTGAGGTTATCGTAAACGTCCACACAACGTGGCTTGCGGTGATGTAGCAATTCCAAACGATTCACTTTGGTGCTGAGTAATGGTTTACACTTAGATACGCCTTATAGTATTCCTCCCAACGAGGTTACGCTATAAGTGATGTATGACCAAAGAAAATCTAATTGCTAAATCATTTGGGTGGGTAAACGTCCACACAACGTGGCTTGCCTTACCTGATGGGATTTTAGATGTGATTAGTAATTTAATGATATTATTTGAGGGAGATAATATCGGATATTAAATTGATTGTTTGTTTAAATGTGCTTATAGGTTTAGAGAATAGCTATGAACCCACTTTCTATGATACTCAAGGAGCATAAGCTCACTGGCCCCAACTATATTGATTGGAAGAGAAATTTAGACATTGTCCTGACTTCGGAGGAGTACAAGTTGTTGGAAATCGACTACCCGGGATGCGTTCGTTCGATTGCTCGAACATCCGAACCATCCCAGTCGACCTCCGAAGTCACTACTTCATTCGCTTAACAGCCCTTATCCCGAATCATGCCCAGCCATCGCCCCGAAGGACAACCGCACGAAACGGAACTGGACTGCATCGATTCGGCGACCGCCGAAAGCAGTCCAGCGGTCGCTGAAAGGAACTGCAAACGGCGACCGCCGTTTGCCCTTTGGCGACCGCCGTTTTGACCGCGAACAGCAACGTGATGTTGCTGTTCCGGGCTCGTTTCCGGGTCGTTTTTCCTCATCCGACTACCGTTCCGGAGGTCCTAGAACCCCCAGTAGTCGAGGAACACGATCCACGACCCCGGAACCCGATCCACGTTCATGTATGTTCAACGATAAATTAGATCGAATAAATGCGGAATATAGAGATCCGATCTCATACCTTCTCGGTCGATTGTTGAAACCTTAGAGCTTCTAACGTATTCTCTTCCCGATTCCAGCCGTTGTGTGGGCAACGATCCGCTGGAAATTCCTTGTCCGCTCTCTCCTTTCTCAAACCAGCGCAATGATTTAATTATTCTCTCTGAGAGAATAATAATTGCGTTAACTTAATTATTTTAACAGAGAAAAATGTTTTTGCGCTAACGCAATAATTTTTCTCAGAAAAATAATAGTTGCGGCGAACTGTAGGTTTTAGGAGAGGGCAAGGGGGGGTTTAAATAGAGCTACGTTAGGGACCTAAGGGAAATTAATTAAGGGCTAAATTGAAATATTAATTAACTTGGAATACGTAAACGCAATTCCTTAATTAATCGATTTCAATTTTAATTATTATTAACTCCACTATAAAATAATAATTGAATTCCCGAAATTAATTTTAATATTATTTCAACAATAATAAATCCGCCGAAATTACATATACGACTTTCCCCGTGTTTAAGATATCGAACGTCCACGAATTTATTTAATTACTAATAATTAAATTAATTCGTTTCTTATTATCCGAGACTAGTACCACTCATCCTTATTATCATGTGGAACAAATCCACCTGCAGGGTTTACATGATAAACTTTATGAGCTCATCTCGGGGACGTTATCAACCCGATAAACGGGACACGGTTTCCTGTCTATAATCTATAGCATGCCGTGAGTACAATTACGATTCCCAATTTACCGAGTATCTCGACTAATCAAATAGTCTCACTCATTGGCAAGTTAAAGAACCGAGAATTGGATACACGCACCTATAATTATATAGGGATTAAGAATTCGTATATCCGTAATTCTGAGGTCTAGTTCGATTACGTCGATTAGTATAAATCGAACGCCCTCCCGTGGTCCTGCTCAATACACCAAGTGTACAAGTGTAACATAATAGTCAAGACCAACTATTACCCAGTCACACTACGACGTACCGATGGATTGTCCCTGTCCATCTAAGTCGTGAGCTCCTGTTCGATAGTATACGAGTAACCGACAGTATGATCTTCCGCGTGTCTCCTCACGCCATACTGTCTACAACGTATATATCTAGGACTATTGCATTCAAGTACAAGATAGACAAAATGCCGACAGTTTGATCAATAGATAATGTAAAACACAGATAAGGAGTTCCATATTGTCACTAAACTAGACATTTAGAATATAACTCCATCAATCTCCCACTTATACTAAATCTCTAGTTGCCCTCTACCATACATCCGATACCCATCCCCTTCACGTGTCTCTTGAACGCTTCCGCTGGAAGTGCCTTCGTAAAGGGGTCAGCCAGGTTATCCGCTGATGCAATCTTGGTGACAACCGCATCGCCTCTCCTGACGATGTCTCTAATCAGGTGGTACTTGCGATCTATGTGTTTACTCGCATTGTGGGCTCGTGGTTCCTTTGCATTAGCCACTGCACCGCTATTGTCACAATAAATTGTGATAGCTCTAGGCATTTTAGGAACCACATCCAAGTCCATAAGGAAGTTCCGGAGCCACACCGATTCTTTAGCTGCCTCAGAGGCTGCTACATATTCGGCTTCCATGGTAGAGTCCGAAATGCATTTCTGCTTAACACTCTTCCATGAGACTGCTCCACCTCCCAATGTGAACACATAGCCTGATGTAGACTTTCGCTGATCCTTATCAGATTGGAAATCCGAGTCTGTGTAACCAATAGGAATCAACTCGGACGCTTTGTAACTCAGAACATAATTCCTAGTCCTTCGCAGGTACTTAAGTATGTTCTTTACAGCAGTCCAGTGACCCTGTCCAGGGTTACTCTGATATCTAGCTACCATGCCCACGGCATAGCAGATATCAGGTCTCGTGCACAACATGGCATACATTAGACTTCCTACTGCCGAAGCATAAGGAACCTTCTTCATGTAATCTATCTCGTTTTGTGTTTTGGGACACATGTCTTTAGATAGATGAATTCCATGGCAGAAAGGTTGAGCACCTCTCTTGGAATTCTGCATGTTGAAACGAGCCAGAATCGTATCAATATATGAAGCCTGGGACAAGCTTAATGTTCTTTTCCGGCGATCCCTTATAACCTTGATCCCAAGAACATGCCCAACTTGTCCTAAGTCTTTCATATCGAATTGCTTGGACAACCATCCCTTTATGTCTGACAACATCTTCACATTGTTGCCAATTAGAAGGATGTCGTCTACATAAAGCACGAGAAACGCCACACTGTTTCCGTCACTTCTCCGGTATACACACGACTCGTCCATGCTTTGAATGAATCCATAAGACTGGATAACCTCATCAAACCGCATGTTCCAAGATCTAGAAGCTTGCTTCAATCCATAAATGGATCGGTTTAGCTTACACACTAGATGCTCTTGGCCTTTCTTAATGAAACCTTCTGGCTGTCTCATGTAAATGGTCTCGTCAAGATTCCCATTCAAGAATGCTGTCTTGACGTCCATTTGCCACACCTCATAATCCATATAAGATGCTATAGACAAAAGAATCCGGATCGACTTTAGCATAGCTACCGGCGAAAAGGTTTCCTCATAATCGATCCCTTCTTTCTGAGTATACCCTTTCGCAACAAGCCTAGCCTTGAAGGTTTCAACCTTCCCGTCAGACCCTCTTTTTCTCTTGTACACCCACTTGCAACCAATGGCTTTTACACCTTTGGGCGGTGCTACAAGATTCCAGACCTGATTTGAATCCATTGATTCAATCTCAGATTTCATCGCTTTTTGCCAAGACTGAGCATCTTGATCTTTAAGCGCCTCGCCATAGGTCCAGGGATCGGCTTCATGTTCTCCAGGTAACAAGTCCGAAGACTCACCTATAAACATGAACCTATCGGGTTGTCGAACAACCCTCCCACTACGACGAGGCTCCGGTGTAACCTCAGTAACTACAGGTGCAGACTGTGGTGGCGTATCACCCGGTTCGGTTGGATCTAAGCCTTGATCGTCCCCTCTCAGTTCGTTTAGTATTATCTCACTCTTGGGCTTGTGGTCCATTATATAATCCTCTTCCAAGAACCGAGCGTTGGTGCTAACAACGATCTTCTGGTCCTTAGGACTATAAAATAGACCACCTTTCGTTCCTCTAGGATATCCTATAAACAACCGAATATCTGAACGAGATTCCAATTTATCAGCCCCATGCTTCAGCACATGTGCTGGACAACCCCAGATCCGAATGTGTTTCAAGTTCGGCTTTCGCCCGGTCCACAATTCCGAGGGCGTCTTAGGGACTGATTTAGAAGGAACTAAGTTCAGGATATACGCCGCTGTTTCCAAGGCATATCCCCAGAACGAAACTGGTAGTTCTGAATAACTCATCATAGATCTTACCATTTCCATAAGAGTCCTATTCCTTCTTTCTGCTACACCATTCTGCTGGGGCGTGTATGGTGCAGTCATCTGGGAATCAATCCCATTCTCTAATAAGTACGCCTTAAACTCTCCCGAGAGGTACTCTCCTCCACGATCAGATCGTAGAGTCTTTATGGTTTTACCATGAAGGTTCTCCACAAGAGCTTTGTACTCCTTGAACTTGTCAAAGCACTCGCTCTTGCGGCGCATCAGGTATATAAAACCATACCTTGAGTAATCATCAGTGAAGGTTACGAAATATTCATAACCTCCTCTCGCTTGGACAGATAAAGGCCCGCACAAATCAGAGTGAATCAACTCTAGTACTTCCTTGGATCTATACCCTTTATCACTAAAGGGTCGCTTGGTCATTTTTCCTTCCAGGCATGATTCGCAGGTTGGAAAGTCCTCATCTTTCACACCACTGAGTATTCCATCAGTTATCAACCTTTGAATCCTGCCCAAGTTAATATGACCTAGCCTAAGATGCCATAAGTACTTTTGATTCATCCTAGAAGGCTCCTTTCTCTTATTGGTACTAGATGTGTTATTTGACTCTACTCGTTGCATCGTGGAATAATCAGGATTAAGTATATATAAGTTGCCTATCAATGTACCAGAACAGATATACTCACCATTCTTTTTGATAATAACAGAACTATCAAAAGAAACAGAATATTTATTCAAAACCAACTTAGAAACCGAAACAAGGTTCTTTCTAAAGTTCGGTACATAAAGACAATCATTCAATACTAAAACTTTATTATTAAAAGATAAATGAACATCTCCCACTGCAACTGCCGCCACTTTCGTAGCATTGCCCATGTAGATGGTGATCTCTCCCTCTCTAAGCCGCCGGGTTTCCTGGAACCCCTGCAAAGAATTGCAGACATGATCAGTGGCTCCCGTATCCACACACCAGGTACCGGTGGATAACACCGCTAAACATGTTTCAGTGACTAAGGAAAAATTCATACCTCCTTGTCTGAGAGGACAATTAGACTTCCAATGTCCAGACTGCTTGCAACGGAAACACTTGCCCTTGGGCTTGTTCACTCCATTCCGTGGTCCACCATTGCTGGGTCCACTGGGTTTCCGTCCTTGCTTCTTCTTCCTCTTAGTCCCCGGAGGGCCAGGAAGTTTCACAGCCACAAGTGCCTGAGACTTCTTAAAGATTCCCTCTGCCGCCTGGAGTTCAGTCAGGAGTTCCGCCAACGTATATAACCTCTTGTTCATGTTATAGTTCAGGCGGAACTGCTCAAAACTCTTAGGCAGAGACTGGAGTACTATATCGATCTGGGTTTCCCCATCGATAGATCCTCCCATAATCTCTATCTCATTCAGATAGCCTATCATCCTAAGAACGTGATCCCTCACGGGCGTTCCTTCGGACATAGTGGCCGTCATGAGTTGCCTCATGGCATCTTGCCTGGCTGCCCTATCCTGACTACCAAACATCTCCTTGAGGTTAAGCATCATATCATAGGCAGTGGTCATGGCCTCATGCTGATGTTGCAGCACATTTGACATAGAAGCCAAAATGTAGCACCGCGCCATCTGATTAGCCTTGACCCACTTCCGATGAGCTTCCTTTTCCTCAGGAGTGGAGGTGTCAATAGGTTCATCAGGACAATCCTCATGGAGTACATATTTGTACTCCTCAGCAGTCAGGACAATGTCCAAGTTTCGTTTCCAGTCAATATAGTTCGGACCAGTGAGTTTGTTCTCTTTTAGTATCATGGATAGCGGGTTGAGTGCCATATCTATAAAAGAGACAAATCAAACTGTCAAATTTAATTCGATATTAACTCCCTTAATTAATATCATTAAATCTACCAATTAATCCTAAAATCCCATCAGACTAGCATGCCACGTTCATGTGGACGTATACTAGTCCAAATGATTTTATAACTGGACTTTTACTTCGGTCGTACATCATTACAGCAGTGACTCCGATGGGGAGGATACTGTAAAGCGTACCTAAGTGTATACCATTTCTCAGTACTAAGTTAACCGCTCGGAAACTACACGCCCACCGCAAGCCACGTTAGTGTGGACGTTTACGTTGACATGCGGTCCCTTTACGATTTCCTATAACTGTCGAGCCTCAATTAACCCAAAGTTCCGTTTCCGTCTAGTAAGCCAAGATAGTGTGGACGTTTACTAAAACAAACAACTTTGTTAATTGAATTCCATTTAATAAATTTCACAATTTCGTTAATCAAAGCTTGATATCTCGTAAGTGAAACTCTAAGTTTCTAACCAGCGATCAATCATGCAATTGAGCCCTATCTCTCACAAAGTGAGGGAGCCAACCAGACAATCGATCTAGTCATCAAATGACTCGAATGTCTCTAATCTGTGTCATCGACATAACCAAGCGCTTTGGCTCCATTCCACTCCCCGGGGTGAGAATGAGTCGAGTTGAAATTAGTCTTTGAAAGACAGATTAGGCATTGCTTTGAAAAACTTAAGTGTTCAATTCTATAAATGGAATTGAATTCGAATTTCGATCAAAAGTGATTTCCGTGTATCGACTTTATCCGATAGGGAGGATGACACTAAAGCCAACTCGTAAGTCAATACACATCACTCTCGAAACAGAGAATGGAGACCGCGGGATTGTTTCCAATCCCTCTCCCACTTAGTATTTTACGATATAGGGATATTCAAGCACATGCATATAGAAATTAAAGCATAATAAAACACGTTAAACACACAAAAAGCAATTAACGTGGCCCGATTATTATGGCCTTTAAAATCTTCGATGCACGTCTCCTCGGATCTTCGTCTCGTTGCTCGTCTAGGTCTCGATCCACCACCGACTCGTCTAAGGACCAAGAGACGAACTCCTCCCACTGGAGTATCATCCCGGGCCCTCGACAAGCGATCCGTGATGTCCGTCGAACCCCCGCAAGCTGCTGCCAAGAAAACACCGAAACGGCGACCGCCGTTTGAAAAACGGCGACCGCCGTTTGCCCTTCAGCAGCCGCGGGTTCGACTTCTCGACCCTCGTTCGTCCGGCCCTCGATCTCGTCTCGAATCACCAAGCAGCAGCAACATTACATATGTAAACTAACTACTTCCGGCATCGATCCTATACAGGAATGATCGATCCTATACACCCGGATAAAACGAAAAAACGAAAAACCCTAAACGACTCAACCCGTCGTTTTAAACTATTACAAACAAGCAACGTCAAAACCAAAAATCTCGACAACCCCGAGAGTTTAACAAACCACAAAATTACAGTACAATAAACATGACCATAATAATCGGGTTATCCTGCAAAACAAAACTCGCAAACAATACAAGAACGCATAACCGGCTCTGATACCATTTGTTGGAAATCGACTACCCGGGATGCGTTCGTTCGATTGCTCGAACATCCGAACCATCCCAGTCGACCTCCGAAGTCACTACTTCGTTCGCTTAACAGCCCTTATCCCGAATCATGCCCAGCCATCGCCCCGAAGGACAACCGCACGAAACGGAACTGGACTGCATCGATTCGGCGACCGCCGAAAGCAGTCCAGCGGTCGCTGAAAGGAACTGCAAACGGCGACCGCCGTTTGCCCTTTGGCGACCGCCGTTTTGACCGCGAACAGCAACGTGATGTTGCTGTTCCGGGCTCGTTTCCGGGTCGTTTTTCCTCATCCGACTACCGTTCCGGAGGTCCTAGAACCCCCAGTAGTCGAGGAACACGATCCACGACCCCGGAACCCGATCCACGTTCATGTATGTTCAACGAGAAATTAGATCGAATAAATGCGGAATATAGAGATCCGATCTCATACCTTCTCGGTCGATTGTTGAGACCTTAGAGCTTCTAACGTATTCTCTTCCCGATTCCAGCCGTTGTGTGGGCAACGATCCGCTGGAAATTCCTTGTCTGCTCTCTCCTTTCTCAAACCAGCGCAATGATTTAATTATTCTCTCTGAGAGAATAATAATTGCGTTAACTTAATTATTTTAACAGAGAAAAATGTTTTTGCGCTAACGCAATAATTTTTCTCAGAAAAATAATAGTTGCGGCGAACTGTAGGTTTTAGGAGAGGGCAAGGGGGGGGTTTAAATAGAGCTACGTTAGGGACCTAAGGGAAATTAATTAAGGGCTAAATTGAAATATTAATTAACTTGGAATACGTAAACGCAATTCCTTAATTAATCGATTTCAATTTTAATTATTATTAACTCCACTATAAAATAATAATTGAATTCCCGAAATTAATTTTAATATTATTTCAACAATAATAAATCCGCCGAAATTACATATACGACTTTCCCCGTGTTTAAGATATCGAACGTCCACGAATTTATTTAATTACTAATAATTAAATTAATTCGTTTCTTATTATCCGAGACTAGTACCACTCATCCTTATTATCATGTGGAACAAATCCACCTGCAGGGTTTACATGATAAACTTTATGAGCTCATCTCGGGGACGTTATCAACCCGATAAACGGGACACGGTTTCCTGTCTATAATCTATAACATGCCGTGAGTACAATTACGATTCCCAATTTACCGAGTATCTCGACTAATCAAATAGTCTCACTCATTGGCAAGTTAAAGAACCGAGAATTGGATACACGCACCTATAATTATATAGGGATTAAGAATTCGTATATCCGTAATTCTGAGGTCTAGTTCGATTACGTCGATTAGTATAAATCGAACGCCCTCCCGTGGTCCTGCTCAATACACCAAGTGTACAAGTGTAACATAATAGTCAAGACCAACTATTACCCAGTCACACTACGACGTACCGATGGATTGTCCCTGTCCATCTAAGTCGTGAGCTCCTGTTCGATAGTATACGAGTAACCAACAGTATGATCTTCCGCGTGTCTCCTCACGCCATACTGTCTACAACGTATATATCTAGGACTATTGCATTCAAGTACAAGATAGACAAAATGCCGACAGTTTGATCAATAGATAATGTAAAACACAGATAAGGAGTTCCATATTGTCACTAAACTAGACATTTAGAATATAACTCCATCACAAGTTTGTACTCCATGAAGTCTGCCCTGCTGAGCCCACGGCTGCCTCGACTGATGAGGAAAAACTGACATATCGGAAGTGGAAAAAGGCTGATGAAATGGCTAGGTGTTATATTTTGGCTTCCATGTCAAATGTACTCCAAACCCAACATGAGTCGATGGACACTGCCTATGATATGATGTTTAACCTCAAGGAGATGTTTGGGGAGCAAGATCGTGCGGCAAGGCAAGAAGCCATGAGAGTCCTCATGACAACTACTCAGTCTGAAGGAACGCCCGTAGGGGAGCACGTTCTTAAGATGATGGGTCTGTTGAATGAGCTTGAGATCCTAGGAGCTCAAATTGATGCTGAGACGCAAGTCGACATCATACTCCAGTCTCTGACCCCTAGTTTTGAGCAGTTTCGCATGAGTTATAATATGGGTAAACTATCTTATTCTCTTGCGCAACTCCTGACTGAACTGAAGGCGGCATAGGGGATCTACAAGAAGGGCAAGTCTCTAGCGCTTGTAGCTACCAAGTCCAAAGGCTTGAAGCCTGTGGGAGGTAGGGGCAAGAGGAGGAAGCAAGCCTGGAAACCCAGTGGTGTCAAGAAGACTGTACCACGAGTGGGGGCTGCAAAGCCAAAGGGCAAGTGCTTCCGATGCAACAAGTCTGGACACTGGAAGTCTGAATGACCTCTCAGAGGTACGAATTTTTCTTTAGTCGTAAAAAGATAGTTAGCGGTATTATCTACCAGAATTCTGGTGTGTAGATATGGAACCACTGACGGTATGTGCATTTTGAATGCAGGGGTTCCAGAAAACCCGGCGACTTAGAGAAGAAGAGTTCGAGTCTACACGGGCAAAAGCTGTGGAGGAGGCAGCTGTTGCGGTGGAAGACATTTATCTACTTTAGTAGTTAAATAGGATTTCATTTTAAGATTATTGCATTATGTACCCTTTATTTTAGAAAGAACGTTTTGTTCTGGATTTCTATTATTTATGAATGGATATTTTATTTCTTTAATCATTGGATGATTTTGAGAAGAAATAATGGGTATTATCTATTCTGGTACATTAGATGGCAATATGTGAATGATAGATCCTAAGTCTACCACAATGCAACAAACCGTTCTATAACTTGTTTTACTTGTTAGATATATTTCTTTGTTAAATCATTATACTTGTGAATTCTTATACTTAGTAGTATTTTCAAATAAGATTCAAATGGTCGAAATTGATTTGATCAATTATAGTTGAAGGAATGGACCTTCCGACCTAAGGATTGAATTTGGAGGATAATACATCTAAGCAAACCTTTCTGGGTAAAGGATAGAATTCGGACAAGTGTTAGAAATGATTAGATATGCAGACATATGTGTACATTAGAAAGGTACGAGTAATTCTTTCAAGAATACGCGATGATGGATTAGAGTACTTGATGTGCCATAAAAGCAAAGTGTTTTGACTAGTCAATGGACACATAAGCTATTATGGGGAACCATCAAAGTATATCCATTAGGAGCCTGCGACTCGGTCGCGGAGGCCATCACTTATCTAAATAACACATAGCATAATCAAAGATTGGGATTCAATCCCAAAGGGCCGCGCCATACACTTACGTGTAGAGATGGTGCGTTGTAAATAAGAAATGGAGATCTAATAGTAAAAGAACAAGTTGTTCGGAACCACCTATGTTCTATGGATATTCCTGTATACAACGGCATATTCAATATGGTTGTAGGATATCCTAGATGAACAAAGTATTGTGTGTTCTATAGTACTATGAACCAGAAGGACGTGTATCGCCCGGTTCTTAGAGGAAGACTATTAGACGAACCACAAAGCCTGAACTGAAGAAATACCTCGGAATGAGAAAAAGGACAAAAGACTGAGAACCAGCCAAACCGAGTAGAAGTACACCACATACTGCACCTATAGTTATTACTGTTATACACCGGGACGCCATTGCAGTGGGAGGTTGTCGGACAACCAGAGATATTCATAAGACTAGAGGAGTTCGGACTCTGGATCTGGTAAAGATGAAATCGACCCCTAGCTCTGCATAAGGGCGGTACTAGATCTAAATGCGCCTGCTTGGAACAATAAGTATTATTGTTAAGAGGCCAGATCATTTAGAGTACAAGCTTAGTAAATCCATTTAGGATTGAAACAAAGCTGAGAATCGTGGAACTTGCGAATTGATGGGATAGTCCATCTGATGGATTCGATCAAAAGGCAGAGACGATAAGGTGTATTAGAGACGTAATGGAAACAAGGTGGTGTTTCTCGGAGATTTTATGTAGATAACATTTTATCATTGGCAACAATGTAAAGATGTTGTCAGACATAAAATGATGGTTGTCTAAATAAATCGGGATATAAGATTGAGTAGAAGTTAGAGCGTGTTCTTAAGATCTTATGATCTAGAGATAAGAACATTGTACTTCTCCTAGACATCTTATACGATTATGGTTTGTTTTAACATGCATAAGTTCTGAGAAAGGTTGTCACCTCTCAGAGACAGAATAAATATATCTATCTAAAGTCGTGTGTTTCGAACACATAAAGGAGATAGATAATACAAAGCAGTTTCCTACACTTTGTGTGGAAAGCTTAAATGCATTGTTGGAAAACAAGAACCTGATATCAACTATGCGGTTTGCGTAGTGGGAGGATATCAAAGTAATCTTGACAAGAGAATTTCAAATGCTATAATGGTACTTGCAAATTACTGGATTATTAAGCGAGACGAAATCTTCTTAGATTACATTTTCTCAGATCCCAAATCAGAGAAGGACCAGTGTAAGTCGATATCAGGCTATGTGTTCACTTTTGGAGAGGTGGAACTTTTAATATGAAAGAGTGATAAGCAGGACGCTTCTCGGACTCTCTCATAACCGAATAGCAGCCTCAGAGGCAGCGGAAGTTTGGGTTAGGTTCTGGGATAACCTCTAAGACTTGGATATGACTCTTGGTTTATCAAAGGCTATTACATAGCGGTGCATGGTAAACCGGAAGAAGTCATAAGTCTAAAAGTGATGATAACACATAGTGCAAGTACCACCTGATACGAGTCATCGTCGAGGGAGACGACGTAGTAGTCACCAAGATAACTTCAGAGCGGCAACCTAGATTGCTCACTCACATAGTACTTCTCGGAAGTACACTTTAAGCACGTGATGAGTATGGGAACCGGGAGTTTGGAGGAAATGACTAGACCTTAGTACAAGTGGGAGATTGATGGAGTTGTGTACTTAATGTCTAGATTTAAGTATCGGTAAACTCCCGGTCATGGCATTTAACCTATTAAATTAATAAACAATTGTTTGCGTTTAATTATTTATTAATTAATTATGCAAAATTATAGTCCTGGATTTTATACGTTGTAGTTAGTATGGTGTTGCTTGGGCACACAGAATATCATACTATCGGTTACTCGTATATAATCAAATGGTTGCTCACGACCTAGATGGACATGGACCAATCCATCGGTATAGTCGTTGTGTGAGAGAGAAAATAATTTATCTTAATTATTTTATCACACTTGTACACTTGGTGTATTGAGCGGATCGTCGAGATTCATCGATTAGGATTGCCGGCGATAATCGATTCGAGTCTCAGTGTATTTTATTCTTAATCCCCGATATTATTGCGGGTGTGTATATTTAATATAAGTGACTTTGATTTACCAAAGGAATTAACCGATTTAATTATTGGGTTAATTACCGGTTAAGTTGGGTCACTATATTTCATATATGGCATGCCGTGAATGATTGACCGGACAGTGTATCCCGGAAGGGTTGATAATATCCCCGAGATGAGTTCATAAGGAATTATTGTGTAAACCTCATGAGTGGATTCGTTCCGCACAATAATTAAGGTTGAATGGTACTAGTCTCGGATTAAAGAGATGAATAAATTAATTAGCAATAAATTAATTTTATTCATGGATATTTAAATCTTAAATACACGGAATAAATAATACTACCGGAGAAATATTATTTGATATAATATGGTTTAATATTGGGAGTGCAATTAATTTATATAGTGGAAAATAAATTAATTAATATTGATAAGGATTAATGGATTTGAGCATTGGGCTCAATTTAATCTTCAATATTGGAAGCCCAATATTCCACCTCCTTTAGATCCCCTACGTAGCCTATAAAAGCACTACATGGCCTTCATAATTCATAACTAGAATAAGACAAGAATTATCATACTTGATATTCTAGAGAGTTGAAGGAGATCCATAGGAGTTCGATAGATCTTCGCCCACCCGACGTTCGAACGGAGTGCAAGGAATACGTGGGAAGATTCAAAGGTCTTCGATTGATTTTGTTTCTCCGCACAACAAATCAAAAGGTACAAATCATAAACTCCTTCGTGTGAATTTATGTGAATTAAATTGTGACATATACATGAACACAAGATCCGGGAAAACGACGAACTTCGGGGACGGGGATTCGAGATCCCCGGCGAACGTTCGAAGGACCCTCGGCTGGGAGCCGAGGGGCGGCGGTCGAGCCCTAGGCCTTCGACCGCCGGCGCGCATCGAAGGAACGCCGCGGCTGGACGCCGCGGTTGGGGCGATCGAGCCCTAGCTCGATCGCCGGGGACCGTCGCGGCTTCGCGCCGCGACTGGTGGTCCCCCCTCCTGTCGGTGGTGGCGGTGAGTCGCCGGACTCACCGCCCGGGGGTGCCGGAGCAGCCCCAGCGATCGCCTCGTGCGCGATCGCGAACCCCGCGATGGGGTTCGGCTAGGGTTTAGTCGCGGGTTCATCCCGCGGCGATACTCTTGTCGAGCCCGGTTCTTCGTGGCGTTCGTGATCGGTTTCCGGCGACGGGATTTCGGTCGGGGTTATCGGTTCCGCAATTTTTGATACCCCGGGATATCGAATTCCAGCAGCTTCTCCCCCTGCATCATGTTCCGGAGAGATGTTCATGGGAGAAGCCTTACCTGATCCTTTTCCTGCCTCGACGTGCGGCGGCTGGTTCTCAGTAGATGGTGACGGCTGGGAAGCGACGTCGATTGCGGCGGCGGCAGCTGCGGCGGCGGCGGCGTCGATGGCGATGAGGCGGTTGATGAAGGGCAGAGACTCCGCGGGCTGAATATCCTCCATAGTTGCATCGGGGCAAGATTCTTTGATGAGCTCCACCAGACGTGGGTCCGAGAAGTAGCGAGCAAAGGCGAATGGAGATGATGCCATGAATCCAAATTCTTGATAAGCAATTTAGGGTTTAGAAAAAAAACAGAGTGCATGATTAAACGCAAGAAGGATGATGATTTTATACTTGTGCGTTTAGAAAAAAAACTAGGGTTGAAGTATTTCAGAAAAATCAAACTCTTAATCGGATTTGGATAGAGAGAGATAGAGTTTGAGAAGGAAGGCTTTTGATTTCTAGTAAATATTAAAAATAAAACTTGAAAGAGTTTTATGTGAAGTAGGAAACGGATGGCAGTTGATGGGATGTGCAAGTGGAAACGGTTACTTTTGTGAAGCTGAACTGTCGCCTGCCGCATACTCAAGTGCTGCCCAACAGTCAAGTGGGGCAAAGCTCTGCGGCAGGTCGTTGCCAAAAATAAAAAAAAAATCCCCCTTTTTTTTTTTTTTTTTTTTGTTTATCTATTTTTCTCTTTTTAATATTCTCTTTTTCTGTTTTTAGAATATTTTCTTTTTCCAATTTTCATCATTTTTTTTTTTTTTTGAATAAAATAAAACAATTAAAATATTTTTGTGGTGTGAAAAATCAAGGCTTACAAAGCAAAATTAGGAAAGGAATAAAGACATCTAATCCTAATGAAAAATCATGCTGCATCATAAGTACTTATACTCTACTTAGGTATAATGCCATGTCAATAATGAGATTATTAAATACTTAGGTCGCCTAGTACATAGTATCTCAACCCATTGAGTATTAATTACATGTATATGGGTTTGACCATGTTGCCTAAAGTGGTTTGGGTATTTTCTCTTCCTTCGGAAAATTTTAATCTCATAGGTTGACAAGGCAGAATGCTGTGGCAGAGGTTCAGTAGGCATGACAATGCGGCAGCATGATGCAGATCAGCATCTAAGGCATGATGCACATGCACAAAGAATTCCTTAGGGCAATGAAACGTTCTGAGTTTAGTGGCTTGGTGAAGATATCAGCGATTTGCTTCTCTGTTGGGATGTGATCAATCCTCAAGAGACGTTTATCCACCAAATCTCGTATGAAATGATGCCTTATGCTGATGTGTTTGGTTCTTGAGTGCTGCACTGGATTATGACTGATATTTATGGCACTCGTATTGTCGCAGTAGAGTGTAAGAATGTTGCTATCCAAATGGTAGTCATCAAGCATGTGCTTTAGCCAGATGAGTTGGGTACATCAGCTTCCTGTGGCAACATATTCTGATTCGACAGTGGATAGAGAAATGCAGTTTTGCTTGCGGCTATGCCATGAGATGATGTTATTTCCAAGAAAACAACATCCACCGCTTGTACTCTTGCGATCATCCATGTCTCCAGCCCAGTCGGCATCGGAAAATCCAACTAAATCGGTATTGGTGTCTTTGGTATATCATATGCCTAACTCGACTGATGCGGCAACATATCGTATGATGCGTTTGACTGCCTTCAAGTGTTCTTCCCTTGGATCAGCTTGAAACCTGGCACATAAACAAACGATGTACATAATATCAGGTCTAGTTGCCGTAAGATAAAGTAAACTCCCTATCATGGATCGGTAGAGTGTCTGATCCACTGCGGCAGTATCAGTGCCTCGGGAGATCTTGTCCGTTGAACCCATAGGTGTTCTCATGGGCTTGGATCCTTCAAGTTGGAATCTTTTGATGAGATTCTTAGCATATGTGGCTTGTGAGATGAAAGTTCCAGTTGATGATTGCTTGATGTGGAGCCCTAAAAAATGAGTTAGTTCTCCTACCATGCTCATCTCAAATTTTGATGCCATGGCAGAGGTGAATGCCTTAAGCATGTTCTCACATGTGGATCCAAAGACAATATCATCAACATAAATTTGTGCAATTAAAATATTGGAAGAATTGAATTTAACAAAAAGTGTTTTGTCGGCAGTGCCTCGAGTGAATCCGAAACTGAGTAGAAAATCAGTTAGGCAGCCATACCAAGCTCTAGGAGCTTGTTTTAGGCCGTACAATGCCTTGTGTAATTGATACACATGGTCAGGATATTTCGGATCTTCGAAGCCTTTGGGTTGTGCAACGTATGCCTCCTCTTCAAGTATGCCGTTGAGAAAGGCTGCCTTCCGTCCATTTGATGTAAAGTGATGTTGAGGTGGCATGCAATAGAAATAAGCAAACGTATGGACTCCATGCGTGCTACGGGGGCAAAGGTCTCATCGAAATCGATGCCTTCAATTTGGGTGTAGCCTTGTGCCACGAGTCTTGCCTTGTTGCGCACAACCTGCCCATGCTCATTTGATTTGTTCTTGAAAATCCACTTTGTCCCGATTACATTCTTGTTTTTGGGACGAAGAATGAGCTTCCAAACTTTGTTTCTTTCAAACTCGTTCATCTCTTCTTGCATTGCCATGATCCAAAATTCATCGGCCAATGCTTCTTTGACATTTTTCGGTTCTACCGTGGAGAGATACGAGACAATTCCTATCTCAATGCATGTGGCAGACATGCTTACATTTTTGGTCATGTTGCGGTAGTTGATGTACGGACGAGCTCTCATGCGTGTGGCCAACAATTGACTCGAAGGGTGGTTTCGAATAACATGCCTTGGGGGATCCCTTCGTCGTTGGTTTGATGTCTCTTCAACATCTGATGAATCTGATTGTTGTGGGGTGCTTTCATCGTTTGATTGCTCAGGAGACGCTGTAGAAGGTTGAGCATCATCATTCGAGCCAGTAGGTGCGGCAGTAGACTGCGCAGGTGTGAAACTGCCTTCAATTTCTGCTACTGCGGCAGGCTCGAGCAAACCTTGTACATCTTCTTCTTTGGGTTTCCTGAGTCGACTAAGATCATCAAAATCAACATTTACAGATTCACTAATGGTTCTAGTTTGTATGATAAAAATACGATAGGCATGACTATTCCTAGAGTATCCAACAAATAATCCTTTAAGTGACTTTGGATCAAGTTTAGATCTAGGTTCCCTATCATTCAGAACATAACAAACAGATCCAAACACATGAAAGTATTTCAAATTAGTCTTCCTATTGTTCAAAATTTCATAGGCCGTTTTTGTTGTTCCTGAACGTATGCTGATGCGGTTCAGGATATGGCATGCGGCATTGAATGCTTCTGCCCAAAATTGCTTACTTAGGCCCTTGGCGATCAACATGGTACACGCCATTTCCTTGAGGGTTCGGTTCTTCCTTTCAGCCACGCCGTTTTGTTGCGGTGTTATGGGGGCAGAAAATTCTTGGGCAATGCCATGCGCATCACAAAAATGAGAAAGCCGATGGTTTTCGAACTCGGTGCCATGGTCACTTCTTATTCTCTTTACTGAGGCTTCATGGTTGGTCTTTATCCAGCTAATGAGCTTGGACACCTCATCAAATGTCTTACTCTTGTCTTGGAGAAAACGCACCCAAGTGTATCTTGAGAAATCATCTACTACGACAAGTACGTAGCGTTTTCCAGAGTGGCTCCTAGTTTCGATTGGTCCCATTAAATCCATGTGGAGGAGATCAAAGCATTTGGTTTGCTTTTGATACAGTTCTGCCTTGGAGTTGGCAGGTCCTGCGGCAGAGGCATCAGTCTGTCCTGCGGCAGGTATTGCTGGATGACTTGTACGAGCCATTTTTCCTTGTTTGCAATGTCCACATGTTGTCTTCTGGATTTTCGGGAGAGCTGGAAGTCCACTAACATCATTGAGCTTGATTAGACGCTCTAAATTCCCAAGACTTGTGTGTCCAAGTTTTTGATGCCATTGGTCTATGTCATCTTGGACTTGTGCAGAGAGGCATGTTTCTCCAATGGAATAGCAGTTGTTTGCCTTGGAACGCTCCCCCTGGATGAGTGGGTTCCCTGCATTATCAAACACTTCACACATTTGGTGAGTAAACTTTACATTCATGCCTTCATCGCATAGTTGACTTATGCTTATGAGATTCGTGATGAGGCCTTCAACATGAAGCACTTGTTGTAGCTTCGGCAGCCCTTTCACATTTAATGTGCCTCGGCCAACAATTGAACCACTGGACCCTCCTCCAAACGTGACCTCTCCTCCGTGAAAAGCTTTGTATTCGATGAGGTGATCACTATTTCCGGTCATGTGCCGCGAGCATCCGCTATCGAAGTACCACTTATCATCTTTGGTAGCTTTGAGGGCAGTGAAGATAACATTGCATGTTTCAGCACTTTGGATGGCATTTGATGCGGCAGAGGAGTCATCGGAGGGACCTGTAAAACAGACACTAGTAGAGTGTTTAGTTTTGGGCACCCATTTGCGTATGGTTTTTGCCTTCTTTTTGATAGAATATCGTGAAGACAGAGAATGTGCGAAGTATTTGGGATGTCGTGGTCCAGTGTTGGAGTGAAAATAAAATCCTCTCGCTTTATCCTCTTCACGTCTCCAGCAAAAAGGTCGAATATGACCAGGAACAAGGCAGTAGTGGCAAACATATCGTCTTTTTGAATTAAAAAATTGCTTAGGCAGAGGCTTTCTTGTCTTCATCCTGCCTGATGGTGTCTGCCTTTTCTTTGGCCGTCTGCGGCAGTCTCTTGCTGAGGCAGTGGCCTTGCTTTCGGTTTGGTCATCCCTTTTTGGAGTTAAGGATTGTGCGGCAGTTGTTGAATCGTCATTTGATGCCTTTACAAATGCCATGTCCGTTGGGTTTTTCTTTGGAAAAACGGCATCTACAACCTTTTGATGTCCGAGGCCTTGCCTTTCAACATGTGAAATACTCATTACGGCATCTAATTTTGTTGTTGCCGTGTTAAGTTTTACAAACGTATTGTTAGCAACTTCAATTTTTCCATTTACACGATTAAAGTCAATTTTTAGTTGTTCGGCCTCCATATCCTTTCTGGTGAGTTGGACATCAAGTTTCTTCAATCGTTCTTCAAAGGTGTTCTTCTCTACGAGCATTTGTTCAATTTCCATGGCCTGCTTCTTCACTTTTTCTTCATATCCGGTTTTGGTTGAAGTAAGCATCTTCATCATCTTGGTCTGCCGAGCAAATTCTATGCGTAGCTCATCGAAACTTTCTTTGAGCTCGATGAAAATATCAATGGGGATGGTCTCCTCTTCAGATTCATAACCATTGACTGAGGCAGTGAGGCACAGGCAGTTCTCTGCGGCAGGAGTTTCTGTTTTCTCTGCGGCAGAGGCGAAAAATGCAACATGCCGTCGTGCAGTAGTATTGGATGGACCGTTGTCTTCAGTGTCAGATAGGGTTGTGCCTTCGAATTGAGCAGCAAGCGCAGTGGTTGAGTCTTCAAGGCAATATTGGTCCATATCCTCTTGCGCAACCATGGAATTCAAAATTCCAATGCCTCGATCTTTTGAAGGGCATTCGGTTGAGTAGTGTCCAATCCCTTGACATACGTGGCACTTGATCTTCGACCAGTCTTTATTTGGACTTGAACTTGAGGTTGATCCCGTGCTTGGTTGGCGAATCACAAGTCGTCGCTCTGGAGTTTGTGTTGACCTTGCCGGGAACTTCCTTCGTCGGGGATCGTATGACTTCTTCAGCGAGCGAACAAGTACAACATCCATTTTCCGGGCGAGGAAAGCGTACTGGTCATCTCCACCATCAGATCCAAGTAGCTCGTAGATCTCTTCATCGGTCAAGTCATTGGTATAGGTGGGGCTGCCTTGAGAACTATTGCCTTGTTCTCTGCCGTCGAGCTCTGCCACGGTGTAGGCAATGTTCCTCTCGTCACTTCGTGAACGTGATTTCCGGTGAGTTTCACGATCTTCATGGTTCAGTTCATAGTTCTTGAAGATCGCCATTAATGAAACATAATCCTCTTCTGACATGGAGCTGTCTTCTATGGCAGTGACCTTCGGCAGGAACTTTTTGCTCATCGATAGCATTATCTTACTACATACTGCCGGGTTGCTAATGGGTGAACCAAGGTCAGCACATTCAGTAACAATGGACATTAATTCTCCAAAGTACTGAAGGCAAGTTTCGTCCTCGTTCATACGCAAGTTCTCGAAACGAGACATAAGCATACGGACCTTGGTTTTCTTCACTGTGTTGTTACCTTCACAATGAAGAGCCAGCAAATCCCACACTTGTTTGGCAGTAGTACATTGTTTAACAATTCTGTACATATTGCAATCGATGGATTCAAGGATGGCACACCTTGCCCTATCGTTAGCAGTAGCTGCGGCAGTTTCATCAATAGTCCACTTCTCCGGAGCTTTTTCAATCGTGCCGCCTTCAGGGATTTCCTCCTGAGGTGGTTTCCATCCTCGAAGTACGGATAGCCACGCACTGCGATCAATTGATTTGATCCTTGCTTCAATTCGGGTTTTCCAAAATCCATAATTACTACCGTCAAGAACAACCGGTGTTCGTACGATGTAAGATGGATCTGCCATTGTAAGTGTGCGTGATCAGACGGACCTTAAACACTAAGTAAGTCTAGTGCCCGCTCTGATACCACTTGTAAGTCGTAGGCAGTGAAATAAATACAGTGAAATGCGCTGCCTAGACAAGGCAGTGTTCTGCGGCAGAACAGCGTATGCCGCAGCACGATGCCTTGTACAGAAAACGTTCGTTTTTCGCAATTTATAAATTTTAGCGTGTATATCAATGTTTCAGTTTAAGGTTTATATATGTTATATATGTATAGCGTTGCAGCGGAATTATTTAAAAATAAGTTGCTTAAGAAACGAACTCACACACACGTACGAAAATGTAAAGAACACAAATTTAAATCTTTGTATGTGTATTTAAATTATACACATACGAAACGATCTTACGACCAAAAACTTTATTAAGAAACGAGTCTTTACAAAAAGATACTCTTGGATTTACAATGATATTACCAAAGGCTATACACATGTATGCCTTCGTATTAATCGTATCCGAAGAGTATGAACAATCAACAACAAAACCTAGCTACTGAATTGAACACCTATACTAAGCTATCGAATCATCAGCTGAACAAACGAACTCTCTTAGGGACGAGAGAACACACGGCACGACGAGCTTCACGAATGAAGTCGCGGCTCTAAAAGCTCGATGATCGATCTTGTGATGGAAATGTGTTTCTAAGTTGTTGTGTTGTATTCTGGATTGTTAAAGAAATGCAGCTGGGACGTCTTGTATTTATAGGTGAAGAGTTCCAACTGATTTCTTTAATTAGCTAGGTCAACAAGCGGTTGAGAGATTCTAGGACAGGCTGCTTTGACCGCTGTCGCAGGATGACTTCTGAAGTTCTTCTGGAATCCACTGCCACACTGCAATGCCTTCCATACTATCTGGACTTCAGCATTCCCTTGCCCTTATATCATGCTTCGCTTGATTCTCTTAACTCAACCTCTTGTCCAAGCCTTGCACCGCTGCGGCATAACTCTGCCTTGCTGTGCTGCGGCAGAAACCTTCTATGTTGATTGTTTTTCAAGCACGTTCCAACTAATGAACTATGCTAAATCAAATCACCAATATGACAAGTGATTACAACAGTTTAAATTGTGAAAAAAGAAAAAAACAAATAAATATGTTAGCAAAACAACTTCTGCCTAGATTCTTTAAGGCATTGTAATGCCCAAACATATTTATCCTTACAGGTTTTGAGCATATGTCTAACTTAATAAGGTGCCTCTCGTTTTAGAGTGCATATATACTGGCTTAATTTTGCATATTTTTCTTACGCGTGTTACTTTTATAATCTCCTTTGAAATTCTTTTTTAATTCATAGTAAGTAGTATTGGTATTGGTTAAAATTTTTAAAATTAAAATTTCATTCAATATTACTCGATTTTGAATGTATGATCAGTTATCATCTCGAAGCTTTTAACGAAGCGCTTGCTGAAATTTAGAGTGCACGCAATTTCTTCAAGCTGAAAATAATAGAATAAAAATACACATGTTTTCGGATCCGATTTCGCTATTAAAAGGCGTTCCTCATTTACAATGACAGTGGGGAGTGATGGATCGATCGATCTCGATCTCTTACGCTCTTTTGATTGATTGACGCACGCTGGCTTCGGCCGGTTTCTTCTTGCGCCTCCCGGCTTGAGAGAAACCACGGGTATGGCAAGAAGATAGTATGGCAAGATCATTGAGTTCCTGCAGTGGTGTAAGCTCCTTCACCACTTCATCCATCGAGGGTCGGGATTTAGTATCCCGGCTTAGGCAGTCGAGAGCCAATTGAGATATCTTATGTGCACCTTTGATCGAGTAATTCAGCTCCAGCCGAGGGTCCACTACTTGATACACCTTCCGCTTGTCCGACAAATACGGTCGGGCCCACGTCACAAGATTCTGTTCCCCACTCGGCCTCCTCTTATCCATCGACCTTCGCCCGGTTAAAATCTCCAAGAGCACAACCCCAAAGCTGTAAACGTCGCTCTTTGAAGTAAGGTGACCTGTCATTACATACTCTGGAGCCGCATAGCCGTACGTCCCGACAACTCTCGTAGAGACGTGGGTTTTGTCTCCTCGTGGGCCCGCTTTTGCCAAACCGAAATCCGAAAGCTTAGAGTTGTATTCCTTAATTTTAAAGAGGAAAAGCAAAATTAATTAAGGCATGTATCAAGATAGTAAGATCAGTAGTGTTATGTACCGAATCAAGCAAGATGTTTGATGTCTTGAAGTCTCGGTAAATGACGGGTTCAGGGCCACCGTGAAGGAAAGCTAAGCCCTTTGCGGCTCCAAGTGCAATTTTCATCCTGTTCGACCACGGCAAAGGTATGGTCCCTTCAATATATACATATATATATATATATATAGTTTTCAACACAATCAGTACATGAATTTATCCGAGAACCTCACTCGTACACATACACCTAACTTACTTACTCCTGAATAGATGATTCTCAAGGCTTCCACGGGTCATGAATTCGTAAACAAGTAGTCTCTGATCATCTTCAATGCAATATCCAATAAGCTGAACGAGATTCGGATGGTGAAGTTGGCCTAGAAAATCCACCTCCGCCTGCATATTTATTTAGAGCAACACCCATATTTATTTAACATGTAATTATAAAGTAGTAATGAATCGGTCGACTAACCACCCATTCTCTGTGGCCTTGAAGACCGTCGGGCTTCAAACTCTTGACGGCAACAGTGAGCCCTGAACCGGGCTTTGCTGGAGCCGTTCCGTTCTCCTCAATCCACCCTTTGAAAACGTATCCGAAACCGCCCTCCCCAAGAATGCTATCGGGCCTGAAGTTTCCGGTGGCGGCTTTCAGCTCTTGGAAGCTAAATTGAAGGAGCTGCCGAGGAGGAGGCTTGTTTTCCAGAGGCAATGGCTCTGAGTTGGACGAGTTTTGGGGTTCGTCCGGACCACACATTTCGCGGTTGCTGGCATTCAAGTGCCTAGTCTCTGTAGCTGCATATATAGTCATTAGATGAAATATAAATGGCAGCATACATTAATACATCACCCGGAATATTCTGTTCACAACGATTTTACTAGGAAGTAGAAGAAGTGCTAAAATCGATATGACTTGAACATAGGCTCCTTTAAATAAGCTTAATCAAACACCCTCTAAATCAATAAAATAAAAAAACATACTATTGAAATTAGATGAAAGGAAAGAGTAGAGAGAAGAGTACCAGAAGCATCAAAAGCAAGAGTGTTTCTTGAGTTAGATCTTCTGTAAATAGCAGCCCAACAACCACAGTAGTGCTTCTCCATTTCTCTAAAACTCAGATGAAGAAGAAGAAGAAAAGACTCAGTGCACCCACCATGCGTGTTGGTGGAGACTGTAAATGATGGAAAAGGGTATTGATTGTTTGTTATTGTTGTTCCTGTTGGAATTGAAAAACATCATCATCGGCATCATCACTTTAGGTACCAAAAAGTACTTTTTTTTTTCCTTTAAATTCCCTTTTATGTGTTGTTAGTCTTAGCAGAATTATGATCATTTTTGGTGGCATTGCGCATTATAATCCCTCTAATTATACACTCCAATAAATTATCTATAAATTAATATTTCATAAATTAATTATATCTCTAAAATAATAATAATAAAAGTAAATTATTCCAGACTCGAGATTTTGAAAAAATAGGTTCATTGAAACGTCAAATTAATAATTAATTCTATACAATTATTGATACTTTATTATTAACGTCAAATTAATAATTAATTCTATACAATTATTGATACTTTATTATTAACACGTACGAGTTATACTACATTTGTCCCAAAGCAATGGTCACACATCCTTCATCATTTTATCAAATATATATATTTAAAATTTTATTTAAATTTATTTATAAATATACTTATATTAAAATAATTTAATGATATTAATTGTACAACTATTCACGCAATATCGACCACCCAGCCAGATTATGTAACGTAACTCGATTAGTTTTGACCAAATTGAGAAACTACGTTATTGAAGCGAAGGTATTAGGAGGTGAACAAAAAGATGAAATCGTCTACATTCCATGGTTGTCACTTTCTTCTTCAGATTCAAAATTGTCTTTTCGCTTTCAACGTCGCTAATTCCCAATTATGATTTCGTATGCTATAACCATAAACAAAAATCAAGAGCAATCTTTGTCAAAAGTGGGGATTCTGTTGAGAAAGCCTGTTTTCACACACGGACAATTGTAAATTGCAGTTTCAAGGGTCACTAACCGAGCAGGATTGAAATTCTTAATATGTGACGAAGATGGAAACTTGACGAATAAGACTACAAATGTTTTGTACAAAGAGGGTTTTTCAGAAATTTGTAGTAAATTTAAATTGTATTTATAATTTTTTTTTCTATGTTTCTTAAAATTTTAATTTTATTTATTTCAAAAAATGTATACAAATAAAAATATTGTACAAAAATTTAAACATATTTACTTATATTAAGATTAAAATAAACCGGGTAAAACTATGAGTTCTACTACTAGTGCAACACACGGGCCGAATCAACTAGTTCAACTTTAATTATTATGCGTAACAAATCCACTCATGAGGTTTACATAATAATTCCTTATGAACTCATCTCGGGGACATTATCAACCCTTTCGAGGACACACTTTCCCGTCAAGAATTCACGGCATGTCATACATAAAATACCGTGACCCAACTTTGCCGGTAATCGATCGGTTATTCTAATCGATCAATTCCTTTGGAAAATCAAAGTCACTAATATTAAATGCATACACCCGCAATAATATCAGGGATTAAGAATAAAATACACTGAGACTTAAATCGATTATCTAAGGCAATCCTAATCGATAAATCTCAAGTGATCCGGCCAATACACCAAGTGTACAAGTATGATAAAATAATTAAGACAAATTATTTTTCCTTTCATACAACGACTATACCGATGGATTGGTCCTTGTCAATTTAGGTCGTGAGCTACTGTTTGATCAATATACGAGTAACCGATAGTATGATATTCCGTGTGACGTCGCACACCATACTTGTTGGGTGTGAAGGTTTATTCACGCCGGAGGGGACGAAGAAAAAACGTTGGATCGAAGTCGGACATGCGTCGGGAGTGCACCGCGGAGGCCACCTGAAGTTTTGGACTGGTGTCGGCTGACACCAGGCCCTGTCGGCCGACATGGAGCCAGAAATTATATTCTGTGGAATGCGAGGCACAACCCGAGCTGGAACCCGAACTTCGGGATGGGTATCGGCCGACACCCGTGAGCTGTCGGCCGACAAGAGGGGGCTTTTCAGCCGCGAACGTGATTTCTTCTCCGCTAAGTTTCCTACCCCTATATATAAGCCCTACTCGTGTAATTAGGGTTATGAGAGCACCAGAAGCACAAAAGAAGTCTAGAATAGTTAGAATAATCGAGAGCGTGAGCATACTGAGATACGAGTGTATTTGTAAACTCCCCGGAGTCGATTATTGCGTATTCTAGTGAAATCTGCAGCCGCGAGAGTGGACGTAGTCCTTGTTAACGGGTGAACCAATATAATTCTTGTGTCTTTATTTTCTCGAACTATTTTTCGTGTTTGTTTATCGTTTCTTGTAGAGACGGAATTGGGCGCAAATCCCAACAACTGGTATCAGAGCTTTGGTGGAAAAGTTGGGCAATCGAAGAAACGATGGGAGACATCACGACCTTTGGAGTTACGAGATTTGATGGTTTGGGTTTCGCATCTTGGAGGATGGAAATCGTGAAATATTTGGTCGAGAACAATATTCATCACTCGTTGGAAGGCGTGAAGCCGGAGGAGACGAGCGAGGCGGATTGGGCTCTCCTTGATCGACAACTAATCGGATTGATCCGTTTGACGTTGTCGAAGAACGTTGCGAAGAAGGTGATGAAGGAGAAGACAACCGCGGGGATGATGAAGGTGTTGTCTGAGCTGTATGAGAAGCCATCGGTGACGAATAAAGCGGCGTTGTTGCAGAGGTTGTTCCATTTGAAGATGGAAGACGATGGTGTGGTTGCGACTCACGTGAACGAGTTCAACTCGATTGTCAAAGAAGTGACTTCGTTTGAGATCGATGTTGATGATGAAGTTCTGGCCCTGACCTTATTGGCATCGCTACCGATTAGCTGGGAACCAATAAGAGAGGCGTTATGTGATTCCATGGGAGGTGAGAAGTTGAAGCTCGAAGATGTGAGGGACCACGTCCTTGCCGAGGGAGTTCGGAGGAGGGATTTCGGGGAAGCATGCTTCGACTACGTCGGCCATGTCTATGAGCCGAGGTGAGCTTCGCTATGGGGATTTCAAACGCAGTGGAAGGGTGAGTTCGAGCAACCGAAAGAAGAAGCAATTCAAGTGTTGGAATTGCAGAAAAGTCGATCACTTAAAGAGGCATTGTGGAGAGCTTTCGGGGATCGGAGGCGGGACAAATGCGGTGACGGAAAAACACGAGAGTGGAGATGTCTTGCTAACATCTTCTGAGCCTCTCGGAGACTCTTGGGTCATTGACTCAGGAGCATCGTTTCACACAACGACGAAACGTTAAGGCATGGAGGATTTTGTTGCCGGAGATCACGGGAAGGTTCATCTTGCGGATGGAAAGACCTTGGGCGTAGTGGGTGTTGGTAACGTGAGATTGAAGACGTCGTTTGGGCAGACGTTGAAGCTGTCGAATGTAAGGTGTGTGCCGAAGCTGTGGGGAAATTTGATCTCGGTTAGCCAGCTTGAGAGGGGTGGACACAAAGTTACATTCGAGAATGGGTCTTGGAAGGTGTCAAAGGGTGCGATGTTTATTGCTCGTGGTCGAAGGATGGGTATGTTGGAGTTGTGTACTTAATGTCTAGATTTAAGTAACGGAAACTCCCGGTCATAGCATTTAATCTATTTAATTAATAAACAATTGTTTGCTTTTAATTATTTGATAATTAAATATATGCAAATATAGTCCTAGATTATATACGTTGTAGTTAGTATGGTGTTCGACGTCACACGGAAGATCATACTATTGGTTACTCGTATTTAATCGAACAGTAGCTCACGACCTTGATGGACACGGACCAAGCCATCGGTATAGTCGTTGTATGAGGGAGAAAATAATCGGTCTTGATTATTTTATCATACTTGTACACTTGGTGTATTGGGCGGATCGCTTGAGATTTATCAATTAGGATTGCCTTTGATAATTGATTTAAATCTCAGAGTATTTTATTCTTAATCCCCGATACTATTGCGGGTGTGTATATTTAATATAAGTGACTTTGATTTTCCAAAGGAATTGACCGGTTTAATTATTGGGTCAATTACCGGTTAAGTTGGGTCACTATATTTTATATATGACATGCCATGAATACTTGACGGGAAAGTGTATCCTGTAAGGGTTGATAATATCCCCGAGATGAGTTCATAAGGAATTATTATGTAAATCTCATGAGTGGATTTGTTCCGCATAATAATTAAAGTTGAATGGTACTATTCTCGGATATAAGAGATGAATAAATTTATTTTGCAATAAATAAATTTTATTCATGGATATTTAAATCTTAAATACACGGAATAAATAATACTACCGGAGAAATATTATTTGATATAATATAGTTTAATATTGGGAGTGCAATTAATTTATATAGTGGAAAATAAATTAATTAATATTAATGAGATTAATAGATTTGGGCTTGGGCTCAATTTAATCATTAATATTGGAAGCCCAATATTCCACCTCCTTTAGATCCCCTACATAGCCTATAAAAGCACTACATGGTCTTCACAATTCAACACACCAATCATAAGATTATCATACTTGATATTCTAGAGAGTTGTGAAGGAGATCTATAGAGTTCGGAGGATCGTCGCCCACACGACGTTCGAACGAGGTGTAAGGAATACGTAGGAAGATTCAAAGGTCTTCAATTGATTTCGTTTCTCCGCACAACGAATCAAAGGTAAAATCATAAACTCCCTAGTATGATTTTATGTGAATTAATTGTGATACATAATGAACAACGATCCGGGAAAAATGTATGAACTTCGGGGACGGGGATTCGAGATCCCCGGCGAAGCTCAAGACAAACCCTCGGCTGGGAGCAGAGGGTGGCGGTCGGCCTAGGGCATGACCGCCGGCGTGCGATCGAAGGGGCCCCGGATGGACGCCGGGGCATGCGATCGACCGTGAGGTCGATCGCTAGGGCTGCCGCGGCTGGAGCCGCGGCGGGTGCGCTGGGCGCACCGCCCTCCCTCGATGGTGGCGGCGGTGAGTCGCCGGACTCACCGCCGGGGGCTGTTCCGAACAGCCCCGGGGGATGCACGCGCATCCCCAGCGATCGCCATGCACGGCGATCGCGAACCCTAACAGGGTTCGGCTAGGGTTTCGGCCGCGGGTTTATCCCGCGGCGGCGATACTCTCGTCGAGCCCGGTTCGTTGGTGTTCGTGATCGGTTTCCGGCGATGGGATTTCGGTCTGGGTTATGTTTTCCGCAATTCCGTTAACCCCGGGATATCGATTTCCAACAATGGGTATCAGAGCGTTGGTTCTATGTTCATGTATGTGTTCAATTATCGTTCTACCTTGCAGGGATTCCGACTATCATGGTTTAATAATTCTTTAATTATTTTATCATGATTATTCGTTTATTAAACTCTCGGACATGTCGAGATTCGTTTTGTGTGGATGAATGCTTGTAAAAGTAAAAATTCGGGGGTTGACCGAATTTAGATTTATTATTATTGTTCTATGTTTTCCGGAAATTGTATAGGGTCGATTTCATGTATAAAATCAATACCGGAATTGTAATTTAATTTTTGTAATTAATTTTTACGTTGGTTCGATGCCGAAACGCCCGCCGGAGAACACGTGTGACGAAGAAGACGAAGAGGACGAAAAACCGGGGGGTCGATCAACCCCATGATCGACCCCATGATCGATGCCAAGGGGAGGGGTCGATCGCCCTCGGCTGGGGCTGCCGCCGGCTTGGTGGTGGCCGGCCGGCTGGGTGGCGGCGGCGGTTCCCCTCTCCGGTGGCCGGTCGATAGTGGGGGTGGTGCGGGGATCCCCACCCCGTGCTACTCCTACCATGATTCACTTTCCTACCTTGATTCGGTTTTCCTATTCTGAGTGTTCCTATTTTTGGGAACTCTCATGGAATAGTAAAATAATTAATTGGAATTAATTTATTTCCTTATTCTATTATAGAAGTCTTCTAGAATATTCCAAGTCTTACTTGGATAGGATTCTAGAGATTTAATAGAATTAGAAAGGAAAATAATTAATTTAGAATTAATTTATTTCCTAATTGATTATTCTTAATTTATGGGAATTTTCATGGACATGGAAATTAATTAATTTGGAAAGTAGAAGAGTCCTAATTTATTTTATTTCCTTATTCTATTATAGAAGTCTTCTAGAATATTCCAAGTCTTACTTGGATAGGATTCTAGAGATTTAATAGAATTAGAAAGGAAAATAAATAAATAAAAACATTAATAATATTTAATTTTATTTTTTATTTATTCGATTGACTTAGTTTTCGAATTAATTATCTTTTGGATTTATTAAAAATAAATAGATTTAAATATTGGAATTAATATTCTCGTCAATGGAGCATTCAAGAACGAAGACTAAAGACTAGAAGATGCGTACGGAGATGGAATAAAGCCATGATAGTCGGAAAAATATTTTTCTAGCATTATTTTGACTATGTGATACTATGTGCTTTATTACTTGTATGCATGCTATATGTGTTTACTTTTTGCACTAGATAGCGTATCCCTTGTTGTAAAAAGCTAAGTGGGAGAGGGAATGGAAACATTCCCATGGTCTCCATTACTGTTCTCTTGGTGACTCTTATGGACTTTCGAAGTTCGTATAGATGAGTCATTGGAGGTGAATTCTTGTAATTCCTTTTACGAGAAACATTGATTAAGTTTATCAAACAATGCCTAATTTGTCTTTCTGAAACTGACTTCAAGTCGACTCATTCTCACCCCGGGGAGTGGAATGGAGCCAAAGCCACTTGGTCATGTGGATGACAAAAATTAGAGACCTTCGTACCATTTCTTGAAATGGATCGATTGTCTGCTCGGCTCCCTCATCTAATGAGAGATAGGGTTGTTCGCATGGTGAATCACTGGTTAGAAACTTCGAGTTTCACTTATGATTCTCCGCGTCTTGATTTACGAAAATCGAATGGATCAAGTAATTGGGAGTCAATCATAAATATCTTTTGGTGTAGTAAACGTCCACACAAACGTGGCTTGCTATACTGAATGGGATTTTGGAATGATTGATGTAGACAGTTATATAGGAAATTGTGAAGGATTGTGAGTTGTCGTAAACGTCCACACAAACGTGGCTTGCGGTGACGTAGCAATTCCAAACGATTCACCTTAGTACTGAGTAATGGTTTACACTTAGGTACGCTTTATAGTATTCTTCCCAACGAAATAACGCTGTAATGATGTATGACCGAAGTAAATCTAATTGCTAAATCATTTGGATAGGTAAACGTCCACACTAACGTGGGTTGCCATATCTGATGGGATTTTAGATGTAATTAGTAATTTAGTGATATTATTTGAGGTAGATAATATCGGACATTAAATTGATTGTTTATTTATATGTGCTTATAGGTTTGGAGAATAGCTATGAATCCACTTTCTGTGATACTCAAGGAGAATAAACTCACTGGTCCCAATTACATTGATTGGAGGAGAAATTTGGACATTGTCCTGACTGCTGAAGAGTACAAGTTTGTACTCTATGATGTATGCCCTGCTGAACCCACGGGTGCCTCAACTAATGAGGAAAAGGAAGCATATCGGAAGTGGAAAAAGGCTGATGAAATGGCTAGGTGTTATATTTTGGCTTCCATGTCAAATGTACTCCAAACCCAACATGAGTCGATGGCCACTGCCGAGGATATGTTGTTCAACCTCAAGGATATGTTTGGGCACCAAGATCGTGCGGCAAGGAAAGAAGCCATGAGAGTCCTTATGACAACTATTCAGTAGAAAGGAACGCTCGTTGGGGAGCACGTTCTTAAGATGATGAGTTTGTTGAATGAACTTGAGATCCTAGGAGCTCAAATTGATGCTGAGACGCAAGTCGACATCATACTCCAGTCTCTGACCCCTAGTTTTGAGCAGTTTCGCATGAGTTATAATATGGGTAAACTATCTTATACTCTTGCGCAACTCCTGACTGAACTAAAGGTGGCAGAGGGGATCTACAAGAAAGGCAAGTCTCAAGCGCTTGTGGCTACCAAGTCCAAGGGCTCGAAGCCTGTTGGAGGTAGGGGCAAGAAAAGGAAGCAAGCCTGGAAACCCAGTGGTGCCAATTCAAATGGACCACGAGGAGGGGTTGGCAATCCTAAGGGCAAGTGCTTCTGATGCAAGAAGTCTGGACACTAGAAGTCTGAATGTCCTCTCAGAGGTATGAATTTTTCTTTAGCCATAAAAACATATAGTCAGCGGTTTTATCTACCAGAGTTCTGGTGTGTAGATATGGAACCACTGACGGTATGTGCATTTTGAATGCAGGGGTTCCAGAAAACCCACCGGCTTAGAGAAGAAGAGTTCAAGTCTACATGGGCAAACCTGTAGAGGAGGCAGCTGTTGCAGTGGAAGACATTTATCTGCTTTTAAGTAGTTATAGGATTTCATTTCAAGTTTATTGCTTTATGTACCTTTCATTTTAGAAAGAACTTTGTTCTGGTTTCTATTATTTATGAATGGATATTTTATTTCTTTAATCATTTGATGATTTTGATAAGAAATATTGGTATTATCTATTCTGGTACATTAGATAGCAATATATGAATGATGAATCCTAAGTCTACCACGATGCAACAAACCGTTCTATAACTTTTTTTACTTATTAGATATATTTCTTTGTTAAATTATTATACTTGTGAATTCTTGCACTTAGTAGTATTTATTCAAATAAGATTCAAAAGGTCGAAATTGATTTGATCAATTATAGTTGAAGGAGTGGACCTTCCGACCTAAGAATTGAATTTGGAAGATAATACAACTAAGCAAACCTTTCTGGATAAAGGAGAGAATCCAGACAAGTATTGTAATTGATTGTAACTGATATATGCAGACGTATGTGTAATTAGAAAGGTGCGAGTGATTCTTTTAAAGAATACTCAAAGGTGGATTAGAATACTTGATGTGCCATAAAAGCAAAGTGTTTTGACGAGTCAATGGACACAAAGCTATTATGGGGAACCTTCTAAGTATATCCATTGGAAGCCTGCGACTTGATCGCAGAGGCTACCATCTATCTAAGTAAACACATAGCATAAATCAAAGAATGGGATTGGATCCCAAATGATTGCACCATACACTCTTGTGTAGAAATGGTGTAGCGGAAAGAAATAGAATTCTAATAGTAAAAGGACATGTTGTTCGGAACTACCTATGTTCTATGGGTATTTTCTGGATCAACGGCACATTCAAATGTGGTTGTAAGATATCCTAGAAGAACAAAAGGATTGTGTGTTCAATAGTACTATGAACCAGAAGGACGTTATAGCTCTAACGCCCGGTTCTTAGAAGAAGACTATTAGATGAACCACAAAGCACGAATTAACGTAATACCTTGGAATGAGAAAAAAGAAAAAGACTGAGAACCAGCCAAACCGAGTAGTAATACACCACTAACTGCACCTACTGTTATTACTGTTTATAAACCGGAATGCCATTGCAGTGGGAGGTTGTTTGACAACCGGAAATCTTCATAAGACTAGTGAAGATGAAATCGATCCCTAGCTCTGCACAAGGGCAGTACTAAATCTAAAAGTGCCTACTTAGAAAACAATAAAATGTTATTGTTAAGAGGCAAGATCATTTAGAGTACAAGCTTAGTTAATCCATGTATGGATTGTTACAAAGCTCTGAATCGTGGAACTTGCGAATTGATGAGATAGTCCATTTGATGGATTCATCAAAAGGTATAGACGAAAGGTGTATTAGAAACGTGATGGAAACAAGGTGGTGTTTCTGGGAATTTTATGTAGATGATATTTTATCATTGGCAACAATGTAAAGATGTTGTCAGACATAAAATGATGGTTGTCTAAATAAATCGGGATATAAGACTGAGTAGAAGTTAGAACATGTTCTTAAGATCTTTCGATCTAAGGATAAGAACATTGTACATCTCCTAGATATCTTATACGATTATGGTTTGTTTTAAACATGCATAATTCTGAGAAAGGTTATTGCCTTTCAGACACAGAATACATCTATCTAAAGATATGTGTTCTGAACACATGAAGGATATAGGCGAAGACAAAGCGGTTTCCTACACCTTGAGTGTGGAAAGCTTAATGAATGGAATGTTGAAAAACGAGAACCTGATATCAACTATGCGGTTAGCGTAGTGGGAGGATATCAATGTAATCTAAACAAGAGATATTCGGATGCTGTAAAGAGTACTTTCGAAGTACTGGATTACGGAGCAACACGAATTCTTCTTGGATTACATATTCTCAGATCTCAAATCAGAGAAGGACCAGTGTAAGTCGATATCAGGCTATGTGTTCATTTTGAGAGGGATGCAACGTTAAAGATGAGAGAGTGATAAGCACGATGCTTTTCGGACTCTATCATAACCGAATGGCAGCCTCAGAGGCAGCGGAAATTTTGGTTGAGGTCCGGATTAACCTCTAGACTTGGATATGATTCTTAGTTCACCAAAGGCTATTATATAGCGGTGCATGGTGAACTGGAAGAAATCATAAGTCAAAAGTGATGATAACACATAGAGCACGTACCACCTGATACGAGTCATCGTCTAGGGAGACGACGCTGTAGTCACCAAGATAACTTCAGAGCGGCAACCTAGATTGCTCATTTACATGGTACTTCTTGGAAGTACAGTTTAAGCACGTGATGAGTATGGGAGTCGGGAGTTTGGAGGAAATGACTAGACCTTAGTACAAGTGGGAGATTGTTGGAGTTGTGTACTTAATGTCTAGATTTAAGTAACGGAAACTCCCGGTCATAGCATTTAATCTATTTAATTAATAAACAATTATTTGCTTTTAATTATTTGATAATTAAATATATGCAAATATAGTCCTAGATTATATACGTTGTAGTTAGTATGGTGTGAGACGTCACACGGAAGATCATACTATCGGTTACTCGTATTTAATCGAACAGTAGCTTACGACCTAGATAGACACGGACCAAGCCATCGGTATAGTCGTTGTATGAGGGAGAAAATAATCGGTCTTGATTATTTTATCATACTTGTACACTTGGTGTATTGGGCGTATCGCTTGAGATTTATCAATTAGGATTGCTTTTGATAATTGATTTAAATCTCAGAGTATTTTATTCTTAATCCCCGATACTATTGCGGGTGTGTATATTTAATATAAGTGACTTTGATTTTCCAAAGGAATTGACCGGTTTAATTATTGGGTCAATTACCGGTTAAGTTGGGTCACTATATTTTATATATGACATGCCGTGAATACTTGACGGGAAAGTGTATCCCGTAAGGGTTGATAATATCCCCGAGATGAGTTCATAAGGAATTATTATGTAAAACTCATGAGTGGATTTGTTCCGCATAATAATTAAAGTTCAATGGTACTATTCTCGGATATAAGAGATGAATAAATTTATTTTGCAATAAATAAATTTTATTTATGGATATTTAAATCTTAAATACACGGAATAAATAATACTACCGGAGAAATATTATTTGATATAATATGGTTTAATATTGGGAGTGAAATTAATTTATATAGTGGAAAATAAATTAATTAATATTAATGGGATTAATAGATTTGGGCTTGGGCTCAATTTAATCATTAATATTGGAAGCCCAATATTCCACCTCCTTTAGATCCCCTACGTAGCCTATAAAAGCACTACATGGTCTTCACAATTCAAAACCTACATCACATCATAAGATTATCATACTTGATAATCTAGAGAGTTCGTGAAGTAGATCCATAGAGTTCGGAGGATCGTCGCCCACACGACGTTCGAACGAGGTGCAAGGAATACGTAGGAAGATTCAAAGGTCTTCAATTGATTTCATTTCTCCGCACAACGAATCAAAGGTAAAATCATAAAGTCGGACGTGCGTCGGGAGAGCACCGCGGAGGCCAGCTGAAGTTTTGGCCTGGTGTCGGCCGACATGGAGCCAGAAATTATATTCTGTGGAATGCGAGGCACAACCCGAGCTGGAACCCGAACTTCGGGATCGGTGTCGGCCGACACCCGTGAGCTGTCGGCCGACAAGAGGGGGCTTTTCAGCCGCGAACGTGATTTCTTCTCCGCTAAGTTTCCTACCCCTATATATAAGCCCTACTCGTGTAATTAGGGTTATGAGAGCACTAGAAGCACAAAAGAAGTCTAGAATAGTAAGAATAATCGAGAGCATGAGTATACTGAGATACGAGGGTATTTGTAAACTCCCCGGAGTCGATTATTGCGTATTCTAGTGAAACCTGCAGCGGCGAGAGTGGACGTAGCCCTTGTTAACGGGTGAACCACTATAATTCTTGTGTCTTTATTTTCTCGTACTATTTTTCGTGTTTTTTTATCATTTCTTGTAGAGACGGAATTGGGCGCAAATCCCAACAATACTATCTACAACGTATATAATCTAGGACTATAATTTGCATATATTTAATTATAAATAATTAAAATCAAATGATTGTTTATTTATTTAAATAGATTAAATGCCATGGACCGGGAGTTTATGTTACTTAAATTTAGACATTAAGTATACAACTCCATCAATCTCCCACTTATACTAAGGTCTAGTCATTTCCTCCTAACTCCCGACCCCCATACCCATCACGTGCTTGATCTGCACTTCCAAAGAAGTGCCTTGTGAATGAGCATTCTAGGTTGCCGTCTCCGAGTTATCTTGGTGACTACAGCGTCGTCTCACTTGACGATTGTTGGAAATCGATATCCTGGGCTATTAAAATTTGCGGAAATAATAACCCGACCGAAATCCTCGATCACCGGAGACCCAACCGCGAACCCCACGTGACCCGAGGCCCGACCGAGCACCGCCACGGGCGAACCCGCAACACCTAGCCGAGCCCCCACGAGGGCTCGCGATCGTCACGCGGACGATCGCTGGGATGCCTCACGGCATCCCCGGGGCTGCTCGTAGCAGCCCCGCAGCGAGTCGATGACTCGCTGCCCAGCAAGGGGTGATCCCCTCGCACGACCGCTGCGGGTAGCCCCGCAGCTCATGCGAGCCCCCTGCGGGTAACCCCGCAGCTCACCCGCGATCGAACCCTAGGGTTCGATCGCCCCCTCAGCTCCAACCGAGGGCTCTACGCCTCGATCCCGGCGGGGATCTCTAGACCGCCGGCGGTCCGGTGGTCTTTGACCTCCACCGCCCGGTCTATCCCCGTCCCCGGTCTCATCGTTTCCCGGATCGTTTGTTCATGTATGTATCACAATTAATTCACATAATCATACAAGGGAGTTTATGATTTTACCTTTGATTCGTTGTGCGGAGAAACGAAATCAATTGAAGACCTTTGAATCTTCCTACGTATTCCTTGCACCTCGTTCGAACGTCGTGTGGGCGACGATCCTCCGAACTCTATGGATCTACTTCACGAACTCTCTAGATTATCAAGTATGATAATCTTATGATGTGATGTAGGTTTTGAATTGTGAAGACCATGTAGTGCTTTTATAGGCTACGTAGGGGATCTAAAGGAGGTGGAATATTGGGCTTCCAATATTAATGATTAAATTGAGCCCAAGCCCAAATCTATTAATCCCATTAATATTAATTAATTTATTTTCCACTATATAAATTAATTGCACTCCCAATATTAAACCATATTATATCAAATAATATTTCTCCGGTAGTATTATTTATTCCGTGTATTTAAGATTTAAATATCCATGAATAAAATTTATTTATTGCAAAATAAATTTATTCATCTCTTATATCCGAAAATAGTACCATTCAACTTTAATTATTATGCGGAACAAATCCACTCATGAGGTTTACATAATAATTCCTTATGAACTCATCTCGGGGATATTATCAACCCTTGCGGGATACACTTTCCCGTCAAGTATTCACGGCATGTCATATATAAAATATAGGGACCCAACTTAACCGGTAATTGACCCAATAATTAAACCGGTCAATTCCTTTGGAAAATCAAGGTCACTTATATTAAATATACACACCCGCAATACTATCGGGGATTAAGAATAAAATACTCTGAGATTTAAATCAATTATCAAAGGCAATCCTAATTGATAAATCTCAAGCGATCCGCCCAATACACCAAGTGTACAAGTATGATAAAATAATCAAGACCGATTATTTTCTCCCTCATACAATGACTATACCGATGGCTTGGTCCGTGTCCATCTAGGTCGTGAGCAACTGTTCGATTAAATACGAGTAACCGATAGTATGATCTTCCGTGTGACGACGCACACCATACTAACTACAACGTATAGAATCTAGGACTATATTTTGCATATATTTAATTATCGAATAATTAAAAAGCAAACAATTTTTTATTAATTAAATAGATTAAATGCTATGACCGGGAGTTTCCGTTACTTAAATCTAGACATTAAGTACATAACTCCAACAATCTCCCACTTGTACTAAGGTCTAGTCATTTCCTCCAAACTCCCGACTCCCATACTCATCACGTGCTTAAACTGTACTTCCAAGAAATACCATGTGAATGAGCAATCTAGGTTGCCGCTGTGAAGTTATCTTGGTGACTACAGCGTCGTCTCCCTAGACGATGACTCGTATCAGGTGGTACTTGCTCTATGTGTTATCATCACTTTTTGGCTTATGATTTCTTCCAGTTTACCATGCACCGCTATGAAATAGCCTTTGGTGAACTAAGAATCATATCCAAGTCTAGAGGTTAATTCGGAATCCAACCAAAATTTCCGCTGCCTCTGAGGCTGCCATTTACTTATGATAGAGTCCGAAAAGCATCGTGCTTATCACTCTCTCATCTTTAAGGTTCCATCCCTCTCAAAAGTGAACACATAGCCTGATATCGACTTACACTGGTCCTTCTCTGATTTGAGATCTGAGAATATGTAATCCAAGAAGAATTCGTGTTGCTCCGTAATCCATTACTTCGAAAGTACTTTTACAGCATTCGAATGTCTCTTGTTGAGATTACTTTGATATCCTCCCACTACGCTAACCGCATAGTTGATATCAGGTTCCTGTTTTTCAACAGTGCATTCAGTAAGCTTTCCACACTCAAGGTGTAGGAAACCGCTTTGTCTTCGCCTATCTCCTTCATGTGTATAGAACACATATCTTTAGATAGATGTATTCTGTGTCTGAAAGGCAATAACCTTTCTCAGAATCATGCATGTTTAAAACAAACGATAATCGTATAAGATATCTAGGAGAAGTAAAATGTTCTTATCTGGAGATCGAAAGATCTTAAGACCATGTTCTAACTTCTACTCAATCTTATATCCCGATTTATTTAGACAACCATTATTTTATGTCTGACAATATCTTTACATTGTTGCCAATGATAAAAGGTTATCTCCATAAAATTCCGAGAAACACCACTTTGTTTCCATCACGTTTCCAATACACCAATCGTCTTTGCTTTTTGATGAATCCATCAAATGGACTATCTCATCAATTCGCAAGTTCCACGATTTATAGCTTTGTATCAATCCATTCATGGATTTAACTAAGCTTGTACTCTAAATGATCTTGCCTCTTAACAATAATGCTTATTGCTTTCTAAGAAGGCACATTTAGATCTAGTACTGCCCTTGTGCAGAGCTAGGGATCGATTTCATCTTCACTAGATCCAGAGTTCGAAACTCTTCTAGTCTTATGAGGATCTCCGGTTGTCAAACAACCTCCCACTGTAATGGCATTCCGGTGTATAAACAGTAATAACAGTAGGTGCAGTTAGTGGTGTACTACTACTCGGTTTGGCTGGTTCTCAGTCTTTGTCTTTTTCTCATTCCAAGGTATTACGTTAATTCGGGCTTTGTGGATCATCTAATAGTCTTCTTCTAAGAACCGGGCGTTAGAGCTATAACGTCCTTCTGGTTCATAGTACTATTGAACACACAATCCTTTTGTTCTTCTAGGATATCTTACAACCACATTTGAATGTGCCGTTGTTCCAAAACAATATCCATAGAACATAGGTAGTTACGAACAACTTGTCCTTTTACTATTAGAATTCCATTTCTTATTTCCTTACACACCATTTCTACACAAAGTGTATAGTGCAGTCATTTAGGATCCAATCCCATTCTTTGATTTATGCTATGTGTTTACTTAGATAGGTGGTAGCCTCTGCGATCAAGTCGCAGGCTTCCAATGGATATACTTTGATGGTTCCCCATAATAGCTTTGTGACCTTTGACTCATCAAATCACTTTGCTTTTATGGCACATTAAGTATTCTAATCCATTTTTCGAATATCCTAAAAGGATTTCTCGTACCTTTCTAATTACACATATGTCTGCATATATCAGTAACAATCAATTTCAATACTTGTCCGGATTCTATCCTTTATCCATAAAGGTTTGCTTAGGTGTATTATCTTCCAAATATAATTCTTAGGTCGGAAGGTCCATTCCTTCAACTATAATTGATCAAATCAATTTCGACTCTTTTGAATCTTATTTGAATAAATACTACTAAGTACAAGAATTCACAAGTGTAATGATTTAACAAAGAAATACATCTAATAAGTAAAACATGTTATAGAACGGTTCGTTGCATCATGGTAGACTTAGGATTCATCATTCATATATTGCTATCTAATGTACCAGAATAGATAATACCATTATTTCTTATCAAAATCATCAAATGATTAAAGAAATAAAATATCCATTCATAAATAATAGAAACCAGAACAAAGTTCTTTTTAAAATAAAAGGTACATAAAGCAATAAACTTGAAATGAAATCCTATAACTACTCAAAAGCAGATAAATGTCTTCCACTTCAACAGCTGCCTCCTCTACAGCTTTGCCCTTGACTATTCTTTCCTCTCCAAGTCTCTGGGTTCCCTGGTGCCCCTGCATTTAAAATGCACACATACTGTCAGTGGTTCCATATCTACCAACCAGGATTCTGGTAGATAATACCGCTGACTATGTTTTAATGACTAAGGAAAGAACCTTATACCTTCTTGGGGAGAAAATATAGACTTCCAGTACCCAGTCTGTTTTCTTTGAGAATGACTGCCTAAAGGCTTTCTCACCCCATCTTGTGGTCCAAGTACTTTAGGACTACAGGGTTTCTTTGTCCACTTCTCAATTCCCTGGTCCATGCCCTTAGGTTCGAAACCTTTGGCCTTGGCCATAAGAGCTTGCGATTGTCTCAACTCATCCAAAAGGTCTAACATCTCGAAAACGTGTTCAACCGTTTCCTCGAAGCTACTGACCTTTATGAGTATCCTCATCGCCTCTTTTCTAACCTTTTCGTTGTCTCTAAACATTAGCTTGAGTTTCAGCATGATATCATGATTAGTGGTTAATGCAAAAGCATTGTTCCACTTCTCAAAATCAGCTTTTTCCTCATCAGTTGAGACACTTGTAGGTTCAGGAGGACAAAGCTCACTGAGTACTATCTTGTACTCAGCAACAGTCTGGGTAATGTCTAATTCTCTATTCCATCCAACACAGTATGGAACCAGTGCATTGAATTCCTTGAGTATCACAGAAAGTGGATTCATAGCTATTCTCTAGACCAATAAGCACATATAAACAAACAATCAATTTAATGTCCGATATTATCTGTTGGAAAACGACTACCCGAGACATGTCCGTTCGACTACTCGAACATCCGGACAAGCCCAGTCGACCCCTAGCATCCTTATGGCACTCACGACGAAGCCCCAGACGCGAAACACGCCCAGCCATCGCACCCGAGGCACGACTGCGCGAAACGAGGGGCTGCTGACTTCTCTGTCGTACGACACCATATGGTGTCGTCCGACAAGTCCATGTCGGCCGACAGCTAATCTTGTCGGCCGACAGCCGTCGCGAACATCAGCACGACGCTGCTGTTCCAGGTCCGTTTCTGGTCGGATTTTCCGATTCCGACCACCGCTCTTGAAGTCCCGAAACTCGATCGGAGGTTCGTTATATTATTACGTACGAGATAGAAGCGAAACGAAGCGGAATTAGGGTTTCGATTCTATACCTTTTTTGCGTGATTCGGAGAAGCCGAATAGGCGAACACCCTGAGATCTTCTAGGGTGTAGCCTAGCCCTCGACGCCGGACGTTGTGTGGGAAACGATCCACCGAAGTCTTCTCTTCTTCTTCTCTCTCAAACCCTCTTTCTCACGTTTTATTTTCTCAAGTGAAGAAAAATAAAGGCTGCGTAAGTTAGATTAGGAGAAGAGAGATTGAGGGGTTTATATAGGCCACACTAAGTACCTTAGGACAATTAATTAATTAGGCTAAATTGTAATTTAATTAAACCGGTGTCCTTAAAAAGAAAACCTTTTAATTAAATCCAATTTTAATTATAATTAATTTCACTATAAAATTATAATTGAATTCCCAATTAATTAATCTATATTATTTTACCAATAATATTTCCGCCGAAATTACATATATGATTTTCCCCGTGTTTAAGATATCGCATGTCCACGAATTAATTAATTACTAATAATTAAATTAATTCATTTCTTATTATCCGAGACTAGTACCACTCATCCTTATTATCATGTGGAACGAATCCACCTGCAGGGTTTACATGATAAACTTTATGAGCTCATCTCGGGGACATCATCAACCCAATAAATGGGACACGGTTTCCTGTCTATAATCTATACCATGCCGTGTGTACAATACCGATTCCCAATTTACCGAGAATATTTGACTAGTCAATTAGTCTCACTCATTGGCACATTAAAGAACCGAGCATTGGACACACGCACCTATAATTATATAGGGATTAGGAACTCATATATCCGTAATATCTGAGGTTTAGTTCGATTACTCCGATTAGTATAAATCAAACGCCCTCCCGTGGTCCTGCTCAATACACCAAGTGTACGAGTGTAACATGATAGTCAAGACCGACTATCTACCAGTCACACTACGACGTACCGATGGATTGTCCCTGTCCATCTAAGTCGTGAGCTATTGTTCGATAGTGTACGAGTAACCCGATAGTATGATCTTCCGCGTGTCTCCTCACGCCATACTATCTACAACGTATACATCAAGGACTATTGCAATAAATGCAATCATGCTTGAATTATGTATAGACTAGGCATAGATAAGGAGTTCCGTATTTTTACTAAACTAGACATTTAGAATACAAATCCATCATTATCTCCCTTAAATAATATCATTAAATTACTAATTACATCTAAAATCCCATCAGGTAAGGCAAGCCACGTGGTGTGGACGTTTACCCACCCAAACGATGTCGCAATTAGATTTGCTTTGGTCATACATCACTTATAGCGTAACTTCGTGGGGAAGGATACTATAATGCGTATCTAAGTGTAAACCATTACTCAGCACTAAAGTAAATCGTTTGGAATTGCTACATCACCGCAAGCCACGTGGTGTGGACGTTTACGACAACTTTACAACTCTTCGCAATTCCTTATAACTGTCTACATCAATAAATCCAAAATCCGTTAGTATAGCAAGCCACGTGGTGTGTACGTTTACTACACCAAGAGATCTTTATAATTGACTCCCAATTACTTGATCCATTCGATCTTGTAAATCAAGACGCGGAGAATCATAAGTGAAACTCGAAGTTTCTAACCAGTGATTCACCATGCGAACAACCCTATCTCTCATTAGATGAGGGAGCTGAGCAGACAATCGATCCATTTCAAGAAATGGTACGAAGGTCTCTAATTTGTGTCATCCACATGACCAATGTTGGAGTTGTGTACTTAATGTCTAGATTTAAGTGACAGAAACTCACGATCCATTGCCATTAATCTATTTAATTAAATAAACAATTATTTGCGTTTAATTATTTATAATTAAATATATGCAAATTATAGTCCTGGATTCTATACGTTGTAGTTAGTATGGTGTGTCGGGCCCACACAGAAGATCATACTATCGGTTACTCGTATTTAATCGAACAGTTGCTCACGACCTAGATGGACACGGACCAATCCATCGGTATAGTCGTTGTGTGAGAGAGAAAATAATTTATCTTAATTATTTTATCACACTTGTACACTTGGTGTATTGAGCGGATCGTTGAGATTCATCGATTAGGATTGCCGGCGATAATCGATTCGAGTCTCAGTGTATTTTATTCTTAATCACCGATACTATTGCGGGTGTGTATATTTAATATAAGTGACTTTGATTTACCAAAGGAATTAACCGATTTAATTATTGGGTTAATTACCGGTTAAGTTGGGTCACTATATTTTATATATGACATGCCGTGAATACTTGACGGGAAAGTGTATCCCGGAAGGGTTGATAATATCCCCGAGATGAGTTCATAAGGAATTATTATGTAAACCCTGCAGGTGGATTCGTTCCGCATAATAATTAAGGTTGAATGGTACTAGTCTCGGATATAAGAGATGAATAAATTAATTAGCAATAAATTAATTTTATTCATGGATATTTATATCTTAAATACACGGAATAAATAATACTACCGGAGAAATATTATTTGATATAATATGGTTTAATATTGGGAGTGCAATTAATTTTATATAGTGGAAAATAGAATTAATTAATATTGATAAGGATTAATGGACTTGAGCATTGGGCTCAATTTAATCTTCAATATTGGAAGCCCAATATTCCACCTCCTTAAGATCCCCTACGTAGCCTATAAAAGCACTACATGGTCTTCTCTATTCTCATAACTTGAAGATCACAATTCTAGAGAGAGAAAGTAGAGAGGAGGATCCATGGAGTTCGGTAGATCGTCGCCCACACGACGTCCGGGCTAGTGCAAGGAATACGTGGGAAGATCTCAAGGTCGTCAAATTGAGTTCTTCGTTTTTCCGAACAACGAGAACGAGGTAAATCGTAAAACCCTCTTTATGATTTTATCGTTTAATTATCGTATAAATATCGTGAACCAAGATCCGAGAACGCGACCTTTGTCGAGGTTGAACCGGGCGGTGGTGATCGAAGATCACCGGACCGCCGGCGGCTCAACGGCTCGAACAAGAGAGGGTCGAGAGGGGCGAGCCTCGGCTGGACGCCGAGACTTGATCGAGGGCGAGCTCGATCACCCACGCACCTCCGGCGGGCTGTTGGAGCAGCCCCGCTCACGCGGCTGGACCGCCGCTCGAGCGGCGGTGGCTGGTGGTGATCGCAAGCCACGGTTCGCCGTGGCTGGTCGTGCGATCACCGGGGGCGGCTGGGCGTGCATAAGGGGCTGCCAAGGGCAGCCCTAGGCGGCTTCCGTGTACAGCCGCGAGTCCCACGAGGGGACTCGACCGAACAGCCGCGGCTTTGCCGCGGTTAGGGTTTTGGTTGAGTCCGGCGCTTCGTGGTGATTCGTGGCGGATTGTTCCGGCAACCGGGAGTCGATTAGAGTTGTCGTTCCGCAATTTGACAACTCCGGATATTCGATCTCCGAAGGATTTCGGTCGGAATTAAATAGATAATTTATTTATTTAAATTTATTAATTCCGGGATATCGATTTCCAACAATTGGTATCAGAGCGTTGGTTTTAGTTCATGGTATTTTTCGATAAATTGTTCTACCTTGCAGGGTTTCCGATTATTATGGCTAGATTTAATTTTATTAATTAATGTCATAATAATGTTCTTGATTATTAAACTCTCGGTGATGTCAATATTTGTTCTTGTGTGGTGAATGCTTGTTCTTAATTTTTCCGGAAATTGTTTGAGGTCGTTTTGTAGAGAATCGATACCGGATAGCGTAGTAATAAATTTGTGATTTATTTTACGTTGGATCGAGTCCGAAACGACGACCGGAAAAGTGTGACGGAGGAGACGATAGAGAGGGAGGATTCCGGGGATCGATCATTCCCATGATCATCCCCGAAGAAGGATCGATCAAAGGGGGAGGGGGCTTCCCGCGGCCTTCTCGGCCGTGATGTCGCCGGCGACGGCGGCTGATCAGCTGGGCGGTGGCGGTGGCTCTCCTCTCGGCCGGCGATGGTGGTGGGGCGCGGGGTCCTCGTGATCTCGTGCTCTCCCGGCAAGATCCAACTTTCCTAAATTATTCGGTTTTCCTATTTTGAGTATTCCTATTTTTGGGAATTCTCATGGAATAGGAAAAGAATAAATTTAGAATAAATTTATTTTTCCTTATTGATTATTCCTATTTTTTGGGAATTTTCATAGATTAGGAAAAGGAATAAATTTATAAATTAATTTATTTTTCTTATTTAATTATTCCTTTATGGAATTTTTAATGGATTAGGAAAATAATTAATTTGGAAAGTTTAGGAGTCCTAAATTAATTTTTCCTTATTTAATTATTCCTTTATGGAATTATTAATGGATTAGGAAAGGAATTAATTTGGAAGGACTAGGAGTCCTAAATTATTTTATTTCCTTATTTCATTATGGAAATCATCTAGAATATTCCAAGTGGGTCTTGGATAGATTATTCTAGAGATTTAATGAAGTAGAAAGGGAAAATAAAATAAATTATTTTATTTCCTTATTTCATTATGGAAGTCTTCTAGAATATTCCAAGTGGGTCTTGGAAAGATTATTCTAGAGATTTAATGAAGTAGAAAGGGAAAATAAAATAAATAAAAATATTAACAATATTTAATTTTATTTTTGATTTATTCGATTGACTTAATTTTCGAATTAAGTATCTTTTGGATTTATTAAAAATAAATAGATTTAAATATTGGAATTAATATTCTCGTCACATGGAGCATTCAAGAACGAAGACTGAAGACTAGAAGATGCGTACGGGGATGCGATAAAGCCATAATAGTCGGAAAATAATATTCTAGTATTATTTTGATTATGTGATAATATTCTATGTGCTTTATTTCATGTATGCATGCTTATGTGTATTTAATTATGCATTATATAGCGTATCCCTTTATTGTAAAAAGCTAAGTGGGAGAGGGTATGGAAACATATCCATGGTCTCCATTGCTGTTCTCTTGGTGACTTTTATGGACTTTTGAAGTTCGTATAGACAAGTCATTGGAGGAGAATTCTTGTAATTCCTTTTACGAGAAACATTGATTAAGTTTATCAAACAATGCCTAATTTGTCTTTCCAAAACTGATTTCAAGTCGACTCATTCTCACCCCGGGGAGTGGAATGGAGCCAAAGCCACTTGGTCATGTCGAGGACACAAATTAGAGACTTTCGTGTCATTTGATGACTAGATCGATTGTCTGCTCGGCTCCCTCATTTTATGAGAGATATGGTCGTTTGCATGGTGAATCACTGGTTAGAAACTTCGAGTTTCACTTATGATTCTCCGCGTCTTGATTTACAAGATTGAATGATTCAAGTAATTGGGAGTCAATTTTAAAAGTCTTTTGGTGTAGTAAACGTCCACACTATCGTGGCTTGCTACATTGAATGGGATTTTGGAACGATTGATGTAGACAGTTATAGAAGGGAGTAAAGGAGCGTATGTTAACGTAAACGTCCACACTATCGTGGCTTGCGGTGAATATGCGTGTCCCAAACAATCTTCTTAGATACTGAGTAATGGTTTACACTTAGGTACGCTTCTTAGTATTCTTCCCATCGAAGTAACGCTAATGATGATGTACGACCGAAGGAAATCTAATTGCTAAATCATTTGGATAGGTAAACGTCCACACTATCGTGGCTTGCCATATCTGATGGGATTTTAGATGTGATTAGTGGTTTAATGATATTATTTGAGGGAGATAATATCGGAGATTAAATCGATTGTTTGTTGTTATATGTGCTCATAGATTAGGATATGGCTTTGAACCCACTTTATGTGATACTTAAGGATTTTAAACTCACTGGTCCCTAAATGTAATGATTGGAATAGAGATCTAGACATTACCCAAACTGTTAAAGAGTACAAGTTTGTACTCATTGAGCTTTGTCCTCCCGAGCCTATTGACATAGGCGGCTAGACAAGAATCGATGAGGATACTCATAAAGGCCAGTCATTCGAGGAAACGCTTAAACACGTTTTTGAGATGATTGACCTTTTGGACGAGTTGAGACAGAAATCGCAAGCTCTTGTAGCCAATGCCAAAGGTTTCGAACCTAAGGGCGAAATCGGGGGAAAGGAAAAGCACGCAAAGAATCCCAGTGGTCCTAAGTTGCTTAGACCACGAGATGGGACGAGAAAGCCATGAGGCAAGTATTCTCGATGCAAACAGTCTGGGTAATGGAAGTCTGATTATCCTCTCAAACAAAGTACGAAATTTTCCTTTAGTCGTAAAACATAGTCAGTGGCATAATCTACCGGAACCTGGTGTGTAGATATGGAACCACTGACGGTATGTGCATTTTAAATTCAAGGGTTCTAGGAAACCCGACGACTTGAAAAAGAAGAAATCGTAGTCTACATGGGCAATGCTGTAGAGGAGGCAGCAGTTGCAGTGGAGGACATTTTATAGGATTTCATTTTGAGTTATTGCTTTTATGTACCTTTCATATTAGAAAGAACTTTGTTCTGGATTTCTAATGAATGGATATTTTATTTCTTTTAATCATTTGATGGTTATAAGAAGAAATAATGATATTATCTATTCTGGTACATTAGCTAGCGATATATAAATGATGAATCCTGAGTCCACCACGATGCAAGGAACCGTTTTATGTAACTCGTTTTACTAATAAGAGATTTCTTTATCAATTATACTTGTGGATTCTTATGCTGAGTCATGTTTATTCAAATAAGAAGTTCAAAGGTCGAAAATTGATTTTTGATCAATTAAGTTGAAGGAGTGGACCTTCCGACCTAAGAATCTAATTTGGAAGATAATATGACTAAGCAATCCTTTATGGATATAAGATGTAAGATCCGGACAAGTATAAGAATTGATTAACTCTGATGTATGCAGACCTATGTCTACTCAGACAATAAGGTACGAGTACTTCATTTGATGATTACTCGAGAAATGGATTAGGATACCTGATGTGCCACAAAAGAAAGTGTTTTTGACAAGTCAATGGACACTAAGCAATTGTGGAGAACCATCAAGGTATATCCATTTGTAGCCTGCGATTTGATCGCGGAGGCAAGTACCTGTCTGAGGAATGCATGGCATACTGATCAGAGATTGGGATTTGATCCTAAATGACTACACCATACATTGTTGTGTAGAAATGGTGTGTCGTAAACAAGAAATGGAACTCTTATAGAAATAGTAAAATCATGAGTTATACGGAACTACCTATGTTCTATGGATATGTCTGGAAACAACGGCGCATTCAAATGCGGTTGTAGAATATCCTAGAAGAACAAAAGACGTGTGTTCAATAGTACTATGAACCAGAAGGACGTTATAAGTTCTAACGCCCGGTTCTTAGAGAAAGACATAATACTTATGATGAACCACAAGCCCAAAGTGACATAATACTTTGAAATGAGAGAGAAAGATTAAGACTTAGAACCAGCCGAACCGAGTAGCGGTACACCACTAACTGCACCTACTGTTATCACTGTTTATACACCGGAACGCCATTGTAGTGGGAGGTTGTGGGACAACCATAGATATTCATAAGACTAGGAGAGTCTTCGGACTCTGGACCTAGTATACATGAAATCGATCCCTGGATCTACAAAAAGGCCGTACTAGATCTAAATGTGCCTTCTTGGAGAGCAATAAGGATTATTGCTAAGAGGCAAGATCATTTAGAGTACAAGCTTAGTTGATCCATTTATGGATTGAAACAAAGCATTGAGTTCTTGGTACTTGCAAATTGATGAGATAGTCCATTTTATGGATTCATCAAAAGCATAGACGAATCGTGTGTATGGGAAACGTGATGGAAACAAAGTGGTGTTTCTCGGAGGTTTTATGTAGATGACATTTTATCATTGGTAACAATGTAAAGATTTTGTCAGACATAAAATGATGGTTGTCTAGAAAAATCGATATATGAGATGAAGAAGAAGTTAGAGCATGTTCTTAAGATCTAAGATCTCAAGAAAAGAACATTGTACTTCTCCTGGACATCTTACATATATATGATTATGGTTCGTTTTAACATGCAAGATTCCGAGAAAGGTTCCTTACCTTTCAGAGATGGAATGCATCTATCTAAGGATATGTGTTTTGGAACACAAAAGGAGATAGAAGCAATGAAAGCAGTTTCCTACACTTTTAGTGTGGAAAGCTTAATAAATGCATTGTTGAAAACAAGAACCTGATATCGGCTATGCGGTTAGCGTAGTGGGAGGATATCAAGGTAATCCTGGAAAGGAATATTCGACTGCTGTAAAAGTACTTTCGAAGTACTGTTCTAGACTACGAAGCAGACGAGCATTTCCTTTGGATTACATTCTCTTAGATTTCTAATCAAATGAGGACCGGTGTAAGTCGATATCAGGCTATGTGTTTCACTATTGAAGGAGAAGGAGTTTTAACATGGAAGAGTGATAAGCACGATGCTTTTCGGACTCTGCCATGGGTAACCAAATAGCGGCCTCAGAGGCAGCGGAAGTTTTGGTATAACTCCGGGATAATCTCTGGGACTTAGAGGTGATTCTTAATTTGCCAAAAGGCTATGTGTATAGCGGTGCGATGGCAAATGGTAAGAAATCACAAGTCCATAAGTGTAAGATAACACATAGAGCAAGTACCACCTGATACGAGTCATCGTCGAGGGAGACGACGCTGTAGTCACCAAGATAACTTCAGAGCGACAACCTAGAGTGCTCATTCACATAGTACTTCTTGGAAGTACAACTTAAGCACGTGATGAGTATGGGAGTCGGGAGTTTGGAGGAAATGACTAGACCTTAGTCCAAGTGGGAGATTGTTGGAGTTGTGTACTTAATGTCTAGATTTAAGTGACAGAAACTCACGATCCATTGCCATTAATCTATTTAATTAAATAAACAATTATTTGCGTTTAATTATTTATAATTAAATATATGCAAATTATAGTCCTGGATTCTATACGTTGTAGTTAGTATGGTGTGTCGGGCCCACACAGAAGATCATACTATCGGTTACTCGTATTTAATCGAACAGTTGCTCACGACCTAGATGGACACGGACCAATCCATCGGTATAGTCGTTGTGTGAGAGAGAAAATAATTTATCTTAATTATTTTATCACACTTGAGCGGATCGTTGAGATTCATCGATTAGGATTGCCGGCGATAATCGATTCGAGTCTCAGTGTATTTTATTCTTAATCCCCGATACTATTGCGGGTGTGTATATTTAATATAAGTGACTTTGATTTACCAAAGGAATTAACCGATTTAATTATTGGGTTAATTACCGGTTAAGTTGGGTCACTATATTTTATATATGACATGCCGTGAATACTTGACGGGAAAGTGTATCCCGGAAGGGTTGATAATATCCCCGAGATGAGTTCATAAGGAATTATTATGTAAACCCTGCAGGTGGATTCGTTCCGCATAATAATTAAGGTTGAATGGTACTAGTCTCGGATATAAGAGATGAATAAATTAATTAGCAATAAATTAATTTTATTCATGGATATTTATATCTTAAATACACGGAATAAATAATACTACCGGAGAAATATTATTTGATATAATATGGTTTAATATTGGGAGTGCAATTAATTTTATATAGTGGAAAATAGAATTAATTAATATTGATAAGGATTAATGGACTTGAGCATTGGGCTCAATTTAATCTTCAATATTGGAAGCCCAATATTCCACCTCCTTAAGATCCCCTACGTAGCCTATAAAAGCACTACATGGTCTTCTCTATTCTCATAACTTGAAGATCACAATTCTAGAGAGAGAAAGTAGAGAGGAGGATCCATGGAGTTCGGTAGATCGTCGCCCACACGACGTCCGGGCTAGTGCAAGGAATACGTGGGAAGATCTCAAGGTCGTCAAATTGAGTTCTTCGTTTTTCCGAACAACGAGAACGAGGTAAATCGTAAAACCCTCTTTATGATTTTATCGTTTAATTATCGTAAAAATATCGTGAACCAAGATCCGAGAACGCAACCTTTGTCGAGGTTGAACCGGGCGGTGGTGATCGAAGATCACCGGACCGCCGGTGGCTCAACGGCTCGAACAAGAGAGGGTCGAGAGGGGCGAGCCTCGGCTGGACGCCGAGACTTGATCGAGGGCGAGCTCGATCACCCACGCACCTCCGGCGGGCTGCTGGAGCAGCCCCGCTCACGCGGCTGGACCGCCGCTCGAGCGGCGGTGGCTGGTGGTGATCGCAAGCCACGGTTCGCCGTGGCTGGTCGTGCGATCACCGGGGGCGGCTGGGCGTGCATAAGGGGCTGCCAAGGGCAGCCCTAGGCGGCTGCCGTGTACAGCCGCGAGTCCCACGAGGGGACTAGACCGAACAGCCGCGGCTTTGCCGCGGTTAGGGTTTTGGTTGAGTCCGGCGCTTCGTGGTGATTCGTGGCGGATTGTTCCGGCAACCGGGAGTCGATTAGAGTTGTCGTTCCGCAATTTGACAACTCCGGATATTCGATCTCCGAAGGATTTCGGTCGGAATTAATTAGATAATTTATTTATTTAAATTTATTAATTCCGGGATATCGATTTCCAACAACCAAGTGGCTTTGGCTCCATTCCACTCCCCGGGGTGAGAATGAGTCGACTTGAAGTCAGTTTCAGAAAGACAAATTAGGCATTGTTTGATAAACTTAATCAATGTTTCTCGTAAAAGGAATTACAAGAATTCTGCTGGAATTCGGTATCCCGGGGTATCAAAAATTTGCGGAACCGATAACCCGACCGAAAACCCGTCGCCGGAGAACCAACCGCGAACCACCGCACGACCCGAGGCTCGACCGAGCACCGCACGGGACGAACCCGCGCGCCCAGCCGAGCCCCCGCACGGGGCTCGCGATCGCTCTCGTAGCGATCGCTGGGATCGCTCGTAGCGATCCCCGGGCTGCTCACAGCAGCCCCGCAGCGGGTCAGCGAACCCGCTGCTCGCATGGGGTCAGCCCGCAGCGATCCGCGATCGAGCTCACGGGCTCGATCGCCCCCGGCGTCCAGCCGGGGCTTCTTGCGACGCGGCGGTCCGAACCCTAGGGTTCGACCGCCACTTTCGATCCTCGCCGGGGATCTCGAATCCCCGTCCCCGAGGTTCGTCGTTTTCCCGGATCATGCGTTCATGTATGTATCACAATTAATCCACATAAAATCATAGAAGGGAGTATATGATTTTACCTTTTAATTCGTTGTGCGGAGAAACGAATCTAACTTGATGACCTTACGATCTTCCCACGTATTCCTTGCACTAGCTTGAACGTCGGGTGGGCGACGATCCTCCAAGCTTATGGATCCTCTTCAACTCTCTAGAACTATCAAGTAATTATATTCTTGTCTTATGAAAAAATGAAGACCATGTAGTGCTTTTATAGGCTACGTAGGGGATCTAAATGAGGTGGAATATTGGGCTTCCAATATTAATGATTAAATTGAGCCCAAGCCCAAATCTATTAGTCTCCCATTAATATTAATTAATTTATTTTCCACTATATAAATTAATTGCACTCCCAATATTAAACCATATTATATCAAATAATATTTCTCCGGTAGTATTATTTATTCCGTGTATTTAAGATTTAAATATCCATGAATAAAATTAATTTATTGCTAATTAATTTATTCATCTCTTGAATCCGAGACTAGTACCATTCAACCTTAATTATTGTGCGGAACGAATCCACTCATGAGGTTTACACAATAATTCCTTTTGAACTCATCTCGGGGATATTATCAACCCTTCCGGGATACACTGTCCGGTCAATCATTCACGGCATGCCATATATAAAATATAGTGACCCAACTTAACCGGTAATTAACCCAATAATTAAATCGGTTAATTCCTTTGGTAAATCAAAGTCACTTATATTTAATATACACACCCGCAACAATATCGGGGATTAAGAATATAATACACTGAGACTCGAATCGATTATCGCCGGCAATCCTAATCGATGAATCTCAACGATCCGCTCAATACACCAAGTGTACAAGTGTGATAAAATAATTAAGACAAATTATTTTCTCTCTCACACAACGACTATACCGATGGATTGGTTCGGGTCCATCTAGGTCGTGAGCCACTGTTTGATTAAATACGAGTAACCGATAGTATGATCTTCTGTGTGGGGCCCGACACACCATACTAACTACAACGTATAAAATCCAGGACTATGATTTGCATATATTTAATTAATAATAATTAAAAGCAAACAATTGTTTATTTAATAGATTAAATGCTATGATCGGGAGTTTATCGTTACTTAAATCTAGACATAAAGTACACAACTCCAACAATCTCCCACTTGTACTAAGGTCTAGTCATTTCCTCCAAACTCCCGGTTCCCATACTCATCACGTGCTTTAAAGTGTACTTCCGAGAAGTACTATGTGAGTGAGCAATCTAGGTTGCCGCTCTGAAGTTATCTTGGTGACTACTACGTCGTCTCCCCTGACGATGACTCGTATCAGGTGGTACTTGCTCTATGTGTTAACATCACTTTTGACTTATGACCTCTTCTAGTTCACCGTGCACCGCTATCCAATAGCCTTTGGTAAACTAAGAGTCATATCCAAGTCAAGAGGTTATCCCGGAACCTAACCAAAACTTCCGCTGCCTCTGAGGCTGCTATTCGGTTATGAGAGAGTCTGAGAAGCGTCCCGCTTATCACTCTTTCACTTCATGGTTCCACCTCTTTCTAAAAATGAACACATAGCCTGATATCGACTTTCACTGGTTCTTCTCTGATTTTTGGATCTGAGAATCTGTAATCTAAGAAGATTTCGTCTTGCTCAAGCCAGTACTATGAAAGTACTCTTGCAGCATTCGAACATCCCTTATCCAGATTACTTTGATATCCTCCCACTACGCAAACCGCATAGTTGATATCAGGTTCTTGTTTTACAACATTGCATCTATAAAGCTTTCCATACTTGAAGTATAGGAAACTGCTTCGTCCTCATCTATCTCCTTCATGTGTTCGAACACATACTCTTTAGATAGATGTATATTCTGTCTCTGAAAGGCAATAACCTTTCTCAGAAGTATGCATGTTAAAAACAAACCTTAATCGTACAAGATATCTAGGAGAAGTACAATGTTCTTATCTCTAGATCACAAGATCTTAAGAACATGTTCTGACTTCTTCTTAATCTTATATCTCGATTTATTTAGACAACCATTATTTTATGTCTGACAGCATTTTTACATTGTTGCCAATGATGAAATGTTATCTACATAAAATCTCCGAGAAACACCACCTTGTTTCCATTACGTTTTCAATACACCTTTCGTCCATGCCTTTTGATGAATCCATCAAATGGACTATCCCATCAATTCGCAAGTTCCACGATTCATAGCTTTATTTCAATCCATAAATGGATTTACTAAGCTTGTACTCTAAATGATCTAGCCTCTTAACAATAATCCTTATTGTTCCAAGCAGGCACATTTAGATCTAGTACCGCCCTTATGCAGAGCTAGGGGTCGATTTCATCTCTACTAGATCCAGAGTCCGAACTCCTCTAGTCTTGTGAACATCTCTGGTTGTCCCACAACCTCCCACTGCAATGGCGTCCCGGTGTATAACAGTAATAACAATAGGTGCAGTGTGTGGTGTACTTCTACTCGGTTTGGCTGGTTCCTAGTCTTTTGTCCTTCTTCTCATTTCAAGGTATTACGTTAATTTAGGCTTTGTGGTCCATCTAATAGTCTTCCTCTATGAACCGGACGAGAGACGTCCCTCTGGTTCGTAGTACTATAGAACTCACAATACTTCGTTCATCTAGGATATCCTACAACCATATTCAATATGCCGTTGTATCTAGGAATATCCATAGAACATAGGTAGTTCCGAACAACTTGTCCTTTTACTATCAGATTTTCATTCCTTTATAACGCACTATTTCTACACGTAAGTGTAAGGTGCGGCCCTTTGGGATTGAACCCAATCTTTGATTATGCTATGCGTTATTCAGATAGGTGATGGCCTTCGCGACTGAGTCGCAGGCTCCTAATGGATATACTTTGATGGTTCCCCATAATAGCTTTGTGTCCATTGACTAGTCAAAACACTTTTGCTTTTATGGCACATCAAGCATTCTAATCCATCACTTGAGTATTCTTGAAAGAATCACTCGTGCCTTTCTAATAAACACATATGTCTGCATATCTAATCATTTCCAATACTTGTCTGAATTCTATCCTTTATCCAGAAAGGTTTGCTTAGACGTATTATCCTCCAAATTCAATCCTTAGGTCGGAAGGTCCATTCCTTCAACTTTAATTGATCAAATCAATTTCGACCATTTGAATCTTCATTTGAAAATACTACTAAGTATAAGAATTCACAAGTATAATGATTAATAAAGAAATATCTAACAAGTAAAACAAGTTATAGAACGGTTTGTTGCATCGTGGTAGACTAAGGATTCATCATTCATATATTGCTATCCAATGTACCAGAATAGATAATGCCATTATTTCTTATCAAAATCATCCAATGATTAAAGAAATAAAATATCCATTCATTAATAATAGAAATCCAGAACAAAACGTTCTTTCTAAAATAAAGGGGTACATAAAGCAATAACTTTGAAATGAAATTCTATTTAACTACTAAAGCAGATAAATGTCTTCCACCGCAACCGCTGCCTCCTCTACAGCTTTGCCTGTGTAGACTCGAACTCTTCCTCTCTAAGTCGCCGGGTTTTCTGGAACCCCTGCATTCAAAATGCACATACCGTCAGTGGTTCCATATCTACACACCAGAATTCTGGTAGATAATACCGCTGACTATGTTTTTACGACTAAAGAAGAATTCGTACCTTTGAGAGGACATTCAGCTTCCAGTGTCCCATCTTGTTGCATCGGAAGCACTTACCCTTTGGCTTTGCAGCCCCCATTCGTGGTACAGTCCTCTTGACACCACTGGGTTTCCGGGCTTGCTTCCTTCTCTTGCCCCTACCTCCACCAGGCTTAAAGCCTTTGGACTTGGTAGCTACAAGCGCTTGAGACTTGCCCTTCTTGTAGATCCCCTCTGCCGCCTTTAGTTCAGTCAGGAGTTGCGCAAGAGTATATGATAGTTTACCCATATTATAGCTCATACGAAACTGCTCAAAACTAGGGGCCAGAGACTGGAGTATGATGTCGACTTGCGTCTCAGCATCAATAGAAGCTCCTAGGACCTCAAGTTCATTCAACATACTCATCATCTTAAGAACGTGCTCCCCAACGGGCGTTCCTTCAGATTGAGTAGTCGACATGAGGACTCTCATGGCTTCTTGCCTTGCCGCACGATCTTGCTCCCCAAACATCTCCTTGAGGTTAAACATCATATCATAGGCAGTGTCCATCGACTCATGTTGGGTTTGGAGTACATTTGACATGGAAGCCAAAATATAACACCTAGCCATTTCATCAGCCTTTTTCCACTTCCGATATGTCAGTTTTTCCTCATCAGTTGAGGCAGCCGTGGGCTCAGCAGGGCACACTTCATGGAGTACAAACTTGTACTCCTCCGAAGTTAGGACAATGTCTAAATTTCTCTTCCAATCAATATAGTTGGGGCCAGTGAGCTTATGCTCCTTGAGTATCATAGAAAGTGGATTCATAGCTATTCTCTAAACCTATAAGCACATTTAAACAAACAATCAATTTAATATCCGATATTATCTCCCTCAAATAATATCATTAAATCACTAATCACATCTAAAATCCCATCAGGTAAGGCAAGCCACGTTCGTGTGGACGTTTACTCACCCAAATGATTTAGCAATTAGATTTGCTTCGGTCGTACATCATTATAGCGTTACTTCGTTGGGAAGAATACTATAAAGCGTACCTAAGTGTAAACCATTACTCAGTACTAAGGTGAATCATTTGGAATTGCTACGTCACCGCAAGCCACGTTAGTGTGGACGTTTACGATAACTCACAATCCTTCACAATTCCCTATAACTGTCTACATCAACTATTTCCAAAAATCCCATTCAGCATAGCAAGCCACGTTCGTGTGGACGTTTACTACACCAAAAGATTTTTATAGTTGACTCCCAATTACTTGAAGCATTCGATTTTGTAAATCAATACGCGGAGAATCATAAGTGAAACTCGAAGTTTCTAACCAGTGATTCACCATGCGAACAACCCTATCTCTCATAAATGAGGGAGCCGAGCAGACAATCGATCCATCTATCAAAGAATGGTACGACTGCCTCTAATTTGTGTCATCCACATGACCAAGTGGCTTTGGCTCCATTCCACTCCCCGGGGTGAGAATGAGTCGACTTGAAGTCAGTTTCAGAAAGACAAACTAGGCATTGTTTGATAAACTTAATCAATGTTTCTCGTAAGAGGAATTACAAGAATTCTCCTCCAATGACACATCTATACGAACTTCAAAAGTCCATAAGAGTCACCAAGAGAACAGTAATGGAGACCATGGGAATGTTTCCATCCCCGCTCCCACTTAGCTTTTTATAACAAAGGGATACGCTATCTAATGCATAATTAAACACATAAGCATGCATACAAGTAATAAAGCACATATCACATAGTCAAAATAAGCTAGAAAATTATTTTCCGACTATCATGGCTTTATTCCATCTCCGTATGCGTCTTCTAGTCTTCAGTCTTCGTTCTTGAATGCTCCATGTGACGAGAATATTAATCCCAATATTTAAGTCTATTTATTTTTAATAAATCCAAAAGATACTTAATTCGAAAATTAAGTCAATCGAATAAATCAAAAATAAAATTAAATATTATTAATATTTTTATTTATTTATTTTCCTATCTAATTCTATTAAATCTCTAGAATAATCTATCCAAGTCAAACTTGGAATATTTTAGAAGACTTCTATAATAGAATAAGGAAATAAAATAAATTAGGACTCTTCTACTTTCCAAGATTAATTAATTTCCATGTCTATGAAAATTCCCATAAAATAGGAATAATCAAATAGAAATAAATTAATTAATTATTTTCCTATCTAATTCTATTAAATCTCTAGATTCCTATTCCAAGTAGAACTTGAAATATTCTAGAAGACTTCCATAATAGAATAAGGAAATAAATAATATTAATTCTTTTCCTATCTAATTATATTAAATCTCTAGATTCCTATTCCAAGTGGAACTTGAAATATTCTAGAAGACTTCCATAATAGAATAAGGAAATAAATAATATTAATTAATTCTTTTCCTATCTCCATGAGAGTTCCCATACTTAGGAATACTCAAAATAGGAAAACTTGAATTAATTAGGTAAGTAGTATCTTGGTAGGATTAGGAGTAGCACGGGTTGGGGATCCCCGCACCACCCCCACCGTCGACCACCACCACCGCCGGGCACCGCCGCCGCCGCCCCCTAGCCACGCGCCACCACCACCGGTGGCCGGCATGGCCGGAAACCCTAGCGGACAGCCCCGGGCGTGGGGTCGATCGATCCTCATGGGGATCGATCATGGGGATGATCGACCCCCCCGGTTTTTCGTCCTCTTCGTCTTCTTCGTCTCATGAGTTCTCCGGCAGTCGTCTCGGCATCGATCCAACGTAAATAAATTACAAGAAATAAATTTACAATTCCGGTATCGATTCTATACATGAAATCGACCCTATACACTTTCCGGAAAACATAGAACGTAATAATAAATCCTAAATTCGGTCAACCCCCGAATTTTTACTATTACAAGCATTCATCCACACAAAACGAATCTCGACATGTCCGAGAGTTTAATAAACGAACAATCATGGTAAATTAAATAGCAATTAATTAAACGAATAATTAACAATTAATTAAACCATGATAGTCGGAATCCCTGCAAGGTAGAACGCAATTGAACACATACATGAACACGAAACCAAACGCTCTGATACCAGTTGCTGGAATTCGGTATCCCGGGGTATCAAAAATTTGCGGAACCGATAACCCGACCGAAAACCCGTCGCCGGAGAACCAACCGCGAACCACCGCACGACCCGAGGCTCGACCGAGCACCGCACGGGACGAACCCGCGCGCCCAGCCGAGCCCCCGCACGGGGCTCGCGATCGCTCTCGTAGCGATCGCTGGGATCGCTCGTAGCGATCCCTGGGCTGCTCGCAGCAGCCCCGCAGCGGGTCAGCGAACCCGCTGCTCGCATGGGGTCAGCCCCGTGCGCCTCTGCTACGGGAACTCCCGTAGCGCGCACGAGGCAGCTGCGGGTCACCCCGCAGCGATCCGCGATCGAGCTCACGGGCTCGATCGCCCCCGGCGTCCAGCCGGGGCTTCTTGCGACGCGGCAGTCCGAACCCTAGGGTTCGACCGCCACTTTCGATCCTCGCCGGGGATCTCGAATCCCCGTCCCCGAGGTTCGTCGTTTTCCCGGATCATGCGTTCATGTATGTATCACAATTAATCCACATAAAATCATAGAAGGGAGTATATGATTTTACCTTTTAATTCGTTGTGCGGAGAAACGAATCTAACTTGATGACCTTACGATCTTCCCACGTATTCCTTGCACTAGCTTGAACGTCGGGTGGGCGACGATCCTCCAAGCTTATGGATCCTCTTCAACTCTCTAGAACTATCAAGTATTGATATTCTTGTCTTATGAAAAAGTGAAGACCATGTAGTGCTTTTATAGGCTACGTAGGGGATCTAAAGGAGGTGGAATATTGGGCTTCCAATATTAATGATTAAATTGAGCCCAAGCCCAAATCTATTAATCTCCCATTAATATTAATTAATTTATTTTCCACTATATAAATTAATTGCACTCTCAATATTAAACCATATTATATCAAATAATATATCTCCGGTAGTATTATTTATTCCGTGTATTTAAGATTTAAATATCCATGAATAAAATTAATTTATTGCTAATTAATTTATTCATCTCTTGAATCCGAGACTAGTACCATTCAACCTTAATTATTGTGCGGAACGAATCCACTCATGAGGTTTACACAATAATTCCTTTTGAACTCATCTCGGGGATATTATCAACCCTTCCGGGATACACTGTCCGGTCAATCATTCACGGCATGCCATATATAAAATATAGTGACCCAACTTAACCGGTAATTAACCCAATAATTAAATCGGTTAATTCCTTTGGTAAATCAAAGTCACTTATATTTAATATACACACCCGCAACAATATCGGGGATTAAGAATATAATACACTGAGACTCGAATCGATTATCGCCGGCAATCCTAATCGATGAATCTCAACGATCCGCTCAATACACCAAGTGTACAAGTGTGATAAAATAATTAAGACAAATTATTTTCTCTCTCACACAACGACTATACCGATGGATTGGTCCGGGTCCATCTAGGTCGTGAGCCACTATTTGATTAAATACGAGTAACCGATAGTATGATCTTCTGTGTGGGGCCCGACACACCATACTAACTACAACGTATAAAATCCAGGACTATGATTTGCATATATTTAATTAATAATAATTAAAAGCAAACAATTGTTTATTTAATAGATTAAATGTTATGATCGGGAGTTTATCGTTACTTAAATCTAGACATTAAGTACACAACTCCAAAAAATTCTCCTCCAATGACTCATCTATACGAACTTTGAAAGTCCATAAGAGTCACCAAGAGAACAGTAATGGAGACCATGAGAATGTTTCCATTCCCTCTCCCACTTAGCTTTTTACAACAAGGGATACGCTATCTAGTGCATAAAGTAAACTCATATAGCTTGCATACAAGTAATAAAACACATAGTATCACATAGTCAAAATAATGCTAGAAAATTATTTTCCGACTATCATGGCTTTATTCCATCTCCGTACGCATCATCTAGTCTTCAGTCTTCGTTCTTGAATGCTCCATGTGACGAGAATATGAATCCCAATATTTAAATCTATTTATTTTTAATAAATCCAAAAGATACTTAATTCGAAAATTAAGTCAATCGAATAAATCAAAAATAAAATTAAATATTATTAATATTTTTATTTATTTATTTTCCTGTCTAATTCTATTAAATCTCTAGAATCCTATCCAAGTCAAACTTGGAATATTCTAGAAGACTTCTATAATAGAATAAGGAAATAAAATAAATTAGAACTCTTCTACTTTCCATATTAATTAATTTCCATGTCTATGAAAATTCCCATAAAATAGGAATAATCAATTAGGAAATAAATTAATTCTAAATTAATTATTTTCCTTTATAATTCTATTAAATCTCTAGAATCCTATCCAAGTAATACATGGAATATTCTACAAGACTTCTATAATAGAATAAGGAAATAAATTAATTCCAATTAATTCTTTTCCTATTCCATGAGAGTTCCCACACATAGGAATACTCAAAATAGGAAAACCGAATCAATTAGGAAAGTGAATCTTAGTAGGAGTAGCATGGGTTGGGAGACCCCACGCCACCCCCACCTTCGATCGACCGGCCACCGAGGAGGAGCACCGCCGCCCAGCCACGTCGGCGAGCCACCGGACCGGCGGCAGCCCGCGGCTAGGGTGATCGAGCCCCCTCCCCTCGCCTTCGATCGATCTCGGGATCGATCATGGGGATGATCGATCCCCGGTCCTTCGTCCTCTTCGTCTTCTTCGTCACACGTGTTCTCCGGCGGTCGTTCCAATCATCGAACCAACGTAAAATAATTACAAAAAATTAAATTACAATTCCGGTATCGATTCTATACATGAAATCGACCGTATACAATTTCCGGAAAACATAGAACAATAATAATAAATCTAAATTCGGTCAACCCCCAAATTTTTACTATTACAAGCATTCATCCACACAAAACGAATCTCGACATGTCCGAGAGTTTAATAAACGAATAATTTTGATAAGATAATTAACAAATTATTAAACCATGATAGTCGGAATCCCTGTAAGGTAGAACGATAATTGAACACATACATGAACACGAAACCAACGCTCTGATACCAATTGTTGGAAATCGATATCCCGGGCTATTAAAATTTGCGGAAATAATAACCCGACCGAAATCCACGATCGCCGGAGACCCAACCGCGAACCCCACGTGACCCGAGGCCCGACCGAGCACCGCCACGGGCGAACCCGCAGCACCCAGCCGAGCCCCCACGAGGGCTCGCGATCGTCACGCGGACGATCGCTAGGATGCCTCACGGCATCCCCGGGGCTGCTCGTAGCAGCAACGCAGCGAGTCGATGACTCGCTGCCCAGCAAGGGGTGATCCCCTCGCACGACCGCTGTGGGTAGCCCCGCAACTCATGCGAGCCCGCTGCGGGTAACCCCGCAGCTCACCCGCGATCGAAGCCTAGGGTTCGATCGCCCCCTCGGCTCCAGCCGAGGGCTCTTCGCCTCGATCCCACCGGGGATCTCTAGACCGCCGGCGGTCCGGTGGTCTTTGACCACCACCGTCCGGTCTATCCCCGTCCCCGGTCTCGTCGTTTCCCGGATCGTTTGTTCATGTATGTATCACAATTAATTCACATAAAATCATAAAAGGGAGTTTATGATTTAACCTTTGATTCGTTGTGCGGAGAAACGAAATCAATTGAAGACCTTTGAATCTTCCTACGTATTCCTTGCACCTCGCTCGAACGTCGTGTGGGCGACGATCCTTCGAACTTTATGGATCTACTTCACGAACTCTCTAGATTATCAAGTATGATAATCTTATGATGTGATGTAGGTTTTGAATTGTGAAGACCATGTAGTGCTTTTATAGGCTACGTAGGGGATCTAAAGGAGGTGGAATATTGGGCTTCCAATATTAATTATTAAATTGATCCCAAGCCCAAATCTATTAATCACATTAATATTAATTAATTTATTTTCTACTATATAAATTAATTGCACTCCCAATATTAAACCATATTATATCAAATAATATTTCTCCGGTAGTATTATTTATTCCGTGTATTTAAGATTTAAATATCCCTGAATAAAATTTATTTATTGCAAAATAAATTTATTCATCTCTTATATCCGAGAATAGTACCATTCAACTTTAATTATTATGCGGAACAAATCCACTCATGAGGTTTACATAATAATTCCTTATGAACTCATCTCGGGGATATTATCAACCCTTGCGGGATACACTTTCCCGTCAAGTATTCACGGCATGTCACATATAAAATATAGTGACCCAACTTAACCGGTAATTGACCCAATAATTAAACCGGTCAATTCCTTTGGAAAATCAAAGTCACTTATATTAAATATACACACCCGCAGTAATATCGGGGATTAAGAATAAAATACTCTGAGATTTAAATCAATTATCAAAGACAATCCTAATCGATGAATCTCAAGCGATCCGCCCAATACACCAAGTGTACAAGTATGATAAAATAATTAAGAAAATTTATTTTCTCTCTCATACAACGACTATACCGATGGATTGGTCCTTGTCCATCTAGGTCGTGAGCAACTGTTCGATTATATACGAGTAACCGATAGTATGATCTTTCGTGTGACGTCGCACACCATACTAACTACAACGTATATAATTTAGGACTATAAGTTGCATATATTTAATTATAAATAATTATACGCAAATAATTGTTTATTTAATTAAATAGATTAATGGCAATGGATCGGGAGTTCATATCACTTAAATCTGGACATTAAGTATACAACTCCAACACAACCTTGGCAGAATAATTTTTGAAGATTTATACAAGATAGCCAGAATCTCCGATGAGGCGATCAAGCGTAAACTTGACTTGCCAAAACGAAAAAGATTCCGTCTTACGCATCCTTGCCTGATTTATGGCATGCTCCATGATCAAGGATTTATTCCAATGACTGCTCTTGAGAAATCAATGAAGAAGAATGGAGCTGTTAAAATCACGAGTACTTATCTGAGTCCAAAGCATCGTGTCATTGATCTTCCTTGGACGTCGTTAGCTATTCGTGCTGATGTCCCAGAACCTGTCACTCCACCTCCTTCACCACAAAAACTTCCGAAAAAACGTAAGTCTGTTGTGATGAGTGAATCATCAAAAGGGAAGCGTCAGAAGACTGCAGCTGTCAATGTTGAAGAGGAGCCAGTGACTGAGAAAAAGAAAAAGTCGCCAACTACTGTGCCTCGTGGTTTCGGTCCGTCATCAGGGTTACCACCCCACAAAAATCCTTTCCATCCGATTCATGGCCACCAAACTGTTGTTCCTTCAGCTGCTGTTCAAAAGTTCATGGCCTCTGTCCAAAAAGTTGAGAAGCGTCAAGATGAGCATTGTTGGAGTGGTATACTTAATGTCTAGATTTGAGTATTCTGAACTCCTTGTGCACTTTCATTTATCTATTAATAATGAACATTCATTAGCTTTTAATTATTGTTAATTAAATATATGCAAATAATAGTCCTAGATTATATACGTTGTAGTTAGTATGGTGTGCGACGTCACACGGAAGATCATACTATCGGTTACTCGTATTTAATCGAACAGTTGCTCACGACCTAGATGGACACGGACCAATCCATCGGTATAGTCGTTGTGTGAGAGAGAAAATAATTTGTCTTAATTATTTTATCACACTTGTACACTTGGTGTATTGGGCGGATCGCTTGAGATTTATCAATTAGGATTGCTCTTGATAATTGATTTAAACCTCAGTGTATTTTATTCTTAATCCCCGATACAATTGCGGGTGTGTATATTTAATATAAGTGACTTTGATTTTCCAAAGGAATTGACCGATTTAATTATTGGGTCAATTACCGGTAAAGTTGAGTCACTATATTTTGTATATGACATGCCGTGAATTCTTGACGGGAAAGTGTATCCCGTAAGAGTTGATAATATCCCCGAGTTGATAAACCTCGCGAGTGGATTTGTTCCCGCATAATAATAAAGTTGAGTGGTACTATTCTCGGATATAAGAGATGAATAAATTTATTAAGCAATAAATAAATTTTATTCATGGATATTTAAATCTTAAATACACGGAATAAATAATACTACCGGAGAAATATTATTTGATATAATATGGTTTAATAATGGGAGTGCAATTAATTTATATAGTGGAAAATAAATTAATTAATATTGATAAGGATTAATAGATTTGGGCTTGGGCTCAATTTAATCATTAATATTGGAAGCCCAATACTCCACCTCCTTTAGATCCCCTACGTAGCCTATAAAAGAACGACATGGTCTTCACTTTTTCATAAGACGAGATTATCACACTTGATAATCTAGAGAGTTCGTGAAGGAGATCCATAGAGTTCGGAGGATCGTCGCCCACCCGACGTTCGAACGAGTGCAAGGAATACGTGGGAAGATCGTAAGGTCATCGATTGATTTCGTTTCTCCGTACAACGAATCAAAGGTATAAAATCTAAACACCCTTGATTTTATTTGATTTGATTTATCGAGAATACCGTAGAACAAAGATCCGAGGATCGAACCCCGGATGAAGGTCGAGCCGGGCGGTGGTGGTCGGACCACCGGCGGCTCGAAGATCCCTCATGGGGATCGAGTGCGCGGATCCTCGGCTGGACGCCGAGGATCGATCGAGCCCTACGGGGCCGATCGCTGGAAGCTGCGGGGTTACCCGCAGCGACTCGTAGCGAGCTGCGGGGTTACCCGCAGCGGGTCGCTGGGGACGAGCCCCAGCCGTGCGAAGCAACGGATCACGAGTCCGCTGCGGGGATGCCTCGAGGCATCCCGTGCGATCGCTGGGAGCGATCGCGGGTTCCCGCGGGGGTGCGGCTGGGCGCGCACGCGTCTCCGGGCGCGTTGTGCGTTCGGTCGAGCCCCGGTCCGCGTGGGCTCGTGATTTCTCCGGCAATCGAGGTTTTTGATCGGGTTATTATTTTCCGCAAATTTTAATAGCCCGGGATATCAAATTCTAACAAGCATGTTGTGGCGTACAACAAAATGATTGACGCACAGATTGAATCAAAGGAGGCGTTCAAGGAACTTCAACTTAAGATCCAACAAGGGGGAGGATTGGGTGAAGGAATCACTGTTGTCTCCCAAAGTGGAAGTTTGAGAGATACCTTTATCTATTCTCTCTTCAAGGATGCAATCAAGGAAGCTCACTCGGATCTGGCCAAGAAAAACTTTGAAAGTGAAGACAAGGATGAGGATGATGGTGAGAAGACTGATGATGATATCTTTGATGGAGTGATAGAAGCTGCTCGCAAAGGGAAAGCCAAAGTTGGCGAAACTTCAAATCCAGAGGTGTCGCGAGCGATGCCGTCTGATGGTATTAGGGATGAGGATGATGATAATGTTGAACCTTACAAGATTTTTGATGATGAGGATGATGAAGCTGAGTTTGAAGAAAAAGAAGACTCCAGTGAAGACGATGGTTTCCAGTATGATGATGATGAAGATGTGATCGAGAGTCCAGGTTGTGAACCAACTCCCACAGACGACGACCCGAAGTGATTTAATTCTCTATTTTTTTGTTTAACTATTGAACTCTTTATGTTTTCGTTTTTCATGTCTTTGGATGCACGCATAAAACTCTAAACTCTCATGCATGCATGATTTTCATATCGGTTCTATCGTACTCTTGATCTTTGGTTTTGATATTTTATCTAAGTTTTTATGGTTTTTCATTGATTGTGGTATCGTTGTTTTTCCAACTTTTACTTAGTTATTTTTGCTCGTTTATCTGTTTGAGGGGGAGATTGTTGTATCTCCTTTCTACTTTTTTTTTTTTTTAAGTTGTGCCAAAAAGGGGGAGATTATAAATGTTGTTTTTGGCGACAACATATTTCGTGTTTTGTTTGTTGTTTTTGATTTCAGGATTGAAGGTTAAGATCCTATTGCTAATAGCTGGAGTCGCCAATTTTGAAGACATGCATCAAAACCGGCGAACGGCGACTGGAGTCGCTGGTTTTTGATCTTGCATCAAAACCAGCGACTGGCGACTCCATGCCTCAAAACCGGCGACTGGCGACTGCCCCAGATCCAGCGACTGGCGAATGCACCAGATCCGGCGACTGGCGACTCGTGCCCATGAATTGGCGACTGGCGACTCGTGTCCATGGAACCGGCGACAGGGGACTCATGTCCTTGAATCCGGCGAACGACAACTATGAGTTCGGCGTTTTTGTATTTCAACCTCAATGATATCAACGACCATGAAGACGATGAAAATCGGAAGCTTCAACACTTTCACAAGAAATTGAAGATGAAGATTTGAGATCGATGGAGTCAAGAATTCAGATTGAAGTATGAAATTGAATTTGAAGAAATTGAAGATTCAAGATTCGAAGAATCAAGAATCAAAGATTCAAGATTCCAAGATTCAAGAATCCAAGTACCAGAATTGATTTCATCCATGGAGAAGTGACATCAGCCAAGCATGTGACGAATGAGAATGTTCCACGTCATCACCTCACATGTGCGGGCTGCCTATATATACCCATGGATTTCCGTTTCATCATTTGACGATTTTGAGAGAACGAAATCTGATTTTTAGAATCGTAACCGATAGCTTTGAGCTTCGAGTCTGTGTAGTGTGTTTGCGTTGTACGCCAAGATTAGATTTAGGAGATTTAACTCTAGGTGCACTAGTGCTAGTTTACTAGTAAGTGGGAGTGTTGCGACACTCGGGAAACTTCTTGTAATCACTTTGCCTACCATACTCCTTGTAATAGTTTCGTTTTGTTTTCAATGAAATGAAATATATTACATAAACTTTATCTTCACTTTGTGAGATTGATCGACTGAAGCTGCTGTCGTTCGAGTTTAAGACCAATTTCACGAAAAATTGGTATCCTACGCTGAAGACGTAATTTCACTTTAGATAGATGAATTCTACACCTAAAAGGTAAAAACCTTTATTGGAATTCTGAGCTAAAACTAACAAGAATTTTATTTATGAATGAGGCTTGGGATAAGTACTATGTTCTTTTTGTTGGAGTTGTGTACTTAATGTCTAGATTTAAGTATCGGTAAACTCCCGGTCATAGCATTTAACCTATTTAATTAATAAACAATTATTTGCATTTAATTATTATTAATTAATTATGCAAAATTATAGTCCTGGATTTTATACGTTGTAGTTAGTATGGTGTTGCATGGGCACACAGAAGATCATACTATCGGTTAATCGTATATAATCAAATGGTTGCTCACGACCTAGATGGACATGGACCAATCCATCGGTATAGTCGTTGTGTGAGAGAGAAAATAATTTATCTTAATTATTTTATCACACTTGTACACTTGGTGTATTGGGCGGATCGCTTGAGATTTATTGATTAGGATTGCCTTGGATAATCAATTTAAATCTCAGAGTATTTTATTCTTAATCCCCGATACTATTGCGGGTGTATATATTTAATATTAGAGACTTTGATTTTCCAAAGGAATTAACCGATTTAATTATTGGGTTAATTACCGGTTAAGTTGGGTCGCTATATTTTATATATGACATGCCGTGAATACTTGACGGGAAAGTGTATCCCGGAAGAGTTGATAATATCCCCGAGATGAGTTCATAAGGAATTATTGTGTAAACCTCATGAGTGGATTTGTTCCGCACAATAATTAAGGCTGAATGGTACTAGTCTCGGATACAAGAGATGAATATAATTTATTGAGTAATAAATAAATTTATTCATGGATATTTAAATCTTAAATACACGGAATAAATAATACTACCGGAGAAATATTATTTGATATAATATGGTTTAATATTGGGAGTGCAATTAATTTATATAGTGGAAAATAAATTAATTAATATTGATAAGGATTAATGGACTTGAGCATTGGGCTCAATTTAATCTTCAATATTAGAAGCCCAATATTCCACCTCCTTATGATCCCCTACGTAGCCTATAAAAGCACTACATGGCCTTCATAATTCATAATATCATAAGACAAGAATATCAATAGTTGATAGTTCTAGAGAGTTGAAGAAGATCCATAGGAGTTCGATAGATCGTCGCCCACACGACGTTCGAACGAGGTGCAAGGAATACGTAGGAAGATCGCAAGGTCATCAACGTTTAATTCGTTTCTCCGCACAACGAATTGAGGTAACATAATCTAAAACCCCCTCTTTGATTATGTGTTCGTTAATCGTGATATATACATGAACAAGACGATCCGGGAAAACATCGAGACCTAGATACGGGGATCGTTCGATCCCCGTGGGGATCGAAAGAGGGGCGGTCGAACCCTAGGGTTTCGACCGCCCGTACCGCGGCAAGGGGAAGCCCCGGCTGGACGCCGGGGCACGCGATCGACCAAGGGTCGATCGCTGGGAGGTCGCCGTGGGCTGGAGCCACGGCGGATGACCTTCCGGTCCTCCCTGCCGGCGGCGTGCGCGCGGGAAAGCTCCGGCCGAAGCCGGAGCGCGCGATCGACCGAAGTCGATCGCGGAGGGCAGTCGCGGGCTGGTGCCGCGACTGGAGGCCCTCCACCCCGTAGGGTGGTGGCGGTGAGTCGCCGGACTCACCGCCGGCGGGTGCTGGCGGAACAGCCCCGCGGGGATGCGCCAATCATCCCCGGCGATCACCATGCACGGTGATCGCGAGCCCCGGCGTGGGCATGGCTAGGGTTTAGCCGCGGGTTCGCCCGTGGCGACGGCTCGGTCATGCTCTAGCTCGTTCGGTGTTCGCGATCGGTTTCCGGCGATAGGGTTTTGGTCGGGTTATCGATTCCGCTTAATTTTGATAGCTCGGGACATCGAATCCCAGCAATTGGTATCAGAGCGTTTTGGTTTCGTGTTCATGTATATGTTCGATTATTGTTCTACCTTGCAGGGATTTCCGGCTATCATGGTTGGATTTAATTATTGTGTTAATTAATTATCATGATTATTCATTTATTAAACTCTCGGACATGTCGAGATTCGTTTTGTGTGGTTGAATGTTTGTAATAGTAAAAATTCGGGGGTTGACCGAATTTAGGATTTATTATTACGTTCTATGTTTTCCGGAAAATGTATAGGGTCGATTTCATGTATAGAATCGATACCGGATAGTATAATTTAAATTCTTGTAATTTATTTACGTTGGATCGATGCCGAGACGACCGCCGGAGAACGCGTGTGACGAAGAGGACGAAGAGGACGAAATACCGGGGATCGATCAAATCCCTTGATCGACCCCAATCGATCGACCCAAGGAAGGGGCCGATCGCCCTCGGCTATGGCTGCCGCCGGCGACGGTGGCGGCTGGTGGCTGGGATGGGCGGCGGTGCTCCTCCGGTGGTGGCCGGTCGAAGGTGGGGGTGGCGTGGGGTCTCCCGATCTCATGCTACTCCTACCAAGATACTACTTTCCTAAATTAATTCGGTTTTCCTATTTGAGTTTTCCTATTTTTGGGAATTCTCATGGATTAGGAAAAGAATTAATTGGAATTTATTTTATTACCTTATTCTATTATGGAAGTCTTCTAGAGTATTCCGAGTTCTACTTGGAATAGGATCCTAGAGATTTAATAGAATTGGAAAGGAATAAAAGTTAATTTAGGATTGATTTATTTCCTAATTGATTATTCCTATTTTATGGGAATTTTCATAGTAATGGAAATTAATTAATCTTGGAAAGTAGAAGAGTCCTAATTTATTTTATTTCCTTATTCTATTATAGAAGTCTTCTAGAATATTCCAAGTTTTACTTGGATAGATTATTCTAGAGATTTAATAGAATTAGATAGAAAAGTAAATAAATAAAAAATATTAATAATATTTAATTTTATTTTTGATTTATTCGATTGACTTAATTTTCGAATTAAGTATCTTTTGGATTTATTAAAAATAAATAGATTTAAATATTGGGATTAATATTCTCGTCACATGGAGCATTCAAGAACGAAGACTGAAGACTAGAAGATGCATATGAAGAAGGAGTAAAGCCATGATAGTCGGGAAAATAATTTTCTAGCATTATTTGACTATGTGATATGTGCTTTATTACTTGCATGCATGCTTATGTGTTTAATTATGCATTAGATAGCGTATCCCTTTGTTATAAAAAGCTAAGTGGGAGAGGGGATGGAAACATTCCCGTGGTCTCCATTACTGTTCTCTTGGTGACATTTGTGAGCTTTCGAAGTTCATATAGATATGTCATTGGAGGAGAATTCTTGTAATTCCTTTTACAAGAAACATTGATCAAGTTTATCAAACAATGCCTAATTTGTCTTTCTGAAACTGACTTCAAGTCGACTCATTCTCACCCCGGGGAGTGGAATGGAGCCAAAGCCACTTGGTCATGTGGATGACACAAATTAGAGACCTTCGTACCATTCTTTGATAGATGGATCGATTGTCTGCTCGGCTCCCTCATTTATGAGAGATAGGGTCGTTCGCATGGTGAATCACTGGTTAGAAACTTCGAGTTTCACTTATGATTCTCCGCGTCTTGATCTACGAAAATCGAATGGATCTTGTAACTGGGAGTCAATTATAAAAGTCTCTTAGTGTATTAAACGTCCACACCACGTGGCTTGCTATACTGACGGATTTTGGATTAATTGATGTAGACAGTTGTAAGTAATTGTGAAGAGTTGTGAAATTATCGTAAACGTCCACACAAATGTGGCTTGCGGTGACGTAGCAATTCCAAACGATTCACCTTAGTACTGAGTAATGGTTTACACTTAGGTACGCTTTATAGTATTCTTCCCAACGAAATAACGCTGTAATGATGTATGACCGAAGTAAATCTAATTGCTAAATCATTTGGATAGGTAAACGTCCACACTAACGTGGGTTGCCATATCTGATGGGATTTTAGATGTAATTAGTAATTTAGTGATATTATTTGAGGTAGATAATATCGGACATTAAATTGATTGTTTATTTATATGTGCTTATAGGTTTGGAGAATAGCTATGAATCCACTTTCTGTGATACTCAAGGAGCATAAGCTCACTGGTCCCAATTACATTGATTGGAAAAGAAATTTAGACATTGTACTAACTTCTGAGGAGTACAAGTTTGTACTCCATGAAGTGTGCCCTGCCGAGCCCACGGCTGCCTCAACTGATGAGGAAAAACTGGCATATCGGAAGTGGAAAAAGGCTGATGAAATGGCTAGGTGTTATATTTTGGCTTCCATGTCAAATGTACTCCAAAACCCAACATGAGCCGATGGACACTGCCTATGATATGATGTTTAACCTCAAGGAGATGTTTGGGGAGCAAGATCGTGCGGCTAGGCAAGAAGCCATGAGAGTCCTCATGTCGACTACTCAGTCTGAGGGAACGCCCGTTGGGGAGCACATTCTTAAGATGATGAGTTTGTTGAATGAACTTGAGGTCCTAGGAGCTTCATTGATGCTGAGACGCAAGTCGACATCATACTCCAGTCTCTGACCCCTAGTTTTGAGCAGTTTCGTATGAGTTATAATATGGGTAAACTATCTTATACTCTTGCGCAACTCCTGACTGAACTGAAGGCGGCAGAGGGGATCTACAAGAAGGGCAAGTCTCAAGCGCTTGTAGCTACCAAGTCCAAGGGCTCGAGGCCTGTTGGAGGTAGGGGCAAGAAAAGGAAGCAAGCCTGGAAACCCAGTGGTGCCAAGAGGAATGGACCACGAGTGGGGGCTGCAAAGCCAAGAGGCAAGTGCTTCCGATGCAACAAGTCTGGACACTGGAAGTCTGAATGTCCTCTCAAAGGTACGAATCTTTCTTTAGTCGTAAAAACATAGTCAGCGGTATTATCTACCAGAATTCTGGTGTGTAGATATGGAACCACTGACGGTATGTGCATTCTTGAATGCAGGGGTTCCAGAAAACCCGACGACTTAGAGAAGAAGAGTTCGAGTCTACATGGGCAAAGCTGTTGGGGTAGCAGCGGTTGCAGTGGAAGACATTTATCTACTTTCATTAGTTTTAGGATTTCATTTCAAGTTATTGCTTTATGTACCCCTTATTTTGAAAAGAACTTTTGTTCTGGATTTTCTTTATTAATGAATGGATATTTATTTCTTTAATCATTCAGTGATTTAGATAAGAAATAATGGTGTTATCTATTCTGGTACATTAGATAGCAATATATGAATGATGAATCCTTAGTCTACCACGATGCAACAATCCGTTGTATAACTTGTTTTACTTATTAGATGTATTTCTTTATTAATCATTATACTTGTGAATTCTTATACTTAGTAGTATTTATTCAAATAAAGATTCAAAAGGTCGAAATTGATTTAATCAATTATAGTTGAGGGAATGGACCTTCCGACCTTCTCTCTCTACTTTCTCTCTCTAGAAGAATTATGATCTTCAAGTTATATGAGAATAGAGAAGACCATGTAGTGCTTTTATAGGCTACGTAGGGGATCTAAAGGAGGTGGAATATTGGGCTTCCAATATTAATGATTAAATTGAGCCCAAGCCCAAATCTATTAATCCCATTAATATTAATTAATTTATTTTTCACTATATAAATTAATTGCACTCCCAATATTAAACCATATTATATCCAATAATATTTCTCCGGTAGTATTTATTTATTCCGTGTATTTAATATTTAAATATCCATGAATAAAATTTATTTATTGCTTAATAAATTTATTCATCTCTTTTATCCGAGACTAGTACCACTCAACCTTATTTATTATGCGGGAACAAATCCACTAGCGAGGTTTACATAATAAATCCTTATGAGCTCATCTCGGGGATATTATCAACCCTTCCGGGATACACTGTCCCGTCAAGAATTCACGGCATGCCATATATAAAATATAGTGACCCAACATAACCGGTAATTGACCCAATAATTAAACCGGTCAATTCCTTTGGAAAATCAAAGTCACTTATATTAAATATACACACCCGCAATTGTATCGGGGATTAAGAATAAAATACACTGAGTCTTAAATCAATTATCACAGAGCAATCCTAATTGATAAGTCTCAATCGATCCGCTCAATACACCAAGTGTACAAGTGTGATAAAATAATCAAGACAAATTATTTTCTCTCTCACACAACGACTATACCGATGGATTGGTCCGTGTCCATCTAGGTCGTGAGCAACTATTCGATTAAATACGAGTAACCGATAGTATGATCTTCTGTGTGGGCCCGCACACCATACTAACTACAACGTATATAATCCAGGACTATAATTTGCATATATTTAATTAACAATAATTAAAAGCAAATGAATGTTCATTATTAATAGGTAAATGAAAGTGCACAAGGAGTATATTACTCCAACACGGTCGACCCCACGGACGACTCAACGAGGCTCGAGACGAGACTCCAGTGGGAGAAGTTCGTCTCTTGACCCTCGAGCGAGTCGGTGGTGGATCGAGACCGAGACGAGCAACGAGATGAAGTTCCAAGAGACGTGCATTCAAGATTTTAAGGCCATAATAATCGGGCCACGTTAATTGCTTTTTGTGTGATTTACGTGTTTTATTATGCTTATTATTTTATGCATGATTATCCCTAAATCGTAAAATACTAAGTGGGAGAGGGATTGGAAACAATCCCGCGGTCTCCATTCTCTGTTTTGATAGTGATGTGTGTCACTTACGAGTTGGCTTTAGTGTCATCCTCCCTATCGGATAAAGTCGACACACGGATATCATTGGATCAAAATTCGAATTCAATTCCATTTATAGAATTGAACACTTAAGTTTTTCAAAGCAATGTCTAATCTGTCTTTCAAAGACTAATTTCAACACGACTCATTCTCACCCCGGGGAGTGGAATGGAGCCAAAGCGCTTGGTTATGTCGATGACACAAATTAAATACTTTCGAGTCATTTGATGACTAGAACGATTGTCTGGTTGGCTCCCTCACTTTGTGAGAGATAGGGCTCAATTGCATGATTGATCGCTGGTTAGAAACTTCGAGTTTCACTTACGAGATATCAAGCTTTGATTAATATAAATTGTGAAATTTAATAAATGTAAGAGTCAATTAACAAAGTTGTTTGTTTTAGTAAACGTCCACACTATCGTGGCTTGCTAAATGGAAACGGTACTTTGGGTTAATTGAGACTCTATGACATTTAGATAAATGGAATTCAATTAACAAAGTTGTTTGTTTAGTAAACGTCCACACTATCGTGGCTTACTAGATGGAAACGGAACTTTGGGATAATTGAGGCTCGACAGTTATAGGAAATCGTAAAGGGACCGCATGTCAACGTAAACGTCCACACTAACGTGGCTTACGGTGGATATGTAGTTCCCGAGCGGTTGACTTGGTACTGAGAAATGGTATACACTTAGGTACGCTTTACAGTATCCTCCCCATCGGAGTCACTGCTGTAATGATGTACGACCGAAGTAAAAGTCCAGTTATAAAATCGTTTGGACTAGTATACGTCCACATGAACGTGGCATGCTAGTCTGATGGGATTTTAGGATTGATTGGTAAATTTAATGATATTAATTAAGGGAGTTAATATCGAATTAAATTTGACGGTTTGATATGTCTCTTTTATAGATATGACACTCAACCCGCTGTCTATACTAAAAGAAAACAAACTCACTGGTCCAAATTATGATGATTGGAAGCGAAACTTGGACATTGTCCAGAATGTTAAACCTTCTACTCCGACTGAAGTCTTAACTGATGAGGACATTAAAGATGAACTCAAGAAGATGTTAAGACATAGTGCGGAAGCCAGACAAGAGGTGATTAACATACTCAAGAAATTTGGTCCTCTTGAGGAATCACTTAAAAACGATTCCAAAAGAATGGAATTTGTGAGTGAGTTAAGAAAATCACAAGTACTTGTGGCTGTGAAGTCAACTTTTCCTAGGCCTCAGGGCGGCAAAAGGAAGAGGAGGCAAGGACGGAAACCCAGTGGACCCAGAAATGGTGGACCACAGATTGGAGTGAACCAGCCTAAGGGCAAGTGTTTCCGTTGCAAGCAGTCTGGACATTGGAAGTCTAATTGTCCTCTCAGACAAGGAGGTATGAACTTTTCCTTAGTCACTGAAACATGTTTAGCGGTGTTATCCACCGGTACCTGGTGTGTGGATACGGGAGCCACTGATCATGTCTGCAATTCTTTGCAGGGGTTCCAGGAAACCCGACGGCTTAGAGAGGGAGAGATCACCATCTACATGGGCAACGCTACGAAAGTGGCGGCAGTTGCAGTGGGAGATGTTTATTTATCTTTTAATAATAAAGTTTTGGTATTGAATAATTGTCTTTATGTACCAAATTTTAGAAAGAACCCTGTTTCGGTTTCTAAGTTGGTTTTGAATGGATATTCAGTTTCTTTTGATAATTCTTTTATTGTCAAGAAAAATTGAGATTATATCTGTTCTGGTACATTGATAGGAAACTTATTTATACTGAATCCAAATTATTCCACGATGCAACGAGTTGAGTCGTTTAACACATCTAGTACCAATAAGAGAAAGGAGCCTTCTAAAATGAATCAAAAGTACTTATGGCATCTTAGGCTAGGTCATATTAACTTGAGCAGGATTCAAAGATTGATAACTGATGGAATACTCAGTGATGTGAAAGATGAGGACTTTCCAATCTGCGAATCATGCTTGGAAGGAAAAATGACCAAGCGACCCTTTAGTGATAAAGGGTATAGATCCAAGGAAGTACTGGAATTGATTCACTCTGATTTGTGCGGGCCTTTATCTGTCCAAGCGAGATGAAGTTATGAATATTTCGTAACTTTCACTGATGATTACTCAAGGTATGGTTTTATATACCTGATGCGCCGCAAGAGCGGGTGCTTTGACAAGTTCAAGGAGTACAAAGCTCTTGTGGGGAACCTTCATGGTAAAACCATAAAGACTCTACGATATGATCGTGGAGGAGAGTACCTCTCGGGATAGTTTAAGGCGTACTTATTAGAGAATGGGATTGACTCCCAGATGACTGCACCATACACGGCCCAGCAGAATGGTGTAGCAGAAAGAAGGAATAGGACTCTTATGGAAATGGTAAGATCTATGATGAGTTACTCAGACTTACCAGTTTCGTTCTAGGGATATGCCTTGGAAACAGCGGCGTATATCCTGAACTTAGTTCCTTCTAAATCAGTACCTAAAATGCCCTCGGAATTGTGGACCGGGCGTAAGCCAAACTTGAAACACATTTGGATCTGGGGTTGTCCAGCACATGTGTAGAAGCACGGGGCTGATAAGTTGGAGTCACGTTCAGATATTCGGTTGTTTATAGGATATCCTAGAGGAACGAAAGGTGGTCTATTTTATAGTCCTAAGGACCAGAAGATCGTTGTTAGCACCAACGCTCGGTTCATGGAAGAGGATTATATAATGGACCATAAGCCCAAGAGTGAGATAATACTTAACGAACTGAGAGGGGAGGATCAAAGTTTAGATCCAACCCAACCGGATGATACGCCACCACAGTTTGCACCTGTTGTTACTGAGGTTATACCGGAGCGTCGTCGTAGTGGGAGGGTTGTTCGACAACCCAACAGGTTCATGTTTATAGGTGAGTCTTCGGACTTGTTACCTGGAGAACATGAAGCCGATCCCTGGACCTACGACGAGGCGGTTAAAGATCAAGATGTTCAGTCTTGGCAAAAGGCGATGAAATCTGAGATTGAATCAATGGATTCAAATCAGGTCTGGGATCTTGTAGCACCGCCAAAAGGTGTAAAAGCCATTGGTTGCAAGTGGGTGTACAAGAGGAAAAGAGGGTCTGACGGGAAGGTGGAAACCTTCAAGGCTAGGCTTGTTGCGAAAGGGTATACTCAGAAAGAAGGGATCGATTATGAGGAAACCTTTTCGCCGGTAGCCATTCTAAATTCGATTCGGATTCTTTTGTCTATAGCATCTCATATGGATTATGAGGTGTGGCAAATGGACGTCAAGACAGCATTCTTGAATGGGAATCTTGACGAGACCATTTATATGAGACAGCCAGAGGGTTTCATCGAGAAGGGCCAAGAGCATCTAGTGTGTAAGCTAAAGCGATCCATTTATGGATTGAAGCAAGCTTATAGATCTTGGAACATGCGGTTTGATGAGGTTATCCAGTCTTATGGATTCATTCAAAGCATGGAAGATTCGTGTGTATACCGGAGAAGTGACGGAAACAGTGTGGCGTTTCTCGTGCTTTATGTAGACGACGTCCTTCTAATTGGCAACAATGTGAAGATGTTGTCGGACATAAAGGGATGGTTGTCCAAGCAATTCGATATGAAAGACTTAGGACAAGTTGGGCATGTTCTAGGGATCAAGGTTATACGGGATCGCCAGAAAAAAACATTGAGCTTGTCCCAGGCTTCATATATTGATACGATTCTAGCTCGTTTCAACATGCAGAATTCCAAGAGAGGTGCTCAACCTTTCTGCCATGGAATTCATCTATCTAAAGACATGTGTCCCAAAACACAGAAGGAGATAGATTACATGAAGACAGTTCCTTATGCTTCGGCAGTGGGAAGTCTAATGTATGCCATGTTGTGTACGAGACCTGATATCTGCTATGCCGTAGGCATGGTAGCTAGATATCATAGTAACCCTGGACAGGGTCACTGGACTGCTATAAAGAACATTCTTAAGTACCTGCGAAGGACTAGGAATTATGTTCTGAGTTACAAAGCATCCAAGTTGATCCCTGTGGGTTACACAGATTCGGATTTCCAATCTGATAAGGATCAGCGAAAGTCTACATCAGGCTATGTGTTCACATTGGGAGGTGGAGCAGTTTCATGGAAGAGTATTAAGCAGAAATGCATTTCGGACTCTACCATGGAAGCCGGATATGTAGCAGCCTCTGAGGCAGCTAAAGAATCGGTGTGGCTCCGGAACTTCCTTATGGACTTGGATGTGGTTCCTGATTTGCCTAGAGCTATCACAATTTATTGTGACAATAGCGGTGCAGTGGCAAATGCAAAGGAACCACGAGCCCACAATGCGAGTAAACACATAGATCGCAAGTACCACCTGATTAGAGACATCGTCAAGAGAGGCGATGCGGTTGTCACCAAGATTGCATCAGCGGATAACCTGGCAGGCCCCTTTACGAAGGCACTTCCAGCGGAAGCGTTCAAGAGACACGTGAAGGGGATGGGTATCGGATGTATGGGAGAGGGCAACTAGACTTTTAGTATAAGTGGGAGATTGATGGAGTTATATTCTAAATGTCTAGTTTAGTGACAATATGGAACTCCTTATCTGTGTTTTTATTATCTATTAATCAAACTGTCTGCATTTTGTCTATTATGTACTCTATGCTATAGTCCTAGATATATACGTTGTAGACAGTATGGCGTGAGGAGACACGCGGAAGATCATACTGTCGGTTACTCGTATACTATCGAACAGTAGCTCACGACTTAGATGGACAGGGACAATCCATCGGTACGTCGTAGTGTGACTGGTAAATAGTCGGTCTTGACTATTATGTTACACTCGTACACTTGGTGTATTGAGCAGGACCACGGGAGGGCGTTCGATTTATACTAATCGCAGTAATCGAACTAGACCTCAGATATTAGGGATATACGAATTCCTAATCCCTATATAATTATAGGTACGTGTGTCCAATTCTCGGTTCTTTAATATGCCAATGAGTGAGACTAATTGATTAGTCGAGATTCTCGGTAAATTGGGAATCGTAATTGTACGCACGACATGCTATAGATTATAGACAGGAAACCGTGTCCCGTTTATTGGGTGGATGATGTCCCCGAGATGAGCTCATAAAGTTTATCATGTAAACCCTGCAGGTGGATTTGTTCCACATGATAATAAGGATGAGTGGTACTAGTCTCGGATAATAAGAAACGAATTAATTTAATTATTAGTAATTAAAGTTAATTCGTGGACATTCGATATCTTAAACACGGGGAAAGTCGTATATGTAATTCGGCGGAAATATTATTGTTGATATAATATTACATTAATTTCGGGAATTCAATTATTATTATTTAGTGGAATTAATAATAATTAAAATTGTAATTAATTAAAGGATTTCTTTTAAGGACTCCTAGTTAATTAATTTGCAATTTAGCCCGGGATTTATTTACCTAAGAGGTCCCTAGTGTAGCTCTATTTAAACCCCCCCTTGCCCTCTGTTGAAAATCGATATCCCGGAATTAATAAATTTAAATAAATAAATTATCTAATTAATTTTTACCGAAATCCTTCGGAGATCGAATATCCGGAGTTGTCAAAATTGCGGAATCAACAACTCCAAACGAAATCCGTTCGCCGGAGAAAACACGAACACGCCACGTGGCCCGGGGCTCGACCGAATAGCCCGCCGTGGGATAACCCACAGCTTGCTGGAATTCGATATCCCGGGGTATCAAAAATTGCGGAACCGATAACCCCGACCGAAATCCCGTCGCCGGAAACCGATCACGAGCACCACGATATCCGGAGCTCAACCGGAGAGTCGCCGCGGGATGAACCCGCGGCCGAAACCCTAGTCGAGCCCCACCGTGGGCTCGCGATCGCGTGCGATCGCATGGGGCTGCTCCGGCAGCGCCGGGCGGCGGTGAGTTCGGCGACTTCACCGCCGTCGCCGCCGTGAGGAGGGGCGCCAGCCGAGGCACCAGCCCTCGGCAGCCCCGCGATCGACCTCACGGTCGATCGCTCGCCCCGGCTCCAGCCGGGGCTTCCCTCTCGCGCACGCCGCGATCGAACCCTAGGTTCGATCGCACCCCTCGGCTCCCAGCCGAGGGTCCTTCGAACGTTCGCCGGGGATCTCGAATCCCCGTCCCCGAAGTTCGTCGTTTTCCCGGATCTTGTGTTCATGTATATGTCACAATTTAATTCACATAAATCCATCGGTATAGTCGTTGTGTGAGAGAGAAAATAATTTGTCTTAATTATTTTATCACACTTGTACACTTGGTGTATTGAGCGGATCGTTGAGATTCATCGATTAGGATTGCCGGCGATAATCGATTCGAGTCTCAGTGTATTTTATTCTTAATCCCCGAAACTATTGCGGGTGTAAATATTTAATATAAGTGACTTTGATTTACCAAAGAAATTAACCGATTTAATTATTGGGTTAATTACCGGTTAAGTTGGGTCACTATATTTTATATATGGCATGCCGTGAATACTTGACGGGAAAGTGTATCCCGTAAGGGTTGATAATATCCCCGAGATGAGTTCATAAGGAATTATTATGTAAACCCTGCAGGTGGATTCGTTCCGCATAATAATTAAGGTTGAATGGTACTAGTCTCGGATATAAGAGATGAATAAATTAATTAGCAATAAATTAATTTTATTCATGGATATTTATATCTTAAATACACGGAATAAATAATACTACCGGAGAAATATTATTTGATATAATATGGTTTAATATTGGGAGTGCAATTAATTTTATATAGTGGAAAATAGAATTAATTAATATTGATAAGGATTAATGGACTTGAGCATTGGGCTCAATTTAATCTTCAATATTGGAAGCCCAATATTCCACCTCCTTAAGATCCCCTACGTAGCCTATAAAAGTACTACATGGTCTTCTCTATTCTCATAACTTGAAGATCACAATTCTAGAGAGAGAAAGTAGAGAGGAGGATCCATGGAGTTCGGTAGATCGTCGCCCACACGACGTCCGGGCTAGTGCAAGGAATACGTGGAAAGATCTCAAGGTCATCATAAGATCTCGTTTCTCCGCACAACGAATTGAAAGGTGAATTAAATAATTGCTATTTAATTCTTGTTTTATTGAAATCAATTATCGGAAAAACAAGATCCAAGAGTTGGAACCCGGATTAGACGGACGATCGCGTGGTGGTGGCGAAGCCACCGGACCACGCCAATCGCCCGCTAGGGTTTCGACGGGGGCGAGAGGATCGAACCCTCGGCTAGGCCGAGGGCTTGCGATCGATCCAAGGATCGATCGTCGGGGGCACGGGCTGGTGCCGTCCCCCTCCCCACCTCGACGGTGGGGATCCTCCAAGCGGCGGCGAGTCGCCGGACTCGCCGCGGGGACTGCTGGGAGCAGCCCCACCCATCGATCGCCAAGGCGCGATCGGGATCGCGTGAACCCCGTCTCGCGGGGGTTCGGCTGGGGGCGGGACGCGTGCCTTCGGGTGCGTGGTCTCCAAAGGCCGGACTCCGGCGGATGAGTCGGTGTTCGTGTGATCTCCGGCGAAGGGTTCGTTCGGGTTATTGGTTTCCGCAAATTTAAATAACCCGGGATATCGAATTCCAACAATTGGTATCAGAGCGTACGGTTACGTTTTTCGTTAATTGTTTCGATAATCGATTATCGTTGTTTATAGCCATAGATTAATTTAATTTTTATTAAATTATTGTGCTATATATATTGTTCTACGTCTATATTTTCTCTCTTGTATGAATCGTGTTTGTCGGAAAAATTAATTATTAAAAACGAGGGTTTTCGGAATATCGAACCGGAGTTAATCGACCGTGGGGTCGAAGCGGGCTGCTGGGCTGCTCGACTTGGTGATCTCCATCGCCGGAAGTCGGGGCAGTCGGCGGCGTGGCTACAAACACAGCCGGGTGGCGGTTCAGCCGCAACACGCGGCGGCTCGTGGGTCGCGGCTTCGGCTTCGGCCCGGACAAGCTGCTGGTGCTCGCTCGGGGGTCTCCGTGTGCGGGCTGCTCTTGTGGTTAAGTAGCGGGTCGATGGCATGGTTCGTCAAGGGAGACGCCGTGCTGGAAATTGACCAAGCTCGCACAGGCTCCGCTGAAAAAGACGATCGACCCCGCTGAACAAAGACGCTGCTGTAGTTGCTAATTGCATGGCGTGGGTATTTTTTTGGTGCATGTGCGAGTGCGTGAACTAATTGTTGGAATTCGATATCCCGGGCTATTAAAATTTGCGGAAAATAATAACCCTATCAAAAACCTCGATTGCCGGAGAAATCACGAATCCACGCGAGCCGGGACCCGACCAAACGCACGACGCGCGCGAGGCGCGTGCGCGCCCAGCCGAGTCCCCACGAGGGACTCGCGATTGCTCCCAGCAATCGCTGGGCTGCCTCGTAGCAGCCCGCAGCGAGTCAGCGGACTCGCTGCTCGTGGAGGTGCGGCTCGTCCCACGAGCCGCTGCGGGACGATGCGGGAACCCCCGCATCCCGCTGCTGGGCGCTGCGAGAAGCCTCGCAGCCCAGCCGCGATCGAGCTCCAAGCTCGATCGCCCCCTCGCACCCGACCCTCGTGGTCGAGCCGTCGATCCGCCGGCGGTCCGGTGGTTCGACCACCACCGCCCGGTTCGACCTCTTCCACGGGTCTCGATCCCCGGATCTTCGTTCTACGGTATTCTCGATAAATCCAAAATCGAACAATTATCAAGGGCGTTTAGATATTGTACCTTTCGATTCGTTGTTCGGAGAAACGAATTCAAGACGACCTTTTGAATCTTCCCACGTATTCCTTGCACTAGCTTGAACGTCGGGTGGGCGACGATCCTCCAAGCTCTATGGATCTACTTCTCTCTCTACTTTCTCTCTCTAGAAGAATTATGATCTTCAACTTATGAGAATAGAGAAGACCATGTAGTGCTTTTATAGGCTACGTAGGGGATCTAAAGGAGGTGGAATATTGGGCTTCCAATATTAATGATTAAATTGAGCCCAAGCCCAAATCTATTAATCTCCCATTAATATTAATTAATTTATTTTTCACTATATAAATTAATTGCACTCCCAATATTAAACCATATTATATCCAAATAATATTTCTCCGGTAGTATTATTTATTCCGTGTATTTAAGATATAAATATCCATGAATAAAATTTATTTATTGCTTAATAAATTTATTCATCTCTTTTATCCGAGACTAGTACCACTCAACCTTATTTATTATGCGGAATTAAATCCACTCGCGAGGTTTACATAATAAATCCTTATGAGCTCATCTCGGGGATATTATCAACCCTTCCGGGATACACTGTCCGGTCAATCATTCACGGCATGCCATATATAAAATATAGTGACCCAACTTAACCGGTAATTAACCCAATAATTAAATCGGTTAATTCCTTTGGTAAATCAAAGTCACTTATACTGAATATACACACCCGCAACAATATCGGGGATTAAGAATAGAATACACTGAGTCTCAAATCAATTATCGCCGAGCAATCCTAATTGATGAGTCTCAATCGATCCGCTCAATACACCAAGTGTACAAGTGTGATAAAATAATTAAGACAAATTATTTTCTCTCTCACACAACGACTATACCGATGGATTGGTCCGTGTCCATCTAGGTCGTGAGCATCTGTTTGATTAAATACGAGTAACCGATAGTATGATCTTCTGTGTGGGCCCGACACACCATACTAACTACAACGTATGAAATCCAGGACTATAATTTGCATAATTTTAATTAACAATAATTAAAAGCAAATGAATGTTCGTATTTAATAGGTAAATGAAAGTGTACAAGGAGTTCAGAATACTCAAATCTAGACATTAAGTATACTACTCCAACAATCTCCCACTTATACTAAGGTCTAGTCTTATCCTCCAAACTTCTGACTCCCAAACCCTCCAAGTGCTTGAAATAAACTTCCTTAGGAAGTATCTTGGTGAAAGGGTCCGCTAGGTTGTCCTCCGAAGCTATCTTGGTGACTACCGCATCGCCCCTCTTGACGATGTCTCGAATCAGGTGGTACTTGCGCTCTATGTGTTTCATAGCACTATGGGACCGTGGTTCCTTACTGTTTGCCACTGCACCACTATTATCACAATAAATTGTCATAGCCTTGGGCAAACTCGGAATCACATCTAAGTCCTGGAGGAAATTAAGGAACCAAACTGATTCTTTCGCTGCCTCTGAGGCTGCAACATATTCAGCTTCCATGGTAGAGTCTGAAATGAACTTTTGCTTAACACTCCTCCATGATACGGCTCCACCTCCCATAGTGTACACATAGCCTGATGTCGACTTTCGCCGGTCCTTATCAGCTTGGAAATCCGAATCCGTATAACCCAAAGGAATCAGATTGATTGCCCCGTAACTTAGAACATAATCCTTAGTATTTCGCAAATACTTGAAAATGCTCTTTACGGCAGTCCAATGAGCCTTTCCAGGGTTACTCTGATATCTCGCCACTACGCCAACTGCATAGCAGATATCAGGCCTCGTACATAACATTACATACATTAAGCTTCCCACAGCCGAAGCGTAGGGAACTGCTTTCATTTCATCTTTCTCCTTTTGTGTCCGAGGACACATTTCCTTAGAAAGATAAGTTCCTTTACTGAAGGGAAGCTCACCCTTCTTGGAATCTTGCATGTTAAAACGAGCCAGAATCGTGTCTATGTAAGATTGCTGGGATAGGTACAATGTTCTATTCCGGCGATCCCTTATAACCTTGATCCCTAGAACATGCCCGACTTCTCCCAAATCTTTCATATCGAATTGTCTAGACAACCATCCCTTTATGTCTGATAACATTTTCACACTGTTGCCAATGAGAAGAATGTCGTCTACATAAAGCACGAGAAACACCACCTTCTTCCCATCACGTTTCCAATACACACACGATTCGTCCATGCTTTGACTAAATCCAAAAGATTGGACTACTTCGTCAAACCGCAGGTTCCACGATCTCGAGGCTTGTTTTAATCCATAAATGGATCGATTAAGCTTGCACACTAGATGATCTCGCCCCTTAGCAATGAATCCTTCTGGTTGTTTCATATAAATCGTCTCGTCAAGACTTCCATTTAGGAAAGCCGTCTTGACATCCATTTGCCACACCTCATAATCCATATGAGCTGCTATGGATAAGAGAATCCGGATCGACTTTATCTTGGCTACTGGCGAGAAGGTCTCCTCATAATCGATTCCCTCTTTCTAAGTATATCCTTTCTCAACAAGCCGAGCTTTAAAGGTTTCAACCTTTCCGTCAGATACTCTCTTTCTCTTGTAGACCCATTTACACCCAATTGGCTTTACGCCGCTTGGTGGTTCTACAAGATCCCAGACTTTATTAGAATCCATAGATTCTATTTCGGATTTTATCGCTTTCTTCCAAGAAGGCGCATCTATATCTTGTACCGCCTCATCATAGGTCCAGGGATCGATTTCATGAACTCCAGGTCCAGAGTCCGAAGACTCACCCAGTCCAATCCATCGGTCTGGTTGCTTAACAACCCTCCCACTACGACGGCGTTCCGGTGTATTAACAGTGACAGTGTCAGGTGCAGATTCTAGTGGTGTATCTATACTCGGTTCGGCTGTATCTAAGTCTTCCTTGTTACCTCTCAACTCATCAAGTATTATGTCACTTTTGGGCTTGTGGTCCATGACATAGTCTTCCTCTAAGAACCGAGCGTTAGTACTTATAACGATCTTCTGGTCCGTAGGACTATAGAACATGCCACCTTTAGTTCCTTTCGGGTATCCTACAAACAGCCGTAATTCTGATCTAGGTTCTAACTTATCGGCACCTTGTCGCAACACATGTGCTGGACAACCCCAGATCCGAAGGTGCCTGAGGCTAGGCTTGCGCCCGCTCCACCTTTCCATGGGTGTGGTGGGTACCGTTTTTGTTGGAACCATGTTGAGAATGTACGCCGCCGTTTCCAAGGCATGTCCCCAGAACATAGTAGGTAAGTCCGAGTAACTCATCATTGAACGCACCATTTCCATAAGAGTCCTATTCCTTCTTTCCGACACACCATTCTGCTGAGGAGTATATGGTGATGTCATTAGGGAATCAATCCCATTCTCTGCTAAGTATGCCTTGAATTCTCCAGACAGGTACTCGCCTCCGCGATCAGATCGCAGGCATTTAATGGATTTACCTTGAAGGTTCTCCACAAAAGCCTTGAACTCCTTGAACTTGTCAAAGGATTCGCTCTTGCGGCGCATCAGGTATACAAATCCATACCTTGAGTAATCATCAGTGAAAGTGATGAAATACTCGTACCCTCCCCTTGCCTGAGTAGACATAGGTCCGCATACATCAGAGTGAATCAAATCCAATACTTGTTCAGCCCTTCGTCCTTTACCAGAAAAAGAACGCTTGGTCATTTTTCCCTCTAAACAGGATTCGCAGGTTGGAAGGTCCTCTCCTTCAACACCACTGATGAGACCATCAGCTTTCAACCTTTGAATTCTATTTGAGTTAATGTGACCTAGCCTTAAGTGCCACAAGTATAATTGATTCATCCTAGAAGGTTCCTTTCTCTTATTGGTGTTCGTAGATGTGTTATTACTCTCGGTTAGTTGCATCGTGTTAGACTCAGGATTTAGCACATACAAATCGTCCACCAATGTACCAGAACAGATAATTTCACTGTTTCTTCTTATGATCACAGAGTGGTCAAAAGAAACAGAATATCCATTCAAAATAAACTTAGAAACCGAAATTAAATTCTTTCTAAAGTTGGGTACATAAAGACAATTGTGTAAAACTAAAATCCTATCACTACTGAAGCGTAAGTGAACGTCTCCCACTGCAACAGCCGCCACCTTCGCGGCATTGCCCATGTAGACCACGATCTCTCCCTCTCTAAGTCTCCGGGTTTCCTGGAACCCCTGCAATGAATTGCAGACATGATCAGTGGCCCCCGTATCTACACACCAGGTGCTGGTAGATAACACCACTGATAATGTTTCAGTGACTAAGGAAAATTTCGTACCTTTGATGAGAGGACAATCAGACCTCCAGTGCCCAGACTGCTTGCATCGAAAGCACTTGCCTCGCGGCTTGCTCTTCCCAATCCGTGGTTCAAAACCACTGGGCTTCTTTGCTTGCACTTCCAACTCGGCCACTAGAGCTTGTGATTCTCTGATCATACTTATCAGTTCAGTTCTTTTGAAATCGTTTTTAAGCGATTCCTCAAGAGGACTAAACTTGATGAGTATGTCAATCACCTCTAGTCCGGCTTCCTTACTATGTCCTAACATCTCCTTGAGGTCATTTTCAATGTCCTCATCAGTTGGGACAATAGTGGATTCGGAAGGCTCAACAGTCTGAACATTGTCCAGATTTCTTTTCCAATCAGTACTATATGGAACCAGTGAGTTTTCATCTTTAAGTATATCACAAAGTGGGGTCACAGTCATTCCTAACCTATAAGCACATAAAACAAACAAACAATTTAATATCCGATATTATCTCCCTCAAATAATATCATTAAATCACTAATCACATCTAAAATCCCATCAGGTTAAAGCAAGCCACGTTCGTGTGGACGTTTACCCACCCAAATGATTTAGCAATTAGATTTGCTTCGGTCATACATCATTATAGCGTTACTTCGTTGGGAAGAATACTATAAAGCGTATCTAAGTGTAAACCATTACTCAGTACCAAGGTGAATCGTTTAGAATTGTTACGTCACCGCAAGCCACGTTCGTGTGGACGTTTACGATAACTCGCAATTCTTCACAACTCCCTATAACTGTCTACATCAATTATTCTAAAATCCCATTCAGTATAGCAAGCCACGTTCGTGTGGACGTTTACTATACCAAAAGATTTATATAATTGAAATCCAATTACTTGATCCATTCGATCTTGTAAATCAAGACGCGGAGAACCATAAGTGAAACTCGAAGTTTCTAACCAGTGATTCACCATGCGAACAACCCTATCTCTCATAAATGAGGGAGCCGAGCAGACAATCGATCCATCTATCAAAGAATGGTACGACTGCCTCTAATTTGTGTCCTCGACATGACCAAGTGGCTTTGGCTCCATTCCACTCCCCGGGGTGAGAATGAGTCGACTTGAAATCAGCTTTGGAAAGACAAATTAGGCATTGTTTGATAAACTTAATCAACGTTTCTCGTAAGAGGAATTACAAGAACTCTCCTCCAATAACTTATCTATATAAACTTCAAAAGTTTATAAAAGTCACCAAGAGAGCAGCAATGGAGACCATGGGTATGTTTCCATACCCTCTCCCACTTAGCTTTTTACAATAAAGGGATACGCTATCTAGTGCATTAAAGTAAACACATATAGCATGCATACATGTAATAAAGCACATAGTATTATCACATAGTCAAAATAATTACTAGAATATTATTTTCCGACTATTATGGCTTTACTCCATCTCCGTACGCATCTTCTAGTCTTTAGTCTTCGTTCTTGAATGCTCCATGTGACGAGAATATTAATTTCCAATATTTAAATCTATTTATTTTTAATAAATCCAAAAGATACTTAATTAAAAATTAAGTCAATCGAATAAATCAAAAATAAAATTAAATATTATTAATATTTTTATTTATTTTATTTTCCCTTTCTACTTCATTAAATCTCTAGAATAATCTATCCAAGACCCACTTGGAATATTCTAAATGATTTCCATAATGAAATAAGGAAATAAAATAACTTAGGACTCTTCTACTTTCCAAGATTAATTAATTTCCATTTCTATGAAAATTCCCATAAAATAGGAATAATCAATTAGGAAATAAATCAATCCTAAATTAACTTTTATTCCTTTCCAATTCTATTAAATCTCTAGGATCCTATTCCAAGTAGAACTCGGAATACTCTAGAAGACTTCCATAATAGAATAAGGAAATAAAATTAATTCCAATTAATTCTTTTCCTAATCCATGAGAATTCCCAAAAAATAGGAATTCTCAAATAGGAAAATCCCGAACTAATTAGGAAAGTGGATCTACCGGTAGGAGTAGCATGGGTTGGGGATCCCCACGCCACCCCCACCTCGTCCGACCGCCGCCTAGGGCATGCCACCGCCGCCCGGCCCACGCGCCACCACCACTGGTGGCCGGCGTGGCCGAGGATCCCGCGGACAGCCCACCTTCGGCCGTGGGTCGATCGATCCCCTCGGGATCGATCATGGGGATTGATCGATCCCCGGTCCTTCACCCTCACGTCGTCTCCTTCGTCACGCGTCTTCTCCGGCGGTCGTTTCGGCATCGATCTAACGCAAAATAAATTACAAAATAAATTTTATACTATCCGGTATCGATTCTATACATGAAATCGACCCTATACATTCTCCGGAAAAAAAAGAACGTAATAATAAATCCTAAATTCGGTCAACCCCCGAATTTTTACTATTACAAGCATTCACCACCAAAAACGAATCTCGACATGTCCGAGAGTTTAATCAATCCAACATACATGACAAAATAAATTAAACGAATAATAAATTAAGCCATAATAGTCGGAACCCTGCAAGGTAGAACAATTTTATCGAAAATACCGCGAACATAAACCACGCTCTGATACCAATTGTTGGAATTCGATATCCCGGGCTATTAAAATTTGCGGAAAATAATAACCCTATCAAAAACCTCGATTGCCGGAGAAATCACGAATCCACGCGAGCCGGGACCCGACCAAACGCACGACGCGCGCGAGGCGCGTGTGCGCCCAGTCGAGTCCCCACGAGGGACTCGCGATTGCTCCCAGCAATCGCTGGGCTGCCTCGTAGCAGCCCGCAGCGAGTCAGCGGACTCGCTGCTCGTGGAGGTGCGGCTCGTCCCACGAGCCGCTGCGGGACGATGCGGGAACCCCCGCATCCCGCTGCTGGGCGCTGCGAGAAGCCTCGCAGCCCAGCCGCGATCGAGCTCCAAGCTCGATCGCCCCCTCGCACCCGACCCTCGTGGTCGAGCCGTCGATCCGCCGGCGGTCCGGTGGTTCGACCACCACCGCCCGGTTCGACCTCTTCCACGGGTCTCGATCCCCGGATCTTCGTTCTACGGTATTCTCGATAAATCCAAAATCGAACAATTATCAAGGGCGTTTAGATATTGTACCTTTCGATTCGTTGTTCGGAGAAACGAATTCAAGACGACCTTTTGAATCTTCCCACGTATTCCTTGCACTAGCTTGAACGTCGGGTGGGCGACGATCCTCCAAGCTCTATGGATCTACTTCTCTCTCTACTTTCTCTCTCTAGAAGAATTATGATCTTCAACTTATGAGAATAGAGAAGACCATGTAGTGCTTTTATAGGCTACGTAGGGGATCTAAAGGAGGTGGAATATTGGGCTTCCAATATTAATGATTAAATTGAGCCCAAGCCCAAATCTATTAATCTCCCATTAATATTAATTAATTTATTTTTCACTATATAAATTAATTGCACTCCCAATATTAAACCATATTATATCCAAATAATATTTCTCCGGTAGTATTATTTATTCCGTGTATTTAAGATATAAATATCCATGAATAAAATTTATTTATTGCTTAATAAATTTATTCATCTCTTTTATCCGAGACTAGTACCACTCAACCTTATTTATTATGCGGAATTAAATCCACTCGCGAGGTTTACATAATAAATCCTTATGAGCTCATCTCGGGGATATTATCAACCCTTCCGGGATACACTGTCCGGTCAATCATTCACGGCATGCCATATATAAAATATAGTGACCCAACTTAACCGGTAATTAACCCAATAATTAAATCGGTTAATTCCTTTGGTAAATCAAAGTCACTTATACTGAATATACACACCCGCAACAATATCGGGGATTAAGAATAGAATACACTGAGTCTCAAATCAATTATCGCCGAGCAATCCTAATTGATGAGTCTCAATCGATCCGCTCAATACACCAAGTGTACAAGTGTGATAAAATAATTAAGACAAATTATTTTCTCTCTCACACAACGACTATACCGATGGATTGGTCCGTGTCCATCTAGGTCGTGAGCATCTGTTTGATTAAATACGAGTAACCGATAGTATGATCTTCTGTGTGGGCCCGACACACCATACTAACTACAACGTATGAAATCCAGGACTATAATTTGCATAATTTTAATTAACAATAATTAAAAGCAAATGAATGTTCGTATTTAATAGGTAAATGAAAGTGTACAAGGAGTTCAGAATACTCAAATCTAGACATTAAGTATACTACTCCAACACTTTATAATTGGATGCATTGCATGGTCTTTTTGATGCATGCTGGATATGCATGATCGTGGCATATGCATGAGATTAATGGTTTGTATGCTTTTGCATGCATGGATCCGATTAATTGATACGCATGGAAGTGGTTTCGATGGGTTCGATTGGGTCGACCGGAAATTCGATTTTCGGTTCGTCCCGGTAAATCCGATCTTTCCGGAAATAATTTAATCTTTCTAATATTATTTAATTTAATTTTGGAATTAATTCAAATTCTATTTGGATTAGATTTCTTAATTATGGAATTAAATAATGGAATTAGATGGAGAGTTAAATTAGGAAAGAAAATCCTAGTTTCTCTAGATATCCTATACCTACTTGGATTAGAAGTCTTAAGAAGAATCAAAATTCGATTTTGATTAGGATTCTTGAGATCTAATTTAAATAGGATTGAGAAATTATTAAAATATTGATTTTATTTAATTCAAGTATTTTATTTAAAATCATTAGATTAATTCAAAATTTATTTTGAATTGGAAAATCATGGATTTTATTTAGAATAGAATTAATATGGAGATCAATGGATTTTAATAAAATTGATTTTATTTAATTTAAGTATTTTATTTAAAGTCATTAGATTAATTCAAAATTTATTTTGAATTGGAAAATCTTGGATTTTATTTAGAATAGAATTAAATATGGAAATCAATGGATTTTAATAAAATTGATTTTATTTAATTTAAGTATTTTATTTAAAATCATTAGATTAATTCAAAATTTATTTTGGATTGGAAAATCTTGGATTTTATTTAAAATAGAATTAAATATGGAAATCAATGGAATTGATTTTATTTAACTGGAGTAAAATTAAATATGAGAATCAAAGAATTTTTCCGTGGCTCGGCAAAGTATTCAAGACGTAGAATGAAGACTCAAGGCAAGCATGCTGGAATTCATCAAGGTACGAATAGTCGAGAAATAATTTTTGCTTGAGTAATTATTTGATTATTTATGAACGTACTTGCATGAAATGTATGTTTGTTATTATGCTTATGTGTATTTAATTATGCATTAGATAGCGTATCCCTTTGTTATAAAAAGCTAAGTGGGAGAGGGTATGGAAACATATCCATGGTCTCCATTGCTGTTCTCTTGGTGACTTTTATGGACTTTTGAAGTTCGTATAGACAAGTCATTGGAGGAGAATTCTTGTAATTCCTTTTACGAGAAACATTGATTAAGTTTATCAAACAATGCCTAATTTGTCTTTCTGAAACTGATTTCAAGTCGACTCATTCTCACCCCGGGGAGTGGAATGGAGCCAAAGCCACTTGGTCATGTCGAGGACACAAATTAGAGACTTTCGTGTCATTTGATGACTAGATCGATTGTCTGCTCGGCTCCCTCATTCTATGAGAGATAGGGTCGTTCGCATGGTGAATCACTGGTTAGAAACTTCGAGTTTCACTTATGATTCTCCGCGTCCTGATTTACGAAAATCGAATGGATCAAGTAATTGGATTTCAATTATATAAATCTTTTGGTATAGTAAACGTCCACACGAACGTGGCTTGCTATACTGAATGGGATTTTGGAATAATTGATGTAGACAGTTATAGAAGGGAGTGAAGGAGCGTATGTTAACGTAAACGTCCACACGAACGTGGCTTGCGGTGAATATACGTGTCCCAAACAATCTTCTTGGATACTGAGTAATGGTTTACACTTAGGTACGCTTTATAGTATTCTTCCCAACGAAGTAACGCTATAATTGATGTACGACCGAAGCAAATCTAATTGCTAAATCATTTGGATAGGTAAACGTCCACACGAACGTGGCTTGCCATATCTGATGGGATTTTAGAGGTGATTAGTGGTTTAATGATATTATTTAAGGGAGATAATATCGGAGATTAAATCGATTGTTTGTTGTTATATGTGCTCATAGATTAGGAAATGGCCTTGAACCCACTTTATGTGATACGTAAGGATTTTAACTCATTGGTCCCTAAATGTAATGATTGGAATAGAGATCTAGACATTACCCAAACTGTTAAAGAGTACTAGTTAGTGCTCAGTGATCTTTGTCCTCCCGAGCCTATTGACATAGGCGGCTAGACAAGAGGCGATGTGGATACTCATAAAGGGCAGTCGCTTCGAGGAAACGCTTAAACACGTTTTTGAGATGATTGACCTTTTAGACGAGTTGAGACGGAGATCGCAAGCTCTTGTAGCCAATGCCAAAGGTTTCGAACCTAAAGGAAAACGGGGAAAAGAAAAGCAAAGAAACCCAGTGGTTCTTTTTGGACCACGAGATGGGACGAGAAAGCCATGAGGCAAGAGTTCTCGATGCAAACAGTCTGGGTACTGGAAGTCTGATTATCCTCTCAAAGAAAGTACGAAATTTTCTTTAGTCGTAAAACATAGTCAGTGGTATTATCTACCGGAACCTGGTGTGTAGATATGGAACCACTGACGGTATGTGCATTTTAAATGCAAAGGTTCCAGGAAACCTAACGACTTGGAAAAGAAGAAATCGTAGTCTACATAGGCAATGTTGTAGAGGAGGCAGCAGTTGCAGTGGAGGACATTTTATAGGATTTCATTTTGAGTTATTGCTTTTATGTACCTTTCATATTAGAAAGAACTTTGTTCTGGATTTCTAATGAATGGATATTTTATTTCTTTTAATCATTTGATGGTTATGAGAAGAAATAAAGATAGTATCTATTCTGGTACATTAGCTAGCAATATATAAATGATGAATCCTAAGTCCACCACGATGCAACGAACCGTTGTATGAAACTCGTCTTATTAATAAGAGATTTCTTTATCAATTATACTTGTGGATTCTTATGCTGAGTCATGTTTATTCAAATAAGAAGTTCAAAGGTCGAAAATTGATATTTGATCAATTAAGTTGAGGGAGTGGACCTTCCGACCTAAGAATCTAATTTGGAAGATAATATGACTAAGCAATCGTTTATGGATATAAGATGTAAGATCCGGACAAGTATAAGAATTGATTGACTCTGATGTATGCAGACCTATGCCTACTCAGACAATAAGGTACGAGTACTTCATTTTATGATTACTCGAAAAATGGATTAGAATACCTGATGTGCCACAAAAGCAAGTGTTTTGACAAGTCAATGGACACTAAGCAATTGTGGAGAACCATCAAGGTATATCCATTTGTAGCCTGCGATTTGATCGCGGAGGCAAGTACCTGTCTGAGGAATGCATGGCATACTGATCAGAGATTGGGATTTGATCCCAAATGACTACACCATACACGTTTGTGTAAGAAATGGTGTATCGTAAATAAGAAATGGAACTCTTATAGAGATAGTAAAAGATGAGTTATACGGAACTACCTATGTTCTATGGATATATCTGGAAACAACGGCGCATTTAAATGCGGTTGTAGAATGTCCTAGAAGAACAAAAGATGTGTGTTCAATAGTACTATGAACCAGAAGGACGTTATAAGTTCTAACGCCCGGTTCTTAGAGAAAGACTATACGATGAACCACAAGCCCAAAAAAATGACATGATACTTCTGAAAAGAGAGAAAACGATTAAGACTTAGAACCAGCCGAACCGAGTAGCGGTACACCACAAACTGCACCTACTGTTATTATTGTTTATACACCGGAACGCCGTTGTAGTGGGAGGTTGTATAACAACCGGAGATATTCATAAAACTAGGTGAATCTTCGGACTCTGGACCTAGTATACATGAAATAAATCCCTGGATCTACATAGAGGCGGTACTAGATCTAAATGTGCCTTCTTGGAAAGCAATAAGGATTATTGCTAAGAGGCAAGATCATTTAGAGTACAAGCTTAGTTAATCCATTGATGGATTAAAACAAAGCTAGAGATCGTGGAACTTGCGAATTGATGAGATAGTCCATTTGATGGATTCATCAAAGAGCATTGACGAATCGTGTGTATGGGAAACGTGATGGAAACAAGGTGGTGTTTCTCGGAGGTTTTATGTAGATAACATTTTATCATTGGTAACAATGTAAAGATGTTGTCAGACATAAAATGATGGTTGTCTAGAAAAATCGATATATGAGATAAAGAAGAAGTTAGAGCATGTTCTTAAGATCTAGGATCTCAAGAAAAGAACATTGTACTTCTCTAGATATCTTATACGATTATGGTTCGTTTTAACATGCAAGATTCCGAGAAAGGTTCGTTACCTTTCAGAAACGGAATGCATCTATCTAAGGATATGTGTTTTGGAACACAAAAGGAGATAGAAGCAATGGATTCCTACACTTCGAGTGTGGAAAGCTTAATAAATGCATTGTTGAAAACAAGAACCTGATATCGGCTATGCGGTTAGCATAGTGGGAGGATATCAAGGTAATCCTGGAAAGGAATATTCGACTGCCGTAAAAGTACTTTCGAAGTACTGTTCTAGACTACGAAGCAGACGAACATTTCCTTTGGATTACATTCTCTTAGATTTCTAATCGAATGAGGACCAGTGTAAGTCGATATCAGGCTATGTGTTTCACTATTGAAGGAGAAGGAGTTTTAACATGGAAGAGTGATAAGCACGATGCTTTTCGGACTCTACCATGGGTAACCAAATAGCGGCCTCAGAGGCAGCGGAAGTTTTGGTATAACTCCGGGATAATCTCTGGGACTTAGATGTGATTCTTAATTTGCCAAAGGCTATGTAAATAGCGGTGCGATGGCAAATGGTAAGAAATCACAAGTCCATAAGTGTAAGATAACACATAGTGCAAGTACCACCTGATACGAGTCATCGTCGAGGGAGACGACGCTGTAGTCACCAAGATAACTTCAGAGCGGCAACCTAGAGTGCTCATTCACATAGTACTTCTTGGAAGTACAACTTAAGCACGTGATGAGTATGGGAGTCGGGAGTTTGGAGGAAATGACTAGACCTTAGTACAAGTGGGAGATTGTTGGAGTTGTGTACATAATGTCTAGATTTAAGTAACGTAAACTCACGATCCATTGCCACTAATCTATTTAATTAAATAAACAATTATTTGCGTTTAATTATTTATAATTAAATATATGCAAATTATAGTCCTGGATTCTATACGTTGTAGTTAGTATGGTGTGTCGGGCCCACACAGAAGATCATACTATCGGTTACTCGTATTTAATCGAACAGTTGCTCACGACCTAGATGGACACGGACCAATCCATCGGTATAGTCGTTGTGTGAGAGAGAAAATAATTTGTCTTAATTATTTTATCACACTTGTACACTTGGTGTATTGAGCGGATCGTTGAGATTCATCGATTAGGATTGCCGGCGATAATCGATTCGAGTCTCAGTGTATTTTATTCTTAATCCCCGAAACTATTGCGGGTGTGTATATTTAATATAAGTGACTTTGATTTACCAAAGGAATTAACCGATTTAATTATTGGGTTAATTACCGGTTAAGTTGGGTCACTATATTTTATATATGGCATGCCGTGAATACTTGACGGGAAAGTGTATCCCGTAAGGGTTGATAATATCCCCGAGATGAGTTCATAAGGAATTATTATGTAAACCCTGCAGGTGGATTCGTTCCGCATAATAATTAAGGTTGAATGGTACTAGTCTCGGATATAAGAGATGAATAAATTAATTAGCAATAAATTAATTTTATTCATGGATATTTATATCTTAAATACACGGAATAAATAATACTACCGGAGAAATATTATTTGATATAATATGGTTTAATATTGGGAGTGCAATTAATTTTATATAGTGGAAAATAGAATTAATTAATATTGATAAGGATTAATGGACTTGAGCATTGGGCTCAATTTAATCTTCAATATTGGAAGCCCAATATTCCACCTCCTTAAGATCCCCTACGTAGCCTATAAAAGCACTACATGGTCTTCTCTATTCTCATAACTTGAAGATCACAATTCTAGAGAGAGAAAGTAGAGAGGAGGATCCATGGAGTTCGGTAGATCGTCGCCCACACGACGTCCGGGCTAGTGCAAGGAATACGTGGGAAGATCTCAAGGTCATCATAAGATCTCGTTTCTCCGCACAACGAATCGAAAGGTGAATTAAATCATTGCTATTTAATTCTTGTTTTATTGAAATCAATTATCGGAAAAACAAGATCCAAGAGTTGGAACCCGGATTAGACGGACGATCGCGTGGTGGTGGCGAAGCCACCGGACCACGCCAATCGCCCGCTAGGGTTTCGACGGGGGCGAGAGGATCGAACCCTCGGCTAGGCCGAGGGCTTGCGATCGATCCAAGGATCGATCGCCGGGGGCACGGGCTGGTGCCGTCCCCCTCCCCACCTCGACGGTGGGGATCCTCCAAGCGGCGGCGAGTCGCCGGACTCGCCGCGGGGGCTGCTGGGAGCAGCCCCACCCATCGATCGCCAAGGCGCGATCGGGATCGCGTGAACCCCGTCTCGCGGGGGTTCGGCTGGGGGCGGGCCGCGTGCCTTCGGGTGCGTGGTCTCCAAAGGCCGGACTCCGGCGGATGAGTCGGTGTTCGTGTGATCTCCGGCGAAGGGTTCGTTCGGGTTATTGGTTTCCGCAAATTTAAATAACCCGGGATATCGAATTCCAACATGGTCCATGTCCATCTAGGTCGTGAGCAACCATTTGATTATATACGAGTAACCGATAGTATGATCTTCTGTGTGCCCATGCAACACCATACTAACTACAACGTATAAAATCCAGGACTATAATTTTGCATAATTAATTAATAAATAATTAAACGCAAACAATTGTTTATTAATTTAATAGGTTAAATGCCATGACCGGGAGTTTACCGATACTTAAATCTAGACATTAAGTACACAACTCCAACAATCTCCCACTTGTACTAAGGTCTAGTCATTTCCTCCAAACTCCCGGTTCCCATACTCATCACGTGCTTAAAGTGTACTTCCGAGAAGTACTATGTGAGTGAGCAATCTAGGTTGCCGCTCTGAAGTTATCTTGGTGACTACTACGTCGTCTCCCTCGACGATGACTCGTATCAGGTGGTACTTGCACTATGTGTTATCATCACTTTTAGACTTTTGACTTCTTCCGGTTTACCATGCACCGCTATGAAATAGCCTTTGATAAACCAAGAGTCATATCCAAGTCTTAGAGGTTATCCCAGAACCTAACCAAAACTTCCGCTGCCTCTGAGGCTGCTATTCGGTTATGAGAGAGTCCGAGAAGCGTCCTGCTTATCACTCTTTCATATTAAAAGTTCCACCTCTCCAAAAGTGAACACATAGCCTGATATCGACTTACACTGGTCCTTCTCTGATTTGGGATCTGAGAAAATGTAATCTAAGAAGATTTCGTCTCGCTTAATAATCCAGTACTTTGCAAGTACCATTATAGCATTTGAAATTCTCTTGTCAAGATGACTTTGATATCCTCCCACTACGCAAACCGCATAGTTGATATCAGGTTCTTGTTTTCCAACAATGCATTTAAGCTTTCCACACAAAGTGTAGGAAACTGCTTTGTATTATCTATCTCCTTTATGTGTTCGAAACACACGACTTTAGATAGATATATTTATTCTGTCTCTGAGAGGTGACAACCTTTCTCAGAACTTATGCATGTTAAAACAAACCATAATCGTATAAGATGTCTAGGAGAAGTACAATGTTCTTATCTCTAGATCATAAGATCTTAAGAACACGCTCTAACTTCTACTCAATCTTATATCCCGATTTATTTAGACAACCATCATTTTATGTCTGACAACATCTTTACATTGTTGCCAATGATAAAATGTTATCTACATAAAATCTCCGAGAAACACCACCTTGTTTCCATTACGTCTCTAATACACCTTATCGTCTCTGCCTTTTGATCGAATCCATCAGATGGACTATCCCATCAATTCGCAAGTTCCACGATTCTCAGCTTTGTTTCAATCCTAAATGGATTTACTAAGCTTGTACTCTAAATGATCTAGCCTCTTAACAATAATACTTATTGTTCCAAGCAGGCGCATTTAGATCTAGTACCGCCCTTATGCAGAGCTAGGGGACGATTTCATCTCTACCAGATCTAGAGTCCGAACTCCTCTAGTCTTATGAATATCTCTGGTTGTCCGACAACCTCCCACTGCAATGGCATCCCGGTGTATAACAGTAATAACAATAGGTGCAGTATGTGGTGTACTTCTACTCGGTTTGGCTGGTTCTCAGTCTTTTGTCCCTTTTTCTCATTCCGAGGTATTTCTTCAGTTCAGGCTTTGTGGTTCGTCTAATAGTCTTCCTCTAAGAACCGGGCGATACACGTCCTTCTGGTTCATAGTACTATAGAACACACAATACTTTGTTCATCTAGGATATCCTACAACCATATTGAATATGCCGTTGTATCCAGGAATATCCATAGAACATAGGTGGTTCCGAACAACTTGTTCTTTTACTATTAGATCTCCATTTCTTATTTACAACGCACCATCTCTACACGTTGTTGGAGTTGTGTACTTAATGTCTAGATTTAAGTAACGGTAAGCTCCCGATCATAGCATTTAATCTATTTAATTAATAAACAATTATTTGCATTTAATTATATGCAAATCATGGTTCTGGATTTTATACGTTGTAGTTAGTATGGTGCTGCATGGGCGCACAGAAGATCATACTATCGGTTACTCGTATTTAATCGAACAGTTGCTCACGACCTAGATGGACACGAACTAATCCATCGGTATAGTCGTTGTGTGAGAGAGAAAATAATTTATCTTAATTATTTTATCACACTTGTACACTTGGTGTATTGGGCGGATCAATTGAGACTCATCAATTAGGATTGCTCGGCGATAATTGATTTGAGACTCGGAGTATTTTATTCTTAATCCCTGAAACAATTGCGGGTGTGTATATTTAATATAAGTGACTTTGATTTACCAAAGGAATTAACCGATTTAATTATTGGGTTAATTACCGGTTAAGTTGGGTCACTATATTTTGTATATGGCATGCCATGAATTCTTGAAGGGGCAGTGTATCCCGGAAGGGTTGATAATATCCCCGAGATGAGTTCATAAGGAATTATTGTGTAAACCTCATGAGTGGATTCGTTCCGCACAATAATTAAGGTTGAATGGTACTAGTCTCGGATTCAAGAGATGAATATAATTTATTGAGCAATAAATAAATTTATTCATGGATATTTAAATCTTAAATACACGGAATAAATAATACTAAGGTGGAGAAATATTATTTGATATAATATGGAATAATATTGGGAGTGCAATTTTATTTATATAGTGGAAAATAAATAAAATTAATATTGATAAGAATTAATAGATTTGGGTTGGACCCAATTTAATTTTCAATATTGAAGCCCAATATTTATTCTCCTTATGATCCCCTACGTAGCCTATATAAGCACTACATGGTCTTCACTTTTCATAACACAAGAAAACCTACGGAATTCATAAAGTTCTGAGAGTGAGGAAGATCCATAGGAATCCGATAGATCGTCGCCCACACGACGTTCGGACGAGGTGCAAGGAATACGTAGGAAGATCGCAAGGTCGTCAACCGAATTCGTTTCTCCGTACAACGATTCGAGGTAATAATCGAGAATCCCCCTTTTTGATTATATGTGTGTTGTTTAATCGTGATGTATACATGAACGACGCGATCCGGGAAAACGACGAACCTCGGGGACGGGGATTCGAGATCCCCGGCGAGGATCGAAGGAGGCGGCCGAACCCTAGGGTTCGGACCGCCCCAGACGCGCGACAAGGAGGGAGCCCCGGCTGGACGCCGGGGCACACGATCGAACCTAGGGTTCGATCGTCGGGGATCCGCCGTGGGCTGGTGCCACGGCAGGTGGATCCGCCGGCCCCCTCGTCGGAGGCGCGCGGCGGTGGCGCACGGGAAGAGCCCTCGGCTGGAGCCGAGGGCGTGCGATCGATCCTCGGATCGATCGCGGGTAAGCTGCGGGGTCACCCGCAGCGACCCCGTACGTGCTGCGGGTTCGCCCGCAGCGGATGCGTGCGGGGGCTACGCCCCGCTGGGCAGCGAGTCGTGGACTCGCTGCGGGGCTGCTACGAGCAGCCCCAGGGATCGCCCGTAGCGATCCCAGCGATCGTCCGTAGACGATCGCGAACCCCTCATGGGGGTTCGGCTGGGCACACGGGGCCTTCGGGTCTCGATGGCGTTCGGTCGGACCCCGGCTCGTGAGGTGGTTCGCGTTCGTGGATCCGACTCGTGGGAGAAAATCGGCTGGGGGCGGGCTGCGTGTCTTCGGGCGCGTAGTCTCCAAAGGTCGGACTCCTGCGGATGAGTCGGGGATCCAATCTTCGGTGATCGAGGGTTTTTGATCGGGTTATCGGTTCCGCAATTTTTGATAGCCCGGGACATCGAATCCCATCAAATGGTATCAGAGCGTTCGGTTTCGTGTTCATGTATATGTTCGATTATTGTTCTACCTTGCAGGATTTCCGGCTATCATGGTTGGATTTAATTAATTGTTTTTAATTAATTATCATGATTATTAAACTCTCGGACATGTCGAGATTCGTTTTGTGTGGTTGAATGTTTGTAATAGTAAAAATTCGGGGGTTGACCGAATTTAGGATTTATTATTACGCACTTTATTTTCCGGAGAATGTATAGGGTCGATTTCATGTATAGAATCGATACCGGAATTGTAATTTAAATTTTGTAATTTTAATTACGTTGGTTCGATGATGAGACGATCGCCGGAAGACGAAGAAGTGACGAGAAGACAAGGGCTTGGGATCGATCACATGATGGTGATCGACCCATAGCCTAGCCGGCGTGGCTAGGCGGCGGCGGCGCTCCTCCCGAGTGGCCGGCCGATCCATCATCGTGGGGATGGCATGGGATCTCCTAATCCCGTGCTATTCCTACAAAAGTCTACTTTCCCAATTAATTCGGATTTTTCCTATTTGAGTACTTTCTTTTTTTGGAAACTCTCATGGATTAGGAAAAGAATTAATTTAAATTAATTTTATTTTCTATTGATTTATTTCCTTCATGGAAATATTCATAGATTAGAAATTTAATTAATTTAGTACTAAATTTATTTTTCCTATTTGATTATTCCTACTCATGGGAATATTCATGGATTAGGAATGAAAATAAATTTGGAAAGTAGTAAGTCCTAATTTATTTTATTTCCTTGTTCTATTATAGATATCTTCTAGAATATTCCAAATTTTACTTGGATAGATTATTCTAGAGATTTAATAGAACTTGATAGGAAAATAAATAAATAAAAATATTAATGATATTTAATTTTATTTTTGATATATTCGATTGACTTAATTTTCGAATTAAGTAACTTTTGGATTAATTGAAAATAAATAGATTTAAATATTAGAGATTAATATTCTCGTCACATGGAGCATTCAAGAAACGAAGACTGAAGACTAGAAGATGCATATGAAGATAAAGCCATGATAGTCGGGAAAAAATAATTTCTCTAGCATTATTTTTGACTATGTGCTATGTGCTTTATTGCTTTCATGCATGCTTATGTGTTTAATTATGCATTAGATAGCATATCCCTTTGTTATAAAAAGCTAAGTGGGAGAGGGGATGGAAACATTCTCATGGTCTCCATTACTGTTCTCTTGGTGACTCTTATGGACTTTTGAAGTTCGTATAGATGTGTCATTGGAGGAGAATTCTTGTAATTCCTCTTACAAGAAACATTGATCAAGTTTATCAAACAATGCCTAATTTGTCTTTCTGAAACTGACTTCAAGTCGACTCATTCTCACCCCGGGGAGTGGAATGGAGCCAGAGCCACTTGGTCATGTAGAGGACACAAATTAGAGACTTCCGTGCCATTCTTTGATAGATGGGTCGCTTGTCTGCTCGGCTCCCTCATTTATGAGAGATAGGGTCGTTCGCATGGTGAATCACTGGTTAGAAACTTCGAGTTTCACTTATGATTCTCCACGTATTTATTTACGAGATTAAATGGATCAAGTAATTGGGAGTCAATTATAAAAGTCTCTTAGTGAAGTAAACGTCCACACCACGTGGCTTGCTGCACTGACGGATTTTGGATTAATTGATGTAGACAGTTGTAAGGAATTGTGAAGAGTTGTGAAGTTGTCGTAAACGTCCACACCACGTGGCTTGCGGTAATGTAGCAATTCCAAGCAATTCACTTTGGTGCTGAGTAATGGTTTACACTTAGATACGCCTTGTAGTATTCCTCCCCACGAGGTTCCGCTATAAGCGATGTATGACCAAAGAAAATCTAATTGCTAAATCATTTGGGTGGGTAAACGTCCACACCACGTGGCTTGCCTTACCTGATGGGATTTTAGATGTGATTAGTAATTTAATGATATTATTTAAGGGAGATAATGTCGGATATTAAATTAATTGTTTGTTTAAATGTGCTTATAGGTTTAGAGAATAGCTATGAACCCACTTTCTATGATACTCAAGGAGCATAAGCTCACTGGCACCAACTATATTGATTGGAAGAGAAATTTAGACATTGTCCTAACTTCGGAAGAGTACAAGTATGTACTCCATGAAGTGTGCCCTGCCGAGCCCACGGCTGCCTCAACTAATGAGGAGAAACTGGCATATCGGAAGTGGAAAAAGGCTGATGAAATGGCTAGGTGTTATATTTTGGCTTCCATGTCAAATGTACTCCAAACCCAACATGAGCCAATGGACACTGCCTATGATATGATGTTTAACCTCAAGGAGATGTTTGGGGAGCAAGATCGTGCGGCTAGGCAAGAAGCCATGAGAGTCCTTATGTCGACTACTCAATCTGAAGGAACGCCCGTAGGGGAGCACGTTCTTAAGATGATGAGTTTGTTGAATGAACTTGAGGTCCTAGGAGCTTCTATTGATGCTGAGACGCAAGTCGACATCATACTCCAGTCTTTGGCCCCTAGTTTTGAGCAGTTTCGTATGAGCTATAATATGGGTAAACTATCTTATACTCTTGCGCAACTCCTGACTGAACTAAAGGCGGCAGAGGGGATCTACAAGAAGGGCAAGTCTCAAGCGCTTGTAGCTACCAAGTCCAAAGGCTTTAAGCCTGGTGGAGGTAGGGGCAAGAAAAGGAAGCAAGCCTGGAAACCCAGTGGTGTCAAGAGGACTGCACCACAAGTGGGGGCTGCAAAGCCAAAGGGTAAGTGCTTCCGATGCAACAAGATGGGACACTGGAAGTCTGAATGTCCTCTCAGAGGTACGAATCTTTCTTTAGTCGTAAAAACATAGTCAGCGGTATTATCTACCAGAATTCTGGTGTGTAGATATGGAACCACTGACGGTATGTGCATTTTTGAATGCAGGGGTTCCAGAAAACCCGGCGACTTAGAGAAGAAGAATTCGAGTCTACATGGGCGAAGCTGTTGGGGTAGCAGCGGTTGCAGTGGAAGACATTTATCTGTTTTAAGTTTTCATTTCAGTTATTGCTTATGTACCCCTTTTATTTTGAAAAAGAACTTCGTTCTGTTTTTCTTTATTAATGGATATTTTATTTCTTTAATCATTGGATGGTTTGGATAAGAAATAATGGTGATATTCATTATGGTACATTAGATAGCAATATGTGAATGATGAATCCTTAGTCTACCACGATGCAACAAACCGTTATATATAACTTGTTTTACTTATTAGATATTTCTTTATCATTATACTTATGAAATCTTATACTTAGTAGTATTTTTCAAATAAAATTCATATGGTCGAAATTGATTTAATCAATTATAGTTGAAGGAATGGACCTTCCGACCTAAGGATTGAATTTGGAGGATAATACGTCTAAGCAAACCTTTCTGGAAAAAGGATAGAATTCAGAAGAGTATTGGAAATGATTAGATATGCAGACATATGTGTATATTAGAGAGGTATGAGTAATTCTTTCAAAGAATACTCAGTGATGGATTAGAATGCTTGATGTGCCATAAAAGCAAAGTGTTTTGAATCCTCAATGGACACAAAGCTATTATGGGGAACCATCAAAGTATATCCATTAGAAGCCTGCGACTCGGTCGCGGAGGCCATCACCTATCTAGATAACACATAGCATAATCAAAGATTGGGATTAATTCCCAAAGAGACGCGCCGTGCACTTACGTGTAGAGATGGTGCGTTGTAAAGAAGTAGAAATCTAATAGTAAGAGAACAAGTTGTTCGGAACTACCTATGTTCTATGGATATTCCTGGAGACAACGACATATTCAATATGGTTGTAGGATATCCTAGATGAACGAAGTATTGTGTGTTCTATAGTACTATGAACCAGAGGGACGTCTCGTCCGGTTCATAGAGGAAAAACTATTAGATGAACTACAATGCCCTAATTGACAAAATACTTTAAAATGAGGAAAGAGAAAGACTGAGAACCAGCCTGACCGAGTAGTAGTACACCACTAACTGCACCTAATGTTGTTACTGTTACACACCGGGACGCCATTGCAGTGGGAGGTTGTTAAGCAACTAGAGATATTCATAAGACTGGATGAGTTTTGAACTCTGGATCCAGTATACATGAAATCGATCCCTAGGTCTGCACAGGGTTTAGCGAAGAAGGTGTGTTAGAGACGTGACGGAAACAAAGGTGGTGTTTCTCGGAGATTTTATGTAGATAACATTTTATCATTGGCGACAATGTAAAAGTGTTGTCAGACATAAAATGGAGGTTGTCTAAATAAATCGAGATATAAGATTGAGAAGAAGTTAGAGCATGTTCTTAAGATCTTATGATCTAGAGATAAGAACATTGTACTTCTCCTAGACATCTTATACGATTAAGGTTTGTTTTAAACATGCATACTTCTGAGAAAGGTTATTGCCTTTCGAGAACAGAATTCATCTATCTAAGGTATGTGTCTTGAACACATGAAGGAGATAGATATAGACAAAGCAGTTCCCTACACTTCGAGTGTAAAGGGCTTTGTAGATGCAATGTTGTAAAACAAGAACCTGATATCAACTATACGGTTTGCGTAGTGGGAGGATATCAAAGTAATCTGGATAAGAGATGTTCGAATGCTGCAAGAGTACTTTCATAGTACTGGCTTGAGCAAGAAGAAATCTTCTTAGATTACAGATTCTCAGATCCAAAAATCAGAGAAGGACCAGTGAAAGTCGATATCAGGCTATGTGTTCACTTTTAGAAAGAGGTGGAACCATGAAATGAAAGAGTGATAAGCAGGATGCTTCTTAGACTCTCTCATGACCGAATGGCAGCCTCAGAGGTAGCGGAAGTTTTGGTTAGGTTCCGGGATAACCTCTTGACTTGGATATGACTCTTAGTTTACCAAAGGCTATTAGATAGCGGTGCACGGTGAACTAGAAGAGGTCATAAGTCAAAAGTGATGTTAACACATAGAGCAAGTACCACCTGATACGAGTCATCGTCAGGGAGACGACGTAGTAGTCACCAAGATAACTTCAGAGCGGCAACCTAGATTGCTCACTCACATAGTACTTCTCGGAAGTACACTTTAAAGCACGTGATGAGTATGGGAACCGGGAGTTTGGAGGAAATGACTAGACCTTAGTACAAGTGGGAGATTGTTGGAGTTGTGTACTTAATGTCTAGATTTAAGTAACGGTAAGCTCCCGATCATAGCATTTAATCTATTTAATTAATAAACAATTATTTGCATTTAATTATATGCAAATCATGGTTCTGGATTTTATACGTTGTAGTTAGTATGGTGCTGCATGGGCGCACAGAAGATCATACTATCGGTTACTCGTATTTAATCGAACAGTTGCTCACGACCTAGATGGACACGAACTAATCCATCGGTATAGTCATTGTGTGAGAGAGAAAATAATTTATCTTAATTATTTTATCACACTTGTACACTTGGTGTATTGGGCGGATCAATTGAGACTCATCAATTAGGATTGCTCGGCGATAATTGATTTGAGACTCGGAGTATTTTATTCTTAATCCCTGAAACAATTGCGGGTGTGTATATTTAATATAAGTGACTTTGATTTACCAAAGGAATTAACCGATTTAATTATTGGGTTAATTACCGGTTAAGTTGGGTCACTATATTTTGTATATGGCATGCCATGAATTCTTGAAGGGGCAGTGTATCCCGGAAGGGTTGATAATATCCCCGAGATGAGTTCATAAGGAATTATTGTGTAAACCTCATGAGTGGATTCGTTCCGCACAATAATTAAGGTTGAATGGTACTAGTCTCGGATTCAAGAGATGAATATAATTTATTGAGCAATAAATAAATTTATTCATGGATATTTAAATCTTAAATACACGGAATAAATAATACTAAGGTGGAGAAATATTATTTGATATAATATGGAATAATATTGGGAGTGCAATTTTATTTATATAGTAGAAAATAAATAAAATTAATATTGATAAGAATTAATAGATTTGGGTTGGACCCAATTTAATTTTCAATATTGAAGCCCAATATTTATTCTCCTTATGATCCCCTACGTAGCCTATATAAGCACTACATGGTCTTCACTTTTCATAACACAAGAAAACCTACGGAATTCATAAAGTTATGAGAGTGAGGAAGATCCATAGGAATCCGATAGATCGTCGCCCACACGACGTTCGGACGAGGTGCAAGGAATACGTAGGAAGATCGCAAGGTCGTCAACCGAATTCGTTTCTCCGTACAACGATTCGAGGTAATAATCGAGAATCCCCCTTTTTGATTATATGTGTGTTGTTTAATCGTGATGTATACATGAACGACGCGATCCGGGAAAACGACGAACCTCGGGGACGGGGATTCGAGATCCCCGGCGAGGATCGAAGGAGGCGGCCGAACCCTAGGGTTCGGACCGCCCCAGACGCGCGACAAGGAGGGAGCCCCGGATGGACGCCGGGGCACACGATCGAACCTAGGGTTCGATCGTCGGGGATCCGCCGTGGGCTGGTGCCACGGCAGGTGGATCCGCCGGCCCCCTCGTCGGAGGCGCGCGGCGGTGGCGCACGGGAAGAGCCCTCGGCTGGAGCCGAGGGCGTGCGATCGATCCTCGGATCGATCGCGGGTAAGCTGCGGGGTCACCTGCAGCGACCCCGTACGTGCTGCGGGTTCGCCCGCAGCGGATGCGTGCGGGGGCTACGCCCCGCTGGGCAGCGAGTCGTGGACTCGCTGCGGGGCTGCTACGAGCAGCCCCAGGGATCGCCCGTAGCGATCCCAGCGATCGTCCGTAGACGATCGCGAACCCCTCATGGGGGTTCGGCTGGGCACACGGGGCCTTCGGGTCTCGATGGCGTTCGGTCGGACCCCGGCTCGTGAGGTGGTTCGCGTTCGTGGATCCGACTCGTGGGAGAAAATCGGCTGGGGGCGGGCTGCGTGTCTTCGGGCGCGTAGTCTCCAAAGGTCGGACTCCTGCGGATGAGTCGGGGATCCAATCTTCGGTGATCGAGGGTTTTTGATAGGGTTATCGGTTCCGCAATTTTTGATAGCCCGGGACATCGAATCCCATCACACGTAAGTGTATGGCGCTGCCCTTTGGGATTGAATCCCAATCTTTGATTATGCTATGTGTTATTTAGATAAGTGACGGCCTCCGCGACCGAGTCGCAGGCTCCTAATGGATATACTTTGATGGTTCCCCATAATAGCTTATGTGTCCATTGACTAGTCAAAACACTTTGCTTTTATGGCACATCAAGTACTCTAATCCATCATCGCGTATTCTTGAAAGAATTACTCGTACCTTTCTAATTTACACATATGTCTGCATATCTAATCATTTCTAACACTTGTCCGAATTCTATCCTTTACCTAGAAAGGTTTGCTTAGATGTATTATCCTCCAAATTCAATCCTTAGGTCGGAAGGTCCATTCCTTCAACTATAATTGATCAAATCAATTTCGACCATTTGAATCTTATTTGAAAATACTACTAAGTATAAGAATTCACAAGTATAATGATTTAACAAAGAAATATATCTAACAAGTAAAACAAGTTATAGAACGGTTTGTTGCATTGTGGTAGACTTAGGATCTATCATTCACATATTGCCATCTAATGTACCAGAATAGATAATACCCATTATTTCTTCTCAAAATCATCCAATGATTAAAGAAATAAAATATCCATTCATAAATAATAGAAATCCAGAACAAAACGTTCTTTCTAAAATAAAGGGTACATAATGCAATAATCTTAAAATGAAATCTTATTTAACTACTAAAGTAGATAAATGTCTTCCACCGCAACAGCTGCCTCCTCCACAGCTTTTGCCCGTGTAGACTCGAACTCTTCTTCTCTAAGTCGTCGGGTTTTCTGGAACCCCTGCATTCAAAATGCACATACCGTCAGTGGTTCCATATCTACACACCAGAATTCTGGTAGATAATACCACTGACTATGTTTTTACGACTAAAGAAAAATTCGTACCTCTGAGAGGACAAGACATAGACCCCCAGTACTCAGACTGTTTTCCTTGGGGATATTTGCCAGAAGGCTTCCTTATCCTTCTTCGTGGTCCAAGTCCTTTAGGACTACTGGATTCTCTTGCCTTCTTCTCCTTTCCTTTATGTAAGCCTATAGGTCCGAAACCTTTGGCCTTGGCTATAAGAGCTTGCGATTGTCTCAACTCATCCAAAAGATCTAGCATCTCAAAAACGTGTTCAAGCGTTTCCTCGAAGCAACTGATCTTTATGAGTATCCTCATCGCCTCTTTTCTAGCCTTTACATCGTGTCTAAACATCAACTTGAGTTTAAGCATGACATCATGATTGGCGGCTAGTGCAAGAGCACTGTCCCACTTCTCAAAATCAGCTATTTCCTCATCAGATGAGACAATAGTAGGTCTAGGAGGACAAGTTTCACTGAGCACATCGTTGTACTCTTTTACAGTCTGAGCAATGTCTAATTCTTTATTCCACTCAACACAGTATGGAACCAGTGTGTTGAATTCCTTGAGTATCATAGAAAGTGGGTTCATAGCTATTCTCTAAACCTATAAGCACATTTAAACAAACAATCAATTTAATATCCGATATTATCTCCCTTAAATAATATCATTAAATTACTAATCACATCTAAAATCCCATCAGGTAAGGCAAGCCACGTTGTGTGGACGTTTACCCACCCAAATGATTTAGCAATTAGATTTTCTTTGGTCATACATCACTTATAGCGTAACCTCGTTGGGAGGAATACTATAAGGCGTATCTAAGTGTAAACCATTACTCAGCACCAAAGTGAATCGTTTGGAATTGCTACATTACCGCAAGCCACGTTGTGTGGACGTTTACGATAACCTCACAATTCTTCACAATTCCTTACAACTGTCTACATCAATTAATCCAAAATCCGTCAGTATAGCAAGCCACGTTGTGTGGACGTTTACTACACTAAGAGACTTTTATAATTGACTCCCAGTTACAAGATCCATTCGATTTTCGTAAATCAAGACGCGGAGAATCATAAGTGAAACTCGAAGTTTCTAACCAGTGATTCACCATGCGAACAACCCTATCTCTCATTAGATGAGGGAGCCGAGCAGACAAACGATCCATCTTCAAAAAGAATGGTACGAATGTCTCTAATTTGCGTCATCCACATGACCAAGTGGCTCTGGCTCCATTCCACTCCCCGGGGTGAGAATGAGTCGACTTGAAGTCAGTTTCAGAAAGACAAATTAGGCATTGTTTGATAAACTTAATCAATGTTTCTTGTAAAAGGAATTACAAGAATTCTCCTCCAATGACACATCTATACGAACTTCAAAAGTCCATAAGAGTCACCAAGAGAACAGTAATGGAGACCATGGGAATGTTTCCATCCCCTCTCCCACTTAGCTTTTTATAACAAAGGGATACGCTATCTAATGCATAATTAAACACATAAGCATGCATACAAGCAATAAAGCACATAGCACATAGTCAAAATAATGCTAGAAAAATTATTTTCGGACTATCATGGCTTTATTCCATCTCCGTATGCGTCTTCTAGTCTTCAGTCTTCGTTCTTGAATGCTCCATGTGACGAGAATATTAATCCCAATATTTAAATCTATTTATTTTTAATGAATCCAAAAGATACTCAATTCGAAAATTAAGTCAATCGAATAAATCAAAAATAAAATTAAATATTTATTAATATTTTTTATTTATTTATTTTCCTATCTAATTCTATTAAATCTCTTAGAATAATCTATCCAAGTAAAACTTGGAATACTCTAGAAGACTTCTATAATAGAATAAGGAAATAAATTAAGACTCTTCTACTTTCCAAGATTAATTAATTTCCATTACTATGAAAATTCCCATAAAATAGGAATAATCAAATAGGAAATAAATTAATTCATTAATTAATTATTTTCCTATCTAATTCTATTAAATCTCTAGATTCCTATTCCAAGTAGAACTTGGAATATTCTAGAAGACTTCCATAATAGAATAAGGAAATAAATAATATTAATTAATTCTTTTCCTATCTCCATGAGAGTTCCCAAACTTAGGAATACTCAAAATAGGAAAACTTGAATCAATTAGGAAAGTGAATCTAGGTAGGAGTAGCATGGGTTGGGGATCCCCACACCACCCCCACCGCCGACCACCACCATCGCCTGGCACCACCGCCGCCGCCTCCTAGCCACGCGCCACCACCACTGGTGGCCGGCGTTGCCGGAAGCCCTAGCGGGCAGCCCCCACGGTGGGATCGATCATGGGGATGATCGACCCCCCCGGTTTTTCGTCCTCTTCGTCTTCTTCGTCACACGTGTTCTCCGGCGGTCGTCTCGGCATCGATCCAACGTAAATAAATTACAAGAAATAAATTTACAATTCCGGTATCGATTCTATACATGAAATCGACCCTATACACTTTCCGGAAAACATAGAACAATAATAATAAATCTAAATTCGGTCAACCCCCGAATTTTTACTATTACAAGCATTCATCCACACAAAACGAATCTCGACATGTCCGAGAGTTTAATAACGAATAATCATGGTAAAATTAAATAGTTATTAATTAAACGAATAATTAACAATTAATTTAAACCATGATAGTCGGAATCCCTGCAAGGTAGAACACAATTGAACACATACATGAACACGAAACCAAACGCTCTGATACCAATTGCTGGAATTCGATATCCCGGGGTATCAAAAATTGCGGAACCGATAACCCCGACCGAAATCCCGTCGCCGGAAACCGATCAGGAGCACCACGATATCCGGAGCTCAACCGGAGAGTCGCCGCGGGATGAACCCGCGGCCGAAACCCTAGCCGAGCCCCACCGTGGGCTCGCGATCGCGTGCGATCGCATGGGGCTGCTCCGGCAGCCCCGGGCGGCGGTGAGTCCGGCGACTTCACCGCCGTCGCCGCCGTGAGGAGGGGCGCCAGCCGAGGCACCAGCCCTCGGCAGCCCCGCGATCGACCTCACGGTCGATCGCTCGCCCCGGCTCCAGCCGGGGCTTCCCTCTCGCGCACGCCGCGATCGAACCCTAGGTTCGATCGCACCCCTCGGCTCCCAGCCGAGGGTCCTTCGAACGTTCGCCGGGGATCTCGAATCCCCGTCCCCGAAGTTCGTCGTTTTCCTGGATCTTGTGTTCATGTATATGTCACAATTTAATTCACATAAATTCACACGAAGGAGTTTATGATTTGTACCTTTTGATTTGTTGTGCGGAGAAACAAAATCTATCGAAGACCTTTGAATCTTCCCACGTATTCCTTGCACTCCGTTCGAACGTCGGGTGGGCGACGATCTATCGAACTCCTATGGATCTCCTTCAACTCTCTAGAATATCAAGTATGATAATTCTTGTCTTATTCAAGTTATGAATTATGAAGGCCATGTAGTGCTTTTATAGGCTACGTAGGGGATCTAAAGGAGGTGGAATATTGGGCTTCCAATATTGAAGATTAAATTGAGCCCAATGCTCAAGTCCATTAATCCTTATCAATATTAATTAATTTATTTTCCACTATATAAATTAATTGCACTCCCAATATTAAACCATATTATATCAAATAATATTTCTCCGGTAGTATTATTTATTCCGTGTATTTAAGATTTAAATATCCATGAATAAAATTAATTTATTGCTAATTAATTTATTCATCTCTTTAATCCGAGACTAGTACCATTCAACCTTAATTATTGTGCGGAACGAATCCACTCATGAGGTTTACACAATAATTCCTTATGAACTCATCTCGGGGATATTATCAACCCTTCCGGGATACACTGTCCGGTCAATCATTCACGGCATGCCATATATGAAATATAGTGACCCAACTTAACCGGTAATTAACCCAATAATTAAATCGGTTAATTCCTTTGGTAAATCAAAGTCACTTATATTAAATATACACACCCGCAATAATATCGGGGATTAAGAATAAAATACACTGAGACTCGAATCGATTATCGCCGGCAATCCTAATCGATGAATCTCGACGATCCGCTCAATACACCAAGTGTACAAGTGTGATAAAATAATTAAGATAAATTATTTTCTCTCTCACACAACGACTATACCGATGGATTGGTCCATGTCCATCTAGGTCGTGATCAACCATTTGATTATATACGAGTAACCGATAGTATGATCTTCTGTGTGCCCATGCAACACCATACTAACTACAACGTATAAAATCCAGGACTATAATTTTTCATAATTAATTAATAAATAATTAAACGCAAACAATTGTTTATTAATTTAATAGGTTAAATGCCATGACCGGGAGTTTACCGATACTTAAATCTAGACATTAAGTACACAACTCCAACACAGCTGCCCAGTCGAACCCCCGCGTGGGGTTAGCGGATTGCTCGTAGAAATCCCCGGGGCTGCTCGTAGCAGCCCCGCAGCGAGTCCGGCGACTCGCTGCTCGTGGATGGGGCGCGCACACGCGAGCCGCTGCGGGTAACCCCGCAGCATCCATGATCGATCACACGGACTGCTCGCAGCAGCCCGTAGCGCGTCCGGACGGGACTCGCGTCCAGCGATCCCGCTACGGGAAAACCCGTAGCTCGCTGCGGGTCCGTCCACGGCGATCGAGCATGAGCTCGATTGAGTCTCGGCACCCAGCCGAGGCTCTCGCCCCTCGACCCGTCCAGCCGAGCCTGTCGAACCGCCGGCGGTCCGGTGGTCCGCGCCACCACTGCCCGGTTCGACCTCGTCTTGGGTCTCGTCCCTCGGATCTTGGTTCAAGATATTTTTACGATAATAAAACGATAAAATCATAAAGAGGGTTTTACGATTTACCTCGTTCTCGTTGTTCGGAAAAACGAAGAACTCAATTTGAAGAACTTGAGATCTTCCCACGTATTCCTTGCACTAGCTCGGACGTCGTGTGGGCGACGATCTTCCGAACTCCATGGATCTCCCTCTCTACTTTCTCTCTCTGGAATTGTGATCTTCAAGTTATGAGAATAGAGAAGACCATGTAGTGTTTTTATAGGCTACGTAGGGGATCTTAAGGAGGTGGAATATTGGGCTTCCAATATTAATGATTAAATTGAGCCCAAGCCCAAATCTATTAATCCCATTAATATTAATTAATTTATTTTCCACTATATAAATTAATTGCACACCCAATATTAAACCATATTATATCAAATAATATTTCTCCAGTAGTATTATTTATTCCGTGCGTTTAAGATAGAAATGTCCATGAATAAAATTAATTTATTGCTAATTAATTTATTCATCTCTTGTAACCGAGACTAGTACCATTCATCCTTAATTATTATGCGGAACAAATCCACCTGCAGGGTTTACATAATAATTCCTTATGAACTCATCTCGGGGACATTATCAACCCTTATCGGGACACACTTTCCCGTCAAAAATTCACGGCATGTCATACATAAAATACCGTGACCCAACTTTACCGGTAATTGACTCAATATTCAAACCGGTCAATTCCTTTGGAAAATCAAAGTCACTAATATTAAATGCACACACCCGCAATAATATCAGGGATTAAGAATAAAATACATTGAGACTTAAATCGATTATCTAAGGCAATCCTAATCGATAAATCTCAAGCGATCCGCCCAATACACCAAATGTACAAGTGTTATAAAATAATCAAGACAAATACCGATGGATTGGTCCGTGTCCATCTAGGTCGTGAGCAACTGTTTGATTAAATACGAGTAACCGATAGTATGATCTTCTGTGTGGGCCCGCACACCATACTAACTACAACCTATATAATCTCTATAATTTGCATATATTTAATTATAAATAATTAAACGCAAATAATTGTTTATTTAATTAAATAGATTAATGGCAATGGATCGGGAGTTCATGTCACTTAAATCTAGACATTAAGTATACAACTCCAACAATCTCCCACTTATACTAAGGTCTAGTCATTTCCTCCAAACTCCCGACTCCCATACTCTTCACGTGCTTAATATGCACTTCCAAGAAGTGCTTTGTGAAAGAGCAATCTAGATTGTCGTTCTGAAGTTATCTTGGTGACTACAGCGTCGTCTCCCCTGACGATGACTCGTATCAGGTGGTACTTGCTCTATGTGTTATCTTACACTTATGTACTTGTGATCTCTTACCATTTGCCATCGCACCGCTATTTACATAGCCTTTGGCAAACTAAGAATCACATCTAAGTCCCAGAGATTATCCCGGAGCTATACCAAAACTTCCGCTGCCTCTGAGGCCGCTATTTGGTTACCCATGGTAGAGTCCGAAAAACATCGTGCTTATCACTCTTCCATGTTAAAGCTCCTTCTCCTTTAATAGTGAAACACATAGCCTGATATCGACTTACACCGGTCCTCATTCGATTAGAAATCTAAGAGAATGTAATCCAAAGGAAATGCTTGTCTGCTCCGTAATCCAGAACATAGTTTCCAGTACTTTGAAAGCACTTAAAATGTTTATTACAGCAGTCGAGTATTCTTTTCTAGGATTACCTTGATATCCTCCCACTATGCTAACCTCATAGCCGATATCAGGTTCTTGTTTTCAACATTGCATTCATTAAGCTTTCCACACTCAAAGTGTAGGAAACTGCTTTCATTGCTTCTATCTCCTTTTGTGTTCCAAAACACATATCCTTAGATAGATGCATTCCGTATCTGAAAGGTAACGAACCTTTCTCGGAATCTTGCATGTTAAAACGAACCATAATCATATATATGTAAGATGTCCAGGAGAAGTACAATGTTCTTTCCTAGAGATCTAAGATCTCAAGAACATGTCCAACTTCTTCCTCTATCTTTCATAATGATTCATCTAGACAACCATCATTTTATGTCTGATAACATCTTTACATTGTTACCAATGATAAGAATGTTCTTTACATAAAACCCGAGAAACACCACCTTGTTCCATCACGTTTCCAATACACACGATTCGTCTATGCTTTGATGAATCCATAAAATGGACTATCTCATCAATTCGCAAGTTCCACGACCTCTAGCTTTGTTTCAATCCATCAATGGATTAACTAAGCTTGTACTCTAAATGATCTTGCCTCTTAGCAATAATCCTTATTGCTCTCCAAGAAGACACATTTAGATCTAGTACCGCCTCTATGTAGATCCAGGGATTGATTTCATGTATACTAGGTCCAGAGTTCGAAACTCTCCTAGTCTTATGAATATCTCCGGTTGTCAAACAACCTCCCACTACAATGGCATTCCGGTGTGTTGGAATTCGATGTCCCGGGTTATCTAAATTTGCGGAAACCGACAACCCGACCGAAAACCCGTCGCCGGAGATGAAACCGCGAACCACCGTACGAGCCGGAGCTCGACCGAGCACCGCACGGGCGAACCCGCGCGCCCAGCCGAGCCCCCGCACGGGGCTCGCGATCATCTCGCGATGATCGCTGGGATCGCTCGTAGCGATCCCCGGGCTGCTGCGAGCAGCCCCGCAGCGGGTCGCGTGACCCGCTGCTCAACGCGCTGGGCTCGTCCCAGCGCACCGCTGCGGGAAGCCCCGCAGCACGCCTCGAGTCGCTGCGGGTAACTCCCGCAGCTCCCAGCGATCAAGCCTACGGGCTCGATCGATCCCTCGGCTCCCAGCCGAGGGTTCTCGCGTCACGCGTCCCGGCGGTCCGAACCCTAGGGTTCGACCGCCACCTTCAATCCTCGCCGGGGATCTCGAATCCCCGTCCCCGAGGTCCGTCGTTTTCCCGGATCGTATGTTCATGTATGTATCACAATCAATTCACATAAAATCATAGAAGAGAGTATATGATTTTACCTTTCGATTCGTTGTGCGGAGAAACGAAATCAAGATGATGACCTTACGATCTTCCCACGTATTCCTTGCACTAGCATGAACGTCGGGTGGGCGACGATCCTCCAAGCTTATGGATCCTCTTCTCTCTCTTTCTACTTTCTCTCTCTAGAAGAATTATGATCTTCTAGTTATTATGTGTGTTATGTAGAATAGAGAAGACCATGTAGTGCTTTTATAGGCTACGTAGGGGATCTAAAGGAGGTGGAATATTGGGCTTCCAATATTAATGATTAAATTGAGCCCAAGCCCAAATCTATTAATCTCCCATTAATATTAATTAATTTATTTTCCACTATATAAATTAGTTGCACTCCCAATATTAAACCATATTATATCAAATAATATTTCTCCGGTAGTATTATTTATTCCGTGTATTTAAGATTTAAATATCCATGAATAAAATTAATTTATTGCTAATTAATTTATTCATCTCTTGAATCCGAGACTAGTACCATTCAACCTTAATTATTGTGCGGAACGAATCCACTCATGAGGTTTACACAATAATTCCTTATGAACTCATCTCGGGGATATTATCAACCCTTCCGGGATACACTGTCCGGTCAATCATTCACGGCATGCCATATATAAAATCTAGTGACCCAACTTAACCGGTAATTAACCCAATAATTAAATCGGTTAATTCCTTTGGTAAATCAAAGTCACTTATATTAGATATACACACCCGCAACAATATCGGGGATTAAGAATAAAATACACTGAGACTCGAATCGATTATCGCCGGCAATCCTAATCGATGAATCTCAACGATCCGCTCAATACACCAAGTGTACAAGTGTGATAAAATAATTAAGACAAATTATTTTCTCTCTCACACAACGACAATACCGATGGATTGGTCCGGGTCCATCTAGGTCGTGAGCCACTGTTTGATTAAATACGAGTAACCGATAGTATGATCTTCTGTGTGGGGCCCGACACACCATACTAACTACAACGTATAAAATCTAGGACTATGATTTGCATATATTTAATTAATAATAATTAAAAGCAAACAATTGTTTATTAATTAAATAGATTAAATGCTATGATCGGGAGTTTACCGTTACTTAAATCTAGACATTAAGTACACAACTCCAACAATCTCCCACTTGTACTAAGGTGTAGTCATTTCCTCCAAACTCCCGGTTCCCATACTCATCACGTGCTTAAGGTGTACTTCCGAGAAGTACTATGTGAGTGAGCAATCTAGGTTGCCGCTCTGAAGTTATCTTGGTGACTACTACGTCGTCTCCCCTGACGATGACTCGTATCAGGTGGTACTTGCTCTATGTGTTAACATCACTTTTGACTTATGACCTCTTCTAGTTCACCGTGCACCGCTATCCAATAGCCTTTGGTAAACTAAGAGTCATATCCAAGTCAAGAGGTTATCCCGGAACCTAACCAAAACTTCCGCTGCCTCTGAGGCTGCTATTCGGTTATGAAAGAGTCTGAGAAGCGTCCTGCTTATCACTCTTTTATGGTTCCACCTCTTTCTAAAAGTGAACACATAGCCTGATATCGACTTTCACTGGTCCTTTCTTTGATTTTTGGATCTGAGAATTTGTAATCAAAGAAGATTTTGTCTCAGTACTTTGCAAGTACTATCACAGCATCCGAAAATCTCTTGTCCAGATTACCTTGATATCCTCCCACTACGCAAACCGCATAGTTGATATCAGGTTCTTATTTTATAACATTGCATCTATAAAGCTTTCCATACTAGAAGTATAGGAAACTGCTTTATCTATCTCCTTCATGTGTACGAACACAAACCCTTTAGATAGATGTATATTCTGTTTCTGAAAGGCAAATAACCTTTCTCAGAAGTATGCATGTTTAAAACAAACCTTAATCGTACAAGATGTCTAGGAGAAGTACAATGTTCTTATCTCTAGATCATAAGATATTAAGAACATGATCTAACTTCTACTCAATCTTATATCTCGATTTATTTAGACAACCATTATTTTATGTCTGACAATATTTTTACATTGTTGCCAATGATAAAATTTTATCTACATAAAATCTCCGAGAAACACCACCTTGTTTCCATCACTTCTCTAATACACCTTTCGTTTTTGCCTTTTGATGAATCCATCAAATGGACTATCTCATCAATTCGCAAGTTCCACGATTCATAGCTTTATTTCAATCCACAAATGGATTTACTAAGCTTGTACTCTTAAATGATCTAGCCCCTTAACAATAAACCTTATTGTTCCAAGCAGGCACATTTAAATCTAGTACCGCCCTTATGCAGAGCTAGGGGTCGATTTCATCTCTACTAGATCCAGAGTCCGAACTCCTCTAGTCTTATGAACATCTTTGGTTGTCCAACAACCTCCCACTGCAATGGCGTCCCGGTGTATAACAGTAATAACAATAGGTGCAGTATGTGGTGTACTTCTACTCGGTTTGGCTGGTTCCTAGTTTTTTGTCTTTCTTCTCATTTCAAGGTATCACGTCAATTTAGGCTTTGTGGTCCATCTAATAGTCTTCCTCTATGAACCGGACGAGACGTCCCTCTGGTTCATAGTACTATAGAACACACAATACTTCGTTCATCTATGATATCCTACAACCATATTCAATATGCCGTTGTATCTAGGAATATCCATAGAACATAGGTAGTTCCGAACAACTTGTCCTTTTACTATCAGATTTTCCATTTCTTTATAGCGCACCATCTCTACACGCAAGTGTATGGCGCGCCCCTTTGGGATTGAATCCCAATCTTTGATTATGCTATGTGTTACTTAGATAAGTGATGGCCTTCGCGACCGAGTCGCAGGCTCCTAATGGATATACTTTGATGGTTCCCCATAATAGCTTTGTGTCCATTGACTAGTCAAAACACTTTGCTTTTATGGCACATTAAGTATTCTAATCCATCACCGAGTATTCTTTGAGAGAATTTCTCGTACCTTTCTAATTTACACATATGTCTGCATATCTAATCATTTCCAATACTTGTCTGAATTCTATCCTTTATCAAGAAAGGTTTGCTTAGACGTATTATCCTCCAAATTCAATCCTTAGGTCGGAAGGTCCATTCCTTCAACTATAATTGATCAAATCAATTTCGACCATTTGAATCTTATTTGAAAATACTACTAAGTATAAGATTTCACAAGTATAATGATTAATAAAGAAATATCTAATAAGTAAAACAAGTTATAGAACGGTTCGTTGCATTGGGGTAGACTTAGGATCTATCATTCGTATATTGCTATCTAATGTACCAGAATAGATAATGCCATTATTTCTTATCAAAATCATCCAATGATTAAAGAAATAAAATATCCATTCATAAATAATAGAAATCCAGAACAAAACGTTCTTTCTAAAATTAAAGGGTACATAATGCAATAACTTTGAAATGAAATCCTATTTAACTACTAAAGCAGATAAATGTCTTCCACCGCAACCGCTGCCTCCTTTACAGCTTTGCCTTGACTATTCCTCCATTTCCAAGTCTTTGGATTTCCTGGTGTCCCTGCATTTTAAATGCATACATACCGTCAGTGGATCCATATCTACCAACCAGGTTTCTGGTAGATAACACAGCTGACTATGTTTTAAAGACTAAGGAGAAAATCTTATACCTTCTCCAGGAGAAAATAAAGACTTCCAGTCCCCAGAAAGTTTTCTTTGAGAATAACTGCTCGAAGGTTTTCTCACCCTATTCCGTGGTCCAAGAGCAGAACTACAGGGCTTCTTTGTCTGCTTCTCCATTCCATGGTTTATGCCCTTAGGTTCGAAACCTTTGGCTTTGGCCATAAGAGCTTGCGATTGTCTCAACTCATCCAAAAGGTCCAACATCTCGAAAACGTGTTCAAGCGTTTCCTCGAAGCGACTGACCTTTATGAGTATCCTCATCGCCTCTTTTCTAACCTTCTTGTTGTCTCTAAACATAAGCTTGAGTTTTAGCATGATATCATGATTGGTGGTTAATGCAAAAGCACTGTTCCACTTCTCAAAATCATCTTTTTCCTCAATAGTTGAGACACGAGTTGGTTCAAGAGGACAAAGTTCACTGAGTACAAACTTGTACTCATCAACAGTCTGGGAAATGTCTAACTCGTCATTCCATCCAACACAGTATGGAACTAGTGCGTTGAATTCCTTGAGTATCATAGAAAGTGGGTTCATAGCTATTCTCTAAACCTATAAGCACATTTAAACAAACAATTAATTTAATATCCGATATTATCTCCCTCAAATAATATCATTAAATCACTAATCACATCTAAAATCCCATCAGATAAGGCAAGCCACGTTCGTGTGGACGTTTACCCACCCAAATGATTTAGCAATTAGATTTGCTTTGGTCGTACATCATTATAGCGTTACTTCGTTGGGAAGAATACTATAAAGCGTACCTAAGTGTAAACCATTACTCAGTACTAAGGTGAATCATTTGGAATTGCTTCGTCACCGTAAGCCACGTTAGTGTGGACGTTTACGATGACTCACAATCCTTCACAATTCCCTATAACTGTCTACATCAACTATTTCCAAAAATCCCATTCAGCATAGCAAGCCACGTTCGTGTGGACGTTTACTACACCAAAAGATTTTTATAGTTGACTCCCAATTACTTGAAGCATTCGATTTTGTAAATCAAGACGCGGAGAATCATAAGTGAAACTCGAAGTTTCTAACCAGTGACTCACCATGCGAACAACCCTATCTCTCATTAAATGAGGGAGCCGAGCAGACAATCGATCCATCTATCAAAGAATGGTACGACTGCCTCTAATTTGTGTCCTCGACATGACCAAGTGGCTTTGGCTCCATTCCACTCCCCGGGGTGAGAATGAGTCGACTTGAAGTCAGTTTCAGAAAGACAAATTAGGCATTGTTTGATAAACTTAATCAATGTCTCTTGTAAAAGGAATTACAAGAATTCTCCTCCAATGACACATCTATACGAACTTCAAAAGTCCATAAGAGTCACCAAGAGAACAGTAATGGAGACCATGGGAATGTTTCCATCCCCGCTCCCACTTAGCTTTTTATAACAAAGGGATACGCTATCTAATGCATAATTAAACACATAAGCATGCATACAAGTAATAAAGCACATAGCACATAGTCAAAATAATGCTAGAAAAATTATTTTCCGACTATCATGGCTTTATTCCATCTCCGTATGCGTCTTCTAGTCTTTAGTCTTCGTTCTTGAATGCTCCATGTGACGAGAATATTAATCTCAATATTTAAATCTATTTATTTTTAATAAATCCAAAAGATACTCAATTCGAAAATAAAGTCAATCGAATAAATCAAAAATAAAATTAAATATTATTAATATTTTTGTTTATTTCTTTTCCTATCTAATTCTATTAAATCTCTAGAATAATCTATCCAAGTCAAACTTGGAATATTCTAGAAGACTTCTATAATAGAATAAGGAAATAAAATAAATTAGGACTCTTCTACTTTCCAAGATTAATTAATTTCAATTTCTATGAAAAATTCCCATAAAATAGGAATAATCAATTAGGAAATAAATCAATCCTAAATTAACTTTTATTCCTTTCCAATTCTATTAAATTTCTAGGATCCTATTCCAAGTAGAACTCGGAATACTCTAGAAGACTTCCATAATAGAATAAGGAATAAAATTAATTCCAATTAATTCTTTTCCTAATCCATGAGAATTCCCAAAAAATAGGAAAACTCAATTAGGAAAACCGAATCAATTAGGTAAGTAGAATCTTGGTAGGAGTAGGAGTAGCACGGGTTGGGGATCCCCGCACCACCACCACCACCGACCGCCTCCACCGGGAGGGAGCACCCGCCGCCGCCACTCCAACCGGCCAGCCGCCACCGTCGCCGGCGACAGCCCACGGCCGAAGGGGCGCGACGCCCCCTTCCCTTGGTCGATCATGGGTCGATCATGGGGTGATCGACCCCTTCGGTCCTTCGTCCTCTTCGTCTTCTTCGTCTCATGAGTTCTCCGGCGGTCGTCTCGGTATCGATCCAACGTAAATAAATTACAAGAAATAAATTTACAATTCCGGTATCGATTCTATACATGAAATCGACCCTATACACTTTCCGGAAAACGTAGAACGTAATAATAAATCCTAAATTCGGTCAACCCCCGAATTTTTACTATTACAAGCATTCATCCACACAAAACGAATCTCGACATGTCCGAGAGTTTAATAAACGAACAATCACGGTAAATTAAATAGCAATTAATTAAACCAATAATTAACAATTAATTTCAACCATGATAGTCGGAATCCCTGCAAGGTAGAACACAATTGAACACATACATGAACACGAAACCAAACGCTCTGATACCAATTGTTGGAATTCGATGTCCCGGGTTATCTAAATTTGCGGAAACCGACAACCCGACCGAAAACCCGTCGCCGGAGATGAAACCGCGAACCACCGTACGAGCCGGAGCTCGACCGAGCACCGCACGGGCGAACCCGCGCGCCCAGCCGAGCCCCCGCACGGGGCTCGCGATCATCTCGCGATGATCGCTGGGATCGCTCGTAGCGATCCCCGGGCTGCTGCGAGCAGCCCCGCAGCGGGTCGCGTGACCCGCTGCTCAACGCGCTGGGCTCGTCCCAGCGCACCGCTGCGGGAAGCCCCGCAGCACGCCTCGAGTCGCTGCGGGTAACTCCCGCAGCTCCCAGCGATCGAGCCTACGGGCTCGATCGATCCCTCGGCTCCCAGCCGAGGGTTCTCGCGTCACGCGTCCCGGCGGTCCGAACCCTAGGGTTCGACCGCCACCTTCGATCCTCGCCGGGGATCTCGAATCCCCGTCCCCGAGGTCCGTCGTTTTCCCGGATCGTATGTTCATGTATGTATCACAATCAATTCACATAAAATCATAGAAGAGAGTATATGATTTTACCTTTCGATTCGTTAGGCGGAGAAACGAAATCAAGATGATGACCTTACGATCTTCCCACGTATTCCTTGCACTAGCTTGAACGTCGGGTGGGCGACGATCCTCCAAGCTTATGGATCCTCTTCTCTCTCTTTCTACTTTCTCTCTCTAGAAGAATTATGATCTTCTAGTTATTATGTGTGTTATGTAGAATAGAGAAGACCATGTAGTGCTTTTATAGGCTACGTAGGGGATCTAAAGGAGGTGGAATATTGGGCTTCCAATATTAATGATTAAATTGAGCCCAAGCCCAAATCTATTAATCTCCCATTAATATTAATTAATTTATTTTCCACTATATAAATTAATTGCACTCCCAATATTAAACCATATTATTGTTGGAAATCGACTACCCGGGATGCGTTCGTTCGATTGCTCAAACATCCGAACCATCCCAGTCGACCTCCGAAGTCACTACTTCGTTCGCTTAACAGCCCTTATCCCGAATCATGCCCAGCCATCGCCCCGAAGGACAACCGCACGAAACGGAACTGGACTGCATCGATTCGGCGACCGCCGAAAGCAGTCCAGCGGTCGCTGATAGGAACTGCAAACGGCGACCGCCGTTTGCCCTTTGGCGACCGCCGTTTTGACCGCGAACAGCAACGTGATGTTGCTGTTCCGGGCTCGTTTCCGGGTCGTTTTTCCTCATCCGACTACCGTTCCGGAGGTCCTAGAACCCCCAGTAGTCGAGGAACACGATCCACGACCCCGGAACCCAATCCACGTTCATGTATGTTCAACGAGAAATTAGATCGAATAAATGCGGAATATAGAGATCCGATCTCATACCTTCTCGGTCGATTGTTGAGACCTTAGAGCTTCTAACGTATTCTCTTCCCGATTCCAGCCGTTGTGTGGGCAACGATCCGCTGGAAATTCCTTGTCCGCTCTCTCCTTTCTCAAACCAGCGCAATGATTTAATTATTCTCTCTGAGAGAATAATAATTGCGTTAACTTAATTATTTTAACAGAGAAAAATGTTTTTGCGCTAACGCAATAATTTTTCTCAGAAAAATAATAGTTGCGGCGAACTGTAGGTTTTAGGAGAGGGCAAGGGGTGGGTTTAAATAGAGCTACGTTAGGGACCTAAGGGAAATTAATTAAGGGCTAAATTGAAATATTAATTAACTTGGAATACGTAAACGCAATTCCTTAATTAATCGATTTCAATTTTAATTATTATTAACTCCACTATAAAATAATAATTGAATTCCCGAAATTAATTTTAATATTATTTCAACAATAATAAATCCGCCGAAATTACATATACGACTTTCCCCGTGTTTAAGATATCGAACGTCCACGAATTTATTTAATTACTAATAATTAAATTAATTCGTTTCTTATTATCCGAGACTAGTACCACTCATCCTTATTATCATGTGGAACAAATCCACCTGCAGGGTTTACATGATAAACTTTATGAGCTCATCTCGGGGACGTTATCAACCCGATAAACGGGACACGGTTTCCTGTCTATAATCTATAGCATGCCGTGAGTACAATTACGATTCCCAATTTACCGAGTATCTCGACTAATCAAATAGTCTCACTCATTGGCAAGTTAAAGAACCGAGAATTGGATACACGCACCTATAATTATATAGGGATTAAGAATTCGTATATCCGTAATTCTGAGGTCTAGTTCGATTACGTCGATTAGTATAAATCGAACGCCCTCCCGTGGTCCTGCTCAATACACCAAGTGTACAAGTGTAACATAATAGTCAAGACCAACTATTACCCAGTCACACTACGACGTACCGATGGATTGTCCCTGTCCATCTAAATCGTGAGCTCCTGTTCGATAGTATACGAGTAACCGACAGTATGATCTTCCGCGTGTCTCCTCACGCCATACTGTCTACAACGTATATATCTAGGACTATTGCATTCAAGTACAAGATAGACAAAATGCCGACAGTTTGATCAATAGATAATGTAAAACACAGATAAGGAGTTCCATATTGTCACTAAACTAGACATTTAGAATATAACTCCATCAATCTCCCACTTATACTAAATCTCTAGTTGCCCTCTACCATACATCCGATACCCATCCCCTTCACGTGTCTCTTGAACGCTTCCGCTGGAAGTGCCTTCGTAAAGGGGTCAGCCAGGTTATCCGCTGATGCAATCTTGGTGACAACCGCATCGCCTCTCCTGACGATGTCTCTAATCAGGTGGTACTTGCGATCTATGTGTTTACTCGCATTGTGGGCTCGTGGTTCCTTTGCATTAGCCACTGCACCGCTATTGTCACAATAAATTGTGATAGCTCTAGGCATTTTAGGAACCACATCCAAGTCCATAAGGAAGTTCCGGAGCCACACCGATTCTTTAGCTGCCTCAGAGGCTGCTACATATTCGGCTTCCATGGTAGAGTCCGAAATGCATTTCTGCTTAACACTCTTCCATGAGACTGCTCCACCTCCCAATGTGAACACATAGCCTGATGTAGACTTTCGCTGATCCTTATCAGATTGGAAATCCGAGTCTGTGTAACCAATAGGAATCAACTCGGACGCTTTGTAACTCAGAACATAATTCCTAGTCCTTCGCAGGTACTTAAGTATGTTCTTTACAGCAGTCCAGTGACCCTGTCCAGGGTTACTCTGATATCTAGCTACCATGCCCACGGCATAGCAGATATCAGGTCTCGTGCACAACATGGCATACATTAGACTTCCTACTGCCGAAGCATAAGGAACCTTCTTCATGTAATCTATCTCCTTTTGTGTTTTGGGACACATGTCTTTAGATAGATGAATTCCATGGCAGAAAGGTTGAGCACCTCTCTTGGAATTCTGCATGTTGAAACGAGCCAGAATCGTATCAATATATGAAGCCTGGGACAAGCTTAATGTTCTTTTCCGACGATCCCTTATAACCTTGATCCCAAGAACATGCCCAACTTGTCCTAAGTCTTTCATATCGAATTGCTTGGACAACCATCCCTTTATGTCTGACAACATCTTCACATTGTTGCCAATTAGAAGGTTGTCGTCTACATAAAGCACGAGAAACGCCACACTGTTTCCGTCACTTCTCCGGTATACACACGACTCGTCCATGCTTTGAATGAATCCATAAGACTGGATAACCTCATCAAACCGCATGTTCCAAGATCTAGAAGCTTGCTTCAATCCATAAATGGATCGGTTTAGCTTACACACTAGATGCTCTTGGCCTTTCTTAATGAAACCTTCTGGCTGTCTCATGTAAATGGTCTCGTCAAGATTCCCATTCAAGAATGCTGTCTTGACGTCCATTTGCCACACCTCATAATCCATATAAGATGCTATAGACAAAAGAATCCGGATCGACTTTAGCATAGCTACCGGCGAAAAGGTTTCCTCATAATCGATCCCTTCTTTCTGAGTATACCCTTTCGCAACAAGCCTAGCCTTGAAGGTTTCAACCTTCCCGTCAGACCCTCTTTTTCTCTTGTACACCCACTTGCAACCAATGGCTTTTACACCTTTGGGCGGTGCTACAAGATTCCAGACCTGATTTGAATCCATTGATTCAATCTCAGATTTCATCGCTTTTTGCCAAGACTGAGCATCTTGATCTTTAAGCGCCTCGCCATAGGTCCAGGGATCGGCTTCATGTTCTCCAGGTAACAAGTCCGAAGACTCACCTATAAACATGAACCTATCGGGTTGTCGAACAACCCTCCCACTACGACGAGGCTCCGGTGTAACCTCAGTAACTACAGGTGCAGACTGTGGTGGCGTATCACCCGGTTCGGTTGGATCTAAGCCTTGATCGTCCCCTCTCAGTTCGTTTAGTATTATCTCACTCTTGGGCTTGTGGTCCATTATATAATCCTCTTCCAAGAACCGAGCGTTGGTGCTAACAACGATCTTCTGGTCCTTAGGACTATAAAATAGACCACCTTTCGTTCCTCTAGGATATCCTATAAACAACCGAATATCTGAACGAGATTCCAATTTATCAGCCCCATGCTTCAGCACATGTGCTGGACAACCCCAGATCCGAATGTGTTTCAAGTTCGGCTTTCGCCCGGTCCACAATTCCGAGGGCGTCTTAGGGACTGATTTAGAAGGAACTAAGTTCAGGATATACGCCGCTGTTTCCAAGGCATATCCCCAGAACGAAACTGGTAGTTCTGAATAACTCATCATAGATCTTACCATTTCCATAAGAGTCCTATTCCTTCTTTCTGCTACACCATTCTGCTGGGGCGTGTATGGTGCAGTCATCTGGGAATCAATCCCATTCTCTAATAAGTACGCCTTAAACTCTCCCGAGAGGTACTCTCCTCCACGATCACATCGTAGAGTCTTTATGGTTTTACCATGAAGGTTCTCCACAAGAGCTTTGTACTCCTTGAACTTGTCAAAGCACTCGCTCTTGCGGCGCATCAGGTATATAAAACCATACCTTGAGTAATCATCAGTGAAGGTTACGAAATATTCATAACCTCCTCTCGCTTGGACAGATAAAGGCCCGCACAAATCAGAGTGAATCAACTCTAGTACTTCCTTGGATCTATACCCTTTATCACTAAAGGGTCGCTTGGTCATTTTTCCTTCCAGGCATGATTCGCAGGTTGGAAAGTCCTCATCTTTCACACCACTGAGTATTCCATCAGTTATCAACCTTTGAATCCTGCCCAAGTTAATATGACCTAGCCTAAGATGCCATAAGTACTTTTGATTCATCCTAGAAGGCTCCTTTCTCTTATTGGTACTAGATGTGTTATTTGACTCTACTCGTTGCATCGTGGAATAATCAGGATTAAGTATATATAAGTTGCCTATCAATGTACCAGAACAGATATACTCACCATTCTTTTTGATAATAACAGAACTATCAAAAGAAACAGAATATTTATTCAAAACCAACTTAGAAACCGAAACAAGGTTCTTTCTAAAGTTCGGTACATAAAGACAATCATTAAATACTAAAACTTTATTATTAAAAGATAAATGAACATCTCCCACTGCAACTGCCGCCACTTTCGTAGCATTGCCCATGTAGATGGTGATCTCTCCCTCTCTAAGCCGCCGGGTTTCCTGGAACCCCTGCAAAGAATTGCAGACATGATCAGTGGCTCCCGTATCCACACACCAGGTACCGGTGGATAACACCGCTAAACATGTTTCAGTGACTAAGGAAAAATTCATACCTCCTTGTCTGAGAGGACAATTAGACTTCCAATGTCCAGACTGCTTGCAACGGAAACACTTGCCCTTGGGCTTGTTCACTCCATTCCGTGGTCCACCATTGCTGGGTCCACTGGGTTTCCGTCCTTGCTTCTTCTTCCTCTTAGTCCCCGGAGGGCCAGGAAGTTTCACAGCCACAAGTGCCTGAGACTTCTTAAAGATTCCCTCTGCCGCCTGGAGTTCAGTCAGGAGTTCCGCCAACGTATATAACCTCTTGTTCATGTTATAGTTCAGGCGGAACTGCTCAAAACTCTTAGGCAGAGACTGGAGTACTATATCGATCTGGGTTTCCCCATCGATAGATCCTCCCATAATCTCTATCTCATTCAGATAGCCTATCATCCTAAGAACGTGATCCCTCACGGGCGTTCCTTCGGACATAGTGGCCGTCATGAGTTGCCTCATGGCATCTTGCCTGGCTGCCCTATCCTGACTACCAAACATCTCCTTGAGGTTAAGCATCATATCATAGGCAGTGGTCATGGCCTCATGCTGATGTTGCAGCACATTTGACATAGAAGCCAAAATGTAGCACCGCGCCATCTGATTAGCCTTGACCCACTTCCGATGAGCTTCCTTTTCCTCAGGAGTGGAGGTGTCAATAGGTTCGTCAGGACAATCCTCATGGAGTACATATTTGTACTCCTCAGCAGTCAGGACAATGTCCAAGTTTCGTTTCCAGTCAATATAGTTCGGACCAGTGAGTTTGTTCTCTTTTAGTATCATGGATAGCGGGTTGAGTGCCATATCTATAAAAGAGACAAATCAAACTGTCAAATTTAATTCGATATTAACTCCCTTAATTAATATCATTAAATCTACCAATCAATCCTAAAATCCCAGCAGACTAGCATGCCACGTTCATGTGGACGTATACTAGTCCAAATGATTTTATAACTGGACTTTTACTTCGGTCGTACATCATTACAGCAGTGACTCCGATGGGGAGGATACTGTAAAGCGTACCTAAGTGTATACCATTTCTCAGTACTAAGTTAATCGCTTGGAAACTACACGCCCACCGCAAGCCACGTTAGTGTGGACGTTTACGTTGACATGCGGTCCCTTTACGATTTCCTATAACTGTCGAGCCTCAATTAACCCAAAGTTCCGTTTCCGTCTAGTAAGCCACGATAGTGTGGACGTTTACTAAAACAAACAACTTTGTTAATTGAATTCCATTTAATAAATTTCACAATTTCGTTAATCAAAGCTTGATATCTCGTAAGTGAAACTCTAAGTTTCTAACCAGCGATCAATCATGCAATTGAGCCCTATCTCTCACAAAGTGAGGGAGCCAACCAGACAATCGATCTAGTCATCAAATGACTCGAATGTCTCTAATCTGTGTCATCGACATAACCAAGCGCTTTGGCTCCATTCCACTCCCCGGGGTGAGAATGAGTCGAGTTGAAATTAGTCTTTGAAAGACAGATTAGGCATTGCTTTGAAAAACTTAAGTGTTCAATTCTATAAATGGAATTGAATTCGAATTTCGATCAAAAGTGATTTCCGTGTATCGACTTTATCCGATAGGGAGGATGACACTAAAGCCAACTCGTAAGTCAATACACATCACTCTCGAAACAGAGAATGGAGACCGCGGGATTGTTTCCAATCCCTCTCCCACTTAGTATTTTACGATATAGGGATATTCAAGCACATGCATATAGAAATTAAAGCATAATAAAACACGTTAAACACACAAAAAGCAATTAACGTGGCCCAATTATTATGGCCTTTAAAATCTTCGATGCACGTCTCCTCGGATCTTCGTCTCGTTGCTCGTCTAGGTCTCGATCCACCACCGACTCGTCTAAGGACCAAGAGACGAACTCCTCCCACTGGAGTATCATCCCGGGCCCTCGACAAGCGATCCGTGATGTCCGTCGAACCCCCGCAACCTGCTGCCAAGAAAACACCGAAACGGCGACCGCCGTTTGCCCTTCAGCAGCCGCGGGTTCGACTTCTCGACCCTCGTTCGTCCGGCCCTCGATCTCGTCTCGAATCACCAAGCAGCAGCAACATTACATATGTAAACTAACTACTTCCGGCATCGATCCTATACAGGAATGATCGATCCTATACACCCGGATAAAACGAAAAAACGAAAAACCCTAAACGACTCAACCCGTCGTTTTAAACTATTACAAACAAGCAACGTCAAAACCAAAAATCTCGACAACCCCGAGAGTTTAACAAACCACAAAATTACAGTACAATAAACATGACCATAATAATCGGGTTATCCTGCAAAACAAAACTCGCAAACAATACAAGAACGCATAACCGGCTCTGATACCATTTGTTGGAAATCGACTACCCGGGATGCGTTCGTTCGATTGCTCGAACATCCGAACCATCCCAGTCGACCTCCGAAGTCACTACTTCGTTCGCTTAACAGCCCTTATCCCGAATCATGCCCAGCCATCGCCCCGAAGGACAACCGCACGAAACGGAACTGGACTGCATCGATTCGGCGACCGCCGAAAGCAGTCCAGCGGTCGCTGAAAGGAACTGCAAACGGCGACCGCCGTTTGCCCTTTGGCGACCGCCGTTTTGACCGCGAACAGCAACGTGATGTTGCTGTTCCGGGCTCGTTTCCGGGTCGTTTTTCCTCATCCGACTACCGTTCCGGAGGTCCTAGAACCCCCAGTAGTCGAGGAACACGATCCACGACCCCGGAACCCGATCCACGTTCATGTATGTTCAACGAGAAATTAGATCGAATAAATGCGGAATATAGAGATCCGATCTCATACCTTCTCGGTCGATTGTTGAGACCTTAGAGCTTCTAACGTATTCTCTTCCCGATTCCAGCCGTTGTGTGGGCAACGATCCGCTGGAAATTCCTTGTCCGCTCTCTCCTTTCTCAAACCAGCGCAATGATTTAATTATTCTCTCTGAGAGAATAATAATTGCGTTAACTTAATTATTTTAACAGAGAAAAATGTTTTTGCGCTAACGCAATAATTTTTCTCAGAAAAATAATAGTTGCGGCGAACTGTAGGTTTTAGGAGAGGGCAAGGGGGGGGGGGGGGGGGGTTTAAATAGAGCTACGTTAGGGACCTAAGGGAAATTAATTAAGGGCTAAATTAAAATATTAATTAACTTGGAATACGTAAACGCAATTCCTTAATTAATCGATTTCAATTTTAATTATTATTAACTCCACTATAAAATAATAATTGAATTCCCGAAATTAATTTTAATATTATTTCAACAATAATAAATCCGCCGAAATTACATATACGACTTTCCCCGTGTTTAAGATATCGAACGTCCACGAATTTATTTAATTACTAATAATTAAATTAATTCGTTTCTTATTATCCGAGACTAGTACCACTCATCCTTATTATCATGTGGAACAAATCCACCTGCAGGGTTTACATGATAAACTTTATGAGCTCATCTCGGGGACGTTATCAACCCGATAAACGGGACACGGTTTCCTGTCTATAATCTATAGCATGCCGTGAGTACAATTACGATTCCCAATTTACCGAGTATCTCGACTAATCAAATAGTCTCACTCATTGGCAAGTTAAAGAACCGAGAATTGGATACACGCACCTATAATTATATAGGGATTAAGAATTCGTATATCCGTAATTCTGAGGTCTAGTTCGATTACGTCGATTAGTATAAATCGAACGCCCTCCCGTGGTCCTGCTCAATACACCAAGTGTACAAGTGTAACATAATAGTCAAGACCAACTATTACCCAGTCACACTACGACGTACCGATGGATTTTCCCTGTCCATCTAAGTCGTGAGCTCCTGTTCGATAGTATACGAGTAACCGACAGTATGATCTTCCGCGTGTCTCCTCACGCCATACTGTCTACAACGTATATATCTAGGACTATTGCATTCAAGTACAAGATAGACAAAATGCCGACAGTTTGATCAATAGATAATGTAAAACACAGATAAGGAGTTCCATATTGTCACTAAACTAGACATTTAGAATATAACTCCATCAATTATATCAAATAATATTTCTCCGGTAGTATTATTTATTCCGTGTATTTAAGATTTAAATATCCATGAATAAAATTAATTTATTGCTAATTAATTTATTCATCTCTTGAATCCGAGACTAGTACCATTCAACCTTAATTATTGTGCGGAACGAATCCACTCATGAGGTTTACACAATAATTCCTTATGAACTCATCTCGGGGATATTATCAACCCTTCCGGGATACACTGTCCGGTCAATCATTCACGGCATGCCATATATAAAATATAGTGACCCAACTTAACCGGTAATTAACCCAATAATTAAATCGGTTAATTCCTTTGGTAAATCAAAGTCACTTATATTAGATATACACACCCGCAACAATATCGGGGATTAAGAATAAAATACACTGAGACTCGAATCGATTATCGCCGGCAATCCTAATCGATGAATCTCAACGATCCGCTCAATACACCAAGTGTACAAGTGTGATAAAATAATTAAGACAAATTATTTTCTCTCTCACACAACGACTATACCAATGGATTGGTCCGGGTCCATCTAGGTCGTGAGCCACTGTTTGATTAAATACGAGTAACCGATAGTATGATCTTCTGTGTGGGGCCCGACACACCATACTAACTACAACGTATAAAATCTAGGACTATGATTTGCATATATTTAATTAATAATAATTAAAAGCAAACAATTGTTTATTAATTAAATAGATTAAATGCTATGATCGGGAGTTTACCGTTACTTAAATCTAGACATTAAGTACACAACTCCAACACGGTGTATTAACAGTAATAACAGTAGGTGCAGTTAGTGGTGTACCGCTACTTGGTTCGGCTGGTTCTAAGTCTTAATCGTTTTCTCTCTTTTCAGAAGTATCACGTCATTTTGGGCTTGTGGTTCATCTAATAGTCTTCCTCTATAAACCGAGCGTTAGAACTTATAACGTCCTTCTGGTTCATAGTATTATTGAACACACATCTTTTGTTCTTCTAGGATATTCTACAACCGCATTTGAATGCGCTGTTGTTTCAAGGACATATCCATAGAACATAGGATGTTCCGTATAACTCATCTTTTATACCTCTATAAGAGTTCCATTTCTTATTTCCGACACACCATTTCTACACAAGAGTGTATGGTGTTGTCATTTGGGATCAAATCCCAATCTCTGATCAGTATGCTATGCATTCCTCAGACAGGTACTTGCCTCCGCGATCAAATCGCAGGCTACAAATGGATATACCTTGATGGTTCTCCACAATTGCTTAGTTTCCTTTGACTTGTCAAAACACTTGCTTTTGTGGCACATCAGGTATTCTAATCCATTTCTCGAGTAATCATCAAATGAAGTACTCGTACCTTATTGTAGGCATAGGTCTGCATACATCACAGTCAATCAATTCTTATACTTGTCCGGATCTTACATCTTATATCCATAAAGGATTGCTTAGTCATATTATCTTCCAAATTAGATTCTTAGGTCGGAAGGTCCACTCCTTCAACTTAATTGATCAAATATCAATTTTCGACCTTTGAACTTCTTATTTGAATAAACATGACTCAGCATAAGAATCCACAAGTATAATTGATAAAGAAATCTCTTATTAGTAAAACGAGTTTAATACTACGGTTCGTTGCACCGTGGTGGATTCAGGATTCATCATTTATATATTGCTAGCCAATGTACCAGAATAGATAATATCATTATTTCTTCTTATAACCATCAAATGATTAAAAGAAATAAAATATCTATTCATTAGAAATCCAGAACAATGTTCTTTCTAAAATGAAAGGTACAAAAAAGCAATAACTCAAAATGAAATCATATAAAATGTCCTCCACTGCAACTGCTGCCTCCTCTACAGCTTTGCCCATGTAGACTACGATTTCTTCTTTTCCAAGTCGTCGGGTTTCCTGGAACCCTTGCATTTAAAATGCACATACCGTCAGTGGTTCCATATCTACACACAAGGTTCCGGTAGATAATACCACTGACTATGTTTTACGACTAAAGAAGATTTCGTACTTTCCTTGAGAGGATAATCAGACTTCCAGTACCCAGACTGTTTGCATCGAGAACACTTGCCTCTTGGCTTTCTCGTCCCATCTCGTGGTCCAAGTGACCTAGGACCACAAGGTTTCTTTGCTTGCTTTTCCTTTCCCCCGATTATGCCCTTAGGTTCAAAAACCTTGGCATTGGCTACAAGAGCTTGCGATTTCCGTCTCAACTCGTCCAAAAGGTCAATCATCTCAAAAACGTGTTTAAGCGTTTCCTCGAAATGACTGACCTTTATGAGTATCCTCATCGCTTCTTGTCTAGCCGCCCATGTCATGTCTAAACACCAGTTAAGACATTTGTAGGCTCGGGAGGACAAAGCTCACTGAGTACAAACTTGTACTCTTTAACAGTCTGGGCAATGTCTAGATCTATATTCCAATCATTACATTCAGGGACCAGTGAGTTTAAAATCCTTACGTATCACAGAAAGTGGGTTCAAAGCCATTTCGTAATCTATGAGCACATATAACAACAAACAATTGATTTAATGTCCCATATTATCTCCCTTAAATAATATCATTAAATCACTAATCACATCTAAAATCCCATCAGATATGGCAAGCCACGTGGTGTGGACGTTTACCTTACCCAAATGATTTCGCAATTAGTTTTGCTTCGGTCATACATCACTTATAGCGTAACTTCGTGGGGAAGAATACTATAATGCGTATCTAAGTGTAAACCATTACTCAGTACTAAAGTAAATCGTTTGGAACCGCTACATCACCGCAAGCCACGTGGTGTGGACGTTTACGATGATTTCACAATTCTTCACAATTCCTTATAACTGTCTACATCAATTAATCCAAAATCCGTTAGTATAGCAAGCCACGTGGTGTGGACGTTTACTACGCCAAGAGACTTTTATAATTGACTCCCAATTACTTGATCCATTCGATCTTGTAAATCAAGACGCGGAGAATCATAAGTGAAACTCGAAGTTTCTTACCAGTGATTCACCATGCGAACTGTTGGAGTTGTGTACTTAATGTCTAGATTTAAGTAACGGTAAACTCCCGGTCATAGCATTTAATCTATTAAATTAATAAACAATTGTTTGCATTTAATTATTGATAATTAAATATATGCAAATCATAGTCCTGGATTTTATACGTTGTAGTTAGTATGGTGTGTCGGGCCCCACACAGAAGATCATACTATCGGTTACTCGTATTTAATCAAACAGTTGCTCACGACCTAGATGGACACGGACCAATCCATCGGTATAGTCGTTGTGTGAGAGAGAAAATAATTTGTCTTAATTATTTTATCACACTTGTACACTTGGTGTATTGGGCGGATCGCTTGAGATTTATCGATTAGGATTGCCTTGGATAATCGATTCAAGTCTCAGAGTATTTTATTCTTAATCCCCGAAACTATTGCGGGTGTGTATATTTAATATGAGTAACTTTGATTTACCAAAGGAATTAACCGATTTAATTATTGGGTTAATTACCGGCTAAGTTGGGTTACTATATTTTATATACGACATGCCGTGAATACTTGACGGGAAAGTGTATCCCGGAAGGGTTGATAATATCCCCGAGATGAGTTCATAAGGAATTATTGTGTAAACCTCATGAGTGGATTCGTACCGCACAATAATTAAGGTTGAATGGTACTAGTCTCGGATTCAAGAGATGAATAAATTAATTAGCAATAAATTAATTTTATTTATGGATATTTAAATCTTAAATACACGGAATAAATAATACTACCGGAGAAATATTATTTGATATAATATGGTTTAATATTGGGAGTGCAATTAATTTATATAGTGGAAAATAAATAAATTAATATTAATAGAGGATTAATAGATTTGGGCTTGGGCTCAATTTAATCTTTAATATTGGAAGCCCAATATTCCACCTCCTTTAGATCCCCTACGTAGCCTATAAAAGCACTACATGGTCTTCTCTATTCTACACACATCATAACTTGAAGATCATAATTCTTCTAGAGAGAGAAAGTAGAGAGAGAGAAGAGGATCCATAAGCTTGGAGGATCGTCGCCCACCCGACGTTCAAGCTAGTGCAAGGAATACGTGGGAAGATTCAAAGGTCTTCAATTGATTCCGTTTCTCCGTACAACGAATCAAAAGGTAAAATCATAAAACCCCTCTTATGATTTTATGTGAATTAATTGTAATACGTACATGAACGCACGATCCAAGAAAACGACGAACTTCGGGGACGGGGATTCGAGATCCCCGGCGAACGTTCGAAGGACCCTCGGCTGGGAGCCGAGGGGGTGCGGTCGAGCCCTAGGGCTTCGACCACGAGCTCACACGAGGAGCCCCGGCTGGACGCCGGGGCACGCGATCGACCGCGGGGTCGATCGTCGGGCAAGCCGCGGCTGGGCCGTGGCTGGTGCGCTGGGCGCACCGCCCTCCTCGGCGGTGGCGGTGAGTCGCCGCACTCACCGCCGGGGGCTGTTCCGAACAGCCCCACGGGGATGCACCCCGCATCCCCGTGCGATCGCGTGAGCGATCGCGAACCCCGCGATGGGGTTCGGCTAGGGTTTAGCCGCGGGTTCATCCTGCGGCGATGCTCTTGTCGAGCCCGGTTCTTCATGGCGTTCGTGATCGGTTTCCGGCGATGGGATTTCGGTCGGGGTTATCGGTTCCGCAATTTTTGATACCCCGGGATATCGATTTCCAACAACTGGTATCAGAGCGTTTGGTTTCGTGTTCATGTATGTGTTCAATTATCGTTCTACCTTGCAGGGATTCCGACTATCATGGTTTAATTTAATTATTGTTAATTATTTTTTACCATGATTATTCGTTATTAAACTCTCGGACATGTCGAGATTCGTTTTGTGTGGATGAATGCTTGTAATAGTAAAAATTCGGGGGTTGACCGAATTTAGATTTATTATTATTGTTCTATGTTTTCCGGAAAGTGTATAGGGTCGATTTCATGTATAGAATCGATACCGGAATTGTAAATTTATTTCTTGTAATTTATTTACGTTGGATCGATGCCGAGACGACCGCCGGAGAATGCGTGTGACGAAGAAGACGAAGAGGACGAAAAACTGGGGGGGTCGATCATCCCCATGATCGATCCCCATGAGGATCGATCGACCCCACGCGGAGGGGCTGCCCGCTAGGGTTTCCGGCCACGCCGGCCACCGGTGGTGGTGGCGCGCGGCTTGGGGACGGCGGCGGTGGTGCCCGGCGATGGTGGTGGTCGACGGTGGGGGTGGTGTGGGGATCCCCAACCCATGCTACTCCTACCAAGATTCACTTTCCTAATTGATTCGGTTTTCCTATTTTCAGTTTACCTATTTTTGGGAATTCTCATGGAATAGGAAAAGAATTAATTGGAATTAATTTTATTTCCTTATTCTATTATGGAAGTCTTCTAGAATATTACAAGTCCTACTTGGAATAGGATTCTAGAGATTTAATAGAATTGGAAAGGAATAAAAATTAATTAATAATTGATTTATTTCCTAATTGATTATTCCTATTTTATGGTAATTTTCATAGACATGGAAATTAATTAATTTTGGAAAGTAGAAGAGTCCTAATTTATTTTATTTCCTTATTCTATTATAGAAGTCTTCTAGAATATTCCAAGTTTTACTTGGATAGATTATTCTAGAGATTTAATAGAATTAAATAGGAAAATAAATAAATAAAAAATATTAATAATATTTAATTTTATTTTTGATTTATTCGATTGACTTAATTTTCGAATTGAGTATCTTTTGGATTTATTAAAAATAAATAGATTTAAATATTGGGATTAATATTCTCGTCACATGGAGCATTCAAGAACGAAGACTGAAGACTAGAAGATGCGTACGGAGATGGAATAAAGCCATGATAGTCGGAAAATAATTTTCTAGCATTATTTTGACTATGTAATACTTTGTGCTTTATTACTTGTATGCATGCTATATGTGTTTATTTTATGCACTAGATAGCGTATCCCTTTGTTATAAAAAGCTATGTGGGAGAGGGAATGGAAACATTCCCATGGTCTCCATTACTGTTCTCTTGGTATCATTTATGAGCTTTCGAAGTTCATATAGACATGTCATTGGAGGAGAATTCCTGTAATTCCTTTTACGAGAAACATTGATTAAGTTTATCAAACAATGCCTAATTTGTTTTTCTGAAACTGACTTCAAGTCGACTCATTCTCACCCCGGGGAGTGGAATGGAGCCAAAGCCACTTGGTCATGTCGATGACACAAATTAGAGACATTCGTACCATCCTTTTAAAGGTGGATCGATTGTCTGCTCGGCTCCCTCATCTAATGAGAGATAGGGTTGTTCGCATGGTGAATCACTGGTTAGAAACTTTGAGTTTCACGTATGATTCTCCGCGTCTTGATTTACGAAAATCGAATGGATTAAGTAATTGGGAGTCAACTGTAAAAGTCTTTTGGTATAGTAAACGTCCACATGAACGTGGCTTGCTATACTGAATGGGATTTTGGAATGGTTGATGTAGACAGTTATAGGGAATTGTGAAGGATTCTGAGTTATCGTAAACGTCCACATGAACGTGGTTTGCGGTGACGTAGTAATTCCAAATGATTCACCTTAGTACTGAGTAATGGTTTACACTTAGGTACGCTTTATAGTATTCTTCCCAACGAAGTAACGCTATAATGATGTACGACCAAAGTAAATCTAATTGCTAAATCATTTGGGTGGGTAAACGTCCACATGAACGTGGCTTGCCTTACCTGATGGGATTTTAGATGTAATTAGTAATTTAATGATATTATTTGAGGGAGATAATATCGGATATTAAATTGATTGTTTGTTTAAATGTGCTTATAGGTTTAGAGAATAGCTATGAATCCACTTTCTGTGATACTCAAGGAGCATAAACTCACTGGCCCCAATTATATTGATTGGAGGAGAAATTTGGACATTGTCCTGACTTCTGAAGAGTACAAGTTTGTACTCTATGATGCATGTCCTGCTGAGCCCACGGATGCCTCAACTAATGAGGAAAAGGAAGCATATCAGAAGTGGAAAAAGGCTGATGAAATGGCTAGGTGTTATATTTTGGCTTCAATGTCAAATGTACTCCAAACCCAACATCAGTCGATGGACACTGCCGAGGATATGTTGTACAACCTCAAGGAAATGTTTGGAGAGCAAGATCGTGCGGCAAGGCAAGAAGCCATGAGAGTCCTTATGACAACTACTCAGTCTGAAGGAACGCCCGTTGGGGAGCACGTTCTTAAGATGATGAGTTTGTTGAATGAACTTGAGATCCTAGGAGCTCAAATTGATGGTGAGACGCAAGTCGACATCATACTCCAGTCTCTGACCCCTAGTTTTGAGCAGTTTCGCATGAGTTATAATATGGGTAAACTGTCTTATACTCTTGCGCAACTCCTGACTGAACTGAAGGCGGCAGAGGAGATCTACAAGAAGGGCAAGTCTCAAGCGCTTTTAGCTACCAAGTCCAAAGGCTTGAAGCCTGTTGGAGGTAGGGGCAAGAAAAGGAAGCAAGCCTGGAAACCCAGTGGTGCCAAGGGGAATGGACCACGAGTGGGGGCTGCCAAGCCAAGAGGCAAGTGCTTCCGATGCAATAAGTCTGGACACTGGAAGTCTGAATGTCCTCTCAAAGGTACGAATTTTTCTTTAGTCGTAAAAACATATTCAGCGGTATTATCTACCAGAATTCTGGTGTGTAGATATGGAACCACTGACGGTATGTGCATTTTTTAAATGCAGGGGTTCCAGAAAACCCGGCGACTTGGAGAAGAAGAGTTTGAGTCTACACGGGCAAAAGCTGTAGAGAAGGCAGCTGTTGCGGTGGAAGACATTTATCTGCTTTAGTAGTTAAATAGGATTTCATTTCATGTTTATTGCATTATGTACCCTTTATTTTAGAAAGAACTTTTGTTCTGGATTTCTATTATTTATGAATGGATATTTTATTTCTTTAATCATTTGATGATTTTGATAAGAAATAATGGTGTTATCTATTCTGGTACATTAGATAGCAATAATATGAATAATAGATCCTAAGTCTACCACGATGCAACAAACCGTTCTATAACTTGTTTTACTTTATTAGATATATTTCTTGTTAAATCATTATACTTGTGAATTCTTATACTTAGTAGTATTTATTCAAATAAGATTCAAATGGTCGAAATTGATTTGATCAATTATAGTTGAAGGAATGGACCTTCCGACCTAAGAATTGAATTTGGAAGGTAATACAAGTAAGCAAACCTTTCTGGATAAAGGATAGAATTCGGACAAGTATCGAGAATGATTAGATACTGATATATGCAGACGTATGTGTAATTAAAAAGGTACGAGTAGTTCTTTCAAGAATGCTCGATGATGGATTAAGATACTTGATGTGCCATAAAAGCAAAGTGTTTTGATTAGTCAATGGACACAAAGTTATTATGGAGAACATTCAATGTATATCCATTAGGAGCCTGTGACTCAGTCGCGGAGGCCATCACTGTTGGAGTTGTGTACTTAATGTCTAGATTTAAGTAACGATAAACTCCCGATCATAGCATTTAATCTATTAAATGAACAATTGTTTGCTTTTAATTATTATTAATTAAATATATGCAAATCATAGTCCTGGATTTTATACGTTGTAGTTAGTATGGTGTGTCGGGCCCCACACAGAAGATCATACTATCGGTTACTCGTATTTAATCAAACAGTGGCTCACGACCTAGATGGACCCGGACCAATCCATCGGTATAGTCGTTGTGTGAGAGAGAAAATAATTTGTCTTAATTATTTTATCACACTTGTACACTTGGTGTATTGAGCGGATCGTTGAGATTCATCGATTAGGATTGCCGGCGATAATCGATTCGAGTCTCAGTGTATTATATTCTTAATCCCCGATATTGTTGCGGGTGTGTATATTAAATATAAGTGACTTTGATTTACCAAAGGAATTAACCGATTTAATTATTGGGTTAATTACCGGTTAAGTTGGGTCACTATATTTTATATATGGCATGCCGTGAATGATTGACCGGACAGTGTATCCCGCAAGGGTTGATAATATCCCCGAGATGAGTTCAAAAGGAATTATTGTGTAAACCTCATGAGTGGATTTGTTCCGCACAATAATTAAGGTTGAATGGTACTAGTCTCGGATTCAAGAGATGAATAAATTAATTAGCAATAAATTAATTTTATTCATGGATATTTAAATCTTAAATACACGGAATAAATAATACTACCGAAGAAATATTATTTGATATAATATGGTTTAATATTGGGAGTGCAATTAATTTATATAGTGGAAAATAAATTAATTAATATTAATGGGAGATTAATAGATTTGGGCTTGGGCTCAATTTAATCATTAATATTGGAAGCCCAATATTCCACCTCCTTTAGATCCCCTACGTAGCCTATAAAAGCACTACATGGTCTTCACTTTTTCATAAGACAAGAATATCAATACTTGATAGTTCTAGAGAGTTGAAGAGGATCCATAAGCTTGGAGGATCGTCGCCCACCCGACGTTCAAGCTAGTGCAAGGAATACGTGGGAAGATCGTAAGGTCATCAAGTTAGATTCGTTTCTCCGCACAACGAATTAAAAGGTAAAATCATATAATCTCTTCTATGATTTTATGTGAATTGATTGTGATACATACATGAACGCATGATCCGGGAAAACGACGAACCTCGGGGACGGGGATTCGAGATCCCCGGCGAGGATCGAAAGTGGCGGTCGAACCCTAGGGTTCGGACCGCCGCGTCGCAAGAAGCCCCGGCTGGACGCCGGGGGCGATCAAGCCCGTGAGCTCGATCGCGGATCGCTGCGGGGTGACCCGCAGCTGCCTCGTGCGCGCTACGGGAGTTCCCGTAGCAGAGGCGCACGGGGCTGACCCCATGCGAGCAGCGGGTTCGCTGACCCGCTGCGGGGCTGCTGCGAGCAGCCCGGGGATCGCTACGAGCGATCCCAGCGATCGCTACGAGAGCGATCGCGAGCCCCGTGCGGGGGCTCGGCTGGGCGCGCGGGTTCGTCCCGTGCGGTGCTCGGTCGAGCCTCGGGTCGTGCGGTGGTTCGCGGTTGGTTCTCCGGTGATCGAGGATTTCGGTCGGGTTATTATTTTCCGCAAATTTTTAATGGCCCGGGATATCGAATTCCAGCAACCACCTATCTCAAAAACACATAGCATAAATCAAAGAGTGGGATTGGATCCCAAATGACCTCACCATACACTTACATGTAGAGATGGTGTGTCAGAAATAAGAAATGGAAATCTAACAGTAAAAGGACAAGTTGTTCGGAACTACCAATGTTCTATGGATATTCCTGGACACAACGGCATATTCAATATGGTTGTAGGATATCCTAGATGGACAAAGCATTGTGTGTTCTATAGTACTATGAACCAGAAGGACGTGTATCGCCCGGTTCTTAGAGGAAGACTATTAGATGAACCACAAAGCCCGACACCGAGTAAAAAGGACAAAGACTAGGAACCAGCCATACCGAGTAGTAGTACACCACACACTGCACCTACTGTTATTACTGTTATACACAAGGGCGCCATTGCAGTGGGAGGTTGTTATACAACCGGAGATGTTCATAAGACTAGAAGAGTTTTTAAACTCTGGATCTAGTAAAGATGAAATCGATCCCTAGCTCTGCATGAGGGCGGTACTAGATCTAAATGTGCTTGCTTGGATAACAATAAGGTTTATTGTTAAGAGGCTAGATCATTTAGAGTACAAGCTTGGTAAATCCATTTATGGATTGTGACAAAGCTATGAATCGTGGAACTTGCGAGGTGATGAGATAGTCCATCTAATGGATTCATCAAAAGGCAAAAACGAAATGTGTATTAGAAACGTGATGGAAACAAGGTGGTGTTTCGCGGAATTTTATGTAGATGACATTTTATCATTGGCAACAATGTAAAGATGTTATCAGACATAAAATGATGGTTGTCTAAATAAATCGGGATATAAGATTGAGTAGAAGTTAGAGCATGTTCTTGAGATCTTTTGATCTAGGGATAAGAACATTGTACTTCTCCTAGATATCTTATACGATTATGGTTTGTTTTAAACATGCATAATTCTGAGAAAGGTTATTGCCTTTCAGAGACAGAATATACATCTATCTAAAGGGTTTGTGTTTTGAACACATGAAGGAGATAGATGAAGACAAAGCAGTTTCCCACACTTCAAGTGTGGAAAGCTTTATAGATGCAATGTTTGTTGGAAATCGATATCCCGGGGTATCAAAAATTGCGGAACCGATAACCCCGACCGAAATCCCATCGCCGGAAACCGATCACGAACGCCACGAAGAACCGGGCTCGACAAGAGCATCGCCGCGGGATGAACCCGCGGCTAAACCCTATCCGAACCCCACCGTGGGGTTCGCGATCGCACGCATGCGATCGCTGGGGCTGCTCCGGCAACCCCGGGCGGCGGTGAGTCCGGCGACTTCACCGCCGTCGCCGCCGGGAGGGGCGGTCAGCCCAGCTGACCACCGCGGCACAGCCGCGGCTCGCCCAGCGATCGAGCCAAGCTCGATTGCTCGTCCCGACTCTAGCCGGGGCCTCCCCTTGCGCGCACACGATCGAACCCTCGGGTTCGATCGACTCCCTCGGCTCCCAGCTGAGGGTTCGTCTTGATCTTCGTCGGGGATCTCGAATCCCCGTCCCCGAAGTTCATACGTTTTTCCCGGATCATGCGTTCATGTATGTATCACAATCAATCCACATAAAATCATAGAAGGGAGTTTATGATTTTACCTTTTGATTCGTTGTGCGGAGAAACGAATTCAATTGATGACCTTACGATCTTCCCACGTATTCCTTGCACTAGCTTGAACGTCGGGTGGGCGACGATCCTCCAAGCTTATGGATCCTCTTCTCTCTCTCTCTACTTTCTCTCTCTAGAAGAATTATGATCTTCAAGTTATGATGTGTGTAGAATAAAGAAGACCATGTAGTGCTTTTATAGGCTACGTAGGGTATCTAAAGGAGGTGGAATATTGGGCTTCCAATATTAATGATTAAATTGAGCCCAAGCCCAAATCTATTAATCTCCCATTAATATTAATTAATTTATTTTCCACTATATAAATTAATTGCACTCCCAATATTAAACCATATTATATCAAATAATATTTCTCCGGTAGTATTATTTATTCCGTGTATTTAAGATTTAAATATCCATGAATAAAATTAATTTATTGCTAATTAATTTATTCATCTCTTGAATCCGAGACTAGTACCATTCAACCTTAATTATTGTGCGGAACGAATCCACTCATGAGGTTTACACAATAATTCCTTATGAACTCATCTCGGGGATATTATCAACCCTTACGGGATACACTTTCCCGTCAAATATTCACGGCATGCCATATATAAAATATAGTGACCCAACTTAACCGGTAATTAACCCAATAATTAAATCGGTTAATTCCTTTGGAAAATCAAAGTCACATATATTAAATATACACACCCGCAATAGTATCGGAGATTAAGAATAAAATACTCTGAGACTTGAATCGATTATCGCCGGCAATCCTAATCGATAAATCTCAAGCGATCCGCTCAATACACCAAGTGTACAAGTGTGATAAAATAATTAAGACAAATTATTTTCTCTCTCACACAACGACTATACCGATGGATTGGTCCATGTCCATCTAGGTCGTGAGCAACTGTTTGATTATATACGAGTAACCGATATCATGATCTTCTGTGTGGGGCCCGACACACCATACTAACTACAACGTATAGAATCCAGGACTATATTTTGCATATATTTAATTATCAATAATTAAATGCAAACAATTGTTTATTAATTTAATAGATTAAATGCTATGACCGGGAGTTTACCGTTACTTAAATCTAGACATTAAGTACACAACTCCAACAATCTCCCACTTGTACTAAGGTCTAGTCATTTCCTCCAAACTCCCGACTCCCATACTCATCACGTGCTTAAGTTGTACTTCCAAGAAGTACCATGTGAATGAGCACTCTAGGTTTCCGCTCTGAAGTTATCTTGGTGACTACTGCGTCGTCTCCCTCGACGATGACTCGTATCAGGTGGTACTTGCTCTATGTGTTATCATCACTTTTGACTTATGACTTCTTCCAGTTTACCGTGCACCGCTATCCAATAGCCTTTGGTAAACTAAGAGTCATATCCAAGTCAAGAGGTTATCCCGGAACCTAACCAAAACTTCCACTGCCTCTGAGGCTGCTATTCGATTATGAGAGAGTCTGAGAAGCGTCCTGCTTATCACTCTTTCATTTCATAGGTTCCACCTCTTTCTAAAAGTGAACACATAGCCTGATATCGACCTACACTGGTCCTTCTCTGATTTGAGATCTGAGAATTTGTAATCAAAGAAGATTTCGTCTTGCTTAATCTAGTACATTCAAGTACTTTTACAGCATTCGAACATCTCTTGTCCAGATTACTTTGATACCCTCCCACTATGCAAACCGCATAGTTGATATCAGTTTCTTGTTTTACAACATTGCATCTTTAAAGCTTTCCACACTTTGAAGTGTAGGAAACTACTTTGTCTTCATCTATATCCTTCATGTGTTCGAAACACATACCCTTTAGATAGATGTATATTCTGTCTCTGAAAGGCAATAACCTTTCTCAAAATTGTGCATGTTTAAAACAAACCATAATCGTATAAGATATCTAGGAGAAGTACAATGTTCTTATCCTTAGATCGAACGATCTTAAGAACATGCTCTAACTTCTACTCAATCTTATATCTCGATTCATTTAGACAACCACTATCTTATGTCTGACAACATCTTTACATTGTTGCCAATGATAAAATGTTATCTACATAAAATCTCCGAGAAACACCACCTTGTTTCCATTACGTCTCCAATACACCTTTCGTCTATGCCTTTTGATGAATCCATCAAATGGACTATCCCATCAATTCGCAAGTTCCACGATTCATAGCTTTGTTTCAATCCATAAATGGATTTACTAAGCTTGTACTCTAAATGATCTTGCCTCTTAACAATAATCCTTATTGTTTTCTAAGTAGGCCACATTTAGATCTAGTACTGCCTTTGTGCAGAGCTAGGGATCGATTTCATCTTTACTAGATCCAGTGTTCAAAACTCCTCTAGTCTTATGAACATCCCTGGTTGTTCAACAACCTCCCACTGCAATGGCGTCCCGGTGTATAAACAGTAATAACATTCAGGTGCAGTGTGTGGTGTAATACTACTCGGTTTGGCTGGTTCCTAGTCTTTTTGTCCATCTTCTCATTCCAAGTCATTACGTCAGTTCGGGCTTTGTGGTTCTTCTAATAGTCTTCCTCTAAGAACCGGGCGTTACACGTCCTTCTGGTTCATAGTACTATAGAACACACAATACTTTGTTCATCTAGGACATCCTACAACCATATTGAATATGCCGTTGTCTCCAGGAATATCCATAGAACATAGGTAGTTCCGAACAACTTGTTCTTTTACTATTAGAATCTCATTTCTTATTACTGACACGCCATCTCTACACGTAAGTGTATGGTGCAGTCATTTGAGACTTAATCTCAATCTTTGATTATGCTATATGTTATTCAGATAGGTGATAGCCTCCGCGATTTTAGTCGCAGGCTTCTAATGGATATACTTAGAAGGTTCCCCATAATTGCTTTGTGACTAAAACACTTTGCTTTTATGGCACATCAAGCATCCTAATCCATTTTTCGAGTATTCTTGAAAGAACTACTCGTTCCTTTCTAATTACACATATGTCTGCATATACCATTGATCATTCTCAATACTTGTCCGAATTCTATCCTTTATCCAGAAAGGTTTGCTTAGATGTATTACCTTCCAAATTCAATTCTTAGGTCGGAAGGTCCATTCCTTCAACTTTAATTGATCAAATCAATTTCGACCTTTTGAATTTTATTTGAATAAATACTACTAAGTATAAGAATTCACAAGTATAATGATTTAATAAAGAAATATATCTAATAAGAAAAACAAGTTATAGAACGGTTCGTTGCATCGTGGTAGACTTAGGATCTATCATTCATATATTGCTATCTAATGTACCAGAATAGATAACGCCATTATTTCTCATCAAAATCATCAACATGATTAAAGAAATAAAATATCCATTCATAAATAATAGAAATCCAGAACAGAATTTCTTTCTAAAATAAAAGGTACATAAAGCAATAAACTTGAAATGAAATCCTATTTAACTACTAAAGCAGATAAATGTCTTCCACCGCAACAGCTGCCTCCTCTACAGCTTTTGCCCGTGTAGACTCGAACTCTTCTTCTCTAAGTCGCCGGGTTTTCTGGAACCCCTGCATTCAAAATGCACATACCGTCAGTGGTTCCATATCTACACACCAGAATTCTGGTAGATAATACCGCTGACTATGTTTTTACGACTAAAGAAAAATTCGTACCTTTGAGAGGACATTCAGACTTCCAGTGCCCAGGCTTATTGCATCGGAAGCACTTGCCTCTTGGCTTTGCAGCCCCCACTCGTGGTCCACTCCTCTTGGCACCACTGGGTTTCCAGGCTTGCTTCCTTTTCTTGCCCCTACCTCCAACAGGCTTTAAGCCTTTGGACTTGGTAGCTACAAGCGCTTGAGACTTGCCCTTCTTGTAGATCCCCTCTGCCGCCTTCAGTTCAGTCAGGAGTTGCGCAAGAGTATAAGATAGTTTACCCATATTATAGCTCATGCGAAACTGCTCAAAACTAGGGGTCAGAGACTGGAGTATGATGTCGACTTGCGTCTCAGCATCAATTTGAGCTCCTAGGATCTCAAGTTCATTCAACAGACTCATCATCTTAAGAACGTGCTCCCCTACGGGCGTTCCTTCAGACTGAGTAGTTGTCATAAGGACTCTCATGGCTTCTTGCCTTGCCGCACGATCTTGCTCCCCAAACATATCTTTGAGGTTAAACAACATATCATAGGCAGTGGCCATCGACTCATGTTGGGTTTGGAGTACATTTGACATGGAAGCCAAAATATAACACCTAGCCATTTCATCAGCATTTTTCCACTTCCGATATGCCTCTCTTTCCTCATTAGTTGAGGCAGTCGTGGGCTCAGCAGGGCATAATTCATGGAGTACAAATTTGTACTCTTCAGAAGTCAGGACAATGTCTAAATTTCTCCTCCAATCAATATAACTGGGGCCAGTGAGTTTATGCTCCTTGAGTATCACAGAAAGTGGGTTCATAGCTATTCTCTAAACCTATAAGCACATTTAAACAAACAATCAATTTAATATCCGATATTATCTCCCTCAAATAATATCATTAAATTACTAATTACATCTAAAATCCCATCAGATATGGCAAGCCACGATAGTGTGGACGTTTACCTATCCAAATGATTTCGTAATTAGATTTGCTTCGGTCGTACATCACTATAGCGTTACTTCGATGGGAAGAATACTATAGAGCGTACCTAAGTGTAAACCATTGCTGGGATTCGATGTCCCGGGCTATCAAAAAATTGCGGAACCGATAACCCGACCGAAAACCCGTCGCCGGAGATCGCACGAACACCGACTCATCCGCAGGAGTCCGACCTTTGGAGACTACGCGCCCGAAGACACGCAGCCCGCCCCCAGTCGAAGTCTCCCGCGAGTCGGAAATCACGAACGCGAACCACACGCGAAGAACCGGGCTCGACAAGAGCGTCGCCGCGGGATGAACCCGCGGCTAAACCCTAGCCGAACCCCATCGCGGCTGGGGTTCGCGATCGCCGTGCATGGCGATCGCTGGGGCTGTTCGGAACAGCCCCCTGGGGGTGAGTCCGGCGACTCACCGCCGCCATCCGACGGGAGGGGGACCACCAGTCGCGGCGCGAAGCCGCGACGGTCCCCGGCGATCGAGCTAGGGCTCGATCGCCCCAGCCGCGGCGTCCAGCCGCGGCCTTCTCCCTTGCGCGCACCACCGGCGGAGGGAGGCCGGGGGGTTCGATCCGCCGTGGCACCAGCCCACGGCCGAACCCCCAGCGATCGACTTCACGTCGATCGCTCGCCCCGGCGTCCAGCCGGGGCTCCCCTCACGCCCGCGCGCCGGCGGTCGAACCCTAGGGTTCGGCCGCCCCTTCTTCGATCCCGACGGGGATCGCGGGATCCCCGTATCCCGGTCTCGACGTTCCCGGATCGTCTTGTTCATGTACATATTACGATTAACAAGCACAAATAATCAAAGAGGGGGATTCTCGATTATACCTTCGATTCGTTGTACGGAGAAACGAAATCGGTTGACGACCTTGCGATCTTCCTACGTATTCCTCGCACCTCGTCCGAACGTCGTGTCGGCGACGATCTATCGGATTCCTATGGATCTTCCTCACTCTCAAGACTTTATGATTGGCGTAGGTCAATTAATTCTCTCTTGAAAAGTGAAGACCATGTAGTGCTTATATAGGCTACGTAGGGGATCATAAGGAGAATAAATATTGGGCTTCTAAATATTGAAGATTAAATTGGGTCCAACCCAAATCCATTAATCCTTATCAAAATTAAATTTTATTTATTTTCCACTATATAAATAAAATTGCACTCCCAATATTAATCCATATTATATCAAATAATATTTCTTCGATTAGTATTATTTATTCCGTGTATTTAAGATTTAAATATCCATGAATAAATTTATTTATTGCTCAATAAATAATATTCATATCTTATATCCGAGACTAGTACCGTTCAACCTTTATTATTGTGCGGAACGAATCCACTCATGAGGTTTACACAATAATTCCTTATGAACTCATCTCGGGGATATTATCAACCCTTCCGGGATACACTTTCCCGTCAAGTATTCACGGCATGTCGTATATAAAATATAGCGACCTAACTTTACCGGTAATTAACCCAATAATTAAATCGGTTAATTCCTTTGGAAAATCAAAGTCTCTAATATTAAATATACACACCCGCAATAGTATCGGGGATTGAGAATAAAATACTCCGAGATTTAAATTGATTATCCAAGGCAATCCTAATCAATAAATCTCAAGCTGATCCGCCCAATACACCAAGTGTACAAGTGTGATAAAATAATTAAGATAAATTATTTTCTCTCTCACACAACGACTATACCGATGGATTAGTTCGTGTCCATCTAGGTCGTGAGCAACTGTTCGATTAAATACGAGTAACCGATAGTATGATCTTCTGTGCGCCCATGCAGCACCATACTAACTACAACGTATAAAATCCAGAACTATGATTTGCATATATTTTTAATTATAAATAATTAAATGCAAATAATTGTTTATTAATTAAATAGATTAAATGCTATGATCGGGAGTTTACCGTTACTTAAATCTAGACATTAAGTACACAACTCCAACAATCTCCCACTTGTACTAAGGTCTAGTCATTTCCTCCAAACTCCCGGTTCCCATACTCATCACGTGCTTAAGGTGTACTTCCGAGTACTATGTGAGTGAGCACTCTAGGTTGCCGCTCTGAAGTTATCTTGGTGACTACTACGTCGTCTCCCTCGACGATGATTCGTATCAGGTGGTACTTGCTCTATGTGTTATCATCACTTTTCGAACTTATGACTTCTTCCAGTTCTCCATGCACCGCTATGTACATAGCCTTTGGTGAACCAAGAGTCATATCCAAGTTCAGAGGTCATTCCGGAACCTAACCAAAACTTCCGCTGCCTCTGAGGCTGCTATTCGGATAGAGTCCGAGAAGCATTACGCTTATCACTCTTTCATCTTTTAGGTTCCACCTCTTCTAAAAGTGAGCACATAGCCTGATATCGACTTACACTGGTCTTTCTCTGATTTGAGATCTGAGAACATGTAATCAAAGAAGATTTTGTCTTGCTTAATGTCTAGTACTTTTGCAAGTACTACTAAAACATCCGCACATCTCTTGTCTAGATTACTTTGATATCCTCCCACTACGCTAACCGCATAGTTGATATCAGGTTCTGGTTTTTCAACATTGCATCTACAAAGCTCTCTACACAAGAAGTGTAGGTAACTGCTTTGTCCATATCTATCTCCTTCATGTGTTCGAAACACACACCTTTAGATAGATGTATTCTGTTCCCGAAAGGCAATAACCTTTCTCAGAATTGTGCATGTTTAAAACAAACCATAATCGTATAAGATATCTTAAGAGAAGTACAAATGTCCTTATCCAGAGATCGAAAGATTTCTAAGAACATGATCCAACTTCATCTTAATCTTATACCTCGATTCATTTAGACAACCTCTATTTTATGTCTGACAACATTTTCACATTGTCGCCAATGACAAAGTGTTATCTACACAAAATTCCGAGAAACACCACCTTTGTTTCCATTACGTCTCTAACACACCTTCTTCGCAAATCTATGCAGACCTAGGGATCGATTTCATGTATACTGGATCCAGAGTTCAAAACTCCTCCAGTCTTATGAACATCTCTGGTTGCTTAACAACCTCCCACTGCAATGGCGTTCCGGTGTATAACAGTAACAACATTAGGTGCAGTTAGTGGTGTACTACTACTCGGTCAGGCTGGTTCTCAGTCTTTCCCTTTCCTCATTTTAAAGTACTTTGTCAATTAGGGCATTGTAGTTCATCTAATAGTTTTTCCTCTATGAACCGGGCGAGAACACCCTTCTGGTTCGTAGTACTATTGAACATACAATTACTTGTTCTTCTAGGATATTCTACAACCACATAGAATGTGCCGTTGTGTCCAGAAATATCCATAGAACATAGGTAGTTCCGAACAAACTTGTTCTTTTACCATTAGAATCCCATTTCTCATTCTGACACATCATGTCTACACATCAGTGCATGCGCTTGAGACTTAGTCTCAATCTTTGATTTATGCTATGTGTTATTTAGATAGGTGATAGCCTCCGCGATCAGGTCGCAGGCTACAAATGGATATACTTTGAAGGATCCCCATAATGGCTTTGTGTTGAAAACACTCCGCCTTTATGGCACAGCAAGTAGTCCAATCCATCTTCGAGTATTCTTGAAAGAACGACTCGTACCTTCTCTAATTTCACATACCGCATTAACCATAAATCATTTCCTATACTTGTCTGAATTCCATCCTTTATCAGAAAGGTTAACTCAGTTGTATCATCTTTCAAGATCGATTCTTAGGTCGGGAGGTCCATTCCTCCCACTATAATTGATCAAATCAATTTCGACCTTTTGAATCCCTTTTGAATAGATACTACCAAGTTCAAGAATTCACAAGTATAATGATTGACAAGAGAAATACATCTAATAAGTAAAACAAGTTATATATAACGGTTTGTTGCATCGTGGCAGACTAAGGATTCATCATTCATGTATTGCTATCTAATGTACCAGAATAGATATCACCATTATTTCTTATCCAAACCATCAAATGATTAAAGAAATAAAATATCCATTAATAATAAAGAAAACTAGAACAAAAGTTCTTTTTCAAAATAAGGGGTACATAAAGCAATAACTGAAATGAAAACTTAAAACAGATAAATGTCTTCCACTGCAACCGCTGCTACCCCAACAGCTTTGCCCATGTAGACTCGAACTCTTCTTCTCTAAGTCGCCGGGTTTTCTGGAACCCCTGCATTTAATGCACATACCGTCAGTGGTTCCATATCTACACACCAGAATTCTGGTAGATAATACCGCTGACTATGTTTTTACGACTAAAGAAAAATTCGTACCTTTGAGAGGACATTCAGACTTCCAGTGTCCAGACTTGTTGCATCGGAAGCACTTGCCCTTTGGCTTACTAGCCCCCACTCGTGGTCCACTCCTCTTGGCACCACTGGGTTTCATGGCTTGCTTCCTTTTCTTGCCCCTACCTCCACCAGGCTTAAAGCCTTTGGACTTGGTAGCTACAAGCGCTTGAGACTTGCCCTTCTTGTAGATCCCCTCTGCCGCCTTCAGTTCAGTCAGGAGTTGCGCAAGAGAATAAGATAGTTTACCCATATTATAACTCATGCGAAACTGCTCAAAACTAGGGGTCAGAGACTGGAGTATGATGTCGACTTGAGTGTCAGCATCAATCTGAGCTCCTAGGATCTCAAGCTCATTCAACAGACCCATCATCTTAAGAACGTGCTCCCCTACGGGCGTTCCTTCAGACTGAGTAGTTGTCATGAGGACTCTCATGGCTTCTTGCCTTGCCGCACGATCTTGCTCCCCAAACATCTCCTTGAGGTTAAACAGCATATCATAGGCAGTGTCCATCGACTCATGTTGGGTTTGGAGTACATTTGACATTGAAGCCAAAATATAGCACCTAGCCATTTCATCAGCCTTTTTCCACTTCCTATATGCCAGGTTTTCCTCATCAGTCGAGGCAGCCGTGGGTTCAGCAGGGCATACTTCATGGAGTACAAATTTGTACTCTTCTGAAGTCAGGACAATGTCTAAATTTCTCCTCCAATCAATATAATTGGGACCAGTGAGCTTATGCTCCTTGAGTATCACAGAAAGTGGGTTCATAGCTATTCTCTAAACCTATAAGCACATTTAAACAAACAATCAATTTAATATCCGATATTATCTCCCTCAAATAATATCATTAAATTACTAATCACATCTAAAATTCCATCAGGTAAGGCAAGCCACGTGGTGTGGACGTTTACCCACCCAAATAATTTAGCAATTAGATTTTCTTTGGTCATACATCACTTATAGCGTAACCTCGTGGGGAGGAATACTACAAGGCGTATCTAAGTGTAAACCATTACTCAGCACCAAAGTGAATCGTTTGGAATTGCTACATTACCGCAAGCCACGTGGTGTGGACGTTTACGACAACTTCACAACTCTTCACAATTCCTTACAACTGTCTACATCAATTAATCCAAAATCCGTCAGTGTAGCAAGCCACGTGGTGTGGACGTTTACTACACTAAGAGACTTTTATAATTGACTCCCAATTACAAGATCCATTCGATTTTCGTAAATCAAGACGCGGAGAATCATAAGTGAAACTCGAAGTTTCTAACCAGTGATTCACCATGCGAACAACCCTATCTCTCATGAATGAGGGAGCCGAGCAGACAATCGACCCACCTATCAAAGAATGGCACGAAGGTCTCTAATTTGTGTCATCCACATGACCAAGTGGCTCTGGCTCCATTCTACCGACGGGAGGGGGACCACCAGTCGCGGCGCGAAGCCGCGACGGTCCCCGGCGATCGAGCTAGGGCTCGATCGCCCCAGCCGCGGCGTCCAGCCGCGGCCTTCTCCCTTGCGCGCACCACCGGCGGAGGGACGCCGGGGGGTTCGATCCGCTGTGGCACCAGCCCACGGCCGAACCCCCAGCGATCGACTTCACGTCGATCGCTCGCCCCGGCGTCCAGCCGGGGCTCCCCTCACGCCCGCGCGCCGGCGGTCGAACCCTAGGGTTCGGCCGCCCCTTCTTCGATCCCGACGGGGATCGCGGGATCCCCGTATCCCGGTCTCGACGTTCCCGGATCGTCTTGTTCATGTACATATTACGATTAACAAGCACAAATAATCAAAGAGGGGGATTCTCGATTATACCTTCGATTCGTTGTACGGAGAAACGAAATCGGTTGACGACCTTGCGATCTTCCTACGTATTCCTCGCACCTCGTCCGAACGTCGTGTGGGCGACGATCTATCGGATTCCTATGGATCTTCCTCACTCTCAAGACTTTATGATTGGCGTAGGTCAATTAATTCTCTCTTGAAAAGTGAAGACCATGTAGTGCTTATATAGGCTACGTAGGGGATCATAAGGAGAATAAATATTGGGCTTCTAAATATTGAAGATTAAATTGGGTCCAACCCAAATCCATTAATCCTTATCAATATTAAATTTTATTTATTTTCCACTATATAAATAAAATTGCACTCCCAATATTAATCCATATTATATCAAATAATATTTCTCCGATTAGTATTATTTATTCCGTGTATTTAAGATTTAAATATCCATGAATAAATTTATTTATTGCTCAATAAATAATATTCATATCTTATATCCGAGACTAGTACCGTTCAACCTTTATTATTGTGCGGAACGAATCCACTCATGAGGTTTACACAATAATTCCTTATGAACTCATCTCGGGGATATTATCAACCCTTCCGGGATACACTTTCCCGTCAAGTATTCACGGCATGTCGTATATAAAATATAGCGACCCAACTTTACCGGTAATTAACCCAATAATTAAATCGGTTAATTCCTTTGGAAAATCAAAGTCTCTAATATTAAATATACACACCCGCAATAGTATCGGGGATTGAGAATAAAATACTCCGAGATTTAAATTGATTATCCAAGGCAATCCTAATCAATAAATCTCAAGCTGATCCGCCCAATACACCAAGTGTACAAGTGTGATAAAATAATTAAGATAAATTATTTTCTCTCTCACACAACGACTATACCGATGGATTAGTTCGTGTCCATCTAGGTCGTGAGCAACTGTTCGATTAAATACGAGTAACCGATAGTATGATCTTCTGTGCGCCCATGCAGCACCATACTAACTACAACGTATAAAATCCAGAACTATGATTTGCATATATTTTTAATTATAAATAATTAAATGCAAATAATTGTTTATTAATTAAATAGATTAAATGCTATGATCGGGAGTTTACCGTTACTTAAATCTAGACATTAAGTACACAACTCCAACAACCATTACTCAGTACTAAGAAGTTTGTTTAAGATTCGTATGTTACCGCAAGCCACGATAGTGTGGACGTTTACGTTAACCTACGTTTCCTTCACTCCCTCCTATAACTGTCTACATCAATCGTTCCAAACTCCCATTCAATGCAGCAAGCCACGATAGTGTGGACGTTTACTACACCAAAAGACTTTTACAATTGACATCCAATTACTTGAAACATTTTAATCTTGTAAATCAAGACGCGGAGAACCATAACTGAAACTCGAAGTTTCTAACCAGTGATTCACCATGCGAACAACCCTATCTCTCATTAGATGAGGGAGCCGAGCAGACAATCGATCCATCTTAAAATAATGGTACGAATGTCTCTAATTTGTGTCATCCACATGACCAAGTGGCTTTGGCTCCATTCCACTCCCCGGGGTGAGAATGAGTCGACTTGAAGTCAGTTTCAGAAAGACAAATTAGGCATTGTTTGATAAACTTAATCAATGTTTCTTGTAAAAGGAATTACAAGAATTCTCCTCCAATGACACATCTATATGAACTTCGAAAGTTCATAAATGTCACCAAGAGAACAGTAATGGAGACCATGGGAATGTTTCCATCCCCTCTCCCACTTAGCTTTTTATAACAAAGGGATACGCTATCTAATGCATAATTAAACACATAAGCATGCATACAAGTAATAAAGCACATAGCACATAGTCAAAATAATGCTAGAAAAATTATTTTCCGACTATCATGGCTTTATTCCATCTCCGTATGCGTCTTCTAGTCTTCAGTCTTCGTTCTTGAATGCTCCATGTGACGAGAATATTAATCCCAATATTTAAATCTATTTATTTTTAATAAATCCAAAAGATACTCAATTCGAAAATTAAGTCAATCGAATAAATCAAAAATAAAATTAAATATTATTAATATTTTTATTTATTTATTTTCCTTTCTAATTCTATTAAATCTCTAGAATAATCTATCCAAGTAAAACTTGGAATATTCTAGAAGACTTCTATAATAGAATAAGGAAATAAATAAATTAGGACTTTTCAACTTTCCAAAATTAATTAATTTCCATTACTATGAAAATTCCCATAAAATAGGAATAATCAATTAGGAAATAAATCAATTCATTAATTAATTATTTTCCTATCTATTTCTATTAAATCTCTAGAATCCTATTCCAAGTAGGAGTTGGAATATTCTAGAAGACTTCCATAATAGAATAAGGAAATAAATTAATTCTAATTAATTCTTTTCCTATCTCCATGAGAGTTCCCAAACTTAGGAATACTCAAAATAGGAAAACCGAATTAATTAGGAAAGTGAATCTAGGTAGGAGTAGCACGGGTTGGGGATCCCCGCACCACCCCACCATCATCGACCGACCACCGGGAGGGAGTACCCGCCGCCGCCACTTCAGCCAGCCAGCCGCCACCGTCGCCGGCGACAGCCCACGGCCGAAGGGGCGCGACGCCCCCTTCCCCTTTGGTCGATCATGGGGTCGATCATGGGGATGATCGACCCCCCCGGTTTTTCGTCCTCTTCGTCTTCATCGTCACATGCGTTCTCCGGCGGTCGTCTCGGCATCGATCCAACGTAAATAAATTACATAATAATAAATTTACAATTCCGGTATCGATTCTATACATGAAATCGACCCTATACATTTTCCGGAAAACATAGAACAATAATAATAAATCTAAATTCGGTCAACCCCCGAATTTTTACTATTACAAGCATTCATCCACACAAAACGAATCTCGACATGTCCGAGAGTTTAATAATCATGGTAAAATTAAATCAATAATTAATTAAACAATTAATTAATTAATTAACTAACCATGATAGTCGGAATCCCTGCAAGGTAGAACAATAATTGAACACATACATGAACACGAAACCAAACGCTCTGATACCATTTGTTGGAAATCGATATCCCGGGGTATCAAAAATTGCGGAACCGATAACCCCGACCGAAATCCCATCGCCGGAAACCGATCACGAACGCCACGAAGAACCGGGCTCGACAAGAACATCGCCGCGGGATGAACCCGCGGCTAAACCCTAGCCAAACCCCACCGTGGGGTTCGCGATCGCACGCATGCGATCGCTGGGGCTGCTCCGGCAGCCCCGGGCGGCGGTGAGTCCGGCGACTTCACCGCCGTCGCCGCCGGGAGGGGCGGTCAGCCCAGCTGACCACCGCGGCACAGCCGCGGCTCGCCCAGCGATCGAGCCAAGCTCGATTGCTCGTCCCGACTCCAGCTGGGGTCTCCCCTTGCACGCACACGATCGAACCCTCGGGTTCGATCGACTCCCTCGGCTCCCAGCCGAGGGTTCGTCTTGATCTTCGTCGGGGATCTCGAATCCCCGTCCCCGAAGTTCATACGTTTTTCCCGGATCATGCGTTCATGTATGTATCACAATCAAGCCACATAAAATCATAGAAGGGAGTTTATGATTTTACCTTTTGATTCGTTGTGCGGAGAAACGAATTCAATTGATGACCTTACGATCTTCCCACGTATTCCTTGCACTAGCTTGAACGTCGGGTGGGCGACGATCCTCCAAGCTTATGGATCCTCTTCTCTCTCTCTCTACTTTCTCTCTCTAGAAGAATTATGATCTTCAAGTTATGATGTGTGTAGAATAGAGAAGACCATGTAGTGCTTTTATAGGCTACGTAGGGGATCTAAAGGAGGTGGAATATTGGGCTTCCAATATTAATGATTAAATTGAGCCCAAGCCCAAATCTATTAATCTCCCATTAATATTAATTAATTTATTTTCCACTATATAAATTAATTGCACTCCCAATATTAAACCATATTATATCAAATAATATTTCTCCGGTAGTATTATTTATTCCGTGTATTTAAGATTTAAATATCCATGAATAAAATTAATTTATTGCTAATTAATTTATTCATCTCTTGAATCCGAGACTAGTACCATTCAACCTTAATTATTGTGCGGAACGAATCCACTCATGAGGTTTACACAATAATTCCTTATGAACTCATCTCGGGGATATTATCAACCCTTACGGGATACACTTTCCCGTCAAGTATTCACGGCATGCCATATATAAAATATAGTGACCCAACTTAACCGGTAATTAACCCAATAATTAAATCGGTTAATTCCTTTGGAAAATCAAAGTCACATATATTAAATATACACACCCGCAATAGTATCGGAGATTAAGAATAAAATACTCTGAGACTTGAATCGATTATCGCCGGCAATCCTAATCGATAAATCTCAAGCGATCCGCTCAATACACCAAGTGTAGAAGTGTGATAAAATAATTAAGACAAATTATTTTCTCTCTCACACAACGATTATACCGATGGATTGGTCTGTGTCCATCTAGGTCGTGAGCAACTGTTTGATTAAATACGAGTAACCGATAGCATGATCTTCTGTGTGGGGCCCGACACACCATACTAACTACAACGTATAGAATCCAGGACTATATTTTGCATATATTTAATTATCAATAATTAAATGCAAACAATTGTTTATTAATTTAATAGATTAAATGCTATGACCGGGAGTTTACCGTTACTTAAATCTAGACATTAAGTACACAACTCCAACAATGTTGTAAAACAAGAACCTGATATCAACTATGCGGTTTGCATAGTGGGAGGATATCAAAGTAATCTGGACAAGAGATATTCGAATGCTGTAAGAGTACTTGAATGTACTAGATTAAGCAAGACGAAATCTTCTTTGATTACATATTCTCAGATCCCAAATCAGAGAAGGACCAGTGAAAGTCGATATCAAGCTATGTGTTCACTTTTAGAAAGAGATGGAACCATGAAATGAAAGAGTGATAAGCAGGACGCTTCTCAGACTCTCTCATAACCGAATAGCAGCCTCAGAGGCAGCAGAAGTTTTGGTTAGGTTCCGGGATAACCTCTTGACTTGGATATGACTCTTAGTTTACCAAAGGCTATTGGATAGCGGTGCACGGTAAACTGGAAGAAGTCATAAGTCAAAAGTGATGATAACACATAGAGCAAGTACCACCTGATGCGAGTCATCGTCGAGGGAGACGACGCAGTAGTCACCAAGATAACTTCAGAGCGGCAACCTAGAGTGCTCATTCACATGGTACTTCTTGGAAGTACAACTTAAGCACGTGATGAGTATGGGAGTCGGGAGTTTGGAGGAAATGACTAGACCTTAGTACAAGTGGGAGATTGTTGGAGTTGTGTACTTAATGTCTAGATTTAAGTAACGGTAAACTCCCGGTCATAGCATTTAATCTATTAAATTAATAAACAATTGTTTGCATTTAATTATTGATAATTAAATATATGCAAATCATAGTCCTAGATTTTATACGTTGTAGTTAGTATGGTATGTCGGGCCCCACACAGAAGATCATACTATCGGTTACTCGTATTTAATCAAACAGTTGCTCACGACCTAGATGGACACGGACCAATCCATCGGTATAGTCGTTGTGTGAGAGATAAAATAATTTGTCTTAATTATTTTATCACACTTGTACACTTGGTCTATTGGGCGGATCGCTTGAGATTTATCGATTAGGATTGCCTTGGATAATCGATTCAAGTCTCAGAGTATTTTATTCTTAATCCACGAAACTATTGCGGGTGTGTATATTTAATATGAGTAACTTTGATTTACCAAAGGAATTAACCGATTTAATTATTGGGTTAATTACCGGCTAAGTTGGGTTACTATATTTTATATACGACATGCCGTGAATACTTGACGGGAAAGTGTATCCCGGAAGGGTTGATAATATCCCCGAGATGAGTTCATAAGGAATTATTGTGTAAACCTCATGAGTGGATTCGTTCCGCACAATAATTAAGGTTGAATGGTACTAGTCTCGGATTCAAGAGATGAATAAATTAATTAGCAATAAATTAATTTTATTCATGGATATTTAAATCTTAAATACACGGAATAAATAATACTACCGGAGAAATATTATTTGATATAATATGGTTTAATATTGGGAGTGCAATTAATTTATAAAGTGGAAAATAAATTAATTAATATTAATAGAGGATTAATAGATTTGGGCTTGGGCTCAATTTAATCTTTAATATTGGAAGCCCAATATTCCACCTCCTTTAGACCCCCTACGTAGCCTATAAAAGCACTACATGGTCTTCTCTATTCTCATATATAACTTGAAGATCATAATTCTTCTAGAGAGAGAAAGTAGAGAGAGAGAAGAGGATCCATAAGCTTGGAGGATCGTCGCTCACCCGACGTTCAAGCTAGTGCAAGGAATACGTGGGAAGATTCAAAGGTCTTCAATTGATTCCGTTTCTCCGCACAACGAATCAAAAGGTAAAATCATAAAACCCCTCTTATGATTTTATGTGAATTAATTGTAATACGTACATGAACGCACGATCCGGGAAAACGACGAACTTCGGGGACGGGGATTCGAGATCCCCGGCGAACGTTCGAAGGACCCTCGGCTGGGAGCCGAGGGGGTGCGGTCGAGCCCTAGGGCTTCGACCGCGAGCTCACACGAGGAGCCCCAGCTGGACGCCGGGGCACGCGATCGACCGCGGGGTCGATCGTCGGGCAAGCCGCGGCTGGTGCGCTGGGCGCACCGCCCTCCTCGGCGGTGGCGGTGAGTCACCGGACTCACCGCCGGGGGCTGTTCCGAACAGCCTCACGGGGATGCACCCCGCATCCCCGTGCGATCGCGTGAGCGATCGCGAACCCCGCGATGGGGTTCGGCTAGGGTTTAGCCGCGGGTTCATCCTGCGGTGATGCTCTTGTCGAGCCCGGTTCTTCATGGCGTTCGTGATCGGTTTCCGGCGATGGGATTTCGGTCGGGGTTATCGGTTCCGCAATTTTTTAAACCCCGGGATATCGATTTCCAACACGAACAACCCTATCTCTCATAGAATGAGGGAGCCGAGCAGACAATCGATCTAGTCATAAAATGACACGAAAGTCTCTAATTTGTATCCTCGACATGACCAAGTGGCTTTGGCTCCATTCCACTCCTCGGGGTGAGAATGAGTCGACTTGAAATCAGTTTTGGAAAGACAAATTAGACATTGTTTGATAAACTTAATCAATGTTTCTCGTAAGAGGAATTACAAGAATTCTCCTCTAATGGCTTATCTATATGAACTTCGAAAGTTCATAAAAGTCACCAAGAGAACAGCAATGGAGACCATGGCATTGTTTCCAATCCCTCTCCCACTTAGCTTTTTATAACAAAGGGATACGATATCTAATGCATAATTAAATACACATAAGCATGCATACATGAAATAAAGCACATAGAATATTATCACATAATCAAAATAATACTAGAATATTATTTTCCGACTATTATGGCTTTATCGCATCCCCGTAGCCGTCTTCTAGTCTTTAGTCTTCATTCTTTGAATGCTCCATGTGACGGGAATATTAATTCCAATATTTAAATCTATTTATTTTCAATTAATCCAAAAGTTACTTAATTCGAAAATTAAGTCAATCGAATATATGAAAAATAAAATTAAATATTATTAATATTTTTATTATTTTTATTTTCCTTTTCTACTCCATTAAATCTCTAGAATCCTATCCAAGACCCACTTGGAATATTCTAGAAGATTTCTATAATGGAATAACGAAATAAAATAATTTAGGACTCCTAATCCTTCCAAATTAATTCATTTCCTAATCTATTAAAAATTCCATAAAGGAATAATTAAATAGGAAAAACTAATTAAGGATTTTCAAAACTTTCCAAATTAATTATTTTCCTAATCCATTAAAAATTCCATAAAGGAATAATTAAATAGGAAAAATAAATTTATTCTAAATTTATTCTTTTCCTAATCCATGAAAATTCTCATAATAGGAATAATCAATAAGGAAATAAATTTATTCTAAATTTATTCTTTTCCTATTCCATGAGAGTTCCCAAAAATAGGAATACTCAAAATAGGAAAACCGAATAATTTAGGAAAGTAAATCTTGACCGGGAGAAGCACGGGTTGGGGATCTCCGCGCCCCTCCCCATCATCATCGATCACCCCCGGAGGAGCACGCCGCCGCCGCCTAGCCGGACAGCCACCGTCGCCGGCGACCCAAGGCCGAGAAGCCCGCGAGCAGCCCCCTCGGTGGTCGATCGATCCAAGGGATCGGCCATGGGGTTGGCCGATCCGGAGCCCTCCCTCTCTTCGTCTCCTCCGTCACACATTTCCGGTCGTCGTTTCGTCCTCGATCCAACGTACAATAAATTACAAATTTATTACTACGCTATTCGGTATCGATTCTCTACATGAAAACGACCTTAAACAATTTCCAGAAAAATAAGAACAAGCATTCACCACACAAGAACGAATCTCGACATCACCGAGAGTTTAATAATCAAGAGCAATATTATGGACATTAATTAACATAATTAAATCTAGCCATAATAATCGGAAACCCTGCAAGGTAGAACAATTTATCGAAAAATACCATGAACTAAAACCAACGCTCTGATACCAATTGTTGGAAATCGATATCCCGGAATTAATAAATTTAAATAAATAAATTATCTAATTAATTCCGACCGAAATCCTTCGGAGATCGAATATCCGGAGTTGCAAAATTGCGGAATCAACAACTCCAAACGAAATCCGTTCGCCGGAGAAAACACGAACACGCCACGTGGCCCGAGGCTCGACCGAACAGCCCGCCGTGGGAGAACCCACGGCTGCCCAGCCGAACCCCCGCGTGGGGTTAGCGGATTGCTCGTAGCAATCCCCGGGGCTGCTCGTAGCAGCCCCTCAGCGAGTCCGGCGACTCGCTGCTCGTGGATGGGGTGCGCACACGCGAGCCGCTGCGGGTAACCCCGCAGCACCCACGATCGATCCCACAGACTGCTCGCAGCAGCCCGTAGCGCATCCGGACGGGACTCGCGTCCAGCGATCCTGCTACGGGAAAACCCGTAGCTCGCTGCGGGTCCGTCCACGACGATCGAGCATGAGCTCGATTGAGTCTCGGCACCCAGCCGAGGCTCTCGCCCCTCGACCCGTCCAGCCGAGCCTGTCGAACCGCCGGCGGTCCGCGCCACCACTGCCCGGTTCGACCTCGTCTTGGGTATCGTCCCTCGGATCTTGGTTCAAGATATTTTTACGATAATAAAACGATAAAATCATAAAGTGGGTTTTACGATTTACCTCGTTCTCGTTGTTCGGAAAAACGAAGAACTCAATTTGAAGACCTTGAGATCTTCCCACGTATTCCTTGCAATAGCTCGGACGTCGTGTGGGCGACGATCTTCCGAACTCCATGGATCTCCCTCTCTACTTTCTCTCTCTAGAATTGTGATCTTCAAGTTATGAGAATAGAGAAGACGATGTAGTGCTTTTATAGGCTACGTAAGGGATCTTAAGGAGGTGGAATATTGGGCTTCCAATATTAATGATTAAATTGAGCCCAAGCCCAAATCTATTAATCCCATTAATATTAATTAATTTATTTTCCACTATATAAATTAATTGCACTCCCAATATTAAACCATATTATATCAAATAATATTTCTCCGGTAGTATTATTTATTCCGTGCGTTTAAGATAGAAATGTCCATTAATAAAATTAATTTATTGCTAATTAATTTATTCATCTCTTGTAACCGAGACTAGTACCATTCATCCTTAATTATTATGCGGAACAAATCCACCTGCAGGGTTTACATAATAATTCCTTATGAACTCATCTCGGGGAGATTATCAACCCTTATCGGGACACACTTTCCCGTCAAGAATTCACGGCATGTCATACATAAAATACCGTGACCCAACTTTACCGGTAATTGACCCAATATTCAAACCGGTCAATTCCTTTGGAAAATCAAAGTCACTAATATTAAATGCACACACCCGCAATAATATCAGGGATTAAGAATAAAATACACTGAGACTTAAATCGATTATCTAAGGCAATCCTAATCGATAAATCTCAAGCGATCCGCCCAATACACCAAGTGTACAAGTGTGATAAAATAATCAAGACAGATTATTTTCTCTCTCACACAACGACTATACCGATGGATTGGTCCGTGTCCATCTAGGTCGTGAGCAACTGTTTGATTAAATACGAGTAACCGATAGTATGATCTTCTGTGTGGGCCCACACACCATACTAACTACAACGTATATAATCTAGGACTATAATTTGCATATATTTAATTATAAATAATTAAACGCAAATAATTGTTTATTTAATTAAATAGATTAAGGGCAATGGATCGGGAGTTCATGTCACAGCGCTAATCTATTTATTTTTACAGAAAAATAATTCCGCAAACAATTTATTTTTCTCCGCAAAAATAAAATAGCGGCGTTTCTTAGGTTTTGAGAAAGAGAGGGTGAGGTATTTATAGAGCTACACGAGGGACCTTATGGAAATTAATTATTAGGCTAAATTGCAATTTAATTAACTCGGCGTCCTAAAAGGCAAACCTTAATTAAATTCCACAATTTTAATTATAATTAATTCCACTATAAAATTATAATTGAATTCCCAATAATTAATTTATATTATTTCAACAATAATAATTCCGCTGAATTACATATACGACTTTCCCCATGTTTAAGATATCGTATTTCCACGAATTAACTTTAATTACTAATAATTAAATTAACTCGTTTCTTGTTATCCGAGACTAGTACCACTCATCCTTATTATCATGTGGAACGAATCCACCTGCAGGGTTTACATGATAAACTTTATGAGCTCATCTCGGGGACATCATCAACCCAATAAATGGGACACGGTTTCCTGTCTATAATCTATAGCATGCCGTGTGTACAATTCCGATTCCCAATTTACCGAGAATATTGACTAATCAATTAGTCTCACTCATTGACACATCAAAGAACCGAGCATTGGACACACGCACCTATATTTATATAGGGATTAGGAACTCATATATCCGTAATATCTGAGGTCTAGTTCGATTACTCCGATTAGTATAAATCGAACGCCCTCCCGTGGTCCTGCTCAATACACCAAGTGTACGAGTGTAACATGATAGTCAAGACCGACTATCTACCAGTCACACTACGACGTACCGATGGATTGTCCCTGTCCATCTAAGTCGTGAGCTACTGTTCGATAGAATACGAGTAACCGATAGTATGATCTTCCGCGTGTCTCCTCACGCCATACTATATACAACGTATACATCAAGGACTATTGCATTAAATGCAATCATGTTTGAATTATGTATAGACGAAGGCATAGATAAGGAGTTCCGTATTTGCACTAAACTAGACATTTAGAATACAACTCCATCAATTGCGGGTGTGTATATTTAATATTAGTAACTTTGATTTTACAAAGGAATTGACCAATTAGAATATTTGGTTAATTACCGGTAAAGTTGGGTCACTGTATTTTATATATGACACGCCGTGAATTCTTGACGGGAAAGTGTGTCCCGATAAGGGTTTATAATATCCCCAAGATGAGTTCATAAGGAATTATTATGTAAACCTAATGAGTGGATTTGTTCCGCATAATAATTAAGGTTGAATGATACTATTCTCGGATATAAGAGATGAATAAATTAATTAGCAATAAATTAATTTTATTCATGGATGGATATTTATATCTTAAATACACGGAATAAATAATACTACCGGAGAGAATATTATTTGATATAATATGGTTTAATATTGGGAGTGCAATTAATTTTATATAGTGGAAAATAAAATTAATTAATATTAATGGGATTAATAGATTTGGGTTTGAGCTCAATTTAATCATTAATATTGGAAGCCCAATATTCCACCTCCTTTAGATCCCCTACGTAGCCTATAAAAGCACTACATGGTCTTCTCTATTCTCATACAACTTGAAGATCATAATTCTAGAGAGAGAAAGTAGAGAGAAGGAGATCCATAAAGAGTTCGGAGGATCGTCGCCCACACGACGTTCGAACGAGGTGCAAGGAATACGTAGGAAGATTCAAAGGTCTTCAAATCATCTCGCTTCTCCGCACAACGAGATCGAAGGTAAAATCATAAACTCCCTTGTCTGATTTTATGTGAATTAATCATAGAACATACATGAACGAAGATCCGGGAAACGACGAGCCCGGGGATGGGGATAGACCGGGCGGTGGTGGTCGAAGACCACCGGACCGCCGGCGGTCTAGGGATCCCCGCCGGGATCGACAGCGAGAAACCCTCGGCTGGAGCCGAGGGAGGCGATCGAGCCCGTGAGCTCGATCGCGGGCTGGCTGCGGGTTCACCCGTAGCGCCCTCGCACGAGCTACGGGGTTCCCCGCAGCGGTGATGCGAGGGGCGAACCCCTCGCTGGCAGCGGGTCCATGAACCCGCTGCGGGGCTGCTACGAGCAGCCCCGGGGATGCCTCGTGCATCCCCAGCGATCGGTACGAGACCGATCGCGAGCCCTCGTGGGGGCTCAGCTGGCTGCCGCGGGTTCGCCCGTGGCGGTGCTCGGTCGGGCCTCGGCTCACGTGGGGTTTGCGGTTGGTTCTCCGGCGATCGAGGATTTCGGTCGGGTTATCGGTTCCGCAATTTTTTGATAGCCCGGGATATCGATTTCCAACATATGGACCTAATGGAAGGTGGAGGAGTCCGAGCCATGGATTTGTCCGAGCTTGACGAGATGCGCAACGAGGCTTACGAGAACTCTTGTATCTACAATGAGAAGGTGAAGGCGACACACGACAAGAGGATCAAGAAAAAGGAGCTAACAGCCGGGATGAAGGTACTCTTATTCAACTCGAGGCTCCGGTTGTTCCCTGGAAAACTCAAATCGAGATGGAGTGGACCGTACGAGATAATGGAGGTATTTCCTTATGGAGTCATTAAACTCTATAACCCGAAGACTCGAGGAGCGATGCTGGTTAACGGGCACCGAGTTAATCCGTATATCGAGCCATAGATGGAGGGAGACAAAATTAAGTTCGGAGTAGAGTCGATTCTACTCGGTGATGTCTCCTATGAATAGGGCTCATTAGTCGAGCACAAGACTATAAACGAGCGTCGCGTGGAGACTAGTCCACGAGACGTAATGCTCTTTCGGTTCCAAAAATGAGCGCCGCGTGGGGGCCTACCCACGAACGTCAAGCTCGCGACGCGAACTGAGCCAATTTACGCTTTTATATGACATGAGAACGAGTTCGAGAGGATCGCACGGCAACGGAGAAGGCTCGGATTTCAAAAGAGACCAGGCGCCCGCGTGGGGGGGAGGCGCTCGCCTCCCCAAAATTTTCAGATTCAGCAAAAATGGGTCATGAACCCGCCTGGGGGGGAGGCGCGCGCCTCCCCAGAATTTTCAGATTCAGATTTTTTTTGGCAAGCGAGCGCCTGACCCCATAGCGCTCGCCTGCCCTCAAGCTTCAGAGAGCCCGATTTCAGCCCAAGCGAGCGCTCAACCCCCAAGCGCTCGCCCTCCATTCTGAAATAAAAAAAATTATTAATTTATTAATTCTTTTATTTTGAGAAGAAGGGGAGATGCCCTAATTTCATCCCCCCCCCCCCATACCCCCCTCACGTTTTTCTTTTCTCTGTGGTCTTCCTTTTGCAGATTTGAAATACGAAACAAACCCGCTCACCATCGACTCACCTCAACTCCGACCACCACCGTCGCTACCTCTGGCCGAGTTTCCCCTGCTCCATCACCACCATCTCCGTCGAACCACCCGGACACGCCGCCCCTACCGCCGCCGTTCAGCCACCAAGCTCCTCGCCTCCGGCAACCTTTCCGCCCGCTCGCCCACCTCGTCGTCGGGCCGAACCAATTCGCCAACCTCCTCACTGGCCGCTGCCGGACCAGCCCCGCCTACGCCGCCGAATCTCCCGCTGACCAAAATCGCCGCCGCGCCGAGCTTCAGTCAGTCACCGGCCGAACACCACCACGGTCAGCTCTAGTTCCGAGAAGCAACCTCACGGCAGTCCCGTGAGCAACCTCGGCAACCCCGACTCCGACTCTTGGATTCGATTCGATTCACGACAATCCCGTGTACCTCCGGTTAGTTCGACTCGTCTCGTTCCGATACTCAACCTCGGCAGCCCCGACATTCGGTGTTCACGGCAGTCCCGTGTACCCTCCGGCATTCCCGGTAAAGTCTCGACTTTCGTCACTCTTTGTCAAATATGGTGTTCACTCGAAGTAAGAAGAAAGCTCCGACGTCCAAGAAGGCTCGTACCAACGAGGGTCCTTCCACAGAGGTGCCGGACCACGACAACGAAGAGGTTCAACAGACTCCGCCACCGCAGGCGACCCCGCAACTACAGCAACCTCCGGCTATTCACCGGACCGACGTTCGGGCCGTATTCGATGCCGACTTCACGATTTATGACGACAAGGAAGGTATTCGGCTGAATGCTTTCCGTAAACATACATATGAGTGTTGGAATTCGATATCCCGGGCTATTAAAATTTGCGGAAACCATAGCCCGATCAAAAACCATTCGCCGGAGATCACATGAACGCCGATGAACGCGCCGGAGCACGAGCCGAACGCACGACACGGCCAAAGCCGCGCGCACGCCCAGCCCGAGCCCCCGTCCGCGGGGCTCATGCGACCGAAGGATCGATCGCATCGTGCGATCGATCGGCTGGGGCTGCAGCGGCAGCCCCGCGGTGAGTCCGGCGACTCACCGCCGTCGGGGAGGGGGGGCAACTCGCCCAGCGATCCGCGGCGGCACCAGCCGCCACCCCGCGATCGAACCTAGGGTTCGATCGCACCCCGGCGTCCAGCCGGGGTCCTCCTCGATCGCGCATCCCCGGCGTCCAGCCGGGGTGCTCTTGGTTCGATCCCCACGGGGTCCTCGAGCCGCGGCGGTCCGGTGGTTTCACCACCACCGCCCGGTTCGTCCTCGTTCCGGGGTTCTTCCTCGGATCTTGGTTCTACGGTATTTTCAATAAATAATCGAATAAAATCATCAAGGGTGTTTAACGATTTTATACCTTCGATTCGTTGTTCGGAGAAACGAGATCAATCGATGACCTTTGAATCTTCCTACGTATTCCTTGCACTTCGTTCGAACGTCGTGTGGGCGACGATCCTCCGAACTCCTATGGATCTCCTTCACGAACTCTCTAGACTAATCAAGTATAATTATCTTGTCTTATTATTTGTGAAGGCCATGTAGTGCTTTTATAGGCTACGTAGGGGATCTAAAGGAGGTGGAATATTGGGCTTCCAATATTAATGATTAAATTGAGCCCAAGCCCAAATCTATTAATCCATTAATATTAATTAGATCTATTTTCCACTATATAAATATAATTGCACTCCCAATATTATACCATATTATATCAAATAATATTATCTCTTCGGTAGTATTATTTATTCCGTGAGTTTAAGATAGAAATGTCCATGAATAAAATTAATTTATTGCTAATTAATTTATTCATCTCTTGTAACCGAGACTAGTACCATTCATCCTTAATTATTATGCGGAACGAATCCACCTGCAGGGTTTACATAATAATTCCTTATGAACTCATCTCGGGGACATTATCAACCCTTATCGGGACACACTTTCCCGTCAAGAATTCACGGCATGTCATACATAAAATACTGTGACCCAACTTTACCGGTAATTGACCCAATATTCAAACCGGTCAATTCCTTTGGAAAATCAAAGTCACTAATATTAAATGCACACACCCGCAATAATATCAGGGATTAAGAATAAAATACACTGAGACTTAAATCGATTATCTAAGGCAATCCTAATCGATAAATCTCAAGCGATCCGCCCAATACACCAAGTGTACAAGTGTGATAAAATAATCAAGACAGATCATTTTCTCTCTCACACAACGACTATACCGATGGATTGATCCGTGTCCATCTAGGTCGTGAGCAACTGTTCGATTAAATACGAGTAACCGATAGTATGATCTTCTGTGTGACGTCGCACACCATACTAACTACAACGTATATAATCCAGGACTATGTTTTGCATATATTTAATTATAAATAATTAAACGCAAATAATTGTTTATTTAATTAAATAGATTAATGGCAATGACGCGGAGTTACCGTTACTTAAATCTAGACATTAAGTACACAACTCCAACAATCTCCCACTTGTACTAAGGTCTAGTCATTTCCTCTAAACTCCCGACTCCCATACTCATCACGTGCTTATGTTGTACTTCCAAGAAGTATCATGTGAATGAGCAATCTAGGTTGCCGCTCTGAAGTTATCTTGGTGACTACAGCGTCGTCTCCCCTGACGATGACTCGTATCAGGTGGTACTTGCTCTATGTGTTATCTTACACTTATGGACTTGTGCTTTCTTACCATTTGCCATTGCACCGCTATTTACATAGCCTTTGGCAAATTAAGAATCACATCCAAGTCCCAGAGATTATCCCGGAGCTTATACCAAAACTTCCGCTGCCTCTGAGGCCGCTATTTGGTTACCCATGGCAGAGTCCGAAAAGCATCGTGCTTTTCACTCTTCCATGTTAAAAACTCCTTCTCCTTCAATAGTGAAGCACATAGCCTGATATCGACTTACACCGGTCCTCATTTGATTAGAAATCTAAGAGAATGTAATCCAAAGGAAATGCTCGTCTGCTCCGTAGTCTAGAACAGTACTTCGAAAGTACTTTTACAGCAGTCGAATATTCCTTTCCAGGATTACCTTGATATCCTCCCATTATGCTAACTGCATAGTTGATATCAGGTTCTTGTTTTCAACAATGCATTTATTAAGCTTTTCACACTCAAAGTGTAGGAAACTGCTTTCATTGCTTCTATCTCCTTTTGTGTTCCAAACCACATATCCTTAGATAGATGCATTCCGTATCTGAAAGGTAACGATCCTTTCTCGGAATCTTGCATGTTAAAACGAACCATAATCATATCTATGTAAGATGTCCAGGAGAAGTACAATGTCCTTTCCTAGAGATCCAAGATCTCAAGAACATGTCCAACTTCTTCCTTTATCTTTCATATTGATTTATCTAGACAACCTCATTTTATGTCTTGACAACATCTTTACGTTGTTACCAATGATAAGAATGTTCTCTACATAAAACCCGAGAAACACCACCTTGTTCCATCACGTTTCCAATACACATGATTCGTCTATGCTTTGATGAATCCATAAAATGGACTATCTCATCAATTTGCAAGTATTACGAACTCAATGCTTTGTTCCAATCCATAAATGGATTAACTAAGCTTGTACTCTAAATGATCTTGCCTCTTAGCAATAATCCTTATTGCTTTCCAAGAAGGCACATTTAGATCTAGTACTGCCTCTGTGTAGATCCAGGGATCGATTTCATGTATACTAGGTCCAGAGTCCGAAGACTCACCTAGTCTTATGAATATCTCTGGTTGACCCACAACCTCCCACTACAATGGCATTCCAGTGTATTAACAGTAATAACAGTAGGTGCAGTTAGTGGTGTACCACTACTCAGTTCAGCTGGTTCTCAGTCCTTATCGTTCTCTCTCATTTCAAAGTATCACGTCACTTTGGGCTTGTGGTTCATCATATAGTCTTTCTCTAAGAACCGGGCGTTAGAACTTATAACGTCCTTCTGGTTCATAGTACTATTGAACACATATCTTTTGTTCTTTCCTGATATTCTACAACCGCATTTGAATGCGCCGTTGTTTCCAGACATATCCATAGAACATAGGTAGTTCCGTATAACTCATGATTTTACTATTTACATAAGAGTTCCATTTCTTGTTTATGACACACCATTTCTATACAACAGTGTATGGTGTAGTCATTTGGGATCAAATCCCAATCTCTGATCAGTATGCCATGCATTCCTCAGACAAGTACTTGCCTACGCGATCAAATCGCAGGCTACAAATGGATATACTTTGATGGTTCTCCACAATTGCTTAGTGTCCATTGACTTGTCAAAACACTTGCTTTTGTGGCACATCAGGTATTCTAATCCATTTCTCGAGTAATCATCAAATGAAGTACTCGTTCCTTATTGTCTGAGTAGACATAGGTCTGCATACATCAGAGTCAATCAATTCTTACACTTGTCCGGATCTTATATCTTATATCCATAAAGGATTGCTTAGTTATGTTACCTTCCAAATTAGATTCATAGGTCGGAAGGTCCATTCCTTCAACTTAATTGATCAAACTATCAATTTTCGACCTTTGAACTTCTTATTTGAATAAACATGACTTAGCATAAGAATCCACAAGTATAATCGATTTAATAAAGAAAAATCTTATTAGTAAAACGAGTTTTATACTACGGTTCGTTGCATCGTGGTGGACTCAGGGTTCATCATTTATATATTGCTAGCTAATGTACCAGAATAGATAATATATTTATTCCTTCTTATAACCATCAAATGATTAAAAGAAATAAAATATCTATTCATTAGAAATCCAGAACAAAGTTCCTTCTAAATGAAAGGTACATAAAAGCAATAACTAAAATGAAATCCTATAAAATGTCGTCCATTGCAACAGCTGCCTCCTCTACAACATTGCCCATGTAGACTACGATTTCTTCTTTTCTAAGTCGTCGGGTTTCCTGGAACGCTTGCATTTAAAATGCACATACCGTCAGTGGTTCCATATCTAAACACCAGGTTCCGGTAGATAATACCACTGACTATGTTTTACGACTAAAGAAAATTTCGTACTTTCTTTGAGAGGATAATCAGACTTCCAGTACCAAGACTGTTTGCATCGAGAACACTTGCTTCTTGGCTTTCTCGTCCCATCTCGTGGTCCATGTAACTTATGACCACTGGGTTTCTTTGCTTGCTTTTCCTTTCCCCCGATTTTGCCCTTAGGTTCAAAACCTTTGGCATTGGCTATAAGAGCTTGCGATTTCCGTCTCAACTCGTCTAAAAGGTCCATCATTTCAAAAACGTGTTTAAGCGTTTCCATGAATCGAATGGCCTTTATGAGTATCATCATCGCCTCTTGTCTATCCACTACGTCATGTCTAAACATCTCCTTGAGTTTGAACATGATATCATAAATCAGTCCTTTCCTCATTAGTTAAGACATTGGTAGGCTCGGGAGGACAAAGCTCACTGAGTACAAACTTGTACTCTTTAACAGTCTGGGCAATGTCTAGATCTCTATTCCAATCATTACATTCAGGGACCAGTGAGTTTAAAATCCTTACGTATCACAGAAAGTGGGTTCAAAGCCATTTCCTAATCTATGAGCACATATAACAACAAACAATTGATTTAATCTCCGATATTATCTCCCTTAAATAATATCATTAAATCACTAATCGCCTCTAAAATCCCATCAGATATTGTTGGAAATCGATATCCCGGGCTATTAAAATTTGCGGAAAATAATAACCCGACCGAAATCCTTCATCGCCGGAGATCCGAACGCGAACCACCGCACGAGCCGAGGCCCGACCGAATACTCAGCGAGGCCCGAAGGCCGCGAGCACTCAGCCGAGCCCCCGCACGGGGCTCACGATCATCCCCATGATGATCGCTGGGGATGCAAGAGGCATCCCCGGGGCTGCTCGTAGCAGCCCCGCAGCGGGTCGCGTGACCCGCTGCTCAACGCGCTGGGCTCGTCCCAGCGCACCGCTGCGGGAAGTCCCGCAGCACGCTACGAGTCACTGCGGGTAACTCCCGCAGCTCCGAGCGATCGAGCCTACGGGCTCGATCGACCCCTCGGCCCCCAGCCGAGGGTGTTCGCGCTGCACGCGCCGCCGACGAGGGAGGCCGGCAGATCCTCCCGCCGTGGCACCAGCCCACGGCGGATCCCCGACGATCGAACCCTAGGTTCGGTCGTGTGCCCCGGCGTCCAGTCGGGGCTCCCTTCTCGTCGCGCGTTCCCGGCGGTTGAACCCTAGGTTCGGCCGCCTATATCGATCCTCGCCGGGGATCTCGAATCCCCGTCCCCGAGGTTCGTCGTTTATCCGGATCGTGTGTTCATGTATATGCTACAATTAACATCACATAAAATCATAGAAGGGTTTATGATTTTACCTTTGATTCGTTGTTCGGAGAAACGAAATCAAACACCTTTGAAGACCTTCGAATCTTCCTACGTATTCCTTGCACTCCGTTCGAACGTCGTGTGGGCGACGATCTATCGAACTCCTATGGATCTCCTTCAACTCTCTAGAACTATCAACTATTGATATTCTTGTCTTATGAATTATGAAGGCCATGTAGTGCTTTTATAGGCTACGTAGGGGATCTAAAGGAGGTGGAATATTGGGCTTCCAATATTGAAGATTAAATTGAGCCCAATGCCCAATGCTCAAGTCCATTAATCCTTATCAATATTAATTAATTTATTTTCCACTATATAAATTAATTGCACTCCCAATATTAAACCATATTATATCAAATAATATTTCTCCGGTAGTATTATTTATTCCGTGTATTTAAGATTTAAATATCCATGAATAAAATTAATTTATTGCTAATTAATTTATTCATCTCTTATATCCGAGACTAGTACCGTTCAACCTTAATTATTATGCGGATTAAATCCACCTGCAGGGTTTACATAATAATTCCTTATGAACTCATCTCGGGGATATTATCAACCCTTCTGGGATACACTTTCCCGTCAAGTATTCACGGCATGTCATATATAAAATATAGCGACCCAACTTAACCGGTAATTAACCCAATAATTAAATCGATTAATTCCTTTGGAAAATCAAAGTCACTTATATTAAATATACACACCCGTAATAATATCGGGGATTAAGACTAAAATACTCTGAGATTGAAATTGATTATCCAAGGCAATCCTAATCAATAAATCTCAAGCGATCCGCCCAATACACCAAGTGTACAAGTGTGATAAAATAATTAAGATAAATTATTTTCTCTCTCACACAACGACTATACCAATGGATTGGTCCATGTCCATCTAGGTCGTGCGCAACTGTTTGATTAAATACGAGTAACCGATAGTATGATCTTCAGTGTGCCCATGCAACACCATACTAACTACAACGTATAAAATCCAGGACTATATTTTGCATAATTAATTAATAATAATTAAAATGCAAATAATTTTTTATTAATTAAATAGGTTAAATGCTATGACCGGGAGTTTACCGATACTTAAATCTAGACATTAAGTACACAACTCCAACAATCTCCCACTTGTACTAAGGTCTAGTCATTTCCTCCAAACTCCCGACTCCCATACTCATCACGTGCTTAGAGTTGTACTTCCAAGAAGTACTGTGTGAATGAGCACTCTAGGTTGCCGCTCTGAAGTTATCTTGGTGACTACTGCGTCGTCTCCCACGACGATGACTCGTATCAGGTGGTACTTGCTCTATGTGTTATCATCACCTTTTGAACTTATGACTTCTTCCAGTTTGTTGGAAATCGATATCCCGGAATTAATAAATTAATTAAAATTAATTATCTAATTAATTCCGACCGAAATCCTTTGGAGATCGAATATCCGGAGTTGTAAAATTGCGGAACAACAACTCCAATCGACTCCCGGTTGCCGGAACATCTCGCCACGAACCACCGCGTATATCCGGACTCAACCAAAACCCTAACCGCGGCTAAGCCGCGGCTGTTCGGTCGAGCCCATGCACGGGGCTCGCGGCTGATCACGGCAGCCGCCTAGGGCTGCCCTTGGCAGCCCGCCGGGCATGCTAGAACCCCCGCGGATCAGCCCCATCTCGAACCCTAGCAGCAGCCGAGCCACCGCCGTTCGAACGAGGCGCGCGCACGTCACCGGACGTGCGCTAGGGTTCAGCCCGCTAGGCACGCCCCAGCTGCCCCCCGGGTGATCGAGCTCCAGCCACGGTGGAACCCGTGGCTCACGATCACCCCAGCTGCCGCCAGCCACCGCCGCGCGAGCGGCGGTCCAGCCGTGCGAGCGGCAGCCCCTCCGCGCGAGCGGAGGCAGCGCCGTGCGAGCGGCGCTGGGCTGTCCAGCCGGCGTGCTCACGGGGATCCACCTCTTGCCGTGGATTCCTAGCCGCGGCGGTCCGGGGATCCTCGATCCCCATCGCCCGGCACATCCTCGGTTTGGATCTCCGTCCCTCAGATCTTGGTTCACGATATTTTTACGATAATTAAACGATAAAATCATAAAGAGGGTTTTACGATTTACCTCGTTCTCGTTGTTCGGAAAAACGAAGAACTCAATTTGACGACCTTTGAGATCTTCCGACGTATTCCTTGCACTAGCTCGGACGTCGTGTGGGCGACGATCTACCGAACTCCATGGATCCTCCTCTCTACTTTCTCTCTCTAGAATTGTGATCTTCAAGTTATGAGAATAGAGAAGACCATGTAGTGCTTTTATAGGCTACGTAGGGGATCTTAAGGAGGTGGAATATTGGGCTTCCAATATTGAAGATTAAATTGAGCCCAATGCTCAAGTCCATTAATCCTTATCAATATTAATTAATTCTATTTTCCACTATATAAAATTAATTGCACTCCCAATATTAAACCATATTATATCAAATAATATTTCTCTGGTAGTATTATTTATTCCGTGTATTTAAGATATAAATATCCATGAATAAAATCAATTTATTGCTAATTAATTTATTCATCTCTTATATCCGAGACTAGTACCATTCAACCTTAATTATTATGCGGAACGAATCCACCTGCAGGGTTTACATAATAATTCCTTATGAACTCATCTCGGGGATATTATCAACCCTTCCGGGATACACTTTCCCGTCAAGTATTCACGGCATGTCATATATAAAACATAGTGACCCAACTTAACCGGTAATTAACCCAATAATTAAATCGGTTAATTCCTTTGGAAAATCAAAGTCACTTATATTGAATATACACACCCGCAATAGTTTCGGGGATTAAGAATAAAATACACTGAGACTCGAATCGATTATCGCCGGCAATCCTAATCGATGAATCTCAACGATCCGCTCAATACACCAAGTGTACAAGTGTGATAAAATAATCAAGATAGATTATTTTCTCTCTCACACAATGACTATACCGATGGATTGGTCCGTGTCCATCTAGGTCGTGAGCAACTGTTCGATTAAATACGAGTAACCGATAGTATGATCTTCTGTGCGCCCATGCAACACCATACTAACTACAACGTATAAAATCCAGGACTATAATTTGCATATATTTAATTATAAATAATTAAACGCAAATAATTGTTTATTTAATTAAATAGATTAGTGGCAATGGATCGTGAGTTTCCGTCACTTAAATTGAGACATTAAGTACACAACTCCAACAATCTCCCACTTGTACTAAGGTCTAGTCATTTCCTCCAAACTCCCGACTCCCATACTCATCACGTGCTTAAGTTGTACTTCCAAGAAGTACTATGTGAATGAGCACTCTAGGTTGCCGCTCTGAAGTTATCTTGGTGACTACAGCGTCGTCTCCCTCGACGATGACTCGTATCAGGTGGTACTTGCTCTATGTGTTATCTTACACTTATGGACTTGTGATTTCTTACCATTTGCCATCGCACCGCTATACACATAGCCTTTTGGCAAATTAAGAATCACCTCTAAGTCCCAGAGATTATCCCGGAGTTATACCAAAACTTCCGCTGCCTCTGAGGCCGCTATTTGGTTACCCATGGCAGAGTCCGAAAAGCATCGTGCTTATCACTCTTCCATGTTAAAACTCCTTCTCCTTCAATAGTGAAACACATAGCCTGATATCGACTTACACCGGTCCTCATTTGATTAGAAATCTAAGAGAATGTAATCCAAAGGAAAAACTCGTCTGCTTCGTAGTCTAGAACAGTACTTCAAAAGTACTTTTACGGCAGTCGAATATTCCTTTCCAGGATTACCTTGACATCCTCCCACTATGCTAACCGCATAGCCGATATCAGGTTTTTGTTTTCAACAATGCATTTATTAAGCTTTCCACACTCAAAGTGTAGGAAACTGCTTTCATTGCTTCTATCTCCTTTTGTGTTCCAAAACACATATCCTTAGATAGATGCATTCCGTCTCTGAAAGGTAACGAACCTTTCTCGGAATCTTGCATGTTAAAACGAACCATAATCATATATGTAAGATGTCCAGGAAAAGTACAATGTTCTTTCTAGAGATCCAAGATCTCAAGAACATGTCCAACTTCTTCCTTTATCTTTCATAATGATTCATCTAGACAACCATCATTTTATGTCTGATAACATCTTTACATTGTTGCCAATGATAAGAGTGTCATCTACATAAAACCTCCGAGAAACACCACCTTGTTTTCCATCACGTTTCCAATACACACAATTCGTCTATGCTTTTGATGAATCCATAAAATGGACTATCTCATCAATTTGCAAGTACCACGAATTCAATGCTTTGTTCCAATCCATAAATGGATCAACTAAGCTTGTACTCTAAATGATCTCGCCTCTTAGCAATAATCCTTATTGCTCTCCAAGAAGGCACATTTAGATCTAGTACGGCCTTCATGTAGATCTAGGGATCGATTTCATGTATACTAGGTCCAGAGTTCGAAGACTCTCCTAGTCTTATGAATATCTCCGGTTGTCCCACAACCTCCCACTACAATGGCATTCCGGTGTATAAACAGTGATAACAGTAGGTGCAGTTAGTGGTGTACCGCTACTCGGTTCGGCTGGTTCTAAGTCTTAATCTTTCTCTCTCATTTCAAAGTATTACGTCACCTTGGGCTTGTGGTTCATTATATAGTCTTTCTCTAAGAACCGGGCGTTAGAACTTATTGATGGAGTTATATTCTAAATGTCTAGTTTAGTGCAAATACGGAACTCCTTATCTATACCTTAATTCGAGATATGATTCAAGCATGATTGCATTTAATGCAATAGTCCTTGATGTATACGTTGTAGACAGTATGGCGTGAGGAGACACGCGGAAGATCATATTGTCGGTTACTCGTATACTATCGAACAGTAGCTCACGACTTAGATGGACAGGGACAATCCATCGGTACGTCGTAGTGTGACTGGTAGATAGTCGGTCTTGACTATCATGTTACACTCGTACACTTGATGTATTGAGCAGGACCACGGGAGGGCGTTCGATTTATACTAATCGCAGTAATCGAACTAGACCTCAGATATTGCGGATATACGAATTCCTAATACCTATATAATTATAGGTGCGTGTGTCCAGTTCTCGGTTCTTTGACTTACTAGTGAGTGAGACTAATTGATTAGTCAATATCCTCGGTAAATTGGGAATCGGAATTGTACACACGGCATGCTATAGATTATAGACAGGAAACCGTGTCCCGTTTATCGGGTTGATGATGTCCCCGAGATGAGCTCATAAAGTTTATCATGTAAACCCTGCAGGTGGATTTGTTCCACATGATAATAAGGATGAGTGGTACTAGTCTCGGATAATAAGAAACGAATTAATTTAATTATTAGTAATTGAAATTAATTCGTGGACATTCGATATCTTAAACACGGGGAAAGTCGTATATGTAATTCGGCGGAAATATTATTGTTGATATAATATTAAATTAATTTCGGGAATTCAATTATTATTTTATAGTGGAATTAATAATAATTAAATTTGAAATCGATTAATTAAGGAATTGCTTTTAAGTATTCCAAGTTAATTAATATTTCATTTTAGCCCCTAATTAATTTACCTAAGAGGTCCCTAGTGTAACTCTATTTAAACCCACCCCTTGCCCTCTCCTAAACCTACAGAACGCCGCAACAATTAATTTCAGCAGAGAAAATAATTGCGTTAGCGCAATTAAGATTTTTCTCTGTTAAAATTAATTTGTTAACGCAAATAAATTTATTCTCAGAGAATGATTTTATAACGCTGGTTTGAGAAAGGAGAGAGAGCAGAAAAGGGAGACCCAACGGATCGTTGCCCACACAACGGTTGGAGTCGGGAAGAGGCATACGCTAGCAATCGCTAAGGTCTCAACAATTCGGCTCCTCCGAATCACGCGACAAAGGTATGAGATCGAATCCTTTTTCCGCAATTTTCGATCTCTAAATTCGTTAAAAATACATCGGACGAACGATCGGGTTCCGGAAGTCGTGGTACGTGTTCCTCGACTACTGGGGGGTCAAGGACCTTCGGAACGGTGGTCGGAAGAGGAAAAACGGACCGGAAACGAGCCCGGAACAGCAGCAGCGCGCTGCTGTTCGTCACGAGCAGCGCGCGCTGCCAAGGGCCTCTCCAGCGCCCGCTGGTGGCTGAGCAGCGGCCGCTGAAGGTGAACAGCGGCCGCTGGTGGCGGGCAGCGCCCGCTGGTTGAAGCGGGCAGCAGCCGGTTCGCGCGGTTGCGCCTCGTGCGCGGCGGCTGGGCGTGAATCGGCTGCGGGGCTTCGTCGTCAGCGTAGAGCTGTCACATGAGGTCGACTGGGCGTGTTCGGATGTTCGAGTGATCGAACGGACACGTCCCGGGTAGTCGATTTCCAACAATTGGTATCAGAGCCGGTTTTTGTACGTTCGTTGTATTTTTGCGAGAATTATGTTGCAGGTTTGAACCCGATTATTATGGTCATGTGATTGGACTGTATGTTTGTGGTTTGTTAAACTCTCGGGCTTGTCGAGATCTTTGTTTTATAATCGTTGCATGTTTGTAATAGTTAAAACGACGGGTTGATTCGTTTAGGTTTTATTACGGTTTTTCGTTTTATCCGGATTGTATAGGATCGATCAACCTGTATAGGATCGATGCCGGAAGTAGTTAGTCTTACCTATGTAATGTTGCTGCTACTTGGTGAATCGAGAGAAGATCGAAGGCCGGACGAACGAAGGTCGAGAAGTCGAACCCGCAGCAGGCTGTGCACAAACGGCGCCCGCTGGAGGGCAAACAGCGGTCGCTGTTTGCAGCTCCTCCAGCGAGCGCTGGATATAGGGCAGCGCCCGCTGCCCTAGGCATGGCAGCAGCGCCGCGGGGGTTCGACAGACATCACGGAACGCTCGTTTTTGCCCGGGACGATACTCCAGTGGGAGGGGTTCGTCTCTTGGCACTTAGACGAGTCGGTGGTGGATCGTGAACCGAGACGAGCAACGAGACGAAGATCCGAGAAGACGTGCATTCAAGATATTTAAGGCCATAATAATCGGGGCCACGTTAAATGCTTTATATGTGTTTACGTGCTTTTATTATGCTTAAATTGTTTATGCATGTTTATCCCTTTCGTAAAATACTAAGTGGGAGAGGGATTGGAAACAATCCCGCGGTCTCCATTCTCTGTTTTGATAGTGATGTGTGTCACTTACGAGTTGGCTTTAGTGTCATCCTCCCTATCGGATAAAGTCGACACACGGATATCACTGGATCAAAATTCGAATTTAAAATCCACTTATAAAATTGAACAATTATATTTCTTAAAAGCAATGCCTAATCTGTCATTCAAAGACTAATTTCAACTCGACTCATTCTCACCCCGGGGAGTGGAATGGAGCCAAAGCGCTTGGTTATGTCGATGACACAGATTAGAGACATTCGAGTCATTCGATGACTAGATCGATTGTCTGGTTGGCTCCCTCACTTAGTGAGAGATAGGGCTCAGTTGCATGATTGATTGCTGGTTAGAAACTTCGAGTTTCACTTACGAGATATCAAGCTTTGATTAATAAAATTGTGAAATTTAATAAATGTAAGATTCAATTAACAAAGTTGTTTGTTTTAGTAAACGTCCACAAGAACGTGGCTTGCTAAATGGAAACGGTACTTTGGGTTAATTAAGATTCTATGACATTTAAATAAGTGAGATTCAATTTATAAAGTTGTTTGTTTTAGTAAACGTCCACAAGAACGTGGCTTGCTAAATGGAAACGTAACTTTGGGATTAATTGAGGCTCGACAGTTATAGAAAGTCGTGGAGGACCGCATGTCAACGTAAACGTCCACAAGAACGTGGCTTGCGGTGGACATGTAGTTCCCGAGCGGTGGACTTAGTACTGAGAAATGGTACACACTTAGGTACGCTTTATATTATCCTCCCCATCGGAGTCACTGCTATAATGATGTACGACCGAAGTGAAATCCAATCATAAAATCATTTGGACTGGTAAACGTCCACAAGAACGTGGCTTGCTATGTCTAATGGGATTTTGGAAATGATTGGTAGTTTAATGATATCACTTAAGGGAAATGATATCGAATTAAACTCATTGTTTGTTTTATATGGTATTATTTCCATTAAAAGTCAACAAACTCACTGAACCTGATTGTTTGGATTGGAAAAGAAACTTGGACATTGTCCTAACTGCAGAGGAGTACAAATATGTACTCCAAGTCAATTGACCTGCTGAACCAAATGATGCTTCCACTACTGAGGAAAGGAAGCTCATTGGAAATGGATCAAGGCTATGAGATGACGCGGAGCAACATTATGACTTTCATGTCAAATGTGCTGCGACATCGGGATCATGCCATGACCATTACCTGTGATATGATGCTTAACCTCATGAAGTTTTGGCTATCAGGACAGGACAGCCGGGCAAGATGAAATGAGGCAACTCATGACAGCCATCATGTCGGAATGAACGCCCGTGAGGGATCACGTTCTTAGAATGATGGGCTATCTTAATGAGATAGAGATTCTGGGAACAATTATCAATGGGGTAACCCAGGTTGATTTTGTGCTCCAGTCTCTGCCGAGAAGTTTTGAGCAGTTCCGCCTAAACTATAATATGAATAAAGGGTCTTATTCATTGGCGGAGCTCCTGGTTGAACTTCAAGCGGCTGAGGGAATCTTTAAGGGCTCTCAAAACACTTGTGGCTGATAAATTAGCTCTTCCTAAGCCTTCGGGCGGCAAAAGGAAGAAGAAGCAAATAGGGAAACCCAGTGGGCCTAATATATCTGGACCACGGAATGGGACAAGCAAGCCCAAGGGGCAAGTGCTTCCGTTGCAAGCAGTTTGGATACTGGGAGTTTGATTATCCTCTCAAAGCAACTAGAAGTAAACTTCTCCTTAGTCACCGAAACATGTTTAGTGGTGTTATCCACCAGTACCTGGTGAGTGGATACGAAAACCACTAATCATGTCTGCACTTAAATGCGGGGGTTCCAGGAAACCCGGAGACTTAGAAAGGAAGAAGTAATAACCTACATGGGCAATACTGTTAAGGTAACAGCCATTGCAGTGGGAGATGTTAAATGTTTTAACAGTAGGATTTTAGTTCTAATAAATTGTCTTTATGTGCCGGTATTTAGAAAGAATTTTCATTTCGGATTTCTAAATTGGCTTAGAATGGATATTCCGTTTCTTCTGATAGTTTCACACTTTTCAGAGTAGGAAACGGGGATATTATCTATTCTGGTACATTGATAGACAATTTAATACTAAATCCGTGTTCTTTCACGATGCAACAGACCGGAGCTAATAACACATTGTCGAACCCCAATAAGAGTAAAGATCCTTCTAGGATGAATCAAATGTACTTATGGAATCTTAGGCTAAATCATTTTAAACTTGAGTAGGATTCAAAGGATGAAAGCTGATGGACCACTCGGCTAGGTTGAAGGAAAGGACCTTCCAACCTTCGAATCATACTTGGAAGTGTAAATGACCAAGCAACCCTTTACGGTTAAAGGGAAAAGATCTAAGAAAGTACTAGTGTTGATTCGCTCTGATATGTGCAGACCTCTTTGAGGAGTAAGGCATACTTATCAGAAAATGGGATTAACTCCCAACAGACTACACCATTTATGCCTCGGCAAAATAATGTGTTGTAAAGAAAGAATAGGACTCTTATAGATATGGGAAAGTAGAAAATGAGTTATTCGGAGTTACCTAATTCGGTTTTGGGATATGCCTTGGAAACAGCGGCGTTTATCCTGAACTTGATTCCTTTGGAAACTTGTACAGATATTCGGCTGTTTATAGGATACCCTAAGAAAACGAATTGAGATATGTAATATAGTCCAAAGGACCAGGTATTCGTTGATTGCATCAACGTTCGGTTCTTAGACATGGACTATATATGCAAGAATCACAAGCCCAAGAGTAGAGTAATACTTAATGTGCTTAGAGGGACTGATCAAGACTTAGAACCAGCCTAACTGAGTAGTTCACTACTATAATTTTTAGTCACTAAAGATACACCGGAGCGTCGTCGTAGTGGGAGGGTTGTTGGACAACCCAACAGGTTCATGTTTATAGGTGAGTCTTCGGACTTGTTACCTGGAGAACATGAAGCCGATCCCTGGATCTATGACGAGACGCTGAAAGATCAAGATGCTCAGTCTTGGTAAAAGACGATGAAATATGAGATTGAATCTTTGGATTCAAATCATGTATGGGATCTTGTAGCACCGCCCAAAGGTGTAAAAGCCATTGGTGGCAAGTGGGTGTACAAGATGAAAAGAGGGTCTGACGGGAAGGTGTAAACCTTCAAGGCTAGGCTTGTTGCGAGAGGGTGCACTCAGAAAGAAATGGATCGATTATGAGTAAACTTTTTTGCCGGTAGCTATGCTAAAGTCGATCCGGATTCTTTTGTCTTCACATGGAAGATGGAAGTCAAGATGGATTTCTAAATCGAAGTCTTGACGGGACCATCTATGTGGGACAACCAGAGGGATTCATCGAAAAGAGCCAAGAGCATTCGGTAAGCAAGCTTAATCAATCTTAGGATTGAAGGAAGCTTCGAGATCTTGGACACATGCGGACCTATGAGAAAATCCATTTCATGGATTCATTCAAGGCATGTTTAGGTCCTGTGTGTAATAAAAAGGTGACAGAAAAGATGTGGTGTTTTCTCATTCTTTATGTAGACGACATCCTTCTAAATTGGCAACAATATGAAAGATGTTATCGGACATAAAGGGATGGTTGTCCGAGTAATTCACTTACTCGTTGCAGCATACAGAATTCCAAGAAAGGTCTTCACCTTTTAGATGTGGAATTCATCTATCTAAAGTTTTGTGTCCGACATAATAAAGGAGATAGATGAAGAGTAAGCAGTTCCCTGCACCTTAATGGTGGGAAGCTTAATGTATGTAATGCGATGCACGAGACTGATATCTACTATGCCGTAGGCATAGTGATGAGATATCATAGTAATCCTGGAAAGGATCACTTGACTGATGTAAAGAACATGTTTAGGCTCCTGCAGAGGACCAGGAATTATGTTCTGAGTTACAAAGCAGTCAAGTGGTTTCCTTTGGATATTTCCAATCAAATAGGGACAGTCGAAAGTCGAAGTCAGGCTAGGTGTTCTCACTGTGAAGTGGAGCAGTCACATGGAAGAATGTAAAGCAGCGATGCATTACGGACTCTACCATGGAAACTGAAAGGATAACGGCCTCTGAGGCAGTTAAAAGGTCAGTGTGGCTCCAGAACTTCCTAAGGGACTTAGATGTGGTTTCTCGTTTACCCAAAGCTATTTTGAATAGCGGTTTTGGCAAACTTGAAATGCCATGAGTCCACAGTGGGAGATAACACGTAGAGCGCAAGTACCACCTGATTCGAGAGATCGTCTAGTAAGATGATTCAGTTGTCACCTAGATAGCATCGAGAGGATTGCCTGGTAAAACCCGTTCACAGAGGCACTTCCAGCGAAAGCGTTGGGTAAGGCGTGACGAGGTTATGGGAATCTGATGTTTGGAAGAGGGCGACTAGACTTTTAGTATAAGTGGGAGATTGATGGAGTTGTATTCTAAATGTCTAGTTTAGTGCAAATACGGAACTCCTTATCTATACCTTAATTCGAGATATGATTCAAGCATGATTGCATTTAATGCAATAGTCCTTGATGTATACGTTGTAGACAGTATGGCGTGAGGAGACACGCGGAAGATCATATTGTCGGTTACTCGTATACTATCGAACAGTAGCTCACGACTTAGATGGACAGGGACAATCCATCGGTACGTCGTAGTGTGACTGGTAGATAGTCGGTCTTGACTATCATGTTACACTCGTACACTTGATGTATTGAGCAGGACCACGGGAGGGCGTTCGATTTATACTAATCGCAGTAATCGAACTAGACCTCAGATATTGCGGATATACGAATTCCTAATCCCTATATAATTATAGGTGCGTGTGTCCAGTTCTCGGTTCTTTGACTTACTAGTGAGTGAGACTAATTGATTAGTCAATATCCTCGGTAAATTGGGAATCGGAATTGTACACACGGCATGCTATAGATTATAGACAGGAAACCGTGTCCCGTTTATCGGGTTGATGATGTCCCCGAGATGAGCTCATAAAGTTTATCATGTAAACCCTGCAGGTGGATTTGTTCCACATGATAATAAGGATGAGTGGTACTAGTCTCGGATAATAAGAAACGAATTAATTTAATTATTAGTAATTGAAATTAATTCGTGGACATTCGATATCTTAAACACGGGGAAAGTCGTATATGTAATTCGGCGGAAATATTATTGTTGATATAATATTAAATTAATTTCGGGAATTCAATTATTATTTTATAGTGGAATTAATAATAATTAAATTTGAAATCGATTAATTAAGGAATTGCTTTTAAGTATTCCAAGTTAATTAATATTTCATTTTAGCCCCTAATTAATTTACCTAAGAGGTCCCTAGTGTAACTCTATTTAAACCCACCCCTTTCCCTCTCCTAAACCTACAGAACGCCGCAACAATTAATTTCAGCAGAGAAAATAATTGCGTTAGCGCAATTAAGATTTTTCTCTGTTAAAATTAATTTGTTAACGCAAATAAATTTATTCTCAGAGAATGATTTTATAACGCTGGTTTGAGAAAGGAGAGAGAGCAGAAAAGGGAGACCCAACGGATCGTTGCCCACACAACGGTTGGAGTCGGGAAGAGGCATACGCTAGCAATCGCTAAGGTCTCAACAATTCGGCTCCTCCGAATCACGCGACAAAGGTATGAGATCGAATCCTTTTTCCGCAATTTTCGATCTCTAAATTCGTTAAAAATACATCGGACGAACGATCGGGTTCCGGAAGTCGTGGTACGTGTTCCTCGACTACTGGGGGGTCAAGGACCTTCGGAACGGTGGTCGGAAGAGGAAAAACGGACCGGAAACGAGCCCGGAATAGCAGCAGCGCGCTGCTGTTCGTCACGAGCAGCGCCCGCTGGAAGCCAGGCAGCGCGCGCTGCCAAGGGCCTCTCCAGCGCCCGCTGGTGGCTGAGCAGCGGCCGCTGAAGGTGAACAGCGGCCGCTGGTGGCGGGCAGCGCCCGCTGGTTGAAGCGGGCAGCAGCCGGTTCGCGCGGTTGCGCCTCGTGCGCGGCGGCTGGGCGTGAATCGGCTGCGGGGCTTCGTCGTCAGCGTAGAGCTGTCACATGAGGTCGACTGGGCGTGTTCGGATGTTCGAGTGATCGAACGGACACGTCCCGGGTAGTCGATTTCCAACACTTATAACGTCCTTCTGGTTCATAGTACTATTGAACACACATCTTTTGTTCTTCTGGGATATTCTACAACCGCATTTGAATGCGCCGTTGTTTCCAGACATATCCATAGAACATAGGTAGTTCCGTATAACTCATGATTTTACTATTTCTATAAGAGTTCCATTTCTTGTTTACGACACACCATTTCTACACAACAGTGTATGGTGTAGTCATTTGGGATCAAATCCCAACCTCTGATCAGTATGCTATGCATTCCTCAGACAGGTACTTGCCTCCGCGATTAAATCGCAGGCTACAAATGGATATACCTTGACGGTTCTCCACAATTGCTTAGTGTCCATTGACTTATCAAAACACTTGCTTTTGTGGCACATCAGGTATTCTAATCCATTTCTCGAGTAATCATCAAATGAAGTACTCGTACCTTATTGTAGGCATAGGTCTGCATACATCAGAGTCAATCAATTCTTATACTTGTCCGGATCTTACATCTTATATCCATAAAGGATTGCTTAGTCATATTATCTTCCAAATTAGATTCTTAGGTCGGAAGGTCCACTCCTTCAACTTAATTGATCAAATATCAATTTTCGACCTTTGAACTTCTTATTTGAATAAACATGACTCAGCATAAGAATCCACAAGTATAATTGATAAAGAAATCTCTTATTAGTAAAACGAGTTTAATACTACGGTTCGTTGCACCGTGGTGGATTCAGGATTCATCATTTATATATTGCTAGCCAATGTACCAGAATAGATAATATCATTATTTCTTCTTATAACCATCAAATGATTAAAAGAAATAAAATATCCATTTATTAGAAATCCAGAACAAAGTTCTTTCTAATATGAAAGGTACATAAAAGCAATAACCCAAAATGAAATCCTATAAAATGTCCTTCACTGCAACTGCTGCCTCCTCCACAGCATTGCCCATGTAGACTACGATATTTTCTTTTCCAAGTCGTTAGGTTTCCTGGAACCTCTTGCATTTAAAATGCACATACCGTCAGTGTTTCCATATCTACACACCAGGTTCCGGTAGATAATACCACTGACTATGTTTTATGACTAAAGAAAATTTCATACTTTCTTTGAGAGGATAATCAGACTTCCAGTACCCAGACTGTTTGTATCGAGAACACGCTTTCTCGTCCCATCTCGTGGTCCAAGAAACTTAGGACCACTGGGTTTCTTTGCCTGCTTTTCCTTTCCCCCGATTCATGCCTTTAGGTTCGAAACCTTTGGCATTGGCTACAAGAACTTGCGATTTCCGTCTCAACTCGTCTAAAAGGTCAATCATCTCAAAAACGTGTTTAAGCGTTTCCTCGAAGTGACTGGCCTTTATGAGTATCCTCATCGCTTCTTGTCTAGCCGCCTATGTCATGTCTAAACACCTTGAGTTTGAACATGATACCATAATCAGTGGTTATTGCAAAAGCATTTTCCCACTTCTTAAAATCAGTCCTTTCTTCATAAGTTAAGACATTTGTAGGCTCGGGAGGACAAAGCTCACTGAGTACAAACTTGTACTCTTTAACAGTTTGGGTAATGTCTAGATCTCTATTCCAATCATTACATTTAGGGACCAGTGAGTTTAAAATCCTTAAGTATCACATAAAGTGGGTTCAAAGCCATATCCTAATCTATGAGCACATATAACAACAAACAATCGATTTAATCTCCGATATTATCTCCCTCAAATAATATCATTAAACCACTAATCGCATCTAAAATCCCATCAGATATGGCAAGCCACGTTGGACGTTTACCTATCCAAATGATTTAGCAATTAGATTTGCTTCGGTCGTACATCATCATTAGCGTTACTTCGATGGGAAGAATACTAAGAAGCGTACCTAAGTGTAAACCATTACTCAGTATCTAAGAAGATTGTTTGGGACACGCATATTCACCGCAAGCCACAATAGTGTGGACGTTTACGTTAACATACGCTCCTTTACTCCCTTCTATAACTGTCTACATCAATCGTTCCAAAATCCCATTCAATGTAGCAAGCCACGATAGTGTGGACGTTTACTACACCAAAAGACTTTTACAATTGACATCCAACTACTTGAATCATTTAATCTTGTAAATCAGGACGCGGAGAATCATAAGTGAAACTCGAAGTTTCTAACCAGTGATTCACCATGCGAACGACCCTATCTCTCATAAATGAGGGAGCCGAGCAGACAATCGATCTAGTCATCAAATGACACGAAAGTCTCTAATTTGTGTCCTCGACATGACCAAGTGGCTTTGGCTCCATTCCACTCCCCGGGGTGAGAATGAGTCGACTTGAAATCAGTTTTGGAAAGACAAATTAGGCATTGTTTGATAAACTTAATCAATGTTTCTCGTAAAAGGAATTACAAGAATTCTCCTCCAATGACTTGTCTATACGAACTTCAAAAGTCCATAAAAGTCACCAAGAGAACAGCAATGGAGACCATGGATATGTTTCCATACCCTCTCCCACTTAGCTTTTTACAATAAAGGGATACGCTAACTAATGCATAATTAAATACACATAAGCATGCATACATGAAATAAAGCACATAGAATATAATCACATAATCAAAATAATACTAGAATATTATTTTCCGACTATTATGGCTTTATCGCATCCCCGTACGCATCTTCTAGTCTTCCGTCTTCGTTCTTGAATGCTCTATGTGACGGGAATATTAACTCCAATATTTAAATCTATTTATTTTTAATAAATCCGAAAGATACTTAATTCGAAAATTAAGTCAATCGAATAAATAAAAAATAAAATTAAATATTATTAATATTTTTATTTATTTTATTTTTCCTTTCTACTTCATTAAATCTCTAGAATAATCTATCCAAGACCCACTTGGAATATTCTAGAAGACTTCCATAATGAAATAAGGAAATAAAATAATTTATTTTATTTTCCCTTTCTACTTCATTAAATCTCTAGAATAATCTATCCAAGACCCACTTGGAATATTCTAGATGATTTCCATAATGAAATAAGGAAATAAAATAATTTAGGACTCCTAGTCCTTCCAAATTAATTCCTTTCCTAAACCATTAAAAATTCCATAAAGGAATAATTAAATAAGGAAAAATTAATTTAGGACTCTTAAACTTTCCAAATTAATTATTTTCCTAATCCATTAAAAATTCCATAAAGGAATAATTAAATAGGAAAAATGAATTAATTATAAATTTATTCCTTTTCCTAATCTATGAAAATTCCCAAGAATAGGAATAATCAATATGGAAAAATAAATTTATTCTAAATTTATTCTTTTCCTATTCCATGAGAATTCCCAAAAAAAAATAGGAATACTCAAAATAGGAAAACCGAATAATTTAGGAAAGTTGGATCTTGGCGGGAGAGCACGAGATCACGAGGACCCCGCGCCCCCCACCACCTTCGATCGAGAGCCGAGGGGACACGCCACCGCCGCCGCCGCCTCGCCGGCGCACCACCTCCCTTGGTGGCACCGCGCACGGCCGAGAGGCTCGATGGCCGCCCCTCCTCCTTTGGGTCGATCGATCCAAGGGATCGGCCATGGGGTTGGCCGATCCGGAGCCCTCCCTCTCAACGTCTCCTCCGCCACACTTTTTCCGGCGATCGTTTCGGAATTGATCCAACGTAAATAATTTCACAAAATTAATTTACAATTATCCGGTATCAATTCTCTACATGAAATCGACCTCAAACAATTTCCGGAAAAATTAAGAACAAGCATTCACCACACAAGAACAAATATCGACATCATCGAGAGTTTAATAATCAAGAACAATATTATGACATTAATTAACAAAATTAAATCTAGCCATAATAATCGGAAACCCTGCAAGGTAGAACAATTTATCGAAAAATACCATGAACTAAAACCAACGCTCTGATACCAATTGTTGGAAATCGATATCCCGGAATTAATAAATTAATTAAAATTAATTATCTAATTAATTCCGACCGAAATCCTTTGGAGATCGAATATCCGGAGTTGTAAAATTGCGGAACAACAACTCCGATCGACTCCCGGTTGCCGGAACATCTCGCCACGAACCACCGCGTATATCCGGACTCAACCAAAACCCTAACCGCGGCTAAGCCGCGGCTGTTCGGTCGAGCCCATGCACGGGGCTCGCGGCTGATCACGGCAGCCGCCTAGGGCTGCCCTTGGCAGCCCGCCGGGCATGCTAGAACCCCCGCGGATCAGCCCCATCTCGAACCCTAGCAGCAGCCGAGCCACCGCCGTTCGAACGAGGCGCGCGCACGTCACCGGACATGCGCTAGGGTTCAGCCCGCTAGGCACGCCCCAGCTGCCCCCCGGGTGATCGAGCTCCAGCCACGGTGGAACCCGTGGCTCACGATCACCCCAGCTGCCGCCAGCCACCGCCGCGCGAGCGGCGGTCCAGCCGTGCGAGCGGCGCTGGGCTGTCCAGCCGGCGTGCTCACGGGGATCCACCTCTTGCCGTGGATTCCTAGCCGCGGCGGTCCGGGGATCCTCGATCCCCATCGCCCGGCACATCTTCGGTTTGGATCTCCGTCCCTCGGATCTTGGTTCACGATATTTTTACGATAATTAAACGATAAAATCATAAAGAGGGTTTTACGATTTACCTCGTTCTCGTTGTTCGGAAAAACGAAGAACTCAATTTGACGACCTTTGAGATCTTCCGACGTATTCCTTGCACTAGCTCAGACGTCGTGTGGGCGACGATCTACCGAACTCCATGGATCCTCCTCTCTACTTTCTCTCTCTAGAATTGTGATCTTCAAGTTATGAGAATAGAGAAGACCATGTAGTGCTTTTATAGGCTACGTAGGGGATCTTAAGGAGGTGGAATATTGGGCTTCCAATATTGAAGATTAAATTGAGCCCAATGCTCAAGTCCATTAATCCTTATCAATATTAATTAATTCTATTTTCCACTATATAAAATTAATTGCACTCCCAATATTAAACCATATTATATCAAATAATATTTCTCCGGTAGTATTATTTATTCCGTGTATTTAAGATATAAATATCCATGAATAAAATTAATTTATTGCTAATTAATTTATTCATCTCTTATATCCGAGACTAGTACCATTCAACCTTAATTATTATGAGGAATGAATCCACCTGCAGGGTTTACATAATAATTCCTTATGAACTCATCTCGGGGATATTATCAACCCTTCCGGGATACACTTTCCCGTCAAGTATTCACGGCATGTCATATATAAAACATAGTGACCCAACTTAACCGGTAATTAACCCAATAATTAAATCGGTTAATTCCTTTGGAAAATCAAAGTCACTTATATTGAATATACACACCCGCAATAGTTTCGGGGATTAAGAATAAAATACACTGAGACTCGAATCGATTATCGCCGGCAATCCTAATCGATGATTCTCAACGATCCGCTCTATACACCAAGTGTACAAGTGTGATAAAATAATCAAGATAGATTATTTTCTCTCTCACACAATGACTATACCGATGGATTGGTCCGTGTCCATCTAGGTCGTGAGCAACTGTTCGATTAAATACGAGTAACCGATAGTATGATCTTCTGTGCGCCCATGCAACACCATACTAACTACAACGTATAAAATTCAGGACTATAATTTGCATATATTTAATTATAAATAATTAAACACAAATAATTGTTTATTTAATTAAATAGATTAGTGGCAATGGATCGTGAGTTTCCTTCACTTAAATCTAGACATTAAGTACACAACTCCAACACAGTTTACCATGCACCGCTATACAATAGCCTTTGGTAAACCAAGAGTCATATCCAAGTTCAGAGGTCATCCCGGAACCTAACCAAAAACTTCCGCTGCCTCTGAGGCTGCTATTTGGTTTATGATAGAGTCCGAGAAGCATCATGCTTATCACTCTTTCATCTTTAGGTTCCACCTCCTTCTAAAAGTGAACACATAGCCTGATATCGACTTACACTGGTCTTTCTCTGATTTTTGATCTGAGAAACTGTAATCCAAGAAGATTTCGCCTTGCTCCGTAAGTCAGTACTTTGAAAGTACTCTTACAGCATTCGAACATCCCTTATCCAGATTACTTTGATATCCTCCCACTATGCCAACCGCATAGTTGATATCAGGTTCTTGTTTTACAATATTGCATCTATAAAGCTTTCCACGCTCAACGTGCAGGAAGCTGCTTTCTCTTTATCTATCTCCTTCATGTGTTCAAGACACATACCCTTTAGATAGATGTATATTCTGTCTCTGAAAGGCAATAACCTTTCTCAGAAGTATGCATGTTTAAAACAAACAATAATCGTATAAGATATCTAGGAGAAGTACAATGTTCTTATCGTTAGAACGAACGATCTTAAGAACATGCTCTAACTTCTATTCAATCCTATATCCCGATTCATTTAGACAACCATTATCTTATGTCTGACAACATTTTCTACATTGTTGCCAATGATGAAATTGTCATCTATATAAAATCTCCGAGAAACACCACTTTGTTTCTATTACATCTCCAATACACCTTTCGTCTATGCCTTTTGATGAATCCATCAAATGGACTATCCCATCAATTCGCAAGTTCCACGATTTGTAGCTTTGTTTCAATCCATAAATGGATTTACTTAGCTTGTACTCTAAATGATCTTGCCTCTTAACAATAATCCTTATTGTTTTCTAAGCAGGCACATTTAGATCTAGTACCGCCCTCGTGCAGAGCTAGGGATCGATTTCATCTTTACTAGATCCAGAGTCCGAAACTCTTCTAGTCTTATGAACATCTCTGGTTTTTCAACAACCTCCCACTGCAACGGCGTTCCGGTGTATAACAGTAATAACATTAGGTGCAGTTAGTAGTGTACTTCTACTCGGTTAGGCTGGTTCTCAGTCTTCTCTTCTCTCATCTCAAAGTATCTTTGTTAGTTAGGGCATTGTAGTTCATCTAATAGTCTTCCTCTAAGAACCGAGTGAGAACACCCCTCTGGTTCATAGTACTATTGAACATACAATTACTTGCTCTTCTAGGATATTCTACAACCACATAGAATGTGCCGTTGTATCCAGAAATATCCATGGAACATAGGTAGTTCCGAATAAACTTGTCCTTTTTACTATTAGAATTCCATTTCTTATCTCTGACATACCATGTCTACACTCCAGTGTATGGTGCGGTCCTTTGAGACTTAATCTCAATCTTTGATTTATGCTATGTGTTGTTTAGATAGGTGATAGCCTCCGCGAACGAGCCGCAGGCTTCCAATGGATATACTTTGAAGGTTCCCCATAATAGCTTTGTGTCTATTGACTAGTCAAAACACTTTGCTTTTATGGCACATCAAGTATTCTAATCCATCTTTAAGTATTCCTTAAAAGGAACTACTCATACCTTTCTATTTCACACATATATCTGCATATATCATCTTTGATCATTCTTAATACTTGTCCGAATTCCACCTTTAGAAGGTCCACTTAGTTGTATTATCTTCCAAATTTAGTTCTTAGGTCGGAAGGTCCATTCCTTCAACCATAATTGATCAAATCAATTTCGACCTTTTGAACCTTATTTGAATAAATATTACTAAGTACAAGAATTCACAAGTATAATGATTAATAAGGAAATATATCTAATAAGTAAAACAAGTTATACATATCGGTTCGTCGCATCGTGGTAGACTAAGGATTTATCATTCATATATTGCTATCTAATGTACCAGAATAGATATCACCATTATTTCTTATCCAAACCATCAAATGATTAAAGAAATAAAATATCCATTGATAGAAATCCAGAACAAAAGTTCTTTCCAAAGTAAAGGTACATAAAGCAATAAACTTGAAATGAAATCCTATAATTATCAAAACAGATAAATGTCTTCCACTGCAACTGCTGCTTCCTCAACAGCTTCGCCCATGTGGACTCGAACTCTTCTTTTCTAAGTCGCTGGGTTTTCTGGAACCCCTGCATTTTAAATGCACATACCGTCAGTGGTTCCATATCTACACACCAGAATTCTGGTAGATAATACCGCTGACTATGTTTTTCGACTAAAGAAAAATTCGTACCTTTGAGAGGACAAGATATAGACCCCCAGTACTCAGACTGCTTTCCTTGGGGATATTTGCCAGAAGGCTTCTTTATCCCACCCTTTGGTCCAAGTCCCTTAGGACTACTGGATCCACTTGTCTTCTTCTCCTTTTCCTTATGTATGCTCTTAGGTTCGAAACCTTTGGCCTTGGCTACAAGAGCTTGCGACTGTCTCAACTCGTCTAAAAGATCTAGCATCTCAAAAACGTGTTCAAGCGTTTCCTCGAAGCAACTGACCTTTATGAGTATCCTCATCGCCTCTTTTCTAGCCTTTACATCATGTCTAAACATCAACTTGAGTTTTAGCATGACATCATGATTAGCGGCTAATGCATGAGCACTATCCCACTTCTCAAAGTCAACTATTTCCTCATCAGTTGAGTTAATGGTTGGTCTAGGAGGACAAGTTTCGCTGAGTACATCTTTGTACTCCTTTACAGTCTGAGTAATGTCTAACTCTTTATTCCATCCAACACAGTATGGAACCAGTGCGTTGAATTCCTTAAGTATTAACGAAAGTGGATTCATAGCAATTCTCTAAACCTATAAGCACGTATAAACAAACAATTAATTTAATATCCGATATTATCTCCCTCAAATAATATCATTAAATTACTAATTACGTCTAAAATCCCATCAGGTAAGGCAAGCCACGTGGTGTGGACGTTTACCCACCTAAATGATTTAGCAATTAGATTTTCTTTGGTCATACATCGATTATAGCGTGACTTCGTGGGGAAGAATACAATAACGCGTATCTAAGTGTAAACCATTACTCAGCACCAAAGTACATCGTTTGGAATTGCTACATCACCGCAAGCCACGTGGTGTGGACGTTTACGATAATTTCACAACTCTTCACAATTACTTATAACTGTCTACATCAATTAATCCAAAATCCGTCAGTATAGCAAGCCACGTGGTGTGGATGTTTACTACACTAAGAGACTTTTATAATTGACTCCCAATTACAAGAACCATTCGATTTTCGTAGATCAAGATGCGGAGAATCATAAGTGAAACTCGAAGTTTCTAACCAGTGATTCACCATGCGAACAACCCTATCTCTCATTAGATGAGGGAGCCGAGCAGACAATCGATCCATCTATCAAAGAATGGTACGAAGGTCTCTAATTTGTGTCATCCACATGACCAAGTGGCTTTGGCTCCATTCTACTCCCCGGGGTGAGAATGAGTCGACTTGAAGTCAGTTTCAGAAGGACAAATTAGGCATTGTTTGATAACCTTGATCAATGTTTCTTGTAAAAGGAATTACAAGAATTCTCCTCCAATGACATATCTATATGAACTTCGAAAGCTCATAAATGTCACCAAGAGAACAGTAATGGAGACCACGGGAATGTTTCCATCCCCTCTCCCACTTAGCTTTTTATAACAAAGGGATACGCTATCTAATGCATAATTAAACACATAAGTATGCATACAAGCAATAAAGCACATAGTATCACATAGTCAAAATAATGCTAGATAATTATTTTCCCGACTATCATGGCTTTATTCCTTCTTCATATGCATCTTCTAGTCTTCAGTCTTCGTTCTTGAATGCTCCATGTGACGAGAATATTAATCTCAATATTTAAATCTATTTATTTTTAATAAATCCAAAAGATACTTAATTCGAAAATTAAGTCAATCGAATAAATCAAAAATAAAATTAAATATTATTAATATTTTTATTTATTTATTTTCCTATCTAATTCTATTAAATCCCTAGAATAATCTATCCAAGTAAAACTTGGAATATTCTAGAAGACTTCTATAATAGAATAAGGAAACAAAATAAATTAGGACTCTTCTACTTTCCAAGATTAATTAATTTCCATTACTATGAAAATTCCCATAAAATAGGAATAATCAATTAGGAAATAAATCAATCCTATATTAACTTTTATTCCTTTCCAATTCTATTAAATCTCTAGGATCCTATTCCAAGTAGAACTCGGAATACTCTAGAAGACTTCCATAATAGAATAAGGAAATAAAATAAATTCCAATTAATTCTTTTCCTAATCCATGAGAATTCCCATAAATAGGAAAACTCAAATAGGAAAACCGAATTAATTTAGGAAAGTGAATCTAGGTAGGAGTAGCATGAGATCTGTTGGATTTGTGTACTTAATGTCTAGATTTAAGTAGCGCAAGCTCACGATCCATTGCCATTAATCTATTTAATTAAATAAACAATTATTTGCGTTTAATTATTTTTAATTAAATATATGCAAATTATAGTCCTGGATTCTATACGTTGTAGTTAGTATGGTGTTGCATGGGCACACAGAAGATCATACTATCGGTTACTCGTATTTAATCGAACAGTTGCTCACGACCTAGATGGACACGGACCAATCCATCGGTATAGTCGTTGTGTGAGAGAGAAAATAATCTATCTTGATTATTTTATCACACTTGTACACTTAGTGTATTGAGCGGATCGTTTGAGATTTATCGATTAGGATTGCCGGCGATAATCGATTTAAGTCTCAGTGTATTTTATTCTTAATCCCCGAAACTATTGCGGGTGTGTATATTTTATATATGACATGCCGTGAATACTTGACGGGAAAGTGTATCCCGTAAGGGTTGATAATATCCCCGAGATGAGTTCATAAGGAATTATTATGTAAACCCTGCAGGTGGATTTAATCCGCATAATAATTAAGGATGAATGGTACTAGTCTCGGATATAAGAGATGAATAAATTAATTAGCAATAAATTAATTTTATTCATGGATATTTATATCTTAAATACACGGAATATATAATACTACCGGAGAAATATTATTTGATATAATATGGTAAATATTGGGAGTGCAATTATATTTATATAGTGGAGTTAATCATATAATTAATAATAGTAAGGATTAATAGATTTGGGCTTGGGCTCAATTTAATCACTATTATTGGAAGCCCAATATTCCACCTCCTTTAGATCCCCTACGTAGCCTATAAAAGCACTACATGGTCTTCTCTATTCTCATAACTTGAAGATCACAATTCTAGAGAGAGAAAGTAGAGAGGAGGATCCATGGAGTTCGGTAGATCGTCGCCCACACGACGTCCGGGCTAGTGCAAGGAATACGTGGGAAGATCTCAAGGTCATCATAAGATCTCGTTTCTCCGCACAACGAATCGAAAGGTGAATTAAATATTTCGCTATTTAATTCTTATTGAAATCAATTATCGGAAAACAAGATCCAAGGGTCGAACCCGGAGTAGACGGACGATCGCGTGGTGGTGGCGAAGCCACCGGACCACGCCAATCGCCCGCTAGGGTTTCGGCGGGGGCGAGAGGGTCGAACCCTCGGCTGGAGCCGAGGGGATGCGATCGATCGCTTGGATCGATCGCGGAGGGCGCGGGCTGGTGCCGCCCCTCCCCACCGTGAAGGTGGCTGACCTCCAGGCGGCGGCGAGTCGCCGGACTCGCCGCGGGGGCTGCACGGGCAGCCCCACCCGATCGATCACATGAGCCCCGCGGACGGGGGCTCGGGCTGGGCGTGCGCGCGGCTTCGGCCGTGTCGTGCGTTCGGCTCGTGCTCCGGCTCGTACGCGGCGTTCGTGTTATCTCCGGCGAAGGGTTCGTTCGGGTTATTGGTTTCCACAAATTTAAATAACCCGGGATATCGAATTCCAACAATTGGTATCAGAGCGTACGGTTACGTTTTTCGTTAATTGTTTCGATAATCGATTCTCGATATATATGGCCATAGATTAATTTAATTTGTTAAATTATTGTGCTATATTGTTCTACGTACTTGTTTTTCTCTCTTGTATGAATTGTGATTGTCGGAAAAATTAATTATTAAAAATCGAGGTTTTTCGGAAATCGAACCGGTTCAACCGTGGGCTGCTGCTGTGCGGGCTGTACGGGCTCACAGCGGGCTGCTGGGCTGCTCGACTTGGTGATCTCCATCGCCGGAAGTCGGGGCTGTCGGCGGCGTGGCTACAAGCACAGCCGGGTGGCACGCCTTTGCGCGGTGGCTCGAACGGGTCGCGGCTTCGGCTTCGTGCTCGAACGGGCTGCTTGTGCGGTGGTGGCAGCGGTTCGATGGTGTGGTTCGTCAAGGGAGACGCCATGCCGGAGATTGACCAAAGACGCTGCTGGTAATTCCTCCCGAAGAAGACGATCGATTGGTTTTGTAAGTAGGCCGACACCAATGCGATTTTGTTCTGCATGTGCGTAAGTTGAATGGCCCATGACTGAATGAATTATTTCATTTGTGATATGCATGGGCTGGTATTCACGTTGGTGTGCATGTGTTCATGCAAGGAACCAACTAAGTGGGTTCGATTGGGATGACCGGAACTTGTTTCGGTTCGTCCCGGTAAATCCGATCTTTCCGAAAATAATTTAATCTTTCTAATTTTATTTAATTTAATTTTGGAATTAATTCAAATTTTATTTGGATTAGATTTCTTAATTATGGAATTAAATAATGGAATTAGATGGAGAGTTAAATTAGGAAAGAAAATCCTAGTTTCTCTAGATATCCTATACCTACTTGGATTAGAAGTCTTAAGAAGAATCAAAATTCGATTTTTATTAGGATTCTTGAGATCTAATTTAAATAGGATTGAGAAATTATTAAAATATTGATTTTATTTAATTTAAGTATTTTATTTAAAATCATTAGATTAATTCAAAATTTATTTTGGATTGGATAATCTTGGATTTTATTTAGAATAGAATTAAATATGGAAATCAATGGATTTTAATAATATTGATTTTATTTAATTTAAGTATTTTATTTAAAATCATTAGATTAATTCAAAATTTATTTTGGATTGGATAATCTTGGATTTTATTTAGAATAGAATTAAATATGGAAATCAATGGATTTTAATAATATTGATTTTATTTAATTTAAGTATTTTATTTAAAATCATTAGATTAATTCAAAATTTATTTTGGATTGGAGAATCTTGGATTTTATTTAGAATAGAATTAAATATGGAAATCAATGGATTTTAATAATATTGATTTTATTTAATTTAAGTATTTTATTTAAAATCATTAAATTAATTCAAAATTTATTTTGGATTGGAAAATCTTGGATTTTATTTAAAATAGAATTAAATATGGAAATCAATGGAATTGATTTTATTTAATTGGAGTATTTTATTTAAAATCATTAGATTGATTCAAATTTATTTTGAATTGGAATCTTGGATTTTATTTAAAATAAATTAAATATGAGAATCAAAGAATTTTTCCGTCGCTCGGCAAAGTATTCAAGACGTAGAATGAAGACTCAAGGCAAGCATGCTGGAATTCATCAAGGTACGAATAGTCGAGAAATAATTTTGCTTGAGTAATTATTTGATTATTTGTGAACGTACTTGCATGAATTGTATGTTTGTTATTATGCTTATGTGTATTTAATTATGCATTAGATAGCGTATCCCTTTGTTATAAAAAGCTAAGTGGGAGAGGGTATGGAAACATATCCATGGTCTCCATTGCTGTTCTCTTGGTGACTTTTATGAACTTTCGAAGTTCATATAGATAAGCCATTGGAGGAGAATTCTTGTAATTCCTCTTACGAGAAACATTGATTAAGTTTATCAAACAATGCCTAATTTGTCTTTCCAAAGCTGACTTCAAGTCGACTCATTCTCACCCCGGGGAGTGGAATGGAGCCAGAGCCACTTGGTCATGTAGAGGACACAAATTAGAGACTTCCGTGCCATTCTTTGATAGATGGGTCGCTTGTCTGCTCGGCTCCCTCATTTATGAGAGATAGGGTCGTTCGCATGGCGAATCACTGGTTAGAAACTTCGAGTTTCACTTATGATTCTCCACGTCTTGATTTACAAGATTAAATGGATCAAGTAATTGGGAGTCAATTATAAAAGTCTCTTAGTGTAGTAAACGTCCACACCACGTGGCTTGCTATACTGACGGACTTTGGATTAATTGATGTAGACAGTTGTAAGTAATTATGAAGAGTTGTGAAGTTATCGTAAACGTCCACACCACGTGGCTTGCGGTGATGTAGCAATTCCAAGTAATTTACTTTGGTACTGAGTAATGGTTTACACTTAGATACGCATTATAGTATTCCTCCCCACGAGGTTCCGCTATAAGTGATGTATGACCGAAGCAAATCTAATTGCTAAATCATTTGGGTGGGTAAACGTCCACACCACGTGGCTTGCCTTACCTGATGGGATTTTAGATGTGATTAGTGGTTTAATGATATTATTTGAGGGAGATAATATCGGAGATTAAATCAATTGTTTGTTGTTATATGTGCTCATAGATTAGGATATGGCTTTGAACCCACTTTCTGTGATACGTAAGGAATTTTTAAACTCACTGGTCCCTAAATGTAATGATTGGAATAGAGATCTAGACATTACCCAAACTGTTGAAGAGTACAAGGTTGTACTCAATGAGCTTTGTCCTTCCGAGCCTATTGATATAGGCGGCTAGACAAGAGGCGATGTGGATACTCATAAAGGGCAGTCGATTCAAGGAAACGCTTAAACACGTTTTTGAGATGATTGACCTTTTAGACGAGTTGAAACGGAAATCGCAAGCTCTTGTAGCCAATGCCAAAGGTTTCGAACCTAAAGGCATGAATCGGGGGAAAGGAAAAGAAAGCAAAGAAACCCAGTGGTTCTAAGATTACTTGAACCACGAGATGGGACGAGAAAGCCAATAGGCAAGAGTTCTCGATGAAAACAGTCTGGGTACTGGAAGTCTAATTATCCTCTCAAAGAAGGTACGAAATTTCTTTAGTCGTAAAACATAGTCAGTGGTATTATCTACCGGAACCTGGTGTGTAGATATGGAACCACTGGCGGTATGTGCATTCTAAATGCAAGGGTTCCAGGAAACCCGACGACTTAGAAAAGAAAAGATCGTAGTCTAGATGGGCAGTGCTGTAAGGAGGCAGCTGTTGCAGTGGAAGACACTTTATAGGATTTCATTTTGAGTTATTGCTTTTATGTACTTTTCATATTAGAAAGAACTTTGTTCTGGATTTCTAATGAATGGATATTTTATTTCTTTTAATCATTTGATGGTTATAAGAAGAAATAATGATATTATCTATTTTGGTACATTAGCTAGCAATATATAAATGATGAATCCTGAGTCTACCACAATGCGACGAACCGTTTTATATAACTCGTTTTACTAATAAGAGATTTCTTTATTAAATCATTTATACTTGTGGATTCTTATGCTAAGTCATATTTATTCAAATAAGAAGTTCAAAGGTCGAAAATTGATTGTAAGATCAATTAAGTTGAAGGAGTGGACCTTCCGACCTAAGAATCTAATTTGGAAGATAATACGACTAAGCAATCCTTTATGGATATAAGATCCGGACAAGTATTAGAATCGATTGACTCTGATTTATGATCAGAGCTTGGGATTGGATCCCAAGTGACTACACCATACAGTCCTCTGTAAGATTGGTGTGTCGGAAATAAGAAATGGAACTCTTATAGAAATAGTAAAAGATGAGTTAAACGGAACTACCTATGTTCTATGGATATGTCTTGGTAACAACAGCACATTCAAATGTGGTTGTAGAATATCCTAGAAGAACAAAAGATGTGTGTTCGATAGTACTATGAACCAGAAGGACGTTATAAGTTCTAACGCCCGGTTCTTAGAGGAAGACTATTAGATGAACCACAAGCCCAAAATGACATGATACTTCTGAAAAGAGAGAAAACGATTAAGACTTAGAACCAGCCGAACCGAGTAGCAGTACACCACTAACTGCACCTACTGTTATTACTGTTTATACACCGGAACGCCGTTGTAGTGGGAGGTTGTATAACAACCGGAGATATTCATAAAACTAGGTGAGTCTTCGGACTCTGGACCTAGTATACGTGAAATCGATCCCTAGATCTACATAGAGGCGGTACTAGATCTAAATGTGCCTTCTTGGAAAGCAATAAGGATTATTGTTAAGAGGCGAGATCATTTAGAGTACAAGCTTAGTTGATCCATTTATGGATTGTAACAAAGCTAGAATTCGTGGAACTTGCGCATTGATGAGATAGTCCATTTGATGGATTCATCAAAAGGCATTGACGAATCGTGTGTATGGGAAACGTGATGGAAACAAGGTGGTGTTTCTCGGAGGTTTTATGTAGATAAACATTTTATCATTGGCAACAATGTAAAGATGTTGTCAGACATAAAATGATGGTTGTCTAGAAAAATCGATATATAAGATAAAGAAGAAGTTAGAGCATGTTCTTAAGATCTAGGATCTCAAGAAAAGAACATTGTACTTCTCCTGGACATCTTACATATATATGATTATGGTTCGTTTTAACATGCAAGATTCCGAGAAAGGTTCGTTACCTTTCAGAGACAGAATGCATCTATCTAAGGTATGTGTTTTTGAACACATAAAGGTGATAGAAGCAGTGAAAGCAGTTTCCTACACTTTGAGTGTGGAAAGCTTAATAAATGCAGTGTTGAAAAACGAGAACCTGATATCGGCTATGCAGTGAGCATAGTGGGAGGATATCAAGGTAATCCTGGAAAGGAATATTCGACTGCCGTAAAAGTACTTTCGAAGTACTGTTCTAGACTACGAAGCAGACGAGTTTTTCCTTTGGATTACATTCTCTTAGATTTCTAATCAAATGAGGACCGGTGTAAGTCGATATCAGGCTATGTGTTTCACTATTGAAGGAGAAGGAGTTTCAACATGAAAGAGTGATAAGCACGATGCTTTTCGGACTCTGCCATGGGTAACCAAATAGCGGCCTCAGAGGCAGCGGAAGTTTTGGTATAACTCCGGGATAATCTCTGGGACTTAGATGTGATTCTTAGTTTGCCAAAGGCTATGTAAATAGCGGTGCAATGGCAAATGGTAAGAAATCACTAGTCCATAAGTGTAAGATAACACATAGTGCAAGTACCACCTGATACGAGTCATCGTCGAGGGAGACGACGCTGTAGTCACCAAGATAACTTCAGAGCGGCAACCTAGAGTGCTCATTCACATAATACTTCTTGGAAGTACAACTTAAGCACGTGATGAGTATGGGAGTCGGGAGTTTGGAGGAAATGACTAGACCTTAGTACAAGTGGGAGATTGTTGGATTTGTGTACTTAATGTCTAGATTTAAGTAGCGCAAGCTCACGATCCATTGCCATTAATCTATTTAATTAAATAAACAATTATTTGCGTTTAATTATTTTTAATTAAATATATGCAAATTATAGTCCTGGATTCTATACGTTGTAGTTAGTATGGTGTTGCATGGGCACACAGAAGATCATACTATCGGTTACTCGTATTTAATCGAACAGTTGCTCACGACCTAGATGGACACGGACCAATCCATCGGTATAGTCGTTGTGTGAGAGAGAAAATAATCTATCTTGATTATTTTATCACACTTGTACACTTAGTGTATTGAGCGGATCGTTTGAGATTTATCGATTAGGATTGCCGGCGATAATCGATTTAAGTCTCAGTGTATTTTATTCTTAATCCCCGAAACTATTGCGGGTGTGTATATTTTATATATGACATGCCGTGAATACTTGACGGGAAAGTGTATCCCGTAAGGGTTGATAATATCCCCGAGATGAGTTCATAAGGAATTATTATGTAAACCCTGCAGGTGGATTTAATCCGCATAATAATTAAGGATGAATGGTACTAGTCTCGGATATAAGAGATGAATAAATTAATTAGCAATAAATTAATTTTATTCATGGATATTTATATCTTAAATACACGGAATATATAATACTACCGGAGAAATATTATTTGATATAATATGGTAAATATTGGGAGTGCAATTATATTTATATAGTGGAGTTAATCATATAATTAATAATAGTAAGGATTAATAGATTTGGGCTTGGGCTCAATTTAATCACTATTATTGGAAGCCCAATATTCCACCTCCTTTAGATCCCCTACGTAGCCTATAAAAGCACTACATGGTCTTCTCTATTCTCATAACTTGAAGATCACAATTCTAGAGAGAGAAAGTAGAGAGGAGGATCCATGGAGTTCGGTAGATCGTCGCCCACACGACGTCCGGGCTAGTGCAAGGAATACGTGGGAAGATCTCAAGGTCATCATAAGATCTCGTTTCTCCGCACAACGAATCGAAAGGTGAATTAAATATTTCGCTATTTAATTCTTATTGAAATCAATTATCGGAAAACAAGATCCAAGGGTCGAACCCGGAGTAGACGGACGATCGCGTGGTGGTGGCGAAGCCACCGGACCACGCCAATCGCCCGCTAGGGTTTCGGCGGGGGCGAGAGGGTCGAACCCTCGGCTGGAGCCGAGGGGATGCGATCGATCGCTTGGATCGATCGCGGAGGGCGCGGGCTGGTGCCGCCCCTCCCCACCGTGAAGGTGGCTGACCTCCAGGCGGCGGCGAGTCGCCGGACTCGCCGCGGGGGCTGCACGGGCAGCCCCACCCGATCGATCACATGAGCCCCGCGGACGGGGGCTCGGGCTGGGCGTGCGCGCGGCTTCGGCCGTGTCGTGCGTTCGGCTCGTGCTCCGGCTCGTACGCGGCGTTCGTGTTATCTCCGGCGAAGGGTTCGTTCGGGTTATTGGTTTCCGCAAATTTAAATAACCCGGGATATCGAATTCCAACAAGATCGGGAGACCCCATGCCACCCCACCTTCGATCGCCGGCCGGAGAGGAGCACCGCCGCCACCTCAGCCCACGCGCCACCACCACCGGTGGCCGGCGTGGCCGAGAGTTCCCGCGGGCAGCCCCTTCGACCCCCTTCGATCGAACACCATGGGATCGATCTCATGATCGATCCCGAGCCCTAGTTCTCCCTCTCATCATCTCCTTCGTCACATGTGTTCTTCGGCGGTCGTCTTTGTTGGAATTCGATATCCCGGGCTATTAAAATTTGCGGAAATCATAGCCCGATCAAAAACCCATCGCCGGAGATCACATGAACGCCGACTCATCCGCCGGAGTCCGGCCTTTGGAGACCACGCGCCCGAAGACACGCAGCCCGCCCCCAGCCGAACCCCCGCGAGCCGGGGTTGTGCGATCGAAGGGATCGATCGCATGAAGCGATCGATCGGGTGGGCTGCATGAAGCAGCCCCGCGGCGAGTCCGGCGACTCGCCGCCGCGTGGGGTGGCCCGCCTCCAGCTGGGCCGTCGTGCCCAGCAGCTGCCCGCGATCGATCACGTGATCGATCGCGCCCCGGCGTCCAGCCGGGGTTCGTCCCATGCGCCCACCGAAACCCTAGCCGCCCGATCCCATGCGGTCCGGTGGTTTCACCACCACCGCGTGATCGTTCGTCTAATCCGGGTTTCGTATTTCGGATCTTGCGTTCTACGGTATTTTCAATAAACAAAATCGAATAATATCAAGTTAGTTTAGATATCATACCTACGATTCGTTGTTCGGAGAAACGAAATCAAGATGACCTTTGAATCTTCCCACGTATTCCTTGCACTCCGTTCGAACGTCGGGTGGGCGACGATCTATCGAACTCCTATGGATCTCCTTCAACTCTCTAGAATATCAAGTATGATAATCTTGTCTTATGATTTATGAAGGCCATGTAGTGCTTTTATAGGCTACGTAGGGGATCTAAAGGAGGTGGAATATTGGGCTTCCAATATTGAAGATTAAATTGAGCCAACTGCTCAAGTCCATTAATCCTTATCAATATTAATTAATTTATTTTCCACTATATAAATTAATTGCACTCTCAATATTAAACCATATTATATCCAAATAATATTTCTCCGGTAGTATTATTTATTCCGTGTATTTAAGATATAAATATCCATGAATAAAATTTATTTATTGCTTAATAAATTTATTCATCTCTTTTATCCGAGACTAGTACCACTCAACCTTATTTATTATGCGGAATTAAATCCACTCGCGAGGTTTACATAATAAATCCTTATGAGCTCATCTCGGGGATATTATCAACCCTTCCGGGATACACTGTCCCGTCAAGAATTCACGGCATGCTATATATAAAATATAGTGACCCAACTTAACCAGTAATTGACCCAGTAATTAAACCGGTCAATTCCTTTGGAAAATCAAAGTCACTTATATTAAATATACACACCCGCAATTGTATCGGGGATTAAGAATAAAATACACTGAGTCTCAAATCAATTATCGCCGAGCAAACCTAATTGATGAGTCTGAATCGATCCGCTCAATACACCAAGTGTACAAGTGTGATAAAATAATTAAGATAAATTATTTTCTCTCTCACACAACGACCATACCGATGGATTGGTCCGTGTCCATCTAGGTCGTGAGCATCTGTTCGATTAAATACGAGTAACCGATAGTATGATCTTCTGTGCGCCCATGCGCACCATACTAACTACAACGTATAAAATCCAGGACTATAATTTGCATATATTTAATTAACAATAATTAAAAGCAAATGAATAATTGTATTTAATAGGTAAATGAAAGTGTACAAGGAGTTCATAATACTCAAATCTAGACATTAAGTATACTACTCCAACAATCTCCCACGTATACTAAGGTCTAGTCTTATCTCCAAACTTCTGACTCTCAAACCCTCCAAGTGCTTGAAATATACTTCCTTAGGAAGTATCTTGGTGAAAGGGTCCGCTAGGTTGTCCTCCGAAGCTATCTTGGTGACTATCGCATCGCCCCTCTTGACGATGACTCGAATCAGGTGGTACTTGCGCTCTGTGTGTTTCGTAGCACTATGGGACCGTGGTTCCTTACTGTTTGCCACTGCACCGCTATTGTCACAATAAATTGTCATAGCTCTAGGCAAACTCGGAATCACATCTAAGTCCTGGAGGAAATTAAGGAACCAAACTGATTCTTTCGCTGCCTCTGAGGCTGCAACATATTCAGCTTCCATGGTAGAGTCTGAAATGCACTTTTTCTTAACACTCCTCCATGATACGGCTCCACCTCCCAAAGTGTACACATAGCCTGATGTCGACTTTCGCCGGTCCTTATCAGCTTGGAAATCCGAATCCGTATAACCCAAAGGAATCAGATTGTCTGCCCCGTAACTTAGAACATAATCCCTAGTATTTCGCAAATACTTGAAAATGCTCTTTACGGCAGTCCAATGAGCCTTTCCAGGGTTACTCTGATATCTCGCTACTACGCCAACTGCATAGCAGATATCAGGCCTCGTGCATAACATTGCATACATCAAGCTTCCCACAGCCGAAGCGTAGGGAACTGCTTTCATTTCATCTTTCTCCTTTTGTGTCTGAGGACACATCTCCTTAGAAAGATAAGTTCCTTTACTGAAGGGCAGCTCACCCTTCTTGGAATCTTGCATGTTAAAACGAGCCAGAATCGTGTCTATGTAAGATTGCTGGGATAGGTACAATGTTCTATTCCGGCGATCCCTTATAACCTTGATCCCTAGAACATGCCCGACTTCTCCCAAATCTTTCATATCGAATTGTCTATACAACCATCCCTTTATGTCTGATAACATTTTCACACTGTTGCCAATGAGAAGAATGTCGTCTACATAAAGCACGAGAAACACCACCTTCTTCCCATCACGTTTCCAATACACACACGATTCGTCCATGCTTTGACTGAATCCAAAAGATTGGACTACTTCGTCAAACCGCAGGTTCCACGATCTCGAGGCTTGTTTCAATCCATAAATGGATCGATTAAGCTTGCACACTAGATGATCTCGCCCCTTAGCAATGAATCCTTCTGGTTGTTTCATATAAATCGTCTCGTCAAGACTTCCATTTAGGAAAGCTGTCTTGACATCCATTTGCCACACCTCATAATCCATATGAGCTGCTATGGATAAGAGAATCCGGATCGACTTTATCTTGGCTACTGGCGAGAAGGTCTCCTCATAATCGATTCCCTCTTTCTGAGTATATCCTTTCGCAACAAGCCGAGCTTTAAAGGTTTCAACCTTTCCGTCAGATCCTCTCTTTCTCTTGTAGACCCATTTACACCCAATTGGCTTTACGCCGTTTGGTGGTTCTACAAGATCCCAGACTTTATTAGAATCCATAGATTCTATTTCGGATTTCATCGCTTTCTTCCAAGAAGGCGCATCTATATCTTGTACCGCATCATCATAGGTCCAGGGATCGATTTCATGAACTCCAGGTCCAGAGTCTGAAAACTCACCCAGTCCAATCCATCTTTCTGGTTGTTTAACAACCCTCCCACTACGACGGCGTTCCGGTTTATTAACAGTGACAGTATGTGCAGGTTCTAGTGGTGTATTACTACTCGGTTCGGCTGTATCTAAGTCTTCCTTGTCGCCTCTCAACTCATCAAGTATTATGTCACTTTTGGGCTTGTGGTCCATGACATAGTCTTCCTCTAAGAACCGAGCGTTAGTACTTATAACGATCTTCTGGTCCGTAGGACTATAGAACATGCCACCTTTAGTTCCTTTCGGGTATCCTACAAACAGCCATAATTCTGATCTAGGTTCTAACTTATCGGCACCTTGTCGCAACACATGTGCTGGACAACCCCAGATCCGAATGTGTTTCAAGTTAGGCTTGCGCCCACTCCACAATTCCATGGGTGTTGTGGGTACCGTTTTGGTTGGAACCCTATTCAAGATATACGCCGCTGTTTCCAAGGCATGTCCCCAGAACATAATAGGTAAGTCCGAGTAACTCATCATTGATCGCACCATTTCCATAAGAGTCCTATTCCTTCTTTCTGACACACCATTCTGCTGAGGAGTATATGGTGATGTCATTTGGGAATCAATCCCATTCTCTGCCAAGTATGCCTTGAATTCTCCAGACAGGTACTCGCCTCCGCGATCAGATCGCAGGCATTTAATGGATTTATTTTGAAGGTTCTCCACAAAAGCCTTGAACTCCTTGAACTTGTCAAAGGATTCGCTCTTGCGGCGCATCAAATATACAAATCCATACCTTGAGTAATCATCAGTGAAAGTGATGAAATACTCGTACCCTCCCCTTGCCTGAGTAGACATAGGTCCGCATACATCAGAGTGAATCAAATCCAATACTTGTTCAGCCCTCCGTCCTTTACCAGAAAAAGAACGCTTGGTCATTTTACCCTCTAAACAGGATTCGCAGGTCGGAAGGTCCTCTCCTTCAACATCGCTGATTAGACCATCAGCTTTCAACCTTTGAAGCCTATTCGAGTTTATATGACCTAGCCTTAGATGCCACAAGTATAATTGATTCATTTTAGAAGGTTCCTTTCTCTTATTGGTGTTCGTAGATGTGTTATTACTCTCGGTTAGTTGCATCGTGTTAGACTCAGGATTTAGCACATACAAATCGTCCACCAATGTACCAGAACAGATAATCTCACTGTTTCTTCTTATGATCACCGAGTGGTCAAAAGAGACAGAATATCCATTCATAATAAGTTTAGAAACCGAAATTAAATTCTTTCTAAAGTTGGGTACATAAAGACAATTATGTAAAACTAAAACCCTATCACTACTGAAGCGTAAGTGAACGTCTCCCACTGCAACAGCCGCCACCCTCGCGGCATTGCCCATGTAGACCACCATCTCTCCCTCTCTAAGTCTCCGGGTTTCCTGGAACCCCTGCAATGAATTGCAGACATGATCAGTGGCCCCCGTATCTACACACCAGGTGCTGGTAGATAACACCACTGATAATGTTTCAGTGACTAAGGAAAATTTCGTACCTTTGATGAGAGGACAATCAGACCTCCAGTGCCCAGACTGCTTGCATCGATAGCACTTGCCTCGCGGCTTGCTCTTCCCATTCTGTGGTTTGGAACCACTGGGCTTCTTTGCTTGCACTTCCATCTTAGCCACAAGAGCTTGTGATTTTCTGACCATACTTATAAGTTCAGCTCTTTTGAAATCGTTTTTAAGCGACTCCTCAAGAGGACTGAATTTATAGAGTATGTCAATCACTTCTTGTCCGGCTTCCACACTATGTTTCAACATCATTCTGAGGTCATTCCAAATGTCCTCATGAGTTGGGACAACAGCAGATATAGAAGGCTCAACAGTCTGGACAATGTCCAGATTTCTTTTCCAATCAGTACTATATGGAACCAGTGAGTTTTCATCTTTAAGTATATCACAAAGTGGGGTCACAGTCATTCTTAACCTATAAGCACATAAAACAAACAAACAATTTAATATCCGATATTATCTCCCTTAAATAATATCATTAAATCACTAACCACATCTAAAATCCCATCAGGTAAGGCAAGCCACGGTGTGTGGACGTTTACCCACCCAAACGACTTAGCAATTAGATTTCCTTCGGTCATACATCACTTATAGCGGAACCTCGGTGGGAGGAATACTATAAGGCGTATCTAAGTGTAAACCATTACTCAGCACCAAAGTAAATCGTTTGGAATTGCTACATCACTGCAAGCCACGTTGTGTGGACGTTTACGATAACTTCACAACTCTTCACAATTTCTTACAACTGTCTACATCAATTAATCCAAAATCCGTCAGTATAGCAAGCCACGTTGTGTGGACGTTTACTACACTAAGAGATCTTTATAATTGAAATCCAATTACTTGATCCATTCGATCTTGTAGATCAAGACGCGGAGAATCATAAGTGAAACTCGGAGTTTCTAACCAGTGATTCACCATGCGAACAACCCTATCTCTCATAAATGAGGGAGTCGAGCAGACAATCGATCCATCTATCAAAGAATGGTACGACTGCCTCTAATTTGTGTCCTCGACATGACCAAGTGGCTCTGGCTCCATTCCACTCCCCGGGGTGAGAATGAGTCGACTTGAAATCAGTTTTGGAAAGACAAATTAGGCATTGTTTGATAAACTTAATCAATGTTTCTCGTAAGAGGAATTACAAGAACTCTCCTCCAATAACTTATCTATATAAACTTCAAATGTTTATAAAAATCACCAAGAGAGCAGCAATGGAGACCATGGGTATGTTTCCATACCCTCTCCCACTTAGCTTTTTACAATAAAGGGATACGCTATCTAGTGCATAAAAGTAAACACGTATAGCATGCATACATGTAATAAAGCACATAGTATTATCACATAGTCAAAATAATTACTAGAATATTATTTTCCGACTATTATGGCTTTACTCCATCTCCGTACGCATCTTCTAGTCTTTAGTCTTCGTTCTTGAATGCTCCATTTGACGAGAATATTAATTTCCAATATTTAAATCTATTTATTTTTAATAAATCCAAAAGATACTTAATTAAAAATAATTAAGTCAATCGAATAAATCAAAAATAAAATTAAATATTATTAATATTTTTATTTATTTTATTTTCCCTTTCTACTTCATTAAATCTCTAGAATAATCTATCCAAGACCCACTTGGAATATTCTAGATGATTTCCATAATGAAATAAGGAAATAAAATAATTTAGGACTCTTCTTCTTTCCAAATTAATTAGATTCCCAATCCATGAATATTTCCATAAAATAGAAATAATCAATTTAGGAATCCTAATTAATCCCAAATTGATTCTCTTCCTAATCCATGAGAGTTCCCAAAAATAGGAACACTCAAATAGGAAAAAAACCCGAACCAATTAGGAAAGCGAATTACCGGACCGGGATAGCACGGGGTGGGGATCCCCGCGCCACCCCTCGACCTCCGCCTGGGTACCGCCGCCGTCCAGCCCACGCGCCACCTCCCATGGTGGCCGGCGTGGCCGAAGCTCCCACGGGCAGCCCTTTAGGGCGTGGGTCGATTGTCCTCATGGATCGACCATGGGGCGGTCGATCCGAGCCCTTCACCCTCACGATCATCTCCTTCGTCACGCGTCTTCTCCGGCGGTCGTTTCGGTATCGATCCAACGCAAAATAAATTACAATTTAATTTTACACTATCCGGTATCGATTCTATACATGAAATCGACCCTATACAATTTCCGGAAAAAGTAGAACGTAATAATAAATCCTAAATTCGGTCAACCCCCGAATTTTTACTATTACAAGCATTCACCACCAAAAACGAATCTCGACATGTCCGAGAGTTTAATCAAACCAACAATCATGACAAAATAAATTAACAAAAATTAATTGAGCCATAATAGTCGGAACCCTGCAAGGTAGAACAATATTATCGAAAATACCGCGAACGTAAACCATGCTCTGATACCAATTGTTGGAATTCCATATCCCGGGATATTAAAATTTGCGGAAATCATAGCCCGATCAAAAACCCATCGCCGGAGATCACATGAACGCCGACTCATCCGCCGGAGTCCGGCCTTTGGAGACCACGCGCCCGAAGACACGCAGCCCGCCCCCAGCCGAACCCCCGCGAGCCGGGGTTGTGCGATCGAAGGGATCGATCGCATGAATCGATCGATCGGGTGGGCTGCATGAAGCAGCCCGCGGCGAGTCCGGCGACTCGCTGCCGCGTGGGGTGGCCCGCCTCCAGCTGGGCCGTCGTGCCCAGCAGCTGCCCGCGATCGATCACGTGATCGATCGCGCCCCGGCGTCCAGCCGGGGTTCGTCCCATGCGCCCACCGAAACCCTAGCCGCCCGATCCCATGCGGTCCGGTGGTTTCACCACCACCGCGTGATCGTTCGTCTAATCCGGGTTTCGTATTTCGGATCTTGCGTTCTACGGTATTTTCAATAAACAAAATCGAATAATATCAAGTTAGTTTAGATATCATACCTACGATTCGTTGTTCGGAGAAACGAAATCAAGATGACCTTTGAATCTTCCCACGTATTCCTTGCACTCCGTTCGAACGTCGGGTGGGCGACGATCTATCGAACTCCTATGGATCTCCTTCAACTCTCTAGAATATCAAGTATGATAATCTTGTCTTATGATTTATGAAGGCCATGTAGTGCTTTTATAGGCTACGTAGGGGATCTAAAGGAGGTGGAATATTGGGCTTCCAATATTGAAGATTAAATTGAGCCCACTGCTCAAGTCCATTAATCCTTATCAATATTAATTAATTTATTTTCCACTATATAAATTAATTGCACTCCCAATATTAAACCATATTATATCCAAATAATATTTCTCCGGTAGTATTATTTATTCCGTGTATTTAAGATATAAATATCCATGAATAAAATTTATTTATTGCGTAATAAATTTATTCATCTCTTTTATCCGAGACTGATACCACTCAACCTTATTTATTATGCGGAATTAAATCCACTCGCGAGGTTTACATAATAAATCCTTATGAGCTCATCTCGGGGATATTATCAACCCTTCCGGGATATACTGTCCCGTCAAGAATTCACGGCATGCTATATATAAAATATAGTGACCCAACTTAACCAGTAATTGACCCAGTAATTAAACCGGTCAATTCCTTTGGAAAATCAAAGTCACTTATATTAAATATACACACCAGCAATTGTATCGGGGATTAAGAATAAAATACACTGAGTCTCAAATCAATTATCGCCGAGCAAACCTAATTGATGAGTCTCAATCGATCCGCTCAATACACCAAGTGTACAAGTGTGATAAAATAATTAAGATAAATTATTTTCTCTCTCACACAACGACCATACCGATGGATTGGTCCGTGTCCATCTAGGTCGTGAGCATCTGTTCGATTAAATACGAGTAACCGATAGTATGATCTTCTGTGCGCCCATGCGCACCATACTAACTACAACGTATAAAATCCAGGACTATAATTTGCATATATTTAATTAACAATAATTAAAAGCAAATGAATGTTTGTATTTAATAGGTAAATGAAAGTGTACAAGGAGTTCATAATACTCAAATCTAGACATTAAGTATACTACTCCAACAGTCTCGGCATCGATCCAACGTAAATAAATTACAAGAATTAAATTTACAATTCCGGTATCGATTCTATACATGAAATCGACCCTATACACTTTCCGGAAAACATAGAACGTAATAATAAATCCTAAATTCGGTCAACCCCCGAATTTTTACTATTACAAACATTCAACCACACAAAACGAATCTCGACATGTCCGAGAGTTTAATAAACGAATAATCATGATAATTAATTAACACAATAATTAAATCCAACCATGATAGCCGGAAATCCCTGCAAGGTAGAACGATAATAGAACATATACATGAACACGAAACCTGGCTCTGATACCAATTGTTGGAAATCGATATCCCGGGCTATTAAAATTTGCGGAAAATAATAACCCGACCGAAATCCTTCATCGCCGGAGATCCGAACGCGAACCACCGCACGAGCCGAGGCCCGACCGAATACTCAGCGAGGCCCGAAGGCCGCGAGCACTCAGCCGAGCCCCCGCACGGGGCTCGCGATCATCCCCATGATGATCGCTGGGGATGCAAGAGGCATCCCCGGGGCTGCTCGTAGCAGCCCCGCAGCGGGTCGCGTGACCCGCTGCTCAACGCGCTGGGCTCGTCCCAGCGCACCGCTGCGGGAAGTCCCGCAGCACGCTACGAGTCGCTGCGGGTAACTCCCGCAGCTCCCAGCGATCGAGCCTACGGGCTCGATCGACCCCTCGGCCCCCAGCCGAGGGTGTTCGCGCTGCACGCGCCGCCGACAAGGGAGGCCGGCGGATCCTCCCGCCGTGGCACCAGCCCACGGCGGATCCCCGACGATCGAACCCTAGGTTCGATCGTGTGCCCCGGCGTCCAGCCGGGGCTCCCTTCTCGTCGCGCGTTCCCGACGGTTGAACCCTAGGTTCGGCCGCCTATATCGATCCTCGTCGGGGATCTCGAATCCCCGTCCCCGAGGTTCGTCGTTTATCCGGATCGTGTGTTCATGTATATGCTACAATTAACATCACATAAAATCATAGAAGGGTTTATGATTTTACCTTTGATTCGTTGTTCGGAGAAACAAATCAAACACCTTTGAAGACCTTCGAATCTTCCTACGTATTCCTTGCACTCCGTTCGAAGGTCGTGTGGGCGACGATCTATCGAACTCCTATGGATCTCCTTCAACTCTCTAGAACTATCAACTATTGATATTCTTGTCTTATGAATTATGAAGGCCATGTAGTGCTTTTATAGGCTACGTAGGGGATCTAAAGGAGGTGGAATATTGGGCTTCCAATATTGAAGATTAAATTGAGCCCAATGCTCAAGTCCATTAATCCTTATCAATATTAATTAATTTATTTTCCACTATATAAATTAATTGCACTCTCAATATTAAACCATATTATATCAAATAATATTTCTCCGGTAGTATTATTTATTCCGTGTATTTAAGATTTAAATATCCATGAATAAAATTAATTTATTGCTAATTAATTTATTCATCTCTTATATCCGAGACTAGTACCGTTCAACCTTAATTATTATGCGGATTAAATCCACCTGCAGGGTTTACATAATAATTCCTTATGAACTCATCTCGGGGATATTATCAACCCTTCCGGGATACACTTTCCCGTCAAGTATTCACGGCATGTCATATATAAAATATAGCGACCCAACTTAACCGGTAATTAACCCAATAATTAAATCGGTTAATTCCTTTGGAAAATCAAAGTCACTTATATTAAATATACACACCCGTAATAATATCGGGGATTAAGAATAAAATACTCTGAGATTTAAATTGATTATCCAAGGCAATCCTAATCAATAAATCTCAAGCGATCCGCCCAATACACCAAGTGTACAAGTGTGATAAAATAATTAAGATAAATTATTTTCTCTCTCACACAACGACTATACCAATGGATTGGTCCATGTCCATCTAGGTCGTGAGCAACTGTTTGATTAAATACGAGTAACCGATAGTATGATCTTCTGTGTGCCCATGCAACACCATACTAACTACAACGTATAAAATCCAGGACTATATTTTGCATAATTAATTAATAATAATTAAAATGCAAATAATTGTTTATTAATTAAATAGGTTAAATGCTATGACCGGGAGTTTACCGATACTTAAATCTAGACATTAAGTACACAACTCCAACAGATATGGCAAGCCACGATAGTGTGGACGTTTACCTATCCAAATGATTTAGCAATTAGATTTGCTTCGGTCGTACATCATCATTAGCGTTACTTCGATGGGAAGAATACTAAGAAGCGTACCTAAGTGTAAACCATTACTCAGTATCTAAGAAGATTGTTTGGGATACGCATATTCACCGCAAGCCACGATAGTGTGGACGTTTACGTTAACATACGCTCCTTTACTCCCTTCTATAACTGTCTACACCAATCGTTCCAAAATCCCATTCAATGTAGCAAGCCACGATAGTGTGGACGTTTACTACACCAAAAGATTTTTACAATTGACATCCAACTACTTGAATCATTTAATCTTGTAAATCAAGACGCGGAGAATAATAAGTGAAACTCGAAGTTTCTTACCAGTGATTCACCATGCGAACGACCCTATCTCTCATAGAATGAGGGAGCCGAGCAGACAATCGATCCATTCATACAAATGGTACGAAAGCCTCTAATTTGTGTCCTCGACATGACCAAGTGGCTTGGGCTCCATTCCACTCCCCGGGGTGAGAATGAGTCGACTTGAAATCAGTTTTGGAAAGACAAATTAGGCATTGTTTGATAGACTTAATCAATGTTTCTCGTAAGAGGAATTACAAGAATTCTCCTCCAATGACTTATCTATACGAACTTCGAAAGTCCATAAAAGTCACCAAGAGAACAGCAATGGAGACCATGGCATTGTTTCCAATCCCTCTCCCACTTAGCTTTTTATAACAAAGGGATACGCTATCTAATGCATAATTAAATACACATAAGCATGCATACATGAAATAAAGCAAATAGAATATTATCACATAGTCAAAATAATACTAGAATATTATTTTCCGACTATTATGGTTTTATCGCATCCCCGTATGCGTCTTCTAGTCTTCAGTCTTCGTTCTTAAATACTCCATTTGATGGGAATATTAATTCCAATATTTAAATCTATTTATTTTTAATAAATCCAAAAGTTACTTAATTCGAAAATTAAGTCAATCGAATAAATCAAAAATAAAATTAAATATTATTAATATTTTTATTATTTTTATTTTCCTCTTCTAATTTCATTAAATATCTAAAATCCTATCCAAGACCCACTTGGAATATTCTAGAAGATTTCCATAATGAAATAAGGAAATAAAATAAATTAGGACTCTTAATCCTTCCAAATTAATTCCTTTCCTTTTCTATTAAAAATTCCATAAAGGAATAATTAAATAAGGAAAAATTAATTAAGGACTCTTAAAACTTTCCAAATTAATTATTTTCCTAATCCATTAAAAATTCCATAAAGGAATAATTAAATAAGGAAAATAAATTAATTCCAAATTAATTCTTTTCCTAATCCATGAATATTTCATAAGTAGGAATAATCAATTAGGAAGACCAAATTAATTCTAAATTTATTCCTTCCTTATGCATGAAAATTCCCATAATAGGAATAATCAATAAGGAAATAAATTTATTCTAAATTTATTCTTTTCCTATTCCATGAGAATTCTCAAAAATAGGAATACACAAAATAGGAAAACCGAATAATTTAGGAAAGTTGATTTCGGTAGGAGTAGCACGAGATCACGAGGACCCCGCGCCACCCCCACCATCGATCGGCCACCGGAGAGGGAAACCGCCGCCACCACTTAGCCGGCCGGCCACCACCAAGCCGGCGGCAGCCCCAGCCGAGGGTGCGATCGCCGCCCCTCTCCCTTGCCATCGATCTCATGGGGATCGATCTCCATGATCGATCCTCGAGCCCTTCGTCTTCTTCGTCACACGTCTTCTCCGGCGGTTGTTTCGGCATCGAACCAACGTAAATAAATTACAAGAATTTAAATACAATTATCCGGTATCGATTCTATACATGAAATTGACCTTATACAATTTCCGGAAAAAGTAGAACGTAATAATAAACTTAAATTCGGTCAACCCCCGAATTTTTTTTTTACTATTACAAGCATTCACCACACATAAAACGAATCTCGACATGTCCGAGAGTTTAATCAAAACATATTATGACAATAATTAACGAATAATCATATCTAGGCATAATAGTCGGAAACCCTGCAAGGTAGAACAATTTTATCGAAAATACCGCGAACGTAAACCACGCTCTGAAACCAATTGTTGGAATTCGATATCCCGGGCTATTAAAATTTGCGGAAACCATAGCCCGATCAAAAACCATTCGCCGGAGATCACATGAACGCCGATGAACGCGCCGGAGCACGAGCCGAACGCACGACACGGCCAAAGCAGCGCGCACGCCCAGCCCAAGCCCCCGTCCGCGGGGCTCATGCGACCGAAGGATCGATCGCATCGTGCGATCGATCGGCTGGGGCTGCAGCGGCAGCCCCGCGGTGAGTCCGGCGACTCACCGCCGTCGGGGAGGGGGGGCAACTCGCCCAGCGAGCCGCGGCGGCACCAGCCGCCACCCCGCGATCGAACCTAGGGTTCGATCGCACCCCGGCGTCCAGCCGGGGTCCTCCTCGATCGCGCATCCCCGGCGTCCAGCCGGGGTGCTCTTGGTTCGATCCCCACGGGGTCCTCGAGCCGCGGCGGTCCGGTGGTTTCACCACCACCGCCCGGTTCGTCCTCGTTCCGGGGTTCGTCCTCGGATCTTGGTTTCTACGGTATTTTCAATAAATAATCGAATAAAATCATCAAGGGTGTTTAACGATTTTATACCTTCGATTCGTTGTTCGGAGAAACGAGATTAATCGATGACCTTTGAATCTTCCTACGTATTCCTTGCACTTCGTTCGAACGTCGTGTGGGCGACGATCCTCCGAACTCCTATGGATCTCCTTCACGAACTCTCTAGACTAATCAAGTATGATTAACTTGTCTTATTATTTGTGAAGGCCATGTAGTGCTTTTATAGGCTACGTAGGGGATCTAAAGGAGGTAGAATATTGGGCTTACAATATTAATGATTAAATTGAGCCCAAGCCCAAATCTATTAATCCATTAATATTAATTATATCTATTTTCCACTATATAAATATAATTGCACTCCCAATATTATACCATATTATATCAAATAATATTATCTCTCCGGTAGTATTATTTATTCCGTGTGTTTAAGATAGAAATGTCCATGAATAAAATTAATTTATTGCTAATTAATTTATTCATCTCTTGTAACCGAGACTAGTACCATTCATCCTTAATTATTATGCGGAACGAATCCACCTGCAGGGTTTACATAATAATTCCTTATGAACTCATCTCGGGGACATTATCAACCCTTATCGGGACACACTTTCCCATCAAGAATTCACGGCATGTCATACATAAAATACCGTGACCCAACTTTACCGGTAAATGACCCAATATTCAAACCGGTCAATTCCTTTGGAAAATCAAAGTCACTAATATTAAATCCACACACTCGCAATAATATCAGGGATTAAGAATAAAATACACTGAGACTTAAATCAATTATCTAAGGCAATCCTAATCGATAAATCTCAAGCGATCCGCCCAATACACCAAGTGTACAAGTGTGATAAAATAATCAAGACAGATCATTTTCTCTCTCACACAACGACTATACCGATGGATTGGTCCGTGTCCATCTAGGTCGTGAGCAACTGTTTGATTAAATACGAGTAACCGATAGTATGATCTTCTGTGTGACGTCGCACACCATACTAACTACAACGTATATAATCCAGGACTATGTTTTGCATATATTTAATTATAAATAATTAAACGCAAATAATTGTTTATTTAATTAAATAGATTAATGGCAATGACGGGGAGTTACCGTTACTTAAATCTAGACATTAAGTACACAACTCCAACAATGAGTACCCCCGCCCCTTTGATTGGAGTATAGTCCAGAAGTTGGGCTTATTTGACGACGTGTGGAAGTATTTGAAGTTGCTCGGGATTTGGGACTTTGCGAAAGAGGAACACAGATATTCGACCTCCCTCGGTCTAGAGATGCTATGTACCTTTGAGAAGCACTCGAATGGACGTTTCTACATCTGCCGCCTTCTGGGCAACCGCGTTGAGTTCACCGCGGACCAGCTTGCAGAGGTATTCAAATTCCCCCTCGACAGAGTTCACAGAGCCGTTCTTGAGAGGATCGATAAGAACGCGGCATGGGCGGCCATTACCTCAGTACCCAGTCACACCGGGAAGAGTGTTCAGATAGCCGACCCGGCCTTGCTCCTCGCACACCGCTTCATGGCCTACAACATCTCCGGGAAGGATGAGGGCAATAAGGTGAACAAATCAGAACTCTTCTTCCTCGATCTTGCTTACAAGGGATTCGCCTCCTCCCCGATCAACTACTTGCTAGGGCAGATGACGAGGACAGTCCAGCGAGGAGCGCGACATCCTTCCTTCTTCTTCTTTGTCGCGGGCCTCGCACGTTCGCTACACTTCTTTGACCTCAACGACCCGACTACGCACCCCGCGGACTTCAATCCGGACCCCGGCCGATCGATATGAAGGAACTTAATGGCTCCCACCTCCTCGACAAGGCCGGACGATTCATCCCTCACTCCTTACGCATCGGGGAAGGAACTTCGAGGGCTGCCGCGTCGACTAGCACCGCACCCCCCGTCCATCCTTCGTTCCAGCCCCCACAGCCGGGGTATGTCGCATACGACGGTGCCCCTATTCACTACTCGACCTACTCCTCGTATAACGCCGAATTTCAGGACATGCTTGCTCAGTTCCAGGATATGCGATCCGACTTCGAGGATGCGGAGACTAGTAGGCGGGAGATAGAGTACACGCAGCGGGAGGAGTTCCGGACTTTGTCGGGCGAGGATCGTACTTACATTGATGATATGTTCAACCGGATGGAGGGCCAGGCTACTATTCAGTATGACCACTTCAATGGTCGTCTCGACCGGATCGAGACCCAGGAGGCCACCAATCACGCCTACTACATCGCCGAGAACGCCCGCCTTCATGCCCGTCAAGACACCGAGCACGCCTTCCATGTTGCCCACTACGCCGAGGATCGAGCCTACCACGCCTCTTAGTATGCCCAGATGATGGACTTCTTCCGAGGGGTCCAACATCCACCACCCGAGCCATGAGGATCGACCGTACCTTTGTACGGTCGCGGTATGTACATAATTTCTTCTTTGTTTTTCTTTTCTTTGAGTCGTGTTTTCTTTATTGTCGTTGTTTTCTTCTTGGTTTTGTTTTTGTGGTTTGTTCGAGTTGTTGTTGTGTAGGTTGTTTCCCCGTCACTTTTGGATTACTCCTCGAGGTCGACTTTCATGGGACACTTGCCTTCCTTGGAAGATACTTCATCCACGAGGACATGGATTAGCCCAAGTGTGGGGGGGGGGGGGGGGGGGTTTGCTTTCTTTTCTCCTTTCCATTCTCTTCTCCTTCTTTGTGTTTTGTCGTGCCTTGTTTGTGTTTTTTTTATGCGTTTTGACTTGTGTTGGTATGTGATCACCCCCCCCCCCTTGTTGATATATGATTATCATGAAAGTATCATTGATGTGTTCCCCATGTATGCTAGTTGCTTTACTTCGTTTCTTAAGGTGCGATATATTTTTGGCGCTAGAGGTCGGTACTTGAATGATTTTTGACACCGTGTGTAGACGCCGTAAAGTGAGCTTGAGATAATTGCATGTCACCATTTCACTTTCCAGAAACCCTTGTGAGAATTTGAGCCGCATTAGCTTTCTTCTTTGTGTGCTATACCTCGTCGTTGATTCTCGAGCTTCTTATTTTCATTGTTCTACATCAATTGTGCCCGTATGGACTAGAGATAGCTAAATCATGCTTAGGTTGTTACTTGAGGTTTTTATGTCACAAATTACTTGATTTTGAAAATGATTGGGTTATCATCGATTAGGATAACCATTTGAGCCGCTTACTTTTGACCCCGAACCCGTCGTGGGACACCCTAGTAGCCCCGTTTAGCCTTTTCTTTTTGTCCTATATTCCGAGGAGGAGACAAGGGAGGTATTGTGCTTGGGGATATAAGGTGTTATTTTATACGATGTTTGCCACTAGTTTGTAATAATTTGAGACGTGTTATAAATTTCTAAAAAAAAAAAAAAGAAAAAAAAAAGAGAAACAAAAATGAGACGAGTTTAGTCTCCAAAAAAAGAGAGAAAAAGAGTCGAGACATGTTATTAGTCTCCAAAAAAAAAAAGAGTCGAATAATGTTAGTTGATTGCTTGGGCTTTGTACGTGGCTTTGATGAGTTCATTTGTAGTGTTTTGAGTGGAAGGGGCTGCCGTGATTTAGACGGATATTTGGTTGTGTTGGTGATTAGTGCTTGAACGAGTATAGTCCACTTTTTCCCAAATATTCCCGAATACCATTAGCCGAGCCCCTTTACACCTGATTTGTCGATCGCCCATGATTCTTAAGATAGTAGACTTTGATTAGTGGAGAGTGCAACTTGAGTGTGTGTTTAGTTGGTGTCTTTAGGCGCACTTGATGTTATTTGAAGCTCTTCTTTGTTTCTTACTTGCTTGCCTTTCTTTAGTACACAAGTTACTCCTTGATTTTGATCTTTCGCTTGTGTGCGCTTTGAGTGGAACCGATTCTTGAGAGAAAAAGAAGAAAGAGTGAATCCTAGTGAGGGAAATTGAAGAGGTGACGTGTGATGATGCTTGTGTGGCCTTTATTGCTTTTATTTCATTGTGGGTCGAAATTTGTATTTAGAACCTTTTCCGTACGCGCCGAGGGTTTATTTGTAGTTTTGAAGAATTGAGTATGTGATAGGTATGTGTGTTTAACGCATTTCTTGCTTTCATGGTTGTTTGCTTGAGGACAAGCAAGAAGCTAAGTGTGGGGGAGTTGATTTATGTGTTTTTGTGTCGATTTTTCCGTGTTTTTTTGTGTGTGAGTTGTGTCATTTGAGTCGCTTTCTTGTGTATTCCTCTTGGTTTTGGTATGTTTGATGCGTTGGATGAGTGTGCAGGTAGTTGAGCTTGTACGTGTTGGAAAATACGAAGAAACGGGCATAAACGAGTCAAGACGGAGACGAACCGCAGACCGCAGCACCAGGCGCCCGCCTGACCCCCAGGCGCCCGCCTGCCTAGAGATTCAGAGAATCAGATTTTGGGGGCAAGCGCTCGCTTGACCCCCAAGCGCTCGCTTGCCCAAAATCTTCAGGAAGCGGCCAAATGCACCAAGCGATCGTCTGAACCCCAAGCGCTCGCCTGCTGCCTGACGCGAGCGCTCGCCTCCCCCTCTCAGGCGCTCGCTTGGTCTCTTTTCCAGTTTTGACCGCGTGTTTGACTTGGTTTTTGTCGACTATTAAATAGGGTTTTGACCCAGAAACTAAAAGACACTTTTTCATATTATTCTTCCGCACTTTGGGAGCTTTTGGAACTCGTCTTTTTAGGTTTTATCTTTTTGATTTCATCGCTTGGAATTTCTCTTGTAATCGAATTCGGTAAAAGTCGGGGATTCCGCCGACGGGTACTTTGGTTTGATTTCGAATATTGATCTAGTAAGTTTTCTTTGTTTTTAATTTTTGTATTCTTCAATTTCTTGTTAGATTTATTGCTTCATTACTTTTACTTTTCAAAAATCGTTTTCATGAATTCTACGTTTCAACAATTTAATAATTCTTTGTTTAAAAACATGAGTAGCTAAATTCTTTTTCTAGGGTTAGGGTTGAGTGATTAACGAATTAAGGTTCGTGTTTGAATTCCGATCTAGAATTAACGCCAACCGGGAACGGACGTGTTAGAATTATTTTATGAATTCAAACTTTAACTCGAAAACGATAATCGCGATTCCCGAAACCTTAGTTTATTTCTCATTTGATTTAAAAACCACTTTTCTCGCTTTCTCGTCTTTTCAATTTCCTTAGCTAATTTTAGAATTAATTACAAAAACCAAAAACAAACGTGAGCATTATGCTATTTCTTTTCTACTTCTTCGTTGCAAACAAATAAACTCTTTTACGGCCGATAGTAGTGTTCCTCGCGAGATCGACTCGGGCGAGTTGCTTTAGCAATTAGTTCGATACTTTTATTTGATTTTTGACACACTAAAACGACATAATCACTAACATGTGATTTTATTTCACTCTCTTGTTGAGTTTCTAGAGAGGTTGGGAGAGAGGTGACAAACTTTATAAAATTTCAATGAAAATTTGCCACACTCGAAATTTGAACTCTGCGTCGCCGGGAAATTATACCCACATCACCACATGCCTTAAAATTCGGCTATCCCCGGAGACTATATATATTTGTTTATGTAATATGTATGTATGTCTATATTTATCTATGTTTATGTAGATATTATATAATATGATGGGTTTTGGCTTTCCTCTCCTCTTCAATGCACCATTAATTGCTTACGTAACATTTTATTACTACCACATTTTATTTTAGAAATTATTTGCCTAAGGGTCGGGTCAATTTTTTTATTGTGGGTCCATTTTTTTATTGTAATTGTAATTGTGGGTCCATTTTTTATTTTTTCATTTATTATTATTTCTTTTTAATATATTTATGTAAATAAAATGAGAATATATATAGTGGTGGGATATATACATAAATATAAATTGTACCTTACATTGTTGGTAGGGAAGTGAAAATATAAATTGATAATTATAATTTAATTTTGATATGGAATGCTTACATTGTTTGGAAGTGAAAATATAAATTGATAAATACTCTCTCTTGTTTTAGAGCTATAGGCAAAACTGGTCAACTTTGACTTTTTTTATTAAATTTTATTTTAGTTATTTTTTTTAATTTTTTATACTGTTTATCATATTTATTGAATGGACCAAAAAAGTCAACGTTAACAACCTGTGACTATAGCTCTGACACAAAAGGAGTATAATTTAATTTTGATATGGAATGCTTTAACTCTTTAATTAATAAGATCTCATTCTAGTGTTCTACTTAGGGATGTCAATCCAACCCGAAACGGTGGGCTAACCCGAAGCCCGCCCGAAAAAATGTAAATAAAATAAAATAAATAAAATAATATATTTATATAAATATTTAAAATAAATAAAATAATATATTCAAATAAAAGAAAATTGTCAACTAAAATTACAATTTTAAATATTATTGAATGAAATTTAATAATTTGGGCAATTTAAATATTAGATTTATAATAATAATTATTAAATATTAATATTTTATTAATATTAAATATAATTTGGTATTAAAAATTATTTTTTTATTATATAATATTATTTTTTACAGTCCGACGGGCTAGCCGAGACCGAAGATTTTAGGGTTAGGGCTACAAATTTACGGTTCAAAAAAATTTTAACTCGATCAGTTCGAACCGAAGTAACCCGATAGCCCGAGTGGGCTGGACCGAAACCGAGTGGCTGACCGATAGTTCTACTCGATGGACTACTCGAGTAGGGCAATCGATTATTATTATTACATTATGTATGTTCTCCTTTCCCTTTCTTTTTCTGTGTGGGTTTTATTTATGAATTGTAATTTTTGTAATGGATCGAGACCGTTCCTAGTACTTAGATTTAGTGGCTAAAATTTCCATTAATATCTTTTCCCACTCCTCTCTCTCTCTTACTGTAAAACTGTAAAGTAAGATATTTAATCAATAATTCAGCTGCTGCTCCTGCGATTGAATCCCGTTCCTTAGACTCCGGCGGGCCTTTACTTCTGCAGACGGTATGAATCCCTCCCTCCTTTTGGCGATTTTATTTCTATATTCGTATACTGCGATTTTGTTTTTGATTTCTGGCTAATTTAAATCAGATGAAGACAATAGGTTTTATAAACCCTTATATGTTTATGAACACATATGATTTGAAGTTTACGTTTCTACTGTTTTCGTTTTGAGTTCAATTCGTTTGTAAATGTTTTTATCAATCGAAAGTGCCTTGGGCTTTTGAAGTTGATGGTTATAAACAAAGGCCGGCCTGAAAATGATGTTTTGTTGTAGAGTGGTGGATTAATTTATTTATCTGTGTGTAGTTGACCGATTGTGTTAAGTGATGTTTCTGCATTTTTCACATCTATGTTCGTGGTGAACTTCGTATTGTCATTTTTATGGTTGAAGACTTGAAGCTTTTTCATATTCGTTCAAGCAGGCGGGTTTTAGAGTTGCCGTGACAAATGATCGCTGTGAAAAGAAAATGGAGGTCATGAAGAGAAAAGTTGGAAAGTATGAGCTTGGAAGAACCATTGGAGAGGGGACTTTTGCAAAAGTCAAGTTCGCTCAGAACACGGAAACTGGTGACAGTGTTGCTATCAAGGTCTTGGCCAAGAGTACCATTCTCAAGCACAAAATGGTTGATCAGGTATTCACTTTCATTTCCTCATGTTTCCTCATGTTTCTATTCAGGTCACCTCTCCTTGTTTTTTTTTTCTTTTTCTCTGAAACATTTTTCACAAGAATATTTTGAAATTGAAAGAGGTTTTGAAGAATGGTCATATAAAACATTTTCATTCTTTTTGGAAGTATCGGGCTGTAGAATCCGTATAAGTGATAAAATTAAATAACTGGATGTGGTATAAGAAGTGAAACAATATTGTCTAATGGATATTTCTTGGTACCTCATGCCACCTTGCCATGAGTAGTTAGGTTATAGAAATCGGAGGTGTGTGAGTGCAGTTCCATGCCTAGCGCACGAAGACGAGAGAGGGAGACCCGAGACACCTAGGGAGGTTCCATCCTAAAACCAATTGGTAATAGGAGGAGTAGCTCCCTAGATAGGCTTATATAATGGACTCCCTTTCCATACAAATCCAATGTGGGATAACTCACAAGTGACATCACAACACACAACTTTATCACATGTGTATTAGATATTACATTCAACTTATATCTCACTTAGTTTGTGACCAATTGGACTGTATCTTTGATATGGAGCGGAAACGGGCTTGAGTCCACTATTCGTGGGATAGGGAGTTTAAATTAATTAATATTCTATTTCCTTTTATTATTTAGATTTTTATTTTGTTTCTATTTTATTAGGATTTTCTATGTTATCAGGACTCTATATAAGTCCTTACTTAGGGTTTAATTCATTCATTCAAGAATAATATTAAGAATAGCCTGTTGGCTTTGGGCAACGGAGTTTTCCGTTGATTTGGGGGATTTCTGTTCCTATCAATCTTTGTCAAAAGTGAGAGGTTGTACACACTGTAATGAAAGAAGTGCTCACTGTACTTTGTGACATTGCAAACTCATGTATGAATTCAGCTTTCCAAGCAAGTGAAAAAAATCTTGCATTTATGGATGAAGCTATGGTATCTCAATGACCTAGGAACCTGTTATACTCCTGATACACTTTCTAAATATGCTTTCTACAGTATTATTTTGTGGTTCTCTTCCTAATCAAATCTTAAGGTATTTATTATGTTTCTACCTAGATAAAACGAGAGATTTCCATTATGAAGATTGTCAGACATCCTTGTATAGTCAGGTTGCACGAGGTATGCTTAAGCTTCTTATAAAAAAACAATATTGATTTAGATATACATCGAAGAAGTATTTCAGTATAGTCTTTTAAATAGAAATCAACTGTTTTTTCTTTCTTAGCTTTCCTTTTTTGTTCCTCTGATTATAGGTTTTAGCCAGCCAAACAAAAATTTACATAGTTCTGGAGTTTGTGACTGGGGGAGAACTTTTTGATAAAATTGTAAGTACTTCTATAATTTCTGGAAGGTACAAGTGTTATTTCTTATAAAAACCATTTATTTCGAAAGGGAAATGAAAAATATTTTACTCAGGTTTCAAGTGATTTACATTTCTTGTATACCCAGGTTCACCATGGGAAGCTTTCTGAGAATGAATCAAGGAGATACTTTCAACAACTCATTGATACGATTTCTCACTGCCACAGCAAGGGTGTGTATCACCGTGACTTAAAGGTGTGAGTGAATTTTCAAGAGATTATGTTTCGGAACCATTACATTTCATAGGGTTCTGAATCTAATGGATGAAATCTATATATAGCCTGAAAACCTGCTCCTTGATTCCAAAGGGAACTTGAAGGTTTCTGATTTTGGACTGAGTGCGTTGCCCCAACAAGTAAGCACAATTGTCATTTTATGGTTCTCCATGTTGCTTTTAGTTGTGTTTTACTTTGTGGTGATACATGTTTACAATTTGTCCTTTTATTAAATCTATGTCCAGGGAGTTGATCTTCTTCATACAACTTGTGGGACTCCAAATTATGTTGCACCTGAGGTATGTTTTTAATTTAATGCTATAAATTGCTGTATAAAACATATACTGTATAACAAATAAAGCCACCTGCATGTACTACACTTTGTAATTTTCTTATGATGTATGCTGGCCTCTTGATTGATTTCTATACTTGGGCACTTAGTTGAAGTCCAGATTAAATTCTATTTGAGTGGAACACCTTAGAGCCATATTCCGAATTGGAACTGCTAAAATTTGTATTGCTTCCAGGCGTTTGCAGTTTTTGATGGCTTTAAAAACATCACCAAATTCAAATACTCACAGTTTAGATGTTCTTAACTTTTCTTCTGCTCCTACCCCTATTCTCTCTCTATCTTGCTGTGTGTGTGAGTTAATTTAATGTATTTAAAATGGACTAGTGCCTTGGTCATTTTATCTGCGGTTTTTGAAACTGAAAAAATTGTTATTGTTGATATCTTGCCTATTTGTCTCTAATGTCTAAAGGTACTAAGTCACCGAGGTTATGATGGGGCTGCTGCTGATATTTGGTCATGCGGTGTGATCTTGTATGTTTTAATGGCAGGATATCTACCATTTGATGAGCCAGACCTTTCCACTTTGTATAACAAGGTCAATATGTTCAATTTTATCTTAACATGTTACATATATGAGCACAGATCTGTATCATAGGCTCAGTTTCTTTTTTGAAGATTTATGCATTCTTCATTCTCATACATTATTATACTCCCTCCGTCCCATGTTCTGGCACGAAGATTAAGAAATAATATATTTTATGTGTAGTGGAATTGTGGGGTTGTAATATTTTTTTTATATACAAAAGTGGGACATTTTCAGTGAGACACCCAATACAGAAAGTGGGACACTTTCAATTGGAGTATGGGACAGAGGGAGTAGTATATAATAATTATTTGTTAGCTTCATTGACATTGTTCAGCCTATGTCTAGAAAATCTGTTATAAGTTGTTGGAGAACATTGAAAAGTCCTCATTTTCTTCCTTCTTGTGCAGATTAATGCTGCACAGTTTTCATGTCCGTTGTGGTTTTCTACGGATGCAATATCACTGATACAAAAAATTCTCGACCCCAATCCTGAGACCGTAAGGGACCGTTTTTAGTTTTGTTTTTTACAGGCATTGAATCAATGTAGTTGTTCCTTAAACTTTTTCATGCATTGTTTTTTTAATACTCTGCAACTTGAACCTTCCACGTTTCCAGTTTTGCACTGACATGTATACATGTGAGTTAATAGAAAATGCGATTAGCAACAGCTTAAGTCTTACATAATTGGAATGTTTGATGTGTAGAATTTACCAGAGTAAGTTTAACTTAAATTGAAGTTTCAAGTGTTGAACAAAATATTATTTTAAGGCGTGAGAGTTGAGACTCAAAACACCAGGTAGAACACTAGCCTGCTCCTCTTATATAGTATAATTATATTACAAGAAAATATGGGCAATTACGAGCAATGTTACGTGCCTACGAAAATCCTATTTATTAAAACTCCCAGTTGTGTGGAACTTATGACTTTTAAAACGAATTCATCAGGTTCTACTACTGCTGTAATTCACTAGTTATTAACTTATTCCAGTTGCTCGCCTTGTTGTGGGAAATCCTGGGGGAAGACTTCCACCTCAGATGCGCAGGAAAGGCTCAGTTATAGATAACTTTCGATACTTTGTATCTATTGAGAATCATATTTATGAAAAGTCTTTATTGCCCAGTTCGGTCGAAAATATTTTTTTTCTTCTTACCTATAAGAAACCTGCATTTTATCCGAGGTACGGAGCAAACTAGGTTAGCTGGAAGATTATGGTTATATTGTTGTAGAACTGAACAAGAATGTATCATTAAAAATGCGGATTTCAGTTAAATTCTTAATAGTGTTTGGTTTCCTTTTCTTCTGCCTTTTTGGGAAAAGACTGCTGGTTTTCCATTTTGACTAATATATACATACACACTTTAGCATAATGATCTCCAAGACCATTCTGATTCCAAATTTCGTTTTTCAGCGGATTAAAATAGGAGGAATAAGAAAAGAACCATGGTTTCAGAAAAAATATGTGCCTGTCAGACCTAGAGAAGATGGAGTGGTGACTCTGGATGACATTCGTGCTGTTTTTGATGACATTGAGGTTGGATTATTTTCTGATTTTGTGTTCTTCACTTCTGTCTGCATATTTTGATAAAACTCAGTGGGGGATTAATTTCTGCAAATTATTTTATCTTCATCTTTAATGAAAACAATTGATATCCCTAATTTGGAAGCTTAATTCTGTATTGAAAACCAGTTTGTTTTATGCTATCTTTCGCTCCATAGTTGTGCATCGGTTAAGATCTAATTACATTAATGCTTGTAAAGACTTAGCGTAAACTCCTTTGGGTCAATTTAGTATATTGTTTCATTTTTTTTATATTGAAAATGCAGGACAAATATGTAAATGAGGAATCTCAGAAAAATGGTGATGGACCTTTGATAATGAATGCATTTGAGATGATTACCCTATCTCAAGGGTTAAATTTATCGGCCTTGTTTGACAGGCGGCAGGTATGTTGATATCGTTATTGTATTGACAGCAATTATATGAATCTATTATGGAAAAACGGCATTGAATCTCTGTTAAACAAACAGTTTGAAGAGAACCTTCTTTGCCCTGTGTTTTGATGTGATTTACAATATGCCATGCATGTATCATAGAACAATCAAGTACTTGAAAATATTCCTAGTAAAAATAGGCAAAACTGAACTCGTTGTGTTGAAACATAGTGTATAATGTCTTTTCCCGACTTCACATGGACATAAATCAGCTTTATGGTATGTCAGCATGTGTTTTAACATTGCATAACTTTGATCTAGACGTTCTCCTAGTCTTGAACAATTTTTATTTTTTATGATACTAAGTCTAGTTGGCAGATAGTATCTTTCCATTCAGGCCTTAACCTTTTGTTATCGTAATGTTTGGTTATATTATATGCCGATACTCAGGATTATGTCAAACGGCAGACTCGTTTTGTTTCTCGACAACCTGCAAAGGTAATACTCACAGCGATTGAGGCAGCTGCAGAATCAATGGGACTCAAGGTTCACACTCGGAATTACAAGGTTACTTTTCTCTGAAACCCTCTTGACATGATTTGTTGTTGGTGAGGTTGTGTGCTAACTCAAAATAGACTATTGAGATGAAGTTCATTCTTCCTTTGCCGTGATGGGCTCTTCTCCAGTTAATTGAGTTTAAGACTTTGACAATCTTTGTATAAATATTCCGAATTACAAAAATCTTTTTGCTGTTTTGATACCTACTTTTATTTGGTTTCCATGGACATGGTTATGTTAATTATCCATGAATATTGTTGACTACAAATATGTGGTCTGACATGACATTAAAGTTTTCTAGCTCAGTGTCAGTGTTGTTATTGACTATATAAGTTTTAACAGACGAGACTGGAGGGTGTATCTGCTAATAGGGCTGGCCAATTTGCTGTTGTCCTGGAGGTGAGCTCCGCATTTCTAATTCTTCTGTGGTTTGCCAAATCATTAAGAACCTGTATATTAAAAGTCAAATTCATATATGTTTCTCAAAAAGGTTTTTGAAGTTGCGTCCTCTCTTTTTATGGTGGATGTTCGCAAAGCAGCTGGAGACACACTCGAATACCATAAGGTCGCCTCTCTTTCCCATTCTAATCAAACATCTGCTCTCTCTCTGGTATCATAAGATGGTCACTGTTTTCTCTGTGATTTTATTTCCTGCAGTTCTACAAGAATTTTTGTGAAGTGATTAATCATATAATTTGGAAACCGAATGACGGCACGACGGATTCTGCTTTACTTAGAACTATGTCTTCTTGATCCTGGTCATGAGTATGGGTATATATGTATGTATGTATGTATGTATGTATGTATGTATGTATGTATGTATGTATGTATGTATGTATGTATGTATGTATGTATGTATGTATGTATGTATGTATGTATGTATGTATGTATGTATGTATGTATGTATGTATGTATGTATGTATGTATGTATGTATGTATGTATGTATGTATGTATGTATGTATGTATGTATGTATGTATGTATGTATGTATGTATGTATGTATGTATGTATGTATGTATGTATGTATGTATGTATGTATGTATGTATGTATGTATGTATGTATGTATGTATGTATGTATGTATGTATGTATGTATGTATGTATGTATGTATGTATGTATGTATGTATGTATGTATGTATGTATGTATGTATGTATGTATGTATGTATGTATGTATGTATGTATGTATGTATGTATGTATGTATGTATGTATGTATGTATGTATGTATGTATGTATGTATGTATGTATGTATGTATGTATGTATGTATGTATGTATGTATGTATGTATGTATGTATGTATGTATGTATGTATGTATGTATGTATGTATGTATGTATGTATGTATGTATGTATGTATGTATGTATGTATGTATGTATGTATGTATGTATGTATGTATGTATGTATGTATGTATGTATGTATGTATGTATGTATGTATGTATGTATGTATGTATGTATGTATGTATGTATGTATGTATGTATGTATGTATGTATGTATGTATGTATGTATGTATGTATGTATGTATGTATGTATGTATGTATGTATGTATGTATGTATGTATGTATGTATGTATGTATGTATGTATGTATGTATGTATGTATGTATGTATGTATGTTAAATGTATAAACTTGTGTTGTGGTCTATTAGTCAAAAAATAAAAATGTTTTTAGGGTAAGTTGTATTTTGGCATTATCAATAAATTGCTCCGTGATTTGACATGTTTGCTATGTATATATATATATATATAGTCTAATAAAATTAACACCATCTGGTCCACCTTATCAAGTTAAAACTATTTTTTAACTTCAAATAATAGTGCTATTTTGTTTTTGCGTATGATGTTTAAGGTTTGGTGGTGAAAGACGCATTGAACAGGTAGGTGATGTTGATCTTAAAATGAAGATCATGTAATGGAAAATATATTAATTAGATATATTTTCAAATTAAAATAAGTAACTCATTTATCATGTTAAGACAATTCATACTATGTTCCATCATGCAAATTCACATGGTTAATTTGATTGATAATTCACTAATTCAAATAAAGATGAGCAAATTGATTTTTGTACTTTGTGATACGGATGGTTGTCCTGGAGAACTAGCATATTAGCAATTTGAAGTGATAAAAATTAGATAAAGATAAATGAAGAAAAATTCAATTTTAAATGATAAAAATTATAGTCCACAATGTTGTTCTCTGCATAATTTTTTTTTACTTATCCTACCTAATGTAGTAGTAGTGTAGTACTCACACATCCCAACATTTGGTGCGTATTTATTTTATTTTATTTCTATATTGTAAACAAATCACACAAGAGTGTGTGTGGGAGACGATATATCTTGCACACTAAGAGCAAGATGGACATCTTGCACCAGACCCAATATATAAAAAAGATTCGGATTCAGCCCAAATTTATGCTTACGTTGTCACTTACGTCACATTCAATCTCGCAGACCTAATTCATTCTCGCCGATTTCCAGAAACTCTATTCTCAACCCGCCGAAGCTTCTGAAGTTATTCTCCATTGAAATCGCAGCTATTCTCCAATTGATGACACCGATATTGTCTTTTGTCCTACGACACGTTCTCCTCCGTCATCGCGTCTATTACCATCCTGAAGCTAGCGCTTCCCTTTTGATCGCTAATTTTAGTTCTCTTTTCTTTTTATTTTTTCCTGCTCTCGGAGCAAGTCGGTGTAATCTAACGGAGATATGATGCGAGATGCATACATGATTAATTGTGGGTGGGCTAGCAAATATTTTAAATACGGAGACGAGCATCAGGTTCTTCACGTTAACACATGCATTTGCTTGTTTTGAAACCCTAATTTGATTGATTTGAATTTTGTATCTGTGTTTAGGCATTGATTTGTCTTTGTTTTGTTAGGGCATGGTTCAACTTCCCCGAGAAGTTCTTCCTTTTTATGCTGCTCTCAATTATATTATATCCTTGCACAGTGAACTTTTTTTTCTAAAGAATTTAAGTTGAATGGTTCTGTTTTTTTTTTTTTTTTTTTGTTATGTTGTTTTGCGAGAGTTATTGTTTCCTTAACTCGGTCTTACCCGATCAGAATTCAGTCTGCAACCTGTAAGTTCTCCTTATGAGTTTCTTTTTGTGATAATAAACATAGAGGAATTTCGCAAACTCTTTTTCAATGCATACTGTTTTATTCATTAACCCTTTATTGTTTTCTAATGTTTTCTTATAGTAGATTTTTAGAAGTATCTTAATGTTGAGATAGTAAATTGATATACTGCTTAGTCATAGGAATTGGCAAGATTGGTGGCAAATGGGGGGGTGCGAGAACAACAAGACCTCATAAAAATATGTTTTTACGTTTGAGCTAGTTAGTCTTCCAGAGAATGCATTTACATATTCGTTGGCAAGATGTTATTAAGTTGAAATTGGAAGTACGAGCAATTTACGAAATTGGGGCTAACAATATTGGTGAGGTGTAGTTTGATACACAAATTTAGTTATTTTAGCAATACTAGCTTGTTACTTGTAAAATTAAAGCTTGATATGTCCGGAAAGATTTTGTGAAGTCTATACTGGGGGATAGTGGAAAGAGAGGAATGAGGATATCATGACTGAGTCTTGTGGGCTTGGGTTCAGGGGTGAACTTAGACAACATATGTGCAACTTTTCTCAGCACTTAAAGACAAAATTTAACTAAGAAAACTAATGATCATATTTTTTCTCTAGATTACCCATGATTTTGCACCCAAAATCCTTATAAAGACTTTTATGAGCTGAATTTGTGATGGTGATAATATTAAAAATGTGGCTTGGGTTTATGGGTACAGTTGATATTGTGCTTGTATCTTTTGGACTGATATATATGAAAATACTTGCAGGGTGTGAAATGGATTCATCAAAACATCGAAAAGTAAGTTACTATTGAAAAAACTATTATGAGTTTTCTTAATTGATTGGTATAGTTTTAAAAATGTATTGTTTGTTCTTCAGGAAATGATTCAAATTCAAGCCAAATAGACATTAGCAAATAAACGATCACCAGAAAAACCGGTAAATACATATGATCCTTCATATTTAGTACTTCATCATACTTAATTGTTTATATCTCATACTTCATCTTTATTTTGCATCATCTTTCATAATAAATAGACTTCATCCTTCATTTTAAACTGTTATTATAAATTTTTTCAGCTGCAACAAAAATTTCTATAGTTTGTGTTCTTTATAACTATGGTTTGTGTTTTTTGTTCAGAACATTACTTTTTTGAAAGAACTTAGAGTGAGACATGTGGCTTCTGTAATATTGATGGACAAATGCACAACAATGAAATCAAGACTGAAGTACTGGATAAAGCCAAAAAATTCACAACAGTATTGAAAAATGGTGTATGAAGTACTGGATGACCGTAGATGACTGGTGATTCAATGATACATTATTGATGACTTGTAGATGATTAAATGGTAGATGTTGAACAAAAATGATAGATAATTTGTCTTAGACAAGAGTTTTAGATGCTAAAATTGATTTGTTCATCATTTGACGATGATTGTTGTATCTTGGTTTATTCCTGTTATATTTGGTGGCTGAATGATATATTGAGAATGCTTTGTTGTGATTCAGGTAGTCTTCTTGTAAAAAATACTTAAGTAGTTGCATGTTTGTTCAAAACGAAAATGAAGGTTAATAATCTGCAATTTGAAGTATCACACCTTTAAAAATGAAGCATTGTAAAAAATACTTAAGTTGTTGAATGTTTGTTCAAAACGAAAATGAAGGTTAATAATATGCAATTTGAAGTATCACACCTTTAAAAATGAAGTATCATCTTTTAAAAATGTAGTATCACCATTATTTAAAGATGAAGCATCATTATTATAAAATGAGTATCACCATTATTTAAAAATGAAGCAGCATCATTTACAACCTGAAGCACCATCACTTAAAAATTGAAGTATCACACCTTTAAAAATGAAGAATGACCATGGCCGAGGGCAGCAAACGATCGGGGCCGCCTTCGAATTCGAGGCAAAGCCATTGTTGATCGAAAACGAACTTCGATGGAAGTTCCTCAAGCGATATTCGAAGTTGGAACGGGTTGAACCAGGTTTACTTGATGGAGGCTCCATGTGGGAAGAAGCTCTTGTTGGTTATCAAGATGATGTTCAATGCTGATCCCGAGAGTGCAAGGCATTTTATATTAGTCATTAAACATAATCCCTATAGTTAAGGAATCATAATCATTATAATTATGAAATCATATTCCTTAACTCACGCCATATATTTTTTGTAATTAGTCAATCTTTACTTTTTTATGTCCATGTCTGTATGTATAAATATCAGTTGTATAATTCTCTTTTATTCAATGAAATACATTTTCATCACTTCTATATGGTATCAGTAGGAAAACGATCCTAATCCACGTCCCGTTTTTTTTTCTCTCTTTGCCTTTTGCACCTTTCATGGCCTCTTCGTCTGCAGCACCTTCGTTGGTGCCCATATCCACTCGTCATGATCTACCCATCAAGTTGACACACAAGAATTATCCCTCTTGGCGTGCTCATCTTATGGCCCTTCTTCGTGGCCACAACCTTCTTGGTTTCATTGATGGTTCCCATCCTTGTCCTGTTCGTCTTGAGGACGGCTCAAATGCTAATATCGTCCTCCTTTGGATCCAGCAAGATCAGTTACTTCTTGCTGCTATTTTTGGGTCCTTGGCTTCTGAAATCCTTCCTATTGTCTCATCGTCATCAACGGCGGCTGAAGCATGGGCAATCCTTTCTCGCATGTTTGCTGGAAAATCTCGATCCCGTGTCAATCAACTCAAGAGTGAGTTGCATCGAATCACCATTGGTGATCGTTCTGTGACGGAGTATCTTCACTATGTGAAATCTAAGGCCGATGAACTCGCCTTAATAGATCAACTTGTAAGTCTCGACGATCTCACCTTATTTGTTATTAATGGTTTGGGCCCCGAGTATGCCACTATTGTAGGTCCTATTCGTACGCGTGAAACCTCTCTTCGTTTTGAGGAACTTCATGATCTCCTCTATGAACATGAACTTGCCTTAAAAGTCCAAGAGAAAGCTGCTCAATCATTGGTTGCCACCGCCAACTCCGCATCTGCTCGCCCTGGTCAGCACTCATATCGACAGAGAGGTGGTCCCTCACCGGGTACAAATCACAATCCACGACATTCTTCCTCGTCAACTTCAGGCCCCCAGGATTCTCGTCCTCATTCTCGCTCGGGATCGTCTAATACTTCTGCTCGTCCTCCTATCATATGCCAACTTTGTGGATATAAAGGTCATGCTGCTCCAACGTGTCGTCGTCCTCCTCTCCAACAGGCCAACTTTGCTCACTCTCCATCCAGTCCTTCTATGCCATGGATGGTGGACTCGGGTGCTTCCCACAACTTAACCGCTGATATTAACAATTTATCTATTCACTCCGAATATGATGGAACTGATGAGGTTCAGCTTGCGGATGGATCCACCATTCCTATTTCACATACGGGTAAATCTTATTTAAAATTTCCGAATCGAGAATTTTTATTATCGCATATTTTATGTGTTCCCGATGCCCAACAGAATCTGCTATCAGTGAGTAAATTTACTTTGGATAATAATGTTACTATGGAATTTTTTCCAACCTATTTTCTTGTTAAGGATCGGAGCACGGGGGAAGTGCTACTTAAAGGTCCTTGCTGGAATGGAGTTTATCATTTGCCATCCCCTTCAAAGCTTGCTTCTGTTGGTGTCAGGACTTCTTTATCTCATTGGCATGCTCGTCTTGGTCATCCGTCGGGCGATACAAGTCGACTACTTATTAATAATTTTAATTTACCCGTATCAAATAATTCTCGTATTTCGGATAATAAATGTGTTTCTTGCCATTTGAGCAAGGCCACCAAATTACCTTTTAATAATACATCGTTTGTTGCCACTCATCCTCTTCATTATATTTATGCCGATGTTTGGGGTCCAACGCCGGACATATCATTGGATGGCTCTCGATATTTTCTTTTATTTGTGGATCTCTACTCTCGTTATTGTTGGCTATTTCCTTTGACGGCAAAATCACAAGTTGCGCAAATATTTCAAAATTTTAAGCCTGTTGTTGAGAAGCAATTTGGTCATTCCATAATGAATTTTTTCACAGACAACGGTGGTGAGTTTCAGGCTCTTCGGCAACTTCTCAACAACTTTGGTATTAATTGGCTCACTACCGCCCCTCATACTCCTCAACAAAATGGCATTGTTGAGAGACGTAATCGTCACATATTGGAAATTGGCCGAGCTTTATTACTACATGCACATCTACCTAATAAATTTTGGGCCTTTGCATTACAGACAGCCGTGTACTTAATTAATCGAATGCCGACTCCAGTTCTTGATAATCGCAGTCCGTTCTTGGTTTTATTTAAACGACCACCGAACTATACAAAGCTTCGAGTCTTTGGATGTCTTTGTTTTCCGTGGCTACGTCCTTATGCACCTGGCAAACTAAATCCCCCCTCCTCAAAGTGCCTTTTTATTGGTTACTCCACCTCTCAGAGTGCTTATAAATGTTATGATATTACATCTGGTCGCGTGTTTATCTCTCGACACGTTCGTTTCATGGAAGATACATTCCCACAACAACATGAACAGATCTTTTCATCACCGAGTCCATCCTCCTCTACTATCTCATTGCCGACGCTTCTCTCTGAGCCTTCTACTGTCGAGGTTCCTTCAACACAAGTTGCTGCTCCTTCAACCCAAGTTGATGTTCCTCATCCCTCGCCTACTACGCAAGAGCCCTTACCTGCTCAAATTACGTCATCTTCAGATAATCCACATCGTACTCATACCATGCGTACTCGTGCGCTCAATAATATTCATCGACCGAAGCAAATATTTACTACGACAAAACACCCACTTCCTCTTGACGTTGAGCCCTCTACTGTTAAGCAAGCTCTCTCCATACCTCATTGGCGTCTTGCTATGTCCGATGAATTCACAGCACTACAACGACATGGAACATGGGACCTCGTGCCACCCCCTCCGCATTGCAATATTATTGGTTGCAAGTGGGTTTTTCGCACGAAACGCAAGCCAGACGGCTCAATAGACAAATTCAAAGCACGACTGGTGGCTAAGGGTTTTCACCAACGGCCTGGAATCGATTTTAAAGAAACATTTAGTCCCGTTATTAAGCCTGCGACTATTCGGACAGTACTCACTTTGGCTCTCTCTTCCAACTGGCCCTTACGCCAACTTGACGTAAGTAATGCGTTTCTACATGGTCACCTTGATGTGCCTGTTTATATGCAACAACCTCCGGGTTTTAAAGATCCGACACATCCAGACCATGTGTGTTTACTCCGTCGTTCGCTATATGGTCTTCGTCAAGCCCCCCGAGCTTGGTATAACTCTCTTTGTGCTTCTCTTGAGCGTTTTGGTCTTCGTCGCTCTAAGGCGGATTCCTCGCTTTTTTCTCTTAATCATGACGGTGAAAAATTATTTGTCTTAGCATATGTTGATGATTTAGTACTCACGGGATCCTCCACGCGTCTAATTGCAGCACTCACCAAACATCTTAAATCCTCCTTTGCAATTAAAGACCTCGGCCCTTTATCATATTTCTTAGGCATTGAAGTTGCCTATTGCAAAGAAGGTATGTTTTTGTCTCAGCACAAATATTTACTCGACCTACTTCGACGACATAACCTTGAGGGGGTTAAACCAATTTCCACCCCTTCCTCGCTCAAGCCCCTTGTATCTTCTGACTCGGTCGATCCTGTTGAATATCGAAGTGCAATTGGGGGACTTCAGTACTTGACGATGACTCGTCCCGACATTTCTTATTCCGTGAATCGTCTTGCCCAACACATGTCTGCTCCCACACCTATCGCTTGGGCTTCAGTTAAAAGATTGTTTCGCTACCTCAAACATACTCTTCACCATGGTTTTCTTCTTCGTCGCACTTCGAATCTTACGCTAACTGCCTACTCTGATTCAGACTTTGGTGGAGATCTAACTGATTGTAAGTCCACTTCTGCTTATGTTGTTTACCTTGGTTCAACGCCTGTTTCTTGGAGGTCTCGCAAGCAACAGGGGGTCGCTCGCTCGTCCACCGAGGCCGAGTATCGCGCTTTAGCCACAGCAGCGTCTGAAGTGTGTTGGTTACGCTATTTATTCGCCGATCTTTTTCTACATCCGACCTCCTCGCCTCGAATATTGTGTGATAATATAAGTGCTACTCATTTGGCACTCAATCCAGTCCAACACTCAAGAATGAAACATATCGCGATTGATTTACATTTTGTCCGAGACCTTACCACAAAAGGTGTTTTAACAGTAGCATATGTTAACACTGCCGATCAACTTGCAGACATTCTCACCAAGCCATTACCTAAAGCACGTTTTCAAGATCTTCGTTCTCGGCTAGCTGTTGCTGACGGAACGTCAATCTTGCGGGGGCGTATTAGTCATTAAACATAATCCCTATAGTTAAGGAATCATAATCATTATAATTATGAAATCATATTCCTTAACTCACGCCATATATTTTTTGTAATTAGTCAATCTTTACTTTTTTATGTCCATGTCTGTATGTATAAATATCAGTTGTATAATTCTCTTTTATTCAATGAAATACATTTTCATCACTTCTATATTTTAGAGTGTTTCGTGTGGACGTGGGTAGGATGGAGTGTGAGGAGCTCGACAACTTGAACGGTCGTATTCTGAATCCTTTGACGGAGCAATCAAGCAGAATTCTATTTACTATACAAATGAATATGGCAGAGTTATGTATGTATACGACATGGCTGATCGGAGCATGACTACTTTGGTGCCGCCTTATCCGGATTCTTCTGGTATAGACGACGCATCTACAGAGGAGAACTTTTGGGTCGACATCCCCATGAAAAATCCTTTATATTAATCTACTGATGTTTCTTCATAAATAATAGTTCTGGTGTTATTATTTATTTATTTATAAGATGTTAATATTGCCTGATCCTATTAATTGCATCTTTTGAGTTGATAAAAGAATGTTGAAACTAATAGGCATCAATAAGTTCTACTACTACATATATCTATTATCAAACATCAGTATATATACCCGGATAGGCAGAAGCCAACAAGAGAAAATATCTACTTTGCTATGTTTATCAGACTAATCTCGTTTCTTCCCTCGTACAGTTTTTGGGTAAAGATCCCATCAGAATCGAACTCAGAAAGTGGTCACTGTAATCGAATGCCTCAACATTGAGGCGAACCTAAAACAAACATTTAGTATTTAATTACACCCTCCCAGCCAAAGAAGTGGTAGAAAGTGTGACAAGTTCTTTGAGTGGGAAGGAGTACTTCTTACAAAACTTATGTAAAAATTGTTTTCAAGTTAAAATACAATTAATCACCGATAAATACATCGATTGCAACTATGATATCACCACTGTAAGACATCCTCCTATATACGAAGTACGAACTTAGTCTAACATGCAACTAAGCCTTTGTTAAAGGAATATATACACGCAGCCATTGGGTTGCATGTGGCAGAAACATTCTTGTCCTCATATTTCATCGGTAAGCTCAAAGAACAAAAATCTACCCTGCAATTTTCTTCCGCTTATTATTATTATTACTGTTGGAATTCGATATCCCGGAGTTGCCGGAATTGCGGAACATGACAACTCCGATCAAAAACCCGTCGCCGGATAACACGCGAACACCACCGCACGCGCCGGAGTCCGACCGAGGAGACCACGCACCCGAAGGTGCGCGATCGCCCCCAGCCGAACCCCCGCATGGGCGGGGTTCGCGATCGATGATCGCGTCGATCATCGCGATCGACTGGGGCTGCCAAGCAGCCCCCGCGGCGAGTCCGGCGACTCGCCGCCGCTGGGTGGTCGGTCCGCCTCCAGCAGACCACCGCGGGGCCCAGCCCTCGCGGTCCGCGATCGATCGAAGTGATCGATCGCACCCCCGGCGTCCAGCCGGGGTTCGACCCCTCGCGCGTCTCGCCAAAACCCTAGGCGGGCGGTCCGCGTGGTCCGGTGGTTTCACCACCACCACGCGATCGTCCGTCTACTCCGGGTTCGATTTTCGGATCTTGGGTCGTCGGTATTTATAATATATTAACAATTAAAATCATAGAGGGGGTTTTAGGAAACCTCCCGCTTCGACTGAGGGGGTGTGTTAGAATATTAGAATATATTTTGTATATAGTCTTTATCTTATTTACTTTGTGTAAATATCTTTTCCGTATGTAGGTAGAGTTGGAAGGCATCAGGGATTTCTCTCCCATTATTCACGGCAGTATAGTTGTATTAGGAGTAGGAGTTTTAGTATATACTAGTATCAACTGCCCGTGCGATGCACGGTAATATGTAGTGTAATTTTTTTAGTTAAAAATTGCTAAAAACAAAAAACTGAATATTTGTATTTTTATATTAATTATAAATTTATACTTATTAAAAATTATAAATAATTTTATTTTATAAGTGTATTATTAATTAAATTTTTGAACAATTACCTAATAAGTTGTACTATGGTAAGTATTTAAATGAACTAATTTTGTTTAATAAAATTGGAGTTTTTGAAAAATGAATCATAATTAGTATTGTAGTTAAATTTTATGTTTTGAATTTTCTATTGCACTCGGTAAAAGATTGAAATTTGGATTAATAACATTAGAATTTAAGGTTATAATCTTAAATATATTTATGAAACACATAATTAATTTATAAATTTTGACATTTATGTTGTTTAGTTGGGTTAAATAAAGCAGGACACAGATTAACATTTACTTTTGTTAATCTTAATATCATAAGATATCATTACGGGGAATTGACGACTCTAAATCGAAACGGAATTCGCTCATCGGATGGATTCATGAGCGTCACCCTTTGAATACATACGATATTTTCTGAATCCTTTTTTTCTAAACATCATTATCAATCAATCTCCATTGCATAAATCGGTCGTGTGTTCAATATTTCGTAACATCATTATCGACACCTGATATATTTCGAAAATTTGATTTGTTTGAGATAATTATAATTTCATAAAATTAAACAAATAAGTCTGAAGTTAAATTTAATTGAAATTAATTTTAAAATATTGAAATAATAATAATAATAATAGTAATAATAATAATAATAAATAAATAAATAAATAAATAAATAAGTGAACTGAACTGAACTAAAGAGACTGAACTGAACTGAAATTAATTTAACTGATCTGAACGGAACTGAACTGAACTTAATGGATCTGAACCGAAACAATTGAGAATAAAAGAACATGTGCTTAAGTGGGGTTAGAAAAATACTTTATTTATTTGTGTAAAATTGGAAAAAAAAATTGGACTAAAACTGGGTGATCTGAACTGAATTTAATAGGTCTGAATTGAAATAAACTAAACTTATTATGTATTAACTGAACTGAACTAAACTCAATAGGTGGAAACTAAAATGAAGTGAACTGAACGTCTAAACTAAAATGAAATAAATTGAACTTAATAGGTATAAAATGAACTTAATTAAACTGAACTTAATAAGTCTAGACTGAAATGAACTGAATTTAACAAAACTGAATATAACTTCAATTTAATTAAATTTTAAAATATTGAAAAAAAAAATAAAGATTAAATGATTGAACTAACTTAGGAGCTGTTCTTTTAAAATTATCTCAGTTCCCTTTAGTTCAACAAAGTTCAGACTCATTAAGTTCAGTTCAGTTCTGTTCAGATCAGATCAATTAAGTTAAGTTGAATTCAATTTAATTTAGTTCAGTCATTAAAAATTTTATTTTTATTTTTAATATCGTTATTTTTTAAGTTAAGTTCAGACCTATTAAGTTAAGTTCAGTTTTATTCAGTTTAGTTCAAACCTATTAAGTTCAGTTCAACCAGATTCAGTCCAGAAGAAATGTCCTTAATATGTCTAAACTGAACGGAATAAAAATTAATAGGTCAGAACTGAACCAAATGAGTCTGAATTGAATTGAAGTGGACTGAAAATAAGTTCAAATGGAATGAAACTGACTGAACTTAACTGAATTTAATAGATCTGAATTGAACTTAAAAAGTCTGAACTCTGCATTGAACTGAAATTAAGTTCAATTTAATTTAATTTTAAAATATTAAAATAATAATAATAAAAAAAATAACAAATAAAAAAATAACTGAACTAAACTGAAATGAAAAGAAGTTGATGGGTCTGAATTGAACTTAATTGAATTGAACTAAACTTAATGAATTTTAACTCAACTGAACTGAACTTAATTGGTCTTAACTGAATTGTAATGAATCGAACTCAAAATAAGTCTAAAAGAACATGTCATTGCTAAGGAACCCCAATAATTATTTAATTGCATTTATTGGATATTGTCCATGTGTTGTTGTAAAGACAATAAAAATAGTTTTATAATTATATTATTTATTATTTACATATATTCTTTTGAAATTTTATAATTATGTAATCATGTATATTTATATATATTATATATTTCAATTATGTAATTATTTAATATAATAAGGTAAAAAAAATAATTTTTAAACGCTGAAATAATAATAATAAAAACAAATAAATAATATTAAATAACGGAATTGAACTTAATATGTATGAACTGAACTAAAATTGACTTATAGGTCTGAACTGAACCTGAATTGAATGAGACTCAACTGAACTCAGAGAACTAAGAATAAGTCCAAATGAAAAGGTCTTGAGTTCACTAAGTTCAGTTCAAACCTATTAAAGACCTATTCTTTTGGACTGAAACTTGGTCAATTGAACTGAAATGAACTAAATAGGTCTGAACTGAACTTAGTAGATCTGAATTGAACTGAACTGAACTTAATAGGTCTGAACTGAAATAAACTAAACTGAAATTAAGTTCATTTGCATTATATTATACAATATTGAAATATAAAAAAATTAAATAACTGAACTGAACTTAATAAGTGTGAACTGAACTGAAATGAGCTTAATAGGTCTGAATTGAACTGAACCTGAACTGAATAAGTCTGAACTGAACTTAGCGAACTGAGAATAAGTCCAAAAGAACTCGGTTTAGTTCAGTTTTGTTCATATCAATTTAGCCCGTTTCAGTAAAATAACTACTAAAGTGTATTGATTGCACACGATTGTTATGTAGAAATCAACCGAATATATAATTTTATTTTATTATTTAATTATGTATTTTTTATAGGGTTGAACTGAACTAAAATTAAGTTCAATTTAATTTAATTTTAAAATATTGAAATAATAATAAAACAAATTAAATGACTGAACTTGACTTAGTAAATCTGAACTAAACCGAACAGAACTTAATGAATCTTAACTGAACTGAACTTAATGGATTTGAACTGAAATGAAATGAAGCGAACTCAGAATAAGTCAAAAAGAACTCGGTTTAGTTCAGTTTTGCTTAGTTCAGTTAAGCCAGTTTCAGTCCAAAATAAAAGATTCTAAATGGTTCTAAAAAATACATTAATAATGTGGGTAAATTGAAAAATCTTTTGGACTAAGAATTTGCTCTTTTGAACTGAAATTGGATGAACTGGACTGGACTTAATATGTCTGAACTGAACTGAATTGAACTTAATAGGTCTGAATTGAAAATAATTTAATAGGTTTGAACTGAACTAAATTGAACTTAGTAGGTCTGAGCAGGTCCTAATTGGTGCTAAAAATATACTTTATTCATTGTGTAAAATTGAAAAATCTGTTGGGCTAAACAAATAACAAATAAATAAATAAATGAATTAACTGAATGAGTCTGGATTGAACTTAATTGAATTGAACAAAACTTAATTGATTTAAAACTGAACTGGACTGAACTTAATTGGTATTAACTGAATTGTAATGAATGGAATTGAAAATAAGTCTAAAGAACATGTTGTGGAATCCCAATAATTATTTAATTTGGTTTATTCGATATTGTCCATGTGTTGTGGTAAAAACAATAAGGACCAACACAATAGTTTTTATAATTATATTATTTATTATTTACATATATTCTTTTGAAATTTTAGAATTATGTATATATATATATATATTATATATTTCAATTATGTAATTATTTAATATAATAAAGTGATTAAATAATTTTTAAACATTGAAATAATAATAATAAAAATAAATAAAATTAAATAATTGAATTGAACTTAATATGTATGAACTGAACTGAAATGACTTTATAGGTATGAACTGAACCTGGAATGAATGAGACTGAACTGAACTTAGCAAACTGAGAATAAGTTCAAATGAAAAGGTCCTAATTTCAGAAAGTTTAGTTCAAACATATTAAGGGTTTGTTCTTTTGGACTGAAACTTGGTCAATTGAACTGGAATGAACTAAATAGGTCTAAACTGAACTTAGTAGATTTGAATTGAACTAAATTTAACTTAATAAGTCTGAACTGAAATAAGTTGAACTGAAATTAAGTTTAATTGAATTTAATTTTAAAATATTGAAATAATAAAACAAAATAACCGAACTTAACTTAATATGTCTGAACTGAACTGAAATTAGCTTAATAGGTCAGAACTGAATTGAACCTGAACTGAATATGTCCAAAAGAACTCGGTTTAGTTCAATTTTGTTCAAATTAGTTCAGCCAGTTTCAGTAAATAACTAAATTGTATTAATTGCACACGATTTGTTATGTAGAAATCAATCGATCCTATAATTTTATTTTAATATTTTATTATGTATTATTTAAAAAAATTAAGAAATGAGTGTAAATTTGCATAACTAATTAATAGTAAAGCTGAATCTCACTTTTACCATACCTAATTAATAGGTAAAAATGTACATTACTGATTTTAAATCATAAATCATTTAATCACAGTAGTTAATTGAAAGTCACATAGTATTAATTATTGGTAAAAAGAGTCACATCATAAAATTGTAAATATATGTATGCATTAAAACATGCTCATTTTTTGTAGTTTATTTTTTTTGTGTTCACATTGTAATCAACAAAATTTGGATATATATATATATATATATATATATATATATATATATATATATATATATATTACATTTTTTATTTTTTTATAAATTACAATGAAAAATATATGTTGTGATTTACGGTAATAACAATGAACATAAATTAATCGTGAGGTTCAGACTAAGTACTTGTTATTTTTTACTGAGATCGATAAAAATGAAATGTGTTTAAAGAATTGATATGAACTGAAATGAATTGATCTAAACTAAATTGAAATAAAATAAATTTATTTATTTTTATACAAAAATAATATTATTTTTTATGAATTGTTAAAATAATTAAAAAAAATATTAATAAATTTTAGCACTAATTAAACTATATACTTGAAATTATTGATTTAAAATATTTTTATTTATTTTATTTTAATTTTTGTAAACGAACTTAATTTTTTATTTATTATATAAATGAATGAGTATAAATTGAACTGAACTAAATTGTGCGATAGTTGAACTAAAATAAATTATAATTAAGTCTAAAATAAAAGGTCATTAATATCAGTCTTTTGTATAATAATAATAATAATAATAATAATAATAATAATAATAATAATAATAATAATAATATTAATAATAATAATAATAATAATAATAATAATAATGTAATTGAACTGAAATAATATGAACTGAATTTAATATATCTGAATTGAAATGAACTAAACAAAATCAAAAGAAAAGTCCTAATAAAAAGATATAAAAATTATTATATATTTAAATAAAAATATAGTTTTTTTTATTTGAAAGTAAATTTTTATTTACTTATGACTTTTTTGGAAATAAAAAATATTTTTTACAAAATAATTTAATATTTTAAATATTATAACAATAAAATTTATGTAAACTTCAACTTTAATTAATGATTTAAGTGTTTAATGTATTATATTTTTGGGGTAAGTAAATGTTTGAATATTAAAGCAGTAGACAAACCATTAATACTAATAAATTTATATTTTGTAAAACATATTGGATGAAAGTAAATTAAAAATCAATTCTAAAACTTAAAATAAAAAAAAACACATAAAAAGATCATAAACAATAATGGATGAAAGTATGTTTACATGAATTTATTAAAAAATAAACAAATATAAAATTATACCTACAAATCATCTCCGTAGCAAAATCGACAAAATGCACTTCAGGGGCAAATTGGTAATTTTGCCTAGAATTTGAATTTCGCGGATGGAGAAACGACGCCGTTTTGATGATGAACTGTCAGCGGGTGCACGGGACTAGGGCGATCGATTTCTCAGCGGATTCTTCACCAAAATGGATGATTCTCGAAGCTACATGATCCTTGCCAGCTCATCGAGGAAACGCACATGGAATTGTCGCACATCATCGCACGGTTGAGATTTGCGAGGTTGTTACGACTTGATGGCCAGGATGTGTTCATCGATTTTGTGCATTTCTGTTTTAGCATATAATCACTCGTGTTTGTGATTGATAGGCAAGCATTGAGCTAGAGAGAGCTTTGTACAATTGTTTTTGAGCTTCGTATAATACCAGAACACCCCTCCCCTCCACCGTGCACGTAGATTACCTTTCCGGTGATCGAAGCACGTAAAATCGTTTGTTGTGTGATTGTTTCTCTTCGTGTTTGAGTTCGATAAACCATTTACAAACTTTATGCGCCGTGAGTTTGAGTGTTAATCGACGTGTGTGTGATTTTAGTGTTCAGACCAGTGGTTCAGTGTTAAACTGCGCTGTTCAGTGTTATTTCTGCTGTTCAGTGTTATTGTGAGGGTTTCAGTGTCAACGGAGCTCGCGTTTGTTTCTGTTTGATCTGGGCGTTATTCCTCAACAAAAAGAAACCAAATTTTGAGCTCAATATGTTAAGATTGTTCACAAATTTGATAATATGAAAATAACGTTGTACTATAATTGAGTAAGTAGAGAATAACAATACCCCAAATTCAAATACTATAAACTTATGAGGTAACAAACACAACAACACAATCTAAAGGAGGAAGTTGAAGAGTTACATTCATGAGAAGAGGCAACCTGCACAAACAGAATCAGAAAGTCCTGTAAAAAAACCCATGGCCGAGTCCCGAGTTGCAGACGACCACACCCATGATATATCCCTCAATCAATTACCACCCATTTATTCTGGGGACACGAATTTTAAAAACATATAAAAAGTAGGACATGGAAACAAAACTAGCTTTGGAACATGACACTGCATGTAGAAGTAACTTGGAAGTCTTGGAGCCTGATTGAAATGGAGGCACCAGAAGTCGGGAAGGCACAAAGGGCAATTGTTTTCTATAGAGGCCAAAGGCAGGCAGGCAGTCAATGACCAAAAAGGGTTGACAACAGGCTTTTCAAATTACAAAGAAGCCTGAAAAAAATGGTCAGAGAGAAAGAAAAAAAACCGATTTGCCTTTGATCTCCACAGAAATCAACTGAACCGAGTGAGCTACCCGACCAACGCCTGGTGCATACCGAAAAAAAAAAGGACTTGTAGAGAGCGAGTCAAGACAGAATATCACATCTCCACAAGCTCTCCGTCAGCAACTCCACAGCTCTGCTGCTAATGGAGGTGCAACGCTGAAGATTCAAACCCACAAGGGTCTTTCCAAGTTTCTCGAGAGCAGGCACGCTCTTATTCGATAACATTGTGCATCCGGAGAACGAAATGATTTGCAGGTTGGATTGCACTCCACTCGACAAAGCAACGACACTAGAGTCGGTTATACAGCACTTGGAAACATCGAGATCATTGAGTGAGGGACAGCTGTTGGCAAGCGCCTCAAGACTTGCATCGGTTATCCTCTGGCATCCGTCGAGGTTTAGCAATTGAAGAGTCTCGCCATGCAACTTAGTCAGTGCCAACACAACTTCATCAGTCAGATTAATGCAGTCGCTGAGACTGACCTTAGCAAGGCTCGTTCCGCAACACTCCAAGAGTGAGAGAAGCCCGGCATCTGTGATTCCACAAAGCCCGCTCAGGTCCAAGTGATGGAGCTTGGGACAAAGCTTACCAACCATAGCCAAGCTACTACTTCCGAATCCAGGGCAGCTTCGGATGGACAAACTCCGAAGCGATTCGCATGGAGACAACACTGGGAATTCCGTGGACAGATCCTTTATCCCCATGCACTTCACGACAGAAACAGACCTTACTTTAGAAACACAGCTTGAAAGTGCAGTTAAAATCCCGATTTGGGTGATCCTGTTGCACTCCTCCAATTGGAAACTCTCGAGAGAGAGAGCAGCTTTGGCGAAAGCTACGAGTCCATTGTCCGACACGAAACAACACTTGCGAAGACACATGTGTTTCAGGTTAGGACAGCCTCCTCCCATTGCCTCAAGGCTCAAGTTAGTTATTCCCCTACACAAAGTGACCGTCAAAGAAGAAAGCATCTGCAGACCACCAGCCCGGCCCATCACCCAAAAGCCTTTCTGGCTGACATTCCGAAGCCCGCATAGAACGAGATCAGTAATTGCCTTTCCATAGTGTCCTATTACCGCAACCGAGTAATCGGTAATGTTCAGGGATTGAAGTTTGACCTTAGTTAATGTGGCGGAAGCTGACGATGACATGACGCGAGCAATACCCTGATCTCCGACAAGTGGGCAATCTTTAATGGAGATCGACTGTAGCTTAGGACAGAATTTCGCAATCGCTTGCAGGCTCTTGTTGCCGATTTTTGAACACGACTCGATTGTTAACGCGGTCAAATTGGGACAGCCCTCTGCAATTGCAGCTAAACCCTTGTCAGAGATCAAAGGGCATTGGCATAGATCCAGCTTCTCTAGTGAATGGCATTCTCTGGCTATTTCCAAAAGACCTTCATCCCCAACAGAAGGCACATTCCACAATGAAATAGACCTGAGGGAAGGGCAACCGCGAGCAATTGCTAACAAACCAAGGTCAGAAACACCCCTCAAGGAGTCGCTTCCGCGGACTGAAAGCTTTCCAAGTCCTCCTCGGCTAGACGTACCAACTGCAATGGCAGCAAGCCTCACATCTGTAGCTTTCTTTCCATCCACACACCTTGTAAGGTACCCCTCACCACACTCCATTTCAACATCTTCGTTGTCTGGGTTGACTGTTGTGGTCTTTTGTCCTTGATGACTTCGGTCAAACTCAGAGCTGCGGACGCTACTCAAGACTGTAAGCCAGCGCTTGGAAACACATGCAGAGGCGCTCCTTTCTCTGCCACCTGGCAAGTGTCGGAATATCTCAAACAGGCATTCGTCTGGGAGAATGTCAATGGATGGTCTCTTGTTTTCAAATGAATTTCCACCAACAATGAATGGGCCACTGATGCGGGACCGCTTTCTGGGCGGGCAGTAGATCTCCACGTTGCTGCCGATAGAGAACATGAGGCCAGAATCCCCAATACATAACGCACTTCCAGAACGGTAATTGTCATCACCTGATTGGTCAGACAAAAATTAAAGTCAGCGTCGTTTAGATAATGGGACACCTCGTGTCAATGGATATGCATTCACAACTTAATCAATTTCAAATCCAAATTATACTTATGGTTCTTACATGAAGGCAGGAATATCATATTCATAAATGGAGATACTCCCTTTCATAAAGCAAACAAAATCTTTTGTTTTTTCAGTCCAAATAAGATGTAGACCATGGTTACTGCAGAAAAAAACTGAATGATTTCACCAAACCATTTTCTCACATAAATACTCATAGACGAAAATGGTATTCATCTAAAGATCAAAAAGGAGAAAAACGATCTATTTTCAGCTACAGAATCATAGTTATTCTACAAAATCAATGTTTAACCTACAAGCGGAGAATCCCATATATGAAAATTTTCTTAACACACATTTTTTTTGTTGTTGCTATTCAATAACCCAAAGAAGATCTAATTCACCATCTTCATAAAGAGATATCATTCAAGAACCCTAAAGAAATCCGATACAAACACTACAAAAACAAACAAATCTAATACACAAGCAATCCGAAAAAAAAAACCATGAACAAAAACAACGAGAGATCTAAAAAGAGAACTCACCCCTGTAATTAACAAGAGCAGGCATTGATGTTTTTCAGAATCCGAAAACCCCTCGAAAGAGAAAGCAAAAAGAAGGAAGCTTTTCAACAAAATCAACACAGCCCAGATCAAGATTCCAGCCAATATTTGCATTCGAAGAAAGAAATCACCCAAGACTTTCTTGAACAAGAAACCCCCAAACGCCGCAGGGGAAAAAAAGAGAGGAAAATGAAGGAAGAGAAGAAGTGTTTTTTCTTTGCTTTTTCCAAAAACTGGTGTGTATTTAGATATTAGTATAAAAGATGGGCCACCTAGTGGCAAGCGCAGGTACATGCATGAATATAAATAAGATATATATATACACTTTTTTATGTGTGAAAAACAAGTGTATTATTGTAGAAGCAACATTTGGTGAGGTGTCAAAAAAGTCTATAGATACATACATAGGCGATGGACGAAAAACCCAGATCTCTCAATACTTGATTACATGGTTCAATGTATCAATCCCCACTTGTTATCGACATTTTCATTCCGTGAACGTTTTTTTAATTAGGTTCATTAGTACTAGGATGTCCCAGCATGTGCTCGCACGGGGTGTTGGAAAATCAAAATCAAATGATGGGTTTTTTGGATGTAATGTTTGATTAATTTGATTGGTTTTAAAATGAATTCAAGCATGTAATTAAACTAGTACAATTTTTTATAATTAATTTCTAAATAATTGCATGTGTATAATTTATTTATTTTAAATTTGATTTTGAGTAGTGATAAAATAAATGATTAAAATTTGTTTCAAACAAATTCAAAAGAATTGTAAATTAACTTAAGTCATTTATCTAGTGGGGCAATGCTACTAGGCACTAGCTAGTGTATTGGCTTTGAATTGTGTTGAAATTTGACTTAAAATCGTTCAAGGATTAGAGTCCGAATTAAAATTGGGGTAGAAAATGAGCCGCGCACCGCGTCCAGTTTGTAGTTAAACCCAGCCCGGCATGCTCCAGAAACTCGTGGATTGAGAACCGCCCGTGTTGTGTTGAAAACCTAGTGCAGTGCTTCCACTGCGTCTGTTTTCTGTTTTCAAGCGTGAACGATATTTCAGCATGCTCATCGACTCAGGAGTCTTATTTACGGAGTACTTGGTTCGGTAATTATATTATTAAATTATTTCTTTTGCTAGAAGATATGGAATGGTTATATTAGAAAAATATTTTATTTGTAATTATATTGATTGCCTAATTTATAGATCTATAAATTAGGATATTTATAGACACAATTAAAGAGAGCTTTTCTTTGGTTTCGTTCTATCACATATTGAGCGAGATTTAAATATCTATTATTTGTAATTATTGTGATCGATTATATTGAATTTTTGGTCGATCATCTCATGTTTTTTTCCCGATTTTGGGTTTTGACATAAAATTTTTGTCTCTTTGATTGGAGTTTCATATCTAGTGTGATTATCGATAGTACTATTTGGTGTTGATTTCAATAAATGGTATTAGAGTTTCGTCAAAAACCTAATAAATTGAATGGATCGTACTATTTGGTGTTGATTTCAATAAATGGTATTAGAGTTTCGTCAAAACCTAATAAATTGAATGGCGAACAAAGAAAGAGAAAATCAAACCTATCACGTGGTAACATGTTTGATTTTTTTTTTTCAATATTTTAGTAATCAAATAAATCAATGCAATAAATAAGTAAATTGAAAATAGAAAGTGGGTTTGATCAAGGGTGATCAAATGAGTTAAATGCAGTGGGTAGTGTTAATTGGCGAAGAATCAAGAAAATTCCATAAGTTAGGTGATTAATACATTTATTGTCGTGTTAGGTGATCAACTTCGATTCTACTTAATTGAGATTCGAACCTAAATATCAAGATGAAATATCCTATAAATTTATTTAGCCGTGAGATCTCCTACTTACGCAAAGCAATATAGTCGAGATATCTATACATAACCATGAATAGGACGAAGTAATCGATTTTGTTCAACATTGAATAATTCAACATTGGAATCTACCAAATACGAGGAATTTGATCCATCACCTCAACAAACAAACCTTAATTACATCTACTATCATGCAATTATTCAATCTCACAATTAACACTCACTCACTCCCTAACACGATATCTAGTCAATCATCTTCATAGAAATCATGTAAGCATCAAAATACATATGCATACTCAAACCAAATAACAATATAAAAGTAAATAAAATTGAAATAGAGAATAAAATTGAACACAATGATCATCTAATCGAGACGATCAACATTTTTTTTTTTGGCGCTAATACAAAATCTCAAGTGAAATTACAAATCAAAAATTCCAAGCACAAAAACCTTCAAATCTAAAATCATAAAATGGGTGTGTGTATATCTGTAGCTTTGAGAAGAAGATGGACCATGTGGAGTGTGTCTTCCTTGGTGGCCCAACAATTACTAATTATAGTCGTGTGAATTTATTTACACCTCCAACATTACTAAATTCATCCTTTAGATAAATTTACCCCCTTTGATTTATAACTTTACTGATTACACCCATCTTAAAATCACGTTTTTACTCTTCGATACAAGAAAAAAAAAACCTTCGATAAAAAAAATCATCCTCCTTTTGCTTCTCATCACGTCTTTACCCTGCCATGATTTATACATAATTACAGGAAAAACCGTCAAAATTCACTTGAGTTGTGTGTGGATTGTGAACACATTTTTTTGTTGTGGATTCTTCTTTATATGTTGGTGTTAGTGTAATGGCGAAGGGGAATGTTGATGCGGCAAGCGGGGAATGACAGTCGGATGTTTGACGGCGGATCCGAAAGATGGAGTGCTTAGGAGGACGGTCGGGGCGTGGTAACGAGGGCGGATCCGGTGATGAGGAGGGAGTAACAGTAGTCGGACTGCCCATCGTCAAGGTAGTGGTGGGCGTGGACAACTTCTTTCTACAGGCTTCGAAGCTCCTCTACCCTAGATTTTCAAACTTCATAGTCGTAATCCAATCTCAACCTTAATCTTAATCTCACTCTTTAACCTTAATCTTAATTTTTTCATAAACTAACAGTCTTCCAGATAATCAAAATTATATTAAAAACAAGATTTGAAAATCATTTTTTTTCTTGAAATTTTGTAGGTTCTGCAATTTGAAATGAATTTTCCGGGGTGGGTAGATTGGGTAGGATGGGTGGGGTGTAATTAGTAATATTTAAATAAATGTAATATAGTAATTTTAGGAGAACTTATAAAATTAAAATTTGAAAAGGGGCGAGTTTAGTAAATTTGGAGGTGTAAATAAATTAATGTTGGAAATCGACTACCCGGGACATATACGTTCGACTAATCGAACATCCGGACAAGCCCAGTCGACCCCCGGCGTCCCCACTGTACTTAACACGAAGCCCCAGACCCGAAACACGCCCAGCCATTGCACCGAAGGTGCAACCGCGCGAAACGGGGCCTTCTGCCCTGTCTGTCGGCCGAAGCCATAAGGTTGTCGCCTGACAGGGCTGTGTCGGCCGACACATATGGCTGTCGGCCGACAGCGTCGCGATTTCAGCAGCGGGTTTCGCCCGTTCTGGCTGTTCCGATGGGATTTTCTCGATCTGACCACCGCGCCGGAGGTTAGAGACCTCCCAGCAGTCCGAGAACATCACATCCAAGCCACATAAACCAATCGTTTGTTCGTTGTATGATTAGCGCAAAAACAGAGATCGAATAAATGCGGAAATAGGGTTCGATCTCATACCTTCTCGGTCGATTGTTGAGACCTTAGAGATTGTTAGTGTATGTCTCTGCCCCGACTCCAGCCGTTGTGTGGGCAACGATCCGCTGGGTTCTTCCTTTTCTGCTCTCTCTGATCTACCAGCGTAATATTTCTTTTTCTCTCTGAGAGAAAAATATTAGCGCAAGCTATTGCGCTAACGCTATTAATTTTCTCTGCAAAAATAAATGCGGCGAGTTGTAGGTTTAGGAGAGGGCAAGGGGGGTTTAAATAGAGCTACACTAGGGACCTCTTAGGTAAATAAATTCCGGGCTAAATTGCAATATTAATTAACTAGGAGTCCTTAAAAGAAAACCTTTAATTAATTACAATTTTAATTATTATTCACTCCACTAAAAAATAATAATTGAATTCCCGAAATTAATTTAATATTATATCAACAATAATATTTCCGCCGAAATTACATATATGACTTTCCCAGTGTTTAAGATATCGAATGTCCACGAATTAACTTTAATTACTAATAATTAAATTAATTCATTTCTTATTATCCGAGACTAGTACCACTCATCCTTATTATCATGTGGAACGAATCCACCTGCAGAGTTTACATGATAAACTTTATGAGCTCATCTCAGGGACATCATCAACCCAATAAATGAGACACGATTTTCTGTCTATAATCTATAGCATGCTGTGTGTACAATTCTGATTCCCAATTTACCGAGAATATTGACTAGTCAATTAGTCTCACTCACTAGTAAGTCAAAGAACCGAGAATTGGACACACGCATCTATAATTATATAGGGATTAGGAATTCATATATCCGTAATATCTGAGGTCTGGTTCGATTACTACGACTAGTATAAATCGAACGCCCTCCCGTGGTCCTGCTCAATACACCAAGTGTACGAGTGTAACATAATAGTCAAGGCCGACTATTTACCAGTCACACTACGACGTACCGATGGATTGTCCCTGTCCATCTAAGTCGTGAGCTACTGTTTGATAGTATACGAGTAACCGACAGTATGATCTTCCGCGTGTCTCCTCACGCCATACTGTCTACAACGTATATATCTAGGACTATTAGCATAAAGTACATAATAGACAAAATGCAGACTGTTTGATTAATAGACAATAAAACACAGATAAGGAGTTCCATATTGTCACTAAACTAGACATTTAGAGTATAACTCCATCAATCTCCCACTTATACTAAAAGTCTAGTTGCCGTTTCCCATACATCCGATACCCATCCCCTTCACGTGTCTCTTGAACGCTTCCGCTGGAAGTGCCTTCGTAAAGGGGTCTGCCAGGTTATCCGCTGATGCAATCTTGGTGACAACCGCATCGCCCCGCTTGAAGACATCTCTAATCAGGTGGTACTTGCGATCTATGTGTTTACTCGCATTGTGGGCTCGTGGTTCCTTCGCATTTGCCACTGCACCGCTATTGTCACAATAAATTGTGATAGCTCTAGGCAAATCAGGAACCACATCTAAGTCCATAAGGAAGTTCCGGAGCCATACCGATTCTTTAGCTGCCTCAGAGGCTGCTACATATTCGGCTTCCATGGTAGAGTCCGAAATGCATTTCTGCTTAACACTCTTCCATGAAACTGCTCCATCTCCCAATTTGAACACATAGCCTGATGTAGACTTTCGCTTGTCCTTATCAAATTGAAAATCCGAATCTGTGTAACCAATAGGAATCAACTTTGACGCTTTGTAACTCAGAACATAATTCCTAGTCCTTCGCAGGTACTTAAGTATGTTCTTTACAGCAGTCCAGTGACCCTGTCCAGGGTTACTCTGATATCTAGCTACCATGCCTACGACATAGAAGATATCAGGTCTCGTACACAACATAACATACATTAGACTTCCAACTGCCGAAGCACATGTAATTTATCTCCTTTTGTGTCTTGGGACACATGTCTTTAGATAGATGAATTCCATGACAGAAAGGTTGAGAACCTCTCTTGGAACTCTGCATGTTGAAACGAGCTAGAATCGTATCAATATATGAAGCATGGGACAAGCTCAATGTTCTTTTCTGGTGATCCCGAATAACCTTGATCCCAAGAACATGCCCAACTTGTCCTAAGTCATTCATATCGAATTGCTCGGACAACCATCCCTTTATGTCCGATAACATCTTCACATTGTTGCCAATTAGAAGAATGTCGTCTACATAAAGCACGAGAAACGCCACACTGTTTTCGTCGCTTTTCCGGTATACACACGACTTGTTCATGCTTTGAATGAATCCATAAGACTGGATAACCTCATCAAACCGCATGTTCCAAGATCTAGAAGCTTGCTTCAATCCATTAATGGATCGGTTTAGCTTACACACTAGATGCTGTTCTCTTGGTGACATTTATGAGCTTTCGAAGTTCATATAGATATGTCATTGGAGGAGAATTCTTGTAATTCCTTTTACAAGAAACATTGATTAAGTCTATCAAACAATGCCTAATTTGTCTTTCTGAAACTGACTTCAAGTCGACTCATTCTCACCCCGGGGAGTGGAATGGAGCCAAAGCCACTTGGTCATGTGGATGACACAAATTAGAGACCTTCGTACCATTTCTTGAAATGGATCGATTGTCTGCTCGGCTCCCTCATCTAATGAGAGATAGGGTTGTTTGCATGGTGAATCACTGGTTAGAAACTTCGAGTTTCACTTATGATTCTTCGCGTCTTGATTTACAAAAATCGAATGGATCTTGTAATTGGGAGTCAATTATAAAAGTCTCTTGGTGTAGTAAACGTCCACACAACGTGGCTTGCTATACTAACGGATTTTGGATTAATTGATGTAGACAGTTATAAGGAATTGTGAAGAGTTGTGAAGTTATCGTAAACGTCCACACAACGTGGCTTGCGGTGATGTAGCAATTCCAAACGATTTACTTTAGTACTGAGTAATGGTTTACACTTAGATACGCATTATAGTATTCCTCCCCACGAGGTTACGCTATAAGTTATGTATGACCAAAGAAAATCTAATTGCTAAATCATTTGGGTGGGTAAACGTCCACACAACGTGGCTTGCCCTACCTGATGGGATTTTAGATGTAATTAGTAATTTAATGATATTATTTGAGGGAGATAATATCGGATATTAAATTGATTGTTTGTTTAAATGTGCTTATAGGTTTAGAGAATAGCTATGAATCCACTTTCTGTGATACTCAAGGAGAATAAACTCACTGGCCCCAATTATATTGATTGGAGGAGAAATTTGGACATTGTCCTGACTTCTGAAGAGTACAAATTTTTACTCTATGATGTGTGCCCTGCTGAGCCCACGGATGCCTCAACTAATGAGGAAAAGGAAGCATATCGGAAGTGGAAAAAGGCTGATGAAATGGCTAGGTGTTATATTTTGGCTTCTATGTCAAATGTACTCCAAACCCAACATGAGTCGATGGACACTGCCGAGGATATGTTGTACAACCTCAAGGATATGTTTGGGCATCAAGATCGTGCGGCAAGGCAAAAAGCCGTGAGAGTCCTAATGACAACTACTAAGTCTGAAGGAACGCCCGTTGGGGAGCACGTTCTTAAGATGATGAGTTTGTTGAATGAACTTGAGATCCTAGGAGCTCAAATTGATGGTGAGACGCAAGTCGACATCATACTCCAGTCTCTGACCCCTAGTTTTGAGCAGTTTCGCATGAGTTATAATATGGGTAAACTATCTTATACTCTTGCGCAACTCCTGACTGAACTGAAGGCGGCAGAGGGGATCTACAAGAAGGGCAAGTCTCAAGCGCTTGTAGCTACCAAGTCCAAAGGCTTGAAGCCTGTTGGAGGTAAGGGCAAGAAAAGGAAGCAAGCCTGGAAACCCAGTGGTGCCAAGAGGAATGGACCACGAGTGGGGGCTGCCAAGCCAAGAGGCAAGTGCTTCCGATGCAATAAGTCTGGACACTGGAAGTCTGAATGTCCTCTCAAAGGTACGAATTTTCCTTAGTCGTAAAAACATAGTCAGCGGTATTATCTACCAGAATTCTGGTGTGTAGATATGGAACCACTGACGGTATGTGCATTTTAAATGCAGGGGTTCCAGAAAACCCGGCGACTTAGAGAAGAAGAATTCGAGTCTACATGGGCAAAGTTGTAGAGGAGGCAGCTGTTGCAGTGGAAGACATTTATCTGCTTTTAAGTAGTTATAGGATTTCATTTCGAGTTTATTGCTTTATGTACCCCTTTAATTTTAGAAAGAACTTCTGTTCTGGATTTCTATTATTTATGAATGGATATTTTATTTCTTTAATCATTTGATGATTTTGATAAGAAATAATGGTATTATCTATTCTGGTACATTAGATAGCAATAATATGAATGATAAATCCTTAGTCTACCACGATGCAACAAACCGTTCTATAACTTGTTTTACTTATTAGATATATTTCTTGTTAAATCATTATACTTGTGAATTCTTAAACTTAGTAGTATTTATTCAAATAAGATTCAAAAGGTCGAAATTGATTTGATCAATTATAGTTGAAGGAATGGACCTTCCGACCTAAGAATTGAATTGTGAAGATAATACAACTAAGCATGCCTTTCGGTAAAGGGTAGAATTCGGACAAGTATTGAGAATGATTAAATACTGATTTATGCAGACATATGTGTAATTAGAAAGGTATGAGTGATTCTTTTAAGAATACTCAAAGATGGATTAGAATACTTGATGTGCCATAAAAGCGAAGTGTTTTAGTCACAAAGCAATTATGGGGAACCTTCGAAGTATATCCATTAGAAGCCTGCGACTTGATCGCGGAGGCTACCACCTATCTAAATAACACATAGCATAATCAACGAATGGGATTGAATCCCAAATGACTACACCATACACTCACGTGTAGAAATGGTGTGTCGAAAAATAAGAAATGAGATTCTAATAGTAAAAGAACAAGTTGCTCGGAACTACCTATGTTCTATGGATATTCCTGGAAACAACGGCACATTCAATGTGGTTGTAGGATATCCTAGGTGAACAAAATATTCTGTGTTCTATAGTACCTTGAACCAGAAGGACGTTAGCTCTAACGCCCGGTTCTTAGAGAAAGACTATTAGATGAACAACAAAGCCCTAACTGACGTAATACCTTGGAATGAGAAAAAGGACAAAGACTTAGAACCAGACAAACCGAGTAGAAGTACACCACTAACTGCACCTACTGTTATTACTGTTTATACACCGGGATGCCATTGCAGTGGGAGGTTGTAACGACCAGAGGTATTCATAAGACTAGAAGAGTTTCGAACTCTGGATCTAGTAAAGATGAAATCGACCCCTAGCTCTGCATAAGGAAAGTACTAGATCTAAATGTGCCTGCTTAGAAAGCAATAAAGGTTTATTGTTAAGAGGCAAGATCATTTAGAGTACAAGTCAATCCAATTTTGGATTTGAACAAGGCTATAAATCGTGGAACTTGCGAATTGATGAGATAGTTCATAAAATATGGATTCATCAAAAGGCATACACGAAAGGTGTATTGGAGACGTAATGGAAACAAGGTCGTGTTTCTCGGAATTTTATGTAGATAGCATTTTATCATTGGCAACAATGTAAAGATGTCGTCAGACATAAAATGATGGTTGCCTAAATGAATCGGGATATAAGATTGAGTAGAAGTTTGTACATGTTCTTGAGATCTTGCGATCTAAGGATAAGAACATTGTACTTCTCCTAGATATCTTATACGATTATGGTTTGTTTTAAACATGCATAATTCTGAGAAAGGTTATTGTCTTTCGGACACAGAATATATGTCTATCTAAAGATATGTGTTTCGAACACATGAAGGAGATAGATACAGACAAAGCAGTTTCCTACACTTCGAGTGTGGAAAGCTTTATAAATGCAATGTTGTAAAACGAGAACCTGATATCAACTATGCGGTTTGCGTAGTGGGAGGATATCAAAGTAATATGGATAAGAGATATTCGAATGCTGTAAAAGTACTTGAAAGTACTAGATTACTAAGCAAGACGAAATCTACTTGGATTACATATTCTCAGATCTCAAATCTGAGAAGGACCAGTGTAAGTCGATATCAGGCTATGTGTTCACTTTTGGAAAGAGGTGGAACCTTGAAATGAAAGAGTGATAAGCAGGATGCTTCTCGGACTCTCTCATAACCGAATAGCAGCCTCAGAGGCAGCGGAATTTTTTGTTAGATTCCGGGATAACCTCTGGACTTGGATATGACTCTTAGTTTACCAAAGGCTATTGTATAGCGGTACATGGTAAACTGGAAAAAGTCATAAGTCAAAAGGTGATGATAACACATAGAGCAAGTACCACCTGATACGAGTCATCGTCGAGGGAGACGACGCTGTAGTCACCAAGATAACTTCAGATCGGCAACCTAGATTGCTCATTCACATGGTACTTCTTGGAAATACAACTTAAGCACGTGATGAGTATGGGAGTCGGGAGTTTGGAGGAAATGACTAGACCTTAGTACAAGTGGGAGATTGTTGGAGTTGTGTACTTAATGTCTAGATTTAAGTAACGGTAACTGTTGGAATTTGACATCCCGGGCTATTAAAAAATATGCGGAAACCAATAACCCGATCAAACCCTTCGCCGGAGATCACACGAACGCCGACGAACGCGCCGGAGTCCAGCCGAGGAAACCATGCACCCGAAGGCGCACGGCTGCCCCCGACCGAACCCCCGCGTCGCGGGGTTCATGCGATCGCACGATCGCGGCGTCGCGATCGATGGGAGGAGCTGCTCCCAGCAGCCCCCGCGGCGAGTCCGACGACTCGCCGCCGCCTGGAGGTCGGTCCGACCAACGGACAGCCGCGGGGCCCAGCCCTCGCGGCTTGCGATCGATCGCGTTGATCGATCGCATCCCCGGCTCCCAGCCGGGGTTCGACCCTCACGCCCTCACGCCCAAACCCTAGTCGGGTCGATCCCACGCGGTCCGGTGGCTTCGCCACCACCGCGTGATCGTCCGTCTATTCCGGGTTCGACTTTCGGATCTTGCGTTCTACGGTATTTCACGATAAATCGAATCAATTAAATATCGAGGGAGTTTAGATATTATACCTTCGATTCGTTGTTCGGAGAAACGAAATCAAACACCTTTGAATCTTCCCACGTATTCCTTGCACTCCGTTCGAACGTCGGGTGGGCGACGATCTATCGAACTCCTATGGATCTCCTTCAACTCTCTAGAACTATCAAATAATGATATTCTTGTCTTGTTCTTTATGAAGGCCATGTAGTGCTTTTATAGGCTACGTAGGGGATCTAAAGGAGGTGGAATATTGGGCTTATAATATTGAAGATTAAATTGAGCCCAATGCTCAAGTCCATTAATCCTTATCAATATTAATTTTATTTATTTTCCACTATATAAATAAAATTGCACTCCCAATATTTACCCATATTATATCGAATAATATTTCTCCGGTTAGTATTATTTATTCCGTGTATTTAAGATTTAAATATCCATGAATAAAATTTATTTATTGCTTAATAAATTTATTCATCTCTTATATCCGAGAATAGTACCACTCAACCTTATTTACCCATATTATATCGAATAATATTTCTCCGGTTAGTATTATTTATTCCGTGTATTTAAGATTTAAATATCCATGAATAAAATTTATTTATTGCTTAATAAATTTATTCATCTCTTATATCCGAGAATAGTACCACTCAACCTTATTTATTATGCGGGAACAAATCCACTCGCGAGGTTTACATAATAAATCCTTATGAGCTCATCTCGGGGATATTATCAACCCTTCCGGGATACACTGTCCCTTCAAGAATTCACGGCATGCCATATATAAAATATAGTGACCCAACTTAACCGGTAATTAACCCAATAATTAAATCGGTTAATTCCTTTGGAAAATCAAAGTCACTTATATTAAATATACACACCCGCAATTGTTTCAGGGATTAAGAATAAAATACCCCGAGACTTAAATCAATTATCACAGAGCAATCCTAATTGATAAGTCTCAAGCGATCCGCTCAATACACCAAGTGTACAAGTGTGATAAAATAATTAAGATGAATTATTTTTCTCTCTCACACAACGACTATACCGATGGATTGGTCCGTGTCCATCTAGGTCGTGAGCATCTGTTCGATTAAATACGAGTAACCGATAGTATGATCTTCTGTGCGCCCATGCGCACCATACTAACTACAACGTATAAAATCCAGGACTATAATTTGCATATATTTAATTAACAATAATTAAAAGCAAATGAATGTTCGTTATTAATAGGTAAATGAAAGTGTACAAGGAGTTCATAATACTCAAATCTAGACATTAAGTATACTACTCCATCAATCTCCCACTTAAATTAAGGTCTAGTCTTATCTTCCAAACTTCTGACTCCCAAACCCTCCAAGTGCTTGAAATATACTTCCTTAGGAAGTATCTTGGTGAAAGGGTCCGCTAGGTTGTCTTCCGAAGCTATCTTGGTGACTACTGCATCGCCCCTCTTGACGATGTCTCGAATCAGGTGGTACTTGCGCTTTATGTGTTTCGTAGCACTATGGGACCGTGGTTCCTTACTGTTTGCCACTCCACTGCTATTGTCACAATAAATTGTCATAGCCTTGGGCAAACTCGGAATCACATCTAAGTCCTGGAGGAAATTAAGGAACCAAACTGACTCTTTCGCTGCCTCTGAGGCTGCAACATATTCAGCTTCCATGGTAGAGTCTGAAATGCACTTTTGCTTAACACTCTTCCATGATACGGCTCCACCTCCCATAGTGTACACATAGCCTGATGTCGACTTACGCCGGTCCTTATCAGCTTGGAAATCCGAATCTGTATAACCCAAAGGAATCAGATTGTCTGCCCCGTAAATTAGAACATAATCCTTAGTATTTCGCAAATACTTGAAAATGCTCTTTACGGCAGTCCAATGAGCCTTTCCATGGTTACTCTGATATCTTGCTACTATGCCAACCGCATAACAGATATCAGGCCTCGTGCATAACATTGCATACATTAAGCTTCCCACAGCCGAAGCGTAGGGAACCGCTTTCATTTCATCTTTCTCCTTCTGTGTCTGAGGACACATCTCCTTAGAAAGATAAGTTACTTTACTGAAGGGCAGTTCACCCTTCTTGGAATCTTGCATGTTAAAACGAGCCAGAATCGTGTCTATGTAAGATTGCTGGGAAAGATACAATGTTCTATTCCGGCGATCCCTTATAACCTTGATCCCTAGAACATGTCCCACTTCTCCCAAATCTTTCATATCGAATTTTCTAGACAACCATCCCTTTATGTCTGATAACATTTTCACACTGTTGCCAATGAGAAGAATGTCATCTACATAAAGCACGAGGAACACCACCTTCTTTCCATCACGTTTCCAATACACACACGATTCGTCCATGCTTTGATTGAATCCAAAAGATTGGACTACTTCATCAAACCGCAGCTTCCACGATCTCGAGGCTTGTTTCAATCCATAAATGGATCGATTAAGCTTGCACACTAGATGATCTCGCCCCTTAGCAATGAATCCTTCTGGCTGTTTCATATAAATCGTCTCGTCAAGACTTCCATTTAGAAAAGCTGTCTTGACATCCATTTGCCACACCTCATAATCCATATGAGCTGCTATGGATAAGAGAATCCAGATCGACTTTATCTTGGCTACCGGCGAGAAGGTCTCCTCATAATCGATTCCCTCTTTCTGAGTATATCCTTTCGCAACAATCCGAGCTTTAAAGGTTTCAACCTTTCCGTCAGATCCTCTCTTTCTCTTGTAGACCCATTTACACCCAATTGGCTTTACGCCGCTTGGTGGTTCTACAAGATCCCAGACTTTATTAGAATCCATAGATTCTATTTCGGATTTCATCGCTTTCTTCCAAGAAGGCGCATCTATATCTTGTACCGCCTCATCATAGGTCCAGGGATCGATTTCATGAACTCCAGGTCCAGAGTCCGAAGACTCACCCAGTCCAATCCATCTATCTGGTTGTTTAACAACCCTCCCACTACGACGACGTTCCGGTGTATTAACAGTGACAGTATTAGGTGCAGGTTCTAGTGGTGTATCTACACTCGGTTCGGCTGTATCTAAGTCTTCCTTGTTACCTCTCAACTCATCAAGTATTATGTCACTCTTGGGCTTGTGGTCCATGACATAGTCTTCTTCTAAGAACCGAGCGTTAGTACTTATAACGATCTTCTGGTCCGTAGGACTATAGAACATGCCACCTTTAGTTCCTTTCGGGTATCCTACAAACAGCCGTAATTCTGATCTAGGTTCTAACTTATCGGCACCTTGTCGCAACACATGTGCTGGACAACCCCAGATCCGAATGTGTCTCAAGTTAGGCTTGCGCCCACTCCACAATTCCATGGGTGTTGTTGGTACCGTTTTGGTTGGAACCCTATTCAAGATATACGCCGCTGTTTCCAAGGCATGTCCCCAGAAAATAATAGGTAAGTCCGAGTAACTCATCATTGATCGCACCATTTCCATAAGAGTCCTATTCCTTCTTTCTGACACACCATTCTGCTGGGGAGTATATGGTGAAGTCAGTTGAGATTCAATCCCATTCTCTGCCAAGTATGCCTTGAATTCTCCAGACAGGTACTCGCCTCCGCGATCAGATCGCAGGCATTTTATGGATTTACCACGAAGGTTCTCCACAAGAGCCTTGAATTCTTTGAACTTGCCAAAGGATTCGCTCTTGCGGCTCATCAGGTATACATATCCATATCATGAGTAATCATCAGTAAAGGTGATGAAATACTCGTACCCTCCCCTTGCCTGAGTAGACATAGGTCCGCATACATCAGAGTGAATCAAATCCAATACTTGTTCAGCTCTTCGTCCTTTACTAGAAAAAGGACGCTTGGTCATTTTACCCTCTAAACAGGATTCGCAGGTTGGAAGGTCCACTCCTTCAACATCGCTGATTAGACCATCAGCTTTCAACCTTTGAAGCCTATTTGAGTTTATATGACCTAGCCTTAGATGCCACAAGTATAATTGATTCATCCTAGAAGGTTCCTTTCTCTTATTGGTGTTCGTAGATGTGTTATTACTCTCGGTTAGTTGCATCGTGTTAGACTCAGGATTTAGCACATACAAATCGTCCACCAATGTACCAGAACAGATAATGTCACTATTTCTTCTTATGATCACTGAGTGATCAAAAGAAACAGAATATCCATTCATAATAAGTTTAGAAACCGAAATTAAATTCTTTCTAAAGTTGGGTACATAAAGATAATTTTGTAAAACTAAAACCCTATCACTACTAAAGCATAAGTGAACGTCTCCCACTGCAACATCCGCCACCCTCGCGGCATTGCCCATGTAGACCACGATTTCTCCCTCTCTAGGTCTCCGGGTTTCCTGGAACCCCTGCAATGAATTGCAGACATGATCAGTGGCCCCCGTATCTACACACCAGGTGCTGGTAGATAACACCACTGATAATGTTTCAGTGACTAAGGAAAATTTCGTACCTTTGATGAGAGGACAATCAGACTTCCAGTGCCCAGACTGCTTGCATTGAAAGCATCTGCCCAACGGCTTGCCTTTCCCAATCCGTGGTTTTAAACCACTGGGTCTCTTTGCACGCTTTTCTTTTAGCCTAGCCACAAGAGCTCGTGTTTCTCTTAACTTACGCACAAAAATCGCCTTTGCCGAGCCTTTTTTAAGGGACTCATGTTGGAGTTGTGTACTTAATGTCTAGATTTAAGTAACCGTAAACTCCCGGTCATAGCATTTAATCTATTAAATTAATAAACAATTGTTTGCTTTTAATTATTATTAATTAAATATATGCAAATCATAGTCCTAGATTTTATACGTTGTAGTGAGTATGGTGTTGCATGGGCACACAGAAGATCATACTATCGGTTACTCGTATTTAATCAAACAGTGGCTCACGACCTAGATGGACCCGGACCAATCCATCGGTATAGTCGTTGTGTGAGAGAGAAAATAATTTATCTTAATTATTTTATCACACTTGTACACTTGGTGTATTGAGCGGATCGTTGAGATTCATCGATTAGGATTGCCGGCGATAATCGATTCGAGTCTCAGTGTATTTTATTCTTAATCCCCGATATTATTGCGGGTGTGTATATTTAATATAAGTGACTTTGATTTACCAAAGGAATTAACCAATTTAATTATTGGGTTAATTACCGGTTAAGTTGGGTCACTATATTTCATATATGGCATGCCGTGAATAATTGACCGGACAGTGTATCCCGGAAGGGTTGATAATATCCCCGAGATGAGTTCATAAGGAATTATTGTGTAAACCTCATGAGTGGATTCGTTCCGCACAATAATTAAGGTTGAATGGTACTAGTCTCGGATTAAAGAGATGAATAAATTAATTAGCAATAAATTAATTTTATTCATGGATATTTAAATCTTAAATACACGGAATAAATAATACTACCGGAGAAATATTATTTGATATAATATGGTTTAATATTGGGAGTGCAATTAATTTATATAGTGGAAAATAAATTAATTAATATTGATAAGGATTAATGGACTTGAGCATTGGGCTCAATTTAATCTTCAATATTGGAAGCCCAATATTCCACCTCCTTTAGATCCCCTACGTAGCCTATAAAAGCACTACATGGCCTTCATAAATCATAAGACAAGATTATCATACTTGATATTCTAGAGAGTTGAAGGAGATCCATAGGAGTTCGATAGATCGTCGCCCACCTGACGTTCGAACGAAGTGCAAGGAATACGTGGGAAGATCCAAAAGGTCTTCAACTTGATTTCGTTTCTCTGCATAACGAATCAAAGGTATGATCATAAACTCCTTCGTGTGAATTTATGTGAATTAAATTGTGATACATGCATGAACACACGATCCGGGAAACGACGAGACCGGGGACGGGGATAGACCGGGCGGTGGTGGTTGTGGACCACCGGACCGCCGACGGTCTAGAGATCCCCGCCCGGATCGAGGCGAAGAGCCCTCGGCTCCAGCCGAGGGGGTTCGATCGCGGGTGAGCTGCGGGGTTACCCGCAGCGGGCTCGCATGAGCTGCGGGGCTACCCGCAGCGGTCGTGCGAGGGGATCACCCCTCGCTGGGCAGCGAGTCAGCGACTCGCTGCGGGGCTGCTACGAGCAGCCCCGGGGATGCCTCGTGCATCCCCAGCGATTGCTACGGGAGCAATCGCGAGCCCTCGTGGGGGCTCGGCTGGGTGCCGCGGGTTCACCCGTGGCGGTGCTCGGTCGGTCCTCGGGTCACGTGGGGTTCGCGGTTCGGTCTCCGGCGATCGAGGATTTCGGTCGGGTCATTATTTTCCGCAAATTTTAATGGCCCGGGATATCGATTTCCAACAATTGGTATCAGAGCGTTTGGTTTCGTGTTCATGTATGTGTTCAATTGTGTTCTACCTTGCAGGGATTCCGACTATCATGGTTTAAATTAATTGTTAATTATTCGTTTAATTAATTGCTATTTAATTTTGCCATGATTATTCGTTATTAAACTCTCGGACATGTCGAGATTCGTTTTGTGTGGATGAATGCTTGTAATAGTAAAAATTCGGGGGTTGACCGAATTTAGATTTATTATTATTGTTCTATGTTTTCCGGAAAGTGTATAGGGTTGATTTCATGTATAGAATCGATACCGGAATTGTAAATTTATTTCTTGTAATTTATTTACGTTGGATCGATGCCGAGACGACCGCCGGAGAACTCGTGTGACGAAGAAGACGAAGAGGACGAAAAACCGGGGGGGTCGATCAACCCCATGATCGATCCCCATGAGGATCGATCGACCCCACGCAAAGGGGCTGCCCGCTAGGGTTTCCGGCCACGCCGGCCACCGGTGGTGGTGGCGCGTGGCTAGGGGGCGGCGGCGGTGGTGCCCGACGATGGTGGTGGTCGACGGTGGGGGTGGTGTGGGGATCCCCAACCCATGCTACTCCTACCTAGATTCTACTTACCTAATTGATTCGGTTTTTCCTAATTGAGTTTTCCTATTTTTGGGAATTCTCATGGATTAGGAAAAGAATTAATTGGAATTAATTTTATTCCTTATTCTATTATGGAAGTCTTCTAGAGTATTCCGAGTTCTACTTGGAATAGGATCCTAGAGATTTAATAGAATTGGAAAGGAATAAAAGTTAATTTAGGATTGATTTATTTCCTAATTGATTATTCCTATTTTATGGTGTTGGAGTTGTGTACTTAATGTCTAGATTTAAGTAACGGTAAATTCCCGGTCATAGCATTTAATCTATTAAATTAATAAACAATTATTTGCATTTAATTATTATTAATTAATTATGCAAAATTATAGTCCTGGATTTTATACGTTGTAGTTAGTATGGTGTTGCATGGGCGCACAAAAGATCATACTATCGGTTACTCGTATTTAATCGAACAGTTGCTCACGACCTAGATGGACACAGACCAATCCATCGGTATAGTCGTTGTGTGAGAGAGAAAATAATTTATCTTAATTATTTTATCACACTTGTACACTTGGTGTATTGGGCGGATCGCTTGAGATTTATCGATTAGGATTGCCTTGAGATAATCGATTCAAGTCTCAGAGTATTTTATTCTTAATCCCCGATACTATTGCGGGTGTGTATATTTAATATATGTGACTTTGATTTTCCAAAGGAATTAACCGATTTAATTATTGGGTTAATTACCGGTTAAGTTGGGTCACTATATTTTATATATGACATGCCGTGAATACTTGAAGGGAAAGTGTATCCCGGAAGGGTTGATAATATCCCCGAGATGAGTTCATAAGGAATTATTGTGTAAACCTCATGAGTGGATTTGTTCCGCACAATAATTAAGGATGAATGGTACTAGTCTCGGATTCAAGAGATGAATAAATTAATAAGCAATAAATTAATTTTATTCATGGATATTTAAATCTTAAATACACGGAATAAATAATACTACCGGAGAAATATTATTTGATATAATATGGTTTAATATTGGGAGTGCAATTAATTTATATAGTGGAAAATAAATTAATTAATATTAATGGGAGATTAATAGATTTGGGCTTGGGCTCAATTTAATCTTAATATTGGAAGCCCAATATTCCACCTCCTTTAGATCCCCTACGTAGCCTATAAAAGCACTACATGGTCTTCACTTTCTCATAACATTAAGACAAGATTATCATACTTGATATTCTAGAGAGTTGAAGAGGATCCATAAGCTTGGAGGATCGTCTCCCACCCGACGTTCAAGCTAGTGCAAGGAATACGTGGGAAGATCGTAAGGTCATCAACTTAAATTCGTTTCTCCGCACAACGAATTAAAAGGTAAAATCATATACTCCTTTCTATGATTTTATGTGAATTGATTGTGATACATACATGAACGCACGATCCGGGAAAACGTCGAGACCGGGATACGGGGATTCGAGATCCCCGTCGGGATCGAGAGGGGCGGCCGAACCCTAGGGTTCGGACCGCCGGGAGGCGCGGCTACGGGAACCCTCGGCTGGAGCCGAGGGGTGCGATCGATCCTCGGATCGATCGCGGGTCAGCTGCGGGGCGACTCGCAGCGACCCCGTGCAAGCTACGGGTTCGCCCGTAGCGGCTCGCACGGGGTGATCCCGTGCGCTAGGGCAGCGGGTCCGTGTACCCGCTGCGGGGCTGCTCGCAGCAGCCCGGGGATCGCTACGAGCGATCCCAGCGATCATCGCGAGATGATCGCGAGCCCCGTGCGGGGGCTCGGCTGGGCACCACGGGCGGAACCGTGGTGGTGCTCGGTTGAGCTCCGGCTCGTACGGTGGTTCGTGGTCGGATCTCCGGCGATCGAGGATTTCGGTCGGGTTATTATTTTCCGCAAATTTTAATGGCCCGGGACATCGAATTCCAGCAACTGGTATCAGAGCGTTTGGTTTCGTGTTCATGTATGTGTTCAATTGTGTTCTACCTTGCAGGGATTCCGACTATCATGGTTAATTAATTGATTAATTGTTTAATTAATTTGTTATTTAATTTTACCATGATTATTAAACTCTCGGACATGTCGAGATTCGTTTTGTGTGGATGAATGCTTGTAATAGTAAAAATTCGGGGGTTGACCGAATTTAGATTTATTATTATTGTTCTATGTTTTCCGGAAAGTGTATAGGGTCGATTTCATGTATAGAATCGATACCGGAATTGTAAATTTTTTTTGTAATTTATTTACGTTGGATCGATGCCGTGACGACCGCCGGAGAACTCGTGTGACGAAGGAGATGAAGAGAGGGAGAAAGGACCGAAGGGGTCGATCACCCCATGATCGACCCCATGATCGATCAAAGGGGAGAGGGGCGTCGCCCCCTTCGGCCGTGGGTTGTCGCCGCCAACGGCGGTGGCTGGCCGGCTGAAGAGGCGGCGGCGGGTGCTCCCTCCCGGTGGTCGATCGTTGGTGGTGGTGGTGGTGCGGGGATCCCCAACCCGTGCTACTCCTACTCCTACCTAGATTCACTTTCCTAATTGATTCAAGTTTTCCTATTTTGAGTATTCCTATGTTTGGGAACTCTCATGGAGATAGGAAAAGAATTAATTAATTTTATTTATTTCCTTATTCTATTATGGAAGTCTTCTAGAATATTCCAAGTTCTACTTGGAATAGGAATCTAGAGATTTAATAGAATTAGATAGGAAGATAATTAATAAATTAATTTATTTCTATTTGATTATTCCTATTTTATGGGAATTTTCATGGACATGGAAATTAATTAATCTTGGAAAGTAGAAGAGTCCTAATTTATTTTATTTCCTTATTCTATTATAGAAGTCTTCTAGAATATTCCAAGTTTCACTTGGATAGATTATTCTAGAGATTTAATAGAATTAGATGGGAAAATAAATAAATAAAAAAAAATAAAAAAAAAATATTAATAATATTTAATTTTATTTTCAATTTATTCGATTGACTTAATTTTCGAATTAAGTATCTTTTGGATTTATTAAAAATAAATAGATTTAAATATTGAGATTAATATTCTCGTCACATGGAGCATTCAAGAACGAAGACTGAAGACTAGAAGACGCATACGGAGATGGAATAAAGCCATGATAGTCGGAAAATAATTTTCTAGCATTATTTTGACTATGTGATATGTGCTTTATTACTTGTATGCATGCTTATGTGTTTAATTATGCATTAGATAGCGTATCCCTTTGTTATAAAAAGCTAAGTGGGAGCGGGGATGGAAACATTCCCATGGTCTCCATTACTGTTCTCTTGGTGACATTTATGAGCTTTCGAAGTTCATATAGATATGTCATTGGAGGAGAATTCTTGTAATTCCTTTTACAAGAAACATTGATTAAGTTTATCAAACAATGCCTAATTTGTCTTTCTGAAACTGACTTCAAGTCGACTCATTCTCACCCCGGGGAGTGGAATGGAGCCAAAGCCACTTGGTCATGTGGATGACACAAATTAGAGACATTCGTACCATTCTTTTAAAGATGGATCGTTTGTCTGCTCGGCTCCCTCATCTAATGAGAGATAGGGTTGTTCGCATGGTGAATCACTGGTTAGAAACTTCGAGTTTCACTTATGATTCTCCGCGTCTTGATTTACAGAAATCGAATGCTTCAAGTAATTGGGAGTCAACTATAAAAGTCTTTTGGTGTAGTAAACGTCCACACTAACGTGGCTTGCTATGCTGAATGGGATTTTTGGAAATAGTTGATGTAGACAGTTATAGGGAATTGTGAAGGATTGTGAGTTATCGTAAACGTCCACACTAACGTGGCTTGCGGTGACGTAGCGATTCCAAATGATTCACCTTAGTACTGAGTAATGGTTTACACTTTGGTACGCTTTATAGTATTCTTCCCAACGAAGTAACGCTATAATGATGTACGACCAAAGCAAATCTAATTGCTAAATCATTTGGGTGGGTAAACGTCCACACGAACGTGGCTTGCCTTACCTGATGGGATTTTAGATGTAATTAGTAATTTAATGATATTATTTGAGGGAGATAATATCGGATATTAAATTGATTGTTTGTTTAAATGTGCTTATAGGTTTAGAGAATAGCTATGAACCCACTTTCTGTGATACTCAAGGAGCATAAGCTCACTGGTCCCAATTATATTGATTGGAAGAGAAATTTAGACATTGTTCTGACTTCTGAGGAGTACAAGTATGTACTTCATGAAGTGTGCCCTGCCGAGCCCACGGCTGCCTCAACTGATGAGGAAAAACTAGCATATCGAAAGTGGAAAAAGGCTGATGAAATGGCTAGGTGTTATATTTTGGCTTCCATGTCAAATGTACTCCAAACCCAACATCAGCCGATGGACACTGCCTATGATATGATGTTTAACCTCAAGGAGATGTTTGGGGAGCAAGATCGTGCGGCTAGGCAAGAAGCCATGAGAGTCCTCATGTCGACTACTCAGTCTGAAGGAACGCCCGTTGGGGAGCACGTTCTTAAGATGATGAGTTTGTTGAATGAACTTGAGGTCCTAGGAGCTTCTATTGATGCTGAGACGCAAGTCGACATCATACTCCAGTCTCTGACCCCTAGTTTTGAGCAGTTTCGTATGAGCTATAATATGGGTAAACTGTCTTATACTCTTGCGCAACTCCTGACTGAACTAAAGGCGGCAGAGGGGATCTACAAGAAGGGCAAGTCTCAAGCGCTTGTAGCTACCAAGTCCAAGGGCTCGAAGCCTGTTGGAGGTAGGGGCAAGAAAAGGAAGCAAGCCTGGAAACCCAGTGGTGCCAAGAGGAATGGACCACGAGTGGGGGCTGCAAAGCCAAGAGGCAAGTGCTTCCGATGCAATAAGACTAGACACTGGAAGTCTGAATGTCCTCTCAAAGGTACGAATTTTTCTTTAGTCGTAAAAACATAGTCAGCGGTATTATCTACCAGAAATCTGGTGTGTAGATATGGAACCACTGACGGTATGTGCATTTTAAATGCAGGGGTTCCAGAAAACCCAGCGACTTAGAGAAGAAGAGTTCGAGTCTACACGGGCGAAAGCTGTAGAGGAGGCAGCTGTTGCAGTGGAAGACATTTATCTGCTTTAGTAGTTAAATAGGATTTCATTTCAAGTTTATTGCATTATGTACCCTTTATTTTAGAAAGAACTTTTGTTCTGGATTTCTATTATTTATGAATGGATATTTTATTTCTTTAATCATGGTGATGATTTTGATAAGAAATAATGGGCATTATCTATTCTGGTACATTAGATAGCAATATGTGAATGATGAATCCTTAGTCTACCACGATGCAACAAACCGTTCTATAACTTGTTTTACTATTTAGATATATTTCTTGCTAGATCATTTTACTTGCGAATTCTTGTACTTAGTAGTATTTATTCAAATAAGATTCAAAAGGTTGAAATTGATTTGATCAATTATAGTTGAAGGAATGGACCTTCCGACCTAAGAATCAAGTTTGGAAGATAATGCAACTAATGATGGAGTTGTATTCTAAATGTCTAGTTTAGTGCAAATACGGAACTCCTTATCTATACCTTAATTTGAGATATGATTCAAGCATGATTGCATTTAATGCAATAGTCCTTGATATATACGTTGTAGACAGTATGGCGTGAGGAGACACGCGGAAGATCATACTGTCGGTTACTCGTATACTATCGAACAGTAGCTCACGACTTAGATGGACAGGGACAATCCATCGGTACGTCGTAGTGTGACTGGTAGATAGCCGGTCTTGACTATCATGTTACACTCGTACACTTGGTGTATTGAGCAGGACCACGGGAGGGCGTTCGATTTATACTAATCGCAGTAATCGAACTAGACCTCAGATATTACGGATATACGAATTCCTAATCCCTATATAATTATAGGTGCGTGTGTCCAATTCTCGGTTCTTTGACTTACTAGTGAGTGAGACTAATTGATTAGTCAATATTCTCGGTAAATTGGGAATCGGAATTGTACACACGACATGCTATAGATTATAGACAGGAAACCGTGTCCCATTTATTGGGTTGATGATGTCCCCGAGATGAGCTCATAAAGTTTATCATGTAAACCCTGCAGGTGGATTCGTTCCAAATGATAATAAGGATGAGTGGTACTAGTCTCGGATAACAAGAAACGAGTTAATTTAATTATTAGTAATTAAAGTTAATTCGTGGACATACGATATCTTAAACACGGGGAAAGTCGTATATGTAATTTGGCGGAATTATTATTGTTGAAATAATATAAATTAATTATTGGGAATTCAATTATTATTTTATAGTGGAATTAATTATAATTAAAATTGTGGAATTTAATTAAAGTTTGCCTTTTAAGACGCCGAGTTAATTAAATTGCAATTTAGCCTAATAATTAATTTCCATAAGGTCCCTGGTGTAGCTCTATAAATACCTCACCCTCTCTTTCTCTAAACCTAAGAAACCCCGCTATTTTATTTTTGCGGAGAAAAATAAATTGTTGCGCAATTATTTTTCTGTAAAAATAAATACATTAGCGCTGTTATTATTTTATGCAAAATTAATTGCTAGTGCAATTATATTTCTGAGAGAATTTAATTGCTAGCGCAATTATAAAATCAAAACCTACACTACGCCGCTATAATTAATTATGCAAAGAAAATAAAAGCTTGCGCAATTAATTTTCCTCTGCTTAATTAATTCAGATTAGCGCAGTAATAATTAATAATTCTGTAGAAATAATTTTGCTTGCGCAAATATATTTCTGAGACAGAGGATATTATTCCTACGGTGGGTTCAAGAGAGAAAGGAGAAGAGGAAGGTTCAGCGGATCGTTGCCCACGCGACAAAGGTATAAGAAATCGAAACCCTTATTCCGCATACGTTTCGTTTTCTATTTCGTTAAAAATACATCGGATCTAAGATCGGGTTCCGGGCGTCGTGGATCATGTTCCTCAACTACTGGGGGTCAAGGACCTCCGGATCAGTAGTCGGAAGAGGAAAATCGACCCGGAAACGCGCTCGGAACAGCAGGTCGCGCTGCTGTTCGCGGACAAACGGCGGTCGCCGGAGGGCAAACGGCGGTCGCCGTTTCGCTGTTTTTCGGGCAGCCAGCTCTGGTTCGCGCGGTTGTCCTTCGGGGCAATGGCTGGGCGTGAATCGGGACACGGGCTGGCACGTGAACGGAGTAACGGACCTGGAGGTCGACTGGGATCGTTCGGATGTTCGAGTGATCGAACGAACGCATCCCGGGTAGTCGATTTCCAACAATTGGTATCAGAGCCAGTTTTGTCGATTCGTTGTATTTTTGCGAGATTTGTTTTGCACGTTCGAACCCGGTTATTATGGCCAACGTTGTGATTGTATGTTGTGCTTTAATTTTTGGTTTTGATTAAACTCTCGGGCTTGTCGAGATTGTTTTTGTTTTGGAAAAACGATGCTTGTTTGTAATAGATAAAAACGACGGGTTGAGTCGTTAGGTTTATTTATTTTTCGTTGTATCCGGGACATGTATAGGGTCGATCACCTTGTATAGGATCGATGCCGGATTTAGTAAGTTTATTCTTGCAATTTTTCTTACTAATTTTGGTGGATCGAGACGAGATCAAAACCCAGAGAAACGAGGATCGAGGAGAGCGAACCGGCAACGGGCAGCCATCGAACACACCCCGTGTTCGCGACGGGCAGCAACGGGGCTGGGGTTCGTTCGACCCCACAGACGACTCAACGAGGCTCGAGACGAGGCTCCAGTGGGAGGAGTTCGTCTCTTGACCCTCGAGCGAGTCGGTGGTGGACCGAGATCGAGACGAGCAACGAGATGAAGTTCCAAGAGACGTGCATTGGAAAATATTTAAGGCCATAATAATTGGGGCCACGTTAATTGCTTTTTATGTGATTTACGTGTTTATTATTATGCTTAAATTATTTATGCATATTATCCCTTATCGTAAAATACTAAGTGGGAGAGGGATTGGAAACAATCCCGCGGTCTCCATTCTCTGTTTTGAATGTGATGTGTATTGACTTACGAGTTGGCTTTAGTGTCATCCTCCCTATCGGATAAAGTCGATACACGGATATCACTAGATCAAAATTCGAATTTAAAATCCACTTATAAAATTGAACAATTATATTTCTCAAAAGCAATGCCTAATCTGTCATTCAAAGACTAATTTCAACTCGACTCATTCTCACCCCGGGGAGTGGAATGGAGCCAAAGCGCTTGGTTATGTCGATGACACAGATTAGAGACTTTCGAGTCATTCAATGACTAGATCGATTGTCTGATTGGCTCCCTCACTTTGTGAGAGATAGGGCTCAATTGCATGATTGATCGCTGGTTAGAAACTTCGAGTTTCACTTACGAGATATCAAGCTTTGATTAATAAAATTGTGAAATTTAATAAATGTAAGAGTCAATTAACAAAGTTGTTTGTTTTAGTAAACGTCCACACTATCGTGGCTTGCTAAATGGAAACGGTACTTTGGGTTAATTGAGATTCTATGACATTTAAATAAGTAGGATTCAATTAATAAAGTTGTTTGTTTAGTAAACGTCCACACTAACGTGGCTTGCTAGATGGAAACGGAACTTTGGGATTAATTGAGGCTCGACAGTTATAGAAAGTCGTGGAGGACCGCATGTCAACGTAAACGTCCACATGAACGTGGCTTGCGGTGGACATGTAGTTCCCGAGCGGTGGACTTAATACTGAGAAATGGTATACACTTAGGTACGCTTTATAGTATCCTCCCCATCGGAGTCACTGCTATGATGATGTACGACCGAAGTGAAATCCAATCATAAAATCATTTGGACTGGTAAACGTCCACAAGAACGTGGCTTGCTATGTCTGATGGGATTTTGGAAATGATTGGTAGTTTAATGATATCACTTGAGGGAAATGATATCGAATTAAACTCATTGTTTGTTTTATATGGTATTATTCCCATTAAAAGTCAACAAACTCACTTAACCTGTTTGTATGGATTAAAGAAGAAACTTGGACATTATCCTAACTGCAGAGGAGTACAAATATGTACTCCAAGTCAATTGACCTGCTGAACCAAATGATGCTTCCACTACTGAGGAAAGGAAGCTCATTGGAAATGGATCAAGGCTATGAGATGACGCGGAGCAACATTATGACTTTCATGTCAAATGTGCTGCGACATCGGGATCATGTCATGACCATTACCTATGATATGATGCTTAACCTCAGGAAGTTTTGGTTATCAGGACAGGACAGCCGGGCAAAGTGAAATGAGGCAACTCATGACGGCCATCATGTCGGAAAGAACGCCCGTAAGGGATCACGTTCTTAGAATGATGGGCTATCTTAATGATATAGAGGTTCTGGGAGAAATTATCAATGGGGTAACCCAGGTTGATTTTGTGCTCCAGTCTCTGCCGAGAAGTTTTGAGCAGTTCCGCCTAAACTAAAATATGAATAAGGGGTCTTATTCATTGACGGAGCTCCTGATTGAACTTCAAGCGGCTGAGAGAATCTTTGAGGGTCCTCAAAGCACTTATGGCTGAGAGATTGACTTTTCCTAGGCTTTCGGGCAGCAAAAGGAAGAAGAAAATACGGAAACCCAGTGGGCCTAATATATATGGACCACGGAATGGGATAAGCAAGCTCAAGGGGCAAGTGCTTCCGTTGTAAGCAGTTTGGATACTGGGAGTTTTAATTGTCCTCTCAAGCAATAAGAAGTTGATTCTTCCTTAGTCACCGAAACATGCTTGGTGGTGTTATCCACCAGTACCTGGTGTGTGGATACAGGAACCACTAATCATGTCTGCACTTAAATGCAGGGGTTCCAGGAAACCCGGAGACTTAGATAGGAAGAAGTAATAACCTACATGGGCAATATTGTTAAGGTAACAGCCGTTGCAGTGGGAGATGTTAAGTGGTTTTAACGGTAGGATTTTAGTTCTAATAAATTGTCTTTATGTGCCGGCATTTAGAAAGAAATTTCATTTCGGATTTCTAAATTGGCTTAGAATAGATATTCTGTTTCTTCTGATAGTTTCAGAGTTGTCGGAGTAGGAAACGGGGATATTATCTATTCTGGTACATTGATAGACAATTTAATACTAAATCTGTGTTCTTCCACGATGCAACAGACCGGAGCTAATAACACATTGTCGAACCCCAATAAGAGTAAAGATCCTTCTAGGATGAATCAAATGTACTTATGGAATCTTAGGCTAGATCATTTTAAACTTGAGTACGATTCAAAGGGTGAAAGCTGATAGACTACTCAGCTAGGTTGAAGGAAAGGACTTTCCAACCTTCGAATCATACTTGGAAGTTTTAATGATCAAGCAACCCTTTACGGTTAAAGGGAAAAGATCCAAGAAAGTACTAGAGTTGATTCGCTCTGATATATGCAGACCTCTTTGAGGAGTAAGGCATGCTTATCAGAAAGTGGGATTAACTCCCGACAGACTACACCATTTATGCCTCGGCAAAATAATGTGTTGTAAAGAAGGAATAGGACTCTTATAGATATGGGAAAGTAGACAATAAGTTATTCGGAGTTACCTAATTCGTTTTTGGGATATGGTTTGGAAACAGCAGCGTTTATCCTGAACTTGATTCCTTTGGAAACTTGTACAGATATTCGGCTGTTTATAGGATACCCTAAGAAAACGAATTGAGATATGTAATATAGTCCAAAGGACCAGATGTTCATTGATTGCATCAATGTTCGGTTCTTAGACATGGACTATATATATGCAAGATCACAAGCCAAGAGTAGAGTAATACTTAATGTGCTTAGAGGGACTGATCAAGACTTAGAACCAGCCTAACTGAGTAGTTCACTACTATAATCTTTAGTCACTAAAGATACACCGAAGCGTTGTCGTAGTGGGAGGGTTGCAAGACAACCCAACAGGTTCATGTTTATAGGTGAGTCTTCGGACTTGTTACCTGGAGAACATGAAGCCGAACCCTGGATCTATGACGAGACGCTGAAAGATCAAGATGCTCAGTCTTGGCAAAAGTCGATCAGGATTCTTTTGTCTTCACATGGAAGATGGAAGTCAAGACAGATTTCCTAAATCGAAGTCTTGACGGGGCCATCTGTGTGGGACAGCCAGAGAGATTCATCGAAAAGAGCCAAGAGCATTCGGTAAGCAAGCTTAATCAATCTTAGGATTGAAGGAAGCTTCAAGATCTTGGACACATGCGGACCTATGAGAAAATCCATTTCATGGATTCATTCAAGGCATGTTTAGGTCCTGAGTGTAATAAAGAAGTGACAGAAAAGATGTGGTGTTTTCTCATTCTTTATGTAGACGACATCCTTCTAAATTGGCAACAATATGAAAGATGTTATCGGACATAAAGGGATGGTTGTCCGAGTAATTCAATGTAAGAGACTTAGGAGAAGTCGGGAATGTTCTTGGGATCAAAGTAATAAATGATCGCCAGAAAAGAACATAGAACTTATCTCGAGCCTCATGCATAAATACAATTCTTACTCGTTGCAGCATACAAAATTCCAAGAAAGGTCTTCACCTTTTAGATATGGAATTCGTCTATCTAAAGTTTTGTGTCCGACACAATAAAGGAGATAGATGAAGAGTAAGCAGTTCCCTGCACCTTAATGGTGGGAAGCTTAATGTATGTAATGCTATGCACGAGATTGATATCTACTATGCCGTGGGCATGGTGGTGAGATATCATAGTAATCCTGGAAAGGATCACTCGACTGATGTAAAGAACATGTTTTAGGCTCCTGCAGAGGACCAGGAATTATGTTCTGAGTTACAAAGCAGTCAAGATGTTTCCTTCGAATTACATAGAATTGGATTTCCAAATCAAACAGGGACAGTTGAAAGTCGAAGTCAGGCTATGTGTTCTCACTGTGAAGTGGAGCAGTCACATGGAAATGTAAAGCAGCGATGCATTACGGACTCTACCATGGAAACTGAAAGGATAACGGCCTCTGAGGCAGTTAAAAGGTCAGTGTGGCTCCAGAACTTCCTAAGGGACTTAGATGTGGTTTCTAGTTCACCCAAAGCTATTTTGAATAGCGGTATTGGCAAACTTGAAATGCCACGAGTCCACAGTGGGAGAGAACACGTAGAGCGCAAGTACCACCTGATTCGAGAGATCGTCTAGTAAGACGATGCAGTTGTCACCTAGATAGCATCGAGAGGATTGCCTGGTAAAACCCGTTCACAGAGGCACTTCCAGCGAAAGCGTTGGGTAGGCGTGATGAGGTTATGGGAATCTGATGTTTGGGAGAGGGCGACTAGACTTTTAGTATAAGTGGGAGATTGATGGAGTTGTATTCTAAATGTCTAGTTTAGTGCAAATACGGAACTCCTTATCTATACCTTAATTCGAGATATGATTCAAGCATGATTGCATTTAATGCAATAGTCCTTGATGTATACGTTGTAGACAGTATGGCGTGAGGAGACACGCGGAAGATCATACTGTCGGTTACTCGTATACTATCGAAGAGTAGCTCACGACTTAGATGGACAGGGACAATCCATCGGTACGTCGTAGTGTGACTGGTAGATAGTCGGTCTTGCCTATCATGTTACACTCGTACACTTGGTGTATTGAGCAGGACCACGGGAGGGCGTTCGATTTATACTAATCGGAGTAATCGAACTAGACCTCAGATATTACGGATATGTGAGTTCTTAATCCCTATATAATTATAGGTGCGTGTGTCCAATGCTCGGTTCTTTGATGTGCCAATGAGTGAGATTAATTGATTAGTCAGTATTCTCGGTAGATTGGGAATCGGTATTGTACACACGGCATGCTATAGATTATAGACAGGAAACCGTGTCCCATTTATTGGGTTGATGATGTCCCCGAGATGAACTCATAAAGTTTATCATGTAAACCCTGCGGGTGGATTCGTTCCACATGATAATAAGGATGAGTGGTACTAGTCTCGGATAATAAGAAATGAATTAATTTAATTATTAGTAATTGAAATTAATTCGTGGACATTCGATATCTTAAACACGGGGAAAGTCGTATATGTAATTTCGGCGGAAATATTATTGGTAAAATAATATAGATTAATTAATTGGGAATTCAATTATAATTTTATAGTGGAATTAATTATAATTAAAATTGGATTTAATTAAAGGTTTTCTTTTAAGGACACCGGTTTAATTAAATTACAATTTAGCCTAATTAATTAATTGTCCTAAGGTCCCTAGTGTGGCCTATATATACCCCTCAATCTCTCTTCTCTTAACCTACGAAACGCCGCTATAATTAATTCTGTGGAGAAATTATTTTGCTAGCGCAATTATTTTCTTCTCTGCTTAATTAATTTAGATTAGCGTGTTTTTATTTCTGTAGAAATTAATTTGCTAGCGCAAATATATTTCTGGAGACAGAATAATTATTTCTTTAGAAATTAATTTGCTAGCGCAAATATATTTCTGGAGACAGAATAATTATTTCTGTAGAAATTAATCTGCTAGCGCAAATATATTTCTGGAGACAGAATAATTAAAACGTGAGAAAGAGGGTTTGAGAGAGAAGAAGAAGAGAAGACTCCGGTGGATCGTTGCCCACACAACGTCCGGCGTCGAGGGCTAGGATACACACTAGAAGATCTCAGGGTGTTCGCCTATTCGGCTTCTCCGAATCACGCTTCAAAGGTATAAGAAATCGAAACCCTATTTCCGCTTTTATTCGATTTCTTTCTCGTTGAAAATACATCGGATGTAAGATCGGGTTCCGGATCTCGTGGATCGTACTCCTCGACTACTGGGGGTTCTAGGACCTCCGGTTCGGTAGTCGGAAGAGGAAAAACGGCCCGGAAACGAGCCCGGAACAGCAGGTCGCGCTGCTGTTAGCGCTGCTGAAGGACAAACGGCGACCGCCGTTTCCTAAACGGCGACCGCCGTTTCGCTGTTTTTCAGGCAGCCCGCTCCGGCTCGCGCGGTTGTCCTTCGGGGCAATGGCTGGGCGTGAATCGGGGCACGGGCTGGGCACGCGAACGGAGTAACGGACCTGGAGGTCGACTGGGATCGTTCGGATGTTCGAGTGATCGAACGAACGCATCCCGGGTAGTCGATTTCCAACAGTACGAATGTCTCTAATTTGTGTCATCCACATGACCAAGTGGCTTTGGCTCCATTCCACTCCCCGGGGTGAGAATGAGTCGACTTGAAGTCAGTTTCAGAAAGACAAATTAGGCATTGTTTGATAAACATAATCAATGTTTCTTGTAAAAAGAATTACAAGAATTCTCCTCCAATGACACATCTATATGAACTTCAAAAGTCCATAAGAGTCACCAAGAGAACAGTAATGGAGACCATGGGAATGTTTCCATCCCCTCTCCCACTTAGCTTTTTATAACAAAGGGATACGCTATCTAATGCATAATTAAACACATAAGCATGCATACAAGCAATAAGGCACATAGCACATAGTCAAAATAATGCTAGAAAAATTATTTTCCCGACTATCATGGCTTTATTCCATCTCCGTATGCGTCTTCTAGTCTTCAGTCTTCGTTCTTGAATGCTACATGTGATGAGAATATTAATCCCAATATTTAAATCTATTTATTTTTAATAAATCCAAAAGATACTTAATTCGAAAATTAAGTCAATCGAATAAATCAAAAATAAAATTAAATATTACTAATATTTTTATTTATTTATTTTCCTATCTAATTCTATTAAATCTCTAGAATAATCTATCCAAGTCAAACTTGGAATATTCTAGAAGACTTCTATAATAGAATAAGGAAATAAAATAAATTAGGACTCTTCTACTTTCCAAGATTAATTAATTTCCATTACTATGAAAATTCCCATAAAATAGGAATAATAAATTAGGAAATAAATCAATCCTAAATTAACTTTTATTCCTTTCCAATTCTATTAAATCTCTAGGATCCTATTCCAAGTAGAACTCGGAATACTCTAGAAGACTTCCATAATAGAATAAGGAATGAAATTAATTCCAATTAATTCTTTTCCTAATCCATGAGAATTCCCAAAAATAGGAAAACTCAATTAGGAAAAACCGAATCAATTAGGTAAGTAGAATCTAGGTAGGAGTAGCATGTGTTGGGGATCCCCACACCACCCCCACCGTCGACCACCACCATCGCCGGGCACCACCGCCGCCGCCCCCTAGCCACGCGCCACCACCACCGGTGGCCGGCGTGTCCGGAAACCCTAGCGGGCAGCCCCTTTGCGTGGGGTCGATCGATCCTCATGGGGATCGATCATGGGGATGATCGACCCCCCCGGTTTTTCGTCCTCTTCGTCTTCTTCGTCACACGAGTTCTCCGGCGGTCGTCTCGGCATCGATCCAACGTAAATAAATTACAAGAAATAAATTTACAATTCCGGTATCGATTCTATACATGAAATCGACCCTATACACTTTCCGGAAAACATAGAACAATAATAATAAATCTAAATTCGGTCAACCCCCGAATTTTTACTATTACAAGCATTCATCCACACAAAACGAATCTCGACATGTCCGAGAGTTTAATAACGAATAATCATGGCAAAATTAAATAGCAATTAATTAAACGAATAATTAACAATTAATTTAAACCATGATAGTCGGAATCCCTGCAAGGTAGAACACAATTGAACACATACATGAACACGAAACCAAACGCTCTGATACCAATTGTTGGAAATCGATATCCCGGGCCATTAAAATTTGCGGAAAATAATGACCCGACCGAAATCCTTGATCGCCGGAGACCGAACCGCGAACCCCACGTGACCCGAGGCCCGACCGAGCACCGCCACGAGCGAACCCGCGGCACCCAGCCGAGCCCCCACGCGGGCTCGCGATTGCTCCCGTAGCAATCGCTGGGGATGCACGAGGCATCCCCGGGGCTGCTCGTAGCAGCCCCGCAGCGAGTCGCTGACTCGCTGCCCAGCGAGGGGTGATCCCCTCGCACGACCGCTGCAGGTAGCCCCGCAGCTCATGCGAGCCCGCTGCGGGTAACCCCACAGCTCACCCGCGATCGAACCCTAGGGTTCGATCGCCCCCTCGGCTGGAGCCGAGGGCTCTTCGCCTCGATCCCGGCGGGGATCTCTAGACCGCCGGCGGTCCGGTGGTCCACAACCACCACCGCCTGGTCTATCCCCGTCCCCGGTCTCGTCGTTTCCCGGATCGTGTGTTCATGCATGTATCACAATTTAATTCACATAAATTCACACGAAGGAGTTTATGATCATACCTTTGATTCGTTGTGCGGAGAAACGAAATCAAGTTGAAGACCTTTTGGATCTTCCCACGTATTCCTTGCACTCCGTTCGAACGTCGGGTGGGCGACAATCTATCGAACTCCTATGGATCTCCTTCAACTCTCTAGAATATCAAGTATGATAATCTTGTCTTATGATTTATGAAGGCCATGTAGTGCTTTTATAGGCTACGTAGGGGATCTAAAGGAGGTGGAATATTGGGCTTCCAATATTGAAGATTAAATTGAGCCCAATGCTCAAGTCCATTAATCCTTATCAATATTAATTAATTTATTTTCCACTATATAAATTAATTGCACTCCCAATATTAAACCATATTATATCAAATAATATTTCTCCGGTAGTATTATTTATTCCGTGTATTTAAGATTTAAATATCCATGAATAAAATTAATTTATTGCTAATTAATTTATTCATCTCTTTAATCCGAGACTAGTACCATTCAACCTTAATTATTGTGCGGAACGAATCCACTCATGAGTTTTACACAATAATTCCTTATGAACTCATCTCGGGGATATTATCAACCCTTCCGGGATACACTGTCCGGTCAATTATTCACGGCATGCCATATATGAAATATAGTGACCCAACTTAACCGGTAATTAACCCAATAATTAAATCGGTTAATTCCTTTGGTAAATCAAAGTCACTTATATTAAATATACACACCCGCAATAATATCGGGGATTAAGAATAAAATACATTGAGACTCGAATCGATTATCGCCGACAATCCTAATCGATGAATCTCAACGATCCGCTCAATACACCAAGTGTACAAGTGTGATAAAATAATTAAGATAAATTATTTTCTCTCTCACACAACGACTATACCGATGGATTGGTCCGGGTCCATCTAGGTCGTGAGCCACTGTTTGATTAAATACGAGTAACCGATAGTATGATCTTCTGTGTGCCCATGCAACACCATACTAACTACAACGTATAAAATCTAGGACTATGATTTGCATATATTTAATTAATAATAATTAAAAGCAAACAATTGTTTATTAATTTAATAGATTAAATGCTATGACCGGGAGTTTACGGTTACTTAAATCTAGACATTAAGTACACAACTCCAACAACTAGGCCGCTCGTCGGGAAAGGCGGCGGAGGTGTGGGCCGGCCCATGCGCAAGGCCCACGCAATAGGGGCGAAAGGACCATTAGGTCAAAAAGGGGTAAACCCTAGTTGTAGCTCTATAAATACTCTGATATTCATACCAAAAAAGGCAGATTCTCTAGCCCCCAAAAATAGAGACATTTCCTTTTCCAGTTTAAACTTTTTACTTCTAAAAAAGAATAATTCATTTTTGGCTCAATCCTCAAAAACATTCTTGAGTTTACGGGAAAGAAAAGACAATTCTGCCCGGTTTTTTCCACCCATTAACAAGTTTACCTGGTCCAGAGGGCAAGCAAGCTCGAAGATCGATAGGGTCATGGCTAATCAAGCATGGTATTCCAATGATCTTAAGGCTTTGGTTTCCTTTGATCCCCCGGGCTGTCTTTCGGATCAAGCTCAATGCCTCGTCTCGCTTGACAATCCGGAGCCTACTCAAACAAAGCCGTTCAAATTCTTTAACATGTGGACTGCCTACCCAGAGTTTCAACAATTGGTATCTCATTCTTGGAGCTTTGAGGTTGAGGGAACAACTCAATTTATTCTTGCTAAAAAACTTAAATACCTCAAGCATCCGCTCAAACAACTCAACACACAACACTTTTCCCACATATCCACCCGTGCTAAACAAGCCAATAACTAGCTTATTTCTATCCAAACACAACTCCAGCTCAATCCTTTTGATCCTGACCTACTTAACCAAGCCAATTCTCTCCGGCGAAAGGCGACGTTCCTGGGGCATGAAGAACTGCATTTTAATTTTCAACAAGCGCAATCGACGCATCTGAAACTTGTTGATAGATGAACCAGTTACTTTAATGGAATTACAAACAAGAAGCACAACCAGATTGTCTCCATACGCAAAAGCAACGGTACATATTCTGAATCCTTGTCCGAAGTTACCCATTAGTTCAATGCCTTCTATTTGTCCCTTCTCGGTACTTCTGACTAGGGGTGGGGGTTTGAGCTCGAAAACCCGAGCTCGGACCAAAAACCCGTCAGAAAAGCTCGTCACGAGCCGAACCCAATTTTTTTTAAGGACCGACCCATGAAGTGTATATGTGGTCCGAGCCCAAGCCCAAAAATATTTAAGACCGAAAGCCCGGCTAGGACCTTCAATTTCATTATATATATATATATATATATATATATATATATATATATATATATATATATATATATATATATATATATATATATATATATATATATATATATATATAAAGTAAAAAACAAAATATTTCATGTACATGATTATTATTACTATTAAGGTTTTCACTTCAAAATTTTCAATTTACCATCATTTTCGTTTCGAGTTAACACTTCACAGTGCACATCATTGTAAAAAAGATTCAAAAAAAATAAAAAAATAAATTAAACAACACCTGGAATAAGATGAAAACAATAATTGAAAGTATACTTAATTTTTCTAGTGCTAATGTGTTGTATATATTTTTTTGTAAATCATTTCTCAATTAGTGATGCTAATTAATTGTTACTCTTACTTTTTTCTATTTTGATTAATTACAAGATAGACTTGATTTTTATTTTTATTTTTGGAAAATTTTCAATTTGTCAAACAACAAGAACATCATTTTTTGTTTTTATTTTTAAACTTTCAATTTAGTATCATGTGATTCAAATGTTTTAAATTTTTATTGAATTATAAATTTCACTAAATTTATAATAGAAACTCTATAAAATTTGGGACCGAAAATCCGAAAACTCGGCTCGAGCTCGTCATGCTCGGTCCTGAGCCGGGCCCCAACCTCAGAAAAACCAGGCTCGGCTCGGACCGCAAAAGTCGGGTTTTGAGCCATGTTTTGATATTTTTGGGCTCGGCTCGACCCACGCCTACCCCTACTTCTGACCATTGTTCTCCGTTAGACTCGAGTATTGCTCGCTCGGGGACTTTTGTTTTCCATGATCTCGCTGAATCTATAAGTGCCCCAGTCACTCCGGAGGAGATTAAAAGATCCCTCTTTAGTATCGGTAACGAGAAATCACCGGGACCGGATGGCTATACAGCTCTTTTTTTCAAATCCACTTGGGATTCGACTAGACATCACTTTTGTGATGCGATAGCGGAATTCTTCCAATATGGTCGGCTTCTCAAACAATTAAGCCATACTATCATCACCCTTATACCCAAATCTGATAATGTTTCTCGGGTGGGGGATTTTCACCTATTTCTTTATGTAATGTCACTTACTAAGTAATCTCCAAGATCCTAGCACTAGGTTATGCACCACCTTAGAGTCCATTATTGATAAAGCTCAATCTGCCTTTGTACCCGACAGATCCATGACCGATAGCATCCATCTCACCCAAGAGCTTATTCGTAAGTACTCTCGTACCAAACCGGTTCCTCTTGGGTGCTTTCTCAAAATCGATCTTCATAAGGCCTTTGATTCCATTTACTTGGCTTTTCTAAATGATATGCTTTCATGCCTTGGATTTCCCACTTGGTTTTCTGATCGTGGCATGCAATGTGTCACCAATGCCTCTTACTCGTTCGCTATTAATGGCTCGATTAACTCCAAATTCGAGGGACGAAAAGGGCTTCGTCAAGGCGACCCCCTCTTTCCCTTTCTCTTTGTGCTTTGTCTCGAGTACTTGTCCTGTTCCATTAATGTTGCCACTTCTGATCCAAATTTCAATTTTCATGCCAAATGCGATCGTGATCAACTCAGCCACCTAGCTTTCGCCGATGATATGATTATCATTTCTCGTGGCGACCCCCATTCGGTCTCTACCCTTTTTTACTTGCCTTGTGGACTTTGAGGAAGTTTCTAGACTTCGTCTAAATTATTTAAAGTCCATTCTCTATACAGTCGGCATTTCCAGCCCTGACCTTCGAGCCATTCAAAACCTGACCTGATTCCCGACTGGTCTTATGCCCTTTCGATATTTGGGGCTTCCTATTAATGCTCATAGACTTAATATTATATCGAATACAAACCATTTTTGGATAAAACTTTATGCATATATCTATGGATAGTCAGGAGCCACCCTTTCCCATGCGGGGCGAGTTGAGCTCATTCGAACCGTACTTAACGGGCTCGCCAGTTTTTGGCTATCAATTATGCATCTTCCCAAAGGTGTCCTCAAACAGGTTACTACACTTTGGCGCACTTTCCTTTGGGGTTCCAAGTTCTACCCCGTCGGTTGGTAATATATTTGCCTCCCTCGTTCCGAAGGTGGTCTGGGATGAAGAGATTTGAGTGCCTGGAATACATCCCTTTTGGCACGAGTTATTTGGGACATACATTCGGACATGAATTCTCCTTGAGTCAAGTGGATCCATGGGCAGTATCTTAGACGTTGCTCATTATGGGATTGGCCCCATAATCGCGACGACTCGCCACTAATTAAGCACATCCTTCACACTCGAGATGAGCTGGTTTGGCGTGAAGGGTCCGTTGAAGCTACCAAGGCTACTCTTCAATCTTGGGTACAGGGACAAGACATTTCGACAACCAAGACCTACGAGTATTTCCGATCGAAAGGAGTACAAGTACCTTGGGCTAGAGACATTTGGCGCTCCAGCATAATTCTGAAGCATTCCTTTGCCCTTGGGCTTTGTGCTAAAGGACGACTTACAACAAGGGACATACTCATTTTCATTACGGGTGACTTAGGCTGCATCTTTTGACAGCATCCTACGGAGTCCTTAGACCACCTATTTTTCTCTCACATGGTAATTAGCAGAATCTCGGATCACAACCGAGTTTGGCAGGCATTCGACGACAAATGACAACTATTCTGAGCGCTCTTAAATGGATCAGAAAAGAAGGCTTTGACACCTCCACGGTATAATTTCAAATGTATTACTCTTGCTACTACTGTCTATACTTTATGGAATGCAAGGAACTAACAGGTTTTCAAGAACCAACAGTCGGATGCTACGACAATCACGCGGATGATTATTATACATGTTTGCAAATGCATGGCATTGATGCATCCAGATTTCATAATTACTTAGTTATGACTTTTTCTGGATATTTTTGTACTTAGGACTTCTTAGGCATGACTACGGATTTGTTCATATGCTTGCCTAGTTTTTTCTTTGTTTTGCCGAGTATGTCCGAGTGAAGTAATTTACTTGAACAAATAAGTAAACTCGATACAATGAAAACGAAAACTTACTTCTCATTAGTGTGGAAGAGGATCAACGATCGAATCCACTTGGTTATTCGCAGCGTCGTCAACACCAAGATTGAATGTTGAATTGTTCACAATCTAAGAACCCAGCGTATTGTTCTGTGTTTTTATTTTCTGTGCGTTTTGCGTTATTTTTCCGTAGTTTTTCTGTAAAAACATTATCTGGATTTATTATCCAAATATTTTAGATAATGCACTTATGCGTTATTTTTCCGTAGTTTTTCTGTAAAAACATTATCTGGATTTATTATCCAAATATTTTAGATAATGCACTTATCCTATAACTGCATATGAAAAACCGCAATCGCGCGGAGTATAATACATAATATTTCAATAATTATATATTAAAAATAAATTAAAACACTTTTATTTTAATTTATTTAATGGATCGGGTCAAGCTCACGGGCGACCCTAATCCTAACACCGAGTTTGATGTAAAGGCTTCGGCCACCTTTTTTTGATCTATATTCACATTATTTTGATCGGAAACTTCTATAGTTGGAATGAACATCCAACTTATTGTTGAAAATATTTATTTTCAAGGGTATTAGCCTCCTCCATGCTTAATGTGTAGTTATATATCGTTTTATTCTTTGTTGAGTTTGATTTTTGTTATGAGATAGCATGTTAGCTATTTTAAAAAAGTAAAATGTTTTTATTCGTTACGCACATTGTTTGAATTATATGCTATTAGCCTATTACTAAACTGTTTTTACTTTAAAAAAATTGTTAATTGATACTGTAACAATTATTTCAATAAACACAAACGAACCAATAGGGGCCGCACGAGCAATGAATCATGGTATTTAATTTTGATAAGGATACGAATTTATTGCGTCTCGAAAATTCTATACGCAGTACCAATATTTTGTCACTCACACGAAATAGGATCCGAAGAGCACGGTACGAAATGTCACCTCTTTTCAAGGCTTACATTATTCCAGCACCCCGTGAATGAGCCTTATTTTTTTTTTTTTTTTTATTTTGTGTTATATATATACAGTATTAGTATTTATAAGTAAATAAATATCCGTAACTTAAAACTCAAAAACACTTCAACTAGCTATTGCTCGAGATGGCAGAGAAAAATGGAAGCTCCTCCTCGGAGTCACGTGTCAAGTTCACCAAGCTCTTCATCAACGGGGAATTCGTCGACGCCTTATCGGGTAATTAATTTGTCGTTTATTTCAGAAAGGCCCCATAACTTTTGATTATTACAGACAAAGGAAAAAAGAGAACCGAGTGTCAAGTGACCCTTTTCTCACTTCCTTAGCTACTTCGATGATGAAAATATATACTGTTTGATTTCTTTTAAGCCCCACAACTCTTGATTATTGCTACTTCCTTTGTGCGGTCTTCTTTTGATCAGATCGACTGTGAGATTTCTTTTTTGGGTACTGTAGCCAATCATTGAAGTCAGGGGGCGAAAATGTAATTTCTTTATGGTTCTGGTTATTACAGAAAAATAACATTTTCATCATATTCGAGTAAAACAGCTTATTTTGGGGCTCTGTTGCTAAATTAATACTGTAAAAGTGTGTGCTAATGCAATTTCGAAATACCTCTATGATTCCAGAAAATGGATTAATTCGGAAAACACGAAAAGTTGAAGGGGTTAAAAATGTACTACTCCTACTACTGATATTACAGGGAAAACGTTTTCGACGGTGGATCCAAGAACAGAAGAAGTGATAGCAGAGGTGTCCGAAGGGGGCAAGGAGGACATTGATTTGGCTGTCAAAGCTGCCCGTCAAGCTTTCGACACTGGCCTGTGGCCCCGTCTGCCCGGATCAGTAAGTCTCTCTATTATTATTTTATTATTATTATTATATATTATTATTATTATTTTATTTTATAATAGTACTACTATTATGTATTATACTCCATTATACTCATTCACTCCTATATTTTATTAATAGTACTCGTATAGTCGTATATGGGTATTTATTTTGGACATTATTTCCAAACACACCGTGACAGCCAGGACACTTCAACAAAAGACAAATGCAATATTAATATAATATAATCAAATTAAATTATTGTTCATTGTATTTAAAGAGTCGGGTACTTTGGTGGTAATTCATCACTTGGACATTTAAATGTTTAGTTCACATTCAACAATGCTCTCTATCTTACACTCTCAAACTCTATATTCTACACTCTCAACTCTGTATTCTAGTCAAGGGTTGTTTGCTCTGTTGGTTGAGCACTCGAATTCAGGATCAAAATGGTTGAGCACTCGAATTCAGGATCAAAAGTCTTAGGTTCGAACCCAAAACATTGCAATTGACCTATACAAAAAAAAAATAAAAAAAAAATTGTATTCTACTTATAACTTCACATTTATTACTAATGTTCCACATATATTTTTAAACTAAAAGACTTCGGATTATTTGCTTTTTTTTATATTTTCATTGATATATGTATTCTACTTATAACTTCACATTATTACTAATGTTCCACATATATTTTTAAACTAAAAGACTTAGGATTATTTTTTTTTTTATATTTTCATTGATATATATTACGGTTTTTAATATTACTTTTTTCTTCTTTTTGAAGTTATTATATATAAATTTAATAATTATTAATATAATAATAATAATATAATTATACTTGTTTTTTCAATTTAAACATAATATTTTTTAATTTATATTTATAAATTTTTTTACTGTAAAATACAATTTAATATTTTTATTTTTAATCATCTTAATAAAAAATTACATGATGAAAAAATATTTACTGATGAAATATATTGATAAAAATACATTATAACTGAGATTTGCAGTAGTTTATTCTCCTTTTTAACGTATTTATCTTCAAAAAAATCTCTTAAAAAGCCAGTGAATATCATTGTGGATGTTATTTTTATATCAGAAAACATCATGCACTTGAGACTTACATGATCATTTACTCAAGCATTTTGTTTCATCTGACATTCAATTTTAAAAACTAATGACATTCAATTTATTTATGTTTGTGCAACACTAATTCCGTATCTAAATCTGAAATTAGTTTGTTTACATTATTATACTATAGTTCTTCTAATCGTTCAAAACTTGTACTTTGAATCTCCATCACAGGAGAGACGAAACATAATGCTAAAATTCGCAGACCTTATCGATGAACACGCCGAAGCATTGGCCACATTGGATACAATTGATGCTGGGAAGTTGTACAACTTCGGCAAGATAACTGATATCCCGGCAGCAGCCGAAACCATACGTTACTTTGCAGGGGCGGCTGATAAAATCCATGGGTCGACTTTGAAGATGTCGAGAGAGCTTCACGGTTACACGTTGCGCGAGCCCATAGGAGTTGTGGGTCATATCATCCCTTGGAATTTCCCTTCACAGATGTTCTCCATGAAAACGGGCCCCGCCTTGGCTGCTGGTTGCACCATGGTCGTCAAGCCGGCCGAACAAACACCTCTCTCTGCTCTTTACTATGCTCACTTAGCTAAGCTGGTAAGCCAGTAACTATTCCTCGTTTCCAACTATCTTATATATACTCTCTCTCTGTCTAAAAAAAGATGAAGACTCACTGTATTTATAATTTACAAAGGAAATGTACGTGTAGATTATATCACAAAACGTCGTGTAAAATAGTTCGATTCCACATTTAGTTCTTCAAGTTCTAAAAAAATCAAATTTCGTCATATTTAACGATTTTTAGTGGAATTTTGCATGTTGGTTGTACCCGGGGCATACGTGACTGCTTACTTTAATGTTTTGTCCTATTTAATACTTATTCAACTAAGCAATTAGTGTCACAAATATGAAAAAATTGAATGAATTTTGTTTTTAAAGTGATGTTTTGGTGATACTAACTCAATTTAATTGACTTCACACTAGCTATCAAGAACACTTTAGATATGGCTAACGTTCGAAATTCTACTAAAAATCATCAAATCGGACGAAATTTGATTTTTCATAAACTTAAAGGACTAAACATGAAATCGAACTATGTTTTAAATGACTATTATCTCAAAGAAGTGAGTAACTTTTATGAGACAAATGGATTATTAATTATGAATTTTATGATGTGATCGTATTCCGTAATTGTGCAGGCTGGTATTCCTGATGGAGTGCTGAATGTCGTAACAGGATACGGTCATACTGCTGGTGCTGCCATTAGCTCTCACATGGACATTGACAAGGTAATTAACTACTTTTTATTCTTGTGTGTGTTCTTTCCGGGCCCACTTACGAGCGAGGAGCCTCGATCTGTCTTCAGGTTAGTTTTACGGGATCAACAGAAGTAGGGCGTCTGGTAATGCAGGCAGCAGCAGCAAGCAATTTGAAACCTGTTTCCTTAGAGCTTGGAGGAAAATCCCCCTTCATTATCTTCGACGACGTGGATGTAGATAAAGTCGCCGCTCTTGCTCTCCAGGGAACTCTATTTAACAAGGCAACTCAATTCAACTCTCATCTAATCAAAATATTCCTTCAATCCACTGACTCTAATCTAGCTAATCAAAAACTCATTCTGTTTTCCCAGGGGGAAGTTTGTGTGGCTGGTTCGCGCGTGTTTGTTCAAGAAGGGATATACGATAAGTTCATAGTGAAGCTGGTAGAGAAAGCTAATGCTTGGGTGGTCGGCGATCCTTTTGATCCCAACGTTCATCAAGGGCCTCAAGTACTATCCAAATTGTGTTTTATCTTTTCCTTTTTTCTGCGAGCTTCCCTTCCACCGATGTGGTTTTGCGTTTTTTACTATAGGTCAACAAGAAACAGTACGAAAGAATTCTTTCTTACATCGAACACGGAAAGAGAGAAGGTGCCACTTTGTTAACGGGCGGTAAGCCTATTGACAGAAAAGGGTACTACATTGAGCCGACAATTTTCACGGATGTAGCAGTAAGCAAGCACTCTTGGACTAGACTTTCTCGATTATGAATCATATAGTTATGGAATTCGAGTGAAATATTTCTTGTATCAGGATGACATGACGATTGCCAAGGAAGAAATATTCGGACCAATCATGTCTGTGATGAAGTTCAAGTAAGTACTAATATAGTTTTGTTTCGATTTAGTGGATATTGAAAGAATTGGAGCACTGACAGGACGATGGAAGAGGTGATCGAGAGAGCGAATGCGACAAAGTACGGACTAGCAGCTGGGATTATGACCAATGACCTCAACATTGCCAACACAGTGTCGAGGTCAATCCGTGCGGGCGTTATCTGGATCAATTGCTACTTTGCATTCGACAGAGACCTTCCGTATGGAGGTTATAAGATGAGCGGTTTTGGGAGGGATTTGGGAATGGAATCTCTCAACGGGTATCTTCAAGTTAAGTCTGTCGCCATGCCCATTCACAACTCTCCCTGGCTCTAAATTATACTACTACTACATGCTCTCTGCATATTGTGCTGAATATACTTGAATAAGCTTCCTGTTGTAATATGAGAATAAATTACTACTCCTGTGTTGTTTGTTTGGTTTAATGTTCCAATAAAAAATACTATGCAGTATATAGAATAGAATAGTACTACTCTTCAGTAGATATGAATAATACAAAACAAAACATTGCATTCATTGGATCTGTGGCGCAATGGTAGCGCGTCTGACTCCAGATCAGAAGGTTGCGTGTTCGATTCACTTCAGGTTCAATTTCCCTTTTTTTTTAACCCTATTTCCCTTTTTTTTATACTTTAAATGACTCTTAAAGTAATGTGTCGAACTGATTGTTCAACTTGGTTCCCTTTTTTTTTTAACCCTGTTTCCCTTTTTTTTATACTTTAAATGACTCTTAAAGTAATGTGTCGAACTGATTGTTCAACTTGGCACAAGCCAAAATGGTTAAGTCTTATAAAAAATTCAACTATTTTACTAGAAATTGATAAGTCCAAACAATAATAATGGATCCATATACTCAGATTCATATAGGCTCAATAAAAATTTGAATAGTCCTCAATTCCATCACCAAGAATAAAAAAGCAAGGTTAACTAATTACTCAAAGTTTAAACGCTCTCTAATATCTACTCTCCATTAGAAGCTCGCAAGAGTATTAATTTTGGCTGAAATATTCAACATACAAGAATGAGGAGAAAATCAATATTTCAGCATCATGTGGGCACATGAAGATAACCCGATGAAGTGCAAGTATAAGAAGATTACGCTACTAGTCAACCCGGATGAATATGAGTGAAAAATCAACACAGAAAATATGCAGAATGAGAGAGGATTAGCCAAAATGCAATAATCATCCAATACATATTGAGTGAAATCAACAAAAAAATTGGCAATAATCATCGTCGGCAACAGCGACCGAGGGCAGTACAATTTACCTTAGGTTTTAAATTGAAGCATACAATTGAGTGGAGATATAGGCACAACAAAGAGTCAATGCACCTGATAAGCGAACAAGGGAGTTCTTTCTAATACATTCAAACTAAAATTTCATTGTTTTAGATTCCTTCCTCATTAGCACTATATATGTTCAGCACAAGGAACCCACTTCATATTTTTGTTCTCCCAAAAAATCTCCTGCGGCACATATCAGTGCATGAATAACAAACCAAGGACAAAAGAATAACAGTTAGATATGAAGCTGGCAAGATACTTATCAACAAAAATAGTCATACAAGTTAATAATATAATATCGGAACCAGACATATACATAAGAAAGTAGAAAAGTTTCTATAATATCACAATTTTATTAGAAAGCACAAATAAAATATGACGGCGTCAACACATGAAACTTACATTCCCACAATGGTACAGATAGTAGAAACTAGAAAATACTCCATGCATTAATTGCATTTTTTAAACACAAGTTAAAAAGAGATCAGGTATTGTACCAGCAATCAAACATTCAAAAAATCAAGCACTGCATATATCTGGGCCAAGAAAAAATGTAACAGCTTTTTTTTTTCCCTCCTTTAGGTACCATGTTATATTCTCTCTGTTTCTTTCTCCTTTTCAGTAGTGCGCATTTCTAATAAACTAACCAGTTAAAGATATGGAGCACACAGCATTGTAAAATTGCATGACTTAAATTTATCCTACCACTTCAAAAAAGGAGAACATAGAATACACTTTTCAGCTAAACCATGCTCTAAATGGATGATGAAGAAATCCAGTCTAATAAGTGAAAAAAAGTAGCCACGAAGCAACAGTGTAAAGATATTTTCTAGTCTCAGAGGCTCTGAGCAAAATTGACACACTTTCCTCCCCTAAATAATAAGCCAAAACCAAATAATTGCATGTCAGCCGATATAGAGAATACCCTACCTTTTCTATTAAACCATTTCAAACTTCTGAGATGCTTTCATGAAATATAGATAGTTACTCATTTTTAAAAATGAAACCGGGAAGTGAATAGATACTAAAACAATAGTAAGAAACAAAAGAAAAAAACAAAACAAAGTAACTGACTTTAAAATTGGATCATTTTCCTCTTTGATTTGACAATAAGGGTATCATTCTCGTATAAAATAAAATCATAACAAGTCGGTAATAATATAAACATAGTGTCATCATTATACGCATAATACAGAAAGCACCGACACAAAAAAATCACTGAACAGAAAAAATTAAAGGGTATCAGAAATATAACGTAGCGGAAATTACCTGAATCAATCTCCGAAATTCTCCACAGAAGTATCAGTGTTGTCATCATCATCGTCATCATCAATTTCCCTTATTTTAGCAATTTCAACCTGGGCACGCTCGACAATCTGCTTCTTTTGCATCTCCAACTCTCTCTGAAAATCCTGCCTCATTGTCTCTAACTCCATCATTTGCTTCCTCTTACTCTCCTCAATCTTCTCATATATCTCCCCAAACTTGTTAATCGAATCCGCTAACAATCTAGAAGACTCTCCATCATCGTCATCTTCATCATCCGCATCACCCATATCCTCTTCATCATCATCATCATCATCATCATTGTCATTATCCTCGTCCGACTGCCCGGGACTATCCCTCATCTCATCCAGCACATTTGACCTTTCCAGGTACACCCGAGGATTCATAAACACGTACTCCCCCGAATCAACACCACAGCCCAAACCGCAAAGGGCGGTTCCACCTCTGTTCCTTGTGTTCAACAAGGCGTCCATTTTCTTGAAAAATACCCACTTGCTCCCATGCCCACTTTCCACCTTGGCCATCTCTTTCTTGTATTTGTTCTTCAGCACATCCAATTGGTTTCTGCAGTCGATCTCCGCCCTCTCGACTCCACCGCCCATTTCCGATACTTTCTCGGCGACCTCAACCCAATCCTCTCCCCTCAAACTCCGCCTCCCCAGCTCCATAAACCTCTCCCCCCAAGCTTCCAACAGCAAGAAGCTCTCCTCTTCGCTCCACGTGTCCATACGAGGACCAAATTCATGTTTGGAAACGAAGGACTCGAGCTTTCTCTTCTTCGGGTGCCTCTTGGATTCCTCGAAATTCATAAAATTTCCATTTCGGGCGAAGCTCTGGTCTGGGTTCTCTTCCTTTTCACCGAAATCATTGTCTTCATCATCAGAATCGATAGCGTCGTGGGTTCTGTAACCGTAGGAATTGGAAGTTTTCATTGGCTTGAGATTGAGAGAATCGTGTTTCAGAAATCAGGGTTTCTATGAAATTAAATTGGGAATTCTCAAACGTCCAAAACAAAGGGGAGCGGATCCGGGGTTCAATACGTCGTCGTTTCGAGTTTTGATGGATGGTGAGGTAATCTGGCCAAATAATTGATTTCGACCAACTAAACATATTTACCTCGGTTTGGGGCTCTTCTCCACTCACCGTGTCACCGGTAAATTTAAATATATTCTTTGTTTTTACAGTATAATAAAGAGTAAATAGTAGTAGTAAATTTCGCTATACAGTTTCGTGTTGTGAATTGTGATGCATCAATTCGCACACAAAAAGATCAGCAATTCGCCCTTTTCAAACTCACTCTCGTCTTTAGAGTTTTGACCCCAGATTTATACGATCAACTCATAAATATTGTTGTCATCATATTGTTTGAGCATATTCTTGTGATGCACCAATTGGCACCCGAAAAGGTCAGAACTCATCATCACTAACTCTCACTTTTGTGTTTAAGAGAGGTTCGACCCTCCTTTTATACTATTAAATCAAAATTCATTATAAAGTAAAAGCATAATAAAAACTCGTTTCTTAACCTTAATATATTATGTTTACAATAATCACATAGGACTTTCACGAATTCAACTCATGAATCATTTGAACTGAAACATATTTCACTTGCAAAATATATATATCTCAAGTTATATCTATCATATATATGTAGTAGAATTTTTGAGTTATTTATATGAATAATATGATGGATAAAAATAATAGTAGTTTATGTTCGTTTTTAGCTCTTGGTGGCAGCTTGCATCCATCATTTGGGTGCTCCTAAGTCTAACTAGAGATAATTGTTGCCGTCTTCAAGCACATGTCTCAAAAAATGGTCGATTGTGTTTCTATCCTGCTGCTGCTTCAATACTCGACCTTATGCACAAGGTTTCTTGGAATATTCCCACATTTTATGCATTCAAAGCTCAGACACTCTCAAACACAAGCGTGCCCTACTGGGGTATTTCCCCGACTCAGCACGTGACATGCAAGACCTTAATTTTCTTGGTCAAAATGAATCAACGGTGCAACTACAATTAAAAAAAAGTTCAACATTGATCACAATTTTGATTAGTAATTAAATCGAGAATCATGTTTCAATTCATAAATAGAATTATGTTTAAATTCATAAATAGATAGTCAACTATGATAAAAAAAAGAAGTGATCGTTCAACTATGATCACAAGTAACTACTACTAGTACATCTACCACAATTTCAATTACAAATTAGATCAACAATGGTGATTCATCAATTCCATTCATGTACATTCGTTTGGTCGATTTTGTTTTGAATCAGTGAAAGATACTGCTTCCATCTCTCAAAAGTTTGCATAGAAAATTTCATACAGATTATTAAAAAATTTCCTTTCGTCTCAAAGTTATAGTCACATTTTTTTTTTTTTTGTAAAATACAAAGAATTTGTGTCTAGAAGTATAATTGATATTATTGTATAAATAATAAAAAAATAAGTAAAAAAGTAATTGTATTAATGTAAATAAATTTGTATTAGAAGCAATGTTCTAAAAATCGGGTCTAGGCGGCGCCTAGGCGCTAGGCGGAGGTAAACCGCCCCGATTTTCCATCTTAGGCGGCTAGGCGGGTTCAGGCGGATTTAGGCGGCCTAGACGGGGATTAATCGGGTCTAGGCGGCCTAGGCAAGGATTAATCGGGCCTAGGCGGTTTTCAATAAAAAAATTAAAAAAATGTTTTTTTCGTCTCGTTGCGAATTTAATGTTTTTATTGGCTACAAAAGTTTAAAAAATGATATTTTCTTGTGTTAGAGAGCTTAAAAAATAATATTTTATATGATTTGTGAAATATGATTGAAAATTTGTGTAATATTTTAACTTTATTGAATATGTAAACAAATATGATATAACTAATTATTATAATTAAAGTAAAAAAATTGTTATTTTTTCAAAAAATATATATATATAAATTATTTTTGAAATATAATATTAATTAATTAAATATAAAAATGTAAAACGATTAATCCCCGCCTAGTTCCCGATTAATCTCTCTAGGCTCTAGGCCCCTAGTCACCGCCCGCCTACCGCCCAGCGCCGGCCTTTTAGAACCTTGATTAGAAGAATAAAGTTGTAAAAAATTTCTATTTATAAGTTTGCAAATTTTTAATAGACAAAAAAAAAAAAAAAGTAGGCAAACTTTATCTACTGTATATACAACTTACAGGTAATTCTATAACTGAAAGAATCATAATGCACAAATAGCAGCTTCTCATGTGGTGTGCTGTTGACAGCATTGGTGCTGCTCATCTCACTGTGTCAACAAAATTTATGTTGAATTAACAGTCGAACAGAGAGACTCTCAACGGACTCGACGAACTTCTGAGAGCAAAAAATGCGACTTTCCAGCATCCCATCCCCGTTGCATTTTTACTCATGCAGGAGTTGAGGAACATCAACTAAACGCTCCATCATTTGAAGCTGATCATACGGTGCAATCTGCCCATGTAAGAAAGTGAAATCAAATGTTGAAGAGTTGACGTGAGGATGAATATAATGTGCAAACGAACATTAATGTCAAGGATAGTTCAGTTAACCAGTGGAACACATTCAGATAAATTACCTGGCTAAATCCATCAGGCCAAGTTATGGACACAGCATAATTCCCCATAGGACGGATTTCTTCGGGTTCAATGTCCTCTGGGATGTCTGCGTGCTGCAGTTTCTGCTCACCAGTCCATTCATCCTGTTGGGGGAAGCAACCCGAATTAGTGTGGATTGCGGAATACCAGAACCTTTTTCGTTATAACCGAAAGCTTTTCATCCATGGCTATTATTTTTCAGCAACCAAGATTACAACTAGCTTATATCCATGATGTGATATTTTTTAACGTACCACACTATCTGCAGATCGATCATTTCGCCTCACAGTTGCTGGGTGCAGAAAAAATTCATCATCTGATTCAGGTACTTTGACTCTAATTGCTTTCATAAATTTATCATAATTGACGGCTGTTGACACTGCATAACAATTATATCGATTGCCTTGGATCAGCAGTCAGGGGCCTAAAGATATTTCAGCCACCAACTAAGAGAGATTATATTTATGTACCTTGTTGGCGGATTTTGGCACACTGTTGAACCACACAGATGCCTAAATCCTGAAATGCTCTTGATACTTCACCTTGAGGGTCACTCACGACTTCAGGTACTCCGCTGTCCCCAGAAGCTGATAGCTGTCATGTAATCAATCACTTTGTGTTAGACTCACTCTAAATCAATACAGTAAATGATTGCTATGATTGGTTGATATTTTACCAATAAAAGCAATGTTATAATAATCAACTAATCTCTTTTCAAAGTAAAATGAGGCAGTTGTTTGTTCAGACAACTTGGTTTTCAGTTGAGAATGTCATCACGTGTAAGTTTTAAGCAATGGAAGAACTACAGTATGTGGCGTGGAACTGCTAATAAACCTAAAACCAATAGAAGATGTTCGTTAATTAAATGCACTACATAAGTACTAAATTTAAGAGATGAGTTCGAGATATCTATATATCAACATTGTTAATATGACCATGAAAGAAACTCACGGTTGGTCTTATAGGAAGCTCAAATAGATGGGGGATTCCAAACTCTTTGACCACCTGCACATATGTATATCTACGATTTAATTCTAAATTTGTGTGAAAATGTAGTATTTAAGTATACCAAAGGAGGGAAAAATTATATAAGATGTTGTAGCATTAGAAGAACCTGAGAGCCCGAACCTCTGCCAAATGGGTAATAGCGTTTTCCATCGGCATCAAAGTGGCACATATTCTCCACAACTGCAACACAAGGTACCTGAACACAGAACTCACAGTTCTAAATCTAATAATCCATAAAAACTACTGCCTAGACAGAAAAAAATGGAATCACATGATCAAAATTGATGCAGTAATATATTGATTTCAAAAGAAAAGTCAACTTAAATTAAACTGGATGAAAATAACTTAAGTAATTATAAGAAACTGACCTTAAGCTTAGAAAACATTCGGACACCCTTAGCAACATCAATAAACGCTAGCTTCTGAGGTGTAGTAACGATAACAGCAGCAGTCAGTGGGACAACCTGAGAGTAAAACCATTCCCATAATATGTATCACCAAGAGATATATAAATAAAATACATGAAATCATAAGTAACCATAAAATAGAAAATGCATTGGAGCAACACCTGGCATAACGTAAGTTGGATATCACCCGTTCCAGGGGGCATGTCTATGACAAGGTAGTCGAGTTCACCCCTACATAGTACAAACACGTACAGACACACAAGTTGAGTCAGAGAATGTCATCATATCCTTTTAACTTTTTCGAGAAAACTGGCTTCAGGTATCTATCTAGTCATGGTATATGACATGATCAACATAGGAGCCCATGGATTTCTCTTGTGCAATTGATGATGGGGATATAAAAACATAATTGGATTTTGAAATATATAAATATCAACAAGTCCCCCCAGCCTACAACAACGTACAATAAGGATGGAAGTGTTATTCAATATCATGCATGAAGCCGCAAATGAATGTAAAGAGATTGTAGCTGAGATAAAATCAGTATTGAGTTTAAATTGATAAGCCATTACAGAATGGAACCATTGTCTATAATTTGTCTCATTTACGAGTAACTAAAAGCTATCAAGTTAGAGTAGCTCAGCAGTTGGTTGATGACACCAGAAAACCAATTATAGATTGATTTTTTTCCTACTTATACAAGCAATATTATTAGGAATCAAACTAATGAAGGACATACTACCATTCACTAGTAGTCAGCAGTTGGTTGATGACACCAGAAACCATTGGGCCACGCATTATTGCTCGGCCTTGTCCAGCAAATCCAAAAGATACGAGTTTAACGCCCATGTATTCAGTTGGTATGATAGTTTTTTTCTCTGGGTTCTACAGAGACCATTCAATTTGTCATACAGTGAGATCAGACTTCCCAAAAAGAAATCGTCGTGCAGGGATTGTAAATATACCATTTCAAGCAACCGGTTTTCTGGGGACACCATTGTAGGCAAACTAGGACCATATACATCAGCATCAAAGATACCAACTCTTGCACCCATACCAGCCAACGTGTACGCAAGGTTTACAGCTACAGTAGATTTCCCCACGCCTCCCTGCAATTGTTGGAGTGTGAGTGTGTGACTGTTACCACCGTGCATAGAGATTTATTGAACACTGGATATAACAATAGTGCATGTAAGAACAGGAACGTTGTTTAATTAATTATTACATAAAACGTAACATGTTGCAGAACAAGCTACCTTGCAACTTGAAACAGCCACTACGTTTGATATTTTCTGTAGGCCAGGTGGCAGGTTGCCAGCAAAAACAGGTCTTGCTGGTTGGGCAGACATAGTGACGTTAACCTTTTCAACCCAAGGAACTGCTGCCACCACCTCATGAGCCTTCTGCTCAAACTGCAATGTTACAGGTTTCAGTTACGTAAAGATGGTGTTCAAAACTTGAGTGCAAATGAAGATGTCGTATATTTTAAATGATACCATGTCTTTAACCGGACATGCTGGTGTTGTGAGCTCCAACCGAAATGAAACCTGAGATACAAATTGATAATGTTGGATGACTTGCTGATCTCTACATGTAACAGAAGAACTCAAATCTAATTTATTGAGAGACCTCTCCCGATGCCTTGCTGACATTCAAATCTTTCACAAATCCACATGAGACAATGTCAGTACCAAAATCTGGATCAATGATCTGGGACAAAGCTTTTAGGATATCAGTCTCAGCAGTATGACTTGCTACATCCGAAATAGCAGCTGCAATTACAATTTGGTTAGATGACAAGTACTAATGTCCAGGACAATAATAAAATAAAAAAATCCACTTCAAGCTTTTCTTCTGAATCTGAATAACCTAAAAATGTGAAAGTACAAAAACTCAATTTGCTAAATTAAGTATTCTGAAACATTTATATACTATAAGGGTCGGAAATTATTGTGGCATAGGAACGATCAATAGCTCGAGCTAGAATTCATAACACTAGGTACTATTGAACACTTATGGTCACCTAGTAAATGCATTGTGCATTGCAATGTACTAAAGTTGCTTATTTGTGATTGCCAACCTATCTATGTGAACAAGATCTGCTCTTATATCATGTAATGAAGCGTTCAAGTCTTATATTACAAAGAAAAGAGGAAAAAACGAATGAAGGTTTTTCCTACTGATCAGAGCTCAACGGTATCCCATAGGCCATAACAGTGATGTTAAATATGTCAAAGAATGAAGTAGAAGATACACAAATTAACAATAACAGTTGGCACATTATTGCCAAAAGAACACTTAATGGTGTTACGTTGGAAAACTGAAGAATCTAAACACAGATTTAGAGTCTTCATTGAAATTGATGACCAGACAGAAGTGAAAATTCTTCCTAGGAAAAGTAAAATTCCGTTTATATCCAACAACTATCAATGGGAAATGTGCGACTCGGATTAACTGACAGCTCACTTTCCATTTTCCAACAAAATTATAGTCATATTAACTGCTAGGGTATCAACTCAGCCTACTTTCCATGCTACCTTCCATTTTGCAATGAATTTATAGCTTCTCAATCACCAGCTCACGAGGAACCAATATTGGGCAATTTATACTATGGACCCAGGTTTACGGTGCATGGTGGACTCGGCCAATGAAAGATTCAGTTACACATATCACACAGCCTGTTTCAAATCATTCAAATGATGAATAATTTAATTATTTAACCTTGGGATGAAGCAGCTGCTGCTTTAGGAGAGATTGAGCTGCACAATGGAACCGCGTACGATGAATCCCATAGGTACGTTGGCGATAGAATTGAAGAAGGGGCGACGGCAGATTTCACAGATCCTACATAACAGGAATTGAAGTTAGCGAAGAAGATTCTTAGCTACAGGAAAATAGTGAAGATATGAACTTACTTGCTTTTGAGAGGTGGAGTGGCAGCAGCAGAGTATGAGAAAACGGAGCGTGGAGAAGCTGCATTTTCACCTTCACCTTCTTCCCGTTTTCTTTTTGTTCTTCTGTGTAACTGTGTGTGTGTTTGGAAGAGAGAGCGAGAGGGCAAATTGGGGCCTCACGTTTACAAATACTCTTTCTCAATTTTGAAGGATGGATTGGGTAATGGGCATGGCCACGTAAACTTCAAACACCAATTTGGAGTATATTTTAAATTTGATTTACATAGTCTGAGACATTAAAAAAAAGTTTTAAAATACTTTAAATACTTTGTAGGATATCTTCTTTTAGACTGAGAATTTAATGGATTTGAACTAAATTGAAACTAGCTAAACTGGATATGGACTGAAACAATCTGTACTGAAACGATCTAGACTGAAAAAATAATAAATTTATACAAACATGTTTTATATTATCATTTTTACAAACATGTTTGTGAGAATATGACTTTTTATGCACAAATATAAAAGACATATCAATTTTGAACCCACTAAGGCCATCTCCAACCGTACACAAAAACATAAACTAAAAAATAAGTTTTATTTTAAGTTTATAGTATTTTGACTCCAACCGAGATTCCAATACTCAAACTTAAAAAATATTCTCAAATTATTCTTCTTATACAATTTTTTATAAATAACCAATATCTTTACAAATTTATCATTTAACCCCGTAACTTTTGACATTAAATTTAAAAAATCTAATAAATATTATTTTCAATTTAAAATTTCAAAAATAATAAATATAAAAGATAGAAAATAAAATATTAATTAAATAAATAAAATTGCGCAAACATAAATTTTTGGGAAAAATGACAATAAGGCCAATTTTCAGCATTTCTTGACCAATAAGGCCAATCTCCAATTTTGGTGTCAATTAGGCCAAAATGTTCCAATTAGGCCAAAAAAATGTATCCGGAAAGACAAAAATACCCTCTATCTATCCTACCCCACCCCACCTGCCCACCCCACCACCCCCAAATCCTCTGTACAGGAAGTGCGCCCACGACACCTCGACGCGGCGACGCCGACCCAGTTCCGACCCGGACCCCGACCCTAGATCGAAGCTGCTGCTCGGGCTCGCCATGGGCGTCGGCGCCGTGGTCACGTCGATTTCGATTCCCGCCCTCTCTCGGACGGGAGCGAAGCACTCGAAGACGACGACGAAGACGATGACGAAGAAGACAAGCTCCGCGAGGAGTGCTTCGTCGTCGGAATCTACGGCGACCCCGAAGCCACCCGCCTCTGCTACCTCGCCTCAACCGTTGATTTGTTCAAAGCTGAGGCCCGCAACTTCTATTCTGGACTTGGTCGCCACTTGCTCTCCCAGCCCGAACCCAATGGGCTTTCGTGCTCGTGGGTCGAGTTATACCGGGCGGTGGTGTAGTCGTTGGATCGCGAGGGCTCGATGGATATTCCTCGAGACTTTAGCAACCTATTTGTAGTAGGGATGTTCTTCTTGCTGCTCTTATTTCGATCAGGTAGATAATATTCCTATAGTATTTAGTGTAAATGATACACTCACCTGTTATGTATATAAAGATAGAGAGTGATGTTGAAGTGTCCATAAAGTTGGGCAACATAGAGAAAACCACATGTATTGTTAAATTAGAGTCTTTGTACGCCTGAAAATTTTACTCTCTTTATTGTACGCAGGAGGAGGGACGATGCCGCCCCCGCAAACGCCGCCGTTCTCAGAGCTCCCGACGACGACAGGAAATCGAAGAAGACGAAGGACCTGAATGAGATCATAACCTCCCTTATACTCCTCGACGACCCAAATGGAACCCAACCACCCTGTCGTTCCGGTGGTTGTCCGCTCTCTTGTGGCGAGTCGTCACCCGCGCGAGGAAACGAGAGTCCTCGAAAATGAAGACGTTCCGGATTTTGAAAATCCAAATTTCGATTTCTTAAGAGAAGACGACACTGTGTTTTTTGTCGCATTCAGTGTATTTTTTAATCAAACAGTGTATTCATGTGACATTCAGTGTTTTTGATTCCTATTCAGTGTGTTTCAATCCTGTTCAGTGTATTTTTTAATCAATTAGTGTATTCATGTGACATTCAGTGTGTTAAAATATGACATTCAGTGTGTTCAGTGTTAAAATATGACATTCAGTGTGTTCAGTGTTAAAATATGACATTCAGTGTGTTAAAATATGACATTCAGTGTGTTCAGTGTTAAAATATGACATTCAGTGTTAAAATATGACATTCAGTGTGTTGAAATATGACATTCAGTGTGTTCAGTGTTAAAATATGACATTCAGTGTTAAAATATGACATTCAGTGTTAAAATATGTCATCCAGTGTTAAAATATGACATTCAGTGTTAAAATATGTCGTTCAGTGGGTTAAAACATGTCATTCAGTATGTTCAGTGTTAAAATAGGTCATTCAGTGTTAAAATATGACATTCAGTATGTTCAATGTTAAAATATGACACTCAGTGTTAAAATATGACATTCAGTGTGTTAAAATATGACATTCAGTGTTAAAATATGTCATTCAGTGTTAAAATATGACATTCAGTGTTAAAATATGTCATTCAGTGTTAAAATATGACATTCAGTGTGTTCAGTGTTAAAACATGACATCCAGTGTGTTAAAATATGACATTCAGTGTGTTCAGTGTTAAAATATGACATTCAGTGTGTTCAGTGTTAAAATATGACATTCAGTGTTAAAATATGACATTCAGTATGTTCAGTGTTAAAATAGATCATTCAGTGTTAAAATATGACATTCAGTATGTTAATCCATACTTCGACCATTTCTAACATATTTAACAAAATGTATCACATGACAATTTCAATTACAAAACAAATATAATCCATAAAATAATTCATTCGAAACAAATAATCAAGATCATAATTAATATTATGTGTACAATAAAACTTCATTTTTCGTCTCCATCCTTGTGCTCGTCATCATCATCCTTGTCCTCTTCATCATCATACTTGTGCTCGTCATCATCCGATCCATAGCCTTTTCAACCAGCTCCTTGCGCTCTTGATGAAAATAGAGCAGACAAAGACTAGTTGCGTCCAGCTTCCCTTCCATTTCCATTTGGACACAACATCATCTTCCTGTACATGACCAAAAAAATCATGTAACAAGGATAATATGTTTGAAATCACATATTTTCATAAGCAATATAATCATTATATTGTGCATTATATTGTGTACGCCAACTTTCAAGTATTGATAGTGGGGGCTCGTACGAATGCCGTTGACTTCAGCCTGTGCGCAACTTGATCTTATTGAACCGGCGTGGAAAACTGCACGAAGAACCGATGTACTGAGAGCACGGACATGAGCACTAGGATGCGAAAGACAACGAACTGTGGCCGAGAGTCGACACTGCATATCATAAGCAAACTCTTATTAAAGGTTTGTTTTATTTCAAGAAAAACAAATCAAATAAGAGGTTTTTTTGTACCTTCAACAAATTTGCAAGACCATCTGCCACTGCAAACCCCGACTCGCCCCATTTTAACACGGGTTGAACTGCTCTAGCGGTTGCTTCTAGCAACTGTCATAAAATTTGGAGGTGCAAATGCTCATAACAGGTACATGATTAGAAGGATTTAATTTAATTAATCTTTCTGTTTTTTTTTTTCACTTCCTTCTTTTTTGCTTTAGAGCTCTTTTTTGCACGTCACAGAACAGAAAGTGGCAGAAAAAATGCAGTAAACAAAACAGGTTTTCCCAGAAAATAAAAGAGTAGAAGCAGGCGAAATTTTACTACAAAAAAGTTACCTCCAGCTGAGGTAATGTGCAAGCTTCACCATCAACAGGCATCCCATAAGTTAAAAATGATTTATCTGATGGAAGTCATGGAACAAGGATAATATGTTTGAAATCGCATATTTTCATAAGCAATATAATCATTATATTGTGCATTACTGCATTCGTTTTATATCTAATTTTCCGTACTAGCTAGCTCGAAAAAAATCCAGAAACTAAGAAGTAAATAAATAAAATGAATAGCCTAGACATTACAGGAGACATTCAGCACCCAATACAGAGAGCTTGCATAGCTCTATACAGCATGTACTTAAAAGCATATCGAAAATCGAGCAGGCATACTATACAGTCTAAATCACCCTCAATCAAAGTTAAGTCTAAGAATCAAATCATGAATCGAAAACGAAAAACGGTGAATTAAAAAGGTCAAAAAAGCAATAGAGGTTAAAAATATTATCATACCAATACTTTCAGGCAATTGGAAATCCAACCAGGTCTCGGGATGCATAGCAATGTCACGTGCAAACGCCACCACTTCCTCAGTCACACCCACTGCGCCTCCCCCCACGGAATCGGAACTCTCCCTCTTGCTCGTCCCTTCACTCTCATCATCCGATTCCAACTGCAGTACACGGAAAAGACTCCTGGAGGCACAAGCGCAGAGAACGCTCGACAGGGCGAACTCGCTTCACCCGAACCCGTCTCTCAGCATCGCCACGAAGAGTTCGAAAGTCGTTCCTTCCTCGTTCCTGCTTCTGCTGTAAGCGCTTATGATGGTGTTCCAGGAAGTGACGCTTCTTGCGGGAATTTCGTCGAATACCTTGCGGACGTAGTCAAACACCCGCCATTCTCCTGTGAGTCGCCACCGCCAGCTCCCTAGAAGCCCCCTCCCACAAATCGAAGTCGGGCATGGAAACCTTAATTGATTGCGCCCAATTCTCCGAGTCCCATGGTCCCGGCACCTCCTCGATCGCCTAGCTGAACCCAGCCCAGCTTCGTGTTCGTCGGCGGAGAGGACTTCGGGATGATGAACGAACGAAGACGTCGTCGTCATAGTCGTAGACTCCGCGTGCTCGTCCGACACCTGGTAGCGGGCGGCCCCACCACCGTAGGTGTACGCGAACAAGAAGAGAAGAGGAGAAAGGGGATTGTGAACTGGGATTCGAATGAGCTCGCGTTGGATGGAATTTAAGAAAGGGTATTGAGGTCTTTACACATTTTAGGTGGCCTAATTGGCACGCTTAATTTCTCGAAAGCCTTATTGCCGAAAAAATGTTGAAAAATGGCCTTATTGCCATTTTTCCCTAAATTTTTTAATATTTAATTATAAATATTTATTTTTATTTTTAAAATAAAATTTTTATTTTAATTATTAATGATTGGATTATTAAAAAAATTACATTACAAAATATATTAAATAAAAAATTAAAATAAAAGGTTAATAGTTTTTTTTTATTAATTTGTAAAATAAAAGGATCATTTTATAAATAATAAATAGTTTTTGGTTTGAGTTTAAGGTAAACGTAAATCTAAGTATTTTTTATGTGGGTCCCACCATAAAACCTATAATAAGTTTATGTTTTGGTATCGGTTGGAGCATCTCACCTACTCCAAAATAGGTTTTTTAGTATCGGTTGGAGATGCTCTAATAAAACTACACTCAATCTATACCAAAGGTATTGAAAAAGTCTTTTATACCCTTACTTTTCTTTTCTCTCTTTTAATAACATAAAAAACAATTAAAATACATTAAAAGATCAGAAAGAATTTATGTGGAGCCCACTCCTAACAAAATTCAGATTTTTTGAGGTTGGTGGGAGTGTAAATGCATGCATGAATGCATATCCCCTCTATCACCTCAAACCCTCCATAACTCAAACCCATTAAAAAAAAAACTCACACAACAACCTCTTTACATGAAAAGCTAGGTCGGAATATGCGTGGAAAGAGCTAGGTTTCGACGGAAAAATGTACGTTGCGCGCGACCATGCCTCCGTCGTTTTTTTTTTTAATTTTCGGACTGTATTTTCTGCCCTCGGTCGAAGCACACGGTCGAAAATGTGACCGAGGGCTCGACCGAGGGCTACTGGGTTCTTGAGCCCTCAGTCGAAAAATTTGGCCGAGGGCACTCGGTCAACTGACCAAGTGTCCGGGAAATCTCGGCCCTCGGTGACCGAGCGCTCGACCAAGTGACCGAGTAAATCTCGGTCCCTCGGTCACCGATTGACCAAGTGCAGAGGCTGTTTTTTTTTTTTATTTGTCTATTAATAGCTTGTTTTATACGTTTGTTTGGATGCATATTTTGGATTTACTAATTGAATTCAATTGTTATTTGTAATTGTAGATGTCGAATCAAGGAATCACGGTACGTTACGGTGGTCATTGGGATCGAGAGGGCTATGTTGACGGAGTAGATATGTGCCTCTTCTTTCGTAGGGAAAAAATTACACTTGACACTCTCGTGAGCCGGATTCGTACGGTTTTGCGCCCTCCGCCCAATGTCGAGTATTTGTTGTATTTTTATGCCCGAGGCTATGACATGAGAAGCGTGCGGGTCTATGCTTTGCGACGAGGATTTGTCCCGCATGTTAGACGAGCAAAGGGCTGAGTGCTTTGTGTTCGTAGTCGAAGTAGAGGGACAACAAGCTGCGCCGGGGGTGAGTATTGAAGAAGAAAATCGTGATCGAGGCGTACCGTCAGAGAATGAGAACGAGGCGGTACCGTCAGAGAACGAGAACGATTCGGTACATACTTCCGAGGACGAAGAAGAAGCTCGTCAGTCCGATCTCTTGGATTCGTTGACCATGGAGTGGACCGAATGAATTAGGCAGTGGGGCGTGGTTAAAAAGATTATGTCGCGCCGTAATATGTCCTCTGACGGTACTAATGCGGGAGGCGGCAAGCAAGCCGAAGCTGTTGGAAATCGATATCCCGGAATTAATAAATTAATTAAAATTAATTATCTAATTAATTCCGACCGAAATCCTTTAGAGATCGAATATCCAGAGTTGTCAAAATTGCGGAATCAACAACTCCAAACGAAATCCGTTCGCCGGAGAAAACACGAACACGCCACGTGGCCCGGGGCTCGACCGAACAGCCCGCCGTGGGAGAACCCACGGCTGCCCAGCCGAACCCCCGCGTGGGGTTAGTGGATTGCTCGTAGCAATCCCCGGGACTGCTCGTAGCAGCCCCGCAGCGAGTCCGGCGACTCGCTGCTCGTGGATGGGGCGCGCACACGCGAGCCGCTGCGGGTAACCCCGCAACACCCATGATCGATCCCACGGGCTGCTCGCAGCAGCCCGTAGCGCGTCCGGACGGGACTCGCGTCCAGCGATCCCGCTACGGAAACCCCGTAGCTCGCTGCGGGTCCGTCCACGGCGATCGAGCATGAGCTCGATTGAGTCTCGGCGCCCAGCCGAGGCTCACGCCCCTCGACCCGTCCAGCCGAGTCTGTCAAACCGCCGGCGGTCCGGTGGTCCGCGCCACCACCGCCCGGTTCGACCTCGTCTTGGGTCTCGTCCCTCGGATCTTAGTTCAAGGTATTTTTACGATAATTAAACGATAAAATCATAAAAAAAGGGTTTTACGATTTACCTCGTTCTCGTTGTTCGGAAAAACGAATAACTCAATTTGACGACCTTGAGATCTTCCCGCGTATTCCTTGCACTAGCTCGGACGTCGTATGGGCGACGATCTACCGAACTCCATGGATCTCCCTCTCTACTTTCTCTCTCTAGAATTGTGATCTTCAAGTTATGAGAATAAAGAAGACCATGTAGTGCTTTTATAGGCTACGTAGGGGATCTTAAGGAGGTGGAATATTGGGCTTCCAATATTAATGATTAAATTGAGCTCAAGCCCAAATCTATTAATCCATTAATATTAATTAATTCTATTTTCCACTATATAAATTTAATTGCACTCCCAATATTAAACCATATTATATCAAATAATATTTCTCCGGTAGTATTATTTATTCCGTGTATTTGAGATATAAATATCCATGAATAAAATTAATTTATTGCTAATTAATTTATTCATCTCTTATATCCGAGAATAGTACCATTCAACCTTAATTATTATGCGGAACGAATCCACCTGCAGGGTTTACATAATAATTCCTTATGAACTCATCTCGGGGATATTATCAACCCTTACGGGATACACTTTCCCGTCAAGTATTCACAGCATGCCATATATAAAATATAGTGACCCAACTTAACCGGTAATTGACCCAATAATTAAACCGGTCAATTCCTTTGGAAAATCAAAGTCACTTATATTAAATATATACATCCGCAATAGTATCGGGGATTAAGAATAAAATACACTGAGACTTAAATCGATTATCGCCGGCAATCCTAATCGATAAATCTCAAACGATCCGCCCAATACACCAAGTGTACTGTTGGAGTTGTGTACTTAATGTCTAGATTTAAGTAACGATAAACTCCCGGTCATAGCATTTAATCTATTTAAATTAATAAACAATTGTTTGCTTTTAATTATTATTAATTGAATATATGCAAATCATAGTCCTAGATTCTATACGTTGTAGTTAGTATGGTGTGCGACGTCACACAGAAGATCATACTATCGGTTACTCGTATTTAATCAAACAGTGGCTCACGACCTAGATGGACCCGGACCAATCCATCGGTATAGTCGTTGTGTGAGAGAGAAAATAATTTGTCTTAATTATTTTATCACACTTGTACGCTTGGTGTATTGAGCGGATCGTTGAGATTCATCGATTAGGATTGCCGGCGATAATCGATTCGAGTCTCAGTGTATTTTATTCTTAATCCCCGATATTGTTGCGGGTGTGTATATTCAATATAAGTGACTTTGATTTACCAAAGGAATTAACCGATTTAATTATTGGGTTAATTACCGGTTAAGTTGGGTCACTATATTTTATATATGGCATGCCGTGAATGATTGACCGGACAGTGTATCCCGGAAGGGTTGATAATATCCCCGAGATGAGTTCATAAGGAATTATTGTGTAAACCTCATGAGTGGATTCGTTCCGCACAATAATTAAGGTTGAATGGTACTAGTCTCGGATTCAAGAGATGAATAAATTAATTAGCAATAAATTAATTTTATTCATGGATATTTAAATCTTAAATACACGGAATAAATAATACTACCGGAGAAATATTATTTGATATAATATGGTTTAATGTTGGGAGTGCAATTAATTTATATAGTGGAAAATAAATTAATTAATATTAATGGGAGATTAATAGATTTGGGCTTGGGCTCAATTTAATCATTAATATTGGAAGCCCAATATTCCACCTCCTTTAGATCCCCTACGTAGCCTTTAAAAGTACTACATGGTCTTCTCTATTCAATAATCATAACACAAGATCATAATTCTCCTAGAGAGAGAAAGTAGAGAGAGAGAGAAGAGGATCCATAAGCTTGAAGGATCGTCGCCCACCCGACGTTCAAGCTAGTGCAAGGAATACGTGGGAAGATCGTAAGGTCATCAACTTAGATTCGTTTCTCCGCACAACGAATTAAAAGGTAAAATCATATACTCCCTTCTATGATTTTATGTGGATTAATTGTGATACATACATGAACGCACGATCCGGGAAAAACATCGAGACCGGGATACGGGGATTCGAGATCCCCGTCGGGATCGAGAGGGGCGGCCGAACCCTAGGGTTCGACCGCCGGTTACGCGCGACGAGGGGCGAGCCCCGGCTGGACGCCGGGGCATGCGATCGACTTCGGTCGATCGCCGGGATGCCACGGGCTGGTGCCGTGGCGGATCCCAGCCGCCTCGCCGGCGGCGTGTGCAACAAGGGCACCCCGGCTGGACGCCGGGGTGGGCGATCGATCGTGAGATCGATCGCCGGGGGAAGACCGCGGTAGGTCAGCCGGGCTGACCGCCCCTCCTGGCGGTGGCGGTGAGTCGCCGGACTCACCGCCGGGGGCTGCCCCATGCAGCCCCATGCGATCGCCATGCACGGCGATCGCGAGCCCCGTGCGGGGGCTCGGCTGGGCGCACGGGTTCATCCCGTGCGGTGCTCGGTCGAGCTCCGGCTCGTACGGTGGTTCGCGGTTGGTTCTCCGGCGATGGGATTTCCGTCGGGGTTATCGGTTCCGCAATTTTGATACCCCGGGATATCGAATTCCAGCAATTGGTATCAGAGCGTTTGGTTTCGTGTTCATGTATGTGTTCAATTGTGTTCTACCTTGCAGGGATTCCGACTATCATGGTTTAATTAATTGTTAATTATTGGTTTAATTAATTGCTATTTAATTTACCATGATTGTTCGTTTATTAAACTCTCGGACATGTCGAGATTCGTTTTGTGTGGATGAATGCTTGTAATAGTAAAAATTCGGGGGTTGACCGAATTTAGGATTTATTATTACGTTCTATGTTTTCCGGAAAGTGTATAGGGTCGATTTCATGTATAGAATCGATACCGGAATTGTAAACTTATTTCTTGTAATTTATTTACGGTGGATCGATGCCGAGACGACCGCCGGAGAACTCATGTGACGAAGAAGATGAAGAGAGGGAAAACTAGGGCTTGGGATTGATGGGATCGATCCCATGGAGATCGATCGGAGGGGCTGCCCGCGGGGCTCCTCGGCCACGCCGGCCACCGGAGGTGGTGGCGCGTGGGCTGGGGATGGCGGCGGTGGTGGTCCCGGCCGGCGATCAAGGTGGGGGGGGGGGGGGGGGGGGGGGGCGGGGTCCTCGTGATCTCGTGCTACTCCTACCTAGATTCACTTTCCTAATTGATTCAAGTTTTCCTACTTTGAGTATTCCTAAGTATGGGAACTCTCATGGAGATAGGAAAAGAATTAATTAATATTATTTATTTCCTTATTCTATTATGGAAGTCTTCTAGAATATTTCAAGTTCTACTTGGAATAGGAATCTAGAGATTTAATAGAATTAGATAGGAAAATAATTAATTAGTAAATTAATTTATTTTTATTTGATTATTCCTATTTTATGGGAATTTTCATGGACATGGAAATTAATTAATCTTGGAAAGTAGAAGAGTCCTAATTTATTTTATTTCCTTATTCTATTATAGAAGTCTTCTGGAATATTCCAAGTTTGACTTGGATAGATTATTCTAGAGATTTAATAGAATTAGATGGGAAAATAAATAAATAAAAATATTAATAATATTTAATTTTATTTTTGATTTATTCGATTGACTTAATTTTCGAATTGAGTATCTTTTGGATTTATTAAAAATAAATAGATTTAAATATTGGGATTAATATTCTCGTCACATGGAGCATTCAAGAACGAAGACTGAAGACTAGAAGACGCATACGGAGATGGAATAAAGCCATGATAGTCGGAAAATAATTTTTTCTAGCATTATTTTGACTATGTGATATGTGCTTTATTGCTTGTATGCATGCTTATGTGTTTAATTATGCATTAGATAGCGTATCCCTTTGTTATAAAAAGCTAAGTGGGAGCGGGGATGGAAACATTCCCATGGTCTCCATTACTGTTCTCTTGGTGACTCTTATGGACTTTTGAAGTTCGTATAGATGTGTCATTGGAGGAGAATTCTTGTAATTCCTCTTACGAGAAACATTGATTAAGTTTATCAAACAATGCCTAATTTGTCTTTTTGAAACTGACTTCAAGTCGACTCATTCTCACCCCGGGGAGTGGAATGGAGCCAAAGCCACTTGGTCATGTGGATGACACAAATTAGAGGCAGTCGTACCATTCTTTGAAAGATGGATCGATTGTCTGCTCGGCTCCCTCATCTAATGAGAGATAGGGTTGTTCGCATGGTGAATCACTGGTTAGAAACTTCGAGTTTCACTTATGATTCTCCGCGTCTTGATTTACAAAATCGAATGCTTCAAGTAATTGGATGTCAATTGTAAAAATCTTTTGGTGTAGTAAACGTCCACACTATCGTGGCTTGCTGCATTGAATGGGATTTTGGAACGATTGATGTAGACAGTTATAGAAGGGAGTGAAGGAAACGCAGGTTAACGTAAACGTCCACACTATCGTGGCTTGCGGTAACATGCGAATCTTAAACAAACTTCTTAGTACTGAGTAATGGTTTACACTTAGGTACGCTCTATAGTATTCTTCCCATCGAAGTAACGCAATAGTGATGTACGACCAAAGCAAATCTAATTGCTAAATCATTTGGATGGGTAAACGTCCACACTATCGTGGCTTGCCTTATCTGATGGGATTTTAGATGTAATTAGTGATTTAATGATATTATTAGAGGGAGATAATATCGGATATTAAATTGATTGTTTGTTTAAATGTGCTTATAGGTTTAGAGAATAGCTATGAATCCACTTTCTATGATACTCAAGGAATTCAAAGCACTAGTTCCATACTGTGTTGGATGGAATAACGAGTTAGACATTTCCCAGACTCGTGTCTCAACTATTGAGGAAAAAGATGATTTTGAGAAGTGGAACAGTGCTTTTGCATTAACCACCAATCATGATATCATGCTAAAACTCAAGCTTATGTTTAGAGACAACGAGAAGGTTAGAAAAGAGGCGATGAGGATACTCATAAAGGTCAGTCGCTTCGAGGAAACGCTTGAGCACGTTTTCGAGATGTTGGACCTTTTGGATGAGTTGAGACAATCGCAAGCTCTTATGGCCAAAACCAAAGGTTTCGAACCTAAGGGCATAAACCATGGAATGGAGAAGCAGACAAAGAAGCCCTGTAGTTCTGCTCTTGGACCACGGAATAGGGTGAGAAAGCCTTCGAGCAGTTATTCTCAAAGAAAACTTTCTGGGGACTGGAAGTCTTTATTTTCTCCTAGAAAAGGTATAAGATTTTCTCCTTAGTCTTTAAAACATAGTCAGCTGTGTTATCTACCAGAAACCTGGTTGGTAGATATGGATCCACTGACGGTATGTATGCATTTAAAATGCAGGGACACCAGGAAATCCAAAGACTTGGAAATGGAGAAATAGTCAAGGCAAAGCTGTAGAGGAGGCAGCAGTTGCGGTGGAAGACATTTATCTGCTTTAGTAGTTAAAAAGGATTTCATTTCAAAGTTATTGCATTATGTACCCCTTTATTTTAGAAAGAACGTTTTGTTCTGGATTTCTATTATTAATGAATGGATATTTTATTTCTTTAATCATTGGATGATTTTGATAAGAAATAATGGCATTATCTATTCTGGTACATTAGATAGCAATATATGAATGATAGATCCTAAGTCTACCCCAATGCAAAGAACCGTTCTATAACTTGTTTTACTAATTAGATATTTCTTTATCATTATACTTGTGAAATCTTATACTTAGTAGTATTTTCAAATGAGATTCAAATGGTCGAAATTGATGTGATCAATTATAGTTGAAGGAATGGACCTTCCGACCTAAGGATTGAATTTGGAGGATAATACGTCTAAGCAAACCTTTCTTGAAAAAGGATAGAATTCAAACAAGTATTGGAAATGATTAGATATGCAGACATATGTGTATATTAGAAAGGCACGAGTGATTCTTTCAAGAATACTCAAGTGGTGGATTAGAATGCTTGATGTGCCATAAAAGCAAAGTGTTTTTGACTAGTCAATGGACACAAAGCGATTATGGGGAACCATCAAAGTATATCCATTAGGAGCCTGCGACTCGGTCGCGGAGGCCATCACCTATCTGAATAACACATAGCATAATCAAAGATTGGGTTTCAATCCCAAAGGGTCGCACCTTACACTTACGTGTAGAAATAGTGCGTTGTAAAGAAATGGAAATCTGATGGTAAAAGGACAAGTTGTTCGGAACTACCTATGTTCTATGGATATTCCTAGGTACAACGACATATTGAATATGGTTGTAGGATATCCTAGATGAACGAAGTATTGTGTGTTCTATAGTACTACGAACCAGAGGGACGTCTATCGTCCGGTTCATAGAGGAAGACTATCAGATGAACCACAAAGCCTAAAATTGACGTAATACCTTGAAATGAGAAGAAGGACAAAAGACTAGGAACCAGCCAAACCGAGTAGAAGTGCACCACATACTGCACCTATTGTTATTACTGTTATACACCGGGACGCCATTGCAGTGGGAGGTTGTCGGACAACCAGAGATATTCATAAGACTAGAGGAGTTCGGACTCTGGATCTAGTAAAGATGAAATCGACCCCTAGCTCTGCATAAGGGCGGTACTAGATCTAAATGTGCCTGCTTGGAACAATAAGGTTTATTGTTGAGAGGCTAGATCATTTAGAGTACAAGCTTAGTAAATCCATTTATGGATTGAAATAAAGCTATGAATCGTGGAACTTGCGAATTGATGGGATAGTCCATTTGATGGATTCATCAAAAGGCATAGACGAAAGGTGTATTGAAGACGTAATGGAAACAAGGTGGTGTTTCTCGGAGATTTATGTAGATAACATTTCATCATTGGCAACAATGTAAAAATGCTGTCAGACATAAAATAATGGTTGTCTAAATAAATCGAGATATAAGATTAAGAAGAAGTTAGAACATGTTCTTAAGATCTTGTGATCTAGAGATAAGAACATTGTACTTCTCCTAGATATCTTGTACGATTAAGGTTTGTTTTTAACATGCAGACTTCTGAGAAAGGTTATTGCCTTTCAGGGACAGAATAAACATCTATCTAAAGGTTATGTGTTCGAACACATGAAGGAGATAGATGAGGACAAAGCAGTTTCCTATACTTCAAGTATGGAAAGCTTTATAAATGCAATATTGTAAAACAAGAACCTGATATCAACTATGCGGTTTGCGTAGTGGGAGGATATCAAAGTAATCTGGATAAGGGATGTTCGAATGCTGCAAGAGTACTTTCATAGTACTGGCTTGAGCAAGACGAAATCTTCTTAGATTACAAATTCTCAGATCCAAAAATCAGAGAAGGACCAGTGAAAGTCGATATCAGGCTATGTGTTCACTTTTAGAAAGAGGTGGAACCATGAAGTGAAAGAGTGATAAGCGGGATGCTTCTCAGACTCTCTCATAACCGAATAGCAGCCTCAGAGGCAGCGGAAGTTTTGGTTAGGTTCCGGGATAACCTCTGGACTTGGATATGACTCTTAGTTTACCAAAGGCTATTGGATAGCGGTGCACGGTGAACTAGAAGAGGTCATAAGTCAAAAGTGATGTTAACACATAGAGCAAGTACCACCTGATACGAGTCATCGTCAGGGGAGACGACGTAGTAGTCACCAAGATAACTTCAGAGCGGCAACCTAGATTGCTCACTCACATAGTACTTCTCGGAAGTACACTTTAAAGCACGTGATGAGTATGGGAACCGGGAGTTTGGAGGAAATGACTAGACCTTAGTACAAGTGGGAGATTGTTGGAGTTGTGTACTTAATGTCTAGATTTAAGTAACGATAAACTCCCGGTCATAGCATTTAATCTATTTAAATTAATAAACAATTGTTTGCTTTTAATTATTATTAATTGAATATATGCAAATCATAGTCCTAGATTCTATACGTTGTAGTTAGTATGGTGTGCGACGTCACACAGAAGATCATACTATCGGTTACTCGTATTTAATCAAACAGTGGCTCACGACCTAGATGGACCCGGACCAATCCATCGGTATAGTCGTTGTGTGAGAGAGAAAATAATTTGTCTTAATTATTTTATCACACTTGTACGCTTGGTGTATTGAGCGGATCGTTGAGATTCATCGATTAGGATTGCCGGCGATAATCGATTCGAGTCTCAGTGTATTTTATTCTTAATCCCCGATATTGTTGCGGGTGTGTATATTCAATATAAGTGACTTTGATTTACCAAAGGAATTAACCGATTTAATTATTGGGTTAATTACCGGTTAAGTTGGGTCACTATATTTTATATATGGCATGCCGTGAATGATTGACCGGACAGTGTATCCCGGAAGGGTTGATAATATCCCCGAGATGAGTTCATAAGGAATTATTGTGTAAACCTCATGAGTGGATTCATTCCGCACAATAATTAAGGTTGAATGGTACTAGTCTCGGATTCAAGAGATGAATAAATTAATTAGCAATAAATTAATTTTATTCATGGATATTTAAATCTTAAATACACGGAATAAATAATACTACCGGAGAAATATTATTTGATATAATATGGTTTAATGTTGGGAGTGCAATTAATTTATATAGTGGAAAATAAATTAATTAATATTAATGGGAGATTAATAGATTTGGGCTTGGGCTCAATTTAATCATTAATATTGGAAGCCCAATATTCCACCTCCTTTAGATCCCCTACGTAGCCTATAAAAGCACTACATGGTCTTCTCTATTCAATAATCATAACACAAGATCATAATTCTCCTAGAGAAAGAAAGTAGAGAGAGAGAGAAGAGGATCCATAAGCTTGGAGGATCGTCGCCCACCCGACGTTCAAGCTAGTGCAAGGAATACGTGGGAAGATCGTAAGGTCATCAACTTAGATTCGTTTCTCCGCACAACGAATTAAAAGGTAAAATCATATACTCCCTTCTATGATTTTATGTGGATTAATTGTGATACATACATGAACGCACGATCCGGGAAAAACATCGAGACCGGGATACGGGGATTCGAGATCCCCGTCGGGATCGAGAGGGGCGGCCGAACCCTAGGGTTCGACCGCCGGTTACGCGCGACGAGGGGCGAGCCCCGGCTGGACGCCGGGGCATGCGATCGACTTCGGTCGATCGCCGGGATGCCACGGGCTGGTGCCGTGGCGGATCCCAGCCGCCTCGCCGGCGGCGTGTGCAACAAGGGCACCCCGGCTGGACGCCGGGGTGGGAGATCGATCGTGAGATCGATCGCCGGGGGAAGACCGCGGCTGGAGCCGCGGTAGGTCAGCCGGGCTGACCGCCCCTCCTGGCGGTGGTGGTGAGTCGCCGGACTCACCGCCGGGGGCTGCCCCATGCAGCCCCATGCGATCGCCATGCACGGCGATCGCGAGCCCCGTGCGGGGGCTCGGCTGGGCGCACGGGTTCATCCCGTGCGGTGCTCGGTCGAGCTCCGGCTCGTACGGTAGTTCGCGGTTGGTTCTCCGACGATGGGATTTCGGTCGGGGTTATCGGTTCCGCAATTTTGATACCCCGGGATATCGAATTCCAGCATGTACAAGTGTGATAAAATAATCAAGACAGATCATTTTCTCTCTCACACAACGACTATACCGATGGATTGGTCCGTGTCCATCTAGGTCGTGAGCAACTGTTCGATTAAATACGAGTAACCGATAGTATGATCTTCTGTGTGTCCATACACACCATACTAACTACAACGTATAAAATCCAGGACTATAATTTGCATATATTTGATTATAAATAATTAAACGCAAATAATTGTTTATTTAATTAAATAGATTAATGGCAATGGATCGTGAGTTTCCGTTACTTAAATCTAGACATTAAGTACACAACTCCAACAATCTCCCACTTGTACTAAGGTCTAGTCATTTCCTCCAAACTCCCGACTCCCATACTCATCACGTGCTTAAGTTGTACTTCCAAGAAGTACTATGTGAATGAGCACTCTAGGTTGAGGCTCTGAAGTTATCTTGGTGACTACAGCGTCGTCTCCCTCGACGATGACTCGTATCAGGTGGTACTTGCTCTATGTGTTATCTTACACTTATGGACTTGTGACTTCTTACCATTTGCCATCGCACCGCTATTCACATAGCATTTGGCAAATTAAGAATCACATCTAATTCCCAGAGATTATCCCGGAGCTATACCAAAAACTTCCGCTGCCTCTGAGGCCGCTATTTGGTTACCCATGGCAGAGTCTGAAAAGCATCGTGCTTATCACTCTTCCATGTTAAAACTCCTTCTCCTTCAATAGTGAAACACATAGCCTGATATCGACTTACACCGGTCCTCATTCGATTAGAAATCTAAGAGAATGTAATCCAAAGGAAATGTTCGTCTGCTTCGTAGTCTAGAACAGTACTTCGAAAGTACTTTTACAGCAGTCGAATATTCCTTTCCAGGATTACCTTGATATCCTCCCACTATACTAGCCGCTTAGCCGATATCAGGTTCTTGTTTTCAACAATGCATTTATTAAGCTTTCCACACTTAAAGTGTAGGAAACTGCTTTCATTGCTTCTATCTCCTTTTGTGTTCCTAAAAAACATGTCCTTAGATAGATGCATTCCGTGTCTGAAAGGTAACGAACCTTTCTCGGAATATTGCATGTTAAAATGAACCATAATCATATATATGTAAGATGTCCAGGAGAAGTACAATGTTCTTTCCCAGAGATCTTAGATCTCAAGAACATGTCCAACTTCTTCCTATATCTTTCATATTGATTTATCTAGACAACCTCATTTTATGTCTTGAAAACATCTTTACATTGTTACCAATGATAAGAATGTTCTCTACATAAAACCCGAGAAACACCACCTTGTTCCATCACGTTTCCAATACACATGATTCGTCTATGCTTTGATGAATCCATAAAATGGACTATCTCATCAATTTGCAAGTACCACGAACTCAATGCTTTGTTCCAATCCATAATTGGATCAACTAAGCTTGTACTCTAAATAATCTTGCCTCTTAGCAATAATCCTTATTGCTTTCCAAGAGAGCACATTTAGATCTAGTACTGCCTTTATGTAGATCCAAGGATCGATTTCATGTATACTAGGTCCAGAGTCCGAAGACTCACCTAGTCTTATGAATATCTTTGGTTGACCAACAACCTCCCACTACAATGGCATTCCGGTGTATTAACAGTAATAACAGTAGGTGCAGTTAGTGGTGTACCGCTACTCAGTTCTGCTGGTTTCCAGTCTTCTTCGTTCTCTCTCATTTCAAAGTATCACGTCACTTTGGGCTTGTGGTTCATCATATAGTCTTTCTCTAAGAACCGGGCGTTAGAACTTATAACGTCCTTCTGGTTCATAGTACTATTGAACACACATCTTTTGTTCTTCTAGGATATTCTACAACTGCATTTGAATGCGCCGTTGTTTCCAGACATATCCATAGAACACAGGTAGTTCCGTATAACTCATGCTTTTACTATTTCTATAAGAGTTCCATTTCTTGTTTTCGACACACCATTTCTACACAACAGTGTATGGTGTAGTTATTGGGATCAAATTCCAACCTCTGATCAGTATGCCATGCATTCCTCAGACAGGTACTTGCCTCCGCGATTAAATCGCAGGCTACAAATGGATATACCTTGATGGTTCTCCACAATAGCTTTGTGTCCATTGACTTGTCAAAACATTTGCTTTTGTGGCACATCAGGTATTCTAATCCATTTCTCGAGTAATCATCAAATGAAGTACTCGTACCTTATTGTCTGAGTAGACATAGGTCTGCATACATCAGAGTCAATCAATTCTTATACTTGTCCGGATCTTACATCTTATATCCATAAAGGATTGCTTAGTCATGTTATCTTCCAAATTAGATTCATAGGTCGGAAGGTCCATTCATTCAACTTAATTGATCAAATATCAATTTTCGACCTTTGAACTTCTTATTTGAATAAACATGATTCAGCATAAGAATCCACAAGTATAATTGATAAAGAAATCTCTTATTAGTAAAACGAGTTTTTTATACTACGGTTCGTTGCATTGTGGTGGACTCAGGATTCATCATTTATATATTGCTAGCTAATGTACCAAAATAGATAATATCATTATTTCTTCTTATAACCATCAAATGATTAAAAGAAATAAAATATCCATTTATTAGAAATCCAGAACAAAGTTCTTTCTAATTTGAAAGGTACATAAAAGCAATAACCCAAAATTAAATCCTATAAAATGTCCTCCACTGCAACTGCTGCCTCCTCTACAGCATTGCCCATGTAGACTACGATTTCTTCTTTTCTAAGTCGTCGGGTTTCCTGGAACCTTTGCATTTAACATGCACATACCGTCAGTGGTTCTATATCTACACACCAGGTTCCGGCAGATAATACCACTGACTATGTTTTACGACTAAAGAAAATTTCGTACTTTCTTTGAGAGGACAATCAGACTTCCAGTACCCAGACTGTTTGTATCGAGAACACTCGCCTCTTGGCTTTCTCGTCCCATCTCGTGGTCCAAGAAACCTAGGACCACTGGGTTTCTTTGCTTGCTTTTCCTTTCCCCCGATTTTTCCCTTAGGTTCGAAATCTTTGGCATCAGCTACAAGAGCTTGCGATTTCCGTCTCAACTCGTCTAAAAGGTCAATCATCTCAAAAACGTGTTTAAGCGTTTCCTCGAATTGACTGGCCTTTATGAGTATCCTCATCGCCTCTTGTCTAGCCGCCTATGTCAATAGGCTCGGGAGGACAAAGCTCACTGAGTACAACCTTGCACTCTTTAACAGTTTGGGTAATGTCTAGATCTCTATTCCAATCATTACATTTAGGGACCAATGAGTTTAAAATCCTTACGTATCAAAGAAAGTGGGTTCAAAGCCATTCCTAATCTATGAGCACATATAACAACAAACAATTGATTTAATCTCCGATATTATCTCCCTTAAATAATATCATTAAACCACTAATCACTTCTAAAATCCCATCAGATATGGCAAGCCACGTGGTGTGGACGTTTACCAATCCAAATGATTTAGCAATTAGATTTGCTTCAGTCATACATCACTTATAGCGTAACTTCGTGGGGAAGAATACTATAATGCGTATCTAAGTGTAAACCATTACTCAGCACTAAAGTAAATCGTTTGGAATTGCTACATCACCGCAAGCCACGTGGTGTGGACGTTTACGACAACTTCACAACTCTTCACAATTCCTTATAACTGTCTACATCAATTAATCCAAAATCCGTTAGTATAGCAAGCCACGTGGTGTGGACGTTTACTACACCAAGAGACTTTTATAATTGACTCCCAATTACTTGATCCATTCAATCTTGTAAATCAAGACGCGGAGAATCATAACTGAAACTCGAAGTTTCTTACCAGTGATTCACCATGCGAACGACCCTATCTCTCATAAATGAGGGAGCCGAGCAGACAATCGATCCATTTCAAGAAATGGTACGAAGGTCTCTAATTTGTGTCCTCGACATGACCAAGTGGCTTTGGCTCCATTCCACTCCCCGGGGTGAGAATGAGTCGACTTGAAATCAGTTTTGGAAAGACAAATTAGGCATTGTTTGATAAACTTAATCAATGTTTCTCGTAAGAGGAATTACAAGAATTCTCCTCCAATGACTTGTCTATACGAACTTCGAAAGCTCATAAAAGTCACCAAGAGAACAGTAATGGAGACCATGTCATTGTTTCCAATCCCTCTCCCACTTAGCTTTTTACAATAAAGGGATACGCTATCTAATGCATAATTAAATACACATAAGCATGCATACATGAATGCTCCATGTGACGGGAATATTAATTCCAATATTCAAATCTATTTATTTTTAATAAATCCAAAAGTTACTTAATTCGAAAATTAAGTCAATCGAATAAATCAAAAATAAAATTAAATATTATTAATATTTTTATTATTTTTATTTTCCTTTTCTAATTCCATTAAATCTCTATAATCCTATCCAAGACCCACTTGGAATATTCTAGAAGATTTCTATAATGAAATAAGGAAATAAAATAATTTAGGACTCCTAGTCCTTCCAAATTAATTCCTTTCCTAATCCATTAAAAATTCCATAAATGAATAACTAAATAAGGAAAAATTAATTTAGGACTTTCAAAACTTTCCAAATTAATTATTTTCCTAATCCATTAAAAATTACATAAAGGAATAATTAAATAGGAAAAATAAATTAATTCTAAATTTATTCATTTTCCTATTCCATGAAAATTCCCAAGAATAAGAATAATCAATAAGGAAAAATAAATTTATTTTAAATTTATTCTTTTCCTATTTCATGAGAATTCCCAAAAATAGGAATACTCAAAATAGGAAAACCGAATAATTTAGGAAAGTTGGATCTTGGCGGGAGAGCACGGGTTGGGGATCCCCGCACCCCCCCACCATTGACCACCCCCGGAGGAGCACGCCGCCGCCGCCCAGCCGGCCAGCCGCCGACGCCGGCGATCCAAGGCCGAGAAGCCCGCGGGCAGCCCCCTTGGTGGTCGATCGATCCATCCCTTGGGGTCAATCATGGGGTTGATCGATCCCCGGAATCCTCCCTCTCTTCGTCTCCTCCGTCACACTTTTCCGGTTGTCGTTTCTCCTCGATCCAACGTAAAATAAATTACAAATTTATTACTACGCTATCCGGTATCGATTCTCTACAAAACGACCTCAAACAATTTCCGAAAAAATTAAGAACAAGCATTCACCACACAAGAACGAATATCGACATCACCGAGAGTTTAATAATCAAGAGCAATATTATGGACATTAATTAACAAAATTAAATCTAGCCATAATAATCGGAAACCCTGCAAGGTAGCACAATTTATCGAAAAATACCATGAACTAAAACCAACGCTCTGATACCAATTGTTGGAAATCGATATCCCGGAATTAATAAATTAATTAAAATTAATTATCTAATTAATTCCGACCGAAATCCTTTAGAGATCGAATATCCGGAGTTGTCAAAATTGCGGAATCAACAACTCCAAACGAAATCCGTTCGCCGGAGAAAACACGAACACGCCACGTGGCCCGAGGCTCGACCGAACAGCCCGCCGTGGGAGAACCCACGGCTGCCCAGCCGAACCCCCGCGTGGGGTTAGTGGATTGCTCGTAGCAATCCCCGGGGCTGCTCGTAGCAGCCCCGCAGCGAGTCCGACGACTCGCTGCTCGTGGATGGGGCGCGCACACGCGAGCCGCTGCGGGTAACCCCGCAGCACCCATGATCGATCCCACGGGCTGCTCGCAGCAGCCCGTAGCGCGTCCGGACGGGACTCGCTTGATGGTACCGTTATACCGATCCAATCGATATACCGTGTGTGCGGAAGCGTGTAAAGCGATAGATTTACTATGCCATGATCTTAGTGCACACTTAATGTGTATAAGAACACATATAAACATATATATATACACATCCAATATATATATATATATATATATATATAAGGTTCAACGATTACTTACTTTTGGTGATCGTTGACTTTGATTAATGTCGTTGAGGTGGTGTTGAGTCGATTGAACCACCTCAAATGGATCAGCCTCTCGAAGCTCTCCTTGTGAATGACCTCGTCAATCCTTTAGATCGTCCGGATGTGGAAGCCGCACAAATGGCCCGGCCTCTACGTGTTGCACACGAACCCGGATAATGAACACCTTTGATTGCTTGAGAATGGATCTCCAAGATCACCTCTTTTCTCTCTATTTGTGTGGATTTTCGTGGCTGATGCTTGTGTGTGATGAAAATCAGATTTTCATCTATATAAACACACCATTATTCACACCATTACACCTCTTTGTAACCTCCATCTTAATGTGCATAAAGATGCACCATTAACATGCAAAAGAGGTTACAAAGGAGGTGAAAGGTCATGCCACATACACATGCCACTATGCATTGTATGTGGTCCCACTTGCTTGTGTGGCATGCCATGTCACACTATGTGACATGCATCCATGCAAGCCATGCATCCCATGCATGTATATTAAATCCACGTAAATATTGATTCTAAATCAATATATATCAAGCATCGTACATTATCTTCGAGTCCATGTGTGACCCTGTAGGTATGATTTAATTGATCAATATTATATTGTTCCCAACAATTTAATATTATCGAATAATCATTTAACATCCATAGACGACCTTATGACTTTATCGATTGCACACGTAGGATCGAAGGACATATCCCAACAATCTCCCACTTGGCCTTCAGAGCCAGTGTGCTGCCAACTTCCTTTTGTCACTTTATGTCTAAGTTTGAACTTGAGGCAAGACTCGAGTCATCCTCAATCGGTTCAAACCTTTCTTGGACTTTGAGACAGACTGTAAAACCAGATTTATCACTATGATACGAATCTGGACGTGGCCACGTATTTTCCACAGTCTCGACTCTCCAAGTGGCCGGTAAGACATGTATCCCATTATAAAATGGAGGACAATCCCATCTTGTCAATCCAAGCTCTCCCACTTGCTTCCTGATATACCCAATAACAAGTTTTATAACCTCCTTTTACGAAAGGCGTTTACTTGTATCAAAGTACACCATTTCACAATGGAATCACTCTGGACTACTCAGGTCAGAGGAAATTGCTCGACAGTCAATGAAATAGTATTATGACTCGAAATCTTAAATACTATTCCAGTCGGGTCTGTTCGATCATTAGCTCCCAGCTAATATCTATGTAATTGTACTTGATGTCCCACATCACTAGCCCATGAAGCGGCGCTATAGTACACATTACAATCTAGTTCTTTGTATTATCGGTTTGTACGTACTCGATTATACGAACCAGGAACAGCTATATGATTCAAGTATATCAGTTCAACCATTGGGACTTCATTATGCGGTAAGTCGACCTCATAACCCAATTGATATAACTTAATCATTTGGACAATTCATATAAATTAAACCATATTTATATGAAGAATTATGTATTATACATATGAGTGAATGTTTACCAAATCTCCAAAAGTATCTAATACAGTAATAGAAATAACAACCCATCTCTAAGATGTCTGATATCTATTGCAGTCGTGAAAGCCTCAAGCTTAAACTGCTGGAGAGGTTTAGAAAGCGGGTTTGCAACCTTACCAAAAGTTGCAACTTTATTATCTCGATGTCTCCACAAAACTATCTCCCAAATAATGTGGAACTTCCTGAGCACCAGTTTTAGACTTGTGGTGCTTCCTAGCTCATAGGCTTGCGCGATAACTCTACTATAAATAGAGAACTATCGGATGGGCTGAGCTAGTTACGCCACCTAGTTCATTCAAGAACTTTCAAATCCTAACTGCCAACATTACTGCATCCAATGCAATACTGTGCTCAGCTTCTGTAGTTTAATTAGCTATATTGCATTGCATGGAACTATTCCAGCAAATATCACCTCTAACCAGACAAAAGATATAACCAAATTAAAATCGGAAATTATCTTAGTCTGTTTTGAAGTTAGCATTCAAACAGCTTGTTAATATCAACTCTTTTTGTCTTCCAAAGACAACAAAATATTCTTTTGTCAATCTAAGGTACATAAGAATATTCTTGGTCGCAGTCTAACGCGCCTCACCTGGATTTCCTTGAAACTGACTCGTCATGCTCAAAGCATACGATACGTCCGGTCGTGTACATATCATGGCGTACATTATAGACCCTATTGCCGAAGCATAAGGAATGTTTTCCATCCTCTTTTGCTCATCAAGTCCCGTAGGGCCTTGCATCTTGCTAAGAGATGTGCCATGACTCATTGGAATGAGACCCTTTTTGGCGTCTTTCATTCTGAACTTATCAAGCACCTTTTCAAAATAGGTCGCTTTACTAAGTCCAAACATCCTTTTCGATCTGTTCCGACAGATCTTGATGTCCAATATGTACTGTGCTTCTCCAAGATCCTTCATTAAAAACATCTTCCAAGCCATTCTTTAACAGAATTAAGCATAGGAAAATTGTTTCTAATAAGGAGTATGTCACCGACATACAACACAATTAATACAACGTAACTCCCACTGATCTTCTTGTAAAACAAGACTCTTCCGAGTTCCTCTGAAATCCAAATCCCAGTATGGATTCATTGAACTGAAGATTGCTACTCCGATATGCTTGCTTTATTCCATAAATGGAACTATTATAAGATTGCATAATTTCTCAGCCTTATTAGGATTGATAAAACTCTTTGGCTGTGTCAAAACACATTCTCTTCTAGAATCCAATTCAAGAATTTAGTTTTAACATCCAATATTACCATAACTCATTATCAAGATGAGTAGCAATGGCTAAGATGATCTGAATGATTTAATCAAAGCAACAGGTGAAAGTTTTTCCATAATCCACCTCGTGAATAAAACTTTTACCATCAACCTTGCTTTGAAAACCCTAGGTTTTCCATCTGTCTGTTTAGATCTTAAAGATCTATTAGCATTCATTGGGTCTAACCCCGTGATGCAAATATATCAAGTTCCAAACTTGATTATCAGATATTGATATCATCTCAGATTTCATGGCACCATGCCAATTTTCAGTAGCTGGAATCATACTTTGAATGTAAGATCGGGTTCCGTGGCTTGGATGTGATGTTCTCGGACTGCTGGGAGGTTTCTGACCTCCGGCATGGCAGTCGGATCGAGAAAATCGCATCGGAACAGCCAGAACGGGCGAATCCCGCCGCTGTTCGCGACGGGTGTCGGACGACAAGTTTGACTGTCGGCCGACAGGCATGTCGGACGACACCTTCTGGTGTCGGACGACGGTGAACAGCCTTGTCGGACGACACCTTCTGGTGTCGGACGACAGAGAGGCCAGAAGCCTCTTGTTTTGCGCGGTCGTGCCTCGGGTGCGATGGCTGGGTGCAATTCGGGTCAGGGGCTTCGTCGTGAACACAGTGGGCACACTGGATGTTGACTGGGCTTGTCCGGATGTTCGAGTAGTCGAACGGACATGTCCCGGGTAGTCGATTTCCAACATTTCTTACCCAAATCTGGCCCAATAGCTTAATCTGGAAACCCTAATTTGTAAGTTCTATAAATAGTAGGAATATTAATCCAAAAAGGGGATTAACACAAACCCCCCCCAAAAAAAAAAAGACTTGAGGGAGCATTAACATCTTGTTCTCCACTCAATCCCCAAAATATCGAAATTAAGGGGATAGTCGAGGAACGCGATTTTCGTACTATCAACAATTACGAGAAAAAAGATTGGGCCAAGAAAAACAACGATCCCCGGAATTTCAACGGGCCGAGGAGGGAACACCAGGCCGAACCGGGAGAGAACGGAGTATTTCACGGGAAGACGGCTGGCAAGATCTTGGAATTTTTTCGAGATAACAACGTGATCGTCCTTATGCCACCACCGCCACTCATCGGGCCGCCCGAGAGGAGAAATCCAAACAAGTGGTGCGAATTCCACGAAGATATCGGGCATCCGACGGATGAATGTATACAGCTGCTCGATCAGCTAAAGCAATTGTTCCGAGAGGGAAGATTAGAACAACTGCTAAGGAGACCGGGGAGGGGAAGAGGCCGACGAGGAAATGGTCATAATCACCGACCACGGACTCCTTAGAATCCGAGATTGCCGGAGCCCCAAAGGTTGCAGATCGAACATCCCCCACCCCCTCCACCGGTCGACGCTAGAGGGGATCGAGATATGCCCCCAATGAGGGAAGGCGGAAGAATCAACATGATAGGAGGCGTAATCCCTGTGTCACAGAGATCAAAGAGGCAGAAAAAGGCCGAGCTGCGTGCATGGGAAAGCATCAACGCCATCATCCCTCTAAAGGAGCCGGGGATCGCCAAAGGAAGCATCATCCAATTTACCGACCAGGATCGAGCAGGGGTGAGATACCCAAAGGTGGAATCGCTGGTCGTCACGGCCAGAGTCCAAGGGGTCGAGGTGGCACGGATCTTGATCGATAATGGCGCCCATTGCAACATTCTGTTCAAAAGAACATTTGACCAGTTGGGAGACATGGCCGAATATCTGAAGTCGTACGAAGGGTCGCTGAGGGGTTTCGGCGACGTGGAAGTAAAACCTTATGGCAGAATCAAGCTGGCCGTAGAGCTTGTCGATAGCTTGGATCCCACAGTTCGCATTATGCGCACCACTAAGTTTGTGGTGGTGGACATTGATAATGTTTACAATGCTTTTCTAGGTAGACCCTTTCTGGAGGCATTCGAGGCCGTGGCCTTGTCCCATTATTATTGTATTAAGTTTCCAAACCTTAACGGTTCAGTTGGAACCATGAGGGGAGACCAGTATATGGCAAAGAAATGTTTCGATTACCCTTTGTGTTCGGAAAATAATTCTGCGAAAATCACGCAAAGAAGTGAAAATTCAACGCTGGCTGCAACTCCGCGAAGGATGACCGAACACGAGGAAATCGTAGTCAGAGAGATGGACCCCGTAGGAGAGATGGACGCAGGAGATCATGATTACATAACTATATTATGGGAAGAAGGGAAGTACGGGCACGACGGAGTGTTCGCAACCGAGTTCGAGAGAGATCGGGTGATCGAGGATGACGTGGAGCCCAAGATAAGCGATGAGACGGAAGAGACAGTCGACCCCCGGGGTCCGTCTCATTGCTCGGCTGTGGACGATCTGGAAAGCGTATGTCTGGACCCCAATCGTCCGGAGACAGTAGTGTTTATTGGAGCAAGGCTATCCGAGAACGTGAAGCGCGAGCTTATTACCTGCCTACAAAGAAATATGGATGTGTTCGCTTGGTCCCATAAGGATATGACCGGGATCGACCCGAAGCACGCATTTCATCATCTTAAGATTGATCCAATGAAGAAGCCTATAGTTCAAAAGCGACGGAGAATGGGCCCAGAAAAGTATGAAGCTTTGGCAGTAGAAGTAAAGAAGTTAGTTGATAATGACCTGGTGATCGAAGCCGGGGAGAACCTCAGTGGTTGTCCAACTCGGTGCTCGTCAAGAAGACCGGGAACGCATGGAGGTTATGCGTGGATTTTACCGACCTCAATCGAGCGTGTCCTAAGGATCACTTCCCCATGCCCCATATCGATCATCTCGTCGATAATACCTCGGGGTACGAAGTGCTCTCCAAATGCGATTGTTATGCAGGATACCACCAGATCCCGATGGCCCTCGAAGATATCGAACACACTTCTTTCTACACGGAGAAGGCGATGTTGAGTTGGAAGCGAATGCCGTTCGGATTGAAAAATGCAGGGGCCACGTACCAGCGCTTGGTAAACAAAATGTTTTCCGAGCAAATTGGGGACACCATGGATGTATACGTGGACGATCTCATTATCAAAAGCAGAGTGTTAGAGGACCACGTGAAGGATGTAGAGACCACGTGCAAAATACTGAGGAAGTATAATATGAAATTGAACCCAAAGAAATGTCACTTCGGAGTGTTCGAGACGAAATTTCTGGGACACATCGTGAGCACCAGGGGAATCGAAGCTAACCCGAGCAAAATACAAGCTATAGTCGATCTGAAAGAGCCCCGATGCCTAAAAGATGTCCAACGCCTGACAGGTTGCCTGGCCGCGCTGAGCAGGTTCATCCCCCGCCTAGGGGATACGAGCCGACCATTCTTTCAAGCCATAAAAAACCAGAAGTTCAGATGGAAGAAAGATAGCCAGGAAGCTTTCGACAAATTAAAACTTCATTTGCAGGACCCCCAACTCCTCTCGAAACCGGCGCGAGGAGAAAAATTATTCCTCTACTTGGCGGCCTCCGAGCATGCCATCAGTTCGGTCCTCGTGCGGGCGGAGGAGAAGATTCTCAAGCCAATCTATTACGTCAGCCAGACCCTTCAGGACGCCGAGTCGAGATATACGCCTCTGGAAAAATTGGCCTACGCTTTAGTAATGAGTGTCAGAAAATTGAGATCGTATTTTTTCGACCACCACATTGAAGTACTAACAACTATGCCATTAAGGCAGGTATTGCAGCGACCAGATACCACGGGTCGTTTGCTGAAGTGGAGTTTAAAAGTAGGGCAGTATGACATCACATATGCTCCGAGGACAGCGATCAAGGGCCAAGCGTTGGCCGATTTTATTGTGGAACTCACTTTCCCACGGATTGATTCCTCGCTCCCTGTCCCGCCGTGGAAGCTTTACGTCGACGGATCATCCACGAGCTCCCACGCCGGGGCTGGAATAGTCTTGGTCGGGCATGGAAATCAATCCTTCGCACACGCGGTGAGTTTTGAGTTTGACGCCACCAACAACGAAGCCGAATACGATGCGTTAATAGCAGGGCTGGAATTGTCTTTGGCTGTTGGGGCCGAACATCTAACAATCTTCACAGACTCCCTACTGGTAGTAAATCAAATCAAGGGAAAATATGAAACCAGAAATGCAAGGATGGAGCAGTATCACGAGCATGTAATGAAAATGATTAATAAGTTTCCCCGGGCAGAGATCGAGCAGATTCCTCGGGAATTAAACACTCAAGCAGACGCACTGTCCAAACTGGCCTCGTCGGAAGGTACTGCCGACCTGTCTAACGTGATCCTCCTCGGTCAGAATTGTTCGGCATTGGAAAGGGCTGAAGTTAACAGGGTAGAGTTGATTGATCGTGGGGAAAGTTGGATGAGACCCTTCTTGAAATACCTACGGACAGGCGAGGTCCCCGAAGATAAAATAGATGCCCGACAGCTCCGAATACGCGCGTCTCGATATACGCTGATCGGAGAAGCATTATATAGGAGAAGCTTGTCTATGTCGCTACTGCGGTGTATAACCCCTACTGAGGGATTAAAAGTATTTGGCGAGATCCACAACGGAGTATGTGGAAACCATGCGGGACAATCTCTGGCACATAAGACGATCAGGCAGGGTTACTATTGGCCGACCCTGCGGCGAGATGCAATTGAATACGCGCGGAGGTGTCACCGATGCCAGATAACAGCGCCCATCACGAGGTCCCAACCAGAGTACTTGAACTCTATATATAGCCCCTGGCCATTCGCGGCCTGGGGAATCGACTTGATCGGTCCACTACCCACGGGGCCGGGCGGAGTCAAATACGCAGTAGTGGCTGTAGATTACTTTACTAAATGGGCAGAGGCCGAGTCACTGAACAAGATCGACCAGTCCCAAATCATCCGATTCATATGGAAAAACATCATATGCCGTTTCGGGATACCTCACACTATTTCCTCGGATAACAGGAAGCAATTCGATGGACTGGAGATCATGAAATTCTTTGATAAATGGAAGATAAGGAAGGTGTTCTCCACCCCATATCATCCTCAGACGAACGGAAAAGTAGAGGCCATGAACAAAATTCTGAAGCATACGCTAAAGGCCAGGATTGAGGAAAAACAGGGGAGATGGGCAGCCGAATTGCCCGACGTGTTATGGGCCTATCGTACGACGAGCAAGGTAGCCACGGGAGAGACGCCTTTCGCCCTTGCTTTCGGATGCGAAGCCGTCGTGCACTCCGAGATAGAGGTGCCCACTCATCGGATGACACAAAATCTGACCGAGCAGAACGATCAGATGATGCGAGTAGAACTGGATTTTTTGGAAGAACGGAGGATCAACTCGATATATCGAAACGCTGCGGCTAAGCAAAGGGCTGAAAGATACTTCAACTCTAAAGTAAAGGTCAGGAAGTTCCACCGGGGAGAACTGGTTTTGAAGGAGGTCTTAGGATCCAACCCAGGAGCCTTGGGACCTACTTGGGAAGGACCGTTTCGGGTGAGGAAGGTCCTGCAGAATGGATCATACGAGCTGGAACACCTAGACGGTGTGGCCGACCAATACTTTTGGAATTCCACTCACCTTAGGAAATACTACCAGTAAATTTTAACGCTGTATCACAATCCTTTCATTAATAAAGAGAAAAAAAAATTCAGCACATTTTCTCCAAGGAGATTCACGATTCATCTGAAGGGGTAGAGCTCGGCTCCCCCTAAGTCCCACGAGACTGAGCATGGACCAGGCGTCCCTCGAGTCCGGGAAAGTCACGACTTACTTAGGGTAGAGCTCAGCTCCCTCTAAGCCCCACAAGACCGAGCATGGACCAGGCGTCCCTCGAGTCCGGGAAAGTCACGACGTACTTGGGGTAGAGCTCGGCTCCCCCTAAGTCCCACGAGACCGAACATGGACCAGGCGTCCCTCGAGTCCGAGAAAGTCACGACTTACTTGGGGTAGAGCTCGACTCCCTCTAAGTCCCACGAGACCGAGCATGGACCAGGCGCCCCTCGAGTCCGGGAAAGTCACGACTTACTTGGGGTAGAGCTCGGCTCCCTTTAAGTCCCACGAGACCGAGCATGGACCAGGCGTCCCTCGAGTACGGGAAAGTCACGATTTATTTTAAATAAAGGAAACGATCCGTAAGATAAAACTGGGGCATTTTTGGGCGAACAAAATGGCCCGCCCAAAAATGATACGAACACCATGATCAAAATAATCCAAGAAAATAGAGAGAGCAACGATAAAATAACAAAACAATGTTAAGGACCTAAAAGACCGTTAGCCACCTCGAAGGCCACGGTTAATAAACCCAAATCAAATCGCCAGTTTTATCACATGAGAGTATTAAAGCAAATAAAGACTAGGGCATTTTCGGCGAGACGAGCATCACTCGCCGAAAGTGCCGAAAACGAAGACCACGAGGTCATGTACGAGGACCAAATTAGACAGGACGAACCACGTGTCGGTCGTCAGCGTCAAACACCGCTGCAGCCTACCCTCGAAAAGCGGACGCGGACGGTCTTCGTCGGCTGAAGGCCAAATTGGCGAACGAAGCCCCTCCACCCCGGGCCTTCGAAAAAATATCGCCCGCGACAACGAGAAACGTACATAACCCACCTCTCCCCGTTCACATCACACAACGGGAGGAATCGAGGGAGCGCGGACTCGGGACCAAATCGGCGGTAAACTCATTGGGGAGCGGAAGTCTTCTCGCATAGCGACGATCATCAAACGGAAGTTCGAACCATTTAGATCCGTCTTGATTAACATGAAGGCGCACCATCGAAATGTTAACTCGGCGCAGTTCCGAACTGGATAGAATTCCTCGAAAAATAAGAGCACGGGGGAAATTAAGAGTAAGAACACGAAGTGCTCCCGAAGATCTATAAATAGGCAAAGACATGCATAAAAGGCAAAGAGATGGTCCCATAAACTTTAACAGAGTAATGTCACATCCATACAGAGCATAGGACAAGACAACACATTACAAGTATACGACAAAAAGAAAACATAGCGAGGTCAAAGAATCAGGGGCCCACGTCGGATATGGTCGGAGAGAAGAGACTAAGGAAGGGCCAAATACCTCCCCGCCTCGTCGTACACACGGATGGACAAACCCTCATTGTCAGTCCATTGAAAGCGAATGCATAAGCCCCGGCGGAGCCCCGCCTGCCGAACAAAACGTCCCAAGCCGGGCCCCCGAGAGCGGGCTTTCTCCTATGGTGAGTAAGGGCGAACGACCAGGGATTCCAATGGGAGTCGCGAACGGCCACGAAATGACCGAGCAGCGGATTTATCGCCCGAGTAAAGGCGACGGGCAAAGGAAATCTCCGACGGTGCCAGCTCCCATGACGAGCGCGAATACTTGTCGTTTGAGCAAACGCACAGCCAAAATGAAATTTGTATTTAGCCAGTAACCTATCACTACAAAAGTAGGTAGTGGTAAGTACGTGGGGTCGGTCCCACGAGGAGGCAATTGCAGTAAGTGATCTCGGCTTTGCCCAGAGGGTTGTCACGATTTAAAAAAGTTTTGTTTTGATTTGCTGTGGGCACAACGGTTCTCTCATGAACAACTCGACTCAACTAACTACGACTAAACTAAACAAAGTTGAAGAAAAATCAGTATTTGGGCATACAACATCTCTTAGGTTCATTAGGGCACACTACCGGTCATAGGCACTAAGGATTTCTACCAGCGGTTTGTCAGCATTTATAGTGGTCCTATTGCGTCACGCCCAACAATTGCCCCACCCCTTATCCATCCTTTCAGTTTAAAGAGAAGGCAAGCTAACGTTATGCCTAAACCCCTAGATCTGAACAATTCGATAAACTATGCAGCCATACATGGATCTAGTTTGCCCAAACCCGCATTACTTTCTAGACAGACCCGCTCGGCCAATAGCATGCTCGGAACTCCGAGTCATACGACCGCAATCTCCAGCAAGTTCTAGTGCTATGCCCGCAACAATACTACAAGGTACATCTATGCGGTTTGCCAATCACCAGTATCCCAGTTTGTAAAGGTTCACTAGTGGCTGTTCTAGTTTGCCCAGACTCCCCAGAAATAATCCTCAACCATCTTTGCTTCGGGAACAAACCCCCAACCGGCTACTCTAGCCCCATCAACCTCTCGGTCTCACTTTGCCCAAACTCCCCCTCGATCTGCCTTTGCCCAGACGCTAATAATCCATCAACAAATAATTAAAACAAATAAAGAAAGCAAAAACGAAATCAAATAATAAAAAGAAAAGCTTTAAATTAAATAAAGAAAAAACATAATATACAATTTCGCCCAAACGGGCTGCCCCAAAGGGCAGTGTTTCACCTCTAGACTCTCAAAACAAATATATAAGAACTCTCATAAATTTCGTAAATTGTGCTCTCTATATTTCTTTTTGTGTGGCGTGTTTTTTCTCTCTGATCAGCGATCCCTTCTTTATATGTGCGGTCTCTAGGGCATCAGATTTGTATTAATGGGCTGGTGGGATGATGGGCCTGGGCCGTTTGGGCGTAGTCCGTCCAGAGTTTATTTTTACTGGGACTCTTGGCGGTCAAAGAAAGTCCTGGTCTTTAGGGTCTCTTTCCTTATCAGCTGACCGGATAGAGATAAGGGGATTAGGCAGAATCCCCTAACTTTCGGAATCTGTTACTCTGGTATGCCCGATACTCGCCGTTTGCCCAAACTAGGCACCTTCTGCCCTTTGCCCAAAGTGATGCTGCTGCTTTCTTCATGCCTCTTTGATCTTGGACTTCTCCTTCCAGGTGGGTGAACCATGCGCGGTGCTTGTTACGCGGTTGACTTTTACGCATAGTGACTTTGCCCATAGTGACGTCTTTGCCTCACAGTGGCGACTTTGCCTTATTAGGCCCAACTGCCTGAGTCACCTCTGCTTCAGAATCCCGCGTTTGCCCAAAGTGGACCGTTAATTTGACTTTTCCGCACAATCTCCACCTGCTGACATGAATACCTGCATACTTTGCCCAAACACTCCAATGTGCCCTCCCAGACACAATACTGACTCAAACTGACTCAATAAAAGGTTTAAAAACGCTCTAAGATGAGCAAATAAAATGGCTCATCAGAACCGCACACACTTGGATACGCTTGTCCCCAAGCGTGGGCTCTGATTTGCCTGACTCAAGACCAAAGTGAAAACAGAAATGAAAGAAGTAGGGGGAAACAAAACAAAGGACTTTAGCATGATCAGTACAGGGCATAGTACATACAGATAAATCAAAATTCAAGTCAAGATTAAAAATTAGTCAAGATTCTGTTCAAGGTCTTTGGGGTCACTCCCTCATAGTGTTTCTCTCTTTTATAGTGTATGGGCTCAATGACACTCAATTTCTGCTGTGACTCCACTTTGCCTAAATTTGTCATATTGCTAATCTAAGTTTGTTTTAACTAAGTAGGGGAACTATCAGAGGGACTTTTATTGGGTTGTAGTGTAGGACTCATATGGGTAGATTTGGAGGAGAAGGCTTTATTTGGGCAGAGGGATTTTTAGTGCTAGCCTTTTCTCTGCCACTTTGCCCCCTTCTTACGGGCCTTGGCACAACAACTTTTTATTCTATTTTTTTGTTTTCTTTTTTTATTCTTTTTTTTTTCTTCTTCTTTTTTTTTTCTTTTTTTTTTCTCTTTTTTTTTCTCTTTGAACACTATGCCCTAACTCCCTCTTTTCTCTCTGGCTGCCTATGTAATGTGGGCATAATACCAGATGGGTTCACAAAGAATATTCAATCAGGCTCAAAGGGCTAGCAAGGGGCAGTGTTATTTATTCAAGCAAAATTAAACAAGAAAATGCCCTAATCATCTAACAACCCTACTCAGTCAAACTACTCATTTCAGCAAACAGGAAAAGGCAAGCATTGTAAATATCACAGCAGACTCTCAAAGAAAGAAATCATATATCAATGTTGGCTCAATTCTCACAGTTTTCCTAGAACAGTTCCATCATCCCTATTTCATGCATCTTAACTATAAAGTTTGAGTTGATGTATGTATGTTTGCCCATAGTGATCACAGAATCATGCTGACTCGATTAGAAACAGGGGTTTGCCCTTTACCTTTCCCCCCTCACACACTTTGCCTTGGCAAAGTGTGCAAAAGTAATAAGATTGGTAGGGGCTACCCACGACCAGACTATGACTCTAAAATTTTGGCGCACCTGCCCCCTCACACACTTTGCCCTGGCAAAGTGTGTCAGCAGGGAGATCGACCTAGTCACCCGAGTCAAAGTGACTCGGGGTGACTTTCAGAGAATAAAAAAAAACTAAAAACTACAACACTTGGGAGGGAACTATTAGGAGGTGGAGTCAGGTGGGTACCTGAATCCAGTGTGGGCAAAGTGGGCCATTAACTTGTTCAGCAGCTCCGCGAGACTTTTTTACATGTTGCCCTGTCGTCTTAGAACTTTGCCTAAAATCAGTAGCGTGAGCATGTCTGCCCAGACCATGACTTCGTTCCAGGGGTCATCCTTGCAACTTCAGGGAGCTTGTTGTCCGTCTAGAATACACTGCTGTTTGAACAAGTGGTCTTTTAGTATGCCCACACAGCTACCCTTTCTCCCTCTGCTCAGGCTCTTTGCCCATAATCTGCAATACAAAACACACTACCTTTCGAGGAGAACACTGCTCAAAGCTTATTTATTAAACAAACTAAAAACAGATAAAGAAAATACAAGGTTGCCTCCTGGCAAGCGCCTTATTTATCGTCATGGGCATGACGTTTGTTTCTGGGCGGCACTTGCTCTTTGCCCTGCTCCTCTCGTTCTGCCCTTGTTTGTCCTGTACGGTCAAGCTGGAGCAAAAACAAAAATAACAAGTCAAATAGCACAGAAGACTTATTGCTGGAATATTGCCTCCCCGGCAACGGCGCCAATTTTGACGAGCACGAATGCTTGTCGTTTGAGCAAACGCGCAGCCAAAATGAAATTTGTATTTAGCCAGTAACCTATCACTACAAAAGTAGGTAGTGGTAAGTACGTGGGGTCGGTCCCACGAGGAGGCAATTGCAGTAACTGATCTCGGCTTTGCCCAGAGGGTTGTCACGATTTAAAAAAGTTTTGTTTTGATTTGCTGTGGGCACAGCGGTTCTCTCATGAACAACTCGACTCAACTAAATACGACTAAACTAAACAAAGTTGAAGAAAAATCAGTATTTGGGCATACAACATCTCTTAGGTTCATTAGGGCACACTACCGGTCATAGGCACTAAGGATTTCTACTAGCGGTTTGTCAGCAGTTATTGGGTGCTTTAAAAAGACAACAGTGGTCCTATTGCGTCAAGCCCAACAATTGCCCCACCCCTTATCTATCCTTTCCGTTTAAAGAGAAGGCAAGCTAACGTTATGCCTAAACCCCTAGATCTGAACAATTCGATAACCTATGCAGCCATACATGGATCTAGTTTGCCCAAACCCGCATTACTCTCTAGACAGACCCGCTAGGCCAATAGCATGCTCGGAACTCCGAGTCATACGACCGCAATCTCCAGCAAGTTCTAGTGCTATGCCCGCAACAATACTACAATGTACATCTATGCGGTTTGCCAATCACTAGTATCCCAGTTTGTAAAGGTTCACTAGTGGCTGTTCTAGTTTGCCCAGACTCCCCAGAAATAATCCTCAACCAACTTTGCTTCGGGAACAAACCCCCAACTGGCTACTCTAGCCCCATCAACCTCTCGGTCTCACTTTGCCCAAACTCCCCCTCGATCTGCCTTTCCCCAGACGCTAATAATACATCAACAAATAATTAAAACAAATAAAGAAAGCAAAAACGAAATCAAATACTAAAAAGAAAAGATTTAAATTAAATAAAGAAAAAACATAATATACAATTTCGCCCAAACGGGCTGCCCCAAAGGGCAGTGTTTCACCTCTCGACTCTCAAAACAAATATATAAGAACTCTCATAAATTTCGTATATTGTGCTCTCTTTATTTCTTCTTGTGTGGCGTGTTTTTTTCTCTCTGATCAGCGATCCCTTCTTTATATGTGCGGTCTCTAGGGCATCAGATTTGTATTAATGGGCTGGTGGGCTGATGGGCCTGGGCCGGTTAGGCGTAGTCCGTCCAGAGTTTATTTTTGCTGGGACTCTTGGCGGTCAAAGAAAGTCCTGGTCTTTAGGGTCTCTTTCCTTATCAGCTGACCGGATAGAGATAAGGGGATTAGGCAGAATCCCCTAACTTTCGGAATCTGTTACTCTGGTATGCCCGATACTCGCCGTTTGCCCAAACTGGGCACCTTCTGCCCTTTGCCCAAAGTGATGCTGCTGCTTTCTTCATGCCTCTTTGATCTTGGACTTTTCCTTCCAGGTGGGTGAACCATGCGCGATGCTTGTTACGCGGTTGACTTTTACACATAGTGACTTTGCCCATAGTGACGTCTTTGCCTCACAGTGGCGACTTTGCCTTATTAGGCCCAACTGCCTGAGTCACCTCTGCTTCAGAATCCCGCGTTTGCCCAAAGTGGACCGTTAATTTGACTTTTCCGCACAATCTCCACCTGCTGACATGAATACCTGCATACTTTGCCCAAACACTCCAATGTGCCCTCCCAGACACAATACTGACTCAAACTGACTCAATAAAAGGTTTATAAACGCTCTAAGATGAGCAAATAAAATGGCTCATCAGAACCGCACACACTTGGATACGCTTGTCCCCAAGCGTGGGCTCTGATTTGCCTGACTCAAGACCAAAGTGAAAACAGAAATGAAAGAAGTAGGGGGAAACAAAACAAAGGACTTTAGCATGATCAGTACAGGGCATAGTACATACAGATAAATCAAAATTCAAGTCAAGATTAAAAATTAGTCAAGATTCTGTTCAAGGTCTTTGGGGTCACTCCCTCATAGTGTTTCTCTCTTTTATAGTGTATGGGCTCAATGACACTCAATTTCTGCTGTGACTCCACTTTGCCTAAATTTGTCATATTGCTAATCTAAGTTTGTTTTAACTAAGTAGGGGAACTATCAGAGGGACTTTTATTGGGTTGTAGTGTAGGACTCATATGGGTAGATTTGGAGGAGAAGGCTCTATTTGGGCAGAGGGCTTTTTAGAGCTAGCCTTTTCTCTGCCACTTTGCCCCCTTCTTACGGGCCTTGGCACAACAACTTTTTATTCTATTTTTTGTTTTCTTTTTTGTTTTCTTTTTTTTTCTTCTTTTTTTTCTTCTTTTTTTTTCTTTTTTTTTTCTCTTTGAACACTATGCCCTAACTCCCTCTTTTCTCTCTGGCTGCCTATGTAATGTGGGCATAATACCAGATGGGTTCACAAAGAATATTCAATCAGGCTCAAAGGGCTAGCAAGGGGAAGTGTTATTTATTCAAGCAAAATTAAACAAGAAAATGCCCTAATCATCTAACAACCCTACTCAGTCAAACTACTCATTTTAGCAAACAGGCAAAGGCAAGCATTGTAAATATCACAGCAGACTCTCAAAGAAAGAAATCATATATCAACGTTGGCTCAATTCTCACAGTTTGCCTAGAACAGTTCCATCATCCCTATTTCATGCATCTTAACTATAAAGTTTGAGTTGCTATATGTATGTTTGCCCATAGTGATCACAGAATCATGCTGACTCGATTAGAAACAGGGGTTTGCCCTTTCCCTTTCCCCCCTCACACACTTTGCCTTGGCAAAGTGTGCAAAAGTAATAAGATTGGTAGGGGCTACCCACGACCAGACTATGACTCTAAAATTTTGGCGCACCTGCCCCCTCACACACTTTGCCCTGGCAAAGTGTGTCAGCAGGGAGATCGACCTAGTCACCCGAGTCAAAGTGACTCGGGGTGACTTTCAGAGAATAAAAAAAACTAAAAACTACAACACTTGGGAGGGAACAATTAGGAGGTGGAGTCAGGTGGGTACCTGAATCCAGTGTGGGCAAAGTGGGCCATTAACTTGTTCAGTAGCTCCGCGAGACTTTTTTACATGTTGCCCTGTCGTCTTAGAACTTTGCCTAGAATCAGTAGCGTGAGCATGTCTGCCCAGACCTTGACTTCGTTCCAGGGGTCATCCTTGCAACTTCAGGGAGCTTGTTGTCCGTCTAGAATACACTGCCGTTTGAACAAGTGGTCTTTTAGTATGCCCACACAGCTACCCTTTCTCCCTCTGCTCAGGCTCTTTGCCCATAATCTGCAATACAAAACACACTACCTTTCGAGGAGAACACTGCTCAAAGCTTATTTATTAAACAAACTAAAAAGAGATAAAGAAAATACCAGGTTGCCTCCTGGCAAGCACCTTATTTATCGTCATGGGCATGACGTTTGTTTCTGGGCGGCACGTGCTCTTTGCCCTGCTCCTCTCGTTCTGCCCTTATTTTTCCTGTACGGTCAAGCTGGAGCAAAAACAAAAATAACAAGGTAAATAGCACAGAAGACTTATTGCTGGAATATTGCCTCCCCGGCAACGGCGCCAGTTTTGACGAGCACGAATGCTTGTCGTTTGAGCAAACGCGCAGCCAAAATGAAATTTGTATTTAGCCAGTAACCTATCACTACAAAAGTAGGTAGTGGTAAGTACTTGGGGTCGGTCCGATGAGGAGGCAATTGCAGTAAGTGATCTCGGCTTTGCCCAGAGGGTTGTCACGATTTAAAAAAGTTTTGTTTTGATTTGATGTGGGCACAACGGTTCTCTCATGAACAACTCGACTCAACTAACTACGACTAAACTAAACAAAGTTGAAGAAAAATCAGTATTTGGGCATACAACATCTCTTAGGTTCATTAGGGCACACTACCGGTCATAGGCACTAAGGATTTCTACCAGCGGTTTGTCAGCAGTTATAGGGTGCTTTAAAAAGACAACAGTGGTCCTATTGCGTCACGCCCAACAATTGCCCCACCCCTTATCTATCCTTTCAGTTTAAAGAGAAGGCAAGCTAACGTTATGCCTAAACCCCTAGATCTGAACAATTCGATAACCTATGCAGCCATACATGGATCTAGTTTGCCCAAACCCGCATTACTCTCTAGACAGACTCGCTCGGCCAATAGCATGCTCGGAACTCCGAGTCATACGACCGCAATCTACAGCAAGTTCTAGTGCTATGCCCGCAACAATACTACAAGGTACATCTATGCGGTTTGCCAATCACCAGTATCCCAGTTTGTAAAGGTTCACTAGTGGCTGTTCTAGTTTGCCCAGACTCCCCAGAAATAATCCTCAACCAACATTGCTTCGGGAACAAACCCCCAACCGGCTACTCTAGCCCCATCAACCTCTCGGTCTCACTTTGCCCAAACTCCCCCTCGATCTTCCATTGCCCAGACGCTAATAATCCATCAAAAAATAATTAAAACAAATAAAGAAAGCAAAAACGAAATCAAATACTAAAAAGAAAATCTTTAAATTAAATAAAGAAAAAACATAATATACAATTTCGCCCAAACGGGCTGCCCCAAAGGGCAGTGTTTCACCTCTCGACTCTCAATTCAAAATATATAAGAACTCTCATAAATTTCTTATATTGTGCTCTCTATATTTCTTCTTGTGTGGCGTGTTTTTTTCTCTCTGATCAGCGATCCCTTCTTTATATGTGCGGTCTCTGGGGCATCAGATTTGTATTAATGGGCTGGTGGGCTGATGGGACTGGGCCGTTTAGACGTAGTCCGTCCAGAGTTTATTTTTGCTGGGACTGTTGGCGGTCAAAGAAAGTCCTGGTCTTTAGGGTTTCTTTCCTTATCAGCTGACCAGATAGAGATAAGGGGATTAGGCAAAATCCCCTAACTTTCGGAATCTGTTACTCTGGTATGCCCGATACTCGCCGTTTGCCCAAACTGGGTGCTGGAAATCGATATCCCGGGGTATCAAAAATTGCGGAACCGATAACCCCGACCGAAATACCATCGCCGGAAACACGCGAACCACCAGACGGAGCCGGGCTCGACCCGAGCATCGCCGCGGGATGAACCCGCGGCCGAAACCCTAGCCGAGCTCCCGCCGGGGCTCGCGATCGTGCGCCGATCGCTGGGGCTGCTCCGGCAGCCCCGGGCGGTGAGTCCGGCGACTCACCGCCACCACCGACAGGAGGGGGGACCACCAGCCGCGGCGCGAAGCCGCGACGGTCCCCGGCGATCGAACTAGGGTTCGATCGCCCCAGCCGCGGCGTCCAGCCGCGGCCTTCCTTCGATGCGCGCCGGCGGTCGAAGCCCTAGGGCTGGACCGCCACCCCCTCGGCTCCCAGCCGAGGGTTGCTCTCGATCCCGGCGGGGATCCCTAGACCGCCGGCGGTCCGGTGGTCTTCGACCACCACCGCTCGGTCTATCCCCGTCCCCGGTTTCGTTGTTTTTCCGGATCGTGTGTTCATGCATGTATCACAATTTAATTGAACATAAAATCACACAAGGAGTTTTATGATCATACCTTTGATTCGTTGTGCGGAGAAACGAAATCAAGTTGAAGACCTTTTGGATCTTCCCACGTATTCCTTGCACTCCGTTCGAACGTCGGGTGGGCGACGATCTATCGAACTCCTATGGATCTCCTTCAACTCTCTAGAATATCAAGTATGATAATCTTGTCTTATGATTTATGAAGGCCATGTAGTGCTTTTATAGGCTACGTAGGGGATCTAAAGGAGGTGGAATATTGGGCTTCCAATATTGAAGATTAAATTGAGCCCACTGCTCAAGTCCATTAATCCTTATCAATATTAATTAATTTATTTTCCACTATATAAATTAATTGCACTCCCAATATTAAACCATATTATATCAAATAATATTTCTCCGGTAGTATTATTTATTCCGTGTATTTAAGATTTAAATATCCATGAATAAAATTAATTTATTGCTAATTAATTTATTCATCTCTTTAATCCGAGACTAGTACCATTCAACCTTAATTATTGTGCGGAACGAATCCACTCATGAGGTTTACACAATAATTCCTTATGAACTCATCTCGGGGATATTATCAACCCTTCCGGGATACACTGTCCGGTCAATCATTCACGGCATGTCATATATGAAATATAGTGACCCAACTTAACCGGTAATTAACCCAATAATTAAATCGGTTAATTCCTTTGGTAAATCAAAGTCACTTATATTAAATATACACACCCGCAATAATATCGGGGATTAAGAATAAAATACACTGAGACTCGAATCGATTATCGCCGGCAATCCTAATCGATGAATCTCAACGATCCGCTCAATACACCAAGTGTACAAGTGTGATAAAATAATTAAGACAAATTATTTTCTCTCTCACACAACGACTATACCGATGGATTGGTCCGGGTCCATCTAGGTCGTGAGCCACTGTTTGATTAAATACGAGTAACCGATAGTATGATCTTCTGTGTGGGTCCGACACACCATACTAACTACAACGTATAAAATCTAGGACTATGATTTGCATATATTTAATTAATAATAATTAAAAGCAAACGATTGTTTATTAATTTAATAGATTAAATGCTATGGCTGGGAGTTTACCGTTACTTAAATCTAGACATTAAGTACACAACTCCAACAATCTCCCACTTGTACTAAGGTCTAGTCATTTCCTCCAAACTCCCGGTTCCCATACTCATCACGTGCTTTAGAGTGTACTTCCGAGAAGTACTATGTGAGTGAGCAATCTAGGTTGCCGCTCTGAAGTTATCTTGGTGACTACTACGTCGTCTCCCTCGACGATGATTCGTATCAGGTGGTACTTGCTCTATGTGTTATCATCACTTTTGACTTATGACCTCTTCCAGTTTACTTTGCACCGCTATCCAATAGCCTTTGGTAAACTAAGAGTCATATCCAAGTCAAGAGGTAATCCCGGAACCTAACCAAAACTTCCGCTGCCTCTGAGGCTGCTATTCGGTTATGAGAGATTCTGAGAAGCGTCCTGCTTATCACTCTTTCATTTCATGATTCCACCTCTTTCTAAAAGTGAACACATAGCCTGATATCGACTTACACTGGTCCTTCTTTGATTTTTGGATCTGAGAATCTGTAATCTAAGAAGATTTCGTCTTGCTCCGTAAGCCAGTACTATGAAAGTACTCTTACAGTTTTCGAACATCCCTTATCCAGATTACTTTGATATCCTCCCACTACGCAAACGGCATAGTTGATATTAGGTTGTCTTTTTACAACATTGCATCTATAAGGATTTCCACACATAAAGTGTAGGAAACTGCTTTATCTTCATCTATCTCCTTCATGTGTTCGAAACACATATCCTTTAGATAGATGTATATTCTGTCTCTGAAAGGCAATAACCTTTCTCAGAAGTATGCATGTTTAAAGCAAACCATAATCGTATAAGGTATCTAGGAGAAGTACAATGTTCTTATCGTTAGAACGATCTTAAGAACATGCTCTAACTTCTACTCAATCTTATATCTCGATTTATTTAGACAACCATTATTTTATGTCTGACAATATCTTTACATTGTTGCCAATGATAAAATATTATCTACATAAGATCTCCGAGAAACACCACTTTGTTTCCATTATGTCTCTAATACACCTATCGTCTTTGCCATTTTGATGAATCCATAAAATGGACTATCTCATCAATTTGCAAGTTCCACGATTTACAGCTTTGTTACAATCCATGAATGAATTTACTAAGCTTGTACTCTAAATGATCTAGCCTCTTAACAATAAACCTTATTGTTCCAAGCAGGCACATTTAGATCCAGTACCACCCTTATGCAGAGCTAGGGATCGATTTCATCTCTACTAGATCCAGAGTCCGAACTCCTCTAGTCTTATGAATATCTCTGGTTGTCCAACAACCTCCCACTGCAATGGCGTCCCGGTGTATAACAATAATAACAGTAGGTGCAGTGTGTGGTGTACTTCTACTCGGTTTGGCTGGTTCCTAGTCTTTGTCCTTTTTCTCATTCCAAGGTATTACGTCAGTTCAGGCTTTGTGGTTCATCTAATAGTTTTCCTCTAAGAACTGGGCGATAGACGTCCCTCTGGTTCATAGTACTATAGAACACACAATACTTCGTTCATCTAGGATATCCTACAACCATATTCAATATACCGTTGTATCTAGGAACATCCATAGAACATAGGTAGTTCCGAACAACTTGTTCTTTTACTATTAGATTTCCGTTTCTTATTTACAACGCACCATCTCTACACGTAAGTGTATGGCGCGGCCCTTTGGGATTGAATCCCAATCTTTGATTATGCTATGTGTTACTTAGATAGGTGATGGCCTCCACGACTAAGTCGCAGGCTCCTAATGGATATACTTTGATGGTTCCCCATAATAGCATTGTGTCCATTGACTAGTCAAAACACTTTGCTTTTATGGCACATTAAGTATTCTAATCCATTACCGAGTATTCTTGAAAGAATTTACTCGTTCCTTTCTAATTACACATACTCTGCATATCTAATCATTCCTAATACTTGTCTGAATTCTATCCTTTATCCAGAAAGGTTTGCTTAGATGTATTATCCTCCAAATTCAATCCTTAGGTCGGAAGGTCCATTCCTTCAACTATAATTGATCAAATCAATTTCGACCATTTGAATCTCATTTGAAAATACTACTAAGTATAAGAATTCACAAGTATAATGATTTAATGAAGAAATATATCTAATCATGTAAAACAAGTTATAGAACGGTTCGTTGCATCGTGGTAGACTTTAGGATCTATCATTCATATATTGCTATCTAATGTATCATAATAGATAATCCCATTATTTCTTATCAAAATCATCAAATGATTAAAGAAATAAAATATCCATTAATAGAAATCCAGAACTAAACGTTCTTTCTAAAATAAAGGGTACATAACGCAATAATCTTGAAATGAAATCCTATTTAACTACTAAAGCAGATAAATGTCTTCCACCGCAACAGCTGCCTCCTCCACAGCTTTTGCCCGTGTAGACTCGAACTCTTCTTCTCTAAGTCGCCGGGTTTTCTGGAACCCCTGCATTCAAAATGCACATACCGTCAGTGGTTCCATATCTACACACCAGAATTCCGGTAGATAATACCGCTGACTATGTTTTTACGACTAAAGAAAAATTCGTACCTCTGAGAGGACATTCAGACTTCCAGTGTCCAGGCTTGTTGCATCGGAAGCACTTGCCCCTTGGCTTTGCAGCCCCCACTCGTGGTATAGTCTTCTTGACACCACTGGGTTTCCAGGCTTGCTTCCTCCTCTTGCCCCTACCTCCACCAGGCTTAAAGCCTTTGGACTTGGTAGCTACAAGCGCTTGAGACTTGCCCTTCTTGTAGATCCCCTCTGCCGCCTTCAGTTCAGTCAGGAGTTGTGCAAGAGAATAAGATAGTTTACCCATATTATAGCTCATGCGAAACTGCTCAAAACTAGGGGTCAGAGACTGGAGTATGATGTCGACTTGCGTCTCAGCATCAATTTGAGCTCCTAGGATCTCAAGCTTATTCAACAGACCCATCATCTTAAGAACGTGCTCCCCTACGGGCGTTCCTTCAGACTGAGTAGTTGTCATGAGGATTCTCATGGCTTCTTGCCTTGCCGCACGATCTTGCTCCCCAAACATCTCCTTGAGGTTAAACATCATATCATAGGCAGTGTCCATCGACTCATGTTGGGTTTGGAGTACATTTGACATGGAAGCCAAAATATAACACCTAGCCATTTCATCAGCCTTTTTCCACTTCTGATATGTCAGTTTTTCCTCATCAGTTGAGGCAGCCGTGGGCTCAGCAGGGCACACTTCATGGAGTACAAACTTGTACTCTTCCGAAGTCAGGACAATGTCTAAATTTCTCTTCCAATCAATATAGTTGGGGCCAGTGAGCTTATGCTCCTTGAGTATCATAGAAAGTGGGTTCATAGCTATTCTCTAAACCTATAAGCACATTTAAACAAACAATCAATTTAATATCCGATATTATCTCCCTCAAATAATATCATTAAATCACTAATCACATCTAAAATCCCATCAGATAAGGCAAGCCACGATAGTGTGGACGTTTACCCATCCAAATGATTTAGCAATTAGATTTGCTTCGGTCGTACATCACTATAGCGTTACTTCGATGGGAAGAATACTATAGAGCGTACCTAAGTGTAAACCATTACTCAGTACTAAGAAGTTTGTTTAAGATTCTCATGTTACCGCAAGCCACGATAGTGTGGACGTTTACGTTAACCTACGTTTCCTTCACTCCCTTCTATAACTGTCTACATCAATCGTTCCAAAATCCCATTCAATGCAGCAAGCCACGATAGTGTGGACGTTTACTACACCAAAAGACTTTTACAATTGACATCCAATTACTTGAAGCATTCGATTTTGTAAATCAAGACGCGGAGAATCATAAGTGAAACTCGAAGTTTCTAACCAGTGATTCACCATGCGAACAACCCTATCTCTCATTAGATGAGGGAGCCGAGCAGACAAACGATCCATCTTCAAAAGAATGGTACGAATGTCTCTAATTTGTGTCATCCACATGACCAAGTGGCTTTGGCTCCATTCCACTCCCCGGGGTGAGAATGAGTCGACTTGAAGTCAGTTTCAGAAAGACAAATTAGGCATTGTTTGATAAACTTAATCAATGTTTCTCGTAAAAGGAATTACAAGAATTCTCCTACAATGACACATCTATACGAACTTTAAAAGTCCATAAGAGTCACCAAGAGAACAGTAATGGAGACCATGGGAATGTTTCCATCCCCTCTCCCACTTAGCTTTTTATAACAAAGGGATACGCTATCTAATGCATAATTAAACACATAAGCATGCATACAAGCAATAAAGCACATAGCACATAGTCAAAATAAGCTAGAAAATTATTTTTCCGACTATCATGGCTTTATTCCATCTCCGTATGCGTCTTCTAGTCTTCAGTCTTCGTTCTTGAATGCTCCATGTGACGAGAATATTAATCCCAATATTTAAATCTATTTATTTTTAATAAATCCAAAAGATACTCAATTCGAAAATTAAGTCAATCGAATAAATCAAAAATAAAATTAAATATTATTAATATTTTTATTTATTTATTTTCCTATCTAATTCTATTAAATCTCTAGAATAATCTATCCAAGTCGAAATTGGAATATTCTAGAAGACTTCTATAATAGAATAAGGAAATAAAATAAATTAGGACTCTTCTACTTTCCAAGATTAATTAATTTCCATTACTATGAAAATTCCCATAAAATAGGAATAATCAATTAGGAAATAAATCAATCCTTAATTAACTTTTATTCCTTTCCAATTCTATTAAATCTCTAGGATCCTATTCCAAGTAGAACTCGGAATACTCTAGAAGACTTCCATAATAGAATAAGGAATAAAATTAATTCCAATTAATTCTTTTCCTAATCCATGAGAATTCCCAAAAATAGGAAAACTCAATTAGGAAAACCGAATTAATTAGGTAAGTAGAATCTAGGTAGGAGTAGGAGTAGCACGGGTTGGGGATCCCCGCACCACCACCACCACCACCGACCGCCGCCACCACCGGAGAGGGCACCGCCGCCGCCTCCCCAGCCGGCCGGCCACCACCATACCGGCGGCAGCCCCAGCCGAGGGGCGATCGACCCCTCCCCATGGCTTCGGTCATGGGGTCGATCATGGGGTTGATCGACCCCCCAGTTCTTCGTCCTCTTCGTCTTCTTCGTCATACGAGTTCTCCGACGGTCGTCTCGGCATCGATCCAACGTAAATAAATTACAAGAAATAAATTTACAATTCCGGTATCGATTCTATACATGAAATCGACCCTATACACTTTCCGGAAAACATAGAACAATAATAATAAATCTAAATTCGGTCAACCCCCGAATTTTTACTATTACAAGCATTCATCCACACAAAACGAATCTCGACATGTCCGAGAGTTTAATAACGAATAATCATGGTAAAATTAAATAGCAATTAATTAAACGAATAATTAACAATTAATTTAAACCATGATAGTCGGAATCCCTGCAAGGTAGAACACAATTGAACACATACATGAACACGAAACCAAACGCTCTGATACCAATTGCTGGAAATCGATATCCCGGGGTATCAAAAATTGCGGAACCGATAACCCCGACCGAAATCCCATCGCCGGAAACACGCGAACCACCAGACGGAGCCGGGCTCGACCCGAGCATCGCCGCGGGATGAACCCGCGGCCGAAACCCTAGTCGAGCTCCCGCCGGGGCTCGCGATCGTGCGCCGATCGCTGGGGCTGCTCCGGCAGCCCCGGGCGGTGAGTCCGGCGACTCACCGCCACCACCGACAGGAGGGGGGACCACCAGCCGCGGCGCGAAGCCGCGACGGTCCCCGGCGATCGAACTAGGGTTCGATCGCCCCAGCCGCGGCGTCCAGCCGCGGTTTTCCTTCGATGCGCGCCGGCGGTCGAAGCCCTAGGGCTTGACCGCCTGTTGGAGTTGTGTACTTAATGTCTAGATTTAAGTAACGGTAAGCTCCCGATCATAGCATTTAATCTATTTAATTAATAAACAATTATTTGCATTTAATTATATGCAAATCATGGTTCTGGATTTTATACGTTGTAGTTAGTATGGTGCTGCATGGGCGCACAGAAGATCATACTATCGGTTACTCGTATTTAATCGAACAGTTGCTCACGACCTAGATGGACACGAACTAATCCATCGGTATAGTCGTTGTGTGAGAGAGAAAATAATTTATCTTAATTATTTTATCACACTTGTACACTTGGTGTATTGGGCGGATCAATTGAGACTCATCAATTAGGATTGCTCGGCGATAATTGATTTGAGACTCGGAGTGTTTTATTCTTAATCCCTGAAACAATTGCGGGTGTGTATATTTAATATAAGTGACTTTGATTTACCAAAGGAATTAACCGATTTAATTATTGGGTTAATTACCGGTTAAGTTGGGTCACTATATTTTGTATATGGCATGCCGTGAATTCTTGAAGGGGCAGTGTATCCCGGAAGGGTTGATAATATCCCCGAGATGAGTTCATAAGGAATTATTGTGTAAACCTCATGAGTGGATTCGTTCCGCACAATAATTAAGGTTGAATGGTACTAGTCTCGGATTCAAGAGATGAATATAATTTATTGAGCAATAAATAAATTTATTCATGGATATTTAAATCTTAAATACACGGAATAAATAATACTAAGGTGGAGAAATATTATTTGATATAATATGGAATAATATTGGGAGTGCAATTTTATTTATATAGTGGAAAATAAATAAAATTAATATTGATAAGAATTAATAGATTTGGGTTGGACCCAATTTAATTTTCAATATTGAAGCCCAATATTTATTCTCCTTATGATCCCCTACGTAGCCTATATAAGCACTACATGGTCTTCACTTTTCATAACACAAGAAAACCTACGGAATTCATAAAGTTCTGAGAGTGAGGAAGATCCATAGGAATCCGATAGATCGTCGCCCACACGACGTTCGGACGAGGTGCAAGGAATACGTAGGAAGATCGCAAGGTCGTCAACCGAATTCGTTTCTCCGCACAACGATTCGAGGTAATAATCGAGAAACCCCCTTCTATGATTATGTGCGTTGAATAATTGTGATGTATACATGAACGACGCGATCCGGGGCGAGCGATCGACGTGAAGTCGATCGCTGGGGGTTCGGCCGTGGGCTGGAGCCACGGCGGATCGAACCCCCCGGCCTCCCTCCGCCGGTGGTGCGCGCAAGAGGAGAAGGCCGCGGCTGGACGCCGCGGCTGGGGCGATCGAGCCCTAGCTCGATCGCCGGGGACCGTCGCGGCTTCGCGCCGCGACTGGTGGTTCCCCCCTCCAGGTGGCGATGGCGGTGAAGTCGCCGGACTCACCGCCATCCGGGGGCTGCCGGAGCAGCCCCAGCGATCGCCATGCACGGCGATCGCGAACCCCGGGGATGGGGTTCGGCTAGGGTTTAGCCGCGGGTTTATCCCGCGGCGACGCTCTTGTCGAGCCCGGTTCTTCGCGTGTGGTTTGCGTTCGTAGATCCGACTCGTGGGAGAAAATCGGCTGGGGGCGGGCTGCGTGTCTTCGGATGCGTAGTCTCCAAAGGTCGGACTCCTGCGGATGAGTTGGTGTTCGTGCGGTCTCCGGCGATAGGGTTTTCGGTCGGGTTATCGGTTCCGCAATTTTTGATAGCCCGAGACATCGAATCCCAGCAAATGGTATCAGAGCGTTCGGTTTCGTGTTCATGTATATGTTCGATTATTGTTCTACCTTGCAGGATTTCCGGCTATCATGGTTGGATTTAATTAATTGTTTTTAATTAATTATCATGATTATTAAACTCTCGGACATGTCGAGATTCGTTTTGTGTGGTTGAATGTTTGTAATAGTAAAAATTCGGGGGTTGACCGAATTTAGGATTTATTATTACGCACTTTATTTTCCGGAGAATGTATAGGGTCGATTTCATGTATAGAATCGATACCGGAATTGTAATTTAAATTTTGTAATTTTAATTACGTTGGTTCGATGATGAGACGATCGCCGGAAGACGAAGAAGTGACGAGAAGACAAGGGCTTGGGATCGATCACATGATGGTGATCGACCCATAGCCTAGCCGGCGTGGCTAGGCGGCGGCGGCGCTCCTCCCGAGTGGCCGGCCGATCCATCTTCGTGGGGATGGCGTGGGATCTACTAATCCCATGCTATTCCTACCAAAATCTACTTTCCCAATTAATTCGTTTTTTTTTTCCTATTTGAGTACTTTCCTTTTGAAAACTCTCATGGATTAGGAAAAGAATTAATTTAAATTAATTTTATTTTCTATTGATTTATTTCCTTCATGGAAATATTCATAGATTAGAAATTTAATTAATTTAGTACTAAATTTATTTTTCCTATTTGATTATTCCTACTCAAGGGAATATTCATGGATTAGGAATAAAAATAAATTTGAAAAGTAGTAGTCCTAATTTATTTATTTTATTTCCTTGTTCTATTATAGATATCTTCTAGAATATTCCATGTTTTACTTGGATAGATTATTCTAGAGATTTAATAGCACTAGATAGGAAAATAAATAAATAAAAATATTAATAATATTTAATTTTATTTTTGATATATTCGATTGACTTAATTTTCGAATTAAGTAACTTTTGGATTAATTGAAAATAAATAGATTTAAATATTAGAGATTAATATTCTCGTCACATGGAGCATTCAAGAAACGAAGACTGAAGACTAGAAGATGCATATGAAGATAAAGCCATGATAGTCGGGGAAAAATAATTTCTCTAGCATTATTTTTGACTATGTGCTATGTGCTTTATTGCTTTCATGCATGCTTATGTGTTTAATTATGCATTAGATAGCATATCCCTTTGTTATAAAAAGCTAAGTGGGAGAGGGGATGGAAACATTCCCATGGTCTCCATTACTGTTCTCTTGGTGACTCTTATGGACTTTTGAAGTTCGTATAGATGTGTCATTGGAGGAGAATTCTTGTAATTCCTCTTACAAGAAACATTGATCAAGTTTATCAAACAATGCCTAATTTGTCTTTCTGAAACTGACTTCAAGTCGACTCATTCTCACCCCGGGGAGTGGAATGGAGCCAGAGCCACTTGGTCATGTAGAGGACACAAATTAGAGACTTCCGTGCCATTCTTTGATAGATGGGTCGCTTGTCTGCTCGGCTCCCTCATTTATGAGAGATAGGGTCGTTCGCATGGTGAATCACTGGTTAGAAACTTCGAGTTTCACTTATGATTCTCCACGTATTGATTTACGAGATTAAATGGATCAAGTAATTGGGAGTCAATTATAAAAGTCTCTTAGTGAAGTAAACGTCCACACCACGTGGCTTGCTGCACTGACGGATTTTGGATTAATTGATGTAGACAGTTGTAAGGAATTGTGAAGAGTTGTGAAGTTGTCGTAAACGTCCACACCACGTGGCTTGCGGTAATGTAGCAATTCCAAACGATTCACTTTGGTGCTGAGTAATGGTTTACACTTAGATACGCCTTGTAGTATTCCTCCCCACGAGGTTCCGCTATAAGCGATGTATGACCAAAGAAAATCTAATTGCTAAATCATTTGGGTGGGTAAACGTCCACACCACGTGGCTTGCCTTACCTGATGGGATTTTAGATGTGATTAGTAATTTAATGATATTATTTAAGGGAGATAATATCGGATATTAAATTAATTGTTTGTTTAAATGTGCTTATAGGTTTAGAGAATAGCTATGAACCCACTTTCTATGATACTCAAGGAGCATAAGCTCACTGGCACCAACTATATTGATTGGAAGAGAAATTTAGACATTGTCCTAACTTCGGAAGAGTACAAGTATGTACTCCATGAAGTGTGCCCTGCCGAGCCCACGGCTGCCTCAACCGATGAGGAAAAACTGGCATATCGGAAGTGGAAAAAGGCTGATGAAATGGCTAGGTGTTATATTTTGGCTTCCATGTCAAATGTACTCCAAACCCAACATGAGCCAATGGACACTGCCTATGATATGATGTTTAACCTCAAGGAGATGTTTGGGGAGCAAGATCGTGCGGCTAGGCAAGAAGCCATGAGAGTCCTCATGTCGACTACTCAATCTGAAGGAACGCCCGTAGGGGAGCACGTTCTTAAGATGATGAGTTTGTTGAATGAACTTGAGGTCCTAGGAGCTTCTATTGATGCTGAGACGCAAGTCGACATCATACTCCAGTCTCTGACCCCTAGTTTTGAGCAGTTTCGTATGAGCTATAATATGGGTAAACTATCTTATACTCTTGCGCAACTCCTGACTGAACTTAAGGCGGCAGAGGGGATCTACAAGAAGGGCAAGTCTCAAGCGCTTGTAGCTACCAAGTCCAAAGGCTTTAAGCCTGGTGGAGGTAGGGGCAAGAAAAGGAAGCAAGCCTGGAAACCCAGTGGTGTCAAGAGGACGGCACCACGAGTGGGGGCTGCAAAGCCAAAGGGTAAGTGCTTCCGATGCAACAAGATGGGACACTGGAAGTCTGAATGTCCTCTCAGAGGTACGAATTTTTCTTTAGTCGTAAAAACATAGTCAGCGGTATTATCTACCAGAATTCTGGTGTGTAGATATGGAACCACTGACGGTATGTGCATTTCTTTAAATGCAGGGGTTCCAGAAAACCCGGCGACTTAGAGAAGAAGAATTCAAGTCTACATGGGAAAAGCTGTTGGGGTAGCAGCGGTTGCAGTGGAAGACATTTATCTGTTTTAAGTTTTCATTTCAATTATTGCTTATGTACCCCTTTATTTTGAAAAAGAACTTTGTTCTGGTTTTCTTTATTAATGGATATTTTATTTCTTTAATCATTGGATGGTTTGGATAAGAAATAATGGTGATATTCATTATGGTACATTAGATAGCAATATGTGAATGATGAATCCTTAGTCTACCACGATGCAACAAACCGTTATATATAACTTGTTTTACTTATTAGATATTTCTTTATCATTATACTTATGAAATCTTATACTTAGTAGTATTTTTCAAATAAAATTCAAATGGTCGAAATTGATTTAATCAATTATAGTTGAAGGAATGGACCTTCCGACCTAAGGATTGTTGGAATTCGGTATCCCAGGTCATTAAAAAATTTGCGGAAAATAATAACCCGACCGAAAACCTCTCGCCGGAGACCGATCACGAACACCACGAAGAACCGGACTCGACAAGAGCATCGCCGCGGGATAAACCCGCGGCTAAACCCTAGCCGAGCCCCTACCGTGGGGCTCGCGATCGCGCACAAGGCGATCGCTGGGGCTGCTCCGGCAGCCCCGGGCGGTGAGTCCGGCGACTCACCGCCACCGCCCGAGGAGGGCGGTTCGCCCAGCGGCGAACCCGCCGCGGCTCCAGCCGCGGCTGCCCGGCGATCGACCACCGCGGTCGATCGCCCACCCCGGCTCCCAGCCGGGGTTCCTCGCGTGTGCCGTCGCGGTCGAAGCCCTAGGGCTCGACCGCACCCCCTCGGCTCCCAGCCGAGGGCTCCTTCGAACTTCGCCGGGGATCTCGAATCCCCGTCCCCGAAGCTCGTCGTTTTCCCGGATCGTCCGTTCATGTATGCATCACAATTAATCCACATAAATTCATAGAAGAGAGTATGTGATTTTACCTTTTAATTCGTTGTTCGGAGAAACGAATCTAAGTTGAAGACCTTTGAATCTTCCCACGTATTCCTTGCACTAGCTTGAACGTCGGGTGGGCGACGATCCTCCAAGCTTATGGATCCTCTTCTCTCTCTCTCTACTTTCTCTCTCTAGAAGAATTATGGTCTTCAAGTTATGATGTTGTTGTAGAAAAGAGAAGACCATGTAGTGCTTTTATAGGCTACGTAGGGGATCTAAAGGAGGTGGAATATTGGGCTTCCAATATTAATGATTAAATTGAGCCCAAGCCCAAATCTATTAATCTCCCATTAATATTAATTAATTTATTTTCCACTATATAAATTAATTGCACTCCCAATATTAAACCATATTATATCAAATAATATTTCTCCGGTAGTATTATTTATTCCGTGTATTTAAGATTTAAATATCCATGAATAAAATTAATTTATTGCTAATTAATTTATATTCATCTCTTGAATCCGAGACTAGTACCATTCAACCTTAATTATTGTGCGGAACGAATCCACTCATGAGGTTTACACAATAATTCCTTTTGAACTCATCTCGGGGATATTATCAACCCTTCCGGGATACACTGTCCGGTCAATCATTCACGGCATGCCATATATAAAATATAGTGACCCAACTTAACCGGTAATTAACCCAATAATTAAATCGGTTAATTCCTTTGGTAAATCAAAGTCACTTATATTAAATATACACACCCGCAACAATATCGGGGATTAAGAATATAATACACTGAGACTCGAATCGATTATCGCCGACAATCCTAATCGATGAATCTCTACGATCCGCTCAATACACCAAGTGTACAAGTGTGATAAAATAATTAAGACAAATTATTTTCTCTCTCACACAACGACTATACCGATGGATTGGTCCGGGTCCATCTAGGTCGTGAGCCACTGTTTGATTAAATACGAGTAACCGATAGTATGATCTTCTGTGTGGGGCCCGACACACCATACTAACTACAACGTATAAAATCCAGGACTATGATTTGCATATATTTAATTAATAATAATTAAAAGCAAACAATTGTTTATTTAATAGATTAAATGCTATGATCGGGAGTTTATCGTTACTTAAATCTAGACATTAAGTACACAACTCCAACAATCTCCCACTTGTACTAAGGTCTAGTCATTTCCTCCAAACTCCCGGTTCCCATACTCGTCACGTGCTTTAAAGTGTACTTCCGAGAAGTACTATGTGAGTGAGCAATCTAGGTTGCCGCTCTGAAGTTACCTTGGTGACTACTACGTCGTCTCCCCTGACGATGATTCGTATCAGGTGGTACTTGCTCTATGTGTTAACATCACTTTTGACTCATGACCTCTTCTAGTTCACCATGCACCGCTATCCAATAGCCTTTGGTAAACTAAGAGTCATATCCAAGTCAAGAGGTTATCCCGGAACCTAACCAAAACTTCCGCTGCCTCTGAGGCTGCTATTCGGTTATGAGAGAGTCCGAAAAGCGTCCCGCTTATCACTCTTTCACTTCAAGGTTCTACCTCTTTCTAAAAGTGAACACATAGCCTGATATCGACTTTCACTGGTCCTTCTCTGATTTTTGGATCTGAGAATCTGTAATCTAAGAAGATTTCGTCTTGCTCAAGCCAGTACTATGAAAGTACTCTTGCAGCATTCGAACATCCCTTATCCAGATTACTTTGATATCCTCCCACTACGCAAACCGCATAGTTGATATCAGGTTCTTGTTTTACAACATTGCATCTATAAAACTTTCCATACTTGAAGTATAGGAAACTGCTTTGTCCTCATCTATCTCCTTTATGTGTTCGAACACATACCCTTTAGATAGATGTATATTCTGTCTCTGAAAGGCAATGACCTTTCTCAGAAGTATGCATGTTAAAACAAACCTTAATCGTATAAGATATCTAGGAGAAGTACAATGTTCTTATCTCTAGATCATAAGACCTTAAGAACATGCTCTAACTTCTTCTCAATCTTATATCTCGATTTATTTAGACAACCATTATTTTATGTCTGACAATATTTTTACATTGTTGCCAATGATAAAATTTTATCTACATAAATTCTCCGAGAAACACCACCTTGTTTCCATCACTTCTCTAATACACCTTTCGCCTATGCCTTTTGATGAATCCATCAAATGGACTATCCCATCAATTCGCAAGTTCCACGATTCATAGCTTTAATTCTGTAACGCCCCATATTTTTAAAACAGCGGAATGTGTTAACTTTTGAAAATAACACTTAATAAAGTGCGGGCGCTACCAAAATTTACTTTAAAAACTCATTTTTAACATGAAATGAATTATCAAAATAAGTGAAAATATTTAATAAAGAATATATATATTTATTTAAAACAAACTAAATATCCCAAAGACAATTTTTGAATGTGAAAACTTGCTTAACTAAATAAAAATTATAATGGAATTGAATTAACTGAAAATAAGTAATTAACATTCATCCCTCGTCACCCTACTCGCTCGGCATCCTCATTGGTACCTGAAAACGGGGTCGCTGAAGGTGTGAGCTCAACACGCTCAGTAGGACAATTACCTCATTTAAATACATGAATCAAATATATGCATAATCTACATGAACATGACATGAATGAATAGCAATGCGGTTACTGAATGAACATGAATAAATAAAGCAACCCTTCAACATTGTACCTACCTCGTTTTGTCGTGGCATGAAAGTGAAAATCCAACGAACGTCTAAGACTTTACGAGGGTTGAACTAGCAACTTCCAAAACTCCAAGGCCGAAAATATAATTTTTGAAACTTCATTGGACACCATAATTATTTTAATGAATTAAAGGTGGACTGGCCCATAGTAACTAAAGGTTCAGGGACTATTTTGCAATATTGGCCTTATTTAATTATTAATCTTGCGATTGAGTTTCAAAACTCAATTTGCCCTTTTCTATTGGCAGAGAGAGAGAGTTTCAAAACTCAATTTGCCCTTTTCTATTGGCAGAGAGAGAGAGATCGTGGGTGAGGAAGTGGTCCTTCTCGCAGACGATGGATGTAGATGCTCGTTTGTACGGCGTGTGGCAGCGACCCTATTTTGCATCAGAGGAGAGGCGTCAACATCACTTCCGAAAGGATCTGGAGAGGTTCAGCCATGGTCTTTCTCGGCTAGGGGACGACGTCAAGCTCCGGGACCGGATGAAGCGCGACACATCGAGGCGGTGAAAGATGGTGTTGATCGACTAAGTATCGGCCGAAGTGGACAACAACAGAAATCTTGGTTCTGAGATATGGGGTGAACTACTAATTTTGGCCGCTCGATAATTGGTATCGGGGAATCCGCTATGGTTCAAAAGGATCGAATTTACGGGCTGTGGAGAAGATGTATTTATAGGGATGATTAGGGTTTAATTTATTAGGTTTTAGTTTATTAAAATATAGAGAGTAATAAGTTTGTTCATTAAATTTTAAACTATAAATTTTTATTTTATTTTGTTTTGTTTTTGTATTTAGGCAAAGAATAAGTTTTATTAGTTGGGTTTAAATTGTATAATTTGATTTGATTCAAAAATATTAACTATGTAATTATTATATTATTTATTAAAACTAATGTTTAATTTATTCTTTATTTTTTTAATTTTAATTTATTAAATTGTTTTTAAAATATTATTAATTTACTTAGGTAAAATAGGGGTTTTATTAAATAAAATTTTGGGTTGTTACAAATTCAATCCATAAATGGATTTACTAAGCTTGTACTCTAAATGATCTAGCCTCTTAACAATAATCCTTATTGTTCCAAGCAGGCACATTTAGATCTAGTACCGCCCTTATGCAGAGCTAGGGGTCGATTTCATCTCTACTAGATCCAGAGTCCGAACTCCTCTAGTCTTATGAATATCTCTGGTTGTCCAACAACCTCCCACTGCAATGGCGTCCCGGTGTATGACAGTAATAACAATAGGTGCAGTATGTGGTGCACTTCTACTCGGTTTGGCTGGTTCCTAGTCTTTTGTCCTTTCTTCTCATTTCAAGGTATTACGTCAGTTCAGGCTTTGTGGTTCATCTAATAGTCTTTCTCTATGAACCGGACGAGACGTCCCTCTGGTTCGTAGTACTATAGAACACACAATACTTCGTTCATCTAGGATATCCTACAACCATATTCAATATGCCGTTGTATCTAGGAATATCCATAGAACATAGGTAGTTCCGAACAACTTGTCCTTTTACTATCAGATTTCCATTTCTTTATAACGCACCATCTCTACACGCAAGTGTATGGCGCGGTCCTTTGGGATTGAATCCCAATCTTTGATTATGCTATGTGTTATTCAGATAGGTGATGGCATCCGCGACCGAGTCGCAGGCTCCTAATGGATATACTTTGATGGTTCCCCATAATAGCTTTGTGTCCATTGACTAGTCAAAACACTTTGCTTTTATGGCACATTAAGTATTCTAATCCATCACTGAGTATTCTTTGAGAGAATTTCTCGTACCTTTCTAATTTACACATATATCTGCATATCTAATCATTTCCAATACTTGTCTGAATTCTATTCTTTATCCAGAAAGGTTTGCTTAGATGTATTATCCTCCAAATTCAATCCTTAGGTCGGAAGGTCCATTCCTTCAACTTTAATTGATCAAATCAATTTCGACCATTTGAATCTTATTTGAAAATACTACTAAGTATAAGAATTTACAAGTATAATGATTAATAAAGAAATATCTAACAAGTAAAATAAGTTATAGAACGGTTTATTGCATCGTGGTAGACTAAGGATTCATATATTGCTATCTAATGTACCAGAATAGATAATGCCATTATTTCTTATCAAAATCATCCAATGATTAAAGAAATAAAATATCCATTCATTAATAATAGAAATCCAGAACAAAACGTTCTTTCTAAAATAAAGGGGTACATAAAGCAATAACTTTGAAATGAAATCCTATTTAACTACTAAAGCAGATAAATGTCTTCCACCGCAACCGCTGCCTCCTCTACAGCTTTTGCCCGTGTAAATCATTCCTCCATTTCCAAGTCTTTGGGTTTCCTGGTGTCCCTGCATTTTAAATGCATACATACCGTCAGAGGTTCCATATCTACCAACCAGGTTTCTGGTAGATAACGCTACTGACTATGTTTCAAAGACTAAGGAGGAAATCTCGTACCTTCTCGAGGAGAAAACATAGACTTCCAGTCCTCAGAATGTGTTCCATGAGAATGACTGCCCGAAGGCTTTCTCACTCTGTTCCGTGGTCCAAGTCTTTTAGGACCATTGGACTCTCTTGTCATCTTCTCCTTTTCCTTATGTAAAACCTTAGGTCCGAAACCTTTGGCCTTGGCTGTAAGAGCTTGCGATTGTTTCAACTCTTCCAAAAGATCTAGCATCTCGAAAACGTGATCAAGCGTTTCCTCGAAGCAACTGATCTTAATGAGTGTTCTCATCGCCTCTTTTCTAGCCTTTACATTTTGCCTAAAGATCAACTTGAGTTTAAGCATGACATCATGATTGGCGGCCAGTGCAAGAGCACTATCCCACTTCTCAAAGTCAGCTATTTCCTCATCAGTTGAGACAATAGTAGGTCTAGGAGGACAAGTTTCACTGAGTACATCTTCGTACTCTTTTACAGTCTGAGCAATGTCTAACTTTTTATTCCACTCAACGCAGTGTGGAACCAGTGAGTTGAATTCCTTGAGTATCACAGAAAGTGGGTTCATAGCTATTCTCTAAACCTATAAGCACATTTAAACAAACAATCAATTTAATATCCGATATTATCTCCCTCAAATAATATCATTAAATCACTAATCACATCTAAAATCCCATCAGGTAAGGCAAGCCACGTTCGTGTGGACGTTTACCCACCCAAATGATTTAGCAATTAGATTTGCTTCGGTCGTACATCATTATAGCGTTACTTCGTTGGGAAGAATACTATAAAGCGTACCTAAGTGTAAACCATTACTCAGTACTAAGGTGAATTATTTGGAATTGCTATGTCACCGCAAGCCACGTTAGTGTGGACGTTTACGATAACTCACAATCCTTCACAATTCCCTATAACTGTCTACATCAACTATTTCCAAAAATTCCCATTCAGCATAGCAAGCCACGTTCGTGTGGACGTTTACTACACCAAAATATTTTAATAGTTGACTCCCAATTACTTGAAGCATTCGATTTTGTAAATCAAGACGCGGAGAATCATAAGTGAAACTCGAAGTTTCTAACCAGTGATTCACCATGCGAACAACCCTATCTCTCATAAATGAGGGAGCCGAGCAGACAATCGATCCATCTATCAAAGAATGGTACGACTGCCTCTAATTTGTGTCATCCACATGACCAAGTGGCTTTGGCTCCATTCCACTCCCCGGGGTGAGAATGAGTCGACTTGAAGTCAGTTTCAGAAAGACAAATTAGGCATTGTTTGATAAACTTAATCAATGTTTCTTGTAAGAGGAATTACAAGAATTCTCCTCCAATGACACATCTATATGAACTTCAAAAGTCCATAAGAGTCACCAAGAGAACAGTAATGGAGACCATGGGAATGTTTCCATCCCCGCTCCCACTTAGCTTTTTATAACAAAGGGATACGCTATCTAATGCATAATTAAACACATAAGCATGCATACAAGTAATAAAGCACATATCACATAGTCAAAATAAGCTAGAAAAATTATTTTCCGACTATCATGGCTTTATTCCATCTCCGTATGCGTCTTCTAGTCTTCAGTCTTCGTTCTTGAATGCTCCATGTGACGAGAATATTAATCCCAATATTTAAATCTATTTATTTTCAATAAATCCAAAAGATACTCAATTCGAAAATCAAGTCAATCGAATAAATCAAAAATAAAATTAAATATTATTAATATTTTTATTTATTTTATTTTCCTATCTAATTCCATTAAATCTCTAGAATAATCTATCCAAGTCAAACTTGGAATATTCTAGAAGACTTCTATAATAGAATAAGGAAATAAAATAAATTAGGACTTTTCTACTTTCCAAGATTAATTAATTTCCATGTCTATGAAAATTCCCATAAAATAGGAATAATCAAATAGAAATAAATTAATTAATTATTTTCCTATCTAATTCTATTAAATCTCTAGATTCCTATTCCAAGTAGAACTTGAAATATTCTAGAAGACTTCCATAATAGAATAAGGAAATAAATAATATTAATTAATTCTTTTCCTATCTCCATGAGAGTTCCCATACTTAGGAATACTCAAGATAGGAAAACTTGAATCAATTAGGAAAGTGAATCTAGGTAGGAGTAGGAGTAGCACGGGTTGGGGATCCCCGCACCACCACCACAACCACCGACCGCCGCCACCGGGAGGGAGCACCCGCCGCCGCCACTCCAACCGGCCAGCCGCCACCGTCGCCGGCGACAGCCCACGGCCGAAGGGGCTCGACGCCCCCTTCCCTTGGTCGATCATGGGTCGATCATGGGGTGATCGACCCCTTCGGTCCTTCGTCCTCTTCGTCTTCTTCGTCTCATGAGTTCTCCGGTGGTCGTCTCGGCATCGATCCAACGTAAATAAATTACAAGAAATAAATTTACAAATCCGGTATCGATTCTATACATGAAATCGACCCTATACACTTTCCGGAAAACATAGAACGTAATAATAAATCCTAAATTCGGTCAACCCCCGAATTTTTACTATTACAAGCATTCATCCACACAAAACGAATCTCGACATGTCCGAGAGTTTAATAAACGAACAATCATGGTAAATTAAATAGCAATTAATTAAACGAATAATTAACAATTAATTAAACCATGATAGTCGGAATCCCTGCAAGGTAGAACGCAATTGAACACATACATGAACACGAAACCAAACGCTCTGATACCAATTGTTGGAATTCGGTATCCCGGGTCATTAAAAAATTTGCGGAAAATAATAACCCGACCGAAAACCTCTCGCCGGAGACCGATCACGAACACCACGAAGAACCGGACTCGACAAGAGCATCGCCGCGGGATAAACCCGCGGCTAAACCCTAGCCGAGCCCCTACCGTGGGGCTCGCGATCGCGCACAAGGCGATCGCTGGGGCTGCTCCGGCAGCCCCGGGCGGTGAGTCCGGCGACTCACCGCCACCGCCCGAGGAGGGCGGTTCGCCCAGCGGCGAACCCGCCGCGGCTCCAGCCGCGGCTGCCCGGCGATCGACCACCGCGGTCGATCGCCCACCCCGGCTCCCAGCCGGGGTTCCTCGCGTGTGCCGTCGCGGTCGAAGCCCTAGGGCTCGACCGCACCCCCTCGGCTCCCAGCCGAGGGCTCCTTCGAACTTCGCCGGGGATCTCGAATCCCCGTCCCCGAAGCTCGTCGTTTTCCCGGATCGTCCGTTCATGTATGCATCACAATTAATCCACATAAATTCATAGAAGAGAGTATGTGATTTTACCTTTTAATTCGTTGTTCGGAGAAACGAATCTAAGTTGAAGACCTTTGAATCTTCCCACGTATTCCTTGCACTAGCTTGAACGTCGGGTGGGCGACGATCCTCCAAGCTTATGGATCCTCTTCTCTCTCTCTCTACTTTCTCTCTCTAGAAGAATTATGGTCTTCAAGTTATGATGTTGTTGTAGAAAAGAGAAGACCATGTAGTGCTTTTATAGGCTACGTAGGGGATCTAAAGGAGGTGGAATATTGGGCTTCCAATATTAATGATTAAATTGAGCCCAAGCCCAAATCTATTAATCTCCCATTAATATTAATTAATTTATTTTCCACTATATAAATTAATTGCACTCCCAATATTAAACCATATTATATCAAATAATATTTCTCCGGTAGTATTATTTATTCCGTGTATTTAAGATTTAAATATCCATGAATAAAATTAATTTATTGCTAATTAATTTATATTCATCTCTTGAATCCGAGACTAGTACCATTCAACCTTAATTATTGTGCGGAACGAATCCACTCATGAGGTTTACACAATAATTCCTTTTGAACTCATCTCGGGATATTATCAACCCTTCCGGGATACACTGTCCGGTCAATCATTCACGGCATGCCATATATAAAATATAGTGACCCAACTTAACCGGTAATTAACCCAATAATTAAATCGGTTAATTCCTTTGGTAAATCAAAGTCACTTATATTAAATATACACACCCGCAACAATATCGGGGATTAAGAATATAATACACTGAGACTCGAATCGATTATCGCCGGCAATCCTAATCGATGAATCTCTACGATCCGCTCAATACACCAAGTGTACAAGTGTGATAAAATAATTAAGACAAATTATTTTCTCTCTCACACAACGACTATACCGATGGATTGGTCCGGGTCCATCTAGGTCGTGAGCCACTGTTTGATTAAATACGAGTAACCGATAGTATGATCTTCTGTGTGGGGCCCGACACACCATACTAACTACAACGTATAAAATCCAGGACTATGATTTGCATATATTTAATTAATAATAATTAAAAGCAAACAATTGTTTATTTAATAGATTAAATGCTATGATCGGGAGTTTATCGTTACTTAAATCTAGACATTAAGTACACAACTCCAACAAGGATTGAATTTGGAGGATAATACGTCTAAGCAAACCTTTCTGGAAAAGGGATAGAATTCAGAAGAGTATTGGAAATGATTAGATATGCAGACATATGTGTATATTAGAGAGGTATGAGTAATTCTTTCAAAGAATACTCAGTGATGGATTAGAATGCTTGATGTGCCATAAAAGCAAAGTGTTTTGACTCCTCAATGGACACAAAGCTATTATGGGGAACCATCAAAGTATATCCATTAGAAGCCTGCGACTCGGTCGCGGAGGCCATCACCTATCTAGATAACACATAGCATAATCAAAGATTGGGATTAATTCCCAAAGAGACGCGCCGTGCACTTACGTGTAGAGATGGTGCGTTGTAAAAAAGTAGAAATCTAATAGTAAGAGAACAAGTTGTTCGGAACTACCTATGTTCTATGGATATTCCTGGAGACAACGACATATTCAATATGGTTGTAGGATATCCTAGATGAACGAAGTATTGTGTGTTCTATAGTACTATGAACCAGAGGGACGTCTCGTCCGGTTCATAGAGGAAAAACTATTAGATGAACTACAATGCCCTAATTGACAAAATACTTTAAAATGAGGAAAGAGAAAGACTGAGAACCAGCCTGACCGAGTAGTAGTACACCACTAACTGCACCTAATGTTGTTACTGTTACACACCGGGACGTCATTGCAGTGGGAGGTTGTTAAGCAACTAGAGATATTCATAAGACTGGATGAGTTTTGAACTCTGGATCCAGTATACATGAAATCGATCCCTAGGTCTGCACAGGGTTTAGCGAAGAAGGTGTGTTAGAGACGTGACGGAAACAAAGGTGGTGTTTCTCGGAGATTTTATGTAGATAACATTTTATCATTGGCGACAATGTAAAAGTGTTGTCAGACATAAAATGGAGGTTGTCTAAATAAATCGAGATATAAGATTGAGAAGAAGTTAGAGCATGTTCTTAAGATCTTATGATCTAGAGATAAGAACATTGTACTTCTCCTAGACATCTTATACGATTAAGGTTTGTTTTAAACATGCATACTTCTGAGAAAGGTTATTGCCTTTCGGGAACAGAATTCATCTATCTAAGGTATGTGCTTGAACACATGAAGGAGATAGATATAGACAAAGCAGTTCCCTACACTTCGAGTGTAAAGGGCTTTGTAGATGCAATGTTGTAAAACAAGAACCTGATATCAATTATACGGTTTGCGTAGTGGGAGGATATCAAAGTAATCTGGATAAGAGATGTTCGAATGCTGCAAGAGTACTTTCATAGTACTGGCTTGAGCAAGACGAAATCTTCATAGATTACAGATTCTCAGATCCAAAAATCAGAGAAGGACCAGTGAAAGTCGATATCAGGCTATGTGTTCACTTTTAGAAAGAGGTGGAACCATGAAATGAAAGAGTGATAAGCAGGATGCTTCTCAGACTCTCTCATGACCGAATGGCAGCCTCAGAGGCAGCGGAAGTTTTGGTTAGGTTCCGGGATAACCTCTTGACTTGGATATGACTCTTAGTTTACCAAAGGCTATTAGATAGCGGTGCACGGTGAACTAGAAGAGGTCATAAGTCAAAAGTGATGTTAACACATAGAGCAAGTACCACCTGATACGAGTCATCGTCAGGGAGACGACGTAGTAGTCACCAAGATAACTTCAGAGCGGCAACCTAGATTGCTCACTCACATAGTACTTCTCGGAAGTACACTTTAAAGCACGTGATGAGTATGGGAACCGGGAGTTTGGAGGAAATGACTAGACCTTAGTACAAGTGGGAGATTGTTGGAGTTGTGTACTTAATGTCTAGATTTAAGTAACGGTAAGCTCCCGATCATAGCATTTAATCTATTTAATTAATAAACAATTATTTGCATTTAATTATATGCAAATCATGGTTCTGGACTTTATACGTTGTAGTTAGTATGGTGCTGCATGGGCGCACAGAAGATCATACTATCGGTTACTCGTATTTAATCGAACAGTTGCTCACGACCTAGATGGACACGAACTAATCCATCGGTATAGTCGTTGTGTGAGAGAGAAAATAATTTATCTTAATTATTTTATCACACTTGTACACTTGGTGTATTGGGCGGATCAATTGAGACTCATCAATTAGGATTGCTCGGCGATAATTGATTTGAGACTCGGAGTATTTTATTCTTAATCCCTGAAACAATTGCGGGTGTGTATATTTAATATAAGTGACTTTGATTTACCAAAGGAATTAACCGATTTAATTATTGGGTTAATTACCGGTTAAGTTGGGTCACTATATTTTGTATATGGCATGCCGTGAATTCTTGAAGGGGCAGTGTATCCCGGAAGGGTTGATAATATCCCCGAGATGAGTTCATAAGGAATTATTGTGTAAACCTCATGAGTGGATTCGTTCCGCACAATAATTAAGGTTGAATGGTACTAGTCTCGGATTCAAGAGATGAATATAATTTATTGAGCAATAAATAAATTTATTCATGGATATTTAAATCTTAAATACACGGAATAAATAATACTAAGGTGGAGAAATATTATTTGATATAATATGGAATAATATTGGGAGTGCAATTTTATTTATATAGTGGAAAATAAATAAAATTAATATTGATAAGAATTAATAGATTTGGGTTGGACCCAATTTAATTTTCAATATTGAAGCCCAATATTTATTCTCCTTATGATCCCCTACGTAGCCTATATAAGCACTACATGGTCTTCACTTTTCAAAACACAAGAAAACCTACGGAATTCATAAAGTTCTGAGAGTGAGGAAGATCCATAGGAATCCGATAGATCGTCGCCCACACGACGTTCGGACGAGGTGCAAGGAATACGTAGGAAGATCGCAAGGTCGTCAACCGAATTCGTTTCTCCGCACAACGATTCGAGGTAATAATCGAGAAACCCCCTTCTATGATTATGTGCGTTGAATAATTGTGATGTATACATGAACGACGCGATCCGGGAACGTCGAGACCGGGATACGGGGATCTCGCGATCCCCGTCGGGATCGAAGAAGGGGCGGCCGAACCCTAGGGTTTGACCGCCGGCGCGCGGGCGTGAAGGGAGCCCCGGCTGGACGCCGGGGCGAGCGATCGACGTGAAGTCGATCGCTGGGGGTTCGGCCGTGGGCTGGAGCCACGGCGGAACGAACCCCCCGGCCTCCCTCCGCCGGTGGTGCGCGCAAGAGGAGAAGGCCGCGGCTGGGGCGATCGAGCCCTAGCTCGATCGCCGGGGACCGTCGCGGCTTCGCGCCGCGACTGGTGGTTCCCCCCTCCAGGTGGCGACGGCGGTGAAGTCGCCGGACTCACCGCCATCCGGGGGCTGCCGGAGCAGCCCCAGCGATCGCCATGCACGGCGATCGCGAACCCCGCGGATGGGGTTCGGCTAGGGTTTAGCCGCGGGTTTATCCCGCGGCGACGCTCTTGTCGAGCCCGGTTCTTCGCGTGTGGTTTGCGTTCGTAGATCCGACTCGTGGGAGAAAATCGGCTGGAGGCGGGCTGCGTGTCTTCGGATGCGTAGTCTCCAAAGGTCGGACTCCTGCGGATGAGTTGGTGTTCGTGCGGTCTCCGGCGATAGGGTTTTCGGTCGGGTTATCGGTTCCGCAATTTTTGATAGCCCGGGACATCGAATCCCAGCACCGCCACCCCCTCGGCTCCCAGCCGAGGGTTGCTCTCGATCCCGGCGGGGATCCCTAGACCGCCGAAGGTCCGGTGGTCTTCGACCACCACCGCTCGGTCTATCCCCGTCCCCGGTTTCGTTGTTTTTCCGGATCGTGTGTTCATGCATGTATCACAATTTAATTGAACATAAAATCACACAAGGAGTTTTATGATCATACCTTTGATTCGTTGTGCGGAGAAACGAAATCAAGTTGAAGACCTTTTGGATCTTCCCACGTATTCCTTTCACTCCGTTCGAACGTCGGGTGGGCGACGATCTATCGAACTCCTATGGATCTCCTTGAACTCTCTAGAATATCAAGAAGGCCATGTAGTGCTTTTATAGGCTACGTAGGGGATCTAAAGGAGGTGGAATATTGGGCTTCCAATATTGAAGATTAAATTGAGCCCACTGCTCAAGTCCATTAATCCTTATCAATATTAATTAATTTATTTTCCACTATATAAATTAATTGCACTCCCAATATTAAACCATATTATATCAAATAATATTTCTCCGATAGTATTATTTATTCCGTGTATTTAAGATTTAAATATCCATGAATAAAATTAATTTATTGCTAATTAATTTATTCATCTCTTTAATCCGAGACTAGTACCATTCAACCTTAATTATTGTGCGGAACGAATCCACTCATGAGGTTTACACAATAATTCCTTATGAACTCATCTCGGGGATATTATCAACCCTTCCGGGATACACTGTCCGGTCAATCATTCACGGCATGTCATATATGAAATATAGTGACCCAACTTAACCGGTAATTAACCCAATAATTAAATCGGTTAATTCCTTTTGTAAATCAAAGTCACTTATATTAAATATACACACCCGCAATAATATCGAGGATTAAGAATAAAATACACTGAGACTCGAATCGATTATCGCCGGCAATCCTAATCGATGAATCTCAACGATCCGCTCAATACACCAAGTGTACAAGTGTGATAAAATAATTAAGACAAATTATTTTCTTTCTCACACAACGACTATACCGATGGATTGGTCCGGGTCCATCTAGGTCGTGAGCCACTGTTTGATTAAATACGAGTAACCGATAGTATGATCTTCTGTGTGGGCCCGACACACCATACTAACTACAACGTATAAAATCTAGGACTATGATTTGCATATATTTAATTAATAATAATTAAAAGCAAACGATTGTTTATTAATTTAATAGATTAAATGCTATGATTGGGAGTTTACCGTTACTTAAATCTAGACATTAAGTACACAACTCCAACACTGGGCACCTTCTGCCCTTTGCCTAAAGTGATGCTGCTGCTTTCTTCATGCCTCTTTGATCTTGGACTTTTCCTTCCAGGTGGGTGAACCATGCGCGATGCTTGTTACGCGGTTGACTTTTACGCATAGTGACTTTGCCCATAGTGACGTCTTTGCCTCACAGTGGCGACTTTGCCTTATTTGGCCCAACTGCCTGAGTCACCTCTGCTTCAGAATCCCGCGTTTGCCCAAAGTGGACCGTTAATTTGACTTTTCCGCACAATCTCCACCTGCTGACATGAATACCTGCATACTTTGCCCAAACACTCCAATGTGCCCTCCCAGACACAATACTGACTCAAACTGACTCAATAAAAGGAGTAAAAACGCTCTAAGATGAGCAAATAAAATGGCTCATCATCCCATTAAATACTTGATCGACGTAACAATATTGATCCCGGAAGACAACGCGGACCATGCTCGATCGGTCAAAGATTCACCTGCGTTCGAAAAAGAGATACGTTTGATGCGGACCGTAAAGATAAATAAACCATACAGGGAGAAGCCTCGCCAAAAAAAAACATAGGATATAAACTAGGGAGCGAACAAACATTATCATCACAATAAGTCATGAAATAATACATAGAAATTCCGGGCAGGAGAGAAAACTATTCGAAAACAAGCATAAATAAAAATTTTCATAGACAAAGAAGTTAATAAAACATCAGAAGTGCAAGGGCCTCAATCATCCTCGATCGGGATAAGATCCTCGACCGCTTCCTCCTCCTCCGCGGCCACGAGCTGGCCCTGGTCGGGCCACCAAGACAGATCAATCCCATGCACTTCAACCAAATCAAGAACGGTCAAGAGAAAGTTAAGATGTAGATTAGATCGGAGGCGGCGAGCACGGAGCTCATCGAGGAGTAAGTTATACGGCAGACTAGCACGGACATGGCGACGAATGCAATCAAAGTGGCTCAAATAATAAGAATAGTCACTGTTCTGATCGAGATCTTGCAGAGGGTCGGCCTACCGACCTGCTTTCGCCTTTTCCATCGCCTCAGTTCGGCGGTTCAGTTCCCCGACCAGGAGATCCAGGGTCTTGCGATTCTCTTCATCCAACCGCACCCTCTCCGTCATCTCCTACAGTCGATCCTGCTCGGATGCCATCACCGACTTCAAGTTGTTTAATTCCTCTTGGCAGACGTCCCTCTCTCTGCTCGCCCCCGCCTCGCTCGACTCTGCCTCGCTCACTTTGGTCCTCAGCGACACTTCAGCCTCCAGATATTGATCCACTAAGGATCGCAAGCTAGCGACCTCGAGTTCCAACTCGGCCACCTTGTCGGTTAAAATGTCCGGAGTGGCGACGGAGGCAGGAGTCTCGGGCTGAACAGGAAGATTTCAAGTTTTGCTCAAAGTAACCAAGAGCATAAGCACCCTCGAGGCCATTATAATGGCCATCTTCTCGGCATGGTCGGGTCTCTGAGCAGCGAGCTCGGCCGGGATGGTCCAGGAGCGATGGATACACTCCATAGCCTCTTGCATCACGGGGGGCAGAGTAGAGAACTCGTGGGGGCGAGCAGCTAAGAATTGGGCGAGGCTAGTAGCTAAGTTCACGCGGGGACCGCCCAAGCTGAAAGCAAAGCAGAAAAAGTCAAGGGAAAGAAGGTAAAGAAATCGAAGGTCACAAGGAACTTACCGAGCAATGGCCTCCTCGTCAACAGTAGCCACGTTGCTGTAAGGCTGATTCTCAGGGATTTCATGCATTGGTTCCTTACCCCGACAACGCTTGGGAGCCCGGGGATTTGAAGGATTCACTCCCGAAGGACCCACGGGGTCCGACAACAGGCCCGAAGGGGTTGGAATAGAACCAGTCCCTGCCGCGGGAGGAATCGAAGTAGCCTCGGAATTACCTGACCGAACAGGCTGGGCGAGCTGAGTAGGAGGCGCGCCGAGTGGATTGGCGGCATCAACAGCAGTGGCCTTGGCGTTTCTGCGAGCACGTTCGGCAATGGCGGCCAGACGAGCGCGGGCGTTGTCACCAGCCATCTCGGGCGGAGGTTCGGGGAAGGTAGGAAATCTGACCTCTGAAAAATGAAAGGGAATAAGATAACGTTCATAAGAGAAAACACAAGTTAGATATCCGAAGTCTCACGCGGAAATTCTCCTCGGACATGCCGAGGGATGGAAAGAAAGCGAGAAGATTTAACGCGAGCTCTAGTGAAGACATTTTCGATCAAGAGCTGATCCTCGGGAAGAGCCCGAATGCGCTCGCACACGACGACGAAATCCTAATTAAGCTCAGAAATAGACGGAGCAGCAGGTCCTAAGAAACGGGATTAAACGAACAGATAAGAAGAGGAAAGGAAACGACCACAAGAATAAAAACAAGGAAAGGAAGACGACTAACGGGTGCATTGACGAGTAAAGGAAGTCGGGATCTGGTAGGTCTCAGAGCCCCAAGCACCATCAACGTAAAACCAGTCTGCCCACCAAGCCGTCCTTTTGCTCAACAAATTTTCTAATAACTTAGTCGGGGCCTTCAAGTAGTGATCCCCGCCTCGGTAATGGTTGATCTGGAGTAGGAAAACGATCTCCGAAACTGCCAGATGGCGATAGAGGCCGAAGTGGCCGAACAGGACGTTAAGAGAGATCAATAAAACCCAAGAATTGGCATGAAGTTGCATGGGAGCAACCCCCCACGCTTGCAGTGCGGCGGCCAAGGAATCGTGGATAGGGAACCTAAGTCCCGCATCCATCATCATGCTCGTGACGGCCACCATGCCGGGCGGAGGACTGTTCGCCCGTTCATGCGCGACTGGACAATAGATATGGACATCAGATGGGATACCCCAAACCGACCTTTTGCCCTGAAGCTCGGATTCAAGCATGATCGTGCTACGGTCACTCGCAAAGATAGCCCTCTGATCGGGACCCGGGGGGGCTCCGAAAGAGGTGCGTTCGACGAACACGTACGGATTCTCGTGGGCGTATTGCAAAAATAAAAACGGGCAAGGAGGACCTCGAAGGTCGCCCATCATACCGATGAAATGACGATAGGAATCAGAAACTCCCCCCACAAACAATTCGAGCTTCTCTGCCTCCGAGAAACCGTGATCGGGGGTTACTTGCTCATCCTCGGAAGGAGATTGCGCAGAAGAACTCCCAGAATTGGACGAGTCGTCTGATGAATGGGAGTCCGAAAGGGTGGCAGAACTATCGTGATCACTCATCCTCACCCAAAGTTGAACGCAAGAGTTGGAACTAGAATCGTGTCTATGTATATAGGCAAGCCTAACACTAATATCCCAACACCAAATAAAAGAAGAGATGAAGACCTACGTGATAATTGGAGATCGGAGGTATTCAACCGAGCACACCAACAAAGCCGAGCACACAAGCGAGGATGACCCGAGGTTTAGCGCAAAGAAGGAGAAAAGTGTTAAATGAAGGGATTCAGATCGTATTTATACGAAGGGGAAGGGCGGCAGAATTCAAAATTCAAAATTTTGAACCTGAAAGGACAACTACCATAATGATGGGACGTCCTTTCAAATTCCCGCCGGTAGGAGAGTGACGCGTGGCGGTAACCGTCCATCAGCATTTAATGATCCAACAGAGAGACCGTACATCTCATTTCCTGCTCGGAAGGGCGAAAATTAACCTCATTCCGATGTCGAACTCCTCATGAGAGGAGACCGACCTCGGGGGGCATTTGTTGTGGGGGAATTTTCCGGGCAAATGGACGAGCAGGGAGACCCCTACTCCAACGTCTAAAAGTACACTCTGATACGTCTAAAAGGACGCCGAGCACAGGAAGGATTGGTCGCCGGGCGGACGGGCTACAGGTAGAATTTCACTCGGGGACGAGCATGAACGACCAGGTCGCAAGTCTCATCGTCCAATGAAATATAAGAGGGGATGTTCGGATTATGAGGCCGGATCCGATGACCCCCGGTTCGACTAAGGCAGAACAATGGTATTGGGCCCCTGTGCATCCATTGGGCTTTCTTACCCAAATCTGGCCCAATAGCTTAATCTGGAAACCCTAATTTGTAAGTTCTATAAATAGTAGGAATAGTAATCCAAAAATGGGATTGGCACAAATCCCAAAAAAAAAAGACCTGAGGGAGCATTAACATCTTGTTCTCCACTCAATCCCCAAAATATCGAAATTAAGGGGATAGTCGAGGAACGCGATTTTCGTACTATCAACATCTCCAATGCAAAATCTCAAGCCCAATTTCTACTATTTGTGGTCTCCATTTAGTGTCGCATCATCCCAAAGTGGGCAAAAGAAAAAAGTGGACAATTCACTCCAACACAAAAGTCTACTTCACACATTTTTTAAATTTCAATTTTATTACTTAATCATAAATACTACACACAAAAGAGTAAAAAAATCATCAAATATGGTCCAATGCAAAAGCTTAAGCCCAATTTCTACTATGTGTGGACCCCATTTACTACCACATCATCCCAAAGTGGGCAAAAAAAAAAAGTGATCAATTCACTCCAATGCACAAGCTTACTTCACACATTTTTTAAATTTCAATTTTATTAATTAATTATTAGTACTACACACAAAAAGTAAAAAAAAAAAAAAAAAACATCAAATATGATCCACATATCATAAGTGGACATGACCACCATAGAGGACATACGCATTTGTTTCATTTTTGCTCTGATGCAATTTTTTTTAATTTTTTGGTGCCCAAGTCCATTTCATGTGGGCCAAGGTGCCCAAATGGGCACCATTGGAGATGCTCTTATGCACAAAAGCATTTCACTTAATTGCACAAAGCATCCAAATTTTTGCGCAAAAGCAATCAACTTTATATGCGCGAAGCAAAAGTTTCTTTGCACTAAAGCATTTTACTTTAAAGGGAAAAATGACAATAAGACCAATTTTCAACATTTTTTTAGCAATAATGCCAAGTTCCAATTGTTAGAGTTGTGTACTTAATGTCTAGATTTAAGTAACGGAAACTCACGATCCATTGCCATTAATCTATTTAATTAAATAAACAATTATTTGCGTTTAATATAATTAAATATATGCAAATCATAGTCCTGGATTTTATACGTTGTAGTTAGTATGGTGTTGCATGGGCGCACAGAAGATCATACTATCGGTAACTCGTATTTAATCGAACAGTTGCTCACGACCTAGATGGACACGGACCAATCCATCGGTATAGTCGTTGTGTGAGAGAGAAAATAATTTATCTTAAATATTTTATCACACTTGTACACTTGGTGTATTGAGCGGATCGTTGAGATTCATCGATTAGGATTGCCGGCGATAATCGATTCGAGTCTCAGTGTATTTTATTCTTAATCCCCGAAACTATTGCGGGTGTGTATATTTAATATAAGTGACTTTGATTTACCAAAGGAATTAACCGATTTAATTATTGGGTTAATTACCGGTTAAGTTGGGTCACTATATTTTATATATGACATGCCGTGAATACTTGACGGGAAAGTGTATCCCGGAAGGGTTGATAATATCCCCGAGATGAGTTCATAAGGAATTATTATGTAAACCCTGCAGGTGGATTCGTTCCGCATAATAATTAAGGTTGAATGGTACTAGTCTCGGATATAAGAGATGAATAAATTAATTAGCAATAAATTAATTTTATTCATGGATATTTATATCTTAAATACACGGAATAAATAATACTACCGGAGAAATATTATTTGATATAATATGGTTTAATATTGGGAGTGCAATTAATTTTATATAGTGGAAAATAGAATTAATTAATATTGATAAGGATTAATGGACTTGAGCATTGGGCTCAATTTAATCTTCAATATTGGAAGCCCAATATTCCACCTCCTTAAGATCCCCTACGTAGCCTATAAAAGCACTACATGGTCTTCTCTATTCTCATAAGTTCATAACTTGAAGATCACAATTCTAGAGAGAGAAAGTAGAGAGGAGGATCCATGGAGTTCGGTAGATCGTCGCCCACACGACGTCCGGGCTAGTGCAAGGAATACGTGGGAAGATCTCAAGGTCGTCAAATTGAGTTCTTCGTTTTTCCGAACAACGAGAACGAGGTAAATCGTAAAACCCTCTTTATGATTTTATCGTTTAATTATCGTAAAAATATCGTGAACCAAGATCCGAGAACGCGACCTTTGTCGAGGTTGAACCGGGCGGTGGTGATCGAAGATCACCGGACCGCCGGCGGCTCAACGGCTCGAACAAGAGAGGGTCGAGAGGGTCGAGCCTCGGCTGGACGCCGAGACTCGATCGAGGGCGAGCTCGATCGCCCGTGCACAACCAGCGGGCTGCTGGAGCAGCCCCGCTCACGCGGCTGGACCGCCGCTCGAGCGGCGGTGGCTGGTGGTGATCGCAAGCCACGGTTCGCCGTGGCTGGTCGTGCGATCACCGGGGGCGGCTGGGCGTGCATAGGGGGCTGCCAAGGGAAGCCCTAGGCGGCTGCCAAGGACAGCCGCGAGCCCTACGCGAGAGCTCGACCGAACAGCCCGGGCTATCCCCGTGGTTAGGGTTTGGTTGAGTCCGGCTTCGCGTGGTGGTTCGTGGCGGGTTGTTCCGGCATCCGGGAGTCGATTGGAGTTGTCGTTCCGCACTTTGACAACTCCGGATATTCGATCTCCGAAGGATTTCGGTCGGAATTAATTAGATAATTTATTTATTTAAATTTATTAATTCCGGGATATCGATTTCCAACAATTGGTATCAGAGCGTTGGTTTTAGTTCATGGTATTTTTCGATGAATTGTTCTACCTTGCAGGGTTTCCGATTATTATGGCTAGATTTAATTATTGTTAATTAATGTCATAATATTTCTCTTGATTATTAAACTCTCGGTGATGTCAATATTTGTTCTTGTGTGGTGAATGCTTGTTCTTATTTTTCCGGAAATTGTATGAGGTCGATTTCATGTAGAGAATCGATACCGGATAGCGTAGTAATAAATTTGTAATTTATTTACGTTGGATCGATGACGAAACGACCGCCGGAAAAGTGTGACGGAGGAGACGAAGAGAGGGAGGACCGGGGATCGATCACGAGGATCGATCCCATGAGGATCGATCGCCCGGGCTGCCCTAGGGCTCTCGGCCACGCCGGCCACCAAGGGTGGTGGCGCGTGAGCCTTGGCCGGCGGTGGTAGTGGCGGTCGATGGTGGGGATGGCGTGGGGATCCCCAACCCATGCTATTCCTACCAAGATCCAACCTTCCTAATTGATTCGGTTTTCCTATTTTGAGTATTTCTAGTTTTGGGAATTCTCATGGAAATAGGAAAAGAATTAATTGGAATTAATTTATTTCCTTATTCTATTATGGAAGTCTTCTAGAATATTCTAAGTTCTACTTGGAATAGGATTCTAGAGATTTAATAGAATTGGAAAGGAAAATAATTAATTATTAAATTAATTTATTTCCTAATTGATTATTCCTATTTAATGGGAATTTTCATGGACATGGAAATTAATTAATTTTGGAAAGTAGAAGAATCCTTAATTAATTTTTCCTATTTAATTATTCCTATGGAATTTTTAATGGATTAGGAAAGGAATTAATTTGGAAGGACTAGGAGTCCTAAATTATTTTATTTCCTTATTTCATTATGGAAATCATCTAGAATATTCCAAGTGGGTCTTGGATAGATTATTCTAGAGATTTAATGAAGTAGAAAGGGAAAATAAAATAAATTATTTTATTTCCTTATTTCATTATGGAAGTCTTCTAGAATATTCCAAGTGGGTCTTGGATAGATTATTCTAGAGATTTAATGAAGTAGAAAGGGAAAATAAAATAAATAAAAATATTAATAATATTTAATTTTATTTTTGATTTATTCGATTGACTTAATTTTCGAATTAAGTATCTTTTGGATTTATTAAAAATAAATAGATTTAAATATTGGAATTAATATTCCCGTCACATGGAGCATTCAAGAACGAAGACTGAAGACTAGAAGATGCGTACGGGGATGCGATAAAGCCATAATAGTCGGAAAATAATATTCTAGTATTATTTTGATTATGAATATTCTATGTGCTTTATTTCATGTATGCATGCTTATGTGTATTTAATTATGCATTAGATAGCGTATCCCTTTGTTATAAAAAGCTAAGTGGGAGAGGGTATGGAAACATATCCATGGTCTCCATTGCTGTTCTCTTGGTGACTTTTATGGACTTTTGAAGTTTGTATAGACAAGTCATTGGAGGAGAATTCTTGTAATTCCTTTTACGAGAAACATTGATTAAGTCTATCAAACAATGCCTAATTTGTCTTTCCAAAACTGATTTCAAGTCGACTCATTCTCACCCCGGGGAGTGGAATGGAGCCAAAGCCACTTGGTCATGTCGAGGACACAAATTAGAGACTTTCGTGTCATTTGATGACTAGATCGATTGTCTGCTCGGCTCCCTCATTTTATGAGAGATAGGGTCGTTCGCATGGTGAATCACTGGTAAGAAACTTCGAGTTTCACTTATGATTCTCCGCGTCTTGATTTACAAGATTGAATGGATCAAGTAATTGGGAGTCAATTATAAAAGTCTCTTGGTGTAGTAAACGTCCACACCACGTGGCTTGCTATGCTGACGGATTTTGGATTAATTGATGTAGACAGTTGTAAGAAATTGTGGAGAGTTGTGAAGTTGTCGTAAACGTCCACACCACGTGGCTTGCGGTGATGTAGCAATTCCAAACGATTTACTTTGGTACTGAGTAATGGTTTACACTTAGATACGCATTATAGTATTCCTCCCCACGAGGTTCCGCTATAAGTGATGTATGACCGAAGCAAATCTAATTGCTAAATCATTTGGATTGGTAAACGTCCACACCACGTGGCTTGCCATATCTGATGGGATTTTAGATGTGATTAGTGGTTTAATGATATTATTTAAGGGAGATAATATCGGAGATTAAATCGATTGTTTGTTGTTATATGTGCTCATAGATTAGGATATGGCTTTGAACCCACTTTCTGTGATACGTAAGGAATATTAAACTCATTGGTCCCTAAATGTAATGATTGGAATAGAGATCTAGACATTACCCAAACTGTTGAAGAGTACAAGTTTGTACTCAGTGAGCTTTGTCCTCCCGAGCCTACAAATGTCTTAACTTATGAGGAAAGAACTGATTTTAAGAAGTGGGAGAATGCTTTTGCAATAACCACTGATTATGGTATCATGTTCAAACTCAAGGTGTTTAGACATGACATAGGCGGCTAGACAAGAAGCGATGAGGATACTCATAAAGGCCAGTCACTTCGAGGAAATGCTTAAAAACGTTTTTGAGATGATTGACCTTTTAGACGAGTTGAGACGGAAATCGCAAGCTCTTGTAGCCAATGCCAAAGGTTTCGAACCTAAAGGCATGAATCGGGGGAAAGGACAAGAAAGCAAAGAATCCCAGTGGTCCTAAGTTGCTTAGAACACGAGATGGGACGAGAAAGCCATGAGGCAAGTATTCTCGACACGAACAGTCTGGGTACTGGAAGTCTGATTATCCTCTCAAAGAAAGTACGAAATTTTCTTTAGTCATAAAACATAGTCAGTGGTATTATCTACCGGAACCTGGTGTGTAGATATGGAACCACTGACGGTATGTGCATTTTAAATGCAAGGGTTCCAGGAAACCCGATGACTTAGAAAAGAAGAAATCGTAGTCTACATGGGCAATGCTGTAGAGGAGGCAGCTGTTGCAATGGAGGACATTTTATAGGATTTCATTTTGAGTTATTGCTTTTATGTACCTTTCACATTAGAAAGAACTTTGTTCTGGATTTCTAATATATGGATATTTTATTTCTTTTAATCATTTGATGGTTATAAGAAGAAATAATGATATTATCTATTTTGGTACATTAGTTAGCAATATATAAATGATGAATCCTGAGTCCACCACGATGCAACGAACCGTAGTATGAAACTCGTTTTACTAATAAGAGATTTCTTTATCAATTATACTTGTGGATTCTTATGCTGAGTCATGTTTATTCAAATAAGAAGTTCAAAGGTCGAAAATTGATATTTGATCAATTAAGTTGAGGGAGTGGACCTTCCGACCTAAGAATCTAATTTGGAAGATAATATGACTAAGCAATCCTTTATGGATATAAGATATAAGATCCGGACAAGTATAAGAATTGATTAACTCTGATGTATGCAGACCTATGCCTACTCAGACAATAAGGTACGAGTACATCATTTGATGATTACTCGAGAAATGGATTAGAATACCTGATGTGCCAAAAAAGCAAGTGTTTTGACAAGTCAATGGACACTAAGCAATTGTGGAGAACCATCAAGGTATATCCATTTGTAGCCTGCGATTTGATCGCGGAGGCAAGTACCTATCTGAGGAATGCATGGCATATTGATCAGAAATTAGGATTTGATCCCAAATGACTACACCATACACTGTTGTGTAGAAATGGTGTGTCGTAAACAAGAAATGGAACTCTTATAGAAATAGTAAAATTATGAGTTATACGGAACTACCTATGTTCTATGGATATGTCTGGAAACAACGGCGCATTCAAATGCGGTTGTAGAATATCCTAGAAGAACAAAAGATGTGTGTTCAATAGTACTATGAACCAGAAGGACGTTATAAGTTCTAACGCCCGGTTCTTAGAGAAAGACTATACGATGAACCACCAGCCCAAGGTGACATGATACTTTGAAATGAGAGAGAAAGGTTAAGACTTAGATACAGCCGAACCGAGTAGCGGTACACCACTAACTGCACCTACTGTTATCACTGTTTATACACCGGAATGCCGTTGTAGTGGGAGGTTGTGTGACAACCGGAGATATTCATAAGACTAGGAGAGTCTTCGGACTCTTGACCTAATATACATGAAATCGATCCCTGGATCTACATAAAGGCCGTACTAGACCTAAATGTGCCTTCTTGGAGAGAAATAAGGATTATTGCTAAGAGGCTAGATCATTTAGAGTACAAGCTTAGTTGATCCATTTATGGATTGAAACAAAGCATTGAGTTCGTGATACTTGCAAATTGATGAGATAGTCCATTTTATGGATTCATCAAAAGCATAGACGAATTGTGTGTATTGGAAACGTGATGGAAAACAAGGTGGTGTTTCTCGGAGGTTTTATGTAGATAACATTTTATCATTGGTAACAATGTAAAGATGTTGTCAGACATAAAATGATGGTTGTCTAGAAAAATCGATATATGAGATGAAGAAGAAGTTAGAGCATGTTCTTAAGATCTAGGATCTCAAGAAAAGAACATTGTACTTCTCCTGGACATCTTACATATATGATTATGGTTCGTTTTAACATGCAAGATTCCGAGAAAGGTTCGTTACCTTCCAGAGACGGAATGCATCTATCTAAGGATATGTGTTTTGGAACACAAAAGGAGATAGAAGCAATGAAAGCAGTTTCCTACACTTTGAGTGTGGAAAGCTTAATAAATGCATTGTTGAAAACAAGAACCTGATATCGGCTATGCGGTTAGCGTAGTGGGAGGATATCAAGGTAATCCTGGAAAGGAATATTCGACTGCCGTAAAAGTACTTTCGAAGTACTGTTCTAACTACGAAGCAGACGAGCATTTCCTTTGGATTACATTCTCTTAGATTTCTAATCAAATGAGGACCGGTGTAAGTCGATATCAGGCTATGTGTTTCACTATTGAAGGAGAAGGAGTTTTAACATGGAAGAGTGATAAGCACGATGCTTTTCGGACTCTGCCATGGGTAACCAAATAGCGGCCTCAGAGGCAGCGGAAGTTTTGGTATAACTCCGGGATAATCTCTGGGACTTAGATGTGATTCTTAATTTGCCAAAGGCTATGTAAATAGCGGTGCAATGGCAAATGGTAAGAAATCACTAGTCCATAAGTGTAAGATAACACATAGTGCAAGTACCACATGATACGAGTCATCGTCGAGGGAGACGACGCTGTAGTCACCAAGATAACTTCAGAGCGGCAACCTAGAGTGCTTATTCACATAGTACTTCTTGGAAGTACAACTCAAGCATGTGATGAGTATGGGAGTCGGGAGTTTGGAGGAAATGACTAGACCTTAGTACAAGTGGGAGATTGTTGGAGTTGTGTACTTAATGTCTAGATTTAAGTAACGGAAACTCACGATCCATTGCCATTAATCTATTTAATTAAATAAACAATTATTTGCGTTTAATATAATTAAATATATGCAAATCATAGTCCTGGATTTTATACGTTGTAGTTAGTATGGTGTTGCATGGGCGCACATAAGATCATACTATCGGTAACTCGTATTTAATCGAACAGTTGCTCACGACCTAGATGGACACGGACCAATCCATCGGTATAGTCGTTGTGTGAGAGAGAAAATAATTTATCTTAATTATTTTATCACACTTGTACACTTGGTGTATTGAGCGGATCGTTGAGATTCATCGATTAGGATTGCCGGCAATAATCGATTCGAGTCTCAGTGTATTTTATTCTTAATCCCCGAAACTATTGCGGGTGTGTATATTTAATATAAGTGACTTTGATTTACCAAAGGAATTAACCGATTTAATTATTGGGTTAATTACCGGTTAAGTTGGGTCACTATATTTTATATATGACATGCCGTGAATACTTGACGGGAAAGTGTATCCCGGAAGGGTTGATAATATCCCCGAGATGAGTTCATAAGGAATTATTATGTAAACCCTGCAGGTGGATTCGTTCCGCATAATAATTAAGGTTGAATGGTACTAGTCTCGGATATAAGAGATGAATAAATTAATTAGCAATAAATTAATTTTATTCATGGATATTTATATCTTAAATACACGGAATAAATAATACTACCGGAGAAATATTATTTGATATAATATGGTTTAATATTGGGAGTGCAATTAATTTTATATAGTGGAAAATAGAATTAATTAATATTGATAAGGATTAATGGACTTGAGCATTGGGCTCAATTTAATCTTCAATATTGGAAGCCCAATATTCCACCTCCTTAAGATCCCCTACGTAGCCTATAAAAGCACTACATGGTCTTCTCTATTCTCATAAGTTCATAACTTGAAGATCACAATTCTAGAGAGAGAAAGTAGAGAGGAGGATCCATGGAGTTCGGTAGATCGTCGCCCACACAACGTCCGGGCTAGTGCAAGGAATACGTGGGAAGATCTCAAGGTCGTCAAATTGAGTTCTTCGTTTTTCCGAACAACGAGAACGAGGTAAATCGTAAAACCCTCTTTATGATTTTATCGTTTAATTATCGTAAAAATATCGTGAACCAAGATCCGAGAACGCGACCTTTGTCGAGGTTGAACCGGGCGGTGGTGATCGAAGATCACCGGACCGCCGGCGGCTCAACGGCTCGAACAAGAGAGGGTCGAGAGGGTCGAGCCTCGGCTGGACGCCGAGACTCGATCGAGGGCGAGCTCGATCGCCCGTGCACAACCAGCGGGCTGCTGGAGCAGCCCCGCTCACGCGGCTGGACCGCCGCTCGAGCGGCGGTGGCTGGTGGTGATCGCAAGCCACGGTTCGCCGTGGCTGGTCGTGCGATCACCGGGGGCGGCTGGGCGTGTTGGAGTTGTGTACTTAATGTCTAGATTTAAATGACAGAAACTCACGATCCATTGCCATTAATCTATTTAACTAAATGAACAATTGTTTGCGTTTAATTATTTATAATTAAATATATGCAAAACATAGTCCTGGATTCTATACGTTGTAGTTAGTATGGTGTGTCGGGCCCCACACAGAAGATCATACTATCGGTTACTCGTATTTAATCGAACAGTTGCTCACGACCTAGATGGACACGAACCAATCCATCGGTATAGTCGTTGTGTGAGAGAGAAAATAATTTGTCTTAATTATTTTATCACACTTGTACACTTGGTGTATTGAGCGGATCGTTGAGATTCATCGATTAGGATTGCCGGCGATAATCGATTCGAGTCTCAGTGTATTTTATTCTTAATCCCCGAAACTATTGCGGGTGTGTATATTTAATATAAGTGACTTTGATTTACCAAAGGAATTAACCGATTTAATTATTGGGTTAATTACCGGTTAAGTTGGGTCACTATATTTTATATATGGCATGCCGTGAATACTTGACGGGAAAGTGTATCCCGGAAGGGTTGATAATATCCCCGAGATGAGTTCATAAGGAATTATTATGTAAACCCTGCAGGTGGATTCGTTCCGCATAATAATTAAGGTTGAATGGTACTAGTCTCGGATATAAGAGATGAATAAATTAATTAGCAATAAATTAATTTTATTCATGGATATTTATATCTTTAATACACGGAATAAATAATACTACCGGAGAAATATTATTTGATATAATATGGTTTAATATTGGGAGTGCAATTAATTTTATATAGTGGAAAATAGAATTAATTAATAACAAGTAAGGATTAATAGATTTGGGCTTGGGCTCAATTTAATCACTATTATTGGAAGCCCAATATTCCACCTCCTTAAGATCCCCTACGTAGCCTATAAAAGCACTACATGGTCTTCTCTATTCTCATAAGTTGAAGATCACAATTCTAGAGAGAGAAAGTAGAGAGGAGGATCCATGGAGTTCGGTAGATCGTCGCCCACACGACGTCCGGGCTAGTGCAAGGAATACGCGGGAAGATCTCAAGGTCTTCATAGATCTTGTTTCTCCGTACAACGAGAATAAAGGTAAAATCGTGAAAACCCCCTCGATGATTTTACATCCTTATTATCGTGAAAATATCGTGAACAAAGATCCGAGGATCGAACCCCGGGACGAGGGTCGAGCCGGGCGGTGGTGGTTGGACCACCGGACCGCCGGCGGCTCGAAGCTCCCTCATGGGGATCGAACGCGTGAACCCTCGGCTGGACGCCGAGGATCGATCGAGCCCTACGGGGCTGATCGCTAGGGCTACGGGGCGTGACCCGTAGCAGCTCGTAGCGAGCTGCGGGTTTCCCCGCATCGGCTCGCTAGACGCGAGCCCTAGCCGCGTAGCAGCGGATCAACGGATCCGCTGCGGGGTTGCTCGTAGCAACCCAGCGATCGCCCGCAGCGATCGCGAGTCCTCTCGCGGGGACTCGGCTGGGCGTTCGCGTGCCTCGTGCGCGCGACGCGTTCGGTCGGGTCCCGGTTCGCGTGGGCTCGTGGTTTCTCCGCGATTGAGTTTCGATTATATGAACCCCGGCTCGCGGGGGTTCGGGTGGGGGCGGATTACGTGCCTTCGGGTGCGTGGTCTCCAAAGCCCGGACTCCGGCGGATGAGTCGGCGTTCGTATGATCTCCGGCGAAGGGTTCGTTCGGGTTATTGGTTCCGCAAATTTTAATAACCCGGGATAACGAATTCCAACACCGGATATTCGATCTCCAAAGGATTTCGGTCGGAATTAATTGGATAATTAATTTTAATTAATTTATTAATTCCGGGATATCGATTTCCAACAATTGGTATCAGAGCGTTGGTTTTAGTTCATGGTATTTTTCGATAAATTGTTCTACCTTGCAGGGTTTCCGATTATTATGGCTAGATTTAATTATTGTTAATTAATGTCATAATATTTCTCTTGATTATTAAACTCTCGGTGATGTCAATACTTGTTCTTGTGTGGTGAATGCTTGTTCTTATTTTTCCGGAAATTGTATGAGGTCGATTTCATGTAGAGAATCGATACCGGATATCGTAGTAATAAATTTGTAATTTATTTTACGTTGGATCGATTCCGAAACGACGACCGGAAAAAGTGTGACGGAGGAGACGAAGAGAGGGTTAGGGCTCGGTTCGGCTATCCCCATAGCCGAACCATGGATCGAGCGCGTGGGGGCACTCGACCGCACCCTCGGCCGTGCGATGTCACCGGCGGTGGTGGCGCGCCGGTTGGGTGGTGGCGGTGGTGGGCGTGCTCCTCGGCCGAGCTCGGGGATAGACCGGAAATCCCCATTCCGAGTTAATCCCGGTAAAGATCCTATTCCTAGTATAATTCGGTTTTCCTAATATAATTATTCCTATTTTATGGGAATTTTTATGGATTAGGAAAAGAATTATTTTTCCTAAGATTAGTTCGGTTTTCCTATTTTGAATATTCCTATTTTTGGGAATTCTCATGGAAATAGGAAAAGAATTAATTGGAATTAATTTATTTCCTTATTCTATTATGGAAGTCTTCTAGAATATTCTAAGTTCTACTTGGAATAGGATTCTAGAGATTTAATAGAATTGGAAAGGAAAATAATTAATTATTAAATTAATTTATTTCCTAATTGATTATTCCTATTTTTTGGGAATTTTCATGGACATGGAAATTAATTAATTTTGGAAAGTTTAGGAGTCCTAAATTATTTTATTTCCTTATTTCATTATGGAAATCATCTAGAATATTCCAAGTGGGTCTTGGATAGATTATTCTAGAGATTTAATGAAGTAGAAAGGGAAAATAAAATAAATTTATTTTATTTCCTTATTCTATTATAGATGTCTTCTAGAATATTCCAAGTGGGTCTTGGATAGATTATTCTAGAGATTTAATAGAATTAGATAGGAAAATAAATAAATAAAAATATTAATAATATTTAATTTTATTTTTGATTTATTCGATTGACTTAATTTTCGAATTAAGTAACTTTTGGATTTATTAAAAATAAATAGATTTAAATATTGGAATTAATATTCCCGTCACATGGAGCATTCAAGAACGAAGACTAAAGACTAGAAGACGCATACGGGGATGCGATAAAGCCATAATAGTCGGAAAATAATATTCTAGTATTATTTTGATTATGTGATAATATTCTATGTGCTTTATTTCATGTATGCATGCTTATGTGTATTTAATTATGCATTAGATAGCGTATCCCTTTGTTATAAAAAGCTAAGTGGGAGAGGGTATGGAAACATATCCATGGTCTCCATTGCTGTTCTCTTGGTGACTTTTATGGACTTTTGAAGTTCGTATAGATAAGCCATTGGAGGAGAATTCTTGTAATTCCTCTTACAAGAAACATTGATTAAGTTTATCAAACAATGCCTAATTTGTCTTTCCAAAACTGATTTCAAGTCGACTCATTCTCACCCCGGGGAGTGGAATGGAGCCAAAGCCACTTGGTCATGTCGAGGACACAAATTAGAGGCAGTCGTACCATCTTTTGAAGGTGGATCGATTGTCTGCTCGGCTCCCTCATTCTATGAGAGATAGGGTCGTTCGCATGGTGAATCACTGGTTAGAAACTTCGAGTTTCACTTATGATTCTCCGCGTCTTGATTTACAAGATTAAATGATTCAAGTAATTGGATGTCAATTATAAAGATCTTTTGGTGTAGTAAACGTCCACACGAACGTGGCTTGCTATGCTGAATGGGATCTTGGATTAATTGATGTAGACAGTTATAGAAGGGAGTGAAGGAGCGTATGTTAACGTAAACGTCCACACGAACGTGGCTTGCGGTGAATATACGTGTCCCAAACAATCTTCTTAGATACTGAGTAATGGTTTACACTTAGGTACGCTTTATAGTATTCTTCCCAACGAAGTAACGCTATAATTGATGTACGACCGAAGCAAATCTAATTGCTAAATCATTTGGATAGGTAAACGTCCACACTAACGTGGCTTGCCTTATCTGATGGGATTTTAGAGGTGATTAGTGGTTTAATGATATTATTTGAGAGAGATAATATCGGAGATTAAATCGATTGTTTGTTGTTATATGTGCTCATAGATTAGGATATGGCTTTGAACCCACTTTCTGTGATACGTAAGGATTTTAAACTCATTGGTCCCTAAATGTAATGATTGGAATAGAGATCTAGACATTGTCCAGACTGTTGAAGAGTACTGGTTAGTACTCAGTATGCTTTGTCCTCCCGAGCCTATTGACATAGGCGGCTAGACAAGAAGCGATGAGGATACTCATAAAGGCCAGTCGCTTCGAGGAAACGCTTAAACACGTTTTTGAGATGATTGACCTTTTAGACGAGTTGAGTCGGAAATCGCAAGCTCTTGTAGCCAATGCCAAAGGTTTTGAACCTAAGGGCAAAATCGGGGGAAAGGAAAAGCAAGCAAAGAAACCCAGTGGTCCTAAGTGTCTTGGACCACGAGATGGGACGAGAAAGCCAATAGGCAAGTATTCTCGATACAAACAGTCTGGGTACTGGAAGTCTGATTATCCTCTCAAAGAAAGTACGAAATTCTTCTTTAGTCGTAAAACATAGTCAGTGGTATTATCTACCAGAACCTGGTGTGTAGATATGGAACCACTGACGGTATGTGCATTTTAAATGCAAAGGTTCCAGGAAACCTAACGACTTGGAAAAGAAGAAATCGTAGTCTACATGGGCAATGCTGTAGAGGAGGCAGCAGTTGCAGTGGAGGACATTTTATAGGATTTCATTTTGAGTTATTGCTTTTATGTACCTTTCATATTAGAAAGAACTTTGTTCTAGATTTCTAATAAATGGATATTTTATTTCTTTTAATCATTTGATGGTTATAAGAAGAAATAATGATATTATCTATTTTGGTACATCGACTAGCAATATATAAATGATGAATCCTGAGTCCACCACGATGCAACGAACCGTAGTATGAAACTCGTTTTACTAATAAGATATTTCTTTATCAATTATACTTGTGGATTCTTATGCTGAGTCATGTTTATTCAAATAAGAAGTTCAAAGGTCGAAAATTGATATTTGATCAATTAAGTTGAAGGAGTGGACCTTCCGACCTAAGAATCTTATTTGGAAGATAACATGACTAAGCAATCATTTATGGATATAAGATATAAGATCCGGACAAGTATAAGAATTGATTGACTTTGATGTATGCAGACCTATGCCTATTCAGACAATAAGGTACGAGTACTTCATTTTATGATTACTCGAAAAATGGATTAGAATACCTGATGTGCCACAAAAGCAAGTGTTTTGACAAGTCAATGGACACTAAGCAATTGTGGAGAGCCATCAAGGTATATCCATTTGTAGCCTGCGATTTGATCGCGGAGGCAAGTACCTATCTGAGGAATACATGGCATACTAATCAGGAATTGGGATTTGATCCCAAATGACTACACCATACACTCTTGTGTAGAAATGGTGTGTTGATAATAAGAAATGGAACTCTTATAGAGATAATAAAAGATGAGTTATACGGAACTACCTATGTTCTATGGATATGTCTGGAAACAACGGCGCATTCAAATGCGGTTGTAGAATGTCCGAGAAGAACAAAAGACGTGTGTTCAATAGTACTATGAACCAGAAGGACGTTATAAGTTCTAACGCCCGGTTCTTAGAGAAAGACTATATGATGAACCACAAGCCCAAGGTGACGTAATACTTTGAAATGAGAGAAAAAGATTAAGACTTAGAACCAGCCGAACCGAGTGGCGGTACACCACTAACTGCACCTACTGTTATCACTGTTTATACACCGGAATGCCATTGTAGTGGGAGGTTGTGGGACAACTGTAGATATTCATAAGACTAGGAGAGTCTTCGGACTCTGGACCTAGTATACATGAAATCGATCCCTGGATCTACATGAAGGCCGTACTAGATCTAAATGTGCCTTCTTAGAGAGCAATAAGGATTATTGCTAAGAGGCGAGATCATTTAGAGTAGCTTAGTTGATCCATTTATGGATTGAAACAAAGCATTGAGTTCGTGGTACTTGCAAATTGATGAGATAGTCCATTTTATGGATTCATCAAAAGCATAGACGAATCGTGTGTATTGGAAACGTGATGGAAAACAAGGTGGTGTTTCTCGGAGGTTTTATGTAGATAACATCTTATCATTGGTAACAATGTAAAGATGTTGTCAGTCATAAAATGATGGTTGTCTAGAAAAATCGATATATGAGATGAAGAAGAAGTTAGAGCATGTTCTTAAGATCTAGGATCTCAAGAAAAGAACATTGTACTTCTCCTGGACATCTTACATATATATGATTATGGTTCGTTTTGACATGCAAGATTCCGAGAAAGGTTCGTTACCTTTCAGAGACGGAATGCATCTATCTAAGATGTGTTTTGGAACACAAAAGGAGATAGAAGCAATGAAAGCAGTTTCCTACACTTTTAGTGTGGAAAGCTTAATAAATGCATTGTTGAAAACAAGAACCTGATATCGGCTATGCGGTTAGCATAGTGGGAGGATATCAAGGTAATCCTGGAAAGGAATATTCGACTGCCGTAAAAGTACTTTCGAAGTACTGTTCTAGACTACGAAGCAGACGAACATTTCCTTTGGATTACATTCTCTTAGATTTCTAATCGAATGAGGACCAGTGTAAGTCGATATCAGGCTATGTGTTTCACTATTAAAGGAGAAGGAGTTTTAACATGGAAGAGTGATAAGCACGATGCTTCTCGGACTCTGCCATGGGTAACCAAATAGCGGCCTCAGAGGCAGCGGAAGTTTTGGTATAACTCCGGGATAATCTCTGGGACTTAGATGTGATTCTTAATTTGCCAAAGGCTATGTAAATAGCGGTGCAATGGCAAATGGGAAGAAATCACTAGTCCATAAGTGTAAGATAACACATAGTGCAAGTACCACCTGATACGAGTCATCGTCGAGGGAGACGACGCTGTAGTCACCAAGATAACTTCAGAGCGGCAACCTAGAGTGCTCATTCACATAGTACTTCTTGGAAGTACAACTTAAGCACGTGATGAGTATGGAAGTCGGGAGTTTGGAGGAAATGACTAGACCTTAGTACAAGTGGGAGATTGTTGGAGTTGTGTACTTAATGTCTAGATTTAAGTGACAGAAACTCACGATCCATTGCCATTAATCTATTTAACTAAATGAACAATTGTTTGCGTTTAATTATTTATAATTAAATATATGCAAAGCATAGTCCTGGATTCTATACGTTGTAGTTAGTATGGTGTGTCGGGCCCCACACAGAAGATCATACTATCGGTTACTAGTATTTAATCGAACAGTTGCTCACGACCTAGATGGACACGGACCAATCCATCGGTATAGTCGTTGTGTGAGAGAGAAAATAATTTGTCTTAATTAATTTATCACACTTGTACACTTGGTGTATTGAGCGGATCGTTGAGATTCATCGATTAGGATTGCCGGCGATAATCGATTCGAGTCTCAGTGTATTTTATTCTTAATCCCCGAAACTATTGCGGGTGTGTATATTTAATATAAGTGACTTTGATTTACCAAAGGAATTAACCGATTTAATTATTGGGTTAATTACCGGTTAAGTTGGGTCACTATATTTTATATATGGCATGCCGTGAATACTTGACGGGAAAGTGTATCCCGGAAGGGTTGATAATATCCCCGAGATGAGTTCATAAGGAATTATTATGTAAACCCTGCAAGTGGATTCATTCCGCATAATAATTAAGGTTGAATGGTACTAGTCTCGGATATAAGAGATGAATAAATTAATTAGCAATAAATTAATTTTATTCATGGATATTTATATCTTAAATACACGGAATAAATAATACTACCGGAGAAATATTATTTGATATAATATGGTTTAATATTGGGAGTGCAATTAATTTTATATAGTGGAAAATAGAATTAATTAATAATAAGTAAGGATTAATAGATTTGGGCTTGGGCTCAATTTAATCACTATTATTGGAAGCCCAATATTCCACCTCCTTAAGATCCCCTACGTAGCCTATAAAAGCACTACATGGTCTTCTCTATTCTCATAAGTTGAAGATCACAATTATAGAGAGAGAAAGTAGAGAGGAGGATCCATGGAGTTCGGTAGATCGTCGCCCACACGACGTCCGGGCTAGTGCAAGGAATACGCGGGAAGGTCTCAAGGTCTTCATAGATCTCGTTTCTCCGTACAACGAGAATAAAGGTAAAATCGTGAAAACCCCCTCGATGATTTTACATCCTTATTATCGTGAAAATATCGTGAACAAAGATCCGAGGATCGAACCCCGGGACGAGGGTCGAGCCGGGCGGTGGTGGTTGGACCACCGGACCGCCGGCGGCTCGAAGATCCCTCATGGGGATCGAACGCGTGAACCCTCGGCTGGACGCCGAGGATCGATCGAGCCCTACGGGGCTGATCGCTAGGGCTACGGGGCGTGACCCGTAGCAGCTCGTAGCGAGCTGCGGGTTTCCCCGCAGCGGCTCGCTAGACGCGAGCCCTAGCCGCGTAGCAGCGGATCAACGGATCCGCTGCGGGGTTGCTCGTAGCAACCCAGCGATCGCCCGCAGCGATCGCGAGTCCTCTCGCGGGGACTCGGCTGGGCGTTCGCGTGCCTCGTGCGCGCGACGCGTTCGGTCGGGTCCCGGTTCGCGTGGGCTCGTGGTTTCTCCGCGATTGAGTTTCGATTATATGAACCCCGGCTCGCGGGGGTTCGGGTGGGGGCGGATTACGTTCCTTCGGGTGCGTGGTCTCCAAAGCCCGGACTCCGGCGGATGAGTCGGCGTTCGTATGATCTTCGGCGAAGGGTTCGTTCGGGTTATTGGTTCCGCAAATTTTAATAACCCGGGATAACGAATTCCAACACCGGATATTCGATCTCCAAAGGATTTCGGTCGGAATTAATTGGATAATTAATTTTAATTAATTTATTAATTCCGGGATATCGATTTCCAACAGGGCGTGCATAGGGGGCTGCCAAGGGCAGCCCTAGGCGGCTGCCAAGGACAGCCGCGAGCCCTACGCGAGGGCTCGACCGAACAGCCCGGGCTATCCCCGTGGTTAGGGTTTGGTTGAGTCCGGCTTCGCGTGGTGGTTCGTGGCGGGTTGTTCCGGCATCCGGGAGTCGATTGGAGTTGTCGCTCCGCACTTTGACAACTCCGGATATTCGATCTCCGAAGGATTTCGGTCGGAATTAATTAGATAATTTATTTATTTAAATTTATTAATTCCGGGATATCGATTTCCAACACCAATTTATGTGTCAATTAAGCCTTTTTGTTCCAATTGGGCCAAAAAAATGTATATGGAATGACGAAAATACCCTTACTCTATTTCTACTCAACCCACCACACCACCACCCACCTCACCCCCTGCCCCAGACAACCACCACACCACCACCCACCTCACCCCTGCCCCAGACACTGAATACCATGAAAAGACACTGAACGTCAGATTTTTTCTTCTACTCAATCCACCCCACCCCAAAAGACACTGAATGTCAAGCACTGAATACCATGAAAAGACACTGAACGTCAGATTTTTTATTCTACTCAATCCACCCCACCCCAAAAGACACTGAATGTCAGACAATGAATGTCAGACACTGAATACCATGAAAAGACACTGAACGTCAGATTTTTTCTTCTACTCAATCCACCCCACCCAGAAAGACACTGAATACCATTAAAAGACAGTGAATGTCAGACATTGAATACCATGAAAAAACACTGAACGTCAGATTTTTTCTTCTACTCAATCCACCCCACCCCAAAAGACACTGAATACCATTAATAGACACTGAATGTCAGACGCTGAATACCATTAAAAGACACTGAATGTCATAAAAAAACACTGAACGTCGTAAAAAAACACTGAACGTCATAAAAAAAATACACTAAATATTATAAAAACACTGAATGTCATAAAAAACACTGAAAATGAAATAAGTATCCCAAAAAATAAAAAAATAAAAAAAAATCGAACATGGCAATAGGGGAATTCCTTGGAGCTAAAAGAATGAGCGATTCACACATGAAATTAAAAATGATGAGGTACGTCTTGTCTCACTTCTCCAGGTACACCCTCAGGTCGCTCTCGTCCACCATCCTCTTAAACGACTAAACGACTAATCGTCGACTCCATGATCATCCACTCCTGTCATCGAAAATCATCAATTCATCGCACAACAAAATTTAAAAAAAAAACAAAAACAAAAAATACTTTCTCTTGGCAATATCATCAAACACCTTTCGTGCTCTTTTCGAAATTTTCGCTAAGGCAACTATCGAAGAAAAATTATGCAAATAATTAAACCATCAATGCACAACTACCATGCCTATGCAATAACCAGGCTAGAACTCCAGTGAGGTGTGATCTATAAATTAAACATGGAATTGATGTTATCTACATGTGCATACAAAGTCTAAAAGATGCGCATAATCAAGATTCAAGAATGAAAACGATGGGTCCCTTGCTTGAAAATTTTCTCAAAGACAAAGTAACTAAATCTTCTTTGGACACTGTCCATGAGAAATAGAACATTGAAGATAAAATGACACCTTCTCTTTTCTAATAAGCTTCCAGGCTTCCACGCTGTTGGGATATGTCCTTCGATCCTACGTGTGCAATCGATAAAGTCATAAGGTCGTCTATGGATGTTAAATGATTATTCGATAATATTAATAGTTGGGAACAATATAATATTGATCGATAAAATCATACCTACAGGGTCACACACGAGCTGGAATTACGTTGCTTGCTATATTGATTTAGAATCAATACATATGGAATTTCACATGCATGGGATGCATGGCATGCATAGGATGCATGGCTTGCATGGATGCATGTCACATGGTATGACATGGCACGCCACACAAGCAAGGGGACCACATCCATGCCAATTGGCATAGTGATGTGGAAATGACCCTTTACCTCCCCATTAACCACCATTATTGGTGCATTATGATGCACATATTGGGGGGGTTACAAGGTGAGGTTAATTGTGGTGAATAAAGTGATGAAAACATGGTTTTCGTCTCACTTAATGATCAGCCACGAAATTCCACACAACAAGAGAGAAAAGAGTGAGAGAATCACTCAAGAACAAGCAAGCAAGTTCAATTCCGGGTTCGTGTGCAACACATAGAGGCCGGGCCATTTGTGCGGCTTCCACATCCGGACGATCTAAAGGAGTGACGAGGTCATTCACAAGGAGAGCATTGAAAGGATGATCCATTTGAGGTGGTTCAATCGACTCAACACCACCTCAACGACATCAACGAATCACTTCGTCACAAAAAGTAAGTAATCGTTGAACCTTATATATATATATATATATATATATATATATATATATATATATATATATATATATATATATATATTGGATGTATATATATATATATATATATGTTTATATGTGTTCTTATACACATTAATTGTGCACTAAGATCATGGCATAGTAGATCTATTGCTTTACACGCTTCCGCACACACGGTATATCGATCGGATCGGTATATCGGTACCTTCAATTGGTATCAGAGCCTAGGGCTCGTGCACACTTTTGTGTTGGACACAAGAAGTTTAATCAACATAATTGGATTTTTGTTTAATTGTGATTATGTGATTAGATGCAAGGCCGGCCACCGTTAGTGCTCGGGTGAATGAAATTGTCGTTTTTTTTCGTTTCGATTGGCCATAGTCTTTTGAGGGCTGCGTCCCTTGGAATCATTTGTAATAGATAGGTTTTTCTATTATATTTGTATTGTACTACTTGTAAGCGATGGACTTGGTCCATGGTTCGATGGAGGATCTCGGCTCTCCGGCGAAAATGAGAAGAAACGAATGAAAACGAAGCGAAACGGGCGAAAACCGGGCTGCTGGAGCAAAACGACGGTCGCTGTTTGTGCTCCGGCGGGCGCCGAATGTATTCGGCGGGCGCCGTTTTGTAAACGGCGACCGCCGAAAGGCTGTTTTTAGGTCAGCCCCTTTCTATACCCTTTTGGCGACCGCCGTTTTGGAAACGACGATCGCCAGTGGTGTTCGGCGACCGCCGTTTGTAAAACGGCGGGCGCCGGTCGTGGGTTTTGGGGTACGAACTAAGGTTGACCTAAATCGGCGAGCACGGAACTGATACGGCGGGCGAGAACCAGTCCAGAAGATGTTCAAGTCCTATTTTGTTGCTTTTAATCTTTTCGTTTGAGAGTTGTGAGGTTCTAGGGGCCTTTCGATTTCGTATTTATTTGCTTTGCTAGTTATAGGTTGTTTTATGTTATAAATGTTCAACTTACATATAAACAAACCTATGCTTGCAAGTTCCCAAAATAATGAGTATAATGTCTTGTCCAAAACATCACACCCATAAAACCCTCGATCATAAGTTGGTAGGTCCGCCTCAGCGGGGTACTACTTGTTATCTTGGGATAAGTGGGAGAAAGGGTTAGACCCTTACACGTGACTTTGGTTTTCTCATCGATAGATCCACTGCAGGCGTGGCTATCGAGACCTGAGATGAGAATAGGACTCTCATCGACCGAGAGTGACATTAGATGTCATTGACATGGAATGTCTACCTATCTTGGAGTTCTTAAGTGCGGACTCAGTCGGCTTAAGGATTCGTAAGATGAGGGTCTTGGGATCGTTTTGTTCAAGGGAACAACGATATTAGATATCGATTGAACAAAATGGAATAAATAAGTAGCTTGTTAGACAACCTTATTTGTTTACCACTTTGTGGATGTTTACATACTTTAGTTATCTTTCTTTTGTAGTTTATCATGTCAAATATCAACTCAATTCAAGTTTGGTTCAATTCTTGATTGTAAAAAATTGAACAACATATATTTTCTTAATTGACAACGTAATTTGAGGATGGTCCTCAAATACGATGACAAGAAAAATGTGTTAGATAACCACATCCTATGATATCATGAACAACTCAATAGCATGTTCAGGGAACATGCAATGATTGAGTGGTTCGGTGTGACCAGGGCAATCACTTCAGCTAGGCTGGAGAAAGAGGAACCTAAGGGACCACATGTGCATCAAATGATTGGATTATTTGATTAAAAGTGATCGCCTAGGTTTTTCCTAAGATGATGAGTTGGCAACCGATTTCATACTTCAATCCCATCATGATGGTTATGATGCCTTTAGGCTAAATTTTCCATATGAATGGTTTGAATAAATCGCTACGTGAGATCCACGGGATGCTCAAGGTTGCAGAGCCGACTATTGAGAAGGATCCTAAGAGGGAAATTCTTATGATATGGGATAGGGTAGTCAAAAGAGCATGGGCAAGAAGGCTACTAGGGTTCCTAGGGAATCTCAATGCGTCTACTGCAAAAGTGTTGGACACTACTTGCAAACATATAAAAGTTCATATTTTATTCAATTTCAAAACAAATGCCTAATTTGTCTTTCATTTGATGGATTATAAGGTTATGGTTATTTACACCTCGGGGAGTGATTTAATCCAAAACACTTAAGTTCATCAATGACACAAATTAGAGACTTTCGAGCCATTGGATGGCGTGAATCGATTGTCTGGTTGGCTCCCTCATATTTTATGAGAGATAGGGCTTCAATTGCATGATAATATCGCTGGTTAGAAAACTTCGGTTTTTCACTTACGATTTATCACGTTTTGACATTGAGATAATTTTGAATGAGAAATTTGAATGAAACTCAATTATTGGGAATAATTGAATTTGCCCAAAGTTCAATGAAGATGTGAAGAACGGGGTTGCTTCATCTTCAGGTATTAATGTTATAGACATTAAACTTCACAAATTCTACTTCTTGGGTATTGGATGCCAAATGTGGTTCTCACATTTGCATGTGAAGGAACTACATAGAAGTATAAGTTTGGTGAATAGAGATGTCGATCTATGGCGATAAATGGAGCGAATGTCGCTGCATTAGCCGTATGATCATATGATATTGTTTTGCCTTAGGGCTTTGTTTTAGTATTATAACTATGTAATTTCGTACCTTCAATAAACAATGAATATTGGTTCAGTATTGGATACTGATGGATTCGTTTTGCACTATTAAATAGTTTGCTAACTATTTTAATTGTGAATTATTCTTTGTTTTGGCACGATTATTATATGGTTTATGTATACTTTAACTTGACAAAATCACATATATCATTAAGACCAAAGGCCAAATCGAATAAGTCTCAATGAGACATAACTGAAACATTGTTGATTAGATCAAATCAAAATCTAAACATGTAACGAAGCTTCTTTTAGAAGGAATTTTAGAATCATTTGACTTGGAGTCATTTGATACATGTGAATGATGTGTGATTGAAAAGATAACAATGTCATCTTTCTTGGAGAAAGGAGAACATGTGAGTAATTAATTAGGGATGATCCATACTGATGTATGTGGAACCTATTAGTTCACAAGCAGATGAAGGTTATGTTTCGGAAAAGAGAAAACTAACTCTATTAGATAGAGTTCGATCTATCGATGATGAGTCTAATTGAACTACTGAACTCTTTTGGGAACACACTATTCTTGACTTCAACCTATACACTGAATAGGACACTGTCAAAAGCTGTTGATAAAGACACCATACTAGGTATGGAAAGGGAGGGTCCCTAAATTGTTTTCATCAAGATTTGAGGTTCTATAGCTTCTATGAAGAGATTTATCTCTACAGGGCTTGAACTCAAATGGGATAAAAGTTTCCTTATGGTATGTCCATATGAAACTCGAGGGTACAAATTCTACGATCTATCTGAGAACAATATTTTGTTGCTCGAGATGGTGATTTTCTTGAAAAGAGATATCTTTCCTAGAAAGTCAGTGGGAGCTCGGTTATCTTGAACGAGGTTCAAGTGGAACAACCAATGATGAATACTCAAGACTGGGTTGAGAGTATTCCTATGGTTTTGGAAACCATACCAGCCCTTGTAGGTCCAGAAGGCATATATCTCTTTTAGTCAGATACTTAGGTATTGTGATCAATGAGAGATATGAAGTCATGCTTTTGAAAAGCGATGAACCTTCGAACTATATCCAAGCTATGACGAGTGCAGCTACTAAAAATTGGCATGGTGCCATATAATCCGAGATGATTTCAATGTCTGGTAATCAAGTTTGGAACTTGATAGATTTGCATCAAGAGGCTAGACCTATTGAGTGCAAATAGTTCTTCAAGATCAATATAGACATGAATGGAAAACCTAGGGTTTTCAAAGCAATTTTGGTGGTAAAAGTTTTATATTCACGAGGTGGATTATGATCAATCTTTTTCACCAGTTGTTGTGATTTATTCATTCGGATTAACTTAGCCATTGTGACTCATCTTGATAATGAGTTATGGTAATATTGGATGTTAAAACTAACTTCTTGAATTGGATTCTAGAAGAGAATGTGTTTTAACACAACCAAAGAGTTTTATCGATCTTAATAAGGCTGAGAAATTATGCAAGCTTATAGTTCTATTTATGGAATAAAGAATGCATATCGTGTTGGAGTTGTGTACTTAATGTCTAGATTTAAGTATCGGTAAACTCCCGGTCATAGCATTTAACCTATTTAATTAATAAACAATTATTTGCATTTAATTAATTATGCAAAATATAGTCCTGGATTTTATACGTTGTAGTTTGTATGGTGTTGCATGGGCACACAGAAGATCATACTATCGGTTACTCGTATTTAATCAAACAGTTGCTCACGACCTAGATGGACATGGACCAATCCATCGGTATAGTCGTTGTGTGAGAGAGAAAATAATTTATCTTAATTATTTTATCACACTTGTACACTTGGTGTATTGGGCGGATCGCTTGAGATTTATTGATTAGGATTGCCTTGGATAATCAATTTAAATCTCAGAGTATTTTATTCTTAATCCCCGATACTATTGCGGGTGTATATATTTAATATTAGAGACTTTGATTTTCCAAAGGAATTAACCGATTTAATTATTGGGTTAATTACCGGTTAAGTTGGGTTGCTATATTTTATATATGACATGCCGTGAATACTTGACGGGAAAGTGTATCCCGGAAGGGTTGATAATATCCCCGAGATGAGTTCATAAGGAATTATTGTGTAAACCTCATGAGTGGATTTGTTCCGCACAATAATTAAGGTTGAATGGTACTAGTCTCGGATATAAGAGATGAATATAATTTATTGAGCAATAAATAAATTTATTCATGGATATTTAAATCTTAAATACACGGAATAAATAATACTACCGGAGAAATATTATTTGATATAATATGGTTTAATATTGGGAGTGCAATTAATTTATATAGTGGAAAATAAATTAATTAATATTGATAAGGATTAATGGACTTGAGCATTGGGCTCAATTTAATCTTCAATATTGGAAGCCCAATATTCCACCTCCTTATGATCCCCTACGTAGCCTATAAAAGCACTACATGGCCTTCATAATTCATATACGATAAGACAAGAATATCAATAGTTGATAGTTCTAGAGAGTTGAAGGAGATCCATAGGAGTTCGATAGATCGTCGCCCACACGACGTTCGAACGAGGTGCAAAGAATACGTAGGAAGATCGCAAGGTCATCAACGTTTAATTTGTTTCTCCGCACAACGAATTGAGGTAACATAATCTAAAACCCCCTCTTTGATTATGTGTTCGTTAATCGTGATATATACATGAACAAGACGATTCGGGAAAACATCGAGACCTAGATACGGGGATCGTTGGATCCCCGTGGGGATCGAAGGAGGGGCGGTCGAACCCTTGGGTTTCGACCGCCGGTACCGCCGACAAAGGGGAGCCCCGGCTGGACGCCGGGGCACGCGATCGACTTCGGTCGATCGCTGGGGGTTCGCCGTGGGCTGGAGCCACGGCGGATGGACCCCCCGGCCACCTTAGATCGGCGGCGCGTGCACGGGGAGCCCCGGCTGAAGCCGGGGCGGGCGATCGAGCTAGGGCTCGATCGCGAGGGCAGCCGAGGGCTGGAGCCTCGGCTGGGCGCCCTCCTCCCCGTGTGGTGGTGGCGGTGAGTCGCCGGACTCACCGCCGGCGGGTGCTGGTCCGACAGCCCCGCGGGGATGCACCCCGAATCCCCGGCGATCACCATGCACGGTGATCGCGAGCCCCGGCGTGGGCATGGCTAGGGTTAAGCCGCGGGTTCGCCCGCGGCGACGCCTCGGTCATGGTCTAGCTCGTTCGGTGTTCGCGATCGGTTTCCGGCGACGGGGTTTCGGTCGGGTTATCGGTTCCGCATAATTTTTGATAGCCCGGGACATCGAATCCCAGCAATTGGTATCAGAGCGTTTGGTTTCGTGTTCATGTATATGTTTGATTATTGTTCTACCTTGCAGGGATTTCCGGCTATCATGGTTGGATTTAATTATTGTGTTAATTAATTATCATGATTATTCGTTTATTAAACTCTCGGACATGTCGAGATTCGTTTTGTGTGGATGAATGCTTGTAATAGTAAAAATTCGGGGGTTGACCGAATTTAGGATTTATTATCACGTTCTATGTTTTCCGGAAAATGTATAGGGTCGATTTCATGTATAGAATCGATACCGGATAGTGTAATTTAAATTCTTGTAATTTATTTACGTTGGATCGATGCCGAGACGACCGCCGGAGAACGCGTGTGACGAAGAGGACAAAAAATCGGGGATCGATCAAACCCCTTGATCGACCCCAATCGATCGACCCAAGGAAGGGGGCCGATCGCCCTCGGCAATGGCTGCCGCCGGCGACGGTGGCGGCTGGTGGCTGGGCTGGGCGGCGGTGCTCCTCTGGTGGTGGCCGGTCGAAGGTGGGGGTGGCGTGGGGTCTCCCGATCTCATGCTACTCCTACCATGATACTACTTTCCTAATTAATTCGGTTTTCCTATTTGAGTTTTCCTATTTTTGGGAATTCTCATGGATTAGGAAAAGAATTAATTGGAATTTATTTTATTACCTTATTCTATTATGGAAGTCTTCTAGAGTATTCCGAGTTCTACTTGGAATAGGATCCTAGAGATTTAATAGAATTGGAAAGGAATAAAAGTTAACTTAGGATTGATTTATTTCCTAATTGATTATTCCTATTTTATGGGAATTTTCATAGTAATGGAAATTAATTAATCTTGGAAAGTAGAAGAGTCCTAATTTATTTTATTTCCTTATTCTATTATAGAAGTCTTCTAGAATATTCCAAGTTTTACTTGGATAGATTATTCTAGAGATTTAATAGAATTAGATAGGAAAATAAATAAATAAAAATATTAATAATATTTAATTTTATTTTTGATTTATTCGATTGACTTAATTTTCGAATTAAGTATCTTTTGGATTTATTAAAAATAAATAGATTTAAATATTGGGATTAATATTCTCGTCACATGGAGCATTCAAGAACGAAGACTGAAGACTAGAAGATGCATATGAAGAAGGAGTAAAGCCATGATAGTCGGGAAAATAATTTTCTAGCATTATTTGACTATGTGATATGTGCTTTATTACTTGCATGCATGCTTATGTGTTTAATTATGAATTAGATAGCGTATCCCTTTTGTTATAAAATGCTAAGTGGGAGAGGGGATGGAAACATTCCCATGGTCTCCATTACTGTTCTCTTGGTGACATTTATGAGCTTTCGAAGTTCATATAGATATGTCATTGGAGGAGAATTCTTGTAATTCCTTTTACAAGAAACATTGATCAAGTTTATCAAACAATGCCTAATTTGTCTTTCGGAAACTGACTTCAAGTCGACTCATTCTCACCCCGGGGAGTGGAATGGAGCCAAAGCCACTTGGTCATGTGGATGACACAAATTAGAGACCTTCGTACCATTCTTTGATAGATGGATCGATTGTCTGCTCGACTCCCTCTTCTAATGAGAGATAGGGTTGTTCGCATGGTGAATCACTGGTTAGAAACTTCGAGTTTCACTTATGATTCTCCGCGTCTTGATCTACGAGAATCGAATGGATCTTGTAACTGGGATTCAATTATAAAAGTCTCTTAGTGTAGTAAACGTCCACACCACGTGGCTTGCTATACTGACGGATTTTGGATTAATTGATGTAGACAGTTGTAAGTAATTGTGAAGAGTTGTGAAATTATCGTAAACGTCCACACCACGTGGCTTGCGGTGATGTAGCAATTCCAAACGATGTACTTTGGTGCTGAGTAATGGTTTACACTTAGATACGCATTATAGTATTCTTCCCCATGAAGTCACGCTATAATCGATGTATGACCAAAGAAAATCTAGTTGCTAAATCATTTAGGTGGGTAAACGTCCACACCACGTGGCTTGCCTTACCTGATGGGATTTTAGATGTAATTAGTAATTTAATGATATTATTTGAGGGAGATAATATCGGACATTAAATTAATTGTTTGTTTAAATGTGCTTATAGGTTTAGAGAATAGCTTTGAACCCACTTTCTGTGATACTCAAGGAGCATAAGCTCACTGGTCCCAATTACATTGATTGGAAGAGAAATTTAGACATTGTCCTGACTTCTGAGGAGTACAAGTTTGTACTCCATGAAGTGTGCCCTGCCGAGCCCACGGCTGCCTCAACTAATGAGGAAAAACTGACATATCGGAAGTGGAAAAAGGCTGATGAAATGGCTAGGTGTTATATTTTGGCTTCCATGTCAAATGTACTCCAAACCCAACATGAGCCGATGGACACTGCCTATGATATGATGTTTAACCTCAAGGAGATGTTTGGGGAGCAAGATCGTGCGGCTAGGCAAGAAGCCATGAGAGTCCTCATGTCGACTACTCAGTCTGAAGGAACGCCCGTTGGGGAGCACGTTCTTAAGATGATGAGTTTGTTGAATGAACTTGAGGTCCTAGGAGCTTCTATTGATGCTGAGACGCAAGTCGACATCATACTCCAGTCTCTGACCCCTAGTTTTGAGCAGTTTCGTATGAGCTATAATATGGGTAAACTATCTTATACTCTTGCGCAACTCATGACTGAACTAAAGGCGGCAGAGGGGATCTACAAGAAGGGCAAGTCTCAAGCGCTTGTAGCTACCAAGTCCAAGGGCTCGAAGCCTGTTGGAGGTAGGGGCAAGAAAAGGAAGCAAGCCTGGAAACCCAGTGGTGCCAAGAGGCATGGACCACGAGTGGGGGCTGCAAAGCCAAGAGGCAAGTGCTTCCGATGCAACAAGTCTGGACACTGGAAGTCTGAATGTCCTCTCAAAGGTACGAATTTTTCTTTAGTCGTAAAAACATAGTCAGCGGTATTATCTACCAGAATTCTGGTGTGTAGATATGGAACCACTGACGGTATGTGCATTCTTGAATGCAGGGGTTCCAGAAAACCCGGCGACTTAGAGAAGAAGAGTTCGAGTCTACATGGGCGAAGCTGTTGGGGTAGCAGCGGTTGCAGTGGAAGACATTTATCTGCTTTCAGTAGTTTTAGGATTTCATTTCAAGTTTATTGCATTATGTACGCCTTTATTTTAGAAAGAACTTTTGTTCTGGATTTCTATTATTTATGAATGGATATTTTATTTCTTTAATCATTTCATGATTTGGATAAGAAATAATGGTGTTATCTATTCTGGTACATTAGATAGCAATATATGAATGATGAATCCTTAGTCTACCACGATGCAACAATCCGTTATGTATAACTTGTTTTACTTATTAGATGTATTTCTTTATTAATCATTATACTTGTGAATTCTTATACTTAGTAGTATTTATTCGAATAAAGATTCAAAATGTCGAAATTGATTTAATCAATTATAATTGAGGGAATGGACCTTCCGACCTAAGAATTGAATTTGGAGGATAATACAACTAAGCATACCTTTCGGTAAAGGATAGAATTCGGACAAGTATTAAGAATGATCAATGATATGTGTAAGGTGCGAGTAGTTCCTTTAAAAATACTCGAAGATGGATTAGAATGCTTGATGTGCCATAAAAGCGAAGTGTTTTAGTCACAAAGCAATTATGGGGAACCTTCAAAGTATATCCATTGGAAGCCTGCGACTTAGTCGCGGAGGCTACCACATAACACAATCAAAGATTGAGATTAAGTCTCAAATGACTGCACCATACACTTTCGTGTAGAGATGGTGAGTCAGTAAGAAATAGAATTCTAATAGTAAAAAGACAAGTTGTTTGGAACTACCTATGTTCTATGGATATTCCTGGAGACAACGGCATATTCAATATGGTTGTAGGATATCCTAGATGAACAAAGTGTTGTGTGTTCTATAGTACTATGAACCAGAAGGACGTGTAACGCCCGGTTCTTAGAGAAAGACTATTAGAAGAACCACAAAGCCCGAACTGACGCGGTACCTTGGAATGAGAAAAAGGACAAAGACTAGGAACCGGCCAAACCGAGTAGAGGTACACCACATACTGCACCTACTGTTATTACTGTTATACACCGGGACGCCATTGCAGTGGGAGGTTGTTAAGACAACCGGAGATATTCATAAAGACTAGAAGAGTTTTAACTCTGGATTTGGTAAAGATGAAATCGATCCCTAGCTCTGCACAAAGGCAGTACTAGATCTAAATGTGCCTGCTTAGAAAACAATAAGGATTATTTTTAAGAGGCAAGATCATTTAGAGTACAAGCTTAGTAAATCCATTATGGATTGAAACAAAGCTATAAATCGTGGAACTTGCGAATTGATGGGATAATCCATTTGATGGATTCATCAAAAGGCATAGACGAAAGGTGTATTGGAGACGTAATGGAAACAAGGTGGTGTTTCTCGGAGATTTTATGTAGATAACATTTTATCATTGGCAACAATGTAAAAATGTTGTCAGACATAAAATAATGGTTGTCTAAATAAATCGAGATATAAGATTGAGTAGAAGTTAGAGCATGTTCTTGAGATCTTTCGATCTAAGGATAAGAACATTGTACTTTTCCTAGATATCTTATACGATTATGGTTTGTTTTAAACATGCATACTTCTGAGAAAGGTTATTGCCTTTCAGAGACAGAATATACATCTATCTAAAGGGTATGTGTTCGAACACATGAAGGAGATAGATGAGGACAAAGAGGTTTCCTATACTTCAAGCATTGAAAGCTTTATAGATGCAATGTTGTAAAACAAGAACCTGATATCAACTATGCGGTTTGCGTAGTGGGAGGATATAAAGGTAATCTAGACAAGAGATTTTCGGATGCTGTAATAGTACTTGCGAAGTACTGGATTACTAAGCAAGACGAAATCTTCTTGGATTACATGTTCTTATTGGAAATCGATATACCGGAATTAATAAATTTAAATTAATAAATTATCTAATTAATTCCGACCGAAATCCTTCGAATATCCGGATTGTCAAAAATTGCGGAACCGACAATCCAATCGAAATCCTTTCGCTGGAAACCACCACGAACCATTATACGAGCCGGAGCCCGGCCGAACACACATCCGCGGGGAAGCCCCCGCTTGCGTGCCCTAGCCGAGCCCCCGTACGGGGCTCGCGATCACGCACGGTGATCGCCGGGGATGCGCCTCGCATCCCCCGGGGCTGCTCGTAGCAGCCCCCGGCGGTGAGTCCGGCGACTCACCGCCACCGTCGGTCGAGGGAGGGGGCGCCTGCCGCGGCACCAGCCCGCGGCTGCCCCCAGCGATCGACCCTAGGTCGATCGCTCGCCCCGGCGTTCAGCCGGGGCTCCCTTCCTTGCGTGCTGCCGGCGATCGAGCCTTAGGGCTTCGATCGCCAACCCTCGGCGTCCAGCCGAGGGTCCGTTGCCATGCGCGATCCCCGCCGGGGATCTCTCGGCCTCCGCGGTCCGATGATATTCGATCACCATCGCGAGGTCGATCCTCGTCCACGGGGTTCGTCCCTCGGATCTTGGTTCATGAAATTTTCACGATAATTAAACGATAAAATCATAAAGAGGGTTTTACGATTTACCTCGTTCTCGTTGTTCGGAAAAACGAAGAACTCAATTTGAAGACCTTGAAGATTAAATTGAGCCCAATGCTCAAGTCCATTAATCCTTATCAATATTAATTAATTCTATTTTCCACTATATAAAATTAATTGCACTCCCAATATTAAACCATATTATATCAAATAATATTTCTCCGGTAGTATTATTTATTCCGTGTATTTAAGATATAAATATCCATGAATAAAATTAATTTATTGCTAATTAATTTATTCATCTCTTTTATCCGAGACTAGTACCATTCAACCTTAATTATTATGCGGAACGAATCCACCTGCAGGGTTTACATAATAATTCCTTATGAACTCATCTCGGGGATATTATCAACCCTTACGGGATACACTTTCCCGTCAAGTATTCACGGCATGCCATATATAAAATATAGTGACCCAACTTAACCGGTAATTAACTCAATAATTAAATCGGTTAATTCCTTTGGTAGATCAAAGTCACTTATATTGAATATACACACCTGCAATAGTTTCGGGGATTAAGAATAAAATACACTGAGACTCGAATCGATTATCGCCGGCAATCCTAATCGATGAATCTCAACGATCCGCTCAATACACCAAGTGTACAAGTGTGATAAAATAATCAAGACATATTATTTTCTCTCTCACACAACGACTATACCGATGGATTGGTCCGTGTCCATCTAGGTCGTGAGCAACTGTTCGATTAAATACGAGTAACCGATAGTATGATCTTTTGTGTGACGTCGCACACCATACTAACTACAACGTATATAATCCAGGACTATAATTTGCATATATTTAATTATAAATAATTAAACGCAAATAATTGTTTATTTAATTAAATAGATTAATGGCAATGGATCGTGAGTTTCCGTTACTTAAATCTAGACATTAAGTACACAACTCCAACAATCTCCCACTTGTACTAAGGTCTAGTCATTTCCTCCAAACTCCCGACTTCCATACTCATCACGTGCTTAAGTTGTACTTCCAAGAAGTACTATGTGAATGAGCACTCTAGGTTGCCGCTCTGAAGTTATCTTGGTGACTACAGCGTCGTCTCCCTCGACGATGACTCGTATCAGGTGGTACTTGCACTATGTGTTATCTTACACTTATGGACTTCTGATTTCTTACCATTTGCCATCGCACAGCTATACACATAGCCTTTTGGCAAATTAAGAATCACCTCTAAGTCCCAGAGATTATCCCGGAGTTATACCAAAACTTCCGCTGCCTCTGAGGCTGCTATTTTGTTACCCATGGCAGAGTCCGAAAAGCATCGTGCTTATCACTCTTCCATGTTAAAACTCCTTCTCCTTCAATAGTGAAACACATAGCCTGATATCGACTTACACCGGTCCTCATTCGATTAGAAATCTAAGAGAATGTAATCCAAAGGAAAAGCTTGTTTGCTCCGTAATCCAGAACATAGTTTCCAGTACTTTGAAAGTACTTAAAATGTTCATTACAGCAGTCAAGTATTCCTTTCCAGGATTACCTTGATATCCTCCGACTATGCTAACCGCATAGCCGATATCAGGTACTCGTTTTCAACATTGCATTTATTAAGCTTTCCACACTCAAAGTGTAGGAAACTGCTTTCATTGCTTCTATCTCCTTTTGTGTTCCAAAACACATATCCTTAGATAGATGCATTCCGTCTCTGAAAGGTAACGAACCTTTCTCGGAATTTTGCATGTTAAAACGAACCATAATCATTTTTGTAAGATGTCCAGGAGAAGTACAATGTTCTTTCTAGAGATCCAAGATCTCAAGAACATGTCCAACTTCTTCCTTTATCTTTTCATAATGATTCATCTAGACAACCATCATTTTATGTCTGATAACATCTTTACATTGTTGCCAATGATAAGAGTGTCATCTACATAAAACCTCCGAGAAACACCACCTTGTTTTCCATCACGTTTCCAATACACACAATTCGTCTATGCTTTTGATGAATCCATAAAATGGACTATCTCATCAATTTGCAAGTACCACGAACTCAATACTTTGTTTCAATCCATAAATGGATAAACTAAGCTTGTACTCTAAATGATCACGCCTCTTAGCAATAATCCTTATTGCTCTCCAAGAAGGCACATTTAGATCTAGTACTGCCTTCATGTAGATCCAGGGATTGATTTCATGTATACTAGGTCCAGAGTCCGAAGACTCTCCTAGTCTTATGAATATCTCCGGTTGTCCCACAACCTCCCACTACAATGGCATTCCGGTGTATAAACAGTGATAACAGTAGGTGCAGTTAGTGGTGTACCGCTACTCGGTTCGGCTGGTTCTAAGTCTTAATCTTTCTCTCTCATTTCAAAGTATCATGTCACTTTAGGCTTGTGGTTCATCACATAGTCTTCCTCTAAGAACCGGGCGTTATAACTTATAACGTCCTTCTGGTTCATAGTACTATTGAACACACATCTTTTGTTCTTCTAGGATATTCTACAACCGCATTTGAATGCACTGTTGTTTCCAGACATATCCATAGTGTTGGAAATCGACTACCCGGGAGGCGTTCGTTCGATCGCTCGAACATCCGAACGCTCCCAGTCGACCTCCGAAGTCGCTACTTCGTTCGCACGACACCCCTTGACCCGATTCACGCCCAGCCATCGCCCCGAAGGACAACCGCGCGAAACGGGACTGGACTGCATCAATTCGGCGACCGCCGAAAGCAGTCCAGCGGTCGCTGAAAGGAACTGCAAACGGCGACCGCCGTTTGCCCTTTGGCGACCGCCGTTTGTCCGCGAACAGCAACGCGACGTTGCTGTTCCGGGCTCGTTTCCGGGCCGTTTTTCCTCTTCCGACTACCGAACCGGAGGTCCTAGAACCCCCAGTAGTCGAGGAGTACGATCCACGAGATCCGGAACCCGATCTTACATCCGATGTATTTTCAACGAGAAAGAAATCGAATAAAAGCGGAAATAGGGTTTCGATTTCTTATACCTTTGAAGCGTGATTCGGAGAAGCCGAATAGGCGAACACCCTGAGATCTTCTAGTGTGTATCCTAGCCCTCGACGCCGGACGTTGTGTGGGAACCGATCCACCGGAGTCTTCTCTTCTTCTTCTCTCTCAAACCCTCTTTCTTACGTTTTAATTATTCTGTCTCCAGAAATATATTTGCGCTAGCAAATTAATTTCTACAGAAATAAAAACACTGCGCTAATCTAAATTAATTAAGCAGAGAAGAAAATAATTGCGCTAGCAAAATAATTTCTCCACAGAATTAATTATAGCGGCGTTTTTTTAGGTTAGGAGAAGAGAGATTGAGGGGTATATATAGGCCACACTAGGGACCTTAGGACAATTAATTAATTAGGCTAAATTGTAATTTAATTAAACCGGTGTCCTTAAAAGAAAACCTTTAATTAAATCCAATTTTAATTATAATTAATTCCACTATAAAATTATAATTGAATTCCCAATTAATTAATCTATATTATTTTACCAATAATATTTCCGCCGAAATTACATATATGATTTTCCCCGTGTTTAAGATATCGCATGTCCATGAATTAATTAATTACTAATAATTAAATTAATTCATTTCTTATTATCCGAGACTAGTACCACTCATCCTTATTATCATGTGGAACGAATCCACCTGCAGGGTTTACATGATAAACTTTATGAGCTCATCTCGGGGACATCATCAACCCAATAAATGGGACACGGTTTCCTGTCTATAATCTATAGCATGCCGTGTGTACAATTCCGATTCCCAACATACCGAGGATCTCGACTAATCAATTAGTCTCACTCATTGGCACATTAAAGAATCGAGCATTGGACACACGCACCTATAATTATATAGGGATTAGGAACTCATATATCCGTAATATCTGAGGTCTAGTTCGATTACTTCGATTAGTATAAATCGAACGCCCTCCCGTGGTCCTGCTCAATACACCAAGTGTACGAGTGTAACATGATAGTCAAGACCGACTATCTACCAGTCACACTACGACGTACCGATGGATTGTCCCTGTCCATCTAAGTCGTGAGCTACTGTTCGATAGTATACGAGTAACCGACAGTATGATCTTCCGCGTGTCTCCTCACGCCATACTGTCTACAACGTATACATCAAGGACTATTGCATTAAATGCAATCATGCTTGAATCATATCTTGAATTAAGGTATAGATAAGGAGTTCCGTATTTGCACTAAACTAGACATTTAGAATACAACTCCATCAATCTCCCACTTATACTAAAAGTCTAGTCGCCCTCTCCCAAACATCAGATTCCCATAACCTCATCACGCCTACCCAACGCTTTCGCTGGAAGTGCCTCTGTGAACGGGTTTACCAGGCAATACTCTTGATGCTATCTAGGGGACAACTGTATCGTCTTACTAGAAGATCTCTCGAATCAGGTGGTACTTGCGCTCTACGTGTTATCTCCCACTGTGGACTCGTGACATTTCAAGTTTGCCAATACACCGCTATTCAAAATAGCTTTGGGTAAACTAGAAACCACATCTAAGTCCCTCAGGAAGTTCTGGAGCCATACTGACCTTTTAACTGCCTCAGAGGCCGTTATCCTTTCAGTTTCCATGGTAGAATCTGTAATGCATCGCTGCTTTACATTCTTCCATGTGACTGCTCCACTTCACAGTGAGAACACATAGCCTGACTTCGACTTTCGACTGTCCCTGTTTGATTGGAAATCCAATTCTATGTAATCCAAAGGAAACAACTTGACTGCTTTGTAACTCAGAACATAATTCCTGGTCCTCTGCAGGAACCTAAACATGTTCTTTATATCAGTCGAGTGATCCTTTCCAGGATTACTATGATATCTCACCACCATGCTCACGGCATAGTAGATATCAGTCTCGTGCATAGCATTACATACATTAAGCTTCCCACCATTAAGGTGCAGGGAACTGCTTACTCTTCATCTATCTCCTTTATTGTGTCGGACACAAAACTTTAGATAGACGAATTCCATATCTAAAAGGTGAAGACCTTTCTTGGAATTCTGTATGCTGCAACGAGTAAGAATTGTATTTATGTATGAGGCTCGAGATAAGTTCTATGTTCTTTTCTGGCGATCATTTATTACTTTGATCCCAAGAACATTCCCAACTTCTCCTAAGTCTCTTACATTGAATTACTCGGACAACCATCCCTTTATGTCCGATAACATCTTTCATATTGTTGCCAATTTAGAAGGATGTCGTCTACATAAAGAATGAGAAAACACCACATCTTTTCTGCCACTTCTTTATTACACTCAGGACCTAATCATGCCTTGAATGAATCCATGAAATGGATTTTCTCATAGGTCCGCATGTGTCCAAGATCTTGAAGCTTCCTTCAATCCTAAGATTGATTAAGCTTGCTTACCGAATGCTCTTGGCTCTTTTCGATGAATCTCTCTAGCTGTCCCACACAGATGGCCCCGTCAAGACTTCGATTTAGGAAATTTGTCTTGACTTCCATCTTCCATGTGAAGACAAAAGAATCCGGATCGACTTTTGCCAAGACTGAGCATCTTGATCTTTCAGCGTCTCGTCATAGATCCAGGGTTCGGCTTCATGTTCTCCAGGTTACAAGTCCAAAGACTCTCCTATAAACATGAACCTGTCGGGTTGTCTAACAACCCTCCCACTACGACGACGCTCCGGTGCATCCTTAGTGACTAAAGATTTATAGTAGTGAACTACTCAGTTAGGCTTGTTCTAAGTCTTGACCAGTCCCTCTAAGCACATTAAGTATTACCCTACTCTTGGGCTTGTGATCTTGCATATACATATAGTCCATGTCTAAGAACCGAACGTTGATTCAATCAACGAACATCTGGTCCTTTGGACTATATTAAATATCTCAATTCGTTTTCTTAGGGTATCTTATAAACAGCCGAATATCTGTACAAGTTTCCAAAAGAATCAAGTTCAGGATAAACGCCGCTGTTTCCAAGCCATATCCCAGAAACGAATTAGGTAACTCCGAATAACTTATTGTCTACTGTCCCATATCTATAAGAGTCCTATTCCTTCTTTACAACACATTATTTTGCCGAGGCATAAATGGTGTAGTCTGTTGGGAGTTAATCCCATTTTCTGATAAGTATGCCTTACTCCTCAAAGAGGTCTGCATATATCAGAGCGAATCAACTCTAGTAATTTCTTGGATCTTTTCCCTTTAACCGTAAAGGGTTGCTCGGTCATTAAAACTTCCAAGTATGATTCGAAGGTTGGAAGGTCCTTTCCTTCAACCTGGCTGAGTGGTCCATCAGCTTTCACCCTTTGAATCGTACTCAAGTTAAAATGATCTATCCTAAGATTCCATAAGTACATTTGATTTATCCTAGAAGGATCTTTACTCTTATTGGGGTTCGACATTGTGTTATTAGCTCCGGTCTGTTGCATCGTGGAAGAATACGGATTTAGTATTAAATTGTCTATCAATATACCAGAATAGATAATATCCCCATTTCCTAAAGAAACGGAATATCTATTCTAAGCCAACTTAGAAATCCGAAATGAAATTTCTTTCTAAATGCCGGCACATAAAGACAATTTATTAGAACTAAAATCCTACCGTTAAAACATTTAACATCTCCCACTGCAACGGCTGTTACCTTAACATTATTGCCCATGTAGGTTACTACTTCTTCCTTTCTAAGTCTCCGGGTTTCCTGGAACCCCCGCATTTAAATGCAGACATGATTAGTGGTTTCCGTATCCACACACCAGGTACTGGTAGATAACACCACTAAACATGTTTCGGTGACTAAGGAGAAGTTAACTTCTAGTTGCTTTGAGAGGACAATTAAAACTTCCAGTATCATAGCTGCTTACAACGGAAGCACTTGCCCCTTGGGCTTGCTTGTCCCATTCCGTGGTCCAGATATATTAGGCCCACTGGGTTTCCGTACTTTCTTCTTCCTTTTGCTGCCCGAAAGCCTAGGAAGAGTCAATCTTGTTGGAAATCGATATCCCGGAATTAATAAATTAATTAAAATTAATTATCTAATTAATTCCGACCGAAATCCTTTGGAGATCGAATATCCGGAGTTGTCAAAGTGCGGAACGACAACTCCAATCGACTCCCGGATGCCGGAACAACCCGCCACGAACTTCCACGGGGATAGCCCAACCGAAGCCCTAGCCGCGGGGATAGCCCGCGGCTGTCCGGTCGAGCCTCCGTGTGGGGCTCGCGGCTGTTCGTAGCAGCCGCCTAGGGCTGCCCAGCCATGCCTCGGATGATCGCACATCCGCCACGATCGAAATCGTGGCATGCGATCACCACAGCCCGCCACCGCGCGAGCGGTGGTCCTGCCGCGCGAGCGGCGACCAGCCCGCGCGAGCGGTCCTCGCACCGTGCGAGCGGCTGCTCCAGCAGCCCGCTGGACATGCCGGAAACCCTCACGGAACAGCCCCATCATCGGACCCTCCGCCACGGCCAAACCGCGGCTGCCCGATGGAGGCGTGCGCTCGCAACCGTGCGAGCGCTAGGGTTTCACGCCCTCGACCCTCCTAGCCGAGCCGTTGAGCCGCCGGCGGTCCGGTGATCTTCGATCACCACCGCCCGGTTCAACCTCGTCATGGGTCGCGTTCTCGGATCTTGGTTCAAGATATTTTTACGATAATTAAACGATAAAATCATAAAGAGGGTTTTACGATTTACCTCGTTCTCGTTGTTCGGAAAAACGAAGAACTCAATTTGACGACCTTGAGATCTTCCCACGTATTCCTTGCACTAGCCCGGACGTCGTGTGGGCGACGATCTACCGAACTCCATGGATCCTCCTCTCTACTTTCTCTCTCTAGAATTGTGATCTTCAAGTTATGAGAATAGAGAAGACCATGTAGTGCTTTTATAGGCTACGTAGGGGATCTAAAGGAGGTGGAATATTGGGCTTCCAATATTGAAGATTAAATTGAGCCCAATGCTCAAGTCCATTAATCCTTATCAATATTAATTAATTCTATTTTCCACTATATAAAATTAATTGCACTCCCAATATTAAACCATATTATATCAAATAATATTTCTCCGGTAGTATTATTTATTCCGTGTATTTAAGATATAAATATCCATGAATAAAATTAATTTATTGCTAATTAATTTATTCATCTCTTATATCCGAGACTAGTACCATTCAACCTTAATTATTATGCGGAACGAATCCACCTGCAGGGTTTACATAATAATTCCTTATGAACTCATCTCGGGGATATTATCAACCCTTCCGGGATACACTTTCCCGTCAAGTATTCACGGCATGTCATATATAAAATATAGTGACCCAACTTAACCGGTAATTAACCCAATAATTAAATCGGTTAATTCCTTTGGTAAATCAAAGTCACTTATATTAAATATACACACCCGCAATAGTTTCGGGGATTAAGAATAAAATACAATGAGACTCGAATCGATTATCGCCGGCAATCCTAATCGATGAATCTCAAGCAGATCCGCTCAATACACCAAGTGTACAAGTGTGATAAAATAATCAAGACAGATTATTTTCTCTCTCACACAACGACTATACCGATGGATTGGTCCGTGTCCATCTAGGTCGTGAGCAACTGTTCGATTAAATACGAGTAACCGATAGTATGATCTTCTGTGTGGGCCCGACACACCATACTAACTACAACGTATAGAATCCAGGACTATAATTTGCATATATTTAAATAAATGCAAACAATTGTTCATTTAGTTAAATAGATTAGTGGCAATGGATCGTGAGTTTCCGTCACTTAAATCTAGAAATTAAGTACACAACTCCAACAATCTCCCACTTGTACTAAGGTCTAGTCATTTCCTCCAAACTCCCGACTCCCATACTCATCACGTGCTTAACTTGTACTTCCAAGAAGTACTATGTGAATGAGCACTCTAGGTTGCCGCTCTGAAGTTATCTTGGTGACTACAGCGTCGTCTCCCTCGACGATGACTCGTATCAGGTGGTACTTGCACTATGTGTTATCTTACACTTATGGACTTGTGATTTCTTACCATTTGCCATCGCACCGCTATACACATAGCCTTTTGGAAAATTAAGAATCACCTCTAAGTCCCAGAGATTATCCCGGAGTTATACCAAAACTTCCGCTGCCTCTGAGGCCGCTATTTGGTTACCCATGGCAGAGTCCGAAAAGCATCGTGCTTATCACTCTTCCATGTTAAAACTCCTTCTCCTTCAATAGTGAAACTCATAGCCTGATATCGACTTACACCGGTCCTCATTTGATTAGAAATCTAAGAGAATGTAATCCAAAGGAAAAACTCGTCTGCTTCGTAGTCTAGAACAGTACTTCGGAAGTACTTTTACAGCAGTCGAATATTCCTTTCCAGGATTACCTTGATATCCTCCCACTATGCTAACCGCATAGCCGATATCAGGTTCTTGTTTTCAACCATGCATTTATTAAGCTTTCCACACTCAAAGTGTAGGAAACTGCTTTCATTGCTTCTATCTCCTTTTGTGTTCCAAAACACATATCCTTAGATAGATGCATTCCGTCTCTGAAAGGTAACGAACCTTTCTCGGATTCTTGCATGTTAAAACGAACCATAATCATATATGTAAGATGTCCAGGAGAAGTACAATGTTCATTCCTAGAGATCCAAGATCTCAAGAACATGTCCAACTTCTTCCTATATCTTTCATAATGATTTATCTAGACAACCACCATTTTATGTCTGACAACATCTTTACATTGTTACCAATGATAAAATGTTATCTACATAAAACCTCCGAGAAACACCACCTTGTTTTCCATCACGTTTCCAATACACACGATTCGTCTATGCTTTTGATGAATCCATAAAATGGACTATCTCATCGATTTGCAAGTACCACGAACTCAATGCTTTGTTTCAATCCATAAATGGATCAACTAAGCTTGTACTCTAAATGATCTCGCCTCTTAGCAATAATCCTTATTGCTTTCCAAGAAGGCACATTTAGATCTAGTACGGCCTTCATGTAGATCCAGGGATCGATTTCATGTATGCTAGGTCCAGAGTCCGAAAACTCACCTAGTCTTATGAACATCTTCGGTTGTTCCACAACCTCCCACTACAACGGCATTCCGGTGTATAAACAGTAATAACAGTAGGTGCAGTTAGTGGTGTACCGCTACTCGGTTCGGCTGGTTCTAAGTCTTAATCTTTCTCTCTCATTTCAAAGTATCATGTCACTTTGGGCTTGTGGTTCATCGTATAGTCTTTCTCTAAGAACCGGGCGTTAGAACTTATAACGTCCTTCTGGTTCATAGTACTATTGAACACACATCTTTTGTTCTTCTAGGACATTCTACAACCGCATTTAAATGCGCCGTTGTTTCCAGATATATCCATAGAACATAGGTAGTTCCGTATAACTCATCTTTTACTATCTCTATAAGAGTTCCATTTCTTATTTACGACACACCATTTCTTACACAAAAGTGTATGGTGTAGTCATTTGGGATCAAATCCCAATCTCTGATCAGTATGCCATGCATTCCTCAGACAGGTACTTGCCTCCGCGATCAAATCGCAGGCTACAAATGGATATACCTTGATGGTTCTCCACAATTGCTTAGTGTCCATTGACTTATCAAAACACTTGCTTTTGTGGCACATCAGGTATTCTAATCCATTTTTCGAGTAATCATCAAATGAAGTACTCGTATCTTATTGTCTGAGTAGACATAGGTCTGCATACATCAGAGTCAAACAACTCTTATACTTGTCCGGATCTTACATCTTATATGCATAAAGGATTGCTTAGTCATGTTATCTTCCAAATAAGATTCTTAGGTCGGAAGGTCCACTCCTTCAACTTAATTGATCAAATATCAATTTTCGACCTTTGAACTTCTTATTTGAATAAACATGACTCAGCATAAGAATCCACAAGTATAATTGACAAAGAAATCTCTTATTAGTAAAACGAGTTTCATACTACGGTTCGTTGCATCGTGGTGGACTTAGGATTCATCATTTATATATTGCTAGCCAATGTACCAAAATAGATAATATCATTATTTCTTCTTATAACCATCAAATGATTAAAAGAAATAAAATATCCATTTATTAGAAATCCAGAACAAAGTTCTTTCTAATATGAAAGGCACATAAAAGCAATAACCCAAAATGAAATCCTATAACATGTCCTCCATTGCAACAGCTGCCTCCTCTACAGCATTGCCCATGTAGGCTACGATTTCTTCTTTTCTAAGTCGTCGGGTTTCCTGGAACCCTTGCATTTAAAATGCACATACCGTCAGTGGTTCCATATCTACACACAAGGTTCCGGTAGATAATACCACTGACTATGTTTCACGACTAAAGAAAATTTCGTACTTTCTTTGAGAGGATAATCAGACTTCCAGTACCCAGACTGTTTGCATCGAGAACTCTTGCCTCATGGCTTTCTCGTCCCATCTCGTGGTCCAAGAAACTTAGGACCACTGGGTTTCTTTGCTTTCTTGTCCTTTCCCCCGATTCATGCTTTTAGGTTCGAAACCTTTGGCATTGGCTACAAGAGCTTGCGATTTCCGTCTCAACTCGTCTAAAAGGTCAATCATCTCAAAAACGTGTTTAAGAGTTTCCTCGAAGCGACTGGCCTTTATGAGTATCCTCATCGCTTCTTGTCTAGCCGCCTATGTCAATAGGCTCGGGAGGACAAAGCTTACTGAGTACTAACCAGTACTCTTCAACAGTCTGGACAATGTCTAGATCTCTATTCCAATCATTACATTTAGGGACCAATGAGTTTAAAATCCTTACGTATCACAGAAAGTGGGTTCAAAGCCATTTCCTAATCTATGAGCACATATAATAACAAACAATCGATTTAATATCCGATATTATCTCCCTCAAATAATATCATTAAACCACTAATCACCTCTAAAATCCCATCAGATAAGGCAAGCCACGTTCGTGTGGACGTTTACCTATCCAAATGATTTAGCAATTAGATTTCCTTCGGTCGTACATCAATTATAGCGTTACTTCGTTGGGAAGAATACTATAAAGCGTACCTAAGTGTAAACCATTACTCAGTATCTAAGAAGATTGTTTGGGACACGTATATTCACCGCAAGCCACGTTCGTGTGGACGTTTACGTTAACATACGCTCTTTTACTCCCTTCTATAACTGTCTACATCAATCGTTCCAAAATCCCATTCAATGTAGCAAGCCACGTTCGTGTGGACGTTTACTACACCAAAAGACTTTTACAATTGACTCCCAATTACTTGAATCATTTAATCTTGTAAATCAAGACGCGGAGAATCATAAGTGAAACTCAAAGTTTCTAACCAGTGATTCACCATGCGAACGACCCTATCTCTCATAGAATGAGGGAGCCGAGCAGACAATCGATCCACCTTCAAAAGATGGTACGACTGCCTCTAATTTGTGTCCTCGACATGACCAAGTGGCTTTGGCTCCATTCCACTCCCCGGGGTGAGAATGAGTCGACTTGAAATCAGTTTTGGAAAGACAAATTAGGCATTGTTTGATAAACTTAATCAATGTTTCTCGTAAAAGGAATTACAAGAATTCTCCTCCAATGACTTGTCTATACGAACTTCAAAAGTCCATAAAAGTCACCAAGAGAACAGCAATGGAGACCATGGATATGTTTCCATACCCTCTCCCACTTAGCTTTTTATAACAGAGGGATACGCTATCTAATGCATAATTAAATACACATAAGCATGCATACATGAAATAAAGCACATAGAATATTATCACATAATCAAAATAATACTAGAATATTATTTTCCGACTATTATGGCTTTATCGCATCCCCGTATGCGTCTTCTAGTCTTTAGTCTTCGTTCTTGAATGCTCCATGTGACGGGAATATTAATTCCAATATTTAAATCTATTTATTTTTAATAAATCCAAAAGTTACTTAATTCGAAATTAAGTCAATCGAATAAATCAAAAATAAAATTAAATATTATTAATATTTTTATTTATTTATTTTTCTATCTAATTCTATTAAATCTCTAGAATAATCTATCCAAGACCCACTTGGAATATTCTAGAAGACATCTATAATAGAATAAGGAAATAAAATAAATCTATTTTATTTTCCCTTTCTACTTCATTAAATCTCTAGAATAATCTATCCAAGACCCACTTGGAATATTCTAGATGATTTCCATAATGAAATAAGGAAATAAAATAATTTAGGACTCCTAGTCCTTCCAAATTAATTCATTTCCTAATCCATTAAAAATTCCATAAAGGAATAATTAAATAAGGAAAAATTAATTTAGGACTCTTCTACTTTCCAAAATTAATTAATTTCTATGTATATGAAAATTCCCATAAAAAGGGAATAATCAAATAGGAAATTAATTTAATTTAATAATTAATTATTTTCCTTTCTAATTCTATTAAATCTCTAGAATCCTATTCCAAGTAGAACTTAGAATATTCTAGAAGACTTCCATAATAGAATAAGGAAATAAATTAATTCCAATTAATTCTTTTCCTATTTCCATGAGAATTCCCAAAAATAGGAATACTCAAAATAGGAAAACCGAATCAATTTAGGAAAGTTGGATCTTGGCCGAGATGAACGCGGGTTGGGGATCCCCGCGCTCACCATGATCGACCACCCAACTAGAGGAGTCGAACTCCTCATGGTGGTCGATCGAGCCTCATGAGATCGGCCATGGAGATGGCCGATCGAGCCCTCCCTCTCTTCGTCTCCTCCGTCACAATTTTCCGGTCGTCGTTTCGGAATCGATCCAACGTAAAATAAATTACAAATTTATTACTACGCTATCCGGTATCGATTCTCTACATGAAATCGACCTTACAATTTCCGGAAAAATTAAGAACAAGCATTCACCACACAAGAACAAATAACATCACCGAGAGTTTAATAATCAAGAACATTATTATGACATTAATTAACAAAATTAAATCTAGCCATAATAATCGGAAACCCTGCAAGGTAGAACAATTTATCGAAAAATACCATGAACTAAAACCAACGCTCTGATACCAATTGTTGGAAATCGATATCCCGGAATTAATAAATTAATTAAAATTAATTATCTAATTAATTCCGACCGAAATCCTTTGGAGATCGAATATCCGGAGTTGTCAAAGTGCGGAACGACAACTCCAATCGACTCCCGGATGCCGGAACAACCCGCCACGAACTTCCACGGGGATAGCCCAACCGAAGCCCTAGCCGCGGGGATAGCCCGCGGCTGTCCGGTCGAGCCTCCGTGTGGGGCTCGCGGCTGTTCGTAGCAGCCGCCTAGGGCTGCCCAGCCATGCCTCGGATGATCGCACATCCGCCACGATCGAAATCGTGGCATGCGATCACCACAGCCCGCCACCGCGCGAGCGGTGGTCCTGCCGCGCGAGCGGCGACCAGCCCGCGCGAGCGGTCCTCGCACCGTGCGAGCGGCTGCTCCAGCAGCCCGCTGGACATGCCGGAAACCCTCACGGAACAGCCCCATCATCGGACCCTCCGCCACGGCCAAACCGCGGCTGCCCGATGGAGGCGTGCGCTCGCAACCGTGCGAGCGCTAGGGTTTCACGCCCTCGACCCTCCTAGTCGAGCCGTTGAGCCGCCGGCGGTCCGGTGATCTTCGATCACCACCGCCCGGTTCAACCTCGTCATGGGTCGCGTTCTCGGATCTTGGTTCAAGATATTTTTACGATAATTAAACGATAAAATCATAAAGAGGGTTTTACGATTTACCTCGTTCTCGTTGTTCGGAAAAACGAAGAACTCAATTTGACGACCTTGAGATCTTCCCACGTATTCCTTGCACTAGCCCGGACGTCGTGTGGGCGACGATCTACCGAACTCCATGGATCCTCCTCTCTACTTTCTCTCTCTAGAATTGTGATCTTCAAGTTATGAGAATAGAGAAGACCATGTAGTGCTTTTATAGGCTACGTAGGGGATCTAAAGGAGGTGGAATATTGGGCTTCCAATATTGAAGATTAAATTGAGCCCAATGCTCAAGTCCATTAATCCTTATCAATATTAATTAATTCTATTTTCCACTATATAAAATTAATTGCACTCCCAATATTAAACCATATTATATCAAATAATATTTCTCCGGTAGTATTATTTATTCCGTGTATTTAAGATATAAATATCCATGAATAAAATTAATTTATTGCTAATTAATTTATTCATCTCTTATATCCGAGACTAGTACCATTCAACCTTAATTATTATGCGGAACGAATCCACCTGCAGGGTTTACATAATAATTCCTTATGAACTCATCTCGGGGATATTATCAACCCTTCCGGGATACACTTTCCCGTCAAGTATTCACGGCATGTCATATATAAAATATAGTGACCCAACTTAACCGGTAATTAACCCAATAATTAAATCGGTTAATTCCTTTGGTAAATCAAAGTCACTTATATTAAATATACACACCCGCAATAGTTTCGGGGATTAAGAATAAAATACAATGAGACTCGAATCGATTATCGCCGGCAATCCTAATCGATGAATCTCAAGCAGATCCGCTCAATACACCAAGTGTACAAGTGTGATAAAATAATCAAGACAGATTATTTTCTCTCTCACACAACGACTATACCGATGGATTGGTCCGTGTCCATCTAGGTCGTGAGCAACTGTTCGATTAAATACGAGTAACCGATAGTATGATCTTCTGTGTGGGCCCGACACACCATACTAACTACAACGTATAGAATCCAGGACTATAATTTGCATATATTTAAATAAATGCAAACAATTGTTCATTTAGTTAAATAGATTAGTGGCAATGGATCGTGAGTTTCCGTCACTTAAATCTAGACATTAAGTACACAACTCCAACAAATCTCTCAGCCATAAGTGCTTTGAGGACCCTCAAAGATTCTCTCAGCCGCTTGAAGTTTAACCAGGAGCTCCGCCATTGAATAAGACCTCTTATCCATGTTACATTTTAGGCGGAACTGCTCAAAACTTCTCGGCAGAGACTGGAGCACAAAATCAACCTGGGTTATCCCATTGATAATTGTTCCCAGAATCTCTATCTCATTAAGATAGCCCATCATTCTAAGAACGTGATCCCTCACGGGCGTTCTTTCCAACATGATGTCCGTCATGAGTTGCCTCATTTTACTTTGCCCGGCTGTCCTGTCCTGATAACCAAAACTTCTTGAGGTTAAGCATCATATCATAGGTAATGGTCATGGCATGATCCCGATGTCGCAGCACTTTTGACATGAAAGTCATAATGTTGCTCCGCGTCATCTCATAGCCTTGATCCATTTCCAATGAGCTTCCTTTCCTCAGTAGTGGAAGCATCATTTGGCTCAGCAGTTCAATCGACTTGGAGTACATATTTGTACTCCTCTGCAGTTAGGACAATGTCCAAGTTTCTATTCCAATCCATACAATCAGGTTCAGTGAGTTTGTTGACTTTTAATGGGAATAATACCATATAAAACAAACAATGAGTTTAATTCGATATCATTTCCCTCAAGTGATATCATTAAACTACCAATCATTTCCAAAATCCCATCAGACATAGCAAGCCACGTTCTTGTGGACGTTTACCAGTCCAAATGATTTTATGATTGGATTTCACTTCGGTCGTACATCATTATAGCAGTGACTCCGATGGGGAGGATACTATAAAGCGTACCTAAGTGTGTACCATTTCTCAGTACTAAGTCCACCGCTCGGGAACTACATGTCCACCGCAAGCCACGTTCATGTGGACGTTTACGTTGACATGCGGTCCTCCACGACTTTCTATAACTGTCGAGCCTCAATTAATCCCAAAGTTCCGTTTCCATCTAGCAAGCCACGTTAGTGTGGACGTTTACTAAACAAACAACTTTATTAATTGAATCCTACTTATTTAAATGTCATAGAGTCTCAATTAACCCAAAGTACCATTTCCATTTAGCAAGCCACGATAGTGTGGACGTTTACTAAAACAAACAACTTTGTTAATTAACTCTTACATTTATCAAATTTCACAATTTTATTAATCAAAGCTTGATATCTCGTAAGTGAAACTCGAAGTTTCTAACCAGCGATCAATCATGCAATTGAGCCCTATCTCTCACTAGGTGAGGGAGCCAACCAGACAATCGATCTAGTCATCGAATGACTCGAATGTCTCTAATCTGTGTCATCGACATAACCAAGCGCTTTGGCTCCATTCCACTCCCCGGGGTGAGAATGAGTCGAGTTGAAATTAGTCTTTGAATGACAGATTAGGCATTGCTTTTGAGAAATATAATTGTTCAATTTTATAAGTGGATTTTAAATTCGAATTTTGATCTAGTGATATCCGTGTGTCGACTTTATCCGATAGGGAGGATGACACTAAAGCCAACTCGTAAGTGACACACATCACTATCAAAAACAGAGAATGGAGACCGCGGGATTGTTTCCAATCCCTCTCCCACTTAGTATTTTACGATAAGGGATAACATGCATAAATAATTTAAGCATAATAATAAACACGTAAATCACATAAAAAAGCAATTAACGTGGCCCCGATTATTATGGCCTTAAATATCTTCCATGCACGTCTTCTCGGATCTTCGTCTCGTTGCTCGTCTCGGTCTCGATCCACCACCGACTCGTCTAAGTGCCAAGAGACGAACCCCTCCCACTGGAGTATCATCCCAGGCCTCGACGAGCGACCCGTGGTGTCCTTCGAACCCCCGCGCCGCTGCTGCCAAGTATCCAGCGAAACGGCGACCGCCGTTTAAGAAACGGCGACCGCCGTTTGCCCTTCAGCAGCTCGCGAGTTCGACTTCTCGACCCTCGTTCGTCCGTCCTTCGATCATCTCTCGATCCACCAAGTAGCAGTAACATTACAAAGGTAAAACATACTACTTCCGGCATCGATCCTATACAGGTTGATCGATCCTATACATCCGGATAAAACGAAAAACGTAATAAAACCTAAACGACTCAACCCGTCGTTTTAACTATTACAAATATGCAACGATTTCAAAAACCAAAGAGCTCGACAAGCCCGAGAGTTTAACAAACCACAAACATACAGCACAATCACATGGCCATAACAATCGGGTTCGAACCTGCAAAACAAACCTCGCAAAAATACAACGAATCGACAAAACCGTCTCTGACACCATTTGTTGGAAATCGACTACCCGGGAGGCGTTCGTTCGATCGCTCGAACATCCGAACGCTCCCAGTCGACCTCCGAAGTCGCTACTTCGTTCGCACGACACCCCTTGACCCGATTCACGCCCAGCCATCGCCCCGAAGGACAACCGCGCGAAACGGGACTGGACTGCATCAATTCGGCGACCGCCGAAAGCAGTCCAGCGGTCGCTGAAAGGAACTGCAAACGGCGACCGCCGTTTGCCCTTTGGCGACCGCCGTTTGTCCGCGAACAGCAACGCGACGTTGCTGTTCCGGGCTCGTTTCCGGGCCGTTTTTCCTCTTCCGACTACCGAACCGGAGGTCCTAGAACCCCCAGTAGTCGAGGAGTACGATCCACGAGATCCAGAACCCGATCTTACATCCGATGTATTTTCAACGAGAAAGAAATCGAATAAAAGCGGAAATAGGGTTTCTATTTCTTATACCTTTGAAGCGTGATTCGGAGAAGTCGAATAGGCGAACACCCTGAGATCTTCTAGTGTGTATCCTAGCCCTCGACGCCGGACGTTGTGTGGGCAACGATCCACCGGAGTCTTCTCTTCTTCTTCTCTCTCAAACCCTCTTTCTTACGTTTTAATTATTCTGTCTCCAGAAATATATTTGCGCTAGCAAATTAATTTCTACAGAAATAATTATTCTGTCTCCAAGAAATATATTTGCGCTAGCAAATTAATTTCTACATAAATAAAAACACTGCGCTAATCTAAATTCTAAATTAATTAAGCAGAGAAGAAAATAATTGCGCTAGCAAAATAATTTCTCCACAGAATTAATTATAGCGGCGTTTTTTTAGGTTAGGAGAAGAGAGATTGAGGGGTATATATAGGCCACACTAGGGACCTTAGGACAATTAATTAATTAGGCTAAATTGTAATTTAATTAAACCGGTGTCCTTAAAAGAAAACCTTTAATTAAATCCAATTTTAATTATAATTAATTCCACTATAAAATTATAATTGAATTCCCAATTAATTAATCTATATTATTTTACCAATAATATTTCCGCAGAAATTACATATATGATTTTCCCCGTGTTTAAGATATCGCATGTCCATGAATTAATTAATTACTAATAATTAAATTAATTCATTTCTTATTATCCGAGACTAGTACCACTCATCCTTATTATCATGTGGAACGAATCCACCTGCAGGGTTTACATGATAAACTTTATGAGCTCATCTCGGGGACATCATCAACCCAATAAATGGGACACGGTTTCCTGTCTATAATCTATAGCATGCCGTGTGTACAATTCCGATTCCCAACATACCGAGGATCTCGACTAATCAATTAGTCTCACTCATTGGCACATTAAAGAATCGAGCATTGGACACACGCACCTATAATTATATAGGGATTAGGAACTCATATATCCGTAATATCTGAGGTCTAGTTCGATTACTTCGATTAGTATAAATCGAACGCCCTCCCGTGGTCCTGCTCAATACACCAAGTGTACGAGTGTAACATGATAGTCAAGACCGACTATCTACCAGTCACACTACGACGTACCGATGGATTGTCCCTGTCCATCTAAGTCTTGAGCTACTGTTCGATAGTATACGAGTAACCGACAGTATGATCTTCCGCGTGTCTCCTCACGCCATACTGTCTACAACGTATACATCAAGGACTATTGCATTAAATGCAATCATGCTTGAATCATATCTTGAATTAAGGTATAGATAAGGAGTTCCGTATTTGCACTAAACTAGACATTTAGAATACAACTCCATCACATAGAACATAGGTAGTTCCGTATAACTCATGCTTTTACTATTTCTATAAGAGTTCCATTTCTTGTTTACGACACACCATTTCCACACAAAAGTGTATGGTGTAGTCATTTGGGATCAAATCCCAATCTCTGATTAGTATGCCATGCATTCCTCAGACAGATACTTGCCTCCGCGATCAAATCGCAGGCTACAAATGGATATACCTTTGATGGTTCTCCACAATTGCTTAGTGTCCATTGACTTGTCAAAACACTTGCTTTTGTGGCACATTAGGTATTCTAATCCATTTCTCGAGTAATCATCAAATGAAGTACTCGTACCTTATTGTCTGAGTAGACATAGGTCTGCATACATCAGAGTCAATCAATTCTTATACTTGTCCGGATCTTACATCTTATATCCATAAAGGATTGCTTAGTCATATTATCTTCCAAATTAGATTCTTAGGTCGGGAGGTCCACTCCTTCAACTTAATTGATCAAATATCAATTTTCGACCTTTGAACTTCTTATTTGAATAAACATGACTCAGCATAAGAATCCACAAGTATAATTGATAAAGAAATCTCTTATTAGTAAATCGAGTTTCATACTACGGTTCGTTGCATCGTGGTGGACTCAGGATTCATCATTTATATATTGCTAGCTAATGTACCAGAATAGATAATATCTTTATTTCTTCTTATAACCATCAAATGATTAAAAGAAATAAAATATCTATTCATTAAATTTCAGAAATCCAGAACACAGTTCTTTCTAAAAAATAAAGGTACATAAAAGCAATAACTCAAAATGAAATCCTATAAAATGTCCTCCACTGCAACTGCTGCCTCCTTTACAGCATTGCCCATGTAGACTACGATTTCTTCTTTTCTAAGTCGTCGGGTTTCCTGGAACCCTTGCATTTAAAATGCACATACCGTCAGTGGTTCCATATCTACACACCAGGTTCCGGTAGATAATACCACTGACTATGTTTTACGACTAAAGAAAATTTCATACTTTCTTTGAGAGGATAATCAGACTTCCAGTACCCAGACTGTTTGCATTGAGAACACTTGCCTATTGGCTTTTGTTGGAAATCGATATCCCGGAATTAATAAATTAATTAAAATTAATTATCTAATTAATTCCGACCGAAATCCTTCGGAGATCGAATATCCGGAATTGTAGAAGTTGCGGAACAACAATTCCAATCGACTCCCGGTTGCCGGAACATCCCGCCACGAACCACCACGAAGCCGGACTCAACCAAAACCTCAACCACGGGCGAACCCGGGCTGTTCGGTCGAGCCCTCGCAAGGGTTCGCGGCTGTCCTTGGCAGCCACCTAGGGCTGCCCTTGGCAGCCCGCTGGGCACGCCGAGAACCCACGCGACCAGCCACGGGGATGCTCGAAGCATCCCGCTGACGCCCCGCGTCGTAGCGAGTCCCGCATGGGCTCGTGGGGCTGATCGCAACAGCCCCGTAGCGCTGCCCGAACGCGGAGGAGGGGCTGCTCGCCGTGCGAGCAGCAGCGGCACCAGCCCGCTGCCCACGCGATCGAGCACGCGCTCGATCGCATCCCCGGCGTCCAGCCGGGGTCCTTTTTGCGTCGCCGGCGGTCGAAACCCTAGGGCTCGACCGCCACCCTCGGCGTCCAGCCGAGGGTTCGTCCTCTCGATCCCGGCGAGGATCTCTCGACCTCCCGCGGTCCGGTGATCCTCGATCACCACCGCGAGGTCGATCCTCGTCCCCGGGTTCGTACGTCCCTTGGATCTTGTTCATGATATTTTCACGATAATTAAAACGATAAAATCATAAAGAGGGTTTTACGATTTACCTCGTTCTCGTTGTTCGGAGAAACGTAGAACTCAATTTGATGACCTTTGAGATCTTCCCACGTATTCCTTGCACTAGCCCGGACGTCGTGTGGGCGACGATCTACCGAACTCCATGGATCCTCCTCTCTACTTTCTCTCTCTAGAATTGTGATCTTCAAGTTATGAGAATAGAGAAGACCATGTAGTGCTTTTATAGGCTACGTAGGGGATCTTAAGGAGGTGGAATATTGGGCTTCCAATATTGAAGATTAAATTGAGCCCAATGCTCAAGTCCATTAATCCTTATCAATATTAATTAATTCTATTTTCCACTATATAAAATTAATTGCACTCCCAATATTAAACCATATTATATCAAATAATATTTCTCCGGTAGTATTATTTATTCCGTGTATTTAAGATATAAATATCCATGAATAAAATTAATTTATTGCTAATTAATTTATTCATCTCTTATATCCGAGACTAGTACCATTCAACCTTAATTATTATGCGGAACGAATCCACCTGCAGGGTTTACATAATAATTCCTTATGAACTCATCTCGGGGATATTATCAACCCTTCCGGGATACACTTTCCCGTCAAGTATTCACGGCATGTCATATATAAAATATAGTGACCCAACTTAACCGGTAATTAACCCAATAATTAAATCGGTTAATTCCTTTGGTAAATCAAATTCACTTATATTAAATATACACACCCGCAATAGTTTCAGGGATTAAGAATAAAATACACTGAGACTCGAATCGATTATCGCCGGCAATCCTAATCGATGAATCTCAACGATCCGCTCAATACACCAAGTGTACAAGTGTGATAAAATAATTAAGACAAATTATTTTCTCTCTCACACAACGACTATACCGATGGATTGGTCCGTGTCCATCTAGGTCGTGAGCAACTGTTCGATTAAATACGAGTAACCGATAGTATGATCTTCTGTGTGACGTCGCACACCATACTAACTACAACGTATATAATCCAGGACTATAATTTGCATATATTTAATTATAAATAATTAAACGCAAATAATTGTTTATTTAATTAAATTGATTAATGGCAATGGATCGTGAGTTTATGTTACTTAAATCTAGACATTAAGTACACAACTCCAACAATCTCCCACTTGTACTAAGGTCTAGTCATTTCCTCCAAACTCCCGACTCCCATACTCATCACGTGCTTAAGGTGTACTTCCAAGAAGTACTATGTGAATGAGCACTCTAGGTTGCCGCTCTGAAGTTATCTTGGTGACTACAGCGTCGTCTCCCTCGACGATGACTCGTATCAGGTGGTACTTGCACTATGTGTTATCTTACACTTATGGACTAGTGATTTCTTCCCATTTGCCATTGCACCGCTATTTACATAGCCTTTGGCAAATTAAGAATCACATCTAAGTCCCAGAGATTATCCCGGAGTTATACCAAAACTTCCGCTGCCTCTGAGGCCGCTATTTGGTTACCCATGGCAGAGTCCGAAAAGCATCGTGCTTATCACTCTTCCATGTTAAAACTCCTTCTCCTTCAATAGTGAAACACATAGCCTGATATCGACTTACACCGGTCCTCATTTGATTAGAAATCTAAGAGAATGTAATCCAAAGGAAAAACTCGTCTGCTTCGTAGTCTAGAACAGTACTTCGAAAGTACTTTTACGGTAGTCGAATATTCCTTTCCAGGATTACCTTGATATCCTCCCACTATGCTAACCGCATAGCCGATATCAGGTTTTTGTTTTCAACAATGCATTTATTAAGCTTTCCACACTCAAAGTGTAGGAAACTGCTTTCATTGCTTCTATCTCCTTTTGTGTTCCAAAACACATATCCTTAGATAGATGCATTCCGTCTCTGAAAGGTAACGAACCTTTCTCGGAATATTGCATGTTAAAACGAACCATAATCATATATGTAAGATGTCCAGGAAAAGTACAATGTTCTTGATGGTTTTCGACGTCGATCCAATCGCTCGATTACCTTGTTCGTGTGTGCGGAAGCGTGTAAAACAATAGAACACGAACAACATGAAGATCTAGGCACACATTATATGTATAGACACGTTTATATATATACACATCCAATATATATATATAGGGATTAACGAGAACACTTACAACCGGTGTAGCGTGCCTCGTTGATGTTGATGAAGGTGGTGTTGAGTCGATTGAACCACCTTCATGGATCAGCCTTGAGAATGACCTCGTCACTCTTCTTGTCTAGATCGCCCGGATGTTGAAGCCGCACAAATGGCCCGGCCTCTACGTGTTGCACACGAACCCGGATGATGAACACTTTGCTTGATTGAGTCGGTTCTCCAAGAACACTCTCTATTCTCTCCTTTTGGTGTGAATTTCGTGGGTAAGCATAAAGTATGATGAAAAAATCTGATTTTCATCCATATTATAACCTCATTATTCACCACATTACTCCCCTTTGTAACCTACAACATAATGGGCATCATAATGCACCATTAACATGCAAAAGGGGTTACAAAGGAGGTGAAAGGTCATATGCCACATACACATGCCACTATGCTTTGTATGTGGTCCCACTTGCTTGTGTGGCATGCCATGTCACACTATGTGACATGCATCCATGCAAGCCATGCATCCCATGCATGTTTATTAAATCCACGTAAATATTGATTCTAAATCAATTTATTTATCAAGCAACGTACATCATCTTTGAGTCCGTGTGTGACCCTGTAGGTATGATTTATCGATCAATATTATATTGTTCTCAACAAATAATATTATCAAATAATCATTTAACATCCATAGACGACCTTATGACTATATCGATTGCACACGTAGGATCGAAGGACATATCCCAACAGTTCTTTCTAGAGATCCAAGATCTCAAGAACATGTCCAACTTCTTCCTTTATCTTTCATAATGATTCATCTAGACAACCATCATTTTATGTCTGATAACATCTTTACATTGTTGCCAATGATAAGAGTGTCATCTACATAAAACCTCCGAGAAACACCACCTTGTTTTCAATCACGTTTCCAATACACACAATTCGTCTATGCTTTTGATGAATCCATAAAATGGACTATCTCATCAATTTGCAAGTACCACGAACTCAATGCTTTGTTTCAATCCATAAATGGATCAACTAAGCTTGTACTCTAAATGATCTCGCCTCTTAGCAACAATCCTTATTGCTCTCCAAGAAGGCACATTTAGATCTAGTACGGCCTTTATGTAGATCCAGAGATCGATTTCATGTATACTAGGTCCAGAGTCCGAAGACTCTCCTAGTCTTATGAATATCTCCGGTTGTCCCACAACCTCCCACTACAATGGCATTCCGGTGTATAAACAGTGATAAAAGTAGGTGCAGTTAGTAGTGTACCGCTACTCGGTTCGGCTGGTTCTAAGTCTTAATCTTTCTCTCTCATTTCAAAGTATTACGTCACCTTGGGATTGTGGTTCATTATATAGTCTTTCTCTAAGAACCGGGCGTTAGAACTTATAACGTCCTTCTGGTTCATAGTACTATTGAACACACATCTTTTGTTCTTCTAGGATATTCTACAACCGCATTTGAATGCGCCGTTGTTTCCAGACATATCCATAGAACACAGGTAGTTCCGTATAACTCATCTTTTACTATCTCTATAAGAGTTCCATTTCTTATTTACGACACACCATTTCTTACACAAAAGTGTATGGTGTAGTCATTTGGGATCAAATCCCAATCTCTGATCAGTATGCCATGCATTCCTCAGACAGGTACTTGCCTCCGCGATCAAATCGCAGGCTACAAATGGATATACCTTGATGGTTCTCCACAATTGCTTAGTGTCCATTGACTTGTCAAAACACTTGCTTTTGTGGCACATCAGGTATTCTAATCCATTTTTCGAGTAATCATAAAATGAAGTACTCGTACCTTATTGTCTGAGTAGGCATAGGTCTGCATACATCAGAGTCAATCAATTCTTATACTTGTCCGGATCTTACATCTTATATCCATAAAGGATTGTTTAGTCACATTATCTTCCAAATTAGATTCTTAGGTCGGAAGGTCCACTCCTTCAACTTAATTGATCAAATATCAATTTTCGACCTTTGAACTTCTTATTTGAATAAACATGACTCAGCATAAGAATCCACAAGTATAATTGATAAAGAAATCTCTTATTAGTAAACGAGTTTCATACTACGGTTCGTTGCATCATGGTGGACTCAGGATTCATCATTTATATATTGCTAGCTAATGTACCAGAATGGATACTATCTTTATTTCTTCTTATAACCATCAAATGATTAAAAGAAATAAAATATCTATTCATTAGAAATCCAGAACAAAGTTCTTTCTAATATAAAAGGTACATAAAAGCAATAACTCAAAATGAAATCCTATAAAATGTCCTTCATTGCAACAGCTGCCTCCTCCACAGCATTGCCCATGTAGACTACGATCTTTTCTTTTCCAAGTCGTTAGGTTTCCTGGAACCTCTCGCATTTAAAATGCACATACCGTCAGTGGTTCCATATCTACACACCAGGTTCCGGTAGATAATACCACTGACTATGTTTTACGACTAAAGAAAATTTCGTACTTTCTTTGAGAGGATAATCAGACTTCCAGTACCCAGACTGTTCGTGTCGAGAATACTTGCCTCATGGCTTTCTCGTCCCATCTCGTGGTCTAATCAACTTAGGACCACTGGGATTCTTTGCTTTCTTGTCCTTTCCCCCGATTCATGCCTTTAGGTTCGAAACCTTTGGTATTGGCTACAAGAGCTTGCGATTTCCGTCTCAACTCGTCTAAAAGGTCAATCATCTCAAAAACGTTTTTAAGCGTTTCCTCGAAGTGACTGGCCTTTATGAGTATCCTCATCGCTTCTTGTCTAGCTGCCTACGTCAATAGGCTCGGGAGGACAAAGCTCATTGAGTACAACCTTGTACTCTTCAACAGTTTGGGTAATGTCTAGATCTCTATTCCAATCATTACATTTAGGGACCAATGAGTTTAAAATCCTTACGTATCACAGAAAGTGGGTTCAAAGCCATATCCTAATCTATGAGCACATATAACAACAAACAATCGATTTAATCTCCGATATTATCTCCCTCAAATAATATCATTAAACCACTAATCACATCTAAAATCCCATCAGATATGGCAAGCCACGATAGTGTGGACGTTTACCTATCCAAATGATTTAGCAATTAGATTTCCTTCGGTCGTACATCATCATTAGCGTTACTTCGATGGGAAGAATACTAAGAAGCGTACCTAAGTGTAAACCATTACTCAGTATCTAAGAAGATTGTTTGGGACACGCATATTCACCGCAAGCCACGATAGTGTGGACGTTTACGTTAACATACGCTCCTTTACTCCCTTCTATAACTGTCTACATCAATCGTTCCAAAATCCCATTCAATGTAGCAAGCCAGGATAGTGTGGACGTTTACTACACCAAAAGACTTTTACAATTGACTCCCAATTACTTGATTCATTTAATCTTGTAAATCAAGACGCGGAGAATCATAAGTGAAACTCGAAGTTTCTAACCAGTGATTAACCATGCGAACAACCCTATCTCTCATAAATGAGGGAGCCGAGCAGACAATCGATCTAGTCATCAAATGATACGGAAGTCTCTAATTTGTGTCCTCGACATGACCAAGTGGCTTTGGCTCCATTCCACTCCCCGGGGTGAGAATGAGTCGACTTGAAATCAGTTTTGGAAAGACAAATTAGGCATTGTTTGATAAACTTAATCAATGTTTCTCGTAAAAGGAATTACAAGAATTCTCCTCCAATGACTTGTCTAAACGAACTTCAAAAGTCCATAAAAGTCACCAAGAGAACAACAATGGAGACCATGGATATGTTTCCATACCCTCTCCCACTTAGCTTTTTATAACAAAGGGATACGCTATCTAATGCATAATTAAATACACATAAGCATGCATACATGAAATAAAGCACATAGAATATTATCACATAATCAAAATAATACTAGAATATTATTTTCCGACTATTATGGCTTTATCGCATCCCCGTACGCATCTTCTAGTCTTCAGTCTTCGTTCTTGAATGCTCCATGTGACGGGAATATTAATTTCAATATTTAAATCTATTTATTTTTAATAAATCCAAAAGTTACTTAATTCGAAAATTAAGTCAATCGAATAAATCAAAAATAAAATTAAATATTATTAATATTTTTTATTTATTTATTTTCCTATCTAATTCTATTAAATCTCTAGAATAATCTATCCAAGACCCACTTGGAATATTCTAGAAGACATCTATAATAGAATAAGGAAATAAAATAAATTTATTTTATTTTCCCTTTCTACTTCATTAAATCTCTAGAATAATCTATCCAAGACCCACTTGGAATATTCTAGATGATTTCCATAATGAAATAAGGAAATAAAATAATTTAGGACTCTTAATCCTTCCAAATTAATTCCTTTCCTAATCCATTAAAAATTCCAAAGGAATAATTAAATAGGAAAAATTAATTAAGGACTCTTCTACTTTCCAAAATTAATTAATTTCCATGTCCATGAAAATTCCCATAAAATAGGAATAATCAAATAGGAAATAAATTAATTTAATAATTAATTATTTTCCTTTCTAATTCCATTAAATCTCTAGAATCCTATTCCAAGTAGAACTTAGAATATTCTAGAAGACTTCCATAATAGAATAAGGAAATAAATTAATTCCAATTAATTCTTTTCCTATTTCCATGAGAATTCCCAAAAATAGGAATACTCAAAATAGGAAAACCGAATCAATTAGGAAAGTGAATCTAGGTAGGAGAACACGAGATCACGAGGACCCCGCGTCCCCCACCATCGATCGCCGGCCGGGGAGGAGCGCCGCCGCCACCTCAGCCCACGCGCCACCACCACCGGTGGCCGGCGTGGCCGAGGGTTCCCGCGGGCAGCCCCCACGCCCCCCCTTTCGATCGATCCTCATGGGATCGATCATCATGATCGATCCCCGGTCCTCCCTCTCTTCGTCTCCTCCGTCACACTTTTTCCGGCGATCGTTTCGGAATTGATCCAACGTAAATAATGTCACAAAATTAATTTACAATTATCCGGTATCAATTCTCTACATGAAATCGACCTCAAACAATTTCCGGAAAAATTAAGAACAAGCATTCACCACACAAGAACAAATATTGACATCACCGAGAGTTTAATAATCAAGAACATTATTATGACATTAATTAACAAAATTAAATCCAGCCATAATAATCGGAAACCCTGCAAGGTAGAACAATTTATCGAAAAATACCATGAACTAAAACCAACGCTCTGATACCAATTGTTGGAAATCGATATCCCGGAATTAATAAATTAATTAAAATTAATTATCTAATTAATTCCGACCGAAATCCTTCGGAGATCGAATATCCGGAATTGTAGAAGTTGCGGAACAACAATTCCAATCGACTCCCGGTTGCCGGAACATCCCGCCACGAACCACCACGAAGCCGGACTCAACCAAAACCTCAACCACGGGCGAACCCGGGCTGTTCGGTCGAGCCCTCGCAAGGGTTCGCGGCTGTCCTTGGCAGCCGCCTAGGGCTGCCCTTGGCAGCCCGCTGGGCACGCCGAGAACCCACGCGACCAGCCACGGGGATGCTCGAAGCATCCCGCTGACGCCCCGCGTCGTAGCGAGTCCCGCATGGGCTCGTGGGGCTGATCGCAACAGCCCCGTAGCGCTGCCCGAACGCGGAGGAGGGGCTGCTCGCCGTGCGAGCAGCAGCGGCACCAGCCCGCTGCCCACGCGATCGAGCACGCGCTCGATCGCATCCCCGGCGTCCAGCCGGGGTCCTTTTTGCGTCGCCGGCGGTCGAAACCCTAGGGCTCGACCGCCACCCTCGGCGTCCAGCCGAGGGTTCGTCCTCTCGATCCCGGCGAGGATCTCTCGACCTCCCGCGGTCCGGTGATCCTCGATCACCACCGCGAGGTCGATCCTCGTCCCCGGGTTCGTACGTCCCTTGGATCTTGTTCATGATATTTTCACGATAATTAAAACGATAAAATCATAAAGAGGTTTTTACGATTTACCTCGTTCTCGTTGTTCGGAGAAACGTAGAACTCAATTTGATGACCTTTGAGATCTTCCCACGTATTCCTTGCACTAGCCCGGACGTCGTGTGGGCGACGATCTACCGAACTCCATGGATCCTCCTCTCTACTTTCTCTCTCTAGAATTGTGATCTTCAAGTTATGAGAATAGAGAAGACCATGTAGTGCTTTTATAGGCTACGTAGGGGATCTTAAGGAGGTGGAATATTGGGCTTCCAATATTGAAGATTAAATTGAGCCCAATGCTCAAGTCCATTAATCCTTATCAATATTAATTAATTCTATTTTCCACTATATAAAATTAATTGCACTCCCAATATTAAACCATATTATATCAAATAATATTTCTCCGGTAGTATTATTTATTCCGTGTATTTAAGATATAAATATCCATGAATAAAATTAATTTATTGCTAATTAATTTATTCATCTCTTATATCCGAGACTAGTACCATTCAACCTTAATTATTATGCGGAACGAATCCACCTGCAGGGTTTACATAATAATTCCTTATGAACTCATCTCGGGGATATTATCAACCCTTCCGGGATACACTTTCCCGTCAAGTATTCACGGCATGTCATATATAAAATATAGTGACCCAACTTAACCGGTAATTAACCCAATAATTAAATCGGTTAATTCCTTTGGTAAATCAAAGTCACTTATATTAAATATACACACCCGCAATAGTTTCAGGGATTAAGAATAAAATACACTGAGACTCGAATCGATTATCGCCGGCAATCCTAATCGATGAATCTCAACGATCCGCTCAATACACCAAGTGTACAAGTGTGATAAAATAATTAAGACAAATTATTTTCTCTCTCACACAACGACTATACCGATGGATTGGTCCGTGTCCATCTAGGTCGTGAGCAACTGTTCGATTAAATACGAGCAACCTATAGTATGATCTTCTGTGTGACGTCGCACACCATACTAACTACAACGTATATAATCCAGGACTATAATTTGCATATATTTAATTATAAATAATTAAACGCAAATAATTGTTTATTTAATTAAATAGATTAATGACAATGGATCGTGAGTTTACGTTACTTAAATCTAGACATTAAGTACACAACTCCAACAGCTTTCTCGTCCCATCTCGTGGTCCAAAGAGAACCACTGGATTTCTTTGCTTTCTTGTCCTTTCTCCCGATTCATGCCTTTAGGTTCGAAACCTTTGGCATTGGCTACAAGAGCTTGCGATTTCCGTCTCAACTCGTCTAAAAGGTCAATCATCTCAAAAACGTTTTTAAGCGTTTCCTCGAAGTGACTGGCCTTTATGAGTATCCTCATCGCTTCTTGTCTAGCCGCCTATGTTAATAGGCTCGGAAGGACAAAGCTCATTGAGTACAACCTTGTACTCTTCAACAGTTTGGGTAATGTCTAGATCTCTATTCCAATCATTACATTTAGGGACCAGTGAGTTTAAAATTCCTTACGTATCACAGAAAGTGGGTTCAAAGCCATTTCCTAATCTATGAGCACATATAACAACAAACAATCGATTTAATCTCTGATATTATCTCCCTCAAATAATATCATTAAATCACTAATCGCATCTAAAATCCCATCAGATATGGCAAGCCACGATAGTGTGGACGTTTACCTATCCAAATGATTTAGCAATTAGATTTGCTTCGGTCGTACATCATCATTAGCGTTACTTCGATGGGAAGAATACTAAGAAGCGTACCTAAGTCTAAACCATTACTCAGTATCTAAGAAGATTGTTTGGGACACGCATATTCACCGCAAGCCACGATAGTGTGGACGTTTACGTTAACATACGCTCCTTTACTCCCTTCTATAACTGTCTACATCAATCGTTCCAAAATCCCATTCAATGTAGCAAGCCACGATAGTGTGGACGTTTACTACACCAAAAGACTTTTACAATTGACATCCAACTACTTAAATCATTTAATCTTGTAAATCAGGACGCGGAGAATCATAAGTGAAACTCGAAGTTTCTAACCAGTGATTCACCATGCGAACGACCCTATCTCTCATAAATGAGGGAGCCGAGCAGACAATCGATCTAGTCATCAAATGACACGAAAGTCTCTAATTTGTGTCCTCGACATGACCAAGTGGCTTTGGCTCCATTCCACTCCCCGGGGTGAGAATGAGTCGACTTGAAATCAGTTTTGGAAAGACAAATTAGGCATTGTTTGATAAACTTAATCAATGTTTCTCGTAAAAGGAATTACAAGAATTCTCCTCCAATGACTTGTCTATACGAACTTCAAAAGTCCATAAAAGTCACCAAGAGAACAGCAATGGAGACCATGGATATGTTTCCATACCCTCTCCCACTTAGATTTTTATAACAAAGGGATACGCTATCTAATGCATAATTAAATACACATAAGCATGCATACATGAAATAAAGCACATAGATTATTATCACATAATCAAAATAATACTAGAATATTATTTTCCGACTATTATTGCTTTATCGCATCCCCGTATGCGTCTTCTAGTCTTTAGTCTTCGTTCTTGAATGCTCCATGTGATGGGAATATTAATTCCAATATTTAAATCTATTTATTTTCAATTAATCCAAAAGTTACTTAATTCGAAAATTAAGTCAATCGAATATATCAAAAATAAAATTAAATATTATTAATATTTTTATTATTTTTATTTTCCCTTTCTACTTCATTAAATCTCTAGAATAATCTATCCAAGACCTACTTGGAATATTCTAGAAGACTTCTATAATGAAATAAGGAAATAAAATAATTTATTTTATTTCTCTTTCTACTTCATTAAATCTCTAGAATAATCTATCCAAGACCCACTTGGAATATTCTAGATGATTTCCATAATGAAATAAGGAAATAAAATAATTTAGGACTCCTAGTCCTTCCAAATTAATTCCTTTCCTAACCCATTAAAAATTCCATAAAGGAATAATTAAATAAGGAAAAATTAATTTAGGACTCCCAAACTTTCCAAATTAATTATTTTCCTAATCCATTAAAAATTCCATAAAGGAATAATTAAATAGGAAAAATAAATTAATTATAAATTTATTCCTTTTTCCTAATTTATGAAAATTCCCAAGAATAGGAATAATCAATAAGGAAAAATCAATTTATTCTAAATTTATTCTTTTCCTATTCCATGAGAATTCCCAAAAAAATAGGAATAATCAAAATAGGAAAACCGAATAATTTAGGAAAGTAAATCTTGGTTAGGAGTAGCACGGAGTGGGGATCTCCGCACCACCCCCAACCATCGACCACCCCCGGAGGAGCACGCCGCCGCCGCCCAGCCGGCCAGCCGCCGTCGCCGGCGACCTAAGGCCGAGAAGCCCGCGGGCAGCCCCCTTGGTGGTCGATCGATTCATCCCTTGGGTCGATCATGGGGTTGATCGATCCCCGGAATCCTCCCTCTCTTCGTCTCCTCCGTCACACTTTTCCGGTCGTCGTTTCGTCCTCGATCCAACGTAAAATAAATTACAAATTTATTACATCACCGAGAGTTTAATAAACAAGAACATTATTATGACATTAATTAACAATAATTAAATCTAGCCATAATAATCGGAAACCCTGCAAGGTAGAACAATTTATCGAAAAATACCATGAACTAAAACCAACGCTCTGATACCAATTGTTGGAAATCGATATCCCGGAATTAATAAATTTAAATTAATAAATTATCTAATTAATTCCGACCGAAATCCTTTGAATATCCGGATTGTCAAAAATTGCGGAACCGACAATCCAATCGAAATCCTTTCGCCGGAAACCACCGCGAACCATTATACGAGCCGGAGCCCGGCCGAACACACATCCGCGGGGAAGCCCCCGCTTGCGTGCCCTAGCCGAGCCCCCGTACGGCGCTCGCGATCACGCACGGTGATCGCCGGGGATGCGCCTCGCATCCCCCGGGGCTGCTCGTAGCAGCCCCCGGCGGTGAGTCCGGCGACTCACCGCCACAGTCGGTCGAGGGAGGGGGCGCCTGCCGCGGCACCAGCCCGCGGCTGCCCCCAGCGATCAACCCTAGGTCGATCGCTCGCCCCGGTGTTCAGCCGGGGCTCCCTTCCTTGCGTGCTGCCGGCGATCGAGCCTTAGGGCTTCGATCGCCAACCCTCGGCGTCCAGCCGAGGGTCCGTTGCCATGCACGATCCCCGCCGGGGATCTCTCGGCCTCCGCGGTCAGGTGATATTCGATCACCACCGCGAGGTCGATCCTCGTCCACGGGGTTCGTCCCTCGGATCTTGGTTCATGAAATTTTCACGATAATTAAACGATAAAATCATAAAGAGGGTTTTACGATTTACCTCGTTCTCGTTGTTCTGAAAAACGAAGAACTCAATTTGAAGACCTTGAGATCTTCCCGCGTATTCCTTGCACTAGCTCGGACGTCGTGTGGGCGACGATCTACTGAACTCCATGGATCCTCCTCTCTACTTTCTCTCTCTAGAATTGCGATCTTCAAGTTATGAGATTAGAGAAGACCATGTAGTGCTTTTATAGGCTACGTAGGGGATCTTAAGGAGGTGGAATATTGGGCTTCCAATATTGAAGATTAAATTGAGGCCAATGCTCAAGTCCATTAATCCTTATCAATATTAATTAATTCTATTTTCCACTATATAAAATTAATTGCACTCCCAATATTAAACCATATTATATCAAATAATATTTCTCCGGTAGTATTATTTATTCCGTGTATTTAAGATATAAATATCCATAAATAAAATTAATTTATTGCTAATTAATTTATTCATCTCTTTTATCCGAGACTAGTACCATTCAACCTTAAATATTATGCGGAACGAATCCACCTGCAGGGTTTACATAATAATTCCTTATGAACTCATCTCGGGGATATTATCAACCCTTACGGGATACACTTTCCCGTCAAGTATTCACGGCATGCCATATATAAAATATAGTGACCCAACTTAACCGGTAATTAACCCAATAATTAAATCGGTTAATTCCTTTGGTAAATCAAAGTCACTTATATTGAATATACACACCCGCAATAGTTTCGGGGATTAAGAATAAAATACACTGAGACTCGAATCGATTATCGCCGGCAATCCTAATCGATTAATCTCAACGATCCGCTCAATACACCAAGTGTACAAGTGTGATAAAATAATCAAGACAGATTATTTTCTCTCTCACACAACGACTATACCGATGGATTGGTCCGTGTCCATCTAGGTCGTGAGCAACTGTTCGATTAAATACGAGTAACCGATAGTATGATCTTCTGTGTGCCCATGCAACACCATACTAACTACAACTCCAACAGTTCTCAGATCCAAAAATCAAAGAAGGACCAGTGTAAGTCGATATCAGGCTATGTGTTCACTTTTAGAAAGAGGTGGAACCATGAAATGAAAGAGTGATAAGCAGGACGCTTCTCAGACTCTCTCATAACCGAATAGCAGCCTCAGAGGCAGCGGAATTTTTGGTTAGGTTCCGGGATGACCTCTGGACTTGGATATGACTCTTGGTTTACCGACCTACCGATGTGAGAAGTGAAAGTTGGACTCCAATAAACATGTGTAAGCCCATAGTTAATCTATCCGACCACACATATTTAAAAGAATCGTAGCTAACACCTCTCCATCTTATGTCAATAAATTACAGCTTAACTCACAAGCAGTACTCCCCGCTAACACGGCATTGATGGAGTTATATTCTAAATGTCTAGTTTAGTGACAATATGGAACTCCTTATCTGTGTTTTTCATTATCTATTAATCAAACGGTCGGCATTTTTTGTCTACTTTGTACTTGAATGCAATAGTCCTAGATATATACGTTGTAGACAGTATGGCGTGAGGAGACACGCGGAAGATCATACGGTCGGTTACTCGTATATTATCGAACAGAAGCTCACGACTTAGATGGACAGGGACAATCCATCGGTACGTCGTAGTGTGACTGGGTAATAGTTGGTCTTGACTATTATGTTACACTTGTACACTTGGTGTATTGAGCAGGACCACGGGAGGGCGTTCGATTTATACTAATCGACGTAATCGAACTAGACCTCAGAATTACGGATATACGAATTCTTAATCCCTATATAATTGTAGGTGCGTATGTCCAATTCTCGGTTCTTTAACTTGCCAATGAGTGAGACTATTTGATTAGTCGAGATACTCGGTAAATTGGGAATCGGAATTGTACACACGGCATGCTATAGATTATAGACAGGAAACCGTGTCCCGTTTATCGGGTTGATAACGTCCCCGAGATGAGCTCATAAAGTTTATCATGTAAACCCTGCAGGTGGATTTGTTCCACATGATAATAAGGATGAGTGGTACTAGTCTCGGATAATAAGAAACGAATTAATTTAATTATTAGTAATTAAATAAATTCGTGGACGTTCGATATCTTAAACACGGGGAAAGTCGTGTTTGTAATTTCGGCGGATTTATTATTGTTGAAATAATATTAAAATTAATTTCGGGAATTCAATTATTATTTTATAGTGGAGTTAATAATAATTAAAATTGAAATCGATTAATTAAGGAATTGCGTTTACGTATTCCAAGTTAATTAATATTTCAATTTGGCCCTTAATTAATTTATCCTAAGGTCCCTAACGTAACTCTATATAATCCCCTCCCGTACTCTCCTAAACCCTATCATTCGCCGCTATTTCATTTTACTCAGAAAAACAATTGCGTTAACGCAATTATAATTTTTCTCTGTAAAATTAAATTAGTTTGCGCTAATATTTTTCTCTCGGAGAGAAAAAGATATATTAACGCTGTTGATAGAGAAAGTACAGAAGGGAGAACTCCAGCGGATCGTTGCCCACACAACGGCTGGAGAAGGGATCTGAGGCATACGTTAGAAGCATCTAAGGTCTCAACAATCGACCGAGAGGTATGAGATCGGAACTTTTATTCCGCAATTTTATTCGATCTCTGTTTTTGCGTTAATCATACAACGAACCAAAGATCGGGTTCCGTGGCTTGGATGTGATGTTCTCGGACTGCTGGGAGGTTTCTGACCTCCGGCGTGGCAGTCGGATCGAGAAAATCTCATCGGAACAGCCGGAACGGGCGGATCGCGCTGCTGTTCGCAGCAGCCAGGCGACCGCCAGAGGAGCAAGCGCCCGCTCGCGACAGGTCGCGGGCGCTCGCCTGGGCAGCAAGCGCTCGCTTGCCTTGCTGCGCGAGCGCTCGCCTGGTGGGCAGGCGGTCGCCTGCTCCGGGCAGATCGCGAGCCGCGGCTTCGGCTGCGGCGGATGCGCGATCTCTTGGGCGGGTGGCCTTGGCTGTCCGGGGGTGACTTCCAGAAGTCGATTGGGGACGTCCGGATGTTCGAGTGTTCGAATGGATGTGTCCCGGGTAGTCGATTTCCAACAATTGGTATCAGAGCCAGGTTATCGGTTCGTTGTATTTTTGCGCGTGTTACCTTGCAGGTTGAACCCGATTATTATGGCCAATTTATTTTTGATATTTTGTGCTGTATGTATGTGGTTTTGATTAAACTCTCGGGCTTGTCGAGATCGGTTTTATTTTTTTGGAAAGTTGCTTGTTTGTAATAGATAAAAACGACGGGTTGAGTCGTTAGGTTTATTTATCTTTTCGTTGGATCCGGGACTTGTATAGGGTCGATCAAAATGTATAGGATCGATACCGGACTTAGTAGAATATTTTTTTGTAATTAATTTCTGCTATTGGATCGAGACGAGATCGAAGCCCGGAGGAACGAGAATCGAAGTCGAGACGAGCAACGAGTTCGAGTTCCAAGAGATGTGCATTCAAGATTTTAAGGCCATAATAATCGGGCCACGTTAATTGCTTTCTTATGTGATTTACGTGTTTTATTATGCTTATTATTTTATGCATGTATATCCCTAAATCGTAAAATACTAAGTGGGAGAGGGATTGGAAACAATCCCGCGGTCTCCATTCTCTGTTTCGAGAGTGATGTGTATTGACTTACGAGTTGGCTTTAGTGTCATCCTCCCTATCGGATAAAGTCGATACACGGAAATCACTTTGATCGAAATTCGAATGAAATTCCAATTTTAAAATTGAACAATTAAGTTTTTCAAAGCAATGCCTAATCTGTCTTTCAAAGACTAATTTCAACTCGACTCATTCTCACCCCGGGGAGTGGAATGGAGCCAAAGCGCTTGGTTATGTCGATGACACAGATTAGAGACATTCGAGTCATTTGATGACTAGATCGACTGTCTGGTTGGCTCCCTCACTTTGTGAGAGATAGGGCTCAATTGCATGATTGATCGCTGGTTAGAAACTTCGAGTTTCACTTACGAGATATCAAGCTTTGATTAACGAAATTGTGAAATTTATTAAATGGAATTCAATTAACAAAGTTGTTTGTTTAGTAAACGTCCACACTATCGTGGCTTACTAGACGGAAACGGAACTTTGGGTTAATTGAGGCTCGACAGTTATAGGAAATCGTAAAGGGACCGCATGTCAACCTAAACGTCCACACTAACGTGGCTTGCGGTGGGTGTGTAGTTTCCGAGCGGTTAACTTAGTACTGAGAAATGGTATACACTTAGGTACGCTTTACAGTATCCTCCCCATCGGAGTCACTGCTGTAATGATGTACGACCGAAGTAAAAGTCCAGTTATAAAATCATTTGGACTAGTATACGTCCACATGAACGTGGCATGCTAGTCTAATGGGATTTTAGGATTGATTGGTAGATTTAATGATATTAATTAAGGGAGTTAATATCGAATTAAATTTGACAGTTTGATTTGTCTCTTTTATAGATATGGCACTCAACCCGCTATCCATGATACTAAAAGAGAACAAACTCACTGGTCCGAACTATATTGACTGGAAACGAAACTTGGACATTGTCCTGACTGCTGAGGAGTACAAATATGTACTCCATGAGGATTGTCCTGACGAACCTATTGACACCTCCACTCCTGAGGAAAAGGAAGCTCATCGGAAGTGGGTCAAGGCTAATCAGATGGCGCGGTGCTACATTTTGGCTTCTATGTCAAATGTGCTGCAACATCAGCATGAAGCCATGACCACTGCCTATGATATGATGCTTAACCTCAAGGAGATGTTTGGTAGTCAGGATAGGGCAGCCAGGCAAGATGCCATGAGGAAACTCATGACGGCCACTATGTCCGAAGGAACGCCCGTGAGGGATCACGTTCTTAGGATGATAGGCTATCTGAATGAGATAGAGATTATGGGAGGATCTATCGATGGGGAAACCCAGATCGATATAGTGCTCCAGTCTCTGCCTAAGAGTTTTGAGCAGTTCCGCCTGAACTATAACATGAACAAGAGGTTATATACGTTGGCGGAACTCCTGACTGACCTCCAGGCGGCAGAGGGAATCTTTAAGAAACCTCAGGCACTTGTGGCTGTGAAACTTCCTGGCCCTCCGGGAGCTAAGAGGAAGAAGAAGCAAGGACGGAAACCCAGTGGACCCAGAATTGGTGGACCACAGAATGGAGTGAACAAGCCCAAGGGCAAGTGTTTCCGTTGCAAGCAGTCTGGACATTGGAAGTCTAATTGTCCTCTCAGACAAGGAGGTATGAAATTTTCCTTAGTCACTGAAACATGTTTAGCGGAGTTATCCACCGGTACCTGGTGTGTGGATACGGGAGCCACTGATCATGTCTGCAATTCTTTGCAGGGGTTCCAGGAAACCCGGCGGCTTAGAGAGGGAGAGATCACCATCTACATGGGCAATGCTACGAAAGTGACGGCAGTTGCAGTGGGAGATGTTCATTTATCTTTTAATAATAAAGTTTTAGTATTGAATGATTGTCTTTATGTACCGAACTTTAGAAAGAACCTTGTTTCGGTTTCTAAGTTGGTTTTGAATAAATATTCTGTTTCTTTTGATAGTTCTGTTATTATCAAAAAGAATGGTGAGTATATCTGTTCTGGTACATTGATAGGCAACTTATATATACTGAATCCTGATTATTCCACGATGCAACGAGTAGAGTCTTTTAACACATCTAGTACCAATAAGAGAAAGGAGCCTTCTAGAATGAATCAAAAGTACTTGTGGCATCTTAGGCTAGGTCATATTAACTTGGGTAGGATTCAAAGGTTGATAACTGATGGAATACTCAGTAGTATGAAAGATGAGGACTTTCCAACCTGCGAATCATGCCTGGAAGGAAAAATGAACAAGCGACCCTTTAGTGATAAAGGGTATAGATCCAAGGAAGTACTAGAGTTGATTCACTCTGATTTGTGCGGGCCTTTATCTGTCCAAGCGAGAGGAGGTTATGAATATATTTCGTAACCTTCACTGATGATTACTCAAGGTATGGTTTCATATACCTGATGCGCCGCAAGAGCGAGTGCTTTGACAAGTTCAAGGAGTACAAAGCTCTTGTGGAGAACCTTCATGGTAAAACCATAAAGACTCTACGATCTGATCGTGGAGGAGAGTACCTCTCGGGAGAGTTTAAGGCGTACTTATTAGAGAATGAGATTGATTCCCAGATGACTGCACCATACACGCCCCAGCAGAATGGTGTAGCAGAAAGAAGGAATAGGACTCTTATGGAAATGGTAAGATCTATGATGAGTTATTCAGAACTACCAGTTTCGTTCTGGGGATATGCCTTGGAAACAGCGGCGTATATCCTGAACTTAGTTCCTTCTAAATCAGTCCCTAAGACGCCCTCGGAATTGTGGACCGGGCGTAAGCCAAATTTGAAACACATTCGGATCTGGGGTTGTCCAGCACATGTGCTGAAGCATGGGGCTGATAAGTTGGAATCTCGTTCAGATATTCGGTTGTTTATAGGATATCCTAGAGGAACGAAAGGTGGTCTATTTTATAGTCCTAAGGACCAGAAGATCGTTGTTAGCACCAACGCTCGGTTCTTGGAAGAGGATTATATAATGGACCACAAGCCCAAGAGTGAGATAATACTAAACGAACTGAGAGGGGACGATCAAGGCTTAGATCCAACCGAACCGGGTGATACGCCACCACAGTCTGCACCTGTAGTTACTGAGGTTACACCAGAGCCTCGTCGTAGTGGGAGGGTTGTTCGACAACCCGATAGGTTCATGTTTATAGGTGAGTCTTCGGACTTGTTACCTGGAGAACATGAAGCCGATCCCTGGACCTATGGCGAGGCGCTTAAAGATCAAGATGCTCAGTCTTGGCAAAAAGCGATGAAATCTGAGATTGAATCAATGGATTCAAATCAGGTCTGGAATCTTGTAGCACCGCCCAAAGGTGTAAAAGCCATTGGTTGCAAGTGGGTGTACAAGAGAAAAAGAGGGTCTGACGGGAAGGTTGAAACCTTCAAGGCTAGGCTTGTTGCGAAAGGGTATACTCAGAAAGAAGGGATCGATTATGAGGAAACCTTTTCGCCGGTAGCTATGCTAAAGTCGATCCGGATTCTTTTGTCTATAGCATCTTATATGGATTATGAGGTGTGTCAAATGGACGTCAAGACAGCATTCTTGAATGGGAATCTTGACGAGACCATTTACATGAGACAGCCAGAAGGTTTCATCAAGAAAGGCCAAGAGCATCTAGTGTGTAAGCTAAACCGATCCATTTATGGATTGAAGCAAGCTTCTAGATCTTGGAACATGCGGTTTGATGAGGTTATCCAGTCTTATGGATTCATTCAAAGCATGGACGAGTCGTGTGTATACCGGAGAAGTGACGGAAACAGTGTGGCGTTTCTCGTGCTTTATGTAGACGACATCCTTCTAATTGGCAACAATGTGAAGATGTTGTCAGACATAAAGGGATGGTTGTCCAAGCAATTCGATATGAAAGACTTAGGACAAGTTGGACATGTTCTTGGGATCAAGGTTATAAGGGATCGCCGGAAAAGAACATTAAGCTTGTCCCAGGCTTCATATATTGATACGATTCTGGCTCGTTTCAACATGCAGAATTCCAAGAGAGGTGCTCAACCTTTCTGCCATGGAATTCATCTATCTAAAGACATGTGTCCCAAAACACAAAAGGAGATAGATTACATGAAGAAGGTTCCTTATGCTTCGGCAGTAGGAAGTCTAATGTATGCCATGTTTTGCACGAGACCTGATATCTGCTATGCCGTGGGCATGGTAGCTAGATATCAGAGTAACCCTGGACAGGGTCACTGGACTGCTGTAAAGAACATACTTAAGTACCTGCGAAGGACTAGGAATTATGTTCTGAGTTACAAAGCGTCCGAGTTGATTCCTATTGGTTACACAGACTCGGATTTCCAATCTGATAAGGATCAGCGAAAGTCTACATCAGGCTATGTGTTCACATTGGGAGGTGGAGCAGTCTCATGGAAGAGTGTTAAGCAGAAATGCATTTCGGACTCTACCATGGAAGCCGAATATGTAGCAGCCTCTGAGGCAGCTAAAGAATCGGTGTGGCTCCGGAACTTCCTTATGGACTTGGATGTGGTTCCTAAAATGCCTAGAGCTATCACAATTTATTGTGACAATAGCGGTGCAGTGGCAAATGCAAAGGAACCACGAGCCCACAATGCGAGTAAACACATAGATCGCAAGTACCACCTGATTAGAGACATCGTCAGGAGAGGCGATGCGGTTGTCACCAAGATTGCATCAGCGGATAACCTGGCTGACCCCTTTACGAAGGCACTTCCAGCGGAAGCGTTCAAGAGACACGTGAAGGGGATGGGTATCGGATGTATGGTAGAGGGCAACTAGAGATTTAGTATAAGTGGGAGATTGATGGAGTTATATTCTAAATGTCTAGTTTAGTGACAATATGGAACTCCTTATCTGTGTTTTTCATTATCTATTAATCAAACGGTCGGCATTTTTTGTCTACTTTGTACTTGAATGCAATAGTCCTAGATATATACGTTGTAGACAGTATGGCGTGAGGAGACACGCGGAAGATCATACGGTCGGTTACTCATATATTATCGAACAGAAGCTCACGACTTAGATGGACAGGGACAATCCATCGGTACGTCGTAGTGTGACTGGGTAATAGTTGGTCTTGACTATTATGTTACACTTGTACACTTGGTGTATTGAGCAGGACCACGGGAGGGCGTTCGATTTATACTAATCGACGTAATCGAACTAGACCTCAGAATTACGGATATACGAATTCTTAATCCCTATATAATTGTAGGTGCGTATGTCCAATTCTCGGTTCTTTAACTTGCCAATGAGTGAGACTATTTGATTAGTCGAGATACTCGGTAAATTGGGAATCGGAATTGTACACACGGCATGCTATAGATTATAGACAGGAAACCGTGTCCCGTTTATCGGGTTGATAACGTCCCCGAGATGAGCTCATAAAGTTTATCATGTAAACCCTGCAGGTGGATTTGTTCCACATGATAATAAGGATGAGTGGTACTAGTCTCGGATAATAAGAAACGAATTAATTTAATTATTAGTAATTAAATAAATTCGTGGACGTTCGATATCTTAAACACGGGGAAAGTCGTGTTTGTAATTTCGGCGGATTTATTATTGTTGAAATAATATTAAAATTAATTTCGGGAATTCAATTATTATTTTATAGTGGAGTTAATAATAATTAAAATTGAAATCGATTAATTAAGGAATTGCGTTTACGTATTCCAAGTTAATTAATATTTCAATTTGGCCCTTAATTAATTTATCCTAAGGTCCCTAACGTAACTCTATATAATCCCCTCCCGTACTCTCCTAAACCCTATCATTCGCCGCTATTTCATTTTACTCAGAAAAACAATTGCGTTAACGCAATTATAATTTTTCTCTGTAAAATTAAATTAGTTTGCGCTAATATTTTTCTCTCAGAGAGAAAAAGATATATTAACGCTGTTGATAGAGAAAGTACAGAAGGGAGAACTCCAGCGGATCGTTGCCCACACAACGGCTGGAGAAGGGATCTGAGGCATACGTTAGAAGCATCTAAGGTCTCAACAATCGACCGAGAGGTATGAGATCGGAACTTTTATTCCGCAATTTTATTCGATCTCTGTTTTTGCGTTAATCATACAACGAACCAAAGATCGGGTTCCGTGGCTTGGATGTGATGTTCTCGGACTGCTGGGAGGTTTCTGACCTCCGGCGTGGCAGTCGGATCGAGAAAATCTCATCGGAACAGCCGGAACGGGCGGATCGCGCTGCTGTTCGCAGCAGCCAGGCGACCGCCAGAGGAGCAAGCGCCCGCTCGCGACAGGTCGCGGGCGCTCGCCTGGGCAGCAAGCGCTCGCTTGCCTTGCTGCGCGAGCGCTCGCCTGGTGGGCAGGCGGTTGCCTGCTCCGGGCAGATCGCGAGCCGCGGCTTCGGCTGCGGCGGATGCGCGATCTCTTGGGCGGGTGGCCTTGGCTGTCCGGGGGTGACTTCCAGAAGTCGATTGGGGACGTCCGGATGTTCGAGTGTTCGAATGGATGTGTCCCGGGTAGTCGATTTCCAACAGGCATACCATACTACTTGTAAGTGGCTTTCACATAATTTATTGTCGGTAGAAGGAAAGGAGAAAGAACGACACATCGGTTCTCCTTTAAGGCTTGATATACAATCTCGGGAGAGAATGGAGGAGTATAGGTTTGTTATCTCATCAGAATAATCGTTATACATTCTCAGGAGAGAATGAAGTGAGTGATCGATTGTTGATTCTTAACAACTATGTCCTCTATAGGTCATCCTAACGAGCACATACTATCATAACATATATCACAATATATATATCATATAATTCACATAGCATTTAATCACAATTAAAACGAGGTATGCAAATTAAATGGTGCTCTATTAATTAACTTGATTTAACAATTAAATCAATTAATTAATCTATCACCTTGTTGATCGAATATTTAAATCTATTATGTAATTGGTCAATAAATAATTTCACTAAATTAAATATTGATACTTCCTTTCTATTTCAATTTATTAATATCTTAATAATCAAAACGTGATGTCTCGTAAGTGAAACTCGAAGTTTCTAACCAGCGATTCATCATGCGAGCGACCGTATCTCCCATAAATGGGGGAGACGAGCAGACCATCGAATCATGCCATCAAATGGCTCGATGTCTCTAATTTGTTTTAACAAAAACAAGTCTAGATGAATCACTCCCCGAGGTGCATTCATGTTCGACATTGAATTGTTACTTGATAACAAATTAGGCATTGTTTCAATATATTAGATAAAAATAAATATCTTAATAGAAACAACTAAGTCCCAATTAAACAACATTAAATCAATCAATTCAACAAACAGCATGCTTAAGGCGATTATATTCATAGACAATTAATCAATTTCAGAACCTTCGCTCGAATACCACTGTTGGGGATCGTGCATGTATACGCAGCGGAAAACAAAAATTTTATGAAAAACCGTTTTTCATTAATGTAAACATTTTACATTATTTTATTTTATTTTATTGAAAATCTCATTTTCAATATTACATGCATTAATTGATTTAATTCAAATCTAATAAAATCAATAATTCACCATTTAATTTAATTATCAAATAATTAAATATTTAATTCATGCATCCCATACTACATAAATTAAATCTAGCGCAATTAAATTTATCATATAAATTAATTGTTTCTAGCGCAATTATATTATCATATAAAATAATTACTTCTAGCGCAATTATATTAATCATATTAATATATTACGCGCAATTATATTAATCATATTAATATATTACTTCTAGCGCAATTATATTAATCATATTAATATATTACAATTAATTATGTAAACATACAGACAAATTGACAATTAACATAATCTTATTATTTAATTCAAATCAACTTGAGTTTATGTAAACATCCGTAGACAATTAACATAATCATATTATTTAATTCTAATCAACTTGAATTGTGCAATTAATTTAATCAAATTAATTAATTACACATATATAATTAATTACGTAAACATGTGCACATAATCAGTTTGCGTCAAATTGACAATTAAGATAATCATATTATTTAATTCGAATCAATTTGAATTTAGTTGACATTTAAATTAATCACAATTAATTTTTCTATATCAATTAAAAATCCCACAGCGCAAACATTAACAGTACATAGCGCAAACGCAAACAATTAAATCTAAATTTAATCGTAAGTACCTCAGGGATTCATCGGACGAAACGAGGTTCGTCGGAAGTCGTGCGGATGCGACGCGGGGACGGCACGGGTCGTGTGCGGGGAGATCCGGGCGAGTGGCGGTGCTCTCGGCTGGACTCGTGTGTCACGGCTGGAGCGCACGGGCGCGACTCGGGCTGTGCTCGGGCGTTCCTTCGGCGTCTCTCGTCTAATCAGGTTTCACCTCGTATAGGTAATCCAACTTACGTATTGCACTAGAAACACGTAAGGGAGAATACGACGGGAAAAACGGGCCGGAAAAACGGTGCCGGAATCGGATTCCGGCGAGAGGAGGCGGCTGCCGGCGGCGGCACTAGGCGGCGGCGGGCGGCGGCTCCGGTTGTCGGCGGTCCTCCGAGGGAGGAGCCGAGGGGGCGGACGAGAGGGAGAGAGGAGAGAAAGTGAGGCTAGGGTTTTGAGCTCTTCACTTTGGTGTGTTTATTCTCATGCCTATGGAGCTCCTTTTATAGGTGAAGAAAGGAGCTTGTTGGGCTCAAACCCTAATGGATCGGATCCATTAACCCTAGCCGGCCCAATACATTAGCCGTCATTACGTTTCTCCAAAATTGACAATCAATTTCATCTCCGAAAAATATAACGATTATATTTTCTTTCTCGTTTTAATTTTCTCATCAATATGAGATAAAAATAAAATTTTCCAATTTCACAAAATCGGAAAGCCCATTTCAGGGGTACTGCTAAATCGGGAAATTTCCCAAAATAGAAAGTGTACACCATCGTGTCCGTTTTCTTTAGCTCATTATTATTTCCAACTCATAATCACAATTATGAATCTCGGATTCAATCATATTGACCTCCGACTATATGTACTTAATTAACAGTTAATTAATACATTATCGTATTCAAGGATCGGTTTACACGAGAATGTGACCCTCAATGGTTCAGGTGTATAACTAGCCGTGGGCTCACAACATATTGTGATTCGAACAACATATTGTTCTTATTTCAACTACTCCTAAGAGTTTTAGATTAATAATCATATTATTTAATCTCCGAACAAGTCGGTGCCCAACGAATCAGTGACGAGCGTCTAGCAGCCACGCTTCACTAATTCCCTAGATACAAATGAAGTGCCTGCAAGAACCTTGTAATATAGTTAGCGTACAGTACGATCCCTCCGATACATATGTCCCGATCAAACTAGAGATATTGGTTAATCGAGATCTCTTGTTGAGTTTGATAACTGTGCGTACGTTCTAGGTTTCGTAAAATCCAGTCGTGATTGATTCAGAGAAACACATTTCTCTAATCACCTCACTATTCAACTCTGGCCAGAGATTCCGGGACTACGAACCATCAGAACACACAGGACATCCATGATCTATATCAAGCGATCAGATCCCCTACTACCATGCACAGACTTCACATCAGATTTCGAACTGCACGAACATTGTCTCCTTTTTCGACTTACTCCCTTTCCAGGGAATCAGAGACACGTCACGATACAGCTAGTCCTTTGATGAAGTCACGGTGATGTCTGGGTCTTAAGGATTAATTGTGTACAACTATATTATGGAATTCTCTACTCGATCAGTGATAACCACTTAGAGATTCCAGGGAGAGGGGGTTCAGTGAACTCATCAACAGTGAGCACCCACTCAAGTATGTCGATGTCCCAACACCGAGGCTCGAGATTAGCCCACATACACTAAGTGCTAGTCTCAAGGGGGAAAGGCCGGGTATCCTTGTTATTGGCGTAACCCATCGACTAGGAACTGAGTTTGACCAGTTACGTTGCGTTAACAGAATTATCTCTCGGTTTCCACAAAACCGAATTCATACAACATGTGTAACTGTACAGGACTATATCTATGATTCAACATTGGGAGCAGATATAGTATATGCCATTAATATAGGTTTCATTAATTAACGAAATAAACCGTTATATAACGGAATACGGTTAACCGCTCGGCCAACCGTTGGCTCGCCGGTCACCTATTCCAACACTATGGCGGTGATCTAGATAAAAGAAGATCTCTTACCGGGTATGTTTTTACCATTGGTGGGTGTGCTATAAGTTGGAAAGCTATTTTGCAAAGTACGGTGGCCTTATCAACTACCGAGGCGGAGTATATGGCGGTCACCGAGGCTTGCAAGGAGGCGTTATGGTTGAGAGGTTGGTTTAGAGAGCTCTTGAAGAGTTCTAAGACGACGTCCATCTTTTGTGATAGTGAAAGTGCAATTTGCCTCACAAAATATCAAGTGTTCCATGAGAGAACAAAGCACATAGACATTCGTTATCACTTTGTCCGTGAGGTGATCGCTCGAGGCGATATTAAGGTGAGTAAGATTAGTACTCACGACAATCCGGCGGACATGTTGACGAAGAGTTTACCCGCAACCAAGTTTGAGCTTTGCTCTAGCTTGGTTGGACTTCGATCGAGAGATTAAGCCCTTAGGGGCTTTTGGAGGAAGGCGGACGGCGAAGGAAGTTCGCGGTGTAGTGCCAAGGTGGGGATTTGTTGAGTTTGCCACGAAACCGAGAAAGGAAGGAAACGGCGCCCGCCGTTTTGGAATCGGCGATCGCCGAAGGAAAACGGCGCCCGCCGAAAGAAGACCAGCGACCGCCATAAACGTCAAGTTGACGAGATTCGGGACTGCCAAGGATCGGGGGTTTCGGCGACCGCCGAATCTGTCCTGCGACCGCCAGTTGAAAACGGAGGTCGCCGTTTGGCCCAGGCGTGAAAAATATGGAAAATTCTTATTTTGGTCCGTTTACGTTTCCTTCTCCTACAAGACATACTATGGGCGAGAATTGATGTTTCCATACATTAATTAGGACCTCTCCATATATAAAGAGAGCTTCTCCATAGGCATAAACACACCGATAATAATTCTATTGCTATTGCGTGAGATTTGAGGGTTTAGAGCGTATATCATCCTTGTAATTGTAAATGTATGTTTTGGCATCGACTAGTCTTTGTGTTTGTTTCCTGTTGTGTTGTAGGTAAACAGGTTTGAGTGCACACTCGAGCGCACAGAGCGCCTGAACGGATGGAGCGCCGAGTGCATGAACGCATGAGCGTCGATGCATTGAGCACTGAGCGCATGAGCGCACCAGAAGAGCTGAGCGCATTTGCGCTCCAAGGCGTCGCCGAGCGCATGAGCGCACCTGAAGAGCGCTGAGCGCATTTGCGCTCCAAGGCGCAGCCGAGCGCATGATTGCGCTCCATACCGGGTGACGAGCGCATGCGTTGCGCTGCGCTCTCTTGCGTGACGTACGTTGAGGTGTCCATCCGGAATTCAGGCGTGCAAGATTCTTAAAGCGCTGCGTCAACATTTTATCCATGCAATGAAGATGACGATGCGTTTAACTTCAACACTTAGAAGAATTTCAAGATCAAGTTAGGTTGAGACGTTGAGGTGCATTGGAGCTAAGTAACAGTTGAAGCGCCCAAGAATTCATGCGCTCAAAGAACTCAAGAATCAAGAGTCGAAGAATCAAGATTCAAAATTCAAGATTCGAAGATTCGAAGATTCCGGAAGCGTGACGTCAAGAATTTCCGTGTGACGTCAGCCCGGCGTTTACACGTGCGAACTCCGGTGTTGTGTTGGAGATTTCAGGTGTTGTGTTGTGCGCACCGTGTTTGAGTTTCTCGTTGTAGTGTTGTTCGCTTGACGCAACATACTAGGGTTATGTGACTTAGCTCTAAGCGTTTAAGTGTTGGGATTCTAGAGTGTGGGAGTGCTGCGTCACTTGGACTGCCTCTAGTATTCGTTTGCCTACCGTGCTCTACTTGTAATAGTTTTCGTTTTATGTTCAATGAAATGAAATCAATTACATAAACACTTGTGTCAAATTCTCTTGGTTCTCATTACTTTAACTTTGCAACTGAGCTGAACTGTGTGAGCGCCTGAGCGCTGAGTTGCATTACGCTGTTGTCTGCAACCGAGTTGAGGCGTCTGCAACTGTGTTGAGTCGTCTGCAACTGTGTTGAGTCGTCTGCAACTGAGCTGAGTCGTCTGCAACTGAGCTGAGTCGTCTGAGCGCCTGAGCGCTGAGTTGCATTGCGCTGTTGTTGTTTGAAACCGATATCCCGGAATTAATAAATTTAAATAAATAAATTATCTAATTAATTCCGACCGAAATCCCTTTGGAAATCGAATATCCGGATTGTCAAAATTGTGGAACCGACAACCCAATCGAAATCCCTTCGCCGGAAACCACCGCGAACCACCACGCATGACCGGAGCCCGACCAAGGTAGCCGCCAGGGGAGGAACCCACGACAAACCCTAGCCGAGCCCCATGAACCACCTCGCATGCTCGGAGCAGCCCCCCGACGGTGAGTCCGTCGACTCACCGCCACCGCCGTCGGAGGAGGGGGCGCCTGCCGCGGCACCAACCTGCGGCTGCCCCCAGCGATCGACCAAGTGTCGATCGCACGCCCCGGCTTCAGCCAGGGTCCCTTGTACGCGCCGGCGGTCGAAACCCTAGGGTTCGACCGCCACCCTCGGCGTCCAGCCGAGGGGTTTTGTGCATGTGATCCCCACCGGGGATCTCTCGGCCTCCGCGGTCCGGTGATCCTCGATCACCACCGCGAGGTCGATCCTCGTCCACGGGGTTCGTCCCTCGGATCTTGGTTCATGATATTCTTACGATAATTAAACAATAAAATCATAAAGAGGGTTTTACGATTTACCTCGTTCTCGTTGTTCGGAAAAACGAAGAACTCAATTTGAAGACCTTGAGATCTTCCCACGTATTCCTTGCACTAGCTCGGACGTCGTGTGGGCGACGATCTACCGAACTCCATGGATCTCCCTCTCTACTTTCTCTCTCTAGAATTGTGATCTTCAAGTTATGAGAATAGAGAAGACCATGTAGTGCTTTAATAGACTACTTAGGGGATCTTAAGGAGGTGGAATATTGGGCTTCCAATATTAATGATTAAATTGAGCCCAAGCCCAAATCTATTAATCCCATTAATATTAATTAATTTATATTCCACTATATAAATTAATTGCACTCCCAATATTAAACCATATTATATCAAATAATATTTCTCCGGTAGTATTATTTATTCAGTGTATTTAAGATATAAATATCCATGAATAAAATTAATTTATTGCTAATTAATTTATTCATCTCTTATATCCGAGAATAGTACCATTCAACCTTAATTATTATGCGGAACAAATCCACCTGCAGGGTTTACATAATAATTCCTTATGAACTCATCTCGGGGATATTATCAACCCTTACGGGATACACTTTCCCGTCAAGTATTCACGGCATGTCATATATAAAATATAGCGACCCAACTTAACCGGTAATTGACCCAATAATTAAACCGGTAAATTCCTTTGGAAAATCAAAGTCACTTATATTAAATATACACACCCGCAATAGTATCGGGGATTAAGAATAAAATACACTGAGATTTAAATCGATTATCCAAGGCAATCCTAATCGATAAATCTCAAGCGATCCGCCCAATACACCAAGTGTACAAGTGTGATAAAATAATCAAGACAGATTATTTTCTCTCTCACACAACGACTATACCGATGGATTGGTCCGTGTCCATCTAGGTCGTGAGCAACTGTTTGATTAAATACGAGTAACCGATAGTATGATCTTCTGTGTGGGCCCGCACACCATACTAACTACAACGTATATAATCTAGGACTATAATTTGCATATATTTAATTATAAATAATTAAACGCAAATAATTGTTTATTTAATTAAATAGCATAATGGCAATGGATCGGGAGTTTCCGTTACTTAAATCTAGACATTAAGTACACAACTCCAACAGTTGTCTACAACCGAGTTGAGGCGTCTGTAACTGTGTTGAGTCGTCTGCAACTGTGTTGAGTCGTCTGCAACTGAGCTGAGTCGTTTGCAACTGAGTTGAGTCGTCTGAGCGCCTGAACGCATTCAGCTAAGTTGAATTGCGCTGAGTTGCATTGCGCTGTGTTGGACACGTCAAGTATTTCATACTTAACCAATTTCACGAAAAATTGGTATACTACGTCGAAGAAGAAATTTCAATTGGTATCAGAGCGGGACGTCATACGTATAAGACGTGATCCCAATTTTTCGACTTCATAATTTCCGCTGAAATGGAGTCGTCATTGTTTGTTCAGAAACCGCTGATTCTCACACACTCGAATTATTCGAACTGGAAAGCTAAAGTGTCTGCACGAATCAAAGGACATGATTCTCGTGCATGGATGGCCGTGTTAGAAGGTTGGGAACGACCAGTTACTATTGATGAAGAAGGGGTTAGAATTCCGAAACCAGAGAGATTGTGGACTAAGGAGGAACATGAGTTGTCCACAGCAAACAGCAAAGCGTTGCTATTCATATGCACTACAAAAAATTCGCGGATTCCCTATGGCCATTCCCGTAGGGAAATCTCGTAGGGAACAGATTCCCTACGGGCTTTTTAGAGCCGTAGGGGAGATCCCTACGGGCTGGCCGTAGGGGAGCCCCATGGGAAACTCGTAGGGAACAAATTCCCTACGGGCTTTTCATATGCACTACAAAAAATTCGCGGATTCCATATGGCCATTCCCGTAGGGAAATCTCGTAGGGAACAGATTCCCTCTCCCCTAGGGAACAGATTCCCTACGGGCTTTTTAGAGCCGTAGGGGAGATCCCTACGGGCTGGCCGTAGGGGAGCCACTTGGGAAACTCATCTCCACCTCCCCTTTCGTATTAAGCTGGCCGTATCTCGTAGGGAACAGATTCCCTCTCCCCTAGGGAACAGATTCCCTACGGGTTTTTTAGAGCCGTAGGGGAGATCCCTACGGGCTGGCCGTAGGGGGAAACTCATCTCCACCTCCCCTTTCGTATTAAGCTGGCCGTATCTCGTAGGGAACAGATTCCCTCCCTACGGGTTTTTTAGAGCCGTAGGGGAGATCCCTACGGGCTGGCCGTAGGGGGAAACTCATCTCCACCTCCCCTTTCGTATTAAGCTGGCCGTATCTCGTAGGGAACAGATTCCCTCTCCCCTAGGGAACAGATTCCCTACGGGCTTTTTAGAGCCGTAGGGGAGATCCCTACGGGCTGGCCGTAGGGGGAAACTCATCTCCACCTCCCCTTTCGTATTAAGCTGGCCGTATCTCGTAGGGAACAGATTCCCTCTCCCCTAGGGAACAGATTCCCTACGGGCTTTTTAGAGCCGTAGGGGAGATCCATACGGGCTGGCCGTAGGGGAGCCCCTTGGGAAACTCATCTCCACCTCCCCTTTCGTATTAATTAATAATGTGTATTGCATAGCCCAGGGTTTGAACCCTGGACCTCATGAGTGAAGAGGAGGAAGATAACCGCTGGGCTATCTGAGTTATATGTACAATTTTTAAAAGATAATATATATGTATTCATTAACCTATATTTATTATGTAGTATAATGTAATAATAAGATAAAATACAATATATATATATATATATATATATATATATATATATATATATATATATATATATATATATATATCAAATTATAAATATAAATAGTGTTTAATAAAAGCTAATTTTAAATAAAATACCATTTAAATATATTAAATTCCGAAATTTTTGTAATTGATTATTTTTATAAAATTGAGTAATTTTTTGGGTAATTGTATAATTTTTTTATTAATTAGTTTTATAAAATTGCGTAATTTTTTACGTAGTTGTATAATTTTTTTAATTAATTATTTTTATAAAATTATAATTGTATAATTGCGTAGTGCTTAAAAAAAACTTGTCAAAATGTTGAACCAACATTGTATAATTTTTGTTATTAATTATTTTTATAAAATTGCATAATTTTTTGCGTAATTGTATAATTTTTATAATTAATTATTTTTATAAAATTATAATTGCGTAGTTGTATAATTGTGTAAAGTTAAAAAAAACTTTAATTGTAATTTATTATTTAGTGAAATAGTGGTTTAAAAAAAATTTCAAACAATTAAGCATAATTTTATAATAATATTTAATTAATTTATTATTATATAAATGAATAGTTAAAAAAAAAAAACAATTCCTCTACGGCAAATGCCGTAGGGAATATCTTTCAATTCTCCCCTACGGGAAATAGCCGTAGGGGACCCTACGGGAAAAATTCCCGTAGGAGATTTATTATTCCCCTACGGGCGTGTGCCGTAGGGACAATGGAGGGAAGCTATGCGCGCGAATGCGCGCAGTTCCCTACGGGAATCCCCTACAGGAGTCACCCCTACGGCTGAGGCCGTAGGGAATGCCGTAGGGGAACTCTGAATATGATTCCCATAGGGAATCCCTAAGGGAAAATTGCCGTAGGGAATCCCCGTAGGGATTCCCTGGTTTTTTTGTAGTGATGTGACTGGCTTGAACTCAATATGTATCAGCTTGTTAAGAATTGTGCCTCTGCGAAAGAAGCTTGAGAAACGTTGCAACGAACTTGTGAAGGCAGCAAGGCTGTCAAGAGATCGAAAGTTCGAACTATCACTACTCAGTTTCACCAACTTTAGATGAGAGAGGACGAAGACATAAATGAATATCTTTACAAGATTATGAGATATGTGAACGAGGTCCAAGAACTCGGAGAACCGTTTCCTAGCGGCATGGTTTACGATAAAACTCTGCATAGTCTGAGCTCGAAATTTGAAAGTATGGTTTTGTCGCTGGAAGCAAAGCTGGAAGAAGAAAGATGGGATTATGCTGATCTCATGGCAGATTTAAGAAACTATGATCTCACTCAGAAAGTTCGTCGGAATCCTAACATGTCACTAGTGTATGAACCGATGACTGCATTGAAAATCTCCGAAAATGGAAAGAGCTCAAGAAGTGCCAAGTCAAAAAATTTTACTCACTCTCAGAATTCTAGCTCTACTAATGATAACAGTTTTTCTACTGACATTGATGAGTCTGATGACGACGACAATCAGGATGTTGAGAAACTGCTAAACTCCAACAATCCAGACAAGATTGCTGCTCTAACTGAGGTCGTCACGTATCTTGTCAAACAAGATTTTAAGAGAAGAAATCAAGCACGCAATTTTAGAAAATTCCAGAAAAACCTGAATTCTTCTCAGAACACTCCTAATACCAGAATTCAGTCATCCGGTGTCGAAAGAAAGTTCAAAGGCACTAAATTGTCTCCCTACTCTTCTGGCAGCAAGGATATCTCGAAAGTAAAATGATTTGAGTGCAAAGGGATTGGACACATAAAAAATGTGTGCCCAAATCTTCATCGACAAAAGAACCTACCAGTCAGCTATGTTGTTATAGATGACGAAAATGTGTTATCTGAAAATGAAGAATCCGAATGTGAAGAATCACAAGATGAAGACAACGCTCTTGTTGTCACTTTCTGTGAAGAGTATGAAATCAATGATATGTTAAGAGACACAGCTACTCGTGATAATATTTTCTGTCTTGCCTCGAAAAATCGAGATTTGTGTGATGATAAAATTTTCTCTGAATCCGACTCTGAGGATGAAGTTGAGTATGAAAAAGAAAACTCTACATTCCAAGCTGAACTAACTTCCGCTGAAGTTGAAGAACTTAAACAAAAACTCTCAATCTCTCAAAAGTTGAACGATGACAAGAGTGGTGAAGTAGAAATACTGAAGAATGACCTAAAGAAACTTCAACAATCTTTTGATGACGTGTTTTATGAGAAACACGAATATTTCAAGGAGACCGTTGGACTGAAAATTTTGCTTGAACAAACTAATGCTGAGAATGTCAAGCTGAAAGCATCATTGAAAAGGGTGACAGCTGAAGTCAAGCAACTCCAAACTTTATTCAAAAACTCTGATGCTGAGAATGATGAGCTAAAATTCTACACTGCTAAAAACAGAATCTGAACTTGCCATAAGTGTGAAGGAGTGTTTCAGCCTCAAAGACAAACTCAGAGCTGATGAAGATCTATTCAAAAGAATCAACAAAGCTAAAACTGTGTATGACACTCTCCCAGCATACACAAATCTCAAACGACAAGGAATCGGGTTCCAAAGTGTTGCCAAATCTATTTTCGTCATTCCTGAAGAGAAGAAAATTGAGTTTGTTAAAGCTTCAACCTCTGTAACGCCCCGTTAGTTTTATTAAATTAAATACAGCGGAAGAAAATAATTTTATTTAAACGCGGGCGCTACGAAATTTAAACTTTGAAAATTCGCTTTAGAAAAACTTGACAAACCAACTTAAGAAAAATAATAAGTAGCAACATTTATTCATGAAAAAAAAATATTCCAAATGCAAACTTGAATAGCGGAAACAAAGTTGAATAAGATTGAAAATATGTTTGTGAAGAATTTTATTGAAATAAATTAGGAAATTCCATCATCACTCTTCTCGCTCGGCATCCTCGTTAGTACCTGAAAAAAAAGGGCGTTGAAGGTGTGAGCTTAAAGCTCAGTAGGACAATTACTCGTTTAACCCATGAATCGAATATATGCACAAACCATATGAACACCACATAGAATGAATAATAATACTTGACTGCGATAAACTTGTTATCGTGAATACTGCGATAAACTTGTTATCGTGAACTGCGAGTTGGGCCAACTATTGCGTCTCCCCGTCGACCCTTTTCCCCGGTCTCCGGTTACAATGATGGAATGAGCTGCGTTAATCCCCTCGACCCTTTTCCCCGGTCTTAGGTCATAACGATTATTCGTATACTTATTTAAACTATATAATGCACACATAGAATACACATATATAACAAGTCATGAAGTCAACGAATAAACCCAACAACTTGTACCTACCTCGATTTGTCGTGGCATGAAATACTAGAGTCGAGTGCGCGTCTAACACTTCAAGGACTGAACTAGCAACTTCCTTAACTTGAGGGGTTGAAAATATAATATTTAAAACTTCATTGGGCTCCAAAATTAATTTCTTGATGTATAGATGGCCTGGCCTATAATAATTCAATGTACAAGGACCTTATTATAAATAACACATGTTATTAGGATTTATTGACGTAAGTTGGAGATTTAGAATTCACTTTTTAACCTTTTTTTAATTGCAGAGGAAGAGATATCGGGAGAACTCATTTCCCCCTTTTCATTTTGCAGAGGGAGAGAGAGACATCGTGAATGAGGAATTGCAGAGGCTGAGGAATAGTCCTTCTCGCCGACGATTGACCGTAAATGCTTGATTGTGCGACGTGCGGCGGCAGTCCTATTTCGCCTCGGAGGAGGGGCGTCGATATTTCCGCCGGACGGATCTGGAGGTGTTCGGCGGCGACGCGGCGGCAATACACGCTCGACCTTTCGTGGTATCGTCTCGATGAATCCGGTGGGGGTGTCGAAAACTCCGGCAACTGGGCTGAAGCGGGAAAACGCTCAGGCGATGACGTCCGGTGTTGATCGACTAGATGCCGACCATGGATGGCAGCGACGGGATCCCTGTTCTCGTATAAATCTGGGATGGTGTTTGGGGATGGGATTTTGGGAAGTAGATCGACTCATTAGTTGGCTCATCTACGGCTAATCGAACAGAGGTTCTTGGATTATTTTACTCGCTCGAATATTGACCGACAAAGGGATGTGTTCTTAGAAGTATGGAGTCAGTTCTTTGTAGTATATGATTAATGTATTTAAGTATTTAAATGGTTCTGGTATCCGACGTGTGGAGTAGGAGATAATAGTTATGTATGATTAGGGTTGTGTTTAAGTGATGATTTTGAAATATGAGATGATGAGGGATTGAATCATCTATCGGATAGGAATTAGAGTTTACAGGAGTTTGTTTTGGTGGGACTAGGAATTGAGAGTTTACCGGAACTTGTTTTGGTTAGACTTTATTTTTTTATGGGCTAGAAAACGAGATAGTCGGACTTATATATATTGGGTTGTTGGTAAAAATATAATGGAATGAAATAAAAATGGGCTAAAATTCAAGTGGGCTTGAATTTAGTTTAAGGTTAAGCTACGATTTGTTAAAGAAATTTTAGAAATTAAAATATTTAAAAACGGGTCGTTACAATCTCCCCTCCTTAGATAAATTTCGTCCCCGAAATTTGAATATTGCTAAGGCTTAAAATTGTTTCAGTTCATACTAGAATAAGTTTTCTGCCATTAAAATTCTTTAACTCAAAGTTCTTTTGTGTGATGTTATTGAGCTCATTCTAAAGTCTCTAATTGCTTAGAATACTATATCCTAAACATGTGATGAACATGTAACATGCCATAGAGTGAATCATAATCATGCAACATATCATAGAGTGAACATGTAACATAGCATATGGTGAACCTAACATAACATAGAGTGAATCAAAATCATGGAATGTTGCATAGAGGAAACATGAACACCTGAGTAGCATAGAATGAACATAAACATGTAAAGTAGCGTAGGCTGCACACGTAACTTGGCATAGAGTGAAAATGAGAAAATAAGTAGCATAGCTAGAATATTTATCATAACATAAACTGAACATGAGCTTGTAAGGTAACATAGAGTGATCATGTAGCATACCATAGAATGAACATGTAAATGTCATAGAGTAAGCATGTAACATAGCATAGAGTATGGACGTGTAACGTAGTTAGTGTAGATTGAACATGAACATGCAACGTAGCTTAGTTAGAACATGTAACATAGCATAAAGTGAACAGAGCACGTAAGTGGCATAGAATGAATATGAACATTTAAATCTTTTAACTGTTGCGTACCTTGAGGAGACCGACGAGGAATGACGAGGATGGATGACTTTTTTTTTTCAAACAACCAAGAATCGTAATGCTCTGATACCAACTGTAACGCCCCGTTATTTTTATTAAATTAAATACAGCGGAATAAAATAATTTTATTTAAACGCGGGCGCTACGAAATTTAAACTTTGAAAATTCGCTTTAGAAAAACTTGACAAACCAACTTAAGAAAAATAATAAGTAGCAACATTTATTCATGAAAAAGAAATATTCCAAATGCAAACTTGAATAGAGGAAACAAAGTAATAAAATTGAAAATATGTTTGAGAAGAATTTTATTGAAATAAATTAGGAAATTCCATCGTCACTCTTCTCGCTCGGCATCCTCGTTAGTACCTGAAAAAAAAGGGCGTTGAAGGTGTGAGCTTAAAGCTCAGTAGGACAATTACTCGTTTAACCCATGAATCGAATATATGCACAAACCATATGAACACCACATAGAATGAATAATAATACTTGACTGCGATAAACTTGTTATCGTGAATACTGCGATAAACTTGTTATCGTGAACTGCGATAAACTTGTTATCGTGAACTGCGAGTTGGGCCAACTATTGCGTCTCCCCGTCGACCCTTTTCCCCGGTCTCCGGTTACAACGATGGAATGAGCTGCGTTAATCCCCTCGACCCTTTTCCCCGATCTTAGGTCATAACGATTATTCGTATACTTATTTAAACTATATAATGCACACATAGAATACAGATATATAACAAGTCATGAAGTCAACGAATAAACCCAACAACTTGTACCTACCTTAATTTGTCGTGGCATGAAATATTAGAGTCGAGTGCGCGTCTAACACTTCAAGGACTGAACTAGCAACTTCCTTAACTTGAAGGGTTGAAAATATAATATTTAAAACTTCATTGGGCTCCAAAATTAATTTCTTGATGTATAGATGGCCTGGCCTATAATAATTCAATGTACAAGGACCTTATTATAAATAACACATGTTATTAGGATTTATTGACGTAAGTTGGAGATTTAGAATTCACTTTTTAACCTTTTTCTAATTGCAGAGGAAGAGATATCGGGAGAACTCATTTCCCCCTTTTCATTTTGCAGAGGAAGAGAGATACATCGTGAATGAGGAATTGCAGAGGCTGAGGAATAGTCCTTCTCGCCGACGATTGACCGTAAATGCTTGATTGTGCGACGTGCGGCGGCAGTCCTATTTCGCCTCGGAGGAGGGGCGTCGATATTTCCGCCGGACGGATCTGGAGGTGTTCGGCGGCGACGCGGCGGCAATACACGCTCGACCTTTCGTGGTATCGTCTCGATGAATCCGGTGGGGGTGTCGAAAACTCCGGCAACTGGGCTGAAGCGGGACAACGCTCAGGCGATGATGTCCGGTGTTGATCGACTAGATGCCGACCATGGATGGCAGCGACGGGATCCCTGTTCTCGTAGAAATCTGGGATGGTGTTTGGGGATGGGATTTTGGGAAGTAGATCGACTCATTAGTTGGCTCATCTACGGCTAATCGAACAGAGGTTCTTGGATTATTTTACTCGCTCGAATATTGACCGACAAAGGGATGTGTTCTTGGAAGTATGGAGTCGGTTCTTTGTAGTATATGATTAATGTATTTAAGTATTTAAATGGTTCTGGTATCCGACGTGTGGAGTAGGAGATAATATTTATGTATGATTAGGGTTGTGTTTAAGTGATGATTTTGAAATATGAGATGATGAGGGATTGAATCATCTATCGGATAGGAATCAGAGTTTACAGGAGTTTGTTTTGGTGGGACTAGGAATTGAGAGTTTACCGGAACTTGTTTTGGTTAGACTTTATTTTTTTATGGGCTAGAAAACGAGATAGTCGGACTTATATATATTGGGTTGTTGGTAAAAATATAATGGAATGAAATAAAAATGGGCTAAAATTCAAGTGGGCTTGAATATAGTTTATGGTTAAGCTACGATTTGTTAAAGAAATTTTAGAAATTAAAATATTTAAAAATGGGTCGTTACATCTGACAACTCAACAGCTAAAACCGAAAATCAGTCTGAGTCTGAAACTCTCAAAAGGAAGGAGATCAAAGAAGGAAAGAAGATTGTTAGTAAAAATCTTGATAATCTCTCGACTTACTCACCCGAAAGGAAGAAGCCTACCTCTATGTATCCTGTGAATGAATCAAGAGGAACGTTTCCGCTTGACAAAGTCCAGCTGACAACTAGCAATACATCTACCTCCAAAATGCGTACACCGAAAATGAAACCATCTACTAGTGCAAAAACTGAAGACCTTAAAGATGTGAAAGTGAAGAGGAAATTCATTTGTCACTATTGTGATAAGCCCGGTCACATCCGACCATATTGCTACAAAATGCAAAATGATGTGAATCGTGGAATCTTTGTTGTGAAAAAGAGAAATGGGTCTTACAAGAGAAATCATGAACTCACTATTGATCATTCCAGAAACCAAAATTCAACTCAGAATTCTCGAGAACTCACTAAGAAAGTCGAACCTTCGACTTCAACTCAAAAGAATTGCAATCTACCAAAAACGACTAATGTTCCCTCTGACAGCACATGGACACCTCGTGAAATCATATTCTGCAATGTTGCACTGAATGCTTCAGTGAACGGCAACAAAGGCATCTGGTATTTCGATAGTGGATGCTCGCGTCATATGACTGGGACTAAAAAAATTCTAGAAGACTATGAGCCAATGTTCGGTGCTCCGGTTGTGTTTGGAGGGGGAGCAAAAGGTGTTGTAATGGGAAAAGGAACCTTACATATCAAAGGTTTGCCACCTATCAAGAATGTAGTCCATGTAAAGGGACTTGTTGCAAATCTGATTAGCATAATTCAGTTGTGTGATGAGAAGCTGAATGTCAGTTTCGACAAAGATTCTTGTAAAGTGTTTGATGGTGAAGGAAAGTGCATCATGGAAGGACCACGTGCAAAGAACAATTGCTACACCACTGAATATAGTTGCTTCTCTGTAACCGTATCAGATGAAGTCGATTTATGGCATCAACGTCTCGGACACACCAGTTCTCGAAATCTTAATAAACTTGTTAAGGGGGAGATTGTTCGAGGAATCTCTCAACTCCCCAGAATCCAGAAAAGAGTGTGTGGAGACTGTCAGAAGGGTAAGCTGACTAGAACATCTCACCCAGCACTACCTACACTACTACGCACTTCAGTCCCTTTCGAATTACTTCATATGGATCTCATGGGTCCAATGGAAGTGAAGAGTATTGCTAAAAAGGAATATGTGTTGGTAGTAGTTGATGATTACTCTCGCTACACTTGGACAAGATTTCTAGCAACCAAGGATGAGACTTTCGATGCCTTCAAAGGTATTGTGAAATTGATTAAAACGAATCATGAAGCTAAGGTGAAAAGGATCAGGAGTGATCATGGAACTGAATTCGAAAATTCTAGCTTCAATGAATTTTTTCTGATGAAGGGAATTCATCATGAATACTCGGCCCCAAAAATGCCTCAACAAAATGGGATTGCCGAACGAAAGAATAGAACGTTGCAAGAGATGGCTCGTGTGATGCTGATCTCGAAAAATCTTGCACGAACATTTTGGGCAGAAGCCGTCTCTACTGCTGGATACATCCTGAATCGCATAAGTATTCGATAAGGGACGACATCAACTGCATATGAACTAGTGAATGGCAAGAAGCCGTCCGTTGCTCATTTTCGTGTCTTTGGCTGTACTTGCTATATTTTGAAGGATCGTGATCCTCTAAAGAAATTCGAAGCCAAAGCTGATCGAGGAATTTTAGTTGGCTATAGCCAAAATAGCCATGCCTACCGTGCATTCAATCTGAGAACAAAGAAAGTTATGGAAACTGTGAACATTAATTTTGACGAACAAGACTTCTTGGGAAAAGATGTCGATGCTGACTGGTTTAAAGAAGGAATTCTGGAATATCAGATGATTCCATCTACACCGACCAACGTGGCTCCAGAAAATGCTACTCCAAACACTTCACCTGAAGTTGGAGAATCTAGCCATCATGAAAATGATACTTTATCTTCTGATGATGAGAGTGAAGCTCAAGTCAAAAATCCGGCTGATGCTCCACGTGAGCCACCTGGCTACATTCAGAAACGACACCCGCGTGAACAAATTATAGGGAACTTGAATGAGCGCACTACTCGATCTAAAACTCCTGCAGGCTCTCAAGAACTCTACAATATATGGACATCTGCAATCTGTTCAAAAATCGGGATTTCTTGTTTTCTCTCCCAAACTAGACCAAAAAACTACAAAGAAGCATTAAAAGATGATTGTTGGATCATGGCAATGCAAGAGGAGTTGAATGAGTTTACTAGAAACAATGTTTGGTCCTTAGTCCCCAGAATTTCTAACATAAATGTTGTTGGGACAAACTGGATCTTCAAAAACAAAACCGATGAACACAATCAAGTTGTTCGAAACAAAACTCGTCTTGTCGCTCAGGGATACGCACAAGTTTAAGGGATTGATTTCGATGAAACATTTGCTCCAGTTACCAGAATTGAATCTATTCGCCTTCTGATCGCCATTGCATGCCACCTGGGCATCAAATTGCGTCAAATGGATGTTAAAGCGGCATTCTTAAACGGAGTATTGGAAGAGGAAGTGTATGTCGCTCAACCGAAGGGATTTGAAGATCCCTCCAAGCCAAATCATGTTGACAAGCTCCATAAAGCTCTCTACGGGTTGAAGCAAGCCCCTCGTGCTTGGTATGGTTGTTTGACAGAATATCTTGTGAAGTTTGGTTTTGAGCGTGGCTCAGTTGACAAGACTCTATTCATCAAACGTGATGGCAAGCACATGATCGTCGCTCAGATTTATGTCGACGACATTGTCTTTGGTGCAACCTGCTCGAAACTTGTGAAAGCTTTCACAGAATCTATGTCGTCTACATTTCAAATGAGTCTTGAAGGAGAATTGCATCAGTTTCTTGGCCTTCAAATTTCTCAGCGACCTGATGGGATCTTTGTCTCTCAAAGCAAATACGCTAAGAACATGGTCGAGAAGTTTGATATGCATAAGGTGAAACCAGCAAAAACTCCTATGGCGACGACTGAACGCCTCTCTAAATCAACCAAGAGCCGCAGCGTTGATCAAACTCTTTATCGCTCAATGATTGGAAGTTTACTTTACTTAACTGCTACTCGTCCTGACATAATGTTTAGTGTTTGTATGTGTGCCAGGTACCAAGTAGATCCCAAGGAAGATCATCTACGAGCAGTCAAACGGATTCTCCGCTATGTCTCCGGAACTTCAGAGTTGGGACTTTGGTATACGCGCGACACTTCTTCAAATCTAGTTGGCTATTCTGACGCTGATTGGGCAAGTGACACGGACGAACGCAAAAGTACTTACGGATGTTGTTGCTTCCTTGGCAACAATATTGTTTCATAGCATAGTCGAAAGCATAATTGCATTGCACTATCAACCGCTGAATCCGAATATGTTGCAGCTGGAAGTTGTTGTACTCAGCTGCTATGGCTCAAACAGATGTTGGATGACTATCTTGTTGAGAGTGAACCGCTGGTGCTGTATTGTGACAGTCAAAGTGCAATCAAAATCAGCGAAAATCCTGTCCAGCACTCTCGAACTAAACACATCAACATTCGACATCATTTCATCAGAGATTTGGTTGAGCGTGATCTTGTCAGTTTACAGCACATTTCAACCGAAAAACAACTCGCTTACATTTTTACAAAACCACTTGACTTTGAGAGATTTCAAACTCTAAGAAACTCTCTCTGCATGTGCTCTTTGTAAGAGGCACGAAAATTTTGAAGTCTGAAAGATTATTTTCTTTACTTCTGAATATGCACGCTGAATTGTCGTGGACTAGTCTTATTAGTTGAACATCGATTCGAGGCCGCTATAGTCTTCGGACCCAAGTGCATTTATTCCTCTGTGTGCGAACATGTGAACTTGGCATATAACTCCCATAGCTATCATTTGCATAGATCCATAATACCAAGTAACGGAGGACGCCGGTTACCCCGGCTCCCCTCTTCGAAAGGTGATGGAGTTATATTCTAAATGTCTAGTTTAGTGACAATATGGAACTCCTTATCTGTGTTTTACATTATCTAATAATCAAACTGTCGGCAATTTTGTCTATCTTGTACTTGAATGCAATAGTCCTAGATATATACGTTGTAGACAGTATGGCGTGAGGAGACACGCGGAAGATCATACTGTCGGTTACTCGTATACTATCGAACAGAAGCTCACGACTTAGATGGACAGGGACAATCCATTGGTACGTCGTAGTGTGACTGGGTAATAGTTGGTCTTGACTATTATGTTACACTAGTACACTTGGTGTATTGAGCAGGACCACGGGAGGGCGTTCGATTTATACTAATCGACGTAATCGAACTAGACCTCAGAGATTACGGATATACGAATTCCTAATCCCTATATAATTATAGGTGCGTGTGTCCAATTCTCGGTTCTTTAACTTGCCAATGAGTGAGACTAATTGATTAGTCGAGATACTCGGTAAATTGGGAATCGTAATTGTACACACGTCATGCTATAGATTATAGACAGGAAACCGTGTCCCGTTTATCGGGTTGATAACGTCCCCGAGATGAGCTCATAAAGTTTATCATGTAAACCCTGCAGGTGGATTTGTTCCACATGATAATAAGGATGAGTGGTACTAGTCTCGGATAACAAGAGACGAATTAATTTAATTATTAGTAATTAAATAAATTCGTGGACGTTCGATATCTTAAACACGGGGAAAGTCGTATATGTAATTTCGGCGGATTTATTATTGTTGAAATAATATTAAAATTAATTTCGGGAATTCAATTATTATTTTATAGTGGAGTTAATAATAATTAAAATTGGAATTGATTAATTAAGGAATTGCGTTTACGTATTCCAAGTTAATTAATATTTCAATTTAGCCCTTAATTAATTTATCCTTAGGTCCCTAACGTAGCTCTATATAAACCCCCTCCCTTACCCTCTCTTAACCTACAATTCGCCGCAACATTTATTTTTGCTGAGAAAAATAATTGCGTTAGCGCAAATATATTTTTCACTGTAAAAATAAAAGGTTAACGCAAATAAAAGTTTTATTCTCTCATTGAGAATAATCATTCGGAGGTTGAGACAGAGAGCGTATAGACGGGAGAACTCCAGCGGATCGTTGCCCACACAACGGTTGGAGACGGGATCGGAGAATACGTTAGAAGCTCTAAGGTCTCAACAATCGACCGAGAAGGTATGAGATCGGAACTTCTTTTTCCGCAATTATTCGATCTAAAATTACCTCGTTGATCATACATGAACGTAGATCGGGTTCCGGGGTTGTGGGTTGCATTCCTCGACTACTGGGGGTTCTAGGACCTTCGGATGGGTAGTCGGAAGAGGAAAAACGACCCGGAAACGAGCCCGGAACAGCAACATCGTGTTGCTGTTCGCGGTGAAACGGCGACCGCCGTTTTGGCTTTTTTCTGGCAGCCTGCTTGGTTCGCGCGGTTGTCCTTCGGGGCAATGGCTGGGCGTGAATCGGGGCACGGGCTGGAAAGGCGAACGAAGTAGCGACTTCGGATGTCGACTGGGATCGTTCGGATGTTCGAGCAATCGAACGAACGCATCCCGGGTAGTCGATTTCCAACAATTGGTATCAGAGCCGGTTATGCGTTCTTGTATTGTTTGCGAGTTTGTTTTGCAGGTCACCCGATTATTATGGTCAATTTTTTTTGTACTGTATGTTGTGGTGTGTTAAACTCTCGGGATTGTCGAGATTTTTGGTTTTAACGTTGCTTGTTTGTAATAGTTTAAAACGACGGGTTGAGTCGTTTAGGGTTTTTCGTTTTTTCGTTTTATCCGGGTGTATAGGATCGATCATTCCTGTATAGGATCGATGCCGGAAGTAGTTAGTTTACATATGTAATGTTGCTGCTGCTTGGTGAATCGAGACGAGATCGAGGGCCGGACGAACGAGGGTCGAGAAGTCGAACCCGCGGCTGCTGAAGGGCAAACGGCGGTCGCCGTTTTTCAAACGGCGGTCGCCGTTTCGGTGTTTTCTTGGCAGCAGCTTGCGGGGGTTCGACAGACATCACGGATCGCTTGTCGAGGGCCCGGGATGATACTCCAGTGGGAGGAGTTCGTCTCTTGGTCCTTAGACGAGTCGGTGGTGGATCGAGACCTAGACGAGCAACGAGACGAAGATCCGAGAAGACGTGCATCGAAGTTTTAAAGGCCATAATAATCGGGCCACGTTAATTGCTTCTTGTGTGTTTAACGTGTTTTATTATGCTTTAATTTCTATATGCATGTGCTTGTATATCCCTAAATCGTAAAATACTAAGTGGGAGAGGGATTGGAAACAATCCCGCGGTCTCCATTCTCTGTTTCGAGAGTGATGTGTATTGACTTACGAGTTGGCTTTAGTGTCATCCTCCCTATCGGATAAAAGTCGATACACGGAAATCACTTTGATCGAAATTCGAATGAAATTCCAATTTTAAAAATTGAACAATTAAGTTTTTCAAAGCAATGCCTAATCTGTCTTTCAAAGACTAATTTCAACTCGACTCATTCTCACCCCGGGGAGTGGAATGGAGCCAAAGCGCTTGGTTATGTCGATGACACAGATTAGAGACATTCGAGTCATTTGATGACTAGATCGATTGTCTGTTGGCTCCCTCACTTGTGAGAGATAGGGCTCAATTGCATGATTGATCGCTGGTTAGAAACTTCGAGTTTCACTTACGAGATATCAAGCTTTGATTAACGAAATTGTGAAATTTATTAAATGGAATTCAATTAACAAAGTTGTTTGTTTAGTAAACGTCCACACTATCGTGGCTTACTAGACGGAAACGGAACTTTGGGTTAATTGAGGCTCGACAGTTATAGGAAATCGTAAAGGGACCGCATGTCAACGTAAACGTCCACACTAACGTGGCTTGCGGTGGGCGTGTAGTTTCCGAGCGGTTAACTTAGTACTGAGAAATGGTATACACTTAGGTACGCTTTACAGTATCCTCCCCATCGGAGTCACTACTGTAATGATGTACGACCGAAGTAAAAGTCCAGTTATAAAATCGTTTGGACTAGTATACGTCCACATGAACGTGGCATGCTAGTCTGATGGGATTTTAGGATTGATTGGTAGATTTAATGATATTAATTAAGGGAGTTAATATCGAATTAAATTTGACAGTTTGATTTGTCTCTTTTATAGATATGGCACTCAACCCGCTGTCCATTATACTAAAAGAAAACAAACTCACTGGTCCAAACTATGTTGATTGGAAACGAAACTTGGACATTGTCCTAACTGCTGAGGAGTACAAATATGTACTCCATGAGGTTTGTCCTGATGAACCTATTGACACCTCCACTCCTGAGGAAAAGGAAGCTCATCGGAAGTGGGTCAAGGCTGATCAGATGGCGCGGTGCTACATTTTGGCTTCTATGTCAAATGTGCTGCAACATCAGCATGAGGCCATGACCACTGCCTATGATATGATGCTTAACCTCAAGGAGATGTTTGGTAGTCAGTGAAGGTACCGATATACCGATCCGATCGATATACCGTGTGTGCGGAAGCGTGTAAAGCGATAGATTTACCATGCCATGATCTTAGTGCACACTTAATGTGTATAAGAACACATATAAACATATATATATACACATCCAATATATATATATAAGGTTCAACGATTACTTACTTTTGGTGATCGTTGACTTTGGTTAATGTCGTTGAGGTGGTGTTGAGTCGATTGAACCACCTCAAATGGATCAGCCTCTTGAAGCTCTCCTTGTGAATGACCTCGTCACTCCTTTAGATCGTCCGGATGTGGAAGCCGCACAATTGGCCCGGCCTCTACGTGTTTCACACGAACCCGGATAATGAACACCTTGCTTGCTTGAGAATGAATCTCCAAGATCATCTCTTTTCTCTCTATTTGAGTGAAATTTCGTGGCTGATCCTATTGTATGATGAAAATCTGATTTTCATCCATATAAGTGCATCATTATGCATACCATTACACCCCTTTGTAACCTACAACATAATGGGCATCATAATGCACCATAATCATGCAAAGGGGTTACAAAGGAGGTGAAAGGTCATGCCACATACACATGCCACTATGCATTGTATGTGGTCCCACTTGCTTGTGTGGCATGCCATGTCACACTATGTGACATGCATCCATGCAAGCCATGCATCCCATGCATGTTAATTAATTCCACGTAAATATTGATTCTAAATCAATATATTTATCAAGCATTGTACATCATCTTTGAGTCCGTGTGTGACCCTGTAGGTATGATTTATTGATCAATATTATATTGTTCCCAACAATATAATATTATCAAATAATCATTTAACATCCATAGACGACCTTATGACTTCATCGATTGCACACGTAGGATCGAAGGACATATCCCAACAATCTCCCACTTGGCCTTCAGAGCCAGTGTGCTGCCAACTTCCTGTTGTCACTTTATGTCTAAGTTTGAACTTGAGGCAAGACTCGAGTCATCCTCAATCGGTTCAAACCTTTCTTGGACTTTGAGACAGACTGTAAAACCAGATTTATCACTATGATACGAATCTGGACGTGGCCACGTATTTTCCACAGTCTCGACTCTCCAAGTGGCCGGTAAGACATGTATCCCATTATAAAATGGAGGACAATCCCATCTTGTCAATCCAAGCTCTCCCACTTGCTTCCTGATATACCCAATAACAAGTTTTATAACCTCCTTTTACGAAAGGCGTTTACTTGTATCAAAGTACATCATTTCACAATGGAATCACTCTGGACTACTCAGGTCAGAGGAAATTGCTCGACAGTCAATGAAATAGTATTATGACTCGAAATCTTAAATACTATTCCAGTCGGGTCTGTTCGATCATTAGCTCCCAGCTAATATCTATGTAATTGTACTTGATGTCCCACATCACTAGCCCATGAAGCGGCGCTATAGTACACATTACAATCTAGTTCTTTGTATTATCGGTTTGTCCGTACTCGATTATACGAACCAGGAACAGCTATATGATTCAAGTATATCAGTTCAACCATTGGGACTTCATTATGCGGTAAGTCGACCTCATAACCCAATTGATATAACTTAATCATTTGGACAATTCATATAAATTAAACCATATTTATATGAAGAATTATGTATTATACATATGAGTGAATGCTTACCAAATCTCCAAAAGTATCTAATACAGTAATAGAAATCACAACCCATCTCTAAGATGTCTGATATCTATTGCAGTCGTGAAAGTCTCAAGCTTAAACTGCTGGAGAGGTTTAGAAAGCGGGTTTGCAACCTTATCAAAAGTTGCAACTTTATTATCTCGATGTCTCCACAAAATTATCTCCCAGATAATGTGGAACTTCCTGAGCACCAGTTTTAGACTTGTGGTGCTTCCTAGCTCATTGGCTTGCGCGATAACTCTACTATAAATAGAGAACTATCGGATGGGCTGAGCTAGTTATGCCACCTAGTTCATTCAAGAACTTTCAAATCCTAACTGTCAACATTACTGCATCCAATGCAATACTGTGCTCAGCTTTTGTAGTTTAATCAGCTATATTGCATTGCATGGAACTATTCCAGCAAATATCACCTCTAACCAGACAAAAGATATAACCAGATTAAAATCGGAAATTATCTTAGTCTGTTTTGAAGTTAGCATTCAATCAGGTTGTTAATATCAACTCTTTTTGTCTTCCAAAGACAACAAAATATTCTTTAGTCCATCTAAGGTACATAAGAATATTCTTGGTCGCAGTCTAACGCGCCTCACCTGGATTTCCTTGAAACTGACTCGTCATGCTCAAAGCATACGATACGTCCGGTCGTGTACATATCATGGCGTACATTATAGACCCCATTGCCGAAGCATAAGGAATGTTTTCCATCCTCTTTTGCTCATCAAGTCCCTGTAGGGCCTTGAATCTTGCTAAGAGATGTGCCATGAGTAATTGGAATGAGACCCTTTTTGGCGTCTTTCATTCTGAACTTATCAAGTACCTTATCAATATAGGTCACTTGACTAAGCCCAAACATCATTTTCGATCTGTTCCGACAGATCTTGATGCCCAATATGTACTGTGCTTCTCCAAGATCCTTCATTGAAAACCATCTTCCTAGCCATTCTTTAACAGAATTAAGCATAGGAATATTGTTTCCAATAAGGAGTATCTCATCGACATACAACACAATGAATACAACGTAACTCCCACTGACCTTCTTGTAAACACAAGAGTCTTCCATGTTCTTTTGAAATCCAAACTCTTGTATGGATTCATCGAACCGAAGATTCCAGCTCCGAGATGCTTGCTTTAATCCATATATGGATCTATTAAGCTTGCATACTCTCTCAGCCTGATTAGGATCGATAAAACCCTCTGGTTGTGTCATAAACACATCCTTTTCTAGAATCCTATTCAAGAAGGCGGTTTTAACATCTATTTTCCATATCTCATAATCATAATGAGCTACAATGGCTAAGAGAATCCGAATGGATTTAATCATAGCAACTGGTGAAAAGGTTTCATCATAATCCACCCCGTGAATTTGTTTATATCCTTTTGCCACCAACCTTGCTTTGAAAACACTATGTTTTCCATTCATGTCTGTTTTTATTTTGTAAATCCATTTGCATCCAATGGGCCTAGCCCATTTAGGCAAATCGACCAAGTTCCAAACTTGAGTTTCAGACATTGATTCCATTTTCGGATTTCATGGCACCCTGCCATTTCTCGGAATTTGGACTCGTCACAGCTTGGATATAGGTCGAAGGTTCATTGCTTTCTAAAAGCATGACTTCATAGTTCTCGTTTGTCATAATACCTAAGTATCTGTCAGGTTGAGTTCTAATCCTTCCGGACCTTCGAGGGTTAGGTGTGTTTTCCAAAACCACTGGAGCACTCTCGACTTGTTCTTGAGTGTCCATCTCAGTTTGATCTTCTTGAACCTCGTTCAATTCAACTGAGCTCCCACTTACTTTCTTGGAAAGATATTCCTTTTCAAGAAATACACCATCTCGAGCAACAAAGTCTTTGTTCTCAGATTGGTTGTAAAAGTGGTACCCTCGTGTTTCTTTTGGATAACCAACAAAGAAACATTTATCCGATTTGGGTTCAAGCTTTGTTGAAATATTTCTCTTCACATAAGCTTCACATCCCCAAACCTAGATATAAGACAAGTTAGGGACCTTCCCTTTCCATACTTCGTATGGTGTCTTATCAACAGCTTTTGACGGTGTCCTATTCAGTGTATAAGTTGAAGTCTAGAATTATGTGTTCCCAAAAGAGACCAGTAGTTCATTTAGACCTCTCATCGAATGGTCGAACTATATCTAATATAGTTTGTTTTCTCGAAACATAACCTTCATGTGCTTGTGAACTGATAGGTTCCACATACATCAGTATGGATCATCCCTAATAAATCACTTACATGTTCTCCTTTCTCCAAGAAAGATGACATTGTTATCTTGTCCATCACACATCATCCACATGTATCAAATGACTCCAAGTCAAATGAATCTAGAATGCATTCTAAAAGAAGATTCGTTACATATTTAGATGTTGATTTGACCTAATCAACAATGTTATAGTTATGTCTCATTGAGACTTATTCGATTCGGCCTTTAGTGTTAATGTTATATATGATTTGTCAAGTTTAAAGTATACATAAACAATATAATAATCGTACCAAAACAAAGAATAATTCACAATTAAAATAGTTACCAAACTATTTAATAGTGAAAAACTAATCCATCAGTATCCAATACTGAACCAATATTCAGTGTTTATTGAAGGTACGAAATTACATAGTTATAATACTAAAACAAGGCCCTAAGGCAAAACAACATCATATGATCATACGGCTAATGCAGCGACCTTCGCTCCATTTCTTGCCCGTAGATCGACATCTCTATTCACCAAACTTATACTTCTATGTAGTTCCTCCACATAAAAATGTGAGAACCACATTTGGCATCCAATACCCAAGAAGTAGAATTTGTGAAGTTTAATGTCTATATCATTAATACTTGAAGATGAAGCAACCCCGTTCTTCACATCTTCTTTGAACTTTGGGCAAATTCAATTATTCCCAATAATTGAGTCTCATTCAAATTTCCCATTCAAAATTATCTCAATGTCAAAACGTGATAAATCGTAAGTGAAAAATCGAAGTTTTCTAACCAGCGATATTATCATGCAATTGAAGCCCTATCTCTCATAAAATATGATGGAGCCAACCAGACAATCGATTCACGCCATCCAATGGCTCGAAAGTCTCTAATTTGTGTCATTGGTGAACTTAAGTGTTTTGGATTAAATCACTCCCCGAGGTGTAAATAATCATAACCTTAGAATCCATCATATGAAAGACAAATTAGGCATTTGTTTTGAAATTGAATAAAATATGAACTTTTATATGTTTGCAAGTAGTGTCCAACACTTTTGCAAAGACGCATTGAGATTCCCTAGGAACCCTAGTAGCCTTCTTGCCCCTGCTCTTTTGAATACCCTATCCCATATCATAAGAATTTCCCTCTTAGGGTCCTTCTCTATCGCCGGCTCAGCAGCCTTGAGCATCCCGTGGAGCTCACGAAGCGATTTCTTCAAACCATTCATATGGAAAATTTAGCCTAAAGGCATTATAACCATCATGAGATTGAAGTATGAAATCGGTTGCCAAATAATCATCATAGGAAAAATCTAGGCGGTCACTTGAAACAAATAATCCAATCATTTGTTGCACATGTGATTCCATAGATTTCCATTTTTCCAGCCTAGCTGAAGCGATGACCCTGGTCATACCGAACCGCTCAATCATAGTATGTTCCCCGAACATGCTATTGAGTTGTTCAATGATATCATAGGAATTGATAATCTAACACATTCTCTTTGTATTCGTATTTGAGGACCATCCTCAAATTACGTTGTCAATCAAGAAAATTTGTGTTGTTCAATTTTTCACAATCAAGAATTGAACCAAACTTGAATTGAGTTGATATTTAACATGATAAACTACAAAAGAAAGATAACTAAAGTATGTAAACATCCACAAAGCGGTAAAAAAATAAGGTTGTCTATCAAAATTACTTATTTGTTACATTTTGTTCAATCGATATCTAATATCGTTGTTCCCTTAAACAAAACAATCCCAAGACCCTCATCTTGCGAATCCTTAAGCCGACTGAGTCCGCACTTAAGAAACTCCAAGATAGGTAGACATCCCATGTCAATGACATCTAATGTCACTCTCGGTCGATGAGAGTCCCATTCTCATCTCATGTCTCGATAGCCACGCCTGCAGTGGATCTATCGATGAGAAAACCAAACTCACGTGTAAGGGTCTAACCCTTACTCCCACTTATCCCAAGATAACAAGTAGTACCCAGCTGAGGCGGACCTACCAACTTATGATCGAGGGCTTTATGGGTGTGATGTTTTGGACAAGACATTATACTCATTATTTTGGGAACTTGCATGCATAGGTTTGTTTATATGTAAGTTGAACATTTATAACATAAAACAACCTATAACTAGCAAAGCAAATAAATACGAAATCGAAAGGCCCCTAGAACCTCACAACTCTCAAACGAAAAGATTAAAAGCAACAAAATAGGCCTTGAACATCTTCTGGACTGGTCCTCGCCCTCCGTTTTAGTTCTGTGCCCTCCGATTTTGGTCAAAACAAGTCATTACCTCAAAAACCACGAACAGCGCCCGCCGTTTTACAACCAGCGGTCGCTGAACACCACCGGCGGTCGCCGTTTCCAAAACGGCACCCGCCGAAAAGGCAAAAAACCCATCTGCCCCAAAAAAGGCCTTTCGGCTGTCGCCGTTTCCAAAACGGCGCCCGCCGAATAAAAACGGCGCCCGCCGGAGCTCAAACGGCGACCGCCGTTTGGCTCCAGCAGCCCGGTTTGCTTCGTTTTGCTTCGTTTGGCTTCGTTTCTTCTCGTTTTCGCCGGAGAGCCGAGATCCTCCATCGAACCATGGATCAAGTCCATCGCTTACAAGTTTGAACAATATAAATTGAAATAGAAAACCTATCTATTACAAATGATTCCAAGGGACGCAGCCCTCCAAAACTATGGCCAATCGAAACGTAAAAAACGACAATTTCATTCACCCGACCACTAACGGTGGCCGGCCTTACATCTAATCACATAATCACAATTAAACAAATAATCCAATTATGTTGATTTAACCTTCGTGTCCAACACAAAAGTGTGCACGAGCCCTAGGCTCTGATACCAATTGAAGGTACCGATATACCGATCCGATCGATATACCGTGTGTGCGGAAGCGTGTAAAGCGATAGATTTACCATGCCATGATCTTAGTGCACACTTAATGTGTATAAGAACACATATAAACATATATATATACACATCCAATATATATATATAAGGTTCAACGATTACTTACTTTTGGTGATCGTTGACTTTGGTTAATGTCGTTGAGGTGGTGTTGAGTCGATTGAACCACCTCAAATGGATCAGCCTCTTGAAGCTCTCCTTGTGAATGACCTCGTCACTCCTTTAGATCGTCCGGATGTGGAAGCCGCACAATTGGCCCGGCCTCTACGTGTTTCACACGAACCCGGATAATGAACACCTTGCTTGCTTGAGAATGAATCTCCAAGATCATCTCTTTTCTCTCTATTTGAGTGAAATTTCGTGGCTGATCCTATTGTATGATGAAAATCTGATTTTCATCCATATAAGTGCATCATTATGCATACCATTACACCCCTTTGTAACCTACAACATAATGGGCATCATAATGCACCATAATCATGCAAAGGGGTTACAAAGGAGGTGAAAGGTCATGCCACATACACATGCCACTATGCATTGTATGTGGTCCCACTTGCTTGTGTGGCATGCCATGTCACACTATGTGACATGCATCCATGCAAGCCATGCATCCCATGCATGTTAATTAATTCCACGTAAATATTGATTCTAAATCAATATATTTATCAAGCATTGTACATCATCTTTGAGTCCGTGTGTGACCCTGTAGGTATGATTTATTGATCAATATTATATTGTTCCCAACAATATAATATTATCAAATAATCATTTAACATCCATAGACGACCTTATGACTTCATCGATTGCACACGTAGGATCGAAGGACATATCCCAACAGTCAGGATAGGGCAGCCAGGCAAGATGCCATGAGAAAACTCATGACGGCTACTATGTCCGAAGGAACGCCCGTAAGGGATCACGTTCTTAGGATGATAGGCTATCTGAATGAGATAGAGATTATGGGAGGAGCTATCGATGGGGAAACCCAGATCGATATAGTGCTCCAGTCTCTGCCTAGGAGTTTTGAGCAGTTCCGCCTGAACTATAACATGAACAAGAGGTTATATTCGTTGGCGGAGCTCCTGACTGAACTCCAGGCGGCAGAGGGAATCTTTAAGAAATCTCAGGCACTTGTGGCTGTGAAACTTCCTGGCCCTCCGGGGACTAAGAGGAAGAAGAAGCAAGGACGGAAACCCAGTGGACCCAGAAATGGTGGACCACAGAATGGAGTGAACAAGCCCAAGGGCAAGTGTTTCCGTTGCAAGCAGTCTGGACATTGGAAGTCGAATTGTCCTCTCAGACAAGGAGGTACGAACTTTTCCTTAGTCACTGAAACATGTTTAGCGGTGTTATCCACCGGTACCTGGTGTGTGGATACAGGAGCCACTGATCATGTCTGCAATTCTTTGCAGGGGTTCCAGGAAACCCGGCGGCTTAGAGAGGGAGAGATCACTATCTACATGGGCAACGCTACGAAAGTGGCGGCAGTTGCAGTGGGAGATATTCATTTGTCTTTTAATAATAAAGTTTTAGTATTGAATAATTGTCTTTATGTACCGAATTTTAGAAAGAACCTTGTTTCGGTTTCTAAATTGGTTTTGAATAAATATTCTGTTTCTTTTGATAGTTCTGTTATTATCAAAAAGAATGGTGAGTATATATGTTCTGGTACATTGATAGGCAACTTATATATACTGAATCCTGATTATTCCACGATGCAACGAGTAGAGTCAAATAATACATCTAGTACCAATAAGAGAAAGGAGCCTTCTAGAATGAATCAAAAGTACTTATGGCATCTTAGACTAGGTCATATTAACTTGGGTAGGATTCAAAGGTTGATAACTGATGGAATACTCAGTGGTGTGAAAGATGAGGACTTTCCAACCTGCGAATCATGCCTGGAAGGAAAAATGACCAAGCGACCCTTTAGTGATAAGGGGCATAGATCCAAGGAAGTACTGGAATTGATTCACCCTGATTTGTGCGGGCCTTTATCTGTCCAAGCGAGAGGAGGTTATGAATATTTCGTAACCTTCACTGATGATTACTCAAGGTATGGTTTTATATACCTGATGCGCCGCAAGAGCGAGTGCTTTGACAAGTTCAAGGAGTACAAAGCTCTTGTGGAGAACCTTCATGGTAAAACCATAAAGACTCTACGATCTGATCGTGGAGGAGAGTACCTCTCGGGAGAGTTTAAGGCGTACTTATTAGAGAATGGGATTGACTCCCAGATGACTGCACCATACACGCCCTAGCAGAATGGTGTAGCAGAAAGAAGGAATAGGACTCTTATGGAAATGGTAAGATCTATGATGAGTTTTTCAGAACTACCAGTTTCGTTCTGGGGATATGCCTTGGAAACAGCGGCGTATATCCTGAACTTAGTTCCTTCTAAATCAGTCCCTAAGACGCCCTCGGAATTGTGGACCGGGCGAAAGCCAAATTTGAAACACATTCGGGTCTGGGGTTGTCCAGCACATGTGCTGAAGCATGGGGCTGATAAGTTGGAATCTCGTTCAGATATTCGGTTGTTTATAGGATATCCTAGAGGAACGAAAGGTGGTCTATTTTATAGTCCTAAGGACCAGAAGATCGTTGTTAGCACCAACGCTCGGTTCTTGGAAGAGGATTATATAATGGACCACAAGCCCAAGAGTGAGATAATACTAAACGAACTGAGAGGGGACGATCAAGGCTTAGATCCAACCGAACCGGGTGATACGCCACCACAGTCTGCACCTGTAGTTACTGAGGTTACACCGGAGCCTCGTCGTAGTGGGAGGGTTGTTCGACAACCCGATAGGTTCATGTTTATAGGTGAGTCTTCGGACTTGTTACCTGGAGAACATGAAGCCGATCCCTGGACCTATGGCGAGGCGCTTAAAGATCAATATGCTCAGTCTTGGCAAAAAGCGATGAAATCTGAGATTGAATCAATGGATTCAAATCAGGTCTGGAATCTTGTAGCACCGCCCAAAGGTGTAAAAGCCATTGGTTGCAAGTGGGTGTACAAGAGGAAAAGAGGGTCTGACGGGAAGGTTGAAACCTTCAAGGCTAGGCTTGTTGCGAAAGGGTATACTCAGAAAGAAGGGATCGATTATGAGGAAACCTTTTCGCCGGTAGCTATGCTAATGTCGATCCGGATTCTTTTGTCTATAGCATCTTATATGGATTATGAGGTGTGGCAAATGGACGTCAAGACAGCATTCTTGAATGGGAATCTTGACGAGACCATTTACATGAGACAGCCAGAAGGTTTCATTAAGAAAGGCCAAGAGCATCTAGTGTGTAAGCTAAACCGATCCATTTATGGATTGAAGCAAGCTTCTAGATCTTGTAACATGCGGTTTGATGAGGTTATCCAGTCTTATGGATTCATTCAAAGCATGGACGAGTCGTGTGTATACCGGAGATGTGACGGAAACAGTGTGGCGTTTCTCGTGCTTTATGTAGACGACATCCTTCTAATTGGCAACAATGTGAAGATGTTGTCGGACATAAAGGGATGGTTGTCCAAGCAATTCGATATGAAAGACTTAGGACAAGTTGGGCATGTTCTTGGGATCAAGGTTATAAGGGATCGCCGGAAAAGAACATTAAGCTTGTCCCAGGCTTCATATATTGATACGATTCTGGCTCGTTTCAACATGCAGAATTCCAAGAGAGGTGCTCAACCTTTCTGCCATGGAATTCATCTATCTAAAGACATGTGTCCCAAAACACAAAAGGAGATAGATTACATGAAGAAGGTTCCTTATGCTTCGGCAGTAGGAAGTCTAATGTATGCCATGTTGTGCACGAGACCTGATATCTGCTATGCCGTGGGCATGGTAGCTAGATATCAGAGTTGTTGGGGATCGTGCATGTATACGCAGCGGAAAACAAAAATTTTATGAAAAACCGTTTTTCATTAATGTAAACATTTTACATTATATTTATTTTATTTTATTGAAAATCATATTTTCAATATTACATGCATTAATTGATTTAATTCAAATCTATTAGAATCAATAATTCACCATTTAATTTAATTATCAAATAATTAAATATTTAATTCATGCATCCCATACTACACAAATTAAATCTAGCGCTATTATATTTATCATATAAATATATTACTTGTAGCGAAATTATATTAATCATATTAATATATTACAATTAATTACGCAGACATAATTAATTTGCGTCAAATTGACAATTAACATAATCTTATTATTTAATTCTAATCAACTTGAGTTTATGTAAACACCCGCACATAATTAATTTGCATCAGATTGACAATTAACATAATCATATTATTTAATTCTAATCAACTTGAATTGTGCAATTAAATTAATCAAATTAATTAATTACACATATATAATTAATTACGTAAACATGTGCACATAATCAGTTTGCGTCAAATTGACAATTAAGATAATCATATTATTTAATTCGAATCAATTTGAATTTAATTGACATTTAAATTAATCACAATTAATTTTTCTTTATCAATTAAAAATCCCATAGCGCAAACATTAACAGTACATAGCGCAAACATTTAACGCAAACAATTAAATCTAAATTTAATTGTAAGTACCTCAGGGATTCATCGGACGAAACGAGGTTCGTCGGAAGTCGCGCGGATGCGACGCGGGGACGGCACGGGTCGTGTGCGTGGAGAGCCGAGCGAGTGGCGGGGCTCTCGGCTGGACTCGTGTGTCACGGCTGGAGCGCACGGGCGCGACTCGAGCTGTGCTCGGGCGTTCCTTCGGCGTCTCTCGTCTAATCAGGTTTCACCTCGTATAGGTAATCCAACTTACGTATTGCACTAGAAACACGTAAGGGAGAATACGACGGGAAAAACGGGCCGGAAAAACGGTGCCGGAATCGGATTCCGGCGAGGGGAGGCGGCTGCCGGCGGCGGCACTAGGCGGCGGCGGGCGGCGGCTCCGGTTGTCGGCGGTCCTCCGAGGGAGGAGCCGAGGGGGAGGCGAGAGGGAGAGAGGAGAGAAAGTGAGGCTAGGGTTTTGAGCTCTTCACTTTGGTGTGTTTATTCTCATGCCTATGGAGCTCCTTTTATAGGTGAAGAAAGGAGCTTGTTGGGCTCAAACCCTAATGGATCGGATCCATCTCCAAAATTGACAATCAATTTCATCTCCGAAAAATATAACGATTATATTTTCTTTCTCGTTTTAATTTTCTCATCAATATGAGATAAAAATAAAAATTTCCAATTTCACAAAATCGGAATGCCCATTTCAGGGGTACTGCTAAATCGGGAAATTTCCCAAAATAGAAAGTGTACACCATCGTGTCCGTTTTCTTTAGCTCAGTATTATTTCCAACTCATAATCACAATTATGAATCTCGGATTCAATCATATTGACCTCCGACTATATGTACTTAATTAACAGTTAATTAATACATGATCGTATTCAAGGATCGGTTTACACGAGAATGTGACCCTCAATGGTTCAGGTGTATAACTAGCCGTGGGCTCACAACATATTGTGATTCGAACAACATATTGTTCTTATTTCAACTACTCCCATGAGTTTTAGATTAATAATCATATTATTTAATCTCCGAACAAGTCGGTGCCCAACGAATCAGTGACGAGCGTCTAGCAGCCACGCTTCACTAATTCCCTAGATACAAATGAAGTGCCTGCAAGAACCTTGTAATATAGTTAGCGTACAGTACGATCCCTCCGATACATATGTCCCGATCAAACTAGAGATATTTGTTAATCGAGATCTCTTGTTGAGTTTGATAACTGTGCGTACGTGCTAGGTTTCGTAAAATCCAGTCGTGATTGATTCAGAGAAACACATTTCTCTAATCACCTCACTATTCAACTCTGGCCAGAGATTCCGGGACTACGAACCATCAGAACACACAGGACATCCATGATCTATATCAAGCGATCAGATCCCCTACTACCATGCACAGACATCACATCAGATTTCGAACTGCACGAACATTGTCTCCTTTTTCGACTTACTCCCTTTCCAGGGAATCAGAGACACGTCACGATACAGCTAGTCCTCTGATGAAGTCACGGTGATGTCTGGGTCTTAAGGATTAATTGTGTACAACTATATTATGGAATTCTCTACTCGATCAGTGATAACCACTTAGAGATTCCAGGGAGAGGGGGTTCAGTGAACTCATCAACAGTGAGCACCCACTCAAGTATGTCGATGTCCCAACACCGAGGCTCGAGATTAGCCCACATACACTAAGTGCTAGTCTCAAGGGGGAAAGGCCGGGTATCCTTGTTATTGGCGTAACCCATCGACTAGGAACTGAGTTTGACCAGTTACGTTGCGTTAACAGAATTATCTCTCGGTTTCCACAAAACCGAATTCATACAACATGTGTAACTGTACAGGACTATATCTATGATTCAACATTGGGAGCAGATATAGTATATGCCATTAATAAAGGTTTCATTAATTAATGAAATAAATCGTTATATAACGGAATACGGTTAACCGCTCGGCCAACCGTTGGCTCGCCGGTCACCTATTCCAACAATCTCCCACTTGACCTAGAGCCAACTATCCATGAATCTTAGTCCCATCGACTCTCGATGTTTCTCGCAGACATATTCAGATAAAGGCCTGGTACAGGGATCTACAAAGTTATCTTCCGAAGTGACACTCTCGACTCAGACGTCACCTCTGTCATTGATCTCTTAGATCACATGATATTATCTCAAGTACATGTTTGGACTTCTGATGAGATCTCGGTTCCTTAGCATTTGCTACAGGACACCGTATAATCACAGTACAAGTTACTTGATTATTTGCGTCCGGAACTATAACCAACATTTGGATAAAGTTTCGTGTCCAAAACAGTCTCTTTTACAGCTTTAGATGCTGCAACATATTCAGGTTCTCGTGGTAGAATCATTAGTCGTTGCAAGAACCATTCCAGCATACGACACCACCTCTAAGCTCGAATATGAATCCCGATATCGACTTTTAGTCATCCACATCCGATTGAAAACTAGAGTTCGTAAGTACCTCTAAATTCAACTCGGACCTCCCACAGACTAAGAACAACTCCTTAATGCTTTTGATTGCTAGTGCTCAAGGATTTCGTCCTTCACGACTTCAAATAAGCCGGTCTTGGGTTCGACTGATATTCACTTGTGACACTCACAACATTTATAATATCACGTCTAGTACACAGCATGCCATACATAATGCTCCCTAGTGCGGAGATATATGTGTTGTCCATTTCATCTCCTCGAATTCCATCAACATTACAGTCACACGAATTACGAGAGATGAACCCCATGGGACATTGGCAAGAATCTCTTCAGGATTCTTCCATGCTAAACCATTTCAGAAACAGTTTCTATGTACAAGGATTGAGAAGATTTTACATCCTTCTAGATCTATATCTATAGTGACGTATCACAATACGTAGGATGCCTCTCCTCAAATCCTTTATTCGAGAAACGTGTGGATAACCGTGCTTTCGTTGACTGCAACATCACTCAATCATCCCTATGATTAGTATGTCGTACAACACTTAAATTTCACTGCGCTCCCACTAACCTTCTTGAATACAAGGTACCTTCAAGTTTTATACCAAGTCAACGCTTTGACTATTGTATTTAAAACACATGTTCCATTTAGGGATGCTCGTTTCAATCCATAAATGGATCGCTGGAGTATGCAAACCTTTTGCTCCTTTCCAGAAAATATGAAGCCTTCCGGCTGCGCTACAACTCTTCCATAATATCACATTCAAGGAAAGTAGACCTCATATCTATTTTCCATATCTCATAGTCGTACTATGCAGAAATGGCCAGCAAAATTGTAATGGACTTAAGCATAGCGACTGATGGAAAGATTACCTCATAAACAACACATTGTCTTTGAGTAACTTCTTTCGCCATCATCCTTGCTTTAAAGGTCACACCTTTATATATATACTCTCACGTCATAATTAATAGATCAATATGCAGCCTTTGGGAACGATTCCCTTTGGTGGATCTACCAAGGTCAAACCTTGTTGGAATACATACAGTCCATTATGAATTTCATGGCAATAAGCCAATGTCCCATATTCATATCCAATACGAATCAGTTGAAGTTTATTGGTGATGGAGTTGTATTCTAAATGTCTAGTTTAGTGCAAATACGGAACTCCTTATCTATACCTTAATTCGAGATATGATTCAAGCATGATTGCATTTAATGCAATAGTCCTTGATGTATACGTTGTAGACAGTATGGCGTGAGGAGACACGCGGAAGATCATACTGTCGGTTACTCGTATACTATCGAACAGTAGCTCACGACTTAGATGGACAGGGACAATCCATCGGTACGTCGTAGTGTGACTGGTAGATAGTCGGTCTTGACTATCATGTTACACTCGTACACTTGGTGTATTGAGCAGGACCACGGGAGGGCGTTCGATTTATACTAATCGAAGTAATCGAACTAGACCTCAGATATTGCGGATATGCGAATTCCTAATCCCTATATAATTATAGGTGCGTGTGTCCAATTCTCGGTTCTTTAATCTACCAATGAGTGAGACTAATTGATTAGTCAATATTCTCGGTAAATTGGGAATCGGAATTGTACACACGGCATGCTATAGATTATAGACAGGAAACCGTGTCCCGTTTATCGGGTTGATGATGTCCCCGAGATGAGCTCATAAAGTTTATCATGTAAACCCTGCAGGTGGATTCGTTCCACATGATAATAAGGATGAGTGGTACTAGTCTCGGATAATAAGAAACGAATTAATTTAATTATTAGTAATTAAAGTTAATTCGTGGACATTCGATATCTTAAACACGGGGAAAGTCGTATATGTAATTTCGGCGGAAATATTATTGTTGATATAATATTAAATTAATTTCGGGAATTCAATTATTATTTTTTAGTGGAGTGAATAATAATTAAAATTGTGGAATTTAATTAAAGGTTTTCTTTTAAGGACACCGGTTTAATTAAATTGCAATTTAGCCCCTAATTAATTTACCTAAGAGGTCCCTAGTGTAACTCTATAAATAACCCCCCTTGCCTCTCTTAAACCTAAGAAACGCCGCAACTATTATTTCAGCAGAGAAATTAAATTGCTTAGCGCAATTATGTTTTTCTCTGTTTAAATAAAAGAGTTAACGCAGTTATTTTTCTGATGAAATTAATTGCTTAGCGCAATTATATTTCTGAGAAAGAAAAAAAATTATTCTTGCGCTGGTTTAGAGAAGAGAGAGCAGAAAAGGAGAATCCAGCAGATCGTTGCCCACTCAACGGCTGGAATCGGGTTAGAGGCATACGCTAGAAACGTCTAAGGTTTCAACAATTCGGCTTCTCCGAATCACGCGACAAAGGTATGAGATCGATCCCTAATTCCGCAATTATCGATCTCTAAATTCGTTAAAAATACATCGAACGATCGATCGGGTTCCGGGAGTCGTGGTACGTGTTCCTCGACTACTGGGGGGTCTAGGACCTCCGGAACGGTAGTCGGATGAGGAAAAACGACCCGGAAACGAGCCCGGAACAGCAACGTCGCGTTGCTGTTCGCGGACAAACGGCGGTCGCCAAAGGGCAAACGGCGGTCGCCGTTTGCAGTTCCTTTCAGCGACCGCTGGACTGCTTTCGGCGGTCGCCGAATTGATGCAGTCCAGTCCCTTTTCGCGCGGTTGTCCTTCGGGGCGATGGCTGGGCGTGAATCGGGTCAAGGGGTGTCGTGCGAACGAAGTAGCGACTTCGGAGGTCGACTGGGAGCGTTCGGATGTTCGAGCGATCGAACGAATGCCTCCCGGATAGTCGATTTCCAACAATTGGTATCAGAGCCGGTTTTTGTCGTTCTTTGTATTTTTGCGAGATTTGTTTTGCAGGTTCGAACCCGATTATTATGGCCATGTGATTGTGCTGTATGTTTGTGGTTTGTTAAACTCTCGGGCTTGTCGAGATCTTTGGTTTTGAAATCGTTGCATGTTTGTAATAGTTAAAACGACGGGTTGAGTCGTTTAGGTTTTATTACGTTTTTCGTTTTATCCGGATGTATAGGATCGATCATTCTGTATAGGATCGATGCCGGAAGTAGCTAGGTTACTTATGTAATGTTGCTGCTACTTGGTGGATCGAGAAGAGATCGAAGGACGGACGAACGAGGGTCGAGAAGTCGATCCCGCGGCTGCTGAAGGGCAAACGGCGGTCGCCGTTTCGCTGGACTTCGGGCAGCAGCTCCGGGGGGGTTCGACAGACATCACGGATCGCTTGTCGAGGGCCCGGGATGATACTCCAGTGGGAGGGGTTCGTCTCTTGGTCCTTAGACGAGCCGGTGGTGGATCGAGACCGAGACGAGCAACGAGACGAAGATCCGAGAAGACGTGCATGGAAGATATTTAAAGGCCATAATAATCGGGGCCACGTTAAATGCTTTTTGTGTGTTAACGTGCTTTTATTATGCTTTATTTATTTTATGCATGTTATCCCTTTTTCGTAAAATACTAAGTGGGAGAGGGATTGGAAACAATCCCGCGGTCTCCATTCTCTGTTTTGATAGTGATGTGTGTCACTTACGAGTTGGCTTTAGTGTCATCCTCCCTATCGGATAAAGTCGACACACAGATATCACTGGATCAAAATTCGAATTTAAAATCCACTTATAAAATTGAACAATTATATTTCTCAAAAGCAATGCCTAATCTGTCATTCAAAGACTAATTTCAACTCGACTCATTCTCACCCCGGGGAGTGGAATGGAGCCAAAGCGCTTGGTTATGTCGATGACACAGATTAGAGACATTCGAGTCATTCGATGACTAGATCGATTGTCTGGTTGGCTCCCTCACCTAGTGAGAGATAGGGCTCAATTGCATGATTGATCGCTGGTTAGAAACTTCGAGTTTCACTTACGAGATATCAAGCTTTGATTAATAAAATTGTGAAATTTAATAAATGTAAGAGTCAATTAACAAAGTTGTTTGTTTTAGTAAACGTCCACAAGAACGTGGCTTGCTAAATGGAAACAGGTACTTTGGGTTAATTAAGATTCTATGACATTTAAATAAGTGAGATTCGATTAATAAAGTTGTTTGTTTTAGTAAACGTCCACAAGAACGTGGCTTGCTAAATGGAAACGGAACTTTGGGATTAATTGAGGCTCGACAGTTATAGAAAGTCGTGGAGGACCGCATGTCAACGTAAACGTCCACATGAACGTGGCTTGCGGTGGACATGTGGTTCCCGAGTGATGGACTTAGTACTGAGAAATGGTACACACTTAGGTACGCTTTATAGTATCCTCCCCATCGGAGTCACTGCTATGATGATGTACGACCGAAGTGAAATCCAATCATAAAATCATTTGGACTAGTAAACGTCCACAAGAACGTGGCTTGCTATGTCTGATGGGATTTTGGAAATGATTGGTAGTTTAATGATATCACTTGAGGGAAATGATATAGAATTAAACTCATTGTTTGTTTTATATGGTATTATTCCCATTAAAAGTCAACAAACTCACTGAACCTGATTGTATGGATTGGAAAAGAAACTTGGACATTGTCCTAACTGCAGAGGAGTACAAATATGTACTCCAAGTCAATTGACCTGCTGAACCAAATGATACTTCCACTACTGAGGAAAGGAAGCTCATTGGAAATGGATCAAGGCTATGAGATGACGCGGAGCAACATTATGACTTTCATGTCAAAAGTGCTGCGACATCGGGATCATGCCATGACCATTACCTATGATATGATGCTTAACCTCAAGAAGTTTTGGTTATCAGGACAGGACAGCCGGGCAAAGTGAAATGAGGCAACTCATAACGGCCATCATGTCGGAAAGAACGCCCGTAAGGGATCACGTTCTTAGAATGATGGGCTATCGTAATGAGATAGAGGTTCTGGGAGAAATTATCAAAGGGGTAACCCAGATTGATTTTGTGCTCCAGTCTCTGCCAAGAAGTTTTGAGCAGTTCCGCCTGAACTATAATATGAATAAGGGGTCTTATTCATTGGCGGAGCTCCTGGTTGAACTTCGAAGCGGCTGAGGGAACCTTTAAGGGCTCTCAAAACACTTGTGGCTGATAAATTGGCTCTTCCTAAGCCTTCGGGCGGCAAAAGGAAGAAGAAGCAAATACGGAAACCCAGTGGGCCTAATATATCTGGACCACGGAATGGGACAAGCAAGCCCAAGGGGCAAGTGCTTCCGTTGTAAGCAGTTTGGATACTGGGAGTTTTGATTGTCCTCTCAAAGCAACTAGAAGTTAACTTCTCTTTAGTCACCGAAACATGCTTAGTGGTGTTATCTACCAGTACCTGGTGTGTGGATACGGAAACCACTAATCATATCTGCACTTAAATGCAGGGGTTCCAGGAAACCCGGAGACTTAGATAGGAAGAAGTAATAACCTACATGGGCAATACTGTTAAGGTAACAGCCGTTGCAGTGGGAGATGTTAAATGTTTTTTTTTAACGGTAGGATTTTAGTTCTAATAAATTGTCTTTATGTACCGGCATTTAGAAAGAAATTTCATTTCGGATTTCTAAATTGGCTTAGAATAGATATTCTGTTTCCTCTGATAGTTTCAGACTTGTCGGAGTAGGAAACGGGGATATTATCTATTCTGGTACATTGATAGACAATTTAATACTAAATATGTGTTCCTCCACGATGCAACAGACCGGAACTAATAACACATTGTCGAACCCCAATAAGAGTAAAGACCCTTCTAGGATGAATCAAATGTACTTATGGAATCTTAGGCTAAATCATTTTAACTTAAGTACGATTCAAAGGATGAAGCTGATGGACCACTCAGCCAGGTTGAAGGAAAGGACCTTCCAACCTTAGAATCATACTTGGAAGTTTTAATGACCGAGCAACCCTTTACGGTTAAAGGGAAAAGATCCAAGAAAGTACTAGAGTTGATTCGCTCTGATATATGCAGACCTCTTTGAGGAGTAAGGCATATTTATCAGAAAATGGGATTAACTCCCAACAGACTACACCATTTATGCCTCGGCAAAATAATGTGTTGTAAAGAAGGAATAGGACTCTTACAGATATGGGAAAGTAGACAATAAGTTATTCGGAGTTACCCAATTCGTTTTTGGGATATGGCTTGGAAACAGCAGCGTTTATCCTGAACTTGATTCTTTTGGAAACTTGTACAGATATTCGGCTGTTTATAAGATACCCTAAGAAAACGAATTGAGATATGTAATATAGTCCAAAGGACCAGATGTTCGTTGATTGAATCAACGTTCGGTTCTTAGACATGGACTATATATATATGCAAGATCACAAGCCCAAGAGTAGGGTAATACTTAATGTGCTTAGAGGGACTGATCAAGACTTAGAACCAGCCTAACTGAGTAGTTCACTACTGTAATCTTTAGTCACTAAAGACACACCGGAGCGTCGTCGTAGTGGGAGGGTTGTTAGACAACCCGACAGGTTCATGTTTATAGGTGAGTCTTCGGACTTGTTACCTGGAGAACATGAAGCCGAACCCTGGATCTATGACGAGACGCTGAAAGATCAAGATGCTCAGTCTTGGAAAAAGTCGATCAGGATTCTTTTGTCTTCACATGGAAGATGGAAGTCAAGACATATTTCCTAAATCGAAGTCTTGACGGGGCCATCTTTGTGGGACAGCCAGAGAGATTTATCGAAAAGAGCCAAGAGCATTCGGTAAGCAAGCTTAATCAATCTTAGGATTAAAGGAAGCTTCAAGATCTTGGACACATGCGGACCTATGAGAAAATTCATTTCATGGATTTATTTAAGGCATGTTTAGGTCCTGTGTGTAAAAGAAGTGACAGAAAAGATGTGGTGTTTTCTCATTCTTTATGTAGACGACATCCTTCTGAATTGGCAACAATATGAAAGATGTTATCGGACATAAAGGGATGGTTGTCCGAGTAATTCAATGTAAGAGACTTAGGAGAAGTCGGGAATGTTCTTGGGATCAAAGTAATAAATGATCTCCAGAAAAGAACATAGAACTTATCTCGAGTCTCATACTTAAATACAATTCTTACTCGTTGCAGCATACAGAATTCCAAGAAAGGTCTTAACCTTTTTGATGTGGAATTCATCTATCTAAGGTTTTGTGTCTGACACAATAAAGGAGATAGATGAAGAGTAAGCAGTTCCCTGCACCTTAATGGTGGGAAGCTTAATGTATGTAATGCGATGCACGAGACTGATATCTACTATGCCGTGGGCATGGTGGTGAGATATCATAGTAATCCTTGGAAGGATCACTTGACTGATGTAAAGAACATGTTTAGGCTCCTGTAGAGGAACAGGAATTATGTTCTGAGTTACAAAGCAGTCAAGTTGTTTCCTTTGGACTACATAGAATTGAATTTCCAATCAAACAGGGACAGTCGAAAGTCGAAGTCAGGCTATGTGTTCTCACTGTGAAGTGGAGCAGTCACATGGAAGAATGTAAAGCAGCGATGCATTACGGATTATACCATGGAAACTGAAAGGATAACGGCCTCTGAGGCAGTTAAAAGGTCAGTGTGGCTCCAGAACTTCCTGAGGGACTTAGATGTGGTTTCTAGTTTACCCAAAGCTATTTTGAATAGCGGTATTGGCAAACTTGAAATGCCACGAGTTCACAGTGGGAGATAACACGTAGAGCGCAAGTACCACCTGATTCGAGAGATCGTCTAGTAAGACGATACAGTTGTCACCTAGATAGCATCGGGGGGATTGCCTGGTAAAACCCGTTCACAGAGGCACTTCCAGCGAAAGCGTTGGGAAGGCGTGATGAGGTTATGGGAATCTGATGTTTGGGAGAGGGCGACTAGACTTTTAGTATAAGTGGGAGATTGATGGAGTTGTATTCTAAATGTCTAGTTTAGTGCAAATACGGAACTCCTTATCTATACCTTAATTCGAGATATGATTCAAGCATGATTGCATTTAATGCAATAGTCCTTGATGTATACGTTGTAGACAGTATGGCGTGAGGAGACACGCGGAAGATCATACTGTCGGTTACTCGTATACTATCGAACAGTAGCTCACGACTTAGATGGACAGGGACAATCCATCGGTACGTCGTAGTGTGACTGGTAGATAGTCGGTCTTGACTATCATGTTACACTCGTACACTTGGTGTATTGAGTAGGACCACGGGAGGGCGTTCGATTTATACTAATCGAAGTAATCGAACTAGACCTCAGATATTGCGGATATGCGAATTCCTAATCCCTATATAATTATAGGTGCGTGTGTCCAATTCTCGGTTCTTTAATCTACCAATGAGTGAGACTAATTGATTAGTCAATATTCTCGGTAAATTGGGAATCGGAATTGTACACACGGCATGCTATAGATTATAGACAGGAAACCGTGTCCCGTTTATCGGGTTGATGATGTCCCCGAGATGAGCTCATAAAGTTTATCATGTAAACCCTGCAGGTGGATTCGTTCCACATGATAATAAGGATGAGTGGTACTAGTCTCGGATAATAAGAAACGAATTAATTTAATTATTAGTAATTAAAGTTAATTCGTGGACATTCGATATCTTAAACACGGGGAAAGTCGTATATGTAATTTCGGCGGAAATATTATTGTTGATATAATATTAAATTAATTTCGGGAATTCAATTATTATTTTTTAGTGGAGTGAATAATAATTAAAATTGTGGAATTTAATTAAAGGTTTTCTTTTAAGGACACCGGTTTAATTAAATTGCAATTTAGCCCCTAATTAATTTACCTAAGAGGTCCCTAGTGTAACTCTATAAATAACCCCCCCTTGCCTCTCTTAAACCTAAGAAACGCCGCAACTATTATTTCAGCAGAGAAATTAAATTGCTTAGCGCAATTATGTTTTTCTCTGTTTAAATAAAAGAGTTAACGCAGTTATTTTTCTGATGAAATTAATTGCTTAGCGCAATTATATTTCTGAGAAAGAAAAAAATTATTCTTGCGCTGGTTTAGAGAAGAGAGAGCAGAAAAGGAGAATCCAGCAGATCGTTGCCCACTCAACGGCTGGAATCGGGTTAGAGGCATACGCTAGAAACGTCTAAGGTTTCAACAATTCGGCTTCTCCGAATCACGCGACAAAGGTATGAGATCGATCCCTAATTCCGCAATTATCGATCTCTAAATTCGTTAAAAATACATCGAACGATCGATCGGGTTCCGGGAGTCGTGGTACGTGTTCCTCGACTACTGGGGGGTCTAGGACCTCCGGAACGGTAGTCGGATGAGGAAAAACGACCCGGAAACGAGCCCGGAACAGCAACGTCGCGTTGCTGTTCGCGGACAAACGGCGGTCGCCAAAGGGCAAACGGCGGTCGCCGTTTGCAGTTCCTTTCAGCCACCGCTGGACTGCTTTCGGCGGTCGCCGAATTGATGCAGTCCAGTCCCTTTTCGCGCGGTTGTCCTTCGGGGCGATGGCTGGGCGTGAATCGGGTCAAGGGGTGTCGTGCGAACGAAGTAGCGACTTCGGAGGTCGACTGGGAGCGTTCGGATGTTCGAGCGATCGAACGAATGCCTCCCGGATAGTCGATTTCCAACAATTGGATCATATCCATCGTCAACTTTATCTTGATCATTATCAAGATGGAACCGTCTACCAGGTACCTTCCGAACATTTTCGGATTTACGAACCGATAGATGAAGAGGTATATTAGTGGTTTGTTGAATTGGTTCATCTCCAAGTACTTGTGTTTGAACTTCATAGTGTGGTTCATATTCTCGAACTATTTCGAGATTTACTATATTGCCTTTTCTATCGAATAGAAACTTCTTCTCTAAGAAGGCAACATTTCTTTAAACAAACATTTTGTTTTAGAAATATAGTAGAACAGGTATCCTTGTGAATGTTCAGGATACCCCACAAAATGGCATAAGCCGGATCTACAATCCAACTTATCTCCCACTAGCCGCTTCACGCAAGCAGGATACGGGAGTGTCCAAGTTCATATGGTGTGGTTTTAACTGCTTTGGTGGTAACACTATTCAGCAAATGGACGACTGTCAAAAGTGCAGGACTTTTACAGTTTCGTCGACAATTTGGTGAACCCCTTTGTGGATCGAACAATGTCCAACAAAGTTTGATTCCAACATTAGGACACTCAATACAATTAAGGAGTTCCAGACGGAGTCCATTGCTAGAGAATCGTATTCTCTTTTAGATAGTCAATAAGCTTGGTGCTTAAATATTTATTACCACGATCATATCGTAATATAGCAACCAAGTTGGTTTCCTACTTTGATGTCTAAAATTATTGAACACTTCAAAATTAGAGACGTGTACTTCATAAGTACATTTGGTAGTTGAAAACCACCCCCACCAGTAACACATTAGTGGATCACACATCTCCGTTTGGATCAAATCCAATAGATCTTCAACACACTCAACTAGCGTGCTAAAGTTGTGCGGGGATTTGACTTCTATCAATTGATGATATTTGGGTTTAGTTCATTCTTGTTTATTTGTTTATCGTCTTTAGCAAATCATATTTGCTTTCTTTTGTATAAAGGAAATCGGATTTCCAAAACAAAATTAAAACCTTTACCTTCTATATCAAATATAGAAGTAAGATCTAATAATAGAACATTTCTATTAATAGCAGGTTTCTAAATTTAGACGAAACAAATAATCAATTGTTCAAAACAATAGAATAACTACAACCCAATACGAACCTTTGTCAGAACGTTTCTGCCCAAGGTATTTTAGCAGTTATGGCCCTATGGCCTTTATTCACACAACGATGGCAAGCGTCATCAACTCATTTGTTGACCTTGTTCTTAGTCGCCCTTCTAGTATCACCTTTATCCATCTTTACACTTAGACCAGAAACCATTTCCGTCATTTTCTTCAAGAAGAACACTTCTTTCATGAAGAAGCAATAATGAGAACAAATTTCTCGTATTGATGGTTGACTCTTTGATCAACATCTTGAACAACTTATCCATTGAAGGATCGAGCTTTGTTCATGTTGTAGTTCATAATGAACGATTCATAAGAACTAGAAATCCACTTCTCATGAGTGGCATTCCTCAGCAGTCAAAGGTTGAGTGAGATTATCAAATAATCTATTCTCAAGTACATAGAGGCACTCATCATTTTAAATCACAAGATTGAGATTCCAATTCAAATGGTTTGGGCCAGTGAGTTTGGATTGGTCGAGTATCGATGTTACGGGATATCTTAGAGAATATTACCGAGAAATATTAAGAAGATTAACATTGAGATAATTCGTTATTAATGATTACAATTAAATGTTTGGTCTTTATCATTTAATTGCCTCCCACTAAATTTTTCGAATTCCGCTATCCTCTAGCAGACAGACGGGAAAACTTATTTTTCCTTAGTTGGGCTTTAGGTCCAATAGCGTGAATATAACCCGTAGTTAATCTAGCCCGATTACATTCACCTAAAGGTAGAAACATTTTCAATCACATCTCTATGTGACCCTAAAGATTACTTTTCCTCACCATGACAATGAACTACGTTAATCGTACCCTTCAAAGTCAACCATGTGTCAAGACCGACCTACCGATCTGAGAAGTGAAAGTTGGACTCCAGTAAACATGTGTAAGCCCATAGTTAATCTATCCGACCACACATATTTAAAAGAATCGTAGCTAACACCTCTCCATCTTATGTCAATAAATTACAGCTTAACTCACAAGCAGTACTCCCCGCTAACACGGCATACCATACTACTTGTAAGTGGCTTTCACATAATTTATTGTCGGTAGAAGGAAAGAAGAAAGAACGACACATCGGTTCTCCTTTAAGGCTTGATATACATTCTCGGGAGAGAATGGAGGAGTATAGGTTTGTTATCTCATCAGAATAATCGTTATACATTCTCAGGAGAGAATGAAGTGAGTGATCGATTGTTGATTCTTAACAACTATGTCCTCTATAGGTCATCCTAACGAGCACATACGATCATAACATATATCACAATATATATATCTCACATAATTCACATAGCATTTAATCACAATTAAAACGAGGTATGCAAATTAAATGGTGCTCTATTAATTAACTTGATTTAACAATTAAATCAAATAATTAATCTATCACCTTGTTGATCGAATATTTAAATCAATTATTTAATTGGTCAATAAATAATTTCAGTAAATTAAATATTGATACTTCCTTTCTATTTCAATTTATTAATATCTTAATAATCAAAACGTGATGTCTCGTAAGTGAAACTCGAGGTTTCTAACCAGCGATTCATCATGCGAGCGACCCTATCTCCCATAAATGGGGGAGCCGAGCAGACCATTGAATCATGCCATCATATGGCTCGATGTCTCTAATTTGTTTTAACAAAAACAAGTCTAGATGAATCACTCCCCGAGGTGCATTCATGTTCGACATTGAATTGTTACTTGATAACAAATTAGGCATTGTTTGGATCTATTAGATAAAAATAAATATCTTAATAGAAACAACTAAGCCCCAATTAAACAACATTAAATCAATCAATTCAACAAACAGCATGCTTTAGGTGATTATATTCATAGACAATTAATCAATTTCAGAACCTACGCTCTGATACCACTGTTGGGGATCGTGCATGTATACGCAGCGGAAAACAAAAATTTTATGAAAAACCGTTTTTCATTAATGTAAACATTTTACATTATATTTATTTTATTTTATTGAAAATCATATTTTCAATATTACATGCATTAATTGATTTAATTCAAATCTATTAGAATCAATAATTCACCATTTAATTTAATTATCAAATAATTAAATATTTAATTCATGCATCCCATACTACACAAATTAAATCTAGCGCTATTATATTTATCATATAAATATATTACTTGTAGCGAAATTATATTAATCATATTAATATATTACAATTAATTACGCAGACATAATTAATTTGCGTCAAATTGACAATTAACATAATCTTATTATTTAATTCTAATCAACTTGAGTTTATGTAAACACCCGCACATAATTAATTTGCATCAGATTGACAATTAACATAATCATATTATTTAATTCTAATCAACTTGAATTGTGCAATTAAATTAATCAAATTAATTAATTACACATATATAATTAATTACGTAAACATGTGCACATAATCAGTTTGCGTCAAATTGACAATTAAGATAATCATATTATTTAATTCGAATCAATTTGAATTTAATTGACATTTAAATTAATCACAATTAATTTTTCTTTATCAATTAAAAATCCCATAGCGCAAACATTAACAGTACATAGCGCAAACATTTAACGCAAACAATTAAATCTAAATTTAATTGTAAGTACCTCAGGGATTCATCGGACGAAACGAGGTTCGTCGGAAGTCGCGCGGATGCGACGCGGGGACGGCACGGGTCGTGTGCGTGGAGAGCCGAGCGAGTGGCGGGGCTCTCGGCTGGACTCGTGTGTCACGGCTGGAGCGCACGGGCGCGACTCGAGCTGTGCTCGGGCGTTCCTTCGGCGTCTCTCGTCTAATCAGGTTTCACCTCGTATAGGTAATCCAACTTACGTATTGCACTAGAAACACGTAAGGGAGAATACGACGGGAAAAACGGGCCGGAAAAACGGTGCCGGAATCGGATTCCGGCGAGGGGAGGCGGCTGCCGGCGGCGGCACTAGGCGGCGGCGGGCGGCGGCTCCGGTTGTCGGCAGTCCTCCGAGGGAGGGGCCGAGGGGGCGGCGAGAGGGAGAGAGGAGAGAAAGTGAGGCTAGGGTTTTGAGCTCTTCACTTTGGTGTGTTTATTCTTATGCCTATGGAGCTCCTTTTATAGGTGAAGAAAGGAGCTTGTTGGGCTCAAACCCTAATGGATCGGATCCATCTCCAAAATTGACAATCAATTTCATCTCCGAAAAATATAACGATTATATTTTCTTTCTCGTTTTAATTTTCTCATCAATATGAGATAAAAATAAAAATTTCCAATTTCACAAAATCGGAATGCCCATTTCAGGGGTACTGCTAAATCGGGAAATTTCCCAAAATAGAAAGTGTACACCATCGTGTCCGTTTTCTTTAGCTCAGTATTATTTCCAACTCATAATCACAATTATGAATCTCGGATTCAATCATATTGACCTCCGACTATATGTACTTAATTAACAGTTAATTAATACATGATCGTATTCAAGGATCGGTTTACACGAGAATGTGACCCTCAATGGTTCAGGTGTATAACTAGCCGTGGGCTCACAACATATTGTGATTCGAACAACATATTGTTCTTATTTCAACTACTCCCATGAGTTTTAGATTAATAATCATATTATTTAATCTCCGAACAAGTCGGTGCCCAACGAATCAGTGACGAGCGTCTAGCAGCCACGCTTCACTAATTCCCTAGATACAAATGAAGTGCCTGCAAGAACCTTGTAATATAGTTAGCGTACAGTACGATCCCTCCGATACATATGTCCCGATCAAACTAGAGATATTTGTTAATCGAGATCTCTTGTTGAGTTTGATAACTATGCGTACGTGCTAGGTTTCGTAAAATCCAGTCGTGATTGATTCAGAGAAACACATTTCTCTAATCACCTCACTATTCAACTCTAGCCAGAGATTCCGGGACTACGAACCATCAGAACACACAGGACATCCATGATCTATATCAAGCGATCAGATCCCCTACTACCATGCACAGACTTCACATCAGATTTCGAACTGCACGAACATTGTCTCCTTTTTCGACTTACTCCCTTTCCAGGGAATCAGAGACACGTCACGATACAGCTAGTCCTCTGATGAAGTCACGGTGATGTCTGGGTCTTAAGGATTAATTGTGTACAACTATATTATGGAATTCTCTACTCGATCAGTGATAACCACTTAGAGATTCCAGGGAGAGGGGGTTCAGTGAACTCATCAACAGTGAGCACCCACTCAAGTATGTCGATGTCCCAACACCGAGGCTCGAGATTAGCCCACATACACTAAGTGCTAGTCTCAAGGGGGAAAGGCCGGGTATCCTTGTTATTGGCGTAACCCATCGACTAGGAACTGAGTTTGACCAGTTACGTTGCGTTAACAGAATTATCTCTCGGTTTCCACAAAACCGAATTCATACAACATGTGTAACTGTACAGGACTATATCTATGATTCAACATTGGGAGCAGATATAGTATGTGCCATTAATAAAGGTTTCATTAATTAATGAAATAAATCGTTATATAACGGAATACGGTTAACCGCTCGGCCAACCGTTGGCTCACCGGTCACCTATTCCAACAAGAGTAACCCTGGACAGGGTCACTGGACTGCTGTAAAGAACATACTTAAGTACCTGCGAAGGACTAGGAATTATGTTCTGAGTTACAAAGCGTCCGAGTTGATTCCTATTGGTTACACAGACTCGGATTTCCAATCTGATAAGGATCAGCGAAAGTCTACATCAGGCTATGTGTTCACATTGGGAGGTGGGGCAGTCTCATGGAAGAGTGTTAAGCAGAAATGCATTTTGGACTCTACCATGGAAGCCGAATATGTAGCAGCCTCTGAGGCAGCTAAAGAATCGGTGTGGCTCCGGAACTTCCTTATGGACTTGGATGTGGTTCCTAAAATGCCTAGAGCTATCACAATTTATTGTGACAATAGCGGTGCAGTGGCTAATGCAAAGGAACCACGAGCCCACAATGCGAGTAAACACATAGATCGCAAGTACCACCTGATTAGAGACATCGTCAGGAGAGGCGATGCGGTTGTCACCAAAATTGCATCAGCGGATAACCTGGCTGACCCCTTTACGAAGGCACTTCCAGCGGAAGCGTTCAAGAGACACGTGAAGGGGATGGGTATCGGATGTATGGTAGAGGGCAACTAGAGATTTAGTATAAGTGGGAGATTGATGGAGTTATATTCTAAATGTCTAGTTTAGTGACAATATGGAACTCCTTATCTGTGTTTTACATTATCTATTGATCAAACTGTCGGCATTTTGTCTATCTTGTACTTGAATGCAATAGTCCTAGATATATACGTTGTAGACAGTATGGCGTGAGGAGACACGCGGAAGATCATACTGTCGGTTACTCGTATACTATCGAACAGAAGCTCACGACTTAGATGGACAGGGACAATCCATTGGTACGTCGTAGTGTGACTGGGTAATAGTTGGTCTTGACTATTATGTTACACTAGTACACTTGGTGTATTGAGCAGGACCACGGGAGGGCGTTCGATTTATACTAATCGACGTAATCGAACTAGACCTCAGAGATTACGGATATACGAATTCCTAATCCCTATATAATTATAGGTGCGTGTGTCCAATTCTCGGTTCTTTAACTTGCCAATGAGTGAGACTAATTGATTAGTCGAGATACTCGGTAAATTGGGAATCGTAATTGTACACACGGCATGCTATAGATTATAGACAGGAAACCGTGTCCCGTTTATCGGGTTGATAACGTCCCCGAGATGAGCTCATAAAGTTTATCATGTAAACCCTGCAGGTGGATTTGTTCCACATGATAATAAGGATGAGTGGTACTAGTCTCGGATAACAAGAGACGAATTAATTTAATTATTAGTAATTAAATAAATTCGTGGACGTTCGATATCTTAAACACGGGGAAAGTCGTATATGTAATTTCGGCGGATTTATTATTGTTGAAATAATATTAAAATTAATTTCGGGAATTCAATTATTATTTTATAGTGGAGTTAATAATAATTAAAATTGGAATTGATTAATTAAGGAATTGCGTTTACGTATTCCAAGTTAATTAATATTTCAATTTAGCCCTTAATTAATTTATCCTTAGGTCCCTAACGTAGCTCTATATAAACCCCCTCCCTTACCCTCTCTTAACCTACAATTCGCCGCAACATTTATTTTTGCTGAGAAAAATAATTGCGTTAGCGCAAATATATTTTTCACTGTAAAAATAAAAGGTTAACGCAAATAAAAGTTTTATTCTCTCATTGAGAATAATCATGTTGGAAATCGACTACCCGGGATGCGTTCGTTCGATTGCTCGAACATCCGAACCATCCCAGTCGACCTCCGAAGTCACTACTTCGTTCGCTTAACAGCCCTTATCCCGAATCATGCCCAGCCATCGCCCCGAAGGACAACCGCACGAAACGGAACTGGACTGCATCGATTCGGCGACCGCCGAAAGCAGTCCAGCGGTCGCTGAAAGGAACTGCAAACGGCGACCGCCGTTTGCCCTTTGGCGACCGCCGTTTTGACCGCGAACAGCAACGTGATGTTGCTGTTCCGGGCTCGTTTCCGGGTCGTTTTTCCTCATCCGACTACCGTTCCGGAGGTCCTAGAACCCCCAGTAGTCGAGGAACACGATCCACGACCCCGGAACCCGATCCACGTTCATGTATGTTCAACGAGAAATTAGATCGAATAAATGCGGAATATAGAGATCCGATCTCATACCTTCTCGGTCGATTGTTGAGACCTTAGAGCTTCTAACGTATTCTCTTCCCGATTCCAGCCGTTGTGTGGGCAACGATCCGCTGGAAATTCCTTGTCCGCTCTCTCCTTTCTCAAACCAGCGCAATGATTTAATTATTCTCTCTGAGAGAATAATAATTGCGTTAACTTAATTATTTTAACAGAGAAAAATGTTTTTGCGCTAACGCAATAATTTTTCTCAGAAAAATAATAGTTGCGGCGAACTGTAGGTTTTAGGAGAGGGCAAGGGGGGGGGGGGTTTAAATAGAGCTACGTTAGGGACCTAAGGGAAATTAATTAAGGGCTAAATTGAAATATTAATTAACTTGGAATACGTAAACGCAATTCCTTAATTAATCGATTTCAATTTTAATTATTATTAACTCCACTATAAAATAATAATTGAATTCCCGAAATTAATTTTAATATTATTTCAACAATAATAAATCCGCCGAAATTACATATACGACTTTCCCCGTGTTTAAGATATCGAACGTCCACGAATTTATTTAATTACTAATAATTAAATTAATTCGTTTCTTATTATCCGAGACTAGTACCACTCATCCTTATTATCATGTGGAACAAATCCACCTGCAGGGTTTACATGATAAACTTTATGAGCTCATCTCGGGGACGTTATCAACCCGATAAACGGGACACGGTTTCCTGTCTATAATCTATAGCATGCCGTGAGTACAATTACGATTCCCAATTTACCGAGTATCTCGACTAATCAAATAGTCTCACTCATTGGCAAGTTAAAGAACCGAGAATTGGATACACGCACCTATAATTATATAGGGATTAAGAATTCGTATATCCGTAATTCTGAGGTCTAGTTCGATTACGTCGATTAGTATAAATCGAACGCCCTCCCGTGGTCCTGCTCAATACACCAAGTGTACAAGTGTAACATAATAGTCAAGACCAACTATTACCCAGTCACACTACGACGTACCGATGGATTGTCCCTGTCCATATAAGTCGTGAGCTCCTGTTCGATAGTATACGAGTAACCGACAGTATGATCTTCCGCGTGTCTCCTCACGCCATACTGTCTACAACGTATATATCTAGGACTATTGCATTCAAGTACAAGATAGACAAAATGCCGACAGTTTGATCAATAGATAATGTAAAACACAGATAAGGAGTTCCATATTGTCACTAAACTAGACATTTAGAATATAACTCCATCAATCTCCCACTTATACTAAATCTCTAGTTGCCCTCTACCATACATCCGATACCCATCCCCTTCACGTGTCTCTTGAACGCTTCCGCTGGAAGTGCCTTCGTAAAGGGGTCAGCCAGGTTATCCGCTGATGCAATCTTGGTGACAACCGCATCGCCTCTCCTGACGATGTCTCTAATCAGGTGGTACTTGCGATCTATGTGTTTACTCGCATTGTGGGCTCGTGGTTCCTTTGCATTAGCCACTGCACCGCTATTGTCACAATAAATTGTGATAGCTCTAGGCATTTTAGGAACCACATCCAAGTCCATAAGGAAGTTCCGGAGCCACACCGATTCTTTAGCTGCCTCAGAGGCTGCTACATATTCGGCTTCCATGGTAGAGTCCGAAATGCATTTCTGCTTAACACTCTTCCATGAGACTGCTCCACCTCCCAATGTGAACACATAGCCTGATGTAGACTTTCGCTGATCCTTATCAGATTGGAAATCCGAGTCTGTGTAACCAATAGGAATCAACTCGGACGCTTTGTAACTCAGAACATAATTCCTAGTCCTTCGCAGGTACTTAAGTATGTTCTTTACAGCAGTCCAGTGACCCTGTCCAGGGTTACTCTGATATCTAGCTACCATGCCCACGGCATAGCAGATATCAGGTCTCGTGCACAACATGGCATACATTAGACTTCCTACTGCCGAAGCATAAGGAACCTTCTTCATGTAATCTATCTCCTTTTGTGTTTTGGGACACATGTCTTTAGATAGATGAATTCCATGGCAGAAAGGTTGAGCACCTCTCTTGGAATTCTGCATGTTGAAACGAGCCAGAATCGTATCAATATATGAAGCCTGGGACAAGCTTAATGTTCTTTTCCGGCGATCCCTTATAACCTTGATCCCAAGAACATGCCCAACTTGTCCTAAGTCTTTCATATCGAATTGCTTGGACAACCATCCCTTTATGTCTGACAACATCTTCACATTGTTGCCAATTAGAAGGATGTCGTCTACATAAAGCACGAGAAACGCCACACTGTTTCCGTCACTTCTCCGGTATACACACGACTCGTCCATGCTTTGAATGAATCCATAAGACTGGATAACCTCATCAAACCGCATGTTCCAAGATCTAGAAGCTTGCTTCAATCCATAAATGGATCGGTTTAGCTTACACACTAGATGCTCTTGGCCTTTCTTAATGAAACCTTCTGGCTGTCTCATGTAAATGGTCTCGTCAAGATTCCCATTCAAGAATGCTGTCTTGACGTCCATTTGCCACACCTCATAATCCATATAAGATGCTATAGACAAAAGAATCCGGATCGACTTTAGCATAGCTACCGGCGAAAAGGTTTCCTCATAATCGATCCCTTCTTTCTGAGTATACCCTTTCGCAACAAGCCTAGCCTTGAAGGTTTCAACCTTCCCGTCAGACCCTCTTTTTCTCTTGTACACCCACTTGCAACCAATGGCTTTTACACCTTTGGGCGGTGCTACAAGATTCCAGACCTGATTTGAATCCATTGATTCAATCTCAGATTTCATCGCTTTTTGCCAAGACTGAGCATCTTGATCTTTAAGCGCCTCGCCATAGGTCCAGGGATCGGCTTCATGTTCTCCAGGTAACAAGTCCGAAGACTCACCTATAAACATGAACCTATCGGGTTGTCGAACAACCCTCCCACTACGACGAGGCTCCGGTGTAACCTCAGTAACTACAGGTGCAGACTGTGGTGGCGTATCACCCGGTTCGGTTGGATCTAAGCCTTGATCGTCCCCTCTCAGTTCGTTTAGTATTATCTCACTCTTGGGCTTGTGGTCCATTATATAATCCTCTTCCAAGAACCGAGCGTTGGTGCTAACAACGATCTTCTAGTCCTTAGGACTATAAAATAGACCACCTTTCGTTCCTCTAGGATATCCTATAAACAACCGAATATCTGAACGAGATTCCAATTTATCAGCCCCATGCTTCAGCACATGTGCTGGACAACCCCAGATCCGAATGTGTTTCAAGTTCGGCTTTCGCCCGGTCCACAATTCCGAGGGCGTCTTAGGGACTGATTTAGAAGGAACTAAGTTCAGGATATACGCCGCTGTTTCCAAGGCATATCCCCAGAACGAAACTGGTAGTTCTGAATAACTCATCATAGATCTTACCATTTCCATAAGAGTCCTATTCCTTCTTTCTGCTACACCATTCTGCTGGGGCGTGTATGGTGCAGTCATCTGGGAATCAATCCCATTCTCTAATAAGTACGCCTTAAACTCTCCCGAGAGGTACTCTCCTCCACGATCAGATCGTAGAGTCTTTATGGTTTTACCATGAAGGTTCTCCACAAGAGCTTTGTACTCCTTGAACTTGTCAAAGCACTCGCTCTTGCGGCGCATCAGGTATATAAAACCATACCTTGAGTAATCATCAGTGAAGGTTACGAAATATTCATAACCTCCTCTCGCTTGGACAGATAAAGGCCCGCACAAATCAGAGTGAATCAACTCTAGTACTTCCTTGGATCTATACCCTTTATCACTAAAGGGTCGCTTGGTCATTTTTCCTTCCAGGCATGATTCGCAGGTTGGAAAGTCCTCATCTTTCACACCACTGAGTATTCCATCAGTTATCAACCTTTGAATCCTGCCCAAGTTAATATGACCTAGCCTAAGATGCCATAAGTACTTTTGATTCATCCTAGAAGGCTCCTTTCTCTTATTGGTACTAGATGTGTTATTTGACTCTACTCGTTGCATCGTGGAATAATCAGGATTAAGTATATATAAGTTGCCTATCAATGTACCAGAACAGATATACTCACCATTCTTTTTGATAATAACAGAACTATCAAAAGAAACAGAATATTTATTCAAAACCAACTTAGAAACCGAAACAAGGTTCTTTCTAAAGTTCGGTACATAAAGACAATCATTCAATACTAAAACTTTATTATTAAAAGATAAATGAACATCTCCCACTGCAACTGCCGCCACTTTCGTAGCATTGCCCATGTAGATGGTGATCTCTCCCTCTCTAAGCCGCCGGGTTTCCTGGAACCCCTGCAAAGAATTGCAGACATGATCAGTGGCTCCCGTATCCACACACCAGGTACCGGTGGATAACACCGCTAAACATGTTTCAGTGACTAAGGAAAAATTCATACCTCCTTGTCTGAGAGGACAATTAGACTTCCAATGTCCAGACTGCTTGCAACGGAAACACTTGCCCTTGGGCTTGTTCACTCCATTCCGTGGTCCACCATTGCTGGGTCCACTGGGTTTCCGTCCTTGCTTCTTCTTCCTCTTAGTCCCCGGAGGGCCAGGAAGTTTCACAGCCACAAGTGCCTGAGACTTCTTAAAGATTCCCTCTGCCGCCTGGAGTTCAGTCAGGAGTTCCGCCAACGTATATAACCTCTTGTTCATGTTATAGTTCAGGCGGAACTGCTCAAAACTCTTAGGCAGAGACTGGAGTACTATATCGATCTGGGTTTCCCCATCGATAGATCCTCCCATAATCTCTATCTCATTCAGATAGCCTATCATCCTAAGAACGTGATCCCTCACGGGCGTTCCTTCGGACATAGTGGCCGTCATGAGTTGCCTCATGGCATCTTGCCTGGCTGCCCTATCCTGACTACCAAACATCTCCTTGAGGTTAAGCATCATATCATAGGCAGTGGTCATGGCCTCATGCTGATGTTGCAGCACATTTGACATAGAAGCCAAAATGTAGCACCGCGCCATCTGATTATCCTTGACCCACTTCCGATGAGCTTCCTTTTCCTCAGGAGTGGAGGTGTCAATAGGTTCGTCAGGACAATCCTCATGGAGTACATATTTGTACTCCTCAGCAGTCAGGACAATGTCCAAGTTTCGTTTCCAGTCAATATAGTTCGGACCAGTGAGTTTGTTCTCTTTTAGTATCATGGATAGCGGGTTGAGTGCCATATCTATAAAAGAGACAAATCAAACTGTCAAATTTAATTCGATATTAACTCCCTTAATTAATATCATTAAATCTACCAATCAATCCTAAAATCCCATCAGACTAGCATGCCACGTTCATGTGGACGTATACTAGTCCAAATGATTTTATAACTGGACTTTTACTTCGGTCGTACATCATTACAGCAGTGACTCCGATGGGGAGGATACTGTAAAGCGTACCTAAGTGTATACCATTTCTCAGTACTAAGTTAACCGCTTGGAAACTACACGCCCACCGCAAGCCACGTTAGTGTGGACGTTTACGTTGACATGCGGTCCCTTTACGATTTCCTATAACTGTCGAGCCTCAATTAACCCAAAGTTCCGTTTCCGTCTAGTAAGCCACGATAGTGTGGACGTTTACTAAAACAAACAACTTTGTTAATTGAATTCCATTTAATAAATTTCACAATTTCGTTAATCAAAGCTTGATATCTCGTAAGTGAAACTCTAAGTTTCTAACCAGCGATCAATCATGCAATTGAGCCCTATCTCTCACAAAGTGAGGGAGCCAACCAGACAATCGATCTAGTCATCAAATGACTCGAATGTCTCTAATCTGTGTCATCGACATAACCAAGCGCTTTGGCTCCATTCCACTCCCCGGGGTGAGAATGAGTCGAGTTGAAATTAGTCTTTGAAAGACAGATTAGGCATTGCTTTGAAAAACTTAAGTGTTCAATTCTATAAATGGAATTGAATTCGAATTTCGATCAAAAGTGATTTCCGTGTATCGACTTTATCCGATAGGGAGGATGACACTAAAGCCAACTCGTAAGTCAATACACATCACTCTCGAAACAGAGAATGGAGACCGCGGGATTGTTTCCAATCCCTCTCCCACTTAGTATTTTACGATATAGGGATATTCAAGCACATGCATATAGAAATTAAAGCATAATAAAACATGTTAAACACACAAAAAGCAATTAACGTGGCCCGATTATTATGGCCTTTAAAATCTTCGATGCACGTCTCCTCGGATCTTCGTCTCGTTGCTCGTCTAGGTCTCGATCCACCACCGACTCGTCTAAGGACCAAGAGACGAACTCCTCCCACTGGAGTATCATCCCGGGCCCTCGACAAGCGATCCGTGATGTCCGTCGAACCCCTGCAAGCTGCTGCCAAGAAAACACCGAAACGGCGACCGCCGTTTGCCCTTCAGCAGCCGCGGGTTCGACTTCTCGACCCTCGTTCGTCCGGCCCTCGATCTCGTCTCGAATCACCAAGCAGCAGCAACATTACATATGTAAACTAACTACTTCCGGCATCGATCCTATACAGGAATGATCGATCCTATACACCCGGATAAAACGAAAAAACGAAAAACCCTAAACGACTCAACCCGTCGTTTTAAACTATTACAAACAAGCAACGTCAAAACCAAAAATCTCGACAACCCCGAGAGTTTAACAAACCACAAAATTACAGTACAATAAACATGACCATAATAATCGGGTTATCCTTCAAAACAAAACTCGCAAACAATACAAGAACGCATAACCGGCTCTGATACCATTTGTTGGAAATCGACTACCCGGGATGCGTTCGTTCGATTGCTCGAACATCCGAACCATCCCAGTCGACCTCCGAAGTCACTACTTCGTTCGCTTAACAGCCCTTATCCCGAATCATGCCCAGCCATCGCCCCGAAGGACAACCGCACGAAACGGAACTGGACTGCATCGATTCGGCGACCGCCGAAAGCAGTCCAGCGGTCGCTGAAAGGAACTGCAAACGGCGACCGCCGTTTGCCCTTTGGCGACCGCCGTTTTGACCGCGAACAGCAACGTGATGTTGCTGTTCCGGGCTCGTTTCCGGGTCGTTTTTCCTCATCCGACTACCGTTCCGGAGGTCCTAGAACCCCCAGTAGTCGAGGAACACGATCCACGACCCCGGAACCCGATCCACGTTCATGTATGTTCAACGAGAAATTAGATCGAATAAATGCGGAATATAGAGATCCGATCTCATACCTTCTCGGTCGATTGTTGAGACCTTAGAGCTTCTAACGTATTCTCTTCCCGATTCCAGCCGTTGTGTGGGCAACGATCCGCTGGAAATTCCTTGTCCGCTCTCTCCTTTCTCAAACCAGCGCAATGATTTAATTATTCTCTCTGAGAGAATAATAATTGCGTTAACTTAATTATTTTAACAGAGAAAAATGTTTTTGCGCTAACGCAATAATTTTTCTCAGAAAAATAATAGTTGCGGCGAACTGTAGGTTTTAGGAGAGGGCAAGGGGGGGGGGTTTAAATAGAGCTACGTTAGGGACCTAAGGGAAATTAATTAAGGGCTAAATTGAAATATTAATTAACTTGGAATACGTAAACGCAATTCCTTAATTAATCGATTTCAATTTTAATTATTATTAACTCCACTATAAAATAATAATTGAATTCCCGAAATTAATTTTAATATTATTTCAACAATAATAAATCCGCCGAAATTACATATACGACTTTCCCCGTGTTTAAGATATCGAACGTCCACGAATTTATTTAATTACTAATAATTAAATTAATTCGTTTCTTATTATCCGAGACTAGTACCACTCATCCTTATTATCATGTGGAACAAATCCACCTGCAGGGTTTACATGATAAACTTTATGAGCTCATCTCGGGGACGTTATCAACCCGATAAACGGGACACGGTTTCCTGTCTATAATCTATAGCATGCCGTGAGTACAATTACGATTCCCAATTTACCGAGTATCTCGACTAATCAAATAGTCTCACTCATTGGCAAGTTAAAGAACCGAGAATTGGATACACGCACCTATAATTATATAGGGATTAAGAATTCGTATATCCGTAATTCTGAGGTCTAGTTCGATTACGTCGATTAGTATAAATCGAACGCCCTCCCGTGGTCCTGCTCAATACACCAAGTGTACAAGTGTAACATAATAGTCAAGACCAACTATTACCCAGTCACACTACGACGTACCGATGGATTGTCCCTGTCCATCTAAGTCGTGAGCTCCTGTTCGATAGTATACGAGTAACCGACAGTATGATCTTCCGCGTGTCTCCTCACGCCATACTGTCTACAACGTATATATCTAGGACTATTGCATTCAAGTACAAGATAGACAAAATGCCGACAGTTTGATCAATAGATAATGTAAAACACAGATAAGGAGTTCCATATTGTCACTAAACTAGACATTTAGAATATAACTCCATCAAATCATTCGGAGGTTGAGACAGAGAGCGTATAGACGGGAGAACTCCAGCGGATCGTTGCCCACACAACGGTTGGAGACGGGATCGGAGAATACGTTAGAAGCTCTAAGGTCTCAACAATCGACCGAGAAGGTATGAGATCGGAACTTCTTTTTCCGCAATTATTCGATCTAAAATTACCTCGTTGATCATACATGAACGTAGATCGGGTTTCGGGGTTGTGGGTTGCATTCCTCGACTACTGGGGGTTCTAGGACCTTCGGATCGGTAGTCGGAAGAGGAAAAACGACCCGGAAACGAGCCCGGAACAGCAACGTCGCGTTGCTGTTCGCGGTGAAACGGCGACAGCCGTTTTCAAACGGCGACCGCCGTTTTGGCTTTTTTCTGGCAGCCTGCTTGGTTCGCGCGGTTGTCCTTCGGGGCAATGGCTGGGCGTGAATCGGGGCACGGGCTGGAAAGGCGAACGAAGTAGCGACTTCGGATGTCGACTGGGATCGTTCGGATGTTCGAGCAATCGAACGAACGCATCCCGGGTAGTCGATTTCCAACAAAAGGTAGCACATGGACGCTGTAGTTTAAGATGCTCTCCCATCACACTTCGGAGATGCAAGATGATCTTTGCTCCCCTATGACTGCTGTAATGAGCATCTGTTGCATTTCATTTAAAGCTAAAACTCGTCTGGAGAACGCAGGTCGAACCTTGCTCCCCTCTGATTGTAGTAACGCTAGTCCCAAGTGGAGTGCCTTAAAAGTTCACCTTGCACACATGAATTAGAATCTCTTGTGCGGTGCAAACTCATCATATATGTTTCGACGAAACACGGCATGAATTCTTGTGATTGTGACGAAGGACAAGTTAAATTTCTTTCTATATACTTCGGTCCGTAACACCGTTTTTTCTCATGAGAAGTGTTTCTTTATACCTCAAAGTTCTTATCACCTTGTGTGACAAATGTTTTTGGTTGGGCAACAATGCATGAATTGTCTTTAGGAATGAAAATTTCTGCTTCTACTGCCCCGTTTCACCTCCTAACTCTCCGTTAAAATGTGTTTGAATGTTTTGTTTGTGGGTAACGCGAGGTGTACTAACTCGGGATGTGTTGTTTTTTTTATCTTGTATTTTTGCAGATCCAACAGCATCATGTGGATTGTTTATCTCAACTGAGAGTTTCATCTTGAACCATCTATGAACGAAAACAATGCGTCCTTTGCGCTCATGCGTCCCTTGCGCTCGTGCGTCGCAGGTCGTATTATTGCGCTCATGCGTCACAAACGCACTTCAATGCGCTTATGCGCTCAGACATGCCCCTGCGGTCGGATGCGCTTCAACGCGCACGCGCGTCCATGCATCCATGCGTCCTTGCGTCTGTGCGCTCAACCGTCCTTGCGCTCATGCGCCCGCGCACTATGCGCATCTCTTGTGACGCTCGGTTTATGATACTTCACGTTTTTTTTTAATAATGAAATTGGGCCTGGTTTTTCATGCTAATGGGCCGATTTTTGGTATAAAGCCCACTCGTTTTTGGCCCAATCGGACTTCTAGGTTTTTGAAACTATAAATAGCCCTCGTTTTTCATTCATATTTTTTTTACGCTTTCGATTACTCTCTAACTCTCAAGATCTCTCAAGAACATTCATATCCTTCTTCAAATAATTCTCTTAGTATGGATTATGTTTTGCTAATTTGTTTCTAAATCTCTTGTTTGTTCTATCTATACAATCTTTCGATTTTATGATTAACACATGATTTTGTGTTTGTGGGTGTCAATTTTCAGGCAACATGTCTCTCCCTACCAATGACGAATCGAACGCTGTGATGCTTGTGTACTTGACGCAACGACTCAAGGAAGCGCCCGCGTCTGAGAAAGATGAGGCGTACGCAGAACTGAAAGCGCATAAGGCGCTCATGGCGTCGCAAGCGACGAGTTTGTTGCCTTCTCCCACTGCGTCACTCAAAACTGTTTCGGAATCTAAGGAAGGCGCGCATTCGTCAACCAAAGAATCTGAAAAATGTGCTAAGTCGTCGGGAACCCCGAAATCTTCTGACTCCGGGTCGCGTAGGCGGAATGTTTTCAAAATTCCGACTGGAAAAATCAGAACTTCCATGGGTGTTCTCTCGCCCAAAACGGTTCAAGAAAAAGTTGATGCTGGTGAGTTGGTGTGCAAGGGTTTCACGCCAACAACTCGAAAGGCGCTTGAACCGATTGCGGAAATTGCTTCGACTGTGTCAACTTCGCTAACCTTCAAAGAAATCGCTGCCAAGGCGTCTGCTGAAGCGTCGCTCATGCCACCTCCCAAAACCACAACTGAATCTGGCTCTAAATCTGACCTGTCCAAAGCGCCACCCAAACAGCGCGTGAAATATGTTGAGTCGATAGATGAGATTCCTGCTCCCTACTCATCTGAATTCTACAAAAAGGCTCATGAGGAGCGTTTCAATGAGATGAAAATCATGGAGATTCACACTGATAAAACTTTCAGCAAAGGACAGTTTGAAACCGTTCGCATCAAAAAGATGTTGCGCGAGTTGTCTTTGTTTCATGCTGCTGCGTTTCCTTATCATTACTCAGCCTATATCACTCGTGTCTTCTATGCGTGCATTGACGAGGATTTTATTGACAAGAAAAGTCCGATGTTTGGACGGTTTGTGTTTCGAGGAAAAGTTTATAAGTTCCCACCTCGTGAGATCAACGAGTTTCTTAAGCGTTCTCATATCAAGTGCAACTGGACACAACCCACGGACGAGGTTGCCCAACAAGATTTGAAGATTGGAACATTTCTAACTGACGGGAAAAAGAAAACTCAACTTCCAAAAGTTGAAAATCTTACAACTATGTTTGGCCTGCTCACACGCATCGTGGCTTCGAACTGGTGTCCGCATGCGAACAACAAAACCATCACTCCTCTCATACTTCATGTGCTGTATCGACTCGGCACAAAGCAGCAGATCGACGTCGGAATGCTGCAATTTATTGAGATGGCTGAGATTGTGCGAACGCCGAATGACAAGTTGACTCCACAGATGGTTCTTCCGTTCCCTTGTCTTATTTTTCACATGTTGTTGAAACAAGAGTTTGAGTACAAACCGGATGAAACTGCAATTGAACACCCCATCACCAAGTCGTCTTCCATTCGCATCGACAAGAACTACTTAACGCAATCGAAGCGTCGCAACGACCTCCCATGGAAAAAATTTGTTGATGAGGCCCTTGTGCCAGAACCCAAAACTCCACCACCATCCCCATCGGAGTCGAAGGGCAAAGCTTCAAAACGAAAAAATGTTAAGGTACCAGCTTCTCCTCCCTCCAAGCGTTCTAAAATTGAGATTCCTAAGGTAGAAACCCAAGTTCCCCCGGGCCCGCGTTACACCAGACATCCAATGGATGGTAACTACTCCATTGTGCCGTCTCGCCTGCTGAACGATCTCATCGCCAAATCAAACAACCTTGCTCGAAAGCGCGAAGCTAACATTCGCACTCAAAATGAGGTTCTAGAAGCCGAAGATGAGTTCTTTGCGTCGCTGGATCGCTATCATCAGGCAGCGCGTCAAGGGGGAGGAATTGGATGTTCCAGTAGAGAGCCGCTGCGCAACACCTATCTCTACAGTCTGATGAAAGACATCTTGCACGAACTTGGGTTGACAGTGGCGTCAGAAGATGCTGAGTTGGAGAAAGTTGTTCAAGCGTCCATGCCATCAACAGATGCTGCTTAGGCGTCCATGCCAAAAGCAACGAAGAAATCACTTACTGTTGAGATTCCTGTTCCAGGATTCTCAGATGTTGAAGCAGGCGGTTCACAATCTAACATTCCAATTATTGGAAATCCTCTTGTGTCTGCAGGTCTGGAAAGCGACGTTCAAGCGCTGCGCTCACCACACTCGTCTGGTGCTGGAAAAATGCCAACTCTCCAAACGACGATGAGCGCAATTGAAGCGCAAAAGAAAATGGACAAAGGGAAGGATGTTATGATTGAAAGTGATGATGAAGAAGAAGATGATGATGGGCAATCGGACGATGATGAAGAGTTCACTGAGCCAATCACTCATGGACTGATTGATGAAGATGAGGAAGATTTCATAGACATTGATGTTGCAACTGATGATGAAGAAACACAGGAGGCGTCACCCTAAACTGTCTAACTTTTTATGATTAAATTTTTTTTCTGAACTTGGTTTGTAATATTGCTTGCATCAAACTCTCTTCTCTTGCATGCATGTTTTGGAACTTCGGTTCTACTGAACACTGAACCTTTTATGCTTGTGGGTCTTCGGACCTTGAACTTTTTCCTTGCTTCCTTGTTTTGATTGAATTCAAGTTTTTTAGTTAAGTTTGTTTTTACTTAGCGTATTTTTCTTGATTCATGATTGTTCGGTTGAGGGGGAGTGTTATTCTAAACTCAACGATATCACGAGTTGTGCCAAAAAGGGGGAGATTGTAAATGTATGTTTTGGCGTCGACTCGTCTTTGTGTTTGTTTCCTGTTGTGTTGCAGGTAAACAGGTTTGAGTGCACACTCGAGCGCACAAAGCGCCTGAACGAATGGAGCGCCGAGTGCATGAACGCATGAGCGTCGACGCATTGAGCGCCGAGCGCATGAGCGCACCAGAAGAGCTGAGCGCATTTGCGCTCCAAGGCTTCGCCGAGCGCATGAGCGCACCTGAAGAGCGTTGAGCGCATGAGCGCTCCAAGGCGCAGCCGAGCGCATGATTGCGCTCCATACCGGGTGACGAGCGCATGCATTGCGCTGTGCTCACTTGCGCGACGTACGTTGAGGTGTCCATCCGGAATTCAGGCGTGCAAGATTCTAAAAGCGCTGCGTCAACATTTTATCCATGCAGTGAAGATGACGATGCGTTTAACTTCAACACTTAGAAGAATTTCAAGATCAAGTGAGGCTGAGACGTTGAGGTGCATTGGAGCTAAGTAACAGTTGAAGCGACCAAGAATTCATGCGCTCAAAGAACTCAAGAATCAAGAGTCGAAGAATCAAGATTCAAAATTCAAGATTAGAAGATTCCGGAAGCGTGACGTCAAGAATTTCCGTGTGACATCAAGAATTTCCGTGTGACGTCAGCCCGGCGTTTACACGTGCGAACTCCGGTGTTTACACGTGCAAGACGCCTATAAATACCCGTGACCCCGATTTGGAAAATCACTTCTCCCAATACACTTTCCGAATTAGGTTTTTGCTTAGTTAGCTTTTAGTTGGAGATTTCAGGTGTTGTGTTGTGCGCACCGTGTTTGAGTTTCTCGTTGTAGTGCTGTTCGCTTGACGCAACATACTAGGGTTATGTGATTTAGCTCTAAGCGTTTAAGTGTTGGGATTCTAGAGTGTGGGAGTGCTGCGTCACTTGGACTGCCTCTAGTATTCGTTTGCCTACCGTTCTCTACTTGTAATAGTTTTCGTTTTATGTTCAATGAAATGAAATCAATTACATAAACACTTGTGTCAAATTCTCTTGGTTCTCATTACTTCAAGTTTGCAACTGAGCTGAACTGTGTGAGCGCCTGAGCGCTGAGTTGCATTGCGCTGTTGTCTGCAACCGAGTTGAGGCGTCTGCAACTGTGTTGAGTCGTCTGCAACTGTGTTGAGTCGTCTGCAACTGAGCTGAGTCGTCTGAGCGCCCGAGCGCTGAGTTGCATTGCGCTGTTGTCTGCAACCGAGTTGAGGCGTCTGCAACTGTGTTGAGTCGTCTGCAACTGTGTTGAGTCGTCTGCAAATGAGCTGAGTCGTCTGCAACTGAGTTGAGTCGTCTGAGCGCCTGAACGCATTCAGCTGAGTTGAATTGCGCTGAGTTGCATTGCGCTGTGTTCGACACGTCAAGTATTTCATACTTAACCAATTTCACGAAAAATTGGTATACTACGTCGAAGACGTAATTTCAGTAATCGTGAAGCAATATTATAGTGAATTTTTCGTCGTTCCTCCCGTGGTTTTTCCCGATTTGGATTTCCACGTAAATTCTTGTCTTCTCTATTTTTCTTGTTGATTTCTTTTCTTCGGTATTCTCGTTTTCATCATACTATACATTGTCCGATCGTCAACAAATTTAATTAAATTTAATTTCAGTTTAGTTCAGTTTAAAACTATTAAGTTCAGTTAAGCTCGTTTTAGTCCAAAAGTACAACTCCTCCTTAGAATGGTTAAATTTGATTTACAAAACATTGGACGTGATACTGATTTAGTACTATAACCCACGGAGACCCCCTTCGTCGATTTGCGTATTACACATTTGCTTAAGCGATAATCTGCAAGCATCGATGGCATCTTCAGTCGATAAGAAAACAGCATCCTCACCAATCTTGTCGATGAAATTCGTAAGAATCAATTTTTCCATGACGTCGATCCTCGGATTAATCAAAACCATCTGCAACACAAAAATGATCAGAGAGAGAATGCATTGTGTGAATTAACATGAAGAGTAGGAGCAGGTTACCTTAATTCCTCTGCTTTCCAAGTTCCTTCTAACTTCACATAAACTTTCAACTCCTGTATTATCGATCGATGTCACACCTCCCAACTCGAGTAACACATATTCAACGTCATGTTCGTCTCTTATCCATCTCAAGATCCTCTCGTTTACGTAAGTCGCATTCGAAAAATAGATAGGTGAACCGAGCTGAAGAACTAGAAACGAAGGAACCCCAGTCGCCCCTGGGTACTGCTCCATGTCGCGATACAAATTCGAGTTCGGTATATTCCCGAGCTTACAAATCGGAGGTCGAGCGGCGTACAACAAAACCCTGATCAACGCGAGTCCCACCGATATCATGAGCCCCGTGTCCATGCTTAAGAAGGAGACTCCAAAGAATGCGGACATGCAAATCACAAAATCGAACTTGTCTGTCTTGAAGAGTTGGTAGGCCTTGTCGTACTTTATCAACCCGAGCATGGCTGAGATGATGATGGCTGAGAGGGCAACCTGAGGCGTGTAGCTGAAGAGGGGAGCCAAGAAGAGAAGGACGAGAAGCATGCAAGCCGATTGGACCACGTTGGCCATCTGGGACTTGCATCCGGCGTTGAAATTAACTGCGGTTTTCGAGAATGGGCCGGTGGTTAGGTAGCATGATGTCATCGAGCCCACGATGTTCATGAGGCCGTACGCGATCATTTCCTTGTTGCCCGTCGATTTGGTCGTTTGTTTGCAGCGCGAAACTTCTTCCGATGGCGATTCCTTCCTGCAAATTAAAGCACGACCGAATGACTGACTGACTGAATGAATCAGTGGCCTACGTATGCATTTGCAAACTGAGTCAGGTGAATACCGCTAGAGCGATCAGAGCGGTGATAAGGCCCGCTTTGATCGGTGCGGAAATGTACTTGCGATCGAAGTTCCAACGATCAATGGAAAGCTGGTTTACTCCTTTCTTCAGATTCCCCACCTAAAAAAGTACATAACACCTAAAATTACATAAGATGTTGGAAAAAGAGCACATCACATTAAGTAATTTTTTTATAATTAAATATATTAGTATTTCTTAATTATAAATTAGTGTAAAATTAATAATACCTTAATTATTAAAAACATTAAAAAAATTATATATCTGTAATTAAAAAAGTATTTTAAGGAGGCTTGAAATATAAATTAATAAAGTAAACTAATCATTTGTTTAAATACTTGTATAAGATTCAATGATTCAACTCCAATTTGTGTTGATACTCACAGTGGAAATGCCAAGCTTGTGTTGCGCAAAGTATGCTAGAAGGCAACCCGTAACCACGACTACCATGGGGCCCATGGCCGACACCCAGAACAGCTCCGGTTTCTTCTTTTTCTGTGATTACACGTACGATTATATATATATATATATAAAACAATTTACTATAATTATAGATATGATACACAACAATATGTAGGTCGTGTGTATTAATTACCACAAATCTGGTAAGCTGGAGAAAGACGAGGAACATAATCCCAACGAGAGCACACTTCCAATTCCACTCGTCCGTGTTTTCGAAAATGGCAGTCAGAACGGAAACAACTCCCGTCTTGGTCGTAAAATGCTTAAGTCCAAGCATGCCTTTCATCTGCTGCAAGATGATGAGGACCGCGGTGCCTCCCATGAACCCCGTTATGGTCGAGTGCGCAAGAAAATCAACGAGAACTCCGAGCCTCAACACCCCCAGGAGCGTTTGCAGCAAGCCCGAGAAAAGCGTAGCCGTGAACACCAAATTAACGTACAGATTTTGGTTGTGAAGAGGTGAGGCCACTTCCCCTATGGTCTCCGCGATGAGCAGCGAGCAAGCGGCCACCGTCCCCACCGCCAGGTGCTTCGAGCTCCCGAAGACCGCGTAGACGAGAGGAGGGACGAAGCTGGAGTAGAGGCCGATGATCGGGGGGAGTTTCGCCAGGTTGGCGTAGCTGATGCCCTGTGGGATTGCCAGGCTGGCGATGGTGATGCCAGCGAGGAGGTCGTATTTGAAAAGGGACAACGTGTACGTGGGGGCCCACTCGGAGATGGGGACAAAGTACTGCAATGTCTTCATCAGCGGCTCCTTTTTTAAGCGTTGGAAAGGATCGTCCGGGAAGAAGGTTTCTTTGGTCTTCGAACGGAAGACGGAATTGAAGCTACGAGGTGGGCCGCCCATGTTGACGCCGCGACGACCACCGGCCCCTGTCATCCCTATTGATATATATGTATATATTGGAGTTTGATTATATTTCGTAAACCACGACAATGGTTTACGTTGGATAATCAAGAAACTGGCCAGCCGGTACGTTAACGTTAGTTACTTACTATGAATATGTATATATATACACACACACCTACACACCTTATGTGTGTGTATATACATAATGAATGGATAAGAATTAGAGCTAACGAATACAGTATATATAGTAATTGTAATTCAAGAGCAAACATCGGTTCAACTTTTTCAGGGATACACCTTCCCATAAAAAATGATGACAAGATTATGTGTACATTGATTCAATGGATAAACCAGAGAGAATTAGCTAATTATAGTCATTTATTTTTGCCATTCAAGGTCACTTGACTGGATAAGTCAAATTGACACAAGTTTTAAAAAAAATGTGTGTTAATAGCTAGTATAAAATAGGGTATAATAAGTATATATTGTTCAAAGTAATAAATTAGTTATATCATAAATGTAATACAAGTATTAATAAAAATGATTACATTGATTGAATGGATAAACCCAGAGATTAGCTAATTATAGTTATTTATTTTTGCCATTCTAGATCACTTGAATGGATAACAAAATATCAATAGTCACTCCCCAACAGTTTGATTAAAAATATCGACACAATAAGTAAGTACTATAAAATATGATTATGTGAAGAAAAGGAAAATATTTTATTAATTGATCGAAACAAATTCGAGAACAATTATCATCAACAAGATGAAGTCTCGATTCCAGAAAGAACCCTAATGTTGGTTCTGAAAAAAAGAATGAATAAAAAAGCTTAGACTACCTACCCAAGTCGTAGGCTAGTTTTATAATTGTGACTACAAATCTTTGACAAAAATAACACACCAATTAAATGGAAAGTGGGACAACAAAGAGTTGGATCCTATAAACTAAATGGACCAACAAACTAAACAAGAATAGCCCAACTCTAAAAATAAAAGCTAATATATAGTTTATATACCCCCTTCAAATGGGGCGTGTATATCTAGAATGCCCAACTTGCTAATGAATGTTTTGAACAAAACCAACTCCGAGTGGTTTAGTGAAAATGTCGGCCAACTGTTCTTGTGCGGATATGTGAAATAATTTTATCACCTTGCTTTGAATTTTCTCCCGGATGAAATGGCAATCCAATTCGATGTGCTTTGTGCGTTCATGTTGCACTGGATTATTGGCCAAACAATATGCACTTCGACTATCGGTAAACATATGTACAGGGGCTGCATGATGTACCTGCAAGTCAGACAATAAAAACAGAAGCCATTGCGCCTCACAAGCAGACGAGGCAATGTACCTATACTATGCCTCGGCACTAGACCTGCTTACTGTGCTTTGCCTTTTACTCTTCCAAGACACTAGGGCAGAACCCAAAAAAAATCCATACCCTGTAACACTTTTCCGTGAATCAGGGCAAGTTGCCCAATCACTATCGCAATAGGCTTTAAGGTGCAAATCGGAATCTCTAGGTAGCAAAATTCCTTGCCCAGGAGTGCTTTTAATATATCGTAAAACTCGATGTGCAGCGCCCAAGTGAGAGGCATTAAGTTTATGCATAAACTGACTAAGATTTTGAACCACATAACATAAATCAGGTCGGGTAAGAGTAAGATAAACTAATTTACCAATCAATTGACGATAAGAAGTGACATCAACTGAAGGAGAACCATCCTCAGTTTGTAATCTCAATTTAGAATCCATGGGTGTAGTAGCAGGCTTACAATTAATATACCCTGTGGAATTTAATAAATCTAGAGCATATTTTCTTTGAGATAACACAATACCTTTAGGAGAATAAACAACTTCTATGCCTAAAATATATCTTAACTGTCCAAGATCTTTGATAGTAAAAAGAGAATTAAGGTGAACTTTAATATGTTTAATCTCATTCATATCATTACCTGCAATAATAAGGTCGTCCACATAAACAACAAGCGCAGTAAAAGACTTTCCAACAGATTTTAAAAATAAAGAAGAATCTGCCTTGGACTGTAAATAACCAACATCAAGTAAAGAAGATGTCAATTTTGAAAACCACTGTCTAGATGCTTGTTTAAGCCCATAAAGGCTCTTAAGCAGCCTGCAAACTCTATTATCATTAGAGTTAAGATATCCAGGAGGACGAATCATATAAACTTCCTCATTTAAGTCACCATGTAAGAATGCATTATTAACGTCTAATTGATGTAACAACCAATTTTTCACAGAAGCAATAGCAAGTAGAGTTTTAACAGTTGTAATTTTTGCCACAGGGGAAAATGTTTCAAAATAATCCAAACCCTCCTCTTGAGTATAACCCTTGGCAACTAACCTAGCTTTATACCTTTCCAAAGAGCCATCAGAATTATATTTAAGTTTATAAACCCATTTACACCCTACACAATTTTTTCCTTTAGGAAGTTCAACTAATTCCCAAGTATTATTCGATTCTAAAGCTTGAATCTCATTTTTCATGGCATTTTGCCACTCTGTATGTTTGACCGCTTCCTTATAATGGTGAGGTTCAGTCAATTTAGTAATGGCGACTGTGAATTTAGAAAAAGAGGGTGACAACATCTTAGTTGATAAAAAAGCAGAAATGAGATAAGAAGTGGTTAAGCTTACATGACCTGTTTTTCTTAAAGAAGGTGGTAATTCATAATCATAAATTTGAAGGCTACTAGAAGGTTTTCTATTCCTAGTAGATCTCCTCAAATTATTATCAGTCAAGGTACATTCTTCATCACAAGTATCAACACTATTAGTATTAGTACAAGGTACATCAGGAGGCACATAATCATCACACAAATAATTTGTATATAAAGGATCAAGCAAACTATTATCATCATTATTATTATTATCATCATTATTATTCACATTAGATGGATTATTGGGGGATGACATGAAAGGGAATACACTCTCCTCGAAAACTATATTTCTTGAGACAAAAATCTTTTGCGATTCCAAATGATAGCACTTATAACTTGTTGACCCATGTGATAGCCCAAAAAAAAAAAACATTTTAAAGCTCTGGGACTAAATTTGTGTCTATTTGCTTGAATAGTTGAAATATAACACAAGGACCCAAAGATTCTCATATAATTATAATTAAAAGGTTTTTGAAATAAAATCTCATAAGGAACCTTATTATGGACAGAAGTAGAAGGAATTCTCTTAATAATATGAACAGCGGTAAGAACGCTATCAGACCAGAACTTTAAAGGCAAATGTGACACTACAAGAAATTCACCTTTTCACGACGAATTTTTTTTGACGACATGTATTTCGTCACAAATTATTGATTAAATGTGACAAATTTTATTTTTTGTCACATAATTTATTAATTTCGTGACAAATTTTATTTTTGTCCCAAAAACCATTATTTTTCGTGACAATATATTTTTTCATCAATAAAAATATTTTTTTCGTCATTATTTTATATGTGGCGGGACGAAAATTAAAATTTCGTCACATAAATCTTTCGTGACAATAGTTATAATAGTTAATGACGATATTTATGGTCATGAAAAATAATATTTTTATAACGAAATTATATTTTGTCACTATTTATTCAAAATTACAAATGACATAAATATTTCGTCATTTTATTATTTGAGACGATAATAATTTGTCATATAGTATATTTTTCATGACGATTTTATTTTTCATCATTAATCAATGTAAGTGAATCACTTTAGTGATTTTATTTTATGGTCATCAATACATGACAATTGTTAATTATTTGTCACTTTAATATAATTTAACCACAATTTTAAAGTAAAATAAGTTGTGACGACACGAACTTTGTCATACCTTTTTATATAAATATTAGATTTAAAAAAAATCACTATTTTTTTATTGTTTTTATTATTTATAAATATAAAAAAAATAAACTTTTAACATATATAATGAAACATTATTATAATATTCTACTAGTTTTATATTTTATTAAAAATATGTTTATATATATATATATATAATATATATATATATACACTCGTACCCTTATTAAATGAATACAAAAATAATTATATAGTGGAGGAATAACTAGAAACATACCACTATTAATTAATTTAAGCCTATCGACGATTAAAATTTTCATATTTTAATAATACAATATATATTTATTTTTATCTTATTTTTCTAGATATTGGTTAAATAATAGAGTAATAAATTTTTATATGAGAAAAATTAATATTGTGTTTAACCTAAAGTGTGAATATAAAACAGTGGTCTCCCCACTTCTCCCACCATTCACGAATCCACTTCAACATTCCCAGATCCACTTCCTCCTACATAATTCATCAAAAGTAAATCATTTCATAATGAAATATGATTTAGAAAAAACAAAGTCCTACGAAACTCTCAAAAATCGTCCAACACACCTTAGAGATCTGGGGGAGCGCAAGATCACGCGGAACAGCAAACCAATCGATCGACTTCATGTCGCCCAAATCGGGATTTAAGCCCAGTGCATTTGATCGACCGGATTCGATTGAGGAACGGTCCTTCGAGGCGAAAAACGCAGACCGCGTTATTGGAGCCGAGGAAAAGATTGACCGAAAGGCAAATGTCGAGATGTTTTTCGGATCGGAAACTGAAATAGGCGCCTCCCAATTTCAGTGCATTCAAAGTCCACTGTGCCGCGAGATCCGAGAGAGAATCGCCTCTTCGGCCTTTGAGACACAGGCTGAAAGCGTGATGTCCAGGTCCTCGGTACCGTCGGAAGGTCTTCGTCAATTGTCGCAAACATATGTTGAATATTCTCCTTCCCCTTTACCCTTTTATGTGATGAATGTTCTTAGTCAATTTGGTGTAAAGTTGAATTTTACATGTTCTATGAATGTTCTGTTAATTGTAATGAGTTCTTATTTTTTACAATATTAAGAATTTTATATGTTAATACTAAGCCAAATATTTTGGGTTGATATAAATATACTATTAGAATACTAGTAACATTTATCGTCATAAAACTAAAATAATAAAAATAAGAAAAATAAAATATTATTTTGTCACAATTGACATTTATTCACGACAAAACATAAAAATTATGACAAAAAAAAAAAAAACTTTAGATAACGAATTTAGCGTCACAATAATTTTATAAATTTAATAATTAATGCAAAATCGTCACAAAAAAAAATAAGATTTAGAGACAAAAATTTGAATCGTCATAATAAAATGTCACTATAGATAAATATATATAGTGACGATAACTTATATCGTCATCAGAAGATGACTTTTGGTGACAAATCATATTAACGTCACATTAACCTATTGTGACGCACATTCGGTGACAATTTTTGTGACACAAAAAAATTGTCATCATATAGATATCGTGACGAAGAATAAGGTTTTTATGACAAAATATGTCGTCGCGATTTCTCAAATTTCTTGTAGTGTGAGTTGAAAAGTAAGGACCTAGCTACTTGAAGGATATGCTGATGTTTTCATTCTACTACACCATTTTGTTGAGGTGTTTCAATGCAAGAAGTTTGATGTAAAATACCATTAGCCGCATAAAAATCAGTCAACATGAATTCTTTTCCATTATCTGACCTTAGACATTTCACAGAGGTATTAAAGTGATTTTTAACCAAGTTACAAAAATTTATAAGATGGTTTCTAGTTTCAGATTTATGTTGCATCAAATAAATCCAAGTATATCTTAAAAAGTCATCCACAATAGTAAGAAAGTATGCAAATCCATCATAAGAAATTGTATTAAAAGGACCCCAAATGTCGACATGTATTATTTCAAATGGTTGTTCGGTACAAGTGTCACTCACAGGAAAAGGGAGCTTTTTCTGTTTTGCAAAATGACGGACATCACATGACTTCAAAACATTACAAGGGGTTGTAGAAAAAAAAGGTAAAGAACTGAGTTTCTTAAATGGGATATGCCCTAATCTGGAGTGCCAGACTTCATTAGACGCCCTTTTATAAGCATTATTGATATTATGCGACGCAAGAGGTAAGAGTTTAGACTTCTGGATGGGCAACTCTAAGTAGTATAATCCATTCCTAACCTTAGCAGAGGTAATCAATTTGTTGACTTTGTAGTCCTGTATCACACAATGACCAGACAAAAAATTGACAGATATGTTTGAAGAGTCGGTCAGCTTAGAAACAGATAACAGGTTAAAACCAAAATCAGGTGCAAAAAGGACATCATTGAGGATTAATGAATCATGCAATTTCACAGTGCCTTGGAATATAGTTTTAGTACTAGCTCCATCAACAAACACGCTTTTAGGTGGAGCAACAAAATAACTTAATTTGCAGATAATGTGGTCTGATGCACCAGTGTCCACAATCCAAGTTGGAAAATCATGCACAGAATCTTGACTACCATGTAAACACATATGAGAGTGAATCATACCTGAGCTTGTTGAAGTAGCAATGGAGTTAACATTTGTAGGTGGATTTTGATGATTGAATGAGGCAGAGTGTTGCTTGAATTTTAAAACTCCAAAAATTGCTGATATTCATTCTCATTGAACGCTCCGGGATTGTCTAAAATAGTTTTATCGGCAGAAGTTGCATTAGTCGTGGTATTTTCTTGACTCCCATAAACATCAGCAACTGTGTGATTTTGGCTCCAATTCCCTTTGGATCTCTCGCCTTCATGGCCCTGACCTCGAGGATTTATTTGAGAAGCCTCACTTTTCTTATTTTTCCAGTGGGGAGGATAGCCATGCACCTTGTAACAAGTCTCAATTGTATGACCAGTGAACTGACAATGAGAACATATTGGTTTCTTTCCTTTTTGGTTGAATTTGGAAAAGTTTGTTTTGGTTATGTTAACATTAGACTCTTGCTGAGGATTTGAAGGAAGATATTGGTTCGAGAGCATGGCCATGGAATTATTGGAGGGAACCACATGCAAGGTTCTTTGTTCCTCCTCTTGAAGTAAGAGGGAGTAAATTTTTGACAAGTGAGGTATGAGAGATTGGAGAAGAAATTGACTCCTAATAGTGGAAGTAAGAGGGAGTAAATTTTTGACAAGTGAGGTATGGGAGATTGGAGAAGAAATTGACTCCTAATAGTGGAAAAACTGTCATTTAATCATATTAAAAATTTCATGATGAAATTTCGTCTTCGACGTATGATACCAACTTTTCGCGAAGTTGGACTTAAACACACGAACAGCAGTTTCAGTCAAGGTAACACTCACACAAGTTCGTGGAATGAAAGACGGAAGACAAGGTTATGTAATATGTTTTCATTCCATTAAAAACGAAACTAAACTATTACACTGAGTATGGTAGGCAAAACGATTACAAGAAGTTTCCCGAGTGTCGCAACAACTCCCACTAACTTGCAATCTAGCACACTAGTGCCTAGAGCTAAATCTCCTAACTCTAATCTTGACACAAGGTGCAAAAGCTACTACACAAACTCGAAGCTCGAAGCTGTCGGTCACGATTCTAAAAATCAGATTTCGTTCTCTCAAAATCGTCAACTGGTGAAATCGAAATCCATGGGTTTATATAGGCAGCCCGCACATGTGAGGTGATGACGTGGCACGTTCTGGTTGGTCACATGCTTGGCTGATGTCACTTCTCCATGGATGACATCACTCTTGTAGAACTTGGATTCTTGAATCTTGGAATCTTGAATCTTTGATTCTTGAATCTTCGAATCTTGAATCTTCAATTTCAAAATCAGACATGTAACAACCAGAAAATATATATTAATGAAGTAAGTAATTTTGGCTCAATTAAAATATGCGTATGAAATAATTATCTCATGGCAAATTAATTATATGATGTGATGTTGCATTATTAATTATTGGCTTCCAATATTTAAGAAATAATTTCATGTTTATTATGTTGTTGCATTTTGCATAGTCGCCTAGTTGGTCTGTTGCATCTTATATTAGAACACGTTGTGCATAATCATATAATATCCTCAAAATTCTGAACATGTTCTTATACTAATAATAATAATAATAATAATAATAATTATAGTAATAATGTTATTATTAACATAATATACTTCTTCCCGAAACCCCAGAAACCTCCTTTATAAACCTTTTGTACACACAACAAATTATTTTCGTCCCTTGTTCTCCACCCGCAAGTTGTTTTCTTCAAAGTCGAAGTAAGTAGTATTCTTCCTTTTCTCGTTCTTCTCTTAACCGATCTAATTCCATTCACTTTATCAATCTTAAGCATCTATTTTATTACCTGCTCGTTTTGTCCCTTATAATTAATTCATCCCCTTGGTACCGTTTGCCCATCGATTCAACTCTGTATAAAATGTTTAGGATGTACTTGTGAGTCTTTCTCTTTGTATCTCTTTGTCGATACTTTAATTGCTAAATTCCATGAACCTCACAAATTCCTTGTTCTTAAGTATTTTTAATTCTTAGGAACTGAACCCAAATTAATTTTAACTACATACTAGCTCTTAATTTTTGGATTCACGACTTTTCTTCAAAACACCCAATCATATGAGGATTTATTATTTTAATGCACTTAAATGGAGTCCAGTTGATTCGTAGGTGGGATTCATTTCATGATTTTTAGTCTTTATCCTTCTGATATTTTAATTAAATGGGTAAGTGGGTTTCAATTGTGGTTGGGCGAATGGTGTGTTCTACTTGGTTGGTTTTATGTTGAGTGGGATCAGAAAAATGGTTTCTTTGTTAAACAAATTTATGCAGTAGGTCGATAAGATTTAGTTTTGGGATTAACTCGTGCGCCACAGTTTGTTTGTTTCTTTGGACCTATTTCCTATTGGCCTCATCTATTCCAAACTTTAGCAGAACCTCAAGCTCACGCGTTGTTTATATTTCCAATCTTTAATCAGCTGGCCTTGATGTAAAATATAAACTAATGTTATATTAATGAACTGTATACTTAGGTTTTAAGGATTCTGAGCATTAGGATTGCACGAGCATTCATTCACGCATCTTTTTTGTCAAGTCAAGTTCTGCATTGTCAAGGTAGGGGTATTTCTAAAACCTCTTCGACCCCTCAACGGGCCGGGGCGTTACAAATGGTATCAGAGCCGGTGCCGGCCGGAATTGTGGGAACTAAGTGTCTTGCGGGGCCAAGTGCTCCACCCAGAAGTTGGTGAGAGTACCCGTAAGGGGCATTCCTGCACGGATGGTTGGTCCTGGGCAAGTAAGGCGCACAACGAGGACGTTGCGCATAAAAGGTGGGCTGATTGTAACGCTCCAGAAAATTCACAGGCTTAAAGGAATTGAATATGCTACTCATACCAACAGATGCATCTTCTTTTCTGGGCATCCTCCTATAAGAACTCCAAAGTTAAGCGTGCTGACTCTGGAGTAATTCTACGATGGGTGACCCCCTGGGAAGTTTCTCGGGTGCGCACGAGTGAGGACAAAGTGCGCTGGAAAAGACAAGTGTTGGTATAGTGGGGCCAGGATATCACTCCCGAAGGCACTCATTGGTAACCGAGCCGGCCCATTAGGGTCGGGCTTCGACCCCTCAACGGGCCGGGGCGTTACAAGACTTCAATTCAATCTTGACTCCATCGATCTCAATTCTTCATCTTCAAACTCTCGTGAAAAACTCTAAGTGTTGAATTCTCGGAATTTCATCGTCTTCATGGTCGTCGATATCATTGAAGTAGAAAACACTGGAACCATTCTTCATTCCTTGATATGTGTACTTGGTGAAAGGAATCACGTTGAAAGTACTTAGGTGAAAATCGTCGTTGAAGAATATCATAGTCGCTGGCACCGTGCCTTGAGGACAAGTGTCACCGAAACCGTGCCAGTGCCAAAACCGGCGACAGGAGTCGCCGATTCCATGTCATGTCCGCTTGCCACAAACGGCGACTCTGGTCGCCGTTCCATGATTCCCAGAGGCGGAGAACCCAGTCGCCGATTCCATGATGGAATCCAAAACCAGCGACACGGGTCGCTGATTCCATGTCAAGCCCAAAACGGCGACACAAGTCGCTGACTTCATGTCATGTCCAAACCGGCGACTCCTGTCGCCGGTTCCGCGTCAATGCGGGCAAACACACATCCAAGGGACAGCAGTCTCCGATTCCACGACATGCACCAAGAACGGCGACGCCAGTCGCCGTTTTCGCCTTTCTCATTTTCGGCGACTCCAGTCGCCGATTCCGTGTCTTCCTTGGCACCAAAAGCGGAGACTCAAATCTCCTTTTCCATGCACCTGCAATCCTGAAAATCAACACAACAAAAACACAAGTACAAAAACGTTGTCGCCAAAATCAACATTTACAATCTCCCCCTTTTTGGCACAACCCATAAAAACAAGTTAAGTAAAGCATGAGATAGAAGTATCTCCCCCTCAAACGAATACATCAACAAAAATAAACTAAGTAAAAAGATGGAAAAACATTAATCATACAATCAATGAAAAACCATAAAAGACTTAGCCAAATTTCAAATCAAACAACAAAAACTTTAGATAAAAATTCAAACCAAAAACATTATCCAAGAGATAGAGAAATATGAAAAACATATGCATGGACGAATTCAGAGTTTGATGCATGCTATAACCAAATATGAAAAATGAGTTCAAAAGTTATGAAAAACTGGAAATGAAAAACTTGGAATAGAAACTTGAACTTGGAATGTGGAACTTCAGATCTTCAATCTTCATTCCTTTGGCGAGCCAGCTGGAGATGAAACACGTTCCGGACTCTCCAGCACTTCTTCCTCGTCCTCGCCATAATCGAATCCGTCGTCAGAACATGAATCATCCTTCTCATCCTCATCAGTCTCGTCGCCCAGACCAAAAATTTCGAACTCACCGAAATCTTTTCCACCTTCATCTTCAACATCAATGACATTGACATCGTCATCATCATCTTGATCTTTCAGTCCATCGGACGGCATCGCCCTCGACACCTCCGGATTTGACGTTTCCCCAACTTTGGCTTTTCCTTTGCGAGAAGCCATTATCACATCATCAAAAATTTCCTCATCGGTCTTCTCACCATCATCAGCATCATCAGGAATATGTTCAACAGAGATGTTGTTTCCTTTGGACAGCTGAATATGCGCCTCTTGGATAGCATCCCTAACCATCTTCAAAATGAACGTATCCTTCAAACTTGCATCGGGGGCTCCAACATCACCGAGTCCTCCCCCTTGTTGGATCTCACGCTGAAGTTTGTCAAAAGATGACTTTTGTTTCTTCTGTGCGTCAATCATCCTGTTATAGGCTAAGGCATGTTCTTCCTGACGCTTTTCCAGAGCAAGGGTGTCAGCATAAAACTCCTTGACGCAAGCTGATGGCACTACAGCTCGATGACTGTGGATAGGATGATAGGGATTCTTATAAGAAGGAACTTTGGAGTTAGGGCCAAAACCGCGAGGAACGATTCTGGGTTCTCGTGAAGTTTGAGGTTCCGCCTCAGCAGCTGCAGCTGTCGATTCATTTTTCTGTCTCTTGGCCGGAGGAGACTTAGGTTTCTTGGCTACTGATTTTCGCTTCTTTTTCTGTGGAGATGGTGGAGGAGTAAGAATTTCCGGAAGCGCATTCCTATCAACAGTCTCGTGCCAAGGGAGATCGATAACACGTTTGTTCGGATTCAAGTACGTGCCAGTGATCTTGACGGCGCCATTTTTCTTCAACTTTTTCTCAAAGTCTGTATCAGGTGTAAAACCTTGGGCATGTAGCATGCCATAGATCAAACAGGGATGAGTGAGTTGAAGTCTCTTTTCCTCTGGCAACTCAGCTTGCCGAATTATAGTCTCGTCCGTCGTTCTAGCAATCTTGCATAAGTCATTGAAAATAATTTTTCCAAGATTGATTTGTTCGCCACAGCCAAGGCGAAAAATGATATGCATCAGTTCCGGAGTTAACACGGATTCGTCCTTGTATGCTGTCCAGTTGGACATGCCGAGTCGCTGCAAAATGCCATAGAAGGCTGACAGCTTGGACGGCGGCGGCAGTTCAGACCTAACCTTCTTTTGAGTAATGAAGGTGCCAATGGTTAAGTCTTCAGCCCTTTCCTCAGCCGAGGGCGAAGTCCAGTTTGAATCAACTTCCAACCTTTCAAGAAACTTGTTGATGGAGAATGGACGGAATTTGTACAACTTGTCGCGAAAGACAAAGCAGCCATACAGACGACTCCTCGGATTCGCAAAGTCGGGAGACAAGCTGGCGTAAAACTTGTAGAGAATGGGAATGGAATAGCGGTAAGTTAGGTTGACAGATTTTAGCATATGCATTTTGCTAAGGAAATCAGTAATGCCATGCCGTTCGTAGTCTTCCTTCAGAATAGTGCGATCAGTGAGGATCGGTAATTTCTGAATGAGTTTGTGGCGACGTTCAGCAGTCGCAGTGAAGAAATCAGGAGAGTGAGGTCTCGGGCACTCTGAAAATTCTGAGATGTAGCTGAACCCGTCAGTCGACTTTTGGGATCCAGCTGATCCCGAAGAACGTGGTGGTTTCTGAGAGCTGTGAGTTCGAGACTTTTCGACTTGGCCACCAGAGTTTTTCGGAGTTGGTTTCTTGCCTTCGGCACTCCCAGCTGGAGTCGCCGATTTCTTTCCTGAGCCAGACGGTTTAGCAAGTTTTGGGTCAGTGGCAGCAGTCACAGTCGCTACCGAAGGAATGTTAACAACTTTCTTCCCTTCCTTAGTTATCTCGCCAGCTGCGAGTAACCTATTGTATTCAGCCCTACTAACCACACCAGAATAGATACGAACTGACGACACCTTGTCTTTGCCCGGCTGACGGACAGATGAGTGTGCCGGTTTGGCAGTAGTAGTCAGTTCAATGGACGGTTCAGTGGACGCAGCCTTGCGTTTTTCAACTTTGTCCAAGTGAGCTTTTAGTTCTTCATATGCCGCTTTCTTGGACGTGGGCGAAGGAGCTTTCTCAAATTGCTCGTTCAAGTAGACAGTCATATCGGCCAACATATCATCCAAGTTCTTAGTCGCAGACATTTCGAAAAATCTAACACTTGGAAAGATTTTCAACCACGGAATCGAGGACAGGGCGCCGGGTGCGCAAAGCTAGAGTTGCCGGATGCAACGGAATTTGGAAAAACTAAAAACCTAGGAACAACGGACAAGCAGTCAGCAGCTGAGAGTCGAGAGTTCGAGAGTTTCTAGAGTTCGATGTAAGCGTAACGAAGTAGGTTTCACCCGGGGCCTATATATAGGAAAATTTTGGGCCGCCCGTCCGGATTTGAAAAACACAGCTCAAGACCTGTAAAAAGCCCATCTCAAGAAGAAAATTTGAGCCCATTAGACGAACAAAATTTTATTAATTTGAAAATATTATTAAAATAATAATTTTCAAAAATAATAAATAAAAATAAAAAAAAAATAAAAAAAAAATAAATAAAGAAAATGAAAAACGAAGATCAAACCGAGGGTTGGAAGACGAAGCTCAGTGCCATAGGTTTGGGTCTCCGGAAATGGGCGTGGCGCTGGACAGGGAACCAAGACTTTGAGTCGCCGAATTCAGCGACAAGAGTCGCCGAAAATCCGGCGACAGCGGTCTCCGCTTTTGGACGATGTGAGTCGCCGGGTTTGGAACAATGGCATGAGAGTCGTCGTGTTTCCGGAGAATGGAGTCTCCGGTTTTGTAAGTTGTGAGTCTCCATTTTTGAGGTTCCAATATCACCAACAGTTGAACTTGGTCGTCGCTGCACTCATTGTTTAGACATCCGAGATGGTAAACCACATAGTCCTGGATATGAACTACAGAAATGCCAAAACAAAAACAACACATCCCGAGTTAGTCATTCAAGAGTTCAACACACGCAAACATTCAAACACATTTTAGTGGAGATTCGAGGGGTGATATTAGGCAATGAAGAGCAAATATTTTCCCAGAAAAGAGACACTTTCATCATTTTTCCAAAACAAAAATTTCACACGAGGTGAATAGAACTTTGAGGTAATGGAAAAATCTCTCATATTAAAACCGGTGAGATGGACCGAAGTATGTGATAGACATGTTTACTTGTCCTTCGTCGCAGTCACAAGGAAGCAATCGTGTTTCGTCGAAACATATTGGTAGAGTTAGCACCGCACAAGAGATTTTAATTCATGAATGCAAGGTGAACTTTTAAGGCACTCCACTTGGGACTAAGCGGTACTACAATCAGAGGGGAGCAAGGTTCGACTTGCGTCCTCCAGACGAGTTTTAGCTTTATAAATGAAATGCAACAGATGCTCATTACAGCAGTCAGAGGGGAGCGAGGATCATCTCGCATCTCCGAAGTGTGATGGTTGAGCATCTTAAATGTTGGCGTCCATGTGCTACCTTTCGAAGAGGGGAGCCGGCGGACAACGTGATCCGGCGTCCTCCGTTACTCGGTATTATGGATCTATGCAGATGATAGCTTATGGGAGTTTTAATGCCAAGTTCACATGTTTGCATTCAGCGGAATAAATACTCTTGGGTCCGAAGACTAAAGCGGCCTCAAATCCATGTTTGTCTGACTAGACTAATCCACAACGATTCCGAGTGCGTATTCAGAAGTAAAGAAACTACTCTTTCAGACTTCAAAATTTTCCGTGAACTCTTAGAGAGAACACATGCAGAGAGAATTCCTTAAAGTTTTGAATCTCTCAAAGTCAAGAGGTTTGGTAAAGATGTCAGCAAGCTGTTTTTCCGTTGAAATATGCTGTAGACTGACTATATCACGATCAACCAAATCTCTAATGAAATGATGTCGAATGTCGATGTGTTTAGTTCTTGAGTGCTGGACAGGATTTTCGCTGATTTTGATAGCACTCTGGTTATCACAATACAGCACTAATGGATCACTCTCAAGAAGATAGTCATTCAACATTTGTTTCAACCAAAGTAGTTGAGTGCAGCAACTTCCAGCCGCAACGTACTCCGACTCGGCAGTGGACAGTGCGATACAGTTTTGCTTGCGACTATGCCAAGACACAATGTTATTGCCAAGGAAGCAACAACATCCGGAGGTACTCTTTCGTTCGTCCGTGTCCGTCGCCCAGTCGGCATCAGAAAAACCGACAAGGTTGGATGAAGTGTCGCGCGCATACCACAGACCTAGCTGAGAAGTTCCAGAGATGTAGCGGAGAATTCGTTTCACAGCTCGTAGATGGTCCTCCTTTGGATCAGCTTGGTACCTGGCACACATACAAACACTAAACATAATGTCAGGACGAGTGGCAGTTAAATAAAGTAAACTCCCAATCATGGAACGATAAAGAGTTTGGTTTACACTCCGACTTTTCGTTGACGTCGACAGGCGTTCCGTAGTTGCCATAGGAGTGTTTGCTGGCTTGGCATGATGCATTTCAAACCTCTCAACCATGTTTTTAGCATACTTACTTTGAGATACGAATATCCCATCAGGTCGTTGAGAAATCTGAAGGCCAAGAAATTGATGCAACTCTCCCTCAAGGCTCATCTGAAATGTCGAGGACATAGCTTCTGTGAATGCAGTTACGAGTTTAAAGCAAGTAGCTCCGAAGACAATGTCGTCAACGTAAATTTGGGCAACAATCATGTGTTTGCCATCTCGCTTGATGAACAAAGTTTTGTCTACCGATCCACGCTCAAAACCGAACTTTAGAAGAAAATTCGTGAGACATCCATACCAGGCGCGAGGCGCTTGTTTTAAGCCGTAGAGAGCTTTGTGTAGCTTGTAGACATGGTTTGGCTTTTTCGGATCCTCAAAGCCCTTAGGTTGGGCAACGTAAACTTCTTCTTCCAAAACATCGTTCAAGAAGGCAGCTTTGACGTCCATCTGTCGTAGTTTGATGCCGAGATGGCATGCAATAGCAATCAAGAGTCTGATGGACTCAATTCGTGCGACCAGAGCAAAAGTTTCATCAAAATCTATGCCTTCCACTTGGGCATATCCTTGGGCAACAAGACGAGCTTTGTTTCGGACAACTTGGTTGTGCTCATCTGTTTTGTTCTTGAAAATCCATTTAGTTCCAACAACATTTATATTTGAGGTTCTGGGAACTAAGGACCAAACATTATTTCGTGTGAACTCATTCAACTCTTCTTGCATGGCCATGATCCAAAAATCATCTTGCATGGCCTCCTTGTAATTTTTCGGCTCATTTTCGGAGAGAAAGCAAGTGATGCTGATTTCATTACATACTGCAGAAGTACAGATGTTGTAGAGTTCGTCAGGAGAATTCATTTGTTTCTTTGAGCGTGTAGTTCGCTCATTCAAACTCCCGATCATTTGATTTGGTGGATGACGTTTTTTAATGTGACCAGGTGCTTCTCTCGGAGCGTCAGCTGGATTTTCAACTTGATCATCATCGTCATCCTCAGTGACCGAAGTGTCATCATTACGGTTGCTAGAATCTCCAACTTCAGGTGAAGTATTTGGAGTAGCGTTTTCAGAAGTTTCAGTCGTGGGTGTTGAAGGAAAAGTTCGAACTTCAAGAATTCCTTCCTTAACCCAATCAGCCTCTGCATCTTTTCCTAGGAAGTCTTGTTCATCAAAGTTGATGTTCACAGTTTCTATGACTTTCCTAGTTCGTAGATTGTACGCACGGTAGGCATGACTATTTTGGCTATAGCCAACAAAAATTCCACGATCAGCTTTGGCTTCAAATTTCTTTAGAGGATCACGATCCTTCAAAATGTAGCAAGTACAGCCAAAGACACGAAAGTGTGCCACCGAAGGTTTCTTGCCATTTACAAGTTCATAGGCAGTAGCAGTAGTCCCAGATCGAATACTTATCCGATTCAAAATGTAGCCAGCTGTAGAGACGGCTTCTGCCCAAAAAGTTCGGGCCAGATTTTTGGAGATTAACATCACGCGTGCCATCTCTTGCAGTGTTCGATTCTTACGTTCGGCGATCCCATTTTGTTGAGGCGTTTTTGGGGCCGAGTATTCATGGTGAATACCTTTCATCAGGCAAAATTCACTGAAGCTAGAATTTTCAAATTCTGTTCCATGATCACTTCTGATCCTCTTCACTTTAGCTTCATGATTTGTTCGTATCCATTTCACTATCCCTTTGAAAGCATTAAACGTTTCGTCCTTGGACGCCAAAAATCTTGTCCAAGTATATCTAGAAAAATCATCAACAACAACCAACACATATTCTTTCTTAGCTATGCTCTTCACCTCCATTGGACCCATCAAGTCCATGTGTAGAAGTTCGAAAGGAGCGGAAGTACTCATAAGCGTTGGGAGTGCTGGATGAGGGGTTCGTGTTAGCTTGCCCTTCTGACAGTCACCACATACACGCTTCTCAATTTTGGGGAGTTGAGAGATTCCTCGAACTATCTCCCCCTTAGCCAGTTTGCTCAGATTGCGAGTGCTAGTGTGGCCAAGTCGTTGGTGCCACAAGTCGACTTCATCAGGAACGGTCACGGAGAAGCAACTATACTCAGTAGTATAGCAATTGTTTTTAGCACGTGGACCTTCCATGATACACTTCCCTTCAACATCAAAAACTCTACAGGATTCTTTATCAAAACTCACATTGAATCCTTCATCACACAGCTGACTGATAGAGATGAGGTTGGCAACAAGTCCCTTGACATGGACAACATTTCTTATTGGCGGTAAACCTTTGATTTGCAGCGTCCCCTTTCCCTTGACAACACCTTTTGCTCCCCCTCCAAACACCACGGGGGAACCAGTCATCGGCTCATATTCTTTCAAGAATTTCTTAGTGCCGGTCATATGTCGGGAGCAGCCACTATCAAAGTACCAAATGCCTTTGTTGCCAGCTTCAGAGGCATTGAGTGCAACATTGCAGAAAATCAGTTCTCTTGGTTTCCAGTCAGTTAAAATGGTGGAGTTAAGTTTAACTTCACTCTTTTGGGACTTAGGCATCCACTTCTTCCCATTAGAATTTTGACCGTTCCTCTCAGTCACAACTTTCGGATTTGTCTTAGCTTTTGGATTTGGAGAAATGGGTTTCTTCATTTCCTTAGTCACTTCGGCCTTTTTCTTCATAGTCATCAACTCTCTGTTCATGTCATCCTTCATCTTATAACAAAATGGTCGAATGTGTCCAGGTTGGTCACAGTAGTGACATACATATTTTCTCCTTTGACGAGTTTCAACCTTCGTAGACGTCTTGATCAAAACAGTTTTAGTGCGAGAGGATTGTCCATTTTTCTTCACGTTCTGAGATTTCTCTAAGTTCTTCAGCAACGTCTTCTCATAAGGTAGGATGCCACGAGGATGTTTGACAATATTTTTCGGGAATTGATATGTCTCAGATTTTGAAGTCGAGATCGACTTTTGAATTTTAGGTTCTGGAGACTTAGCAATCTTCTTCCCTTCAGCAATCTCCTTCCGTTTAGATGATTCAACGTCATCCTTGCTTTTATCCTCAGGCTGATCGGTTGATGCCTTTACAAAAGTCACATCATTCTTCTTTTCAGGAGTCGAGTATATAGACTCAAAAACTTTTTGGAAACCAAGACCGTATCAATTTGGATTCATATATGAAGCAGCATTGTCAAACACGGAAGAATTCGTGTTCATTTTCCTTAATAGCTCGTCAGTCATATGAAGTTTTTCTTTCAACACATATTGTTCCGTGTCAGTCATGGCAAGGTCAGTTTGAGTGTTCATCAGTGATGACTTCAGTTCATCGTTCTCAGCATCTAAGTTCTTAAATAGAATCTGCAGTTTCTTAACTTCAGTTGACTCCTTTTTCAGTGAGGTCTTCAGTTTTGAGTTTTCAGAACTCAACTTCTCACACACTTCTCTCAGTTCGACAACTTCCTTGAAATACTTATGCTTTTCTTCGAAAAGATCATCAAATTTGACTTTAAGAATTGTCAAGGAGTTGTTCAACTTTTTCTTCTCGTCCTCAGTCTTCTCCACCGAGGTTCTCAAAACAGCAGCCTCATCATACATTTTCTGTTTTTCTTCAGAGAGTTCATCGAGAGATTCTTTTAGGAATTTCAGTGACACTTCAAGTGTGCTATTCTCAGTGATAGCTACGTCACAATATTTTTCGAGTTTGGAGTAGCTCTCTTTCAGATCAACCAGTTCAGCAGACTCGGTCACACTTTGATGGACATCAGATGTCATCTCTTCCCTTTCGGTCTCAGACACAGATTCATCATCCGAAAAAATGTTATCATCACAACAATTTCGATTTGTCGATGCCACACGGAAAATGTTGTCTGCAGTTGCAGTGTCTTTCAGAAAAGTGTCAAGTTCAAAGTTTTCAACTTCGAAGTGTGCTAGTTCAAAATCTTCACCAAAAGTGACAACTAGAGCGTTGTCCTCATCATCGTCAGAATTATTGTTCTCAGATTCGTCGTTCTCAGAAATGACATCCTCATCGTCAATCACGACATAGCTAACTGGTAGCTTCTTCTTACGATGTAAGTTTGGGCATTCATTTTTAACGTGTCCATATCCCTTACACTCATAGCATTGCATTTTAGAGACATCCTTGCTAGTAGAGGAGTATGGCGAAAGTTTAGTTCCCTTGAACTTTTTGTCAGATGACGATCCCTGATTTTGGATAAACCAGAGAGAATTAGCTAATTATAGTCATTTATTTTTGCCATTCAAGGTCACTTGACTGGATAAGTCAAATTGACACAAGTTTTAAAAAAAATGTGTGTTAATAGCTAGTATAAAATAGGGTATAATAAGTATATATTGTTCAAAGTAATAAATTAGTTATATCATAAATGTAATACAAGTATTAATAAAAATGATTACATTGATTGAATGGATAAACCCAGAGATTAGCTAATTATAGTTATTTATTTTTGCCATTCTAGATCACTTGAATGGATAACAAAATATCAATAGTCACTCCCCAACAGTTTGATTAAAAATATCGACACAATAAGTAAGTACTATAAAATATGATTATGTGAAGAAAAGGAAAATATTTTATTAATTGATCGAAACAAATTCGAGAACAATTATCATCAACAAGATGAAGTCTCGATTCCAGAAAGAACCCTAATGTTGGTTCTGAAAAAAAGAATGAATAAAAAAGCTTAGACTACCTACCCAAGTCGTAGGCTAGTTTTATAATTGTGACTACAAATCTTTGACAAAAATAACACACCAATTAAATGGAAAGTGGGACAACAAAGAGTTGGATCCTATAAACTAAATGGACCAACAAACTAAACAAGAATAGCCCAACTCTAAAAATAAAAGCTAATATATAGTTTATATACCCCCTTCAAATGGGGCGTGTATATCTAGAATGCCCAACTTGCTAATGAATGTTTTGAACAAAACCAACTCCGAGTGGTTTAGTGAAAATGTCGGCCAACTGTTCTTGTGCGGATATGTGAAATAATTTTATCACCTTGCTTTGAATTTTCTCCCGGATGAAATGGCAATCCAATTCGATGTGCTTTGTGCGTTCATGTTGCACTGGATTATTGGCCAAACAATATGCACTTCGACTATCGGTAAACATATGTACAGGGGCTGCATGATGTACCTGCAAGTCAGACAATAAAAACAGAAGCCATTGCGCCTCACAAGCAGACGAGGCAATGTACCTATACTATGCCTCGGCACTAGACCTGCTTACTGTGCTTTGCCTTTTACTCTTCCAAGACACTAGGGCAGAACCCAAAAAAAATCCATACCCTGTAACACTTTTCCGTGAATCAGGGCAAGTTGCCCAATCACTATCGCAATAGGCTTTAAGGTGCAAATCGGAATCTCTAGGTAGCAAAATTCCTTGCCCAGGAGTGCTTTTAATATATCGTAAAACTCGATGTGCAGCGCCCAAGTGAGAGGCATTAAGTTTATGCATAAACTGACTAAGATTTTGAACCACATAACATAAATCAGGTCGGGTAAGAGTAAGATAAACTAATTTACCAATCAATTGACGATAAGAAGTGACATCAACTGAAGGAGAACCATCCTCAGTTTGTAATCTCAATTTAGAATCCATGGGTGTAGTAGCAGGCTTACAATTAATATACCCTGTGGAATTTAATAAATCTAGAGCATATTTTCTTTGAGATAACACAATACCTTTAGGAGAATAAACAACTTCTATGCCTAAAATATATCTTAACTGTCCAAGATCTTTGATAGTAAAAAGAGAATTAAGGTGAACTTTAATATGTTTAATCTCATTCATATCATTACCTGCAATAATAAGGTCGTCCACATAAACAACAAGCGCAGTAAAAGACTTTCCAACAGATTTTAAAAATAAAGAAGAATCTGCCTTGGACTGTAAATAACCAACATCAAGTAAAGAAGATGTCAATTTTGAAAACCACTGTCTAGATGCTTGTTTAAGCCCATAAAGGCTCTTAAGCAGCCTGCAAACTCTATTATCATTAGAGTTAAGATATCCAGGAGGACGAATCATATAAACTTCCTCATTTAAGTCACCATGTAAGAATGCATTATTAACGTCTAATTGATGTAACAACCAATTTTTCACAGAAGCAATAGCAAGTAGAGTTTTAACAGTTGTAATTTTTGCCACAGGGGAAAATGTTTCAAAATAATCCAAACCCTCCTCTTGAGTATAACCCTTGGCAACTAACCTAGCTTTATACCTTTCCAAAGAGCCATCAGAATTATATTTAAGTTTATAAACCCATTTACACCCTACACAATTTTTTCCTTTAGGAAGTTCAACTAATTCCCAAGTATTATTCGATTCTAAAGCTTGAATCTCATTTTTCATGGCATTTTGCCACTCTGTATGTTTGACCGCTTCCTTATAATGGTGAGGTTCAGTCAATTTAGTAATGGCGACTGTGAATTTAGAAAAAGAGGGTGACAACATCTTAGTTGATAAAAAAGCAGAAATGAGATAAGAAGTGGTTAAGCTTACATGACCTGTTTTTCTTAAAGAAGGTGGTAATTCATAATCATAAATTTGAAGGCTACTAGAAGGTTTTCTATTCCTAGTAGATCTCCTCAAATTATTATCAGTCAAGGTACATTCTTCATCACAAGTATCAACACTATTAGTATTAGTACAAGGTACATCAGGAGGCACATAATCATCACACAAATAATTTGTATATAAAGGATCAAGCAAACTATTATCATCATTATTATTATTATCATCATTATTATTCACATTAGATGGATTATTGGGGGATGACATGAAAGGGAATACACTCTCCTCGAAAACTATATTTCTTGAGACAAAAATCTTTTGCGATTCCAAATGATAGCACTTATAACTTGTTGACCCATGTGATAGCCCAAAAAAAAAAAACATTTTAAAGCTCTGGGACTAAATTTGTGTCTATTTGCTTGAATAGTTGAAATATAACACAAGGACCCAAAGATTCTCATATAATTATAATTAAAAGGTTTTTGAAATAAAATCTCATAAGGAACCTTATTATGGACAGAAGTAGAAGGAATTCTCTTAATAATATGAACAGCGGTAAGAACGCTATCAGACCAGAACTTTAAAGGCAAATGTGACACTACAAGAAATTCACCTTTTCACGACGAATTTTTTTTGACGACATGTATTTCGTCACAAATTATTGATTAAATGTGACAAATTTTATTTTTTGTCACATAATTTATTAATTTCGTGACAAATTTTATTTTTGTCCCAAAAACCATTATTTTTCGTGACAATATATTTTTTCATCAATAAAAATATTTTTTTCGTCATTATTTTATATGTGGCGGGACGAAAATTAAAATTTCGTCACATAAATCTTTCGTGACAATAGTTATAATAGTTAATGACGATATTTATGGTCATGAAAAATAATATTTTTATAACGAAATTATATTTTGTCACTATTTATTCAAAATTACAAATGACATAAATATTTCGTCATTTTATTATTTGAGACGATAATAATTTGTCATATAGTATATTTTTCATGACGATTTTATTTTTCATCATTAATCAATGTAAGTGAATCACTTTAGTGATTTTATTTTATGGTCATCAATACATGACAATTGTTAATTATTTGTCACTTTAATATAATTTAACCACAATTTTAAAGTAAAATAAGTTGTGACGACACGAACTTTGTCATACCTTTTTATATAAATATTAGATTTAAAAAAAATCACTATTTTTTTATTGTTTTTATTATTTATAAATATAAAAAAAATAAACTTTTAACATATATAATGAAACATTATTATAATATTCTACTAGTTTTATATTTTATTAAAAATATGTTTATATATATATATATATAATATATATATATATACACTCGTACCCTTATTAAATGAATACAAAAATAATTATATAGTGGAGGAATAACTAGAAACATACCACTATTAATTAATTTAAGCCTATCGACGATTAAAATTTTCATATTTTAATAATACAATATATATTTATTTTTATCTTATTTTTCTAGATATTGGTTAAATAATAGAGTAATAAATTTTTATATGAGAAAAATTAATATTGTGTTTAACCTAAAGTGTGAATATAAAACAGTGGTCTCCCCACTTCTCCCACCATTCACGAATCCACTTCAACATTCCCAGATCCACTTCCTCCTACATAATTCATCAAAAGTAAATCATTTCATAATGAAATATGATTTAGAAAAAACAAAGTCCTACGAAACTCTCAAAAATCGTCCAACACACCTTAGAGATCTGGGGGAGCGCAAGATCACGCGGAACAGCAAACCAATCGATCGACTTCATGTCGCCCAAATCGGGATTTAAGCCCAGTGCATTTGATCGACCGGATTCGATTGAGGAACGGTCCTTCGAGGCGAAAAACGCAGACCGCGTTATTGGAGCCGAGGAAAAGATTGACCGAAAGGCAAATGTCGAGATGTTTTTCGGATCGGAAACTGAAATAGGCGCCTCCCAATTTCAGTGCATTCAAAGTCCACTGTGCCGCGAGATCCGAGAGAGAATCGCCTCTTCGGCCTTTGAGACACAGGCTGAAAGCGTGATGTCCAGGTCCTCGGTACCGTCGGAAGGTCTTCGTCAATTGTCGCAAACATATGTTGAATATTCTCCTTCCCCTTTACCCTTTTATGTGATGAATGTTCTTAGTCAATTTGGTGTAAAGTTGAATTTTACATGTTCTATGAATGTTCTGTTAATTGTAATGAGTTCTTATTTTTTACAATATTAAGAATTTTATATGTTAATACTAAGCCAAATATTTTGGGTTGATATAAATATACTATTAGAATACTAGTAACATTTATCGTCATAAAACTAAAATAATAAAAATAAGAAAAATAAAATATTATTTTGTCACAATTGACATTTATTCACGACAAAACATAAAAATTATGACAAAAAAAAAAAAACTTTAGATAACGAATTTAGCGTCACAATAATTTTATAAATTTAATAATTAATGCAAAATCGTCACAAAAAAAAATAAGATTTAGAGACAAAAATTTGAATCGTCATAATAAAATGTCACTATAGATAAATATATATAGTGACGATAACTTATATCGTCATCAGAAGATGACTTTTGGTGACAAATCATATTAACGTCACATTAACCTATTGTGACGCACATTCGGTGACAATTTTTGTGACACAAAAAAATTGTCATCATATAGATATCGTGACGAAGAATAAGGTTTTTATGACAAAATATGTCGTCGCGATTTCTCAAATTTCTTGTAGTGTGAGTTGAAAAGTAAGGACCTAGCTACTTGAAGGATATGCTGATGTTTTCATTCTACTACACCATTTTGTTGAGGTGTTTCAATGCAAGAAGTTTGATGTAAAATACCATTAGCCGCATAAAAATCAGTCAACATGAATTCTTTTCCATTATCTGACCTTAGACATTTCACAGAGGTATTAAAGTGATTTTTAACCAAGTTACAAAAATTTATAAGATGGTTTCTAGTTTCAGATTTATGTTGCATCAAATAAATCCAAGTATATCTTAAAAAGTCATCCACAATAGTAAGAAAGTATGCAAATCCATCATAAGAAATTGTATTAAAAGGACCCCAAATGTCGACATGTATTATTTCAAATGGTTGTTCGGTACAAGTGTCACTCACAGGAAAAGGGAGCTTTTTCTGTTTTGCAAAATGACGGACATCACATGACTTCAAAACATTACAAGGGGTTGTAGAAAAAAAAGGTAAAGAACTGAGTTTCTTAAATGGGATATGCCCTAATCTGGAGTGCCAGACTTCATTAGACGCCCTTTTATAAGCATTATTGATATTATGCGACGCAAGAGGTAAGAGTTTAGACTTCTGGATGGGCAACTCTAAGTAGTATAATCCATTCCTAACCTTAGCAGAGGTAATCAATTTGTTGACTTTGTAGTCCTGTATCACACAATGACCAGACAAAAAATTGACAGATATGTTTGAAGAGTCGGTCAGCTTAGAAACAGATAACAAGTTAAAACCAAAATCAGGTGCAAAAAGGACATCATTGAGGATTAATGAATCATGCAATTTCACAGTGCCTTGGAATATAGTTTTAGTACTAGCTCCATCAACAAACACGCTTTTAGGTGGAGCAACAAAATAACTTAATTTGCAGATAATGTGGTCTGATGCACCAGTGTCCACAATCCAAGTTGGAAAATCATGCACAGAATCTTGACTACCATGTAAACACATATGAGAGTGAATCATACCTGAGCTTGTTGAAGTAGCAATGGAGTTAACATTTGTAGGTGGATTTTGATGATTGAATGAGGCAGAGTGTTGCTTGAATTTTAAAACTCCAAAAATTGCTGATATTCATTCTCATTGAACGCTCCGGGATTGTCTAAAATAGTTTTATCGGCAGAAGTTGCATTAGTCGTGGTATTTTCTTGACTCCCATAAACATCAGCAACTGTGTGATTTTGGCTCCAATTCCCTTTGGCTCTCTCGCCTTCATGGCCCTGACCTCGAGGATTTATTTGAGAAGCCTCACTTTTCTTATTTTTCCAGTGGGGAGGATAGCCATGCACCTTGTAACAAGTCTCAATTGTATGACCAGTGAACTGACAATGAGAACATATTGGTTTCTTTCCTTTTTGGTTGAATTTGGAAAAGTTTGTTTTGGTTATGTTAACATTAGACTCTTGCTGAGGATTTGAAGGAAGATATTGGTTCGAGAGCATGGCCATGGAATTATTGGAGGGAACCACATGCAAGGTTCTTTGTTCCTCCTCTTGAAGTAAGAGGGAGTAAATTTTTGACAAGTGAGGTATGAGAGATTGGAGAAGAAATTGACTCCTAATAGTGGAAGTAAGAGGGAGTAAATTTTTGACAAGTGAGGTATGGGAGATTGGAGAAGAAATTGACTCCTAATAGTGGAAAAACTGTCATTTAATCATATTAAAAATTTCATGATGAAATTTCGTCTTCGACGTATGATACCAACTTTTCGCGAAGTTGGACTTAAACACACGAACAGCAGTTTCAGTCAAGGTAACACTCACACAAGTTCGTGGAATGAAAGACGGAAGACAAGGTTATGTAATATGTTTTCATTCCATTAAAAACGAAACTAAACTATTACACTGAGTATGGTAGGCAAAACGATTACAAGAAGTTTCCCGAGTGTCGCAACAACTCCCACTAACTTGCAATCTAGCACACTAGTGCCTAGAGCTAAATCTCCTAACTCTAATCTTGACACAAGGTGCAAAAGCTACTACACAAACTCGAAGCTCGAAGCTGTCGGTCACGATTCTAAAAATCAGATTTCGTTCTCTCAAAATCGTCAACTGGTGAAATCGAAATCCATGGGTTTATATAGGCAGCCCGCACATGTGAGGTGATGACGTGGCACGTTCTGGTTGGTCACATGCTTGGCTGATGTCACTTCTCCATGGATGACATCACTCTTGTAGAACTTGGATTCTTGAATCTTGGAATCTTGAATCTTTGATTCTTGAATCTTCGAATCTTGAATCTTCAATTTCAAAATCAGACATGTAACAACCAGAAAATATATATTAATGAAGTAAGTAATTTTGGCTCAATTAAAATATGCGTATGAAATAATTATCTCATGGCAAATTAATTATATGATGTGATGTTGCATTATTAATTATTGGCTTCCAATATTTAAGAAATAATTTCATGTTTATTATGTTGTTGCATTTTGCATAGTCGCCTAGTTGGTCTGTTGCATCTTATATTAGAACACGTTGTGCATAATCATATAATATCCTCAAAATTCTGAACATGTTCTTATACTAATAATAATAATAATAATAATAATAATAATTATAGTAATAATGTTATTATTAACATAATATACTTCTTCCCGAAACCCCAGAAACCTCCTTTATAAACCTTTTGTACACACAACAAATTATTTTCGTCCCCTGTTCTCCACCCGCAAGTTGTTTTCTTCAAAGTCGAAGTAAGTAGTATTCTTCCTTTTCTCGTTCTTCTCTTAACCGATCTAATTCCATTCACTTTATCAATCTTAAGCATCTATTTTATTACCTGCTCGTTTTGTCCCTTATAATTAATTCATCCCCTTGGTACCGTTTGCCCATCGATTCAACTCTGTATAAAATGTTTAGGATGTACTTGTGAGTCTTTCTCTTTGTATCTCTTTGTCGATACTTTAATTGCTAAATTCCATGAACCTCACAAATTCCTTGTTCTTAAGTATTTTTAATTCTTAGGAACTGAACCCAAATTAATTTTAACTACATACTAGCTCTTAATTTTTGGATTCACGACTTTTCTTCAAAACACCCAATCATATGAGGATTTATTATTTTAATGCACTTAAATGGAGTCCAGTTGATTCGTAGGTGGGATTCATTTCATGATTTTTAGTCTTTATCCTTCTGATATTTTAATTAAATGGGTAAGTGGGTTTCAATTGTGGTTGGGCGAATGGTGTGTTCTACTTGGTTGGTTTTATGTTGAGTGGGATCAGAAAAATGGTTTCTTTGTTAAACAAATTTATGCAGTAGGTCGATAAGATTTAGTTTTGGGATTAACTCGTGCGCCACAGTTTGTTTGTTTCTTTGGACCTATTTCCTATTGGCCTCATCTATTCCAAACTTTAGCAGAACCTCAAGCTCACGCGTTGTTTATATTTCCAATCTTTAATCAGCTGGCCTTGATGTAAAATATAAACTAATGTTATATTAATGAACTGTATACTTAGGTTTTAAGGATTCTGAGCATTAGGATTGCACGAGCATTCATTCACGCATCTTTTTTGTCAAGTCAAGTTCTGCATTGTCAAGGTAGGGGTATTTCTAAAACCTCTTCGACCCCTCAACGGGCCGGGGCGTTACAAATGGTATCAGAGCCGGTGCCGGCCGGAATTGTGGGAACTAAGTGTCTTGCGGGGCCAAGTGCTCCACCCAGAAGTTGGTGAGAGTACCCGTAAGGGGCATTCCTGCACGGATGGTTGGTCCTGGGCAAGTAAGGCGCACAACGAGGACGTTGCGCATAAAAGGTGGGCTGATTGTAACGCTCCAGAAAATTCACAGGCTTAAAGGAATTGAATATGCTACTCATACCAACAGATGCATCTTCTTTTCTGGGCATCCTCCTATAAGAACTCCAAAGTTAAGCGTGCTGACTCTGGAGTAATTCTACGATGGGTGACCCCCTGGGAAGTTTCTCGGGTGCGCACGAGTGAGGACAAAGTGCGCTGGAAAAGACAAGTGTTGGTATAGTGGGGCCAGGATATCACTCCCGAAGGCACTCATTGGTAACCGAGCCGGCCCATTAGGGTCGGGCTTCGACCCCTCAACGGGCCGGGGCGTTACAAGACTTCAATTCAATCTTGACTCCATCGATCTCAATTCTTCATCTTCAAACTATCGTGAAAAACTCTAAGTGTTGAATTCTCGGAATTTCATCGTCTTCATGGTCGTCGATATCATTGAAGTAGAAAACACTGGAACCATTCTTCATTCCTTGATATGTGTACTTGGTGAAAGGAATCACGTTGAAAGTACTTAGGTGAAAATCGTCGTTGAAGAATATCATAGTCGCTGGCACCGTGCCTTGAGGACAAGTGTCACCGAAACCGTGCCAGTGCCAAAACCGGCGACAGGAGTCGCCGATTCCATGTCATGTCCGCTTGCCACAAACGGCGACTCTGGTCGCCGTTCCATGATTCCCAGAGGCGGAGAACCCAGTCGCCGATTCCATGATGGAATCCAAAACCAGCGACACGGGTCGCTGATTCCATGTCAAGCCCAAAACGGCGACACAAGTCGCTGACTTCATGTCATGTCCAAACCGGCGACTCCTGTCGCCGGTTCCGCGTCAATGCGGGCAAACACACATCCAAGGGACAGCAGTCTCCGATTCCACGACATGCACCAGGAACGGCGACGCCAGTCGCCGTTTTCGCCTTTCTCATTTTCGGCGACTCCAGTCGCCGATTCCGTGTCTTCCTTGGCACCAAAAGCGGAGACTCAAATCTCCTTTTCCATGCACCTGCAATCCTGAAAATCAACACAACAAAAACACAAGTACAAAAACGTTGTCGCCAAAATCAACATTTACACATGACGCAATCGGATTGTTGGGTGATTATGATGGAGTTTAGCAAATTGCAGGAACATTTACTCAAAGCACCACAAGAGCAAACAGGAATCGGTCTATAACTGGCTAACTCATCCCAAACACCTTTAAAATTACTATAGTAAGAGGTGATTGATTGATTACCCTGTTGGATCGAGCTGAGGGTCTTCTCTAGATGATAAACTCTAGGACCGTTGCTTCGAGCATATCTGGTTCTTAATTCATCCCATGCCTCACGAGCACTTGTGAAGGAGAGTAGGCTCTGTCTGATCTCAGGCGCCACCCCTAGTAAGATCCATGTAAGAACAAGGCTATTTACCCATTCCCAAATGGAACTAAGAACGGGATTCGTCTCTGCCGCGGGCTGAACTATGGATCCATCCACAAATCCAGCTTTATTCCTGACGTGCAACGCCATCCGAAACGCCTTACTCCATGAAATATAGTTGCTCCCATCAAAGGGTTCGGAAAGTAGTCGCACACTAACATCCGTCGGGTGGAGGAAATACGGAGACGATGAGTCATCTATCGGACTTCTTGTGGTGGTGACAACCGCCGCCGAATCGATCGACATAACCACAAATTTGAAAGCGAAATGAACAGAGATCAAGAACAAAAGAAAGCAGCGAAATGCACACTCTAAAGGTGCTCTAATACCATGTGAAGAAAAGGAAAATATTTTATTAATTGATCGAAACAAATTCGAGAACAATTATCATCAACAAGATGAAGTCTCGATTCCAGAAAGAACCCTAATGTTGGTTCTGGAAAAAGAATGAATAAAAAAGCTTAGACTACCTACCCAAGCCGTAGGCTAGTTTTATAATTGTGGCTACAAATCTTTGACAAAAATAACACACCAATTAAATCGAAAGTGGGCCAACAAAGAGTTGGATCCTATAAACTAAATGGGCCAACAAACTAAACAAGAATAACCCGATCAAAAACATTCGCCGGAGATTACACGAGCACCACGTACGAGCCAGAGCACTGACCGAACGCACGACACAGCCGAAGCCGCGCGCGCGCCCAGCCTGAGCCCCCGCACGCGGGGCTCGCGATCGATGTGATCGATCGCATGCAGCGATCGATCGGCTGGGGCTTCCCATGCAGCCCCCGCGGCGAGTCAGGCGACTCGCCGCCGCCTGGAGGCCCCCACCATCGCGGTGGGGAGGAGCGCGGCACCAGCCCGCGCTCCAGCGATCGATCCTTGTGATCGATCGCACGCCATCGGCCAGCCGAGGCATTGCCTCCGCGCGCCTCGAAACCCTAGGGTCGAGCGCCGGTGGTCCGGCAGTTCACACCGCCACCACCCGTTCGTCCCACGTTTCTCGGTTCGATGCTCGGATCTTTTTTTACGGTATTCTCGATAAATATCGAATAAAATCATATAGGGGGTTTAGGATTTTATACCTTCGATTCGTTGTTCGGAGAAACGAGATCAATCGATGACCTTTGGATCTTCCCACGTATTCCTTGCACTAGTTCGAACGTCGGGTGGGCGACGATCCTCTGAACTCTAACGATCCTCTTCAACTCTCTAGAATATCAAGTATGATATTCTTGTCTTATGAAAAAGTGAAGACCATGTAGTGCTTTTATTGTTGGGATATGTCCTTCGATCCTACGTGTGCAATCGATATAGTCATAAGGTCGTCTATGGATGTTTAAATAATTATTAGATAATATTTATTGCTGGGAGCAATATAATATTGATCGATAATTATACCTACAGGGTCACACACGAGCCGAAAATACGAGCTATAAGTGTTTGCTAAAATGAGTCGATTTGGAATCGACATATATATAAACTAGGTTTATATTCGATGTGATTTACGTACATGCATGGGATGCATGGCTTGCATGGAATGCATGTCACATGGTGTGACATGGCATGCCATGCAAGCGAATGGGACCACATCCAATGCAATGTGGCATGAGGATGTGGACATGACCATTCAACTTCACCATTAACACACCTTAATGTGTGATAGTGATTCTACATCAATATCACCATTATGGGGGGGGGGGTTACTTGGTGTTATTTCATGGTTTAATAGGTGAGAAAATGCTGATTTTCTCACCACAATATTCAGCTACGAAAATCACACAACATAGAGAGAAAAGAGTTCTTGGAGAACCACTTCTATCAATCAAGCAAGCAAGTTCATTTTCCGGGTTCGTGTGCAACACGTAGAGGCCGGGCCATTTGTGCGGCTTCAACATCCGGGCGATCCAAAGGCGTGACGAGGTCATACCAAAGGTGTACATTTCGAGGCTGATCCATTTGAGATGGTTCAATCGACTCAACACCACCTCATCGACATCAACCAAAGTCAACAATCACCAAAAGTAAGTAATCGCTGAACCTTATATATATATATTGGATGTGTATATATATATATGATTATATGTGTTCTTATACACATTAAGTGTGCACTAAGATCATGGCATAGTAGATCTATTGCTTTACACGCTTCCGCACACACGGTATATCGATTGGATCGGTATACCGGTACCTTCAATTGGTATCAGAGTCTAGGGCTCGTGCACACTTTTGTGTTGGACACAAGAAGTTTAATCAACATAATTGGATTAATTGTTTAAATGTGATTATGTGATTAGATGTAAGGTCGGCCACCGTTAGTGGTCGGGTGAATGAATTCGTCGTTTTTTACGTTTCGATTGGCCGTAGTATTTGAGGGCTGCGTCCCTTGGAATCATTTGTAATAGATAGGTTTTTCTATTATTTTTGTATTGTACTACTTGTAAGCGATGGACTTGGTCCATGGTTCGATGGAGGATCTCGGCTCTCCGGCGAAAACGAGAAGAAACGAAGCGAAACGAAGCAAAGCGGGCAAAACCGGGCTGCTGGAGACAAATGGCGGTCGCCGTTTGAGCTCGGCGGGCGCCGTTTTGATTCGGCGGGCGCCGTTTTTGAAACGGCGACCGCCGAAAGGCCTTTTTCTTGGCAGATTGTTCCCGGACCTTTCGGCGGGCGCCGTTTTGGAAACGGCGACCGCCGGTGGTGTTCGGCGACCGCTGATTGTGAAATGGCGGGCGCCGTTCGTGGTTTTATGGGTACGGAATAGATTTGACCAAAATCGGAGGGCAAGGAACTAAAACGGAGGGCGAGGACCAGTCCAGAAGATGTTCAAGGCTTTTGTTATTACTTTACTCTTTTCGTTTGAGAGTTGTGAGGTTCTAGGGGCCTTTCGATTTCGTATTTATATGCTTTGCTAGATATAGGTTGTTTTATGTTATAAATGTTCAACTTACATATAAACAAACCTATGCATGCAAGTTCCCAAAATAATGAGTATAATGTCTTGTCCAAAACATCACACTCATAAAGCCCTCGATCATAAGTTGGTAGGTCCGCCTCAGCGGGGTACTACTTGTTATCTTGGGATAAGTGGGAGTAAGGGTTAGACCCTTACACGTGAGTTTGGTTTTCTCATCGATAGATCCACTGCAGGCGTGGCTATCGAGACATGAGATGAGAATGGGACTCTCATCGACCGAGAGTGACATTAGATGTCATTGACATGGAATGTCTACTTATCTTGGAGTTCTTAAGTGCGGACTCAGTCGGCTTAAGGATTCGCAAGATGAGGGTCTTGGGATCATTTTGTTCTAATTTATTAAAATTTCAAAAACAAATGCCTAATTTGTCTTTCATTTGACGGATTATAAGGTTAGGATTATTTACACCTCGGGGAGTGATTTAATCCAAAACACTTAAGTTCATCAATGACACAAATTAGAGACTTTCGAGCCATTGGATGGCGTGAATCGATTGTCTGGTTGGCTCCCTCATTTTAATGAGAGATAGGGCTTCAATTGCATGATAAGATCGCTGGTTAGAAAACCTCGAGTTTTCACTTACGATTTATCACGTTTTTGTCATTGAAATAATTGGGAACGACGATATTGGATATCGAATGAACAAAATGGAACAAATAAAGTAGTTTTGCTAGACAACCTTATTTGTTTACCGCTTTGTGGATGTTTACTTACGTTATTTATCTTTCTTTTGTAGTATAATATGTCTGTCTCAAGTCAATTCAAGTTCAGCTCTATCTTGGATAGAGAAAAGTTGAACAACACCAATTTCCTTGATTGGCAACGTAACTTGAGGATAGTCCTCAAATACGAGGAAAAGGAAAGTGTGTTGGACAAACCCCTTCCCGTGCTTCCCGCTGATGGGGGCACGGATACCCAAAAGGCATCATATGCCCTTGCTAAGAAAGCCTCGAATGAGGTGACATGTTTGATGTTGGCATCCATGGTACCCGAGTTGCAAAAACAATTCGAGTTCATGGAAGCCTATGACATCATAGAAGAGCTCAAGAGCATGTTCGTGGAACAGGCTAGGATTGAGCGCTTCGGTGTCACCCGGGCTATAGCAACAGCTAGGCCGGAAAAGGGTAAACCCGTGGGACCACATGTACAGCAAATGATTGGATTATTTGCTTCAAGTGCTCGCCTCGGTTTTGCATATGATGACGAGTTGGCTACCGATTTCATTCTCCATTCTCTTCATGATGGTTATGACGCCTTTAGGCTGAATTTCCACATGAATGGACTGAAGAAATCGCTTCATGAGCTCCATGGGATGCTTAAGGCTGCTGAGCCGGCGATTAAGAAGGACCCTAGGAGGGAAGTTCTTATGATTCGGGAAGGAGGTACCAAAAAGTTCAAGGGGATTAAGAAACCGGAAGTGAAAGGCAAAGGAAAAGGGAAAGCTGTGGCAGCTCCTTCCAAAAGGTTCTTAAAAGCTTCTAAGGTTCCTGGGGAATTTGAGTGTTTCTACTGCAAAAGTGTTGGACACTACAAGCGAGATTGCCCTAAGTTCAAGGAAGATGTGAAGAACGGTGTCGTTCCTTCATCTTCAGGTATTTATGTCATAGACATAAACTTTACAAATTCTTCTTCTTGGGTATTGGATACCGGATGCGGTGCTCACATTGTTTCACATGTGCAGGGACTGCAAAGAAGTAGAACTTTGGTAAAGGGAGATGTCGATCTGCGGGTTCGAAATGGAGCGAGGGTCGCTGCATTAGCCGTAGGATCTTATGATTTGTGTTTGCCTTCGGGCCTTGTTTTAGTATTGAATAATGTTTATTTCGTACCAAGTATTACCAAGAACATCATTTCTATTTCAGTATTGGATACTGAAGGATTTTCCTTCACTATAATAAATGGTTTGTTTACTATTTCAAAAAGTGGAGTGTTCTATGGTTCGGCACGATTAGAACATGGTTTATATATACTTCAACTTGACAATCATATATATAACATTGATACCAAAAAGGCCAAATCGAATGAATTCAATGAAACATACCTTTGGCATTGTCGATTAGGTCACGTCAACATTAAACGTGTAGAGAAACTTCTTAAAGAAGGTATTCTCAAATCTTTTGACTTGGAGTCATTTGATACATGTGAAGGATGTTTGATGGGAAAAATGACAAAGTCACCTTTTCTAGGAAAAGGAAAACGTGCAAATGATCTATTGGGTTTAATCCATACTGATGTATGTGGCCCAATGAGCTCACAAGCACGTAGAGGTTATTTCTACTTCATAACTTTTACCGATGACTTAAGTAGATATGGTTATGTCTACTTAATGAGGCATAAGTCGGAAGCCTTTGAAAAGTTCAAAGAATTCCAAAATGAAGTTGAGAATCAACTTGGTAAGAAGATAAAAGCCATTCGATCGGATCGAGGTGGAGAATATCTTAGCCAAGAATTCGATGATCATCTTATGAGTTGTGGTATTCTATATCAACTCACTCCTCCTGGAACACCCCAGATGAATGGTGTTTCCGAAAGGAGGAATAGAACCTTATTGGATATGGTTCGATCGATGATGAGCCTTAGTGAACTACCAAAATCTTTTTGGGGACACGCACTTTTAACAGCGGCCTATACACTGAATAGGACACACCGTCAAAAGCTGTTGATAAGACACCATACGAGATATGGAAAGGGAAGGTCCCTAACTTGTCTTATATCAAGGTTTGGGGATGTGAAGCTTATGTGAAGAGAAATATCTCTACAAAGCTTGAACCCAAATCGGATAAATGTTTATTTGTGGGTTATCCAAAAGAAACACGAGGATACTACTTTTACAACCAATCTGAGAAAAAAGTCTTTGTTGCTCGAGATAGTGTATTTCTTGAAAAGGAATATCTTTCCAAGAAAGTAAGTGGGAGCTCAGTTGAATTGAACGAAGTTCAAGAAAACTTGAACGAGGTTCAAGAAGATCAAACTGAGATGGACACTCAAGACCAAGTCGAGAGTGCTCCAGTGGTTTTGGAAACCACACCTAACCCTCGAAGGTCCGGAAGGATTAGATCTCAACCTGGCAGATACTTAGGTATTCTGACAAATGAGAGCTATGAAGTCATGCTTTTAGAAAGCAATGAACCTTCGACCTATATCCAAGCTATGACGAGTCCAGATTCCGGGAAATGGCAGGGTGACATGAAATCCGAAATGGAATCAATATCTGAAAATCAAGTTTGGAACTTGGTCGATTTGCCTAAAGGGGCTAGGCCCATTGGATGCAAATGGATTTACAAGATAAAAACAGACATGAATGGAAAACCTAGTATTTTCAAAGCAAGGTTGGTGGCAAAAGGATATAAACAAATTCACGAGGTGGATTATGATGAAACCTTTTCACCAGTTTCTATGATTAAATCCATTCAGATTCTCTTAGCCATTGCTGCTCATTATGATTATGAGATATGGCAAATGGACGTTAAAACCGCCTTCTTGAATGGGATTCTAGTAGAGGAAGTGTTTATGACACAACCAGAGGGTTTTATCGATCCTAATCAGGCTGAGAAAGTATGCAAGCTTAATAGATCCATTTATGTATTAAAGCAAGCATCTCGGAGCTGGAATCTTCGGTTCGATGAATCTATACAAGAGTTTGGATTTCAAAAGAACATGGAAGACTCTTGTGTTTACAAGAAGGTCAGTGGGAGTTACGTTGTATTCATTGTGTTGTATGTCGATGACATACTCCTTATTGGAAACAATATTCCTATGCTTAATTCTGTTAAAGAATGGCTTGGAAGATGGTTTTCAATGAAGGATCTTGGAGAAGCACAGTACATATTGGGCATCAAGATCTGTCGGAACAGATCGCAAAGGATGCTTGGACTTAGTCAAGCAACCTATATTGATAAGGTGCTTGACAGGTTCAGAATGAAAGACGCCAAGAAGGGTCTCATTCCAATGACTCATGGTACATCTTTGAGCAAGAGGCAGTGCCCTTCGGGACCTGATGAGCAAATGAGGATGGCAAATATTTCTTATGATTCGGCAATAGGGTCTATTATGTATGCCATGATATGTACACGACCGGATGTATCGTATGCTTTGAGCATGACGAGTCGATTTCAAGGAAACCCAGGTGAGGCGCATTGGACTGCGACCAAGAATATTCTTAAGTACCTTAGAAGGACAAAAGAGTATTTTCTTGTCTTTGGAGGACAAAAAGAGTTGGTTGTGACAGGATATACGGATGCAAGCTTCCAAACAGACAAAGATGATTTCCGGTCTTAGTCCGGATTTGTCTTTTGTCTGAATGGGGGTGCGGTGATAGCACGGCGTGGGGATCCCCGCGCCACCCTCGACCCCCGCCTAGGAGGTGGCCGGCCACCGTCGTCGGCGGCCCCTCCATGCACGGATCGATCGATCCTCATGGATCGACCATGGGGATGGTCGATCCGAGCCCTAGCTCCTCCCGTTCGTCTCCTTCGTCACACGTCTTCTCCGGCGGTCGTTTCGGCATCGATCCAACGCAAAATAAATTACAAATTTAATTCTACACTATCCGGTATCGATTCTATACATGAAATCGACCCTATACAATTTCCGGAAATATATAGAACAATAATAATAAACCTAAATTCGGTCAACCCCCGAATTTTTACTATTACAAGCATTCACCACCAAAAACGAATCTCGACATGTCCGAGAGTTTAATAATCCAACAATTATGACAAAATAATTAACAAGAATTAAACAAGCCATAATAGTCAGAAACCCTGCAAGGTAGAACAATTTTATCGAAAATACCGCGAACGTAAACCTCTCTCTGATACCAATTGTTGGAATTCGATATCCCGGGCTATTAAAATTTGCGGAAAACAATAACCCGATCAAAAACCTTCGCCGGAGATTACACGAACACCACGTACGAGCCGGAGCACGGACCGAACGCACGACACAGCCGAAGCCGCGCGCGCGCCCAGGCCGAGCCCCCGCACGCGGGGCTCGCAATCGATGTGATCGATCGCATGCAGCGATCGATCGGCTGGGGCTGCCCATGCAGCCCCCACGGCGAGTCCGGCGACTCGCCGCCGCCTGGAGGCCCCCACCATCACGGTGGGGAGGAGCGCGGCACCAGCCTGCGCTCCAGCAATCGATCCTTGTGATCGATCGCACGCCATCGTCCCAGCCGAGGCGTTGCCTCCGCCCGCCTCGAAACCCTAGGGTCGAGCGCCGGTGGTCCGGCGGTTCACACCGCCACCACCCGTTCGTCCCACGTTTCTCGGTTCGATGCTCGGATCTTGTTCTACGGTATTCTCGATAAATATCGAATAAAATCATAGAGGGGGTTTAGGATTTTATACCTTCGATTCGTTGTTCGGAGAAACGAGATCAATCGATGACCTTTGGATCTTCCCACGTATTCCTTGCACTCGTTCGAACGTCGGGTGGACGACGATCCTCCGAACTCTATGGATCCTCTTCAACTCTCTAGAATATCAAGTATGATATTCGTGTCTTATGAAAAAGTGAAGACCATGTAGTGCTTTTATAGGCTACGTAGGAGATCTAAAGGAGGTGGAATATTGGGCTTCCAATATTAATGATTAAATTGAGCCCAAACCAAAATCTATTAATCCCATTAATATTAATTAATTTTATTTTCCACTATATAAAATTAATTGCACTCACAATATTAAATCATATTATATCAAATAATATTTCTCCGGTAGTATTATTTATTCCGTGTATTTAAGATATAAATATCCATGAATAAAATTTATTTATTGCTTAATAAATTTATTCATCTCTTATATCCGAGAATAGTACCACTCAACTTTATTATTATGCGGGAACAAATCCACTCGCGATGTTTACATAATAATTCCTTATGAGCTCATCTCGGGGATATTATCAACCCTTACGGGATACACTTTCCCGTCAAGAATTCACGGCATGTCATATATAAAATATAGTGACCCAACTTTACCGGTAATTGACCCAATATATAAACCGGTCAATTCCTTTGGAAAATCAAAGTCACTTATACTAAATATACACACCCGCAATTGTATCGGGGATTAAGAATAAAATACACTGAGATTTAAATCAATTATCAAGAGCAATCCTAATTGATAAATCTCAAGCGATCCGCCCAATACACCAAGTGTACATGTATGATAAAATAATCAAGACCAATTATTTTCTCTCTCATACAACGACTATACCGATGGATTGGTCTGTGTCCATCTAGGTCGTGAGCAACTGTTCGATTATATACGAGTAACCGATAGTATGATCTTCCGTATGACGACGCAGACCATACTAACTACAACGTATATAATCTAGGACTATAATTTGCATATATTTAATTAACAATAATTAAAAGCAAATGAATGTTTATTTATTAATAGATAAATGACAGTGCACAAGGAGTTCAGAACACTTAAATCTAGACATTAAGTATACTACTCCAACAGGAGAGTAGGCTCTGTCTGATATCAGGCGCCACCCCTAGTAAGATCCATGTAAGAACAAGGCTATTTACCCGTTCCCAAATGGAACTAAGAACGGGATTCGTCTCTGCCGCGGGCTGAACTATGGATCCATCCACAAATCCAGCTTTATTCCTGACGTGCAACGCCATCCGAAACCTCTTACTCCATGAAATATAGTTGCTCCCATCAAAGGGTTCGGAAAGTAGTCGCACACTAACATCCGCCGGGTGGAGGAAATACGGAGACGATGAGTCATCTATCGGACTTCTTGTGGTGGTGACAACCGCCGCCGAATCGATCGACATAACCACAAATTTGAAAGCGAAATGAACAGAGATCTAGAACAAAAGAAAGCAGCGAAATGCACACTCTAAAGGTGCTCTAATACCATGTGAAGAAAAGGAAAATATTTTATTAATTGATCGAAACAAATTCGAGAACAATTATCATCAACAAGATGAAGTCTCGATTCCATAAAGAACCCTAATGTTGGTTCTGGAAAAAGAATGAATAAAAAAGCTTAGACTACTTACCCAAGCCGTAGGCTAGTTTTATAATTGTGGCTACAAATCTTTGACAAAAATAACGGGATAGAATGATATTTAGTCCCTCCGAGAAAGGACATTTTCATAAACGGACATTATCTTTTTTTTATCAGATATGGTCCTTTGGCTACTGTTTCGGCCGAAAAACTCACGTGAATCGCACGTGACTCGTTAATAGCGCCGGGAAGATGACTTGGCACGTAATTAGAGGTCTAATTTGCCACATCAGTTTTGGCGTATAAAAGAGGAGGGAAAAGGCAATGGCATCAGTGTAATTATCCTGTTTCACAAGGGTGTATGCATATTTGCCATACAAATTGATTTACTTAACTAAAAAAACGTAATTTTCATTTCAAAACTGATGAAACCGTTGTGAAATTCTTTCCCAAATACTACGAACCCTAGAAATCTCTGAACCGAATTCTCCCAAAATTTTCAAATTGCATACAAATAAACTGAAATGGTTGCTTCTGGGAGCAGCCCTGGGGGTAGCGGCGCGTCGGAGAGAGTCTCTTTCAGCAGGGTCTCTTCAAGCAGGAGTTATTACACGACAAAGAGTAGGAATCTTTACTCTTTGACGCTGCGTTATGGAGGTACGTATGTTGGGAAGCCTTCTTACATGTATTATGGAGGGAATACTGTGGTGGATAGGTTTGTCAACCCTAGGTCAGATGTGATCATGTTCAAATTGAATTTGCGCTGTGAGCAATTAGGGTTAACTGAGGCCAAAGCTTACTATGCTATTTTGAACTGCGAGAACAAGCTGTTAAGTACTGATGAAGATTTACTAAATTGGGTTAAAGAATGTGAGGGTAGTAAGCAACTGGAGCTTTGTGTTGAAATTCCTGAAACTATTGATCAGACTGTTGATGTGGAGGATGATGCTGAAGACAAATCCAGTGAGGAGGATATTGTTGATGAGGTTTCTATTGAGGAGAATGTTGATGTGGAGGATGCTTTTGAGGAAAATCCTGCTGTGGGGAGTGCACTAGATGATTGGATTAAAGAATGTGAAGAACTAAATTTCTAGAATGAGGTTGATGTGGAGGATGTTGATGTGGAGGATGCACTGGATGATTGGGCTAAACAATGTGAGGGTCTGAATGAGGTTGAATTGGAGAAGGCTCCTGAGAATGCTGCTGTGGTTAAGTTGTCAGATTCTGAAGACAGCAACTTCTCATTGGACACTGAAGAGAGAGGTGATGATGTATATGTTGGTGATGATGTTAAGTGGCAGAACAATGTGGATGAACATATCAGTGATAATGAGGTTGAATTGGAGAAGGTTGATGTGCCAAAGGAAAAAAATGATGTTGAATTGGGGAAGGCTCCTGATTGTCAGATTCTGAAGACAACAACTTCTCATTGGACACTGAAGAGAGAGGTGATGATGTATATGTTGGTGATGATGTTGAGTGGAAGAACAATGTGGATGACTCAATCAGTGATATTGAGGGGTCAGGAGAGTCTGAGGAGGAGGATATTATTACTACTGAGGGTCATGAATATCCCCTAGTGTCAGATGAGGAGAATGATGGGGTTGAGGAGGTAATCAAGTTTAATAGGGATGTGGTATTCACTCCTGACTTCAAGTTGGCCATGGAATTTGAGAACAAAGACTTGTTCAAAGAAGCAATTAACTCTCATGCAATCAACACCAGAAGAAGCCTGATTTTTAAGAAAAATGACAAGAAGAGAGTTTATGCAAGATGTAGTGAAGAGGGGTGTGCATGGGCCTGCCATGCAATCAAGACCATAGGGGAGGAGACTTGGGTGATTAGAACATATACCTCAGAGCACACATGTGCCCCAACATTTCATGTGAAAAATTTGACAAGCAGTTGGATAGGAAAGAGACATTTGTCTGAGTTCCAGTGTGATCCTAAAAGGGATGTTAGGGGCTGGAGGAAAGAGGTGATACAGAACTTCAATGTTGATGTTTCCAAGCAAAAATCCTATAGAGGAAGGGCTTTTGCGGAAATTCGAACCTGGAGCTTCTTTCCACAGTAGCTACAGAGCTTGTTTTCGAACTTGAATCAGCTAGGAAACCCAATATTCATTGTGCGCGAATTTTTTGAGTTCGTAGACATTTTGAAATTGACAAAAGTCATACAGAGGAATGTTGAAAATCAAATGTTTCAAGAATTCCCAAAATTCCACAGAGAGCAGAGAGCGATTTTGAGAGGAGGAGAAACGAAGAGAAATTTCAAATTGAATTACCTGAGATGCTTTCGTCGCGAACTTTCAAGCTTGTTCTCGAATCCGATATGGGCGACGCTTGTTGGAAATCGATATCCCGGAATTAATAAATTTAAATAAATAAATTATCTAATTAATTCCGACCGAAATCCTACGGAGATCGAATATCCGGAATTGTCAAAATTGCGGAACCGACAACTCCAATCGACTCCCGGAACACGTACATGACCATACGAAAAAGTTACGCGGGAAAAACACGAGAGAACTCGCGTGAACTCGCGAAACCCGCAGCAGCCACGCGGGGTTGCTCGCAGCAGCCCGCAGCAACCCGCAGCGAGTCGCCTGACTCGCTGCTGCTGGGACCCTGTCGCTGCGGGTCAGCTGCGGGAAATCCCACAGCACCCAGCGAATTCCCCGTAGCAGCCCACAGCAACCCGCAGCGAGTCGCCTGACTCGCTGCTGCTGGGCGCTACGAGTCGCTGCGGGAAAACCCGTAGCTGGCAGCAGATCGCTACGGGAAAACCCGCAGCCGATCCGCGTGATCGAGCCCTAGGCTCGATCCACCTCGCGCGATCCCTTTCCAGCCGAGTCGTCGAGCCACCGGCGGTCCGGTGGTCCGACCACCACCGCCCGGTTCGACCTCGTCTCGTGGGTCCGTTCATCGGATCTTGGTTCAAGGTATTTTTACGATAATTAAACGATAAAATCATAAAAGAGGGTTTTACGATTTACCTCGTTCTCGTTGTTCGGAAAAACGAAGAACTCAATTTGACGACCTTGAGATCTTCCCGCGTATTCCTTGCACTAGCTCGGACGTCGTGTGGGCGACGATCTACCGAACTCCATGGATCTCCCTCTCTACTTTCTCTCTCTAGAATTGTGATCTTCAAGTTATGAACTTATGAGAATAGAGAAGACCATGTAGTGCTTTTATAGGCTACGTAGGGGATCTTAAGGAGGTGGAATATTGGGCTTCCAATATTAATGATTAAATTGAGCCCAAGCCCAAATCTATTAATCTCATTAATATTAATTAATTTATTTTCCACTATATAAATTAATTGCACTCCCAATATTAAACCATATTATATCAAATAATATTTTTCCGGTAGTATTATTTATTCCGTCTATTTAAGATATAAATATCCATGAATAAAATTGATTTATTGCTAATTAATTTATTCATCTCTTATATCCGAGACTAGTACCATTCAACCTTAATTATTATGCGGAACAAATCCACCTGCAGGGTTTACATAATAATTCCTTATGAACTCATCTCGGGGATATTATCAACCCTTACGGGATACACTTTCCCGTCAAGTATTCACGGCATGCCATATATAAAATATAGTGACCCAACTTAACCGGTAATTAACCCAATAATTAAATCGGTTAATTCCTTTGGTAAATCAAAGTCACTTATATTAAATATACACACCCGCAATAGTATCGGGGATTAAGAATAAAATACTCAGAGATTTAAATCGATTATCGCCGGCAATCCTAATCGATAAATCTCAAGCATATCCGCTCAATACACTAAGTGTACAAGTGTGATAAAATAATCAAGACAGATTATTTTCTCTCTCACACAACGACTATACCGATGGATTGGTCCGTGTCCATCTAGGTCGTGAGCAACTGTTCGATTAAATACGAGTAACCGATAGTATGATCTTCTGTGTGACGTCGCACACCATACTAACTACAACGTATATAATCCAGGACTATAATTTGCATATATTTAATTATAAATAATTAAACGCAAATAATTGTTTATTTAATTAAATAGATTAGTGGCAATGGATCGTGAGTTTCCGTTACTTAAATCTAGACATTAAGTACACAACTCCAACAATCTCCCACTTGTACTAAGGTCTAGTCATTTCCTCCAAACTCCCGACTCCCTTACTCATCATGTGCTTAAGTTGTACTTCCAAGAAGTACTATGTGAATGAGCACTCTAGGTTGCCGCTCTGAAGTTATCTTGGTGACTACAGCGTCGTCTCCCTCGACGATGACTCGTATCAGGTGGTACTTGCACTATGTGTTATCTTACACTTATGGACTTGTGATTTCTTACCATTTGCCATTGCACCGCTATTTACATAGCCTTTGGCAAATTAAGAATCATATCTAAGTCCCAGAGATTATCCCGGAGTTATACCAAAACTTCCGCTGCCTCTGAGGCCGCTATTTGGTTATCCATGGCAGAGTCCGAGAAGCATCGTGCTTATCACTCTTCCATGTTAAAACTCCTTCTCCTTCAATAGTGAAACACATAGCGTGATATCGACTTACACCGGTCCTCATTGGATTAGAAATCTAAGAATATGTAATCCAAAGGAAATGCTCTTCTGCTCCGTAATCCAGAACATAGTTTCTAGTACTTCGAAAGTACTTAAAATGTTCATTACAGTAGTCAAGTATTCCTTTCCAGGATTACCTTGATATCCTCCCACTATGCTAACCGCTTAGCCGATATCAGGTTCTTGTTTTCAACAATGCATTTATTAAGCTTTCCACACTCAAAGTGTAGGAACCTGCTTTCATTGCTTATATCTCCTTTTGTGTTCCAAAACACATATCCTTAGATAGATGCATTCCGTCTCTGAAAGGTAACGAACCTTTCTCGGAATCTTGCATGTTAAAATGAACCATAATCATATATATGTAAGATGTCCAGGAGAAGTACAATGTTCTTTCCAGAGATCCTAGATCTTAAGAACATGCTCTAACTTCTTCTTTATCTCATATATCGATTTTTCTAGACAACCATCATTTTATGTCTGACAACATCTTTACATTGTTACCAATGATAAAATGTTATCTACATAAAACCTCCGAGAAACACCATCTTGTTTTCCATCACGTTTACAATACACACGATTCGTCTATGCTTTGATGAATCCATAAAATGGACTATCTCATCAATTTGCAAGTACCACGAACTCAATGCTTTGTTTCAATCCATAAATGGATCAACTAAGCTTGTACTCTAAATGATCTCGCCTCTTAGCAACAATCCTTATTGCTTTCCAAGAAGGCACATTTAGATCTAGTACGGCCTTCATGTAGATCCAGGGATCGATTTCATGTATACTAGGTCCAGAGTCCGAAGACTCTCCCAGTCTTATGAATATCTCCGGTTGTCCCACAACCTCCCACTACAATGGCATTCCGGTGTATAAACAGTGATAACAGTAGGTGCAGTTAGTGGTGTACCGCTACTCGGTTCGGCTGGTTCTAAGTCTTAATCTTTCTCTCTCATTTCAAAGTATCATGTCACTTTGGGCTTGTGGTTCATCTAATAGTCTTTCTCTAAGAACCGGGCGTTAGAACTTATAACGTCCTTCTGGTTCATAGTACTATTGAACACACATCTTTTTTTCTTCTAGGATATTCTACAACCGCATTTGAATGCGCCGTTGTTTCCAGACATATCGATAGAACATAGGTAGTTCCGTATAACTCATAATTTTACTATTTCTATAAGAGTTCCATTTCTTGTTTACGACACACCATTTCTACACAACAGTGCATGGTGTAGTCATTTGGGATCAAATCCCAATCTCTGATTAGTATGCCATGCATTCCTCAGACAGGTACTTGCCTCCGCGATCAAATCGCAGGCTATAAACGGATATACCTTGATGGTTCTCCACAATTGCTTAGTGTCCATTGACTTGTCAAAACACTTGCTTTTGTGGCACATCAGGTACTCTAATCCATTTCTTGAGTAATCATCAAATGAAGTACTCGTACCTTATTGTCTGAGTAGACATAGGTCTGCATACATCAGAGTCAATCAATTCTTATACTTGTCCGGATCTTACATCTTATATCCATAAAGGATTGCTTAGTCATGTTATCTTCCAAATTAGATTCTTAGGTCGGAAGGTCCACTCCTTCAACTTAATTGACCAAATATCAATTTTCGACCTTTGAACTTCTTATTTGAATAAACATGATTCAGCATAAGAATCCACAAGTATAATTGATAAAGAAATCTCTTATTAGTAAAACGAGTTTTACTACGGTTCGTTGCATTGTGGTGGACTCAGGATCCATCATTTATATATTGCTAGCCAATGTACCAGAATAGATAATATCATTATTTCTTCTTATAACCATCAAATAAAATATCCATTTATTAGAAATCCAGAACAAAGTTCTTTCTAATATGAAAGGTACATAAAAGCAATAACCCAAAATGAAATCCTATAAAATGTCCTCAACTGCAACTGCTGCCTCCTCTACAGCATTGCCCATGTAGACTACGATTTCTTCTTTTCCAAGTCGTCGGGTTTCCTGGAACCCTTGCATTTAAAATGCACATACCGTCAGTGGTTCCATATCTACACACCAGGTTCCGGTAGATAATACCACTGACTATGTTTTACGACTAAAGAAAATTTCGTACTTTCTTTGAGAGGATAATCAGACTTCCAGTACCCAGACTGTTTGTATCGAGAATACTTGCCTATTGGCTTTCTCGTCCCATCTCGTGGTTCATGTAACTTATGACCACTGGGTTTCTTTGCTTGCTTTTCCTTTCCCCCGATTTTTCCCTTAGGTTCAAAACCTTTGGCATTGGCTACAAGAGCTTGCGATTTCCGTTTCAACTCGTCTGAAAGGTCAATCATCTCAAAAACGTGTTTAAGCATTTCCTCGAAGCGACTGGCCTTTATGAGTATCCTCATCGCTTCTTGTCTAGCCGCCTACTTCAATAGGCTCGGGAGGACAAAGCTCATTGAGTACAACCTTGTACTCTTCAACAGTTTAGGTAATGTCTAGATCTCTATTCCAATCATTACATTTAGGGACCAGTGAGTTTAAAAACCTTACGTATCACAGAAAGTGGGTTCAAAGCCATTTCCTAATCTATGAGCACGTATAACAACAAACAATCGATTTAATCTCCGATATTATCTCCCTCAAATAATATCATTAAACCACTAATCGCATCTAAAATCCCATCAGATATGGCAAGCCACGATAGTGTGGACGTTTACCTATCCAAATGATTTAGCAATTAGATTTGCTTCGGTCGTACATCATCATTAGCGTTACTTCGATGGGAAGAATACTAAGAAGCGTACCTAAGTGTAAACCATTACTCAGTATCTAAGAAGATAGTTTGGGACACGCATATTCACCGCAAGCCACGATAGTGTGGACGTTTACGTTAACATACGCTCCTTTACTCCCTTCTATAACTGTCTACATCAATCGTTCCAAAATCCCATTCAATGTAGCAAGCCACGATAGTGTGGACGTTTACTACACCAAAAGACTTTTACAATTGACATCCAACTACTTGAATCATTTAATCTTGTAAATCAGGACGCGGAGAATCATAAGTGAAACTCGAAGTTTCTAACCAGTGATTCACCATGCGAACGACCCTATCTCTCATAAATGAGGGAGCCGAGCAGACAATCGATCCATTACAAGAAATGGTACGAATGTCTCTAATTTGTGTCATCCACATGACCAAGTGGCTTTGGCTCCATTCCACTCCCCGGGGTGAGAATGAGTCGACTTGAAATCAGTTTCAGAAAGACAAATTAGGCATTGTTTGATAAACTCAATCAATGTTTCTCGTAAGAGGAATTACAAGAATTCTCCTCCAATGACTTGTCTATACGAACTTCGAAAGCTCATAAAAGTCACCAAGAGAACAGCAATGGAGACCATGGATATGTTTCCATACCCTCTCCCACTTAGCTTTTTATAACAAAGGGATACGCTATCTAATGCATAATTAAATACACATAAGCATGCATACATGAAATAAAGCACATAAAATATTATCACATAATCAAAATAACATTAGAATATTATTTTCCGACTATTATGGCTTTATCGCATCCCCGTATGCGTCTTCTAGTCTTTAGTCTTCGTTCTTTGAATGCTCCATGTGACGGGAATATTAATTCCAATATTTAAATCTATTTATTTTTAATAAATCCAAAAGTTACTTAATTCGAAAATTAAGTCAATCGAATAAATCAAAAATAAAATTAAATATTATTAATATTTTTAATATTTTTATTTTCCTTTCCAATTCCATTAAATCTCTAGAATCCTATCCAAGACCCACTTGGAATATTCTAGAAGATATCCATAATGAAATAAGGAAATAAAATAATTTAGGACTCCTAGTCCTTCCAAATTAATTCCTTTCCTAATCCATTAAAAATTCCATAAAGGAATAATTAAATAAGGAAAAAATTAATTTAGGACTCCTAAACTTTCCAAATTAATTATTTTCCTAATCCATTAAAAATTCCATAAAGGAATAATTAAATAGGAAAAATAAATTAATTATAAACTTATTCATTTTCCTAATCTATTAAAATTCCCAAGAATAGGAATAATCAATAAGGAAAAATAAATTTATTCTAAATTTATTCTTTTCCTATTCCATGAGAATTCCCAAAAATAGGAATACTCAAAATAGGAACACCGAATAATTTAGGAAAGTTGGATCTTGGTAGGAGAGCACGGGTTGGGGATCCCCGCACCCCCCACCATCAATCGCCGGTCGAGAGGGCACGCCACCGCCGCCGCCGCCCAGCCGGCGCACCACCTCCCATGGTGGCATCGCGCTCGGCCGAGAGGCTCGAAGGGCAGCCCCCTCCCCTCGATCGATTGATCATACGGGATCGATCATGGGGTTGATCGATCCCCGGTCCTTCCCTCTCTTCGTCTCCTCCGTCACACTTTTCCGGTCGTCGTTTCGTCCTCGATCCAACGTAAAATAAATTACAAATTTATTACTACGTTATCCGGTATCGATTCTCTACATGAAAACGACCTCAAACAATTTCCGGAAAAATTAAGAACAAACATTCACCACACAAGAACGAATATTGACATCACCGAGAGTTTAATAATCAAGAACATTATTATGACATTAATTAACAATAATTAAATCTAGCCATAATAATCGGAAACCCTGCAAGGTAGAACAATTTATCGAAAAATACCATGAACTAAAACCTCGCTCTGATACCAATTGTTGGAAATCGATATCCCGGATTTAATAAATTTAAATAAATAAATTATCTAATTAATTCCGACCGAAATCCTACGGAGATCGAATATCCGGAATTGTCAAAATTGCGGAACCGACAACTCCAATCGACTCCCGGAACACGTACATGACCATACGAAAAAGTTACGCGGGAAAAACACGAGAGAACTCGCGTGAACTCGCGAAACCCGCAGCAGCCACGCGGGGTTGCTCGCAGCAGCCCGCAGCAACCCGCAGCGAGTCGCCTGACTCGCTGCTGTTGGGACCCTGCTGGATCGCTGCGGGTCAGCTGAGGGAAATCCCACAGCACCCAGCGAATTCCCCGTAGCAGCCCACAGCAACCCGCAGCGAGTCGCCTGACTCGCTGCTGCTGGGCGCTACGAGTCGCTGCGGGAAAACCCGTAGCTGGCAGCAGATCGCTACGGGAAAACCCGCAGCCGATCCGCGTGATCGAGCCCTAGGCTCGATCCACCTCGCGCGATCCCTTTCCAGCCGAGTCGTCGAGCCGCCGGCGGTCCGGTGGTCCGACCACCACCGCCCGGTTCGACCTCGTCTCGTGGGTCCGTTCATCGGATCTTGGTTCAAGGTATTTTTACGATAATTAAACGATAAAATCATAAAATTGGGTTTTACGATTTACCTCGTTCTCGTTGTTCGGAAAAACGAAGAACTCAATTTGACGACCTTGAGATCTTCACGCGTATTCCTTGCACTAGCTCGGACGTCGTGTGGGCGACGATCTACCGAACTCCATGGATCTCCCTCTCTACTTTCTCTCTCTAGAATTATGATCTTCAAGTTATGAACTTATGAGAATAGAGAAGACCATGTAGTGCTTTTACAGGTTACGTAGGGGATCTTAAGGAGATGGAATAATTGGCTTCCAATATTAATGATTAAATTGAGCCCAAGCCCAAATCTATTAATCCCATTAATATTAATTAATTTATTTTCCACTATATAAATTAATTGCACTCCCAATATTAAACCATATTATATCAAATAATATTTCTCCGGTAGTATTATTTATTCCGTGTATTTAAGATATAAATATCCATGAATAAAATTAATTCATTGCTAATTAATTTATTCATCTCTTATATCCGAGACTAGTACCATTCAACCTTAATTATTATGCGGAACAAATCCACCTGCAGGGTTTACATAATAATTCCTTATGAACTCATCTCGGAGATATTATCAACCCTTACGGGATACACTTTCCCGTCAAGTATTCACGGCATGCCATATATAAAATATAGTGACCCAACTTAACCGGTAATTAACCCAATAATTAAATCGGTTAATTCCTTTGGTAAATCAAAGTCACTTATATTAAATATACACACCCGCAATAGTATCGGGGATTAAGAATAAAATACTCAGAGATTTAAATCGATTATCGCCGGCAATCCTAATCGATAAATCTCAAGCAGATCCGCTCAATACACTAAGTGTACAAGTGTGATAAAATAATCAAGACAGATTATTTTCTCTCTCACACAACGACTATACCGATGGATTGGTCCGTGTCCATCTAGGTCGTGAGCAACTGTTCGATTAAATACGAGTAACCGATAGTATGATCTTCTGTGTGAAGTCGCACACCATACTAACTACAACGTATATAATCCAGGACTATAATTTGCATATATTTAATTATAAATAATTAAACGCAAATAATTGTTTATTTAATTAAATAGATTAGTGGCAATGGATCGTGAGTTTCCGTTACTTAAATCTAGACATTAAGTACACAACTCCAACAACGCTGGAGTTTCAGAATCAGAGAGAGAAGAGAGCGGGTGTGAGATTAGGGTTCTGAAAGATGAAAATGCCCCAGTTCGATTTAATTCATTTTCAAAGACTGTGGGCCCAAGCACGTGTCATATGATGTGTCAAATTAGACCTCTAATTACGTGCCAAGTCATCTTCCCGGCGCCATTAACGAGTCGCGTGCGATTCACGTGAGTTTTTCGGCTGGAACAGTACCCAAAAAACCATATCTGATAAAAAAAAATAATAATGTCCGTTTATGAAAATGGCCTTTTTCGGAGGGACTAAATATGATTTTATCCCAAAAATAACACACCAATTAAATGGAAAGTGGGCCAACAAAGAGTTGGATCCTATAAACTAAATGGGCCAACAAATTAAACAAGAATAGCCCAACTCTAAAAATAAAAGCTAATAGATTATGATTAATATATTGGTGTATAAGTTAAGGGTTGTTAGCTCAGTTGGTTGAGTATTCGACTTGAGAACCGTAAAGTTCAAGGTTCGAACCCGAGACATGTGTGTATGAGTATTTAAATATCTGCAATTGACCTAGACCAAAAATATATATATATATATATATATATATATATATATATATATATATATATATATATATATATATATATATTGGTGTATAAGTAATAAATAATTTATATTAAAAAGTAATGTTATTAAGATAAATAAAAAAATACTTTCAAAAGTTATGTTTTGATAATAACATTATGTTTTAATATAACTCATTCATTAAATATTAAGAGGCAAAAAGAAAAAGAGTACCAACAATAATTATTACTGAGATTTGTGAATTTTTTTGGACAAATTATTGAATCATATGAAAATATTTTTTCCATAACTTAAAAACGATTTTGAGTCATTTTGTTTTTACAGTTTTGAGGTAGCTGAAGCTATGAACACGAACATTAAAACTCGTTGATTCCGAAAATTACCAAAAATTAATAAATCAAATATTGTTAATTAATATGAATACCGAAATTTGATAAGAAAAAGAGAAATTCTCTTTTATTTAATTAAAAAACGACTAAATAAATGAATGAAACAAAATATATATTACTACGAAACGCTAAACATGTTGTACTTTATTAAAAGGGTTAATAGCATATAAAATCACAACCTTTATATTATTTGCAAAATAAACTAAACTTTTTTAATGTTGCAAAATAAACCATGACTTTTATTGTTATTTGCAAAATCAATTATAAATAATTTGTTAATTATAAATAAATTTAAATATTACAAATAAATACATATAACTCAAAAAAAATATATACTTTTAATTATTGATATATTATGACTCCACTAATTTTTTTAAAAATATATTTTTGTACAATTAAAAACTATATATTTAATAAATTTAAAATAATATTTTAATAATTATCATAAATTAAAATTCATATATACGCTAAAATAAACAATTGAGTTATATAATATTTTGTTATTCGAAATTAAAGAAGTTATTTTTGAATTTTTTTAGTATTAATTAATTATAAATTTACTTATTTTTATTAAATTTATTTATTTATAAAAATCATAGTACTAAATTGTTTTTTAAGTTTATTTTTTGATTTTATAAATTTTATTTTTATTTCAATTTTTTGATATAATTAATTTTAAGTTGTTTATAAATTTATTTGTATCAAAATAATATATATATAGTGATAAATGATAATTTAAAATACATGTTTATCTTCGTTTTTTTCTTGCGCCATCTTAATTGGGCCTTCCTCTCATCCGGATTTCGTTAGAGAGTTTCCGCCAATTGGGTGACATTTCTCACCTCCTTAGACATGGGGATAGATGAGTAGGCCTCTCTGAGAGGAGTCATTTCGAAGTTCTTTTCTTACAATCTTTCTTGAGTCATTCGATAGGATTTTCAATCCACTGGAGTTGGGGACTGTGATCTTTTCTCTACATCACCGCAGTCTCGTCTAAACTCTCATTAGAGAAGGAGAGAGTCTCTTTTTCAAACTTGTCGTCCCATTACACCGGGGTTGGATATTTCATAAGGAAAGATTTTCATTTATTTATAATTAATATTTGATTTAACAAATAACAATAAAAGTCAAGTTTTTAAATATTTATGTTTATTTATTATTAATATATTATATATAATGAGTTTACAAATTACAATAAAATTCAAGGTTTATTCTGCAACGTGATGATTTTAGATGATATTAACCCTTATTAAAAAGATAAATAAATAACCTAATTAAATATTAATAAGTCTCCATTATCCCATCAAATTTGTTTTCAATAATCAATTTAAACAAGAAAGTACAGAACAAAAAACGCGAAAAGGGAACTACGACCAAGAGTTTTATTGAAACAAAGAATAGTAAAATGAATGATTCAACGTCGACAAACAATACTCCTATATAGTCTATCTCTACTCTACCGGTTGCTGATACGTTTCTTGACCTACAAAATACTTCGCAAATCACACCAAACTGGAAAATTAACATATGATACATGTCTTAGAGGATGACCCGAGTTTTTGGATACTGTAGCTTCGATTTAAATTACACCGAGGAAAAATGAACGGACGGACAGCCTTCAGTATTAAAATGCAGCAAGCTTCACTTTCAGTTATAACCACACAATTTCTTCCACGATGAGTTCAAAGAAAGCAACAAGAGGGCACTCTCACGCTAAACCCGTTATGTTTTCATCTTTTAGCCAAATGGGTTTCCACTGGTGGGAGTGAAGTTACTCGAAGCGGAATGATGTGGATGCCGACCACCGCCCAGTTGGGGATTTGGATTAAGAGATGCAAAAGTAGACTCCTCAGCGGTGAACCCAGGTTGTCCTTGTGGTCTACAAAAATTCCATGAGACTATTAAGTAACAACTCATGAATGAGTCGTTTCAGATTGTTATCAATAAACGTCCAGAAGAGAATTTATAATTTTGAAAGATTACTAGGTGGATGTTATTTTGGGAATTAGACGATAAATTCCTGTGTATTTATTTTATTTTATTACCTTTGTGCCATGCTCCCAGCTATTCCTTGCCCAACAAATGAACCTGCTCAATGTCAAGACGTGTAAATAATTACAACCATGCTGCTCCGAGAACCTAAACAAAATGAATATGATTGTTTACTTGGAGGGAATGCTGATCCATAAGCTGGTGGTGCTTGAGTAAGCATTGGTGAAGGATGAAATTGTGAGGTTTCAAGACTTGAAGTACGCAGTAGCCCAGCTGGAGTTGTTCTGGGTAAAGCTCCTTGCAACGATGCCACCGAAGGAAACTACATCACAATGATAGAAAACTCACATTTAAACCAGATAACAAAACTGATATACTATCTTGTTCCATTACAGGAGTTTACAGTCAATTTGGTTAATTAATAAATTATTAATAGAGTTGCCATAGCAACAGAACTATGAGGTACTAGTATATGAATACAAAATTGCATAGAAAATCCTGTAGTTTCGCATAGAGAATGTGACAATGTCAAGAAATATGACAGAAATGCCAAACTTCAGAGCGCAAAGCAAATTGAAAATACTCATACTTGTGCGGGAAACAAAGTCAGTATAAGCAGTGAAATGCAAGTCATTAATGAAATGCAATAAAATATAGCAGCAATTGTATAGTGAATAGAAAGAATAAAAGTTCCAAAAAAAAGTGTATTTAACAAAAAAAAAGAGGACCTAAACTGAATTTGTTGTCCACGAAATGTACTTTTATCATGTTAAATGAAATAAATAATATTTTCATTAAATGGTACATCATAAGAATCACATTGACTAAAAAAATCTAAAAAACACAATAATTACAATTCACAGGAAAACATTTATTAAGAAATTCATGCAAAGACTAACAATTGTATTTTAACTAAAGAAAATCATTTGAAGAAAAAGATGTCTCAAATAGAAAATGCGAGGAAATGAATTGCATAGAAACCATTCGTGGCAATATCCTTCAATATCAATGCATGACTATTATGTTTGCCTATTGCTATGTGTATATTGCTTTCAATTACAAATCTTAACACACTAGTTAAAGTCAAATTAAAATTAATAATGATTTACAAATGAAGCAAATCAACCTAGATAAGGGGAACTTACTGCTGGTGCTTGAGCCGGAGATTGTTCACTGCCAACATCAAAAGGATTTATTGATCTTGATACTGGATAGATATTTGGAACAGCCTGCAATTGAGAAAACCAGTATTTTACAGTTTCTGAAAATCAGCTGACAAAGTTAAATAGGTGGAATATGATTGTTCAACAGAGCAAATTATCTTAGAAAAATTATAATTGATAAAACATCCTCCATGGATAGAAATATTAGAGTCCAAAATTTTTGGATTAAAGTTCCTATTGGGTAAGTCTCAGACCCCCCCCCCCCCTGCCCCACCCCCCATACAAGTATGATATTAGTGTTTAAGCCTCTGGACAACATTTCCAAACATCAGCACCTTAGGACTTAGGCACAGTGACATGATCTACTGATCTAGCCTTGTTGAACTCCTATGTAATTTTGTTCATCAACCAAAGATACCATTGCTAGAAGAGAGGAGTTATTAAAATTGATGAAGATGAGATCTATTTGCTAGAAGTATGTCAATCATCCTAGTGCGTTTTCTCTGAGCATATTGACCATGCACTCATAGAGATGGCCTCTCCTCCACCTAATCTAAACTATATTTGAATCAGATCTCTAAGTTGTTATTTTAAATGGAGACGATACATGAAGAAAAAAAAAGAGAATGCTGACCAGAAAGCTAGCTACTTTATTTTCTTCAATTCATTTTCTTCATTTTCTGAAGTTCCTTTGAAATGAAATGAAATATGTATCTCATAAATCTAGCATATATGCGTGTATGTAGATTGGAATTTCCGTCATCGCACATCCAAATCAATGAAATAATTGTTTATTAATTCACATATTTATCTGTTCTTCTTTATGTTTTAAAAGCTCTTTAAGGAGAGGTTAACTGCAGTTCACTGAACCAAAAACACATAAAAATAAAATACTAATAAAATCATTGTGGCATTCATTTAAAGAAAATGAAACAAAAATTCTGAATAAAACATACCATTGGTGTGTTATACTGTATAGGAACCGCAGCAACATGTGGGGAACCAGAATACCAGCCTGGGACTGGTGATGGAGCATAAGAGTAGTTCATTGCAAATAAATCCTCTGGGAGTGCTTTTCTTCCACCAGATCTTGCATCCAATGAAGATTCCGTTGTCAAACCAGAAGAGGTTCCCATAGCATGTTGTGATTCATTTTGACCCATTCCCACCGCTGATGGGCCAAAGGATGCACCAGGAACACCACCAGAGGGAAGCACTAATGGTGGACTGGCACTTCCAAAGAATGGCTCGAAAGAAGAGGCTTGAGGAGCACTAGACTGGAGAGGTGGCAACTTCCCCACAGGGGCAGGAAGACCTGATGTGGGTGCTGGAGTTACTAATTCTGAAAGTACAGATTCCACAGAGCTTGAGGGTTGAGGATATTTATTCACCCCTGGGGCTGAGTCAAAATTTGCCCAGTCGTTACCGCTGGATGTGGTCAATTGCACAGAAGATGCACCTGAGGCAGCTTGTTGGGGTTGTGGGACAGTTGGAGGGTCAGGAACAGAATCGAAATCAATAAATGAAGCCTCCATTTTGATCTCAGATGGATTAGTATCTGAGGATGCCAAGCTACTGGAGGATGCAGTTCTCTGCAAAAAGGAATAGCTTAACATTTACAATATGTGATGGGGAATCAAGGATAAGTGCACAATCTAAAAAGCCAAAATCATCGAACAATGTGATCTCTCATTCTCGAAAGATGGTAAAGAGAAATGATCTTGGATCATCGAACAATATGTTTGGATCATCGAACAATATGTTTGGATCATTATAACTAGGCAAAATAAGGAAATGATATTCATAAAAAGAAATCAGCAAGAAAATATGACAAAATAAAGATGATCTGCTTCTTTATGATTAGGTGAACCCAAACATTTTCATTAAAAAGATATGCAGTGTTAGAAAAAAAAAATAATACATTAGCCTTCATAACAGAAGGCACGCTAAAGTAACAGTCAGAATAACAAACTGTACAAAAAACTCAAACCATATAAAGCATGTCTAGTCGGGAAAGAAAAATTACCTGGGTGTGTGCCGAACCATCAGCAGACCTTCCACTGGTGGCTTTTGGAGGAGGCTCAATAACTCGAAGAGGAGACACACTATCTCCTAATATATCTCTAACAGGGCGGACTATAGGAGGGCTGGACATGTCTGAATCTCTTTGACTATCAGGGGATCTAACTTCAAGCTTAGAGCTACCGTCAGAACTTCTGTCTTCAGACCTCCTCCTATTTCCAAATCTATCCTCTCGTCGCCAGTCATTAACAACTTCAGCACGGGCAGGACTACTTTTATTATCAGTATTTCTCCGGTTGTCTTGATTATATGCTGGACTTTTCCCTCCAGAACTAGATCTATCTCCATAGCGACGCTCAGAAGTATGGTCATATGATGGACTTCGTGAACCACCTTGTTGGATATCTATCCTCCTATTTCCGTTGAAGTCATCGGTTTCTCCCTGCGAAAATGGAAAATGCAAGGATTCATGAATTTTGGAGAACATCTATGGGTCAGGGATGAAGGAAAAAAATAAATAAGAATGTTTTAAGCAGTCATCATAAAAAATGAAAATTTCACTGTGGACCACATGTATACCATATTTTCCCTCAGGGGCTTTTCCATGTTCTTCTCACCAGTATATCTTCTATTTACATATACATGCCTGATGAAATCACGCAGTCTCTCTATATTGCTGTGAGGTAAACACATCAGAAAATGCATTATCAACAACTAGGACAATAATACCAGGCTGAAATATCCAAAACAGAATTCTACTATAACATGACATATTTTAGAGTTCTACCTGACATCAGGGAGAGAATTACGCTGAGGATCCCATTCCTTCAGATAAATTTCTCTAGCACTCTAATGGGAAAGATGATACACGTATAAGTAACTGTATCGAATGCAGATTTAACTAGTAAATTTATCATTTATATCAACAGGGAAGAAAATAGTTGCTTGTGTACCGCATTCCCCCCTCCTTGAAGGGCACTAATTTCTTGAGGAGAAAATTTAGCCATAGATACCGACTTCACTCTGTGTGTGAACTCTCGACTGCAATTAGTTCCAAAAACATAATTAATTGCATGTTAGTTGCAGTGAAGAGGAATTCACAAAGATTTAGTACTGGGCTACTGGCAGACCCCTCCACTCTAAGAGTTTGTAATTTTAAAAAAAATGTAAACTGGAACCACAACGACTTAGTACTTACTGTATTCCACTGCAGGTTGTGCAGACAAAAGTTGAGAAATTAGTGCATACATATTGAGGCACCTGATTGGAAGGAAGAACATATAGTCATACAAAATGTAGAAGGCAGCGAGGCTTTGAAAACAGATAAATCAAAATGAAGTCGGAGACCGGACTTCGAAGTTTTATGCACTATAGGCCTGTGATATGTAAGACAGGAAAACCCTCCAAAGGCTCACAAAAAAGCAAAAATCGAATCATACCAAGCTGTTGCAGTTGATACACCTGCGATTCTCCGGGAGCTTGAGAAGATTCCTTAAGATTCTCTCGTTCTTCTCGTCCTCCTTCATTCGATTCGCCATTCACTGCAGAAACAATAAAATCCCCAATACTTATTCCTCGGAATCCGCTGTAGCTGCAAGCAACCGAGGAATCAATCAGTACAACGACATTTCAGAAGAAAAAACAAACATCAAAATTAAACTTATAGAATTAGATCTGGTAAACGAAGGTCATCAAGGTTTTGACTTGCCGGTAACAAAAAAAACTGAAAAACCACAAAGCGTTTCTACTTACTTTAACGGTTCAATTGAAGCGGTAGAAGATAACGGCTGAACTGATCGGCGAAAGAGAATTTCATAGATTAATGGAGTCAGCTTCAGGGACGACGGATCTTGGGTTTATCTTTCTACAGATCAGATTTATTGGGAAACAAGGGACAGAGAGAAACAGCGCTCTTTCGCTGTTGAAAACGCGAAGAAAAACAGAACGTGGAAGGAGAGAATATTCAATGATAAATTGATAAGAGAAACTAGAAAAAAATAAACCATTATTTAATTTATTGTAAATCAATTTAATTGCTTTGGTAATTAAAATAGAGTATTTTTTGTAACAACCCAATTTTTATAATCAAAATTAGTTAATTAAAATGTTTTTTTATCCACTTATTATTTTAGTATTATTTTAATTGGGATTAAATATTTTATAAATTGGACTTTTATTTAATTTATTTTTATAAAATGCAATTAGTATTAAGGGCTGAATTAATAATTAAGTTTTTAATGGACTGCTCAAGCCTTTTAATATATGAACTAAGTAACCCTAACTATTTGAACCCATAACAATTATAAGCAACGGGAAAAGAAAGAGAGCATAACGACGTAAGAGAGAGAGGGACGACCGCGTAGCGTGGAAGCGGAGAGCCTTTTAATATATGAGCTAAGTAACTCTAACTATTTGAACCCAAAACAATTATAAGCAACGGGGAAAGAAAGAGAGCATAACGACGTAAGAGAGAGAGGGACGATCGCGTAGCGTGGAGAGAGAGAGAGAGAGAGAGAGAGAGAGAGAGAGAGAGAGAGACGATCGGAAGGGAGGAAGAGAAGGAGAAGATGTCGATGATCATAGGGTCTCTCGACTCCTAAATCTCGATCACGTTAAACAATCAAAGCAAGTGGATTTTAAGATCACGTAGTTAGATTATAATCGAAATCTAGGGTAGATCCTTATCATTCAATTTATATGATTCGTCTAGGTTTATTTGTGCCTATGCGCGTGGAGTATTATTTAATTTAATTTATGCGGTTCACGTATGTTTGATTGGTTCGTGCCTATGCGTGATTCGTTTATGCCATGAGGGTCGATATGTATGCATATGTACCTGCAGTAATGTGTGTCTATATATAAGTATATGATGTTGAGTGTGGAGCCAAACCTAGCCAAACCGACGAAACCACGAAAACGAGCGCGAATGGAGACCGCCGGAAGGAGCCAAAGTTGACTTTGGAATTGGCATGTACGTGCCAAGTCTTCCAAAACTTCAGAGAGTATGGCACGTTCGTGCCAAAACTGGCACGTTCGTGCCACTTCCTGGGTCCTTTTGGGCCAACTCGTTTTTAGGCTTTTTTTAGGGTTTTTTGACGTGTTTTTTGGGCTCACCTATATAAGTCTCCACTCCTCTTTCCTTCTACCTAACCTACCACACTTTTAGATAAGATTTCTATGTACTTGTATATCCATTGGTTGGTCTGAATTCACAAGGTGGGAAACGATGTTAGCAAGTTTGAGGGCGTTTTCTCTGAAGACGAGTCTACTAACATCCCTTATGGCCTTTGCTGAGAACTCGTGGCTCGACACTTTACTCTGTTGTCTCCATTTCTCGCCATCGACTGTGAAGATGCCATCGCCCAATAAGTCGTTTAGAATGGTGTAATGATACCGCCCCTGCAAAAATATTAATTAATTAATTTGTAGGACTATGAGATTGAATTTTCACATTGATAATCAAGCTAATTAAGCTAGAGGTCGATCGAGATGAATGTTGAATACTATATATTGTACTAACTTCTGTCTCAGACTACTGGTCACGTGTTCTTTACAAATATATATATAAATAATTTGGTCTACTAATATATATAATTAAGAACATTGAATTCATATATATATATATACCTTGCCGTAATTTTGGAAGTTGGTCTTGAGCATGTACTCAACGTTAGCCGGTTCGGAGGTATACACCTCGATTATGAAAAGGCCAATGATTCTGTAACTCTTGTACTTGGCGGCATGGTTGGTCATGTAATCGTGGAGCGTGCTGAAGTTGATCAAGTGGTCGAGAATGGTGCCCCCGATAGGATGTCGACGAGACCTCCTGTGGTACTGGTGGTGGAATATTATTTTTAGTGTTAGTGCAAGAACGAGAATTGGTAATAGTACTAGGATGAACGCCATGGAATATGGAGGATGTATCTTGGTTGGCTTGGGTGAAGAAGATGAAGAAGAAGAAAACACTTAATGAATTGAAAAACTGGGCGACCAATCAATGAAACTTGTTACACCACACTTATTATTATTTATTATTACTTTGGAATTATCACTAACTCTACTTCAAAGTCAATTCTTGACTTTAATGATGAATTAATCTAGAGTATTTGACCACTGATACTGAGAGTTGGACTCTTTGCTCACTTGGGGCCCCACCTGCTTCTGACTACGTTCACCCAGGGTCTGGACTCTGTTGGAGTTGTGTACTTAATGTCTAGATTTAAGTAACGGTAACTCCCGGTCATTGCCATTAATCTATTTAATTAAATAAACAATTATTTGCGTTTAATTATTTATAATTAAATATATGCAAATTATAGTCCTAGATTATATACGTTGTAGTTAGTATGGTGTGCGACGTCACACGGAAGATCATACTATCGGTTACTCGTATTTAATCGAACGGTTGCTCACGACCTAGATGGACACGGACCAATCCATCGGTATAGTCGTTGTGTGAGAGAGAAAATAATTTGTCTTAATTATTTTATCACACTTGTACACTTGGTGTATTGAGCGGATCGTTTGAGATTTATCGATTAGGATTGCCGGCGATAATCGATTTAAGTCTCAGTGTATTTTATTCTTAATCCCCGATACTATTGCGGGTGTGTATATTTAATATAAGTGACTTTGATTTACCAAAGGAATTAACCGATTTAATTATTGGGTTAATTACCGGTTAAGTTGGGTCACTATATTTTATATATGGCATGCCGTGAATACTTGACGGGAAAGTGTATCCCGTAAGGGTTGATAATATCCCCGAGATGAGTTCATAAGGAATTATTATGTAAACCCTGCAGGTGGATTTGTTCCGCATAATAATTAAGGATGAATGGTACTAGTCTCGGTTACAAGAGATGAATAAATAAATTAGCAATAAATTAATTTTATTCATGGATATTTATATCTTAAATACACGGAATAAATAATACTAACGGAGAAATATTATTTGATATAATATGGTTTAATATTGGGAGTGCAATTAATTTTATATAGTGGAAAATAGAATTAATTAATATTAATGGATTAATAGATTTGGGCTTGGGCTCAATTTAATCATTAATATTGGAAGCCCAATATTCCACCTCCTTAAGATCCCCTACGTAGCCTATAAAAGCACTACATGGTCTTCTCTATTCTCATAACTTGAAAATCACAATTCTAGAAAGAGAAAGTAGAGAGGAGGATCCATGGAGTTCGGTAGATCGTCGCCCACACGACGTCCGGGCTAGTGCAAGGAATACGCGGGAAGATCTTAAGGTCGTCAAATTGAGTTCTTCGTTTTTCCGAACAACGAGAACGAGGTAAATCGTAAAACCCTCTTTATGATTTTATCGTTAATTATCGTAAAAATATCGTGAACCAAGATCCGAGAACGCGACCCATGTCGAGGTCGAACCGGGAGGGGTCGAGGGGCATGAGCCTCGGCTGGACGCCGAGACTCGATCGAGCACGAGCTCGATCGCCCGTGCACATCCAGCGGGCTGCTGGAGCAGCGCCGCTCGCGCGGCACGAGCTCCGCTCCGGCGGAGCGATCACCGCTCGCGCGGCTGGACCGCCGCTCGCGCGGCGGTGGCTGCGGGCTGATCGCTAGCCACGGTTCGACCGTGGCTTGGGGGCGATCAGCGGGGTGTTGCTGGGGGTGTCCAGTGGGCTGCCAAGGGCAGCCCTAGGCGGCTGCCGTGTACAGCCGCGAACCCTTGCGAGGGCTCGACCGAACAGCCCGGGTTCGCCCGTGGTTGAGGTTTTGGTTGAGTCCGGATTCGTGGTGGTTCGTGGCGGGATGTTCCGGCAACCGGGAGTCGATTGGAGTTGTCGTTCCGCAATTTGACAACTCCGGATATTCGATCTCCAAAGGATTTCGGTCGGAATTAATTAGATAATTTATTTATTTAAATTTATTAATTCCGGGATATCGATTTCCAACAATTGGTATCAGAGCGTTGGTTTTAGTTCATGGTATTTTTCGATAAATTGTTCTACCTTGCAGGGTTTCCGATTATTATGGCTAGATTTAATTTTATTAATTAATGTCATAATAATGTTCTTGATTATTAAACTCTCGGTGATGTCAATATTTGTTCTTGTGTGGTGAATGCTTGTTCTTATTTTTCCGGAAATTGTATGAGGTCGATTTCATGTAGAGAATCGATACCGGAGAGCGTAGTAATAAATTTGTAATTTATTTACGTTGGATCGATGACGAAACGACGATCGGAAAAGTGTGACGGAGGAGACGAAGAGAGGGAGGACCGGGGATCGATCATGATGATCGATCCCATGAGGATCGATCGAAGGGGGGCGTGGGGGCTGCCCGCGGGAACCCTCGGCCACGCCGGCCACCGGTGGTGGTGGCGCGTGGGCTGAGGTGGCGGCGGCGCACCTCCCCGGCCGGCGATCGATGGTGGGGGACGCGGGGTCCTCGTGATCTCGTGTTCTCCTACCTAGATTCACTTTCCTAATTGATTCGGTTTTCCTATTTTGAGTATTCCTATTTTTTTGGGAATTCTCATGGAAATAGGAAAAGAATTAATTGGAATTAATTTATTTCCTTATTCTATTATGGAAGTCTTCTAGAATATTCTAAGTTCTACTTGGAATAGGATTCTAGAGATTTAATGGAATTAGAAAGGAAAATAATTAATCATTAAATTAATTTATTTCCTATTTGATTATTCCTATTTTATGTGAATTTTCATGGACATAGAAATTAATTAATTTTGGAAAGTAGAAGAGTCTTAATTTATTTTATTTCCTTATTCTATTATAGAAGTCTTCTAGAATATTCCAAGTGGGTCTTGGATAGATTATTCTAGAGATTTAATAGAATCTATACATATATAAAACGAGAAGCGCAGCCTCCCCAGGGGACCAATCGCATACCCAGAATGCGTTCACACTACAACATTTATTAATTTTTTATTCTTCAATTTCAGATATTAAATATTGTTTTTTTTTCTTTTGCGTAACGCAAGGCTTAAACAGTACACAAACAGTACAAAAAAGCTGTATTCTTTTCACCTTTTTCACGTCCCAATAAAAGTTCCCCCCTCAAAATTCTTTTCATAATTCCGATACCATAATTTCTCCTCTTTTTTTTCTGAATCGTCTTCCCCCTTCATCATCGTCCTCCCATCCTCCATCATCATGTGCAGGCCGATGGCTCCCCGCCGCACTCCGACTACTCCGACGACCGCCTTCTTCGTATTCGGATTGAGGTACGCATATTTCTTTTTTTTTTTCTGGAAATTTTTCTCCCTCCGGTAGAGATGCCAAGAAACTCATCCAAGCCCCCGATTTTTTCCCCGATCAGGACCTAAGCCGCTCGCGGCTACTCCGCCGATCGCCTTCTTCATATTCATATTGAGGTATGCATATTTCGTTTTTTTGTTCTGCAAATTTCTCTCCTTCCGGTCGAGAGGCCGAGAAACTCACCCAAGCCCCCAATTTTTTCCCCGATCAGGAGCTCGGTCCTCATCTGCTGTCGCATCTTCTGTGATCGATTCCTTCGAATGGGTAATCGTCAAGAATCGATCGAGTTCCCTGTTCTGCGAGGACCCTTCCATACCGAATTCGAGGTCGTTAGGTATGTATGTGAATTTGCATGCTTTTTTTTTTCTTCAGATTTTTCAAATCTTGACGATCGATCGAAGGATGCTTCCATCTTCCGTTTGATGCCGTGAGGTATATATGAAAATGCATGTTATATTTTTTCAGGTTTCTCATGTCTTTGTGAGCGATTTCTCCGAACGGATAATCGTCGAGAAGCTTTTTAATTTCCTTTTCTCGATGTACGCTTCCATCGCGAGTTTGAGGCCTTGAGGTATATACGAATATGCATGTTTTCTTTTTTTAGATTTTTCAGATCTTTGTGTGCGGTTTCTATGAGTGGATAATCGTCGAGAAGGTTTTGAATTTCCTTTTCTCGAAGGACGCTTCCACCTCGATTTTGAGGCCGTTAGGTATATATGAATCTGCGTGTTTTCTTTTTTCAGATCTTGACAATCGATCGAAGGACGCGTCCATAGCGAATTTGATGTCGTGAGGTATATATGAATATACATGTTTTCTTTTTACAATTTTTTCATGTCTTCGTAAGGGATTTCTCCTAACGGATAATCGTCGAGAAGCTTTTGAATTTCATTTTCTCGAAGGATGCTTCCAGCGCGGGAGAAAATGTCGTGAGGTATATACGAATATGCATGTTTTCTTTTTTCAGAATTTTCCGATCTTTATGATCGATTTCTCCGAATGGATATTCTTGGGGAGTCGATTCAACTTCCTGTTCTTGAAGTTCCCTTCCATGAAGAAATTCATTTTTAGCAGGTTAATAAGTGTGCCTTCATTTTTATTTGTATATTTTCTGTCTGTTCTTAATAATTTTTATTTTGCAGGTTTTGAGGTATGTATTTTTTACTATATTCATGTTTATTTTAAAAATTATACATGTTTTATTCATTTTTAGTCGTTTCATGTTCTGTGTTGATTTTGCAGGCTTAAGGTATGTATTTTTTTACTATATTTCTCTTTATTTTATAGATTGTATATGTTCTAATCATTTTTAGTCATTTTATATTCATGTTTTTATTTTGCAGGTTAAGGTATGTATCTTTTTCCTATATTCCTCTTTATTTTATAAATTATACATGGTTTAATCATTTTTATGTTCTTAATGAATCTGCGTGTTTTCTTTTTTCAGATCTTGACAATCGATCGAAGGACGCGTCCATAGCGAATTTGATGTCGTGAGGTATATATGAATATGCATGTTTTCTTTTTACAAATTTTTCATGTCTTCGTAAGTGATTTCTCCTAACGGATAATCGTCGAGAAGCTTTTGAATTTCTTTTTCTCGAAGGATGCTTCCACCGCGGGAGAAAATGTCGTGAGGTATATACGAATATGCATGTTTTCTTTTTTCAGAATTTTCCGATCTTTATGATCGATTTCTCCGAATGGATATTCTTGGGGAGTCGATTCAACTTCCTGTTCTCGAAGTTCCCTTCCATGAAGAAATTCATTTTTAGCAGGTTAATAAGTGTGCCTTCATTTTTATTTGTATATTTTCTGTCTGTTCTTAATAATTTTTATTTTGCAGGTTTTGAGGTATGTATTTTTTACTATATTCATGTTTATTTTAAAAATTATACATGTTTTATTCATTTTTAGTCGTTTCATGTTCATGTGTTGATTTTGCAGGCTTAAGGTATTTATTTTTTTACTATATTTCTCTTTATTTTATAGATTGTATATGTTCTAATCATTTTTAGTCATTTTATATTCATGTTTTTATTTTGCAGGTTAAGGTATGTATCTTTTTCCTATATTCCTCTTTATTTTATAAATTATACATGGTTTAATCATTTTTATGTTCTTAATAAATATTTTTTGCAGGTTTAAGGTATGTATGTACATGTTTTAATCATTTTTAGTCATTTCATGTTGTTATCTTATTTTTGCAGGTTAAGGTATGTATTTTTTTGCTACATTCCTCTTTATTTTATAAATTATACAGGGTTTAATCATTTTTCTGTTCTTGTTAATTTTATTTTGCAGGTTTAAGCTAAGTATTTTTTTGCTACATTCCTCTTTATTTTATAAATTATACATGGTTTAATTATTTTTTTGTTCTTAAATTTTTTTTTTGCAGGTTTAAGGTATGTATATTTTTCTATATTTCTGTTTATTTTATTAAGTATAATGTTTTAATCATTTTTAGCTGTTTTGTGTTCATGTGTTTATTTTGGCAGGTTTAAGGTGTGCATTTTTTTACTATATTTTTCTTTATTTTCTAAATTATACATGTTTTAATCATTTTTAGTCATTTCATGTTCATGTCTTAATTTTGCAGGTTAAGGTATGTATTGTTTTTGCTATATTCCTCTTTATTTTATGTATGTTCCATGGTTTAATCATTTTTAGGCATTTCATGTTCATGTTTTTATTTTGTATGTATTTTTTTGCTATATTCTTCTTTATTTTATAAATTATACATTATACATGGTTTAATCATTTTTATGTTCTTAATAAATATTTTTTGCAGGTTTAAGGTATGTATGTATATGTTTTAATCATTTTTTGTCATTTCATGTTCGTATCTTAATTTTTGCAGGTTAATGTATGTATTTTTTTGCTACATTCCTCTTTATTTTATAAATTATACATGGTTTAATCATTTTTCTGTTCTTGATAAATTTTTTTTGCAGGTTTAAGGTATGTATATTTTTCTATATTTCTGTTTATTTTATTAAGTATAATGTTTTAATCATTTTTAGCCGTTTTGTGTTCGTTCGTTGATTTGGCAGGTTTAAGGTGTGCATTTTTATACTATATTTTCTTTATTTTCTAAATTATACATGTTTTAATCATTTTTAGTCATTTCATGTTTGTATCTTGATTTTGCAGGTTAAGGTATGTATTTTTTTGCTATATTCCTCTTAATTTTGGTTTCGGTAATACCGCATTTCAACATGTTTATGTTCCTTCTCATCTTTTGATCAAGGTCAGGTTATTGTTTTTTTGGGCAGGCTTTTCCTGTTTATTTGCTCTTTATTATTTAAATTATACATGTTCTAATCATTTTTACCCATTTCATGTTCATTTGTTAATTTGCAGGTTAAGGTATGTATATTTTTATTTTTTTTCTGTTAATAAATAAATAAGTAATTCAAATTGATTGAGTAACATGTTCTGCAAATTTTCACTTTTCGTGTTCTTAAATACATTTTTTAATGTATTAACTTAATTTAATTTTCATTGTTCAGATTCAGGTAGGTTTCGTCGAGTCTCAGTTAACGGATCCTTTGTAAACCAATTCAGGTGTGTGACGCTTACATGTACAGCAGAATGCTTCTTGGTGACTATGCTCTCAAATCCGTTCAATACTGTCACATGTAAGGTTTTTGATCTTTATTTTTTTTTAAACGAGTACATTTACAATCATGTTAAAATGATCAGTTTTGTAGGCTCAATAATTATAGAGATTTTATTTTCATTTGTTGTGTTCTTTTTAGTTTATAACATGTTCATGGTTTAATCATTTTTAGCAGGTTAACAAGTATGTATTCATTTTTATTTGTGTATTTTTATCTGTTTTTAATATATTTTTTTTTGCAGGTTTGAGGTATGTATTTTTTTTACTATATTTCTATTTATTATTTTTAAGTGCATATACATACTGTATTACTGTTTCTGTTAGGTGAAAATTTATTCATAAGTTTTCCCCGTCATTTGCAGAAGTTTTCCGTGTATTTTGCCATTGATACTGAGGTTTAGACTAAATCATTACTTTGGCTGTCCAATGGAAGATGAAACCAAAATTCCCTTGCTTTGCTTACATGGATTTTTAATTCCATCGTTCTCCAATAATGTTGTGTGTCAAGCTAGAACTTTGACATCAATCAACGAGAGTTAAACATAATAGTGAAATTTAGGTTTTTAGTGCACCAATTAGTTTCAAAATCGTAATTAATGTGCAGTGATTATGTTTTATTTTACTTTTATATTATGCTTCTACTGACGACTCTTAATAATGATGACTTAGTAAAGTGTGAGGTTAGTAATGTATGAAGATTCGTACATTTCTAGGTTCACACTTTACTAATCCATCATTACTAAGTGTCATTATTAGGAGCATAATGATAAAATTTAATAAAAGATAATGACTGTACATTAGCTACGAATTTGATACTAATTGGTGCACTAAAAATCTAAGTTTCACTATTATGTGTAAGTGTCATTGATTGTTGTCAACTTTCTAGCTTCACGCACAACATCGTTTGAGAATGATAGAATTAAAAATCCATGTAAGCAAAGAAACGGACATTTTGTTTCATCTTCCATTGGACAGCGTAAGTAACGACTGTTTCTGCATCTCAGTATCAATGGCAGCCGCGTTTGTTTCTAGATAAGTTTTATACTGAGTTTTGAAGTTTTTTTTTTCCGCAAGTTTATCTTTTTCTTTTTAACCGTGAAGTGTTTTTTTTTTATTGTTTTGTCAATTGGTCTATAACCTGTTAGTGTATATTAATGTTTTTTTCCCCTTAAACTAACCCATTCTCCATGCAGGTGGATAAATGTATAATAAATTGATTATAATGCATGGTTTTGATTCAGGAAGTCTAAAGCCATTCGAGGTGTTAGTGTCTAAATGATCATGTTTTATTGTTGTTAGTGTTTGCTTATCTTTACTGATATTTCGATTCCCTTCCTTTTCATGTTCTTCTAATTGATCAGAATTAGTTGGTTTAGATATTTTTGCTAGGGCTTACTTACTAGGGTTTCTTTGGAAGAGATGATCAGAACAATGGCCTACAGTTATTTATGCCACCTATGTTTTGAATGGTCTTGAGGATTGTCCATCTCATATTGTGAGTTTGATTTTTATTCTTTAGTTTGTAGTATACATCATACTGTTGTAATTTGTTTAATTGTCTGTTTTTTTTATAGGTTTTTGTGTTGGTGCAATAGAATATAGGAGACGTTATACATTATGCAGTATACAATTCTTCCGTTATGTTTAGATGTTATTATGTTTGCTAACGGTTGATTTATGTTTTCAAAGATGTGATTGGTCATCTCATTGAAGTTGATGATGGATGGTGATGGCAAAGGATGAGATGAATACGTACATTTTTTGATTGAAGACTTGAAGTAAGAACGCTGCTTTTATGTTATGATTAAATTTTGCTCAGCTGATGTGTATTTACAATAAAGCTTACTGTATAATTAAATGTGTTGGTAACCAGCTATAATACTATGCCGGTTATTTATTACTTCTTACTCTAACGAATTGAAAGGATATGTTGACATGAATAGGGATAACAGTTTGAGTCAGCCACATGTTTTTTTACAGCTTTGTCAAGGGATGAAATTTCGGGGTATTTTGTCTACTGAATCTTTATTTATTAATTCCATTAGTAATTAATGTCACTTCTTTAGGCAATAACATTGAATTTCTGTTTGTCGGGTGACTTTGTTCTTTGTGAGGCTTTCATGTACACCAGAATGCTTCTTTACGACTCTGCTGAGGAATATGTTCAATACCGACACATGTAAGATTTTTCATCTTTATTTCTTTTGTAAACGAATACATTTATAATCATGTTAAAAAATATCAGTTTTGTAGGCTCAATAATTACAAAGATTTTATTTTCATTTGTTGTGTTCTTAAAAAAAGGTTGAACTCAGACTGCGATGGAGTGCGACGGAGCTGATGTTTTCTAATAGCATGCATGTCCAGGCGACATTTTTTTCAATTATTAACTTTTTGCTTAATATCAACAAATGTATAATGTTTGTTTGTGAGTGGTATTTCTTAACAATTAATGTGGTTCTTTTGTTTACATTTTGGGCTTATGTTTCAACAATTAACTTATGGTTTAATTATGTTTTTTTATTTTATAACTAACTGTTTACTCATTACACGTTGGTTAATTATTTATTTTCAGTGAATTCGATACAAGCTTTTAAAATGAAGTTTTGTATTGAGCTATCTTTATAACATTTTTTTATAAGGTTTCGGGCTATAATTATAGTTCTATTTATTGCATGTCTTAAAATAAATTAATGATGTCCGAAATTAAAAATGCTTCTTAAGTAGTAGTATAATGTTTTGCAAGTTTTACTCATCATACTATATTTTAACAAAAACCAACAAGCGTTTACTAGATGCTAATCCTACATTGTCCTGATATATATTTCCATTATTTTACCATATTTTATATCACGCAACCACACTGCCACTACTTCGTAAAGACTGTATACTGTAAAATATATATAAGGCTTCTCCATAAAGGTTTCAATTCCCCAATAAAGCTGAAAAAGTTTTCCATCCCGATCTTTTCATATTTTTTTTCTTCTCCCCCTTCTCTTTTTTTCATCATCGATCATGTCTCAGATTTATGTTCCTCTAAAAGCTATTCAAAAATCAGATTATTATGATTTGTGTATTTGCGTTCGTATTTGTAGAAAGTGGTTTTCCTTCAACAAAGATAAAGTTCCTGTATCTTTGGAAATTTTAATGGTAGATATTGATGTAAGTTTTTATTGTTTTCTTTCTTTTCCAGATTTCTGGATACAAAGTTCTTAATCTAAATTTTATATTTTTGGACAGGGTACTCGAATTCAGGCTTCGGTTAAGAAGAGATGGATGATCGATTATTTTTATGATTTAGTTAATGTTGGTGATTTATGCAATGTTCGCCGGTTCGATGTTTTTGAAAATTTGGTTGAAAACAGAATTTCATATCATAAGTTTAATATTTTGTTCCTAATCAAAACATTTGTTGGAAAATGTATATATCCATGGTTTCCTGAGTCAATATTCGTTTTTCAATCTTTTTCTTCTATTAAAGACTGTTCATCTCCACCTCATGGTTCCTGCTTTGGTAATATATTTATTTTTTATTTATATTTGTTGAATAAATGAATACGTATATCTCGGTTGATTTAATTTAAAGTGTTTTTTTCCCAGATGTCATTGGGCGTTTGATTGATATCAACGATACCAGCTTTAGTCTATTTGGTCTGCATTTTTTGCTGGAAGATTTAGAGTATGATTTTAATTGGTCAAATTTAATCAATGTTCTGATTGAATTTGATTTTTACAGTCATTTGATTATTTGCATTTCATCAATTCAGGAAGAACACTCTAAATTGTGTGCTTTTGGGTTCTCGCTACAAATATTTGTTACATTTTGTTGATTTGGTGAAAAAGAAAAAATTTGATCAAGTTGTCGTTATTATTCAGATGTGCAAGAAAGTGATTCATCGAGGTAATCTTTTCTATTGGATTATTTGGTTTTGAAATAATTTAGAAATATTTATAAATTTTAATTGATTTTTTATGCTTTGAGGTTTTCAGGAGTGGTCGGTATATCTAATGTTGACAATGCCACTAATGTCATATATAATGCAGACTTCATGGACATTGTTGAATTCAGGAAAAGGTACTTTTTTTCCCCCATGAAGAAATGTTTGACGCACTAATTCTTTGAGTTCGGTATGTTGTTGTTCAGGATACCCTATTCTAATTTCAATATCATGTACGATGGATCTTTTTTGAAAGACACTGCATTTATAACTGCTGACAATGAGTTGGGTACTGATTCCACGGTTGTTCATTGTCTTTCTGATGTTGTCTTCTCTGACGAGGCAAGCATACATCAGTCTAGATTCTTCATCTTTAATGTAAAAATTTTCTTTCCTGAATTTGCGTTTTATCCACTTCTGATCAATTTTCCTCTTTTTATTTTTACAGTTTACGACTGTTTGGACATTTGCAACTATTTCTGAAATCCTTTATGGAAAAGGTTGGTTTTATACGAGTTTTCGTAATTGCAAGAGATGTGATTTGGATAATGTTCATCTCTTGCGTTGCGTGGTTTGTGGTGAATGTCTGATTGAGAGTGCAAAGTATAAAATTTATATTTCTGTTTGTGATGGCCCTGCTCAAGCTTCCTTATGTTTGGATAATGAGATGTCCCTTTTGCTATTGAATATGTCTGCATCCGAGGCTTTACAATTAGTTGTTTTGGTAATTTTATATTCACATTTTTTCATTGTGTACATTATATTAAAATTCTGTATAATTATTGTGTTTTCATGTATTCTTTTCAACTATTATTTTTTTGAAGGATGGAAATTTTCCTGAGACTGTATGTTCAATCAATGATGCTGTGAAATTTAATCCTATGTTTCCTGTCAACGATTTGCTTGGAAAAGAACTTTTGTTCAAGCTGAGGTCACAAGAAAGAAGCTCTGAAGGAGGTTTGAATTTTTTCTCGGTCGACAAACTTTCTGATGATGTTTATTCTATTCTGAAGCATAAGGAAGGAGTTTCTAACAAATTGTTGCGATATTTTCGCCTCTCGAAGTTTAAAAGCTTACCCTATTGATGCAAGTCTGTGTTCTCTCTGTTTTCTCATTTTCTATTATGTTCCTGACTTTATTCACCGTGTTTCCTTTGTTTGGTGTGCCGCTACAATTTTCTTTTTGGAATCCTTTTGGTGTTTTGCTGCTACTATTCTGTTTTGAAGTTTAAGTTTTTGAGTATGTTGAAACATTGATTTTGATATTTTGAAATATCTTTTGAAGTAGCAACCTTTCGGGTTTATTGCGCAGCCTCATTTAATACTTTGTATGTTGTTGAAGCCTTTTGTTACTAGATGAAAATATCAATGTCAATGTGACAGATGTAAATAACATTTCACCATAAAAACCCAAGGGGACTGAACCCAGCTGAACTGAACTGAACTTAAGCAATCTGAATTGAACTGAACTTAATAATATTGTCGCGTTAACTGGAGCGTATGCTTACAATTATTGATTGAAATTATTTTTTATTTAATTTATATTAATTTATTTGGAAACGAATTAATATAAGTTGAACTGAAGCGAACTGAACTGAACTGTAATTGATTGAAATTAAGACCAAATGAACAGGTCTAATATAATTATTTTCTTGAAGTCTAACGAATTCCCGCCTAGATCTCCACACATAATACGTTCCTGAACCAACCAACATGTTCGAGTTAGTTCTTTAATAGCAATTAGTGTATGTCTTATGTATACAGTATGATTGATTTTCACATAAAAATTTCAATATTAATTTTTTTGATAATTTTTTCTTCACTCTGATATGCATATGTGTCTCAATTTTTTTAGTTTTTTACATCTCCATAAGATTTATTTTGTTCACTTTTTATTTATACTTTATTGTAATTTATAAATATTTACCAAATATTTTATGAGAAAAAAACAACTACTGTATAATTAATTTTATTATTTTTTAAACATTTATAGAAATAAATATTTATTAAAAGATACAATTAATTAAAACATTAAAATTTGAAAAAGTAAATTTTAGTTTTTTGCATCTATTGTTGGATGCATATTTATTTATAGGAATGATACTTTTAATCAATTTTAAAACAACCGATGCGTCATGCGTCGTTCCTATTAAATTAATCAAAACGGTTTTAATATATACTCCTAATTCCAATAGATTTTCGTTATTAAGTATTAAATTAAGGAATATGTATCTGTTCTGTATAAATCAAAGATTTATCTTTCACTTATCCATATATAATATTCTATACAGAATCCCTTTTTGCTTCAACTCTTCATCTTCTTTGTTCGTCCTTTATCAGTTGTTGTTAATATTTGTTTTATACATATATTTATTTGTATTTCATATTAATAACAACATATCAAGTACGAACCTATGGCTGGTCATGATCTGTTGTGCGGGCTAACTACGATTGGAATGAACTGGGACATTGTTGTCAGGATTTGTCGAAAATGGTTTTCGCCCGGCGTCGATTCCAATAGATATACGATGCATGTCGTGATGATTGATCTCATGGTTAGAAAACTAAATTGCAAATATATACCTCCGTTTTCATGGTTATATTTTTTTTTGTACATACTGAATCTTACTACTAACTCATAATCATTATTCATGGGATGTAATATTTGTTGTTTCAGGGAGATCAAATTCTTGCATTCGTTAAGCCAGATATAATCGAATACTTTAACAGTAAGATTGTTGAAGGTGAACTCTACAGCGTTAAGCATTTTCGTGTGGTCCCGTGTTTTGAAAGAAAAATGATTGCCGACAATAAACATGTTATCATATTTTTGAAAAGAACTCATGTTCAACCAACGTGGTATCGAGATTTCCCTAAATCCGTTTATAATTTCCGTCCTTGGTTTTGTATCAACGAGCACAACTTCCCCTCTGACGGTCCTCTGCTAGGTATGTTATGTCTTTTCTTTACGATTATTTTTGTTAGTTTATATAGTATATAATAATTTATTTAGAATAACTTTAAATATTTTAAATTTTGTATTTCTTTTACAAGACATCATTGGTCACATTGTTGAAGTTGATTGTAACTCAAACATTAATGGAGTTTATGGTCAGGGAGCTGAGTTTGTTCGTATTCGTGTTGGCGATCTACAGTAAGTTTGTTTGTTATATATTTAGATAGAAACGAGGAACTATATTATGTTTCCATCTTAATCAATTGATATTGTATATGCAATTTCAGTTTTAAGATTCTTGAATTCGTCTATTTTGGTCCCTTTGCTACTGAGATAACCGAGTTGATCAATATGGCGAGTAATAATCGATTGGGACATGCTGTTATAATAATTCAACTTGCTGCAACCATGATATTTAACGGTTTGTTAACTTTTTTCCAACATTATCGTACGATGAAATCCCAATTATTTGATTTATTTTGTTAACAATCTTAGCTTTAAAAATTGAAGGTGAGTTTGTTTTGCACAACTCTGGCACAGCAACAAAGGTTCAGATTTATCACCATATCGACGAAGCCATTGAATACCGTCAAAGGTATATATAACTATATAATGTATTTATTTAAATTATATACACTTTAATATTTTATCAATAGAATACAAATAATCAAATTTTATAACAAAATTGTTTGTGCAATAGGTTTGAAGAGCTGTGGGCGACTGCGTGAGAGATTTGGAGTAATGTTAAATATGTCAAATTCCTTAATCAAGTGATTTTGTATATATAAAATAATTCATGTAATTTTTATAATTTGTTATGACAATTTTCTTATTGTTTGTTTTTTTATGTCTCCTTATAAGGTACTTCTTCTTTTTTACATTAAATTTCCCAAGTGATTTTTTATATATAAAATAATTCATGTACTTTTCATTATTTGTTATGACAATTTTCTTATTGTTTGTTTTTTTATGTCTCCTTATAAGGTTCTTCTTCTTTTTTACATTAAATTTAGTCCCGTTAAATTTCTCATATTATCTTTTTTCTTGAATTTTTGTTCGAAATGATATTTAAATTTGGAATTTTAATAACAAATATTATTTGTTTTAAATTATTTGTATGTCATGATGTGATATATTATTTACGAGGTTGTTTAATTTGAAAAAATTAATTTAAAAAATTTCTTTAGTAATTCTATAAATTTAAAAAAATAAAAACTTTTGTAATGATACTTTATCTTTTCAATTTCCGGACGAAATAATTTAGAAAGTATATGATTAATTTTTATGTTTTGTGTTATAAATTAATTTTTTCAATTTAAAATCTACTAATAACATGTTCTTTTGTACTGAAACCGACTGAACTGAACCGAACTTAAGTGCTTTTGGACTGAAATCGAATTATCTGAATTTAAGTTATCTGAACTAAATTGAGCTGAACTTAAGCGATCTGAACTTAAATAAACTATTTTTTTTATAAATATAATAATAATATCGTGACATTAACTATAATGTATACTTAAATTATTTATTCAAATTATTTTTTATTTAATTTATTTTAATTTATTTGGAATCAAACTTAATCTAAGCTGATTTGAAGCGATATGAACCGAACTGAACTGAACTGCAACGATCAAAACTGAACTGAAGTTGACTGAAATTAAGTTCAAAAGAACAAGTAATATAAACCATATTGGTAATTAAATAAAAACATCTTGGTAATTAATTCAACATGCTTATTTGATATTATTACTTTTTATGTCTCATATTATAATCATAAATTAGGTTTTTGTAAATTTTAGTGAAATCTTTAATAACCAATAATTTCTTTAAATGGTAGTAGTATAATTAATTTTCCAGTTTTTTTTACAAGAAAGTTATCTATAATAATATTTCTATGAGTTATGTATTTGTTTTAACTATTTTTGAAATTACTATTGTACAACCCACGTTTCCCAATGTTGCATTATAATTAATCATTGTGTAGAAGAATATCCTACTTTACATTGCGTAAAATAGTAGTGCAATCAACATGTTATATGGGAAATTGCAAGAAGGAAGCTTCCATTACACACTTTTTAAAAAACCGCTGCCTTTTCATCTTCTTTTTTCATCTTCTTCTTTCTCTTTTCTCCGGTGAGAATGGCAGTCCGTGCATCTATTTCTCAACTGAATTGTTCGACGAGGGACTGGAGCATAGTCGTTCGATGCACACGGAAATTTATCAGCGAAAGCTTTAACAAAGTCGAATCCCGGGTCGATTTCGTGCTAATGGACATGGAGGTTTACTTTTTATGATTTTTTTTAATGTATTTTTTTTGTTATTTCGAAAGTACAGATTATAGATCTTAAAATACCTTAACATATGGATTACGGAATTTGGTTTTTTTAAACTGCTGGGTTGATGTATTATTACTGTACTCAAAATCGTAATCCTTTTTAATAAATGGGTTTACTTGAATATCAGACCTGTTCTCAAAATCTCAATCCTTTTTAAATCCGTGTTTTTAGGGTTTTCTTCTATTTAATTGAAAAATTAATTGTCAGGGCAATCAAATACATGGTGCAGTTGAAAAAAATTTGGTCGGTCTTTTCCGTGAACAAATTCATGAGGGAGAAGCTTACAACATAAGAAGATTTCATGTTGTAAAAAGCCCACTGATAGATCCGCTTTTGGTTAACCCTGTTATGATATATTTTGATCCGGACACGTCTGTTATCAATGTTGTTGACCGAGGTTTTCCTTTATCTCCGTACAAGTTCGTCTCTTTTGATCGAATAACTAAAGAAACTTTTCCAGAGTCTGGACCACTCTTCGGTATGTATCATTCAACATTGCTAACTTGCATTCATACCTTTTAATGTTCTGTTATTTACTTGAGTTATATCTTATATGTTCATAAACCATGTTTGCTGATTGTGCAAGATGTTATTGGTCATCTGATTGAAGTTAATGATACGATGATGTATGGTGATGGTTCCGGTGGAGATGAATACGTTCGTTTTAAAATTTCTGATCTCAAGTAAGAAATGTATATTACTTTGTGTGTTAGGTTTACATCTGTATGTAATTGTGATTAACATTATATTTCTTATATTCTCTTAATAGCGACATTCAAAAGAGTTTCTGTGTGTTTGCCCCATACTCCAATGAGATCTTGGCATATGTTGACATGTGGTGGGAGTACAGGCTATACGGATCTGTTGTGACCATACAGCTGTGCAACACGACTTTTGTCGATGGTACTTATATATTGAAATTTTCTTTGTGAAATTCTATTAGGTATGTACCTGATTGTTTATAATTCATTTTCTTTTACAGGGCAATTTGTACTGTGCAATACATCTAAGGCTACCCGAATGACTCTGTATCATCAGTGTCCAGATGCGATGGATTATCAACAGCGGTACTATCTTTTAACATTTCATTAATCGATATTGAATTGTGTACTTATTATGTTTAAGCTAAGTAAAATAATCTGTTTCCTGTGGATTGTTGTATTTATTTAGTTTTGTTGTTAAGGCTGCCTTGGAATTAGCATTTGATTTCAGAAGATGATCAAAGTTCGACGCGGTTTGACGCATGCACAGTGCTGACTTTTGAAAATTTAATTGGAGGGCATAATAATATGAAACAATGATTGATTTTTTGTTTAGGATGGACAATTTGTGGTGTTTGTTTATCTTTAGTATTTCTGAACAATTAATGTTGTCTTTTGTCTACATTTTGGTCTTATGTTTTAACAGTTAACATATGGTTTAATGTTTTGAAGCATGAAGTAATTGTATGAACTTAGTATGTTATTATATCTAAGGACTAATTATATACTCTTAACAGGTTGCTTAAATGTAAATTTACTTTGAATGTGATATGTGATCTCTTTAAAAGCAAGTTGCATAGTGAACAATCTCTATATAACAAAGTAAATTTTAATGTTTTGTGCTATAATTATAGTTCTATTCCTTTCTTTAAAAGCAAGTTGCATAGTGAACAATCTCTATAACAAAGTAAAATTTAATTTTTGTGCCTTACAGTTCTATTCCTTGCACATAAACATAAACTAATAATCTTTTTTCAGTAAAATTTTACATGTTTTATTGATTGTACGTAATTAAACAAGAAAAAATTATCTTATTAATGGTGGTCATAATCTTACATAAACTTATTCGTATTTCATATTAATAACAAAATATCAAGTACAAACCTATGGCTGATCATGATATGTTGTGCGGGCTAACTACAATTGGAACGAACTGTGACATTGTTGTTAGGATTTGTCGAAAATGGTTTTCGCCCGGTGTCGATTCCAATAGATATACGATGCATTTCGTGATGATTTATCTAATGGTTAGAAAACTGAATTGCAAATATATACCTTTGTTTTTATTGATATATTTTTTTTTTGTCTACATATTGAATCTTACTAATACTCATAAGCATTATTCATCGGATGTAATATTTGTTGTTTTAGGGAGATCAAATTCTTGCATTCGTTAAGCCAGATCTAATTGAATACTTTAACTGTAAGATTGTTGAAGGTGAACTCTACAGTTCTAATCGAATAACAAATATTATTTGATTTAAATATTTTTTATGTCTTGGTGTAATATATTGTTTACCGAGATTGTTTACTGAAACCGATTGAACTGAACTTAAGCGATCTGATCCGAACTAAACTATTTAAGGGAACTGGAAAATATATTTAAAGTATTACAGTGAAACCTCTATAAATTAATACTCGATACATTAATAACCTCTTTAAATATATTGTTTACCGAGGTTGTTTACTAAAAACGATTGAACTGAACTTAAGTGATCTGAACTGAACTAAACTATTTAAGGGAACTGGAAAATATATTTAAAGTATTACAGTGAAACCTCTATAAATTAATTTAAACTGAACTAAACTATTTAAGGGAACTGGGAAATATATTTAATGTATTATTTCCATGATTGTATACTTCCCTCCTATGATTGTACCTCTTTAAATTCATAGTGCCGATCAGTTTCTTGGAAAAGGAAAAAACTGCACAAAAATCTTTTCGGTTCTCCGCAACTTTTAATCTCTCTTTATCGCGTATCTCTTACTCGAGGTTCTTTTTTTAGTTCTCCGATATATATATTCACCGGTTTCGTACATTGATTTCTATACTCTGCATCAAAAAAATATTCTCTGTCTTAATCCAAATCCATGGCTCCTTGCGATACGATTTCAAAAATTAACGGATCTAAGGAATCTTGGATTTTGCGTGTTCGTGTGTGTAGGTTTTGGGTTTCTGAAGACCCTGATGGCGACGCTGATCAGATGGAAGTTCTTCTAATGGATTTTGAGGTTTATTTCTGACGATTTGTATGAGTATTGCATGATGTTTCGTTTCTAATATTGAGTGTCGTTTTCATCGCATTCGATTCATATGACTAGGGTTTTGCAATTTCAACTGTTTGGTTAATTTCTATATTTGGCTTTTAATTTTTAGATTCTGATATCTCAATTGATTTGTGTCAATAGATATTTATAGCAGTTGGTGTATGTTTGTAGTTATTACTAGCATTTACTCTGAGAATTTCTTATTTTAGTAATGTGTATTTATTTATTGTAATGTAGTTGCAAATTCGATATAAAGGGTGTTTTAAAAGCTGTACTTTATACTCTGTTTTTTGTCCATATATGATTCTCACATGTCAGTATGTATTTATATACTTCAAGATTTTGTCTTTGTTCCTGTCAACTTTGTAATTTCCTTTTGGAGTATATAAAGTAGTAGTGTGATATCTAAATGGTTAATTTTGAATACTTTTTGTCACTGTACCTTTACATGTGTTTGTCCTTTCTAATCTTCTTATGCTCTTACAACTGTTTTAATTAATATGATATTCATGCTAAAATCAGTTTATACATGTTTAATTTGCAGAGACAATTTATTCATGCAACTATTTCCATTGAGATCCTGTATAAGTTTTATAGTCGGCTTATCGTAGGGCAAATATACGAGTTGTCGGATTTTCGAGTGATTCCTACCTTTCCCCAGCAACCTGTCACTTTCAATCGTAATAGGATTCTGTTCTTGAGCAACACGTCGATGCGGCCCGTGCTTCATTCGCGTTTTCCCAAGACGATTTATAGTTTCGTTGATTTCTTTTATCTCATTGACAGAGATACTAATGGGCCGTACCTTGGTACGTATACTTTGCGTAACACGTGGATTAATATCTATTATCTGCATTTAGTATGATTTTTTACATAGAGTTTCATAATTTATGGAGATTATGGGGTTATTGTTCTTGGACTTTTCTTATCCAGATATTTGTTCTTTTTTCTTTGTTGTCTTTTATTCTTTTGATACCAAATGCAATTGGTCGCGTTGTTTCTGTTGATCGATCTTTGATGAGGGTTCATCCTGACGATGAAGGACCAGACATTATAATTTTATTACTAAAAGACTTTGAGTACGTTTTTATCTCTTTCTGTTTAAAAGTGTCATACTAACATACTTTTTTTCCAATAATCAATTGATAACAAAATAACTCTTATTCTTTTCAACATATTTTTTTTTTATTTTATCTCTGGGTTGTTGATTCTCTTATTTTATTCTATAACAGAGAGACGTTTACGCGATGTGTGTTGGTCGGTCCATTCTCTGATTATATCTTGAGTTATGTTGGCCATGAATTATTTGTTGCGAGTGGTAACCTTTGCGTCGTAGTTCAACTCGGTGCTGCTACAATGTTCAACGGTCCGTTTTTATATCCTGTCAATTTCTTTTTCTTTGAAACTCAATTTATATTTATCGAGATGTCTAATAATACTCATGTTTCAGATGAGATTGTTATTTATACGACCGAGTATGCTACTAAAGTCACTTTCTATACTGTTATTGATAAGTTCATTGACTACTTAAGAAGGTATTATGATCCTTTTGTGCATCTGTTTTATTATATATGTTGTATTGTTGTATCTTTAATTAAATTGATTTCAGATAAAATTATTAAATTTATATTTTACCATCAAATCAGTTTATTACAACCTCTACATTGCTACATTTTTGTAGGTTTCTTTGAATGGTTAAAAAGAGTTGGAATTGCGGCTAATGAAAAAGAATCAAATCCTACTATGTATAATATCAAATGTAAATGATAGATGTATTCCTGATCTCTTTTATAAAAGAGAATGAAATTTTTTGGAAATCATTCCATAATGTTCATTAATTTTTGTAAATTTAAGCCTTTTGTCCATGTATATTTTGAATGTTCAATGTCGTATTTATGATTTTTTTTCCATGTTTGTAAATGTATTTTTTAATTTACAAACACTAATATTAATATGATAATGTGTATTAATATCTTACTTTCAATTTTATTTTTAACTAAAATATTAATATATAATAATGTTTGAATCTATTACTTTTATTTTTAATGAAGGTTCAAAAATTTTGGAGTGTTCTAGATTTTAGTTTCAGAGTACGTATTTGTTTTGTACATTTGTTGCTATTCGCCACTTTAAGTTGGTCATTTTGTCGTACTACGCTGTTGATTTTTTCTCTCATGTTTCTTATCGGATAATATGCATGTGTGCTTCTTATGTTTGTATGTACTTAGTATGTTATTATATCTAAGGACTAATTATATACTCTTGATATGTTGCTTAAATAGTAAAATTATTGTGAATGTGATATGCCATCTCTTTAACAGCATGTTGCATAGTGAACAATCTCTATAACAAATTAAAATTGAATCCCCACATGTGCTAGGATTATAGTTCTATTCCTTTCTTTAAAAGCAAGTTGCATAGTGAACAATTTCTATAACAAAGTAAATTTTAATGTTTTGTGCTACAATTATAGTTCTATTCCTTGCACATAAACATAATCTAATACTCTTTCTTCAGCTAAATTTTACATGTTTTATAGATTTCGTAATTAAGCAAGAAACAATTATCTTATTGATGATGTATACTTCCATTATTTTTCCTTTTGTTATTGTTTTTTCATGTATATTAATAAATATCTGTATTATTTATACAATATTTATATAAGGCAAACCACGCTTTCTGTACTTCTTAAACACCGTATGCTGTCGTCTTCAACTCAATTCTAGGGTTATTACTCATCCTTTGATTTCGGCTTCCTGAAGAGAAGAAACATAACCCCTCTATTTGAATCCGGTATGAAATAATATTTATGCTAATCTATATGGTCGAGTTTGATTTTGTCTTAATCACCAAAGTGTACTTCTTAGAAACTGTAAAAGGATTGTTTGAACTCAATTCTAGGGTTACTCATCCTTTCGTCTTGGCTGTTTAACAGAATAAAAATAACCCCTTTACTTTAATCACCTGTGAAACAGCAGTTTATACTATGTACTACCGTGTAATATTGATTCTGTCTTACTGAGTATTATTCTCAACAATCGGGTTCGATTAAATTCCATCATCTTCTCCGTGTTTTAATGTCTCTATGATGATAAGCATATTTTTATATGTTTATCAGAGTGTTATTTCACAATACTGACAATTAATTTTCGGAAAATCCCAACCTTAGAATGGCAGGTAGCAGTTCAAATAATGGCCGCGGCGACAGCGATGCCGATCAAGATGACTGTTAGTGTTCTCTCATTTGTTATTTTTTATTTAAGGTCTTTCTGTTTATTGTATGTATTGTTTTTTAATCAAATGTTTGTTACTGTTAAACAAATTAATCGGATCCTAAGATTTGTACAAGAATATACAATTATTTATTAGTTATTTATTATTCGAGGTTTCCAATGATTACAGTGATAAATCGATTTTTCTTTTACTTTGTTGACATAATAATATGTTTTTTAACCTGTTTATTTTCATCTAACTTTGTCAACTAATAATTCTGTAGTAAGAAGAGGACCATCTTGCGCTCCCCGAGTTATTATAAGGGTCGGACCTTTTGATATCCATTGTATTGTAAGTATCAATTTTATACTGAAGCTTTTTACATAAATATTGTATTGACCAATTACGTATTTTTTAGCGTCTTCCTTCAGAATTGATAGAAAAGAGCACTTACCAGTTGCCATTGTCCACCAATCTTAATACTCCGGACGGTCTAATCCATCCTATTGTTTTAGATGAAGACGAGTGTCATTATGTTAGTATATATAACGGTTGGGTTCAATTCAAGGAAAAATATAATATTAAGTATGGGTATATGTTGTCATTTCAATTGGTCTGTCCATCGCACTTCAATATAAACATTTTTGACCGATCTCATGTTGAGATATCGTATAATGTTGAAAATATCCGACGTATGCCTGTCCGAGATATATTGTCTCTACGTCCCAGCTTTGCTCAAATAGTGGAAGAGCATCACCGTTATCGACTGGTAAGGTCTATTTCATAAATTTTTAAAATTGTTACTTGATGTTGCTTTATAATATAAATAAAGGCACCGTTGTTCATTTGTAGACGATACCTAAACCTTTTGCTGAGGACACATGCATTGATCGACTGTTAGAGTTGACACTTTCCAACACTAGAGGGAATCAGACTGTCGTGCCTTTGCAGAAACGAGCTGGGAGAAATAGCATTTATCTCGGACCGAAATGGAGATCGTTCTATGATCTGAATCATTTTCAAGAGGGCATGCGTTTGGAATTCTACTATGATAAAACTACTACTATATTGTACGTCGGAGATAAATTTTTATGATTTTGCTTATTATTAGTATTGAACAACCAATTTCTTTTAGTTATGTAATATTATTCCTTCGAGATTTTTAAAAGAATGCTACAATTTGAATCCTACTTTTGTATATTTATATTAATTTTCCTCTTTATATAGAGGTGATGTTTTTGTTATATTGAGGATGCTGATTAATTTTAATGTTGTATTTTTTATGATTAATTTAAAGATACAATGTAAATCTTACGATATCCTTATTTAGAAACAATCTATATACTGTATTTCCGTTAATAGTTACAAAATATAAATATATCATAATACTTTTAATATTTTTCCAATTTTACAAATTTTTAGAAATTTGTTTGAATTCTATAAATAATTTGAGGACTAGCTACTGTTATTAGATTAATGTTAAATCTTATACATTTATATAATTAATAAGTACATAACAGCAACAATTAATTTACTGTACGAGTACTAAATCTCTATCTCACCTGCTTTATTTTTAGAAAGTATTGTATTATTTAGTAAAAAACATAAATCTATCTAAATAATTTAGTTAATAAATAATTGTATTAAATAATTAGATTTTTCTTAATTTTTTTACTTCATAAACTCTGTATATCGGCGTTTTGAATTGAAATCTAGGGTTACGCTTTTTTTGGTATCTGCTTCTTGAGGAGAAGAAAACTTATCGTTCAGCATAAACCTGCAGGTATGAAACAATGTTTTTTGTTTTTTTACATTCTCAACATTGTCTATAGTTAGGGATCCTAATCTTCTAAAATATCATGTTCTGAATCTATTCAATAATGTTTGATGTTGTTTTTTTGTTTTTTTATGATTAATGTTTAATTAATTTCTCTATCGGTATTCTTACGCTTTGTTTATTGTATAGGATAACTTTGCTTTCAATGTATTCTGCAGTTAATTAATTTCGGGGGAAGATCTAGAACGTCTGATAACGGTAACAACAAAGGTGACGGAGAGAGTGTTCTTGATGTAGATAATTGTAAGTTTTTTTTGATTTTTTGTTTTTCAATTTTCAGTTTGTTTGTGATGTTGATTTTTAATTCTATGATATTGTATTAAATTTACTCAAAAGTAGTATTTGAATTAAGGAAACTATGTGTTTATTCAATTCAATACATGTGGTTTGTTGTTACTTTAGTATATTGAATTGTTTGTGATCTTTCTTTGTTATTTTTTGTATTTTCTTTTTTGTTTTGTCTATTTTTAATCTCATACTAAGCATAAATTATGTAGTCAGGATGGGACTCAACTACGCACCTATATTTTATGTGACTGTAGAAGATAGAAAGAACCCCTTGATTGTAAGTACACACAATAATCTTGGGCATCCTTTTTGTTTATGTAATTTATATTATCACATTTTTTTGGTTTACTTGTAACAACCGCAAAAATTATATTACATAAATTTTGGCCCAATTAATAATGAAATAATTATACTATGCATGAGTTATAATCATTTGTTATTCAAATTAATTTTCATGATAGGCTTATTATGCATTTTTCATGTTGAGTCATATCATGCATTTAGATTCACGATTTATTTTCATTCTTTATTATATTGACATTTCATTTAGAGATCCTCAAATTCCAATAATCTTATTAACACTATTTTATATTTAAATCATCAATCTTATTAAGAAAGTAAATTAAATATCCTAAAACTAAGTTATTATTATTATTATTGTTATTAATATTATTATTATTATTTAGTTGAACCTAGTCTTATACTACATTCAATTCTTCTTACCATAGTTAAACATTCAATTCTTCTTACCATAGTTAATACTTTCCTTAGCTTACTAGTATTCTATCATTCTATAATTAATAATTAAATAATTAATATTCTTGTAACATTATCATTCTATAATTAATAATTAAATAATTAATATTCTTGTAACATGACCCCTTTCTTTTCCTAATATATTAGAGAAACAATAAGAAACACAGCCGCACCAATATATTCTTTCTACAAAGGTCTTTTACCAAAGTTAAATTCTTATACCGTCTACTATAAAACTTACCCCTCACTAATATTCTGAAGACAACAATACTCGCCTCCTTCAACCTTTTATCCCATCTCAAACCTCCACCAAATTATATTCACAAGCCCTCAACCCAACAAACAGATTTACGTACAATACCCATCTTCAACTTCCTTGGATTCCTTCATGAACACCGACTTAGGTTCGTTGGATAGCCTTAAACCCGAGCGTACAAGCAGCCTTCCGTCAGCCTGCCCAAGCCCGAAACCCGACACCATGATTTCTCCAAAATTAACAGCACACACACCTTAGCCGTTTCCGCCCTCTAAACGAACCCTTCCCGGAGTCGTTGTTGCTGGAGTCACCGCCCCCTGTCGTCACTTCACCATCGTCGGACAATTAGAAGGATCGAGGCGCTGTTGCTCCTACGGCGTGGTGGCCGCTACAACGAACAGACTTGATGCCAAAATTCTTCGACCTGAATTGCAGTCGAGCTAAGTCATGATCTACCCTATCCCGAGTGTCGGCATTCTTGCTTCCTCTGAAGACCCGTCAATCGAAGCTGAAATATCCGCGCTGACCGCCACCTGGAGTCGATGTCAATCCCTCTTCCACTTGTTGGCTGCTGCCATGAGGCACCAGGACCGTCCCACTCCATGACCTCCGCCATGAATCGAAGCGAGATGAGCTGAGTCACACACTACTTCGTTGGAGAAGGAGAAGAACACCGCCGAGTTGATCCCTCCCAATATCTCTGTCGGTCGTAACATTGGGAATGGATTTGTTAGGTCTTCAATTTCCCCAATTGCAGAAGAAAGACGTACGAGGTTTGTGTACTGACCAATAACTCTCATCACAATTATTCGACCCACCAATTTATTCCTAGCCCATTTTATTCAATCAGCCCAACTAATTATTCCAAGCTTACGACCCACTACATTCAGTCCAATATCTTTATTTAAGTATTAATAAAATATTCCAAGTATAATTGTGTATATATATACAATAGTATTAATATTACTTTATTAAATGAAGGATTTAAGGATAATGAGGATTAGGACTGCACGAGCATCTATTCACGCATCTTTTTCGTCAAGTCAAGTTCTGCATTTTCAAGGTAGGGGTATTTCCAAAACCTTTTCAAATACAGTTCATATCAGTGTATGGTACGCAGGTAATTGTTCGATATCGAGGACTTTATATTCTATTCATGTTATGTGCACATATTAGTCGCGCGACGAAACTCATGGCCGTGTTCACGTAGACGTGTGACGTGTTCACGGTAATAAATCAAGCAAGCAAGTGATAGGAACGTTTAATCGTTCGGAAATTCATGTCCTTGGGTATATCCCACTATCTAACAAGTTCAAGTTAGTTTATAAAGTTGAGCGTCATTCCGGTTATTTTCGTATCGTGCAATGTGTGAACTGGTATCCCTACTGAGTTGTTGATAACTCACCCCTTTAAAACCCCGTCTTTTCAGGTCAAGCGAATTCGGAGCGATGCGGAGGATGGTGTTGATGATAGTAGTACAAATGTCTATTTTATAGACTTTATTTTATTACGTTTTCCGCTTTTGAAAATATTATATAAAAGTATTTTATAATTTTTACTAATGAGGATGATTTTATGTTTATGGAAAAGGTATTTGACTTTTGTTTATTTAAAGTGTTTTCAAATTTATATTTAAAATTATAAAAAATCCTCTTTAGTTTATTTTATGAAAAATGGGATGTTACAACTTGGTATCAGAGCATTACGGTTCTCTTTACGGACCTAAAATGGTTTTAAAAATTAGCTACTATCGTCTACCTCTGCCCGCTCACGCCGACTTCGTAAGTAAGTGCATTCTACATTCATGATGTTTCATTTAAGTTGCATGTCTAGTTTCATGATGTTGAAGTCGCATGCATATTACATTCATGATTTTCAAGTACAATGCATATCAAGTTCATGTTTTTCAATTAGGATGCATGTCTAGTCTCATTATTTTCCAAGTAAATTGCATGTCATGGGTTCATGATTTTCAAGTAAGATGCATACTCAAGTTCATAGTTTTCAAATTCATGATTTTCCAAGTGCATTGCATGTTCAAGTTTTCAAGTTGAAATTTTAAGTTGCTTAAATTGTGCACTTTATATTTAAGTTCAAGTTCAAGTTTCATGTTAAAATTCAAGTTCATGATTATTATGTCAAGATGTGCGCAATTTATTGCAAAAATGTGATGCATATGTTTAAAAAAAAAAAAAAAAATTTATTTGCATGATGCATGATTTACATAAATTATATAATTATATATAAGATAATATTAAGTTAATAGTGGCCTTAAGAACTTAAAATGGTTAAGAATAAAGATATATATCTTGTGGTTAACCTACGGTGATGTTGAAGACTTGATATAGAACTAAGTTGCTGAACTTATGATGTTGCGTTGGACTTTGGATTTCATATCTACTAAGTATATTGCTCAAGTAAAATATGCACCTGTGACGTTGTAAGTTATCTCTTTGGAGGTTAGTAAAGCCCCAAGTAAAATGAATTAAAATGAATGAGGCCAATCGCCTATGTAAGAATGGAGTAGCGAACTATGGCACAAAAGGCCGTAGGAGTTCGTCTTTAGGTATTAGAACGAAGTACTTCAATGTCATAATAGAATTTGACTGTTCATTGGATGATCGTAATAGTATCTTACCAAGAGATAATGGTAATGATATTGAAGGAGGTGCACCGATTACAGAGAGTTGAATCAGCGCACAATTAAGAACAAGTATACACTACCTCAAAATTGACAATGTTTCAATCAATTAAAAGGGGCAAGTGTGTTCTCGATGATTGACTTAAGGTCGGGATATTACAAGAGTGAGCTTGATATCTCAAAGTCAACTTTCTGAACTCGATTAGTTATGATCATGTTCATCGACGAAATATTGACCTACTCGAAAGACAAGACTTAACTCAAGGAACATTTGAGATTTTCCTTGGAGGCATTGAGCATAGAGGAGTCTGCAAAATTCTCGAGATGTGAGTTTTAGCTAAATCATGAGTTATTTGTAGAGCGAGTTGTCATGTCTCCTATAATTAAAGTTGACTCTCTAAGATTGAAGAGGTCAATCAATTGATCACTCAAGAATGTGAAAGAGATACGTGACTTCTTGATTTTGTTGATTGATATCAAAGATCACTGAAGGTGTTTCAAATATAGCACAACCGATGACATAGTTGAAGAGGAAAGTTTTTCAGCAACTCGAGAGGAAGTTGACCACAAATCCACTTCTGACCATTTCAAACTGTACAGAAGGTTTCATGTTCTATAGTGATGCCCTATCCAAAGATTTGGTTGTTTGTGGATGCAGCATGAGAAAGTGATAAAATATGCTTCCCGACAACTGAAAACACACGAAGTTAATTACCTTACACACTAGAGGCAACTGATGTAATCCATGCATTGAAGATTTTGAGACATTGTTGGTATCATAAGAGATGAAGTATATTTTCGCGCAGAAGGAGTTGAACATGCGCCAGAGAAGATAACCAGAGATTTTTAAAGATTGCGACTTCTCAATTCATTATCACCCTAGAAAGGCTAATGTCGTGGCAGATGCTTGAACCGAAAAGCCACAATAGCAAGTTTGCTGGCAACTTAAGATCAACTTAAGGAAAAGTTTGAGAATTGGGGAATCAAAGCGATTTATCACACGAAGAGTACAAGAGCGACATTTTGTACTTTGACGATTCGTCATACTTTGTTGGAAAGCAGTAAAGAAGCTAAAGGGAATGATGGTTCCCTGTTAAAGATAAGGATTCATGTTCATGAAGAAAACGTCGAGGGTCTTTCTAAAAAAAAAAATGGAGTTTTAGTTTTAAGGTTGTGTGTATCAAAAAGAGTTTGAGAACATGAGAATCGAAGTTATTTCTCAACCTTGCAGTACAAAAGCAATGTCATTAGCATTGACGATTAATCATACTCTAGTGGAAAAAAAAATCCTAGAAGGAGCAAATTGTACGCCTTACACTTCCCACTCATGAGGTACAAAGATGTATCACGACTTGTGATAGTCATTATGGTGGAGAAGTATGAAAAGAGACTTCGAGTTATTTATATAGAAATGTTTGGTGTGTTGGCAAGTTAAGGCTTAACACCAGCGACCTTCGAGTTTAATTCAACCATTGAAATTACCCGAGTGGAAATTGAGCACGTGGCCATTAACTTTGTGGTATGTTTACTGCAATCATCAAGAGAAAATAATGCAATTTGGATAATGGTTGATCGATTAACAAAATTTGCACATTTTCTACCGGTGAAGATGACTTTAAGTATGGACCAGCTCGCATAGTGATACATTCGCTAGAGAATGAAGTCTCATGGTACTCTAATATGATATAGAGATCCTAAATTCTTTTCAAGACCTGGGAGAAGTTTGTACGATACGATGAGAACGAAGCTGAAGTTTAGCACCACGTGTTATCTTTGGATAGAAGGCCAATCTGAAAGAACAAGACGAACGAGGAGAAATATTAGAACATGTGAACTAGACCATGAAGAGTTACGAATGCATACAGATTCATATTTTTATGAGATGTGTGAAATGATTTTGGATCATGTTCAAGAAAAACGACACATGCTTAAATATGTTAAGTAGTTACGCTATCGAGGGGAAACTGCACTTGAGGTCACGAGCAAGAAATGAAGTCACTTAAATGGAATCCTTTACAAGAGGTAAATAACGAATTTCGAGGACGAAATTTTTATAAGGAGGGTAGGTTGTAACAACCGCAAAAATTATATTACATAAATTTTGGCCCAATTAATAATGAAATAATTATACTATGCATGAGTTATAATCATTTGTTATTCAAATTAATTTTCATGATAGGCTTATTATGCATTTTTCATGTTGAGTCATATCATGCATTTAGATTCACGATTTATTTTCATTCTTTATTATATTGACATTTCATTTAGAGATCCTCAAATTCCAATAATCTTATTAACACTATTTTATATTTAAATCATCAATCTTATTAAGAAAGTAAATTAAATATCCTAAAACTAAGTTATTATTATTATTATTGTTATTAATATTATTATTATTATTTAGTTGAACCTAGTCTTATACTACATTCAATTCTTCTTACCATAGTTAAACATTCAATTCTTCTTACCATAGTTAATACTTTCCTTAGCTTACTAGTATTCTATCATTCTATAATTAATAATTAAATAATTAATATTCTTGTAACATTATCATTCTATAATTAATAATTAAATAATTAATATTCTTGTAACATGACCCCTTTCTTTTCCTAATATATTAGAGAAACAATAAGAAACACAGCCGCACCAATATATTCTTTCTACAAAGGTCTTTTACCAAAGTTAAATTCTTATACCGTCTACTATAAAACTTACCCCTCACTAATATTCTGAAGACAACAATACTCGCCTCCTTCAACCTTTTATCCCATCTCAAACCTCCACCAAATTATATTCACAAGCCCTCAACCCAACAAACAGATTTACGTACAATACCCATCTTCAACTTCCTTGGATTCCTTCATGAACACCGACTTAGGTTCGTTGGATAGCCTTAAACCCGAGCGTACAAGCAGCCTTCCGTCAGCCTGCCCAAGCCCGAAACCCGACACCATGATTTCTCCAAAATTAACAGCACACACACCTTAGCCGTTTCCGCCCTCTAAACGAACCCTTCCCGGAGTCGTTGTTGCTGGAGTCACCGCCCCCTGTCGTCACTTCACCATCGTCGGACAATTAGAAGGATCGAGGCGCTGTTGCTCCTACGGCGTGGTGGCCGCTACAACGAACAGACTTGATGCCAAAATTCTTCGACCTGAATTGCAGTCGAGCTAAGTCATGATCTACCCTATCCCGAGTGTCGGCATTCTTGCTTCCTCTGAAGACCCGTCAATCGAAGCTGAAATATCCGCGCTGACCGCCACCTGGAGTCGATGTCAATCCCTCTTCCACTTGTTGGCTGCTGCCATGAGGCACCAGGACCGTCCCACTCCATGACCTCCGCCATGAATCGAAGCGAGATGAGCTGAGTCACACACTACTTCGTTGGAGAAGGAGAAGAACACCGCCGAGTTGATCCCTCCCAATATCTCTGTCGGTCGTAACATTGGGAATGGATTTGTTAGGTCTTCAATTTCCCCAATTGCAGAAGAAAGACGTACGAGGTTTGTGTACTGACCAATAACTCTCATCACAATTATTCGACCCACCAATTTATTCCTAGCCCATTTTATTCAATCAGCCCAACTAATTATTCCAAGCTTACGACCCACTACATTCAGTCCAATATCTTTATTTAAGTATTAATAAAATATTCCAAGTATAATTGTGTATATATATACAATAGTATTAATATTACTTTATTAAATGAAGGATTTAAGGATAATGAGGATTAGGACTGCACGAGCATCTATTCACGCATCTTTTTCGTCAAGTCAAGTTCTGCATTTTCAAGGTAGGGGTATTTCCAAAACCTTTTCAAATACAGTTCATATCAGTGTATGGTACGCAGGTAATTGTTCGATATCGAGGACTTTATATTCTATTCATGTTATGTGCACATATTAGTCGCGCGACGAAACTCATGGCCGTGTTCACGTAGACGTGTGACGTGTTCACGGTAATAAATCAAGCAAGCAAGTGATAGGAACGTTTAATCGTTCGGAAATTCATGTCCTTGGGTATATCCCACTATCTAACAAGTTCAAGTTAGTTTATAAAGTTGAGCGTCATTCCGGTTATTTTCGTATCGTGCAATGTGTGAACTGGTATCCCTACTGAGTTGTTGATAACTCACCCCTTTAAAACCCCATCTTTTCAGGTCAAGCGAATTCGGAGCGATGCGGAGGATGGTGTTGATGATAGTAGTACAAATGTCTATTTTATAGACTTTATTTTATTACGTTTTCCGCTTTTGAAAATATTATATAAAAGTATTTTATAATTTTTACTAATGAGGATGATTTTATGTTTATGGAAAAGGTATTTGACTTTTGTTTATTTAAAGTGTTTTCAAATTTATATTTAAAATTATAAAAAATCCTCTTTAGTTTATTTTATGAAAAATGGGATGTTACATTACTGCTTAATGAATATTGTTGACAGGTTTTTCCCTTAGAATTCCGAGAGAGATGCATGTGTGAAATCCCACTGATCACATATTTCAAAACACCTAATGGTCCAATGATGCCTGTTAATTTAGATGTAGATTCCAGGCAACGGTTTTATGTGCGTAGGGGGTGGCCTGAATTCAAAGCAAGATATCAGATTGAGGAGTTTGATTTGTTGACATTCCAATGGATTCATCCATCACACTTCAATGTACACATTTATGATGCGGGTATTGTTGAAATAGATTATGCTCCTGATTTACTGCCAAGTAGGTCTGAGTTAAGTGTCTCTGATCTCTCTTCCAGTTTTGCTGTAACCATAAAGAAATATTGTTGGAATTCGATATCCCGGGCTATTAAAATTTGCGGAAAATAATAACCCGATCAAAAACCTCGATTGCCGGAGAAATCACGAGTCCACGCGAGCCGGGACCCGACCAAACGCACGACGCGCGCGAGGCGCGTGCGCGCCCAGCCGAGTCCCCACGAGGGACTCGCGATCGCTCCCAGCGATCGCATGGGCTGCCTCGTAGCAGCCCGCAGCGAGTCAGCGGACTCGCTGCTCGTGGAGGTGCGGCTCGTCCCACGAGCCGCTGCGGGACGATGCGGGAACCCCCGCATCCCGCTGCTGGGCGCTGCGAGAAGCCTCGCAGCCCAGCCGCGATCGAGCTCCAAGCTCGATCGCCTCCTCGCACCCGACCCTCGTGGTCGAGCCGTCGATCCGCCGGCGGTCCGGTGGTTCGACCACCACCGCCCGGTTCGACCTCTTCCACGGGTCTCGATCCTCGGATCTTCGTTCTACGGTATTCTCGATAAAACCAAAAACGAACAATTATCAAGGGCGTTTAGATATTGTACCTTTCGATTCGTTGTTCGGAAAAACGAATTCAAGACGACCTTTTGAATCTTCCCACGTATTCCTTGCACTAGCTTGAACGTCGGGTGGGCGACGATCCTCCAAGCTCTATGGATCTACTTCTCTCTCTACTTTCTCTCTCTAGAAGAATTATGATCTTCAACTTATATGAGAATAGAGAAGACCATGTAGTGCTTTTATAGGCTACGTAGGGGATCTAAAGGAGGTGGAATATTGGGCTTCCAATATTAATGATTAAATTGAGCTCAAGCCCAAATCTATTAATCTCCCATTAATATTAATTAATTTATTTTCCACTATATAAATTAATTGCACTCCCAATATTAAACCATATTATATCCAAATAATATTTCTCCGGTAGTATTTATTTATTCCGTGTATTTAAGATATAAATATCCATGAATAAAATTTATTTATTGCTTAATAAATTTATTCATCTCTTTTATCCGAGACTAGTACCACTCAACCTTATTTATTATGCGGAATTAAATCCACTCGCGAGGTTTACATAATAAATCCTTATGAGCTCATCTCGGGGATATTATCAAACCTTCCGGGATACACTGTCCGGTCAATCATTCACGGCATGCCATATATAAAATATAGTGACCCAACTTAATCGGTAATTAACCCAATAATTAAATCGGTTAATTCCTTTGGTAAATCAAAGTCACTTATATTGAATATACACACCCGCAACAATATCGGGGATTAAGAATAAAATACACTGAGTCTCAAATCAATTATCGCCGAGCAATCCTAATTGATGAGTCTCAATCGATCCGCTCAATACACCAAGTGTACAAGTGTGATAAAATAATTAAGACAAATTATTTTCTCTCTCACACAACGACTATACCGATGGATTGGTCCGTGTCCATCTAGGTCGTGAGCATCTGTTCGATTAAATACGAGTAACCGATAGTATGATCTTCTGTGTGACGTCGCACACCATACTAACTACAACGTATAGAATCCAGGACTATATTTTGCATATATTTAATTAACAATAATTAAAAGCAAATGAATGTTCGTATTTAATAGGTAAATGAAAGTGTACAAGGAGTTCAGAATACTCAAATCTAGACATTAAGTATACTACTCCAACAATCTCCCACTTATACTAAGGTCTAGTCTTATCCTCCAAACTTCTGACTCCCAAACCCTCCAAGTGCTTGAAATAAACTTCCTTAGGAAGTATCTTGGTGAAAGGGTCCGCTAGGTTGTCCTCCGAAGCTATCTTGGTGACTATCGCATCGCCCCTCTTGACGATGTCTCGAATCAGGTGGTACTTGCGCTCTATGTGTTTCATAGCACTATGGGACCGTGGTTCCTTACTGTTTGCCACTGCACCGCTATTATCACAATAAATTGTCATAGCCTTGGGCAAACTCGGAATCACATCTAAGTCCTGGAGGAAATTAAGGAACCAAACTGACTCTTTCGCTGCCTCTGAGGCTGCAACATATTCAGCTTCCATGGTAGAGTCTGAAATGCACTTTTGCTTAACACTCCTCCATGATACGGCTCCACCTCCCATAGTGTACACATAGCCTGATGTCGACTTTCGCCGGTCCTTATCAGCTTGGAAATCCGAATCCGTATAACCCAAAGGAATCAGATTGTCTGCCCCGTAACTTAGAACATAATCCTTAGTATTTCGCAAATACTTGAAAATGCTCTTTACGGCAGTCCAATGAGCCTTTCCAGGGTTACTCTGATATCTCGCTACTACGGCAACTGCATAGCAGATATCAGGCCTCGTGCATAACATTGCATACATCAAGCTTCCCACAGCCGAAGCGTAGGGAACTGCTTTCATTTCATCTTTCTCCTTTTGTGTCCGAGGACACATTTTCTTAGAAAGATAAGTTCCTTTACTGAAGGGCAGCTCACCCTTCTTGGAATCTTGCATGTTAAAACGAGCCAGAATCGTGTCTATGTAAGATTGCTGGGATAGGTACAATGTTCTATTCCGGCGATCCCTTATAACCTTGATCCCTAGAACATGCCCGACTTCTCCCAAATCTTTCATATCGAATTGTCTAGACAACCATCCCTTTATGTCTGATAACATTTTCACACTGTTGCCAATGAGAAGAATGTCGTCTACATAAAGCACGAGAAACACCACCTTCTTCCCATCACGTTTCCAATACACACACGATTCGTCCATGCTTTGACTAAATCCAAAAGATTGGACTACTTCGTCAAACCGCAGGTTCCACGATCTCGAGGCTTGTTTCAATCCATAAATGGATCGATTAAGCTTGCACACTAGATGATCTCGCCCCTTAGCAATGAATCCTTCTGGTTGTTTCATATAAATCGTCTCGTCAAGACTTCCATTTAGGAAAGCTGTCTTGACATCCATTTGCCACACCTCATAATCCATATGAGCTGCTATGGATAAGAGAATCCGGATCGACTTTATCTTGGCTACTGGCGAGAAGGTCTCCTCATAATCGATTCCCTCTTTCTGAGTATATCCTTTCGCAACAAGCCGAGCTTTAAAGGTTTCAACCTTTCCGTCAGATCCTCTCTTTCTCTTGTAGACCCATTTACACCCAATTGGCTTTACGCCGCTTGGTGGTTCTACAAGATCCCAGACTTTATTAGAATCCATAGATTCTATTTCGGATTTCATCGCTTTCTTCCAAGAAGGCGCATCTATATCTTGTACCGCCTCATCATAGGTCCAGGGATCGATTTCATGAACTCCAGGTCCAGAGTCCGAAGACTCACCCAGTCCAATCCATCGGTCTGGTTGCTTAACAACCCTCCCACTACGACGGCGTTCCGGTGTATTAACAGTGATAGTGTCAGGTGCAGATTCTAGTGGTGTATCTATACTCGGTTCGGCTGTGTCTAGGTCTTCAGTGTTACCTCTCAATTCATCAAGCATTATGTCACTCTTGGGCTTGTGGTCCATGACATAGTCTTCCTCCAAGAACCGAGCGTTAGTACTTATAACGATCTTCTGGTCCTTAGGACTATAGAACATGCCACCTTTAGTTCCTCTAGGATATCCTATAAACAACCGTACTTCAGTACGAGGTTCTAATTTATCGGCACCTACCTTCAGCACATGTGCAGGGCACCCCCAGATCCGAACGTGTCTCAAGCTAGGCTTGCGCCCGCTCCATCGTTCCATGGGTGTTGAAGGAACCGTTTTAGATGGAACCAAGTTCAGAATGTGCGCCGCTGTTTCTAAGGCATATCCCCAGAACATGATAGGTAAGTCCGAGTAACTCATCATTGATCGCACCATTTCCATAAGAGTCCTATTCCTTCTTTCTGACACACCATTTTGCTGGGGAGTATATGGTGATGTCATTTGGGAATCAATCCCATTCTCTGCCAAGTATGCCTTGAATTCTCCAGACAGGTACTCGCCTCCGCGATCAGATCGCAGGCATTTAATGGATTTACCTTGAAGGTTCTCCACAAGAGCCTTGAACTCCTTGAACTTGTCAAAGGATTCGCTCTTGCGGCGCATCAGGTATACAAATCCATACCTTGAGTAATCATCAGTGAAAGTGATGAAATACTCGTACCCTCCCTTTGCCTGAGTAGACATAGGTCCGCATACATCAGAGTGAATCAAATCCAATACTTGTTCAGCCCTACGTCCTTTACCAGAAAAAGAACGCTTGGTCATTTTTCCCTCTAAACAGGATTCGCAGGTTGGAAGGTCCTCTCCTTCAACACCACTGATGAGACCATCAGCTTTCAACCTTTGAATTCTATTTGAGTTAATATGACCTAGCCTTAAGTGCCACAAGTATAATTGATTCATCCTAGAAGGTTCCTTTCTCTTATTGGTGTTCGTAGATGTGTTATTACTCTCGGTTAGTTGCATCGTGTTAGACTCAGGATTTAGCACATACAAATCGTCCACCAATGTACCAGAACAGATAATCTCACTGTTTCTTCTTATGATCACCGAGTGGTCAAAAGAGACAGAATATCCACTCATAATAAGTTTAGAAACCGAAATTAAATTCTTTCTAAAGTTGGGTACATAAAGACAATTTTGTAAAACTAAAACCCTATCACTACTAAAGCGTAAGTGAACGTCTCCCACTGCAACAGCCGCCACCTTTGCAGCATTGCCCATGTAGACCACGATCTCTCCCTCTCTAAGTCTCCGGGTTTCCTGGAACCCCTGCAAAGAATTGCAGACATGATCAGTGGCCCCCGTATCTACACACCAGGTGCTGGTAGATAACACCACTGACAATGTTTCGGTGACTAAGGAAAATTTCGTACCTTTGATGAGAGGACAATCAGACCTCCAGTGCCCAGACTGCTTGCATCGAAAGCACTTGCCTCGCGGCTTGCTCTTCCCAATCCGTGGTTCAAAACCACTGGGCTTCTTTGCTTGCACTTCCATCTTGGCCACTAGAGCTTGTGATTCTCTGATCATACTTATCAGTTCAGTTCTTTTGAAATCGTTTTTAAGCGATTCCTCAAGAGGACTGAACTTGATGAGTATGTCAATCACCTCTAGTCCGGCTTCCTTACTATGTCCTAACATCTCTTTGAGGTCATTTTCAATGTCCTCATCAGTTGGGATAATAGTGGATTCGGAAGGCTTAACAGTCTGGACATTGTCCAGATTTCTTTTCCAATCAGTACTATATGGAACCAGTGAGTTTTCATCTTAAAGTATATCACAAAGTGGGGTCACAGTCATTCCTAACCTATAAGCACATAAAACAAACAAACAATTTAATATCCGATATTATCTCCCTTAAATAATATCATTAAATCACTAATCACATCTAAAATCCCATCAGGTAAGGCAAGCCACGATAGTGTGGACGTTTACCCACCCAAATGATTTAGCAATTAGATTTCCTTCGGTCGTACATCATCAATAGCGTTACCTCGATGGGAGGAATACTATGAAGCGTACCTAAGTGTTAACCATTACTCAGTACTAAGAAGTTTGTTTGAGACTCGCATATCACCGCAAGCCACGATAGTGTGGACGTTTACGTTGACACACGGATCCTTCACTCCCTTCTATAACTGTCTACATCAATCGATCTAAAGTCCCATTCGATATAGCAAGCCACGATAGTGTGGACGTTTACCATACCAAAAGACTTATACAATTGAAATCCAATTACTTGACCCATTTGATCTTGTAAATCAAGACGCGGAGAATCATAAGTGAAACTCGAAGTTTCTAACCAGTGATTCACCATGCGAACAACCCTATCTCTCATAAATGAGGGAGCCGAGCAGACAATCGATCCATCTATCAAAGAATGGTACGACTGCCTCTAATTTGTGTCCTCGACATGACCAAGTGGCTTTGGCTCCATTCCACTCCCCGGGGTGAGAATGAGTCGACTTGAAATCAGCTTTGGAAAGACAAATTAGGCATTGTTTGATAGACTTAATCAATGTTTCTCGTAAGAGGAATTACAAGAACTCTCCTCCAATAACTTATCTATATAAACTTCAAAAGTTTATAAAAGTCACCAAGAGAGCAGCAATGGAGACCATGGGTATGTTTCCATACCCTCTCCCACTTAGCTTTTTACAATAAAGGGATACGCTATCTAGTGCATAAAAGTAAACACATATAGCATGCATACATGTAATAAAGCACATAATATTATCACATAGTCAAAATAATTACTAGAATATTATTTTCCGACTATTATGGCTTTACTCCATCTCCGTACGCATCTTCTAGTCTTTAGTCTTCGTTCTTGAATGCTCCATGTGACGAGAATATTAATTTCCAATATTTAAATCTATTTATTTTTAATAAATCCAAAAGATACTTAATTAAAAAATTAAGTCAATCAAATAAATCAAAAATAAAATTAAATATTATTAATATTTTTATTTATTTTATTTTCCCTTTCTATTTCATTAAATCTCTAGAATAATCTATCCAAGACCCACTTGGAATATTCTAGATGATTTCCATAATGAAATAAGGAAATAAAATAACTTAGGACTCTTCTACTTTCCAAGATTAATTAATTTCCATTTCTATGAAAATTCCCATAAAATAGGAATAATCAATTAGGAAATAAATCAATCCTAAATTAACTTTTATTCCTTTCCAATTCTATTAAATCTCTAGGATCCTATTCCAAGTAGAACTCGGAATACTCTAGAAGACTTCCATAATAGAATAAGGAAATAAAATTAATTCCAATTAATTCTTTTCCTAATCCATGAGAATTCCCAAAAAAAATAGGAATACTCAAATAGGAAAAACCCGAATCAATTAGGAAAGTGAATTTACCGGGAGAGCACGAAGATCACGAGGACCCCCGCGCCCCCACCGGACCGCCATCACCGGCCAAGGACCGCCGCCGCCGCCACCTAGCCAGCGCACCACCACCGCCGGTGGTTTCGCCGCCGGGAGGCGCGAATTCGTCGCCTCTCCTTCGATGGTTCGATCCTTCATGGATCGACCATGGTGGTCGATCCGAGCCCTAGCCCTCACGTCGTCTCCTTCGTCACGCGTCTTCTCCGGCGGTCGTTTCGGCATCGATCCAACGCAAAATAAATTACAAAATAAATTTTACACTATCCGGTATCGATTCTATACATGAAATCGACCCTATACATTTTCCGGAAAAATAGAACGTAATAATAAATCCTAAATTCGGTCAACCCCCGAATTTTTACTATTACAAGCATTCACCACCAAAAACGAATCTCGACATGTCCGAGAGTTTAATCAATCCAACATACATGACAAAATAAATTAAAAGAATAATAAATTAAGCCATAATAGTCGGAACCCTGCAAGGTAGAACAATTTTATCGAAAATACCGCGAACGTAAACCACGCTCTGATACCAATTGTTGGAATTCGATATCCCGGGATATTAAAATTTGCGGAAAATAATAACCCGATCAAAAACCTCGATTGCCGGAGAAATCACGAGTACACGCGAGCTGGGACCCGACCAAACGCACGACGCGCGCGAGGCGCGTGCGCGCCCAGCCGAGTCCCCACGAGGGACTCGCGATCGCTCCCAGCGATCGCATGGGCTGCCTCGTAGCAGCCCGCAGCGAGTCAGCGGACTCGCTGCCCGTGGAGGTGCGGCTCGTCCCACGAGCCGCTGCGGGACGATGCGGGAACCCCCGCATCCCGCTGCTGGGCGCTGCGAGAAGCCTCGCAGCCCAGCCGCGATCGAGCTCCAAGCTCGATCGCCTCCTCGCACCCGGCCCTCGTTGTCGAGCCGTCGATCCGCCGGCGGTCCGTTGGTTCGACCACCACCGCCCGGTTCGACCTCTTCCACGGGTCTCGATCCTCGGATCTTCGTTCTACGGTATTCTCGATAAAACCAAAAACGAACAATTATCAAGGGCGTTTAGATATTGTACCTTTCGATTCGTTGTTCGGAGAAACGAATTCAAGACGACCTTTTGAATCTTCCCACGTATTCCTTGCACTAGCTTGAACGTCGGGTGGGCGACGATCCTCCAAGCTCTATGGATCTACTTCTCTCTCTACTTTCTCTCTCTAGAAGAATTATGATCTTCAACTTATATGAGAATAGAGAAGACCATGTAGTGCTTTTATAGGCTACGTAGGGGATCTAAAGGAGGTGGAATATTGGGCTTCCAATATTAATGATTAAATTGAGCCCAAGCCCAAATCTATTAATCTCCCATTAATATTAATTAATTTATTTTCCACTATATAAATTAATTGCACTCCCAATATTAAACCATATTATATCCAAATAATATTTCTCCGGTAGTATTTATTTATTCCGTGTATTTAAGATATAAATATCCATGAATAAAATTTATTTATTGCTTAATAAATTTATTCATCTCTTTTATCCGAGACTAGTACCACTCAACCTTATTTATTATGCGGAATTAAATCCACTCGCGAGGTTTACATAATAAATCCTTATGAGCTCATCTCGGGGATATTATCAACCCTTCCGGGATACACTGTCCGGTCAATCATTCACGGCATGCCATATATAAAATATAGTGACCCAACTTAACCGGTAATTAACCCAATAATTAAATCGGTTAATTCCTTTGGTAAATCAAAGTCACTTATATTGAATATACACACCCGCAACAATATCGGGGATTAAGAATAAAATACACTGAGTCTCAAATCAATTATCGCCGAGCAATCCTAATTGATGAGTCTCAATCGATCCGCTCAATACACCAAGTGTACAAGTGTGATAAAATAATTAAGACAAATTATTTTCTCTCTCACACAACGACTATACCGATGGATTGGTCCGTGTCCATCTAGGTCGTGAGCATCTGTTCGATTAAATACGAGTAACCGATAGTATGATCTTCTGTGTGACGTCGCACACCATACTAACTACAACGTATAGAATCCAGGACTATATTTTGCATATATTTAATTAACAATAATTAAAAGCAAATGAATGTTCGTATTTAATAGGTAAATGAAAGTGTACAAGGAGTTCAGAATACTCAAATCTAGACATTAAGTATACTACTCCAACAAATATCACCACCTTCGCCTGGTAAGTTCTATTTAAAATTATATAATCTGCCTGTGTGCATTGCTTAATTTTACATTAACCACCGTGTTTGAACTTCTTATTCAGACCATCCCAAGGCAGTTCGCAAAGGATACTGGGATTGAGAGTGATTCAAAATTGGTTCTCTCCTACGGTAGAAGTGTAAAAATTCCAGCCCTTGTGCGGAGCGGAAAAGGAACCGATCGCAACCGAATTTTTCTCGATTATGAGTGGAGATCGTTCTACGATACGATTAAATTTAAGTTAGGCATGAAGTTGGTGTTCACGTACAATCGTTCTTCTACGAGATTGATTGTGAAAATATTAACTGATGAAAATGTTTCTTCAGAGTTCTAACATACAGGCGTGGGATTATTCTGTGTTTTCTTTTTCGGATATTGAAATGATTTTTATTATCGGATAATATGCATGTGCGCTTCTTATGTTTTTATTTTGAAATAGTTATTATATGAAACTTTATCCATTTCTGTACTATTCAACTTAACAGTTATCGGTTTTGATTATTTGAATTTTGTTATGTCTGTGATAAGTATCGTGTTTAATAACACTTGAGTAATATGATGTATGTTTCAATTTAATATTTTTGTTAATATGAAGAACTTTCAACAATATGAAGTATGTTTAATTAACATATGCAATATAAATAGACATATGCAAGTTTCTTAATAGGTTTAGGGTTGTTTGTTTTTTTAATGGGTTTTTTTATGATGCAATTTTTCAATGTACTGTACTTTGATTTGTTATTTATTTAATAATAAAGATTATAATATTTTTTATTTAATTCATATTGTTCTATTTATTGTTATAAAGATCACATGTATTTTTTTTTTAATTCTACACAGTCAGTTGTTAATTTTTAATTAAAAAAACAAGTTAGTTATTATTATGTTTATTTTTTATATTTTTAATTACGTAAATAAATTAAAGTTTAATATATTCAATTTATTTATTTAAAATCTCTTCAGATAACTTTGTATTTTATTTCGTTTTTTTTATTTTTAATATATAGTAACAATAATTATTTTGATTTAATTAATTAACCGTGTTTTAATTATAGCAATATATTTACTGATAATGAAAGTAATTGATTACAAAAACCAATTCCTTAATCAATTACTTAACTATTTAAGTAACTAAATAAATAAACTTTATATTATCTAATTATTTCTGATTTTGAATTATAATTTATAATTAATGATGTTATCTTTAATACAAAAAATACTACTAAATACACTTTAAATTAGGAATATGAAGAGTTTTTTATTTTTCCGCTGGCTCTTTACTTAACTCTAACTTAATTTTCAAATTTCAAAACAAATCTGGTGTTAGTAATAAATCTGCAAAATCTTAAACTCGATTCATTGATTTTGTACTCCTCTCGCGAATCAGGTTTGAATCAATGACCCTAAATATATGTATACTTTCAAATATTCAGTGACATGTTTTTTTTATTTGTTCCTACTTATATTTTACTTAGATTGATTGATTACAAAATTTTATTTGTATTACAGGTATGAATTGCATGATGGACACCCCTTGGTCTTCGAAAGAAGGTCTTCGCAAGAGAAATGTTGTTGTATATAATTGTGAGTCTTTTATCCTGTTAATACTTTGATAAATTTTTAGGGTTAGGTCTTCTAATAGCTTGAGAGATTAATTTTTTTTATCTGTTTATGCAATTAGTGTTACGGTTTCTAACGTCTTGGTCGATTATTGGATTACCAAACTGTTTATTAATAAGTTAGGGTTCGGGTTCTAAGCTGCTTGGTAGATTTATTTGTTTGTATCCATTAGCTATGTCTTTTTTTTTCTATTATTACATAACTTAACTGAATTTTGTCCAAAATTGTTTTTGATTTTGTTATAACACTATTCTGATCATATTTGTTCTCTTCTTTTATGATTTTTATTCTGAAGCAACAAGAAGAATACCCTGCCCCGTGAGATTTCACATTACTATATACGGTGGAGATATGGATAATATTGTAAGTATATACACGTACTACGCTTGGTTCATTTTTTTTTCCTTTTGTAATTCTGTGTTTTGATCTATTAATTCTTTTGCTAGATTATACCAACATCTTTTGTTGCAAAGTGCACATACAGTATGCCATTGTTCACCAATCTCAAGACACCGTATGCTCCAATGCATCCTGTTGCGTTGGATAAAGACGAAGAAGGTCGTCTTCGAATAGCGAGCGGTTGGCCGGAATTCCGGAAAAAATACAATATTACGAAAGGGCAGTTGTTGACTTTCTGTTGGATCTCTGACTCCCACTTTAATGTACGCATTTACGGTGTTGATAGGGTTGAGATAACATACGATGTTGATGTCATCCGAAGTGGTCCGGAAGTACATTCATCCAGTCTTCCTAACAAGTTTTCTAAAAAACTTAAACAGCATCAGAAATACAAATTTGTAAGTGGTAATACTAACTCTTTTGCTATTTCCCTTAGTTTATCATTTATTATTAAGTTTTCATTTTCATTCGCAGACGATTCCTAGAAAATTTGCCCAGGATACTGGTATTGAGAATAAATCTGAACTTACGCTGTCCAATGGAAGAGGAGAAAAAATGTCCGTTTCTTTGCGAAGAAAAAGTGCATCTTACAAAAATAAAAGCATGTTTCTGGGCAATGGATGGACAGCATTTTATGTTAAGAACAAATTTGAGACAGGCATGACGTTGGAGTTCTACTACGATGTTGATTCAAAGACGTTGTGCGTCAAACCAGATCTTGAATTGCTTTCCGATTCTGATACGGAGTGATAGACCGTAGTGTGTTTCGATTAGCACATTTTGTTTTAATATGAATTGTTCTAGATTTTAGTTTCAACTGTTTTTTTTTGTTTTTTTGGGCTGCATTTCTTTAAGTTGGTGCATTTTGTGGTACTGCCCTTTTGACTTTTTCTCTCATTTTTATTATCGGATAATATGCATGTGTGCTTCTTATGTTTTTATTTTGAAATACTTATATGAAACTTCGTGCATTTCTGTACTTCTATTCAACTTAATAGTTTTCGGTTTTTATTATCCAAATTTTGTTATGTTTGTGATAACAATCATATTTAATAACACTTGAGCAACATGAGGTATGTTTCAATTTAATATTTTTGTTAATATGAACAACTTGCAACAATATGAAGTATGTTTTTAAGTATATTATTTTTGAATATTAATAACTTATTAGCTCATAAATGAAACAAACATACTTTGCGAATCTTAATAAAATATGATATTTTACTTTGTCACTCAGATGAAAATATTTAGAATCCTATATGTATTCTTTAATAAAATTGTAAACATATGCAATTTTTTTTATTATAATATAAATAACACACATTTTCAATATGTCTATATATAAAGGTTTCATTCACATCCTTTACTTCCATACGGGAGTCAAAATACACACTAAAAACTAATCCTTTTAAGCTTTTACAAAAAATGGATTTGCATGTTAACCACAGCAGCCAAGAACCTCCCTTGGCAACGGACGTGATCTGGGCTGCGGAGAGTCTTTGCATGATCTCTCTTGGCGTCCGTCGTCTGCCGTTGTCCACAGAATATGATCCTACTGCTACTGTTGTTGTGCCGAAGAAGCCCTCTATTACTTTTCGTATCAAGAAAATCCACATTATATCTTCCTCGAGGCCGTCGTTGCCCTATCAGTGCGATATCTGCGGCGCGTCCTTCCGCTCATACCAATCCCTAGGCGGCCACAAGACCAACCACCGGCGCAAGATCTACGTGGCCCCTCCTGCTGCCTCAACGCGCTATCCAGAGCACGAGTGCTCTTTTTGCGGGGCGCGATTTTTCACCGGATGTGCTCCTGGCGGCCACAAACGGAGACACTTCAAAGGGACCATCTTGAAAAACAGCAAGCCATATGTATTTCGTTGATCATTGACCCGAATGTATCTTTTTGGCATGCATCAACTTGATCTAGGTCGATTAATATAATTTAGCGCAGCTGTTATCATGTTCTGTAAGAGATGCTTTTCAAATCTTTCTTTTTGGGTTTTATGAATTACTTAATTACTTAATGTATTTAATATAATAACTGTTTAATTAGTAGTTTGTCTTTAATAGTTTTTTGTACTATAAATTAATTATTATTAAATATTGTATTTGTTTCAATCGCTCATTTTCCTTAATGTATAAAATTATTTAAGTAAATATGTAAGATTAAATTTGTTTATTAAAAATAATAATGAAAACAATTTGTTTACCATATATAAGTACTTATTTTAGGAAAAATTGTAGTGGTCCAATCATAGTAGAATATACTTTTACACTAACATGTTTTGTCTTTTTTTTTTAAATTAAAACATATCAGATTTTATTATTATTATTTAATTGGTTTTTTTTCTTGCTGATCAGTAATGATTACCTTCTTCTTGAAACCAGGTAAGTGTTTACCACACGCTTTGTATTATTCATATTATTATGGTTAACCTCTTCATCTTCTCACTTTAATCAAATCACTTCTCACTTTAATCATATCTATTCTGTTTATTTCAGAATAAGTTTGTTTTTTAAAAATCTCTACTTTTGAAAATAGGTTAGTATTTACAAAACTGTATCTTGGGTTTTCTTGAAACTCTCATATCCATTTTCTCTCTCGAACATGTCTCGATCTTACACGTCTCTCAGATATCTTAACCCTTCAAGTCCTGATCCGATTCTCTTAGTAAGGATTTGTAGGAAGTGGATCCATTCTTACCCTTCTGATACACCTCGATCCTTGGAGATTGTTATGGTTGATCTTGAAGTAAGTTTTTTTTCGTAGTATCTATACGTATATAATTTGTTTGTTCACAGGTGGTGGAATTATATTTTTCTACTTTTCATCTTTTTGGTTTCCGTAGGGCTGCCGGATTCTGGGATCTGTACCAAGGAAGCTTATTTCGTATTTTGATGATGATTTTATTGAGGGAAAGTTGTGCAATATTCGTAATATCACAATTTTGCCGCATTTTGAACATCGGTTTCTAATCGATCACGACTTTGTGATCCTTTTCGAAAAAGAATCATATGTCGGTCCAGCTATTTATCCGTGGTTTCCAAAATCTATCTTCCATATTAAAAGTTTTGATGATGTCGAATGGAGTTTCAGCTTGGCAAATGATCTGCTTTTTGGTATTTTATTTTTCGTAAATTATCTCTTAATTTTTTTTAATATATCTTACTTAAAACATTGTATTATTTTATGTTCTAATTCAATTTTTTTATATATTTTTAGATGTTGTTGGTCACGTCGTTGTTGTCTTCGATAAAGACTTGAATCAACCCGGGTTGCACTTCATTATCCAAGATCTCGAGTATTTAGTCTTTATAAAATTATCGATTACTGTTTTTTTCATTCCTTTTTTTTTTAAAGAAGCATATGTACTACATTGGATCTTTGTGACTAACTTTCAATTTTTTTTGTTCTTTATTTCAGAAAAAATATTTTATCTTGCAAGTTCTTCGAACCATATTCAAAGTCGGTGAACAATTTCATTCGTTTTGTGAAGAGGGCTCATACGACGGAAAAGTGTGTAATCATTATTCAACTGTGCAAGGGTATAAAATACCAAGGTTAGTTATTCTATTAAAAGTAATGAACAAAATTTGTAAAATTCTGTATAAATTACAATAGAAAATTTTATCTTTATCTCTTTTGTAGGAGAATATCATTTGTCCAATTTTGTCAATGCAACTAATGTGGTATTTTCTCACGAGGTCAAGGAAATTGAGTATTTCAGTAAGAGGTATTCATGATATTTCAATGTTTTTTATACGATGATTACTATGTATTCAATTCTTTTATGAATTCAAATTGAATTAAAAATAAATAATTTTTTTGTAGCATGTTTGGTTCTTCTTCTTTTGTCGATGTTTTGGATGGATGTTTTGCTAGCGACCCTGTTTATGTCCCTGCGGAGAAGGAGTTGTCAGGTAAATCGGCTGCGGTAGTCCCTTTGACCGCTCTCCTTTTTTGTAATCAGGTATGTTTATATTATTACTTTATTTTGTTAATTCTTTTAAGTTAACAAATTGGAGTATAAAATGGTATCTAATGCTGTTTTCTTATATGCATATGGTCACGTATATTATAGATTGTGCTCTTATTTATATATTCATGTATGTTTACCTACTGGTAAGAATATTATATATACATATGCTGTGTATCCATATATTTTTAAACAATCAAGTACAGGTTCAAACGCACACAGTCACATACCAGTGAAGTATGTTCATGTTTGTAACCCCACATCGACAAGAATTTTTATATGATTTTATTTTTGATTCGTTTGTTAGCCTAGGATGGTTTGGATTGCTGGAACTATTACTGATGTTGTGAAGGAAAGAGGATGGTTCCATGCAGTTTGCCCGGAGTGCAAGAACATCTATGTTGATTCAAATTCAAGGCTTTGTTGTTCTTCGTGTGGAGATTATATCATTCCACATGCAATGTTTAATATTTATGTTCGTGTTTCTGATGGTTCTCACGATTTCCTCCTCTTATTGAAGAATAATTTATGCTTGAGGTTGATTGGAAACTCGGTGGAAGGTGTTTTTGATTCCATGATTTTGGTAATTTATTATTCATTATTAATTTTCATTGTTATGTTAATCTTGAATGTTTTTTGATTATCAATTTTTTTAATAATGACATTTTTTCAGGATGATGAGTTTGATGATGCTGATGTCACGCTAGATCCTTCTATTCCCTTGGTTGTGAACGATCTGATTAAAAAGGATCTTTTATTCCAAGTATCTATTCAAGGGAATGAGGATTCCAAATGTGAAGCCGTTTTCTTAGTTAACAATATCTGTTATGACAATAATTTAGTGTCAATGCACATGTCAAAATTGTACAGGGTTAAATTTGAGCCTAAATTTCCAGTGGGAGGTGATCTGTCGGTGTCTGAAAGTTGTGACTCCAGTGATGATACTGATCAGATCATGCATGATCTCAGCCCTGTCTTCTGTGAACATGTTGCCGACAATGATGAAGACCTTGCCTGCAAGAAGAAAAAGAAAAATGAAGGATCCTCATCCCACTTCCATTCAGAAGATTCTGGATCCGAGTGATGTGGAATTTATTCGTAGAGCACTTTTTAAATTATCAAGTTTTTAATGCTTTTGTTTTTTGTTAGATTTTTTTGTTTTGAAAACTGTTTGAATATTCTGTGTTGTGGATGTTTCTTGGTTTGTTGAATTTTTTTTGTGTGTTTGTAAACTGAAAACTCTTTTGGTTATGTGCTCATGCTTTGTCGTTTTATTGAAGTTTTTTGATAACTCCGTTTCAATATTTCTAACAGAATGCTTCCCTGTAAAGTTCATCGTCGATTTTGAGATTCTCGATCTGAATTTCGGTGATTCTCCGAGTGTAAGTTTTCAGTGCCCGTTACGGAAGAACTTCAAAGGGATTATCTTCAAAAACAACAAGGCTTATAGATTTCTGTGATTCTTAAAGACATAGGAGAATGAATCTTTTTTGCATGTATCAACTTGATCTAGATCGATTAATATTATTTAGCGCCATTATCAAGTTATGTACTTATTTTAGGTATGTTGTAGTATTATTCCAAGTGAAAAATATTTATTTTAAATTAATAAAGTATAATAATTGTAGTTTTTGAAAAAATATTATGAAGGTAGTATGTAAGACCAAATTTGTTTCCTAAAATTAATAATGAAAAAAATTTGTTTACTAGATACTGTATAAGTTAATGAAAAATATATTCATATGTTTTATATTTTTTTCTTTAATTTTTTTTTAAACATGTAAATCCTAAAACAAGAACCTATTTATATTACAACAAAAACTAGGTTTGTATGTAAATCAATGAAGCAATTCATAATTATTACTTTTTTTTTTGTTTTTTGGCTAAATACTAATCATTATATTCTTCTTGATACTTGCTAAGTGTTTACCACGCGTTTGGTAGGATTCTCCTATTTCTGGGTGAACCTCTTCACCTTCTTACTTTAATCAAACGGTTATCTAAGTTTGTACTTCACCTTTTACAGTTTTCAGAATTAGTTTGTATTTAAAAACTGTATCTTTAGGTTCTCTACAAACAACCGTATCCATTCTCTCTCTCAAACAGGTCTCAATCTTACGCCTCTCTTAAACATCTTAATGATTTTAGTCCTGATCCTATTCTATTAGTAAGGATTTGCAGGAAATGGATACATTCTTATCCGTCCGATACCCCTCGATCTTTAGAGGTTGTAATGGTTGATCTTCAAGTAAGTTTGTTTATTTTTTATTACTATTAAATAATATATTATTTTTTGTTCACAGGTGGGTGAATTATATTGGTGTGTATTTCTGATTTTTTGTTTCTGTAGGGCTTCCGGATTCTAGGATCTGTACCGAAGAAGCTTATTTCGTGGTTTGATGGTGATCTTAAAGAGGGAATGTTATGCAATATTCGTAATATCACAGTTCTGCCGCAATTCGAATATCCGGTTCTAATCGATCACGACTTTATGATCGTTTTCAAAAAAGAGTCATTTGTCGGTCCAGCTATTTATCCGTGGTTTTCTAAATCTATCTTTGATATCAAAAGTTTTAATGATATCGAGAGGAGTTTCCACTTGGCTAATGATCTTCTTTTGGGTATTTCTTTTTGTATCATAAATCATCTTTTAATATATTTGAGTATATGGATTGTTAATATTAATTTGTTGTGCGTTACATTAAAACATTGTGTTCTTTTATATTTCAATTCAATTTTTTTTTTATATTTTCAGATGTTCTTGGTCGCGTCATTGCTGTGTATGATAAAGACTTGAATAAACCCGGCTTGCATTTTCTTCTTCAAGATCTTGAGTAATTAATCTTTCTAAAATTATCAAGGGCTATTTTCTCCATTCCTTTATTTTAAACCATATTTACTAAATTGCATATTTCTTACTAACTTTATATTTTTTGTTCTTTATTTCAGAGAAAATATATTAACTTGCAAGTTCTTCAAACCATATTCAAAATCGGTGAACCACTTCATTCGTTTTATGAAGAAATCTGTTGAGATGGAAAAGTGTGTAATCATCATTCAACTGTGCAAGACCAAAAAATATCAAGGTTAGATTTATTATCATTAAAAGTGCTGAACAATATTTGAAAAATTATGTATAAATTACAATGGAAAATTTTATCTTTATGTCTTTTACAGGAGAATATCACTTGACCAATTTTTTCAATTTAACGAGAGTCGTATTTTCCCCCGACGTGAAGGAAATTGAGGATTTCAGTAAGAGGTATTCTTAATATTTCATTGTTTTTATTTTATTTTATACTTTGATTACTGTTTATCCAGTGCTTTTATGAATTCAAATTTAATTAAAATTAATGAAATATTATGTAGCATGTTTGGTTCTTCTTCTGTTGTGAATGTTTTGGATGAAGATTTTGCTATCGACCCTCTTTATGTCCCCGCGGAAAAGGAGTTGTCAGACAAATCGGCGGTAGTTATATCTTTATCCGCTCTGTTTTTTTGTAATGAGGTAAGTATATATCATTACTTGATTTTCTTAATTTTATTAAATTAACGAATTGGTGTAGAAAATGGGATTCTGTCTTATATACGTATACTTATATCTATATATAAGCGTATGTTTGCCTACTGCTAACAACAGTATATATACATATGCTATCTATATATACATGTGTTTTTAAACAATCAAGAATACGTGCGCACACTCACATGCACATACCATTTCATATATGCATGTATCTAAACCCACATTCACAAGTTTTTTATCTGTTGTTTTTTCTGTTTCCTTTGTTAGCCCAGGATGTTTTGGACAGCTGAAAAAATAACTGATATTGTGAAGGAAAGAGGTTGGTTTCGTGCAGTTTGCCCGCAGTGCAAGAACGTATCCGTTGATTCATATTCAAGGCTGTGTTGTTCTTCGTGTGGTGATTATATAATTCCACACGCAATGTTCAACATATATGTGCGTGTGTGTGATGGCTCTTACAATTTCCTCCTTTTATTGAAAAATAATTTATGCTTGAGGTTGTTTGGAGAGTCAGTGGAAGGTGCTTTTGATTCTATGATTTTGGTAAATTATTATTCAATATTAATTTCCAATTGTTATATTAATCTTGAAATCCTTATGATTATCGAATATTTATTCTGATAACATCTTTTCAGGATGACGAGTCTGATGGTCCCGATGTCACTGTAGGTCCTTCTATTCCCTTGGTTGTGAAAGGTCTGATTGGACAGGATCTTCTATTCAAAGTATCTATTCAAGGGAACGAGGATACCAAAAGTGAAGCCGTTTTCTTAGTTCACAATATCTGTTATGACAGTGTGTTAGTGGAACTGCACGTTTCGAAATTGAACAGCAATAAGCCTAAATTTCCAGTGGAAGATGATCTAGCGGTGTCTGAAAGTTCTGACCCCAGTGATGATTCTGATCAGTCCATGCACGATCTGAGCCCTGTGTCCGTGATGGTACCAGCTGACGATGATGACAAGCAATGGATGTCCAATTTAAGTCCTGTGTCAGGTGACTATGCTGCCGACAAAGATGAAGTACGCTCGGAGGAAGGAGTTGTGCGCAAGAAGCAAAGGAAAGATGAAGGTTCCTCATCCCAAGTCCATTCAGATGATACTGGCTCTGAGTGATTTGGAATTTATTCGTGGAACACTTTTTTAAATTATCAACTTTTTCGTGCTTTTGTTTTGTTGGAATTTTTTTTTTTTTTTTGATAACTCTTTGAAATATTCTCTACTGTGTGTTTAGTTGATTTATTGATGTTTTTTTTGTGTTTTTAAAACTGAAATCTCTTTTGGTTCTGTACTCATGCATTGTCGTTTTATTGAAGTTGTTTGAAAACTCCATTAAAGTTAATTGTCGATGTCGAGTTTCTCGATCTAAAACTCGCATCTCCAAGCGTAAGTTTTCAGACAGTGTAGTATAGTATGAACTCTTGGTTAGCATTGTCGTATGAACAAGATACTTAGATAATAGTAGACTGGACTCTTTGTTTTTGGAATTAAAAACACAAGTAGTATTTAATTTATATTTATTCCATGAAAATAAAATGAATAATAACTTTCGTTGACTGTTTCGTTTTCTTTATATAATACTAAATTTTAGTTTTTTAAAATAGATTTAGGGTTTGTCTTTGTTCTTTCTTCTCCTTCTCCGGGTTTTTCTTTCTTCTTCTTCTCCAGAAATTAAAGAATACTCCAACGAGACATGAATTTCACCGGCGGAGAGGCTGAAAATTCGGCTTGGACTTCTGGAAGTTCCTCTAGCACTTCTGGAAATTCCGGTAGCACATCAACTGAAGATCGCGCAGAGATCGATATTGGTTGTTTTTCGACTTCAGGTCAAGGAAAGATCTGTCCCGGTGTAATTGATTGTGAGTCTTCTCTCCTTTTGTTACAGTAACAAATCTTTTGTTTCTGACTAGATTTTTCATATTAACTATTTGTTCCAAATTTGTTCTAGGTTTTCTACCCGTTTCATCGATTTATTTTTTTCTTAACTCATTTTCATTAAATTATTCTTTTAAATCTTGATAAAATAATTCACTTGCATCAGTTTTATATTATTTTATTATATATTTATATATGAGTTAGTTATGTCTTATTTGTGTTTTTCTATGATTATGCGAATTAGCGGAACAATGTCTCAGATTATGTCTTCGTATTTTAAAATATTTTTTCATGATATGTATTATCTTATTATATTATAATTGTTTCTCAAGTTACAAGAAGAGTTCCATGTCCAATGAGATTCCACATTACGATCAAAGATGGAGATACTGTGACTGTTGTAAGTATATATTTTGAATTCGTTGATTTCCTATTTTTTGGTTTTATCAACTTTGATTTTGACCAACTGCGTCTTTTGTAAGCCAATGCCAACATCATTCATTGAAAAGTGCTCTTATCGTATACCTGTGTTCGCCGATATTAAGACTCCTTTTGCTCGAGTTCATTCGGTTGCGTTGGGTGAAGACAGCGACGGTCGTCTCCACATAGTAAGAGGTTGGCAGGAGTTTCGGGAAAAATATCAGATTAAGACGGGGCAATTGTTGACATTCCATTGGAACGATCTATTCCACTTCAATGTGCACATTTATGATGTTGATGGGGTTGAGATAACCTATGATGCTGACCATGTCCGAAGAGGTCGGGAAGTAGATTTAAAGAGTGTCTCTCACAAGTTTTCTGAACGAATTTTAGACCATCGACGCTATCGCTTGGTAAGTACTACTGTAAGTTTTTTTTACTGTGCCAGTTCAATATAAAATTAATTCATGCGTTTTTTCTATGATTTTCAAACGATTCCTAGATCATTCGCCATCGAGACTGAGCTTGAGAACAAATCAGAGGTGATCCTGTCAAATGGAAAAGGAATCAGAATGTCAGCCCGTTTGCGTAAACGAAGACGAAGTGATACAGATAAAAATAAGAGCATTTTTCTCGACAAGGAATGGCAGGAATTCTGTAATCAGAGTGAGTATTATGTTGGCATGGTGTTGGACTTCTACTACGATCGTACTTCCACCACGTTGTATGTTGTTCCAGAATTTGAAATGTTGTCTGCTTCCGACTCCTCCGACTGACGAATTAGAATATTTCTTAATTAGTATTTCTATTATTATTGTGAACTGATACATTGTTAAATTTTAACTGAAATATTTCTAGGATTTTCGAAATGTACTTGACTTTGAGCCCTTCCTTTGTGTGCATTTTGGGTGACATATTAGATGTTGACTTTATGATTTTGTTTTGGATCTATAAACCAAGTTATGTTTATTAGTTTAGTATTTATCGGATTTTTTAAATTAAAATGTGTTTTTATTATAACAACTTATGCTATTCAAGTTTTTCGTGCTTTTGTTTTGCTGGAGATTTTTTTGATTGAGAACTCTTTCAATATTCTGTATTTTGGATAAAAATTGCAGAGGAGCAAATGGCAGTGGCTGAAGTGTTTGTTATGGATTGTTTGTTTATTGAAGTGATATTTGTTGTAAAAGTTTATTGAAAAAAATTATAAAAATTGCAAAGGGGGAGATGCTTTTGGTGGTTGCTGTTCTGCTTTTCCAATTACCAAAGAAGACAAAAGAGAAGTTCAAGTGTTTGTTATTATGGATGGAAAAAGAGAGACTCATGTTTCAATTACCAAAGAAAGAAGGCAAAAGAAAAGTGGAAGTTTTTGTTTTTATTGATTGAAAAATAGAAATTTAGTTGCACAAGTAATTGGAAAAAAAAAATGACGACTTATTATTATTATTATTAGTATTATTATTATTATTATTTATTATAATAAAGATGAGTGTAATAAATATTTGATTAATTAATTTATATTTATTCCATAAAAAGAATTTGTGAAAATGGTATCCATTCTCCTAAATAGAGTAAAATAGTACAGTAGTATTTTTTTTCACAATTTAATTTTTTACCAATAATTATTCATCCTAATTTTCAATAATAATAATAATATTTATTTTATTTAATTTTTTTAATTGAGAAAGATCTTAACTATATTCAATGAAAGATCTCCATTGTTTCATTAGAACTTATTTTAGTTAAATTTTCATTTAGGACAAGATCTCAATCCTAAAATTACACCCTAAATAAGTTTTATAATTATTTTTGACCGATATGTCTTTTCATTAGAAGCACTTTTTATTAATTTGTTATTTTTTTTATAATTCTTTGTCTTTTCATTATAATTTTTTTTGGTAAAATCTATTCAAGACATTATTTTTTATTATTATTATTTGTCTTTTCATTAGAAAAAAAAATGGTTAAACCCAATGTAACACGTTAGTTTTTTATAATTCTTTGTCTTTTCGTTATTAGAAATTTTTTTGGTTAAACCTAATGCAACACGTATTCTCTTAATGGGATTTCCAAGAGAACCCTAATAATTTTTTTATTTTTCAAAGCATCGATAACGATGCATCCTTCTTTATATTCTCTTTGTTGTACTTCACTACTCTATACTTGAAAAATATATTGAGATAGAATGGCTGACAATTTCCGTTCGTTGAAACACTTTACTCCTCTCTCTGACATTAACAAGGATAGAATGGATTGGAAGATACAAGTTCGAATTTGTAGGAAGTGGAAGACGACGGGCAATGGAAAAATTTCAGAAACCTTGGAGTTTTTGTTTGTCGATATTCAGGTTTTTTAGTGTCTTACGTATTTTTCAATTATCTTAATTGCAGTTAAAAATATACATATACTTATGTATTTTTCATTCGACTTTTGGCAGGGAACTAGAATTCATGCAATTGTTAAAAAGATGCTCATACCTAAATTCCAGGATTTGTGCAATGAAGGAGATATTGTTACTGTCCATCAGTTCTCCGTTGTTGATAGGCCAAAGAACTTTCCTGTTGCGGATTTTGCATATAGGATTGTGTTCCATGGAAATACATACGTTGGTTCAAACATGAACAACAAATTTCCCAAGTCCATTTTCCAGTTCAAAGATTATTTGGAAATTCTAAGTGGCTCTCTAAAGGATTATAATGGTTTATTTGGTATTTTTGTATTTTATATCTTAATATGTTTATCATTATATATTTTCTTATTCTTTTCTTGCGTTAAATTGATATAAACATCTGACTATGTGTTCATGCAAGATGTAATTGGCACTATCGCTGATATTAATGACTCAAGGTTGAAGACCGATACGTCTGTCAAAGGCAACAAGAGCATTCAATTCTTGCTTCAAGATCACCAGTACGTTTTGTATTTGTTTTTTTAAAGTTAATTTCACGAATACTAAATATTAATCATTGAATTAACAGAGAGCTGAAAATTGAGTGCGTTCTGTGGGAACCCTATTGCCATGAGTTGAAAGAATTTGTTGAAGAGTTGAGAACAAACAAAGATAACCAAGTAGTGGTTATACAGTTGTGCAGAGCAAGGAAATTTAGAGGTAAAGAAATTACTCGAATAAATATTGATTTATATCATTACTTATAATTCCAACTTAATGAATATTTTATAAATGTGTTGTATATTTGTTGAAGGGGCGATTGGAGTTTCAAATACTTTTCATGCTACTAAAGTTATTGTTGATCAAAATTTGGAAGAGATTGTTGAGTACAAGAGCAGGTAATACTGTGTTTTTTTCATCAATGCTATAAATAATTCAGAATACTGACAATCGTGTTGGAATTTATAATAAACAGGTTGCCAAATAATGCTGTGACAAGTTCTTTCGATGGTTCAAAAATATCAAGTGCATCTTTTGTCAGTGTAAAGGATGAGTTGCAGAACCCTTCTACTGTCTACTTAACTCTCCATGACTTGAAGAATTGTGAAGTGGTTAGTTTGTTGTCTATTATTTTAATTATAGCATTTATTTAACATTTATTTATTTAATACTTTATTTGTGTGAACTGAATTTTTTATTTAAATTTTTATACCGAATTCATCATGTTTAGGTTTTGAAGGCTTGGGTTGTGGCATCTGTTGCCGAGGTTTTATATGAGAAAGCTTGGTTTTATACGTCTTGCCTTAAGTGCAAAAAATAGGTTGTAGATAAAGAAAACATGTTGTACTGTGGTTCGTGTGATGATTTTGTTCTTGGATGTCAACGTTATAAAATACATATTAATGTGGTTGATGGTTCCGGTAATGCTGAGTTCTTGCTGTGGAATGAAATTTCTACGTTGTTAATTGGAAAAACTGCTTCGGAGGTTTTGGGTGGTATCACTAAGGTAAGATTTTTGTCCAGTAAGGTAAGATTTTTGTTTTTTGTGTTATACATTCGAAAACATATTACAGATTTTTTTTTCTTAATGACATGGATGTTAATGTATACTTTATATTTCTTTGTGTATTTCAGGATTTTCTAAACAAAAATGTTGGAGGTGGTATAAATGATGTTGCTAAAGTTGATCTCCCCGAGCCTGTTGACAAATTGATTGGAAAGGAATTTATGTTCAAGGTCAGTGTTGGGTTGAAGCATATTGAAGGGAGCGACCCTGTGTATGTTGTTGAGAAATTCTCCGATGATATGGAAATGATCATGAAGCATAAAAAATTCAACCATGGAGTTCTTCCTTTCGGTTGGTGTCCTCTTGATGATGTTGTTGCTGAATCAGTCACCCCCAAGGGTAAAGAAGTTGTCAACTCGGATGAAGGCTTCAAAACCCCTGAAACTAAGAAGATTACGAAAAGGAATTTGCAGTGTGCTTTACAGGATTCAGCGGGATCGGTAACTTCTAAGATCATCAAGACTGAAAAATAAAGTTGATGCAAGAATGTGTTCTCCGTCAATGTTTTCTCATTTTGTGTTATGTATGTATGCTTCAGACTTTATTATTGTGTTTCCTTTTTTTGTTGTGCTGCTACAAAATTCTGTTTGGAATCCTTTTGGTGTTTTGCGGGTACTATTTTCTGTTTTGAAGTTTAAGTGTTTCAGCACGTGGAAACGTTAGTTTTGATATTATGAAATATCTTTTGAAGAAGTAGCAGCTTTCGTTGTTTAATTTGCAGTGTGATTTAATTGTTTGTGTTGTTGAATTATTTTTTCCAGAAATGCATATTAAATCTGCCAAAATTATCCTAGACCAAAAAAAATTTATATTTTTATTTTTAAGTAATAATTATAAGCATTGATATTTCAACCAAAGAAAAATGATGATGTACGTTTCCTCAAAAGGATTATCATTATCTCTATATCTTTTTATAATACCATTTTCCTCTATTCTCATCCTCATCCTTCTCTCAAAAAAATTCAATTTCAGTGTTCTGTATTCAATTGTCTTCAACTTTTCTATGTCTCGGTTTCCATGTCTTAGTTTTATCAGAGTTGCTCATGATTTGCGGATTACTTCTACTAAAGTTGTGAACCTCTTTGATATTTCGAAGTGTTTAGAGGTATTATGCATATGTTCCTTAATTAATTTATGTCTATGTCTATTTTATTTAAAGTTCAATTTTATTTAATTAAATTCTTTTTTTTTTTGTAGTCAAGTAATATTTGGAGTGTTGGATGGATAACTGAAATTGTTAGCACAAGAGATTGGTTTTATACATTTTGTTTTGATTGCAATGAATATCCTCCTGCTAATGATTCCAGTTTGGTTTGCCATGGCTGTGATGAGTATCTTATTAAAAACGCAAAGTACGATATCTTCATTCGTGTTACTGATGGCCGCGATATTGTAATGTTGCGTTTGTTGGATCAAGTTGCTATGCAGCTTCTTGGTAAAACTGCTCAAGAAGCTTTTCAGAAGATGGTTCTGGTAATATTATTTCTTATTTATATAAATATTTTTGATTATAAAATGATGATTAATTAAAAATTTTGATTCTATAAATATCATTATTTTACAATATATTCAAAATGATTTTTTCATAATTAAATATTTGTCATCTTTGCAGGATACATTTAAAGACGTTGATGGCAATTGCGTTCGCTTAGAAATTAGTCTTAAACGTATTCTTCCATAACCAATCATCAATCTTATTGGAAAAGAAATTTTGTTCAATGTCGTTGTTCCTTCCAGCCAAGTTGAAGAATCTAAATTTGCTTATGTTGTTGATGAGTTATCCACTGATCGTTTTCTTATCGACATGAACAAGCACCTCTTTTTCAAAGATGAATCTCCTTCTTCAGATGCCACGAGGAACATTGTTTCGAAAACGGCAGCTTCTTTTTAAATTATAATATTTCTATTTAGTATTATCTTTTAATCTTTTTAGTTTTGAACAATATTTATTTTTGTAATTCTGAATATTTAGTACTCTCTATTATCACTATTTACTTATGGGTACTTAAATTAAGTAATGATGATAAATTTAATCTTCATTTTATTTTAGTATTATAATTCATATTCAAATTAATAAAATTCTTAAATTAAATTTTTATTTAATAATTCTACCCTTAAATAATAAAATTAATATACGTTTTATATTTCGAAATAATCATTATATAATATCTTTCTAATATTTTCTATATATTTTTTCCTAATATGTTTATATTAATTGTATTGTTTTTCATTGATATTTTTTTAAAGAAAATGAATAACAAAAAAAAAATAATAGATGAATACCATACGCAAATACATTAATATAATATATAATACCAAATATATATTAAATAGTAATTTATGCTAAAAATAATCAACTCCATGCGCATGGTATGGTTTATCCCCTTTAGAGGGAAAGGTGAATACCATACGCAATTACGTTATTCTTTCCCACAAGTTATGTTTCCTAATCATTATTAATATTAAAACCTTTACATATTTTTCCTAGCTATTATATATATATGATGAATGAATTGCAAATGTTGTCAAGGGCATCAGGTGCTGGTCAAGAAAACAACACCAAAGCATTGTGTGCTGGTCAAGAACACGACTTCAAAGCATCACGTGGTAGGGAAGAAACCTAATTGATTCTAAATATTTCTTATTATGGATTTATTTATTTTCTTATTTTGCCATGCATGTTTTATACATACAAAGATAAATTTATATACATTCTGATTGATTATTTTCTCACGATTTCTTATTTAACAATAATATATATATCAAGTTCTTGATATCAATGTCACCCAAGAGGAAAAAAAATCAGGTGAGAAAGCGAGTTAAGAATTTTCAACAAAAGTTCTTCTGTATCATTCCAATGTGTTTGAGAACTGTATATTTTGAAAAGTCGATAATAATTTCTCACTAATTCTCATAGGGAAAGATAATATTTCCAACCTTGCGGAAAATACGAAGAAAGCTCGGTCTACAACGAACTCTTTCGGTAATCTTATTATTTTCGAGCAATGTTTTTAATAAACAATAAATATATTTTATTTTACAAGTTATATTTTCATAGGATCAACGTGTTTCGTTAAATCTTTTTATGTTTTTTTTATCTATCTACAATCAGATGGTTTTATTTTAGAGTCGTCTACCGTGAATGCATGTTCGTCGATCAACCCTCCTTTATCAGTTACTACCGATCAGAATATACGACGGATCAAGATTGTCGATTTGAGTAAACCATTCGATTGCGTACAAGTTCAATGTAGTCTGCAGATCTATTTCAAAAATTTTAACCTTTATATTATTATCGAAGAATACATCACTGATAACATTTTATGATTTCATTAGGCGGATCTACTAATAAATCTCCTATTGTCGAGAGTGGTCAAAGTTCAATTTTGATAAATAGTGGTATGGCGACATGCGAAGGATCAACTTCAAATGCTCCAATTCAGAATAATGTAGTCCCTTCAGTAGTAAATAGAACAATCGGAGCTCCAAAGCGGAATGGAAAAGAAAATCAGCCAAGTGTTTGCGCATCGAATAATCAAGGACTTTCTAAGGAGAATGCAAAATATGCAGGTTAATCTTTTTCGGCGGCATGCATTATTTTTAATTTACTTTGTAATAAGTATGAATTAATAAAAGTTTTAAAATTTTCATTTCTTTTAAGGTTATCACGACATTGGCGATCCGGTTTGGAAATGTATTCATTGTGGTGCTAAATTCTGGAGAGATGAGAGAATAGAAAAGGCCAGAAATATTTCAGGACTTCCAAAGTATAATTTGTGCTGCGTTCATGGTTAGTATTTGTTATTATATTTTATGTCAGTTGTGTATTCATAATGATATTTTTTTTTGGTAGATAATTTGTTTTATTTATATACAATATTAGGATAGTTAAACAACTGTTTTTTTGGTACTCAGGTAAAATTAAGTTACCAGCCATCATGGACCCTCCGCAAAAGTACAAAGATTTATTGTACGGAAATGGTCCGATGAGTAAAAAATTTCAAAAGTCAATGCGAATGTACAATATGATGTTTTCTTTCACTTCAATGGGAGGGAAGATCGACAGGTCATTTAACGACGGAAGGGCAGCTCCTATTTTCAGATTAAATGGCGATAATTATCATTTGATTGGTAGTTTACTCCCAACCCGAAGCGATAGAGCTATGTTTGCTCAACTGTACATCTACGACACTGAAAATGAAGTAGTAAACATGATTAATTCCGTAAGGTTAGATGTTTTGATTAATTTATGGTATTCAATTATTTGCATCGAGATTGCAGTTTTTATTTTTTTATTTAAATTCTGATAAATTTAATTAATATCGCATTGTCTGTTTAACAGTAACGCTGCGGACAAACAGGCTCAACTACAAGATGCTGAGTTTCATGCCGAGATCGTCTCTGTTCTCAAGAACGTACTGAATGAGAATAATATGTTGGTTCTTTGGTTTCGCTATGCCGGGGAAAAGATACGTGAACATAGAGAAAATTTGTTCACTGAAGATGACATTAAACTGAGGTTGATTTGCCGAAGGAGTTCTGATGGCCAAAGATACAATTTGCCAACTGTTTCGGAGGTGGCGGCTTTAATTGTTGGAGATGTTGATAACCTGGAGGATCACAGGGATATTATTATTGAAACTCGATCAAAGACTTTACAGCGCATAAATGAGTTGCATGTGTCGTATTTGCCGCTCCAGTATCCGTTGCTATATTTGTACGGAGAAGATGGATATAGAGATGACGTTCCTCATCGTAAAACGACTAGGAGTAAAGAAGTTAAAAAAAAAAAGGTTTCAATGAAAGAGTACTTCTCCTACATGCTGCAGGAGAGGGATACTGAATCTCCTCATATTCTTTTTGGACGACGTTTATTTCAACAATTCTTGGTTGACGCTTATACGATGGTTGAGTCGTACAGAATTACTTACATAAAAAATAATCAGCAGGATTTCAGATGTGACTCTTACGCTGCGTTGGGCGAAGAATTAATTAGTGGAGAGACTAACCTGGCAGAAACTGGTAAAAGGATTATTTTGCCTTCTTCTTTCGTTGGTGGTGCCCGATTCATGATACAGAATTATCATGACGCAATGGCTGTATGTAGGTGGGTAGGATATCCAAATTTGTTTATTACTCTCACATGTAATCCGAAGTGGGATGAAATAGAGAGGTATTGTAAAGAAAGAGGATTGACTGCAAATGATCGACCGGATATTCTTTCTCGAATTTTCCACACTAAGTTAGACAACATGTTGAGAGATCTTCGTCAGGGAAAGCTGTTTGGGGAGTTATCTGCGAGTTAGTGCATCCTTTATCTATTTTTAATTTTCAACTGCTCTTATTTAATTAGTTTAAAGTTTTAAATTCTCATTGTTTTTAATTCTTATTTTTCAGTTGTTTATACTATCGAGTTTCAGAAACGTGGAATGCCGCATGCTCATATTCTACTGTTCATAAAAAATTTCCCCCAAACAGCAACTCCAGGTGTCGTCGACAGTATTATATCTGCGGAGATTCCTGATTGCAAGGAAGATCCGGAATATTATGACGCGGTCAGTGAGTTCATGATTCATGGTCCGTGTGGCGTAGCAAATAAAAAATCACCGTGCATGGATGGATGTCGATGTACAAAAAAATTCCCTAAGAAATACGTTGATCGCACAACGGTAGATAATGATGGCTTTGTCGTTTACAAAAGAAGGGATGATGGCAGGACAATATTAAAGGGAGGAATTGAACTTGACAATAGGTATGCTTTTAGGATGTTTCGTTTTATTTATGCTTAGATAATAAAAAATAAAATTCATCTTTGAATACTTCGTCCAGAATGCCATTGTATAAAATTCATCTTCTAATAATCTCATTGGGTTCATATTTTTTTCAGGTCTGTTGTTCCCCATAACCCTTATCTCCTGAAAAAATATAGATCCCATATTAACGTGGAGTGGTGCAATCGTTCGCGGTCTATTAAATATTTGTTCAAGTACGTTCACAAAGGACACGATCGAGCAACTGCCATTTTTTATCAGTCTCACAATGACGCTGCTGGAAATAGAATTATTGATGAAATAAAGCAATATTTAGATTGCAGATACGTATCTGCGTCGGAAGCGGTGTGGCGGTTATATGGATTTGAAATTCATTTCAACCAGCCTAACGTTGTGAGATTGAAATTTCATCTGCCTAACGAGCAGGTTGTTGTATTTAGGGATGGGTCGTCTGTTACGAATGTTGTGACCAGAGCAGCGGGTAAAGAGACTATGTTTACAGCTTGGATGATTGCAAACATTAAATTTCCAGGAGCGAAAGAGATAACTTACGCTGAGTTTCCTATGAAATTCGTTTGGGATGAGAAGGAACATGCTTGGCGGCCAAGGAAGAGAAGAGTTGCTCTAGGGAGATTGAACTATGTACATCCAGGCAGGGGGGAGTTGTATTATATGCGACTTCTGCTGAATGTTGTGAAAGGTTGTGAATCGTATGATGATATTTATCGTTATAACGGGATACAATATGAAACCTTTAGAGAAACCTGTTTCGCCCGTGGTTTGATTGATGACGATAATGAATTTGTTAAAGCCATTGAAGAAGCTGTAGTTTGGGGTTCAGAAACAATGCTTCGATCTTTATTTGTGAATTTGATTACTTCTGATTCTGTCAGTCGGCCAGAGATTCTTTGGGAAAGTTGCAGCCATCTACTCATACCAGACATCTTAAATAAATATCGTATTCGTTTGGAACGCCTTGGTATGATTATTAACATCTCCAGTTCATTCTTTACAGTTTATTCCTGTGTCGACGACATAAATGCACTATACATCGGGTCTAAGAGTCCTTGATATGATTTTTTATTTCTTCTCTTTTTTTACAGATTTAATTCTCAGCGACAATCAAATTAAAAATTGTGATTTTTTATTTGTTCTCTTTTTTTACAGATTTGATTCTCACTGACGATCAAATTAAAAATTTGTGCTTGAGGGAAATTGAAGATGTAATGCAAAGAAAAGGGAAAACCCTTTTAGATTATCCCAAGATGCCGTATCCGCAGCACGATGAAGCTATTGGTAGAAATCGCCTTATAGCGGAAGAGCTGAATTACGATCGAAAAATACTTACAGAAGAGCACGTCAAGCTGATTGGAATGCTTAATCGTGATCAAAGGCAAGCATATGAATCGATAATGTCTGCTTTCCACGAAAACAAAGGACAAATTTTCTTTCTATATGGTTATGGAGGAACCGGCAAGACATTTGTTTGGAACACTCTCTCTGCCGCTGTTCGTTCAATGGGACATATTGTGTTGAATGTTGCTTCTAGCGGAATAGCTTCTCTTCTCTTACCCGGAGGCAAGACAGCTCATTCAAAATTTTCAATTCCTTTGAACTTAACCGATGATTCAACCTGCAATATAAGCAAGAGAACCGAACTCGCTGAGTTGATTCAACAAGCTAAAATGATTATATGGGACGAAGCTCCCATGACGCATAGGTAATAAAACGCCTCTTATTCTCAGGTTTTGTATTTCACATTTTTTGTATTTTTTTTTTTTTTTTGCTGAAAATTATCTAACTGAAGTTGACTTTGTATAATTTTGTAGGCATTGTTTTGAAGCACTTGATCGAACAATGCGTGATATTATGCGAAGTTTTGATCCGCGGGCTGTTGAAAAGCCCTTTGGGGGAAAGGTTATTGTATTTGGAGGGGATTTCCGCCAAATTTTGTCGGTAATTGCTAAAGGTACGAGACAGGATATTGTTCATGCGACGATTAATTCCTCCAACATTTGGAGAGAATGCAAAGTCTTGAGGTTGACGACTAATATGAGATTGCAGAATTTTGTGGACGAAAATGATTTAATTACTTGAAGAGAATTCTCTAATTGGATGTCTTCGATTGGGGATGGAACTATAGGAGACGACAATGATGGGTTTGCTGTTGTAGAAATTCCCAATGATCTTCTCATAACGTCTTCCGATGATTTCATCGGTTCAATGGTTGATGCAATATATCCGGATTTCTCAAATCATATTGGAGACGTTGAATTCTTACAAGGTAGGGCCATTTTGGCTCCGACTTTGGAAGAAGTTGATTCTATTAACGATTACATGGTTTCGATGCACTCTACGGATGAAAGAATATATCTTAGTGCTGATTCGATTGAAAAGTCTGAGGGTGCAGAGAATATGTTTGCAAACATGCATTCCGTTGAATTCTTGAATACCATCAAATGCTCAGGGTTGCCGAATCATCAGTTGAAGTTAAAGGTTATTTCTATCTTATTTGTAAAGTTTTTATGTTTGTTCGTAATATAAAATATAAATGGATGTTATGCTCCTTAATGTTTATATTAAATGGTATCTTCTTCATGAAATGAAAATGTAGATTATTTTATTTATTGTTTATGCTCTATGCATATGAACATGATGTTTAGTTATTGATGTTTACTATTTTTTTATTTTTTTGTTTTGTTTAGGTTGGTGTTCCGGTGATGTTGATAAGAAACATGGATCACTCGGCAGGACTGTGCAATGGAACTCGATTGGTCGTAACCAAACTTGGGACTTATGTTATAGAGGCTCGAGTCTTGGGAGGCAAAAATGCGAATGAAATTGTGTATATTCCCAGGATGACGCTTTGTCCTTCAGATTCGAGGATTCCTTTTAAATTTCAACGAAGACAATTCCCGTTGATGATATCGTATGCAATGACGATCAATAAAAGCCAAGGTCAATCGTTGACAGATGTTGGTGTGTTTTTGAAGAAACCGGTTTTCACTCATGGGCAACTGTACGTTGCTGTTTCAAGGGTGACGAATAGAAGTGGGTTAAAAATTTTGTGTTGTGACGAGAATGGTAAACTTACAAACAAAACAAATAATGTGGTGTTTAAGGAAGTCATTCAAAATTTGTAATAAAAGTTTTGAATTCTGCCTTTCAATTATATTCCTCTTTATTTTATAAATTTTACATGGTTTAATCATTTTTATGTTCTTAATAAATATTTTTTGCAGGTTTAATGTATGTATGTACATGTTTTAATCATTTTTAGTCATTTCATGTTCGTATCTTAATTTTGCAGGTTAAGGTATGTATTTTTTTGCTATATTCCTCTTTATATTATAAATTATACATGGTTTAATCATTGTAATGTATGTTTTAAACGAAAAAAAATTGTTTTAAACGATATTGTAGAGAGTTATGTACGTAAAATCACGAACACCGCAAGATCAAGGGCACATTAAAAAACCAAACACGAAACGTCATATCCCGGGCATCGCACGGGTGTTACACTAGTTAGATAGGAAAATAAATAAATAAAAATATTAATAATATTTAATTTTATTTTTGATTTATTCGATTGACTTAATTTTCGAATTAAGTAACTTTTGGATTTATTAAAAATAAATAGGTTTAAATATTGGAATTAATATTCCCGTCACATGGAGCATTCAAGAACGAAGACTAAAGACTAGAAGACGCATACGGGGATGCGATAAAGCCATAATAGTCGGAAAATAATATTCTAGTATTATTTTGATTATGTGATAATATTCTATGTGCTTTATTTCATGTATGCATGCTTATGTGTATTTAATTATGCATTAGATAGCGTATCCCTTTGTTATAAAAAGCTAAGTGGGAGAGGGTATGGAAACATATCCATGGTCTCCATTGCTGTTCTCTTGGTGACTTTTATGGACTTTTGAAGTTCGTATAGACAAGTCATTGGAGGAGAATTCTTGTAATTCCTTTTACGAGAAACATTGATTAAGTTTATCAAACAATGCCTAATTTGTCTTTCCAAAACTGATTTCAAGTCGACTCATTCTCACCCCGGGGAGTGAAATGGAGCCAAAGCCACTTGGTCATGTCGAGGACACAAATTAGAGACTTTCGTGTCATTTGATGACTAGATCGATTGTCTGCTCGGCTCCCTCATTTGTTAGAGATAGGGTCGTTCGCATGGTGAATCACTGGTTAGAAACTTCGAGTTTCACTTATGATTCTCCGCGTCCTGATTTACAAGATTGAATGATTCAAGTAGTTGGATGTCAATTGTAAAAGTCTTTTGGTGTAGTAAACGTCCACACTATCGTGGCTTGCTACATTGAATGGGATTTTGGAACGATTGATGTAGACAGTTATAGAAGGGAGTAAAGGAGCGTATGTTAACGTAAACGTCCACACTATCGTGGCTTGCGGTGAATATGCGTGTCCCAAACAATCTTCTTAGATACTGAGTAATGGTTTACACTTAGGTACGCTTCTTAGTATTCTTCCCATCGAAGTAACGCTAATGATGATGTACGACCGAAGCAAATCTAATTGCTAAATCATTTGGATAGGTAAACGTCCACACTATCGTGGCTTGCCATATCTGATGGGATTTTAGATGCGATTAGTGGTTTAATGATATTATTTGAGGGAGATAATATCGGAGATTAAATCGATTGTTTGTTGTTATATGTGCTCATAGATTAGGAAATGACTTTGAACCCACTTTCTGTGATACGTAAGGATTTTAAACTCACTGGTCCCTAAATGTAATGATTGGAATAGAGATCTAGACATTACCCAAACTGTTAAAGAGTACAAGGTTGTACTCAATGAGCTTTGTCCTCCCGAGCCTATTGACGTAGGCGGCTAGACAAGAAGCGATGAGGATACTCATAAAGGCCAGTCGCTTCGAGGAAACGCTTAAACACGTTTTTGAGATGATTGACCTTTTAGACGAGTTGAAACGGAAATCGCAAGCTCTTGTAACCAATGCCAAAGGTTTTGAACCTAAGGACAAAATCGGGGGAAAGGAAAAGCAAGCAAAGAAACCCAGTGGTCATAAGTTACATGAACCTCGAGATGGGACGAGAAAGCCAATAGGCAAGTATTCTCGATACAAACAGTCTGGGTACTGGAAGTCTGATTATCCTCTCAAAGAAAGTACGAAATTTTCTTAAGTCGTAAAACATAGTCAGTGGTATTATCTGCCGGAACCTGGTGTGTAGATATGGAACCACTGACAGTATGTGCATTTTAAATGCAAGGGTTCCAGGAAACCCGACGACTTAGAAAAGAAGAAATCGTAGTCTACATGGGCAATGCTGTAAAGGAGGCAGCAGTTGCAGTGGAGGACATTTTATAGGATTTCATTTTGAGTTATTGCTTTTATGTACCTTTAATTTTAGAAAGAACTGTGTTCTGGATTTCTGAAATTTAATGAATAGATATTTTATTTCTTTTAATCATTTGATGGTTATAAGAAGAAATAAAGATATTATCTATTCTGGTACATTAGCTAGCAATATGTAAATGATGAATCCTGAGTCCACCACGATGCAACGAACCGTAGTATGAAACTCGTTTTACTAATAAGAGATTTCTTTATCAATTATACTTGTGGATTCTTATGCTGAGTCATGTTTATTCAAATAAGAAGTTCAAAGGTCGAAAATTGATATTTGATCAATTAAGTTGAAGGAGTGGACCTTCCGACCTAAGAATCTAATTTGGAAGATAATATGACTAAGCAATCCTTTATGGATATAAGATATAAGATCCGGACAAGTATTGGAATTGATTAACTCTGATGTATGCAGACCTATGTCTACTCAGACAATAAGGTACGAGTACTTCATTTGATGATTACTCGAGAAATGTATTAGAATACCTGATGTGTCACAAAAGCAAGTGTTTTGACAAGTCAATGGACACTAAGCAATTGTGGAGAACCATCAAGGTATATCCATTTGTAGCCTGCGATTTGATCGTGGAGGCAAGGAATGCATAGCATACTGATCAGAGGTTGGGATTTGATCCCAAATGACTACACCATACACTTTTGTGTAGAAATGGTGTGTCGTAAACAAGAAATGGAACTCTTATAGAAATAGTAAAAGCATGAGTTATACGGAACTACCTATGTTCTATGGATATGTCTGGAAAAAACGGCGCATTCAAATGCGGTTGTAGAATATCCTAGAAGAACAAAAGATGTGTGTTCAATAGTACTATGAACCAGAAGGACGTTATAAGTTCTAACGCCCGGTTCTTAGAGAAAGACTATATGATGAACCACAAGCCCAAGGTGACGTAATACTTTGAAATGAGAGAGAAAACGATTAAGACTTAGAACTAGCCGAACCGAGTAGCGGTACACCACTGACTGCACCTACTGTTATCACTATTTATACACCGGAATGCCATTGTAGTGGGAGGTTGTGGGACAACCGGAGATATTCATAAGACTAGGAGAGTTTTCGAACTCTGGACCTAGTATACATGAAATCGATCCCTAGAACTACATGAAGGCAGTACTAGATCTAAATGTGCCTTCTTGGAAAGCAATAAGGATTATTGCTAAAAGGCAAGATCATTTAGAGTACAAGCTTAGTTAATCCATTTATGGATTGGAACAAAGCATTGAGTTCGTAGTACTTGCAAATTGATGAGATAGTCCATTTTATGGATTCATCAAAGCATAGCCGAATCATGTGTATTGGAAACGTGATGGAACAAGGTGGTGTTTCTCGGGTTTTATGTAGAGAACATTCTTATCATTGGTAACAATGTAAAGATGTTGTCAAGACATAAAATGAGGTTGTCTAGATAAATCAATATGAAAGATATAGGAAGAAGTTGGACATGTTCTTGAGATCTTGGATCTCTGGGAAAGAACATTGTACTTCTCCTGGACATCTTACATATATATGATTTGGTTCGTTTTAACATGCAAGATTCCGAGAAAGGTTCGTTACCTTTCAGAGACGGAATGCATCTATCTAAGGATATGTGTTTTAAAAAAAAAAAAAAAAAAAAAAACACAAAAGGAGATAGAAGCAATGAAAGCAGTTTCGTACACTTCGAGTGTGGAAAGCTTGATAAATGCGATGTTGAAAACAAGAACCTGATATCGGCTATGTGGTTAGCATAGTGGGAGGATATCAAGGTAATCCTGGAAAGGAATATTCGACTGCTGTAAAAGTACTTTCGAAGTACTGTTCTAGACTACGAAGCAGACGAGCATTTCCTTTGGATTACATTCTCTTAGATTTCTAATCAAAGAAGGACCGGTGTAAGTCGATATCAGGCTATGTGTTTCACTATAGAAGGAGAAGGAGTTTTAACATGGAAGAGTGATAAGCACGATGCTTTTCGGACTCTGCCATGGGTAACCAAATAGCGGCCTCAGAGGCAGCGGAAGTTTTGGTATAAACTCCGGGATAATCTCTGGGACTTAGAGGTGATTCTTAATTTGCGAAAAGGCTATGTGTATAGCGGTGCGATGGCAAATGGTAAGAAATCACAAGTCCATAAGTGTAAGATAACACATAGTGCAAGTACCACCTGATACGAGTCATCGTCGAGGGAGACGACGCTGTAGTCACCAAGATAACTTCAGAGCGGCAACCTAGAGTGCTCATTCACATAGTACTTCTAGGAAGTACAACTTAAGCACGTGATGAGTATGGGAGTCGGGAGTTTGGAGGAAATGACTAGACCTTAGTACAAGTGGGAGATTGTTGGAGTTGTGTACTTAATGTCTAGATTTAAGTAACGGTAACTCCCGGTCATTGCCATTAATCTATTTAATTAAATAAACAATTATTTGCGTTTAATTATTTATAATTAAATATATGCAAATTATAGTCCTAGATTATATACGTTGTAGTTAGTATGGTGTGCGACGTCACACGGAAGATCATACTATCGGTTACTCGTATTTAATCGAACATTTTCTCACGACCTAGATGGACACGGACCAATCCATCGGTATAGTCGTTGTGTGAGAGAGAAAATAATTTGTCTTAATTATTTTATCACACTTGTACACTTGGTGTATTGAGCGGATCGTTTGAGATTTATCGATTAGGATTGCCGGCGATAATCGATTTAAGTCTCAGTGTATTTTATTCTTAATCCCCGATACTATTGCGGGTGTGTATATTTAATATAAGTGACTTTGATTTACCAAAGGAATTAACCGATTTAATTATTGGGTTAATTACCGGTTAAGTTGGGCCACTATATTTTATATATGGCATGCCGTGAATACTTGACGGGAAAGTGTATCCCGTAAGGGTTGATAATATCCCCGAGATGAGTTCATAAAGAATTATTATGTAAACCCTGCAGGTGGATTTGTTCCGCATAATAATTAAGGATGAATGGTACTAGTCTCGGTTACAGGAGATGAATAAATTAATTAGCAATAAATTAATTTTATTCATGGATATTTATATCTTAAATACACGGAATAAATAATACTAACGGAGAAATATTATTTGATATAATATGGTTTAATATTGGGAGTGCAATTAATTTTATATAGTGGAAAATAGAATTAATTAATATTAATGGATTAATAGATTTGGGCTTGGGCTCAATTTAATCATTAATATTGGAAGCCCAATATTCCACCTCCTTAAGATCCCCTACGTAGCCTATAAAAGCACTACATGGTCTTCTCTATTCTCATAACTTGAAGATCACAATTCTAGAGAGAGAAAGTAGAGAGGAGGATCCATGGAGTTCGGTAGATCGTCGCCCACACGACGTCCGGGCTAGTGCAAGGAATACGCGGGAAGATCTCAAGGTCGTCAAATTGAGTTCTTCGTTTTTCCGAACAACGAGAACGAGGTAAATCGTAAAACCCTCTTTATGATTTTATCGTTAATTATCGTAAAAATATCGTGAACCAAGATCCGAGAACGCGACCCATGTCGAGGTTGAACCGGGCGGTGGTGATCGAAGATCACCGGACCGCCGGCGGCTCAACGGCTCGCCTAGGAGGGGTCGAGGGGCATGAGCCTCGGCTGGACGCCGAGACTCGATCGAGCACGAGCTCGATCGCCCGTGCACATCCAACGGGCTGCTGGAGCAGCGCCGCTCGCGCGTCACGCGCTCCGCTCCGGCGGAGCGATCACCGCTCGCGCGGCTGGACCGCCGCTCGCGCGGCGGTGGCTGCGGGCTGATCGCTAGCCACGGTTCGACCGTGGCTTGGGGGCGATCAGCGGGGTGTTGCTGGGGGTGTCCAGTGGGCTGCCAAGGGCAGCCCTAGGCGGCTGCCGTGTACAGCCGCGAACCCTTGCGAGGGCTCGACCGAACAGCCCGGGTTCGCCCGTGGTTGAGGTTTTGGTTGAGTCCGGATTCGTGGTGGTTCGTGGCGGGATGTTCCGGCAACCGGGAGTCGATTGGAGTTGTCGTTCCGCAATTTGACAACTCCGGATATTCGATCTTCAAAGGATTTCGGTCGGAATTAATTAGATAATTTATTTATTTAAATTTATTAATTCTGGGATATTCATTTCCAACAGACTCTTCACTCACTCGTCGAGCCAGTCCTTATTCTAAAACATTAACATATGGTCACTATTTTTTATTTTTTTTTTGTTGTTTAAAACAATTTTAGATGACCATGTTAATGTTTATATATAATGTGATACAATGTGATGATTGTTGGGTGTGAAGGTTTATTCACGCCGGAGAAGACGATCGGAGCCGAGAAGACGAGGAGAACGAAAAGGCGGTCGCCGGAGGAGGTCCGACGGTCGCGGGGCACCGCCGGCAAGCGCGGAAGTGGTTTCGGCGGGCGCTGAAACTGGGGAAACGAGGTCAGGTGGACTACCAGGTTTTGGCACCTTTCGGCGGGCGTCGTTCGACCATTGGCGGTCGCGGGCCTATTTCGGCGGGCGCCGAAATGACATTGGCGGGCGCCAATGTGATGTCGTTCTACAAGGATTCGGCGTCGGCCGACAAGCGGGGGCTTTTCAGCCGCTGACGTGTTTTCTTATTCTCCAAGTTTCCCTCCCCTATATATAAGACCCTACTCGTGTAAAATAGGGTTAGAACACCAAGAGCACACCGAAAGTCTAGAATTCATATAATAATTGAGAGCGTGGGTATACGGAGATACGAGTAGTATTTGTAAACTCCCCGGAGTCAATTATTGAGTATACTAGTGAAATCTGCAGCGGCGAGAGTGGACGTAGCCCTTGTTAACGGGTGAACCACTATAAATTCTTGTGTCGTTTATTTTCGTTCGTGTTTATCGTTTCTTGCAGTGACGGAATCGAGCGCAAATCCCAACAACTGGTATTGGAGCTTTGGTGGAAAAGCTGGGTAATCGAAGAAACGATGGGCGATTTGACGAACCTTGGAGTTACGAGATTTGATGGCCTGGATTTCGCATCCTAGAGGATGGAAATCGAGAAGTACCTGGGCGAGAAGAAAATTCAACTATCTCGTTGGAAGGCGTGAAGCCGGAAGAGACGAGCGAGGCGGACTGGGGTCTCCTTGATCGACAAGTACTCGGATTGATCCGATTGACGTTGTCGGAGAACGTTGTCAAGAAGGTGATGAAGGAGAAGACAACCGCGGGGATCATGAAAATTTTTTCTGACTTGTACGAGAAGCCATCGGTGACGAACAAAGTGGCCTTGTTGCAGAGGTTGTTCCATTTGAAGATGGAAGACGATGGAGTGGTTGCGACTCACGTTAACGAGTTCAACTCGATTGTCAAAGAAGTGACTTCGTTTGAGATCGAGGTTGAATGAAGTTCTGGCCCTGACCTTATTGGCATCGCTACCGATTAGCTGGGAACCAATAAGAAAGGCGTTGGGTTATTCCATGGGAGGTGAGAAGTTGAAGATCGAAGATGTGAGGGACTGCGTCCTTGCCGAGGGAGTTCGGAGGAGGGATTTCGGGGAAGCATCTACTTCGACTATGTCGGCCATGTGTATGAGCCGAGGTGAGCATCGCTATGGGGAGAGCTTTCGGGGATCGGAGACGGGACTAATGCGGTGACGGAAAAAGACGAGAGTGGAGATGTCTTGCCAACATCTTCTGAGCCTCTCGAAATCTCTTGGGTGCTTGACTCAGGAGCATCGTTTCACACAACGGCGAGACGTGACGGCTGTTGGAGTTGTGTACTTAATGTCTAGATTTAAGTACCGGTAAACTCCCGATCATAGCATTTAATCTATCTAATTAATAAACAATTGTTTGCGTTTAATTATTGATAATTAAACATATGCAAATCATAGTCCTGGATTTTATACGTTGTAGTTAGTATGGTGTGTCGGGCCCCACACAGAAGATCATACTATCGGTTACTCGTATTTTATCAAACAGTTGCTCACGACCTAGATGGACACGGACCAATCCATCGGTATAGTCGTTGTGTGAGAGAGAAAATAATTTGTCTTAATTATTTTATCACACTTGTACACTTGGTGTATTGAGCGGATCGCTTGAGATTTATCGATTAGGATTGCCTTGGATAATCGATTCAAGTCTCAGAGTATTTTATTCTTAATCCCCGATACTATTGCGGGTGTGTATATTTAATATATGTGACTTTGATTTTCCAAAGGAATTAACCGATTTAATTATTGGGTTAATTACCGGTTAAGTTGGGTCACTATATTTTATATACGACATGCCGTGAATACTTGACGGGAAAGTGTATCCCGGAAGGGTTGATAATATACCCGAGATGAGTTCATAAGGAATTATTGTGTAAACCTCATGAGTGGATTCGTTCCGCACAATAATTAAGGTTGAATGGTACTAGTCTCGGATTCAAGAGATGAATAAATTAATTTTATTCATGGATATTTAAATCTTAAATACACGGAATAAATAATACTACCGGAGAAATATTATTTGATATAATATGGTTTAATATTGGGAGTGCAATTAATTTATATAGTGGAAAATAAATTAATTAATATTAATGGGAGATTAATAGATTTGGGCTTGGGCTCAATTTAATCATTAATATTGGAAGCCCAATATTCCACCTCCTTTAGATCCCCTACGTAGCCTATAAAAGCACTACATGGTCTTCTCTATTCTCATAACAATAACTTGAAGATCATAATTCTTCTAGAGAGAGAAAGTAGAGAGAGAGAAGAGGATCCATAAGCTTGGAGGATCGTCGCCCACCCGACGTTCAAGCTAGTGCAAGGAATACGAGGGAAGATCGTAAGGTCATCAATTGATTTCGTTTCTCCGCACAACGAATCAAAAGGTAAAATCATAAACTCTCTTGTGTGATTTTATGTGAATTAATTGTGATACATACATGAACGCACGATCCGGGAAAACGAGGAACTTAGGGGACGGGGATTCGAGATCCCCGGCGAACGTTCAAAGGACCCTCGATTGGGAGCCGAGGGGTGGCGATCGAGCCCTAGGGCATCGATCGCCGGTAGCGATCACGCGAGGGGAGCCCCGGCTGGACGCCGGGGCGAGCGATCGACCTAGGTTCGATCGCTGGGGGCTGCCGCGGCCTTGTGCCGCGGCTGGGCGCTCCCTCCCCGGTCGGTGGTGGCGGTGAGTCGCCGGACTCACCGCCGGGGGCTGCAAGGCAGCCCCATGCGATCGACTTCGATCGCGAGCCCCACGGTGGGGCTCGACTAGGGTTTCGGCCGCGGGTTCATCCCGCGGCGACTCTCCGGTTGAGCTCTGGATATCGTGGTGCTCGTGATCGGTTTCCGGCGATGGGATTTCGGTCGGGGTTATCGGTTCCGCAATTTTTGATACCCTGTGATATCGATTTCCAACAAATGGTATCAGAGCGTTTGGTTTCGTGTTCATGTATGTGTTCAATTATCGTTCTACCTTGCAGGAATTCCGACTAACATGGTTAATTAATTGATTAATTATTTAATTAATTGTTGATTTAATTTTACCATGATTATTAAACTCTCGGACATGTCGAGATTCGTTTTGTGTGGATGAATGCTTGTAATAGTAAAAATTCGGGGGTTGACCGAATTTAGATTTATTATTATTGTTCTATGTTTTCCGGAAATTGTATAGGGTCGATTTCATGTATAGAATCGATACCGGAATTGTAAATTTATTTCTTGTAATTTATTTACGTTGGATCGATGCCGAGACGACCGCCGGAGAACTCATGTGACGAAGGAGAAGATGAGAGGGAGGACCGGGGATCGATTACGATGATCGATCCCATGAGATCGATCGATGGCAAGGGCGAGGGGCTCGATCGCCCCTGCCGCGGGCTACCGCCGGTTCGGTGGCTGGCCGGCGTGGCTGGGCGGCGGTGCTCCTCCCCGGGGACCGGCCGGTCGAAGGTGGGGTGGCGTGTGGTCTCCCGATCTCATGCGACTCGTACCTAGATTCACTTTCCTAATTGATTCAAGTTTTCCTATTTTGAGTATTCCTAAGTTTGGGAACTCTCATGGAGATAGGAAAAGAATTAATTAATATTAATTTATTTCCTTATTCTATTATAGAAGTCTTCTAGAATATTCTAAGTCCTACTTGGAATAGGATTCTAGAGATTTAATAGAATTGGAAGGGAAATAATTAATTAATAAATTGATTTTATTTCCTAATTGATTATTCCTATTTTATGGGAATTTTCATGGACATGGAAATTAATTAATTTTGGAAAGTAGAAGAGTCCTAATTTATTTTATTTCCTTATTCTATTATAGAAGTCTTCTAGAATATTCCAAGTTTTACTTGGATAGATTTTTCTAGAGATTTAATAGAATTAGATAGGAAAATAAATAAATAAAAATATTAATGATATTTAATTTTATTTTTTGATTTATTCGATTGACTTAATTTTCGAATTAAGTATCTTTTGGATTTATTAAAAATAAATAGATTTAATTATTGGGATTAATATTCTCGTCACATGGAGCATTCAAGAACGAAGACTGAAGACTAGAAGACGCATACGGAGATGGAATAAAGCCATGATAGTCGGAAAATAATTTTCTAGCATTATTTTGAATATGTGATACAATGTGCTTTATTACTTGTATGCATGCTATATGTGTTTATTTTATGCACTAGATAGCGTATCCCTTTGTTATAAAAAGCTAAGTGGGAGAGGGAATAGAAACATTCCCATGGTCTCCATTACTGTTCTCTTGGTGACATTTATGAGCTTTCGAAGTTCATATAGACATGTCATTGGAGGAGAATTCTTGTAATTCCTTTTACGAGAAACATTGATTAAGTCTATCAAACAATGCCTAATTTGTCTATCTGAAACTGACTTCAAGTCGACTCATTCTCACCCCGGGGAGTGGAATGGAGCCAAAGCCACTTGGTCATGTGGATGACACAAATTAGAGACATTCGTACCATTCTTTTGAAGATGGATCGATTGTCTGCTCGGATCCCTCATCTAATGAGAGATAGGGTTGTTCGCATGGTGAATCACTGGTTAGAAACTTCGAGTTTCACTTATGATTCTCCACATCCTGATTTACGAAAATCGAATGGATCTTGAAACTTGGATGTCAATTGTAAAAGTCTTTTGGTGTAGTAAACGTCCACACTATCGTGGCTTGCTACATTGAATGGGATTTTGGATCAATTGATGTAGACAGTTGTAGAAGAAAGTGAAGGATCGTGTGTTAACGTAAACGTCCACACTATCGTGGCTTGCGGAAATATACGAGTCTCAAACGATCTTCTTGGTACTGAGTAATGTTTTACACTTAGGTACGCTTCTTAGTATTCTTCCCATCGAAGTAACGCTAATGATGATGTACGACCAAAGCAAATCTAATTGTTAAATCATTTGGATAGGTAAACGTCCACACTATCGTGGCTTACCATATCTGATGGGATTTTAGATGTAATTAGTAATTTAATGATATTATTTGAGGGAGATAATATCGGACATTAAATTGATTGTTTGTGTAAATGTGCTTATAGGTTTAGAGAATAGCTATGAATACACTTTCTGTGATACTCAAGGAATTCAACGCACTGGTTCCATACTGTGTTGGATGGAATAAAGAATTAGACATTACCCAGACTGTTGCTGAGTACAAATTAGTACTCAGTGAACTTTGTCCTCCTGAACCTACACGTGTCTCAACTGTTGAGGAAAAAGCTGATTTTGAGAAGTGGAACAATGCTTTTGCATTAACCACTAATCATGATATCATGATGAAACTCAAGCTTATGTTTAGAGACAACGAGAAGGTTAGAAAAGAGGCGATGAGGATACTCATAAAGGTCAGTCGCTTCGAGGAAACGCTTGAACACGTTTTCGAGATGTTAGATCTTTTGGATGAGTTGAGACAATCGCAAGCTCTTATGGCCAAAGCCAAAGGTTTCGAACCTAAGGGCATAGACCAAGGAATGGAGAGGCAGACAAAGAAGCCCTGTAGTCCTGCTCTTGGACCACGGAATAGGGTGAGAAAGCCTTTGGGCAGTCATTCTCAAAGAAAACATTCTGGGGACTGGAAGTCTATATTTTCTCCTCAAGAAGGTATAAGATTCTCTCCTTAGTCTTTAAATACATAGTCAGAAGTGTTATCTACCAGAAGCCTGGTTGGTAGATATGGAACCACTGACGGTATGTATGCATTTAAAAAAAATGCAGGGGTACCAGGAAACCCAAAGACTTGGAAATGGAGGAATGGTCAAGGGAAGTGCTGTGGTGAAGGCAGCTGTTGCAATAGAGGCTTTATCTATGAGTAGTTATAGGATTTCATTTCAAGTTTATTGCATTATGTACCCTTTATTTTTTAGAAAGAACTTTTGTTCTGGATTTCTATTAATTATGAATGGATATTTTATTTCTTTAATCATGTTGATGATTTTGATAAGAAATAATGGTATTATCTATTCTGGTACATTAGATAGCAATAATGTGAATGATGAATCCTTAGTCTACCACGATGCAACAAACCGTTCTATAACTTGTTTTACTTGAAAGATATATTTCTTGTTAAATCATTATACTTGTGAATTCTTATACTTAGTAGTATTTATTCAAATAAGATTCAAAAGGTCGAAATTGATTTGATCAATTATAGTTGAAGGAATGGACCTTCCGACCTAAGAATTGAATTTGGAAGATAATACAACTAAGCATACCTTTCGGTAAAGGATAGAATTCGGACAAGTATGGAGAATGATTAAATACTGATATATGCAGACGTATGTGTAATTAGAAAGGTACGAGTAGTTCTTTCAAGAATGCTCGATGATGGATTAGAATACTTGATGTGCCATAAAAGCAAAGTGTTTTGACTAGTCAATGGACACAAAGCAATTATGGGGAACCTTCAAAGTATATCCATTGGAAGCCTGCGACTCAGTCGCGGAGGCTACCACCTATCTAAATAACACATAGCATAAATCAAAGAGTGGGATTGGATCCCAGACAACTTCACCATACACTTACGTGTAGAGATGGTGTGTCAGAAATAAGAAATAGAATTCTAATAGTAAAAGAACAAGTTGTTCGGAACTACCAATGTTCTATGGATATTCCTGGACACAACGGCATATTCAATATGGTTGTAGGATATCCTAGATGAACAAAGGATTATGTGTTCTATAGTACTATGAACCAGAAGGACGTGTATCGCCTGGTTCTTAGAGGAAGACTATTAGATGAACCACAAAGCCCGAGCTGACGTAATACCTTGGAATGAGAAGAAGGACAAAGACTAGGAACCAGCCAAACCGAGTAGAAGTACACCACACACTGCACCTACTGTTATTACTGTTATACACATGGACGCCATTGCAGTGGGAGGTTGTTAGACAACCGGAGATGTTCATAAGACTAGAAGAGTTTTTGAACTCTGGATCTAGTAAAGATGAAATCGATCCCTAGCTCTGCATGAGGGCGGTACTAGATCTAAATGTGCCTGCTTGGAGAACAATAAGGTTTATTGTTAAGAGGCTAGATCATTTAGAGTACAAGCTTAGTAAATCCATTTATGGATTGTGACAAAGCTATGAATCGTGGAACTTGCGAGTTGATGAGATAGTCCATCTAATGGATTCATCAAAAGGCATAGACGAAATGTGTATTAGAAACGTGATGGAAACAAGGTGGTGTTTCTCGGAATTTTATGTAGATGACATTTTATCATTGGCAACAATGTAAAGATGTTATCAGATATAAAATGTTGGTTGTCTAAATGAATCGAGATATAAGATTGAGCAGAAGTTAGAGCATGTGCTTGAGATCTTATGATCTAGGGATAAGAACATTGTACTTCTCCTAGATATCTTATACGATTATGGTTTGTTTTTAACATGCATAATTCTGAGAAAGGTTATTGCCTTTCAGAGACAGAATATACATCTATCTAAAGGGTATGTGTTTCGAACACATGAAGGAGATAGATGAAGACAAAGCAGTTTCCTACACTTCAAGTGTGGAAAGCTTTATAGATGCAATGTTGTAAAACGAGAACCTGATATCAACTATGCGATTTGCGTAGTGGGAGGATATCAAAGTAATCTGGACAAGAAATATTCGAATGCTGTAAAAGTACTTGAATGTACTAGATTAAGCAAGACGAAATCTTCATTGATTACAAATTCTCAGATCTCAAATCAGAGAAGGACCAGTGTAAGTCGATATCAGGCTATGTGTTCACTTTTAGAAAGAGGTGGAACCATGAAATGAAAGAGTGATAAGCAGGACGCTTCTCAGACTCTCTCATAACCGAATAGCAGCCTCAAAGGCAGAGGAAGTTTTGGTTAGGTTCCGGGATAACCTCTTGACTTGGATATGACTCTTAGTTTACCAAAGACTATTGGATAGCGGTGCACGGTAAACTGGAAGAAGTCATAAGTCAAAAGTGATGATAACACATAGAGCAAGTACCACCTGATACGAGTAATCGTCAAGGGAGACGACGCAGTAGTCACCAAGATAACTTCAGAGCGGCAACCTAGAGTGCTCATTCACATGATACTTCTTGGAAGTACACTTTAAGCACGTGTTGAGTATGGGAGTCGGGAGTTTGGAGGAAATGACTAGACCTTAGTACAAGTGGGAGATTGTTGGAGTTGTGTACTTAATGTCTAGATTTAAGTACCGGTAAACTCCCGGTCATAGCATTTAATCTATCTAATTAATAAACAATTGTTTGCGTTTAATTATTGATAATTAAACATATGCAAATCATAGTCCTGGATTTTATACGTTGTAGTTAGTATGGTGTGTCGGGCCCCACACAGAAGATCATACTATCGGTTACTCGTATTTAATCAAACAGTTGCTCACGACCTAGATGGACATGGACCAATCCATCGGTATAGTCGTTGTGTGAGAGAGAAAATAATTTGTCTTAATTATTTTATCACACTTGTACACTTGGTGTATTGAGCGGATCGCTTGAGATTTATCGATTAGGATTGCCTTGGATAATCGATTCAAGTCTCAGAGTATTTTATTCTTAATCCCCGATACTATTGCGGGTGTGTATATTTAATATATGTGACTTTGATTTTCCAAATGAATTAACCGATTTAATTATTGGGTTAATTACCGGTTAAGTTGGGTCACTATATTTTATATACGACATGCCGTGAATACTTGACGGGAAAGTGTATCCCGGAAGGGTTGATAATATCCCCGAGATGAGTTCATAAGGAATTATTGTGTAAACCTCATGAGTGGATTCGTTCCGCACAATAATTAAGGTTGAATGGTACTAGTCTCGGATTCAAGAGATGAATAAATTAATTAGCAATAAATTAATTTTATTCATGGATATTTAAATCTTAAATACACGGAATAAATAATACTACCAGAGAAATATTATTTGATATAATATGGTTTAATATTGGGAGTGCAATTAATTTATATAGTGGAAAATAAATTAATTAATATTAATGGGAGATTAATAGATTTGGGCTTGGCTCAATTTAATCATTAATATTGGAAGCTCAATATTCCACCTCCTTTAGATCCCCTACGTAGCCTATAAAAGCACTACATGGTCTTCTCTATTCTCATAACAATAACTTGAAGATCATAATTCTTTTAGAGCGAGAAAGTAGAGAGAGAGAGAAGAGGATCCATAAGCTTGGAGGATCGTCGCCTACCCGACGTTCAAGCTAGTGCAAGGAATACGTGGGAAGATCGTAAGGTCATCAATTGATTTCGTTTCTCCGCACAACGAATCAAAAGGTAAAATCATAAACTCTCTTGTGTGATTTTATGTGAATATTGTGATACATACATGAACGCACGATCCGGGAAAACGAGGAACTTCGGGACGGGGATTCGAGATCCCCGGCGAACGTTCAAAGGACCCTCGGCTGGGAGCCGAGGGGTGGCGATCGAGCCCTAGGGCATCGATCGCCGGTAGCGATCACGCGAGGGGAGCCCCGGCTGGACGCCGGGGCGAGCGATCGACCTAGGGTCGATCGCTGGGGGCTGCCGCGGCCTTGCGCCGCGGCTGGGCGCTCCCTCCCCGGTCGGTGGTGGCGGTGAGTCGCCGGACTCACCGCCGGGGGCTGCAAGGCAGCCCCATGCGATCGACTTCGATCGCGAGCCCCACGGTGGGGCTCGGCTAGGGTTTCGGCCGCGGGTTCATCCCGCGGCGACTCTCCGGTTGAGCTCCGGATATCGTGGTGCTCGTGATCGGTTTCCGGCGATGGGATTTCGGTCGGGGTTATCGGTTCCGCAATTTTTGATACCCCGGGATATCGATTTCCAACAACGGCATTGAGGGTTTCGTTGCCGGAGATCACGGTAAGGTTCATCTTGCGGATGGAAAGACCTTGGGCGTCGTAGATGTTGGTAACGTGAGACTGAAGACGTCGTTTGCGCAGACGTTGAAGGTGTCGAATGTAAGTTGTGTGCCGAAGCTGTGGGGGAATTTGATCTCGGTTAACCAGCTTGAGAGGGGCGGACACAAGGTTACGTTCAAGAATGGGTCTTGGAAGGTGTCAAAAGGTGCGATGAGTATTGCTCGTGGTCGAAGGACGGGTACCCTTTACACTAAGACTTGTGGTCGTGATATTGGTGTGGCCGACGACACCAGTGAGCCTGAGCATTGTGGGCTGGATCATATGAGAGAAAGAAGACTGCAGTCAAAAGTGAGTTCGAAGGAACCTCATATGGATCGGAGTCCGTGTCTCGAGAAGCAGAGAAGAGTACGATTCTCGGTAACCGAGGGAGAATCAGAAGATGGAGATCTGAGATATGATTTGGGAGATGTTCCGGTAGATGCGGACCATGTAGACCAACCGGAGGAGGTCCCGATGTTCAATCATATGCTCTCAAAGCGAGATGACATAGCAATGTTGGATGATAATTCGAGCAATAAGATAGTGAGCAACGAGTCGAGCTCGTTATTGTCAAAGAGTAACTCGTTGGTAAGAGACGAGGAGTGGGAGTTGTTAGACGATTTTCCATGCAGTGGGAGTTGTTAGACGATTTGGATGCAGCTTTGGGGATCGTTTTGGAGAGAGTCCGGTGATGAGGATTCTGGAAATGAAGAGGAGTATGCAAGGGAATCGTGAAGCTAATGGTGATAATGTCGGTGGTTCTCGAAAAGAGTCGTCGGGGATAGACGACGGGCATGTGAATGCTGACGTTGTCCATACAGTGGGAGTTACCCGGTTCACAAGCGATTCGGGGAAGCGACGTTTGTGAGCTTTGAGAAGCTTGGTTTCAATGTTGCGATTTCGGAGGTCCGAAAGGGAGTTGCGAGGTGATGAGAAGGTTAACGGGGATGGCAATGTGAAGAAGGCCTTAAAGAACTTGAGAAGTCGCGATGCGTCGAAGTTGGTGGATACTTCGACTGGGCGATGTTGGTGAGAACCGGGGATGCCGTTGCAGTTGTACAAGTATTTAATAAGTCAATTTATTTAGTGTGTGTCGTACACGTGTCCAAAGTTATAAATATTTTTCCGCTACATTTACTTTATTTAAAGCTTTTTACTGTTGGAATTTCAAATGTTTACGTGGAGTTCTAACCTTTCAAATTCTCCGCACATGATTTCTTTACCAAAATAATACTTATTATTTACTTATTTAATAAAATAAAACGTAGAGTGACAATTTTGGTGTAAACATTAAGAAATAATGTATTCTTATGTAAATTTGTGTGATTAGCAATTTACTTACTTATTTATTTATTAATAAAAAGTAGAAACTTGAACATTTTCATAGGAACACTAAAATAAGAAAATGGAGTACGAATTTTTTTTCTAAGGAGAATTTTTTTAAGGAGAATTTTTTTAATTTTATTTGAAGATTTTTCAATTACTCATGTGGCTTTAAAAAACAAAATCAATTTTTATATATTGAATTTATTTTACTAAAAGATATTAACAGAGGGAATGTGACTTTTTACTCTTTTTTCATAATAACATACTCTTCTGTCCCACACCAATACCGGTATCATATTCCCGGGAGTACAATATAAATAGTGCTCTCACTCTTTAAAATATAAAAATCATCATTTAATAATTAAGAAATCTTCATTTTAAAAAACAATTACTATAAACATTAAATTAGCATACCAATGAATATATTAGCATATAACATGAAGATATACACATGAGTGTACAATTAAAATCGTAACAATATATAAATTAGCGTCCCACACCAATAGGCACATGTGGTCAACGTTGATTTTTTTTGTCTGTCCAATATATATAAAAAATATTATACAAAAATTATAAAAAAAATAACTAAAATAAAATTTAATAGTTAAATTTTATTTTGATTATTTTTTATAATTTTTTAACAATATTTATCATATGTATTGAACGGACAAAATAAGTCAACATTGACCACATGTGATTATTGATATGAGACAGAAGAGTATGTTTTATAACAAAGCTTATAAAAGTATGAGTTTTTTATAAATTGAGACAGAAGAGTATGTTTTTATAAATTGTCTATTATACCTTTACTATCTCAATAAATAAATAAAAAATCAAATCGAATAAAAAAAATCAAAATACTTGTGAGAACCACAAAATCAGATTTTATGTTTGGTCGGAGGGTTTGTAGAGGTTTAATGGTGCATTCATACACCATATTCATTAAAATCAATCAAAACGAAAAAAAAAATCCTCTCAAATCCACACAAAAAATCATCAATGTTGCCGCGTTAGATTCTGGAAATTTCCGGTCGGTTATACGCGTGATTAACGAGCGAAAACGAGAGTTACATGTTCTATTTTCGTTTTTGTTTCTGCGACTGTTACTCGATGGACTACTTGATGGCGCAGACGATCGAGTAGACCATCGAGTAGTGAAGAACAATTGAAGATCCTCATTACTCGATGGTACGTTACTAAACGGTACATTACTCGATTTCGAGTAACTCGAAATCTCGAATTCGAATAGCAACTTCACGGATTAAACTGATTTGTCTCATTCGTAATCTTGGTTCGTTCCGTACATGGATGTAAAGATATTGAAGTCTAGATTTCGTAGAATTTTGAATCGAAACAATCGGAGTTCAGGCGAAAAAGATACGACAAGAATCGAGAAATTGAGCAAAGTGGAGAATTTCGAGTAACTCAAAATCTAAAATTCGAGTATCAACTTCACGGATTAATTTGATTTCACTCATTCGGAATCTTGGTTCGTTCCATACATGAATGCAGAGATCTTGAAGTCTAGATTCCGTGAAATTTTAAATTGAGACAATCGGAGTTCGGACGAAAAAGAAACGACAAGAATCGAGAAACGGCATAATAAATGATTTTTTTAATACATATATTTTTGAATAAAAGAGAGTATCTGTTAGCAATATTTAAGTGATCTTAATATATCTTTTTTATTATTTTCCTTATTTTACGGTTGCTCTTGTACTATATATTCTACATTCAATAAAATATTTCTTTGAGGCAAATAATTTATTTCCTATCATGGTATCAGCCTAAGTTGGCTTGAAACCCTAACGCTTCTCTACTCCAAATTCTCGCCTCCGTTCGCCTACTCGATCTCATGGTTGTGTCACAGGAGCTTTTCTCCGCAGTTACTCGCGGTGGACGCAGACAGGGTTATTATAATCATCGCGGTCATGGTTCATCCTCCATCAGAGGCCGCGGTCCTTCCCCTTCCTCCGCTGTTAATTCCGGTTGTGGCCGTAGTCGTCGCGATTACACCCCGCGTTGTATCCTTTGTAGGGAAACAAATCATGACGGATTTGATTGCCCTAAGCGCTTCGATCGCTCCTACGATCGTTCATATCGCCTAGCTACTACTGCCAACCTCGCCGAGGCCTTTTCCGCTGGTTGTCACGTCTCTCCGTCTTCTTCTTCCGATTGGTACTTAGACACAGGAGCATCAGCTCACATGGCTACTGATCCCACATCACTTGATCATGCGTCCTCCTACTCCGGTACTGAGCATGTTACGGTCGGTAACGGTGCAAATTTATCTATTTCTCATATTGGACCTCTTACTCTCTCAAATACTCTCACTTTAAGAAATGTTTTTGTCGTGCCCGGCCTGACCAAAAACTTGTTGTCAGTTAGTCAACTGACCCGTGATCATCCCGTTACAGTTGTGTTTAATAACTCTCACTTTTCTATTCAGAATCGTCTTACAGGACAGGTCCTCGCAACCGGCACTCTTAATCGTGGTCTTTACCTGTTAGATTCATCAGCTCATGCTTTGGCTTCAGTACACGGACGCAACAAACCATCTGTTTCTTTTGAACTTTGGCACTCAAGACTTGGGCATGTCGCCACTTCTACGGTGTCTCTATTACATAAACTTGGTTTACTATCAGTAAATGCTATATTACCATTGCCTACCATCTGCAAGACTTGCCAAATTGCGAAAAGTACTCGTTTACCTTTTATTACAAATACTAAACGAGCTTCTGGTATTCTCGACTTAATTCACTGTGATTTGTGGGGTCCCGCGCCTATTACGGCTACTACTGGCTTCCGCTATTATGTTATTTTTATCGATGATCATACTCGGTTTTGCTGGTTCTATCCTTTACGTGCAAAGTCCGATTTTGTGGCTACTTTTCTCACTTTTCAGAAATTCGTCGAGACGCAATTTTCCCGAAAAATCAAGCAATTTCAAAGCGACGGTGGTACTGAGTTTACAAATCATAGTCTGCGTGCTCACTTTGCATCGTCCGGTATCCATCATCTTATTTCTTGCCCGCACACTCCAGCTCAAAATGGCCGAGCCGAACGCAAGCATCGACATATTACTGAGATGGGTCTCGCTTTGCTTTTTCACTCGTCTGTGCCATTATCTTATTGGGTGGACTCCTTTAGCACAGCTGTGTACATTATAAACCGATTGCCCACTGCCATTCTCAACAACAAATCTCCCTTTGATTTGTTATTTGGACGCTCTCCTGCATACGATTCCTTCCATGTTTTTGGATGCACGGTGTACCCATGTCTTCGCGATTATGCAAAAACAAAGTTCGCCCCTCGTAGTTCTCCATGCGTCTTCTTGGGTTATAGTACACATCACAAAGGTTTTCGTTGTCTTGACTACTACTCCCGTCGTCTTTATATAACCCGGCATGCTCGCTTTGATGAAACAAGCTTTCTTTTTGCTACACATGGTAACTCTCGCTCACCGTCAACATCGCTTACTCTCTCTGAATTTTTTGTTGCTAGTGAGTTACCCTCTCCTTCAACAGGACCCCCGCCACCATCTCCTCCATCCATGTTGCCACCACATTTAAATTGCCCACCTACTGCATGCATGCCATCTCCTCCTCTTGCTACTGTTATTACGCCACTACCAGCCACACCTCCTGTGGTTGCTACGTCACCACCTGTTGTCCAGCCACCCTTGGCTGGTCCTTCCGACACTCAACCACAGCCGCTCTCATCCCAGGCTGGTCCCTCCATTCAATCAGTACAACAACAACCACCTTCTACACGGTCTCATTCGATGCGCACTCGCGCTCAATCAGGAATTTTTAAACCTCGATATCCTGCCGATGTAGCGCTTCTTGAGTCGAGTTGCTTATATTCTGCTCTCACCACCGTCACTGAACCAAAAGGCATTAAAACCGCACTTAAAAACCCTGCGTGGGTTCGTGCCATGGATGAAGAGATGGCAGCCCTTCGTCACAATTACACTTGGGACCTCGTCCCTCGTCCTCCTCATACGAATATTGTTGGTTCAAAGTGGGTGTACCGTACTAAATTTCTTGTCGACGGTTCTATTGATCGTTACAAGGCTCGTCTTGTCGCACAGGGTTTCAGCCAAATTCCTGGTTTTGACTTCACACACACTTTTAGTCCGGTCGTTAAAGCCTCCACCGTTCGTATAATATTATCCATCGCTGTTCTACGCTCCTGGTCACTACATCAACTTGACGTTAAAAATGCTTTTCTTAATGGCGTCCTCGATAAACCCGTATACATGGAACAACCACCAGGCTATATTGATCCTCTACACCCGAATCATGTATGTCGTCTTCGCAAGGCACTATACGGGCTCCGACAAGCACCTCTCGTTTGGTATCAGCGTCTTCGTGCTTTTCTCCTCCAGCTTGGCTTCAAGTGTAGCACTGCTGACACGTCTCTATTCGTGTTGCGCCGCCAGACCCATTTGATATATCTACTTGTTTACGTTGACGACATCATTATCACCGGCAACAATGACGAATCACTTCGTACTTTGATGCGTCAGTTGAACACCGAGTTTGCTTTGAAAGACCTTGGTCGGCTTAGTTATTTTCTTGGGTTGGAAGTCTCGTACCCATCGTCAGGACTTTTTCTCAGTCAATCAAAGTATGCTCGAGATATTCTTGTTCGCGCCGATCTCCTGGATTCTAAGCCTGTTGCCACTCCTCTTGCCCCCGGGGCTTCATTTACTTCGGCTGGTAATGCCTTCTCCGACCCTACACTTTATCGTTCTTTGGTTGGCGCTTTGCAATACTTGACTATAACACGTCCTGACTTATCATATTCCGTCAACACCGTTAGCCAGTTTCAACAAAACCCAACTGATGAACACTTTCAGGCGGTTAAACGCATACTCCGTTACGTTAAAGGTACTCTTGGTTATGGTCTTTCTTTTTCTTCCGGCTCTTCTTCTCTCCTTGGTTATTCAGACGCTGATTGGGCCCGATGTCTCGACACTCGTCGATCTACCTATGGTTATGCCATTTTTCTTGGTTCGAATCTTGTCTCCTGGAGCGCCAAGAAACAACCGACGGTGTCCCGTTCCAGTTGTGAATCCGAGTACCGCGCCTTAGCAAACACGTCCGCCGAAATCGTCTGGGTTTCTAATCTTCTTCGCGATCTCTTTGCCCTCCCGTCGACGCCGCCTGTCCTCCTTAGCGACAATCGAAGTGCACTCTTCCTCGCTCAGAATCCCGTTTCGCACAAGCGCGCCAAACACATTGACATCGATTGCCATTTTGTCCGGGAACTTGTCGAGTCAGGTCGTCTTACTACTCGTTTCGTTCCCTCCAACCTTCAGCTTGCTGATATTTTTACAAAAAGTTTGTCTCGTCCATTGTTCGAACTGTTTCGGTCCAAGCTATGCGTCCTTCCCAGTCCGACGCTTCGCTTGCGGGGGGGTGTTAGCAATATTTAAGTGATCTTAATATATCTTTTTTATTATTTTCCTTATTTTACGGTTGCTCTTGTACTATATATTCTACATTCAATAAAATATTTCTTTGAGGCAAATAATTTATTTCCTATCAGTATCCATAATATAAAAAATAATTAGTGATCTTGAGATACCACATTACCAAAAAAAATGAAAAAATGGTCGACATATGATCGATGTACAGTGTACGCGCCGTAGGTAGCTCACCCACAAACAAGTCATACATAATTACTAGTTATTGGTGAGTAGAATCTGTCTAGTTCGGACAGAGATGTGGAGGCGAGCAAGGGCGTGCATGCAGTCGAGAGCTAAACGGGCTTGTCTTCTTACTCCTACCCCACGAACGAGGGCTTGTAGCTTCACCAGGCTCCTCAGTGCTCTGTATGCCCTTCTTGCCTATACATATATACACCATGTACGTTATCATAATCAATTCAATAAAGATTTAATTAATGTGTGTATATATATATATACATACAAGATGGCCCCTAGAGCACGCTTGGATTGTGATAGCGGCAAGGTCTTCCTTAGTGCTGCTGTGGGATTCTTCGTGGATGAAGCTTCCGTTGTTGGTGTGAACAACAAACACGGTATCGGCTGAATTATGAGATCGTCGGAAAAGCTTTCTTCCGAGTGCTGACAAGGGGTTGTCTTTGTTCCTGCCCATTTCAGTAGTATCGTATGTCCACAATATATCTAACAGTACGTCTATGGAACTACTCCTATATATTCATGATCAAGTATAAGAAGAGTCAAGTCTCTGTGTGTGGGTGTGGCTAACATGTCTGCAGGCTTCACAACGTGGGGAGGTGAATCCTTCACTGAAAAGTCAAGTCAAACCTTGTTTTGTTTTTCTATCTAATTTATCTATTTAAAAATAAAATTACATATTTGAAATTTGTTACTCTTTAATGTCCTGAAATGTTATATATATATATATATGCAATCGAACGTTTGAAACTCCAACTGCTTAGCTTTCCACTCGCCCGGTGATAAGGCGATTGGGGGTAAAAATTGGCATAACTTGTTTCAATATAAACATTTTACGACTATGTCGATCCTCAGATTTGAACACAAGGAGGGCAACAAGTGATTGTCGAAGAATGTAGGAAAAAAGGGAGATTGCGCATCTACATAAGCACAAAGAACTCATGATACTCGTTGATATTTGTACAAGGACATTGTGCTCGAACTAGTACACTTCCACATTCCATTGCTCTGCTTTCTTCAACTGCTTCTTGTAGTCTAACCAATCAATTCCTGAAAAAAAGAAAGAAAAAAACATCCAAGGAATAAGGGATCTACACAATATACATGGTTGGTCGGAAGAATTGTATTCGTATACGCCAACATTACGTAAAAAGAGTTAAAAACATGGTTTACCATCTTTAGCAGCTAAGGAAACCATGATGTCGTCTATTCCCTTCTCCATGCCCTTCAACCCACACATGTAGACAAAGGTGTTGTCTTTCTTAAGCATTTCCCATAGCTCTTCAGCGTATTCTGCCATTCGAGTTTGGATGTACATCTTCTCCCCTTTGTCGTTTGTCTGTTCTCTGCTAACGGCAAAGTCCAGACGGAAGTTCTCCGGGTTTTTCTCCTTCATCTTCTCAAACTCCTGCCCACCACAACCGACATCCATTCATGGATTACTTCAATTTTTAATATTAATTTGCGACTAATTTACCTCTTTATATAGCAATGAGCTGCTGGTAGGAACACCCAAGAATAGCCACGCTAAACCATTGAACTGCAGTGCAAGAAAGTGTATCCAAATCAATATTTTTTACGAGAGAAACTTTGGAACAGTCCATGTTAGACTTGAGCATACGTATTGAGGGTCTTCAAACATAAAAAACAAAATTTATAATTTGATTTCCTACATTCAATTTCAAAGAAGTCTACATAAGTAGTAATGAACTTTGTGTCTCTTTCCTACTTGTCCATGTAATGCTGAAAGATTCCAAGTGATTATTATTAAGGTTTTTACCTTGTAGTCTTCATGTTTCTCAAAGAACATTTTCCACAAGAACGAGCGAAACGGAGCGATTCCAGTTCCAGTGCCAAGCTACATAGAAATGCAAAAATTTATAGCGCAATACAAAATCGATATTCAGTGTGTATAGATACGATAATGAAAACCTCTGTAAGGAAAAATCGGGATTGACTTAGGATAACATACCATTATTATGGTAGCATTAGGGTCTTTTGGCATGAGCATCTCTTTCCCCACAGGTCCAGTGATTTTCACTTCAGACCCAGGCTTTAAGTCACCTGTATTCAGAGGATTTCAAGTCAACCTAAAAAGCATACTAAATGCCACTGATTAAATTATAGAACAAACAACCAATCTAAGCTGTTCAGAATTGAGTTGCTTACACAAAAAGTTTGAGCAAACTCCTTTAACTGTTTCTCCTTGGTCATTGGTGTAGACGAGCCTTTTAACACACAAAGATACCTTTACGAAGCATAAGATGGAAACAAGTAACTGAGTTCTATGCAAAAATAACAGTATGCCAAATCATTTATTAGAAAGAAGCATTACAGTCTTGGAGTCCCCGAAGTCACCGAGGGCACTGCTGGCAATCGAGTAAAGCCTCAACTTGTGAGGCTTCCCATTCTTATCTATACCGTCCGGGATCACCCCAATCGACTGCCCTTCTCTGTAGGGAACCTCTCCTGTAGTTGAAAGTCACAACAGCGAGTAATTATGCTCCGCTATTGGGAGTAGGGTCGCGATAAAACATAAACATATATGATTACTTGAACAGCTAAAGTTCAGTGATCATACAATTTATACATACCCTCAGTGCTGAAGACCATGTGCCAGGTTTCACCAGGGGCATCGTCTCCAGTGATCTTTGTGTTGAGAAGGCACCTCCCGGTATATGGGTCCTTGGGCCTGAACTTATTGACAACTACGCCCTCTTCCTGTTTCTTGGATATTTTCTCTGCCTTGGCAGGTGCTTCTGTGGTTATCTGTGCTCTGATCCGCAAGACCGTGGATGCCGCATTCCGATAGTACAAGGGTGCCTGCAACGTAATATAATTTAATCAATTTCTTGATCGAAAACATTTTAACGGTTTGCGAGCAAGATTTCGAGAATCGTACCTTGTTGAAACCGATCCTCTCCGAAGAAATGGCGGCAGAGTTTCGAGACGAAAGAGACGATGATTTGGAAGAAGGCAGAGAGACAGCAGCAGTGACAGCAGCGGCCATGTTTATTATGAGGTAAGAGCAAGTGAGGAAGTGAGGTTGGTGATAATATGATAGTAATAAGTGGGGTGGGAGAGAGGAAATCAGTGGTCAAGAAGATTATGGATTGGGTGGAGGAGATTCAGAAGCCAATGCAGTGGCACTCGTGAAGATAAGAAAATGTATAATAATAATAATACTAACAAAAAATGGCATAACGCTTGTACAAAGACACTCATATTTTTTTCTAGTCAAATTGCGTACATTTTATTCAAAATTTTGAGTTTTAGATTTCAATTTATTTATCATAATTGTTGATAATATACAATTATGTTTACTTTAAAAATACATGTCTGGTGAGAAGTGTTTTTATTATATATATATATAAGTATATTAGGTGAATAGGCACCACCACTCTTAGGGTTTGCATGGGGCTAGCTAGCCTCCCTGTCCCTGAGTCCTTGACTGGTGATTTTCGCTGTCAGCTGGTGGGATGAGTAATCCGGTGTCAACTGTAACCCTGATTGGTAGAAGGGTATATATCAATTCCAATAAGAGACTGAGGTCTATAAGAATATCTTCATCTTTAATCCGAACAAGCTAGGGCCTGTTTGCTTTTTCTTTCAGTAGAAATATCGACATGGTATCATACAAATAAAGACGTCTCATTATGAAGTTCTTCAACTCGAGGCTCCACACCATATAGTAGACTTATAGGACTCTCAAGGCAAAACATGTCATGATACTCTAGAAATTGGAGATATATCGGAAGAAGAAGCTTACAGAAATTGCATTGGTAGACTCTCAAGTTACCTTGTAGATAGATGGCTGGTTCCGTAACTTGGCCGACTCTTCATCTTGCATCGTAGTAGCTCATTTAAATGGCCAGTACACACATCAAGTAGCTTCTTGATTCCTAACATATATTTCATTGTAAGATGTCAATCAAGCAAAAAATACCTGTTAATCTTGTATAAATGTGAGTATTGACAATGAGATATCTGCTTGTATACAACGAGATCTGTGACAATGGGGCGGAGAAAGAAAATGGAAAAAATACATTATAACAAAAACATAATAACATAACAAATAAAAATAAAAAAAGGTTCCTATTTTATGGTTAATATATTTCCATCGATTCCCTAAACCCGCAGAAGCAGTTTGGAGTTCAAACCAATTTAAGAACTCGTCATCATCAGTTACTTGGCGTCTTTTGCCCTCATTTCAGCTGCAGCTGACTTGGCCAGTGCAGAGGGCTTTAATACACTTTTTGGATTGATTCCCTTCCTGATCTTAAACACTGCCCATGCAGTTCCTACGGCGTGCCCTGCAGCATCTAGTCCTTCACTCGTTGCCTTAGCTGCCTCTTCTCCATACCTTGAAAGGGGAGAAAGAAAAAACTTATGTCCATATAGAATTCAGCTTGACTTGATACCGCTTAGTTTGCGCGATATACCTGTGGGAGACAAGTCCAGTTGTCACGGTAGAAGAAGTTGACATCACACTCTTTCCGGATACTTCAACGGCATCGCAAATTCTGCCTGCGATCAATTGAAAGCATTTGGGTCAGACTGGGCTCCAAGTGTGAAAGTTTCTTTCTTGGCTACTGAGAAATGCAGCAACCAGAGCTGAAATTCACTCAGCTTAGGACGTTTGACACGGAGTTAATTATCTGAACCAGCTACCAAATGATACATAACATAACACTGTATGAAAATGTGAATAGTAGAGGCCTCTTCATAGAAAGGAAGAGATCCCACTCATTGTACGACTTTCAATGAACTGATCATCCTCGGTGTCTTATTTATTTAATAGCTCTTTCAATATATAGCTAGTTAGGTACTAAGCCCCATTATATAGTTCTAAGTTCTTCCATTGCTATAACTCTCTTTCTTTTCTCATCCCTAGAAAATAGACGGACATAAAAGTATTAGTTCATTTTAATGATACAATTTTCAGTTGGGAGTTTCAAATTTTTTAGAAGTGAAAAAAGATGATGCATCCAACCCCAAAACATGCGCACACCAATAGCAGAAAGAATAGAGATAATGATGTTCAACGTTCAACATACTGAAACCATCGAGAGAAGCAAGGACCATTTCCCCTGGCAAGAGGCCAAAGAACTTCTTTCCTGCTTTAGAGTTTGCAACAGAACTGGAAAAGTATCCTGAGACCTTCACAACTCCTGAAAGCACCCCATTTGCTACTTTCTCAGTCATCACAGTCACCCTTTTTACCCTGCAGAGAACAACCCACTGATCACTGTAACTAACATTACATGATTCAGCTCAGCCATATAGACAGTCATATATATATATATATATATATATATATATATATAACGAAAACAATCCTGATATGTTTAAATATGCAAATAGAGATTACTCCGAACTTTTCGGATTGGAACAGATTCAATAGCTCTTACACACCAGTTACATACTTGCACCTTAATGGTAATGGTAATTGGCGTTGGCGGTTGCAAAATACTATTACTCAATCTTGTCTCTTTTTTTTATACAGTGCTCCATTATAAACAAGGGAATAACGTTAACAGCAAGTCTAACACAGAACAAGGAGAAGGAGAAGGAAACAACAGTGCATGCCTTGGTTATTTTAGTTTTTCCTCTTAGGTATGGAAAACAAAAAAATGCTACACGATGCTCTTTGGATATTTAACGTTAGTTATTTTAAGGTGGTTTTTGTATTGATTATAGCTTAAGGTTTTCATATTGACTATAACATAAAACTTTGCACCCAAGACTAATCTTGATATTGAGAAAACCTTTGGATCCTCCTCAAGGTACTAGGATCGATTTCAGAGCCATCCCCAGGTTCCATCCTCTCCCTTAGAATCTCGTTTCCCCACTTCAATCGTTCGACAGTGACATCTCCACACCACAGTATTCCCTTAACAAGCTGTCCCGACCCTGTTGCGATAAGCCTTGCTGCCGTCCCACTATATTCCTCCACATTCGGTGCCAGTGTAGTCCAGTAAGCTGCACATTTCCCCTCAATCTCATCCTTCAACTTCTTGTCGTCTTTCAATTCTCCTGCAGTGATTTCCCTAGCTGCTTCACCTGCGGCCCCCACCACCGCCGCCTCCTCATCCACCTTCCGCACCGAGAAGTTGCTAAATGTTTCAAGAATCATATCCAAATCCTGCAACAACACATCCAGCCCCTTGGACACTATAGTCAATCCATAGCTCAGAAGTTCAGTTTCTTCCTTTTCCTTTTTGTTCTTTCCCTTCTTTTTCTTCTTCTTCTTCTTTTTCGCATTTTTCTCGTCTTCGTCGCTGGAGGAGTCTGAATCGCCGGCTTCGGGCGGGGGGCGAAAGGAGAAGAAGTAATGTGCGGAGTCGAGCTTGACGGCGGCGAGGTCTTTTGTTAAAGGCCACACTATATCATCGGAGACGGAGGCGAGCACGGCAACGGTGTTATCACCCTGCCGGAGGCCGAAGATTTTGAGATCTCCGGTGGCGAGCTCGACGGAGTAGTGCCTATCAATCAGGTGGAGAATAGCGCCGGGGACTGTGATGAGAGACTCCTCGATGGGTTCGGGTGGGGCGGATGGAGAATTGGTCACGGGGCCCGCGTAGTCCTTTGGATCGGGGAAGAGATTCTCCAAATCATTCATGTCGATGGTGGGGTAGAGAGACGACGACGACGAAGAAGAAGAAGAGTGGTGGAGGGTAGGGGCATTTTTGTCCATCACTTGGGGGTACATTGGGGTTCGATTATGGTTAGGTTGGTCATTGGAGGCCATTGATGGACGATTACAGCTCTGTTTCGGGTCGTACGTTAATGTCTCTGTTCATTGGGGGAGACGGAGAAGAGGAAAAAAACACAATTTTTTATTTATTTTAATATTATTAGTAACTATAATTTTTTATTTATTTTAATATTATTAGTAGTTCAAAATAATACTATGACCTTAAAAAATATATATATAAACACTAAAAAATTTCAATTAATAAAAAGCAAATAGCATTAGAACAACAATCGTATAGGTATGAATGAAATGTATGTGTTATAACAACAATCTGTTGAGGTCCAAATCCAAAAGAATTACAGAGATAAATTAATGTTATATACACCCCAATTGACGAAAAAAAAAAATCAAGAACAAAAAAAAAAGTATTTTGCCCATAACCCATTCTCTTGTAGTATACTGTATTTCTAAGTTCAATGATAGCCCCGGGATCCTCTAGACTGATAGAGCTCCAGCTTCCCTTTGGATTCCTGTAACAATTTCTCGACAGCTTCGACTTGGATCAAAGATGCTTGTTTGGACGCCCATTCGAGCACAGTGAGTACCTCCGCTTGAGCGAGTTCTTCGCTGTCCGGGACGTGCATAGCAATGTAACACAACAGAACCAAAGCACAGCTCTGTACAATCTGCTCTCCAAAGTAAACGAGCTGAACGAGGTGCTTTGCTCCTCCAGCAGCGATGATGGCCTTACAGTGATCAAGGTGCAAGTAGTTGTCCGAGCATCCAAACTTGGTGAGAGCAATGCAAGCTGCCCTAGAAACCTCCGCTTCTCTTTCATCCAGCAACTTCACCAGAGGGTTTATCATCCTCGTCTCTGTTGCCTTGAAAGTCCTAGCCAGATTCCCGATCGCCTTCACACAGGGAACGAGTAGTTCAGAGTCCGCCTTCTCAACAACTCTAAACAATTGATCGACCACAGCTTTGCAGGCAGGGGAATTGGGCTTGAACGCTGATCGTCTGAGCTCAGCATCTTCCTCTGCCACTGCAGTGATCTCCATCAACGCCATGGCAGCATTGAACTGAACTTCTGCAGCCCCTTTCTCCAAAAGGACCGCAAAGCACAGCAACGCCCTCGACTCTGTGATATTCCGGCAGATGGGAGAGTTGTTCTTGGCCAGATGCCAAAGGGCTCTTGCAGCCATTGCCTTTATATATGCCTTGGTTGTAGGGTCCTCCATTTCCCTGGCCCTATTACTCGCCCCGGATAGCGAATGGCTCGCCGTGTGGTGGTGGTGGTGGTGTTGGTGTTGCACCGAGCTCACCTTCCCAGCATTGTTGCTTTCGTTGCTAGTACCCTTGATCGACATTGTACTAGTGATCACATTGTACATCTGATTAGGGTGTTTATTTCCAGACGGATGAGGAGGCAAGAGGCTCTTGTCATCATCCCCATCGTTACTCGTCTTCCCCTTTATCGGGACAGTATCGTTAGTTGTGTTATTACTCGCCAGCACGACTGCTGCGTGCATCGAGGTGGCCTTGCTTACGACACTGTACTTGCTATGTTCCTGCACTGTCTCGAAAGCTAAATGGCTAACAAGCAGACGAATAATGTTGTGCTGAGCAAACAGATCTTGGCATTTGGGGTAGTGAGCGGCTAGCTCCGACACAGCCCACGCCACCACAGCCTGAACCTTCATCGGACCTTCTTTCAGGATTTTGGAAAAAACTGAGCAAACCCCTGCGTGAATCATATACTCCACACTCTCGGGGTCTTTCCCGAGCAATCCGATTGCCCTAGCCGCGTTTTCCTGCCCTTCCAATTTCCCTTCCTTGACGAGTTTCAGGAGAGGGCCGACCCCACCTTCCTCGATGATAAGCTTCCCGTAGCGATCGTTGTCCCGAGCGAGAGACACCAGGGAAGCGGCGGCGTCCCCTCGATCGTCGATTGAGCCAGTGTACAGAATGGCGATCTGCTCCCAAATGAGGCAGAGGATGGGTTCGTTGGCGGCGATGGGAGGGAGGCCGAGGTACTCGTCGGCGCGATCGTCGGCGGAGGCGGAAACCCTAAGGAGCCAGGAGACGTCGCCGATGGAGTTCTCGAGGTTGGCGGACATCTTGCGGAACGCGGCGGTGGGGATGATGTTGAACACGCGCTTCATCAGGCCGTGGCCGCGGCACTTGAGGACGAGGGCCAGGGCCTTCTCGAGGAGCTGCTCCGTGTCGTCGATGATGCGGCGGGTCGGCCGCTCGTACAGATCGTTGCTGGCGCGGGCGGCTTGCCGGAGGAGGGCGGCCAGCTTTTCGGCTTTGGACTTGAGCTCGTAGCACTCCTGCTTGAAGGAAGCGGCTTCATCGACCGCCTTCACCACTTGGTCTGTCAACTGGATCGGCTTTGCTAAGATCTGCTTCACCAAATCCCCCATTGAAGAAGAACAAAACCGGATCACGATGGATCGATCTCGGGAGATTGCAGAAGACGAAGAATGGAGATGCCAAGGGCAAGGTTACGGCGTGGGGGTGGGCTGTCTCTGACTTTGAAAAGAGTAAAACGATGCGTTTAAAAGGTCAAACGCGGTTTTCTATTCTCTGTTAAAACGGAATCGCACAGAAATTGGATTCAGATTTCAGACGTTATAAAACCAAAAATATAACAAAATATTTTTAATACTCCCCTAAAAACAAAATAACAAAATATTTTTAATACTCCCCCTAATAACCAACTTAATAGTTATTACTAAAAAAAAAATTGAAATTTGAAAATTGTGTTTAACATATGTACATTGAATAAAATACTTGTCAAAGATTGTTAGCTCAATTGATTGAGCACTTGAATTGAGGACTGAGGTCTTTGGTTCGAATCCCGAGATATTGCAATTAATATAGACCCAAAAAAAAAATACTTAATAATTTTGTTTGAAATAATCTAAAATTTTATTTAATCTCCAACGTATTTCGACCGAAAATTTATTAATGGACTAACAAATTATTTTATTTAATACTCGAACTCTTACTTAATTTTATTTAATCTCCAACGTATTTCGACCAAAAATTTATTTATTATTTAATCTCCAACGTATTTCGACCGAAAATTTATTAATGGACTAACAAATTATTTTATTTAATAATCGAACTCTTACTTAAATTTGTAAACTCGTATTAATCTCATTATTAACCGTTATCTCAAGTATGAAAATTGTATTATTTTCAAAGATTAGGCTTGTTTGATGTCCAACGTATTTCGACCAAAAATTTATTAAATAACTTTGTTTGAAATAATCTAAAATTTTATTTAATCTCCAACGTATTTCGACCAAAAATTTATTAATGGACTAACAAATTATTTTATTTAATAATCGAACTCTTACTTAAATTTGTAAACTCGTATTAGGACCTGTTCTTTTGGACTTAATTTCAGTCCAGTCCAGTTCAGTTCAGTTCAGATCGCTTCAGTTCAGTTCAGATCAGATCGCTTCAGTTCAGTTCAGTTCAGTTCAGTTCAAAATAAATTAAAATAAAATAAACGAAAAATAATTTGAATCTATAATTTTAAATATAAAATCTAGTTACCGTCGTAATATTATTAATATTTTTTTAAAAATATTTAATAATTTATACAAATTATTATTATTTTTATAAAAAACCAGTTCAGTTCAGATCGCTTAAGTTCAGTTCAGTTCAGTTCAGATCGCTTCAGTTCACTTCAGTTCAGTTCAGCCGGTTTCAGTCCAAAAGAACAGGTCCTTAATCTCATTATTAACCGTTATCTCAAGTATGAAAATTGTATTATTTTTAAAGATTAGGCTTGTTTGATGTAATTTATAGTATGTAAGCTTCTTGGGGCATAGCTGAGTGGTAAGGTTTGTGGTGATGTTGGTGTAATTCCCTTTATTAAATAACTTTGTTTGAAATAATCTAAAATTTTATTTAATCTCCAACGTATTTCGACCAAAAATTTATTAATGGACTAACAAATTATTTTATTTAATAATCGAACTCTTACTTAAATTTGTAAACTCGTATTAATCTCATTATTAACCGTTATCTCAAGTATGAAAATTGTATTATTTTCAAAGATTAGGCTTGTTTAATGTAATTTATAGTATGTAAGCTTCTTGGGGCATAGCTGAGTGGTAAGGTTTGTGGTGATGTTGGTGTAATTCCCCAACGACGCAGATTTCGAATATCGGATATGACAACTTTTCATTGAAATATTATGAATTTAGTGCTTGGATGAGACCTATTGGCTCTCTCCCACACGTGTCTGCTACTCGGTCACATCCCTCGATTTTTATCATATCCGATCGAGGAGCCTCTGATCTGGTGGAAAAGGAGTTTCTCGTCTCTGCATTTTTCGAGTGTCAAACGCATCCAACAAATACCTAAAACCGCTGTGGGAAAATTAAAATAAATAGAAAATAAAAATTATAAAATTGGAAAATAAATAGAAATATAAAAAAATTGAATTTACTTGGTGAACATGAAGGGGATGAGATGACAAAAATGAAATTATATTAATATAACGTATGTTAACTTGCAAAACAAAATTTACATAACTGAATTGGGGATAAACTAAAAATTAAAAAAAAATCTAGTCAAACATAATTAATACCTCGACAATTTGATTCTGGAATCTGCGAAAAAATCATAATTAATACATAAAATTAAAAAATCGAGGAAAAGGACATACAAAGCTAGATTATAGCAAGAGAAAATAATATACCTCGAAAGTTTGATTAATTTTTTTTTTAACTCAAGTGGATTAAGGAATAGGAGGAGATCGATTTTTATTATATATGATTAATTGGAATTAAATTAATATTAATGGAATAAAAAATAATTTTGAGAAGAGATTAGAGAATAAAAATATTATTTAAAATTTATATATAATTTAAATATACTTAATAATATTAATATTTATAATTTATAATTTTTTTATTTATAATTTATAGTGTGAACATAACATTATTATTGTTTTTCTATTGGTCCACGCGGCGTGGATCAAGAAATTATATATGTATAGATTTTTAACATTCGTTTTTAATCAAAAACTCAAAATTAATATTTTTCTTAATTTACAATAAAATGTTATAAAGGGACCGTATATAATTTTATAGTCACTAATTCTTAGCATAAATCAATTTCTTAATATAATCGGTTTAATGAATTATATTAATTTTTATGTTTTTCTTACAAAAATTGTAATCCTTCAATATTCAATACTTAAGTATATTTCGATTTTTGTGTTATTTGCTCAGTTGATTGAGCACTTGAACTGAGGACACTGCCATATGAAGGTGAAACGAAATACACTCTACTAGACTGCTGCCATATGAAGATCAAACGAAATATTCCGCTTTTGGATTATCTATTAATATATAAATCCAGAACAATTATCAATCAAGCAGACAACCAATCAAAAGCTTCAATTTTGCCACGTAGATGAAATTGAAATCTATTGACCAATCAGAATGCTCAATTTCACATATTGAGAAACTTTTCTCATTCAATTTCAAATTCTATTGTCCAATAGAAACTCTCAATTTTGCCACGTCAATTTATATTTTCTCCTTAAATCTTATTGAAATCAATATCAGTAATTGAAATATTAATTTCGGTCAACTTTTCCAATTAGACAGCTATTATTCCGCTTCTTCGTCTTCTCCTTCTCATTATTCACATTCCATCTTCACAGAATAGTAATAGGGTTTAATTGTGTATTTCTCCTGCTCTCTTCCATTCCCCTTATCGCGGTTGTATTTCTCCTGCTCTCAATATTTTTCCCTTCTCGCAGTACGTATTCTCTTCAATTCGCCCAGTGTGCCAATCATACGTTCGGTTCTCAGGTATTATTGTGGTATTCATATTGTCGCCAAATTGTTCGATATTGTGTGATTGACAATTTTTATGGTGTGTTCTTATCTTCGTTTTGCCAAAATCAATGCAGTGTCTCTTCTCATTCCGACTACATTCTCTACTGTAGCAAATTCAAGGGTTTCTATCAAGGTTTTTGTAAGGTTTTTCTAATTTGTTCTAATTCATAATTTATTGCATACCCATCCATGTCCGATTGGGCGATTCGTTGCCGTCTTTGATTTTTTGCAGATTCCATTGTCATTGACCATCTTCTCCGAAATTAAGGTATATTCATTCTCATCGGCCATCTTAATGTATTTCGATTTCTGAATGTTTTTAATCTTAATTCTGTGGTTAATCCGAAATCCCCTTTTTACCGTTCATAATTAATCGTTCATACTTTGGAATTTTCAATTGAGCAGGTTTGTTTTTTCCTAGGAGCCATCATATTTTCCAGGTTGATGCATTTGAGAATCACATTTCAGTTTTATGTATTTTTTTTGTTGCATATCCCGTTTCTATAGGCTACTTTTGGAGTGGTGTGGCTCGAGGTCGATATATAATGGCAATGTATGATTCTGTCTCCAACCTTGACAACAGCGATAAACTATGGAAAATATGTGTTAGAGTTTGTCGGAAATGGACAAAGAAGGGATATGCAAAATTCCCGTTGTATTTAGAATTGATAATGGTTGATCATCAGGTAATATTTTTTATTTTTAGATAACATCATTTATTCTTTTATGTTTTAAGCTAATACTTTTATTTTTTTATTTGTTTAGGGTGCATTTATTCATGGCTCTGTGAAGTATCCCTTGATAAAACAGTTTGATGATCTCATTGTTGAGAATCAGATTTATGAAATATCGTATTTCAAAGTTGAACCTGTGGAGATAAAGAATGCTATGTGCAATAATCCATTCAAGATTATGTTCATAGAGCAGACCATTGTTGTTCAATCATCATTTCAAGGGTTTTCCAGTTCCATCTACAACTTTAAAAGTTTTATAGACATATTGATTGATGGAGAAAATGATGATTCTTGCCCTTTTTTTGGTATGTTTTATAAATTATTTTTTTCATTTAAGCAATTTTTCTTCTTTATTTGTTTTCCCTTTAATGACTTTAAATTAATGAACCCCTGTGATTGTTGTAACTTTCAAATGTAATTGGACATGTTGTGTGTGTTTCCAAAGATCCGGGAAATGGAGTGGTGCAGTTTGTTTTGCAGGACTTGGAGTATTAATTATATTTTTCTCCTTTATAACTTTCTAATTTCTTGACTTGCTTAAGTATTACCATTCTTTTGTTTTCGGATTTTTCAATGTTTCAGGTTTATTAGTGTTGGTCTTTTGGTAAATCCTCCATTTTCCAATAAAGAAAGAGTCTTTGTTGAAAAGGGTTTAAGTGGCTTATTAAATCAAAAGGTTGTTATAATCCAGCTTTGTCAATCTACTTTCTACAAAGGTATGAGTTGTTCTTTCAACACTTAACAATTTTTTTATTATGGATTGTTTCACCAGTTTTTCTTTTTTTTCTTTATTTCTCAGCAGTTATTGTTTTCAACTGTTCACATATTCTTTATAGATTTAATTTTCATGTTATTAATTGTTTTTATAGGTCGTGTTGTTATCTATTCATCTGGTAAACCTACGAAGATAAATTTCAATGGTGACTGTGAATTTGCTTGCAATTACAGAAGAAGGTCATTCTAATTTTATATGTATAATTTATTTTTTAATTAATTTGGTGTTCTTTATTAACAATTCTCATTAATATAATTAGGTTGACCCATCGATCCTATTTCCACGAGTTTCGATTTTCATCTCCGGGTTTACTTTCTATTCCTCAGAATGTTGTAAGCCTCTCAAAATTGGATCGAGCTAATGAGGTATGCATACATTTCATTGCTTTCACTTTCAAGTTCAATATATTACTCTCTGAATATAAAAGTAATATCGAAAGTTTGAATTTGTCTCAGCCTATGACTACTTGGAGTTTTGGATGGATATGCGACATTGTTAATAAAAAACAATTTTTTCCTAAAAGTTTGTGATTACTGCAAGTTCAAACGTCCAGATGAACATGGAAAGGTCATTTGTGCTTGGTGCAATGATGTATTAAGTAAAGCCAGTAAATATAAAGTCATAGTCTCTGTTTCAAATGGTGACTCCATTGTTCTTCTTTGCTTACTTGATCGTATTGTCGTTGAAATAATTGGGATTTCTGCTTCTGAATGCATCAAGGTACATACAGAATTTTCTTTTTTTTTGTTTTTTTTTTTTGGTAGTAAAACATGAAGTTTCCCCCCCCCCCCCCCCCCCCCCCCCCCCAACTATCCAGAACATTTCTCATTCGTTATAATTTTCTGATTTTTATTGTGCAGGATCCAGTTCGGCTTCAAACTCTAATTGGGAAGGAATTCCTGTTCAAAGTTAGGATTGCATCGTGTCATGTCGACCGTCGTGAATTTTTTTTTTATGTTGAAGAATACTCATACAATGTAGACTTGATCAAGCTACATAAGGATCTTTCTGCAGATAAGAAAAGATGCTTCAAGTTCAACTCTTCATGATGAAATTTAATCTTTTATTTTTCATAACATTTGTGACTTCTGTTTGTTCCCCAGTTTTTTGAAGATGGATCTTATTAATGAACTTCTATTAATATGTTATCATGTAATTGCAAACAGAGACGTATATTTCCCATTTAAGCATCAATTTTCTTTAAGTTCCACCTTTCCCTCATTTCCAATTCAATGATTTGTTTGCATCATACTATAATTTATCTAACTTTGTTAATTTTAACAGTTTGATTATAAAGTTCATTTAGGCTTGCTCAAGCTACATGAGGTCCTTCTACCCAAAGATTGACATAATAGAATTTTGGATTTTGTAGCCAACCGTCTCTTTTCTTTTTTAATCTCAGAAATATGTTCAAGGAAGGATTTTATATCATTATAGTTTTCATGTAGTAATTTTTATTTTTCTTTAAATAATTCATTTCCTAATAATAGATTATATTTGTTTTATAAAAGATATTTATAATTATAAATATTTAATTCAAATAATCTGAAGGATCATTTCTTTATTAATAAAACCCTAATACATATGTTAAAACTTTTAACCCTATCGCCGGTCTAATCTCCCTCATTTTCTTTTTTTCCCAAATCAGACAGAAAAATCCCCTACTGCTTGAATTATGACGATGTATAATTCTGTGTCTGATCTTTCTCCAAATACTGATGATCCAATTCTATGTGTCAGGATTCGAAGGGCGTGGATTTCCTTTGGGCCTGAGAGACAACCTGAGACCTTGGAACTCTTTTTGGTCGATAAACCAGTGAGTTTTTCTGTTCTTAAAATTCAGTTGTAATGTGTTTATTGTTATTCTCCTAAAAATGTATTTTTCATGTCTATGTTATATTTATAGGGAGACACCATACAAGCCAATATCTACGACCTTCGTTGTTTTGATGTTGTTGAGAAGTCGATATCCAATGACATGTGTGCCAGTGCATATATGATAGTTTTTAGAAAGAACACCTTCCTTGAAACAAGTGACTATCCGTTTTTTAATGAATCGTACTTCCTTTTCAAGTCCTTCCCTGATGTCCTTGGATATTCTACACTAACTGAAGGGCCTTTATTTGGTATGTAATTATCTTTATTCCTACATCATCTTTCTGTAAATTCTTAAGATTTGGCTTTTTTTATGATTTTGGTAATTAACTTTTTGTTATATATAATGTTGCCCAACACAGACGTCATCGGAGCAGTTGTGGACTTTGATGAACGCATAGACAGTGAGGGTTGCATGCGTTTCATGCTTCAAGAATTAGAGTAAAAAAAAATTCCATATATTATGTTTTCCTGATTATCGTCGTCTTAATATAGTTAGTTAATAGTTCTTTAATGTTTCATTCATAATCATTGTAATTTTTTTTTTTAATCCCAGAGACAATAGATTGGTGTGCCGGATATCCAATCCATATCTTTTTAAGCTGGATAATTCTCCCCAGCTTTGTAAAAGTGGAAAATACAAAACCTTCATAATCATTCTTCAGTTATGCAAGAAAGTAATTTTCAAAGGTGTGTCGTTGAAAATAATAAATTCTTAATGTTTTTTATTTCACCTCTCATCATTTGTGAAATTTGAGCTGCTGTATTCATAAAATTTCTAAATTTTGTTATTCCGGCTTTGACTTGCAGATGAAGTTTGTGTTACGACGCAAGAACCTGTGACGGATGTAATATGCAATCCTTTCTTAGACGAAATTAAGACATATGAGTCAAGTTTTAATTGTTATCTTATTTCTTTTATGATTCTTAATCATTTATGTAGTATTTCTGTCAAATTAGCTTAAAAGCTCTGTTTTAGGATACTTTTTTTCAGATACTTATATTTTAAATCGATCTCAATTAATTTTTCTGCGAGAACTCCATTTTTTATCTATAATTCAACAGGTTTGACCTTAGAGGTGTCAGACTGAGTTTTGATGGAGCTACGTTTCTTCCTCCGCTTTTGAAATTCGGGATATCAGAGTTGAGTGATCCTGGGAAAATTGTTTACTCGATAAATCATTTATCTTATTTTGAAGAGGTTATAATTTTTTTATTCGGCAATTTTCAATTTGTTATTTATCTTAGTAATTCATTTAACATCTGAACTTCTCACTGTAGGTGATCAATCAATGGACCCTTGGGAAAATTCATAATATACGTTCTGATATGGGTTGGTATTCCCTATCGTGTCCCATATGCTCTAATCAAAACTGTGGGATTGATGTGGGTGTGTTTTGTCGTAAGTGTGGGAAGAATCTGACTTACCATGCGAAGTACATAATTTTTATAGATGTTGATGATTACAGAGGGGCTTCCGGTTGTTTCCTCATTGAAACTGATGTTGCTACGTTCTTAATAGAAAGACGGGTGTCCTCCTTGCTCAGAATGAATAGTCATGTAAGTGTCCTATATAATCAAGTCTATGTTTTGTGTTCTTAATATATATATATATAGAGAAATAGTATCCTAATTTTGTCTGTTTCTTTTTATAAATTGCAGCCATTTCCTTCTCAAAATATTCCAATTTCGGTTAGGAATCTTATTGGCAAGGAGGTTCTTTTTAAGGTTTCTCTGTGTGGGCAAAGTAACCTTCCGTCTGGGGTGGATATCTACCATGTTAAAAATTGCTGTGTTTGCCCTTTTTTACTTCAACATTACAAAGGCAAAATTACCAGCAACAATGAACCCTGTGGAAGTGATGATCAAGACTCGGATTCAGAGTCCCTACAATCTGAAAGTGAACCCTGTGGAAATGATGATCAAGACTCGGATTCAGACTACGTAGAATCTTTAGGTCAATTTTCTGAAGACGACGATGACTCTGATGTTGGTTATTAAAATTGGTATGAAGAAACATATTGTTATTTGTTTTGGTTAATTTATGAAGAATATTATGCTTTTGTACTCTTTAAACTTCAATGCAGACATATGAAATTATTCCGTTTTGGATTTGTTTGTTTTGACCATCTAAGAGTTTGTATTATTTATTAATTATTTAACTTAACATTAATTTTTCTCTAAATACTGTATTTCAATCATTTTGTCAATACCTCTTTTTTTATGGTTTTTTTATATAACCAGTCCACTGTATTCATGGTTCTTCTTTAATTACAAAGAAGTTAAAATTGGAATTTTCATTTTTCTTAATGTTTTATATTCTAAACTGCATTTTGGATTTTGCATTTTGTTGAAATTGTTTCAGATTTATGTTTTAGTTTAAGTAACTTCCATATATAACTGCTAATTTGTCCATCCATATTCTGATACAGATGTACAGTAATTATTTTATTAAAATAGTAAAAGAAATACCAAGTTCATGTCTCTTGATATTCTTTTACATTTAATAATTGATTAAAAGATTCTTTTAAATCATTAATATAATACGAGAAATGGAAAATATCTATTAATCTTGATATTAATTAATTTCTTCCAAAATCACAGAACTCTTTGTTGGAGTTGTGTACTTAATGTCTAGATTTAAGTATCGGTAAACTCCCGGTCATAGCATTTAACCTATTTAATTAATAAACAATTATTTGCATTTAATTATTATTAATTAATTATGCAAAATTATAGTCATGGATTTTATACGTTGTAGTTAGTATGGTGTTGCATGGGCACACAGAAGATCATACTATCGGTTACTCGTATATAATCAAACAGATGCTCACGACCTAGATGGACATGGACCAATCCATCGGTATAGTCGTTGTGTGAGAGAGAAAATAATTTATCTTAATTATTTTATCACACTTGTACACTTGGTGTATTGGGCGGATCGCTTGAGATTTATTGATTAGGATTGCCTTGGATAATCAATTTAAATCTCAGAGTATTTTATTCTTAATCCCCGATACTATTGCGGGTGTATATATTTAATATTAGAGACTTTGATTTTCCAAAGGAATTAACCGATTTAATTATTGGGTTAATTACCGGTTAAGTTGGGTCGCTATATTTTATATATGACATGCCGTGAATACTTGACGGGAAAGTGTATCCCGGAAGGGTTGATAATATCCCCGAGATGAGTTCATAAGGAATTATTGTGTAAACCTCATGAGTGGATTTGTTCCGCACAATAATTAAGGTTGAATGGTACTAGTCTCGGATACAAGAGATGAATATAATTTATTGAGCAATAAATAAATTTATTCATGGATATTTAAATCTTAAATACACGGAATAAATAATACTACCGGAGAAATATTATTTGATATAATATGGTTTAATATTGGGAGTGCAATTAATTTATATAATGGAAAATAAATTAATTAATATTGATAAGGATTAATGGACTTGAGCATTGGGCTCAATTTAATCTTCAATATTGGAAGCCCAATATTCCACCTCCTTATGATCCCCTACGTAGCCTATAAAAGCACTACATGGCCTTCATAAATTCATTACTTAATAAGACAAGAATATCAATACTTGATAGTTCTAGAGAGTTGAAGGAGATCCATAGGAGTTCGATAGATCGTCGCCCACACGACGTTCGAACGAGGTGCAAGGAATACGTAGGAAGATCGCAAGGTCATCAACGCTTAATTCGTTTCTCCGCACAACGAATTGAGGTAACATAATCTAAAAACCCCTCTTTGATTATGTGTTCGTTAATCGTGATATATACATGAACAAGACGATCCGGGAAGACGTCGAAACCGGGATACGGGGATCACGCGATCCCCGTCGGGATCGAGAGGGGCGGCCGAACCCTAGGGTTCGACTGCCGGCGCGCGCGGACGAGGGAGCCCCGGCTGGACTGCCGGGGCAAGCGATCGACCATGGGTCGATCGCGGGGAGACCGCCGTGGGCTGGTGCCACGGCAGCTGGTCCCCCCCCGCCACCTCGACCGGCGACTGGCGCACGGGAGGAGCCCCGGCTGAAGCCGGGGCAGGCGATCGACCGTGAGGTCGATCGCGGGAAAGCCGCGGCTGGTAGCCGTGGCGGGTCAGCTGGAGGCTGACCGCCCTCCTCCGGCGGCTGTGGTGAGTCGCCGGACTCACCACCGGGGGCTGCTGGGAAGCCCCGGCGATCGCATGTGCATGCGATCGCGAGCCCCGGCGTGGGCATGGCTAGGGTTAAGCCGCGGGTTCGCCCGTGGCGACGCCTCGGTCATGCTCTAGCTCGTTCGGTGTTCGCGATCGGTTTCCGGCGACGGGGTTTCGGTCGGGTTATCGATTCCGCATAATTTTTGATAGCCCGGGACATCCGCATAATTAATTGGAATTTATTGTATTTCCTTATTCTATTATGGAAGTCTTCTAGAGTATTCCGAGTTCTACTTGGAATAGGATCCTAGAGATTTAATAGAGTTGGAAAGGAATAAAAGTTAATTTAGGATTGATTTATTTCCTAATTAATTATTCCTATTTTATGGGAATTTTCATAGAAATGGAAATTAATTAATCTTGGAAAGTAGAAGAGTCCTAATTTATTTTATTACCTTATTCTATTATAGAAATCTTCTAGAATATTCCAAGTTTTACTTGGATAGATTATTCTAGAGATTTAATAGAATTAGATAGGAAAATAAATAAATAGAAATATTAATAATATTTAATTTTATTTTTGATTTATTCGATTGACTTAATTTTCGAATTAAGTATCTTTTGGATTTATTAAAAACAAATAGATTTAAATATTGGGATTAATATTCTCATCACATGGAGCATTCAAGAACGAAGACTGAAGACTAGAAGATGCATATGAAGATGGAATAAAGCCATGATAGTCGGGAAAATAATTTCCTAGCATTATTTGACTATGTGATATGTGCTTTATTACTTGCATGCATGCTTATGTGTTTAATTATGCATTAGATAGCGTATCCCTTTGTTATAAAAAGCTAAGTGGGAGAGGGGATGGAAACATTCCCGTGGTCTCCATTACTGTTCTCTTGGTGACATTTATGAGCTTTCGAAGTTCATATAGATATGTCATTGGAGGAGAATTCTTGTAATTCCTTTTACAAGAAACATTGATCAAGTTTATCAAACAATGCTTAATTTGTCTTTCTGAAACTGACTTCAAGTCGACTCATTCTCACCCCGGGGAGTGGAATGGAGCCAAAGCCACTTGGTCATGTGGATGACACAAATTAGAGACATTCGTACCATTCTTTGATAGATGGATCGATTGTCTGCTCGGCTCCCTCATTTATGAGAGATAGGGTCGTTCGCATGGTGAATCACTGGTTAGAAACTTCGAGTTTCACTTATGATTCTCCGCGTCTTGATCTACGATAATCGAATGGATCTTGTAACTGGGAGTCAATTATAAAAGTCTCTTAGTGTAGTAAACGTCCACACCACGTGGCTTGCTATACTGACGGATTTTGGATTAATTGATGTAGACAGTTGTAAGTAATTGTGAAGAGTTGTGAAATTATCGTAAACGTCCACACCACGTGGCTTGCGGTGATGTAGCAATTCCAAACGATGTACTTTGGTGCTGAGTAATGGTTTACACTTAGATACGCGTTATAGTATTCTTCCCCACGAAGTCACGCTATAATTGATGTATGACCAAAGAAAATCTAATTGCTAAATCATTTAGGTGGGTAAACGTCCACACCACGTGGCTTGCCTTACCTGATGGGATTTTAGATGTAATTAGTAATTTAATGATATTATTTGAGGGAGATAATATCGGACATTAAATTGATTGTTTGTTTAAATGTGCTTATAGGTTTAGAGAATAGCTATGAATCCACTTTCTGTGATACTCAAGGAGCATAAGCTCACTGGTCCCAATTACATTGATTGGAAGAGAAATTTAGACATTGTCCTGACTTCTGAGGAGTACAAGTCTGTACTCCATGAAGTGTGCCCTGCCGAGCCCACGGCTGCCTCAACTTATGAGGAAAAACTGGCATATCGGAAGTGGAAAAAGGCTGATGAAATGGCTAGGTGTTATATTTTGGCTTCCATGTCAAATGTACTCCAAACCCAACATGAGCCGATGGACACTGCCTATGATATGATGTTTAACCTCAAGGAGATGTTTGGGGAGCATGATCGTGCGGCTAGGCAAGAAGCCATGAGAGTCCTCATGTCGACTACTCAGTCTGAAGGAACGCCCGTTGGGGAGCACGTTCTTAAGATGATGAGTTTGTTGAATGAACTTGAGGTCCTAGGAGCTTCTATTGATGCTGAGACGCAAGTCGACATCATACTCCAGTCTCTGACCCCTAGTTTTGAGCAGTTCCGTATGAGCTATAATATGGGTAAACTATCTTATACTCTTGCGCAACTCCTGACTAAACTGAAGGCGGCAGAGGGGATCTACAAGAAGGGCAAGTCTCAAGCGCTTGTAGCTACCAAGTCCAAGGGCTCGAAGCCTGTTGGAGGTAGGGGCAAGAAAAGGAAGCAAGCCTGGAAACCCAGTGGTGCCAAGAGGCATGGACCACGAGTGGGGGCTAGTAAGCCAAGGGGCAAGTGCTTCCGATGCAACAAGTCTGGACACTGGAAGTCTGAATGTCCTCTCAAAGGTACGAATTTTTCTTTAGTCGTAAAAACATAGTCAGCGGTATTATCTACCATAATTCTGGTGTGTAGATATGGAACCACTGACGGTATGTGCATTCTTGAATGCAGGGGTTCCAGAAAACCCGGCGACTTAGAGAAGAAGAGTTCGAGTCTACATGGGCGAAGCTGTTGGGGTAGCAGCGGTTGCAGTGGAAGACATTTATCTGCTTTCAGTAGTTTTTAGGATTTCATTTCAAGTTATTGCTTTATGTACCCCTTATTTTGAAAAGAACTTTTGTTCTGGATTTTCTTTATTAATGAATGGATATTTATTTCTTTAATCATTCAGTGATTTAGATAAAAAATAATGGTATTATCTATTCTGGTACATTAGATAGCAATATATGAATGATGAATCCTTAGTCTACCACGATGCAACAATCCCTTATGTATAACTTGTTTTACTTATTAGATGTATTTCTTTATTAATCATTATACTTGTGAATTCTTATACTTAGTAGTATTTATTCAAATAAAGATTTAAAAGGTCGAAATTGATTTAATCAATTATAGTTGAGGGAATGGACCTTCCGACCTAAGAATTGAATTTGGAAGATAATACAACTAAGCATACCTTTCGGTAAAGGATAGAATTCGGACAAGTATTAAGAATGATCAATGATATGTGCGAGTATTTCTTTTAAGAATACTCGAAGATGGATTAGAATGCTTGATGTGCCATAAAAGCGAAGTGTTTTAGTCACAAAGCAATTATGGGGAACCTTCAAAGTATATCCATTGGAAGCCTGCGACTTAGTCGCGGAGGCTACCACATAACACAATCAAAGATTGAGATTAAGTCTCAAATGACTACACCATACACTCACGTGTAGAGATGGTGAGTCAGTAAGAAATAGAATTCTAATAGTAAAAGGACAAGTTGTTTGGAACTACCTATGTTCTATAGATATTCCTGGAGACAACGGCATATTCAATATGGTTGTAGGATATCCTAGATGAACAAAGTATTGTGTGTTCTATAGTACTATGAACCAGAAGGACGTGTAACGCCCGGTTCTTAGAGAAAGACTATTAGAAGAACCACAAAGCCCGAACTGACGCACTACCTTGGAATGAGAAAAAGGACAAAGACTAGGAACCAGCCAAACCGAGTAGAGGTACACCACATACTGCACCTACTGTTATTACTGTTATACACCGGAACGCCATTGCAGTGGGAGGTTGTTAAGACAACCGGAGATGTTCATAAGACTAGAAGAGTTTTTACTCTGGATCTGGTAAAGATGAAATCGATCCCTAGCTCTGCACAAAGGCAGTACTAGATCTAAATGTGCCTGCTTAGAAAACAATAAGGATTATTGTTAAGAGGCAAGATCATTTAGAGTACAAGCTTTGTAAATCCATTATGGATTGAAACAAAGCTATGAATCGTGGAACTTGCGAATTGATGGGATAATCCATTTGATGGATTCATCAAAAGGCATAGTCGAAAGGTGTATTGGAGACGTAATGGAAACAAGGTGGTGTTTCTCGGAGATTTTATGTAGATAACATTTTATCATTGGCAACAATGTAAAAATGTTGTCAGACATAAGATAATGGTTGTCTAAATAAATCGAGATATAAGATTGAGTAGAAGTTAGAGCATGTTCTTAAGGTCGTTCGTTCTAACGATAAGAACATTGTACTTCTCCTAGATATCTTATACGATTATGGTTTGTTTTAAACATGCATAATTCTGAGAAAGGTTATTGCCTTTCAGAGACAGAATATACATCTATCTAAAGGGTATGTGTTCGAACACATGAAGGAGATAGATAAGGACAAAGCAGTTTCCTATACTTCAAGTATGGAAAGCTTTATAGATGCAATGTTGTAAAACAAGAACCTGATATCAACTATGCGGTTTGCGTAGTGGGAGGATATCAAGGTAATCTAGACAAGAGATTTTCGGATGCTGTAATAGTACATGCGAAGTACTGGATTATTAAGCAAGACGAAATCTTCTTTGATTACAGACTCTCAGATCTTAAATCAAAGGAGAACCAGTGCAAGTCGATATCAGACTATGTGTTCACTTTTAGAAAGAGGTGGAACCATGAAATGAAAGAGTGATAAGCAGGACGCTTCTCAGACTCTCTCATAACCGAATAGCAGCCTCAGAGGCAGCGGAAGTTTTTGGTTAGGTTCCGGGATAACCTCTTGACTTGGATATGACTCTTAGTTTACCAAAGGCTATTGGATAGCGGTGCAGGGTAAACTGGAAGAAGTTATAAGTCAAAAGTGATGTTAACACATAGAGCAAGTACCATCTGATACGAGTCATCGTCAGAAGACGATGCAGTAGTCACCAAGATAAATTCAGAGCGGCAACCTAGAGTGCTCATTCACATAGTACTTCTTGGAAGTACAACTCTAAGCACGTGATGAGTATGGGAGTCGGGAGTTTGGAGGAAATGACTAGACCTTAGTACAAGGGGGAGATTGTTGGAGTTGTGTACTTAATGTCTAGATTTAAGTATCGGTAAACTCCCGGTCATAGCATTTAACCTATTTAATTAATAAACAATTATTTGCATTTAATTATTATTAATTAATTATGCAAAATTATAGTCCTGGATTTTATACGTTGTAGTTAGTATGGTGTTGCATGGGCACACAGAAGATCATACTATCGGTTACTCGTATATAATCAAACAGATGCTCACGACCTAGATGGACATGGACCAATCCATCGGTATAGTCGTTGTGTGAGAGAGAAAATAATTTATCTTAATTATTTTATCACACTTGTACACTTGGTGTATTGGGCGGATCGCTTAAGATTTATTGATTAGGATTGCCTTGGATAATCAATTTAAATCTCAGAGTATTTTATTCTTAATCCCCGATACTATTGCGGGTGTATATATTTAATATTAGAGACTTTGATTTTCCAAAGGAATTAACCGATTTAATTATTGGGTTAATTACCGGTTAAGTTGGGTCGCTATATTTTATATATGACATGCCATGAATACTTGACGGGAAAGTGTATCCCGGAAGGGTTGATAATATCCCCGAGATGAGTTCATAAGGAATTATTGTGTAAACCTCATGAGTGGATTTGTTCCGCACAATAATTAAGGTTGAATGGTACTAGTCTCGGATACAAGAGATGAATATAATTTATTGAGCAATAAATAAATTTATTCATGGATATTTAAATCTTAAATACACGGAATAAATAATACTACCGGAGAAATATTATTTGATATAATATGGTTTAATATTGGGAGTGCAATTAATTTATATAGTGGAAAATAAATTAATTAATATTGATAAGGATTAATGGACTTGAGCATTGGGCTCAATTTAATCTTCAATATTGGAAGCCCAATATTCCACCTCCTTATGATCCCCTACGTAGCCTATAAAAGCACTACATGGCCTTCATAAATTCATTACTTAATAAGACAAGAATATCAATACTTGATAGTTCTAGAGAGTTGAAGGAGATCCATAGGAGTTCGATAGATCGTCGCCCACACGACGTTCGAATGAGGTGCAAGGAATACGTAGGAAGATCGCAAGGTCATCAACGTTTAATTCGTTTCTCCGCACAACGAATTGAGGTAACATAATCTAAAAACCCCTCTTTGATTATGTGTTCGTTAATCGTGATATATACATGAACAAGACGATCCGGGAAGACGTCGAAACCGGGATACGGGGATCACGCGATCCCCGTCGGGATCGAGAGGGGCGGCCGAACCCTAGGGTTCGACCGCCGGCGCGCGCGGACGAGGGAGCCCCGGCTGGACTGCGGGGCAAGCGATCGACCATGGGTCGATCGCGGGGAGACCGCCGTGGGCTGGTGCCACGGCAGCTGGTCCCCCCCGCCACCTCGACCGGCGACTGGCGCACGGGAGGAGCCCCGGCTGAAGCCGGGGCAGGCGATCGACCGTGAGGTCGATCGCGGGAAAGCTGCGGCTGGTAGCCGCGGTGGGTCAGCTGGAGGCTGACCGCCCTCCTCCGGCGGCGGTGGTGAGTCGCCGGACTCACCACCGGGGCCTGCTGGGCAGCCCCGGCGATCGCATGTGCATGCGATCGCGAGCCCCGGCGTGGGCATGGCTAGGGTTAAGCCGCGGGTTCGCCCGTGGCGACGCCTCGGTCATGCTCTAGCTCGTTCGGTGTTCGCGATCGGTTTCCGGCGACGGGGTTTCGGTCGGGTTATCGATTCCGCATAATTTTTGATAGCCCGGGACATCGAATCCCAGCACTCTTTTCTCTTTAAACCTCTACATAAAAGATTAAGGATTTACAGTTATCGTTCAAAATCACTTCTTTGAGTATTCAAACTCCTGTTTCTGCTGATGGCTGATTATTATTACTCAGCACTTTGTGACATTAATCCAACAACAGACGACCCTATTTTATGCCTAAGGATATGCCGAAAATGGCTAACCCTCGGCAGGGATAATGTTTCAGAACGTTTGCATGTTGTGATGAAAGATAATAAAGTAAGTTTTCACTTTGTTATTTTCTATGATTGATTTTAAATGTTTCAATATAAGTCATCTTTTCTTAATCTTAATATATGTTTGTTCTGTTTAATCTTTCAACCTTCATAGGGGTTAATTATACTAGCATCGGTTAACAATTCCCAGATCAGTGATTTTAACAAGATGTTGAAGGAAGGCAGCCTGTGTAACCTACGACATTTTGATGTTGTCCCATGGCCTACTTCATCTTCTGTTATAAATCACAATTTCATGATTGTGTTTCGGGCTAATACTTTTGTTAGGCATAGTAACTATCATTTCTTCCCGCCCTCAATATTCAGTTTTGCAAACTTCCAGGATTTGAAACGCCGTTCAAAGTTTTCTAATGGTCATCTTTTTGGTACTGATTTAATTCAAAATTTTAATAATCTGATGATTGATCTCTATATCCCCTTCTATTAGATCATAATCTCATTTTAATATATTATATTATTGCTGCCCTGATCTTTACAAGATGTTATTGGTCGTGTTGTCGATGTGGATGAACGTATGGACGGCCAACCTGTTATCCATATTATGCTTGAAGATTCTAGGTATTTTATTAAAACTTTTATTTTTAGATGAAGATTATTTAAGCAATCATTTGTTATTTTCTAATATTTAACTTTAACATTATCAGTAAGAATCGTATCCATTGCCGAATCTTTGGGCCTCATCATTCTAAGGTTTCCAATTGTCTCTCTGTTTTACGGTCGGACATTTCCATTCCCATGGTGATTATTTTGCAGCTGTGCCGGAAATCGATCTATCAAGGTAAATAATTTCATGTTAAACAATGCTAATTTGTACTTTACGTTTTTCTGTTTTTGAAGATTCTTAATAATTGTTTTGTTTTTTAGGCAAAGTTTGTGTTGTTGGAGTTGTGTACTTAATGTCTAGATTTAAGTGACAGAAACTCACGATCCATTGCCATTAATCTATTTAACTAAATGAACAATTGTTTGCGTCTAATTATTTATAATTAAATATATGCAAAACATAGTCCTGGATTTTATACGTTGTAGTTAGTATGGTGTTGCATGGGCGCACAGAAGATCATACTATCGGTTACTCGTATTTAATCGAACACTTGCTCACGACCTAGATGGACACGGACCAATCCATCGGTATAGTCGTTGTGTGAGAGAGAAAATAATTTATCTTAATTATTTTATCACACTTGTACACTTGGTGTATTGAGCGGATCGTTGAGATTCATCGATTAGGATTGCCGGCGATAATCGATTCGAGTCTCAGTGTATTTTATTCTTAATCCCCGAAACTATTGCGGGTGTGTATATTCAATATAAGTGACTTTGATTTACCAAAGGAATTAACCGATTTAATTATTGGGTTAATTACCGGTTAAGTTGGGTCACTATATTTTATATATGACATGCCGTGAATACTTGACGGGAAAGTGTATCCCGGAAGGGTTGATGATATCCCCGAGATGAGTTCATAAGGAATTATTATGTAAACCCTGCAGGTGGATTCGTTCCGCATAATAATTAAGGTTGAATGGTACTAGTCTCGGATATAAGAGATGAATAAATTAATTAGCAATAAATTAATTTTATTCATGGATATTTATATCTTAAATACACGGAATAAATAATACTACCGGAGAAATATTATTTGATATAATATGGTGAATATTGGGAGTGCAATTATATTTATATAGTGGAGTTAATATATAATTAATAATAGTAAGGATTAATGGATTTGGGCTTGGGCTCAATTTAATCACTATTATTGGAAGCCCAATATGTTGGAGTTGTGTACTTAATGTCTAGATTTAAGTAACGATAAACTCCCGGTCATAGCATTTAATCTATTTAAATTAATAAACAATTGTTTGCTTTTAATTATTATTAATTAAATATATGCAAATCATAGTCCTAGATTCTATACGTTGTAGTTAGTATGGTGTGCGACGTCACACAAAAGATCATACTATCGGTTACTCGTACTTAATCAAACAGTGGCTCACGACCTAGATGGACCCGGACCAATCCATCGGTATAGTCGTTGTGTGAGAGAGAAAATAATTTGTCTTAATTATTTTATCACACTTGTACACTTGGTGTATTGAGAGGATCGTTGAGATTCATCGATTAGGATTGCCGGCGATAATCGATTCGAGTCTCAGTGTATTATATTCTTAATCCCCGATATTGTTGCGGGTGTGTATATTCAATATAAGTGACTTTGATTTACCAAAGGAATTAACCGATTTAATTATTGGGTTAATTACCGGTTAAGTTGGGTCACTATATTTTATATATGGCATGCCGTGAATGATTGACCGGACAGTGTATCCCGGAAGGGTTGATAATATCCCCGAGATGAGTTCATAAGGAATTATTGTGTAAACCTCATGAGTGGATTCGTTCCGCACAATAATTAAGGTTGAATGGTACTAGTCTCGGATTCAAGAGATGAATAAATTAATTAGCAATAAATTAATTTTATTCATAGATATTTAAATCTTAAATACACGGAATAAATAATACTACCGGAGAAATATTATTTGATATAATATGGTTTAATATTGGGAGTGCAATTAATTTATATAGTGGAAAATAAATTAATTAATATTAATGGGAGATTAATAGATTTGGGCTTGGGCTCAATTTAATCATTAATATTGGAAGCCCAATATTCCACCTCCTTTAGATCCCCTACGTAGCCTATAAAAGCACTACATGGTCTTCACTTTTTAATAAGACAAGAATATCAATACTTGATAGTTCTAGAGAGTTGAAGAGGATCCATAAGCTTGGAGGATCGTCGCCCACCCGACGTTCAAGCTAGTGCAAGGAATACGTGGGAAGATCGTAAGGTCATCAACTTAGATTCGTTTCTCCGCACAACGAATTAAAAGGTAAAATCATATACTCCCTTCTATGATTTTATGTGGATTAATTGTGATAAATACATGAACGCACGATCCGGGAAAAACGTCGAGACCGGGATACGGGGATTCGAGATCCCCGTCGGGATCGAGAAGGGCGGCCGAACCCTAGGGTTCGACCGCCGGTTGCGCGCGGACGAGGGAGCCCCGGCTGGACCGCCGGGGCATGCGATCGACGTGAAGTCGATCGCGGGGAGGTTCGCCGTGGGCTGGTGCCACGGCGGGTGAACCCCCCCCCAGCCGCCTCGCCCGGCGGCGTGCAAAGGAGGAGCCCCGGCTGGAGCCGGGGCAGGCGATCGATCACGCGATCGATCGCCGGGGCAAACCGCGGCTGTTGCCGCGGTGGTCAGCTGGGGGCTGACCGCCCCTCCTGGCGGTGGCGGTGAGTCGCCGGACTCACCGCCGGGGGCTGCCCCATGCAGCCCCAGCGATCGCCATGCACGGCGATCGCGAACCCCGCGGATGGGGTTCGGCTAGGGTTTAGCCGCGGGTTCGTCCCGCGGCGATGCTCTTGTCGAGCCCGGTTCTTCGTGGAGTTCGTGATCGGTTTCCGGCGACGGGTTTTCGGTCGGGTTGTCGGTTTCCGCAAATTTAGATAACCCGGGATATCGAATTCCAGCAATTGGTATCAGAGCGTTTGGTTTCGTGTTCATGTATGTGTTCAATTGTGTTCTACCTTGCAGGGTATCCGACTATCATGGTTTAATTAATTGTTAATTATTGGTTTAATTAATTGCTATTTAATTTACCATGATTGTTCGTTTATTAAACTCTCGGACATGTCGAGATTCGTTTTGTGTGGATGAATGCTTGTAATAGTAAAAATTCGGGGGTTGACCGAATTTAGGATTTATTATTACGTTCTATGTTTTCCGGAAAGTGTATAGGGTCGATTTCATGTATAGAATCGATACCGGAATTGTAAATTTATTTCTTGTAATTTATTTACGTTGGATCGATGCCGAGACGACCGCCGGAGAACTCATGTGACGAAGGAGATGAAGAGAGGGAAATCTAGGGCTTGGGATCGATGGGATCGATCCCATGGAGATCGATCGGAGGGGCTGCCCGCGGGGCTCCTCGGCCACGCCGGCCACCGGTGGTGGTGGCGCGTGGGCTGGGGACGGCGGCGGTGGTGCTCCCGGCCGGCGATCAAGGTGGGGGGCGCGGGGTCCTCGTGATCTCGTGCTACTCCTACCTAGATTCACTTTCCTAATTGATTCAAGTTTTCCTACTTTGAGTATTCCTAAGTATGGGAACTCTCATGGAGATAGGAAAAGAATTAATTAATATTATTTATTTCCTTATTCTATTATGGAAGTCTTCTAGAATATTTCAAGTTCTACTTGGAATAGGAATCTAGAGATTTAATAGAATTAGATAGGAAAAGAATTAATATTATTTATTTCCTTATTCTATTATGGAAGTCTTCTAGAATATTTCAAGTTCTACTTGGAATAGGAATCTAAAGATTTAATAGAATTAGATAGGAAAATAATTAATTAGTAAATTAATTTATTTCTATTTGATTATTCCTATTTTATGGGAATTTTCATGGACATGGAAATTAATTAATATTGGAAAGTAGAAGAGTCCTAATTTATTTTATTTCCTTATTCTATTATAGAAGTCTTCTAGAATATTCCAAGTTTGACTTGGATAGATTATTCTAGAGATTTAATAGAATTAGATAGGAAAATAAATAAATAAAAATATTAATAATATTTAATTTTATTTTTGATTTATTCGATTGACTTAATTTTCGAATTAAGTATCTTTTGGATTTATTAAAAATAAATAGACTTAAATATTGGGATTAATATTCTCGTCACATGGAGCATTCAAGAACGAAGACTGAAGACTAGAAGACGCATACGGAGATGGAATAAAGCCATGATAGTCGGAAAATAATTTTCTAGCTTATTTTGACTATGTGATATGTGCTTTATTGCTTGTATGCATGCTTATGTGTTTAATTATGCATTAGATAGCGTATCCCTTTGTTATAAAAAGCTAAGTGGGAGCGGGGATGGAAACATTCCCATGGTCTCCATTACTGTTCTCTTGGTGACTCTTATGGACTTTTGAAGTTCGTATAGATGTGTCATTGGAGGAGAATTCTTGTAATTCCTCTTACGAGAAACATTGATTAAGTTTATCAAACAATGCCTAATTTGTCTTTCTGAAACTGACTTCAAGTCGACTCATTCTCACCCCGGGGAGTGGAATGGAGCCAAAGCCACTTGGTCATGTGGATGACACAAATTAGAGGCAGTCGTACCATTCTTTGAAAGATGGATCGATTGTCTGCTCGGCTCCCTCATCTAATGAGAGATAGGGTTGTTCGCATGGTGAATCACTGGTTAGAAACTTCGAGTTTCACTTATGATTCTCCGCGTCTTGATTTACAAAATCGAATGCTTCAAGTAATTGGATGTCAATTGTAAAAATCTTTTGGTGTAGTAAACGTCCACACTATCGTGGCTTGCTGCATTGAATGGGATTTTGGAACGATTGATGTAGACAGTTATAGAAGGGAGTAAAGGAAACGTAGGTTAACGTAAACGTCCACACTATCGTGGCTTGCGGTAACATGCGAATCTTAAACAAACTTCTTAGTACTGAGTAATGGTTTACACTTAGGTACGCTCTATAGTATTCTTCCCATCGAAGTAACGCTATAGTGATGTACGACCAAAGCAAATCTAATTGCTAAATCATTTGGATGGGTAAACGTCCACACTATCGTGGCTTGCCTTATCTGATGGGATTTTAGATGTAATTAGTAATTTAATGATATTATTTGAGGGAGATAATATCGGATATTAAATTGATTGTTTGTTTAAATGTGCTTATAGGTTTAGAGAATAGCTATGAACCCACTTTCTATGATACTCAAGGAGCATAAGCTCACTGGCCCCAACTATATTGATTGGAAGAGAAATTTAGACATTGTCCTAACTTCGGAGGAGTACAAGTTTGTACTCCATGAAGTGTGCCCTGCTGAGCCCACGGCTGCCTCAACTGATGAGGAAAAACTGACATATCGGAAGTGGAAAAAGGCTGATGAAATGGCTAGGTGTTATATTTTGGCTTCCATGTCAAATGTACTCCAAACCCAACATGAGTCGATGGACACTGCCTATGATATGATGTTTAACCTCAAGGAGATGTTTGGGGAGCAAGATCGTGCGGCAAGGCAAGAAGCCATGAGAGTCCTCATGTCGACTACTCAATCTGAAGGAACGCCCGTTGGGGAGCACGTTCTTAAGATGATGAGTTTGTTGAATGAACTTGAGGTCCTAGGAGCCTCTATTGATGCTGAGACGCAAGTCGACATCATACTCCAGTCTCTGGCCCCTAGTTTTGAGCAGTTTCGTATGAGCTATAATATGGGTAAACTATCTTATAATCTTGCGCAACTCCTGACTGAACTAAAGGCGGCAGAGGGGATCTACAAGAAGGGCAAGTCTCAAGCGCTTGTAGCTACCAAGTCCAAAGGCTTTAAGCCTGGTGGAGGTAGGGGCAAGAAAAGGAAGCAAGCCCGGAAACCCAGTGGTGTCAAGAGGACTGTACCACGAGTGGGGGCTGCAAAGCCAAAGGGTAAGTGCTTCCGATGCAACAAGATGGGACACTGGAAGTCTGAATGTCCTCTCAAAGGTACGAATTTTTCTTTAGTCGTAAAAACATAGTCAGCGGTATTATCTACCAGAATTCTGGTGTGTAGATATGGAACCGCTGACGGTATGTGCATTTTGAATGCAGGGGTTCCAGAAAACCCGGCGACTTAGAGAGGAAGAGTTCGAGTCTACACGGGCAAAGCTGTAGAGGAGGCAGCGGTTGCGGTGGAAGACATTTATCTGCTTTAGTAGTTAAATAGGATTTCATTTCAAAGTTATTGCTTTATGTACCCCTTTATTTTAGAAAGAACGTTTTGTTCTGGATTTCTATTATTTATGAATGGATATTTTATTTCTTTAATCATTGGATGATTTTGATAAGAAATAATGGCATTATCTATTCTGGTACATTAGATAGCAATATATGAATGATAGATCCTAAGTCTACCCCAATTGCAACGAACCGTTCTATAACTTGTTTTACTTATTAGATATTTCTTTATCATTATACTTGTGAAATCTTATACTTAGTAGTATTTTCAAATGAGATTCAAATGGTCGAAATTGATGTGATCAATTATAGTTGAAGGAATGGACCTTCCGACCTAAGGATTGAATTTGGAGGATAATACGTCTAAGCAAACCTTTCTTGAAAAAGGATAGAATTCAAACAAGTATTGGAAATGATTAGATATGCAGACATATGTGTTTATTAGAAAGGCACGAGTGATTCTTTCAAGAATATTCAAGTGGTGGATTAGAATGCTTGATGTGCCATAAAAGCAAAGTGTTTTGACTAGTCAATGGACACAAAGCGATTATGGGGAACCATCAAAGTATATCCATTAGGAGCCTGCGACTCGGTCGCGGAGGCCATCACCTATCTGAATAGTGCGTTATAAAGAAATGGAAATCTGATGGTAAAAGGACAAGTTGTTCGGAACTACCTATGTTCTATGGATATTCCTAGATACAATGACATATTGAATATGGTTGTAGGATATCCTAGATGAACGAAGTATTGTGTGTTCTATAGTACTACGAACCAGAGGGACGTCTCTCGTCCGGTTCATAGAGGAAGACTATTAGATGGACCACAAAGCCTAAATTAACGTAATACCTTGAAATGAGAAAAAGGACAAAAGACTAGGAACCAGCCAAACCGAGTAGAAGTGCACCACATACTGCACCTATTGTTATTACTGTTATACACCGGGACGCCATTGCAGTGGGAGGTTGTCGGACAACCAGAGATATTCATAAGACTAGAGGAGTTCGGACTCTGGATCTAGTAAAGATGAAATCGACCCCTAGCTCTGCATAAGGGCGGTACTAGATCTAAATGTGCCTGCTTGGAACAATAAGGTTTATTGTTGAGAGTCTAGATCATTTAGAGTACAAGCTTAGTAAATCCATTTATGGATTGAGATAAAGCTATGAATCGTGGAACTTGCGAATTGATGGGATAGTCCATTTGATGGATTCATCAAAAGGCATAGACGAAAAGTGTATTGAAAAACGTAATGGAAACAAGGTGGTGTTTCTCGGAGATTTTATGTAGATAACATTTCATCATTGGCAACAATGTAAAAATGCTGTCAGACATAAAATAATGGTTGTCTAAATAAATCGAGATATAAGATTAAGAAGAAGTTAGAACATGTTCTTAAGATCTTGTGATCTAGAGATAAGAACATTGTACTTCTCCTAGATATCTCGTACGATTAAGGTTTGTTAACATGCATACTTCTGAGAAAGGTTATTGCCTTTCAGGGACAGAATAAACATCTATCTAAAGGTTATGTGTTCGAACACATGAAGGAGATAGATGAGGACAAAGCAGTTTCCTATACTTTAAGTATGGAAAGCTTTATAGATGCAATGTTGTAAAACAAGAACCTGATATCAACTATGCGGTTTGCGTAGTGGGAGGATATCAAAGTAATCTGGATAAGGGATGTTCGAATGCTGCAAGAGTACTTTCATAGTACTGGCTTACAGAGCAAGACGAAATCTTCTTAGATTACAGATTCTCAGATCCAAAAATCAGAGAAGGACCAGTGAAAGTCGATATCAGGCTATGTGTTCACTTTTAGAAAGAGGTGGAACCATGAAGTGAAAGAGTGATAAGCGGGACGCTTCTCAGACTCTCTCATAACCGAATAGCAGCCTCAGAGGCAGCGGAAGTTTTGGTTAGGTTCCGGGATAACCTCTTGACTTGGATATGACTCTTAGTTTACCAAAGGCTATTGGATAGCGGTGCACGGTGAACTAGAAGAGGTCATAAGTCAAAAGTGATGTTAACACATAGAGCAAGTACCACCTGATACGAGTCATCGTCAGGGGAGACGACGTAGTAGTCACCAAGATAACTTCAGAGCGGCAACCTAGATTGCTCATACACATAGTACTTCTCGGAAGTACACTTTGAAGCACGTGATGAGTATGGAAACCGGGAGTTTGGAGGAAATGACTAGACCTTAGTACAAGTGGGAGATTGTTGGAGTTGTGTACTTAATGTCTAGATTTAAGTAACGATAAACTCCCGGTCATAGCATTTAATCTATTTAAATTAATAAACAATTGTTTGCTTTTAATTATTATTAATTAAATATATGCAAATCATAGTCCTAGATTCTATACGTTGTAGTTAGTATGGTGTGCGACGTCACACAGAAGATCATACTATCGGTTACTCGTACTTAATCAAACAGTGGCTCACGACCTAGATGGACCCGGACCAATCCATCGGTATAGTCGTTGTGTGAGAGAGAAAATAATTTGTCTTAATTATTTTATCACACTTGTACACTTGGTGTATTGAGCGGATCGTTGAGATTCATCGATTAGGATTGCCGGCGATAATCGATTCGAGTCTCAGTGTATTATATTCTTAATCCCCGATATTGTTGCGGGTGTGTATATTCAATATAAGTGACTTTGATTTACCAAAGGAATTAACCGATTTAATTATTGGGTTAATTACCGGTTAAGTTGGGTCACTATATTTTATATATGGCATGCCGTGAATGATTGACCGGACAGTGTATCCCGGAAGGGTTGATAATATCCCCGAGATGAGTTCATAAGGAATTATTGTGTAAACCTCATGAGTGGATTCGTTCCGCACAATAATTAAGGTTGAATGGTACTAGTCTCGGATTCAAGAGATGAATAAATTAATTAGCAATAAATTAATTTTATTCATGGATATTTAAATCTTAAATACACGGAATAAATAATACTACCGGAGAAATATTATTTGATATAATATGGTTTAATATTGGGAGTGCAATTAATTTATATAGTGGAAAATAAATTAATTAATATTAATGGGAGATTAATAGATTTGGGCTTGAGCTCAATTTAATCATTAATATTGGAAGCCCAATATTCCACCTCCTTTAGATCCCCTACGTAGCCTATAAAAGCACTACATGGTCTTCACTTTTTAATAAGACAAGAATATCAATACTTGATAGTTCTAGAGAGTTGAAGAGGATCCATAAGCTTGGAGGATCGTCGCCCACCCGACGTTCAAGCTAGTGCAAGGAATACGTGGGAAGATCGTAAGGTCATCAACTTAGATTCGTTTCTCCGCACAACGAATTAAAAGGTAAAATCATATACTCCCTTCTATGATTTTATGTGGATTAATTGTGATACATACATGAACGCACGATCCGGGAAAAACGTCGAGACCGGGATACGGGGATTCGAGATCCCCGTCGGGATCGAGAAGGGCGGCCGAACCCTAGGGTTCGACCGCCGGTTGCGCGCGGACGAGGGAGCCCCGGCTGGACCGCCGGGGCATGCGATCGACGTGAAGTCGATCGCGGGGAGGTTCGCCGTGGGCTGGTGCCACGGCGGGTGAACCCCCCCCAGCCGCCTCGCCCGGCGGCGTGCAAAGGAGGAGCCCCGGCTGGAGCCGGGGCAGGCGATCGATCACGCGATCGATCGCCGGGGCAAACCGCGGCTGTTGCCGCGGTGGTCAGCTGGGGGCTGACCGCCCCTCCTGGCGGTGGCGGTGAGTCGCCGGACTCACCGCCGGGGGCTTCCCCATGCAGCCCCAGCGATCGCCATGCACGGCGATCGCGAACCCCGCGGATGGGGTTCGGCTAGGGTTTAGCCGCGGGTTCGTCCCGCGGCGATGCTCTTGTCGAGCCCGGTTCTTCGTGGAGTTCGTGATCGGTTTCCGGCGACGGGTTTTCGGTCGGGTTGTCGGTTTCCGCAAATTTAGATAACCCGGGATATCGAATTCCAGCACAATATTCCACCTCCTTAAGATCCCCTACGTAGCCTATAAAAGCACTACATGGTCTTCACAATTTGACAAGACAAGATAATCATACTTGATTAGTCTAGAGAGTTCGTGAAGGAGATCCATGGAGTTCGGTAGATCGTCGCCCACACGACGTCCGGGCTAGTGCAAGGAATACGTGGGAAGATCTCAAGGTCGTCAAATTGAGTTCTTCGTTTTTCCGAATAACGAGAACGAGGTAAATCGTAAATCCCTCTTTATGATTTCATCGTTTAATTATCGTAAAAATACCGTGAACAAAGATCCGAGGACGAACCCCGGAACGAGGATACACCGCGCGGTGGTGGTCGAAAACCACCGGACCGGCGGCGTGATCCCCGTGGGGATCGAACCAAGCGAACCCCGGCTGGACGCCGGGGACGCGTGCATGGGAGCCCTCGGCCGAAGCCGAGGGGGCGATCGATGCCCTAGGGCACGATCGCCGGGGCGGGCGGCTGGTGCGCCCGCGGCGGCTCGTGATCGAGCCGCACCTCCACGGCGGGCAGCAGGTCGCCGGACCTGTTGCCGGGGGCTGCCGGGAACAGCCCCAGCGATCGCATCATGCGATCGCGAGCCCCACGTACGGGGCTCGGCTGGACGCGCGTGGGTTCGCCCACGGCTGCGTGTTCGGTTGAGCTCCTGGCTTCGTGGCGTGCTCGCGATCAAACTCCGGCGAAGGGTTTATTCGATTGGATTGTCGGTTCCGCAATTTAGACAATCCGGATATTCGAAGGATTTCGGTCGGAATTAATTAGATAATTTATTTATTTAAATTTATTAATTCCGGGATATCGATTTCCAACAATTGGTATCAGAGCGTTGGTTTTAGTTCATGGTATTTTTCGATAAATTGTTCTACCTTGCAGGGTTTCCGATTATTATGGCTAGATTTAATTATTGTTAATTAATGTCATAATATTTCTCTTGATTATTAAACTCTCGGTGATGTCAATATTTGTTCTTGTGTGGTGAATGCTTGTTCTTATTTTTCCGGAAATTGTATGAGGTCGATTTCATGTAGAGAATCGATACCGGATAGCGTAGTAATAAATTTGTAATTTATTTTACGTTGGATCGATTCCGAAACGACGACCGGAAAAGTGTGACGGAGGTGAAGAAGAGAGGGAGGACAAGGGACGTCCATCCCCATGGGCGATCCACGGGGATCGATCGACCGCGAAGGGCTGCCCCGCGATGACTCTCGGCCACGCCGGCCACCAATGGTGGTGGCGCGTGGGCTGGGGTTGGCGGTGGTGATGCTCTCGGCCGGCGATGATGGTGGGGATGCGGGGATCCCCAACCCGTGCTCTCCTACCAAGATCCAACTTTCCTAAATTATTCGGTTTTCCTATTTTGAGTATTCCTATTTTTGGGAATTCTCATGGAATAGGAAAAGAATAAATTTAGAATAAATTTATTTTTCCTTATTGATTATTCCTATTCTTGGGAATTTTCATAGATTAGGAAAAGGAATAAATTTATAATTAATTTATTTTTCCTATTTAATTATTCCTTTATGGAATTTTTTAATGGATTAGGAAAATAATTAATTTGGAAAGTTTAGGAGTCCTAAATTAATTTTTCCTTATTTAATTATTCCTTTATGGAATTTTTAATGAATTGGGAAAGGAATTAATTTGGAAGGACTAGGAGTCCTAAATTATTTTATTTCCTTATTTCATTATGGAAATCATCTAGAATATTCCAAGTGGGTCTTGGATAGATTATTCTAGAGATTTAATGAAGTAGAAAGGGAAAATAAAATAAATTATTTTATTTCCTTATTTCATTATAGAAGTCTTCTAGAATATTCCAAGTGGGTCTTGGATAGATTATTCTAGAGATTTAATGAAGTAGAAAGGGAAAATAAAAATAAATAAAAATATTAATAATATTTAATTTTATTTTTGATTTATTCGATTGACTTAATTTTCGAAGTAAGTAACTTTTGGATTTATTAAAAATAAATAGATTTAAATATTGGAATTAATATTCCCGTCACATGGAGCATTCAAGAACGAAGACTGAAAACTAGAAGACGCATACGGGGATGCGATAAAGCCATAATAGTCGGAAAATAATATTCTAGTATTATTTTGATTATGTGATAATATTCTATGTGCTTTATTTCATGTATGCATGCTTATGTGTATTTAATTATGCATTAGATAGCGTATCCCTTTATTGTAAAAAGCTAAGTGGGAGAGGGTATGGAAACATATCCATGGTCTCCATTGCTGTTCTCTTGGTGACTTTTATGAACTTTCGAAGTTCATATAGATAAGCCATTGGAGGAGAATTCTTGTAATTCCTCTTACGAGAAACATTGATTAAGTTTATCAAACAATGCCTAATTTGTCTTTCCAAAACTGATTTCAAGTCGACTCATTCTCACCCCGGGGAGTGGAATGGAGCCAAAGCCACTTGGTCATGTCGAGGACACAAATTAGAGACTTTCGTGTCATTTGATGACTAGATCGATTGTCTGCTCGGCTCCCTCATTTTATGAGAGATAGGGTTGTTCGCATGGTGAATCACTGGTTAGAAACTTCGAGTTTCACTTATGATTCTCCGCGTCTTGATTTACAAGATTAAATGAATCAAGTAATTGGGAGTCAATTATAAAGATCTCTTAGTGTAGTAAACGTCCACACAACGTGGCTTGCTATGCTGACGGATTTTGGATTAATTGATGTAGACAGTTGTAAGAAATTGTGAAGAGTTGTGAAGTTGTCGTAAACGTCCACACAACGTGGCTTGCGGTGATGAAGCAATTCCAAACGATTTACTTTGGTACTGAGTAATGGTTTACACTTAGATACGCCTTATAGTATTCCTCCCACCGAGGTTCCGCTATAAGTGATGTATGACCAAAGGAAATCTAATTGCTAAGTCGTTTAGGTGGGTAAACGTCCACACACCGTGGCTTGCCTTACCTGATGGGATTTTAGATGTGATTAGTGGTTTAATGATATTATTTGAGGGAGATAATATCGGAAATTAAATCGATTGTTTGTTGTTATATGTGCTCATAGATTAGGATATGGCTTTGAACCCACTTTCTGTGATACGTAAGGATTTTAAACTCATTGGTCCCTAAATGTAATGATTGGAATAGAGATCTAGACATTACCCAAACTGTTAATGAGTACTAGTTTGTACTCAGTGAGCTTTGTCCTCCCGAGCCTATTGACGTAGGCGGCTAGACAAGAAGCGATGAGGATACTCATAAAGGCCAGTCGCTTCGAGGAAACGCTTAAACACGTTTTTGAGATGATTGACCTTTTAGACGAGTTGAAACGGAAATCGCAAGCTCTTGTAGCCAATGCCAAAGGTTTTGAACCTAAGGGAAAAATCGGGGGAAAGGAAAAGCAAGCAAAGAAACCCAGTGGTCATAAGTTACATGAACCACGAGATGGGACGAGAAAAGCCAATAGGCAAGTATTCTCGATACAAACAGTCTGGGTACTGGAAGTCTGATTATCCTCTCAAAGAAAGTACGAAATTTTCTTTAGTCGTAAAACATAGTCAGTGGTATTATCTACCGGAACCTGGTGTGTAGATATGGAACCACTGACGGTATGTGCATTTTAAATGCAAGGGTTCCAGGAAACCCAACGACTTGGAAAAGAAGAAATCGTAGTCTACATGGGCAATGCTGTAGAGGAGGCAGCAGTTGCAGTGGAGGACATTTTATAGGATTTCATTTTGGGTTATTGCTTTTATGTACCTTTCATATTAGAAAGAACTTTGTTCTGGATTTCTAATAAATGGATATTTTATTTCTTTTAATCATTTGATGGTTATAAGAAGAAATAATGATATTATCTATTTTGGTACATTGGCTAGCAATATATAAATGATGAATCCTGAGTCCACCACGATGCAACGAACCGTAGTATGAAACTCGTTTTACTAATAAGAGATTTCTTTATCAATTATACTTGTGGATTCTTATGCTGAGTCATGTTTATTCAAATAAGAAGTTCAAAGGTCGAAAATTGATATTTGATCAATTAAGTTGAGGGAGTGGACCTTCCGACCTAAGAATCTAATTTGGAAGATAATATGACTAAGCAATCCTTTATGGATATAAGATGTAAGATCCGGACAAGTATAAGAATTGATTGACTCTGATGTATGCAGACCTATGCCTACTCAGACAATTAAAGTACGAGTACTTCACTTTATGATTACTCGAAAAATGGATTAGAATACCTGATGTGCCACAAAAGCAAGTGTTTTGACAAGTCAATGGACACTAAGCAATTGTGGAGAACCATCAAGGTATATCCATTTGTAGCCTACGATTTGATCGCGGAGGCAAGTACCTGTCTGGGGAATGCATGGCATACTAATCAGAGATTGGGATTTGATCCCAAATGACTACACCATACACTGTTGTGTAGAAATGGTGTGTCGATAATAAGAAATGGAACTCTTATAGAGATAGTAAAAGATGAGTTATACGGAACTACCTATGTTCTATGGATATGTCTGGAAACAACGGCGCATTCAAATGCGGTTGTAGAATATCCTAGAAGAACAAAAGATGTGTGTTCAATAGTACTATGAACCAGAAGGACATTATAAGTTCTAACGCCCGGTTCTTAGAGAAAGACTATACGATGAACCACAAGCCCAAGGTGACATGATACTTTGAAATGAGAGAGAAAGATTAAGACTTAGAACCAGCTGAACCGAGTAGCGGTACACCACTAACTGCACCTACTGTTATCACTGTTTATACACCGGAATGCCGTTGTAGTGGGAGGTTGTGTGACAACCGGAGATATTCATAAGACTAGGAGAGTCTTCGGACTCTGGACCTAGTATACATGAAATCGATCCCTGGATCTACATGAAGGCCGTACTAGATCTAAATGTGCCTTCTTGGAGAGCAATAAGGATTATTGCTAAGAGGCGAGATCATTTAGAGTACAAGCTTAGTTGATCCATTTATGGATTGGAACAAAGCATTGAATTCGTGGTACTTGCAAATTGATGAGATAGTCCATTTTATGGATTCATCAAAAGCATAGACGAATTGTGTGTATTGGAAACGTGATGGAAAACAAGGTGGTGTTTCTCGGAGGTTTTATGTAGATGACACTCTTATCATTGGCAACAATGTAAAGATGTTATCAGACATAAAATGATGGTTGTCTAGATGAATCATTATGAAAGATAAAGGAAGAAGTTGGACATGTTCTTGAGATCTTGGATCTCTAGAAAGAACATTGTACTTTTCCTGGACATCTTACATATATGATTATGGTTCGTTTTAACATGCAAGATTCCGAGAAAGGTTCGTTACCTTTCAGAGACGGAATGCATCTATCTAAGGATATGTGTTTTGGAACACAAAAGGAGATAGAAGCAATGAAAGCAGTTTCCTACACTTTGAGTGTGGAAAGCTTAATAAATGCATTGTCGAAAACAAGAACCTGATATCGGCTATGCGGTTAGCATAGTGGGAGGATATCAAGGTAATCCTGGAAAGGAATATTCGACTGCCGTAAAAGTACTTTCGAAGTACTGTTCTAGACTACGAAGCAGACGAGCATTTCCTTTGGATTACATTCTCTTAGATTTCTAATCGAATGAGGACCGGTGTAAGTCGATATCAGGCTATGTGTTTCACTATTGAAGGAGAAGGAGTTTTAACATGGAAGAGTGATAAGCACGATGCTTTTCGGACTCTGCCATGGGTAACCAAATAGCGGCCTCAGAGGCAGCGGAAGTTTTGGTATAACTCAGGGATAATCTCTGGGACTTAGATGTGATTCTTAATTTTCCAAAGGCTATGTAAATAGCGGTGCAATGGAAAATGGTAAGAAATCACAAGTCCATAAGTGTAAGATAACACATAGTGCAAGTACCACCTGATACGAGTCATCGTCAAGGGAGACGACGCTGTAGTCACCAAGATAACTTCAGAGCGGCAACCTAGAGTGCTCATTCACATAGTACTTCTTGGAAGTACAACTTAAGCACGTGATGAGTATGGGAGTCGGGAGTTTGGAGGAAATGACTAGACCTTAGTACAAGTGGGAGATTGTTGGAGTTGTGTACTTAATGTCTAGATTTAAGTGACAGAAACTCACGATCCATTGCCATTAATCTATTTAACTAAATGAACAATTGTTTGCGTCTAATTATTTATAATTAAATATATGCAAAACATAGTCCTGGATTTTATACGTTGTAGTTAGTATGGTGTTGCATGGGCGCACAGAAGATCATACTATCGGTTACTCGTATTTAATCGAACAGTTGCTCTCGACCTAGATGGACACGGACCAATCCATCGGTATAGTCGTTGTGTGAGAGAGAAAATAATTTATCTTAATTATTTTATCACACTTGTACACTTGGTGTATTGAGCGGATCGTTGAGATTCATCGATTAGGATTGCCGGCGATAATCGATTCGAGTCTCAGTGTATTTTATTCTTAATCCCCGAAACTATTGCGGGTGTGTATATTCAATATAAGTGACTTTGATTTACCAAAGGAATTAACCGATTTAATTATTGGGTTAATTACCGGTTAAGTTGGGTCACTATATTTTATATATGACATGCCGTGAATACTTGACGGGAAAGTGTATCCCGGAAGGGTTGATGATATCCCCGAGATGAGTTCATAAGGAATTATTATGTAAACCCTGCAGGTGGATTCGTTCCGCATAATAATTAAGGTTGAATGGTACTAGTCTCGGATATAAGAGATGAATAAATTAATTAGCAATAAATTAATTTTATTCATGGATATTTATATCTTAAATACACCGAATAAATAATACTACCGGAGAAATATTATTTGATATAATATGGTGAATATTGGGAGTGCAATTATATTTATATAGTGGAGTTAATATATAATTAATAATAGTAAGGATTAATGGATTTGGGCTTGGGCTCAATTTAATCACTATTATTGGAAGCCCAATATTCCACCTCCTTAAGATCCCCTACGTAGCCTATAAAAGCACTACATGGTCTTCACAATTTGACAAGACAAGATAATCATACTTGATTAGTCTAGAGAGTTCGTGAAGGAGATCCATGGAGTTCGGTAGATCGTCGCCCACACGACGTCCGGGCTAGTGCAAGGAATACGTGGGAAGATCTCAAGGTCGTCAAATTGAGTTCTTCGTTTTTCCGAACAACGAGAACGAGGTAAATCGTAAATCCCTCTTTATGATTTCATCGTTTAATTATCGTAAAAATACCGTGAACAAAGATCCGAGGACGAACCCCGGAACGAGGATACACCGCGCGGTGGTGGTCGAAAAGCACCGGACCGGCGGCATGATCCCCGTGGGGATCGAACCAAGCGAACCCCGGCTGGACGCCGGGGACGCGTGCATGGGAGCCCTCGGCCGAAGCCGAGGGGGCGATCGATGCCCTAGGGCACGATCGCCGGGGCGGGCGGCTGGTGCGCCCGCGGCGGCTCGTGATCGAGCCGCACCTCCACGGCGGGCAGCAGGTCGCCGGACCTGTTGCCGGGGGCTGCCGGGAGCAGCCCCAGCGATCGCATCATGCGATCGCGAGCCCCACGTACGGGGCTCGGCTGGACGCGCGTGGGTTCGCCCACGGCTGCGTGTTCGGTTGAGCTCCTGGCTTCGTGGCGTGCTCGCGATCAAACTCCGGCGAAGGGTTTATTCGATTGGATTGTCGGTTCCGCAATTTAGACAATCCGGATATTCGAAGGATTTCGGTCGGAATTAATTAGATAATTTATTTATTTAAATTTATTAATTCCGGGATATCGATTTCCAACATGTGTTGCCACTGCCTTAGATGTTTCTGATGTGTTATTCGATCAAGATCTTGCTGAAATTGTTGAATTCAAGAAGGGGTACTTTTATATTCTTTTAAACATGCTCTTTATAAATTTGTGATTTTTACCTATTTGAATGCATCTGTTTAAGCGGAAAACCAATGATGTCTCAGGATGCCAATTTCCAAGAAAATTAATTTCTTGGATGGTGCTTTGTTTCCTTCTAAATCTTTCACCTCCTCCTTCAAGGAACTGGTCAAACCAGATTGTACTGTTTATGACTTTGTTGACGTATCGTGTTGACAAGATGTAAGTATATTATTTATTTATTTTATGTTTTCTACCTATTTTTTTTTCAATTATATAGTTCATCTGTCCCCAACTTTGTCATGTGTTCTAGGTGTTAAATCTGTGGACATATGGAACTATAATTGAAGTGCATGAAGACCGAGGATGGTATTACACATATTGCTCCAATTGCTCTGCTATAGATGACATTTCATGTTTTGAAGTTAACTGTCCAAAATGTGGGGAAATATTCTTCACACTGCAAGATATAAAGTTCACATTACTGTGTCTGGACATCGGCTTTATGAGGCATCTCTTATCCTCATTAATGAACTCGCAACTTCATTAATTCAGACTTCAGTCCACTCATTCATAAAAGCTGATTTTAAGGTTAGAATTCATACATTTCAGTTCATGAACAATAATTTTTGTCCCTTCTTACATATTATAACTGTAAGCCTCTTATTTCCAGGGAAGAGGAAAACCAACATTTCCCTATCAGGTGTTTTTCGCTCTATTTGCTAGGGAAATGTTTTTTAAGTTGAAAGTTGAAGACTATCATGTTGAGACATACCAACCAAGGGAGTATTATGTTGATAAATGTTGTGAGCATCCCAGATTACTTACTTTTCATAAGGAGAAGATGTGGAGTAATGTTGGCTGTGATGCAGATGGCCCTGTTGAACCCTCCCCGATTTTTGAAGTTCATTCAAGCGATGGTATAGATGAAGAAAGTTCTGATGATTCTGACTGGTCCACCGACTCAGATACGTGATTAGTTCCAAAGTTGATATTTCCTTTTTTATTCTCATAAAAAACTTTGAAGCTCTGAATATTAATGTTTTTATTCCCTTTTTAGATTTCCTGTTCCTTTGAACTATCTACAATTTTTGCATTGCTATTAATAGACTTTTCAAGAATTTATTTTCTATATGTTTCAAATTTTTTACATTTTGCAATTAACGTGTTCTGTTTAAACTATGAAGTGATATAAGTATAAATGAATATTCCAAATCTTCAATTACTATGCCCTTTGTTAAACTTAAAGTTAATATATTTTATATAAAAAGCTTCCTGTTATTCTGATAGTAATAAATCTCACTTATTTTTAGTTGCAGATTTATTTCAATATCAATTTCCATTTAAATTGTAGATTTGTCCACTGAATTTTTTTTAGATTGATTATCTAAAATCCTATAATTCCAATAATTATTAAATTCCATATATAACAAAGGAATTCCATTGATACTAAATTAATTCCAGATTTAATATTCCAATGAATATTCAATACCATAACAATCAGTCAATATTCCATATTTATACATTAAATAAATGGAATACAAATCAATATTACGTCAGAAATAAATTATTGTCTTTGACTTAGGAGAATCACTATAAAACAAGCATCCTTAGAGCCAAGACTGTTAACAATTTCAATACTCTGTGTAGTATATTCAGTCATGTAAGGAATTCCTATCACTCCTGTGTCTGAAATTACAAGGGACAGAATGGATTGGAGGATTAAAGTACGAGTTTGTCGAAAGTGGAAAACTAAGCCTAAAGGGAAAATTCTAGAGTCTTTGGAGTTTTTGTTTCTTGATATGCAGGGATCTAGAGTCCATGCTTCCGTGAAAAAGATTCATATCTCAAAATATGAAAACCAACTCTCAGAAGGCGATGTTTGCTTTGTTCATCAGTTCTCTGTTGTGAACTCCCCCCATGCATTTCCAATTACAGATTTTCCTTATCGCATTATGTTTCACGGCAGTACGTTAATTAAAAAAGTGGATGATCCTCTTTGTCAAGTCTCCATCTTCAATTTCATGAACTTCCAGGATGTTCGTGATGGAATTATGAAACCTAATGGGCCTGTCTTTGGTATCTTTTGTTGTTTTTATTTATTTGTCCGTATAATAATTCATCCTTTTAAAGAATAAGATTTAGATTTCTTGCTCTTTGGTTATCTTGCTTTTATTTATAGCTTTATTTTCTATTTTGCAGATGTAATTGGTCGAGTAGTTGACATGAACGAGGATAGGATGAAAAGTGATGGTTCTTTTAAAGGCTCCAAAAGCCTAACTGTTCTGATTGAGGATTTAAAGTATAAACATTTATCTCTATCATCTTGCTGTTTTTCTTTTATATTCTGCTGTATTTCATTTATTAGGTGATACTTTTGTTAATTACATTACAGACATGTGAGGCTTCTTCCATAATCAGTTTCATTCATATTTGTTTCAGCAAAATAAGAATTAGCTGTTTACTTTGGGATCCTTTCTGCTTTGAATTGAAGAACTTTTTGGAGTTAGTAAGAGGCGGGGATGTTCATCAGGTTATAATAGTCCAACTTTGCCGTGCCAAGGAATTTCCAGGTTAAAACAGTCATATTTTAACAGTTTTAGTCTAAATATCCATTTCTTTGTTAAATAATTTTTTTTAACATTTCAATTTATTTTCTCAACAGATTCTATTGGTGTATCTAACACTTTTGATGCAACTAAGCTGATTCTTGACCAAAATAATGATGATATTAGAGAATTCAAGAGCAAGTAATGCATATTAAGCTTAAAAGGATAAACTTTATTTTCTTTCTTTTATTTTTTATTGAAACATTCTTTAATATACCCGATTCCACATTATACAGATTAAAATCAACTGTTGTATCAAGTTCTTTTGATGGCTCCCAGATATCCTGTTCGTCTTACATTTCTGTCAAGGGAGATATAGAAAGTTCAACCTCTGTTTTCTATACAGTTCAAGAGTTGAAAGATGCAACTAAGGTATTTTCTTTCTTCCATTATAATAATTTTTTATTTAACTTTCCATATTATATATCTTTTTATGTTTTTATTATAAACTCTCTATACTAAATTTATCTGTATGGGTAGAAAACTTAAAAATGCATTATTTCCAAATTCTGTCAAATTGTTAATAACTTCTTTTTAAATTTCAGCCTTGCAAGGTTTGGATTGTTGGTTCTATTTCTGATATCAGGACTAATGGTGGGTGGTCCTACATTAGCTGCACAATATGTAAAAAGAAGGTTGAGGAAAAAGAAGATCAATTTTGGTGCCTTATATGCAACAAATTTGTAATTGCTGAAGAACGCTTTAGAGTTAATATGAGTGTCGTTGATGGAACCTCTAATGCCCCTTTCATGCTTTGGGATGAAACTGCCAAGACCATGATTGGAAAGTCTGTGAATGATGTTTGGGATATCTTCTTCCAGGTTTGTACACTAAAGCTTTAAAGTTGAAATTATTCATTCATAATTTTTTTTTTGGAATATTAATCCCACTTTTTCTTTGTTATGATTAATTATAGGAGCATGGTGACATTGATAAAACTGGTAAAGAAGCTCTTACAGAGTTGGCTAAATTAAGAATTCCTCAGCCAATTGAAGATTTGATTGGGAAAGAGTACATTTTTAAGGTTACAATTACTGAAAGGCATATTGAAAAAACAGAGAAAATGTACATTGTTGACAGGTTTTCTCAAGATCAAGATTTAATAAAGAAGCACAAGAAGTCCAACCATGATGTCACTGATACGTCTACCTCACCTATGAAGGATAAAATTTCTGTTTTTGTCCAGGAGGAAAATGACAGTGAATCAATTCCCATGATGAATACACCAGAATTTCCAAAATCAGGAAAGAGGAATCTGGACCGTGAACTCGATGAAGCTGAAGAACACTCCTCAACTAAGGCTCCCAAGTCTGAGTGATCATGTCCATGATTGCATTTGGCTATAAATTATCTTTTCATATTTTCTGAATCTGTTTGAACTTTTATTGTTTTGAGTTAATTTTTATTTTCTATGTTGAACAATTGCTTTTATGATGGGATATTTTTGCTTTTATGAATTTCTTTTTTCTTCCCCCTGTATTATGAAATTTTAATATCCATCAAAATATTAGTTACATATTTATTAAGGCCTCTTGATTATATAAAGATCAAAAAAATTTCACAGTAAGTGATCTAAAATTTAAATATTGTTGATTGTTGATTAATTATTAGTCAAAATCAATGATCCTTAAATTAAAGATGTTGAGTAACTGCTACTAAATTTTGCCATATTTATCAAAGTTTATAATTTCTCATTTGATTGTTTATATTTATGTTTATGTAGCTGTATAATGTAAAATTATAAATTGTTACAGCTGTTATTATATATGATTAACATAATACAATTCATTTTAGTCAAAGTATTCTATAGATATTCCTATCAACTTTAATGTGAGTTTCTATTTATTGAAGATCATATTTGCCTTTTAAGTTTTTGATTCTCAAAAATCCTTTTAGAGTTGGCTTTTATTTTATTTTGGCTATACCTTTTCATTCATTCTCTGTTTAAACGAATTCATTTTATTGCTAGGTTCATTCTGAGTTGCATATGGCGCCAAGAAGAAAGTTTAATTCAGGTATGTCACCAATTTTCAGTTTTAAAACTATTGAATTGATTCAAGAATGCCATTATTTTAAATCTCTATGTTATGAAACTTAGGGAAGGAAAATGATGAGGATAACTCTGAGACTTTGATTAACATACCGGGTAAGTGGATCATTTCATGTATAATCCTGAATAGTGTTAAATTAAATTTCAATCAAACAAGTTGATTTTTCAAGTTCTGGATTCAGTGTTTATTCAAGGACCAGGTCCAGTAATTTCTCCAACACCTGATGTTCTGCATCAAAGCGGGAAGAAATCATCCACCTGCATCCTGAAATCAAATTCCCCTCGAGGTTTAGTTTTGTTTAATGATTATGAACCTATAAATCATTATGTTCATATTATTAGTAAAACATTCAAATATGTCTTTATTTTAATTTAACATGTTATTTATTTTTTTATTTTCAGTGCCTTTGGGAGATAGGGATGTTAATATTCAATCTGAAGTTTATCCTTCTTATGTGCCTGCTTCTTTCTGCTTTGGTTCTCCTACTCAAATTTCTGGAATTACTCAAATTTCCAATAAGAAGCAGAAAACAAATTTTCCCCAAAGTCATTTGGATACTGATGGTTTAATTGATATCCCTGTATCGCTATCTTCAAATGTTAAATCGAATATTAGTTTGCAATCCAGCAAATCAAGGACTCCTAGCAACAATATGGATTATGGTACAATATCTACTGATATTGGTTCTGGTAAATTTCAAGATTTATCTTTCTAAATGTAAAATTATTTTATCTTCCCAAGTTTTGTACTGTATTTGATTTCTGTATTTTAACCATTCTTCTTATATTAGCAGGGAACTTTCTTAACCTTCAACATACTATTCAGCCGAGTTATCAACTTCATCCCCCCTCTAATGTTTTTCCAGTGCATTCCACGTCATTTAGTCAAAACAATAGTATAAAGTTGAAAACAATTTTTCCTCGATTACATCAGAATATTAATGGTAGTAGTGGAATTCCTCTCGCCGACATAACAAACAGTAAGATTACACGTATCGAGGATCTCTGTAGATTGAATTTTTCTTTATATTCTTTTATTCTAACAATAAATTGTTATTATTTATTTTTTCTTATCGTACAGATATAAGTAATCATGATCGCGTTAATGCCTCCCCAATTGCTGAACCATCATTTCTGAGGCATCCTGTTCCCCAGAAAAGTATAAATTTCAATAATATTGAAACTGGACAATCTAGCAGAAGTGTTCCTCATATTAGAATATTGGAAGAAGATTTCAATGTTGTTTATGAAACAGGTGAACTTTTCACCTTACTTAATAAAATACCATGCACTTTTCATAATTTACATGTATGCTAATATCTCCCCGATAATATTTACAGGGAATCCTTTGACTCCTCCAATCATACCGACTACTGATTTGGGACAATCATCAGCAACTGTAATAATTGATGAATCCTCTAATCAGTATCCAAGTATTATAGTTTTACTTTTAAAAGTGTTTTCTATTTAATTAAAAATAGTAACTGTTTTAAATACTAACAATCATTTAAACTATTTGAAATTCAATTTTTTTGTGTTCATAGCTTATCACGACATTGGAGACTGTACTTGGAAGTGTGAACATTGTAAGGCTAGGTTTTGGTACGATGAGAGAAAGGAGAAAAGTAGGGAAAAAAATCTCCGCCGTTGTTCAGTTTATGTTGCTCTAATGGTAATAAAAATATCCATAATAAGATGAATTATATTTACTACCTTTTATACTCTATTTTTTGCCATGTAGTTTTATTAATTTTAGTTCGTTCTGTTATAGGAAAAATTAAATTGCCCCCATCCATACATCCTCCCCAGGAGTTCCAAGATTTATTGTATGGAACAGAAAAAAAGTCCAAAAACTTTCAAGCTAAAATTAGAATGTTCAATATGATTTTTGCTTTCACTTCTATGGGAGGGAAAATCGATAATTCCTACAACACAGGAAGTTCTGCTCCAATTTTACGAATTCATGGATCCAATATACATAGAATAGGTAGTTTACTACCAGAAGATGATAATCCTAAAGCTGCCTTCGCCCAGCTTTATATTTATGATACTCAAAACGAGGCCCAAGACAGGATAAGAGCTGTGAGGTTTGTACTCTGAAACAAAGCTTATACCCGTGCTATCTTCATCCTTAAAATATTATATTCCTGTTATCCTTCCAAAATAATGTTTAATTTCAGGTCTTCTAATCGACCTTCTAACGATGAACAAGAAGATGATGAGGATGTTGAAATTGTAGAGAAGTTGACAGATCTGCTTGATCAACATAACGTATTGGTCAAGTGGTTTCGTACTGCTCGATATAGATTCAAACAAGATCCGGGGGCTGATATTAAATTAAGGTTAATTTCTAGAACTTCTGATGGAAGAGTTCACGATTTGCCAACAGCTGAAGAAGTCGCGGCATTGATCGAAGGAGACATTGAAGATCTTGAAAATTATCGTGACATTATTGTTCAAAAGCAGTCGGGTAGTTTGCAACGCATATCTGAGCTGCACCCAAGCTATTTGCCTCTTCAGTATCCGTTATTATATTTTTACGGGGAAGATGGGTACAGAGACAACATAAAACATCTCAATGTCCCAGGATCTAAGCAAACAAAAGAGCATAAGGTTACAATGCGGGAGTACATAACGTATAAGGTCCAAGACAGAGAAAATGAGTCTCTTCATATTTTGCATGGAAGACGATTGTTTCAACAGTTTTTAGTTGATGCTTACGCAATGGTTGAATCTTTTAGGCTTACTTTCATGAGGCATCATCAGAAAGAGTTCAGGTGTGGTTCTTATGCTGCTTTGGGGGATGCATTGGGCAAAGGAGAATCTGACACTGCCAATACAGGAAAGCGTATAATATTACCATCTTCTTTTGTCGGCGGAGCACGTTACATGATTCAAAACTATCACGATGCAATGGCAGTTTGCAAATGGTTAGGTTACCCTAATTTGTTTATTACTTTCACATGTAATTCCAAGTGGCGAGAAATTACTGATTATGTGAAAAATCTTGGTCTGACTGCTGTCGATAGACCAGACATTATTTCCCGAGTTTTCCATACAAAATTGGAAAATCTAATGACGGACATTAGGAAAGGGAAGCTATTTGGAGAGACTACTGCTGGTAAGTTTGTATTCTCTATAATTTCTTTTCTTTTTCAATTCATTTCGTATCTGAAATAAACAAATCTGATACAGAAGCTTTGTTTATATTTTTCCAAATAACAAAATCTAAATTGATTTTTTTCTTTTACTATAGTGATATACACTATCGAGTTTCAAAAACGAGGTCTCCCCCATGCCCATATTCTTTTGTGGATAAAAGATTTTCCCAACACAGCAACAGAAGACGTTGTTGATAAGTTGATTTCCGCTGAAATTCCAAATCCCATGACTGATAAGGAGTACCACAATGCTGTAAAGGAATTTATGATGCACGGTCCATGTGGACTATCAAATTTGAAATCCCCGTGTATGAATGGGACCACCTGTACTAAACGTTATCCAAAGAAATTTGTCGATCACACGATTGTAGATGAGGATGGATATGTTATATATCGTCGAAGGAATAATGGAAATTATGTGTTGAAAGGAGGAATTGAACTTGACAACAGGTAGTACTTATTAATTGTTTAAATTTTCAGAATTTTTAAGTTGTTTTACTTTTAAATAACTAAATGTGACTTATGTTATTTGCAATGATCTTGAACAGACATGTCATTCCCCATAATCGTGCTCTTTTGGTAAAGTATCGAGCTCATATAAATGTAGAGTGGTGCAACAGGGCCCGTTCTATTAAGTATTTGTTCAAATACGTGCACAAAGGTCATGACAGAGCAACTGCCATCTTTTACAAGTCTCATCAAAATGGAAACGGTAAAAAAGACATAGATGAAATTCAACAGTACTTAGATGTTAGATATATATCTGCCTCTGAGGCTACTTGGAGATTGTTTGCCTATGAAATCCATTTCAAAGAACCGACAGTTGTTAGGTTGACGATTCATTTAGAAGATCAACAATTCATTGTTTTTCAAGACGGAGAGACTGTTACTGATGTAATGGAAAGGTCCTCTGAGAAAGAATCAATGTTCACAGCGTGGATGATAGCAAACCGAGATTACGAAGAAGCCAAACTATTAACTTATGCAGAGTTTCTGTCTCACTTTGTATGGCACGACGACACTAGAACTTGGACGTCGAGAAAAAAGGGAAGGGCGCTTGGACGATTAGCTTATATACACCCAGGCCTTGGAGAAGTCTACTACATGAGGCTGCTCTTGAATTTTGTGCGAGGCTGCGTATCTTATGAAGAAATTAGGTTTTATAATGGAGAACAGTACGACAGTTTTGAAAAAGCCTGCTATGCTCGCGGTTTAATCGGGGACGATCAAGAATATATCGACGCTATAAAAGAAGCTGTTGTTTGGGGATTAGGTCCAACCCTTCGATCCTTATTTGTGAATCTTCTAACTTCATGTTGTATAATTAGTCCTGTGAAGGTTTGGGAAGATTGTCTTTTGTGGTTGAAGGAAGACCTACTAAACAAGTATAGACAAAAGCACAGAAATTACGGTAATCAGCTTTTGATTTTAAATCTCAATTGTTTATTATACATTTCTAATCCTCTTATGTATCAATTTGTCTTCTTTATACAGGCCTCATATTGACAGAAGATCAATTAACCAATCTTTGCTTGAGTGAGATTGAATCATTATTACAGTCCAAGGGCAAATCATTGAAAGATTTTCCATCAATGCCATTTCCTAAAGATGTTGATATCTCATTCCTTGGAAACTCCCTCTTAGCAAATGAGTTGAATTACGATCGTCCATCCCTTGCAGAAGAACATGCTCGCTCTTTTTCTTTATTGAATGAGCAGCAACTTTATGCTTACAATTGCATCATGCAATCTGTTATTAGCGAAACAGGGCAGGTTTTCTTTCTTTATGGTTACGGAGGAACCGGAAAAACGTTTGTGTGGAAAACAATTTCCGCTGCTATTCGTTCGAAAGGAGACATTGTGCTTAACGTTGCTTCCAGCGGCATTGCTTCTTTGCTATTACCTGGAGGAAGGATTGCTCATTCTAAATTTCATATTCCCTTGGTACTGACTGAAAATGCAACATGTAACATAGAAACAGATAGCGATACTGCAGAAATGATTTCGAGGGCAGTTCTTATTATTTGGGATGAAGCCCCAATGATGCACCGGTAAGTGGAATTCTATTAATTCAAATTCACAATATTTTCCCGTGCCTTTATCTTTCATATTACTCATACTGATTTGTTTAAAAATGAAATATCTTTTTAATATTCACAAGTTTGAGAACCCTCCTGTTGAAGTTTATAAAACCATGTCCTTTTTATATGATTTCCAGCAACTGTTTTGAAGCGCTCGACAGAACCATGCGAGATGTTATGAAGCGTGATAATCCAGCTTTTGCTCAATCGCCATTTGGAGGAAAAGTTGTTGTTTTCGGAGGTGATTTTCGGCAAATCCTTCCTGTAATCCAACAAGGAACCCGACAAGATATTATACATGCAACCATCAACTCCTCTACAATTTGGAATAACTGCAAGATTCTGAAATTAACAAAGAATATGAGATTGGAGAATGTGGTTCAAGGAACAGATGTTCATGCTTTAAGAGAATTTGCAGAATGGATGACGTGCATTGGAGATGGAACTTTGGGAAATGATAATGATGGCGAGGCTGTTATTGAAATCCCCAATGATCTCATTATATCCAACTCAGACGACTACATTGGTTCCATCGTTCAAGCTATTTTCCCGAATTTCCACCAGCATATAGGAGACACTAACTTCTTGCAAGGTCGAGAAATTTTGTGTCCTACTTTGGATGAAGTGGAAGCCGTTAATGAGTACATGGTTAGCCTACATTCAACAGAAGAGAGAATTTATCTTAGTGCAGACTCTATTGATACGGCTGATAAAGGGACAAACATGTTTGATCAGATGCATTCCACAGAATATTTAAACACAATTAAATGCTCCGGTTTGCCGAACCATGTCCTCAAGCTTAAGGTTAGTATTAATCATTATTCTTTAATATTTTAATCCATGCTTAAAATAATAATGAATGTTCATAAATATTTTAAATTATTTTAATTGGACAATAAAATTTAGACTTTCCAAATTTTTTTTTATTGTTATTTTTTGCTAGATTGTATACTAAGATCTATAAATATTTATTTTCTTTATGAGTAATTACAGTGAATCTCTAAACAGCTATAATTTTAATATAAATATATCCTAAACATCTCTAAACAACTATAATTTGTTTTCTTTATGACTAATTTAGACTCTCCTCTTATTTTATGTTGAAACTGTTTATTTTTTCTATCTAAAATTTATTAACTAAATTTTTTTCCATTTTTTTTGTAGGTTGGGGTGCCTATAATGTTGTTAAGAAATCTCGATCATAGTACATGCTTATGTAATGGCACTCGATTGGTAATATCAAAATTGGGAAACTACGTAATAGAGGCAAAGGTATTAGGAGGCGACAAGAAAGATGAAATTGTTTTCATTCCGAGATTGCCTCTTACGCCTTCTAACTCAAATTTGCCGTTTCGATTCCAACGCCGGCAATTCCCAATTATGATATCTTATGCTATGACTATTAACAAAAGTCAAGGTCAATCATTCTCAAAGGTGGGGGTTCTGTTGAGAAGGCCGGTGTTCACACACGGACAATTATATGTTGCAGTTTCAAGAGTGACTAATCGAGCGGGATTGAAATTCTTAATTTGTGATTCGAATGGTAACCTCAAAAATAAAGCTACAAATGTCGTTTACAAGGAGGTGTTCCGAAATGTAAATTGATATTTTATCATTTCAAGTTTTTTTTATGTATTATCAACTAAGATTTTTTGCCGATTCCAAGAATTCATTTTATATAAAATCACTATAACCTTTGTCAATTAAATGAACCATTAAATCACTATAATATTTGAACATAAATTAAAATATTAGCCGGAGAAACTGAAGAAAAATATTCCCGGGCATCGCACGGGTAGAAAGATACTAGTTTTTATAATTTTACTTTCACTTATTAGTTGATTACTAAATTACCTTATTTAACCAACAAAATTGGAGTTTATATTGTATATTATTTTATATAAATTAATTTAATTTAGTTTAATGGAGTTTATATTGTATATTATTTTATATAAATTAATTTAATTTAGTTTAAGTTTTATCAGAATAATTTGATTTTTGTTTCGATTCAGTCAGTTAATCAAAGTGTTTGACACTCATAGTTTCACAATAATAAAAAATTTTAAAAATAATTATATTTTCTCTTTACAATATAATTTTATATTTAATTTTTAACTTATTTGTTTGAGGAATTTTTTATTAATAAACACTCAACTTTTTAATTTAAAAATATATTTGTATTTTTTTAGTAAAAAATTAAAAAATAACTTTTTTTTAAATCGATGTACAGTATTAAAAAATTGGTCATGTAATTCTAAAAGAGTAGTTCTCCGTACTTTTATTTTATTTACGCAAAAAAAAAGTGTGAATAAATAAAACAAAAATAGACGTACCTCACTACTCACTTTCTACACTCATCCCCTTCCCACCTGTTGTGGACTGATTTGGTGATCTTCATAAACCATAAATGGCGGATCTGTCATTCGCCAGTATCTTCGCCTGCAGCGCTTTCGCTGCTTGTTTTGCCGAGGTATCAATTTCTTTCCTCGTCGCGTCGTGTCTTCTTCCGATGCACATGTGATTGTTAGGTCAAATGTTTCTGTACTACTTCTCATTTGCGCTTGCATTGATCGGTTTAACCGCATCGACCCTTAGTGCAGTGCTGCTCAATTTCTTTTAAGGTAACACAGATGTATCCGCATTTGAGTTCGTTATATATAAGTTAGGATGCAGTTTGAATCTAGGTTTGAATTTGATTGATTGCGGATCACATTTACCAGAACCGTTTTAATTAACGTTGTAGGCAATCCTATGCTTCTTGAATGGAATATGTGGACTGAGTATGTATGTATGTATCGTTTATGTGCTGCAATTTTCGTCGGAGTAGATCAGTCGGAGGGTGTGATAAGTTATTTTCAATTTGTGCTAATTGGTTCAAAGCTACATGCATCAAATATTCTACATATTGTGTACTTAAAATTTACTGGTACCTAGTGGTTAATCAGTATCGGCAAATAGCGTGTAAATATACTTGAAGCGTGGTGAAGAAAAAATGGTGGGCCACTTCCTTTGAAATCTCATTTCGTTTTCGTATCCGATTATTCTAATGAATGTATCAAATCTCATTCGACCATCCACTGGTGGTTATGTGCAGTTTTGTACCATCCCTTTAGACACTGCTAAAGTAAGGCTACAGCTGCAAAAGAGAGTTCCTTTAGAGGATTCAGGTGGTGAACCGAAATACAAGGGCTTGTTGGGTACAATTGCCACAATAGCAAGAGAAGAAGGCTTACTTGCACTTTGGAAAGGAATCATACCCGGATTGCATCGCCAATGTATTTATGGAGGGTTAAGAATCGGGCTGTATGAGCCTGTAAGTATCAGATTTACTTCCTTTTTAAACAATTGCTTAAAAAATTACGATTCAAACAATAAAGAATACCATTCTCCTCCATGGATGGTTGAACAGGTCAAGGCATTCTTTGTTGGAAGTTATTACTCTGCAGATGTGCCCTTATTCAGTAAAATACTAGCTGCACTTGTTACTGGTAAATTAAATATCATCATATTTTCCTGTTCTTATTCCATATAAATTAAGATGGTAACTTTATTTGAAAACTTACGAGAAGTCTTCCTAATGTAAAGGTGCTATAGCAATAGCTGTGGCTAACCCTACTGACCTCGTGAAAATTCGACTTCAAGCTGAGGGTAAATTGCCAGTTGGAGTACCAAGGCGTTATAATGGTGCTCTGGATGCATACTATGACATAGTCAAGCAGGTTACATTTGTTCTAGAAATTAGTAGATGCGCCTTGATATTCTTACCACTAATGAAAGCGCCAGATATCAACAGGAAGGAGTGGCAGCTTTGTGGACAGGGCTTGGGCCAAACATTACCCGAAATGCAATTATAAATGCTGCAGAATTAGCTAGTTATGATCAAATTAAAGAGGTAGTTTCTTCTTGTACCTTTTTCCCAACGGAAACTTGTTGTGTCCTTTCTTCTCATCCTATCCCGATGTGATGTGACATTGCCTGGCTGTTCTAATCTTTATGTTGTTTGCAGACAATTTTGAAACTTCCAGGATTCACAGACAATGTTCTAACACATATATTAGCTGGTTTAGGTGCAGGGTTCTTTGCTGTCTGTATTGGTTCCCCTGTTGACTTGGTAATCTTTTTTCCTTTGACATATTAATGAATTGTAATTGGTATGAGCTGTCATTTATTTTTCCTAAACAGCTATTTTTGTGTTACTGATGCATAATCAGCCATATATAAGAAATTGTTACCATTTGTGTTCCAACTTCCATCATACCACACAAAAGCAAGGTTTAACAAAACCATGATTATAATCACCTTTACCCTCATGCATGTACATATTATGTACACTGGAAAAAACGCATCTGTAATTAGGATCTCTAATGGAACTCACAGGCCATAGCATAGAAAAAACAGACTCCTTTTAAATTATATATTAATTCATTAGTTTAAGATAATTTTCAAACTTCAAAATTCAGTGACCAACTTGTTGATAAAATCCTTAAAATGGTGTATTAAAAATCTGTTGCATAAAGATCTATCTAACTGTACCATCGTAAGGTAAACTTAAACTTGTATTGCCAATTAGGTTATGTTTTTCAACTTTCGTACACCATTGTATCTTGATACCTGTGATAATTTATTTGTGAATTCTAAGTTAAAGATTTTGATCATAATGATGCTAATTGCATCAATCATATAGACACTTGGTCATGACCATATTTTTTGCTTTTTTTAAGTGTTTTTACTTTCTTCATCTCTTTAGAGGTACATCTTTTGTCTTAAGTTGTCATTTGTTAAAAATATTTGAACAAAGTGTTAATTTTACGATGATCTATTCCAGGTTAAATCTAGAATGATGGGAGATTCAGTCTACAAAGGCACTATAGATTGCTTTTTCAAAACATTAAAGACCGAGGTATATGATCCCTTTTTGGTTTTATTTGGCATAACAGCAACTGTTCATTGTACAACAAATTCTCACTTAGCATTCTTTACTTGATCTGTTGAGCATATATTAAATTTGAGGCAAATAACATATAATTCTTGACCATGTTCGAGATATCCATGATTTGGTAACATTTATGCACACTTGTACCTATTTTTGCTATCCCTTGACTCGGTTTATCATTGTACAACGAATTCACACTTAGCATTGTATACTTGATTTGTTGAGCATATATTAAATTTGAGATAACAATTTCTGGACCATGATTTGGTAGAATTTATGCACACTTGTACGTATTTTTGCTATCCATTGACTCGGTTTAATTCTTTCACACTTGATGCTAATATGGAAGATTCACCCTTTTTCTCAGGGTATATTTGCTTTCTACAAGGGGTTCTTACCGAATTTTGGACGACTTGGATCGTGGAATGTCATTATGTTTTTGACTTTTGAACATGTAAGATTATTAATCTTTCTGTAAGATTCAACATCAGCAAAATTTCCCCTTGCACAATGAGGCCACTATTATCTCAGTATGGTATAAAAACTCTGCTGCCTGAAAAGTGAATTATGTTGAAAATAAAGAAGTATTCTGCTAAATTTGTTTGAATCTGACTGCATATTGGTTCCATGTCTGCTACAGGTAAAGAAAATCTTCAGTTGACTGTTGACCTGTAAAAATCCATCATATCCCTATTTTTGTTGTATATGGCTACTTGGTGATTAGCTGAGCCTCTATGGGATCGCATCAAACTGAAAACTTATAGTTTTTGGAATAGGTTAGTCTCCAATGTCATTGCAGTTCCATATTACCATTTTCCACTTGATGATGATGATTGTTTTGTCGTCAAGTCGGTATACGATGTGATACTAGATGGATACATGTAATGAGCTTTCAAGTATTTGCATAGATAAACATACAAACAATGTAGTAATTGTTTTATCATTTGATCGTGATTTCAAAACATGTTTCTCATATTATAGTTTCTCAATTGATGTTTCTCATTTTCTAGTATTTCCGAATTGAATAGCAGTACTATACAATGCATTTCTCATTTCACAGCTTTATTCATCATGGATCAATCAACTCCAAACAGAAACTTGCAGCAGGTAATAACTCAGTAGCATCACCATTTATAAAAACAACAGCAGAAAAAACGAACAGGTTTTCTACAACAACATAAATTAAAACCCGTCTACGATCCAAACTTAATGGGAAACCTTAAATGAAAATCATCCTGTCTTGGTAACCAGATAAACCCTAGCCTTGATAATTGACTTGTTCCCAATCTTGAACCCTGGACTGACAGGAAAGCCCACAATCATCGGAGGCATATAAACCTTTGGTCCCCCATTGACACCAGAAGTCCTCACAACACTCTCCATATACTGAGAATGAAACTCAGCCCCCCTACTCGCCTCAAAATGGCTCGGAGGAGGATCGAGGGAAAATGCAAGTAAATGCAGCAACCAAACAGCCTTTGCCAAACTCAAGAACTCCCCATAAAACTGACTCCTCGGATGACGCCCATCTAACACCTGGCGCCTTTGCTCCAAGTCTCCAAACAACGACTCCTCCATCTTTGGGTGCACGATAGAAAGGTACTTCTTGAAGCAGAAGTTCCCGAAACTGCAAGTAGGCAAAATGCTGAGGAGTTCAACGGGATCCATCGCCTTCATGTCTCGGTATTGAGTGAAGCAGTCTTTACGGTGCTGGTCCGGGTGAAGTATTGAGGAAAGGCTGCCGTCCATGTAAAAAGTCTCGTGGTCGAAGCCTTGGAAGATCTTCCTGTTCAAGTAGGATTCGAGTGCGTACTTTGCGTGGCTTGCCCCGACAATGGAGTCCATGAAAGTGGTGGTGGTGGTGGGGTTATTCATGGTGGCCGTGGTTGAAGAAGCTGCTTCGATGGATCGAACGGCAGCTGCAATGTCCCAATGGGCCGAGCGCATCAGGGAGAGGAGTAGGGATGTGAAGGCTTTCGAAGCTTCTTTCACTGAGCTCATCGTGGCCTCGAATAGCTCACCCGCTGGAGCTGCTGCAACTGTTCATAGTACATAATTCAAAATATTACTGTACTCCATTAATTTGAAGAAACAGGGCTTTTTAATCAAATTCAAATGTATGGTGAAGGTTATTTTGGTCATTTAACCTTGAGTGGTGCAGCTGACTCTTCTCCTGTTGAACTTCCCCTTTGAGTTTGACTTCCCAGTGGAGCGATCGAAAGACGACGCCGTTTTGAGCTTCTCCTCGAGGTTATCAACCTCCGCTTGCTTCGCCTTCACCTCTCTCTTCAGCTCCTCCACGGCCGCCTCGTACGGCGCCACTACCTCTCTTAGCGTGGCCGTCCCCACTCCCCGTACCCTAGTGCCTCCGCCGACGCTTCGCCTGAATCTCTCCCGAAGGAGGCACAGACGGCGGAGGTCGGCCACCACCGCCACGTCGGAGACGCGCATTTTGTCTGGATCCCAGGGGCAGTGCGCCTCTTGAAGGCTAACGTACGCCCTCTTCATGGACGAGACGGCGTCGAATACCTGGCTCATCAGGATCTCGAGCTCCATAACCCTCGGTGGCGGCGCGTGTGAGACATCGCTCGGGTAAATTATCTGGAAATCTTCTTCTTCTTCCTCTTCCTCTTGGTCATCGTCGTCCACCACTTGCTCCTCCGCCTCGTAATCGTAGTCGGCGAGTGGGTGAAGCAGGCAAGAAGCGGTTACCCGCTGGATCAGATCGGAGAAATTGGAGACCTTGGTGCCCATTGTCTTCTGCCGTCGTCCGTTTCTGAAAATCGAATAACACTGATTTTTATCCACTGAAAATGAAAATCAAAGTGCTACTGCTACTTCTGTTGATGTAATTTATTTATTCACAAACGTGTTTTACCTCACCACGATTTTCTTTAGGTAAAAAAAGAGTGAGACTGTGATTAAAATCCATGTGCAATCCATTAAATGAGAGGGGATTATTTTATCCAAACGTGTGTGTACATGTGCAAATGAATACAAGAAATATTAGTAGTAATATTTTTTCTTCCTAACATTTAATATTTTTAACTTTTTTTTACTTTTGTTTTTTCATTTTAAAAGTTAATTTCATTTATTTGTCATTTTTTATACGTATTTTACTCAAAATTATTTTTAATTTAAAATTAATATTTTTTAATTACGCACATACATGATTATTAATTAAAAACGGAGGTCATCATCAGCTTTCACGAACTTGTTTAACAAACTGTTTTTGATTACGGGGTACCTTAAGATCAATTTTTTCATTTGCATGGCTACTTCTGATTCTTCTTTATATAAGTAGATTAATGTGTTTTTCTAATAGTTATATAATCAAATTTTCGACCTGCGATTATCGTGGCGAGATCTTAAAGTGAAGTCGTTGTGCCCTTCCCTTCGGAATGGCAAAGAGTACGCAGGCATTTCTTGATCTTCATCACTCGCTTTGCACCTCAATGTTTTCTTGGCACTGCAAAAAATTCATCAAAAACAAATATATGCACTAATCAATTAATTTACAATATGTATTTATGAACATGCAATAATTTATAACATGAGCAATAATTTTACAAAAAATAATGACAATTTATATATATTTAACCATATAGCTAGTATATATTTATTAATGAGAAGCTAATCATATATTTATTAATGAGAAACTAATCATAACCTTGATCTTGATTTCTCACTTCGAAAGGCCCCAAGCAACAGATCTGCAAACATTATTTCCTTTTACTTTTTTTTTTCTTTTTCCTAATTTGTAAAGATGGAGAGAGCTTTCATGGGGTGAATTATGAAATGCTTTAAGACAAACGTGTGTATATATAGAGCATTGCTCACACTAGTAAATACACTGACTTACCCATCAATTTTACGCAAGAATACAAATTTATAAGATAAATAAAATACCACTTCCTTCCCAATTTAGTACTAGTGTAATTATAGGTTGATATTAGGATTAAAAAATGATAGTTTTTAATTTTATATCAAAAATGAGTGGTAAAATGTATTTTAATTTAAAAAATAAAGTAATAATAAGTATTTTTTTAAAGTGTGATTAATTACATAATTATCCTATATATATATTTTGTATGTTTTTATTAATATATCTAAATAAGCTGCTTAAAAATTAATTATAATTCAGTTAAAAATTAATTAATTAAGCGACTTTTTATAATATTGTATTGATAATTTATAAAAATCAATAGTAGAATTTTAGTGGAAAACAAACAAAAATTGGTAATGATATCTAATTTTTTAATCCTTTAAAATTTTAGATAAAAAATAGTGTTAAAATAGTTCAGCGTCATGAATATATAAATCTTTTCAAAAATATCTCACATTTATTAAATAAATTATTTTAAAAGGGTTTTTCTATTCAACTTCAAATTATATTTTATAAGTACACTCTTCGAACATTAAAACGCGCGCAGGACACGTAACATAATTACAAAGGTTTCAAGTTGCATCTCGAACCATTTTCGTTATATGCACATTTGAAAAAAAGAAAGAAAATGAAAAACAAACAAATCATCAATCAAACATAGTAGTATATGTGTACCTTCTAATAAGGTAGCTTGTAAAATAGGTATATGTGTTCATATAGTATAGGGTTATTAAGTACATGAAGATGCAGTGTGTGAATTGCAATCAACATTATTACTTTCGTTGGTGCGATGCTTGTGAGGTTTTTCGACTCAAACAATTTCTTCTTTTTCTTTGTGTGGACACATCAACAATTATTGCTGGTTTGTGCATGGCCATGGACCAACATGGGGCGTGTTAAAAAAAAGTGTTAGGGACAATCCAATTGAGAAGCATCCCATATTCTAAGCATTTAGCTATACCTAGATGAGGAAAATATCTTTCGAGCTTCTTGTAGGTGCACATTATTCATCCCAATCAATATTAGGTATTCTTGCAGACACCACACGATGTTCAATTTGCATGATTTGAGGATGACGTTGATTTTTTAAATACTTTGTTGAGCATTGTATGAAATACAATAGTACATTGATTCAACAAGTAATTAAAAGTAAGTAATTAAAATGAGAGAAGTCAACAATTGGATTGAGAAGCTAAGGTGTTTCGATTACTCTACCTCTAGAAATCGAGTTCATGTTAGTGTGTAGTGTTGAGTGTGGAGGCCGATTCATGCCAAGAAGACGAAGAAAAGACGATTGGAGAAAACGGCGGTCGCCGGAGGTGAAACGGCGACCGCGGAATGCCGCCGGCGGGCGCGGAAAGGTTTCGGCGAGCGCCGAAACCGGGTGAAATCGGAGATAGCAATCTGCCAAGGATCGGGGTGTTTGGCGGGCGCCAAACGGGCTCCGGCGGTCGCCATTTTGCGGTGTACTGCCAGCGGGTTTTTTCTTCTCCTCCAAGTTTCCCTCCCCTATAAATAAACCCTATGCGTGTAAAATAGGGTTAACACCTCCAGAACTAGAATTGAGATTATAGCTATTACGAATCTTGTAATTACGTTCTATAATTGTTCTAGTAAATTATTGCAGCGGCAAAAGTGGACGTAGCCCTCGTTAACGGGTGAACCACTATAAATCTCGTGTTCTTTTTTATTCCGTATTTTTCGTTCTTGCTTGTTCGTATTGTTTTTCAAGAAGGGAATTTGGACGCGAATTTCCCAACAACTGGTATCAGAGCGCTAGGGTTATAGCGATCGGGGAAAAGCGATGACGGACACCACCACCTCGTTCGGGGTTACGAAATTTGACGGGAATAACTATGGGCACTGGAAGATGCAGATCGAGGACTACCTTTACGGGAAGAAGCTCGGAATTCCTTTGAAGGGTAGACCGGAGAAGATCAAGGATGACGAGGAATGGGAAAGCCTCGACAGGCAGGTGTTGGGATTGATACGTTTGTCCTTGGCTTCAAACGTGTCATTCAACGTGCGCTCAATTACCACAACCAAGGATTTGATGGCTGCCCTATCAAACATGTACGAGCAACCTTCAGCGAACATAAAGGTGTATCTCATGAAGCAGTTGTTCAACCTGAAGATGTCGGACAATGCAAACGCAGCCAACCACATCAACGAGCTGAATTCCATCTTGGATAAATTGAAAGGAGTCGGGGTGAATTTCGATGATGAAATTTACGCTTTGATCCTACTTGCGTCTTTGCCGGATAGTTGGGAGCCCATGCGGGCAGCTGTTAGCAACTCTATGGGGAAGGAGAATCTGCAGTTCTCCGAAGTTAGAGATAAGATTCTAGCCGAGGAAATCCGGAGAAAGGATTTCAAGGGAAAGTCTTCTAGTTCGGCCTTGAGTGTGGAGAACCGGGGGAGAAACTCGGGTAGGAATGCTAACAGGAACAGAGGAAGATCCAAGTCTAGGAGTGGAAGAGATAGCTCGAAGTCCGAGGATAATGAGTGTTGGAATTGTGGGAAGACGGGGCACTTCAAGAGGGATTGTCGCTCTCGGGGGAAGAGTGACAACAAGAAGAAGGGAACCGCCAATGCGGTAACACAAGAGGATGACGACGATGGGGACGTCCTTCTCTGTTCGGTCGACTCACCGATCGATTCCTGGGTGCTGGACTCAGGGGCTTCTTTCCATACTACTGCACAGCGAGAGGTGATGTTGAATTACGTCTCGGGTGATTATGGAAAGGTATTTCTTGCAGATGACGAGCCACTCGATGTAGTCGGGATGGGAGATATCAACCTAAAGATGTCAAATGGGCAAACTTGGAAGATTTCCAAGGTCAGACATGTGCCGGGGTTGAAGAGGAACCTAATTTCGGTGGGCCAGCTTGACAGTGATGGTCACCGGGTGTCATTTGGAGATGGGTCGTGGAAGGTTTCGAGGAACGCCATGACCATAGCTCGAGGTCATAAGACGGGCACACTTTACATGACGACGAGCGTGAGGGACTCGGCTGGTGTTGTTGATAACACCAAGAAGACCGAGCTGTGGCATTGCAGGCTGGGGCACATGAGTGAGAAGGGGATGAAGATCATGGCAAAGAACGGGCTGCTGCCCGAACTCAAGGCGATTGAGTCTCACGTGTGCGAGAGCTGCATTCTGGGAAAGCAGAAACGAGTGAGTTTTTCCAAAGATGGAAGGGAGCCCAAGGCGGAGAAGCTGGAACTAGTACACACGGATGTTTGGGGTCCAGCTCCCGTCGCCTCACTCGGAGGATCACTCTATTACGTTACCTTCATCGATGACTCCACAAGGAAGGTATGGGTGTACTTCATGAAAAATAAGAGTGACGTGTTCTCTGTTTTCAGGAAATGGAAAGCCCAAGGCGGAGAAGCTGGAACTAGTACACACGGATGTTTGGGGTCCAGCTCCCGTCGCCTCACTCGGAGGATCACTCTATTACGTTACCTTCATCGATGACTCCACAAGGAAGGTATGGGTGTACTTCATGAAAAATAAGAGTGACGTGTTCTCTGTTTTCAGGAAATGGAAAGCCGAGGTTGAGAATGAAACAAATCTCAAGGTGAAGTGTTTGAGGTCCGACAACGGAGGTGAGTACGTTGACGCCGACTTCAAACAATTTTGTGTCGAGAGTGGGATCAAGATGGTAAAGACTATTCCGGGGACCCCACAACAGAACGGAATAGCGGAGCGAATGAACAGGACGCTAAATGAGAAGGCCCGAAGTATGCGGTTACACTCGGGGATGCCTAAAATGTTTTGGGCATATGCCATCGACATGGCGGCTCATTTAATCAACAGAGCACCGTCGGTTCCTTTGGAATATCGGATTCCTGAGGAGGTTTGGAGTGGGAAGAAGCTGAATCTGTCCTACTTGAGGGTGTTCGGGTGTCTGGCGTATGTCCATATCGACGAAGCTGCTCGTAGCAAGCTTGATCCTAAATCCAAGAAGTGCTTCTTTTTTGGATATGGCGGCACGGAGTTCGGGTACCGATTTTGGGATGCCGAAAATCATAAGGTGATCCGAAGCAGAAATGTAATCTTCAACGAGGCGGTCTTGTACAAGGGTAAAGACGAGGTTGTTGAAGAAAGCATTGATCCCGTGGGAGACACGGAGGAGGTTCGGGTGAAGGTCAATGGGACCGAGGAGATCGAAGAAGGAGACACGAGCAGCGAGGACGAGCAAGATGAAAATGCTCATCCGAACATCGATCCAGTCACACCGAAACCGTGGAGGTCGACAAGGGTAAGAAGACCTCCCCATAAATTTTCACCTTCCCTTAACTATATCTTGCTGACTGATAGGGGTGAGCCGGAGAGCTACACCGAGGCTATACAAGCGAGGGATTCGATCAAGTGGGAGTCTGCCATGAAAGAAGAGATGAGCTCATTGATATCGAATCAGACTTGGGAACTAGCCGAGCTTCCGAGGGAGAAGAAGGCCTTGCACAATAAATGGGTATTCCGGGCAAAGGAAGAACACGATGGAAGCGTTCGGTACAAGGCGAGATTAGTGGTGAAAGGATTTCAGCAGAAGGAAGGGATCGACTACACGGAGATCTTCGCTCCGGTAGTCAAGATGGTAACCATCCGGGTGGTGCTTAGCTTGGTGGTGTTGGAGTTGTGTACTTAATGTCTAGATTTAAGTAACGGTAAACTCCCGGTCATAGCATTTAATCTATTAAATTAATAAACAATCGTTTGCTTTTAATTATTATTAATTAAATATATGCAAATCATAGTCCTAGATTTTATACGTTGTAGTTAGTATGGTGTTGCATGGGCACACAGAAGATCATACTATCGGTTACTCGTATTTAATCAAACAGTGGCTCACGACCTAGATGGACCCGGACCAATCCATCGGTATAGTCGTTGTGTGAGAGAGAAAATAATTTGTCTTAATTATTTTATCACACTTGTACACTTGGTGTATTGAGCGGATCGTTGAGATTCATCGATTAGGATTGCCGGCGATAATCGATTCGAGTCTCAGTGTATTTTATTCTTAATCCCCGATATTGCGGGTGTGTATATTTTATATAAGTGACTTTGATTTACCAAAGGAATTAACCGATTTAATTATTGGGTTAATTACCGGTTAAGTTGGGTCACTATATTTCATATATGGCATGCCGTGAATAATTGACCGGACAGTGTATCCCGGAAGGGTTGATAATATCCCGGAGATGAGTTCATAAGGAATTATTGTGTAAACCTCATGAGTGGATTCGTTCCGCACAATAATTAAGGTTGAATGGTACTAGTCTCGGATTAAAGAGATGAATAAATTAATTAGCAATAAATTAATTTTATTCATGAATATTTAAATCTTAAATACACGGAATAAATAATACTACCGGAGAAATATTATTTGATATAATATGGTTTAATATTGGGAGTGCAATTAATTTATATAGTGGAAAATAAATTAATTAATATTGATAAGGATTAATGGACTTGGGCAGTGGGCTCAATTTAATCTTCAATATTGGAAGCCCAATATTCCACCTCCTTTAGATCCCCTACGTAGCCTATAAAAGCACTACATGGCCTTCATAATTCATAACTTGAATAAGACAAGAATTATCATACTTGATATTCTAGAGAGTTGAAGGAGATCCATAGGAGTTCGATAGATCGTCGCCCACCCGACGTTCGAACGAAGTGCAAGGAATACGTGGGAAGATTCAAAGGTCTTCGATTGATTTCGTTTCTCCGCACAACGAATCAAAGGTATGATCATAAACTCCTTCGTGTGAATTTATGTTCAATATTAATTGTGATGCATACATGAACACACGATCCGGATAAACGACGAACTCCGGGGACGAGGATTCGAGATCCTCGGCGGAGCTCGAGAGGAACCTTCGGCTGGGCGCCGAGGGAGCGATCGAACCTAGGGTTCGATCGCGTGCACACGCGAGGAACCCCGGCTGGGAGCCGGGGTGGGCGATCGACTGCGGTGGTCGATCGCCGGGCAGCCGCGGCTGGAGCCGCGGCGGGTTCGCCGCTGGGCGAACCGCCCTCCTCGGGCGGTGGCGGTGAGTCGCCGGACTCACCGCCCGGGGCTGCCGGAGCAGCCCCAGCGATCGCCTCGTGCGCGATCGCGAGCCCCACGGTGGGGCTCGGCTAGGGTTTAGCCGCGGGTTCATCCCGCGGCGATGCTCTTGTCGAGCCCGGTTCTTCGTGGCGTTCGTGATCGGTTTCCGGCGACGGGATTTCGGTCGGGGTTATCGGTTCCGCAATTTTTGATACCCCGGGATATCGAATTCCAGCAATTGGTATCAGAGCGTTTGGTTTCGTGTTCATGTATGTGTTCAATTGTGTTCTACCTTGCAGGGATTCCGACTATCATGGTTTAATTAATTGTTAATTATTCGTTTAATTAATTGCTATTTAATTTACCATGATTGTTCGTTTATTAAACTCTCGGACATGTCGAGATTCGTTTTGTGTGGATGAATGCTTGTAATAGTAAAAATTCGGGGGTTGACCGAATTTAGATTTATTATTATTGTTCTATGTTTTCCGGAAAGTGTATAGGGTCGATTTCATGTATAGAATCGATACCGGAATTGTAAATTTATTTCTTGTAATTTATTTACGTTGGATCGATGCCGAGACGACCGCCGGAGAACTCGTGTGACGAAGAAGACGAAGAGGACGAAAAACCGGGGGGGTCGATCATCCCCATGATCGATCCCCATAAGGATCGATCGACCCCACGCCAAGGGGCTGCCCGCTAGGGTTTCCGGCCACGCCGGCCACCGATGGTGGTGGCGCGTGGCTAGGGGGCGGCGGCGGTGGTGCCCGGCGTTGGTGGTGGTCGAAGGTGGGGGTGGTACGGGGATCCCCAACCCATGCTACTCCTACTCCTACCAAGATTCTACTTACCTAATTGATTCGGTTTTCCTAATTGAGTTTTCCTATTTTTGGGAATTCTCATGGATTAGGAAAAGAATTAATTGGAATTAATTTTATTCCTTATTCTATTATGGAAGTCTTCTAGAGTATTCCGAGTTCTACTTGGAATAGGATCCTAGAGATTTAATAGAATTGGAAAGGAATAAAAGTTAATTTAGGATTGATTTATTTCCTAATTGATTATTCCTATTTTATGGGAATTTTCATAGAAATGGAAATTAATTAATCTTGGAAAGTAGAAGAGTCCTAATTTATTTTATTTCCTTATTCTATTATACAAGTCTTCTAGAATATTCCAAGTTTGACTTGGATAGATTATTCTAAGAGATTTAATAGAATTAGATAGGAAAATAAATAAATAAAAATATTAATAATATTTAATTTTATTTTTGATTTATTCGATTGACTTAATTTTTTCGAATTGAGTATCTTTTGGATTTATTAAAAATAAATAGATTTAAATATTGGAATTAATATTCTCTTCACATGGAGCATTCAAGAACGAAGACTGAAGACTAGAAGACGCATACGGAGATGGAATAAAGCCATGATAGTCGGAAAATAATTTTCTAGCTTATTTTGACTATGTGCTATGTGCTTTATTGCTTGTATGCATGCTTATGTGTTTAATTATGCATTAGATAGCGTATCCCTTTGTTATAAAAAGCTAAGTGGGAGAGGGGATGGAAACATTCCCATGGTCTCCATTACTGTTCTCTTGGTGACTCTTATGGACTTTTGAAGTTCATATGGATGTGTCATTGGAGGAGAATTCTTGTAATTCCTTTTACAAGAAACATTGATTAAGTTTATCAAACAATGCCTAATTTGTCTTTCTGAAACTGACTTCAAGTCGACTCATTCTCACCCCGGGGAGTGGAATGGAGCCAAAGCCACTTGGTCATGTGGATGACACAAATTAGAGACATTCGTACCATTCTTTTGAAGATGGATCGTTTGTCTGCTTGGCTCCCTCATCTAATGAGAGATAGGGTTGTTCGCATGGTGAATCACTGGTTAGAAACTTCGAGTTTCACTTATGATTCTCCGCGTCTTGATTTACGAAAATCGAATGGGTCTTGTAACTGGGAGTCAATTATAAAAGTCTCTTAGTGTAGTAAACGTCCACACAACGTGGCTTGCTATACTGACGGATTTTGGATTAATTGATGTAGACAGTTGTAAGGAATTGTGAAGAGTTGTGAAGTTATCGTAAACGTCCACACAACGTGGCTTGCGGTGATGTAGCAATTCCAAACGATTTACTTTGGTGCTGAGTAATGGTTTACACTTAGATACGCTTTATAGTATTCCTCCCAACGAGGTTCCGCTATAAGTGATGTATGGCCAAAGAAAATCTAATTGCTAAATCATTTGGGTGGGTAAACGTCCACACACCGTGGCTTGCCTTACCTGATGGGATTTTAGATGTGATTAGTAATTTAATGATATTATTTGATGTAACATCCCAATTTTCATAACATAAACTAAAGAGGATTTTCTTACTTCTCAAAATAAATTTTAGTATTTAAAATAACAAAATGTCAAAACGAGTTTTCATAATAAAATCTTTAACTAAAAATAATAACCCTCAATAGTCAAATTTAAATAAAATACTAATGTGCAAAGTTTCAAAAGCGGAAAGCATAAAAAGGAAAAATAATGTTTTTAAAATAGTTGTTGCTACTACTATCGCCGCCACATCCCCGTCTCGCTCCGATTTCGCTTAACCTGAAAAGTTGGATTTTTAAAAAGGGGTGAGTTATCAACAACTCAGTAGGGAGACAGTTCATCTAATATACAATACGATATTCACCGGACAATCCATAACATAGACCATTGACCTTGTGGGATGACCCAAAGATAATTAAATCTCGGCGCCTTAAATGACGCGCCTGGCCGTAACATGAGGTACTGTGGGACGACCCAAAGGTATTACTACCTCGGCACCTTAAATGATGCACCGGACCTAAACACAATCATGCGGTACTGTAGGACGACCCAAAGGTATTACTACCTCGGCACCTTAAATGATGCGCCTGACCAAACATAATCATGCGTCGCGCGACTAATATGTGCACATAAACATAAATAGATCATCCATCATAAACCATCACACAGCTAGTACACATACGATATATTAAATGAACTGTAAAAGAAAAGGTTTTAGTAATCCCTACCTCAACAACGACGAAAGACAATAATGCTTGAATGAATGCTCGTGCAATTCCTAATCCTCAAAATCCTCAAGTCCTACAGTATTTAGTAAATATAAATTATTATAGTATGTATTTGTTTTACATTACACTGTAGTATAGTTTAGTATATAATACATTGAATACTAAAGTGATTTAAGAAATTAATAGAGGGCAGTGGCTTAAACTTTGAGGGATTGCAGCTGGACGCACTAACTCAACCACGAATAAGTGTTGTTTCATTGCAACACAAAAGATTAAACTGAACTCAATCAAACAAAACCAAAGCAGGTACATCAGATATAGTGAGCATACCTGTCATAGCATTTGTCCCCTCATCAGACTCTGGCTCTTGCCCTCCCATGGAATACACTCGAGTTGTGCCCTTCTTGTTATTGTCTTGAACTCTTGGACGGGTACAGTTAAAGTATGAGTGCCCTGGCTGATGACAGTTATAACAAGTTCCTGTTCCGTATCGACATTCTCCCCCATGCCTCTTTCCACATTTGGCGCAAGACCCTGAACTACTCTCATTAGTCTTTCCCTTCTTAAACTCAGGATTTCCCTTGTAACCAGAACTCCCACTCTTGTTACCAAAGTTCCCATTCCTTCCTCCAGAATTTCCACTTCTCTGCTGCTCCCACTTGCGCTTACCAGATGCATCACCTCCACTAGTCTGAGTAGGCGGTGCTGGAACCATGCGAGAAGATATGGCCTGAGCACGCCCCACCACGTCAGCATAAGTCGTAAGCATTAGTCCTGCCATAATGGTACCAATCTCTGGTCGAAGTCCCCGTTCAAACCTTCTTGCTTTCCTCTCATCAGTGTTGACTAAATGTTCAGCAAAACGGGATAGCTGATTGAAGTTGCGCTCATACTCCTCCACAGTCTGGTTTCCCTGCTTGAGTTCAAGGAACTCAGTCTCCTTAGTATCCCAGTATGATTGAGGGAAGTACTTTTGCATTAGCACTTCCTTGAACTGTTCCCAAGTCATAGCTGCCACCTGAACCGTATGTGTGCGCCTGTAAGAATCCCACCAGTGGGCTGCATCCTTAATCATCTGAAATACGGCACATGAAATCTTGTGTTCATCCGCGCATGCAATATGTGTGAAAATCCGTTCTAGACTCCTTATCCACTCCTCGAACACCATTGGGTCACCATCACCGTCGAAGCTTGGCGGTAGATACTTTCGAAACTGCTCGACCACCACTGCAGTAACGCTAGCAGGGTTTGGGGGAGGTGGTGGTGCTTGCACTGGCTGTCGGAGTCCGTCTATAGCTGCAACTAAATTCTGAAGCAGAGTTGCAGTCTGGTCTCCTACTGGGGCATTATGTGCTGGATTTCCATTCCCGACAGGCGGAGTAGCATTCACGTTAGCATTACGATTAGCACGTGGTCGTCCACGAGTAACCATTCTCTACTTACAGGAAACAGCCATGTTAATAAATCTCAATACTTCCGAAAACTATCTACAACGAGTAGGTTACATTCTCAATCATCTTAAGTTCTTAAGGCCACAATTATCATAACATTTGCATAGAAATAATTATTTCATACGCAAAACTTAATTGGACCAAAATACTTAATTAATTAACTTAGATTTTTCGGTCGTTACAACCTACCCTCCTTATAAAATTTCGTCCTCAAAATTTGTTACGTACCTCTTGCGAAAAAGCCAGGGTAAGCGGTTATCATCTCTTCTTCACGCTCCCACGTGGCTTCTTCCTCGCCATGACGTGTCCACTTAACTTTGATTAAAGACACATCTCGATTTCTGAGCTTGTGGATTTTTCGGTCCAAAATTCTTTCCGGCATTTCATCATAAGATAAATCTTTATCAACTTGTATCTCCTCATGGTTCACGACATGACTTGGGTCATGGACGTACTTCCTCAGCATCGAGACGTGAAATACATTGTGCACTGAGGTAAAATTTGGCGGTAAAGCCAACTCGTATGCCAAACTTCCGATTCGTTTAAGAATCTCAAAGGGACCAATGTACCTGGGTCTCAACTTCCCTCTGTTTCCGAATCTTATAACTCCTCTCACAGGAGCTACCTTAAGGAAAACATGATCACCGACTTCAAAGTGTAAGTCCTTACGACGACGATCGGCATATGACTTCTGCCTATCTTGAGCCTCTTTGATACGAGCGTGTATTTTTGCTATTGCTGAAACGGTCTCCTCGACAATTTCAGGGCCCAAAATCTTCCTCTCACCCACTTCACTCCAATATAGAGGCGATCTACACTTCCTTCCGTAGAGTGCTTCGTATGGGGCCATTTTAATAGTCGAGTGGTAACTGTTGTTGTACGCGAATTCCTTTTAAGCCTTTGAATTTTCTGGGGCGTTACATTTGAGGGAGATAATATCGGACATTAAATTGATTGTTTGTTTAAATGTGCTTATAGGTTTAGAGAATAGCTATGAACCCACTTTCTGTGATACTTAAGGAATTCAACGCACTAGTTCCATACTGTGTTGGATGGAATAAAGAGTTAGACATTTCCCAGACTATTGCTGAGTACAAGATAGTGCTCAGTGAACTTTGTCCTCCTGAACCAACACGTGTCTCAACTATTGAGGAAATAGCTGATTTTGAGAAGTGGAACAGTGCTTTTGCATTAACCACCAATCATGACATCATGCTGAAACTCAAGCTTATGTTTAGAGACAACGAGAAGGTTAGAAAAGAGGCGATGAGGATACTCATAAAGGTCAGTCGCTTCGAGGAAACGCTTGAACACGTTTTCGAGATGCTAGACCTTTTGGATGAGTTAAGACAATCGCAAGCTCTTATGGCCAAAGCCAAAGGTTTCAAACCTAAGGGCATAGACCAAGGAATGGAGAAGCAGACAAAGAGGCCCTGTAGTCCTGCACTTGGACCACGGAATAGGGTGAGAAAGCCTTCGAGCAGTCATTCTCAAAGAAAGTTGTCTGGGGACTGGAAGTCTTTATTTTCTCCTGGAGAAGGTATGAGATTCTCTCCTTAGTCTTTGAAACATAGTCAGCTGGTTTATCTACCAGAAACCTGGTTGGTAGATATGGATCCACTGACGGTATGTATGCATTTAAAATGCAGGGACACCAGGAAACCCAAAGACTTGGAAATGGAGGAATAGTCAAGGCAAAGCTGTAGAGGAGGCAGCTGTTGCGGTGGAAGACATTTATCTACTTTAGTAGTTAAATAGGATTTCATTTAAAGATTATTGCATTATGTACCCTTTAATTTAGAAAGAACGTTTTTGTTCTGGATTTCTATTATTATGAATGGATATTTTATTTCTTTAATCATTGGATGATTTTGATAAGAAATAATGGGCATTATCTATTCTGATACATTAGATAGCAATATGTGAATGATAAATCCTTAGTCTACCACGATGCAACGAACCGTTCTATAACTTGTTTTACTTGTTAGATATTTCTTTATTAATCATTATACTTGTGAAATTCTTATACTTAGTAGTATTTTCAAATAAAATTCAAATTGTCGAAATTGATTTGATCAATTAAAGTTGAAGGAATGGACCTTCCGACCTAAGGATTGAATTTGGAGGATAATACGTCTAAGCAAACCTTTCTGGATAAAGGATAGAATTCAGACAAGTATTGGAAATGATTAGATATGCAGACATATGTGTGAATTAGAAAGGTATGAGTAATTCTCTCAAAGAATACTCGGTAATGGATTAGAATACTTAATGTGCCATAAAAGCAAAGTGTTTTGACTAGTCAATGGACACAAAGCTATTATGGGGAACCATCAAAGTATATCCGTTAGGAGCCTGCGACTCGGTCGCGGAGGCCATCATTTATCTAAGTAACACATAGCATAATCAAAGATTGGGATTCAATCCCAAAGGGCCGCACCATACACTTACGTGTAGAAATGTTGCGTTGTAAATAAGAAATGGAGATCTAATAGTAAAAGAACAAGTCGTTCGGAACCACCTATGTTCTATGGATATTCCTGGATACAACGGCATATTCTATATGGTTGTAGGATATCCTAGATGAACAAAATGTTGTGTGTTTTATAGTACTATAAACCAGAGGGACGTCTCGTCCGGTTCATAGAGGAAGACTATTAGATGAACCACAAAGCCTAAACTGACGTAATACCTTGAAATGAGAAAAAGGACAAAAGACTGGGAACCAGCCAAACCGAGTAGAAGTACACCACATACTGCACCTATTGTTATTACTGTTATACACCGGGACGCCATTGCAGTGGGAGGTTGTTGAACATCCATATATTCATAAGACTAGAGGAGTTCGGACTCTGGATCTAGTAGACATGAAATCGATCCCTAGCTCTGCATAAGGGCAGTACTAGATCTAAATGAGCCTTCTTGGAGAACAATAAGGTTTATTGTTAAGAGGCTAGATCATTTAGAGTACAAGCTTAGTAAATCCATTTATGGATAGTAACAAAGCTGTAAATCGTGGAACTTGCAAATTGATGAGATAGTCCATTTTATGGATTCATCAAAATGTCAAAGACGATAGGTGTATTAGAGACATAATGGAAAACAAGGTGGTGTTTCTCGGAGATCTTATGTAGATAATATTTTATCATTGGCAACAATGTAAAAATATTGTCAGACATAAAATGATGGTTGTCTAAATATATCAAGATATAAGATTGAGAAGAAGTTAGAGCATGTTCTTAAGATCTTATGATCTAGAGATAAGAACATTGTACTTTTCCTAGACATCTTATACGATTATGGTTTGTTTTAAACATGCATACTTCTGAGAAAGGTTATTGCCTTTCAGAGATAGAATATACATCTATCTAAAGGATATGTGTTTTGAACACATGAAGGAGATAGATGAAGACAAAGCAGTTTCCTACACTTTGTGTGGAAAGCTTAAATGCATTGTTGGAAAACAAGAACCTGATATCAACTATGCGGTTTGCGTAGTGGGAGGATGTCAAAGTAATCTGGATAAGGGATGTTCGAATGCTGTAAGAGTGCTTTCATAGTGCTGACTTACGGAGCAAGACGAAATCTTCTTAGATTACATTTTCTCAGATCCCAAATCAGAGAAGGACCAGTGTAAGTCGATATCAGGCTATGTGTTCACTTTTGGGGAGGTGGAACTTTTAATATGAAAGAGTGATAAGCAGGACGCTTCTCGGACTCTCTCATAACCGAATAGCAGCCTCAGAGGCAGCGGAAGTTTTGGTTAGGTTCCGGGATAACCTCTAAGACTTGGATATGACTCTTGGTTTATCAAAGGCTATTACATAAGCGGTGCATGGTAAACCGGAAGATGTCATAAGTCTAAAAGTGATGATAACACATAGTGCAAGTACCACCTGATACGAATCATCGTCGAGGGAGACGACGTAGTAGTCACCAAGATAACTTCAGAGCGGCAACCTAGATTGCTCACTCACATAGTACTTCTCGGAAGTACACTTAAAGCACGTGATGAGTATGGGAACCGGGAGTTTGGAGGAAATGACTAGACCTTAGTACAAGTGGGAGATTGTTGGAGTTGTGTACTTAATGTCTAGATTTAAGTAACGGTAAACTCCCGGTCATAGCATTTAATCTATTAAATTAATAAACAATCGTTTGCTTTTAATTATTATTAATTAAATATATGCAAATCATAGTCCTAGATTTTATACGTTGTAGTTAGTATGGTGTTGCATGGGCACACAGAAGATCATACTATCGGTTACTCGTATTTAATCAAACAGTGGCTCACGACCTAGATGGACCCGGACCAATCCATCGGTATAGTCGTTGTGTGAGAGAGAAAATAATTTGTCTTAATTATTTTATCACACTTGTACACTTGGTGTATTGAGCGGATCGTTGAGATTCATCGATTAGGATTGCCGGCGATAATCGATTCGAGTCTCAGTGTATTTTATTCTTAATCCCCGATATTATTGCGGGTGTGTATATTTTATATAAGTGACTTTGATTTACCAAAGGAATTAACCGATTTAATTATTGGGTTAATTACCGGTTAAGTTGGGTCACTATATTTCATATATGGCATGCCGTGAATAATTGACCGGACAGTGTATCCCGGAAGGGTTGATAATATCCCGGAGATGAGTTCATAAGGAATTATTGTGTAAACCTCATGAGTGGATTCGTTCCGCACAATAATTAAGGTTGAATGGTACTAGTCTCGGATTAAAGAGATGAATAAATTAATTAGCAATAAATTAATTTTATTCATAGATATTTAAATCTTAAATACACGGAATAAATAATACTACCGGAGAAATATTATTTGATATAATATGGTTTAATATTGGGAGTGCAATTAATTTATATAGTGGAAAATAAATTAATTAATATTGATAAGGATTAATGGACTTGGGCAGTGGACTCAATTTAATCTTCAATATTGGAAGCCCAATATTCCACCTCCTTTAGATCCCCTACGTAGCCTATAAAAGCACTACATGGCCTTCATAATTCATAACTTGAATAAGACAAGAATTATCATACTTGATATTCTAGAGAGTTGAAGGAGATCCATAGGAGTTCGATAGATCGTCGCCCACCCGACGTTCGAACGAAGTGCAAGGAATACGTGGGAAGATTCAAAGGTCTTCGATTGATTTCGTTTCTCCGCACAACGAATCAAAGGTATGATCATAAACTCCTTCGTGTGAATTTATGTTCAATATTAATTGTGATGCATACATGAACACACGATCCGGATAAACGACGAACTCCGGGGACGAAGATTCGAGATCCTCGGCGGAGCTCGAGAGGAACCTTCGGCTGGGCGCCGAGGGAGCGATCGAACCTAGGGTTCGATCGCGTGCACACGCGAGGAACCCCGGCTGGGAGCCGGGGTGGGCGATCGACCGCGGTGGTCGATCGCCGGGCAGCCGCGGCTGGAGCCGCGGCGGGTTCGCCGCTGGGCGAACCGCCCTCCTCGGGCGGTGGCGGTGAGTCGCCGGACTCACCGCCCGGGGCTGCTGGAGCAGCCCCAGCGATCGCCTCGTGCGCGATCGCGAGCCCCACGGTGGGGCTCGGCTAGGGTTTAGCCGCGGGTTCATCCCGCGGCGATGCTCTTGTCGAGCCCGGTTCTTCGTGGCGTTCGTGATCGGTTTCTGGCGACGGGATTTCGGTCGGGGTTATCGGTTCCGCAATTTTTGATACCCCGGGATATCGAATTCCAGCAGGTGGCAAATGAGAATTTACATCTTCAGCAAATGGATGTAAAGACCGCATTTCTTCACGGGGATCTAGATGAAGAAATCTATATGAAGCAACCGGAGGGGTTCGAAGTCCGAGGCAAGGAGAAGCTGGTGTGTAAGCTTCAAAAGAGCTTGTATGGGTTGAAGCAAGCTCCTAGGCAGTGGTACAAGAAGTTCGACATGTTCATGAAGCGAGTCGAGTTCACGCGGTGCGAGGCGGACCACTGCTGCTATTTCAAGAGCCTTGGAAGAGGTACCTACATAATATTGCTTCTTTATGTAGATGATATGCTGATAGTCGGGGCGAGCTTGGTGGAGATTGACAAGCTCAAGAAGAGTCTATCGAGGGAGTTCTCTATGAAGGATTTGGGTGCTGCCAAACAAATCCTGGGGATGAGAATCACGAGGAGAAAGGATGGTCTTGAGTTGTCTCAAGAGGAGTATCTGAAGAAGGTGCTAACACGGTTTAACATGGAGGATGCGAAACCCGTGGGCACTCCTTTGGCTAGTCACTTCCGTTTGTCAAAGGAGGACTCGCCGACGAGCGAGAAGGAGATGGAGCATATGGATAAGGTACCTTACGCCTCTGCGATTGGGAGCCTTATGTATGCCATGGTGTGCACGAGGCCTGACATTGCCCATGCAGTGGGAGTTGTCAGTCGGTTTATGAGTAATCCGGGGAAGCAACATTGGGAAGCCGTCAAGTGGATCTTTCGATACTTGAGAGGGACTACCGACTTTGCTTTGAGGTTCCGAAAATCAGATTCGGGGTTACTCGGGTTCGTGGACGCAGATAACGGAGGTGACGTGGATAGTAGGAAGAGTACTACTGGGTACGTGTACACTTTCGGGGGTACCGCGATAAGCTAGGTGTCGAGGTTGCAGAAGATCGTAGCACTATCTAGTTGCGAGGCGGAGTACGTCGCTGTGACGGAAGCCGCGAAGGAGATGATGTGGCTACAGGCATTCCTGCTAGAGCTGAGGCAAGATCACTCGGGGAGTATCTTGTATTCCGACAGTCAGAGCGCCATTCACTTGGCGAAGAATCCGGTGTACCATGCTCGAACGAAGCATATCCAGCTGAGATATCACTTCATTCGATCGGCCTTGGAGGAAGGCGTCTTGGTGTTGGAGAAGATTCTTGGGAGTAAGAATCCGGCCGACATGTTTACGAAGGTGGTGCCGTACGAGAAGTTGAGGTTGTGTTCAACCTCGGTTGGTCTTCTGGGATGAGGACCGAGGACGCCGCTGCAATGGGAAGAGAAGATAGGGGTCGTGAATCAGCTCCAAGTGGGAGATTGTTGAGTGTGGAGGCCGATTCATGCCAAGAAGACGAAGAAAAGACGATTGGAGAAAACGGCGGTCGCCGGAGGTGAAACGGCGATCGCGGAATGCCGCCGGCGGGCGCGGAAAGGTTTCGGCGAGCGCCGAAACCGGGTGAAATCGGAGATAGCAATCTGCCAAGGATCGGGGTGTTTGGCGGGCGCCAAACGGGCTCCGGCGGTCGCCGAATGGTTTCGGCGGTCGCCAAAGGCAAAACGGCGGTCGCCGTTTTGCGGTGTACTGCCAGCGGGTTTTTTCTTCTCCTCCAAGTTTCCCTCCCCTATAAATAAACCCTATGCGTGTAAAATAGGGTTAACACCTCCAGAACTAGAATTGAGATTATAGCTATTACGAATCTTGTAATTACGTTCTATAATTGTTCTAGTAAATTATTGCAGCGGCAAAAGTGGACGTAGCCCTCGTTAACGGGTGAACCACTATAAATCTCGTGTTCTTTTTTATTCCGTATTTTTCGTTCTTGCTTGTTCGTATTGTTTTTCAAGAAGGGAATTTGGACGCGAATTTCCCAACATGTAGTTCTTCCTAGTTCAACATAGAGTCACGTTGCTCTTGTTTGAACTAAGTTGAACTATACACTTTGGTTTTGAAGTAACTTCATGTTTATTGTTTGCATGTTTTATTTCATAATTTAATACAAGTCTGCTAGGTGTGTGTTGAACTAGCTGAGTAGACTGAAGAAATACAAGTGGTCACGCCTGGGACCACGATGTGAAAGACTCACTCAACGATGGACAAGCAGACTTGGTCATACAAACAACATGGAGTTATCACAGTGCGTCAACATGGAGTTTCCTATAATATCAATGTGGATCTATGTGGATCAACGTGATTCACATATTCACCAATGCACTGACAACAAGAGAGTCCAAGCCTTACTGTGAAGATCTTGGATCAAAGCTAACACATGAACGAACGAGGATCAGGCATGCGTAGACATGGAGCTGGGCGAAGACCTGCTAAGGAATGAAGCCAGCTACGAGTATAACTAGAACACTTCGCTAAAAGGATTCTAGTTAAATGAAGATTTCTTCAAGTATACCTACTATGCCTGTAACAAGCTTGAAGCACGAAGACACGCTAGTGTGGGAGTGCGTAGAGCTGCGTTTGTGAAGTACGAAAAATGGAATCTCGAATATTCCATGAAGATGTTTTGGGCTCGGCCCATTAAGCGTGAGTTCCGAAAACCCTAATTTACGAAGTCTATAAATAGCGGGTAGTTGGAATTCATTATTACATTTTTTGATTTGACATATTTTAGAGAGAGAAATATTGTAGACCGAGAGACTTCGCTAGAAAGCTCTGGTCATACCCTCTGTTTAGTCTTTGTAGTACTCGTCGCTAGATTAGTTCTACATAGACTTAGTTTTTGGTCGTGTTGACCTTTCTACAAGATTCGCTAGAATTTTGTAGATGTGTTTATAATTTACAAGCTTTATACAAGAAAACTTATAGAATCTCATAAATTGTGTTAAGTATTCTACTCTACCCTACACTATTCTGTAGTAGGTAGAACCAAGTACAAGTTACATAATTTCAGTTCAGTCGACTTTTCAAAACACTTCAAATGCTAAGAATCGAACTAAGGACCAAATCTTTGTCAATTACGACCTTCACCGTGATCGTCGAGGCACGATCACGCCGCCCACGAGTGCTTCACCTCCTTGAGGTCATCAGGTCGGGACAACGGTATTTCATTCCTCGACATTGTACACCTCAACCGTGTAATCTACTAGTGATATACCACCGAGGGTTGTTCAACACGAGATCAAAACAATCGAACCGTGCAATTATTCGATCAATAGAAATCAAGTTACTTTAATAAACAACTCTAATTCATTCAGGCATTTCATCAAACACCTTAACTATAAAGCTAGTCAATCATGATCAAATACTCAAACAAAACATCCATAGACTTATAATCCATAATCGAAAAGTTCTCACAAGGAAAGTCGTGGATTTGATGGAGAAACGAGACGAACGATTCATGCTTTCGAAATCGGGATCGAGCTTCAACTTGTCACATGGAGAAACTAATCCGATCAAAACAAAGGCTCGACGAGATGAACGACGTTTGTGAATGAAGATTTGTGAGATAATTGACGTATGAATCTAGATCTAGAATTAATTGCTTGAATTTTGATGAAGAACAAATGGATTATGAATTACTTGGGGAGGAAGAAAAGGGAGAGGAGTTGTGGGAAATTATTTAGTGAATTGGGGTCTACTCTCTCCAAGCTACAAACAACTATTTATAGTTTATCCACAAGACTAACAAAAAATACCAAAAAGCCCTTGAAACAAGTCAAACATAAGTCAATACTTTATTCCTTCTCAATTTTTACCCAATGGAAGTGCTGGTGCGTTCTGAGAGTAACTGGAACTTGCTCGCTCATCCCAACGTCCTGTAACAATTTCAGGTCAATCCAACGGTTAACGACGCCAACATCGCAATTCTCTCAAAGTCGCGCATTGCTGGAATCTTGGTGTCGGGTGTCGCCCGACAGACCACTGTCGGCCAACAGGATATCATGTCGGCTGACAATTGACATCAGCCCGCGGAAGAAGGATTTTTCGTCGTGCGAAGGTCCACATCACTGTACAGCTCAAAATCGACCAAAACAGCCAATTTCTGAAGGTGTCAGGTGTCGGCCGACATCACCTTCATTTCCTCTGTCCTTCAGTCTGTGTACTATATCTTCGTATCGGGTTGTTATTTAGCCAAACCCATTGTTTATATGGTAAATATAGAAGTATTGTACATTCTGTAGAAATTTGGGGACGATCCAATGGTTGGATAATCTGGGATGGCCATTGTTCTACGACTGCGCAAAGCTGGGGATCGACATGAACCTCTTCGTATATTTATTCTCGTTTTCGCTCGATTCTCCTTCAAAAGCTACCAAACCAAAACCATAACAAAATAAACACATAATCACATTAATAGGATGAATATAAGCAGAAAAAAAATACAAGCAAGTCACAGAAAACAATATAAAAAGTTGCACAAAAACGTGCGAAACAGTATCCTTGCCGAGGAGATTCGGAGAATGGATTTCAATGGGAAAATTCCTAGTTCGGACCTTAGTGGGAGAACAGATGGAGGAACTCGGATAGGAATGCTAACAGGAAAGGAGAAGATCTAAGTCGAAGAACGGCAGAGGTAATTCGAAGTCCGGGCAACCGAAGTAGTGGAATTGTGGTACGGGGCACTACAAGCGTGATTGTTGTTCTCAGGGGAAGGAAGATGACAAGAAAAAGAGATCCGCCAACGCGGTGATTAAGTAGGTGGACAATGGGATTTCCTTCTTCTAGCGGTCGACTCACCGATCGATTCCTAGGTGTTGAACTCAGGAGCTTCTTTCCAAACTAGTGCACATCGAGAGGTAATGATGAATTATATCTTGGGTGATTATGGAAAGGTATTTCTTGCAGATGTTGAGCCACTTGATGTATTCAGAATGAGAGACATCAACCTGAAGATGTCAATGGGCTAACTTGGAAGATCACCAAGGTTAGACACGTGTCGGGGTTGATGAGAAACCTGATTTCGATGGGCAATCTCGATAGTGATGGTTACCAGGTTTTATTTGGAGATGTTTCTTGGAAGGTGTCAAGGAACACCATGACTATCGCTAGAGGTGAAAATACTGACAGACTTTACATGATGAGGAGCGTGAGAGATTCGGTCAATGTTGTTGATGATTAGACAGTTTTGTGCGTCTATCGTCAAAATCTGAGGTCAATTGTAGTTGACTCGGTTATCAATCCTAGGAAACGGAAGAGTAAAGTTTGCGTGTATGAAAATAAATAGATGCATATTTCATTATACTAAATCCTAGATTCATATTATGTTTCAACAAAGTTGTAAAAAGTTATAGATTTAACAATTAAGAAAAGACTCGGACAATTATAATCTAAACTCGACTTCAAATTATTTCCTCCTTTATCGATCTTATATATCTGAGACTCGAAAGTCAAGTTCCCGATCGGGTTGCTTAACTCGTATTTTACACGTTTAATCCACTTGATTATTCGCTCCCGATCGGGTTACGAGTTCAAGATTGTGTCGTTATATAAGATTTTCCGGATTCAACAATTATCCGCCTTGTTTTTCATGTAATTATCCGAGTGAAAAGTTTAGTTAATCATTCTCGTGTGTGAACGAATAGCAATTATAACAACGAAAGCAACAATCGATTTTAAAATGCACTAAAAAATAAATAAGAAACTAAACAAGAGAATGAAATAAAGAACGAGTTTAGAACAATCTTTTAAAAACCAAAGGAAATTCATTTAGAGAAACATTATAGCATTCTAAATTCAAAAGCATTCAAAAGTTTTGCAAGAAAAGTAAAATACATGAAAATCTAATTGACTAGATGTTTAAGAAATGGAAATACAACTAAGATTACGATTCTTGAAATGGCTAGTGACTTTGGACGTGAATCTCGAAATTGTCGACTCCGAGTGGATCTCTCCGTTTTCCCCGACTTCAATCCAAGGCGAAAGTTATGAAAATTTCCGATTTTCCTCGCCTAAATGCTTCAACAATGTGGCTGGTAACCGCCCTTCAACTGCCGCCAAATAGGGCCCGCCGGCACCCATCCGCGCCCGCTGGCGAGACTTCCGCGACCGCTGTTTTCAAACAGCGGTCGTTGTTTACGTGATTTCCTGGGCCAGAACTCTGCACTCTGTTTACCCCTTTCAGCGCCCGTTGTCCGGTCTCCCGCGCTCGCCAACAATCAGCTGCGATCGCTGGTAATGTCCAGCGACTGCTGAACACTCCCTTTTCAGCTTCCTTGCTCCGATTCTTCGTCTATGGCTTGTTTCTCTCGATTTTCCTTCGACTTCTTACCTAAAACATGACTAAACACCAACTACAACCACCCGTGAGATCAAACACACACCAAACATAAACACAACTAAAAAACATAAAAAACAACACACTACGACTCCTACCGACATCAAAACATAAACGAAAAACACACATACCCGACATATATCACCCCCTGTTGGAAATCGATATCCCGGGGTCGTCGAAATTGCGGAATACATGACCCCGATCAAAATCCCTTCGCCGGAAACCACCGCACGAGCCGGAGCCCGACCGAACACACCACGCGAGGAGAACCCCACACGTGCCCTAGCCGAGCCCCCGTATGGGGCTCGCGACCGCGTTTGCGATTGCATGGGGATGCGCGATCGCATCCCCCGGGGCTGTTCGTAACAGCCCCCGGCGGTGAGTCCGGCGACTCACCACCATCGCCGGAGGGGCGTCCGCCCAGCGGACAGCCGCGACACCAGCCCGCGGCGTGCCCCGGCGATCGATCACGCGATCGATCGCCCGCCCCGGCGTCCAGCCGGGGCTGCTCCTTCGCGCCTGGCGATCGAGCCCTAGGGCTTCGATCGCCACCCTCGGCGTCCAGCTAAGGGTTTATTACCTTCGATCCCGGCGGGATTCGCTTGACCTCCCGCGGTCCGGTGATCTCCGATCACCACCGCGCGGTCAAACCCCGTCCCCGGGTTCGTCCCTCGGATCTTCGTTCATGCGTATACCCGAATTAAATTAAAATCATCGAGGGGGTTCGTGATTTTACCTTTGTTCTCGTTGTACGGAGAAACGAGATCTTATTGAAGACCTTGAGACCTTCCCACGTATTCCTTGCACTCGTTGGAATGTCGGGTGGGCGACGATCCTCCGAACTCTATGGATCTCCTTCTCTTCTTTCTCTCTTTAGAATTGTGATCTTCAAGTTATGAGAATAGAGAAGACCATGTAGTGCTTTTATAAGCTACGTAGGGGATCTAAAGAAGGTGGAATATTATGCTTCCAATAGAATTAATTAAATTGAGCTCAAGCCCAAGTCTATTAATTAATCTATTAATTATATTTATTTTCCACTTTATAAATATAATTGCACTCCCAATATTATACCATATTATATCAAATAATATTATCTCTCTGGTAGTATTATTTATTCCGTGCGTTTAAGATAGAAATGTCCATGAATATATTATATTTATTGCTAATTAATTTATCCATCTCTTGTATCCGAGAATAGTACCATTCAACTTTAATTATTATGCGGAACAAATCCACCTGCAGGGTTTACATAATAATTCCTTTCGTGTTTGACACACATCCTTAGATAGATAGATTCCAAGTCTGAAGGGTGAAAACCTTTCTTGAGAATCTTGTATGTTACACGAGTCAGAATCGTGTCTATGTATGAAGCTTGGGATAGGTAAAATGTTCTTCTCTTGTGATCCATCATAACTTTGATCACAAGAACATGTCCAACCTCTCCTAAGTCCTTCATATCGAATTGTCTAGACCTTTATGCCCGATAACATTTTCACATTGTTACCAATTAGAAAATATCGTCTACATAAAGCACGAGAAACCACTTTGTTTCCATCACGTTTCCAATACACACACGATTCGCCTATGCTTTGAATAAATCAACAACGGATTATCAAATCGCATGTTCCACGATCTTGTAGCTTGTTTCAATCCATAAATGGATCGACTGAGCTTGCACACTAAATGCTCTCGCCCCTTAGCAATGAATACATCTGGTTATTTCATAAATGGTTCCGTTAAGACTTCCAGATAGGAAAGCTGTCTCGACAACCATTTTACCACACATCATAATCCATATGAGATGCTAAGAGAATCCGGATTGACTTTAGCATTGCTACCGGCGAAATGTCATCATTTCACAACAAGCTTTGCTTTGAAGGCTTCGACCTTCCCATCATATCCTCTCTTTGTCTTGTAGACCCATTCACACCCGATTGGCTTCACGCCTTTCGGTGGTTCTACAAGATCCCAGACATTATCGGAATCCTTAGATTCAATTTCGGATTTCATCGCCTTACCCAAGAAGGCGCATTTAGATCTTGTACTGCCTCATCATAGGTCCAGGGATCGATTTCATGTACTCCAGGTGCCGAGTCCAAAGACTCACCCAGTCTCACGAATCTTTTCCGGTTGTTTCACAACCCTCCCACTACGACGGCATTCCGGTGTATTAACAGTGATAACAGGGTGCAGGTTCTAGTGGTGTACTACTCGGTTCGGCTGGTTCTAAGTCTTGATCATTCTCTCACATTTCATCAAGTATCACATCAATTTTGGGCTTGTGGTTCATCCCATAGCCTTCCTCTAAGAACCGGGCGTTAGAACTTATAACGACCTTCTGGTCCTCAGGACTATAGAACACACAACTTTAGTTTTTCTAGGATATCCTATAAACAACCGCATTTCCGTACGGGGTTCTAAGGGAACCAAGTTTAGGATGTGCGCCGATGTTTCCAAGGCATATCCTCAGAACATAAAGGTAAGTCCGAATAACTCATTATCGTTTTCACCATTCCTATAAGAGTCCTTTTCCTTCTTTCTGACACACCATTCCTTAGAGGAGTAAATGGTACAGTCAGTTGGGAGTTAATCCCATTCTCTGATCAGTATGCCTTGAATTCTCCAGACAGGTATATGCCTCCATGATCAGATCGTAGGCATTTAATGGATTTACCATGAAGGTTCTCCACAAGAGCTTTGTACCCAAAGTACTTGCTTTTGCGGCGCATCAGGTACCAAAATCCATGTATCGAGTAATCATCAAAATGAAATACTCGTACCCTCCTCATGTCTGAGTAGACATAGGTCCGCATACATCAGAGTGAATCAAATCCAATACTTATCCGAATCTATAGATTTTAACCTTAAAAGGTTACTTGGTCATTTATTATCATCCAAAATCGATTCATAGGTAGGAAGGTCCTCTCCTTCACATCAGTTGTTCAACCTTTGAATCCCATTTGGATTAATATGACCTAGCTTAAGATACCACAAGTATAATTGATTCATCCCAGAAGGTTCCTTTCTCTTATTAGTGTTAGATAATGCGTTACTAGTTTCGGTTTGTTGCATCGTGGTAGACTCAAGATTTAATATGTACATATTGTCAACTAATGTGCCAGAACATATATTATCATCTATTCTTCTTAGAATCATCGAATGATCAGAAGAACTAGAATATCCATTTCTTTAGAAACTGAAATCAAATTCTTTCTAAATCCAAGCACATAAAGACAATATATAAATCCTTTCATTACTTCAAAAGTAAATGAATCTCTCCTACTGCAACGGCCTCTACCTTCGTAGCATTGCCCATGTAGATGGTGATCTTTTCCTTTCTAAGTCGCCGGGTTTCCTGGAACCCTTGCTTACAAATGCAAAACATCATCAATGGCCTTCGTATCTACACACCAGGTGCCGGTAGATATCACCACTTGAAAATGTATCAATGACTAAGGAAAAGTTCACTCCTTTTTTTTATGAGAGGACAATCAAACTTCCAGTGCCCAGACTGCTTGCAACGGAAGTACTTGCCTTGCGGCATACTTATCCCATTCTCGTGGTTCAAAACTAGGACCACTGGGTTTCCGTTTCTTGCTTCTTCTTTTCCATCTACCCGTCCATAGGTTCAAAACCATTTCTTGACACGGGAGGACAAAGAACAAGAAGTACATCCTTGTACTCTTAGCAGTTAGGACATTGTCCAAATTTCGATTCCAATCAACATTCTAAGGGTCGTTGAGTATAAAATGCCTTATCGTATATCACATAGTAGGGCAAAGTCATTTCTATCCTATAAGCACATATTACAAACAATCTATTTAATCTCCGATGCTATCTCCCTCAAATAATATCATTAAATCACTAACCGCATCTAAAATCCCATCAGATATGGCAAGCCACGTTGTGTGGACGTTTACCTACCCAAACGATTTCGCAATTAGATTTGCTTCGGTCGTACATTTTTATAGCGTAACTTCGTTGGGAAGGATACTATAAAGCGTACCTAAGTGTAAACCATTACTCAGTACTAAAGTAAATCGTTTGGAACTGCTACGTCACCGCAAGCCACGTTGTGTGGACGTTTACGATAACTCACAGTTCTTCACAATTCCTTATAATTGTCTACATCAATTAATCCAAAATCCTATTCAGTATAGCAAGCCACGTTGTGTGGACGTTTACTATACCAAAACGAATTTTATAATTGACATCCAATTACTTGATTCATTCAATCTTGTAAATCAAGACGCGGAGAATCATAAGTGAAACTCGAAGTTTCTTACCAGTGATTCACTATGCGAACAACCCTATCTCTCATAGAATGAGGGAGCCGAGCAGACAATTGATCCATTCATACAAATGGTACGAAAGTCTCTAATTTGTGTCTTCAACATGACCAAGTGGCTTTGGCTCCATTCCACTCCCCGGGGTGAGAATGAGTCGACTTGAAATTAGTTTCAGAAAGACAAATTAGGCATTGTTTGATAAACTTAATCAATGTTTCTCGTAAGAGAAATTACAAGAATTCTCCTCCAATGACTTGTCTATAAAAGTCACCAAGAGAACAGTAATGGAGACCATGACATTGTTTCCAATCCCTCTCCCACTTAGCTTTTTATAACAAAGGGATACGCTATCTAATGGATAAATAAATACACATAAGCATGCATACATGAAATAAAGCACATAGTATATTATCACACAATCAAAATAATACTAGAATATTATTTTCTGACTATTATGGCTTTATCGCATCCCCGTATGCGTCTTCTAGTCTTTAGTCTTCGTTCTTGAATGCTCCATGTGACGGGAATATTAATTCCAATATTTAAATCCATTTATTTTTAATAAATCCAAAAGTTACTTAATTCGAAAATTAAGTCAATTGAATAAATTAAAAATAAAATTAAATATTAATTAATATTTTTATTATTTTTATTTTCCTTTTCTAATTCCATTAAATCTCTAGAATCCTATCCAAGATCCACTTGGAATATTCTAGAGGATTTCCATAATGAAATAAGGAAATAAAATAATTTAGGACTCCTAGTCCTTCCAAATTAATTCCTTTCCTAATCCATTAAAAATTCCATAAAGAAATATTTAAATAAGGAAAAATTAATTTAGGACTCCTAAACTTTCCAAATTAACTATTTTCCTAAACCATTAAAAATTCCATAAATGAATAATTAAATAAGGAAAATAAATTAATTCCAAATTAATTCTTTTCCTATTCCATGAGAATTCCCAAAAAATAAGAATACTCAAAATAGGAAAACCGAACTATCTTAGGAAAGTGGATCTCGGCCGAGATGAACGCGGGTTGGGGATCCCCGCGCTCACCATGATCGACCACCCACCTAGAGGAGTCGAACTCCTCATGGTGGTCGATCGAGCCTCATGAGATCGGCCATGGGGATGGCCGATCGAGCCCTACCTCTCTTCCTCTCCTCCGTCACAATTTTACGGTCGTCGTTTCGTCCTCGATCCAACGTAAAATAAATTACAAATTTATTACTACGCTATCCGGTATCGATTCTATACATGAAATTGACCTTATACAATTTCCGGAAAAATAAGAACAAGCATTCACCACACATAATACGAATCTCGACATCACCGAGAGTTTAATAATCAAGAGCAATATTATGGACATTAATTAACAAAATTAAATCTAGCCATAATAATCGGAAACCCTGCAAGGTAGAACAATTTATCGAAAAATACCGTGAACTAAAACCAACGCTCTGATACCAATTGTTGGAAATCGATATTTAGGAATTAATAAATTTAATTAAATAAATGATCTAATTAATTCCGACCGAAATCCTTTGGAGATCGAAAATCCGGAGTTGTCAAAGTTGCGGAACAACAACTCCAATCGACTCTCGGTTGCCGGAAACCCGCCACGAACCACCACGAAGCCGGACTCAACCAAACCCTAACCGCGGGCGAACCCGCGGCTGTTCCGTCGAGCCCCCGCGTGGGGTTCGCGGCTGTACACGACAGCCGCCTAGGGCTGCTTGTAGCAGCCCGTTGAACGTGCCCGAACCCTCGCGGTACAGCCCCCATCGAACCCTAGCAGCAGCCCGAGCCGCCGCTGTTCGATCGAGGCGAGCGCACGCCACCGGGCGCGCGCTAGGGTTCTGCCCGTAGTAGCCCCGTGCGTAACTCGCATGGCTCGCGAGTCCGCTACGAGAAAACTCGTAGCTCGCTACCAGCACGCACGAAGCGGCCGCGTGACCCCCCAGGCGGCCGCTTGCCTGGGCAGTCAAGGCTTACGCGCGATCCTTCGCCGCCGGGTCGCTCCAGCCGCGGTGGTCCGGTGATCTTCGATCACCACCACCCAGCTCGACCCCGGTGAGGATCCCGAACCTCGGATCTTGTTCTACGGTATTTTCACGATAATAAAACGATAAAAATCATAAAGAGGGTTTTACGATTTATACCTCGTTCTCGTTGTTCGGAAAAACAAAGAACTCAATTGAAGACCTTGAGATCTTCCCACGTATTCCTTGCACTAGCTCGAACGTCGTGTGGGCGACGATCCTCCGAACTCCATGGATCTCCTTCTCTTTCTTTCTCTCTCTAGAATTGTGATCTTCAAGTTATGAGAATAGAGAAGACCATGTAGTGCTTTTATAGGCTACGTAGGAGACCTTAAGGAGGTGGAATATTGGGCTTCCAATATTAATGATTAAATTGAGCCCAAGTCTATTAATCCATTAATATTAATTATATAATTACTTCCACTATATAAATATAATTGCACTCCCAATATTAAATAGGTTAAATGCTATGACCGGGAGTTTACCGATACTTAAATCTAGACATTAAGTACACAACTCCAACAGTTATGGCAAGCCACGATAGTGTGGACGTTTATCTATCCAAATGATTTAGCAATTAGATTTGCTTCGGTCGTACATCATCATTAACGTTACTTCGATGGGAAGAATACTAATTAAGAAGCGTACCTAAGTGTAAACCATTACTTAGTACTAAGAAAATTGTTTGGGATTCGCATATTCACCGCAAGCCACGATAGTGTGGACATTTACGTTTACACACGGTCCTTCACTTTCTCCTATAACTGTCTACATCAGTTAATCCAAAATCCCATTCAGTGTAGCAAGCCACGATAGTGTGGGCGTTTACTACACCAAAAGATTTTTATAAGTGACATCCAATTACTTGAATCATTCAATCTCGTTAATCAAGACGCGGTAAATCATAAGTGAAACTCGAAGTTTCTTACCAGGGATTCACCATGCGAACAACCCTATCTCTCATATAATGAGGGAGCCGAGCATATGATTGATCTAGTCATAAAATGACACGAAAGTCTCTAATTTGTGTCATCCACATGACCAAGTGGCTTTGACTCCATTCCACTCCCCGGGGTGAGAATGAGTCGACTTGAAATCAGTTTCAGAAAGACAAATTAGGCATTGTTTGATAAAACTAATCAATGTTTCTTGTAAAAGGAATTACAAGAATTCTCCTCCAATGACTTGTCCATACGAACTTCAAAAGTGCATAAAAGTCACCAAGAGAACAGCAATGGAGACCATGGGATTGTTTCCAATCCCTCTCCCACTTAGCTTTTTATAATAATTGGATACGCTATCTAATGCATAATTAAATACACATAAGCATGCATACATGAAATAAAGCACATAGAATATTATCACATAATCAAAATAATACTAGAATATTATTTTCCGACTATTATGGCTTTATTCCATCCCCGTACGCATCTTCTAGTCTTCAGTATGTTTGCCCAAATTATTTTTTTTCAATTTTTTATTTTGTTTTTTATTTATGATACAGACACTTGCAGTGGATGGAATGATTCGTTTGATTTATTCGTATTTTTTTTTATTAATATATGAAATATCCAATAACCCTGGCAGCTACTGCAAAAATCGGCGATCATCACGTGCCTCTCACGCGTCGTCGGGATCAACCAATTTTTCCAATAAAGTGCAATTTCAATAAAGTTCAGCTACTCAGACGCACAAATTGCAAGTTAAGTAACTAAAGTACAAAATTGCATATAGTTCAGCTACTAAATTACAATTTTCCGGAGTGGTAGTGGCCACTTGACTTTGCTGAGGAGTTCGTTGGTCTTATGGAGGATCTTCCGGAGATAGGACAGGGGAGTGATAGCATACGGTGGAGATTGCATAGGTCTGGGATTTACACTTCTGCCTCAGCCTATTCACTCTTCCACCCTGAGGGTGTTCGGGTACAGTGGGCAGGTCTCCTTGATGAACCAGGACGTATTCCGAGGCACTGCTTTATTCTTTGGCTTGCTATCCGCGGTCGGTTGCCGACGCGTGACAAGCCGTGGATTGGTCGGGGGGATGATTCGTGTGTTCTGTGTGGAGGAGAGAGTATAAAGACGCATTCCCATCTATTCTTTGAGTGCACGTTTTCGCAGAATTGTTTGAGGAAAGCTGGGAGGGAGGTTACTGGATTCCTATGGCCACGTGGCAGTTGGGAGTGTGCTGTCCTCCGTGCTGCTAGACGCTGGCATGGGAAACATTGGATTTCATGTACCTATCGTGGTCTTCTAGCTGCCCTGATTTACTTTATATGGCAGGAGAGGAACACACGTATACGGGAAGCGCAATCGGAGTCGGCACAGAGGGTGGCTATCAGGGCTATATCCATTATGAGGGATCAGATCGTTGCGCTACGACTACCAGACTCCATTCAGGCGAGGGCTTTGAGGCAAGTGTGGCATATCGCTTGGTAGGGGTGGTTGTTGTTGTTGTTTTGCACTTTTATTTGTGGAGATTCTGAGAGCTAGCCTGTTAGCTCGTTGATGCGGTAGGTTCGGGTTCTCCCTATGCGTTGTACTGTATCTCCAAACTCTTTTATTTTTTCTTTTATATGATATTGACCGTTAACCAAAAAAAATTACAATTTTCCTTAGAATTTATTAGGGGTGGAAATTTGGTTCCAAGATTTCAATCTCGTCTCGATTCCGTTCTTAAATTGGACGGGACGAGATTTGATTAAAATTTAATTAGTGTTAATCTTGTACTGTCTCGAGACGAAAGTGAGATTAGCTAAATAAATCTCGTAACATCTTGTCTCGTCCCGATCAAATGTTTAGATAATTTAAAAAAAATTTTTTAATTTTACAATATATTAATTTATTTAATTTTAAATAATTCTTCATAAAAAATAAACTTTATAATATAATTTAAATCGAATAATTTTTATAATACAATAATATTTTTATAATAAATATATATTAAATATGGAGTATATATAATGTATGGCGTGTTTTTTAAGTATATAGATAATTATAATAAATTTTACTTAAATTAATTACTTAAGTTAATTAAATAAAATGAAATTCTGTTTTGATTTTGATCTCGTCTCAATTTTGTGCAGGATTCACTTTTAAAAAATCTAATCCTATCTCGTCTCATTTCGTTCAAAATTTTAAGGGACAAGAAAATTGAGATCAGGTAAATCTTGTCTCATATACTGGCAAAAAGAAGTCCGACCCATGGGCCGGCCCGATCGGCCCGATCAAAGTATGGGTTGGGCCTCGAATATAGAGGCCCAAAAAGAGTCGGACTTTTTTGGTCCGACCCGACCAGGCCGATGGGCTTGGGCTGGGCATGGACCGATTTTAATGGGCCGACCCGATATTATTTTTTATTAATTCTTTTTAATTTTTTAATTATTTTTAATGTTAAAACTAATTATTTTTATATATTTATCATTATATATAATTCAAAATCACAATATTTATTTATTTAGAGTAATTTAGAGTAATTTATCTATAATTTACTTATATAAATATTATTTTTTGTAGGAATAAAATATTAGATTATTATTTTAGTGACTTTAAATTAATTTAATTATCTTTTTAAAAATGAAATTTCATAATATATACTTTTTTTTCTAATTAATTAATCTAATTTCTAACTTTTATAATATTAAATAAAAATAAAAATATATTTTTTAATTTTTATTTATGGGCTAAAAGAGCCTGACGGCCCGATGATCCGACCAGGGTTGGGCTGGGCTGGGCCCATGATATTTTTGGCCCATTTTAAAATGGCCCGGCCCAACCCGACACATGAAACTCGTGAAGCCCGATGGGCTTGGGCCCGACCGGCCCGGCTCGACCATTTGACAGGCCTACATATACCTAGGGGTGAGCATCGGTCAGTTCGATCACCGACCGAACTAAATAATCAAAATTGTTTCCATAATCGAACCGAAATTTTTGGTGACCGAACTGACTGATATTTTTAATAATCGATATAAAATCGTAACCCAACTTTTCGGTTCGATTTCGGTTATAACCGATAACCGAATATAAATAATAAATAAAAATAAAAATTATTATTGTTATTTTAATTAAATATATAATAAATTTATAATTTTTTATTGAGTGATTTGTAATATTATAATGAAGCCTATAAAATATATTGTAATTAAAAAAAATAAACATATAGTCAAATAATTTTTTTTTAAAAATTTAAATTCTTAAACGAAAAAATAAGAATAATATATATTCTGTTATCGTTATTTATCGGTTATTTGACTCAAATAACCGAATCGAAACCGAATATTTAAATTTTCATAACCATAACCAAACCGAAAACCAAATAATCGAACCGAAATTTTAATTTCGGTTCGGTTCGTTCGGTTAAATCAGTTATAACTGAACAATGCTCACCTCTACATATACCACCTATGTCCAACCTAAAATTTATTTTTTAAATTAATTCGTAAATATTTGAATTTTAATATTAAAATCATCAATATTATTTTTGATATACATAAATAAAATAAATACTTTTATAAAACTAATTTAGATGACATTATTTAGAAATTTAATAATATTTTTGGAACTAAAAAATAATTTGAAGTATATTCAACATTTTTTATGCATAGTATAATTTTTTATTGTGATATTTTAAAAGAAAAACACATTGTAATTAGCCAGACAATTTAAATTATACTGTAATGATTTACACTGTTTTTTTCTTTAATTTCTAAAACAAAATTACCCTTTTTCATAATATATTTTTTTTCATAGAAAGGAATATGCCTATTAAAAAAAAATCAAGTATCCCCATTCTTTTTATCAAGTTGTATAAGAGCGACTCCCGTAACCCTAGTTCATATTCAGGACGTTTCTTTATTATTTCTCATTCGAAATCGAACGCAGCCTTTTGCTTTGTTTCCGGAGGCAGCGTAGAGTATGTCTGGTTACGGTCAAGATGGTGACGGATCTGGAGGTGCGCCGAGGGGCGGTGGAGGAGGTTATGGTTATGGCGGTTCTGAAAGCGGAGGATACGGAGGCGGTGGAGGATATGGTGGAAATAGTGGCGGCGGTGGAGGATATGGAAGCCGCGGAGGCGGCGGGGGAAGAGGTGGCGGTGGATACAGTAATAATAGAGGTATACAAATTTCCTCCCTTGTTTTAATATAGTGAATTAGTTACTCTTTTGTTTGATGCTGTTATGTTTTTTTTTTCTCTTAATAAGTGATACTCTGACTCTACAGGAGCTGGTGGTGGTGGGTACCAAGGAGATCGTGGTGGTGGAGGAGGTGGCCGTGGAGGCGGAAGTGGCAGGGATGGCGATTGGCGGTGCCCTAATGCAAGGTATAGAGCTTGTTTTCAGATCTCTAGTTCTATTGAAAATTTTGTATAATTTCATTTCAGATATGAAACTGAATACTGTGGATTTACTGTTTCCTCCAGTAGAAATTATATAGGAGAACACATTAACATCTTTTCTATATATGGTGGGCACCTTGATAAAAAAAGACTCATTTCTGTTTGAACTCCACTGGAATTTTAGATCCAGGCTTATGTAGAGTTTTCATTGCTAATAAAAAATTTGTACTACATAGCTTCGATGTATTTAATTTGAATATTAGAATACTTGCAGCTTTTTTGAGTTATTAAAATAACTGATTTTCATTTCAATTGCTGTTTCTTAAAAACAATTTAATAGGCTATAATTATAAGCTGTTTTACTTTCCTATAGTTATTACCAAATGGGTACCCTGATTCCATGGCGTGCGCTATCCTAGTATTTTCAAATATTTCTTATGTTTGATTCTCTTACTCCACCACTACCTATATATTTGTAATTCCATTTATTTCTTTTATGGAATTAATACAATTTAATGCATGTTTTTGAAAAAAAGGTTAATAATGCAGATCATTTATTTGAATTACTTTATCTTTTTGTGGTAACTGATAATGGTATCTGGATGTAGCTGCGGGAATTTGAACTTTGCCCGAAGAACTGAGTGTAACAAATGCGGTGCACCTTCTCCAGCTGACAGTGATGATCGTGGGGGTAGAGGTGGAGGTGGTAATAGCAGGGGTGGAAGAGTTGGTGGCTATGAAAGCAATCGAGGTGGAAGCAGTGGGGGTTATGAAAATGATCAAGGTGGAAGAGGTAATTATCATGATAGTGGAAATGGTAGAGGTGGTTCATATGGTGGTAACCAAGGAAGGGATGATGGAAATTATGCAGTAGCTCCCCCATCTTATGGTGGAAATTATGCACCTCCTAATACATATGGTGGGAACCCAAATTCTGCTCCCAGTGCGGTTCCTCCCCCATCAAGCTATAGTGGTGGGCCTACTTCATATCCACCATCATATGGTGCTCCTACTGGTTATGCTGCAGATACTCCTGGTGATAGCCGAGGTGGTGGACGAAGTGGTGGACGAGGTGGCGCACCTGCTGGGTATGGTGGAGGGGGTTATGGTGGTGCTCCATCTGATGCTTCTGATAATGTCAAGGAGTGTGACGAAAATTGTGGGGATTCATGTGATAACTCGAGAATTTATATATCAAATTTGCCTCCAGATGTCACTGTTGATGAGCTTAAAGAACTGTTTGGAAGTATTGGCCAAGTAAATGCAAAATCTTTACCTTTTTATTTCATAGAAGAATTATGTGCATATATTTGTCAGAAGGTTGTGCAATCCTTTGAAAGGACATGTGCATTTCCATGTGAAGACTTCTATGTTATCTGTAGATATCCCTTCTTTTCTGCTGCAGTAAAATTGTTGCTTGAGTTTAAATATCTGGGTATGCTAATTTGTGTTTATTCTACTTTGAGGATTTAAAGAAGAATTAAGTTGTGGGTGTTTTTTAATTGGCATCTAGATATTGTAAAATTCATTCTGGTTTAGTATATTATGGTGTTGCTTGAGGAATTCTTAGTTTTTCTCTGGGTTAATAGGTTGCAAGAATTAAGCAAAAGCGAGGCTACAAGGATCAATGGCCATGGAGCATTAAGTTATACACAAATGAACAAGGATCCAATAAAGGGGATGCAGTTTTATCTTATGAAGATCCATCAGCAGCACATTCAGCCGGTGGTTTTTTCAATAGTATGTTGACTACTTTTGACTTGATATTTTTCTAGGCTGAGTATTTCCTTTTTCTTATGTTTGTATTCCTGGGTGTATTGACGTGGTTTTTGCTAAACAGAGCATGACATGAGAGGTTACAAAATTAGTGTTTCAATGGCTGCAAAATCTGCCCCAAAGGCTCCTTCATATGGTTCTGGGTAAGCCAAAGTTACTAAATTGAAGTATCATATTATCATCTGATGGAAGCCGTACACCCCTTGCTAATTTTTTAATCATAAATTTGAAGTACATTATACCTTCTGGTGACTTTTCATTATAAGTGTTTTGCATAGGTTAGCCTTTCTGTGCTGCTCCTTTTTTATTTGTGCTGCCTATATTTTCCTATGTGGACTGCATGCATATTACTGGATTTATTTTCTGTGAGTTCTACATCTTTCAATTTAACTTGGATTTACTGCCCTTCAATAAAAACTGAGCTGATTAATGGTTGAATGCCTTGCATTTGATCTTCATTGGCTGATGATAATAACATGAATCTAGACAAAAAATTGGGAAATATGCCCTCGGTGTGGACAAAGCTCTACCCTCATATTTACTATCATTAATGTGCAACATAAGTTAAATCAAACTCGTTATATTGTTGAGAAGTATATGCATGGTCCTTTAATGATATCTGGTATACATGCAAAGTGAAGGTGTTGCTTAAATTTTGATGACTCGAAATGTAGATAAGTAATTTGTGGAAGATAAGTTTGTTGGGCGGGCAGTGTGTTCAGTATAATGGGCGTAGTTAGTTTTTCCTTTGGGACTGAAACTTTGATATTTTCTATAATACTGGGCCGAGGTTTAGTAAAGGAGATCTATTTATAAATCTTGTTTTTACTTTTTACATTTCTCAGGATCCATTGATCGTTTCCATCTTCTAAGCAGTTAAATGATTTCATGCTTCTTAATTGTTTTGGTTTCTAAATTTACATAAGCTTTTCTTCCTCTGGATCCACTCATCATTTTCTTTTATATGGTTGAATCCAAGCATAATGGTATTATGTTCATGTCGTTGTATGACACCCTTGTGGCCTTGTTTAAGAGTGGGTGGAGCATTGCAGCATGAAAATAGAATATTGCATATTTTATACCATTATGTGACCATATTCTACATTTTTTGTTGCTAATGATCTTGTAAGGTGAAAATATTCTATGTTATCTTTGTACTTGTGGAATTTGATACTACTATGTACTGCTATGTGTGTTTATATGCGATGTTTTATTCGATATTATTTTTTAACAGCGGTGGTGGTAGAGGCAACTATGGGGGTGATAGACGGAGAGACAACTATAGAGATGGTGGTTTTTCTGGTCCAGATAGGCATCATCATGGTGGAAACCGTTCACGTCCCTACTAAACTTCCCGGACTACTATTATGTACTAATATTTGTGGTGGGAGGGGTTTTATTTTTATTCCATAAGCAGATTTGTTCTCTTACTGGAAATCAGAGGTAGGTTGTTTATCACTCAACACTAAATGCCCTTTTTCTCCATCCTAAATTTGTTTTAGCACTTGGTCGGCCGTTTTTCATATGGATTTGGATTGATTTTAGTTGTATTAATGTTTTTATAGAGGGAAGTGGATTTTCTCCAATTTGCTGCTAAAGGTAGGTTAATTATCAGGTGAGTGTTGCTTCCTAAAGTTGCATATATCAACTTATACTGTCTGAATGACACTCATTTGATGATATGCTCATGCCTTGTCTTTTGCTTTATGTGTCAACATTTATCCATACAGATGCATTCTGATGTCTAGTTCCTTTTGCGTTTGCCTTTGCGAATCACCACTCAGTGCTATTGGTGCTTGCGTAGCTTTGATCATGGTGAAATCAGTTAGGAATTAAAAATAACAGAAGATTTGAATATTTGATAATATATCTGCCTAGCTTTCAGCGGAATTTGGTATATTCCGTGTAATATGTTTCTTAAACTGAGCTAAAGATGTGAGTGATTGCTTACTAATGCTGAAATTAAATGGCTATAAATTTCAAGTAGATGCATGTTCTCTTGCTTCTTTCTTTTTTGCCTTAGTTCCTAAGAAAATTGAATTGTGACGCGAAGTCATGTTTGGGAATTGGAAATGTTGAAGGGTCTGGCCTATTCCAGTTCACATTAATTAACACTTCCATTTTTATTTATAGCAATTGAGTGTCATCTCAGATAACCCTTGCCGTATTTGTTTGCTCATGCCTTTTTTTAACTTCAAAAATGTATGGGTGGGTCCTTTACTCCTTTTGTTTTGTGTATTGGTCTTTTGAAACCCGTTGAGATATTTCAATGTTTTAGTTGGATAGAGTATATGATGTAACTGATGAATCACTCGGTCTGACCAGATTGAGACACAAAGTGAAGGTGAATGTAATGCCAGGTTGTTGAAGTTGGTTTAAGCATTTCTAGTGTTATGAAAAGAGGTGTTGATGCAAAAATATACTAACAGATTACAAAAGCGATGACAACAAAACCAGAGCTTTCCAGATTGTCATGGATCAATAATGTCAAAACATGGGTCTAATACTCCTTTGAAGCTAGAAGAGCTTCAAAATGTTGTGGATTTCTTTGTCCAAATAAGGAATTCAATGAGTCTAATAATGATTCATATACAATTAATAACCAAATAATGTAAGATATGTTCTAAGTTGCTCTCTCATTATCTCACAAAATAATGCATTTTTTTCGTTGATTTTTAAAATAATGTATAATTATAATAAAATATTTTTTTCAAAATTTTTTCTTTTTAAGACACATTTATTTAATATTATCTATTAACCAAAAAAAAAATTATTTTTTCTTATTCAAAAAATTATTTTCTTTATGCATTATATTATACAAAAAATTACTTTTTTTTAATTAATTTTCTTAATCAAAGAATTATTTTCTTTATGCACCTATGTTATGAGATGAAGGAAGTATATTTTTATACTATGTATTCCATAAAAAAAATGTTTGCTACATTCAAAATTAAAGATTCTCTTATTCTGAAAGAAAACTTTATAAATTAGATTTAAAAAAATAGTAAAAATGTATTTTAAAGTGAAATCTTTCTCAACAAATTATTTATAAAAATAATTGATCACAAAGTAAGTAAAATATTATTTTTAAAATAAATAGCAAAGTAGTTTAAAAGTAAAATTTAAAAAATACTAAAGATAATTATATTTTAAAATAAATAAAAAAATTATTTTTTGTATTTAATTTGAGGAGAGACGAGAAATTTCTCCTCATTCGATCGGAGTTCCCTCGATCGAGTAGGATGTAAATAGAAATGTGCTCGAGTAGCAGATATCAACCTTGCGTTTACAGAGAATTACACCTAAATCATCACATGTTTTACCACTCGTCTATGCCCTGACGATAAATTATTTTATTTCAAATGTTGTGTATATCAATCTTCTCATTTCCAAGAATTTGGAAGATCCTCGAAAAATGTTCATAGTTATTTGGTTGAGAAAATATTATTTTTTTCACATTTTTTAAACCGAATGTTTTTCTTTAAGAATATTTGACTTTATAATTTTACACTTTATTTTGTATGTTCATTAAATATTAATTATTTTGTACTCACATAGTAACATGTATAAATTAAAATTAATAGTTTTATTTGCTTAATTTTTAAATCATGAAAATGAAGTTACATTATTTTCAAATATTGAAAGAATTTTAGCAACTTGTGAACTTTATATCAAAAGACTTGGTCCCCAAATGCAGCTTGCAGTTTGCATCTAGAGGCTTCAACTGGCTGATAAAAACCCATAAAAAATTTACATTGTTCTGAGAATATAAATAGAGACTTCAATTTTATATTGTTCTGAGAATATAACACACACAAAAAAAAAAAAGAATGGCACTACAATCTATTGACCGCAAAGAACATCGACATCATCTAGCGGAAACAACTCCTACCATCTTCTCAGTTTCTAACCAGAAGCAAAAAAGTTACCATTGATGATATCACCCAAAAGAAGAGCGCAGATTTGTGTATGGATGCGAACGAGGTTCCTAGTCCAACAATAAATCTGCAAGAATCCATCGAAGGATCTACTGTAGTAATCAATCCCAAGCCTCCGAAGTTGCAACTCTCTGCGGTTTGATCATGCTGCTGGTAGTAGCTGTTAAATGCGTAAGAAATGTTTCCAGGCCAGCTGAGGTTGAAGCAAGAACCTCCCAGTGACACAGCAGTGCAATCAGCCGCAACACATGCCTCTAGAGCCGCCGAGGTTGCATTTGATAAGTCTTTGTTGTTATCCACCACACACCATCTGGGAGAGAGGTACTGAACATCTTGTGCATTCACGAGTGTTGAATTGTGTCCTCCGAAATCAACTCGATACTTGGCTTGCCCGTCAAATGTAAACACACCCCAGTGCCTTTCGAAGCTTCCGGAGGCTATGCTTCTCCTGTCTTCGTCCAACAGGCCGAGAATATATACATCTGAAGAAACTTTTGCTGATTTGAGGTGGTTGATTAAGCCTTTCGTGAATTCCTCGGCAATCGGAGAAGTAGCATTCGGAGCTCCGTCTGTTGGCCAGCCAATTTGACCAACAACTAAGTCTGTTTGTGGGAAGCCAGCGTTGGATAGTGCCAATGTGACGGTGTTAAAGCTCAAATCAAAGCTGTTTTTGTAGGCCTTGTGACTAACATTTTTTTTGGGGTGCAATGTTGTTTCTCGGAATAAAGCAAAGTCGAGAGAAATGTTCTTGTTTTCGCGGTACATTTGGAAAGGGGATATGCTTACGAAAAAGGGAGATTGGTGTTTGGTCAGGAATGTGAGGAGCTCAATCATGGTTCTGTTGACATCAGGCCTGAATCGTGCTTCAGGTAGAAATGTATCAAAACTGCATGGAGCTACAACTTTCACCCTTTGGGCCAAGTTTGCTTTGAGTAAAGCTGTTTGGATGTTGGTAGCGGCTCCAACGAGAAACGGGTAGAACTGCTCACCATAGGTTTGGAGGAAAGGCTCATTTCCAACAGCAACGTACCTGAATAACATTAAAAATAATAACCATTACCACATCACAAAAGCTGTTAGACGTGAAGGGAAATAGGGAAGTAAAGAAAGGCAAGGAACATACGTCTACCAGAAAAACAACAGCAACAATTCTACTAACAACAAGGTAACAGTCTCTGATCACTAACTGAATTCCCATTCCTATTCCATTATAGATTGCCCGAGCTAGATAACTAATTTGGACAGCTGATGAAATCACAAAAACATATTAAAAAATGACAGCTGAACTGCTGAAGACATTGACAGTCTGTGAGCTACAAACATGTAATTCTGATTCATTACCAACAACGACAATGTGTTATGCTTATGTAGCCATGATTCACACTAACAAGTTGCTCAGAATATTAGATAAAATAACAAAAATACTAAGATCCCCATCAGCACCTACATGCTACATTCTTGTTTACTGAAAGGTTATTTGGAAGACTATTCACTGACTTAAGGCATTCTGATTCTTTTATGTAAATCATCTCTCTCTCTCTCTCTCACCCTAACATCATCTTCTCCAGAAGGCCATTTTCAAACCCAAAAAATGTTTTCACATTCCCAATACGATCGTGCAAACTCAAAAATTGAGTTCCTGAAAAGTACAAACCCAAAATTTTAACTACAGTAATAAATTTGCTAGCACCCTAAAACGAACGAAAGCTTCGAAAAAAAGGGCATATATGAATCTCAATTGAAACACGCACTCAATGAGAACCCTGTATGTTCCGCCGGAGACATAGCGGGTTAGGTTGTCGTGGACCCAGCTCTCGGCGGTCTTCAGAGAAGAGTTCAGGCTACGGAGCATGTAATTTGGAATGCCGACAGTGACGCGAATGCTGGAACCCGAGAGCGATTGGAGGACGAGTGGGTCCGCGTCGAGCAGCTTCACCTTCGCGATGTTGTTGGCTTTCAGCAGCTCCACCACTTTTAGCGGCGGCAGAGCGTGCGACGCCGCCGTGCCCCAGTTGACGCCAAGCCCATCAACCTTCGCGAAAATGGAAACGTATGACACTAAAAATAGGGAGATGAACCTTAGAATGAGCGTCGATTTGAGGTCCGGTGAAGGCATATTCCACGGAAGGAGAGGGCTCCCAGCCACAGCTAGCTGTTGCGCGCTATAGATTTTATTTTATGAGCATTAAAGTGGATAAACCCTTCTTAAATTATTTTACTTGGTTTTTTTTTTTTTTTTACATTAGTATATAATAATTTAAAAAAAAACATTTCTTAAATTATTTTACTGTTTTTTTTTTTTTACATTAGTATATAATAATTTTAAAAAAACATCATTTATGTTATGAATATTATAAATTAGTGAATGACTAGTTTACCCTTTCTTGATTAACAAGACATAAACCCTAGTTTGTATCCTATATAAAAGGGGTCTCTCCATATGACAATTATATTCTCCTCTCATATTTTCTCTCTTTCTACTATATTATTTTCTCTCAATTCTTGAGTTTATAACACGTTATCAGCACGAAACCTCAAACGCGTTCTTCATCGAATTTCTACTCATCCAAGATCCGAACTCAAAGGCAAGAATCTATATTTATATTTATATTTATTAATAATTATAAATATATCTACTTCTCCTCCTTTCTTCTTAATTTCATATGTTCCCGAAGAACATTATAATCTGATATTCTTGAAGTAATATCAAATTAATTATGCTTAGTAAATCGATTAAATTTTTAATGTTCCTGAAGAACATTATGATATGATATTCCAGAAGAAATATCAAAATTAAAAATTAAATGTTCTTGAAGAATATGATATGATATTCCTGACGAATTATCAAAATTTAATATTCCTGAAGAACATCGTGATATGATATTCTTGCAGAAATATTTATATCAAATTGATTATGATTATATACTAATAATCTGGAATAATATCTTTGAAAATAGACCGTGAAAGATCTACTAGCTTTGTGGAAAGATTTCAAAGAAAGATACGATCACTCGAAGTTGGTCGTACTACCAAAACGTGGTATCATGAAAGTAACTTCTCAATTAAAATTATGTGGTAAAACTATAACTTATGAAGATGAGAAAACATACTCTACTTTTCATGTGTCGAATGTGCTCCTGCAGTAGCAATATCGACAAAGAGGCTTTACCAAATATTCTGAATAAATTGGTTGTGGAAAAATCATGAAGCCCGACTCACAAGTTTGAGTCGCATTATAATTTGATATCCTGAAGTATTATCAAATCAATTATTCATAATATATCGATTAAATTGAATGTTCTCGAAGAACATATACTATGGTTTAAATATTACATTGATCTTTTAAGATCATCCTGATTTAATATTATTCGAGAAATAACAAATCAAATTGTCCTTTAAATATTCCTGAAGAAATATTATGATAACATTATTGTATGATATTATTGAGAAAATATCAAATTAAATTGCTCCCGTAGTAGCAATAGTTTTAGAAATATCAAGTTAAATTGCTCCCGTAGTAGCAATAGTTTTAGAAATATCAAGTTAAATTGCTCCCGTAGTAACAATATGTTTTAAATGTTCCTGGAGAACATTATGATATGATATTCATGAATAAATATCAAAATTAAATTTTAAATGTTATTGGAGAACATTATGATATGATATTCCCGCAGAAATATCAAATTAATGGCTTCTGATGTAACAATTATTTTTATTAATTGCTCCCGAAGAAGCAAAGTTCAAACATTAAATGTTTTTGAATAAAGTTATATGATGATACTCGTAGAGAAACGCCAAATTTGATTGTTCTCGTCATATGAATTATCCCTGAAGGATATCTTTTAAAAACCGAGAATAAATGTACTATGTGGGTACTCATGGAATATCGAAAAAGTCAATTCCAATTAAATGTAATTTCTGAGAAAATTATATATTGAGATTTATTTTGATCCCCGAAGGATCATTGGTAAAGATATTGTATCTCCGAAGGATCATTGGTAAAATATTGTTATGCAAAATGATGACATAGTGGGCTCCGGAAGAGCTTTACTAATTATCCCCACGAGTGCTACAAAGGTACTTAAAAATGAAAATGATGCATATCATGATTATTATTAATTGCGTGGAATTTGTTATTTCCCATCTGCGAATTAATATGCAACTTATATTCATATCACCACTAGAGCGTATTTTCATGAACGGGCATATTATAAAATAAGCTATATTAAATATCTCGAGCCCACGATCCAGAAGATCACGACCCAGAAGATTGGTTTATAGCAATTACGCTGATTTGCATATTAAAGGAAGATCATTTCCCGGCATTATGGGGAGATAAGAATATAAAAAATTATAAATGCCGAGAAATTTCATGGAATGAAAACGATCTTCAAGTCTAGAACCACGCACCAATCAATTGAACCCGAAGTTCATGAAAATAAGTAACTTGCAATATTCAACAAGTAATCTGCCAAATTAATGAAGGTGTGACAAAATCACATATATTTGTGATAAAATGAACTATAAGAGTTCAAATACCAAAGAGATCAACTCAAATGTTGATTCTAATATACGCCTGAAGCGTAGTAGATCGATCTCAAGATATAAAATAAATCCGCGGTAAAACAAAGAAATTTAGTCACCCTCAAAACCTCCTGAAGAGAGTTACATGAAAATCCCATTGAAAAAGCATGTGCACATGATAATAGAAAATCGTGGGATTGCGGAACAACCAAATTAAATATTTTGGGAAATAATGAAATATTTGGTTGATATATTGAATTGTCATCAAATGGGAAAATAAAAAATCGTCAACGACATATTTACCTCAATAGTTGCTCTAGAAAATTTGGATCCAAAACTCATATCTATAATAGTGTGCGAGCAGCACTCAAGAAAATAGAAATGAGCAATTGAGGCTGAGCATTATTCGCTGGATAAAAACATTATTCCAGAAGGATATACAAGGGTGTTCGTACGAAAACGAATAATGATGTGGTGAGATATAAAAGCGAGATTAGTTGCTCATGAGTTTTTCGCAAAAACTCGATGTTAATCAAATATTTAGAAAGATGACATTAAGTTCCGTTACTTAATATTTATGGCAGCAACAACGATAAATATATGCATCGAATGATACATACATGAAAATCCTGGATGGATTTTAAGATTCCTGAAATAAAAGGAAATGAAAATCAGAACATGTATAGAGTATCATATTACATATGTCATTATGGACAAAATTGATATTGAGACAAGGTCCCGAAGACCAGTGATTGCACTGTTTTTTCCTCTACTAAGTTTTTCCCACAGAGTTTTCTTAGTTAAAGGTTTTTAATGAGACAATCACCACAATATAAATGTCAATGTCATGTACTCTTTTCCTCGAGTATTTTTTCCTACAGGGTTTTATAACGAGGTTTTTAACGAGACATGTACATCACTCGATAATAATTAATGAGGACATTAGAATGTTCCATATGAGTTTGTTTTCGAGATAAACTGAGATATTGAACCTGAAGTTCAAATGATTGTGAATTGAAGTTCACATTATTGTTCATTTGTGAAAAAATGTATATTGAACACTAGACGCATCTAAAATACTCCAGCAGAGTTACCGGCCGGTTATAGCAATTGCGAATGCTCTAGTCAATATAGATGTCTGGTAAAGGCATGTCCCTGAAGGAAGAAAAATATACATTAATACAAATGAATGTGAAACTCAACAATTCGTAGGTTGGGTCCTGAAGACCAAAATTTATATTTGAATAACTAAGTTTTTCCTATATGGTTTTATTAGTTACAGGTTTTAATGAGACTGATTGATCACAAAGTCAAAGATCATCGGTGATTACAATCAGGGGGAGCAGGTTGTACTCTTTTTCCTTCGTCGAGGTTTTATCCCACTGGGTTTTCCTGGCAAGGTTTTAACGAGGCAACAATCCTGTAAATAGTCATTCAAGGGGGAGTGTTATGAATATTATTAATTAGTGAATGACTAGTTTACCCTTTCTTGATGAACAAGACAGAAACCCTAGTTTGTATCCTATATAAAGGGGTCTCCCCATATGAATGAAATAAGAATTCATAACAATTATATTCTCCCCTCATATTGTCTCTCTTTCTACTATATTATTTTCTCTCAATTCTCTTGAGTTTATAACAATTTATTATTAATAAATGTGTTGAACAAATATTAGTAAGTATAAAATGATTTCAAGAGGCACCGAAGATGATTAGTAATATTTGTTGAAATCATTTGAGATGTAGCTTGCTCGTCAAACTCTTCACCAAGCAAAGCTCTTCGATTTTTTTTCAAATGTCTGTCGCCATCTTCTCATGCATCACCTCTTCCAATATAGAGGTAGAGAGATGTAGCCCAATAGCCCCCTTTGCCTTTCGATCCTTCTTCTCTTTCTCTTCTTTCTTCAACGTGCTTGGCTGCCTTGGCATCTTATCGAGCCCCAACAAAGTCTCGTCTAGATCCAATTGAGCCAAGATCGCCTCCATCTTGAATCGCCATATTGAAAATCGAGTGTTCCTATCCAACATCGGAATATCGTACTTCATCGCCATCTCCGAAAATTATTCTCAAGCTCCACAGGAATCCTAAGTCGCGACCTCAGCATCTGATACCACTTGTTGTAATTTCGGCTCCCAAAGTTACTCCACACAAAATAGCTTGAAATATTAAATAGATGAGGAAAGAGAAAACGATAAAAGATAGAACACGAATTTACGTGGAAACCCAAAATAGGGAAAAACCACGAGCGAATGAGAAAATATAACTATAATCGAATCAACGTGATTACAAATATAGATCTCTCAATAGATCTATCTCACGAAAATATCTCTCTAGAAACGCTCTCTCAAAACGATGCTCTCAATAACATCGAGTGGTACTCCCTATTGAAGATCTCTATTTATAAGTGTAGCAAACCCAAAAAATAAGTAACAATAAGATTAGGATTAAAACCCTTTATTCATATTTCAAATATAACTTAAATCTTCTTCTCAAATACTGTATAATTATATTCTCTTAAATAAAGAAACGCCCAAAAACATTTTGACCGAACCAAAAGTAATTCTCAATTCCTCAAACCGAAAACCCGATCGGACGTACGGGGCAGAGTTCTTATAATGGACTGTGGCCCATTTGCCCAATTTTCTTATTGTGAAGACGTGAATAAATATGCCAACATATTTATTTCACTCGACGTTAATTCCCGACACATCTACATGCCTTTTCGGTCCTTTATTCGTCTTGTTTCGTATATTTGTTTTAATGCTCGTTTCCTTTATTTCGATTGGATTCTGTTAGAAACCGCTTCATCTAAAAGCTCGAACTGTTAGAGAAGTTTGACTTCTTTACATTTATATTAATGGGTCGAATATATTCTCCAATACTCCCCCTTACTTGTGGGCCGATTTCAACCTCTTTGGGGAGGCCCAACAAGTGGATAATTAATTCGGGTGGAGTCGCTCATAGCGGGAGTCGAACCCAGGACCTGCCACAAGGCTAGGCTCTGATACCATGTTAGAAACCGCTTCATCTAAAAGCTCGAACTGTTAGAGAAGTTGGGCTTCTTTACATTTATATTAATGGGTCGAATATATTCTCCAATAGATTCGAGTCACCACTCAACAATTAATTTGCATTACAAGCTTCATAATATAAAAGAAGTTGGTCGATTTAAAATTTATATTAGTTGGTCAAATATATTTTCTAATACTAACCCCCATTGTGGGTTAATTTCAACCTTTTTGGGGAGGTCCAATGATGTGGATACTGAAGGTTGATATTATTTAATTATATGTGAAACAATTATTTTTTTATATGAAATAAAGAGTTTATCTCTCTCAAGGTTTTCTTGAGTTTATCAAGTTTCGGTATTCTTAGGAATCAACGATATTTTGATTTTATTAATTCTCGGGTATTCGTAGAATCAACGAGTTTTAATCTAGTGTTTATAGTTTATAGCTTCCGCTGCATCAGTTGGTATTAGAGGCTGCTACGATGCCTTCTCGTCATCAGCCTATCCCCGACCCCGACGCTGAGACCGCAACCCATCGTCACGCCGACGTCGCCACCTTGTGTCGCCAGGTAACTGTTGAGCGTGAAGTGCATTCAAGCCGGAGTCGCCGGAGAAGATGACCGGAGCTGCGTCGGGGAGGCGCCACGAAGTCCAACCGGAGTTCCGGGCTGGTGTCGGCCGACACCAGGCCCCGTCGGCCGACAGGAGGTCGGCCGAGCTACTCTGCGTAACACGAGCTCCAGCCCGCATATCATCCCGAAGTGAGAGCGGGTTGTCGGCCGACACCCATTCTTGTCGGCCGACAAGTGTGTGAAAAAGGTGCCCAGCGGGACTTTTCTTCTCGGCCAAGTTTTATCCCCTCTATATAAACCCTATGTGTATTGTAAAATAGGGTTAACACCTCCAGAAAGTCTAGAATTCAATTATAGAGTTTACAAGCTTGTAACGGGGATCTATAATATTCTAGTGAATTATTGCAGCGGCAAGAAGTGGACGTAGCCCTCGTTAACGGGTGAACCACTATAAATCTCGTGTCTTTTATTATTCCGTATTTTCGTTCTTGTGCTGTTCGTGTGCTTTTCAGGCTGGGATTTCGGACGCGAATTATTCCCAACAACTGGTATCAGAGCGCTAGGGTTTTAGCGATCGGGGAAAAGCGATGACGGACACCACCACCTCTTTCGGGGTTACGAAATTTGACGGGAATAACTATGGACATTGGAAGATGCAAATCGAGGACTACCTTTATGGGAAAAAGCTCGGAATTCCTTTGAAGGGTAGACCGGAGAAGATCAAGGATGACGAGGAATGGGAAATCCTCGACAGACAGGTGTTGGGATTGATACGTTTGTCTCTAGCTTCAAACGTATCATTCAACGTGCACTCGATTACCACTACCAAGGATTTGATGGCTGCCCTATACGAGCAACCTTAAGCGAACAACAAGGTGTATCTCATGAAGCAGTTGTTCAATCTGAAGATGTCGGACAATGCAAACGCAGCCAACCATATCAACGAGCTGAATTCCATCCTGGACAAGTTGAAGGGAGTCGGGCTAAACTTCGATAATGAAATTTATGCCTTGATCCTACTTGCGTCTCTACCGGATAGTTGGGAGCCCATGAGGGCAGCTGTTAGCAACTCTATGGAGAAGGAGAATCTGCAGTTCTCCGAAGTTAGAGATAAAATCCTAGCCGAGGAAATCCGGAGAAAGGATTTCAAGGGAAAGTCTCCTAGTTCGGCCTTGAGTGTGGAGAACCGGGGGAGAAACTCGGGCAGGATCGCTAACAGGAACAGAGGGAGATCCAAGTCTAGGAATGGAAAAGATAGCTCGAGGTCCGAGGATAATGAGTGCTGGAATTGTGGGAAGACGGGGCACTTCAAGAGGGATTGTCGCTCTCGGGGGAAGAACGACAACAAGAAGAAGGGAACCGCCAATGCAGTAACACAAGAGGATGACGACGATGGGGACGTCCTTCTCTTATCGGTCGACTCACCGATCGATTCCTGGGTGCTTGACTCAGGGGCTTCTTTCCATACTACTGCACAGCGAGAGGTAATGCTGAATTATGTCTCGGGTGACTATGGAAAGGTTTTTCTTGCAGATGACGAGCCACTCGATATAGTCGGGATGGGAGATATCAACCTAAAGATGTCAAATAGGCAAACCTGGAAGATTTCCAAGGTCAGACATGTGCCGGGGTTGAAGAGGAACCTGATTTCGGTGGGCCAGCTTGACAGTGATGGTCACCGGGTGTCATTTGGAGATGGGTCGTGGAAAGTTTCGAGGAACGCCATGACCATAGCTCGAGGTCATAAGACGGGCACACTTTACATGACGACGAGCGTGAGGGACTCGGCTGGTGTTGTTGATAACACCAAGAAGATCGAGTTATGGCATTGCAGGCTGGGGCACATGAGTGAGAAGGGGATGAAGATCATGGCAAAGAACGGGTTGCTGCCCGAACTCAAGGCAATTGAGTCTCACGTGTGCGAGAGCTGCATTCTTGGAAAGCAGAAACGAGTGAGTTTTTCCAAAGATGGAAGGGAGCCCAAGGCGGAGAAGCTGGAACTAATACACAAGGATGTTTGGGGACCAGCTCCCGTCACCTCACTCGGAGGATCACTCTACTATGTTACCTTCATCGATGACTCCACAAGGAAGGTATGGGTGTACTTCATGAAAAATAAGAGTGACGTGTTCTCTGTTTTCAGGAAATGGAAAACCGAGGTTGAGAATGAAACAAATCTCAAGGTGAAGTGTTTGAGGTCCGACAACGGTGGTGAGTACGTTGACGCCGACTTCAAACAATTTTGTGCCGAGAGTGGGATCAAGATGGTGAAGACTATTCCGGGCACCCCACAACAGAACGGAATAGCGGAGCGAATGAACAGGACGCTAAATGAGAAGGCCCGAAGTATGCGGTTACATTCGGGGATGCCTAAGATGTTTTGGGCATATGCCATCGACATGGCAGCTCATTTAATCAACAGAGCACCACCGGTTCCTTTGGAATATCGGATTCCTGAGGAGGTTTGGAGTGGGAAGAAGCTGAATCTGCCCTACTTGAGGGTGTTCGGGTGTCTGGCGTATGTCCATATCGACGAAACTGCTCGTAGCAAGCTTGATCCTAAATCCAAGAAGTGCTTCTTCCTTGGATGTGGCGGCACGGAGTTCGAGTACCGATTTTGGGATGCCGAAAATCATAAGGTGATCCGAAGCAAGAATGTGATCTTCAACGAGGCGGTCTTGTACATGGGTAAAGACGAAAATGTTGAAGAAATCATTGATCCCGTGAAAGACACGGAGGAGGTTCCGGTGGAGGTCATGGAGACCGATAAGATCGAAGAGGACAACACGAGCAGCGAGGATGAGCAAGATGAGAATGCTCATCCCAACATCGATCCAGTTACACCGAAGCCGTGGAGGTCGACTAGGGTGTTTTGACCGTTTTTTGTCGGGGATTATTATATAATAAATGCGCTTGGTAGGGTTTGGAGACGGTGCAAAAACATGTATATTTGTATGTGGAAAAGGAGCTAAAATGAAATCACACCGAGACTAGGCTTGAATGCCCGAGATGATATCTCTATTTATTCTCTGGTATTTCCAGGTAATATTATATATGTGGGTGGGTATCAGATCACTCGTTCCCGATCCTCCTCCTTCTTCGTTTCGGACCAAGTCTATTTATAGACGGATTACGCAGAATCCATCTGTCCATTATTGACACGTGGTTCTACATGCAAGGATAGAGATGCAAAGATAGAGACGTCTTTGGCTTGTGCACTTCTGCCCGGTGTAGGTCGCATCTGTGTGGCGTCAGGGTCCCGGGCTAAGGTCCCGGGATTGAGCATGGCCTTTATCTGTCTTCGGGCGCTCCTTCCGTCGCGTGTTTATTCATGTGGTGGTCTCCCGTGATTTGGGGCTCGGGGTTGGTTCCATAGCTCGATGCCCATCGTCCTCGTCATCGCGTGTGTCGGGTTGTTAACGTCCGTGCCCCGTGCTGGGTCGTGATCCCGGGTCTGTTCTCCCGCAAGCCGGGTTGTTGGCACCCGTGTCGGGTGCTCGCGGCGCGATCCCGGGTCTCGGAACCCCGTCGTCCCGTCGTCCCTCTGCATACGGGTCGTTGGCGCCCGATCGTGTTGCATGCGGAGCATGTCCTGATCGTCGCGATGGTGGGATGGCACGTGGGCCCACGCCACCAGTTGGTGGGGGGACTGATCTTCGGCGTCCGTGCGGGATGCGCTGGCGCGATCCGGGGGCTCGGAAATCGTCCTACTGCATGCGGGTCGTTGGCGCCTGAGCTTCGTGCTGGGCCGCGTTCCGGGACCCTTTGACCCGTCGTCCCGTACTTCGGGTTATTGTCGCCCGTTGCAGTTGACCGGGATCCGGGCACGGCATGCGGAGCATGTCCTGATTCTTGTGATGGCGAGTTGGCGTGTGAGTCCACGCCACCAGTTCGTGGGGGGCCTGGTCGTCGGCACCCGTGCGGGATGCTTGGGCGGGATCCGGGGCACATTCACGGGGCTTGGTGCCCGTGATGCCCGGGATGAGATCCCGGGAGCTTGCGTTCGGTACCCGGGGTATGGTCCCGAATCCCGGCAGTTCATGTTGTCTGGCCCCGGGCCTGGTAGAAGTCTGATCTGAGTCTCCTTTTCTGGCGTCGGGTGTTCCTGACAAGTGGGCCCATGCCACGTGTCGATGGGGGATTTTTATGGCTCAACATAGGGTAAGAAGACCTCCCCATAAATTTTCACCTTCTCTTAACTATATCTTGCTGACTGATAGGGGTGAGCCGGAGAGCTACACCGAGGCTATACACGCGAGGGATTCGATCAAGTGGGAGTCTGCCATGAAAGAGGAGATGAGCTCATTGATGTCAAATCAGACTTGGGAACTAGGCGAGCTTCCGAAGGAGAAGAAGGTCTTGCACAATAAATGGGTCTTCCGGGCAAAGGAAGAACACGATGGAAGCGTTCGGTATAAAGCAAGATTAGTGGTGAAAGGCTTCCAGCAGAAGGAAGGGATCGACTACACGGAGATCTTTGCTCCGTTAGTCAAAATGGTAACCATCCGGGTGGTGCTTAGCTTGGTGGCACAGGAGAACTTACATCTTCAGCAAATGGATGTAAAGACCGCATTTCTTCACGGGGATCTAGATGAAGAAATTTATATGAAGCAACCGGAGGGTTTCGAAGTCCGAGGCAAGGAGAAGCTGGTGTGTAAGCTTCAGAAGAGTTTGTATGGATTGAAGCAAGCTCCGAGGCAGTGGTACAAGAAGTTCGACATGTTCATGAAGCGGGTCGAGTTCACGCGGTGCGAGGCGGACCACTGCTGCTATTTCAGAAGCCTTGGAAGAGGTACCTACATAATATTACTCCTTTATGTAGATGATATGCTGATAGTCGGGGCGAGTTTGGCGGAGATCGACAAACTCAAGAAGAGTCTATCGAGGGAGTTCTCTATGAAGGATTTGGGTGCTGCCAAACAAATCCTGGGGATGAGAATCACGAGGAGTAAAGAGGGTCTTGAGTTGTCTCAAGAGGAGTACTTGAAAAAGGTACTGGCAAGGTTTAACATGGAGGATGCTAAACCTGTTGGCACTCCTTTGGCCAATCACTTCCGTCTGTCAAAGGAGGACTCGCCGACGAGCGAGAAGGAGATGGAGCATATGGATAAGGTCCCTTACGCCTCTGCAATTGGGAGTCTTATGTATGCTATGGTGTGCACGAGGCCTGACATTGCCCATGCAGTGGGAGTTGTCAGACGGTTTATGAGTAATCCGGGGAAGTAACATTGGGAAGCCGTCAAGTGGATCTTTCGATACTTGAGAGGGACTTCCGGTTTTGTTTTGAGGTTCCGAAAATCAGATTTGGGGTTACTCGGGTTCGTGGACGCAGATAACGGAGGAGATGTGGATAGTAAGAAGAGTACTACTAGGTACGTGTACACTTTCGGGGGTACCGCGATAAGCTGGGTGTCGAGGTTGCAGAAGATCGTAGCACTATCGAGTTGTGAGGCGGAGTACGTCGCTGTGACGGAAGCCGCGAAGGAGATGATGTGGCTACAAGCATTTCTGCTAGAGCTGAGGCAAGATCACTCGGGGAGTATCTTGTATTCCGACAGTCAGAGCGCCATTCACTTGGCGAAGAATCCGGTGTACCATGCTCGAACGAAGCATATCCAGTTGAGATATCACTTCATTCGATCGGCCTTAGAGGAAGGCGTTTTAGTGTTGGAGAAGATTCTTGGGAGTAAGAATCCAGCCGACATGTTTACGAAGGTGGTACCGTGTGATAAGTTGAGGTTGTGTTCAACCTCGGTTGGTCTTCTGGGATGAGGACCGGGGACGCCGCCGCAATGGGAAGAGAAGATAGGGGGCTGTGAATTTACTTCAAGTGGGAGATTGTTGAGCGTGAAGTGCATTCAAGTCGGAGTCGCCGGAGAAGACGACCGGAGCTGCGTCAGGGAGGCGCCGCGAAGTCCAACCGGAGTTCCGGGCTGGTGTCGGCCGAGCTACTCTGCGTAACACGAGCTCCAGCCCGCATATCATCCCGAAGTGAGAGCGGGTTGTCGGCCGACACCCATTCTTGTCGGCCGACAAGTGTGTGAAAAAGGTGCCCAGCGGGACTTTTCTTCTCGGCCAAGTTTTATCCCCTCTATATAAACCCTTTGTGTATTGTAAAATAGGGTTAACACCTCCAGAAAGTCTAGAATTCAATTATAGAGTTTACAAGCTTGTAACGGGGATCTATAATATTCTAGTGAATTATTGCAGCGGCAAGAAGTGGACGTAGCCCTCGTTAACGGGTGAACCACTATAAATCTCGTGTCTTTTATTATTCCGTATTTTTCGTTCTTGTGCTGTTCGTGTGCTTTTCAGGCGGGGATTTCGGACGCGAATTATTCCCAACAATAACAGCCCTTACGGTTGCACGAGAAGAAATCCGACTTACTCTCGTTGATGTTCTACCAAAAGCTCAACGCCAACTAATCCCCGTGTTTGGGCCCACTCTTTGTGATGAACTTGATCCATATGAGCATGCAATTTGGGATGACGAACCATCCACGAGTTGGGATGACGAGTCAATATGGGACAACGAGCCAATTTGGGATGACGAGCCTCAAGAAACCATTGAGGAGATTGTAATTGGGGATGAGGTAACTTCGAGAACACGCACAATATTTTTGGGTCTTTTTTCGATTCTCATATTGATGTGATTCCCAAAGATGTTATTGATATTGTTCTACCAATGGACACGGGGAGAGAGCCGCGTGTTGTTTCGCGCATGCCTCTCGATTTGTCTTTTCTACCGGAGCCACCAACCCACCATAGGATGCAACTTCTTTATCCCAATTCTTTATCCTCGACATTTGAAAATATTTTGTCTTGCAAATCTTTCTCTTCATTAATCATGAAGCGTGACAATGTTAGGGAAAAAGATTTGACAATAGTCAATTTTGGGAAATGACACTTCGGAGTACTACTGATGCACTTCGAGAATTATAATGCTACAGAGGGACTCCTTCAAGTTTGGCTTTTCGATTCGAGGACGAATCTTTTTTACCCTGGAAGAAATGACGTGGATACTGAAGGTCAATATATTTAATTATATTATTTACTTAATTATGATATTTATTTATTTATTTATTTCTCTTTTTAATAAAACCAACTGTTTTTAGGGTTTGAGTATTATATATTTCTCCTTATTGTCATTATGTGGAACAGTTGTTTTTTATATGAAATAAAGCGTTTATCTATCTTAAGGTTTTCTTAAGTTTATCAAGTTTCGGTATTCTTAAGAATCAACGATTCTTTAATTTTATTAATTCTCGGGTATTTGTAGAATCAACGAGTTTTAATTGAGTATTTATAGCTTCCGCTGCATCATCCAACAAGTGAATAATTAATTCGTGTGTAATGGTCTCTGACGGGAGTCGAACAAGATCTCGACGTTAGCTTAACATTGTAATACCATAATAGAAAACATATCATCTAAAAGTTAGCAGACCGAATATATTCTTTACTTTTTCAATACTCTTTCTCACTTTTGGGCCGATTTCATTTTTTTTGGGAAGATCTAACAAGTGAATAATTAATTCGTGTGTAGACGCTTCTGACGGAAGTTGAACTCAAGATCTCGACGTTAACCTAACGCATTAATACAATATTAGAAGCCACATCATCTAAAAGTTCGAACTGTTAAAGAAGTTGGACAACTTAATGTTTATATTAGTTGGTCAAATATTTTCCAATATGTTTAACATAGCAAGAAAAAGTAAATACCACACTACAAAAAAACTAGGCAACACCTTAAGATATTATCTACTGCATGAGTGACGTAAGTATGCACATACGGCATCATCTACGATTTCTTTTACCTACGGTCACACCTACGACCTACGGCATAGGCAACAATCAGTAGAATCAACAGTAGGCATTTACCCGCCACACGATTCCCTCCAAAATTATTTATGCCATTTACGGAGTGTCGTAAGCACGTGATGCGAAATTATACTTACGGGCCGCGACCGTCAGTTACTCCCTCCAAATAATTGAAGGTGATCTACTATCAGCACTATATGAAATTAATGTATTATCACTTACAAATTACTAATTCATAAGTAAATACTTACGGATATGGTAATAATTTTTTTTTTACTAAATAATAATTACTTTTTTAATAATTTTTAATAAAATAAAAATATTTCTATTATTCCTAATTCTTATAAATTTAATTTTGTTATCACTAATTTATATTATAATAATAATAAATAAATAAATAAAGGCAATGTTTGGTGGCCCATGTATTTTATGGGGTTGATAAACTAAATCGTGTTTTATATCTCAACTTGGCTCAACAAAAATACTTATATGGTTGTTTGGTAAATTTTACTAGGTTTGTCCTGTAAGAATAATTATACTTTTTTCAAAAAAAAAAAAATGTGATTATTACTTTAGCACCAATGGAGTATTTATTTCTATTCCATTCCACCAAGAAAGTTATTATTAAATCCAAATCTATTTTCATCTTTCTAAACTTCAATTCATGCTTTCGTCTCTCACGCCAAAGCTGCCATTAATGGTAACATCTTCCTCACTGAGTTATATACACTATATATTATTCGTTCTCTACTTTGATGAAATTGTTCATTACTTATTTATGTAGAATTTTATTTCGAGCAATTGTATTTTAAAAAATTGAATTTTTTTAATATTATTTTGTTGAATTATTTAATACTCCGTGATAAATTTTATTATTTAATTTATTGAAGCATACCCCAAACTATGGTTTGAAAATGTAGATATGAAAGTGATGAAGTCGAACTTGCACTTGAATAGCTACGCCATTTTTTCGGAGAAAAATTAAGGTAAACGAAAATCAAACGTCATTTTAGTTTTAAATTCAAAGGGTAATAAAGTAAATACACGAGTTAATCGATTTTACTATTGAAGTGAAACTTCCTAGCTAATGCATACTTTTGAGATGATAATTCTTCTAAAAGTGAATATTATTTAGAAACGAATCACTTACTTAAACTTGAGTAAAAAAAATTAAACCAATCATAATATAATTATGTTAACTTATCTATGGTTTTATCACGTCTAACAAACAGAGCCTAAATGTAATTAAATTCAAAAGAGTATTAAAAATTTCCAATAGGACTAAAATAATAAGGATAATTGGCTAAAGAGCCTTTTCTCAAAAGCCATTTGTTTATGAAGTTTTGACAAAGTCAAACCCTATTTTCTAATTATTTTGTTTTTTTAATTCAAGTAAACAAGGAAATGTCTATATTGCTCTTATCACATTTAAGCAAGTAAAATAAATTTTATGGGTTTCTGAGGATTCGAAACTAGGACCGTCCAACTTTGACCTTGAAAATAAGTTTATTTTCCCGTTGAACCAAGTGACCTAGATTGAATATTTTATCAAACTTTAAATATATATATATATACTAAAGAATATTTCATTTAAAATTTTATATATTAATCTAGCTTATGGTCTCGAGATAAATTTCATGAAATTTTGTTGGTCTCGAGATCGTTTTATCGCGAATGTAAAATACTTTTGATGGCTTTTTTATTTTGAGTTTGATAAAATAACATTTTAATTACTAATATAAAGTTAATTTAATTAAATTTAATTACTAATATAAATTTAATTTAATTTAATTTAATTACTAATATAAAGTTAATTTCATGAAATTTAATTACTAATATAAAGTTAATTTCATAAAATAACATTTTAATTACTAATATAAAGCTAATATAATGAAATTTAATTTCACGAAATTTAATTACTAATATAAATTTAATTTCATTAAATAAAATTTTAATTAATAATATAAAGTTGATTTAATGAAATTTAATTACTAATATAAAGTTAATTTCATTAAATAAAATTTTAATTATTAATATAAAGTTAATTTCATGAAATTTAATTACAAATATAAAGTTAAATTTCATTAAATTTAATTACTAATATAAAGTTAATTTCATGAAATAACATTTTAATTTTTAATTTCATGATATAACATTTTAATTACTAATATAAAGTTAATTTCATGAAATAACATTTTAATTACTAATATAAAGCAAATATAATGAAATTTAATTACTAATATAAAGTCAATTTCACGAAATATAACATTTTAATTACTAATATAAAGTTAATTTCATAAAATAACATTTTAATTACTAATATAAAACTAATATAATGAAATTTAATTACTAATATAAAGTTAATTTCACGAAATTTAATTACTAATATAAAGTTAATTTCATTAAATAACATTTTAATTGCTAATATAAAGTTAATTTCATGAAGGTATATGACATTTAGTCTTAGGTGTATTGAAAATCTATCTATCACAATGTCTAATTTCATAGAAGATGACTTATATACCAGGCATATTGTCTATAAGAGACTTCATACTAAATGTAACGACCGTAAAACTTATATTAACTAATAAAGTACTTTTGGCCCAATTAACGATTTGCTTACAAAATAATTATAATATGCACATGTTCAAAATTATTTTTACATGCTCATGTTGAGTTTTGCTATGCATTTTGGTTCACAGTCAATTTTTCTCGTCTATCATATTTCATTTACTCGTCTATCATATTTCATTTAACATTCATGATCATGTAGAAATCCTCAAATTCTAAGTCCCAAATAGTGGGAATACCGGATTCAGGACCACTTCATAAAATAAATAAGTTCTGAGGCCCTGTCCATAAAAGTAGAAGTTTATTAGGCAATTGGGTAGGAAAAGTGTACACTACCCTCGCTGTTTAATAAATGAATATAAATTGAATATGTAATTTAAAATAGAATTTCTCTTTTAAAAATTAATAATAAAACTCCAATACAATTTTAGACCATCCACGGTTAAAGTACACCGTTAGACTATGCACGATAATAAGACACCGTGACATCATTCACGATTATCGTACGCCGTGAGTTCATCCACGATGAATAGACACCGCGAGACCATCCACGATAAATGGACACCGTGAGAACATCCACGATAATCCAACGCCGTGAGAAGTACGTCATAACTGGATACCGTGAGAACATCCACGATAATCGCACGCCGTGAGACAGTACATGATAACTGGACACCGTGAGATCATCCACGAAAGTCGCTCGCCGAGATAGCATACACGATAACTGGACACCGTGAGAAAATCCACGATAGTCGAACGCCGTGAGACTAACCACACCGTGATACATACACGACTAGTGGACTCTGGGAGATCATCCACGATAAATGAATACCGTAAGACTACACAATAATCCTAAGCCGTGAAACCAGTCACGATAAATGGACAACGTGGTACGAATACGATACACGATAATTAAAAGCGACTGTGTGATAAATTTGAATGAAAATATTAAAAAATGCAGAAATTTAAAATAAATTAAAATCTTATAATTCATTATAGTAACGATTACACAAAAGATCAAAAAGCAGAACCCCAAAACTTGAGAACAATTGATGGATCAAAACTCTAAACCCTAAACACTATCGGTCAGCGGTATACTAAAAAGCTGAGCAAAAAATAAAAATAACAGAGCATCACACCAGTGAATCTGCAGCACAGGTTTTTCAGCCTCGATCAGAACTGGTAAATCGGAGGAGGTAGACCTCCCTGGTGATTTCGACGGAGACAAGGAGCACAATCTAACATGCACTCCGAATCATCGCAACCGATACCCCGAGTCATAAGGAGACATATGAATACTACGGGAGGTTTTGGAACCTCGCGTATCTCGTGCAAGATGACTCAGGGAAATGATGCTTTAATTTTGGAAACTCGAGTATCTCGATAAAGTAATGCAACTGCTGTGAAATTCGAAAAAGTGTGGTGATAACTGCTCCATGAAAAAACCAGAACAAAACAGAAAAATGGAGAATTAATGGATATAGAAAAATAGAGTTCTTTCGTTCGTATTTATAGGCTTAATATTCTGATCCATCCAACCACCAGGATTTCAATCGTTCCACGAAACGATTCAAGTGCCAACTACGCTTATTAATTACTCGTATTAATAAAATTAATAGTAAATCACCCCATCCAACGCTCCATATCCATTAATATGATATGACCATTTAATTCAGGGAATCGATGCGTCTCTGTTCTGAGTTATCCCACCGCCGGATTTCAATCGTTGCACGAAACGACTCATCAACTCCCAACCACACCCATTAAACACATTGCGATTAATTAATTAAGTAAATAAATAAAACCCTAGAACTGTGTTGCCGTGCGGGTTCCCTCGGTGGATTGTAACACCGTGCAACGATATTAGGTAGGTAGAAAACCCTAAAACCTAATGTATCGCCGTGGTTGGAACACGGTGGATTGTAACACCGTGCACCCAGACACGATAAGTGGAAACCCTGAGCCATCCAAGATAATAAGACGCCGTGTTACAATTTACAAATCACGATAAATGGACACCGTGAAATTATACACGATAATTGGACTCCGTGAGACCATCCAGGATAATAGGACACCGTGATACTATCCACGATAATCGTAAGCCTTGAGACCATCCACGATAAATGGACACCGTGATACAACCACGATAGGTAACACCGTGAGAACATGCAAGATAATCGTACGCCGTGAGACCATCCACAGTTATATTACACCGTGAGACCATCCAAGATAACCTTTCACCGTGAAGAAAGGCACGGAAATCTTTTACCGTTTACATACCACGGTCCACGGTTCAAGGTGATACTATATTAATAAATGTAGGGTTTCAATGTGTCCAAAAGCACTGCATCCCCATTCTCCATCCTCGAACCTTCTACATTAATGGCATTTCAGCAGGTCCAACAACCACAAATAATAATTGCATTTCACCTCGACGTTAATGACAATTCAACAACCCATTGGGCAGTTGTTGTGTTGCTACTAAAATCAATATGAGAATTTTAGAGCCAAAAAGAATAATGGTCTGAAACCAAACTACGTACGAGGAAAAATTCTCTCGAATATTGCTAGTTCATTTACACAACAAGTTGAAAACAAGTTCGTTGTCGAGTCTCTGAAGCACATCAAAGGTACGAAAACAACGAGGTAGCACGTTTCGCATTTTGTTTAATTGTTTTAAAGCACACTGAGGTGTTTTTCACCGAATGTCGTCGTTCACCGTGACATAGAGCACGTTGCACGGTTCACTGAAGGTGTAATAGGTTTTCCTTAACCCCGACGTGTTTACGAAATCACCGTGTTATTACCACGGAGATTTTACTGTGTTATTTATAGCGGTGGTGTCACCGTAGCACGTTGTCTTCGTTCACCGTTTGATAATGCTATCACATTTTTGTACATACTTAATCGTAATAACATCGTGTGATAAAAAGCATCTCGTTTACATCGTGCATACTTATTATTATTAGACGATGCATGCATGCAGGTCGTTAGGTTTTCACAGATGTCGTGGCAGCGTGTTTCTTTACGACATGGTGGTCACTGTGAACAGTTAGCATACGTAGGCGGAGATATCATGTACCACCGTCTGTGTTATATTTGTAGTACATCGTGTGGCGGCCGTGATATTACGCCGTGCATCGGTTGTCCCGCCACCATCTTGGAAACTAGTACTACTGGTACAATACTCGTTAAAATTTATCTGATCTCCGCACGGTATTCTATACGGTAATATATCACAACATCACCGTGTAAGTATGAACAATGACGTTTTTTGGTGATTATTGCTCGGTTGTGTGAATATTTTGGTTAAAATGTTAATCCAAAGTTAATTTTCCATCTAGATGATTATATGAAACCGACAAAACTCCACAATTATGCAAGAAACGATTGAATGTGATATATCATGTGCAATATATGATCACACTTGAGAGTAACTTGTAAGTTGTAACAAATGAATTAGACATCTCTTGAATTTGAGACATGCATACTCCAAATCGAATCATACGTGTTTAAAATCAAATACCATACGTCTCAATGATTGAAACATATCACAGTGAACGTTAATAAAGAATTCAAAGTGTGTACAAACCATGAGAACTCGTTTTTTTGGTGTTTCACGAATTCACGATGAATATTATAAATGACCGTGTAACACCGTAAGTGTTATGTCGTGCGACGGTCGTGATATTTACACCTTGCGAAACTCCATCCCTTCAGTTTTATTTTCGATAATTTAATTAGAATTTTAAATATAAATCGGTAAAATTAACTCGCGCCTGCAAAAGCTGTTTTGAGTACAGTGCATCGGTTGTCCCGCCACCATCTTGGGAACTAGTACTATACCAGTACTTTTCTCGTTAAATTTCAAATTTAAAAATTGATCTGATCTTCGCACGGTAACCCGATACGGTGATATATCACAACATCACCGTGTAAGTATGAACAATGACGTTTTTTGGTGATTATGGCTCGGGTTGTGTGAATATTTTGGTTAAAATGATAATCCAAAGTTAATTTTCCATCTAGATGATTATATGAAATCGACAAAACTCCAAAATTATGCAAGAAACGATTGAATGTGATATATCATGTGCAATGTATGATCACACTTGAGAGTAACTTGTAACAAATGAATTAGACATCTCTTAAATTTGAGACATGCATACTCCAAATCGAATCATACGTGTTTAAAATCAAATACCATACGTCTCAATGATTGAAACATATCACAGTGAACGTAAATAAAGAATTCAAAGTGTGTACAAACCATGAGAACTCGTTTTTTTGGAGTTTCACGAATTCACGATGAATATTAGAAATGACCGTGTAACACCGTAAGTGTTATGTCGTGTGACGGTCGTGATATTTACACCTTGCGAAACTCCATCCCTTCAGTTTTATTTTCGATAATTTAGTTAGAATTTTAAATATAAATCGTTAAAATTAACTCGCGCCTGCAAAAGCTGTTATGAGTTTTGAGTACTGTCAATACTAATAATAACTGTGCATCGGTTGTCCCGCCACCGTCTCATCAGGTTCTCCACGAAAATACACGACTAGTTAAATTTCAAATTTTAACATTGATTTTAAAACCGCACGGTCTACTGTCACGGTATAAATTGATAACGTGTGACAAAGAGACCGTGTGGTCATCGCAGAGTTGTTTGACACCGTGGCATACTGAACTCTCACAGTGTCTAATTAGAAATTTGTTTTCGTATGTCGCGGTGATTTTATTATAGACACGACGATGATGTGTTTTTTAGGTCTCATACATGATACAACTACCACTAATAAATGGGCCTTTTAATAAGTGGGATGCGTAAAACCCGAAACGGCGCCTATCACGGCGCAATTATTTATAATTAAACGCGACCTTCTGTAATAATTAGTTAAACGCGACCTTTTGGAATCCCGCGAGAAACATTATTTATAGTGATTTATGCAGGCCTAATCTCTATTAAACTCTGAATATTTCTTGGTCCTTAATCCTCATACCAATAATGGATACCCCTCAGATAGCTGATGCTTTCATTGTTGTGCTGACTGATGAACATATTGAATCTAGACGGTTTCGACTTCCCGAACGTTTCTACCGTTTGCGTGTGAGATACAATACAGAGCCTCCGCTCTTCTACCTCCGCGATGTTCACGGTGAGAGGTGGCCAACCTTGATGGGCTTTAAAAATGGCTTGGCGTATTTCTTCAATGGTTGGACTGAATTCCGCCACATCCACAAGTTGAAGAAAGGCATGACCCTCTTGTTCGAGCATAGGCCACTTCCAGACGAGTTCCTGGTGCGGATATTTAAAGAGGATGGAGATGAACTCAAGTCATTCTTGCCGAGACCTGCTCCAGGAAAGAGAGCATTCGAGGATGAACCTTCGTCGTCGTCGTCTCTGAAAAAGAGTAAACCATCTTAGGGTTTCGGCGTTAGGTTTTTCTTTTGTAAATCGGCGCCTTTTGTAATTCGGATTCCCCTAATTTAGTAAACCAAAATTACTCCGTATTCCTTTTGATGGAGTTGTATTCTAAATGTCTAGTTTAGTGCAAATACGGAACTCCTTATCTATACCTTAAATTCGATATATGATTCAAGCATGATTGCATTTAAAGCAATAGTCCTTGATGTATACGTTGTAGACAGTATGGCGTGAGGAGACACGCGGAAGATCATACTGTCGGTTACTCGTATACTATCGAACAGTAGCTCACGACTTAGATGGACAGGGACAATCCATCGGTACGTCGTAGTGTGACTGGAAGATAGTCGGTCTTGACTATCATGTTACACTCGTACACTTGGTGTATTGAGCAGGACCACGGGAGGGCGTTCGATTTATACTAATCGCAGTAATCGAACCAGACCTCAGATATTACGGATATACGAATTCCTAATCCCTATATAATTATAGGTGCGTGTGTCCAATTCTCGGTTCTTTGACTTGCTAGTGAGTGAGACTAATTGATTAGTCAATATTCTCGGTAAATTGGGAATCGGAATTGTACACACGGCATGCTATAGATTATAGACAGGAAACCGTGTCCCATTTATTGGGTTGATGATGTCCCCGAGACGAGCTCATAAAGTTTATCATGTAAACCCTGCAGGTGGATTCGTTCCACATGATAATAACGATGAGTAGTACTAGTCTCGGATAACAAGAAACGTATTAATTTAATTATTAGTAATTAAAGTTAATTCGTGGACATACGATATCTTAAACACGGGGAAAGTCGTATATGTAATTCGGCGGAATTATTATTGTTGAAATAATATAAATTAATTATTGGGAATTCAATTATAATTTTATAGTGGAATTAATTATAATTAAAATTGTGGAATTTAATTAAGGTTTGCCTTTTAGGACGCCGAGTTAATTAAATTGCAATTTAGCCTAATAATTAATTTTCATAAGGTCCCTGGTGTAGCTTTATAAATACCCCACCCTCTCTTTCTCTAAACCTACAAAAAACGCCGCTATAATTAATTCTGCAGAGAAAAATAAAAGCTTGCGCAATTATTTTATTTCTCTGCTTAATTAATTTAGATTAGCGCTGTTATTATTCTGCATAAATTAATTTGCTAGCGCAAATATATTTCTGAGACATAATAAAATTCTCACAGTGGTTCAAGAGAGAAAGGAGAAGAGGAAGGTTCAGCGGATCGTTGCCCACTCAACGGCTGAACGTCGGGGATAGAGACATACACCGGAAGGCTTCATGGTCTCAACAATTCGGCTCCTCCGAATCACGCGACAAAGGTATGAGATCGAACCCTATTTCCGCGATTATCGATCTCTTATTTCGTTGATTATACATCGAATCTTAGATCGGGTTCCGGGTGTCGTGGATCATGTTCCTCTACTACTGGGGGGTCAAGTACCTCCGGATCGGTAGTCGGAAGAGGAAAATCGACCCGGAAACGCGCTCGGAACAGCAGGTCGCGCTGCTGTTCGCGGACGAACAGCTCCCGCTGAAAGGCAAACGGCGACCGCCGTTTTAGGCCTAATCAGCGACCGTTGATTTATGGGCAGCGCCCGCTGCCCAAGGCAGATCAGCTGCCGTTTCGCGCGGTTGTCCTCCGGGGTGACGGATGGGCGTGATTCGGCACACGGGCTGTCATGTGAAAGGAGTAGCGCTTCTGGGAGGTCGACTGAGAGTGTTCAGATGTTCGAGTGATCGAACGAACGCATCCCGGGTAGTCGATTTCCAACACCTTTTTCCTTGTTTCCAAAATTATACGCTAGAATATTGCACCATTGTTTCACGGTCAATATAAGATTCACGGTGCATACATGGTCTTACCACCGTGTACACACCGTGCGCGATAGTATACACTGTGAAAACTAATTTCTAGCCCTGCAACATATTTTTCACAATGTAGTACAAATTTACCAGAATATATGGAGAGAATGAAGCAAACGACTTCACATTTCATATTTCAAAAAAAAACACAATGACAAGTTCATTGAAAATCACTTAAGCATAACAATAATTATGATTACAAGAACCATAATTATGGAGACAATAAACAGAGTAGTCTTCAACTAGATGGATACGTCGTGCAATGACGTCTCCATCTTCTTCAGATCTTTCCTAATTTTAGCTTCTGTGGCTTTCTCTTCCGCTCTTGACATTTGTTCATGTTGTATATCTCCCTCATTTGACGGGTTACACCAGGAATCGAATGTATGATATTGACAATAATACATCAATTTCTGATAATTCTCAGATTTCGAGGACACCAAACGAATCTGAAGTTTCTTCCGACATTTACCACAAACTTTATCTTGGTACTTCAGTCGGCTTGGTTGACCAGTACTCACGGAGTTCACCGATTGTGTAGACATATTGTTGTGATCAGTTTTTGACTGATTTGTTTTGGATGATTTGAATTCAAATTTGAATTCAAATGTTTGCTTATGTTGAAAGAGGACTGCGTATGGTTAGTTGGTTACAAGTGTGACACAGCTGTCACGCAGTAACACGGCTGGGAATCGTTTTCGCACCGTGTCATGGTTCAAGATACACTGTGGAACCATGTACAATTATTGATCCACCGTGACACGGTAATCATAGGAGTCTACCATTGGATACAACACAGTACTGTGATTACACCGTGGACTTATTCATTCAGGCACCGTGTACAAATATTCGTGCACAAAACATCAATTACAAACCAGTATTAATGAATCACAATGTGAAAACAACAAACATGTTTATACTGATACGTCAATCAAAATGGATCAGCAACATCATTCAAGCTCAGCCAAAAAATCTTCAGGCATATCTTTTTCCTGACCTCCTCAATGTACCCTTCATCGATGTTTTCGTTCTAATGCATCAGAGGGTCGACAAACAAACGGTCAAGCTGCATGGTACAGTAAACTCCACAAGAGTGTTTATCAGTAACATCACGGACGAATTGGTCGGCGTCCGGCATGACTTTCAACTCGAAGGCCTCCGTAATCGCATGGTGTTGACCCTTCTTTGCCCAGTAATCTGATCTCCTCAACACAAGAGGTAAAAACTCCATTAACGGCCTCAATTCGTCCTTCCGAAATCCGTATTTAGGATATGTCGCCAGTTGAGTATGAATTAATGAGTCATACAACTCGATAGTCCAATCTTCGGGGGATATTCGGACGGTGACCCAATGATGGTGGACATTACAAATCGCCACGAGCTTTACATGCCATGTTTAAGGTTTGCGAGGTAGAATTCAGTTTCACTCTAGTTAAAATGAAGTATGTATGCTTTTCAATACTTACGTGAGTAGGCTGGTCGGACTCCATTGACATCGGACCATATGTGTCATCCACTGCTTCTCGAAGAGAATCAGGCACTACCCAATCATCAATAGAGCCACGATGAATCTTATATGCAGCATCTATAGTACTTTGGAAAAAGATATTATTAGTAAAAACGAAGGTGTCCAAAATGACAGTACTGTAAAACTTACCCAAAATTGAGTGCTCAATAAGACTGTGTTTGTACTCCCTTTAACATCACGACCTTTGTACTTTAAATAAATAATATAGAGATCTAGCACCTCAAATTCGAAGGCCCAATTGAAGTCCTCAATTTTATCAAACAAGTCTGCACCCACTCTGTGGTCTATGGAGCCTCGACTGCACGATATCAAGTCGGTAGACCCGGAATTCATCCATTCTCTGAATAACGTTTCCACATATTCGAGTCCGCTTTGGTTCGCATTAGATTGCGAATGGAAACGTTTCATGAGTTCGAAGACTTTTTGAGCAACAGCTTCCTTAAAGAAAGTGCCAGAATCATCAGTAAGGAACGAAACAATATCTGCCCTCAGTTCGGCGTCCCAAATCCTACCTACCTGGCGATCGATCTCATCGTTGTCCGGCCCCTCAGGACCGAAGACACCTGCTTTTCGATAGCAAATGTCCTACATAGAAGTCAGATCAGGTCCGGAAACACGTCGCTTAGAAATAGGCCTTTCTATAGCACGTGAAGCTTTTTGTGCAGCACGCTTGTGAGACGGCTTAGCTCGATCTTTATTCTTAATACCTCCTTTTCGTCGAGGTGGACAGAATGCAACAGAAAATAGCTCACAATCATCTATAGATTCAGTTACAGTAACATAAGATAATGCTTTGGCCTCTTCCGGTGTGAGAATTAACGATTCAAAAACTTCCATCTACAGAGAAATATACTCTGTATCAACGTACAACAACAATAAAGTTCAACGCGTGTGCTTTTTAATAATGAAAATTCAATAAAGTACCTTCTCATTGAAGAATTTAGTGACATCGCACGCAGATTGTTTCGATGCAGTAGAGTCCCACATCAGGCAACGTGGAATTCTCGTAACCCGAGCACGTTTCACGCATAATGCTCCGATTGACGGTACGGACTCGTACATCCAAAACTGAAAAGCCCAAACCGGCCCGTAGAAATGGTAAGTAGATTCATCATCATGCATGGACGTCGTTTTGAGGTAGTAGGATAAATTCTGATAGGAATAAGCGCCCCAGGGAAATTACTCCCAACAATCGTGGTCCTCGACCAACAACCATGCCGACTTATCGATTTTAACCTTATGGTCTCGGCAAAGCAATATGAAATAATACATGAGGAGCTTGACTACTTTCATATAATCCTCCGCCTTCGCTTCTTTGCCGAGATTTACATCCTCGAACTTTTGGCGTAGCTCCGATAAGCTAATGGTTGTATCTCCTTTGAAAAATTGAATAAACAAGCTATCGGGAGGAAACTCATGTGACTCAAATATATCAAAGCCTGTGTAGTGCCCGAAATTGAGTCCCGTTACCATGGCATAACCAGCCGGTGTGAATTTCGCGATCTTCTCACCGACATAAAACCAATGTTCCATCGCCGGTATTGTCGGACCAGTCAACTCTCTACATAGGAAATGATGCAAATAACAAGATGCGTGTGCAGCATGTCCTTTAACTAATCCTTCGTTGGGTTTTACAAATTCCAGAAAATGCTTCATATAGGAATGCTGAGCGAATTCAGCCAATGTTGCATCGCCGCCGTCGATTGAACCCATAACACGCTTTATCAAGTTTATCACGTCGAAACGGTAATACAAATTGATTCTTGGGGTGATCGACTGCAAAGCTACTGGTCTTTTCCATTCGTACCCAGCCTGAAATATCAATCAAATTAGAGAAGATTTCACGATTCACGGTGAGTTTAAATTAACACTGTGGCACATCAAAGGGTGAAATGTACACGGTGAACATCTAAGGGTATAGTGTACACGGAGATGTTAAATCCACGACGAGCATATACAACAGTTATCAAGGGTATACGGTGAAGATACACACGGTGATGTCAACCACCGGGATCGTGCATAACCATAAGACGGAATTACACCGTAAGAAAAAAACTATTGAATATCACGGTGTAAATTCACCGTGAACATACAAAATGGTGTTTTTCCACGGTGTACATTAGACACGGTGTATGTACACCGTGGATCGAGCACGTACAAGACCGTAAGTACACATACACCGTCGAATAAAACACTGTCGTGAATCGTGATCATACACGACCGTAAGTACACGCGGTAACATTACACCGTGAGATAAATCACAGTCGTGGATCGTGCTCGTACAAGACCGTAAGTACAAACGGTGTAAGTCACCCGTGAGATATATCACCGTCTTAAACTCTACTGTGATAATACACGGTGATAAAACTCACGGTTGAACCGTCGTCTACCAGAACTGACACACAACCGCATGCGAAAAAATTGCAGAGAGCAATAAACCATTAACCATTTTAAAATGTCGGAAAAAAAAACCATATCTTGAATGAATATACCGGTATCAAATTACAAATCGAATGATTTACAAGCATCAAAGCTCGAATAATCGAAAGTTGGAAAGCTAGGGTTATGGACTTACCGGAGGTTGAGCGCGATTTTCTAGGGTGTCCATGTTGTCACTGCTTGCCATAATGATGATCGTCGGAGACGGAGTTGAATAGTTGATTCGATAACGGTCGGGGCTGATGTTTCACCGTGGCGGCGCTCGTCGTGCGTGGGAATTTCAAACGTCGAAAATTGATTTTGTGGGGCAACTTTATTTTTCTGATATTCTTTTTATTATTTTGTAATATTCGATTTGTTGTTTTGTGAGAAAAGATAACTTTTGAGGGCACTTAAGTCTTTTCATTCAAATTGGCCTACTTAACTTACATTTTTATGGACGGGGCTTCAGAACTTTTATACTCTTATGCTTTGGCCTTAAAATGCCTCCGCCCCTCCCAAATATATTGTGTTATTTATTCTATTACTATTATTTTTTCCCCTTTTAAACTTAAATTTTTTTATATAAAAACTTATTTAAATTTTGTACACTTTGACTATTCAACATTACTCTCTACACAAGATGACAACTCTCCCCCTCTTACCCTAAATCTTATCCTCACCCACACCACACAACAGATCTCTCCCTCCTACCCTATTCCTCATCCCCATTTCTCACCAACAACACCAGCACACCTTCAACCGAGCAGTTCAGTGGCGGAGCCAGAGAAATTACAAAGGGGGGTCCAAATTCGAAGATTCAACAATCCTCTCAACAGTAGAAAATTAAACATTCGGAGATTCAGTAGGAAGAAATGTACTCGAGTCCGGTAACTTTTTTTTTCAAATAATAAATTTATCCATGAATCTGTCATAAAAATGCAAATACCATGAAAACTATAACTAGCATAAAAAAAATATAACCTATAAAATTCAATAAGAACTCAATACCTCTATCGATCAAATCAATAGCAAAAACAACAATTAAATCAAAACAAATCACAACCCTAAATCAATTTAATCATTCAAAATCGAACCTATTTTTCAGGATTCCATTAAATTAAACAATAATTGAATCGAACCAAAATCGAACCTGGTAAGTGAGAAATTAGAGTTCCATTGAATGAGACGATGAGTATGAGTGAAAGAAAAAAAAATTTCACCCCATTTGTATTCTTTAGTTTTATTTTTTTTTTAAGTAAATTGAGTATATTCTTTTACATAGAGTATATAATTGTATTTTATATTTACTAATTTACTTTTTTATTTTATTCTAATTAAAATAAATTTCAATTGATTTTTTTTAATTTACTTTTAAAAAAAAATTATTGGGAAAGGGGGTCCACTGACCCCCTTGACCCCCCTTTCCCTCCGCCCCTTGAGCAGTTCATTCACAAGCAAACAACCTTAATCTACTTCATCTCCATGTTTATCCCAAACCATCAACCACGCAACAGCAACTAGGTAATGTATTCTTCCCTTTTGCTACACATATATGTATGTTCTCTCACCCCGCACTCAGCCGTACCTCAGCCCGTAACCGAGCCCGAAACCACCTCCGACCCTAATGACCCGAGTATTATCGTGTCCAAGCTTCTACTCCGAGCCCAAACCCCTTATTGGGAACCAAAGAAATATCTCCCCAAACCCCACCTCGTCGGGTTAACTTGCTGTCGACGGAGAAGTCGATGGACGACTCCTCCTTCCGTTACCTCTACACCAGTCCTTAGCCATCTCAACGGCTCTTCGCAGCCCCAATCTTTCGCTCGCCTGTCGCTAGGGAACCAATGTGCTCGAGGCCGGTCTCCACTCGAGATCTCGGTCGAGCTTCGGTTGTCTCTGTCTTTGTTGGCCAGATTTTGGATTTGCTCTTTCTCTCTGTAATTTATATTCAAGCTTCGGCCGAATAAGAAATGAGGCTATTTAGTGATTTTCCCTTTTTAATTCTTTAAGTTTTGGATTAATATCTCAGCCCATAGCATCCTTCCAAGTCCAACAACAGATTGCAGTCTATTATCCTACTTGAATGTCCATCCCAAAACCCCAAATTAAATACCCTTTCCCAACCGTGTACTTTCAAACCCAAATCCTACATCATATAAAATATATCTTATGTATTATTTTATTTAATGTTATACATATACAGTATCACTATTTGATGTATTATGTTATGTTACCACTATGTTACTGATTTCAAGTAAGGAAAAGGAAATGTTTATATTAATATTAAGTTAATAAATATATGTAGGACATATGGAGTTTGAGGATTAGGATTTGCACGAGCATTCATTCGGCATCGATTCTTTCAGGTTTTCGCATTTGTCAAGGTAGGGATGTTTTCTAAAACTTTTTTAAGTACAGTTCATTTCAGTATATATTACGCAGTCACTGTTGATATCGAGGACTTTATGATCTATTTATGATATATGCACATATATGTAGTCGCGCGACGCCACGTTCGCGTAATGTAATGACGAGTTCGTGGTTTTATGGCCGTGTTCGCGTAATGTAATGACGTGTTCACGGTATTATGGTTGTGACCCGTAATGAAATGACGTGGCATGACAGTTGTGACCCGTAATGAAATGACGTGGCATGACAGATTCAGGTAGAACAGGAACGTTTAATCGTTCGGAAGCTTAGGCATCCTTGGGTATATCCCACCGTTCATTATGTTATGATGGTCTATTGTTGAGAGTTATCCGGTCACCTCGTATTATATAATGTATGAACTGTAATCCCTACTGAGTTGTCGATAACTCACCCCTTTCAAAACCTCATTATTTTCAGGTTAGGCGAGTTCGAAGCGAGACGACGAGAGAGGCGACGTTAGTAGTGTGCATTTCGTCAATTTTCAAAACTTTATTCCACCCTTATTATGTTTACTCGCTTTCCGCTTTTGACAAATACAACTCTTGTTATTTATTTAAATTTGACTATCGAGGATGAACACTATTTTGGGTGGATTTTACTATTGTTGACTTTAAATTTAATTCTTTTGGAAAATATCTTGTTTTCACGATAAGTTATTTTTAAAAGTTCAAAAGTTTATTTCGGAAAGAATTGAAAATTCCTCTTAGTCTATGTTTTGAAAAATGGGATGTTACACTAAACGGGTTAGAATTCCATTAGGTATATTACAATTATGATTAGGTATGTGTGTCTAGAATTCATGATTAAATCATAGCCATCCATTCAAAAGTAAATAATACAAGAATTAATCACAACCATCTATTAATTTCAATAAATAAAAAATGAATAAATCAAGAATTAATCACAGCCATCCGTTCAAATGTAATCAACGGTTGTGTTTGTTGATCCGATCCAATGATCAACTTTACATCACAACCATCCATTCAAGATAATCAACGGATGACTTTTGTTGATTCGAGTCCTAGTAATTAAAATGTAATTTTATTAAAATTAAATTTATATTAGCAATTAAAATATAATTTTATGTAAATTAACTTTGTATTAGTATTTAAAATGTAATTTCATCTAATTTAACTTTATATTAGTAATTAATTGTAATTTCACAAAAAATAATTTTATTTTAGTATTTAAAATTGTTGGGATATGTCCTTCGATCCTACGTGTGCAATCGATAAAGTCATAATGCCGTCTATGGATGTTAAATGTGATGGAGTTGTATTCTAAATGTCTAGTTTAGTGCAAATACGGAACTCCTTATCTATACCTTAATTCTATATATGATTCAAACATGATTGCATTTATTGCAATAGTCCTTGATGTATACGTTGTAGATAGTATGGCGTGAGGAGACACGCGGAAGATCATACTATCGGTTACTCGTATACTATCGAACGGTAGCTCACGACTTAGATGGACAGGGACAATCCATCGGTACGTCGTAGTGTGACTGGTAGATAGTCGGTCTTGACTATCATGTTACACTCGTACACTTGGTGTATTGAGCAGGACCACGGGAGGGCATTCAATTTATACTAATCGGAGTAATCGAACTAGACCTCAGATATTGCGGATATGTGAGTTCTTAATCCCTATATAATTATAGGTGCGTGTGTCCAATGCTTGGTTCTTTGATGTGCCAATGAGTGAGACTAATTGATTAGTCAATATTCTCGGTAGATTGAGAATCGGTATTGTACACACGGCATGCTATAAATTATAGACAGGAAACCGTGTCCCATTTATTGAGTTGATGATGTCCCCGAGATGAGCTCATAAAGTTTATCATGTAAACCCTGCAGGTGGATTTACTCCGCATGATAATAAGGATGAGTGGTACTAGTCTCGGATTATAAGAAATGAATTAATTTAACTATTAGTAATTAAAATTAATTCGTGGACATGTGATATCTTAAACACGGGGAAATGTCACATATGTAATACGGCGGGAAAATTATTGACGGAATAATTTGAATTAATTAATTGGGAAATCAATTATAATTTTATAGTGGAATTAATTATAATTAAAATTGTGGAATTTGATTAAGGTTTTCCTTTTGGGACACCAAGTTAATTAAAAATTGCAATTTAAACCTAATTAATTAATTGTCTATGGGTCCCTAGTGTGGCCTATATAAATCCCTCATGTCTCTTCTCTAAACCTACAGAACGCCGCTATTTTATTTTTGCTGAGAAAAATTAATTGTTTACGCAATTATTTTTCTGTGAAAATAAATAGACTAGCGCAATAATTTTTTCATATACACAAAAATATATTCTTGCGTAAGTTTGAGAGAGAAGAAGAAGAGAAACTCCAAGCGGATCGATGCCCACACATCGGCTGGAGCAAGAGGGCTAGGATACACGCTAGAAGACTCGAGGTCTCTGTCAATTCGGCTTCTCCGAATCACGCGACAAAGGTATGGAATCGAAACCCTATTTCCGCATCGTTTCGATTCAATCTCGTACGTAATCATACAACGAACCTCCGATCGAGTTCCGAGAACCGTGGTATGTGTTCCTTGATCACTGGGGGGCTTCTGGTCGCCGGAACGGTGGTCGGATACGGAAATACGCACCAGAAACGGGGCTGGAACAGCAGCGTCGCGCTGCTGTTCGCGACGGGTGTCGGCCGACAAGATTGGTTGTCGGCCGACAGGGGCTTTTCGGACGACACCAGATGGTGTCGGACGACAGAGAGGCCAGCAGCCTCTTGGTTTTGCGCGGTTGTGCCTCGGGCATGATGGCTGGGCGTGAACCGGGTCTGGGGCTTCGTCGTGAGCACAGTAGGGATGCTAGGGGTCGACTGGGCATGTCCGGATGTTCGAGTGGTCGAACTGACATGTCCCAGGTAGTCGATTTCCAACAATTGGTATCAGAGACGGTTTATCGGTTTGTTGTATTGTTCGTACGATTTGTCTTGCAGGTTGAACCCGGTTATTATGGCCAATGTTGTGATGAATGTTGTGCTTTAATTTGTGGTTTGATTAAACTCTTGGGCTTGTCGAGATTTTTTTGGTTTTGGAAACGTTGCTTGATTGTAATAGATAAAAACGACGGGTTGAGTCGTTAGGTTTATTTATTTTATTTCGTTGTTTCCGGGAATGTATAGGGTGGATCACCCTGTATAGGATCGATGCCGGATTTAGTAGATTTATTATTGAAATTTTTCTTGCTAATTTTGGTGGATCGAGACGAGACCGAAACCTGGAGAAACGAGGATCGAGGAGGGCGAACCGGCAACGGGCAGCCATCGATCACACCCCGTGTTCGTGACGGGCAGCAGCGGAGCTGGGGTTCGTTCGACCCCACGGACGACTCAACGAGGCTCGAGACGAGGCTCCAGTGGGAGGAGTTCGTCTCTTGACCCTCGAGCGAGTCGGTGGTGGACCGAGACCGAGACGAGCAACGAGATGAAGTTCCAAGAGACGTGCATTGGAGAATACTTAAGGCCATAATAATCGGGGCCACGTTAAATGCTTTTTATGTGTTTACGTGCTTTTATTGTGCTTAATTATTTTATGCATGTTATCCCTTATCATAAAATACTAAGTGGGAGAGGGATTGGAAACCATCCCGCGGTCTCCATTCTCTGTTTTGATGGTGATGTGTATTGACTTACGAGTTGGCTTTAGTGTCATCCTCCCTATCTGATAAAGTCGATACACGGATATCACTGGATCAAAATTCGAAATTAATTCCACTTATAGAATTTAATAATTATATTTTTCAAAAGCAATGCCTAATTTGTTTTTCAAAGACTAATTTCAAGTCGACTCATTCTCACCCCGGGGAGTGGAATGGAGCCAGAGCCACTTGGTTATGTCAATGACACAAATTAGAGACTTTCGAGTCATTCGATGACTAGATCGATTGTCTAATTGGCTCCCTCACCTAGTGAGAGATAGGGCTCAATTGCATGATTGATCGCTGGTTAGAAACTTCGAGTTTCACTTATGAGATATCAAGCTTTGATTAAGAAAATTGTGAAATTTAATAAATGTAAGAGTCAATTAACAAAGTGTTTTGTTTTAGTAAACGTCCACACTATCGTGGCTTACTAAATGGAAACGATACTTTGGGTTAATTGAGACTCTATGACATTTAAATAAGTGGGATTCAATTAATAAAGTTGTTTGTTTTAGTAAACTCCACACTAACGTGGCTTGCTAGATAGAAACGAAACTTTGGGATTAATTGAGGCTCGACAGTTATAGAAAGTCGTGGAGGACCGCATGTCAACGTAAACGTTCACATGGACGTGGCTTGCGGTGGATATGTAGTTCCCGAGCGTTTGACTTAGTACTGAGAAATGGTATACACTTAGGTACGCTTTATAGTATCCTCCCCATCGGAGTCACTGCTATAATGATGTACGACCGAAGTAAAAGTCCAGTTATAAAATCGTTTGGATTAGTATACGTCCACATGAACGTGGCATGCTAGTCTGATAGGATTTTGGAAATGATTGGTAGTTTAATGATATTATTTGAGGGAAATGATATCGAATTAAACTCATTGTTTGTTTTATATGGTATTATTCCCATTAAAAGTCAACGAACTCACTGACCCTGTTTGTATGGATTAAAGAAGAAACTTGGACATTGTCCTAACTGCAGAGGAGTACAAATATGTACTCCAAGTCAATTGACCTGCTGAACCAAGTGATGCTTCCATTACTGAGGAAAGGAAGCTCATTGGAGTATTTTAGGTTATCAGGACAGGGCATCCAGGCAAAATGCAATGAGGCAACTCATGGCGGCCATCATGTCGGAAAGAACGCCCATGAGGGATCACGTTTCTTAGAATGATGGGATATCTTAATGAGATAGAGATTCTAGGAGCACTTATCAATGGGGTAACCCAGGTCGATATAGTGCTCCACTCTCTGCCGAGAAGTTTTGAGCAGTTCCGCCTGAACTATAACATGAATAAGGGGTCTTATTCATTGACGGAGCTCCTGATTGAACTTCAAGCGGCTGAGGAAATCTTTAAGGGCTCTCAAGCACTTGTGGCTGAGAAATTGGCTCTTCCTAGGCCTCCGGGCGGCAAAAGGAAGAAGAAGCAAAGACGGAAACCCAGAGGGCCTAATTTATCTGGACCACAAAATGGGACAAGCAAGCCCAAAGGGCAAGTGCTTCCGTTGTATGCAGTCTGGATACTGGGAGTTTTAATTGTCCTCTCAAGCAACAAGAAGTTAACTCTTCCTTAGTCACCGAAACATGTTTAGTGGTGTTATCTACCAGTACCTGGTGTGTGGATACAGGAATCACTAATCATGTCTGCACTTAAATGGGGTTCCAGGAAACCCGGAGACTTAGAAAGGAAGAAGTTATAACCTACATGGGCTATACTGTTAAGGTAACAGCCGTTGCAGTGGGAGATTTTAAATGTTTTAACGGTAGGATTTTAGTTCTAATAAATTGTCTTTATGTGCCGGCATTTAGAAAGAAATTTCATTTCGGATTTCTAAATTGGCTTAGAATGGATATTCCGTTTCTTTGGATAATTTCATACTTATCAGAGTAGGAAACGGGGATATTATCTATTCTGGTACATTGATAGACAATTTAATACTAAATTCGTATTCTTTCATGATGCAGCAGACCGGAATTAATAACACACTGTCGAAACCCAATAAGAGTAAAGATCCTTCTAAGATAAATCAAATGTACTTATGGCATCTTAGGCTAGATCATTTTAACTTGAGTACGATTCAAAGGGTGAAAGCTGATGGACTACTCAGCTAGGTTGAAAGAAAGGACCTTCCAACCTTCGAATCATACTTGGAAGTTTAAATGACCAAGCAACCCCATACGGTTAAAGAGCAAAGATCCAAGAAAGTACTAGAGTTGATTCGCTCTGATGTATGCAGACCTCTTTGAGGAGTAAGGCATACTTATCAGAAAGATGGGATTAACTCCCAATTGACTACACCATTCCTGCCTCGGCAAAAATGATGTGTTAGTAAGAAGGAATAGGACTCTTATAGATATGGGAAAGTAGAAAATGAGTTATACGAAGTTACCTAATTCGGTTTTGGGATATGCCTTGGAAACAGCGGCGTTTATCCTGAACTTGATTCCATTGGAAACTTGTACAGATATTCGACTGTTTATAGGATACCCTAAGAAAACTAATTGAGATATGTAATATAGTCCAAAGGACCAGATGTTCGTTGATTGCATCAACGTTTCGGTTATTAGACATAGACTATATATGCAAAATCACAAGCCCAAGAGTAGAGTAATACTTAAGGAGCTTAGAGGGACTGATCAAAACTTAGAACCAGCCTAACTGAGTAGTTCACTACTATAATCTTTAGTCACTAAAGATACACCGAAGCGTCGTCGTAGTGGGAGGGTTGTTAGACAACCCGACAGGTTCATGTTTATAGGAGAGTCTTCGGACTCATTACCTGGAGAACATGGAGCCGTCCCCTAGACCTATGACGAGACGCTGAAAGATCAAGATGCTCAGTCTTGGCAAAAGGCGATGAAATCTGAGATTGAATTTATGGATTCAAATCAGGTCTGGGATCTTGTAGCACCGCCCAAAGGTGTAAAAGCCATTGGTTGCAAGAGGGTGTACAAGAGGAAAAGAGGGTCTGATGTTGGAAATCGACTACCCGGGACATGTCCGTTCGACTACTCGAACATCCAGACAAGCCCAGTCGACCCCCGGAGTCCCCACTGTACTTAACACGAGGCCCTAGACCCGTAACACGCCCAGCCATCGCACCGAAAGTGCAACCGCGCGAAACGGGGCAATCTGCCCTGTCTGTCGGCCGACGGCATAAGGTTGTCGCCCGACAGGGCAATGTCGGCCAACAAGAAAAGCTGTCGGACGACAGCGTCGCGATCCAGCAGCGGGTTTCGCCCGTTCTGGCTGTTCCGACGAGATTTTCTCGATCCGACTGCCACGCCGGAGGTCAGAGACCTCCCAGCAGTCCGAGAACATCACATCCAAGCCTTACAAACCAATCTTTGGTTCGTTGTAGAGTTAACGCAATATAGAGATCGAAAATTGCGGAATTGACAAATCGATCTCATACCTTCTCGGTCGATTTTTGAGACCTTAGATGTTTCTAGCGTATGTCTCTGCCCCGATTCCAATCGTTGTGTGGGCAACGATCTGTTGGATTCTGCCTTTTCTGCTCTCTCTGTGATCTACCAGCGTAATATTCTTTTTCTCTAATATTAGCCCAAGCTTTATTAATTTTTACAGAGAAAACTTATTATTGCGCTAACGCTATTAATTTTCTTATTATTGCGCTAACGCTATTAATTTTCTTCTGCAAAAATAAATGCGGCGAGTTGTAGGTTTAGGAGAGGGCAAGGGGGGGGGGGGGGTTTAAATAGAGCTACACTAGGGACCTCTTAGGTAAATAAATCCCGGGCTAAATTGCAAATTAATTAACTAGGAGTCCTTAAAAGAAAACCTTTAATTAATTACAATTTTAATTATTATTAATTCCACTAAATAATAATAATTGAATTCCCGAAATTAATTTAATATTATTTCAACAATAATAATTTCGCCGAAATTACATATACGACTTTCCCCGTATTTAAGATATCGAATGTCCACGAATTAATTTTAATTAATAATAATTAAATTAATTCGTTTCTTATTATCCAAGACTAGTACCACTCATCCTTATTATCATGAGGAACGTATCCACCTGCAGGGTTTACATAATAAACTTTATGAGCTCATCTCGGGGACATCATCAACCCAATAAATGGGACACGGTTTCCTGTCTATAATCTATAGCATGCCGTGTGTACAATTCCGATTCCCAATTTACCGAGAATATCGACTAATCAATTAGTCTCACTCATTGGCAGATTAAAGAACCGAGAATTGGACACACGCACCTATAATTATATAGGGATTAGGAATTCGTATATCCGTAATATCTGAGGTCTAGTTCGATTACTGCGACTAGTATAAATCGAACGCCCTCCCGTGGTCCTGCTCAATACATCAAGTGTACGAGTGTAACATAATAGTCAAGACCGACTATTTACCAGTCACACTACGACGTACCGATGGATTGTCCCTGTCCATCTAAGTCGTGAGCTACTGTTCGATAGTATACGAGTAACCGACAGTATGATCTTCCGCGTGTCTCCTCACGCCATACTGTCTACAACGTATATATCTAGGACTATAGCATAAAGTATATAATAGACAAAATGCAGACTGTTTGATTGATAGATAATAAAACACAGATAAGGAGTTCCATATTGTCACTAAACTAGACATTTAGAATATAACTCCATCATCTGACGGGAAGGTGTAAACCTTCAAGGCTAGGCTTGTTGCGAAAGGGTACACTCAGAAAGAAAGGGATCGATTATGAGGAAACTTTTTTCGCCGGTAGCTATGCTAAAGTCGATCCGGATTCTTTTGTCTTCACATGAAAGATGGAAGTCAAGACGGATTTCCTAAATCGAAGTCTTGACGGGACCATCTGTGTGGGACAACCAGAGGGATTCATCGAAAAGAGCCGAGAGCATTAGGTAAGCAAGCTTAATCGGTCTTTGGATTGAAGGAAGCTTCAAGATCTTGGACACATGCGGATCTATGAGAAAAAACCCATTTTATGGATTTATTCAAGGCATGTTTGGGTCCTGTATGTAACAAAGAAGTGACGGAAAAGATGTGGTGTTTTCTCATTCTTTATGTAGACAACATCCTTCTAAATTGGCAACAATGTGAAGATGTTGTCGGACATAAAGGGATGGTTGTCTGAGCAATTCGATATGAAGGACATAGGATAAGTTAGGCATGTTCTAGGCATCAAAGTTATTAGGGATCGCCAGAAAAGAACATAGTACTTATCCCAAGCCTCATACATAAATAAAATTCTTGCTCGTTTTAGCATGCAGAATTCCAAGAAAGGTTTTCACCTTTTAGATGTGGAATTATTTATCTAAAGTTTTGTGTCTGACACAATAAGGAGATAAATGAAAAGTAAGCAGTTCCCTACACCTTGACGGTGGGAAGCTTAATGTATGCAATGTTGTACACGAGACTGATATCTACTATGTCGTGGGCATGGTGGTGAGATATCATAGTAATCCTAGAAAGGATAACTCGACTGACGTAAAGAACATGTTTAGGCGCCTGCAGAGGACAAGGAAATATGTTCTGAGTTACAAAGCAGTCAAGTTGTTTCCTTTGGATTACATAGAATTGGATTTCCAATCAAACAGGGACAATCGAAATTCGAAGTCAGGCTATGTGTTCTCACTGTGAAGTGGAGCAGTCACATGGAAGAATGTAAAGCAGCGATGCATTACGGACTCTACCATGGAAACTGAAAGGATAACGGCCTCTGAGGCAGTTAAAAGGTCAGTGTGGCTCCAGAACTTCCTGAGGGACTTAAATGTGGTTTCTAGTTTACCCAAAGCTATTTTGAATAGCGGTGTATTGGCAAACTTGAAATGCCACGAGTCCACAGTGGGAGATAACACGTAGAGCGCAAGTACCACCTGATTCGAGAGATCGTCTAGTAAGACGATGCAGTTGTCACCTAGATAGCATCGAGAGGATTGCCTAGTAAAACCCGTTCACAGAGGCTCTTCCAGCGAAAGCGTTGGGTAGGCGTGATGAGGTTATGGGAATTTGATGTTTGGGAGATGGCGACTAGACTTTTAGTATAAGTGGGAGATTGATGGAGTTGTATTTTAAATGTCTAGTTTAGTGCAAATACGGAACTCCTTATCTATACCTTAATTCTATATTTGATTCAAACATGATTGCATTTATTGCAATAGTCCTAGATGTATACGTTGTAGATAGTATGGCGTGAGGAGACACGCGGAAGATCATACTATCGGTTACTCGTATACTATCGAACGGTAGCTCACGACTTAGATGGACAGGGACAATCCATCGGTACGTCGTAGTGTGACTGGTAGATTGTGTTGGAGTTGTGTACTTAATGTCTAGATTTAAGTAACGATAAACTCCCGATCATAGCATTTAATCTATTAAATAAACAATTGTGTGCTTTTAATTATTATTAATTAAATATATGCAAATCATAGTCCTGGATTTTATACGTTGTAGTTAGTATGGTGTGTCGGGCCCACACAGAAGATCATACTATCGGTTACTCGTATTTAATCAAATAGTGGCTACAACCTAGATGGACCCGGACCAATCCATCGGTATAGTCGTTGTGTGAGAGAGAAAATAATTTGTCTTAATTATTTTATCACACTTGTACACTTGGTGTATTGAGCGGATCGTTGAGATTCATCGATTAGGATTGCCGGCGATAATCGATTCGAGTCTCAGTGTATTATATTCTTAATCCCCGATATTGTTGCGGGTGTGTATATTCAATATAAGTGACTTTGATTTACCAAAGGAATTAACCGATTTAATTATTGGGTTAATTACCGGTTAAGTTGGGTCACTATATTTTATATATGGCATGCCGTGAATGATTGACCGGACAGTGTATCCCGGAAGGGTTGATAATATCCCCGAGATGAGTTCAAAAGGAATTATTGTGTAAACCTCATGAGTGGATTCGTTCCGCACAATAATTAAGGTTGAATGGTACTAGTCTCGGATTCAAGAGATGAGTAAATTAATTAGCAATAAATTAATTTTATTCATGGATATTTAAATCTTAAATACACGGAATAAATAATACTACCGGAGAAATATTATTTGATATAATATGGTTTAATATTGGGAGTGCAATTAATTTATATAGTGGAAAATAAATTAATTAATATTAATGGGAGATTAATAGATTTGGGCTTGGTCTTAATTTAATCATTAATATTGGAAGCCCAATATTCCACCTCCTTTAGATCCCCTACGTAGCCTATAAAAGCACTACATGGTCTTCACTTTTTCATAAGACAAAAATATCAATACTTGATAGTTCTAGAGAGTTGAAGAGGATCCATAAGCTTGGAGGATCGTCGCCCACCCGACGTTCAAGCTAGTGCAAGGAATACGTGGGAAGATCGTAAGGTCATCAACTTAGATTCGTTTCTCCGCACAACGAATTAAAAGGTAAAATCATATACTCCCTTCTATGATTTTATGTGGATTAATTGTGATACATACATGAACGCATGATCCGGGAAAACGACGAACCTCGGGGACGGGGATTCGAGATCCCCGGCGAGGATCGAAAGTGGCGGTCGAACCCTAGGGTTCGGACCGCCGCGTCGCAAGAAGCCCCGGCTGGACGCCGGGGGCGATCGAGCCCGTGAGCTCGATCGCGGATCGCTGCGGGATGACCTGCAGCTGCCTCGTGCGCGCTACGGGAGTTCCCGTAGCAGAGGCGCACGCGGCTGACCCCATGCGAGCAGCGGGTTCGCTGACCCGCTGCGGGGCTGCTGCGAGCAGCCCGGGGATCGCTACGAGCGATCCCAGCGATCGCTACGAGAGCGATCGCGAGCCCCGTGCGGGGGCTCGACTGGGCGCGCGGGTTCGTCCCGTGCGGTGCTCGGTCGAGCCTCGGGTCGTGCGGTGGTTCGCGGTTGGTTCTCCGGCGACGGGTTTTCGGTCGGGTTATCGGTTCCGCAATTTTTTTGATACCCCGGGATACCGAATTCCAGCAACTGGTATCAGAGCGTTTGGTTTCGTGTTCATGTATGTGTTCAATTGCGTTCTACCTTGCAGGGATTCCGACTATCATGGTTGAAATTAATTGTTAATTATTGGTTTAATTAATTGCTATTTAATTTACCATGATTGTTCGTTTATTAAACTCTCGGACATGTCGAGATTCGTTTTGTGTGGATGAATGCTTGTAATAGTAAAAATTCGGGGGTTGACCGAATTTAGGATTTATTATTACGTTCTATGTTTTCCGGAAAGTGTATAGGGTCGATTTCATGTATAGAATCGATACCGGAATTGTAAATTTATTTCTTGTAATTTATTTACGTTGGATCGATGCCGAGACGACCGCCGGAGAACTCATGAGACGAAGAAGACGAAGAGGACGAAAAACCGGGGGGGTCGATCATCCCCATGATCGATCCCCATGAGGATCGATCGACCCCACGCCCGGGGCTGCCCGCTAGGGTTTCCGGCCATGCCGGCCACCGGTGGTGGTGGCGCGTGGCTAGGGGGCGGCGGCGGTGGTGCCCGACGGTGGTGGTGGTCGACGGTGGGGGTGGTGCGGGGATCCCCAACCCGTGCTACTCCTAATCCTACCAAGATACTACTTACCTAATTAATTCAAGTTTTCCTATTTTGAGTATTCCTAAGTATGGGAACTCTCATGGAGATAGGAAAAGAATTAATTAATATTATTTATTTCCTTATTCTATTATGGAAGTCTTCTAGAATATTTCAAGTTCTACTTGGAATAGGAATCTAGAGATTTAATAGAATTAGATAGGAAAAGAATTAATATTATTTATTTCCTTATTCTATTATGGAAGTCTTCTAGAATATTTCAAGTTCTACTTGGAATAGGAATCTAGAGATTTAATAGAATTAGATAGGAAAATAATTAATTAATTTATTTCTATTTGATTATTCCTATTTTATGGGAACTTTCATAGACATGGAAATTAATTAATCTTGGAAAGTAGAAGAGTCCTAATTTATTTTATTTCCTTATTCTATTATAGAAGTCTTCTAGAATATTCCAAGTTTGACTTGGATAGATTATTCTAGAGATTTAATAGAATTAGATAGGAAAATTAATAAATAAAAATATTAATAATATTTAATTTTATTTTTGATTTATTCGATTGACTTAATTTTTCGAATTGAGTATCTTTTGGATTTATTAAAAATAAATAGACTTAAATATTGGGATTAATATTCTCGTCACATGGAGCATTCAAGAACGAAGACTGAAGACTAGAAGACGCATACGGAGATGGAATAAAGCCATGATAGTCGGAAAATAATTTTCTAGCTTATTTTGACTATGTGATATGTGCTTTATTACTTGTATGCATGCTTATGTGTTTAATTATGCATTAGATAGCGTATCCCTTTGTTATAAAAAGCTAAGTGGGAGCGGGGATGGAAACATTCCCATGGTCTCCATTACTGTTCTCTTGGTGACTCTTATGGACTTTTGAAGTTCGTATAGATGTGTCATTGGAGGAGAATTCTTGTAATTCCTCTTACGAGAAACATTGATTAAGTTTATCAAACAATGCCTAGTTTGTCTTTTTGAAACTGACTTCAAGTCGACTCATTCTCACCCCGGGGAGTGGAATGGAGCCAAAGCCACTTGGTCATGTGGATGACACAAATTAGAGGCAGTCGTACCATTCTTTGATAGATGGATCGATTGTCTGCTCGGCTCCCTCATTTATGAGAGATAGGGTTGTTCGCATGGTGAATCACTGGTTAGAAACTTCGAGTTTCACTTATGATTCTCCGCGTCTTGATTTACAAAATCGAATGCTTCAAGTAATTGGGAGTCAACTATAAAAATCTTTTGGTGTAGTAAACGTCCACACGAACGTGGCTTGCTATACTGAATGGGATTTTTGGAAATAGTTGATGTAGACAGTTATAGGGAATTGTGAAGGATTGTGAGTTATCGTAAACGTCCACACTAACGTGGCTTGCGGTGACGTAGCAATTCCAAATGATTCACCTTAGTACTGAGTAATGGTTTACACTTAGGTACGCTTTATAGTATTCTTCCCAACGAAGTAACGCTATAATGATGTACGACCGAAGCAAATCTAATTGCTAAATCATTTGGGTGGGTAAACGTCCACACGAACGTGGCTTGCCTTACCTGATGGGATTTTAGATGTGATTAGTGATTTAATGATATTATTTGAGGGAGATAATATCGGATATTAAATTGATTGTTTGTTTAAATGTGCTTATAGGTTTAGAGAATAGCTATGAATCCACTTTCTATGATACTCAAGGAGCATAAGCTCACTGGCCCCAACTATATTGATTGGAAGAGAAATTTAGACATTGTCCTAACTTCGGAGGAGTACAAGTTTGTACTCCATGAAGTGTGCCCTGCTGAGCCCACGGCTACCTCAACTGATGAGGAAAAACTGACATATCGGAAGTGGAAAAAGGCTGATGAAATGGCTAGGTGTTATATTTTGGCTTCCATGTCAAATGTACTCCAAACCCAACATGAGTCGATGGACATTGCCTATGATATGATGTTTAACCTCAAGGAGATGTTTGGGGAGCAAGATCGTGCGGCAAGGCAAGAAGCCATGAGAGTCCTCATGTCGACTACTCAATCTGAAGGAACGCCCGTTGGGGAGCACGTTCTTAAGATGATGAGTATGTTGAATGAACTTGAGGTCCTAGGAGCTTCTATTGATGCTGAGACGCAAGTCGACATCATACTCCAGTCTCTGGCCCCTAGTTTTGAGCAGTTTCGTATGAGCTATAATATGGGTAAACTATCTTATACTCTTGCGCAACTCCTGACTGAACTAAAGGCGGCAGAGGGGATCTACAAGAAGGGCAAGTCTCAAGCGCTTGTAGCTACCAAGTCCAAAGGCTTTAAGCCTGGTGGAGGTAGGGGCAAGAGAAGGAAGCAAGCCCGGAAACCCAATGGTGTCAAGAGGACTGTACCACGAATGGGGGCTGCAAAGCCAAAGGGTAAGTGCTTCCGATGCAACAAGATGGGACACTGGAAGTCTGAATGTCCTCTCAAAGGTACGAATTCTTCTTTAGTCGTAAAAACATAGTCAGCGGTATTATCTACCAGAATTCTGGTGTGTAGATATGGAACCACTTACGGTATGTGCATTTTGAATGCAGGGGTTCCAGAAAACCCGGCGACTTAGAGAGGAAGAGTTCGAGTCTACACGGGCAAAGCTGTAGAGGAGGCAGCGGTTGCGGTGGAAGACATTTATCTGCTTTAGTAGTTAAATAGGATTTCATTTCAAAGTTATTGCTTTATGTACCCCTTTATTTTAGAAAGAACGTTTTGTTCTGGATTTCTATTATTAATGAATGGATATTTTATTTCTTTAATCATTGGATGATTTTGATAAGAAATAATGGCATTATCTATTCTGGTACATTAGATAGCAATATATGAATGATGAATCCTTAGTCTACCACGATGTAACAAACCGTTCTATAACTTGTTTTACTTGTTAGATATTTCTTTATTAATCATTATACTTGTGAATTCTTATACTTAGTAGTATTTTCAAATGAAGATTCAAATGGTCGAAATTGATTTGATCAATTAAAGTTGAAGGAATGGACCTTCCGACCTAAGAATTGAATTTGGAGGATAATACGTCTAAGCAAACCTTTCTGGATAAAGGATAGAATTCAGACAAGTATTGGAAATGATTAGATATGCAGACATATGTGTTTATTAGAAAGGCACGAGTGATTCTTTCAAGAATACTCAAGTGATGGATTAGAATGCTTGATGTGCCATAAAAGCAAAAGTGTTTTGACTAGTCAATGGACACAAAGCTATTATGGGGAACCATCAAAGTATATCCATTAGGAGCCTGCGACTCAGTCGCGGAGGCCATCACCTATCTGAATAACGCATAGCATAATCAAAGATTGGGTTCAATCCCAAAGGGCCGCACCTTACACTTACATGTAGAAATAGTGCGTTATAAAGGAATGGAAATCTGATAGTAAAAGGACAAGTTGTTCGGAACTACCTATGTTCTATGGATATTCCTAGATACAACGGCATATTGAATATGGTTGTAGGATATCCTAGATGAACGAAGTATTGTGAGTTCTATAGTACTACGAACCAGAGGGACGTCTCTCGTCCGGTTCATAGAGGAAGACTATTAGATGGACCACAAAGCCTAAATTAACGTAATACCTTGAAATGAGAAGAAGGACAAAAGACTAGGAACCAGCCAAACCGAGTAGAAGTACACCACACACTGCACCTATTGTTATTACTGTTATACACCGGGACGCCATTGCAGTGGGAGGTTGTTGGACAACCAGAGATATTCATAAGGCTAGAGGAGTTCGGACTCTGGATCTAGTAGAGATGAAATCGACCCCTAGCTCTGCATAAGGGCGGTACTAGATCTAAATGTGCCTGCTTGGAACAATAAGGATTATTGTTAAGAGGCTAGATCATTTAGAGTACAAGCTTAGTAAATCCATTTATGGATTGAAATAAAGCTATGAATCGTGGAACTTGCGAATTGATGGGATAGTCCATTTGATGGATTCATCAAAAGGCATGGACGAAAGGTGTATTGAAAACGTAATGGAAACAAGGTGGTGTTTCTCGGAGATTTTATGTAGATAACATTTCATCATTGGCAACAATGTAAAAATGCTGTCAGACATAAAATAATGGTTGTCTAAATAAATCGAGATATAAGATTAAGAAGAAGTTAGAACATGTTCTTAAGATCTTGTGATCTAGAGATAAGAACATTGTACTTCTCCTAGATATCTTGTACGATTAAGGTTTGTTTTTAACATGCATACTTCTGAGAAAGGTTATTGCCTTTCAGAGACAGAATATACATCTATCTAAAGAGTATGTGTTCGAACACATGAAGGAGATAGATGAGGACGAAGCAGTTTCCTATACTTCAAGTATGGAAAGCTTTATAGATGCAATGTTGTAAAACAAGAACCTGATATCAACTATGCGGTTTGAGTAGTGGGAGGATATCAAAGTAATCTGGATAAGGGATGTTCGAATGCTGCAAGAGTACTTTCATAGTACTGGCTTGAGCAAGACGAAATCTTCTTAGATTACAGATTCTCAGATCCAAAAATCAGAGAAGGACCAGTGAAAGTCGATATCAGGCTATGTGTTCACTTTTAGAAAGAGGTGGAACCATGAAGTAAAAGAGTGATAAGCAGGACGCTTCTCAGACTCTCTCATAACCGAATAGCAGCCTCAGAGGCAGCGGAAGTTTTGGTTAGGTTCCGGGATAACCTCTTGACTTGGATATGACTCTTAGTTTACCAAAGGCTATTGGATAGCGGTGCACGGTGAACTAGAAGAGGTCATAAGTCAAAAGTGATGTTAACACATAGAGCAAGTACCACCTGATACGAGTCATCGTCAGGGGAGACGACGTAGTAGTCACCAAGATAACTTCAGAGCGGCAACCTAGATTGCTCACTCACATAGTACTTCTCGGAAGTACACTTTAAAGCACGTGATGAGTATGGGAACCGGGAGTTTGGAGGAAATGACTAGACCTTAGTACAAGTGGGAGATTGTTGGAGTTGTGTACTTAATGTCTAGATTTAAGTAACGATAAACTCCCGATCATAGCATTTAATCTATTAAATAAACAATTGTTTGCTTTTAATTATTATTAATTAAATATATGCAAATCATAGTCCTGGATTTTATACGTTGTAGTTAGTATGGTGTGTCGGGCCCACACAGAAGATCATACTATCGGTTACTCGTATTTAATCAAACAGTGGCTCACGACCTAGATGGACCCGGACCAATCCATCGGTATAGTCGTTGTGTGAGAGAGAAAATAATTTGTCTTAATTATTTTATCACACTTGTACACTTGGTGTATTGAGCGGATCGTTGAGATTCATCGATTAGGATTGTCGGCGATAATCGATTCGAGTCTCAGTGTATTATATTCTTAATCCCCGATATTGTTGCGGGTGTGTATATTCAATATAAGTGACTTTGATTTACCAAAGGAATTAACCGATTTAATTATTGGGTTAATTACCGGTTAAGTTGGGTCACTATATTTTATATATGGCATGCCGTGAATGATTGACCGGACAGTGTATCCCGGAAGGGTTGATAATATCCCCGAGATGAGTTCAAAAGGAATTATTGTGTAAACCTCATGAGTGGATTCGTTCCGCACAATAATTAAGGTTGAATGGTACTAGTCTCGGATTCAAGAGATGAATAAATTAATTAGCAATAAATTAATTTTATTCATGGATATTTAAATCTTAAATACACGGAATAAATAATACTACCGGAGAAATATTATTTGATATAATATGGTTTAATATTGGGAGTGCAATTAATTTATATAGTGGAAAATAAATTAATTAATATTAATGGGAGATTAATAGATTTGGGCTCGGGCTCAATTTAATCATTAATATTGGAAGCCCAATATTCCACCTCCTTTAGATCCCCTACGTAGCCTATAAAAGCACTACATGGTCTTCACTTTTTCATAAGACAAGAATATCAATACTTGATAGTTCTAGAGAGTTGAAGAGGATCCATAAGCTTGGAGGATCGTCGCCCACCCGACGTTCAAGCTAGTGCAAGGAATACGTGGGAAGATCGTAAGGTCATCAACTTAGATTCGTTTCTCCGCACAACGAATTAAAAGGTAAAATCATATACTCCCTTCTATGATTTTATGTGGATTAATTGTGATACATACATGAACGCATGATCCGGGAAAACGACGAACCTCGGGGACGGGGATTCGAGATCCCCGGCGAGGATCGAAAGTGGCGGTCGAACCCTAGGGTTCGGACCGCCGCGTCGCAAGAAGCCCCGGCTGGACGCCGGGGGCGATCGAGCCCGTGAGCTCGATCGCGGATCGCTGCGGGATGACCCGCAGCTGCCTCGTGCGCGCTACGGGAGTTCCCGTAGCAGAGGCGCACGGGGCTGACCCCATGCGAGCAGCGGGTTCGCTGACCCGCTGCGGGGCTGCTGCGAGCAGCCCGGGGATGCGCTACGAGCGATCCCAGCGATCGCTACGAGAGCGATCGCGAGCCCCGTGCGGGGGCTCGGCTGGGCGCGCGGGTTCGTCCCGTGCGGTGCTCGGTCGAGCCTCGGGTCGTGCGGTGGTTCGCGGTTGGTTCTCCGGCGACGGGTTTTCGGTCGGGTTATCGGTTCCGCAATTTTTTTGATACCCCGGGATACCGAATTCCAGCAGATTGTCGGTCTTGACTATCATGTTACACTCGTACACTTGGTGTATTGAGCAGGACCACGGGAGGGCGTTCGATTTATACTAATCAGAGTAATCAAACTAGACCTCAGATATTACGGATATGTGAGTTCTTAATCCCAATATAATTATAGGTGCGTGTGTCCAATGCTCGGTTCTTTGATGTGCCAATGAGTGAGACTAATTGATTAGTCAATATTCTCGGTAGATTGGGAATCGGTATTGTACACACGGCATGCTATAGATTATAGACAGGGAACCATGTCCTATTTATTGGGTTGATGATGTCCCCGAGATGAGCTCATAAAGTTTATCATGTGAACCCTGCAGGTGGATTTACTCCGCATGATAATAAGGATGAGTGGTACTAGTCTCGGATTATAAGAAATGAATTAATTTAATTATTAGTAATTAAAATTAATTCGTGGACATGCGATATCTTAAACACGGAGAAATGTCACATATGTAATACGGCGGGAAAATTTTTGACGGAATAATTTGAATTAATTAATTGGGAAATCAATTATAATTTTATAGTGGAATTAATTATAATTAAAATTGTGGAATTTAATTAAGGTTTTCCTTTTGGGACACCAAGTTAATTAAATTGCAATTTAAGCCTAATTAATTAATTGCCTATGGGTCCCTAGTGTGGCCTATATAAATCCCTCATCTCTCTTCTCTAAACCTGCAGAACACCGCTATTTTATTTTTGCTGAGAAAAATTAATTGTTTACGCAATTATTTTTCTGTGAAAATAAATAGACTAGCGCAATAATTTTTTCATATACACAAAAATATATTCTTGCGTAAGTTTGAGAGAGAAGAAGAAGAGGAACTCCAAGCGGATCGATGCCCACACATCGGCTGGAGCAAGAGGGCTAGGATACACGCTAGAAGACTCGAGGTCTTTGTCAATTCGGCTTCTCCGAATCACGCGACAAAGGTATGGAATCGAAACCCTATTTCCGCATCGTTTCGATTCAATCTCGTACGTAATCATACAACGAACCTCCGATCGAGTTCCGAGAACCGTGGTATGTGTTCCTTGATCACTGGGGGGCTTCTGGTCGCCGGAACGGTGGTCAGATACGGAAATACGCACCAGAAACGGGGCTGGAACAGCAGCGTCGCGCTGCTGTTCGCGACGGGTGTCGGCCGACAGGGGCTTGTCGGACGACACCAGATGGTGTCGGACGACAGAGAGGCCAGCAACCTCTTGGTTTTGCGCGGTTGTGCCTCCGGCATGATGGCTGGGCGTGAACCGGGTCTGGGGCTTCGTCGTGAGCACAGTAGGGATGCTAGGGGTCGACTGGGCATGTCCGGATGTTCGAGTGGTCGAACGGACATGTCCCGGGTAGTCGATTTCCAACAAAATGATTATTCGATAATATTAATTGCTGGGAGCAATATAATATTGATCGATAATTATACCTACAGGGTCACACACGGACTGATGTACGATGCTTGATATATATATATTGATTTAGAATCAATATTTACGTGGATTTAATAAACATGCATGGGATGCATGACTTGCATGGATGCATGTCACATAGTGTGACATGGCATGCCACACAAGCAAGTGGGACCACATACAATGCATAGTGGCATGTGTATGTGGCATAACCTTTCACCTCCTTTCTAACCCCTTTTGCATGTTAATGGTGCATTATGATGCCCATTATGTTGTAGGTTACAAAGGGGAGTAATGTGGTGAATAATGAGGCCATTATATGGATGAAAAATCAGATTTTCATTATACATAACATTGACCCACGAAATCCACACAAGAGAGAAAGGAGAGAGTGTTCTTGGAGAACCGACTCGATCAAGCAAAGTGTTCGTCATCCGGGTTCGTGTGCAACACGTAGAGGCCGGGCCATTTGTGCGGCTTCAACATCCGGACGATCCAAAGGAGTGATGGGGTCATTCCAAAGGTGAACAATTCGTGGCTGATCCATTAAGGTGGTTCAATCGACTCAACACCACCTTAACCAACGTCAACGATCAACAAATGTAAGAACTCGTTGATCCCTATATATATATATATATATATATATATATATATATATATATATATATATATATGTTTATATGTGTTCTTATACACATTATGTGTGCACTAAGATCCAAGCATGATAGATTTATATGCTTTACACGCTTCCGCACACACGGTATATCGATCGGATCGGTGTACCGATACCTTCAAAAATAATCCAGGGCCTTTCACGATTCGGTTCACGATCTTGAACCGGCTGCTGCGGAAAGCGTCCGAGCCGTTGATGAATTGGTAGAGTAGGGGGTTCAACTGACCGGCTCATCCGGTTTGCTGGAGAAGTAGAAAACCGCCGAGTGGTGCTCGCGGCCGGGGACTTGAAGATTGATGGCGACGATGAAGGTTTTTGGCGATTTCGAGCCGCGGAGAGCGTTCATCGCGCGGTTATCGGGTCGGGCGAGGATGTGCTCCAGTTTGGCGTTGGATCTGAGCCAATCGACGCCGGCCGGTTACAGAAGCCACTCGCCGGTGGGAGTTTTGGCCTTTTTAATGAAGTAATTGGGGCCGCGGAGATTGAATAAATCGCACGGAGGAGTGATGGAGTTGTATACTTAATGTCTAGATTTAAATGATATGAACTCCCGATCCATTGCCATTAATTTATTTAATTGAATAAACAATTATTTGCGTTTAATTATTTATAATTAAATATATGCAGATTATAGTCCTAGATTATATACGTTGTAGTTAGTATGGTGTGCGTCGTCACACGGAAGATCATACTATCGGTTACTCGTATAAAATCGAACAGTTGCTCACGACCTAGATGGACACGGACCAATCCATCGGTATAGTCGTAGTATGAGAGAGAAAATAATTTGTCTTAATTATTTTATCATACTTGTACACTTGGTGTATTGGGCGGATCGCTTGAGATTATCGATTAGGATTGCCTTAGATAATCGACTTAAATCTCAGTGTATTTTATTCTTAATCTCCGATATTATTGCGGGTGTGTATATTTAATATTAGTGACTTTGATTTTCCAAAGGAATTGACCGATTTGAATATTGGGTCAATTACTGGTAAAGTTGGGTCACGGTATTTTATATATGACACACCGTGAATTCTTGAAGGGATAGTGTATCCCGATAAGGGTTGATAATATCCCCGAGATGAGTTCATAAGGAATTATTATGTAAACCCTGCAGGTGGATTTATTCCGCATAATAATTAAGGTTGAATGGTACTATTCTCGGATATAAGAGATGAATAAATTAATTAGCAATAAATTAATTTTATTCAATTATATTTATATCTTAAATACACGGAATAAATAATACTACCGGAGAGAATATTATTTGATATAATATGGTTTAATATTGGGAGTGCAATTAATTTTATATAGTGGAAAATAAAATTAATTAATTATTATTGGGATTAATAGATTTGGGCTTGGGCTCAATTTAATCATTAATATTGGAAGCCCAATATTCCACCTCCTTAAGATCCCCTATGTAGCTTATAAAAGCACTACATGGTCTTCTCTATTCTCATAACTTGAAGATCACAATTCTAGAGAGAGAAAGTAGAGAGAGAGATCCATGGAAGCGGAAGATCGTCGCCCACACGACGTTCGAGTTAGTGCAAGGAATACGTGGGAAGATCTCAAGGTCTTCAATTAAGTTCTTCGTTTTTCTGAACAACGAGAACGAGGTAAATCGTAAAACTCTCTTTATGATTTAATCGTTTATTTATCGTGATTATACCTTGAACCAAGATCCAAGAACGCGACCCATGACGAGGTTGAACCGGGCGGTGGTGATCGAAGATCACCGGACCGCCGGCGGCTCAACGGCTCGACGGGATGGGTCAAGAGGGCGAGAGCCTCGGCTAGGCGCCGAGACTTAAGCGTGCCCTAGCTGGACACCAGCCGCTCGCACGGCGCTGCCTCCGCTCACGCGGCAGGGCAGCCGCTTGCGCGGTGCACCAGCCGCTCGCGCGGCGGTGCTGGCGGTGATCGCTAGCCACGGTTCGACCGTGGCTGGGGCGCGATCACCGGGGCGTGGCTGGGGATGCCCAGCGGGCTGCCAAGGGCAGCCCTAGACGGCTTTCGCGAACAGCCGCGAGCCCCACGCGAGGGGCTCGACCAAACATCCCGGGCTATCCCCGATGTTAGGGTTTGGTTGAGTCCGGGCTTCGTGGCGGGTTTCCGGCGACCGGGATTTCGATTGGAGTTGTTGTTCCGCAATTGACAACCCCGGATATTTGATCTCCAAAGGATATCGGTTGGAATTAATTAGATAATTTATTTATTTCAATTTATTAATTCCGGGATATCGATTTCCAACAATTGTTATCAGAGCGTTGGTTTTAGTTCATGGTATTTTTCGATAAATTGTTCTACCTTGCAGGGTTTCCGATTATTACTGTTAGATTTAATTATGTTAATTAATGTCCATAATATTGCTCTTGATTATTAAACTCTCGGTGATGTCGAGATTCGTTCTTGTGTGATGAATGCTTGTTCTTATTTTTCCGGAAATTGTTTGAGGTCGTTTTCATGTAAAGAATCGATACCGGATAGCGTAGTAATAAATTTGTAATTTATTTTACGTTGGATCGAGGACGAAACGACGACCGGAAAAGTGTGACGGAGGAGACGAAGAGAGGGAGGATTCCGGGGATCGATCAACCCCATGATTGACCCCAAGGGATGGATCGATCGAGGGAGAGGGGGCTGCCCTCGAACCTCTCGGACACGCCAGCCACCGGTGGTGGTGGCGCGTAGGCTAGGGGCGGCGGTGGCTCTCCTATCGGTCGGCGATGGTGGTGGGGGCGCGGGGTCCTCGTGATCTCGTGCTCTCCCGCCAAGATCCAACTTTCCTAAATTATTCGGTTTTTCCTATTTTGAGTATTCCTATTTTTTAGAATTCTCATGGAATAGGAAAAGAATAAATTTAGAATAAATTTATTTTTCCTTATTGATTATTCCTATTCTTGAGAATTTTCATGGAATAGGAAAATGAATAAATTTAGAATTAATTTATTTTTCCTATTTAATTATTTCTTTATGGAATTTTTAATGGATTAGGAAAATAATTAATTTGGAAAGTTTTAAGAGTCCTTAATTAATTTTTCCTTATTTAATTATTCCTTTATGGAATTTTAATGGAAAAGTAAATGAATTAATTTGAAAGGATTAGGAGTCCTAATTTATTTTATTTCCTTATTCTATTATAGAAGTCTTCAAGAATATTTCAAGTTTGACTTGGATAGAATTCTAAAGATTTAATGTAATTAGAAAGGAAAGTAAAATAAATAAAAATATTAATAATATTTAATTTTATTTTTGATTTATTCGATTGACTTAATTTTCGAATTAAGTAACTTTTGGATTTATTAAAAATAAATGGATTTAAATATTAGAATTAATATTCCCGTCACATGGAGCATTCAAGAACGAAGACTGAAGACTAGAAGATGCGTACGGGGATGGAATAAAGCCATAATAGTCGGAAAATAATATTCTAGTATTATTTTGATTCTGTGATAATATTTTATGTGCTTTATTTCATGTATGCATACTTATGTGTATTTAATTATACATTAGATAGCGTATCCCTTTGTTATAAAAAGCTAAGTGGGAGAGGGATTGGAAACAATGCCATGGTCTCCATTGCTGTTCTCTTGGTGACTTTTATGAACTTTCGAAGTTCATATAGATAAGCCATTGGAGGAGAATTCTTGTAATTCCTCTTACGAGAAACATTGATTAAGTTTATCAAACAATGCCTAATTTGTCTTTCCAAAACTGATTTCAAGTAGACTCATTCTCACCCCGGGGAGTGGAATGGAGCCAAAACCACTTGGTCATGTCGAGGACACAAATTAGAGACTTTCGTGTCATTCTATGACTAAATCGATTGTCTGCTCGGCTCCCTCATTCTATGAGAGATAGGGTTGTTCGCATGGTGAATCACTAGTAAGAAACTTCGAGTTTCACTTATGATTCTCCGCGTCTTGATTTACAAGATCGAATGGATCAAGTAATTGGGAGTCAATTATAAAAGTCTCTTGGCGTAGTAAACGTCCACACCACGTGGCTTGCTATACTAACAGATTTTGGATTAATTGATGTAGACAGTTATAAGGAATTGTGAAGAATTGTGAAATCATCGTAAACGTCCACATCACGTGGCTTGCGGTGATGTAGCGGTTCCAAACGATTTACTTTAGTACTGAGTAATGGTTTACACTTAGATACGCATTATATTATTCTTCCCCACGAAGTTACGCTATAAATGATGTATGACCGAAGCAAAACTAATTGCGAAATCGTTTGGGTAAGGTAAACGTCCACACCACGTGGCTTGCCATATCTGATGGGATTTTAGATGTGATTAGTGATTTAATGATATTATTTGAGGGAGATGATATCGGAGATTAAATCAATTGTTTGTTGTTATATGTGCTCATAGATTAGGAAATGGCTTTAACCCACTTTCTGTGATACGTAAGGATTTTAAACTCACTGGTCCCTGAATGTAATGATTGGAATAGAAATCTGGACATTACCCAAACTGTTAAAGAGTACAAGTTTGTACTCAGTGAGCTTTGTCCTCCCGAGCCTACTAATGTCTCAACTGATGAGGAAAGAACTGATTTTGATATCATGTTCAAACTCAAGGAGATGTTTAGACATGCCGTAGCGGCTAGACAAGAAGCGATGAGGATACTCATAAAGTCCAGTCACTTCGAGGAAACGCTTAAACACGTTTTTGAGATGATTGACCTTTTGGACGAGTAGAGACGGAAATCGCAAGCTCTTGTAGCCAATACCAAAGGTTTTGAACCAAATGGTAAAATCGGGGGAAAGGAAAAGCATGCAAACAAACCCAGTGGTTCTAAGATTACTTGGACCACGAGATGGGACGAGAAAGCGTGTTCTTGATGCAAACAGTCTGGGTACTGGAAGTCTGATTATCCTCTCAAAGAAAGTACGAAATTTTCTTTAGTCATAAAACATAGTTAGTGGTATTATCTACCGGAACCTGGTGTGTAGATATGGAACCACTGACGGTATGTGCATTTGAAATGCAAGGGTTCCAGGAAACCCGACGACTTGGAAAAGAAGAAATCGTAGTCTACATGGGCAATGCTGTAGAGGAGGCAGCTGTTGCAATGGAGGACATTTTATAGGATTTCATTTTGAGTTATTGCTTTTATGTACCTTTCATTTTAGAAAGAACTTTGTTCTGGATTTTTAATGAATGGATATTTTATTTCTTTTAATCATTTGATGGTTATAAGAAGAAATAATGATATTATCTATTCTGGTACATTAGCTAGCAATATATAAATGATGAATCCTTAGTCCACCACGATGCAACGAACCGTAGTATATAACTCATTTTACTTTTAAGAGATATTTCTGTAATGAATCATTTATACTTGTGGATTCTTATGCTAAGTCATGTTTATTCAAATAAGAAGTTCAAAGGTCGAAAATTGATATTTTGATCAATTAAGTTGAAGGAGTGGACCTTCCGACCTAAGAATCTAATTTGGAAGATAATATGACTAAGCAATCCTTTCTGGATATAAGATATAAGATCCGGACAAGTATTGGAATTGATTAACTCTGATGTATGCAGACCTATGTCTACTCAAACAATAAGGTACGAGTACTTCATTTTATGATTACTCGAAAAATGGATTAGAATACCTAATGTGCCACAAAAGCAAGTGTTTTGACAAGTCAATGGACACAAAGTTATTGTGAAGAAGCATCAAGGTATATCCATTGAAAGCCTGCGATCTGATCGCGGAGGCAAGTGCCTGTCTGAGGAATGCAAGGCATACTAATCAGATATTGAGATTTGATCTCAAAGAGACTACACCATACACTCTTGTGTAGAAATGGTGTGTCGGAAATAAGAAATGGAACTCTTATAGAGCTAGTAAAAGATGAGTTATACGGAACATCCTATGTTCTATGGATATGTCCTTAAAACAACGGCGTATTCAAATGCGGTTGTAGAATATCCTGGAAGAACAAAAGATGTGTGTTCAATAGTACTATGAACCAGAAGGACGTTATAAGTTCTAACGCCCGGTTCTTAGAGGAAGACTATGTGATGAACCACAAGCCCAAAGTGACGTGATACTTTGAAATGAGAGAGAACGAAGAAGACTGAGAACCAGCCGAACCGAGTAGCGGTACACCACTAACTGCACCTACTGTTATTACTGTTTATACACCGGAATGCCGTTGTAGTGGGAGGTTGTGGGTCAATCAGAGATATTCATAAGACTAGGAGAGTTTTCGGACTCTGAACCTAGTATACATGAAATCGATCCCTGGATCTACATGAAGGCAGTACTAGATCTAAATGTACCTTCTTGGAAGAGCAATAAGGGTTATTGCTAAGAGGCGAGATCATTTAGATAGTCCATTTTATGGATTCATCAAAGCATAGACGAATCGTGTGTATTGGAAACATGATCGAAACAAAGTGGTGTTTCTCGGGTTTTATGTAGATAACATTTTATCATTGGCAACAATGTAAAGATGTTGTCAGACATAGAATGATGATTGTCTAGATAAATCATTATGAAAGATTTAGGAAGAAGTTGGGTATGTTCTTGAGATCTTGGATCTCTAGGAAAGAACATTGTACTTCTCCTGGACATCTTACATAGATATGATTATGGTTCGTTTTCACATGCAAGATTCCGAGAAAGGTTCGTTACCTTTCAGATACGGAATGCATCTATCTAAGGATATGTGTTTTGAAACACAAAAGAAGATAGAAGCAATGAAAGCGGTTTCCTACACTTCGAGTGTGGAAAGCTTGATAAATGCGATGTTGAAAAACGAGAACCTAATATCTGCTATGCGGCTAGTATAGTGGGAGGATATCAAGGTAATCCTGGAAAGGAATACTCGACTGCTGTAATGAACATTTTAAGTACTTTCGAAGTACTGGAAACTATGTTCTGGATTACGAAGCAGACAAGCTTTTCCTTTGGATTACACTCTCTTAGATTTCTAATCAAATAAGGACCGATGTAAGTCGATATCAGGCTATGTGTTTCACTATTGAAGGAGGAGGAGTTTTAACATGGAAGAGTGATAAGCACGATGCTTTTCGGACTCTTCCATGGGTAACCAAATAGCGGCCTCAGAGGCAGCGGAAGTTTTGGTATAGCTCCGGGATAATCTCTGGGACTTAGATGTGATTCTTAGTTTGCCAAAGGCTATGTAAATAGCGGTGCGATGGCAAATGGTAAGAAATCACAAGTCCATAAGTGTAAGATAACACATAGAGCAAGTACCACCTGATACGAATCATCTTCAGGGAAGACGACGCTGTAGTCACCAAGATAACTTCAGAACGACAATCTAGATTGCTCTTTCACAAAGCACTTCTTGGAAGTGCATATTAAGCACGTGAAGAGTATGGGAGTCGGGAGTTTGGAGGAAAAGACTAGACCTTAGTATAAGTGGGAGATTGATGGAGTTGTATACTTAATGTCTAGATTTAAGTGATATGAACTCCCGATCCATTGCCATTAATCTATTTAATTGAATAAACAATTATTTGCGTTTAATTATTTATAATTAAATATATGCAAATTATAGTCCTAGATTATATACGTTGTAGTTAGTATGGTGTGCGTCGTCACACGGAAGATCATACTATCGGTTACTCGTATAAAATTGAACAGTTGCTCACGACCTAGATGGACACGGACCAATCCATCGGTATAGTCGTAGTATGAGAGAGAAAATAATTTGTCTTGATTATTTTATCATACTTGTACACTTGGTGTATTGGGAGGATCGCTTGAGATTTATCGATTAGGATTGCCTTAGATAATCGATTTTAAATCTCAGTGTATTTTATTCTTAATCCCCGATATTATTGCGGGTGTGTATATTAATATTAGTGACTTTGATTTTCCAAAGGAATTGACCGATTTGAATATTGGGTCAATTACTGGTAAAGTTGGGTCACGGTATTTTATATATGACACGCCGTGAATTCTTTAAGGGAAAGTGTATCCCGATAAGGGTTGATAATATCCCCGAGATGAGTTCATAAGGAATTATTATGTAAACCCTGCAGGTGGATTTGCTCCGCATAATAATTAAGGTTGAATGGTACTATTCTCGGATATAAGAGATGAATAAATTAATTAGCAATAAATTAATTTTATTCATGGATATTTATATCTTAAATACACGGAATAAATAATAATGCCGGAGAGAATATTATTTGATATAATATGGTTTAATATTGAAGTGCAATTAATTTTATATAGTGGAAAATAAAATAAATTAATATTAATGGGATTAATAGATTTGGGCTTGGGCTCAATTTAATCATTAATATTAGAAGCCCAATATTCCACCTCTTTAAGAACCCCTACGTAGCCTATAAAAGCACTACATGGTCTTCTCTATTCTCATAACTTGAAGATCACAATTCTAGAGAGAGAAAGTAGAGAGGGAGATCCATGGAGTTCGGAAGATCGTCGCCCACACGACGTTCGAGCTAGTGCAAGGAATACGTGGGAAGATCTCAAGGTCTTCAATTAAGTTCTTCGTTTTTCCGAACAACGAGAACGAGGTAAATCGTAAAACTCTCTTTATGATTTAATCGTTTATTTATCGTGATTATACCATGAACCAAGATCCAAGAACGCGACCCATGACGAGGTTGAACCGGGCGGTGGTGATCGAAGATCACCGGACCGCGACGACTCAACGGCTCGACGGGATGGGTCAAGAGGGCGAGAGCCTCGGCAAGGCGCCGAGACTCAAGCGTGCCCTAGCTGGACACCAGCCGCTCGCACGGCGCTGCCTCCGCTCACGCGGCAGGGCAGCCGCTCGCGTGGTGCACCAACCGCTCGCGCGGCGGTGCTGGCGGTGATCGCTAGCCACGGTTCGACCGTGACTGGGGCGCGATCACCGGGGCGTGGCTGGGGATGCCCAGCGGGCTGCCAAGGACAGCCCTAGACGGCTGTCGCGAACAGCCGCGAGCCCCACGCGGGGGGCTCGACCGAACAACCCGGGCTATCCCCGCGGTTAGGGTTTGGTTGAGTCCGGGCTTCGTGGTGGTTCGTGGCGGGTTTCCGGCGACCGGGATTTCGATTGTTGTTGTCGTTCCGTAATTTGACAACCCCGGATATTTGATCTCCAAAGGATATCGGTTGGAATTAATTAGATAATTTATTTATTTAAATTTATTAATTCCGGGATATCGATTTCCAACAAGGAGAAGCCCAGCCGTTGGATCCAGTGTGGAGATCAACGTGCTTCAACGACCCGCTGCCGATTGCTTCCTCCCTCCAGCTTTCTCTGCTGCCAGCGGCGGACGTGGAGGAGCGATGGTGCTTCTGCTTGTGCTTTGCGGGAGGATGGGGTAGTTGGGTTTGGGTATTTGATTAAAACCGAGAGGATGGGGCCAAACTGATGAGCCCGCAACCTACGACGAATCTCGCCGGCTCGTTCGAATCCATCGCAATACACCATTATGGAACAATTAAGGAGATGAAGGAGGTGATGTACTAGGCGGCGGCGTTTCGGCCGGTGGAGTTCGAGGAGGAGGAGAGGGAGAGGCGGCAGAAGAGAGGAAGAACGCCGAAAAGGAAGAACGCAATTTTTTTTCTTCTTTAGAACCCTAATTTTAGAACATTTAGGGATTTTGATTTGGTGGTAATTGTGATTCGATTCGAGTTATATAATGGGTACGAGTTATGAAATATGAGTTTGAATCAATATTTTAATTATATAAAAAGAATTATGTATTTTTCTTAAATAAAAAATGTAAAAAATTATTTTTAAAATGATATAAAATAAATTAATATTAATAAGGGCCATTTTAATAAGATTGAATCTCGAAAAGACATTTTAACAAAAGTTTCTTTAAAAACAATCCTTTACCCGGCGCTCCCAAAATAATATGATTATTAAAAATATACTTTTAAATTATAATTTTGAATAGGTACACTTCTTAAATATAAAATGTTCAAAAATTTTATAAGAAAAAGTTTATATTTTTACTTTTTTTTTTTTTTTATAAAAAGTCAAAAAATACTATTTCCGTCTTCTAGATATATGTACACTTAATAATTATTTTATTTATTCACTTTAAAAATATAATTTTAATTTTACTTTTTTCATTTTAATTAAAATATACTCATAATTATTTTATTTTTTAATCAAAATTATTTTTTTTTGTCTATAATTAAAAAACTATATATTTACATTTTTTAAATATAATTACAATAAATTTATAGGATGAGGGAGTAATTAATTAATGAATAATAATACGACGCTTTTAGAAGTAAGATGCACGTGTGATAATTTGCCCCAAACCCACTCGCTCGAAAATTCTTTCGCAAGGCTTCTCTCTCACAGAACCCACTTTGTGAATTGTGATGCTCAATCTCGCTTGCTCGCTTCCTTGCGCATTCGGTTGAGTTCAATTCCTTCCTCTCCGCAGCTGTAATCGGTAAACTCTTCTTCACTCTAACCCTTTCCTTTGAATCCTCACTTTTTTGAAATGGGTTCACTATCTCCGGCACAATTATTCAGAATAGGGTTTTTTGGTTTTGTGATTTGCATCGGAACCTCCGTGATTATAAGGCCGCCGATCTATTTCCGGCGGTTTTTATATTTGAAGAATCACTTGGATCCTGCGCTTGTTGATTTTTTTATATACTCTGTGCTGATTGTTGTGATTTGGATGGGAATCCGACGCGTTTTTGGCAGCTTATTGCACTATATGCTTCCTAGGAAGAGACAAGGGGAAGGCGAGCCTGTTGACGAACTCTATTCCGAGAGCCCACGCAAGAAGCTTCGTGTCTTTTCCTCTGTGGATAGTAAGAATACCGAGGAGACGAATAGCACCGGAACTAGCAGGGTAGGTGAAGGGAACATTACCAATAAAGGTAGCGGAAGTTGCGGGGAACAGACAATTACGGAAATGGCCTTTGATGATGGAAAATCGCACGATATTGATGAGGATCTGCATAGCCGGCAGCTTGCAGTGTATGGGAGAGAGACGATGCGGCGGCTTTTTGCCTCCAGTGTTCTCGTCTCTGGAATGCAGGGCCTTGGAGTTGAGATTGGTATATGAAAATTCCCACTTTCAGATCCATTTCCTTAGAATTAATATATTATCTTTCCTGTTTCTTTGGGTGATACACTGATATACTTATGCATGCAGATTCGTACATCTTAGTAAATCTGGATAATTGATGAAACAAAATTGTGAAAAGTATTTTCTCCTTCTCATTTGGACTTTTACTGCCTGTGCACTTGTGATGTTAGCTGGTGTAGACTAACATCCTAAGTATTATATTTTGATCAGCTTATGTTGCTGGTCTCATATTTAACTGTAGTTTAACTTGTGCTGTTTCTTGTTGGCGTGTGTTTTTTCATTTTGCATTGACCAGTTCTTTTGAACCATTACTCAAATTACGACTTATGTTCCAGCATGGAAGTAATATCATGAATAGACTGGGTAGGAACTTTTGATTTGATGCTTATCAATTATCATAGCTAAATTTTATATATACCTGCAGCTAAGAACCTTATTCTTGCTGGTGTGAAGTCTGTGACGTTGCATGATGAAGGGACTGTTGAAATGTGGGATTTGTCCAGTAACTTTATTTTCTCGGAGAAGGATTTGGGAAAGAACAGGGCACTTGCTTCAATTCAGAAGCTACAAGAGCTCAATAATGCTGTAGCTGTCACGACTCTGACCACAAAGTTGAATGTTGAACAATTTTCTGATTTCCAGGTAATCTACCACAACTTGTAAAATTGGAACTTTTTGCTTCCATCTGTCTCTTGTTAAGCGTAGGGGCTCAATGGTATTGCATACTTTACAATCTGTTAATGATGAGGATTAACATAACGAATGCAGGCTGTGGTTTTTACTGCCATTGATTTAGAGCGTGCAATCAAGTTTAATGAATATTGTCACAATCATCAGCCTCCTATAGCTTTCATTAAGAGTGAAGTGAGGGGCCTTTTTGGAAGTGTTTTTTGTGATTTTGGACCTGAGTTCACTGTCTTTGATGTCGATGGTGAGGAACCCCATACAGGTATCATTGCATCTATCAGTAATGATAACCCTGCTCTTGTGGGATGTGTGGATGATGAAAGACTGGAGTTCCAGGATGGTGATCTGGTTGTGTTCTCTGAAATTCTTGGAATGACAGAACTCAATGATGGAAAGCCAAGGAAAATAAAGAATGCTCGTCCTTTCTCTTTTACCCTTGAGGAAGATACAACTACTTTTGGTATGTATGACAGAGGTGGGATTGTATCTCAGGTGAAGCAGCCCAAGGTTTTGAACTTTAAGCCACTGAAGGAAGCAATCAAGGATCCTGGTGATTTCCTTCTTTCTGATTTTTCCAAGTTTGACAGGCCGCCTCTCTTGCATTTGGCCTTCCAGTCACTAGATAAGTTTATGTCTGAACTCGGACGCTTCCCAATTGCTGGTTCTGAAGATGATGCTCAAAAGTTGATATCTATAACAAATGATTTAAATGAGAGCTTAGGTGATGGGAAACTCGATGATATTAATCCAAAGCTCTTGCAAAAGTTTGCCTTTGGTGCCCGAGCTGTACTGAATCCTATGGCTGCCATGTTTGGTGGCATTGTCGGGCAGGAGGTTATGAAAGCATGCTCCGGAAAGTTTCATCCTCTATTTCAGGTGATTATTCCTATGCTAAAATATTTTATCCCTTCATTTCATTATGCTCTTTCTCTTAATGTTTTCCTCCCTTTTTGGCTGGGATTATTGGTGACTATGTGATGTTTGAGAGATATCCATTCGATGTGCATTAAAAAAACTGGATGTACGAGTCTTATAACATCATTTTCTGATGGCCATATTGGGTCCACGTCCATCCATATGGTTGGGACGACAGAAGAGGCAGAATATTGTAGGAATGTTATACCCTGGCTGCTTGTGAAATATTGAAAATATTTGTGTTTCATTATTTTTATGGCTTTATGCAGTCGCACTATTTATTAATTCACCTACTAACTATAGATGTTTCACTGTACTTTCTTTAGGCTTATGGCTTTTTATGCACCGTAGGACTGTTTATTTAATTTTGTAAATGATTTCCCTTGGTAACCACTACTTGTGCAAAAATAAATCTAGTGAATTTTCATGGTTGTACAACTATACCCAAACTGTTGTTTTGCTTTATATTTCAAGTGATGTCACTACCTCGGTGTGGTGTCAAAGTTGTGCAATAGAGCTAATATATTTGAGTATCATGTTTGTGCAGTTCTTCTACTTTGACTCTGTAGAATCACTTCCTACCGAGGTATCAGATCCCAGTGATTTTAGACCTTTGAATAGCCGTTATGATTCTCAGATTTCAGTCTTTGGGTCTAAGATTCAAAAGAAACTAGAAGATGCAAAAGTTTTTGTTGTTGGATCTGGTGCCCTTGGCTGTGAGTTTCTGAAGAACTTAGCTCTGATGGGAGTTTCATGTGGGAAACATGGGAAATTAACTATAACTGATGATGATGTAATAGAGAAAAGTAACCTTAGCAGGCAATTCCTCTTTCGAGACTGGAACATTGGGCAGCCGAAATCCACTGTTGCGGCTTCTGCTGCTTCATCAATAAATCCTCTTCTACATGTTGATGCTTTGCAGAATCGGGTGGGAACTGAAACGGAAAATGTTTTTGATGATGCTTTCTGGGAGAATCTCAATATTGTGATCAATGCCCTTGACAATGTAAACGCCAGGCTTTATGTCGACCAGAGATGCTTGTATTTTCAAAAACCACTTCTGGAGTCTGGAACCTTAGGTGCCAAATGCAACACACAAATGGTTATTCCTCATCTGACGGAAAATTATGGTGCTTCTCGAGACCCCCCTGAGAAACAAGCACCCATGTGTACTGTCCACTCTTTCCCTCACAATATTGACCATTGCTTGACATGGGCCCGATCAGAATTTGAGGGCTTGCTTGAAAAGACACCTGCTGAAGTAAATGCCTATCTTTCTACCCCTGGTGAGTATACTTCTGCAGTGAGAAATGCAGGAGATGCTCAAGCCAGGGACAATCTGGAACGTGTAATTGAGTGCCTTGACAGAGAGCGATGCGAATCATTCCAAGATTGCATTCTGTGGGCTCGTTTAAAGTAACTATTAATTCTTTATCTATCGTGCGTTTACCTACAATTTCTCCTGTCTCGCTAATTTTATTGTAATTATTGGCAGGTTCGAAGATTATTTTGCAAATAGGGTGAAGCAGTTAACTTTCACCTTTCCTGAAGATGCTGCAACCAGTACTGGCGCACCTTTCTGGTCAGCCCCAAAGCGTTTTCCTCGTCCCCTTCAGTTCTCTTGCACTGATCCCAGCCATCTTCATTTCGTTATGGCTGCGTCTATACTCCGAGCAGAGACATTTGGCATCTCTATTCCTGACTGGGCAAAGCACCCTAAAAAACTGGCAGACGCTGTTGATAAAGTCGTTGTTCCTGAGTTCCAACCAAAAAAAGATGTGAAAATTGTTACTGATGAGAAAGCTACTAGCCTTGCTACTGCTTCTGTGGATGACGCTGCTGTTATTAATGAATTAATTATGAAGCTGGAACAATGTCGGGCTGCTTTACCAGAAAGCTTCAGGATGAAACCAATTCAGTTTGAAAAGGTTTGTCTTGCATTATATTTATGGTTCCATGGTGTAGGTTATTGATATTTATATACTCCCTCTGTCCCCCATTGGTTTGCACAGCTCATTTGTAATTTACAAAGGAGTTGTGCAAACAGATGGGGGACAGAGAGGGAGTAATAAAGTGTTAATGTACCTTTACATGCACGTTTAAGATCAATGATGACAATACTATTATCCTATTTTGCTTTCTCCATGAGTTTTTTTGGAGGTTTTGTAGACTGTTTACCTCTAAATATAATTTAATAAATTAGTTGACCCATGACAGTACCACGATTTTTGAAACACATAAAATGTTTGGCTATCTTCACTGGCCTTCAATGATTTGCTAGTCTCTGTCTCTTTGCCTAGTTATTTATATACATTGAGGAAATATCCATTTATTTCAGCACCACTAGTTGATAACAGTTATCTCAAGAAGTGAGGCAGTAAGTACAGATGACGTTGAAGATAGCTGGTTAATTATATGGAAGTAGAATAACAATGATGGTGATACAAATAGTGAGTATTAGTGAATACTAATAGGGAATGTCATAGAACTGCGGACAACAGTTTTGTATTAGTCCATAAGGCAGGCAGATTGGAGAGGTTTAATGGTGATAGTGGCTGTTACGTCTTAGGGTTGCTGGTTTCAACTTGATTAACTAGGGTTTCATTGTCATTTTTCATAGCAACATTAAACATGTAGTTATCATGTCAGTAGGACAACATTGTAACTAAAATGAGTAACAATAAAGTTATGACCACTAATTTCTATTTAAATCTGATTTGGTATTTGTAGGAAGTATGCGAGGAACACATTTCGTACCTTAAAGCTGACACTTAAATCATTTTTTTTAATGGTTATGTTCTGAATCTTCCGACATTATTTATATGACTAGATTGAGAATTTGAGAGTATTACGTAAGATACTAGTATTAGTTTCAAACGTAATTTTCTATCAGGCGTGGAAGATAAAGTTGATCTTAAAAGGATCCCCAAATTTCTTGAGGCTCCTAGCATAAAGATCATTATTAATTAAGGGGAATTCTGCTGTTATCTATGGCTTAATTTCGATTTTGGAATCTAAAAATGGGCTCAGAGGCCTTGTTTAGCTAAGCTTCCCACAGAGGACCACAAGAACACACTCCTTGGGATTATGCTTGCTTGAGTTTGCCTCTGAAACAACTCGGTTATTCAAATTTATTGAGGATTGGTAATTTGTAAGATCTGTGCAAAATCAAGAATTTTGGCCAGGGTGTATTTCTATACTCGTATTTATAGCTTAGCATGCAAATTCGGAGGCTATAAATATTTCTAGCTTAGCATTTCAACTTTTGACACAAAGATGTAATTACCCCGTTGATACTAATAAAATGTCTTTGACATGGGCTGGTAAATAAATATGCAGGATGATGATACAAATTACCACATGGACCTGATAGCTGCACTTGCTAATATGAGGGCCAGAAATTACAGTGTTCCTGAAGTTGATAAACTGAAAGCCAAATTTATTGCGGGAAGGATTATTCCAGCCATTGCAACTTCCACAGCAATGGCGACTGGATTGGTGTGTCTTGAACTCTATAAAGCAATCAGCGGAGACCACAAAGTAGAAGATTACCGAAACACATTTGCTAACCTCGCTCTACCATTATTCTCCATGGCCGAACCAGTGCCTCCGAGAGTCATCAAACACCAAGACATGAGCTGGACGGTGTGGGACAGATGGATCATAAAAGGTAATCCTACTTTGAGGGAACTTCTCCAATGGCTTTCCGACAAGGGACTGAATGCTTACAGCATTTCTTTCGGAAGCTGCCTGCTCTACAACAGCATGTTCCCTAGGCACAAGGAACGAATGGATAAGAAGGTTTCTGATCTAGCAAGGGACGTTGCCAAAGTTGAGCTGCCAACATATCGCAACCACTTGGATGTTGTAGTGGCATGTGAGGATGACGATGATAATGATGTCGATATTCCTCAGGTATCCGTTTACTTCCGCTGAACATTGATTGACCCCCCATGGCGGAATAATTAATATTCAACCAAATGTTATTTTTAATTTGTTATCTGAGACTTGATACTACATCTGTTGAAGCACTTGAAACATGTATGTCGTCTCTCTTCAAAAGTTTGATACTCTTCAAACATTGATTATTATTACTATTATTATTCTGGACTATGATCTTTAATCTGCTTGTAGATACCCTTGACAAGTTTGGTAACTAGTTTTTGTCATGTGAGGTCTTATGAAAACCAACAACCTTCTAATTAACTTAAAATTTTCATTTTCACAAGAAAAAGTTAATTCCATTTTAACAAGAAACTCAAGTTCAATTTCACAATATTATTTCGATATTTACTTTCGTTTTTATTGCTACTATTCTCGATAGGTAAAATAAAGAAGAACCGTAAATAAAGTCACCATCTTAATTGTGATAATGTTATTCAAATTTAAGACGGATTTGAACTCTTGAAGTTGCATTGATTGAGCAAGTAAAATGTCAACAATAATTCTACAAAAATAACAATAATTCTACAAAAATAAAGTGTCTATAATTATTTTCCGAATGGTAAAAGAAAATGTGTACTACTGTATAAGGAAGAGTGAAAGGCAAGAAGCACTTGGAAAAAGTGGGGAATTTAATACGTACAAGACGAAGGAATAAAGCTGGTTGCTGCGCCTGCAACCCGCCAAACCCAAACCCTCACCGCTTTTTCAGCTTCTTCCTACGTTACCCAAACATCCCAAAATTAAATGGATCCATCTGAAATTCCTCTTCTCCTCTGCTGAAAATTACGATTCAATTTCTGAACCCATGTGGCTCAGACGATCTCAGACAAGAGCTCCGGTGCGCAACGCCCCGTCCCTCAAATTCGCGTGCTCCTCCTTCAAGGATGTCAACGCCCTCTTCGACGGAGGAGGAGCGGTCGATGCTCTGGAATCCCCCTCGAAACCTGCGATCTTCCACCGCAGCCGCAGCGTCAAGGCCCTCCTCCGCTCCCTCTCCCAATCCGGAGAATCCGCTCCCGACATCCGGATCCCCTGCGCCGATGACAGCGTCGTGATTTACTTCACCAGCCTCCGGGTCGTTCGCCGCACTTTCGAGGACTGCAAAGCTGTCCGGATGATCCTGCGCGGCTTCCGCGTCCCGATTGACGAGCGTGATGTTTCCATGGACTCCACTTTCATGGACGAGCTCCAGAGGATCATGGGCCTGTCGGATAAGTCAAAGCAGACCCTGCCTAAGGTCTTCATCGGAGGGAGGTACATTGGCGGGGTGGAGGAGGTGCGGCTTCTCCACGAGAGCGGCGACATGAAGAGCTACGTCGAGGGGCTACCAGTCGCGGTTCCCGGCACCTGCGAGGAGTGTGGCGGCTACAGATTTATCCTCTGCCACGAGTGTAGCGGGAGTCACAAGTGCTACAGTGAGAAATCAGGCTTCAGGAGTTGTACCTTGTGCAATGAGAATGGTCTCATCAGGTGCTCCTCTTGTTCCACTGCACCCCTATGAGCCCGTTTTCTCTCCGTTAGTTTGCCAGTATCCTATTAGGTACAAGTATTAGTTTTCATAAAGCTTGTTACTGTTAGACATGGCTTTGCTTTCCTAGGTGTTTGAGCTGATTTTGACAGAGTTTTGTGTTGATTTTAAGGTAGTATTTTTATGTAATTTAGAGATGAATCATATAACACTTTTCATGGTTTTGTGGATTTGTTTGTTGGTCCTTTGAAAATGATTCTTTTTTGAGTTTTCAGGGTCTTCATTATTGTCAGTTCTTTTTTTCTTTGGTTAATGATAGTATTGATTCCAAGAACTTGCAAGTAAGCTCAGTTAACCATATGTTTTCTTTATTGTAGACTTGGATTCTTTTTGCGAATCTGATTTCTCTCGGTTGTGATCTTTTAAGAATCTGATTTCTCTTGGTTGTGATTTATAGTTTTATACTATCTAATCATGTTATGTTATGCTATGTTGTTTCTCATATTCTTCATTTCCTTGTGTATGTCAGTATGTGCTCTCTTTTTTTCTAAATACCTCAAACTGCAGGCATATTCTTTGTAATTTCCCTAGATATTGATTGCTAGGTCTGCTGGTTTCGCAATTGCTATCTTGGGTGAAGAAGGTAATTACTGAAGTTGTGTTCATATCAACTTGTATTCATTAAATGTATTTTAGAGTAGAGCTAAAACTCGTAACAACAAAACTCTGGATAGAAATCAGATGCACCCTCTTACTTTTAATGCAATATATTGGGAAGAGGAGTCTTGATGTGACTAAAAGCTCTACAGATCAAAGTTGTTCTTGATGAAGCCTTGCTAATTTTGTTGAGGTAGTCCCCACCCAAATTGGCCAATGAAAACTGTGGTGTGGAAATGTAGAGGTTACTGGTTCGTGTGGACTCCCTACAATGCCCCAACTGATGGATCTCCAATTTATTACTGTATAATTTGTGAAACTAAAAATAAAGGCATTTCTCCTAACTGTCCAAGAATTTACATCCTAGGAATAGATGATATTTTGTTTACCCGGATGGAAAAAAACGTTTCTTCTTCTTCAAGAACATCTTTAATAAATTTGTGTTGCTGAGGGGGAATCCTCCCATGAATTTATGGGTTGTTTTTTGTCTATGCTAGCACTAATACCCTGGTAAGAGCCTCTCAATGAGATAAGTCAATAAGTGGGGCTTTGACTATTGGGTGGTTACTTCACTTCTTAGCAATCATGTGAAAAAACAAACAATCTCAGACTTGATTGTGCTAACTTTATAAAATTTTCAAGAGTTTGTTTGAAGTGTGAACATGACAAAGGAACTTCCTCCTGGTTGGTGTACCAAATTGCTCGTTTGCAGAGTCTCCATTGACCCCCTCCGCTCCTCATATAATAGTTTGGTACTTCTAGCCTTTAAAACCCGAGAAAAGGTAATGAAATTTGGACTCATTTTTTAACAAGGACTTGTGTGATACCTTTAGATGGTTGAACTCATACCTTCCAATTTGAGTATGTATTTGTTGGATATGTGTATGAACAAAATATTGGTTGTTGGTGTTGTACATTTCACATGTCTATTTTTTGTCTCTTAAGGGCTTGTTTATGTCTAGAGGAAACATGTACTCACACTCTTGGTGTGTTTTAAATGTTACTGCCGGGACAAGCTTTTTCAACATCTCAGTTATGTCATGTATTATTTTTCTAACATTCTTGTCGGTACATTTTCAAAGATTTTCAACATCTCAGTTATCTCATGTGTTCTTCTAATTTTGCTGTCAGTACACATTCAAAGATACAAGATAACTCAAATCATAAAGTGAAAATGTTAAAAAGTACCCTTAAGTAGATAGCAAAATATGATATTTGTACTAGCATATACAAACTATGCTTTTTTACACGAAAGAACTGAAATACCCTTAAGTTGCAATATGACTGGTATTTTCCATTTGTTTGCGTTACACATGTTTAGCTGTATAGAATGTAAAGTATGTAGTCGAATAGAATTATGGTGTCGAATAGAGTTATCTTTAAACCATGTTTATGAATACATGTATCGAATGAGAATAAATGTATGTTTATTGTTTGCGCAAATCATGTTTATCTCGAATGAGAATGAACGTTGAATAGAATAGAGTTATCATTAAACTATGTTTATCGAATATACATTTATCGAATGAAAATGAATGTCGAATAGAGTTATCATTAAACCATGTTTATCGAATATACATGTATCGAATGAAAATGAATGTCGAATAGAGTTATCATTAAACCATGTTTATCGAATACATGTATTGAATAAGAATGAATGTGGAATATTTATTGTTTGCGCATTATAATTGTTTAGCATTATTTATAATATTTGTTAGAGTTGTGTACTTAATGTCTAGATTTAAGTAACGATAAACTCCCGGTCATAGCATTTAATCTATTAAATTAATAAACAATTGTTTACATTTAATTATTGATAATTAAAAAATTAAATTAATAAACAATTGTTTACATTTAATTATTGATAATTAAATATATGCAAAATATAGTCCTGGATTCTATACGTTGTAGTTAGTTTGGTGTGCGGGCCCACACAGAAGATCATACTATCGGTTACTCGTATTTAATCAAACAGTTGCTCACGACCTAGATGGACACGAACCAATCCATCGGTATAGTCGTTGTGTGAGAGAGAAAATAATTTGTCTTAATTATTTTATCACACTTGTAAACTTGGTGTATTTGGCGGATCGCTTGAGATTTATCGATTAGGATTGCCTTGAGATAATCGATTTAAGTCTCAGAGTATTTTATTCTTAATCCCCGATACTATTGCGGGTGTGTATATTTAATATACGTGACTTTGATTTTCCAAAGGAATTAACCGATTTAATTATTGGGTTAATTACTTACCGGTTAAGTTGGGTCACTATATTTTATATACGACATGCCGTGAATACTTGACGGGAAAGTGTATCCCGGAAGGGTTGATAATATCCCCGAGATGAGTTCATGAGGAATTATTGTGTAAACCTCATGAGTGTATTCGTTCCGCACAATAATTAAGGTTGAATGGTACTAGTCTCGAATTCAAGAGATGAATAAATTAATTAGCAATAAATTAATTTTATTCATGGATATTTAAATCTTAAATACACGGAATAAATAATACTACCGGAGAAATATTATTTGATATAATATGGTTTAATATTGGGAGTGCAATTAATTTATATAGTGGAAAATAAATTAATTAATATTAATGGGAGATTAATAGAAGGGCTCAATTTAATCATTAATATTGGAAGCCCAATATTCCACCTCCTTTAGATCCCCTAAGTAGCCTATAAAAGCACTACATGGTCTTCACTTTTTAATAAGACAAGATTATCATACTTGATATTCTAGAGAGTTGAAGAGGATCCATAAGCTTGGAAGATCGTCGCCCACCCGACGTTCAAGCTAGTGCAAAGGAATACGTGGGAAGATCGTAAGGTCATCATCTTGATTTCGTTTCTCCGCACAACGAATCGAAAGGTAAAATCATAAAACCCCTCTTATGATTTTATGTGATTTAATTGTAATACGTACATGAACACACGATCCGGGAAAACGTCGAGACCGGGATACGGGGATTCGAGATCCCCGTCGGGATCGAACAAGGGGCGGCCGAACCCTAGGGTTCGACCGCCGGGACCGCGCGACGAGGGACGAGCCCCGGCTGGACGTCGGGGCATGCGATCGACTTCGGTCGATCGCTGGGATGCCGCGGGCTGGCGCCGCGCGGATCCCAGCCGCCCCTTCGACGGCGGCGTGCGCACGGGGAGCCCCGGCTGAAGCCGGGGCGGGCGATCGAGCTGGGCTCGATCGCGAGGGCAGCCGAGGGCTGGAGCCTCGGCTGGGCGCCCTCCTCCTCGTGTGGCGGTGGCGGTGAGTCGCCGGACTCACCGCCGGCGGGTGCTGGTCGGACAGCCCCGCGGGGATGCACCTCGCATCCCCGGCGATCGCCATGCACGGCGATCGCGAACCCCATGCATGGGGGTTCGGCTAGGGTTTCGCCCTCGCGGCGATTCTCCGGTCGGGCCCCGGTTCTTCGTGGTGTTCGTGATCGGTTTCCGGCGAGAGGATTTCGGTCGGGTTATTATTTTCCGCAAATTTTAATAGCCCGGGATATCGATTTCCAACAATTGGTATCAGAGCGTTTGGTTTCGTGTTCATGTATGTGTTCAATTATCGTTTTACCTTGCAGGGATTCCGACTATCATGATTAATTAATTGTTAATTATTTATTTAATTAATTGTTATTTAATTTTACCATGATTATTCGTTATTAAACTCTCGGACATGTCGAGATTCGTTTTGTGTGGATGAATACTTGTAATAGTAAAAATTCGTGGGTTGACCGAATTTAGATTTATTATTATTGTTCTATGTTTTCCGGAAAGTATAGAATCGATACCGGAATTGTAAATTTATTTCTTGTAATTTATTTACGTTGGATCGATTCCGAAACGACCGCCGGAGAACTCGTGTGACGAAGGAGATGATGAGAGGGAGAACTAGGGCTCGGGATCGATCATGAGATCGATCCCATGGAGATCGATCGACCCCGGGCTGCCCTAGGGTTCTCGGCCACGTCGGCCACCAAGGGAGGTGGCGCGTGGGCCTTGACCGGCGGTGGTGGTGGTGGTCGAAGGTGGGGGTGGCGCGGGGTACCCCATCCCATGCTATTCCTACCAAGATTCACTTTCCTAATTGATTCGGTTTTCCTATTTTGAGTACTCCTATTTTTTGGGAACTCTCATGGAGATAGGAAAAGAATTAATTGGAATTATTTTATTTCCTTATTCTATTATGGAAGTCTTCTAGAATATTCCAAGTCCTACTTGGAATAGTATTCTAGAGATTTAATAGAATTAGATAGGAAAATAATTAATTAATAAATTGATTTATTTCCTATTTGATTATTCCTATTTTATGGGAATTTTCATGGACATGGAAATTAATTAATTTTGGAAAGTAGAAGAGTCCTAATTTATTTTTCCTTATTCTATTATAGAAGTCTTCTAGAATATTCCAAGTTTTACTTGGATAGATTATTCTAGAGATTTAATAGAATTAGAAAGGAAAATAAATAAATAAAAATATTAATAATATTTAATTTTATTTTTGATTTATTCGATTGACTTAATTTTTCGAATTAAGTATCTTTTGGATTTATTGAAAATAAATAGATTTAAATATTGGGATTAATATTCTCATCACATGGAGCATTCAAGAACGAAGACTGAAGACTAGAAGACGCATACGGAGATGGAATAAAGCCATGATAGTCGGAAAATAATTTTCTAGCATTATTTTGACTATGTGATATGTGCTTTATTACTTGTATGCATGCTTATGTGTTTAATTATGCATTAGATAGCGTATCCCTTTGTTATAAAAAGCTAAGTGGGAGAGGGGATGGAAACATTCCCATGGTCTCCATTACTGTTCTCTTGGTGACATTTATGAGCTTTCGAAGTTCATATAGATGTGTCATTGGAGGAGAATTCTTGTAATTCCTTTTACGAGAAACATTGATTAAGTCTATCAAACAATGCCTAATTTGTCTTTCTGAAACTGACTTCAAGTCGACTCATTCTCACCCCGGGGAGTGGAATGGAGCCAAAGCCACTTGGTCATGTGGATGACACAAATTAGAGACATTCGTACCATTCTTTTAAGGATGGATCGATTGTCTGCTTGGCTCCCTCATCTAATGAGAGATAGGGTTGTTCGCATGGTGGATCACTGGTTAGAAACTTCGAGTTTCACTTATGATTCTCCGCGTCTTGATTTACGAAAATCAATGGATCAAGTAATTGGAAGTCAACTGTAAAAATCTTTTGGTATAGTAAACGTCCACACGAACGTGGCTTGCTGTACTGAATGGGATTTTGGAATAGTTGATGTAGACAGTTATAGGGAATTGTGAAGGATTGTGAGTTATCGTAAACGTCCACACTAACGTGGCTTGCGGTGACGTAGCAATTCCAAATGATTCACCTTAGTACTGAGTAATGGTTTACACTTAGGTACGCTTTATAGTATTCTTCCCAACGAAGTAACGCTATAATGATGTACGACTGAAGCAAATCTAATTGCTAAATCATTTGGGTGGGTAAACGTCCACACGAACGTGGCTTGCCTTACCTGATGGGATTTTAGATGTAATTAGTAATTTAATGATATTATTTGAGGGAGATAATATCGGATATTAAATTGATTGTTTGTTTAAATGTGCTTATAGGTTTAGAGAATAGCTATGAATCCACTTTCTGTGATACTCAAGGAGCATAAACTCACTGGCCCCAATTATATTGATTGGAGGAGAAATTTGGACATTGTCCTGACTTCTGAAGAGTACAAGTTTGTACTATATGAAGCATGTCCTGCTGAGCCCACTGATGCCTCAACTGATGAGGAAAAACTGACATATCGGAAGTGGAAAAAGGCTGATGAAATGGCTAGGTGTTATATTTTGGCTTCAATGTCAAATGTACTCCAAACCCAACATCAGTCGATGGACACTGTCGAGGATATGTTGTACAACCTCAAGGAAATGTTTGGAGAGCAAGATCGTGCGGCAAGGCAAGAAGCCATGAGAGTCCTCATGACAACTACTCAGTCTGAAAGAACGCCCGTAGGGGAGCACGTTCTTAAGATGATGAGTCTGTTGAATGAACTTGAGATCCTAGGAGCTCAAATTGATGCTGAGACGCAAGTCGACATCATACTCCAGTCTCTGACCCCTAGTTTTGAGCAGTTTCGCATGAGCTATAATATGGGTAAACTATCTTATACTCTTGCGCAACTCCTGACTGAACTAAAGGCGGCAGAGGGGATCTACAAGAAGGGCAAGTCTCAAGCGCTTGTAGCTACCAAGTCCAAAGGCTTGAAGCCTGTTGGAGGTAGGGGCAAGAAAAGGAAGCAAGCCTGGAAACTCAGTGGTGCCAAGAGGAGTGGACCACGAGTGGGGGCTGCAAAGCCAAGGGGCAAGTGCTTCCGATGCAATAAGTCTGGACACTGGAAGTCTGAATGTCCTCTCAAAGGTACGAATTTTTCTTTAGTCGTAAAAACATAGTCAGTGGTATTATCTACCAGAAATCTGGTGTGTAGATATGGAACCACTGACGGTATGTGCATTTTAAATGCAGGGGTTCCAGAAAACCCGACGACTTAGAGAAGAAAAGTTCGAGTCTACATGGGCAAAGCTGTAGAGGAGACAGCTGTTGCGGTGGAAGACATTTATCTGCTTTAGTAGTTAAATAGGATTTCATTTCAAGTTTATTGCATTATGTACCCTTTATTTTAGAAAGAACGTTTTGTTCTGGATTTCTATTATTTATGAATGGATATTTTATTTCTTTAATCATTTGATGATTTTGATAAGAAATAATGGGTATCATCTATTCTGGTACATTAGATAGCAATAATATGAATGATGAATCCTTAGTCTACCACGATGCAACAAACCGTTATATAACTTGTTTTACTTATTGGATATATTTCTTGTTAAATCATTATACTTGTGAATTCTTATACTTAGTAGTATTTATTCAAATAAAATTCAAAAGGTCGAAATTGATTTGATCAATTAAAGTTGAAGGAATGGACCTTCCGACCTAAGAATTGAATTTGGAAGATGATACAACTAAGCATACCTTTGAGTAAAGGGTAGAATTCGGACAAGTATTGAGAATGATCAATGATATATGTAGTCATATGTGTAAGATGCGAGTAGTTCTCTTAAGAATACTCGAAGATGGATCAAAATGCTTGATGTGCCATAAAAGCGAAGTGTTTTAGTCACAAAGCAATTATGGGGAACCTTAAAAGTATATCCATTGGAAGCCTGCGACTTAGTCGCGGAGGCTACCACATAACGCATAGCATAATCAAAGATTGGGATTCAATCCCAAAATGACTGCACCATACACTTACGTGTAGAGATGGTGTGCAGAAATAAGAAATGGAAATCTAATAGTAAAAGAACAAGTTGTTCGGAACTACCTATGTTCTATGGATATTCCTAGAGACAACGACACTATGTGGTTGTAGGATATCCTAGATGAACAAAGTTCTGTGTGTTCTATATTACTATGAACCAGAAGGACATTCCGTCCGGTTCTTAGAGGAAGACTATTAGATGAACCACAAAGCCCGAACTGACGTAATACCTTGGAATGAGAAAAAGGACAAAGACTAGGAACCAGCCAAACCGAGTGGAAGTACACCACAAACTGCACCTACTGTTATTACTGTTTATACACTGGAACGCCATTGCAGTGGGAGGTTGTTGGACAACCGGAGATGTTCATAAGACTAGAGGAGTTTGGACTCTGGATCTAGTAAAGATGAAATCGATCCCTAGCTCTGCATAAGGGCAGTACTAGATCTAAATGTGCCTGCTTGGAAAACAATAAGGATTATTGTTAAGAGGCGAGATTATTTAGAGTACAAGCTTAGTAAATCCATTTATGGATTGAAACAAAGCTATAAATCGTGGAACTTGCGAATTGATAGTCCATTTGATGGATTCATCAAAAGGCATAGACGAAAGGTGTATTGGAGACGTAATGGAAACAAAGGTGGTGTTTCTCGGAGATTTTATGTAGATAACATTTTATCATTGGCAACAATGTAAAGATGTTGTCAGATATAAAATGATGGTTGTCTAAATGAATAGAGATATAAGATTGAGTAGAAGTTAGAGCATGTTCTTAAGGTCTTTTGATCTAAGGATAAGAACATTGTACTTCTCCTAGATATCTTATACGATTATGGTTTGTTTTAAACATGCATAATTCTGAGAAAGGTTATTGCCTTTCAGAAACAGAATATATCTATCTAAGGTCATGTGTTTCGAACACATAAAGGAGATAGATGATACAAAGCAATTTCCTACACCTTGTGTGGAAAGCTTAATGAATGCAAATGTTGAAAAACAAGAACCTGATATCAACTATGCGGTTTGCGTAGTGGGAGGATATCAAAGTAATCTGGACAAGAGATTTTCGGATGCTGTAATAGTACTTGCGAAGTACTAGATTACTAAGCAAGACGAAATCTTCTTTGATTACAAATTCTCAGATCTAAAATCAAAGAAGGACCAGTATAAGTCGATATCAGGCTATGTGTTCACTTTTAGAAAGAGGTGGAACCATGAAATGTAAGAGTGATAAGCAGGATGCTTCTCAGACTCTATCATAGCCGAATGGCAGCCTCAGAGGCAGCGGAAGTTTTGGTTAGGTTCCGGGATAACCTCTAAGACTTGGATATGACTCTTGGTTTACCAAAGGCTATTGTATAGCGGTGCATGGTAAACTGGAAGAAGTCATAAGTCAAAAAAGTGATGTTAACACATAGAGCAAGTACCACCTGATACGAGTCATCGTCGAGGGACACGACGCAGTAGTCACCAAGATAACTTCAGAGCGGCAACCTAGAGTGCTCATTCACATAGTACTTCTTGGAAGTACACTTTAAGCACGTGATGAGTATGGGAGTCGGGAGTTTGGAGGAAATGACTAGACCTTAGTACAAGTGGGAGATTGTTGGAGTTGTGTACTTAATGTCTAGATTTAAGTAACGGTAAACTCCCGGTCATAGCATTTAATCTATTAAATTAATAAACAATTGTTTGCGTTTAATTGTTGATAATCAAATATATGCAAAATATAGTCCTGGATTCTATACGTTGTAGTTAGTATGGTGTGCGGGCCCACACAGAAGATCATACTATCGGTTACTCGTATTTAATCAAACAGGTTCTCACGACCTAGATGGACACGGACCAATCCATCTATATAGTCGTTGTGTGAGAGAGAAAATAATTTTTCTTAATTATTTTATCACACTTGTACACTTGGTGTATTGGGCGGATCGCTTGAGATTTATCGATTAGGATTGCCTTGAGATAATCGATTTAAGTCTTAGAGTATTTTATTCTTAATCCCCGATACTATTGCGGGTGTGTATATTTAATATATGTGACTTTGATTTTCCAAAGGAATTAACCGATTTAATTATTGGGTTAATTACCGGTTAAGTTGGGTCACTATATTTTATATACGACATGCCGTGAATACTTGACGGGAAAGTGTATCCCGGAAGGGTTGATAATATCCCCGAGATGAGTTCATAAGGAATTATTGTGTAAACCTCATGAGTGGATTCGTTCCGCACAATAATTAAGGTTGAATGGTACTAGTCTCGAATTCAAGAGATGAATAAATTAATTAGCAATAAATTAATTTTATTCATGGATATTTAAATCTTAAATACACGGAATAAATAATACTAATATTGGGAGTGCAATTAATTTATATAGTGGAAAATAAATTAATTAATATTAATGGGAGATTAATAGATTTGGGATTGGGCTTAATTTAATCATTAATATTGGAAGCCCAATATTCCACCTCCTTTAGATCCCCTACGTATCCTATAAAAGCACTACATGGTCTTCACTTTTTAATAAGACAAGATTATCATACTTGATATTCTAGAGAGTTGAAGAGGATCCATAAGCTTGGAAGATCGTCGCCCACCCGACGTTCAAGCTAGTGCAAAGGAATACGTGGGAAGATCGTAAGGTCATCATCTTGATTTCGTTTCTCCGCACAATGAATCGAAAGGTAAAATCATAAAACCCCTCTTATGATTTTATGTGATTTAATTGTAATACGTACATGAACACACGATCCGAGAAAACGTCGAGACCGGGATACGGGGATTCGAGATCCACGTCGGGATCGAACAAGGGGCGGCCGAACCCTAGGGTTCGACCGCCGAGACCGCGCGACGAGGGACGAGCCCCGGCTGGACGCCGGGGCATGCGATCGACTTCGGTCGATCGCTGGGATGCCGCGGGCTGGCGCCGCGGCGGATCCCAGCCGCCCCTTCGACGGCGGCGTGCGCACGGGGAGCCCCGGCTGAAGCCGGGGCGGGCGATCGAGCTGGGCTCGATCGCGAGGGCAGCCGAGGGCTGGAGCCTCGGCTGGGCGCCCTCCTCCTCGTGTGGCGGTGGCGGTGAGTCGCCGGACTCACCGCCGGCGGGTGCTGGTCGGACAGCCCCGCGGGGATGCACCCCGCATCCCTGGCGATCGCCATGCACGGCGATCGCGAACCCCATGCATGGGGGTTCGGCTAGGGTTTCGCCCTCGCGGCGATTCTCCGGTCGGGCCCCGGTTCTTCATGGTGTTCGTGATCGGTTTCCGGCGAGAGGATTTCGGTCGGGTTATTATTTTCCGCAAATTTTAATAGCCCGGGATATCGATTTCCAACAATATTTACTTGTCGAATGAATATTATATATCGAATACATTTTTTTATTTTGCATTATTTTTATCGAATGAATATTTATTTGTTCGAATAAATATTTTTATTTGTCGAATATATTATTTGCGTATTATATAATTTTGGAATAAATATTTATGTGTATAATGAATATTTTTATTTATAAAATATATTATTTGCGTATTATATATATATATATATATTTTTTTTGTCAAATATATTGTGTTTGGCAGAATATGAATATATTGTTTGCGCATTATGGATTATGAATATATTTATGCAATCCAATATTTTTATTTTTATTTGTTGATTATATTGTTTGAACATATTATATTTTTATTTTTAAGAATATATTGTTTTTGCGGATTATTGATAGAATGAATAATTTTATTTGTTAAATATATTGTTTGCGCATTACTTATAAAATGAATAATTTTATTTTTCAAATATATTGTTTACGCATTATTTAGGGTTTAATATTTTTATTTTTTAATATATTGTTTGCACGTTATATATTTTTATTTGTAATTTTTATTTTCTCAGAATATACTGTGTTTACGAATAAATGTATTCGATTCAAAAAACTATTGTATTTTATTTAGGAAACATATTCGATAAATTAGGTGATTATATTCGATAAAATTATATTCCACAAATAAATATAACAGCGTATAAATATATTCCATAAATTATATTCAATAAATAAATATGACAAATAAATTATAAACATAACAGCTTATAAACATTATAAACATATTTGACAAATAAATATATAAACATATTCAATAAATTATAAAAGCTTATAAATATATTCGATAAACATATAAACATAATCGATAAATTATAATAGCGTATAAACATATTCGATAAACGTATAATCCTATTCGATAAATTATAACAGTGTTTTATAAACATATTCGATAAACGTATAAACCTATTCGATAAATTATAACAAGTGTTTTATAAACATATTCGATAAACATAAAAGCTTATAAACATATTCGATAAACATAACATAATAGCGTATAAACATATTCGATAAACATAACAACCTATAAACATATTCGATAAACATAACAACATATAAACATATTCGATAAATTAAATTCGACAAATAAACATATTCGATAAAAAAATAAAATTATATTCAACAAATAAATATAATAATGTATAAACATATTGGATAACGAGTCTTTATCATTTGACACACACAATTGTATTAGATATTGAAAATAAATATAACAGCTATAAACATATTCGATAAAAAAAATAAAATTATATTCAACAAATAAATATAATAATGTGTAAACATATTCGATAAAGAGTTTTTATCATTCGACACACAATTGTATTCGATATTGGAAACAGATATATTCGATCTCAAAATAAAAACATATTCGACAAATAACATATTCTAACATTTTATAAAAGTTTGAAAAATTTTACAGAAAAAAAAAATTCACAAGTAAGACTTTGTCGAATGCGGTTATCGAATGAGATTGTCGAATGATATTTAAATACATTCTATCTATGAGGGTAAATTTGGGCATTCAACGCTTTTTTGTGTAGATAACCATACTTTTTATATGCTAGTGCAAATAAGCTCTAGCGCTATTCAATATAGTGTACTTTAATTTTTCTCCCTCGTAATTCAGATCCATATATGAAGATTATTCTCTTCAACTAAAGAAATTTGCATAATTATAAATTTACTTAAAAGAGATGCCTATAATCATAAATATAGAACAGATTGTACACAAGAAACTGAATCTTCTCATGGTAATCGGTAAGGAGTTGGTATGTCTGAAATATCAACGTTGGTCAAACCTCAAAACAACAGATGTTATAATCAGGACAGTATCAGATGGAGAATATGAATATCCCATGGGAAGAGCTCAGCGTTAGCCACAAGTTCTACAGCAAGAAATCAGGCTTCAGGAGTTGTAACTCATGAAATGAGAAGGGTCTCATCGGGTGCTCCTCTTGCTCCACTACACCCATACGAGCCCCGTTTTCTCTCCATTAGTTTACATTATCCTCTTAGGTAGAAGTATTGATCAGTATTAGATTACTGCAAGACATGCTTTGCTTTCCTAGGTCCTTATGATGATTTTCACAGTTATGTGATGATTATAAGGTAGCCTTTTTGCTGTAATTTAGAGATGAATCATTCAACACTCTTGTTTTTTTGTGGTTTTGTTTTGGATTACAAGGATAATATTTACCGTAATGCTATTTGGGCAGATTCTTGTTTTTTTATATTTTGATTCACCCTCCAAGATTTACACAGATCCACAACATTTAAACCGCCATATTTAAAATTTGAACACAAACGCAATTATTTATAAAAACATGTATATAGTAATACTCTATATAGGAATAAACCCTCTATAGTAATAAAAAATGCAAGTCCCAACTTGGGACCATAGTAATAAAAAATGCAAGTCCCAACTTGGGACCAGTTATAAGGTCCCGTCTTTAGGATTTATACCTCTATATAAGAATAAATGATTAATATATAATAAAAAATATTTATGAAAATCAATAATATATAATCAAAGTTTATAGTCTTTAGATTCATTAATATTTTATTTAATTTGTATGTTAAACACAATTTTTACACCTATATAGTAAAAATTATTATTCAAAATTATTAAATTGATTTTGTAAATTTAAAGATAGATAATATTGTATGTATATTATTTTTTATAGAAAAATTATTTTTATTTTGTAAAACTCTATATAAGAATAACTCTCTCGGTCCCAACGATACGGAGTTTCTACTGTAGTACTTTAGTTGCAAAGATTTGAAATAATACAATTTGTTAATTAATTAACTAGATGAGTATTTCGTTCATGAATTTAATAATTTGAACTGATTTTTAGATTTCGCATTACACTTTGATTGACTATATTAATGGTAATTAAGTGGTTAAACATTTTAAAACAAATATTAGAAAGTAGAAATTTATCAATTATCACTAATGTTCCAGAGTTATTTTTGAATTTTGCTCATTATGTGAAGCAAATGCGATGATTTTCAAGCTTTCGTTTGTTAACTTGGGCCTGGCTCCTTGGTGATTTGGTCAATTGGACTCTGGGCTTTCCTGGGCCAATTGAGCTAATTGGGTAGGCCTCTACCTATCTTTTTGGACACGGTCCGAATGATTGTTTGGGCTCGTTTATTCGGCCCAAGTTGCACACATTAATTTTGGCTTTGGGCTCGGCCCAGTTGATAAGACTTTTGGATATTATTAATTAATTTACGAAATTAATTAATTCATTAATAATTGTTGAACATGGTGCAGCAGTTGGAGGGAGAGTGGTTCCCTCCACTCGTCTGGAACTGCCCATGCACTAACCACTCATGGAAGTGGTGTAACTCCCTCTGAGTGATGTCTATATATAGAGTCGAGCATGCATCATTTTCACGCACGAAAAAATCCAGTCTCATATCATCATATCACAGTGTGCTCTGTTCTAACCTTTTCCATTCAAACCGAGGGTTCGATTCAGTGTGCAAAAGTTCGAGCCCCGCTAGCCGTTGTATCTTTGGGGTCAGAGAGCCTGTAACCGTAGCATACACGGGGCTTTACTGATTTGCGGAAAGTGCAAACGCCTCGGCAGCAACTTCGTCTTCTCTTTCCGCTTTCTGTTCTTTTGTTTTTCCGGTTTTAGACTAATCCCGTTTAAATTTTTTCTAACAATCGCAAATCAGTAAAAATGTCTACCGGAAGTGATGCCCAGAACAAGGATGCCCAGAACAACAAGAAAGTTCCTGTCATCAACGTTGAACAACCCATCAACAACAAAGAAGTTCTCATCGGTAAGATCCCAGTGGCACTGCCCCAGACCATCCCGAATGCTGAGAAGCCCGAGAAGTTCACTGGTGTCGATTTCAAAAGGTGGCAGTCCAAGATGATGTTCTACCAGACCACCCTCGACCTTCAGAAGCATCTGACTGAGGACCCTATGACCATAACTGACAATGACACTGCTGAGAAGCGCTATGCTTTCGAAGCCTGGGGGCAGAGTGATTATCTCTGTCGGCACACCGTCCTGAACGGCCTGTGCAACGAGCTGTACAATGTATACAGCACGTACAAGTCTGCCAAAGCCCTCTGGGATGCTTTGGAGAAGAAGTACAAGACCGAGGACGCTGGTACAAAGAAGTACGTCGTCGGCAAGTTCCTGGACTACAAGATGGTCGACTCAAAGTCTGTGATCTCCCAAGTCCAGGAGTATCAACTGATATTGCATGACATCGCCTCTGAAGGAATGAAGATCAGTGAGTCCTTTCAGGTGGCGGCTGCCATCGAGAAGTTTCCTCCCGGGTGGAAGGACTTCAAGAACTACCTGAAGCACAAGCGAAAGGAGATGAGCCTTGAAGACCTCATTGTCAAACTTCGGATCGAAGAAGACAACCGTGATCGAGAGGTCAAGCCTGGGAAAGTTCCTATGGAGGCTCGGGTGAACTTGACTGAGCCACATTCTGCCAAAAGGAAGAACACTTCCAAGGGCAAAGAGACAACCAAAGTCTGGAAGTTCACTGGGAATTGCCACAACTGTGGCAAGCCGAACCACATGGCCAGAGACTGCAACAAGCCGAAGAAAAACGGGCAGAAAAAGAAGCGACCAAGTGCCAACGTGGTTCAACACGAGCTGACATGTGCCGATATGACTGCTGTGGTCTACGAGGCAAATCTGGTTAGCAACAACAAGCAGTGGTTCATTGATACCGGAGCCACTCGACATGTCTGCTCTGACAAGGATGCCTTTGCTTCTTATGCTCCTTGTACCGGTCGCAAGCTCCACATGGGAAACTCCGCATCGTCTGAAGTTGCTGGAGTTGGGAACGTCGTCCTCAAACTGTCTTCTGGAAAAGAGCTGAAGCTGACTGATGTGATGCATGTCCCGGACATCCGAAAGAACCTGGTCTCTGATTCTGTTCTTGTGGAGCATGGATTCAAACTTGTTTTTTATGCTAAGAAATTTGTACTTTCTAAATTTGGACTGTTCCTAGGTAGGGGTTATCTTGATCAGGGTCTGTTTAAAATGTCTGTAATGGCTATTCGCCCCCCCCGTTGCCTCGAGCACTAATGAAAAAGTTGTTTCCTCTTACTTGATCGAGTGTTATGATTTATGGCATTTTCGTTTAGGACATGTAAATAAAAATGCAATAAAAAAACTTATGAACTTGGAATTAATTCCAACTTCTAAAATAAATTCACAACATAAGTGTGAAATTTGTGTTGAAGCCAAAATGGCTAAATTACCGTTTCGATCAGTCGATCGTTGTACCGAACCTCTTGGACTTATACATACCGATATATGTGATTTAAAGTTTGCACCGACAAGAGGCGGTAAGAAATACTTTATCACATTTATTGATGATTGTACGAGGTTATATTATTTGTACTTATTAACTAGTAAAGACGAAGCCTTAGAGGCATTCACTAAGTACAAAACCGAAGTTGAAAATCAACTTGATAAACGAATTAAGATAGTCCGTAGTGACCGAGGTGGAGAGTACGTAGCTCCTTTTGAACAATTATGTTCTGAAAATGGAATAATACATCAAACAACAGCCCCGTACTCACCTCAATCAAATGACGTTGCTGAACGAAAGAACCGAACATTAAAGGAAATGATGAACGCTATGTTGATCAATTCTGGGTTACCCCAGAACATGTGGGGGGAAGCCATTCTGACGGCAAACCACCTACTGAACAAGATTCCTCTTAAAGGGAAAAATGAAACACCTCACGAACTTTGGAAAGGTCGTAAGCCATCTTACAATAACCTTAAAGTGTGGGGGTGTTTGGCCAAAGTGTCGGTTCCTAAGCCAAAACGAATGAAGATATGACCTAAAACGGTCGATTGTATCTTCATTGGATATGCTTTGAATAGCATGGCATACCGATTCTTAGTACACTATTCTGAAAATCCAGAAGTGACTAAAGGTACGACCATTGAGTCGAGAAATGCATCATTTTTCGAGAACATCTTTCCGAGCAAAGATGGAGCTGGTCCAAGTTCTTACAAAAGAACTCGTGAAGAGAGTTCTGTACCACCAAGTAATGAACCTGGTGATGATGTAGTTACAGAACAAAGACATGGTAAAAGAGTCAAAAGAGCTAAGTCGTTTGGACCTGACTTTATCACGTACATGTTGGACGATGAGCCGAACTCATATGGTGAAGCTCTTTCTAGCCCAGATGGACCATTATGGGAAGAAGCTATTAATAGCGAAATTGAGTCCATCATGCAAAATCACACGTGGGAATTAGTTGATCTTCCTCCCGGCTGTAAGCCTTTAGGATGTCGTTGGATTCTAAAGAAAAAATATAGAGCCGATGGAACGATCGATAAGTTTAAAGCCCGGCTGGTAGCCAAAGGCTTTAGACAAAAGGAAGGTTATGATTTCTTTGATACGTACTCACCTGTGACAAGGATTTCATCCATTCGAGTGTTAGTCTCGATTGCTGCATGGCATGATCTCGAAATTCACCAAATGGACGTTAAGACTGCGTTTCTGAATGGTGAATTAGAAGAAGAGATATACATGGATCAACCTGAAGGTTTTGTTGCACCTGGTGAAGAGAAAAAGGTGTGTAAACGGATAAGGTCGTTGTACGGACTAAAACAAGCTCCTAAACAATGGCACTTAAAGTTTGACAATGTTATGTTGTCAAATGGTTTCAAAATCAACGAATGTGATAAATGCGTGTACATTAAAGGTACTTCGACAGAATTTGTGATAGTATGTCTCTATGTGGACGATATGCTAATCATGGGAAGTAGTCGTGATCAAATCACGAACACTAAGAACATGTTAAAAAGAAATTTTGACATGAAGGATTTAGGAGTAGCAGATCTAATCCTCGGGATTAAGATTAGTAAAACCGAAGAAGGAATTGTTTTGTCACAATCTCACTATGCTGAGAAAGTGCTCAAAAAGTTCAATGCCCTTGATGGTCCTGAATGTAGGACTCCGATTGACAGAAGTGTCAACTTATCAGTCAATACGGGTGAACCGGTAGCTCAGTTGGATTACTCCCGAGTGATCGGAAGTCTGATGTACCTAACGAATTGTACTCGTCCTGACTTAGCCTATTCTGTTAGCAAACTGAGCCGGTACACGAGCAATCCAAGTCATGAACATTGGGATGCTCTGAAAAGAGTGTTAAAATACTTGAAACACACTCGAGATTATGGACTATACTACACAAGATATCCTAGTGTACTTGAAGGATATTGTGATGCTAGTTGGATCTCGGACTCAAAGGAATCCCATTCAACTAGTGGTTATGTCTTCTGTATAGGAGGCGGAGCCGTCTCGTGGAAATCCACGAAAAAAACTTGTATAGCCCGATCCACCATGGAATCGGAGTTCATCGCTTTGGACAAAGCCGGTGAAGAAGCTGAATGGCTTCGAAACTTCTTAGAAGATATTCCATGCTGGAAAAAGCTTGTGTCTCCAGTGATGATGCACTGTGATAGCCAATCGGCTATAGCGAGAGCACAAAGCAATATGTATAACGGAAAATCTCGACACATACGTCGAAGACATAACACCGTTAGGCAATTGATCACAAATGGAGTGATTTCCTTAAACTATGTTAAGTCACAGGAAAACTTAGCCGACCCTTTGACGAAAGGGATGACTAGAGATCAATTAAGTGTGTTGCTAAAGGGAATGGGTTTGAAAAACCACAACTAAAGAATGACCATGGCGGTAACCCTACCATGCTGAGTGGAGATCCCACGAACTTGGTTCAAAGGGAAAACTAAGTCATACTAGTTCAGTTAAGCACTTGGAAATAAAGATTTCCGTTTTCTATCCCTCTGAGCAAATAAGTGCTAGAACCTGAAATGTGGTAAAGGATAAGTCGTTAAGACTTTTAATGAATCCCACACCTCGAAAAGGTGGAGTATTTCAGGGTAATCATGCTGGGAGGTCACCTATATAAATGTGAAGATTAGGCCGCTTCAAATGTAAACATTTATGAATCCAAAGAGTTGTCCATGGCCTAAACGGACACAACAGAGAAATGGAAACTGATAGGGATTTGTTGTGTGACTATCATTGACTCGTTGTACAATTCGGAGGAATAGTTCAAGGCATCGCGTCCACTAGGCCGCCAGTACATCCGATGATTTTCACTAAGGGAGGTTCAAGGCCACAAGCTACCTTTCCAGAAACAATAGATCCTTCCGAGAACCGAGCACAAGAGTCTGCATTCATGGCATTTGCATTGATTTCACTCATGTGGGGGATTGTTAGAATTATTTGTAATGTTTAAATAATTCATTTGTATTTTGACCAAGTTATGTAATCTTTTATGGCAATAAAAATGTATTCGATTTCGAGTTTAATCGTTACAATTATTATCTCCGTGTTACGAGGTAATCGTGGTATTTTTTTTCGTCAAAATCCGTTAATCGGCGAGTGAAAAATAAATTTGTAAAGATTGCCATAAATACTACTTTGGTAAATAGAAGCAATTATTATTTTATTGGGAAATATGTTATCCCACATAGAAAGAATATCAAAAGTCATTACTCTTTAAATGTGATAAGAGAGTACGAGTGTTCAATAAGTTGACAAAGTCCATGCACCCTTAGCGGTACATTGCAAGGGCCACACGCGCGCGCCCAGTCCCGACCCGGGCTCGGGCCCGGGCTCGTGCTCGCGCTCGGGCCTGGGCCTGGGCTTGGGCTTGGTCCTGGCTCCTTAGTGATTTGGTCAATTGGACTCTGGGCTGGACCTGGGCTTCCCGGGGCCCACTGGGCCAATTGAGCTAATTGGGTAGGCCTCTACCTATCTTTTTGGACACGGTCCGAATGATTGTTTGGGCTCGTTTATTCGGCACAAGTTGAACACATTAATTTTGGCTTTGGGCTCGGCCCAATTGATAAGGCTTTTGGATATTATTAATTAATTTACGAAATTAATTAATTCATTAATAATTGCGTGCAGCAGTTGGAGGGAGAGTGGTTCCCTCCACTCATCTGGAACTGCCCATGCACTAACCACTCACGGAAGTGGTGTAACTCCCTCTGAGTGATGTCTATATATAGAGTCGAGCATGCATCATTTTCACGCACGAAAAAATCCAGTCTCATATCATCATATCACAGTGTGCTCTGTTCTAACCTTTTCCATTCAAACTGAGGGTTCGATTCAGTGTGCAAAAGTTCGAGCCCCGCTAGCCGTTGTATCTTTGGGGTCAGAGAGCCTGTAACCGTAGCATACACGGGGCTTTACTGATTTGCGGAAAGTGCAAACGCCTCGGCAGCAACTTCGTCTTTTCTTTCCGTTTTTTGTTCTTTTGTTTTTCCGGTTTTAGACTAATCCCGTTTACATTTTTTCTAACATATATTATGTGTAAAATTATTGATATAATTTATTATTTAAATTTAAAAAATCTTTTAAAAATAATTGTACTTTTCTTTCAAAAGTACGAGATTTAAGATCATCACGATGAGGATCATATATATGTATAATTTGTATGATTTGGATTGGAATGAATCGTGAGTTTGATTTAATTACATTTCATAATTAACTGTCATGATTAATTGCATTATATTAATTGCTTTTCATTAATTGCATGTAATGGTAAAAACAAATAAAAATATACAGTAGAAAATATTAAAAGAGTTATTCTTATATAGAGTTTTACAAAATAAAAATAATTTTTTATATAAAAAATAATATAAATATAAAAATAATATATATACAATATTATCTATTTTTAAATTCACAAAATCAATTTAATAGTTTTGAATAATAAAATTTGACCATATATGTGTAAAAACTGGATTTAACATACAAATTGAATAAAATATTAATAAATCTAAAGACTATAAACTTTAATCATATACTATATATTATTGATTTTGATAAATATGTCAAGTCATTATAAACATGTTATTGATTTTAATAAATAAAAACATTATTAATAAATATTTTTATTATATATTAATTATTTATTCAGAGGTATAAATCCTTAAGACGGTACTTAAAAAATATATGACTTATGACAATGTGGAGTTTATTCATATTTATAACTGGTCCCAAGTTGGGACTTGAATTTTTTATTTATATAGGAGTTTATTCTTATACAGAGTATTACTATATAGAGTTTCTACTGTAGTATAAAAAATAAACTTACAAATTAATGGCAAGGTAAAATAATAACTTCTCTCATTCTGCCCTGGGCAAAATCTGCCCATTTAGCACGTAACTAATATTAATTTCAAGAAGTTTTAAGTAAGCTCAGTTAACCATATGATTTGTAGACTTAGATTCTGTTTGTGATCTTTTGTGAATCTGATTGCACTTGGTTGTGATTTATACTTATCTAATCATGTGATGATGTTATTCTGCTTTTCTGCTTTTCATATTCTTCATTTCTTTGAGTATGTGGACCTAGGAACGGGAAGTGGAACGAAGGAACATGCCCTTTTATATCATTTGTGAAACTGAAATAACAGGCTTTCTCCTAAATGTGCAAGAATTTACATCTTAGGAGATGAGGAAAAACGATTTGTCTTCAAAATCGTTTCTAATAAATTTGAGTTGAAGTAAGTTGTCTTCAAAATCGTTTCTAATAAATTTGAGTTGAAGTAAGTTGAGGTGGAACCCTCTCATGAACTTGCGGTTTTGTTAAATCATCTTTTCAAAATGAAACTTCCTATTAAACAGTGTAAATCGGCCTATTAAACAGTGTAAATAGCCACTTTATGCCACTGGATTCATCTATCACGTGTTGTTGTTGGCACATGTTCGGAGATGCATGATAACACAAATCTAAATAATACTGAACACTAGTTCAGTTTCAGATTTGAATATTACTCTGTTCAACAGAAGAAAATTACATAATCAAACATTTACTTAAAAGGTGTCTTAAATCATAAATATAAAAAGAGTTGTTATGGTAATTGGTGAAGAGTTGGTAGGTCTGAAATATTAACATTGGTCGCAACACCAAAAGCACAGATGTTGAGATCAGGACAGTATCAAACGGAGAATATCCCCAGAGAACTTGAACGATTTCTCTGTTTCTTCCAGGCAATGAGCCTTCTCCTCTCTAGTCCATTTCTGTTAAAAAAACAAATAGCATGTAAGATTTAATAAAAAGTTGCCAGCAAAAGGGTGTTAAATTAAGGGACACCAATATCGTACTTCAGCAACAATATTTAGCTTATCTCGAACATTCTGTAACAACTGGGACAGGTCACCATCCCATTTGTAGAACTCCAATTCCTTGCCCTCGAGGATCTTCTCTGCTACCTGACCAGACACAAGTAAAGCTAGAAATTAACATGTGGTGTCACATTGAGAGTTGCATCTATCATGCAAAACTTTTTACTACATGATGGATTACTTATTCCAGATCCGAAGGTCCGGAGTTTCTTTCAGAATTGTTGACCAATGGAATCAGAGATACTCCGAAACCTTTAGAGGTTTCCATACCCAAGAAAATCATTGATGGAAATATCTCATTTGCCATACATTGCAAACAATTACAATACGTAGGAGTGTATGTTTTCAGGTTCAAACTTTAATGCCCCGATTAATTGAAAATGAGCGAAAAAAGCATAAAAATAAGCTTCGTCAACATCTTAAATTGACCACAAATGTAAGCTGACGAATCACAACAAAGATAAGAGAATTTAACCAAATACCCAAACGGAAAACCATCAAGGCATGCCAACATTTTACAACCTACTAATTTATCGATTTCAGTCATCCCACATCTATATATTCAGTTAAAGGTCAATATATTCTCAGAGATGAATGTTGTTGCAGTCTTATTATTGTCCAATGAAAGCACTCAAAATGATGAATCAACATTAATAACCTTTTTCCCAATCATCCGGCCGCCAGCTGTGTGGGCAAAGTAAGTATTGTAGAAATGGCAAATGAATGCTTGAGGATCGTTCTCAGATAGGTCCTCAAGGTACCGACTGTATCGAATACCAGGAGAAGACGGTTCTGGGATGGCATGGCCTTGCTGCTTAAACCATTCCAGATCCTTAGCTAGACACTCAGATCTCTCTAGGCCCGTGTTCCTAAACTCCGCATCTGCAACACCCAAAACAAAGTAAGAGGCAAAGCTCGACTATTTATGTATTTAACATTTTGAGCAAGACAAGCTCAAGCAACATCATTTGGATTTCCCTAGCTACTTCTAAACCAATAAGAATAAAATGGAGTAGAGAAAGAAGAACTCACAGTCGTGGAATGCTGCTTTGTCGACAATCCTCTCAAGAGTATCAAAAACCAACTTACTGTCAACCAGGAATTTCAAGTAGCCCTCAACAGATGGGTCCCACTTGGCGACGGGCTGGCCCTGAGGCTCCTTCTCGCCCTCCTTGGCTTGGTCTCTCGTGTGAAGTTTCATAGCCACGAATCTCATCTCCTCGACGAAACCCTTGGCCTCGCCGGGATACCTCTTCTTACCCTTCTCCGCCGCCGACGCCGCCGACGCCGCCGTAGCTGAAACCGAAAACCGCCTCATCGCTGATGTCTTGAGGGAGATGGGGATAGACGAAAAGCGAGGATATTTCAATAGAGCGAGTTCAACCTTGTTATTGAAGAGGGGTTGGGGTTGGGAGATGGGTATTATAGAAGCCATTGACGACTGACGGTGGAGTGCAAGCAAGGAGGAAGTACAAGAGTGAGGAGAAAAACAAAGAAGCTCGGTTCGAGTGCAGTACAAGCTTATACAGCTGTAACTCTTTCGCAGATACAGAAATCAGTGTGGATGGATATGAGGAAATTGAAATAGTAGAATATAGAAATAGAATAGGTCTCCCTCTGTCTCTGTATATTTTTCTATTCAATCGATGATGATGAATTGATGATGATGATGGGTTCGATGCAAATTGCAAGGTAAGGTAATTCTACAAGCCAGCGTTAGGGTTAGGGTAAGGGTGGCGGACCTAGCTTAGGACCAGGTGGGCCTTGGCCCACCGTGAAAACAAAAGAAAAAAGGCTTTATAGGCCCAGACTATTTACACCTCCACCTTTACTTTACGCACCACTTTTTTTTTTCTTTTTGTTTATGTACATGTAAAATGTTCATATTACCCTTATATCCACTTCTTTACTATGTACACCCCATTCTCATGATAATCACATTATATTATTATATATTTTATAACTCTCGTATTAATCATATTATATTATCATATTCTTTATAACTGGCTAATTATTTGTGAAGAAATCTACAGCAGAATATCTTTGAACAGCTCATTCAACAAAAAAAATGTTTAATTTTTTCACTTTTTTGTAATACAGCTCTCGTAAATAAACAATCAACATTCATATATACTGTACTTACAAATCATAAATTCTAAAAACAACATAATTTATTAAAATTTCCTCAAATTCATCCAAATGTTACACAAATAATCATTCATATTCAACTACAAATATTTTAAAAAAATCACCATAAAAATAACAATGGTGGCACGACTGATTTATGAGAGCTGACTGTGATTCGCTACTCTCAAGCTGATTGATATCACTCGTTCATAGCTGACGAGTGATAATTTCCATGAAGTGCATTCGGTTTCCACAAGTCCTCATCTTTTTCAGTCCAAAGGATCACGCCATGATCGTTTTCGCCGGTGACAAACAGTTGTTCGTCCCAGGGCATGAACTTGATGCTGCTGATGATGCTTTTGATTACACCATTGTTATTTAGGAAGGTGTCCATCGGTAATTAATCGGTTCGACATGTCACTTTGGAAAGTTTCCAGCAATGGAGGGTTAGGCAATATAAATTCTGAATCTAAGTATTCATCTTCATCTACTATGTTGTTAGCTTCATCGCCATTGTGTTTTCCTTGCATCCCTGTTAAGGTTACAGCTAATTCATTCAACTCTTAATCAACAATTATATAAATAGAATACAATAAACACAAACTACAAAATCAAATTTTAAATGCATATTACCACTGTGGACAAAATTTGCTTCAGCAAAAACACATTATAAACAAATGACGCGGTTAGCTCAGTTTTGACCAACAATCGTAAAACACGTTTATGAAATTCAACTACTCATTGTCGAATTCATTGCTCCAATTCGACCAGTATATACCAAAAAACCTGATTCGATTCAATCGACAGTAGTCGAACATATGTAGAGTGGCTGGCCAAAACCAGTTGGGTCGACCAATATGGTCGAACGAAAACCAGATTTTCAGCCAATCAGACTCGAAACATAAGAACCCTAAATCTCAATCTGTCTCGTTTAATCCTCTTTAAGTTCATTTTATCCCAAATCATAAATTAAAACGACAAGAAAAACTTAAATACTCACCACATAAACATCAAAATAAACAAATCGAAACAAAAAAATTTACTTACTTTTCGAAATTTGATCCATGTTTCTTGGTAGAATTGCTCTTAAAATTCAATCATTTGTTTATCTATTGGTAATTTGCTCAAAAATCTTACGAATTAATATATCTCATATGAAGAAAGAAGAGATAAATCCAATCTGAAGGAAAAAAAAAGACGATAGGGTGGAGTGTGGTTAGTAATGTATTTTCTGCGTAGGAGGGCACTATAGGTAATAAGTGGGGGTGAGTTAATCATAGTAATTTAATAGAGGGGGTAAAGAAATCGTGAGGGTGTTGAAAGTAAAAGAGGAGGTGTAAATAGTCTAGGCCGGCTTTATACTTGGAATAGGCCCACCCTGAAAAAAAAAACAAAAAGTAAGTCATATACAAATGACTACTTATTACTGCAGTAGAAATGTAGAATGCAATTTTTTAATTCTTATTACACACTATAGAATGCAATTTTTTAATTCTCATTACACAAGTATATTTCTCTTTTTTTTACAATATCTTTATAATATATAAATCCTGAACCTAATAATTTCCAATCAGCCAATAGAAACAGCTAATTTTGCCACATCATTTCTATTGACCAATCAGATTGCTCAATTTCCCCTATATCCTAACTTTTCTTTCTCAATTTCAAATTCTATTGTCTAATAGAATTTCTCAATTTTGTCAACGGTACATCAATTGAACTCTATTCTCACAATTAAAAATTAAAAAATCATAAATGGCCGTTCAAATTTCCTCAATTACATTCATTCTCTTCCCCTTCTTCCGCTCTGATTTTTTCTTTCTCAATATTCTCCTCTTTTTTCATATCCTTTCCTTTCTACTGTCATTGATTCTATGATTTGTTTACGACGCTCTGATTTTCAATTGTATAATTTTTTGTTGAATCCGATCTCACAGGTAATATCCCCAATTTTTTTTCGAATGTCCATGTTTTTTTTCCGATTCAAACTATTGAATTTTACAATCTTCAGTTCCAAATTCATATTCGTCTATTCTCATATTTTTCTGATTGTTTCCGCAGAGGATTTAGGTGAATCCGATCTCACAGGTGATTTAGGTGATTTATGTCTTTTTTTCGATCTCTTATAATCTGTTTAATATGTAAATCGAATTTCTGAAGTGTTGAAGAAGTGTTGAAGGTGATTCCTTTACTTAATTAAGATTATTTTCAGTTTTTATCATTCTTGAAGTAATTGACTTGAACAAATAAGTAAACTGGATAAAAAACTTACTTCTTGTTCGTGCGGAAGAGAATTGAACCAATCAAATCCACTTGCTTGTTCGCAGCGTCAACAACACCCAGATAGAATGTTGAATTGTTCACGATCTAAGAACCAATAATATTGCTATTTTACAGTTTTTTATGTGCGTTAACTTTCTTTCTCGCATTTTTTTTATTATTGTATAATATATCTATATATATATATATATATATATTTAAATACATATAAAATTGCGATAACTGCAGACCAATAACTGCATAGTAGTTATTTAGGATATATTTATAATATATATTATATTAAATATATAATATATATATTATAAATGAATTAAAATACTTTATTTTAATTCTTTCATTAGTCGGGTCAAACTCACGGGCGACCCAAATCCTAACAATTCTTATATATCTTAAGTCCCAGTTCAGGTCTATATTAACTCAGTCTTAATCATGCTTCTGTACATTGAGCAGATTCATCATGGCCCTGTATGATTCAGTTTACGACCTTAACAATAGCAAGAAAACATGGACTATTTGCGTTCGAATATGTCGCAAATGGACAAGGAAGGGATATGCCGAGCTTCCGTTGTCTTTGTAATTAATTATGGTTGATCACGAGGTTAAGTTTTTCGTGTTTTTTGCTATTATCATATTCCATATTTTTATTTTGCTTTCTCATATTTTTTGTTTGCTCGACTCTCCCCTGTTTGTTTTTTTAATTCGCTTAGGGTGCATTTATTCATGGCACTGTGAAGTCCCGATTGATAAAAGTTTTCGATGAAAAAATTGTTGAGGACGGATTTCTGTCTCCAGGGATGCTGGCAATGGGAATGTTGAATTTATTTTGCAGGATTTGGAGTATCAATTCTCTTTTTGTTGTTCTCAATTCCCCAAACTGTTTATTTATATAATCGGAATGTGTCATTTCATGTGAAATTCTCAATTTCCCAGGTATATCAGTGTTGGCTTTTTAGTAAGGCATCCATTTTCAATAAAACAGAGAATCTTTGTTCAAAAGGGTATGAGTGTCTCCTTAAATCAGGAAGTTGTTATAATCCAACTTTGTCAATCAAATTTTTATAAAGGTTTGTGTTATTCTTCCAGTTATCTAACCTTGGTCTATTTGTTTTTATCCTTTTATGCTTATATTATTTTCATTTAATTTTCAGTTTTTTTTTTGTGTGTGTGTGTGTATGTAGGTCGTGTTGTTATAGATTCGTATGGCAATGCTACAAAGTTCAATTGTGATTCCGACTTTGCTACTACTTACAGATTAAGGTCATTATAATTTTCACTATATAATTAACCTTAAGCTTTTCCTGTGAAACATATTAACATTTTTTCGTTTCCTTTTAGTTTGAGCTGTCGTACTTATTGCCCCGTTTCCCAATTTTTCATCTCTACGGATTCAGTCTATTCCTCATAATGTTGTAAGCATCTCACGAATGAATAAAGCTAAATATGTAAGTTCAGTCTTCATCTCTTCCTCTGTCATTTGATTTCAACACTTTTTGTTCATTCCTTATTTTCATTTTGAATTGTGTCTTGGATTCAGTTTATGACCATTTGGACAATTTTATTAATATCCTTCATTGTGAGTCCTAACAATTGGTTCATCAATGTTTGTGAGAGCTGCAAGTTCAAACATCAAGTCCAACATGGCAATGTCGATTGTTCTTTGTGTAATGATAGTCAGAATAAAAACTCTAAATATAAATTCACTGTGTCTGTTTCAAACGGTGTTTCGAATGTTCTTCTTTGTTTACTCGATGATGTTGTCGTTGAAATGCTTCCCATGATAGCTGGTGAAGTTATGAAAGTACGTTTCCAGGTTTGCTTTTTTTTTTTTTTCCTTTTACGGTGAAATGTCATTGTTTTTTGACATTTCTATTTCTTTTTTATTTTCTGAGTTTTTTTATGAGGATCAATCTCAAATTTTAAGACTGATTGGCAAGGAGTTCCTGTTCAAAGTTAAGATTGCATCATGTCATATTGATGGACGTGAAAAAGTTTATGATACTGATGATGGAAACTTGCTCAAGCTACATAAGGGTCTTCTCCACAAAGCTCTACCTACAATATCTGATGCTTCAAGTAGCCACCATGTCATGTTTCAACAATGATGAACCAATTTTTCTGGACCCTTTGTGGCTTTATCCGATATCATGTTTCCATTTATTCAACTTTTTGGGATTATGAAGTTTAAATTTCTACTGATGAAGTATAAATTTGTATTTTTCGTATTGTACCTTCTACTTCTACTTCCAACTTCTAATTTTAATTTCCCTGTTTTGTATCTATTGTTCTGTTCTTTTATTTTAGAACTGCTGTTTACAATTTTTTTCCTTGGTCTATATTGGTCTGTTTTTAATATATTAATGAATTTAAAATTTATAAAGATAAAGATATATATATCTATAAAGATTATAAAGATATCTGATTCATTAATTATATTTAATAATTTTGTAATTTGTTTTTTTTAATATTTTTCTATTTAACTCTATTAAGTAGGGTTAACTGTTCAGTATCCCGCTTATCTCCTTTCCGTTCTCTTTCCTTAATTTTTTATGCAGTTTTTTCCAATCCATCCTTCAGATCTAAAAAGCTTTGAATTTTGAATACGCTTCTGTTTCTCTACTTTCTCCAAATTCTGAAGATCCAATTCTATGTGTAAGGCTTCGCAGGGCTTGGACTGCATTGGGCCCTGATATGCTAATCCAATCCGTTGAACTCTTATTGGTCGATAAAGATGTCAGTTTATGTGTTTAGTCTGTTGTCAATTCCAACAATTTTGTATTTGAAGTTGTTCTGATATGTGAATATTATATCTGTGTATGTTTAATTTGTAGGGGGACACCATTCAAGCTTCTGTCTCTAAAATTTTGTACCCAAAATTTGAAGGTTTGTTCTTGGAAGGGAATATCTACCACCTGAGAGGTTTTGATGTTGTTGAAAAATCTAAATCTAACGAGATGACTGCAACTCCTTATATGTTAATATTTGTTGATGAAACTTTAATTTCCATAAGTGATGATTCATCTTTCAATGAATCACTTTTCCTTTTCAAGACTTTTCCTGATATCACTACAAGAAAAAACTAATTTAGCGACAAAATTATTTGCGGCAAACTTATGTCTCGTCTCGAAAACCAACTTGTGAGAAACGAAATTTGAAAAGGTGACAATTAATTTTGTAACCAATTTAGTTTTAATAAAATAAAATAAAATGTAAAACACTTTACGCTTCCCACTCACAATGAATCTTGCCCCACTCTTCACGATATTTGTGACTTATTAATTTCGAAGTACTGAGTATTTTGTTTTCAGATGCTCCTCTCACTCTCTATTCGATATCTCCCGACCTTTCTTCACAATTCCGAAAACCTAGCCCAACTAAGATTACCCATCAAAATTGAAAATTTACACACGAAGAATAATATCGTCAATTGTCGAAATTGAGAGGTAGGGGATGAATATTTTGTAGTTGTTGAACTTGGCCATGATGCGGCAGAAACCAATGGAATCGATCACGGCGAGATGGAGTTAAAACATGGCGTCCTAAATCTGAAATTTGGTTGGTAAGTTTATTTAATTTAATTTGAATCTCTCTTATAATTGTCGTAGATCTGATTAACTTGTTTTCTTTGTTTTTGGAGAGTGTTGATTAAATGGAATAACGCTCTGTATTTTGATTTTCGAAAGGGGAAGCTCGATTATAGGTTATGTTTATGATTGGATTTGAGGCGAACTGAAATTTTGGATTCGAGTTGAATTTTTTTTTCGAGTGTTTGTTTTCATCTGTATGAATATCGATGATGACTTGTGAAACTTGATTAGTGTTGCAGGTTGAGATGCAGAAATTCGAGCTTGAATTCGATTTCATAGCTTAATGTGTTGAATTTAAACTAAGTCAAAATAGAATTTATGCTCATAATCTTATTGAAATGCGCCGAGTTTAATGTTGTAGAATTTTGTGTTAATTAATATCTCGATCTGTTGATGTTTGAATTTTGATTATCATGAGCTGTGCAAAAAGGTTTGAAGAAAAGCGGATGAGTGGACATATTCGAGATTGTTGTGTTTCAATCTGGGATTGGAGGTCTCAAGTGATATTGCTGGTAGAGTCTTGCAAATGGTAACTGGAATCTTGTTAAGTTCTTTTGTTATACTGCTTATTTTTTGTTTGTTTCTTGTCCAGTGCTTGAGCTTTGATTATGTTCTTTTGTTATAATGCTATTTTCTTGTATTAATGGGGCAGGAGTCATCCCCTCACCCCCACCCCCCTTATACTCTCGGTTTACAATATTTTGAGGCATATAAAACATAATTGGTTATAATTATTGTTCTTCAAGTCGTTTTCCTACTCATGTTCCCATTATTCTTTTACTCGTTTTCATTTTTCTTGTTTTGATTTATTTGTGTTTTAGCAGAAAATTTGTTGTCGATATTCCAGTTGTGCAACCAGGAAATGTCCACGGTCTAGACTCGTCAATCAATGGAAGTATAATTTGCTCTATGCCTTCACCCTTACGAATAACACATCTGAAAGAATTTCAACAAGGATGGGAGTGAGACTGAGTATCAACCAATTTTGCTTTATTATATTTTGTAATTCTAGATTCAGTTTCATACTTTGCTTGTAAACATTGTGGTGTAGGTATTGTAACTTGTTTGAATTATTTTGGCTATTCAATATATTTAACTATTTTTAAAAAGTCTATTTTATATTTGTTTCAATCAAAATAATTAGTTTACAATTATATTAATTGACATCAGTTTATTGATTTAAAAATTAATTTGTAAAATAATTTTTGGATATATTAAATTTTAATGACAGTTTTTAAAAGTTTGTCAAATTTTTTAATTAGTTTGGTATTGTTAAAATATCTTTTGAGACAAAATATAGATGTTTAGGAGACAAATATAAATCTGTCTCGTGTATTTTTGAGTGACCGAATTTATATTTTGCCACGAAAAAGTATTTGTAACGCACTATAAGTGACAAACTTAGTGACAAAATTATTTTGTCTTTGATTTGATTTAGTAGCAAAATTGATAGAATTTGAGACAAAACAAGTTTGTCTCTAAATTACTATTTTCTTGTAGTGTATCATTGGCTACTCTACTTTTTGTGGAGGTCCTGTATTTGGTATGTAATTTATCGTTTTTCATAAAAATCCATCACATATACTATGTTATATTTTGTCCTTTTACTATAACTCATGAAAGTGCTTTTTTTTAAAAAACTTTTTCCTCTGATTTTGGATTTTTACAATGCAGACTTGATTGGAAGCGTTGTGGACTTTGATGATCGTCTCGACAGTGACGGTTGCATGCGTTTCATGCTTCAAGACTTGGAGTAATAATATTCCTCCCCTGCTTTTTTTTTCCCAATTTATATACGCTTTTTAGTTGTTTTTTATATAATTAACAAATTCTGATGAATATTATTAATTCGATTTCAACCTACTGATTCTATGAAAAACCAGGAACAATAGATTGGTGTGCCGACTATCCAATCCGTTTGTTTTGAAGCTCGGGGAATATCCACAGCTATGTAAAAGCGGAAGATGCAAATTTTTTGTCATAATTCTTCAATTGTGTAAGAAGGATATTTTCAAAGGTACTTCATTTGCGGTTCTTTGTTTAAGAAGAACCTTTATTCATTGTTTCATGACTGATTCTTAATTGTTCATCTTTTTTCATTTCCTATTTTGACCATAAACATGTTGTGTTCTGATTTAGATGAAGTGTGTGTCTCTGCTCAAGCACCTGTTACGGATGTTATCTGTAACCCGTTTTTGGACGAAATTCAGTCATATTTTTCAAGGTTCCATTCTTAACTTAATTACTTTTATCTTGCTGATCCCCTATTTCTATTGTCAGGTTTCATTTTAGTCTCAACTTTAATTTTTCTTGATTTTCCTCCGTATTCTTAATTATAAATCCTCCCAACGGTTTTCATCTGAAATAAACGTGTTTTTTATAATCCAACAGGTTTAACCTTAAAGGAGTCAGGCTTTGTTTTGATGGTGCTAAATTTCTTACTCCACTTCTTAAATCTGGCAGAAGGGAGTTGGGTGGTCCAGGAAGAGATGTTTACTCGATAAATCATTTGTCTTATTTTGAGGAGGTTATGTTATTTTTCTTTAGACACATAAATTTTATGTCTAATAATTAATTTTATTCTGAAATCTCTCACTTTACTGTAGGTGATGAATTTATGGACGATTGGTACTGTAACTAATATACGCTCTGATTTGGGTTGGTACTGGGTACATTGTTCCCGTTGTTCCAGTGAATTTTGTGGTGTCTATTTCGATGTGTTTTGTCGAAAGTGCGGCCAAAATCTTTCCTCAGCAGCCAATTTCAGAGTATTTTTAGACGTTGTCGATGAGAAGGGGGCAAAAGGTTGTTTCATCATTGAAAATGAAGTGGCTACATTTTTAATAGAAAGTAAGGTGTCCTCTTTGATCAGAATGTACAGACACGTAAGGTTCCTTTATGATCATCTTTCTTATTTTGGCAGATAATATAAATTATGTGATTTCCCATAATCTATCAATTTCATTCTTTCAATTGCAGATTTCTCCTATCCCTGATATTACGAAATCAGCTAGCCATCTTATTGGCAGGGAATTTCTTTTTAAAGTATCTCTTTCTGATCAACGAAACGTGCCAAGTGGAGTGACTGTGTATGATGTTCAAAATTGCTGTGTCTGCCCTATCTTAATTCAACATTACAAAGAAAAAATGATCAACAACTTGGAGCCCATGGGAACTGTCAATAACCCCCCCCCCCCCCCCCCCCTCTGATTCTGATCCGGATTATCTTGATTCGGATTATCTTGATTCATCCGATGAATTGACTGACTATGATGATTAGTCCGATGGGAGTTATTGAAAATGGTACAAGGTCCCGATGGGAGTTTTTTTGTGTTTGCTTTGTCAACTGATGTTGAATATTAATCTTCTGTAGTTTTGAACGCCAGATCAGACATTTATCCGTTTTTTTTCTGTTTGGGATTTTTTTTTTTAAATTATTTGAATGTCTCTCATATTATTCTCCTTTATGTATTATTTTGCTTGAAATGGTCCTGTTTATTTAATACTATCTTATGTATTTAACTATATGTTTTATCTTTTAATTTCCATAATGAAAGTGTTAAATTCAATATTTTAATATATGTATAATATACTCTCATTATTTGAATGATAGGTATAATATCATGTCAACAGTAGATCAAATACGTGCTATTACAGTTAATCTTGCTTAAACAGTCTTTTATATGACCTTCCATATTCTTTAAACTTTATTTTGGAATTCATCTCTTCATATTCTTATAATATAATTATTTCTTAAAAAAATTATTTTTATATTAAGTTAATATTTTTAATATTGGAAAGATATATCGTAATTATTGCTATTGATTTTTTTAATTGTTATTATACCATCTTTCAATCTCTTTTAAACTCCTAAGATCATTTTAAGTCTCTTCAGTTTTCATTCAATCTTTTTCTCCCCGGATTACAACTCCTGCTTTGTATCATGGGATTCATGGCTAAGTATTATTACACCGATCTGGCTATAATGAACCCTTCTACAGAAGACCCTATCTTATGTGTTATGATATGCCGTAAATGGGAGACCTTCGGCCCCGACAACCTTCCTGACTCTTTGCATGTGGTGATGAAGGATGTGGTGGTATGTGTTCGAACTTTGTTATGTGATTACAGATTTCAATTATTTCCATTTAAGTAATTTATCATGTTCTTCTAACTATTTGCTATTTAAAAAAATTCCCCATGATTAGGGTACAATAATTCAAGCCACCATTCCAAAAGCATATATCAACAAGTTCGGAAAACATCTAACTGAAGGCATTATATTGAACCTTCGACGTTTTGAAGTAGTCCAGAAGACTTCATCCACATTAATTGGTTCAAAATCACGGATTCATGATTGTGTTCCGAGAGAACACATTTGCTAGGGTAAGTAATTATCATTTCTTCCCCTTATCAAGTTTCAGTTTTGCAAGCTACTCTGAAGTGAAACGTCGTTCAACATTCCCTGATGGCTGCCTTTTTGGTACGGTACCTTTTTCATTTTTTTTGATAAATTTGTTTTAATTTTTGATTTTTACTCCTTCCTGATTTGATTTTTTACCTCTGTGTTTTTATTAATTTTGAATGTATTGTGATATAATTTTTCAAGATATAATTGGTCGTGTTGTTGACGTGAGTGTCCGTACAGACCTCAATCCTGTTATCCATTTAATGCTTGAAGATATAAGGTTCTTTTTTTTAATCCTTTTTTTTACATTTGTTTGTGTTTCTTCTATTTCTGATTTTCAACTTCACAGTTCAAGTTCTTATTTTAAATCAATATTTTAACAGCAACAATCGTATTCGGTGCCTAATCTTTGGTCCTCATCGTTCCAAGCTTGCCAATTTTATTAATATGTTGAGGAATAATTTATCCATTCCCATGGTGGTTATCTTGCAATTTGGCAGAAAATTCATCTGCCAAGGTATGATGCTTGGAGTTCAATTTTTTTTTTTAATATTCTGCACGTTTAACTTTTATCAACTTTGAACTAAGGTTATTATTATATGTTTAGGTCAAATCTGTGTCTCCACTGCCTTAGATGTTTCTAATGTGATTGTTGATCGTTTCTTTCCTGAAATTGTGGAATTTAAGGCCAGGTATCTTAATCAATTGTTCGACAATTTTTTTTTTCCGAATTATTAGCTTATTTTTATGCAAATGTATAGATGTCAATGTTGACAGATGTATCTTTCAGGTTGCCAAAATCCACGAAGATTTATTTCTATGACGGTGCTATGTTTCCTCATGAATCTTTAAGGTCCTCCATAAAAGAACTGATTGATCCGACCACTATTGTTTATGACCTGAAAAATCTTGCATGTTGTGAAGATGTAAGCATTCTGCTATTTTCAATGTTAACTTCTATGAATCATAATAGCATTTAGTTATTTCCAATTGTTGTCACAATTTTAAATGCCACTGTAAAATTTTGTAATGTATTCTAGCCTATGCAATTATGGACCATTAGAGGTATAACTGAGATTCATGTTGCACGAGGATGGTACTACACCACTTGCCAGATTTGCTCTGTTATATGGGATTATTCATCTACTGAAATTGTTTGTCCTGAAATTGTTTGTCCTGGATGCGGTGAAAATCTTCTTCCATCTATGAAGTATAAAATTCACGTAACTGTCGATGGCGTTGGAGGATCTGCAAATCTGATTCTGATGAACGATCTTGCAACATCTATAATTTAGACTTCAGTTAAGTCATTGGTAAAATTTTATTTTAAGGTAAATATCTATACAGATTTCTTTAATGAGCAATTGTATATTTTTGCTTCCAAATATTCAATTAAAACTATTATTCCTGTTAACAGGGCAAAGGCAAACCATATTTTCCCGATGAAGTATTCCCGTCTCTTATTGGAAGAGAGATGTTGAAAGTTAAGATTGAGGAGCACCAAGTGGAAACAACCAAAGAACGAGAGTATTGTGTTCAGAAATTTTGCGAACATCCTAAATTACTCACTTTTCATAAGAAATCCCTTTTCTATTATAAGCCCGCAGGAACATCTTTTCCAGTCCCCGATGATCAGGTATTTGAAGTTGGATCAAGTGACGATATAAATGAAGAAACTTCTGCAGACAGTGGCATTTCATCAGAGTCAGATACTTCATTGACTAGGCGGCGTTTTGCTATACCTTTTTAATCGATTTGATGGCTCTCAGAATATTAATGCTTCCTCTCCATTATCGGAACCCTTTTTTCTTAAAAAAGTCTATTTTATTTTTGGTTCTTACTTAAGAACTTCTGATTTTGAATTTTGCAAACTATCAACTTCTATGTTTTTGTCCATTAGATATTCGAGATTGTTAATTTTATTCATATGCTCATATTCCTTTGTCTTTGAATAGTGAATCAGTATAACTTTTTCTGTTATATGCATGTGCTATGCTATGATTAATTTAAAAATTTATATGCCTTTGGTGTATTAACTTGCAATTTCAACTCTTTATTATTATTATTATATAAGTGTTGAAGTAATTTGTGCTTCGATTTTTTATTTTTTAGAGAAGAGATGTTTCATATATTAAAATGTATATTTTTAATAATTTATAATTCAAATCATGATATATTTTGTCATTTCAATATTTTATTTTGTCTTAATGATTGTCCAGTATCTTTTGCCTACATGATGAATACTCTCCCATGAAGAATCCAAGCGTATCCAACCTTCCATATTCTCATTCAAAAGCTGGAATGTGAAAAAATAATAATAATATCTTTATTTTATTATAAGTCTTTTCATATTCTGCTAATTAGAACTATTTCTTTACAAATCTTTTTTTATATGAATAAAATAATTTAAAGACTGCAAAAATTTGTATCTTTCATTATTATTATTGGAGTGGAATTTATTTTCCTTATTATCATAACTGCTTTCCTCTTAAAAACCTAAGACTTATCAGTTTTCATTCAAAGTTTCTCTTCCCGGATTCAACTCCTTCTTCGCGTCGATGGCTAATGTTTATTACAAGGATCTCGCTACGATTGATCCTTCCACAGAGGACCCTAAGTTATGTCTTAGTATATTCCGAAAATGGGTAACCCTCGGACAAGACATGCTTCCTGAATCCTTGCATGTGGTGATGAAGGATGTTAAGGTTCGTTTTCTTTATTTATTTTCTGAGATTGTATTTTTAATATTTCCATAAAAGTAATATTTTTAGGAAGTTACTGTGTGTTGCTATATAAAAGATTTTCATCGTTTGTAGGGATTAATAATTCAAGGCTCGGTTCCAAAATCCCAGATCAGCACCTTCAACAAATCATTGTCTGAAGGCAGAATATGCAACCTTCGCTTTTTTGATGTTGTCCAGAAGACAATATCCATTGTGGTTAAAAATCACAATTACATGATTTTGTTTCTTGAGAAATCATTTGTTAGGAGAAGCAATTATCATTTCTTCCCGCCCTCAATATTCAGTTTTGCTCCTTACTCTGAAGTGAAACGTCGTTATAATTTCTCTGATGGCTGTCTTTTTTGTACTTTTCCTATTGAAATGTTTTGATAAATCTGTTGTTTTTTTATTTTATATGTATCTACCTATGTTGTTTTTTAATTCGCCGAAATGGTTTTTTGTTTTTGCATGAACAACAAGATATAATTGGTCGTGTTGTTGATGTAAAAGAACCCATAGATGGCAACACTGTCTTCCATTTAATGCTTCAAGATTTCAGGTACTTTGGTGAATCTTTTTTTTTTGTTTTACTTCCGTTTCTGATAAATGTAGAAATTGAAAAGTCCCCCGCTGTTATTTTATGTTTTAAAGTGTTTTTAATTTTTACAGTAACAATCGTATGCATTGCCTAATATTTGGGGCCCATCGTAACAAGCTTGCCAATTTTGGAAACCTGTTGAGGATGAATTTATCCATTCCAAAAGTGGTTATCTTGCAGTTGTGCAGGAAATCCATCTATCAAGGTACCCTGTGTGAAGTAAAATGAACTATTAATTTTGTACGTTTACTTTTTATGAAGTTTCTGATAATGTAAATTTTCATATTAGGACAAGTTTGTGTTGCTACTGCTATTAATGTTTCTGATGTGATAGTCGATCAAACTTTGCCTGAAATTGTGGAATATAAGACCAGGTAATTTAATTTATAATTCAATGTTTATTTTTAGTTATATTCCATCCTTTTAAACTTTGATTTAAAGGAATATTCTAACTTTGATTGATGTAAAATTCAGGTTGCCAAATTCCAAGAAGATTTATTTTTCTGATGGTGCTATGATTCCTCATCAATCCCTGACATCCTCTATCATTGAACTGATTGATCCGAGAGTTGAGGTTTATGATCTTTGTGATTTAGACTGTTGTGAAGATGTAAGTATATTGCCATCTTTTACTTGACCTATCTTTGATGGAGTTGTATACTTAATGTCTAGATTTAAGTATCGTAAACTCCCGGTCATAGTATTTAACCTAATTAAATAAATAATCGTTTGCTTTTAATTATTTATAATTAAATAAATACAAATATGGTTCTAGATTATATACGTTGTATTTAGTATGGTGTGCTTCGTCACACGGAAGATCATACTATCAGTCACTCGTATATAATCAAACAGTAACTCACGACCTAGATGGACAAGAACTAATCCATCGGTATAGTCGTTGTATGAGAGAGAAAATAATTTTTCTTGATTATTTTATCATACTTGTACACTTGGTGTATTGAGCGGATCGCTGGAGATTTATCGATTAGGATTGCCTTGGATAATCGATTTAAATCTCTGAGTATTTTATTCTTAATCCCTGATATTATTGCGGGTGTGTGCATTTAATATTAGTGACTTTGATTTTCCAAAGGAATTGATTGATTAGAATAAACGATCAATTACCGGTAAAGTTGGGTCACGGTATTTTATGTATGACATGCCGTGAATTCTTGATAGGAAAATGTGTCCTCGAAAGGGTTGATAATATCCCCGAGATGAGTTCATAAGGAATTATTATGTAAACCTCATGAGTGGATTTGTTCCGCATAATAATTAAAGTTGAATGGTACTAGTCTCGGATACAAGAGATGAATAAATTAATTAAGCAATAAATTAATTTTATTCATGGATATTTATATCTTAAACACATGGAATAAATAATACTACCGGAGAGAATATTATTTGATATAATATGGTAAATATTGGGAGTGCAATTATATTTATATAGTGGAATTAATCATATAATTAATATTAATGGATTAAAGGATTTGTGCTTGGGCTCAATTTAATCATTAATATTGGAAGCCCAATATTCCACCTCCTTTAGATCCCCTACGTTGCCATAAAAGCACTACATGGTCTTCACAATTAGAACACACCTACAAGACAAGAATATCATTAGTTGATAGTTCTAGAGAGTTGTGAAGGAGATCCATAAGCTTGGAGGATCGTCGCCCACACGACGTTCAAGCTAGTGCAAGGAATACGTAGGAAGATCCGAAGGTCTTCAAACAATCTCGTTTCTCCGCACAACGAGATCAAAGGTAAAATCGATAAACACCCTCTATGATTTTACGTGAATTAAATCGTGATATATACATGAACGAAAGATCCGGGAAACGTATGAACTTCGGGGACGGGGATTCGAGATCCCCGGCGAAGCTCAAGACAAACCCTCGGCTGGGAGCCGAGGGTGGCGGTCGGCCTAGGGCACGACCGCCGGCGTGCGATCGAAGGGGCCCCGGCTGGACGCCGGGGCATGCGATCGACCGTGAGGTCGATCGCTAGGGCTGCCGCGGCTGGAGCCGCGGCGAGTGCGCTGGGCGCACCGCCCTCCCTCGATGGTGACGGCGGTGAGTCGCCGGACTCACCGCCGGGGGCTGTTCCGAACAGCCCCGGGGGATGCACGCGCATCCCCGGCGATCGCCATGCACGGCGATCGCGAACCCTAGCGGGGTTCGGCTAGGGTTTCGGCCGCGGGTTTATCCCGCGGCGGCGATACTCTTGTCGAGCCCGGTTCGTTGGTGTTCGTGATCGGTTTCCGGCGATGGGATTTCGGTCGGGGTTATGTTTTCCGCAAATTCCGTTAACCCCGGGATATCGATTTCCAACAATTGGTATCAGAGCGTTGGTTCTAGTTCATGTATATGTTCGATTTTGTGTTCTACTTTGCAGGGATTCCGACTATTATGGCTTGTTAATTATTTATTAATTATTTTCATAATTTTTATTAAACTCTCGGACATGTCGAGATTCGTTTTGTGTGGATGAATGTTTGTAATAGTAAAAATTCGGGGGTTGACCGAATTTAAGTTTTATTATTATTGTTCTTGTTTTCCGGAAAGTGTATAGGATCGATTTCATGTATAGAATCGATACCGGAATTGTAATTTAAATTTGTAATTTAATTTTACGTTGGTTCGATGTTGAGACGATCGCCGGAGAACGAGATGTGACGAAGGAGACGATGAGAGGGAAGGACCGAGGATCGATCAATCCCCATGATCGATCCCGAGCGATCGACCGCAAGGAAGGGGGCCGATCGCCCCTCGGCCGTGGGCTGCCGCCGGCGACGGTGGTGGCTGGCCGGCCGGCTGGGCGGCGGTGCTCCTCCCGGTGTGGTGGCCGATCGAGTGGGAGGGGTGCGGGGATCCCCAACCCGTGCTTCTCCTACCATGATTCACTTTCCTAATTTAATTCGGTTTTCCTATTTTGAGTGTTCTTATTTATGGGAACTCTCATGGATAAGGAAGAGAATTAATTTGGAATTAATTTATTTCCTAATTGATTATTCCTATTTTATGGGAATTTTCATGGACATGGAAATTAATTAATTTGGAAAGTAGAAGAGTCCTAATTTATTTTATTTCCTTATTCTATTATGGAAGTCTTCTAGAATGTTCCAAGTTTGACTTTGATAGGATTCTAGAGATTTAATAAAATTGGAAAGGAAAAATAAAATAAATAAAAATATTAATAATATTTAATTTTAATTTTGATTTATTCGATTGACTTAATTTTCGAATTAAGTATCTTTTGGATTTATTAAAAATAAATAGATTTAAATATTGAGATTAATATTCTCGTCACATGGAGCATTCAAGAACGAAGACTAAAGACTAGAAGATGCGTACAAGGATGGAATAAAGCCATAATAGTCGGAAAATAATATTCTAGTATTATTTTGACTATGTGATAATATTTATGTGCTTTTATTTCATGTATGCATGCTTATGTGTATTAATTTATGCATTAGATAGCGTATCCCTTTATTGTAAAAAGCTAAGTGGGAGAGGGATTGGAAACAATACCCATGGTCTCCATTGCTGTTCTCTTGGTGACTTTTATGAGCTTTTGAATTTCATATAGACAAGTCATTGAAGGAGAATTCTTGTAATTCCATTACAAGAGACATTGATTAAGTTTGTCAAACAATGCCTAATTTGTCTTTCCAAAACTGATTTCAAGTCGACTCATTCTCACCCCGGGGAGTGGAATGGAGCCAAAACCACTTGGTCATGTCGAGGACACAAATTAGAGACCTTCGTACCATCCTTTTAAAGGTGGATCGATTGTCTGCTCGGCTCCCTCATTTATGAGAGATAGGGTCGTTCGCATGGTGAATCACTGGTAAGAAACTTCGAGTTTCACTTATGATTTACCACGTCTTGATTCACAAGATTAAATGTCTCGAGTAATTGGGAGTCAATTATAAAAATCTCTTGGTGTAGTAAACGTCCACACCACGTGGCTTGCTATATCGACGGATTTTGGATTAATTGATGTAGACAGTTATAAGGAATTGTGAAGAGTTGTGAAGTTGTCGTAAACGTCCACACCACGTGGCTTGCGGTGATGTAGCAATTCCAAACGATTTACTTTAGTGCTGAGTAATGGTTTACACTTAGATACGCATTATAGTATTCCTCCCCACGAGGTTACGCTATAAGAGATGTATGACCAAAGAAAATCTAATTACTAAATCATTTGGGTGGGTAAACGTCCACACCACGTGGCTTGCCTTACTTGATGGGATTTTAGATGTAATTAGTAATTTAATGATATTATTTGGGGAGATAATATCGGAAATTAAATTGATTAATTGTTTATGTGCTTATAGGTTTAGAGAATAGCTATGAATCCACTTTCTGTGATACTCAAGGAACATAAACTCACTGGCCCCAATTATATTGATTGGAGGAGAAATCTGGACATTGTCCTAACTTCTGAGGAGTACAAGTTTGTACTCTATGATGCTTGCCCTGCTGAGCCCACAGATGCCTCAACTAATGAGGAAAAAGAGGCATATCGGAAGTGGAAAAAGGCTGATGAAATGGCTAGGTGTTATATTTTGGCTTCTATGTCAAATGTACTCCAAACCCAACATCAGTCGATGGACACTGCTGAGGATATGTTGTACCACCTCAAGGAAATGTTTGGAGAGCAAGATCGTGCGGCAAGGCAAGAAGCCATGAGAGTCCTTATGACAACTACTCAATCTGAAGGAACGCCCGTAGGGGAGCACGTTCTTAAGATGATGATTTTGTTGAATGAACTTGAGATCCTAGGAGCTCAAATTGATGGTGAGACGCTAGTCGACATCATACTCCAGTCTCTGACCCCTAGTTTTGAGCAGTTTCGCATGAGTTATAATATGGGTAAACTATCTTATACTCTTGCGCAACTCCTGACTGAACTGAAGGCGGCAGAGGGGATCTACAAGAAGGGCAAGTCTCAAGCGCTTGTAGCTACCAAGTCCAAAGGCTTGAAGACTGTTGGAGGTAGGGGCAAGAAAAGGAAGCAAGCCTGGAAACCCAGTGGTGCAAAGAAGCAAGCACCGCGTGAAGGGACCAGCAAGCCTAAGGGCAAGTGCTTCCGATGCAAGAAGTCTGGACACTGGAGGTCTGATTGTCCTCTCAAAGGTACAAATTCCTCTTTAGTCATTAAAACATAGTCAGCGGTATTATCTACCAGAATTCTGGTGTGTAGATATGGAACCACTGACGGTATGTGCATTTTTAAATGCAGGGGTTCCAGAAAACCCGACGACTTAGAGAAGAAGAGTTCGAGTCTACATGGGCAAAGCTGTAGAGGAGGCAGCTGTTGCAGTGGAAGACATTTTATCTGCTTTTAATAGCTATAGGATTTCATTTCAAAGTTATTGCTTTTATGTACCCTTTTATTTTAGAAAGAACTATGTTCTGGTTTTCTATTATTAATGAATGGGTATTTATTTCTTTTAATCATTTGATGATTATTGAGAAGAAATTATGATATTATCTATTCTGTTACATTAGTTAGCAATATGTGAATGATGAATTCTAAGTCTCCACGATGCAACAAACCGTAATATATAATTCGTTTTACTTGTTAGAGATGTTTCTTTACTAAATCATTATACTTGTGAATTCTGTGCTAAGTAGTATTTATTCAAATAAGATTCAAAGGTTGAAAATTGATTTGATCAATTAAGCTGAAGGAGTGGACCTTCCAACCTAAGAATTGAATTTGGAAGATAATACGACTAAGCAAACCTTTCTGGATAAAGGATAAAGAATCCGGACAAGTATTGAAATTGATTAAACACTGATATGTAGACCTATGTCTACTCAGACAAGAAAGGTACGAGTACTTCATTTGATGAATACTCTAAATATGGATTAGAATACTTGATATACCACAAGAGCAAGTGTTTTGACAAGTAAATGGACACAAGATATAGTGGAAGAAGTATCAAAGTATATTCATAAGTAGCCTGTGATCTAATCACGGAGGCTGGTACCTGTCTGAAGACATAGCATAATCAATAGTTGGAATTAGATTACAAATGACTAACACCATACACTTTAAGTGTACACATGGTGTATAAGTAAGAAATAGATCTCTAAAGGAAAGGTAAAAGAAAGAGTTAATCGATACTACCTGTGTTCTATGAATATTTATGAAAGACAACGACACGTTTCGATGTGGTTGTAAAATATCTTGGAAGAACAAAAGTCATGTGTTCAATAGTACTACGAACCAGAAGGACGTTATAAGTTCTAACGTCCGGTTCTTAGAAGAATACTATTAGATGAAACACAAAGCCCAAAATGACGAGATACCTTAGAGCATGAGAAAATGACAAGGACTGGAAACCAGCCAAACCGAGTAGCGGTACACCACTAACTGCACCTACTGTTATTACTGTTTATACACCGGAACGCCATTGTAGTGGGAGGTTGCTGATCAACCGGAGATGTTCATAAGACTAGAAGAGTTTTGAACTCTGGATCTAGTATAAATGAAATCATTCCCTAGATCTACATGAAGGGCAGTACTGAATCTAAATATGTCTTCTTAGAGAGCAATAAGGATTATTGCTAAGAGACAAGATTATTTAGAGTACAAGCTTAGTTGATCCATTTATGGATTGTAACAAATCTATAATTCGTGGTACTTGCGAATTGATGAGATAATCCATTTGATGGATTCATCAAAAGGCATGGACGAATAATGTGTATTGGAAACATAATGGAAACAAGGTGGTGTTTCTCGGAGATTTTATGTAGATAACATTCTAACATTGGCAACAATGTAAAAGTGTTATCAGGCATAAAATAATGGTTGTCTAAGATAGAATCGATATATAAGATGAAGAAGAAGTTAGATCATGTTCTTAAGATCTAGGATCTTATAAAAAGAACATTGTACTTCTCTAAGAAATCTTATACGATTAAGGTTCGTTTTAACATGCATAATTCCAAGAAGGGTGTGTGACCTTCAAGAAGGAATGCATCTATCTGAGGTATGTGTTTGGAACACATAAAGGAGATAGAAGCAGTGAAAGCAGTTTCCTACACCGGATGTGTGGAAAGCTTTAAAATGCAATGTTGAAAAACGAGAACCGGATATCGACTATGCAGTTGGCATAGTGGGAGGATATCAAAGTAATCCTGGAAAGGAATATTCGATTGCTGTAAGAGTACTTTCGAAGTACTGTTCTAGACTATGAAGCAGACGAGCTTTTCCTTTGGATTACATTTCTCAGATCTCTAATCAAATCAGGATCAGTGTAAGTCGATATCAGGCTATGTGTTCACTTGTAAAAGGAGGTAAAGCTTTAGAATGGAAGAGTGATAAGCATGATGCTTTTCAGACTCAACCATGGGTAACCGAACTGCACCCTCAAAGGCAGCGGAAGTTGTGGTGAAGCTTTGGGATTGTTGGAAATCGATATCCCGGGCTATTAAAATTTGCGGAAAATAATAACCCGACCTAAATCCTCGATCGCCGGAGATCCGACCGCGAACCACCGCACGAGCCGAGGCTCGACCGAGCACCACACGGGCGAACCCGCGCGCCCAGCCGAGCCCCCGTACGGGGCTCGCGATCATCTCACGATGATCGCTGTGATCGCTCGTAGCGATCCCCGGGCTGCTCGCAGCAGCCCCGCAGCGGGTCAGCGAACCCGCTGCTCGCATGGGGTCAGCCCCGTGGTCCTCTGCTACGGGAACTCCCGTAGCGCGCACGAGGCAGCTGCGGGTCACCCCGCAGCGATCCGCGATCGAGCTCACGGGCTCGATCGCCCCCGGCGTCCAGCCGGGGCTTCACGCGATGCCTGCGATCGAACCCTAGGTTCGATCGCACCCTAGGTTCGATCGCACCCCTCGGCTCCTAGCCGAGGGTCGATTTCGGCGAGGATCCCTAGACCGCCGGCGGTCCGGTGGTCTTCGACCACCACCGCTCGGTCTATCCCCGTCCCCGGTCTCGTCGTTTTCCCGGATCGTGCGTTCATGTATATATTACAATTAAATATCACATAAAATCACACAAGGGTTTTATGATATTACCTTTGATTCGTTGTGCGGAGAAACGAAATCAATTGAAGACCTTACGACCTTCCCACGTATTCCTTGCACTAGCTTGAACGTCGGGTGGGCGACGATCCTCCAAGCTTATGGATCTCCTTCACGAACTCTCTAGAATATCAAGTATGATATTCTTATGGTGTCTTGAATTGTGAAGACCATGTAGTGCTTTTATAGGCTACGTAGGGGATCTAAAGGAGGTGGAATATTGGGCTTCCAATATTGATGATTAAATTGAGCCCAAGCCCAAATCTATTAATCCCATCAATATTAATTAATTTATTTTCCACTATATAAATTAATTGCACTCCCAATATTAAACCATATTATATCAAATAATATTTCTCCGGTAGTATTATTTATTCCGTGTATTTAAGATTTAAATATCCATGAATAAAATTAATTTATTGCTAATTAATTTATTCATCTCTTATATCCGAGACTAGTACCATTCAACCTTAATTATTATGCGGAACAAATCCACTCATGAGGTTTACATAATAATTCCTTATGAACTCATCTCGGGGATATTATCAACCCTTCCGGGATACACTTTCCCGTCAAGTATTCACGGCATGTCGTATATAAAATATAGTAACCCAACTTAGCCGGTAATTAACCCAATAATTAAATCGGTTAATTCCTTTGGTAAATCAAAGTCACTTATATTAAATATACACACCCGCAATAGTTTCGGGGATTGAGAATAAAATACTCTGAGACTTGAATAAATTATCAACGGCAATCCTAATTGATAAGTCTCAAGCGATCCGCCCAATACACCAAGTGTACAAGTGTGATAAAATAATTAAGACAAATTATTTTCTCTCTCACACAACGACTATATCGATGGATTGGTCCGTGTCCATCTAGGTCGTGAGCAACTGTTTGATTAAATACGAGTAACCGATAGTATGATCTTCTATGTGACGTCGCACACCATACTAACTACAACGTATAGAATCCAGGACTATATTTTGCATATATTTAATTATCGATAATTAAATGCAAATGATTGTTTATTAATTAAATAGATTAAATGCTATGATCGAGAGTTACCGTTACTTAAATCTAGACATTAAGTACACAACTCCAACAATCTCCCACTTGTACTAAGGTCTAGTCATTTCCTCCAAACTCCTGACTCCCATACTCATCACGTGCTTAAGTTGTACTTCCAAGAAGTACCATGTGTATGAGCACTCTAGGTTGCCGCTCTGAAGTTATCTTGGTGACTACAGCGTCGTCTCCCTCGACGATGACTCGTATCAGGTGGTACTTGCTCTATGTGTTATCATCACTTTTGACTTATGACTTCTTCCAGTTTACCGTGCACCGCTATCCAATAGCCTTTGGTAAACTTAGAGTCATATCCAAGTCCATAGGTTATCCCGGAACCTAACCAAAACTTCCGCTGCCTCTGAGGCTGCTATTCGGTTATGATAAAGTCCGAGAAGCATCCTGCTTATCACTCTTTCATCTCAAGGTTCCATCTCTTTCTAAAAGTGAACACATAGCCTGATATCGACTTACACTGGTCCTTCTCTTATTTGAGATCTGAGAATATGTAATCCAAGAAGATTTCATCTTGCTTAGTAATCTAGTACTTCCAAGTACTTTTACAGCATTCGAATATCTCTTGTCCAGATTACTTTGATATCCTTCCACTACGCTAACCGCATAGTTGATATCATGTTCTTGTTTTACAACATTGCATCTATAAAGCTTTCCACACTTGAAGTGTAGGAAACTGCTTTGTCTTCATCTATCTCCTTCATGAGTTCGAAACACATACCCTTTAGATAGATGTATATTCTGTATCTGAAAGGCAATAACCTTTCTCAGAATTATGCATGTTTAAAACAAACCATAATCGTATAAGATATCTAGGAGAAGTACAATGTTCTTATCCTTAGATCGGAAGACCTCAAGAACATGTTCCAACTTCTACTCAATCTTATATCCCGATACATTTAGACAACCATCATTTTATGTCTGACGAGACTTTTACATTGTTGCCAATGATAAAATGCTATCTACATAAAAATTCCGAGAAACACCACCTTGTTTCCATTACGTCTCCAATGCACCTTTCGTCTATGCCTTTTGATGAATCAGTCAAATGGACTATCTCATCAATTCGCAAGTTCCACGATTTACAGCCTTGTATCAATTCCATAAATGGATTGACTTGTACTCTAAATGATCTTGCCTCTTAACAATAAACTTTTATTGTTTTCTAAGCAGGCACATTTAGATCCAGTACTTTCCTTGTGCAGAGCTAGGGATCGATTTCATCTTTACTAGATCCAGAGTTGGAAACTCTTCTAGTCTTATGAACATCTCTGGTCGTCAAACAACCTCCCACTGCATTGGCATTCCGGTGTATAAACAGTAATAACAGTAGGTGCAGTTAGTGGTGTACTCCTACTCGGTTCGGCTGGTTCTAAGTCTTTGTCCTTTTTCTCATTCCAAAGTATTACGTCAGTTAGGGCTTTGTAGTTCATCTAATAGTCTTCTTCTAAGAACCGGGCGTTAGAGCTCATAACGTCCTTCTGGTTCATAGTACTATAGAACACAATATTTTGTTCATCTAGGATATCCTACAACCACATTGAATGTGCCGTCGTTTCTAGAAATATCCATAGAACATAGGTAGTCCCGAACAACTTGTTATTTTACTATTAGAATCCTATTTCTTATTTCCGACACACCATTTCTACACGTGAGTGTATGGTGTAGTCATTTGAGACTTAATCTCAATCTTTGATTATGCTATGTGTTATTTAGGTGGCAGCCTCTGCGACTAAGTCGTAAGCTTCCAATGAATATACTTTGAAGGTTCCCCATAATTGCTTTGTGACTAAAACACTTCGCTTTTATGGCACATCAAGTATTCTAATCCATCTTCGAGTATTCTTAAAAAAAAGAACTACTCGCACCTTACACATATCATTGATCATTCTCAATACTTGTCCGAATTCTACCCTTTACCAAAAGGTATGCTTAGTTGTATTATCTTCCAAATTCAATTCTTAGGTCGGAAGGTCCATTCCTTCAACTATAATTGATCAAATCAATTTCGACCTTTTTGAATCTTATTTGAATAAATACTACTAAGTATGAGAATTCACAAGTATAATGATTTAACAAGAAATATATCTAATAAGTAAAACAAGTTATAGAACGGTTTGTTGCATCGTGGTAGACTAAGGATTCATTATTATTGCTATCTAATGTACCGGAATAGATAATACCATTATTTCTTATCAAAATCATCAACATGATTAAAGAAATAAAATATCCATTCATAAATAATAGAAATCCAGAACATAAGTTCTTTCTAAAATTAAAAGGGTACATAAGGCAATAAACTTGAAATGAAATCCTATAACTACTCATAGATAAAGCCTCTATCGCAACAGCTGCCTCCTCCGCAGCACTTCCCTTGACCATTCCTCCATTTCCAAGTCTTTGGGTTTCCTGGTGCCCCTGCATTTTTAAATGCATACATACCGTCAGTGGTTCCATATCTACCAACCAGGCTTCTGGTAGATAACACTGCTGACTATGTATTTAAAGACTAAGGAGAGAATCTTATACCTTCTTGAGGAGAAAATACAGACTTCCAGTCCCCAGAATGTTTTCTTTGAGAATGACTGCCCGAAGGCTTTCTCACCCTATTTCGTGGTCCAAGTGCTTTAGGACTATAGGGCTTCTTTGTCTGCTTCTCCATCCCTTGTTCTATGCCCTTAGGTTCGAAACCTTTGGCTTTGGCCATAAGAGCTTGCGATTGTCTCAACTCATCCAAAAGGTCCAACATCTCGAAAACGTGTTCAAGCGTTTCCTCGAAGCGACTGACCTTTATGAGTATCCTCATCGCCTCTTTTCTAACCTTCTCGTTGTCTCTAAACATTAGCTTGAGTTTAAACATGATATCATGATTAGTGGTTAATGCAAAAGCCTTGTTCCACTTCTCAAAATCAACTTTTTCCTCAACAGTTGAGACACGTGTAGGTTCAGGAGGAAAAAGTTCACTGAGTACTAACTTGTACTCAGCAACAGTCTGGGTAATGTCTAATTCTTTATTCCATCCAACAAAGTATGGAACCAGTGCATTGAATTCCTTGAGTATCACAGAAAGTGGATTCATAGCTATTCTCTAAACCTATAAGCACATTTAAACAAACAATCAATTTAATATCCGATATTATCTCCATCAAATAATATCATTAAATTACTAATTACATCTAAAATCCCATCAGATATGGCAAGCCACGTTAGTGTGGACGTGTTTACCTACCCAAATGATTTAGCAATTAGATTTACTTTGGTCGTACATCATTATAGCGTTACTTCGTTGGGAAGAATACTATAAAGCGTACCTAAGTGTAAACCATTACTCAGTACTAAGGTAAATCGTTTGGAATTGTTGTGCTACCGCAAGCCACGTTTGTGTGGACGTTTACGACAACTTCACAATCCTTCACAAGTCCCTATAACTGTCTACATCAATTATTCCAAAATCCCATTCAGTATAGCAAGCCACGTTTGTGTGGACGTTTACTACACCAAAAGACTTTTACAATTGACTCCCAATTACAAGATCCATTCGATTTTTGTAAATCAAGACGCGGAGAATCATAAGTGAAACTCGAAGTTTCTAACCAGTGATTTACCATGCGAACAACCCTATCTCTCATTAGATGAGGGAGCCGAGCAGACAATCGATCCACCTTCAAAAGGATGGTACGAATGTCTCTAATTCGTGTCATCCACATGACCAAGTGGCTTTGGCTCCATTCCACTCCCCGGGGTGAGAATGAGTCGACTTGAAGTCAGTTTCAGAAAGACAAATTAGGCATTGTTTGATAGACTTAATCAATGTTTCTCGTAAAAGGAATTACAAGAATTCTCCTCCAATGACATATCCATATGAACTTCGAAAGCTCATAAATGTCACCAAGAGAACAGTAATGGAGACCATGGGAATGTTTCCATCCCCTCTCCCACTTAGCTTTTTATAACAAAGGGATACGCTATCTAGTGCATAAAATAAACACATATAACATGCATACAAGCAATAAAGCACATAGTATCACATAGTCAAAATAATACTAGAAAATTATTTTCCGACTATCATGGCTTTATTCCATCTCCGTATGCTTCTTCTAGTCTTCAGTCTTCGTTCTTGAATGCTCCATGTGACGAGAATATTAATCCCAATATTTAAATCTATTTATTTTTAATAAATCCAAAAGATACTTAATTCGAAAATTAAGTCAATCGAATAAATCAAAATAAAATTAAATATTATTAATATTTTTATTTATTTATTTTCCTCTCTAATTCTATTAAATCTCTAGAATCCTATCCAAATAAGACTTGGAACATTCTAGAAGATCTCTATAATAAAATAAGGAAATAAAATAAATTAGGACTCTTCTAATTTCCAAAATTAATTAATTTCCATGTCCATGAAAATTCCCATAAAATAGGAATAATCAATTAGGAAATAAAATCAATTTATTAATTATTTTCCTTTTCAATTCTATTAAATCTCTAGAATCCTATCCAAGTAAGACTTGAATATTCTAGAAGACTTCTATAATAGAATAAGGAAATAAATTAATATTAATTAATTCTTTTTCTATTTCCATGAGAGTTCCCAAACATAGGAATACTAAAAATAGGAAAACCGAATTAATTAGGAAAGTGAATCTTGGTAGGAGTAGCATGGGTTGGGGATCCCCACACCACCCCCACCGTCGACCACCACCACCGAAGGACCGCCGCCGCCCAGCCCGGCCGACCAGCCGCCACCGTGACCGGCAGCAGCCCTAGCCGAGGGCGATCGGCCCCCTCCTCGTGGTCGATCGCTCGGGATCGATCAAGGGGTTTGATCGATCCCCGGTCCTTCGTCCTCTTCGTCTTCTTCGTCACATGCGTTCTCCGGCGGTCGTCTCGGCATCGATCCAACGTAAATAAATTACAAGAAATAAATTTACAATTCCGGTATCGATTCTATACATGAAATCGACCCTATACACTTTCCGGAAAACATAGTACAATAATAATAAATCTAAATTCGGTCAACCCCCGAATTTTTACTATTACAAGCATTCATCCACACAAAACGAATCTCGACATGTTCGAGAGTTTAATAAACGAATAATCATGGTAAAATAATTAACAATTAATTAAACCATGATAGTCGGATCCCTGCAAGGTAGAACGATAATTGAACATATACATGAACACGAAACCAAACGCTCTGATACCAATTGTTGGAAATCGATATCCCGGGCTATTAAAATTTGCGGAAAATAATAACCCGACCGAAATCCTCGATCGTCGGAGATCCGCCGCGAACCACCGCACGAGCCGAGGCTCGACCGAGCACCACACGGGCGAACCCGCACGCCCAGCCGAGCCCCTGTACGGGGCTCGCGATCATCTCACGATGATCGCTGGGATCGCTCGTTGCGATCCCCGGGCTGCTCGCAGCAGCCCCGCAGCGGGTCAGCGAACCCGCTGCTCGCATGGGGTCAGCCCCGTGCGCCTCTGCTACGGGAACTCCCGTAGCGCGCACGAGGCAGCTGCGGGTCACCCCGCAGCGATCCGCGATCGAGCTCACGGGCTCGATCGCCCCCGGCGTCTAGCCGGGGCTTCACGCGATGCCTGCGATCGAACCCTAGGTTCGATCGCACCCCTCAGCTCCCAGCCGAGGGTTGATTCCGGCGAGGATCCCTAGACCGCCGGCGGTCCGGTGGTCTTCGACCACCACCGCTCGGTCTATCCCCGTCCCCGGTCTCGTCGTTTTCCCGGATCGTGCGTTCATGTATATATTACAATTAAATATACATAAAATCACACAAGGGTTTTATGATATTACCTTTGATTCGTTGTGCGGAGAAACGAAATCAATTGAAGACCTTACGACCTTCCCACGTATTCCTTGCACTAGCTTGAACGTCGGGTGGGCGACGATCCTCCAAGCTTATGGATCTCCTTCACGAACTCTCTAGAATATCAAGTATGATATTCTTATGGTGTCTTGAATTGTGAAGACCATGTAGTGCTTTTATAGGCTACGTAGGGGATCTAAAGGAGGTGGAATATTGGGCTTCCAATATTGATGATTAAATTGAGCCCAAGCCCAAATCTATTAATCCCATCAATATTAATTAATTTATTTTCCACTATATAAATTAATTGCACTCCCAATATTAAACCATATTATATCAAATAATATTTCTCCGGTAGTATTATTTATTCCGTGTATTTAAGATTTAAATATCCATGAATAAAATTAATTTATTGCTAATTAATTTATTCATCTCTTATATCCGAGACTAGTACCATTCAACCTTAATTATTATGCGGAACAAATCCACTCATGAAGTTTACATAATAATTCCTTATGAACTCATCTCGGGGATATTATCAGCCCTTCCGGGATACACTTTCCCATCAAGTATTCACGGCATGTCGTATATAAAATATAGTAACCCAACTTAGCCGGTAATTAACCCAATAATTAAATCGGTTAATTCCTTTGGTAAATCAAAGTCACTTATATTAAATATACACACCCGCAATAGTTTCGGGGATTGAGAATAAAATACTCTGAGACTTGAATCAATTATCAACGGCAATCCTAATTGATAAGTCTCAAGCGATCCGCGCAATACACCAAGTGTACAAGTGTGATAAAATAATTAAGACAAATTATTTTCTCTCTCACACAACGACTATACCGATGGATTGGTCCGTGTCCATCTAGGTCGTGAGCAACTGTTTGATTAAATACGAGTAACCGATAGTATGATCTTCTGTGTGACGTCGCACACCATACTAACTACAACGTATAGAATCCAGGACTATATTTTGCATATATTTAATTATCGATAATTAAATGCAAACGATTGTTTATTAATTAAATAGATTAAATGCTATGATCGGGAGTTACCGTTACTTAAATCTAGACATTAAGTACACAACTCCAACAGGGATAACCTCTGGACTTAGATATGATTCTTGGTTTGCCAAAAGCTATTAAGATAGCGGTGCAATGGCAAACTGAAAGAAATCATAAGTCCATAGTGATGATAACACATAGAGCAAGTACCACCTGATACGAGTCATCGTCATGTGAGACGACGCTGTAGTCACCAAGATAACTTCGGAGACGACAACCTAGAATGCTCATGCACAAGGCACTTCTTTGGAAGTGCAGATTAAGCACGTGCTGGGTATGGGAGTCGGGAGTTTGGATGAAATGACTAGACCTTAGTATAAGTGGGAGATTGATGGAGTTGTATACTTAATGTCTAGATTTAAGTATCGTAAACTCCCGGTCATAGTATTTAACCTAATTAAATAAATAATCGTTTGCTTTTAATTATTTATAATTAAATAAATACAAATATGGTTCCGCATAATAATTAAGGTTGAATGGTACTAGTCTCGGTTACAAGAGATGAATAAATTAATTAGCAATAAATTAATTTTATTCATGGATATTTATATCTTAAATACACGGAATAAATAATACTACCGGAGAAATATTATTTGATATAATATGGTTTAATATTGGGAGTGCAATTAATTTATATAGTGGAAAATAAATTAATTAATATTAATGGGATAATAGATTTGGGCTTGAGCTCAATTTAATCATTAATATTGGAAGCCCAATATTCCACCTCCTTAAGATCCCCTACGTAGCCTATAAAAACACTACATGGTCTTCTCTATTCTCATAACTTGAAGATCACAATTCTAGAGAGAGAAAGTAGAGAGGGAGATCCATGGAGTTCGGTAGATCGTCGCCCACACGACGTCCGAGCTAGTGCAAGGAGTACGTGGGAAGATCTCTAGGTCGTCAAATTGAGTTCTTCGTTTTTCCGAACAACGAGAACGAGGTAAATCGTAAAACCCTCTTTATGATTTTATCGTTCAATTATCGTGAAAATAGCGTGAACCAAGATCCGAGGATCGAACCCCGGAACGAGGGACGAGCCGAGCGGTGGTGGTCGAACCACCGGACCGCGGTGGCTCGTGGATCCCCGTGGGGATCGAACCACAAAGCGCCCCGGCTGGACGCCGGGGACGCGCGCACGAGGACCCCGGCTGTACGCCGGGGGTGCGATCGAGCGCGGGCTCGATCGCTGGGATGGCGGGCTGGTTCCGCCGCTGCTCGCACGGCGAGCAGCCCTCTCCTCCGCGAACGGCAAGTCGCCGGACTCGCCGTGGGTTGCCATGCGCAATCCCGGCGATCGCGTCGTGCGATCGCGAGCCCTAGCGGGGGCTCGGCTGGCCGCGACATGCCTTCGGGTATGTCGTGTGTTTGGTTGAGCCCCGGTCCGCTTGGCGTGCTCGCGTGAACTCCGGCGATCGGGATTTCGATTGGGTTGTCGGTTCCGCAATTTTTGACAATCCGGATATTCGATCTCCAAAGGATTTCGGTCGGAATTAATTAGATAATTTATTTAATTAATTTTAATTAAATTTATTAATTCCGGGATATCGATTTCCAACAATTGGTATCAGAGCGTTGGTTTTAGTTCATGGTATTTTTCGATAAATTGTTCTACCTTGCAGGGTTTCCGATTATTATGGCTGGATTTAATTATGTTAATTAATGTCATAATAATGTTCTTGATTATTAAACTCTCGGTGATGTCGAGATTCGTTCTTGTGTGGTGAATGCTTGTTCTTATTTTTCCGGAAATTGTTTGAGGTCGTTTTCATGTAGAGAATCGATGCCGGATAGCGTAGTAATAAATTTTAATTTATTTTACGTAGGATCGAGGACGAAACGACGACCGGAAAAGTGTGACGGAGGAGACGAAGAGAGGGAGGACCGGGGATCGATCACGAGGATCGATCACGAGGATCGATCACGAGGATCGATCACGAGGATCGATCACGAGGATCGATCACGAGGATCGATCCCATGAGGATCGATCGCCTGGGCTGCCCTAGGGCTCTCGGCCACGCCGGCCACCAAGGGTGGTGGCGCGTGAGCCTTGGCCGGCGGTGGTGGTGGCGGTCGACGGTGGGGGTGGTGTGGGGTCTCCCAACCCATGCTACTCCTACCAAGATCCAACTTTCCTAATTGATTCGGTTTTCCTATTTTGAGTATTCCTATGTTTGGGAACTCTCATGGAATATGAAAAGAATGTTGGAATTCGATATCCCGGGCTATTAAAATTTGCGGAAACAATAACCCGACCGAAAACCTTCGCCGGAGATCACATGAACATCGACTCATCCGCCGGAGTCCGACCTTCGGAGACCATGCGCCCGAAGACGCACAGCCCGCCCCCGGCCGAACCCCCGCGAGCCGGGTTCACGCGATCGAACATCGCGTTCGATGGGGCTGCATCCGGCAGCCCCCGGCAGCAGGTCCGGCGACCTGCTGCCCGCCGTGGAGGAGCCCCCACCGTCGCGGTGGGGAGGTGACGGCACCAGCCCGCCACCGCCGGCGATCGCGTCCAGCGATCGCCCCCCTCGGCCTAAGCCGAGGGCTCCTCTTCGCCGCCGAACCCTAGGCGTGCAATGCCACGCGGTCCGGTGGCTTCGCCACCACCGCGTGGTCGTTCGTCTAGTCCGGGTTCGATCCTTCGGATCTTGCGTTCTACGGTATTCTCGATAAATCCAAAATCGAATAAATCAAGGGCGTTTAAATTTTTACCTTTCGATTCGTTGTTCGGAGAAACGAAATCAAGATGATCTTTGAATCTTCCCACGTATTCCTTGCACTCCGTTCGAACGTCGGGTGGGCGACGATCTATCGAACTCCTATGGATCTCCTTCAACTCTCTAGACTAATCAAGTATGATTATCTTGTCTTGTCTATTATGAAGGCCATGTAGTGCTTTTATAGGCTACGTAGGGGATCTAAAGGAGGTGGAATATTGGGCTTCCAATATTGAAGATTAAATTGAGCCCACTGCCCAAGTCCATTAATCCTTATCAATATTAATTTTATTTATTTTCCACTATATAAATAAAATTGCACTCCCAATATTTACCCATTTTATATCGAATAATATTTCTCCGGTAGTATTATTTATTCCGTGTATTTAAGATATAAATATCCATGAATAAAATTTATTTATTGCTTAATAAATTTATTCATCTCTTTTATCCGAGACTAGTACCACTCAACCTTATTTATTATGCGGAATTAAATCCACTCGCGAGGTTTACATAATAAATCCTTATGAGCTCATCTCGGGGATATTATCAACCCTTCCGGGATACAGTGTCCCATCAAGAATTCACGGCATGCCATATATAAAATATAGTGACCCAACTTAACCGGTAATTGACCCAATAATTAAACCGGTCAATTCCTTTGGAAAATCAAAGTCACTTATACTAAATATACACACCCGCAATTGTATCGGGGATTAAGAATAAAGTACACTGAGTCTCAAATCAATTATCGCCGAGCAAACCTAATTGATGAGTCTCAATCGATCCGCTCAATACACTAAGTGTACAAGTGTGATTAAATAATTAAGATAAATTATTTTCTCTCTCACACAACGACTATACCGATGGATTGGTCCGTGTCCATCTAGGTCGTGAGCATCTGTTCGATTAAATACGAGTAACCGATAGTATGATCTTCTGTGTGCCCATGCAACACCATACTAACTACAACGTATAAAATCCAGGACTATAATTTGCATATATTTAATTAACAATAATTAAAAGCAAATGAATGTTCGTTATTAATAGGTAAATGAAAGTGTACAAGGAGTTCAGAATACTCAAATCTAGACATTAAGTATACTACTCCAGCAATCTCCCACTTATACTAAGGTCTAGTCTTATCTTCCAAACTCCCGACTCCCATACTCATCACGTGCTTAGACTGTACCTCCAAGAGGTACCATGTGAATGAGCAATCTAGGTTGCCGCTCTGAAGCTATCTTGGTGACTATTGCATCGTCCCTCTGACGATGACTCGTATCAGGTGGTACTTGCCCTATGTGTTATCTTACACTTATGGACTCGTGATCTCTTAAAGTTTGCCACTGCACCGCTATTTACATAGCCTTTGGTAAACTAAGAATCACATCTAAGTCCCAGAGGTAATACCGGAGCCATACCAAATCTTCCGCTGCCTCTGAGGCCGCTATTTGGTTACCCATGGGAGAGTCCGAAAAGCATCGTGCTTATCACTCTTCCATGATACGGCTCCACCTCCTAAAGTGTACACATAGCCTGATGTGGACTTTCGCCGGTCCTTATCAGCTTGGAAATCCGAATCCGTATAACCCAAAGGAATCAGATTGTCTGCTCCGTAACTCAGAACATAATCCCTCGTATTTCGCAAATACTTGAAAATGTTCTTTACGGCAGTCCAATGAGCCTTTCCAGGGTTACTCTGATATCTCGCTACTACGCCAACTGCATAGCAGATATCAAGCCTCGTACATAACATTGCATACATTAAGCTTCCCACAGCCGAAGCGTAGGGAACTGCTTTCATTTCATCTTTCTCCTTTTTGTCTGAGGACACATCTCCTTAGAAAGATAAGTTCCTTTACTGAAGGGTAGTTCACCCTTCTTGGAATCTTGCATGTTAAAACGAGCCAGAATCGTGTCTATGTAAGATTGCTGGGATAGGTACAATGTTCTATTCCGGCGATCCCTTATAACCTTGATCCCTAGAACATGCCCGACTTCTCCCAAATCTTTCATATCGAATTGTCTAGACAACCATCCCTTTATGTCTGATAACATTTTCACACTGTTGACAATGAGAAGAATGTCGTCTACATAAAGCACGAGAAACACCACCTTCTTCCCATCACGTTTCCAATACACACGATTCGTCCATGCTTTGACTAAATCCAAAAGATTGGACTACTTCGTCAAACCGCAGGTTCCACGATCTCGAGGCTTGTTTCAATCCATAAATGGATCGATTAAGCTTGCACACTAGATGATCTCGCCCCTTAGCAATGAATCCTTCTGGTTGTTTCATATAAATCGTCTCGTCAAGACTTCCATTTAGGAAAGCTGTCTTGACATCCATTTGCAACACCTCATAATCCATATGAGCTGCTATGGATAAGAGAATCCAGATCGACTTTATCTTGGCTACCGGCGAGAAGGTCTCCTCATAATCGATTCCCTCTTTCTGAGTATATCCTTTCGCAACAAGCCGAGCTTTAAAGGTTTCAACCTTTCCGTCAGATCCTCTCTTTCTCTTGTAGACCCATTTACACCCAATTGGCTTTATGCCGCTTGGTGGTTCTACAAGATCCCAGACTTTATTAGAATCCATAGATTCAATTTCGGATCTCATCGCTTTCTTCCAAGAAGGCGCATCTATATCTTGTACCGCCTCATCATAGGTCCAGGGATCGATTTCATGAACTCCAGGTCCAGAGTCCGAAGACTCACCCAGTCCAATCCATCGGTCTGGTTGTTTAACAACCCTCCCACTACGACGGCGTTCCGGTGTATTAACAGTGACAGTAGGTGCAGGTTCTAGTGGTGTATCTATACTCGGTTCGGCTGTATCTAAGTCTTCCTTGTTTACCTCTCAACTCATCAAGTATTATGTCACTTTTGGGCTTGTGGTCCATGACATAGTCTTCCTCTAAGAACCGAGCGTTAGTACTTATAACGATCTTCTGGTCCGTAGGACTATAGAACATGCCACCTTTAGTTCCTTTCGGGTATCCTATAAACAGCCGTAATTCTGATCTAGGTTCTAACTTATCGGCACCTTGTCGCAACACATGTGCTGGACAACCCCAGATCCGAATGTGTCTCAAGTTAGGCTTGCGCCCACTCCACAATTCCATGGGTGTGGTTGGTACCGTTTTGGTTGGAACCCTATTCAAGATATACGCCGCTGTTTCCAAGGCATGTCCCCAGAACATAATAGGTAAGTCCGAGTAACTCATCATCGATCGCACCATTTCCATAAGAGTCCTATTCCTTCTTTCTGACACACCATTCTGCTGGGGAGTGTATGGTGAAGTCAGTTGGGATTCAATCCCATTCTCTGCCAAGTATTCCTTGAATTCTCCAGACAGGTACTCGCCTCCGCGATCAGATCGCAGGCATTTTATGGATTTACCACGAAGGTTCTCCACAAGAGCTTTGAATTCTTTGAACTTGCCAAAGGATTCGCTCTTGCGGCTCATCAGGTATACATATCCATATCTTGAGTAATCATCAGTGAAAGTGATGAAGTACTCGTACCCTCCCCTTGCCTGAGTAGACATAGATCCGCATACATCAGAGTGAATCAAATCCAACACTTGTTCAGCTCTTCGTCCTTTACCAGAAAAAAGGACGCTTAGTCATTTTTCCCTCTAAACAGGATTCGCAGGTTGGAAGGTCCTCTCCTTCAACATCGCTGATTAGACCATCAACTTTCAACCTTTGAAGCCTATTTGAGTTTATATGACCTAGCCTTAGATGCCACAAGTATAATTGATTCATCCTAGAAGGTTCCTTTCTCTTATTGGTGTTCGTAGATGTGTTATTACTCTCGGTTAGTTGCATCGTGTTAGACTCAGGATTTAGCACATACAAATCGTCCACCAATGTACCAGAACAGATAATCTCACTGTTTCTTCATATGATCACCGAGTGGTCAAAAGAAACAGAATATCCATTCATAATAAGTTTAGAAACCGAAATTAAATTCTTTCTAAATTTGGGTACATAAAGACAATTATGTAAAACTAAAATCCTATCACTACTGAAGCGTAAGTGAACGTCTCCCACTGCAACAGCCGCCACCCTCGCGGCATTGCCCATGTAGACCACGATCTCTCCCTCTCTAAGTCTCCGGGTTTCCTGGAACCCCTGCATTGAATTGCAGACATGATCAGTGGCCCCCGTATCTACACACCAGGTGCTGGTAGATAACACCACTGATAATGTTTCGGTGACTAAGGAAAATTTCGTACCTTTGATGAGAGGACAATCAGACTTCCAGTGCCCAGACTGCTTGCATCAATAGCACTTGCCTCGCGGCTTGCTCTTCCCATTCCGTGGTTTGGAACCACTGGGCTTCTTTGCTTGCACTTCCATCTTAGCCACAAGAGCTTGTGATTTTCTGACCATACTTATAAGTTTAGCTCTTTTGAAATCGTTTTTAAGCGACTCCTCAAGAGGACTGAACTTATAGAGTATGTCAATCACTTCTTGTCCGGCTTCCACGCTATGTCTCAACATCATTCTGAGGTCATTCCAAATGTCCTCATGAGTTGGGTCATCAGTGGATTCAGAAGGCTCAACAGTCTGGACAGTGTCCAGATTTCTTTTCCAATCAGTACTATATGGAACCAGTGAGTTTTCATCTTTAAGTATATCACAAAGTGGGGTCACAGTCATTCCTAACCTATAAGCACATAAAACAAACAAACAATTTAATATCCGATATTATCTCCCTTAAATAATATCATTAAATCACTAATCACATCTAAAATCCCATCAGGTAAGGCAAGCCACGTGGTGTGGACGTTTACCCACCCAAACGATTTAGCTATTAGATTTTCTTTGGTCATACATCACTTATAGCGAAACCTCGTGGGGAGGAATACTATAAGGCGTATCTAAGTGTAAACCATTACTCAGTACCAAAGTAAATTGCTTGGAATCGCTACATTACCGCAAGCCACGTGGTGTGGACGTTTACGATAACTTCACAACTCTTTACAATTTCTTACAACTGTCTACATCAATTAATCCAAAATCCGTCGGCATAGCAAGACACGTGGTGTGGACGTTTACTACACCAAGAGATTTTTATAATTGACTCCCAATTACTTGATCCATTCAATCTTGTAAATCAAGACGCGGAGAATCATAAGTGAAACTCGAAGTTTCTAACCAGTGATTCACCATGCGAACAACTCTATCTCTCATAAATGAGGGAGCCGAGCAGACAATCGATCCATCTATCAAAGAATGGTACGAATGCCTCTAATTTGTGTCCTCGACATGACCAAGTGGCTCTGGCTCCATTCCACTCCCCGGGGTGAGAATGAGTCGACTTGAAATCAGCTTTGGAAAGACAAATTAGGCATTGTTTGATAAACTTAATCAATGTTTCTCGTAAGAGGAATTACAAGAACACTCCTCCAATAACTTATCTATATAAACTTCAAAAGTTTATAAAAGTCACCAAGAGAGCAGCAATGGAGACCATGGGTATGTTTCCATACCCTCTCCCACTTAGCTTTTTACAATAAAGGGATACGCTATCTAGTGCATAAAAGTAAACACATATAGCATGCATACATGTAATAAAGCACATAGTATTATCACATAGTCAAAATAATTACTAGAATATTATTTTCCGACTATTATGGCTTTACTCCATCTCCGTACGCATCTTCTAGTCTTTAGTCTTCGTTCTTGAATGCTCCATGTGACGAGAATATTAATTTTAAATATTTAAATCTATTTATTTTTAATAAATCCAAAAGATACTTAATTAATAATAATTAAGTCAATCGAATAAATCAAAAATAAAATTAAATATTATTAATATTTTTATTTATTTTATCTTCCCTTTCTACTTCATTAAATCTCTAGAATAATCTATCCAAGACCCATTTGGAATATTCTAGATGATTTCCATAATGAAATAAGGAAATAAAATAATTTAGGACTCTTCTACTTTCCAAATTAATTAGATTCCTAATCCATGAATATTTCCATAAAATAGAAATAATCAATTTAGGAATCCTAATCAATTCCAAATTGATTCTTTTCCTAATCCATGAGAGTTCCCAAAAATAGGAACACTCAAATAGGAAAAACCCGAATCAATTAGGAAAGTGAATTTACCGGGATAGCACGAAGATCACGAGGACCCCCGCGCCCCCACCGGACCGCCATCGCCGGCCGAGGACCGCCGTCGCCGCCACCTAGCCGGCGCACCACCACCGCCGGTGGTTTCGCCGCCGGGAGGCGCGAATTCGGCGCCTCTCCTTCGATGGTTCGATCCTCCATGGATCGACCATGGTGGTCGATCTGAGCCCTAGCCCTCACGTCGTCTCCTTCGTCACGCGTCTTCTCCGGCGGTCGTTTCGGCATCGATCCAACGCAAAATAAATTACAAAATAAATTTTACACTATCCGGTATCGATTCTATACATGAAATCGACCCTATACAATTTCCGGAAAAAGGTAGAACGTAATAATAAATCCTAAATTCGGTCAACCCCCGAATTTTTACTATTACAAGCATTCACCACCAAAAACGAATCACGACATGTCCGAGAGTTTAATTAAACCAACAATCACATGACAAAATAATTAAACGAATAATCATCAAGCCATAATAGTCGGAACCCTGCAAGGTAGAACAATTTTATCGAAAATACCTCGAACGTAAACCACGCTCTGATACCAATTGTTGGAATTCGATATCCCGGGCTATTAAAATTTGCGGAAACAATAACCCGACCGAAAACCTTCGCCGGAGATCACATGAACATCGACTCATCCGCCGGAGTCCGACCTTCGGAGACCATGCGCCCGAAGACGCACAGCCCGCCCCCGGCCGAACCCCCGCGAGCCGGGTTCACGCGATCGAACATCGCGTTCGATGGGGCTGCATCCGGCAGCCCCCGGCAGCAGGTCCGGCGACCTGCTGCCCGCCGTGGAGGAGCCCCCACCGTCGCGGTGGGGAGGTGACGGCACCAGCCCGCCACCGCCGGCGATCGCGTCCAGCGATCGCCCCCCTCGGCCTAAGCCGAGGGCTCCTCTTCGCCGCCGAACCCTAGGCGTGCGATGCCACGCGGTCCGGTGGCTTCGCCACCACCGCGTGGTCATTCGTCTAGTCCGGGTTCGATCCTTCGGATCTTGCGTTCTACGGTATTCTCGATAAATCCAAAATCGAATAAATCAAGGGCGTTTAGATTTTTACCTTTCGATTCGTTGTTCGGAGAAACGAAATCAAGATGATCTTTGAATCTTCCCACGTATTCCTTGCACTCCGTTCGAACGTCGGGTGGGCGACGATCTATCGAACTCCTATGGATCTCCTTCAACTCTCTAGACTAATCAAGTATGATTATCTTGTCTTGTCTATTATGAAGGCCATGTAGTGCTTTTATAGGCTACGTAGGGGATCTAAAGGAGGTGGAATATTGGGCTTCCAATATTGAAGATTAAATTGAGCCCACTGCCCAAGTCCATTAATCCTTATCAATATTAATTTTATTTATTTTCCACTATATAAATAAAATTGCACTCCCAATATTTACCCATTTTATATCGAATAATATTTCTCCGGTAGTATTATTTATTCCGTTTATTTAAGATATAAACATCCATGAATAAAATTTATTTATTGCTTAATAAATTTATTCATCTCTTTTATCCGAGACTAGTACCACTCAACCTTATTTATTATGCGGAATTAAATCCACTCGCGAGGTTTACATAATAAATCCTTATGAGCTCATCTCGGGGATATTATCAACCCTTCCGGGATACACTGTCCCGTCAAGAATTCACGGCATGCCATATATAAAATATAGTGACCCAACTTAACCGGTAATTGACCCAATAATTAAACCGGTCAATTCCTTTGGAAAATCAAAGTCACTTATACTAAATATACACACCCGCAATTGTATCGGGGATTAAGAATAAAATACACTGAGTCTCAAATCAATTATCGCCGAGCAAACCTAATTGATGAGTCTCAATCGATCCGCTCAATACACTAAGTGTACAAGTGTGATAAAATAATTAAGATAAATTATTTTCTCTCTCACACAACGACTATACCGATGGATTGGTCCGTGTCCATCTAGGTCGTGAGCATCTGTTCGATTAAATACGAGTAACCGATAGTATGATCTTCTGTGTGCCCATGCAACACCATACTAACTACAACGTATAAAATCCAGGACTATAATTTGCATATATTTAATTAACAATAATTAAAAGCAAATGAATGTTCGTTATTAATAGGTAAATGAAAGTGTACAAGGAGTTCAGAATACTCAAATCTAGACATTAAGTATACTACTCCAGCAAAGAATTAATTGGAATTAATTATTTCCTTATTCTATTATGGAAGTCTTCTAGAATATTCCAAGTCTTACTTGGATAGGATTCTAGAGATTTAATAGAATTGGAAAGGAAAATAATTAATTATTAAATTAATTTATTTCCTAATTGATTATTCCTATTTTATGGGAATTTTCATGGACATGGAAATTAATTAATTTTGGAAAGTAGAAGAGTCCTTAATTAATTTTTCCTTATTTAATTATTCCTTTATGGAATTTTTAATAGAAAAGGAAAGGAATTAATTTGGAAGGATTAGGATTCCTAGATTATTTTATTTCCTTATTTCATTATGGCAATCTTCTAGAATATTCCAAGCGGGTCTTGGATAGGATTCTAGAGATTTAATGGAATTAGAAAAGGAAAATAAAAAATAATAAAAATATTAATAGTATTTAATTTTATTTTTAATTTATTCGATTGACTTAATTTTCGAATTAAGTAACTTTTGGATTTATTAAAAATAAATAGATTTAAATATTGAAATTAATGTTCCCGTCACATGGAGCATTCAAAGAACGAAGACTAAAAACTAGAAGACGCATACGGGGATGCGATAAAGCCATAATAGTCGAAAAATAATATTCTAATATTATTTTGATTATGTGATATTCTATGTGTTTTATTTCATGTATGCATGCTTATGTGTATTTAATTATGTATTAGATAGCGTATCCCTTTGTTATAAAAAGCTAAGTGGGAGAGGGATTGGAAACAATGCCATGGTCTCCATTGCTGTTCTCTTGGTGACTTTTATGAACTTTCGAAGTTTATATAGATAAGCCATTGGAGGAGAATTCTTGTAATTCCTCTTACGAGAAACATTGATTAAGTTTATCAAACAATGCCTAATTTGTCTTTCCAAAACTGATTTCAAGTCGACTCATTCTCACCCCGGGGAGTGGAATGGAGCCAAAGCCACTTGGTCATGTCGAGGACACAAATTAGAGACTTTCGTGTCATTTTATGACTAGATCGATTGTCTGCTCGGCTCCCTCATTCTATGAGAGATAGGGTTGTTCGCATGGTGAATCACAGGTAAGAAACTTCGAGTTTCACTTATGATTCTCCGCGTTTTGATTTACAAGATCGAATGGATCAAGTAATTGGGAGTCAATTATAAAAGTCTCTTGGCGTAGTAAACGTCCACACCACGTGGCTTGCTATACTAACAGATTTTGGATTAATTGATGTAGACAGTTATAAGGAATTGTGAAGAATTGTGAAATCATCGTAAACGTCCACACCACGTGGCTTGCGGTGATGTAGCGGTTCCAAACGATTTACTTTAGTGCTGAGTAATGGTTTACACTTAGATACGCATTATAGTATTCTTCCCCACGAAGTTACGCTATAAGTGATGTATGACCGAAGCAAAACTAATTGCTAAATCATTTGGGTAAGGTAAACGTCCACACCACGTGGCTTGCCATATCTGATGGGATTTTAGAGGCGATTAGTGATTTAATGATATATTTAAGGGAGATAATATCGGAGATTAAATCAATTGTTTGTTGTTATATGTGCTCATAGATTAGGAATGGCTTTAAACCCACTTTCTGTGATACGTAAGGATTTTAAACTCATTGGTCCCTAAATGTAATGATTGGAATAGAGATCTAGACATTGCCCAGACTGTTAAAGAGTACAAGTTTGTACTCAGTGAGCTTTATCCTCCCGAGCCTACAAATGTCTTAACTGATGAGGAAAGGACTGATTTTGATATCATGTTCAAACTCAAGGAGATGTTTAGACATGACGTAGTGGCTAGACAAGAGGCGATGAGGATACTCATAAAGGCCATTCGTTTCAAGGAAACGCTTAAACACGTTTTTGAAATGATGGACCTTTTAGACGAGTTGAGACGGAAATCGCAAGCTCTTGTAGCCAATGCCATAGGTTTCGAACCTAAGGGTAAAATCGGGGAAAAGGAAAAAGCAAGCAAAGAAACCCAGTGGTCCTAAGTTACTTGGACCACGAGATGGGACGAGAAAGCGTGTTCTTGATGCAAACAGTCTGGGTACTGGAAGTCTGATTATCCTCTCAAAGAAAGTACGAAATTTTCTTTAGTCGTAAAACATAGTCAGTGGTATTATCTACCGGTACCTGGTGTGCAGATATGGAACCACTGACGGTATGTGCATTTTAAATACAAGGGTTCCAGGAAACCCGACGACTTGAAAAAGAAGAAATCGTAGTCTACATGGGCAATGCTGTAAAGGAGGCAGCAGTTGCAGTGGAGGACATTTATAGGATTTCATTTTGAGTTATTGCTTTTATGTACCTTTCATTTAGAAAGAACTTTGTTCTGGGTTTCTAATGAATAGATATTTTATTTCTTTTAATCATTTGATGGTTATGAGAAGAAATAATGATATTATCTGTTCTGGTACATTAAGCTAGCAATATATAAATGATGAATCCTGAGTCAACCACGATGCAACGAACCGTAGTATGAAACTCGTTTTACTAATAAGAGATTTCTTTATTAAATCGATTATACTTGTGGATTCTTTTGCTAAGTCATGTTTATTCAAATAAGAAGTTCAAAGGTCGAAAATTGATAGTTTGATCAATTAAGTTGAAGGAGTGGACCTTCCGACCTATAAATCTAATTTGGAAGATAACATGACTAAGCAATCCTTTATGGATATAAGATATAAGATCCGGACAAGTATAAGAATTGATTGACTCTAATTTATGCAGACCTATGTCTACTCAGACAATAAGGTACGAGTACTTCAATTGATGATTACTCGAAATGGATTAGAATACCTGATGTGCCACAAAAAGCAAGTGTTTTGACAAGTCAATGGACACTAAGCAATTGTGGAGAACCATCAAGGTATATCCATTTGTAGCCTGCGATTTGATCGCGGAGGCAAGTACCTGTCTAAGGAATGCATGGCATACTAATCAGAGATTGGGATTTGATCCCAAATGACTACACCATACACTGTTGTGTAGAAATGGTGTGTCGTAAACAAGAAATGGAACTCTTATAGAAATAGTAAAAGCATAAGTTATACGGAACTACCTATGGATATGTCTGGAAACAACGGCGCATTCAAATGCGATTGTAGAATATCCTAGAAGAACAAAAGATGTGTGTTCAATAGTACTATGAACCAGAAGGACGTTATAAGTTCTAACGCCCGGTTCTTAGAGAAAGACTATATGATGAACCACAAACCCAAAGTGACGTGATACTTTGAAATGAGAGAGAACGAAGAAGACTGGAAACCAGCAGAACTGAGTAGCGGTACACCACTAACTGCACCTACTGTTATTACTTTTAAGTTTTAATACACCGGAATTCCATTGTAGTGGGAGGTTGTGGGTCAACCAGAGATATTCATAAGACTAGGAGAGTCTTCGGACTCTGGACCTAGTATACATGAAATCGATCTCTAGATCTACATGAAGGCAGTACTAGATCTAAATGTGCCTTCTTGGAGAGCAATAAAGATTATTTCTAAGAGGCAAGATCATTTAGAGTACAAGCTTAGTTGATCCATTTATGGATTGGAACAAAGCATTGAATTCGTGGTACTTGCAAATTGATGAGATAGTCCATTTAATGGATTCATCAAAGGCATAGACGAATCAAGTGTATTGGAAACGTGATGGAACAAGGTGGTGTTTCTCGGGTTTTATGTAGAGAACATTCTTATCATTGGTAACAATGTAAAGATGTTGTCAAGACATAAAATGAGGTTGTCTAGATAAATCAATATGAAAGATATAGGAAGAAGTTGGACATGTTCTTGAGATCTTGGATCTCTAGGAAAGAACATTGTACTTCTCCTGGACATCTTACATATATATGATTATGGTTCGTTTTAACATGCAAGATTCCGAGAAAAGTTCGTTACCTTTCAGATACGGAATGCATCTATCTAAGGATATGTGTTTTGGAACACAAAAGGAGATAGAAGCAATTAAAGCAGTTTCCTACACTTTGAGTATGGAAAGCTTAATGCAATGTTGAAAAACGAGAACCTGATATCGGCTATGCGGTTAGCATAGTGGGAGGATATCAAGGTAATCCTGGAAAGGAATATTCGACTGCTGTAAAAGTACTTTCGAAGTACTGTTCTAGACTACGAAGCAGACGAGCATTTCCTTTGGATTACATTCTCTTAGATTTCTAATCGAATGAGGACCGGTGTAAGTCGATATCAGGCTATGCGTTTCACTATTAAAGGAGAAGGAGTTTTAACATGGAAGAGTGATAAGCACGATGCTTTTCGGACTCTGCCATGGGTAACCAAATAGCGGCCTCAGAGGCAGCGGAAGTTTTGGTATAACTCCGGGATAATCTCTGGGACTTAGATGTGATTCTTAATTTGCCAAAGGCTATGTAAATAGCAGTGCGATGGCAAATGGTAAGAAATCACAAGTCCATAAGTGTAAGATAACACATAGTGCAAGTACCACCTGATACGAGTCATCGTCGAGGGAGACGACGCTGTAGTCACCAAGATAACTTCAGAGCGGCAACCTAGAGTGCTCATTCACATAGTGCTTCTTGGAAGTACAACTTCAGCACGTGATGAGTATGGGAGTCGGGAGTTTGGAGGAAATGACTAGACCTTAGTAGAAGTGGGAGATTGTTGGAGTTGTGTACTTAATGTCTAGATTTAAGTAACGGAAACTCACGATCCATTGCCACTAATCTATTTAATTAAATAAACAATTATTTGCGTTTAATTATTTATAATTAAATATATGCAAATTATAGTCCTGGATTCTATACGTTGTAGTTAGTATGGTGTGTCGGGCCCACACAGAAGATCATACTATCGGTTACTCGTATTTAATCAAACAGTTGCTCACGACCTAGATGGACACGGACCAATCCATCGGTATAGTCGTTGTGTGAGAGATAAAATAATCTGTCTTGATTATTTTATCACACTTGTACACTTGGTGTATTGGGCGGATCGCTTGAGATTTATCGATTAGGATTGCCTTGGATAATCGATTTAAATCTCAGTGTATTTTATTCTTAATCCCCGATACTATTGCGGGTGTGTATATTTAATATAAGTGACTTTGATTTTCCAAAGGAATTGACCGGTTTAATTATTGGGTCGATTACTGGTTAAGTTGGGTCGCTATATTTTATATATGACATGCCGTGAATACTTGACGGGAAAGTGTATCCCGTAAGGGCTGATAATATCCCCGAGATGAGTTCATAAGGAATTATTATGTAAACCCTGCAGGTGGATTTGTTCCGCATAATAATTAAGGTTGAATGGTACTAGTCTCGGTTACAAGAGATGAATAAATTAATTAGCAATAAATTAATTTTATTCATGGATATTTATATCTTAAATACACGGAATAAATAATACTACCGGAGAAATATTATTTGATATAATATGGTTTAATATTGGGAGTGCAATTAATTTATATAGTGGAAAATAAATAAATTAATATTAATGGGATTAATAGATTTGAGCTTGGGCTCAATTTAATCATTAATATTGGAAGCCCAATATTCCACCTCCTTAAGATCCCCTACGTAGCCTATACAAGCACTACATGGTCTTCTCTATTCTCATAACTTGAAGATCACAATTCTAGAGAGAGAAAGTAGAGAGGGAGATCCATGGAGTTCGGTAGATCGTCGCCCACACGACGTCCGAGCTAGTGCAAGGAATACGTGGGAAGATCTCAAGGTCGTCAAATTGAGTTCTTCGTTTTTCCGAACAACGAGAACGAGGTAAATCGTAAAACCCTCTTTATGATTTTATCGTTCAATTATCGTGAAAATATCGTGAACCAAGATCCTAGGATCGAACCCCGGAACGAGGGACGAGCCGAGCGGTGGTGGTCGAACCACCGGACCGCGGTGGCTCGTGGATCCCCGTGGGGATGGAACCACAAAGCGCCCCGGCTGGACGCCGAGGACGCGCGCACGAGGACCCCGGCTGGACGCCGGGGGTGCGATCGAGCGCGGGCTCGATCACTGGGATGGCGGGCTGGTGCCGCCGCTGCTCGCACGGCGAGCAGCCCTCTCCTCCGCGAACGGCGAGTCGCCGGACTCGCCCTGGGTTGCCGTGCGCAATCCCGGCGATCGCGTCGTGCAATCGCGAGCCCTAGCGGGGGCTCGGCTGGCCGCGACATGCCTTCGGGTATGTCGTGTGTTTGGTTGAGCCCCGGTCCGCGTGGCGTGCTCGCGTGAACTCCGGCGATCGGGATTTCGATTGGGTTGTCGATTCCGCAATTTTTGACAATCCGGATATTCGATCTCCAAAGGATTTCGGTCGAAATTAATTAGATAATTTATTTAATTAATTTTAATTAAATTTATTAATTCCGGGATATCGATTTCCAACAGACAGAGGATGGTATTACACATATTGCTCCGATTGCTCTGTTATAGGAGATTGTTCATCCTCTGAAATTGTTTGTCCAGTATGTGGAGAGAACTTACTTCCAAATATCCATTTCAAAGTTCATGTAACAATCAATGACAGAGGTGGCCATTCGACATTTCTTATTCTCATGAATGAACTTGCGACTTCTTTAATTCAGACTTCAATCCACTCATTCATAAGTTATTATTATAAGGTAAGTAGACATACATATCATGTAATTAACATTATACCTTTCTACTTCAAATATTTTGTATGAATTATATTCTTCCGTTTTTCAGGGCAGAGGGAAACCATTATTCCCAGAAGAAGTTTTTCTGTCTCTTATTGGAAGAGAATTGTTGTTTAAGGTTAAACTTGAAGAGCATCATGTGGAGACAACCCAACGGCGAGAGTATTGTGTTGAAAAGTGTTGTGAGCATTCTAAATTACTCTCTTTTCATAAGGGTAAAATGTTCTGTGCTGGACTAGAAGGTAGACCAGATCCTGCCCATGATAAAACCGTCTTTCAGCCTGGATCAAGTGATGATATAAATGAAGAAACTTCCGAGGACAGCGGAAGCTCATCCGACTCAGATACGTCATCAGTCTAGATGTCGTTTATTTATCGTTTTTGATAACAATTTGCATTCCAGTTAGGACTATTAATGTTTCTTTTCCATGATCAGACTATTTACATCTTTAAATTATATTTTGGATATTGCTTTTTATGCCAGAGCTTTTAATTGAACATTTTGAATTTTTTTCAGTTTATTTGTTTTGTGCAATTAAAAGTTTTTGTGTGTTGAATGTTGAATGTTGAATCAATTATTGACAATTTTTACTATATATTTCATACCTTTGAAACCTGAATCATGTAACTCAAACTTGATCCACAATTCATGTTCAATTATTAAATGTTCAATTAAAAAATAAGTAAATTTCTTTTGTTTTCGAGAAGAATTTATTTTTTTCTTATTAACTTTCCATAATCAGCCTTTTGGACTATCTCTTTGTTTTTCCTTAAAATTTTCCTATTCTTTTATCTTTCAATAGACAATATTTTAACTGATACTGTATCCCTTTTAATCTTTTTAATTTCTCAAGAGTCCAATATCCAAAGAAATTATCAAATTTAATTTTCATCATTTTCTAATACTTTATCTATTTAATAATTTTTTTTATTAATTAATTAGTTAATCTTCAAGTTAATTGATCAGATTTTTCTGTTCACTAGCGGATTAGCAATTTTTTTTAATTGAATATTACTATAATCATTTTTTACTGTTAATTTATTGTTGCTATGTTGATGAAAATTAGGAATATATTTTTCCAAAGTTTTATTTTAAATGATTGTTGTTTTCCTTAAAAACGTTCAATCTTCTATACATATTATTGGATTTAAATGGAACATTAATCAATATTAATCTCTTCCTAAAATATATTTGACCTTCCCCTTACTTGAATCATTATAAAGGCGCTGTCCCTCAATCTATCAATGTCAAGAATCTCCCATAGTTACAGTACAATGGCAAGCAATTTCTCATCATTGTCTGAAATTTCAAAGGACATAATGGATTGGAAAATTAAGGTCCGTGTATGTCGAAAGTGGAAAACAACTCCAAAAGGGAAAATTCTAGAGTCCTTGGAGTTTCTGTTTGTTGATATGCAGGTACACCTAGATCATATTTCTTTCAGCATCATATTTTTTTATTTTAAATTTGTTTGTCATTTATTCATGCATACTTGGATAACTAAATTTTTGTTCAAATCCCTCCCAAATTCGGATTTTTATTTCAGGGTTCTAGAATCCATGCATCTGTGAAAAAAGTTCATATATCAAAATATGAGAACAAAGTCAACGAAGGAGACGTTTGTTATGTGCATCAATTTTCAGTCTTGAATTCTCAGACATCTTTTCCAATTTCAACTTTGCCCTTTCGCATAATATTTCATGCTACCACAATTATTAAGACAGTGGAGGATCCAAGTTTTCCTGTGTCCATCTTCAATTTCATGAATTTCCAGGAAGTCCTTGATGGGAAGTTTGCACATAATGGCCCTGTATTTGGTAACATTCTGAGATTTATTTTTTCCATTTTTCTGAATAATTATTCCAAATTCTGATTATTTATTAATTTAGAGTCTACTTATCCATTGTTCTATTTTGATTGTGTATTTTTAGATTTAATTGGTCGAGTTGTAGACATGAATGAGGATAGGATGAAAGAAGATGGAACTGTGAAAGGCAGTAAGAGTGTTAATGTTTTGCTTGAGGATTTAAAGTATGATGCTCACTTAAATCTGCTTCATTAATCAATTTTTTCAAATTTTTCGGCAGTTATTTGAATTTGTCCTCACTAGGTTAACATTATTCCATTATTTGATTTTTACAATAAAGTAAGAGTCCCGTGTTTACTTTGGGATCCTTACTGCTATGAGCTGAAGAATTTTCTTGATTTAGGAAAAGGAAAAGAAGATCATAAGGTTATAATAATTCAAATGTGCAGGGCTAAGCAATTCACAAGTTAGATTTTTAATCCTTTTTTCTTTATACTTTTAATAACTCAAGATTTGAACACTGGCATACTGAAATTTGTATCCTTAAATTTCCAGATTCTAATGGTGTATCTAACACCTTTGATGCTACAAAACTGATACTGGATCAAAATTCCGACGATATTAGAGAATTCAAGAACAAGTAATTAAAGTCTCCATTTGATTTCACTTTACTTTCAACAGGAGTCAAACTTTTTTATTAATCATGCTTAATTCTAATGAATTCCTCAAAATTAGCTTAAAGGCAACTGCCGTTTCCAGTTCCTTTGATGGCTCTCAGATTTCAACATCGTCTTATATTTCTGTCAAAGGAGATATAGAAAATGGAAGAACTCCTTTCTATTCAGTCAATGAGTTGAAGTCTGCAGAGGCAGTAAGTATCTTTCGTTTTGTTACTTTTTAATTTGAAAATACACAATCCCTAATATTCCAATGTTGTACTCAAAATAACATTTTCTAATGTTTGTATTGAGAGAAGAAAATTCTCATTTTTATTTTTTAATTAGACTTGCAAGGTCTGGGTGGTTGCTTCAATTGCTGATATCAGGCCTGGTAGTGGATGGTGTTACATTAGCTGCACTATATGCAAGAAGAAGGTTCTTGAAAAAGAAGATCAATTTTGGTGCACTATATGCAACAAATTTGTCATTGCTGAAGAACGCTTTAAAGTACATATGACAGTTGTTGATGGAACTTCTAATGCTACCTTCATGCTGTGGGATGAAACGGCAAAGTCCATGATTGGAAAAAGTGTGAATGAGGTTTGGGATATCTTTTTTCAGGTTTGTTCTTCTAAATTGATTATTGGAGATTTCAGCATGGTTTTAATTTAAATTTTCCATTTTTCTTTCATTAACATTTTCATTCTTTTGGGATTTTTTAGGAATACCCAGAAATCGATAAATCCGATAAAAGCATCGTCGCATAATTTACTAAGTTTATAATTCCTCAGCCAATTGAAGATTTGGTTGGGAAGGAGTACTTATTCAAGGTTGCTATAACTGATAGGCACATTCAAAAACTTGAGAAAGCATACATTGTTGACCGCTACTCTGACGATCATGAATTGATCAATAAGCATAAAAAGTCCAATCACGAAGCCCTGACCAACTCTTCGCCCCCTTCTAAGGATAACATTGGTGACAGCATTTCTGTCCAGGAGGAGAATGACAGTTAGACTATTGCTGATTTTAAAACTCCTGAATTTCCCAAGTCCGGCAAGAGAAATCTTGATCCTGAGCTCCAGGAAGCAGAAGAACACTCCTCCACAAAGTTACCAAAGTCTGCTTGATCAGATACATTTTAAGTTTGAAATATGAATTAACTTTTTTTATGTTTGGATCATTTCTGTTTTTGTTCAGTTTTTAGTTTTCCCAGCTCATTTGAAACTTTGGTCCTTCTTATTATTTATGAATATTGTTTTGATAATAATATATTTTTTCCAACATTTCTTTGATTATCTCTAATTTAACTTGCACAATATAATTTTCATTTTGTTTTCTTCCCAAAATGCAATAATTAAATTGAAGTGTATATTTTTTTAGATTATCAATTTTGTAGATTGTTGATATTAGATTTATCTATCTCAATTTATACATATATAATTTTTACGGCCAATAAATTTTAAAACTTATTACAAATTTAATATTTTTTTCGCCGTAACATTTTTCTATTTCTGATGTTATCTAGAATATTACAAATTGTAAAATTTTAACATTTTAGTTCTAAAGTATATTATAAAACCGTATTCCATTATAGAATACGGTGATCATTATGAAATTTTTCTGGACGCTTTATATTCAACTATTTAATTAACATGCTCAGTCAAGTAAGCATCACAATATTCATGTCTACTGATTCAGTCTATTACTCATAATGTTGTAAGCCTCCCACGAATGATTAAAGCTGAATATGTAAGTTCAATTTTTATCTTTTCACTATCACTTGATTTCAACAGTTTTTGTTCATTCCTTATTTACATTTTGAATCGTGTCTTTAATTCAGGTTATGACCCTTTGGAGTATTGGATGGATATCCCACATTCTGAGTAATAGCAATTGGTTCATCAATGTGCGTGAGAGCAGCAAAAATTCAAACATCAAATCGACCATGGCAAAGTCGATTGTTCTTGGTGCAATGACATTCTGAATAAAAACTCTAAATATAAACTAACTGTGTCTATTTAACATTATTCTAATTTAGAGATGGCATTTTTTATATTTATTAATATAATTTTTTTTGAAACATGTCATGTTAAAGTTATAATTATTTTCAGAAGTTTTATAGTCAAAGCTTATATATAGATATTCCCAATTAGCATTAATGACAATTTAAAATAATTGATATTATTCTTTTGAAACTTTCATTTCCTAAATTCTTAAGATTTCTATTTTGTATTCTTTGTGTTGCTGAGAATTCGACCTCCGTTCAGGTTGAAAGTTTTTGAAATTTTTTATTCCTGATGGCTCCAAGAAGAAAGATGAATGCAGGTTCTTCTAATGTATTGTAATTAATATTAAGTTTTTTTTTCTAATTATCAGCAATATTAAATTCTTTCTGTAAAAACGCAGGGAAGGAAAATGCTGTGGATAGTTCTCAACATTACCAAAGTGGACCTGGTAACAAATTTTTTTTTTATAATAAATTCCAATCAATTAATTTCCATTTTTGATTAGGTCTGAAATCTTTTTGGTGCTGAATTCTGTCCGTGCAAATGATCTGTTTCTCCATGGTTCTGAGTTTTTAATATTCAGGTTCCTGCAGTGCTCCTAAATCAACTGTGATCAATAAAAAATATCGAATATCAGACAGTTCAATTATAAACTCAGTTAATCCCCAAGGTTTTTGGATTTATTATACCCTCTAATCATTCTCATGTATTTTAGTAGCCCTTTAACTCATTATTCATCTATGATATTACCGGGATAATTCTTTCAGGTCAATTGGTAGATTGTCCAGTAAATATTCAACATTCTAGTATCCCTTCCTATGCACCTGAATATTGCTTCATTGGTTCCTCTTCTCAACAATCTGGAGTTACTCAAAATTCCAGTAGGAAAAAGAGAACAACTATGCCCCGATTGCAAATGGATACGGAAGGTTTATTTAATATTCCAGTATTGAAAACTTCCAATATCGGTGTACCTGTGCCGCAGAGAACAACTAATATTCAGTCAAATATAAATGTGCTATCCAGCCAAAGATTAACTTCGTTTGGCGATTTGGATTCTGAGTTGCGTCTATTGACAACGAAGGTATTAAACATTTTTTTAAGATAGCTTTTCTCTGCGATTTGTAATCGTGACTGATTTCTCATTGAATCTTAACATCAAAAAAGTTTAAATGTAGTATCTTTATTAATACAACAGGAAACTTACTGAACATTCAATCTTGCATTCAACCAAGTTATTCAATAGATCCTTTCTCAAATTTATCTCTTCCGGAATTCCAAAGTATTAGTGGTACCAGCAGAAAAAAGTTGAAAACAATTATGCCCCGGTTACAGTCAGGTTATAATGGTAACAGAAGAATTGCCCTTGGTGACATAACAAACACTAAGACCATTCTATATTAATCAATATTCATTTGAAGCATACACTTACTATATATTAACTATTTCAAAATTTTGTTTTTCTTATGATTTCCTTGATACTGATGCTTGGGTTAATGAAGATTTAAATAGCTTCCCAACTTCTGGACCCACATCTTCGAGCCTCACCAATCGGCAAATGGCTGGAAATTCACGATCAAATACATCTGTCCAATCAAGCAGAGTTGTGCATCCTGTGAGAAATTTGGAAGTCGAGTTTAATGCTGTATATCAGTCAGGTACACTTCAAAGTTAGAGCATCATCGGCTGCCCTAATGTATAATGAGAGAATCTGTTTGAATCTCTTTTTAAAATTATTATACAAAATATAAACACGACACGTGTTATATTTTTTAATGTTTTCCGATTTCAGGATCATTCTTAACTACTCCAATACAAACAAATGGGATTTTGGGCAACCATCAACCTCTGCGACAATGGATCATAACAACAATGAATTTCCAAGTATTTCATTCATTATATGGCAAAATTAATAATTTTCAGATCTTAATATAACAAATTTTATTATGTTTAAACTTGAGCATTTTATTTCTATTATGATTTTAAGGTTATCACGACATTGGAGACTGTACATTCAAATGTGAGCATTGTGATTCTATGTTCTGGTATGATGAGAGAATTGAGAAGAGTAAGAAAAAGAAGACCGCGCCGGTGTTCAACTTATGCTGCTGTCACGGTTAGTTTACTTGCAACTATAAATAAATTAAAAATATTATGAATCCAGTTATTATATTACTGCAATTAATATCATAAATTTTGCATCTTTCATTTATGTAACAGGTAAAATAAAATTGCCTCCAACAAAAGATCCACCTCATGAGTTTAAAGATTTGTTGTACGGAATTGAAGGGATGTCCAAAAAGTTTCAATCCAAAATAAGGATGTTCAACATGATATTCGCATTTACATCTATGGGTGGGAAGATAGACAATTCTTTTAACACAGGAACTTCAGCTCCGAATTTCAGAATTCATGGTTCATGTCATCACTATATAGGTAGTTTACTCCCAGAAGATGAAAATAGAAAAACTGGATTTGCCCAGCTCTATATTCATGACACTCAAAATGAAACACATAACAGGATAAACTCTGTGAGGTGCAACATCATTTTCATATTCCTATCTTTCTTCTATTCTTCTGTAAAAGATATATTTGTCTAATCCTTCGCATAAAAATTTTCGCGCAGATCTTCTACCCAAAATCCAAACAATGCTCCGGAATATGACGAAGATGAAGTTGAAATTTTAGAGAGTTTGAAAGACCTGCTTGATCAACACAACGAATTGGTTAAATGGTTTCGCACTGCTCGAGATAGATTAAAACATAATCCTGCAGCTGACATTAAAATAAGGTTAATTTCAAGACGTACTTCTGATGGTCGAATTCACAATTTACCCCAAGCTGATGAAGTGGCTGCTTTGATTGAAGGAGACATTGAGAATCTTGAAAATCAACGAGATATTATTGTTCAAAAGGCCTCAGGTCCTTTGCAGCGGATAAATGAGTTGCACCCTAGCTACTTACCCCTGCAGTATCCTTTATTATATTTTTACGGTGAAGATGGTTTCAGAGACTACATCAAACATGAAAAAACTACCAGGTAGACAGAAAAAAAAGAGCGTAATGTTACGATGAAGGAGTACCTAGCGTATAAGGTTCAACACAGACTTAATGAGTCCCTCCATATTTTACATGGCAGACGTTTGTTCCAACAGTTTTTAGTTGATGCTTATGCAATGGTTGAGTCCTTTAGGCTGACGTACATGAGGCATCATCAGAAAGATTTCAGGTGTGGATCTTATTCTGCTTTGGGAGATGTACTAGCACAGGGTGAAACTGACACATCCAATACTGGGAAGCGTATAATTTTACCGTCCTCTTTTGTCGGTGGTGCACGTTATATGATCCAAAACTACCACGATGCAATGGCAATATGCAGATGGATGGGCTACCCAAATTTGTTTGTCACTTTGACATGCAACCCTAAGTGGCGAGAAATTACAGATTACCTAAAGGAACTTGGACTGACTGCTCCTGATAAACCATATATTATTTCCAGAGTTTTTCATACAAAATTGCAGAATCTAATGGATGACATTAGAAAAGGGAAGTTATTCGGTGAAACTACAGCTGGTGAGTTTATATTTCATTTTATGGTTACTTTGTATTTGTCTGGACTTCCATAGTAATAAGATTAGTAAATCAAATTTGGAATTTAAGTTTATATTTTTCATTCAATGTAGTTATATACACTATAGAATTTCAAAAGCGTGGACTACCGCATGCCCACATTCTGTTGTGGATAAAAGATTTTCCAAATGCATCATCTCCGGACGTTGTTTTTTTTTTTTAGGTAAAGGTCAATCACATAAAAAATAAAAAGTGTATGATACAGTAAAGCGCATAGGGAATGAAACCCCTACCGCATCACCGAGCTAACAGACTAGCTCTCCAACCAACTAACTAAACATACAACACTAAAGAATACAAGCATAATCACCAGGCTATATGCCATACCCTCTTCAGCGCACGTTCCTGAAGAGAATCTGAAAGTCGTAACGAGCGGATCATCTCCTGTATGATAGAAATCGACTGAGAGGCCACCACTCCAGGCGACACCGAACGAGCCTCATGAATCCTCGTGTTCCTCTCGAGCCAAATAAAATAAATCAGAGCAGCGAGAAGTCCACGATAAGAGCAAGATATCAAGTGTTTCCCACGCCATCGACTAGAAGCCCGTAAAACACCACTATGCCAACTACTACGTGGCCATAGAAATCCCACCTCTCCGGACGTTGTTGATAAGTTCATTTCTGCTGAGATTCCTAATCCGTTACAAGATAAGGAGTACTATGGTGCTGTCAAGGAATACATGATGCATGGTCCATGTGGTCAAGAAAATTTGAAATTGCCATGTATGAATGGAACATCTTGCAAAAAATATTATCCCAAGAAATTTGTGGATCACACTTCAGTAGATGATGACGATTTTGTCGTTTATCGAAGAAGGGATAATGGAATCTCAGTTTTGAAAGGAGGAATTGATCTTGACAACAGGTTAATTATCTTTTCTTATTCTCAATTGTCACTCTTTCTAATATATCATTTTTATTTTTAATTTAATAAATTATTAAAAATTTCTCATCTTGAATATCACAGGCATGTCATCCCCCACAATCGGGCTCTTTTGGTAAATTATCGAGCACATATAAATGTTGAATGGTGCAATAGGGCCCGTTCGATTAAATATTTGTTCAAATACATACACAAAGGAAATGACAGAGCTACAGCTGTTTTTTATAAGTCAAACGGTGAAGGAAATGGACAGAAGTTAATAGATGAGATTCAACAATACTTAGATTGCAGATATATTTCAGCTTCTGAGGCCGTATGGAGATTGTTTGCATACGAAACTCATTTCAAGGAACCAACTGTTGTGAGGTTGACGATTCACCTGGAGGGTCAACAATTTATTGTGTTTCAAGACGGAGATGCAGTTGATGATGTTATGGAGAAGTCCTCAACCAAAGATCAATGTTTACCGCATGGATGATAGCAAACCAACATTACGAAGAAGCAAGGCAATTGACGTACGCTGAGTTCCTGTCTAAGTTTGTATGGCATGATAGCACCTGATCTTGGCATCCCATAAAAAGAGGAAAAGCCCTGGGCAGATTGGCTTACGTTCACCCTGCACAAGGAGAAGTATACTACATGTGACTTCTTTTGAATTTTGTGCGCGGCTGCGTAACTTACGAAGACATTAAATTCTTCAATGGAAAACAACACGACACTTTCCAAGAAGCTTGCTATGCTCGCGGTTTACTGGATGACGATCAAGAATATATAGATGCTATAAAGGAAGCTGCAGTTTGGGGATTGGGACCTACTCTACGATCCTTATTCGTCAATCTTCTATGTTCGTGTTCTATAATTAGTCCTGATAAGGTTTGGGATGATTGTCAAGCACATTTGAAGGAAGACCTGCTTTCCAAGTATAGGACAGAATTCAGAAGGCCAAGTTCTTATTTATAGTTTAACATACTTTATTTATTTATTCAACATTCTAATTTACTTATCAGTTTAATATAAATTTGTGTATCTTTTTGTACAGCCTTGATTTTGACAGATGATCAATTAAAAAATCTTTGCTTGAAAGAGATTGAATCTCTTTTACAGTCCAAGGGCAAATCTTTAAAAGACTATCCCAAAATGTCGTATCCTCAAGATGTTGATATCTCCTTCCTTGGAAACTCCCTCTTAGCGAATGAGCTTAATTACAATCGCCCTGCACTTTCAGAATTTCACACAAATTCTTTTTCGATTTTGAATGATCAGCAACTTAATGCATAAAATTCAATACTGGAATCTGTTAGAGATGGAACAGGTCAAGTTTTCTTTCTATATGGCTACGGCGGAACAGGAAAAACTTTTGTCTGGAAAACAATCTCGGCTGCCATTCGATCAAAAGGAGAGATATTGCTTAATGTTGCTTCAAGTAGAATAGCTTCTTTGCTTTTACCCGGAGGGAGGACTGCTCATTCTAAATTTCATATTCCCTTAGTGTTGACTGAAAATGCGACATGTAACATAGAAACGGACAGTGATACTGCGGAATTGATATCTAGAGTAATACTTATTATCTGGGATGGAGCTCCAATGATGCACCGGTCAGTAATTTCTAATTTTGTAAATTCTGTTTTTTTTTTTATTTTCTCTGCTGAACACTTATAATTGTATAATCTGATTTTTAAGCATCCTAAGTTTTATTTCCATAATGGCAGATTCCCATACAATGTTTTCAACTCTCTAACATTTTATAATTTATAGGAACTGTTTTGAAGCTTTGGATAAAACAATTCGAGATATTATGAAACGTAATAATCCTTCATCTGCCCATCTTCCTTTTGGTGGAAAGGTTGTAGTTTTTGGAAGGGATTTTCGTCAAATTCTTCCTGTAATCCAACAAGGAACACGTCAAGAAATTGTCCATGCAACTATTAACTCCTCTCCAATTTGGAATCACTGCAAGGTTTTGAGATTAACGAAAAATATGAGATTGGAGAATGTGGATGAAGGGACTGATGTATTTGCGTTAAGACAATTTGCAGATTGGATGACAAGTATTGGTGATGGGACTTTGGGAGGTGAAAACGATGGCGAGGCCACTATTGAAATTCCCAGTGATCTCCTCCTATCTAACTCTAACGACTACATCGCTTCGATTGTTGATACTATTTTTCCTAATTTCCATCGGCATATTGGAGACCTTGATTTCTTGAAAGGTCGAACAATTTTGGCTCCTACATTGGAAGAAGTTGAAGCCGTTAATGAGTATATGGTTTCCATGCATTCAACCGAAGAGAAGGTTTATCTTAGTGCGGATACTATTGATTCGGAAGATAAAGGAACAACGATGTTCGATCAAATGCATTCCACCGAATATTTAAACACCATCAAATTGTCCGGATTGCCTAATCATGTTCTGAAGCTAAAGGTTAGATTTAATAATATTTTCTTTATTTCCTTTTTAATGATTATTGAGTTTTATGGTCTGCTATAAATTGTTAAATCTTTTAATCTCTACGTGAATTCTTTCCCCTTAAATAATATATAATGATATACAGAAAATTTTAATTTAAATATTCTATTATTTTACTTTTTATTATTTATAGAGTTTTGATTATTAAAATGTCCTAATTATTATTTTTAAATTAAAATTTTATATGAACCATTAGAGTTTTTTTATTTATTTATTTATTTTTTATAAATCCTTCATTTTAGTACTAACTTAATAAATTTGTGCATTTTTTGAAGGTTGGGGTTCCAATAATGTTGTTAAGAAATTTAGATCACACGGCTGGATTATGTAACGGCACTCGATTGGTTGTCACAAAATTGGGAAGCTACGTTATTGAAGCGAAGGTGTTAGGAGGAGAAAGGCCAAATGACATTGTATACATTCCAAGGTTACCACTTACGCCTTCTGATTATAAATTTTCCTTTCGCTTTCAACGTCGTCAATTCCCAATTATGATATCCTATGCTATGACTATTAACAAAAGTCACGGGCAATCTTTGTCCAAAGTTGGCATTCTATTGAGGAGACCGGTGTTCACACACGGACAATTGTATGTTGCAGTGTCAAGGGTGACTAATCGCGCAGGATTAAAATTCTTGATATGTGATGAGAATGACAACCTTACCAATAAGACAAAAAATGTTGTGTATAAGGAGGTTTTCAGGAATTTGAATTGAACATGATTCTTATGTTATATAGTTTATTAATTTTCTTGGCCAGGAATATTAATCTAATGAATTTGAAATTTTGAGCTATAATACCATATTGATCATGTAAAATTCCTTAGTACAAATGTTAAAAATGAAAATTTTACCAAATGTTTTCAACATATATTCTTAAATTTTACAAAAACACATACCGGTTAAATCTTTGAATTTTACTACCGGTGCATCGCACAAATTTTTTTTTCAAAATAATGTATACAAATTTCAATATAAATATAGAATTTCATTGTATAAACATTAATCCTTAAATTCATTTCTCAATATCTCCAGGTAAAACTTTGAGTTTTACTCCGGAGCATCGCCCGGGTTTAAAGATACTAGTTTAATTAAAAATCAAACGATTGTTGGGTTGGGCTCACAGCACCACTCGAAGTGTCTCTTTGTATATAATATTGTACTGTACTATTTGCTTAAGTTAAAAAATAAATATAAGTAATTTTTTTGTAAATTGTTGTATAATTTAAAATAGTTTAATTTTTATTTTTAAATTAGTTTTTAGCAAAATAGTTTTGAAAAATATGTATATATTTTTTTTAATTGTATTTAACTTATCTAATAACAGTTGTAACAATTTTTGTTATCTTTCAAAATAATTTACATACTTCAAAAAATAAAATAAATATTTTAATTTTTTCACTTTAAAATATGATTTTACTTTTAATTTAATTACTTACTTTTAAAATTTATTTATAATTATTTTCCATTTTATCTTAAAAATACATTTTAATCTTTTAAGCCTTTAATTTTTTATAAAGAAAACTCAAAAAATAACATATTTTTTAATTTCCATACTAAAAAAAGTCTACGTTTTATTTTGTTTCCGAACAATGGCAGGTTGGGCGGGGCCATGGGTTCGGCGACCAAGCCCGTGTATTTACCATTTCACTAAGGGTACGGATATTTACACCTCTTCTATTAATTTACACACCCTCCTTTTTTTTTTGTTATTTTTATAAAATGGTAAGAAGTCTAAATTACCCATTTTGTTAAATATCATTACTCTTGTAGTACGCACACCCCCCTTTCATCTAAATTAATAAATAAATAATTAAATAAAGACAAAAAGCTTTCTTAAAAAAAGGTCGATTGAGTGAAAATATCCTAGGGCCGAAGATGGTGCCATCACCATATGCCGAAGAGCGCGGCGGCCGCGGCGTGCGAGGAGGACGGGAAGAGTTATTGATTGTGCTGATGATCAAGTTGGGTTTTCTTCATCGGCGATGTCGTCTCGGAGGAAGGTGATGAGGCGCTTCTTGGTAGCTGCGAAAGAGAATGGTGGGTCGGGGCGGTGGCTTGGTAGATGCAGGGGAAAAAGAAACATCGAGATGCATCAACTTAAATATCGATCGGAACAAATGACTTTTCTTGTAAATTAATAGTATCAAGTGAGTTTCAAGAAAGGGGTTTTTTTAATTGCAGAAAAGTAAAAAAAAAACAGTAATAAATTCGAAACTGAAAAAAAAACAGAGGAGACAAGAAAATTACAAAAAGATTGAGTCAATTGAAAAGTATAATTAGAGAAGACAGTAAAGAGGAGACAAGAAAATTACAAAAAGATTGAGTCAATTGAAAAGTATAATTAGAGAAGACAATAAAGAGATTACAACAGATCGGTTACGGTCGTGAAGTCCCAGCCACACTCCCTTGACCTTCAGCCACGCCGTCGCCTCGTCTTCCTTGCTGGAGAAGACAACCAAAGTAGTCGTCTCGTGTCTGAATTACATTATTTGACTTTTAATAAGTAAGCACAAGTTTATAACCATTTAATTATGCACTCCTTTTATGTATTTTTGTGAATTGTAAGAAAACATTGCATAATAAAGAAAGGGAACCTGAGAAAGAGTATACTTTCATCATTTTAATTAAGCATGTATTATTATACCTAATTATTTATATAATGTATGATCTTATTAAATATTTATACACAATTACTAATATCTCAAAAATTATACAGTCTTTATTTTTAATTTATAGAAATGTGATTCATAATTTTCTGTGCAGCGAATGCACCATATATTATTCTAAAATTGAAATTTCAAGAACAATGTGTATATTAAATAGATCGGAATGTTGTAAAAAAAATAAAATAAATATTTAGATCTGACATGTTTTATGTAAATAAATTTTTAAAAAGTCTTAAAGTGTGAGTTGTATATTAAAAAGTAGAACCAAATTGAATTTTTTATATGTGAAATTGTAAGTCTCTTGGCACTGATATCTGACAATTTTAGCCCAAAATATTTATCATTATTTAAATATGGTATTACTTTTTTTAAACCACGTTGGACTCAGTAGCCTGGTAAACCACACCAGGCAAGCCATGCGTGACACCACACCAGGCAAACCATGTGTGATAGGCTCAACCAACGCAGTAGCCTGCAAATCACGTTCAACCAGACAAGTTATGTGTGACTCTCTACTGCTCACCAACTTGACTACCTTTACAAGTTAATATAGTACTACTTTTATCACACAAGAATACATTATATATATATTTTTTTACTAAAACAAAGGTTGTATAAGAAGATAACATAATTAGTCTTTGAACGAATTTGTTATTTCATCAAAATAGTATATCTATGGCAATAACATGGCTACAATACGGGAATCATATTCAGAGTTCCCCTAAGGCATTCCCAACGGCCCCAACCGTAGGGGTGACTCCCTTAGGAGATTCTCGTAAGGGTTTGCGCGCGCATTCGCGCTTATAGCTTCCCTCAAAGATTCCCTACGGGGTCCCCTACGGCTATCCGTAGGGAAATTGTTGGAAATCGATATCCCGGGTTATCAAAAAAATTGTGGAAACAATAACCCGAACGAAATCCTATCGCCGGAAATTGCACGAACACCCCACGCGAGCCGGGGTCCAGTCGAGCGCACGACGCGGCCGAAGCCGCGCACGCATGCCCAGCCGAACCCCCACGAGGGGGGTTCGCGATCGATCAAATCGATCGCTGGCTGCGATCGATCGGGGCTGCTCCGACAGCCCCCCCAGCAGCAAGTCCGGCGAGTTGCTGCTCGCCGTGGAGGGGCGGCTCGATCGACGAGCCGCTGCGGGCGCACCAGCCGCCCGCCCGGCGATCGTGCCCTAGTGCATTGATCGCCCCCTCGGCTGGAAGCCGAAGGCTCCCTGATGGAGTTTTTTACTTAATATTTAGATTCAAGTAACGTAAACTCCTGGTCATAGCATTTAATCTATTTAAATAAATATACAATCATTTGCTTTTAATTATTTATAATTAAATATATGCAAATTATAGTCCTGGATTATATACGTTGTAGTTAGTATGGTGTGCGACGTCACACGGAAGATAATACTATCGGTTACTCGTATATTGATCAAACGGTAGCTCACGACCTAGATGGACAAGGACCAATTGTTGGAGTAGTATACTTAATGTCTAGATTTGAGTATTCTGAACTCCTTGTACACTTTCATTTACCTATTAATAATGAACATTCATTTGCTTTTAATTATTGTTAATTAAATATATGCAAGTTATAGTCCTGGATTATATACGTTGTAGTTAGTATGGTGTGCGACGTCACACAGAAGATCATACTATCGGTTACTCGTATTTAATCGAACAGTTGCTCACGACCTAGATGGACACGGACCAATCCATCGGTATAGTCGTTGTGTGAGAGAGAAAATAATTTGTCTTAATTATTTTATCACACTTGTACACTTGGTGTATTGAGCGGATCGAATGAGACTCATCAATTAGGTTTGCTCGGCGATAATTGATTTGAGACTCAGTGTATTTTATTCTTAATCCCCGATTCAATTGCGGGTGTGTATATTTAATATAAGTGACTTTGATTTTCCAAAGGAATTAACCGATTTAATTATTGGGTTAATTACCGGTTAAGTTTGGTCACTATATTTTATATATGGCATGCCGTGAATTCTTGAAGGGACAGTGTATCCCGGAAGGGTTGATAATATCCCCGAGATGAGCTCATAAGGATTTATTATGTAAACCTCGCGAGTGGATTTGTTCCCGCATAATAAATAAGGTTGAGTGGTACTAGTCTCGGATAAAAGAGATGAATAAATTTATTAAGCAATAAATAAATTTTATTCATGGATATTTAAATCTTAAATACACAGAATAAATAATACTACCGGAGAAATATTATTTGGATATAATATGGTTTAATATTGGGAGTGCAATTAATTTATATAGTGGAAAATAAATTAATTAATATTAATGGGAGATTAATAGATTTGGGCTTGAGCTCAATTTAATCATTAATATTGGAAGCCCAATATTCCACCTCCTTTAGATCCCCTACGTAGCCTATAAAAGCACTACATGGTCTTCTCTATTCTCATAAGTTGAAGATCATAATTCTTCTAGAGAGAGAAAGTAAGAGAGAAGTAGATCCATAGAGCTTGGAGGATCGTCGCCCACCCGACGTTCAAGCTAGTGCAAGGAATTCGTGGGAAGATTCAAAGGTCATCTTGATTTCGTTTCTCCGAACAACGAATCGAAAGGTACAATATCTAAACGCCCTTGATATTATTCGTTTTTGATTTATCGTGAAATACCGTTGAACGCAAGATCCGAGGTACGAAACCGGGAAGGAGGACGAACGCGTGGTGGTGGCGAAGCCACCGGACCACGGCGATCGCCCACCTAGGGTTTCGGTGGGGAGGGGTCGAACCCCGGCTGGGAGCCGGGGACGCGATCGATCATCGCGATCGATCGCGAGCCGCGAGGGCTGGACCCCGCGGCTGTCCGCTGGTCGGACCGACACCCAGCGGTGTCGAGTCGCCGGACTCGCCGCAAGGGGCTGCTGGGCAGCCCCAGTCGATCGCCTTGAGCGATCGACCTCTCGATCGCGTGAGCCCCGCGTGCGGGGGCTCGGGCTGGGCGTGCGTGCGGCTTCGGCCGCGTCGTGCGTTCGGCTCGTGCTCCGGCTCGTACGTGGTGTTCGCGTGATCTCCGGCGAATGGTTTTTGATCGGGTTATTGTTTCCGCAAATTTTAATAGCCCGGGATATCGAATTCCAACACCAATCCATCGGTATAGTCGTTGTATGAGGGAGAAAATAATTGGTCTTGATTATTTTATCATACTTGTACACTTGGTGTATTGGGCGGATCGCTTGAGATTTATCGATTATGATTGCCTTAGATAATCGATTTAAATCTCAGTGTATTTTATTCTTAATCCATAATATTATTGCGGGTGTGTGCATTTAATATTAGTGACTTTGATTTTCCAAAGGAATTGACCGATTAGAATAACCGGTTAATTACCGGTAAAGTTGGGTCACGGTATTTTATGTATGGCATGCCGTGAATTCTTGACGGGAAAATGTGTCCTCGAAAGGGTTGATAATATCCCCGAGATGAGTTCATAAGGAATTATTATGTAAACCTCATAAGTGAATTTGTTCCGCATAATAATTAAAGTTGAATGGTACTATTCTCGGATATAAGAGATGAATAAATTAATTAGCATTAAATTAATTTTATTCATGGATATTTATATCTTAAACACATGGAATAAATAATACTACCCGAAATAATATTATTTGATATAATATGGTAAATATTGGGAGTGCAATTATATTTATATAGTGGAGTTAATATATAATTAATATTAATGTATTAATAGATTTGAGCTTGGGCTCAATTTCATCATTAATATTAGATGCCCAATATTCCACCTCCTTTAGATCCCCTACGTAGCCTATAAAAGCACTACATGGTATTCACAATTACACACAAGACAATATTATCATATTTGATATTCTAGAGAGTTCGTGAAGGAGATCCATAAGAGTTCGGAGGATCGTCGCCCACACGACATTCGAACGAGGTGCAAGGAATACGTAGGAAGATCCGAAGGTCTTCGAATTAATCTCGTTTCTCCGCACAACGAGACTAAGTTAAAATCGTAAACCCCCCTCTTATGATTTTATGTGTTTTAATCGTGATATACACATGAACCAAAGATCCGGGAAACGAACGAACTCCGCGGACGGGGATACAAGATCCCCGACGGAGATCGAGAACACCCTCGGATGGGAGCCGAGGGGTGGCGGTCGAGCCTAGGTCTTCGATCGCCGGTGGCGTGCGCAAGGGAACCCCGGCTGGGCCGGGGTGGGCGATCGATCGCGTGATCGATCGCCGGGGCGAGCCGCGGCTGGTGCCGCGGTGGTCAGCTGGGCTGACCACCCCTTACGGCTGCGATGGCGGTGAAGTCGCCGGACTCACCGCCACCCGGGGGCTGCCGGCGCAGCCCGGCGATCGCATGCACGCGATCGCGAGCCCCAGCGAGGGGCTCGACTAGGGTTTAGCCGCGGGTTCATCCCGCGGCGATGCTCTTGTCAAGCCCGGCTCGTGCGGTGTTCGCGGTTGGTTCTCCGGCGAGAGGATTTCAGTCGGGTTGTCGGTTCCGCAATTTTGATAACCCGGGATATCGATTTCCAACAATTGGTATCAGAGCGTTGGTTCTAAGTTCATGTGTATGTTCGATTATTGTTCTACCTTGCAGGGTTTCCGACTATTATGGCTAGCGTTTAATTATTCGTTAATTAATTGTCATAATTATTATTAAACTCTCGGACATGTCGAGATTTGTTTTGTGTGGATGAATGCTTGTAATAGTAAAAATTCGGGGGTTGACCGAATTTAGGATTTATTATTATTGTTCTATGTTTTCCGGAAAGTGTATAGGGTCGATTTCATGTATAGAATCGATACCGGAATTGTAATTAAAATTTTGTAATTTCATTTTGCGTTGTATTGATGCCGAAACGACCGCCGGAAAAGACGTGTGACGAAGGAGACGAAGAGAGGGGAGGACCGGGATCGACCATCCCATGATCGATCCCATGAGAATTGATCGACCCCGGACTGCCCGCGGGAGTTCACGGCCACGCCGGCCACCAGTGGTGGTGACGCGTGGGCTGGGGCGGCGGCGGTTGCGGTGGTCGATGATGGTGGGGGGCGCGGGGTCCTCGTGATCTCGTCTCTCCTACCGAGATCCGACTTTCCAAATTGATTCGGTTTTCCTATTTTGAGTGTTCTTATTTTTAGGAACTCTCATGGAATAAGAAAAGAATTAAATTGAAATTAATTTATTTCCTTATTCAGTTTTTTTTTTGAACTCTAATGGATTAGGAAAATAATTAATTTGGAATTAATTTATTTCCTAATTGATTATTCCTATTTTATGTGAATTTTCATGGACATGAAAACTAATTAATTTGGAAAGTAGAAGAGTCCTAATTTATTTTATTTCTTTATTCTATTATAGAATTCTACTAGAATATTCCAAGTTTGACTTGGATAGGATTCTAGAGATTTAATAGAATTAGAAAGGAAAAATAAATAAATATATAAATAAAAATATTAATAATATTTAATTTTATTTTGATTTATTCGATTGACTTAATTTTCGAATTAAGTATCTTTGGGATTTATTAAAAATAAATAGATTTAAATATTGGAACTAATATTCTCGTCACATGGAGCATTCAAGAACGAACACTGAAGACTAGAAGATGCGTACAAGGATGGAATAAAGCCATGATAGTCGGAAAATAATATTCTAGTATTATTTTGACTATGTGATAATATTTATGTGCTTTAATTACATGTATGCATGCTTATGTGTATTTAATTATGCATTAGATAGCGTATCCCTTTATTGTAAAAAGCTAAGTGGGAGAGGGATTGGAAACAATCCCATGGTCTCCATTACTGTTCTCTTGGTGACTTTTATGGACTTTCGAAGTTCATATAGACAAATCATTGGAGGAGAATTCTTGTAATTCCTTTTACAAGAGACATTGATTAAGTTTATCAAACAATGCCAAATTTGTCTTTCTGAAACTGATTTCAAGTCGACTCATTCTCACCCCGGGGAGTGGAATGAAGCCAAAGCCACTTGGTCATGTGGATGACACAAATTAGAGACTTTCGTGTCATTTTATGACTAGATCGATTGTCTGCTCGGCTCCCTCATTCTATGAGAGATAGGGTTGTTCGCATGGTGAATCACTGGTAAGAAACTTCGAGTTTCACTTATGATTCTCCGCGTCTTGATTTACAAGATCGATTGGATCAAGTAATTGGGAGTCAATTATAAAAATCTTTTGGTGTAGTAAACGTCCACACTATCGTGGCTTGCTGCATTGAATGGGATTTTTAATTAATTGATATAGACAGTTATAGGAGGAAGTGAAGGAACCGTGTATTAACGTAAACGTCCACACTATCGTGGCTTGCGGTGATATGCGAGTCCCAAACGAACTTCTTAGTACTGAGTAATGGTTTAAACATAGGTACGCTTCATAGTATTCTTCCCATCGAAGTAACGCTATTGATGATGTACGACCAAAGCATATCTAATTGCAAAATCGTTTGGATAGCTAAACGTCCACACTATCGTGGCTTACCATATCTGATGGGATTTTAGATGTGATTAGTAATTTAATGATATTATTTGAGGGAGATAATATCTGAGATTAAATTGATTGTTTGTTTATATGTGCTTATAGGTTTAGAGAATAGCTATGAATCCACTTTCTGTGATACTCAAGGAATTCAACGCACTAGTTCCATACTGTGTTGATTGGAATAGAGAACTGGATATTGCCCAAACTATTAAAGAGTACAAGATGGTGCTCAGTGAGCTTTGTCCTCCCGAACCTACCACTGTCTCAACTAATGAGGAAAGAACTGATTTTAAGAAGTGGGAAAATGCTTTTGCAATAACCACTGATTATGATATCATGTTCAAACTCAAACAGATATTTAGACATGACGTGGTACCTAGACAAGAGGCGATGAGGATAATCATAAAGGCCAGTTGCTTCGAGGAAACGCTTGAACACGTTTTCGAGATGCTGGACCTTTTGGATGAGTTGAGACAGAAATCGCAAGCTCTTGTAGCCAAGGCCAAAGGTTTCGAACCTAGGGTTAGAAATGGGGAAGGGGATAGGCATGCAAAGAAACCCAATGGTCCTAATGTACTTTGACCACGAGATGGGATGAGAAAGCCAATAGGCATTTCTCGGAAGAAACAGTCTGGGTACTGGAAGTCTATTTTCTCTCAACAAGAAGGTATGAATTTTTCTTTAGTCGTTTAAAACATAGTTAGCGGTATTATATACTGTTGGAAATCGACTACCCGGGAGTCGTTCGTTCGATAACTCGAACATCCGAACGCTCCCAGTCGACCTCCATGTCCGTTACTTCGTTCACGTAACAGTTTATATCCCGAATCACGCCCAGCCGTCGCCCCGGAGGATAACCGCGCGAAACGAGACTGGACTGTACCATTTCGGCGACCGCCGAATTCAGTCCAGCGGTCGCTGGAGGAACTGCAAACGGCGACCGCCGTTTGCCCTCTGGCGACCGCCGTTTTTACGCGAACAGCAACTCGACGTTGCTGTTCCGGGCTCGTTTCCGGGTCGTTTTTCCTCTTCCGACTACCGATCCGGAGGTCCTAGAACCCCCAGTAGTCGAGGAATGCAACCCACAACCCCGGAACCCGATCTACGTTCATGTATGATCAACGAGAAATTAGATCGAATGAAATTGCGGAATAGAGAATTCGATCTCATACCTCTCGGTCGATTGTTGAGACCTTAGATGCTTCTAGTGTATGACTCTGCCCGACTCCAGCCGTTGTGTGGGCAACGATCCGCTGGGTTCGTCCTTGTCTGCACTCTCCTTCCAAGACCACCGTATGAATTATTCTCTGGTGAGAAAATAATTTATTTGCGTTAACTTTTATTTTAACAGAGAAAACTTTTATTTGCGCTAAGCAAATAATTTTTCTCTGCTGAAATAATTATTGCGGCGTTCTGTAGGTCTTAGGAGAGGGCAAGGGGGGGGGGGGGGGGGGTTTAAATAGAGCTACACTAGGGACCCAAGGTTAAATTAATTAAGGGCTAAATTGAAATATTAATTAACTAGGAATACGTAAACGCAATTCCTTAATTAATCGATTTCAATTTTAATTATTATTCACTCCACTAAAAAATAATAATTGAATTCCCGAAATTAATTTTAATATTATTTCAACAATAATAATTCCGCCGAAATTACATATACGACTATCCCCGTGTTTAAGATATCGAACGTCCACGAATTTATTTAATTACTAATAATTAAATTAACTCGTTTCTTATTATCCGAGACTAGTACCACTCATCCTTATTATCATGTGGAACAAATCCACCTGCAGGGTTTACATGATAAACTTTATGAGCTCATCTCGGGGACGTCATCAACCCGATAAACGGGACACGGTTTCCTGTCTATAATCTATAGCATGCCGTGTGTACAATTTCGATTCCCAATTTACCGAGTATCTCGACTAATCAATTAGTCTCACTCATTGGCATATTAAAGAGCCGAGAATTGGACACACGCACCTATAATTATATAGGGATTAGGAATTCGTATATCCGTAATCTCTGAGGTCTAGTTCGATTACGTCGATTAGTATAAATCGAACGCCCTCCCGTGGTCCTGCTCAATACACCAAGTGTACGAGTGTAACATAATAGTCAAGACCAACTATTACCTAGTCACACTATGACGTACCGATGGATTGTCCCTGTCCATCTAAGTCGTGAGCTTCTGTTCGATAGTATACGAGTAACCGACAGTATGATCTTCCGCGTGTCTCCTCACGCCATACTGTCTACAACGTATATATCTAGGACTATTGCATTCAAGTACAAGATAGACAAAATGCCGACACTTTGATTAATAGATAATGTAAAACACAGATAAGGAGTTCCATATTGTCACTAAACTAGACATTTAGAATATAACTCCATCAATCTCCCACTTATACTAAATCTCTAGTTGCCCTCTACCATACATCCGATACCCATCCCCTTCACGTGTCTCTTGAACGCTTCCGCTGGAAGTGCCTTCGTAAAGGGGTCAGCCAGGTTATCCGCTGATGCAATCTTGGTGACAACCGCATCGCCTCTCTTGACGATGTCTCTAATCAGGTGGTACTTGCGATCTATGTGTTTACTCGCATTGTGGGCTCGTGGTTCCTTTGCATTAGCCACTGCACCGCTATTGCCACAATAAATTGTGATAGCCCTAGGCATTTTAGGAACCACATCCAAGTCCATAAGGAAGTTCCGGAGCCACACCGATTCTTTAGCTGCCTCAGAGGCTGCTACATATTCAGCTTCCATGGTAGAGTCCGAAATGCATTTCTGCTTAACACTCTTCCATGAGACTGCTCCACCTCCCAATGTGAACACATAGCCTGATGTAGACTTTCGCTGATCCTTATCAGATTGGAAATCCGAGTCTGTGTAACCAATAGGAATCAACTCGGACGCTTTGTAACTCAGAACATAATTCCTAGTCCTTCGCAGGTACTTAAGTATGTTCTTTACAGCAGTCCAGTAACCCTATCCAGGGTTACTCTGATATCTAGCTACCATGCCCACGGCATAGCAGATATCAGGTCTCGTGCACAATATGGCATACATTAGACTTCCTACTGCCGAAGCATAAGGAACCTTCTTCATGTAATCTATCTCCTTTTGTGTTTTGGGACACATGTCTTTAGATAGATGAATTCCATGGCAGAAAGGTTGAGCACCTCTCTTGGAATTCTGCATGTTGAAACGAGCCAGAATCGTATCAATATATGAAGCCTGGGACAAGCTTAATGTTCTTTTCTGGCGATCCCTTATAACCTTGATCCCAAGAACATGCCCAACTTGTCCTAAGTCTTTCATATCGAATTGCTTGGACAACCATCCCTTTATGTCCGACAACATCTTCACATTGTTGCCAATTAGAAGGATGTCGTCTACATAAAGCACGAGAAACGCCACACTGTTTCCGTCACTTCTCCGGTATACACACGACTCGTCCATGCTTTGAATGAATCCACAAGACTGGATAACCTCATCAAACCGCATGTTCCAAGATCTGGAAGCTTGCTTCAATCCATAAATGGATCAGTTTAGCTTACACACTAGATGCTCTTGGCCTTTCTTGATGAAACCTTCTGGCTGTCTCATGTAAATGGTCTCGTCAAGATTCCAATTCAAGAATGCTGTCTTGACGTCCATTTGCCACACCTCATAATCCATATAAGATGCTATAGACAAAAGAATCCGGATCGACTTTAGCATAGCTACCGGCGAAAATGTTTCCTCATAATCGATCCCTTCTTTCTGAGTATACCCTTTCGCAACAAGCCTAGCCTTGAAGGTTTCAACCTTCCCGTCAGACCCTCTTTTTCTCTTGTACACCCACTTGCAACCAATGGCTTTTACACCTTTGGGCGGTGCTACAAGATTCCAGACCTGATTTGAATCCATTGATTCAATCTCAGATTTCATCGCTTTTTGCCAAGACTGAGCATCTTGATCTTTAAGCGCCTCGCCGTAGGTCCAGGGATCGGCTTCATGTTCTCCAGGTAACAAGTCCGAAGACTCACCTATAAACATGAACCTATCGGGTTGTCGAACAACCCTCCCACTTCGACGACGCTCCGGTGTAACCTCAGTAACTACAGGTGCAGACTGTGGTGGCGTATCTCCCGGTTCGGTTGGATCTAAGCCTTGATCGTCCCCTCTCAGTTCGTTAAGTATTATCTCACTCTTGGGCTTGTGATCCGTTATATAATCCTCTTCCAAGAACCGAGCGTTGGTGCTAACAACGATCTTCTGGTCCTTAGGACTATAAAATAGACCACCTTTCGTTCCTCTAGGATATCCTATAAACAACCGAATATCTGAACGAGATTCCAACTTATCAGCCCCATGCTTCAGCACATGTGCTGGACAACCCCAGATCCGAATGTGTTTCAAGTTTGGCTTACGCCCGATCCACAATTCCGAGGGCGTCTTAGGGACTGATTTAGAAGGAACTAAGTTCAGGATATACGCCGCTGTTTCCAAGGCATATCCCCATAACGAAACTGGTAGGTCTGAGTAACTCATCATAGATCTTACCATTTCCATAAGAGTCCTATTCCTTCTTTCTGCTACACCATTCTGCTGGGGCGTGTATGGTGCAGTCATCTGGGAGTCAATCCCATTCTCTAATAAGTACGCCTTAAACTCTCCCGAGAGTTACTCTCCTCCACGATCAGATCGTAGAGTCTTTATGGTTTTACCATGAAGGTTCTCCACAAGAGCTTTGTACTCCTTGAACTTGTCAAAGCACTCGCTCTTGCGGCGCATCAGGTATATAAAACCATACCTTGAGTAATCATCAGTGAAGGTTACGAAATATTCATAACCTCCTATCGCTTGGACAGATAAAGGCCCGCACAAATCAGAGTGAATCAATTCCAGTACTTCCTTGGATCTATACCCCTTATCACTAAAGGGTCGCTTGGTCATTTTTCCTTCCAGGCATGATTCGCAGGTTGGAAAGTCCTCATCTTTCACACCACTGAGTATTCCATCAGTTATCAACCTTTGAATCCTACCCAAGTTAATATGACCTAGCCTAAGATGCCATAAGTACTTTTGATTCATCCTAGAAGGCTCCTTTCTCTTATTGGTACTAGATGTGTTATATGACTCTACACTTTGCATCGTGGGATTCAGTATATATAAGTTGCCTATCAATGTACCAGAACAGATATAATCACCATTCTTCTTGACAATAACAGAATTATCAAAAGAAACAGAATATCCATTCAAAACCAACTTAGAAACCGAAATAAGGTTCTTTCTAAAATTCGGTACATAAAGACAATTATTCAATACCAAAACTTTATTATTAAAAGATAAATAAATATCTCCCACTGCAACCGCCGCCACTTTCGTAGCGTTGCCCATGTAGATAGTGATCTCTCCCTCTCTAAGCCGCCGGGTTTCCTGGAACCCCTGCAAAGAATTGCAGACATGATCAGTGGCTCCCGTATCCACACACCAGGTACCGGTGGATAACACCGCTAAACATGTTTCAGTGACTAAGGAAAAGTTCATACCTCCTTGTCTGAGAGGACAATTAGACTTCCAATGTCCAGACTGCTTGCAACGGAAACACTTGCCCTTGGGCTTGTTCACTCCATTCTGTGGTCCACCATTTCTGGGTCCACTGGGTTTCCGTCCTTGCTTCTTCTTCCTCTTAGTCCCCGGAGGACCAGGAAGTTTCACAGCCACAAGTGCCTGAGACTTCTTAAAGATTCCTCTGCCACCTGGAGTTCAGTCAGGAGTTCCGCCAACGAATATAACCTCTTGTTCATGTTATAGTTCAGGCGGAACTGCTCAAAACTCCTAGGCAGAGACTGGAGCACTATATCGATCTGGGTTTCCCCATCGATAGCTCCTCCCATAATCTCTATCTCATTCAGATAGCCAATCATCCTAAGAACGTGATCCCTCACGGGCGTTCCTTCGGACATGGTGGCCGTCATGAGTTTCCTCATAGCATCTTGCCTGGCTGCCCTATCCTGACTACCAAACATCTCCTTGAGGTTAAGCATCATATCATAGGCAGTGGTCATGGCCTCATGCTGATGTTGCAGCACATTTGACATAGAAGCCAAAATGTAGCACCGCGCCATCTGATCAGCCTTGACCCACTTCCGATGAGCTTCCTTTTCCTCAAGAGTGGAGGTATCAGTAGGTTCATCAGGACAAACCTCATGGAGTACATACTTGTACTCCTCAGCAGTTAGGACAATGTCCAAGTTTCGTTTCCAATCAACATAGTTTGGACCAGTGAGTTTTTTTTTTTTTAGTATAATGGACAGCGGGTTGAGTGCCATATCTATAAAAGAGACAAATCAAACTGTCAAATTTAATTCAATATTAACTCCCTTAATTAATATCATTAAATTTACCAATTAATCCTAAAATCCAATCAGATTAGCATGCCACGTTCATGTGGACGTATACTAGTCCAAACGATTTTATAACTGGACTTTTACTTTGGTCGTACATCATTACAGCAGTGACTCCGATGGGGAGGATACTGTAAAGCGTACCTAACTGTATACCATTTCTCAGTACTAAGTTAACCGCTCAGAAACTACACGCCCACCGCAAGCCACGTTAGTGTGGACGTTTACGTTGACATGCGGTCCCTTTACGATTTCCTATAACTGTCGAGCCTCAATTAACCCAAAGTTCCGTTTCCGTCTAGCAAGCCACGATAGTGTGGACGTTTACTAAACAAACAACTTTGTTAATTGAATTCCATTTAATAAATTTCACAATTTCGTTAATCAAAGCTTGATATCTCGTAAGTGAAACTCGAAGTTTCTAACCAGCGATCAATCATGCAATTGAGCCCTATCTCTCACAAAGTGAGGGAGCCAACCAGACAATCGATCTAGTCATCAAATGACTCGAATGTCTCTAATCTGTGTCATCGACATAACCAAGCGCTTTGGCTCCATTCCACTCCCCGGGGTGAGAATGAGTCGAGTTGAAATTAGTCTTTGAAAGACAGATTAGGCATTGCTTTGAAAAACTTAAGTGTTCAATTCTATAAATGGAATTGAATTCGAATTTTGATCCAGTGATATCCGTGTGTCAACTATATCCGATAGGGAGGATGACACTAAAGCCAACTCGTAAGCGACACACATCACCATCAAAACAGAGAATGGAGACCGCGGGATTGTTTCCAATCCCTCCCCCACTTAGTTTTTACGAAAAAGGGATAACATTCACATGCATATGAAATTAAAGCATAATAAAACACGTAAACACATAGAAAGCATTTAACGTGGCCCGATTATTATGGCCTTTAAAATCTTCGATGCACGTCTCCTCGGATCTTCGTCTCGTTGCTCGTCTCGGTCTCGGTCCATCACCGACTCGTCTAAGGACCAAGAGACGAACCCCTCCCACTGGAGTATCGTCCCGGGCCCTCGACAAGCGATACGTGATGTCCATCGAACCCCCGCGAAGCTGCTGCCAAGAATCCAGCGAAACGGCGACCGCCGTTTGCCCTTCAGCAGCCGCGGGTTCGACTTCTCGACCCTCGTTCGTCCGGCCCTCGATCTCGTCTCGATCCACCTGTTGGAGTTGTGTACTTAATGTCTAGATTTAAGTGACAGAAACTCACGATCCATTGCCATTAATCTATTTAACTAAATGAACAATTGTTTGCGTTTAATTATTTATAATTAAATATATGCAAAACATAGTCATGGATTCTATACGTTGTAGTTAGTATGGTGTGTCGGGCCCCACACAGAAGATCATACTATCGGTTACTCGTATTTAATCGAACAGTTGCTCACGACCTAGATGGACACGGACCAATCCATCGGTATAGTCGTTGTGTGAGAGAGAAAATAATCTGTCTTGATTATTTTATCACACTTGTACACTTGGTGTATTGAGCGGATCGTTGAGATTCATCGATTAGGATTGCCGGCGATAATCGATTCGAGTCTCAGTGTATTTTATTCTTAATCCCCGAAACTATTGCGGGTGTGTATATTCAATATAAGTGACTTTGATTTACCAAAGGAATTAACCGATTTAATTATTGGGTTAATTACCGGTTAAGTTGGGTCACTATATTTTATATATGACATGCCGTGAATACTTGACGAGAAAGTGTATTCCGGAAGGGTTGATAATATCCCCGAGATGAGTTCATAAGGAATTATTATGTAAACCCTGCAGGTGGATTCGTTCCGCATAATAATTAAGGTTGAATGGTACTAGTCTCGGATATAAGAGATGAATAAATTAATTAGCAATAAATTAATTTTATTCATGGATATTTATATCTTAAATACACGGAATAAATAATACTACCGGAGAAATATTATTTGATATAATATGGTTTAATATTGGGAGTGCAATTAATTTTATATAGTGGAAAATAGAATTAATTAATATTAATGGATTAATAGATTTGGGCTTGGGCTCAATTTAATCATTAATATTGGAAGCCCAATATTCCACCTCCTTAAGATCCCCTACGTAGCCTATAAAAGCACTACATGGTCTTCTCTATTCTCATAAGTTGAAGATCACAATTCTAGAGAGAGAAAGTAGAGAGGGAGATCCATGGAGTTCGGTAGATCGTCGCCCACACGACGTCCGAGCTAGTGCAAGGAATACGTCGGAAGATCTCAAGGTCGTCAAATTGAGTTCTTCGTTTTTCCGAACAACGAGAACGAGGTAAATCGTAAAACCCTCTTTATGATTTTATCGTTTAATTATCGTAAAAATACCTTGAACCAAGATCCGAGGAACGGACCCACGAGACGAGGTCGAACCGGGCGGTGGTGGTCGGACCACCGGACCGCCGGCGGCTCGACGACTCGGCTGGAAAGGGATCGCGCGAGGTGGATCGAGCCTAGGGCTCGATCACGCGGATCGGCTGCGGGTTTTCCCGTAGCGATCTGCTGCCAGCTACGGGTTTTCCCGCAGCGACTCGTAGCGCCCAGCAGCAGCGAGTCAGGCGACTCGCTGCGGGTTGCTGTGGGCTGCTACGGGGATTTCGCTGGGTGCTGTGGGATTTCCCGCAGCTGACCCGCAGAGATCCAGCAGGGTCCCAGCAGCAGCGAGTCAGGCGACTCGCTGCGGGTTGCTGCGGGCTGCTGCGAGCAACCCCGCGTGGCTGCTACGGGTTTCGCGGGTTCACGCGAGTTCTCTCGTGTTTTTCCCGCGTAACTTTTTCGTATGGTCATGTACATGTTCCGGGAGTCGATTGGGTTGTCGGTTCCGCAATTTTGACAATCCGGATATTCGATCTCCAAAGGATTTCGGTCGGAATTAATTAGATAATTAATTTTAATTAATTTATTAATTCCGGGATATCGATTTCCAACAATTGGTATCAGAGCGTTGGTTTTAGTTCATGGTATTTTTCGATAAATTGTTCTACCTTGCAGGGTTTCCGATTATTATGGCTAGATTTAATTTTTTGTTAATTAATGTCATAATAATGCTCTTGATTATTAAACTCTCGGTGATGTCAATATTTGTTCTTGTGTGGTGAATGCTTGTTCTTAATTTTTTACGGAAATTGTGAGGTCGATTTCATGTAGAGAATTGATACCGGATAATTGTAAATTATTTTTGTAAAATTATTTACGTTGGATCAATTCCGAAACGACCGCCGGAAAAGTGTGACGGAGGAGACGAACGAGAGGGAGGACTCGGATCGATCATCCCCATGATCGATCCATGGAGGATCGACCCGAGAGAGAGGGGGCAGCCGCGGGAGGCTCTCGGCCACGCCTAGCCACCGGTGGTGGTGGCGCGCCGGCTGGGGGCGGCGGCGGTGCTCCTCCTCGGTGGTGGTCGATCGGTTGGGGGTGGTGCGGAGATCCCCACTCCGTGCTACTCCTAACCGAGATTTACTTTCCTAAATTATTCGGTTTTCCTATTTTGAGTATTCCTATTTTTTGGGAATTCTCATGGAATAGGAAAAGAATAAATTTAGAATAAATTTATTTTTCCTTATTGATTATTCCTATTCTTGGGAGTTTTCATAGATTAGGAAAAGCAATAAATTTATAAATTAATTTATTTTTCCTATTTAATTATTCCTTTATGGAATTTTTAATGGATTAGGAAAATAATTAATTTGGAAAGTTTAGAAGTCCTAAATTAATTTTTCCTTGTTTAATTATTCCTTTATGGAATTTTTAATGGATTAGGAAAGGAATTAATTTGGAAGGACTAGGAGTCCTAAATTATTTTATTTCCTTATTTCATTATGGAAATCATCTAGAATATTCCAAGTGGGTCTTGGATAGATTATTCTAGAGATTTAATGAAGTAGAAAGGGAAAATAAAATAAATTATTTTATTATTTCATTATGGAAGTCTTCTAGAATATTCCAAGTGGGTCTTGGATAGATTATTCTAGAGATTTAATGAAGTAGAAAGGGAAAATAAAATAAATAAAAATATTAACAATATTTAATTTTATTTTTGATTTATTCGATTGACTTAATTTTCGAATTAAGTAACTTTTGGATTTATTAAAAATAAATAGATTTAAATATTGGAATTAATATTCCCGTCACATGGAGCATTCAAGAACGAAGACTGAAGACTAGAAGATGCGTACGGAGATGCGATAAAGCCATAATAGTCGGAAAATAATATTCTAGTATTATTTTGATTATGTGATAATATTCTATGTGCTTTATTTCATGTATGCATGCTTATGTGTATTTAATTATGCATTAGATAGCGTATCCCTTTGTTATAAAAAGCTAAGTGGGAGAGGGTATGGAAACATATCCATGGTCTCCATTGCTGTTCTCTTGGTGACTTTTATGGACTTTTGAAGTTCGTTTAGACAAGTCATTGGAGGAGAATTCTTGTAATTCCTTTTACGAGAAACATTGATTAAGTTTATCAAACAATGCCTAATTTGTCTTTCCAAAACTGATTTCAAGTCGACTCATTCTCACCCCGGGGAGTGGAATGGAGCCAAAGCCACTTGGTCATGTCGAGGACACAAATTAGAGGCAGTCGTACCATCTTTTGAAGGTGGATCGATTGTCTGCTCGGCTCCCTCATTTTATGAGAGATAGGGTTGTTCGCATGGTGAATCACTGGTTAGAAACTTTGAGTTTCACTTATGATTCTCCGCGTCTTGATTTACAAGATTAAATGATTCAAGTAATTGGGAGTCAATTGTAAAAGTCTTTTGGTGTAGTAAACGTCCACACTATCGTGGCTTGCTACATTGAATGGGATTTTGGAACGATTGATGTAGACAGTTATAGAAGGGAGTAAAGGAGCGTATGTTAACGTAAACGTCCACACTATCGTGGCTTGCGGTGAATATGCGTGTCCCAAACAATCTTCTTAGATACTGAGTAATGGTTTACACTTAGGTATGCTTCTTAGTATTCTTCCCATCGAAGTAACGCTAATGATGATGTACGACAGAAGGAAATCTAATTGCTAAATCATTTGGATAGGTAAACGTCCACACTATCGTGGCTTGCCATATCTGATGGGATTTTAGATGTGATTAGTGGTTTAATGATATTATTTGAGGGAGATAATATCGGAGATTAAATCGATTGTTTGTTGTTATATGTGCTCATAGATTAGGATATGGCTTTGAACCCACTTTCTGTGATACGTAAGGATTTTAAACTCATTGGTCCCTAAATGTAATGATTGGAATAGAGATCTAGACATTACCCAAACTGTTGAAGAGTACAAGGTTGTACTCAGTGAGCTTTGTCCTCCCGAGCCTACAAATGTCTTAACTTATGAAGAAAGGACTGATTTTAAGAAGTGGGAAAAATGCTTTTGCAATAACCACTGATTATGGTATCATGTTCAAACTCAAGGTGTTTAGACATGACATAGGCGGCTAGACAAGAAGCGATGAGGATACTCATAAGGCCAGTCGCTTCGAGGGAACGCTTAAACACGTTTTTAAGATGATTGACCTTTTAGACGAGTTGAGACGGAAATCGCAAGCTCTTGTAGCTAATGCCAAAGGTTTCGAACCTAAGGGCAAAATCGGGGGAAAGGAAAAGAAAGCAAAGAAACCCAGTGGTTCTAAGTTACATGAACCACGAGATGGGACGAGAAAGCCAATAGGCAAGTATTCTCGATACAAACAGTCTGGGTACTGGAAGTCTGATTATCCTCTCAAAGAAAGTAAGAAATTTTTCTTTAGTCGTAAAACATAGTCAGTGGTATTATCTACCGGAACCTGGTGTGTAGATATGGAACCACTGACGGTATGTGCATTTTAAATGCAAGGGTTCCAGGAAACCCGACGACTTAGAAAAGAAGAAATCGTAGTCTACATGGGCAATGCTGTAGAGGAGGCAGCAGTTGCAGTGGAGGACATACTATAGGATTTCATTTTGGGTTATTGCTTTTATGTACCTTTCAAATTAGAAAGAACTTTGTTCTGGATTTCTAATAAATGGATATTTTATTTCTTTTAATCACTTGATGGTTATAAGAAGAAATAATGATATTATCTATTTTGGTACATTGGCTAGCAATATATAAATGATGAATCCTGAGTCCACCACGATGCAACGAACCGTAGTATGAAACTCGTTTTACTAATAAGAGATTTCTTTATTAAATCAATTTTACTTGTGGATTCTTATGCTAAGTCATATTCAAATCAGAAGTTCAAAGGTCGAAAATTGATAGTTTGATCAATTAAGTTGAAGGAGTGGACCTTCCGACCTATGAATCTAATTTGGAAGATAACATGACTAAGCAATCCTTTATGGATATAAGATGTAAGATCCGGACAAGTATAAGAATTGATTGACTCTGATGTATGCAGACCTATGTCTACTCAGACAATAAGGTACGAGTACTTCATTTGATGATTACTCGAGAAATGGATTAGAATACCTGATGAGCCACAAAAGCAAGTGTTTTGACAAGTCAATGGACACTAAGCAATTGTGGAGAACCATCAAGGTATATCCATTTGTAGCCTGCGATTTGATCGCGGAGGCAAGTACCTGTCTGAGGAATGCATGGCATACTAATCAGAGATTGGGATTTGATCCCAGATGACTACACCATGCACTATTGTGTAGAAATGGTGTGTCGTAAACAAGAAATGGAACTCTTATAGAAAGAGTAAAAGCATGAGTCATACGGAACTACCTATGTTCTATGGATATGTCTGGAAACAACGGGGCATTTAAATGCGGTTGTAGAATATCCTAGAAGAACAAAAGATGTGTGTTCAATAGTACTATGAACCAGAAGGACGTTATAAGTTTTAACGCCCGGTTCTTAGAGAAAGACTATACGATGAACCACAAGCCCAAGGTGACATGATACTTTGAAATGAGAGAGAAAGGTTAAGACTTAGAACCAGCCGAACCGAGTAGCGGTACACCACTAACTGTTGGAGTTGTGTACTTAATGTCTAGATAAAAGTGACGGAAACTCACGATCCATTGCCACTAATCTATTTAATTAAATAAACAATTATTTGCGTTTAATTATTTATAATTAAATATATGCAAATTATAGTCCTGGATTCTATACGTTATAGTTAGTATGGTGTGTCGGGCCCACACAGAAGATCATACTATCGGTTACTCATATTTAATCGAACAGTTGCTCACGACCTAGATGGACACGGACCAATCCATCGGTATAGTCGTTGTGTGAGAGAGAAAATAATTTATCTTAATTATTTTATCACACTTGTACACTTGGTGTATTGAGCGGATCGTTGAGATTCATCGATTAGGATTGCCGGCGATAATCGATTCGAGTCTCAGTGTATTTTATTCTTAATCCCCGAAACTATTGCGGGTGTGTATATTTAATATAAGTGACTTTGATTTACCAAAGGAATTAACCGATTTAATTATTGGGTTAATTACCGGTTAAGTTGGGTCACTATATTTTATATATGGCATGCCGTGAATACTTGACGGGAAAGTGTATCCCGGAAGGGTTGATAATATTCCCGAGATGAGTTCATAAGGAATTATTATGTAAACCCTGCAGGTGGATTCGTTCCGCATAATAATTAAGGTTGAATGGTACTAGTCTCGGATAAAAGAGATGAATAAATTAATTAGCAATAAATTAATTTTATTCATGGATATTTATATCTTAAATACACGGAATAAATAATACTACCGGAGAAATATTATTTGATATAATATGGTTTAATATTGGGAGTGCAATTAATTTTATATAGTGGAAAATAGAATTAATTAATATTGATAAGGATTAATGGACTTGAGCATTGGGCTCAATTTAATCTTCAATATTGGAAGCCCAATATTCCACCTCCTTTAGATCCCCTACGTAGCCTATAAAAGCACTACATGGTCTTCTCTATTCTCATAACTTGAAGATCACAATTCTAGAGAGAGAAAGTAGAGAGGAGGATCCATGGAGTTCGGTAGATCGTCGCCCACACGACGTCCGGGCTAGTGCAAGGAATACGCGGGAAGATCTCAAGGTCGTCAAATTGAGTTCTTCGTTTTTCCGAACAACGAGAACGAGGTAAATCGTAAAACCCTCCTTATGATTTTATCGTTTTAATTATCGTGAAAATATCATGAACAAGATCCAAGGGACGTACGAACCCGGGGACGAGGATCGACCTCGCGGTGGTGATCGAGGATCACCGGACCGCGGGAGGTCGAGAGATCCTCGCCGGGATCGAGAGGACGAACCCTCGGCTGGACGCCGAGGGTGGCGGTCGAGCCCTAGGGCTTCGACCGCCGGCGACGCAAGAAGGACCCCGGCTGGACGCCGGGGATGCAATCGAGCGCGTGCTCGATCGCGTGGGCAGCGGGCTGGTGCCGCTGCTGCTCGCACGGCGAGCAGCCCCTCCTCCGCGTTCGGGCAGCGCTACGGGGCTGTTGCGATCAGCCCCACGAGCCCATGCGGGACTCGCTACGACGCGGGGCGTCAGCGGGATGCTTCGAGCATCCCCGTGGCTGGTCGCGTGGGTTCTCGGCGTGCCCAGCGGGCTGCCAAGGGCAGCCCTAGGCGGCTGCCGTGTACAGCCGCGAATCCTTGCGAGGGCTCGACCGAACTGCCCGGGTTCACCCTTGGTTGAGGTTTTGGTTGAGTCCGGCTTCGTGGTGGTTCGTGGCGGGATGTTCTGGCAACCGGGAGTCGATTGGAATTGTTGTTCCGCAACTTCTACAATTCCGGATATTCGATCTCCGAAGGATTTCGGTCGGAATTAATTAGATAATTTATTTATTTAAATTTATTAATTCCGGGATATCGATTTCCAACAATTGGTATCAGAGCGTTGGTTTTAGTTCATGGTATTTTTCGATAAATTGTTCTACCTTGCGGGGTTTCCGATTATTATGGCTAGATTTAATTATTGTTAATTAATGTCATAATAATGTTCTTGATTATTAAACTCTCGGTGATGTCAATATTTGTTCTTGTGTGGTGAATGCTTGTTCTTATTTTTCCGGAAATTGTATGAGGTCGATTTCATGTAGAGAATCGATACCGGAGAACGTAGTAATAAATTTGTAATTTATTTACGTTGGATCGATGACGAAACGACCGCCGGAAAAGTGTGACGGAGGAGACGAAGAAAGGGAGGACCGGGGATCGATCACGAGGATCGATCCCATGAGGATCGATCGCCCGGGCTGCCCTAGGGCTCTCGGCCACGCCGGCCACCAAGGGTGGTGGCGCGTGAGCCTTGGCCGGCGGTGGTAGTGGCGGTCGATGGTGGGGATGGCGTGGGGATCCCCAACCCATGCTATTCCTACCAAGATCCAACTTTCCTAATTGATTCGGTTTTCCTATTTTGAGTATTCCTAGTTTTGGGAATTCTCATGGAAATAGGAAAAGAATTAATTGAAATTAATTTATTTCCTTATTCTATTATGGAAGTCTTCTAGAATATTCTAAGTTCTACTTGAAATAGGATTCTAGAGATTTAATAGAATTGGAAAGGAAAATAATTAATTATTAAATTAATTTATTTCCTAATTGATTATTCCTATTTTATGGGAATTTTCATGGACATGGAAATTAATTAATTTTGGAAAGTAGAAGAGTCCTTAATTAATTTTTCCTATTTAATTATTCCTTTATGGAATTTTTTTAATAGATTAGGAAAGGAATTAATTTGGAAGGACTAGGAGTCCTAAATTATTTTATTTCCTTATTTCATTATGGAAATCATCTAGAATATTCCAAGTGGGTCTTGGATAGATTATTCTAGAGATTTAATGAAGTAGAAAGGGAAAATAAAATAAATAAAATATTAACAATATTTAATTTTATTTTTGATTTATTCGATTGACTTAATTTTCGAATTAAGTATCTTTTGGATTTATTAAAAAATAAATAGATTTAAATATTGGAATTAATATTCCCGTCACATGGAGCATTCAAGAACGAAGACTAAAGACTAGAAGATGCGTACGGAGATGCGATAAAGCCATAATAGTCGGAAAATAATATTCTAGTATTATTTTGATTATGTGATAATATTCTATGTGCTTTATTTCATGTATGCATGCTTATGTGTATTTAATTATGCATTAGATAGCGTATCCCTTTATTATAAAAAGCTAAGTGGGAGAGGGTATGGAAACATATCCATGGTCTCCATTGCTGTTCTCTTGGTGACTTTTATGGACTTTTGAAGTTCGTATAGACAAGTCATTGGAGGAGAATTCTTGTAATTCCTCTTACGAGAAACATTGATTAAGTCTATCAAACAATGCCTAATTTGTCTTTCCAAAACTGACTTCAAGTCGACTCATTCTCACCCCGGGGAGTGGAATGGAGCCAAAGCCACTTGGTCATGTCGAGGACACAAATTAGAGGCAGTCGTACCATCTTTTGAAGGTGGATCGATTGTCTGCTCGGCTCCCTCATTTGATGAGAGATAGGGTCGTTCGCATGGTGAATCACTGGTTAGAAACTTCGAGTTTCACTTATGATTCTCCGCGTCTTGATTTACAAGATTAAATGAATCAAGTAATTGGGAGTCAATTATAAAAGTCTCTTGGTGTAGTAAACGTCCACACAACGTGGCTTGCTATATCGACGGATTTTGGATTAATTGATGTAGACAGTTATAGGGAGTTGTGAAGGATTGTGAGTTATCGTAAACGTCCACACAGCGTGGCTTGCGGTGATGTTGCGGTTCCAAACGACTCACCTTAGTGCTGAGTAATGGTTTACACTTAGGTGCGCTTTATAGTATTCTTCCCAACGAAGTTACGCTATAATTGATGTACGACCGAAGGAAATCTAATTGCTAAATCATTTGGATAGGTAAACGTCCACACAACGTGGCTTGCCATATCTGATGGGATTTTAGATGTGATTAGTGGTTTAATGATATTATTTGAGGGAGATAATATCGGATATTAAATCGATTGTTTGTTGTTATACGTGCTCATAGATTAGGAAATGGCTTTGAACCCACTTTATGTGATACTTAAGGATTTTAAACTCACTGGTCCCTAAATGAAATGATTGGAATAGAGATCTAGACATTACCCAAACTGTTAAAGAGTGCAAGGTTGTACTCAGTGAGCTTTGTCCTCCCGAGCCTATTGACATAGGCGGCTAGACAAGAAGCGATGAGGATACTCATAAAGGCCAGTCACTTCTAGGAAACGCTTAAAAACGTTTTTGAGATGATTGACCTTTTAGACGAGTTGAGACGGAAATCGCAAGTTCTTGTAGCCAATGCCAAAGGTTTCGAACCTAAAGGCATGAATCGGGGGAAAGGAAAAGCAAGCAAAGAAACCCAGTGGTCCTAAGTTTCTTGGACCACGAGATGGGACGAGAAAGCGTGTTCTCGATGCAAACAGTCTGGGTACTGGAAGTCTGATTATCCTCTCAAAGAAAGTACGAAATTTTCTTTAGTCGTAAAACATAGTCAATGGTATTATCTACCGGAACCTGGTGTGTAGATATGGAACCATTGACGGTATGTGCATTTTAAATGCAAGGGTTCCAGGAAACCCGACGACTTAGAAAAGAAAAAATCATAGTCTACATGGGCAATGCTGTAGAGGAGGCAGCAGTTGCAGTGGAGGACATTTTATAGGATTTCATTTTGAGTTATTGCTTTTATGTACCTTTCATATTAGAAAGAACTTTGTTCTGGATTTCTAATGAATGGATATTTTATTTCTTTTAATCATTTGATGGTTATAAGAAGAAATAATGATATTATCTATTTTGGTACATTAGCTAGCAATATATAAATGATGAATCCTGAGTCCACCACGATGCAACAACCGTAGTATGAAACTCGTTTTACTAATAAGAGATTTCTTTATCAGTTATACTTGTGGATTCTTATGCTGAGTCATGTTTATTCAAATAAGAAGTTCAAGGGTCGAAAATTGATATTTTGATTAATTAAGTTGAAGGAGTGGACCTTCCGACCTAAGAATCTAATTTGGAAGATAATATGACTAAGCAATCCTTTATGGATATAAGATGTAAGATCCGGACAAGTATAAGAATTGATTGACTCTGATGTATGCAGACCTATGCCCACTCAGACAATATGGTACGAGTACTTCATTTTTTGATTACTCGAAAAATGGATTAGAATACCTGATGTGCCACAAAAGCAAGTGTTTTGACAAGTCAATGGACACTAAGCAATTGTGGAGAACCATCAAGGTATATCCATTTGTAGCCGGCGATTTGATCGCGGAGGCAAGTACCTGTCTGAGGAATGCATGGCATACTGATCAGAGATTGGGATTTGATCCCAAATGACTACACCATACACTTTTGTGTAAGAAATGGTTTGTCGTAAATAAGAAATGGAACTCTTATAGAGATAGTAAAAGATGAGTTATACGGAACTACCTGTGTTCTATGGATATGTCTGGAAACAACGGCGCATTCAAATGCGGTTGTAGAATATCCTAGAAGAACAAAAAATGTGTGTTCAATAGTACTGTGAACCAGAAGGACGTTATAAGTTCTAACGCCCGGTTCTTAGAGAAAGACTATATAATGAACCACAAGCCCAAGGTGACGTAATACTTTGAAATGAGAGAGAAAGATTAAGACTTAGAACCAGCCGAACCGAGTAGCGGTACACCACTAACTGCACCTACTGTTATCACTGTTTATACACCGGAATGCCATTGTAGTGGGAGGTTGTGGGACAACCGGAGATATTCATAAGACTAGGAGAGTCTTCGAACTCTGGACCTAGTATACATGAAATCGATCCCTAGATCTACATGAAGGCCGTACTAGATCTAAATGTGCCTTCTTGGAGAGCAATAAGGATTATTGCTAAGAGGCGAGATCATTTAGAGTACAAGCTTAGTTGATCCATTTATGGATTGAAACAAAGCATTGAGTTCGTGGTACTTGCAAATTGATGAGATAGTTCATTTTATGGATTCATCAAAAGCATAAACGAATTGTGTGTATTGGAAACGTGATGGAAAACAAGGTGGTGTTTCTCGGAGGTTTTATGTAGATGACACTCTTATCAATGGCAACAATGTAAAGATGTTATCAGACATAAAATGATGGTTGTCTAGATGAATCATTATGAAAGATAAAGGAAGAAGTTGGACATGTTCTTGAGATCTTGGATCTCTAGAAAGAACATTGTATTTTTCCTGGACATCTTACATATATGATTATGGTTCGTTTTAACATGCAAGATTCCGAGAAAGGTTTGTTACCTTTCAGAGACGGAATGCATCTATCTAAGGATATGTGTTTTGGAACACAAAAGGAGATAGAAGCAATGAAAGCAGTTTCCTACACTTTTAGTGTGGAAAGCTTAATAAATGCATTGTTGAAAACAAGAACCTGATATCGGCTATGCGATTAGCATAGTGGGAGGATATCAAGGTAATCCTGGAAAGGAATATTCAACTGCCGTAAAAGTACTTTCGAAGTACTGTTCTAGACTACGAAGCAGACGAGTTTTTCCTTTGGATTACATTCTCTTAGATTTCTAATTGAATGAGGATCGGTGTAAGTCGATATCAGGCTATGTGTTTCACTATTAAAGGAGAAGGAGTTTTAACATGGAAGAGTGATAAGCACGATGCTTTTCGGACTCTGCCATGGGTAACCAAATAGCGGCCTCAGAGGCAGCGGAAGTTTTGGTATAACTCCGGGATAATCTCTGGGACTTAGATGTGATTCTTAATTTGCCAAAGGCTATGTAAATAGCGGTGCAATGGCAAATGGTAAGAAATCACAAGTCCATAAGTGTTAGATAACACATAGTGCAAGTACCACCTGATACGAGTCATCGTCGAGGGAGACGACGCTGTAGTCACCAAGATAACTTCAGAGCGGCAACCTAGAGTGCTCATTCACATAGTACTTCTTGGAAGTACAACTTAAGCACGTGATGAGTATGGGAGTCGGGAGTTTGGAGGAAATGACTAGACCTTAGTACAAGTGGGAGATTGTTGGAGTTGTGTACTTAATGTCTAGATAAAAGTGACGGAAACTCACGATCCATTTCCACTAATCTATTTAATTAAATAAACAATTATTTGCGTTTAATTATTTATAATTAAATATATGCAAATTATAGTCCTGGATTCTATACGTTATAGTTAGTATGGTGTGTCGGGCCCACACAGAAGATCATACTATCGGTTACTCGTATTTAATCGAACAGTTGCTCACGACCTAGATGGACACGGACCAATCCATCGGTATAGTCGTTGTGTGAGAGAGAAAATAATTTATCTTAATTATTTTATCACACTTGTACACTTGGTGTATTGAGCGGATCGTTGAGATTCATCGATTAGGATTGCCGGCGATAATCGATTCGAGTCTCAGTGTATTTTATTCTTAATCCCCGAAACTATTGCGGGTGTGTATATTTAATATAAGTGACTTTGATTTACCAAAGGAATTAACCGATTTAATTATTGGGTTAATTACCGGTTAAGTTGGGTCACTATATTTTATATATGGCATGCCGTGAATACTTGACGGGAAAGTGTATCCCGGAAGGGTTGATAATATCCCCGAGATGAGTTCATAAGGAATTATTATGTAAACCCTGCAGGTGGATTCGTTCCGCATATTAATTAAGGTTGAATGGTACTAGTCTCGGATAAAAGAGATGAATAAATTAATTAGCAATAAATTAATTTTATTCACGGATATTTATATCTTAAATACACGGAATAAATAATACTACCGGAGAAATATTATTTGATATAATATGGTTTAATATTGGGAGTGCAATTAATTTTATATAGTGGAAAATAGAATTAATTAATATTGATAAGGATTAATGGACTTGAGCATTGGGCTCAATTTAATCTTCAATATTGGAAGCCCAATATTCCACCTCCTTTAGATCCCCTACGTAGCCTATAAAAGCACTACATGGTCTTCTCTATTCTCATAACTTGAAGATCACAATTCTAGAGAGAGAAAGTAGAGAGGAGGATCCATGGAGTTCGGTAGATCGTCGCCCACACGACGTCCGGGCTAGTGCAAGGAATACGCGGGAAGATCTCAAGGTCGTCAAATTGAGTTCTTCGTTTTTCCGAACAACGAGAACGAGGTAAATCGTAAAACCCTCCTTATGATTTTATCGTTTTAATTATCGTGAAAATATCATGAACAAGATCCAAGGGACGTACGAACCCGGGGACGAGGATCGACCTCGCGGTGGTGATCGAGGATCACCGGACCGCGGGAGGTCGAGAGATCCTCTCCGGGATCGAGAGGACGAACCCTCGGCTGGACGCCGAGGGTGGCGGTCGAGCCCTAGGGCTTCGACCGCCGGCGACGCAAGAAGGACCCCAGCTGGACGCCGGGGATGCGATCGAGCGCGTGCTCGATCGCGTGGGCAGCGGGCTGGTGCCGCTGCTGCTCGCACGGCGAGCAGCCCCTCCTCCGCGTTCGGGCAGCGCTACGGGGCTGTTGCGATCAGCCCCACGAGCCCATGCGGGACTCGCTACGACGCGGGGCGTCAGCGGGATGCTTCGAGCATCCCCGTGGCTGGTCGCGTGGGTTCTCGGCGTGCCCAGCGGGCTGCCAAGGGCAGCCCTAGGCGGCTGCCGTGTACAGCCGCGAATCCTTGCGAGGGCTCGACCGAACAGCCCGGGTTCACCCTTGGTTGAGGTTTTGGTTGAGTCCGGCTTCGTGGTGGTTCGTGGCGGGATGTTCTGGCAACCGGGAGTCGATTGGAATTGTTGTTCCGCAACTTCTACAATTCCGGATATTCGATCTCCGAAGGATTTCGGTCGGAATTAATTAGATAATTTATTTATTTAAATTTATTAATTCCGGGATATCGATTTCCAACACTAACTGCACCTACTGTTATCACTGTTTATACACTGGAATGCCGTTGTAGTGGGAGGTTGTGTGACAACCGGAGATATTCATAAGACTAGGAGAGTCTTCGGACTCTGGACCTAGTATACATGAAATCGATCCCTGGATCTACATAAAGGCCGTACTAGATCTAAGTGTGCCTTCTTGGAGAGCAATAAGGATTATTGCTAAGAGGCGAGATCATTTAGAGTACAAGCTTAGTTGATCCATTTATGGATTGAAACAAAGCATTGAGTTCGTGGTACTTGCAAATTGATGAGATAGTCCATTTTATGGATTCATCAAAAGCATAGACGAATCGTGTGTATGGGAAACGTGATGGAAACAAGGTGGTGTTTCTCGGAGGTTTTATGTAGATGACATTTTATCATTGGTAACAATGTAAAGATGTTGTCAGACATAAAATGATGGTTGTCTAGAAAAATCGATATATGAGATGAAGAAGAAGTTAGAGCATGTTCTTAAGATCTAGGATCTCAAGAAAAGAACATTGTACTTCTCCTGGACATCTTACATATATATGATTATGGTTCGTTTTGACATGCAAGATTCCGAGAAAGGTTCGTTACCTTTCAGAGACGGAATGCATCTATCTAAGGATATGTGTTTTGGAACACAAAAAGGAGATAGAAGCAATGAAAGCAGTTTCCTACACTTTTAGTGTGGAAAGCTTAATAAATGCATTGTTGAAAACAAGAACCTGATATCGGCTATGCGGTTAGCATAGTGGGAGGATATCAAGGTAATCTTGGAAAGGAATATTCGACTGCGGTAAAAGTACTTTCGAAGTACTGTTCTAGAATACGAAGCAGACGAACATTTCCTTTGGATTACATTCTCTTAGATTTCTAATCAAGTGAGGACCGGTGTAAGTCGATATCAGGCTATGTGTTTCACTATTGAAGGAGAAGGAGTTTTAACATGGAAGAGTGATAAGCACGATGCTTTTCGGACTCTCCCATGGGTAACCAAATAGCGGCCTCAGAGGCAGCGAAAGTTTTGGTATAACTCCGGGATAATCTCTGGGACTTAGATGTGATTCTTAATTTGCCAAAGGCTATGTAAATAGCGGTGCAATGGCAAATGGGAAGAAATCACTAGTCCATAAGTGTAAGATAACACATAGTGCAAGTACCACCTGATACGAGTCATCGTCGAGGGAGACGACGCTGTAGTCACCAAGATAACTTCAGAGCGGCAACCTACAGTGCTCATTCACATAGTACTTCTTGGAAGTACAACTTAAGCACGTGATGAGTATGGGAGTCGGGAGTTTGGAGGAAATGACTAGACCTTAGTACAAGTGGGAGATTGTTGGAGTTGTGTACTTAATGTCTAGATTTAAGTGACAGAAACTCACGATCCATTGCCATTAATCTATTTAACTAAATGAACAATTGTTTGCGTTTAATTATTTATAATTAAATATATGCAAAACATAGTCCTGGATTCTATACGTTGTAGTTAGTATGGTGTGTCGGGCCCCACACAGAAGATCATACTATCGGTTACTCGTATTTAATCGAACAGTTGCTCACGACCTAGATGGACACGGACCAATCCATCGGTATAGTCGTTGTGTGAGAGAGAAAATAATTTATCTTAATTATTTTATCACACTTGTACACTTGGTGTATTGAGCGGATCGTTGAGATTCATCGATTAGGATTGCCGGCGATAATCGATTCGAGTCTCAGTGTATTTTATTCTTAATCCCCGAAACTATTGCGGGTGTGTATATTTAATATAAGTGACTTTGATTTACCAAAGGAATTAACCGGTTTGATAATTGGGTTAATTACCGGTTAAGTTGGGTCACTATATTTTATATATGGCATGCCGTGAATACTTGACGGGAAAGTGTATCCCGGAAGGGTTGATAATATCCCCGAGATGAGTTCATAAGGAATTATTATGTAAACCCTGCAGGTGGATTCGTTCCGCATAATAATTAAGGTTGAATGGTACTAGTCTCGGATAAAAGAGATGAATAAATTAATTAGCAATAAATTAATTTTATTCATGGATATTTATATCTTAAATACACGGAATAAATAATACTACCGGAGAAATATTATTTGATATAATATGGTTTAATATTGGGAGTGCAATTAATTTTATATAGTGGAAAATAGAATTAATTAATATTGATAAGGATTAATGGACTTGAGCATTGGGCTCAATTTAATCTTCAATATTGGAAGCCCAATATTCCACCTCCTTTAGATCCCCTACGTAGCCTATAAAAGCACTACATGGTCTTCTCTATTCTCATAACTTGAAGATCACAATTCTAGAGAGAGAAAGTAGAGAGGAGGATCCATGGAGTTCGGTAGATCGTCGCCCACACGACGTCCGGGCTAGTGCAAGGAATACGCGGGAAGATCTCAAGGTCGTCAAATTGAGTTCTTCGTTTTTCCGAACAACGAGAACGAGGTAAATCGTAAAACCCTCCTTATGATTTTATCGTTTTAATTATCGTGAAAATATCATGAACAAGATCCAAGGGACGTACGAACCCGGGGACGAGGATCGACCTCGCGGTGGTGATCGAGGATCACCGGACCGCGGGAGGTCGAGAGATCCTCGCCGGGATCGAGAGGACGAACCCTCGGCTGGACGCCGAGGGTGGCGGTCGAGCCCTAGGGCTTCGACCGCCGGCGACGCAAGAAGGACCCCGGCTGGACGCCGGGGATGCGATCGAGCGCGTGCTCGATCGCGTGGGCAGCGGGCTGGTGCCGCTGCTGCTCGCACGGCGAGCAGCCCCTCCTCCGCGTTCGGGCAGCGCTACGGGGCTGTTGCGATCAGCCCCACGAGCCCATGCGGGACTCGCTACGACGCGGGGCGTCAGCGGGATGCTTCGAGCATCCCCGTGGCTGGTCGCGTGGGTTCTCGGCGTGCCCAGCGGGCTGCCAAGGGCAGCCCTAGGCGGCTGCCGTGTACAGCCGCGAATCCTTGCGAGGGCTCGACCGAACAGCCCGGGTTCACCCTTGGTTGAGGTTTTGGTTGAGTCCGGCTTCGTGGTGGTTCGTGGCGGGATGTTCTGGCAACCGGGAGTCGATTGGAATTGTTGTTCCGCAACTTCTACAATTCCGGATATTCGATCTCCGAAGGATTTCGGTCGGAATTAATTAGATAATTTATTTATTTAAATTTATTAATTCCGGGATATCGATTTCCAACACTAACTGCACCTACTGTTATCACTGTTTATACACTGGAATGCCGTTGTAGTGGGAGGTTGTGTGACAACCGGAGATATTCATAAGACTAGGAGAGTCTTCGGACTCTGGACCTAGTATACATGAAATCGATCCCTGGATCTACATAAAGGCCGTACTAGATCTAAATGTGCCTTCTTGGAGAGCAATAAGGATTATTGCTAAGAGGCGAGATCATTTAGAGTACAAGCTTAGTTGATCCATTTATGGATTGAAACAAAGCATTGAGTTCGTGGTACTTGCAAATTGATGAGATAGTCCATTTTATGGATTCATCAAAAGCATAGACGAATCGTGTGTATGGGAAACGTGATGGAAACAAGGTGGTGTTTCTCGGAGGTTTTATGTAGATGACATTTTATCATTGGTAACAATGTAAAGATGTTGTCAGACATAAAATGATGGTTGTCTAGAAAAATCGATATATGAGATGAAGAAGAAGTTAGAGCATGTTCTTAAGATCTAGGATATCAAGAAAAGAACATTGTACTTCTCCTGGACATCTTACATATATATGATTATGGTTCGTTTTGACATGCAAGATTCCGAGAAAGGTTCGTTACCTTTCAGAGACGGAATGCATCTATCTAAGGATATGTGTTTTGGAACACAAAAAGGAGATAGAAGCAATGAAAGCAGTTTCCTACACTTTTAGTGTGGAAAGCTTAATAAATGCATTGTTGAAAACAAGAACCTGATATCGGCTATGCGGTTAGCATAGTGGGAGGATATCAAGGTAATCTTGGAAAGGAATATTCGACTGCGGTAAAAGTACTTTCGAAGTACTGTTCTAGACTACGAAGCAGACGAACATTTCCTTTGGATTACATTCTCTTAGATTTCTAATCAAGTGAGGACCGGTGTAAGTCGATATCAGGCTATGTGTTTCACTATTGAAGGAGAAGGAGTTTTAACATGGAAGAGTGATAAGCACGATGCTTTTCGGACTCTCCCATGGGTAACCAAATAGCGGCCTCAGAGGCAGCGGAAGTTTTGGTATAACTCCGGGATAATCTCTGGGACTTAGATGTGATTCTTAATTTGCCAAAGGCTATGTAAATAGCGGTGCAATGGAAAATGGGAAGAAATCACTAGTCCATAAGTGTAAGATAACACATAGTGCAAGTACCACCTGATACGAGTCATCGTCGAGGGAGACGACGCTGTAGTCACCAAGATAACTTCAGAGCGGCAACCTAGAGTGCTCATTCACATAGTACTTCTTGGAAGTACAACTTAAGCACGTGATGAGTATGGGAGTCGGGAGTTTGGAGGAAATGACTAGACCTTAGTACAAGTGGGAGATTGTTGGAGTTGTGTACTTAATGTCTAGATTTAAGTGACAGAAACTCACGATCCATTGCCATTAATCTATTTAACTAAATGAACAATTGTTTGCGTTTAATTATTTATAATTAAATATATGCAAAACATAGTCCTGGATTCTATACGTTGTAGTTAGTATGGTGTGTCGGGCCCCACACAGAAGATCATACTATCGGTTACTCGTATTTAATCGAACAGTTGCTCACGACCTAGATGGACACGGACCAATCCATCGGTATAGTCGTTGTGTGAGAGAGAAAATAATCTGTCTTGATTATTTTATCACACTTGTACACTTGGTGTATTGAGCGGATCGTTGAGATTCATCGATTAGGATTGCCGGCGATAATCGATTCGAGTCTCAGTGTATTTTATTCTTAATCCCCGAAACTATTGCGGGTGTGTATATTCAATATAAGTGACTTTGATTTACCAAAGGAATTAACCGATTTAATTATTGGGTTAATTACCGGTTAAGTTGGGTCACTATATTTTATATATGACATGCCGTGAATACTTGACGGGAAAGTGTATCCCGGAAGGGTTGATAATATCCCCGAGATGAGTTCATAAGGAATTATTATGTAAACCCTGCAGGTGGATTCGTTCCGCATAATAATTAAGGTTGAATGGTACTAGTCTCGGATATAAGAGATGAATAAATTAATTAGCAATAAATTAATTTTATTCATGGATATTTATATCTTAAATACACGGAATAAATAATACTACCGGAGAAATATTATTTGATATAATATGGTTTAATATTGGGAGTGTAATTAATTTTATATAGTGGAAAATAGAATTAATTAATATTAATGGATTAATAGATTTGGGCTTGGGCTCAATTTAATCATTAATATTGGAAGCTCAATATTCCACCTCCTTAAGATCCCTTACGTAGCCTATAAAAGCACTACATGGTCTTCTCTATTCTCATAAGTTGAAGATCACAATTCTAGAGAGAGAAAGTAGAGAGGGAGATCCATGGAGTTCGGTAGATCGTCGCCCACACGACGTCCGAGCTAGTGCAAGGAATACGTCGGAAGATCTCAAGGTCGTCAAATTGAGTTCTTCGTTTTTCCGAACAACGAGAACGAGGTAAATCGTAAAACCCTCTTTATGATTTTATCGTTTAATTATCGTAAAAATACCTTGAACAAAGATCCGAGGAACGGACCCACGAGACGAGGTCGAACCGGGCGGTGGTGGTCGGACCACCGGACCGCCGGCGGCTCGACGACTCGGCTGGAAAGGGATCGCGCGAGGTGGATCGAGCCTAGGGCTCGATCACGCGGATCGGCTGCGGGTTTTCCCGTAGCGATCTGCTGCCAGCTACGGGTTTTCCCGCAGCGACTCGTAGCGCCCAGCAGCAGCGAGTCAGGCGACTCGCTGCGGGTTGCTGTGGGCTGCTACGGGGATTTCGCTGGGTGCTGTGGGATTTCCCGCAGCTGACCCGCAGAGATCCAGCAGGGTCCCAGCAGCAGCGAGTCAGGCGACTCGCTGCGGGTTGCTGCGGGCTGCTGCGAGCAACCCCGCGTGGCTGCTACGGGTTTCGCGGGTTCACGCGAGTTCTCTCGTGTTTTTCCCGCGTAACTTTTTCGTATGGTCATGTACATGTTCCGGGAGTCGATTGGGTTGTCGGTTCCGCAATTTTGACAATCCGGATATTCGATCTCCAAAGGATTTCGGTCGGAATTAATTAGATAATTAATTTTAATTAATTTATTAATTCCGGGATATCGATTTCCAACACCACCAAGCAGCAGCAACATTACAAGAGTAAAACATACTACTTCCGGCATCGATCCTATACATATCGATCGATCCTATACCCCGGATAAACGAAAAACGAAAATAAAACCTAAACGACTCAACCCGTCGTTTTAACTATTACAAACAAGCAACGATTCAAAAAAAAAAAAAAAAAAAAAAAAAAAAAAAAACAAACAAACAAAGATCTCGACAATCCCGAGAGTTTAACAAACCACAAAAAATACAGTACATACAACATGACCATAATAATCGGGTTATCCTGCAAAACAAAACTCGCAAACAATACAAGAACGCAAAAACCGGCTCTGATACCATTTGTTGGAAATCGACTACCCGGGAGGCGTTCGTTCGATAGCTCGAACATCCGAACGCTCCCAGTCGACCTCCATGTCCGTTACTTCGTTCACGTAACAGCTTATATCCCGAATCACGCCCAGTCGTCGCCCCGGAGGACAACCGCGCGAAACGAGACTGGACTGTACCATTTCGGCGACCGCCGAATTCAGTCCAGCGGTCGCTGGAGGAACTGCAAACGGCGACCGCCGTTTGCCATCTGGCGACCGCCGTTTTTACGCGAACAGCAACTCGACGTTGCTGTTCCGGGCTCGTTTCTGGGTCGTTTTTCCTCTTCCGACTACCGATCCGGAGGTCCTAGAACCCCCAGTAGTCGAGGAATGCAACCCACAACCCCAGAACCCGATCTACGTTCATGTATGATCAACGAGAAATTAGATCGAATGAAATTGCGGAATAGAGAATTCGATCTCATACCTCTCGGTCGATTTTGTTGAGACCTTAGATGCTTCTAGTGTATGACTCTGCCCGACTCCAGCCGTTGTGTGGGCAACGATCCGCTGGGTTCGTCCTTGTCTGCACTCTCCTTCCAAGACCACCGTATGAATTATTCTCTGGTGAGAAAATAATTTATTTGCGTTAACTTTTATTTTAACAGAGAAAACTTTTATTTGCGCTAGGCAAATAATTTTTCTCTGCTGAAATAATTATTGCGGCGTTCTGTAGGTCTTAGGAGAGGGCAAGGGGGGGGGGGGGGGGGGTTTAAATAGAGCTACACTAGGGACCCAAGGTTAAATTAATTAAGGGCTAAATTGAAATATTAATTAACTTGGAATACGTAAACGCAATTCCTTAATTAATCGATTTCAATTTTAATTATTATTCACTCCACTAAAAAATAATAATTGAATTCCCGAAATTAATTTTAATATTATTTCAACAATAATAATTCCGCCGAAATTACATATACGACTTTCCCCGTGTTTAAGATATCGAACGTTCACGAATTTATTTAATTACTAATAATTAAATTAACTCGTTTCTTATTATCCGAGACTAGTACCACTCATCCTTATTATCATGTGGAACAAATCCACCTGCAGGGTTTACATGATAAACTTTATGAGCTCATCTCGGGGACGTCATCAACCCGATAAACGGGACACGGTTTCCTGTCTATAATCTATAGCATGCCGTGTGTACAATTCCGATTCCCAATTTACCGAGTATCTCGACTAATCAATTAGTCTCACTCATTGGCATATTAAAGAGCCGAGAATTGGACACACGCACCTATAATTATATAGGGATTAGGAATTCGTATATCCGTAATCTCTGAGGTCTAGTTCGATTACGTCGATTAGTATAAATCGAACGCCCTCCCGTGGTCCTGCTCAATACACCAAGTGTACGAGTGTAACATAATAGTCAAGACCAACTATTACCCAGTCACACTACGACGTACCGATGGATTGTCCCTGTCCATCTAAGTCGTGAGCTTATGTTCGATAGTATACGAGTAACCGACAATATGATCTTCCGCGTGTCTCCTCACGCCATACTGTCTACAACGTATATATCTAGGACTATTGCATTCAAGTACAAGATAGACAAAATGCCGACAGTTTGATTAATAGATAATGTAAAACACAAATAAGGAGTTCCATATTGTCACTAAACTAGACATTTAGAATATAACTCCATCATATACCAGTTACCTGGAGTGTAGATATGGAACCACTGACGTTATGTGCATTTTATATGCAGGGGTTCCAGGAAACCCAACGACTTGGAAAAGAAAAGATCATGGTCTATGTGGGCAATGCTGTGGAAGCAGCAGCTGTTGCAGTGGAGGACATATTCTTTCGTAGATATAGGATTTCATTTCAAGTTATTGCTTTTATGTACCCCTTTATTTTAGAAAGAACTATGTTCTGGTTTTCTAAATTTCAATGAATGGATATTTTATTTCTTTTAATCATTTGATGGTTATTGAGAAGAAATGATAGAATTATCTATTCTGGTACATTAGTTAGCAATATATGAATGATGAATCCTAAGTCTCCACGATGCAATAAAACCGTAGAATTTAACTCGTTTTACCTATTAGAGATATTTCTTTATTGAATCATTATACTTGTGGAAATCTTATGCTAAGTAGTATTTATTTAAATAAAATTCAAAGGTCGAAAATTGATTTGATCAATTAAGTTGAAGGAATGGACCTTCCGACCTAAGAATTAAATTTGGAAGGTAATACAACTAAGCAATCTTTTCTGGATAAAGGATATAGAATCCGGACAAGTATTAGAAATGATTAACACTGATGTATGCAGACCTATGTCTACTCAGACAAGAAAGGTACGAGTACTTCATTCGACGAATACTCGAAGTATGGATTAGAGTACCTGATGTGCCACAAAAGCAAGTGTATTGACAAGTCAATGTACACAAAGCTATTGTGGAGAACCTTCAAGGTATATCCATCAAAATCCTGCGATCTGATCGCAGAGGCTAGTATCTGTCTGAGCATTCCATAGCAAAATCAGAGATTGGGATTAGATCCCAAATGACTACACCATACACTCTTGTGTAGAAATGGTGTATCAGAAATAAGAAATGGAATTCTAAAGGAATATTAAAAGAATGAGTTATTTGGAACTACCTATGTTCTATGGATATTTATGAAAGACAACGGCGCATTCCGATGCGGTTGTAGAGTATCCTAGAAGAACAAAAGTTGTGTGTTCAATAGTACTATGAGCCAGAAGGACGTTATAAGTTCTAACGCCTGGTTCTTAGAGGAAGACTATGAGATGAAACACAAAGCCCAAAGAGACTAATACTTTGGAATGAGAGAAAAATCATAAAGACTAGGAACCAGCCAAACCGAGTAGCGGTACACCACTTGTTGGAAATCGACTACCCGGGAGGCGTTCGTTCGATCGCTCGAACATCCGAACGCTCCCAGTCGACCTCCGAAGTCGCTACTTCGTTCGCTTTTCCAGCCCGTGCCCCGATTCACGCCCAGCCATTGCCCCGAAGGACAACCGCGCGAACCAAGCGGGCTGCCAGAAAAAAGCCAAAACGGCGGTCGCCGTTTGGAAACGGCGGTCGCCGTTTCTCCGCGAACAGCAACGCGATGTTGCTGTTCCGGGCTCGTTTCCGGGTCGTTTTTCCTCATCCGACTACCGTTCCGGAGGTCCTAGAACCCCCAGTAGTCGAGGAATACGATCCACGACCCCGGAACCCGATCTACGTTCATATACGTTCAACGAGAAATTAGATCGAATGAATGCGGAATTTAGAGATCCGATCTCATACCTTATCGGTCGATTGTTGAGACCTTAGAGCTTCTAACGTATTCTCTTCCCGACTCCAGACGTTGTGTGGGCAACGATCTACTGGGTTCGTCCTTTCTGCTCCTCTGCTTTCTCAAACCACCGTGTGAATTATTCTCTGGTGAGAAAATAATTTAATTGCGTTAACTTTTATTTTAACAGAGAAAAACTTTTATTTGCGCTAAGCAAATAATTTTTCTCAGAAAAATAATAGTTGCGGCGTTCTGTAGGTTTTAGGAGAGGGCAAGGGGGGGTTTAAATAGAGCTACGTTAGGGACCTAAGGGAAATTAATTAAAGGCTAAATTGAAATATTAATTAACTTGGAATACGTAAACGCAATTCCTTAATTAATCGATTTCAATTTTAATTATTATTAACTCCACTATAAAATAATAATTTAATTCCCGAAATTAATTTTAATATTATTTCAACAATAATAAATCCGCTGAAATTACATATACGACTTTCCCCGTGTTTAAGATATCGAACGTCCACGAATTTATTTAATTACTAATAATTAAATTAATTCGTTTCTTATTATCCGAGACTAGTACCACTCATCCTTTTTATCATGTGGAACAAATCCACCTGCAGGGTTTACATGATAAACTTTATGAGCTCATCTCGGGGACGTTATCAACCCGATAAACGGGACACGGTTTCCTGTCTATAATCTATAGCATGCCGTGTGTACAATTCCAATTCCCAATTTACCGAGTATCTCGACTAATCAAATAGTCTCACTCATTGGCAAGTTAAAGAACCGAGAATTGGACATACGCACCTATAATTATATAGGGATTAAGAATTCGTATATCCGTAATTCTGAGGTCTAGTTCGATTACGTCGAATAGTATAAATCGAACGCCCTCCCGTGGTCCTGCTCAATACACCAAGTGTACAAGTGTAACATAATAGTCAAGACCAACTATTACCCAGTCACACTACGACGTACCGATGGATTGTCCCTGTCCATCTAAGTCGTGAGCTTCTGTTCGATACTATACGAGTAACCGACAGTATGATCTTCCGCGTGTCTCCTCACGCCATACTGTCTACAACGTATATATCTAGGACTATTGCATTCAAGTACAAGATAGACAAAATGCCGACAGTTTGATCAATAGATAATGTAAAACACAGATAAGGAGTTCCATATTGTCACTAAACTAGACATTTAGAATATAACTCCATCAATCTCCCACTTATACTAAATCTCTAGTTGCCCTCTACCATACATCCGATACCCATCCCCTTCACGTGTCTCTTGAACGCTTCCGCTGGAAGTGCCTTCGTAAAGGGGTCAGCCAGGTTATCCGCTGATGCAATCTTGGTGACAACCGCATCGCCTCTCCTGACGATGTCTCTAATCAGGTGGTACTTGCGATCTATGTGTTTACTCGCATTGTGGGCTCGTGGTTCCTTTGCATTAGCCACTGCACCGCTATTGTCACAATAAATTGTGATAGCTCTAGGCATTTTAGGAACCACATCCAAGTCCATAAGGAAGTTCCGGAGCCACACCGATTCTTTAGCTGCCTCAGAGGCTGCTACATATTCGGCTTCCATGGTAGAGTCCGAAATGCATTTCTGCTTAACACTCTTCCATGAGACTGCTCCACCTCCCAATGTGAACACATAGCCTGATGTAGACTTTCGCTGATCCTTATCAGATTGGAAATCCGAGTCTGTGTAACCAATAGGAATCAACTCGGACGCTTTGTAACTCAGAACATAATTCCTAGTCCTTCGCAGGTACTTAAGTATGTTCTTTACAGCGGTCCAGTGACCCTGTCCAGGGTTACTCTGATATCTAACTACCATGCCCACGGCATAGCAGATATCAGGTCTCGTGCACAACATGACATACATTAGACTTCCTACTGCCGAAGCATAAGGAACCTTCTTCATGTAATCTATCTCCTTTTGTGTTTTGGGACACATGTCTTTAGATAGATGAATTCCATGGCAGAAAGGTTGAGCACCTCTCTTGGAATTCTGCATGTTGAAACGAGCCAGAATCGTATCAATATATGAAGCCTGGGACAAGCTTAATGTTCTTTTCCGGCGATCCCTTATAACCTTGATCCCAAGAACATGCCCAACTTGTCCTAAGTCTTTCATATCCAATTGCTTGGACAACCATCCCTTTATGTCCGACAACATCTTCACATTGTTGCCAATTAGAAGAATGTCGTCTACATAAAGCACGAGAAACGCCACACTGTTTCCGTCACTTCTCCGGTATACACACGACTCGTCCATGCTTTGAATGAATCCATAAGACTGGATAACCTCATCAAACCGCATGTTCCAAGATCTAGAAGCTTGCTTCAATCCATAAATGGATCGGTTTAGCTTACACACTAGATGCTCTTGGCCTTTCTTGATGAAACCTTCTGGCTGTCTCATGTAAATGGTCTCGTCAAGATTCCCATTCAAGAATGCTGTCTTGACGTCCATTTGCCACACCTCATAATCCATATAAGATGCTATAGACAAAAGAATCCGGATCGACTTTAGCATAGCTACCGGCGAAAAGGTTTCCTCATAATCTATCCCTTCTTTCTGAGTATACCCTTTCGCAACAAGCCTAGCCTTGAAGGTTTCAACCTTCCCGTCAGACCCTCTTTTTCTCTTGTACACCCACTTGCAACCAATGGCTTTTACACCTTTGGGCGGTGCTACAAGATTCCAGACCTGATTTGAATCCATTGATTCAATCTCAGATTTCATCGCTTTTTGCCAAGACTGAGCATCTTGATCTTTAAGCGCCTCGCCATAGGTCCAGGGATCGGCTTCATGTTCTCCAGGTAACAAGTCCGAAGACTCACCTATAAACATGAACCTATCGGGTTGTCGATCAACCCTCCCACTACGACGAGGCTCCGGTGTAACCTCAGTAACTACAGGTGCAGACTGTGGTGGCGTATCACCCGGTTCGGTTGGATCTAAGCCTTGATCGTCCCCTCTCAGTTCGTTTAGTATTATCTCACTCTTGGGCTTGTGGTCCATTATATAATCCTCTTCCAAGAACCGAGCGTTGGTGCTAACAACGATCTTCTGGTCCTTAGGACTATAAAATAGACCACCTTTCGTTCCTCTAGGATATCCTATAAACAACCGAATATCTGAACGAGATTCCAACTTATCAGCCCCATGCTTCAGCACATGTGCTGGACAACCCCAGACCCGAATGTGTTTCAAATTTGGCTTTCGCCCGGTCCACAATTCCGAGGGCGTCTTAGGGACTGATTTAGAAGGAACTAGGTTCAGGATATACGCCGCTGTTTCCAAGGCATATCCCCAGAATGAAACTGGTAGTTCTGAATAACTCATCATAGATCTTACCATTTCCATAAGAGTCCTATTCCTTCTTTCTGCTACACCATTCTGCTGGGGCGTGTATGGTGCAGTCATCTGGGAGTCAATCCCATTCTCTAATAAGTACGCCTTAAACTCTCCCGAGAGGTACTCTCCTCCACGATCAGATCGTAGAGTCTTTATGGTTTTACCATGAAGGTTCTCCACAAGAGCTTTGTACTCCTTGAACTTGTCAAAGCACTCGCTCTTGCGGCGCATCAGGTATATAAAACCATACCTTGAGTAATCATCAGTGAAGGTTACGAAATATTCATAACCTCCTCTCGCTTGGACAGATAAAGGCCCGCACAAATCAGAGTGAATCAATTCCAGTACTTCCTTGGATCTATACCCCTTATCACTAAAGGGTCGCTTGGTCATTTTTCCTTCCAGGCATGATTCGCAGGTTGGAAAGTCCTCATCTTTCACACCACTGAGTATTCCATCAGTTATCAACCTTTGAATCCTACCCAAGTTAATATGACCTAGCCTAAGATGCCATAAGTACTTTTGATTCATTCTAGAAGGCTCCTTTCTCTTATTGGTACTAGATGTATTATTTGACTCTACTCGTTGCATCGTGGAATAATCAGGATTCAGTATATATAAGTTGCCTATCAATGTACCAGAACAGATATACTCACCATTCTTTTTGATAATAACAGAACTATCAAAAGAAACAGAATATTTATTCAAAACCAATTTAGAAACCGAAACAAGGTTCTTTCTAAAATTCGGTACATAAAGACAATTATTCAATACTAAAACTTTATTATTAAAAGATAAATAAATATCTCCCACTGCAACAGCCGCCACTTTCGTCGCGTTGCCCATGTAGATAGTGATCTCTCCCTCTCTAAGCCGCCGGGTTTCCTGGAACCCCTGCAAAGGATTGCAGACATGATCAGTGGCTCCCGTATCCACACACCAGGTACCGGTGGATAACACCGCTAAACATGTTTCAGTGACTAAGGAAAAGTTCGTACCTCCTTGTCTGAGAGGACAATTAGACTTCCAATGTCCAGACTGCTTGCAACGGAAACACTTGCCCTTAGACTGGTTCACTCCAATCTGTGGTCCACCATTTCTGGGTCTACTGGGTTTCCGTTTCTGCCTCTTCTTTCTTTGCCGCCCGGAGGCCTAGAAAGATCCAACTTCATAGCCGCAAGCACTTGTGATTTTCTTAACTCACTCACAAATTCCATTCTTTTGGAATCATTTTTAAGTAATTCCATAAGAGGACCGAATTTCTTGAGTAAATTAATCACCTCTTGTCCGGCTTCCGCACTATGTCTTAACATCTTCCTGAGTTCATCCTTAATGTCCTCATCAGTTAAGACTTCAGTGGGAGTAGAAGTTTTAATAGTCTGGACAATGTCCAAGTTTCCATTCCAATCATTATCATTCGGACCAGTGAGCTTGTTTTCTTTTAGTATAGACAGCGGGTTAAGTGCCATATCTATAAAAGAGACAAATCAAACTGTCAAATTTAATTCGATATTAACTCCCTTAATTAATATCATTAAATTTACCAATCAATCCTAAAATCCCATCAGACTAGCATGCCACGTTCATGTGGACGTATACTAGTCCAAACGATTTTATAACTGGACTTTTACTTCGGTCGTACATCATTACAGCAGTGACTCCGATGGGGAGGATACTGTAAAGCGTACCTAAGTGTATACCATTTCTCAGTACTAAGTTAACCGCTCGGAAACTACACGCCCACCGCAAGCCACGTTAGTGTGGACGTTTACGTTGACATGCGGTCCCTTTATGATTTCCTATAACTGTCGAGCCTCAATTAACCCAAAGTTCCGTTTCCGTCTAGTAAGCCACGATAGTGTGGACGTTTACTAAACAAACAACCTTGTTAATTGAATTCCATTTATCTAAATGTCATAGAGTCTCAATTAACCCAAAGTACCGTTTCCATTTAGCAAGCCACGATAGTGTGGACGTTTACTAAAACAAACAACTTTGTCAATTGACTCTTACATTTATTAAATTTCACAATCTTATTAATCAAAGCTTGATATCTCGTAAGTGAAACTCGAAGTTTCTAACCAGCGATCAATCATGCAATTGAGCCCTATCTCTCACAAAGTGAGGGAGCCAACCAGACAATCGATCTAGTCATCAAATGACTCGAATGTCTCTAATCTGTGTCATCGACATAACCAAGCGCTTTGGCTCCATTCCACTCCCCGGGGTGAGAATGAGTCGAGTTGAAATTAGTCTTTGAAAGACAGATTAGGCATTGCTTTGAAAACTTAATTGTTCAATTTTAAAATTGGAATTTCATTCGAATTTCGATCAAAGTGATTTCCGTGTATCGACTTTATCCGATAGGGAGGATGACACTAAAGCCAACTCGTAAGTCAATACACATCACTCTCGAAACAGAGAATGGAGACCGCGGGATTGTTTCCAATCCCTCTCCCACTTAGTATTTTACGATTTAGGGATATACAAGCACATGCATATAGAAATTAAAGCATAATAAACACGTAAACACATAGAAAGCATTTAACGTGGCCCGATTATTATGGCCTTTAAAATCTTCGATGCACGTCTTCTCGGATCTTCGTCTCGTTGCTCGTCTCGGTCTCGATCCATCACCGACTTGTCTAAGGACCAAAAGACGAACCCCTCCCACTGGAGTATCGTCCCGGGCCCTCGACAAGCGATCCGTGATGTCCGTCGAACCCCCGCAAGCTGCTGCCAAGAAAACACCGAAACGGCGACCGCCGTTTGAAAACGGCGACCGCCGTTTGCCCTTCAGCAGCCGCGGGTTCGACTTCTCGACCCTCGTTCGTCCGGCCCTCGATCTCGTCTCGATTCACCAAGCAGCAGCAACATTACAAATGTAAACTATACTACTTCCGGCATCGATCCTATACATATTGATCGATCCTATACACCCGGATAAACGAAAACGAAAAAAAAAAAACCCTAAACGACTCAAGCCGTCGTTTTAACTATTACAAACAAGCAACGATCCAAAAAACAAAGATCTCGACAATCCCGAGAGTTTAACAAACCACAACATACAGTACATAAACATATGACCATAATAATCGGGTTATCCTGCAAAACAAAACTCGCAAAACAATACAAAGAACGCATAACCGGCTCTGATACCAATTGTTGGAAATCGACTACCCGGGAGGCGTTCGTTCGATCGCTCGAACATCCGAACGCTCCCAGTCGACCTCCGAAGTCGCTACTTCGTTCGCTTTTCCAGCCCGTGCCCCGATTCACGCCCAGCCATTGCCCCGAAGGACAACCGCGCGAACCAAGCGGGCTGCCAGAAAAAAGCCAAAACGGCGGTCGCCGTTTGGAAACGGCGGTCGCCGTTTCTCCGCGAACAGCAACGCGATAATGCTGTTCCGGGCTCGTTTCCGGGTCGTTTTTCCTCATCCGACTACCGTTCCGGAGGTCCTAGAACCCCCAGTAGTCGAGGAATACGATCCACGACCCCGGAACCCGATCTACGTTCATATACGTTCAACGAGAAATTAGATCGAATGAATGCGGAATTTAGAGATCCGATCTCATACCTTATCGGTCGATTGTTGAGACCTTAGAGCTTCTAACGTATTCTCTTCCCGACTCCAGACGTTGTGTGGGCAACGATCTACTGGGTTCGTCCTTTTCTGCTCCTCTCCTTTCTCAAACCACCGTGTGAATTATTCTCTGGTGAGAAAATAATTTAATTGCGTTAACTTTTATTTTAACAGAGAAAAACTTTTATTTGCGCTAAGCAAATAATTTTTCTCAGAAAAATAATAGTTGCGGCGTTCTGTAGGTTTTAGGAGAGGGCAAGGGGGGGTTTAAATAGAGCTACGTTAGGGACCTAAGGGAAATTAATTAAGGGCTAAATTGAAATATTAATTAACTTGGAATACGTAAACGCAATTCCTTAATTAATCGATTTCAATTTTAATTATTATTAACTCCACTATAAAATAATAATTGAATTCCCGAAATTAATTTTAATATTATTTCAACAATAATAAATCCGCTGAAATTACATATACGACTTTCCCCGTGTTTAAGATATCGAACGTCCACGAATTTATTTAATTACTAATAATTAAATTAATTCGTTTCTTATTATCCGAGACTAGTACCACTCATCCTTTTTATCATGTGGAACAAATCCACCTGCAGGGTTTACATGATAAACTTTATGAGCTCATCTCGGGGACGTTATCAACCCGATAAACGGGACACGGTTTCCTGTCTATAATCTATAGCATGCCGTGTGTACAATTCCAATTCCCAATTTACCGAGTATCTCGACTAATCAAATAGTCTCACTCATTGGCAAGTTAAAGAACCGAGAATTGGACATACGCACCTATAATTATATAGGGATTAAGAATTCGTATATCCGTAATTCTGAGGTCTAGTTCGATTACGTCGAATAGTATAAATCGAACGCCCTCCCGTGGTCCTGCTCAATACACCAAGTGTACAAGTGTAACATAATAGTCAAGACCAACTATTACCCAGTCACACTACGACGTACCGATGGATTGTCCCTGTCCATCTAAGTCGTGAGCTTCTGTTCGATACTATACGTGTAACCGACAGTATGATCTTCCGCGTGTCTCCTCACGCCATACTGTCTACAACGTATATATCTAGGACTATTGCATTCAAGTACAAGATAGACAAAATGCCGACAGTTTGATCAATAGATAATGTAAAACACAGATAAGGAGTTCCATATTGTCACTAAACTAGACATTTAGAATATAACTCCATCACCACTAACTGCACCCACTGTTATTACTGTTTGTACACCGAAACGCCATTGTAGTGGGAGGTTGTGTTGGAAATCGACTACCCGGGAAGTGTTCGTTCGATCACTTGAACATCCGAACACTCCCAGTCGACCTCCGGAAGCGTTGCTCCGTTCACGTAACAGCCCATGTGCCGAATCACGCCCAGCCGTCGCCCCGGAGGACAACCGCGCAAAATAGCCGCTGATCTGACTCGGGCAGCGGGCGCTGCCCGTCAATCAGTGGTCGCTGAATAGGCCCCAAACAGCGGGCGCTGTTTGGCCTTCAGCGGGCGCTGTTCGTCCGCGAACAGCAGCGCGACCTGCTGTTCCGGGCTCGTTTCCGGTCCGTTTTTCCTCTTCCGACTACCGATCCGAAGGTCCTTGAACCCCCAGTAGTCAAGGAACACGATCCACGACACCCGAAACCCGATCTTAGATTCGATGTATTTTCAACGAAATAGAAATCGAAACGTATGCGGAATAAGTGTTTCGATTTCATACCTTCTCGGTCGATTGTTGAGACCACGAAGTCTTCTGGTGTATGTCTCTATCCCCGACGTCCAGCCGTTGAGTGGGTAACGATCCGCTGAACCTTCCTCGGCTTCTTTCTCTCTTGAACCCAGCGTATATATTTGCGCTAGCAAATTTATTTCTACAGATGAATAACTGCGCTAATCTAAATTAATTAAGCAGAGAAAAATAATTGCGCTAGCTTTTATTTTCTCTCCAGAATTAATTATTGCGGCGTTTTTTAGGTTTAGCGAAAGAGAGGGTGGAGAATTTATAAAGCTAAACCAGGGACCTAATGAAAATTAATTATTAGGCTAAATTGCAATTTAATTAACTCGGCGTCCCAAAAGGAAAACCTTAATAAATTCCACAATTTTAATTATAATTAATTCCACTATAAAATTATAATTGAATTCCCAATAATTAATTTATATTATTTCAACAATAATAATTCCGCCGAATTACATATACGACTTTCCCCGTGTTTAAGATATCGTATGTCCACGAATTAACTTTAATTACTAATAATTAAATTAATTCATTTCTTATTATCCGAGACTAGTACCACTCATCCTTATTATCATGTGGAACGTGTTGGATTTCGACTATCCGGGATGCGTTCGTTCGATTGCTCGAACATCCGAACGCTCCCAGTCGACCTCCGGTGTCGCTACTTCGTTCACACGACAGCCCTTGACCTGATTCACGCCCAGCCATCGCCCCGGAGGACAACCGCGCGAAACGGAGCTGGTCTGTACCCAATCAGCGCCCGCTGATTGCAGACCAGCGGTCGCTGGTGGAGCTGCAAACAGCGGTCGCTGTTTGCCCACCAGCGGGCGCTGTTCGTCCGCGAACAGCAACGCGACGTTGCTGTTCCGGGCTCGTTTTCGGGTCGTTTTTCCTCATCCGACTACCGATCCGGAGGTCCTAGAACCCCCAGTAGTCGAGGAATGCGATCCACGATACCCGGAATCCGATCGTACGTTCAAAGTATGATCAACGAAATATGAGATCGAATTAAAAGTGCGGAATAAGAACCGATCTCATACCTTCTCGGTCGATTGTTGAGACCTTAGCGATTGCTAGTGTATGCCTCTTCCCCAACTCCAACCGTTGTGTGGGCAACGATCCGTTGGGTCTGCCTTTTCTGCTTTCTCCTTTCTCTACCAGCGTTAATATATCTTTTCTCTCTTAGAGAAAATATCAGCGCTAACTTTATGTTTTTAACAGAGAAAAACTTAATTGCGCTAAACAATTATTTTCTCTGCTGAAAAGCGGCGAAGTGTAGGTCTTGAATAGGCAGGGGGGGGGGGGTTATATAGAGTTACACTAGGGACCCCTTAGGTAAATAAATTCTGGGCTAAACTGTAATTTAATTAAACCGGTGTCCTTAAAAGAAAACCTTTAATTAAATTCAATTTTAATTATAATTAATTCCACTATAAAATTATAATTGAATTCCCGAATAAATTTAATATTATTTCAACAATAATAATTCCGCCGAAATTACATATACGACTTTGCCCGTGTTTAAGATATCGAACGTCCACGAATTTATTTAATTACTAATAATTAAATTAATTCGTTTCTTATTATCCGAGACTAGTACCACTCATCCTTATTATCATGTGGAACAAATCCACCTGCAGGGTTTACATGATAAACTTTATGAGCTCATCTCGGGAACGTCATCAACCCGATAAACGGGACACGGTTTCCTGTCTATAATCTATAGCATGCCGTGTGTACAATCCCGATTCCCAATTTACCGAGTATCTCGACTAATCAATTAGTCTCACTCATTGGCATATTAAAGAACCGAGAATTGGACACACGCACCTATAATTATATAGGGATTAGGAATTCGTATATACGTAATCTCTGAGGTCTAGTTCGATTACGTCGATTAGTATAAATCGAACGCCCTCCCGTGGTCCTGCTCAATACACCAAGTGTACAAGTGTAACATAATAGTCAAGACCAACTATTACCCAGTCACACTACGACGTACCGATGGATTGTCCCTGTCCATCTAAGTCATGAGCTTCTGTTTGATAATATACGAGTAATCGACAGTATGATCTTCCGCGTGTCTCCTCACGCCATACTGTCTACAACGCATATATCTAGGACTATTGCATTTAAGTACAAGATAGACAAAATACCGACAGTTTGATTAATAGATAATGAAAAACACAGATAAGGAGTTCCATATTGTCACTAAACTAGAAATTTAGAATAGAACTCCATCAATCTCCCACTTATACTAAATCTCTAGTTGCCCTCTACCATACATCCGATACCCATCCCCTTCACGTGTCTCTTGAACGCTTCCGCTGGAAGTGCCTTCGTAAAGGGGTCAGCCAGGTTATCCGCTGATGCAATCTTGGTGACAACCGCATCGCCTCTCCTGACGATGTCTCTAATCAGGTGGTACTTGCGATCTATGTGTTTACTCGCATTGTGGGCTCGTGGTTCCTTTGCATTAGCCACTGCACCGCTATTGTCACAATAAATTGTGATAGCTCTAGGCATTTTAGGAACCACATCCAAGTCCATAAGGAAGTTCCGGAGCCACACCGATTCTTTAGCTGCCTCAGAGGCTGCTACATATTCGGCTTCCATGGTAGAGTCCGAAATGCATTTCTGCTTAACACTCTTCCATGAGACTGCTCCACCTCCCAATGTGAACACATAGCCTGATGTAGACTTTCGCTGATCCTTATCAGATTGGAAATCCGAGCCTGTGTAACCAATAGGAATCAACTCGGACGCTTTGTAACTCAGAACATAATTCCTAGTCCTTCGCAGGTACTTAAGTATGTTCTTTACAGCGGTCCAGTGACCCTGTCCAGGGTTACTCTGATATCTAACTACCATGCCCACGGCATAGCAGATATCAGGTCTCGTGCACAACATGACATACATTAGACTTCCTACTGCCGAAGCATAAGGAACCTTCTTCATGTAATCTATCTCCTTTTGTGTTTTGGGACACATGTCTTTAGATAGATGAATTCCATGGCAGAAAGGTTGAGCACCTCTCTTGGAATTCTGCATGTTGAAACGAGCCAGAATCGTATCAATATATGAAGCCTGGGACAAGCTTAATGTTCTTTTCCGGCGATCCCTTATAACCTTGATCCCAAGAACATGCCCAACTTGTCCTAAGTCTTTCATATCCAATTGCTTGGACAACCATCCCTTTATGTCCGACAACATCTTCACATTGTTGCCAATTAGAAGAATGTCGTCTACATAAAGCACGAGAAACGCCACACTGTTTCCGTCACTTCTCCGGTATACACACGACTCGTCCATGCTTTGAATGAATCCATAAGACTGGATAACCTCATCAAACCGCATGTTCCAAGATCTAGAAGCTTGCTTCAATCCATAAATGGATCGGTTTAGCTTACACACTAGATGCTCTTGGCCTTTCTTAATGAAACCTTCTGGCTGTCTCATGTAAATGGTCTCGTCAAGATTCCCATTCAAGAATGCTGTCTTGACGTCCATTTGCCACACCTCATAATCCATATAAGATGCTATAGACAAAAGAATCCGGATCGACTTTAGCATAGCTACCGGCGAAAAGGTTTCCTCATAATCGATCCCTTCTTTCTGAGTATACCCTTTCGCAACAAGCCTAGCCTTGAAGGTTTCAACCTTCCCGTCAGACCCTCTTTTTCTCTTGTACACCCACTTGCAACCAATGGCTTTTACACCTTTGGGCGGTGCTACAAGATTCCAGACCTGATTTGAATCCATTGATTCAATCTCAGATTTCATTGCCTTTTGCCAAGACTGAGCATCTTGATCTTTAAGCGCCTCGCCATAGGTCCAGGGATCGGCTTCATGTTCTCCAGGTAACAAGTCCGAAGACTCACCTATAAACATGAACCTATCGGGTTGTCGAACAACCCTCCCACTACGACGAGGCTCCGGTGTAACCTCAGTAACTACAGGTGCAGACTGTGGTGGCGTATCACCCGGTTCGGTTGGATCTAAGCCTTGATCGTCCCCTCTCAGTTCGTTAAGTATTATCTAACTCTTGGGCTTATGGTCCATTATATAATCCTCTTCCAAGAACCGAGCGTTGGTGCTAGCAACGATCTTCTGGTCCTTAGGACTATAAAATAGACCACCTTTCGTTCCTCTAGGATATCCTATAAACAACCGAATATCTGAACGAGATTCCAACTTATCAGCCCCATGCTTCAGCACATGTGCTGGACAACCCCAAACCCGAATGTGTTTCAAATTTGGCTTTCGCCCGGTCCACAATTCAGAGGGCGTCTTAGGGACTGATTTAGAAGGAACTAAGTTCAGGATATACGCCGCTGTTTCCAAGGCATATCCCTAGAACGAAACTGGTAGTTCTGAATAACTCATCATAGATCTTACCATTTCCATAAGAGTCCTATTCCTTCTTTCTGCTACACCATTCTACTGGGGCGTGTATGGTGCAGTCATCTGGGAGTCAATCCCATTCTCTAATAAGTACGCCCTAAACTCTCCCGAGAGGTACTCTCCTCCACGATCAGATCGTAGAGTCTTTATGGTTTTACCATGAAGGTTCTCCACAAGAGCTTTGTACTCCTTGAACTTGTCAAAGCACTCGCTCTTGTGGCGCATCAGGTATATAAAACCATACCTTGAGTAACCTCCTCTCGCTTGGACAGATAAAAGCCCGCACAAATCAGAGTGAATCAATTCCAGTACTTCCTTGGATCTATACCCCTTATCACTAAAGGGTCACTTGGTCATTTTTCCTTCCAGGCATGATTCGCAGGTTGGAAAGTCCTCATCTTTCACACCACTGAGTATTCCATCAGTTATCAACCTTTGAATCCTGCCCAAGTTAATTTGACATAGCCTAAGATGCCATAAGTACTTTTGATTCATTCTAGAAGGCTCCTTTCTCTTATTGGTACTAGATGTGTTATTTGACTCTACTCGTTGCATCGTGGAATAATCAGGATTCAGTATATATAAGTTGCCTATCAATGTACCAGAACAGATATACTCACCATTCTTTTTGATAATAACAGAACTATCAAAAGAAACAGAATATTCATTCAAAACCAATTTAGAAACCGAAACAAGGTTCTTTCTAAAATTCGGTACATAAAGACAATTATTCAATACCAAAACTTTATTATTAAAAGACAAATAAATATCTCCCACTGCAACTGCCGCCACTTTCGTAGCGTTGCCCATGTAGATAGTGATCTCTCCCTCTCTAAGCCGCCGGGTTTCCTGGAACCCCTGCAAAGAATTGCAGACATGATCAGTGGCTCCCGTATCCACACACCAGGTACCGGTGGATAACACCGCTAAACATGTTTCAGTGACTAAGGAAAAGTTCATACCTCCTTGTCTGAGAGGACAATTAGACTTCCAATGTCCAGACTGCTTGCAACGGAAACACTTGCCCTTGGGCTTGTTCACTCCATTCTGTGGTCCACCATTTCTGGGTCCACTGGGTTTCCGTCCTTGCTTCTTCTTCCTCTTAGTCCCCGGAGGGCCAGGAAGTTTCACAGCCACAAGTGCCTGAGATTTCTTAAAGATTCCCTCTGCCGCCTGGAGTTCAGTCAGGAGCTCCGCCAACGAATATAACCTCTTGTTCATGTTATAGTTCAGGCGGAACTGCTCAAAACTCCTAGGCAGAGACTGGAGCACTGATGGAGTTGTATTCTAAATGTCTAGTTTAGTGCAAATACGGAACTCCTTATCTATACCTTAATTCGAGATATGATTCAAGCATGATTGCATTTAATGCAATAGTCCTTGATGTATACGTTGTAGACAGTATGGCGTGAGGAGACATGCGGAAGATCATACTGTCGGTTACTCGTATACTATCGAACAGTAGCTCACGACTTAGATGGACAGGGACAATCCATCGGTACGTCGTAGTGTGACTGGTAGATAGTCGGTCTTGACTATCATGTTACACTCGTACACTTGGTGTATTGAGCAGGACCACGGGAGGGCGTTCGATTTATACTAATCGGAGTAATCGAACTAGACCTCAGATATTACGGATATGTGAGTTCTTAATCCCTATATAATTATAGGTGCGTGTGCCCAATGCTCGGTTCTTTGATGTGCCAATGAGTGAGATTAATTGATTAGTCAATATTCTCGGTAGATTGGGAATCGGCATTGTACACACGGCATGCTATAGATTATAGACAGGAAACCGTGTCCCATTTATTGGGTTGATGATGTCCCCGAGATGAGCTCATAAAGTTTATCATGTAAACCCTGCAGGTGGATTCGTTCCACATGATAATAAGGATGAGTGGTACTAGTCTCGGATAATAAGAAATGAATTAATTTAATTATTAGTAATTAATTAATTCATGGACATGCGATATCTTAAACACGGGGAAATATCACATATGTAATACGGCGGGAAAATTATTGACGGAATAATTTGAATTAATTAATTGGGAAATCATTTATAATTTTATAGCGGAATTAATTATAAATAAAATTGTGGAATTTAATTAAGGTTTTCCTTTTGGGACACCAAGTTAATTAAATTGCAATTTAAGCCTAATTAATTAATTGCCTATGGGTCCCTAGTGTGGCCTATATAAATCCCTCATCTCTCTTCTCTAAACCTACAGAACGCCGCTATTTTATTTTTGCGGAGAAAAATTAATTGTTAGCGCAATAATTTTTCTGTGAAAATAAATAGACTAGCGCAATTATAATTTTCTGTAGAAATAAAAAAAGCTATCGCAAATATATTTCTGAGACAGAAACTTATTTTTCTTACGCTCGGGTTTGAGAGAGAAGAAGAAGAGAAACTCCAAGCGGATCGATGCCCACACATCGGCTGGAGCAAGAGGGCTAGGATACACGCTAGAAGACTCGAGGTCTCTGTCAATTCGGCTTCTCCGAATCACGCATCAAAGGTAAAGAATCGAAAACCCTATTCCGCATCTTATTCGATTCTTCTCGTACGTAATAATCCAACGAACCTACGATCGGGTTCCGGGTATCGTGGATCGCATTCCTCGACTACTGGGGGTTCTAGGACCTTCGGATCGGTAGTCGGAAGAGGAAAAACGACCCGGAAACGAGCCCGGAACAGCAGGTCGCGCTGCTGTCCGCGCTGCTGAAGGACAAACGGTGACCGCCGTTTCTAAACGGCGACCGCCGTTTTGCTCTTTTTCTGGCAGCCCGCTCCGGATCGCGCGGTTGTCCTTCGGGGCAATGGCTGGGCGTGAATCGGGGCACGGGCTGGGAAAGCGAACGAAGTAGCGACTTAGGATGTCGACTGGGATCGTTCGGATGTTCGAGCGATCGAACGAACGCATCCTGGGTAGTCGATTTCCAACAATTGGTATCAGAGCCGGTTATTGGTTTGTTGTATTGTTCGTACGTTTATGTTGCAGGATGAACCCGATTATTATGGCCAACATTGTGGGATGTTGTATGATAATTTTTTTTGTGGTTTGTTAAACTCTCGGGCTTGTCGAGATCTTTGGTTTTGAAATCGTTGCATGTTTGTAATAGTTAAAACGACGGGTTGAGTCGTTTAGGTTTTATTACGTTTTTCGTTTTATCCGGATGTATAGGATCGATCAACCTGTATAGGATCGATGCCGGAAGTAGTATGTTTTACCTTTGTAATGTTACTGCTACTTGGTGGATCGAGAGAAGATCGGAAGCCGGACGAACGAGGGTCGAGAAGTCGAACCCGCGAGCTGCTGAAGGGCAAACGGCGGTCGCCGTTTCTCAAACGGCGGTCGCCGTTTCGCTGGATACTTGGCAGCAGCGGCGCGGGGGTTCGACGGACACCATGGGTCGCTCGTCGAGGCCTGGGATGATACTCCAGTGGGAGGGGTTCGTCTCTTGGCACTTAGACGAGTCGGTGGTGGATCGAGACCGAGACGAGCAACGAGACGAAGATCCGAGAAGACGTGCATTCAAGATATTTAAGGCCATAATAATCGGGGCCACGTTAAATGCTTTATATGTGTTTACGTGCTTTTATTATGCTTAAATTGTTTATGCATGTTTATCCCTTTCATAAAATACTAAGTGGGAGAGGGATTGGAAACAATTCCGCGGTCTCCATTCTCTGTTTTGATAGTGATGTGTGTCACTTACGAGTTGGCTTTAGTGTCATCCTCCCTATCGGATAAAGTCGACACACGGATATCACTGGATCAAAATTCGAATTTAAAATCCACTTATAAAATTGAACAATTATATTTCTCAAAAGCAATGCCTAATCTGTCATTCAAAGACTAATTTCAACTCGACTCATTCTCACCCCGGGGAGTGGAATGGAGCCAAAGCGCTTGGTTATGTCGATGACACAGATTAGAGACATTCGAGTCATTCGATGACTAGATCGATTGTCTGGTTGGCTCCCTCACTTAGTGAGAGATAGGGCTCAATTGCATGATTGATCGCTGGTTAGAAACTTCGAGTTTCACTTACGAGATATCAAGCTTTGATTAATAAAATTTGTGAAATTTAATAAATGTAAGATTCAATTAACAAAGTTGTTTGTTTTAGTAAACGTCCACAAGAACGTGGCTTGCTAAATGGAAACGGTACTTTGGGTTAATTAAGATTCTATGACATTTAAATAAGTGAGATTCAATTAATAAAGTTGTTTGTTTTAGTAAACGTCCACAAGAACGTGGCTTGCTAAATGGAGACGGAACTTTGGGATTAATTGAGGCTCGACAGTTATAGAAAGTCGTGGAGGACCGCATGTCAACGTAAACCTACACAAGAACGTGGCTTGCGGTGGACATGTGGTTCCCGAGCGGTGGACTTAGTACTGAGAAATGGTACACACTTATGTACGCTTTATAGTATCCTCCCCATCGGAGTCACTGCTATGATGATGTACGACCAAAGTGAAATCCAATCATAAAATCATTTGGACTGGTAAACGTCCACAAGAACGTGGCTTGCTGTTGGAATTCGATATCCCGGAATTAATAAATTAATTAAAATTAATTATCTAATTTATTCCGACCGAAATCCTTCGAATATCCGGATTGTCAAAATTGCGGAACCGACAATCCAATCGAAAAATCTTTCGCCGGAGATCACATGAACACCATCGCACGCGCCGGAGCAAGACCGAACGCACGACATGGCCGAAGCCATGCACGCGCGCCCAGCCGAGCCCCCGCGGCTAGGGTTTCATGCGATCGCATCTTGCGATCGCTGGGTTGCATCACAGCAACCCTACGGCGAGTCCGGCGACTCGCCGTTCGCACAGGAGGGGGCGGCTCGTCCCACGAGCCGCGGCGGCGCCAGCCCGCCACCCCAGCGATCGAACCCTTGGTTCGATCGCACTCCCAGCCGTGGGCTGGGGTCCTTCGATGCGCACGCCCCCGGTTCAGCCGGGGCGTGTTTGGTTCGATCCCCACGGGGATCCTTGAACCGCCGGCGGTCCGGTGGTTCGTCCACCACCGCCCGGTTCGATCCTCGTCCGGGGTTCGTCCTCGGATCTTGGTTCTACGGTATTTTCAATAATAATCGATTAAAATCATCAAGGGTGTTTAACGATTTTACCTTCGATTCGTTGTTCGGAGAAACGAGATCAATCGATGACCTTGAGATCTTCCCAAATATTCCTTGCACTAGCCCGGACGTCGTGTGGGCGACGATCTACCGAACTCCATGGATCTCCTTCACAAACTCTCTAGACTAATCAAGTATGATTATCTTGTCTTGTCTAATTGTGAAGACCATGTAGTGCTTTTATAGGCTACGTAGGGGATCTTAAGGAGGTGGAATATTGGGCTTCCAATAATAGTGATTAAATTGAGCCCAAGCCCAAATCTATTAATCCTTACTATTATTAATTAATTCTATTTTCCACTATATAAAATTAATTGCACTCCCAATATTAAACCATATTATATCAAATAATATTTCTCCGGTAGTATTATTTATTCCGTGTATTTAAGATATAAATATCCATGAATAAAATTAATTTATTGCTAATTAATTTATTCATCTCTTATATCCGAGACTAGTACCATTCAACCTTAATTATTATGCGGAATAAATCCACCTGCAGGGTTTACATAATAATTCCTTATGAACTCATCTCGGGGATATTATCAACCCTTCCGGGATACACTGTCCGGTCAATCATTCACGGCATGCCATATATGAAATATAGTGACCCAACTTAACCGGTAATTAACCCAATAATTAAATCGGTTAATTCCTTTGGTAAATCAAAGTCACTTATATTAAATATACACACCCGCAATAATATCGGGGATTAAGAATAAAATACACTGAGACTCGAATCGATTATCGCCGGCAATCCTAATCGATGAATCTCAACGATCCGCTCAATACACCAAGTGTACAAGTGTGATAAAATAATCAAGACAGATTATTTTCTCTCTCACACAACGACTATACCGATGGATTGGTCCGTGTCCATCTAGGTCGTGAGCAACTGTTCGATTAAATACGAGTAACCGATAGTATGATCTTCTGTGTGACGTCGCACACCATACTAACTACAACGTATATAATCCAGGACTATAATTTGCATATATTTAATTATAAATAATTAAACGCAAATAATTGTTTATTTAATTAAATAGATTAGTGGCAATGGATCGTGAGTTTCCTTTACTTAAATCTAGACATTAAGTACACAACTCCAACAATCTCCCACTTGTACTAAGGTCTAGTCATTTCCTCTAAACTCCCGACTTCCATACTCATCACGTGCTTAAGTTGTACTTCCAAGAAGTACTATGTGAATGAGCACTCTAGGTTGTCGCTCTGAAGTTATCTTGGTGACTACAGCGTCGTCTCCCTCGACGATGACTCGTATCAGGTGGTACTTGCACTATGTGTTATCTTACACTTATGGACTTGTGATTTCTTACCATTTGCCATCGCACCGCTATTTGCATAGCCTTTGGCAAATTAAGAATCACATCTAAGTCCCAGAGATTATCCCAGAGTTATACCAAAACTTCCGCTGCCTCTGAGGCCGCTATTTGGTTACCCATGGCAGAGTCCGAAAAGCATCGTGCTTATCACTCTTCCATGTTAAAACTCCTTCTCCTTTAATAGTGAAACACATAGCCTGATCGACTTACACCGGTCCTAATTCGATTAGAAATCTAAGAGAATGTAATCCAAAGGAAAATGTTCGTCTGCTTCGTAGTCTAGAACAGTACTTCGAAAGTACTTTTACAGCAGTCGAATATTCCTTTCCAGGATTACCTTGATATCCTCCCACTATGCTCACCGCATAGCCGATATCAGGTTCTTGTTTTCAACAATTCATTTATTAAGCTTTCCACACTCAAAGTGTAGGAAACTGCTTTCATTGCTTCTATCTCCTTTTGTGTTCCAAAACACATATCCTTAGATAGATGCATTCCGTCTCTGAAAGGTAACGAACCTTTCTCGGAATTTTGCATGTTTAAAACGAACCATAATCATTTATGTAAGATGTCCAGGAGAAGTACAATGTTCTTTCTAGAGATCCTGGGATCTCAAGAACATGTCCAACTTCTTCTTTTATCTTTCATACTGATTCATCTAGACAACCATCATTTTATGTCTGATAACATCTTTACATTGTTGCCAATGATAAGAGTGTCATCTACATAAAACCTCCGAGAAACACCACCTTGTTTTCCATCACGTTTCCAATACACACAATTCGTCTATGCCTTTGATGAATCCATAAAATGGACTATCTCATCAATTTGCAAGTACCACGAACTCAATGCTTTGTTTCAATCCATAAATGGATCAACTAAGCTTGTACTCTAAATGATCTCGCCTCTTAGCAATAATCCTTATTGCTCTCCAAGAAGGCACATTTAGATCTAGTACGACCTTTATGTAGATCTAGGGATCGATTTCATGTATACTAGGTCCAGAGTCCGAAGACTCTCCTAGTCTTATGAATATCTCCGGTTGTCCCACAACCTCCCACTACAATGGCATTCCGGTGTATAAACAGTAATAACAGTAGGTGCAGTTAGTGGTGTACCGCTACTCGGTTCGGCTGGTTCTAAGTCTTAATCTTTCTCTCTCATTTCAAAGTATCATGTCACCTTGGGCTTGTGGTTCATCGTATAGTCTTTCTCTAAGAACCGGGCGTTAGAACTTATAACGTCCTTCTGGTTCATAGTACTATTGAACACACATCTTTTGTTCTTCTAGGATATTCTACAACCGCATTTGAATGCGCCGTTGTTTTCAGACATATCCACAGAACATAGGTAGTTCCGTATAACTCATAATTTTACTATTTCTATAAGAGTTCCATTTCTTATTTAAGACACACCATTTCTACACAACAGTGCATGGTGTAGTCATTTGGGATCAAATCCCAATCTCTGATCAGTATGCCATGCATTCGTCAGACAGGTACTTGCCTCCGCGATCAAATCGCAGGCTACAAATGGATATACCTTGATGGTTCTCCACAATTGCTTAGTGTCCATTGACTTGTCAAAACACTTTATTTTGTGGCACATCAGGTATTCTAATTCATTTTTCGAGTAATCATAAAATGAAGTACTCGTACCTTATTGTCTGAGTAGGCATAGGTCTGCATACATCAGAGTCAATCAATTCTTATACTTGTCCGGATCTTACATCTTATATCCATAAAGGATTGCTTAGTCATATTATCTTCCAAATTAGATTCTTAGGTCGGAAGGTCCACTCCTTCAACTTAATTGATCAAATATCAATTTTCGACCTTTGAACTTCTTATTTGAATAAATATGACTCAGCATAAGAATCCACAAGTATAATTGATAAAGAAATCTCTTATTAGTAAAAAGAGTTTTACTACGGTTCGTTGCATTGTGGTGGACTCAGGATCCATCATTTATGTATTGCTAGCCAATGTACCAGAATAGATACTATCTTTATTTCTTCTCATAACCATCAAATGATTAAAAGAAATAAAATATCAATTCTTTAGAAATCCAGAACAAAGTTCTTTCTAATATGAAAGGTACATAAAAGCAATAACTCAAAATGAAATCCTATAAAATGTCCTCCACTGCAACTGCTGCCTCCTCTACAGCATTGCCCATGTAGACTACGATTTCTTCTTTTCCAAGTCGTCGGGTTTCCTGGAACCCTTGACTATGTTATTTTATTTCCTTATTTCATTATGGAAATCATCTAGAATATTCCAAGTGGGTCTTGGATAGATTATTCTAGAGATTTAATGAAGTAGAAAGGGAAAATAAAATAAATAAAAATATTAATAATATTTAATTTTATTTTTGATTTATTCGATTGACTTAATTTTTAATTAAGTATCTTTTGGATTTATTAAAAATAAATAGATTTAAATATTGGAAATTAATATTCTCGTCACATGGAGCATTCAAGAACGAAGACTAAAGACTAGAAGATGCGTACGGAGATGCAATAAAGCCATAATAGTCGGAAAATAATATTCTAGTAATTATTTTGACTATGTGATAATATTATGTGCTTTATTACATGTATGCATGCTATATGTGTTTACTTTTATGCACTAGATAGCGTATCCCTTTATTGTAAAAAAGCTAAGTGGGAGAGGGTATGGAAACATACCCATGGTCTCCATTGCTGCTCTCTTGGTGACTTTTATAAACTTTTGAAGTTTATATAGATAAGTTATTGGAGGAGAGTTCTTGTAATTCCTCTTACGAGAAACATTGATTAAGTTTATCAAACAATGCCTAATTTGTCTTTCCAAAGCTGATTTCAAGTCGACTCATTCTCACCCCGGGGAGTGGAATGGAGCCAAAGCCACTTGGTCATGTCGAGGACACAAATTAGAGGCAGTCGTACCATTCTTTGATAGATGGATCGATTGTCTGCTCGGCTCCCTCATTTATGAGAGATAGGGTTGTTCGCATGGTGAATCACTGGTTAGAAACTTCGAGTTTCACTTATGATTCTCCGCGTCTTGATTTACAAGATCGAATGGATCAAGTAATTGGATTTCAATTATATAAATCTTTTGGTATAGTAAACGTCCACACGAACGTGGCTTGCTATACTGAATGGGATTTTAGAATAATTGATGTAGACAGTTATAGGGAGTTGTGAAGAATTGCGAGTTGTCGTAAACGTCCACACGAACGTGGCTTGTGGTGACGTAACAATTCTAAACGATTCACCTTGGTACTGAGTAATGGTTCACACTTAGATACGCTTTATAGTATTCTTCCCAACGAAGTAACGCTATAATGATGTATGACCGAAGCAAATCTAATTGCTAAATCATTTGGGTGGGTAAACGTCCACACGAACGTGGCTTGCTTTAACCTGATGGGATTTTAGATGTGATTAGTGATTTAATGATATTATTTGAGGGAGATAATATCGGATATTAAATTGTTTGTTTGTTTTATGTGCTTATAGGTTAGGAATGACTGTGACCCCACTTTGTGATATACTTAAAGATGAAAACTCACTGGTTCCATATAGTACTGATTGGAAAAGAAATCTGGACAATGTTCAGACTGTTAAGCCTTCCGAATCCACTATTATCCCAACTGATGAGGACATTGAAAATGACCTCAAAGAGATGTTAGGACATAGTAAGGAAGCCGGACTAGAGGTGATTGACATACTCATCAAGTTCAGTCCTCTTGAGGAATCGCTTAAAAACGATTTCAAAAGAACTGAACTGATAAGTATGATCAGAGAATCACAAGCTCTAGTGGCCAAGTTGGAAGTGCAAGCAAAGAAGCCCAGTGGTTTTGAACCACGGATTGGGAAGAGCAAGCCGCGAGGCAAGTGCTTTCGATGCAAGCAGTCTGGGCACTGGAGGTCTGATTGTCCTCTCATGAAAGGTACGAAATTTTCCTTAGTCACCGAAACATTGTCAGTGGTGTTATCTACCAGCACCTGGTGTGTAGATACGGGGGCCACTGATCATGTCTGCAATTCATTGCAGGGGTTCCAGGAAACCCGGAGACTTAGAGAGGGAGAGATCGTGGTCTACATGGGCAATGCCGCGAAGGTGGCGGCTGTTGCAGTGGGAGACGTTCACTTACGCTTTAGTAGTGATAGGGTTTTAGTTTTACAAAATTGTCTTTATGTACCCAACTTTAGAAAGAATTTAATTTCGGTTTCTAAGCTTATTTTGAATGGATATTCTGTCTCTTTTGACCACTCGGTGATCATAAGAAGAAACAGTGAGATTATCTGTTCTGGTACATTGGTGGACGATTTGTATGTGCTAAATCCTGAGTCTAACACGATGCAACTAACCGAGAGTAATAACACATCTACGAACACCAATAAGAGAAAGGAACCTTCTAGGATGAATCAATTATACTTGTGGCACTTAAGGCTAGGTCATATCAACTCAAATAGAATTCAAAGGTTGAAAGCTGATGGTCTCATCAGTGGTGTTGAAGGAGAGGACCTTCCAACCTGCGAATCCTGTTTAGAGGGAAAAATGACCAAGCGTTCTTTTTCTGGTAAAGGACGAAGGGCTGAACAAGTATTGGATTTGATTCACTCTAATGTATGCGGACCTATGTCTACTCAGGCAAGGGGAGGGTACGAGTATTTCATCACTTTCACTGATGATTACTCAAGGTATGGATTTGTATACCTGATGCGCCGCAAGAGCGAATCCTTTGACAAGTTCAAGGAGTTCAAGGCTTCTGCGGAGAACCTTCAAGGTAAATCCATTAAATGCCTGCGATCTGATCGCGGAGGCGAGTACCTGTCTGGAGAATTCAAGGCATACTTAGCAGAGAATGGGATTGATTCCCAAATGACATCACCATATACTCCTCAGCAGAATGGTGTGTCAGAAAGAAGGAATAGGACTCTTATGGAAATGGTGCGTTCAATGATAAGTTACTCGGACTTACCTACTATGTTCTGGGGATATGCCTTAGAAACGGCGGCGTACATTCTCAACATGGTTCCAACAAAAACGGTACCCACCACACCCATGGAAAGGTGGAGCGGGCGCAAGCCTAGCCTCAGGCACCTTCGGATCTGGGGTTGTCCAGCACATGTGTTGCGACAAGGTGCCGATAAGTTAGAACCTAGATCAGAATTACGGCTGTTTGTAGGATACCCGAAAGGAACTAAAGGTGGCATGTTCTATAGTCCTACGGACCAGAAGATCGTTATAAGTACTAACGCTCGGTTCTTAGAGGAAGACTATGTCATGGACCACAAGCCCAAAAGTGACATAATACTTGATGAGTTGAGAGGTAACAAGGAAGACTTAGATACAGCCGAACCGAGTATAGATACACCACTAAAATCTGCACCTGACACTGTCACTGTTAATACACCGGAACGCCGTCGTAGTGGGAGGGTTGTTAAGGAACCAGACCGATGCTTTGGAAGGACAAATTAGGCATTGTTTGATAAACTTTAATCAATGTTTCTCGTAAGAGGAATTACAAGAACTCTCCTCCAATAACTTATCTATATAAACTTCAAAAGTTTATAAAAGTCACCAAGAGAGCAGCAATGGAGACCATGGGTATGTTTCCATACCCTCTCCCACTTAGCTTTTTACAATAAAGGGATACGCTATCTAGTGCATAAAAGTAAACACATATAGCATGCATACATGTAATAAAGCACATAGTATTATCACATAGTCAAAATAATACTAGAATATTATTTTCCGACTATTATGGCTTCATCACATCCCCGTACGCATCTTCTAGTCTTCAGTCTTCGTTTCTTGAACGCTCCATGTGACGAGAATATTAATATCCAATATTTAAATCTATTTATTTTCAATTAATCCAAAAGTTACTTAATTCGAAAATTAAGTCAATTGAATATATCAAAAATAAAATTAAATATTATTAATATTTTTATTTATTTTTTTTCTTTTTCCACTTCATTAAATCTCTAGAATAATCTATCCAAGATCCTCTTGGAATATTCTAGGTGATATCCATAATGAAATAAAGAAATAAAATAATTTTGGACTCTTATACTTTTCCAAATTTATTTTATTCCTAATCCATGAATATTCCCATGAGTAGGAATAATCAAATAGGAAAAATAAATTTAGTACTAAATTAATTCTTTCTCTATTTTTCTAGAATATTCCATAAAGAAATAATCAAAATAGGAAAACGAATTAATTAGGAAAGTATATTTCCGGTAGGAGTAGCCCGGGTTGGGGAACCCCGAACCACCCCCACCTTCGCCGACCGCCGCCTAGGGCACGCGCCACCGCCGCCCAGCCCACGCGCCACCACAACTGGTGGCCGGCGTGGCCGAGTCTCCCACGGACAGCCCGCCTAGGGCCGCGGGTCGATCGATCCCCTCGGGATCGATCATGGGGATTGATCGATCCCGGTCCTTCGTCTCCTCGTCACTTCGTCTTTTCCGGCGGTCTTCGATTCGTCGATCCAATCGCAAAATAAATTTACAAAAAAAATAAATTACAATTTCGGTATCGATTCTATACACGAAATCGACCCTATACATTTTCCGGAAAAACAACGAACATAATAATAAATCCTAAATTCGGTCAACCCCCGAATTTTTTACTATTACAAGCATTCACCACCAAAAACGAATCTCGACATGTCCGAGAGTTTAATAAAACCAACAATCATATGACAAAACAATTAAACGAATAATCATCAAGCCATAATAGTCGGATCCCTGCAAGGTAGAACAATTTTATCGAAAATAACGCGAACGTAAACCACGCTCTGATACCAATTGTTGGAATTCGCTATCCCGGGTTATCAAAATTGCGGAACCGATAACCCGAACGAACCCTTCGCCGGAGATCATACGAACGCCGACTCATCCGCCGGAGTCCGGGCTTTGGAGACCATGCATCCGAAGACGCACAGCCCGCCCCCACCCGAACCCCCGCGATCCGGGGTTCATACGATCGAGGGATCGATCGCGCGCCGGCGATCGATCGGGGTGGGGCTGTTCCGACAGCCCCCGCGGCGGGTCCGGCGACCCGCCGCCACCAGGAAGCCCCCGCCTTCACGGCGGGGTAGGGCACGGCTCCAGCCCGTGCCCAGCGATCGACCATCGTGGTCGATCGCACACCCTCGGCCCAGCCGAGGGTTCGCCCCCATGCCCGCGAAACCCTAGCCCGGGCGATCGCCTGTGGTCCGGTGGCTTCGCCACCACCACGCGATCGTCCCCCGTTCATGGTTTCTTATTTCGGATCTTCGTCCTACGGTATTCTCGATAAAAACCAAATCGAACAATTAACAAGGGGGTTGAGAATTGTACCTACGATTCGTTGTTCGGAGAAACGAAATCGACGACCTCGTGACCTTCCCGCGTATTCCTTGCACTCGTTCGAACGTCGGGTGGGCGACGAGCTATCGAACTTGTGGATCCTCTTCACTCTCAGAACTTTATTGTTGGCGTAACGTAGGTTAGTAAAGTGAAGACCACGTAGTGCTTTTATAGGCTACGAAGGGGATCAAAAGGAGAATAAATATTGGGCTTCAATATTGAAAATTAAATTGGGTCCAACCCAAATCCATTAATTCTTATCAATATTAATTTTATTTATTTTCCACTATATAAATAAAATTGCACTCCCAATATTATTCATATTATATCAAATAATATTTCTCCAACTTAGTATTATTTATTCCGTGTATTTAAGATTTAAATATCCATGAATAAAATTTATTTATTGCTTAATAAATTTATTCATCTCTTATATCCGAGACTAGTACCACTCAACCTTATTTATTATGCGGAACAAGTCCACTCGCGAGGTTTACATAATAAATCCTTATGAGCTCATCTCGGGGATATTATCAACCCTTACGGGATACACTGCCCCTTCAAGAATTCACGGCATGCCATATATAAAATATAGTGACCCAACTTAACCGGTAATTAACCCAATTATCAAACCGGTTAATTCCTTTGGTAAATCAAAGTCACTTATATTAAATATACACACCCGCAATTGTTTCAGGGATTAAGAATAAAATACTCCGAGTCTCAAATCAATTATCGCCGAGCAATCCTAATTGATGAGTCTCAATCGATCCGCTCAATACACCAAGTGTACAAGTGTGATAAAATAATTAAGATAAATTATTTTCTCTCTCACACAACGACTATACCGATGGATTGGTCCGTGTCCATCTAGGTCGTGAGCAACTGTTCGATTAAATACGAGTAACCGATAGTATGATCTTCTGTGTGCCCATGCAACACCATACTAACTACAACGTATAAAATCCAGGACTATAATTTGCATGTATTTAATTAAAAATAATTAAAAGCAAATGAATGTCTGTAATTAATAGGTAAATGAAAGTGCATACAGAGTTCAGAATACTCAAATCTAGACATTAAGTATACTACTCCATCATAAACGCCCTTGATAATTGTTCGTTTTTGGTTTATCGAGAATACCGTAGAACGCAAGATCCGAAGATTGAAACCCGGATTAGACGACGAACGCGTGGTGGCGATTTGGAATCGCCGGACCACGGCGATCGCCGCCTAGGGCTTCGACCGAGCGCCTAAGGGGCGAACCCCGGCTGGGAGCCGGGGTGCGATCGATCACCCGATCGATCGCGGGCGGCTGCTGGGCTCGACAGCCCAGCTGGAGGCGCGCCACCCCAGGCGGCGGCGAGTCGCCGGACTCGCCGCGGGGGCTGCCAGAGCAGCCCCGGCCGATCGCTTGGAGCGATCGGCGATCGATCGCCATGCGCGATCTCTCGATCGCGTGAAACCCTAGCCGAGGGGTTCGGCTGGGCGTGCGCGTGGCTTCGGCCACGTCGTGCGTTCGGTCGAGCTCCGGTGCGTGCAAAGGTGTTCGCGTGATCTCCGGCAGATGGTTTTGATCGGGTTATTGTTTCCGCAAATTTTAATAGCCCGGGATATCAAATTCCAACACGATCCACCTTCAAAAGATGGTACGACTGCCCCTAATTTGTGTCCTCGACATGACCAAGTGGCTTTGGCTCCATTCCACTCCCCGGGGTGAGAATGAGTCGACTTGAAATCAGTTTTGGAAAGACAAATTAGGCATTGTTTGATAAACTTAATCAATGTTTCTCGTAAGAGGAATTACAAGAATTCTCCTCCAATGGCTTATCTATACGAACTTCAAAAGTCCATAAAAGTCACCAAGAGAACAGCAATGGAGACCATGGATATGTTTCCATACCCTCTCCCACTTAGCTTTTTACAATAAAGGGATACGCTATCTAATGCATAATTAAATACACATAAGCATGCATACATGAAATAAAGCACATAGAATATTATCACATAATCAAAATAATACTAGAATATTATTTTCCGACTATTATGGCTTTACCGCATTTCCGTACGCATCTTCTAGTCTTTAGTCTTCGTTCTTGAATGCTCCATGTGACGGGAATATTAATTCCAATATTTAAATCTATTTATTTTCAATTAATCCAAAAGTTACTTAATTCGAAAATTAAGTCAATCGAATATATCAAAAATAAAATTAAATATTATTAATATTTTTATTTATTTATTTTCCTATCTAATTCTATTAAATCTCTAGAATAATCTATCCAAGACCCACTTGGAATATTCTAGAAGACTTCTATAATAGAATAAGGAAATAAAATAAATTAGGACTCCTAATCCTTTCAAATTAATTCCTTTCCTAATCTATTAAAAAATTCCATAAAGGAATAATTAAATAGGAAAAATTAATTAAGGATTCTTCTACTTTCCAAAATTAATTAATTTCCATGTCCATGAAAATTCCCATAAAATAGGAATAATCAAATAGGAAATAAATTAATTTAATAATTAATTATTTTCCTTTCTAATTCCATTAAATCTCTAGAATCCTATTCCAAGTAGAACTTAGAATATTCTAGAAGACTTCCATAATAGAATAAGGAAATAAATTAATTCCAATTAATTCTTTTCCTAATCCATGAGAGTTTCCATAAAGAAAAACACTCAATAAGGAAAACCGATTTAATTCTAAATTTATTCCTTCCTTATCCATGAAAATTCCCATAAAATAGGAATAATCAATAAGGAAATAAATTTATTCTAAATTTATTCTTTTCCTATTCCATGAGAGTTCCTAAGAATAGGAATACTCAAAATAGGAAAACTGAATAATTTAGGAAAGCAAATCTCGGTAGGAGTAGCACGAGATCACGAGGACCCCGCGCCACCACCACCATCGACCGGCCACCGGAGAGGGCAACTGCCGCCACCACTCAGCCGGCTGGCCACCACCAAGCCGGCGGCAGCCCCAGCCGAGGGGTGCGATCGCCGCCCCTCTCCCTTGCCATCGATCTCATGGGGATCGATCTCCATGATCGATCCTCGAGCCCTTCGTCTTCTTCGTCACACGTCTTCTCCGGCGGTCGTTTCGGCATCGAACCAACGTAAATAAATTACAAGAATTTAAATTACAATTATCCGGTATCGATTCTATACATGAAATCGACCCTATACAATTTCCGGAAAAAGTAGAACGTAATAATAAATCCTAAATTCGGTCAACCCCCGAATTTTTACTATTACAAGCATTCACCACACATAAAACGAATCTCGACATGTCCGAGAGTTTAATCAAAACATATTATGACAATAATTAACGAATAAATTATCTCTAGCCATAATAGTCGGAAACCCTGCAAGGTAGAACAATTTTATCGAAAATACCGCGAATGTAAACCACGCTCTGATACCAATTGTTGGAATTCGATATCCCGGAATTAATAAATTAATTAAAATTAATTATCTAATTTATTCCGACCGAAATCCTTCGAATATCCGGATTGTCTAAATTGCGGAACCGACAATCCAATCGAAAAATCTTTCTCCGGAGATCACATGAACACCATCGCACGCGCCGGAGCAAGACCGAACGCACGACATGGCCGAAGCCATGCACGCGCGCCCAGCCGAGCCCCCGCGGCTAGGGTTTCATGCGATCGCATCTTGCGATCGCTGGGTTGCATCACAGCAACCCTACGGCGAGTCCGGCGACTCGCCGTTCGCACAGGAGGGGGCGGCTCGTCCCACGAGCCGTGGCGGCGCCAGCCCGCCACCCCAGCGATCGAACCCTTGGTTCGATCGCACCCCCAGCCGTGTGCTGGGGACCTTCGATGCGCACGCCCCCGGTTCAGCCGGGGCGTGTTTGGTTCGATCCCCACGGGGATCCTTGAACCGCCGGCGGTCCGGTGGTTCGTCCACCACCGCCCGGTTCGATCCTCGTCCGGGGTTCGTCCTCGGATCTTGGTTCTACGGTATTTTCAATAATAATCGATTAAAATCATCAAGGGTGTTTAACGATTTTACCTTCGATTCGTTGTTCGGAGAAACGAGATCAATCGATGACCTTGAGATCTTCCCACGTATTCCTTGCACTAGCCCGGATGTCGTGTGGGCGACGATCTACCGAACTCCATGGATCTCCTTCACGAACTCTCTAGACTAATCAAGTATGATTATCTTGTCTTGTCTAATTGTGAAGACCATGTAGTGCTTTTATAGGCTACGTAGGGGATCTTAAGGAGGTGGAATATTGGGCTTCCAATAATAGTGATTAAATTGAGCCCAAGCCCAAATCTATTAATCCTTACTATTATTAATTAATTCTATTTTCCACTATATAAAATTAATTGCACTCCCAATATTAAACCATATTATATCAAATAATATTTCTCCGGTAGTATTATTTATTCCGTGTATTTAAGATATAAATATCCATGAATAAAATTAATTTATTGCTAATTAATTTATTCATCTCTTATATCCGAGACTAGTACCATTCAACCTTAATTATTATGCGGAATAAATCCACCTGCAGGGTTTACATAATAATTCCTTATGAACTCATCTCGGGGATATTATCAACCCTTCCGGGATACACTGTCCGGTCAATCATTCACGGCATGCCATATATGAAATATAGTGACCCAACTTAACCGGTAATTAACCCAATAATTAAATCGGTTAATTCCTTTGGTAAATCAAAGTCACTTATATTAAATATACACACCCGCAATAATATCGGGGATTAAGAATAAAATACACTGAGACTCGAATCGATTATCGCCGGCAATCCTAATCGATGAATCTCAACGATCCGCTCAATACACCAAGTGTACAAGTGTGATAAAATAATCAAGACAGATTATTTTCTCTCTCACACAACGACTATACCGATGGATTGGTCCGTGTCCATCTAGGTCGTGAGCAACTGTTCGATTAAATACGAGTAACCGATAGTATGATCTTCTGTGTGACGTCGCACACCATACTAACTACAACGTATATAATCCAGGACTATAATTTGCATATATTTAATTATAAATAATTAAACGCAAATAATTGTTTATTTAATTAAATAGATTAGTGGCAATGGATCGTGAGTTTCCTTTACTTAAATCTAGACATTAAGTACACAACTCCAACACTTGCTATGTCTGATGGGATTTTGGAAATGATTGGTAGTTTAATGATATCACTTGAGGGAAATGATATCGAATTAAACTCATTGTTTGTTTTATATGGTATTATTCCCATTAAAAGTCAACAAACTCACTGAACCTGATTGTATGGATTGGAAAAGAAACTTGGACATTGTCCTAACTGCAGAGGAGTACAAATGTGTACTCCAAGTCAATTGACCTGCTGAACCAAATGATACTTCCACTACTGAGGAAAGGAAGCTCATTGGAAATGGATCAAGGCTATGAGATGACGCGGAGCAACATTATGATTTTCATGTCAAAAGTGCTGCGACATCGGGATCATGCCATGACCATTACCTATGATATGATGCTTAACCTCAAGAAGTTTTGGTTATCAGGACAGGACAGCCGGGCAAAGTGAAATGAGGCAACTCATGACAGCCATCATGTCGGAAAGAACACCCGTAAGGGATCACGTTCTTAGAATGATGGGCTATCGTAATGAGATAGAGGTTCTGGGAGAAATTATCAAAGGGGTAACCCAGATTGATTTTGTGCTCCAGTCTCTGCCGAGAAGTTTGATGGAGTTGTATTCTAAATGTCTAGTTTAGTGCAAATACGGAACTCCTTATCTATACCTTAATTCGAGATATGATTCAAGCATGATTGCATTTAATGCAATAGTCTTTGATGTATACGTTGTAGACAGTATGGCGTGAGGAGACACGCGGAAGATCATACTGTCGGTTACTCATATACTATCGAACAGTAGCTCACGACTTAGATGGACAGGGACAATCCATCGGTACGTCGTAGTGTGACTGGTAGATAGTCGGTCTTGACTATCATGTTACACTCGTACACTTGGTGTATTGAGCAGGACCACGGGAGGGCGTTCGATTTATACTAATCGCAGTAATCGAACTAGACCTCAGATATTGCGGATATACGAATTCATAATCCCTATATAATTATAGGTGCGTGTGTCCAGTTCTCGGTTCTTTGACTTACTAGTGAGTGAGACTAATTGATTAGTCAATATTCTCGGTAAATTGGGAATCGGAATTGTACACACGGCATGCTATAGATTATAGACAGGAAACCGTGTCCCGTTTATCGGGTTGATGATTTCCCCGAGATGAGCTCATAAAGTTTATCATGTAAACCCTGCAGGTGGATTCGTTCCACATGATAATAAGGATGAGTGGTACTAGTCTCGGATAATAAGAAACGAATTAATTTAATTATTAGTAATTAAAGTTAATTCGTGGACATTCGATATCTTAAACACGGGGAAAGTCGTATATGTAATTTCGGCGGAAATATTATTGTTGATATAATATTAAATTAATTTCGGGAATTCAATTATTATTTTATAGTGGAATTAATAATAATTAAATTTGAAATCGATTAATTAAGGAATTGCTTTTAAGTATTCCAAGTTAATTAATATTTCATTTTAGCCCCTAATTAATTTACCTAAGAGGTCCCTAGTGTAACTCTATTTAAACCCCCCCCCCCCTTGCCCTCTCCTAAACCTACAGAACGCCGCAACAATTAATTTCAGCAGAGAAAATAATTGCGTTAGCGCAATTAAGATTTTTCTCTGTTAAAATTAATTTGTTAACGCAAATAAATTTATTCTCAGAGAATGATTTTATAACGCTGGTTTGAGAAAGGAGAGAGCAGAAAAGGGAGACCCAACGGATCGTTGCCCACACAACGGTTGGAGTCGGGAAGAGGCATACGCTAGCAATCGCTAAGGTCTCAACAATTCGGCTCCTCCGAATCACGCGACAAAGGTATGAGATCGAATCCTTTTTCCGCAATTTTCGATCTCTAAATTCATTAAAAATACATCGGACGAACGATCGGGTTCCGGAAGTCGTGGTACGTGTTCCTCGACTACTGGGGGGTCAAGGACCTTCGGAACGGTGGTCGGAAGAGGAAAAACGGACCGGAAACGAGCCCGGAACAGCAGCAGCGCGCTGCTGTTCGTCAAGAGCAGCGCCCGCTGGAAGCCAGGCAGCGCGCGCTGCCAAGGGCCTCTCCAGCGCCCGCTGGTGGCTGAGCAGCGGCCGCTGAAGGTGAACAGCGGCCGCTGGTGGCGGGCAGCGCCCGCTGGTTGAAGCGGGCAGCAGCCGGTTCGCGCGGTTGCGCCTCGTGCGCGGCGGCTGGGCGTGAATCGGCTGCGGGGCTTCGTCGTCAGCGTAGAGCTGTCACATGAGGTCGACTGGGCGTGTTCGGATGTTCGAGTGATCGAACGGACACGTCCCGGGTAGTCGATTTCCAACAATTGGTATCAGAGCCGTTTTTTGTACGTTCGTTGTATTTTTGCGAGAATTATGTTGCAGGTTTGAACCCGATTATTATGGTCATGTGATTGGACTGTATGTTTGTGGTTTGTTAAACTCTCGGGCTTGTCGAGATCTTTGTTTTATAATCGTTGCATGTTTGTAATAGTTAAAACGACGGGTTGAGTCGTTTAGGTTTTATTACGGTTTTTCGTTTTATCCGGATTGTATAGGATCGATCAACCTGTATAGGATCGATGCCGGAAGTAGTTAGTCTTACCTATGTAATGTTGCTGCTACTTGGTGAATCGAGAGAAGATCGAAGGCCGGACGAACGAAGGTCGAGAAGTCGAACCCGCAGCAGGCTGTGCACAAACGGCGCCCGCTGGAGGGCAAACAGCGGTCGCTGTTTGCAGCTCCTCCAGCGAGCGCTGGATATAGGGCAGCGCCCGCTGCCCTAGGCTTGGCAGCAGCGCCGCGGGGGTTCGACGGACATCACGGAACGCTCGCTTTTGCCCGGGACGATACTCCAGTGGGAGGGGTTCGTCTCTTGGCACTTAGACGAGTCGGTTGTGGATCGAGACCGAGACGAGCAACGAGACGAAGATCCGAGAAGACGTGCATTCAAGATATTTAAGTCCATAATAATCGGGGCCATGTTAAATGCTTTATATGTGTTTACGTGCTTTTATTATGCTTAAATTGTTTATGCATGTTTATCCCTTTCGTAAAATACTAAGTGGGAGAGGGATTGGAAACAATCCCGCGGTCTCCATTCTCTGTTTTGATAGTGATGTGTGTCACTTACGAGTTGGCTTTAGTGTCATCCTCCCTATCGGATAAAGTCGACACACGGATATCACTGGATCAAAATTCGAATTTAAAATCCACTTATAAAATTGAACAATTATATTTCTCAAAAGCTATGCCTAATCTGTCATTCAAACACTAATTTCAACTCGACTCATTCTCACCCCGGGGAGTGGAATGGAGCCAAAGCGCTTGGTTATGTCGATGACACAGATTAGAGACATTCGAGTCATTCGATGACTAGATCGATTGTCTGGTTGGCTCCCTCACTTAGTGAGAGATAGGGCTCAATTGCATGATTGATCGCTGGTTAGAAACTTCGAGTTTCACTTACGAGATATCAAGCTTTGATTAATAAAATTGTGAAATTTAATAAATGTAAGATTCAATTAACAAAGTTGTTTGTTTTAGTAAACGTCCACAAGAACGTGGCTTGCTAAATGGAAACGGTACTTTGGGTTAATTAAGATTCTATGACATTTAAATAAGTGAGATTCAATTAATAAAGTTGTTTGTTTTAGTAAACGTCCACAAGAACGTGGCTTGCTAAATGGAAACGGAACTTTGGGATTAATTGAGGCTCGACAGTTATAGAAAGTCGTGGAGGACCGCATGTCAACGTAAACGTCCACAAGAACGTGGCTTGCGGTGGACATGTAGTTCCCGAGCGGTGGACTTAGTACTGAGAAATGGTACACACTTAGGTACGCTTTATAGTATCCTCCCCATCGGAGTCACTGCTATAATGATGTACGACCGAAGTGAAATCCAATCATAAAATCATTTGGACTGGTAAACGTCCACAAGAACGTGGCTTGCTATGTCTAATGGGATTTTGGAAATGATTGGTAGTTTAATGATATCACTTAAGGGAAATGATATTGAATTAAACTCATTGTTTGTTTTATATGGTATTATTCCCATTAAAAGTCAACAAACTCACTGAACCTGATTGTATGGATTGGAAAAGAAACTTGGACATTGTCCTAACTGCAGAGGAGTACAAATGTGTACTCCAAGTCAATTGACCTGCTGAACCAAATGATACTTCCACTACTGAGGAAAGGAAGCTCATTGGAAATGGATCAAGGCTATGAGATGACGCGGAGCAACATTATGACTTTCATGTCAAAAGTGCTGCGACATCGGGATCATGCCATGACCATTACCTATGATATGATGCTTAACCTCAAGAAGTTTTGGTTATCAGGACAGGACAGCCGGGCAAAGTGAAATGAGGCAACTCATGACGGCCATCATTTCGGAAAGAACGCCCGTAAGGGATCACGTTCTTAGAATGATGGGCTATCGTAATGAGATAGAGGTTCTGGGAGAAATTATCAAAGGGGTAACCCAGATTGATTTTGTGCTCCAGTCTCTGCCGAGAAGTTTTGAGCAGTTCCGCCTAAACTAAAATATGAATAAGGGGTCGTATTCATTGACGGAGCTCCTGATTGAACTTCAAGCAGCTGAGAGAATCTTTGAGGGTCCTCAAAGCACTTATGGCTGAGAGATTGACTCTTCCTAGGCTTTCGGGCAGCAAAAGGAAGAAGAAAATACGGAAACCCAGTGGGCCTAATATATCTGGACCACGGAATGGGACAAGCAAGCCCAAAGGGCAAGTGCTTCCGTTGTAAGCAGTTTGGATACTGGAAGTTTTAATTGTCCTCTCAAAGCAACTAGAAGTTAACTTATCCTTAGTCACCGAAACATGCTTAGTGGTGTTATCTACCAGTACCTGGTGTGTGGATACGGAAACCACTAATCATGTCTGCACTTAAATGCAGGGGTTCCAGGAAACCCGGAGACTTAGATAGGAAGTAGTAATAACCTACATGGGCAATACTGTTAAGGTAACAGCCGTTGCAGTGGGAGATGTTAAATGGTTTTAAACTGTAGGATTTTAGTTCTAATAAATTGTCTTTATGTGCCGGCATTTAGAAAGAAATTTCATTTCATATTTCTAAATTGGTTTAGAATGGATATTCCGTTTCTTCTGATAGTTTCACACTTTTCAGAGTAGGAAACGGGGATATTATCTATTCTGGTACATTGATAGACAATTTAATACTAAATCCGTGTTCTTTCACGATGCAACAGACCGGAGCTAATAACACATTGTCGAACCCCAATAAGAGTAAAGATCCTTCTAGGATGAATCAAATGTACTTATGGAATCTTAGGGTAAATCATTTTAACTTGAGTACGATTCAAAGGATGAAAGCTGATGGACCACTCGGCTAGGTTGAAGGAAAGGACCTTCCAACCTTCGAATCATACTTGGAAGTGTAAATGACCAAGCAACCCTTTACGGTTAAAGGGAAAAGATCCAAGAAAGTACTAGAGTTGATTCGCTCTGATATGTGCAGACCTCTTTGAGGAGTAAGGCATACTTATCAGAAAATGGGATTAACTCCCAACAGACTACACCATTTATGCCTCGGCAAAATAATGTGTTGTAAAGAAGGAATAGGACTCTTATAGATATGGGAAAGTAGACAATGAGTTATTCGGAGTTACCTAATTCGGTTTTGGGATATGCCTTGGAAACAGCGGCGTTTATCCTGAACTTGATTCCTTTGGAAACTTGTACAGATATTCGGCTGTTTATAGGATACCCTAAGAAAACGAATTGAGATATGTAATATAGTCCAAAGGACCAGGTATTCGTTGATTGCATCAACGTTCGGTTCTTAGACATGGACTATATATGCAAGAATCACAAGCCCAAGAGTAGAGTAATACTTAATGTGCTTAGAGGGACTGATCAAGACTTAGAACCAGCCTAACTGAGTAGTTCACTACTATAATTTTTAGTCACTAAAGATACACCAGAGCGTCGTCGTAGTGGGAGGGTTGTTAGACAACCCAACAGGTGCATGTTTATAGGTGAGTCTTCGGACTTGTTACCTGGAGAACATGAAGCCGATCCCTGGATCTATGACGAGACGCTGAAAGATCAAGATGCTCAGTCTTGGTAAAAGACAATGAAATATGAGATTGAATCTTTGGATTCAAATCATGTATGGGATCTTGTAGCACCGCCCAAAGGTGTAAAAGCCATTGGTGGCAAGTGGGTGTACAAGATGAAAAGAGGGTCTGACGGGAAGGTGTAAACCTTCAAGGCTAGGCTTGTTGCGAGAGGGTGCACTCAGAAAGAAATGGATCGATTATGAGTAAACTTTTTTGCCGGTAGCTATGCTAAAGTCGATCCGGATTCTTTTGTCTTCACATGGAAGATGGAAGTCAAGATGGATTTCTAAATCGAAGTCTTAACGGGACCATCTATGTGGGACAACCAGAGGGATTCATCGAAAAGAGCCAAGAGCATTCGGTAAGCAAGCTTAATCAATCTTAGGATTGAAGGAAGCTTCGAGATCTTGGACACATGCGGACCTATGAGAAAATCCATTTCATGGATTCATTCAAGGCATGTTTAGGTCCTGTGTGTAATAAAAAGGTGACAGAAAAGATGTGGTGTTTTCTCATTCTTTATGTAGACGACATCCTTCTAAATTGGCAACAATATGAAAGATGTTATCGGACATAAAGGGATGGTTGTCCGAGTAATTCACTTACTCGTTGCAGCATACAGAATTCCAAGAAAGGTCTTCACCTTTTAGATGTGGAATTCATCTATCTAAAGTTTTGTGTCCGACATAATAAAGGAGATAGATGAAGAGTAAGCAGTTCCCTGCACCTTAATGGTGGGAAGCTTAATGTATGTAATGCGATGCACGAGACTGATATCTACTATGCCGTAGGCATAGTGATGAGATATCATAGTAATCCTGGAAAGGATCACTTGACTGATGTAAAGAACATGTTTAGGCTCCTGCAGAGGACCAGGAATTATGTTCTGAGTTACAAAGCAGTCAAGTGGTTTCCTTTGGATATTTCCAATCAAACAGGGACAGTCGAAAGTCGAAGTCAGGCTATGTGTTCTCACTGTGAAGTGGAGCAGTCACATGGAAGAATGTAAAGCAGCGATGCATTACGGACTCTACCATGGAAACTGAAAGGATAACGGCCTCTGAGGCAGTTAAAAGGTCAGTGTGGTTCCAGAACTTCCTAAGGGACTTAGATGTGGTTTCTCGTTTACCCAAAGCTATTTTGAATAGCGGTTTTGGAAAACTTGAAATGCCACGAGTCCACAGTGGGAGATAACACGTAGAGCGCAAGTACCACCTGATTCGAGAGATCGTCTAGTAAGATGATTCAGTTGTCACCTAGATAGCATCGAGAGGATTGCCTGGTAAAACCCGTTCACAGAGGCACTTCCAGCGAAAGCGTTAGGTAAGGCGTGACGAGGTTATGGGAATCTGATGTTTGGAAGAGGGCGACTAGACTTTTAGTATAAGTGGGAGATTGATGGAGTTGTATTCTAAATGTCTAGTTTAGTGCAAATACGGAACTCCTTATCTATACCTTAATTCGAGATATGATTCAAGCATGATTGCATTTAATGCAATAGTCCTTGATGTATACGTTGTAGACAGTATGGCGTGAGGAGACACGCGGAAGATCATACTGTCGGTTACTCGTATACTATCGAACAGTAGCTCACGACTTAGATGGACAGGGACAATCCATCGGTACGTCGTAGTGTGACTGGTAGATAGTCGGTCTTGACTATCATGTTACACTCGTACACTTGGTGTATTGAGCAGGACCACGGGAGGGCGTTCGATTTATACTAATCGCAGTAATCGAACTAGACCTCAGATATTGCGGATATACGAATTCCTAATCCCTATATAATTATAGGTGCGTGTGTCCAGTTCTCGGTTCTTTGACTTACTAGTGAGTGAGACTAATTGATTAGTCAATATTCTCGGTAAATTGGGAATCGGAATTGTACACACGGCATGCTATAGATTATAGACAGGAAACTGTGTCCCGTTTATCGGGTTGATGATGTCCCCGAGATGAACTCATAAAGTTTATCATGTAAACCCTGCAGGTGGATTCGTTCCACATGATAATAAGGATGAGTGGTACTAGTCTCGGATAATAAGAAACGAATTAATTTAATTATTAGTAATTAAAGTTAATTCGTGGACATTCGATATCTTAAACACGGGGAAAGTCGTATATGTAATTTCGGCGGAAATATTATTGTTGATATAATATTAAATTAATTTCGGGAATTCAATTATTATTTTATAGTGGAATTAATAATAATTAAATTTGAAATCGATTAATTAAGGAATTGCTTTTAAGTATTCCAAGTTAATTAATATTTCATTTTAGCCCCTAATTAATTTACCTAAGAGGTCCCTAGTGTAACTCTATTTAAACCCCCCCCTTGCCCTCTCCTAAACCTACAGAACGCCGCAACAATTAATTTCAGCAGAGAAAATAATTGCGTTAGCGCAATTAAGATTTTTCTCTGTTAAAATTAATATGTTAACGCAAATAAATTTATTCTCAGAGAATGATTTTATAACGCTGGTTTGAGAAAGGAGAGAGCAGAAAAGGGAGACCCAACGGATCGTTGCCCACACAACGGTTGGAGTCGGGAAGAGGCATATGCTAGCAATCGCTAAGGTCTCAACAATTCGGCTCCTCCGAATCACGCGACAAAGGTATGAAATCGAATCCTTTTTCCGCAATTTTCGATCTCTAAATTCGTTAAAAATACATCGGACGAACGATCGGGTTCCGGAAGTCGTGGTACGTGTTCCTCGACTACTGGGGGGTCAAGGACCTTCGGAACGGTGGTCGGAAGAGGAAAAACGGACCGGAAACGAGCCCGGAACAGCAGCAGCGCGCTGCTGTTCGTCACGAGCAGCGCCCGCTGGAAGCCAGGCAGCGCGCGCTGCCAAGGGCCTCTCCAGCGCCCGCTGGTGGCTGAGCAGCGGCCGCTGAAGGTGAACAGCGGCCGCTGGTGGCGGGCAGCGCCCGCTGGTTGAAGCGGGCAGCAGCCGGTTCGCGCGGTTGCGCCTCGTGCGCGGCGGCTGGGCGTGAATCGGCTGCGGGGCTTCGTCGTCAGCGTAGAGCTGTCACATGAGGTCGACTGGGCGTGTTCGGATGTTCGAGTGATCGAACGAACACGTCCCGGGTAGTCGATTTCCAACAAAGTTTTGAGCAGTTCCGCCTAAACTTAAATATGAATAAGGGGTCTTATTCATTGACGGAGCTCCTGATTGAACTTCAAGCGGCTGAGAGAATCTTTGAGGGTCCTCAAAGCACTTATGGCTGAGAGATTGACTCTTCCTAGGCTTTCGGGCAGCAAAAGGAAGAAGAAAATACGGAAACCCAGTGGGCCTAACATATCTGGACCACGGAATGGGACAAGCAAGCCCAAGGGGCAAGTGCTTCCGTTGTAAGCAGTTTGGATACTGGAAGTTTTAATTGTCCTCTCAAAGCAACTAGAAGTTAACTTCTCTTTAGTCACCGAAACATGCTTAGTGGTGTTATCTACCAGTACCTGGTGTGTGGATACGGAAACCATTAATCATATCTGCACTTAAATGCAGGGGTTCCAGGAAACCCGGAGACTTAGATAGGAAGAAGTAATAACCTACATGGGCAATACTGTTAAGGTAACAGCCGTTGCAGTGGGAGATGTTAAATGGTTTTAACGGTAGGATTTTAGTTCTAATAAATTTTCTTTATGTGCCGGCATTTAGAAAGAAATTTCATTTCGGATTTCTAAATTGGCTTAGAATAGATATTCTATTTCTTCTGATGGTTTCAGACTTGTCGGAGTAGGAAACGGGGATATTATCTAGTCTGGTACATTGATAGACAATTTAATACTAAATCTGTGTTCTTCCACGATGCAACAGACCGGAACTAATAACACATTGTCGAACCCCAATAAGAGTAAAGATCCTTCTAGGATGAATCAAATGTACTTATGGAATCTTAGGCTAAATCATTTTAACTTAAGTACGATTCAAAGGATGAAGCTGATGGACTGCTCAGCTAGGTTGAAGGAAAGGACTTTCCAACCTTCGAATCATACTTGGAAGTTTTATTGACCAAGCAACCCTTTACGGTTAAAGGGAAAAGATTCAAGAAAGTACTAGAGTTGATTCGCTCTGATATATGCAGACCTCTTTGAGGAGTAAGGCATACTCATCAGAAAATGGGATTAACTCCCAACAGACTACACCATTTATGCCTCGGCAAAATAATGTGTTGTAAAGAAGGAATAGGACTCTTATAGATATGGGAAAGTAGACATTCGGAGTTACCTAATTCGTTTTTGGGATATGGCTTGGAAACAGCGGCATTTATCCTGAACTTGATTCCTTTGGAAACTTGTACAGATATTCGGCTGTTTATAAGATACCCTAAGAAAATGAATTGAGATATGTAATATAGTCCAAAGGACCAGATTTTCGTTGATTGAATCAACGTTCGGTTCTTAGACATGGACTATATGTATATGCAATATCGCAAGCCCAAGAGTAGAGTAATACTTAAATGTGCTTAGAGGGACTGATTAAGACTTAGAACCAGCCTAACTGAGTAGTTCACTACGATAATCTTTAGTCACTAAAGATACACCGGAGCGTCTTCGTAGTGGGAGGGTTGTTAGACAACCCGACACGTTCATGTTTATAGGAGAGTCTTCGGACTTGTTACCTGGAGAACATTAAGCCGATCCCTAGATCTATGACGAGACGCTGAAAGATCAAGATGCTCAGTCTTGGTAAAAATGATGAAATATGAGATTGAGTCTTTGGATTCAAATCATGTCTGGGATCTTGTAGCACTGCTCAAAGGGTGTACAAGATGAAAAGAGGGTCTGACGGGAAGGTGTGAACCTTAAGGCTTGGCTTGTTGCGAAAGTGTGCACTCAGAAAGAAAGGGTTCAATTATGAGTAAACTTTTTTTCGCCGGTAGCTATGCTAAAGTTGATCCGGATTCTTTTGTCTTCACATGGAAGATGGAAGTCAAGACGGATTTCTAAATCGAAGTCTTGACGGGACCATCTATGTGGGACAGCCAGAGGGATTCATCGAAAAGAGCCAAGAGCATTCGGTAAGCAAGCTTAATCAATCTTAGGATTGAAGGAAGCTTCAAGATCTTGGACACATGCGGACCTATGAGAAAATCCATTTCATGGATTCATCAAGGCATGTTTAGGTCCTGTGTGTAATAAAGAAGTGACAGAAAAGATGTGGTGTTTTCTCATTCTTTATATAGACGACATCTTTCTAAATTGGCAACAATATGAAAGATGTTATCGGACATAAAGGGATGGTTGTCCGAGTAATTCAATGTAAGAGACTTAGGAGAAGTTGGGAATGTTCTTGGGATCAAAGCAATAAATGATCGCCAGAAAAGAACATAGAACTTATCTCGAGTATCATACTTAAATACAATTCTTACTCGTTGCAGCATACAGAATTCCAAGAAAGGTCTTCACCTTTTAGATGTGGAATTCATCTATCTAAAGTTTTGTGTCCGACACAATAAAGGAGATAGATGAAGAGTAAGAAGTTCCCTGCACCTTAATGGTGGGAAGCTTAATGTATGTAATGCTATGCACGAGACTGATATCTGCTATGTCGTAGGCATGGTGGTGAGATATCATAGTAATCCTAGAAAGGATCACTCGACTGATGTAAAGAACATGTTTAGGCTCCTGCAGAGGACCAGGAATTATGTTCTGAGTTACAAAGCAGTCAAGTTGTTTCCTTTGGATTACATAGAATTGAATTTCCAATCAAACAGGGACAGTTGAAAGTCGAAGTCAGTCTATGTGTTCTCACTGTGAAGTGGAGCAGTCACATGGAAGAATGTAAAGCAGCAGTGCATTACGGACTCTACCATGGAAACTGAAAGGATAACGGCCTCTGAGGCAGTTAAAAGGTCAGTGTGGCTCCAGAACTTCCTAAGGGACTTAGATGTGGTTTCTAGTTTACCCAAAGCTATTTTGAATAGCGGTATTGGCAAACTTGAAATGCCACGAGTCCACAGTGGGAGATAACACGTAGAGCGCAAGTACCACCTGATTCGAGAGATCGTCTAGTAAGACGATGCAGTTGTCACCTAGATAGCATCAAGAGGATTGTCTGGTAAACCCGTTCACAGAGGCACTTCCAGCGAAAGCGTTGGGTAGGCGTGATGAGGTTATGGGAATCTGATGTTTGGGAGAGGGCGACTAGACTTTTAGTATAAGTGGGAGATTGATGGAGTTGTATTCTAAATGTCTAGTTTAGTGCAAATACGGAACTCCTTATCTATACCTTAATTCGAGATATGATTCAAGCATGATTGCATTTAATGCAATAGTCCTTGATGTATACGTTGTAGACAGTATGGCGTGAGGAGACATGCGGAAGATCATACTGTCGGTTACTCGTATACTATCGAACAGTAGCTCACGACTTAGATGGACAGGGACAATCCATGGGTACGTCGTAGTGTGACTGGTAGATAGTCGGTCTTGACTATCATGTTACACTCGTACACTTGGTGTATTGAGCAGGACCACGGGAGGGCGTTCGATTTATACTAATCGGAGTAATCGAACTAGACCTCAGATATTACGGATATGTGAGTTCTTAATCCCTATATAATTATAGGTGCGTGTGCCCAATGCTCGGTTCTTTGATGTGCCAATGAGTGAGATTAATTGATTAGTCAATATTCTCGGTAGATTGGGAATCGACATTGTACACACGGCATGCTATAGATTATAGACAGGAAACCGTGTCCCATTTATTGGGTTGATGATGTCCCCGAGATGAGCTCATAAAGTTTATCATGTAAACCCTGCAGGTGGATTCGTTCCACATGATAATAAGGATGAGTGGTACTAGTCTCGGATAATAAGAAATGAATTAATTTAATTATTAGTAATTAATTAATTCATGGACATGCGATATCTTAAACACGGGGAAATATCACATATGTAATACGGCGGGAAAATTATTGACGGAATAATTTGAATTAATTAATTGGGAAATCATTTATAATTTTATAGTGGAATTAATTATAAATAAAATTGTGGAATTTAATTAAGGTTTTCCTTTTGGGACACCAAGTTAATTAAATTGCAATTTAAGCCTAATTAATTAATTGCCTATGGGTCCCTAGTGTGGCCTATATAAATCCCTCATCTCTCTTCTCTAAACCTACAGAACGCCGCTATTTTATTTTTGCGGAGAAAAATTAATTGTTAGCGCAATAATTTTTCTGTGAAAATAAATAGACTAGCGCAATTATAATTTTCTGTAGAAATAAAAAAAGCTAGCGCAAATATATTTCTGAGACAGAAACTTATTTTTCTTACGCTCGGGTTTGAGAGAGAAGAAGAAGAGAAACTCCAAGCGGATCGATGCCCACACATCGGCTGGAGCAAGAGGGCTAGGATACACGCTAGAAGACTCGAGGTCTCTGTCAATTCGGCTTCTCCGAATCACGCATCAAAGGTAAAGAATCGAAAACCCTATTCCGCATCTTATTCGATTCTTCTCGTACATAATAATCCAACGAACCTACGATCGGGTTCCGGGTATCGTGGATCGCATTCCTCGACTACTGGGGGTTCTAGGACCTTCGGATCGGTAGTCGGAAGAGGAAAAACGACCCGGAAACGAGCCCGGAACAGCAGGTCGCGCTGCTGTCCGCGCTGCTGAAGGACAAACGGCGACCGCCGTTTTGCTCTTTTTCTGGCAGCCCGCTCCGGATCGCGCGGTTGTCCTTCGGGGCAATGGCTGGGCGTGAATCGGGGCACGGGCTGGGAAAGCGAACGAAGTAGCGACTTAGGATGTCGACTGGGATCGTTCGGATGTTCGAGCGATCGAACGAACGCATCCCGGGTAGTCGATTTCCAACAAGCACTATATCGATCTGGGTTTCCCCATCGATAGCTCCTCCCATAATCTCTATCTCATTCAGATAGCCTATCATCCTAAGAACGTGATCCCTCACGGGCGTTCCTTCGGACATAGTGGCCGTCATGAGTTTTCTCATGGCATCTTGCCTGGCTGCCCTATCCTGACTACCAAACATCTCCTTGAGGTTAAGCATCATATCATAGGCAGTGGTCATGGCCTCATGCTGATGTTGCAGCACATTTGACATAGAAGCCAAAATGTAGCACCGCGCCATCTGATCAGCCTTGACCCACTTCCGATGAGCTTCCTTTTCCTCAGGAGTGGAGGTATCAATAGGTTCATCAGGACAAACCTCATGGAGTACATATTTGTACTCCTCAGCAGTTAGGACAATGTCCAAGTTTCGTTTCCAATCAACATAGTTTGGACCAGTGAGTTTGTTTTCTTTTAGTATAATGGACAACGGGTTGAGTGCCATATCTATAAAAGAGACAAATCAAACTGTCAAATTTAATTCGATATTAACTCCCTTAATTAATATCATTAAATTTACCAATCAATCCTAAAATCCCATCAGACTAGCATGCCACGTTCATGTGGACGTATACTAGTCCAAATGATTTTATAACTGGACTTTTACTTTGGTCGTACATCATTACAGCAGTGACTCCGATGGGGAGGATACTGAAAAGCGTACCTAAGTGTATACCATTTCTCAGTACTAAGTTAACCGCTCGGAAACTACACGCCCACCGCAAGCCACGTTAGTCTGGACGTTTACGTTGGCATGCGGTCCCTTTACGATTTCCTATAACTGTCGAGCCTCAATTAACCCAAAGTTCCGTTTCCGTCTAGTAAGCCACGATAGTGTGGACGTTTACTAAACAAACAACTTTGTTAATTGAATTCCATTTAATAAATTTCACAATTTCGTTAATCAAAGCTTGATATCTCGTAAGTGAAACTCGAAGTTTCTAACCAGCGATCAATCATGCAATTGAGCCCTATCTCTCACAAAGTGAGGGAGCCAACCAGACAATCGATCTAGTCATCAAATGACTCGAATGTCTCTAATCTGTGTCATCGACATAACCAAGCGCTTTGGCTCCATTCCACTCCCCGGGGTGAGAATGAGTCGAGTTGAAATTAGTCTTTGAAAGACAGATTAGGCATTGCTTTGAAAAACTTAAGTGTTCAATTCTATAAATGGAATTGAATTCGAATTTTGATCCAGTGATATCCGTGTGTCAACTTTATCCGATAGGGAGGATGACACTAAAGCCAACTCGTAAGCGACACACATCACTATCAAAACAGAGAATGGAGACCGCGGGATTGTTTCCAATCCCTCTCCCACTTAGTTTTTACGAAAGGGATAACATTCACATGCATATGAAATTAAAGCATAATAAAACACGTAAACACATAGAAAGCATTTAACGTGGCCCGATTATTATGGCCTTTAAAATCTTCGATGCACGTCTTCTCGGATCTTCGTCTCGTTGCTCGTCTCGGTCTCGGTCCATCACCGACTCGTCTAAGGACCAAGAGACGAACCCCTCCCACTGGAGTATCGTCCCGGGCCCTCGACAAGCTATCCGTGATGTCCGTCGAACCCCCGCGGAGCTGCTGCCAAAACTCAAAACAGCGCCCGCCGTTTGAGGAACAGCGGTCGCTGGAGGAGCTGCAAACGGCGACCGCCGTTTGCCCTCCAGCGGGCGCCGTTTATGCACAGTAGCCGCGGGTTCGACTTCTCGACCCTCGTTCGTCCGTCCTTCGATCTCTTCTCGATCCACCAAGCAGCAGTAACATTACATATGTAAACTAACTACTTCCGGCATCGATCCTATACAGGAATGATCGATCCTATATACCCGGATAAATGAAAAAACGAAAAACCCTAAACGACTCAACCCGTCGTTTTAAACTATTACAAACAAGCAACGATGTATAAAACAAAGATCTCGACAATCCCGAGAGTTTAACAAACCACAACATACAGTACAATAAAATATGACCATAATAATCGGGTGATCCTGCAAAACAAACTCGCAAACAATACAAAGAACGTATAAACCGGCTCTGATACCAATTGTTGGATTTCGACTATCCGGGATGCGTTCGTTCGATTGCTCGAACATCCGAACGCTCCCAGTCGACCTCCGGTGTCGCTACTTCGTTCACACGACAGCCCTTGACCCGATTCACGCCCAGCCATCGCCCCGGAGGACAACCGCGCGAAACGGAGCTGGTCTGTACCCAATCAGCGCCCGCTGATTGCAGACCAGCGGTCGCTGGTGGAGCTGCAAACAGCGGTCGCTGTTTGCCCACCAGCGGGCGCTGTTCGTCCGCGAACAGCAACGCGACGTTGCTGTTCCGGGCTCGTTTCCGGGTCGTTTTTCCTCATCCGACTACCGATCCGGAGGTCCTAGAACCCCCAGTAGTCGAGGAATGCGATCCACGATACCCGGAATCTGATCGTACGTTCAAAGTATGATCAACGAAATATGAGATCGAATTAAAAGTGCGGAATAAGAACCGATCTCATACCTTCTCGGTCGATTGTTGAGACCTTAGCGATTGCTAGTGTATGCCTCTTCCCCGACTCCAACCGTTGTGTGGGCAACGATCCGTTGGGTCTGCCTTTTCTGCTTTCTCCTTTCTCTACCAGCGTTAATATATCTTTTCTCTCATAGAGAAAATATCAGCGCTAACTTTATGTTTTTAACAGAGAAAAACTTAATTGCGCTAAACAATTATTTTCTCTGCTGAAAATAAAAAGCGGCGAAGTGTAGGTCTAGAATAGGCAAGGGGGGGGGGGGGGGTTATATAGAGTTACACTAGGGACCCCTTAGGTAAATAAATTCCGGGCTAAACTGTAATTTAATTAAACCGGTGTCCTTAAAAGAAAACCTTTAATTAAATTCAATTTTAATTATAATTAATTCCACTATAAAATTATAATTGAATTCCCGAAATAAATTTAATATTATTTCAACAATAATAATTCCGCCGAAATTACATATACGACTTTCCCCGTGTTTAAGATATCGAACGTCCACGAATTTATTTAATTACTAATAATTAAATTAATTCGTTTCTTATTATCCGAGACTAGTACCACTCATCCTTATTATCATGTGGAACAAATCCACCTGCAGGGTTTACATGATAAACTTTATGAGCTCATCTCGGGAACGTCATCAACCCGATAAACGGGACACGGTTTCCTGTCTATAATCTATAGCATGCCGTGTGTACAATCCCGATTCCCAATTTACCGAGTATCTCGACTAATCAATTAGTCTCACTCATTGGCATATTAAAGAACCGAGAATTGGACACACGCACCTATAATTATATAGGGATTAGGAATTCGTATATCCGTAATCTCTGAGGTCTAGTTCGATTACGTCGATTAGTATAAATCGAACGCCCTCCCGTGGTCCTGCTCAATACACCAAGTGTACAAGTGTAACATAATAGTCAAGACCAACTATTACCCAGTCACACTACGACGTACCGATGGATTGTCCCTGTCCATCTAAGTCGTGAGCTTCTGTTTGATAATATACGAGTAACCGACAGTATGATCTTCCGCGTGTCTCCTAACGCCATACTGTCTACAACGCATATATCTAGGACTATTGCATTTAAGTACAAGATAGACAAAATGCCGACAGTTTGATTAATAGATAATGAAAAACACAGATAAGGAGTTCCATATTGTCACTAAACTAGACATTTAGAATATAACTCCATCAGAACGAATCCACCTGCAGGGTTTACATGATAAACTTTATGAGCTCATCTCGGGGACATCATCAACCCAATAAATGGGACACGGTTTCCTGTCTATAATCTATAGCATGCCGTGTGTACAATTCCGATTTCCAATTTACCGAGAATATTGACTAATCAATTAGTCTCACTCACTAGTAAGTCAAAGAACAGAGAATTGGACACACGCACCTATAATTATATAGGGATTAGGAATTCGTATATCCGTAATATCTGAGGTCTAGTTCGATTACTGTGATTAGTATAAATCGAACGCCCTCCCGTGGTCCTACTCAATACACCAAGTGTACGAGTGTAACATGATAGTCAAGACTAACTATCTACCAGTCACACTACGACGTACCGATGGATTGTCCCTGTCCATCTAAGTCGTGAGCTACTGTTCGATAGTATTCGAGTAACCGATAGTATGATCTTCCGCGTGTCTCCTCACGCCATACTATCTACAACGTATACATCAAGGACTATTGCATTAAATGCAATCATGCTTGAATCATATATCGAATTAAGGTATAGATAAGGAGTTCCGTATTTGCATTAAACTAGACATTTAGAATACAACTCCATCAATCTCCCACTTATACTAAAAGTCTAGTCGCCCTCTCCCAAACATCAGATTCCCATAACATTATCACGCCTATCCAACGCTTCCGCTGGAAGAGCCTCTGTGAACGGTTTTACCATGCAATCCTCTCGATGCTATCTAGGTTACAACTGCATCGTCTTACTAGAAGATCTCTCGAATCAGGTGGTACTTGCGCTCTACGTGTTATCTTCCACTGTGGATTGGTGGCATTTTAAGTTTGCCAATACCGCTATTCAAAATAGCTTTGGGTAAACTAGAAACCACATCTAATGTAACGCCCCGGCCCGTTGAGGGGTCGAAGCCCGACCCTAATGGGCCGACTCGGTTACCAATGACTGCCGTCGGGAGTGATATCCTGGCCCCACTGTACCAACACTCGTCTTTTCCAGCGCACTTTGTCCTCACTCGTGCGCACCCGGGAGACTTCCCAGGGGGTCACCCATCCTAGAATTACTCCAGAGCCAGCACGCTTAACTTTGGAGTTCTTATAGGAGGATGCCCAGAAAAGAAGATGCATCTTTTGGTATGAGTAGCATATTCAATCCTTATAAGCCTATGAATTTTCTGGGGCGTTACAATCACCCCACCTTTTTCTGCGCAACGTCCTCGTTGCGTGCCTTTACTTGCCCAGGACCAACCATCCGTGCAGGAATGCCCCTTACGGGTACTCTCACCAACTTCTGGGTGGAGCACTTGGCCCCGCAAGACACTTAGTTCCCACAATTCCGGTCGGCACCGGCTCTGATACCATTTGTAACGCCCCGACCCGTTGAGGGGTCGAAGCCCGACCCTAATGGGCCGGCTCGGTTACCAATGACTGCCGTCGGGAGTGATATCCTAGCCCCACTGTACCAACACTCGTCTTTTCCAGCGCACTTTGTCCTAACTCGTGCGCACCCGGGACACTTCCCAGGGGGGCACCCATCCTAGAATTACTTCAGAGCCAGCACGCTTAACTTTGGAGTTCTTATAGGAGGATGCCCAGAAAAGAAGATGCATCTGTTGGTTTGAGTAGCATATTCAATCCTTTTAAGCCTATGAATTTTCTGGGGCGTTACATCTAAGTCCCTTAGGAAGTTCTGGAGCCACACTGATCTTTTAACTGCCTCAGAGGCCGTTATCCTTTCAGTTTCCATGGTAGAGTCCGTAATGCATCGCTGCTTTACATTCTTCCATGTGACTGCTCCACTTCACAGTGAGAACACATAGCCTGACTTCGACTTTCGACTGTCCCTGTTTGTTTGGAAATCCAATTCTATGTAATCCAAAGGAAACAACTTGACTGCTTTGTAACTCAGAACATATTTCCTGGTCCTCTGCAGGCGCCTAAACATGTTCTTTACGTTAGTCGAGTGATCCTTTCCAGGATTACTATGATATCTCACCACCATGCCCACGGCATAGTAGATATCAGCCTCGTGCATTGCACTGCATACTTTTTAATCTATCTCCTTATTGTGTCGGACACAAAACTTGTAACGCCCCAGAAAATTCACAGGCTTATAGGAATTGAATATGCTACTCATACCAACAAGATGCATCTTCTTTTCTGGGCATCCTCCTATAAGAACTCCAAAGTTAAGCGTGCTGGCTTTGGAGTAATTCTAGGATGGGTGACCCCCTGGGAAGTGTCCCGGGTGCGCACGAGTGAGGACAAAGTGCGCTGGAAAAGACAAGTGTTGGTACAGTGGGGCCAGGATATCACTCCCGAAGGCAGTCATTGGTAACCGAGCCGGCCCATTAGGGTCGGGCTTCAACCCCTCAACGGGCCGGAGCGTTACAGTTGGTATCAGAGCATTACGATTCTTGGTTGTTTCTCTTATGTGTAATACATGAAAATTAATATGATACTCTTCCATCCTCGTCATGTCTCGTCTGGCTCCTCAAGGTACGTAGTAGTTTCACCGTTTATTTATTTAGACCGACTCCATTTAAATTTATAATAATAATTAAGACGACTTTAGAATCGAGGTTAATGGCTGGACGACAAGCTACTAGTAATGCGGATCAAGCAAATCGGGATGCAGCGAACGCGATTAGGGATGCTTTCACCAATATTCTACAAGGCCTCCAAAATCAAGGTGTAGGACAAGGGAACAGGAATACTCGAGCAATAGATCAATTCCGCCAATATAATCCACCAAGTTTCAATGGACGGGATGGACCGGAAGCGGTTGAAGAGTGGTTTCGTACCTTAGAAAGAATATTTCGAATGATTGAGTGTGATGATGCGCAGAAAGTTAAATGCGCCACGTTTTGTCTATCTGAGAATGCTGACCATTGGTGGGAAGGAGTCTGGAGGAACAAAACTGATGCTGAGAAAATTGCTTTTACATGGGATGAATTCAAGGCAACAGTGATGACCAAGTTTTTCCCGCAATACCACAAGGATAAAAAGGAAATTGTGTTCCTTAGCCTTCAACAAGGAAATCGAACGGTCACCGAATATGAACGTGAATTTAACCAGCTAAGCCGATTCGCGCCACACTTGGTAGATACTGATTCTAAGATGTCTCTAAGATTTAAGAGAGGGCTAAAACCTAGCATAGCAAGTATCCTATCGGGACATGGTAACTTAGAATATTCTGAAATGGTCAAGAGAGCGCACGATGTGGAAGCATGTATGGGAGAAGATATGATGAAACCCAAACCTATCATAGAGAAAAGGAAACGAGAGGAAGTGCCTAGTTATGAAAAGCAATTCAAGAGTTGAAGGGTATAGTAACCCAAATACTCAAGGTGGGAGACCACAATGCTCTGAATGTGGGAGGTACCATTTTGGGAAATGTCTGATGGGTCAAGGGAAATGCTACCGGTGTCATCAAGAAGGACAAAGTGCGCTGGAAAAGACAAGTGTTGGTACAGTGGGGCCAGGATATCACTCCCGACGGCAGTCATTGGTAACCGAGCCGGCCCTTTAGGGTCGGGCTTCGACCCCGCAACGGGCCGGGGCGTTACAAATGGTATCAGAGCAGGTGCCGACCGGAATTGCGGGAACTAAGTGTCTTGCGGGGCCAAGTGCTCCACCCAGAAGTTGGTGAGAGTACCCGTAAGGGGCATTCCTGCACGGATGGTTGGTCCTGGACAAGTAAGGCGCACAACGAGGACGTTGCGCATAAAAAAGGTGGGGTGATTGTAACGCCCCAGAAAATTCACAGGCTTATAGGAATTGAATATGCTACTCATACCAACAAGATGCATCTTCTTTTCTGGGCATCCTCCTATAAGAACTCCAAAGTTAAGCGTGCTGGCTTTGGAGTAATTCTAGGATGGGTGACCCCCTGGGAAGTGTCCCGGGTGCGCACGAGTGAGGACAAAGTGCGCTGGAAAAGACAAGTGTTGGTACAGTAGGGCCAGGATATCACTCCCGAAGGCAGTCATTGGTAACCGAGCCGGCCCATTAGGGTCGGGCTTCGACCCCTCAACGGGCCGGAGCGTTACAAAACTTTAGATAGATTAATTCCACATCTAAAAAGTAAAAACCTTTATTGGAATTCTGCATGCTGCAACGAGCAAGAATTGTTTTTATGTATGAGGCTCGAGATAAGTTCTATGTTATTTTCTGGCGATCATTTATTACTTTGATCCCAAGAACATTCTCGACTTCTCCTAAGTCTCTTATATTGAATTACTCGGACAACCATCCATTTATGTCCGATAACATCTTTCACATTGTTGCCAATTTAGAAGGACGTCGTCTACATAAAGAATGAGAAAACACCACATCTTTTCCGTCACTTCTTTGTTACACACAGGACCCAAACATGCCTTGAATGAATCCATAAAATGGATTTTCTCATAGATCCGCATGTGTCAAAGATCTTGAAGCTTCCTTCAATCCTAAGATCGATTAAGCTTGCTTACCAAATGCTCTTGGCTCTTTTCGATGAATCCCTCTGGCTGTCCCACACAGATGTTCCCGTCAAGACTTCGATTTAGGAAATCCGTCTTGACTTCCATCTTCCATGTGAAGACAAAAGAATCCTGATCGACTTTAGCATAGCTACCGGCGAAAAGGTTTACTCATAATCGATCCCTTTCTTTATGAGTGCACCCTTTCGCAACAAGCCTAGACTTTGAAGTAAAACCTTCCCGTCAGACCCTCTTTTCCTATTGTACACCCACTTGCAACCAATGGCTTTTACACCTTTGGGCTGTGCTACAAGATCCCAGATATGATTTGAATCCAAATATTCAATCTCATATTTCATCGTCTTTTGCCAAGACTGAGCATCTTGATCTTTCAGCGTCTCGTCATAGATCCAGGGGTCGGTTTCATGTTCTCTAGGTAACAAGTCCGAAGACTCTCCTATAAACATGAACTTGTCGGGTTGTCTAATAACCCTCCCACTACGACGACGCTCCGGTGTATCTTTAGTGACTAAAGATTATAGTAGTGAACTACTCAGTTAGGCTGGTTCTAAGTCTTGATCAGACCTTCTAAGCATATTAAGTATTACTCTACTCTCGAGCTTGTGATCTTGCATATATAGTCCATGTCTAAGAACCGAACGTTGATGCAATCAACGAACATCTGGTCCTTTGGACTACATTACATATCTCAATTCGTTTTCTTAGGGTATCCTATAAACAACCGAATATCTGTACAAGTTTCCAAAGGAATCAAGTTCAGGATAAACGCCGCTGTTTCCAAGCCATATCCCAAAAACGAATTAGGTAACTCCGAATAACTCATTGTCTACTTTCCCATATCTATAAGAGTCCTATTCCTTCTTTATGACACATCATTTTTGCCGAGGCATAAAATGTGTAGTCAATTTTGGGAGTTAATCCCATTTGTCTGATAAGTATGCCTTGAACTTCATAAAGAGGTTCGCATACATCAGAGCGAATCAAGTCTAGTACTTTCTTGGATCTTTGCCCTTTAACCGTAAGGGGTTGCTTGGTCATTTAAACTTCCAAGTATGATTCGAAGGTTGTAAGGTCCTTTCCTTCAACCTAGCTGAGTGGTCCATCAGCTTTCATCCTTGAATCGTACTCAAGTTAAAATGATTTAGCCTAAGATTCCATAAGTACATTTGATTCATCCTGGAAGGATCTTTACTCTTATTGGGGTTCGACAATGTGTTATTTTCTCCGGTGTGTTGCATCGTGGAAGAATACGGATTTAGTATTAAATTGTTTGTCATTGTACCAGAATGGATAACAACCTCGTTTCCTACTCTGAAAAGTATGAAACTATCAGAAGAAACGGAATATCCATTCTAAGCCAATTTAGAAATCCGAAATGAAGTTTCTTTCTAAATGCCGGCACATAAAGACAATTTATTAGAACTAAAATCCTACCGTTAAAACCATTTAACATCTCCCACTGCAACGGCTGTTACCTTAACAGTATTGCCCATGTAGGTTATTACTTCTTCCTTTCTAAGTCTCTGGGTTTCCTGGAACCCCCGCATTTAAGTGCAGACATGATTAGTGGTTCCCGTATCCACACACCAAGTACTGGTAGATAACACCACTAAACATGTTTTGGTGACTAAGGAAGAGTCAACTTCTTGTTGCTTGAGAGGACAATTAAAACTCCCAGTATCCAGACTGCTTACAACGAAAGCACTTGCCCCTTGGGCTTGCTTGTCCCATTCCGTGGTCCAGATATATTAGGCCCACTGGGTTTCCGTATTTGCTTCTTCTTCCTTTTGCCTCCCGAAGGCCTAGGAAGAGCCAATTTCTAAGCCACAAGTGCTTTGAGAGCCCTTAAAGATTCCCTCAGCCGCTTGAAGTTCAATCAGAAGCTCCGTCAATGAATAAGACCTCTTATTCATATTTTAGTTCAGGCGGAACTGCTCAATACTTCTCGGCAGAGACTGGCGCACAATATCAACTTGGGTTACCCCATTGATAATTGCTCCCAGAATCTCTATCTCATTAAGATAGCCCATCATTCTAAGAACGTGATCCCTCACGGGCATTCCTTCCGACATGATGGCCGTCATGAGTTGCCTCATTTCATTTTGCCCGGCTGTCCTGTCCTGATAACCAAAAACTTCTTGAGGTTAAGCATCATATCATAGGTAATGGTCATGGCATGATCCCGATGTCGCAGAACATTTGACATGAAAGCCATAATGTTGCTCAGCGTCATCTCATAGCCTTGATCCATTTCCAATGAGCTTCCTTTCCTCAGTAGTGGAAGCATCATTTGGTTCAGCAGGTCAATTGACTTGGAGTACATATTTGTACTCCTCTGCAGTTAGGACAATGTCCAAGTTTCTTCTCCAATCCATACAAACAGGATCGGTGAGTTTGTTGACTTTTAATGGGAATAATACCATATAAAACAAACAATGAGTTTAATTCGATATCATTTCCCTTAAGTGATATCATTAAACTACCAATCATTTCCAAAATCCCATCAGACTAGCATGCCACTTTCTTGTGGACGTATACTCATCTAAACGATTTTATAACTGGATTTTTACTTCGGTCGTACATCATTATAGCAGTGACTCCGATGGGGAGGATACTATAAAGCGTACCTAAGTGTATACCATTTCTCAGTACTAAGTCAATCGCTCGGGAACTACATGTCCACCGCAAGCCACTTTCTTGTGGACGTTTACGTTGACATGCGGTCCTTTACGATTTTCTATAACTGTCGAGCCTCAATTAATCCCAAAGTTCCGTTTCCATTTAGCAAGCCACTTTCTTGTGGACATTTACTAAACAAACAACTTTGTTAATTGAATCACACTTATTTAAATGTTATAGAGTCTCAATTAACCCAAAGTTCCGTTCCCATTTAGCAAGCCACTTTCTTGTGGACGTTTACTAAAACAAACAACTTTGTTAATTGACTCCTACATTTATTAAATTTCACAATTTTATTAATCAAAGCTTGATATCTCGTAAGTGAAACTCGAAGTTTCTAACCAGCGATCAATCATGCAATTGAGCCCTATCTCTCACAAGGTGAGGGAGCCAATCAGACAATCGATCTAGTCATCGGATGACTCGAAAGTCTCTAATCTGTTTCATCGACATAACCAAGCGCTTTGGCTCCATTCCATTTGTAACGCCCCGACCCGTTGCGGGGTCGAAGCCCGACCCTAATGGGCCGGCTCGGTTACCAATGACTGCCTTCGGGAGTGATATCCTGGCCCCACTGTACCAACACTTGTCTTTTCCAGCGCACTTTGTCCTCACTCGTGCGTGTTGGAAATCGACTACCCGGGATGCGTTCGTTCGATCGCTCGAACATCCGAACCATCCCAGTCGACCTCCGAAGTCACCACTTCGTCCGCTAAACAGCCCTTATCCCGAATCACGCCCAGCCATCGCCCCGGAGGACAACCGCGCGAAACGGAACTGGACTGCATCAATTCGGCGACCGCCGAAAGCAGTCCAGCGGTCGCTGAAAGGAACTGCAAACGGCGACCGCCGTTTGCCCTTTGGCGACCGCCGTTTTGTCCGCGAACAGCAACGTGACGTTGCTGTTCCGGGCTCGTTTCCGGGTCGTTTTTCCTCATCCGACTACCGTTCCGGAGGTCCTAGAACCCCCAGTAGTCGAGGAACACGATCCACGACCCCGGAACCCGATCCACGTTCATGTATATTCAACGAGAAATTAGATCGAATAAATGCGGAATTTAGAGATCCGATCTCATACCTTATCGGTCGATTGTTGAGACCTTAGAGCTTCCAACGTATTCTCTTCCCGATTCCAGCCGTTGTGTGGGCAACGATCCGCTGGAAATTCCTTGTCCGCTCTCTCCTTTCTCAACCACGGTATAATTATTCTCAATGAGAGAATAAAATTATAATTGCGTTAACTCTATTTTTCACACAGAGAAAAATATTTTTGCGCTAAGCAAAATAATTATTCTCAGATGAAAAATGAGAATTGCGGCGAACTGTAGGTTTTAGGAGAGGGCAAGGGGGGGGGGGGGGGGTTAAATAGAGCTACGTTAGGGACCTAAGGGAAATTAATTAAGGGCTAAATTGAAATATTAATTAACTTGGAATACGTAAACGCAATTCCTTAATTAATCGATTTCAATTTTAGTTATTATTAACTCCACTATAAAATAATAATTGAATTCCCGAAATTAATTTTAATATTATTTCAACAATAATAAATCCGCCGAAATTACATATACGACTTTCCCCGTGTTTAAGATATCGAACGTCCACGAATTTATTTAATTACTAATAATTAAATTAATTCGTTTCTTATTATCCGATACTAGTACCACTCATCCTTATTATCATGTGGAACAAATCCACCTGCAGGGTTTACATGATAAACTTTATGAGCTCATCTCGGGGACGTCATCAACCCGATAAACGGGACACGGTTTCCTGTCTATAATCTATAGCATGCCGTGTGACAAATTCCGATTCCCAATTTACCGAGTATCTCGACTAATCAAATAGTCTCACTCATTGGCAAGTTAAAGAACCGAGAATTGGACATACGCACCTATAATTATATAGGGATTAAGAATTCGTATATCCGTAATTCTGAGGTCTAGTTCGATTACGTCGATTAGTATAAATCGAACGCCCTCCCGTGGTCCTGCTCAATACACCAAGTGTACTAGTGTAACATAATAGTCAAGACCAACTATTACCCAGTCACACTACGACGTACCGATGGATTGTCCCTGTCCATCTAAGTCGTGAGCTTCTGTTCGATAGTATACGAGTAACCGACAGTATGATCTTCCGCGTGTCTCCTCACGCCATACTGTCTACAACGTATATATCTAGGACTATTGCATTCAAGTACAAGATAGACAAAAATGCCGACAGTTTGATTATTAGATAATGTAAAACACAGATAAGGAGTTCCATATTGTCACTAAACTAGACATTTAGAATATAACTCCATCAATCTCCCACTTATACTAAATCTCTAGTTGCCCTCTACCATACATCCGATACCCATCCCCTTCACGTGTCTCTTGAACGCTTCCGCTGGAAGTGCCTTCGTAAAGGGGTCAGCCAGGTTATCCGCTGATGCAATCTTGGTGACAACCGCATCGCCTCTCCTGACGATGTCTCTAATCAGGTGGTACTTGCGATCTATGTGTTTACTCGCATTGTGGGCTCGTGGTTCCTTTGCATTTGCCACTGCACCGCTATTGTCACAATAAATTGTGATAGCTCTAGGCATTTTAGGAACCACATCCAAGTCCATAAGGAAGTTCTGGAGCCACACCGATTCTTTAGCTGCCTCAGAGGCTGCTACATATTCGGCTTCCATGGTAGAGTCCGAAATGCATTTCTGCTTAACACTCTTCCATGAGACTGCTCCACCTCCCAATGTGAACACATAACCTGATGTAGACTTTCGCTGATCCTTATCAGATTGGAAATCCGAGTCTGTGTAACCAATAGGAATCAACTCGGACGCTTTGTAACTCTGAACATAATTCCTAGTCCTTCGCAGGTACTTAAGTATGTTCTTTACAGCAGTCCAGTGACCCTGTCCAGGGTTACTCTGATATCTAGCTACCATGCCCACGGCATAGCAGATATCAGGTCTCGTGCACAACATGGCATACATTAGACTTCCTACTGCCGAAGCATAAGGAACCTTCTTCATGTAATCTATCTCCTTTTGTGTTTTGGGACACATGTCTTTAGATAGATGAATTCCATGGCAGAAAGGTTGAGCACCTCTCTTGGAATTCTGCATGTTGAAACGAGCCAGAATCGTATCAATATATGAGGCCTGGGACAAGCTTAATATTCTTTTCCGGCGATCCCTTATAACCTTGATCCCAAGAACATGTCCAACTTGTCCTAGGTCTTTCATATCGAATTGCTTGGACAACCATCCCTTTATGTCTGACAACATCTTCACATTGTTGCCAATTAGAAGGATGTCGTCTACATAAAGCACGAGAAACGCCACACTGTTTCCGTCACTTCTCCGGTATACACACGACTCGTCCATGCTTTGAATGAATCCATAAGATTGGATAACCTCATCAAACCGCATGTTCCAAGATCTAGAAGCTTGCTTCAATCCATAAATGGATCGGTTTAGCTTACACACTAGATGCTCTTGGCCTTTCTTGATGAAACCTTCTGGCTGTCTCATGTAAATGGTCTCGTCAAGATTCCCATTCAAGAATGTTGTCTTGACGTCCATTTGCCACACCTCATAATCCATATAAGATGCTATAGACAAAAGAATCTGGATCGACTTTAGCATAGCTACCGGCGAAAAAGTTTCCTCATAATCGATCCCTTCTTTCTAAGTATACCCTTTCGCAACAAGCCTAGCCTTGAAGGTTTCAACCTTCCCGTCAGACCCTCTTTTTCTCTTGTACACCCACTTTCAACCAATGGCTTTTACACCTTTGGGCGGTGCTACAAGATTCCAGACCTGATTTGAATCCATTGATTCAATCTCAGATTTCATCGCCTTTTGCCAAGACTGAGCATCTTGATCTTTAAGCGCCTCGCCATAGGTCCAGGGATCGGCTTCATGTTCTCCAGGTAACAAGTCCGAAGACTCACCTATAAACATGAACCTATCGGGTTGTCGAACAACCCTCCCACTACGACGAGGCTCCGGTGTAACCTCAGTAACTACAGGTGCAGACTGTGGTGGCGTATCACCCGGTTCGGTTGGATCTAAGCCTTGATCGTCCCCTCTCAGTTCGTTAAGTATTATCTCACTCTTGGGCTTGTGGTCCATTATATAATACTCTTCCAAAAACCGAGCGTTGGTGCTAACAACGATCTTCTGGTCCTTAGGACTATAAAATAGACCACCTTTCGTTCCTCTAGGATATCCTATAAACAACCGAATATCTGAACGAGATTCCAACTTATCAGCCCCATGCTTCAGCACATGTGCTGGACAACCCCAGATCCGAATGTGTTTCAAATTTGGCTTTCGCCCGGTCCACAATTCCGAGGGCGTCTTAGGGACTGATTTAGAAGGAACTAAGTTCAGGATATACGCCGCTGTTTCCAAGGCATATCCCCAGAACGAAACTGGTAGTTCTGAATAACTCATCATAGATCTTACCATTTCCATAAGAGTTCTATTCCTTCTTTCTGCTACACCATTCTGCTGGGGCGTGTATGGTGCAGTCATCTGGGAATCAATCCGATTCTCTAATAAGTACGCCTTAAACTCTCCCGAGAGGTACTCTCCTCCACGATCAGATCGTAGAGTCTTTATGGTTTTACCATGAAGGTTCTCCACAAGAGCTTTGTACTCCTTGAACTTGTCAAAGCACTCGCTCTTGCGGCGCATCAGGTATATAAAACCATACCTTGAGTAATCATCAGTGAAGGTTACGAAATATTCATAACCTCCTCTCGCTTGGACAGATAAAGGCCCGCACAAATCAGAGTGAATCAATTCCAGTACTTCCTTGGATCTATACCCCTTATCACTAAAGGGTCGCTTGGTCATTTTTCCTTCCAGGCATGATTCGCAGGTTGGAAAGTCCTCATCTTTCACACCACTGAGTATTCCATCAGTTATCAACCTTTGAATCCTACCCAAGTTAATATGACCTAGCCTAAGATGCCATAAGTACTTTTGATTCATTCTAGAAGGCTCCTTTCTCTTATTGGTACTAGATGTATTATTTGACTCTACTCGTTGCATCGTGGAATAATCAGGATTCAGTATATATAAGTTGCCTATCAATGTACCAGAACATATATACTCACCATTCTTTTTGATAATAACAGAACTATCAAAAGAAACAGAATATTTATTCAAAACCAATTTAGAAACCGAAACAAGGTTCTTTCTAAAATTCGGTACATAAAGACAATTATTCAATACTAAAACTTTATTATTAAAAGATAAATAAATATCTCCCACTGCAACAGCCGCCACTTTCGTCGCGTTGCCCATGTAGATAGTGATCTCTCCCTCTCTAAGCCACCAAGTTTCCTGGAACCCCTGCAAAGAATTGCAGACATGATCAGTGGCTCCCGTATCCACACACCAGGTACCGGTGGATAACACCGCTAAACATGTTTCAGTGACTAAGGAAAAGTTCGTACCTCCTTGTCTGAGAGGACAATTCGACTTCCAATGTCCAGACTGCTTGCAACGGAAACACTTGCCCTTGGGCTTGTTCACTCCATTCTGTGGTCCACCATTTCTGGGTCCACTGGGTTTCCGTCATTGCTTCTTCTTCCTCTTAGTCCCCGGAGGGCCAGGAAGTTTCACAGCCACAAGTGCCTGAGATTTCTTAAAGATTCCCTCTGCCGCCTGGAGTTCAGTCAGGAGCTCCGCCAACGAATATAACCTCTTGTTCATGTTATAGTTCAGGCGGAACTGCTCAAAACTCCTAGGCAGAGACTGGAGCACTATATCGATCTGGGTTTCCCCATCGATAGCTCCTCCCATAATCTCTATCTCATTCAGATAGCCTATCATCCTAAGAACGTGATCCCTCACGGGCGTTCCTTCGGACATAGTGGCCGTCATGAGTTTTCTCATGGCATCTTGCCTGGCTGCCCTATCCTGACTACCAAACATCTCCTTGAGGTTAAGCATCATATCATAGGCAGTGGTCATGGCCTCATGCTGATGTTGCAGCACATTTGACATAGAAGCCAAAATGTAGCACCGCGCCATCTGATCAGCCTTGACCCACTTCCGATGAGCTTCCTTTTCCTCAGGAGTGGAGGTGTCAATAGGTTCATCAGGACAAACCTCATGGAGTACATATTTGTACTCCTCAGCAGTTAGGACAATGTCCAAGTTTCGTTTCCAATCAACATAGTTTGGACCAGTGAGTTTGTTTTCTTTTAGTATAATGGACAGCGGGTTGAGTGCCATATCTATAAAAGAGACAAATCAAACTGTCAAATTTAATTCGATATTAACTCCCTTAATTAATATCATTAAATCTACCAATCAATCCTAAAATCCCATCAGACTAGCATGCCACGTTCATGTGGACGTATACTAGTCCAAACGATTTTATAACTGGACTTTTACTTCGGTCGTACATCATTACAGCAGTGACTCCGATGGGGAGGATACTGTAAAGCGTACCCAAGTGTATACCATTTCTCAGTACTAAGTTAACCGCTCGGAAAATACACGCCCACCGCAAGCCACGTTAGTGTGGACGTTTACGTTGACATGCGGTCCCTTTACGATTTCCTATAACTGTCGAGCCTCAATTAACCCAAAGTTCCGTTTCCGTCTAGTAAGCCACGATAGTGTGGACGTTTACTAAACAAACAACTTTGTTAATTGAATTCCATTTAATAAATTTCACAATTTCGTTAATCAAAGCATGATATCTCGTAAGTGAAACTCGAAGTTTCTAACCAGCGATCAATCATGCAATTGAGCCTTATCTCTCACAAAGTGAGGGAGCCAACCAGACAATCGATCTAGTCATCAAATGACTCGAATGTCTCTAATCTGTGTCATCGACATAACCAAGCGCTTTGGCTCCATTCCACTCCCCGGGGTGAGAATGAGTCGAGTTGAAATTAGTCTTTGAAAGACAGATTAGGCATTGCTTTGAAAAACTTAATTGTTCAATTTTAGAATTGGAATTTCATTCGAATTTCGATCAAAGTGATTTCCGTGTATCGACTTTATCCGATAGGGAGGATGACACTAAAGCCAACTCGTAAGTCAATACACATCACTCTCGAAACAGAGAATGGAGACCGCGGGATTGTTTCCAATCCCTCTCCCACTTAGTATTTTACGAAAGGGATTAACAAGCATGCATATAATTTAAAGCATAATAAAAGCACGTTAAACACACAAGAAGCAATTAACGTGGCCCGATTATTATGGCCTTTAAAACTTCGATGCACGTCTTCTCGGATCTTCGTCTCGTTGCTCGTCTCGGTCTCGGTCCATCACCGACTCGTCTAAGTACCAAGAGACGAACCCCTCCCACTGGAGTATCATCCCGGGCCCTCGACAAGCGATCCGTGACGTTCGTCGAACCCGCGGAGCTGCTGCCCGAAATCCAGCGAAACGGCGACCGCCGTTTGAGAAACGGCGACCGCCGTTTTGCCCTTCAGCAGCCGCGGGTTCGACTTCTCGACCCTCGTTCGTCCGGCCCTCGATCTCGTCTCGATCCACCAAGCAGCAGCAACATTACATAAGTAATACTAACTACTTCCGGCATCGATCCTATACATATCGATCGATCCTATACACCCGGATAAACGAAAAACGAAAAACCGAAATAGAAAACCTAAACGACTCAACCCGTCGTTTTAACTATTACAAGCAAGCAACGTTAAAACCAAAATATCTCGACAATCCCGAGAGTTTAACACACCACAACATACAGTACAAAACATATGACCATAATAATCGGGTGACCTGCAAAACAAACTCGCAAACAATACAAGAACGCATAACCGGCTCTGATACCAATTGTTGGAAATCGACTACCTGGGATGCGTTCGTTCGATCGCTCGAACATCCGAACCATCCCAGTCGACCTCCGAAGTCACCACTTCGTCCGCTTAACAGCCCTTATCCCGAATCACGCCCAGCCATCGTCCCGGAGGACAACCGCGCGAAACGGAACTGGACTGCATCAATTCGGCGACCGCCGAAAGCAGTCCAGCGGTCGCTGAAAGGAACTGCAAACGGCGACCGCCGTTTGCCCTTTGGCGACCGCCGTTTTGTCCGCGAACAGCAACGTGAAATTTATATTCAACGAGAAATTAGATCGAATAAATGCGGAATTTAGAGATCCGATCTCATACCTTATCGGTCGATTGTTGAGACCTTAGAGCTTCTAACGTATTCTCTTCCCGATTCCAGCCGTTGTGTGGGCAACGATCCGCTGGAAATTCCTTGTCCGCTCTCTCCTTTCTCAACCACGGTATAATTATTCTCAATGAGAGAATAAAATTATAATTGCGTTAACTCTATTTTTCACACAGAGAAAAATATTTTTGCGCTAAGCAAAATAATTATTCTCAGATGAAAAATGAGAATTGCGGCGAACTGTAGGTTTTAGGAGAGGGCAAGGGGGGGGGGGGGGGGGGGGTTAAATAGAGCTACGTTAGGGACCTAAGGGAAATTAATTAAGGGCTAAATTGAAATATTAATTAACTTGGAATACGTAAACGCAATTCCTTAATTAATCGATTTCAATTTTAATTATTATTAACTCCACTATAAAATAATAATTGAATTCCCGAAATTAATTTTAATATTATTTCAACAATAATAAATCCGCCGAAATTACATATACGACTTTCCCCGTGTTTAAGATAAAATAATAATTAAAATTCCCGAAATTAATTTTAATATTATTTCAACAATAATAAATCCGCCGAAATTACATATACGACTTTCCCCGTGTTTAAGATATCGAACGTCCACGAATTTATTTAATTACTAATAATTAAATTAATTCGTTTCTTATTATCTGAGACTAGTACCACTCATCCTTATTATCATGTGGAACAAATCCACCTGCAGGGTTTACATGATAAACTTTATGAGCTCATCTCGGGGACGTCATCAACCCGATAAACGGGACACGGTTTCCTGTCTATAATCTATAGCATGCCGTGTGTACAATTCCGATTCCCAATTTACCGAGTATCTCGACTAATCATATAGTCTCACTCATTGGCAAGTTAAAGAACCGAGAATTGGACATACGCACCTATAATTATGTAGGGATTAAGAATTCGTATATCCGTAATTCTGAGGTCTAGTTCGATTACGTCGATTAGTATAAATCGAACGCCCTCCCGTGGTCCTGCTCAATACACCAAGTGTACTAGTGTAACATAATAGTCAAGACCAACTATTACCCAGTCACACTACGACGTACCGATGGATTGTCCCTGTCCATCTAAGTCGTGAGCTTCTGTTCGATAGTATACGAGTAACCGACAGTATGATCTTCCGCGTGTCTCCTCACGCCATACTGTCTACAACGTATATATCTAGGACTATTGCATTCAAGTACAAGATAGACAAAAATGCCGACAGTTTGATTATTAGATAATGTAAAACACAGATAAGGAGTTCCATATTGTCACTAAACTAGACATTTAGAATATAACTCCATCAGTGCGCACCCGAGAGACTTCCCAGGGGGTCACCCATCCTAGAATTACTCCAGATCTAGCACGCTTAACTTTGGAGTTCTTATAGGAGGATGCCCAGAAAAGAAGATGCATCTGTTGGTATGGTAGCATATTCAATCCTTTTAAGCTTTTGAATTTTCTGGTGCGTTACAATCACCCCACCTTTTTATGCGCAACGTCCTCGTTGTGCGCCTTACTTGCCTTACTTGCCCAGGACCAACCATCCGTGCAGGAATGCCCCTTGCGGGTACTCTCACCAACTTCTGGGTGGAGCACTTGGCCCCGCAAGACACTTAGTTCCCACAATTCCGGTCGGCACCTGCTCTGATACCATTTGTAACGCCCCGGCCCGTTGAGGGGTCGAAGCCCGACCCTAATGGGCCGGCCCGGTTACCAATGACTGCCTTCGGGAGTGATATCCTGGCCCCACTGTACCAACACTTGTCTTTTCCAGCGCACTTTGTCCTCACTCGTGCTCACCCGGGAGACTTCCCAGGGGGTCACCCATCCTAGAACTACTCCAGAGCCAACACGCTTAACTTTGGAGTTCTTATAGGAGGATGCCTAGAAATGAAGATGCATCTGTTGGTATGAGTAGCATATTCAATTCCTTTAAGCCTGTGAATTTTATGGGGCGTTACACTCCCCGGGGTGAGAATGAGTCAAGTTGAAATTAGTCTTTGAAAGACAGATTAGGCATTGCTTTTGAGAAATATAATTGTTCAATTCTATAAGTGGATTTTGAATTCGAATTTTGATCCAGTGATATCCGTGCATCGACTTTATCCGATAGGGAGGATGACACTAAAGCCAACTCGTAAGTCAATACACATCACCATCAAAACAGAGAATGGAGACCGCGGGATTGTTTCCAATCCCTCTCCCACATGAAGAGAGTTTGAAGTTTCTTGACCTCAGATGTTTCCTTCTTCAGAGATGCCTTCAGTTTCGAATTTTCATAATCCGACTTCTCAAAAAATTCTCTCAGTTCAACAACTTCTTTGTGGTATTTATGTTTCTCTTCGAAGAGAGCATCAAATTTAATTTTCAGAATTGTCAGAGAATTATTCAACCTTTTCTTCTCATCCTCCGTCTTTTCAACTGAGTTTTTCAACTTAACGGTCTCATCATACATTTTTCGTTTCTCATTCGAAAGTTCACTAAGAGACTCTGTTAGGAACTTCAGAGACATTTCGAGTACGTTATTTTCGGTGATATCCAAGTCATGTAATTTTAATAGTTCACCATGACTCTCTCTCAGAGTGAGTAGTTCATCACACACACTTTCAGCTTGACACACTACATGTGTAATCTCTATCTCTTCAGCTTCAGACTCGGGTTCAGATTCACAATCTGAGAAGATTCCGTCATCACAATCATTACGGTTTTGAGATGCCATAACAAAAATATTTTCAGCAGTTGCTGTGTCTTTCAGAAATTCATCCAGTTTAAAATTTTCTTCAAATGTGACAACAAGAGCGTTGTCCTCATCGTCATCAGAGTTATCATCATCAGATGTATCGTTTTCAGAGATTACCTCTTCATCATCGATCACCACATAGCTCACTGGTAGCTTTTTCTTTCGATGCAAGTTAGGACATTCATTCTTGACATGTCCATATCCCTTACATTCATAGCATTGCATTTTCGACACATCTTTGCTATTGGAAGTGTATGGTGATAGCTTTGTGCCTTTAAACCTCTTGTCAGACGAAGATCCCTGATTTCGATTGTCCGGAGTGTTCATATATGAGTTAGAACTTTTTTGAAATTTTTGGAAATTTCGAGCTCGGTTCTTTCTCTTAAAATCTTGTTTCACAAGATAAGTGACTATGTCAGTCAACACAGCAAGCTTGTCTGGGTTGTTCGAATTCATCAGTCGTTCAATGTCCTCTGCTTCCTCATCATTAGACTCATTCAGATCGGCTGAGAAACTATTTTCAGACTTCTCATTTTTCAAATGAGATTGTTGAGTTTTCGTGCTTCTTGAACTCTTCCCTTTCTCAGAAATTTTCAGTGCGGTCATAGGTTCATAGACGAGTGCCATATCAGGGTTACTCCGCACTTTTAGGGTCAAGTCATAGTTACTCAAGTCAGCCATTAGATCGGCATAGTCCCAGTTTTGGTTTCCTTCATTGCGTGCTTCAATTGTTAGCACCTTACTTTCGAATCTAGAGCTCACACTGGATAGAGTCTTCTCATAGACCATGATGGCAGGAAAAATTTCTCCAAGTTCATATGCCTCGTTGACATATCGCATGATCTTGTCCAGGTAGTCATTTATGTCTTCATCTTCTCTCATACGGAATTGATGAAATTGGGCAGTGATGGTTCGGATCTTAGAACGTTTAACAGCGTGACTTCCCTCACACGTTCTCTGTAGTGTCTCCCATGCATCTTTAGCAGATGTGCAGTTCTTAACCAACTGATACATGTTGAGTTCCAGCCATTCACAAATAAGGAGTAGAGCTTTGCTATTAGCAGTCGATAAGTCATGCTCTTCTCTAGTCCAACTACGTTCAGGCTTAGGAGTTCTAAGACCATCAGCATCTTCAGTGTAAGGACGCTCCCATCCTTCCAACACAGCCATCCAAGCTCTAGAGTCATAACCTTTAATTTTAGCTGATACTTTGGCTTTCCAATTTGAATAGTTCTGATGAGTAAGCATAATAGGCTTCTGAACAAACATAGACGACTCCATTGTAGCGGAAATATGAAGTCAAGTAACGGATCACGTCTTATACGTATGACGTCCCGCTCTGATACCAATTGAAATTACGTTTTCGACGTAGGATACCAACTTTTCGTGAAGTCGGTCTAATACACTGATAATCTGCTCTCACACACTTAACACTTGCTCTCACACACTTAACACTTGCTTGCTCAGTATGTCGTTCGGTATGTAATGTGTGTTCGAACTCAACAAGAGTAAAGTAAAGTAGTGAAGACAATGTTATGTAATAGTTTCATTTCATTGAAGGACAAAACTAACTATTACACTTGTGGAGAAAGGTAGACGGAATGATCAAGAGTCGTATCCCAAGTGACGTAGCACTCCAACGAACTAATGATCTCGTACTATATCACCTAGAGCTAAATCGCATAACTTTACTATCGGTGCACAACACAAAACAACTACCAAAACTCATAAGGCGGAAAGCCGTAAACAACGAACGTTGATACTTGGATATCGGATTTCGTTCTCTCAAAATCGTCGAGTGAGGTCTTCAGCTTCCATGGGTTTATATAGGTGAGCCGCACATGTGGAGCAAGGAAATGGAGCATTCTGATTGGCCACATGCTTGGATGATGTAACAATTCCATGTATGACATCACTTTTGGAATCTTCGATTCTTGAATCTTGGAATCTTGAATCTTCGATTCTTGAATCTTCGAATCTTGAATCTTCGATTTCTTTAACTTCAGACTTCAACACATCTTGACTCCGTCGATCTCAACACTTCATCTTCAACTTCATCGTGGTGAACACTCGTCGTTGAACATTTTATATTTCATCGTCTTCATGGTCGTCGATGTTGTTGAAGTAGTAAACAACACAACATGCATCAGTTGACACACGAAGTGTAAAGGAGCACGGCATGCGACTCCAGTCGCACGGATTGAAGGAGTCACATCGTGCGACTCCTGTCGCTCAACACGGGCGTGCGACGCCAGTCGCACAGCATGACATGCGACGCCTGTCGCACGAGTTGAAGGGGCAGGATCATGCGACTCCTGTCGCCTGCTATGGTGAAGCAGCTTCAAGCGACGCCAGTCGCGTGCGACGCCAGTCGCAGAAGTTGGACGCACGGCATGAGATGAAGGTGTCAAGCGACGCCAGTCGCACAAGTTGGAGAGAGCAGGGTTGTGCGACTCCTGTCGCATGAACTTGAGGACGCTATTCCTCATTCCATGTTGTACGATATGCATCCGTTCATCTCAACACCTGAGATCAACACAAACAACAAACACATATGTTGTTGCCAAAACTAACATCTACAGTTTAGCTTACACACTAGATGCTCTTGGCCTTTCTTGATGAAACCTTATGGCTGTCTCATATAAATGGTCTCGTCAAGATTCCCTTTCAAGAATGCTGTCTTGACGTCCATTTGCCACACCTCATAATCCATATAAGATGCTATAGACAAAAGAATCCGGATCGACTTTAGCATAGCTACTGGCGAAAAGGTTTCCTCATAATCGATCCCTTCTTTCTGAGTATACCCCTTCGCAACAAGCCTAGCCTTGAAGGTTTCCACCTTCCCGTCAGACCCTCTTTTTCTCTTGTACACCCACTTGCAACCAATGGCTTTTACGCCTTTGGGCGGTGCTACAAGATTCCAGACCTGATTTGAATCCATAGATTCAATCTCAGATTTCATCGCCTTTTGCCAAGACTGAGCATCTTGATCTTTAAGCGCCTCGTCATAGGTCCAGGGGTCGGCTTCATGTTCTCCAGGTAACAAGTCCGAAGACTCACCTATAAACATGAACCTATCGGGTTGTCGAACAACCCTCCCACTACGACGACGCTCCGGTGTAACCTCGGTGACTACAGGTGCAGACTGTGGTGGCGTATCACCCGGTTGGGTTGGATCTAAGCCTTGATCCTCCCCTCTCAGTTCATTAAGTATTATCTTACTCTTGGGCTTGTGGTCCATTACATAATCCTCTTCCAAGAACCGAACGTTGGTGCTAACAACGATCTTCTGGTCCTTAGGACTATAAAATAAACCGCCTTTCGTTCCTCTAGGATATCCTACAAACAATCGAATATCTGAACGTGATTCCAACTTATCAGCCCCATGCTTCAGCACATGTGCTGGACTACCCCAGATCCGAATGTGTTTCAAGTTTGGCTTACGCCCGGTCCACAATTCCGAGGGTGTCTTAGGGACTGTTTTAGAAGGAACTAAGTTCAGGATATACGCCGCTGTTTCCAAGGCATATCCCCAGAACAAAACTGGTAAGTCTGAGTAACTCATCATAGATCTTACCATTTCCATAAGAGTCCTATTCCTTCTTTCTGCTACACCATTCTGCTGGGGCGTGTATGGTGCAGTCATCTGGGAGTCAATCCCATTCTCCGATAAGTAAGCCTTAAACTCTCCTGAGAGGTACTCCCCTCCACGATCAGATCGTAGAGTCTTTATGGATTTACCATGAAGGTTCTCCACAAGAGCTTTGTACTCCTTGAACTTGTCAAAACACTCGCTCTTGTGGCGCATCAAGTATATAAATCCATACCTTGAGTAATCATCAGTGAAGGTCACAAAATATTCGTAACCTCCTCTCGCTTGGACAGATAAAGGCCCGCACAAATCAGAGTGAATCAATTCCAATACTTCCTTGGATCTATACCCTTTATCACTAAAAGGTCGCTTGGTCATTTCTCCTTCCAAGCATGATTCGCAGATTGGAAAGTCCTCATCTTTCACATCACTGAGTATTCCATCAGTTATTAATATTTGAATCCTGCTCAAGTTAATATGACCTAGCCTAAGATGCCATAAGTACTTTTGATTCATTCTAGAAGGCTCATTTCTCTTATTGGTACTAGATATGTTATACTACTCAACTCGTTGCATCGTGGAATAATCAGGATTCAGTATATATAATTTGCCTATCAATGTACCAGAACAAATATGATCACCATTCTTCTTGACAATAACAGAATTATCAAAAGAAACAGAATATCCATTCAAAACCAATTTAGAAACTGAAACAAGGTTCTTTCTAAAATTCGGTACATAAAGACAATTATTCAATACCAAAACTTTATTATTAAAAGATAAATGTGTTGGAATTCGATATCCCGGAATTAATAAATTAATTAAAATTAATTATCTAATTTATTCCGACCGAAATCCTTCGAATATCCGGATTGTCTAAATTGCGGAACCGACAATCCAATCGAAAAATCTTTCGCCGGAGATCACATGAACACCATCGCACGCGCCGGAGCAAGACCGAACGCACGACATGGCCGAAGCCATGCACGCGCGCCCAGCCGAGCCCCCGCGGCTAGGGTTTCATGCGATCGCATCTTGCGATCGCTGGGTTGCATCACAGCAACCCTACGGCGAGTCCGGCGACTCGCCGTTCGCACAGGAGGGGGCGGCTCGTCCCACGAGCCGCGGCGGCGCCAGCCCGCCACCCCAGCGATCGAACCCTTGGTTCGATCGCACCCCCAGCCGTGGGCTGGGGTCCTTCGATGCGCACGCCCCCGGTTCAGCCGGGGCGTGTTTGGTTCGATCCCCACGGGGATCCTTGAACCGCCGGCGGTCCGGTGGTTCGTCCACCACCGCCCGGTTCGATCCTCGTCCGGGGTTCGTCCTCGGATCTTGGTTCTACGGTATTTTCAATAATAATCGATTAAAATCATCAAGGGTGTTTAACGATTTTACCTTCGATTCGTTGTTCGGAGAAACGAGATCAATCGATGACCTTGAGATCTTCCCACGTATTCCTTGCACTAGCCCGGACGTCGTGTGGGCGACGATCTACCGAACTCCATGGATCTCCTTCACGAACTCTCTAGACTAATCAAGTATGATTATCTTGTCTTGTCTAATTGTGAAGACCATGTAGTGCTTTTATAGGCTACGTAGGGGATCTTAAGGAGGTGGAATATTGGGCTTCCAATAATAGTGATTAAATTGAGCCCAAGCCCAAATCTATTAATACTTACTATTATTAATTAATTCTATTTTCCACTATATAAAATTAATTGCACTCCCAATATTAAACCATATTATATCAAATAATATTTCTCCGGTAGTATTATTTATTCCGTGTATTTAAGATATAAATATCCATGAATAAAATTAATTTATTGCTAATTAATTTATTCATCTCTTATATCCGAGACTGGTACCATTCAACCTTAATTATTATGCGGAATAAATCCACCTGCAGGGTTTACATAATAATTCCTTATGAACTCATCTCGGGGATATTATCAACCCTTCCGGGATACACTGTCCGGTCAATCATTCACGGCATGCCATATATGAAATATAGTGACCCAACTTAACCGGTAATTAACCCAATAATTAAATCGGTTAATTCCTTTGGTAAATCAAAGTCACTTATATTAAATATACACACCCGCAATAATATCGGGGGTTAAGAATAAAATACGCTGAGACTCGAATCGATTATCGCCGGCAATCCTAATCGATGAATCTCAACGATCCGCTCAATACACCAAGTGTACAAGTGTGATAAAATAATCAAGACAGATTATTTTCTCTCTCACACAACGACTATACCGATGGATTGGTCCGTGTCCATCTAGGTCGTGAGCAACTGTTCGATTAAATACGAGTAACCGATAGTATGATCTTCTGTGTGACGTCGCACACCATACTAACTACAACGTATATAATCCAGGACTATAATTTGCATATATTTAATTATAAATAATTAAACGCAAATAATTGTTTATTTAATTAAATAGATTAGTGGCAATGGATCGTGAGTTTCCTTTACTTAAATCTAGACATTAAGTACACAACTCCAACAATCTCCCACTTGTACTAAGGTCTAGTCATTTCCTCCAAACTCCCGACTTCCATACTCATCACGTGCTTAAGTTGTACTTCCAAGAAGTACTATGTGAATGAGCACTCTAGGTTGTCGCTCTGAAGTTATCTTGGTGACTACAGCGTCGTCTCCCTCGACGATGACTCGTATCAGGTGGTACTTGCACTATGTGTTATCTTACACTTATGGACTTGTGATTTCTTACCATTTGCCATCGCACCGCTATTTGCATAGCCTTTGGCAAATTAAGAATCACATCTAAGTCCCAGAGATTATCCCGGAGTTATACCAAAACTTCCGCTGCCTCTGAGGCCGCTATTTGGTTACCCATGGCAGAGTCCGAAAAGCATCGTGCTTATCACTCTTCCATGTTAAAACTCCTTCTCCTTTAATAGTGAAACACATAGCCTGATCGACTTACACCGGTCCTCATTCGATTAGAAATCTAAGAGAATGTAATCCAAAGGAAAATGTTCGTCTGCTTCGTAGTCTAGAACAGTACTTCGAAAGTACTTTTACAGCAATCGAATATTCCTTTCCAGGATTACCTTGATATCCTCCCACTATGCTCACCGCATAGCCGATATCAGGTTCTTGTTTTCAACAATTCATTTATTAAGCTTTCCACACTCAAAGTGTAGGAAACTGCTTTCATTGCTTCTATCTCCTTTTGTGTTCCAAAACACATATCCTTAGATAGATGCATTCCGTCTCTGAAAGGTAACGAACCTTTCTCGGAATTTTGCATGTTTAAAACGAACCATAATCATTTATGTAAGATGTCCAGGAGTAGTACAATGTTCTTTCTAGAGATCCTGGGATCTCAAGAACATGTCCAACTTCTTCTTTTATCTTTCATACTGATTCATCTAGACAACCATCATTTTATGTCTGATAACATCTTTACATTGTTGCCAATGATAAGAGTGTCATCTACATAAAACCTCCGAGAAACACCACCTTGTTTTCCATCACGTTTCCAATACACACAATTCGTCTATGCCTTTGATGAATCCATAAAATGGACTATCTCATCAATTTGCAAGTACCACGAACTCAATGCTTTGTTTCAATCCATAAATGGATCAACTAATCTTGTACTCTAAATGATCTCGCCTCTTAGCAATAATCCTTATTGCTCTCCAAGAAGGCACATTTAGATCTAGTACGGCCTTTATGTAGATCTAGGGATCGATTTCATGTATACTAGGTCCAGAGTCCGAAGACTCTCCTAGTCTTATGAATATCTCCGGTTGTCCCACAACCTCCCACTACAATGGCATTCCGGTGTATAAACAGTAATAACAGTAGGTGCAGTTAGTGGTGTACCGCTACTCGGTTCGGCTGGTTCTAAGTCTTAATCTTTCTCTCTCATTTCAAAGTATCATGTCACCTTGGGCTTGTGGTTCATCGTATAGTCTTTCTCTAAGAACCGGGCGTTAGAACTTATAACGTCCTTCTGGTTCATAGTACTATTGAACACACATCTTTTGTTCTTCTAGGATATTCTACAACCGCATTTGAATGCGCCGTTGTTTTCAGACATATCCATAGAACATAGGTAGTTCCGTATAACTCATAATTTTACTATTTCTATAAGAGTTCCATTTCTTATTTAAGACACACCATTTCTACACAACAGTGCATGGTGTAGTCATTTGGGATCAAATCCCAATCTCTGATCAGTATGCCATGCATTCGTCAGACAGGTACTTGCCTCCGCGATCAAATCGCAGGCTACAAATGGATATACCTTGATGGTTCTCCACAATTGCTTAGTGTCCATTGACTTGTCAAAACACTTTCTTTTGTGGCACATCAGGTATTCTAATCCATTTTTCGAGTAATCATAAAATGAAGTACTCGTACCTTATTGTCTGAGTAGGCATAGATCTGCATACATCAGAGTCAATCAATTCTTATACTTGTCCGGATCTTACATCTTATATCCATAAAGGATTGCTTAGTCATATTATCTTCCAAATTAGATTCTTAGGTCGGAAGGTCCACTCCTTCAACTTAATTGATCAAATATCAATTTTCGACCTTTGAACTTCTTATTTGAATAAATATGACTCAGCATAAGAATCCACAAGTATAATTGATAAAGAAATCTCTTATTAGTAAAAAGAGTTTTACTACGGTTCGTTGCATTGTGGTGGACTCAGGATCCATCATTTATGTATTGCTAGCCAATGTACCAGAATAGATACTATCTTTATTTCTTCTCATAACCATCAAATGATTAAAAGAAATAAAATATCCATTCTTTAGAAATCCAGAACAAAGTTCTTTCTAATATGAAAGGTACATAAAAGCAATAACTCAAAATGAAATCCTATAAAATGTCCTCCACTGCAACTGCTGCCTCCTCTACAGCATTGCCCATGTAGACTACGATTTCTTCTTTTCCAAGTCGTCGGGTTTCCTGGAACCCTTGCATTTAAAATGCACATACCGTCAGTGGTTCCATATCTACACACCAGGTTCCGGTAGATAATACCACTGACTATGTTTTACGACTAAAGAAAATTTCGTACTTTCTTTGAGAGGATAATGAGACTTCCAGTACCCAGACTGTTTGCATCGAGAACTCTTGCCTCATGGCTTTCTCGTCCCACCTCGTGGTCCAAGAAACCTAGGACCACTGGGTTTCTTTGCTTGCTTTTCCTTTCCCCCGATTTTTCCCTTAGGTTCGAAACCTTTGGCATTGGCTACAAGAGCTTGCGATTTCCGTCTCAACTCGTCTAAAAGGTCAATCATCTCAAAAACGTGTTTAAGCGTTTCCTCGAAGCGACTGGCCTTTATGAGTATCCTCATCGCTTCTTGTCTAGCCGCCTATGTCAATAGGCTCGGGAGGACAAAGCTTACTGAGTACTAACCAGTACTCTCCAACAGTCTGGACAATGTCTAGATCTCTATTCCAATCATTACATTTAGGGACCAATGAGTTTAAAATCCTTAAGTATCACATAAAGTGGGTTCAAAGCCATATCCTAATCTATGAGCACATATAACAACAAACAATTGATTTAATCTCCGATATTATCTCCCTCAAATAATATCATTAAACCACTAATCGCATCTAAAATCCCATCAGATATGGCAAGCCACGATAGTGTGGACGTTTACCTATCCAAATGATTTAGCAATTAGATTTCCTTCGGTCGTACATCATCATTAGCGTTACTTCGATGGGAAGAATACTAAGAAGCGTACCTAAGTGTTAACCATTACTCAGTATCTAAGAAGATTGTTTGGGACACGCATATTCACCGCAAGCCACGATAGTGTGGACGTTTACGTTAACATACGCTCCTTTACTCCCTTCTATAACTGTCTACATCAATGGTTCCAAAATCCCATTCAATGTAGCAAGCCACGATAGTGTGGACGTTTACTACACCAAAAGACTTTTACAATTGACTCCCAATTACTTGAATTATTTAATCTTGTAAATCAAGACGCGGAGAATCATAAGTGAAACTCAAAGTTTCTAACCAGTGATTCACCATGCGAACGACCCTATCTCTCATAAATGAGGGAGCCGAGCAGACAATCGATCCACCTTCAAAAGATGGTACGACTGCCCCTAATTTGTGTCCTCGACATGGTGGCTTTGGCTCCATTCCACTCCCCGGGGTGAGAATGAGTCGACTTGAAATCAGTTTTGGAAAGACAAATTAGGCATTGTTTCATAAACTTAATCAATGTTTCTCGTAAGAGGAATTACAAGAATTCTCCTCCAATGGCTTATCTATACGAACTTCAAAAGTCCATAAAAGTCACCAAGAGAACAGCAATGGAGACCATGGATATGTTTCCATACCCTCTCCCACTTAGCTTTTTACAATAAAGGGATACGCTATCTAATGCATAATTAAATACACATAAGCATGCATACATGAAATAAAGCACATAGAATATTATCACATAATCAAAATAATACTAGAATATTATTTTCCGACTATTATGGCTTTACCGCATCTCCGTACGCATCTTCTAGTCTTTAGTCTTCGTTCTTGAATGCTCCATGTGACGGGAATATTAATTCCAATATTTAAATCTATTTATTTTCAATTAATCCAAAAGTTACTTAATTCGAAATTTAAGTCAATCGAATATATCAAAAATAAAATTAAATATTATTAATATTTTTATTTATTTATTTTCCTATCTAATTCTATTAAATCTCTAGAATAATCTATCCAAGACCCACTTGGAATATTCTAGAAGACTTCTATAATAGAATAAGGAAATAAAATAAATTAGGACTCCTAATCCTTTCAAATTAATTCCTTTCCTAATCTATTAAAAAATTCCATAAAGGAATAATTAAATAGGAAAAATTAATTAAGGATTCTTCTACTTTCCAAAATTAATTAATTTCCATGTCCATGAAAATTCCCATAAAATAGGAATAATCAAATAGGAAATAAATTAATTTAATAATTAATTATTTTCCTTTCTAATTCCATTAAATCTCTAGAATCATATTCCAAGTAGAACTTAGAATATTCTAGAAGACTTCCATAATAGAATAAGGAAATAAATTAATTCCAATTAATTCTTTTCCTAATCCATGAGAGTTTCCTTAAAGAAAAACACTCAATAAGGAAAACCGATTTAATTCTAAATTTATTCCTTCCTTATCCATGAAAATTCCCATAAAATAGGAATAATCAATAAGGAAATAAATTTATTCTAAATTTATTCTTTTCCTATTCCATGAGAGTTCCTAAGAATAGGAATACTCAAAATAGGAAAACCGAATAATTTAGGAAAGCAAATCTCGGTAGGAGTAGCACGAGATCACGAGGACCCCGCGCCACCACCACCATCGACCGGCCACCGGAGAGGGCAACTGCCGCCACCACTCATCCGGCTGGCCACCATCAAGCCGGCGGCAGCCCCAGCCGAGGGGTGCGATCGCCGCCCCTCTCCCTTGCCATCGATCTCATGGGGATCGATCTCCATGATCGATCCTCGAGCCCTTCGTCTTCTTCGTCACACGTCTTCTCCGGCGGTCGTTTCGGCATCGAACCAACGTAAATAAATTACAAGAATTTAAATTACAATTATCCGGTATCGATTCTATACATGAAATCGACCCTATACAATTTCCGGAAAAAGTAGAACGTAATAATAAATCCTAAATTCGGTCAACCCCCGAATTTTTACTATTACAAGCATTCACCACACATAAAACGAATCTCGACATGTCCGAGAGTTTAATCAAAACATATTATGACAATAATTAACGAATAAATTATCTCTAGCCATAATAGTCGGAAACCCTACAAGGTAGAACAATTTTATCGAAAATACCGCGAATGTAAACCACGCTCTGATACCAATTGTTGGAATTCGATATCCCGGAATTAATAAATTAATTAAAATTAATTATCTAATTTATTCCGACCGAAATCCTTCGAATATCCGGATTGTCTAAATTGCGGAACCGACAATCCAATCGAAAAATCTTTCGCCGGAGATCACATGAACACCATCGCACGCGCCGGAGCAAGACCGAACGCACGACATGGACGAAGCCATGCACGCGCGCCCAGCCGAGCCCCCGCGGCTAGGGTTTCATGCGATCGCATCTTGCGATCGCTGGGTTGCATCACAGCAACCCTACGGCGAGTCCGGCGACTCGCCGTTCGCACAGGAGGGGGCGGCTCGTCCCACGAGCCGCGGCGGCGCCAGCCCGCCACCCCAGCGATCGAACCCTTGGTTCGATCGCACCCCCAGCCGTGGGCTGGGGTCCTTCGATGCGCACGCCCCCGGTTCAGCCGGGGCGTGTTTGGTTCGATCCCCACGGGGATCCTTGAACCGCCGGCGGTCCGGTGGTTCGTCCACCACCGCCCGGTTCGATCCTCGTCCGGGGTTCGTCCTCGGATCTTGGTTCTACGGTATTTTCAATAATAATCGATTAAAATCATCAAGGGTGTTTAACGATTTTACCTTCGATTCGTTGTTCGGAGAAACGAGATCAATCGATGACCTTGAGATCTTCCCACGTATTCCTTGCACTAGCCCGGACGTCGTGTGGGCGACGATCTACCGAACTCCATGGATCTCCTTCACGAACTCTCTAGACTAATCAAGTATGATTATCTTGTCTTGTCTAATTGTGAAGACCATGTAGTGCTTTTATAGGCTACGTAGGGGATCTTAAGGAGGTGGAATATTGGGCTTCCAATAATAGTGATTAAATTGAGCCCAAGCCCAAATCTATTAATCCTTACTATTATTAATTAATTCTATTTTCCACTATATAAAATTAATTGCACTCCCAATATTAAACCATATTATATCAAATAATATTTCTCCGGTAGTATTATTTATTCCGTGTATTTAAGATATAAATATCCATGAATAAAATTAATTTATTGCTAATTAATTTATTCATCTCTTATATCCGAGACTAGTACCATTCAACCTTAATTATTATGCGGAATAAATCCACCTGCAGGGTTTACATAATAATTCCTTATGAACTCATCTCGGGGATATTATCAACCCTTCCGGGATACACTGTCCGGTCAATCATTCACGGCATGCCATATATGAAATATAGTGACCCAACTTAACCGGTAATTATCCCAATAATTAAATCGGTTAATTCCTTTGGTAAATCAAAGTCACTTATATTAAATATACACACCCGCAATAATATCGGGGGTTAAGAATAAAATACACTGAGACTCGAATCGATTATCGCCGGCAATCCTAATCGATGAATCTCAACGATCCGCTCAATACACCAAGTGTACAAGTGTGATAAAATAATCAAGACAGATTATTTTCTCTCTCACACAACGACTATACCGATGGATTGGTCCGTGTCCATCTAGGTCGTGAGCAACTGTTCGATTAAATACGAGTAACCGATAGTATGATCTTCTGTGTGACGTCGCACACCATACTAACTACAACGTATATAATCCAGGACTATAATTTGCATATATTTAATTATAAATAATTAAACGCAAATAATTATTTATTTAATTAAATAGATTAGTGGCAATGGATCGTGAGTTTCCTTTACTTAAATCTAGACATTAAGTACACAACTCCAACAAAATGAACATCTCCCACTGCAACCGCCGCCACTTTCGTAGCGTTGCCCATGTAGATGGTGATCTCTCCCTCTCTAAGCCGTCGGGTTTCCTGGAACCCCTGCAAAGAATTGCAGACATGATCAGTGGCTCCAGTATCCACACACCAGGTACCGGTGGATAACACCGCTAAACATGTTTCAGTGACTAAGGAAAAATTCATACCTCCTTGTCTGAGAGGACAATTAGACTTCCAATGTCCAGACTGCTTGCAACGGAAACACTTGCCCTTGGGCTTGTTCACTCCATTCCGTGGTCCACCATTTCTGGGTCCACTGGGTTTCCGTCCTTGCTTCTTCTTCCTTTTACCGCCCGGAGGCCCAGGAAGAGTCGATTTCACAGCCACAAGTGCTTGAGGGCCCTTTAAGATTCCCTCTGTCGCCTGAAGTTCAGTCAGGAGTTCCGCCAATGTATAAGACCTCTTATTCATGTTATAGTTCAGGCGGAACTGCTCAAAACTTCTTGGCAGAGACTGGAGTATGATGTCGATTTGGGTATCCGCATCGACAGATGCTCCCAGAATCTCTATCTCATTCAGATAGCCCATCATCCTAAGAACGTGATCCCTCACGGGCGTTCCTTCGGACATGGTGGCCGTCATGAGTTGCCTCATTGCATCTTGCCTGGCCGCCCTGTCCTGATGACCAAACAACTCCTTGAGGTTAAGCATCATATCATAGGCAGTGGCCATGGCTTCATGCTGATGTTGCAGCACATTTGACATAGAAGCCAAAATGTAGCACCGCGCCATCTGATCAGCCTTGTTCCACTTCCTAAATGATTCTTTTTCCTCATTAGTGGAGGTATCAATAGGTTCATCAGGACAAACGACATGGAGTACATATTTGTACTCCTCAGCAGTTAGGACAATGTCCATGTTTCGCTTTCAATCAATATAGTTCGGACCAGTGAGTATCATAGACAGTGGGTTGAGTGTCATATCTATAAAAAGAGACAAATCAAACAGTCAAATATAATTCGATATTAACTCCCTCAAGTAATATCATTAAATTTACCAATCAATCCTAAAATCCCATCAGACTAGTATGCCACTTTCTTGTGGACGTATACTAATCCAAACGATTTTATAACTGGACTTTTACTTCGGTCGTACATCATTATAGCAGTGACTCCGATGGGGAGGATACTATAAAGCGTACCTAAGTGTATACCATTTCTCAGTACTAAGTCAACCGATCGGGAACTACATGTCCACCGCAAGCCACTTTCTTGTGGACGTTTACGTTGACATGCGGTCCTTTACGATTTTCTATAACTGTCGAGCCTCAATTAACCCAAAGTTCCGTTTCCATTTAGCAAGCCACTTTCTTGTGGACGTTTACTAAACAAACAACTTTGTTAATTGAATCCCATTTATTAAATTTCACAATTTTATTAATCAAAGCTTGATATCTCGTAAGTGAAACTCGAAGTTTCTAACCAGCGATCAATCATGCAATTGAGCCCTATCTCTCACAAGGTGAGGGAGCCAATCAGACAATCGATCTAGTCATCGAATGACTCGAAAGTCTCTAATCTGTGTCATCGACATAACCAAGCGCTTTGGCACCATTCCACTCCCCGGGGTGAGAATGAGTCGAGTTAAAATTAGTCTTTGAAAGACATATTATTATTATTATTTTTTTTTTTGGTATAGATCAATTGCAATGTCTTGGGAATCGAACCAAGGACCTCAAGTCCTCAATTCAAGTGCTCAACCAACTGAGCTAACAACCCTTGACTTGAAAGACATATTAGGCATTGCTTTTGAAAAATATAATTGTTCAATTTTAAAATGGAATTTAATTCGAATTTTGATCAAGTGATTTCCGTGTATCGACTTTATCCGATAGGGAGGATGACACTAAATCCAATTCGTAAGTCAATACACATCACTCTCAAAACAGAGAATGGAGACCGCGGGATTGTTTCCAATCCCTCTCCCACTTAGGCATATCCCAAAACCGAATTACGTAACTCCGAATAACTCATTTTCTACTTTCCCATATCTATAAGAGTCCTATTCCTTCTTACTGACACATCATTTTTGCCGAGGCAGGAATAGTGTAGTCAATCGGGAGTTAATCCCATATTTCTAATAAGTATGCCTTACTCCTCAAAGAGGTCTGCATACATCAGAGGGAATCAACTCTAGTACTTTCTTGGATCTTTTCTATTTAACCATAAAGGTTTGCTTGGTCATTAAAACTTCCAAGTATGATTCGAAGGTCGCAAGGTCCTTTCCTTCAACCTAGCTGAGTAGTCCATCAGCTTTCACCCTTTGAATCGTACTAAGTTAAAATGATCTAGCCTAAGATGCCATAAGTACATTTGATTCATCTAGAAGGATCTTTACTCTTATTGGGGTTCGACAGTGTGTTATTAGCTCCGGTCTGTTGCATCGTGGAAGAATACGGATTTAGTATTAAATTGTCTATCAATGTACCAGAATAGATAATATCCCCATTTCCTAAAGAAACGGAATATCCATTCTAAGCCAATTTAGAAATCCGAAATGAAATTTCTTTCTAAATGTCGGCATATAAAGACAATTTATTAGAACTAAAATCCTACCGTTAAAATAATTAACATCTCCCACTGCAACGGCTGTTACCTTAATAGTATAGCCCATGTAGGTTATAACTTCTTCCTTTCTAAGTCTCCGGGTTTCTTGGAACCCCCGCATTTAAGTGCAGACATAATTAGTGGTTCCCGTATCCACACACTGTTGGAAATCGATATCCCGGAATTAATAAATTTAAATAAATAAATTATCTAATTAATTCCGACCGAAATCCTACGGAGATCGAATATCCGGAATTGTCAAAATTGCGGAACCGACAACTCCAATCGACTCCCGGAACACGTACATGACCATAAAAAAAAGTTACGCGGGAAAAACACGAGATAACTCGCGTGAACCCGCGAAACCCGCAACAGCCACGCGGGGTTGCTCGCAGCAGCCCGCAGCAACCCGCAGCGAGTCGCCTGACTCGCTGCTGCTGGGACCCTGCTGGATCGCTGCGGGTCAGCTGCGGGAAATCCCACAGCACCCAGCGAATTCCCCGTAGCAGCCCACAGCAACCCGCAGCGAGTCGCCTGACTCGCTGCTGTTGGGCGCTACGAGTCGCTGCGGGAAAACCCGTAGCTGGCAGCAGATCGCTACGGGAAAACCCGCAGCCGATCCGCGTGATCGAGCCCTAGGCTCGATCTGTTGGAAATCGACTACCCGGGATGCGTTTGTTCGATCACTCGAACATCCGAACGATCCCAGTCGACATCCGGTGTCGCTACTTCGTTCGCTTTTCCAGCCCGTGCCCTGATTCACGCCCAGCCATTGCCCCGAAGGACAACCGCGCGAACCGAGTGGGCTGCCAGAAAAACACCAAAACGGCGGTCGCCGTTTGGAAACGGCGGTCGCCGTTTCTCCGCGAACAGCAACGCGACGTTGCTGTTCCGGGCTCGTTTCCATGTCGTTTTTCCTCTTCCGACTACCGATCCGAAGGTCCTAGAACCCCCAGTAGTCGAGGAATGCAACCCACAACCCCGGAACCCGATCTACGTTCAAAGTATGATCAACGAGGAAAAGTGAGATCGAATAATATGCGGAATTAAAGATCCGATCTCATACCTTAGCGGTCGAATTGTTGAGACCTTAGCGATTGCTAGCGTATGCCTCTTCCCGACTCCAACCGTTGTGTGGGCAACGATCCGTTGGGTCTCCTTTTCTGCTTTCTCCTTTCTCTACCAGCGTAATATTCTTTTTCTCTCTGAGAGAAAAATATTAGCGCTATACAATTTATTTTACAGAGAAAAATCTTAATTGCGCTAACGCAATAGTTTTTCTCAGAAAAATAAAAAGCTGCGGACTGTAGGTTTAGGATAGGCAGGGGGGTGGGCTTATAGAGTTACACTAGGGACCTCTTAGGTAAATAAATTCAAGGCTAAAATGCAATATTAATTAACTCGGAGTCCTTAAAAAGAAATCCTTAATTAATTACATTTTTAATTATTATTAATTCCACTAAATAATAATAATTGAATTCCCGAAATTTATTTAATATTACTTCAACAATAATAATTCCGCTGAAATTACATATACGACTTTCCCCGTGTTTAAGATATCGAACGTTCACGAATTTATTTAATTACTAATAATTAAATTAATTCGTTTCTTATTATCCGAGACTAGTACCACTCATCCTTATTATCATGTGGAACAAATCCACCTGCAGGGTTTACATGATAAACTTTATGAGCTCATCTCGGGAACGTCATCAACCCGATAAACGGGACACGGTTTCCTGTCTATAATCTATAGCATGCCGTGTGTACAATTCCAATTCCCAATTTACCGAGTATCTCGACTAGTCAATTAGTCTCACTCATTGGCATATTAAAGAACCGAGAATTGGACACACGCACCTATAATTATATAGGGATTAGGAATTCGTATATCCGTAATCTCTGAGGTCTAGTTCGATTACGTCGATTAGTATAAATCGAACGCCCTCCCGTGGTCCTGCTCAATACACCAAGTGTACAAGTGTAACATAATAGTCAAGACCAACTATTACCCAGTCACACTACGACGTACCGATGGATTGTCCCTGTCCATCTAAGTCGTGAGCTTCTGTTCGATAGTATACGAGTAACCGACAGTATGATCTTCCGCGTGTCTCCTCACGCCATACTGTCTACAACGTATATATCTAGGACTATTGCATTCAAGTACATGATAGATTAAATGCCGACAGTTTGATTAATAGATAATGTAAAACACAGATAAGGAGTTCCATATTGTCACTAAACTAGACATTTAGAATATAACTCCATCAATCTCCCACTTATACTAAATCTCTAGTTGCCCTCTACCATACATCCGATACCCATCCCCTTCACGTGTCTCTTGAACGCTTCCGCTGGAAGTGCCTTCGTAAAGGGGTCAGCCAGGTTATCCGCTGATGCAATCTTGGTGACAACCGCATCGCCTCTCCTGACGATGTCTCTAATCAGGTGGTACTTGCGATCTATGTGTTTACTCGCATTGTGGGCTTGTGGTTCCTTTGCATTAGCCACTGCACCGCTATTGCCACAATAAATTGTGATAGCTCTAGGCATTTTAGGAACCACATCCAAGTCCATAAGGAAGTTCCGGAGCCACACCGATTCTTTAGCTGCCTCAGAGGCTGCTACATATTCGGCTTCCATGGTAGAGTCCGAAATGCATTTCTGCTTAACACTCTTCCATGAGACTGCTCCACCTCCCAATGTGAACACATAGCCTGATGTAGACTTTCGCTGATCCTTATCAGATTGGAAATCCGAGTCTGTGTAACCAATAGGAATCAACTCGGACGCTTTGTAACTCAGAACATAATTCCTAGTCCTTCGCAGGTACTTAAGTATGTTCTTTACAGCAGTCCAGTGACCCTGTCCAGGGTTACTCTGATATCTAGCTACCATGCCCACGGAATAGCAGATATCAGGTCTCGTGCACAACATGGCATACATTAGACTTCCTACTGCCGAAGCATAAGGAACCTTCTTCATGTAATCTATCTCCTTTTGTGTTTTAGGACACATGTCTTTAGATAGATGAATTCCATGACAGAAAGGTTGAGCACCTCTCTTGGAATTCTGCATGTTGAAACGAGCCAGAATCGTATCAATATATGAAGCCTGGGACAAGCTTAATGTTCTTTTCTGGCGATCCCTTATAACCTTGATCCCAAGAACATGCCCAACTTGTCCTAAGTCTTTCATATCGAATTGCTTGGACAACCATCCCTTTATGTCCGACAACATCTTCACATTGTTGCCAATTAGAAGGATGTCGTCTACATAAAGCACGAGAAACGCCACACTGTTTCCGTCACTTCTCCGGTATACACACGACTCGTCCATGCTTTGAATGAATCCATAAGACTGGATAACCTCATCAAACCGCATGTTCCAAGATCTAGAAGCTTGCTTCAATCCATAAATGGATCGGTTTAGCTTACACACTAGATGCTCTTGGCCTTTCTTGATGAAACCTTCTGGCTGTCTCATGTAAATGGTCTCGTCAAGATTCCCATTCAAGAATGCTGTCTTGACGTCCATTTGCCACACCTCATAATCCATATAAGATGCTATAGACAAAAGAATACGGATCGACTTTAGCATAGCTACCGGCGAAAAAGTTTCCTCATAATCGATCCCTTCTTTCTGAGTATACCCTTTCGCAACAAGCCTAGCCTTGAAGGTTTCAACCTTCCCGTCAGACCCTCTTTTCCTCTTGTACACCCACTTGCAACCAATGGCTTTTACACCTTTGGGCGGTGCTACAAGATTCCAGACCTGATTTGAATCCATTGATTCAATCTCAGATTTCATCGCCTTTTGCCAAGACTGAGCATCTTGATCTTTAAGCGCCTCGCCATAGGTCCAGGGATCGGCTTCATGTTCTCCAGGTAACAAGTCCGAAGACTCACCTATAAACATGAACCTATCGGGTTGTCGAACAACCCTCCCACTACGACGAGGCTCCGGTGTAACCTCAGTAACTACAGGTGCAGACTGTGGTGGCGTATCACCCGGTTCGGTTGGATCTAAGCCTTGATCGTCCCCTCTCAGTTCGTTAAGTATTATCTCACTCTTGGGCTTATGGTCCATTATATAATCCTCTTCCAAGAACCGAGCGTTGGTGCTAACAACGATCTTCTGGTCCTTAGGACTATAAAATAGACCACCTTTCGTTCCTCTAGGATAACCTATAAACAACCGAATATCTGAACGAGATTCCAAATTATCAGCCCCATGCTTCAGCACATGTGCTGGACAACCCCAGATCCGAATGTGTTTCAAATTTGGCTTTCGCCCGGTCCACAATTCCGAGGGCGTCTTAGGGACTGATTTAGAAGGAACTAAGTTCAAGATATACGCCGCTGTTTCCAAGGCATATCCCCAGAACGAAACTGGTAGTTCTGAATAACTCATCATAGATCTTACCATTTCCATAAGAGTCCTATTCCTTCTTTCTGCTACACCATTCTGCTGGGGCGTGTATGGTGCAGTCATCTGGGAGTCAATCCCATTCTCTAATAAGTACGCCTTAAACTCTCCCGAGAGGTACTCTCCTCCACGATCAGATCGTAAAGTCTTTATGGTTTTACCCTGAAGGTTCTCCACAAGAGCTTTGTACTCTTTGAACTTGTCAAAGTACTCGCTCTTGCGGCGCATCAGGTATATAAAACCATACCTTGAGTAATCATCAGTGAAGGTTACGAAAAATTCATAACCTCCTCTCGCTTGGACAGATAAAGGCCCGCACAAATCAGAGTGAATCAATTCCAGTACTTCCTTGGATCTATACCCCTTATCACTAAAGGGTCGCTTGGTCATTTTTCCTTCCAGGCATGATTCGCAGGTTGGAAAGTCCTCATCTTTCACACCACTGAGTATTCCATCAGTTATCAACCTTTGAATCCTACCCAAGTTAATATGACCTAGCCTAAGATGCCATAAGTACTTTTGATTCATCCTAGAAGGCTCCTTTCTCTTATTGGTACTAGATGTGTTATTTGACTCTACTCGTTGCATCGTGGAATAATCAGGATTCAGCATATATAAGTTGCCTATCAATGTACCAGAACAGATATACTCACCATTCTTTTTTATAATAACAGAACTATCAAAAGAAACAGAATATTCATTCAAAACCAACTTAGAAACCGAAACAAGGTTCTTTCTAAAATTCGGTACATAAAGACAATTATTCAATACCAAAACTTTATTATTAAAAGATAAATAAATATCTCCCACTGCAACAGCCGCCACTTTCGTCGCGTTGCCCATGTAGATAGTGATCTCTCCCTCTCTAAGCCGCCGGGTTTCCTGGAACCCCTGCAAAGAATTGCAGACATGATCAGTGGCTCCCGTATCCACACACCAGGTACCGGTGGATAACACCGCTAAACATGTTTCAGTGACTAAGGAAAAGTTCGTACCTCCTTGTCTGAGAGGACAATTAGACTTCCAATGTCCAGACTGCTTGCAACGGAAACACTTGCCCTTGGGCTTGTTCACTCCATTCTGTGGTCCACCATTTTTGGGTCCACTGGGTTTCCGTCCTTGTTTCTTCTTCCTCTTAGTCCCCGGAGGGCCAGGAAGTTTCACAGCCACAAGTGCCTGAGATTTCTTAAAGATTCCCTCTGCCGCCTGGAGTTCAGTCAGGAGCTCCGCCAACGAATATAACCTCTTGTTCATGTTATAGTTCAGGCGGAACTACTCAAAACTCCTAGGCAGAGACTGGAGCACTATATCGATCTGGGTTTCCCCATCGATAGCTCCTCCCATAATCTCTATCTCATTCAGATAGCCTATCATCCTAAGAACGTGATCCCTCACGGGCGTTCCTTCGGACATAGTGGCCGTCATGAGTTTTCTCATGGCATCTTGCCTGGCTGCCCTATCCTGACTACCAAACATCTCCTTGAGGTTAAGCATCATATCATAGGCAGTGGTCATGGCCTCATGCTGATGTTGCAGCACATTTGACATAGAAGCCAAAATGTAGCACCGCGCCATCTGATCAGCCTTGACCCACTTCCGATGAGCTTCCTTTTCCTCAGGAGTGGAGGTATCAATAGGTTCATCAGGACAAACCTCATGGAGTACATATTTGTACTCCTCAGCAGTTAGGACAATGTCCAAGTTTCGTTTCCAATCAACATAGTTTGGACCAGTGAGTTTGTTTTCTTTTAGTATAATGGACAGCGGGTTGAGTGCCATATCTATAAAAGAGACAAATCAAACTGTCAAATTTAATTCGATATTAACTCCCTTAATTAATATCATTAAATTTACCAATCAATCCTAAAATCCCATCAGACTAGCATGCCACGTTCATGTGGACGTATACTAGTCCAAACGATTTTATAACTGGACTTTTACTTCGGTCGTACATCATTACAGCAGTGACTCCGATGGGGAGGATACTGTAAAGCGTACCTAAGTGTATACCATTTCTCAGTACTAAGTTAACCGCTCGGAAACTACACGCCCACCGCAAGCCACGTTAGTGTGGACGTTTACGTTGACATGCGGTCCCTTTACGATTTCCTATAACTGTCGAGCCTCAATTAACCCAAAGTTCCGTTTCCGTCTAGCAAGCCACGATAGTGTGGACGTTTACTAAACAAACAACTTTGTTAATTGAATTCCATTTAATAAATTTCACAATTTCGTTAATCAAAGCTTGATATCTCGTAAGTGAAACTCGAAGTTTCTAACCAGCGATCAATCATGCAATTGAGCCCTATCTCTCACAAAGTGAGGGAGCCAACCAGACAATCGATCTAGTCATCAAATGACTCGAATGTCTCTAATCTGTGTCATCGACATAACCAAGCGCTTTGGCTCCATTCCACTCCCCGGGGTGAGAATGAGTCGAGTTGAAATTAGTCTTTGAAAGACAGATTAGGCATTGCTTTAAAAAACTTAAGTGTTCAATTCTATAAATGGAATTGAATTCGAATTTTGATCCAGTGATATCCGTGTGTCAACTTTATCCGATAGGGAGGATGACACTAAAGCCAACTCGTAAGCGACACACATCACTATCAAAACAGAGAATGGAGACCGCGGGATTGTTTCCAATCCCTCTCCCACTTAGTTTTTACGAAAAAGGGATAACAAGCATGCATATGAAATTAAAGCATAATAAACACGTAAACACATAGAAAGCATTTAACGTGGCCCGATTATTATGGCCTTTAAAATCTTCGATGCACGTCTTCTCGGATCTTCGTCTCGTTGCTCGTCTCGGTCTCGGTCCATCACCGACTCGTCTAAGGACCAAGAGACGAACCCCTCCCACTGGAGTATCATCCCGGGCCCTCGACAAGCGATCCGTGATGTCCGTCGAACCCCCGCGTCGCTGCTGCCAAAACCCAAAACAGCGCCCGCCGTTTGAGGAGCAGCGGTCGCTGGAGGAGCTGCAAACGGCGACCGCCGTTTGTCCTCCAGCGGGCGCCGTTTTTGCACAGCCGCGGGTTCGACTTCTCGACCCTCGTTCGTCCGTCCTTCGATCTTCTCTCGATCCACCAAGCAGCAGCAACATTACAAGAGTAATACTAACTACTTCCGTCATCGATCCTATACAGGAATGATCGATCCTATACATCCGGATAAACGAAAAACGAAATAGAAAACCCTAAACGACTCAACCCGTCGTTTTAAACTATTACAAACAAGCAACGTTAAAACCAAAAGATCTCGACAATCCCGAGAGTTTAACACACCACAACATACAGTAAAAAAAACATGACCATAATAATCGGGTTATCCTGCAAAACAAACCCGCAAACAATACAAAGAACGTATAAACCGGCTCTGATACCAATTGTTGGAAATCGACTACCCGGGATGCGTTCGTTCGATCACTCGAACATCCGAACGATCCCAGTCGACATCCGGTGTCGCTACTTCGTTCGCTTTTCCAGCCCGTGCCCTGATTCATGCCCAGCCATTGCCCCGAAGGACAACCGCGCGAACCGAGCGGGCTGCCAGAAAAACACCAAAACGGCGGTCGCCGTTTGGAAACGGCGGTCGCCGTTTCTTCGCGAAAAGCAACGCGACGTTGCTGTTCCGGGCTCGTTTCCGGGTCGTTTTTCCTCTTCCGACTACCGATCCGAAGGTCCTAGAACCCCCAGTAGTCGAGGAATGCAACCCACAACCCCGGAACCCGATCTACGTTCAAAGTATGATCAACGAGGAAAAGTGAGATCGAATAATATGCGGAATTAAAGATCCGATCTCATACCTTAGCGGTCGAATTGTTGAGACCTTAGCGATTGCTAGCGTTGATGGAGTAGTATACTTAATGTCTAGATTTGAGTATTCTGAACTCTGTTTGCACTTTCATTTACCTATTAATTACAAACATTCATTTGCTTTTAATTATTGTTAATTAAATACATGCAAATTATAGTCCTGGATTTTATACGTTGTAGTTAGTATGGTGTTGCATGGGCACACAGAAGATCATACTATCGGTTACTCGTATTTAATCGAACAGTTGCTCACGACCTAGATGGACACGGACCAACCCATCGGTATAGTCGTTGTGTGAGAGAGAAAATAATTTATCTTAATTATTTTATCACACTTGTACACTTGGTGTATTGAGCGGATCGATTGAGACTCATCAATTAGGATTGCTCGGCGATAATTGATTTGAGACTCGGAGTATTTTATTCTTAATCCCTGAAACAATTGCGGGTGTGTATATTTAATATAAGTGACATTGATTTACCAAAGGAATTAACCGGTTTGATAATTGGGTTAATTACCGGTTAAGTTGGGTCACTATATTTTATATATGGCATGCCGTGAATTCTTGAAGGGGCAGTGTATCCCGTAAGGGTTGATAATATCCCCGAGATGAGCTCATAAGGATTTATTATGTAAACCTCGCGAGTGGACTTGTTCCGCATAATAAATAAGGTTGAGTGGTACTAGTCTCGGATATAAGAGATGAATAAATTTATTAAGCAATAAATAAATTTTATTCATGGATATTTAAATCTTAAATACACGGAATAAATAATACTAAGTTGGAGAAATATTATTTGATATAATATGAATAATATTGGGAGTGCAATTTTATTTATATAGTGGAAAATAAATAAAATTTATATTGATAAGAATTAATGGATTTGGGTTGGACCCAATTTAATTTTCAATATTGAAGCCCAATATTTATTCTCCTTTTGATCCCCTTCGTAGCCTATAAAAGCACTACGTGGTCTTCACTTTACTAACCTACGTTACGCCAACAATAAAGTTCTGAGAGTGAAGAGGATCCACAAGTTCGATAGCTCGTCGCCCACCCGACGTTCGAACAAGTGCAAGGAATACGCGGGAAGGTCACGAGGTCGTCGATTTCGTTTCTCCGAACAACGAATCGTAGGTACAATTCTCAACCCCCTTGTTAATTGTTCGATTTGGTTTTTATCGAGAATACCGTAGGACGAAGATCCGAAAATCGAAGCCCGGAATAGACGGACGAACGCGCGGTGGTGGCGAAGCCACCGGACCGCGGCGTACGCCCGCTAGGGTTTCGACGAGGGGCGATGGGGGCCGAACCCTCGGCTGGGCCGAGGGTGTGCGATCGACCACGAAGGTCGATCGCTGGGCACGGGCTGGAGCCGTGCCCTACCCCGCCGTGAAGGCGGGGGGTTCCTGGTGGCGGCGGGTCGCCGGACCCGCCGCGGGGGCTGTCGGAACAGCCCCACCCCGATCGATCGCCGGCGCGCGATCGATCGCTTGATCGTGCGAACCCCGGCTCGCGGGGGTTCGGGTGGGGGCGGGCTGTGCGTCTTCGGATGCATGGTCTCCAAAGCCCGGACTCCGGCGGATGAGTCGGTGTTCGTATGATCTCCGGCGAAGGGTTCGTTCGGGTTATCGGTTCCGCAATTTTGATAACCCGGGATAGCGAATTCCAACAATTGGTATCAGAGCGTGGTTTACGTTCGCGGTATTTTCGATAAAATTGTTCTACCTTGCAGGGATCCGACTATTATGGCTTGATGATTATTCGTTTAATTATTTTGTCATGTGATTGTTGGTTTTATTAAACTCTCGGACATGTCGAGATTCGTTTTTGGTGGTGAATGCTTGTAATAGTAAAAATTCGGGGGTTGACCGAATTTAGGATTTATTATTATGTTCGTTGTTTTTCCGGAAAATGTATAGGGTCGATTTCGTGTATAGAATCGATACCGGAATTGTAATTTAGATTTTTGTAAATTTATTTTGCGATTGGATCGAATCGAAGACCGCCGGAGAAGACGAAGTGACGAGGAGACGAAGGACCGGGATCGATCAATCCCCATGATCGATCCCGAGGGGATTGATCGACCCGCGGCCCTAGGCAGGCTGTCCGTGGGAGACTCGGCCACGCCGGCCACCAGTGGTGGTGGCGCGTGGGCTGGGCGGCGGTGGCGCGTGCCCTAGGCGGCGGTCGGCGAAGGCGGGGGTGGTTCGGGGTTCCCCAACCCGGGCTACTCCTACCGGAAATATACTTTCCTAATTAATTCGTTGTTTCCTATTTTGATTATTTCTTTATGGAATATTCTAGAAAAATAGAGAAAGAATTAATTTAGTACTAAATTTATTTTTCCTATTTGATTATTCCTACTCATGGGAATATTCATGGATTAGGAATAAAATAAATTTGGAAAAGTATAAGAGTCCTAAATTATTTTATTTCTTTATTTCATTATGGATATCATCTAGAATATTCCAAGAGGATCTTGGATAGATTATTCTAGAGATTTAATGAAGTGGAAAAAGAAAATAAAATAAATAAAAATATTAATAATATTTAATTTTATTTTTGATATATTCAATTGACTTAATTTTCGAATTAAGTAACTTTTGGATTAATTGAAAATAAATAGATTTAAATATTGGATATTAATATTCTCGCCACATGGAGCATTCAAGAAACGAAGACTAAAGACTAGAAGATGCGTACGGGGATGTGATGAAGCCATAATAGTCGGAAAATAATATTCTAGTATTATTTTGACTATGTGATAATACTATGTGCTTTATTACATGTATGCATGCTATATGTGTTTACTTTTATGCACTAGATAGCGTATCCCTTTATTATAAAAAGCTAAGTGGGAGAGGGTATGGAAACATACCCATCGTCTCCATTGCTGCTCTCTTGGTGACTTTTATAAACTTTTGAAGTTTATATAGATAAGTTATTGGAGGAGAGTTCTTGTAATTCCTCTTACGAGAAACATTGATTAAGTTTATCAAACAATGCCTAATTTGTCTTTCCAAAGCTGATTTCAAGTCGACTCATTCTCACCCCGGGGAGTGGAATGGAGCCAGAGCCACTTGGTCATGTAGAGGACACAAATTAGAGACTTTCGTGCCATACTTTTATAGATGGGTCGTTTGTCTGCTCGACTCCCTCATTTATGAGAGATAGGGTTGTTCGCATGGTGAATCACTGGTTAGAAACTTCGAGTTTCACTTATGATTCTCCACGTATTGATTTACGAGATTAAATGGATCAAGTAATTGGGAGTCAATTATAAAAGTCTCTTAGTGTAGTAAACGTCCACACCACGTGGCTTGCTATGCTGACGGATTTTGGATTAATTGATGTAGACAGTTGTAAGTAATTATGAAGAGTTGTGAAGTTATCGTAAACGTCCACACCACGTGGCTTGCGGTGATGTAGCGATTCCAAGTAACTTATTTTGGTACTGAGTAATGGTTTACACTTAGATACGCCTTATGGTATTCCTCCCCACGAGGTTCCGCCATAAGCGATGTATGGCCAAAAAAAAAAATCTAATTGCTAAATCATTTGGGTGGGTAAACGTCCACACCACGTGGCTTGCCTTACCTGATAGGATTTTAGATGTGATTAGTGATTTAATGATATTATTTAAGGGAGATAATATCGGATATTAAATTGTTTGTTTGTTTTATGTGCTTATAGGTTAGGAATGACTGTGACCCCACTTTGTGATATACTTAAAGATGAAAACTCACCGGTTCCATATGGTGATGATTGGAAAAGAAATCTGGACATTGTCCAAACTGTGGAGCTTTCTGAATCCACTGTTGGTCCAACTACGTTGAGACATGGTGTGGAAGCTAGGCAAGAGGTGTTTAACATACCCACGGAATCGTTCCTCAATGAGTCCCTTAAAACCGGCTCAGCGAAGGCGATTTTTGTGCGTAAGTTAAGAGAAACACGAGCTCTTGTGGCTAGGCTAAAAGAAAAGCGTGCAAAGAGACCCAGTGGTTTAAAACCACGGATTGGGGAAAGCAAGCGGTTTCGCAGATGCTTTCGATGCAAACAGTTTGGGCACTGGAGGTCTGATTGTCCTCTCATCAAAGGTACGAAATTTTCCTTAGTCACTGAAACATTGTCAGCGGTGATATCTACCAGCACCTGGTGTGTAGATACGGGTGCCACTGACCATGTCTGCAATTCATTGCAGGGGTTCCAGGAAACCCGGAGACTTAGAGAGGGAGAAATCGTGGTCTACATGGGCAATGCCGCGAAGGTGGCGGCTGTTGCAGTGGGAGACGTTCACTTACGTTTTAGTAGTGATAGGGTTTTAGTTTTACGTAATTGTCTTTATGTACCCAACTTTAGAAAGAATTTGATTTCAGTTTCTAAACTTATTATGAATGGATATTCTGTTTCTTTTGACCACTCTGTGATCATAAGAAGAAATAGTGAAATTATCTGTTCTGGTACATTGATAGACGATTTGTATGTGCTAAATCCTGAGTCTAACACGATGCAACTAACCGAGAGTAATAACACATCTACGAACACCAATAAGAGAAAGGAACCTTCTAAAATGAATCAATTATACTTGTGGCATCTAAGGCTAGGTCATATAAACTCAAAAAGGCTTCAAAGGTTGAAAGCTGATGATTTAATCACTGGCGTTGAAGGAGAGGACCTTCCAACCTGCGAATCCTGTTTAGAGGGTAAAATGACCAAGCGTCCTTTTTCTGGTAAAGGACGGAGGGCTGAACAAGTATTGGATTTGATTCACTCTGATGTATGCGGACCTATGTCTACTCAGGCAAGGGGAGGGTACGAGTATTTCATCACCTTTACTGATGATTACTCAAGGTATGGATATGTATACCTGATGCGCCACAAGAGTGATTCTTTTGACAAGTTCAAGGAATTCAAGGCTCTTGTGGAGAACCTTCGTGGTAAATCCATAAAATGCCTGCGATCTGATCGCGGAGGCGAGTACCTGTCTGGAGAATTCAAGGCATACTTGGCGGAGAATGGGATTGAATCCCAACTGACCTCACCATATACTCCTCAGCAGAATGGTGTGTCAGAAAGAAGGAATAAGACTCTTATGGAGATGGTGCGATCAATGATGAGTTACTCGGATTTACCTGTTATGTTCTAGGGACTTGCCTTGGAAACAGCGGCGTACATTCTGAATAGGGTTCCGACCAAAACAGTGCCAACTACACCCATGGAATTGTGGAGTGGGCGTAAGCCTAACTTAGGACACATTCGGATCTGGGGTTGTCCAGCACATGTGTTGCGACAAGGCACCGATAAGTTAGAACCTAGATCAGAAATACGGCTGTTTGTAGGATACCCGAAAGGAACTAAGGGTGGCATGTTCTATAGTCCTACGGACCAGAAGATCGTTATAAGTACTAACGCTCGGTTCCTAGAGGAAGACTATGTCATGGACCACAAGCCCAAAAGTGACATAATACTTGATGAGTTGAGAGGTAACGAGGATGACCTGGACACAGCCGAACCGAGTATAGATACACCACTAGAACCTGCACCTAATACTGTCACTGTTAATACACCGGAACGCCGTCGTAGTGGGAGGGTTGTTAAACAACCAGATAGATGGATTGGACTGGGTGAGTCTTCGGACTCTGGACCTGGAGTTCATGAAATCGATCCCTGGACCTATGATGAGGCGGTACAAGATATAGATGCGTCTTCTTGGAAGAAAGCAATGAAATCCGAAATAGAATCTATGGATTCTAATAAAGTCTGGGATCTTGTGGAACCACCAAGCGGCGTGAAGCCAATTGGGTGTAAATGGGTCTACAAGAGAAAGAGAGGATCTGACGGAAAGGTTGAAACCTTTAAAGCTCGGCTTGTAGCGAAAGGATATACTCAGAAAGAGGGAATCGATTATGAGGAGACCTTCTCGCCGGTAGCCAAGATAAAGTCGATCCGGATTCTCTTATCCATAGCAGCTCATATGGATTATGAGGTGTGGCAAATGGATGTCAAGACAGCTTTCCTTAATGGAAGTCTTGACGAGACGATTTATATGAAACAACCAGAAGGATTCATTGCTAAGGGGCGAGATCATCTAGTGTGCAAGCTTAATCGATCCATTTAAGGATTGAAACAAGCCTCGAGATCGTGGAACCTGCGGTTTGACGAAGTGGTCCAATCTTTTGGATTCAGTCAAAGCATGGACGAATCGTGTGTGTATTGGAAACGTGATGGAAAGAAGGTGGTGTTTCTCGTGCTTTATGTAGACGACATTCTTCTCATTGGCAACAGTGTGAAAATGTTATCAGACATAAAAGGATGGTTGTCTAGACAATTCGATATGAAAGATTTGGGAGAAGTCGGACATGTTCTAGGGATCAAGGTTATAAGGGATCGCCGGAATAGAACACTGTACCTATCCCAGCAATCTTACATAGACACGATTCTGGCTCGTTTTAACATGCAAAATTCCAAGAAGGGTGAGCTGCCCTTCAGTAAAGGAACTTATCTTTCTAAGGAGATGTGTCCTCGGACACAAAAGGAGAAAGATGAAATGAAAGCAGTTCCCTACGCTTCGGCTGTGGGAAGCTTAATGTATGCAATGTTATGTACGAGGCCTGATATCTGCTATGCAGTTGGCGTAGTAGCGAGATATCAGAGTAACCCTGGAAAGGCTCATTGGACTGCCGTAAAGAGCATTTTCAAGTATTTGCGAAATACTAAGGATTATGTTCTAAGTTACGGGGCAGACAATCTTATACCTTTGGGTTATACGGATTCGGATTTCCAAGCTGATAAGGACCGGCGAAAGTCGTGATCAGGCTATGTGTTTCACTATTAAAGGAGGAGGAGTTTTAACATGGAAGAGTGATAAGCACGATGCTTTTCGGACTCTCCCATGGGTAACCAAATAGCGGCCTCAGAGGCAGCGGAAGATTTGGTATGGCTCCGGTATTACCTCTGGGACTTAGATGTGATTCTTAGTTTACCAAAGGCTATGTAAATAGCGGTGCAGTGGCAAACTTTAAGAGATCACGAGTCCATAAGTGTAAGATAACACGTAGGGCAAGTACCACCTGATACGAGTCATCGTCAGAGGGACGATGCAGTAGTCACCAAGATAGCTTCAGAGCGGCAACCTAGATTGCTCATTCACTTGGTACTTCTTGGAAGTACAGTTTAAGCACGTGATGAGTATGGGAGTCGGGAGTTTGGAAGATAAGACTAGACCTTAGTATAAGTGGGAGATTGATGGAGTAGTATACTTAATGTCTAGATTTGAGTATTCTGAACTCTGTTTGCACTTTCATTTACCTATTAATTACAAACATTCATTTGCTTTTAATTATTGTTAATTAAATACATGCAAATTATAGTCCTGGATTTTATACGTTGTAGTTAGTATGGTGTTGCATGGGCACACAGAAGATCATACTATCGGTTACTCGTATTTAATCGAACAGTTGCTCACGACCTAGATGGACACGGACCAACCCATCGGTATAGTCGTTGTGTGAGAGAGAAAATAATTTATCTTAATTATTTTATCACACTTGTACACTTGGTGTATTGAGCGGATCGATTGAGACTCATCAATTAGGATTGCTCGGCGATAATTGATTTGAGACTCGGAGTATTTTATTCTTAATCCCTGAAACAATTGCGGGTGTGTATATTTAATATAAGTGACTTTGATTTACCAAAGGAATTAACCGGTTTGATAATTGGGTTAATTACCGGTTAAGTTGGGTCACTATATTTTATATATGGCATGCCGTGAATTCTTGAAGGGGCAGTGTATCCCGTAAGGGTTGATAATATCCCCGAGATGAGCTCATAAGGATTTATTATGTAAACCTCGCGAGTGGACTTGTTCCGCATAATAAATAAGGTTGAGTGGTACTAGTCTCGGATATAAGAGATGAATAAATTTATTAAGCAATAAATAAATTTTATTCATGGATATTTAAATCTTAAATACACGGAATAAATAATACTAAGTTGGAGAAATATTATTTGATATAATATGAATAATATTGGGAGTGCAATTTTATTTATATAGTGGAAAATAAATAAAATTAATATTGATAAGAATTAATGGATTTGGGTTGGACCCAATTTAATTTTCAATATTGAAGCCCAATATTTATTCTCCTTTTGATCCCCTTCGTAGCCTATAAAAGCACTACGTGGTCTTCACTTTACTAACCTACGTTACGCCAACAATAAAGTTCTGAGAGTGAAGAGGATCCACAAGTTCGATAGCTCGTCGCCCACCCGACGTTCGAACAAGTGCAAGGAATACGCGGGAAGGTCACGAGGTCGTCGATTTCGTTTCTCCGAACAACGAATCGTAGGTACAATTCTCAACCCCCTTGTTAATTGTTCGATTTGGTTTTTATCGAGAATACCGTAGGACGAAGATCCGAAAATCGAAGCCCGGAATAGACGGACGAACGCGCGGTGGTGGCGAAGCCACCGGACCGCGGCGTACGCCCGCTAGGGTTTCGACGAGGGGCGATGGGGGCCGAACCCTCGGCTGGGCCGAGGGTGTGCGATCGACCACGAAGGTCGATCGCTGGGCACGGGCTGGAGCCGTGCCCTACCCCGCCGTGAAGGCGGGGGGTTCCTGGTGGCGGCGGGTCGCCGGACCCGCCGCGGGGGCTGTCGGAACAGCCCCACCCCGATCGATCGCCGGCGCGCGATCGATCGCTTGATCGTGCGAACCCCGGCTCGCGGGGGTTCGGGTGGGGGCGGGCTGTGCGTCTTCGGATGCATGGTCTCCAAAGCCCGGACTCCGGCGGATGAGTCGGTGTTCGTATGATCTCCGGCGAAGGGTTCGTTCGGGTTATCGGTTCCGCAATTTTGATAACCCGGGATAGCGAATTCCAACAAGCGTATGCCTCTTCCCGACTCCAACCGTTGTGTGGGCAACGATCCGTTGGGTCTCCTTTTCTGCTTTCTCCTTTCTCTACCAGCGTAATATTCTTTTTCTCTCTGAGAGAAAAATATTAGCGCTATACAATTTATTTTACAGAGAAAAATCTTAATTGCGCTAACGCAATAATTTTTCTCAGAAAAATAAAAAGCTGCAGACTGTAGGTTTAGGATAGGCAAGGGGGGGGGGGGGGTTTATAGAGTTACACTAGGGACCTCTTAGGTAAATAAATTCAAGGCTAAAATGCAATATTAATTAACTCGGAGTCCTTAAAAAGAAATCCTTAATTAATTACATTTTTAATTATTATTAATTCCACTAAATAATAATAATTGAATTCCCGAAATTTATTTAATATTATTTCAACAATAATAATTCCGCTGAAATTACATATACGACTTTCCCCGTGTTTAAGATATCGAACGTTCACGAATTTATTTAATTACTAATAATTAAATTAATTCGTTTCTTATTATCCGAGACTAGTACCACTCATCCTTATTATCATGTGGAACAAATCCACCTGCAGGGTTTACATGATAAACTTTATGAGCTCATATCGGGAACGTCATCAACCCGATAAACGGGACACGGTTTCCTGTCTATAATCTATAGCATGCCGTGTGTACAATTCCAATTCCCAATTTACCGAGTATCTCGACTAGTCAATTAGTCTCACTCATTGGCATATTAAAGAACCGAGAATTGGACACACGCACCTATAATTATATAGGGATTAGGAATTCGTATATCCGTAATCTCTGAGGTCTAGTTCGATTACGTCGATTAGTATAAATCGAACGCCCTCCCGTGGTCCTGCTCAATACACCAAGTGTACAAGTGTAACATAATAGTCAAGACAAACTATTACCCAGTCACACTACGACGTACCGATGGATTGTCCCTGTCCATCTAAGTCGTGAGCTTCTGTTCGATAGTATACGAGTAACCGACAGTATGATCTTCCGCGTGTCTCCTCACGCCATACTGTCTACAACGTATATATCTAGGACTATTGCATTCAAGTACATGATAGATTAAATGCCGACAGTTTGATTAATAGATAATGTAAAACACAGATAAGGAGTTCCATATTGTCACTAAACTAGACATTTAGAATATAACTCCATCACGATCCACCTCGCGCGATCCCTTTCCAGCCGAGTCGTCGAGCCGCCGGCGGTCCGGTGGTCCGACCACCATCGCCCGATTCGACCTCGTCTCGTGGGTCCGTTCATCGGATCTTGGTTCAAGGTATTTTTACGATAATTAAACGATAAAATCATAAAAGAGGGTTTTACGATTTACCTCGTTCTCGTTGTTCGGAAAAACGAAGAACTCAATTTGACGACCTTGAGATCTTCCCGCGTATTCCTTGCACTAGCTCGGACGTCGTGTGGGCGACGATCTACCGAACTCCATGGATCTCCCTCTCTACTTTCTCTCTTTAGAATTGTGATCTTCAACTTATGAGAATAGAGAAGACCATGTAGTGCTTTTATAGGCTACGTAGGGGATCTTAAGGAGGTGGAATATTGGGCTTCCAATATTAATGATTAAATTGAGCCCAAGCCCAAATCTATTAATCCATTAATATTAATTAATTCTATTTTCCACTATATAAAATTAATTGCACTCCCAATATTAAACCATATTATATCAAATAATATTTCTCCGGTAGTATTATTTATTCCGTGTATTTAAGATATAAATATCCATGAATAAAATTAATTTATTGCTAATTAATTTATTCATCTCTTGAATCCGAGACTAGTACCATTCAACCTTAATTATTATGCGGAACGAATCCACCTGCAGGGTTTTCATAATAATTCCTTATGAACTCATCTCGGGGATATTATCAACCCTTACGGGATACACTTTCCCGTCAAGTATTCACGGCATGCCATATATAAAATATAGTGACCCAACTTAACCGGTAATTAACCCAATAATTAAATCGGTTAATTCCTTTGGTAAATCAAAGTCACTTATATTAAATATACACACCCGCAATAATATCGGGGATTAAGAATAAAATACTCAGAGATTTAAATCGATTATCGCCGGCAATCCTAATCGATAAATCTCAAGCAGATCCGCTCAATACACCAAGTGTACAAGTGTGATAAAATAATCAAGACAGATTATTTTCTCTCTCACACAACGACTATACCGATGGATTGGTCCGTGTCCATCTAGGTCGTGAGCAACTGTTCGATTAAATACGAGTAACCGATAGTATGATCTTCTGTGTGGCGTCGCACACCATACTAACTACAACGTATATAATCCAGGACTATAATTTGCATATATTTAATTATAAATAATTAAACGCAAATAATTGTTTATTTAATTAAATAGATTAATGGCAATGGATCGTGAGTTTCCGTTACTTAAATCTAGACATTAAGTACACAACTCCAACACACACCAGGTACTGGTAGATAATACCACTAAACATGTTTCGGTGACTAAGGAAGAGTCAACTTCTATTTGCTTAAGAGGACAATTAAAACTCCCAGTATCCAGACTGCTTACAACGGAAGCACTTGCCCTTAGGGCTTGCTTGTCCCATTCCGTGGTCCAGATACATTAGGCCCACTGGGTTTCCGTCTTTGCTTCTTCTTCCTTTTGCCGCCCGAAGGCCTAGGAAGAGCCAATTTCTCAGCCATAAGTGCTTTTAGGACCCTTAAAGATTCTCTCAGCCGCTAGAAGTTCAATCAGGAGCTCCGCCAATGAGTAAGACCTCTTATTCATGTTATAGTTCAGGCGGAACTACTCAAAACTTCTCGGCAGAGACTGGAGCACAATATCGACTTGGGTTACCCCATCGATAATTGCTCCTAGAATCTCTATCTCATTCAGATAGCCCATCATCCTAAGAACGTGATCCCTCACGGGCGTTCCTTCGGACGTGGTGGCCATCATGAGTTGCCTCGTTGCATCTTGCCCGGCTGTTCTGTCCTGATAACCAAAAAGCTCCTTGCGGTTAAGAATCATATCATAGGTAATGGTCATGGCTTGATCCCGATGTCGCAGCACATTTGACATGAAAACCATAATGTAACTCCGCGTCATCTCATCAGCCTTGATCCATTTCCAATGAGCTTCCTTTCCTCAGTTGTGGAAGCATCATTTGGCTCAGCAGGTCAATCGACTTGGAATACATATTTGTACTCCTCTGCAGTTGGGACAATGTCCAAGTTTCTTCTTTAATCCATACAAACAGGTTCAGTGAGTTTTTTGACTTTTAATGGGAATAATACCATATAAAACAAACAATGAGTTTAATTCGATATCATTTCCCTCAAATAATATCATTAAACTACCAATTATTTCCAAAATTGCATCAGACTAGCATGCCACGTTCTTGTGGACGTATACTAATCCAAACGATTTTATAATTGGTTTTTTTTACTTCGGTCGTACATCATTATAGCAGTGACTCCGATGGGGAGGATACTATAAAGCGTACCTAAGTGTGTACCATTTCTCAGTACTAAGTCAACCGCTCGGGAACTACATATCCACCGCAAGCCACGTTCATGTGGACGTTTACGTTGACATGCGGTCCTCCACGATTTTCTGTAACTGTCGAGCCTCAATTAATCCCAAAGTTCCGTTTCCATTTAGCAAGCCACGTTAGTGTGGACGTTTACTAAAACAAACAACTTTATTAATTGAATCCCATTTATTTAAATGTCATAGAGTCTCAATTAACCCAAAGTTCCGTTTCCATTTAGCAAGCCACTTTCTTGTGGACGTTTACTAAACAAACAACTTTGTTAATTGAATCCCATTTATTAAATTTCACAATTTTATTAATCAAAGCTTGATATCTCGTAAGTGACACTCGAAGTTTCTAACCAGCGATCAATCATGCAATTGAGCCCTATCTCTCACAAGGTGAGGGAGCCAATCAGACAATCGATCTAGTCATCGAATGACTCGAAAGTCTCTAATCTGTGTCATCGACATAACCAAGCGCTTTGGCACCATTCCACTCCCCGGGGTGAGAATGAGTCGAGTTAAAATTAGTCTTTGAAAGACATATTAGGCGTTGCTTTTGAAAAATATAATTCAATTTTAAAATGGAATTTAATTCGAATTTTGATCAAGTGATTTCTGTGTATCGACTTTATCCGATAGGGAGGATGACACTAAATCCAATTCGTAAGTCAATACACATCACTCTCAAAACAGAGAATGGAGACCGCGGGATTGTTTCCAATCCCTGTCCCACTTAGTATTTTACGATTGAGGGATAAACATGCATAAAATAATAAGCATAATAAAGCACGTAAATCACATAAAAAGCAATTAACGTGGCCCGATTATTATGGCCTTAAAATCTTGAATGCACGTCTCTTGGAACTTCATCTCGTTGCTCGTCTCGGTCTCGATCCACCACCGACTCGCTCGAGGGCCAAGAGACGAACTCCTCCCACTGGAGTCTCGTCTCGAGCCTCGTTGAGTCGTCCGTGGGGTCGAACGAACCCCAGCCCCGCTGCTGCCCGTCACGAAACACGGGGTGTGTTCGATGGCAGCTCATTGCCGGTTCTCTCTCCTCGACTCTCGTTCCTCCGGTATCGATCCAATAGAAGAAAATTTTACAAAAAATTATTCTACTAACTCCGGTATTGATCCTATACATTCTGATCGACCCTATACATGTCCCGTATTCAACGAAAATTAAATAAACCTAACGACTCAACCCGTCGTTTTTATCTATTACAAACAAGCAACTTTCCCAAAAAAAAAAAAAAAACGATCTCGACAAGCCCGAGAGTTTAATCAAAACCACACACATACAGCACAAAATAACATAAATAAATTGGCCAAAATAATCGGGTTCAACCTGCAAGGTAACATGCGCAAAAATACAACGAACCTATAAACCGGCTCTGATACCAATTGTTGGAAATCGACTACCCGGGACATGTCCGTTCGACTACTCGAACATCCGGACAAGCCCAGTCGACCCCCGGCGTCCCTACTGTACTTAACACGAAGCCCTAGACCCGAAACACGCCCAACCATTGCACCGAAGATGCAACTGCGCGAAACGAGGCTTTCTGCCCTGTCTGTCGGCCGACGCCATAAGGCTATCGCCCGACAGGGCAATGTCGGCCGACAAGAATAGCTGTCGGCCGACAGCATCGCGATTTCAGCAGCGGGTTTCGCCCGTTCTTGCTTTTCCGGCGCGATTTTCTCGATCCGACTGCCGTGCCGGGGATCAGAGATCTCCCAGCAGTCCGAGAACATCAATTCCAAGCCACGTAAACCAATCGTTGGTTCGTTGTATGATTAGCGCAAAAGCAGAGATCGAATAAAGTGCGGAAATTGGGTTCGATCTCATACCTTCTCGGCCGATTGTTGAGACCTTAGAGATTGCTAGTGTATGTCTCTGCCCCGACTCCAGCCGTTGTGTGGGCAACGATCCGCTGGGTTCTTCCTTGTCTGCTCTCTCCTCCAAACCACCGTGAGATTTATTTTTCTCTATGTGAGAAAAATAATTGCGTTAACTCTTTTATTTAAACAGAGAAAAAATAATTGCGCTAAGCTTTTATTTTTCTCTGCTGAAATAATAGTTGCGGCGAATTGTAGGTTTAGGAGAGGGCAAGGGGGGGTTAAATAGAACTACACTAGGGACCTCTTAGGTAAATTAATTCAAGGCTAAATTGCAATATTAATTAACTTGGAGTCCTTAAAAAGAAATCCTAAATTAATTAAAATTTTAATTATTATTAATTCCACTAAATAATAATAATTGAATTCCCGAAATTAATTTAATATTATTTCAACAATAATAATTCCGCCGAATTACATATACGACTTTCCCCGTGTTTAAGATATCGAATGTCCACGAATTAACTTTAATTACTAATAATTAAATTAATTAATATCTTATAATTTCGAATGTCCACGAATGTCCACGAAATTAATTCCCCGTGTTTCCTGTCTATAATCTATAGCATGCCGTGTGTACAACCGATTCCCAATTTACCGAGAATATTGACTAGTCAATTAGTCTCACTCGCTAGCAAGTCAAAGAACCGAGAATTGGACACACGCACCTATAATTATATAGGGATTAGGAATTCGTATATCCGTAATATCTGAGGTCTGATTCGAACGCCCTCCCATGGTCCTGCTCAATACACCAAGTGCACGAGTGTAACATAATAGTCAAGACCGACTATTTACCAGTCACACTACGACGTACCGATGGATTGTCCCTGTCCATCTAAGTCGTGAGCTACTGTTCGATAGTATACAAGTAACCGACAGTATGATCTTCCGCGTGTCTACTCACGCCATACTGTCTACAACGTATATATCTAAGAGTGCTCAGACCCAAGATGGATTTTCGAGGAAGATGCGGGACAGAGTTCAGAAGGGAAACATAAAGGGTCGATCGGAAGCGATGATGTTTTGATGTACGAGGGAAGATTGTGCATCCCTAATTAAGGACGAAGAGTTGAGGAAGGAGCTTTTTGTTGGAGTAATATACTTAATGTCTAGATTTGAGTATTCTGAACTCCTTGTGCACTTTCATTTACCTATTAATAATGAACATTCATTTGCTTTAATTATTGTTAATTAAATATATGCAAATTATAGTCCTGGATTATATACGTTGTAGTTAGTATGGTGTGCGGGCCCACACAGAAGATCATACTATCGGTTACTCGTATTTAATGAAACAGTTGCTCACGACCTAGATGGACACGGACCAATCCATCGGTATAGTCGTTGTGTGAGAGAGAAAATAATTTGTCTTGATTATTTTATCACACTTGTACACTTGGTGTATTGAGCGGATCGATTGAGACATATCAATTAGGATTGCTCTGTGATAATTGATTTAAGACTCAGTGTATTTTATTCTTAATCCCCGATACAATTGCGGGTGTGTATATTTAATATAAGTGACTTTGATTTTCCAAAGGAATTGACCGGTTTAATTATTGGGTCAATTACCGGTTAAGTTGGGTCACTGTATTTTATATATGGCATGCCGTGAATTCTTGATGGGACAGTGTATCCCGGAAGGGTTGATAATATCCCCGAGATGAGCTCATAAGGATTTATTATGTAAACCTCGCGAGTGGATTTGTTCCCGCATAATAAATAAGGTTGAGTGGTACTAGTCTCGGATAAATAAGGTTAATATTAATGGGATTAATAGATTTGGGCTTGGGCTCAATTTAATCATTAATATTGGAAGCCCAATATTCCACCTCCTTTAGATCCCCTACGTAGCCTTTAAAACACTACATGGTCTTCTCTATTCTCATAAGTTGAAGATCATAATTCTTCTAGAGAGAGAAAGTAAAGAGAGAAGGAGATCCATAAGCTTGGAGGATCGTCGCCCACCCGACGTTCAAGCTAGTGCAAGGAATACGTGGGAAGATTCAAAGGTCATCTTGATTTCATTTCTCCGAACAACGAATCGAAGGTATAAAATCTAAACGCCCTTGATTTTATTTGATTTGGATTATCGTGAAATACCGTAGAACGCAAGATCCGAAGATCGAACCCGGAATAGACGGACGATCGCATGGTGGTGGTGAAACCACCGGACCACGCGGACCGCCCGGCTAGGGTTTCGAGGGCACCGGGAGGATCGACCCTCGGCTGGGCCGAGGGCACGCGATCGATCACGATGATCGATCGCTGGGCACGGGCTGGTGCCGTGCCCGACCCCACCACGACGGTGGGGCTCCTCCATGCAGCGGCGAGTCGCCGGACTCGCCGCGGGGGGCTGCTTGGCAGCCCCGGCCGATCGCTGGATGCGATCGGCGTGCGATCGCACAACCCCGCGACGGCGGGGGTTCGGCTGGGGGCAGCCGTGCGCCTTCGGGTGCATGGTCTCCTCGGCTGGACTCCGGCGCGTTCGTCGGCGTTCGTGTGATCTCCGACGAAGGGTTTTTGATCGGGTTATTATTTTCCGCAAATTTTAATAACTCGGGATATCGAATTCCAACAATTGGTATCAGAGCGTGGTTTACGTTCGCGGTATTTTCGATAAAATTGTTCTACCTTGCAGGGTTCCGACTATTATGGCTTAATTTATTATTCGTTTAATTTATTTTGTCATGATTATTGGATTAATTAAACTCTCGGACATGTCGAGATTCGTTTTTGGTGGTGAATGCTTGTATTAGTAAAAATTCGGGGGTTGACCGAATTTAGGTTTATTATTATTGTTTTATCTTTTTCCGGAAAATGTATAGGGTCGATTTCATGTATAGAATCGATACCGGATAGTGTACAATTAAATTTGTAATTTATTTTGCATTGGATCGATGCCGAAACGACCGCCGGAGAAGACGTGTGACGAAGGAGATGATCGTGAGGGATTAGGGCAAGGATCGATCATCCCCATGGTCGATCCATGAGGATCGATCGACCCCTGCATGGAGGAGCCGCCGGCGATGGTGGCCGGCCACCTCCTAGGCGGCGGTTGATGGTGGCGTAGGGATCCCCACCCCATGTTACCCCGGTCCGGTGATTAGCTTTCCTAATTGATTCGGGTTTTTCCTATTTTGAGTATTCCTATTTTTGGGAACTCTCATGGAATAGGAAAAGAATCAATTTGGAATTAATTAGGATTCCTAATTGATTATTTCTTTTTTATGGAAATATTCATGGATTAGGAATCTAATTAATATGGAAAGTAGAGGAGTCCTAAATTATTTTATTTCCTTATTTCATTATGGAAATCTTCTAGAATATTCCAAGTGGGTCTTGGATAGATTATTCTAGAGATTTATTGAAATAGAAAAGGAAAATAAAATAAATAAAAAATATTAATAATATTTAATTTTATTTGTGATTTATTCGATTGACTTAATTTTTTAATTAAGTATCTTTTGGATTTATTAAAAATAAATAGATTTAAATATTGGATATTAATATTCTCGTCACATGGAGCATTCAAGAACGAAGACTGAAGACTAGAAGATGCGTACGGGGATGCGATAAAGCCATAATAGTCGGAAAATAATATTCTAGTATTATTTTGACTATGTGATAATACTATGTGCTTTATTACATGTATGCATGCTATGTGTGTTTACTTTATGCACTAGATAGCGTATCCCTTTATTGTAAAAAGCTAAGTGGGAGAGGGTATGAAAACATACCCATGGTCTCCATTGCTGCTCTCTTGGTGACTTTTATAAACTTTTGAAGTTTATATAGACAAGTCATTGGAGGAGAGTTCTTGTAATTCCTTTTACGAGAAACATTGATTAAGTTCATCAAACAATGCCTAATTTGTCTTTCCAAAACTGATTTCAAGTCGACTCATTCTCACCCCGGGGAGTGGAATGGAGCCAAAGCCACTTGGTCATGTCAAGGACACAAATTAGAGACCTTCGTACCATCTTTTGAAGGTGGATCGATTGTCTGCTCGGCTCCCTCATTTATGAGAGATAGGGTTGTTCGCATGGTGAATCACTGGTAAGAAACTTCGAGTTTCACTTATGATTCTCCGCGTCTTGATTTAGAAGATTGAATGGATTAAGTAATTGGGAGTCAATTATAAAGATCTCTTGGTGTAGTAAACGTCCACACCACGTGGCTTGCTATACTAACGGATTTTGGATTAATTGATGTAGACAGTTATAAGGAGTTGTGAAGAGTTGTGAAATTGTCGTAAACGTCCACACCACGTGGCTTGCGGTAATGTAGCAATTCCAAACGATTTACTTTAGTACTGAGTAATGGTTTACACTTAGATACGCATTATAGTATTCCTCCCCACGAGGTTACGCTATAAGTGATGTATGACCGAAGCAAATCGAATTGCTAAATCATTTGGGTGGGTAAACGTCCACACCACGTGGCTTGCCTTACCTGATGGGATTTTAGAGGTGATTAGTGATTTAATGATATTATTAAAGGGAGATAATATCAGATATTAAATTGTTTGTTTGTTTTATGTGCTTATAGGTTAAGAATGACTGTGACCCCACTTTGTGATATACTTAAGGATGAAAACTCACTGGTTCCATATAGTAATGTTTGGGAAGGAAATCTGGACAATGTTCAGACTGTTGAGCCTTACGAATCCACTATTGTCCCAACTGATGAGGACATTGAAAATGACCTCAAAGAGATGTTAGGATATAGTAAGGAAGCCGGACTAGAGGTTATTGACATACTCATTAAGTTCAGTCCTCTTGAGGAATCGCTTAAAAACGATTTCAAAAGAAAGGAACTGATAAGTATGATCAGAGAATCACAAGCTCTTGTGGCCAAGTTGGAAGTGCAAGCAAAGAAGCCCAGTGGTTTTGAACCACGGATTGGGAAGAGCAAGCCGCGAGGCAAGTGCTTTCAATGCATGCAGTCTGGGCACTGGAAGTCTGATTGTCCTCTCATCAAAGGTACGAAATTTTCCTTAGTCACCGAAACATTATTAGTGGTGATATCTACCAGCACCTGGTGTGTAGATACGGGGGCCACTGATCATGTCTGCAATTCATTGCAGGGGTCCCAGGAAACCCGGAGACTTAGAGAGGGAGTGTTGGAATTCGCTATCCCGGGTTATCAAAATTGCGGAACCGATAACCCGAACGAACCCTTCGCCGGAGATCATACGAACACCGACTCATCCGCCGGAGTCCGGGCTTTGTAGACCATGCATCCGAAGACGCACAGCCCGCCCCCACCCGAACCCCCGCGAGCCGGGGTTCGCACGATCAAGCGATCGATCGCGCGCCGGCGATCGATCGGGGTGGGGCTGTTCCGACAGCCCCCGCGGCGGGTCCGGCGACCCGCCGCCACCAGGAAGCCCCTGCCTTCACGGCGGGGTAGGGCACGGCTCCAGCCCGTGCCCAGCGATCGACCATCGTGGTCGATCGCACACCCTCGGTCGAACCGAGGGTTCGCCCCCATGCCCCACGGCCGAAACCCTAGCCGGGCGATCCGCGGTCCGGTGGCTACGCCACCACCGCGTGATCGTTCGTCTAATCCGGGCTTCGATTTTCGGATCTTCATCCTACGGTATTCTCGATAAAAAACAAATCGAACAATTAACAAGGGGGTTGAGAATTGTACCTACGATTCGTTGTTCGGAGAAACGAAATCGACGACCTCGTGACCTTCCCGCGTATTCCTTGCACTCCGTTCGAACGTCGGGTGGGCGACGAGCTATCGAACTTATGGATCCTCTTCACTCTCAGAACTTTATTGTTGGCGTAACGTAGGTTAGTAAAGTGAAGACCACGTAGTGCTTTTATTGGCTACGAAGGGGATCAAAAGGAGAATAAATATTGGGCTTCAATATTGAAAATTAAATTGGGTCCAACCCAAATCCATTAATTCTTATCAATATTAATTTTATTTATTTTCCACTATATAAATAAAATTGCACTCCCAATATTATTCATATTATATCAAATAATATTTCTCCAACTTAGTATTATTTATTCCGTGTATTTAAGATTTAAATATCCATGAATAAAATTTATTTATTGCTTAATAAATTTATTCATCTCTTATATCCGAGACTAGTACCACTCAACCTTATTTATTATGCGGAATTAAATCCACTCGCGAGGTTTACATAATAAATCCTTATGAGCTCATCTCGGGGATATTATCAACCCTTACGGGATACACTGCCCCTTCAAGAATTCACGGCATGCCATATATAAAATATAGTGACCCAACTTAACCGGTAATTAACCCAATTATCAAACCGGTTAATTCCTTTGGTAAATCAAAGTCACTTATATTAAATATACACACCCGCAATTGTTTCAGGGATTAAGAATAAAATACTCCGAGTCTCAAATCAATTATCGCCGAGCAATCCTAATTGATGAGTCTCAATCGATCCGCTCAATACACCAAGTGTACAAGTGTGATAAAATAATTAAGATAAATTATTTTCTCTCTCACACAACGACTATACCGATGGATTGGTCCGTGTCCATCTAGGTCGTGAGCAACTGTTCGATTAAATACGAGTAACCGATAGTATGATCTTCTGTGTGCCCATGCAACACCATACTAACTACAACGTATAAAATCCAGGACTATAATTTGCATGTATTTAATTAACAATAATTAAAAGCAAATGAATGTCTGTAATTAATAGGTAAATGAAAGTGCAAACAGAGTTCAGAATACTCAAATCTAGACATTAAGTATACTACTCCATCAATCTCCCACTTATACTAAGGTCTAGTCTTATCCTCCAAACTTCTGACTCCCAAACCCTCCAAGTGCTTGAAATATACTTCCTTAGGAAGTATCTTGGTGAAAGGGTCCGCTAGGTTGTCCTCCGAAGCTATCTTGGTGACTACTGCATCGTCCCTCTGACGATGACTCGTATCAGGTGGTACTTGCCCTACGTGTTATCTTACACTTATGGACTCGTGATCTCTTAAAGTTTGCCACTGCACCGCTATTTACATAGCCTTTGGTAAACTAAGAATCACATCTAAGTCCCAGAGGTAATACCGGAGCCATACCAAATCTTCCGCTGCCTCTGAGGCCGCTATTTGGTTACCCATGGGAGAGTCCGAAAAGCATCGTGCTTATCACTCTTCCATGTTAAAACTCCTCCTCCTTTAATAGTGAAACACATAGCCTGATCACGACTTTCGCCGGTCCTTATCAGCTTGGAAATCCGAATCCGTATAACCCAAAGGAATCAGATTGTCTGCCCCGTAACTTAGAACATAATCCTTAGTATTTCGCAAATACTTGAAAATGCTCTTTACGGCAGTCCAATGAGCCTTTCCAGGGTTACTCTGATATCTCGCTACTACGCCAACTGCATAGCAGATATCAGGCCTCGTACATAACATTGCATACATTAAGCTTCCCACAGCCGAAGCGTAGGGAACTGCTTTCATTTCATCTTTCTCCTTTTGTGTCCGAGGACACATCTCCTTAGAAAGATAAGTTCCTTTACTAAAGGGTAGTTCACCCTTCTTGGAATCTTGCATGTTAAAATGAGCCAGAATCGTGTCTATGTAAGATTGCTGGGATAGGTACAATGTTCTATTCCGGCGATCCATTATAACCTTGATCCCTAGAACATGTCCGACTTCTCCCAAATCTTTCATATCGAATTGTCTAGACAACCATCCTTTTATGTCTGATAACATTTTCACACTGTTGCCAATGAGAAGAATGTCGTCTACATAAAGCACGAGAAACACCACCTTCTTTCCATCATGTTTCCAATACACACACGATTCGTCCATGCTTTGACTGAATCCAAAAGATTGGACCACTTCGTCAAACCGCAGGTTCCACGATCTCGAGGCTTGTTTCAATCCATAAATGGATCGATTAAGCTTGCACACTAGATGATCTCGCCCCTTAGCAATGAATCCTTCTAGTTGTTTCATATAAATCGTCTCGTCAAGACTTCCATTAAGGAAAGCTGTCTTGACATCCATTTGCCACACCTCATAATCCATATGAGCTGCTATGGATAAGAGAATCCGGATCGACTTTATCTTGGCTACCGGCGAGAAGGTCTCCTCATAATCGATTCCCTCTTTCTGAGTATATCCTTTCGCTACAAGCCGAGCTTTAAAGGTTTCAACCTTTCCGTCAGATCCTCTCTTTCTCTTGTAGACCCATTTACACCCAATTGGCTTTACGCCGCTTGGTGGTTCTACAAGATCCCAGACATTATTAGAATCCATAGATTCTATTTCGGATTTCATTGCTTTCTTCCAAGAAGACGCATCTATATCTTGTACCGCCTCATCATAGGTCCAGGGATCGATTTCATGAACTCCAGGTCCAGAGTCCGAAGACTCACCCAGTCCAATCCATCTATCTGGTTGTTTAACAACCCTTCCACTACGACGGCGTTCCGGTGTATTAACAGTGACAGTATTAGGTGCAGGTTCTAGTGGTGTATCTATACTCGGTTCGGCTGTATCCAGGTCATCCTCGTTACCTCTCAACTCATCAAGTATTATGTCACTTTTGGGCTTGTGGTCCATGACATAGTCTTCCTCTAGGAACCGAGCGTTAGTACTTATAACGATCTTCTGGTCCGTAGGACTATAGAACATGCCACCCTTAGTTCCTTTCGGGTATCCTACAAACAGCCGTATTTCTGATCTAGGTTCTAACTTATCGGTGCCTTGTCGCAACACATGTGCTGGACAACCCCAGATCCGAATGTGTCCTAAGTTAGGCTTACGCCCACTCCACAATTCCATGGGTGTAGTTGGCACTGTTTTGGTCGGAACCCTATTCAGAATGTACGCCGCTGTTTCCAAGGCAAGTCCCCAGAACATAACAGGTAAATCCGAGTAACTCATCATTGATCGCACCATCTCCATAAGAGTCCTATTCCTTCTTTCTGACACACCATTCTGCTGAGGAGTATATGGTGAGGTCAGTTGGGATTCAATCCCATTCTCCGCCAAGTATGCCTTGAATTCTCCAGACAGGTACTCGCCTCCGCGATCAGATCGCAGGCATTTTATGGATTTACCACGAAGGTTCTCCACAAGAGCCTTGAACTCTTTGAACTTGCCAAAGGATTCGCTCTTGCGGCTCATCAGGTATACATATCCATATCTTGAGTAATCATCAGTGAAAGTGATGAAATACTCGTACCCTCCCCTTGCCTGAGTAGACATAGGTCCGCATACATCAGAGTGAATCAAATCCAATACTTGTTCAGCCCTTCGTCCTTTACCAGAAAAAGAACGTTTGGTCATTTTTCCCTCTAAACAGGATTCGCAGGTTGGAAGGTCCTCTCCTTCAACACCAGTGATTAAATCATCAGCTTTCAACCTTTGAAGCCTTTTTGAGTTTATATGACCTAGCCTTAGATGCCACAAGTATAATTGATTCATTTTAGAAGGTTCCTTTCTCTTATTGGTGTTCGTAGATGTGTTATTACTCTCGGTTAGTTGCATCGTGTTAGACTCAGGATATAGCACATACAAATCGTCTATCAATGTACCAGAACAGATAATTTCACTATTTCTTCTTATGATCACAGAGTGGTCAAAAGAAACAGAATATCCATTCATAATAAGTTTAGAAACTGAAATCAAATTCTTTCTAAAGTTGGGTACATAAAGACAATTACGTAAAACTAAAACCCTATCACTACTGAAACGTAAGTGAACTTCTCCCACTGCAACAGCCGCCACCTTCGCGGCATTGCCCATGTAGACCACGATTTCTCCCTCTCTAAGTCTCCGGGTTTCCTGGAACCCCTGCAATGAATTGCAGACATGATCAGTGGCCCCCGTATCTACACACCAGGTGCTGGTAGATAACACCACTGACAATGTTTCGGTGACTAAGGAAAATTTCGTACCTTTGATGAGAGGACAATCAGACCTCCAGTGCCCAGACTGCTTGCATCGAAAGCACTTGCCTCGCGGCTTGCTCTTCCCAATCTGTGGTTCAAAACCACTGGGCTTCTTTGCTTGCATTTCCAACTCGGCCACTAGAGCTTGTGATTCTCTGACCATACTTATCAGTTCAGTTCTTTTGAAATCGTTTTTAAGCGATTCCTCAAGGGGACTAAACTTGATGAGTATGTCAATCACCTCTAGTCCGGCTTCCTTACTATGTCCTAACATCTCCTTGAGGTCATTTTCAATGTCCTCATCAGTTGGGACAATAGTGGATTCGGAAGGCTCAACAGTCTGAACATTGTCCAAATTTCTTTTCCAATCAGTACTATATGGAACCAGTGAGTTTTCATCTTTAAGTATATCACAAAGTGGGGTCACAGTCATTCCTAACCTATAAGCACATAAAACAAACAAACAATTTAATATCCGATATTATCTCCCTCAAATAATATCATTAAATCACTAATCACATCTAAAATCCCATCAGGTTAAAGCAAGCCACGTTCGTGTGGACGTTTACCCACCCAAATGATTTAGCAATTAGATTTGCTTCGGTCATACATCATTATAGCGTTACTTCGTTAGGAAGAATACTATAAAGCGTATCTAGGTGTAAACCATTACTCAGTACCAAGGTGAATCGTTTAGAATTGTTACATCACCGCAAGCCACGTTCGTGTGGACGTTTACGACAACTCGCAATCCTTCACAATTCCCTATAACTGTCTACATCAATTATTCCAAAATCCCATCCAGTATAGCAAGCCACGTTCGTGTGGACGTTTACTACACCAGAAGATTTATATAATTGAAATCCAATTACTTGATCCATTCAATCTTGTAAATCAAGACGCGGAGAATCATAAGTGAAACTCGAAGTTTCTAACCAGTGATTCACCATGCGAACAACCCTATCTCTCATAAATGAGGGAGCCGAGCAGACAAACGACCCATCTATAAAAGTATGGCACGAAAGTCTCTAATTTGTGTCCTCTACATGACCAAGTGGCTCTGGCTCCATTCCACTCCCCGGGGTGAGAATGAGTCGACTTGAAATCAGCTTTGGAAAGACAAATTAGGCATTGTTTGATAAACTTAATCAATGTTTCTCGTAAGAGGAATTACAAGAACTCTCCTCCAATAACTTATCTATATAAACTTCAAAAGTTTATAAAAATCACCAAGAGAGCAGCATTGGAGACCATGGGTATGTTTCCATACCCTCTCCCACTTAGCTTTTTACAATAAAGGGATACGCTATCTAGTGCATAAAAGTAAACACATATAGCATGCATACATGTAATAAAGCACATAGTATTATCACATAGTCAAAATAATTACTAGAATATTATTTTCCGACTATTATGGCTTCATCACATCCCCGTACGCATCTTCTAGTCTTTAGTCTTCGTTTCTTGAATGCTCCATGTGACGAGAATATTAATATCCAATATTTAAATCTATTTATTTTCAATTAATCCAAAAGTTACTTAATTCGAAAATTAAGTCAATTGAATATATCAAAAATAAAATTAAATATTATTAATATTTTTATTTATTTTATTTTCTTTTTCCACTTCATTAAATCTCTAGAATAATCTATCCAAGATCCTCTTGGAATATTCTAGATGATATCCATAATGAAATAAAGAAATAAAATAATTTAGGACTCTTATACTTTTCCAAATTTATTTTATTCCTAATCCATGAATATTCCCATGAGTAGGAATAATCAAATAGGAAAAATAAATTTAGTACTAAATTAATTCTTTCTCTATTTTTCTAGAATATTCCATAAAGAAATAATCAAAATAGGAAATAATGAATTAATTAGGAAAGTATATTTCCGGTAGGAGTAGCCCGGGTTGGGGAACCCCGAATCACCCCCCACCTTCGCCGACCGCCGCCTAGGGCATGCCGCCGCCGCCCAGCCCACGCGCCACCACCACTGGTGGCCGGCGTGGCCGAGACTCCTACGGACAGCCCGCCTAGGGCCGCGGGTCGATTGATCCCCTCGGGATCGATCATGGGGATTGATCGATCCCGGTCCTTCGTCTCCTCGTCACTTCGTCTTCTCCGGCGGTCTTCGATTCGATCCAATCGCAAAATAAATTTACAAAAATCTAAATTACAATTCCGGTATCGATTCTATACACGAAATCGACCCTATACATTTTCCGGAAAAACAACGAACATAATAATAAACCCTAAATTCGGTCAACCCCCGAATTTTTACTATTACAAGCATTCACCACCAAAAACGAATCTCGACATGTCCGAGAGTTTAATAAAACCAACAATCACATGACAAAATAATTAAACGAATAATCATCAAGCCATAATAGTCGGATCCCTGCAAGGTAGAACAATTTTATCGAAAATACCGCGAACGTAAACCTGGCTCTGATACCAATTGTTGGAATTCGCTATCCCGGGTTATCAAAATTGCGGAACCGATAACCCGAACGAACCCTTCGCCGGAGATCATACGAACACCGACTCATCCGCCGGAGTCCGGGCTTTGGAGACCATGCATCCGAAGACGCACAGCCCGCCCCCACCCGAACCCCCGCGAGCCGGGGTTCGCACGATCAAGCGATCGATCGCGCGCCGGCGATCGATCGGGGTGGGGCTGTTCCGACAGCCCCCGCGGCGGGTCCGGCGACCCGCCGCCACCAGGAAGCCCCTGCCTTCACGGCGGGGTAGGGCACGGCTCCAGCCCGTGCCCAGCGATCGACCATCGTGGTCGATCGCACACCCTCGGTCGAACCGAGGGTTCGCCCCCATGCCCCACGGCCGAAACCCTAGCCGGGCGATCCGCGGTCCGGTGGCTACGCCACCACCGCGTGATCGTTCGTCTAATACGGGATTCGATTTTCGGATCTTCATCCTACGGTATTCTCGATAAAAAACAAATCGAACAATTAACAAGGGGGTTGAGAATTGTACCTACGATTCGTTGTTCGGAGAAACGAAATCGACGACCTCGTGACCTTCCCGCGTATTCCTTGCACTCCGTTCGAACGTCGGGTGGGCGACGAGCTATCGAACTTATGGATCCTCTTCACTCTCAGAACTTTATTGTTGGCGTAACGTAGGTTAGTAAAGTGAAGACCACGTAGTGCTTTTATAGGCTACGAAGGGGATCAAAAGGAGAATAAATATTGGGCTTCAATATTGAAAATTAAATTGGGTCCAACCCAAATCCATTAATTCTTATCAATATTAATTTTATTTATTTTCCACTATATAAATAAAATTGCACTCCCAATATTATTCATATTATATCAAATAATATTTCTCCAACTTAGTATTATTTATTCCGTGTATTTAAGATTTAAATATCCATGAATAAAATTTATTTATTGCTTAATAAATTTATTCATCTCTTATATCCGAGACTAGTACCACTCAACCTTATTTATTATGCGGAATTAAATCCACTCGCGAGGTTTACATAATAAATCCTTTTGAGCTCATCTCGGGGATATTATCAACCCTTACGGGATACACTGCCCCTTCAAGAATTCACGGCATGCCATATATAAAATATAGTGACCCAACTTAACCGGTAATTAACCCAATTATCAAACCGGTTAATTCCTTTGGTAAATCAAAGTCACTTATATTAAATATACACACCCGCAATTGTTTCAGGGATTAAGAATAAAATACTCCGAGTCTCAAATCAATTATCGCCGAGCAATCCTAATTGATGAGTCTCAATCGATCCGCTCAATACACCAAGTGTACAAGTGTGATAAAATAATTAAGATAAATTATTTTCTCTCTCACACAACGACTATACCGATGGATTGGTCCGTGTCCATCTAGGTCGTGAGCAACTGTTCGATTAAATACGAGTAACCGATAGTATGATCTTCTGTGTGCCCATGCAACACCATACTAACTACAACGTATAAAATCCAGGACTATAATTTGCATGTATTTAATTAACAATAATTAAAAGCAAATGAATGTCTGTAATTAATAGGTAAATGAAAGTGCAAACAGAGTTCAGAATACTCAAATCTAGACATTAAGTATACTACTCCATCAGGGAGAGATCGTGGTCTACATGGGCAATGCTGCGAAGGTGGCGGCTGTTGCAGTGGGAGACGTTCACTTACGCTTTAGTAGTGATAGGGTTTTAGTTTTACAAAATTGTCTTTATGTACCAAACTTTAGAAAGAATTTGATTTCGGTTTCTAAGTTAATTATGAATGGGTATTCTGTTTCTTTTGATCACTCCGTGATCATAAGAAGAAATAGTGAAATTATCTGTTCTGGTACATTGATAGACGATTTGTATGTACAGAATCCTGAGTCTAACACGATGCAACTAACCGAGAGTAATAACACATCCACGAACACCAATAAGAGAAAGGAACCTTCTAAAATGAATCAATTATACTTGTGGCATCTAAGGCTAGGTCATATAAACTCAAATAGGCTTCAAAGGTTGAAAGCTGATTGTTTAATCAGCGATGTTGAAGGAGTGGACCTTCCAACCTGCGAATCCTGTTTGGAGGGTAAAATGACCAAGCGTCCTTTTTCTGGTAAGGGACGTAGAGCTGAACAAATATTGGATTTGATTCACTCTGATGTATGCGGACCTATGTCTACTCAGGCAAGGGGAGGGTACGAGTATTTCATCACTTTCACTGATGATTACTCAAGATATGGATATATATACCTGATGCGCCGCAAGAGCGAATCTTTTGACAAGTTCAAAGAATTCAAGGCTCTTGTGGAGAACCTTCGTGGTAAATCCATAAAATGCCTGCGATCTGATCGCGGAGCGAGTACCTGTCTGGAGAATTCAAGGCATACTTGGCAGAGAATGGGATTGAATCCCAACTGACTTAACCATATACTCCTTAGCAGAATGGTGTGTCGGAACGAAGGAATAGGACTCTTATGGAGATGGTACGTTCAATGATGAGTTACTCGGACTTACCTATTATGTTCTGGGGACATGCCTTGGAAACAGCGGCGTATATTTTGAACAGAGGTCCAACCAAAACGGTATCGACTACACCCATGGAATTGTGGAGTGGGCGCAACCCTAACTTGAAACACATTCGGATCTGGGGATGTCCAGCACATATGTTAAGACAAGGGGCCGATAAGTTAGAACCGAGATCAGAATTACGGCTGTTTGTAGGATACCCGAAAGGAACTAAAGGTGGCATGTTCTATAGTCCTACGGACCAGAAGATCGTTATAAGTACTAACGCTCGGTTCTTAGAGGAAGACTATGTCATGGACCATAAGCCCAAAAGTGACATAATACTTGATGAGATGAGAGGTAACGAGAAAGACTTAGATACAGCCGAACCGAGTAGTGATACACCACTAGAACCTGCACCTACTGTCACTGTTAATACACCGGAACGCCGTCGTAGTGGGAGGGTTTTTAAACAACCAGAAAGGTGGATTGGACTGGGTGAGTCTTCGGACTCTGGACCTGGAGTTCATGAAATCGATCCCAGGACCTATGATGAGGCGGTACAAGATATAGATGCGCCTTCTTGGAAGAAAGCAATGAAATCCGAAATTGAATCTATGGATTCTAATAAAGTCTGGGATCTTGTAGAACCACCAAACGGCGTAAAGCCAATTGGGTGTAAATGGGTCTACAAGAGAAAGAGAGGATCTGACGGAAAGGTTGAGACCTTTAAAGCTCGGCTTGTTGCGAAAGGCTATACTCAGAAAGAGGGAATCGATTATGAGGAGACCTTTTCACCGGTAGCCAAGATAAAGTCGATCCGGATTCTATTATCCATAGCAGCTCATATGGACTATGAGGTGTGGCAAATGGATGTCAAGACAGCTTTCCTAAATGGAAGTCTTGACGAGACGATTTATATGAAACAACCAGAAGGTTTCATTGCTAAGGGGCGAGATCATCTAGTGTGCAAGCTTAATCGATCCATTTATGGATTGAAACAAGCCTCGAGATCGTGGAACCTGCGGTTTGATGAAGTAGTCCAATCTTTTGGATTCATTCAAAGCATGGACGAATCGTGTGTGTATTGGAAACGTAATGGAAAGAAGGTGGTGTTTCTCGTGCTTTATGTAGACGACATTCTTCTCATTGGCAACAGTGTGAAAATGTTATTAGACATAAAGGGATGGTTGTCTAGACAATTCGATATGAAAGATTTGGGAGAAGTTGGACATGTTCTAGGGATCAAGGTTATAAGGGATCGCCGGAATAGAACATTGTACCTTTCCCAGCAATCTTACATAGACACGATTCTGGCTCGTTTTAACATGCAAGATTCCAAGAAGGGTGAACTACCCTTCAGTAAAGGAACTTATCTTTCTAAGGAGATGTGTCCTCGGACACAGAAGGAGAAAGATGAAATGAAAGCAGTTCCCTACGCTTCGGCTGTGGGAAGCTTGATGTATGCAATGTTATGCATGAGGCCTGATATCTGCTATGCAGTTGGCATAGTAGCGAGATATCAGAGTAATCCTGGAAAGGCTCATTGGACTGCCGTAAAGAGCATTTTCAAGTATTTGCGAAATATTAAGGATTATGTTCTAAGTTACGGAGCAGACAATCTGATTCCTTTGGGTTACACGGATTCGGATTTCCAAGCTGATAAGGACCGGCGTAAGTCGACATCAGGCTATGTGTAAACTTTGGGAGGTGGAGCCGTATCATGGAAGAGTGTTAAGAAAAAGTGCATTTCAGACTCTACCATGGAAGTTGAATATGTTGCAGCCTCAGAGGCAGCGAAAGAGTCAGTTTGGTTCCTTAATTTCCTCCAGGACTTAGATGTGATTCCGAGTTTGCCCAAAGCTATGACAATTTATTGTGATAAGCGGTGCAGTGGCAAACAGTAAGGAACCACGGTCCCATAGTGCTACGAAACACATAGAGCGCAAGTACCACCTGATTCGAGACATCGTCAGGAGAGGCGATGCGATAGTCACCAAGATAGCTTCGGAGGACAACCTAGCAGACCCTTTCACCAAGATACTTCCTAAGGAAGTATATTTCAAGCACTTGGAGGGTTTGGGAGTCAGAAGTTTGGAAGATAAGACTAGACCTTAGTATAAGTGGGAGACTGTTGGAGTAATATACTTAATGTCTAGATTTGAGTATTCTGAACTCCTTGTGCACTTTCATTTACCTATTAATAATGAACATTCATTTGCTTTTAATTATTGTTAATTAAATATATGCAAATTATAGTCCTAGATTATATACGTTATAGTTAGTATGGTGTGCGGGCCCACACAGAAGATCATACTATCGGTTACTCGTATTTAATCAAACAGTTGCTCACGACCTAGATGTACACGGACCAATCCATCGGTATAGTCGTTGTGTGAGAGAGAAAATAATCTGTCTTGATTATTTTATCACACTTGTACACTTGGTGTATTGAGCGGATCGATTGAGACTTATCAATTAGGATTGCTCTGTGATAATTGATTTAAGACTCAGTGTATTTTATTCTTAATCCCCGATACAATTGCGGGTGTGTATATTTAATATAAGTGACTTTGATTTACCAAAGGAATTGACCGGTTTAATTATTGGGTCAATTACCGGTTAAGTTGGGTCACTATATTTTATATATGGCATGCCGTGAATTCTTGACGAGACAGTGTATCCCGGAAGGGTTGATAATATCCCCGAGATGAGCTCATAAGGATTTATTATGTAAACCTCGCGAGTGGATTTGTTCCCGCATAATAAATAAGGTTGAGTGGCACTAGTCTCGGATAAAAGAGATGAATAAATTTATTAAGCAATAAATAAATTTTATTCATGGATATTTAAATCTTAAATACACGGAATAAATAAATACTACCGGAGAAATATTATTGGATATAATATGGTTTAATATTGGGAGTGCAATTAATTTATATAGTGGAAAATAAATTAATTAATATTAATAGGATTAATAGATTTGGGCTTGGGCTCAATTTAATCATTAATATTGGAAGCCCAATATTCCACCTCCTTTAGATCCCCTACGTAGCCTATAAAAGCACTACATGGTCTTCTCTATTCTCATAAGATGAAGATCATAATTCTTCTAGAGAGAGAAAGTAAAGAGAGAAGGAGATCCATAAGCTTGGAGGATCGTCTCCCACCCGACGTTCAAGCTAGTGCAAGGAATACGTGGGAAGATTCAAAGGTCATCTTGATTTCGTTTCTCCGAACAACGAATCGAAGGTATAAAATCTAAACGCCCTTGATTTTATTTGATTTGGATTATCGTGAAATACCGTAGAACGCAAGATCCGAAGATCGAACCCGGATTAGACGGACGATCACGTGGTGGTGGTGAAACCACCGGACCACGCGGACCGCCCGGCTAGGGTTTCGAGGGCACCGGGAGGATCGACCCTCGGCTGGGCCGAGGGCACGCAATCGATCACGATGATCGATCGCTGGGCACGGGCTGGTGCCGTGCCAGACCCCACCACGACGGTGGGGCTCCTCCATGCAGCGGCGAGTCGCCGGACTTGCCGCGGGGGGCTGCTTGGCACAACCCCGCGACGGCGCGGGTTCGGCTGGGGGCAGCCGTGCGCCTTCGGGTGCATGGTCTCCTCGGCTGGACTCCGGCGCGTTCGTCGGCGTTCGTGTGATCTCCGGCGAAGGGTTTTTGATCGGGTTATTATTTTCCGCAAATTTTAATAACCCGGGATATCGAATTCCAACACTTTTGACTGAAGCTCATTGCACGCCTTATACAGCACATCCTGGTGGGACCAAGATGTATCGAGATTTACGAACGATGTTTTGGTGGCGAGCAATGAAAAGACACATCGCCTTATTCGTAGAACGATGTTTGGTATGTCAACAAGTCAAAGCCGAACACCAACGACCATCGGGGTTGCTACGACCGATGGATATACCAGAATGGAAGGGGAACATATCACAATGGACTTCGTTTTGGGATTACCGCCTTCCACAAGGGGTAATAAAGCTGTGTGGGTCATAGTTGTTGGAGTAGTATACTTAATGTCTAGATTTGAGTATTCTGAACTCCTTGTACACTTTCATTTACCTATTAAATACGAACATTCATTTGCTTTTAATTATTGTTAATTAAAATTGTGCAAATTATAGTCCTGGATTTCATACGTTGTAGTTAGTATGGTGTGTCGGGCCCACACAGAAGATCATACTATCGGTTACTCGTATTTAATCAAACAGATGCTCACGACCTAGATGGACACGGACCAATCCATCGGTATAGTCGTTGTGTGAGGGAGAAAATAATTTGTCTTAATTATTTTATCACACTTGTACACTTGGTGTATTAAGCGGATCGATTGAGACTCATCAATTAGGATTGCTCGGCGATAATTGATTTGAGACTCAGTGTATTTTATTCTTAATCCCCGATATTGTTGCGGGTGTGTATATTCAATATAAGTGACTTTGATTTACCAAAGGAATTAACCGATTTAATTATTGGGTTAATTACCGGTTAAGTTGGGTCACTATATTTTATATATGGCATGCCGTGAATAATTGACCGGACAGTGTATCCCGGAAGGGTTGATAATATCCCCGAGATGAGCTCATAAGGATTTATTATGTAAACCTCGCGAGTGGATTTAATTCCGCATAATAAATAAGGTTGAGTGGTACTAGTCTCGGATAAAAGAGATGAATAAATTTATTAAGCAATAAATAAATTTTATTCATGGATATTTATATCTTAAATACACGGAATAAATAATACTACCGGAGAAATATTATTTGGATATAATATGGTTTAATATTGGGAGTGCAATTAATTTATATAGTGGAAAATAAATTAATTAATATTAATGGGAGATTAATAGATTTGGGCTTGGGCTCAATTTAATCATTAATATTGGAAGCCCAATATTCCACCTCCTTTAGATCCCCTACGTAGCCTATAAAAGCACTACATGGTCTTCACTTTTTCATAAGACAAGAATATCAATAATTGATAGTTCTAGAGAGTTGAAGAGGATCCATAAGCTTGGAAGATCGTCGCCCACCCGACGTTCAAGCTAGTGCAAGGAATACGTGGGAAGATTCAAAAGGTCGTCTTGAATTCGTTTCTCCGAACAACGAATCGAAAGGTACAATATCTAAACGCCCTTGATAATTGTTCGATTTTGGTTTTATCGAGAATACCGTAGAACGCAAGATCCGAGGTACGAAACCGGGAAGGAGTACGAACGCGTGGTGGTGGCGAAGCCACCGGACCACGGCGATCGCCCACCTAGGGTTTCGGTGGGGATGGGTCGAACCCCGGCTGGGAGCCGGGGACGCGATCGATCATCGCGATCGATCGCGAGCCGCGAGGGCTGGGCCCCGCGGCTGTCCGTTGGTCGGACCGACGCCCCGACGGCGGCGAGTCGCCGGACTCGCCGCTGGGCTGCTAGGCAGCCCGGTCGATCGCCGTGAGCGATCGACCCCTTCGATCGCGAGCCCCGCGTGCGGGGGCTCGGGCTGGGCGTGCGCGAGGCTTCGGCCTCGTCGTGCGTTCGGCTCGTGCTCCGGCTCGTACGTGATGCTCGCGTGATCTCCGGCGGAAGGTTTTCGTTCGGGTTATTGTTTCCGCAAATTTTAATAGCCCGGGATATCGAATTCCAACAATAGTTGACCGGTTAACGAAGTCACCTCACTTTCTACCGATTAAGATGAATTTCACTATGGAAAAGTATGCTCAGATCTACATTCGGGAGATTGTAAAGTTGCATGGACTTCCAGTTTCTATAGTGTCAGACAGAGATACGAGGTTTACCTCGAACTTTTGGAAGAGTTTGCAGAGTGCCCTTGGAACGAAACTGAAGTTCAGTACGACATATCACCCACAGACCGATGGACAGTCGGAGAGGACGATCCAGATTTTGGAGGATATGCTACGAACATGTGTACTTGATCTTGGAACTCAATGGGAGACGCTTTTACCGTTAGTCGAGTTTGCTTACAAAAACAATTTCCAAGCTACGATTGGTATGGCACCGTATGAAGCTTTGTACGGGAGGAAATGCAGATCCCCGTTATACTGGAGTGAAGTGGGTGAGAAGAAAATTTTGGGACCTGAGTTAGTTCAGCAAACAGTTGAGCATATTCAACGATTCAGAGTCGAATCAAGATGCTCAGGATAGACAGAAGGCGTATGCTAATCGAAGGAGGAAGGAGTTACACTTTGAAGTCGGTGATAACGTGTTTCTGAAGGTAGCGCCAGTCAAAGGAATAGTAAGGTTCGGAGAGAAAGGGAAGTTGAAACCACGTTTCATCGGACCATTTGAGGTTCTCACGAGGATTGGAGAACTTGCTTATGAGTTGGCTTTGCCGCCAAACCTGTCTGGAGTTCACAATGTGTTCCACGTTTCGATGCTTCGAAAGTATGTGCACGATACAAGTCATGTCGTGAGTTATGATGAATTGGATGTCAGAAAGGATTTGACTTACGAGGAGACTCCTGAAGCAATCTTGGACCGAAAGGTTCACCACTTGAGAAACAAGGACGTGACTCTTGTCAAAGTACAATGGAAGCGTCACGGAAAGAGTGAGGCCACGTGGGAGAACGAGGAAGAATTTCGCGCTAAGTACCCAACTTTCGTTACTACAGGTACGATTCCGAATTTCGAGGACGAAATTTCTTTTAAGAGGAGTAGTATTGTAGCAACCGAGTCTTAGTTTTGCCTTTTGTAGTTAGTATTCCCCTAAGCTCGTTTAAAAAATTCACTAATCATAATTAATTAAATAACAACCACCCTCTAATAATATGATTACTATCCATTTGAAACTATTTAAATAATATTAATACTCTAATAATATAATATAAAAAGTGTTGGTCTTAACAAATAAAAATAAATTATTAATCTTATTAAGTTAAAGATAAACAAATAAAAGAAAATAAAATAAAAGAAAATAAATGTAAGAATTAATACATTTTTGTTATTGTTTCTACTGCACCCAACACAATCCTTCTACAATAAAACAAATGCCACACAATCTTTCTACTACCAAACAAATCCATATGCACAAGCTACCTCATTCTCACTATCTGCAAATCTTACACCAAAAATGGTCTTTCCTAAGCTTTTACTTTTAGAAACAAGGTCAATATTTGAATTCATGCCAAAAATAAAAAGAGTAAACTCTTTCAAAACACACCTCACAACACTCTCACGCACATCTCACAAAATTTTCACAGAAGGTATCCGTATCCATCTCCTCCCTCTCTCCATGTCTCCTTCTTCTTCACACAAACACACACACGTACACTCATACATATGCATACATACACCATGAATTCAAACCCCAAATAACAACCTAAATCTAAACCCAAAACCAGCCCCGAAATCTCGACCCAAAGGCAGCCCGTTCGACCCCTAATTCAGGCCTGTTTCAGCCCGTTTCATAACCTCAAAGCTGACCCGAACGAAGCCCTCTTCAGGCCCTTTGCCGAGCACCTTCCGGCGCCGCTGCCGCCGAATCCAGACCAGCCAAACCACCGGAGCTCCGACGCCAAGCCCCCACAGTTGCCGGATCCGTTCGATCCAAGCCGAGCCAAGCCCTGACCGTTCCGATCCACGCCGCAGCACCGGACACCAACCCCGATTGACGCCGTTCGTCGCAGAGGCCGGAGGCGGAACCCTATCCCCGTCGAGACGCCGACCCGCTGTGTAGATGCCGAAATCGAGCCTCATCCCTGCCGGAGACGAAGGCCGCCGCGCCTTATTGTTTGTCCTCGACCGTGCTCCAATATTTGTCGCAGCTGATGAACTCAGGCCACGATCGACCTCTCTGTTCTTGCTCCCGTTTGCAGCGATGAAAAGGAGGAGGATATTTGGGGATTTCTCTCCTTAATTATACGTCCAAACCATTTTTCTTCCCAGCCCATTTTCTTAAATTCTCAGTAGCCCAAATACACATTATTCTTCCAATCCCAATTCCTTCTAAGTTCAAGCCCACATTAAACCATTAATACTAGCCCACTGCTTATTTATATTCTAACCCAAATTCATTAAACCCATATGCATTATAATTATTACTTATATTTACCACATATATATTAATATATTCTATTTACACTTTTCATACACTAAGACAAATATTCATAAACTTCATGTACTAATTTATTAGACGTGCCTTGGTAGGAGTCGAGCATTCGGGGATAGGACGAGCATAGGAGCTTATGAAGAGCTTAGGAGTCGAGTTGAGCTAGGGTCGCACACGCTTCAAGAGGTAGGGGATTCTTCATCTCTTTTATAACATTGTATTTCAATGTATGTTGCACGTGATTGTATGCTCGAGTTTACAAATGATTAAATGTTTTAGCCTGTGATCTTCTTAAGGGTCTGTGATCTATTATTTGGTCATCGGACTCTTTCCGCGTTTGGGTTGAAACTTATTACATAGCCTGTGATCCTTTTAAGGGTCTGTGATCTTCATCGGTCATCGGACTTGTTCCGCACAAGGGTTGTGTAATACATGCTATGATATGACTATGTGTTTATTCATGCTATGCCGATTATATATATGTTCGTACAATGATTATTTTGTTATTTTTGAGATGAATCTTTCCCTGCTGAGCACGTTGAGCTCACCCCAATCAACGACAAGTTTTTAGGTACGGTTGGAGACTTGGAGGAGTGTGACGGGCATGGCACAGTGTGACATCACTTTTGATCGTTTATTTGTTTTGTTTAAACTTGACTTTCACTTTTGTAATGTCTTTGACTTAGACTGTTATGTTTCAACTTTTATGCTCGACTTTTTGAAACGTGTTTTCATGTTTGAATGACTAGTTTTATTTCGAAGAAAATACTTGTTTTGACGACTTACTTTATTATTTTACGTAACCCCCGCACTTTACCAAAAACCTTTTAAAATTAATTTTTTATACTTTCCGCTGCGATTTTACAAAACGAAAACGGGGCGTTACACAGAACGCTTGGTCATTTTACCCTCTAAACAGGACTCGCAGGTTAGAAGGTCCTCTCCTTCAACATCACTGATTAAACCATCAGCTTTCAACCTTTGAAGTCTATTTGAGTTAATATGACCTAGCCTTAGATGCCACAAGTATAATTGATTCATCTTAGAAGGTTCTTTTCTCTTATTGGTGTTCGTAGACGTGTTATTAGTCTCAGTTAGTTGCATCGTGGTAGACTCAGGATTTAGTACATATAAATCATCCACTAATGCACCAGAACAGATAATTTCACTATTTCTTCTTATAATCACCGAGTGATCAAAAGAAACAAAATATCCATTCAGAATTAACTTAGAAACCGAAATTAAATTCTTTCTAAAATTCGGTACATAAAGACAATTTTGTAAAACTAAAATCCTATCACTACTAAAGCGTAGGTGAACGTCTCCCATTGCAACAGCCGCCACCTTCGCAGCATTGCCCATGTAGACCACGATTTCTCCCTCTCTTAGTCTCCGGGTTTCCTGTAACCCCTGCATTGAATTGCAGACATGGTCAGTGGCTCCCGTATCTACACACCAGGTACTGGTAGATAACACCGCTGACAATGTTTCAGTGACTAGGGAAAATTTTGTACCTTTGATGAGAGGACAATCAGACTTCCAGTGCCCAGACTGCTTGCATCGAAAGCATTTACCTCGCAGCTTGCTTTTCCCATTCCGTGGTTTGAAACCACTGGGCTTCTTTGCATGCTTTTCCTTCTTAACCAGCTTGGCCACAAGAGCTTTTGATTTCCTTAACTCACTCACAAAATCCGTTCTCATTGAATCGTTTTTAAGAGACTCGTTAAGAGAGAATTTCGTGAGTATGTTAATCACCTCTTGTCCAGCTTCCACGCTATGTCTCAACATCTTCCTGAGGTCATTCTTAATGTCCTCATCAGTTGGGACAACAGTGGATTCGGAAAGCTCGACAGTCTGAACAATGTCTAGATTTCGTTTCCAATCATTACTATATGGAACCAGTGAGTTTTCATCCTTAAGTATATCATAAAGTGGGGTCACAATCATTCTTAACCTATAAGCACATAAAACAAACAAACAATTTAATACCGATATTATCTCCCTCAAATAATATCATTAAATTACTAATCACATCTAAAATCCCATCAGATATGGCAAGCCACGTGGTGTGGACGTTTACCTATCCAAACGATTTTGCAATTAGATTTGCTTCGGTCATATATTTATTATAGCGTTACTTCGTGGGAAAGAATACTATAAAGCGTATCTAAGTGTAAACCATTTACTCAGTACTAAAGAGAATCGTTTGGAACTGCTTCGTTACCGCAAGCCACGTGGTGTGGACGGTTACGATAACTTCACAATTCTTCACAATTCCTTATAACTGTCTACATCAATTAATCCAAAATCCCATTCAGTATAGCAAGCCACGTGGTGTGGACGTTTACTACACCAAAAAGATTTTTATAATTGACATCCAATTACTTGATTCATTTAATCTTGTAAATCAAGACGCGGAGAATCATAAGTGAAACTCGAAGTTTCTTACCAGTGATTCACCATGCGAACAACCTATCTCTCGTAGAATGAGGGAGTCGAGCAGACGATCGATCTAGTCATAAAATGACACGAAAGTCTCCAATTTGTGTCATCCACATGACCAAGTGGCTTTGGCTCCATTCCACTCCCCGGGGTGAGAATGAGTTGACTTGAAATCAGTTTCAGAAAGACAAATTGGGCATTGTTTGATAAACTTAATCAATGTTTCTCGTAAAAGGAATTACAAGAATTCTCCTCCAATGGCTTATCTATATGAACTTCAAAAGTCCATAAAAGTTACCAAGAGAACAACAAATGAGACCATGGGATTGTTTCCAATCCCTCTCCCACTTAGCTTTTTATAACAAAGGGATACGCTATCAAATGCATAAATTAAATACACATAAGCATGCATACATGAAATAAAGCACATACTATTGTCACATAATCAAAATAATACTAGAATATTATTTTCCGACTATTATGGCTTTATTGCATCCCCGTACGCATCTTCTAGTCTTCAGTCTTCGTTCTTGAATGCTCCATGTGACGGGAATATTAATTCCAATATTTAAATCTATTTATTTTTAATAAATCCAAAAAATATTTAATTAATATAAATTAAATCAATCGAATAAATAAAAAATAAAATTAAATATCATTAATATTTTTATTTATTTTATTTTCCTTTTCTAATTTCATTAAATCTCTAGAATCCTATCCAAGACCCACTTGGAATATTCTAGAAGATTTCCATAATAAATAAGGAAATAAAATAATTTAGGACTCCTTAACTTTCCAAATTAATTAGAATCCTATTCCATGAATATTACCATACAATAGAAATAATCAATTAGGAAACCTAATTAATTCCAAATTAATTCTTTTCCTAATCCATGAATATTCCCCAAAATAGGAATACTCAAATTAGGAAAACCGAACTAATTAGGAAAGTGGATCTACCGGGAGAGCACGAAGATCCCATAGACCCCCGCGCCCACACCGGACCGCCACCTTGAAGGTGGCCGGCCACCGTCGCCGGCAGCCCCGCCCTCCGCGGTCGATCCCTCGGCCATGGGGACGGCCGAGAGGGTCCTCCCCCTCTCGTTCGTCTCCTCCGTCACACGTCTTCTCCGGCGGTCGTTTCGGCATCGATCCAACGCAAAATAAATTACAAATTTATTTCTACACTATCTGGTATCGATTCTATACATGAAATCGACCCTATACATTTTTCGGACTAATATAGAACAATAATAATAAATCCTAAATTAGGTCAACCCCCGAATATTTACTATTACAAGCATTCACCACACAAAATGAATCTCGACATGTCCGAGAGTTTAATAAAACAAATATATCATGACATTAATTAAAACAAAATTAAATCTAGCCATAATAGTCGGAAACCCTGCAAGGTAGAACAATTATATCGAAAATACCGCCAACGTAAACCACGCTCTGTTACCAATTGTTGGAAATCGATATCCCGGGTTATCAATAAATTGCGGAAACAATAACCCGAACGAAATCCCATCGCCGGAAATTGCACGAACACCCCACGCGAGCCGGGGTCCAGCCGAACGCACGACGCGACCGAAGCCGCGCACACACGCCCAGTCGAACCCCCACGAGGGGGGTTCGCAATCGATCAAATCGATCGCTGGGTGCGATCGATCGGGGCTGCTCCGACAGCCCCCCCCCCCCCCCCCCCCCCCAGCAGCAAGTCCGGTGACTTGCTGCTCGCCATGGAGGGGCGGCTCGATCGACGAGCCGCTGCGGGCGCACCAGCCGCCCGCCCGGCGACGTGCCCTAGGGCATCGATCGCCCCCTCGGCTGGAAGCCGAGGGCTCCCATGCACGCGTCGCGATCCCCACGGGGATAATCTCCGGTGGTCCGGCGGTTCACACCGCCACCACCCGTTCGTCCCTCGTCCGGGGTTCGTACCTCGGATCTTGGTTCGTCGTTATTTACGATATATAACGATTAAAATCATAAAGGGGATATTACGATTTTTACCTCGTTCTCGTTGTCCGGAAAAACGAATAACTTCGATGACCTTGAAGCCTTCCCACGTATTCCATGCACTAGCTCGAACGTCGGGGTGGGCGACGATCCTCCGAGCTTATGGATCTCCTTCAACTCTCTAGAACTATCAACTATTGATATTCTTGTTGTTCTAATTGTGAAGACCATTTGGTGCTTTTATAGGCTAAGTAGGGGACCATAAGGAAGTAGAATATTGCGCTCCGTATGATTTAATTAAATTGAGCCCAAGCCCAAGTCTATTAATTAAATCATAAATTATATTTAACTTCACTATATAAATATAATTGCACTCCCAATATTAAACCATATTATATCAAATAATATTCTTCCGGTAGTACTATTTATTCCGTATGTTTAAGATATAATATCCATGAATAAATTTTATTTATTGCTTAATAAATTTATTCATCTCTTATATCCGAGAATAGTACCACTCAACTTTATTATTATGCGGGAACAAATCCACTCTCGAGGTTTACATAATAATTACTTATGAGCTCATCTCGGGGATATTATCAACCCTTATCGGGACATACTTTCCCGTCAAGAATTCACGGCATGTCATACATAAAATACAACGACCCAACTTTACCGGTAATTGACTGGTTATTCTAATCAGACAATTCCTTTGGAAAATCAAAGCCACTAATATCATATGCACACACCCGCAATAATATCAGAGATTAAGAATAGAATACTCTGAGATTTAAATCGATTATCGACGGCAATCATAATCGATAAATCTCAAGCAGATCCGCTCAATACACCAAGTGTACAAGTATGATAAAATAATCAAGACCAATTATTTCCTCACTCATACAACGACTATACCGATGGATTGGTCCCTGTTCATCTAGGCCGGGAGCAACTGTTCGATTATATACGAGTAATGGATAGTATGATCTTCCGTGTGACGTCGCACACCATACTAACTACAAAGTGTATAATCTAGAACTATAATTTGCACAAATATAATTAAAGGCAAATGAATGTTTGTTTATTAATAGATAAATGAAAGTGTACAAGGAGTTCAGATCACTTAAGTCTAGACATTAAGTATACTACTCCATCAGAAATTGTCCCTACGGGCAAACGCCCGTAGGGAAATAATAAATCCCCTACGGGAATTTTCCCCGTAGGGGTCCCCTATGGGAATTTTCCCCGTAGGGAGTATTGAAAAATATTCCCTACGGCAAATACCGTAGAGGAATTGTTTTTTTTTTTTTAAACTATTGATTTATATAATAATAAATTGATTAAATATTATTATAAAATTATGTTAAATTATTTTAAATGTTTTTTTATAAATCACTATTTCACTAAATAATAAAATTACAATTAAAGTTTTTTTAATTGTTTACGCACAATTATACGGAATTATAATTTTAAAAAAATAATTAATTAATTATACAATGCAAAAAATTACGCAATTTTATAAAAATAATTACTTACAAAAAATATGGCAATAATTAAAATGTTTTATAGTCTAAACACATTTTAAAAACTACTACTAAATAATATTTAAATCTACATAAAACTTGTAAACGCAAAAAAGTTAAAAAATAAGAGACCTTAAAAATTAATAAAAAAAGATTGAGAGTTATATTTAATTTAATATATTTAAATGTCCTTTTATTTAAAATTACCTTTTGTTAAACCACTATTTATATTTATAATTTGATATATATATATATATATATATATATATATATGACAAATTATATCTTGCTCCTCAATGTAAGATGCACATCTTACACCTGGTCAATCTTATAAAACAATCGGTCAAAATTAACTTAAACTTTTTTTTTCATCGTTTCCTCTTTCTCACAGCTCCCTCTCTCTCTCTCAGCTCCCACTCTTCTGGCAACGCGATTTTTTTTCTCCTTCTATGTCTTCTGTATGTTTCCGTGTTCGTCGTACACCCTTCATCCATCGGCTTCACCGTCGCCCGTTCGCGTCTGTGTCTTCGATTTCGCGATTGACCGCGCCGTTCGCATAAGCATAATTGCTAGGGTTTTCCAGCAACACATCCTGTGTCAAATCAATGGCGATCACCCCGCGATTCAGCCCTTCCCCCCAAATTGAAGCTTAGAAATTAGAATGCTCCCCCGCATCTTGTAGTAGTTAATTACCATGGCGGAGAGAGCGACGGCGTCGGGTTAAAGAGGATGCAGTTGAGCACAAGCACCCCGACGTCTTTCGGATGGACTCTGGATTTCTCGAAGGCCACGGCGAAGGCCTCGGCCCGCCCCTATTTCACGTTTTTGGTGTTTCCGTCGAGTCAATCGATTTGAGGATGTAGGTCTCCTCGGGCATTGCCCGATAAGTGTTCGACGAAATGTGTGTGACATCATTCCAAGCTCTTCTTGAGCATAAGCTCGGGAAATTCCCGCCGCTGCTGATCTATGTCTGGTGGGCCCCGAAAAGCTATTATTGTAGAGGAACATATACTGCAGATTTGTATATAGGCCTATCTCAGGTGGAATATCCCTGGTGAGACGATTGTTCTGAAGCTGCAACGATGTTAGATTTATCCAGCCGGCGAAAATGCTAGGCGAAATATTGTCGGAGAGACTATTGTCGGATAACCCCAAGTCAGATAAATTTTTAAGATTCGAAAGGGAAAATGGCAAAGGCCCGAGCTAAAGTCAAGAAGATTAGATTTGTGCAGTGGCCGAGCTAAGGAGGAATCGTCGAATCCAGAGCGTTCACACTAAGATCCTACCATTGAAGATTCTTGAGTTGACCTAAAGCAGATGGTATATTTCCAGAGAATGAATTGTTTATTAATCGGAGTTCCTTCAAGTTGGATAGTTTGGTGAAGTTTTCCGACAATGGCCCTCCAAATGAGTTAGTATCGAGGTTAAGATACTCGAGTTTGGCCAGGTTATTTCTCATGCTTACCTCTTATTTATTTAAATATGTCATTCTTTATTTACATTTCCAGGAACTTCTACTCCCTTTAACTGTGACTGCAAAAAAATTTGAACGACTAATGCTCTGGGATGACCCTCTTGTAACAACATCTTTTCTTGCACTCGTATATACACTAATTTTCAGGTAAATTTTTTATATTTTTTACTTTAAAAGGAGAAGCTTCTATCTAGTTGGTTCTCACAGAGACTCATAACTTGTTATTGATCATCAGAAACTTGTTGTCATATATATTTCCGGTGAGTATGATGATCTTGGCTGCCGGCTTGTTGATACTGAAGGGACTCAAGGAACAAGGTCGGCTCGGAAGAGATCACTCCACCCTGGGCGGGTTTAACAACATGAGACCCTCGCGCAGCGGTGAAGCCTACCAAGTAGATCTCTACTTCGGGATCATCGACATCTTACAAGACTACGACATCAGCAAGAAGCTCGAGCACGCGTACAAATCTTTGCAGGTGGACGCTGCCTCGATTTTTGTAGTCGGCCCGAAACTGTAGAAATCAATTTAAAATGCAGGATGATGTTAATTAAAATGAAGAATGATGTTAATAAAAATGAAATTTGGTGTTCTTTTGAAAAGAGTAACGCATTTATATAATTATGAATTTATCATTAATTCTATTAAATTATTGGTTTAGATTTTATGTGAAATTTATGTATTTATTTATTGTGTTTAAATCATTTTATGATTTTTATTGGAATTGTCGAGATAGATTTATTTGATTTTTTTTCTTGTGATATAGGAGTATGTAATATTTTCGTTGTATAGTTTAGGATGATAATAGTTGATTAATGGAGTAATAAAGAATTGAAATTTTCACATTAAAAATAATGAAGGATGATATTAAAACAAATGAAGAATGATGTTAATTTCACAAATGAACAAATGAAGATAGGTGTTTTTCGAAAAATGTATAATCATGAATTTATCATTCTAGTTAAACACCTTGCTCGGACTTTATAAACTCCCGGAGCTGCCGAAGGCAGCCCCGATCATTCACCGCCCTCGATTCTAGATTGTCGACCTCGAACATTGTTAGCCGTTCGGAAATTACACTGAATGTCCCCATCGGCCGTGGTCAAGCTTCATTTATAAATGATGATGCCAATTCCCCCTAGAAATTATTCTGTAATATCTCAAAATAATGACGATGCTTCATTTTTAAAGGTGTGATACTTCAATTTTTAAATTATTATGCTTCAGTTTTTAAATGATGATGCTTCATTTTGAAATAATTGTGATACTTCATTTTTAAATGATGATGCTTCATTTTCAAACGTGAGAGACTGCAATCTGCAGATAATTAACCTTCATTCCCGTTTTGAACAAACGTGCACATACTTAAGTGTTTTATAAGAATCATCTAAATCATCCACAATTCATCAACAAAACATGAAACAATCAAATTACCCACCAAATATCATTCACCAATCATAAACAAATCAGTTTCAGCATCTAAAACTCATCAACAATCAGCTTCATCAACATCTGAAAGTCTAGTGATGTTTTTTGCTTTGTCCAACACTTCATTTTTAACTTCATTACAATCCATCAATATTATCAATGCTGCATATTTAGCTCGGAGTTCTTTCAAGAAAACAGAGTCCTGCAAACAATAAAAACAATAGTTATAAAAAAGTGTGTTGAATAAAGTATGAAACAATAATAATTGAAAGCTAAGAGTTGGATTACTTGAACCCGTTGTTCCAATTATGACCTTCCCCATTGTACGTCTCAAGATGTCTCATATAATAAAATGAAGTATGAACTGTCTTTAAATGAAATATGACATGTTATGTATATGAAATATGAGATATTTAAGAATTTTACCTGGTTTGGTTGAGTATCATTCTTACAAATGAAAGATGACATGTTATGTATATGAAGTATGAGATATTTAAGAGTTTTACCTGGTTTGGTGGAGTACATTATTACGTATGCAGCTTTTCGTAAGAAATGCAGTTGAAATTTTGTAAACATTTCCAAATAAAGAGCGTTGCATTTCGAAACAAGTGACCTGTTTTCTACAAAAGTAAGCAAACATCCTTAACCCCGTCGGCAAATCATAACTTTTAAATCAACTCACAGAGAAACAATCAAATGTGTTCTCAAATCCTAAAATTTAATGTAGCAAAAAGTAACTTCAAGTGTGACAGTATATACCAAAATAGAGTGTAATTTCTACACAGATAAAATTGAGAAACAATGTACATACATTATAACTAATTACTATCCATGTGGACATATCAAGAACTCAAAAAATGCAGTTGAAATTTTGTGCATATCAAGCTTCATTTCCCCAAGAAATGCAAGGTCAGGATAGCTGGGGTAATTGTTTGAATGACTCATTGATCTCTTTTGACAACTCTATGTCCTGGATACTAAGAGATCGTAACAAAGTTAACTTGTAATGTAAAGTTAACTTTTGAAAATATGCAATGTGCTTAGAGCTCCTTTAAGAAAAAAAATAACTTGTAATGTAAACTTGAACCAAATAAAAAACTTTCCTATATGGCAGCAATTGGTAATAACATGTTTCAATTTTCTGAAAATCAAATCGAAACATTTTTCCAACAAAGAGTTGAGATTTATTAACTGGAAAGAATTGTAAATGAAATTTTCCATTAAGAAATTAACACTAGAGAATTCCAACATTTATCCATACCTTGAACATTCTTTCGAGCTAGATCTAGTTAGTAAATTGACTGTCGCACTTGGTTTTCATCTACAATAACAGATGCAATTGTTTCACCACACATACATATACAAAAACCAATTGACGAAGAAAGTTTACCTTAGAAATCATTGATTCCTCTGCATCAATATATGCACTTTTACCCAGCAGGAGCCTTTTAGCAAGATCTTTCTTATAGTTAGCTTCAAACACATCCTTACCCTACAAAGAAGAGTGACATAAATTATAATCACTTGAAAATTTGAAAGCCGGGGTAGAATATATATACTGTAATGAAAGGTTAGAAGCATGAATGTGCATACCTATATATATCTGAACAGGACAAAAACTTTATCAAGGGTACCCTCAAACTCCTCCTCTAATGTACCCTTGTTTCCAACACGGAGCTTCTCATCCACAAACTTGGCAATGTGAGAAAACCTTTGCAAGTAAGCGATTTGGTCTTATCCCAGCACTACATGTGAGTCTGGTCTCCTTGAATACATATTCTTTGAGCTCTTCAGCCACCTTAGGAAGCCTATATCAATCATTTATTTCAGTCTCTTCATAAATCAATACAAAAAAAAACTCTAGAAAGGATAAATAATAATAATATCATAATGATTGTCGACATAATATATATAATTAGAAGGGAAAAATCTCAAAAATGCTAAACTCAAATTTCAAAATCACTTAACCAAATCAAATTGATGGATCAAATCACATTTACAGTTTCAGAAATTTATTTTTTACCAAATTCATGAATTTAAGAAAATTACCTAGGTTTTGTATAATCGAATTTAGATCGATCAATTTCTTCTAAGCAATCTTTCAATATCAGCGGCGGCGGCGGCGAGACAGTGTGAAAGCTTGGAGATGGGAGGAAGAAATAGCTTGATGGTCGTGCACGCGCGATGACGGAGAAGAATGATGGTGACGGATGTTGAGAAGAAATAACTTATGTCCGTCGTTCTCAACCCCGAATTCATAGATCTCTGAGGCGCGGCTTTGAAGATGAATTTTCAAAAATTAAGCCTCTGCAGTTCAAGCACCACGAGAGAATCAAAGATTATGGAATTGTGACGTAAGCAAAAATGAAATTGGGCTGAATTTTTAATATGTTGGGCCTGGAGCAAGATGCCCATCTTGCTCCTACGGTGTAAGGTATAGGGTCTCATATATATATATATATTGTATTTTATATTATTATTATATTATACTATATAATAAATATAAATTAATGATACATATATATTATCTTTAAGTATTGTACATATTACTCAGATAGCTTAGCGGTTATCATCCTCCTCTTCATTTATAAAGTCCAGGTTCAAACCCTGGACTATGCAACATACATGAATAATTATTACAAAGCCCTCAATTGAGGGTTGGGCTTGTGTCGGGCCTTGTGATGGTGGGATGTTGATGGGGCTCACGTTTTGAAATAAAAGTTGGGCTTGTGTCGGGCCTTGTGATGGTGAGATGTTGATGGGGCTCACGTTTTGAAATAAAAGTTGGGCTTGTGTCGGGCCTTGTTTGAAATAAAAGTTGGGCTTGTGTCGGGCCTTGTGATGGTGGGATGTTGTCGGGCCTCGAATTGTGGGTCGGGCTTGTGGCTCGAGCCCCTGGACTATGCAACATACATGAATAATTATTACAAAGCCCTCAATTGAGGGTTGGGCTTGTGTCGGGCCTTGTGATGGTGGGATGTTGTCGGGCCTCAGATCGTGGGTTGGGGGCTTGTGTCGGGCCTTGTGATGGTGGGATGTTGGGGCTCACGTTTTTAAATAAAAGTTGGGCTTGTGTCGGGCCTTGTGATGGTGGGACGTTGTCGGGCCTCAGATCGTGGGTCGGGTTGGTGGCTCGAGCCGCTTGGGGCTCACGTTTTTAAATAAAAGCTTATTCCCTACGGGGATAAGCCGTAGGGATCCCCTACGGGCGAACCTACGACTCCGCAGTAGGCGTCCCCTACGGGGAATAAGGGGGATGGAAACTTATCCCCTAGAGATTTCCTGGACTATGCAACATACATGAATGATTATTACAAAGCCCTCAATGGAGACAGAAACTTATCCCCTAGGGATTTCCCTACCGCACCCCCGTAGGGGTCATCCCTACGGCTCTCAAAACCCCGTAGGGAATCCGATCCCTACGAGTCTAGCCCCTACGGTGTGATTGTCGTAAGTGATGCCGTAGGGAACCCTGTTCTCTACGGATTTCCCTACGGGAATGGCCGTAGGGAATGGCAGATTTTCTTGTAGTGATCAACATTTGAACAAAATAACTTTGTTTGGACTAGACGAATACAATTCTCTTAAAAAGTGACGATAACTGATCATATGTTGTCATGCCATTCTTAGATGAATAATTCCAAGGCGAAATTTCAATTTCGTTTGAATAAGGCGAATTGAGACAAAAAAAATCTACAAACATTCCGTTCATCTATTTGATAACTGTAATCATTTATTATTTTTAATGTCAATAAATACTCTTTTTGTTCTAATGAAATTGTACCGGAACAAAAACACATATATTAGGAATTTTTTGACTATTGTTTTTTTAATTACTTTTTATCTAAAAATATGAAGTGAAAATGTATTTTTAAGTTGGGAAAAGTACCTATTAGGTCTTTTTTCAACATTTTTTACTTAATAAGGATTTCGAAAAATTACGCGTACCAATTAAGCCGCCTAAAATGTGTAAAGACCGTATTATCCCTATCCCTCCTCTCTCCTCGTTCGTGAGCTATTTCTCAGTCCAACGACGGCCCGTTCTTCATCCAACTCAGTGAAGTCCGCTTTCCGAACGACGAGCACCAGCAGAGAGATATCGGCGACGAGGTACCGCACGAGCCGGAAGCACTGGGACAAGGAGAAGCGGGCCTCGACGAGGGCGTGGAGGAACCCCGATGAGGTCCCGCTGCTGCCGTACGCGAAGCGGGTGTTCATGTCGATGAACGTGAGCAAGGTTCCCCGTTAGCGCGGCTCCGTCCGGCCGTTGCCCACCACCGCCGCCGCTTGACGTCCCTGCTGATCGATTACGAAGAACGCGCGGCATCGAGGAGGGCGAATGCAGAGAAGGTGTTCGATGAAATGTCCGAGACGAATTCCGTTTATGAGGTGATGCTATATTTCCCTCTTTTTCTTAATTGTTTTAAATTACTCATGCTTGGGTTCGACGAGCTGGTCTTCACCGGATTTGGAATCGCTCCTGGCCGGCGGTGTCCCAAACCTGGGCCTTGATCTCCTTGAGTCGAGCTACGAACGCGATGAGACACCTCCTCACCACCATGAATATCTTTAAACCGAAGCCAGGCTCTCTCCTCATGCTCAAAGCCATCGCGACTCTCGCCCAGTCCACTATCGCCCGTCGTGCGATATCCACCGCTCATCCAACGCTTCTCAAACATCTATTGGCTAATATTACACAATTTGTTTGACTCGTTATATAGGAAGGGAGGGAAATTCCAAAGAAAAAGGCATTCACCCCACCGTTATGAAAAAGGCATTCACCCCACCGTTGTGAAAAAGGCATTCACCCCACTATCGCCCGCCGTGCGATATCTACCGCTCATCCAACGCTTCTCAAACATCTGTTGGCTAATATTACACACTTTGTTTGACTCGTTATATAGGAAGGGAGGGAAATTCCAAAGAAAAAGGCATTCACCCACCTGCACGATATATGAATATTGATGAAGCTAGGTAAAGTTATTATGTGCCATTTTTATTTCACATATTCATTTTCAGCCTTGAAAATACTTTATTTTCCATGAGCTTGATCTTTACTTCACACCATATAATTACCACATTTGGGATTATGGAATTCATGTTTTAAAATTTATGCTTGCAGGTTACAGAACAATAGGTGTAATTACTGAGGTGTTATATCAACTTTGTATTTATTTTGTTGGTGTACTTGTAGATACGATTTGCTTATATACTCAAATCACCTTTTTTTTTTACCATTTCAGTTGGATATTATTGATAGGGGTACTGATGCTTGTTGGAGTTGTATACTTAATGTATAGATTTAAGTGACGTAAACTCCCAGTCATAGCATTTAATCTATTTAATTAAATAAACAATTATTTCCTTTTAATTATTGATAATTAAATATATGCAAATATAGTCCTAGACTATATACGTTGTAGTTAGTATGGTGTGCGTCGTCACACGGAAGATCATACTATCGGTTACTCGTATTTAATCGAACAGTAGCTCACGACTAGGGGTGGGAACGAGCCGGTCCGAGCCGAGCTTTGCTTGAATAGGCCTGGGCCTGGTGTAAAAAATTTAGGCTCAAGCCTGGCCTAGTACCTATCATAGACTTTTTTAAGAGGCTCGGCCTAAGCCTTTTTTGTAAATAGGCCCGGCCTAAAAGCCTTTTAAAAGCCTTTTTAAGTACAATTTGAACTTCAACTCGATTTAATAAATAAACCTAAGATTCAATTAAAACTATTTTAAATAAATTTGACTATATTTAATTCATTTTATAAAATTATTTTTAACTTTTAACTATTCAATAATTGATAATAATAAAAAAGTGAACATCATTTTATAAATAAAAATAATATTCAAAAAGTATCATCCAATAGTGATTAATATGTACTTAGAAGAAACTAAAACTAAAATTATTTTGAGCGGATCGCTTGAGATTTATCGATTAGGATTGCCTTAGATAATCGATTTAAATCTCAGTGTATTTTATTCTTAATCCCCGATATTATTGCGGGTGTGTATATTTAATATTAGTGACTTTGATTTTCCAAATGAATTGATTGATTAGTATAACCAGTCAATTACCGGTAAAGTTGGGTCACGGTATTTTATATATGACACGCCGTGAATTATTGACGGGAAAGTGTATCCCGATAAGGGTTAATAATATCCCCGAGATGAGTTCATAAGGAATTATTATGTAAACCTCATGAGTGGATTTGTTCCGCATAATAATTAAAGTTGAATGGTACTATTCTCGGATATAAGAGATGAATAAATTAATTACAATAAATTAATTTTATTCATTGATATTTATATCTTAAATACACGGAATAAATAATACTACCGGAGATAATATTATTTGATATAATATGGTTTAATATTGGGAGTGCAATTATATTTATATAGTGGAAAATAAATATAATTAATAATAGTAAGGATTAATAGATTTGGGCTTGAGCTCAATTTAATCACTATTATTAGAAGCCTAATATTCCACCTCCTTCTAGAGAGAGAAAGTAGAGAGGGAGATCCATATAGTTCGGAGGATCGTCGCCCACACGACGTTCGAACGAGTGCGAGGAATTCGTAGGAAGATTCAAAGGTCATCGAATTGATTTCGTTTCTCCGAACAACGAATCGAAGGTATAAAATCGTAAAACATACATGAACGAAGATCCGGGACGAATGAACTCCGGGGACGAGGATTCGAGATCCTCGGCGGAGCTCGAGAGAAGCCCTCGGCTGGGCGCTGAGGGAGGCGATCGAACTCTATGGGTCGATCGCCGGCGTGCTTCGAGGGAAGCCCCGGCTGGACGCCGGGGCTGGGGCGATCGAGCCCTAGCTCGATTGCCGGGGGGGACTGCCGCGGGCTGGCGCCGCGGCTGGTGGTTCCCCCCAGCTTCGGTGATGGCGGTGAGTCGCCAAACTCACCGCCCAGAGCTGCCGGAGCAGCCCGGCGATCGCGAACCCCGCGAGGGGTTCGGCTAAGGTTTCGGCCTTGGGTTTATCCCGCGGCGGCGATGCTCTTTTCGGACTCCGGTTTCGCGTGGTGTTCGTTATCGGTTTCCGGCGATGGGATTTTGATCGGGTTATCAGTTCCGCAATTTTGATAGCCCGGGATATCGATTTCCAACAATTGGTATCAGAGCGTTGGTTCTAGTTCATGTATGTTTTCGATATATTGTTCTACCTTGCAGGGATTTCCGACTATTATGGCTTGTTTAATTATTTGTTAATTATTTGTCATAATTGTTGGTTTATTAAACTCTCAGACATGTCGAGATTCGTTTTGTGTGGATGAATGCTTGTAATAGTAAAAATTCGGGGGTTGACCGAATTTAGGATTTATTATTATTGTTCTATGTTTTCCTGAAATTGTATAGGGTCGATTTCATGTATAGATCGATACCGGAATTGTAATTTATTTACGTTGGTTCGATGTTGGAACGATCGCCCGAGAACGAGATGTGACGAAGGAGACGAAGAGAGGGAGGACCGGGGATCTATCATGATGATCGATCCCATGAGATCGATCGACCGAGAGGGTGAGGGGTTCGATCACCCCTCGGCTGGGGCTGCCGCCGAAAAGGTGGTGGCGGCGGTATCCTCCCCGGTGCCGGCGATCGATGGTGGGGTGCTTGGGGTCTTCGTGATCTCGTGCTCTCCCGCCACGATTCACTTTCCTAATTGAGTTCGGTTTTCCTATTTTGAGTGTTCTTATTTTTAGGAACTCTCATGGAATAGGAAAAGAATTAAATTAAAATTAATTTATTTCTTTAATGAGTGTTCTTATTTATGGGAACTCTCATGGATAAGGAACAGAATTAATTTAATATTAATTTATTTCCTAATTGATTATTCCTATTTTATGGGAATGTTCATGGACATGGAAATTAATTAATTTGGAAAGTAGAAGAGTCCTAATTTATTTTATTTCCTTATTCTATTATAGAAGTCTTCTAGAATATTACAAGTTTGACTTGGATAGAATTCTAGAGATTTAATAGAATTAGAAAGGAAAATAAATAAATAAAAATATTAATAATATTTAATTTTATTTTTGATTTATTCGATTGACTTAATTTTCGAATTAAGTATCTTTTGGATTTATTAAAAATAAATAGATTTAAATATTGGGATTAATATTCTCGTCACATGGAGCATTTAAGAACGAAGACTGAAGACTAGAAGATGCGTACGGGGATGGAATAAAGCCATAATAGTCGGAAAATAATATTCTAGTATTATTTTGACTATGTGATTATACTTATGTGCTTTAATTTCATGTATGCATGCTTATGTGTTTAATTATGCATTAGATAGCGTATCCCTTGTTGTAAAAAGCTAAGTGGGAGAGGGATTGGAAACAATCTCATGGTCTCCATTACTGTTCTCTTGGTGACTCTTATGAGCTTTCGAAGTTCGTATAGACGAGTCATTGGAGGAAAATTCTTGTAATTCCTTTTACAAGAAACATTGATTGAGTTTATCAAACAATGCCTAATTTGTCTTTCTGAAACTAATTTCAAGTCGACTCTTTCTCACCCCGGGGAGTGGAATGGAGCCAAAGCCACTTGGTCATGTGGATGACACAAATTAGAGAACTTCGTACCATTTCTTGAAATGGATCGATTGTCTGCACGGCTCCCTCATTCTATGAGAGATAAGGTTGTTCGCATGGTGAATCACTGGTTAGAAACTTCGAGTTTCACTTATGATTCTCCACGTCTTGATTTATAAGATTAAATGATTCAAGTAATTGAGAGTCAATTATAAAAATCTTTTGGTGTAGTAAACGTCCACACTATCGTGGCTTGCTGCATTGAATGGGATTTTGGATTAATTGATGTAGACAGTTATAGGAGGGAGTGAAGGAAACGTGTGTTAACGTAAACGTCCACACTATCGTGGCTTGCGGTGACATGCGAATCTTAACCGAACTTCTTAGTACTGAGTAATGGTTTACACTTAGGTACGCTTCATAGTATTCTTCCCATCGAAGTAACGCTATCGATGATGTACGACCAAAGCAAATCCAATTACAAAATCATTTGGGTAGGTAAACGTCCACACTATCGTGGCTTACCATATCTGATGGGATTTTAGATGTGATTAGTAATTTAATGATATTATTTGAGGGAGATAATATAGGTATTAAATTGATTGTTTGTTTATATGTTCTTATAGATTTAAAGAATAGCTATGAATCCACATTCTGTGATACTCAAGGAGAATAAACTCACTGCCCCAATTATATTGATTGGAGGAGAAATTTGGACATTGTTCTGACTGCAGAGGAGTACAAGTTTGTACTTTATGACCCATGCCCTGTCGAACCCACGGATGCCTCAACTGATGAGGAAAAGGCGACATATAGGAGGTGGACAAAGGCTGATTAAATGGCTAGGTGTTATATTTTGGCTTCCATGTCAAATGTACTCCAAACCCAACATGAGTCGATGGCCACTGCCGATGACATGATGTACAACCTCAAGGAGATGTTTGGGCATCAAGATCGTGCGGCTAGGCAAGAAGCCATGAGAGTCCTTATGTCAACTACTCAGTCTGAAGGAACGCCCGTTGGGGAGCACGTTCTTAAGATGATGAGTTTGTTGAATGAACTTGAGATCCTAGGAGCTCAGATTGATGCTGAGACGCAAGTCGACATCATACTCCAGTCTCTGACCCCTAGTTTTGAGCAGTTCCGTATGAGTTATAATATGGGTAAACTATCTTATACTCTTGCGCAACTCCTGACTGAACTTAAGGCGGCAGAGGGGATCTATAAGAAGGCCAAGTCTCAAGCGCTTGTAGCTACCAAGTCCAAAGGCTCGAGGCTTGTTGGAGGTAGGGGCAAGAAAAGGAAGCAAGCCTGGAAACCCAGTGGTGCCAAGAGGAATGGACCACGAGAAGGGGCTGGCAAGCCTAAGAGCAAATGCTTCCGATGCAAGAAGTCTGGACACTGGAAGTCTGATTGTCCTCTCAGAGGTACGAATTTTTCTTTAGTCGTGAAAACATAGTCAGCGGTTTTATCTACCAAGTATTCTGGTGTGTAGATATGGAACCACTGACGGTATGTGCATTTTTAATGCAGGGGTTCCAGAAAACCCGGCGGCTTAGAGAAGAAGAGTTCAAGTCTACATGGGCAAAGCAGTAGAGGAGGCAGCTGTTGCAGTGGAAGACATTTATCTGCTTTTAGTAGTTATAGGATTTCATTTCAAGTTTATTGCTTTGTGTACCCCTTTATTTTAGAAAGAACTTTGTTCTGGTTTTCTATTATTAATGAATGGATATTTTATTACATTAATCATTTGATGATTTTGATAAGAAATAATGGTATTATCTATTCTGGTACATTAGATAGCAATATATGAATGATGAATCCTAAGTCTACCACGATGCAACAAACCGTTCTATAACTTGTTTTACTTATTAGAAGTATTTCTTTATTGAATCATTATACTTGTGAATTCTTGTGCTCAGTGGTATTTATTCAAATAAGATTCAAAGGTCGAAATTGATTTGATCAATTATAGTTGAAGGAATGGACCTTCCGACCTAAGAATTGAATTTGGAAGATGATATAACTAAGCAAACCTTTCTGGATAAAGGATAGAATCCGGACAAGTATTGAAATTGATTAAATACTGATATATGCAGACATACGTGTACTTAGAAAGGTGCGAGTAATTCTTTCAAAAAATACTCAAAAATGGATTAGAGTACTTGATGTGCCATAAAAGCAAAGTGTTTTGACAACTCAATGGACACAAAGCTATTATGGGGGAACCTTCAAAGTATATCCATTAGAAGCTTGCGATTTGATCGCAGAGGCTAGTACCCATCTAAGTAACACATAGCATGATCAGAGAATGGGATTGGATCCCAAATGACTACATCATACACTCTCGTGTAGAAATAATGTGTCAGGAATAAGAAATGGAATTCTAATAGATAAGTTATTCGGAACTACCTATGTTCTGTGGAGATTTCTGGAAAAACAACGGCACATTCAAATATGGTTGTAGGATATCCTAGAAGAACAAAAGATTGTGTGTTCAATAGTACTATGAACCAGAAGGACGTTATCGCCCGGTTCTTAGAGGAAGACTATTAGATGAACCACAAAGCCCGAAGTGACGTAATACTTTGGAATGAGAGAGAGAGAAAAGAAAAGACTGGGAACCAGCTAAACCGAGTAATGTTACACCACTAACTGCACCTACTGTCATTACTGTTTGTACACCGGAACGCCGTTGTAGTGGGAGGTTGTGGACAACCGAAGATGTTCATAAGACTAGAAGAGTTTTTGAACTCTGGATCTAGTAGACATGAAATCGATCCCTGGATCTACATAGAGGCAGTACTAGATCTAAATGTGTCTTCTTGGAAAGCAATAAGGATTATTGCTAAGAGGCGAGATCATTTAGAGTACAAGCTTAGTCGATCTATTTATAGATTGAAACAAAGCTGTGAATCGTGGAACTTGCGAATTGATGAGATAGTCTATCTGATGGATTCATCAAAGAGCATGGACGACAAAGGTGTATTAAAAACATAAAGGAAACAAAGTGGTGTTTCTCGGAATTTTATGTAGATGTCATTTTATCATTGGCAACAATGTAAAGATATTGTCAGACATAAAATGATAGTTGTCTAAATAAATCAGGATATAAGATTGAGTAGAAGTTGGAACATGTTCTTGAGATCTTTGATCTCAAGATAAGAACATTGTACTTCTTCTAGATATCTTATACGATTATGGTTCGTTTTAAACATGCAGAATTCCGAGAAAGGTCGTCGCCTTTCAGACACGGAATGCATCTATCTAAAGATATGTGTTTTGAACACTTAAAGGAGATAGACGCAGAGAAAGCAGTTTCCTACACTTTGAGTGTAGAAAGCTCAATAAATGCAATGTTGAAAAACGAGAACCTGATATCAACTATGCTGTTTGCGTAGTGGGAGGATATCAAAGTAATCTTATCAAAAGATATTCGGATGCTGTAAAAGTACTTTCGAAGTACTGGATTACGGAGCAACACGAATTTCTTCTTAGATTACATTTTCTCAAATCTCAAATCAGATTAGGACCAGTGTAAGTCGATATCAGGATATGTGTTAACTTTTGAAAGAGGTGGATGTTGGGATATGTCCTTCGATCCTACGTGTGCAATCGATAAAGTCATAAGGTCGTCTATGGATGTTAAATGATTATTCGATAATAATAATTGTTGGGAACAATATAATATTGATCGATAAAATCATACCTACAGGGTCACACACGAGCTCGATATTGATATACATTGCTTGATAAATATATTGATTTAGAATCAATATTTACGTGGATTTAATTCCCATGCATGGGATGCATGGCTTGCATGGATGCATGTCACATAGTGTGACATGGCATGCCACACAAGCAAGTGGGACCACATACAATGCATAGTGGCATGTGTATGTGGCATGACCTTTCACCTCCTTTGTAACCCCTTTGCATGTTAATGGTGCATTATGATGCCCATTATGTTGTAGGTTACAAAGTGGTGTAATGGGATGAATAATGATGCACTTATATAGATGAAAATCAGATTTTCAACACACAATTGCATCAGCCACGAAAATCCACTAAAATAAAGAGAAAAGAGGTTATCTTGGAGATCCATTCTCAAGAAAGAAAAGGTGTTCATTATCCGGGTTCGTGTGCAACACGTAGAGGCCGGGCCATTTGTGCGGCTTCAACATCCGGACGATCCAAAGGAGTGAAGAGTTCATTCACAAGGAGATCTTTGAGTTGCTGATCCATTAAGGTGGTTCAATCGACTCAACACCACCTTAACCGAAATCAACGATCACAAAAAAAAGTAAGTAATCGATAAACCTTATATATATATATATATATTGGATGTGTATATATATATATATGTGTTTATATGTGTTCTTATACACATTAAGTGTGCACTAAGATCATGGCATAGTAGATCTATTGCTTTACACGCTTCCGCACACACGGTATATCGATTGGATCGGTATACCGGTACCTTCAATTGGTATCATAGCCTAGGGCTCGTGCACACTTTTGTGTTGGACACGAAGGTTAAATCAAGATAATTGGATTATTTGTTTAATTGTGATTATGTGATTAGATGTAAGGCCGGCCACCGTTAGTGGTCGGGTGAATGAATTCGTCGTTTTTTACGTTTCGATTGGCCATAGTCTTTTGAGGGCTGAGTCCCTTGGAATCATTTGTAATAGATAGGTTTTTCTATTATATTTGTATTGTACTACTTGTAAGCGATGGACTTGGTCCATGGTTCGATGGAGGATCTCGGCTCTCCGGCGAAAACGAGAAGAAACGAAGCAAAACGAAGCAAAGCGGACAAAACCGGGCTGCTGGAGGCAAACGGCGGGCGCCGGCTGTGCTCCAGCGGGCGCTGTTTTGATTTGGCGGGCGCCGTTTTGGAAACGGCGACCGCCGAAAGCTCATTTTTGGGGCAGACGGGTTTTTGCCCTTTCGGCGGGCACCGTTTTGGAAACGGCGACCGCCGGTGGTGTTCAGCGACCGCTGGTTGTAAAATGGCGGGCGCTGTTCGTAGTTTTTGGGGTAATTGTTGGAAATCGATATCCCGGGCCATTAAAATTTGCGGAAAATAATAACCCGACCGAAATCCTCGATCGCCGGAGATCCGACCACGAAACACCGCACGAGCCGGAGCTCAACCGAGCACCACCACGGTCCGCCCGTGGTGCCCAGCCGAGCCCCCGCACGGGGCTCGCGATCATCTCGCGATGATCGCTGGGATGCCTCACGGCATCCCCGGGGCTGCTCGTAGCAGCCCCGCAGCGGGTCGCGTGACCCGCTGCTCAACGCGCTGGGCTCGTCCCAGCGCACCGCTGCGGGAAGTCCCGCAGCACGCTTCGAGTCGCTGCGGGTAACTCCCGCAGCTCCCAGCGATCGAGCCTACGGGCTCGATCGATACCTCGGCTCCCAGCCGAGGGTTCTCGCATCACGCTTCCCGGCGGTCCGAACCCTAAGGTTCGACCGCCACCTTCGATCCTCGCCGGGGATCTCGAATCCCCGTCCCCGAGGTTCGTCGTTTTCTCGGATCGTTTGTTCATGTATATGTTAAAATTAAATCACATAAATTCACACAAAGGAGTTTATGATTTTACCTTTCGATTCGTTATGCGGAGAAACGAAATCAAGATGATGACCTTACGATCTTCCCACGTATTCCTTGCACTAGCTTGAACGTCGGGTGGGCGACGATCTTCCAAGCTTATGGATCCTCTTCAACTCTCTAGAATATCAAGTATGATAATCTTGTCTTATTAAAAAGTGAAGACCATGTAGTGCTTTTATAGGCTACGTAGGGGATCTAAAGGAGGTGGAATATTGGGCTTCCAATATTAATGATTAAATTGAGCCCAAGCCCAAATCTATTAATCTTCCATTAATATTAATTAATTTATTTTCCACTATATAAATTAATTGCACTCCCAATATTAAACCATATTATATCAAATAATATTTCTCCGGTAGTATTATTTATTCCGTGTATTTAAGTTTTAAATATCCATGAATAAAATTAATTTATTGCTAATTAATATATTCATCTCTTGTATCCGAGACTAGTACCATTCAACCTTAATTATTGTGCGGAACGAATCCACTCATGAGGTTTACACAATAATTCTTTATGAACTCATCTCGGGGATATTATCAACCCTTACGGGATACACTTTCCCGTCAAGTATTCACGGCATGCCATATATAAAATATAGTGACCCAACTTAACGGGTAATTAACCCAATAATTAAATCGGTTAATTCCTTTGGTAAATCAAAGTCGCATATATTAAATATACACACCCGCAATAATATCGGGGATTAAGAATAAAATACTCTGAGACTTGAATCGATTATCTAAGGCAATCCTAATCGATAAATCTCAAGCGATCCGCTCAATACACCAAGTGTACAAGTGTGATAAAATAATTAAGACAAATTATTTTCTCTCTCACACAACGACTATACCGATGGATTGGTCCTTGTCCATCTAGGTCGTGAGCAACTGTTTGATTAAATACGAGTAACCGATAGTATGATCTTCTGTGTGACGTCGCACACCATACTAACTACAACGTATAGAATCTAGGACTATATTTTGCATATATTTAATTATCAATAATTAAATGCAAACAATTGTTTATTAATTAAATAGATTAAATGTTATGACCGGGAGTTTACCGTTACTTAAATCTAGACATTAAGTACACAACTCCAACAATCTCCCACTTGTACTAAGGTCTAGTCATTTCCTCCAAACTCCCGACTCCCATACTCATCACGTGCTTAATGTGTACTTCCAAGAAGTACTATGTGAATGAGCATTCTAGGTTGCTGCTCTGAAGTTATCTTGGTGACTACTGCGTCGTCTCCCTCGACGATGACTCGTATCAGGTGGTACTTGCTCTATGTGTTATCATCACCTTTAGACTTATGACTTCTTCCAGTTTATCATGCACCGCTATAAAATAGCCTTTGGTAAACTAAGAGTCATATCCAAGTTTTAGAGGTTATCCCGGAATCTAACCAGAACTTCCGCTGCCTCTGAGGCTGCTATTCGGTTATGAGAGAGTCCGAGAAGCGTCCTGCTTATCACTCTTTCATTTTAAGACTCCACCTCTCCAAAAGTGAACACATAGCCTGATATCGACTTACACTGGTCCTTCTCTGATTTGAGATCTGAGAACACGTAATCCAAGAAGATTTCGTCTTGCTTAGTAATCCAGTACTTCTCAAGTACTACTACAGCATCCGAAAATCTCTTATTCAGATTACTTTGATATCCTCTCACTACGCAAACTGCATAGTTGATATCAGGTTCTCGTTTTTCAACATTTGCATTCATATCATCTATCTCCTTTATGTTTTCGAAACACATGACCTTAGATAGATATATATATTCTGTGTCTGAAAGGCAACAACCTTTCTCAGAATTATGCATGTTAAAAACAAACCATAATTGTATAAGATATCTAGGAGAAGTACAATGTTCTTATCCCTAGATCCAAAGATCTTAAGAACACGTTCTAACTTCTACTCAATCTTATATCCCGATTCATTTAGACAACCATCACTTTATGTCTGACAACATCCTTACATTGTTGCCAATGATAAAATGTTATCTACATAAAACTCCGAGAAAACACCACCTTGTTTCCATCACGTTTCCTATACACCTCTCGTCTATGCCTTTTGATGAATCCATCAAATGGACTATCTCATCAATTCGCAAGTTCCACGATTCATAGCCTTCTTTCAATCCATAAATGGATTTACTAAGCTTGTACTCTAAATGATCTTGCCTCTAAACAATAACCATTATTATTCTCCAAGCAGGCACATTTAGATTCAGTACTGCCCTTGTGCAGAGCTAGGGATCGATTTCATCTTTACTAGATCCAGAGTTCAAAACTCTTCTAGTCTTATGAACATCTTTGGTTGTTCAACAACCTCCCACTGCAATGGCGTCCCGGTGTATAAACAGTAATAACAGTAGGTGCAGTTTGTGGTGTACTTCTACTCGGTTTGGCTAGTTCCTAGTCTTTGTCCTTTTTCTCATTTACGTCAGTTGGGGCTCTGTGGTTCATCTAATAGTCTTCCTCTAAGAACCGGTCGTTGAAACATCCTTCTGGTTCATAGTACTATCGAACACACAATACTTTGTTCATCTAGGATATCCTACAACCATATAGAATATGTCGTTGTTTCCAGGAATATGCATAGAACATAGGTAGTTCCGAACAATTTGTTCTTTTACTATTAGATTTCCATTTCTTCTTTATGACATACCATCTCTACACCCAAGTGTATGGCGCAGTCATTTGGGATCCAATCCCATTCTTTGATTATGCTATGTGTAAATTAGATAGGTGGTGGCCTCCGCGACTAAGTCGCAGGCCTTTAATGGATATACTTTGAAGGCTCTCCATAATAGCTTTGTGTCCATTGACTAGTCAAAACACTTTGCTTTTATGGCACATCAAGTATTCTAATCCATCATCGAGTATTCTTTTAAAAGAATCATTCGTACCTTTCAATTTACACATATGTCTGCATATATCTAAGAATTTATCATTCACATTATTGCTACCTAATGTACCAGAATAGATAATACCATTATTTCTTATCAAAATCATTAAATGATTAAAGAAATAAAATATCCATTCATAAATAATAGAAATCCAGAACAAAAGTTCTTTCTAAGATAAAGGGTACATAATGCAATAAACTTGAAATGAAATCCTATTTAACTACTAAAGCAGATAAATGTCTTCCACCGCAACAGCTGCCTCCTCTACAGCTTTTGCCCGTGTAGACTCGAACTCTTCTTCTCTAAGTCGCCGGGTTTTCTGGAACCCCTGCATTTAAAATGCACATACCGTCAGTGGTTCCATATCTACACACGAGATTTCTGGTAGATAATACCGCTGACTATGTTTTTACGACTAAAGAAAAATTCGTACCTTTGAGAGGACATTCAGACTTCCAGTGTCCAGACTTATTTCATCGGAAGCATTTGCCTCTTGGCTTTGCAGCCCCCACTCGTGGTCCATTCCTCTTGGCACCACTGGGTTTCTAGGCTTGCTTCCTTTTCTTGCCCCTACCTCCAACAGGCTTGGAGCCTTTGGACTTGGTAGCTACAAGCGCTTGAGACTTGCCCTTCTTGTAGATCCCCTCTGCCGCCTTTAGTTCAGTCAGGAGTTGCGCAAGAGAATAAGATAGTTTACCCATATTATAACTCATGCGATACTGCTCAAAACTAGGGGTCAGAGACTGGAGTATGATGTCGACTTGCGTCTCCCCATCAATTTGAGCTCCTAGGATCTCAATTTCATTCAACAAACTCATCATCTTAAGAACGTGCTCCCCAACGGGCGTTCCTTTAGACTGAGTAGTTGTCATAAGGACTCTCATGGCTTCTTGCCTTGCCGCACGATCTTGCTCCCCAAACATCTCCTTGAGGTTAGACAACATATCAAAGGCAGTGTCCATCGACTCATGTTGGGTTTGGAGTACATTTGACATAGAAGCCAAAATATAACACCTAGCCATTTCATCAGCCTTTTTCCACTTCCTATATGCCTCTTTTTCCTCATTAGTTGAGGCAGCCGTGGGCTCAGCAGGGCACACATCACAGAGTACAAATTTGTACTCTTCAGAAGTTAGGTCAATGTCTAAATTTCTCCTCCAATCAATATAATTGGGGCCAGTGAGCTTATTCTCCTTGAGTATCACAGAAAGTGGATTCATAGCTATTCTCCAAACCTATAAGCACATTTAAACAAACAATCAATTTAATGTCCGATATTATCTCCCTCAAATAATATCATTAAATTACTAATTACATCTAAAATCCCATCAGATAAGGCAAGCCACGATAGTGTGGACGTTTACCTATCCAAATGATTTAGCAATTAGATTTGCTTCGGTCGTACATCATCATTAGCGTTACTTCGATGGGAAGAATACTAAGAAGCGTACCTAAGTGTAAACCATTACTCTGTACTAAGAAGATCGTTTGAGACTCGTATATTACCGCAAGCCACGATAGTGTGGACGTTTACGTTAACACACGATCCTTCACTTTCTTCTATAACTGTCTACATCAATTGATCCAAAATCCCATTCAATGCAGCAAGCCACGATAGTGTGGACGTTTACTACACCAAAAGATTTTTACAATTGACATCCAATTACTTGAATCATTCGATTTTCGTAAATCAAGACGTGGAGAATCATAAGTGAAACTCGAAGTTTCTAACCAGTGATTCACCATGCGAACAACCCTATCTCTCATTAGATGAGGGAGTCGAGCAGACAATCGATCCACCTTCAAAAGGATGGTACGAATGTCTCTAATTTGTGTCATCCACATGACCAAGTGGCTTTGGCTCCATTCCACTCCCCGGGGTGAGAATGAGTCGACTTGAAGTCAGTTTCAGAAAGACAAATTAGGCATTGTTTGATAAACTTAATCAAGGTTTCTTGTAAAAGGAATTACAAGAATTCTCCTCCAATGACACGTCTATATGAACTTCAAAAGTCCATAAGAGTCACCAAGAGAACAACAATGGAGACCATGGGAATGTTTCCATCCCCTCTCCCACTTAGCTTTTTATAACAAAGGGATACACTATCTAATGCATAATTAAACACATAAGCATGCATACAAGTAATAAAGCACATAGTAACACATAGTCAAAATAATGCTAGAAAATTATTTTTCCGACTATCATGGCTTTAATCCATCTCCGTATGCATCTTCTAGTCTTCAGTCTTCGTTCTTGAATGCTCCATGTGACGAGAATATTAATCCCAATATTTAAATCTATTTATTTTTAATAAATCCAAAAGATACTTAATTCGAAAATTAAGTCAATCGAATAAATCAAAAATAAAATTAAATATCATTAATATTTTATTTATTTATATTCCTATCTAATTCAATTAAATCTCTAGAATCCTATCCAAGTCAAACTTGGAACATTCTAGGAGACTTCTATAATAGAATAAGGAAATAAAATAAATTAGGACTCTTCTACTTTCCAAAATTAATTAATTTACATGTCTATGAAAATTCCCGTAAAATAGGAATAATAAAATAGGAAATAAATTAATTTATTAGTTAATTATTTTCCTTTCCAATTCTATTAAATCTCTAGAATCCTATTCCAAGTAGGACTTGGAATATACTAGAAGACTTCCATAATAGAATAAGGAAATAAAATTAATTCCAATTAATTCTTTTCCTATTCCTTGAGAATTCCCAAAAATAGGAAAACTCAAAATAGGAAAACCGAATCAATTAGGAAAGTGAATCTTGGTAGGAGTAGCACGGGATGGGGATTCCCGCACCACCCCACCACCATCGACCAACCACCGGGAGGGAGCACCCGCCGCCGCCACTCCAGCCGGCCAGCCGCCACCGTCGCCGGCGACAGCCCACGGCTGAAGGGCGCGACGCCCCCTTCCCCTTTGGTCGATCATGGGGTCGATCATGGGGATGATCGACCCCCCCGATTTTTCGTCCTCTTCGTCTTCTTCGTCACACGAGTTCTCCGGCGGTCGTCTCGGCATCGATCCAACGTAAATAAATTACAAGAAATAAATTTACAATTCCGGTATCGATTCTATACATGAAATCGACCCTATACATTTTCCGGAAAACATAGAACAATAATAATAAATCTAAATTCGGTCAACCCCCGAATTTTTACTATTACAAGCATTCATCCACACAAAACGAATCTCGACATGTCCGAGAGTTTAATAAACGAATAATCATGGAAAAATATTTACAATTAATTAAACAATTAATTAATAATTAATTAACCATGATAGTCGGAATCCCTGCAAGGTAGAACGATAATTGAACACATACATGAACACGAAAACCAAACGCTCTGATACCAATTGCTGGAAATCGATATCCCGGGCCATTAAAATTTGCGGAAAATAATAACCCGGCCGAAATCCTCGTTCGCCGGAGATCCGACCACGAACCACCGCACGAGCCGGAGCTCAACTGAGCACCACCACGGTCCGCCCGTGGTGCCCAGCCGAGCCCCCGCACGGGGCTCGCGATCATCTCGCGATGATCGCTGGGATGCCTCACGGCATCCCTGGGGCTGCTCGTAGCAGCCCCGCAGCGGGTCGCGTGACCCGCTGCTCAACGCGCTGGGCTCGTCCCAGCGCACCGCTGCGGGAAGTCCCGCAGCACGCCTCGAGTCGCTGCGGGTAACTCCCGCAGCTCCCAGCGATCGAGCCTACGGGCTCGATCGATCCCTCGACTCCCAGCCGAGGGTTCTCGCGTCACGCCTCCCGGCGGTCCGAACCCTAGGGTTCAACCGCCACCTTCGATCCTCGCCGGGGATCTCGAATCCCCGTCCCCGAGGTTCGTCGTTTTCCCGGATCGTGTGTTCATGTATATGTTACAATTAAATCACATAAATTCACACAAAGGAGTTTATGATTTTACCTTTCGATTCGTTGTGCGGAGAAACGAAATCAAGATGATGACCTTACGATCTTCCCACGTATTCCTTGCACTAGCTTGAACGTCGGGTGGGCGACGATCTTCCAAGCTTATGGATCCTCTTCAACTCTCTAGAATATCAACTATGATAATCTTGTCTTATTAAAAAGTGAAGACCATGTAGTGCTTTTATAGGCTACGTAGGGGATCTAAAGGAGGTGGAATATTGGGCTTCCAATATTAATGATTAAATTGAGCCCAAGCCCAAATCTATTAATCTCCCATTAATATTAATTAATTTGTTTTCCACTATATAAATTAATTGCACTCCCAATATTAAACCATATTATATCAAATAATATTTCTCCGGTAGTATTATTTATTCCGTGTATTTAAGTTTTAAATATCCATGAATAAAATTAATTTATTGCTAATTAATTTATTCATCTCTTGTATCCGAGACTAGTACCATTCAACCTTAATTATTGTGCGGAACGAATCCACTCATGAGGTTTACACAATAATTCCTTATGAACTCATCTCGGGGATATTATCAACCCTTACGGGATACACTTTCCCGTCAAGTATTCACGGCATGCCATATATAAAATATAGTGACCCAACTTAACGGGTAATTAACCCAATAATTAAATCGGTTAATTCCTTTGGTAAATCAAAGTCGCATATATTAAAAATACACACCCGCAATAATATCGGGGATTAAGAATAAAATACTCTGAGACTTGAATCGATTATCTAAGGCAATCCTAATCGATAAATCTCAAGCGATCCGCTCAATACACCAAGTGTACAAGTGTGATAAAATAATTAAGACAAATTATTTTCTCTCTCACACAACGACTATACCGATGGATTGGTCCGTGTCCATCTAGGTCGTGAGCAACTGTTTGATTAAATACGAGTAACCGATAGTATGATCTTTTGTGTGACGTCGCACACCATACTAACTATAACGTATAGAATCTAGGACTATATTTTGCATATATTTAATTATCAATAATTAAATGCAAACAATTGTTTATTAATTAAATAGATTAAATGCTATGACCGGGAGTTTACCGTTACTTAAATCTAGACATTAAGTACACAACTCCAACAGTAATGACTTGGTTTGACCAAAATCGGCGAGCGCGGAACTGAAACGGCGGGCGCGGACCAGTCCAGAAGATGTTCAAGGCCTATTTTGTTGCTTTTAATCTTTTCGTTTGAGAGTTGTGAGGTTCTAGGGGCCTTTCGATTTCGTATTTATTTGCTTTGCTAGTTATAGGTTGTTTTATGTTATAAATGTTCAACTTACATATAAAATAACCTATGCATGCAAGTTCCCAAAATAATGAGTATAATGTCTTGTCCAAAACATCACAACCATAAAAACCTCGATCATAAGTTGGTAGGTCCGCCTCAGCGGGGTACTACTTGTTATCTTGGGATAAGTGGGAGTAAAGGTTAGACCCTTACACGTGACTTTGGTTTTCTCATCGATAGATCCACTGCAGGCGTGGCTATCGAGACATGAGATGAGAATAGGACTCTCATCGACCGAGAGTGACATTAGATGTCATTGACATGGAATGTCTACCTATCTTGGAGTTCTTAAGTGCGGACTCAGTCGGCTTAAGGATTCGCAAGATGAGGGTCTTGGGATTGTTTTGTTCAAGGGAACAACGATATTAGATATCGATTGAACAAAATGGAATAAATAAGTAGCTTGTTAGACAACCTTATTTGTTTACCGCTTTGTGGATGTTTACATACTTTAGTTATTTTTCTTTTGTAGTTTATCATGTCAAATATCAACTCAATTCAAGTTTGGTTCAATTCTTGATTGTTAAAAATTGAACAACATATATTTTCTTAATTGACAACGTAATTTGAGGATGGTCCTCAAATACGATGACAAGAAAAATGTGTTAGATAACCACATCCTATGATATCATTGAACAACTCAATAGCATGTTCAGGGAACATGCAATGATTGAGCGGTTCGGTGTGACCAGGGCCATCGCTTCAGCTAGGCTGGAGAAAGAGGAACCTAAGGGACCACATGTGCATCAAATGATTGGATTATTTGATTAAAAGTGATCGCCTAGGTTTTTCCTAAGATGATGAGTTGGCAACCGATTTCATACTTCAATCCCATCATGATGGTTATGATGCCTTTAGGCTAAATTTTCCATATGAATGGTTTGAATAAATCGCTACGTGAGATCCACGGGATGCTCAAGGTTGCAGAGCCGACTATTGAGAAGGATCCTAAGAGGGAAATTCTTATGATACGGGATGGGTTATACAAAAGAGCATGGGCAAAAGGCTAGGGTTCCTAGGGAGTCTGAATGCGTCTACTGCAAAAGTGTAGGACACTAATTGCAAACAAGTAGAAGTTCATATTTATTCAATTTCAAAACAAATGCCTAATTTATCTTTCATATGATGAATTCTAAAGTTAGGATTATTTTCACCTCGGGGAGTGATCTAATCCAAAACACTTAGTTCATCAATGACATAAATTAGAGACTTTCGAGCCATGGGATTGCGTTAGTCGATTGTCTGGTTGGCTCCCTCATACTTTATGAGAGATAGGGCTTCAATTGCATGATAAAATCGCTGGTTAGAAAATTTCGAGTTTTCACTTACGATTTATCACGTTTTGATATTGGAATAATTGTGAACTGGAATTCGAATAAGAGTCAATTATTGAGAATAATTGAACTTGCCCAAAGTTCAAAGAAGATGTGAAGAACGGGGTTGCTTCATCTTCAGGTATTAATGTTATAGACATTAAACTTCACAAATTCTACTTCTTGGGTATTGGATGCCAAATGTAGTTCTCACATTTGTATGTGGAGGAACTACATAGAAGTATAAGTTTGGTGAGTAGATATGTCCATCTACGGGCGAGAAATGGAGCGAAGGTCGCTGCATTAGTCTTATGATCATATGATGTTGTTTTGCCTTAGGGCCTTGTTTTAGTATTATAACTATGTAATTTCGTACCTTCAATAAACAATGAATATTGGTTCAGTATTGGATACTGATGGATTAGTTTTTCACTAATTAAATAGTTTGATAATTATTTTAATTGTGAACTATTCTTTGTTTTGGTACGATCATTACATTATTTATGTATACTTTAAACTCAACAAATCATATATAACATTAACACCAAAGGCCGAATCGAATAAGTCTCAATGAGACATAACTATAACATTGTGAATTAGATCAAAATCTAAACATGTAACGAATCTTCTTTTAGAAGGCATTCTAGAATCATTTGACTTGGAGTCATTTGATACATGTGAATGATGTTTGATGGACAAAAATAACAATGTCATCTTTCTTGGAGAAAGGAGAACATGTAAGTGATTAATTAGGGATGATCCATACTGATGTATGTGGAACCTATCAGTTCACAAGCACATGAAGGTTATGTTTCGGAAAAGAGAAAACAAACTATATTAGATATAGTTCGACCATTCAATGAGAGGTCTAAATGAACTACTGGTCTCTTTTGGGAACACAAAATTCTTGACTTCAACTTATACACTGAATAGGACGCTGTCAAAAGCTGTTGATAAGACACCATACTAGGTATGGAAAGGGAGGGTCCCTAAATTGTTTTCATCAAGAGTTGAGGTTCTAAAGCTTCTCTGACGAGATTTATCTCTATAGAGCTTGAACTCAAATGGGATAAAAGTTTCTTTATGGTATCCATAAGAAACTCGAGGGTACAACTTCTACGATCTATCTGAGAACAATATTTTGTTGCTCGAGATAGTGATTTTCTTTAAAAGAGTAATCTTTCCTATAAAGTCAGTGGGAGCTCATTGTCTTGAACGAGGTTCAAGTAGAACAAACTGATATGTATACTCAAGACTTGGTCGAGAGTACTCCAGTGGTTTTGGAAACCACACCTAACCCTCGAAGGTCTGGAAGGGTTAGAACTCAACCTGACAAATACTTAGGTATTCTGACAAATGAGAGCTTTGAAGTCATGCTTTTAGAAAGCAATGAACCTTCGACCTATACCCAAGCTATGACGAGTTCAGATTCCGAGAAATGGTAGGGTGCCATGAAATCCGAAATGAAATTGATGTCTGAAAATCAAGTTTGGAACTTGGTTGATTTGCTTAAAGGGGCTAGGCCCATTGGAAGCAAATGGATTTACAAGATAAATACAGACATGGATGGAAAACCTAGTGTTTTCAAAGCAAGGTTGGTGGCAAAAGGATTTTTTCACGGGGTGGTTTATAATGAAACCTTTTCACCAGTTGCTATAATTAATTCGGATTCTCTTAGCCATTGCAGCTCATTATGATTATGAGATATGGCAAATGGATGTTAAAACCGCCTTCTTGAATGGGATTCTAGAAGAGGATGTGTTTATGACACAACCAGAGGGTTTTATCGATCATAATCAGGCTGAGAGAGTATGCAGGCTTAATATATCCATTTATGGATTAAAGCAAGCATCTCGGAGTTGGAATCTTTTGTTCGATGAATCCATACATGATTTTGGATTTCAAAAGAACATGGAAGACTCTTGTGTTTACAAGAATATCAGTGGGAGTTACGTTGTATTAATTGTGTTGTATGTCGATGACATACTCCTTATTGGAAACAATGTTTCTATGCTTAATTCTATTAAAGAATGGCTTGGAAATTGTTTTTCAATAAAGGATCTTGGAGAAGCACAGTACATATTGGGCATCAAGATCTGTCGGAACAGATCGAAAAGGATGGTTGAACTTAGTAAAGCGACCTATATTGATAAGGTGCTTGATAAGTTCAGAATGAAAGACGCCAGAAAGGGTCTCATTCCAATAACTAATGGCACATCTCTTAGCAAGATGCAATGTCCTACGGGACTTGATGAGCAAAAGAGGATGGAAAACATTCCTTATGCTTCGGCAATAGGGTCTATAATGTACGCCATGATATGTACACAACTGGACGTATCGTATGCTTTGAGCATGACGATTCAGTTTCAAGGAAACCCAGGTGAGGCGCATTAGACTGCGGCCAATAATATTCTTATGTACCTTAGATGGACTAAAGAATATTTTGTTGTCTTTTGAAGACAAAAAGAGTTGATATTAACAAGCTGTTTGAATGCTAACTTCAAAACAGACTAAGATAATTTCCGATTTTAATCTGGTTATATTTTTTGTCTGGTTAGAGGTGAAATTTGCTGGAATAGTTCCATGCAATACAATATAGCTGATTAAACTACAGAAGCTGAGCACAGTATTGCATTGGATGCAGTATTGTTTGGAGTTAAGATTTGAAAGTTCTTGAATGAACTAGGTGTCGTAACTAGCTCAGCCCATCTGATAGTTCTCTTTTTATAGTAGAGTTATCGCGCAAGCCAATGAGCTAGGAAGCACCACAAGTCTAAAACTGGTGCTCAGGAAGTTCCACATTATCTGGGAGATAGTTTGTGGAGACATCGAGATAATAAAGTTGCAACTTTTGGTAAGGTTGCAAACCCGCTTTCTAAACCTCTCCAGCAGTTTAAGCTTGAGGCTTTCACGACTGCAATAGAGATCAGACATCTTAGAGATGGGTTGTGATTTCTATTACTGTATTAGATACTTTTGGAGATTTGGTAAACATTCACTCATATGTATAATACATATTTCTTCATATAAATATGGTTTAATTTATATGAATTGTCCAAATGATTAAGTGATATCACTTGGGTTATGAGGTCGACTTACCGCATAATGAAGTCCCAATGGTTTAACTGATATACTTGAATCATATAGTTGTTCCTGGTTCGTATAATCGAGTACGGACAAACCGATAATACAATGAACTAGATTGTAATGTGTACTATAGCGCCGCTTCATGGGCTAGTGATGTGGGACATCAAGTACAATTACATAGATATTAGCTGGGAGCTAATGATCGAACAGACCCGACTGGAATAGTATTTAAGATTTCGAGTCATAATACTATTTCATTGACTGTCGAGCAATTTCCTCTGTCCTGAGTAGTCCAGAGTGATTCCATTGTGAAATGGTGTACTTTGATACAAGTAAACGCCTTTCGTAAAAGGAGGTTATAAAACTTGTTATTGGGTATATCAGGAAGCAAGTGGGAGAGCTTGGATTGACAAGATGGGATTGTCCTCCATTTTATAATGGGATACATGTCTTACCGGCCACTTGGAGAGTCGAGACTGTGGAAAATACGTGGCCACGTCCAGATTCGTATCATAGTGATAAATCTGGTTTTACAGTCTGTCTCAAAGTCCAAGAAAGGTTTGAACCGATTGAGGATGACTCGAGTCTTGCCTCAAGTTCAAACTTAGACATAAAGTGACAACATGAAGTTGGCAGCACACTGGCTCTGAAGGCCAAGTGGGAGATTGTTGGGATATGTCCATCGATCCTACGTGTGCAATCGATAAAGTCATAAGGTCGTCTATGGATGTTAAATGATTATTCGATAATAATAATTGTTGGGAACAATATAATATTGATCGATAAAATCATACCTACAGGGTCACACACGAGCTCGATATTGATAAACATTGCTTGATAAATATATTGATTTAGAATCAATATTTACGTGGATTTAATTCCCATGCATGGGATGCATGGCTTGCATGGATGCATGTCACATAGTGTGACATGGCATGCCACACAAGCAAGTGGGACCACATACAATGCATAGTGGCATGTGTATGTGGCATGACCTTCCACCTCCTTTGTAACCCCTTTGCATGTTAATGGTGCATTATGATTCCCATTATGTTGTAGGTTACAAAGTGGTGTAATGGGATGAATAATGATGCACATATATAGATGAAAATCAGATTTTCAACACACAATTGCATCAGCCACGAAAATCCACTAAAATAGAGAGAAAAGAGGTGATCTTGGAGATCCATTCTCAAGCAAGCAAAGGTGTTCATTATCCGGGTTCGTGTGCAACACGTAGAGGCCGGGCCATTTGTGCGGCTTCAACATCCGGACGATCCAAAGGAGTGAAGAGTTCATTCACAAGGAGATCTTTGAGTTGCTGATCCATTAAGGTGGTTCAATAGACTCAACACCACCTTAACCGAAATCAACGATCACAAACAAAAGTAAGTAATCGTTAAACCTTATATATATATATATATATATATATATATATATATATATATATATATATATATATATATATATATATATATATATATATATATATATATATATATATGTTTATATGTGTTCTTATACACATTAAGTGTGCACTAAGATCATGGCATAGTAGATCTATTGCTTTACACGCTTCCGCACACACGGTATATCGATTGGATCGGTATACCGGTACCTTCAGTGGAACCTTAAGAAGAGAGAGTGATAAGCACGATGCTTTTCGAACTCTGTCATAACTAAATAGCAGCCTCAGAGGCAGCGGAAATTTTGGTTGGACTCCAAGATAACCTCTGGACTTGGATATGATTCTTAGTTCACCAAAGGCTATGTATAGCGGTGCATGGTAAACTGGAAGAAGTCATAAGTCCAAAGTGAAGATAACACATAGAGCGCAAGTACCACCTGATACGAGTCATCGCCTAGTGAGACGACGCTGTAGTCACCAATATAACTTCAGGACGACAACCTAGATTGCTCATTCACATGGTACTTCTTCGAAGTACAGTTTAAGCACGTGATGAGTATGGGAGTCGGGAGTTTGGAAGAAATGACTAGACCTTAGTATAAGTGGGAGATTGTTGGAGTTGTATACATAATGTCTAGATTTAAGTGACGTAAACTCCCGGTCATAGCATTTAATCTATTTAATTAAATAAATAATTGTTTGCTTTTAATTATTGATAATTAAATATATATGCAAATATAGTCCTAGATTATATACGCTGTAGTTAGTATGGTGTGCGTCGTCACACGGAAGATCATACTATCGGTTACTTGTATTTAATCGAACAGTAGCTCACGACCTAGATGGACAAGGACCAAGCCATCGGTATAGTCGTTGTATGAGGGAGAAAATAATCGGTCTTGATTATTTTATCATACTTGTACACTTGGTGTATTGGGCGGATCGCTTGAGATTTATCGATTAGGATTGCCTTAGATAATCGATTTAAATCTCAGTGTATTTTATTCTTAATCCCCGATATTATTGCGGGTGTGTATATTTAATATTAGTGACTTTGATTTTCCAAAGGAATTGATTGATTAGTATAACCAGTCAATTACCGGTAAATTTGGGTCTTTGTATTTTATATATGACACGCCATGAATTCTTGACGGGAAAGTGTATCCCGATAAGTGTTGATAATATCCCCGAGATGAGTTCATAAGGAATTATTATGTAAACCTCATGAGTGGATTTGTTCCGCATAATAATTAAAGTTGAATGATACTATTCTCGGATATAAGAGATGAATAAATTAATTAGCAATAAATTAATTTTATTCATGGATATTTATATCTTAAATACACGGAATAAATAATACTACCGGAGATAATATTATTTGATATAATATGGTTTAATATTGGGAGTGCAATTATATTTATATAGTGGAAAATAAATATAATTAATAATAGTAAGGATTAATAGATTTGGGCTTGGGCTCAATTTAATCACTATTATTAGAAGCCCAATATTCCACCTCCTTTAGATCCCCTACGTAGCCTATAAAAGCACTACATGGTCTTCTCTACTCTCATAACTTGAAGATCACAATTCTAGAGAGAGAAAGTAGAGAGGGAGATCCATAGAGTTCGGAGGATCGTCGCCCACACGACGTTCGAACGAGTGCGAGGAATACGTAGGAAGATTCAAAGGCCATCGAATTGATTTCGTTTCTCCGAACAACGAATGGAAGGTATAAAATCGTAAACACCCTTTATGATTTTAATCGATTATTTATCGTAGAACATACATGAACAAAGATCCGGGACGAACGAACTCCGGGGACGAGGATTCGAGATCCTCGGCGGAGCTCGAGAGAAGCCCTCGGCTGGGCGCTGAGGGAGGCGATCGAACCCTATGGGTCGATCGCCGGCGTGCTTCGAGGGAAGCCCCGGCTGGACGCCGGGGCTGGGGCGATCGAGCCCTAGCTCGATCGCCGGGGGGACTGCCGCGGGCTGGCGCCGCGGCTGGTGGCTCCCCCCACCTCCGGTGATGGCGGTGAGTCGCCGGACTCACCGCCCAGGGCTGCCGGAGTAGCCCGACGATCGCCATGCACGGCGATCGCGAACCCCGCGAGGGGTTCGGCTAGGGGTTTCGGCCGCGGGTTTATCCCGCGGCGGCGATGCTTTTGTCGGACTCCGGTTTCGCGTGGTGTTCGTGATCGGTTTCCGGCGATGGGATTTTGATCGGGTTATCGGTTCCGCAATTTTGATAGCCCGGGATATCGATTTCCAACAATGCCCGCAACTTTTTGCTGGGAAAAGCCATTCCTCTTCGGCTGGGTTATGTTGGTGTTGTTAATCGTTGCCAAGAGGTACCACTTATTTTCCGGCTAGCACCAATAATATCAAGTATTGTTGTAAACTTGTGGGTTATGATTTTTCTCAGTGAGTGGCAGATGCTATCATTTTGTATACTTTAGAATATTAACTTGAATTATGCGAGATTCTGTGTTTGAGCAATAGTTTTCCTTGAGCTGGATCTTATGTGTGTTTATATATATTTATTCTCTTTCTTCTCTTTCAGTGTTTAGACTATTTTGCAAATGTCAATTTATTGATTTAGTGTTGCATATTGCTGATGGTTATTTTCACAATTGAGCAGGATATTATTGTTGGAAATCGAAGCATCAAGGACGCTCTTATAGCTTATGACGAGTTCTTTCGCAGTCGACCAGTTGGAACATAATCTACTTGATTTGCTGATTGATATCTACCCCTTCACAATTCTTATCAATATGACTTGCATATGTAATCGAAATTGTCATGTGATACATTTTGATAAATATGTTTGAAAGGGTCGAAGTATTGATTGTTTTTTATGGAATAATATTTATTTTATTTTTAGTGTGTTTTTATGACGTTCAATGTTTTTTTATGACATTCAATGTTTTGGTCATTCAACATGAAACAAGTTAATGAGAGTCAACACACTGAATAGTGTTGGAAATCGACTACCCGGGATGCGTTCGTTCGATCACTCGAACCATTCTGAATAACTCATCATAGATCTTACCATTTCCATAAGAGTCCTATTCCTTCTTTCTGCTACACCATTCTGCTGGGGCGTGTATGGTGCAGTCATCTGGGAATCAATCCCATTCTCTAATAAGTACGCCTTAAACTCTCCCGAGAGGTACTCTCCTCCACGATCAGATCGTAGAGTCTTTATGGTTTTACCATGAAGGTTCTCCACAAGAGCTTTGTACTCCTTGAACTTGTCAAAGCACTCGCTCTTGCGGCGCATCAGGTATATAAAACCATACCTTGAGTAATCATCAGTGAAGGTTACGAAATATTCGTAACCTCCTCTCGCTTGGACAGATAAAGGCCCGCACAAATCAGAGTGAATCAATTTCAGTACTTCCTTGGATCTATACCCCTTATCAATAAAAGGGTCGCTTGGTCATTTTTCCTTCCAGGCATGATTCGCAGGTTGGAAAGTCCTCATCTTTCACACCACTGAGTATTCCATCAGTTATCAACCTTTGAATTCTTCCCAAGTTAATATGACCTAGCCTAAGATGCCATAAGTACTTTTGATTCATCCTAGAAGGCTCCTTTCTCTTATTGGTACTAGATGTGTTATTTGACTCTACTCGTTGCATCGTGGAATAATCAGGATTCAGTATATATAAGTTGCCTATCAATGTACCAGAACAGATATACTCACCATTCTTTTTGATAATAACAGAACTATCAAAAGAAACAGAATATTCATTCAAAACCAATTTAGAAACCGAAACAAGGTTCTTTCTAAAATTCGGTACATAAAGACAATTATTCAATACCAAAACTTTATTATTAAAAGACAAATGAATATCTCCCACTGCAACTGCCGCCACTTTCGTAGCGTTGCCCATGTAGATAGTGATCTCTCCCTCTCTAAGCCGCCGGGTTTCCTGGAACCCCTGCAAAGAATTGCAGACATGATCAGTGACTCCCGTATCCACACACCAGGTACCGGTGGATAACACCGCTAAACATGTTTCAGTGACTAAGGAAAAATTCATACCTCCTTGTCTGAGAGGACAATTAGACTTCCAATGTCCAGACTGCTTGCAACGGAAACACTTGCCCTTGGGCTTGTTCACTCCATTCTGTGGTCCACCATTTCTGGGTCCACTGGGTTTCCGTCCTTGCTTCTTCTTCCTCTTAGTCCCCGGAGGGCCAGGAAGTTTCACAGCCACAAGTGCCTGAGACTTCTTAAAGATTCCCTCTGCCGCCTGGAGTTCAGTCAGGAGTTCCGCCAACGAATATAACCTCTTGTTCATGTTATAGTTCAGGCGGAACTGCTCAAAACTCCTAGGCAGAGACTGGAGCACTATATCGATCTGGGTTTCCCCATCGATAGCTCCTCCCATAATCTCTATCTCATTCAGATAGCCTATCATCCTAAGAACGTGATCCCTCACGGGCGTTCCTTCGGACATAGTGGCCGTCATGAGTTTTCTCATAGCATCTTGCCTGGCTGCCCTATCCTAACTACCAAACATCTACTTGAGGTTAAGCATCATATCATAGGCAGTGGTCATGGCCTCATGCTGATGTTGCAGCACATTTGTCATAGAAGCCAAAATGTAGCACCGCGCCATCTGATCAGCCTTGACCCACTTCTGATGAGCTTCCTTTTCCTCAGGAGTGGAGGTATCAATAGGTTCATCAGGACAAACCTCATGGAGTACATATTGTTGGAAATCGACTACCCGGGATGCGTTCGTTCGATCACTCGAACATCCGAACGATACCAGTCGACATCCGGTGTCGCTACTTCGTTCGCTTTTCCAGCCCGTGCCCCGATTCACGCCCAGCCATTGCCCCGAAGGACAACCGCACGAACCGAGCGGGCTGCCAGAAAAACACCAAAACGGCGGTCGCCGTTTGGAAACGGCGGTCGCCGTTTCTCCGCGAACAGCAACGCGACGTTGCTGTTCCGGGCTCGTTTCCGGGTCGTTTTTCCTCATCCGACTACCGATCCGGAGGTCCTAGAACCCCCAATAGTCGAGGAACACGATCCACGACCCCGGAACCCGATCTACGTTCAATGTATGATCAACGAGGAAAAGTGAGATCGAATAATATGCGGAATTAAAGATCCGATCTCATACCTTAGCGGTCGAATTGTTGAGACCTTAGCGATTGCTAGCGTATGCCTCTTCCCGACTCCAACCGTTGTGTGGGCAACGATCTGTTGGGTCTCCTTTTCTGCTTTCTCCTTTCTCTACCAGCGTAATATTCTTTTTCTCTCTGAGAGAAAAAATATTAGCGCTATACAATTTATTTTACAGAGAAAAATCTTAATTGCGCTAACGCAATAATTTTTCTCAGAAAAATAAAAAGCTGCGGACTGTAGGTTTAGGATAGGCAAGGGGGGGTATTTATAGAGTTACACTAGGGACCTCTTAGGTAAATAAATTCAAGGCTAAAATGCAATATTAATTAACTCGGAGTCCTTAAAAAGAAATCCGTAATTAATTACATTTTTAATTATTATTAATTCCACTAAACAATAATAATTGAATTCCCGAAATTTATTTAATATTATTTCAACAATAATAATTCCGCCAAAATTACATAACCGACCTTCCCCGTGTTTAAGATATCGTATGTCCACGAATTAATTTTATTACTAATAATTAAATTAATTCGTCTCTTATTATCCGAGACTAGTACCACTCAACCTTATTATCATGTGGAACAAATCCACCTGCAGGGTTTACATGATAAACTTTATGAGCTCATCTCGGGGACATCATCATCCCGATAAACGGGACACGGTTTCCTGTCTATAATCTATAGCATGCCGTGTGTACAATTCCGATTCCCAATTTACCGAGTATCTCGACTAATCAAATATTCTCACTCATTGGCAAGTTAAAGAACTGAGAATTGGACAAACACACCTATAATTATATAGGGATTAGGAATTCGTTTATCCGTAATATCTGAGGTCTAGTTCAATTACGTCGATTAGTATAAATCGAACGCCCTCCCGTGGTCCTGCTCAATACACCAAGTGTACAAGTGTAACATAATAGTCAAGACCAACTATTACCCAGTCACACTACGACGTACCGATGGATTGTCCCTGTCCATCTAAGTCGTGAGCTTCTGTTCAATAGTATACGAGTAACCGACAGTATGATCTTCCGCGTGTCTCCTCACGCCATACTGTCTACAACGTATATATCTAGGACTATTGCATTCAAGTACAAGATAGAAAAAATGCCGACAGTTTGATTAATAGATAATGTAAAACACAGATAAGGAGTTCCATATTGTCACTAAACTAGACATTTAGAATATAACTCCATCAATCTCCCACTTATACTAAATCTCTAGTTGCCTTCTACCATACATCCGATACCCATCCCCTTCACATGTCTCTTGAACGCTTCCGCTGGAAGTGCCTTCGTAAAGGGGTCAGCCAGGTTATCCGCTGATGTAATCTTGGTGACAACCGCATCGCCTCTCCTGACGATGTCTCTATTCAGGTGGTACTTGCGATCTATGTGTTTACTCGCATTGTGGGCTCGTGGTTCCTTTGCATTTGCCACTGCACCGCTATTGTCACAATAAATTGTGATAGCTCTAGGCATCTTAGGAACCACATCCAAGTCCATAAGGAAGTTCCGGAGCCACACCGATTCTTTAGCTGCCTCAGAGGCTGCTACATATTCGGCTTCCATGGTAGAGTCTGAAATGCATTTCTGCTTAACACTCTTCCATGAAATTGCTCCACCTCCCAATGTGAACACATAGCCTGATGTAGACTTTCGCTGATCCTTATCAGATTGGAAATCCGAGTCTGTGTAACCAATAGGAATCAACTCGGACGCTTTGTAACTCAGAACATAATTCCTAGTCCTTTGCAGGTACTTAAGTATGTTCTTTACAGCAGTCCAGTGACCCTGTCCAGGGTTACTCTGATATCTAGCTACCATGCCCACGGCATAGCAGATATCAGGTCTCGTGCACAACATGGCATACATTAGACTTCCTACTGCCGAAGCATAAGGAACCTTCTTCATGTAATCTATCTCCTTTTGTGTTTTAGGACACATGTCTTTAGATAGATGAATTCCATGGCAGAAAGGTTGAGCACCTCTCTTGGAATTCTGCATGTTGAAACTAGCCAGAATCGTATCAATATATGAAGCCTGGGACAAGCTTAATGTTCTTTTCCGGCGATCCCTTATAACCTTGATCCCAAGAACATGCCCAACTTGTCCTAAGTCTTTCATATCGAATTGCTTGGACAACCATCCCTTTATGTCCGACAACATCTTCACATTGTTGCCAATTAGAAGGATGTCGTCTACATAAAGCACGAGAAACGCCACACTGTTTCCGTCACTTCTCCGGTATACACACGACTCGTCCATGCTTTGAATGAATCCATAAGACTGGATAACCTCATCAAACCGCATGTTCCAAGATCTAGAAGCTTGCTTCAATCCATAAATGGATCGGTTTGTTGGAAATCGACTACCCGGGAGGCGTTCGTTCGATCGCTCGAACATCCGAACGCTCCCAGTCGACCTCCGAAGTCGCTACTTCGTTCGCTTTTCCAGCCCGTGCCCCGATTCACGCCCAGCCATTGCCCCGAAGGACAACCGCGCGAACCAAGCGGGCTGCCAGAAAAAAGCCAAAACGGCGGTCGCCGTTTGGAAACGGCGGTCGCCGTTTCTCCGCGAACAGCAACGCGATGTTGCTGTTCCGGGCTCGTTTCCGGGTCGTTTTTCCTCATCCGACTACCGTTCCGGAGGTCCTAGAACCCCCAGTAGTCGAGGAATACGATCCACGACCCCAGAACCCGATCTACGTTCATATACGTTCAACGAGAAATTAGATCGAATGAATGCGGAATTTAGAGATCCGATCTCATACCTTATCGGTCGATTGTTGAGACCTTAGAGCTTCTAACGTATTCTCTTCCCGACTCCAGACGTTGTGTGGGCAACGATCTACTGGGTTCGTCCTTTTCTGCTCCTCTCCTTTCTCAAACCACCGTGTGAATTATTCTCTGGTGAGAAAATAATTTAATTGCGTTAACTTTTATTTTAACAGAGAAAAACTTTTATTTGCGCTAAGCAAATAATTTTTCTCAGAAAAATAATAGTTGCGGCGTTCTGTTTGTTTTAGGAGAGGGCAAGGGGGGAGTTTAAATAAAGCTACGTTAGGGACCTAAGGGAAATTAATTAAGGGCTAAATTGAAATATTAATTAACTTGGAATACGTAAACGCAATTCCTTAATTAATCGATTTCAATTTTAATTATTATTAACTCCACTATAAAATAATAATTGAATTCCCGAAATTAATTTTAATATTATTTCAACAATAATAAATCCGCCGAAATTACATATACGACTTTCCCCGTGTTTAAGATATCGAACGTCCACGAATTTATTTAATTACTAATAATTAAATTAATTCGTTTCTTATTATCCGAGACTAGTACCACTCATCCTTATTATCATGTGGAACAAATCCACCTGCAGGGTTTACATGATAAACTTTATGAGCTCATCTCGGGGACGTTATCAACCCGATAAACGGGACACGGTTTCCTGTCTATAATCTATAGCATGCCGTGTGCACAATTCCGATTCCCAATTTACCGAGTATCTCGACTAATCAAATAGTCTCACTCATTGGCAAGTTAAAGAACCGAGAATTGGACATACGCACCTATAATTATATAGGGATTAAGAATTCGTATATCCGTAATTCTGAGGTCTAGTTCGATTACGTCGATTAGTATAAATCGAACGCCCTCCCGTGGTCCTGCTCAATACACCAAGTGTACAAGTGTAACATAATAGTCAAGACCAACTATTACCCAGTCACACTACGACGTACCGATGGATTGTCCCTGTCCATCTAAGTCGTGAGCTTCTGTTCGATACTATACGAGTAACCGACAGTATGATCTTCCGCGTGTCTCCTCACGCCATACTGTCTACAACGTATATATCTAGGACTATTGCATTCAAGTACAAGATAGACAAAATGCCGACAGTTTGATCAATAGATAATGTAAAAACACAAATAAGGAGTTCCATATTGTCACTAAACTAGACATTTAGAATATAACTCCATCAATCTCCCACTTATACTAAATCTCTAGTTGCCCTCTACCATACATCCGATACCCATCCCCTTCACGTGTCTCTTGAACGCTTCCGCTGGAAGTGCCTTCGTAAAGGGGTCAGCCAGGTTATCCGCTGATGCAATCTTGGTGACAACTGCATCGCCTCTCCTGACGATGTCTCTAATCAGGTGGTACTTGCGATCTATGTGTTTACTCGCATTGTGGGCTCGTGGTTCCTTTGCATTTGCCACTGCACCGCTATTGTCACAATAAATTGTGATAGCTCTAGGCATTTTAGGAACCACATCCAAGTCCATAAGAAAGTTCCGGAGCCACACCGATTCTTTAGCTGCCTCAGAGGCTGCTACATATTCGGCTTCCATGGTAGAGTCCGAAATGCATTTCTGCTTAACACTCTTCCATGAGACTGCTCCACCTCCCAATGTGAACACATAGCCTGATGTAGACTTTCGCTGATCCTTATCAGATTGGAAATCCGAGTCTGTGTAACCAATAGGAATCAACTCGGACGCTTTGTAACTCAGAACATAATTCCTAGTCCTTCGCAGGTACTTAAGTATGTTCTTTACAGCAGTCCAGTGACCCTGTCCAGGGTTACTCTGATATCTAGCTACCATGCCCACGGCATAGCAGATATCAGGTCTCGTGCACAACATGGCATACATTAGACTTCCTACTGCCGAAGCATAAGGAACCTTCTTCATGTAATCTATCTCCTTTTGTGTTTTGGGACACATATCTTTAGATAGATGAATTCCATGGCAGAAAGGTTGAGCACCTCTCTTGGAATTCTGCATGTTGAAACGAGCCAGAATCGTATCAATATATGAAGCCTGGGACAAGCTTAATGTTCTTTTCCGGCGATCCCTTATAACCTTGATCCCAAGAACATGCCCAACTTGTCCTAAGTCTTTCATATCGAATTGCTTGGACAACCATCCCTTTATGTCTGACAACATCTTCACATTGTTGCCAATTAGAAGGATGTCGTCTACATAAAGCACGAGAAACGCCACACTGTTTCCGTCACTTCTCCGGTATACACACGACTCGTCCATGCTTTGAATGAATCCATAAGACTGGATAACCTCATCAAACCGCATGTTCCAAGATCTAGAAGCTTGCTTCAATCCATAAATGGATCGGTTTAGCTTACACACTAGATGCTCTTGGCCTTTCTTGATGAAACCTTCTGGCTGTCTCATGTAAATGGTCTCGTCAAGATTCCCATTCAAGAATGCTGTCTTGACGTCCATTTGCCACACCTCATAATCCATATAAGATGCTATAGACAAAAGAATCCGGATCGACTTTAGCATAGCTACCGGCGAAAAGGTTTCCTCATAATCGATCCCTTCTTTCTGAGTATACCCTTTCGCAACAAGCCTAGCCTTGAAGGTTTCAACCTTCCCGTCAGACCCTCTTTTTCTCTTGTACACCCACTTGCAACCAATGGCTTTTACACCTTTGGGCGGTGCTACAAGATTCCAGACCTGATTTGAATCCATTGATTCAATCTCAGATTTCATCGCTTTTTGCCAAGACTGAGCATCTTGATCTTTAAGCGCCTCGCCATAGGTCCAGGGATCGGCTTCATGTTCTCCAGGTAACAAGTCCGAAGACTCACCTATAAACATGAACCTATCGGGTTGTCGAACAACCCTCCCACTACGACGAGGCTGCGGTGTAACCTCAGTAACTACAGGTGCAGACTGTGGTGGCGTATCACCCGGTTCGGTTGGATCTAAGCCTTGATCGTCCCCTCTCAGTTCGTTTAGTATTATCTCACTCTTGGGCTTGTGGTCCATTATATAATCCTCTTCCAAGAACCGAGCGTTGGTGCTAACAACGATCTTCTGGTCCTTAGGACTATAAAATAGACCACCTTTCGTTCCTCTAGGATATCCTATAAACAACCGAATATCTGAACGAGATTCCAACTTATCAGCCCCATGCTTCAGCACATGTGCTGGACAACCCCAGACCCGAATGTGTTTCAAATTTGGCTTTCGCCCGGTCCACAATTCCGAGGGCGTCTTAGGGACTGATTTAGAAGGAACTAAGTTCAGGATATACGCCGCTGTTTCCAAGGCATATCCCCAGAACGAAACTGGTAGTTCTGAATAACTCATCATAGATCTTACCATTTCCATAAGAGTCCTATTCCTTCTTTCTGCTACACCATTATGCTGGGGCGTGTATGGTGCAGTCATCTGGGAGTCAATCCCATTCTCTAATAAGTACGCCTTAAACTCTCCCGAGAGGTACTCTCCTCCACGATCAGATCGTAGAGTCTTTATGGTTTTACCATGAAGGTTCTCCACAAGAGCTTTGTACTCCTTGAACTTGTCAAAGCACTCGCTCTTGCGGCGCATCAGGTATATAAAACCATATCTTGAGTAATCATCAGTGAAGATTACGAAAAATTCATAACCTCCTCTCGCTTGGACAGATAAAGGCCCGCACAAATCAGAGTGAATCAATTCCAGTACTTCCTAGGATCTATACCCCTTATCACTGAAGGGTCGCTTGGTCATTTTTCCTTCCAGGCATGATTCGCAGGTTGGAAAGTCCTCATCTTTCACACCACTGAGTATTCCATCAGTTATCAACCTTTGAATCCTACCCAAGTTAATATGACCTAGCCTAAGATGCCATAAGTACTTTCGATTCATTCTAGAAGGCTCCTTTCTCTTATTGGTACTAGATGTATTATTTGACTCTACTCGTTGCATCGTGGAATAATCAGGATTCAGTATATATAAGTTGCCTATCAATGTACCAGAACATATATACTCACCATTCTTTTTGATAATAACAGAACTATCAAAAGAAACAGAATATTTATTCAAAACCAATTTAGAAACCGAAACAAGGTTCTTTCTAAAATTCGGTACATAAAGACAATTATTCAATACTAAAACTTTATTATTAAAAGATAAATAAATATCTCCCACTGCAACAGCCGCCACTTTCGTCGCGTTGCCCATGTAGATAGTGATCTCTCCCTCTCTAAGCCGCCAGGTTTCCTGGAACCCCTGCAAAGAATTGCAGACATGATCAGTGGCTCCCGTATCCACACACCAGGTACCGGTGTATAACACCGCTAAACATGTTTCAGTGACTAAGGAAAAGTTCGTACCTCCTTGTCTGAGAGGACAATTCGACTTCCAATGTCCAGACTGCTTGCAACGGAAACACTTGCCCTTGGGCTTGTTCACTCCATTCTGTGGTCCACCATTTCTGGGTCCACTGGGTTTCCGTCCTTGCTTCTTCTTCCTCTTAGTCCCCGGAGGGCCAGGAAGTTTCACAGCCACAAGTGCCTGAGATTTCTTAAAGATTCCCTCTGCCGCCTGGAGTTCAGTCAGGAGCTCCGCCAACGAATATAACCTCTTGTTCATGTTATAGTTCAGGCGGAACTGCTCAAAACTCCTAGGCAGAGACTGGAGCACTATATCGATCTGGGTTTCCCCATCGATAGCTCCTCCCATAATCTCTATCTCATTCAGATAGCCTATCATCCTAAGAACGTGATCCCTCACGGGCGTTCCTTCGGACATAGTGGCCGTCATGAGTTTTCTCATGGCATCTTGCCTGGCTGCCCTATCCTGACTACCAAACATCTCCTTGAGGTTAAGCATCATATCATAGGCAGTGGTCATGGCCTCATGCTGATGTTGCAGCACATTTGACATAGAAGCCAAAATGTAGCACCGCGCCATCTGATCAGCCTTGACCCACTTCCGATGAGCTTCCTTTTCCTCAGGAGTGGAGGTGTCAATAGGTTCATCAGGACAAACCTCATGGAGTACATATTTGTACTCCTCAGCAGTTAGGACAATGTCCAAGTTTCGTTTCCAATCAACATAGTTCGGACCAGTGAGTTTGTTTTCTTTTAGTATAATGGACAGCGGGTTGAGTGCCATATCTATAAAAGAGACAAATAAAACTGTCAAATTTAATTCGATATTAACTCCCTTTAATTAATATCATTAAATCTACCAATCAATCCTAAAATCCCATCAGACTAGCATGCCACGTTCATGTGGACGTATACTAGTCCAAACGATTTTATAACTGGACTTTTACTTCGGTCGTACATCATTACAGCAGTGACTCCGATGGGGAGGATACTGTAAAGCGTACCTAAGTGTATACCATTTCTCAGTACTAAGTTAACCGCTCGGAAACTACACGCCCACCGCAAGCCACGTTAGTGTGGACGTTTACGTTGACATGCGGTCCCTTTACGATTTCCTATAACTGTCGAGCCTCAATTAACCCAAAGTTCCGTTTCCGTCTAGTAAGCCACGATAGTGTGGACGTTTACTAAACAAACAACTTTGTTAATTGAATTCCATTTATTAAATTTCACAATTTCGTTAATCAAAGCTTGATATCTCGTAAGTGAAACTCGAAGTTTCTAACCAGCGATCAATCATGCAATTGAGCCCTATCTCTCACAAAGTGAGGGAGCCAACCAGACAATCGATCTAGTCATCAAATGACTCGAATGTCTCTAATCTGTGTCATCGACATATCCAAGCGCTTTGGCTCCATTCCACTCCCCGGGGTGAGAATGAGTCGAGTTGAAATTAGTCTTTGAAAGACAGATTAGGCATTGCTTTGAAAACTTAATTGTTCAATTTTAAAAGTGGAATTTCATTCGAATTTCGATCAAAGTGATTTCCGTGTATCGACTTTATCCGATAGGGAGGATGACACTAAAGCCAACTCGTAAGTCAATACACATCACTCTCGAAACAGAGAATGGAGACCGCGGGATTGTTTCCAATCCCTCTCCCACTTAGTATTTTACGATTTAGGGATATACAAGCACATGCATATGAAATTAAAGCATAATAAACACGTAAACACATAGAAAGCATTTAACGTGGCCCGGTTATTATGGCCTTTAAAATCTTCGATGCACGTCTTCTCGGATCTTCGTCTCGTTGCTCGTCTCGGTCTCGATCCATCACCGACTTGTCTAAGGACAAAAAGACGAACCCCTCCCACTGGAGTATCGTCCCGGGCCCTCGACAAGCGATCCGTGATGTCCGTCGAACCCCCGCAAGCTGCTGCCAAGAAAACACCGAAACGGCGACCGCCGTTTGAAAACGGCGACCGCCGTTTGCCCTTCAGCAGCCGCGGGTTCGACTTCTCGACCCTCGTTCGTCCGGCCCTCGATCTCTTCTCGATTCACCAAGCAGCAGCAACATTACAAATGTAAACTATACTACTTCCGGCATCGATCCTATACATATTGATCGATCCTATACACCCGGATAAACGAAAACGAAAAAAAAAAAACCCTAAACGACTCAACCCGTCGTTTTAACTATTACAAACAAGCAACGATCCAAAAAACAAAGATCTCGACAATCCCGAGAGTTTAACAAACCACAACATACAGTACATAAACATATGACCATAATAATCGGGTTATCCTGCAAAACAAAACTCGCAAAACAATACAAAGAACGCATAACCGGCTCTGATACCAATTGTTGGAAATCGACTACCCGGGAGGCGTTCGTTCGATCGCTCGAACATCCGAACGCTCCCAGTCGACCTCCGAAGTCGCTACTTCGTTCGCTTTTCCAGCCCGTGCCCCGATTCACGCCCAGCCATTGCCCCGAAGGACAACCGCGCGAACCAAGCGGGCTGCCAGAAAAAAGCCAAAACGGCGGTCGCCGTTTGGAAACGGCGGTCGCCGTTTCTCCGCGAACAGCAACGCGATGTTGCTGTTCCGGGCTCGTTTCCGGGTCGTTTTTCCTCATCCGACTACCGTTCCGGAGGTCCTAGAACCCCCAGTAGTCGAGGAATACGATCCACGACCCCGGAACCCGATCTACGTTCATATACGTTCAACGAGAAATTAGATCGAATGAATGCGGAATTTAGAGATCCGATCTCATACCTTATCGGTCGATTGTTGAGACCTTAGAGCTTCTAACGTATTCTCTTCCCGACTCCAGACGTTGTGTGGGCAACGATCTACTGGGTTCGTCCTTTTCTGCTCCTCTCCTTTCTCAAACCACCGTGTGAATTATTCTCTGGTGAGAAAATAATTTAATTGCGTTAACTTTTATTTTAACAGAGAAAAACTTTTATTTGCGCTAAGCAAATAATTTTTCTCAGAAAAATAATAGTTGCGGCGTTCTGTAGGTTTTAGGAGAGGGCAAGGGGGGGTTTAAATAAAGCTACGTTAGGGACCTAAGGGAAATTAATTAAGGGCTAAATTGAAATATTAATTAACTTGGAATACGTAAACGCAATTCCTTAATTAATCGATTTCAATTTTAATTATTATTAACTCCACTATAAAATAATAATTGAATTCCCGAAATTAATTTTAATATTATTTCAACAATAATAAATCCGCCGAAATTACATATACGACTTTCCCCGTGTTTAAGATATCGAACGTCCACGAATTTATTTAATTACTAATAATTAAATTAATTCGTTTCTTATTATCCGAGACTAGTACCACTCATCCTTATTATCATGTGGAACAAATCCACCTGCAGGGTTTACATGATAAACTTTATGAGCTCATCTCGGGGACGTTATCAACCCGATAAACGGGACACGGTTTCCTGTCTATAATCTATAGCATGCCGTGTGCACAATTCCGATTCCCAATTTACCGAGTATCTCGACTAATCAAATAGTCTCACTCATTGGCAAGTTAAAGAACCGAGAATTGGACATACGCACCTATAATTATATAGGGATTAAGAATTCGTATATCCGTAATTCTGAGGTCTAGTTCGATTACGTCGATTAGTATAAATCGAACGCCCTCCCGTGGTCCTGCTCAATACACCAAGTGTACAAGTGTAACATAATAGTCAAGACCAACTATTACCCAGTCACACTACGACGTACCGATGGATTGTCCCTGTCCATCTAAGTCGTGAGCTTCTGTTCGATACTATACGAGTAACCGACAGTATGATCTTCCGCGTGTCTCCTCACGCCATACTGTCTACAACGTATATATCTAGGACTATTGCATTCAAGTACAAGATAGACAAAATGCCGACAGTTTGATCAATAGATAATGTAAAAACACAGATAAGGAGTTCCATATTGTCACTAAACTAGACATTTAGAATATAACTCCATCACGGTTTAGCTTACACACTAGATGCTCTTGGCCTTTCTTGATGAAACCTTCTGGCTGTCTCATGTAAATGGTCTCGTCAAGATTCCCATTCAAGAATGCTGTCTTGACGTCCATTTGCCACACCTCATAATCCATATAAGATGCTATAGACAAAAGAATCCGGATCGACTTTAGCATAGCTACCGGCGAAAAGGTTTCCTCATCATCGATCCCTTCTTTCTGAGTATACCCTTTCGCAACAAGCCTAGCCTTGAAGGTTTCAACCTTCCCGTCAGACCCTCTTTTTCTCTTGTACACCCACTTGCAACCAATGGCTTTTACACCTTTGGGCGGTGCTACAAGATTCCAGACCTGATTTGAATCCATTGATTCAATCTCAGATTTCATCGCTTTTTGCCAAGACTGAGCATCTTGATCTTTAAGCGCCTCGCCGTAGGTCCAGGGATCGGCTTCATATTCTCCAGGTAACAAGTCCGAAGACTCACCTATAAACATGAACCTATCGGGTTGTCGAACAACCCTCCCACTACGACGACGCTCCGGTGTAACCTCAGTAACTACAGGTGCAGACTGTGGTGGCGTATCACCCGGTTCGGTTGGATCTAAGCCTTGATCGTCCCCTCTCAGTTCGTTAAGTATTATCTCACTCTTGGGCTTATGGTCCATTATATAATCCTCTTCCAAGAACCGAGCGTTGGTGCTAACAACGATCTTCTGTTCCTTAGGACTATAAAATAGACCACCTTTCGTTCCTCTAGGATATCCTATAAACAACCGAATATCTGAACGAGATTCCAACTTATCAGCCCCATGCTTCAGCACATGTGCTGGACAACCCCAGACCCGAATGTGTTTCAAATTTGGCTTTCGCCCGGTCCACAATTCCGAGGGCGTCTTAGGGACTGATTTAGAAGGAACTAAGTTCAGGATATACGCCGCTGTTTCCAAGGCATATCCCCAGAACGAAACTGGTAGTTCTGAATAACTCATCATAGATCTTACCATTTCCATAAGAGTCCTATTCCTTCTTTCTGCTACACCATTCTGCTGGGGCGTGTATGGTGCAGTCATCTGGGAATCAATCCCATTCTCTAATAAGTACGCCTTAAACTCTCCCGAGAGGTACTCTCCTCCACGATCAGATCGTAGAGTCTTTATGGTTTTACCATGAAGGTTCTCCACAAGAGCTTTGTACTCCTTGAACTTGTCAAAGCACTCGCTCTTGCGGCGCATCAGGTATATAAAACCATACCTTGAGTAATCATCAGTGAAGGTTACGAAATATTCGTAACCTCCTCTCGCTTGGACAGATAAAGGCCCGCACAAATCAGAGTGAATCAACTCCAGTACTTCCTTGGATCTATACCCCTTATCACTAAAGGGTCGCTTGGTCATTTTTCCTTCCAGGCATGATTCACAGGTCGGAAAGTCCTCATCTTTCACACCACTGAGTATTCCATCAGTTATCAACCTTTGAATCCTACCCAAGTTAATATGACCTAGCCTAAGATGCCATAAGTACTTTTGATTCATCCTAGAAGGTTCCTTTCTCTTATTGGTACTAGATGTGTTATATGACTCTACACTTTGCATCGTGGGATTCAGTATATATAAATTGCCTATCAATGTACCAAAACAGATATAATCACCATTCTTCTTGACAATAACAGAATTATCAAAAGAAACTGAATATCCATTCAAAACCAACTTAGAAACCGAAACAAGGTTCTTTCTAAAATTCGGTACATAAAGACAATTATTCAATACCAAAACTTTATTATTAAAAGATAAATAAATATCTCCCACTGCAACCGCCGCCACTTTCGTAGCGTTGCCCATGTAGATAGTGATCTCTCCCTCTCTAAGCCGCTGGGTTTCCTGGAACCCCTGCAAAGAATTGCAGACATGATCAGTGGCTCCCGTATCCACACACCAGGTACCGGTGGATAACACCGCTAAACATGTTTCAGTGACTAAGGAAAAGTTCATACCTCCTTGTCTGAGAGGACAATTAGACTTCCAATGTCCAAACTGCTTGCAACGGAAACACTTGCCCTTGGGCTTGTTCACTCCATTTTGTGGTCCACCATTTCTGGGTCCACTGGGTTTCCGTCCTTGCTTCTTCTTCCTCTTAGTCCCCGGAGGGCCAGGAAGTTTCACAGCCACAAGTGCCTGAGACTTCTTAAAGATTCCCTCTGCCGCCTGGAGTTCAGTCAGGAGTTCCGCCAACGAATATAACCTCTTGTTCATGTTATAGTTCAGGCGGAACTGCTCAAAACTTCTAGGCAGAGACTGGAGCACTATATCGATCTGGGTTTCCCCATCGATAGCTCCTCCCATAATCTCTATCTCATTCAGATAGCCTATCATCCTAAGAACGTGATCCCTCACGGGCGTTCCTTCGGACATAGTGGCCGTCATGAGTTTTCTCATGGCATCTTGCCTGGCTGCCCTATCCTGACTACCAAACATCTCCTTGAGGTTAAGCATCATATCATAGGCAGTGGTCATGGCCTCATGCTGATGTTGCAGCACATTTGACATAGAAGCCAAAATGTAGCACCGCGCCATCTGATCAGCCTTGACCCACTTCCGATGAGCTTCCTTTTCCTCAGGAGTGGAGTTATCAATAGGTTCATCAGGACAAACCTCATGGAGTACATATTTGTACTCCTCAGCAGTTAGGACAATGTCCAAGTTTCGTTTCCAATCAACATAGTTTGGACCAGTGAGTTTGTTTTCTTTTAGTATAATGGACAGCGGGTTGAGTGCCATATCTATAAAAGAGACAAATCAAACTGTCAAATTTAATTCGATATTAACTCCCTTAATTAATATCATTAAATTTACCAATCAATCCTAAAATCCCATCAGACTAGCATGCCACGTTCATGTGGACGTATACTAGTCCAAACGATTTTATAACTGGACTTTTACTTCGGTCGTACATCATTACAGCAGTGACTCCGATGGGGAGGATACTGTAAAGCGTACCTAAGTGTATACCATTTCTCAATACTAAGTTAACCGCTCGGAAACTACACGCCCACCGCAAGCCACGTTAGTGTGGACGTTTACGTTGACATGCGGTCCCTTTACGATTTCCTTTAACTGTCGAGCCTCAATTAACCCAAAGTTCCGTTTCCGTCTAGTAAGCCACGATAGTGTGGACGTTTACTAAACAAACAACTTTGTTAATTGAATTCCATTTAATAAATTTCACAATTTCGCTAATCAAAGCTTGATATCTCGTAAGTGAAACTCGAAGTTTCTAACCAGCGATCAATCATGCAATTGAGCCCTATCTCTCACAAAGTGAGGGAGCCAACCAGACAATCGATCTAGTCATCAAATGACTCGAATGTCTCTAATCTGTGTCATCGACATAACCAAGCGCTTTGGCTCCATTCCACTCCCCGGGGTGAGAATGAGTCGAGTTGAAATTAGTCTTTGAAAGACAGATTAGGCATTACTTTGAAAAACTTAAGTGTTCAATTCTATAAATGGAATTGAATTCGAATTTTGATCCAGTGATATCCGTGTGTCAACTTTATCCGATAGGGAGGATGACACTAAAGTCAACTCGTAAGCGACACACATCACCATCAAAACAGAGAATGGAGACCGCGGGATTGTTTCCAATCCCTCTCCCACTTAGTTTTTACGAAAGGGATTAACAAGCATGCATATGAATTTAAAGCACAATAAAGCACGTAAACACACAAAAAGCATTTAACGTGGCCCGATTATTATGGCCTTTAAAATCTTCGATGCACGTCTCCTCGGATCTTCGTCTCGTTGCTCGTCTAGGTGTCGATCCACCACCGACTCGTCTAAGTGCCAAGAGACGAACCCCTCCCACTGGAGTATCATCCCAGGCCTCGACGAGCGATCCGTGGTGTCCGTCGAACCCCCGCGGAGCCGCTTCCAAGAAACTAGCGAAACGGTGACCGCCGTTTGCCCTTCAGCAGCCCGCGGGTTCGACTTCTCGACCTTCGTTCGTCCGGCCTTCGATCTCTTCTCGATTCACCAAGCAGCAACAACATTACATAGTAAAGCTAACTACTTCCGGCATCGATCCTATACAGGAATGATCGATCCTATACACCCGGATAAACGAAAAACGAAAAACCGAAATAGAAAACCTAAACGACTCAACCCGTCGTTTTAAACTATTACAAGCAAGCAACGTTGTAAAACAAAAGTCTCGACAACCCCGAGAGTTTAACAAACCACAATAAAATTATCATACAACATCCCACAATGTTGGCCATAATAATCGGGTTCATCCTGCATCATAAACGCACGAACAATACAACAAACCAATAACCGGCTCTGATACCAATTGTTGGAAATCGACTACCCGGGATGCGTTCGTTCGATCACTCGAACATCCGAACGATCCCATTCGACATCCGGTGTCGCTACTTCGTTCGCTTTTCCAGCCCGTGCCCCGATTCACGCCCAGCCATTGCCCCGAAGGACAACCGCGCGAACCGAGCGGGCTGCCAGAAAAACACCAAAACGGCGGTCGCCGTTTAGAAACGGCGGTCGCCGTTTGTCCTTCAGCAGCGCGGACAGCAGCGCGACCTGCTGTTCCGGGCTCGTTTCCGGGTCTTTTTTCCTCTTCCGACTACCGATCCGAAGGTCCTAGAACCCCCAGTAGTCGAGGAATGCGATCCACGATACCCGGAACCCGATCGTAGGTTCGTTGGATTATTACGTACAATAAGAATCGAAAAAGATGCGGGAAAAGGTTTTCGATTCTTTACCTTTGATGCGTGATTCGGAGAAGCCGAATAGGCGAACACCTCTGATCTTCTAGTGTGTATCCTAGCCCTCGACTCCAGACGTTGTGTGGGAAACGAACCACCGGTAGTCTCCTCTTCTTCTTCTCTCTTAAACTCTCTCTCACGTTTTATTTTCTCAAGTGAAGAAAAATAAAAGCTGCGTAAGTTAGGTCTAGAGAAGAGAGGGGGGAGGGGTTTAAATAGGCCAAACTAGGGACCTTAGGTTAATTAATTAATTAGGCTAAATTGCAATTTAATTAAACCGGTGTCCTTTAAAAGAAAACCTTTAATTAAATCCAATTTTAATTATAATTAATTCCACTATAAAATTATAATTGAATTCCCAATTAATTAATTCATATTATTTTACCAATAATATTTTCCGCCGAAATTACATATACGACTTTCCCCGTGTTTAAGATATCAAACGTCCACGAACTTATTTAATTACTAATAATTAAATTAATTCGTTTCTTATTATCCGAGACTAGTACCACTCATCCTTATTATCATGTGGAACAAATCCACCTGCATGGTTTACATGATAAACTTTATGAGCTCATCTCGGGGACGTTATCAACCCGATAAACGGGACACGGTTTCCTGTCTATAATCTATAGCATGCCGTGTGTACAATTCCGATTCCCAATTTACCGAGTATCTCGACTAATCAATTAGTCTCACTCATTGGCAAGTTAAAGAACCGAGAATTGGACACACGCACCTATAATTATATAGGGATTAGGAATTCGTATATCCGTAATTCTGAGGTCTAGTTCGATTACATCGATTAGTATAAATCGAACGCCCTCCCGTGGTCCTGCTCAATACACCAAGTGTACAAGTGTAACATAATAGTCAAGACCAACTATTACCCAGTCACACTACGACGTACCGATGGATTGTCCCTGTCCATCTAAGTCGTGAGCTTCTGTTCGATAATATACGAGTAACCGACAGTATGATCTTCCGCGTGTCTCCTCACGCCATACTGTCTACAACGTATATATCTAGGACTATTGCATTCAAGTACAAGATAGACAAAATGCCGACAGTTTGATCAATAGATAATGTAAAAACACAGATAAGGAGTTCCATATTGTCACTAAACTAGACATTTAGAATATAACTCCATCAAATAGGACTTAAACGCACTGAATATGACTTAAACACACTGAATAGGACTGAAATACACTGAACATGACTCAAATACACTGAACAGGACTGAAATACACTGAATAGGAATTGAATAGGACTGAAATACACTGAACAAGACTCAAATACACTGGATAGGACTGAAATACACTGAACAGGACTCAAATACACTGAATAAGAATGAAAAACACTGAATGTCACATGAATACACTGTTTGATTAAAAAAATACAATGAGTGCGACTGAAACACATACTGAATAGGAATGAAAAACACTGAATAGGACTGAATGTCACATGAATACACTGTTTGATTAAAAATACATTGAGTACGACTGAAAAACACTAAATAGGAATGAAAACACTGAATAGGAATAAAAACACTGAATAGGAATGAAACACACTGAATAGGACTGAATGTCACATGAATACACTGTTTGATTAAAAAAATACACTGAGTGCGACTGAAACACACTGAATAAGAATAAAAATACTGAATGTCACATGAATACACTGCTTGATTAAAAAAATACACTGAACATGACTGAAAAGTCTGAAATACACTTAATAAGAATGAAAAACACTGAATAGGACAGAATGTCAAACATACACTGAATATGACTGAAACACACTGAATATGAATGAATGTCACATGAATACACAGTTTGATTAAAAAAATACACTGAACACAATGTCTATGTCAGCTTTTCCATTCGGCTGCGACATTAGTTTGTTCCACATGTCAGCATACTTAGGATCGCAAGTGTAATCTGCGAGCTTCTCCACCTCGACCGTGTCGAGAACCCAATTCTCCGACTGCTTTTTCACCATCGCCATCAGATTCTACGCAGCACGCCTGGTCGACGAAAGGAGCTGGGGGTAGTTGTCAGAGTGCTTCATCAAGACGGAAACAACAATGTTCTCGATGTACGTCTACGTTTTGTCATCAAAATCCTGGCGAGGTGTATGCAGACTATATCGATCTTCCTCATTTTCTGGAGAATCGCACAAAATCGAATAATTTCATATGATTATTTTTTTAGGAATCGATAATTCTAATATTGACGAACGAATTCACTTACGTTGCTACTCCGAACATGATTTATTCATCAAGCGGGAGTCCAACCGGGAGAAGGTGGCATCGTCGTCGCCTCGAGAGCTCTCCGGCGGGACCCTCCTGGGGACGTCGACGTCGTCGATGACGATGGTTCCTAGATAGCGAGACCCTCCTCAGTACGTCGTCGTAGTACACTCGGAAAGAGGCGTTGGATTGGATTTATCCTTCGATACAAGCTTCCCGGTGGTGGTAGAAGAGCTCGTCGTCGCCGTCTTCTCGATTCGGCCGCCTCAGCGATCTCAGATGGCAAAAATCGGGGCTCTAAGATCTGGAAAGCGACAACCCCGACCCCTTGCTGGTTGCAGAGGTGCTCGGATCTCCTCCGCGCCGCCGCCGCCGTCGTCCAGGAGGAGATGCTGGGTAGATGCGGAAGCGGAGGAAAGGGAAGGAATCTGACATGTCTCCATTTTTTTTTTGTTGAACGATGTGTTAGGTGGGTTGGGGGTGGGGTAAAATAGAATGAGGGTACATTCGTCTTTCCAGATACATTTTTCGGCCTAAGTGGAACAAAAAGGCCTAATCGATACATAAATTAGAACTTGTCCTTATTGGGCAAAAAATGTTGAAAAAAAGCTTAATCGGTACTTTTCCCTTTTAAGTTACAAATTAATATAATGGAAATTAATATAATGGTGAGTAAAAGTTAAAAAATATATGGAAAAATATGGTAAAATTGTATTTTAAGTGAAAAAGTTTAACTTTCTTTTATGAGTTCAATATTTGGTTGAGAGATAAAAAAAAAAGTATGCAAACAATTTTATGTAGCACATGTAGATTTTGTATGTTGAAATCTAGTTTTTAAATACTAATATACTTATATGTTCAAAAAATGATCATTTAACTTTTAACTTTGAAATTTTAATTTTAATTAGCTTAAATTTAATTGTAATTGTGGAAGTACTGATTTTTATATTTCAACCAACTTCCATTAATTGAGATCATGTAAACCTTTAAAACATTACTAATTGAGATAATTTAATATAATACTACAAAATTAACACGCTCTGTACACGAGTTTTCGAAATGGTTATAACAATGGTCAGCTCAAGACTAAGCAATCACATGCGCTCTGACATTATGAGAATTTGCGACCGATATGACCAAAGTATAAAACTTGGGATTGTGACGCATCACTCTCTCAAAAACCTCATGGTGAGTAAATTTACCCGTTCCGTAAAGTTGTTGAGCTACTTTCTCAATATCCTCTTTAGACACACCGCTCTTAGCTCGATCGTGCGCCTTTTTGTATGCAGCAACCCACTTGGTGACGTTTGTGTTGAGACGTTTCCAGCGGCTCCTCAATGACTCCACAGTCTTTTCGCTCATTCCTGGTGTATCTGCTCTTCCTTGTTCATATAGTTGATGAACAGTTGCCCATATTTTGGTACTTTTTTGGTTGGTACCGACAACTGCATTTGTACTAGCGAAACACCATGAGGACATTAGAGCGACGTCTTCTTGATCACTCCAGGCTTGTGGATTGTTTGAAATAATATCGTTGCTTTGCAACTCTTCATGTACTGGATTTTCAGAGATGTTTTGAAATGAGCTTTCATGTTCGGCAGAATTTGGGAAATGATCAAAACTAGGATAGTATCCTTGTGAAGGATCGAAATTTTGGGATGAATTGAAATTTTAGGAATTGAAGAACGAATTATTCTCATTATCCATGATAAAGAAAATAAAAAAAATAAGTATTTTGGTGTGTAGAATTATGTCAATGTTGATCCCTATTTATAGAGTTTGTAAAAAAAAAATTAACTTTTTTAAAAAAATTGATTTTTTTTTGTGTAAATTATAGTCAATTTTTTTTCTTTGTAAAATTATATCAATATTGGTCTCTATTTGTAGAGCGTAAAAAATTATGAATTTTGATATTTTTTTATTTTTTTAAAATATAAATTAAAAAAGATACATTAATTTAATTAAACAAAAAAAATAAAATAATAAGAACCAATAGGGCTGTGACAAATGTCACAACCCCATTGGCTGAAGTTAATAAAATCAAATGAGCCCAGGTGGGCGGAGTTCCAGTATCATTGGAGATGTGAGAGGACCAAGACCTATATGCTGAGTTTTGCTGATGACCTACTTGCCTGTCACGCCGATCCTGTGTCTATCGCTACTCTCAGACGGGGAGTGGAGCTTTTCTCGACTTACTCGGGTCTACATGCGAATTTAGATAAGAGTAATATCTATCTCTCCCTCCAGGCGCAGGATGATGTGTCGATACTCCAGCCAGTTTTTGACTTCCCGGTTGGGACCCTTCCGGTGCGCTATCTGGGAGTTCCTCTAATCTCTTCTCAGTTGAGACTAAGGGATTGTGCACCCCTGCTACAGAGGATTGATGCTAGGCTGGGCTCTTGGACCTCTCGTACCCTTTCTTATGCAGGGCGATTACAACTGATCCGATCAGTTCTTGGTACGTTACATGTCTACTGGGCCAGTGTATTCATCCTCCCCCAGGGGATTATCGAGGAGATTGAGAAGAGGCTGAGGAGATTTCTCTGGTTTGGGTTGGGCAACAAGGGGTATGCCAAAGTCCGATGGGATGATATTTGCCGCCCTGCCAGTGAGGGTGGTCTGGGTATCCGGGATCTCACTGCCCATAATCGGGCCCTTATTGTTGGAAATCGATATCCCGGGCTATTAAAATAAGCGGAACCGACAATAACCCGAACGAAATCCTTCATCGCCGGAGATTGGATCCCCGACTCATCCGTAGGAGTCCGACCTTTGGAGACTACGCGCCCGAAGACACGCAGCCCGCCCCCAGCCGATTTTCTCCCACGAGTCGGATCCACGAACGCGAACCACCGTACGAGCCGAAGCCCGACCGAATACTCAGCGAGGCCCGAAGGCCGCGAGCACTCAGCCGAGCCCCCGCACGGGGCTCGCGATCATCTCCATGATGATCGCTGGGGATGCACGAGGCATCCCCGGGGCTGCTCGTAGCAGCCCCGCAGCGAGCTCACGGGCTCGCTGCTCGCGGGGGGGTTCGATCCTCCCCGCATCGCCGCTGCGGGAAACCCCGCAGCTTGATACGAGGCGCTGCGGGTAAACCCGCAGCTCACCCGGCGATCGAACCCTAGGTTCGATCGCCCCCTCGGCTCCAGCCGAGGGTTCAGCCCGCGACGCTGCCGGACGGGAGGGCTGGGGTTCATCCGCTGTGGCTCCAGCCCACGGCGAACCCCGGTGGTCGACCCGAGGTCGACCCCACGCCCCGGCGTCCAGCCGGGGCTCATCCTCTTCGTCCGCGCGCTCCCGGCGGTTGAACCCTAGGTTCGACCGCCTCTATCGATCCTCGCCGGGGATCTCGAATCCCCGTCCCCGAGGTTCGTCGTTTATCCGGATCGTGTGTTCATGTATACGCTACAATTAACATCACATAAAATCATAAAAGAGGGTTTATGATTTTTACCTTCGATTCGTTGTGCGGAGAAACGAAATCAAACACCTTTGATGACCTTGCGATCTTCCCACGTATTCCTTGCACTCCGTTCGAACGTCGTGTGGGCGACGATCTATCGAACTCCTATGGATCTTCCTCACTCTCAAGACTTTATGATTGGCGTAGGTCAATTAATTGTGTTATGAAAAGTGAAGACCATGTAGTGCTTATATAGGCTACGTAGGGGATCATAAGGAGAATAAATATTGGGCTTCTAAATATTGACGATTAAATTGGGTCCAACCCAAATCCATTAATCCTTATCAATATTAAATTTTATTTATTTTCCACTATATAAATAAAATTGCACTCCCAATATTATTCCATATTATATCAAATAATATTTCTCCGGTAGTATTATATATTCCGTGTATTTAAGATTTAAATATCCATGAATAAATTTATTTATTGCTCAATAAATATTATTCATCTCTTATATCCGAGACTAGTACCATTCAACCTTAATTATTATGCGGATTAAATCCACCTGCAGGGTTTACATAATAATTCCTTATGAACTCATCTCGGGGATATTATCAACCCTTACGGGATACACTTTCCCGTCAAGTATTCACGGCATGTCGTATATAAAATATAGTGACCCAACTTAACCGGTAATTAACCCAATAATTAAATCGGTTAATTCCTTTGGTAAATCAAAGTCACTTATATTAAATATACACACCCGCAATAGTTTCGGGGATTAAGAATAAAATACACTGAGACTCGAATCGATTATCGCCGGCAATCCTAATCGATGAATCTCAAGCTGATCCGCCCAATACACTAAGTGTACAAGTGTGATAAAATAATTAAGATAAATTATTTTCTCTCTCACACAACGACTATACCGATGGATTAGTTCGTGTCCATCTAGGTCGTGAGCAACTGTTCGATTAAATACGAGTAACCGATAGTATGATCTTCTGTGTGCCCATGCAACACCATACTAACTACAACGTATAAAATCCAGAACTATATTTTGCATATTTAATTAAATGCAAATAATTGTTTATTAATTAAATAGATTAAATGCTATGACAGGGAGTTTATCGATACTTAAATCTAGACATTAAGTACACAACTCCAACAATCTCCCACTTGTACTAAGGTCTAGTCATTTCCTCCAAACTCCCGACTCCCATACTCATCACGTGCTTAAGTTATACTTCCCAGAAGTATTATGTGAATGAGCAATCTAGGTTGCCGCTCTGAAGTTATCTTGGTAACTACTGCGTCGTCTCTCTGACGATGATTCGTATCAGGTGGTACTTGCTCTATGTGTTATCATCACCTTTTGAACTTATGACTTCTTCCAGTTTACCATGCACCGCTATACACATAGCCTTTGGTGAACCAAGAATCATATCCAAGTTCAGAGGTCATTCCGGAACCTAACCAAAACTTCCGCTGCCTCTGAGGCTGCTTTTCGGTTTATGATAGAGTCCGAGAAGCTTCACGCTTATCACTCTTTCTTCCTTAGGTTCCACCTCTTCTAAAAGTGAACACATAGCCTGATGTCGACTTACACTGGTCCTTTCTCTGATTTTTACCTGAGAAAGCGTAATCTAAGAAGATTTCGTATTGCCAGTAATCCTGTACTTCCAAGTACTTTTACAGCATTCGAATATTTCTTATCCAGATTGCTTTGATATCCTCCCACTACGCTAATCGCATAGTTGATATCAGGTTCTTTTTTTATAACACCACAATTTACAAAGCTCTCCACACTCGAAGTGTAGGTAACTGCTTTGTCTAGATCCATCTCCTTCATGTGTTCGAGACACATACCTTTAGACAGATGTATTCTGCTCTAGTAAGGCAATAACCTTTCTCAGAATTGTGCATGTTTAAAACAAACCATAATCGTATAAGATATCTAAAGAGAAATACAAATGTTCTTATCTAGAGATCGAAAGATTTCTAAGAACATGATCTAACTTCATCTTAATCTTATATCTCGATTTATTTAGACAACCTCTATTTTATGTCTGACAACACTTTTACATTGTTGCCAATGATAAAGTGTTATCTACACAAAATTCCGAGAAACACCACCTTGTTTCCATTACGTCTTTAATGCACCTTTTATTGTCTATGCTTTTTGATGAATCCATATGATGGACTATCTCATCAATTTGCAAGTTCCACAATTTCCAGCTTTGTGATAATCCATAAATGGATTCACTAAGCTTGTACCTCTAAATGGTCTTGCCTCTTAACAATATCATTGCTTTCCAAGTAGGCACATTTAGATTAGTACTGCCCCCTATGCAGAACTAGGGATCGATTTCATGTCTACTAGATCCAGAGTTTAAAACTCCTCCAGTCTTATGAACATCTCCGGTTGCTTAACAACCTCCCACTGCAATGGCGTTCCGGTGTATAACAGTAATAACATTAGGTGCAGTTAGTGGTGTACTACTACTCGGTTAGGCTGGTTCTCAGTCTCCTCTTTCCTCATAATAAAGTACTTTGTCAGTTAGGGCATTGTAGTTCATCCAATAGTCTTCCTCTAAGAACCGGGCGAAGACACCATTCTGGTTCGTAGTACTATTGAACATACAATTACTTGTTCTTCTAGAATATTCTACAATTACATCGAATGTGTCATTGTATCCAGAAGTATCCATAGAACATAGGTAGTTCCGAACAAACTTGTTCTTTTACTATTAGAATCCTATCTCTTATTTCTGACACACCATGTCTACACATTAGTGTATGGTGCAGTCGTTTGAGATTTAATCTCAATCTTTGATTTATGCTATGTGTTATTTAGATAGGTCATAGCCTCCGCGAACAAGTCGCAGGCTTTCAATGGATATACTTTGAGGGTTCCCCATAATGGTTTTTATGGCACAACAAGTAGTCTAATCCATTTTCGAGTATTCTTGAAAGAATGACTCGTACTTTCTCCAATCACACATACCGCATTAATCATCAATCATTTTCTATACTTGTCCGAATTCCATCCTTTACCCAGAAAGGTTGATTTTAGTTGTATCACCTTTCAAGATCGATTCTTAGGTCGGGAGGTCCATTCCTCCAACTATAATTGATCAAATCAATTTCGACCTTCTGAATCCCTTTTGAATAGATACTACCAAGTTCAAGAATTCACAAGTATAATGATCGATAAAGAAATACATCCAATAAGTAAAATAAGTTATAACGGTTTGTTGCATCGTGGTAGACTAAGGATTCATATATTGCTATCTAATGTACCATAATAGATATCGCCATTATTCCTTGTCTAAATCATCAAGTGATTAAAGAAATAAAATATCTATTAATAATAGAAATCCAGAACGAAAGTTCTTTCTAAAATATAAAAGGTACAAAGCAATTAACTTGAAATGAAATCCTATAACTATCAAACAGATAGATAAATGTCTTCCACTGCAACCGCTGCTTCCTCAACAGCTTTGCCCATGTGGACTCGAACTTTTCTTCTCTAAGTCGCTGGGTTTTCTGGAACCCCTGCATTTAAAATGCACATACCGTCAGTGGTTCCATATCTACACACCAGAATTCTGGTAGATAATACCGCTGACTATGTTTTACGACTAAAGAAAAATTCGTACCTTTGAGAGGACAAGATGTAGACCCCCAGTACTCAGACTGCTTCCCTTGGGGATATTTGCCAGAAGGCTTCTTTATCCCTCCCTTTGGTCCAAGTCCCTTAGGACCACCGGACCCCCTTGTCTTCTTCTCCTTTCCTTTGCCTTTAGGTTCGAAACCTTTGGCTTTGACTATAAGAGCTTGCGATTGCTTCAACTCGTCCAAAAGATCCATCATCTCAAAAACATGATCAAGTGTTTCATCGAAGTAACAGATCTTTATGAGTATCCTCATCGCCTCTTTTCTAGCCTTCTCATCATGTCCAAACAGCAACTTGAGTTTGAGCATGACATCATGATTAGCGGCTAATGCACGAGCACTACCCCACTTTTCAAATTCAAAAATCTCCTCCTCAGTTGAGTTAATGGTGAGTCCAGGAGGACAAGTTTCACTGAGTACATCTTTGTACTCCTTTGCAGTCTGAGCAATGTCTAACTCTTCTTTCCATTCAATACAGTATGGAACCAGTGCGTTAATTTCCTCAAGTATCAACAAAAGTGGATTCATAGCAATTCTCTAAACCTATAAGCACATTTAAACAAACAATTAATTTAATATCCGATATTATCTCCCTAGAACAACATCATTAAATTACTAATCACATCTAAAATCCCATCAGGTAAGGCAAGCCACGTGGTGTGGACGTTTTCCCACCCAAATGATTTAGCAATTAGTTTTTCTTTGGTCATACATCGCTTATAGCGGAACCTCGTGGGGAGGAATACTATAAGGCGTATCTAAGTGTAAACCATTACTCAGTACCAAAATAAATTACTTGGAATCGCTACATCACCGCAAGCCACGTGGTGTGGACGTTTACGATAACTTCACAACTCTTCATAATTACTTACAACTGTCTACATCAATTAATCCAAAGTCCGTCAGCATAGCAAGCCACGTGGTGTGGACGTTTACTACACTAAGAGACTTTTATAATTGACTCCCAATTACTTGATCCATTTAATCTCGTAAATCAAGACGTGGAGAATCATAAGTGAAACTCGAAGTTTCTAACCAGTGATTCGCCATGCGAACGACCCTATCTCTCATAAATGAGGGAGCCGAGCAGACAAGCGACCCATCTATCAAAGAATGGCACGGAAGTCTCTAATTTGTGTCCTCTACATGACCAAGTGGCTCTGGCTCCATTCCACTCCCCGGGGTGAGAATGAGTCGACTTGAAGTCAGTTTCAAAAAGACAAATTAGGCATTGTTTGATAAATTTGATCAATGTTTCTTGTAAAAGGAATTACAAGAATTCTCCTCCAATGACTCGTCTATACGAACTTCGAAAGTCCATAAGAGTCACCAAGAGAACAGTAATGGAGACCATGGGAATGTTTCCATCCCCTCTCCCACTTAGCTTTTTATAATAAAGGGATACGCTATCTAGTGCATAAAATAAACACATATAGCATGCATACAAGCAATAAAGCACATAGTATCACATAGTCAAAATAATGCTAGAAAATTATTTTCCGACTATCATGGCTTTATCCCATCTCCGTACGCATCTTCTAGTCTTCAGTCTTCGTTCTTGAATGCTCCATGTGACGAGAATATTAATCTCTAATATTTAAATCTATTTATTTTCAATTAATCCAAAAGTTACTTAATTCGAAAATTAAGTCAATCGAATATATCAAAAATAAAATTAAATATTATTAATATTTTTATTTATTTATTTTCCTATCTAGTTCTATTAAATCTCTAGAATAATCTATCCAAATAAAATTTGGAATACTCTAGAAGATATCTATAATAGAACAAGGAAAAATAAATTAGGACTTACTACTTTCCAAATTTATTTTTATTCCTAATCCATGAATATTCCCATGAGTAGGAATAATCAAATAGGAAAAATAAATTTAGTACTAAATTAATTAAATTTCTAATCTATGAATATTTCCATGAAGGAAATAAATCAATAGAAAATAAAATTAATTTAAATTAATTCTTTTCCTAAACCATGAGAGTTTCCAAGAAAGTACTCAAATAGGAAAAATCCGAATTAATTGGGAAAGTGGATCTTGGTAGGAATAGCATGAGATTGGGAGATCCCACGCCATTCCCACCGTCGACCTCCACCGCCCGGGACCACCACCACCGCCGCCCCTAGTCCACGCGCCACCACCACCGGTGGCCGGCGTGGCTAGAAGCCCTAGCGGGCAGCCCCCGGGATGAGGTCGATCGATCCTCATGGGGATCGATCATGGGGATGATCGACCCCCCCGGTTTTTCGTCCTCTTCGTCTTCGTCACACGTCTTCGTCTTCCGGCGATCGTCTCAACATCGAACCAACGTAATCAAAATTACAAAAATTAAATTACAATTATCCGGTATCGATTCTATACATGAAATCGACCCTATACATTTTCCGGAAAAACAAAGAACGTAATAATAAATCCTAAATTCGGTCAACCCCCGAATTTTTACTATTACAAACATTCATCCACACAAAACGAATCTCGACATGTCCGAGAGTTTAATAATCATGATAATTAATTAATAAACAATAATTAATTAAATCCAACCATGATAGCCGGAGATCCTGCAAGGTAGAACAATAATCGAGCATATACATGAACACGAAACCAAACGCTCTGATACCATTTGTTGGAAATCGATATCCCGGGCTATTAAAATAAGCGGAACCGAAAATAACCCGAACGAAATCCTTCATCGCCGGAGATTGGATCCCCGACTCATCCGTAGGAGTCCGACCTTTGGAGACTACGCGCCCGAAGACACGCAGCCCGCCCCCAGCCGATTTTCTCCCACGAGTCGGATCCACGAACGCGAACCACCGTACGAGCCGAAGCCCGACCGAATACTCAGCGAGGCCCGAAGGCCGCGAGCACTCAGCCGAGCCCCCGCACGGGGCTCGCGATCATCTCCATGATGATCGCTGGGGATGCACGAGGCATCCCCGGGGCTGCTCGTAGCAGCCCCGCAGCGAGCTCACGGGCTCGCTGCTCGCGGGGGGGTTCGATCCTCCCCGCATCGCCGCTGCGGGAAACCCCGCAGCTTGATACGAGGCGCTGCGGGTAAACCCGCAGCTCACCCGGCGATCGAACCCTAGGTTCGATCGCCCCCTCGGCTCCAGCCGAGGGTTCAGCCCGCGACGCTGCCGGACGGGAGGGCTGGGGTTCATCCGCTGTGGCTCCAGCCCACGGCGAACCCCGGTGGTCGACCCGAGGTCGACCCCACGCCCCGGCGTCCAGCCGGGGCTCATCCTCTTCGTCCGCGCGCTCCCGGCGGTTGAACCCTAGGTTCGACCGCCTCTATCGATCCTCGCCGGGGATCTCGAATTCCCGTCCCCGAGGTTCGTCGTTTATCCGGATCGTGTGTTCATGTATACGCTACAATTAACATCACATAAAATCATAAAAGAGGGTTTATGATTTTTACCTTCGATTCGTTGTGCGGAGAAACGAAATCAAACACCTTTGATGACCTTGCGATCTTCCCACGTATTCCTTGCACTCCGTTCGAACGTCGTGTGGGCGACGATCTATCGAACTCCTATGGATCTTCCTCACTCTCAAGACTTTATGATTGGCGTAGGTCAATTAATTGTGTTATGAAAAGTGAAGACCATGTAGTGCTTATATAGGCTACGTAGGGGATCATAAGGAGAATAAATATTGGGCTTCTAAATATTGACGATTAAATTGGGTCCAACCCAAATCCATTAATCCTTATCAATATTAAATTTTATTTATTTTCCACTATATAAATAAAATTGCACTCCCAATATTATTCCATATTATATCAAATAATATTTCTCCGGTAGTATTATATATTCCGTGTATTTAAGATTTAAATATCCATGAATAAATTTATTTATTGCTCAATAAATATTATTCATCTCTTATATCCGAGACTAGTACCATTCAACCTTAATTATTATGCGGATTAAATCCACCTGCAGGGTTTACATAATAATTCCTTATGAACTCATCTCGGGGATATTATCAACCCTTACGGGATACACTTTCCCGTCAAGTATTCACGGCATGTCGTATATAAAATATAGTGACCCAACTTAACCGGTAATTAACCCAATAATTAAATCGGTTAATTCCTTTGGTAAATCAAAGTCACTTATATTAAATATACACACCCGCAATAGTTTCGGGGATTAAGAATAAAATACACTGAGACTCGAATCGATTATCGCCGGCAATCCTAATCGATGAATCTCAAGCTGATCCGCCCAATACACTAAGTGTACAAGTGTGATAAAATAATTAAGATAAATTATTTTCTCTCTCACACAACGACTATACCGATGGATTAGTTCGTGTCCATCTAGGTCGTGAGCAACTGTTCGATTAAATACGAGTAACCGATAGTATGATCTTCTGTGTGCCCATGCAATACCATACTAACTACAACGTATAAAATCCAGAACTATATTTTGCATATTTAATTAAATGCAAATAATTGTTTATTAATTAAATAGATTAAATGCTATGACAGGGAGTTTATCGATACTTAAATCTAGACATTAAGTACACAACTCCAACACTTATGACCAGACACATTTGGGCTATTCTGAGTCAAGACCAGGAATCTATTTGGGTCAGTTGGATTCGGGAGAATCGACTGAGGAGGCACTCTTTTTGGAGTGCTAAAATGCCGAGGGCATGCTCTTAGAGTTGGCGACAGCTTCTTAAGCTACGTCCGGCTGTACTACCAGCTATACAGATGCAGGTCGGGGATGGATCACAGTTTTACCTTTGGAGGGACCCGTGGCATCCCCTTGGCCGATTGGAGGAGGTGTGTCAGTTGGGACCGTGGCTTACGAGACTTCCCAGGGCTGCGTCGTTGAGTATGGTCATAGAGTATGGTCATAGTTGCTGGGGTGTGGAGGTGGCCAGCAGACTTTGCGGCGGAGTTCGTTGATCTTATGGATGGTTTGCCGAGTATTGATGTGAGGACAGATACAGTGCGATGGACATTGCATCGAACGGGGACATATACCTCCGATTCGGCATATACTCTCTTCCGCCCGGAGGGTCCCAGGGTGCCATGGGCTGCCCTTTTGGTTGGTCCAGGACGTATACCACGACATTGCTTCATTCTATGGATGGCTATCCGAGGTCGGTTGCCGACTCGGGATAAGCGTTGGATTGGTCGGGGGGATGACTCGTGTGTACTATGTGGTGGGGAAAGCGTTGAGACACACACTCACCTTTTCTTTGAGTGCCCTTTCTCACAGGACTGTTTGCAGAGATTACAGAGGGAGGTTGGATTTCTATGGCCACGTGGAGGTTGGCATAGTGCTGTACTACGGGCTGCTAGTCGATGGCGTGGGAGACACTTGATTTCTTGTGCGTATCGTGGACTTCTCGCTGCTCTGATCTATTATATTTGGCTTGAGAGGAACACGAGGATATATGAGGCTAGGTCAGTATCGTCTGGAGTGGTGGCTTCTCAGGCGATTTCTATCATACGGGAGAGAATACTCTCGTTACGACTTCCTGATTCTCTTCAGGCACGGGCACTGAAGAAGGTATGGCATATAGCCTGGTGATTGTGTTGTATTATTTAGTGCTATATGTTTAGGTTGGTTGGTTGGAGAGCTAGTTTGTTAGCTTTGTGATGCGGTGGGGTTTTTTTATTCCCTATGCGTAGAACTGTACTATACTCTTTATTTTCTATGTGATTGACCTTTACCAAAAAAAAAAAAAATACTCAAGCCAATCGAGGGCAAGGAGAGAGAGAGCCCAACCCTCCCATTTTTGCTTTTTTTTTTATTTATCTACGTATCCCAAGTCAACCGAGGGCAAGGAGAGAGAGAGCCCAACCCTCTCATTTTTGCTTTTTTTTTTTATTTATCTACGTGGCCCAGCCCTGGTCGCCGATAATCCTAGACTTATGAGAATATGTGATCCATATTACCAAACCTATGACATCATGAAAATGTGTGATCCATGTCACCAAAACATAATACCGTGATAAATACTAATGTATCATTTTTCATAATACCTGTTTTTTCTTAGAAAGAATTTTTAATAGAAGCAGTCTCTAAATTTTAAACACTCTTTTTCATAAATTCAATGTTAATCAACTCACATGAACATCAAGAATATAACAATAAAATCAAATGGTACAACTTCAAGGCTATATATTTTTGCAACAAGATACACAGCATATAAAAAATTTAATATATTTTTATTGAAGATACAAATGAATGAGCTCTCCAACATGATCACAAAATTTACAGTTTCCCTGTGATGACCTAATCAACCTAATACAGAGACCAGAGTCATCATCTCCTCTGAAAGTTGAAGGATTTTATTGCAAAAGCAAAAATCACAGCAAATAGAATACAAAAACCGACCACCATAAACCCCGCGATGGCAATGAAATCTTGCCTGAATCCAAAAACATTCTTGACTAACAGTTTCGTCGACAACACCTGAACTCCATCTGAAAGTTTCACGAGTCTTTCACTGTCAGCGTATTGAGAGGCGACAAGCCCATAGAGACTCCAAGCAACGGGGTTCGCCCAATAGTACCATCTCCACCATATAGGAATCCTCTGAATCACGGGTGGAAAAATGACATGAGAAACGGTTAGTTAGTAGTCTCAACTCACAACAGTTTATTTACCCTTTGTTTACCTTGTGTGGTATCATGAATCCACTGAAGAGATTCCAAAGCATGTAGAAAGGGGCAGAAATAATGGCGGCCACATTGTGGTTCGGTGTAACAGCGGTTGTCATCATCCCGTAGAAGGTGAAGTACAGCATGGTGAAGAACATAAAATATACGTACCACAAAAATTTGGGAGCAGTCCACTCAAAGGAGGCGGTTGAGTAAAATATAGTGCAGTAAATCATTGCCTGTCCGAATACGTAAGGAAACTCAATAGCAACCTGCAGCGAAAGGCAAGACAACAAGTGCATGCATGGTATTATGGACTGATATTTTCACAGGGTGAGAATGAAGTGACGAGGAATAATAAACAACCTGAGCAAATGCAAACGGCAAAGCTGAATATGTTCCGGCTGCCCTCTCTCTATATGAAACAAATCTTTCAACTGAAACAACTGGTTGAACAGCAGTACCATTTGTGACTCCGATGAACAGCACTGCGGCATACATCGACCCCATAGCGTTAAAGATGTCCTGCTGTGTATCCCTACAAATACATTAAAACGAGCATATAACCTTGGGAAAAATGTCCTGCTGTGTACACGATATCATATGTTTTTATGTTTTTCGTTGCTGTGATTATATATACTACATGGCCTCACAAACCTTTTGGACCCAAATTCCCAACATATTGTTCCCAGCATCAGTGATATTATCAACGTGTAAAAGAAACGAACTGCAGTGTATTGTGGGTTTCGCCAGTATGATAGGTGCTGCTTCCAGAGACAAGCCTTAAATTGTTCAAAGTACGATCGGGAATACTTTGTGAAAAAACTAAGATCCTTAGAATCAACGGTGGGTTTGCTTAACCTCTCAACCAATTGTTTATTAAATCTGTAAGAATAAAGAGGCATATAAATTTGTGAGAATTGTATCAATTTCAGAAAGAAAGCTCGGAAAACTCTATCCTGATTGAGGACATACTGAAATAGGTTAGATTTTCTGTAAATTTCAGCAAAATCAACATCCAAGCGGTTCTCCTCTGCCGTTGATGTAACCTCTAACATCCAGGTAGCAGGATTATATCCGGGTTTGATCTTTGGTACTCCATCAATTCCCTATATAGAACAACCCAGAAAAAGCAAATCCCATTAACAAACTTCACGATACCAAATGAATTAATAAAAAATGGCATACCTCGAGATACTCTATCAGTTTGCAAGACTTGGGTCCAAGTGGACCAGCATAAATGAGCTCCCCTCCCCGTTTCATTAATAAAAGCTGCAGCATATAGTGAGATCAACAGATTATCAGTAAGAAATTAGATAAGACAATAAAAACAAATATCTAACATGATAAGTTATAATATTAAAGTGTAAAGAAACCTAACATGATAAGATAGATAGAACGCAAGTACTTCAATTTAAGATTTCGCGGTTTAGCAATAAATTTGGGAATAGACCAAAAAACAACAAAAAAACGTCAAAAGCCCATTCTAGAAGTCAGACATGTGAATTGTGAACCATATTATACTATATGTCCAATTATTGGAAGAAAGATGTATATACGACCTCATCAAAAGATTCAAAGATGTCGATGCTGGGTTGATGAATCGTGCAAACTATTGTCCGCCCAGTATTTACTATATTCCTCACAGTCCTCATGACAATGGCTGCAGATCTAGCATCCAAACCTGATGTGGGCTCATCCATAAATACTATGGAAGGGTTGGCTACAAGCTCAACAGCGATAGTAAGGCGTTTTCTTTGCTCCGTTGATAATCCATCAACTCCTGGTAGACCTACCAAAGCTCCTTTCAATGGAATGAGCTCTACAAGTTCCATTACCTCGTCAACAAATTCCTGAGTGAATATGGGAAGATCTATAAGTGACCTTATGTCTAAAAAGCAGCCAGCAAAACACTATTAAATCTTACCTTTTGAATTTGCAAGACAATATCTGATGGCAACCGAAGCCAAGCGGAGAACATAAGTGATTCATGAACTGTTAAGCATGGAGAGTGAATATCATTTTGCTCGCAATATCCTGATATTCTGGCAAAGGTCTCTTGTTTTTTGGGATACCCAGAGATATTGATGTCTCCTTTTATAATCCCACCAGTCTTTCTACCAGCTAATACATCCATGAGGGTGGTTTTTCCAGCACCGCTTACTCCAACCAATGCAGTCAGCACACCAGGCCTGAATGCTCCTGTAATGTTATTCAACAGCTGCAGTTTCTCTTCTGATATGCCTTGCTGCTTCAGTTCCTGCAACCATAATCATTGTAAGAAAAAAACATTGAAGAAATGATGATTGGAGAAATATAATAGGGGAGGTTGTGTAAGTCTCAGTAACACACCAGGGGTACATCCACGTAGTAACTGATATTGCTGAAAGACATCGAAAGTGGCTGAAAAGGAAGTGCCATCCCTTTTTGCTTAAAACTTTTTTCTGAATGACATAAATCATATTAGACAATGTATGGCACAACCAGGCATAAGCGCAAAAGTTCGAAGAAATGGAAATTTCTTACTAGCAAATGAACCCGAGTGCTGTAAAAAGTCCCTTAGCTGAATAACTGTTGATTCTCCTTTCCGCATATTCTCCCTGTCTTCCAGCTCTTCTTTAGAAACAACAGCTTGACGCTTACCCAGTGCTTCATTAGATGTCATATTAAGACAGTAAAAGAAAATTTAGTTTCTATCAATGTTTATTAACTGCAAGAATTTTGGAGTTCAAAATGAGGGAATACTTACGGTTCAGCTTAGAGAGAAACAAAGTAAAAAGGAGATTGAATAAGATGGTATAACCAATCAAAGCACCAATGCCAATCCAGTACCAGTAACTTTCTGGGAACAAACTGCGACTCTTCAGCAATGCTTTGCCTAATGACAAAGTTGAGTTCACCCCACTTTTCTACAAGGATAGCAAGTGTAACATCAGAATTGTTTTGTCTATATATAGTCTAACAAACTCTATTGCTCAATAGAACTTACAAAGACTCAGTTTGAAGTCTTGAAATTATTATAAATCTGATTCTAAGACACAATATATAACACCTAACTTTTTAAACATAAGTCCCTTTCCAAAAAGGAATTGTTTCTTCACAAATGTTAGAATAAGCCTAGAGACACGCTACTCATGTTGAACATTAGTCGTGCTTCATATAACTATATTTATTTAAACGTCCTGTGCCAGACATTAAAAAAAATAAACTTATGAGTACTAGACATGCTAGTTTTACCCAAGTTTCAGTAACAATGAGAACAAGAGTTCATCTCCGTTTTATCTTTTTTTTATTTTAGTTAAAATTGAATATATCATATACTAGTTAGCAAAGTTATAGGAGAATTTCAATGCCGTAATTTAAGACGTACCTTGTCCCAGGAATGCCCAAGGAATTCATTCACAGAAGCAGCATCTTGGGCGTACATTAGTGGAGAAATCCAGAATCCCCAAATCCACCAACTAGGGATCCTATCTGCCAAGTCATATAGGTGTAAATGAGTTTATTTGGTATCTGAGAGAATATAGTAATATAAGTGATGTTTAATAAAGGAGCTGTTGTGATTCACTCTACTGACCTCTTGAAATGATGTATCCCCCAAGAGTCATGACTATCAACATAGCAAAAGATCCAAAAGTATTTGCCACGATCATGTTGCGACCCAAGGATCCCATCAGACGGAAAAGAGCTATAGACATTTGATGAAGAAAGAAGAAAAGCAGAAATTGCCCAAGAAATCTGCAGAGACAAATATTAAAGAAGTTCTTCTAATAATTAAACATCAACTACGACACATATGTTGAACAAACCAATTCACCTGCCGATATTTGGATCAAATCCAACCACATAATATGTTACTGCCACCCAGAAACCAGACTCTATCAATGAAGTTGGAATACTCAAAAACCATGAAGGTATGGTATATGCCCAACTAGGGTAGAAGTGCAAATCCCTGTGCTTGTAAAGTATGGGAAGCTTGGCCACCAACATGGAAACCTCAGTGAATCCATTAAAAAGAATAATCACCATTGAAAAGTACAATTCTCCCAAATAAAAACCTCCATCATCAATTGTATTATGACCCAGTGTAGCCCGGCAAAAAACACTCATGGTGATCAGAGCAACTAAAAAGAGCTGGAAAGAAAAACAATTTAATGCAAGGTTTAGTGAGTAATATGCATAAAAATAGATGTTGGCACATCAAGGACAAAGAAATAAAACATATAATCAACATTGCAACAGCCTAGTCCATCAACTCTCTACCAGTAAGATCGTTAAAGAAAGTTTACCTGAATAAACTTAAAAACATGGATGAACAAATTCCGTTTCATTAGCAGCAATTGCCAGTGAAAGTTGGTTTTAAGAAGTACACTCTTCTTGACCCCATATTTTGAAGACGATAAGGCTGCAGGATGATTGTAGCGCTTATCATATGGGATATCCAGTTCTTCAGATAAATTCTTCCCAATGTTGTATGAGCTAAAAGCCTCAGCGAATCTCACAACTGGTACGTATCGATAAGGCTGATCAAGTAAAGCCCAATACTGTTCTTGATCTTTTTTTGATACAACCTACAAGAACAACTTCAGCAAATACCGAAAAAGAAAAAAAAAAAGAAGAATCATAAAGAACTGAGAGTGATCTTAAACATACTTCTTGAAGGAAGTCAGCAACATTTTTTCGCTCAGGGCAGGAGAAGCCCATAAATGCAAAAAACTCGAGGACTTTAGTACGAGGTCCCTGGTATACAATCTTTCCCTCAGACAAGAGGATAATATCGTCAAATAACTCGTATGTCTCAGGTGCGGGCTGAAGTAGAGAGACAACAGTGGTTCCATCAAGTGCACGTGCTGAATGCCTAAGATACTTGATTATTTGGTATGTGGTCGAACTATCAAGACCAGTTGATATTTCATCCATGAATAGCACTCTTGATGGTCCCACTAATATTTCCCCTGACAAATAAATGGATCAGCTAAGTGAGTTTTTTTTATTATTATATCCTCATCTACATTTTTCGATCAAAATCACAATGTTATCTCTTGCACCTGTTGTCAAACGCTTCTTTTGACCACCAGAGATCCCTTTAATCATTTCGTCTCCAACCAGAGTATCCGCACAAAGGTCCAAACCTAAAATCTTTAGAAGCTAGTTATTTAGACTAACTTTATTGAATGATAGGTAGCATTAGTATCTAAGAGGAATTTTTTTCAAATACCACTCTAACAAGTGACAGAGACTAGTACAAATGACACAACAATAGGATATGACAATGCTAATCGAAGTACCCAAGTCTTCACTTTTGGTTCAATTCCAAGACATCCTCAGTAAGCCTTATAGTCTTGGCAATGCCAGATATGGACTACCTGCTTTATACCCTCATTTAATCTTCGAAACGTCTCTAAAATTTTCTTCTCTTAATAAATTTAGAGTCACATTGTGGTTACATAAAAAAATTGTAATAACCTACTATGCAATATGCATTCATCATCTGATTTATATTACTTTATAGTTGGTTCTTAGATAGAAATAATTGCAATATGCTAAAATTAGTAGTATGTAAAATTTTCCATATATACCCTCATGAATTAACTTTACCCAGACTAAATTTTACAAAAAACGAGTAGACGAAGAATAAACAATTAACCAGACATAGGAACATACATGGAAAGTACAATATTTCAACTATATCAGCCAACATTTTCGTAACTTACATCAAATGACTGTAGGTATATGTTTTTGGGACGAAGTGAAAATTATTTTCAAAACTCAAGTATATGCAATTTTAAAATGAGAGAAAAACTCAAGTATCGTAAAAACATCTTTAAGAAAATGTTTACAGTATCGAAATGTGATCAGTTAAAATTTCTATTAAGTAAAAAAAGTTGCATTTTTTGTTTCCGTGACATAATATGATTTTTACTTCACACTTGTTGGCTCCAAAAAAATAATACCCATGGAAAAATTGTATTAATATTATAGATCATGCACATGTTTTTAGTTATTTGTCACCACATAAGCCATGTGAGCTTTAAAGCCTATTTTGCTTTCTTCATAGTGCTGTAAATTTGGTATGTCAAGCATGTTTTACGTGAGGCCTCATTATTAATAACTAAAAAAAAGAAATTAAAGTAATTTATAACAAAAGGTTTTGAAAATCAACGAGTAAATTCTAGTTCAACTATAGTTCATAAAAATCTATGGCACAAAATCATTGACTTTGTCATGCAAATTTATCCAAATGACTTTGTCATGCAAAATTCTCCTTTAACTATGTTAAAACTTAAATGACAATACTCCAATCTAAACTTTTTCTCATTTATGAAATCAATTGACCAAGTAATATTTATGATATTAGCGAAATATCAATCAGAGTCGATTTGCAAGCTTCTTGTTTTCGATCTTGAGTGTTTAAATGCTAGGGACCAATTAATTGTTGGCTTGCCAATTATGAAATATTGTCCCCTTTATATTTTATATTCCATTTTGCAACTCTATTTGGAAATGGATTATTCTAAATTCTCAATACATATGGTTCCATGTTTATTCACCAAAAAATAGTAACACAATTGCAGCTTATGTAACATTGTTGTGAACCTAATGTGATGAGAAGCAGCAAGTTAATATTGCAGTTAATCTACCACATGCAATTACCATGGTTCATATCGAGAAAATACCTTCATCATGTACTCTACTAAAAGGCCTGTCTCCTTCCCCTCCAAAGATAATGCCTGGGCAATGAGGAAAATATTTAGTTGACCGTATATAATTTCCGAAAGGGACAAAAAGATGGAAAGTTAGGGTATATAATTGCCAAAGACCTGAGGCCATTTCTTAAAAAAAAAATGGAAGTATTTATTTATTTGAAATATAAAAAAATCTTAGAAAATTAACAAATAGATATCTATTTGGTTGAAATAGCTATCAGAAGCCGTTTAGTGTGTGTGTGTGTGTGTCTGTATTGAAATTTATTTTTTAATGGTTTATAATTTGCTTGTTAAAGCTTGTTTTACCACATTTCAGAATTTGCATTTTATAACATTTCAACCAATAAGCTGAGAAGTGAGAATATTAGTTTTCTGTATAGTAATTTACACATGGTTTATTGGAAGAGAAGAAATAAAAAAGTGCATATTATATATAATAGAAAAGCAAAGCTAAGTGAATGAAGAACCCAATATACAAAGATACAAGTACCTTCATGAATATATCGAGATCGTCATCAGGCTTTGTTCCAGATATTTTCTCTCTTCTTGAAAGTTCCAGAAGCATATCTGTCAACTTTAAGGGTGAGCATCAAACTACCTATACTTCGCTAACAGAACTATTTCAACTTACCGTATTTAAATCCAACACCCAGACAACGTGCTGAAAAGTCGATTGTTTCTCTTACGGTCATCTCAGCTACATGCCAATCTTGCTGATTAACATAAGAAGACGTCCTCTGGGGTACAAACTCATTCAGACCATGTCCATTGTAGGTTACTTTACCTGACACCTTCAAGTGATCAAAGTTTCAGTTTATTAAAACGTTATTTATTAGCATTATGCATGATTGTGCGCAAAATAGAGCTGGAGCTGACTAAGTTTCTTTTGTACCTGAAGATCAGATTTGAGGCGTCCAGCAAGGGCTAGCAGCATTGTTGTCTTTCCAGAGCTAGGAGGACCTAATAGTAAAGTTAACCTAAAAAATAATCAATCAAAAAATAAGATACAAAAAGAATGCGATGTACACCAGATTTGAAAAAAAAATTAAAAAAATCAGCACATACCTTCCCGGTCGAACTATCCCACTAATATCATCTAAAATTGTCAGCTTCGTTCTCTTACTAGAGAGTATTCTTAGCTTCCTGAGTAAAGCCTTAAATACAAAATTGAAAGAGAGGTTAGATACTAAATGAAACAATTGATAGGGACTTATGATTCTAGATAGCCAAGTGCTGTACCTCAGTCATGTTGATGATAAAATTTGGAATTGTTGGCAAAGCTCTACTACCAATGTGGACTAAAGATTCAACAGTTAAATGATGGAATCTAACTTCAACAGTTGGGAAGTCTAGATTAACTCTGCAATATTAAATCACAGCCAAAAAAATCTATAAACCCACATTACATGTTTGTGTTCAACTATGAGACATCCATAAAAGACCAGAACGGCTTGCGTATTTAAAGGCTAGAAAATTACTGGCTAATAGCCTAATACTCACGTCACATTAATAATTACCAATTTATTGACATAGACTAGTTAGGGTCCTTCGAGATGTGTCAAGCTACGACCAGTAAACAAAATATTATAAAATTCTTGACAATGGTGCACATAAAAAAATGCGGCTCCCCCCATGCATCATATTTGTGTTGACTACCTAACGTAGCTATATCAAAAGGCAATAATACTCTCTTTGCAATAGCTACGGGTAGCCACATAAGGCCAATTAAGGATATTATGTTAGCAATGCTACAACTAAAACTTTTTTCTGCCAAGCAGCCAAGAGCATATATAATGACCAAGATCAAGCAAAAGTGCTACCGCAAAAACCAACCCGCATATATGTTATAAAAAATTGCCAAGGATTAGGTGCAATTGTAATAAAGAATGTTTCGTTTGATTAATCGAGTCATAAGGGTTGGAAAGACTCCCAACCTTACCTTAAACACAACTTGTGAAACTTGTTTTAAGAGCTTTGGTGTAATCCTATTATCCTTCTAAGGGTTGACATGGGTTCTTTTATGCATCATCCACAAAAATGTTTCTCGGTCATTAATATCATTGGGAGTGGAACTGTGTTGAAAGTCTGAATTTGTTCCATTAGGACTTGAGATTACGACTGATATCTCTATACATGTGGGTTAGCAACCTTCTGCACTATGAACTAAGCAACATCAGTTCTTCCTCTAAATTGTTAAAATTATAATTGATCAATAAATTGTTTTGGCTCATCACCCTATCCTAATCAGATTTCCTGATCAAGCACTCATTTTGGTGACATACATCATAACTCATTTTGCATAGCTACAATTATCATTCTGCATTTGCGTAAAGACGCCCAACAGCATTTATTCAAAAATGCAGAAAGCTATATTCCATACTAATTGCCTTCATCAAAACATTAATGACAAAAAACTAAACAATTGAAATGGAAACATGGCTGAAAATTGAATCTGAGCTTCTAAACATGGTGAGTTTCAAATATCATCCAAAATATCACAATTCTAGCATAGTTTAAATATAAGTAATATAATATTCTAAACTTTATATTTTTAAGTGGCTAATGATTTTTCTTGAAAAATGGTTGAATTGCATACATTAATAACCTTAAAATTTTCCGATAGTCAAATGAGAATTAAGCATATTTGTCATTCAAATACAGAAAATTGTTCAAATTTTATGGTTAGCAAGAACTCCAAACTAAATTATTGCTTCCGTGAATGATTGTAACCACAAATTAGTATCATCCCATATTACTCAGTAATGTAGTAAAACAAAATAAAAATTACTAATAAATCAGATGTCTGGTGAAAAGTGAAAACACTGACCGATCGAAACGGCGTCGTACGCGAGAGAAAAACTTCTCCCAGTCGTCATCAACCGAATTGATGAGGCGATCGAGGACGATCTTCTGCTCCTGCGCTTGCAGCTTGTGCACGTCAACCTCAGTCGAGTCGCCCAACATGTTACGGAAAATCCCACGCCTGACGCGGCGGTACGTCGGCAGCCGCTCCAGCGCGGCCCAGCGCAGCGCCTCCTCGTCGTCCCCATCCTCCCTAAACGACTCCGACCGCGCCGCCAAATTCTCCGCCGTCCCCCACATCAATCAAAATCGGCCTGAAAAAAAAGTAGTAAAAAAATGAAAACAGAACAACACTCACACAAGGGGAAGGCGGTGGTGGAGACGAGTAAAGATGAGGTCGATTGTTGGTTGAAATATCATTAATGGAGTCAGTAAGTATACGGTTGGAGTCTGCATTAAATGTCTGTTTCTCTCTCTCTCTTCACCCACAATTGCTTGAATTTGCACGTGTTGCTTGAATTTGCATTGCAAAATAATCATGGTAGTTGTGGGTGTTCATCATCAACGTACAAGCTCGTGAGCACAAGGTACTAGCGTGAATTGGGCTGGGCTTTGAGGAGGGGCTTTAGGGAGAGCAGTAAATGCTCCTCTTTATACAGATATGGCGGGTCATTATTGTCAGACATTGTCGCGCATCTCCTCAAGCGCTCACGTCATCGCTTGTACTCTACTCGCCCTGACGCCGCATCTGTATTTCATATTTTCGGTGCGCAAGTTCAAATTTGTGAAACGGTGTGATAATTTTACTAGCTATTTACTTTTTAATAGAATTATAGAAAATACAAAGACATTTAGAGCTCGTTTGGACGAACTTATTTAAAAATAGTTTATAAAATGTTACTTAGGTCTTATAAGTTGTTTCCAGAACTGATAAGTTGTTATGTTTTATTTAATAAACAAGTTGTTGTCTTATGAGTTGTTTTCAGGTCTTATAAGTTGTTTCCAGAACTGATAAATTGTTATGTTTTATTTAATAAACAAGTTGTTGTCTTATGAGTTGTTTTCAGAACTGATAAGCTGTTATGTTTTATTTAATAAATAAGTTATTAAACTGTTTGGATAAATTAGGTATATAAACTTATAAGATGTTAATTTGTTTGGCAATTTAAAATCTTATACAGGTAAAATTACCAAAAATAAATTATTATATATGAAAAAAAAATTTAAAAAAAATTATATTAACTAAATAATAAATTTAGAATTTTTGTATATATATAAAAGGTAATAATTTTAAGGGTAATTTGGTCTTTTATTATTTAAGTTAGAAGAGCTTATAAGCTGTTTAAAAATATTACATACCTCTTACTTTTTTTAAACAGCTTATAAACTGTTAAACAACTTATTTTAAAAAATTTTAAGATCTTTTTTTAAAACTTTACCAAACAAAATGTAGGAGCTCTTAAACAACTTATAAGCTGTTTTAAAGAGCTTATAAGTTTAGCCAAACAGGTTCTTAGTCTAGTTTATAAAAAAAAAATTGTATAGCTACTTACTTTTCAATAGAAAATACAAAGACATTTAGTCTAGTTTATAAAAAAATAATTTTTATTTTTTTAATAATTTTTAGTACTTATTTTGTCGAGTAAAGTTCTCATGGTTTTCAATTTGAAACTCCTTCTCAAAAAACTTTATACTAATTGTACGGTGGGTCTCTTTATTAACTTTGATAAACTTTCCTTCATTTTCGACATGGTTTGTACTCAACATTTAATACTTTTATTCAACTAAAGAGTGTATTTGACAGAGTTTATAAACTTTCTAAAATAATTTATATGTTACTTAAGAGCTTATAAGTTTTTCAAATTTGTTTGGTATTTTTTTTAAAAGAGCTTATAAAACTTAAAAATTTGACAGAGTTTATAAGTTCTTTAAAATAGTTTATAAGTTCTTTAAGAGTTTTTCAAATTAAATTGGTATTTTTTTTAAAAAGAGCTTATAAAACTTAAAAAATTTGACAGAGTTTATAAGCTCTTTAAAATAGTTTATATCTTGTTTAACTGTTTTTCAAATTTGTTTGATATTTTTTTTAAAAAAAACTTATAAAACTTAAAAATAAACTGTTTATCCGCTTATAAGCTAAATGTATTTTTTTTTTAAACATCTTATAAGCTATTATTACTTTAACAACAAAATTACCTCTAAAATTAATATATAATATATACTCTAATAATTCCAATGTATTATTTTATTCACACTATTAATTTTTAATTTTTTCGTTAATAATTTTTTTTTTTGAATAATTATGTTAATATAAGATCTTAAATTGTTAAACAAATTAATAGCTTATAAGTTATTTTAAATAAGTTACCCAAAACGCTCTAATCAAGTGTCACACAAATATGAAAAAAATTGAATATATTTTGTTTTTTAAAGTCATGTTTTTGTTATGGCTGGAAGCGGGCCGGGCCGATTCCAAAATTTTCAGGGATTGACCCAAAACCCGATTTTATCGGTCCGGGTCGGGCCGGGTTTTTTGAAATTAAGACGCGGCTTGGGACCGAGCCCGGCGGTCCAAGCGGAGTTTTCGGGCTTTTCGGGCCAAATTTTTTTAATTTTAAAAAAAATGTTTTTAATTATTAAAATATTTTTTATTAATACTTTTTATAAAAAAAAAAATTGTAAAATTTAAATAATATTATTGTATACCCATATTTATAATATAAGTTTTTTATTTTGAATTATTAATTAAAATATTAAAAATTATATAAAAATATATAATATTTATTAAAAAAAATTATATAAAATCTAAAAAACGGGTCGGTCCTGAGCTTTCGGTCCTATATTTTTTCGGGCCCGAGCCCGGACCGACTTTTTATTTTTTGGTCTGGGCCCGCAATGGTTTTTTTTTCTAGTTTTCGGTCTGGGTTTTCGGGTTTTCGGGCCCAAACGCCCAACCTAGTTTGTGTGACACTCGCTTAACTGAACCGACTTCGTACAAAACAGAATGATAGAGTGAGTTATCTAGTACACTTTGGATACAATCAACGTTTAAATTTCACTAAAAATTGTTAATAGAACAAAATTTGATTTTTCATAAACTTAAAGAACTAAATGTGAAATCGAAGTATGTAACGAGATGTTTTATGATATTATCTCCACTTTTTAGTACTTGAATAATAAAATTTATGATATTATCTCCACTTTTTAGTACTAGAATAATAAAATATACTATATTCCTCTGTGCTGGAAAGACCTGCCCAGGTTCGCCCCGAGAACTGGTCAGTTGGTCCCAGAACCAAACAGGAATCGGTTCTAGCCGGTTCGGTCCCGATTCTTCAAATCCAGAACCAGTTCTGAAATCGTCAGTTCTCTGAAAAAAAAAGCCGTTGAGAACCGAGACCATCATCTCAACGAATATAAACAAACAAAAACAGCTAATTTGACCTTCAAACCCTATAAATACCCCCCCCCCCCCCCCAACCTACTCGTTTCACTATCGAATGTCTCCGTGCACTTTTACTACTTTTTAATTACTATTAATATCTCATTATTATTTTATAGGATATACTAGTACTATCAGGCCTTGTTTGGTGGCCCATATCCTTATTGGACTGATAAAATTGTTAAGTTAACTTGTGATGTTATGTAACGCCCCATTTTTTCAAAATCATTTTCTTTAAAAATAAAATAATTAACTCCATAAATTACAAACACTTAAATAAATAATTTAGCGTTATTTAGTAATTTTTTATTTAAAAAAATTAATAATGAAATAAATTTTTAATTAAACATAAATATTTAGTTAAACAGAGATTACATTTAGCAAGAGAAAATAGTCAAATATATACACATAAGGTATATCACACACGTATTATATAGAAGGGTAAATTTGGATAAGGGGTAAATATATAAGTATGTTTATAACTAAATAATTCAGTTTTTTTTTAATTATAAAAATGAGTAATGTGCCCATTTTACCCTTTTAAATTAACTTGGTAGTTATTTTTTTAACAAGGGTAAAATAGTAATTAATTGTACACTTGATTATAATTATAGGGTAATTAGTGTTGATAGTTCGAAAATCGTGTTCTCTAAATACCAATTAAAAAAGGATATTTTGGGGATTGAGTAGTGAACAAGGGTATAATGCTCTCTAGGAATCTTTTTTTTGGGAATTGTGTAGGTCCGTCATAATGAGGTATTATACGTTCGTGAAGAAAACGAGAAAAGATCGGCCTCGGTGTGTGGATGATCGTCGACCTTCCGAGCATGATGCCTATGTCTGACGGTTACGTTGGGTTATTTAATGCTGACAGACGGTTAGTGCCATTTGTCCCTTTCTTATTGGTGTTTCTCAGATGTGACGCCTCGATTACCGTCAACTGTCCTTTCAAATTCGAATTTTGAATTCTCCCGACTTCTATCCCTATAAATAGCCCTTCACAATCCTCATTTCACGCTTTTCTCCCCTCAGCCACCGATTTCCGGACATCCTGATCTTCTTGCCCGGCTTCTCACGGGCGTGCCCGGCCTTGACTTCGACCAATCACGTAGGTTTTTCTTGCTGTTCTTTTACGATTATTTGGGGGATTTTAGCGGTAGGCTTTACTGGTGCTTTATAAATTTCCATACGATTATTCCATAAACGAGTGAGGATGAGCGACCGCGATAGTTCTGCCACTCTCTCTGATATTCTTGCGGCTGATGAGTCGTCGAGCTCTGAGACCTCTACCTCCTCCTCGTCGGAGGACGATCAGGAACCCGTGGTCGGATTTTCCGATGGGGAGAAACTAGAACTGTTCGCTGGCGGCGTTACCGATTGATATCGTCGATTTATCGACATGATGGGTGAGATTCGGGGTCCTCTTCCTCCTTTCATCTTCACACATTACATTCATGAGAACCCTTATGTTTTCGTGGAGCGCACGAGTTTTGGTGCTCGCCCCGGCCCCGCTCAGGCGGGTATAGATGCTAGTAACCGTAGCTCGATAATTATCGATGAGGCCGAGCTTCAGGCTATGAGGTCGGTGTGGAGAATCCCCTCTGATGTCCATATCTATTGCCCTACCCTGGATGAGCGGGCCAATCGCCCTCCGTCAGGCATGGTCGCCGTGACAAGTATGATGATGGATGCCGGACTCCGATTTCCCCTTCATGATTCTATCGCTGCTGCCTTGCAAGCGTGGGGGATTGCTCCTATGCAACTCCATGCGAATTCTTGGGTCCTGCTTATTACCCTAAACATTTTGTTCGGTCAATATGGCCTTTATCGCCATTTATCTGTTTCCGAAATATCCTTCCTACTAATCATCAACCATTTCCGAGGCGGGGATTATTACTTGCGTGCGCCGACTAAACTCCTCGAACAATTGCAGAGTAAGAGGACGGCTTGGTGGGCTGATTGGTTTTATGTGGACGGCGCTTGGGGTTCCGAGGCGTTTCCGATCCCAACTTCTTATGCTCGCAAATGCCGCCGTTAGTCGCCCTTTTGTCCTTTTCTCATTTTCCTTTTATTTTTCTTCTCTTTTTTTTTTGTTTATTCTTTATATCCTGACCTGACGTCCTCCTGTTTGGACATTATGTTCGGCAGGTCCCCCGGCTCCTGATACTTCTGAACATAGCTGGGATTTTGCGGTCATTTGTGAGCGTGTTCGTTCCCTTCCTGACTCCCAATTGCTCGTCAGTAACGCGTTTACGAGGGCTCGTGTTAGGTCTTCGCGCTTCATCATTATTCCCCGACATGTTCGGGACCAGTATCCTAGTGAGTGGGTTGTAACTTGTATTTCATGTTTTTTGTATAATTCATTGATGGTTCCTTTTCTTTCGGTGGTTAGATTCCCCACTTTTCCCGATCCTCCTGTTGGAATTCGATATCTCGGGCTATTAAAATTTGCGGAAAACAATAACCCGATCAAAAACCTTTGCCGGAGATCACACGAACACCATCTCACGAGCCGGAGCTCGACCGAGCACACGACGCACCCGAAGGCACGCCGCTGCCAAGCCGAGCCCCCGCGAGGCGGGGCTCATGCGATCGATCGATCGCGATCACCAAGCGATCGGCTGGGGTTGCATGGGCAGCCCCCGCGGCGAGTCCAGTGACTCGCCGCCGCCTGGAGGGCTCCACCTGTTGGATTTCGACTCTCCGGGATGCGTTCGTTCGATCGCTCGAACATCCGAACCATCCCAGTCGACCTCCGAAGTCGCTACTTCGTTCGCTCGACGGCCCTTATCCCGAATCACGCCCAGCCATCGCCCCGGAGGACAACCGCGCGAAACGGGGCTGGACTGCACAAAAACAGCGCCCGCTGTATGCAGTCCAGCGGTCGCTGGAGAAGCTGCAAACGGCGACCGCCGTTTGCTCTCTGGCGACCGCCGTTTGTCCGCGAACAGCAACGCGATGTTGCTGTTCCGGGCTCGTTTCCGGGTCGTTTTTCCCCATCCGACTACCGTTCCGGAGGTCCTAGACCCCCCAGTAGTCGAGGAACACGATCCACGACCCCGGAATCCGATCTACGTTCATGTATGATCAACGAGGTAATTTTAGATCGAATAATTGCGGAATAAGAATCGATCTCATACCTTCTCGGTCGATTGTTGAGACCTTAGAGCTTCTAACGTATTCTCTTCCCGATTCCAGCCGTTGTGTGGGCAACGATCCGCTGGAAATTCCTTGTCCGCTCTCTCCTTTCTCAACCACGGTATAATTATTCTCAATGAGAGAATAAAATTATAATTGCGTTAACTCTATTTTTCACACAGAGAAAAATATTTTTGCGCTAAGCAAAATAATTATTCTCAGATGAAAAATGAGAATTGCGGCGAACTGTAGGTTTTAGGAGAGGGCAAGGGGGGGGGGGGGGTTAAATAGAGCTACGTTAGGGACCTAAGGGAAATTAATTTAGGGCTAAATTGAAATATTAATTAACTTGGAATACGTAAACGCAATTCCTTAATTAATCGATTTCAATTTTAATTATTATTAACTCCACTATAAAATAATAATTGAATTCCCGAAATTAATTTTAATATTATTTCAACAATAATAAATCCGCCGAAATTACATATACGACTTTCCCCGTGTTTAAGATATCGAACGTCCACGAATTTATTTAATTACTAATAATTAAATTAATTCGTTTCTTATTATCCGAGACTAGTACCACTCATCCTTATTATCATGTGGAACAAATCCACCTGCAGGGTTTACATGATAAACTTTATGAGCTCATCTCGGGGACGTTATCAACCCGATAAACGGGACATGGTTTCCTGTTTATAATCTATAGCATGCCGTGTGTACAATTCCGATTCCCAATTTACCGAGTATCTCGACTAATCAAATAGTCTCACTCATTGGCAAGTTAAAGAACCGAGAATTGGACATACGCACCTATAATTATATAGGGATTAAGAATTCGTATATCCGTAATTCTGAGGTCTAGTTCGATTACGTCGATTAGTATAAATCGAACGCCCTCCCGTGGTCCTGCTCAATACACCAAGTGTACAAGTGTAACATAATAGTCAAGACCAACTATTACCCAGTCACACTACGACGTACCGATGGATTGTCCCTGTCCATCTAAGTCGTGAGCTTCTGTTCGATAATATACGAGTAACCGACAGTATGATCTTCCGCGTGTCTCCTCACGCCATACTGTCTACAACGTATATATCTAGGACTATTGCATTCAAGTACAAGGTAGACAAAAATGCCGACAGTTTGATTAATAGATAATGAAAAACACAGATAAGGAGTTCCATATTGTCACTAAACTAGACATTTAGAATATAACTCCATCAATCTCCCACTTATACTAAATCTCTAGTTGCCCTCTACCATACATCCGATACCCATCCCCTTCACGTGTCTCTTGAACGCTTCCGCTGGAAGTGCCTTCGTAAAGGGGTCAGCCAGGTTATCCGCTGATGCAATCTTGGTGACAACCGCATCGCCTCTCCTGACGATGTCTCTAATCAGGTGGTACTTGCGATCTATGTGTTTACTCGCATTGTGGGCTCGTGGTTCCTTTGCATTAGCCACTGCACCGCTATTGTCACAATAAATTGTGATAGCTCTAGGCATTTTAGGAACCACATCCAAGTCCATAAGGAAGTTCCTGAGCCACACCGATTCTTTAGCTGCCTCAGAGGCTGCTACATATTCGGCTTCCATGGTAGAGTCCGAAATGCATTTCTGCTTAACACTCTTCCATGAGACTGCTCCACCCCCCAATGTGAACACATAGCCTGATGTAGACTTTCGCTGATCCTTATCAGATTGGAAATCCGAGTCTGTGTAACCAATAGGAATCAACTCGGACGCTTTGTAACTCAGAACATAATTCCTAGTCCTTCGCAGGTACTTAAGTATGTTCTTTACAGCAGTCCAGTGACCCTGTCCAGGGTTACTCTGATATCTAGCTACCATGCCCACGTCATAGCAGATATCAGGTCTCGTGCACAACATGGCATACATTAGACTTCCTACTGCCGAAGCATAAGGAACCTTCTTCATGTAATCTATCTCCTTTTGTGTTTTGGGACACATGTCTTTAGATAGATGAATTCCATGGCAGAAAGGTTGAGCACCTCTCTTGGAATTCTGCATGTTGAAACGAGCCAGAATCGTATCAATATATGAAGCCTGGGACAAGCTTAATGTTCTTTTCCGGCGATCCCTTATAACTTTGATCCCGAGAACATGCCCAACTTGTCCTAAGTATTTCATATCGAATTGCTTGGACAACCATCCCTTTATGTCCGACAACATCTTCACATTGTTGCCAATTAGAAGGATGTCGTCTACATAAAGCACGAGAAACGCCACACTGTTTCCGTCACATCTCCGGTATACACACGACTCGTCCATGCTTTGAATGAATCCATAAGACTGGATAACCTCATCAAACCGCATGTTCCAAGATCTAGAAGCTTGCTTCAATCCATAAATGGATCGGTTTAGCTTACACACTAGATGCTCTTGGCCTTTCTTAATGAAACCTTCTGGCTGTCTCATGTAAATGGTCTCGTCAAGATTCCCATTCAAGAATGCTGTCTTGACGTCCATTTGCCACACCTCATAATCCATATAAGATGCTATAGACAAAAGAATCCGGATCGACTTTAGCATAGCTACCGGCGAAAAGGTTTCCTCATAATCGATCCCTTCTTTCTGAGTATACCCTTTCGCAACAAGCCTAGCCTTGAAGGTTTCAACCTTCCCGTCAGACCCTCTTTTCCTCTTGTACACCCACTTGCAACCAATGGCTTTTACACCTTTGGGCGGTGCTACAAGATTCCAGACCTGATTTGAATCCATTGATTCAATCTCAGATTTCATCGCTTTTTGCCAAGACTGAGCATCTTGATCTTTAAGCGCCTCGTCATAGGTCCAGGGATCGGCTTCATGTTCTCCAGGTAACAAGTCCGAAGACTCACCTATAAACATGAACCTATCGGGTTGTCGAACAACCCTCCCACTACGACGAGGCTCCGGTGTAACCTCAGTAACTACAGGTGCAGACTGTGGTGGCGTATCACCCGGTTGGGTTGGATCTAAGCCTTGATCGTCCCCTCTCAGTTCGTTAAGTATTATCTCACTCTTGGGCTTATGGTCCATTATATAATCCTCTTCCAAGAACCGAGCGTTGGTGCTAACAACGATCTTCTGGTCCTTAGGACTATAAAATAGACCACCTTTCGTTCCTCTAGGATATCCTATAAACAACCGAATATCTGAACGAGATTCCAACTTATCAGCCCCATGCTTCAGCACATGTGCTGGACAACCCCAGACCCGAATGTGTTTCAAATTTGGCTTTCGCCCGGTCCACAATTCCGAGGGCGTCTTAGGGACTGATTTAGAAGGAACTAAGTTCAGGATATACGCCGCTGTTTCCAAGGCATATCCCCAGAACGAAACTGGTAGTTCTGAATAACTCATCATAGATCTTACCATTTCCATAAGAGTCCTATTCCTTCTTTCTGCTACACCATTCTGCTGGGGCGTGTATGGTGCAGTCATCTGGGAGTCAATCCCATTCTCTAATAAGTACGCCTTAAACTCTCCCGAGAGGTACTCTCCTCCACGATCAGATCGTAGAGTCTTTATGGTTTTACCATGAAGGTTCTCCACAAGAGCTTTGTACTCCTTGAACTTGTCAAAGCACTCGCTCTTGCGGCGCATCAGGTATATAAAACCATACCTTGAGTAATCATCAGTGAAGGTTACAAAATATTCATAACCTCCTCTCGCTTGGACAGATAAAGGCCTGCACAAATCAGAGTGAATCAATTCTAGTACTTCCTTGGATCTATACCCCTTATCACTAAAGGGTCGCTTGGTCATTTTTCCTTCCAGGCATGATTCGCAGGTTGGAAAGTCCTCATCTTTCACACCACTGAGTATTCCATCAGTTATCAACCTTTGAATCCTGCCCAAGTTAATATGACCTAGCCTAAGATGCCATAAGAACTTTTGATTCATCCTAGAAGGCTCCTTTCTCTTATTGGTACTAGATGTGTTAAAAGACTCTACTCGTTGCATCGTGGAATAATCAGGATTCAGTATATATAAGTTGCCTATCAATGTACCAGAGCAGATATAATCACCATTCTTTTTGACAATAACAGAACTATCAAAAGAAACAGAATATCCATTCAAAACCAACTTAGAAACCGAAACAAGGTTCTTTCTAAAGTTCGGTACATAAAGACAATTATTCAATACTAAAACTTTATTATTAAAAGATAAAAGAACATCTCCCACTGCAACCGCCGCCACTTTCGTAGCGTTGCCCATGTAGATGGTGATCTCTCCCTCTCTAAGCCGCCGGGTTTCCTGGAACCCCTGCAAAGAATTGCAGACATGATCAGTGGCTCCCGTATCCACACACCAGGTACCGGTGGATAACACCGCTAAACATGTTTCAGTGACTAAGGAAAAGTTCATACCTCCTTGTCTGAGAGGACAATTAGACTTCCAATGTCCAGACTGCTTGCAACGGAAACACTTGCCCTTGGGCTTGTTCACTCCATTCCGTGGTCCACCATTGCTGGGTCCACTGGGTTTCCGTCCTTGCTTCTTCTTCCTCTTAGTCCCCGGAGGGCCAGGAAGTTTCACAGCCACAAGTGCCTGAGACTTCTTAAAGATTCCCTCTGCCGCCTGGAGTTCAGTCAGGAGTTCCGCCAACGTATATAACCTCTTGTTCATGTTATAGTTCAGGCGGAACTGCTCAAAACTCTTAGGCAGAGACTGGAGCACTATATCGATCTGGGTTTCCCCATCGATAGATCCTCCCATAATCTCTATCTCATTCAGATAGCCTATCATCCTAAGAACGTGATCCCTCACGGGCGTTCCTTCGGACATAGTGGCCGTCATGAGTTGCCTCATGGCATCTTGCCTGGCTGCCCTATCCTGACTACCAAACATCTCCTTGAGGTTAAGCATCATATCATAGGCAGTGGTCATGGCTTCATGCTGATGTTGCAGCACATTTGACATAGTAGCCAAAATGTAGCACCGCGCCATCTGATTAGCCTTGACCCACTTCCGATGAGCTTCCTTTTCCTCAGGAGTGGAGGTGTCAATAGGTTCATCAGGACAATCCTCATGGAGTACATATTTGTACTCCTCAGCAGTCAGGACAATGTCCAAGTTTCGTTTCCAGTCAATATAGTTCGGACCAGTGAGTTTGTTCTCTTTTAGTATCATGGATAGCGGGTTGAGTGCCATATCTATAAAAGAGACAAATCAAACTGTCAAATTTAATTCAATATTAACTCCCTTAATTAATATCATTAAATCTACCAATCAATCCTAAAATCCCATCAGACTAGCATGCCACGTTCATGTGGACGTATACTAGTCCAAATGATTTTATAACTGGACTTTTACTTCGGTCGTACATCATTTCAGCAGTGACTCCGATGGGGAGGATACTGTAAAGCGTACCTAAGTGTATACCATTTCTCAGTACTAAGTTAACCGCTCGGAAACTACACGCCCACCGCAAGCCACGTTAGTGTGGACGTTTACGTTGACATGCGGTCCCTTTACGATTTCCTATAACTGTCGAGCCTCAATTAACCCAAAGTTCCGTTTCCGTCTAGTAAGCCACGATAGTGTGGACGTTTACTAAACAAACAACTTTGTTAATTGAATTCCATTTAATAAATTTCACAATTTCGTTAATCAAAGCTTGATATCTCGTAAGTGAAACTCTAAGTTTCTAACCAGCGATCAATCATGCAATTGAGCCCTATCTCTCACAAAGTGAGGGAGCCAACCAGACAATCGATCTAGTCATCAAATGACTCGAATGTCTCTAATCTGTGTCATCGACATAACCAAGCGCTTTGGCTCCATTCCACTCCCCGGGGTGAGAATGAGTCGAGTTGAAAGTAGTCTTTGAAAGACAGATTAGGCATTGCTTTGAAAAACTTAAGTGTTCAATTCTATAAATGGAATTGAATTCGAATTTTGATCCAGTGATATCCGTGTGTCAACTTTATCCGATAGGGAGGATGACACTAAAGCCAACTCGTAAGCGACACACATCACTATCAAAACAGAGAATGGAGACCGCGGGATTGTTTCCAATCCCTCTCCCACTTAGTTTTTACGAAAGGGATAACATTCACATGCATAAAATTAAAGCATAATAAAAGCACGTTAAACACACAAGAAGCAATTAACGTGGCCCGATTATTATGGCCTTTAAAACTTCGATGCACGTCTTCTCGGATCTTCTTCTCGTTGCTCGTCTCGGTCTCGGTCCATCACCGACTCGTCTAAGGACCAAGAGACGAACCCCTCCCACTGGAGTATCATCCCGGGCCCTCGACAAGCGATCCGTGATGTCCGTCGAACCCCCGCGTCGCTGCTGCCAAAACTCAAAACAGCGCCCGCCGTTTGAGGAACAGCGGTCGCTGGAGGAGCTGCAAACGGCGACCGCCGTTTGCCCTCCAGCGGGCGCCGTTTTTGCACAGTAGCCGCGGGTTCGACTCCTCGACCCTCGTTCGTCCGTCCTTCGATCTTCTCTCGATCCACCAAGCAGTAGCAACATTACAAGAGTAATACTAACTACTTCCGGCATCGATCCTATACAGGAATGACCGATCCTATACACCCGGATAAACGAAAAACGAAAAACCCAAATAGAAAACCTAAACGACTCAACCCGTCGTTTTAACTATTACAAGCAAGCAACGATTCAAAACAAAATCTCGACAACCCCGAGAGTTTAACAAACCACAAAAAATTACAGTACAATAAACAAGACCATAATAATCGGGTGACCTGCAAAACAAACTCGCAAACAATACAAGAACGCATAACCGGCTCTGATACCAATTGTTGGATTTCGACTCTCCGGGATGCGTTCGTTCGATCGCTCGAACATCCGAACCATCCCAGTCGACCTCCGAAGTCGCTACTTCGTTCGCTCGACGGCCCTTATCCCGAATCACGCCCAGCCATCGCCCCGGAGGACAACCGCGCGAAACGGGGCTGGACTGCACAAAAACAGCGCCCGCTGTATGCAGTCCAGCGGTCGCTGGAGAAGCTGCAAACGGCGACCGCCGTTTGCTCTCTGGCGACCGCCGTTTGTCCGCGAACAGCAACGCGATGTTGCTGTTCCGGGCTCGTTTCCGGGTCGTTTTTCCCCATCCGACTACCGTTCCGGAGGTCCTAGACCCCCCAGTAGTCGAGGAACACGATCCACGACCCCGGAATCCGATCTACGTTCATGTATGATCAACGAGGTAATTTTAGATCGAATAATTGCGGAATAAGAATCGATCTCATACCTTCTCGGTCGATTGTTGAGACCTTAGAGCTTCTAACGTATTCTCTTCCCGATTCCAGCCGTTGTGTGGGCAACGATCCGCTGGAAATTCCTTGTCCGCTCTCTCCTTTCTCAACCACGGTATAATTATTCTCAATGAGAGAATAAAATTATAATTGCGTTAACTCTATTTTTCACACAGAGAAAAATATTTTTGCGCTAAGCAAAATAATTATTCTCAGATGAAAAATGAGAATTGCGGCGAACTGTAGGTTTTAGGAGAGGGCAAGGGGGGGGGGGGGGGGGGTTAAATAGAGCTACGTTAGGGACCTAAGGGAAATTAATTTAGGGCTAAATTGAAATATTAATTAACTTGGAATACGTAAACGCAATTCCTTAATTAATCGATTTCAATTTTAATTATTATTAACTCCACTATAAAATAATAATTGAATTCCCGAAATTAATTTTAATATTATTTCAACAATAATAAATCCGCCGAAATTACATATACGACTTTCCCCGTGTTTAAGATATCGAACGTCCACGAATTTATTTAATTACTAATAATATCCGAGACTAGTACCACTCATCCTTATTATCATGTGGAACAAATCCACATGCAGGGTTTACATGATAAACTTTATGAGCTCATCTCGGGGACGTTATCAACCCGATAAACGGGACATGGTTTCCTGTTTATAATCTATAGCATGCCGTGTGTACAATTCCGATTCCCAATTTACCGAGTATCTCGACTAATCAAATAGTCTCACTCATTGGCAAGTTAAAGAACCGAGAATTGGACATACGCACCTATAATTATATAGGGATTAAGAATTCGTATATCCGTAATTCTGAGGTCTAGTTCGATTACGTCGATTAGTATAAATCGAACGCCCTCCCGTGGTCCTGCTCAATACACCAAGTGTACAAGTGTAACATAATAGTCAAGACCAACTATTACCCAGTCACACTACGACGTACCGATGGATTGTCCCTGTCCATCTAAGTCGTGAGCTTCTGTTCGATAATATACGAGTAACCGACAATATGATCTTCCGCGTGTCTCCTCACGCCATACTGTCTACAATGTATATATCTAGGACTATTGCAATCAAGTACAAGGTAGACAAAAATGCCGACAGTTTGATTAATAGATAATGAAAAACACAGATAAGGAGTTCCATATTGTCACTAAACTAGACATTTAGAATATAACTCCATCACCACCATCACGGTGGGGAGGGGCACGACACCAGCCCGTGCCCCAACGATCGATCCAAGCGATCGATCGCACACCCTCGGCCCAGCCGAGGGTTCGGCCCAGCCGAGGGTTCGGCCCTCACGCGATCCCGAAACCCTAACCGGGCGATCGCCGGTGGTCCGGCGGTTCACACCGCCACCACCCATTCGTCCGTCGTTTATGGTTTCATACCTCGGATCTTGCGTTCTACGGTATTCTCGATAATTGAATCGAATAAAATCATCAAGGGCGTTTAGATTTTATACCTTCGATTCGTTGTTCGGAGAAACGAGATCAATCGATGACCTTAGGATCTTCCCACGTATTCCTTGCACTCGTTCGAATGTCGGGTGGGCGACGATCCTCCGAACTCTATGGATCTCCTTCACGAACTCTCTAGAATATCAAGTGTGATATTCTTGTCTTATTATTTGTGAAGACCATGTAGTGCTTTTATAGGCTACGTAGGGGATCTAAAGGAGGTGGAATATTGGGTTTCCAATATTAATAATTAAATTGAGCCTAAGCCCAAATCTATTAATCCCATTAATATTAATTAATTTATTTTCCACTATATAAATTAATTGAACTCCCAATATTAAACCATATTATATCAAATAATATTTCTCCGGTAGTATTATTTATTCCGTGTATTTAAGATTTAAATATCCATGAATAAAATTTATTTATTGCATAATAAATTTATTCATCTCTTATATCCGAGATTAGTACCACTCAACTTTATTATTATGCGGGAACAAATCCACTCGCGAGGTTTACATAATAAATCCTTATGAGCTCATCTCGGGGATATTATCAACCCTTACGGGATACACTTTCCCGTCAAGAATTCACGGCATGTCATACATAAAATATAGTGACCCAACTTTACCGGTAATTGACCCAATATACTAATCGGTCAATTCCTTTGGAAAATCAAAGTCACTTATATTAAATATACACACCCGCAATAGTATCGGGGATTAAAAATAAAATACTCTGAGATTTAATCAATTATCCAAGGCAATCCTAATTGATAAATCTCAAGCGATCTGCCCAATACACCAAGTGTACAAGTGTGATAAAATAATTAAGACAAATTATTTTCTCTCTCACACAACGACTATACCGATGGATTGGTCCGTGTCCATCTAGGTCGTGAGCAACTGTTCGATTAAATACGAGTAACCGATAGTATGATCTTCCGTGTGACATCGCACACCATACTAACTACAACGTATATAATTTAGGACTATTATTTGCATATATTTAATTAACAATAATTAAAAGCAAATGAATGTTTATTTATTAATAGATAAATGACAATGTACAAGGAGTTCAGAATACTCAAATCTAGACATTAAGTATACCACTCCAACACCTCCAATAGACATGGTCGGAAACACTCCACGTGCTCGGATGGTCGCGCTTGTGGATCGCAACCGTCGGGCTGCCGAGGCCGCCGCGGGTAACCAAGTCAATGCTCCCCCTGCTCAGCTCGCTCAACCCGCCACATCGGTTAGCTCCGGGGCGAACCCTGTTCCTACTCCTCCTGAGGCGAGGGCTAGCTCACTTCCTCCTCCGGCCACGGCCGTGGGTCCCTCCGGGGTGATTCCTTCCACTGGGCGGGTCCAGAAGCGCCGTCGTGGTAAGGAGCCGATTCATGATGTCCCCGAGAATGTCCCTTACAGCTCTGTCGCCCATATCGATGAGGAAGCCTTTGCTCGGTAAAGAGTCTAGGAATTCTATTTTTCTTCACCCTTTTGCCCATTCTTATTCGTCTAATAATGTTCCTCTGGTTCAGTTTGGGCGGGCGTCCGACTATGGCTGCTAGTCTAGCTCAATTTCTGGCTGCTCGCCCGCATGACTTCCCATGCCTTCCTCCTTTAATGCGTGAATCCATGGAGTGCATCCCTCGGTCTTGGACAACTTAGGCCGAGATGGTATGCCAGAGACCCGAACAAGGCGAGCAGGTGGCTATTTTGATGGCTTCCCGGGTGCTTATGTTTCTGGTGTCTTTGAGCAAGACTCGCTCCGGTCCGAACCATTCAGCCAATCCTCCTGACAACACTCCCGACGGTTCGGCTGATAGGGTGGCCGAACTTGAGCCCGAGTTGGCTAGCATGCAGGCCCTGGTCAATCAATATCAGGAAGATGAAGGGAAGCTGAAGGCCCGAGCAGAGGAGGCGGAGACAATCGCGGCGGGATGGCTAGGGAGCGAGATCTCGGGAGGGAGGAGTTGACTAAGTTGAAGACTGAGATGTCTGCCGAGCAGGATCGATTTCTGGAAATGGAGGAGAGGATGCGGCGAGCCGAGGAGAATCGCAGGAGCATGGACCTTCTGATCGGTCAGTTGAAGCGGAGCGCAAGGCGGACCCCATGCATGACCTGGACCAATATAGTTCCTATTCCTATTGCCTGAGTCATTTCGACTGCGTTCGTCGTCATGTTCGAGCCGACTTGCCGTACAACCTTATTATGGACGATCTCCGTGCTCATCGCCTTGATGTCAATCTCGACACTCGTTTTCTCTTCCCCGTCCTTGATCTGGTCGAGCTCCACAACGTCGATCTTTCATGGTGGCCAGATCTAAGTCAGCTCGTCGCTGCTGAGCCGGAGGCGGTGGTGGAGAATCTATCCCTGTTGAAGATGATTAGATCCCTGCTTGTGTCTATGATGATTAGAATCCTATCCCTGTTGAAGATGATCAGTCTGTGTTTTTTGTTGTTATGATATTGTGGCTATTTCCCGAACAAACTTTGTTTACATTCGAGACTGATGTATCTTTATTTGTTATTTTCCGAAGATAGCAAGTACTCGGTACTTTTCCTTCGTGTTCTTCTTTGGATGCTTTATACTGCTCGAACTTGTTATACTATACCACTTATGTGATCGATTTCCTCTCGTTTCCCTTTTTGATGGTAGGTAAACCTTTGATTTAGCCGATCATGGTGCGCGTAGTCCGTCAAGAATATTCTTGCTATGTCGACCAGCTGTTCAATGGTCGATGGCATTGTCGGAGATTTCCTCTGCCTGTCGCTTTCACTCGCCTGGTAGGCCCCGTAGGCCCCGTGCTCGTCCATTTTATGGAAGTCCGGGACACTCGCTGGAATCTTTGGTCGTTCGCCATTACTCGGCATAGGAGGCAGCTCGCCCTTGGCGGCCCTGCTTGGGAACGTTTTGTTCGGCAAATGAATCTTCGTCGCGGGTTGTTTATTCGGTTTCGGTGGACCGATGGTGAGGGTTTCTCCGTCCGCGTCTACGACGGGGAGGGGAGGCATCTGCCCCCCTAGATTTCTTTTTGTACTTTAGTTTGTCCTTTTGTGGTTCCCTCTGCCAGGATGTGACATTGCACTAAGGGCCTGTTAGGCTCGCTTTTTGGCACGCTTTTTTGCGCACGCCTTTTTCTATTTGTCTTTTTTTGCATATCTGGTCTATATATAATCCTGTGTTCTTGGTGTTTATCTTCAATTCTTTGCCTTTCTTTTCGAGAATTTTCCATTCGCCCGACATTGCGACAAACGAACTTCTCGATGGTGCGCATTCATGCCGACCCGAACGGATCCAAGTGGTTCGAGCTTCCTTTTAACGATCGTCGCTATGCGAGGAGGCTTCATCTGCTTGCTGAATTTACCGCCGATTTGGATCGCGAGTCCGCGCTTCCCCGGTTCCTTCCATTGGTGGACGTGAATGGCGATAGATGGGTTATGTACGTTTCCTATCGTCATGGGCGGTACCTGTTTGAAGGTCCGGGGTGGAGAGGCTTTGTTCGCCAGTTCGGTCTTCAGGCGACGAAGACCGTTCGTGTCCGTTTCGATGATAACCGCGGGTGGGCTGTCGCGGTGTTCGATGCTAACGACCAGCTCGTGACTTGCCCTGTTCAATTTGGGCCTCCGAGATTTTAACTTATGGTTGTTTCCGTTGAGTTTGCTTTGTTCGGTATTTTCGGCGGATGAAATTTCCTTCGCCGAAAATGCCCCAGTCTTGGTCTGAGTGCAATCGGTCTTATGTAATAAAGTGTTCTACCTTGTGGTGGTCGTTTTTTTAGCTGTATTCGTTTAATTGTTAACTCGCTAACTCGTTAAAATCTTTGGGCGGGTTCTTTTGGTTCGCCCAAAAATGCCCCAGTCCCGTCTATCAATATGATCGCTTATTAATTATTTATGAATTCTCAGATATGAGGGACGTTTGGTCCGTGTTCGGTTTTTTCGGCTCCGGGGGATCCGAGCTCTACCCTTGAAACATTACAAATCTCCCCGACTCGAGGGACACCTGGTCCATGCTCGGTCTTATTGGTCCCCGGGGGAGCCGAGCTCTACCCCTTGGGATATTGCAAATCTCCCAGACTCGAGGGACACCTGGTCCATGCTCGGTCTTATTGGTACCTGGGGGAGCCGAGCTCTACCCCTTGAGACATTGCAAATCTCCCAGACTCGAGGGACACCTGGTCCATGCTCGGTCTTATTGGTCCCCGGGGGAGCCGAGCTCTACCCCTTGGGATATTGCAAATCTCCCAGACTCGAGGGACACCTGGTCCATGCTCGGTCTTATTGGTTCCCGGGGGAGCCGAGCTGTACCCCTTGGGATATTGCAAATCTCCCAGACTCGAGGGACACCTGGTCCATGCTCGGTCTTATTGGTCCCCGGGGGAGCCGAGCTCTACCCCTTGGGATAAATTGAAATTTAGAGAGAACCTTCTGAAACTTTCTCTTTTTTATTAACACAAAAACAGCGATACAGCGTTAAATCTTACTGGTGGTACTTTCTGAGGTGCGTGGAGTTCCAGAAATATTGATCGGTCATGCCGTCCTGGCGTTCCAGCTCGTATGATCTGTTCTGCAGGTCTTTCTTCACTCGAAGTGGTCCTTCCCACGTCGGCCCTAGGGCCCCTGGGTTGGCTCCCAAGATCTCCTTTAGCACCAGGTCGCCATGTCTGAACTTCCTTACCTTCACTTTGGAGTTGAAGTATTTTTCGGCCCTCTGCTTAGCCGCTGTATTTCGATACACCGAGTTGATTCTTCTCTCTTCCAATAGATCTAATTCGACTCGCATCATTTGGTCATTCTGATCGGTCAATTCCTGTGTCGTCCGATGAGTGGATACTTCTACCTCAAAAGGCACGCGACTTCGTATCCGAAAGCAAGGGAAAATGGCGTCTCTCCCGTAGCTACCTTGCTCGTTGTTCGGTAAGCCCATAGCACGTCGGGCAGCTCGGCTGCCCATCTCCCCTGTTTCTCCTCTATCCTGGCTTTTAAGGTATGCTTTAGAATCTTGTTCACGGCCTCTACTTGTCCGTTTGTTTGAGGGTGATATGGTGTGGAGAACACCTTCCTTATCTTCCACTTATCGAAAAATTTCATGATCTCCAGCCCGTCGAACTGCTTTCCGTTGTCCGAGGAGATAGTGTGGGGTATCCCAAACCTGCATATGATGTTTTTCCATATGAATCGGATGATTTGGGGCTGGTCGATCCTGTTTAGTGGCTCAGCTTCTGCCCATTTGGAGAAGTAATCTACAGCCACAACTGCGTACTTGACTCCGCCTGGACCTGTTGCGAGAGGCCCAATCAGGTCGATTCCCCAGGTCGCGAATGGCCAAGGACTATATATGGAGTTCAAATATTCAGGCTGGGCCCTTGTGATCGGCGCCGTTATCTGGCATCAATGACATCTTTGTGCGTAGTCGATTGCATATCGCCGCAAGGTCGGCCAATAATAGCCTTGTCTGATGGTTTTGTGTGCCAGAGATTGTCCGCCGGCATGGTTTCCACATACTCCGTCGTGGATCTCACCAAACACCCTTTTTCCTTCGGCAAGAGTTATACACCGCAGCAGTGGCATAGATAAGCTTCTTCTATATAGTGCCCCTCTAATCATCGTATATCGAGACGTGCGTATTCGGAGCTGGTGGGCCTCTATTTTGTCTTCGGGCGCCTCGCCCGTATGCAAGTAACTTAGGATGGGTCCCATCCAATTCTCTCCTCGATCGATCAACTCGAACCTTCCGACCTCGAATTTATCCAATGTCGAGCGGTTCTGACTTAACAGGATCACGTTAGACAGGTCGGCCGTCCCCTCTGACGAGGCTAGCTTAGACAACGCATCTGCCTGAGTATTTAGTTCCCGAGGAATTTGCTCGATCTCGACTCGGGGGAATTTGCTTATCATTTTTATCACGTGTTCGTAATATTGTTCCATCCTCGCGCTTCTGCTCTCATATTTTCCCTTGACTTGATTCACCACTAGCAAAGAATCTGTAAAGATCTTTAATTGTTCATCTCCGATGGCTAAAGAGAGCTCCAACCCTGCTATCAATGCCTCGTATTCGGCTTCATTGTTAGTGGCGTCAAATTCAAAGCTCACGGCATGCGCGAAAGATTGATTTCCAGGTCCGACCAAGACTATTCCAGCCCCGGCGCGGGAGCTCGTGGACGATCCGTCAACATAAAGCTTCCACAGTGGGACAGGGAGTGAGGAATTAATTCGCGGAAAGGTGAGTTCCACAATGAAATCGGCTAACGCTTGGCCCTTGATCGCCGTCCTCGGCGCATATTTAATGTCATATTGTCCCACCTCTAAACTCCACTTTAACAACCGGCCCGTCGTGTCTGGTCGTTGCAGTACTTGTCTTAGCGGCATGGTTGTTAGTACCTCAACGGGGTGGTCGAAGAAATATGACCTGAGTTTTCGGACGCTCATCACTAGAGCGTAGGCTAGTTTTTCCAATGGCGTGTACCTCGACTCCGCATCTTGCAGGGTTTGGCTGACATAATAGATTGGTTTGTGGAGTTTCTCCTCTGCTCGCACTAAGACCGAACTGATGGTGTGTTCGGATGCCGCCAAGTATAGGAACAACTTCTCTCCTCGCCCCGGCTTCGAGAGAATATGAGGATCCTGCAAATGAAGTTTTATTTTATCGAAAGCTTCCTGACTATCTTTTTTCCACTTGAATTTTTGGTTCTTTATGGCTTGAAAGAATGGTCGGCTCTTATCTCCCAATCGGGGTATGAATCTGCTTAGCGCTGCCAGACAGCCGGTCAAGCGTTGGACATCCTTCAGACATCAGGGTTCCCTCAGATCGACTATGGCTTGTATCTTACCCGGGTTCGGCTCGATTCCCCTGGTGCTCACGATGTGTCCCAAGAACTTCGTCTCGAAAACCCCGAAGTGACACTTCTTCGGTTTTAACTTCATGTTGTACTTCCTTAAAATCTCGCACGTGGTTTCTACGTCCCTCACATGGTCTTCCAGCACTTTGCTCTTGATAATGAGATCGTCCACATACACTTCCATGGTGTCTCCGATCTGCTCGAAAAACATCTTGTTCACCAACCGCTGATAGGTTGCTCCTGCATTCTTCAATCCGAACGTCATCCGCTTCCAGCTCAACACCATCTTCTCTGTGTAAAAAGAGGTATGCTCGATATCCTCGGGAGCCATTGGGATTTGATGATATCCTGCATAACAGTCGCATTTGGAGAGCACTGCATAGCCTGAAGTGTTGTCAACGAGGTGATCAATATGAGGCATAGGGAAATGATCCTTCGGACATGCTCGGTTTAGGTCCGTAAAGTCTACACATAATCTCCATGCATTTCCTTTCTTCCTGACGAGCACTGAATTGGACAACCACTGCGGCTCCCCTCCTTCTATCACCAGATCGCTGTCGACCAATTTCTTTACCTCCACGGCTAAGGCCTCGTACTTCTCTGGGCCCATCCTTCGTCGCTTCTGGCCACGGGTTTCTTCATCGGGTCAATCTTGAGGCGATGACACGCGTGCTTTGGATCGATCCCGGTCATATCTTTGTGAGACCTAGCGAACACGTCCATATTCCTCCGCAGACACGATATCAGCTCCTGCTTCACATCTTCAGGCAACCTCGACCCGATCAATACTACCGTCTCCGGTCGACTAGGATCCAAGCAGATACTTTCCAGGTCGTCCATGACCGATCACTGGGATGGGCCTCGAGGATCGGAAATCTCATCGATCTCCTCACCTACGCGGGGCTCCACGTCATCTTCGATCTTTTGGCCTTTGCCAACATCCACGACGAACAAACTTGCCTGTCCGATTTCTCCTTCTTCCCATAGAGCGGTCAAGTAATCGCAATCTTCAATCTCCATTCCTTCCGTGGGATCGATCTCTCTGACCTCGTCGGTTATCCTCCTCGTAACTTCAGTTCGGATGGGGTTATTAGTTTCTCGGGTGTATTTTGCCGCACTTTTCCCCGAGCACAAATCATAATCAAAGCTTTTCTTTGCCATATATTGGTCTCCCTTCACAGTTCCAACTGATCCGTTCAGGGTGGGAAACTCAATACAATAATAGTGGGACGAGGCTACGGCCTCGAATGCCTCCAGAAATGGCCTACCTAGGAAAGCGTTATAAACGTTCTCGATGTCGACAACGAAAAATTCAGTAGTTCGCGTGATGCGAACTGCAGCATCCTGGCAATTGACGAGCTCCACCGCCAGCTTGATCCTCCCATAGGGCTTCACTTCCACATCGCCGAAACCTCTCAGCGATCCTTCATATGACTTCAGATATTCAGCCATGTCCCCTAGTTGATCAAATGTTCTTTTGAACAGAATGTTGCAATGGGCACCATTATCGATCAGAATACGGGCCACTTCGACCCCTTGGATTCTGGCCATGACGATCAGGGACTCAACTTTCGGGTATCTGATCCCCATTCGATCCTGGTCGGTAAACTAGATGGTGATCCCTTTGGCGATGCCCGGCTCTTTCAGGGGAACAACAACATTGATGCTTTCCCATGCTCGCAACTCAGCTTTCTTCTGCCTCTTCGACCTTTGTGTCACTGGGTTATGCCGCCTATCATGTTTATCCTCCCGCCTTCTCTCATTGGGGGCACATCTCGGTTCTCCCTTGCATCGATCGGAGGAGGGGGTGGGGGCCGTTCTATCTGCAACCTAGGGGGCTCCGGCAATCTCTGATTGTGCGGCACATATGGTCGGTTATGATGACCATTGCCTCTTCGGCCTCTCCCTCTCCCCAGTCTCCTCAGCAGCTGATCTAGTCTTCCCTCCTGGAACAATTAATTTAGCTGGTCGAGCAGCTGCCTACACTCATCCGTCGGATGCCCAATATCCTCATGAAACTCGCACCATTTGTTTGGGTTCCTTCTCTCTGGCGGTCAGATAAGTGGTGGGGGTGGCATTAGAGCGAACACATTGTTGTCTCGGAAAATCTCCAAAATTTTTCCCGCCGTCTTCCCATGAAACATTCCGTTTTCTCCTGGTTCATTTTGCTGCTCTCGTCTCGGGCCGTTGAAGTTTCTGGGGCCGGCGTTCTTCTTGACCTAGTCCTTCCTCTCAAAGTTGGGTTTTTCTTTCTTGATTTGATTTTCCACCTCTTTCAGCCTATGCTCGTATACACGTTGTTGAATAATCTACTCTCCTGCACGCCGGCGGAATTCTGCATAAGTCTTAGGCTACTCGCGCATCATTGGTTTGAATAACTCCGAATTGGGTTTCAAGCCTCCGACCACGGCGTGCACGAGCACATCATCAATGATGGGTTCTCCGTGATGTTGGAAATCGATATCCCGGAATTAATAAATTAATTAAAATTAATTATCTAATTAATTCCGACCGAAATCCTTTGGAGATCAAATATCCGGATTGTCTAAATTGCGGAACCGACAACCCAATCAAAATCCCGATCGCCGGAGAAACCACGAGCACCCCACGTGACCGGAGGCCCGACCGAACACCGCCACGGGTAAACCCGCGGCTGCCAGTCGAGCCCCCACGAGGGGGGTCGCGATCGCTCCGTGCGATCGCTGGGGATGCTCGTAGCATCCCCGGGGCTGCTCGTAGCAGCCCCGCAGCGAGTCCATGACTCGCTGCCCGTGAAGGGTGGCTCGCTCACGCGAGCCGCTAATGGATTCCCCGCAGCAACGCGCGAGCGGCTGCGGGTCGAGCCCGCAGCACCCCGCGATCGAACCCTAGGTTCGATCGCATCCCCGGCTCCCAGCCGGGGCTTCTCACGTCCGCGATCCCCAACGGGGATCCTCGACCGCCGCGGTCCGGTGGTCTTCGACCACCACCGCCGGTCGACCCTCGCTCCGGGGTTCGTCCCTTGGATCTTGGTTCACGATATTTTTACGATAATTAACGATAAAATCATAAAGAGGGTTTTACGATTTACCTCGTTCTCGTTGTTCGGAAAAACGAAGAACTCAATTTGACGACCTTGAGATCTTCCCGCGTATTCCTTGCACTAGCCCGGACGTCGTGTGGGCGACGATCTACCGAACTCCATGGATCCTCCTCTCTACTTTCTCTCTCTAGAATTGTGATCTTCAAGTTATGAACTTATGAGAATAGAGAAGACCATGTAGTGCTTTTATAGGCTACGTAGGGGATCTTAAGGAGGTGGAATATTGGGCTTCCAATATTAATGATTAAATTGAGCCCAAGCCCAAATCTATTAATCCATTAATATTAATTAATTCTATTTTACACTATATAAAATTAATTGCACTCCCAATATTAAACCATATTATATCAAATAATATTTCTCCGGTAGTATTATTTATTCCGTGTATTTAAGATATAAATATCCATGAATAAAATTAATTTATTGCTAATTAATTTATTCATCTCTTATTTCCGAGACTAGTACCATTCAACCTTAATTATTATGCGGAACGAATCCACCTGCAGGGTTTACATAATAATTCCTTATGAACTCATCTCGGGGATATTATCAACCCTTACGGGATACACTTTCCCGTCAAGTATTCACGGCATGCCATATATAAAATATAGTGACCCAACTTAACCGGTAATTAACCCAATAATTAAATCGGTTAATTCCTTTGGTAAATCAAAGTCACTTATATTAAATATACACACCCGCAATAGTATCGGGGATTAAGAATAAAATACTCAGAGATTTAAATCGATTATCGCCGGTAATCCTAATCGATAAATCTCAAACGATCCGCTCAATACACCAAGTGTACAAGTGTGATAAAATAATCAAGACAGATTATTTTCTCTCTCACACAACGACTATACCGATGGATTGGTCCGTGTCCATCTAGGTCGTGAGCAACTGTTCGATTAAATACGAGTAACCGATAGTATGATCTTCTGTGTGACGTCGCACACCATACTAACTACAACGTATATAATCCAGGACTATGTTTTGCATATATTTAATTATAAATAATTAAACGCAAATAATTGTTTATTTAATTAAATAGATTAGTGGCAATGGATCGTGAGTTTCCGTTACTTAAATCTAGACATTAAGTACACAACTCCAACAATCTCCCACTTGTACTAAGGTCTAGTCATTTCCTCCAAACTCCCGACTCCCATACTCATCACGTGCTTAAGTTGTACTTCCAAGAAGTACTATGTGAATGAGCACTCTAGGTTGCCGCTCTGAAGTTATCTTGGTGACTACAGCGTCGTCTCCCTCGACGATGACTCGTATCAGGTGGTACTTGCACTATGTGTTATCTTACACTTATGGACTTGTGATTTCTTACCATTTGCCATCGCACCGCTATACACATAGCTTTTTGGCAAATTAAGAATCACCTCTAAGTCCCAGAGATTATCCCGGAGTTATACCAAAACTTCCGCTGCCTCTGAGGCCGCTATTTGGTTACCCATGGCAGAGTCCGAAAAGCATCGTGCTTATCACTCTTCCATGTTAAAACTCCTTCTCCTTCAATAGTGAAACACATATCCTGATATCGACTTACACTGGTCCTCATTCGATTAGAAATCTAAGAGAATGTAATCCAAAGGAAAAGCTTGTTTGCTCCGTAATCCAGAACATAGTTTCCAGTACTTCGAAAGTACTTAAAATGTTCATTACAGCAGTCAAGTATTCCTTTCCAGGATTACCTTGATATCCTCCCACTTGTTGGAGTTGTGTACTTAATGTCTAGATTTAAGTAACGTAAACTCACGATCCATTGCCACTAATCTATTTAATTAAATAAACAATTATTTGCGTTTAATTATTTATAATTAAATATATGCAAATTATAGTCCTGGATTCTATACGTTGTAGTTAGTATGGTGTGTCGGGCCCACACAGAAGATCATACTATCGGTTACTCGTATTTAATCGAACAGTTGCTCACGACCTAGATGGACACGGACCAATCCATCGGTATAGTCGTTGTGTGAGAGAGAAAATAATTTATCTTAATTATTTTATCACACTTGTACACTTGGTGTATTGAGCGGATCGTTGAGATTCATCGATTAGGATTGCCGGCGATAATCGATTCGAGTCTCAGTGTATTTTATTCTTAATCCCCGAAACTATTGCGGGTGTGTATATTCAATATAAGTGACTTTGATTTACCAAAGGAATTAACCGATTTAATTATTGGGTTAATTACCGGTTAAGTTGGGTCACTATATTTTATATATGGCATGCCGTGAATACTTGACGGGAAAGTGCTGGAATTCGACATCCCGGGCCATTAAAATTTGCGGAAAATAATAACCCGACCGAAATCCTCGATCGCCGGAGACCGAACCGCGAACCCCACGTGACCCGAGGCTCGACCGAGCACCGCACGGGCGAACCCGCGCGCCCAGCCGAGCCCCCGCACGGGGCTCGCGATTGCTCCCGTAGCAATCGCTGGGGATGCACGAGGCATCCCCGGGGCTGCTCGTAGCAGCCCCGCAGCGAGCCCACGGCTCGCTGCCCAGCGGGGCCTAGCCCCCGCACGCACCCGCTGCGGGCGAACTCGCAGCACGTACGGGGTCGCTGCGGGTGACCCCGCAGCTTACCCGCGATCGATCCTAGGATCGATCGCACCCCTCGGCTTCGGTCGAGGGTTTCTCCTTGCCGCCCCGCACCGGCGGTCCGAACCCTAGGGTTCGACCGCCACCTTCGATCCTCGCCGGGGATCTGGAATCCCCGTCCCCGAGGTTCGTCGTTTTTCCCGGATCGTGCGTTCATGTATGTATCACAATTAATCCACATAAAATCATAGAAGAGAGTATATGATTTTACCTTTTAATTCGTTGTGCGGAGAAACGAATCTAAGTTTGATGACCTTACGATCTTCCTACGTATTCCTTGCACTAGCTTGAACGTCGGGTGGGCGACGATCCTCCAAGCTTATGGATCCTCTTCAACTCTCTAGAACTATCAAGTATTGATATTCTTGTCTTATGAAAAAGTGAAGACCATGTAGTGCTTTTATAGGCTACGTAGGGGATCTAAAGGAGGTGGAATATTGGGCTTCCAATATTAATGATTAAATTGAGCCCAAGCCCAAATCTATTAATCTCCCATTAATATTAATTAATTTATTTTCCACTATATAAATTAATTGCACTCCCAATATTAAACCATATTATATCAAATAATATTTCTCCGGTAGTATTATTTATTCCGTGTATTTAAGATTTAAATATCCATGAATAAAATTAATTTATTGCTAATTAATTTATTCATCTCTTGAATCCGAGACTAGTACCATTCATCCTTAATTATTGTGCGGAACGAATCCACTCATGAGGTTTACACAATAATTCCTTATGAACTCATCTCGGGGATATTATCAACCCTTCCGGGATACACTGTCCGGTCAATTATTCACGGCATGCCATATATAAAATATAGTGACCCAACTTAACCGGTAATTAACCCAATAATTAAATCGGTTAATTCCTTTGGTAAATCAAAGTCACTTACATTGAATATACACACCCGCAACAATATCGGAGATTAAGAATATAATACACTGAGACTCGAATCGATTATCGCCGGCAATCCTAATCGATGAATCTCAACGATCTGCTCAATACACCAAGTGTACAAGTGTGATAAAATAATTAAGACAAATTATTTTCTCTCTCACACAACGACTATACCGATGGATTGGTCCGGGTCCATCTAGGTCGTGAGCCACTGTTTGATTAAATACGAGTAACCGATAGTATGATCTTCTGTGTGACGTCGCACACCATACTAACTACAACGTATAGAATCTAGGACTATGATTTGCATATATTTAATAATAATTAAAAGCAAACAATTGTTTATTAATTTAAATAGATTAAATGCTATGACGGGGAGTTTATCGTTACTTAAATCTAGACATTAAGTACACAACTCCAACAATCTCCCACTTGTACTAAGGTCTAGTCATTTCCTCCAAACTCCCGGTTCCCATACTCATCACGTGCTTTAAAGTGTACTTCCGAGAAGTACTATGTGAATGAGCAATCTAGGTTGCCGCTCTGAAGTTATCTTGGTGACTACTACGTCGTCTCTCCTGACGATGACTCGTATCAGGTGGTACTTGCTCTATGTGTTAACATCACTTTTGACTTATGACCTCTTCTAGTTCACCGTGCACCGCTATCCAATAGCCTTTGGTAAACTAAGAGTCATATCCAAGTCAAGAGGTTATCCCGGAACCTAACCAAAACTTCCGCTGCCTCTGAGGCTGCTATTCGGTTATGAGAGAGTCTGAAAAGCGTCCCGCTTATCACTCTTTCACTTCATGGTTCCACCTCTTTCTAAAAGTGAACACATAGCCTGATATCGACTTTCACTGGTCCTTCTCTGATTTTTGGATCTGAGAATCTGTAATCTAAGAAGATTTCGTCTTGCTCTGTAAGCCAGTACTTTGAAAGTACTCTTGCAGCATTCGAACATCCCTTATCCAGATTACTTTGATATCCTCCCACTACGCAAACCGCATAGTTGATATCAGGTTCTTGTCTTACAACATTGCATCTATAAAGCTTTCCATATAGGAAACTGCTTTGTCCTCATCTATCTCCTTCATGTGTTCGAACACATACCCTTTAGATAGATGTATATTCTGTTTCTGAAAGGCAATAACCTTTCTCAGAAGTATGCAAGTTAAAAACAAACCTTAATCGTACAAGATATCCAGGAGAAGTACAATGTTCTTATCTCTAGATCAGAAGATCTTAAGAACATGTTCTAACTTCTTCTTAATCTCATATCTCGATTTATTTAGACAACCATTATTTTATGTCTGACAATATTTTCTACATTGTTGCCAATGATGAAATTGTCATAAAATCTCCGAGAAACACCACCTTGTTTCTATTACCTTTTCAATACACCTTTCGTCTATGCCTTTTGATGAATCCATCAAATGGACTATCCCATCAATTCGCAAGTTCCACGATTCATAGCTTTATTTCAATCCATAAATGGATTTACTAAGCTTGTACTCTAAATGATCTAGCCTCTTAACAATAATCCTTATTGTTCCAAGCAGGCACATTTAGATCTAGTACCGCCCTTATGCAGAGCTAGGGGTCGATTTCATCTTTACTAGATCCAGAGTCCGAACTCCTCTAGTCTTATGAACATCTCTGGTTGTCCGACAACCTCCCACTGCAATGGCGTCCCGGTGTATAACAGTAATAACAATAGGTGCAGTATGTGGTGTACTTCTACTCGGTTTGGCTGGTTCTTAGTCTTTTGTCCTTCTTCTCATTTCAAAGTATTACGTCAATTTAGGCTTTGTGGTCCATCTAATAGTCTTCCTCTATGAACCGGACGAGAGACGTCCCTCTGGTTCGTAGTACTATAGAACACACAATACTTCGTTCATCCAGGATATCCTACAACCATATTCAATATGTCGTTGTATCTAGGAATATCCATAGAACATAGGTAGTTCCGAGCAACTTGTCCTTTTACCATCAGATTTCCATTTCTTTACAACGCACTATTTCTACACGTAAGTGTATGGTGCGGTCCTTTGGGATTGAATCCCAATCTTTGATTATGCTATGTGTTATTTAGATAGGTGATGGCCTCCGCGACCGAGTCGCAGGCTCCTAATGGATATACTTTGATGGTTCCCCATAATCGCTTTGTGTCTATTGACTAGTCAAAACACTTTGCTTTTATGGCACATCAAGCATTCTAATCCATCACTTGAGTATTCTTGAAAGAATCACTCGCGCCCTTTCTAATATACACATATGTCTGCATATCTAATCATTTCCAATACTTGCCTGAATTCTACCCTTTATCCAGAAAGGTTTACTTAGATGTATTATCCTCCAAATTCAATCCTTAGGTCGGAAGGTCCATTCCTTCAACTATAATTGATCACATCAATTTCGACCATTTGAATCTCATTTGAATATGCTTCTAAGTATAAGATTTCACAAGTATAATGATTAATAAAGAAATATCTAACAAGTATAACAAGTTATAGAACGGTTCGTTGCAATAGGGGTAGACTTAGGATCTATCATTCATATATTGCTGTCTAATGTACCAGAATAGATAATGCCATTATTTCTTATCAAAATCATCCAATGATTAAAGAAATAAAATATCCATTCATTAATAATAGAAATCCAGAACAAAACGTTCTTTCTAAAATAAAGGGGTACATAAAGCAATAACTTTGAAATGAAATCCTATTTAACTACTAAAGCAGATAAATGTCTTCCACCGCAACCGCTGCCTCCTCTACAGCTTTGCCTGTGTAGACTCGAACTCTTCCTCTCTAAGTCGCCGGGTTTTCTGGAACCCCTGCATTCAAAATGCACATACCGTCAGTGGTTCCATATCTACACACCAGAATTCTGGTAGATAATACCGCTGACTATGTTTTTACGACTTAAGAAAAATTCGTACCTTTGAGAGGACATTTAGACTTCCAGTGTCCCATCTTGTTGCATCGGAAGCATTTACCCTTTGGCTTTGCAGCCCCCACTCGTGGTACAGTCCTCTTGACACCACTGGGTTTCCGGGCTTGCTTCCTTCTCTTGCCCCTACCTCCACCAGGCTTAAAGCCTTTGGACTTGGTAGCTACAAGCGCTTGAGACTTGCCCTTCTTGTAGATCCCCTCTGCCGCCTTTAGTTCAGTCAGGAGTTGCGCAAGAGTATAAGATAGTTTACCCATATTATAGCTCATACGAAACTGCTCAAAACTAGGGGCCAGAGACTGGAGTATGATGTCGACTTGCGTCTCAGCATCAATAGAAGCTCCTAGGACCTCAAGTTCATTCAACAAACTCATCATCTTAAGAACGTGCTCCCCAACGGGCGTTCCTTCAGATTGAGTAGTCGACATGAGGACTCTCATGGCTTCTTGCCTTGCCGCACGATCTTGCTCCCCAAACATCTTCTTGAGGTTAAACATCATATCATAGGCAGTGTCCATCGACTCATGTTGGGTTTGGAGTACATTTGACATGGAAGCCAAAATATAACACCTAGCCATTTCATCAGCCTTTTTCCACTTCCGATATGTCAGTTTTTCCTCATCAGTTGAGGCAGCCGTGGGCTCAGCAGGGCACACTTCATGGAGTACAAACTTGTACTCCTCCGAAGTTAGGACAATGTCTAAATTTCTCTTCCAATCAATATAGTTGGGGCCAGTGAGCTTATGCTCCTTGAGTATCATAGAAAGTGGATTCATAGCTATTCTCTAAACCTATAAGCACATTTAAACAAACAATCAATTTAATATCCGATATTATCTCCCTCTAATAATATCATTAAATTACTAATTACATCTAAAATCCCATCAGATAAGGCAAGCCACGATAGTGTGGACGTTTACCCCTCCAAATGATTTAGCAATTAGATTTGCTTTGGTCGTACATCACTATAGCGTTACTTCGATGGGAAGAATACTATAGAGCGTACCTAAGTGTAAACCATTACTCAGCACTAAGAAGTTTGTTTAAGATTCGCATGTCACCGCAAGCCACGATAGTGTTGTTGGAGTTGTGTACTTAATGTCTAGATTTAAGTGACGGAAACTCACGATCCATTGCCACTAATCTATTTAATTAAATAAACAATTATTTGCGTTTAATTATTTATAATTAAATATATGCAAATTATAGTCCTGGATTTTATACGTTGTAGTTAGTATGGTGTTGCATGGGCACACAGAAGATCATACTATCGGTTACTCGTATTTAATCGAACAGTTGCTCACGACCTAGATGGACACGGACCAATCCATCGGTATAGTCGTTGTGTGAGAGAGAAAATAATTTATCTTAATTATTTTATCACACTTGTACACTTGGTGTATTGAGCGGATCGTTGAGATTCATCGATTAGGATTGCCGGCGATAATCGATTCGAGTCTCAGTGTATTTTATTCTTAATCCCCGAAACTATTGCGGGTGTGTATATTCAATATAAGTGACTTTGATTTACCAAAGGAATTAACCGATTTAATTATTGGGTTAATTACCGGTTAAGTTGGGTCACTATATTTTATATATGACATGCCGTGAATACTTGACGGGAAAGTGTATCCCGTAAGGGTTGATAATATCCCCGAGATGAGTTCATAAGGAATTATTATGTAAACCCTGCAGGTGGATTCGTTCCGCATAATAATTAAGGTTGAATGGTACTAGTCTCGGATATAAGAGATGAATAAATTAATTAGCAATAAATTAATTTTATTCATGGATATTTATATCTTAAATACACGGAATAAATAATACTACCGGAGAAATATTATTTGATATAATATGGTTTAATATTGGGAGTGCAATTAATTTTATATAGTGGAAAATAGAATTAATTAATATTAATGGATTAATAAATTTGGGCTTGGGCTCAATTTAATCATTAATATTGGAAGCCCAATATTCCACCTCCTTAAGATCCCCTACGTAGCCTATAAAAGCACTACATGGTCTTCTCTATTCTCATAACTTGAAGATCACAATTCTAGAGAGAGAAAGTAGAGAGGGAGATCCATGGAGTTCGGAAGATCGTCGCCCACCCGACGTTCGAGCTAGTGCAAGGAATACGTGGGAAGGTCTCAAGGTCTTCATAGATCTCGTTTCTCCGTACAACGAGAACAAAGGTAAAATCGTAAAAACCCCCTCGATGATTTTACATGTTAATTATCGTGAAAATACCGCGAACCAAGATCCAAGGGATGAACCCCGGAACGAGGGTCGACCGGCGGTGGTGGTCGAAGACCACCGGACCGCGGCGGTCGAGGATCCCCGTTGGGGATCGCGGACGTGAGAAGCCCCGGCTGGGAGCCGGGGATGCGATCGAACCTAGGGTTCGATCGCGGGGTGCTGCGGGCTCGACCTGCAGCCGCTCGCGCGTTGCTGCGGGGATTGCCGTAGCGGCTCGCGTGAGCGAGCCACCCTTCACGGGCAGCGAGTCATGGACTCGCTGCGGGGCTGCTACGAGCAGCCCCGGGGATGCTACGAGCATCCCCAGCGATCACCCGGGCGTGGCTGGGATGCCCCGCGGGCAGCCATGCGGGCTGAACCCTAGCGCTCGCATCGGAGCGAGCGCGCGCCTCGATTGGGCAGCTGCGGTTCGACCGTGGCTAGGGCTTGATTGGGGCGAACCTCCGGGAGGTTTTAGGGTTGTTCGTATGGTCTCCCCGGCACGTCCAACGGGCTGTTTTTAACAGCCCCTCACGCCATCTATGAGATGCGATCGATCGCCTCGGGTACGCCCGTAGATGGTGATCGATCGGGCTTCTCCCCGCGTCCGGCGACGTGGGATTTTTCCGGTGGTGGGATTTCGATTGGGTTGTCGGTTCCGCAATTTTAGACAATCCGGATATTCGAAGGATTTCGGTCGGAATTAATTAGATAATTAATTTTAATTAATTTATTAATTCCGGGATATCGATTTCCAACAATTGGTATCAGAGCGTTGGTTTTAGTTCACGGTATTTTTCGATAAATTGTTCTACCTTGCAGGGTTTCCGACTATTATGGCTAGATATAATTGTTCTTAATTATTGTCATAATATTGTTATTGATTATTAAACTCTCGGACATGTCGAGATTCGTTTTATGTGTGGTGAATGCTTGTAATAGTAAAAATTCGGGGGTTGACCGAATTTAGGTTTATTATTACGTTCTACTTTGTCCGGAAAATGTATAGGGTCGATTTCATGTATTGAATCGATACCGGATAATTGTAATTAAATTATGTAATTTATTTTACGTTGGATCGATGCCGAAACGACCGCCGGAAGAAGACGTGTGACGGAGGAGACGAATAGAGGGAGGGCTCGATCGGCCATCCCCATGGCCGATCTCATGAGGCTCGATCGACCACCATGAGGAGTTCGACTCCTCTAGGTGGGTGGTCGATCATGGTGAGCGTGGGGATCCCCAACCCGCGTTCATCTCCGCCAAGATCCAACTTTCCTAAATTGATTCGGTTTTCCTATTTTGAGTATTCCTATTTTTGGGAATTCTCATGGAAATAGGAAAAGAATTAATTGGAATTAATTTATTTCCTTATTCTATTATGGAAGTCTTCTAGAATATTCTAAGTTCTACTTGGAATAGGATTCTAGAGATTTAATGGAATTAGAAAGGAAAATAATTAATTATTAAATTAATTTATTTCCTATTTGATTATTCCTATTTTATGGGAATTTTCATGGACATAGAAATTAATTAATTTTGGAAAGTAGAAGAGTCCTTAATTAATTTTTCCTATTTAATTATTCATTTATGGAATTTTTAATGGATTAGGAAAGGAATTAATTTGGAAGGATTAAGAGTCCTAAATTATTTTATTTCCTTATTTCATTATGGAAATCATCTAGAATATTCCAAGTGGGTCTTGGATAGATTATTCTAGAGATTTAATGAAGTAGAAAGGGAAAATAAAATAGATTATTTTATTTCCTTATTTCATTATGGAAATCATCTAGAATATTCCAAGTGGGTCTTGGATAGATTATTCTAGAGATTTAATGAAGTAGAAAAGGAAAATAAAAAATAATAAAAATATTAATAATATTTAATTTTATTTTTGATATATTCGATTGACTTAATTTTCGAATTAAGTAACTTTTGGATTAATTGAAAATAAATAGATATAAATATTGGAATTAATATTCCCGTCACATGGAGCATTCAAGAACGAAGACTAAAGACTAGAAGACGCATACGGGGATGGGATAAAGCCATAATAGTCGGAAAATAATATTCTAGTATTATTTTGATTATGTGATAATATTCTATGTGCTTTATTTCATGTATGCATGCTTATGTGTATTTAATTATGCATTAGATAGCGTATCCCTTTATTGTAAAAAGCTAAGTGGGAGAGGGTATGGAAACATATCCATGGTCTCCATTGTTGTTCTCTTGGTGACTTTTATGAACTTTCGAAGTTCATATAGATAAGCCATTGGAGGAGAATTCTTGTAATTCCTTTTACGAGAAACATTGATTAAGTCTATCAAACAATGCCTAATTTATCTTTCCAAAACTGACTTCAAGTCGACTCATTCTCACCCCGGGGAGTGGAATGGAGCCAAAGCCACTTGGTCATGTCGAGGACACAAATTAGAGGCAGTCGTACCATCTTTTGAAGGTGGATCGATTGTCTGCTCGGCTCCCTCATTTATGAGAGATAGGGTCGTTCGCATGGTGAATCACTGGTAAGAAACTTCGAGTTTCACTTATGATTCTCCGCGTCTTGATTTACAAGATTGAATGGATCAAGTAATTGGGAGTCAATTATAAAAGTCTCTTGGTGTAGTAAACGTCCACACCACGTGGCTTGCTATGCTGACGGATTTTGGATTAATTGATGTAGACAGTTGTAAGAAATTGTGAAGAGTTGTGAAGTTGTCGTAAACGTCCACACCACGTGGCTTGCGGTGATGTAGCAATTCCAAACGATTTACTTTGGTGCTGAGTAATGGTTTACACTTAGATACGCATTATAGTATTCCTCCCCACGAGGTTCCGCTATAAGTGATGTATGACCGAAGCAAATCTAATTGCTAAATCATTTGGATTGGTAAACGTCCACACCACGTGGCTTGCCATATCTGATGGGATTTTATATGTGATTAGTGGTTTAATGATATTATTTAAGGGAGATAATATCGGAGATTAAATCGATTGTTTGTTGTTATATGTGCTCATAGATTAGGAAATGGCTTTGAACCCACTTTCTGTGATACGTAAGGATTTTAAACTCACTGGTCCCTAAATATAATGATTGGAATAGAGATCTAGACATTACCCAAACTGTTGAAGAGTACAAGGTTGTACTCAATGAGCTTTATCCTTCCGAGCCTATTGACATAAGCGGCTAGACAAGAAGCGATGAGGATACTCATAAAGGCCAGTCACTTCGAGGAAACGCTTAAAAACGTTTTTGAGATGATTTACCTTTTAGACGAGTTGAGACGGAAATCGCAAGCTCTTGTAGCCAATGCCAAAGGTTTCGAACCTAAAGGCATGAATCGGGGGAAAGGACAAGAAAGCAAAGAAACCCAGTGGTTCTAAGTTACTTGGACCACAAGATGGGACGAGAAAGCGTGTTCTCGATGCAAACAGTCTGGGTACTGGAAGTCTGATTATCCTCTCAAAGAAAGTACGAAATTTTCTTTAGTCGTAAAACATAGTTAGTGGTATTATCTACCGGAACCTGGTGTGTAGATATGGAACCACTGACGGTATGTGCATTTTAAATGCAAGGGTTCCAGGAAACCCGACGACTTAGAAAAGAAGAAATCGTAGTCTACATGGCAATGCTGTGGAGGAGGCAGCTGTTGCAATGGAGGACATTTTATAGGATTTCATTTTGAGTTATTGCTTTTATGTACCTTTCATATTAGAAAGAACTTTGTTCTGGATTTCTAATGAATAGATATTTTATTTCTTTTAATCATTTGATGGTTATGAGAAGAAATAAAGATAGTATCTATTCTGGTACATTAGCTAGCAATATATAAATGATGAATCCTGAGTCCACCACGATGCAACGAACCGTAGTATGAAACTCGTTTTACTAATAAGAGATTTCTTTATCAATTATACTTGTGGATTCTTATGCTGAATCATGTTTATTCAAATAAGAAGTTCAAAGGTCGAAAATTGATTTTTGATCAATTAAGTTGAAGGAATGGACCTTCCGACCTAAGAATCTAATTTGGAAGATAATATGACTAAGCAATCCTTTATGGATATAAGATGTAAGATCCGGACAAGTATAAGAATTGATTGACTCTGATGTATGCAGACCTATGCCTACTCAGACAATAAGGTACGAGTACTTCATTTTATGATTACTCGAAAAATGGATTAGAATACCTGATGTGCCACAAAAGCAAGTGTTTTGACAAGTCAATGGACACTAAGCAATTGTGGAGAACCATCAAGGTATATCCATTTGTAGCCTGCGATTTGATCGCGGAGGCAAGTACCTATCTGAGGAATGCATGGCATACTAATCAGAGATTGGGATTTGATCCCAAATGACTACACCATACACTGTTGTGTAGAAATGGTGTGTCGATAAAAAGAAATGGAACTCTTATAGAGATAGTAAAAGATGAGTTATACGGAACTACCTATGTTCTATGGATATGTCTGGAAACAACGGCGCATTCAAATGCGGTTGTAGAATATCCTAGAAGAACAAAAGATGTGTGTTCAATAGTACTATGAACCAGAAGGACGTTATAAGTTCTAACGCCCGGTTCTTAGAGAAAGACTATACGATGAACCACAAGCCCAAGGTGACATGATACTTTGAAATGAGAGAGAAAGATTAAGACTTAGAACCAGCCGAACCGAGTAGCGGTACACCACTAACTGCACCTACTGTTATCACTGTTTATACACCGGAATGCCGTTGTAGTGGGAGGTTGTGTGACAACCGGAGATATTCATAAGACTAGGAGAGTCTTCGGACTCTGGACCTAGTATACATGAAATCGATCCCTGGATCTACATGAAGACCGTACTAGATCTAAATGTGCCTTCTTGGAGAGCAATAAGGATTATTGCTAAGAGGCGAGATCATTTAGAGTACAAGCTTAGTTGATCCATTTATGGATTGGAACAAAGCATTGAATTCGTGGTACTTGCAAATTGATGAGATAGTCCATTTTATGGATTCATCAAAAGCATAGACGAATTGTGTGTATTGGAAACGTGATGGAAAACAAGGTGGTGTTTCTCGGAGGTTTTATGTAGATGACACTCTTATCATTGGCAACAATGTAAAGATGTTATCAGACATAAAATGATGGTTGTCTAGATGAATCATTATGAAAGATAAAGGAAGAAGTTGGACATGTTCTTGAGATCTTGGATCTCTAGAAAGAACATTGTACTTTTCCTGGACATCTTACATATATGATTATGGTTCGTTTTAACATGCAAGATTCCGAGAAAGGTTCGTTACCTTTCAGAAACGGAATGCATCTATCTAAGGATATGTGTTTTGGAACACAAAAGGAGATAGAAGCAATGAAAGCAGTTTACTACACTTTGAGTGTGGAAAGCTTAATAAATGCATTGTTGAAAACAAGAACCTGATATCGGCTATGCGGTTAGCATAGTGGGAGGATATCAAGGTAATCCTGGAAAGGAATATTCGACTGCCGTAAAAGTACTTTCGAAGTACTGTTCTAGACTACGAAGCAGACGAGTTTTTCCTTTGGATTACATTCTCTTAGATTTCTAATCGAACGAGGACCGGTGTAAGTCGATATCAGGCTATGTGTTTCACTATTAAAGGAGAAGGAGTTTTAACATGGAAGAGTGATAAGCACGATGCTTTTCGGACTCTGCCATGGGTAACCAAATAGCGGCCTCAGAGGCAGCGGAAGTTTTGGTATAACTCCGGGATAATCTCTGGGACTTAGATGTGATTCTTAATTTGCCAAAGGCTATGTAAATAGCGGTGCAATGGCAAATGGTAAGAAATCACTAGTCCATAAGTGTAAGATAACACATAGTGCAAGTACCACCTGATACGAGTCATCGTCGAGGGAGACGACGCTGTAGTCACCAAGATAACTTCAGAGCGGCAACCTAGAGTGCTCATTCACATAGTACTTCTTGGAAGTACAACTCAATCACGTGATGAGTATGTGAGTCGGGAGTTTGGAGGAAATGACTAGACCTTAGTACAAGTGGGAGATTGTTGGAGTTGTGTACTTAATGTCTAGATTTAAGTGACGGAAACTCACGATCCATTGCCACTAATCTATTTAATTAAATAAACAATTATTTGCGTTTAATTATTTATAATTAAATATATGCAAATTATAGTCCTGGATTTTATACGTTGTAGTTAGTATGGTGTTGCATGGGCACACAGAAGATCATACTATCGGTTACTCGTATTTAATCGAACAGTTGCTCATGACCTAGATGGACACGGACCAATCCATCGGTATAGTCGTTGTGTGAGAGAGAAAATAATTTATCTTAATTATTTTATCACACTTGTACACTTGGTGTATTGAGCGGATCGTTGAGATTCATCGATTAGGATTGCCGGCGATAATCGATTCGAGTCTCAGTGTATTTTATTCTTAATCCCCGAAACTATTGCGGGTGTGTATATTCAATATAAGTGACTTTGATTTACCAAAGGAATTAACCGATTTAATTATTGGGTTAATTACCGGTTAAGTTGGGTCACTATATTTTATATATGACATGCCGTGAATACTTGACGGGAAAGTGTATCCCGTAAGGGTTGATAATATCCCCGAGATGAGTTCATAAGGAATTATTATGTAAACCCTGCAGGTGGATTCGTTCCGCATAATAATTAAGGTTGAATGGTACTAGTCTCGGATATAAGAGATGAATAAATTAATTAGCAATAAATTAATTTTATTCATGGATATTTATATCTTAAATACACGGAATAAATAATACTACCGGAGAAATATTATTTGATATAATATGGTTTAATATTGGGAGTGCAATTAATTTTATATAGTGGAAAATAGAATTAATTAATATTAATGGATTAATAAATTTGGGCTTGGGCTCAATTTAATCATTAATATTGGAAGCCCAATATTCCACCTCCTTAAGATCCCCTACGTAGCCTATAAAAGCACTACATGGTCTTCTCTATTCTCATAACTTGAAGATCACAATTCTAGAGAGAGAAAGTAGAGAGGGAGATCCATGGAGTTCGGAAGATCGTCGCCCACCCGACGTTCGAGCTAGTGCAAGGAATACGTGGGAAGGTCTCAAGGTCTTCATAGATCTCGTTTCTCCGTACAACGAGAACAAAGGTAAAATCGTAAAAACCCCCTCGATGATTTTACATGTTAATTATCGTGAAAATACCGCGAACCAAGATCCAAGGGATGAACCCCGGAACGAGGGTCGACCGGCGGTGGTGGTCGAAGACCACCGGACCGCGGCGGTCGAGGATCCCCGTTGGGGATCGCGGACGTGAGAAGCCCCGGCTGGGAGCCGGGGATGCGATCGAACCTAGGGTTCGATCGCGGGGTGCTGCGGGCTCGACCCGCAGCCGCTCGCGCATTGCTGCGGGGATTCCCGTAGCGGCTCGCGTGAGCGAGCCACCCTTCACGGGCAGCGAGTCATGGACTCGCTGCGGGGCTGCTACGAGCAGCCCCGGGGATGCTACGAGCATCCCCAGCGATCACCCGGGCGTGGCTGGGATGCCCCGCGGGCAGCCATGCGGGCTGAACCCTAGCGCTCGCATCGGAGCGAGCGCGCGCCTCGATTGGGCAGCTGCGGTTCGACCGTGGCTAGGGCTTGATTGGGGCGAACCTCCGGGAGGTTTTAGGGCTGTTCGTATGGTCTCCCCGGCACGTCCAACGGGCTGTTTTTAACAGCCCCTCACGCCATCTATGAGATGCGATCGATCGCCTCGGGTACGCCCGTAGATGGTGATCGATCGGGCTTCTCCCCGCGTCCGGCGACGTGGGATTTTTCCGGTGGCGGGATTTCGATTGGGTTGTCGGTTCCGCAATTTTAGACAATCCGGATATTCGAAGGATTTCGGTCGGAATTAATTAGATAATTAAATTTAATTAATTTATTAATTCCGGGATATCGATTTCCAACAAGTGTGGACGTTTACGTTAACCTACGTTTCCTTCACTCCCTTCTATAACTGTCTACATCAATCGTTCCAAAATCCCATTCAATGCAGCAAGCCACGATAGTGTGGACGTTTACTACACCAAAAGATTTTTACAATTGACATCCAATTACTTTGAAGCATTCGATTTTGTAAATCAAGACGCGGAGAATCATAAGTGAAACTCAAAGTTTCTAACCAGTGATTCACCATGCGAACAACCCTATCTCTCATTAGATGAGGGAGCCGAGCAGACAATCGATCCATCTTTCAAAGAATGGTACGATTGCCTCTAATTTGTGTCATCCACATGACCAAGTGGCTTTGGCTCCATTCCACTCCCCGGGGTGAGAATGAGTCGACTTGAAGTCAGTTTCAGAAAGACAAATTAGGCATTGTTTGATAAACTTAATCAATGTTTCTCGTAAGAGGAATTACAAGAATTCTCCTCCAATGACACATCTATACGAACTTCAAAAGTCCATAAGAGTCACCAAGAGAACAGTAATGGAGACCATGGGAATGTTTCCATCCCCGCTCCCACTTAGCTTTTTATAACAAAGGGATACGCTATCTAATGCATAATTAAACACATAAGCATGCATACAAGTAATAAAGCACATATCACATAGTCAAAATAAGCTAGAAAATTATTTTCCAACTATCATGGCTTTATTCCATCTCCGTATGCGTCTTCTAGTCTTCAGTCTTCGTTCTTGAATGCTCCATGTGACGAGAATATTAATCCCAATATTTAAATCTATTCATTTTTAATAAATCCAAAAGATACTTAATTCGAAAATTAAGTCAATCGAATAAATCAAAAATAAAATTAAATATTATTAATATTTTTATTTATTTATTTTCCTATCTAATTCTATTAAATCTCTAGAATAATCTATCCAAGTCAAACTTGGAATATTCTAGAAGACTTCTATAATAGAATAAGGAAATAAAATAAATTAGGACTCTTCTACTTTCCAAGATTAATTAATTTCCATGTCCATGAAAATTCCCATAAAATAGGAATAATCAAATAGAAATAAATTAATTTACTAATTAATTATTTTCCTATCTAATTCTATTAAATCTCTAGATTCCTATTCCAAGTAGAACTTGAAATATTCTAGAAGACTTCCATAATAGAATAAGGAAATAAATAATATTAATTCTTTTCCTATCTAATTCTATTAAATCTCTAGATTCCTATTCCAAGTAGAACTTGAAATATTCTAGAAGACTTCCATAATAGAATAAGGAAATAAATAATATTAATTAATTCTTTTCCTATCTCCATGAGAGTTCCCATACTTAGGAATACTCAAAATAGGAAAACTTGAATCAATTAGGTAAGTAGTATCTTGGTAGGATTAGGAGTAGCACGGGTTGGGGATCCCCGCACCACCCCCACCGTCGACCACCACCACCGCCGGGCACCACCGCCGCCGCCCCCTAGCCACGCGCCACCACCACCGGTGGCCGGCGTGGCCGGAAACCCTAGCGGGCAGCCCCGGGCGTGGGGTCGATCGATCCTCATGGGGATCGATCATGGGGATGATCGACCCCCCCCCCCCCCCCCCCCCTCCCCGGTTTTTCGTCCTCTTCGTCTTCTTCGTCTCATGAGTTCTCCGGCGGTCGTCTCGGCATCGATCCAACGTAAATAAATTACAAGAAATAAATTTACAATTCCGGTATCGATTCTATACATGAAATCGACCCTATACACTTTCCGGAAAACATAGAACGTAATAATAAATCCTAAATTCGGTCAACCCCCGAATTTTTACTATTACAAGCATTCATCCACACAAAACGAATCTCGACATGTCCGAGAGTTTAATAAACGAACAATCATGGTAAATTAAATAGCAATTAATTAAACCATGATAGTCGGAATCCCTGCAAGGTAGAACACAATTGAACACATACATGAACACGAAACCAAACGCTCTGATACCAGTTGCTGGAATTCGACATCCCGGGCCATTAAAATTTGCGGAAAATAATAACCCGACCGAAATCCTCGATCGCCGGAGACCGAACCGCGAACCCCACGTGACCCGAGGCTCGACCGAGCACCGCACGGGCGAACCCGCGCGCCCAGCCGAGCCCCCGCACGGGGCTCGCGATTGCTCCCGTAGCAATCGCTGGGGATGCACGAGGCATCCCCGGGGCTGCTCGTAGCAGCCCCGCAGCGAGCCCACGGCTCGCTGCCCAGCGGGGCCTAGCCCCCGCACGCACCCGCTGCGGGCGAACTCGCAGCACGTACGGGGTCGCTGCGGGTGACCCCGCAGCTTACCCGCGATCGATCCTAGGATCGATCGCACCCCTCGGCTTCGGTCGAGGGTTTCTCCTTGCCGCCCCGCACCGGCGGTCCGAACCCTAGGGTTCGACCGCCACCTTCGATCCTCGCCGGGGATCTGGAATCCCCGTCCCCGAGGTTCGTCGTTTTTCCCGGATCGTGCGTTCATGTATGTATCACAATTAATCCACATAAAATCATAGAAGAGAGTATATGATTTTACCTTTTAATTCGTTGTGCGGAGAAACGAATCTAAGTTTGATGACCTTACGATCTTCCTACGTATTCCTTGCACTAGCTTGAACGTCGGGTGGGCGACGATCCTCCAAGCTTATGGATCCTCTTCAACTCTCTAGAACTATCAAGTATTGATATTCTTGTCTTATGAAAAAGTGAAGACCATGTAGTGCTTTTATAGGCTACGTAGGGGATCTAAAGGAGGTGGAATATTGGGCTTCCAATATTAATGATTAAATTGAGCCCAAGCCCAAATCTATTAATCTCCCATTAATATTAATTAATTTATTTTCCACTATATAAATTAATTGCACTCCCAATATTAAACCATATTATATCAAATAATATTTCTCCGGTAGTATTATTTATTCCGTGTATTTAAGATTTAAATATCCATGAATAAAATTAATTTATTGCTAATTAATTTATTCATCTCTTGAATCCGAGACTAGTACCATTCATCCTTAATTATTGTGCGGAACGAATCCACTCATGAGGTTTACACAATAATTCCTTATGAACTCATCTCGGGGATATTATCAACCCTTCCGGGATACACTGTCCGGTCAATTATTCACGGCATGCCATATATAAAATATAGTGACCCAACTTAACCGGTAATTAACCCAATAATTAAATCGGTTAATTCCTTTGGTAAATCAAAGTCACTTACATTGAATATACACACCCGCAACAATATCGGGGATTAAGAATATAATACACTGAGACTCGAATCGATTATCGCCGGCAATCCTAATCGATGAATCTCAACGATCCGCTCAATACACCAAGTGTACAAGTGTGATAAAATAATTAAGACAAATTATTTTCTCTCTCACACAACGACTATACCGATGGATTGGTCCGGGTCCATCTAGGTCGTGAGCCACTGTTTGATTAAATACGAGTAACCGATAGTATGATCTTCTGTGTGACGTCGCACACCATACTAACTACAACGTATAGAATCTAGGACTATGATTTGCATATATTTAATAATAATTAAAAGCAAACAATTGTTTATTAATTTAAATAGATTAAATGCTATGACGGGGAGTTTATCGTTACTTAAATCTAGACATTAAGTACACAACTCCAACAGAAAGGGTATCCCGTAAGGGTTGATAATATCCCCGAGATGAGTTCATAAGGAATTATTATGTAAACCCTGCAGGTGGATTCGTTCCGCATAATAATTAAGGTTGAATGGTACTAGTCTCGGATAAAAGAGATGAATAAATTAATTAGCAATAAATTAATTTTATTCATGGATATTTATATCTTAAAGACACGGAATAAATAATACTACCGGAGAAATATTATTTGATATAATATGGTTTAATATTGGGAGTGCAATTAATTTTATATAGTGGAAAATAGAATTAATTAATATTGATAAGGATTAATGGACTTGAGCATTGGGCTCAATTTAATCTTCAATATTGGAAGCCCAATATTCCACCTCCTTAAGATCCCCTACGTATCCTATAAAAGCACTACATGGTCTTCTCTATTCTCATAACTTGAAGATCACAATTCTAGAGAGAGAAAGTAGAGAGGAGGATCCATGGAGTTCGGTAGATCGTCGCCCACACGACGTCCGGGCTAGTGCAAGGAATACGTGGGAAGATCTCAAGGTCGTCAAATTGAGTTCTACGTTTTTCCGAACAACGAGAACGAGGTAAATCGTAAAACCCTCTTTATGATTTTATCGTTTAATTATCGTGAAAGTATCATGAACCAAGATCCGAAAGACGCGACCCATGACGAGGACGAACCGGGCGGTGGTGGTCGAAGACCACCGGACCGCCGGCGGATCGTCGGCTCGGCTGGAGGGGTCGAGAGGGCGAGAGCCTCGGCTGGACGCCGAGACTCGATCGTGCCCTAGCTGGGCACGAACCCTTGCTGCCCGAGCAGCACCGCTCGCACGGTGCTGCCTCCGCTCACGCGGAGGGGCTGCCGCTCGCGCGGCTGGACCGCCGCTCGCGCGGCGGTGGTTGCGGGCTGATCGCTAGCCACGGTTCAACCGTGGCTTGTGGGCGATCAGCGGGGCGTGGCTGGGATGCCCAGCGGGCTGCCAAGGGCAGCCCTAGGCGGCTGCCGTGTACAGCCGCGAGCCCCATGCGGGGGCTCGACCGGACAGCCGCGAGCTATCCCCGCGGCGGCTTGTTTGGTTGAGTCCGGCTTCGTGGTGGTTCGTGGCGAGATGTTCCGGCAACCGGGAGTCGATTGGAGTTGTTATTCCGCAATTCGACAACTTCGGATATTCGATCTCCAAAGGATTTCGGTCGGAATTAATTAGATAATTTATTTATTTAAATTTATTAATTCCGGGATATCGATTTCCAACAATTGGTATCAGAGCGTTGGTTTTAGTTCATGGTATTTTTCGATAAATTGTTCTACCTTGCAGGGTTTCCGATTATTATGGCTAGATTTAATTTTATTAATTAATGTCATAATAATGTTCTTGATTACTAAACTCTCGGTGATGTCAATATTTGTTCTTGTGTGGTGAATGTTCTTATTTTTCCGGAAATTGTATGAGGTCGATTTCATGTAGAGAATCGATACCGGAGAGCGTAGTAATAAATTTGTAATTTATTTACGTTGGATCGATGACGAAACGACGATCGGAAAAGTGTGACGGAGGAGACGAAGAGGGGGAGGACCGGGGATCGATCATGATGATCGATCCCATGAGGATCGATCGAAGGGGGGCCTGGGGGCTGCCCGCGGGAACCCTCGGCCACGCCAGCCACCGGTGGTGGTGGCGCGTGGGCTGAGGTGGAGGCGGCGCTCCTCCCCGGCCGGCGATCGATGGTGGGGGACGCGGGGTCCTCGTGATCTCGTGTTCTCCTACCTAGATTCATTTTCCTAATTGATTCGGTTTTCCTATTTTGAGTATTCCTATTTTTTGGGAATTCTCATGGAAATAGGAAAAGAATTAATTGGAATTAATTTATTTCCTTATTATATTATGGAAGTCTTCTAGAATATTCTAAGTTCTACTTGGAATAGGATTCTAGATATTTAATGGAATTAGAAAGGAAAATAATTAATTATTAAATTAATTTATTTCCTATTTGATTATTCCTATTTTATGGGAATTTTCATGGACATAGAAATTAATTAATTTTGGAAAGTAGAAGAGTCCTAATTTATTTTATTTCCTTATTCTATTATAGAAGTCTTCTAGAATATTCCAAGTGGGTCTTGGATAGATTATTCTAGAGATTTAATAGAATTAGATAAGAAAATAAATAAATAAAAATATTAATAATATTTAATTTTATTTTTGATTTATTCGATTGACTTAATTTTCGAATTAAGTAACTTTTGGATTTATTAAAAATAAATAGATTTAAATATTGGAATTAATATTCCCGTCACATGGAGCATTCAAGAACGAAGACTAAAGACTAGAAGATGCGTACGGGGATGCGATAAAGCCATAATAGTCGGAAAATAATATTCTAGTATTATTTTGATTATGTGATAATATTGTATGTGCTTTATTTCATGTATGCATGCTTATGTGTATTTAATTATGCATTAGATAGCGTATCCCTTTGTTATAAAAAGCTAAGTGGGAGAGGGTATGGAAACATATCCATGGTCTCCATTGCTGTTCTCTTGGTGACTTTTATGGACTTTTGAAGTTCGTATAGACAAGTCATTGGAGGAGAATTCTTGTAATTCCTTTTACGAGAAACATTGATTAAGTTTATCAAACAATGCCTAATTTGTCTTTCCAAAACTGATTTCAAGTCGACTCATTCTCACCCCGGGGAGTGGAATGGAGCCAAAGCCACTTGGTCATGTCGAGGACACAAATTAGAGACTTTCGTGTCATTTGATGACTAGATCGATTGTCTGCTCGGCTTCCTCATTTATGAGAGATAGGGTCGTTCGCATGGTGAATCACTGGTTAGAAACTTCGAGTTTCACTTATGATCCTCCGCGTCCTGATTTACAAGATTAAATGATTCAAGTAGTTGGATGTCAATTGTAAAAGTCTTTTGGTGTAGTAAACGTCCACACTATCGTGGCTTGCTACATTGAATGGGATTTTGGAACAATTGATGTAGACAGTTATAGAAGGGAGTAAAGGAGCGTATGTTAACGTAAACGTCCACACTATCGTGGCTTGCGGTGAATATGCGTGTCCCAAACAATCTTCTTAGATACTGAGTAATGGTTTACACTTAGGTACGCTTCTTAGTATTCTTCCCATCGAAGTAACGCTAATGATGATGTACGACCGAAGGAAATCTAATTGCTAAATCATTTGGATAGGTAAACGTCCACACTATCGTGGCTTGCCATATCTGATGGGATTTTAGATGCGATTAGTGGTTTAATGATATTATTTGAGGGAGATAATATCGGAGATTAGATCGATTGTTTGTTGTTATATGTGCTCATAGATTAGGATATGGCTTTGAACCCATTTTCTGTGATACGTAAGGATTTTAAACTCACTGGTCCCTAAATGTAATGATTGGAATAGAGATCTAGACATTACCCAAACTGTTGAAGAGTACAAGGTTGTACTCAATGAGCTTTGTCCTCCCGAGCCTATTGACGTAGGCGGCTAGACAAGAAGCGATGAGGATACTCATAAAGGCCAGTCACTTCGAGGAAACGCTTAAAAACGTTTTTGAGATGATTGACCTTTTAGACGAGTTGAGATGGAAATCTCAAGCTCTTGTAGCCAATGCCAAAGGTTTCGAACCTAAAGGCATGAATCGGGGGAAAGGACAAGAAAGCAAAGAATCCCAGTGGTCCTAAGTTGCTTAGACCACGAGATGGGAGGAGAAAGCCATGAGGCAAGTATTCTCGACACGAACAGTCTGGGTACTGGAAGTATGATTATCCTCTCAAAGAAAGTACGATATTTTCTTTAGTCGTAAAACATAGTCAGTGGTATTATCTACCGGAACCTGGTGTGTAGATATGGAACCACTGACGGTATGTGCATTTTAAATGCGAGAGGTTCCAGGAAACCTAACGACTTGGAAAAGAAAAGATCGTAGTCTACATGGGCAATGCTGTAGAGGAGGCAGCAGTTGCAGTGGAGGACATTTTATAGGATTTCATTTTGGGTTATTGCTTTTATGTACCTTTCAAATTAGAAAGAACTTTGTTCTGGATTTCTAATAAATGGATATTTTATTTCTTTTAATCATTTGATGGTTATAAGAAGAAATAATAATATTATCTATTTTGGTACATTAGCTAGCAATATATAAATGATGAATCCTGAGTCCACCACGATGCAACGAACCGTAGTATGAAACTCGTTTTACTAATAAGAGATTTCTTTATCAATTATACTTGTGGATTCTTATGCTGAGTCATGTTTATTCAAATAAGAAGTTCAAAAGGTCGAAAATTGATATTTGATCAATTAAGTTGAGGGAGTGGACCTTCCGACCTATGAATCTAATTTGGAGGATAACATGACTAAGCAATCCTTTATGGATATAAGATGTAAGATCCGGACAAGTATAAGAATTGATTGACTCTGATGTATGCAGACCTATGTCTACTCAGACAATAAAGTACGAGTACTTCATTTGATGATTACTCGAGAAATGGATTAGAATACCTGATGTGCCACAAAAGCAAGTGTTTTGACAAGTCAATGGACACTAAGCAATTGTGGAGAACCATCAAGGTATATCCATTTGTAGCCTGCGATTTGATCGCAAAGGCAAGTACCTATCTGAGGAATGCATGGCATACTGATCAGAGATTGGGATTTGATCCCAAAAGACTACACCATACACTGTTGTGTAGAAATGGTTTATCGTAAACAAGAAATGGAACTCTTATAGAAATAGTAAAATCATGAGTTATACGGAACTACCTATGTTCTATGGATATATCTGGAAAAAACGGCGCATTTAAATGCGGTTGTAGAATATCCTAGAAGAACAAAAGATGTGTGTTCAATAAGTACTATGAACCAGAAGGACGTTATAAGTTCTAACGCCCGGTTCTTAGAGAAAGACTATATGATGAACCACAAGCCCAAAGTGACATGATACTTTGAAATGAGAGAGAAAGATTAAGGCTTAGAACCAGCCGAACCGAGTAGCGGTACACCACTAACTGCACCTACTGTTATCACTGTTTACACACCGGAATGCCATTATAGTGGGAGGTTGTGGGACAACCGGAGATATTCATAAGACTAGGAGAGTCTTCGGACTCTGGACCTAGTATACATGAAATCGATCCCTGGATCTACATAAAGGCCGTACTAGATCTAAATGTGCCTTCTTGGAGAGCAATAAGGATTATTGCTAAGAGGCAAGATCATTTAGAGTACAAGCTTAGTTGATCCATTTATGGATTGAAACAAAGCATTGAATTCGTGGTACTTGCAAATTGATGAGATAGTCCATTTTATGGATTCATCAAAATCATAGACGAATCGTGTGTATGGGAAACGTGATGGAAACAAAGTGGTGTTTCTCGGAGGTTTTATGTAGATAACATTTTATCATTGGTAACAATGTAAAGATGTTGTCAGACATAAAATGGTGGTTGTCTAGATAAATCATTATGAAAGATATAGGAAGAAGTTGGACATGTTCTTGAGATCTTGGATCTCTAGGAATGAACATTGTACTTCTCCTGGACATTTTACATATATGATTATGGTTCGTTTTAACATGCAAGATTCCGAGAAAGGTTCGTTACCTTTCGGAGACGGAATGCATCTATCTAAGGATATGTGTTTTGGAACACAAAAGGATATAGAAGCAATGAAAGCAGTTTCCTACACTTTTAGTGTGGAAAGCTTAATAAATGCATTGTTGAAAACAAGAACCTGATATCGGCTATGCGGTTAGCGTAGTGGGAGGATATCAAGGTAATCCTGGAAAGGAATGTTCGACTGCTGTAAAAGTACTTTTTAAGTACTGTTCTAGACTACGAAGCAGACGAGCATTTCCTTTGGATTACATTCTCTTAGATTTCTAATCAAATGAGGACCGGTGTAAGTCGATATCAGGCTATGTGTTTCACTATTGATGGAGAAGGAGTTTTAACATGGAAGAGTGATAAGCACGATGCTTTTCGGACTCTGCCATGGGTAACCAAATAGCGGCCTCAGAGGCAGCGGAAGTTTTGGTATAACTCCGGGATAATCTCTGGGACTTAGATGTGATTCTTAATTTGCCAAAGGCTATGTATATAGCGGTGCAATGGCAAATGGTAAGAAATCACAAGTCCATAAGTGTAAGATAACACATAGTGCAAGTACCACCTGATACGAGTCATCGTCGAGGGAGACGACGCTGTAGTCACCAAGATAACTTCAGAGCGGCAACCTAGAGTGCTCATTCACATAGTACTTCTTGGAAGTACAACTTAAGCACGTGATGAGTATGGGAGTCGGGAGTTTGGAGGAAATGACTAGAGCTTAGTACAAGTGGGAGATTGTTGGAGTTGTGTACTTAATGTCTAGATTTAAGTAACGTAAACTCACGATCCATTGCCACTAATCTATTTAATTAAATAAACAATTATTTGCGTTTAATTATTTATAATTAAATATATGCAAATTATAGTCCTGGATTCTATACGTTGTAGTTAGTATGGTGTGTCGGGCCCACACAGAAGATCATACTATCGGTTACTCGTATTTAATCGAACAGTTGCTCACGACCTAGATGGACACGGACCAATCCATCGGTATAGTCGTTGTGTGAGAGAGAAAATAATTTATCTTAATTATTTTATCACACTTGTACACTTGGTGTATTGAGCGGATCGTTGAGATTCATCGATTAGGATTGCCGGCGATAATCGATTCGAGTCTCAGTGTATTTTATTCTTAATCCCCGAAACTATTGCGGGTGTGTATATTCAATATAAGTGACTTTGATTTACCAAAGGAATTAACCGATTTAATTATTGGGTTAATTACCGGTTAAGTTGGGTCACTATATTTTATATATGGCATGCCGTGAATACTTGACGGGAAAGTGTATCCCGTAAGGGTTGATAATATCCCCGAGATGAGTTCATAAGGAATTATTATGTAAACCCTGCAGGTGGATTCGTTCCGCATAATAATTAAGGTTGAATGGTACTAGTCTCGGATAAAAGAGATGAATAAATTAATTAGCAATAAATTAATTTTATTCATGGATATTTATATCTTAAATACACGGAATAAATAATACTACCGGAGAAATATTATTTGATATAATATGGTTTAATATTGGGAGTGCAATTAATTTTATATAGTGGAAAATAGAATTAATTAATATTGATAAGGATTAATGGACTTGAGCATTGGGCTCAATTTAATCTTCAATATTGGAAGCCCAATATTCCACCTCCTTAAGATCCCCTACGTAGCCTATAAAAGCACTACATGGTCTTCTCTATTCTCATAACTTGAAGATCACAATTCTAGAGAGAGAAAGTAGAGAGGAGGATCCATGGAGTTCGGTAGATTGTCGCCCACACGACGTCCGGGCTAGTGCAAGGAATACGTGGGAAGATCTCAAGGTCGTCAAATTGAGTTCTACGTTTTTCCGAACAACGAGAACGAGGTAAATCGTAAAACCCTCTTTATGATTTTATCGTTTAATTATCGTGAAAGTATCATGAACCAAGATCCGAAAGACGCGACCCATGACGAGGACGAACCGGGCGGTGGTGGTCGAAGACCAACGGACCGCCGGCGGATCGTCGGCTCGGCTGGAGGGGTCGAGAGGGCGAGAGCCTCGGCTGGACGCCGAGACTCGATCGTGCCCTAGCTGGGCACGAACCCTTGCTGCCCGAGCAGCACCGCTCGCACGGTGCTGCCTCCGCTCACGCGGAGGGGCTGCCGCTCGCGCGGCTGGACCGCCGCTCGCGCGGCGGTGGTTGCGGGCTGATCGCTAGCCACGGTTCAACCGTGGCTTGTGGGCGATCAGCGGGGCGTGGCTGGGATGCCCAGCGGGCTGCCAAGGGCAGCCCTAGGCGGCTGCCGTGTACAGCCGCGAGCCCCATGCGGGGGCTCGACCGGACAGCCGCGGGCTATCCCCGCGGCGGCTTGTTTGGTTGAGTCCGGCTTCGTGGTGGTTCGTGGCGAGATGTTCCGGCAACCAGGAGTCGATTGGAGTTGTTATTCCGCAATTCGACAACTTCGGATATTCGATCTCCAAAGGATTTCGGTCGGAATTAATTAGATAATTTATTTATTTAAATTTATTAATTCCGGGATATCAATTTCCAACACCACTATGCTAACCGCATAGCCGATATCAGGTTCTTGTTTTCAACAATGCATTTATTAAGCTTTCCACACTCAAAGTGTAGGAAACTGCTTTCATTGCTTCTATCTCCTTTTGTGTTCCCAAAACACATTTCCTTAGATAGATGCATTCGTATCTGAAAGGTAACGAACCTTTCTCGGAATCTTGCATGTTAAAACGAACCATAATCGTACAAGATATCTAGAGAAGTACAATGTCCTTTTCTTGAGATCCTAGATCTTAAGAACACGCTCTTACTTCTTCTTTATCTCATATTTCGATTTTTCTAAACAACCATCATTTTATGTCTGACAACATCTTTACATTGTTACCAATGATAAAATGTTATCTACATAAAACCTCCGAGAAACACCACCTTGTTTCCATCACGTTTCCCATACACACGATTCGTCAATGCCTTTTGATGAATCCATCAAATGGACTATCTCATCAATGCGCAAGTTCCACGAACTCTAGCTTTGCTACAATCCATAAATGGATCAACTAAGCTTGTACTCTAAATGATCTCGCCTCTTAGCAATAATCCTTATTGCTATCCAAGAAGGCACATTTAGATCTAGTACTGCCTTCATGTAGTTCTAGGGATCGATTTCATGTATACTAGGTCCAGAGTTCGAAGACTCTCCTAGTCTTATGAATATCTCCGGTTGTCCCACAACCTCCCACTACAATGGCATTCCGGTGTATAAATAGTGATAACAGTAGGTGCAGTCAGTGGTGTACCGCTACTCGGTTCGGCTGGTTCTAAGTCTTAATCTTTCTCTCTCATTTCAAAGTATTACATCACCTTGGGCTTGTGGTTCACCATATAGTCTTTCTCTAAGAACCGGGCGTTAGAACTTATAACGTCCTTCTGGTTCATAGTACTATTGAACACACATCTTTTGTTCTTCTAGGATATTCCACAACCGCATTTGAATGCGCCGTTGTTTCCAGACATATCCATAGAACATAGGTAGTTCCGTATAACTCATGCTTTTACTATTTCTATAAGAGTTCCATTTCTTGTTTACGACACACCATTTCTACACAACAGTGTATGGTGTAGTCATTTGGGATCAAATCCCAATCTCTGATTAGTATGCCATGCATTCCTCAGGCAGATACTTGCCTCCGCGATCAAATCGCAGGCTACAAATGGATATACCTTGATGGTTCTCCACAATTGCTTAGTGTCCATTGACTTATCAAAACATTTGCTTTTGTGGCACATCAGGTATTCTAATCCATTTCTCGAGTAATCATCAAATGAAGTACTCGTATCTCATTGTCTGAGTAAACATAGGTCTGCATACATCAGAGTCAATCAATTCTTATACTTGTCCGGATCTTACATCTTATATCCATAAAGGATTGCTTAGTCATGTTATCTTCCAAATTAGATTCTTAGGTCGGAAGGTCCACTCCTTCAATTTAATTGACCAAATATCAATTTTCGACCTTTGAACTTCTTATTTGAATAAACATGATTCAGCATAAGAATCCACAAGTATAATTGATAAAGAAATCTCTTATTAGTAAAACGAGTTTTACTACGGTTCGTTGCATTGTGGTGGACTCAGGATCCATCATTTATATATTGCTAGCCAATGTACCAAAATAGATAATATCATTATTTCTTCTTATAACAATCAAATGATTAAAAGAAATAAAATATCCATTTATTAGAAATCCAGAACAAAGTTCTTTCTAATTTGAAAGGTACATAAAAGCAATAACCCAAAATGAAATCCTATAAAATGTCCTCCACTGCAACTGCTGCCTCCTCTACAACATTGCCTATGTAGACTACGATTTCTTCTTTTCTAAGTCGTCGGGTTTCCTGGAACCCTTGCATTTAGAATGCACATACCGTCAGTGTTGGGGATCGTGCATGTATACGCAGCGGAAAACAAAAATTTTATTAAAAACCGTTTTTCATTAATGTAAACATTTTACATTATATTTATTTTATTTTATTGAAAATCATATTTTCAATATTACATGCATTAATTGATTTAATTCAAATCTATTAGAATCAATAATTCACCATTTAATTTAATTATCAAATAATTAAATATTTAATTCATGCATCCATACTACACAAATTAAATCTAGCGCAATTATATTTATCATATAAATTAATTACTTCTAGCGCAACTATATTAATCATATTAATATATTACTTGTAGCGCAATTATATTAATCATATTAATATATTACAATTAATTACGCAGATATAATTAATTTGCGTCAAATTGACAATTAACATAATCTTATTATTTAATTCTAATCAACTTGAGTTTATGTAAACATCCGCACATAATTAATTTGCATCAGATTGACAATTAACATAATCATATTATTTAATTCTAATCAACTTGGCAATTAAATTAATCAAATTAATTAATTACACATATATTATTAATTACGTAAACATGTGCACATAATGCGTCAAATTGACAATTAAGATAATCATATTATTTAATTAGAATCAATTTGAATTTAATTGACATTTAAATTAATCACAATTAATTTTTCTTTATCAATTAAAAATCCCATAGCGCAAACATTAACAGTACATAGCGCAAACATTTAACGCAAACAATTAAATCTAAATTTAATAGGGATTCATCGGACGAAACCAGGTTCGTCGGAATTCGCGCGGATGCGACGCGGGGACGGCACGGGTCGTGTGCGGGGAGAGCCGAGCGAGTGGCGGGGCTCTCGGCTGGACTCGTGTGTCACGGCTGGAGCGCACGGGCACGACTCGGGCTGTGCTCGGGCGTTCCTTCGGCGTCTCTCGTCTAATCAGGTTTCACCTCGTATAGGTAATCCAACTTACGTATTGCACTAGAAACACGTAAGGGAGAATACGACGGGAAAAACGGGCCGGAAAAACGGTGCCGGAATCGGATTCCGGCGAGGGGAGGCGGCTGCCGGCGGCGGCACTAGGCGGCGGCGGCGGCTCCGGTTGTCGGCGGTCCTCCGAGGGAGGAGCCGAGGGGGCGGACGAGAGGGAGAGAGGAGAGGAGAGAAAGTGAGGCTAGGGTTTTGAGCTCTTCACTTTGGTGTGTTTATTCTCATGCCTATGGAGCTCCTTTTATAGGTGTAGAAAGGAGCTTGTTGGGCTCAAACCCTAATGGATCGGATCCATTAACCCTAGCCGGCCCAATACATTAGCCGTCATTACGTTTCTCCAAAATTGACAATCAATTTAATCTCCGAAAAATATAACGATTATATTTTCTTTCTCGTTTTAATTTTCTCATCAATATGAGATAAAAATAAAATTTTCCAATTTCACAAAATCGGAAAGCCCATTTCAGGGGTACTGCTAAATCGGGAAATTTCCCAAAATAGAAAGTGTACACCATCGTGTCCGTTTTCTTTAGCTCAGTATTATTTCCAACTCATAATCACAATTATGAATCTCGGATTCAATCATATTGACCTCCGACTATATGTACTTAATTAACAGTTAATTAATACATGATCGTATTCAAGGATCGGTTTACACGAGAATGTGACCCTCAATGGTTCAGGTGTATAACTAGCCGTGGGCTCACAACATATTGTGATTCGAACAACATATTGTTCTTATTTCAACTACTCCCAAGAGTTTTAGATTAATAATCATATTATTTAATCTCCGAACAAGTCGGTGCCCAACGAATCAGTGACGAGCGTCTAGCAGCCACGCTTCACTAATTCCCTAGATACAAATGAAGTGCCTGCAAGAACCTTGTAATATAGTTAGCGCACAGTACGATCCCTCCGATACATATGTCCCGATCAAACTAGAGATATTGGTTAATCGAGATCTCTTGTTGAGTTTGATAACTGTGCGTACGTTCTAGGTTTCGTAAAATCCATTCGTGATTGATTCAGAGAAACACATTTCTCTAATCACCTCACTATTCAACTCTGGCCAGAGATTCCGGGACTACGAACCATCAGAACACACAGGACATCCATGATCTATATCAAGCGATCAGATCCCCTACTACCATGCACAGACTTCACATCAGATTTCGAACTGCACGAACATTGTCTCCTTTTTCGACTTACTCCCTTTCCAGGGAATCAGAGACACGTCACGATACAGCTAGTCCTCTGATGAAGTCACGGTGATGTCTGGGTCTTAAGGATTAATTGTGTACAACTATATTATGGAATTCTCTACTCGATCAGTGATAACCACTTAGAGATTCCAGGGAGAGGGGGTTCAGTGAACTCATCAACAGTGAGCACCCACTCAAGTATGTCGATGTCCCAACACCGAGGCTCGAGATTAGCCCACATACACTAAGTGCTAGTCTCAAGGGGGAAAGGCCGGGTATCCTTGTTATTGGCGTAACCCATCGACTAGGAACTGAGTTTGACCAGTTACGTTGCGTTAACAGAATTATCTCTCGGTTTCCACAAAACCGAATTCATACAACATGTGTAACCGTACAGGACTATATCTATGATTCAACATTGGGAGCAGATATAGTATATGCCATTAATAAAGGTTTCATTAATTAACGAAATAAACCGTTATATAACGGAATACGGTTAACCGCTCGGCCAACCGTTGGCTCGCCGGTCACCTATTCCAACAATCTCCCACTTGACCTAGAGCCAACTATCCATGAATCTTAGTCCCATCGACCCTCGATGTTTCTCGCGGACATATTCAGATAAAGGCCTGGTACAGGGATCTACAAAGTTATCTTCCGAAGTGACACTCTCGACTCAGACGTCACCTCTGTCATTGATCTCTTAGATCACATGATATTCTCTCAAGTACATGTTTGGACTTCTGATGAGATCTCGGTTCCTTAGCATTCGCTACAGGACACCGTATAATCACAGTACAAGTTACTTGATTATTTGCGTCCGGAACTATAACCAACATTTGGATAAAGTTCCGTGTCCAAAACAGTCTCTTTTACAGCTTTAGATGCTGCAACATATTCAGGTTCTCGTGGTAGAATCATTAGTCGTTGCAGGAACCATTCCAGCATACGACACCACCTCTAAGCTCGAATATGAATCCCGATATCGACTTTTAGTCATCCACATCCAGTTGAAAACTAGAGTTCGTAAGTACCTCTAAATTCAACTCGGACCTCCCATAGACTAAGAACAATTCCTTAATGCTTTTGATTGCTAGTGCTCAAGGATTTCGTCCTTCACAACTTCAAATAAGCCGGTCTTGGGTTCGACTGATATTCACTTGTGACACTCACAACATTTATAATATCACGTCTAGTACACAGCATGCCATACATAATGCTCCCTAGTGCGGAGATATATGTGTTGTCAATTTCATCTCCTCGAATTCCATCAACATTACAGTCACACGAATTACGAGAGATGAACCCCATGGGACATTGGCAAGAATCTCTTCAGGATTCTTCCATGCTAAACCATTTCAGAAACAGTTTCTATGTACAAGGATTGAGAAGATTTTACATCCTTCTAGATCTATATCTATAGTGACGTATCACAATACGTAAGATGCCTCTCCTCAAATCCTTTATTCGAGAAACGTGTGGATAACCGTGCTTTCGTTGACTGCAACATCACTCAATCATGCCTATGATTAGTATGTCATCAACGTACAACACTTAAATTTCACTGCGCTCCCACTAACCTTCTTGAATACAAGGTACCTTTAAGTTTTATACCAAGTCAACGCTTTGACTATTGTATTTAAAACACATGTTCCATTTTAGGGATGCTCGTTTCAATCCATAAATGGATCGCTGGAGTATGCAAACCTTTTGCTCCTTTCCAGAAAATATGAAGCCTTCCGGCTGCGCTACAACTCTTCCATAATATCACATTCAAGGAAAGTAGACCTCATATCTATTTTCCATATCTCATAGTCGTACTATGCAGAAATGGCCAGCAAAATTGTAATGGACTTAAGCATAGCGACTGATGGAAAGATTGCCTCATAAACAACACATTGTCTTTGAGTAACTTCTTTCACCATCATCCTTGCTTTAAAGGTCACACCATTATATATATATACTCTCACGTCATAATTAATAGATCAATATGCAGCCTTTGGGAACGATTCCCTTTGGTGGATCTACCAAGGTCAAACCTTGTTGGAGTACATACAGTCCATTATGAATTTCATGGCAATAAGCCAATGTCCCATATTCGTATCCAATACGAATCAATTGAAGTTTATTGGATCATATCCATCTTCAACTTTATCTTGATCATTATCAAGATGGAACCGTCTACCAGGTACCTTCCGAACATTTTCGGATTTACGAACCGATAGATGAAGAGGTATATTAGTGGTTTGTTGAATTGGTTCATCTCCAAGTACTTGTGTTTGAACTTCATAGTGTGGTTCATATTCTCGAACTATTTCGAGATTTACTATATTGCCTTTTCTATCGAATAGAAACTTCTTCGCTAAGAAGGCAACATTCCTTTAGACAAACATTTTGTTTTAGAAATATAGTAGAACAGGTATCCTTGTGAATGTTCAGGATACCCCACAAAATGGCATAAGCCGGATCTACTATCCAACTTATCTCCCACTAGCCACTGCTTCACGCAAGCAGGATACGGGAGTGCCCAAGTTCATATGGTGTGGTTTTAACTGCTTTGGTGGTAACACTATTCAGCAAATGGACGACTGTCAAAAGTGCAGGACTTTTACAGTTTCGTCGACAATTTGGTGAACCCCTTTGTGGATCGAACCATGTCCAACAAAGTTTGATTCCATCATTCGGACACTCAATACAATTAAGGAGTTCCAGACGGAGTCCATTGCCAGAGAATCGTATTCTCTTTTAGATAGTCAATAAGCTTGGTGCTTAAATATTTATTACCACGATCATATCGTAATTTCAAAATATAGCAACCAAGTTGGTTTCCTACTTTGATGTCTAAATTTATTGAACATTTCAAAATAAAGACGAGTACTTCATAAGTACATTATGGTAGTTGAAAACCACCCCCACGAGTAACACATTAGTGGATCACACATCTCCGTTTGGATCAAATCCAATAGATCTTCAACACACTCAACTAGCGTGCTAAAGTTGTGCGGGGATTTGACTTCTATCAATTGCTGATATTTGGGTTTAGTTCATTCTTGTTTATTTGTTTATCGTCTTTAGCAAATCATATTTGCTTTCTTTTGTATAAAGGAAATCGGATTTCCAAAACAAAATTAAAACCTTTACCTTTTATATCAAATATAGAAGTAAGATCTAATAATAGAACATTTCTATTAACATCAGGTTTCTAAATTTAGACGAAACAAATAATCAATTGTTCAAAACAATATAATAACTATAACCCAATACAAACCTTTGTCAAAACGTTTCTGCCTAAGGTATTTTAGCAGTTATGGCCCTATGGCCTTTATTCACACAACGATGGCAAGCGTCATCAACTCATTTGTTGACCTTGTTCTTAGTCGCCCTACTAGTATCACCTTTATCCATCTTTACACTTAGACCGGAAACCATTTCCGTCATTTTCTTCAAGAAGAACACTTCTTTCATGAAGAAGCAATAATGAGAACAAATTTCTCGTATTGATGGTTGACTCTTTGATCAACATCTTGAACAACTTATCCATTGAAGGATCGAGCTTTGTTCATGTTGTAGTTCATAATGAACGATTCATAAGAACTAGAAATCCACTTCTCATAAGTGGCATTCCTCAGCAGTCAAAGGTTGAGTGAGATTATCAAATAATCTATTCTCAAGTACATAGAGGCACTCATCATTTTAAATCACAAGATTGAGATTCCAATTCAAATGGTTTGGGCCAGTGAGTTTGGATTGGTCGAGTATCGATGTTACGGGATATCTTAGAGAATATTACTGAGAAATATTAAGAAGATTAACATTGAGATAATTCGTTATTAATGATTACAATTAAATGTTTGGTCTTTATCATTTAATTGCCTCCCACTAAATTTTTCGAATTCCGCTATCCTCTAGCAGACAGACGGGAAAACTTATTTTTCCTTAGTTGGGCTTTAGGTCCAATAGCGTGAATATAACCCGTAGTTAATCTAGCCCGATTACATTCACCTAAAGGTAGAAACATTTTCAATCACATCTCTATGTGACCCTAAAGATTACTTTTCCTCACCATGACAATGAACTACGTTAATCGTACCCTTCAAAGTCAACCATGTGTCAAGACCGACCTACCGATGTGAGAAGTGAAAGTTGGACTCCAATAAACATGTGTAAGCCCATAGTTAATCTATCCGACCACACATATTTAAAAGAATCGTAGCTAACACCTCTCCATCTTATGTCAATAAATTACAGCTTAACTCACAAGCAGTACTCCCCGCTAACACGGCATACCATACTACTTGTAAGTGGCTTTCACATAATTTATTGTCGGTAGAAGGAAAGGAGAAAGAACGACACATCGGTTCTCCTTTAAGGCTTGATATACATTCTCGGGAGAGAATGGAGGAGTATAGGATTGGTTATCTCATCAGAATAATCGTTATACATTCTCAGGAGAGAATGAAGTGAGTGATCGATTGTTGATTCTTAACAACTATGTCCTCTATAGGTCATCCTAACGAGCACATACGATCATAACATATATCACAATATATATCTCACATAATCCACATAGCATTTAATCACAATTAAAACGAGTTATGCAAATTAAATGGTGCTCTATTAATTAACTTGATTTAACAATTAAATCAATTAATTAATCTATCACCTTGTTGATCGAATATTTAAATCTATTATTTAATTGGTCAATAAATAATTTCACTAAATTAAATATTGATACTTCCTTTCTATTTCAATTTATTAATATCTTAATAATCAAAACGTGATGTCTCGTAAGTGAAACTCGAGGTTTCTAACCAGCGATTCATCATGCGAGCGACCCTATCTCCCATAAATGGGGGAGCCGAGCAGACCATCGAATCATGCCATCATATGGCTCGATGTCTCTAATTTGTTTTAACAAAAACAAGTCTAGATGAATCACTCCCCGAGGTGCATTCATGTTCGACATTGAATTGTTACTTGATAACAAATTAGGCATTGTTTCAATCTATTAGATAAAAATAAATATCTTAATAGAAACAACTAAGTCCCAATTAAACAACATTAAATCAATCAATTCAACAAACAGCATGCTTTAGGTGATTATATTCGTAGACAATTAATCAATTTCAGAACCTACGCTCTGATACCACTGTTGGGGATCGTGCATGTATACGTTTTTCATGAATGTAAACATTTTAATTCAAAACCGTTTTATGAAAAACCGTTTTACAAAAATTTTAGCGCAAAACAAAAATTTTATGAAAAACCGTTTTTCATTAATGTAAACATTTTACATTATATTTATTTTATTTTATTGAAAATCATATTTTCAATATTACATGCATTAATTGATTTAATTCAAATCTATTAGAATCAATAATTCACCATTTAATTTAATTATCAAATAATTAAATATTTAATTCATGCATCCCATACTACACAAATTAAATCTAATCTAGCGCAATTATATTTATCATATAAATTAATTATATGATAGCGCAACTATATTAATCATATTAATATATTACTTGTAGCGCAATTATATTAATCATATTAATATATTACAATTAATTACGCAGATATAATTAATTTGCGTCAAATTGACAATTAACATAATCTTATTATTTAATTCTAATGAACTTGAGTTTATGTAAACATCCGCACATAATTAATTTGCATCAGATTGACAATTAACATAATCATATTATTTAATTCTAATCAACTTGAATTGTGCAATTAAATTAATCAAATTAATTAATTACACATATATTATTAATTACGTAAACATGTGCACATAATGCGTCAAATTGACAATTAAGATAATCATATTATTTAATTAGAATCAATTTGAATTTAATTGACATTTAAATTAATCACAATTAATTTTTCTTTATCAATTAAAAATCCCATAGCGCAAACATTAACAGTACATAGCGCAAACATTTAACGCAAACAATTAAATCTAAATTTAATAGGGATTCATCGGACGAAACCAGGTTCGTCGGAATTCGCGCGGATGCGACGCGGGGACGGCACGGGTCGTGTGCGGGGAGAGCCGAGCGAGTGGCGGGGCTCTCGGCTGGACTCGTGTGTCACGGCTGGAGCGCACGGGCACGACTCGGGCTGTGCTCGGGCGTTCCTTCGGCGTCTCTCGTCTAATCAGGTTTCACCTCGTATAGGTAATCCAACTTACGTATTGCACTAGAAACACGTAAGGGAGAATACGACGGGAAAAACGGGCCGGAAAAACGGTGCCGGAATCGGATTCCGGCGAGGGGAGGCGGCTGCCGGCGGCGGCACTAGGCGGCGGCGGCGGCTCCGGTTGTCGGCGGTCCTCCGAGGGAGGAGCCGAGGGGGCGGACGAGAGGGAGAGAGGAGAGGAGAGAAAGTGAGGCTAGGGTTTTGAGCTCTTCACTTTGGTGTGTTTATTCTCATGCCTATGGAGCTCCTTTTATAGGTGTAGAAAGGAGCTTGTTGGGCTCAAACCCTAATGGATCGGATCCATTAACCCTAGCCGGCCCAATACATTAGCCGTCATTACGTTTGTCCAAAATTGACAATCAATTTCATCTCCGAAAAATATAACGATTATATTTTCTTTCTCGTTTTAATTTTCTCATCAATATGAGATAAAAATAAAATTTTCCAATTTCACAAAATCGGAAAGCCCATTTCAGGGGTACTGCTAAATCGGGAAATTTCCCAAAATAGAAAGTGTACACCATCGTGTCCATTTTCTTTAGCTCAGTATTATTTCCAACTCATAATCACAATTATGAATCTCGGATTCAATCATATTGACCTCCGACTATATGTACTTAATTAACAGTTAATTAATACATGATCGTATTCAAGGATCGGTTTACACGAGAATGTGAACCTCAATGGTTCAGGTGTATAACTAGTCGTGGGCTCACAACATATTGTGATTCGAACAACATATTGTTCTTATTTCAACTAATCCCAAGAGTTTTAGATTAATAATCATATTATTTAATCTCCGAACAAGTCGGTGCCCAACGAATCAGTGACGAGCGTCTAGCAGCCACGCTTCACTAATTCCCTAGATACAAATGAAGTGCCTGCAAGAACCTTGTAATATAGTTAGCGTACAGTACGATCCCTCCGATACATATGTCCCGATCAAACTAGAGATATTGGTTAATCGAGATCTCTTGTTGAGTTTGATAACTGTGCGTACGTTCTAGGTTTCGTAAAATCCATTCGTGATTGATTCAGAGAAACACATTTCTCTAATCACCTCACTATTCAACTCTGGCCAGAGATTCCGGGACTACGAACCATCAGAACACACAGGACATCCATGATCTATATCAAGCGATCAGATCCCCTACTACCATGCACAGACTTCACATCAGATTTCGAACTGCACGAACATTGTCTCCTTTTTCGACTTACTCCCTTTCCAGGGAATCAGAGACACGTCACGATACAGCTAGTCCTCTGATGAAGTCAAGGTGATGTCTGGGTCTTAAGGATTAATTGTGTACAACTATATTATGGAATTCTCTACTCGATCAGTGATAACCACTTAGAGATTCCAGGGAGAGGGGGTTCAGTGAACTCATCAACAGTGAGCACCCACTCAAGTATGTCGATGTCCCAACACCGAGGCTCGAGATTAGCCCACATACACTAAGTGCTAGTCTCAAGGGGGAAAGGCCGGGTATCCTTGTTATTGGCGTAACCCATCGACTAGGAACTGAGTTTGACCAGTTACGTTGCGTTAACAGAATTATCTCTCGGTTTCCACAAAACCGAATTCATACAACATGTGTAACCGTACAGGACTATATCTATGATTCAACATTGGGAGCAGATATAGTATATGCCATTAATAAAGGTTTCATTAATTAACGAAATAAACCGTTATATAACGGAATACGGTTAACCGCTCGGCCAACCGTTGGCTCGCCGGTCACCACGCCACGGGGTGCGCCACCCCCACCCTTTGATCGATCGGCCGGCCACCCGGGGAGGAGCACCGCCGCCCAGCCACGCCGGCCAGCCACCGAACCGGCGGCAGCCCGCGGCTAGGGCGATCGGGCCCCTCGCCCATGCCTTTGATCGATCATCATCATGGGATCGATCCCAATCGATCCCGAGCCCTAGCTCCCTCTCTTCGTCTCCTCCGTCACACTTTTCCGGTCGTCGTTTCGTCCTCGATCCAACGTAAATAAATTACAAATTTATTATTACGCTATCCGGTATCGATTCTGTTGGAATTCGCTATCCCGGGTTATCAAAATTGCGGAACCGATAACCCGAACGAACCCTTCGCCGGAGATCATACGAACGCCGACTCATCCGCCGGAGTCCGGGCTTTGGAGACCATGCATCCGAAGACGCACAGCCCGCCCCCACCCGAACCCCCGCGATCCGGGGTTCATACGATCGAGGGATCGATCGCGCGCCGGCGATCGATCGGGGTGGGGCTGTTCCGACAGCCCCCGCGGCGGGTCCGGCGACCCGCCGCCACCAGGAAGCCCCCGCCTTCACGGCGGGGTAGGGCACGGCTCCAGCCCGTGCCCAGCGATCGACCATCGTGGTCGATCGCACACCCTCGGCCCAGCCGAGGGTTCGCCCCCATGCCCGCGAAACCCTAGCCCGGGCGATCGCCTGTGGTCCGGTGGCTTCGCCACCACCACGCGATCGTCCCCCGTTTATGGTTTCTTATTTCGGATCTTCGTCCTACGGTATTCTCGATAAAAACCAAATCGAACAATTAACAAGGGGGTTGAGAATTGTACCTACGATTCGTTGTTCGGAGAAACGAAATCGACGACCTCGTGACCTTCCCGCGTATTCCTTTTACTCGTTCGAACGTCGGGTGGGCGACGAGCTATCGAACTTATGGATCCTCTTCACTCTCAGAACTTTATTGTTGGCGTAACGTAGGTAAGTAAAGTGAAGAAAACGTAGTGCTTTTATAGGCTACGAAGGGGATCAAAAGGAGAATAAATATTGGGCTTCAATATTGAAAATTAAATTGGGTCCAACCCAAATCCATTAATTCTTATTATATTAATTTTATTTATTTTCCACTATATAAATAAAATTGCACTCCCAATATTATTCATATTATATCAAATAATATTTCTCCAACTTAGTATTATTTATTCCGTGTATTTAAGATTTAAATATCCATGAATAAAATTTATTTATTGCTTAATAAATTTATTCATCTCTTATATCCGAGACTAGTACCACTCAACCTTATTTATTATGCGGAACAAGTCCACTCGCGAGGTTTACATAATAAATCCTTATGAGCTCATCTCGGGGATATTATCAACCCTTACGGGATACACTGCCCCTTCAAGAATTCACGGCATGCCATATATAAAATATAGTGACCCAACTTAACCGGTAATTAACCCAATTATCAAACCGGTTAATTCCTTTGGTAAATCAAAGTCACTTATATTAAATATACACACCCGCAATTGTTTCAGGGATTAAGAATAAAATACTCCGAGTCTCAAATCAATTATCGCCGAGCAATCCTAATTGATGAGTCTCAATCGATCCGCTCAATACACCAAGTGTACAAGTGTGATAAAATAATTAAGATAAATTATTTTCTCTCTCACACAACGACTATACCGATGGATTGGTCCTTGTCCATCTAGGTCGTGAGCAACTGTTCGATTAAATACGAATAACCGATAGTATGATCTTCTGTGTGCCCATGCAACACCATACTAACTACAACGTATAAAATCCAGGACTATAATTTGCATGTATTTAATTAACAATAATTAAAAGCAAATGAATGTCTGTAATTAATAGGTAAATGAAAGTGCATACAGAGTTCAGAATACTCAAATCTAGACATTAAGTATACTACTCCATCAATCTCCCACTTATACTAAGGTCTAGTCTTATCCTCCAAACTTCTGACTCCCAAACCCTCCAAGTGCTTGAAATATACTTCCTTAGGAAGTATCTTGGTGAAAGGGTCCGCTAGGTTGTCCTCTGAAGCTATCTTGGTGACTATCGCATCGCCCCTCTTGACGATGTCTCGAATCAGGTGGTACTTGCGCTCTATGTGTTTCATAGCACTATGGGACCGTGGTTCCTTACTGTTTGCCACTGCACCGCTATTATCACAATAAATTGTCATAGCCTTGGGCAAACTCGGAATCACATCTAAGTCCTGGAGGAAATTAAGGAACCAAACTGACTCTTTCGCTGCCTCTGAGGCTGCAACGTATTCAGCTTCCATGGTAGAGTCTGAAATGCACTTTTGCTTAACACTCCTCCATGATACGGCTCCACCTCCCATAGTGTACACATAGCCTGATGTCGACTTTCGCCGGTCCTTATCAGCTTGGAAATCCGAATCCGTATAACCCAAAGGCATAAGATTGTCTGCACCGTAACTTAGAACATAATCCTTAGTATTTCGCAAATACTTGAAAATGCTCTTTACGGCAGTCCAATGAGCCTTTCCAGGGTTACTCTGATATCTCGCTACTACGCCAACGGCATAGCAGATATCAGGCCTCGTACATAACATTGCATACATTAAGCTTCCCACAGCCGAAGCGTAGGGAACTGCTTTCATTTCATCTTTCTCCTTTTGTGTCCGAGGACACATCTCCTTAGAAAGATAAGTTCCTTTACTGAAGGGTAGCTCACCCTTCTTGGAATCTTGCATGTTAAAACGAGCCAGAATTGTGTCTATGTAAGATTGCTGGGATAGGTACAATGTTCTATTCCGGCGATCCCTTATAACCTTGATCCCTAGAACATGTCCGACTTCTCCCAAATCTTTCATATCGAATTGTCTAGACAACCATCCCTTTATGTCTGATAACATTTTCACACTGTTGCCAATGAGAAGAATGTCGTCTACATAAAGCACGAGAAACACCACCTTCTTTCCATCACGTTTCCAATACACACACGATTCGTCCATGCTTTGAATGAATCCAAAAGATTGGACTACTTCATCAAACAGCAGGTTCCACGATCTCGAGGCTTGTTTCAATCCATAAATGGATCGATTAAGCTTGCACACTAGATGATCTCGCCCCTTAGCAATGAATCCTTCTGGTTGTTTCATATAAATCGTCTCGTCAAGACTTCCATTAAGGAAAGCTGTCTTGACATCCATTTGCCACACCTCATAATCCATATGAGCTGCTATGGATAAGAGAATCCGGATCGACTTTATCTTGGCTACCGGCGAGAAGGTCTCCTCATAATCGATTCCCTCTTTCTGAGTATATCCTTTCGCAACAAGCCGAGCTTTAAAGGTTTCAACCTTTCCGTCAGATCCTCTCTTTCTCTTGTAGACCCATTTACACCCAATTGGCTTCACGCCGCTTGGTGGTTCTACAAGATCCCAGACTTTATTAGAATCCATAGATTCTATTTCGGATTTCATTGCTTTCTTCCAAGAAGGCGCATCTATATCTTGTACCGCCTCATCATAGGTCCAGGGATCGATTTCATGAACTCCAGGTCCAGAGTCCGAAGACTCACCCAGTCCAATCCATCTATCTGGTTGTTTAACAACCCTCCCACTACGACGGCGTTCCGGTGTATTAACAGTGACAGTATTAGGTGCAGGTTCTAGTGGTGTATCTATACTCGGTTCGGCTGTATCCAGGTCTTCCTCGTTACCTCTCAACTCATCAAGTATTATGTCACTTTTGGGCTTGTGGTCCATGACATAGTCTTCCTCTAGGAACCGAGCGTTAGTACTTATAACGATCTTCTGGTCCGTAGGATTATAGAACATGCCACCCTTAGTTCCTTTCGGGTATCCTACAAACAGCCGCTGTTTCCAAGGCAAGTCCCCAGAACATAACAGGTAAATCCGAGTAACTCATCATCGATCGCACCATCTCCATAAGAGTCCTATTCCTTCTTTCTGACACACCATTCTGCTGAGGAGTATATGGTGAGGTCAGCTGGGATTCAATCCCATTCTCTGCCAAGTATGCCTTGAATTCTCCAGACAGGTACTCGCCTCCGCGATCGGATCGCAGGCATTTTATGGATTTACCATGAAGGTTCTCCACAAGAGCCTTGAACTCTTTGAACTTGCCAAAGGATTCGCTCTTGCGGCTCATCAGGTATACATATCCATATCTTGAGTAATCATCACTGAAAGTGATGAAGTACTCGTACCCTCCCCTTGCCTGAGTAGACATAGGTCCGCATACATCAGAGTGAATCAAATCCAATACTTGTTCAGCTCTTCGTCCTTTACCAGAAAAAGGACGTTTAGTCATTTTTCCCTCTAAACAGGATTCGCAGGTTGGAAGGTCCTCTCCTTCAACGCCAGTGATTAAATCATCAGCTTTCAACCTTTGAAGCCTATTTGAGTTTATATGACCTAGCCTTAGATGCCACAAGTATAATTGATTCATCTTAGAAGGTTCCTTTCTCTTATTGGTGTTCGTAGATGTGTTATTACTCTCGGTTAGTTGCATCGTGTTAGACTCAGGATTTAGCACATACAAATCGTCTATCAATGTACCAGAACAGATAATTTCACTATTTCTTCTTATGATCACAGAGTGGTCAAAAGAAACAGAATATCCATTCTTAATAAGTTTAGAAACTGAAATCAAATTCTTTCTAAAGTTGGGTACATAAAGACAATTACGTAAAACTAAAACCCTATCACTACTGAAACGTAAGTGAACGTCTCCCACTGCAACAGCCGCCACCTTCGCGGCATTGCCCATGTAGACCACGATTTCTCCCTCTCTAAGTCTCCGGGTTTCCTGGAACCCCTGCAATGAATTGCAGACATGGTCAGTGGCACCCGTATCTACACACCAGGTGCTGGTAGATATCACCGCTGACAATGTTTCAGTGACTAAGGAAAATTTCGTACCTTTGATGAGAGGACAATCAGACCTCCAGTGCCCAAACTGTTTGCATCGATAGCACTTGCCTTGCGGCTTGCTTTTCCCACTCCGTGGTTTGGAACCACTGGGCTTCTTTGCTTGCACTTCCATCTTAGCCACAAGAGCTTGTGATTTTCTGACCATACTTATAAGTTCAGCTCTTTTCAAATCGTTTTTAAGTGACTCTCTAAGAGGACTGAATTTATAGAGTATGTCAATCACTTCTTGTCCGGCTTCCACGCTATGCCTCAACATCATTCTGAGGTCATTCCAAATGTCCTCATGAGTTGGGTCATCAGTGGTTTCAGAAGGCTCAACAGTCTGGACAGTGTCCAGATTTCGTTCCCAATCATCACCATATGGAACCGGTGAGTTTTCATCTTTAAGTATATCACAAAATGGGGACACAGTCATTCCTAACCTATAAGCACATAAAACAAACAAACAATTTAATATCCGATATTATCTCCCTTAAATAATATCATTAAATCACTAATCACATCTAAAATCCTATCAGGTAAGGCAAGCCACGTGGTGTGGACGTTTACCCACCCAAACGACTTAGCAATTAGATTTCCTTCAGTCATACATCGCTTATAGCGGAACCTCGGTGGGAGGAATACTATAAGGCGTATCTAAGTGTAAACCATTACTCAGCACCAAAGTAAATCGTTTGGAATTGCTACATCACCGCAAGCCACGTTGTGTGGACGTTTACGATAACTTCACAACTCTTCACAATTTCTTACAACTGTCTACATCAATTAATCCAAAATCCGTCAGTACAGCAAGCCACGTTGTGTGGACGTTTACTGCACTAAGAGATCTTTATAATTGACTCCCAATTACTTGATCCATTCGATCTTGTAAATCAAGACGCGGAGAATCATAAGTGAAACTCGAAGTTTCTAACCAGTGATTCACCATGCGAACAACCCTATCTCTCATAAATGAGGGAGCCGAGCAGACAAGCGACCCATCTATAAAAGTATGGCACGAAAGTCTCTAATTTGTGTCCTCTACATGACCAAGTGGCTCTGGCTCCATTCCACTCCCCGGGGTGAGAATGAGTCGACTTGAAATCAGCTTTGGAAAGACAAATTAGGCATTGTTTGATAAACTTTAATCAATGTTTCTCGTAAGAGGAATTACAAGAACTCTCCTCCAATAACTTATCTATATAAACTTCAAAAGTTTATAAAAGTCACCAAGAGAGCAGCAATGGAGACCATGGGTATGTTTCCATACCCTCTCCCACTTAGCTTTTTACAATAAAGGGATACGCTATCTAGTGCATAAAAGTAAACACATATAGCATGCATACATGTAATAAAGCACATAGTATTATCACATAGTCAAAATAATACTAGAATATTATTTTCCGACTATTATGGCTTCATCACATCCCCGTACGCATCTTCTAGTCTTCAGTCTTCGTTTCTTGAACGCTCCATGTGACGAGAATATTAATATCCAATATTTAAATCTATTTATTTTCAATTAATCCAAAAGTTACTTAATTCGAAAATTAAGTCAATTGAATATATCAAAAATAAAATTAAATATTATTAATATTTTTATTTATTTTATTTTCTTTTTCCACTTCATTAAATCTCTAGAATAATCTATCCAAGATCCTCTTGGAATATTCTAGGTGATATCCATAATGAAATAAAGAAATAAAATAATTTTGGACTCTTATACTTTTCCAAATTTATTTTATTCCTAATCCATGAATATTCCCATGAGTAGGAATAATCAAATAGGAAAAATAAATTAAGTACTAAATTAATTCTTTCTCTATTTTTCTAGAATATTCCATAAAGAAATAATCAAAATAGGAAAACAAATTAATTAGGAAAGTATATTTCCGGTAGGAGTAGCCCGGGTTGGGGAACCCCGAACCACCCCCACCTTCGCCGACCGCCGCCTAGGGCACGCGCCACCGCCGCCCAGCCCACGCGCCACCACCACTGGTGGCCGGCGTGGCCGAGTCTCCCACGGACAGCCCGCCTAGGGCCGCGGGTCGATCGATCCCCTCGGGATCGATCATGGGGATTGATCGATCCCGGTCCTTCGTCTCCTCGTCACTTCGTCTTTTCCGGCGGTCTTCGATTCGTCGATCCAATCGCAAAATAAATTTAAAAAAAATAAATTACAATTCCGGTATCGATTCTATACACGAAATCGACCCTATACATTTTCCGGAAAAACAACGAACATAATAATAAATCCTAAATTCGGTCAACCCCCGAATTTTTTACTATTACAAGCATTCACCACCAAAAACGAATCTCGACATGTCCGAGAGTTTAATAAAACCAACAATCATATGACAAAACAATTAAACGAATAATCATCAAGCCATAATAGTCGGATCCCTGCAAGGTAGAACAATTTTATCGAAAATACCGCGAACGTAAACCACGCTCTGATACCAATTGTTGGAATTCGCTATCCCGGGTTATCAAAATTGCGGAACCGATAACCCGAACGAACCCTTCGCCGGAGATCATACGAACGCCGACTCATCCGCCGGAGTCCGGGCTTTGGATACCATGCATCCGAAGACGCACAGCCCGCCCCCACCCGAACCCCCGCGATCCGGGGTTCATACGATCGAGGGATCGATCGCGCGCCGGCGATCGATCGGGGTGGGGCTGTTCCGACAGCCCCCGCGGCGGGTCCGGCGACCCGCCGCCACCAGGAAGCCCCCGCCTTCACGGCGGGGTAGGGCACGGCTCCAGCCCGTGCCCAGCGATCGACCATCGTGGTCGATCGCACACCCTCGGCCCAGCCGAGGGTTCGCCCCCATGCCCGCGAAACCCTAGCCCGGGCGATCGCCTGTGGTCCGGTGGCTTCGCCACCACCACGCGATCGTCCCCCGTTCATGGTTTCTTATTTCGGATCTTCGTCCTACGGTATTCTCGATAAAAACCAAATCGAACAATTAACAAGGGGGTTGAGAATTGTACCTACGATTCGTTGTTCGGAGAAACGAAATCGACGACCTCGTGACCTTCCCGCGTATTCCTTGCACTCGTTCGAACGTCGGGTGGGCGACGAGCTATCGAACTTGTGGATCCTCTTCACTCTCAGAACTTTATTGTTGGCGTAACGTAGGTAAGTAAAGTGAAGACCACGTAGTGCTTTTATAGGCTACGAAGGGGATCAAAAGGAGAATAAATATTGGGCTTCAATATTGAAAATTAAATTGGGTCCAACCCAAATCCATTAATTCTTATCAATATTAATTTTATTTATTTTCCACTATATAAATAAAATTGCACTCCCAATATTATTCATATTATATCAAATAATATTTCTCCAACTTAGTATTATTTATTCCGTGTATTTAAGATTTAAATATCCATGAATAAAATTTATTTATTGCTTAATAAATTTATTCATCTCTTATATCCGAGACTAGTACCACTCAACCTTATTTATTATGCGGAACAAGTCCACTCGCGAGGTTTACATAATAAATCCTTATGAGCTCATCTCGGGGATATTATCAACCCTTACGGGATACACTGCCCCTTCAAGAATTCACGGCATGCCATATATAAAATATAGTGACCCAACTTAACCGGTAATTAACCCAATTATCAAACCGGTTAATTCCTTTGGTAAATCAAAGTCACTTATATTAAATATACACACCCGCAATTGTTTCAGGGATTAAGAATAAAATACTCCGAGTCTCAAATCAATTATCGCCGAGCAATCCTAATTGATGAGTCTCAATCGATCCGCTCAATACACCAAGTGTACAAGTGTGATAAAATAATTAAGATAAATTATTTTCTCTCTCACACAACGACTATACCGATGGATTGGTCCGTGTCCATCTAGGTCGTGAGCAACTGTTCGATTAAATACGAGTAACCGATAGTATGATCTTCTGTGTGCCCATGCAACACCATACTAACTACAACGTATAAAATCAAGGACTATAATTTGCATGTATTTAATTAACAATAATTAAAAGCAAATGAATGTCTGTAATTAATAGGTAAATGAAAGTGCATACAGAGTTCAGAATACTCAAATCTAGACATTAAGTATACTACTCCATCAGATTCTCAACAAAACGACCTCAAACAATTTCCGGAAAAATTAAGAACAAGCATTCACCACACAAGAACAAATATTGACATCACCGAGAGTTTAATAATCAAGAACATTATTATGAAATTAATTAACAATAATTAAATCTAGCCATAATAATCGGAAACCCTGCAAGGTAGAACAATTTATCGAAAAATACCATGAACTAAAACCAACGCTCTGATACCAATTGTTGGAAATCGATATCCCGGAATTAATAAATTAATTAAAATTAATCATCTAATTAATTCCGACCGAAATCCTTTGGAGATCAAATATCCGGATTGTCTAAATTGCGGAACCGACAACCCAATCGAAATCCCGATCGCCGGAGAAACCACGAGCACCCCACGTGACCGGAGGCCCGACCGAACACCGCCACGGGTAAACCCGCGGCTGCCAGCCGAGCCCCCACGAAGGGGGTCGCGATCGCTCCGTGCGATCGCTGGGGATGCTCGTAGCATCCCCGGGGCTGCTCGTAGCATCCCCGGGGCTGCTCGTAGCAGCCCCGCAGCGAGTCCATGACTCGCTGCCCGTGAAGGGTGGCTCACTCACGCGAGCCGCTACGGGATTCCCCGCAGCAACGCGCGAGCGGCTGCGGGTCGAGCCCGCAGCACCCCGCGATCGAACCCTAGGTTCGATCGCATCCCCGGCTCCCAGCCGGGGCTTCTCACGTCCGGGATCCCCAACGGGGATCCTCGACCGCCGCGGTCCGGTGGTCTTCGACCACCACCGCCGGTCGACCCTCGCTCCGGGGTTCGTCCCTTGGATCTTGGTTCACGATATTTTTACGATAATTAACGATAAAATCATAAAGAGGGTTTTACGATTTACCTCGTTCTCGTTGTTCGGAAAAACGAAGAACTCAATTTGACGACCTTGAGATCTTCCCGCGTATTCCTTGCACTAGCCCGGACGTCGTGTGGGCGACGATCTACCGAACTCCATGTATCCTCCTCTCTACTTTCTCTCTCTAGAATTGTGATCTTCAGGTTATGAACTTATGAGAATAGAGAAGACCATGTAGTGCTTTTATAGGCTACGTAGGGGATCTTAATGAGGTGGAATATTGGGCTTCCAATATTAATGATTAAATTGAGCCCAAGCCCAAATCTATTAATCCATTAATATTAATTAATTCTATTTTCCACTATATAAAATTAATTGCACTCCCAATATTAAACCATATTATATCAAATAATATTTCTCCGGCAGTATTATTTATTCCGTGTATTTAAGATATAAATATCCATGAATAAAATTAATTTATTGCTAATTAATTTATTCATCTCTTATTTCCGAGACTAGTACCATTCAACCTTAATTATTATGCGGAACGAATCCACCTGCAGGGTTTACATAATAATTCCTTATGAACTCATCTCGGGGATATTATCAACCCTTACGGGATACACTTTCCCGTCAAGTATTCACGGCATGCCATATATAAAATATAGTGACCCAACTAAACCGGTAATTAACCCAATAATTAAATCGGTTAATTCCTTTGGTAAATCAAAGTCACTTATATTAAATATACACACCCGCAATAGTATCGGGGATTAAGAATAAAATACTCAGAGATTTAAATCGATTATCGCCGGCAATCCTAATCGATAAATCTCAAACGATCCGCTCAATACACCAAGTGTACAAGTGTGATAAAATAATCAAGACAGATTATTTTCTCTCTCACACAACGACTATACCGATGGATTGGTCAGTGTCCATCTAGGTCGTGAGCAACTGTTCGATTAAATACGAGTAACCGATAGTATGATCTTCTGTGTGACGTCGCACACCATACTAACTACAACGTATATAATCCAGGACTATGTTTTGCATATATTTAATTATAAATAATTAAACGCAAATAATTATTTATTTAATTAAATAGATTAGTGGCAATGGATCGTGAGTTTCCGTTACTTAAATCTAGACATTAAGTACACAACTCCAACACGTGAGTGGCTATCTTTTCCACTATGTCGAGATACTGCTCGTCCGTCTCTTCAGTTCCTTGTTTGAGCCCCATGAGCCTTTGCCTGCTTTCAGGGCGTTGAATTTTAGCGGCGAATTAGGTGACGAACAAATCTCCTAGCTCCTCGAAACTGTCCACTGATTGATTTGGCAGATTGGTATACCACTTGTGCGCCGTATCTTCGAAAGTAAGAGGAAAAAGCCTGCACTTGGTTGCATCGCTAGCTCCTCGTCCCACCATATAAATATTGTACTTGCTCAAGTAGACCTCCGGATCTGCCTTCCCATCATAAATCACGTTCATCATCGGGGCGATGTCCACCTGCGTCCTTGTGCTTGCAAGCCGGCGGGATAAAGGGTCCGTCAGAGTCATCTTTCGTGGCCTTTTGCCTTTCTGCAAGGCAATCTGCCTTTCCATCTCCTCAAGCCTCCGAATTATATATTCGTCCGGGTGACCTTCGGGGCGTCTCCTCGGTCGTTGACCGCGCCTCCCAGGTCGACAGGGTGCTCGAACCTCCCTCTGGTAATCCCATTCCCCATAAGTCTCAACCGACTCTTGGGATTCACTGGAATCGCCATCATATTCTTCCTGCCGAGCTATTCCCAACCTGCGCCCCTTCTTGCGAGGTCGCACAGGGGAAATCCTGCGGGTATCTTGTTCTCCTTCAAACTCTTCATTTTGGAAATCCTTCTCCAGATTCCTCACTATAGGTTCCTGGCCTGGATTCCCTTTGGCCTTCTCCATTCGAGCCGATCTTTCTTGTAGCAAACGTATGGTTCTCTTAATGTCTTCTGGGGTCTGGAGGCATTCAAGATTCAGGTCGGGTAGGCCTTCAGCTGATTCTTGGTTCTCATTGCCTCCCTCTTCTTTTCCTGGAGGACCCCTTGCGCCTCTCTCAACTCCCTTTGTTCGGCTCTCAACATCTCGATGTTTTCGAGCTGAGATCTCTCTTCCCGGGACATCTCCATAACTTCTGGCCTGACATCGTTAGGCTCCTCGGGTCCCTTTCCTTTTTCTGTCGGGGTAAGGCTGTTGGAAATTGATCACCGGAGTTGCCGGAATTGCGGAACATGACAACTCCGATCAAAAACCTGTCGCCGGAGATCACACGAACGCCGACGCACGCGCCGGAGTCCAGCCGAGGAGACCACGCACCCGAAGGCACGCGGCTGCCCCCAGCCGAACCCCCACATGCCGCGGGGTTCATGCGATCACCAATCGCATCGTGCGATCGGTCGGGGTGGGGCTGCCCAGCAGCCCCCGCGGCGAGTCTGGCGACTCGCCGCCGCTTGGAGGGGGCACACCTTCACGGTGGGGAGGGGCGGCACCAGCCCGCACCCTCCGCGATCGATCCATGCGATCGATCGCATGATCTCGGCCCAGCCGAGTGTCGATCCCTCTCGCCCCTTCGAAACCCTAGGGGCAATCGCCGTGGTCCGGCGATCCTAGATCGCCACCACGCGTTCGTCCTCTAATCCGGGGTTCGTATTTTTGGATCTTGTTTTTCGATAATTGATTTCAATATGAATTAAATAGCGGAAATATTTAATTCACCTTTCGATTCGTTGTGCGGAGAAACGAGATCTTATGATGACCTTGAGATCTTCCCACGTATTCCTTGCACTGGCTCGAACGTCGGGTGGGCGACGATCTTCCGAACTCCATGGATCTCCCTCTCTACTTTCTCTCTCTTGAATTGTGATCTTCAAGTTATAAGAATAGAGAAGACCATGTAGTGCTTTTATAGGCTATGTAGGGGATCTTAAGGAGGTGGAATATTGGGCTTCCAATAATAGTGATTAAATTGAGCCCAAGCCCAAATCTATTAATCCTTACTATTATTAATTAATTTATTTCCCACTATATAAATTAATTGCACTCCCAATATTAAACCATATTATATCAAATAATATTTCTCCGGTAGTATTATTTATTCCGTGTATTTAAGATATAAATATCCATGAATAAAATTAATTTATTGCTAATTAATTTATTCATCTCTTGTATCCGAGACTAGTACCATTCAACCTTAATTATTATGCGGAACAAATCCACCTGCAGGGTTTACATAATAATTCCTTATGAACTCATCTCGGGGATATTATCAACCCTTATGGGATACACTTTCCCGTCAAGTATTCACGGCATGCCATATATAAAATATAGTGACCCAACTTAACCGGTAATTGACCCAATAATTAAACCGGTCAATTCCTTTGGAAAATCAAAGTCACTTATATTAAATATACACACCCGCAATAGTATCGGGGATTAAGAATAAAATACACTGAGATTTAAATCGATTATCCAAGGCAATCCTAATCGATAAATCTCAAGCGATCCGCCCAATACACCAAGTGTACAAGTGTGATAAAATAATCAAGACAGATTATTTTCTCTCTCACACAACGACTATACCGATGGATTGGTCCGTGTCCATCTAGGTCGTGAGCAACTGTTCGATTAAATACGAGTAACCGATAGTATGATCTTCTGTGTGGGCCCGACACACCATACTAACTACAACGTATAGAATCCAGGACTATAATTTGCATATATTTAATTATAAATAATTAAACGCAAATAATTGTTTATTTAATTAAATAGATTAGTGGCAATGGATCGGGAGTTTCCGTTACTTAAATCTAGACATTAAGTACACAACTCCAACAATCTCCCACTTGTACTAAGGTCTAGTCATTTCCTCCAAACATCCGACTCCCATACTCATCACGTGCTTAAGTTGTACTTCCAAGAAGTAGTATGTGAATGAGCACTCTAGGTTGCCGCTCTGAAGTTATCTTGGTGACTACAGCGTCGTCTCCCTCGACGATGACTCGTATCAGGTGGTACTTGCACTATGTGTTATCTTACAGTTATGGACTTGTGATTTCTTACCATTTGCCATCGCACCGCTATTTACATAGCCTTTGGCAAATTAAGAATCACAACTAAGTCCCAGAGATTATCCCGGAGTTATACCAAAACTTCCGCTGCCTCTGAGGCTGCTATTTGGTTACCCATGGCAGAGTCCGAAAAGCATCGTGCTTATCACTCTTCCATGTTAAAACTCCTTCTCCTTCAATAGTGAAACACATAGCCTGATATCGACTTACATCGGTCCTCATTTGATTAGAAATCTAAGAGAATGTAATCCAAAGGAAATGCTCGTCTGCTTCGTAGTCTAGAACAGTACTTCGAAAGTACTTTTACAGCAGTCGAATATTCCTTTCCAGGATTACCTTGATATCCTCCCACTATGCTAACCGCATAGCCGATATCAGGTTCTCGTTTTTCAACATTGCATTTATCAAGCTTTCCACACTCCAAGTGTAGGAAACTGCTTTCACTGCTTCTATTACCTTTATGTGTTCCAAAACACATACCCTCAGATAGATGCATTCCGTGTTTGAAAGGTAGCGAATCTTTCTCGGAACTATGCATGTTAAAAAGGAACCATAATCGTACAAGATATCTAGAGAAGTACAATGTTCTTTTCTTGAGATCCTAGATCTTAAGAACATGCTCTAACTTCTTCTTTATCTCATGTATTGATTTTTCTAGACAACCATCATTTTATGTCTGACAACATCTTTACATTGTTACCAATGATAAAATGTTATCTACATAAAACCTCCGAGAAACACCACCTTGTTTCCATCACGTTTCCCATACACACGATTCGTCAATGCCTTTTGATGAATCAATCAAATGGACTATCTCATCAATGCGCAAGTTCCACGAACTCTAGCTTTGTTACAATCCATAAATGGATCAACTAAGCTTGTACTCTAAATGATCTCGCCTCTTAACAATAATCCTTATTGCTCTCTAAGAAGGCACATTTAGATCTAGTACTGCCTTCATGTAGATCAAGGGATCGATTTCATGTATACTAGGTCCAGAGTCCGAAGACTCACCTAGTCTTGTGAATATCTCTGGTTGTCACACAACCTCCCACTACAACGGCATTCCGGTGCATAAACAGTATTAACAGTAGGTGCAGTTAGTGGTGTACTGTTGGAGTGGTATACTTAATGTCTAGATTTGAGTATTGTGAACTCCTTGTACACTTTCATTTACCTATTAAATACGAACATTCATTTGCTTTTAATTGTTGTTAATTAAATATATGCAAATTATAGTCTTGGATTTTATACGTTGTAGTTAGTATGGTGTGTCGGGCCCACACAGAAGATCATACTATCGGTTACTCGTATTAAATCGAACAGATGCTCACGACCTAGATGGACACGGACCAATCCATCGGTATAGTCGTTGTGTGAGAGAGAAAATAATTTGTCTTAATTATTTTATCACACTTGTACACTTGGTGTATTGAGCGGATCGATTGAGACTCATCAATTAGGATTGCTCGGCGATAATTGATTTGAGACTCAGTGTATTTTATTCTTAATCCCCGATATTGTTGCGGGTGTGTATATTCAATATAAGTGACTTTGATTTACCAAAGGAATTAACCGATTTAATTATTGGGTTAATTACCGGTTAAGTTGGGTCACTATATTTTATATATGGCATGCCGTGAATAATTGACCGGACAGTGTATCCCGGAAGGGTTGATAATATCCCCGAGATGAGCTCATAAGGATTTATTATGTAAACCTCGCGAGTGGATTTAATTCCGCATAATAAATAAGGTTGAGTGGTACTAGTCTCGGATAAAAGAGATGAATAAATTTATTAAGCAATAAATAAATTTTATTCATGGATATTTATATCTTAAATACACGGAATAAATAATACTACCGGAGAAATATTATTTGGATATAATATGGTTTAATATTGGGAGTGCAATTAATTTATATAGTGGAAAATAAATTAATTAATATTAATGGGAGATTAATAGATTTGGGCTTGGGCTCAATTTAATCATTATTATTGGAAGCCCCATATTCCACCTCCTTTAGATCCCCTACGTAGCCTATAAAAGCACTACATGGTCTTCTCTATTCTCATATATAAGTTGAAGATCATAATTCTTCTAGAGAGAGAAAGTAGAGAGAGAAGTAGATCCATAGAGCTTGGAGGATCGTCGCCCACCCGACGTTCAAGCTAGTGCAAGGAATACGTGGGAAGATTCAAAAGGTCGTCTTGAATTCGTTTCTCCGAACAACGAATCGAAAGGTACAACATCTAAACGCCCTTGATAATTGTTCGATTTTGGATTTATCGAGAATACCGTAGAACGAAGATCCGAGGATCGAATCCCGGAACGAGGGTCGAGCCGGGCGGTGGTGGTCGAACCACCGGACCGCCGGCGGCTCGTGGATCCCGCGTGGGGATCGCGTGCGGGAGGAGCGATCGATCCTAGGGATCGATCGCGGGGATGCTGCGGGGTTACCCGCAGCGACTCGTAGCGAGCTGCGGGGTTACCCGCAGCGGGTCGCTGGGGACGAGCCCCAGCCGTGCGAGCAGCGGATCACCGGATCCGCTGCGGGGATGCCATGAGGCATCCCGTGCGATCGCTGGGAGCGATCGCGAGTCCCTCGTGGATGAGGCTCAATTGTTCGATTGCTTTATGTACCCTTTAATTTTAGAAAGAACTTTTGTTCTGGATTTCTATTATTTATGAATAGATATTTTATTTCTTTAATCATTTGATGATTTTGATAAGAAATAATGGTATTATCTATTCTGGTACATTAGATAGCAATAATATGAATCCTTAGTCTACCACGATGCAACAAACCGTTCTATAACTTGTTTTACTTATTAGATACATTTCTTACTAAATCATTATACTTGTGAATTCTTAAACTTAGTAGTATTTATTCAAATAAGATTCAAAAGGTCGAAATTGATTTGATCAATTATAGTTGAGGAATGGACCTTCCGACCTAAGAATTAAATTTGGAAGATAATACAACTGAGCATACCTTTCGGTAAAGGATAGAATTCAGACAAGTATTGAAATTGATTAACGATGATGCGAGTATGTATAATTAGAAAGGTACGAGTAATTATTTTAAAGAATACTCGAAGATGGATTAGAATGCTTGATGTGCCATAAAAGCGAAGTGTTTTAGTCACAAAGCAATTATGGGTAACCTTCGAAGTATATCCATTGGAAGCATGCGACTTAGTCGCGGAGGCTACCACCTATCTAAATAACACATAGCATAATCAAAGAATGGGATTAAAAATCCTAAATGACTGCACCATACACTTACGTGTAGAAATGGTGTGTCGGAAATGAGAAATGGGATTCTAATAGTAAAATAACAAGTTGTTCGGAACTACCTATGTTCTATGGATATCTCTGGCACATTCAATGTGGTTGTAGGATATCCTAGATGAACAAAATATTGTGTTCTATAGTACTATGAACCAGAAGGACGTTATAAGCTCTAACGCCCGGTTCTTAGAGGAAGACTATTAGATGAACTACAAAGCCCTAACTGACGTAATACCTTGGAATGAGAAAAGGACAAAGACTTAGAACCAGCCAAACCGAGTAGAAGCACACCACTAACTGCACCTACTGTTATTACTGTTTATACACCGGAATGCCATTGCAGTGGGAGGTTGTTTGATGACCAGAGATGTTCATAAGACTGGAAGAGTTTCGAACTCTGGATCTAGTAAAGATTAAATCGATCCCTAGCTCTGCACAAGGAAAGTACTACTAGATCTAAATGTGCCTACTTAGAAAGCAATAAAGGTTTATTGTTAAGAGGCAAGATCATTTAGAGTACAAGTCAATCCATTTATGGAATTGATATAAGGCTGTAAATCGTGGAACTTGCGAATTGATGAGATAGTCCATCTGATGGATTCATCAAAAGGCATAGACGAAAGGTGTATTGGAGACGTAATGGAAAAAAAGTGGTGTTTCTCGGAATTTTATGTAGATAGCATTTTATCATTGGCAACAATGTAAAGATGTCGTCAGACATAAAATGATGGTTGTCTAAATGAATCGGAATATAAGATTGAGTAGAAGATGGAACATGTTCTTGAGATCTTTTGATCTAAGGATAAGAACATTGTACTTCTCCTAGATATCTTATGCGATTATGGTTTGTTTTAAACATGCATAGTTCTGAGAAAGGTTATTGCCTTTCGGATACAGAATATATATCTATCTAAGGGTATGTGTTTCGAACACATAAAGGAGATAGATACAGACAAAGCAGTTTCCTACACTTCGAGTGCGGAAAGCTTGATGAATGCGATGTTGTAAAACGAGAAACTGATATCAACTATGCGGTTTGCGTAGTGGGAGGATATCAAAGTAATCCGGACAAGAGATATTCGAATGCTCTAAAAAGTACTTGGAAGTACTAGATTACTAAGCAAGACGAAATCTTCTTGGATTACGCATTCTCAGATCTCAAATCAGAGAAGGACCAGTGGAAGTCGATATCAGGCTATGTGTTCACTTTTGGAAAGAGGTGGAACCTTGAAATGAAAGAGTGATAAGCAGGACGCTTCTCAGACTCTCACATAACCGAATAAGCAGCCTCAGAGGTAGCGGAAGTTTTGGTTAGGTTCCGGGATAACCTCTGGACTTGGAAATGACTCTTAGTTTACCAAAGGCTATTGTATGGCGGTGCACAGTAAACTAGAAAAGGTCATAAGTCAAAAAGTGATGATAACACATAGAGCAAGTACCACCTGATACGAGTCATCGTCGAGGGAGACGACGCTGTAGTCACCAAGATAACTTCAGGGCGGCAACCTAGATTGCTCATTCACATGGTACTTCTTGGAAGTACAACTTAAGCACGTGATGAGTTTGGGAGTCGGGTGTTTGGAGGAAATGACTAGACCTTAGTACAAGTGGGAGATTGTTGGAGTTGTGTACTTAATGTCTAGATTTAAGTAACGGTAACTCCCGGTCATAGCATTTAATCTATTTAATTAATAAACAATCGTTTGCATTTAATTATTGATAATTAAATATATGCAAAATATAGTCCTGGATTATATACGTTGTAGTTAGTATGGTGTGCGACGTCACACAGAAGATCATACTATCGGTTACTCGTATTTAATCAAACAGTTGCTCACAACCTAGATGGAAACGGACCAATCCATCGGTATAGTCGTTGTGTGTGAGAGAAAATAATTTGTCTTAATTATTTTATCACACTTGTACACTTGGTGTATTGGGCGGATCGCTTGAGACTTATCAATTAGGATTTCCGTTGATAATTGATTCAAGTCTCAGAGTATTTTATTCTCAATCCCCGATACTATTGCGGGTGTGTATATTTAATATAAGTGACTTTGATTTTCCAAAGGAATTAACCGATTTAATTATTGGGTTAATTACCGGCTAAGTTGGGTCACTATATTTTATATATGACATGCCGTGAATACTTGACGGGAAAGTGTATCCCGGAAGGGTTGATAATATCCCCGAGATGAGTTCATAAGGAATTATTATGTAAACCTCATGAGTGGATTTATTCCGCATAATAATTAAGGTTAAATGGTACTATTATCGGATACAAGAGATGAATAAATTAATTAGCAATAAATTAATTTTATTCATGGATATTTAAATCTTAAATACACGGAATAAATAATACTACCGGAGAAATATTATTTGATATAATATGGTTTAATATTGGGAGTGCAATTAATTTATATAGTGGAAAATAAATTAATTAATATTGATGGGATTAATAGATTTGGGCTTGGGCTCAATTTAATCATCAATATTGGAAGCCCAATATTCCACCTCCTTTAGATCCCCTACGTAGCCTATAAAAGCACTACATGGTCTTCACAATAAAACACACCATAAGAATATCATAGTTGATATTCTAGAGAGTTCGTGAAGTAGATCCATAGAGTTCGGAGGATCGTCGCCCACACGACGTTCGAACGAGGTGCAAGGAATACGTAGGAAGATTCAAAGGTCTTCAATTGATTTCATTTCTCCGCACAACGAATCAAATGTAAAATCATAAACTCCCTTGTATGATTTTATGTGATAATAATTGTAATATATACATGAACGCACGATCCGGGAAAACGACGATCTTCGGGGACGGGGATTCGAGATCCCCGGCGAAGGATCGAAAGGGCCCTCGGCTGGGAGCCGAGGGAGTCGATCGAACCCTAGGGTTCGATCGTGTGGCGCGAAGGAGCAGCCCCGGCTGGACGCCGGGGCGGGCGATCGATCGCCGGGGCAAGCCGCGGCTGGAGCCGCGGCAGTCCGCTGGGCGGACGGGGATGGAGGCAGCTACTCTTTCAGTTACTGTCAAAGAAATGGATGAAGATACTCTTTCAATACCAGCATATTCACCAACAATGGTATCAACAACTTCCTCATTGCAAACTCCATCATCAACAACAATAGTATCATAAACTCCATCATCAGCAACTTCCACAGCTTCAACTTCTACCACAGCTACAGAATTGTGATCCACTCCCTCATTGCAAACTAGCAATCTAACATCCTCATTCTTTAATGTGTCAATCTATTACTTCCAATTTCAGTTACAACATGTTCCTTTAACTTCACAGTCACACAAAAAGGACTGCAATCACACCTTGTGATCAACCAGTCCACACTATCATCATCAAAAATTTCATATGGTAGATCCTTCGGGGAAATAGGATTAGGGCATCGCAAAATTACTTCATGTAAGTTTGTATAAATTTTCAGTTTCTCTATTAATTTCTCATACAATTTTACATATGTGATATTCTTTGGAACACGGAGTGAAAATGATTTTCATTCCTATGCACCACATGCATTCTCCCATGACCACAAGCCATCTATATCTTTTATGAAATCACCCAAATAATTCACTGACAACCAAACCAATTTCATACCTAAAATGCAGCGGCTTTGGGGATTGAAGTTGACCGTGATGGAGTAGTATACTTAATGTCTAGATTTGAGTATTCTGAACTCCTTGTACACTTTCATTTACCTATTAATAACGAACATTCATTTGCTTTTAATTATTGTTAATTAAATTTATGCAAATTATAGTCCTGGATTTTATACGTTGTAGTTAGTATGGTGTTGCATGGGCACACAGAAGATCATACTATCGGTTACTCGTATTTAATCAAACAGATGCTCACGACCTAGATGGACACGGACCAATCCATCGGTATAGTCGTTGTGTGAGAGAGAAAATAATTTATCTTAATTATTTTATCACACTTGTACACTTGGTGTATTGAGCGGGATCGATTGAGACTCATCAATTAGGTTTGCTCGGCGATAATTGATTTGAGACTCAGTGTATTTTATTCTTAATCCCCGATATTGTTGCGGGTGTGTATATTCAATATAAGTGACTTTGATTTACCAAAGGAATTAACCGATTTAATTATTGGGTTAATTACCGGTTAAGTTGGGTCACTATATTTTATATATGGCATGCCGTGAATAATTGACCGGACAGTGTATCCCGGAAGGGTTGATAATATCCCCGAGATGAGCTCATAAGGATTTATTATGTAAACCTCGCGAGTGGATTTAATTCCGCATAATAAATAAGGTTGAGTGGTACTAGTCTCGGATAAAAGAGATGAATAAATTTATTAAGCAATAAATAAATTTTATTCATGGATATTTATATCTTAAATACACGGAATAAATAATACTACCGGAGAAATATTATTTGGATATAATATGGTTTAATATTGGGAGTGCAATTAATTTATATAGTGGAAAATAAATTAATTAATATTAATGGGAGATTAATAGATTTGGGCTTGGGCTCAATTTAATCATTAATATTGGAAGCCCAATATTCCACCTCCTTTAGATCCCCTACGTAGCCTATAAAAGCACTACATGGTCTTCTCTATTCTCATATATAAGTTGAAGATCATAATTCTTCTAGAGAGAGAAAGTAGAGAGAGAAGTAGATCCATAGAGCTTGGAGGATCGTCGCCCACCCGACGTTCAAGCTAGTGCAAGGAATACGTGGGAAGATTCAAAAGGTCGTCTTGAATTCGTTTCTCCGAACAACGAATCGAAAGGTACAACATCTAAACGCCCTTGATAATTGTTCGATTTTGGATTTATCGAGAATACCGTAGAACGAAGATCCGAGGATCGAATCCCGGAACGAGGGTCGAGCCGGGCGGTGGTGGTCGAACCACCGGACCGCCGGCGGCTCGTGGATCCCGCGTGGGGATCGCGTGCGGGAGGAGCGATCGATCCTAGGGATCGATCGCGGGGATGCTGCGGGGTTACCCGCAGCGACTCGTAGCGAGCTGCGGGGTTACCCGCAGCGGGTCGCTGGGGACGAGCCCCAGCCGTGCGAGCAGCGGATCACCGGATCCGCTGCGGGGATGCCATGAGGCATCCCGTGCGATCGCTGGGAGCGATCGCGAGTCCCTCGTGGGGACTCGGCTGGGCGCACACGCGCCTCGCGCGCGTCGTGCGTTTGGTCGGGTCCCGGCTCACGTGGACTCGTGATTTCTCCGGCAATCGAGGTTTTTGATCGGGTTATTATTTTCCGCAAATTTTTTAATAGCCCGGGATATCGAATTCCAACAATTGGTATCAGAGCGTGGTTTACGTTCGCGGTATTTTCGATAAAATTGTTCTACCTTACAGGGTTCCGACTATTATGGCTTGATTATTATTCGTTTAATTTATTTTGTCATGTATGTTGGATTGATTAAACTCTCGGACATGTCGAGATTCGTTTTTGGTGGTGAATGCTTGTAATAGTAAAAATTCGGGGGTTGACCGAATTTAGGATTTATTATTACGTTCTACCTTTTTCCGGAAAATGTATAGGGTCGATTTCATGTATAGAATCGATACCGGATAGTGTAAAATTTATTTTGTAATTTATTTTGCGTTGGATCGATGCCGAAACGACCGCCGGAGAAGACACGTGACGAAGGAGATGATCGAGAGGGTGAACGGGACAAGGATCGAGCAATCCCCATGATCGATCCATGAGGATCGATCGACCCTCACATGGAGGAGCCGCCGGCGATGGTGGCCGGCCACCTCCTAGGCGTGGGTCGAGGGTGGCGCGGGGATCCCCACTCGTGCTATCCCGGTCCGGAAATTTACTTTCCTAATTAGTTCGGATTTTTCCTATTTGAGTATTCCTATTTTTGGGAATTCTCATGGATTAGGAAAAGAATTAATTGGAATTAATTTTATTTCCTTATTCTATTATGGAAGTCTTCTAGAGTATTCCGAGTTCTACTTGGAATAGGATCCTAGAGATTTAATAGAATTGGAAAGGAATAAAAGTTAATTTAGGATTGATTTATTTCTTAATTGATTATTCCTATTTTATGGGAATTTTCATAGCAATGAAAATTAATTAATCTTGGAATGTAGAAGAGTCCTAAGTTATTTTATTTCCTTATTTTATTATGGAAATCATCTAGAATATTCCAAGTGGGTCTTGGATAGATTATTCTAGAGATTTAATGAAATAGAAAGGGAAAATAAAATAAATAAAAATATTAATAATATTTAATTTTATTTTTGATTTATTCGATTGACTTAATTTTTTAAATTAAGTATCTTTTGGATTTATTAAAAAATAAATAGATTTAAATATTGGAAATTAATATTCTCGTCACATGGAGCATTCAAGAACGAAGACTAAAGACTAGAAGATGCGTACGGAGATGGAGTAAAGCCATAATAGTCGGAAAATAATATTCTAGTAATTATTTTGACTATGTGATAATATTATGTGCTTTATTACATGTATGCATGCTATATGTGTTTACTTTTATGCACTAGATAGCGTATCCCTTTATTGTAAAAAGCTAAGTGGGAGAGGGTATGGAAACATACCCATGGTCTCCATTGCTGCTCTCTTGGTGACTTTTATAAACTTTTGAAGTTTATATAGATAAGTTATTGGAGGAGAGTTCTTGTAATTCCTCTTACGAGAAACATTGATTAAGTCTATCAAACAATGCCTAATTTGTCTTTCCAAAGCTGATTTCAAGTCGACTCATTCTCACCCCGGGGAGTGGAATGGAGCCAAAGCCACTTGGTCATGTCGAGGACACAAATTAGAGGCAGTCGTACCATTCTTTGATAGATGGATCGATTGTCTGCTCGGCTCCCTCATTTATGAGAGATAGGGTTGTTCGCATGGTGAATCACTGGTTAGAAACTTCGAGTTTCACTTATGATTCTCCGCGTCTTGATTTACAAGATCGAATGGGTCAAGTAATTGGATTTCAATTGTATAAGTCTTTTGGTATGGTAAACGTCCACACTATCGTGGCTTGCTATATCGAATGGGACTTTAGATCGATTGATGTAGACAGTTATAGAAGGGAATGAAGGATCCGTGTGTCAACGTAAACGTCCACACTATCGTGGCTTGCGGTGATATGCGAGTCTCAAACAAACTTCTTAGTACTGAGTAATGGTTAACACTTAGGTACGCTTCATAGTATTCCTCCCATCGAGGTAACGCTATTGATGATGTACGACCGAAGGAAATCTAATTGCTAAATCATTTGGGTGGGTAAACGTCCACACTATCGTGGCTTGCCTTACCTGATGGGATTTTAGATGTGATTAGTGATTTAATGATATTATTTAAGGGAGATAATATCGGATATTAAATTGTTTGTTTGTTTTATGTGCTTATAGGTTAGGAATGACTGTGACCCCACTTTGTGATATACTTAAAGATGAAAACTCACTGGTTCCATATAGTACTGATTGGAAAAGAAATCTGGACAATGTTCAGACTGTTGAGCCTTCCGAATCCACTATTGTCCCAACTGATGAGGACATTGAAAATGACCTCAAGGAGATGTTAGGACATAGTAAGGAAGCCGGACTAGAGGTGATTGACATACTCATCAAGTTTAGTCCTCTTGAGGAATCGCTTAAAAACAATTTCAAAAGAACTGAACTGATAAGTATGATCAGAGAATCACAAGCTCTAGTGGCCGAGTTGGAAGTGCAAGCAAAGAAGCCCAGTGGTTTTGAACCACGGATTGGGAAGAGCAAGCCGCCAGGCAAGTGCTTTCGATGCAAGCAGTCTGGGCACTGGAGGTCTGATTGTCCTCTCATCAAAGGTACGAAATTTTCCTTAGTCACTGAAACATTATCAGTGGTGTTATCTACCAGCACCTGGTGTGTAGATACGGGGGCCACTGATCATGTCTGCAATTCATTGCAGGGGTTCCAGGAAACCCGGAGACTTAGAGAGGGAGAGATCGTGGTCTACATGGGCAATGCCGCGAAGGTGGCGGCTGTTGCAGTGGGAGACGTTCACTTACGCTTCAGTAGTGATAGGATTTTAGTTTTACATAATTGTCTTTATGTACCCAACTTTAGAAAGAATTTAATTTCGGTTTCTAAACTTATTATGAATGGATATTCTGTTTCTTTTGACCACTCCGTGATCATAAGAAGAAACAGTGAGATTATCTGTTCTGGTACATTGGTGGACGATTTGTATGTACTAAATCCTGAGTCTAACACGATGCAACTAACCGAGAGTAATAACACATCTACGAACACCAATAAGAGAAAGGAACCTTCTAGGATGAATCAATTATACTTGTGGCACTTAAGGCTAGGTCACATTAACTCAAATAGAATTCAAAGGTTGAAAGCTGATGGTCTCATCAGTGGTGTTGAAGGAGAGGACCTTCCAACCTGCGAATCCTTTTTAGAGGGAAAAATGACCAAGCGTTCTTTTTCTGTTAAAGGACGAAGGGCTGAACAAGTATTGGATTTGATTCACTCTGATGTATGCGGACCTATGTCTACTCAGGCAAGGGGAGGGTACGAGTATTTCATCACTTTCACTGATGATTACTCAAGGTATGGATTTGTATACCTGATGCGCCGCAAGAGCGAATCCTTTGACAAGTTCAAGGAGTTCAAGGCTTTTGCGGAGAACCTTCAAGGTAAATCCATTAAATGCCTGCGATCTGATCGCGGAGGCGAGTACCTGTCTGGAGAATTCAAGGCATACTTAGCAGAGAATGGGATTGATTCCCAAATGACATCACCATATACTCCTCAGCAGAATGGTGTGTCGGAAAGAAGGAATAGGACTCTTATGGAAATGGTGCGTTCAATGATGAGTTACTCGGACTTACCTACTATGTTCTGGGGACATGCCTTGGAAACGGCGGCGTACATTCTCAACATGGTTCCAACAAAAACGGTACCCACCACACCCATGGAAAGGTGGAGCGGGCGCAAGCCTAGCCTCAGGCACCTTCGGATCTGGGGTTGTCCAGCACATGTGTTGCGACAAGGTGCCGATAAGTTAGAACCTAGATCAGAATTACGGCTGTTTGTAGGATACCCGAAAGGAACTAAAGGTGGCATGTTCTATAGTCCTACGGACCAGAAGATCGTTATAAGTACTAACACTCGGTTCTTAGAGGAAGACTATGTCATGGACCACAAGCCCAAAAGTGACATAATACTTGATGAGTTGAGAGGTAACAAGGAAGACTTAGATACAGCCGAACCGAGTATAGATACACCACTAGAATCTGCACCTGACACTATCACTGTTAATACACCGGAACGCCGTCGTAGTGGGAGGGTTGTTAAGCAACCAGACCGATGGATTGGACTGGGTGAGTCTTCGGACTCTGGACCTGGAGTTCATGAAATCGATCCCTAGACCTATGATGAGGCGGTACAAGATATAGATGCGCCTTCTTGGAAGAAAGCGATGAAATCCGAAATAGAATCTATGGATTCTAATAAAGTCTGGGATCTTGTAGAACCACCAAATGGCGTAAAGCCAATTGGGTGTAAATGGGTCTACAAGAGAAAGAGAGGATCTGACGGAAAGGTTGAAACCTTTAAAGATCGGCTTGTTGCGAAAGGATATACTCAGAAAGAGGGAATCGATTATGAGGAGACCTTCTCGCCGGTAGCCAAGATAAAGTCGATCCGGATTCTCTTATCCATAGCAGCTCATATGGATTATGAGGTGTGGCAAATGGATGTCAAGACAGCTTTCCTAAATGGAAGTCTTGACGAGACGATTTATATGAAACAACCAGAAGGATTCATTGCTAAGGGGCGAGATCATCTAGTGTGCAAGCTTAATCGATCCATTTATGGATTGAAACAAGCCTCGAGATCGTGGAACCTGCGGTTTGACGAAGTAGTCCAATCTTTTGGATTTAGTCAAAGTATGGACGAATCGTGTGTGTATTGGAAACGTGATGGGAAGAAGGTGGTGTTTCTCGTGCTTTATGTAGACGACATTCTTCTCATTGGCAACAGTGTGAAAATGTTATCAGACATAAAGGGATGGTTGTCTAGACAATTCGATATGAAAGATTTGGGAGAAGTCGGGCATGTTCTAGGGATCAAGGTTATAAGGGATCGCCGGAATAGAACATTGTACCTATCCCAGCAATCTTACATAGACACGATTCTGGCTCGTTTTAACATGCAAGATTCCAAGAAGGGTGAGCTGCCCTTCAGTAAAGGAACATATCTTTCTAAGGAAATGTGTCCTCGGACACAAAAGGAGAAAGATGAAATGAAAGCAGTTCCCTACGCTTCGGCTGTGGGAAGCTTAATGTATGCAATGTTATGTACGAGGCCTGATATCTGCTATGCAGTTGGCGTAGTAGCGAGATATCAGAGTAACCCTGGAAAGGCTCATTGGACTGCCGTAAAGAGCATTTTCAAGTATTTGCGAAATACTAAGGATTATGTTCTAAGTTACGGGGCAGACAATCTGATTCCTTTGGGTTATACGGATTCGGATTTCCAAGCTGATAAGGACCGGCGAAAGTCGACATCAGGCTATGTGTACACTATGGGAGGTGGAGCCGTATCATGGAGGAGTGTTAAGCAAAAGTGCATTTCAGACTCTACCATGGAAGCTGAATATGTTGCAGCCTCAGAGGCAGCGAAAGAGTCAGTTTGGTTCCTTAATTTCCTCCAGGACTTAGATGTGATTCCGAGTTTGCCCAACGCTATGACAATTTATTGTGATAATAGCGGTGCAGTGGCAAACAGTAAGGAACCACGGTCCCATAGTGCTATGAAACACATAGAGCGCAAGTACCACCTGATTCGAGACATCGTCAAGAGGGGCGATGCGATAGTCACCAAGATAGCTTCGGAGGACAACCTAGCGGACCCTTTCACCAAGATACTTCCTAAGGAAGTTTATTTCAAGCACTTGGAGGGTTTGGGAGTCAGAAGTTTGGAGGATAAGACTAGACCTTAGTATAAGTGGGAGATTGTTGGAGTGGTATACTTAATGTCTAGATTTGAGTATTGTGAACTCCTTGTACACTTTCATTTACCTATTAAATACGAACATTCATTTGCTTTTAATTGTTGTTAATTAAATATATGCAAATTATAGTCCTGGATTTTATACGTTGTAGTTAGTATGGTGTGTCGGGCCCACACAGAAGATCATACTATCGGTTACTCGTATTTAATCGAACAGATGCTCACGACCTAGATGGACACGGACCAATCCATCGGTATAGTCGTTGTGTGAGAGAGAAAATAATTTGTCTTAATTATTTTATCACACTTGTACACTTGGTGTATTGAGCGGATCGATTGAGACTCATCAATTAGGATTGCTCGGCGATAATTGATTTGAGACTCAGTGTATTTTATTCTTAATCCCCGATATTGTTGCGGGTGTGTATATTCAATATAAGTGACTTTGATTTACCAAAGGAATTAACCGATTTAATTATTGGGTTAATTACCGGTTAAGTTGGGTCACTATATTTTATATATGGCATGCCGTGAATAATTGACCGGACAGTGTATCCCGGAAGGGTTGATAATATCCCCGAGATGAGCTCATAAGGATTTATTATGTAAACCTCGCGAGTGGATTTAATTCCGCATAATAAATAAGGTTGAGTGGTACTAGTCTCGGATAAAAGAGATGAATAAATTTATTAAGCAATAAATAAATTTTATTCATGGATATTTATATCTTAAATACACGGAATAAATAATACTACCGGAGAAATATTATTTGGATATAATATGGTTTAATATTGGGAGTGCAATTAATTTATATAGTGGAAAATAAATTAATTAATATTAATGGGAGATTAATAGATTTGGGCTTGGGCTCAATTTAATCATTAATATTGGAAGCCCAATATTCCACCTCCTTTAGATCCCCTACGTAGCCTATAAAAGCACTACATGGTCTTCTCTATTCTCATATATAAGTTGAAGATCATAATTCTTCTAGAGAGAGAAAGTAGAGAGAGAAGTAGATCCATAGAGCTTGGAGGATCGTCGCCCACCCGACGTTCAAGCTAGTGCAAGGAATACGTGGGAAGATTCAAAAGGTCGTCTTGAATTCGTTTCTCCGAACAACGAATCGAAAGGTACAACATCTAAACGCCCTTGATAATTGTTCGATTTTGGATTTATCGAGAATACCGTAGAACGAAGATCCGAGGATCGAATCCCGGAACGAGGGTCGAGCCGGGCGGTGGTGGTCGAACCACCGGACCGCCGGCGGCTCGTGGATCCCGCGTGGGGATCGCGTGCGGGAGGAGCGATCGATCCTAGGGATCGATCGCGGGGATGCTGCGGGGTTACCCGCAGCGACTCGTAGCGAGCTGCGGGGTTACCCGCAGCGGGTCGCTGGGGACGAGCCCCAGCCGTGCGAGCAGCGGATCACCGGATCCGCTGCGGGGATGCCATGAGGCATCCCGTGCGATCGCTGGGAGCGATCGCGAGTCCCTCGTGGGGACTCGGCTGGGCGCACACGCGCCTCGCGCGCGTCGTGCGTTTGGTCGGGTCCCGGCTCACGTGGACTCGTGATTTCTCCGGCAATCGAGGTTTTTGATCGGGTTATTATTTTCCGCAAATTTTTTAATAGCCCGGGATATCGAATTCCAACATGTACCGCTACTCGGTTCGGCTGGTTCTTAGTCCTTTTTATCGTTTTCTCTCATTCCAAAAGTATCACGTCATTTTGGGCTTGTGGTTCATCTAACAGTCTTCCTCTAAGAACCGGGCGTTAGAACTTATAACGTCCTTCTGGTTCATAGTACTATTGAACACACATCTTTTGTTCTTCCAGGATATTCTACAACCGCATTTGAATGCGTTGTTGTTTCCAAGACATATCCATAGAACATAGGTAGTTCTGTATAACTCATGCTTTACTATTTTATAAGAGTTCCATTTCTTGTTTACGACACACCATTTCTACACAACAGTGTATGGTGTAGTCATTTGGGATCAAATCCCAATCTCTGATTAGTATGCCATGCATTCCTCAGACAGGTTCTTGCCTCCGCGATCAAATGAATATACCTTGATGGTTCTCCACAATTTCTTAGTGTCCATTGACTTGTCAAAACACTTGCTTTTGTGGCACATCAGGTATTCTAATCCATTTCTCGAGTAATCATCAAATGAAGTACTCGTACCTTATTGTCTGAGTAGACATAGGTCTGCATATATCAGAGTCAATCAATTCTTATACTTGTCCGGATCTTATATATTATATCTATAAAGGATTGCTTAGTCGTATCATCTTCCAAATTAGATTCTTAGGTCGGAAGGTCCACTCCTTCAATTTAATTGATCTTACAATCAATTTTCGACCTTTGAACTTCTTAGTTGAATAAATATGACTTAGCATAAGAATCCACAAGTATAAATGATTTAATAAAGAAATCTCTTATTAGTAAAACGAGTTATATAAAACGGTTCGTTGCATCGTGGTGGACTCAGGATTCATCATTTATATATTGCTAGCTAATGTACCAAAATAGATAATATCATTATTTCTTCTTATAACCATCAAATGATTAAAAGAAATAAAATATCCATTCATTAGAAATCCAGAACAAAGTTCTTTCTAATATGAAAGGTACATAAAAGCAATAACTCAAAATGAAATCCTATAAAATGTCCTCCACTGCAACTGCTGCCTCTTCCACAGCATTGCCTATGTAGACTACGATTTCTTCTTTTCTAAGTCGTCGGATTTCCTGGAACCCTTGCATTTAAAATGCACATACCGTCAGTGGTTCCATATCTACACACCAGGTTCCGGTAGATAATACCACTGACTATGTTTCACGACTAAAGAAAATTTCGTACTTTCTTTGAGAGGATAATCAGACTTCCAGTACCCAGACTGTTTGTATCGAGAACACTTGCCTCCTGGCTTTATCGTCCCATCTCGTGGTCCAAGTAGCTTAGGACCACTGGGTTTCTTTGCTTGCTTTTCCTTTTCCCCGATCTTGCCCTTAGGTTCGAAACCTTTGGCATTGGCTACAAGAGCTTGCGATTTCCGTCTCAACTCGTCCAAAAGGTCAATCATCTCAAAAACGTGTTTAAGCGTTTCCTCGAAGCGACTGGCCTTTATGAGTATCCTCATCGCTTCTTGTCTAGCCGCCTATGTCAATAGGCTCGGGAGAACAAAGCTCACTGAGTACAACCTTGCACTCTTTAACAGTTTGGGTAATGTCTAGATCTCTATTCCAATCATTAAATTTAGGGACCAGTGAGTTTAAAATCCATAAGTATCACATAAAGTGGGTTCAAAGCCATTTCCTAATCTATGAGCACATATAACAACAAACAATCGATTTAATCTCCTATATTATCTCCCTCAAATAATATCATTAAACCACTAATCACATCTAAAATCCCATCAGATATGGCAAGCCACGTGGTGTGGACGTTTACCTACCCAAATGATTTAGTAATTAGATTTGCTTCGGTCATACATCACTTATAGCGTAACTTCGTGGGGAAGAATACTATAATGCGTATCTAAGTGTATACCATTACTCAGCACTAAAGTAAATCGTTAGGAATTGCTACATCACCGCAAGCCACGTGGTGTGGACGTTTACGACAACTTCACAACTCTTCACAATTTCTTATAACTGTCTACATCAATTAATCCAAAATCCGTTAGTATAGCAAGCCACGTGGTGTGGACGTTTACTACACCAAGAGACTTTTATAATTGACTCCCAATTACAAGATCCATTCGATTTTCGTAAATCAGGACGCGGAGAATCATAAGTGAAACTCGAAGTTTCTAACCAGTGATTCACCATGCGAACGACCCTATCTCTCATAGAATGAGGGAGACGAGCAGACAATCGATCTAGTCATCAAATGACACGAAAGTCTCTAATTTGTGTCATCCACATGACCAAGTGGCTTTGGCTCCATTCCACTCCCCGGGGTGAGAATGAGTCGACTTGAAATCAGTTTCAAAAAGACAAATTAGGCATTTTTGATAAACTTAATCAATGTTTCTCGTAAAAGGAATTACAAGAATTCTCCTCCAATGGCTTATCTATATGAACTTCAAAAGTCCATAAAAGTCACCAAGAGAACAACAATGGAGACCATGGCATTGTTTCCAATCCCTCTCCCACTTAGCTTTTTATAACAAAGGGATACGCTATCTAATGCATAATTAAATACACATAAGCATAACAACAAACATACATTTCATGCAAGTACGTTCACAAATAATCAAATAATTGCTCAAGTAAAATTATTTCTCGACTATTCGTACCTTGATGAATTCCTGCATGCTTGCCTTGAGTCTTCATTCTACGTCTTGAATACTTTCCCGAGCGACGGAAAAATTCTTTGATTCTCATATTTAATTTTATTTTAAATAAAATCCAAGATTCCAATTCAAAAAAAATTTGAATCAATCTAATGATTTTAAATAAAATACTCCAATTAAATAAAATCAATTCCATTGATTTCCATATTTAATTCTATTTTAAATAAAATCCAAGATTTTCCAATTCAAAATAAATTTTGAATTAATCTATTGATTTTAAATAAAATACTTAAATTAAATAAAATCAATTTTATTAAAATCCATTGATTTCCATATTTAATTCTATTCTAAATAAAATCCAAGATTTTCCAATCCAAAATAAATTTTGAATTAATCTAATGATTTTAAATAAAATACTTAAATTAAATAAAATCAATATTTTAATAATTTCTCAATCCTATTTAGATTAGATCTCAAGAATCCTAATCAAAATCGAATTTTGATTCTTCTTAAGACTTCTAATCCAAGTAGGTATAGGATATCTAGAGAAACTAGGATTTTCTTTTCTAATTTAACTCTCCATCTAATTCCATTATTTAATTCCATAATTAAGAAATCTAATCCAAATAGAATTTGAATTAATTCCAAAATTAAATTAAATTAAATTAGAAAGATTAAATTATTTCCGGAAAGATCGGATTTACCGGGACGAACCGAAATAAATTCCGGTCATCCCAATCGAACCATGCTTAGTTGGTTCCATGCATGAACAATGCACACCAACTACCAGCCCATGCATATCAAAAAAACGCACAAGGCCATGCATTCAATTAAATCAACCAGTCGCACATGCAAAAGAAACATTGGTGCCGGCCCACTTAAGAAAAAGTGTCGGCCGACATCCTTTGTAATATTTTAGCGCGTCTTCTTCAATCGATCATCTTCTTCGGCGAGGAGCGTACCAGCAGCGTCTCTTGGTCGATCTCCGGCATGGCGTCTCCCTTGACGAACCACGCCATCGACCCGCTGCCACCACCGCACGAGCAGCCCGTCCGAGCACGAAGACGAAGCCGCGACCCACGAGCCGCCGCGCGTAGCGGCTGAACCGCCACTTGGCAGCGGTCGACATCCGGCGACCACCACTGATGGTGGTTGATGCCGTCGACTCCAGCCGCCAGACACACCCGTCCATCAGGACAGCCCGCACAGCAGCCCGCTCCCAGCCTTTCGTGATGCCGAAACCGTGACCGTCGAACGTAGTCGCCGGTTGCCGGCGAACCATCACCACTGGTGGCTTACGCCGGCATGCCCAGCCACGTTCGAATCACTCTCAGCAGCCCGAACAGCCCGCTCCGAGCCCAGGCGTACCAACAGCCCGCTCAAAAGCTTGTCCACGGTCGAACGATCTCCTCCGGTGCGATTATTCCGAAAAACCCTCGATTTTTAATATTTAATTTTTCCGACAAAGACAATTCATACGAGAGAGAAAAAACAAAGACGTAGAACAATATATATAGCACAATAATTTAATAAATTAAATTAATCCATGGCTATAAACAACGAAATCGATTATCGAAACAGTTAACGAAAAAACGTAACCGTACGCTCTGATACCAATTGTTGGAAATTGATCACCCGGAGTTGCCGGAATTGCGGAACATGACAACTCCGATCAAAAACCTGTCGCCGGAGATCACACGAACGCCGACGCACGCGCCGGAGTCCAGCCGAGGAGACCACGCACCCGAAGGCGCGCGGCTGCCCCCAGCCGAACCCCCGCATGCCGCGGGGTTCATGCGATCACCGATCGCATCGTGCGATCGGTCGGGGTGGGGCTGCCCAGCATCCCCCGCGGCGAGTCCGGCGACTCGCCGCCGCTTGGAGGGGGCACACCTTCACGGTGGGGAGGGGCGGCACCAGCCCGCACCCTCCGCGATCGATCCATGCGATCGATCGCATGCCCTCGGCCCATCCGAGGGTCGATCCCTCTCACCCCTTCGAAACCCTAGGGGCGATCGCCGTGGTCCGGCGATCCTAGATCGCCACCACGCGTTCGTCCTCTAATCCGGGGTTCGTATTTTTGGATCTTGTTTTTCGATAATTGATTTCAATATGAATTAAATAGCGGAAATATTTAATTCACCTTTCGATTCGTTGTGCGGAGAAACGAGATCTTATGATGACCTTGAGATCTTCCCACGTATTCCTTGCACTAGCTCGAACGTCGGGTGGGCGACGATCTTCCGAACTCCATGGATCTCCCTCTCTACTTTCTCTCTCTTGAATTGTGATCTTCAAGTTATAAGAATAGAGAAGACCATGTAGTGCTTTTATAGGCTACGTAGGGGATCTTAAGGAGGTGGAATATTGGGCTTCCAATAATAGTGATTAAATTGAGCCCAAGCCCAAATTTATTAATCCTTACTATTATTAATTAATTTATTTTCCACTATATAAATTAATTGCACTCCCAATATTAAACCATATTATATCAAATAAAATTTCTCCGGTAGTATTATTTATTCCGTGTATTTAAGATATAAATATCCATGAATAAAATTAATTTATTGCTAATTAATTTATTCATCTCTTGTATCCGAGACTAGTACCATTCAACCTTAATTATTATGCGGAACAAATCCACCTGCAGGGTTTACATAATAATTCCTTATTAACTCATCTCGGGGATATTATCAACCCTTACGGGATACACTTTCCCGTCAAGTATTCACGGCATGCCATATATAAAATATAGTGACCCAACTTAACCGGTAATTGACCCAATAATTAAACCGGTCAATTCCTTTGGAAAATCAAAGTCACTTATATTAAATATACACACCCGCAATAGTATCGGGGATTAAGAATAAAATACACTGAGATTTAAATCGATTATCCAAGGCAATCCTAATCGATAAATCTCAAGCGATCCGCCCAATACACCAAGTGTACAAGTGTGATAAAATAATCAAGACAGGTTATTTTCTCTCACACAACGACTATACCGAAGGATTGGTCCGTGTCCATCTAGGTCGTGAGCAACTGTTCGATTTAATACGAGTAACCGATAGTATGATCTTCTGTGTGGGCCCGACACACCATACTAACTACAACGTATAGAATCCAGGACTATAATTTGCATATATTTAATTATAAATAATTAAACGCAAATAATTGTTTATTTAATTAAATAGATTAGTGGCAATGGATCGGGAGTTTCCGTTACTTAAATCTAGACATTAAGTACACAACTCCATCAAAGGCCCGACACCCCGACGATAATTTGAAGACCCGTCGTCCTGCTCGGATGACTCATGGCTCTTGCTCGTTCAGTATCTACTCAACACCCGAGGATCCCCATCCTTTTAGCGCCAATTGTTGATAGTACGAAAATCGTGTTCTCTAAATACCAACTAAAAAAGGATATTTTGGGGATTGAGTAGTGAACAAGGGTATAATGCTCTCTAGGAATCTATTTTTTGGGAATTGTGTAGGTCCCTCATAATGAGGTATTATACCTTCTATTTATAGAGATTATCAATTAGGGTTACTAAAGTTAGCTAATGGGCCAAGCCTATCAATAGGCCCATCATCCGTTTCCCAGCCCAGGACGAGGCGACTTTCCTTCTTTGAGCGCCGAGCAGATTATCTATGATCGTTCGTCATCCTTCTTTGCGCTGTCCGAGCATCTCAGGAATCTTCTTTGTCGAGCATCTCGGCCATCCGCGCGACCAGTTCGTCCTAACTATCGGTGACCCTGTTTTGAAGCCTCGCCCCTGGCGAGCTAGGGCTCGTGCTCTCTTCTTTAGGGAGGGGGTTATCATGCTCGTGGATAGGTCGGAAATTCTCCGCACAACAATTAGTACCCTAAAAACTACATGAAGTAAAACACTAAAACACTTAATTAAAAAATATAATTTATAAGGTATAAAAATTAAATACATAAATCAAAAATCAAAGTACTCATTTTCTTAAATATACTTATATAAAAATATATACTTAAACACATTCACACACATTTGTTTTTTTAGAAAAAGAACTACTGGACGAAGTGATTTGTGACTTCAAAAGTCCACACACTGTTGTTTCTTTTGTGTGTTTCTGAATGTGGAGGCTTTGGAAAATATTGAATCACGTTTACACGTTTTCCTTAAAGAATATTTCGACCCTATAACAGCCAAGGTATCACGAAACTTCTTCTAGGATAAGACAATACCGCACTTGTTCTTTGGCGTAGAAACAAGTATACAATAGAATGTTTATTCGCTATACTTCGTTAACACAAAGCTCTTAATTTCGTGGGTCTTAGAATCTGATTTTCAACACCCTTATATAGGTGTTGAAACACCCCTTTGGATAGTGAAAATGCCCTTTCATGAAGGGCTGCACCCTTTGGGAAGAGTTGCACCATTTCATAATGGTCACACCTTTTGGAAAATAATTCAAATATTTTCCATGCATGCAATTACGTGATTAGCATATCTAAACATGCAACCACGAAATTAACATCATATATATACTAACATCAAGTATTAATTTCAGCATATATACTATCACTTATCCAACACATAATCCTTTATCACTTTTACATGATCGTGCACTCCGCACCTCCTTAATCACATTATAGTGCCTTAGGATTATAACCGAAACTTTGTATGAATCCAATTACATTAAATGGACAATGATTTCACTTAAATCATCAACATTCCTCCCCCATTTAAGTGTAATCCTTGAATCACTTATTTTAACAATAACAGCCAGAATTATGCATAAAATGAAAATGTCTTGAAGATTGAATTTTCAACTTAGTGTTATATACAACTTATATATTCGAGAATCAGAGTGTCTTAAAAGATTGAACTCTTCAACCCATCTGAATACATAAAAGATACTACACACATAATTCCAAATACATTCTATAATGATTTCCGATACAAAATTAGGCCTTGTATCCTATCCATTCTTGAGTGTATATAGAGCTTAGCCACGACTCTTGAAGCTGCCACACTTCCCACTCATATAGGTGAATCATTTCTTCGTGCACCTGCAAAATGCACTTTATCAAATGATTCATTAAGAATTAACTTCAACCTTAACATGCAGGTTCAAACACATACCTTTGGGATAATTTCCATGTGTTTCAATCTCAAATATAAGCTTCCCAATTGAATTCTGGTTCTAATACAATTAGAAATGAATTTGGTATCCCATATTTGAAGATTCAAAGAGGCTTCAGACCCATCCCAATCACCGACTTTACTACCAAGTCTTTTGCTAATCCCTTGGTCAAATGATCAGCAAGATTATGTTGTGATCTCACAAAATCAATAGAGATTACTCCTTGAGTGATCAGCTCACGGATCGCGCTATGTCTAACGCCCAAGTGTCTTGACTTGCCATTATAAACATGACTATATGCCTTAGCCAAAGTGGCTGCACTGTCACAATGAATTGAAAACGCCGAAATAGGCTTTGGCCACAAAGGAATTTCATAAACCAAATTCCTTAACCATTCAGCTTCTTTACCAGCTGCCGCAAGTGCTATAAATTCCGATTCCATAGTAGAACTCGTAATACAAGTTTGCTTCTTTGAAGCCCAACTTATAGCACCGCCTCCGAGTAAGAAAACCCAACCAGAAGTAGAGGAATGATCCTCTATATTGTTTATCCAACTCGCATCAGAATACCCTTCTAACACCGAAGGATATCCGACATATGTCAAACCAAAGTCTTTGGTTCCCTTTAAGTATTTTAATACACGCCTAACAGCCTGCCAATGATGCGTGCTAGGATTACTTGTGTATCTACTTAATTTGCCTACCGCAAATGCAATGTCCGGCCTTGTGCTAGTCATAGCATACATAAGGCACCCAATTACCTTGGAGTATTCCAACTGGGACACAGCAACACCCGTATTGGGCATGAGTTTTACACTCGAATCATATGGAGTACTGACAGTAGAATAGTCATCACAATGAAATTTCTTTAACACTTTCTCAATGTAATGAGATTGAGTTAAAGTAATGGCATTGTTTTCACGAATGATTTTAATTCCCAAAATCACATCTGCCTCCCCCATATCCTTCATATCGAAGTTTGATGATAAAAATGACTTAGTCAAATCCACTTGTCTTTGATCAGTACCAAAGATAAGCATATCATCAACATATAGACAAATGATGACTCCTTTACCAAAGTCATCGAATTTGCTATACACACATTTATCCGATTGGTTTAACTTAAAACCATTCGATAAAATTACTTCATCAAATTTCTGATGCCACTGCTTAGGTGCTTGTTTTAATCCATACAAGGATTTAACAAGTTTACATACTTTATGCTCATTACCAGGCATAACGAACCCTTCGGGTTGTTTCATGTAAATTTCCTCCTCTAACTCACCGTTAAGGAACGCTGTTTTTACATCCATTTGATGGATCACTAGATTATTTATTGCAGCCAAAGCTATCAATAATCTAATCGTAGTTATTCGCGCAACAGGAGCATAGGTATCGAAGTAATCAATACCTTCCTTTTGCCTAAAGCCTTGAATGACTAATCGGGCTTTATACTTGTCAATTGAACCATCGACTTTCATCTTTTTCTTAAAGATCCACTTGCATCCTAATGGTTTACAACCGTTAGGTAAATCAGCAAGCACCCAAGTGTTGTTTCCCATAATGGAATCCATCTCATCATTGATGGCTTCTTTCCAAAATGCAACATCTTGCGATTTCAAGACTTCCTCGTATGTTTTAGGCTCATCATCAACATGATAGCTATACGAGTATTGAAATCCAACTTCGTCCCTTGATCCTTCAACCAGAAAGGTCTGGAAATCAGGACCGAACGATTTCTTAGTCCTTATCCTCGTGCCTCGACGAGGTTCAAGCGACTCAGGCTCGGGCAAGGTTAATTCCTTGCTTTCAGCCACCTTAGGCACCAGATCCTTGGTCCTAACCATTGATGAAAATCTAGTTTCATCAAATATAGCGTCCCTCGATTCTATGATAGAATGAATCGCTACTGAATCATTCGGCTCAATCACATAGAATCGATATGCCTTGGAATGCACAGCATATCCAACAAAGATGCAATCAATGCCTCTTTCTCCCAAAGTTTTCCTTTTGGGATCCGGTAGTCTTACGACAGCCCGACAGCCCCAAACCTTAAGGTAATTAAGGTTCGGTTTCATTTTGTACCAAAGTTCGTAGGGGGTAACTTTGTTCCTTTTGTTAGGAACCCTATTTAACAAATAGCAAGCCGTTAACACGGCTTCTCCCCAAAATCCATTATTCAGACCCGAATAAGACAACATGGAATTCACCATTTCCTTTAGTACCCGGTTTTTCCTTTCGGATATACCGTTTTGTTGAGGAGTATAGGGCGCAGTTATTTCATGAATAATACCACATGATTCAAACAAAACAGGATCATAATATTCACCTCCCCTATCGGTTCTCAACTTTTTAATCATGCACTCTTGTTGTAGTTCAACTTCAGTTTTAAATACTTTAAACTTTTCTAGCGCTTCATCTTTAGTACTTAGCAGAAATACATAGCAAAATCTAGAATAATCATCTATGAAAGTTACTAAGTATTTCTTATTCCCCAACGAAGGTGTAGCATGGAAATCACATAAGTCGCTATGCACAAGTTCAAGCATACAAGATTCACGTTGAACATCTTTAAAAGGCTGCCTAATGATTTTAGTTAGCATGCATGTATTACACTTATCTTCTTCTATGTTCATAGCAGGGATTAATTCAAGTTTGGACATATCAATCATGCGCTTATAATGAACATGTCCTAGTCTAGCATGCCACAATAATGAATCATTCACTTTAGAAGAAACCATAAGAACAGAATCATCAACTTTATTCATAATATTAAGCATAAACATCCCGTTACATTGGTATCCAAAACCGACAAATACACCATTCTTAGTCAATACATATTTATTAGATTCGTATACTTGTTTATATCCATACTTGGATAAAACACTACCGGATACAAGATTTTTCCTTATTCCAGGTACATGTAATACATCTAATAATACTAAGGACTTTCCGGAACTGAATTCCAACAACACTTCGCCGCGACCAAGAATAGGGGCTGTTGACTCGTTTCCCATGTAAAGCACTGATCCATCTACAACTGGTTCATACTTTTGAAACCAATGACGATCCTTGCAAACATGCTTAGTAGCACCCGAGTCAATCCACCACGCCACCGAATCATCCTGCACATAAAATGCTTCAGAAACTATAGGGACATAATTTAAATTTACATCAAAATTATGTATAGTAGTCTCACCTTGATTGGTGTCCGGACCCTGGTTATTAGACCTTTGTCCCGAGCGATTATTCATCGTTCCCTTTTTATTCTTGTTCGCACGACAATCACTTTTAAAGTGACCCGTTTTTCCGCATATCCAGCAAGCGCCCTTAGGCTTCTTACTCCCAGCATTGTTGCCGTTGTTGTTGTTGTAGGGACGCTTTGTCCCTCGGTTCTTATACGAACTCTCCCCTGCTTCCATCATATTGATAGTTGCAGACCTTATCGGTTCCTTGTCCTTGGGTTTTTCACCCTCTTGCGCCCTTAGAGATTCCTCTATGCGCAAGTGACTACCGAGTTGTACTAAAGACAACTCTTCCTTTTTATGTTTCAAGGTGTGTTTGAAGTCTTTCCACGACGGCGGTAATTTGTCTATAATACTAGACACCGAGATGGACTCGTCCATCTTCATATTATGTTGGGTAAATTGACCCAATATCCGGAGCAATTCATTATATTGCTCCATTACCGGCCTTCCGTCGCACATCTTGTAATTCATAAAATTACCAACTAGGAACTTCTTACTAGAAGCGTCCTCGTCAATGTACTTGGATTCAAGGCTATCCCAAAGGGCCTTAGCAGACTCCACATTTTGATATATATCGAAGAGAGAGTCAGACATACCGTTTAATATATGCCCACGACATATATAGTCGTCATTTTCCCATTTGCAGCGTTTCCGAGTTTCCTCCGGCGATTCGTTGTCTGCTGCTTCTGGTTGTGGAGTACTTAGAACGTACACCACCTTCAACGTTGTTAGCAAGAAATGCATCTTCTTTTGCCACCTTCGAAAGTCTACGCCTTCGAACTTCTCCAATTTTCCGAATTTGCTGTTCATCTCACGAACCGACTCCATCGTTCAGAATAGTAAATATTCTTTAAGATTGTTGTTTCTTTTGTGTGTTTCTGAATGTGGAGGCTTTGGAAAATATTGAATCACGTTTACACGTTTTCCTTAAAGAATATTTCGACCCTATAACAGCCAAGGTATCACGAAACTTCTTCTAGGATAAGACAATACCGCACTTGTTCTTTGGCGTAGAAACAAGTATACAATAGAATGTTTATTCGCTATACTTCGTTAACACAAAGCTCTTAATTTCGTGGGTCTTAGAATCTGATTTTCAACACCCTTATATAGGTGTTGAAACACCCCTTTGGATAGTGAAAATGCCCTTTCATGAAGGGCTGCACCCTTTGGGAAGAGTTGCACCATTTCATAATGGTCACACCTTTTGGAAAATAATTCAAATATTTTCCATGCATGCAATTACGTGATTAGCATATCTAAACATGCAACCACGAAATTAACATCATATATATACTAACATCAAGTATTAATTTCAGCATATATACTATCACTTATCCAACACATAATCCTTTATCACTTTTACATGATCGTGCACTCCGCACCTCCTTAATCACATTATAGTGCCTTAGGATTATAACCGAAACTTTGTATGAATCCAATTACATTAAATGGACAATGATTTCACTTAAATCATCAACACACACACAGAAACTAAAAAACTGATTTCGGTTTTTAAAACTCCTACACAGTTTTTCATGTTTAAAAAAAAACTAATTAACTTGGTAGCATCAACATGAATACTCATATTTATTTAAATAAAACTTGAGTACCAAAATAGAAACATAATTAGTCTTGCAAAACCAAAGAAAACCACACACTAGTTATTAAACCTTATTAAGAAAACTTTAATTCAAACAGCCCACTAATATCCATTCTCTCTTCGTTACTCTTGCGATCATCCTCAAACCTACTTGAAATTATCAACACGTTGAAAGGGTGAGTTCAACTATTCAGTAGGTTATTTCAACATAGCCCCATCGAATATTCAAATCAAAATAACATAAATATACAACGAACAAAGAACAAACATCAAAACATCATTCGTACTTCATCATGTGGTGCGCACATGAAATAGAGCCGGATCGCCCGGATGACCCAATTACTTTGACCACTGACACATCTTAGGAACACAAATTTCATACTTCCAATCATATCGATCATTCATTCAAAATTCGTTCATACAATCACGCATATTAAAATTTAAATAACGAAGAAATTAGATCGAAAATCCCTACCTTGACGCGTCTCTTGAACCGTAAGGTCGGCTCGAAAAGATTCTAGTTCTCACGTACTTCTTTCGCTACCATCGTATATACCCAACCAAAACAGAAATAAAATAAACAAATTAATTAAAAGAACTAACTTTTATAGTAAAATTTTATGTTTGATTCTCACTACAGTAGATTGAATCTATATATATATATATATATATATATATATATATATATATTGTATTTATTTAATTAAAAGAACCTTCCTAAAATTCATCAATTAAAATAAGGAAACAAGGATTATCTCTCTACGGATGTGGACACCTTTGAGAGTTTTCAGAATTTGTGTGAAGTTAAGAAAATAGTTTGTGTATATATATAGAGGAGTATATGGTAAGTATTAAAATTCTACAATTATGGTTTGGTATGTGAAAGGGATGTATGAATGTCTAAAAAGATCAATTTTAAAAAAAAATCATAAACATAATTTATGTATACAATTTAATACTAATTTTTATTAATATAAAACATACCTTAATTAGAGTTTAAAATTTAACAAGACGTCTGTACATATTCCCATAAAAATATATGACGATATTCCCATACCTTAATTGGCTTTGTATTCTGTAGTTAAGAAGCTTAAGCTTCTTAAAGGTGTATTCAGACAGATGAGGAGGAGACAGGGGCATCTTGGGGCGAATGTGATGAGGGCGAGGGAGTTCTTGCTCTACGTCCAGACATGTTTGAGTACTGATCCCACCTTCGAGCCATTACTGGTGTTGGATGGCATCTGCCGCCGATTGTATGCACGGGCAGTTGAGTCAGAGCAGGTTTACTTACGCCATAGGGCGAAGACGTCATGGTTACGGGACGGTGATCAGTGTACGGATTTTTTCTTCAGGAGTATAGCGGCTCGACGGGTTCGGTCGCGTATACTACAGGACGAGACGTCTACCGGGGAGCTTGTCCATGACTCATCCCAGATTAGCAGTACGATAGTGACGTTCTTTCAGGGCCTGTTGGGCACATCTACCCATACTGTGGTAGGAGATTTACGTCCTTTCGTGGCTAGGAGATTTAAAGGGGAGATGGCTGAGCATATGATTAGGCCGGTGACTGCTGCGGAGATTCAGAGTGTGTTGTTTGCCTTCGATGATGATAGAGCCCCGGGTCCTGATGGATACTCCTCGGCTTTCTTCAAACAAGCTTGGCCGGTTATTAAATCTGAGAGTCTCACGGCTATTTCAGATTTCTTCCACACCGGGAAGCTTGTTCGAGAGGTTAACTCGATGATTCTTTCGCTTATTTCGAAGGTTGCTGCTCCGAAGCATCCCCAGGATTTTCGGCCCATCTCGTGCTGCAACGTGCTGTACAAGGTGATAGCGAAATATTTTTCGAATCGTATGAGTGCCAGTATGGCCTTATTGGTTAATAGGTCTCAGACGGCCTTCGTCCCTGGCAGACGCATAGGGGATAATATCCTCCTTGCTCAGGAGCTACTGCAGGGGTATGGACAGAGGCGACTTCCAGCTAGATGTGTGCTGAAAGTTGATCTGATGAAGGCTTATGATACAGTGGAGTGGAGCTTTGTGCGGGAGACGTTGGAGACCATGGGATTCCATCAGGTGTTCATCGGTTGGATTATGGAGTTCCTCACTACTCCGACCTACTCGGTGAATATCAATGGCTCGGCTGAGGGTTATTTCAGAGGTGCTCGGGTACTGAGGCAGGGGGACCCGATGTCACCATTTCTGTTTGTCCTTGTGATAGAGGTACTACATGGGATCTTGGAGTGGCATATTCAGGCTGAGCCAGAGTTCCAGTATCATTGGAGATGTGAGAGGACACAGACTTATATGCTGAGTTTTGCTAATGACCTACTACTTGAATGTCACGCTGATCCTGTGTCTATCGCTACACTCAGACGGGGAGTGCAGCTTTTCTCGACTTACTCGGGTCTACATGAGAATGTAGATAAGAGTACTATCTATCTCTCCCTCCAGGCGCAGGATGATGTTTCGATACTCCATCCAGTTTTTGATTTCCCGGTCGGGACTCTTGCGGTGCGTTATCTGGGAGTTCCTCTGATCTCTTCTCGGTTGAGTTTGAGGCATTGTGCCCCCCTCCTATAGAGGATTGATGCTAGACTGGGTTCCTGGACCTCTCGTACACTATCTTATGCAGGACGTCTACAGCTGATTCGGTCAGTTCTTGGTACGCTACATATCTTCTGGGCCAGTGTGTTCATACTCCCCTAGGGGAGATCGAGGAGATTGAGAAGAGACTACGGAGATTTATTTGGTTTGGGTTGGGCGACAAGGGGTACGCCAAGGTTAGATGGGTTGATATTTGCCGGCCTGCTAGTGAGGGTCGACTGGGTATCCGTGATCTCACTGCTCAGAATCGAGCCCTTATGACCAGACACATCGGGGCTATTCTGAGTCAGGATCCAGAATCTGTTTGGGTTAGTTGGATTTAGGAGAATCGACTGAGGAGGCATTCCTTTTGGAGTGCTAAGGTGCCGAGAGCATGCTCCTAGAATTGGCGTCAGCTTCTTAAACTACGCCCAGCTGTGTTTCTAGCTATACAGATGCGGGTCGGGGATGTATCGCAGTTTTACCTTTGGAGGTGTTGGAAATCGATATCCCGGGTTATCAAAATTGCGGAAACCGAAAACCCGACCGAAATCCGTTCGCCGGAGAACAACCGCGAACACCACGCGAACCGGAGCTCGACGAGAGCATCACCGCAGCGGGATAAACCCGCGGCCAGCCCTAGCCGAACCCCTGTTAGGGTTCGCGATCGCATGGTGCGATCGCATGGGGATGCGCGATCGCATCCCAGGGCCTGCTCATAGCAGCCCCCGGCGGTGAGTGCGGCGACTCACCGCCACCACCGTCCAGGGAGGGGGGCACCAGCCGCGGCGCCAGCCCGCGATAGCCCCCAGCGATCGACCCTAGGTCGATCGCATGCCCCGGCGTCCAGCCGGGGCTCCCCTTCGATCGCTGCCGGCGTTCGATGCCCTAAGGCTCGACCGCCACCATCGGCGCCCAGCCGAGGGTCCTCTCGATCTCCGCCGGGGATCTCGAATCCCCATCCGCGGAGTTCGTACGTTTCCCGGATCATTCGTTCATGTATATATCACGATTTAATACATATAAAATCATATAAGAGGGTTTATGATTTTACCTTAGTCTCGTTGTGCGGAGAAACGAGATTGATTTGAAGACCTTCGGATCTTCCTACGTATTCCTTGCACCTCGTTCGAACGTCGTGTGGGTGACGATCCTCCGAACTCCTATGGATCTCCTTCACGAACTCTATAGAATATCAAGTATGATATTCTTGTCTTGTATGTTATGAATTGTGAAGACCATGTAAGTGATTTTATACTACATAGTGTTGGGGATCATGCATGTATACGCAGGGAAAAACAAAAATTTTATGAAAAACCGTTTTTCATTAATGTAAACATTTTACATTATATTGTATTTTATTTATTGAAAATCATATTTTCAATATTACATTCATTAATTGATTTAATTCAAATCTATTAAAATAAATAATCCACCATTTAATTTAATTATCAAATAATTAAATATTTAATTCATGCATCCCATACTACATAAATTAAATCTAGCGTAATTAAATTTATCAAATAAATTAATTACTTCTGCAATTATATTTATCATATAAATTAATTACTTCTAGCGCAATTATATTATCATATAAATTAATTACTTCTAGCACAATTATATTAATCATATTAATATATTACACTAAACAATTCATTACAATTCATTACGTACACGCACATAATTAATTTGCGTCAAATTGACCATTAACATAACCGTATTATTTAATTCTAATCAATTAATTTATGTAAACATTCGCACATAATTAATTTGCGTCAAATGGACAATTAACATTATCATATTATTTAATTTTAATCAATTTGAATTTAATTGACATTTAAATTATTCATAATTAATTTTTCTTTATCAATTAAAAATCCAATAGCGCAAACATTAACAGTAAATAGCGCAAACATTTAACACAAACAATTAAATATAAATTTAATTGTAAGTACCTCAAGGATTCATCGGACGAAACGAGGTTCGTCGGAAGTCGCACGGATGCGACGCGGGGACGGCACGGATCGTGTGCGGGGAGAGCCGGGTGAGTGTCGGGGCTCTCGGCTAGACTCGTGTGTCACGGCTGGAGCGCACGGGCGCGGCTCGGGCTGTGCTCGGGCGTTCCTTCGGCGTCTTTCGTCTAATCAGGTTTCACCTCGTATAGGTAATCCAACTTACGTATTGCAATAGAAATACGTAAGGGAGAATACGACGGGAAAGACGAGCCGGAATCGGATTCCGGCGAGGGGAGGCGGCTGCCGGCGGCGGCACTAGGCGGCGGCGGGCGGCGGCTCTGGTTGTCGGCGGTCCTCCGAGGGAGGCGACCGAGGGGGCGGACGAGAGGGAGAGAGTAGAGAAAGTGAGGATAGGGTTTTGAGCTCTTCACTTGGTGTGTCTTTCCTCTAGCCAAGAGGCTACTTTTATAGGTGAGGAAAAAACCTTGTTGGGCTCAATCCCTAATGGATCGGATCCATTAACCTTAGCCGGCCCAATTCATTAGCCGTCATTACGTTTCTCCAAAATTGACAATCAATTTGATCTCCGAAAAATATAAAAATTATATTTTCGTTCTCGTTTTAATTTTCTCATCAATATGAGATAATAATAAAAATTTCCGATTTCACAAAATCGGAACGCCCATTTCAAGGGTATTGCTAAATCGGGAAATTTTCCAAAATAGAAAGTGTACACCACCATGTTCGTTTTCTTTAGCTCAGTATTATTTCAACCTCATAATCACAATTATGAATCTCGGATTCAATCATATTGACCTCCGACTATATGTACTTAATTAACAGTTAATTAATACATGATCGTATTCAAGGATCGGTTTACACGAGAATGTGACCCTCAATGGTTCAGGTGTATAACTAGCCGTGGGCTCACAACATATTGTGATTCGAACAACATACTGTTCTTATTTCAACTACTCCCAAGAGTTTTAGATTAATAATCATATTATTTAATCTCCGAACAAGTCGGTGCCCAACGAATCAGTGACGAGCGTCTAGCAGCCACGCTTCACTAATTCCCTAGATACAAATGAAGTGCCTGCAAGAACCTTGTAATATAGTTAGCGTACAGTACGATCCCTCCGATACATATGTCCCGATCAAACTAGAGATATTCGTTAATCGAGATCTCTTGTTGAGTTTGATAACTGTGCGTACGTTCTAGGTTTCGTAAAATCCAGTCGTGATTGATTCAGAGACACACATTTCTCTAATCACCTCACTATTCAACTCTGGCCAGAGATTCCGGGACTACGAACCATCAGAACACACAGGACATCCATGATCTATATCAAGCGATCAGATCCCCTACTACCATGCACAGACTTCACATCAGATTTCGAACTGCACGAACATTGTCTCCATTTTCGACTTACTCCCTGTTGTGCCCCATTTTCATTTCTCTATTTTAAATTAATAGTTATCGTTATTTTATTTAATTAAAGCAGGACATCTCTTCAAGCCGGGCGTCGGAGATCGCGCCGACCGACCAAGTAGCCGCGCCCCATGATAGGAGTCGACCGAATAGAAGTTTCGCCGGGTGTCAATATGGTGGTCGAAGAGTACGGGTTTATGGAATAGTGTTGGAATTTGACATCCCGGGTTATTAAAAAATTATGCGGAAACCAATAACCCGATCAAACCCTTTGCCGGAGATCACACGAACGCCGACGAACGCGCCGGAGTCCAGCCGAGGAAACCATGCACCCGAAGGCGCACGACTGCCCCCGACCGAACCCCCGCGTCGCGGGGTTCACGCGATCCCGATCGCGCCGCCGGCGATCGGTTGGGGTGGGGCTGCTCCAGCAGCCCCCGCGGCGAGTCCGGCGACTCGCCGCCGCCTGGAGGATCCCCACCGTCGAGGTGGGGAGGGGGACGGCACCAGCCCATGCCCCCAGCCATCGATCATTGGATCGATCGCAAGCCCTCGGCTCCAGCCGAGGGTTCGACCCTCACGCCCCGCCAAACCCTAGCGGGCGATCCCACGCGGTCCGGTGGCTTCGCCACCACCGCGTGATCGTCCGTCTACTCCGGGTTCGAACTTTCGGATCTTCGTTCTACGGTAATTTCGATAATTCAAATCAAAATAATATCGAGAGGGTTTAGATATTATACCTTTGATTCGTTGTTCGGAGAAACGAAATCAAACACCTTTGAATCTTCCCACGTATTCCTTGCACTCCGTTCGAACGTCGAGTGGGCGACGATCTATCGAACTCCTATGGATCTCCTTCAACTCTCTAGAACTATCAAATAATGATATTCTTGTCTTATGATTTATGAAGGCCATGTAGTGCTTTTATAGGCTACGTAGGGGATCTAAAGGAGGTGGAATATTGAGCTTCTAATATTGAAGATTAAATTGAGCCCAATGCTCAAGTCCATTAATCCTTATCAATATTAATTTTATTTATTTTCCACTATATAAATAAAATTGCACTCCCAATATTTACCCATATTATATCGAATAATATTTCTCTGGTTAGTATTATTTATTCCGTGTATTTAAGATTTAAATATCCATGAATAAAATTTATTTATTGCTTAATAAATTTATTCATCTCTTATATCCGAGAATAGTACCACTCAACCTTATTTATTACGCGGGAACAAATCCACTCGCGAGGTTTACATAATAAATCCTTATGAGCTCATCTCAGGGATATTATCAACCTTTCCGGGATACACTGTCCCTTCAAGAATTCACGGCATGCCATATATAAAATATAGTGACCCAACTTAACCGGTAATTAACCCAATAATTAAATCGGTTAATTCCTTTGGAAAATCAAAGTCACTAATATTAAATATACACACCCGCAATTGTTTCAGGGATTAAGAATAAAATACTCCGAGACTTAAATCAATTATCACAGAGCAATCCTAATTGATAAGTCTCAAGCGATCCGCTCAATACACCAAGTGTACAAGTGTGATAAAATAATTAAGATAAATTACTTTCTCTCTCACACAACGACTATACCGATGGATTGGTCCGTGTCCATCTAGGTTGTGAGCATCTGTTCGATTAAATACGAGTAACCGATAGTATGATCTTCTGTGTGCCCATGCAACACCATACTAACTACAACGTATAAAATCCAGGACTATAATTTGCATATATTTAATTAACAATAATTAAAAGCAAATGAATGTTCGTTATTAATAGGTAAATGAAAGTGTACATAGAGCTCAGAATACTCAAATCTAGACATTAAGTATACTACTCCATTAATCTCCCACTTATACTAAGGTCTAGTCTTATCTTCCAAACTTCTGACTCCCAAACCCTCCAAGTGCTTGAAATATACTTCCTTAGGAAGTATCTTGGTGAAAGGGTCCGCTAGGTTGTCCTCCGAAGCTATCTTGGTGACTACTGCATCGCCCCTCTTGACGATGTCTCGAATCAGGTGGTACTTGCGCTCTATGTGTTTCGTAGCACTATGGGACCGTGGTTCCTTACTGTTTGCCACTGCACCGCTATTGTCACAATAAATTGTCATAGCCTTGGGCAAACTCGGAATCACATCTAAGTCCTGGAGGAAATTAAGGAACCAAACTGACTCTTTCGCTGCCTATGAGGCTGCAACATATTCAACTTCCATGGTAGAGTCTGAAATGCACTTTTGCTTAACACTCTTTCATGATACGGCTCCACCTCCCATAGTGTACACATAGCCTGATGTCGACTTACGCCGGTCCTTATCAGCTTGGAAATCCGAATCTGTGTAACCAAAAGGAATCAGATTGTCTGCCCCGTAACTCAGAACATAATCCTTAGTATTTCGCAAATACTTGAAAATGCTCTTTACGGCAGTCCAATGAGCCTTTCCAGGGTTACTCTGATATCTCGCTACTATGCCAACCGCATAACAGATATCAGGCCTCGTGCATAACATTGCATACATTAAGCTTCCCACAGCCGAAGCGTAGGGAACTGCTTTCATTTCATCTTTCTCCTTTTGTGTCCGAGGACACATCTCCTTAGAAAGATAAGTTCCTTGGAATCTTGCATGTTAAAACGAGCCAGAATAGTGTCTATGTAAGATTGCTGGGATAGGTACAATGTTCTATTCCGGCGATCCCTTATAACCTTGATCCCTAGAACATGCCCGACTTCTCCCAAATCTTTCATATCGAATTGTCTAGACAACCATCCCTTTATGTCTGACAACATTTTCACACTGTTGCCAATGAGAAGAATGTCGTCTACATAAAGCACGAGGAACACCACCTTCTTTCCATCACGTTTCCAATACACACACGATTCGTCCATGCTTTGAATGAATCCAAAAGATTGGACTACTTCATCAAACCGCAGGTTCCACGATCTCGAGGCTTGTTTCAATCCATAAATGGATCGATTAAGCTTGCACACTAGATGATCTCGCCCCTTAGCAATGAATCCTTCTGGCTGTTTCATATAAATCGTCTCGTCAAGACTTCCATTTAGGAAAGATGTCTTGACATCCATTTGCCACACCTCATAATCCATATGAGCTGCTATGGATAAGAGAATCCGGATCGACTTTATCTTGGCTACCGGCGAGAAGGTCTCCTCATAATCGATTCCCTCTTTCTGAGTATATCCTTTCGCAACAAGCCGAGCTTTAAAGGTTTCAACCTTTCCGTCAGATCCTCTCTTTCTCTTGTAGACCCATTTACACCCAATTGACTTTACGCCGTTTGGTGGTTCTACAAGATCCCAGACTTTATTAGAATCCATAGATTCTATTTCGGATTTCATTGCTTTCTTCCAAGAAGGCGCATCTATATCTTGTACCGCCTCATCATAGGTCCAGGGATCGATTTCATGAACTCCAGGTCCAGAGTCCGAAGACTCACCCAGTCCAATCCATCTATCTGGTTGTTTAACAACCCTCCCACTACGACGGCGTTCCGGTGTATTAACAGTGACAGTATTAGGTGCAGGTTCTAGTGGTGTATCTACACTCGGTTCGGCTGTATCTAAGTCTTCCTTGTCTCCTCTCAACTCATCGAGTATTATGTCACTTTTGGGCTTGTGGTCCATGATATAGTCTTCCTCTAAGAACCGAGCGTTAGTACTTATAACGATCTTCTGGTCCTTAGGACTATAGAACATGCCACCTTTAGTTCCTTTCGGGTATCCTACAAACAGCCGTAATTCTGATCTAGGTTCTAACTTATCAGCACCTTGTCGCAACACATGTGCTGGACAACCCCAGATCCGAATATGTCCCAAGTTAGGCTTACGCCCACTCCACAATTCCATGGGTGTAGTTGGTACTGTTTTGGTCGGAACCCTATTCAGAATGTACGCCGCTGTTTCCAAGGCAAGTCCCCAGAACATAACAGGTAAATCCGAGTAACTCATCATTGATCGCACCATCTCCATAAGAGTCCTATTCCTTCTTTCTGACACACCATTCTGCTGAGGAGTATATGGTGAGGTCAGTTGGGATTCAATCCCATTCTCTGCCAAGTATGCCTTGAATTCTCCAGACAGGTACTCGCCTCCGCGATCAGATCGCAGGCATTTTATGGATTTACCACGAAGGTTCTCCACAAGAGCCTTGAATTCCTTGAACTTGTCAAAAGAATCACTCTTGTGGCGCATCAGGTATACATATCCATACCTTGAGTAATCATCAGTAAAGGTGATGAAATACTCGTACCCTCCCCTTGCCTGAGTAGACATAGGTCCGCATACATCAGAGTGAATCAAATCCAATACTTGTTCAGCTCTCCGTCCTTTACCAGAAAAAGGACGCTTGGTCATTTTACCCTCTAAACAGGATTCGCAGGTTGGAAGGTCCTCTCCTTCAACTTTGCTGATTAGACCATCAGCTTTCAACCTTTGAAGCCTATTTGAGTTTATATGACCTAGCCTTAGATGCCACAAGTATAATTGATTCATCCTAGAAGGTTCCTTTCTCTTATTGGTGTTCGTAGATGTGTTATAACTCTCGGTTAGTTGTATCGTGTTAGACTCAGGATTTAGCACATACAAATCGTCCACCAATGTACCAGAACAGATAATCTCACCGTTTCTTCTTATGATCACAGAGTGGTCAAAAGAAACAGATTATCCATTCATAATAAGTTTAGAAACCGAAATTAAATTCTTTCTAAAGTTGGGTACATAAAGACAATTATGTAAAACTAAAACCCTATCACTACTAAAGCGTAAGTGAACGTCTCCCACTGCAACAGCCGCCACCCTCGCGGCATTGCCCATGTAGACCACGATCTCTCCCTCTCTAAGTCTCCGGGTTTCCTGGAACCCCTGCAATGAATTGCAGACATGATCAGTGGCCCCCGTATCTACACACCAGGTGCTGGTAGATAACACCACTGATAATGTTTCGGTGACTAAGGAAAATTTCTTACCTTTGATGAGAGGACAATCAGACTTCCAGTGCCCAGACTGCTTGCATCGATAGTAATTGCCTCGCGGCTTGCTCTTCCCATTCCGTGGTTTGGAACCACTGGGCTTCTTTGCTTGCACTTGATGGAGTTATATTCTAAATGTCTAGTTTAGTGACAATATGGAACTCCTTATCTGTGTTTTTTATTATCTATTAATCAAACTGTCGGCATTTTGTCTACCTTGTACTTGAATGCAATAGTCCTAGATATATACGTTGTAGACAGTATGGCGTGAGGAGACACGCGGAAGATCATACTGTCGGTTACTCGTATATTATCGAACAGAAGCTCACGACTTAGATGGACAGGGACAATCCATCGGTACGTCGTAGTGTGACTGGGTAATAGTTGGTCTTGACTATTATGTTACACTTGTACACTTGGTGTATTGAGCAGGACCACGGGAGGGCGTTCGATTTATACTAATCGACGTAATCGAACTAGACCTCATAGATTACGGATATACGAATTCCTAATCCCTATATAATTGTAGGTGCGTGTGTCCAATTCCCGGCTCTTTAATATGCCAATGAGTGAGACTAATTGATTAGTCAAGATACTCGGTAAATTGGGAATCGGAATTGTACACACGGCATGCTATAGATTATAGACAGGAAACCGTGTCCCGTTTATCGGGTTGATGACGTCCCCGAGATGAGCTCATAAAGTTTATCATGTAAACCCTGCAGGTGGATTTGTTCCACATGATAATAAGGATGAGTGGTACTAGTCTCGGATAATAAGAAACGAATTAATTTAATTATTAGTAATTAAATAAATTCGTGGACGTTCGATATTTTAAACACGGGGAAAGTCGTATATGTAATTTCGGCGGAAATATTATTGTTGAAATAATATTAAATTAATTTTGGGAATTCAATTATTATTTTATAGTGGAGTTAATAATAATTAAAATTGAAATCGATTAATTAAGGAATTGCGTTTACGTATTCCAAGTTAATTAATATTTCAATTTAGCCCTTAATTAATTTAACCTTTGGTCCCTAGTGTAACTCTATATAAACCCCCCCCCCCTTGCCTATTCTAGACCTACACTTCGCCGCTTTTTATTTTCAGCAGAGAAAATAATTGTTCAGCGCAATTAAGTTTTTCTCTGTTAAAAACATAAAGTTAGCGCTGATATTTTCTCTAAGAGAGAAAAGATATATTAACGCTGGTAGAGAAAGGAGAAAGCAGAAAAGGCAGACCCAACAGATCGTTGCCCACACAACGGTTGGAGTCGAGGCAGAGTCATACACTAGAAGCATCTAAGGTCTCAACAATCGACCGCAAGGTATGAGATCGGATCTATCTTTTTCCGCAATTTATTCGATCTCACTTTTCCTCGTTGATCATACTTTGAACGTAGATCGGGTTCCGGGGTTGTGGGTTGTGTTCCTCGACTACTGGGGGTTCTAGGACCTCCGGATCGGTAGTCGGATGAGGAAAAACGACCCGGAAACGAGCCCGGAACAGCAACGTCGCGTTGCTGTTCGCGGAGAAACGGCGACCGCCGTTTCCAAACGGCGCCCGCCGTTTTGGTGTTTTTCTGGCAGCCCGCTCGGTTCGTGCGGTTGTCCTTCGGGGCAATGGCTGGGCGTGAATCGGGGCACGGGCTGGAAAAGCGAACGAAGTAGCGACTTCGGAGGTCGACTGGGAGCGTTCGGATGTTCGAGCGATCGAACGAACGCCTCCCGGGTAGTCGATTTCCAACAATTGGTATCAGAGCCGGTTATACGTTCTTTGTATTGTTTGCGAGTTTTGTTTTGCAGGATAACCCGATTATTATGGTCATATATTTATGTACTGTATGTTGTGGTTTGTTAAACTCTCGGGGTTGTCGAGATCTTTGTTTTTTGAATCGTTGCTTGCTTGTAATAGTTTAAAACGACGGGTTGAGTCGTTTAGGGTTTTTCGTTTGTTTTTCGTTTATCCGGATGTATAGGATCGATCATTCTGTATAGGATCGATGCCGGAAGTAGCTAGGTTACTTATGTAATGTTGTTGCTACTTGGTGGATCGAGAAGAGATCGAAGGACGGACGAACGAGGGTCGAGAATTCGAACCCGCGGCTGCTGAAGGGCAAACGGCGGTCGCCGTTTCGCTGGACTTCGGGCAGCAGCTCCGCGGGGGTTCGACGGACATCACGGATCGCTTGTCGAGGGCCCGGGACGATACTCCAGTGGGAGGGGTTCGTCTCTTGGTCCTTAGACGAGTCGGTGATGGATCGAGACCGAGACGAGCAACGAGACGAAGATCCGAGAAGACGTGCATCGAAGATTTTAAAGGCCATAATAATCGGGCCACGTTAATTGCTTCTTGTGTGTTTAACGTGGTTTTTATTGTGCTTTAAATTTTATGCATGCTTGTTAATCCCTTTCGTAAAAACTAAGTGGGAGAGGGATTGGAAACAATCCCGCGGTCTCCATTCTCTGTTTTGATAGTGATGTGTGTCGCTTACGAGTTGGCTTTAGTGTCATCCTCCCTATCGGATAAAGTTGACACACGGATATCACTGGATCAAAATTCGAATTCAATTCCGTTTATAGAATTGAACACTTGAGTTTTTCAAAGCAATGCCTAATCTGTTTTTCAAAGACTAATTTCAACTCGACTCATTCTCACCCCGGGGAGTGGAATGGAGCCAAAGCGCTTGGTTATGTCGATGACACAGATTAGAGACATTCGAGTCATTTGATGGCTAGATCGATTGTCTGGTTGGCTCCCTCACTTTGTGAGAGATAGGGCTCAATTGCATGATTGATCGCTGGTTAGAAACTTCGAGTTTCACTTACGAGATATCAAGCTTTGATTAACGAAATTGTGAAATTTATTAAATGGAATTCAATTAACAAAGTTGTTTGTTTAGTAAACGTCCACACTATCGTGGCTTACTAGACGGAAACGGAACTTTGGGTTAATTGAGGCTCGACAGTTATAGGAAATCGTAAAGGGACCGCATGTCAACGTAAACGTCCACACTAACGTGGCTTGCGGTGGGCGTGTAGTTTCCGAGCGGTTAACTTAGTACTGAGAAATGGTATACACTTAGGTACGCTTTACAGTATCCTCCCCATCGGAGTCACTGCTGTAATGATGTACGACCGAAGTAAAAGTCCAGTTATAAAATCGTTTGGACTAGTATACGTCCACATGAACGTGGCATGCTAGTCTGATAGGATTTTAGGATTGATTGGTAAATTTAATGATATTAATTAAGGGAGTTGATATCGAATTAAATTTGACAGTTTGATTTGTCTCTTTTATAGATATGGCACTCAACCCGCTGTCCATTATACTAAAAGAAAACAAACTCACTGGTCCGAACTATGTTGATTGGAAACGAAACTTGGACATTGTCCTAACTGCTGAGGAGTACAAATATGTACTCCATGAGGTTTGTCCTGATGAACCTATTGATACCTCCACTCCTGAGGAAAAGGAAGCTCATCGGAAGTGGGTCAAGGCTGATCAGATGGCGCGGTGCTACATTTTGGCTTCTATGTCAAATGTGCTGCAACATCAGCATGAGGCCATGACCACTGCCTATGATATGATGCTTAACCTCAAGGAGATGTTTGGTAGTCAGGATAGGGCAGCCAGGCAAGATGCCATGAGAAAACTCATGACGGCCACTATGTCCGAAGGAACGCCCGTGAGGGATCACGTTCTTAGGATGATAGGCTATCTGAATGAGATAGAGATTATGGGAGGAGCTATCGATGGGGAAACCCAGATCGATATAGTGCTTCAGTCTCTGCCTAGGAGTTTTGAGCAGTTCCGCCTGAACTATAACATGAACAAGAGGTTATATTCGTTGGCGGAGCTCCTGACTGAACTCCAGGCGGCAGAGGGAATCTTTAAGAAATCTCAGGCACTTGTGGCTGTGAAACTTCCTGGCCCTCCGGGGACTAAGAGGAAGAAGAAGCAAGGACGGAAACCCAGTGGACCCAGAAATGGTGGACCACAGAATGGAGTGAACAAGCCCAAGGGCAAGTGTTTCCGTTGCAAGCAGTCTGGACATTGGAAGTCTAATTGTCCTCTCAGACAAGGAGGTATGAACTTTCCCTTAGTCACTGAAACATGTTTAGCGGTGTTATCCACCGGTACCTGGTGTGTGGATACGGGAGCCACTGATCATGTCTGCAATTCTTTGCAGGGGTTCCAGGAAACCCGGCGGCTTAGAGAGGGAGAGATCACTATTTACATGGGCAACGCTACGAAAGTGGCGGCAGTTGCAGTGGGAGATATTCATTTGTCTTTTAATAATAAAGTTTTGGTATTGAATAATTGTCTTTATGTACCGAATTTTAGAAAGAACCTTGTTTCGGTTTCTAAATTGGTTTTGAATAAATATTCTGTTTCTTTTGATAGTTCTGTTATTATCAAAAAGAATGGTGAGTATATCTGTTCTGGTACATTGATAGGCAACTTATATATACTGAATCCTGATTATTCCACGATACAACGAGTAGAGTCAAATAATACATCTAGTACCAATAAGAGAAAGGAGCCTTCTAGAATGAATCAAAAGTACTTATGGCATCTTAGGCTAGGTCATATTAACTTGGGTAGGATTCAAAGGTTGATAACTGATGGAATACTCAGTGGTGTGAAAGATGAGGACTTTCCAACCTGCGAATCATGCCTGGAAGGAAAAATGACCAAGCGACCCTTTAGTGATAAGGGGTATAGATCCAAGGAAGTACTGGAATTGATTCACTCTGATTTGTGCGGGCCTTTATCTGTCCAAGCGAGAGGAGGTTATGAATTTTTCGTAACCTTCACTGATGATTACTCAAGGTATGGTTTTATATACCTGATGCGCCGCAAGAGCGAGTGCTTTGACAAGTTCAAGGAGTACAAAGCTCTTGTGGAGAACCTTCATGGTAAAACCATAAAGACTCTACGATCTGATCGTGGAGGAGAGTACCTCTCGGGAGAGTTTAAGGCGTACTTATTAGAGAATGGGATTGACTCCCAGATGACTGCACCATACACGCCCCAGCAGAATGGTGTAGCAGAAAGAAGAAATAGGACTCTTATGGAAATGGTAAGATCTATGATGAGTTATTCAGAACTACCAGTTTCGTTCTGGGGATATGCCTTGGAAACAGCGGCGTATATCCTGAACTTAGTTCCTTCTAAATCAGTCCCTAAGACGCCCTCGGAATTGTGGACCGGGCGAAAGCCAAATTTGAAACACATTCGGGTCTGGGGTTGTCCAGCACATGTGCTGAAGCATGGGGCTGATAAGTTGGAATCTCGTTCAGATATTCGGTTGTTTATAGGATATCCTAGAGGAACGAAAGGTGGTCTATTTTATAGTCCTAAGGACCAGAAGATCGTTGTTAGCACCAACGCTCGGTTCTTGGAAGAGGATTATATAATGGACCATAAGCCCAAGAGTGAGATAATACTTAACGAACTGAGAGGGGACGATCAAGGCTTAGATCCAACCGAACCGGGTGATACGCCACCACAGTCTGCACCTGTAGTTACTGAGGTTACACCGGAGCCTCGTCGTAGTGGGAGGGTTGTTCGACAACCCGATAGGTTCATGTTTATAGGTGAGTCTTCGGACTTGTTGCCTGGAGAACATGAAGCCGATCCCTGGACCTATGGCGAGGCACTTAAAGATCAAGATGCTCAGTCTTGGCAAAAGGCGATGAAATCTGAGATTGAATCAATGGATTCAAATCAGGTCTGGAATCTTGTAGCACCGCCCAAAGGTGTAAAAGCCATTGGTTGCAAGTGGGTGTACAAGAGGAAAAGAGGGTCTGACGGGAAGGTTGAAACCTTCAAGGCTAGGCTTGTTGCGAAAGGGTATACTCAGAAAGAAGGGATCGATTATGAGGAAACCTTTTCGCCGGTAGCTATGCTAAAGTCGATCCGGATTCTTTTGTCTATAGCATCTCATATGGATTATGAGGTGTGGCAAATGGACGTCAAGACAGCATTCTTGAATGGGAATCTTGACGAGACCATTTACATGAGACAGCCAGAAGGTTTCATCAAGAAAGGCCAAGAGCATCTAGTGTGTAAGCTAAACCGATCCATTTATGGATTGAAGCAAGCTTCTAGATCTTGGAACATGCGGTTTGATGAGGTTATCCAGTCTTATGGATTCATTCAAAGCATGGACGAGTCGTGTGTATACCGGAGAAGTGACGGAAACAGTGTGGCGTTTCTCGTGCTTTATGTAGACGACATCCTTCTAATTGGCAACAATGTGAAGATGTTGTCAGACATAAAGGGATGGTTGTCCAAGCAATTCGATATGAAAGACTTAGGACAAGTTGGACATGTTCTTGGGATCAAGGTTATAAGGGATCGCCGGAAAAGAACATTAAGCTTGTCCCAGGCTTCATATATTGATACGATTCTGGCTCGTTTCAACATGCAGAATTCCAAGAGAGGTGCTCAACCTTTCTGCCATGGAATTCATCTATCTAAAGACATGTGTCCCAAAACACAAAAGGAGATAGATTACATGAAGAAGGTTCCTTATGCTTCGGCAGTAGGAAGTCTAATGTATGCCATGTTGTGCACGAGACCTGATATCTGCTATGCCGTGGGCATGGTAGCTAGATATCAGAGTAACCCTGGACAGGGTCACTGGACTGCTGTAAAGAACATACTTAAGTACCTGCGAAGGACTAGGAATTATGTTCTGAGTTACAAAGCGTCCGAGTTGATTCCTATTGGTTACACAGACTCGGATTTCCAATCTGATAAGGATCAGCGAAAGTCTACATCAGGCTATGTGTTCACATTGGGAGGTGGAGCAGTCTCATGGAAGAGTGTTAAGCAGAAATGCATTTCGGACTCTACCATGGAAGCCGAATATGTAGCAGCCTCTGAGGCAGCTAAAGAATCGGTGTGGCTCCGGAACTTCCTTATGGACTTGGATGTGGTTCCTAAAATGCCTAGAGCTATCACAATTTATTGTGACAATAGCGGTGCAGTGGCTAATGCAAAGGAACCACGAGCCCACAATGCGAGTAAACACATAGATCGCAAGTACCACCTGATTAGAGACATCGTCAGGAGAGGCGATGCGGTTGTCACCAAGATTGCATCAGCGGATAACCTGGCTGACCCCTTTACGAAGGCACTTCCAGCGGAAGCGTTCAAGAGACACGTGAAGGGGATGGGTATCGGATGTATGGTAGAGGGCAACTAGAGATTTAGTATAAGTGGGAGATTGATGGAGTTATATTCTAAATGTCTAGTTTAGTGACAATATGGAACTCCTTATCTGTGTTTTTCATTATCTATTAATCAAACTGTCGGCATTTTGTCTACCTTGTACTTGAATGCAATAGTCCTAGATATATACGTTGTAGACAGTATGGCGTGAGGAGACACGCGGAAGATCATACTGTCGGTTACTCGTATATTATTGAACAGAAGCTCACGACTTAGATGGACAGGGACAATCCATCGGTACGTCGTAGTGTGACTGGGTAATAGTTGGTCTTGACTATTATGTTACACTTGTAAACTTGGTGTATTGAGCAGGACCACGGGAGGGCGTTCGATTTATACTAATCGACGTAATCGAACTAGACTTCAGAGATTACGGATATACGAATTCCTAATCCCTATATAATTGTAGGTGCGTGTGTCCAATTCCCGGCTCTTTAATATGCCAATGAGTGAGACTAATTGATTAGTCAAGATACTCGGTAAATTGGGAATCAGAATTGTACACACGGCATGCTATAGATTATAGACAGGAAACCGTGTCCCGTTTATCGGGTTGATGACGTCCCCGAGATGAGCTCATAAAGTTTATCATGTAAACCCTGCAGGTGGATTTGTTCCACATGATAATAAGGATGAGTGGTACTAGTCTCGAATAATAAGAAACGAATTAATTTAATTATTAGTAATTAAATAAATTCGTGGACGTTCGATATTTTAAACACGGGGAAAGTCGTATATGTAATTTCGGCGGAAATATTATTGTTGAAATAATATTAAATTAATTTCGGGAATTCAATTATTATTTTATAGTGGAGTTAATAATAATTAAAATTGAAATCGATTAATTAAGGAATTGCGTTTACGTATTCCAAGTTAATTAATATTTCAATTTAGCCCTTAATTAATTTAACCTTTGGTGCCTAGTGTAACTCTATATAACCCCCCCCCCCCCCCCCCCCCCCTTGCCTATTCTAGACCTACACTTCGCCGCTTTTTATTTTCAGCAGAGAAAATAATTGTTCAGCGCAATTAAGTTTTTCTCTGTTAAAAACATAAAGTTAGCGCTGATATTTTCTCTAAGAGAGAAAAGATATATTAACGCTGGTAGAGAAAGGAGAAAGCAGAAAAGGCAGACCCAACAGATCGTTGCCCACACAACGGTTGGAGTCGGGGCAGAGTCATACACTAGAAGCATCTAAGGTCTCAACAATCGACCGCAAGGTATGAGATCAGATCTATCTTTTTCCGCAATTTATTCGATCTCACTTTTCCTCGTTGATCATACTTTGAACGTAGATCGGGTTCCGGGGTTGTGGGTTGTGTTCCTCGACTACTGGGGGTTCTAGGACCTCCGGATCGGTAGTCGGATGAGGAAAAACGACCCGGAAACGAGCCCGGAACAGCAACGTCGCGTTGCTGTTCGCGGAGAAACGGCGACCGCCGTTTCCAAACGGCGACCGCCGTTTTGGTGTTTTTCTGGCAGCCCGCTCGGTTCGCGCGGTTGTCCTTCGGGGCAATGGCTGGGCGTGAATCGGGGCACGGGCTGGAAAAGCGAACGAAGTAGCGACTTCGGAGGTCGACTGGGAGCGTTCGGATGTTCGAGCGATCGAACGAACGCCTCCCGGGTAGTCGATTTTCAACAGCACTTCCATCTTAGCCACAAGAGCTTGTGATTTTCTGACCATACTTATAAGTTCTGCTCTTTTGAAATCGTTTTTAAGCGATTCCTCAAGAGGACTGAATTTATAGAGTATGTCAATGACTTCTTGTCCGGCTTCCACACTATGTCTCAACATCATCCTGAGGTCATTCCAAATGTCCTCATGAGTTGGGACATCAGTGGATTCGGAAGGCTCAACAGTCTGGACAATGTCCAGATTTCTTTTCCAATCAGTACTATATGGAACCAGTGAGTTTTCATCCTTATGTATATCACAAAGTGGGGTCACAGTAATTCTTAACCTATAAGCACATAAAACAAACAAACAATTTAATATCCGATATTATCTCCCTTTAATAATATCATTAAATCACTAATCGCCTCTAAAATCCCATCAGGTAAGGCAAGCCACGTGGTGTGGACGTTTACCCACCCAAACGACTTAGCAATTAGATTTTCTTTGGTCATACATCACTTATAGCGGAACCTCGTGGGGAGGAATACTATAAGGCGTATCTAAGTGTAAACCATTACTCAGCACCAAAGCAAATCGCTTAGAATTGCTACATTACCGCAAGCCACGTGGTGTGGATGTTTACGATAACTTCACAACTCTTCACAATTTCTTACAACTGTCTACATCAATTAATCCAAAATCCGTCGGCATAGCAAGCCACGTGGTGTGGACGTTTACTACACCAAGAGATTTTTATAATTGACTCCCAATTACTTGATCCATTTAATCTTGTAAATCAAGACGCGGAGAATCATAAGTGAAACTCGAAGTTTCTAACCAGTGATTCACCATGCGAACAACCCTATCTCTCATAAATGAGGGAGCCGAGCAGACAATCGATCCATCTATCAAAGAATGGTACGAAGGTCTCTAATTTGTGTCCTCTATATGACCAAGTGGCTCTTGATGGAGTTGTATTCTAAATGTCTAGTTTAGTGCAAATACGGAACTCCTTATCTATACCTTAAATCGAGATATGATTCAAGCATGATTGCATTTGATGCAACAGTCCTAGATATATACGTTGTAGATAGTATGGCGTGAGGAGACACGCGGAAGATCATACTATCGGTTACTCGTATACTATCGAACAGTAGCTCACGACTTAGATGGACAGGGACAATCCATCGGTACGTCGTAGTGTGACTGGTAGATAGTCGGTCTTGACTATCATGTTACACTCGTACACTTGGTGTATTGAGCAGGACCACGGGAGGGCGTTCGATTTATACTAATCGGAGTAATCGAACTAGACCTCAGATATTACGGATATGTGAGTTCTTAATCCCTATATAATTATAGGTGCGTGTGTCCAATGCTCGGTTCTTTGATGTGCCAATGAGTGAGACTAATTGATTAGTCGATATCCTCGGTATATTGGGAATCGGAATTGTACACACGGCATGCTGTAGATTATAGACAGGAAACCGTGTCCCATTTACTGGGTTGATGATGTCCCCGAGATGAGCTCATAAAGTTTATCATGTAAACCCTGCAGGTGGATTCGTTCCACATGATAATAAGGATGAGTGGTACTAGTCTCGGATCATAAGAAATGAATTAATTTAATTATTAGTAATTAAAATTAATTCGTGGACATGCGATATCTTAAACACGGGGAAATGTCACATATGTAATACGGCGGGAAAATTATTGACGGAATAATTTGAATTAATTAATTGGGAAATCATTTATAATTTTATAGTGGAATTAATTATAAATAAAATTGTGGAATTTAATTAAGGTTTTCCTTTTGGGACACCAAGTTAATTAAATTGCAATTTAAGCCTAATTAATTAATTGCCTATGGGTCCCTAGTGTGGCCTATATATATCCTCGTCTCTCTTCTCTAAACCTACAGAACGCCGCTATTTTATTTTTGCGGAGAAAAATTAATTTGTTAACGCAATTAATTTTTCTGTGAAAATAAATAGATTAGCGCAATAACTTTTCTGCTCCAGAAAGAAAATAATTTCTTGCGTAAGTTTGAGAGAGAAGAAGAAGAGACACTCCAAGCGGATCGATGCCCACACATCGGCTGGAGCAAGAGGACTAGGATACACGCTAGAAGACTCGAGGTCTCTGTCAATTCGGCTTCTCCGAATCACGCGTCAAAGGTAAAGAATCGAAAACCCTATTCCGCATTATTTCGATTCTTCTCGTACGTAATCATACAACGAACCAACGATTGGTTTACGGGGGTCAAGTTAGATATTCTCTGGCTTCTGGGCGGTTGAGGACCGCCGGATCGGAGGCTGGATAGAGAAAATCGGATCGGAAACGGCCCGGAACAGCAGCATCGCGCTGCTGTTCGGAACAGGCAAGCGCCCGCCTGGGTGGCAGGCGCCCGCTCGCGCTGGGTCGCGAGCGACCGCTTGGGCAGCAAGCGCCCGCTTGCGCGGGTGCGGGAGCGACCGCTTGGGCAGCAAGCGCCCGCTTGCGCGGGTGCGGGAGCGCCCGCTTGGGCGGCACGCGGCCGCCTGCTCCGGGCAGATTGCGAGCCGCGGCTTCGGCTGCGGCGGACGCGCGATCTCTTGGGCGGGCGGCCATGGCTGTTCGGAGGTGACCTCCAGAAGTCGATTTGGGACGTCCGGATGTTCGAGGGTTCGAACGGACGTGTCCCGGATAGTCGATTTCCAACAATTGGTATCAGAGCCGGTTTATCGGTTTGTTGTATTGTTCGTACGTTTGTGATGCAGGATGAACCCGATTATTATGGCCAACATTATGGGATGTTGTATGATAATTTTGTTGTGGTTTGTTAAACTCTCGGGCTTGTCGAGATTGTTTTGTTTTGGAAATGTTGCTTGTTTGTAATAGATAAAAACGACGGGTTGAGTCGTTAGGTTTATTTATTTATTTCCGTTGTTTTTCCGGGCATGTATAGGATCGATCACCCTGTATAGGATCGATGCCGGATTTAGTAGATTTATTCTTGTAATTTTTCTTGCTATTTTTGGTGGATCGAGACGAGATCGAAACCCGGAGAAACGAGAGTCGAGGAGACGAACCGGCACCGGGCAGCCATCGAACACACCCCGTGTTCGCGACGGGCAGCAGCGGGGCTGGGGTTCGTTCGACCCCACGAGCGACTCAACGAGGCTCGAGACGAGGCTCCAGTGGGAGGAGTTCGTCTCTTGATCCTCGAGCGAGTCGGTGGTGGACCGAGATCAAGACGAGCAACGAGATGAAGTTCCAAGAGATGTGCATTGGAGAATACTTAAGGCCATAATAATCGGGGCCACGTTAATTGCTTTTTATGTGATTTACGTGCTTTTTATTATGCTTAATTATTTTATGCATGTTATCCCTCAATCGTAAAATACTAAGTGGGAGAGGGATTGGAAACAATCCCGCGGTCTCCATTCTCTGTTTTGAATGTGATGTGTATTGACTTACGAGTTGGCTTTAGTGTCATCCTCCCTATCGGATAAAGTCGATATACGTACATCACTGGATCAAAATTCGAATTCAATTCCACTTATAAAATTGAACAATTATATTTTTCAAAAGCAGTGCCTAATCTGTTTTTCAAAGACTAATTTCAACTCGACTCATTCTCACCCCGGGGAGTGGAATGGAGCCAAAGCGCTTGGTTATGTCAATGACACAGATTAGAGACTTTCGAGTCATTCGATGACTAGATCGATTGTCTGATTGGCTCCCTCACCTAGTGAGAGATAGGGCTCAATTGCATGATTGATCGCTGGTTAGAAACTTCGAGTTTCACTTACGAGATATCAAGCTTTGATTAATAAAATTGTGAAATTTAATAAATGTAAGATTCAATTAACAAAGTTGTTCGTTTTAGTAAACGTCCACAAGAACGTGGCTTGCTAAATGGAAACGGTACTTTGGGTTAATTAAGATTCTATGTCATTTAAATAAGTGAGATTCAATTAATAAAGTTGTTTGTTTTAGTAAACGTCCACAAGAACGTGGCTTGCTAAATGGAAACGGAACTTTGGGTTAATTGAGGCTCGACAGTTATAGGAAATCGTAAAGGGACCGCATGTCAACGTAAACGTTCACACTAACGTGGCTTGCGGTGGGCGTGTAGTTCCCGAGCGGCGGACTTAGTACTGAGAAATGGTACACACTTAGGTACGCTTTATAGTATCCTCCCCATCGGAGTCACTGCTAAAATGATGTACGACCGAAGTGAAATCCAATCATAAAATCATTTGGACTGGTAAACGTCCACAAGAACGTGGCTTGCTATGTCTGATGGGATTTTAGAAATGATTGGTAGTTTAATGATATCACTTGAGGGAAATGATATCGAATTAAACTCATTGTTTGTTTTATATGGTATTATTCCCATTAAAAGTCAACAAACTCACTGAACCTGATTATATGGATTGGAAAAGAAACTTGGACATTGTCATAACTGCAGAGGAGTACAAATATGTACTCCAAGTCAATTGACCTGCTGAATCAAATGATACTTCCACTACAGAGGAAAGGAAGCTCATTGGAAATGGATCAAGGCTATGAGATGACGCGGAGCAACATTATGACTTTCATGTCAAAAGTGCTGCGACATCGGGATCATGCCATGACCATTACCTATGATATGATGCTTAACCTCAAGAAGTTTTGGTTATCAGGACAGGACAGCCGGGCAAAGTGAAATGAGGCAACTCATAACGGCCATCATATCGGAAAGAACGCCCGTAAGGGATCACGTTCTTAGAATGATAGGCTATCTAATGAGATAGAGGTTCTGGGAGAAATTATCAAAGGGGTAACTCAGATTGATTTTGTGCTCCAGTCTCTGGCGAGAAGTTTTGAGCAGTTCCGCCTGAACTATAATATGAATAAGGGGTCTTATTCATTGGCGGAGCTCCTGGTTGAACTTCAAAGCGGCTGAGGGAATCTTTAAGGGCTCTCAAAACACTTGTGGCTGATAAATTGGCTCTTCCTTAGCCTTCGGGCGGCAAAAGGAAGAAGAAGCAAATACGGAAACCCAGTGGGCCTAATATATCTGGACCACGGAATGGGACAAGCAAGCCCAAGGGGCAAGTGCTTCCGTTGTAAGCAGTTTGGATACTGGGAGTTTTGATTGTCCTCTCAAAGCAACTAGAAGTTAACTCCTCCTTAGTCACCGAAACATGTTTAATGGTGTTATCTACCAGTACCTGGTGTGTGGATACGGAAACCACTAATCATGTCTGCACCTAAATGCGGGGGTTCCAGGAAACCCGGAGACTTAGAAAGGAAGAAATTATAATCTACATGGGCAATACTGTTAAGGTAACAGCCATTGCAGTGGGAGATGTTAAATGTTTTAACGGTAGGATTTTAGTTCTAATAAATTGTCTTTATGTGCCGGTATTTAGAAAGAATTTTCTTTTCGGATTTCTAAATTGGTTTAGAATGGATATTCCGTTTCTTCTGATAGTTTTATACCTATCAGAGTAGGAAACGGGGATATTATCTATTCTGGTACATTGATAGACAATTTAATACTGAATCCGTGTTCTTCCACGATGCAACACACCGAAGCTAATAACACATTGTCGAACTCCAATAAGAGTAAAGATCCTTCTAGGATGAATCAAATGTACTTATGGAATCTTAGGCTAGATCATTTTAACTTGAGTACGATTCAAAGGGTGAAAGCTGATGGACTACTCAGCTAGGTTGAAGGAAAGGACTTTCCAACCTTCGAATCATACTTGGAAGTTTTTATGACCAAGCAACCCCTTACTGTTAAAGGGAAAAGATCCAAGAAAGTACTAGAGTTGATTCGCTCTGATATATGCAGACCTCTTTGAGGAGTAAGGCATGCTTATCAGAAAATGGGATTAACTCCCAACAGACTACACCATTTATGCCTCGGAAAAATAATGTGTTGTAAAGAAGGAATAGGACTCTTATAGATATGGGAAAGTAAACAATAAGTTATTCGGAGTTACCTAATTCGTTTTTGGGATATGGCTTGGAAACAGCGGCGTTTATCCTGAACTTGATTCCTTTGGAAACTTGTACAGATATTCGGCTGTTTATAAGATACCCTAAGAAAATGAATTGAGATATGTAATATAGTCCAAAGGACCAGATGTTCGTTGATTGAATCAACGATTCGGTTCTTAGACATGGACTATATGTATATGCAATATCGCAAGCCCAAGAGTAGAGTAATACTTAAATGTGCTTAGAGGGACTGATAAAGACTTAGAACCAGCCTAACTGAGTAGTTCACTACTATAATCTTTAGTCACTAAAGATACATCGGAGCGTCGTCGTAGTGGGAGGGTTGTTAGACAACCCGACAGGTTCATGTTTATAGGTGAGTCTTCGGACTTGTTACCTGGAGAACATGAAGCCGAACCCTGGACCTATGGCGAGACGCTGAAAGATCAAGATGCTCAGTCTTGGCAAAGGCGATGAAATCTGAGATTGAATCTTTGGATTCAAAGATGGAAGTCAAGACGGATTTCCTAAATGGAAGTCTTGACGGGACCATCTGTATGGGACAATCAGAGGGATTCATCAAAGAGAGCCGAGAGCATTTTGTAAAGAAAGCTTAATCGATCTTTGGATTAAAGGAAACTTCAAGATCTTGGACACATGCGGACCTATGAGAAAATCCATTTCATGGATTCATTCAAGGCATGTTTAGGTCCTGTGTGTAATAAAGAAGTGACAGAAAAGATGTGGTGTTTTCTCATTCTTTATGTAGACGACATCCTTCTAAATTGGCAACAATATGAAAGATGTTATCGGACATAAAGGGATGGTTGTCCGAGTAATTCAATGTAAGAGACTTAGGAGATGTCGGGAATGTTCTTGGGATCAAAGTTAAAAATGATCGCCAGAAAAGAACATAGAACTTATCTCGAGTCTCATACATAAATACAATTCTTACTCGTTGCAGCATACAGAATTCCAAGAAAGGTCTTCACCTTTTAGATGTGGAATTCATCTATCTAAAGTTTTGTGTCCGACACAATAAAGGAGATAGATAAAGATTAAGCAGTTCCCTGCACCTTAATGGTGGGAAGCTTAATGTATGTAATGCTATGCACAAGACTGATATCTACTATGCCATGGGCATGGTGGTGAGATATCATAGTAATCCTGGAAAGGATCACTCGATTGATGTAAAGAACATGTTTAGGCTCCTGCAGAGGACCAGGAATTATGTTCTGAGTTACAAAGCAGTCAAGTTGTTTCCTTTGGATTACGTAGAATTGGATATCCAAATCAAACAGGGACAATCGAAAGTCGAAGTCAGGCTATGTGTTCTCACTGTGAAGTGGAGCAGTCACATGGAAGATGTAAAGCAGCGATGCATTACGGACTCTACCATGGAAGCCGAAAAGTTAACGGCCTTTGAGGCAGTTAAAAGGTCGGTGTGGCTCCAGAACTTCTTGAGGGACTTAGATGTGGTTTCTAGTTTGCCCAAAAGCTATTTTGAATAGCGGTTTATTGGCAAACTTGAAATGCCACGAGTCCACAGTGGGAGATAACACGTAGAGCGCAAGTACCACCTGATTCGAGAGATCGTCTAGTAAGACGATGCAGTTGTCACCTAGATAGCATCGAGAGGATTGCCTGGTAAAACCCGTTCACAGAGGCACTTCCAGCGAAAGCGTTGGGTAGGCGTGATGAGGTTATGGGAATCTGATGTTTGGGAGAGGGCGACTAGACTTTTAGTATAAGTGGGAGATTGATGGAGTTGTATTCTAAATGTCTAGTTTAGTGCAAATACGGAACTCCTTATCTATACCTTAAATCGAGATATGATTCAAGCATGATTGCATTTGATGCAACAGTCCTAGATATATACGTTGTAGATAGTATGGCGTGAGGAGACACGCGGAAGATCATACTATCGGTTACTCGTATACTATCGAATAGTAGCTCACGACTTAGATGGACAGGGACAATCCATCGGTACGTCGTAGTGTGACTGGTAGATAGTCGGTCTTGACTATCATGTTACACTCGTACACTTGGTGTATTGAGCAGGACCACGGGAGGGCGTTCGATTTATACTAATCGGAGTAATCGAACTAGACCTCAGATATTACGGATATGTGAGTTCTTAATCCCTATATAATTATAGGTGCGTGTGTCCAATGCTCGGTTCTTTGATGTGCCAATGAGTGAGACTAATTGATTAGTCGATATCCTCGGTATATTGGGAATCGGAATTGTACACACGGCATGCTGTAGATTATAGACAGGAAACCGTGTCCCATTTACTGGGTTGATGATGTCCCCGAGATGAGCTCATAAAGTTTATCATGTAAACCCTGCAGGTGGATTCGTTCCACATGATAATAAGGATGAGTGGTACTAGTCTCGGATCATAAGAAATGAATTAATTTAATTATTAGTAATTAAAATTAATTCGTGGACATGCGATATCTTAAACACGGGGAAATGTCACATATGTAATACGACGGGAAAATTATTGACGGAATAATTTGAATTAATTAATTGGGAAATCATTTATAATTTTATAGTGGAATTAATTATAAATAAAATTGTGGAATTTAATTAAGGTTTTCCTTTTGGGACACCAAGTTAATTAAATTTCAATTTAAGCCTAATTAATTAATTGCCTATGGGTCCCTAGTGTGGCCTATATATATCCTCGTCTCTCTTCTCTAAACCTACAGAACGCCGCTATTTTATTTTTGCGGAGAAAAATTAATTTGTTAACGCAATTAATTTTTCTGTGAAAATAAATAGATTAGCGCAATAACTTTTCTGCTCCAGAAAGAAAATAATTTCTTGCGTAAGTTTGAGAGAGAAGAAGAAGAGACACTCCAAGCGGATCGATGCCCACACATCGGCTGGAGCAAGAGGACTAGGATACACGCTAGAAGACTCGAGGTCTCTGTCAATTCGGCTTCTCCGAATCACGCGTCAAAGGTAAAGAATCCAAAACCCTATTCCGCATTATTTCGATTCTTCTCGTACGTAATCATACAACGAACCAACGATTGGTTCACGGGGGTCAAGTTAGATATTCTCTGGCTTCTGGGCGGTTGAGGACCGCCGGATCGGAGGCTGGATAGAGAAAATCGGATCGGAAACGGCCCGGAACAGCAGCATCGCGCTGCTGTTCGGAACAGGCAAGCGCCCGCCTGGGTGGCAGGCGCCCGCTCGCGCTGGGTCGCGAGCGACCGCTTGGGCAGCAAGCGCCCGCTTGCGCGGGTGCGGGAGCGACCGCTTGGGCATCAAGCGCCCGCTTGCGCAGGTGCGGGAGCGCCCGCTTGGGCGGCACGCGGCCGCCTGCTCCGGGCAGATTGCGAGCCGCGGCTTTGGCTGCGGCGGACGCGCGATCTCTTGGGCGGGCGGCCATGGCTGTTCGGAGGTGACCTCCAGAAGTCGATTTGGGACGTCCGGATGTTCGAGGGTTCGAACGGACGTGTCCCGGATAGTCGATTTCCAACAGCTCTGGCTCCATTCCACTCCCCGGGGTGAGAATGAGTCGACTTGAAATCAGCTTTGGAAAGACAAATTAGGCATTGTTTGATAAACTTAATCAATGTTTCTCGTAAGAGGAATTACAAGAACTCTCCTCCAATAACTTATCTATATAAACTTCAAAAGTTTATAAAAGTCACCAAGAGAGCAGCAATGGAGACCATGGGTATGTTTCCATACCCTCTCCCACTTAGCTTTTTACAATAAAGGGATACGCTATCTAGTGCATAAAAATAAACACATATAGCATGCATACATGTAATAAAGCACATAGTATTATCACATAGTCAAAATAATACTAGAATATTATTTTCCGACTATTATGGCTTTACTCCATCTCCGTACGCATCTTCTAGTCTTCAGTCTTCGTTCTTGAATGCTCCATGTGACGAGAATATTAATTTCCAATATTTAAATATATTTATTTTTTAATAAATCCAAAAGATACTTAATTAATAATAATTAAGTCAATCGAATAAATCAAAAATAAAATTAAATATTATTAATATTTTTATTTATTTTATTTTCCCTTTCTACTTCATTAAATCTCTAGAATAATCTATCCAAGACCCACTTGGAATATTCTAGATGATTTCCATAATGAAATAAGGAAATAAAATAATTTGGGACTCTTCTACATTCCAAGATTAATTAATTTCCATTACTATGAAAATTCCCATAAAAAAGGAATAATCAATTAGGAAATAAATCAATCCTAAATTAACTTTTATTCCTTTCCAATTCTATTAAATCTCTAGGATCCTATTCCAAGTAGAACTCGGAATACTCTAGAAGACTTCCATAATAGAATAAGGAAATAAAATTAATTCCAATTAATTCTTTTCCTAATCCATGAGAATTCCCAAAAATAGGAAAAGCTCAAATAGGAAAGACGAATTAATTAGGAAAGTAGAATCACCGGGAGAGCACGAAGATCACAAGGACCCCCGCGCCCCCCCACCGGACCACCATCGCCGGCCGAGGACCACCGCCGCCACCGCCCAGCCGGCGCGCCACCACCACGGGTGGCATCGCCGCCGGGAGGCGCGAATTCGGCGCCTCACCTTGCGATCGATCGATCCTCATGGATCGATCATGGGGATTGATCGATCCTTGTCCCGTTCACCCTCTCGATCATCTCCTTCGTCACACGTCTTCTCCGGCGGTCGTTTCGGCATCGATCCAACGCAAAAAAAAAAAAATTACAAATTTAATTTTGCACTATCCGGTATCGATTCTATACATGAAATCGACCCTATACATTTTCCGGAAAAAAAACAATAATAATAAATCCTAAATTCGGTCAACCCCCGAATTTTTACTATTATAAACATTCACCACCAAAAACGAATCTCGACATGTCCGAGAGTTTAATTAAACCAACAATCACATGACAAAATAATTAAACGAATAATCATCAAGCCACAATAGTCGGAACCCTGCAAGGTAGAACAATTTTATCGAAAATACCGCGAACGTAAACCTCGCTCTGATACCAATTGTTGGAATTTGACATCCCGGGTTATTAAAAAATTATGCGGAAACCAATAACCCGATCAAACCCTTCGCCGGAGATCACACGAACGCCGACGAACGCTCCGGAGTCCAGCCGAGGAAACCATGCACCCGAAGGCGCACGACTGCCCCCGACCGAACCCCCGCGTCGCGGGGTTCACGCGATCCCGATCGCGCCGCCGGCGATCGGTTGGGGTGGGGCTGCTCCAGCAGCCCCCGCGGCGAGTCCGGCGAATCGCCGCCGCCTGGAGGATCCCCACCGTCGAGGTGGGGAGGGGGACGGCACCAGCCCGTGCCCCCAGCGATCGATCCTTGGATCGATCGCAAGCCCTCGGCTCCAGCCGAGGGTTCGACCCTCACGCCCCGCCAAACCCTAGCGGGCGATCCCACGCGGTCCGGTGGCTTCGCCACCACCGCGTGATCGTCCGTCTACTCCGGGTTCGAACTTTCGGATCTTCGTTCTACGGTAATTTCGATAATTCAAATCAAAATAATATCGAGAGGGTTTAGATATTATACCTTTGATTCGTTGTTCGGAGAAACGAAATCTAACACCTTTGAATCTTCCCACGTATTCCTTGCACTCCGTTCGAACGTCGGGTGGGCGACGATCTATCGAACTCCTATGGATCTCCTTCAACTCTCTAGAACTATCAAATAATGATATTCTTGTCTTATGATTTATGAAGGCCATGTAGTGCTTTTATAGGCTACGTAGGGGATCTAAAGGAGGTGGAATATTGGGCTTCTAATATTGAAGATTAAATTGAGCCCAATGCTCAAGTCCATTAATCCTTATCAATATTAATTTTATTTATTTTCCACTATATAAATAAAATTGCACTCCCAATATTTACCCATATTATATCGAATAATATTTCTCCGGTTAATATTATTTATTCCGTGTATTTAAGATTTAAATATCCATGAATAAAATTTATTTATTGCTTAATAAATTTATTCATCTCTTATATCCGAGAATAGTACCACTCAACCTTATTTATTATGCGGGAACAAATCCACTCGCGAGGTTTACATAATAAATCCTTATGAGCTCATCTCGGGGATATTATCAACCCTTCTGGGATACACTGTCCCTTCAAGAATTCACGGCATGCCATATATAAAATATAGTGACCCAACTTAACCGGTAATTAACCCAATAATTAAATCGGTTAATTCCTTTGGAAAATCAAAGTCACTAATATTAAATATACACACCCGCAATTGTTTCAGGGATTAAGAATAAAATACTCCGAGACTTAAATCAATTATCACAGAGCAATCCTAATTGATAAGTCTCAAGCGATCCGTTCAATACACCAAGTGTACAAGTGTGATAAAATAATTAAGATAAATTATTTTCTCTCTCACACAACGACTATACCGATGGATTGGTCCGTGTCCATCTAGGTCGTGAGCATCTGTTCGATTAAATACGAGTAACCGATAGTATGATCTTCTGTGTGCCCATGCAACACCATACTAACTACAACGTATAAAATCCAGGACTATAATTTGCATATATTTAATTAACAATAATTAAAAGCAAATGAATGTTCGTTATTAATAGGTAAATGAAAGTGTACATAGAGCTCAGAATACTCAAATCTAGACATTAAGTATACTACTCCATTAAATAGAGCCGCTCGCGTGGTCGGCGTCAAGTCGACGTGAGTATCGAGAGGGTGCCCGAGTCGCGATCTCCTCGTTCGAACAAAGGCGGCGCGATGAAGGCTATTATAGACTTTCTTTCCTTTTTTAGGTCATGATTTGATATGTGTAAAAGGCCCAATAAGGAAAGGCCCAATTCCTTTTCTGTAAACCCTAATTTGACCCCTATAAATAGAGGGGTTTTATAAGGAAAGAAGGATAACTCATTCATCCAAAATAGATTCTCCCTTTTCTATGCAAATACATTTATTTCCACTTTCAGCTAAGAAAAAGAAGAAAACTCCACTAAACTAGCCCTCAAAAATCCCAGAAGCACGTTAACAAATTTTTTCCCCCGTTAACAATTGGCGCTAGAAGGAGGGGGATACCTCGAGCGCTAGATTTGCGAGTTTTCTGTTTCTTGCCATGGAGATCATTGGTTTTTCAGGTACTGCCGCAGCTTACCAAGACGACGAGGCTAGCCGTCACGCCCAAGACACCGGCAAAGCTCTCATGACGCCAAACGCCTCAGAAACCGGGCCAACCGAAAACCCGAAGGAGACCGACGCCCAGTTCGCGCTGATTGAAACCCTACGCGCAGAGCAAGTCGAACTAGCGGAGAGACAGAGGATCCTCCGGGACAAAGTGGCCGAAACCGAGAAGCGACTACCGCCAATCACCGAAAAGGAGCCAGATCTGGATCTGGATCACCTCCAAACCCCCGAAGAGATCAAGCGAACCATTCGCAGGCTCGAGGCGCGGTCCCAACACCTAGAGAAAAGATCTGCCGGTGAAGGGTCCCACCTCGACGCCCGGCGTCTCGAAGACGAGTTCGAAGAAGAAAAGCGTGAGGAGGCCCTCCGCCTCCTGACCCAGAAGAGAGAGGCGGCCCGCGTACACTACCCGATGTCAGAAACGAGAGAGTCAGCTGGAGTCGATCCCGGCCTCACACAAAGGCTGGAGGAGATAGAAAGAAGATTAGCCGAGCAGGACAAGGATCCAAAAAGAAAGTCCGCCCTCGCAGAACCCCTAAGCCTGAGGATCGAGCAGGCGCGATCTCAGCCCGACATCGCCCCTTTATTGACTTTCATCTATGCCGGAGCCTCCGACCCCGACGTTCAGTTGAATAAATATAACATCTACATGGTGGGCCGGGGAGCCACCGAAGCAACCAAGTGTCGACTGTTCCCTTTGACCCTCGGAGATATGGCTCACCGTTGGAACACGAGTTTGCCTCCGAGGTCGATCGACAGTTTCGAAGAGCTCGGTGACGAGTTCGTGTCTTATTTTGGGTCTAAAGTAAAGTACTCGGAAGGTCGGCAAAGATTGATGGGAGTTAAGCAGAGGAAGGACGAGACGGATGAAAGCTACATTGACCGGGTAGAACAGATAGCCAAACAAGGAGACCGAGTGAGCGATGGATCCTCGTCCACGCGGTGGTAGGTGGTTTACGGGCCACCTCTGGTTTGTTCAAGCCAATGATGAAGGAGTACCCAAAATCATACACAGAGTTTAGAAGAAGAGCGGGCGAGGAGATTGCCCAACAGCGGATATACGACCAACGGATGAAAGAATTAGAACCAGATACGGGGGATTTTCCCCTTACCGAGAAGAAGCCTGCAGTCGTCGGTTACCGAGCGTCATCCCCTCCGACGGTGAAATACCACGAAAGTGGAAAGAAGAAGCCCACCTATAAACCGTACCAGGGGCCATTCCAGGGACCGAAGAGGGTTGATATCATAGACGAATATCCCGAGGACGGGACCTTCCTCGGACAAACTCCTGCGCGAATACTTCAAATTTTCTACGAGCGAGATATCAACATACTCACACCACCTCAGGCCATGAGGAGTCACCCTGATGAGAGAAACCCGCGCAAGTGGTGCACATTCCACCAAGAGAACGGCCACTCAACCGACGAATGCCGCGACTTGATAGCTCAGCTTCGGCAACTCTATGAGGACGGGAGTTTGGCGAATCTCCTCAGAACACCTAAGCGCGGCCGAACGACCGCCGGCCGTGGAGGCGCCGGCCGTGGAGGCGCTGGTCGCGGGGGCGGCGACCGGGGACAAGGAGGAAGAGGTCGAGGCCGAGGATATCAGGACGATCGAAATAACCGACCTCGTCAGCAGCAGGGGCGAGAGCAGAACCAGGCCGGCCAGAACCCTCTAGCTTTACCACCACCCCCAGCCGGCGAACCCGAGGATGAGGACCCGCCCATCCGAGGAGGAGCTCGAGTGAATATGATCGGCGGGTTAACACCGATCGTCCATAAATCGAAGAGGCAGAAGAAGGAGGAAATCCGCGAGTTTGAAGGGGTAAATGTGGTGATCCCCCATACCGAGTCGACCATCTCCAAGGGTGTCATCATTTCTTTCTCGGAAAAGGACAGGGATGGGAGAAGGTATCCCAAGGAAGACGCTTTGGTCATCACTGCCAGGATCCTCGGCATTGAGGTGGCCAGGGTTCTGATAGATCATGGGGCTCACTGCAATCTGATCTTCAAATCGGCTTTGGACCTACTAGGCGACCTGACAAGATATATTCGCCCGTATGAAGGAGTCCTGAAAGGGTTTGGAGATGTGGTGGTCCGGCCGAGGGGGCGGATTAGGATGGCCGTGGAGCTGAAGGACTGGCAAGACCCCGACATCTTGATGACCGGGATGATATAGTTTGTAATCGTGGATGCTGAGAACATTTATAATGCTTTTTTCGGGAGGCCGTTCCTCGATGCCTTTGAGGCCGTGGCGTCCTCCCACTATTATTGTATTAAATTTCCCACCCAGTATATGGCAAAGAAATGTTTTAATTACTTTTCGTGTCCGTTTTTAGACAAACGCCTAAATGATGTTAACACTGGGGCATTTGAGGGTGGGGACCCTCAAATGACCGAGCAACAACCCACCCCGGGGAGCTTTGAGCCCCGAGAAGAGTTGCCCGAGAACGACACCATCATGGTTAAAGAAATCGACCCCTCGGGGGAGATGGCCGTGGACATGGACGATCAGGATTATTTAAACACTCTGTGGGAAGAGGGCAAACTCGGGAATCCAGATGCTTTCGAGGAGAAGACTTGTGGGAGCCGGGAGCCAGAAATCGACCTGCCCGACCTCGAGGCACAATTCTTACACATCCTCATCGACGAACTACCGGCCGACCAAGACATGAGCCTGGTCCAAGCCGATTACCCTTCAGAGAGTGGAGACCTCGAGCCCCGAATCGGTTTTGAACCTAGCGACATATCTGACCCGCGAGGGCCGTCCATGTGCGCGGCGGTACACGAGGTTGAAAAAGTGAGCCTGGACCCGAACAGGCCAGAATTGGAGGTTTTTATCGGGAGGAAGATTCCCGAGCGATTGAGGAATGAGTTGGTCGAGTTTTTGGCACAGCGCACGGACGCTTTCGCCTGGTCCCATAAGGATATGGTCGGAATCGACCCGAAGCACGCTTGTCACCACCTGAAGATCGACCCGGGGAGGAAGCCCATCGCCCAGAAGAGAAGAAAGATGGGCCCCGAGAAATACGCGGCTTTGGCGGTGGAGGTTAAGAAATTGGTAGAAAACGACCTAGTGCGAGAGGCCGAGGAGGAGCCTCAGTGGATCGCAAATGTTGTGCTCGTGAAAAAATCGAACGACGCCTGGCGTTTATGCATCGATTTCACCGACCTCAACAAAGCTTGCCCAAAAGACCATTTCCCTCTACCCCACATCGACCACCTGGTCGACAGCGTCGCCGGGCACGCAGTTTTCTCCAACTGTGATTGTTTCGCGGGCTACCATCAGATACCTATGGCCGAGGAGGATATTGAACATACCTCTTTTTACTCAGACAAAGGAGTGCTCTGCTGGAAAAGAATGCCTTTCGGCCTAAAGAACGCCGGGGCCACTTACCAAAGACTGGTGAACAAAATGTTCGCCGATCAGATCGGGGACACTATGGAGGTATACGTGGACGATATAATCATAAAAAGTAGATCCGAGGAGGATCACGTGAAGGATTTGAAGGTCGCATTCGAAATTCTGAAGTTTTACAATATGAAACTCAATCCTAAGAAATGTCATTTCGGAGTCTATGCCACCAAATTCCTCGGGCATATCGTCAGCTTTAGGGGCATTGAGGTGAACCCGGAAAAGATTTAGGCCATCTAAGACTTAAGAGAGCCCCGGAATCTAAAAGATGTGCAAAAGTTGACTGGCTTCCTGGCCGCCCTCAGCCGTTTCATTCCCCGGCTCGGGGATAAGAGCCGCCCTTTCTTTAAAGCGATTAAAGATCAAAAGTTCAAATGGGGAAAGGAGAGTCAGGAGGCTTTTCTGCGTCTGAAGGAACACCTCGGGAGTCCCGCCATTCTCTCTAAACCGGTCACTGGAGAAAAGCTGTTCCTCTACCTGGCTGCTTCCGAGCATGCCATGAGTTCAGTTCTTGTCCGGGCTGATGGGCAAGTCCATAGGCCGATCTATGTCGTCAGCCAGGTCCTTCATGACGCTGAGACGCGCTACACTCCCCTGGAAAAGCTAGCTTACGCCCTCGTCATGAGCGTGCGGAAGCTGAGATCCTATTTTTTCGACCACCCGGTGGAGGTTCTGACAACCATGCCACTACGACAAGTGTTGCAGAGACCAGATACAAACGGCCGATTACTGAAATGGAGTCTGGAAGTGGGGCAGTACGATATTACCTACGCTCCCCGAACGGCGATCAAAGGACAGACCCTGGCGGATTTCATAGTAGAGCTAACTTTCCCCAACTCCACCCCGTCCTTTTCGATCCCGCCATGGAAGCTATACGTAGATGGGTCGTCGAATTCCTCCCATGCCGGGGCTGGAATAGTATTGGTCGGACCGGGTGGACAATCATTCATGCACGCGGTAAAGTTCGAGTTCGCGGCGACAAACAACGAGGCGGAATACGAGGCGTTGATCGCCGGCTTGGACCTCGTCCTAGCGGTTGGTGCCGAACACTTGCAGATCATTATGGATTCCCTGCTGGTGGTCAACCAGATCAAAGGAACCTACGAGACGCGTTGCGACCGTATGACGAAATATTACGAACACGTGGTCTCCCTATAAGAGAAGATTCCAAAGGTATTTATCGAACAGATTCCGAGGGAACTAAACTCCCAGGCCGACGCGCTTTCCAAATTAGCATCCTCAGAAGGTACCGCCGACATGACTAATGTCATCTTAACCAGTCAAGCTCGGTCGGCAATCTCGCGGGACGAGGGGTTAATCACGATCATCGACCGAGGAGAGACGTGGATGGACTCAATCCGTGCGTATCTTTTGAATGGAACGCCACCTGAGGACAAGACGAACGCGAGGCAGCTTCGGATACGAGCGGCCAGATATACATTGATCGGGGATGTTTTGTACCGTAGAAGCCTATACTTGCCTCTTCTAAGGTGCATCACCCCGCTCGAAGGTCATAAGGTTTTTAGCGAGATACATGATGGTGTCTGTGGAAACCATGCAGGCGGACAGTCTTTGGCCCATAAGACCGTACGCCAAGGATACTATTGGCCTACGTTGAGACGAGATGCGATCAACTATGCACGAAAGTGCCACAGATGTCAGGTAACAGCGCCCATCGTCCGATCGGCGCCGGAGTACCTAAACTCGATATACAGCCCCTGGCCTTTCGCCTCGTGGGGGATTGATTTGATCGGACCGTTGCCAACGGGGCCGGGAGGAGTAAAGTATGTTGTCGTGGCTGTAGATTATTTCACGAAGTGGGCGGAGGCCGAACCACTGAAGGTTATCGACCAAAAGGCAATTATAAAGTTCATTTGGAAAAACATCATATGCCGTTTCGGGATCCCATACACGATCACGTCAGATAACGGAAAACAATTCGATGGGCAGGAGATCATGAATTTTTTCGACAAGTGGAAGATTAAGAAGGCTTTCTCCACCCCCTACCATCCTCAGACGAACGGACAGGTGGAAGCCATCAACAAAATTTTAAAGCATACCATCAAGGCCAGACTGGAGGAAAGACAAGGGAGGTGGGCAGCCGAGCTGCCAGATGTCTTATGGTCATACAGGACAACCAGCAAAGCAGCCACCGGAGAAACACCTTTCGCTTTAGCTTTCGGCGCCGAAGCGGTCATTGCTGGAATTCGATATCCCGGGGTATCAAAAATTGCGGAACCGATAACCCCGACCGAAATCCCGTCGCCGGAAACCGATCACGAACGCCACGAAGAACCGGGCTCGACAAGAGCATCGCCGCGGGATGAACCCGCGGCTAAACCCTAGCCGAGCCCCACCGTGGGGCTCGCGATCGCGCACGAGGCGATCGCTGGGGCTGCTCCGGCAGCCCCGGGCGGTGAGTTCGGCGACTCACCGCCACCGCCCGAGGAGGGCGGTTCGCCCAGCGGCGAACCCGCCGCGGCTCCAGCCGCGGCTGCCCGGCGATCGACCACCGCGGTCGATCGCCCACCCCGGCTCCCAGCCGGGGTTCCTCCACGCGCCGTCGCGGTCGAAGCCCTAGGGCTCGACCGCACCCCCTCCGCTCCCAGCCGAGGGCTCCTTCGAACTTCGCCGGGGATCTCGAATCCCCGTCCCCGAGGTTCGTCGTTTATCCGGATCGTGTGTTCATGCATGTATCACAATTTAATTCACATAAATTCACACGAAGGAGTTTATGATCATACCTTTTGATTTGTTGTGCGGAGAAACAAAATCAAGTTGAAGACCTTTGAATCTTCCCACGTATTCCTTGCACTCCGTTTGAACGTCGGGTGGGCGACGATCTATCGAACTCCTATGGATCTCCTTCAACTCTCTAGAATATCAAGTATGATAATCTTGTCTTATTCAAGTTATGAATTATGAAGGCCATGTAGTGCTTTTATAGGCTACGTAGGGGATCTAAAGGAGGTGGAATATTGGGCTTCCAATATTGAAGATTAAATTGAGCCCACTGCCCAAGTCCATTAATCCTTATCAATATTAATTAATTTATTTTCCATATATAAATTAATTGCACTCCCAATATTAAACCATATTATATCAAATAATATTTCTCCGGTAGTATTATTTATTCCGTGTATTTAAGATTTAAATATCCATGAATAAAATTAATTTATTGCTAATTAATTTATTCATCTCTTTAATCCGAGACTAGTACCATTCAACCTTAATTATTGTGCGGAACGAATCCACTCATGAGGTTTACACAATAATTCCTTATGAACTCATCTCGGGGATATTATCAACCCTTCCGGGATACACTGTCCGGTCAATTATTCACGGCATGCCATATATGAAATATAGTTACCCAACTTAACCGGTAACTAACCCAATAATTAAATCGGTTAATTCCTTTGGTAAATCAAAGTCACTTATATTAAATATACACACCCGCAATAATATCGGGGATTAAGAATAAAATACACTGAGACTCGAATCGATTATCGCCGGCAATCCTAATCGATGAATCTCAACGATCCGCTCAATACACCAAGTGTACAAGTGTGATAAAATAATTAAGATAAATTATTTTCTCTCTCACACAACGACTATACCGATGGATTGGTCCGGGTCCATCTAGGTCGTGAGCCACTGTTTGATTAAATACGAGTAACCGATAGTATGATCTTCTGTGTGCCCATGCAACACCATACTAACTACAACGTATAAAATCTAGGACTATGATTTGCATATATTTAATTAATAAAAATTAAAAGCAAACAATTGTTTATTAATTTAATAGATTAAATGCTATGATGGGGAGTTTACCGTTACTTAAATATAGACATTAAGTACACAACTCCAACAATCTCCCACTTGTACTAAGGTCTAGTCATTTCCTCCAAACTCCCGGTTCCCATACTCATCACGTGCTTTAAAGTGTACTTCCGTGAAGTACTATGTGAGTGAGCAATCTAGGTTGCCGCTCTGAAGTTATCTTGGTGACTACTACGTCGTCTCCCTCGACGATGACTCGTATCAGGTGGTACTTGCACTATGTGTTATCATCACTTTTTATACTTATGACTTCTTCCGGTTTACCATGCACCGCTATGTAATAGCCTTTGATAAACCAAGAGTCATATCCAAGTCTTAGAGGTTATCCCGGAACCTAACCAAAACTTCCGCTGCCTCTGAGGTTGCTATTCGGTTATGATAGAGTCTGAGAAGCGTCCTGCTTATCACTCTTTCATTTCATTGTTCCACCTCTTTCTAAAAGTGAACACATAGCCTGATATCGACTTACACTGGTCCTTCTTTTATTTTTGGGATCTGAGAAACTGTAATCTAAGAAGATTTCGTCTTGCTCCGTAAGTCAGCAATATGAAAGCACTCTTACAGCATTCGAAAATCCCTTATCCAGATTACTTTGATATCCTCCCACTACGCAAACCGCATAGTTGATATCAGGTTCTTGTTTTCCAACAATGCATTTAAGCTTTCCACACAAAGTGTAGGAAACTGGTTTGTCTTCATCTATCACCTTCATGTGTTCAAAACACATATCCTTTAGATAGATGTATATTCTGTCTCTGAAAGGCAATAACCTTTCTCAGAAGTATGCATGTTTAAAACAAACCATAATTATATAAGATGTCTAGAAGTACAATGTTCTTATCTCTAGATCATAAGATCTTAAGAACATGCTCTAACTTCTTCTTAATCTTATATCTTGATTTATTTAGACAACCATCATTTTATGTCTGACAATATTTTTACATTGTTGCCAATGACAAAATGTTATCTACATAAAATCTCCGAGAAACACCACCTTGTTTCTATTATTTCTCTAATACACCTTTCGTCTTTGCCTTTTGATGAATCCATCAAATGGACTTTCTCATCAATTCGCAAGTTCCACGATTTATAGCTTTGTTACCATCCATAAATGGATTTACTAAGCTTGTACTCTAAATGATCTAGCCTCTTAACAATAAACCTTATTGTTATCCAAGAAAGCTCATTTAGATCTAGTACCACCCTTATGCAGAGCTAGGGATCGATTTCATGTCTACTAGATCCAGAGTCCGAACTCCTCTAGTCTTATGAATATCTTTGGTTGTCCAACAACCTCCCACTGCAATGGCGTCCCGGTGTATAACAGTAATAACATTAGGTGCAGTATGTGGTGTACTTCTACTCGGTTTGGCTGGTTCCCAGTCTTTTGTCCTTTTTCTCATTTCAAGGTATTATATCAGTTCAGGCTTTGTGGTTCATCTAATAGTCTTCCTCTATGAGCCGGACGAGACGTCCCTCTGGTTCATAGTACTATTGAACACACAACATTTTGTTCATCTGGGATATCCTACAACCATAATGAATATGCCGTTGTATCCAGGAATATCCATAGAACATAGGTGGTTCCGAACAACTTGTTCTTTTACTATTAGATTTCCATTTCTTATTTACAACGCACCATCTCTACACGTAAGTGTATGGCGCGGCCCTTTGGAATTGAATCCCAATCTTTGATTATGCCATGTGTTACTTAGATAAGTGATGGCCTCCGCGACCGAGTCGCAGGCTCCTAATGGATATACTTTGATGGTTCCCCATAATAGCTTTGTGTCCATTGACTAGTCAAAACACTTTGCTTTTATGGCACATTAAGTATTCTAATCCATTACCGAGTATTCTTTGAGAGAATTACTCGTACCTTTCTAATTCACACATATGTCTGCATATCTAATCATTTCCAATACTTGTCTGAATTCTATCCTTTATCCAGAAAGGTTTGCTTAGACGTATTATCCTCCAAATTCAATCCTTAGGTCGGAAGGTCCATTCCTTCAACTTTAATTGATCAAATCAATTTCGACCATTTGAATCTTATTTGAAAATACTACTAAGTATAAGAATTTCACAAGTATAATGATTAATAAAGAAATATCTAATAAGTAAAACAAGTTATAGAACGGTTCGTTGCATCGTGGTGGACTTAGGATCTATCATTCATATATTGCTATCTAATGTACCAGAATAGATAACGCCATTATTTCTTATCAAAATCATCCAATGATTAAAGAAATAAAATATCCATTCATAAGTAATAGAAATCCAGAACAAAACGTTCTTTCTAAAATAAAGGGTACATAATGCAATAATCTTGAAATGAACTCCTATTTAACTACTAAAGCAGATAAATGTCTTCCACCGCAACAGCTGCCTCCTCCACAGCTTTTGCCCGTGTAGACTCGAACTCTTCTTCTCTAAGTCGCCGGGTTTTCTGGAACCCCTGCATTCAAAATGCACATACCGTCAGTGGTTCCATATCTACATACCAGAATTTCTGGTAGATAATACCGCTGACTATGTTTTTACGACTAAAGAAAAATTCGTACCTCTGAGAGGACATTCATACTTCCAGTGTCCAGACTTGTTGCATCGGAAGCACTTGCCCTTTGGCTTTGCAGCCCCCACTCGTGGTATAGTCTTCTTGACACCACTGGGTTTCCAGGCCTGCTTCCTCCTCTTGCCCCTACCTCCACCAGGCTTAAAGCCTTTGGACTTGGTAGCTACAAGCGCTAGAGACTTGCCCTTCTTGTAGATCCCCTCTGCCGCCTTCAGTTCAGTCAGGAGTTGCGCAAGAGAATAAGATAGTTTACCCATATTATAACTCATGCGAAACTACTCAAAACTAGGGGTCAGAGACTGGAGTATGATGTCGACTTGCGTCTCAGCATCAATTTGAGCTCCTAGGATCTCAAGCTCATTCAACAAACCCATCATCTTATGAACGTGCTCCCCTACGGGCGTTCCTTCAGACTGAGTAGTTGTCATGAGGACTCTCATGGCTTCTTGCCTTGCCGCACGATCTTGCTCCCCAAACATCTCCTTGAGGTTAAACATCATATCATAGGCAGTGTCCATCAACTCATGTTGGGTTTGGAGTACATTTGACATGAAAGCCAAAATATAACACCTAGCCATTTCATCAGACTTTTTCCACTTCCGATATGCCAGTTTTTCCTCATCAGTCGAGGCAGCCGTGGGCTCAGCAGGGCAGACTTCATGGAGTACAAACTTGTACTCCTCCGAAGTCAGGACAATGTCTAAATTTCTCTTCCAATCAATATAGTTGGGGCCAGTAAGCTTATGCTCCTTGAGTATCATAGAAAGTGGGTTCATAGCTATTCTCTAAACCTATAAGCACATTTAAACAAACAATCAATTTAATATCCGATATTATCTCCCTCAAATAATATCATTAAATTACTAATCACATCTAAAATCCCATCAGGTAAGGCAAGCCACGGTGTGTGGACGTTTACCCACCCAAATGATTTAGCAATTAGATTTTCTTTGGCCATACATCACTTATAGCGGAACCTCGTTGGGAGGAATACTATAAAGCGTATCTAAGTGTAAACCATTACTCAGCACCAAAGTAAATCGTTTGGAATTGCTACATCACCGCAAGCCACGTTGTGTGGACGTTTACGATAACTTCACAACTCTTCACAATTCCTTACAACTGTCTACATCAATTAATCCAAAATCCGTCAGTATAGCAAGCCACGTTGTGTGGACGTTTACTACACTAAGAGACTTTTATAATTGACTCCCAGTTACAAGATCCATTCGATTTTCGTAAATCAAGACGCGGAGAATCATAAGTGAAACTCGAAGTTTCTAACCAGTGATTCACCATGCGAACAACCCTATCTCTCATTAGATGAGGGAGCTGAGCAGACAAACGATCCATATTCAAAAGAATGGTACGAATGTCTCTAATTTGTGTCATCCACATGACCAAGTGGCTTTGGCTCCATTCCACTCCCCGGGGTGAGAATGAGTCGACTTGAAGTCAGTTTCAGAAAGACAAATTAGGCATTGTTTGATAAACTTGATCAATGTTTCTTGTAAAAGGAATTACAAGAATTCTCCTCCAATGACATATCTATATGAACTTCGAAAGCTCATAAATGTCACCAAGAGAACAATAATGGAGACCATGGGAATGTTTCCATCCCCTCTCCCACTTAGCTTTTTATAACAAAGGGATACGCTATCTAATGCATAATTAAACACATAAGCATGCATACAAGCAATAAAGCACATAGCACATAGTCAAAATAAGCTAGAAAATTATTTTCCGACTATCATGGCTTTATTCCAGATCGATGGGGAAACCCAGATCGATATAGTTCTCCAGTCTCTGCCTAGGAGTTTTGAGCAGTTCCGCCTGAACTATAACATGAACAAGAGGTTATATTCGTTGGCGGAACTCCTTACTGAACTCCAGGCGGCAGAGGGAATCTTTAAGAAGTCTCAGGCACTTGTGGCTGTGAAACTTCCTGGCCCTCCGGGGACTAAGAGGAAGAAGAAGCTGATGGAGTTGTATTCTAAATGTCTAGTTTAGTGCAAATACGGAACTCCTTATCTATACCTTAATTCGAGATATGATACAAGCATGATTGCATTTAATGCAATAGTCCTTGATGTATACGTTGTAGACAGTATGGCGTGAGGAGACACGCGGAAGATCATACTGTCGGTTACTCGTATACTATCGAACAGTAGCTCACGACTTAGATGGACAGGGACAATCCATCGGTACGTCGTAGTGTGACTGGTAGATAGTCGGTCTTGACTATCATGTTACACTCGTACACTTGGTGTATTGAGAAGGACCACGGGAGGGCGTTCGATTTATACTAATCGATGTAATCGAACTAGACCTCAGATATTACGGATATGTGAGTTCTTAATCCCTATATAATTATAGGTGCGTGTGTCCAATGCTCGGTTCTTTGATGTGCCAATGAGTGAGATTAATTGATTAGTCAATATTCTCGGTAGATTGGGAATCGGTATTGTACACACGGCATGCTATAGATTATAGACAGGAAACCGTGTCCCATTTATTGGGTTGATGATGTCCCCGTGATAAGCTCATAAAGTTTATCATGTAAACCCTGCAGGTGGATTCGTTCCACATGATAATAAGGATGAGTGGTACTAGTCTCGGATAATAAGAAATGAATTAATTTAATTATTAGTAATTAATTAATTCATGGACATGCGATATCTTAAACACGGGGAAAATCACATATGTAATACGGCGGGAAAATTATTGACGGAATAATTTGAATTAATTAATTGGGAAATCATTTATAATTTTATAGTGGAATTAATTATAAATAAAATTGTGGAATTTAATTAAGGTTTTCCTTTTGGGACACCAAGTTAATTAAATTGCAATTTAAGCCTAATTAATTAATTGCCTATGGGTCCCTAGTGTGGCCTATATAAATCCCTCATCTCTCTTCTCTAAACCTACAGAACGCCGCTATAATTAATTCTGTGGAGAAATTATTTTGTTAGCGCAATTATTCTTTTCTCCGCTTAATTAATTTAGATTAGCGTAGTGTTTTTCTTTTCTGTAGAAATTATTTTGCTAGCGCAAATATATTTCTGGATACAGAATTGTTCTTCTTTTCAGTAGAAATTAATTTGCTAGCGCAAATATATTTCTGGATACAGAATTGTTCTTCTTTTCTGTAGAAATTAATTTGCTAGCACAAATATATTTCTGGATACAGAATAGTTTTTCTTTTCTGTAGAAATTAATTTGCTAGCGCAAATATATTTCTGGAGACAGAATAATAAAAACGTGAAAAGGAGGGTTTGAGAGAGAAGAAGAAGAGAAGCTCCAAGCGGATCGATGCCCACACATCGGCTGGAGCAAGAGGGCTAGGATACACGCTAGAAGACTCGAGGTATCTGTCTATTCGGCTTCTCCGAATCACGCGACAAAGGTATGAGATCGATCCCTAATTCCGCAATTATCGATCTCTAAATTCGTTAAAAATACATCGGACGAACGATCGGGTTCCGGGAGTCGTGGTACGTGTTCCTCGACTACTAGGGGTTCAAGGACCTTCGGATCGGTAGTCGGAAGAGGAAAAACGGACCGGAAACGAGCCCGGAACAGCAGAACGCGCTGCTGTTCGCGGAGAAACGGCGACCGCCGTTTCCAAACGGCGACCGCCGTTTTGGTCTTTTTCTGGCAGCCCGCTCGGTTCGCGCGGTTGTCCTTCGGGGCAATGGCTGGGCGTGAATCGGGGCACGGGCTGGAAAAGCGAATGAAGTAGCGACACCGGATGTCGACTGGGATCGTTCGGATGTTCGAGTGATCGAACGAACGCATCCCGGGTAGTCGATTTCCAACAATTGGTATCAGAGCCGGTTTTGTACGTTCGTTGTATTTTTGCGAGATTTGTTTTGTAGGTTCGAACCCGATTATTATGGCCATGTGTTTGTGCTTTAATGTTTGTGGTTTGTTTAACTCTCGGGCTTGTCGAGATCAGTTTTGGTTTTGAAATCGTTGCATGTTTGTAATAGTTAAAACGACGGGTTGAGTCGTTTAGGTTTTATTACGTTTTTCGTTTTATCCGGATGTATAGGATCGATGCCGGAAGTAGTATGTTTTACCTTTGTAATGTTACTGCTACTTGGTGGATCGAGAGAAGATCGGAGGCCGGACGAACGAGGGTCGAGAAGTCGAACCCGCGAGCTGCTGAAGGGCAAACGGCGGTCGCCGTTTCGCTGGATACTTGGCAGCAGCGGCGCGGGGGTTCGACGGACACCACGGGTCGCTCGTCGAGGCCTGGGATGATACTCCAGTGGGAGGGGTTCGTCTCTTGGCACTTAGACGAGTCGGTGGTGGATCGAGACCGAGACGAGCAACGAGACAAAGATCCGAGAAGACGTGCATGGAAGATATTTAAAGGCCATAATAATCGGGGTCACGTTAAATGTTTTTTGTGTGTTTACGTGCTTGTTATTATGCTTTATTTATTTTATGCATGTTATCCCTTTTTCGTAAAATACTAAGTGGGAGAGGGATTGGAAACAATCCCGCGGTCTCCATTCTCTGTTTTGATAGTGATGTGTGTCACTTACGAGTTGGCTTTAGTGTCATCCTCCCTATCGGATAAAGTCGACACACAGATATCACTGGATCAAAATTCGAATTTAAAATCCACTTATAAAATTGAACAATTATATTTCTCAAAAGCAATGCCTAATCTGTCATTCAAAGACTAATTTCAACTCGACTCATTCTCACCCCGGGGAGTGGAATGGAGCCAAAGCGCTTGGTTATGTCGATGACACAGATTAGAGACATTCGAGTCATTCGATGACTAGATCGATTGTCTGGTTGGCTCCCTCACCTAGTGAGAGATAGGGCTCAATTGCATGATTGATCGCTGGTTAGAAACTTCGAGTTTCACTTACGAGATATCAAGATTTGATTAATAAAATTGTGAAATTTAATAAATGTAAGAGTCAATTAAAAAAGTTGTTTGTTTTAGTAAACGTCCACAAGAACGTGGCTTGCTAAATGGAAACGGTACTTTGGATTAATTGAGATTCTATGACATTTAAATAAGTGAGATTCAATTAATAAAGTTGTTTGTTTTAGTAAACGTCCACAAGAACGTGGCTTGCTAAATGGAAACGGAACTTTGGGATTAATCGAGGCTCGACAGTTATAGAAAATCGTGGAGGACTGCATGTCAACGTAAACGTCCACAAGAACGTGGCTTGCGGTGGACATGTGGTTCCCGAGCGGTGGACTTAGTACTGAGAAATGGTACACACTTAGGTACGCTTTATAGTATCCTCCCCATCGGAGTCACTGCTATGATGATGTACGACCAAAGTGAAATCCAATCATAAAATCATTTGGACTGGTAAACGTCCACAAGAACGTGGCTTGCTATGTCTGATGGGATTTTGGAAATGATTGGTAGTTTAATGATATCACTTGAGGGAAATGATATCGAATTAAACTCATTGTTTGTTTTATATGGTATTATTTCCATTAAAAGTCAACAAACTCACTGAACCTGTTTGTATGGATTGGAAAAGAAACTTGGACATTGTCCTAACTGCAGAGGAGTACAAATATGTACTCCAAGCCAATTGACCTGCTGAACCAAATGATGCTTCCACCACTGAGGAAAGGAAGCTCATTGGAAATGGATCAGGGCTATGAGATGACGCGGAGCAACATTATGACTTTCAAGTCAAATGTGCTGCGACATTGGTATCATGCTATGACCATTACCTATGATATGATGCTTAACCTCAAGAAGTTTTGGTTATCAGGACAGGACAGCCGGACAAAGTGAAATGAGGCAACTCATGACGGCCATCATGTCGGAAAGAACGCCCGTGAGGGATCACGTTCTTAGAATGATGGGCTATCTTAATGAAATAGAGATTCTGGGAGAAATTATCAATGGGGTAACCCAAGTTGATATTATGCTCCAGTCTCTGCCGAGAAGTTTTGAGCAGTTCCGCCTGAACTATAATATGAATAAGGGGTCTTATTCATTGGCGGAGCTCCTGGTTGAACTTCAAAGCGGCTAAGGGAATCTTTAAGGGCTCTCAAAACACTTGTGGCTGATAAATTGGCTCTTCCTAAGCCTTCGGGCGGCAAAAGGAAGAAGAAGCAAATACGGAAACCCAGTGGGCCTAATATATCTGGACCACGGAATGGGACAAGCAAGCCCAAGGGGCAAGTGCTTCCGTTGTAAGCAGTTTGGATACTGGGAGTTTTGATTGTCCTCTCAAAGCAACTAGAAGTTAACTTCTCTTTAGTCACCGAAACATGCTTAGTGGTGTTATCTACCAGTACCTGGTGTGTGGATACGGAAACCACTAATCATGTCTGCACTTAAATGCAGGGGTTCCAGGAAACCCGGAGACTTAGATAGGAAGAAGTAATAACCTACATGGGCAATACTGTTAAGGTAACAGCCGTTGCAGTGGGAGATGTTAAATGGTTTTAACAGTAGGATTTTAGTTCTAATAAATTGCCTTTATGTGCCGGCATTTAGAAAGAAATTTCATTTCGGATTTCTAAATTGGCTTAGAATAGATATTCTTTTTCTTCTGATAGTTTCAGACTTGTCAGAGTAGGAAACGGGGATATTATCTATTCTGGTACATTGATAGACAATTTAATACTGAATCCGTGTTCTTCCACGATGCAACACACCGAAGCTAATAACACATTGTCGAACCCCAATAAGAGTAAAGATCCTTCTAGGATGAATCAAATGTACTTATGGAATCTTAGGCTAGATCATTTTAACTTGAGTACGATTCAAAGGGTGAAAGCTGATGGACTACTCAGCTAGGTTGAAGGAAAGGACTTTCCAATCTTCGAATCATACTTGGAAGTTTTAATGATCAAGCAACCCCTTACGGTTAAAGGGAAAAGATCCAAGAAAGTACTAGAGTTGATTCGCTCTGATATATGCAGACCTCTTTGAAGAGTAAAGCATGCTTATCAGAAAATGGGATTAACTCCCAACAGACTACACCATTTATGCCTCGGCAAAATAATGAGTTGTAAAGAAGGAATAGGACTCTTATAGATATGGGAAAGTAAACAATAAGTTATTCGGAGTTACCTAATTCGTTTTTGGGATATGGCTTGGAAACAGCGGCGTTTATCCTGAACTTGATTCTTTTGGAAACTTGTAAAGATATTCGGCTGTTTATAAGATACCCTAAGAAAATGAATTGAGATATGTAATATAGTCCAAAGGACCAGATGTTCGTTGATTGAATCAACGATTCGGTTCTTAGACATGGACTATATGTATATGCAATATCGCAAGCCCAAGGGTAGAGTAATACTTAAATGTGCTTAGAGGGACTGATTAAGACTTAGAACCAGCCTAACTGAGTAGTTCACTACTATAATCTTTAGTCACTAAAGATACACCGGAGCGTTGTCGTAGTGGGAGGGTTGTTAGACAACCCAACAGGTTCATGTTTATAGGTGAGTCTTCGGACTTGTTACCTGGAGAACATGAAGCCGAACCCTGGATCTATGACGAGACGCTGAAAGATCAAGATGCTCAGTCTTGGCAAAAGTCGATCAGGATTCTTTTGTCTTCACATGGAAGATGGAAGTCAAGACAGATTTTCTAAATCAAAGTCTTGACGGGGCCATCTGTGTGGGACAGCCAGAAAGATTCATCGAAAAGAGCCAAGAGCATTCGGTAAGCAAGCTTAATCAATCTTAGGATTGAAGGAAGTTTCAAAATCTTGGACACATGCGGACCTATGAGAAAATCCATTTCATGGATTCATTTAAAGCATGTTTAGGTCCTGTGTATAATAAAGAAGTGACAGAAAAGATGTGGTGTTTTCTCATTCTTTATGTAGACGACATCCTTCTGAATTGGCAACAATATGAAAGATGTTATCGGACATAAAGGGATGGTTGTCCGAGTAATTCAATGTAAGAGACTTAGGAGAAGTCAGGAATGTTCTTGGGATCAAAGTTAAATGATCGCCAGAAAAGAACATAGAACTTATCTCGAGTCTCATACTTAAATACAATTCTTACTCGTTGCAGCATACATAATTCCAAGAAAGGTCTTCACCTTTTAGATGTGGAATTCATCTATCTAAGATTTTGTGTCCGACACAATAAAGGAGATAGATGAAGAGTAAGCAGTTCCCTGCACCTTAATGGTGGGAAGCTTAATGAATGTAATGTTATGCACGAGACTGATATCTGCTATGCCGTGGGCATGATGGTGAGATATCATAGTAATCCTGGAAAGGATCACTTGACTGATGTAAAGAACATGTTTAGGCTCCTGCAGAGGACCAGGAATTATGTTCTGAGTTACAAAGCAGTCAAGTGGTTTCCTTTGGATATTTCAAATCAAACAGGGACAGTTGAAAGTCGAAGTCAGGCTATGTGTTCTCACTGTGAAGTGGAGCAGTCACATGGAAGAATGTAAAGCAGCGATGCATTACGGATTCTACCATGGAAACTGAAAGGATAACGGCCTCTGAGGCAGTTAAAAGGTCAGTGTGGCTCCAGAACTTCCTAAGGGACTTAGATGTGGTTTCTAGTTTACCCAAAGCTATTTTGAATAGCGGTATGGCAAACTTGAAATGCCACGAGTCCACAGTGGGAGATAATACGTAGAGCGCAAGTACCACCTGATTCGAGAGATCGTCTAGTAAGACGATGCAGTTGTCACCTAGATAGCATCAAGAGGATTGCCTGGTAAACCCGTTCACAGAGGCACTTCCAGCGAAAGCGTTGGGTAGGCGTGATGAGGTTATGGGAATCTGATGTTTGGGAGAGGGCGACTAGACTTTTAGTATAAGTGGGAGATTGATGGAGTTGTATTCTAAATGTCTAGTTTAGTGCAAATACGGAACTCCTTATCTATACCTTAATTCGAGATATGATACAAGCATGATTGCATTTAATGCAATAGTCCTTGATGTATACGTTGTAGACAGTATGGCGTGAGGAGACACGCGGAAGATCATACTGTCGGTTACTCGTATACTATCGAACAGTAGCTCACGACTTAGATGGACAGGGACAATCCATCGGTACGTCGTAGTGTGACTGGTAGATAGTCGGTCTTGACTATCATGTTACACTCGTACACTTGGTGTATTGAGAAGGACCACGGGAGGGCGTTCGATTTATACTAATCGATGTAATCGAACTAGACCTCAGATATTACGGATATGTGAGTTCTTAATCCCTATATAATTATAGGTGCGTGTGTCCAATGCTCGGTTCTTTGATGTGCCAATGAGTGAGATTAATTAATTAGTCAATATTCTCGGTAGATTGGGAATCGGTATTGTACACACGGCATGCTATAGATTATAGACAGGAAACCGTGTCCCATTTATTGGGTTGATGATGTCCCCGAGATGAGCTCATAAAGTTTATCATGTAAACCCTGCAGGTGGATTCGTTCCACATGATAATAAGGATGAGTGGTACTAGTCTCGGATAATAAGAAATGAATTAATTTAATTATTAGTAATTAATTAATTCATGGATATGCGATATCTTAAACACGGGGAAAATCACATATGTAATACGGCGGGAAAATTATTGACGGAATAATTTGAATTAATTAATTGGGAAATCATTTATAATTTTATAGTGGAATTAATTATAAATAAAATTGAGGAATTTAATTAAGGTTTTCCTTTTGGGACACCAAGTTAATTAAATTGCAATTTAAGCCTAATTAATTAATTGCCTATGGGTCCCTAGTGTGGCCTATATAAATCCCTCATCTCTCTTCTCTAAACCTACAGAACGCCGCTATAATTAATTCTGTGGAGAAATTATTTTGTTAGCGCAATTATTCTTTTCTCCGCTTAATTAATTTAGATTAGCGTAGTGTTTTTCTTTTCTGTAGAAATTATTTTGCTAGCGCAAATATATTTCTGGATACAGAATTGTTCTTCTTTTCTGTAGAAATTAATTTGCTAGCGCAAATATATTTTTGGATACAGAATTGTTCTTCTTTTCTGTAGAAATTAATTTGCTAGCGCAAAAAATAGTTTTTCTTTTCTGTAGAAATTAATTTGCTAGCGCAAATATATTTCTGGAGACAGAATAATAAAAACGTGAAAAGGAGGGTTTGAGAGAGAAGAAGAAGAGAAGCTCCAAGCGGATCGATGCCCACACATCGGCTGGAGCAAGAGGGCTAGGATACACGCTAGAAGACTCGAGGTATCTGTCAATTCGGCTTCTCCGAATCACGCGACAAAGGTATGAGATCGATCCCTAATTCCGCAATTATCGATCTCTAAATTCGTTAAAAATACATCGGACGAACGATCGGGTTCCGGGAGTCGTGGTACGTGTTCCTCGACTACTAGGGGTTCAAGGACCTTCGGATCGGTAGTCGGAAGAGGAAAAACGGACCGGAAACGAGCTCGGAACAGCAGAACGCGCTGCTGTTCGCGGAGAAACGGCGACCGCCGTTTCCAAACGGCGACCGCCGTTTTGGTCTTTTTCTGGCAGCCCGCTCGGTTCGCGCGGTTGTCCTTCGGGGCAATGGCTGGGCGTGAATCGGGGCACGGGCTGGAAAAGCGAACGAAGTAGCGACACCGGATGTCGACTGGGATCGTTCGGATGTTCGAGTGATCGAACGAACGCATCCCGGGTAGTCGATTTCCAACAGAAGCAAGGACTGAAACCTAGTGGACCCAGAAATGGTGGACCACAGAATGGAGTGAACAAGCCCAAGGGCAAGTGTTTCCGTTGCAAGCAGTCTGGACATTGGAAGTCTAATTGTCCTCTCAGACAAGGAGGTATGAACTTTTCCTTAGTCACTGAAACATGTTTAGCGGTGTTATCCACCGGTACCTGGTGTGTGGATACGGGAGCCACTGATCATGTCTGCAATTCTTTGCAGGGGTTCCAGGAAACCCGGCGGCTTAGAGAGGGAGAGATCACTATCTACATGGGCAACGCTACGAAAGTGGCGGCGGTTGCAGTGGGAGATATTTATTTATCTTTTAATAATAAAGTTTTGGTATTGAATAATTGTCTTTATGTACCGAATTTTAGAAAGAACCTTGTTTCGGTTTCTAAGTTGGTTTTGAATGGATATTCTGTTTCTTTTGATAATTCTGTTATTGTCAAGAAGAATGGTGATTATATCTGTTCTGGTACATTGATAGGCAACTTATATATACTGAATCCCACGATGCAAAGTGTAGAGTCATATAACACATCTAGTACCAATAAGAGAAAGGAGCCTTCTAGGATGAATCAAAAGTACTTATGGCATCTTAGGCTAGGTCATATTAACTTGGGTAGGATTCAAAGGTTGATAACTGATGGAATATCAGTGGTGTGAAAGATGAGGACTTTCCAACCTGCGAATCATGCCTGGAAGGAAAAATGACCAAGCGACCCTTTAGTGATAAGGGGTATAGATCCAAGGAAGTACTGGAATTGATTCACTCTGATTTGTGCGGGCCTTTATCTGTCCAAGCGAGAGGAGGTTATGAATATTTCGTAACCTTCACTGATGATTACTCAAGGTATGGTTTTATATACATGATGCGCCGCAAGAGCGAGTGCTTTGACAAGTTCAAGGAGTACAAAGCTCTTGTGGAGAACCTTCATGGCAAAACCATAAAGACTCTACGATTTGATCGTGGAGGAGAGTACCTCTCGGGAGAGTTTAAGGCGTACTTATTAGAGAATGGGATTGACTCCCAGATGACTGCACCATACACGCCCCAGCAGAATGGTGTAGCAGAAAGAAGGAATAGGACTCTTATGGAAATGGTAAGATCTATGATGAGTTATTCAGACCTACCAGTTTCGTTCTGGGGATATGCCTTGGAAACAGCGGCGTATATCCTGAACTTAGTTCCTTCTAAATCAGTCCCCAAGACGCCCTTGGAATTGTGGACCGGGCGTAAGCCAAACTTGAAACACATTCGGATCTGGGGTTGTCCAGCACATGTGCTGAAGCATGGGGCTGATAAATTGGAATCTCGTTCAGATATTCGGTTGTTTATAGGATATCCTAGAGGAACGAAAGGTGGTCTATTCTATAGTCCTCAGGACCAGAAGATCGTTGTTAACACCAACGCTCGGTTCTTGGAAGAGGATTATATAATGGACCACAAGCCCAAGAGTGAGATAATACTAAACGAACTGAGAGGGGACGATCAAGGCTTAGATCCAACCCAACCGGGTGATACGCCACCACAGTCTGCACCTGTAGTTACTGAGGTTACACCGGAGCGTCGTCGTAGTGGGAGGGTTGTTCGAAAACCCGATAGGTTCATGTTTATAGGTGATTCTTCGGACTTGTTACCTGGAGAACATGAAGCCGATCCCTGGACCTACGACGAGGCGCTTAAAGATCAAGATGCTCAGTCTTGGCAAAAGGCGATGAAATCTGAGATTGAATCAATGGATTCAAATCAGGTCTGGAATCTTGTAGCACCGCCCAAAGGTGTAAAAGCCATTGGTTGCAAGTGGGTGTACAAGAGAAAAAGAGGGTCTGACGGAAAGGTGGAAACCTTCAAGGCTAGGCTTGTTGCGAAAGGGTATACTCAGAAAGAAGGGATCGATTATGAGGAAACCTTTTCGCCGGTAGCTATGCTAAAGTCGATCCGGATTCTTTTGTCTACAGCATCTTATATGGATTATGAGGTGTGGCAAATGGACGTCAAGACAGCATTCTTGAATGGGAATCTTGACGAGACCATTTAAATGAGACAGCCAGAAGGTTTCATCAAGAAAGGCCAAGAGCATCTAGTGTGTAAGCTAAACCGATCCATTTATGGATTGAAGCAAGCTTCTAGATCTTGGAACATGCGGTTTGATGAGGTTATCCAGTCTTATGGATTCATTCAAAGCATGGACGAGTCGTGTGTATACCGGAGAAGTGACGGAAACAGCGTGGCGTTTCTCGTGCTTTATGTAGAAGACATCCTTCTAATTGGCAACAATGTGAAGATGCTGTCGGACATAAAGGGATGGTTGTCCAAGCAATTCGATATGAAAGACTTAGGACAAGTTGGGCATGTTCTTGGGATCAAGGTTATAAGGGATCGCCGGAGAAGAACATTAAACTTGTCCCAGGCTTCATATATTGATACGATTCTGGCTCGTTTCAACATGCAGAATTCCAAGAGAGGTGCTCAACCTTTCTGCCATGGAATTCATCTATCTAAAGACATGTGTCCCAAAACACAAAAGGAGATAGATTACATGAAGAAAGTTCCTTATGCTTCGGCAGTAGGAAGTCTAATGTATGCCATGTTGTGCACGAGACCTGATATCTGGTATGCCGTGGGCATGGTAGCTAGATATCAGAGTAACCCTGGACAGGGTCACTGGACTGCTGTAAAGAACATACTTAAGTACCTGCGAAGGACTAGGAATTATGTTCTGAGTTACAAAGCGTCCGAGTTGAATCCTATTGGTTACACAGACTCGGATTTCCAATCTGATAAGGATCAGCGAAAGTCTACATCAGGCTATGTGTTTACATTGGGAGGTGGAGCAGTCTCATGGAAGAGTGTTAAGCAGAAATGCATTTCGGACTCTACCATGGAAGCCGAATATGTAGCAGCCTCTGAGGCAGCTAAAGAATCGGTGTGGCTCCGGAACTTCCTTATGGACTTGGATGTGGTTCCTAAAATGCCTAGAGCTATCACAATTTATTGTGACAATAGCGGTGCAGTGGCAAATGCAAAGGAACCACGAGCCCACAATGCGAGTAAACACATAGATCGCAAGTACCACCTGATTAGAGACATCGTCAAGAGAGGCGATGCGGTTGTCACCAAGATTGCATCAGCGGATAACCTGGCTGACCCCTTTACGAAGGCACTTCCAGCGGAAGCGTTCAAGAGACACGTGAAGGGGATGGGTATCGGATGTATGGTAGAGGGCAACTAGAGATTTAGTATAAGTGGGAGATTGATGGAGTTATATTCTAAATGTATAGCTTAGTGACAATTTGGAACTCCTTATCTGTGTTTTTCATTATCTATTAATCAAACTGTCGGCATTTTTGTCTATCTTGTACTTAAATGCAATAGTCCTAGATATATACGTTGTAAACAGTATGGCGTGAGGAGACACGCGGAAGATCATAATGTCGGTTACTCGTATATTATCGAACAGAAGCTCACGACTTAGATGGACAGGGACAATCCATCGGTACGTCGTAGTGTGACTGGGAAATAGTCGGTCTTGACTATTATGTTACACTTGTACACTTGGTGTATTGAGCAGGACCACGGGAGGGCGTTCGATTTATACTAATCGACGTAATCGAACTAGACCTCAGAGATTACGGATATACGAATTCCTAATCCCTATATAATTATAGGTGCGTGGGTCCAATTCTCGGTTCTTTAATATGCCAATGAGTGAGACTAATTGATTAGTCGAGATACTCGGTAAATTGGGAATCGGAATTGTACACACGGCATGCTATAGATTATAGACAGGAAACCGTGTCCCGTTTATCGGGTTGATAACGTCCCCGAGATGAGCTCATAAAGTTTATCACGTAAACCCTGCAGGTGGATTTGTTCCACATGATAATAAGGATGAGTGGTACTAGTCTCGGATAATAAGAAACGAATTAATTTTAATTGTTAGTAATTAAATAAATTCGTGGACGTTCGATATCTTAAACACGGGGAAAGTCGTATATGTAATTTCGGCGGAAATATTATTGTTGAAATAATATTAAATTAATTTCGGGAATTCAATTATTATTTTTTAGTGGAGTGAATAATAATTAAAATTGAAATTGATTAATTAAGGAATTGCTTTTACGTATTCCAAGTTAATTAATATTTCAATTAAGCCCTTAATTAATTTAACCTTAGGTCCCTAATGTAACTCTATTTAAACCCCCCCCTTGCCCTCTCCTAAAACCTACAGAACGCCGCAACTCTTTATTTCAGCAGAGAAATTTAATTGTTAGCGCAATTAAAAAGTTTCTCTGTTAAACTAAAAATAGTTAACGCAAATATAATTATTTCTCACATAGAGAATAATCATACGGTGGTTTGAGAAAGGAGAGAGCAGACAAGGACGTACCCAGCGGATCGTTGCCCACACAACGGCTGGAGTCGGGAAGAGTCATACATTAGAAGCTCTAAGGTCTCAACAATCGACCGATAAGGTATGAGATTGAATCTCTATTCCGCAATTTCATTTGATCTCGTTTACTCGTTAATCATACATGAACGTAGATCTGGTTCCGGGTTCGTGGATCGTATTCCTCGACTACTGGGGGTTATAGGACCTTCGGATCGGTAGTCGGATGAGGAAAAACGACCCGGAAACGAGCCCGGAACAGCAACGTCGCGTTGCTGTTCGCGGACGAACAGCGCCCGCTGGTGGGCAAATAGCGACCGCTGTTTGCAGCTCCACCAGCGACCGCTGGTCTGCAATCAGCTGGCGCTGATTGGGTGCAGACCAGCCCCGTTTCGCGCGGTTGTCCTCCGGGGCGATGGCTGGGCGTGATTCGGGATAAGGGCTGTCAAGCGAACGAAGTAGCGACACCGGATGTCGACTGGGATCGTTCGGATGTTCGAGTGATCGAACGAACGCATCCCGGGTAGTCGATTTCCAACACCCTTTACATGTTAATGGTGCATTATGATGCCCATTATGTTGTAGGTTACAAAGGGGTGTAATGGGATGAATAATGATGCACTTATATAGATGAAAATCAGATTTTCAACACACAATTGCATCAGCCACGAAAATCCACTAAAATAGAGAGAAAAGAGGTGATCTTGGAGATCTATTCTCAAGCAAGCAAGGTGTTCATTTTCCGGGTTCGTATGCAACACGTAGAGGCCGGGCCATTTGTGCGGCTTCAACATCCGGACGATCCAAAGGAGTGACGAGTTCATTCAAAAGGAGATCTTTGAGTTGCTGATCCATTAAGGTGATTCAATCGACTCAACACCACCTTAACCAAAGTCAACGATCACCAAAAGTAAGTAATCGTTGAACCCTTATATATATATATATATATATATATATATATATATATATATTGGATGTGTATATATATATGTTTATATGTGTTCTTATACACATTAAGTGTGCACTAAGATCATGGCATAGTAGATCTATTGCTTTACACGCTTCCGCACACACGGTATATCGATCGGATCGGTATACCGATACCTTCACTCGGTTCCTTAGCAATCGCTATAGGACACCGTATAATCACAGTACAAGTTACATGATTATTTGTGTCCGGAATTATAACCAACATTTGGATAAAGTTCCGTGTCCAAAATAGTCTCTTTTACAGCTTTAGATGCTGCAACATATTCAGGTTCTCGTGGTAGAATCATTAGTCGTTTGTAGGAACCATTTGTTGGAGTTGTGTACTTAATGTCTTGATTTAAGTAACGGTAACTCCCAGTCATAGCATTTAATCTATTTAATTAATAAACAATTGTTTGCTTTTAATTATTCGATAATTAAATATATGCAAAATATAGTCCTGGATTCTATACGTTGTAGTTAGTATGGTGTGCGTCGTCACACGGAAGATCATACTATCGGTTACTCGTATTTAATCGAACAGTTGCTCACGACCTAGATGGACACGGACCAATCCATCGGTATAGTCGTTGTGTGAGAGAGAAAATAATTTGTCTTAATTATTTTATCACACTTGTACACTTGGTGTATTGGGCGGATTGCTTGAGATTTATCAATTAGTATTGCCTTCGATAATTGCTTTAAATCTCAGAGTATTTTATTCTCAATCCCCGATACAATTACGGGTGTGTATATTTAATCTAAGTGACTTTGATTTTCCAAAGGAATTAACCGATTTAATTATTGGGTTAATTACCGGTTAAGTTCGGTCACTATATTTTATATATGACATGCCGTGAATACTTGACGGGAAAGTGTATCCCGTAAGGGTTGATAATATCCCCGAGATGAGTTCATAAGGAATTATTATGTAAACCCTGCAGGTGGATTTGTTCCGCATAATAATTAAGGATGAATGATACTAGTCTCGGTTACAAGAGATGAATAAATTAATTAGCAATTAATTAATTTTATTCATGGATATTCATATCTTAAATACACGGAATAAATAATACTACCGGAGAAATATTATTTGATATAATATGGTTTAATATTGGGAGAGCAATTAATTTATATAGTGGAAAATAAATTTATTAATATTAATGAGATTAATAGATTAGGGCTTGGGCTCAATTTAATCATTAATATTGGAAGCCCAATATTCCACCTCCTTAAGATCCTCTACGTAGCCTATAAAAGCACTACACGTGGGAGATCCATGGAGTTCGGTAGATCGTCGCCCACACGACGTCCGAGCTAGTGCAAGGAATACGTGGGAAGATCTCAAGGTCGTCAAATTAAGTTCTTCGTTTTTCCATATCTATGCTTTGTTCCAATCCATAAATGGATTAACTATGCTTTGATGAATCCATAAAATGGACTATCTCATCAATTTGCAAGTACTACGAACTCAATGCTTTGTTCCAATCCATAAATGGATTAACTAAGCTTGTACTCTAAATGATCTTGCCTCTTAGCAATAATCCATATTGCTTTCCAAGAAGGCACATTTAGATCTAGTACTGCCTCCATGTAGATCCAGGGATCGATTTCATGTATACTAGGTCCAGAGTACGAAAACTCTCCTAGTCTTTATGAATATCACTGGTTGTCACACAACCTCCCACTACAACGGCATTCCGGTGTATAAACAGTAATAACAGTAGGTGCAGTTAGTGGTGTACCGCTACTCGGTTCAGGTGGTTCTCAGTCCTTATCGTTCTCTCTCATTTCAAAGTATCATGTCACTTTGGGCTTGTGGTTCATCATATGGTCTTTCTCTAAGAACCGGGCGTTAGAACTTATAACGTCCTTCTGGTTCTTAGTACTATTGAACACACATCTTTTGTTCTTCTAGGATATTCTACAACCGCATTTGAATGCGCCGTTGTTTCCAGACATATCCATAGAACACAGGTAGTTCCGTATAACTCATGCTTTTACTATTTCTATAAGAGTTCCATTTCTTGTTTACGACACACCATTTCTACACAACAGTGTATGGTGTAGTCATTTGGGATCATATCCCAACCTCTGATCAGTATGCTATGCATTCCTCAGACAGGTACTTGCCTCCGCGATTAAATCGCAGGCTACAAATGGATATACCTTGATGGTTCTCCACAATTGCTTAGTGTCCATTGACTTTTCAAAACACTTGCTTTTGTGGCACATTAGGTATTCTAATCCATTTCTCGAGTAATCATTAAATGAAGTACTCGTACCTTATTGTCTGAGTAGACATAGGTCTGCATACATCAGAGTCAATCAATTCTTATACTTGTCCAGATCTTATATCTTATATCCATAAAGGATTGCTTAGTCATGTTATCTTCCAAATTATATTCATAGGTCGGAAGGTCCACTCCTTCAACTTAATTGATCAAAATATCAATTTTCGACCTTTGAACTTCTTATTTGAATAAACATGACTTAGCATAAGAATCCACTAGTATAATTGATAAAGAAATCTCTTATTAGTAAAACGAGTTTCATACTACGGTTCGTTGCATCGTGGTGGACTCAGGATTCATCATTTATATATTGCTAGCTAATGTACCAGAATAGATAATATCTTTATTTCTTCTTATAACCATCAAATGATTAAAAGAAATAAAATATCTATTCATTAGAAATCCAGAACAAAGTTCTTTCTAAATGAAAGGTACATAAAAGCAATAACTCAAAATGAAATCCTATAAATGTCCTCCACTGCAACTGCTTCCTCCTCTACAGCATTGCCCATGTAGAATACGATTTCTTCTTTTCCAAGTCGTCGGGTTTCCTGGAACACTTGCATTTAAAATGCACATACCGTCAGTGGTTCCATATCTACACACCAGGTTCCGGTAGATAATACCACTGACTATGTTTTACGACTAAAGAAAATTTCGTACTTTCTTTGAGAGGATAATCAGACTTCCAGTACCCAAACTGTTTGCATCGAGAACACGCTTTCTCGTCCCATCTCGTGGTCCAAGTAACTTAGGACCACTGTGTTTCTTTGCTTGCTTTTCCTTTCCCCCGATTTTACCCTTAGGTTCGAAACCTATGGCATTGGCTACAAGAGCTTGCGATTTCCGTCTCAACTCGTCTAAAAGGTCCATCATTTCAAAAACGTGTTTAAGCGTTTCCTTGAATTGAATGTCCTTTATGAGTATCCTCATCGCCTCTTGTCTAGCCACTACGTCATGTTTAAACATCTCCTTGAGTTTGAACATGATATCAAAATCATTCCTTTCCTCATCAGTTAAGACATTTGTAGGCTCGGGAGGACAAAGCTCACTGAGTACAAACTTGTACACTTTAACAGTTTGGGCAATGTCTAGATCTCTATTCCAATCAATACATTCAGGGACCAGTGAGTTAAATTCCTTAAGTATCACAGAAAGTGGGTTCAAAGCCATTCCAAATCTATGAGCACATATAACAACAAACAATTGATTTAATCTCCGATATTATCTCCCTTAAATAATATCATTAAATCACTAATCGCCTCTAAAATCCCATCAGATATGGCAAGCCACGTGGTGTGGACGTTTACCTTACCCAAATGATTTAGCAATTAGTTTTGCTTCGGTCATACATCACTTATAACGTAACTTCGTGGGGAAGAATACTATAATGCGTATCTAAGTGTAAACCATTACTGAGCACTAAAGTAAATCGTTTGGAACCGCCACATCACCGCAAGCCACGTGGTGTGGACGTTTACGATGATTTCACAATTCTTCACAATTCCTTATAACTGTCTACATCAATTAATCCAAAATCTGTTAGTATAGCAAGCCACGTGGTGTGGACGTTTACTACACCAAGAGACTTTTATAATTGACTCCCAATTACTTGATCCATTCGATCTTGTAAATCAAGACACGGAGAATTATAAGTGAAACTCAAAGTTTCTAACCAGTGATTCGCCATGCGAACAACCCTATCTCTCATAAAATGAGGGAGCCGAGCAGACAATCGATCCATTTCAAAAAATGGTACGAAGGTCTCTAATTTGTGTCATCCACATGACCAAGTGGCTTTGGCTCCATTCCACTCCCCGGGGTGAGAATGAGTCGACTTGAAATCAGTTTCAGAAAGACAAATTAGACATTGTTTGATAAACATAATCAATGTTTCTCGTAAAAGGAATTACAAGAATTCTCCTCCAATGACTTGTCTATACGAACTTCGAAAGTCCATAAAAGTCACCAAGAGAACAGCAATGGAGACCATGGCATTGTTTCCAACCCCTCTCCCACTTAGCTTTTTATAACAAAGGGATACACTATCTAATGCATAATTAAATACACATAAGCATGCATACATGAAATAAAACACATAGAATATTATCACATAATCAAAATAATACTAGAATATTATTTTCCGACTATTATGGCTTTATTCCATCTCCGTACGCATCTTCTAGTCTTCAGTCTTCGTTCTTGAATGCTCCATGTGACGGGAATATTAATTCCAATATTTAAATCTATTTATTTTCAATTAATCCAAAAGTTACTTAAGTCGAAAATTAAGTCAATCGAATATATCAAAAATAAAATTAAATATTATTAATATTTTTATTATTTTTATTTTCCTTTTCTACTTCATTAAATCTCTAGAATCCTATCCAAGACCCACTTGGAATATTCTAGAAGATTTCTATAATGGAATAAGGAAATAAAATAATTTAGGACTCCTAATCCTTCCAAATTAATTCCTTTCCTAATCTATTAAAAATTCCATAAAGGAATAATTAAATAGGAAAAATTAATTAAGGACTCTTCTACTTTCCAAAATTAATTAATTTCCATGTCCATGAAAATTCCCATAAAATAGGAATAATCAATTAGGAAATAAATTAATTTAATAATTAATTATTTTCCTTTCCAATTCTATTAAATCTCTAGAATCCTATCCAAGTAAGACTTGGAATATTCTAGAAGACTTCCATAATAGAATAAGGAAATAATTAATTCCAATTAATTCTTTTCCTATTCCATGAGAGTTCCCAGACATAGGAATACTCAAAATAGGAAAACCGAATCAATTAGGAAAGTTGGATCTTGGTAGGAGTAGCATGGGTTGGGAGACCCCACACCACCCCCACCGTCGACTGCCACCACCACCTCCGGCCAAGGCTCACGCGCCACCACCCTTGGTGGCCGGCGTGGCCGAGAGCCCTAGGGCAGCCCGGGCGATCGATCCTCATGGGATCGATCCCCGGTCCTCCCTCTCTTCGTCTCCTCCGTCACACTTTTCCGGTCGTCGTTTCGTCCTCGATCCAACGTAAAATAAATTACAAATTTATTACTACGCTATTCGGCATCGATTCTCTACAAAAACGACATCAAACAATTTCCAGAAAAATAAGAACAAGCATTCACCACACAAGAACGAATCTCGACATCACCGAGAGTTTAATAATCAAGATCAATATTATGACATTAATTAATTAAATTTAAATCTAGCCATATAATCGGAAACCCTGCAAGGTAGAACAATTTATCGAAAAATACCATAAACTAAAACCAACGCTCTGATACCAATTGTTGGAAATCGATATCCCGGAATTAATAAATTTAAATAAATGAATTATCTAATTAATTCTGACTGAAATCCTTCGGAGAACGAATATCCGGAGTTGTCAAAATTGCGGAATCAACAACTCCAAACGAAATCCGTTCGCCGGAGAAAACACGAACACGCCACGTGGCCCGGGGCTCGACCGAACAGCCCGCCGTGGGAGAACCCACGGCTGTCCAGCCGAACCCCCGCGTGGGGTTAGCGGATTGCTCGTAGCAATCCCCGGGGCTGCTCGTAGCAGCCCCGCAGCGAGTCCGGCGACTCGCTGCTCGTGGATGGGGCGCACACACGCGAGCCGCTGCGGGTAACCCCGCAGCACCCATGATCGATCCCACGGGCTGCACGCAGCAGCCCGTAGCGCGTCCGGACGGGACTCGCGTCCAGCGATCCCGCTACGGGAAAACCCGTAGCTCGCTGCTGGTCCATCTACGGCGATCGAGCATGAGCTCGATTGAGTCTCGGCGCCCAGCCGAGGCTCTCGCCCCTTGACCCGTCCAGCCGAGTCTGTCGAACCGCCGGCGGTCCGGTGGTCTGCGCCACCACCGCCCGGTTCGACCTCGTCTTGGGTCTCATCCCTCGGATCTTGGTTCATGATATTTTTACGATAATTAAACGATAAAATCATAAAGAGGGTTTTACGATTTACCTCGTTCTCGTTGTTCGGAAAAACGAAGAACTCAATTTGACGACCTTGAGATCTTCCCACGTATTCCTTGCACTAGCTCGGACGTCGTGTGGGCGACGATCTACCGAACTCCATGGATCTCCCTCTCTACTTTCTCTCTCTAGAATTGTGATCTTCAAGTTATGAGAATAGAGAAGACCATGTAGTGCTTTTATAGGCTACGTAGGGGATCTTAAGGAGGTGGAATATTGGGCTTCCAATATTAATGATTAAATTGAGCCCAAGCCCAAATCTATTAATCCCATTAATATTAATTAATTTATTTTCTACTATATAAATTAATTGCATTCCCAATATTAAACCATATTATATCAAATAATATTTTTCCGGTAGTATTATTTATTCCGTGTATTTAAGATATAAATATCCATGAATAAAATTAATTTATTGCTAATTAATTTATTCATCTCTTGTAACCGAGACTAGTATCATTCATCCTTAATTATTATGCGGAACAAATCCACCTGCAGAGTTTACATAATAATTCCTTCGGAACAAATCCACCTGCAGAGTTTACATAATAATTCCTTATGAACTCATCTTGGGGATATTATCAACCCTTACGGGATACACTTTCCCGTCAAGTATTCACGGCATGTCATATATAAAATATAGCAACCCAACTTAACCGGTAATTGACCCAATAATTAAACCGGTCAATTCCTTTGGAAAATCAAAGTCACTTATATTAAATATACACACCCGCAATAGTATCGGGGATTAAGAATAAAATACACTGAGATTTAAATCGATTATCCAAGGCAATCCTAATCGATAAATCTCAAACGATCCGCCCAATACACCAAGTGTACAAGTGTGATAAAATAATCAAGACAGATTATTTTCTCTCTCACACAACGACTATACCGATGGATTGGTCCGTGTCCATCTAGGTCGTGAGCAACTGTTTGATTAAATACGAGTAACCGATAGTATGATCTTCTGTGTGGGCCCGCACACCATACTAACTACTACGTATATAATCTAGGACTATAATTTGCATATATTTAATTATAAATAATTAAACGCAAATAATTGTTTATTCCATTAAATAGATTAATGGCAATGGATCGGGAGTTTCCGTTACTTAAATCTAGACATTAAGTACATAACTCCATCAATCTCCCACTTGTACTAAGGTCTAGTCATTTCCTCCAAACTTCCGACTCCCATACTCATCACGTGCTTAAACTGTACTTCCAAGAAGTACCATGTGAATGAGCAATCTAGGTTGCCGCTCTGAAGTTATCTTGGTGACTACAGCGTCGTCTTCCCTGACGATGATTCGTTTCAGGTGGTACTTGCTCTATGTGTTATCTTACACTTATGGACTTGTGATTTCTTACCATTTCCCATCGCACCGCTATTTACATAGCCTTTGGCAAATTAAGAATCACATCTAAGTCCCAGAGATTATCCCAGAGCTATACCAAAACTTCCGCTGCCTCTGAGGCCGCTATTTGTTACCCATGGCAGAGTCCGAAAAGCATCGTGCTTATCACTCTTCCATGTTAAAACTCCTTCTCCTTTAATAGTGAAACACATAGCCTGATATCGACTTACACCGGTCCTCATTCGATTAGAAATCTAAGAGAATGTAATCCAAAGGAAAAATGCTCGTCTGCTTCGTAGTCTAGAACAGTACTTCGAAAGTACTTTACAGCAGTCGAATATTACTTTCCAGGATTACCTTGATGTCCTCCCACTATGCTTACCGCATAGTCGATATCAGGTTCTCGTTATTCAACATTGCATTAAGCTTTCCATACTCAAAGTGTAGGAAACTGCTTTAATTGCTTCTATCTCCTTTTGTGTTCCAAAACACATATCCTTAGATAGATGCATTCCGTATCTGAAAGGTAACGAACCTTTCTCGGAATCTTGAATGTTAAAACGAACCATAATCATATATATGTAAGATGTCCAGGAGAATTACAATGTTCTTTCCTAGAGATCCATGATCTCAAGAACATGTCCAACTTCTTCCTTTATCTTTCATATTGATTTATCTAGACAACCTCATTTTATGTCTTGACAACATCTTTACATTCTTACCAATGATAAGAATGTTCTCTACATAAAACCCGAGAAACACCACCTTGTTACATCATGTTTCCAATACACATGATTCGTCTATGCTTTGATGAATCCATAAAATGGACTATCTCATCAATTTGCAAGTACTACGAACTCAATGCTTTGTTCCAATCCATAAATGGATTAACTAAGCTTGTACTCTAAATGATCTTGCCTCTTAGCAATAATCCATATTGCTTTCCAAGAAGGCACATTTAGATCTAGTACTGCCTCCATGTAGATCCAGGGATCGATTTCATGTATACTAGGTCCAGAGTCCGAAAACTCTCCTAGTCTTTATGAATATCACTGGTTGTCACACAACCTCCCACTACAACGGCATTCCGGTGTATAAACAGTAATAACAATAGGTGCAGTTAGTGGTGTACCGCTACTCGGTTCAGCTGGTTCTCAGTCCTTATCGTTCTCTCTCATTTCAAAGTATCATGTCACTTTGGGCTTGTGGTTCATCATATGGTCTTTCTCTAAGAACCGGGCATAAGAACTTATAACGTCCTTCTGGTTCTTAGTACTATTGAACACACATCTTTTGTTCTTCTAGGATATTCTACAACCGCATTTGAATGCGCCGTTGTTTCCAGACATATCCATAGTGTTGGAAATCGATATCCCGGGCTATTAAAATTTGCGGAAAATAATAACCCGACCGAAATCCTCTCGCCGGAAACCGATCACGAACACCACAAAGAACCGGGGCCCGACGGGAGAATCGCCGCGAGGGCGAAAGCCTAGCCGAACCCCCATGTATGGGGTTCGCGATCGCCGTGCATGGCGATCGCCGGGGATGCGGGGTACATCCCCGCGGGGCTGTCCGACCAGCACCCGCCGGCGGTGAGTCCGGCGACTCACCGCCACCACCACACGAGGAGGAGGGCGCCCAGCCGAGGCTCCAGCCCTCGGCTGCCCTCGCGATCGAGCCCAGCTCGATCGCCCGCCCCGGCTTCAGCCGGGGCTCCCCGTGCGCACGCCGCCGTCGAAGGGGCGGCTGGGATCCGCCGCGGCACCAGCCTGCGGCATCCCAGCGATCGACCGAAGTCGATCGCATGCCCCGGCGTCCAGCCGGGGCTCGTCCCTCGTCGCGCGGTCCCGGCGGTCGAACCCTAGGGTTCGGCCGCCCCTTGTTCGATCCCGACGGGGATCTCGAATCCCCGTATCCCGGTCTCGACGTTTTCCTGGATCGTGTGTTCATGTACGTATTACAATAAAATCATAAGAGGGGTTTTATGATTTTACCTTTCGATTCGTTGTGCGGAGAAACGAAATCAAGATGATGACCTTACGATCTTCCCACGTATTCCTTGCACTAGCTTGAACGTCGGGTGGGCGACGATCTTCCAAGCTTATGGATCCTCTTCAACTCTCTAGAATATCAAGTATGATAATCTTGTCTTATTAAAAAGTGAAGACCATGTAGTGCTTTTATAGGCTACGTAGGGGATCTAAAGGAGGTGGAATATTGGGCTTCCAATATTAATGATTAAATTGAGCCCAAGCTCAAATCTATTAATCTCCCATTAATAATAATTAATTTATTTTCCACTATATAAATTAATTGCACTCCCAATATTAAACCATATTATATCAAAGAATATTTCTCCGGTAGTATTATTTATTCCGTGTATTTAAGATTTAAATATCCATGAATAAAATTAATTTATTGCTAATTAATTTATTCATCTCTTGAATCCGAGACTAGTACCATTCAACCTTAATTATTGTGCGGAACGAATCCACTCATGAGGTTTACACAATAATTCCTTATGAACTCATCTCGGAGATATTATCAACCCTTCCGGGATACACTTTCCCGTCAAGTATTCACGGCATGTCGTATATAAAATATAGTGACCGAACTTAACCGGTAATTAACCCAATAATTAAATCGGTTTATTCCTTTGGAAAATCAAAGTCACATATATTAAATATACACACCCGCAATAGTATCGGGGATTAAGAATAAAATACTCTGAGACTTAAATCGATTATCTCAAGGCAATCCTAATCGATAAATCTCAAGCGATCCGCCCAATACACAAAGTGTACAAGTGTGATAAAATAATTAAGACAAATTATTTTCTCTCTCACACAACGACTATACCGATGGATTGGTCCGTGTCCATCTAGTTCGTGAGCAACTGTTTGATTAAATACGAGTAACCGATAGTATGATCTTCTGTGTGGGCCCGCACACCATACTAACTACAACGTATAGAATCCAGGACTATATTTTGCATATATTAAATTATCAATAATTAAACGCAAACAATTGTTTATTAATTTAATATATTAAATGCTATGACCGGGAGTTTACCGTTACTTAAATCTAGACATTAAGTACACAACTCCTACACATAGAACACAGGTAGTTCCGTATAACTCATGCTTTTACTATTTCTATAAGAGTTCCATTTCTTGTTTACGACACACCATTTCTACAAAACAGTGTATGGTGTAGTCATTTGGGATCAAATCCCAACCTCTGATCAGTATGCTATGCATTCCTCAGACAGGTACTTGCCTCCGCGATTAAATCGTAGGCTACAAATGGATATACCTTGATGGTTCTCCACAATTGCTCAGTGTCCATAGACTTGTCAAAACACTTGCTTTTGTGGCACATCAGGTATTCTAATCCATTTCTCGAGTAATCATTAAATGAAGTACTCGTACCTTATTGTCTGAGTAGACATAGGTCTGCATACATCAGAGTCAATCAATTCTTATACTTGTCCGGATCTTATATCTTATATCCATAAAGGATTGCTTAGTAATGTTATCTTCCAAATTATATTCATAGGTCGGAAGGTCCACTCCTTCAACTTAATTGATCAAAATATCAATTTTCGACCTTTGAACTTCTTATTTGAATAAACATGACTTAGCATAAGAATCCACTAGTATAATTGATAAAGAAATCTCTTATTAGTAAAACGAGTTTCATACTACGGTTCGTTGCATCGTGGTGGACTCAAGATTCATCATTTATATATTGCTAGCTAATGTACCAGAATAGATAATATCTTTATTTCTTCTTATAACCATCAAATGATTAAAAGAAATAAAATATCTATTCATTAGAAATCCAGAACAAAGTTCTTTCTAAATGAAAGTACATAAAAGCAATAACTCAAAATGAAATCCTATAAATGTCCTCCACTGCAACTGCTGCCTCCTCTACAGCATTGCCCATGTAGACTACGATTTCTTCTTTTCCAAGTCGTCGGGTTTCCTAGAACCCTTGCATTTAAAATGCACATACCGTCTGTGGTTCCATATCTACACACCAGGTTCCGGTAGATAATACCACTGACTATGTTTTACGACTAAAGAAAATTTCGTACTTTCTTTGAGAGGATAATCAGACTTCCAGTACCCAGACTGTTTGCATCGAGAACACGCTTTCTCGTCCCATCTCGTGGTCCAAGTAACTTAAGACCACTGGGTTTCTTTGCTTGCTTTTCCTTTCCCCCGATTTTACCCTTAGGTTCGAAACCTATGGCATTGGCTACAAGAGCTTGCGATTTCCGTCTCAACTCGTCTAAAAGGTCCATCATTTCAAAAACGTGTTTAAGCGTTTCCTTGAATCGAATGGCCTTTATGAGTATCCTCATCGCCTCTTGTCTAGCCACTACGTCATGTCTAAACATCTCCTTGAGTTTGAACATGATATCAAAATCAGTCCTTTCCTCATCAGTTAAGACATTTGTAGGCTCGGGAGGACAAAGCTCACTGAGTACAAACTTGTACTCTTTAACAGTTTGGGCAATGTCTAGATCTCTATTCCAATCAATACATTCAGGGACCAGTGAGTTAAATTCCTTAAGTATCACAGAAAGTGGGTTCAAAGCCATTCCTAATCTATGAGCACATATAACAACAAACAATTGATTTAATCTCCGATATTATCTCCCTTAAATAATATCATTAAATCACTAATCGCCTCTAAAATCCCATCAGATATGGCAAGCCACGTGGTGTGGACGTTTACCTTACCCAAATGATTTAGCAATTAGTTTTGCTTCGGTCATACATCACTTATAGCGTAACTTCGTGGGGAAGAATACTATAATGCGTATCTAAGTGTAAACCATTACTGAGCACTAAAGTAAATCGTTTGGAACCGCTACATCACCGCAAGCCACGTGGTGTGGACGTTTACGATGATTTCACAATTCTTCACAATTCCTTATAACTGTCTACATCAATTAATCCAAAATCTGTTAGTATAGCAAGCCACGTGGTGTGGACGTTTACTACCCCAAGAGACTTTTATAATTGACTCCCAATTACTTGATCCATTCGATCTAGTAAATCAAGACACGGAGAATCATAAGTTAAACTCAAAGTTTCTAACCAGTGATTCACCATGCGAACAACCATATTGCTGGAAATCGATATCCCGGGGTATCAAAAATTGCGGAACCGATAACCCCGACCGAAATCCCATCGCCGGAAACCGATCACGAACGCCACGAAGAACCGGGCTCGACAAGAGCATCGCCGCGGGATGAACCCGCGGCTAAACCCTAGCCGAGCCCCACCGTGGGGCTCGCGATCGCGCACGAGGCGATCGCTGGGGCTGCTCCGGCAGCCCTGGGCGGTGAGTCCGGCGACTCACCGCCACCGCCCGAGGAGGGCGGTTCGCCCAGCGGCGAACCCGCCGCGGCTCCAGCCGCGGCTGCCCGGCGATCGACCACCGCGGTCGATCGCCCACCCCGGCTCCCAGCCGGGGTTCCTCCACGCGCCGTCGCGATCGAAGCCCTAGGGCTCGACCGCACCCCCTCGGCTCCCAGCCGAGGGCTCCTTCGAACTTCGCCGGGGATCTCGAATCCCCGTCCCCGAAGTTCGTCGTTTACCCGGATCGTGTGTTCATGCATGTATCACAATTTAATTCACATAAATTCACACGAAGGAGTTTATGATCATACCTTTTGATTTGTTGTGCGGAGAAACAAAATCAAGTTGAAGACCTTTGAATCTTCCCATGTATTCCTTGCACTCCGTTCGAACGTCGGGTGGGCGACGATCTATCGAACTCCTATGGATCTCCTTCAACTCTCTAGAATATCAAGTATGATAATCTTGTCTTATTCAAGTTATGAATTATGAAGGCCATGTAGTGCTTTTATAGGCTACGTAGGGGATCTAAAGGAGGTGGAATATTGGGCTTCCAATATTGAAGATTAAATTGAGCCCACTGCCCAAGTCCATTAATCCTTATCAATATTAATTAATTTATTTTCCACTATATAAATTAATTGCACTCCCAATATTAAACCATATTATATCAAATAATATTTCTCCGGTAGTATTATTTATTCCGTGTATTTAAGATTTAAATATCCATGAATAAAATTAATTTATTGCTAATTAATTTATTCATCTCTTTAATCTGAGACTAATACCATTCAACCTTAATTATTGTGCGGAACGAATCCACTCATGAGGTTTACACAATAATTCCTTATGAACTCATCTCGGGGATATTATCAACCCTTCCGGGATACACTGTCCGGTCAATTATTCACGGCATGCCATATATGAAATATAGTGACCCAACTTAACCGGTAATTAACCCAATAATTAAATCGGTTAATTCCTTTGGTAAATCAAAGTCACTTATATTAAATATACACACCCGCAATAATATCGGGGATTAAGAATAAAATACACTGAGACTCGAATCGATTATCGCCGGCAATCCTAATCGATGAATCTCAACGATCCGCTCAATACACTAAGTGTACAAGTGTGATAAAATAATTAAGATAAATTATTTTCTCTCTCACACAACGACTATACCGATGGATTGGTCCGGGTCCATCTAGGTCGTGAGCCACTGTTTGATTAAATACGAGTAACCGATAGTATGATCTTCTGTGTGCCCATGCAACACCATACTAACTACAACGTATAAAATCTAGGACTATGATTTGCATATATTTAATTAATAAAAATTAAAAGCAAACAATTGTTTATTAATTTAATAGATTAAATGCTATGATGGGGAGTTTACCGTTACTTAAATCTAGACATTAAGTACACAACTCCAACAATCTCCCACTTGTACTAAGGTCTAGTCATTTCCTCCAAACTCCCGGTTCCCATACTCATCACGTGCTTTAAAGTGTACTTCCGTGAAGTACTATGTGAGTGAGCAATCTAGGTTGCCGCTCTGAAGTTATCTTGGTGACTACTACGTCGTCTCCCTCGACGATGACTCGTATCAGGTGGTACTTGCACTATGTGTTATCATCACTTTTTAGACTTATGACTTCTTCCGGTTTACCATGCACCGCTATGTAATAGCCTTTGATAAACCAAGAGTCATGTCCAAGTCTTAGAGGTTATCCCGGAACCTAACCAAAACTTCCGCTGCCTCTGAGGCTGCTATTCGGTTATGATAGAGTCTGAGAAGCGTCCTGCTTATCACTCTTTCATTTCATTGTTCCACCTCTTTCTAAAAGTGAACACATAGCCTGATATCGACTTACACTGGTCCTTTTTTGATTTTTTTTTTTTTTTTGGGATCTGAGAAACTGTAATCTAAGAAGATTTCGTCTTGCTTCGTAAGTCAGTACTATGAAAGCACTCTTACAGCATTCGAACATCCCTTATCCAGATTACTTTGATATCCTCCCACTACGCAAACCGCATAGTTGATATCAGGTTCTTGTTTTCCAACAATGCATTTAAGCTTTCCACACAAAGTGTAGGAAACTGCTTTGTCTTCATCTATCTCCTTCATGTGTTCAAAACACATATCCTTTAGATAGATGTATATTCTGTCTCTGAAAGGCAATAACCTTTCTCAGAAGTATGCATGTTTAAAACAAACCATAATCATATAAGATGTCTAGAAGTACAATGTTCTTATCTCTAGATCATAAGATCTTAAGAACATGCTCTAACTTCTTCTCAATCTTATATCTTGATTTATTTAGACAACCATTATTTTATGTCTGACAATATTTTTACATTGTTGCCAATGACAAAATGTTATCTACATAAAATCTCCGAGAAACACCACCTTGTTTCTATTATGTCTCTAATACACCTTTCGTCTTTGCCTTTTGATGAATCCATCAAATGGACTTTCTCATCAATTCGCAAGTTCCACGATTTATAGCTTTGTTACCATCCATAAATGGATTTACTAAGCTTGTACTCTAAATGATCTAGCCTCTTAACAATAAACCTTATTGTTATCCAAGAAAGCTCATTTAGATCTAGTACCACCCTTATGCAGAGCTAGGGATCGATTTCATGTCTACTAGATCCAGAGTCCGAACTCCTCTAGTCTTATGAATATCTTTGGTTGTCCAACAACCTCCCACTGCAATGGCGTCCCAGTGTATAACAGTAATAATATTAGGTGCAGTATGTGGTGTACTTCTACTCGGTTTGGCTAGTTCCCAGTCTTTTGTCCTTTTTCTCATTTCAAGGTATTATATCAGTTCAGGCTTTGTGGTTCATCTAATAGTCTTCCTCTATGAGCCGGACGAGACGTCCCTCTGGTTCATAGTACTATAGAACACACAACATTTTGTTCATCTGGGATATCCTACAACCATAATGAATATGCCGTTGTATCCAGGAATATCCATAGAACATAGGTGGTTCCGAACAACTTGTTCTTTTACTATTAGATTTCCATTTCTTATTTACAACGCACCATCTCTACACGTAAGTGTATGGCGCGGCCCTTTGGAATTGAATCCCAATCTTTGATTATGCCATGTGTTACTTAGATAAGTGATGGCCTCCGCGACCGAGTCGCAGGCTCCTAATGGATATACTTTGATGGTTCCCCATAATAGCTTTGTGTCCATTGACTAGTCAAAACACTTTGCTTTTATGGCACATTAAGTATTCTAATCCATTACCGAGTATTCTTTGAGAGAATTACTCGTACCTTTCTAATTCACACATATGTCTGCATATCTAATCATTTCCAATACTTGTCTGAATTCTATCCTTTATCCAGAAAGGTTTGCTTAGACGTATTATCCTCCAAATTCAATCCTTAGGTCGGAAGGTCCATTCCTTCAACTTTAATTGATCAAATCAATTTTGACCATTTGAATCTTATTTGAAAATACTACTAAGTATAAGAATTTCACAAGTATAATGATTAATAAAGAAATATCTAATAAGTAAAACAAGTTATAGAACGGTTCGTTGCATCGTGGTGGACTTAGGATCTATCATTCATATATTGCTATCTAATGTACCAGAATAGATAACGCCATTATTTCTTATCAAAATCATCCAATGATTAAAGAAATAAAATATCCATTCATAAATAATAGAAATCCAGAACAAAACGTTCTTTCTAAAATAAAGGGTACATAATGCAATAATCTTGAAATGAACTCCTATTTAACTACTAAAGCAGATAAATGTCTTCCACCGCAACAGCTGCCTCCTCCACAGCTTTTGCCCGTGTAGACTCGAACTCTTCTTCTCTAAGTCGCCGGGTTTTCTGGAACCCCTGCATTCAAAATGCACATACCGTCAGTGGTTCCATATCTACACACCAAAATTTCTGGTAGATAATACCGCTGACTATGTTTTTACGACTAAAGAAAAATTCGTACCTCTGAGAGGACATTCAGACTTCTAGTGTCCAGACTTGTTGCATCGGAAGCACTTGCCCTTTGGCTTTGCAGCCCCCACTCGTGGTATAGTCTTCTTGACACCACTGGGTTTCCAGGCTTGCTTCCTCCTCTTGCCCCTACCTCCACCAGGCTTAAAGCCTTTGGACTTGGTAGCTACAAGCGCTAGAGACTTTCCCTTCTTGTAGATCCCCTCTGCCGCCTTCAGTTCAGTCAGGAGTTGCGCAAGAGAATAAGATAGTTTACCCATATTATAACTCATGCGAAACTGCTCAAAACTAGGGGTCAGAGACTGGAGTATGATGTCGACTTGCGTCTCAGCATCAATTTGAGCTCCTAGGATCTCAAGCTCATTCAACAAACCCATCATCTTAAGAACGTGCTCCCCTACGGGCGTTCCTTCAGACTGAGTAGTTGTCATGAGGACTCTCATGGCTTCTTGCCTTGCCGCACGATCTTGCTCCCCAAACATCTCCTTGAGGTTAAACATCATATCATAGGCAGTGTCCATCGACTCATGTTGGGTTTGGAGTACATTTGACATGGAAGCCAAAATATAACACCTAGCCATTTCATCAGCCTTTTTCCACTTCCGATATGTCAGTTTTTCCTCATCAGCCGAGGCAGCCGTGGGCTCAGCAGGGCAGACTTCATGGAGTACAAACTTGTACTCCTCCGAAGTCAGGACAATGTCTAAATTTCTCTTCCAATCAATATAGTTGGGGCCAGTGAGCTTATGCTCCTTGAGTATCATAGAAAGTGGGTTCATAGCTATTCTCTAAACCTATAAGCACATTTAAACAAACAATCAATTTAATATCCGATATTACCTCCCTCAAATAATATCATTAAATTACTAATCACATCTAAAATCCCATCAGGTAAGGCAAGCCACGGTGTGTGGACGTTTATCCACCCAAATGATTTAGCAATTAGATTTTCTTTGGCCATACATCACTTATAGCGGAACCTCGTTGGGAGGAATACTATAAAGCGTATCTAAGTGTAAACCATTACTCAGCACCAAAGTAAATCGTTTGGAATTGCTACATCACCGCAAGCCACGTTGTGTGGACGTTTACGATAACTTCACAACTCTTCACAATTCCTTACAACTGTCTACATCAATTAATCCAAAATTCGTCAGTATAGCAAGCCACGTTGTGTGGACGTTTACTACACTAAGAGACTTTTATAATTGACTCCCAGTTACAAGATCCATTCGATTTTCGTAAATCAAGACGCGGAGAAGCATAAGTGAAACTCGAAGTTTCTAACCAGTGATTCACCATGCGAACAACCCTATCTCTCATTAGATGAGGGAGCCGAGCAGACAAACGATCCATCTTCAAAAGAATGGTACGAATGTCTCTAATTTGTGTCATCCACATGACCAAGTGGCTTTGGCTCCATTCCACTCCCCGGGGTGAGAATGAGTCGACTTGAAGTCAGTTTCAGAAAGACAAATTAGGCATTGTTTGATAAACTTAATCAATGTCTCTTGTAAAAGGAATTACAAGAATTCTCCTCCAATGACACATCTATACGAACTTCGAAAGTCCATAAGAGTCACCAAGAGAACAGTAATGGAGACCATGGGAATGTTTCCATCCCCTCTCCCACTTAGCTTTTTATAACAAAGGGATACACTATCTAATGCATAATTAAACACATAAGCATGCATACAAGCAATAAAGCACATAGCACATAGTCAAAATAAGCTAGAAAATTATTTTCCGACTATCATGGCTTTATTCCATCTCTGTATGCGTCTTCTAGTCTTCAGTCTTCGTTCTTGAATGCTCCATGTGACGAGAATATTAATTCCAATATTTAAATCTATTTATTTTTAATAAATCCAAAAGATACTCAATTCGAAAATTAAGTCAATCGAATAAATCAAAAATAAAATTAAATATTATTAATATTTTTATTTATTTATTTTCCTATCTAATTCTATTAAATCTCTAGAATAATCTATCCAAGTAAACTTGGAATATTCTAGAAGACTTCTATAATAGAATAAGGAAATAAAATAAATTAGGACTCTTCTACTTTCCAAGATTAATTAATTTCCATTACTATGAAAATTCCCATAAAATAGGAATAATCAATTAGGAAATAAATCAATCCTAAATTAACTTTTATTCCTTTCCAATTCTATTAAATCTCTAGGATCCTATTCCAAGTAGAACTCGGAATACTCTAGAAGACTTCCATAATAGAATAAGGAATAAAATTAATTCCAATTAATTCTTTTCCTAATCCATGAGAATTCCCAAAAAATAGGAAAACTCAATTAGGAAAACCGAATCAATTAGGTAAGTAGAATCTTGGTAGGAGTGGGAGTAGCATGGGTTGGGGATCCCCGCACCACCCCCACCTTCGACCACCACCAACGCCGGGCACCACCGCCGCCGCCCCCTAGACACGCGCCACCACCACCGGTGGCCGGCGTGGCCGAAAACCCTAGCGGGCAGCCCCTTGGCGTGGGGTCGATCGATCCTCATGGGGATCGATCATGGGGATGATCGACCCCCCGGTTTTTCGTCCTCTTCGTCTTCTTCGTCACACGAGTTCTCCGGCGGTCGTCTCGGCATCGATCCAACGTAAATAAATTACAAGAAATAAATTTACAATTCTGGTATCGATTCTATACATGAAATCGACCCTATACACTTTTCGGAAAACATAGAACAATAATAATAAATCTAAATTCGGTCAACCCCCGAATTTTTACTATTACAAGCATTCATCCACACAAAACGAATCTCGACATGTCCGAGAGTTTAATAAACGAACAATCATGGTAAATTAAATAGCAATTAATTAAACGAATAATTAACAATTAATTAAACCATGATAGTCGGAATCCCTGCAAGGTAGAACACAATTGAACACATACATGAACACGAAACCAAACGCTCTGATACCAATTGCTGGAAATCGATATCCCGGGGTATCAAAAATTGCGGAACCGATAACCCCGACCGAAATCCCGTCGCCGGAAACCGATCACGAACGCCACGAAGAACCGGGCTCGACAAGAGCATCGCCGCGGGATGAACCCGCGGCTAAACCCTAGCCGAGCCCCACCGTGGGGCTCGCGATCGCGCACGAGGCGATCGCTAGGGCTGCTCCGGCAGCCCCGGGCGGTGAGTCCGGCGACTCACCGCCACCGCCCGAGGAGGGCGGTTCGCCCAGCGGCGAACCCGCCGCGGCTCCAGCTGCGGCTGCCCGGCGATCGACCACCGCGGTCGATCGCCCACCCCGGCTCCCAGCCGGGGTTCCTCCACGCGCCGTCGCGGTCGAAGCCCTAGAGCTCGACCGCACCCCCTCGGCTCCCAGCCGAGGGCTCCTTCGAACTTCGCCGGGGATCTCGAATCCCCGTCCCCGAAGTTCGTCGTTTACCCGGATCGTGTGTTCATGCATGTATCACAATTTAATTCACATAAATTCACACGAAGGAGTTTATGATCATACCTTTTGATTTGTTGTGCGGAGAAACAAAATCAAGTTGAAGACCTTTGAATCTTCCCACGTATTCCTTGCACTCCGTTCGAACGTCGGGTGGGCGACGATCTATCGAACTCCTATGGATCTCCTTCAACTCTCTAGAATATCAAGTATGATAATCTTGTCTTATTCAAGTTATGAATTATGAAGGCCATGTAGTGCTTTTATAGGCTACGTAGGGGATCTAAAGGAGGTGGAATATTGGGCTTCCAATATTGAAGATTAAATTGAGCCCACTGCCCAAGTCCATTAATCCTTATCAATATTAATTAATTTATTTTCCACTATATAAATTAATTGCACTCCCAATATTAAACCATATTATATCAAATAATATTTCTCCGGTAGTATTATTTATTCCGTGTATTTAAGAATTAAATATCCATGAATAAAATTAATTTATTGCTAATTAATTTATTCATCTCTTTAATCCGAGACTAGTACCATTCAACCTTAATTATTGTGCAGAACGAATCCACTTGGAATATTCTAGACGATTTCTATAATGGAATAAGGAAATAAAATAATTTAGGACTCCTAATCCTTCCAAATTAATTCCTTTCCTAATCTATTAAAAATTCCATAAAGGAATAATTAAATAGGAAAAATTAATTAAGGACTCTTCTACTTTCCAAAATTAATTAATTTCCATGTCAATGAAAATTCCCATAAAATAGGAATAATCAATTAGGAAATAAATTAATTTAATAATTAATTATTTTCCTTTCCAATTCTATTAAATCTCTAGAATCCTATCCAAGTAAGACTTGGAATATTCTAGAAGACTTCCATAATAGAATAAAGAAATAATTAATTTCAATTAATTCTTTTCCTATTCCATGAGAGTTCCCAAACATAGGAATACTCAAAATAGAAAAACCGAATCAATTAGGAAAGTTGGATCTTGGTAGGAGTAGCATGGGTTGGGAGACCCCACACCACCCCCACCGTCGACCGCCACCACCACCGCCAGCCAAGACTCACGCGCCACCACCCTTGGTGGCCGGCGTGGCCGAGAGCCCTAGGGCAGCCCGGGCGATCGATCCTCATGGGATCGATCCTCGTGATCGATCCCCGGTCCTCCCTCTCTTCGTCTTCTCCGTCACACTTTTTCGGTCGTCGTTTCGTCCTCGATCCAACGTAAAATAAATTACAAATTTATTACTACGCTATCCGGCATCGATTCTCTACAAAAACGACCTCAAACAATTTCCGGAAAAATAAGAACAAGCATTCACCACACAAGAACGAATCTCGACATCACCGAGAGTTTAATAATCAAGAGCAATATTATGACATTAATTAATTAAAATTAAATCTAGCCATAATAATCGGAAACCCTGCAAGGTAGAACAATTAATCGAAAAATACCATGAACTAAAACCAACGCTCTGATACCAATTGTTGGAAATCGATATCCCGGAATTAATAAATTTAAATAGATAAATTATCTAATTAATACCGACCGAAATCCTTCGGAGATCGAATATCCGGAGTTGTCAAAATTGCGGAATCAACAACTCCAAACGAAATCCGTTCCCCGGAGAAAACACGAACACGCCACGTGGCCCGGGGCTCGACCGAACAGCCCGCCGTGGGAGAACCCACGGCTGTCCAGCCGAACCCCCGCGTGGGGTTAGCGGATTGTTGGAAATCGACTACCCGAGAGGCGTTCGTTCGATCGCTCGAACATCCGAACGCTCCCAGTCGACCTCCGAAGTCGCTACTTCGTTCGCTTTTCCAGCCCGTGCCCCGATTCACGCCCAGCCATTGCCCCGAAGGACAACCGCGCGAACCAAGCGGGCTGCCAGAAAAAAGCCAAAACGGCGGTCGCCGTTTGGAAACGGCGGTCGCCGTTTCTCCGCGAACAGCAACGCGATGTTGCTGTTCCGGGCTCGTTTCCGGGTCGTTTTTCCTCATCCGACTACCGTTCCGGAGGTCCTAGAACCCCCAGTAGTCGAGGAATACGATCCACGACCCCGGAACCCGATCTACGTTCATATACGTTCAACGAGAAATTAGATCGAATGAATGCGGAATTTAGAGATCCGATCTCATACCTTATCGGTCGATTGTTAAGACCTTAGAGCTTCTAACGTATTCTCTTCCCGACTCCAGACGTTGTGTGGGCAACGATCTACTGGGTTCGTCCTTTTCTGCTCCTCTCCTTTCTCAAACCACCGTGTGAATTATTCTCTGGTGAGAAAATAATTTAATTGCGTTAACTTTTATTTTAACAGAGAAAAACTTTTATTTGCGCTAAGCAAATAATTTTTCTCAGAAAAATAATAGTTGCGGCGTTCTGTAGGTTTTAGGAGAGGGCAAGGGGGGGTTTAAATAAAGCTACGTTAGGGACCTAAGGGAAATTAATTAAGGGCTAAATTGAAATATTAATTAACTTGGAATACGTAAACGCAATTCCTTAATTAATCGATTTCAATTTTAATTATTATTAACTCCACTATAAAATAATAATTGAATTCCCGAAATTAATTTTAATATTATTTCAACAATAATAAATCCGCCGAAATTACATATACGACTTTCCCCGTGTTTAAGATATCGAACGTCCACGAATTTATTTAATTACTAATAATTAAATTAATTCGTTTCTTATTATCCGAGACTAGTACCACTCATCCTTATTATCATGTGGAACAAATCCACCTGCAGGGTTTACATGATAAACTTTATGAGCTCATCTCAGGGACGTTATCAACCCGATAAACGGGACACGGTTTCCTGTCTATAATCTATAGCATGCCGTGTGCACAATTCCGATTCCCAATTTACCGAGTATCTCGACTAATCAAATAGTCTCACTCATTGGCAAGTTAAAGAACCGAGAATTGGACATACGCACCTATAATTATATAGGGATTAAGAATTCGTATATCCGTAATTCTGAGGTCTAGTTCGATTACGTCGATTAGTATAAATCGAACGCCCTCCCGTGGTCCTGCTCAATACACCAAGTGTACAAGTGTAACATAATAGTCAAGACCAACTATTACCCAGTCACACTACGACGTACCGATGGATTGTCCCTGTCCATCTAAGTCGTGAGCTTCTGTTCGATACTATACGAGTAACCGACAGTATGATCTTCCGCGTGTCTCCTCACGCCATACTGTCTACAACGTATATATCTAGGACTATTGCATTCAAGTACAAGATAGACAAAATGCCGACAGTTTGATCAATAGATAATGTAAAAACACAGATAAGGAGTTCCATATTGTCACTAAACTAGACATTTAGAATATAACTCCATCACGGATTGCTCGTAGCAATCCCCGGGGCTGCTCGTAGAAGCCCCGCAGCGAGTCCGGCGACTCGCTGCTCGTGGATGGGGCGCGCACACGCGAGCCGCTGCGGGTAACCCCGCAGCACCCATGATCGATCCCACGGGCTGCTCGCAGCAGCCCGTAGCGCGTCCGGACGGGACTCGCGTCCAGCGATCCCGCTACGGGAAAACCCGTAGCTCGCTGCTGGTCCGTCCACGGCGATCGAGCATGAGCTCGATTGAGTCTCGGCGCCCAGCCGAGGCTCTCGCCCCTTGACCCGTCCAGCCGAGTCTGTCGAACCGCCGGCGGTCCGGTGGTCCGCGCCACCACCGCCCGGTTCGACCTCGTCTTGGGTCTCATCCCTCGGATCTTGGTTCATGATATTTTTACGATAATTAAACGATAAAATCATAAAGAGGGTTTTACGATTTACCTCGTTCTCGTTGTTCGGAAAAACGAAGAACTCAATTTGACGACCTTGAGATCTTCCCACGTATTCCTTGCACTAGCTCGGACGTCGTGTGGGCGACGATCTACCGAACTCCATGGATCTCCCTCTCTACTTTCTCTCTCTAGAATTGTGATCTTCAAGTTATGAACTTATGAGAATAGAGAAGACCATGTAGTGCTTTTATAGGCTACGTAGGGGATCTTAAGGAGGTGGAATATTGGGCTTCCAATATTAATGATTAAATTGAGCCCAAGCCCAAATCTATTAATCCCATTAATATTAATTAATTTATTTTTCACTATATAAATTAATTGCATTCCCAATATTAAACCATATTATATCAAATAATATTTCTCCGGTAGTATTATTTATTCCGTGTATTTATGATATAAATATCCATGAATAAAATTAATTTATTGCTAATTAATTTATTCATCTCTTGTAACTGAGACTATTACCATTCATCCTTAATTATTATGCGGAACAAATCCACCTGCAGGGTTTACATAATAATTCCTTATGAACTCATCTCGGGGATATTATCAACCCTTACGGGATACACTTTCCCGTCAAGTATTCACGGCATGTCATATATAAAATATAGCGACCCAACTTAACCGGTAACTGACCCAATAATTAAACCGGTCAATTCCTTTGGAAAATCAAAGTCACTTATATTAAATATACACACCCGCAATAGTATCGGGGATTAAGAATAAAATACACTGAGATTTAAATCGATTATCCAAGGCAATCCTAAACGATAAATCTCAAACGATCCGCCCAATACACCAAGTGTACAAGTGTGATAAAATAATCAAGACAAATTATTTTCTCTCTCACACAACGACTATACCGATGGATTGGTCTGTGTCCATCTAGGTCGTGAGCAACTGTTTGATTAAATACGAGTAACCGATAGTATGATCTTCTGTGTGGGCCCGCACACCATACTAACTACAACGTATATAATCTAGGACTATAATTTGCATATATTTAATTATAAATAATTAAACGCAAATAATTTTTTATTCCATTAAATAGATTAATGGCAATGGATCGGGAGTTTCCGTTACTTAAATCTAGACATTAAGTACATAACTCCATCAATCTCCCACTTGTACTAAGGTCTAGTCATTTCCTCCAAACTTCCGACTCCCATACTCATCACGTGCTTAAACTGTACTTCCAAGAAGTACCATGTGAATGAGCAATCTAGGTTGCCGCTCTGAAGTTATCTTGGTGACTACAGCGTCGCCTTCCCTGACGATGATTCGTATCAGGTGGTACTTGCTCTATGTGTTATCTTACACTTATGGACTTGTGATTTCTTACCATTTGCCATCGCACCGCTATTTACATAGCCTTTGGCAAATTAAGAATCACATCTAAGTCCCAGAGATTATCCTAAAGCTATACCGAAACTTCCGCTGCCTCTGAGGCCGCTATTTGTTACCCATGGCAGAGTCCGAAAAGCATCGTGCTTATCACTCTTCCATGTTAAAACTCCTTCTCCTTTAATAGTGAAACACGTAGCCTGATATCGACTTACACCGGTCCTCATTCGATTAGAAATCTAAGAGAATGTAATCCAAAGGAAATGCTCGTCTGCTTCTTAGTCTAGAACAGTACTTCGAAAGTACTTTACAGCAGTCGAATATTACTTTCCAGGATTACCTTGATATCCTCCCACTATGCTTACCGCATAGCCGATATCAGGTTCTCGTTTTTCAACTTTGCATTAAGCTTTCCATACTCAAAGTGTAGGAAACTGCTTTAATTGCTTCTATCTCCTTTTGTGTTCCAAAACACATATCCTTAGATAGATGCATTCCGTATCTGAAAGGTAACGAACCTTTCTCGGAATCTTGCATGTTAAAACGAACCATAATCATATATATGTAAGATGTCCAGGAGAAGTACAATGTTCTTTCCTAGAGATCAATGATCTCAAGAACATGTCCAACTTCTTCCTTTATCTTTCATATTGATTTATCTAGACAACCTCAGTTTATGTCTTGACAACATCTTTACATTGTTACCAATGATAAGAATGTTCTCTACATAAAACCCGAGAAACACCACCTTGTTCCATCATGTTTCCAATACACATGATTCGTCTATGCTGTGATGAATCCATAAAATGGACTATCTCATCAATTTGCAAGTACTACGAACTCAATGCTTTGTTCCAATCCATAAATGGATTAACTAAGCTTGTACTCTAAATGATCTTGCCTCTTAGCAATAATCCATATTGCTTTCCAAGAAGGCACATTTAGATCTAGTACTGCCACCATGTAGATCCAGGGATCGATTTCATGTATACTAGGTCCAGAGTCCGAAAACTCTCCTAGTCTTAATGAATATCACTGGTTGTCACACAACCTCCCACTACAACGGCATTCCGGTGTATAAACAGTAATAACAGTAGGTGCAGTTAGTGGTGTACCGCTACTCGGTTCAGTTGGTTCTCAGTCCTTATCGTTCTCTCTCATTTCAAAGTATCATGTCACTTTGGGCATGTGTTTCATCATATGGTCTTTCTCTAAGAACCGGGCGTTAGAACTTATAACGTCCTTCTGGTTCTTAGTACTATTGAACACACATCTTTTGTTCTTCTAGGATATTCTACAACCGCATTTGAATGCGCCGTTGTTTCCAGACATATCTATAAAACACAGGTAGTTCCGTATAACTCATGCTTTTACTATTTCTATAAGAGTTCCATTTCTTGTTTACGACACACCATTTCTACACAACAGTGTATGGTGTATTCATTTGGGATCAAATCCCAACCTCTGATCAGTATGCTATGCATTCCTCAGACAGGTACTTGCCTCCGCGATTAAATCGCAGGCTACAAATGGATATACCTTGATGGTTCTCCACAATTGCTTAGTGTCCATTTGTTGGAGTTGTGTACTTAATGTCTAGATTTAAGTAACGGAAACTCACGATCCATTGCCATTAATCTATTTAATTAAATGAACAATTATTAGCGTTTAATTATTTATAATTAAATATATGCAAAACCATAGTCCTAGATTATACATGTTGTAGTTAGTATGGTGTGCGACGTCACACGGAAGATCATACTATCGGTTACTCGTATATAATCGAACAGTTGCTCACGACCTAGATGGACACGGACCAATCCATCGGTATAGTCGTTGTGTGAGAGATAAAATAATCTGTCTTGATTATTTTATCACACTTGTACACTTGGTGTATTGAGCGGATCGCTTGAGATTTATCGATTAGGATTGCCTTAGATAATCGATTTAAGTCTCAGTGTATTTTATTCTTAATCCCCGATACTATTGCGGGTGTGTATATTGAATATAAGTGACTTTGATTTACCAAAGGAATTAACCGATTTAATTATTGGGTTAATTACCGGTTAAGTTGGGTCACTATATTTTATATATGGCATTCCGTGAATACTTGACGGGAAAGTGTATCCCGTAAGGGTTGATAATATCCCCGAGATGAGTTCATAAGGAATTATTATGTAAACCCTGCAGGTGGATTCGTTCCGCATAATAATTAAGGTTGAATGGTACTAGTCTCGGAAATAAGAGATGAATAAATTAATTAGCAATAAATTAATTTTATTCATGGATATTTATATCTTAAATACACGGAATAAATAATACTACCGTAGAAATATTATTTGATATAATATGGTTTAATATTGGGAGTGCAATTAATTTATATAGTGGAAAATAAATTAATTAATAATAGTAAGGATTAATAGATTTGGGCTTGGGCTCAATTTAATCACTATTATTGGAAGCCCAATATTCCACCTCCTTAAGATCCCCTACGTAGCCTATAAAAGCACTACATGGTCTTCTCTATTCTCATAAGTTCATAACTTGAAGATCACAATTCTAGAGAGAGAAAGTAGAGAGGGAGATCCATGGAGTTCGGTAGATCGTCGCCCACACGACGTCCGAGCTAGTGCAAGGAATACGTGGGAAGATCTCAAGGTCGTCAAATTGAGTTCTTCGTTTTTCCGAACAATGAGAACGAGGTAAATCGTAAAACTCTCTTTATGATTTTATCGTTTAATTATCGTAGAAATATCGTGGACCAAGATCCGAGGTTTGGGATCCTCACCGGCGTCGAGCCGGGCGGTGGATCACCAGACCGCCACGGCTGGAGCGACCCGGCGGCAAGGATCGCTCGAAGAGGCTTCGCTGGGAGCGAAGCGCTCGCCTGGGGACCAGGCGCCCGCCTTGTCCATGTCGCGCGCGGGCGCCCGACCACCAGGCGCCCGCCTCGTGTGGCTGCCAGCAACGGGATGCGGGACTTCCCGCAGCGGATCCGTGTGGCGCTGCGGATCGCACACGGGGGGCGTCGCTGGGTGCGTATGGGGGTCTACGGACTATACCCTAGCGCTCGCATGGATGCGAGCGCACGCCTCGATTGGGCAGCCGCGGTTCGACCGTAGCTAGGGCTTGATTGGGGCGAACCTTCGGGATAGCTTGGGCTGTCCGGCGAGGGTTTAAGGCACGCGTAGCGGGCTCCCTTGTACAGCCCTAGGCGGCTGCCAAAGACAGCCGCGAGCCCACGCGAGGGCTCGATCGAACAAGCCGCGGGTTCACCCGCGGTTAGGGTTTGGTTGAGTCTGGATTCGTGGTGGTTCGTGGCGGGATGTTTCCGGCAACCGGGAGTCGATTGGAGTTGTCGTTCCGCAATTTGACAACTCCAGATATTCGATCTCCGAAGGATTTCGGTCGGAATTAATTAGATAATTTATTTATTTAAATTTATTAATTTCGGGATATCGATTTCAAACAATTGGTATCAGAGCGTTGGTTTTAGTTCATGGTATTTTTCGATAAATTGTTCTACCTTGCAGGGTTTCCGATTATTATGGCTAGATTTAATTATTGATAATTAATTTCATAATATTTCTCTTGATTATTAAACTCTCGGTGATGTCAATATTTGTTCTTGTGTGGTGAATGCTTGTTCTTAATTTTTCCGGAAATTGTTTGAGGTCGTTTTGTAGAGAATCGATGCCGGATAGCGTAGTAATAAATTTGTAATTTATTTTACGTTGGATCGAGGACGAAACGACGACCGGAAAAGTGTGACGGAGGAGACAAAGATAGGGAGGACCGGGGATCGATCACGAGGATCGATCCCATGAGGATCGATCGCACGGGCTGCCCTAGGGCTCTCGGCCACGCCGGCCACCAAGGGTGGTGGCGCGTGAGCCTTGGCCGGCGGTGGTGGTGGCGGTCGACGGTGGGGGTGGTGTGGGGTTCCCCAACCCATGCTACTCCTACCAAGATCCAACTTTCCTAATTGATTCGGTTTTCCTATTTTGAGTATTCCTAGTTTTGGGAACTCTCATGGAATAGGAAAAGAATTAATTGGAATTACTTATTTCCTTATTCTATTATGGAAGTCTTCTAGAATATTCCAAGTCTTACTTGGATAGGATTCTAGAGATTTAATAGAAATTGGAAAGGAAAATAATTAATTATTAAATTAATTTATTTCCTAATTGATTATTCCTATTTTATGGGAATTTTCATGGACATGGAAATTAATTAATTTTGGAAAGTAGAAGAGTCCTTAATTAATTTTTCCTATTTAATTATTCTTTTATGGAATTTTTAATAGATTAGGAAAGGAATTAATTTGGAAGGATTAGGAGTCCTAAATTATTTTATTTCCTTATTCCATTATAGAAATCTTCTAGAATATTCCAAGTGGGTCTTGGATAGGATTCTAGAGATTTAATGGAGTAGAAAAGAAAATAAAAATAATAAAAATATTATTAATATTTAATTTTATTTTTGATATATTCGATTGACTTAATTTTCGAATTAAGTAACTTTTGGATTAATTGAAAATAAATAGATTTAAATATTGGAATTAATATTCCCGTCACATGGAGCATTCAAGAATGAAGACAAAAGACTAGAAGACGCATACGGGGATGCGATAAAGCCATAATAGTCGGAAAATAATATTCTAGTAATATTTTTTATTATGTGATATTCTATGTGCTTTATTTCATGTATGCATGCTTATGTGTATTTAATTATGCATTAGATAGCGTATCCCTTTGTTATAAAAAGCTAAGTGGGAGAGGGATTGGAAACAATGCCATGGTCTCCATTGCTGTTCTCTTGGTGACTTTTATGGACTTTCGAAGTTCATATAGACAAGCCATTGGAGGAGAATTCTTGTAATTCCTCTTACGAGAAACATTGATTAAGTTTATCAAACAATGCCTAATTTGTCTTTCCAAAACTGATTTCAAGTCGACTCATTCTCACCCCGGGGAGTGGAATGGAGCCAAAGCCACTTGGTCATGTCGAGGACACAAATTAGAGACCTTCGTACCATCCTTTTGAAGGTGGGTCGATTGTCTACTCGGCTCCCTCATTTATGAGAGATAGGGTTGTTCGCATGGTGAATCACTGGTAAGAAACTTCGAGTTTCACTTATGATTCACCGCGTCTTGATTTACAAGATCGAATGGATCAAGTAATTGGATTTCAATTATATAAGTCTTTTGGTGTAGTAAACGTCCACATGAACGTGGCTTGCTATACTGAATGGGATTTTGGAATAATTGATGTAGACAGTTATAGGGAATTGTGAAGGATTGCGAGTTATCGTAAACGTCCACATGAACGTGGCTTGCGGTGACATAACAATTCTAAACGATTCACCTTAGTACTGAGTAATGGTTTACACTTAGGTACGCTTTATAGTATTCTTCCCAACGAAGTAACGCTATAATGATGTACGACCGAAGCAAATCTAATTGCTAAATCATTTTGGTGGGTAAACGTCCACATGAACGTGGCTTGCTTTGCCTGATGGGATTTTAGATGTGATTAGTGATTTAATGATATTATTTAAGGGAGATAATATCGGAGATTAAATCGATTGTTTGTTGTTATATGTGCTCATAGATTAGGATATGGCTTTGAACCCACTTTCTGTGATACGTAAGGATATTAAACTCACTGGTCCCTGAATGTAATTGATTGGAATAGAGATCTAGACATTGCCCGGACTATTAAAGAGTACAAGTTAGTACTCGGTAAGCTTTGTCCTCCCGAGCCTATTGATATAGGCGGCTAGACAAGAAGCGATGAGGATACTCATAAAGGCCAGTCGCTTCGAGGAAACGTTTAAACACGTTTTTGAAATGATTGACCTTTTAGACGAGTTGAGACGGAAATCGCAAGCTCTTGTAGCCAATGCCAAAGGTTTCGAACCTAAAGGCAAGAACGGGGGAAAGGAAAAGCAAATAAACCCAGTGGTTCTATTTGGACCACGAGATGGGACGAGAAAGCCAATAGGCAAGTGTTCTCGATGCAAACAGTATGAGTACTGGAAGTCTGATTATCCTCTCAAAGAAAGTACGAAATTTTCTTTAAGTCGTAAAACATAGTCAGTGGTATTATCTAACGGAACCTGGTGTGTAGATATGGAACCACTGAAGGTATGTGCATTTTAAATGCAAGGGTTCCAGGAAACCCGACGACTTGGAAAAGAAGAAATCGTAGTCTACATGGGCAATGCTGTAGAGGAGGCAGCAGTTGCAGTGGAGGACATTTTATAGGACTTCATTTTGAGTTATTGCTTTTATGTACCTTTCATGTTAGAAAGAACTTTGTTCTGGATTTCTAATCAAAGGATATTTTATTTCTTTTAATCATTTGATGGTTATAAGAAGAAATAAAGATATTATCTATTCTGGTACATTAGCTAGCAATATATAAATGATGAATCCTGAGTCCACCACGATGCAACGAACCGTAGTATGAAACTCGTTTTACTAATAAGAGATTTCTTTATCAATTATACTTGTGGATTCTTATGCGGAAGATCATACTGTCGGTTACTCGTATACTATCGAACAGTAGCTCACGACTTAGATGGACAGGGACAATCCATCGGTACGTCGTAGTGTGACTGGTAGATAGTCGGTCTTGACTATCATGTTACACTCGTACACTTGGTGTATTGAGCAGGACCACGGGAGGGCGTTCGATTTATACTAATGTAACGCCCCAGAAAATTCAAAGGCTTATAAGGATTGAATATGCTACTCATACCAACAGATGCATCTACTTTTCTGGGCATCCTCCTATAAGAACTCCAAAGTTAAGCGTGCTGGCTCTGGAGTAGTTCTAGGATGGGTGACCCCCTGGGAAGTGTCCCGGGTGCGCACGAGTGAGGACAAAATGCGCTAGAAAAGACAAGTGTTGGTACAGTGGGGCCAGGATATCACTCCCGACGGCAGTCATTGGTAACCGAGTCGGCCCATTAGGGTCGGGCTTCGACCCCTCAACGGGCCGGGGCGTTACAAATGGTATCAGAGCAGGTGCCGACCGGAATTGTGGGAACTAAGTGTCTTGCGTGATGGAGTTATATTCTAAATGTCTAGTTTAGTGACAATATGGAACTCCTTATCTGTGTTTTTCATTATCTATTAATCAAACTGTCGGCATTTTTTTGTCTACCTTGTACTTGAATGCAATAGTCCTAGATATATACGTTGTAGACAGTATGGCGTGAGGAGACACGCGGAAGATCATACTGTCGGTTACTCGTATATTATCGAACAGAAGCTCACGACTTAGATGGACAGGGACAATCCATCGGTACGTCGTAGTGTGACTGGGTAATAGTTGGTCTTGACTATTATGTTACACTTGTACACTTGGTGTATTGAGCAGGACCACGGGAGGGCGTTCGATTTATACTAATCGACGTAATCGAACTAGACCTCAGAATTACGGATATACGAATTCTTAATCCCTATATAATTATAGGTGCGTATGTCCAATTCTCGGTTCTTTAACTTGCCAATGAGTGAGACTATTTGATTAGTCGAGATACTCGGTAAATTGGGAATCGGAATTGTACACACGGCATGCTATAGATTATAGACAGGAAACCGTGTCCCGTTTATCGGGTTGATGACGTCCCCGAGATGAGCTTATAAAGTTTATCATGTAAACCCTGCAGGTGGATTTGTTCCACATGATAATAAGGATGAGTGGTACTAGTCTCGGAAAATAAGAAACGAATTAATTTAATTATTAGTAATTAAATAAATTCGTGGACGTTCGATATCTTAAACACGGGGAAGGTCGTTTATGTAATTTCGGCGGAATTATTATTGTTGAAATAATATTAAAATTAATTTCGGGAATTCAATTATTATTTTATAGTGGAGTTAATAATAATTAAAATTGAAATCGATTAATTAAGGAATTGCGTTTACGTATTCCAAGTTAATTAATATTTCAATTTAGCCCTTAATTAATTTATCCTAAGGTCCCTAACGTAACTCTATAAAACCCCTCCCGTACTCTCCTAAGACCTAACATTCGCCGCAATAATTCATTTCAGCAGAGAAAAATAATTGTTAGCGCAATTAAGATTTTTCTCTGTTTAAATTAATTAGTTAACGCAATTAAAAATTATTCACACAGAATAGTTTATACGCTGGTCTTGGAAAGGAGAGTACAGACGGGAGAACTCCAGCGGATCGTTGCCCACACAACGACTGGAGAAGGGATCTGAGGCATACGTTAGAAGCATCTAAGGTCTCAACAATCGACCGAGAGGTATGAGATCGAATTCTTTATTCCGCTATTTATTCGATCTAATTCTCGTTGATCATACATGAACGTAGATCGGGTTCCGGGGTCGTGGATCGTATTCCTCGACTACTGGGGGTTCTAGGACCTCCGGAACGGTAGTCGGATGAGGAAAAACGACCCGGAAACGAGCCCGGGACAGCAACATCGCGTTGCTGTTCGCGGACAAACGGCGGTCGCCAGAGAGCAAACGGCGGTCGCCGTTTGCAGCTTCTCCAGCGACCGCTGGACTGCATACAGCGGGCGCTGTTTTTGTGCAGTCCAGCCCCGTTTCGCGCGGTTGTCCTCCGGGGCGATGGCTGGGCGTGATTCGGGATAAGGGCTGTCTAGCGAACGAAGTAGCGACTTCGGATGTCGACTGGGATGCTTCGGATGTTCGAGCGATCGAACGAACGCATCCCGGAGAGTCGATTTCCAACAATTGGTATCAGAGCCGGTTATGCGTTCTTGTATTGTTTGCGAGTTTGTTTTGCAGGTTACCCGATTATTATGGTCTTGTTTATTGTACTGTAATTTTTGTGGTTTGTTAAACTCTCGGGGTTGTAGAGATTTTGTTTTGAATCGTTGCTTGCTTGTAATAGTTAAAACGACGGGTTGAGTCGTTTAGGTTTTCTATTTCGGTTTTTTTCGTTTTTCGTTTATCCGGGTGTATAGGATCGGTCATTCCTGTATAGGATCGATGCCGGAAGTAGTTAGTATTACTCTTGTAATGTTGCTGCTGCTTGGTGGATCGAGAGAAGATCGAAGGACGGACGAACGAGGGTCGAGGAGTCGAACCCGCGGCTACTGTGTAAAAACGGCGCCCGCTGGAGGGCAAACGGCGGTCGCCGTTTGCAGCTCCTCCAGCGACCGCTGTTCCTCAAACGGCGGGCGCTGTTTTGAGTTTTGGCAGCAACGACGCGGGGGTTCGACGGACATCACGGATCGCTTGTCGAGGGCCCGGGATGATACTCCAGTGGGAGGGGTTCGTCTCTTGGTCCTTAGACGAGTCGGTGATGGACCGAGACCGAGACGAGCAACGAGACGAAGATCCGAGAAGACGTGCATCGAAGTTTTAAAGGCCATAATAATCGGGCCACGTTAATTGCTTCTTGTGTGTTTAACGTGCTTTTATTATGCTTTAATTTTATGCATGTGAATGTTATCCCTTTCGTAAAAACTAAGTGGGAGAGGGATTGGAAACAATCCCGCGGTCTCCATTCTCTGTTTTGATAGTGATGTGTGTCGCTTACGAGTTGGCTTTAGTGTCATCCTCCCTATCGGATAAAGTTGACACACGGATATCACTGGATCAAAATTCGAATTCAATTCCATTTATAGAATTGAACACTTAAGTTTTTCAAAGCAATGCCTAATCTGTCTTTCAAAGACTAATTTCAACTCGACTCATTCTCACCCCGGGGAGTGGAATGGAGCCAAAGCGCTTGGTTATGTCGATGACACAAATTAGAGACATTCGAGTCATTTGATGACTAGATCGATTGTCTGGTTGGCTCCCTCACTTTGTGAGAGATAGGGCTCAATTGCATGATTGATCGCTGGTTAGAAACTTAGAGTTTCACTTACGAGATATCAAGCTTTGATTAACGAAATTGTGAAATTTATTAAATGGAATTCAATTAACAAAGTTGTTTGTTTAGTAAACGTCCACACTATCGTGGCTTACTAGACGGAAACGGAACTTTGGGTTAATTGAGGCTCGACAGTTATAGGAAATCGTAAAGGGACCGCATGTCAACGTAAACGTCCACACTAACGTGGCTTGCGGTGGGCGTGTAGTTTCCGAGCGGTTAACTTAGTACTGAGAAATGGTATACACTTAGGTACGCTTTACAGTATCCTCCCCATCGGAGTCACTGCTGTAATGATGTACGACCGAAGTAAAAGTCCAGTTATAAAATCATTTGGACTAGTATACGTCCACATGAACGTGGCATGCTAGTCTGATGGGATTTTAGGATTGATTGGTAGATTTAATGATATTAATTAAGGGAGTTAATATCGAATTAAATTTGACAGTTTGATTTGTCTCTTTTATAGATATGGCACTCAACCCGCTATCCATGATACTAAAAGAGAACAAACTCACTGGTCCGAAATATATTGACTGGAAACGAAACTTGGACATTGTCCTGACTGCTGAGGAGTACAAATATGTACTCCATGAGGATTGTCCTGATGAACCTATTGACACCTCCACTCCTGAGGAAAAGGAAGCTCATCGGAAGTGGGTCAAGGCTAATCAGATGGCGTGGTGCTACATTTTGGCTTCTATGTCAAATGTGCTGCAACATCAGCATGAAGCCATGACCACTGCCTATGATATGATGCTTAACCTCAAGGAGATGTTTGGTAGTCAGGATAGGGCAGCCAGGCAAGATGCCATGAGGCAACTCATGACGGCCACTATGTCCGAAGGAACGCCCGTGAGGGATCACGTTCTTAGGATGATAGGCTATCTGAATGAGATAGAGATTATGGGAGGATCTATCGATGGGGAAACCCAGATCGATATAGTGCTCCAGTCTCTGCCTAAGAGTTTTGAGCAGTTCCGCCTGAACTATAACATGAACAAGAGGTTATATACGTTGGCGGAACTCCTGACTGAACTCCAGGCGACAGAGGGAATCTTTAAGAAGTCTCAGGCACTTGTGGCTGTGAAACTTCCTGGCCCTCCGGGGACTAAGAGGAAGAAGAAGCAAGGACGGAAACCCAGTGGACCCAGCAATGGTGGACCACGGAATGGAGTGAACAAGCCCAAGGGCAAGTGTTTCCGTTGCAAGCAGTCTGGACATTGGAAGTCTAATTGTCCTCTCAGACAAGGAGGTATGAACTTTTCCTTAGTCACTGAAACATGTTTAGCGGTGTTATCCACCGGTACCTGGTGTGTGGATACGGGAGCCACTGATCATGTCTGCAATTCTTTGCAGGGGTTCCAGGAAACCCGGCGACTTAGAGAGGGAGAGATCACTATCTACATGGGCAACGCTACGAAAGTGGCGGCAGTTGCAGTGGGAGATATTTATTTGTCTTTTAATAATAAAGTTTTGGTATTGAATAATTGTCTTTATGTACCGAATTTTAGAAAGAACCTTGTTTCGGTTTCTAAATTGGTTTTGAATAAATATTCTGTTTCTTTTGATAGTTCTGTTATTATCAAAAAGAATGGTGAGTATATATGTTCTGGTACATTGATAGGCAACTTATATATACTGAATCCTGATTATTCCACGATGCAACGAGTAGAGTCAAATAACACATCTAGTACCAATAAGAGAAAGGAGCCTTCTAGGATGAATCAAAAGTACTTATGGCATCTTAGGCTAGGTCATATTAACTTGGGTAGGATTCAAAGGTTGATAACTGATGGAATACTCAGTGGTGTGAAAGATGAGGACTTTCCAACCTGCGAATCATGCCTGGAAGGAAAAATGACCAAACGACCCTTTAGTGATAAGGGGTATAGATCCAAGGAAGTACTAGAATTGATTCACTCTGATTTGTGCGGGCCTTTATCTGTCCAAGCGAGAGGAGGTTATGAATATTTCGTAACCTTCACTGATGATTACTCAAGGTATGGTTTTATATACCTGATGCGCCGCAAGAGCGAGTGCTTTGACAAGTTCAAGGAGTACAAAGCTCTTGTGGAGAACCTTCATGGTAAAACCATAAAGATTCTACGATCTGATCGTGGAGGAGAGTACCTCTCGGGAGAGTTTAAGGCGTACTTATTAGAGAATGGGATTGACTCCCAGATGACTGCACCATACACGCCCCAGCAGAATGGTGTAGCAGAAAGAAGGAATAGGACTCTTATGGAAATGGTAAGATCTATGATGAGTTATTCAGAACTACCAGTTTCGTTCTGGGGATATGCCTTGGAAACAGCGGCGTATATCCTGAACTTAGTTCCTTCTAAATCAGTCCCTAAGACGCCCTCGGAATTGTGGACCGGGCGAAAGCCAAATTTGAAACACATTCGGGTCTGGGTTTGTCCAGCACATGTGCTGAAGCATGGGGCTGATAAGTTGGAATCTCGTTCAGATATTCGGTTGTTTATAGGATATCCTAGAGGAACGAAAGGTGGTCTATTTTATAGTCCTAAGGACCAGAAGATCGTTGTTAGCACCAACGCTCGGTTCTTGGAAGAGGATTATATAATGGACCATAAGCCCAAGAGTGAGATAATACTTAACGAACTGAGAGGGGACGATCAAGGCTTAGATCCAACCCAACCGGGTGATACGCCACCACAGTCTGCACCTGTAGTTACTGAGGTTACACCGGAGCCTCGTCGTAGTGGGAGGGTTGTTCGACAACCCGATAGGTTCATGTTTATAGGTGAGTCTTCGGACTTGTTACCTGGAGAACATGAAGCCGATCCCTGGACCTATGACGAGGCGCTTAAAGATCAAGATGCTCAGTCTTGGCAAAAAGCGATGAAATCTGAGATTGAATCAATGGATTCAAATCAGGTCTGGAATCTTGTAGTACCGCCCAAAGGTGTAAAAGCCATTGGTTGCAAGTGGGTGTACAAGAGGAAAAGAGGGTCTGACGGGAAGGTTGAAACCTTCAAGGCTAGGCTTGTTGCGAAAGGGTATACTCAGAAAGAAGGGATCGATTATGAGGAAACCTTTTCGCCGGTAGCTATGCTAAAGTCGATCCGGATTCTTTTGTCTATAGCATCTTATATGGATTATGAGGTGTGGCAAATGGACGTCAAGACAGCATTCTTGAATGGGAATCTTGACGAGACCATTTACATGAGACAGCCAGAAGGTTTCATTAAGAAAGGCCAAGAGCATCTAGTGTGTAAGCTAAACCGATCCATTTATGGATTGAAGCAAGCTTCTAGATCTTGGAACATGCGGTTTGATGAGGTTATCCAGTCTTATGGATTCATTCAAAGCATGGACGAGTCGTGTGTATACCGGAGATGTGACGGAAACAGTGTGGCGTTTCTCGTGCTTTATGTAGACGACATCCTTCTAATTGGCAACAATGTGAAGATGTTGGCGGACATAAAGGGATGGTTGTCCAAGCAATTCGATATGAAAGACTTAGGACAAGTTGGGCATGTTCTCGGGATCAAAGTTATAAGGGATCGCCGGAAAAGAACATTAAGCTTGTCCCAGGCTTCATATATTGATACGATTCTGGCTCGTTTCAACATGCAGAATTCCAAGAGAGGTGCTCAACCTTTCTGCCATGGAATTCATCTATCTAAAGACATGTGTCCCAAAACACAAAAGGAGATAGATTACATGAAGAAGGTTCCTTATGCTTCGGCAGTAGGAAGTCTAATGTATGCCATGTTGTGCACGAGACCTGATATCTGCTATGCCGTGGGCATGGTAGCTAGATATCAGAGTAACCCTGGACAGGGTCACTGGACTGCTGTAAAGAACAAACTTAAGTACCTGCGAAGGACTAGGAATTATGTTCTGAGTTACAAAGCGTCCGAGTTGATTCCTATTGGTTACACAGACTCGGATTTCCAATCTGATAAGGATCAGCGAAAGTCTACATCAGGCTATGTGTTCACATTGGGGGGTGGAGCAGTCTCATGGAAGAGTGTTAAGCAGAAATGCATTTCGGACTCTACCATGGAAGCCGAATATGTAGCAGCCTCTGAGGCAGCTAAAGAATCGGTGTGGCTCAGGAACTTCCTTATGGACTTGGATGTGGTTCCTAAAATGCCTAGAGCTATCACAATTTATTGTGACAATAGCGGTGCAGTGGCTAATGCAAAGGAACCACGAGCCCACAATGCGAGTAAACACATAGATCGCAAGTACCACCTGATTAGAGACATCGTCAAGAGAGGCGATGCGGTTGTCACCAAGATTGCATCAGCGGATAACCTGGCTGACCCCTTTACGAAGGCACTTCCAGCGGAAGCGTTCAAGAGACACGTGAAGGGGATGGGTATCGGATGTATGGTAGAGGGCAACTAGAGATTTAGTATAAGTGGGAGATTGATGGAGTTATATTCTAAATGTCTAGTTTAGTGACAATATGGAACTCCTTATCTGTGTTTTTCATTATCTATTAATCAAACTGTCGGCATTTTTTTGTCTACCTTGTACTTGAATGCAATAGTCCTAGATATATACGTTGTAGACAGTATGGCGTGAGGAGACACGCGGAAGATCATACTGTCGGTTACTCGTATATTATCGAACAGAAGCTCACGACTTAGATGGACAGGGACAATCCATCGGTACGTCGTAGTGTGACTGGGTAATAGTTGGTCTTGACTATTATGTTACACTTGTACACTTGGTGTATTGAGCAGGACCACGGGAGGGCGTTCGATTTATACTAATCGACGTAATCGAACTAGACCTCAGAATTACGGATATACGAATTCTTAATCCCTATATAATTATAGGTGCGTATGTCCAATTCTCGGTTCTTTAACTTGCCAATGAGTGAGACTATTTGATTAGTCGAGATACTCGGTAAATTGGGAATCGGAATTGTACACACGGCATGCTATAGATTATAGACAGGAAACCGTGTCCCGTTTATCGGGTTGATGACGTCCCCGAGATGAGCTTATAAAGTTTATCATGTAAACCCTGCAGGTGGATTTGTTCCACATGATAATAAGGATGAGTGGTACTAGTCTCGGAAAATAAGAAACGAATTAATTTAATTATTAGTAATTAAATAAATTCGTGGACGTTCGATATCTTAAACACGGGGAAGGTCGTTTATGTAATTTCGGCGGAATTATTATTGTTGAAATAATATTAAAATTAATTTCGGGAATTCAATTATTATTTTATAGTGGAGTTAATAATAATTAAAATTGAAATCGATTAATTAAGGAATTGCGTTTACGTATTCCAAGTTAATTAATATTTCAATTTAGCCCTTAATTAATTTATCCTAAGGTCCCTAACGTAACTCTATAAAACCCCTCCCGTACTCTCCTAAGACCTAACATTCGCCGCAATAATTCATTTCAGCAGAGAAAAATAATTGTTAGCGCAATTAAGATTTTTCTCTGTTTAAATTAATTAGTTAACGCAATTAAAAATTATTCACACAGAATAGTTTATACGCTGGTCTTGGAAAGGAGAGTACAGACGGGAGAACTCCAGCGGATCGTTGCCCACACAACGGCTGGAGAAGGGATCTGAGGCATACGTTAGAAGCATCTAAGGTCTCAACAATCGACCGAGAGGTATGAGATCGAATTCTTTATTCCGCTATTTATTCGATCTAATTCTCGTTGATCATACATGAACGTAGATCGGGTTCCGGGGTCGTGGATCGTATTCCTCGACTACTGGGGGTTCTAGGACCTCCGGAACGGTAGTCGGATGAGGAAAAACGACCCGAAAACGAGCCCGGGACAGCAACATCGCGTTGCTGTTCGCGGACAAACGGCGGTCGCCAGAGAGCAAACGGCGGTCGCCGTTTGCAGCTTCTCCAGCGACCGCTGGACTGCATACAGCGGGCGCTGTTTTTGTGCAGTCCAGCCCCGTTTCGCGCGGTTGTCCTCCGGGGCGATGGCTGGGCGTGATTCGGGATAAGGGCTGTCTAGCGAACGAAGTAGCGACTTCGGATGTCGACTGGGATGCTTCGGATGTTCGAGCGATCGAACGAACGCATCCCGGAGAGTCGATTTCCAACATTGCGGGGTCAAGTGCTTCACCCAGAAGTTGGTGAGAGTACCCGTAAGGGGCATTCCTGCACGGATGGTTGGTCCTGGGCAAGTAAGGCAAGTAAGGCGCACAACGAGGACGTTGCGCATAAAAGGTGGGGTGGTTGTAACGCCCCAGAAAATTCAAAGGCTTATAAGGATTGAATATGCTACTCATACCAACAGATGCATCTACTTTTCTGGTCATCCTCCTATAAGAACTCCAAAGTTAAGCGTGCTGGCTCTGGAGTAGTTCTAGGATGGGTGACCCCCTGGGAAGTGTCCCGGGTGCGCATGAGTGAGGACAAAATGCGCTAGAAAAGACAAGTGTTGGTACAGTGGGGCCAGGATATCACTCCCGACGGCAGTCATTGGTAACCGAGCCGGCCCATTAGGGTCGGGCTTCGACCCCTCAACGGGCCGGGGCGTTACAACTAATCGCAGTAATCGAACTAGACCTCAGATATTACGGATATACGAATTCCTAATCCCTATATAATTATAGGTGCGTGTGTCCAGTTCTCGGTTCTTTGACTTACTAGTGAGTGAGACTAATTGATTAGTCAATATTCTCGGTAAATTGGGAATCGGAATTGTACACACGGCATGCTATAGATTATAGACAGGAAACCGTGTCCCGTTTATCGGGTTGATGATGTCCCCGAGATGAGCTCATAAAGTTTATCATGTAAACCCTGCAGGTGGATTTGTTCCACATGATAATAAGGATGAGTGGTACTAGTCTCGGATAATAAGAAACGAATTAATTTAATTATTAGTAATTGAAATTAATTCGTGGACATTCGATATCTTAAACACGGGGAAAGTCGTATACGTAATTCGGCGGAAATATTATTGTTGATATAATATTAAATTAATTTCGGGAATTCAATTATTATTTTTTAGTGGAGTGAATAATAATTAAAATTGAAATCGATTAATTAAGGAATTACTTTTAAGTATTCCAAGTTAATTAATATTTAATTTTAGCCCCTAATTAATTTACCTAAGAGGTCCCTAGTGTAACTCTATAAATACCCCCCCTTGCCCTCTCCTAAACCTACAAAACGCCGCATTTATTTTTGCATAGAAAATTAATAGCATTAGCGCGATTATATTTTTTCTCTGTAAAAATTAATAAAGCTTGCGCTAATATTTTTCTCTCAGAGAGAAAAAGAAATATTACGCTAGTAGTGGAGGAGAGAGCAGACAAGGAGAATCCAGCAGATCGTTGCCCACACAACGGCTGGAATCGGGGAAGAGGCATATGCTAGAAACGTCTAAGGTTTCAACAATTCGGCTCCTCCGAATCACGCGACAAAGGTATGAGATCGAACCCTATTTCCGCAATATTCGATCTCTAAATTCGTTAAAAATACATCGGACGAACGATCGGGTTTTCGGGAGTCGTGGTATGTGTTCCTCGACTACTGGGGGGCCAAGTACCTCCGGATCGGTGGTCGGAAGAGGAAAAACGGACCAGAAACGAGCCCGGAACAGCAGCAGCGCGCTGATGTTCGTCACGAGCAGCGCCCGCTGGAAGCCAAGCAGCGCTCGCTGCCAAGGGCCTCTCCAGCGCCCGCTGGTGGCGGGGCAGCGCCCGCTGGCTGCAACAGGCAGCATCCGGTTTACGCGGTTGCGCATCGTGCGCGGCGGCTGGGCGTGAATCGGTTGCGGGGCTTCGTCGTCAGCATAGAGCTGTCACATGAGGTCGACTGGCGTATTCGGATGTTCGAGCGATCGAACGAACACGTCCCGGGTAGTCGATTTCCAACAATTGGTATCAGAGCCGGTTTTGTCGTTCGTTGTATTTTTGCGAGATTTATTTTGCAAGTTCGAACCCGATTATTATGGCCATTGTTATTGTGTTGTATGATGTGGCTTGTTAAACTCTCAGGGTTGTCGAGATCTTTGTTTTATAATCGTTGCATGTTTGTAATAGTTAAAACGACGGGTTGAGTCGTTTAGGTTCTATTTTTGTTTTCGTTAAATCCGGATTGTATAGGATCGATCAACCTGTATAGGATCGATGCCGGAAGTAGTTAGTCTTACCTATGTAATGTTGCTGCTACTTGGTGAATCGAGAGAAGATCGAAGGCCGGACGAACGAGGGTCGAGAAGTCGAACCCGCAGGCTGCTGTGCGCGAACAGCGCCCGCTGCCCGGAGCTTCTCCAGCGAGCATTGGATATAGGGTAGCGCCCGCTGCCCTAGGCTTGGCAGCAGCGCCGCGGGGGTTCGACGGACACCACGGGTTGCTCGTCGAAGGCTGGGACGATACTCCAGTGGGAGGGGTTCGTCTCTTGGCACTTAGACGAGTCGGTTGTGGATCGAGACCGAGACGAGCAACGAGACGAAGATCCAAGAAGACGTGCATTCAAGATATTTAAGGCCATAATAATCGGGGCCACGTTAATTGCTTTTTATGTGATTTACGTGCTTTATTATTATGCTTAAATTATTTATGCATGTTATCCCTCATCGTAAAATACTAAGTGGGAGAGGGATTGGAAACAATCCCGCGGTCTCCATTCTCTGTTTTGATGGTGAGGTGTATTGACTTACGAGTTGGCTTTAGTGTCATCCTCCCTATCGGATAAAGTCGATACACGGATATCACTGGATCAAAATTCGAATTTAAAATCCACTTATAAAAATTGAACAATTATATTTCTCAAAAGCAATGCCTAATCTGTCATTCAAAGACTAATTTCAACTCGACTCATTCTCACCCCGGGGAGTGGAATGGAGCCAAAGCGCTTGGTTATGTCGATGACACAGATTAGAGATTTTCGAGTCATTCGATGACTAGATCGATTGTCTGATTGGCTCCCTCACCTTGTGAGAGATAGGGCTCAATTGCATGATTGATCGCTGGTTAGAAACTTCGAGTTTCACTTACGAGATATCAAGCTTTGATTAATAAAATTGTGAAATTTAATAAATGTAAGAGTCAATTAACAAAGTTGTTTGTTTTAGTAAACGTCCACACTATCGTGGCTTGCTAAATGGAAACGGTACTTTGGGTTAATTAAGACTCTATGACATTTAAATAAGTGAGATTCAATTAATAAAGTTGTTTGTTTTAGTAAACGTCCACACTAACGTGGCTTGCTAAATGGAAACGGAACTTTGGGATTAATTGAGGCTCGACAGTTATAGAAAGTCGTGGAGGACCGCATGTCAACGTAAACGTCCACATGAACGTGGCTTGCGGTGGACATGTAGTTCCCGAGCGGTGGACTTAGTACTGAGAAATGGTATACACTTAGGTACGCTTTATAGTATCCTCCCCATCGGAGTCACTGCTATAATGATGTACGACCGAAGTGAAATCCAATCATAAAATCATTTGGACTGGTAAACGTCCACAAGAACGTGGCTTGCTATGTCTAATGGGATTTTGGAAATGATTGGTAGTCTCGAATTAAACTCATTGTTTGTTTTATATGGTATTATTCCCATTAAAAGTCAACAAACTCACTGAACCTGATTGTATGGATTGGAAAAGAAACTTGGACATTGTCCTAACTGCAGAGGAGTACAAATATGTACTCCAAGTCAATTGACCTGCTGAACCAAATGATGCTTCCACTACTGAGGAAAGGAAGCTCATTGGAAATGGATCAAGGCTATGAGATGACGAGGAACAACATTATGACTTTCATGTCAAAAGTGTTGCGACATCGGGATCATGCTATGACCATTACCTATGATATGATGCTTAACCTCAAGAAGTTTTTGTTATCAGGACAGGACAGTCGGGCAAAGTGAAATGAGGCAACTCATGACAGCCATCATGTCGGAAAGAACGCCTGTAAGGGATCACGTTCTTAGAATGATGGGCTATCTTAATGAGATAGAGATTCTGAGACCAAATATCAATGGGGTAACCCAGGTTGATTTTGTGCTCCAGTATCTGCCGAGAAGTTTTGAGCAGTTCCGCCTAAACTATAATATGAATAAGAGGTCTTATTCATTGGCGGAGCTCCTGGTTGAACTTCAAGCGGCTGAGGGAATCTTTAAGGGCTCTCAAAGCACTTATGGCTGAGAAATTGACTCTTCCTAGGCCTTCGGGCGGCAAAAGGAAGAAGAAGCAAATACGGAAACCCAGTGGGCCTAATATATCTGGACCACGGAATGGGACAAGCAAGCCCAAGGGGCAAGTGCTTCCGTTGTAAGCAGTTTGGATACTGGGAGTTTGATTTTCCTCTCAAAGCAACTAGAAGTTAACTTCTCCTTAGTCACCGAAACATATTTAGTGGTGTTATCTACCAGTACCTGGTGTGTGGATACGGAAACCACTAATCATGTCTGCACCTAAATGCGGGGGTTCCAGGAAACCCGGAGACTTAGAAAGGAAGAAGTTATAACCTACATGGGCAATACTGTTAAGGTAACAGCCATTGCAGTGGGAGATGTTAAATGTTTTAACGGTAGGATTTTAGTTCTAATAAATTGTCTTTATGTGCCGGTATTTAGAAAGAATTTTCATTTCGGATTTCTAAATTGGCTTAGAATGGATATTCTGTTTCTTCTGATAGTTTCATACCTATCAGAGTAGGAAACGGGGATATTATCTATTCTGGTACATTTATAGACAATTTATACTAAATCCGTATTCTTCCACGATGCAACACACCGGAGCAAATAACACATTATCAAACCCCAATAAGAGTAAAGATCCTTCTAGGATGAATCAAATGTACTTATGGAATCTTAGGATAGATCATTTTAACTTGAGTACGATTCAAAGGGTGAAAGTTGATGGACTACTCAGCTAGGTTGAAGGAAAGGACCTTCCAACTTTCGAATCATACTTGGAAGTTTTAATGACCGAGCAACCCTTTACGGTTAAAGGGAAAAGATCCAAGGAAGTACTAGAATTGATTCACTCTGATATATGCAGACCTCTTTGAGGAGTAAGGCATACTTATCAGAAAATGGGATTAACTCCCAACAGACTACACCATTTATGCCTCGGCAAAATAATGTGTTGTAAAGAAGGAATAGGACTCTTATAGATACGGGAAATTAGACAATGAGTTATTCGGAGTTACCTAATTCGTTTTTGGGATATGGCTTGGAAACAGCGGCGTTTATCCTGAACTTGATTCCTTTGGAAACTTGTACATATATTCGGCTGTTTATAGGATACCCTAAGAAAACGAATTGAGATATGTAATATAGTCCAAAGGACCAGATGTTCATTGATTGCATCAATGTTCGGTTCTTAGACATGGACTATATATATGCAAGATCACAAGCCCAAGAGTAGAGTAATACTTAATGTGCTTAGAGGGACTGATCAAGACTTAGAACCAGCCTAACTGAGTAGTTTACTACTGTAATCTTTAGTCACTAAAGATACACCGGAGCGTCGTCGTAGTGGGAGGGTTGTTAGACAACCCGACAGGTTCATGTTTATAGGAGAGTCTTCGGACTTGTTACCTAGAGAACATGAAGCCGACCCCTGGATCTATGACGAGACGCTGAAAGATCAAGATGCTCAGTCTTGGTAAAAGACGATGAAATATGAGATTGAATCTTTGGATTCAAATCATGTCTGGGATCTTGTAGCACCGCCCAAAGGTGTAAAAACCATTGGTTGCAAGTGGGTGTACAAGATGAAAAGAGGGTCTGACGGGAAGGTGTAAACCTTCAAGGCTAGGCTTGTTGCGAGAGGGTGCACTCAGAAAGAAAGGGATCGATCATGAGTAAACTTTTTCGCCGGTAGCTATGCTAAAGTCGATCCGGATTCTTTTGTCTTCACATGGAAGATGGAAGTCAAGACGGATTTCCTAAATGGAAGTCTTGACGGGACCATCTGTGTGGAACAGCCAGAGGGATTCATCGAAAAGAGCCAAGAGCATTTGGTAAGCAAGATTAATCAATCTTAGGATCGAAAGAAGCTTCAAGATCTTTGACACATGCAGACCTATGAGAAAATCCATTTCATGGATTAATTCAAGGCATGTTTAGGTCCTGTGTGTAATAAAGAGGTGACAGAAAAGATGTGGTGTTTTCTCATTCTTTATGTAGACGACATCCTTCTAAATTGGCAACAATATGAAAGATGTTATCGGACATAAAGGGATGGTTGTCTGAGTAATTCAATATAAGAGACTTAGGAGAAGTCGGGAATGTTCTTGGGATCAAAGTTATAAATGATCGCCAGAAAAGAACATAGAACTTATCTCGAGTCTCATACGTAAATACAATTCTTACTCGTTGCAGTATACATAATTCCAAAAAAGGTCTTCACCTTTTAGATGTGGAATTCATTTATCTAAAGTTTTGTGTCTGACACAATAAAGGAGATAGATGAAAAGTAAGCAGTTCCCTGCACCTTAATGGTGGGAAGCTTAATGTATATAATGCTATGCACGAGACTGATATCTACTATGCCGTGGGCATGGTGGTGAGATATCATAGTAATCCTGGAAAGGATCACTTGACTGATGTAAATAACATGTTTAGGCTCCTGCAGAGGACCAGGAATTATGTTCTGAGTTACAAAGCAGTCAAGTTGTTTCCTTTGGATTACATAGATTTGAATTTCCAATCAAACAGGGACAGTCGAAAGTCGAAGTCAGGCTATGTGTTCTCACTGTGAAGTGGAGCAGTCACATGGTAGAATGTAAAGCAGCGATGCATTACGGACTCTACCATGGAAACTGAAAGGATAACGGCCTCTGAGGCAGTTAAAAGGTCAGTGTGGCTCCAGAACTTCCTAAGGGACTTAGATGTGGTTTCTAGTTTACCCAAAGCTATTTTGAATAGCGGTATTGGCAAACTTGAAATGCCACGAGTCCACAGTGGGAGATAACACGTAGAGCGCAAGTACCACCTGATTCGAGAGATCGTCTAGTAAGATGATTCAGTTGTCACCTAGATAGCATCGAGAGGATTGCCTGGTAAAACCCGTTCACAGAGGCACTTCCAGCGAAAGCGTTGGGTAGGCGTGATGAGGTTTTGGGAATCTGATGTTTGGGAGAGGGCGACTAGACTTTTAGTATAAGTGGGAGATTGATGGAGTTGTATTCTAAATGTCTATTTTAGTGCAAATACGGAACTTCTTATCTATACCTTAATTCGAGATATGATTTAAGCATGATTGCATTTAATGCAATAGTCCTTGATGTATACGTTGTAGACAGTATGGCGTGAGGAGACACGCGGAAGATCATACTGTCGGTTACTCGTATACTATCGAACAGTAGCTCACGACTTAGATGGACAGGGACAATCCATCGGTACGTCGTAGTGTGACTGGTAGATAGTCGGTCATGACTATCATGTTACACTCATACACTTGGTGTATTGAGCAGGACCACGGGAGGGCGTTCGATTTATACTAATCGCAGTAATCGAACTAGACCTCAGATATTACGGATATACGAATTCCTAATCCCTATATAATTATAGGTGCGTGTGTCCAGTTCTTGGTTCTTTGACTTACTAGTGAGTGAGACTAATTGATTAGTCAATATTCTCGGTAAATTGGGAATCGGAATTGTACACACGGCATGCTATAGATTATAGACAGGAAACCGTGTCCCGTTTATCGGGTTGATGATGTCCCCGAGATGAGCTCATAAAGTTTATCATGTAAACCGTGCAGGTGGATTTGTTCCACATGATAATAAGGATGAGTGGTACTAGTCTCGGATAATAAGAAACGAATTAATTTAATTATTAGTAATTGAAATTAATTCGTGGACATTCGATATCTTAAACACGGGGAAAGTCGTATATGTAATTCGGCGGAAATATTATTGTTGATATAATAATAAATTAATTTCGGGAATTCAATTATTATTTTTTAGTGGAGTGAATAATAATTAAAATTGAAATCGATCAATTAAGGAATTGCTTTTAAGTATTCCAAGTTAATTAATATTTCATTTTAGCCCCTAATTAATTTACCTAAGAGGTCCCTAGTGTAACTCTATAATACCCCCCTTGCCCTCTCCTAAACCTACAGAACGCCGCATTTATTTTTGCAGAGAAAATTAATAGCGTTAGCGCAATTATATTTTTTCTCTGTAAAAATTAATAAAGCTTGCGCTAATATTTTTCTCTCAGAGAGAAAAAGAAATATTACGCTGGTAGTGGAGGAGAGAGCAGACAAGGAGAATCCAGCAGATCGTTGCCCACACAACGGCTGGAATCGGGGAAGAGGCATACGCTAGAAACGTCTAAGGTTTCAACAATTCGGCTCCTCCGAATCACGCGACAAAGGTATGAGATCGAACCCTATTTCCGCAATATTCGATCTCTAAATTCGTTAAAAATACATCGGACGAACGATCGGGTTTTCGGGAGTCGTGGTATGTGTTCCTCGACTACTGGGGGGTCAAGTACCTCCGGATCGGTGGTCGGAAGAGGAAAAACGGACCATAAACGAGCCCGGAACAGCAGCAGCGCGCTGCTGTTCGTCACGAGCAGCGCCCGCTGGAAGCCAGGCAGCGCTCGCTGCCAAGGGCCTCTCCAGCACCCGCTGGTGGCGAAGCAGCGGCCGCTGAAAGTGAACAGCGGCCGCTGGTGGCGGGGCAGCGCTCGCTGGCTGCAACAGGCAGCATCCGGTTTACGCGGTTGCGCCTCGTGCGCGGCGGCTGGGCGTGAATCGGTTGCGGGGCTTCGTCGTCAGCATAGAGCTGTCACATGAGGTCGACTGGGCGTGTTCGGATGTTCGAGCGATCGAACGAACACGTCCTGGGTAGTCGATTTCCAACACATTCCACTCCCCGGGGTGAGAATGAGTCGACTTTAAATCAGTTTTGGAAAGACAAATTAGGCATTGTTTGATGAACTTAATCAATGTTTCTCGTAGGAGGAATTACAAGAACTCTCCTCCAATGACTTGTCTATATAAACTTCAAAAGTTTATAAAAGTCACCAAGAGAGCAGCAATGGAGACCATGGGAATGTTTTCATACCCTCTCCCACTTAGCTTTTTACAATAAAGGGATACGCTATCTAGTGCATAAAGTAAACACATATAGCATGCATACATGTAATAAAGCACATAGTATTATCACATAGTCAAAATAATACTAGAATATTATTTTCCGACTATTATGACTTTATCGCATCCCCGTACGCATCTTCTAGTCTTCAGTCTTCGTTCTTGAATGCTTCATGTGACGAGAATATTAATCCCAATATTTAAATCTATTTATTTTTAATAAATACAAAAGATACTTAATTAAAAATAATTAAGTCAATCGAATAAATCAAAAATAAAATTAAATATTATTAATATTTTTATTTATTTTATTCTCCTTTTCTACTTCATTAAATCTCTAGAATATTCTATCCAAGACCCACTTGGAATATTCTAGAAGACTTCCATAATGAAATAAGGAAATAAAATAATTTAGGACTCTTCTACTTTCCAAATTAATTAGATTCCTAATCCATGAATATTTCCAAAAAAAATAATCAATTAGGAATCCTAATTAATTCCAAATTGATTTTTCCTATTCCATGAGAGTTCCCAAATAGGAATACTCAAAATAGGAAAACTTAAATCAATTAGGAAAGCAAATCACCGGGAGAGCATGAAGACCACGAGGATCCCCGCGCCCCCCCCCCCCCCCCACCACCGGACCGCCGATCGCCGGCCGAGAACCACCGCCGCCACCACCCAGTCGGCGCGCCACCACCGCCGGGAGGCGCGAATTCGGCGCCTCTACCCCTTGATCGATCGATCCTCATGGATCGATCATGGGGATTGATCGATCCGAGCCCTAATCACCCTCACGATCATCTCTTTCATCACACGTCTTCTCCGGCGGTCGTTTCAGTATCGATCCAACGCAAAATAAATTACAAAGTTAATTTTACACTATCCGGTATCGATTCTATACATGAAATCGACCCTATACATTTTCCGGAAAAAGATAGAACAATAATAATAAACCTAAATTCGGTCAACCCCCGAATTTTTACTATTACAAGCATTCACCACCAAAAACGAATCTCGACATGTCCGAGAGTTTAATCAATCCAATAATCATGACAAAATAAATTAAACGAATAATAAATTAAGCCATAATAGTCGGAACCCTGCAAGATAGAACAATTTTATCGAAAATACCGCGAACGTAAACCTCGCTCTGATACCAATTGTTGGAATTCGATATCCCGGGCTATTAAAATTTGCGGAAACCATAGCCCGATCAAAAACCCTTCGCCGGAGATCACACGAACGCCGACGAACGCGCCGGAGTCCAGCCGAGGAGACCACACGCCCGAAGACGTGCGGCTGCCCCCAGCCGAACCCCCGCGTCGCGGGGTTCATGCGATCACCGATCGCATCATGCGATCGGTCGGGGTGGGGCTGCCCAGCAGACCCCGCGGCGAGTCCGGCGACTCGCCGCCGCCTGGAGGGCCCCACCGTCGTGGTGGGGTCAGGCACGGCACCAGCCCGTGCCCAGCGATCGATCGCAAGGATCGATCGCAAGCCCTCGGCCCAGCCGAGGGTTCGACCCTCTCGCCCCATGAAACCCTAAGGGCGATCGATCCCGTGGTCCGGTGGTTCGACGACCACCACGCGATCATCCCTCGTTCCGGGTCTCATACTTCGGATCATGCGTTCACGGTATTTCACGATAATCCAAATCAAATAAAATCAAGGGCGTTTAGATTTTATACCTTCGATTCGTTGTTCGGAGAAACGAAATCAAGATGACCTTTGAATCTTCCCACGTATTCCTTGCACTAGCTTGAACGTCGGGTGGGCGACGATCCTCCAAGCTTATGGATCTCCTTCACGAACTCTCTAGACTAATCAAGTATGATTATCTTGTCTTGTCTAATTGTGAAGACCATGTAGTGCTTTTATAGGCTACGTAGGGGATCTAAACGAGGTGGAATATTGGGCTTCCAATATTAATGATTAAATTGAGCCCAAGCCCAAATCTATTAATCCCATTAATATTAATTAATTTATTTTCCACTATATAAATTAATTGCACTCCCAATATTAAACCATATTATATCCAATAATATTTCTCCGGTAGTATTTATTTATTCCGTGTATTTAAGATTTAAATATCCATGAATAAAATTTATTTATTGCGTAATAAATTTATTCATCTCTTTTATCTGAGACTAGTACCACTCAACCTTATTTATTATGCGGGAACAAATCCACTCGCAAGGTTTACATAATAAATCCTTATGAACTCATCTCGGGGATATTATCAACCCTTCCGGGATACACTGTCCCGTCAAGAATTCACGGCATGCCATATATAAAATACAGTGACCCAACTTAACCGGTAATTGACCCAATAATTAAACCGGTCAATTCCTTTGGAAAATCAAAGTCACTTATATTAAATATACACACCCGCAATTGTATCGGGGATTAAGAATAAAATACACTGAGTCTTAAATCAATTATCACAGAGCAATCCTAATTGATAAGTCTCAATCGATCCGCTCAATACACCAAGTGTACAAGTGTGATAAAATAATCAAGACAGATTATTTTCTCTCTCACACAACGACTATACCGATGGATTGGTCCGTGTCCATCTAGGTCGTGAGCAACTGTTCGATTAAATACGAGTAACCGATAGTATGATCTTCTGTGTGACGTCGCACACCATACTAACTACAACGTATATAATCCAGGACTATAATTTGCATATATATTTAATTAACAATAATTAAAATCAAATGAATGTTCATTATTAATAGGTAAATGAAAGTGCACAAGGAGTTTAGAATACTCAAATCTAGACATTAATTATATTACTCCAACATGAATGTCCTCTCAAAGGTACGAATTTTTCTTTAGTCGTAAAAACATAGTCAGCGGTATTATCTACCAGAAATCTGGTGTGTAGATATGGAACCACTGACGGTATGTGCATTTTGAATGCAAGGGTTCCAGAAAACCCGGCGACTTAGAAAAGAAGAGTTCAAGTCTACATGGGCAAAGTTGTAGAGGAGGCAGCTGTTGCAGTGGAAGACATTTATCTATTTTAGTTGAATAGGATTTCATTTCGAGTTTATTGCTTTATGTACCCCTTTAATTTTAGAAAGAACTCCTGTTCTGGTTTCTATTATTTATGAATGGATATTTTATTTCTTTAATCATTTGATGATTTTGATAAGAAATAATGGTATTATCTATTCTGGTACATTAGATAGCAATAATATGAATGATGAATCCTTAGTCTACCACGATGCAACAAACCGTTCTATAACTTGTTTTACTTATTAGATATATTTCTTTGTTAAATCATTGTACTTGTGAATTCTTATACTGAGTAGTATTTATTCAAGTAAGATTCAAAAGGTTTAAATTGATTTGATCAATTATAGTTGAAGGAATGGACCTTCCGACCTAAGGATTGAATTTGGAAGATAATACGACAGAGCAAACCTTTCTGGATAAAGGATAGAATTCGGACAAGTATTGAAATTGATTAACGATGATTTATGCAAGTATGTGTAATTAGAAAGGTATGAGTGATTCTTTTAAGAATACTCAAAGATGGATTAGAATACTTGATGTGCCATAAAAGCGAAGTGTTTTGGACACAAAGCTATTATGGGGAACCTTCGAAGTATATCCATTAGAAGCCTGCGACTTAATCGCGGAGGCTACCACCTATCTAAATAACGCATAGCATAATCAAAGAATGGGATTAGATCCCAAATGACTACACCATACACTCACGTGTAGAAATGGTGTGTCGGAAATAAGAAATGGAATTTTAATAAGTAAAAGGACAAGTTGTTCGGAACCACCTATGTTCAATGGATATTTCTGGAAACAACGGCACATTCAATGTGGTTGTAGGATATCCTAGGTGAACAAAATATTGTGTGTTCAATAGTACTATGAACCAGAAGGACGTTGTAAGCTCTAACGCCCGGTTCTTAGAAGAAGACTATTAGATAAACCACAAAGCCCGAACTGACATATACCTTGGAATGAGAGAAAAGACAAAGACTAGGAACCATCCAAACCGAGTAGTCGTACACCACTAACTACACCTATTGTTATTACTGTTTATACACCGGAATGCCATTGCAGTGGGAGGTTGTTTTGACGACCAGAGATGTTCATTAAACTGGAAGAGTTTAGAAAGCAATAAAGGTTTATTGTTAAGGGACAAGATCATTTAGAGTACAAGCTTAGTTAATCCATTTATGGATTGTTACAAAGATATAAATCGTAACTTGCGAATTGATGAGATAGTCCAATTGATGGATTCATCAAAAGGCATAGACGAAAGTTGTATTGGAAACGTGATGGAAACAAGGTGGTGTTTCTCGGAATTTTATGTAGATAACATTTTATCATTGGCAACAATGTAAAGATGTCATCAGACATAAAATGATGGTTGTCTAAATGAATCGGGATATAAGATTGAGTAGAAGTTGGAACATGTTCTTAAGATCTTTCGATCTAAGGATAAGAACATCATACTTCTCCTAGATATCTTATACGATTATGGTTTGTTTTAAACATGCATAATTCTGAGAAAGGTTATTGCCTTTCAGACACAGAATACATCTATTTAAAGAAATGTGTTTTGAACACATGAAGGAGATAGATGAAGACAAAGCGGTTTCCTACACTTTGAGTGTGGAAAGCTTAAAGAATGCAATGTTGAAAAACAAGAACCTGATATCAACTATGCGGTTAGCGTAGTGGGAGGATATCAAATTAATCTCAACAAGAGATATTCGGACGCTGTAAAAGTACTTGCAAAGTACTAGATTACGAAGCAACACGAATTCTTCTTGGATTACATATTCTCAGATCTCAAATCAGAGAAGGACCGGTGTAAGTCGATATCAGGCTATGTGTTCACTTTTGGAAGAGGTGGAACCTTAAAATGAAAGAGTGATAAGCAGGACGCTTCTCGGACTCTCTCATAACCGAATAGCAGCCTCAGAGGCAGCGGAAGTTTTGGTTGGGTTCCGGATTAACCTCTGGACTTGGATATGATTCTTAGTTCACCAAGGGCTATTGAATAGCGGTGCATGGTAAACTGAAAGAAGTCATAAGTAAAAAGGTGATGGTAACACATAGAGCAAGTACCACCTGATACGAATCATCGTCGAGGGAGACGACGCTGTAGTCACCAAGATAACTTCAGAGCGACAACCTAGATTGCTCATTCACATGGTACTTCTTGGAAGTACATTTTAAGCACGTGATGAGTATGGGAGTCGGGAGTTTGGAGGAAATGACTAGAACTTAGTACAAGTGGGAGATTGTTGGAGTTGTGTACTTAATGTCTAGATTTAAGTAACGGTAACTCCCGGTCATAGCATTTAATCTATTTAATTAATAAACAATTATTTGCTTTTAATTATTCGATAATTAAATATATGCAAAATATAGTCCTGGATTCTATACGTTGTAGTTAGTATGGTGTGCGTCGTCACACGGAAGATCATACTATTGGTTAATCGTATTTAATCCAACAGTTGCTCACGACCTAGATGGACACGGACCAATCCATCGGTATAGTTGTTGTGTGAGAGAGAAAATAATTTGTCTTAATTATTTTATCACACTTGTACACTTGTTGTATTGGGCGGATCGCTTGAGATTTATCAATTAGGATTGCCTTCGATAATTGATTTAAATCTCAGAGTATTTTATTCTCAATCCCCGATACTATTACGGGTGTGTATATTTAATATAAGTGACTTTGATTTTCCAAAGGAATTAACCGATTTAATTATTGGGTTAATTACCGGTTAAGTTGGGTCACTATATTTTATATATGACATGCCGTGAATACTTGACGGGAAAGTGTATCCCGTAAGGGTTGATAATATCCCCGAGATTAGTTCATAAGGAATTATTATGTAAACCTCATGAGTGGATTTTTTCCGCATAATAATTAAGGTTGAATGGTACTATTCTCGGATACAAGAGATGAATAAATTAATTAGCAATAAATTAATTTTATTATGGATATTTAAATCTTAAATACACGGAATAAATAATACTACCGGAGAAATATTATTTGATATAATATGGTTTAATATTGGGAGTGCAATTAATTTATATAGTGGAAAATTAATTAATTAATATTAATGGGATTAATAGATTTGGGCTTGGGCTCAATTTAATCATTAATATTGGAAGTCCAATATTCCACCTCCTTTAGATCCCCTACGTAGCCTATAAAAGCACTACATGGTCTTCACAATTCAAGACACAACATAAGAATATCATACTTGATATTCTAGAGAGTTCGTGAAGGAGATCCATAGAGTTCGGAGGATCGTCGCCCACACGACGTTCGAACGAGGTGCATGAAATACGTAGGAAGATTCAAAGGTCTTCAATTTCTCCGCACAACGAATCAAAGGTAAAATCATAAACTCCCTTGTATGATTTTATGTGATAAATAATTGTAATATATACATGAACAAACGATCCGGGAAAAACGTCGAAACCGGGGACGGGGATAGACCGGGCGGTGGTGGTCGAAGACCACCGAACCGCCGGCGGTCTAGGGATCCCCGCCGGGATCGAGGCGGCGTGGGTACGGGAAACCCTCGGCTGGAGCCGAGGGGTGCGATCGATCCTCGGATCGATCGCGGGTCAGCTGCGGGGCGACTCGCAGCGACCCCGTGCGTGCTACGGGTTCGCCCGTAGCGGCTCGCACGAGGTGATCCCGTGCGCTGGGCAGCGAGTCATGGACTCGCTGCGGGGTTGCTGCGAGCAGCCCCGGGGATGCCTCGCGCATCCCAAGCGATCGGTACGAGACCGATCACGATCCCTCGTAGGGGCTCGGCTGGGTGCCGCGGGTTCGCCCGTGGCGGTGCTCGGTCGGGCCTCGGTTCACGTGGGGTTCGCGGTTGGTTCTCCGGCGATCGAGGATTTCGGTTGGGTTATTATTTTCCGCAAATTTTAATAGCCCGGGACATCGAATTCCAACACCATTCCAGCATACGACACCCCTTCTAAGCTCGAATATTAATCCCGATATCGACTTTTAGTTATCCACATCCGATTGAAAACTAGAGTTCGTAAGTACCTCTAAATTCAACTCGGACCTCCCACAGACTAAGAACAACTCCTTAATGCTTTTGGTTGCTAGTGCTCAAGGATTTCGTCCTTCACGACTTCAAATAAGCCGGTCTTGGGTTTGACTGATATTCACTTGTGCCACTCACAACATTTATAATATCATGTCTAGTACACAGCATTGTTGAGATTCGATGTCCCGGGCTATCAAAAAATTATGCGGAACCGATAACCCAACCGAAACCCTATCGCCGGAAACCACGAACACGAGCACCACGGTGTCCGGAGCTCGACCCGAGCATCGCCGCGGGATGAACCCGCGGCCGAAACCCTAGCCGAGCCCCACCGCGGGGCACGCGATCGCGTTCGATCGCGTGGGCTGCTCCGGCAGCCCCGGGCGGTGAGTCCGGCGACTCACCGCCATCATAGGAGGCGGGGGGAGCCACCAGCCGCGGCACCAGCCTGCGGCAGTTCCCCCCGGCGATCGAGCGAAGGGCTCGATCGCCCCCAGCCGCGGCTTCTCTCCGTGCGCACGCCACCGGGGGAGGGTGGCCGGGGGGTTCGTCCGCCGTGGCACCAGCCCACGGCTGACCCCCCAGCGATCGACTTCACGTCGATCGCCCGGCGTCCAGCCGGGGCTTCCCCTCTCGCCCGCGCGCTGGCGGTCGACCCTAGGATTCGGCCGCCCCTTGTTCGATCCCGACGGGGATCTCGAATCCCCGTATCCCGGTCTCGACGTTTTCCCGGATCGTCTTGTTCATGTATACATCACGAATAAACGAACATATAATCATAGAGGGGGTTTATGATTATGTACCTCGATTCGTTGTACGGAGAAACGAAATCAAACGTTGATGACCTTGCGATCTTCCTACGTATTCCTTGCACCTCGTCCGAACGTCGTGTGGGCGACGATCTATCGAACTCCTATGTATCTCCTTCACTCTTCAAGACTTTATGATTGGCGTAGGTTAGTTATGAATTGTGAAGACCATGTAGTGCTTTTATAGGCTACGTAGGGGATCATAAGGAGGTGGAATATTGGGCTTCTAATATTGAAGATTAAATTGAGCCCAGCCCAAATCTATTAATCTTTATCAATATTAATTAATTTATTTTCCACTATATAAATTAATTGCACTCCCAATATTAAACCATATTATATCAAATAATATTTCTCCGGTAGTATTATTTATTCCGTGTATTTAAGATTTAAATATCCATGAATAAATTTATTTATTGCTCAATAAATTATATTCATCTCTTGTATCCGAGACTAGTACCATTCAACCTTAATTATTGTGCGGAACAAATCCACTCATGAGGTTTACACAATAATTCCTTATGAACTCATCTCGGGGATATTATCAACCCTTCCGGGATAAACTTTCCCGTCAAGTATTCACGGCATGTCATATATAAAATATAGCGACCCAATTTTACCGGTAATTAACCCAATAATTAAATCGGTTAATTCCTTTGGAAAATCAAAGTCTCTAATATTAAATATACACACCCGCAATAGTATCGGGGATTAAGAATAAAATACTCTGAGATTTAAATTGATTATCTAAGGCAATCCTAATCAATAAATCTCAAGCGATCCGCCCAATACACCAAGTGTACAAGTGTGATAAAATAATTAAGATAAATTATTTTCTCTCTTACACAACGACTATACCGATGGTTTGGTCCGTGTCCATCTAGGTCGTGAGCATCTATTTGATTAAATACGAGTAACCGAAAGTATGATCTTCTGTGTGCCCATGCACACCATACTAACTACAACGTAGGAAATCCAGGACCATATTTTGCATAATTAATTAATAATAATTAAATGCAAATAATTGTTTATTAATTAAATAGGTTAAATGCTATGACCGGGAGTTTACCGATACTTAAATCTAGACATTAAGTACACAACTCCAACAATCTCCCACTTGTACTAAGGTCTAGTCATTTCGTCCAAACTCCCGACTCCCATACTCATCACGTGCTTAAGTTATACTTCCCAGAAGTATTATGTGAATGAGCAATCTAGGTTGCCGCTCTGAAGTTATCTTGGTGACTACTGCGTCGTCTCTCTAGACGATGACTCGAATCAGGTGGTACTTGCTCTATGTGTTATCATCACCTTTTGAACTTATGACTTCTTCCAGTTTACCATGCACCGCTATATACATAGCCTTTGGTGAACCAAGAATCATATCCAAGTTCAGAGGTCATCCCGGAACCTAACCAAAAAAAACTTCCGCTGCCTCTGAGGCTGCTATTCGGTTTATGATAGAGTCCGAGAAGCATCATGCTTATCACTCTTTCATCTTTAGGTTCCACCTCTTTTTAAAAGTGAACACATAGCCTGATATCGACTTACACTGGTCTTTCTCTGATTTTGGATTTGAGAAACTGTAATCCAAGAAGATTTCATCTTGCTCCGTAAGCCAGTACTATGAAAGTACTCTTACAGCATTCGAACATCCCTTATCCAGATTACTTTGATATCCTCCCACTATGCTAACCGCATAGTTGATATCAGGTTCCTGTTTTTCAACATTGCATCTATAAAGCTTTCCACACCCGAAGTGTAAGGAAATTGCTTTGTCTATATCTATCTCCTTTATGTGTTCAAAACACATACCTTTAGATAGATGCATTCTGTTCCCGAAAGGCAATAACCTTTCTAAGAATTATGCATGTTTAAAACAAACCATAATCGTATAAGATATCTTAAGAGAAGTACAAATGTTCTTGTCTAGAGATCGAAGGATTCTAAGAACATGGTCTAACTTACTCTTAATCTTATATCTCGATTCATTTAGACAACCTTTATTTTATGTCTGACAACACTTTTACATTGTTGCCAACGATGAAGTGTTATCTACATAAAATTCCGAGAAACACCACCTTGTTTCCATTACGTCTCTAACACACCTTTCTTTGTCTTATGCACTTTGATGAATCCATCTCATGGACTATCTCATCAGTTCGCAAGTTCCACAATTTACAGCTTTGTGATAATCCCTAAATGGATTCACTAAGCTTGTACTTCTAAATGATCTCGCCTCTTGACAATAATACTTATTGCTATCCAAGTAGGCACATTTAGATTAGTAATGCCCCTTATGCAGAGCTAGGGATCGATTTCATGTCTACTAGATCCAGAGTTCAAAACTCCTCCAGTCTTATGAACATCTTCGGTTGCTTAACAACCTCCCACTGCAATGGCGTTCTGGTGTATAACAGTAATAACATTAGGTGCAGTTAGTGGTGTACTACCACTCGGTTAGGCTGGTTCTCAGTCTTTCCTTTTCCTCATTTTAAGTACCTTGTCAGTTAGGGCATTGTAGTTCATCTAATAGTCTCCCTCTAAGAACCGGGTGAGAACACCCCTCTGGTTCATAGTACTATTGAACATACAATTACTTGTTCTCCTAGGATATTCTACAACCATATTGAATTTTCCGTTGTATCCAGAAATATCCATAGAACATAGGTAGTTTCGAACAAACTTGTCCTTTTACTATTCAGAATTCCATTTCTTTTCCCTGACACACCATGTCTACACTCCAGTGTATGGTGCAGTCTTTTGAGACTTAATCTCAATCTTTGATTTATGCTATGTGTTGTTTAGATAGGTGATAGCCTCCGCGAACAAGCCGCAGGCTTCCAATGGATATACTTTGAAGGTTCCCCATAATAGCTTTGTGTCTACTGAAAAACACTTTGCTTTTATGGCACATCAAGTATTCTAATCCATCTTCGAGTATTCTTTGAAAGAATGACTCGTACCTTTCTAATTACACATGTTACTGCATTAATCATAAATCATTCTTAATGCTTGTCCGAATTCAAGAATTCACAAGCATAATGATAAAGAAATACATCTAATAAGTAAAACAAGTTATACATAACGGTTTGTTGCATCGTGGTAGACTAAGGATTCATCATTCATATATTGCTATCTAAAATGTACCAGAATAGATAACACCATTATTTCTTATCTAAATCACTGAATGATTAAAGAAATAAATATCCATTTATTAATAAAGAAAAACCAGAACAAAAGTTCTTTTCGAAATTAAGGGGTACATAAAGCAATAACTTGAAATGAAATCCTAAAACTACTAAAAAACAGATAAATGTCTTCCACTGCAACCGCTGCTACCCCAACAGCTTCGCCCATGTAAACTCGAACTCTTCTTTTCTAAGTCGCCGGGTTTTATGGAACCCCTGCATTTAAAAAAATGCACATACCGTCAGTGGTTCCATATCTACACACCAGAATTCTGGTAGATAATACCGCTGACTATGTTTTTACGACTAAAGAAAAATTCGTACCTTTGAGAGGACATTCAGACTTCCAGTGTCCAGACTTGTTGCATCGGAAGCACTTGCCCTTTGGCTTACTAGCCCCCACTCGTGGTCCATTCCTCTTGGCACCACTGGGTTTCCAGGCTTGCTTACTTTTCTTGCCCCTACCTCCAACAGCTTTCAAGCTTTTGGACTTGGTAGTTACAAGAGCTTGAGACTTGCCCTTCTTGTAGATCCCCTCTGCCGCCTTTAGTTCAGTCAGGAGTTGTGCAAGAGTATAAGATAGTTTACCCATATTATAGCTCATACGAAACTGCTCAAAACTAGGGGCCAGAGACTGGAGTATGATGTCGACTTGCGTCTCAGCATCAATAGAAGCTCCTAGGACCTCAAGTTCATTCAACAAACTCATCATCTTAAGAACGTGCTCCCCAACAGGCGTTCCTTCAGACTGAGTAGTCGACATGAGGACTCTCATAGCTTCTTGCCTAGCCGCACGATCTTGCTCCCCAAACATCTCATTGAGGTTGAACATCATATCATAGGCAATGTCCATCGGCTCATGTTGGGTTTGGAGTACATTTGACATGGAAGCCAAAATATAACACCTAGCCATTTCATCAGCCTTTTTCCACTTCCGATATGTTCCTTTTTCCTCATCAGTCGAGGCAGCTGTGGGCTCAGCAGGGCACACTTCATGGAGTACAAACTTGTACTCCTCAGAAGTCAGGACAATGTCTAAATTTCTCTTCCAATCAATGTAACTGGGACCAGTGAGTTTATGTTCCTTGAGTATCACAGAAAGTGGATTCATAGCTACTCTCTAAACCTATAAGCACATATAAACAAACAATTAATTTAATGTTCGATATTATCTCCCTCAAATAATATCATTAAATTACTAATTACATCTAAAATCCCATCAGGTAAGGCAAGCCACGTGGTGTGGACGTTTACCCACCTAAATGATTTAGCAATTAGATTTTCTTTGGTCATACATCGATTATAGCGTAACTTCGTGGGGAAGAATACTATAACGCGTATCTAAGTGTAAACCATTACTCAGCACCAAAGTACATCGTTTGGAATTGCTACATCACCGCAAGCCACGTGGTGTGGACGTTTACGATAATTTCACAACTCTTCACAATTACTTATAACTGTCTACATCAATTAATCCAAAGTCCGTTAGTATAGCAAGCCACGTGGTGTGGACGTTTACTACACCAAGAGACTTTTATAATTGACTCCCAATTACAAGAACCATTCGATTTCTGCAAATCAAGACTCGGAGAATCATAAGTGAAACTCGAAGTTTCTAACCAGTGATTCACCATGCGAACGACCCTATCTCTCATAAATGAGGGAGCCGAGCAGACAATCGATCCATCTATCAAAGAATGGTACGAAGGTCTCTAATTTGTGTCATCCACATGACCAAGTGGCTTTGGCTCCATTCCACTCCCCGGGGTGAGAATGAGTCAACTTGAAGTCAGTTTCAGAAAGACAAATTAGGCATTGTTTGATAAACTTGATCAATGTTTCTTGTAAAAGGAATTACAAGAATTCTCCTCCAATGACTCGTCTATACGAACTTCGAAAGTCCATAAGAGTCACCAAGAGAACAGCAATGGAGACCATGGGAATGTTTCCATCCCCTCTCCCACTTAGCTTTTTACAATAAAGGGATACGCTATCTAGTGCATAAAATAAACACATATAGCATGCATACAAGCAATAAAGCACATAGTATCACATAGTCAAAATAATGCTAGAAAATTATTTTCCCGACTATCATGGCTTTATTCCATCTTCATATGCATCTTCTAGTCTTCAGTCTTCGTTCTTGAATGCTCCATGTGACGAGAATATTAATCCCAATATTTAAATCTATTTATTTTTAATAAATCCAAAAGATACTTAATTCGAAAATTAAGTCAATCGAATAAATCAAAAATAAAATTAAATATTATTAATATTTTTATTTATTTATTTTTCCTCTCTAATTCTATTAAATCTCTAGAATAATCTATCCAAGTAAAACTTGGAATATTCTAGAAGACTTCTATAATAGAATAAGGAAATAAAATAAATTAGGACTCTTCTACTTTCTAAGATTAATTAATTTCCATTACTATGAAATTCCCATAAAATAGGAATAGTCAATTAGGAAATAAATTAATCCTAAATTAACTTTTATTCCTTTCCAATTCTATTAAATCTCTAGGATCCTATTCCAAGTAGAACTCGGAATACTCTAGAAGACTTCCATAATAGAATAAGGAAATAAAATTAATTCCAATTAATTCTTTTCCTAATCCATGAGAATTCCCAAAAATAGGAAAACTCAATTAGGAAAACCGAATTAATTAGGAAAGTGAATCTTTGGTAGGAGTAGCATGAGATCGAGAGACCCCACGCCACCCCACCTTCGATCGACCGGCCCTCGGGGAGGAGCACCGCCGCCCAGCCACGCCGACCAGCCACCGAACCGGCGGCAGCCCGCGGCAGGGGCGATCGAGCCCCTCGCCCATGCTATCGATCGATCTCATCATGGGATTGATCCAATCGATCCCCGGTCCTCCCTCACGTCTTCTCCTTCGTCACATGTGTTCTCAGGCGGTCGTCTCGGCATCGATCCAATGTAAATAAATTACAAGAAATCAATTTACAATTCCGGTATCGATTCTATACATGAAATCGACCCTATACATTTTCCGGAAAACATAGAACGTAATAATAAATCCTAAATTCGGTCAACCCCCGAATTTTTACTATTACAAACATTCAACCACACAAAACGAATCTCGACATGTCCGAGAGTTTAATAAACGAATAATCATGATAATTAATTAACACAATAATTAAATCCAACCATGATAGCCGGAAATCCCTGCAAGGTAAAACAATAATCGAACATATACATGAACACGAAACCAAACGCTCTGATACCAATTGTTGGGATTCGATGTCCCGGGCTATCAAAAAATTATGCGGAACCGATAACCCGACCGAAACCCTATCGCCGGAAACCACGAACACGAGCACCACGGTGTCCGGAGCTCGACCCGAGCATCGCCGCGGGATGAACCCGCGGCCGAAACCCTAGCCGAGCCCCACCGCGGGGCTCGCGATCGCGTGGGCTGCTCCGGCAGCCCCGGGCGGTGAGTCCGGCGACTCACCGCCATCACAGGAGGCGGGGGGAGCCACCAGCCGCGGCACCAGCCCGCGGCAGTTCCCCCCCGGCGATCGAGCGAAGGGCTCGATCGCCCCCAGCCGCGGCGTCCAGCTGCGGCTTCTCTCCGTGCGCACGCCACCGGGCGAGGGTGGCCGGGGGGTTCGTCCTCCGTGGCACCAGCCCACGGCTGACGCCCCAGCGATCGACTTCACGTCGATCGCTTGCCCCGGCGTCCAGCCGGGGCTTCCCCTCTCGCCCGCGCGCTGGCGGTCGAACCCTAGGGTTCGGCCGCCCCTTGTTCGATCCCGACGGGGATCTCGAATCCTCGTATCCCGGTCTCGACGTTTTCCCGGATCGTCTTGTTCATGTATACATCACGATTAAACGAACATATAATCATAGAGGGGGTTTATGATTATGTACCTCGATTCGTTGTACGGAGAAACGAAATCAAACGTTGATGACCTTGCGATCTTCCTACGTATTCCTTGCACCTCGTCCGAACGTCGTGTGGGCGACGATCTATCGAACTCCTATGGATCTCCTTCACTCTTCAAGACTTTATGATTGGCGTAGGTTAGTTATGAATTGTGAAGACCATGTAGTGCTTTTATAGGCTACGTAGGGGATCATAAGGAGGTGGAATATTGGGCTTCTAATATTGAAGATTAAATTGAGCCCAGCCCAAATCTATTAATCCTTATCAATATTAATTAATTTATTTTCCACTATATAAATTAATTGCACTCCCAATATTAAACCATATTATATCAAATAATATTTCTCCGGTAGTATAATTTATTCCGTGTATTTAAGATTTAAATATCCATGAATAAATTTATTTATTGCTCAATAAATTATATTCATCTCTTGTATCCGAGACTAGTACCATTCAACCTTAATTATTGTGCGGAACAAATCCACTCATGAGGTTTACACAATAATTCCTTATGAACTCATCTCGGGGATATTATCAACCCTTCCGGGATACACTTTCTCGTCAAGTATTCACGGCATGTCATATATAAAATATAGCGACCCAATTTTACCGGTAATTAACCCAATAATTAAATCGGTTAATTCCTTTGGAAAATCAAAGTCTCTAATATTAAATATACACACCCGCAATAGTATTGGGGATTAAGAATAAAATACTCTGAGATTTAAATTGATTATCTAAGGAAATCCTAATCAATAAATCTCAAGCGATCCGCCCAATACACCAATTGTACAAGTGTGATAAAATAATTAAGATAAATTATTTTCTCTCTCACACAACGACTATACCGATGGATTGGTCCGTGTCCATCTAGGTCGTGAGCATCTGTTTGATTAAATACGAGTAACCGATAGTATGATCTTCTGTGTGCCCATGCACACCATACTAACTACAATGTAGGAAATCCAGGACCATATTTTGCATAATTAATTAATAATAATTAAATGCAAATAATTGTTTATTAATTAAATAGGTTAAATGCTATGACCGGGAGTTTACCGATACTTAAATCTAGACATTAAGTACACAACTCCAACAAGCATGCCATACATAATGCTCCCTAGTGCGGAGATATATGTGTTGTCCATTTCATCTCCTCGAATTCCATCAACATTACTGTCACACGAATTACGAGAGATGAACCCCATGGGACATTGGCAAGAATCTCTTCAGGATTCTTCCATGCTAAACCATTTCAGAAACAGTTTCTATGTACAAGGATTGAGAAGATTGTGCATCCTTCTAGATCCATATCTAGATTGACGTATCACAATACGTAGGATGCCTCTCCTCAAATCCTTTATTCGAGAAACGTGTGGATAACGGTGCTTTCGTTGACTGCAACATCACTCAATCATCCCTATGATTAGTATGTCATCAACGTACAACACTTAAATTTCACTGTGCTCCCACTAACCTTCTTGAATACAAGGTTCCTCCATGTTTTATACCAATTCAACGCTTTGACTATTGTATTTAAAACACATGTTCCATTTTAGGGATGCTCGTTTCAATCCATAAATGGATCGCTGGAGTATGCAAACCTTTTGCTCCTTTCCAGAAAATATGAAGCCTTCCGGCTGCGCTACAACTCTTCCATAATATCACATTCAAGGAAAGTAGACTTCATATCTATTTTCCATATCTCATAGTCGTACTATGCAGAAATGGCCAGCAAAACTGTAATGGACTTAAGCATAGCGACTTATGGAAAGATTACCTCATAAACAACACATTGTCTTTGAGTAACTTCTTTCGCCATCATCTTTGCTTTAAAGGTCACACCTTTCTATATATATACTCCAACGTCATAATTAATAGATCAAAGTGCAGCCTTTGGGAACGATTCCCTTTGGTAGATCTACCAAGGTCAAACCTTGTTGGAGTACATACAGTCCATTATGAATTTAATGGCAATAAGCCAATGTCCCATATTCGTATCCAATACGAATCAGTTGAAGTTTTATTGGATCATATCCATCGTCAACTTTTATCTTGATCATTATCTGCTGGAAATCGATATCCCGGGCTATTAAAGATTTGCGGAAAATAATAACCCGACCGAAATCCTCCCGCCGGAAACCGATCACGAACACCACGAAGAACCGGGTTCGACAAGAGCATCGCCGCGGGATGAACCCGCGGCTAAACCCTAGGCGAACCCCACCGTGGGGTTCGCGATCGCACGGATGCGATCGCTGGGGCTGCTCCGGCAGCCCCGGGCGGTGAGTCCGGCGACTCACCGCCACCGCCCGAGGAGGGCAGTTCGCCCAGCGGCGAACCCGCCGCGGCTCCAGCCGCGGCTGCCAGGCGATCGACCACCACGGTCGATCGCCCACCCCGGCTCCCAGCCGGGGTTCCTCGCGTGCACACAATCGAACCCTCAGGTTCGATCGACTCCCTCAGCTCCCAGCCGAGGGTTCGTCTTGATCTTCGCCGGGGATCTCGAATCCCCGTCCCCGAAGTTCATACGTATTCCCGGATCGTGCGTTCATGTATGTATCACAATCAATTCACATAAAATCATAGAAGGGAGTTTATGATTTTACCTTTTGATTCGTTGTGCGGAGAAACGAACTCAATTGATGACCTTACGATCTTCCTACGTATTCCTTGCACTAGCTTGAACGTCGGGTGGGCGACGATCCTCCAAGCTTATGGATCCTCTTCAACTCTCTAGAATATCAAGTATGATAATCTTGTCTTATGAAAAAGTGAAGACCATGTAGTGCTTTTATAGGCTACGTAGGGGATCTAAAGGAGGTGGAATATTGGGCTTCCAATATTAATGATTAAATTGAGCCCAAGCCCAAGTCTATTAATCTCCCATTAATATTAATTAATTTATTTTCCACTATATAAATTAATTGCACTCCCAATATTAAACCATATTATATCAAATAATATTTCTCCGGTAGTATTATTTATTCCGTGTATTTAAGATTTAAATATCCATGAATAAAATTAATTTATTGCTAATTAATTTATTCATCTCTTGAATCCGAGACTAGTACCATTCAACCTTAATTATTGTGCGGAACGAATCCACTCATGAGGTTTACACAATAATTCCTTATGAACTCATCTCGGGGATATTATCAACCCTTCTGGGATACACTTTCCCGTCAAGTATTCACGGCATGCCATATATAAAATATAGTGACCCAACTTAACCGGTAATTAACCCAATAATTAAATCGGTTAATTCCTTTGGAAAATCAAAGTCACATATATTAAATATACACACCCGCAATAGTATCGGGGATTAAGAATAAAATACTCTGAGACTTGAATCGATTATCTCAAGGCAATCCTAATCGATAAATCTCAAGCGATCCGCCCAATACACCAAGTGTACCAGTGTGATAAAATAATTAAGACAAATTATTTTCTCTCTCACACAACGACAATACCGATGGATTGGTCCGTGTCCATCTAGGTCGTGAGCAACCGTTCGATTAAATACGAGTAACCGATAGTATGATCTTCTGTGTGACGTCGCACACCATACTAACTACAACGTATAGAATCCAGGACTATATTTTGCATATATTTAATTATCAATAATTAAATGCAAACAATTGTTTATTAATTTAATAGATTAAATGCTATGACCGGGAGTTTACCGTTACTTAAATCTAGACATTAAGTACATAACTCCAACAATCTCCCACTTGTACTAAGGTCTAGTCATTTCCTCCAAACTCCCGACTCCCATACTCATCACGTGCTTAGAGTTGTACTTCCAAGAAGTACTATGTGAATGAGCACTCTAGGTTGCCGCTCTGAAGTTATCTTGGTGACTACTGCATCGTCTTCCTTGACGATGACTCGTATCAGATGGTACTTGCTCTATGTGTTAACATCACTTTTGACTTATGACTTCTTCCAGTTTTACCGTGCACCGCTATCCAATAGCCTTTGGTAAACTAAGAGTCATATCCAAGCCAAGAGGTTATCCCGGAACCTAACCAAAACTTCCGCTGCCTCTGAGGCTGCTTATTCGGTTATGAGAGAGTCTGAGAAGCGTCCTGCTTATCACTCTTTCACTTCATGGTTCCACCTCTTTCTAAAAGTGAACACATAGTCTGATATCGACTTACACTGGTCCTTCTCTGATTTAAGATCTGAGAATTTGTAATCAAAGAAGATTTCGTCTTGCTCAATAATCCAGTACTTCGCAAGTACTATTACAGCATCCGAAAATCTCTTGTCTAGATTACCTTGATATCCTCCCACTACGCAAACCGCATAGTTGATATCAGGTTCTTGTTTTACAACATTGCATCTATAAAGCTTTCCATACTTGAAGTATAGGAAACTGCTTTGTCCTTATCTATCTCCTTCATGTGTTCGAACACATACCCTTTAGATAGATGTATATTCTGTCTCTGAAAGGCAATAACCTTTCTCAGAAGTATGCATGTTTAAAACAAACCATAATCGTATAAGATATCTAGGAGAAGTACAATGTTCTTATCCTTAGATCGAAAGATCTCAAGAACATGCTCTAACTTCTACTCAATCTTATATCTTGATTCACTTAGACAACCATTATCTTATGTCTGACAACATTTTCTACATTGTTGCCAATGATGAAATTGTCATCTACATAACATCTCCGAGAAACACCACCTTGTTTCTATTACATCTCCAATACACCTTTCGTCTATGCCTTTTGATGAATCCATCAAATGGACTATCCCATCAATTCGCAAGTTCCACGATTTATAGCTTTGTTTCAATCCATAAATGGATTTACTTAGCTTGTACTCTAAATGATCTTGCCTCTTAACAATAATCCTTATTGTTTTCTAAGCAGACACATTTAGATCTAGTACCGCCCTCGTGCAGAGCTAGGGATCGATTTCATCTTTACTAGATCCAGAGTCCGAAACTCTTCTAGTCTTATGAACATCTCTGGTTGTTCAACAACCTCCCACTGCAACGGCGTCCCGGTGTATAATAGTAATAACAGTAGGTGCAGTGTGTGGTGCACTTCTACTCGGTTTGGCTGGTTCCTAGTCTTTGTCCTTTTTCTCATTCCAAGGTACTGCGTCAGTTCGGGATTTGTGGTTCTTCTTATAGTCTTTCTCTAAGAACCGGGCGTTACACGTCCTTCTGGTTCATAGTACTATAGAACACACAATACTTTGTTCATCTAGGATATCCTACAACCATATTGAATATGCCGTTGTCTTCCAGGAATATCCATAGAACATAGGTAGTTCCGAACGGGGATCCTCGACCGCCGCGGTCCGGTGGTCTTCGACCACCACCGCCGGTCGACCCTCGTTCCGGGGTTCGTCCCTTGGATCTTGGTTCACGATATTTTTACGATAATTAACGATAAAATCATAAAGAGGGTTTTACGATTTACCTCGTTCTCGTTGTTCGAAAAAACGTAGAACTCAATTTGATGACCTTTGAGATCTTCCGACGTATTCCTTGCACTAGCCCGGACGTCGTGTGGGCGACGATCTACCGAACTCCATGGATCTCCTTCACGAACTCTCTAGACTAATCAAGTATGATTATCTTGTCTTGTCTAATTGTGAAGACCATGTAGTGCTTTTATAGGCTACGTAGGGGATCTTAAGGAGGTCGAATATTGGGCTTCCAATAATAGTGATTAAATTGAGCCCAAGCCCAAATCTATTAATCCTTACTATTATTAATTAATTCTATTTTCCACTATATAAAATTAATTGCACTCCCAATATTAAACCATATTATATCAAATAATATTTCTCCGGTAGTATTATTTATTCCGTGTATTTAAGATATAAATATCCATGAATAAAATTAATTTATTGCTAATTAATTTATTCATCTCTTATATCCGAGACTAGTACCATTCAACCTTAATTATTATGCGGAACGAATCCACCTGCAGGGTTTACATAATGATTCCTTATGAACTCATCTCGGGGATATTATCAACCCTTCCGGGATACACTTTCCCGTCAAGTATACACGGCATGTCATATATAAAATACAGTGACCCAACTTAACCGGTAATTAACCCAATAATTAAATCGGTTAATTCCTTTGGTAAATCAAAGTCACTTATATTAAATATACACACCCGCAATAGTATCGGGGATTAAGAATAAAATACACTGAGACTCGAATCGATTATCGCCGGCAATCCTAATCGATGAATCTCAACGATCCGCTCAATACACCAAGTGTACAAGTGTGATAAAATAATTAAGACAAATTATTTTCTCTCTCACACAACGACTATACCGATGGATTGGTCCGTGTCCATCTAGGTCGTGAGCAACTGTTCGATTAAATACGAGTAACCGATAGTATGATCTTCTGTGTGACGTCGCACACCATACTAACTACAACGTATATAATCCAGGACTATAATTTGCATATATTTAATTATAAATAATTAAGCGCAAATAATTGTTCATTTAGTTAAATAGATTAATGGCAATGGATCGTGAGTTTCTGTCACTTAAATCTAGACATTAAGTACACAACTACAACAGAAGGTTCCCCATAATTGCTTTGTGACTAAAACACTTCGCTTTTATGGCACATCAAGCATTCTAATCCATCTTCTAGTATTCTTAAAAGAACTACTCGCACTTTACACATATCATTGATCATTCTCAATACTTGTCCGAATTCTATCTTTTACCAAAAGGTATGCTTAGATGTATTATCTTCCAAACTTGATTCTTAGGTCGGAAGGTCCATTCCTTCAACTATAATTGATCAAATCAATTTCAACCTTTTGAATCTTATTTGAATAAATACTACTAAGTATAAGAATTCACAAGTATAATGATTTAACAAGAAATATATCTAAATAGTAAAACAAGTTATAGAACGGTTTGTTGCATCGTGGTAGACTAAGGATTCATCATTCACATATTGCTATCTAATGTACCAGAATAGATAATACCCATTATTTCTTATCAAAATCATCACCATGATTAAAGAAATAAAATATCCATTCATAAATAATAGAAATCCAGAACAAAAGTTCTTTCTAAAATAAAGGGTACATAATGCAATAAACTTGAAATGAAATCCTATTTAACTACTAAAGCAGATAAATGTCTTCCACTGCAACAGCTGCCTCCTCTACAGCTTTCGCCCGTGTAGACTCGAACTCTTCTTCTCTAAGTTGTTGGGTTTTCTGGAACCCCTGCATTTAAAATGCACATACCGTCAGTGGTTCCATATCTACACACCAGATTTCTGGTAGATATTACCGCTGACTCTGTTTTTACAACTAAAGAAAGATTCGTACCATTGAGAGGACATTCAGACTTCCAGTGTCCAGTCTTATTGCATCGGAAGCACTTGCCTCTTGGCTTTGCAGCCCCCACTCGTGGTCCACTCCTCTTGGCACCACTGGGTTTCCAGGCTTGCTTCCTTTTCTTGCCCCTACCTCCAACAGGCTTCGAGCCCTTGGACTTGGTAGCTACAAGCGCTTGAGACTTGCCCTTCTTGTAGATCCCCTCTGCCGCCTTTAGTTCAGTCAGGAGTTGCGCAAGAGTATAAGATAGTTTGCCCATATTATAGCTCATACGAAACTGCTCAAAACTAGGGGTCAGAGACTGGAGTATGATGTCGACTTGCGTCTCAGCATCAATAGAAGCTCCTAGGACCTCAAGTTCATTCAACAAACTCATCATCTTAAGAACGTGCTCCCCGACGGGCGTTCCTTCAGACTGAGTAGTCGACATGAGGACTCTCATGGCTTCTTGCCTAGCCGCACGATCTTTCTCCCCAAATATCTCCTTGAGGTTAAACATCATATCATAGGCAGTGTCCATCGGCTCATGTTGGGTTTGGAGTACATTTGACATGGAAGCCAAAATATAACACCTAGCCATTTCATCAGCCTTTTTCCACTTCCGATATGTCAGTTTTTCCTCATCAGTTGAGGCAGCCGTGGGCTCGGCAGGGCACACTTCATGGAGTACAAACTTGTACTCCTCAGAAGTCAGGACAATGTCTAAATTTCTCTTCCAATCAATGTAATTGGGACCAGTGAGCTTATGCTCCTTGAGTATCACAGAAAGTGGGTTCATAGCTATTCTCTAAACCTATAAGCACATTTAAACAAACAATCAATTTAATATCCGATATTATCTCCCTCAAATAATATCATTAAATTACTAATCACATCTAAAATCCCATCAGATATGGCAAGCCACGATAGTGTGGACGTTTACCTATCCAAATGATTTCGTAATTAGATTTGCTTCGGTCGTACATCACTATAGCGTTACTTCGATGGGAAGAATACTATAGAGCGTACCTAAGTGTAAACCATTACTCAGTACTAAGAAGTTTGTTTAAGATTCGCATGTTACCGCAAGCCACGATAGTGTGGACGTTTACGTTAACGTACGTTTCCTTCACTCCCTTCTATAACTGTCTACATCAATCGTTCCAAAATCCCATTCAATGCAGCAAGACACGATAGTGTGGACGTTTACTACACCAAAAGACTTTTACAATTGACATCCAATTACTTTAAGCATTCGATTTTGTAAATCAAGACGCGGAGAATCATAAGTGAAACTCGAAGTTTCTAACCAGTGATTCACCATGCGAACAACCCTATCTCTCATTAGATGAGGGAGCCGAGCAGACTAACGATCCATCTTCAAAAGAATGGTACGAATGTCTCTAATTTGTGTCATCCACATGACCAAGTGGCTTTGGCTCTATTCCACTCCCCGGGGTGAGAATGAGTCGACTTGAAGTCAGTTTCAGAAAGACAAATTAGGCATTGTTTGATAAACTTAATCAATGTTTCTTGTAAAAGAAATTACAAGAATTCTCCTCCAATGACATATCTATATGAACTTCGAAAGCTCATAAATGTCACCAAGAGAACAATAATGTAGACCATGGGAATGTTTCCATCCCCGCTCCCACTTAGCTTTTTATAACAAAGGGATACGCTATCTAATGCATAATTAAACACATAAGCATGCATACAAGTAATAAAGCACATATCACATAGTCAAAATAATGTTAGAAAATTATTTTCCGACTATCATGGCTTTATTCCATCTCCGTATGCTTCTTCTAGTCTTCAGTCTTCGTTCTTGAATGCTCCATGTGACGAGAATATTAATCCCAATATTTAAATCTATTTATTTTTAATAAATCCAAAAGATACTTAATTGGAAAATTAAGTCAATCGAATAAATCAAAAATAAAATTAAATATTATTAATATTTTTATTTATTTATTTTCTTATCTAATTCTATTAAATCTCTAGAATAATCTATCCAAGTTAAACTTGGAATATTCTAGAAGACTTCTATAATAGAATAAAGAAATAAAATAAATTAGGACTCTTCTACTTTCCAAGAATAATTAATTTACATGTCCATGAAAATTCCCATAAAATAGGAATAATCAAATAGGAAATAAATCAATTCATTAATTAATTATTTTCCTATCTAATTCTATTAAATCTCTAGATTCCTATTCCAAGTAGAACTTGGAATATTCTAGAAGACTTCCATAATAGAATAAGGAAATAAATAATATTAATTAATTCTTTTCCTATCTCCATGAGAGTTCCCAAACTTAGGAATACTCAAAATAGGAAAACTTGAATCAATTAGGAAACTGAATCTAGGTAGGAGTAGCATGGGTTGGGGATCCCCGCACCACCACCACCATCATCGACCGTCGCCACCACCGGAAGAGGGCACCGCCGCCGCCGCCTCAGCCGGCCGGCCACCACCACACCGGCGGCAGCCCCAGCCGAGGGGCGATCGACCCCTCCCCATGGCTTCGGTCATGGGGTCGATCATGGGGTTGATCGACCCCCCCCCCCCCCCCCCCCCCCCCCCCGGTTCTTCGTCCTCTTCGTCTTCTTCGTCACATGAGTTCTCCGGCGGTCGTTTCGGCATCGATCCAACGTAAATAAATTACAAGAAATAAATTTACAATTCCGGTATCGATTCTATACATGAAATCGACCCTATACACTTTCCGGAAAACATAGAACAATAATAATAAATCTAAATTGGGTCAACCCCCGAATTTTTACTATTACAAGCATTCATCCACAAAAAACGAATCTCGACATGTCCGAGAGTTTAATAATCATGGTAAAATTAAATAACAATTAATTAAACAATTAATCAACTAATTAACCATGATAGTCGGAACCCCTGCAAGGTAGAACGATAATTGAACACATACATGAACACGAAACCAAACGCTCTGATACCAATTGCTGGAAATCGATATCCCGGGCTATTAAAGATTTGCGGAAAATAATAACCCGACCGAAATCCTCCCGCCGGAAACCGATCACGAACACCACGAAGAACCGGGCTCGACAAGAGCATCGCCGCGGGATGAACCCGCGGCTAAACCCTAGCCGAACCCCACCGTGGGGTTCGCGATCGCACGGATGCGATCGCTGGGGCTGCTCCGGCAGCCCCGGGCGGTGAGTCCGGCGACTCACCGCCACCGCCCGAGGAGGGTGGTTCGCCCAGCGGCGAACCCGCCGCGGCTGCCCGGCGATCGACCACCACGGTCGATCGCCCACCCCGGCTCCCAGTCGGGGTTCCTCGCGTGCACACAATCGAACCCTCGGGTTCGATCGACTCCCTCGGCTCCCAGCCGAGGGTTCGTCTTGATCTTCGCCGGGGATCTCGAATCCCCGTCCCCGAAGTTCATACGTATTCCCGGATCGTGCGTTCATGTATGTATCACAATCAATTCACATAAAATCATAGAAGGGAGTTTATGATTTTACCTTTTGATTCGTTGTGCGGAGAAACGAACTCAATTGATGACCTTACGATCTTCCTACGTATTCCTTGCACTAGCTTGAACGTCGGGTGGGCGACGATCCTCCAAGCTTATGGATCCTCTTCAACTCTCTAGAATATCAAGTATGATAATCTTGTCTTATGAAAAAGTGAAGACCATGCAGTGCTTTTATAGGCTACGTAGGGGATCTAAAGGAGGTGGAATATTGGGCTTCCAATATTAATGATTAAATTGAGCCCAAGCTCAAATCTATTAATCTCCCATTAATATTAATTAATTTATTTTTCACTATATAAATTAATTGCACTCCCAATATTAAACCATATTATATCAAATAATATTTCTCCGGTAGTATTATTTATTCCGTGTATTTAAGATTTAAATATCCATGAATAAAATTAATTTATTGCTAATTAATTTATTCATCTCTTGAATCCGAGACTAGTACCATTCAACCTTAATTATTGTGCGGAACGAATCCACTCATGAGGTTTACACAATAATTCCTTATGAACTCATCTCGGGGATATTATCAACCCTTCCGGGATACACTTTCCCGTCAAGTATTCACGGCATGCCATATATAAAATATAGTGACCCAACTTAACCGGTAATTAACCCAATAATTAAATCGGTTAATTCCTTTGGAAAATCAAAGTCACATATATTAAATATACACACCCGCAATAGTATCGGGGATTAAGAATAAAATACTCTGAGACTTGAATCGATTATCTCAAGGCAATCCTAATCGATAAATCTCAAGCGATCCGCCCAATACACCAAGTGTACAAGTGTGATAAAATAATTAAGACAAATTATTTTCTCTCTCACACAACGACTATACCGATGGATTGGTCCGTGTCCATCTAGGTCGTGAGCAACCGTTCGATTAAAGACGAGTAACCGATAGTATGATCTTCTGTGTGACGTCGCACACCATACTAACTACAACGTATAGAATCCAGGACTATATTTTGCATATATTTAATTATCAATAATTAAATGCAAACAATTGTTTATTAATTTAATAGATTAAATGCTATGGCCGGGAGTTTACCGTTACTTAAATCTAGACATTAAGTACATAACTCCAACATTATCAAGTTGGAACCGTCTACCAGGTACCTTCCGAACATTTTCGGATTTACGAACCGATAGATGAAGAGGTATATTAGTGGTTTGTTGAATTGGTTCATCTCCAAGTACTTGTGCTTGAACTTCATAGTGTGGTTCATTTTCTCGAACTATTTCTAGATTTACTATATTGCCTTTTCTATCGAATATAAACTTCTTCGCTAAGAAGGCAACATTTCTTTAGACAAACATTTTGTTTTAGAAATATTGTAGAACAGGTATCCTTGTGAATGTTCAGGATACCCCACAAAATGGCATAAGCCGGATCTACTATCCAACTTATCTCCCATTAGCCGCTTCACGCAAGCAGGATACGGGAGTGCCCAAGTTCATATGGTGTGGTTTTAACTGCTTTGGTGGTAACAATATTCAGCAAATGGACGACTGTCAAAAGTGCAGGACTTTTACAGTTTCGTCGACAATTTGGTGAACCCCTTTGTGGATCGAACCATGTCCAACAAAGTTTGATTCCAACATTCGGACACTCAATACAATTAAGGAGTTCCAGACGGAATCCATTGCCAGAGAATCGTATTCTCTTTTAGACAGTCAATAAGCTTGGTGCTTAAATATTTATTACCACGATCATATCGTAATTTCTAAATATAGCAACCAAGTTGATTTCCTACTTTGATGTCTAAAATTATTGAACATTTCAAAATTAGAGACGTGTACTTCATAAGTACATTAGGTAGTTGAAAACCACCCCCAGCACTAACACATTAGTGGACCACACATCTCCGTTATTAGGTAGTTGAAAACCACCCCCAGCACTAACACATTAGTGGATCACACATCTCCGTTTGGATCAAATCCAATAGACCTTCAACACACTCTACTAGCGTGCTAAAGTTGTGCGGGGTTTTGACTTATATCTATTGCTGATATTTGGGTTTAGTTCATTCTTGTTTATTTGTTTAATCATCTTTAGCAAATCATATTTGCTTCCCTTTTGTATAAAGGAAATCGGATTTCCAAAACAAAAAAAACCTTTACCTTCTATATCAAATATAGAAGTAAGATCTAATAATAGAACGTTTCTATTAATAGCAGGTTTCTAAATTTAGACGAAACAAATAATCAATTGTTCAAAACAATAGAATAACTAAAACCTAGTACGAACCTTTGTCAGAACGCTTCTGCCCAAAGTATTTTAGCAGTTATGGCACTTAGACCTTTATTCACACAATGATGGCAAGCGTTATCAACTCATTTGTTGACCTTGTTCTTAGTCGCCCTTCTAGTATCACCTTTATCCATCTTTATGCTTAGACCGGAAACCATTTCCGTCATTTTCTTCAAGAAGAACACTTCTTTCATGAAGAAGCAATAATGAGAACAAATTTCTCGTATTGATGGTTGACTCTTTGATCAACATCTTGAAAAACTTATCCATTGAAGGGTCGAGCTTTGTTTATGTTGTAGTTCATAATGAACGATTCATAAGAACTAGAAATCCACTTCTCATAAGTGGCATTCCTCAGCAGTCAAAGGTTGAGTGAGATTATCAAATAATCTATTCTCAAGTACATAGAGACACTCTGTTGGAAATCGATATCCCGGAATTAATAAATTTAATTAAATAAATTATCTAATTAATTCCGACCGAAATCCTTTCGAGATCGAATATCCGGAGTTGTCAAAATTGCGGAACCGACAACCCAATCGAAATCCCATCGCTGGAAATCACACGAGCATGCCACGTAGCCCGGAGCTCAACCGAACGCGCATCCGCGGGCAAGCCCACGCGCGCCCAGCCGAGCCCCGACGTGGGGCTCGCGATCGATCTTGATCGCGGGATGCGATCGAAGAGATCGATCGCTTTGTGCGATCGATGGGGCTGCCCAGCAGCCCCCGCGGCGAGTCCGGCGACTCGCTGCCGCCTGGAGGACCGGCCTGCCCAGCAGGCCACCGCGAGCCCAGCCCGCGGTTCAGCGATCGATCACCGGATCGATCGCATGCCCCGGCGTCCAGCCGGGGCGTTTCTCCTCCGCGCGCCCGAAACCCTAGCGGGCGATCGCCTGTGGTCCGGTGGTTCAACCACCACCACGCGATCGTCCCTCGTTCATGGTTTCGTACCTCGGATCTTGGTTCACGGTATTATCACGATAATTAAACGATTAAATCATAAAGAGGGTTTTACAATTTACCTCGTTCTCGTTGTTCGGAAAAACGAAGAACTTAGTTGAAGACCTTGAGATCTTCCCACGTACTCCTTGCACTAGCTCGAACGTCGTGTGGGCGACGATCCTCCGAACTCCATGGATCTCCTTCTCTTTCTCTCTCTCTCTCTTGAATTGTGATCTTCAAGTTATATATATGAGAAAAGAGAAGACAATGTAGTGCTTTTATAGGCTACGTAGGGGACCTTAAGGAGGTGGAATATTGGGCTTCCAATATTAATGATTAAATTGAGCCCAAGCCCAAATCTATTAATCTATTAATATTAATTATATAATTACTTCCACTATATAAATATAATTGCACTCCCAATATTTACCATATTATATCAAATAATATTTTCCGGTAGTATTATTTATTCCACATGTTTAAGATATAAATGTCCATGAATAAATTATATTTATTGCTAATATTATTTATTCATCTCTTATAATTCCGAGAATAGTACCACTACACTTTATTATCATGCGGATCATAATCCACTTGCAAGGTTTACATGATAATCCTTATGAGCTCATCTCGGGGACATTATCAACCCTTTCGAGGACATGCTTTCCCGTCAAGAATTCACAGCATGTCATACATAAAATACAGTGACCCAACTTTACCGGTAATTGATCGGTTATTCTAATCAGTCAATTCCTTTGGAAAATCAAAGTCACTAATATTATATGCACACACCCGCAATAATATCAGGGATTAAGAATAAAATACTCAGAGATTTAAATCGATTATCGCAGGCAATCCTAATCGATAAATCTCAAGCAGATCCGCCCAATACACCAAGTGTACAAGTATGATAAAATAATCAAGACCAATTATTTTCTCACTCATACAACGACTATACTGATGGATTGTTCTTTGTCCATCTAGGTCGTGAGCAACTGTTTGATTATACACGAGTAACCGATAGTATGATCTTCCGTGTGACGACGCACACCATACTAACTACAACGTGAATAATCTAGGACTATAATTTGCATTAAATGCAAATGATTGTTTATTATTAAATAGGATAAATGCTTTAGACGGAGTTCAGATGTTACTTAAATATAGACATTAAGTATACAACTCCATCAATCTCCCACTTATACTAAGGTCTAGTCGCTCTTTCCCAAACATCTGACGCCCATACCATCCACGTGCCTACTGAACGCTTTCGCTCGCAGGGCCTTAGTGAACGAGTACTCTAGGGTGTCCCCCGATGTTATCTAGGTAACGACTATATCGCCTCGCTGACGATACCTCGAATCAGGTGGTACTTGCTCTATGTGTTATCTTCACACTATGGACTCGTGGTTCCTTTGTTTGTCACTGCACCGCTATTATCACAATAGCATTACGCAAACAAGGTACCACGTCTAAGTCCTGGAGGAATCTCCGGAGTCACACCGATCCTTTAGCTGCCTCAAAGGCCGCTACTTATTCGGTTTCCGTGTTAGAGTCCGTAATGCACTGCATTACACTCTTCCATTCGAGATCTCCATTTCTTAGTGTGAACACATAGCCTGACTTCGACTTTCAACTTTCCCTCTGCGATTAGAAATCTGAATCAGTGTAACCCACAGGAAATTGCTCGACTGATCACAACAGTTCAATGTTCATTTCCAAGGTTACTCTGATATCTCGCCACTATGCTCCCGGCATAACAGATATAAGGTCTCGTGCAAAACATACATTAAGCTTCCATAGCCGAGGCTTAGGGAACTGCTTTCTTTCTTCTATCTCCTTTTGTGTCTTAAGACACATATCTTTAGATAGATAGATTCCATATCTGAAAGGTAAAAACCTTTCTAGGAATCTTGTATGTTAAACGAGTCAGAATCGTGTCTATGTATGAAGCTTGGGATAGGTACAATGTTATTCTCTTGTGACCCATCACAACTTTGATCACAAGAACATGTCCAACCTCTCCTAAGTCTTTCATATCGAATTGTCTAGAACAACCATACCTTTATGCCCGATAATATTTTCACATTGTTGCCAATTAGAAAATATCGTCTACATAAAGCACGAGAAACCACTTTGTTTCCATCACGTTTCCAATACACATACAATTCGTCCATGCTTTGAATAAATCCACAACGGATTATCAAATCGCTTGTTCTACGATCTTGTAGCTTGCTTCGATCCATAAATGGATCTACTGAGCTTGCACACTAAATGCTCTCGCCCCTTAGCAATGAATCCTTCTGGTTATTTCATACGAATGGTTCCGTCAATACTTCCATTCAGGAAAGTTGTATTGATAACCATTGTACCACACCTTATAATCCATATAAGATGCTAAGAGAATCCGGATTGAATTTAGCATTGCTACCGGCGAAATGTCATCATTTCACAACAAGCTTTGCTTTGAAGGTTTCGACCTTCCCGTCATATCTTCTCTTTGTCTTGTAAAGTCATTTACACCCGATTGGCTTCACGCCTTTCGGTGGTGCTACAAGATCCCAGACATTATTAGAATCCTCAGATTCCATTTCGGATTTCATCGCCTTACCCAAGAAGGCGCATTTAGATCTTGTACTGCCTCATCATAGGTCCAGGGATCGATTTCATGTACTCCAGGTACCGAGTCCGAAAACTCACCCAGTCCACGAATCTTTCCGGTTGTCTCACAACCCTCCCACTATGACGGAGTTCCGGTGTATTAACAGTGATAACAGGCGCAGGTTCTAGTGGTGTACCACTCGGTTCGGCTGGTTCTAAGTCTCGATCATTCCCTCTCATTCCATCAAGTATCACATCACTTTTGGGCTTGTGGTTCATCACATAGTCTTCTTCCAAGAACCGGGCGTTAGAACTTATAACGACCTTCTGGTCCTTAGGACTATAGAACACACAACTTTTGTTTTTCTAGGATATCCTACAAACAACCGCATTTCCGTACGTTGTTCTAATGAACCAAGTCAAGGATGTGCGCCGATGTTTCCAAGGCATATCCATAGAACATAAAGGTAAGTACGAATAACTCATTATCGTTTTCACCATTCCCATAAGAGTCCTTTTCCTTCTTTCTGACATACCATTCCTTAGAGGAGTAAATGGTACAGTCAGTTGGGAGTTAATCCCATTCTCTGATCAGTATGCCTTGAATTCTCCAGACAGATATATGCCTCCACGATCAGATCGTAGGCTTTGTTGGAAATCGACTACCCGGGAGGCGTTCGTTCGATTGCTCGAACATCCGAACGCTCCCAGTCGACCTCCGGTGTCGCTACTTCGTTCGCACGACAGCCCTTGACCCGATTCACGCCCAGCCATCGCCCCGAAGGACAACCGCGCGAACCGGGACTGGACTGCACTCAAACAGCGCCCGCTGTATGCAGTCCAGCGATCGCTGGAGAAGCTGCAAACGGCGACCGCCGTTTGCTCTCTGGCGACCGCCGTTTGTCCGCGAACAGCAACGCGATGTTGCTGTTTCGGGCTCGTTTCCGGGTCGTTTTTCCTCATCCGACTACCGATACGAAGGTCCTAGAACCCCCAGTAGTCGAGGAATACGATCCACGACCCCGGAACCCGATCTACGTTCAAAGTATGATCAACGAGAATAAAGATCGAATGAATTTGCGGAATAAGAATCGATCTCATACCTTCTCGGTCGATTGTTGAGACCTTAGCGATTGCTAGTGTATGCCTCTTCCCTTGACTCCAACCGTTGTGTGGGCAACGATCCGTTGGGTCTCCTTTTCTGCTTTCTCCTTTTCTACCAGCGTTAATATTTCTTTTCTCTGATAAGAGAAAATATTTGCGCTATACAATTTATTTTTACAGAGAAAAATGTTTTTGCGTTAACGCAATAATTTTTTCTCAGAAAAATAAAAAGCTGCGGAATGTAGGTTTAGGATAGGCAAGGTAGGGATATTTATAGAGTTACACTAGGGACCCCTTAGGTAAATAAATCCCGGGCTAAATTGCAATTTAATTAAACCGGTGTCCTTAAAAGAAAACCTTTAATTAAATTCAATTTTAATTATAATTAATTCCACTATAAAATTATAATTGAATTCCCGAAATAAATTTAATATTATATCAACAATAATATTTCCGCCGAAATTACATATACGACTTTCCCCGTGTTTAAGATATCGAACGTCCACGAATTTATTTAATTACTAATAATTAAATTAATTCGTTTCTTATTATCCGAGACTAGTACCACTCATCCTTATTATCATGTGGAACAAATCCACCTGCAGGGTTTACATGATAAACTTTATGAGCTCATCTCGGGGACGTAATCAACCCGATAAACGCGACACGGTTTCCTGTCTATAATCTATAGCATGTCGTGTGTACAATTCCGATTCCCAATTTACCGAGTATCTCGACTAATCAATTAGTCTCACTCATTGGCATATTAAAGAACCGAGAATTGGACACACGCACCTATAATTATATAGGGATTAGGAATTTGTATATCCGTAATCTCTGAGGTCTAGTTCGATTACTTCGATTAGTATAAATCGAACTCCCTCCCGTGGTCCTGCTCAATACACCAAGTGTACTAGTGTAACATAATAGTCAAGACCAACTATTACCCAGTCACACTACGACGTGCCGATGGATTGTCCCTGTCCATCTAAGTCGTGAGCTTCTGTTCGATAGTATACGAGTAACCGACAGTATGATCTTCCGCGTGTCTCCTCACGCCATACTGTCTACAACGTATATATCTAGGACTATTGCATTCAAGTACATGATAGACAAAATGCCGATGGTTTGATTAATAGATAATGAAAAACACAGATAAGGAATTCCATATTGTCACTAAACTAGACATTTAGAATATAACTCCATCAATCTCCCACTTATACTAAAAGTCTAGTTGCCCTCTACCATACATCCGATACACATCCCCTTCACGTGTCTCTTGAACGCTTCCGCTGGAAGTGCCTTCGTAAAGGGGTCTGCCAGGTTATCCGCTGATGCAATCTTGGTGACAACCGCATCGCCTCTACTGACGATGTCTCTAATCAGGTGGTACTTGCGATCTATGTTTTTACTCGCATTGTGGGCTCGTGGTTCCTTTGCATTTGCCACTGCACCGCTATTGTCACAATAAATTGTGATAGCTCTAGGCATTTTAGGAACCACATCTAAGTCCATAAGGAAGTTCCGGAGCCACACCGATTCTTTAGCTGCCTCAGAGGCTGCTACATATTCGGCTTCCATGGTAGAGTCCGAAATGCATTTCTGCTTAACACTCTTCCATGAGACTACTCCACCTCCCAATGTGAACACATAGCATGATGTAGACTTTCGCTGATCCTTATCAGATTGGAAATCCGAGTCTGTGTAACCAATAGGAATCAACTCGGACGCTTTGTAACTCAGAACATAATTCCTAGTCCTTCGCAGGTACTTAAGTATGTTCTTTACAGCAGTCCAGTGACCCTGTCCAGGGTTACTCTGATATCTAGCTACCATGCCAACGGCATAGCAGATATCAGGTCTCGTGCACAACATGGCATACATTAGACTTCCTACTGCCGAAGCATAAGGAACCTTCTTCATTTAATCTATCTCCTTTTGTGTTTTAGGACACATATCTTTAGATAGATGAATTCCATGGCAGAAAGGTTGAGCACCTCTCTTGGAATTCTGCATGTTGAAACGAGCCAGAATCGTATCAATATATGAGGCTTGGGACAAGCTTAATGTTCTTTTCCGGCGATCCCTTATAACCTTGATCCCAAGAACATGCCCAACTTGTCCTAAGTCTTTCATATCGAATTGCTTGGACAACCATCCCTTTATGTCCGACAACATCTTCACATTGTTGCCAATTAGAAGTATGTCGTCTACATAAAGCACGAGAAACGCCACACTGTTTCCGTCACTTCTCCGGTATACACACGACTCGTCCATGCTTTGAATGAATCCATAAGACTGGATAACCTCATCAAACCGCATGTTCCAAGATCTAGAAGCTTGCTTCAATCCATAAATGGATCGGTTTAGCTTACACACTAGATGCTCTTGGCCTTTCTTGATGAAACCTTCTGGCTGTCTCATGTAAATGGTCTCGTCAAGATTCCCATTCAAGAATGCTGTCTTGACGTCCATTTGCCACACCTCATAATCCATATAAGATGCTATAGACAAAAGAATCCGGATCGACTTCAGCATAGCTACCGGCGAAAAGGTTTCCTCATAATCGATCCCTTCTTTCTGAGTATACCCTTTCGCAACAAGCCTAGCCTTGAAGGTTTCCACCTTCCCGTCAGACCCTCTTTTTCTCTTGTACACCCACTTGCAACCAATGGCTTTTACACCTTTGGGCGGTGCTACAAGATTCCAGACCTGATTTGAATCCATTGATTCAATCTCAGATTTCATCGCCTTTTGCCAAGACTGAGCATCTTGATCTTTAAGCGCCTCGTCGTAGGTCCAGGGATCGGCTTCATGTTCTCCAGGTAACAAGTCCGAAGACTCTCCTATAAACATGAACCTATCGGGTTGTCGAAAAACCCTCCCACTACGACGACGCTCAGGTGTAACCTCAGTAACTACAGGTGCAGACTGTGGTGGCGTATCACCCGGTTGGGTTGGATCTAAGCCTTGATCGTCCCCTCTCAGTTCGTTTAGTATTATCTCACTCTTGGGCTTGTGGTCCATTATATAATCCTCCTCCAAGAACCGAGCGTTGGTGCTAACAACGATCTTCTGGTCCTTAGGACTATAAAATAGACCACCTTTCGTTCCTCTAGGATATCCTATAAACAACCGAATATCTGAACGAGACTCCAACTTATCAGCCCCATGCTTCAGCACATGTGCTGGACAACCCCAGATGCGAATGTGTTTCAAGTTTGGCTTACGCCTGGTCCACAATTCCGAGGGCGTCTTAGGGACTGATTTAGAAGGAACTAAGTTCAGGATATACGCCGCTATTTCCAAGGCATATCCCCAGAACGAAACTGGTAGGTCTTAGTAACTCATCATAGATCTTACCATTTCCATAAGAGTCCTATTCCTTCTTTCTGCTACACCATTCTGTTGGGGCGTGTATGGTGCAGTCATCTGGGAGTCAATCCCATTCTCTAATAAGTACGCCTTAAACTCTCCCGAGAGGTACTCTCCTCCACGATCAGATCGTAGAGTCTTTATGGTTTTACCATGAAGGTTCTCCACAAGAGCTTTGTACTCCTTGAACTTGTCAAAGCACTCGCTCTTGCGGCGCATCAGGTATATAAAACCATACCTTGAGTAATCATCAGTGAAGGTTACTAAATATTCATAACCTCCTCTCGCTTGGACAGATAAAGGCCCGCACAAATCAGAGTGAATCAATTCCAGTACTTCCTTGGATCTATACCCCTTATCACTAAAGGGTCGCTTGGTCATTTTTCCTTCCAGACATGATTCGCAGGTTGGAAAGTCCTCATCTTTCACACCACTGAGTATTCCATCAGTTATCAACCTTTGAATCCTACCCAAGTTTATATGACCTAGCCTAAGATGCCACAAGTACTTTTGATTCATCCTAGAAGGCTCCTTTCTCTTATTGGTACTAGATGTGTTAAAAGACTCTACTCGTTGCATCGTGGAATAATCAGGATTCAGTATATATAAGTTGCCTATCAATGTACCAGAACAGATATAATCACCATTCTTTTTGACAATAACAGAACTATCAAAAGAAACTGAATATCCATCCAAAACCAACTTAGAAACCGAAACAAGGTTCTTTCTAAAGTTCGGTACATAAAGACAATTATTCAATACTAAAACTTTATTATTAAAAGATAAATGAACATCTCCCACTGCAACCGCCGCCACTTTCGTTGCGTTGCCCATGTAGATGGTGATCTCTCCCTCTCTAAGCCGCCGGGTTTCCTGGAACCCCTTCAAAGAATTGCAGACATGATCAGTGGCTCCCGTATCCACACACCAGGTACCGGTGGATAACACCGCTAAACATGTTTCAGTGACTAAGGAAAAGTTCATACCTCCTTGTCTGAGAGGACAATTAGACTTCCAATGTCCAGACTGCTTGCAACGGAAACACTTGCCCTTGGGCTTGTTCACTCCATTCCGTGGTCCACCATTTCTGGGTCCACTTGGTTTCCGTCCTTGCTTCTTCTTCCTCTTAGTCCCCGGAGGGCCAGGAAGTTTCACAGCCACAAGTGCCTGAGACTTCTTAAAGATTCCCTCTGCCGCCTGGAGTTCAGTCAGGAGTTCCGCCAACGAATATAACCTCTTGTTCATGTTATAGTTCAGGCGGAACTGCTCAAAACTCCTAGGCAGAGATTGGAGCACTATATCGATCTGGGTTTCCCCATCGATAGCTCCTCCCATAATCTCTATCTCATTCAGATAGCCAATCATCCTAAGAACGTGATCCCTTACGGGCGTTCCTTCGGACATGGTGGCCGTCATGAGTTGCCTCATAGCATCTTGCCTGGCTGCCCTATCCTGACTACCAAACATCTCCTTGAGGTTAAGCATCATATCATAGGCAGTGGTCATGGCTTCATGCTAATGTTGTAGAACATTTGACATAGAAGCCAAAATGTAGCACCGCGTCATCTGATCAGCCTTGACCCACTTCCGATGAGCTTCCTTTTCCTCAAGAGTGGAGGTATCAGTAGGTTCATCAGGACAAACCTCATGGAGTACATATTTGTACTCCTCAGCAGTTAGGACAATGTCCAAGTTTCGTTTCCAATCAACATAGTTTGGACCAGTGAGTTTGTTTTCTTTTAGTATAATGGACAGCGGGTTGAGTGCCATATCTATAAAAGAGACAAATCAAACCGTCAAATTTAATTCGATATCAACTCCCTTAATTAATATCATTAAATTTACCAATCAATCCTAAAATCCCATCAGACTAGCATGCCACGTTCATGTGGAAGTATACTAGTCCAAACGATTTTATAACTGGACTTTTACTTCGGTCGTACATCATTACAGCAGTGACTCCGATGGGGAGGATACTGTAAAGCGTACCTAAGTGTATACCATTTCTCAGTACTAAGTTAACCGCTCGGAAACTACACGCCCACCGCAAGCCACGTTAGTGTGGACGTTTACGTTGACATGCGGTCCCTTTACGATTTCCTATAACTGTCGAGCCTCAATTAACCCAAAGTTCCGTTTCCGTCTAGTAAGCCACGATAGTGTGGACGTTTACTAAACAAACAACTTTGTTAATTGAATTCCATTTAATAAATTTCACAATTTCGTTAATCAAAGCTTGATATCTCGTAAGTGAAACTCGAAGTTTCTAACCAGCGATCAATCATGCAATTGAGCCCTATCTCTCACAAAATGAGGGAGCCAACCAGGCAATCGATCTAGTCATCAAATGACTTGAATGTCTCTAATCTGTGTCATCGACATAACCAAGCGCTTTGGCTCCATTCCACTCCCCGGGGTGAGAATGAGTCGAGTTGAAATTAGTCTTTGAAAGATAGATTAGGCATTGCTTTGAAAAACTTAAGTGTTCAATTCTATAAATGGAATTGAATTCGAATTTTGATCCAGTGATATCCGTGTGTCAACTTTATCCGATAGGGAGGATGACGCTAAAGCCAACTCGTAAGTGACACACATCACTATCAAAACAGAGAATGGAGACCGCGGGATTGTTTCCAATCCCTCTCCCACTTAGTTTTTACGAAAGGGATAACATTCACATGCATATAAAATTAAAGCATAATAAAGCACGTAAACACGCAAAAAGCATTTAACGTGGCCCGATTATTATGGCCTTTAAAATCTTCGATTCACGTCTTCTCGGATCTTCGTCTCATTGCTCGTCTCGGTCTCGGTCCATCACCGACTCGTCTAAGTGCCAAGAGACGAACCCCTCCCACTGGAGTATCATCCCGGGCAAAGACGAGCGTTCCGTGATGTCCGTCGAACCCCCGCGGTGCTGCTGCCAAACCTCAAACAGCGCCCGCTGTATGCAGAACAGCTGTCGTTGGAGGAGCTGCAAACGGCGACCGCCGTTTGCCCTCCAGCGGGCGCCGTTTGTGCATAGTAGGCTGCGGGTTCGACTTCTCGACCCTCGTTCGTCCGGCCTTCGATCTCTTCTCGATCCACCAAGTAGCAGCAACATTACATAAGTAAACTAACTACTTCCGGCATCGATCCTATACAGGTTGATCGATCCTATACACCCGGATAAACGAAAAACGAAAAAAAAACTTAAACAACTCAACCCGTCGTTTTAACTATTACAAACAAGCAACGTTGTGAAAACAAAGATCTCGACAATCCCGAGAGTTTAACAAACCACAACATACAGTACACAAACATATGACCATAATAATCGGGTTATCCTGCAAAACAAAACTCGCAAACAATACAAAGAACGTACAAACCGGCTCTGATACCAATTGCTGGAAATCGACTACCCGGGAGGCGTTCGTTAGATTGCTCGAACATCCGAACGCTCCCAGTCGACCTCCGGTGTCGCTACTTCGTTCGCACGACAGCCCTTGACCCGATTCACGCCCAGCCATCGCCCCGAAGGACAACCGCGCGAACCGGGACTGGACTGCACTCAAACAGCGCCCGCTGTATGCAGTCCAGCGGTCGCTGGAGAAGCTGCAAACGGCGACCGCCGTTTGCTCTCTGGCGACCGCCGTTTGTCCGCGAACAGCAACGCGACGTTGCTGTTCCGGGCTCGTTTCCGGGTCGTTTTTCCTCATCCGACTACCGATCCGAAGGTCCTAGAACCCCCAGTAGTCGAGGAATACGATCCACGACCCCGGAACCCGATCTACGTTCAAAGTATGATCAACGAGAATAAAGATCGAATGAATTTGCGGAATAAGAATCGATCTCATACGTTCTCGGTCGATTGTTGAGACCTTAGCGATTGCTAGTGTATGCCTCATCCCTTGACTCCAACCGTTGTGTGGGCAACGATCCGTTGGGTCTCCTTTTCTGCTTTCTCCTTTTCTACCAGCGTTAATATTTCTTTTCTCTGATGAGAGAAAATATTTGCGTTATACAATTTATTTTTACAGAGAAAAATGTTTTTGCGTTAACGCAATAATTTTTTCTCAGAAAAATAAAAAACTGCGGAATGTAGGTTTAGGATAGGCAAGGTAGGTATATTTATAGAGTTACACTAGGGACCCCTTAGGTAAATAAATCCCGGGCTAAATTGCAATTTAATTAAACAGGTGTCCTTAAAAGAAAACCTTTAATTAAATTCAATTTTAATTATAATTAATTCCACTATAAAATTATAATTGAATTCCCGAAATAAATTTAATATTATATCAACAATAATATTTCCGCCGAAATTACATATACGACTTTCCCCGTGTTTAAGATATCGAACGTCCACGAATTTATTTAATTACTAATAATTAAATTAATTCGTTTCTTATTATCCGAGACTAGTACCACTCATCCTTATTATCATGTGGAACAAATCCACCTGCAGGGTTTACATGATAAACTTTATGAGCTCATCTCGGGGACGTAATCAACCCGATAAACGAGACACGGTTTCCTGTCTATAATCTATAGCATGTCGTGTGTACAATTCCGATTCCCAATTTACCGAGTATCTCGACTAATCAATTAGTCTCACTCATTGGCATATTAAAGAACCGAGAATTGGACACACGCACCTATAATTATATAGGGATTAGGAATTTGTATATCCGTAATCTCTGAGGTCTAGTTCGATTACTTCGATTAGTATAAATCGAACTCCCTCCTGTGGTCCTGCTCAATACACCAAGTGTACTAGTGTAACATAATAGTCAAGACCAACTATTACCCAGTCACACTACGACGTACCGATGGATTGTCCCTGTCCATCTAAGTCGTGAGCTTCTGTTCGATAGTATACGAGTAACCGACAGTATGATCTTCCGCGTGTCTCCTCACGCCATACTGTCTACAACGTATATATCTAGGACTATTGCATTCAAGTACATGATAGACAAAATGCCGATGGTTTGATTAATAGATAATGAAAAACACAGATAAGGAGTTTCATATTGTCACTAAACTAGACATTTAGAATATAACTCCATCAGGCTTTTAATGGATTTACCATGAAGGTTCTCCACAAGAGATTTGTACTCCTTGAACTAGTCAAAGTACTTGCTTTTGTGGCGCATCAGGTACCTAAATCCATGGATCGAGTAATCATCAAAAGATGAAGTACTCGTACCCTCCTCTTGTCTGAGAAGACATAGGTCCGCATACTTCAGAGTGAATCAAATCCAATACTTGTCCGGATCTATAGCTTTTATCCTTAAAAGGTTACTTGGTCATTTATTACCATCCAAAATCGATTCATAGGTAGGAAGGTCCTTTCCTTCAACACCACTGATTAAACCATCAGTTGTTCAACCTTTTAATCCCATTTGAATTAATATGACCTAGCTTAAGATGCCACAAGCATAATTGATTCATCCTAGAAGGTTCCTTTCTCTTATTGGTGTTAGATAATGTGTTACTAGTTTCGGTTTGTTGCATCGTGGTAGACTCAGGATTTAATATTTACAAATTGTCGACCGATGTGCCAGAACAGATATTATCATCTATTCTTCTTATAATCATCGAATGATCAGAAGAACTAGAATATCCATTTCAATAGAAACTTAAGTCAAATTCTTTCTAAATCCAGGCACATAAAGACAATGTATAAAATCCTTTCATTACTTCAAAAGTAAATGAATCTCTCCCACTGCAACAGCCGCCACCTTCGCAGCATTGCCCATGAAGATGGTGATCTTTTCCTTTCTAAGTCTCCGGGTTTCCTGGAACCCTTGCATTCAAATGCAAAACATTATCAATGGCCTCCGTATCTACACACCAGGTGCTGGTAGATATCACCATTGAAAATGTATCAATGACTAAGGAAAAGTTCACTCCTTGTTTTTATGAGAATACAATCAGACTTCCAGTGCCCAGACTGCTTGCAACGGAAGTACTTGCCTTGCGGCATACTTATCCCATTCTTGTGGTGCAAAACTAGGACCACTGGGTTTCCGTATCTTGCTTCTTCTTTTCCATCTACCCGTTCATAGGTTCAAAACCATTTCTTGACACGGGAGGACAAAGAACACGAAGTACATACTTGTACTCCTTCAGCAGTTAGGACATTGTCCGGATTTTGATTCCAATCAACATTCTAAGGGTCAGTGAGTATAATTTCCTTATCATATATCACATAGTGGGGCAAAGTCATTTCTAACCTATAAGCACATAATACAAACAATCGATTTAATCTCCGATATTATCTCCCTTAAATAATATCATTAAATCACTAATCACACCTAAAATCCCATCAGATATGGCAAGCCACGTTGTGTGGACGTTTACCTACCCAAACGATTTCGCAATTAGATTTGCTTCGGTCGTACATCAATTATAGCATAACTTCGTTGGGAAGGATACTATAAAGCGTACCTAAGTTTAAACCATTACTCAGTACTAAGGTGAGTCGTTTGGAACCGCAACATCACCGCAAGCCACGTTGTGTGGACGTTTACGGTAACTCACAATCCTTCACAACTCCCTATAACTGTCTACATAATTTAATCCAAAATCCGTCGATATAGCAAGCCACGTTGTGTGGACGTTTACTACACCAAGAGATTTTTATAATTGACTCCCAATTACTTGATCCATTCAATCTTGTAAATCAAGACGTGGAGAATCGTGAAACTCGAAGTTTCTTACCAGTGATTCACCATGCGAACAACCCTATCTCTCATAGAATGAGGGAGCCGAGCAGACAATCGATCCATTCATACAAATGGTACGAAAGTCTCTAATTTGTGTCCTCGACATGAACAAGTGGCTTTGGCTCCATTCCACTCCCCGGGGTAAGAATGAGTCGACTTGAAATCAGTTTTGGAAAGACAAATTAGGCATTGTTTGATAAACTTAATCAGTGTTTCTCGTAAGAGGAATTACAAGAATTCTCCTCCAATAACTTATCTTTATAAACTTTGAAAGTTTATAAAAGTTACCAAGAGAACAGCAATGGAGACCATGGCATTGTTTCCAATCCCTCTCCCACTTAGCTTTTTATAACAAAGGGATACGCTATCTAATGCATAATTAAATACACATAAGCATGCATACATGAAATAAAGCACATAGAATTATCACATAATCAAAATAATACTAGAATATTATTTTCCGACTATTATGGCTTTATCGCATCCCCGTATGCGTCTTCTAGTCTTTAGTCTTCGTTCTTGAATGCTCCATGTGACGGGAATATTAATTCCAATATTTAAATCCATTTATTTTTAATAAATCCAAAAGTTACTTAATTCGAAAATTAAGTCAATCGAATAAATCAAAAATAAAATTAAATATTATTTATTTTTTTATTATTTTTTATTTTCCTTTTCTAATTTCATTAAATCTCTAGAATCCTATCCAAGACCCACTTGGAATATTCTAGAAGATTTCCATAATGAAATAAGGAAATAAAATAATTTAGGACTCCTAGTCCTTCCAAATTAATTCCTTTCCTAATCCATTAAAAATTCCATAAAGGAATATTTAAATAAGGAAAAATTAATTTAGGACTCCTAATCCTTCCAAATTAATTCTCTTCCTAATCTATGAAAATTCCCAAAAATAGGATTAATCAATTAGGAAGACCAAATTAATTCTATATTAATTCTTTTCCTAATCCATGAAAATTCCCAAAAATAAGAATAATCAAATTAGGAAAACCGAATTAAATTAGGAATAGGATCTCGGCCGAGATGAACGCGGGTTGGGGATCCCCGCGCTCACCATAATCGACCACCCACCTAGAGGAGTCAAACTCCTCATGGTGGTCGATCGAGCCTCATGAGATCGGCCATGGGGATGGCCGATCGAGCCCTCCCTCTCTTCGTCTCCTCCGTCAAAATTTTCCGGCGGTCGTTTCGTCCTCGATCCAACGTAAAATAAATTACAAATTTATTACTACGCTATCCGGTATCGATTCTCTACATGAAATCGACCTCATACAATTTCCGGAAAAATAAGAACAAGCAGTCACCGAGAGTTTAATAATCAAGAGAAATATTATGACATTAATTAATAATAATTAAATCTAGCCATAATAATCGGAAACCCTGCAAGGTAGAACAATTTATCGAAAAATACCGTGAACTAAAACCAACGCTCTGATACCAATTGTTGGAAATCGATATCCCGGAATTAATAAATTTAATTAAATAAATTATCTAATTAATTCCGACCGAAATCCTTTGGAGATCGAATATCCGGAGTTGTCAAAATTGCGGAACCGACAACCCAATCGAAATCCCATCGCCGGAAATCACACGAGCATGCCACGTAGCCCGGAGCTCAACCGAACGCGCATCTGCGGGCAAGCCCACGCGCGCCCAGCCGAGCCCCGACGTGGGGCTCGCGATCGATCTTGATCACGGGGTGCGATCGAAGAGATCGATCGCTTTGTGCGATCGATGGGGCTGCCCAGCAGCCCCCGCGGCGAGTCCGGCGACTCGCCGCCGCCTGGAGGACCGGCCTGCCCAGCAGGCCACCGCGAGCACAGCCCGCGGTTCAGCGATCGATCACCGGATCGATCGCATGCCCCGGCGTCCAGCCGGGGCGTTTCTCCTCCGCGCGCCCGAAACCCTAGCGGGCGATCGCCTGTGGTCCGGTGGTTCAACCACCACCACGCGATCGTCCCTCATTCATGGTTTCGTACCTCGGATCTTGGTTCAAGGTATAATCACGATAATTAAACGATTAAATCATAAAGAGGCTTTTACAATTTACCTCGTTCTCGTTGTTCAGAAAAACCAAGAACTTCGTTGAAGACCTTGAGATCTTCGCACGTATTCCTTGCACTAGCTCGAACGTCGTGTGGGCGACGATCCTCCATACTCCATGGATCTCCTTCTCTTTCTCTCTCTCTCTTGAATTGTGATCTTCAAGTTATATATATGAGAAAAGAGAAGACCATGTAGTGCTTTTATAGGCTCTTAAGTGCTAGAAATCGATATCCCGGGGTATCAAAAAATTGCGGAGCCGATAACCCCGACCGAAATCCCATCGCCGGAAACCGATCACGAACACCTTGCAAGACCGGGCTCGACAAGAGCGTCGCCGCAGGATGAACCCGCGACTAAACCCTAGCCGAACCCTTGCTAGGGTTCGCGATCGCCGTGTGGGTGGGTGACGATCTTCCAAGCTTATGGATCCTCTTCAACTCTCTAGAATATCAAGTATGATAATCTTGTCTTATGAAAAAGTGAAGACCATGTAGTGCTTTTATAGGCTACGTAGGGGATCTAAAGGAGGTGGAATATTGGGCTTCCAATATTAATGATTAAATTGAGCCCAAGCCCAAATCTATTAATCTCCCATTAATATTAATTAATTTATTTTCCACTATATAAATTAATTGCACTCCCAATATTAAACCATATTATATCAAATAATATTTCTCCGGTAGTATTATTTATTCCGTGTATTTAAGATTTAAATATCCATGAATAAAATTAATTTATTGCTAATTAATTTATTCATCTCTTATATCCGAGACTAGTACCATTCAACCTTAATTATTGTGCGGAACGAATCCACTCATGAGGTTTACACAATAATTCCTTATGAATTCATCTCGGGGATATTATCAACCCTTCCGGGATACACTTTCCCGTCAAGTATTCACGGCATGCCATATATAAAATATAGTGACCCAACTTAACCGGTAATTAACCCAATAATTAAATCGGTTAATTCCTTTGGTAAATCAAAGTCACTTATATTAAATATACTCACCCGCAATAGTATCGGGGATTAAGAATAAAATACACTGAGACTTGAATCGATTATCGCCGACAATCCTAATCGATAAATCTCAAACGATCCGCTCAATACACCAAGTGTACAAGTGTGATAAAATAATTAAGATAAATTATTTTCTCTTTCACACAACGACTATACCGATGGATTGGTCCGTGTCCATCTAGGTCGTGAGCAACTGTTTGATTAAATACGAGTAACCGATAGTATGATCTTCTGTGTGTCCATACACACCATACTAACTACAACGTATAAAATCCAGGACTATGATTTGCATATATTTAATTAATAATAATTAAACGCAAACAATTGTTTATTAATTTAATAGATTAAATGCTATGACCGGGAGTTTACCGTTACTTAAATCTAGACATTAAGTACATAACTCCAACAATCTCCCACTTGTACTAAGGTATAGTCATTTCCTCCAAACTTCCGACTCCCATACTCATCACGTGCTTAAAGTGTACTTCCATGAAGTACCATGTGAATGAGCACTCTAGGTTGCCGCTCTGAAGTTATCTTGGTGACTACTGCGTCGTCTCCCTTGACGATGATTCGTATCAGGTGGTACTTGCTCTATGTGTTACCATCACTTTTAGACTTATGACCTTTTCCAGTTTACCATGCACCGCTATAAAATATCCTTCGGTAAACTAAGAGTCATATTCAAGTCTTAGAGGTTATCCCGGAACTTAACCAAAACTTCCGCTGCCTCTGAGGCTGCTATTCGGTTATGAGAGAGTCCGAGAAGCGTCTTGCTTATCACTCTTTCAATTTTAAGGTTCCACCTCTCCCAAAAGTGAACACATAGCCTGATATCGACTTACACTGGTCCTTCTCTGATTTGAGATCTGAGAATATGTAATCCAAGAAGATTTCGTCTTGCTTAGTAATCCAGTACTTCGCAAGTACTATTACAGCATCCAAAAATCTCTTGTCCAGATTACTTTGATATCCTCCCACTACGCAAACCGCATAGTTGATATCAGGTTCTTGTTTTTCAACATTTGCATTTATTAAGCTTTCCACAGAGGGAACTGCTTTGTATTATTTATCTCCTTTATGTGTTCGAAACACATGACCTTAGATAGATATACAAATTCTGTCTCTGAAAGGCAACAACCTTTCTCAGAATTATGCATGTTAAAAATAAACCATAATCGTATAAGATACCTAGGAGAAGTACAATATTCTTTTCCTAGATCATAAGATCTTAAGAACATGTTCTAACTTCTTCTTAATCTTATATTTCGATTCATTTAGACAACCATTATTTTATGTCTGATAACATCTTTACATTGTTGCCAATGATAATATATTATCTACACAAAAATTCCGAGAAACACCACCTTGTTTCCATTACGTCTCCAATACACTTTTCGTCTATGCCTTTTTTATGAATCCATCAAATGGACTATCCCATCAATTCGCAAGTTCCACGATTTATAGCTTTGTCACAATCCATAAATGGATTTACTAAGCTTGTACTCTAAATGATCTTGCCTCTTAACAATAAACTTTATTGTTCTCCAAGCAGGCACATTTAGATCTAGTACCGCCCTCGTGTAGAGCTAGGGATTGATTTCATCTTTACTAGATCCAGAGTCCGAAACTCTTCTAGTCTTATGAACATCTCTGGTTGTTTAACAACCTCCCACTGCAATGGCGTCCCGGTGTATAACAGTAATAACAGTAGGTGCAGTGTGTGGTGTACTTCTACTCGGTTTGGCTGGTTCCTAGTCTTTTGTCCTTTTTCCCATTCCAAGGTATTACGTCAGTTCGGGCTTTGTGGTTTTTCTAATAGTCTTTCTCTAAGAACCGGGCGTTGAGACGTCCTTCTGGTTCATAGTACTATTGAACACACAATACTTTGTTCATCTAGGATATCCTACAACCATATTGAATATGCCGTTGTCTCCAGGAATATCCATAGAACACAGGTAGTTCCGAACAACTTGTTCTTTTACTATTAGATTCCTATTTCTTATTTCTGACACACCATCTCTACACGTAAGTGTATGGTGAAGTCATTTGGGATTCAATCCCAACTTTTGATTGTGCTATGTGTTATGTGGTAGCCTCCGCGACTAAGTCGCAGGCTTCCAACGGATATACTTTGAAGGTTCCCCATAATTGCTTTGTGACTAAAACACTTCGCTTTTATGGCACATCAAGCATTCTAATCCATCTTTGAGTATTCTTAAAAAAATTACTTGCACTTTACACATATGTCTGCATATATCATTGATCATTCTCAATACTGTTGGAAATCGACTACCCGGGAGGCGTTCGTTCGATCGCTCGAACATCCGAACGCTCCCAGTCGACCTCCGAAGTCGCTACTTCGTTCGCTTTTCCAGCCCGTGCCCCGATTCACGCCCAGCCATTGCCCCGAAGGACAACCGCGCGAACCAAGCGGGCTGCCAGAAAAAAAGCCAAAACGGCGGTCGCCGTTTCTCCGCGAACAGCAACGCGATGTTGCTGTTCCGGGCTCGTTTCCGGGTCGTTTTTCCTCATCCGACTACCGTTCCGGAGGTCCTAGAACCCCCAGTAGTCGAGGAATACAATCCACGACCCCGGAACCCGATCTACGTTCATATACGTTCAACGAGAAATTAGATCGAATGAATGCGGAATTTAGAGATCCGATCTCATACCTTATCGGTCGATTGTTGAGACCTTAGAGCTTCTAACGTATTCTCTTCCCGACTCCAGACGTTGTGTGGGCAACGATCTACTGGGTTCGTCCTTTTCTGCTCCTCTCCTTTCTCAAACCACCGTGTGAATTATTCTCTGGTGAGAAAATAATTTAATTGCGTTAACTTTTATTTTAACAGAGAAAAACTTTTATTTGCGCTAAGCAAATAATTTTTCTCAGAAAAATAATAGTTGCGGCGTTCTGTAGGTTTTAGGAGAGGGCAAGGGGGGGGGGGGGGGGTTTGAATAAAGCTACGTTAGGGACCTAAGGGAAATTAATTAAGGGCTAAATTGAAATATTAATTAACTTGGAATACGTAAACGCAATTCCTTAATTAATCGATTTCAATTTTAATTATTATTAACTCCACTATAAAATAATAATTGAATTCCCGAAATTAATTTTAATATTATTTCAACAATAATAAATCCGCCGAAATTACATATACGACTTTCCCCGTGTTTAAGATATCGAACGTCCACGAATTTATTTAATTACTAATAATTAAATTAATTCGTTTCTTATTATCCGAGACTAGTACCACTCATCCTTATTATCATGTGGAACAAATCCACCTGCAGGGTTTACATGATAAACTTTATGAGCTCATCTCGGGGACGTTATCAACCCGATAAACGGGACACGGTTTCCTGTCTATAATCTATAGCATGCCGTGTGCACAATTCCGATTCCCAATTTACCGAGTATCTCGACTAATCAAATAGTCTCACTCATTGGCAAGTTAAAGAACCGAGAATTGGACATACGCACCTATAATTATATAGGGATTAAGAATTCGTATATCCGTAATTCTGAGGTCTAGTTCGATTACGTCGATTAGTATAAATCGAACGCCCTCCCGTGGTCCTGCTCAATACACCAAGTGTACAAGTGTAACATAATAGTCAAGACCAACTATTACCCAGTCACACTACGACGTACCGATGGATTGTCCCTGTCCATCTAAGTCGTGAGCTTCTGTTCGATACTATACGAGTAACCGACAGTATGATCTTCCGCGTGTCTCCTCACGCCATACTGTCTACAACGTATATATCTAGGACTATTGCATTCAAGTACAAGATAGACAAAATGCCGACAGTTTGATCAATAGATAATGTAAAAACACAGATAAGGAGTTCCATATTGTCACTAAACTAGACATTTAGAATATAACTCCATCAATCTCCCACTTATACTAAATCTCTAGTTGCCCTCTACCATACATCCGATACCCATCCCCTTCACGTGTCTCTTGAACGCTTCCGCTGGAAGTGCCTTCGTAAAGGGGTCAGCCAGGTTATCCGCTGATGCAATCTTGGTGACAACTGCATCGCCTCTCCTGACGATGTCTCTAATCAGGTGGTACTTGCGATCTATGTGTTTACTCGCATTGTGGGCTCGTGGTTCCTTTGCATTTGCCACTGCACCGCTATTGTCACAATAAATTGTGATAGCTCTAGGCATTTTAGGAACCACATCCAAGTCCATAAGAAAGTTCCGGAGCCACACCGATTCTTTAGCTGCCTCAGAGGCTGCTACATATTCGGCTTCCATGGTAGAGTCCGAAATGCATTTCTGCTTAACACTCTTCCATGAGACTGCTCCACCTCCCAATGTGAACACATAGCCTGATGTAGACTTTCGCTGATCCTTATCAGATTGGAAATCCGAGTCTGTGTAACCAATAGGAATCAACTCGGACGCTTTGTAACTCAGAACATAATTCCTAGTCCTTCGCAGGTACTTAAGTATGTTCTTTACAGCAGTCCAGTGACCCTGTCCAGGGTTACTCTGATATCTAGCTACCATGCCCACGGCATAGCAGATATCAGGTCTCGTGCACAACATGGCATACATTAGACTTCCTACTGCCGAAGCATAAGGAACCTTCTTCATGTAATCTATCTCCTTTTGTGTTTTGGGACACATATCTTTAGATAGATGAATTCCATGGCAGAAAGGTTGAGCACCTCTCTTGGAATTCTGCATGTTGAAACGAGCCAGAATCGTATCAATATATGAAGCCTGGGACAAGCTTAATGTTCTTTTCCGGCGATCCCTTATAACCTTGATCCCAAGAACATGCCCAACTTGTCCTAAGTCTTTCATATCGAATTGCTTGGACAACCATCCCTTTATGTCTGACAACATCTTCACATTGTTGCCAATTAGAAGGATGTCGTCTACATAAAGCACGAGAAACGCCACACTGTTTCCGTCACTTCTCCGGTATACACACGACTCGTCCATGCTTTGAATGAATCCATAAGACTGGATAACCTCATCAAACCGCATGTTCCAAGATCTAGAAGCTTGCTTCAATCCATAAATGGATCCGTTTAGCTTACACACTAGATGCTCTTGGCCTTTCTTGATGAAACCTTCTGGCTGTCTCATGTAAATGGTCTCGTCAAGATTCCCATTCAAGAATGCTGTCTTGACGTCCATTTGCCACACCTCATAATCCATATAAGATGCTATAGACAAAAGAATCCGGATCGACTTTAGCATAGCTACCGGCGAAAAGGTTTCCTCATAATCGATCCCTTCTTTCTGAGTATACCCTTTCGCAACAAGCCTAGCCTTGAAGGTTTCAACCTTCCCGTCAGACCCTCTTTTTCTCTTGTACACCCACTTGCAACCAATGGCTTTTACACCTTTGGGCGGTGCTACAAGATTCCAGACCTGATTTGAATCCATTGATTCAATCTCAGATTTCATCGCTTTTTGCCAAGACTGAGCATCTTGATCTTTAAGCGCCTCGCCATAGGTCCAGGGATCGGCTTCATGTTCTCCAGGTAACAAGTCCGAAGACTCACCTATAAACATGAACCTATCGGGTTGTCGAACAACCCTCCCACTACGACGAGGCTCCGGTGTAACCTCAGTAACTACAGGTGCAGACTGTGGTGGCGTATCACCTGGTTCGGTTGGATCTAAGCCTTGATCGTCCCCTCTCAGTTCGTTTAGTATTATCTCACTCTTGGGCTTGTGGTCCATTATATAATCCTCTTCCAAGAACCGAGCGTTGGTGCTAACAACGATCTTCTGGTCCTTAGGACTATAAAATAGACCACCTTTCGTTCCTCTAGGATATCCTATAAACAACCGAATATCTGAACGAGATTCCAACTTATCAGCCCCATGCTTCAGCACATGTGCTGGACAACCCCAGACCCGAATGTGTTTCAAATTTGGCTTTCGCCCGGTCCACAATTCCGAGGGCGTCTTAGGGACTGATTTAGAAGGAACTAAGTTCAGGATATACGCCGCTGTTTCCAAGGCATATCCCCAGAACGAAACTGGTAGTTCTGAATAACTCATCATAGATCTTACCATTTCCATAAGAGTCCTATTCCTTCTTTCTGCTACACCATTCTGCTGGGGCGTGTATGGTGCAGTCATCTGGGAGTCAATCACATTCTCTAATAAGTACGCCTTAAACTCTCCCGAGAGGTACTCTCCTCCACGATCAGATCGTAGAGTCTTTATGGTTTTACCATGAAGGTTCTCCACAAGAGCTTTGTACTCCTTGAACTTGTCAAAGCACTCGCTCTTGCGGCGCATCAGGTATATAAAACCATACCTTGAGTAATCATCAGTGAAGGTTACGAAAAATTCATAACCTCCTCTCGCTTGGACAGATAAAGGCCCGCACAAATCAGAGTGAATCAATTCCAGTACTTCCTTGGATCTATACCCCTTATCACTGAAGGGTCGCTTGGTCATTTTTCCTTCCAGGCATGATTCGCAGGTTGGAAAGTCCTCATCTTTCACACCACTGAGTATTCCATCAGTTATCAACCTTTGAATCCTACCCAAGTTAATATGACCTAGCCTAAGATGCCATAAGTACTTTCGATTCATTCTAGAAGGCTCCTTTCTCTTATTGGTACTAGATGTATTATTTGACTCTACTCGTTGCATCGTGGAATAATCAGGATTCAGTATATATAAGTTGCCTATCAATGTACCAGAACATATATACTCACCATTCTTTTTGATAATAACAGAACTATCAAAAGAAACAGAATATTTATTCAAAACCAATTTAGAAACCGAAACAAGGTTCTTTCTAAAATTCGGTACATAAAGACAATTATTCAATACTAAAACTTTATTATTAAAAGATAAATAAATATCTCCCACTGCAACAGCCGTCACTTTCGTCGCGTTGCCCATGTAGATAGTGATCTCTCCCTCTCTAAGCCGCCGGGTTTCCTGGAACCCCTGCAAAGAATTGCAGACATGATCAGTGGCTCCCGTATCCACACACCAGGTACCGGTGGATAACACCGCTAAACATGTTTCAGTGACTAAGGAAAAGTTCGTACCTCCTTGTCTGAGAGGACAATTCGACTTCCAATGTCCAGACTGCTTGCAACGGAAACACTTGCCCTTGGGCTTGTTCACTCCATTCTGTGGTCCACCATTTCTGGGTCCACTGGGTTTCCGTCCTTGCTTCTTCTTCCTCTTAGTCCCCGGAGGGCCAGGAAGTTTCACAGCCACAAGTGCCTGAGATTTCTTAAAGATTCCCTCTGCCGCCTGGAGTTCAGTCAGGAGCTCCGCCAACGAATATAACCTCTTGTTCATGTTATAGTTCAGGCGGAACTGCTCAAAACTCCTAGGCAGAGACTGGAGCACTATATCGATCTGGGTTTCCCCATCGATAGCTCCTCCCATAATCTCTATCTCATTCAGATAGCCTATCATCCTAAGAACGTGATCCCTCACGGGCGTTCCTTCGGACATAGTGGCCGTCATGAGTTTTCTCATGGCATCTTGCCTGGCTGCCCTATCCTGACTACCAAACATCTCCTTGAGGTTAAGCATCATATCATAGGCAGTGGTCATGGCCTCATGCTGATGTTGCAGCACATTTGACATAGAAGCCAAAATGTAGCACCGCGCCATCTGATCAGCCTTGACCCACTTCCGATGAGCTTCCTTTTCCTCAGGAGTGGAGGTGTCAATAGGTTCATCAGGACAAACCTCATGGAGTACATATTTGTACTCCTCAGCAGTTAGGACAATGTCCAAGTTTCGTTTCCAATCAACATAGTTCGGACCAGTGAGTTTGTTTTCTTTTAGTATAATGGACAGCGGGTTGAGTGCCATATCTATAAAAGAGACAAATCAAATTGTCAAATTTAATTCGATATTAACTCCCTTTAATTAATATCATTAAATCTACCAATCAATCCTAAAATCCCATCAGACTAGCATGCCACGTTCATGTGGACGTATACTAGTCCAAACGATTTTATAACTGGACTTTTACTTCGGTCGTACATCATTACAGCAGTGACTCCGATGGGGAGGATACTGTAAAGCGTACCTAAGTGTATACCATTTCTCAGTACTAAGTTAACCGCTCGGAAACTACACGCCCACCGCAAGCCACGTTAGTGTGGACGTTTACGTTGACATGCGGTCCCTTTACGATTTCCTATAACTGTCGAGCCTCAATTAACCCAAAGTTCCGTTTCCGTCTAGTAAGCCACGATAGTGTGGACGTTTACTAAACAAACAACTTTGTTAATTGAATTCCATTTATTAAATTTCACAATTTCGTTAATCAAAGCTTGATATCTCGTAAGTGAAACTCGAAGTTTCTAACCAGCGATCAATCATGCAATTGAGCCCTATCTCTCACAAAGTGAGGGAGCCAACCAGACAATCGATCTAGTCATCAAATGACTCGAATGTCTCTAATCTGTGTCATCGACATAACCAAGCGCTTTGGCTCCATTCCACTCCCCGGGGTGAGAATGAGTCGAGTTGAAATTAGTCTTTGAAAGACAGATTAGGCATTGCTTTGAAAACTTAATTGTTCAATTTTAAAAGTGGAATTTCATTCGAATTTCGATCAAAGTGATTTCCGTGTATCGACTTTATCCGATAGGGAGGATGACACTAAAGCCAACTCGTAAGTCAATACACATCACTCTCGAAACAGAGAATGGAGACCGCGGGATTGTTTCCAATCCCTCTCCCACTTAGTATTTTACGATTTAGGGATATACAAGCACATGCATATGAAATTAAAGCATAATAAACACGTAAACACATAGAAAGCATTTAACGTGGCCCGATTATTATGGCCTTTAAAATCTTCGATGCACGTCTTCTCGGATCTTCGTCTCGTTGCTCGTCTCGGTCTCGATCCATCACCGACTTGTCTAAGGACAAAAAGACGAACCCCTCCCACTGGAGTATCGTCCCGGGCCCTCGACAAGCGATCCGTGATGTCCGTCGAACCCCCGCAAGCTGCTGCCAAGAAAACACCGAAACGGCGACCGCCGTTTGAAAACGGCGACCGCCGTTTGCCCTTCAGCAGCCGCGGGTTCGACTTCTCGACCCTCGTTCGTCCGGCCCTCGATCTCGTCTCGATTCACCAAGCAGCAGCAACATTACAAATGTAAACTATACTACTTCCGGCATCGATCCTATACATATTGATCGATCCTATACACCCGGATAAACGAAAACGAAAAAAAAAAAACCTAAACGACTCAACCCGTCGTTTTAACTATTACAAACAAGCAACGATCCAAAAAACAAAGATCTCGACAATCCCGAGAGTTTAACAAACCACAACATACAGTACATAAACATATGACCATAATAATCGGGTTATCCTGCAAAACAAAACTCGCAAAACAATACAAAGAACGCATAACCGGCTCTGATACCAATTGTTGGAAATCGACTACCCGGGAGGCGTTCGTTCGATCGCTCGAACATCCGAACGCTCCCAGTCGACCTCCGAAGTCGCTACTTCGTTCGCTTTTCCAGCCCGTGCCCCGATTCACGCCCAGCCATTGCCCCGAAGGACAACCGCGCGAACCAAGCGGGCTGCCAGAAAAAAAGCCAAAACGGCGGTCGCCGTTTGGAAACGGCGGTCGCCGTTTCTCCGCGAACAGCAACGCGATGTTGCTGTTCCGGGCTCGTTTCCGGGTCGTTTTTCCTCATCCGACTACCGTTCCGGAGGTCCTAGAACCCCCAGTAGTCGAGGAATACGATCCACGACCCCGGAACCCGATCTACGTTCATATACGTTCAACGAGAAATTAGATCGAATGAATGCGGAATTTAGAGATCCGATCTCATACCTTATCGGTCGATTGTTGAGACCTTAGAGCTTCTAACGTATTCTCTTCCCGACTCCAGACGTTGTGTGGGCAACGATCTACTGGGTTCGTCCTTTTCTGCTCCTCTCCTTTCTCAAACCACCGTGTGAATTATTCTCTGGTGAGAAAATAATTTAATTGCGTTAACTTTTATTTTAACAGAGAAAAACTTTTATTTGCGCTAAGCAAATAATTTTTCTCAGAAAAATAATAGTTGCGGCGTTCTGTAGGTTTTAGGAGAGGGCAAGGGGGGGGTTTAAATAAAGCTACGTTAGGGACCTAAGGGAAATTAATTAAGGGCTAAATTGAAATATTAATTAACTTGGAATACGTAAACGCAATTCCTTAATTAATCGATTTCAATTTTAATTATTATTAACTCCACTATAAAATAATAATTGAATTCCCGAAATTAATTTTAATATTATTTCAACAATAATAAATCCGCCGAAATTACATATACGACTTTCCCCGTGTTTAAGATATCGAACGTCCACGAATTTATTTAATTACTAATAATTAAATTAATTCGTTTCTTATTATCCGAGACTAGTACCACTCATCCTTATTATCATGTGGAACAAATCCACCTGCAGGGTTTACATGATAAACTTTATGAGCTCATCTCGGGGACGTTATCAACCCGATAAACGGGACACGGTTTCCTGTCTATAATCTATAGCATGCCGTGTGCACAATTCCGATTCCCAATTTACCGAGTATCTCGACTAATCAAATAGTCTCACTCATTGGCAAGTTAAAGAACCGAGAATTGGACATACGCACCTATAATTATATAGGGATTAAGAATTCGTATATCCGTAATTCTGAGGTCTAGTTCGATTACGTCGATTAGTATAAATCGAACGCCCTCACGTGGTCCTGCTCAATACACCAAGTGTACAAGTGTAACATAATAGTCAAGACCAACTATTACCCAGTCACACTACGACGTACCGATGGATTGTCCCTGTCCATCTAAGTCGTGAGCTTCTGTTCGATACTATACGAGTAACCGACAGTATGATCTTCCGCGTGTCTCCTCACGCCATACTGTCTACAACGTATATATCTAGGACTATTGCATTCAAGTACAAGATAAACAAAATGCCGACAGTTTGATCAATAGATAATGTAAAAACACAGATAAGGAGTTCCATATTGTCACTAAACTAGACATTTAGAATATAACTCCATCAAATACTTGTCCGAATTCTACCCTTTACAAAAAGGTATGCTTAGTTGTATTATCTTCCAAATTCAATTCTTAGGTCGGAAGGTCCATTCCTTCAACTATAATTGATCAAATCAATTTCGACCTTTTGAATCTCATTTGAATTAATACTACTAAGTATAAGAATTCACAAGTATAATGATTTAATAAGAAATATATCTAACAAGTAAAAAAAGTTATAGAACGGTTCGTTGCATTGTGGTAGACTTAGGATCTATCATTCATATATTGCTATCTAATGTACCAGAATAGATAATACCCATTATTTCTTATCAAAATCATCAAATGATTAAAGAAATAAAATATCCATTCATAAATAATAGAAATCCAGAACAAAGTTCTTTCTAAAATAAAAGGTACATAATGCAATAAACTTGAAATGAAATCCTATTTAACTACTAAAGCAGATAAAATGTCTTCCACCGCAACCGCTGCCTCCTCTACAGCTTTTGCCCGTGTAGACTCGAACTCTTCTTCTCTAAGTCGCCGGGTTTTCTGGAACCCCTGCATTCAAAAATGCACATACCGTCAGTGGTTCCATATCTACACACCAGAATTCTGGTAGATAATACCGCTGACTATGTTTTTACGACTAAAGAAAAATTCGTACCTTTGAGAGGACATTCAGACTTCCAGTGTCCAGACTTATTGCATCGGAAGCACTTGCCCCTTGGCTTTGCAGCCCCCACTCGTGGTCCATTCCTCTTGGCACCACTGGGGTTCCAGGCTTGCTTCCTTTTCTTGCCCCTACCTCCAACAGGCTTCAAGCCTTTGGACTTGGTAGCTACAAGTGCTTGAGGCTTGCCCTTCTTGTAGATCCCCTCTGCCGCCTTCAGTTCAGTCAGGAGTTGCGCAAGAGTATAAGATAGTTTACCCATATTATAGCTCATGCGAAACTGCTCAAAACTAGGGGTCAGAGACTGGAGTATGATGTCGACTTGCGTCTCAGCATCAATTTGAGCTCCTAGGATCTCAAGTTCATTCAACAAACTCATCATCTTGAGAACGTGCTCCCCAACGGGCGTTCCTTCAGATTGAGTAGTTGTCATAAGGACTCTCTTGGCTTCTTGCCTTGCCGCACGATCTTGCTCTCCAAACATTTCCTTGAGGTTGTACAACATATCCTCGGCAGTGTCCATCGACTGATGTTGGGTTTGGAGTACATTTGACATTGAATCCAAAATATAACACCTAGCCATTTCATCAGCCTTTTTCCACTTCCGATATGCTTCCTTTTCCTCATTAGTTGAGGCATCAGTGGGCTCAGCAGGACATGCTTCATAGAGTACAAACTTGTACTCTTCAGAAGTCAGGACAATGTCCAAATTTCTCCTCCAATCAATATAATTGGGGCCAGTGAGTTTATGCTCCTTGAGTATCACAGAAAGTGGATTCATAGCTATTCTCTAAACCTATAAGCACATTTAAAAAAACAATCAATTTAATATCCGATATTATCTCCCTCAAATAATATCATTAAATTACTAATTACATCTAAAATCCCATCAGGTAAGGCAAGCCACGTTGTGTGGACGTTTACCCACCCAAATGATTTAGCAATTAGATTTTCTTTGGTCATACATCACTTATAGCGTAACCTCGTGGGGAGGAATACTACAATGCGTATCTAAGTGTAAACCATTACTCAACACCAAAGTAAATCGTTTAGAATTGCTATATTACCGCAAGCCACGTTGTGTGGACGTTTACGATAACTTCACAACTCTTCACAATTCCTTACAACTGTCCACATCAATTAATCCAAAATTCGTCAGTATAGCAAGCCACGTTGTGTGGACGTTTACTACACCAAGAGACTTTTATAATTGACTCCCAGTTACAAGATCCATTCGATTTTCGTAAATCAAGACGCGGAGAATCATAAGTGAAACTCGAAGTTTCTTACCAGTGATTCACCATGCGAACAACCCTATCTCTCATTAGATGAGGGAGCCGAGCAGACAATCGATCCATCTTTAAAAGAATGGTACGAATGTCTCTAATTTGTGTCATCCACATGACCTAGTGGCTTTGGCTCCATTCCACTCCCCGGGGTGAGAATGAGTCGACTTGAAGTCAGTTTCAGAAAGACAAATTAGGCATTGTTTAATAAACTTAATCAATGTTTCTCGTAAAAGGAATTACAAGAATTCTCCTCCAATGACACATCTATATGAACTTCGAAAGCTCATAAATGTCACCAAGAGAACAGTAATGGAGACCATGGGAATGTTTCCATCCCCTCTCCCACTTAGCTTTTTATAACAAAGGGATACGCTATCTAATGCATAATTAAACACATAAGCATGCATACAAGTAATAAAGCACATATCACATAGTCAAAATAATGTTAGAAAAATTATTTTCCGACTATCATGGCTTTATTCCATCTCCGTATGCGTCTTCTAGTCTTTAGTCTTCGTTCTTGAATGCTCCATGTGACGAGAATATTAATCCCAATATTTAAATCTATTTATTTTCAGTAAATCCAAAAGATACTTAATTCGAAAATTAAGTCAATCGAATAAATCAAAAATAAAATTAAATATTATTAATATTTTTATTTATTTATTTTCCTATCTAATTCTATTAAATCTCTAGAATAATATATCCAAGTAAATGAGCACCATGTGAATGAGCACTCTAGGTTGCCGCTCTGAAGTTATCTTGGTGACTACTGCGTCGTCTCCCTTGACGATGATTCGTATCAGGTGGTACTTGCTCTATGTGTTACCATCACTTTTAGACTTATGACCTTTTCCAGTTTACCATGCACCGCTATAAAATATCCTTTGGTAAACTAAGAGTCATATTCAAGTCTTAGAGGTTATCCCGGAACTTAACCAAAACTTCCGCTGCCTCTGAGGCTGCTATTCGGTTATGAGAGAGTCCGAGAAGCGTCTTGCTTATCACTCTTTCAATTTTAAGGTTCCACCTCTCCCAAAAGTGAACACATAGCCTGATATCGACTTACACTGGTCCTTCTCTGATTTGAGATCTGAGAATATGTAATCCAAGAAGATTTCGTCTTGCTTAGTAATCCAGTACTTCGCAAGTACTATTACAGCATCCAAAAATCTCTTGTCCAGATTACTTTGATATCCTCCCACTACGCAAACCGCATAGTTGATATCAGGTTCTTGTTTTTCAACATTTGCATTTATTAAGCTTTCCACAGAGGGAACTGCTTTGTATTATTTATCTCCTTTATGTGTTCGAAACACATGACCTTAGATAGATATACAAATTCTGTCTCTGAAAGGCAACAACCTTTCTCAGAATTATGCATGTTAAAAATAAACCATAATCGTATAAGATACCTAGGAGAAGTACAATATTCTTTTCCTAGATCATAAGATCTTAAGAACATGTTCTAACTTCTTCTTAATCTTATATTTCGATTCATTTAGACAACCATTATTTTATGTCTGATAACATCTTTACATTGTTGCCAATGATAATATATTATCTACACAAAAATTCCGAGAAACACCACCTTGTTTCCATTACGTCTCCAATACACTTTTCGTCTATGCCTTTTTTATGAATCCATCAAATGGACTATCCCATCAATTCGCAAGTTCCACGATTTATAGCTTTGTCACAATCCATAAATGGATTTACTAAGCTTGTACTCTAAATGATCTTGCCTCTTAACAATAAACTTTATTGTTCTCCAAGCAGGCACATTTAGATCTAGTACCGCCCTCGTGTAGAGCTAGGGATTGATTTCATCTTTACTAGATCCAGAGTCCGAAACTCTTCTAGTCTTATGAACATCTCTGGTTGTTTAACAACCTCCCACTGCAATGGCGTCCCGGTGTATAACAGTAATAACAGTAGGTGCAGTGTGTGGTGTACTTCTACTCGGTTTGGCTGGTTCCTAGTCTTTTGTCCTTTTTCCCATTCCAAGGTATTACGTCAGTTCGGGCTTTGTGGTTTTTCTAATAGTCTTTCTCTAAGAACCGGGCGTTGAGACGTCCTTCTGGTTCATAGTACTATTGAACACACAATACTTTGTTCATCTAGGATATCCTACAACCATATTGAATATGCCGTTGTCTCCAGGAATATCCATAGAACACAGGTAGTTCCGAACAACTTGTTCTTTTACTATTAGATTCCTATTTCTTATTTCTGACACACCATCTCTACACGTAAGTGTATGGTGAAGTCATTTGGGATTCAATCCCAACTTTTGATTGTGCTATGTGTTATGTGGTAGCCTCCGCGACTAAGTCGCAGGCTTCCAACGGATATACTTTGAAGGTTCCCCATAATTGCTTTGTGACTAAAACACTTCGCTTTTATGGCACATCAAGCATTCTAATCCATCTTTGAGTATTCTTAAAAAAATTACTTGCACTTTACACATATGTCTGCATATATCATTGATCATTCTCAATACTTGTCCGAATTCTACCCTTTACAAAAAGGTATGCTTAGTTGTATTATCTTCCAAATTCAATTCTTAGGTCGGAAGGTCCATTCCTTCAACTATAATTGATAAAATCAATTTCGACCTTTTGAATCTCATTTGAATTAATACTACTAAGTATAAGAATTCACAAGTATAATGATTTAATAAGAAATATATCTAACAAGTAAAAAAAGTTATAGAACGGTTCGTTGCATTGTGGTAGACTTAGGATCTATCATTCATATATTGCTATCTAATGTACCAGAATAGATAATACCCATTATTTCTTATCAAAATCATCAAATGATTAAAGAAATAAAATATCCATTCATAAATAATAGAAATCCAGAACAAAGTTCTTTCTAAAATAAAAGGTACATAATGCAATAAACTTGAAATGAAATCCTATTTAACTACTAAAGCAGATAAAATGTCTTCCACCGCAATCGCTGCCTCCTCTACAGCTTTTGCCCGTGTAGACTCGAACTCTTCTTCTCTAAGTCGCCGGGTTTTCTGGAACCCCTGCATTCAAAAATGCACATACCGTCAGTGGTTCCATATCTACACACCAGAATTCTGGTAGATAATACCGCTGACTATGTTTTTACGACTAAAGAAAAATTCGTACCTTTGAGAGGACATTCAGACTTCCAGTGTCCAGACTTATTGCATCGGAAGCACTTGCCCCTTGGCTTTGCAGCCCCCACTCGTGGTCCATTCCTCTTGGCACCACTGGGGTTCCAGGCTTGCTTCCTTTTCTTGCCCCTACCTCCAACAGGCTTCAAGCCTTTGGACTTGGTAGCTACAAGTGCTTGAGGCTTGCCCTTCTTGTAGATCCCCTCTGCCGCCTTCAGTTCAGTCAGGAGTTGCGCAAGAGTATAAGATAGTTTACCCATATTATAGCTCATGCGAAACTGCTCAAAACTAGGGGTCAGAGACTGGAGTATGATGTCGACTTGCGTCTCAGCATCAATTTGAGCTCCTAGGATCTCAAGTTCATTCAACAAACTCATCATCTTGAGAACGTGCTCCCCAACGGGCGTTCCTTCAGATTGAGTAGTTGCCATAAGGACTCTCTTGGCTTCTTGCCTTGCCGCACGATCTTGCTCTCCAAACATTTCCTTGAGGTTGTACAACATATCCTCGGCAGTGTCCATCGACTGATGTTGGGTTTGGAGTACATTTGACATTGAATCCAAAATATAACACCTAGCCATTTCATCAGCCTTTTTCCACTTCCGATATGCTTCCTTTTCCTCATTAGTTGAGGCATCAGTGGGCTCAGCAGGACATGCTTCATAGAGTACAAACTTGTACTCTTCAGAAGTCAGGACAATGTCCAAATTTCTCCTCCAATCAATATAATTGGGGCCAGTGAGTTCATGCTCCTTGAGTATCACAGAAAGTGGATTCATAGCTATTCTCTAAACCTATAAGCACATTTAAAAAAACAATCAATTTAATATCCGATATTATCTCCCTCAAATAATATCATTAAATTACTAATTACATCTAAAATCCCATCAGGTAAGGCAAGCCACGTTGTGTGGACGTTTACCCACCCAAATGATTTAGCAATTAGATTTTCTTTGGTCATACATCACTTATAGCGTAACCTCGTGGGGAGGAATACTACAATGCGTATCTAAGTGTAAACCATTACTCAACACCAAAGTAAATCGTTTAGAATTGCTATATTACCGCAAGCCACGTTGTGTGGACGTTTACGATAACTTCACAACTCTTCACAATTCCTTACAACTGTCCACATCAATTAATCCAAAATTCGTCAGTATAGCAAGCCACGTTGTGTGGACGTTTACTACACCAAGAGACTTTTATAATTGACTCCCAGTTACAAGATCCATTCGATTTTCGTAAATCAAGACGCGGAGAATCATAAGTGAAACTCGAAGTTTCTTACCAGTGATTCACCATGCGAACAACCCTATCTCTCATTAGATGAGGGAGCCGAGCAGACAATCGATCCATCTTTAAAAGAATGGTACGAATGTCTCTAATTTGTGTCATCCACATGACCTAGTGGCTTTGGCTCCATTCCACTCCCCGGGGTGAGAATGAGTCGACTTGAAGTCAGTTTCAGAAAGACAAATTAGGCATTGTTTAATAAACTTAATCAATGTTTCTCGTAAAAGGAATTACAAGAATTCTCCTCCAATGACACATCTATATGAACTTCGAAAGCTCATAAATGTCACCAAGAGAACAGTAATGGAGACCATGGGAATGTTTCCATCCCCTCTCCCACTTAGCTTTTTATAACAAAGGGATACGCTATCTAATGCATAATTAAACACATAAGCATGCATACAAGTAATAAAGCACATATCACATAGTCAAAATAATGTTAGAAAAATTATTTTTCGACTATCATGGCTTTATTCCATCTCCGTATGCGTCTTCTAGTCTTTAGTCTTCGTTCTTGAATGCTCCATGTGACGAGAATATTAATCCCAATATTTAAATCTATTTATTTTCAGTAAATCCAAAAGATACTTAATTCGAAAATTAAGTCAATCGAATAAATCAAAAATAAAATTAAATATTATTAATATTTTTATTTATTTATTTTCCTATCTAATTCTATTAAATCTCTAGAATAATATATGCAAGTAAAACTTGGAATATTCTAGAAGACTTCTATAATGGAATAAAGAAAAATAAATTAGGACTTCTACTTTCCAAAATTAATTAATTTCCATGTCAATGAAAATTCCCATAAAATAGGAATAATCAAATAGGAAATAAATCAATTTATTAATTAATTATTTTCCTATCTAATTCTATTAAATCTCTAGAATCCTATTCCAAGTAGGACTTGGAATTCCTACTTGGAATATTCTAGAAGACTTCCATAATAGAATAAGGAAATAAATTAATACTAATTAATTATTTTCCTATCTCCATGAGAGTTCCCAAACTTAGGAATACTCAAAATAGGAAAACCGAATTAATTAGGAAAGTGAATCTAGGTAGGAGTAGCATGGGTTGGGGATCCCCACACCACCCCCACCGCCGACCACCACCATCGTCGGGCACCATCGCCGTCGTCCCCTAGCCGCGCGCCACCACCACCGGTGGCCGGCGCGGCCGGAAACCCTAGCGGGCAGCCCCTCCGCGTGGGGTCGATCGATCCTCATGGGGATCGATCATGGGGATGATCGACCCCCCCGGTTTTTCGTCCTCTTCGTCTTCTTCGTCACACGAGTTCTCCGGCGGTCGTCTCGGCATCGATCCAACGTAAAATTACAAGAAATAAATTTACAATTCCGGTATCGATTTTATACATGAAATCGACCCTATACACTTTCCGGAAAACATAGAACAATAATAATAAATCTAAATTCGGTCAACCCCCGAATTTTTACTATTACAAGCATTCATCCACACAAAACGAATCTCGACATGTCCGAGAGTTTAATAATCATGGTAAAATTAAATAACAATTAATTAAATAAATAATTAACAATTAATTAACCATGATAGTCGGAATCCCTGCAAGGTAGAACGATAATTGAACACATACATGAACACGAAACCAAACTCTCTGATACCAATTGCTGGAAATCGATATCCCGGGGTATCAAAAAATTGCGGAACCGATAACCCCGACCGAAATCTCATCGCCGGAAACCGATCACGAACACCTTGCAAGACCGGGCTCGACAAGAGCGTCGCCGCGGGATGAACCCGCGGCTAAACCCTAGCCGAACCCTTGCTAGGGTTCGCGATCGCCGTGCATGGCGATCGCATGGGCTGCATGGGCAGCCCCCGGCGGTGAGTTCGGCGACTCACCGCAACCGCCAGGAGGGGCGGTCAGCCCCGCTGACCACCGCGGCGAAGCCGTGGCTTGCCCAGCGATCGAGCCTAGCTCGATCGCACGCCCCGGCGTCCAGCCGGGGCCTCCCTTGGCGCACGCCGCCGTCGAGGGGCGGGGATCCGCCACGGCACCAGCCCGTGGCATCCCCAGCGATCGACTGCCGTCGATCGCTCACCCCGGCGTCCAGCCGGGGCTCCCTTCGTCGCACGGTACCGGCGGTCGAACCCTAGGGTTCGGCCGCCCCTCTCGATCCCGACGGGGATCTCGAATCCCCGTATCCCGGTCTCGACGTTTTCCCGGATCGTGTGTTCATGTACATATCACAATTAATTCACATAAAATCATAAGAGGGGTTTTATGATTTTACCTTTTGATTCGTTGTGCGGAGAAACGAAATCAATTGATGACCTTACGATCTTCCCACGTATTCCTTGCACTAGCTTGAACGTCGGGTGGGCGACAATCTTCCAAGCTTATGGATCCTCTTCAACTCTCTAGAATATCAAGTATGATAATCTTGTCTTATGAAAACGTGAAGACCATGTAGTGCTTTTATAGGCTACGTAGGGGATCTAAAGGAGGTGGAATATTGGGCTTCCAATATTAATGATTAAATTGAGCCCAAGCCCAAATCTATTAATCTCCCATTAATATTAATTAATTTATTTTCCACTATATAAATTAATTGCACTCCCAATATTAAACCATATTATATCAAATAATATTTCTCCGGTAGTATTATTTATTCCGTGTATTTAAGATTTAAATATCCATGAATAAAATTAATTTATTGCTAATTAATTTATTCATCTCTTATATCCGAGACTAGTACCATTCAACCTTAATTATTGTGCGGAACGAATCCACTCATGAGGTTTACACAATAATTCCTTATGAACTCATCTCGGGGATATTGTCAACCCTTCCGGGATACACTTTCCCGTCAAGTATTCACGGCATGCCATATATAAAATATAGTGACCCAACTTAACCGGTAATTAACCCAATAATTAAATCGGTTGATAAAACTTCATTCAAACGATATGGATCAGTCTTTCTAGTAGTAATGGTGTCAAAATGGCTATTCGGAACCCAAAACTTTGACATCAAAAAACGGACGAACTTGGTGTATTTAGAGTAATGAGTTAAAAAGCGTAAAAGTTCTCGATAAAACTTCATTCAAACGATATGGATCAATCTTTCTAGTAGTAATGGTGTCAAAATGGCTATTCGGAACCCAAAACTTTGACATCAAAAAACGGACGAACTTGGTGTATTTAGAGTAATGAGTTAAAAAGCGTAAAAGTTCTCGATAAAACTTCATTCAAACGATATGGATCAATATTTCTAGTAGTAATGGTGTCAAAATGGCTATTCGGAACCCAAAACTTTGACATCAAAAAACGGACGAACTTGGTGTATTTAGAGTAATGAGTTAAAAAGTGTAAAAGTTCTCGATAAAACTTCATTCAAACGATATGGATCAATCAAAGTAAATCGATAAAACTTTGGTAAATCAAAGTCACTTATATTAAATATACACACCCGCAATAGTATCGGGGATTAAGAATAAAATATACTAAGACTTGAATCGATTATCGCCGGCAATCCTAATCGATAAATCTCAAACGATCCGCCCAATACACCAAGTGTACAAGTGTGATAAAATAATTAAGATAAATTATTTTCTCTTTCACACAACGACTATACCGATGGATTGGTCCGTGTCCATCTAGGTCGTGAGCAACTGTTTGATTAAATACGAGTAACCGATAGTATGATCTTCTGTGTGTCCATACACACCATACTAACTACAACGTATAAAATCCATGACTATGATTTGCATATATTTAATTAATAATAATTAAACGCAAACAATTGTTTATTAATTTAATAGATTAAATGCTATGACCGGGAGTTTACCGTTACTTAAATCTAGACATTAAGTACATAACTCCAACATTAAGGAGGTGGAATATTGGGCTTCCAATATTAATGATTAAATTAAGCTCAAGCCCAAATCTATTAATCCATTAATATTAATTATATAATTACTTCCACTATATAAATATAATTGCACTCCCAATATTTACCATATTATATCAAATAATATTCTCCGGTAGTATTATTTATTCCACATGTTTAAGATATAAATGTCCATGAATAAATTATATTTATTGCTAATATTATTTATTCATCTCTTATAATTCCGAGAATAGTACCACTCCACTTTATTATCATGCGGATCATAATCCACTTGCAAGGTTTACATGATAATCCTTATGAGCTCATCTCGGGGACATTATCAACCCTTTCGAGGACATGTTTTCCCGTCAAGAATTCACAGCATGTCATACATAAAATACAGTGACCCAACTTTACCGGTAATTGACCGGTTATTCTAATCAGTCAATTCCTTTGGAAAATCAAAGTCACTAATATTATATGCACACACCCGCAATAATATCAGGGATTAAGAATAAAATACTCAGAGATTTAAATCAATTATCGCAGGCAATCCTAATCGATAAATCTCAAGCAGATCCGCCCAATACACCAAGTGTACAAGTATGATAAAATAATAAAGACCAATTATTTTCTCACTCACACAACGACTATACCGATGGATTGGTCCTTGTCCATCTAGGTCGTGAGCAACTGTTTGATTATATACGAGTAACCGATAGTATGATTTTCCGTGTGACGACGCACACCATACTAACTACAACGTGAATAATCTAGGACTATAATTTGCATTAAATGCAAATGATTGTTTATTATTAAATAGGATAAATGCTTTAGACGGAGTTCAGATGTTACTTAAATCTAGACATTAAGTATACAACTCCATCACACTCATCATTTTAAATCACAAGATTGAGATTCCAATTCAAATGGTTTGGGCCAGTGAGTTTTGATTTGGATTGGTCGAGTATCGATGTTACGGGATATCTTAGAGAATATTACTGAGAAATATTAAGAAGATTAACATTGAGATAATTCATTATTAATGATTACAATTAAATGTTTGGTCTTTATCATTTAATTGCCTCCCACTAAATTTTTCGAATTTCGCTATCCTCTAGCAGACAGATGGGAAAACTTATTTTTCCTTAGTTGGGCTGTAGGTCCAATAGCGTGAATATAACCCGTAGTTAATCTAGCCCGATTACATTCACCTAAAGGTAGAAACATTTTCAATCACATCTCTATGTGACCCTAAAGATTACTTTTCCTCACCATGACAATGAACTACGTTAATCGTACCCTTCAAAGTCAACCATGTGTCAAGACCGACCTACCGATGTGAGAAGTGAAAGTTGGACTCCAGTAAACATGTGTAAGCCCATAGTTAATCTATCCGACCACACATATTTAAAAGAATCGTAGCTAACACCTCTCCATCTTATGTCAATAAATTACAGCTTAACTCACAAGCAGTACTCCCCGCTAACACGGCATAACATACTACTTGTAAGTGGCTTTCACATAATTTATTGTCGGTAGAAGGAAAGGAGAAAGAACGACACATCGGTTCTCCTTTAAGGCTTGATATACATTCTCGGGAGAGAATGGAGCAGTATAGGATTGGTTATCTCATCAGAATAATCGTTATACATTCTCAAGAGAGAATGAAGTGAGTGATCGATTGTTGATTCTTAACAACTATGTCCTCTATAGGTCATCCTAACGAGCACATGCGATCATAACATATATCACAATATATATATCTCACATAATTCACATAGCATTTAATCACAATAAATATATCTCACATAATTCACATAGCATTTAATCACAATTAAAACGAGGTATGCAAATTAAATAGTGCTCTATTAATTAACATGATTTAACAATTAAATCAATTAATTAATCTATCACCTTGTTGATCCAATATTTAAATCAACTAGAATCTTTCGACCCGTGCGATGCACCGGGATTATCTTTCAGAAGCTTCTCCGGTCAGTATTTTAATATAAGCATATTAATAAAAAAGATTTAAAATAAATGTAAATAAAAATTTCAAATAAAGAGGACAATGATTGGAGAAAATAACCTTACCTCATAATAAATTTTAAAAAATAATAGCAAAATTTGGAAGATCAATTCACATTTCTAAACACCTCCTTGTAAATCACATTTGTAGCCTTATTCCAGAGTTCCCCATTCGAATAAAAAATTAAGAATTTCAATATTAGTGACTCTAGAAATAGTTGAATAATTAAGTGAAGTTCAGTTTTTTCAGATTCACTAACTTTAGTTTAGTCATTTTAATTTTTTTATTCATATTTCAATATTTTAAGATATAGCTGAAACATTATTATTGAATATGGTTAGAAGCTACAAAAATCAACATGTTATATATCTTGAAGATGTTATGTTCAATGATTATATAATAAATTTTGATTTACAAACCTGCAATGCAACGGTCAATGCTAACAGTCGAAATATTTAGTTAATAAATGAATATATGCAAACATTTCAGATAACAGGACATATGCAGTCTGCTTTCAAGAAAACAGGGTGAATTAACGGTTTAATAAAAAGATAATATACGTATATGTGTTTAAGCAAATAGAATGAATCTATCTCTTTGAAAATGAAAATCAGAAACTTTGGGAATCTGAAATACAAATCAACTTACGAATTTGGGATAAGTTTTTGGATGAGAATAATTCTGCAAAGATAACAGGGAGAATGGATAGGGTAATACGAAATTGGGATATGATGAGGGATAAGAATCTGAACTACAGAGAAACCTACGAAATTGGAGCACGGAGAGGGATGAGAATTACTCTGCAAAAAATAAGCCACAAACAACGATTTATCAAATTGATGAATTCTGATACTGCATAAATATAAAGGATCAATATAAGCAGTGTAAAGATATCAGGGGGAATGGACCGGGTAATACGAATTTGGCATATGATGAGGGATAAGGGGATTTATCAAATTGATGAATTCTGATACTGCAAAAATATAAAGGATCAATATAAGCAGTGTCAAGATATCATGGGGAATGGACCGGGTAATACGAATTTGGCATATGATGAGGGATAAAGGATAAGAATCTGAACTACAGAGAAACTTACAAATTTGGAGCACAAAGAGGGATGAGAATTACAGTCCAAAAAATTGGCCACAAACAACGATTTATAAAATCGATGAACTCTGATACTGCAAAATTATAAAGGATCAATATAATCAGTGTAAAGATAACAGGGAGAATGGATCGGGTAAGCTCGCGTTGGGATATGATGAGGGATAAGAATCTGAACTAAATAGAAACTTAAGAAATTGGAGCACGAAGAGGGATGACAATTGCACTGCAAAAAATAGGCCACAAACAATGATTTATCAAATTGATGAATTCTGATACCGCAAAATTACAAAAGATCAATATAATCAGTGTAAAGATAGCAGGGGGAATGAACCGGGTAATCTGAAACTGGGATATGATGAGGGATAATAATCTGAACTACAGAGAAACTTACGAATTTGGAGCACGAAGAGGGATGACAATTACACTGCAAAAAATAGATCACAAACAATGATTTATCAAATTGATAAATTCTGATATTGCAAAAATATAAAAGATTAATATAATCAGTGTAAAGATAACAGGGGGAATGTACCTTGTAATAAGAATATGAGCTACAGAGTATTGAAAGAATTTGGGTCACGGAAATAGATGAGAATTACACTGCAAAAAATAGGCCACAAACAACGATTTATAACATTGATGAATTCTGATACTGCAAAATTATAAAGGAGCAATAAGATCAGTGCCAAGATAACTGGGGGTATGGACTGGAGAAAACGAATTTGGCATATGATGAGGGATAAGAATTTGATCTACAGAGAAACTTATGAATTTGGGAAACTTACGAATTTGGGGCACGATGAGGGATGAGAATTATCCTGCAAAAAATAGGCCAGAAGAAACGATTTATCAATCTGATGAATTCTGATACTGCAAAATTATAAAGGAGCAATAAAATCAGTGCAAAGATAACTGCAGGTATGGACTGCGGAAGACGATAAGAGAAAAATACACGAAATCATATAGAAAACTGAAAGAGATAGAAACTTACGGATTTGGAAGAAGAGAATCGATTTTCTGAAATTGTCGAATTTGAAAACTGCAAAAAGAAAATATATCAGTATAATTATAAAAACTCTAAAAACTTGAAAACATAACCGAGAAAAATGAAATGAGAATAAGATATGCAAATCTTGTGAATGAGAATGAGAAGACGAATAAGCGGTTTTGTGTGAATAATAAATGATGAATGATTATATAATTATTAAAAATAAATGGTTAAATAATTTTTATTTTTTTATTTCAATTGTCCCACTTTTCAATTTTTGTTATTAAAGTTATTTGTGTTAATAATTTTAAGGAATATTAAAATAAAATAAAAAGTTTAGATAAACTGTGAATTATATAATTTATTAGTTGTATATTTAATAAAATAAAATTATTAAATAATTAATTTGTTTCTATTTTAACTATTTCAAATAAAATTTTAAATGGTTATATATTTTATAAGTTTTATAATTTTTTTTATTATTCATTAATATAAATTGACATAAACAAATATATTTTTAAAATTAAACATTCGCAACAATTAGCTAATAAAGTTAAATTGTGGGTATTGAATGACCATGTAGCTAATGAAATTAAATAGTTGAATAATGAAGTTAAGTTCAGTTAGTTCATATGCATTAAGTTTAGTGTAGTCATTTTTTTTAAATTTTTTTTTAAATTATTTCAATATTTTAAAATGAAAATAAAATTGAAGTTAATTTCAGTTCAGTTCAGACATATTAAGTTTAGTTCAATTTGTTTCAGTCCATAAAAACATGTCCTAAGAGGCAACCTCGAAATGTAAACAATGTCATCTTTGTTTTCGTCTCCTATAACCTTCGTCTCAATAAGATAAGTTCTCAGTTTTGTTATTACAAATCGAGTACCATTACATAAATTGACGGTATGATCGATATTTCGTATTAGCATAATCTATAACCTTCGTCTCAATAAGATAAGTTCTCAGTTTTGTTATTACAAATCGAGTACCATTACATAAATTGACGGTATAATCGATATTTCGTATTAGCATAATTAAGCTCAATTGAATGTTGTAAACTCATTAGATAAAAGATGAATTATCGTATAATTAATAAAATTAAATAGTTGAATAATTATTTTTGTTTTTATTTCAATAACCTGGATTTTAATTTTGTTATTGAGTTATTTGTGTTAATAATTATAAAGAAAAAAATATTGAAAGTGTATGTAAACAGCGAATTATATAATATTTAGTAGTCGTATATTTAATAAAATAAAATTGTTGAAATAAAACACAAATAAAAGGAAAATCTTTTATTTTATTTTATTTCAATTTTTTTTAATTAATAAAGGTTTTTTGACATATAAAATTTTAAATTTTCATATGATAATAAAATTTATAAACTTGAATCATATTTGATATATGAAAAAATATAATATTATTAATAAATATATAGTTTTTAGGTTTCTTCTCGTGCAAACTATGCTTCAAAACTCGACGTACATTTTAATACGACCCAATATTAATTAAAATGAAAGGAGCACTGCCTTAGTCCACAAATAGTCACTCAACATATTATTCAATAAAACGGGAAATAATGTGGAAGCTTAAATCAGCTTATCAGAAAGATATATAATTAAATTGATGAATTCGGATATTGCAAAAATATAAAGGATAAATATAATCAGTGTAAAGATAACAGGGGGAATGAACATGATAATACGAAATTGACATATGATGAGAGATAAGAATACGAACTACAAAGAATTGAAAGAATTTGAGTCACGAAGATGGATGGGAATTACACTGCAAAAAATATGCCACAAACAACGATTTATAACATTGATAAATTTTGATACTGCAGAATTTATAAAGGAACAATAAGATCAATGCCAAGATAACTGGGGGTATGGATTGCGGATACAAAACATAAAATAAATATAAAAAATTAAAGTGTTTTTCAATCATAAAGTGTTTTGATTGTGAGAATCTTTATATTAACATTGTATTATTGAATATTTTATTGTTTGAATTTCAACTATATCAATTTTCAATAATACCGTGTTATTAATTTATTTATATTTATAATGATTTAGAAAATCAAAAAAATATGCTTTTTTTATAATTATAAATTTTGAAGTTTTTATTGGACATTTGAATGATAAGATCAACTCTAAATCTGAATTTGAATGAAAAATAAAATGAATGCTTAATATGAGACATAAGAAGTATAACAATAATATAAACTCATTCTCGAGTAATACCAAGCGGAAAATTCCCAGGGGATGTATGTCCACCGTAAGAGTTGATGCACTTGTCCACATAAAAAATGATTAACATATGATGCTGACTTATTTGAGAGAAAATGAATTTAAATAATATCAGGATCATAAAAAATATTAAGGGTGTCATAGAAGCCGTCATTCAATTGAGACTTGTTGAACTCATTTAATAATGTGAGGATTTCAAGAAGGATACATTGGAGATGGTGAGACGGGAAGTCGTCCCGAAAGAGAATCGGGAGTGATGATTTAAAGAAGTCTGCAAAAAAATTGATAACAGGGATAATGGACTGGGTAATATGAAATTAGGATATGACGAGGGATAAGAATCTGAACTACAGATAAACTTACGAATTTGGAGCATGAAGATGGATGACAATTACACTGCAAAAAATAGACCACAAACACTGATTTATCAATTGATGAATTTGGATATTGCAAAAATATAAAGGATGAATATAATCAGTGTAAAGATAACAGGGGGAATGGACCTGGTAATACGAAATTGACATATGATGAGAGATAAGAATATGAACTACAAAGAATTGAAAGAATTTGGGTCACGAAGATGGATGAGAATTACACTGTAAAAAATAGATCACAAACAACGATTTATAACATTGATAAATTTTGATACTGCATAATTATAAATGAGCAATAAGATCAGTGCCAAGATAACTGGGGGTATGGACGGAGTATACAAAACATAAAATATATATAAAAAATTGAAGTGTTTTTCAATCATAAAGTGTTTTGATTGAAATCTTTATATTAACATTGTATTATTGAATATTTTATTGTTTGAATTTCAACTATATCAGTTTTCAATAATAGCGTGTTACTAATTTATTTATATTTATAATGATTTAGAAAATCAAAAAAAATATGCTTTTTTTATAATTATAAATTTTTACGTTTTTATTGGACATTTGAATGATAAGATCAACTCTAAATGTGAATTTGAATGAAAAATAAAATAAATGCTTAATATGAGACATAAGAAGTATAACAATAATATCAACTCATTTTCGAGTAATACCAAGTGGAAAATTCCCAGGGGATGTATGTCTACCGTAAGAGTTGATGCACTTGTCCACATAAAAAATGATTAACATATGATGCTGACTTATTTGAGAGAAAATGAATTTAAATAATATCAATATCATAAAAAATATTAAGGGTGCCATAGAAGCCGTCATTCAATTGAGACTTGTTGAATTCATTTTATAATGTGGAGATTTCAAGAAGGATACATTGGATATGGTGAGACGGGAAGTCGTCCCGAAAGAGAATCGGGAGTTATGATTTAAAGAAGTCTGCAAAAAAAAATTGATAACAGGGATAATGGACTTGGTAATATGAAATTAGGATATGATGAGGGATAAGAATCTGAACTACAGAGAAACTTACGAATTTGAAGCACGAAGAAAGATGACAATTACACTGCAAAAAATAGACCACAAACAATGATTTATCAAATTGATGAATTCGGATATTGCAAAAATCTAAAGGATGAATATAATTAGTGTAAAGATAACAGGGGTAATGGACCTGGTAATACAAAATTGACATATGATGAGAGATAAGAATATGAACTACAAAGAATTGAAAGAATTTGTGTCACGAAGATGGATGAGAATTACACTGCAAAAAATAGGCCATAAACAACGATTTATAACATTGATGAATTTTGATACTGCATAATTATAAAGGAGCAATAAGATCAGTGCCAAAATAACTGGGGGTATGGACTGGAGATACAAAACATAAAATAAATATAAAAAATTGAAGTGTTTTTCAATTATAAAGTGTTTTGATTGTGAGAATCTTTATATTAACATTGTATTATTGAATATTTTATTGTTTGAATTTCAACTATATCAATTTTTAATAATACCGTGTTATTAATTTATTTATATTTATAATTATTTAGAAAATCAAAAAAATATACTTTTTTTATAATTATAAATTTTGACATTTTTATTGGACATTTGAATGATAAAATCAACTCTAAATGTGATTTTGAATGAAAACTAAAATTAATGCTTAATATGAGACATAAAAAGTATAACAACAATATCAACTCATTTTCGAGTAATATCAAGTGGAAAATTCCCCTTCAAGTGGAAAATTCCCAGGGGATGTATGTCCACCGTAAGAGTTGATGCACTTGTCCACATAAAAAAATGATTAACATATGATGCTGACTTATTTGAGAGAAAATGAATTTAAATAATATCAGGATCATAAAAAATATTAAGGGTGTCATAGAAGCTGTCATTCAATTGAAACTTGTTGAACTCATTTAATAATGTGGGGATTTCAAGAAGGATACATTGGAGATGGTGAGAATTGCACTGCAAAAAATAGGCCGCAAACAACGATTTATAACATTGATGAATTTTGATACTGCATAATTATAAAAGAGCAATAAGATCAATGTCAAGATAACTGGGAGTATGAATTGCGGATACAAAACATAAAATAAATATAAAAAATTAAAGTGTTTTTCAATCATGTTTTGATTGTGAGAATCTTTATATGAACATTGTATTATTGAATATTTTATTGTTTGAATTTCAACTATATCAATTTTCAATAATACCGTGTTATTAATTTATTTATATTTATAATGATTTAGAAAATCAGAAAAATATGCTTTTTTTTATAATTATAAAAAATTTTGATGTTTTTATTGGTCATTTGAATGATAAGATCAACTCTAAATGTGAATTTGAATGAAAAATAAAATGAATGCTTAATATGAGACATAAGAAGTATAACAATAATATAAACTCATTTTCGAGTAATACCAAGCGGAAAATTCTCAGGGGATGTATGTCCACATAAAAAATGATTAACATATGATGCTGACTTATTTGAGAGAAAATGAATTTAAATAATATCAGGATCATAAAAAATATTAAGGGTGTCATAGCAGCCGTCATTCAATTGAGACTTGTTGAACTCATTTAATAATATGGGGATTTCAAGAAGGATACATTGGAGATGGTGAGACGGGGAGTCGTCCCGAAAGAGAATCGGAAGTGATGATTTAAAGAAGTCTGCAAAAAAAAATGTGAATGAGGAAAAATCATTAAACAAAAAACTTGACCAATTATAACATCTTGACTGGATAATGACCAGAAATACAAATATTATTCAACTAATTTCGAAACACCAAAGCACGAATTGAAGAATAATGATATTGAAAGATTACAAAAGATAGCCCAAAGAGTGAGACAGGAATATTAGGGTTTAAGTAAATCGCAGAAGGAGTGAGACGGGAGAAAAAAGAGAGAAGATAACCTGTATATGGGGAACACGGAAGGGTGCAAAGGAAGGAAGAACGAAAATAAAAATACTCAGTTGGAAGAATTAGGACAGATAATTAATTCAAAAAATATAAGAAATTAAACAAATATATATATAGATAAAAAATAAACCATGAGAATGTAGGATACCTCAGCAAAAAATACTCAATTTTTGTATCTCCTGTCTTGGAGCACTTTCTTTATGGCAACAGATTCGCTCGTTTCAAGACATTTGGCCTAAATATAAAATTTCAAAATTAAACCAAAAAATGAATCAATATATATAGCTGCTGCTTTACACAATACCTGATAGACAACCCCGAATGAACCGGTGCCGACAACACGCTCAGCCATATACGACATCGACTGAGGGGAACAAAACATACATTATAGTTAAAAAACACAGCTTTAAATTACGGATAATACATAGTAGTAAAAGATTTGATGGATGAATTCAGATCAATAATCGATTAATATAAAAAACCATAGTTAAGATCTGAAAAAAATAATACAAACTTAAACCTTCAAAATAAAGAAAAAAAATAAGAGAGGAAAACAGAATTACAGTTTAAATCTTTAAATATTAAAAAAAATTGAAACAAACCTGGAAATCCAAATCACTATTTCTGCAGTAATGAAAATTAGGGATGGAGAACGTGGAGATCCCCAATTGAAACAAACCTTGATATCCACAACATTGTGAATGTTGAAAAATCAAAAATGAACAAAATTAAATTAATAGTAAATACTGCAAAAATTAAATAATTGAATTAGAGTTACGAAAACTAATAGTACAAAATAGGTAAACAACAATTAAAAAAAATTACATACCTGCTACGGAAAATATGAAAAAATACAAATTAGGCTAACACAATCTGTCATTTAAGAAATATTTAATAGAGTGAAAAAGTGCATTAATCGAATCAGTTCCAATAGGCACTACATCAACACAAAATAAAATACATGAATTTAATAAAAACTAAAACCTTGAATAATTAATTTGTGCACTTAGAAAGGTCGAACAATGTGTTTGATCAAATGATGCAGAGGAAATAAATGGAAAAAAAATTAGGATTTCGTTCACACGGGCATTTCAGCAAACACATTGCATTCACGATTCAACCTTCAACAAAGCTTTAAACGTACTAATCTGTGAGTGAGTATTAAAGGTGGGAAAATTGGAGCATGTAAAGCTTCAATTTAAAATTTATAGTGAAAGAAGAAAGTGTATGAGCACTTTGTTTTTTGTTGATGCTTGTTAGAACTCAGTATTTTGTATGGGAAAATGCCCAAGCTTCTACTGAAAGAAGAAAGCATATAATTTGGCTTTTGTTCTCATAAATGTTTCCATGAAAAACACACATAATAACAGGAAAAAAATCAGAAAAAAAAAATCATGGTGTCATATGGATTACCTTTGGAGCAGACATTGGGTATTCTTCAGGTAAAAATAAATCCAGCTTAAAGACACCTCCTACAGCGTGGCCATTTAGAAGAGAGATAGGGGATGATTAGGTAAAAGAAAATAAAATAATTAGCATGCTATTGACATAATGATTAACAGATTAAGTGACATAGAATACCTCAACTATGGATACTAAAATACCTCATCTATGTCGGGTACTCGCAGAGCACTTTCAGAGCAAGGCAACAGTCGTGAGTCAAGGCATCATGGTCACGTTTGATGTCCTTTGCTGCAAAACAATTACTAAGCATCGTTAACTCTTATCAGATATTTCAAGGGATGGTTCGAAATTTTAAAGACAACTTTCTAAACATTTCACTTTAACGTAACCTCATGGGTCCATTTTCCCACCGCTACTCATATCTGGCTTTAATAGCAAAGCCGCCTACCACGACAACCCTGTGATTATCTCTAACCAACCCTCTTTATCATTTTCAACTTCAAAATAAAGATTCTCTACCTGTAACTGCTGAGTTACTAAAGCCCGAAAATGACCATCGACCACATTTTTCATGGCTCTCTTATGCTCCTCATTCGACTTGTCACTGCTTCTATACTCCCCGCTCCCAAAACTTTTCGAAGTACGCAAGTAACCTCTTTCTCCAGCACCATTCACGTTATCTTCGTCCTCGAAAAAAACTACTTCTTTTTCATCCTCTTCGTCAATCACAATATCCGCCTTGCTCCTTTTCAGATCCAGAGGCATCTGAGAAGCGATCTTACTCTTGGCCTCTTCAGCTGTTGATCCGTCTCTCGCCATAAGGCGCTGAAGTTGAGTCTCGGGGTCAGCCCACACCACGACAACAGGTTTAGTCCACTGGTCTATCTTGGCCTCGAACAATAGGGGCACGTCAAGAACGATTATTTTGCAACCCTTGACCCATAGCCTGAACACTTCCAAGAAAATCCCAGACGATATATAAGGCGCCAATAACCTGAAGAACAATAAAATAGCATGAAATCCCAATTATTCGAAATACCATTTGAAATGAACTTATAGATATAATCCAATTTAGATATGTCAAAATTTCAGCTTAGTTATCACAATTTTACTCAATTATTCATTGAAACAATCTAAATATTACCTGTTGCAATTGAGAGAGATGACAGTCCTGACAATCCCATCGAGCCTCAGCTTCAATTTACTCTGGTAACATCGACGGAGATCAAAACAGGAGTCCCGTCCGGATAATCCTTCACAGGCCCCACCACACGCAAGCCCATCTCCGAGTCCCGAGATCTGGACAGCTCCGAAGAAAACTTCTGCAACCCTAACCTCTCGAGGGTCGTGCAGTACTCCAAATGCGACACGGCGGCGTTTCTTCTGTATGTAATCGCGCCTTCCCAGGGGCAGCCCTCGTCGCCATCTCCCCCAATTTCTTCTTCCCGAAATACCCGATCATTGTTGATGGAGAAGTGGGAATAGCTTTCGTTGCCGTTGTGGATTTCAGAGAATTATGATCATCGCCATTGAAATTCTTTGATTCTGAAACTGCCAAAAATAAAATTGATAAGAGACCTAATTATGATATAGCAGTGAATTGAAAAAAAATGGTACAAAAATAAACAATAATTATAAAAAAAATGGATGGATCGAAAATAACCATAAAAACTCAGAAACAGATTGGTCAAAAATATGAGAACACAAAATCATAAAAGATCAGGTTCAGTGGGAGGAGAACTGTGCGTATGTACGGAAGGATGAGAAGAAGAGTAAGGAAGCTGCGAAATTCAAAAAACAAAAAAAAAAACAGATAATGAACCTACAATTCGGATGGAGATTATCTGATTATGAGGATGAAGATTCGGATCGAGAATCTGCAAAAAGAGATTATCTCCCTGCGCTTCGGATCCGCCGCATTCAAGGAGAAACGCCGCCGTGAAAATCTGCAAAAAAAAATATGAATCTGAAAAAAGAGACAAACATCGACATTCAAACATCACAAAAAATAAAATGGATAAGAGACTGTAAAATCAGAATAAACAAAGAATTTTAGGGGGAATAAAACTGGGCGTATGACGAAAATTATACAAACCCTACAAAATCAATACCTAATCGAGGAAATGAGATTAGAATGAGATTTGAAAGTAGAAGAGAAGAATAAGAATATGAAGAGGCGGAAATAACAAATGGCATATGGAATAAGAATATTTGACCGAAATTAAATGATATAGAAGATTGGGGATGGGTAAATTGTGCATTTTGATTGGACAATAGAAATCTAGTTGGCAAAATTGAAGCATTTCATTGGCAATTGGAATGCAATAGATAAAATGAGTAAGATTGGGGATGGGTAAATTGAGCATTTTGATTGGCCAATAGAAATATAGGTGGCAAAATTGAAGCATTTCATTGTCTATTCAACCAAAATTAAGATTAAGGAATTATATATTTATAGATTATTTAATTGGGTGATTTAACAATTAAATTAATTAATTAATCTATCACCTTGTTGATCCAATATTTAAATCAACTATTTAATTGGTTAATAAATAATTTCACTAAATTAAATATTGATACTTCCTTTCTATTTCAATTTATTAATATCTTAATAATCAAAACGTGATGTCTCGTAAGTGAAACTCGAGGTTTCTAACCAGCGATTCATCATGCAAGCGACCCTATCTCCCATAAATGGGGGAGCCGAGCAGACCATCGAATCATGCCATCATATGGCTCGATGTCTCTAATTTGTTTTAACAAAAACAAGTCTAGATGAATAACTCCCCGATGTGCATTCATGTTCGACATTGAATTGTTACTTGATAACAAATTAGGCATTGTTTCGATCTATTAGATAAAAATAAATATCTTAAGAGAAACAACTAAGTCTCAATTAAACAACATTAAATCAATCAATTCAACAAACACTACAAGAAAACTTGAAAATACTTACGAAATTTGCTTACGGACAGTGGCCGTAAAGATTTCCTTACGGACTTGCTTACGGAATATCATATTGCGGGAAATGCTTACGGATTTGCTTACGGACAGAGCCGTAAGAAAATATCCGTAAGCAAAGCCGCCAGCAGTATGGCGCGCAACATTCCCTCCAGTTTTTCTTACGTCTTTGCTTACGAACGGGCCCGTAAGCATTTGCTTACGACTTATAAGACGTAAGGAAAAAACCGGCCAACATTTTCCTGAAATTTAATTTAAAAGATTGCTTACGGATGTTATGTATCCGTAAGCAAATGCTTACGGAGTTCGTTCCGTAAGCAAATGTTTACGTCTCCAATCCGTAAGGAAACAAGCACAGAATTAAAACGGTGACGTTTTAATCTTACTTAAATGTTTACGGTGGGGAGACATCAGGATTTCCGTAAGCACAAAACCCTAAATAAAAAGTAAAGAGCATACGACATTTCATTACTTACTTCCTCACATCTCTCTCTTCTCGTTTTCTTCCAACAGAGGTTTTCAGTTCTCTTCTTTGAAGCACCGGCGAGGCGACAGCGGGATGGCTTTTACGAGGCCACGACAGGGAGGCGTCGACGAGGATTTCTTTACCGCTCAAGTCGTAAGGATTTGCTTACGGCCCCAGGCGTAAGGATTTGCTTACGGCTCCAGTCGTAAGGAATTGCTTACGGAAAAGACCGTAAACAAATGCTTACGGAAAAGACCGTAAACAAATGCTTACGGAAACAGACCGTAAGCATTTGCTTACGGAATAGACCGTAAACAAATCCGCAAGCAAAGGCGTCCGCAATTCTTGATGTCCAGACGACTATTCTTTACGGATAGGCCGTAAAGAAATCCGTAAGGAAATGCTTACGGCATCTGAAATCCGAATTTACTGACGAGACATTTGCTTACGGCGTCGATCCGTAAGCAAATCCGTAAGCAAACCGTTTACTTACGGATTTGCTTACGAATTGGGCCGTAAGCAAAAACCTGTTTTTTTTTCAGTGAACATGCTTTAGATGATTATACGCAGCAGCGTAAAACAAAAATTTTATGAATAACCGTTTTTTATTAATGTAAACATTTTACATTATATTGTATTTTATTTATTGAAAATCATATTTTCAATATTTAATTCAAATTTATTAGAATATTTAATTTAATTATCAAATAATTAAATATTTAATTCATGCATCCTATACTACATAAATTATATCTAGCGCAATTAAATTTATCAAATAAATTAATTACTTATTATATTTATCATATAAATTAATTATTAATTTATCAAATAAATTAATTACTTATTATATTTATCATATAAATTAATTACTTTTAGCGCAATTATATTATCATATAAATTAATTACCTCTACCGCAATTATATTATCATATAAATTAATTACTTCTACCGCAATTATATTAATCATATTAATATATTACACTAAACAATCACATAATTAATTTGCGTAAATTAACATAATCGTATTATTTAATTCTAATCAATTAGTTTATGTAAACATTCCCACATAATTAATTTGCGTCAAATTGATAATTAACATAATCATATTATTTGATTCTAATCCACTTGAATTGTGCAATTAAATTAATCAAATTAATTAATTACACACACATAATCAGTTTGCACACTAAACAATTAATTACGTAAACGTGCGCACATATTTAATTTGAAATTGACAATTAACATAATCGTATTATTTCATTCTATCAATTAGTTTATGTAAACATTCGCACATAATTAATTTGCGTCAAATTGAAAATTAATATAATCATATTATTTAATTCTAATCAACTTGAATTGTGCAATTAAATTAATCAAACTAGACCTCCTACCCGTGCGATGCACATGTATTTAATTCCACTTTTTGTTACTCGCTCTTTCTATTTAATTCCACTTTTTGTTACTCGCTCTTTCTGCTTAATATTAGATGTAAACATTGATAATGGACAAATAAATATTAAGTTAATGATTGAAATAGTACAATAAAGAAAATTACATTCATATTACAAATTTTGTAATACTTATTTATAGACTACATTTGTTCTATTCGTCCAAACACGCTGGTTACAAAGCAGAAGCTTCAACCCGGTCGTGTTGGTTACTCTAGAGCTTCAACCCGGTCGTGTTGGTTACTCTAGACAACTATCGTGCGTAAATACTGGTTTCTTCTAATATATTCCAAAATTTGTCAACGACGGACATTAACTCTTATTAATAGTTGGTTACTCTAGACAACTATCGTGCGTAAATACTGGTTTCTTCTAATATATTCCAAAATTTGTCAACGGACATTAACTCTTATTAATAGTCATGGCATAAGATATCATAATCTGTGTTCATAGGAAAGCAAACTGGAATTTGGTATCGAGGGCATCAGAGCAATTCCAGTATTAAAAACTATTTCCCCAGAATTATTTCCTCATAATACTCTCGCTGGATAATATAATTAGTTGTAGTACCATTGCATAGTCCGACAGAGTTATCCATAATAGCATAACGGGCACCCCAACCTAATACGAAACAGTTCCAAAATCTATATATCATGTCACAACATTTAACTGGGCGTCAGAGCAATTTTAGTATTAAAAACTATTTCCCCAGAATTATTTCTCATAATACTTTCGCTGGATAATATAAATTGCATAGTCCGACAGAGTTATCCATATTCCGCAATAGCATAACGGGCAACCCAACCTAATACGAAACAGTTCCAAAATCTATATATCATGTCACAACATTTAATTAATTCGTTAATTATATACAATAAATAGAAATTGTTGCTTAAAGAAAAATAAGTCTATATATATATATATATATATATATATATATATATATATATATATATATATATATATATATATTACTATAGTAATTAATAGAATTAGATTTTAGTAAAAAAGTTTATAATAATACCAACCTTTAACTTCATGAGTTGGTAATTTAGAACACTTGTTGGTATTTAAGAACTCAACCGAATACATTTAATCAAACATATTATCTCCCTGTTCGGTAGGTGAAATACTATCCGAACTCATGTAAATCCTTTCGTCCGTATTATGCATTGCAACCATGTAATCGTTGATTTCATTAACGTCATCCAAGGTTGGCGCTAGAATCGCTCGTCCTTCTAGAAAATTGATATTCTCGATGTAATCATAGAATCTGCGACGGCGAGAACGACGGGAAGTAGATATAGAATCGCTCGTACTTTCGTCCGTGTTTTTAAATAATTGCAATCTTTGAATTATTAAAAATAAATGTTGTATATAAAGAAAATAAAATTAAAACATAATTTAAGAGTGCTTTTAAATAATGACAATCTTTTAATTAGTCTCTTAAAACATATAATTTTCTAAATTATAAATGTGGAATGTTTTAATTAATAAAATTAGATTATTCGATAATTTTTTTTTTATCTATCTTATTTCTTAATTTTTTTATTAATTTTTATAATGATAAAAAAATAAAATAAATTAAAACTTGAAGTTTTTTTCAATTATAATTATCACTTTTTGATTGATCTTTTAAAATATATAATTTGTATAAATTTTTATATTAATATTAAATTATTAATGAATAGTTTTATTATTTTTATTTCAACTATATTTCTCAATAACATTGTTTTAATAAATTATTTATATTTATAATTATATAGAAAATCAAAAAAGATCATTTAAAGTGTTTTCTAAAAATAATTTTTGACCTTTTAATTGGACACTTGAAAGATATAAATCGTATGAATAATAAATAGTAAATAACTGTATAATTAACAAATGTTAATTATAAATATTAAATAATCGTACAAATTAAAAATAAAATTTATCACAAATAAGTTAATTTGAAATTCTTAACAATATTTAATTACATAAACTTCTATTTCTTATTATTTTGTACTGCAAATTCAGCTGTTAATGATATTCATTGTAAAATAGAAAATATCAGTAATTTTTTTAATTAAAATTCAGCTATTAATAATATTTTTTATAAAATTGAAAATATGAGTAATTTAATTTTAAATCAATACTCCAATAACCTACTAATTCTACCTTATTAAAAATTTAAGAGAGAATTCTACCTTATTAAAAATTATACACTATTTGATTACCCAAATCATAAATTTACTATTATTACCAACATTTTATATCATTTAAAAAATACATTATTAATATTTATTCTATAACTATTACCGTGATATATGCTTAAATATAATTTATTATTAAAATAAATCATAATTAATCATTATATTTAGTACTTAATTATTATTTTTATTAAAATTAAATATGATTTATATCCTTCTTTAAATGAGTTTGGGTTATTCACCTTTTAAAATAATATTTGAGAACATTTTTTATTTTTTATTAAAATTTAGTGTATCAATTAAATTTTAAATTATTTTATTTATTATATTTAATAATATTAATAAACAAAATCAATTTTAAATTATAGAAATTTTAAAAAAAATTCCGTAATTATTAAATTTTGGTAATCTAAATCATAATTTACAATAAAAAATTGAAATATAAGTATTTCTTAATTCATAATTTTATTTGGATTCATATAATGATAATTTTGTACTAATGTATATTAATATTTAGTTAACTTAGTATTAGTAAAATAATAATTATATATATAATAATAATAATTTTCAAGCTATTATAATTAATAAGTTTTTTTTTTGTTTATTGCTTAAAAATATAAAAAATAGTGTATTAATTTTCAAATGAGTGATCTATATTAATAATAAAATATAAAAATGGTATAATAATTTTTTTTTGAATTGATTTAAAATAGAAAATTACTATAATTAAGGATTTTAAATATGTAATTAAATATTCTATATTTCTGATTAATATAAATCCAAGTATTAATTAGTGGATTATATATTGTAAAGATATGACAAATTAATTTAAATGCTGCATAATTTATGTAATATTAATATATAATATAAATTAATTGAATGGCTATAATTAAAGATTGATTTATTTATATTAATATTATTATTTATTAATATTTATATAGTATGATAAATAAAATTGATCCAAAACATTAATTAAATACGTATATTTTAATTAAATAGTATTACATAATAATATATATTGAAATGAACATTTAAAGTTTCTATCATTAAGGAAAATGAAGAGTTGTAAAAATAATGGTGTAATTGTATTACATAATAATATATATTGAAATAAACATTTAAAATTTCTATCATTAAAGAAAATGAAGGGTTGTAAAAATAATGATCGTATTTTGTGGACTCAATTAAGGTTATACTGGGTTATTTATATTAATATTAACAAAATAATATAAGAATGATATATTAATTATTTAGAATTGATTTATAGAAATAATTACTATAATTATGAATTGATTTTAAATAGTTAATTGAATATTTTATCGTATATTATAAATGTAGAATTATAATTTTCTGTAATTAATAGTAATATTTATTAACGATATTTTTAAATTAAAATAAGTAATCAAAAAATTATAAATTAAATAATATGTTTTTACTTTATTTATAATTAATATCATGAAAATTTTAAATACTGAAATTTTTAAATGATAATTTATTTAAATTTTATTTATAATAATTTATTTACATTTTATTTAAAATTAATATCATTTATTAAGTGGAGAGTTTAAAAAACAATATATTTATAATTTTGAATTTATTCAAATAAATATTTACTATAATTAAGTAGTTTATAAATGTAAATAAATCAAATCAAATCGTATAAAACAAATGCTGAAATTGACAATTATTATTATTATTGCATAATTATTATTATTTCTTAATAAATATTATGAAGTATTAGCTAGGAAAATATAAAGATTAAACATATTTCATCTCATACAAATGTTAACTGAACTATATAATATAGTATAAAGATTGTAGTGCTATAAATAAGGAGTTGATTATAATATAGTATAAAGATTGTAGTGCTATAAATAAGGAGTTGATTAATACAAATTAATATTAATACTATTGTTAAGGTAAATAAATAAATAAATAATAGCATATACAAATGTTAATTATAAAGATTGTAATGCTAAAAATAAGGAGTTGCTTAATACAAATTAATATTAATACTATTATTTATTAAAATTTATATAGTAAAGTAAATAAATAAATAATAGGAGATAAATAAGGAATAAAGTGAAATATTAATAGAAGATATTAAAAAATGCTTTATTTAATAATTTGAATTTTTCAAGTCAATCTTTAATTCAGGAGTTTATAAATGTAAATTATATAAAATCCAATAGTAGACGTAAAAGAAAGAATAAGAAAAATATTAATATTATTATTAATGTATTAATTATGTATTTAATATTTACTTAATAAATTGATTATGATTAAATATTAATAAATATTAGCAGTAGATAGTAGGTAGTAGATAGTAGGTGTGAACAAAATTATTAATCGAACGATTATTAATAAGTGTAAATACAAATAAATAAAATGATTTTAGCTAAATTATATATTATAAAGATTAAATACAAATACTCTTTCGTAAGTTACAACACAAATAAAATTAACATAAAATTAAATAGAAATAATATAAATTTTATTATAATAATAATTGTGAGTTACATAAAATATTATAAATTACTAAATTAAGTAAATTACATAATAAAATAAAAGATAAATAAATTATCAACGCAAAATACTCTAAAATTATTAGGAAACATAATAGAAAGCTTGAAGCTTGATTCCATTTAAAACTTTTGCAATCCAATGTTTCGATCTTTTTTCATGGAGTTATAATTGTTCGTTGCAGAGTATTTTACTTATAAATAAACCTACAAAAAAAAGAGTAAGAAATAAAAAAGGCTGCAAAAAAAATGAATCATTAAAAAAAGAAAAAAAATTCAAAAAGCTTGATAAAAAAATACTAAAATCATTACCAAATAAATTTTTATATTTACAATACAATTATAATCAATAAACAATAATATTAAAACTAAAATTCGAATTAGTAGAAAATACTTATATTGAAGGCTGCACAAAAATAAAAACATTAATGATCAAACAATAATATTAAAACTAAAATTTAAATTATTAAAAAATACTCTGCAAAAAATGAAAATATTAATTATTAAACAATAATATTAAAATTTAAATTCGAATTAGGAAAAGAATGCTTACAGATTGAAGGTTGCAAAAAATACAAAAAACAACAAACTTATATAGAGTATTGCAAAAAAAGTGTTAGCGTGAACAAATAAAAAAAATAGAATAGTGAGAGGTAGAGAATGAGTACTTACATAGAGCTCTATAAAAAAATTGAGAGCATGAACAAATAAAAAAAAATAGAATAATGAAAGGTAGGGAGTGAATGAATATAATATCCTTTATATAGACAAAGATTTAAATTATTCATGATTATAATAATATAAATATTAGATAATATGAAATTTATTTAGTTAGATTTAACTTAAAGATATTATTGTTTATATAATATAAATTAATTAATTAATTTGTTAAATATATTAATAAAAAAATGCTGATTCTCTCCAATCTTCTCTATAAATGAGTGGTAGTATAATAGAAATAAACATAATTAAAGGAGATAAATAAGGAATAAAGTTGATATTTTGAATATTTCAAATAAATCTTTACTATAATTAAGAAGATTATAAATGTAAATTATATTATATAAAAAAATAAATTATTACGCTAATTAATTAAAAATAATTACGCTAATTAATTGAAATAATTACGTTAATTAATTATTAGTGTGAACATAAATTTAATTTAACGCTCGTTTATTAATAAGTGTGAACACAACAAAATCTAACGGTTAAAACATATGTCACCTAGGACAATTGTTAGATGAATTATATATTATAAGGATTAATTAATTACACACACATAATCACAAATTGACAATTAAGATAATCATATTATTTAATTTAATTGACATTTAAATTAATCACAATTAATTTTTCTTTATCAATTAAAAATCTCATAACGCAAACATTTAACGGAACCAATTAAATCTAAATTTAATTGTAAGTACCTTAGGGATTCATCGGACGAAACGAGGTTCGTCGGAAGTCGCGCGGATGCGACGCGGGGACGGCACGGGTCGTGTGCGGGGAGAGCCGGGCGAGTGGCGGGGCTCTCGGCTAGACTAGTGTGTCACGGCTGGAGCGCACGGGCGCGGCTCGGGCTGTGCTCGGGCGTTCCTTCGGCGTCTTTCGTCTAATCAGGTTTCACCTCGTATAGGTAATCCAACTTACGTATTACACTAGAAATACGTAAGGGAGAATACGACGGGAAAGACGAGCAGGAAAAACGGTGCCGGAATCGGATTCCGGCGAGGGGAGGTGGCTGCCGGCGGCGGCACTAGGCGGCGGCGGGCGGCGGCTCCGGTTGTCGGCGGTCCTCCGAGGGGGGCGACCGAGGGGGCGGACGAGAGGGAGAGAGGAGAGGAGAGAAAGTGAGGCTAGGGTTTTGAGCTCTTCACTTGGTGTGTCTTTCCTCTAGCCAAGAGGCTCCTTTTATAGGTGATAAAAAGACCTTGTTGAGCTCTAACCCTAATGGATCGGATCCATTAACCCTAGTCGGCCCAATTTATTAGCCGTCATTACGTTTCTCCAAAATTGACAATCAATTTGATCTCCGAAAAATATAAAAATTATATTTTCGTTCTCGTTTTAATTTTCTCATCAATATGAGATAATAATAAAAATTTCCAATTTCACAAAATCGGAAAGCCAATTTCAAGGGTACTGCTAAATCGGGAAATTTCCCAAAATAGAAAGTGTACACCACCGTGTCCGTTTTCTTTAGCTCAGTATTATTTCCAACTCATTATCACAGTTATGAATCTCGCATTCAATCATATTGACCTCCGACTATATGTACTTAATTAACAGTTAATTAATACATGATCGTATTCAAGGATCGGTTTACACGAGAATGTGACCCACAACGGTTCAGGTGTATAACTAGCCGTGGGCTCACAACATATTGTGATTCGAACAACATATTGTTCTTATTTCAACTACTCCCAAGAGTTTTAGATTAATAATCATATTATTTAATCTCCGAACAAGTCGGTGCCCAACGAATCATTGACGAGTGTCTAGCAGCCACGCTTCACTAATTCCCTTGATACAAATGAAGTGCCTGCAAGAACCTTGTAATATAGTTAGCGTACAGTACGATCCCTCCGATACATATGTCCCGATCAAACTAGAGATATTGGTTAATCGAGATCTCTTGTTGAGTTTGATAACTGTGCGTACGTTCTAGGTTTCGTAAAATCCAGTCGTGATTGATTCAGAGAAACACATTTCTCTAATAACCTCACTATTCAACTCTGGCCAGAGATTCCGGGACTACGAACCATCAGAACACACAGAACATCCATGATCTATATCAAGCGATCAGATCCCCTACTACCATGCACAGACTTCACATCAGATTTCGAACTGCACGAACATTGTCTCCTTTTTCGACTTACTCCCTTTCCAGGGAATCAGAGACATGTCACGATACAGCTAGTCCTCTGATGAAGTCACGGTGATGTCTGGGTCTATATTATGGAATTCTCTACTCGATCAGTGATAACCACTTAGAGATTCCAGGGAGAGGGGGTTCAGTGAACTCATCAACAGTGAGCACCCACTCAAGTATGTCGATGTCCCAACACCGAGGCTCGAGATTATCCCACATACACTAAGTGTTAGTCTCAAGGGGGAAAGGCCGGGTATCCTTGTTATTGGCGTAACACATCGACTAGGAACTGAGTTTGACCAGTTACGTTGCGTTAACAGAATTATCTCTCGGTTTCCACAAAACCGAATTCATACAACATGTGTAACTGTACAGGACTATATCTATGATTCAACATTGGGAGTAGATATAGTATATGCCAATAATATAGGTTTCATTAATTAATGAAATAAACCTTTATATAACGGAATACGGTTAACCGCTCGGCCAACCGTTGGCTCGCCGGTCACCTATTCCAACAGTTCCGCCACGGCACCAAACCGTGGCACCCCGCGATCTACGTGAATTCGATCGCATGCCCCGGCGTCCAGCCGGGGCTTCTCCCGTTTGCGCCGGTGATCGAACCCTAGGGTTTCGATCACCACCCTCGGCACAGCCGAGGGCTTTGCATGCGTGCATGCACACGACCCCACGGGGATCCGAACCGCCGCGGTCCGGTGGTTCGACCACCACCGCCGGTTCATCCTCGGCCGGGGTTCGTTCGTCCCTCGGATCTTCGTTCTTGCATATATACAAATTAAATTAAAATCATCGAGGGGGTTTTCATGATTTAACCTTTGTTCTCGTTGTGCGGAGAAACGAGATCTTTGAAGACCTCTAGACCTTCCCGCGTATTCGTTGCACTCCGTTCGAACGTCGTGTGGGCGACGATCCTCCGAACTCTTATGGATCTCCTTCTCTCCTTTCTCTCTCTAGAATTGTGATCTTCAAGTTATGAGAATAGAGAAGACCATGTAGTGCTTTTATAGGCTACGTAGGGGATCTAAAGGAGGTGAATAATAGGTTTCCCATTAATTAATTAAATTGAGCCCAAGCCCAAGTCTATTAATTAATTCATGAATGTCTAGATTTAAGTAACATCTGAACTCCGTCTAAAGCATTTATCCTATTTAATACTAAACAATCGTTTGCATTTAATTATGTTTAATTAAATATATGCAAATCATAGTCCTAGATTTATACGTTGTAGTTAGTATGGTGTGCGACGTCACACGGAAGATCATACTATCGGTTACTCGTATATAATCGAACAGTTGCTCACGACCTAGATGGACAAGGACCAATCCATCGGTATAGTCGTTGTATGAGTGAGAAAATAATTTGTCTTAATTATTTTATCATACTTGTACACTTGGTGTATTGGGCGGACCGTTTGAGATTTATCGATTAGGATTGCCTTAGATAATCGATTTAAATCTCAGTGTATTTTATTCTTAAACCCTGATATTATTGCGGGTGTGTGCATATAATATTAGTGACTTTGATTTTCCAAAGGAATTGACTGATTAGAATAACCGGTCAATTACCGGTAAAGTTGGGTCACTGTATTTTATGTATGACATGCTGTGAATTCTTGACGGGAAAACATGTCATCGAAAGGGTTGATAATGTCCCCGAGATGAGCTCATAAGGATTATCATGTAAACCTTGCAAGTGGATTATGATCCGCATGATAATAAAGTTGAGTGGTACTATTCTCGGAATTATAAGAGATGAATAAATAATATTAGCAATAAATATAATTTATTCCTGGACATTTATATCTTAAACATGTGGAATAAATAATACTACCGGAAGAATATTATTTTGATATAATATGGTAAATATTGGGAGTACAATTATATTTATATAGTGGAGGTAATATATAATTCATGAATTAATTAATAGATTTGGGCTTGGGCTCAATTTAATTAATTTATGGGAAGCCCAATATTCTACTTCCTTAAGGTCCCCTTACGTAGCCTATAAAAGCACTCATATGGTCTTCTCTTCTTTCATAAGTCTCAAGACACAATTCTAGAGAGAGAAAGTAGAGAGAGAAGGTGATCCATGGAAGCTTGGAAGATCGTCCCCCACCCCGACGTTCAAGCTAGTGCAAGAAATACGTGGGAAGATCCCAAGGTAATCAAGATCTCGTTTTTCCGGACAACGAGAACAAGGTAAAATCATAGAACCCCCTCGATGATTTTAATATTTATTATCGTGAAAATACCGTAGAACCAAGATCCGAAAGACGCGACCCATGACGAGGACGAACCGGGCGGTGGTGGTCGAAGACCACCGGACCGCCGGCGGATCGTCGGCTCGACTGGAGGGGTCGAGAGGGCGTGAGCCTCGGCTGGACGCCGAGGACTCAATCGAGCATGGCTCGATCGTCCGCACGGGCTCGACCGCGAGCTGCGGGTTTTCCCGCAGCGGCTTCGCGTGTGATCCGAGCCCTCCCCGTGTGCGATCAGCGGGCTGCTGCGAGCAGCCCCGTACGCGTCGCACGGGACTCACGCGGGCTGCTACGAGCAGCCCCGCATGGCTGCTACGAACAGCCGCGAGCCCCACGTGGGGGCTCGACCGGACAGCCGCGGGCTATCCCCGTGGCGGGTTCGTTTGGTCGGGCTATCCCCGTGGTGGTTCGTGGCGGGTTTCCGGCGACCGGGATTTCGATTGGAGTTGTTGTTCCGCAACTTTGACAACTCCGGATATTCGATCTCCAAAGGAATACGGTCGGAATTAATTAGATAATTTATTTAATTAAATTTATTAATTTCGGGATGTCGATTTCCAACAATTGGTATCAGAGCGTTGGTTTTAGTTCACGGTATTTTTCGATAAATTGTTCTACCTTGCAGGGTTTCCGATTATTATGGCTAGATTTAATTTTGTTAATTAATGTCCATAATATTGCTCTTGATTATTAAACTCTCGGTGATGTCGAGATTCGTTTTTGTGTGGTGGATGTTTGTTTTATTTTTCCGGAAATATGAGGTCGATTTCATGTAAAGAATCGATGCCGGATAGCGTAGTAATAAATTTGTAATTTATTTTACGTTGGATCGAGGACGAAACGATGACCGAAAAAAAGTGACGGAGGAGACGATGAGAGGGAGAACTCCGGGATCGACCAATCCCCATGGCCGATCCCCATGAAGATCGATCGACCGTGAGGGAAGGGGGCTGCCCGCGCGCCTTTCGGCCGCGATGCCGCCGGCAACGCTGGGCTGGGCGGCGGCGATGCTCCCTCGGCTCTCGATCGATGGGTTTGGGGGCGCGGGGATCCCCACCCCGTGCTTCTCCCGATCGAGATCTACTTTCCTATTTCGATTCGGTTTTTCTAATTGATTATTCCTTTTTTTGGAATATTCATGGATTAGGAAAAAAATTGATTTGAAATTAATTTATTTTCATTATTTAATTATTCCTTTATGGAATTTTTAATGGATTAAGAAAATAGTTAATTTGGAAAGTTTAGGAGTCCTAAATTAATTTTTTCTTATTTAAATATTCATTTATGGAATTTTAATTGATTAGGAAAGGAATTAATTTGGAAAGACTAGGAGTCCTAAATTATTTTATTTCCTTATTTCATTATGGAAATCATATAGAATATTCCAAGTGGTCTTAGATAGGAATCTAGAGATTTAATGGAATTAAAAAAGTAAAATAAAAATAATAAAAATATTAATGATGTTTAATTTTATTTTGATTTATTCGATTGACTTAATTTTCGAATTAAGTAACTTTTGGATTTATTAAAAATAAATGGATTTAAATATTGGAATTAATATTCCCGTCACATAGAGCATTCAAGAACGAAGACTGAAGACTAGAAGATGCGTACGGGGATGCGATAAAGCCATAATAGTCGGAAAATAATATTCTAGTATTATTTTGATTATGTGATAATATCTTATGTGCTTTATTTCATGTATGCATGCTTATGTGTATTTATTTATGCATTAGATAGTGCTAGAATTCGATGTCCCGGGCTATTAAAATTTGCGGAAAATAATAACCCGACCGAAATCCTCTCGCGAACCACCAAACGGAGCCGGGCTCGACCCGAGCATCGCCGCGGGATGAACCCTCGGCCGAAACCCTAGCCGAGCCCCCGCCGGGGCTCGCGATCGTGCGCCGATCGCTGGGCTGCTCCGGCAGCCCCGGGCGGTGAGTCCGGCGACTCACCGCCATCACCAGAGGTAGGGGGAGCCACCAGCCGCGACGCCAGCCCGCGGCAGTCCCCCGGCGATCGAGCGAGGGTTCGATCGCCCCAGCCCCGGCGTCCAGCCAGGGCTACCTCTCGATGCGCGCCGGCGGTCGAAGCCCTAGGGCTCGACCGCCACCACTCGGCTCCCAGCCGAGGATCCTTTCGATCCTTCGCCGGGGATCTCGAATCCCCGTCCCCGAAGATCGTCGTTTTCCCGGATCGTGCGTTCATGTATATATCACAATTATATTCACATAAAATCATACAAGGGAGTTTATGATTTTTACCTTTGATTCGTTGTGCGGAGAAACAAAATCAAATTGAAGACCTTTGAATCTTCCTACGTATTCCTTGCACCTCGTTCGAACGTCGTGTGGGCGACGATCCTCCGAACTCTATGGATCTACTTCACGAACTCTCTAGAATATCAAGTATGATATTCTTATGGTGTGTTTAATTGTGAAGACCATGTAGTGCTTTTATAGGCTAAGTAGGGGATCTAAATGAGGTGGAATATTGGGCTTCCAATATTGATGATTAAATTGAGCCCAAGCCCAAATCTATTAACCCCATCAATATTAATTAATTTATTTTCCACTATATAAATTAATTGCACTCCCAATATTAAACCATATTATATCAAATAATATTTCTCCGGTAGTATTATTTATTCCGTGTATTTAAGATTTAAATATTTATGAATAAAATTAATTTATTGCTAATTAATTTATTCATCTCTTGTATCCGAGACTAGTACCATTCAACCTTAATTATTATGCGGAACAAATCCACTCATGAGGTTTACATAATAATTCCTTATGAACTCATCTCGGGTATATTATCAACCCTTCCGGGATACACTTTCCCGTCAAGTATTCACGGCATGTCATATATAAAATATAGTGATCCAACTTAGCCGGTAATTAACCCAATAATTAAATCGGTTAATTCCTTTGGAAAATCAAAGTCACTTATATTAAATATACACACCCGCAATAGTATCGGGGATTGAGAATAAAATACTCTGAGACTTGAATCAATTATCACAGGCAATCCTAATTGATAAGTCTCAAGCGATCCGCCCAATACACCAAGTGTACAAGTGTGATAAAATAATTAAGACAAATTAGTTTCTCTCTCACACAACGACTATACCGATGGATTGGTCCGTGTCCATCTAGGTCGTGAGCAATTGTTTGATTAAATACGAGTAACCGATAGTATGATCTTCTGTGTGGGCCCGTACACCATACTAATTACAACGTATAGAATCCAGGACTATATTTTGCATATATTTAATTATCAATAATTAAATGCAAACGATTGTTTATTAATTAAATAGATTAAATGCTATGACCGGGTGTTATGGTTACTTAAATCTAGACATTAAGTACACAACTCCAACAATCTCCCACTTGTACTAAGGTCTAGTCATTTCCTCCAAACTCCCGACTCCCATACTCATCACGTGCTTAAGTTGTACTTCCAAGAAGTACAATGTGAATGAGCAATCTAGGTTGCCGCTCTGAAGTTATCTTGGTGACTACAGCGTCGTCTCCCTCGACGATGACTCGTATCAGGTGGTACTTGCTCTATGTGTTATCATCACTTTTTGACTTATGACTTCTTCCAGTTTACAATGCACCGCTATGAAATAGCCTTTGGTAAACTAAGAGTCATATCCAAGTCCAGAGGTTATCCCGGAACCTAACCAAAACTTCCGCTGCCTTTGAGACTGCTATTCGGTTATGAGAGGGTCTGAGAAGCGTCCTGCTTATCACTCTTTCATTTCAAGGTTCCACCTCTTTCCAAAAGTGAACACATAGCCTGATATCGACTTACACTGGTCCTTCTCAGATTTGAGATCTGAGTGTTGGAAATCGACTACCCGGGAGGCGTTCGTTCGATCGCTCGAACATCCGAACGCTCCCAGTCGACCTCCGAAGTCGCTACTTCGTTCGCTTTTCCAGCCCGTGCCCCGATTCACGCCCAGCCATTGCCCCGAAGGACAACCGCGCGAACCGAGCGGGCTGCCAGAAAAAGGCCAAAACGGCGGGCGCCGTTTGGAAACGGCGGTCGCCGTTTCTCCGCGAACAGCAACGCGACGTTGCTGTTCCGGGCTCGTTTCCGGGTCGTTTTTCCTCATCCGACTACCGATCCGGAGGTCCTAGAACCCCCAGTAGTCGAGGAACACAACCCACAACCCCGGAACCCGATCTACGTTCAAAATATGATCAACGAGGAAAAGTGAGATCGAATAAATGCGGAATTGAAAGTTCCGATCTCATACCTTATCGGTCGATTGTTGAGACCTTAGAGCTTCTAACGTATTCTCTGATCCCGTCTCCAACCGCTGTGTGGGCAACGATCCGCTGGAGTTCTCCCATCTATACTCTCTCTGTCTCAACCACGGTATAATTATTCTCAATGAGAGAATAAAATTATAATTGCGTTAACTCTATTTTTCACACAGAGAAAAATATTTTTGCGCTAAGCAAAATAATTATTCTCAGATGAAAAATGAAAATTGCGGCGAATGTTAGGTTAAGAGAGGGTAAGGGAGGGGGTTTAAATAGAGCTACGTTAGGGACCTAAGGATAAATTAATTAAGGGCTAAATTGAAATATTAATTAACTTGGAATACGTAAAAGTAATTCCTTAATTAATCGATTTCAATTTTAATTATTATTAACTCCACTATAAAATAATTATTGAATTCCCGAAATTAATTTTAATATTATTTCAACAATAATAAATTCGCCGAAATTACATATACGACTTTCCCCGTGTTTAAGATATCGAACGTCCACGAATTTATTTAATTACTAATAATTAAATTAATTCGTCTCTTATTATCCGAGACTAGTACCACTCATCCTTATTATCATGTGGAACAAATCCACCTGCAGGGTTTACATGATAAACTTTATGAGCTCATCTCGGGGACATTATCAACCCGATAAACGGGACACGGTTTCCTGTCTATAATCTATAGCATGCCGTGTGTACAATTCCGATTCCCAATTTACCGAGCATCTCGACTAATCAAATAGTCTCACTCATTGGCAAGTTAAAGAACCGAGAATTGGACATACGCACCTATAATTATATATAGGGATTAAGAATTCGTATATCCGTAATTCTGAGGTCTAGTTCGATTACGTCGATTAGTATAAATCGAACGCCCTCCCGTGGTCCTGCTCAATACACCAAGTGTACAAGTGTAACATAATAGTCAAGACCAACTATTACCCAGTCACACTACGACGTGCCGATGGATTGTCCCTGTCCATCTAAGTCGTGAGCTTCTGTTCGATAATATACGAGTAACCGACAGTATGATCTTCCGCGTGTCTCCTCACGCCATACTGTCTACAACGTATATATCTAGGACTATTGCATTCAAGTACAAGGTAGACAAAATGCCGACAGTTTGATTAATAGATAATGAAAAACACAGATAAGGAGTTCCATATTCTCACTAAACTAGACATTTAGAATATAACTCCATCACTGAGAATATGTAATCCAAGTAGATTTCGTCTTGCTTAGTAATCTAGTACTTTCAAGTGCTTTTACAGCATTCGAATATCTCTTGTCCAGATTACTTTGATATCCTCCCACTACGCAAACCGCATAGTTGATATCAGGTTCTTGTTTTACAACATTGCATTTATAAAGCTTTCCACACTCGAAGTGTAGGGAACTACTTTGTCTGTATCTATCTCCTTCATGTGTTCGAAACACATATCTTTAGATAGATATATATTCTGTATCCGAAAGGCAATGACCTTTCTCAGAACTATGCATGTTTAAAACAAACCATAATCGTATAAGATATCTAGGAGAAGTACAATGTTCTTATCCTTAGATCGAAAGATCTCAAGAACATGTTCCAACTTCTACTCAATCTTATATCCCGATTCATTTAGACAACCATCATTTTATGTCTGACGACATCTTTACATTGTTGCCAATGATAAAATGCTATCTACATAAAATTCCGAGAAACACCACCTTGTTTCCATTACGTCTCCAATACACCTTTCGTCTATGCCTTTTGATGAATCCATCAGATGGACTATCTCATCAATTCGCAAGTTCCACGATTTATAGCCTTGTTCCAATCCATAAATGGATTAACTAAGCTTGTACTCTAAATGATCTCGCCTCTTAACAATAACCCTTTATTGTTTTCTAAGCAGACACATTTAGATCCAGTACTCCTTTTGTGCAGAGCTAGGGATCGATTTTATCTTTACTAGATCCAGAGTTCGAAACTCTTCTAGTCTTATGAACATCTCTAGTTGTCAAACAACCTCCCACTGCAATGGTATTCCGGTGTATAAACAGTAATAACAGTAGGTGCAGTTAGTGGTGTACTTCTACTCGGTTTGGCTGGTTCTAAGTCTTTGTCCTTTATTCATTCCAAGGTATTACGTCAGTTAGGGCTTTGTTGTTCATCTAATAGTCTTTTTCTAAGAACCGGGCGTTAGAGCTTATAACGTGTTGGAGTTGTGTACTTAATGTCTAGATTTAAGTAACGGTAAACTCCACATCATAGCATTTAATCTATTAAATTAATAAACAATTGTTTGCTTTTAATTTTTATTAATTAAATATATGCAAATCATAGTCCTAGATTTTATACGTTGTAGTTAGTATGGTGTTGCATGGGCACACAGAAGATCATACTATCGGTTACTCGTATTTAATCAAACAGTGGCTCACGACCTAGATGGACCCGGACCAATTCATCGGTATAGTCGTTGTGTGAGAGAGAAAATAATTTATCTTAATTATTTTATCACACTTGTACACTTGGTGTATTGAGCGGATCGTTGAGATTCATCGATTAGGATTGCCGGCGATAATCGATTCGAGTCTCAGTGTATTTTATTCTTAATCCCCGATATTATTGCGGGTGTGTATATTTAATATAAGTGACTTTGATTTACCAAAGGAATTAACCGATTTAATTATTGGGTTAATTACCGGTTAAGTTGGGTCACTATATTTCATATATGGCATGCCGTGAATAATTGACCGGACAGTGTATCCCGGAAGGGTTGATAATATCCCCGAGATGAGTTCATAAGGAATTATTATGTAAACCTCATGAGTGGATTCGTTCCGCACAATAATTAAGGTTGAATGGTACTAGTCTCGGATTAAAGAGATGAATAAATTAATTAGCAATAAATTAATTTTATTCATGGATATTTAAATCTTAAATACACGGAATAAATAATACTACCGGAGAAATATTATTTGATATAATATGGTTTAATATTGGGAGTGCAATTAATTTATATAGTGGAAAATAAATTAATTAATATTGATAAGGATTAATGGACTTGGGCAGTGGGCTCAATTTAATCTTCAATATTGGAAGCCCAATATTCCACCTCCTTTAGATCCCCTACGTAGCCTATAAAAGCACTACATGGCCTTCATAATTCATAACTTGAATAAGACAAGATTATCATACTTGATATTCTAGAGAGTTGAAGGAGATCCATAGGAGTTCGATAGATCGTCGCCCACCCGACGTTCGAACGGAGTGCAAGGAATACGTGGGAAGATTCAAAGGTCTTCAACTTGATTTTGTTTCTCCGCACAACAAATCAAAAGGTATGATCATAAACTCCTTCGTGTGAATTTATGTGAATTAAATTGTGATACATGCATGAACACACGATCCGGGTAAACGACGAACTTCGGGGACGGGGATTCGAGATCCCCGGCGAAGTTCGAAGGAGCCCTCGGCTGGGAGCCGAGGGGGTGCGGTCGAGCCCTAGGGCTTCGACCGCGACGGCGCGTGGAGGAACCCCGGCTGGGAGCCGGGGTGGGCGATCGACCGCGGTGGTCGATCGCCGGGCAGCCGCGGCTGGAGCCGCGGCGGGTTCGCCGCTGGGCGAACCGCCCTCCTCGGGCGGTGGCGGTGAGTCGCCGGACTCACCGCCCGGGGCTGCCGGAGCAGCCCCAGCGATCGCCTCGTGCGCGATCGCGAGCCCCACGGTGGGGCTCGGCTAGGGTTTAGCCGCGGGTTCATCCCGCGGCGATGCTCTTGTCGAGCCCGGTTCTTCGTGGCGTTCGTGATCGGTTTCCGGCGACGGGATTTCGGTCGGGGTTATCGGTTCCGCAATTTTTGATACCCCGGGGATATCGATTTCCAGCAATTGGTATCAGAGCGTTTGGTTTCGTGTTCATGTATGTGTTCAATTGTGTTCTACCTGCAGGGATTCCGACTATCATGGTTTAATTAATTGTTAATTATTCGTTTAATTAATTGCTATTTAATTTACCATGATTGTTCGTTTATTAAACTCTCGGACATGTCGAGATTCGTTTTGTGTGGATGAATGCTTGTAATAGTAAAAATTCGGGGGTTGACCGAATTTAGATTTATTATTATTGTTCTATGTTTTCCGGAAAGTGTATAGGGTCGATTTCATGTATAGAATCGATACCGGAATTGTAAATTTATTTCTTGTAATTTATTTACGTTGGATCGATGCCGAGACGACCGCCGGAGAACTCGTGTGACGAAGAAGACGAAGAGGACGAAAAACCGGGGGGTCGATCATCCCCATGATCGATCCCCATGAGGATCGATCGACCCCACGCCAAGGGGCTGCCCGCTAGGGTTTCCGGCCACGCCGGCCACCGGTGGTGGTGGCGCGTGGCTAGGGGGCGGCGGCGGTGGTGCCCGGCGTTGGTGGTGGTCGAAGGTGGGGGTGGTGCGGGGATCCCCAACCCATGCTACTCCTACTCCTACCAAGATTCTACTTACCTAATTGATTCGGTTTTCCTAATTGAGTTTTCCTATTTTTTGGGAATTCTCATGGATTAGGAAAAGAATTAATTGGAATTAATTTTATTCCTTATTCTATTATGGAAGTCTTCTAGAGTATTCCGAGTTCTACTTGGAATAGGATCCTAGAGATTTAATAGAATTGGAAAGGAATAAAAGTTAATTTAGGATTGATTTATTTCCTAATTGATTATTCCTATTTTATGGGAATTTTCATAGTAATGGAAATTAATTAATCTTGGAAAGTAGAAGAGTCCTAATTTATTTTATTTCCTTATTCTATTATAGAAGTCTTCTAGAATATTCCAAGTTTACTTGGATAGATTATTCTAGAGATTTAATAGAATTAGATAGGAAAATAAATAAATAAAAATATTAATAATATTTAATTTTATTTTTGATTTATTCGATTGACTTAATTTTCGAATTGAGTATCTTTTGGATTTATTAAAAATAAATAGATTTAAATATTGGAATTAATATTCTCGTCACATGGAGCATTCAAGAACGAAGACTGAAGACTAGAAGACGCATACGGAGATGGAATAAAGCCATGATAGTCGGAAAATAATTTTCTAGCTTATTTTGACTATGTGCTATGTGCTTTATTGCTTGTATGCATGCTTATGTGTTTAATTATGCATTAGATAGCGTATCCCTTTGTTATAAAAAGCTATGTGGGAGAGGGGATGGAAACATTCCCATGGTCTCCATTACTGTTCTCTTGGTGACTCTTATGGACTTTCGAAGTTCGTATAGATGTGTCATTGGAGGAGAATTCTTGTAATTCCTTTTACAAGAGACATTGATTAAGTTTATCAAACAATGCCTAATTTGTCTTTCTGAAACTGACTTCAAGTCGACTCATTCTCACCCCGGGGAGTGGAATGGAGCCAAAGCCACTTGGTCATGTGGATGACACAAATTAGAGACATTCGTACCATTCTTTTGAAGATGGATCGTTTGTCTGCTCGGCTCCCTCATCTAATGAGAGATAGGGTTGTTCGCATGGTGAATCACTGGTTAGAAACTTCGAGTTTCACTTATGATTCTCCGCGTCTTGATTTACGAAAATCGAATGGATCTTGTAACTGGGAGTCAATTATAAAAGTCTCTTAGTGTAGTAAACGTCCACACAACGTGGCTTGCTATACTGACGGATTTTGGATTAATTGATGTAGACAGTTGTAAGGAATTGTGAAGAGTTGTGAAGTTATCGTAAACGTCCACACAACGTGGCTTGCGGTGATGTAGCAATTCCAAACGATTTACTTTGGTGCTGAGTAATGGTTTACACTTAGATACGCTTTATAGTATTCCTCCCAACGAGGTTCCGCTATAAGTGATGTATGGCCAAAGAAAATCTAATTGCTAAATCATTTGGGTGGGTAAACGTCCACACACCGTGGCTTGCCTTACCTGATGGGATTTTAGATATGATTAGTAATTTAATGATATTATTTGAGGGAGATAATATCGGATATTAAATTGATTGTTTGTTTAAATGTGCTTATAGGTTTAGAGAATAGCTATGAACCCACTTTCTATGATACTCAAGGAGTATAAGCTCACTGGCCCCAACTATATTGACTGGAAGAGAAATTTAGACATTGTCCTGACTTCGGAGGAGTACAAGTTTGTACTCCATGAAGTCTGCCCTGCTGAGCCCACGGCTGCCTCGACTGATGAGGAAAAACTGACATATCGGAAGTGGAAAAAGGCTGATGAAATGGCTAGGTGTTATATTTTGGCTTCCATGTCAAATGTACTCCAAACCCAACATGAGTCGATGGACACTGCCTATGATATGATGTTTAACCTCAAGGAGATGTTTGGGGAGCAAGATCGTGCGGCAAGGCAAGAATGTAGGTACCGGTATACCGATCCGATCGATATACCGTGTGTGCGGAAGCGTGTAAAGCAATAGATCTACTATGCTATGATTTTAGTGCACACAAATATGTATAGACACACATATATTTATATATATATACATCCAATATATATATATATATGTAGAGAAATCAACGAAATCTTACTTTTGGTGACAAAGTGATTTGTTGATGTCGTTGAGGTGGTGTTGAGTCGATTGAACCACCTCAAATGGATCAGCCTCTCGAAGCTCTCCTTGTGAATGACCTCGTCACTCCTCTTGTCTAGATGGCCCGGATGTTGAAGCCGCACAAATGGCCCGGCCTCTACGTGTTGCACACGAACCCGGAAGATGAACTAGCTTGCTTGTTAGATTGAAGTGGTTCTCCAAGAACTCTTTTCTCTCTCTTTGGTGTGATTTTCGTAGCTGAATATTGTGGTGAGAAAATCAGCATTTTCTCACCTATTAAACCATGAAATAACACCAAGTAACCTCCCCCATAATGGTGATATTGATGTAGAATCATTATCACCCATTAAGGTGTGTTAATGGTGAAGTTGAATGGTCATGTCCACATCCTCATGCCACATTGCATTGGATGTGGTCCCATTCGCTTGCATGCCATGCCATGTCACACCATGTGACATGCATTCCATGCAAGCCATGCATCCCATGCATGTACGTAAATCACATCGAATATAAACCTAGTTTATATATATGTCGATTCCAAATCGACTCATTCTAGCAAACACTTATAGTTCGTATTTTCGGCTCGTGTGTGACCCTGTAGGTATAATTATCGATCAATATTATATTGCTCCCAGCAATAAATATTATCTAATAATTATTTAAACATCCATAGACGACCTTATGACTTTATCGATTGCACACGTAGGATCGAAGGACATATCCCAACAATCTCCCACTTGGCCTTCAGAGCCAGTGTGCTGTCAATTTCCTGTTGTCACTTTATGTCTAAATTTGAACTTGAGGCAAGACTCGAGTCATCCTCAATCGGTTCAAACCTTTCTTGGACTTTGAGACAGACTGTAAAACCAGATTTATCACTATGATACGAATCTGGACGTGGCCACGTATTTTCCACAGTCTCGACTCTCCAAGTGGCCGGTAAGACATGTATCCCATTATAAAATGGAGGACAATCCCATCTTGTCAATCCAAGCTATCCCACTTGCTTCCTGATATACCCAATAACAAGTTTTATAACCTCCTTTTACGAAAGGCGTTTACTTGTATCAAAGTACACCATTTCACAATGGAATTACTCTGGACTACTCAGGTAAGAGGAAATTGCTCGACAGTCAATGAAATAGTATTATGACTCAAAATCTTAAATACTATTCCAGTCGGGTCTGTTCGATCATTAGCTCCCAGCTAATATCTATGTAATTGTACTTGATGTCCCACATCACTAGCCCATGAAGCGGCGCTATAGTACACATTACAATCTAGTTCTTTGCATCATCAGTTTGTCCGTACTCGATGATACGAACTAGGAACAATTTATGATTTAATTATATTAGTTCAACAGTTGGGACTTCATTATGTGGTAAATCGACCTCATAACCCAATTAATATAATTTAATCATTTGGACAATTCATACAATTTAAACCACAATTATATGAAGAAATTATTGAATATCATAAAAGATACGTGAATGTTTACATAAACTCCAAAAGTAAACAATACAGTAATAGGAATCACAATCCATCTCTAAGATATCGTATCCCTATTGCAGTCGTATGAGCATCATGCTTTGACTGCTGGAGTGGTTTAGTTAACGGGTCTTCAACATTATCATCAGTTGCAACTTTATTTATCTCGATGTCTCCACGACTAACTATCTCCCTGAGAATGTGGAACTTCCTGAGCACATGTTTGGATTTGTGGTGCTCCCTAGGCTCCTTGGCTTGCGCGATAGCTCCACTATTATCACAATAGAGAGCTATCGGATGGGCCGAACTAGGTACAACACCGAGCTCATCTAAGAACTTTCTCATCCAAACGGCCTCCTTTGCTGCTTCTGATGCAGCAATGTACTCAGCCTCTGTAGTAGAATCAGCTACGGTGGGTTGCTTGGAACTCTTCCAGCTCACCGCACCTCCATTCAGACAAAAGACAAATCCGGATTGAGACCGGAAATCATCTTTGTCTGTTTGGAAGCTTGCATCCGTATATCCTGTCACAACCAACTCTTTTTGTCCTCCAAAGACAAGAAAATACTCTTTAGTCCTTCTAAGGTACTTAAGAATATTCTTGGCCGCAGTCCAATGCGCCTCACCTGGGTTTCCTTGAAACCGACTCGTCATGCTCAAAGCATACGATACATCCGGTCGTGTACATATCATGGCGTACATAATAGACCCTATTGCCGAAGCATAAGGAATATTTGCCATCCTTATTTGCTCATCAGGTCCCGAAGGGCACTGACTCTTGCTTAAAGATGTACCATGAGTCATTGGAATGAGACCCTTCTTGGCGTCTTTCATTCTGAACCTGTCAAGCACCTTATCAATATAGGTTGCTTGACTAAGTCCAAGCATCCTTTGCGATCTGTTCCGACAGATCTTGATGCCCAATATGTACTGTGCTTCTCCAAGATCCTTCATTGAAAACCATCTTCCTAGCCATTCTTTAACAGAATTAAGCATAGGAATATTGTTTCCAATAAGGAGTATGTCATCGACATACAACACAATGAATACAACGTAACTCCCACTGACCTTCTTGTAAACACAAGAGTCTTCCATGTTCTTTTGAAATCCAAACTCTTGTATGGATTCATCGAACCGAAGATTCCAGCTCCGAGATGCTTGCTTTAATCCATAGATGGATCTATTAAGCTTGCATACTCTCTCAGCCTGATTAGGATCGATAAAACCCTCTGGTTGTGTCATAAACACATCCTCGACTAGAATCCCATTCAAGAAGGCGGTTTTAACGTCCATTTGCCATATCTCATAATCATAATGAGCAGCAATGGCTAAGAGAATCCGAATGGATTTAATCATAGCAACTGGTGAAAAGGTTTCATCATAATCCACCCCGTGAATTTGTTTATATCCTTTTGCCACCAACCTTGCTTTGAAAACACTAGGTTTTCTATTCATGTCTGTTTTTATTTTGTAAATCCATTTGCATCCAATGGGCCTAGCCCCTTTAGGCAAATCGACCAAGTTCCAAACTTGATTTTCAGACATTGATTCCATTTCGGATTTCATGGCACCCTGCCATTTCTCGGAATCTGGACTCGTCACAGCTTGAATATAGGTCGAAGGTTCATTGATTTCTAGAAGCATGACTTCATAGTTCTCATTTGTCAGAATACCTAAGTATCTGTCAGGTTGAGATCTAATCCTTCCAGACCTTCGAGGGTTAGGTGTGGTTTCTAAAACCACTGGAGCACTCTCGACTTGGTCTTGAGTGTCCATTTCAGTTTGATCTTCTTGAACCTCATTCAAGATTTCTTGAACTTCGTTCAATTCAACTGAGCTCCCACTTACTTTCTTGGAAAGATATTCCTTTTCAAGAAATACACCATCTCGAGCAACAAAGATTTTGTTCTCAGATTGGTTGTAAAAGTGGTACCCTCGTGTTTCTTTTGGATAACCAACAAAGAAACATTTATCCGATTTGGGTTCAAGCTTTGTAGAGATATTTCTCTTCACATAAGCTTCACATCCCCAAATCTTGATATAAGACAAGTTAGGGACCTTCCCTTTCCATACCTCGTATGGTGTCTTATCAACAGCTTTTGACGGTGTCCTATTCAGTGTATAGGCCGCTGTTAAAAGTGCGTGTCCCCAAAAAGATTTTGGTAGTTCACTAAGGCTCATCATCGATCGAACCATATCCAATAAGGTTCTATTCCTTCTTTCGGAAACACCATTCATCTGGGGTGTTCCAGGAGGAGTGAGTTGATATAGAATACCACAACTCCTAAGATGATCATCGAATTCTTGGCTAAGATATTCACCACCTCGATCCGATCGAATGGCTTTTATCTTCTTACCAAGTTGATTCTCAACTTCATTTTGGAATTCTTTGAACTTTTCAAAGGCTTCCGACTTATGCCTCATTAAATAGATATAACCATATCTACTTAAGTCATCGGTAAAAGTTATGAAGTAGAAATAACCTCCACGTGCTTGTGAGCTCATTGGACCACATACATCAGTATGGATTAAACCCAATAGATCACTTGCACGTTCTCCTTTTCCTAGAAAAGGTGACTTTGTCATTTTGCCCATCAAACATCCTTCACATGTATCGAATGACTCCAATTCAAAAGATTTGAGAATACCTTCTTTAAGAAGTTTCTCTACACGTTTAACGTTGACGTGTCCTAATCGACAATGCCAAAGGTATGTTTCATTGAATTCATTCGATTTGGCCTTTTTGGTATCAATGTTATATATATGATTGTCAAGTTGAAGTATATATAAACCATGTTCTAATCGTGCCGAACCATAGAACACTCCACTTTTTGAAATAGTAAATAAACCATTTATTATAGTGAAGGAAAATCCTTCAGTATCCAATACTGAAATAGAAATGATGTTCTTGGTAATACTTGGAACGAAATAAACATTATTCAATACTAAAACAAGGCCCGAAGGCAAACACAAATCATAAGATCCTACGGCTAATGCAGCGACCCTCGCTCCATTTCCAACCCGCAGATCGACATCTCCCTTTACCAAAGTTCTACTTCTTTGCAGTCCCTGCACATGTGAAACAATGTGAGCACCGCATCCGGTATCCAATACCCAAGAAGAAGAATTTGTAAAGTTTATGTCTATGACATAAATACCTGAAGATGAAGGAACGACACCGTTCTTCACATCTTCCTTGAACTTGGGGCAATCTCGCTTGTAGTGTCCAACACTCTTGCAGTAGAAACACTCAGATTCCCCAGGAACCTTAGAAGCTTTCAAGAACCTTTTGGAAGGAGTTGCCACAACTTTCCCTTTCCCTTTGCCTTTCACTTCTGGTTTCTTAATCCCCTTGAACTTTTTGGTACCTCCTTCCCGAATCATAAGAACTTCCCTCCTAGGGTCCTTCTTAATCGCCGGCTCAGCAGCCTTAAGCATCCCATGGAGCTCATGAAGCGATTTCTTCAGTCCATTCATGTGGAAATTCAGCCTAAAGGCGTCATAACCATCATGAAGAGAATGGAGAATGAAATCGTTAGCCAACTCGTCATCATATGCAAAACCGAGGCGAGCACTTGAAGCAAATAATCCAATCATTTGCTGCACATGTGGTCCCACGGGTTTACCCTTTTCCAGCCTAGTTGTTGCTATAGCCCGGGTGACACCGAAGCGCTCAATCCTAGCCTGTTCCCCGAACATGCTTTTGAGTTCTTCTATGATGTCATAGGCTTCCATGAACTCGAATTGTTTTTGCAACTCGGGTACCATGGATGCCAACATCAAACATGTCACCTCATTCGAGGCTTTCTTAGCAAGGGCATATGATGCCTTTTGGGCATCCGTGCCCCCATCAGCGGGAAGCACGGGAAGGGGTTTGTCCAACACACTTTCCTTTTCCTCGTATTTGAGGACTATCCTCAAGTTACGTTGCCAATCAAGGAAATTGGTGTTGTTCAACTTTTCTCTATCCAAGATAGAGCTGAACTTGAATTGAGTTGAGACAGACATATTATACTACAGAAGAAAGATAAATTAAGTAAGTAAACATCCACAAATCGTTTAAACAAATAAGGTTGTCTCGCATAACTACTATTATTTGTTTCATTTTGTTCATTCGATATCCAATATCGTCGTTCCCAATTATCTTAATATCAAAACCGTGATAAATCGTAAGTGAAAACTCGAGGTTTTCTAACCAGTGATCTTATCATGCAATTGAAGCCCTATCTCTCATTAAAATGAGGGAGCCAACCAGACAATCGATTCACGCCATCCAATGGCTCGAATGTCTCTAATCTGTGTCATCGACATAAGCAAGCGCTTTGGCTCCATTCCACTCCCCGGGGTGAGAATGAGTCGAGTTGAACTTAGTCTTTGAAAAACAAATTAGGCATTGGTTTTTGACATTTTAATAAATTAGAACAAAACGATCCCAAGACCCTCATCTTGCGAATCCTTAAGCCGACTGAGTCCGCACTTAAGAACTCCAAGATAGGTAGACATCTCATGTCAATGACATCTAATGTCACTCTCGGTCGATGAGAGTCCCATTCTCATCTCATGTCTCGATAGCCACGCCTGCAGTGGATCTATCGATGAGAAAACCAAACTCACGTGTAAGGGTCTAACCCTTACTCCCACTTATCCCAAGATAACAAGCAGTACCCCGCTGAGGCGGACCTACTAACTTATGATCGAGGGTTTCATGAGTGTGACGTTTTGGACAAGACATTATACTCATTATTATTGAGAACTTGCATGCATAGGTTTGTTTATATGTAAGTTGAACATTTATAACATAAAACAACCTATAACTAGCAAAGCATATAAATACGAAATCGAAAGGCCCCTAGAACCTCACAACTCTCAAACGAAAAGAATTAAAGTAATAACAATAGCCTTGAACATCTTCTGGACTGGTCCTCGCCCTCCGTTTTAGTTCCGTGCTCGCCGATTTTGGTCAAAACAAGTCATTACCTCAAAAACCACGAACAGCGCCCGCCGTTTTACAACCAGCGGTCGCTGAACACCACCGGCGGTCGCCGTTTCCAAAACGGCGCCCGCCAAAAAGGCAAAAAACCCATCTGCCCCAAAAAAGGCCTTTCGGCGGTCGCCGTTTCCAAAACGGCGCCCGCCGAATCAAAACGGCGCCCGCCGTAGCTCAAACGGCGACCGCCGTTTGGCTCCAGCAGCCCGGTTTGCTTCGTTTTGCTTCGTTTGGCTTCGTTTTGCTTCGTTTCTTCTCGTTTTCGCCGGAGAGCCGAGATCCTCCATCGAACCATGGACCAAGTCCATTGCTTACAAGTTTGAACAATACAAATTGAAATAGAAAACCTATCTATTACAAATGATTCCAAGGGACGCAGCCCTCCAAAACTATGGCCAATCGAAACGTAAAAAACGACAATTTCATTCACCCGACCACTAACGGTGGCCGGTCTTACATCTAATCACATAATCACAATTAAACAAATAAGTCAATTATGTTGAATTAACCTTCGTGTCCAACACAAAAGTGTGCACGAGCCCTAGGCTCTGATACCAATTGTAGGTACCGGTATACCGATCCGATCGATATACCGTGTGTGCGGAAGCGTGTAAAGCAATAGATCTACTATGCTATGATTTTAGTGCACACAAATATGTATAGACACACATATATTTATATATATATATACATCCAATATATATATATATGTAGAGAAATCAACGAAATCTTACTTTTGGTGACAAAGTGATTTGTTGATGTCGTTGAGGTGGTGTTGAGTCGATTGAACCACCTCAAATGGATCAGCCTCTCGAAGCTCTCCTTGTGAATGACCTCGTCACTCCTCTTGTCTAGATCGACCGGATGTTGAAGCCGCACAAATGGCCCGGCCTCTACGTGTTGCACACGAACCCGGAAGATGAACTAGCTTGCTTGTTAGATTGAAGTGGTTCTCCAAGAATTCTTTTCTCTCTCTTTGGTGTGATTTTCGTAGCTGAATATTGTGGTGAGAAAATCAGCATTTTCTCACCTATTAAACCATGAAATAACACCAAGTAACCTCCCCCATAATGGTGATATTGATGTAGAATCATTATCACCCATTAAGGTGTGTTAATGGTGAAGTTGAATGGTCATGTCCACATCCTCATGCCACATTGCATTGGATGTGGTCCCATTCGCTTGCATGCCATGCCATGTCACACCATGTGACATGCATTCCATGCAAGCCATGCATCCCATGCATGTACGTAAATCACATCGAATATAAACCTAGTTTATATATATGTCGATTCCAAATCGACTCATTCTAGCAAACACTTATAGTTCGTATTTTCGGCTCGTGTGTGACCCTGTAGGTATAATTATCGATCAATATTATATTGCTCCCAGCAATAAATATTATCTAATAATTATTTAAACATCCATAGACGACCTTATGACTTTATCGATTGCACACGTAGGATCGAAGGACATATCCCAACAAAGAAGCCATGAGAGTCCTCATGACAACTACTCAGTCTGAAGGAACGCCCGTAGGGAGCACGTTCTTAAGATGATGGGTTTGTTGAATGAGCTTGAGATCCTAGGAGCTCAAATTGATGCTGAGACGCAAGTCGACATCATACTCCAGTCTCTGACCCCTAGTTTTGAGCAGTTTCGCATGAGTTATAATATGGGTAAACTATCTTATTCTCTTGCGCAACTCCTGACTGAACTGAAGGCGGCAGAGGGGATCTACAAGAAGGGCAAGTCTCTAGCGCTTGTAGCTACCAAGTCCAAAGGCTTTAAGCCTGGTGGAGGTAGGGGCAAGAGGAGGAAGCAAGCCTGGAAACCCAGTGGTGTCAAGAAGACTATACCACGAGTGGGGGCTGCAAAGCCAAAGGGCAAGTGCTTCCGATGCAACAAGTCTGGACACTGGAAGTCTGAATGTCCTCTCAGAGGTACGAATTTTTCTTTAGTCGTAAAAACATAGTCAGCGGTATTATCTACCAGAAATTCTGGTGTGTAGATATGGAACCACTGACGGTATGTGCATTTTGAATGCAGGGGTTCCAGAAAACCCGGCGACTTAGAGAAGAAGAGTTCGAGTCTACACGGGCAAAAGCTGTGGAGGAGGCAGCTGTTGCGGTGGAAGACATTTATCTGCTTTAGTAGTTAAATAGGAGTTCATTTCAAGATTATTGCATTATGTACCCTTTATTTTAGAAAGAACGTTTTGTTCTGGATTTCTATTATTTATGAATGGATATTTTATTTCTTTAATCATTGGATGATTTTGATAAGAAATAATGGCGTTATCTATTCTGGTACATTAGATAGCAATATATGAATGATAGATCCTAAGTCCACCACGATGCAACGAACCGTTCTATAACTTGTTTTACTTATTAGATATTTCTTTATTAATCATTATACTTGTGAAATTCTTATACTTAGTAGTATTTTCAAATAAGATTCAAATGGTCGAAATTGATTTGATCAATTAAAGTTGAAGGAATGGACCTTCCGACCTAAGGATTGAATTTGGAGGATAATACGTCTAAGCAAACCTTTCTGGATAAAGGATAGAATTCAGACAAGTATTGGAAATGATTAGATATGCAGACATATGTGTGAATTAGAAAGGCACGAGTAATTCTCTCAAAGAATACTCGGTAATGGATTAGAATACTTAATGTGCCATAAAAGCAAAGTGTTTTGACTAGTCAATGGACACAAAGCTATTATGGGGAACCATCAAAGTATATCCATTAGGAGCCTGCGACTCGGTCGCGGAGGCCATCACTTATCTAAGTAACACATGGCATAATCAAAGATTGGGAATCAATTCCAAAGGGCCGCGCCATACACTTACGTGTAGAGATGGTGCGTTGTAAATAAGAAATGGAAATCTAATAGTAAAAGAACAAGTTGTTCGGAACCACCTATGTTCTATGGATATTCCTGGATACAACGGCATATTCATTATGGTTGTAGGATATCCCAGATGAACAAAATGTTGTGTGTTCTATAGTACTATGAACCAGAGGGACGTCTCGTCCGGCTCATAGAGGAAGACTATTAGATGAACCACAAAGCCTGAACTGATATAATACCTTGAAATGAGAAAAAGGACAAAAGACTGGGAACCAGCCAAACCGAGTAGAAGTACACCACATACTGCACCTAATGTTATTACTGTTATACACCGGGACGCCATTGCAGTGGGAGGTTGTTGGACAACCAAAGATATTCATAAGACTAGAGGAGTTCGGACTCTGGATCTAGTAGACATGAAATCGATCCCTAGCTCTGCATAAGGGTGGTACTAGATCTAAATGAGCTTTCTTGGATAACAATAAGGTTTATTGTTAAGAGGCTAGATCATTTAGAGTACAAGCTTAGTAAATCCATTTATGGATGGTAACAAAGCTATAAATCGTGGAACTTGCGAATTGATGAGAAAGTCCATTTGATGGATTCATCAAAAGGCAAAGACGAAAGGTGTATTAGAGACATAATAGAAACAAGGTGGTGTTTCTCGGAGATTTTATGTAGATAACATTTTGTCATTGGCAACAATGTAAAAATATTGTCAGACATAAAATGATGGTTGTCTAAATAAATCAAGATATAAGATTAAGAAGAAGTTAGAGCATGTTCTTAAGATCTTATGATCTAGAGATAAGAACATTGTACTTCTAGACATCTTATATAATTATGGTTTGTTTTAAACATACATACTTCTGAGAAAGGTTATTGCCTTTCAGAGAAAGAATATACATCTATCTAAAGGATATGTGTTTTGAACACATGAAGGAGATAGATGAAGACAAAGCAGTTTCCTACACTTTGTGTGGAAAGCTTAAATGCATTGTTGGAAAACAAGAACCTGATATCAACTATGCGGTTTGCGTATTGGGAGGATATCAAAGTAATCTGGATAAGGGATGTTCGAATGCTGTAAGAGTGCTTTCATAGTGCTGACTTACGGAGCAAGACGAAATCTTCTTAGATTACAGTTTCTCAGATCCCAAAAATCAAAGAAGGACCAGTGTAAGTCGATATTAGGCTATGTGTTCACTTTTAGAAAGAGGTGGAACAATGAAATGAAAGAGTGATAAGCAGGACGCTTCTCAGACTCTATCATAACCGAATAGCAGCCTCAGAGGCAGCGGAAGTTTTGGTTAGGTTCCGGGATAACCTCTAAGACTTGGATATGACTCTTGGTTTATCAAAGGCTATTACATAGCGGTGCATGGTAAACCGGAAGAAGTCATAAGTCTAAAAAGGTGATGATAACACATAGTGCAAGTACCACCTGATACGAGTCATCGTCGAGGGAGACGACGTAGTAGTCACCAAGATAACTTCAGAGCGGCAACCTAGATTGCTCACTCACATAGTACTTCACGGAAGTACACTTTAAAGCACGTGATGAGTATGGGAACCGGGAGTTTGGAGGAAATGACTAGACCTTAGTACAAGTGGGAGATTGTTGGAGTTGTGTACTTAATGTCTAGATTTAAGTAACGGTAAACTCCCCATCATAGCATTTAATCTATTAAATTTATAAACAATTGTTTGCTTTTAATTTTTATTAATTAAATATATGCAAATCATAGTCCTAGATTTTATACGTTGTAGTTAGTATGGTGTTGCATGGGCACACAGAAGATCATACTATCGGTTACTCGTATTTAATCAAACAGTGGCTCACGACCTAGATGGACCCGGACCAATCCATCGGTATAGTCGTTGTGTGAGAGAGAAAATAATTTATCTTAATTATTTTATCACACTTGTACACTTGGTGTATTGAGCGGATCGTTGAGATTCATCGATTAGGATTTCCGGCGATAATCGATTCGAGTCTCAGTGTATTTTATTCTTAATCCCCGATATTATTGCGGGTGAGTATATTTAATATAAGTGACTTTGATTTACCAAAGGAATTAACCGATTTAATTATTGGGTTAATTACCAGTTAAGTTGGGTCACTATATTTCATATATGGCATGCCGTGAATAATTGACCGGACAGTGTATCCCGGAAGGGTTGATAATATCCCCGAGATGAGTTCATAAGGAATTATTGTGTAAACCTCATGAGTGGATTCGTTCCGCACAATAATTAAGGTTGAATGGTACTAGTCTCGGATTAAAGAGATGAATAAATTAATTAGCAATAAATTAATTTTATTCATGGATATTTAAATCTTAAATACACGGAATAAATAATACTACCGGAGAAATATTATTTGATATAATATGGTTTAATATTGGGAGTGCAATTAATTTATATAGTGGAAAATAAATTAATTAATATTGATAAGGATTAATGGACTTGGGTAGTGGGCTCAATTTAATCTTCAATATTGGAAGCCCAATATTCCACCTCCTTTAGATCCCCTACGTAGCCTATAAAAGCACTACATGGCCTTCATAATTCATAACTTGAATAAGACAAGATTATCATACTTGATATTCTAGAGAGTTGAAGGAGATCCATAGGAGTTCGATAGATCGTCGCCCACCCGACGTTCGAACGGAGTGCAAGGAATACGTGGGAAGATACAAAGGTCTTCAACTTGATTTTGTTTCTCCGCACAACAAATCAAAAGGTATGATCATAAACTCCTTCGTGTGAATTTATGTGAATTAAATTGTGATACATGCATGAACACACGATCCGGGTAAACGACGAACTTCGGGGACGGGGATTCGAGATCCCCGGCGAAGTTCGAAGGAGCCCTCGGCTGGGAGCCGAGGGGGTGCGGTCGAGCCCTAGGGCTTCGACCGCGACGGCGCGTGGAGGAACCCCGGCTGGGAGCCGGGGTGGGCGATCGACCGCGGTGGTCGATCGCCGGGCAGCCGCGGCTGGAGCCGCGGCGGGTTCGCCGCTGGGCGAACCGCCCTCCTCGGGCGGTGGCGGTGAGTCTCCGGACTCACCGCCCGGGGCTGCCGGAGCAGCCCCAGCGATCGCCTCGTGCGCGATCGCGAGCCCCACGGTGGGGCTCGTCTAGGGTTTAGCCGCGTGTTCATCCCGTGGCGATGCTCTTGTCGAGCCCGGTTCTTCGTGGCGTTCGTGATCGGTTTCCGGCGACGGGATTTCGGTCGGGGTTATCGGTTCCGCAATTTTTGATACCCCGGGGATATCGATTTCCAGCATAACGTCCTTCTGGTTCAAAGTACTATAGAACACACAATATTTTGTTCACCTAGGATATCCTTCAACCACATTGAATGTGCCGTTGTTTCCAGGAATATCCATAGAACATAGGTAGTTCCGAACAACTTGTTCTTTTACTATTAGAATCCCATTTCTTATTTTTCGACACACCATTTCTACACGTGAGTGTATGGTGTAGTCATTTGGGATTCAATCCCATTCTTTGATTATGCTATGTGTTATTTAGATAGGTGGTAGCCTCCGCGACTAAGTCGCAGGCTTCTAATGGATATACTTAGAAGGTTCCCCATAATTGCTTTGTGTCCATTGACTAGTCAAAACACTTCGCTTTTATGGCACATCAAGTATTCTAATCCATCTTCGAGTATTCTAAAAAGAATCACTCACACCTTTCTAATTACACATATGTCTGCATATATCAGTATTTCATCATTCTCAATACTTGTCCGAATTCTACCCTTTACCGAAAGGTATGCTTAGTTGTATTATCTTCCAAATTCAATTCTTAGGTCGGAAGGTCCATCCCTTCAACTATAATTGATCAAATCAATTTCGACCTTTTGAATCTCATTTGAATAAATACTACCAAGTTTAAGAATTCACAAGTACAATGATTTAACAAGAAATAAATCTAATAAGTAAAACAAGTTATAGAACGGTTTGTTGCATCGTGGTAGACTAAGGATTCATATTATTGCTATCTAATGTACCAGAATAGATAATACCATTATTTCTTATCAAAATCATCAAATGATTAAAGAAATAAAATATCCATTCATAAATAATAGAAATCCAGAACAGAAGTTCTTTCTAAAATTAAAGGGGTACATAAAACAATAAGCTTGAAATGAAATCCTATTACTACTTAAAAGCAGATAAATGTCTTCCACTGCAACAGCTGCCTCCTCTACACCTTTGCCCATGTAGACTCGAACTCTTCTTCTCTAAGTCGCCGGGTTTTCTGGAACCCCTACATTTTAAAATGCACATACCGTCAGTGGTTCCATATCTACACACCAGAATTCTGGTAGATAATACCACTGACTATGTTTTTACGACTAAAGAAAAATTCATACCTTTGAGAGGACATTCAGACTTCTAGTGTCCAGACTTATTGCATCGGAAGCACTTGCCTCTTGGCTTGGCAGCCCCCACTCGTGGTCCATTCCTCTTGGCACCACTGGGTTTCCAGGCTTGCTTCCTTTTCTTGCCTCTACCTCCAACAGGCTTCAAGCCTTTGGACTTGGTAGCTACAAGTGCTTGAGACTTGCCCTTCTTGTAGATCCCCTCTGCCGCCTTCAGTTCAGTCAGGAGTTGCGCAAGAGTATAAGATAGTTTACCCATATTATAACTCATGTGAAACTGCTCAAAACTAGGGGTCAGAGACTGGAGTATGATGTCGACTTGCGTCTCACCATCAATTTGAGCTCCTAGGATCTCAAGTTCATTCAACAAACTCATCATCTTAAGAACGTGCTCCCCAACGGGCGTTCCTTCAGACTGAGTAGTTGTCATAAGGACTCTCATGGCTTCTTGCCTTGCCGCACGATCTTGCTGCCCAAACATATCCTTGAGGTTGTACAACATATCCTCGGCAGTGTCCATCGAATCATGTTGGGTTTGGAGTACATTTGACATAGAAGCCAAAATATAACACCTAACCATTTCATCAGCCTTTTTCCACTTCCGATATGCTTCCTTTTCCTCATTAGTTGAGGCATCCGTGGGCTCAGCAGGGCACACATCATAGAGTACAAATTTGTACTCTTCAGAAGTCAGGACAATGTCCAAATTTCTCCTCCAATCAATATAATTGGGGCCAGTGAGTTTATTCTCCTTGAGTATCACAGAAAGTGGATTCATTGCTATTCTCTAAACCTATAAGCACATTTAAACAAACAATCAATTTAATATCCGATATTATCTCCCCAACTAATATCATTAAATTACTAATTACATCTAAAATCCCATCAGGTAAGGCAAGCCACGTGGTGTGGAAGTTTACCCACCCAAATGATTTAGCAATTAGATTTTCTTTGGTCATACATCACTTATAGCGTAACCTCGTGGGGAGGAATACTATAATGTGTATCTAAGTGTAAACCATTACTCAGCACTAAAGTAAATCGTTTGGAATTGCTACATCACCGCAAGCCACGTGGTGTGGACGTTTACGACAACTTCACAACTCTTCACAATTCCTTATAACTGTCTACATCAATTAATCCAAAGTCCGTTAGTATAGCAAGCCACGTGGTGTGGACGTTTATTACACCAAGAGACTTTTATAATTGACTCCCAATTACAAGATCCATTCGATTTTCGTAAATCAAGACGTGGAAAATCATAAGTGAAACTCGAAGTTTCTAACCAGTGATTCACCATGCGAACAACCCTATCTCTCATTATATGAGGGAGCCGAGCAGACAATCGATCCATTTCAAGAAATGGTACGAAGGTCTCTAATTTGTGTCATCCACATGACCAAGTGGCTTTGGCTCCATTCCACTCCCCGGGGTGAGAATGAGTCGACTTGAAGTCAGTTTCAGAAAGACAAATTAGGCATTGTTTGATTGACTTAATCAATGTTTCTTGTAAAAGGAATTACAAGAATTCTCCTCCAATGACATATCTATATGAACTTCGAAAGCTCATAAATGTCACCAAGAGAACAGCAATGGAGACCATGGGAATGTTTCCATCCCCTCTCCCACTTAGCTTTTTATAACAAAGGGATACTCTATCTAGTGCATAAAGTAAACACATATAGCATGCATACAAGCAATAAAGCACATAGTACACATAGTCAAAATAATACTAGAAAATTATTTTCCGACTATCATGGCTTTATACCATCTCCGTACGCATCTTCTAGTCTTTAGTCTTCGTTCTTGAATGCTCCATGTGACGAGAATATTAATCCCAATATTTAAATCTATTTATTTTCAATAAATCCAAAAGATACTTAATTCGAAAATTAAGTCAATCGAATAAATAAAAAATAAAATTAAATATTATTAATATTTTCTATTTATTTATTTTTCCTTTCTAACTCTATTAAATCTCTAGAATCCTATCAAAGTAAGACTTGGAACATTCTAGAAGATTTCTATAATAGAATAAGGAAATAAAATAAATCAGGACTCTTCTACTTTCCAAAATTAATTAATTTCCATGTCCATGAAAATTCCCATAAAATAGGAATAATCAATTAGGAAATAAATTAATTTATTAATTAATTATTTTCCTTTCCAATTCTATTAAATCTCTAGAATCCTATCCAAGTTAGACTTGGAATATTTTAGAAGATTTCCATAATAGAATAAGGAAATAAATCAATTCCCATAATGGGGATGATCGACCCCCCTGGTTTTTCGTCCTCTTCGTCTTCTTCGTCACACGTGTTCTCCGGCGGTCGTCTCGGCATCGATCCAACGTAAATAAATTACAAAATAATAAATTTACAGTTCCGGTATCGATTCTATACATGAAATCGACCCTATACAATTTCCGGAAAACATAGAACAATAATAATAAATCTAAATTCGGTCAACCCCCGAATTTTTACTATTACAAGCATTCTTCCACACAAAACGAATCTCGACATGTCCGAGAGTTTAATAAACGAATAATCATGGTAAAAATAATTAACAATTAATTAAACCATGATAGTCGGAATCCCTGCAAGGTAAAACGATAATTGAACACATACATAAACACGAAACCAAACGCTCTGATACCAATTGCTTGAATTCGATGTCCCGGGCTATTAAAATTTGCGGAAAATAATAACCCGACCGAAATCCTCTCGCCGGAAACACGCGAACCACCAAACGGAGCCGGGCTCGACCCGAGCCACCAGCCGCGGCGCCAGCCCGCGGCAGTCCCCCGGCGATCGAGCGAGGGCTCGATCGCCCCAGCCCCGGCGTCCAGCCGGGGCTCCCTCTCGATGCGCGCCGGCGGTCGAAGCCCTAGGGCTCGACCGCCACCCCTCGGTTCCCAGCCGAGGATCCTTTTGATCCTTCGCCGGGGATCTCGAATCCCCGTCCCCGAAGATCGTCGTTTTCCCGGATCGTGCGTTCATGTATATATCACAATTATATTCACATAAAATCATACAAGGGAGTTTATGATTTTTACCTTTGATTCGTTGTGCGGAGAAACGAAATCAAATTGAAGACCTTTGAATCTTCCTACGTATTCCTTGCACCTCGTTCGAACGTCGTGTGGGCGACGATCCTCCGAACTCTATGGATCTACTTCACGAACTCTCTAGAATATCAAGTATGATATTCTTATGGTGTGTTTAATTGTGAAGATCATGTAGTGCTTTTATAGGCTACGTAGGGGATCTAAAGGAGGTGGAATATTGGGCTTCCAATATTGATGATTAAATTGAGCCCAAGCCCAAATCTATTAATCCCATCAATATTAATTAATTTATTTTCCACTATATAAATTAATTGCACTCCCAATATTAAAACATATTATATCAAATAATATTATCTCTCCGGTAGTATTATTTATTCCGTGTGTTTAAGATAGAAATGTCCATGAATAAATTAAATTTATTGCTAATTAATTTATTTATCTCTTGTATCCGAGACTAGTACCATTCAACCTTAATTATTATGCGGAACCTTAATTATTAATAATTCCTTTTGAACTCATCTCGGGGACATTATCAACCCTTATCGGGACACACTTTCCTGTCAAGAATTCACGGCATGTCATACATAAAATATCTTGACCCATCTTTGCCGACAATTGACCGGTTATTCTAATTAGTCAATTCCTTTGGAAAATAAAAGTCACTAATATTAAATGTACACACCCGCAATAATATAAAGGATTAAGAATAAAATACACTGAGATTTAAATCGATTATCTAAGGCAATCCTAATCGATAAATCTCAAGCGATCCGCCCAATACACCAAGTGTACAAGTATGATAAAATAATCAAGACCAATTATTTTCTCACTCATACAACGACTATACCCATGGATTGGTCATTGTCCATCTAGGTCGTGAGCAACTATTCGATTATATACGAGTAACCGATAGTATGATCTTCCGTGTGACGACGCACACCTTAGTAACTACAACGTATATAATCTAGGACTATAATTTGCATATATTTAATTATAAATAATTAAACGCAAATAATTGTTTATTTAATTAAATAGATCAGTGGCAATGGATCGGGAGTTAATATCACTTAAATCTAGACATTAAGTATACAACTCCATCACATACACCTCACTCTATCCAATAGAGTTCTATTTATTCTTTTGCTACTCCATTTTGCTGTGGAGTAGATACCACTGTCCTATGCCTAGCAATCCCCTTGCTCTTACAAAGTTCATTGAACTCCTCAGAAAGAAACTCAAAACCATTGTCAGTTCTTAGATTTTTCAACTCTCTCCTTGAATGTATTTCAACCTCAGTAAACCAATCCCTGAATTTCTCAAAGGCCTCAGACTTGGCTTTGAGAATAATGACCCAGACTTTCCTACTGAGGTCATCTATGATTGACATGAAAAACCTTCCACCACTCTTGGTGTTTGTTCTAGCTGGCCCCCAGAGATCAGATTGAACATAATATAGTACACCATTAGTTGTATGCCTCCTAGTACCAAATGAAGCTTTCACTGCCATTCCCAATGCACAAGTCTCACAGAAAATTAACTTAGACAACTTGTCTTTTGGAAACAATCCTTGTTTGGAAAGCTCATCCAGTCCCTTATTACTGAGATGACCCAACCTCTGATGCCATAGCTCAACTTTCTCTACCTCTGAAACCTGTGAGGATTCTCCAACAACAGCATTTCCTTTTATAAAGTATAAATCATTTTTCTTAACTCCTTCAAGCACAACTACTGACCCCTTTCTAACTTGCAGAACTCCACCTTGAGAACAGAAGCTTAATCCCATATTTTCTAACTGACAACGCGAAAACTATGTCGTGGAAGCTAACGCGGTCAAAATAAATTTATAAAGTTCCTAAACTCAACACAAGATAGCAAGTGATAAGTATAGGGTCGATCCCACGAGGAAGCAATTGCAATTTAGTTAATCTCGGCTTTGCCCAAATAGTGTCACAATAAAAAGGTTTTGAGTTGGTTGCTGTAGTCACAACGTTTTATCAAACTACTAACTTAACAGAAATACGAAATCTAATTAACCCAAACTAACATGCAGAATTAATAAACTAAACACTTTGACCAAACTGTAAACAGAAAGTAATTAATCAAACTGAAATCAAATAAAGGAAAACAGGCTTCTGGGCTCACGGCTTCTCTCTGGGTTCTCTGGCAAACTACCGATCCCTGGCACTAATGGTTTTAACTGATGGTTTGTCAATCGGTTATAGGATGTCTAACAAAGCAAAGGTAGTCCTATTAAGTCACGCCTACAATTACCCCACCCCAATCCGTCCTTACTGGGTCAAGAAAAGGTAAGGTATACTTATGCCTAATCCCCTGAGTCTAGTCAATTCGATACCTATGTGGTCGCATGGATCTAGTTTGCCCAAACTCGCATTACTCTTTCGAAGAACCCAATTCGGCCAATAGTATGTCCGGAAATCCGAATCATACGACCGCAAAGCTCCAACACGTTCTAGCGCTATGCCCGTAGTACAACTAGATATTATTACTCGGTTTGATCAATCGCCAGTATCTCAAAGTGAAAGGGTTTCCTAACGACCAAATTAGTCTGCCCAAACCTCCAAGAATAAAATAACCCTCAACTGTGTGATCGGGAACAAACCTCCAAGTAGTTAACTAAGAGCCCTATCAACCTCACGGTTCTATCTTAGCCCAGAGTTCCCTTCGATCTGACTTTGTCCAGATGCCCTGTAAGTTTAGCTACTCATATGCGAATAAATAAAATAAGAAGTAAATTGGAAAAGAAAACTGAATTGCATAACTACTGAAATCGAAATTGATCAAACTGAAATATCAAAGCAAAATAATAAAAACATAAAGCAGTAAATTGTTTTAATGCCCGAAGGCTCGATCAACTTCAAAAGAAACAACTTGGACGGAAATCTCCGAGAGCTTTGATCGCCGGCGGCTTGCTTTGTGAACGGGGCCGTGAATTGGTGTCCTCTCTTCTCCAGCTTCTCTTCCTTATATAGGCTCGAATTAGGGTTGCGGAATCGCAGTTGCATGGGCCGCTGCATGGGCTTCCTTTTCCAGGCGCCGCTAAGTACTTTCCATCTTTAGCTCCAGCCGGCTTTGACTTTGCCCGCTGGCAATCCGCTACCCAAACTCTCTACAGGTATTCTCCTCCTCCACAAGTGAACAGACCAGGCACGGTACTTGGTAATCGGTATGGGTCTTCTACTTCATGACTCGCCCAAAGTGGCCTGGTTTGCCTGATGAGGCCAAACTGCTCAGTCACTACACACTCCATATCGCTGTTTGCCCAAAGAAGGGGATTTCCTTGCCTCTTTTGCCCAGTGCGCCACATGTTACCTGTTTGCCTGCACACTCTGACCAAACACTCTACTGTGCCCTCCCAGACACACAAAACAAACTCAAACTGACTCAAAAAAGGGCTCAAGATGAGCAAATAAAATGGCTCATCACTAACATACCAAGAGAAATTAAATTTCTCTTTAACTCAGGAATAAATCCGACTTTAGTAAGGAGTTTATTTAAGCCATCATGAAGCTTAAATCTCACAAAACCAATCCCTTTAACTCTGCATGTGACATTGTTACCCAAGATCACACAGCCACCATCTATCTCCTGGAATTGCTCAAACCAGTCTCTTCTTGGACTCATATTAAAAGTACAACTAGAGTCAAGGATCCACTCATCTCTTTTCCACCAAGAGTCACATTGAGCACTTCAGCTTCTTCACAATTGTTAATAGCAACTGTCACATCAGCTTGCTGCTGAGTTGGTTGACTTTCTTGCAAATTTTTCCAAACATAGCAATTCTTCTTGAGATGTCCTGCCTTCTTGCAATGATAACACTTCCTTCTTTGATTCCTTTTTATGCAACTCTTTGGTTCTCAATGCAATTTGAACCTCATCAAGAGTAAGAGCATGCTCTCTGCCATATATCATAGCATCCCTAAACTGATCAAATGAAGCAGGAAGAGAGCTCAACAATAACAGGGCTTGATCTTCATCAAGCATCTTATCTATATTCTCCAAGTCATCTAAGATTTTCATAAACTCATCCATTTGGTCCACAACAGATCTATCACTCAACATTTTAAAGGAATAGAGCTTCTGTTTCATGCATAATCTGTTTGCTAAGGACTTGGTCATATATAGAGACTATAACTTCTTCCACATACCATAGGCAGTAGTATCTTTACATACCTCTCTCAAAACCTTATCACCAAGGCTGAGGATGATGACACTATGAGCATTCATTGAAATCTCCTCAAGGTCATCATCATCTGCAGATCCAGAAGTTGTACCATCCTTAACCTCCTTCACCTTTTCCTTCCCCTTCTTCTCAGCTTCAGAATCAGGTGGAGTAAGAGCTGCAATCAACCCTTCTTGAACCAGAACAGCTCGCACCTTGATTCCCCACAAACTAAAATCATTCTTCCCCGTGAACTTCTCCACCTCGAACTTTGCAGATCAGGTCTTCATGTTCGATGTATCACCTTCCCACAGAAGGCGCCACTTGTTGAGAATCTGGTCGGAAACAAGCTCGAGCTCCGGCGAGAATCGAACTCAAACTCAAATCGAACACAAAAACTCAAAACTCGATTGCGAGCTAAACACTCAACTCTCACCTCTCACGAAGTATGATTCAAGTATATAGAACTCACGCAGCAAAATCGAAATGAACACGAAGATTTTACGTGCTTCGGCCACCGGGAAGACGACCTACATGCACGGTGGAGGGGAGGGTGGTTCTGGGATTATACGAAACAAAATGAGAGTACAACAACGTTCACTCTAGCTCACTACGTTTATATCAATCGCTAACACTCGCGATTATATACGAAAATGCAAATGCACAAAATCAATTTCATCATCCAGACGTCGACCTACAACTGCCTCGCATATCACAGTCGTGCGATCAATCGATGCAATTCCATGTGCGTCTTGTAGATGAGCTCGCAGGGACCACAACCGCACAAGAATCATGCATTTGGTGAAGAATCGAGTGAGAAATCACTCGCCCTAGACCCGTACACCCATAGCCAGATCATGTCCAAAACGGCGTTGTTTCAATGCTGCAGGAAATTCAAATTTCCTGAAAATTACAAAAATGCCCCTGCGCTCTTTTTTTTTTTTTTTCACCCGGAGTTGAAATTTTGTGTACATTTTAACATACACGTATGTAGCATGCGGTGAAATGTTTATTTTCGAGATTATGAGGGAATGCTTCCTATCTGAGTTCACCCGCGCGGCCGGTGCAATTTTAAATAATAATATAACGCTTAGCCGGTGCAGTTTTGAACAACCGCTTAGCCGGTGCAAATCTAAAAGACACCGTTTAACGGTGCAATTACATACGAAAAGGCCCTAGATATTCAAAACATCGAAAGGGACCAGATCTTTATTCCAAAATAGGATGTGATGATTATACCGAAGTTTGAGTTATTCTCCTCCAAAGCCTCTCAAATCCTCAGGTTTTCTATATAAGAAGCCCCAGGCGGTCCCAGCGTAAAGCCACAGGCCTTCACTTCTGAAAGAGATGTTCACACTAGATTCTGTTTTATACCCATAGTGTCCAACGGCCAGGGGCCAAACATTTCACTCAATGCAAAGATTCAAAAAGTTAATTAACTCTAAATCGCCCTGGTGAAAGTAAATAACAGTTTCGGGAATATCCTCAGAGGTTCATTAAGAAACCAGGGGCCGGACAGTTTTTTACAAGAAGAATTGAGATAGAAGATATTACTAAAAATCGTACTTATAAATATCAAAACCCCAAATTAAAGCCCAGAGATTTGAAAAATCCAAGGGCGAGAGATTTTACAAGTACAAAAAGATTTGAAAAAGTATTTAAATCAGAATCACTCTTATAAAACCAAAAGAGCTCAAGAGAATCCCCAGGAATGTTTTCATGAAAACTAGTTGTGAACCATTTTAACAAAGGGTTCGGTAAAAATATTAAAGTAACTTCGAATCATGCTTGATAAATAAGAGGTGAATTAACACCCAAATGATTCAAATAAGTCACACACAAACCGGGCCCCGGGATAGAATTCGAGCAAAAAGATCCAATTACAAGTATCTAAACTTGTACGAGGTCGAGACTCATCAATATAAAAATAATTATTTTTCAGACCTGTGTGAATAAATCACAGGAAAATCAATCTCCCCCTCTGGGGTCTGAGTACACCAATGATCGGAGACAAAAAAACACATCTTTAAGCAATATGTGTGTTTAATTACCAGATCAATAAAGGAGATGTTTGATGATTACATATGTCCTCAGGGTGAAATTAATTTCTTAAAAGACCTTATAAAAGGCACTAAATGACCACAATCCATGAGACGTGGTATAATAAATAAAATGCCCATAGGCGATTATATTGATACCCAGGGTATCCTAAAAGGACTGGGAAACTTTGAAAATCCCTCACAGGGAAAAAATGAAAAGAGACTGGAAAAGTCGAATTTTATTCCTCAGGGAAAATACAAGATGAGAATATATCTATGCAAACCCATAAACATGGGTATAGTAAATTTAGTAATCACAAGGGATATTAAAAGATTCTATGGAACTAACACCAGAAAAGCGCATAACAACTTCATCAATGGCTAGTTCGACCAAACTGGAGCCCCTTAAGTTTCCACTGGATTCACTGGCCCTTACACGGCCAGGAAGGTAAGTATGTCAGGTTATCACTCTTGAACCGTTACATGGTTTTGATGGGTGCTAATAATGGAGTGGTAATAGCCTCATTACTCTCAGCATGAATGCCTTTGTTGATCCTTCACATGCATGGAATTCAGCTATAAATATTGAGGCCTAAGTTGCATTCCATACACAACAAAAACGCAAAAAAAAAAAATTCTCAACATATCATATTGTTCATACTCCTTGCTTTTTCTCGTTCGAAAGGGGGTTCGACTCTAGTTGCTTCAGAGAAGAACAAAGACAATCGTTGTATCTTTGTGGGCATTACGTATGCAAACCGTAGCATACACGAGACGTATTTGTCTTGCGGATAGTGAATGCGCATCGACTACCTGCAACAAGTTTGTTATCGAAATGTCCAGTTTGAAGATATGTTCTTTACTTTCTTCTTATTTCTATTATGTTCTTTGTTTTTAGTTTCTGGAAAATTGTAAAATTTTCAGTAGTACTCATTACTAGTACAGAAACAAGTACTATAATAAGCTACGAATACCAACAGATGAATTGTCACAAAACTGAAATTGTGTTAAGGCCTGCAGGACTAGAAAGTCCCGTAGTGTAGTAGACACACGCCACTATGAATTGTAAAAATACTTAAATACAATAAATATATTTATGAATAAACTTCTTATATAATTGTGGGGGTTCGAACATTTCAAACAAACATCTACAAATTCTTGAAAACTTGTAGAATGATCACACGACCAGAAACCAAGTCTAGCAAATCAAAGTAATCCTAGAGGAACTATGTGTTGGGATATGTCCTTCGATCCTACGTGTGCAATTGATAAAGTCAAAGGTCGTCTTTGGATGTTAAATGATTATTCGATAATATTAATTGTTGGGAATAATATAATATTGATCGATAAATTATACCTACAGGGTCACACACGGACTCGTAGATGATGTACAATGCTTGTTAATTATATTGATTTAGAATCAATATTTACGTGAATTTATATGCATGCATGGGATGCATTGCATGGCTTGCATGGATGTATGTCACATAGTGTGACATGGCATGCCACACAAGCAAGAGGGACCACATCTTATGCCATTGTGGCATAGTGATGTGTACATGACCTTTCACCTCCCCATTAACCACCCATTATGTGATATAAGGGTGAATATTCAATATGGGGGTTACAAGGGAGTGATGGAGGTGGTAATGAAGCTGTTAAGTAGTGAAAATCGGATTTTCACAATAACTTCATCACCAATTTCGAGATTCACACAAAAGAGAGAAAGGAGAGAGTGTTCTTGGAGAACCGACTCAAGCAAGCAAAGTGTTCGTCATCCGGGCCATTTGTGCGGCTTCAACATCCGGGAGATCTAGACAAGAAGAGTGACGAGGTCATTCTCAAGGAGAGCATCTAGTGGCTGATCCATGAAGGTGGTTCAATCGACTCAACACCACCTTCATCAACATCAACGAGGCACGCTACACCGGTTGTGAGTGTTCTCGTTAATCCATATATATATATATATATATATATATATATATATATATATATGTGTGTGTGTGTGTCTATACATATATATGTGTGCACTATATCTTGTTGTTCGTGTTCTATTGTTTTACACGCTTCCGCACACACGAACAAGGTAATCGAGCGATTGGATCGGCGTCGAAAACCTTCAATTGGTATCAGAGCCTAGGGCTCGTGCACATGTTTTGTGTTGGACACAATTTTAAACAACATAATTACTCTTATGTGCTTCTTTGTTGTGATGTTGATTGCTTGTCTTAGATGTAAGGTCAACCACAGATAGTGGTTGGGTTAATGCAATCGTGTTTTTTACGTACCGAATGGCTTTAGTTTTGAGGCCTGCGTGCCTTGGAATCATTTGTAATAGATAGGTTTCTTTTACATTTGTATTGTACAACTTGTAAGCAGTGGATTTGATCCACGGATCGACCTTGGATCTCGAAGCACCGACTAAAACGAAGAGAAACGAAGCAAGAAGAAGTGCTTTTTCAGCTTCTCGAGCAGGTAGCGGTCGCTACCCTAGGGGTAGCGGTCGCTACCCCGAACGCTATGCGCAACGCTCCTCGGTCGCTGCCCGGGCTGAAAAACCTCCTGGACTGAGGTAGTGGTCGCTACCCTAGGGGTAGCGGTCGCTACCCCCTCAAAAATCAGCTTGGCGACGTGTTGGTGGACGGGGCGCTACTCATGGAGTTTTGCTTATTTTTCGTTCGTTTTTTCTTCTCTGTGTTGTGAGGTTTAGGGGGCATTCGAGTATGTATTGCTTGCTGTGCTAGTTCTAGGTTTATATATGTTACAAATGTTCAACCAACATACATACAGCCTTAAACATGCATGTCCCCAAAATAATGAGTATAATGTCTTGTCCAAAGCTTCACACCCATGAATCCCTCGATCGTGAGTTGGTGGGTCCGCCTCAGCGGGGTGCCACTTTCTATCTTGGGATAAGTGCGGGTAAGGGTAGTGAAATGCCCTTACACGTGAGTTTGGTTTTCTCATCGATAGATCCACTGCAGGCGTGGCTATCGAGACATGAGATGAGAATGGGACTCCCATCGACCGAGAGTGACATTAGATGTCATTGACATGGGATGTCTACCTATCTTGGTATTCTTAAGTGCGGACTCAGTCGGCTTATGGATTCACAAGATGAGGATCTTGGGAGCATTTTGTTCAAGGGAACAAAGATATTAGATATCGATTGAACAAAATAGAATAAATAAGTAGCTTGTTAGACAACCTTATTCGTTTACCGCTTTGTGAATGTTTACATACTTTATTTATCTTACTTTTGTAGTTTATCATGTTAATTTCAACTCGATCCAAGTTTGGTTCAATTCTTGATTATGAAAAATTTAACAAACATAAATTTTCTTGATTCACAACGTAATTTGAGGATGGTCCTCAAATACGAAGACAATGAAAATGTGTTAGATAACCAAATCCTAAGATATCATTGAACAACTCAATAGCATGTTCGGGGAATATGCGAAGATTGAGCAGTTCTGAATGACCAGGGTCATCGCTTCATCTAGGCTGGAAAAAGAGAAACATATAGGGACCACATGTGCAGCAAATGATTAGATTATTTGTTTTAAGTGATCTCCTAAATTTTTCTAAGATAATGAGTCGTAAATTAAAAAAATGGACCCTAAGAGGGATATTTTTATGATAAGGGATGATGTATTCAAAAGAGCATGGGCAAGAAGGCTACTAGGATTCATAGGGAATCTGAATGCATCTACTGCAAAGGTGTTGGACGCTACTTGCAAATATGTAGATGTTCATATTTTATTCAATTTTAAAACAAATGCCTAATTTGTCTTTCATATGATGGATTCTAAAGTTAGGATTATTTTCACCTCGGGGAGTGATCTAATCCAAAACAATTTGTTCATCAATGACATAAATTAGAGACTTTCGAGCCATGGGATGGCGTGATTCGATTGTCTGGTTGGCTCTCTCATATTTTATGAGAGATAGGGCTTCAATTGCATGATAATATCGCTGGTTAGAAAACTTCAACTTTTCACTTACGATTTATCACGTTTTTGATATTGGGATAATTATGAACGGGAATTCGAATAAGAGTCTATTATTGGGAATAATTGAATTTGCCCAAAGTTCAAAGAAGATGAGAAGAACGGGGTTGCTTCATCTTCAGGTATTAATGTTATAGACATTAAATTTCGCAAAATTTACTTCTTGGGTATTGGATGCCAAATGTGGTTCTCACGTTTGTATGTGGAGGAACTACATAGAAGTATAAGTTTGGTGAGTAGAGATGTCGATCTACGGGCGAGAAATGGAGAGAAAGTCGCTGCATTAGCCGTAAGATCATATGATGTTGTTTTGCCTTAGGGCCTTGTTTTAGTATTATAACCATGTAATTTCGTACCTTCAATAAGCAATGAATATTGGTTCAGTATTGGATACTGATGGATTAGTTTTTCACTATTAAATAGTTTGGTAACTATTTTAATTGTGAGTTATTCTTTGTTTTGGTACGATTATTATATTGTTTATGTATACTTTAACTTGACAAATCATATATAACATTAACACCAAGGGCCGAATCGAATAAGTCTCAATGAGACATAACTATAACATTGTTGATTAGGTCAAATCAACATCTAAACATGTAACGAAGCTTCTTTAAGAAGGCATTCTAGAATCATTTGACTTGGAGTCATTTGATACATGTGAATGATGTGTGATGGACAAAGATAACAATGTCATCTTTCTTGGAGAAAGGAGAACATGTGAGTAATTAATTAGGGATGATCCATACTCATGTATGTGGAACCTATTAATTCACAAGCACATGAAGGTTATGTTTCGGAAAAGAGAAAACTAACTCTATTAGATAGAGTTCGATCTATCAATGATGGGTCTAACTGTTGGAAATCGATATCCCGGGGTTAACGGAATTGCGGAAAAATTAACCCCGACCGAAATCCCATCGCCGGAAACCGATCACGAACACCACGATGTCCGGAGCTCGACCCGAGCATCGCCGCGGGATGAACCCGCGGCCGAAACCCTAGCCGAGCCCTATCGCGGGCTCGCGATCACCATCGATCGCGTGGGACTGCTCCAGCAGCCCCGGGGCGGTGAGTCCGGCGACTTCACCGCCCACGCCGTCGGGAGGGGCGGTCAGCCCAGCTGACCACCGCGGCAACAGCCGCGGCTCGCCCCAGCGATCGAGCCTAGCTCAATCGCTCGCCCCGGCGTCCAGCCGGGGCTCCCTTCGCGCGGATCGCCGCTATCGAACCCTAGGTTCGATCGCACCCCTCGGCTCCCAGCCGAGGGTTCCTTCGATCTTCGCTGGGGATCTCGAATCCCCGTCCCCGAAGTTCATCGTTTCCCGGATCGTTTGTTCATGTATGCGTCACAATTAAATTCACATAAAATCATACAAGGGAGTTTATGATTTTACCTTTGATTCGTTGTGCGGAGAAACGAAATCAATTGAAGACCTTTGAATCTTCCTACGTATTCCTTGCACCTCGTTCGAACGTCGTGTGGGCGACGATCCTCCGAACTCTATGGATCTACTTCACGAACTCTCTAGAATATCAAGTATGATAATCTTATGATGTCTTGAATTGTGATTACCATGGAGTGCTTTTATAGGCTACGTAGGGTATCTAAAGGAGGTGGAATATTGGGCTTCCAATATTAATGATTACATTGAGCCCAAGCCCAAATCTATTAATCTCATTAATATTAATTAATTTATTTTCCACTATATAAATTAATTGCACTCCCAATATTAAACCATATTATATCAAATAATATTCTCTCCGGTAGTATTATGTATTCCGTGTATTTAAGATATAAATATCCATGAATAAAATTAATTTATTGCTAATTAATTTATTCATCTCTTGTATCCGAGAATAGTACCATTCAACCTTAATTATTATGCGGAACAAATCCACTCATGAGGTTTGCATAATAATTCCTTATGAACTCATCTCGGGGATATTATCAACCCTTACGGGATACACTTTCCCGTAAAGTATTCACGGCATGTCATATATAAAATATAGTGACCCAACTTAACTGGTAATTGACCCAATAATTAAATCGGTCGATTCCTTTGGAAAATCAAAGTCACTTATATTAAATATACACACCCGCAATAGTATCGGGGATTAAGAATAAAATACTCTGATATTTAAATCAATTATCAAAGGCAATCCTAATTGATAAATCTCAAGCGATCCGCCCAATACACCAAGTGTACAAGTGTGATAAAATAATTAAGACAAATTATTTTCTCTCTCACACAACGACTATACAGATGGATTGGTCCGTGTCCATCTAGGTCGTGAGCAACTGTTCGATTAAATACGAGTAACCGATAGTATGATCTTCTGTGTGACGTCGCACACCATACTAACTACAACGTATATAATCCAGGACTATATTTGCATATATTTAATTATCAAATAATTAAAAGCAAACAATTGTTTATTAATTAAATAGATTAAATGCTATGACCGGGAGTTTCCGTTACTTAAATCTAGACATTAAGTACACAACTCCAACACTAACTGAACTACTGAACTCTTTTGGGAACACACTATTCTTGACTTCAACCTATACACTGAATAGGACACTGTCAAAAGCTGTTGATAAGACACCATACTAGGTATGAAAAGGGAGGGTTCCTAAATTGTCTTACATCATGATTTGAGGTTCTATAGCTTCTATGAAGAGATTTATCTCTACAGGGCTTGAACTCAAATGGGATAAAAGTTTCCTTATGGTATGTCCATATGAAACTCGAGGGTACAAATTCTACGATCTATCTGAGAACAATATTTTGTTGCTCGAGATGGTGATTTTCTTGAAAAGAGATATATTTCCTAGAAAGTCAGTGGGAGCTCGGTTATCTTGAACAAGGTTCAAGTGGAACAACCAATGATGAATACTCAAGACTGGGTTGAGAGTATTCCTATGGTTTTGGAAACCATACCAGCCCTTGTAGGTCCAGAAGGCATATATCTCTTTTAGTCAGATACTTAGGTATTGTGATCAATGAGAGATATGAAGTCATGCTTTTGGAAAGCGATGAACCTTCGAACTATATCCAAGCTATGACAAGTGCAGCTACTAAAAATTGGCATGGTGCCATATAATCCGAGATGATTTCAATGTCTGGTAATCAAGTTTGGAACTTGATAGATTTGCATCAAGAGGCTAGACCAGTGAATGAGCAATCTAGGTTGCCGCTCTGAAGTTATCTTGGTGACTACAGCGTCGTCTCCCTAGACGATGACTCGTATCAGGTGGTACTTGCTCTATGTGTTATCATCACTTTTTGGCTTATGACTTCTTCCAGTTCATCATGCACCGCTATAAAATAGCCATTGGTGAACTAAGAATCATATCCAAGTCTAGAGGTTAATCCGGACCTCAACCAAAATTCTAGCTGCCTTTGAGGCTGCCATTTGGTTATGATAGAGTCCGAAAAGCATTGTGCTTATCACTCTCTCATCTTAAGGTTCCATCCCTCTAAAAAATGAACACATAGCATGATATCGACTTACACTGGTCCTTCTCTGATTTGAGATCTGAGAATATGTAATCCAAGAAGAATTCGTGTTGCTTCGTAAGCCAGTACTTCGAAAGTACTTTTACAGCATTCGAATATCTCTTGTTTGAGATTACTTCGATATCCTCCCACTACGCTAACCGCATAGTTTATATCAGGTTCTCGTTTTTCAACATTGCATTCTTTAAGCTTTCCACACTTAAAGTGTAGGAAACCGCTTTGTCTTCGCCTATCTCCTTCATGTGTTCAAAACACATATCTTTAGATAGATGTATTCTGTGTCTGAAAGGCAATAACCTTTCTTAGAATTATGCATGTTTAAAACAAACCATAATCGTATAAGATATCTAGGAGAAGTACAATGTTCTTATCCTAAGATCGAAAGATCTTAAGAACATGTTCCAACTTCTTCCCAATCTTATATCCCGATATATTTAGACAACCATCATTTTATGTCTGATAATATCTTTACATTGTTGCCAATGATAAAATGTTATCTACATAAAATTCCGAGAAACACCACTTTGTTTCCATCATGTTTTCAATACACCTTTCGCCTGTGCCTTTTGATGAATCCATCAAATGGACTATCTCATCAATTCGCAAGTTCCACGATTCATAGCTTTGCAAAAATTCATAAATGAATTAACTAAGCTTGTACTCTAAATGATCTTGCCTCTTAACAATATCACTTATTGCTTTCTAAGCAGGCACATTTAGATTTAGTACTGCCCCTGTGCAGAGCTAGGGATCGATTTCATCTATACTAGATCCAGAGTCTGAAACTCTTCTAGTCTTATGAAGATCTCCAGTTGTTAAACAACCTCCCACTGCAATGGCATTCCGGTTTATAAACAGTGACAACAGTAGGTGCAGTTAGTGGTGTACTACTACTCGGTTTGGCTGGTTCCTAGTCTTTATCCTTTTCTCATTCAAAGGTATTACGTCAATTCGGGCTTTGTGGTTCAACTAATAGTCTTCTTCTAAGAATCGGGCGTTAGAGCTATAACGTCCTTCTGGTTCATAGTACCATTGAACACACAATCCTTTTGTTCTTCTAGGATATCTTACAACCACATTTGAATGTGCCATTGTTCCAGAAATATCCATAGAACATAGGTAGTTTCGAACAACTAGTCCTTTTACTTTTAGAATTCTATTTCTTTCCGACACACCACTTCTACACAAAAGTGTATGGTGCAGTCATTTGGGATCCAATCCCATTCTCTGATTATGCTATGCGTTTACTTAGATAGGTGCTTGCCTCCGCGATCAAATCGCAGGCTTCCAATGGATATACTTTGAAGGTTCCCCATAATAGCTTTGTGTCCTTTGACTTGTCAAACACTTTGGTTTTATGGCACATCAAGTATTCTAATCCATTTTGAGTATTCTGAAATACTCGCACTTTTCTAAGTACACATATGCTGCATATATCAGTGAATGATCAATTCAATACTTGTCCAGGTTCTATCCTTTATCCAGAAAGATTTGCTTAGTTGTATTATCTTCCAAATTCAATTCTTAGGTCGGAAGGTCCATTCCTTCAACTATAATTGATCAAATCAATTTTGACCTTTTGAATCTCATTTGAATAAATACTACTAAGTACAAGAATTCACAAGTATAATGATTTAACAAAGAAATACATCTAATAAGTAAAACAAGTTATATAACGGTTTGTTGCATCGTGGTAGACTTAGGATTCATCATTCATATATTGCTATCTAATGTACCAGAATAGATAACACCATTATTTCTTATCAAAATCATCAAATGATTAAATAAATAAAATATCCATTCATAAATAATAGAAAACCAGAACAAAGTTCTTTTCTAAAATAAAGGGTACATAAAGCAATAAACATGAAATGAAATCCTATAACTAATCATAGATAAATGTCTTCCACTGCAACAGTTGCCTCCTCTACAACTTTTGCCCATGTAGACTTGAACTCTTCTTCTCTAAGCCGACGGGTTTTCTGGAACCCCTACATTAAAAAATGCACATATCGTCAGTGGTTCCATATCTACACACCAGAATTCTGGTAGATAAAACCGCTGACTATGTTTTTATGGCTAAAAAAAAATTCATACCTCTGAGAGGACATTCAGACTTCCAGTGTCCAGACTTCTTGCATCGGAAGCACTTGCCCTTAGGCTTGCCAACCCCTCCTCGTGGTCCATTTGACTTGGCACCACTGGGTTTCCAGGCTTGCTTCCTTTTCTTGCCCCTACCTCCAACAGGCTTCGAGCCCTTGGACTTGGTAGCCACAAGCGCTTGATACTTGCCCTTCTTGTAGATCCCCTCTGCCGCCTTCAGTTCAGTCAGGAGTTGCGCAAGAGTATAAGACAGTTTACCCATATTATAACTCATGCGGAACTGCTCAAAACTAGGGGTCAGAGACTGGAGTATGATGTCGACTTGCGTCTCAGCATCAATTTGAGCTCCTAGGATCTCAAGTTCATTCAACAGACTCATCATCTTAAGAACGTGCTCCCCAACGGGCGTTCCTTCAGACTGAGTAGTTGTCATAAGGAATCTCATGGCTTCTTGCCTTGCCGCACGGTCTTGGTGCCCAAACATATCCTTGAGGTTGTACAACATATCCTCGGCGGTGGCCATCGACTCATGTTGGGTTTGGAGTACATTTTACATAGAAGCCAAAATATAGCACCTAGCCATTTAATCAGCCTTTTTCCACCTCCGATATGCTTCCTTTTCCTCATTAGTTGAGGCACCCGTGGGTTCAGCAGGGCATACATCATAGAGTACAAACTTGTACTCTTCAGCAGTAAGGACAATGTCCAAATTTCTCCTCCAATCAATGTAATTGGGGCCAGTGAGTTTATTTTCCTTGAGTATCACAGAAAGTGGATTCATAGCTATTCTCTAAACCTATAAGCACATATAAACAAACAATCAATTTAATGTCCGATATTATCTCCCTCAAATAATATCATTAAATTACTAATTGCATCTAAAATCCCATCATATATGGCAAGCCACGTTAGTGTGGACTTTTACCTATCCAAATGATTTAGCAATTAGATTTACTTCGGTCGTACATCATTATAGCATTACTTCGTTGGGAAGAATACTATAAAGCGTACCTAAGTGTAAACCATTACTCAGTACTAAGGTGAATCGTTTGGAATCGCTATGACACCGCAAGCCACATTTGTGTGGACGTTTACGATATCTCACAATCCTTCACAATTTCCTATAATTGTCTACTTCAATTATTCCAAAATCCCATTCAGTATAGCAAGCCACGTTTGTGTGGACGTTTACTACACCAAAAGATTTTTATAATTGACTCCCAATTACTTGATCCATTCGATTTTAGTAAATCAAGACGCGGAGAATCATAAGTGAAACTCGAAGTTTCTAACCAGTGATTCACCATGCGAACAACCCTATCTCTCATAAATGAGGGAGCCGAGCAGACAATCGATCCATTTCAAGAAATGGTACGAAGGTCTCTAATTTGTGTCATCCACATGACCAAGTGGCTTTGGCTCCATTCCACTCCCCGAGGTGAGAATGAGTCGACTTGAAGTCAGTTTCAGAAAGACAAATTAGGCATTGTTTGATAAACTTAATCAATGTTTCTCGAAAAAAGAATTACAAGAATTCTCATTAAATGACATGTCTATATGAACTTCAAAAGTTCATAAAAGTCACCAAGAAAACAGTAATGGAGACCATGGGAATGTTTCCATACCCTCTCCCACTTAGCTTTTTACAACAAGGGATACGCTATCTAATGCATAATTAAACACATAAGCATGCATACAATTAATAAAACACATAGTATTATCACATAGTCAAAATAATACTAGAATATTATTTTCCGACTATCATAGCTTTATTCCATCTCCGTACGCATCTTCTAGTCTTTAGTCTTTGTTCTTGAATGCTCCATGTGACGAGAATATTAATCCCAATATTTAAATCTATTTATTTTTAATAAATCCAAAAGATACTTAGTTCGAAAATTAAGTCAATCGAATAAATCAAAAATAAAATTAAATATTATTAATATTTTTATTTATTTATTTTCCTTTCTAATTCTATTAAATCTCTAAAATCCTATCCAAGTAAAACTTGGAATATTCTAGAAGACTTTTATAATAGAATAAGGAAATAAAATAAATTAGGACTCTTCTACTTTCCAAGTTAATTAATTTCCATGTCCATGAAAATTCCCACAAAATAGGAATAATCAATTAGGAAATAAATTAATTCCAAATAAATTATTTTCCTTATCCATGAGAGTTCCCATAAATAAGAACACTCAATAAGGAAATAAATTAATTCCAATTTAATTATTTTCTTATTCCATGAGAATTCCCAAACATAGGAACACTCAAAATAGGAAAACCGAACTAAATTAGGAAAGTTGGATTATGGTAGGAGTAGCACGGGGTGGGGATCCCCGCACCATCCCACCATCGATCGCCGGTCACCGGGGAGGGCACCGCCGCCACCGCCCAGCCGAGGGGTGATCGAGCCCCTCTCCCTCGCGGTCGATCGATCTCATGGGATCGATCATCATGATCGATCCCGGTCCTCCCTCTCTTCTTCTCCTTCGTCACACGTCTTCTCCGGCGGTCGTTTCGGCATCGAACCAACGTAAATAAATTACAATAATTTAAATTACAATTCCGGTATCGATTCTAAACATGAAATCGACCCTATACAATTTCCGGAAAACATAGAACAATAATAATAAATCTAAATTCGGTCAACCCCCGAATTTTTACTATTACAAGCATTCATCCACACAAAACGAATCTCGACATTTCCGAGAGTTTAATAAACGAATAATCATGATAAAATAATTAACGGAATTATTAAACCATGATAGTCAGAATCCGTGCAAGTTAGAACGATAATTGAACACATACATGAACATAGAACCTCGCTCTGATACCAATTGTTGAAAATCGATATCCCGGGGTTAACGGAATTGCGGAAAAATTAACCCCGACCGAAATCCCATCGCCGGAAACCGATCACGAACACCACGATGTCCAGAGCTCGACCCGAGCATCGCCGCAGGATGAACCCGCGGCCGAAACCCTAGCCGAGCCCCATCGCGGGCTCGCGATCACCATCGATCGCGTGGGGCTACTCCGGAAGCCCCGGGGCAGTGAGTCCGGCGACTTCACCGCCCACGCCGTCGGGAGGGGTGGTCAGCCCAACTGACCACCGCGGCAACAGCCGCGGCTCGCCCCAGCGATCGAGCCTAGCTCGATCGCTCGCCCCGGCATCCAGCCGGGGCTCCCTTCGCGCGAATCGCCGCGATCGAACCCTAGGTTCGATCGCACCCCTTGTATGATCTTCGCCGGGGATCTCGAATCCCCGTCCCCGAAGTTCATCGTTTCCCAGATCGTTTGTTCATGTATGCGTCACAATTAAATTCACATAAAATCATACAAGGGAGTTTATGATTTTACCTTTGATTCGTTGTGCGGATAAACGAAATCAATTGAAGACCTTTGAATCTTCCTACGTATTCCTTGCACCTTGTTCGGATGTCGTGTGGGCGACAATCCTCCGAACTCTATGGATCTACTTCACGAACTCTCTAGAATATCAAGTATGATAATCTTATGATGTCTTGAATTGTGAAGACCATGTAGTGCTTTTATAGGCTACGTAGGGGATCTAAATTAAGTGGAATATTGGGCTTCCAATATTAATGATTAAATTGAGCCCAAGCCCAAATCTATTAATCCCATTAATATTAATTAATTTATTTTCCACTATATAAATTAATTGCACTCCCAATATTAAACCATATTATATCAAATAATATTCTCTCCGGTAGTATTATTTATTCCGTGTATTTAAGATATAAATATCCATGAATAAAATTAATTTATTGCTAATTAATTTATTCATCTCTTGTATCCGAGAATAGTACCATTCAACCTTAATTATTATGCGGAACAAATCCACTCATGAGGTTTACATAATAATTCCTTATGAACTCATCTCGGGGATATTATCAACCCTTACGGGATACACTTTCCCGTCAAGTATTCACGGAATGTCATATATAAAATATAGTGACCCAACTTAACCGGTAATTGACCCAATAATTAAATCGGTCAATTCCTTTGGAAAATCAAAGTCACTTATATTAAATATACACACCCGCAATAGTATCGGGGATTAAGAATAAAATACTCTGAGATTTCAATCAATTATCAAAGGCAATCCTAATTGATAAATCTCAAGCGATCCGCCCAATACACCAAGTGTACAAGTGTGATAAAATAATTAAGACAAATTATTTTCTCTCTCACACAACGACTATTCCGATGGATTGGTCCGTGTCCATCTATGTCGTGAGCAACTGTTCGATTAAATACGAGTAACCGATAGTATGATCTTCCGTGTGACGTCGCACACCATACTAACTACAACGTATATAATCCAGGACTATATTTGCATATATTTAATTATCAAATAATTAAAAGCAAACAATTGTTTATTAATTAAATAGATTAAATGCTATGACCGGGAGTTTCCGTTACTTAAATCTAGACATTAAGTACACAACTCCAACACTAACTGAACTACTGAACTCTTTTGGGAACACACTATTCTTGACTTCAACCTATACACTGAATAGGACACTGTCAAAAGCTGTTGATAAGACACCATACTAGGTATGAAAAGGGAGGGTTCCTAAATTGTCTTACATCATGATTTGAGGTTCTATAGCTTCTATGAAGAGATTTATCTCTACAGGGCTTGAACTCAAATGGGATAAAAGTTTCCTTATGGTATGTCCATATGAAACTCGAGGGTACAAATTCTACGATCTATCTGAGAACAATATTTTGTTGCTCGAGATGGTGATTTTCTTGAAAAGAGATATCTTTCCTAGAAAGTCAGTGGGAGCTCGGTTATCATGAACGAGGTTCAAGCAGAACAACCAATGATGAATACTCAAGACTGGGTTGAGAGTATTCCTATGGTTTTGGAAACCATACCAGCCCTTGTAGGTCCAGAAGGCATATATCTCTTTTAGTCAGATACTTAGGTATTGTGATCAATGAGAGATTTGAAGTCATGCTTTTGGAAAGCGATGAACCTTCGAACTATATCCAAGCTATGACGAGTGCAGCTACTAAAAATTGGCATGGTGCCATATAATCCGAGATGATTTCAATGTCTGGTAATCAAGTTTGGAACTTGATAGATTTGCATCAAGAGGCTAGACCTATTGAGAGCAAATAGATCTTCAAGATCAATATAGACATGAATGTAAAACCTAGGGTTTTCAAAGCAATTTTGGTGGTAAAAGTTTTATATTCACGAGGTGGATTATGATAAATCTTTTTCACCAGTTGTTGTGATTTATTCATTCGGATTAACTTAGCCATTGTGACTCATCTTGATAATGAGTTATGGTAATATTGGATGTTAAAACTAACTTCTTGAATTGGTATCTAGAAGAGAATGTGTTTTGACACAGCCAAAGAGTTTTATCGATCCTAATAAGGCTGAGAAAATATGCAAGCTTATAATTCCATTTATGGAATAAAGCAAGCATATCGGAGTAGCAATCTTCAGTTCAATGAATTCATACTGGGTATTGGATTTCAGAGGAACTCGAAAGAGTCTTGTTTTACAAGAAGATCAGTGGGATTTACGTTGTATACATTGTGTTGTATGTTGATGACATACTCCTTATTGGAAACAATGTTACTATGCTTAATTCTATTAAAGAATGGCTTCAAAATTGTTTTTCAATGAAGGATCTTGGAGAAGCACAGTACATATTGGGCATCAGGATATGTCGAAACAGATCGAAAAGGATGTTTGGACTTAGTCAAGCGACCTATTTTGAAAAGGTGCTTGATAAGTTAAGAATGAAAGACGCCAAAAAGGGTCTCATTCCAATTACTCATGGCACATCTCTTAGCAAGATTCAAGGCCCTACGGGACTTGATGAGCAAAAGAAGATGGAAAAAATTCCTTATGCTTCTGCAATAGGGTCTATAATGTACGCCATGATATGTACACGACCGGACGTATCGTATGCTTTGAGCATGACGAGTCAGTTTCAAGGAAACCCAGGTGAAGCGCGTTAGACTGCGACCAAGAATATTATTATGTACCTTAGATGGACAAAAGAATATTTTGTTGTCTTTGGAAGACAAAAAGAGTTGATGTTTACAAGCTGTTTGAATGCAAACTTCAAAACACACTAAGATAATTTCCGATTTTAATCTGGTTATATCTTTTGTCTAGATAGAGGTGAAATTTGATGGAATAGTTCCATGCAAAGCAATATAGCTAATTAAACTACATAAGCTGAGTACATTACTGCATTGGATGCAGTGATGTTGGTAGTTCATATTTGAAAGTTCTTCAATGAACTAGGTGGCGTAACTAGCTCGGTCCATCAGATAGTTCTCTATTTATAGTAGATCTATCGCGCAAGCCAATGAGCCTAGAGAGCACTACAAATCTAAAGCTGGTGCTCAGGATGTTCCACATTATCTGGGAGATAGTTTTGTGGAGATATCGAGATAATAAAGTTGCAACTTTTGGTAAGGTTGCAAACCCATTTACTAAACCTCTCCAGCAGTTTAAGCTTGAGGCTTTCACGACTGCAATAGAGATCAGACATCTTAGTGATGGGTTGTGATTTCTATTACTGTATTAGATACTTTTGGAGATTTGGTAAACATTCACTTATATGTGTTACACATATTTCTTCGTATAAATTTGGTTTAATTTATATGAATTGTCCAAATGATTAAGTAATATCAATAGGGTTATGAGGTCGACTTACCTCATAATGAAGTCCCAATGGTTGAACTGATATACTTGAATCATATGGTTGATCCTGGTTCGTATAATCGAGAACGGACAAATCGATAATACAATGAACTAGATTGTAATGTGTACTATAGCGCCGCTTCATGGGCTAGTGATGTGGGACATCAAGTACAATTACATAGATATTAGCTGGGAGCTAATGATCGAACAGACCCGACTGGAATAGTGTTTGAGATTTCGAGTCATAATACTATTTCATTGACTGTGGAGCAATTTCCTCTGACCTGAGTAGTCCAGAGTGATTTCATTGTGAAATGGTATACTTTGATACAAGTAAACGTCTTTCGTAAAAGGAGGTTATAAAACTTGTTATTGGGTATATCAGGAAGCAAGTGGGAGAGCTTGGATTGACAAGATGGGATTGTCCTCCATTTTATAATGGGATACATGTCTTACCGGCCACTTGGAGAGTCGAGACTGTGGAAAATACGTGGCCACGTCCAGATTCGTATCATAGTGATAAATCTGTTTTACAGTCTGTCTCAAAGTCCAAGAAAGGTTTGAACCGATTGAGGATGACTCGAGTCTTGCCTCAAGTTCAAACTTAGACATAAAGTGACAACAGGAAGTTGGCAGCACACTAGCTTTGAAGGCCAAGTGGGAGATTGTTGAGATATGTCCTTCGATCCTATGTGTGCAATCGATAAAGTCATAAGGTCGTCTTTTGATGTTAAATGATTATTCGATAATATTAATTGTTGGGAACAATATAATATTGATCGATAAATCATACCTACAGGGTCACACACGGACTCGTAGATGATGTACAATGCTTGTTAATTATATTGATTTAGAATCAATATTTACGTGAATTTATATGCATACATGGGATGCATTGCATGGCTTGCATGGATGCATGTCACATAGTGTGACATGGCATGCCACACAAGCAAGAGGGACCACATCTTATACCATTGTGGCATAGTGATGTGTACATGACCTTTCACCTCCCCATTAACCACCCATTATGTGATATAATGGTGCATATTCAATATGGGGGTTACAAGGGAGTGATGGAGGTGGTAATGAAGGTGTTAAGTAGGGAAAATCTGATTTTCACAATAACTTCATCACCAGTTTCGAGATTCACACAAAAGAGAGAAAGGAGAGAATGTTCTTGGAGAACCGACTCAAGCAAGCAAAATGTTCGTCATCCGGGTTCGTGTGCAACACGTAGAGGCCGGACCATTTGTGCGGCTTCAACATCCGGGAGATCTAGACAAGGAGAGTGACGAGGTCATTCTCAAGGAGAGCATCTAGTGGCTGATCCATGAAGGTGGTTCAATCGACTCAACACCACCTTCATCAACATCAACGAGGCACGCTACACCGGTTGTAAGTGTTCTCGTTAATCCATATATATATATATATATATATATATATATATATATATATATATATATATACCAGTGAGATTTTATGCGTACGGAGGGAGCTATGCGTCGGGCGTAGTGATGTTTGTTGATAGCGAAAGGCGGTGATGTTGAGAGTATTGTATGAGAGAACACAATATAATATGAAATAATTTTTCTATTCCAAATCAAGTCTGAAAAATACAACATACAAACCTCTCCTTATATAGAGAGTACAAAGGTTCTAAAACAGAACAAATTCAAACACTACGGACAATACACATGACTTTTACAGACCACTATTACAAAGCTACCATTATAGATGTCGGGTACTCTTTGGGCCCCATCGTCACATCATATAATGCACTATGTAAAGAAACAAATATAAAATTACAAATTATTAAGAACCACGTATAGTGGTTGAGTGCATCTGACAAAGGTGACACTAATTCCTTGAGTGCTTCTGCGAAGATAGCACTTGTAATGAGTGCTGCTGCTGAGAAAGCATCATTGCTTTTAGCTTAATTAAACTGGATTAGGGCATTCTTATCCCAACTTGGCTTTGCCTCGTTTAGAGTCTTTAGCTTGCTGTGTTAATGTCACTATTAGGGCATCCCAGACGTCGGCTGGTGTAGGTTCGTCTTCTTGTCCTTCCCCCGCAAAATAATTAAGGGAACTGTTGGAATCAATAGATCCTCTTGGCGAAGCTGACTTCATTGATTCATCTCCGTCTTTTGCTATCTCGGTTGAGAAGGTGTCAAAGAATTGATTTTTCATGTGATCTAAAACTTTCTTCATTATTTCTTCCTCCGATTCCCTTGGATATTTTTTCTGAAAGAAATTTTTCAAGCTAGACAGTGAAAGTTGTTGGGAGCATTGTTCTTTTTCTCCTTTTCTTTTATCTTCAACAATTGTTGACTGGATAGTTGAGGCCATTTTCTCTATATTTTCTTCTCCCATATTAGTCCACCATTTGTAGAAAAATTTTCTTTTTAGCATGGGTATATTTAGTTTATTCGAAGAGACTGAAATCGTCCATCTCCAAATCCAAGGAATTTGGAATTTTGTAAAAAACAGGAAAGGACATTGTCCAACAATCAACCTGTCTGAGTTTAATTTGGTGACTAATGAACTATTGTCACACCAAGGATTATATAAATCCATAATTTCCTTTGGCAGTATTTCCAAAGAAGGGCCAAATTTTGACCACCACTCATAAAACCAATTTGGAATATGCTTATTAAGGATTTCTGGGTTTATTGTGAAAAACCAAGAATGCTTATTCTTAGGGTTCTGGTAGTAGAACGCTTTTGAAAAAGCCTGGATATAATCCCAATAATTGAAGTAGATATATTTACCTTCTGCCATTCGGATGGCTTTGTCTCCATTAGGGTTTATTCCCCACTCTCTTGGCAGTAAAACTTTATTAATATGACACTTGCTGAAGTTTATAAAACTTTCAGGGTTATTATTTTGATAGTGATGAGTAATGGTTACCGATTCGGTAATTTTTAGGAGGACTTCATAATTTGGCCTTGTTTTTCCATGTAGACCGGCATACCCTCTTGATTCAAGATACCTTGTTCTGATTGACCATCCATCATTTGGCGTCATTTGAATATCTTCATCTTCTATGTACAGAACATCTTCTGTGATTGGACTTTCAAAGTACTCTTTTTCTTGTTGTACTTCATTGGTAACGTCTTTATAAGACGTTTTATTAGAAGAGGAGGAAGGTATATCTTCCTTTTTTGGAGGAGGCAATTGTGGCACAATTTTGCCTCTGCTATGGTATACTGTCCAATCCCCTATTAGGGGAATCGTCGATTCTGTCTGGGATAACATATTGCTAATCCCATATCCGCGGCCTCGGGAATATCCACGACCTCTTCCCCTATTAGGGGTTGTCATTTCCCTGTAAAAATTCACGGGTTAAGAAATCAGCAAGAGAATTATTTTCTCCTTTTATGTATTCAATATCAAATTCAAAGGCCGATAACTGAGCTTGCCAACCTGCAAATATTTGCTTAGAGACAAGATTTTTAACATCTTTTTCAACTATTGATTTTGCAGAACTACAATCAATTCTCAGTAAGAATTTTTGATTTAATAAGTCATCTTGAAATTTTGAAATACACTTTATAATAGAAAGCATCTCTTTTTTAATGGTTGAATACTTTGACTGCGTGGGATTCCATTTTCCTGAGGTAAACCTAACAAGATGTTCTTTTTTGCTGTCAGGATTTAATTGTTTTAAGATTCCGCCATAACCAATATTTGAGGCATCAGTATCCCCACATAAAATTTATGAAATTGGATTTCTTGACTTAAAAGCAAGATTTGCAATTAAAACAGAACAAATTCAAACACTACGGTTATTGTCAAAAAGAGACTTAGCCCCTTTTAAAAATTATAAATTTATCCATATTGGGTTAATTCAAGTAGCATTTAAACCCTTAACCTTGTTAGGTGTAAATTCAAGTATAATGGCATACGTAAGAGATGGTAGATGTAGAGATTTTAAACCTTCTTTAGCCGCCTTAATTGAAACTAGTTTATGTCATGGACCAGTTTATTTCGACGTGTCCCCAAATTTAACTCTCTCAATGACAGATAGTAATTTACAAGATGCAATGCAATTAACAATTCATACAAATGGTTATAATTTTAAACCTGGAAGTGAAATAATAGCAATTTGCTATAGAGTTTATTATAAAGTTTTACAAACTTTAAATCCAAACATTAATAAAAGAAGATTATCTTCCCCAGGAACTACAACTGTGGTTCAAACAAATTTATTAACCTCAAACATTGCCACCAACAGATTAATTAAGTGGAATGAAATAAATTTCCCAGAATCTTGGACCCTTCCGCAAGAGTTGGAACCAAAACCAAAAATAAACAATGAAATAGATCAAATAATAGAAACCTCCGAAGGAGACGTAGAGATAAAATTTGGTTCTGATAGAACAGTAAGGTTACCCCGAACAACATCATCAAGATGTTCGACCATAAACGATTATTTTTGTACCCCTCACGAATCAGCTAGGGCAAGCACTTCTCAATTAAGAGAAGAGATTGACACAGTTGAAACAATAAGAATAAGTCAAAATAAAATTCCAGAAGGAATTTATACCCAAAGTAGAAAATCACCTACTCAATCAGAAATGAGTTTTCACGTTTAAATGATTGATTTATCCCCAGGAAGTAAGATGAGAGAAATTCTTAATGCAGAATTTCAGCAAGACAAGCATGAATTGTTTAGAAAATGGTATTTCAATAAATATTCTTCAAACAAGTTAAAAACATTTAAAGAAGAATATTACAATTATATTGAGAAAACTCAAGATTACCTTTCTTTCGTTACTTGGTTTATTAAGAATTATATAAATAATACCAATAATCAAATTTCAGTTTTACAAAAAACATGGAAAACTAATCAAGGTGAAATAACTGCACCTTTTCCTCCTGAACAAACAATTTGCTTAAATTCTAGTACAGAAGCCACTGCTTACTTAAATTTACAGAAAGTAGAAAGTGCTCAAATTACGATAAAAGAATTAAATGCAATAATTAAATCTCAAAATTATACAAATACCTACTTGATTTGTTTAGGAGATCAATTTCTTTCCCTTGAGAAAGATTTAAAAACCCTTCAACAATCTATTGAGAAACAGATTAGCCAACAAGAATTAATAATACAAAAATTTTGTAAAAGCGAGAGTAATACTGAAAATTTTCCTTCATTAATTAATACACCAATGATTCAACCTCCAATTAACATAAATGGCTTCAGAATGGAAACCAATAGTGAAAATTTTATTCAAATCCTTGAAAAGAAATTAAAAGATTTACACTTAAGGGTTTTATCCGAAGCAGATGATTCTGAACCAAATGATATTAAAAGTCAAACAGATGAGGTAGATCAATTAACTGAAATGTTTAAAGGTCATAATATGAATGAAATAAATCCTATTTATATGCCAAAACCTCTTGAAAAATATTATTACAAAAGACCATCCCCTCAGGATCTTCTTTTCGAAGAACCTGAACCTTTTCAAAATTCATACTCAGGAAAGGCTATATACGAATGGAATATAGACGGATTAAATGATAAACAAATAATTGATGTTATACATAGAATCATTATGTACTCAACTGTCTGTAAGCAACATGGAAATAGTGACAGTTCTATAGCATCTTTTATAACTACTGGTTTTGTTGGACAATTAAGAGGATGGTGGGATCATTATTTAACAGAAACACAAAAAATAGAAATTCTAAACCACAAAAAATTAATTAAGCCAGAACCAAATAATCCAAGTACTAGTATGGCTACAACAGGCGAAGAAGACGCAGTTTATACACTGTGTTTATCGATCCTACAACATTTTGTAGGAACTTCAACTCCCTTAGGAGAAAAAATTCAAACTCTTCTTCAAAATCTAAGATGTCCTTCCTTAACTCATTTTAGATGGTACAAAGATACATTTTTGTCAAGAGTTTATCAACTCACAAACCCCAATTCAATTCATTGGAAATCTAAGTTTATAGACGGCCTCCCCCATCTTTTTGCTGAAAAAGTTCGGCAATCATTACGAGTTAAAAATGATGGAATCAATATTAATTACTCAGAATTGACTTATGGTCAACTAATAAATACCTGCATAAATGAAGGATTGAACCTTTGTAATGATATTAAATTAAAAAATCAACTAAAAAAGCAACAAAAATCGGAAAAACACCAGCTTGGTGAATTCTGCGAGCAATTTGCTTTTGACCTAGGAAAGCCTCTCAGGCCGCCAGATATTAAAAATAATAAATTCGATAAGATTAGAAGAAAGAATTATATCAAAGAAAATTCTTATAAAAAGAATTACAAAAGAAATTACTATAATAAAAAATTCTTAAGAAAAGATAAACCACATATGCCTAATAAAGGAAAAAGGAAAGCTAAAAAACTAGATATAAGCTGTCATAAATGTGGCAAAATTGGTCATTATGCAAATCGATGCTGGACAAAGAAAGCTCTTAATGAAATACAAGATGAAAACCTAAGATTGCAGTTAGAAAAAGTATTAATAAACTCTGAAACTGATACTGAATCTTCAAATGAAGAAGAATTAGGAGTTATATATGGAACATCCTCTGAATCTTCAAATACTGACAATGAGGATTGTCAATGTAATGAAGATAATTACTGGAAATCCATTGTTGACATGAATGGGTTAAATGTCCTGACTGATGATCAAGATAAAATATTAAAAGTACTAGAATCAATTACAGACTCCGGTCTAAAAAAGAAAATAATTGAAACTCTAATAAAAGACAAACCAGAACCTCCCTTACTAATTGAGGCACCTTATCAATTAAGTGAAGTACTACACAGATTCCAACAGACAAAAATTAAAGAGACTCCAGTCTCAATTGGTGATTTAAAAAGAGAAATTAGTTCTCTGAAAGGAGAAATAGGACAGCTAAAACAAAATCAAGCTGTACTATCACAAAGACTTACAACATTAGAAAGTCAACCTTTCAAAAGTGAAGAAATAGAGGAAATTCCTCAAAAAACAAATAATTTGGAGTATCTAAATCTTTTAGATCAAGTAACATCACAAAAATGGTTTGTAAAGATTACTCTAATTATTAATAGGGATTTTATATTAGAAAATGAGGTAGCGCTTATTGACAGCGGTGCTGATTTAAATTGCATCCAAGAAGGTATAATTCCTACAAAATATTTTTCCAAAACAACACAATCACTAACCCAAGCAGGTGGTGATAAACTTAGAGTTAAATATAAACTTTCAAACGTCAATATTTGCAATCGAGAAATATGTTTGCCAACATCTTTTATCTTGGTAAAAAATCTTACTCACAGAATTATTTTAGGAACTCCTTTCCTCCACAAAATTATGCCAATCAATAATATTGACCAAAATGGTATTTCTTCAATAATAAATGGAAAAAATGTATTATTCAAATTCATAACTGATCCGCACACAAGAATGTTAAATGAAGTAAGAGATATTCTTCTCAATAAAGAAAAACAAATATGTTTCTTAAAAGATGAAATAGAAATTCTTAATATAAATGATCAGCTAAAGAAAAAAGAAATACAAGAAAAAATTAATTTAATTGAAAAACAGTTTATAGAAGAAGTATGCAATGAACTACCTAATGCATTTTGGAACAGAAAGAAACATGTTATTTCTCTACCTTATGAAGAGGAATTCAAAGAAAATCAAATTCCTACTAAAGCTAGGCCAGCTCAAATGAACCATGAATACTTAGAATTATGCAAAAAAGAAATAAGCTCACTCGAAAAGAAAGGTTTAATTCGTAAATCTAAATCTCCTTGGAGTTGTACAGCATTCTATGTAAATAATGCTGCTGAAAAGGAAAGAGGAGTTCCAAGGTTAGTCATAAACTATAAACCCCTTAATAAGGTATTGAAATGGATTAGATATCCAATTCCCAATAAAAAGGATTTATTAGATAGACTAAACGATGCTCTAATCTATTCAAAATTTGATATGAAGTCAGGATATTGGCAGATTCAAATTAATGAGTCTGATAGGTATAAAACAGCTTTTACAGTTCCATTTGGTCATTATGAATGGAATGTTTTACCATTTGGTTTAAAAAATGCTCCTTCTGAATTTCAGAATATCATGAATGAAATATTTAACCCATATACAGAATTTATAATTGTTTATATAGATGATGTTTTAGTATTTTCTAAAACGATAGAAAAACATATAAAACATTTAAAAATATTTAAAAATTTAATAAAAAATAATGGGTTAGTCATTTCCGCCCCTAAGATGAAATTATTTCAAGTCCAAGTTAGGTTTTTAGGACATACGATTTCGCAAGGAAAGATAATCCCAATTGAAAGAAGTATATAATTTGCTTCAAAATTCCCAGATAATATCACCGATACAAAACAGCTTCAAAGATTTCTTGGAAGTCTAAATTATATTTCAGATTATTATAAGAATTTAGCCCAAGACACAAAAATTTTGTACTCTAGATTAAGAAAAAACGTCTCACCATGGACAGAAGAGCATTCACAAGCTGTTAGAAAAATTAAGTCCAAAGTAAGATGTTTGCCATGTTTATCTCTTGCTAATCCTAAATACTTTAAAATTGTTGAAACTGATGCCTCAAATATTGGTTATGGCGGAATCTTAAAACAATTAAATCCTGACAGCAAAAAAGAACATCTTGTTAGGTTTACCTCAGGAAAATGGAATCCCACGCAGTCAAAGTATTCAACCATTAAAAAAGAGATGCTTTCTATTATAAAGTGTATTTCAAAATTTCAAGATGACTTATTAAATCAAAAATTCTTACTGAGAATTGATTGTAGTTCTGCAAAATCAATAGTTGAAAAAGATGTTAAAAATCTTGTCTCTAAGCAAATATTTGCAGGTTGGCAAGCTCAGTTATCGGCCTTTGAATTTGATATTGAATACATAAAAGGAGAAAATAATTCTCTTGCTGATTTCTTAACCCGTGAATTTTTACAGGGAAATGACAACCCCTAATAGGGGAAGAGGTCGTGGATATTCCCGAGGCCGCGGATATGGGATTAGCAATATGTTATCCCAGACAGAATCGACGATTCCCCTAATAGGGGATTGGACAGTATACCATAGCAGAGGCAAAATTGTGCCACAATTGCCTCCTCCAAAAAAGGAAGATATACCTTCCTCCTCTTCTAATAAAACGTCTTATAAAGACGTTACCAATGAAGTACAACAAGAAAAAGAGTACTTTGAAAGTCCAATCACAGAAGATGTTCTGTACATAGAAGATGAAGATATTCAAATGACGCCAAATGATGGATGGTCAATCAGAACAAGGTATCTTGAATCAAGAGGGTATGCCGGTCTACATGGAAAAACAAGGCCAAATTATGAAGTCCTCCTAAAAATTACCGAATCGGTAACCATTACTCATCACTATCAAAATAATAACCCTGAAAGTTTTATAAACTTCAGCAAGTGTCATATTAATAAAGTTTTACTGCCAAGAGAGTGGGGAATAAACCCTAATGGAGACAAAGCCATCCGAATGGCAGAAGGTAAATATATCTACTTCAATTATTGGGATTATATCCAGGCTTTTTCAAAAGCGTTCTACTACCAGAACCCTAAGAATAAGCATTCTTGGTTTTTCACAATAAACCCAGAAATCCTTAATAAGCATATTCCAAATTGGTTTTATGAGTGGTGGTCAAAATTTGGCCCTTCTTTGGAAATACTGCCAAAGGAAATTATGGATTTATATAATCCTTGGTGTGACAATAGTTCATTAGTCACCAAATTAAACTCAGACAGGTTGATTGTTGGACAATGTCCTTTCCTGTTTTTTACAAAATTCCAAATTCCTTGGATTTGGAGATGGACGATTTCAGTCTCTTCGAATAAACTAAATATACCCATGCTAAAAAGAAAATTTTTCTACAAATGGTGGACTAATATGGGAGAAGAAAATATAGAGAAAATGGCCTCAACTATCCAGTCAACAATTGTTGAAGATAAAAGAAAAGGAGAAAAAGAACAATGCTCCCAACAACTTTCACTGTCTAGCTTGAAAAATTTCTTTCAGAAAAAATATCCAAGGGAATCGGAGGAAGAAATAATGAAGAAAGTTTTAGATCACATGAAAAATCAATTCTTTGACACCTTCTCAACCGAGATAGCAAAAGACGGAGATGAATCAATGAAGTCAGCTTCGCCAAGAGGATCTATTGATTCCAACAGTTCCCTTAATTATTTTGCGGGGGAAGGACAAGAAGACGAACCTACACCAGCCGACGTCTGGGATGCCCTAATAGTGACATTAACACAGCAAGCTAAAGACTCTAAACGAGGCAAAGCCAAGTTGGGATAAGAATGCCCTAATCCAGTTTAATTAAGCTAAAAGCAATGATGCTTTCTCAGCAGCAGCACTCATTACAAGTGCTATCTTCGCAGAAGCACTCAAGGAATTAGTGTCACCTTTGTCAGATGCACTCAACCACTATACGTGGTTCTTAATAATTTGTAATTTTATATTTGTTTCTTTACATAGTGCATTATATGATGTGACGATGGGGCCCAAAGAGTACCCGACATCTATAATGGTAGCTTTGTAATAGTGGTCTGTAAAAGTCATGTGTATTGTCCGTAGTGTTTGAATTTGTTCTGTTTTAGAACCTTTGTACTCTCTATATAAGGAGAGGTTTGTATGTTGTATTTTTCAGACTTGATTTGGAATAGAAAAATTATTTCATATTATATTGTGTTCTCTCATACAATACTCTCAACATCACCGCCTTTCGCTATCAACAAACATCACTACGCCCGACGCATAGCTCCCTCCGTACGCATAAAATCTCACTGGTTTCGCTATCAACAAACATCACTACGCCCGACGCATAGCTCCCTCCGTACGCATAAAATCTCACTGGTATCAGAGCCAAACCCCCCATACAAGGTACTATTTCGATATCCATTAAATTAATGGAATTACAGAGCTAAATTTTTGTTGTGGGTGGTAAGATGTTAGATGAGTAAGTAAAATTTGAACATGTAAAAAAAAAAAAAAAAAAAAAAAAAAAAAAAAAAAAAAAAAAAAAAAGAGTAAAAATGTCGAAAATTTTTAGTGTTTTCTTTTCTTGCCACAATGTTTCGATTGCATATTCAAGGCTAGATAAAAAGAAAATTTTGCTAAAATTTTCGTTAACCCTGATTTTTGGAGTTTTCTCCGTCTATCCCTTTTTGGTTGATAAGTTAAACGACTTTTGTCGTTTGTAAGGGTTACAAAAAGAATGTTTATTTAAGTAATTTTGTTTTAAAATAAACATGTTTAAAGTTGAGCTTACAATTCTAATGTCTTGCTAACCACAACAAATTTACAAGCATTTAATATCCATGTCTAATTGGGATAACGATGAACATGAAATTGAATCTGTTAAAAACGCAGAACTAGTAGAATATCCAAAAAATTTGGATAAATTAAATAAATGGGTTATACCTTCAGTATCCCCACATAAAATTTATGAAATTGGATTTCTTGACTTAAAAGCAAGATTTGCAATTAAAACGCTAGAACAAACAATCAGAATATCCGATAATACACAAACAATTAGGTTATTGTCAAAAAGAGACTTAGCCCCTTTTAAAAATTATAAATTTATCCATATTGGGTTAATTCAAGTAGCATTTAAACCCTTAACCTTGTTAGGTGTAAATTCAAGTATAATGGCATACGTAAGAGATGGTAGATGTAGAGATTTTAAACCTTCTTTAGCCGCCTTAATTGAAACTAGTTTATGTCATGGACCAGTTTATTTCGACGTGTCCCCAAATTTAACTCTCTCAATGACAGATAGTAATTTACAAGATGCAATGCAATTAACAATTCATACAAATGGTTATAATTTTAAACCTGGAAGTGAAATAATAGCAATTTGCTATAGAGTTTATTATAAAGTTTTACAAACTTTAAATCCAAACATTAATAAAAGAAGATTATCTTCCCCAGGAACTACAACTGTGGTTCAAACAAATTTATTAACCTCAAACATTGCCACCAACAGATTAATTAAGTGGAATGAAATAAATTTCCCAGAATCTTGGACCCTTCCGCAAGAGTTGGAACCAAAACCAAAAATAAACAATGAAATAGATCAAATAATAGAAACCTCCGAAGGAGACGTAGAGATAAAATTTGGTTCTGATAGAACAGTAAGGTTACCCCGAACAACATCATCAAGATGTTCGACCATAAACGATTATTTTTGTACCCCTCACGAATCAGCTAGGGCAAGCACTTCTCAATTAAGAGAAGAGATTGACACAGTTGAAACAATAAGAATAAGTCAAAATAAAATTCCAGAAGGAATTTATACCCAAAGTAGAAAATCACCTACTCAATCAGAAATGAGTTTTCACGTTTAAATGATTGATTTATCCCCAGGAAGTAAGATGAGAGAAATTCTTAATGCAGAATTTCAGCAAGACAAGCATGAATTGTTTAGAAAATGGTATTTCAATAAATATTCTTCAAACAAGTTAAAAACATTTAAAGAAGAATATTACAATTATATTGAGAAAACTCAAGATTACCTTTCTTTCGTTACTTGGTTTATTAAGAATTATATAAATAATACCAATAATCAAATTTCAGTTTTACAAAAAACATGGAAAACTAATCAAGGTGAAATAACTGCACCTTTTCCTCCTGAACAAACAATTTGCTTAAATTCTAGTACAGAAGCCACTGCTTACTTAAATTTACAGAAAGTAGAAAGTGCTCAAATTACGATAAAAGAATTAAATGCAATAATTAAATCTCAAAATTATACAAATACCTACTTGATTTGTTTAGGAGATCAATTTCTTTCCCTTGAGAAAGATTTAAAAACCCTTCAACAATTTTAAAGTATTTAGGATTAGCAAGAGATAAACATGGCAAACATCTTACTTTGGACTTAATTTTTCTAACAGCTTGTGAATGCTCTTCTGTCCATGGTGAGACGTTTTTTCTTAATCTAGAGTACAAAATTTTTGTGTCTTGGGCTAAATTCTTATAATAATCTGAAATATAATTTAGACTTCCAAGAAATCTTTGAAGCTGTTTTGTATCGGTGATATTATCTGGGAATTTTGAAGCAAATTCTATACTTCTTTCAATTGGGATTATCTTTCCTTGCGAAATCGTATGTCCTAAAAACCTAACTTGGACTTGAAATAATTTCATCTTAGGGGCGGAAATGACTAACCCATTATTTTTTATTAAATTTTTAAATATTTTTAAATGTTTTATATGTTTTTCTATCGTTTTAGAAAATACTAAAACATCATCTATATAAACAATTATAAATTCTGTATATGGGTTAAATATTTCATTCATGATATTCTGAAATTCAGAAGGAGCATTTTTTAAACCAAATGGTAAAACATTCCATTCATAATGACCAAATGGAACTGTAAAAGCTGTTTTATACCTATCAGACTCATTAATTTGAATCTGCCAATATCCTGACTTCATATCAAATTTTGAATAGATTAGAGCATCGTTTAGTCTATCTAATAAATCCTTTTTATTGGGAATTGGATATCTAATCCATTTCAATACCTTATTAAGGGGTTTATAGTTTATGACTAACCTTGGAACTCCTCTTTCCTTTTCAGCAGCATTATTTACATAGAATGCTGTACAACTCCAAGGAGATTTAGATTTACGAATTAAACCTTTCTTTTCGAGTGAGCTTATTTCTTTTTTGCATAATTCTAAGTATTCATGGTTCATTTGAGCTGGCCTAGCTTTAGTAGGAATTTGATTTTCTTTGAATTCCTCTTCATAAGGTAGAGAAATAACATGTTTCTTTCTGTTCCAAAATGCATTAGGTAGTTCATTGCATACTTCTTCTATAAACTGTTTTTCAATTAAATTAATTTTTTCTTGTATTTCTTTTTTCTTTAGCTGATCATTTATATTAAGAATTTCTATTTCATCTTTTAAGAAACATATTTGTTTTTCTTTATTGAGAAGAATATCTCTTACTTCATTTAACATTCTTGTGTGCGGATCAGTTATGAATTTGAATAATACATTTTTTCCATTTATTATTGAAGAAATACCATTTTGGTCAATATTATTGATTGGCATAATTTTGTGGAGGAAAGGAGTTCCTAAAATAATTCTGTGAGTAAGATTTTTTACCAAGATAAAAGATGTTGGCAAACATATTTCTCGATTGCAAATATTGACGTTTGAAAGTTTATATTTAACTCTAAGTTTATCACCACCTGCTTGGGTTAGTGATTGTGTTGTTTTGGAAAAATATTTTGTAGGAATTATACCTTCTTGGATGCAATTTAAATCAGCACCGCTGTCAATAAGCGCTACCTCATTTTCTAATATAAAATCCCTATTAATAATTAGAGTAATCTTTACAAACCATTTTTGTGATGTTACTTGATCTAAAAGATTTAGATACTCCAAATTATTTGTTTTTTGAGGAATTTCCTCTATTTCTTCACTTTTGAAAGGTTGACTTTCTAATGTTGTAAGTCTTTGTGATAGTACAGCTTGATTTTGTTTTAGCTGTCCTATTTCTCCTTTCAGAGAACTAATTTCTCTTTTTAAATCACCAATTGAGACTGGAGTCTCTTTAATTTTTGTCTGTTGGAATCTGTGTAGTACTTCACTTAATTGATAAGGTGCCTCAATTAGTAAGGGAGGTTCTGGTTTGTCTTTTATTAGAGTTTCAATTATTTTCTTTTTTAGACCGGAGTCTGTAATTGATTCTAGTACTTTTAATATTTTATCTTGATCATCAGTCAGGACATTTAACCCATTCATGTCAACAATGGATTTCCAGTAATTATCTTCATTACATTGACAATCCTCATTGTCAGTATTTGAAGATTCAGAGGATGTTCCATATATAACTCCTAATTCTTCTTCATTTGAAGATTCAGTATCAGTTTCAGAGTTTATTAATACTTTTTCTAACTGCAATCTTAGGTTTTCATCTTGTATTTCATTAAGAGCTTTCTTTGTCCAGCATCGATTTGCATAATGACCAATTTTGCCACATTTATGACAGCTTATATCTAGTTTTTTAGCTTTCCTTTTTCCTTTATTAGGCATATGTGGTTTATCTTTTCTTAAGAATTTTTTATTATAGTAATTTCTTTTGTAATTCTTTTTATAAGAATTTTCTTTGATATAATTCTTTCTTCTAATCTTATCGAATTTATTATTTTTAATATCTGGCGGCCTGAGAGGCTTTCCTAGGTCAAAAGCAAATTGCTCGCAGAATTCACCAAGCTGGTGTTTTTCCGATTTTTGTTGCTTTTTTAGTTGATTTTTTAATTTAATATCATTACAAAGGTTCAATCCTTCATTTATGCAGGTATTTATTAGTTGACCATAAGTCAATTCTGAGTAATTAATATTGATTCCATCATTTTTAACTCGTAATGATTGCCGAACTTTTTCAGCAAAAAGATGGGGGAGGCCGTCTATAAACTTAGATTTCCAATGAATTGAATTGGGGTTTGTGAGTTGATAAACTCTTGACAAAAATGTATCTTTGTACCATCTAAAATGAGTTAAGGAAGGACATCTTAGATTTTGAAGAAGAGTTTGAATTTTTTCTCCTAAGGGAGTTGAAGTTCCTACAAAATGTTGTAGGATCGATAAACACAGTGTATAAACTGCGTCTTCTTCGCCTGTTGTAGCCATACTAGTACTTGGATTATTTGGTTCTGGCTTAATTAATTTTTTGTGGTTTAGAATTTCTATTTTTTGTGTTTCTGTTAAATAATGATCCCACCATCCTCTTAATTGTCCAACAAAACCAGTAGTTATAAAAGATGCTATAGAACTGTCACTATTTCCATGTTGCTTACAGACAGTTGAGTACATAATGATTCTATGTATAACATCAATTATTTGTTTATCATTTAATCCGTCTATATTCCATTCGTATATAGCCTTTCCTGAGTATGAATTTTGAAAAGGTTCAGGTTCTTCGAAAAGAAGATCCTGAGGGGATGGTCTTTTGTAATAATATTTTTCAAGAGGTTTTGGCATATAAATAGGATTTATTTCATTCATATTATGACCTTTAAACATTTCAGTTAATTGATCTACCTCATCTGTTTGACTTTTAATATCATTTGGTTCAGAATCATCTGCTATGGTATACTGTCCAATCCCCTATTAGGTACCTTATGAAGAGGAATTCAAAGAAAATCAAATTCCTACTAAAGCTAGGCCAGCTCAAATGAACCATGAATACTTAGAATTATGCAAAAAAGAAATAAGCTCACTCGAAAAGAAAGGTTTAATTCGTAAATCTAAATCTCCTTGGAGTTGTACAGCATTCTATGTAAATAATGCTGCTGAAAAGGAAAGAGGAGTTCCAAGGTTAGTCATAAACTATAAACCCCTTAATAAGGTATTGAAATGGATTAGATATCCAATTCCCAATAAAAAGGATTTATTAGATAGACTAAACGATGCTCTAATCTATTCAAAATTTGATATGAAGTCAGGATATTGGCAGATTCAAATTAATGAGTCTGATAGGTATAAAACAGCTTTTACAGTTCCATTTGGTCATTATGAATGGAATGTTTTACCATTTGGTTTAAAAAATGCTCCTTCTGAATTTCAGAATATCATGAATGAAATATTTAACCCATATACAGAATTTATAATTGTTTATATAGATGATGTTTTAGTATTTTCTAAAACGATAGAAAAACATATAAAACATTTAAAAATATTTAAAAATTTAATAAAAAATAATGGGTTAGTCATTTCCGCCCCTAAGATGAAATTATTTCAAGTCCAAGTTAGGTTTTTAGGACATACGATTTCGCAAGGAAAGATAATCCCAATTGAAAGAAGTATAGAATTTGCTTCAAAATTCCCAGATAATATCACCGATACAAAACAGCTTCAAAGATTTCTTGGAAGTCTAAATTATATTTCAGATTATTATAAGAATTTAGCCCAAGACACAAAAATTTTGTACTCTAGATTAAGAAAAAACGTCTCACCATGGACAGAAGAGCATTCACAAGCTGTTAGAAAAATTAAGTCCAAAGTAAGATGTTTGCCATGTTTATCTCTTGCTAATCCTAAATACTTTAAAATTGTTGAAACTGATGCCTCAAATATTGGTTATGGCGGAATCTTAAAACAATTAAATCCTGACAGCAAAAAAGAACATCTTGTTAGGTTTACCTCAGGAAAATGGAATCCCACGCAGTCAAAGTATTCAACCATTAAAAAAGAGATGCTTTCTATTATAAAGTGTATTTCAAAATTTCAAGATGACTTATTAAATCAAAAATTCTTACTGAGAATTGATTGTAGTTCTGCAAAATCAATAGTTGAAAAAGATGTTAAAAATCTTGTCTCTAAGCAAATATTTGCAGGTTGGCAAGCTCAGTTATCGGCCTTTGAATTTGATATTGAATACATAAAAGGAGAAAATAATTCTCTTGCTGATTTCTTAACCCGTGAATTTTTACAGGGAAATGACAACCCCTAATAGGGGAAGAGGTCGTGGATATTCCCGAGGCCGCGGATATGGGATTAGCAATATGTTATCCCAGACAGAATCGACGATTCCCCTAATAGGGGATTGGACAGTATACCATAGCAGAGGCAAAATTGTGCCACAATTGCCTCCTCCAAAAAAGGAAGATATACCTTCCTCCTCTTCTAATAAAACGTCTTATAAAGACGTTACCAATGAAGTACAACAAGAAAAAGAGTACTTTGAAAGTCCAATCACAGAAGATGTTCTGTACATAGAAGATGAAGATATTCAAATGACGCCAAATGATGGATGGTCAATCAGAACAAGGTATCTTGAATCAAGAGGGTATGCCGGTCTACATGGAAAAACAAGGCCAAATTATGAAGTCCTCCTAAAAATTACCGAATCGGTAACCATTACTCATCACTATCAAAATAATAACCCTGAAAGTTTTATAAACTTCAGCAAGTGTCATATTAATAAAGTTTTACTGCCAAGAGAGTGGGGAATAAACCCTAATGGAGACAAAGCCATCCGAATGGCAGAAGGTAAATATATCTACTTCAATTATTGGGATTATATCCAGGCTTTTTCAAAAGCGTTCTACTACCAGAACCCTAAGAATAAGCATTCTTGGTTTTTCACAATAAACCCAGAAATCCTTAATAAGCATATTCCAAATTGGTTTTATGAGTGGTGGTCAAAATTTGGCCCTTCTTTGGAAATACTGCCAAAGGAAATTATGGATTTATATAATCCTTGGTGTGACAATAGTTCATTAGTCACCAAATTAAACTCAGACAGGTTGATTGTTGGACAATGTCCTTTCCTGTTTTTTACAAAATTCCAAATTCCTTGGATTTGGAGATGGACGATTTCAGTCTCTTCGAATAAACTAAATATACCCATGCTAAAAAGAAAATTTTTCTACAAATGGTGGACTAATATGGGAGAAGAAAATATAGAGAAAATGGCCTCAACTATCCAGTCAACAATTGTTGAAGATAAAAGAAAAGGAGAAAAAGAACAATGCTCCCAACAACTTTCACTGTCTAGCTTGAAAAATTTCTTTCAGAAAAAATATCCAAGGGAATCGGAGGAAGAAATAATGAAGAAAGTTTTAGATCACATGAAAAATCAATTCTTTGACACCTTCTCAACCGAGATAGCAAAAGACGGAGATGAATCAATGAAGTCAGCTTCGCCAAGAGGATCTATTTTTTGTGTTTCTGTTAAATAATGATCCCACCATCCTCTTAATTGTCCAACAAAACCAGTAGTTATAAAAGATGCTATAGAACTGTCACTATTTCCATGTTGCTTACAGACAGTTGAGTACATAATGATTCTATGTATAACATCAATTATTTGTTTATCATTTAATCCGTCTATATTCCATTCGTATATAGCCTTTCCTGAGTATGAATTTTGAAAAGGTTCAGGTTCTTCGAAAAGAAGATCCTGAGGGGATGGTCTTTTGTAATAATATTTTTCAAGAGGTTTTGGCATATAAATAGGATTTATTTCATTCATATTATGACCTTTAAACATTTCAGTTAATTGATCTACCTCATCTGTTTGACTTTTAATATCATTTGGTTCAGAATCATCTGCTTCGGATAAAACCCTTAAGTGTAAATCTTTTAATTTCTTTTCAAGGATTTGAATAAAATTTTCACTATTGGTTTCCATTCTGAAGCCATTTATGTTAATTGGAGGTTGAATCATTGGTGTATTAATTAATGAAGGAAAATTTTCAGTATTACTCTCGCTTTTACAAAATTTTTGTATTATTAATTCTTGTTGGCTAATCTGTTTCTCAATAGATTGTTGAAGGGTTTTTAAATCTTTCTCAAGGGAAAGAAATTGATCTCCTAAACGATGCTCTAATCTATTCAAAATTTGATATGAAGTCAGGATATTGGCAGATTCAAATTAATGAGTCTGATAGGTATAAAACAGCTTTTACAGTTCCATTTGGTCATTATGAATGGAATGTTTTACCATTTGGTTTAAAAAATGCTCCTTCTGAATTTCAGAATATCATGAATGAAATATTTAACCCATATACAGAATTTTTACAGGGAAATGACAACCCCTAATAGGGGAAGAGGTCGTGGATATTCCCGAGGCCGCGGATATGGGATTAGCAATATGTTATCCCAGACAGAATCGACGATTCCCCTAATAGGGGATTGGACAGTATACCATAGCAGAGGCAAAATTGTGCCACAATTGCCTCCTCCAAAAAAGGAAGATATACCTTCCTCCTCTTCTAATAAAACGTCTTATAAAGACGTTACCAATGAAGTACAACAAGAAAAAGAGTACTTTGAAAGTCCAATCACAGAAGATGTTCTGTACATAGAAGATGAAGATATTCAAATGACGCCAAATGATGGATGGTCAATCAGAACAAGGTATCTTGAATCAAGAGGGTATGCCGGTCTACATGGAAAAACAAGGCCAAATTATGAAGTCCTCCTAAAAATTACCGAATCGGTAACCATTACTCATCACTATCAAAATAATAACCCTGAAAGTTTTATAAACTTCAGCAAGTGTCATATTAATAAAGTTTTACTGCCAAGAGAGTGGGGAATAAACCCTAATGGAGACAAAGCCATCCGAATGGCAGAAGGTAAATATATCTACTTCAATTATTGGGATTATATCCAGGCTTTTTCAAAAGCGTTCTACTACCAGAACCCTAAGAATAAGCATTCTTGGTTTTTCACAATAAACCCAGAAATCCTTAATAAGCATATTCCAAATTGGTTTTATGAGTGGTGGTCAAAATTTGGCCCTTCTTTGGAAATACTGCCAAAGGAAATTATGGATTTATATAATCCTTGGTGTGACAATAGTTCATTAGTCACCAAATTAAACTCAGACAGGTTGATTGTTGGACAATGTCCTTTCCTGTTTTTTACAAAATTCCAAATTCCTTGGATTTGGAGATGGACGATTTCAGTCTCTTCGAATAAACTAAATATACCCATGCTAAAAAGAAAATTTTTCTACAAATGGTGGACTAATATGGGAGAAGAAAATATAGAGAAAATGGCCTCAACTATCCAGTCAACAATTGTTGAAGATAAAAGAAAAGGAGAAAAAGAACAATGCTCCCAACAACTTTCACTGTCTAGCTTGAAAAATTTCTTTTCAAGGATTTGAATAAAATTTTCACTATTGGTTTCCATTCTGAAGCCATTTATGTTAATTGGAGGTTGAATCATTGGTGTATTAATTAATGAAGGAAAATTTTCAGTATTACTCTCGCTTTTACAAAATTTTTGTATTATTAATTCTTGTTGGCTAATCTGTTTCTCAATAGATTGTTGAAGGGTTTTTAAATCTTTCTCAAGGGAAAGAAATTGATCTCCTAAACAAATCAAGTAGGTATTTGTATAATTTTGAGATTTAATTATTGCATTTAATTCTTTTATCGTAATTTGAGCACTTTCTACTTTCTGTAAATTTAAGTAAGCAGTGGCTTCTGTACTAGAATTTAAGCAAATTGTTTGTTCAGGAGGAAAAGGTGCAGTTATTTCACCTTGATTAGTTTTCCATGTTTTTTGTAAAACTGAAATTTGATTATTGGTATTATTTATATAATTCTTAATAAACCAAGTAACGAAAGAAAGGTAATCTTGAGTTTTCTCAATATAATTGTAATATTCTTCTTTAAATGTTTTTAACTTGTTTGAAGAATATTTATTGAAATACCATTTTCTAAACAATTCATGCTTGTCTTGCTGAAATTCTGCATTAAGAATTTCTCTCATCTTACTTCCTGGGGATAAATCAATCATTTAAACGTGAAAACTCATTTCTGATTGAGTAGGTGATTTTCTACTTTGGGTATAAATTCCTTCTGGAATTTTATTTTGACTTATTCTTATTGTTTCAACTGTGTCAATCTCTTCTCTTAATTGAGAAGTGCTTGCCCTAGCTGATTCGTGAGGGGTACAAAAATAATTGTTTATGGTCGAACATCTTGATGATGTTGTTCGGGGTAACCTTACTGTTCTATCAGAACCAAATTTTATCTCTACGTCTCCTTCGGAGGTTTCTATTATTTGATCTATTTCATTGTTTATTTTTGGTTTTGGTTCCAACTCTTGCGGAAGGGTCCAAGATTCTGGGAAATTTATTTCATTCCACTTAATTAATCTGTTGGTGGCAATGTTTGAGGTTAATAAATTTGTTTGAACCACAGTTGTAGTTCCTGGGGAAGATAATCTTCTTTTATTAATGTTTGGATTTAAAGTTTGTAAAACTTTATAATAAACTCTATAGCAAATTGCTATTATTTCACTTCCAGGTTTAAAATTATAACCATTTGTATGAATTGTTAATTGCATTGCATCTTGTAAATTACTATCTGTCATTGAGAGAGTTAAATTTGGGGACACGTCGAAATAAACTGGTCCATGACATAAACTAGTTTCAATTAAGGCGGCTAAAGAAGGTTTAAAATCTCTACATCTACCATCTCTTACGTATGCCATTATACTTGAATTTACACCTAACAAGGTTAAGGGTTTAAATGCTACTTGAATTAACCCAATATGGATAAATTTATAATTTTTAAAAGGGGCTAAGTCTCTTTTTGACAATAACCTAATTGTTTGTGTTAAATAATGATCCCACCATCCTCTTAATTGTCCAACAAAACCAGTAGTTATAAAAGATGCTATAGAACTGTCACTATTTCCATGTTGCTTACAGACAGTTGAGTACATAATGATTCTATGTATAACATCAATTATTTGTTTATCATTTAATCCGTCTATATTCCATTCGTATATAGCCTTTCCTGAGTATGAATTTTGAAAAGGTTCAGGTTCTTCGAAAAGAAGATCCTGAGGGGATGGTCTTTTGTAATAATATTTTTCAAGAGGTTTTGGCATATAAATAGGATTTATTTCATTCATATTATGACCTTTAAACATTTCAGTTAATTGATCTACCTCATCTGTTTGACTTTTAATATCATTTGGTTCAGAATCATCTGCTTCGGATAAAACCCTTAAGTGTAAATCTTTTAATTTCATAACTGATCCGCACACAAGAATGTTAAATGAAGTAAGAGATATTCTTCTCAATAAAGAAAAACAAATATGTTTCTTAAAAGATGAAATAGAAATTCTTAATATAAATGATCAGCTAAAGAAAAAAGAAATACAAGAAAAAATTAATTTAATTGAAAAACAGTTTATAGAAGAAGTATGCAATGAACTACCTAATGCATTTTGGAACAGAAAGAAACATGTTATTTCTCTACCTTATGAAGAGGAATTCAAAGAAAATCAAATTCCTACTAAAGCTAGGCCAGCTCAAATGAACCATGAATACTTAGAATTATGCAAAAAAGAAATAAGCTCACTCGAAAAGAAAGGTTTAATTCGTAAATCTAAATCTCCTTGGAGTTGTACAGCATTCTATGTAAATAATGCTGCTGAAAAGGAAAGAGGAGTTCCAAGGTTAGTCATAAACTATAAACCCCTTAATAAGGTATTGAAATGGATTAGATATCCAATTCCCAATAATTGAAGTAGATATATTTACCTTCTGCCATTCGGATGGCTTTGTCTCCATTAGGGTTTATTCCCCACTCTCTTGGCAGTAAAACTTTATTAATATGACACTTGCTGAAGTTATATTTGTTTTTCTTTATTGAGAAGAATATCTCTTACTTCATTTAACATTCTTGTGTGCGGATCAGTTATGAATTTGAATAATACATTTTTTCCATTTATTATTGAAGAAATACCATTTTGGTCAATATTATTGATTGGCATAATTTTGTGGAGGAAAGGAGTTCCTAAAATAATTCTGTGAGTAAGATTTTTTACCAAGATAAAAGATGTTGGCAAACATATTTCTCGATTGCAAATATTGACGTTTGAAAGTTTATATTTAACTCTAAGTTTATCACCACCTGCTTGGGTTAGTGATTGTGTTGTTTTGGAAAAATATTTTGTAGGAATTATACCTTCTTGGATGCAATTTAAATCAGCACCGCTGTCAATAAGCGCTACCTCATTTTCTAATATAAAATCCCTATTAATAATTAGAGTAATCTTTACAAACCATTTTTGTGATGTTACTTGATCTAAAAGATTTAGATACTCCAAATTATTTGTTTTTTGAGGAATTTCCTCTATTTCTTCACTTTTGAAAGGTTGACTTTCTAATGTTGTAAGTCTTTGTGATAGTACAGCTTGATTTTGTTTTAGCTGTCCTATTTCTCCTTTCAGAGAACTAATTTCTCTTTTTAAATCACCAATTGAGACTGGAGTCTCTTTAATTTTTGTCTGTTCCAAAATGCATTAGGTAGTTCATTGCATACTTCTTCTATAAACTGTTTTTATAGAGGAATTCCATTTATTTATCGGATATTCTGATTGTTTGTTCAGGAGGAAAAGGTGCAGTTATTTCACCTTGATTAGTTTTCCATGTTTTTTGTAAAACTGAAATTTGATTATTGGTATTATTTATATAATTCTTAATAAACCAAGTAACGAAAGAAAGGTAATCTTGAGTTTTCTCAATATAATTGTAATATTCTTCTTTAAATGTTTTTAACTTGTTTGAAGAATATTTATTGAAATACCATTTTCTAAACAATTCATGCTTGTCTTGCTGAAATTCTGCATTAAGAATTTCTCTCATCTTACTTCCTGGGGATAAATCAATCATTTAAACGTGAAAACTCATTTCTGATTGAGTAGGTGATTTTCTACTTTGGGTATAAATTCCTTCTGGAATTTTATTTTGACTTATTCTTATTGTTTCAACTGTGTCAATCTCTTCTCTTAATTGAGAAGTGCTTGCCCTAGCTGATTCGTGAGGGGTACAAAAATAATCGTTTATGGTCGAACATCTTGATGATGTTGTTCGGGGTAACCTTACTGTTCTATCAGAACCAAATTTTATCTCTACGTCTCCTTCGGAGGTTTCTATTATTTGATCTATTTCATTGTTTATTTTTGGTTTTGGTTCCAACTCTTGCGGAAGGGTCCAAGATTCTGGGAAATTTATTTCATTCCACTTAATTAATCTGTTGGTGGCAATGTTTGAGGTTAATAAATTTGTTTGAACCACAGTTGTAGTTCCTGGGGAAGATAATCTTCTTTTATTAATGTTTGGATTTAAAGTTTGTAAAACTTTATAATAAACTCTATAGCAAATTGCTATTATTTCACTTCCAGGTTTAAAATTATAACCATTTGTATGAATTGTTAATTGCATTGCATCTTGTAAATTACTATCTGTCATTGAGAGAGTTAAATTTGGGGACACGTCGAAATAAACTGGTCCATGACATAAACTAGTTTCAATTAAGGCGGCTAAAGAAGGTTTAAAATCTCTACATCTACCATCTCTTACGTATGCCATTATACTTGAATTTACACCTAACAAGGTTAAGGGTTTAAATGCTACTTGAATTAACCCAATATGGATAAATTTATAATTTTTAAAAGGGGCTAAGTCTCTTTTTGACAATAACCTAATTGTTTGTGTATTATCGGATATTCTGATTGTTTGTTCTAGCGTTTTAATTGCAAATCTTGCTTTTAAGTCAAGAAATCCAATTTCATAAATTTTATGTGGGGATACTGAAGGTATAACCCATTTATTTAATTTATCCAAATTTTTTGGATATTCTACTAGTTCTGCGTTTTTAACAGATTCAATTTCATGTTCATCGTTATCCCAATTAGACATGGATATTAAATGCTTGTAAATTTGTTGTGGTTAGCAAGACATTAGAATTGTAAGCTCAACTTTAAACATGTTTATTTTAAAACAAAATTACTTAAATAAACATTCTTTTTGTAACCCTTACAAACGACAAAAGTCGTTTAACTTATCAACCAAAAAGGGATAGACGGAGAAAACTCCAAAAATCAGGGTTAACGAAAATTTTAGCAAAATTTTCTTTTTATCTAGCCTTGAATATGCAATCGAAACATTGTGGCAAGAAAAGAAAACACTAAAAATTTTCGAGTATAATTCAAGTATAATGGCATACGTAAGAGATGGTAGATGTAGAGATTTTAAACCTTCTTTAGCCGCCTTAATTGAAACTAGTTTATGTCATGGACCAGTTTATTTCGACGTGTCCCCAAATTTAACTCTCTCAATGACAGATAGTAATTTACAAGATGCAATGCAATTAACAATTCATACAAATGGTTATAATTTTAAACCTGGAAGTGAAATAATAGCAATTTGCTATAGAGTTTATTATAAAGTTTTACAAACTTTAAATCCAAACATTAATAAAAGAAGATTATCTTCCCCAGGAACTACAACTGTGGTTCAAACAAATTTATTAACCTCAAACATTGCCACCAACAGATTAATTAAGTGGAATGAAATAAATTTCCCAGAATCTTGGACCCTTCCGCAAGAGTTGGAACCAAAACCAAAAATAAACAATGAAATAGATCAAATAATAGAAACCTCCGAAGGAGACGTAGAGATAAAATTTGGTTCTGATAGAACAGTAAGGTTACCCCGAACAACATCATCAAGATGTTCGACCATAAACGATTATTTTTGTACCCCTCACGAATCAGCTAGGGCAAGCACTTCTCAATTAAGAGAAGAGATTGACACAGTTGAAACAATAAGAATAAGTCAAAATAAAATTCCAGAAGGAATTTATACCCAAAGTAGAAAATCACCTACTCAATCAGAAATGAGTTTTCACGTTTAAATGATTGATTTATCCCCAGGAAGTAAGATGAGAGAAATTCTTAATGCAGAATTTCAGCAAGACAAGCATGAATTGTTTAGAAAATGGTATTTCAATAAATATTCTTCAAACAAGTTAAAAACATTTAAAGAAGAATATTACAATTATATTGAGAAAACTCAAGATTACCTTTCTTTCGTTACTTGGTTTATTAAGAATTATATAAATAATACCAATAATCAAATTTCAGTTTTACAAAAAACATGGAAAACTAATCAAGGTGAAATAACTGCACCTTTTCCTCCTGAACAAACAATCAGAATATCCGATAAATAAATGGAATTCCTCTATAAAAACAGTTTATAGAAGAAGTATGCAATGAACTACCTAATGCATTTTGGAACAGACAAAAATTAAAGAGACTCCAGTCTCAATTGGTGATTTAAAAAGAGAAATTAGTTCTCTGAAAGGAGAAATAGGACAGCTAAAACAAAATCAAGCTGTACTATCACAAAGACTTACAACATTAGAAAGTCAACCTTTCAAAAGTGAAGAAATAGAGGAAATTCCTCAAAAAACAAATAATTTGGAGTATCTAAATCTTTTAGATCAAGTAACATCACAAAAATGGTTTGTAAAGATTACTCTAATTATTAATAGGGATTTTATATTAGAAAATGAGGTAGCGCTTATTGACAGCGGTGCTGATTTAAATTGCATCCAAGAAGGTATAATTCCTACAAAATATTTTTCCAAAACAACACAATCACTAACCCAAGCAGGTGGTGATAAACTTAGAGTTAAATATAAACTTTCAAACGTCAATATTTGCAATCGAGAAATATGTTTGCCAACATCTTTTATCTTGGTAAAAAATCTTACTCACAGAATTATTTTAGGAACTCCTTTCCTCCACAAAATTATGCCAATCAATAATATTGACCAAAATGGTATTTCTTCAATAATAAATGGAAAAAATGTATTATTCAAATTCATAACTGATCCGCACACAAGAATGTTAAATGAAGTAAGAGATATTCTTCTCAATAAAGAAAAACAAATATGTTTCTTAAAAGATGAAATAGAAATTCTTAATATAAATGATCAGCTAAAGAAAAAAGAAATACAAGAAAAAATTAATTTAATTGAAAAACAGTTTATAGAAGAAGTATGCAATGAACTACCTAATGCATTTTGGAACAGAAAGAAACATGTTATTTCTCTACCTTATGAAGAGGAATTCAAAGAAAATCAAATTCCTACTAAAGCTAGGCCAGCTCAAATGAACCATGAATACTTAGAATTATGCAAAAAAGAAATAAGCTCACTCGAAAAGAAAGGTTTAATTCGTAAATCTAAATCTCCTTGGAGTTGTACAGCATTCTATGTAAATAATGCTGCTGAAAAGGAAAGAGGAGTTCCAAGGTTAGTCATAAACTATAAACCCCTTAATAAGGTATTGAAATGGATTAGATATCCAATTCCCAATAAAAAGGATTTATTAGATAGACTAAACGATGCTCTAATCTATTCAAAATTTGATATGAAGTCAGGATATTGGCAGATTCAAATTAATGAGTCTGATAGGTATAAAACAGCTTTTACAGTTCCATTTGGTCATTATGAATGGAATGTTTTACCATTTGGTTTAAAAAATGCTCCTTCTGAATTTCAGAATATCATGAATGAAATATTTAACCCATATACAGAATTTATAATTGTTTATATAGATGATGTTTTAGTATTTTCTAAAACGATAGAAAAACATATAAAACATTTAAAAATATTTAAAAATTTAATAAAAAATAATGGGTTAGTCATTTCCGCCCCTAAGATGAAATTATTTCAAGTCCAAGTTAGGTTTTTAGGACATACGATTTCGCAAGGAAAGATAATCCCAATTGAAAGAAGTATAGAATTTGCTTCAAAATTCCCAGATAATATCACCGATACAAAACAGCTTCAAAGATTTCTTGGAAGTCTAAATTATATTTCAGATTATTATAAGAATTTAGCCCAAGACACAAAAATTTTGTACTCTAGATTAAGAAAAAACGTCTCACCATGGACAGAAGAGCATTCACAAGCTGTTAGAAAAATTAAGTCCAAAGTAAGATGTTTGCCATGTTTATCTCTTGCTAATCCTAAATACTTTAAAATTGTTGAAACTGATGCCTCAAATATTGGTTATGGCGGAATCTTAAAACAATTAAATCCTGACAGCAAAAAAGAACATCTTGTTAGGTTTACCTCAGGAAAATGGAATCCCACGCAGTCAAAGTATTCAACCATTAAAAAAGAGATGCTTTCTATTATAAAGTGTATTTCAAAATTTCAAGATGACTTATTAAATCAAAAATTCTTACTGAGAATTGATTGTAGTTCTGCAAAATCAATAGTTGAAAAAGATGTTAAAAATCTTGTCTCTAAGCAAATATTTGCAGGTTGGCAAGCTCAGTTATCGGCCTTTGAATTTGATATTGAATACATAAAAGGAGAAAATAATTCTCTTGCTGATTTCTTAACCCGTGAATTTTTACAGGGAAATGACAACCCCTAATAGGGGAAGAGGTCGTGGATATTCCCGAGGCCGCGGATATGGGATTAGCAATATGTTATCCCAGACAGAATCGACGATTCCCCTAATAGGGGATTGGACAGTATACCATAGCAGAGGCAAAATTGTGCCACAATTGCCTCCTCCAAAAAAGGAAGATATACCTTCCTCCTCTTCTAATAAAACGTCTTATAAAGACGTTACCAATGAAGTACAACAAGAAAAAGAGTACTTTGAAAGTCCAATCACAGAAGATGTTCTGTACATAGAAGATGAAGATATTCAAATGACGCCAAATGATGGATGGTCAATCAGAACAAGGTATCTTGAATCAAGAGGGTATGCCGGTCTACATGGAAAAACAAGGCCAAATTATGAAGTCCTCCTAAAAATTACCGAATCGGTAACCATTACTCATCACTATCAAAATAATAACCCTGAAAGTTTTATAAACTTCAGCAAGTGTCATATTAATAAAGTTTTACTGCCAAGAGAGTGGGGAATAAACCCTAATGGAGACAAAGCCATCCGAATGGCAGAAGGTAAATATATCTACTTCAATTATTGGGATTATATCCAGGCTTTTTCAAAAGCGTTCTACTACCAGAACCCTAAGAATAAGCATTCTTGGTTTTTCACAATAAACCCAGAAATCCTTAATAAGCATATTCCAAATTGGTTTTATGAGTGGTGGTCAAAATTTGGCCCTTCTTTGGAAATATTGATTGTTGGAAATTATGGATTTATATAATCCTTGGTGTGACAATAGTTCATTAGTCACCAAATTAAACTCAGACAGGTTGATTGTTGGACAATGTCCTTTCCTTCTGCCATTCGGATGGCTTTGTCTCCATTAGGGTTTATTCCCCACTCTCTTGGCAGTAAAACTTTATTAATATGACACTTGCTGAAGTTTATAAAACTTTCAGGGTTATTATTTTGATAGTGATGAGTAATGGTTACCGATTCGGTAATTTTTAGGAGGACTTCATAATTTGGCCTTGTTTTTCCATGTAGACCGGCATACCCTCTTGATTCAAGATACCTTGGTTTTATGAGTGGTGGTCAAAATTTGAGGTTAATAAATTTGTTTGAACCACAGTTGTAGTTCCTGGGGAAGATAATCTTCTTTTATTAATGTTTGGATTTAAAGTTTGTAAAACTTTATAATAAACTCTATAGCAAATTGCTATTATTTCACTTCCAGGTTTAAAATTATAACCATTTGTATGAATTGTTAATTGCATTGCATCTTGTAAATTACTATCTGTCATTGAGAGAGTTAAATTTGGGGACACGTCGAAATAAACTGGTCCATGACATAAACTAGTTTCAATTAAGGCGGCTAAAGAAGGTTTAAAATCTCTACATCTACCATCTCTTACGTATGCCATTATACTTGAATTTACACCTAACAAGGTTAAGGGTTTAAATGCTACTTGAATTAACCCAATATGGATAAATTTATAATTTTTAAAAGGGGCTAAGTCTCTTTTTGACAATAACCTAATTGTTTGTGTATTATCGGATATTCTGATTGTTTGTTCTAGCGTTTTAATTGCAAATCTTGCTTTTAAGTCAAGAAATCCAATTTCATAAATTTTATGTGGGGATACTGAAGGTATAACCCATTTATTTAATTTATCCAAATTTTTTGGATATTCTACTAGTTCTGCGTTTTTAACAGATTCAATTTCATGTTCATCGTTATCCCAATTAGACATGGATATTAAATGCTTGTAAATTTGTTGTGGTTAGCAAGACATTAGAATTGTAAGCTCAACTTTAAACATGTTTATTTTAAAACAAAATTACTTAAATAAACATTCTTTTTGTAACCCTTACAAACGACAAAAGTCGTTTAACTTATCAACCAAAAAGGGATAGACGGAGAAAACTCCAAAAATCAGGGTTAACGAAAATTTTAGCAAAATTTTCTTTTTATCTAGTGGAATGAAATAAATTTCCCAGAATCTTGGACCCTTCCGCAAGAGTTGGAACCAAAACCAAAAATAAACAATGAAATAGATCAAATAATAGAAACCTCCGAAGGAGACGTAGAGATAAAATTTGGTTCTGATAGAACAGTAAGGTTACCCCGAACAACATCATCAAGATGTTCGACCATAAACGATTATTTTTGTACCCCTCACGAATCAGCTAGGGCAAGCACTTCTCAATTAAGAGAAGAGATTGACACAGTTGAAACAATAAGAATAAGTCAAAATAAAATTCCAGAAGGAATTTATACCCAAAGTAGAAAATCACCTACTCAATCAGAAATGAGTTTTCACGTTTAAATGATTGATTTATCCCCAGGAAGTAAGATGAGAGAAATTCTTAATGCAGAATTTCAGCAAGACAAGCATGAATTGTTTAGAAAATGGTATTTCAATAAATATTCTTCAAACAAGTTAAAAACATTTAAAGAAGAATATTACAATTATATTGAGAAAACTCAAGATTACCTTTCTTTCGTTACTTGGTTTATTAAGAATTATATAAATAATACCAATAATCAAATTTCAGTTTTACAAAAAACATGGAAAACTAATCAAGGTGAAATAACTGCACCTTTTCCTCCTGAACAAACAATTTGCTTAAATTCTAGTACAGAAGCCACTGCTTACTTAAATTTACAGAAAGTAGAAAGTGCTCAAATTACGATAAAAGAATTAAATGCAATAATTAAATCTCAAAATTATACAAATACCTACTTGATTTGTTTAGGAGATCAATTTCTTTCCCTTGAGAAAGATTTAAAAACCCTTCAACAATCTATTGAGAAACAGATTAGCCAACAAGAATTAATAATACAAAAATTTTGTAAAAGCGAGAGTAATACTGAAAATTTTCCTTCATTAATTAATACACCAATGATTCAACCTCCAATTAACATAAATGGCTTCAGAATGGAAACCAATAGTGAAAATTTTATTCAAATCCTTGAAAAGAAATTAAAAGATTTACACTTAAGGGTTTTATCCGAAGCAGATGATTCTGAACCAAATGATATTAAAAGTCAAACAGATGAGGTAGATCAATTAACTGAAATGTTTAAAGGTCATAATATGAATGAAATAAATCCTATTTATATGCCAAAACCTCTTGAAAAATATTATTACAAAAGACCATCCCCTCAGGATCTTCTTTTCGAAGAACCTGAACCTTTTCAAAATTCATACTCAGGAAAGGCTATATACGAATGGAATATAGACGGATTAAATGATAAACAAATAATTGATGTTATACATAGAATCATTATGTACTCAACTGTCTGTAAGCAACATGGAAATAGTGACAGTTCTATAGCATCTTTTATAACTACTGGTTTTGTTGGACAATTAAGAGGATGGTGGGATCATTATTTAACAGAAACACAAAAAATAGAAATTCTAAACCACAAAAAATTAATTAAGCCAGAACCAAATAATCCAAGTACTAGTATGGCTACAACAGGCGAAGAAGACGCAGTTTATACACTGTGTTTATCGATCCTACAACATTTTGTAGGAACTTCAACTCCCTTAGGAGAAAAAATTCAAACTCTTCTTCAAAATCTAAGATGTCCTTCCTTAACTCATTTTAGATGGTACAAAGATACATTTTTGTCAAGAGTTTATCAACTCACAAACCCCAATTCAATTCATTGGAAATCTAAGTTTATAGACGGCCTCCCCCATCTTTTTGCTGAAAAAGTTCGGCAATCATTACGAGTTAAAAATGATGGAATCAATATTAATTACTCAGAATTGACTTATGGTCAACTAATAAATACCTGCATAAATGAAGGATTGAACCTTTGTAATGATATTAAATTAAAAAATCAACTAAAAAAGCAACAAAAATCGGAAAAACACCAGCTTGGTGAATTCTGCGAGCAATTTGCTTTTGACCTAGGAAAGCCTCTCAGGCCGCCAGATATTAAAAATAATAAATTCGATAAGATTAGAAGAAAGAATTATATCAAAGAAAATTCTTATAAAAAGAATTACAAAAGAAATTACTATAATAAAAAATTCTTAAGAAAAGATAAACCACATATGCCTAATAAAGGAAAAAGGAAAGCTAAAAAACTAGATATAAGCTGTCATAAATGTGGCAAATTTGGTCATTATGCAAATCGATGCTGGACAAAGAAAGCTCTTAATGAAATACAAGATGAAAACCTAAGATTGCAGTTAGAAAAAGTATTAATAAACTCTGAAACTGATACTGAATCTTCAAATGAAGAAGAATTAGGAGTTATATATGGAACATCCTCTGAATCTTCAAATACTGACAATGAGGATTGTCAATGTAATGAAGATAATTACTGGAAATCCATTGTTGACATGAATGGGTTAAATGTCCTGACTGATGATCAAGATAAAATATTAAAAGTACTAGAATCAATTACAGACTCCGGTCTAAAAAAGAAAATAATTGAAACTCTAATAAAAGACAAACCAGAACCTCCCTTACTAATTGAGGCACCTTATCAATTAAGTGAAGTACTACACAGATTCCAACAGACAAAAATTAAAGAGACTCCAGTCTCAATTGGTGATTTAAAAAGAGAAATTAGTTCTCTGAAAGGAGAAATAGGACAGCTAAAACAAAATCAAGCTGTACTATCACAAAGACTTACAACATTAGAAAGTCAACCTTTCAAAAGTGAAGAAATAGAGGAAATTCCTCAAAAAACAAATAATTTGGAGTATCTAAATCTTTTAGATCAAGTAACATCACAAAAATGGTTTGTAAAGATTACTCTAATTATTAATAGGGATTTTATATTAGAAAATGAGGTAGCGCTTATTGACAGCGGTGCTGATTTAAATTGCATCCAAGAAGGTATAATTCCTACAAAATATTTTTCCAAAACAACACAATCACTAACCCAAGCAGGTGGTGATAAACTTAGAGTTAAATATAAACTTTCAAACGTCAATATTTGCAATCGAGAAATATGTTTGCCAACATCTTTTATCTTGGTAAAAAATCTTACTCACAGAATTATTTTAGGAACTCCTTTCCTCCACAAAATTATGCCAATCAATAATATTGACCAAAATGGTATTTCTTCAATAATAAATGGAAAAAATGTATTATTCAAATTCATAACTGATCCGCACACAAGAATGTTAAATGAAGTAAGAGATATTCTTCTCAATAAAGAAAAACAAATATGTTTCTTAAAAGATGAAATAGAAATTCTTAATATAAATGATCAGCTAAAGAAAAAAGAAATACAAGAAAAAATTAATTTAATTGAAAAACAGTTTATAGAAGAAGTATGCAATGAACTACCTAATGCATTTTGGAACAGAAAGAAACATGTTATTTCTCTACCTTATGAAGAGGAATTCAAAGAAAATCAAATTCCTACTAAAGCTAGGCCAGCTCAAATGAACCATGAATACTTAGAATTATGCAAAAAAGAAATAAGCTCACTCGAAAAGAAAGGTTTAATTCGTAAATCTAAATCTCCTTGGAGTTGTACAGCATTCTATGTAAATAATGCTGCTGAAAAGGAAAGAGGAGTTCCAAGGTTAGTCATAAACTATAAACCCCTTAATAAGGTATTGAAATGGATTAGATATCCAATTCCCAATAAAAAGGATTTATTAGATAGACTAAACGATGCTCTAATCTATTCAAAATTTGATATGAAGTCAGGATATTGGCAGATTCAAATTAATGAGTCTGATAGGTATAAAACAGCTTTTACAGTTCCATTTGGTCATTATGAATGGAATGTTTTACCATTTGGTTTAAAAAATGCTCCTTCTGAATTTCAGAATATCATGAATGAAATATTTAACCCATATACAGAATTTATAATTGTTTATATAGATGATGTTTTAGTATTTTCTAAAACGATAGAAAAACATATAAAACATTTAAAAATATTTAAAAATTTAATAAAAAATAATGGGTTAGTCATTTCCGCCCCTAAGATGAAATTATTTCAAGTCCAAGTTAGGTTTTTAGGACATACGATTTCGCAAGGAAAGATAATCCCAATTGAAAGAAGTATAGAATTTGCTTCAAAATTCCCAGATAATATCACCGATACAAAACAGCTTCAAAGATTTCTTGGAAGTCTAAATTATATTTCAGATTATTATAAGAATTTAGCCCAAGACACAAAAATTTTGTACTCTAGATTAAGAAAAAACGTCTCACCATGGACAGAAGAGCATTCACAAGCTGTTAGAAAAATTAAGTCCAAAGTAAGATGTTTGCCATGTTTATCTCTTGCTAATCCTAAATACTTTAAAATTGTTGAAACTGATGCCTCAAATATTGGTTATGGCGGAATCTTAAAACAATTAAATCCTGACAGCAAAAAAGAACATCTTGTTAGGTTTACCTCAGGAAAATGGAATCCCACGCAGTCAAAGTATTCAACCATTAAAAAAGAGATGCTTTCTATTATAAAGTGTATTTCAAAATTTCAAGATGACTTATTAAATCAAAAATTCTTACTGAGAATTGATTGTAGTTCTGCAAAATCAATAGTTGAAAAAGATGTTAAAAATCTTGTCTCTAAGCAAATATTTGCAGGTTGGCAAGCTCAGTTATCGGCCTTTGAATTTGATATTGAATACATAAAAGGAGAAAATAATTCTCTTGCTGATTTCTTAACCCGTGAATTTTTACAGGGAAATGACAACCCCTAATAGGGGAAGAGGTCGTGGATATTCCCGAGGCCGCGGATATGGGATTAGCAATATGTTATCCCAGACAGAATCGACGATTCCCCTAATAGGGGATTGGACAGTATACCATAGCAGAGGCAAAATTGTGCCACAATTGCCTCCTCCAAAAAAGGAAGATATACCTTCCTCCTCTTCTAATAAAACGTCTTATAAAGACGTTACCAATGAAGTACAACAAGAAAAAGAGTACTTTGAAAGTCCAATCACAGAAGATGTTCTGTACATAGAAGATGAAGATATTCAAATGACGCCAAATGATGGATGGTCAATCAGAACAAGGTATCTTGAATCAAGAGGGTATGCCGGTCTACATGGAAAAACAAGGCCAAATTATGAAGTCCTCCTAAAAATTACCGAATCGGTAACCATTACTCATCACTATCAAAATAATAACCCTGAAAGTTTTATAAACTTCAGCAAGTGTCATATTAATAAAGTTTTACTGCCAAGAGAGTGGGGAATAAACCCTAATGGAGACAAAGCCATCCGAATGGCAGAAGGTAAATATATCTACTTCAATTATTGGGATTATATCCAGGCTTTTTCAAAAGCGTTCTACTACCAGAACCCTAAGAATAAGCATTCTTGGTTTTTCACAATAAACCCAGAAATCCTTAATAAGCATATTCCAAATTGGTTTTATGAGTGGTGGTCAAAATTTGGCCCTTCTTTGGAAATACTGCCAAAGGAAATTATGGATTTATATAATCCTTGGTGTGACAATAGTTCATTAGTCACCAAATTAAACTCAGACAGGTTGATTGTTGGACAATGTCCTTTCCTGTTTTTTACAAAATTCCAAATTCCTTGGATTTGGAGATGGACGATTTCAGTCTCTTCGAATAAACTAAATATACCCATGCTAAAAAGAAAATTTTTCTACAAATGGTGGACTAATATGGGAGAAGAAAATATAGAGAAAATGGCCTCAACTATCCAGTCAACAATTGTTGAAGATAAAAGAAAAGGAGAAAAAGAACAATGCTCCCAACAACTTTCACTGTCTAGCTTGAAAAATTTCTTTCAGAAAAAATATCCAAGGGAATCGGAGGAAGAAATAATGAAGAAAGTTTTAGATCACATGAAAAATCAATTCTTTGACACCTTCTCAACCGAGATAGCAAAAGACGGAGATGAATCAATGAAGTCAGCTTCGCCAAGAGGATCTATTGATTCCAACAGTTCCCTTAATTATTTTGCGGGTGAAGGACAAGAAGACGAACCTACACCAGCCGACGTCTGGGATGCCCTAATAGTGACATTAACACAGCAAGCTAAAGACTCTAAACGAGGCAAAGCCAAGTTGGGATAAGAATGCCCTAATCCAGTTTAATTAAGCTAAAAGCAATGATGCTTTCTCAGCAGCAGCACTCATTACAAGTGCTATCTTCGCAGAAGCACTCAAGGAATTAGTGTCACCTTTGTCAGATGCACTCAACCACTATACGTGGTTCTTAATAATTTGTAATTTTATATTTGTTTCTTTACATAGTGCATTATATGATGTGACGATGGGGCCCAAAGAGTACCCGACATCTATAATGGTAGCTTTGTAATAGTGGTCTGTAAAAGTCATGTGTATTGTCCGTAGTGTTTGAATTTGTTCTGTTTTAGAACCTTTGTACTCTCTATATAAGGAGAGGTTTGTATGTTGTATTTTTCAGACTTGATTTGGAATAGAAAAATTATTTCATATTATATTGTGTTCTCTCATACAATACTCTCAACATCACCGCCTTTCGCTATCAACAAACATCACTACGCCCGACGCATAGCTCCCTCCGTACGCATAAAATCTCACTGGTATCCGATATCCGATACTATCCGATATATATATATATATATATATATATATATATATATATATATATATATATATATATATATATATATATATATATATATATATATATATATATATATATATATATATATATATATATATATGTGTGTGTGTGTGTGTGTGTGTGTGTCTATACATATATATGTGTGCACTAGATCTTATTGTTCGTGTTCTATTGTTTTACACGCTTCCGCACACACGAACAAGGTAATCGAGCGATTGGATCGGCGTCGAAAACCATCACTATGAACTAACAACTACACTTCGTATTACCACTACACTTCTTCAGTGGGAAGATGGCGCAGGTTTGAAGTCCTCTCTGGGAGACTTTAATCTCTCTGAGATCAAGATTCAGCATGCTTTCGAAGTCAGTTTGATTATGAAGCCAGTACTTCCAAGTCTTAGCAGACATAAAATTACTTAACCTACACAAAATAACAAATGCACATAAGAATGAAGTTTATTCAAAAATCGTAGTGCGGAGTTCTAGCTAGTTCACGAGAGTTCGAAAACTCTACTTTGAACGAGAGCGAATTACGCACTAACGAACTCCCCCTTTTTGAGTAAACTTCATAATCGGGGGCTTCGAAGCGAAGCTTCCCCTCAAATAAGCATCATACTCAAAAAGTTAGAAATAAACACAAGTACAATAGGATAACACATAAGTAAACACAAGTGTTAGAAGTTCGAACATAAGAGAAAATTAAAAAACTCAAAGCATAGAAAAATAAAACAAGTAATAGCATGCTCAAATCGAGCAAAAACAAAAAAAAAATTAAATATCAATTGTAGCAAGTTCGAATCGGCAGCATGTAAAAAGGTTCAACATAGAAGCAGTTGTGGTATCTTTTGTGTTGAGGTTGGTGTGTATCCATTAGAGGAAGATGGAAGAAATGAAAATCGAATAAATCGATGCTCGTGTTCAACACAATTTCCTTAAAACAAATTCGTCATCTACGGGTACGATTGTTTCCCAGGATACAACGATTTCTAAGCAAAATATTTGCTTACGGCTAACTGAGTTGTTGCCTAAAGAAACAAAAATAAAAAAATATATAAGAGAGCGATTGCTCGGAAGATGTTTGTGTATTCTCTTGTTCATCTTCGATTATTTTTGCCGTGTATTTTTCCATCCCACTCGACTGCTCTTATATAGAGATGGTTGGAGTCGAAGGTTCGTTGAATGTGGACGGTCAAACCACCATTTGTAACGTTTCAACAGCACCAAAGCAAAAATAAAGAGAACAAAAAATAAATACAACTTCGAAGTTAATGAGATTTTGCAAAAGAAAATTTATATTAATATATCGTTATCGACATGAGTGTGAGTGGGGTGATGCTGACAGAGGTGTGTGGCGCTGGTAGAAATCGAAGATGAGTTTAGTACCCGACAAAGAACTAAAGTGAAATTAAGGTTGTAAATTTATTAAAAAATTATTTTAAATTATAGTTGACAAAGGATAAAATCAGTTTTTTTTTTTTTTTTTCAAAAAGTGTCTTAAAATATAATTAAAAAATATATAACTATACTTGATTATAATAAAACAATTTTTATGTAGTTTTTTTGGAATATCAAAAAATAAACTAATTTTTTCTCTAAAATTAGTTATATTAAATTCATTTTAATTGAATGACTTTGAACTAAATTATTTAAAATAATAATAATAAATATTATATCATGAAATTAGGTGTATAATAAATTATTTATTTTTAATATTTTGTAATCTCAATGGAACTAAATGAAGATGAATTAAATAGAACAGAAAATAAATCGAAAAAAACAAGACATAAGTCCGGATGACTCCGACGCGATGAACAAAGAACAGGTAGACAACCACCAACAAACTACAATTTGACATTGCCATAAATTTCAATAATAATAATAATAATAATAATAATAATAATAATAATAATAATAATTTCCAACTTTGAGCCGTCAATAGCGTTATAGCAAGAAGCTCAACTACGCTAACTAAATCTATATATAGGGCATAAACTAAATCAATGGACCCCTACAAACTAAATTTAATTCAAAACAACAATAAATAATGGCCAGAAGATACAACAAGAGACGGCATGTGCCAGAGTTCGGTGCAGCTGTAAATTGAATGGCAGCTAACTAGAGTTGGGGAAGAGAAAGCGAGAGCCCAGGTACTTACAATGACATAAAAACGATTGTATCTTTATCAAAAGGAATTTTAGAAAGAAAAAAAAAAAAGAATTAAAAAAAACATAAATTAGATAGGATATTACATGGAATTAACAGAATAAGGATGGACGAGCACCGAGTATTGTAGTGCACAGCACCAAGGAGGTACCTCCACCACACACTCTTCACTCTACACCATCACCGAAAACGCATCCACACTACTAACCACTTTCGGCCGGGTGCTGCCCAGTCATGTCAGCTAATTTTGGGCGCCAATGAGTCCTTCCCTTGACAATTTCACCACCACCCTCCAATCGAAGCAAGTGCTGGAATTCAACCATCATATCATTTCCCAAATCGCCACCACCCTTATCCTTGTCCACAACAGAAGTGAGGGATTGCAGCACACTGTCCCTCATACACTCCCTTCTGTACTCCAGAGTCATACCAGCAAGCTCGTGAGTCTCCACAATTGGTAATGGAGCACTCTGCATAAAACAAAAACGAAACACAGTACACAGAAATCACCTAAAAGCTAATCAATCAAAATAGCACAGTAGGATTGAGGAACCAAGGAAATAGGATTTCAGCAAGAGGCAATTGCATAAGCTTCTTTCGACACTCATTATTTTTTATCTTTTTAACATAAATGAAGTTCTCCAAATTTAAAGCGAAAAATGACTCCGGAGACAACCAGGAAAAAAAAATCTTAGTTTTCATCAACTAAAGCAAAGGGGGAAATGTGTGTATGAATGTATTGCATTATATAAACCTAGTTGCACAGGAGTTTGGGAAAGAATTAGAATCTCCTGCTGATGAAGCCATCTTTAAGGAGAGCAAAATCGCGTTCCGTAATTTGGTACATTATGTCAATTGAAACATTAGCAATCAAAAGAACAATTATTTGTTTACCACTAAATGTGTAATGAAAAAGAGGTACATCCCTACATGTGACAAACAGTAATTTTGAAGTACATGACTAACATGAAGAAGTAAAACAATAGATCAAGTACAAAAGAGAGGCAAAGAAAATATTTACCTCAAGAATCCAACCAACATATTTTACATTATTCACATGTTGATTTACATCCAAGTCACTCCAACTAGGCTGCATAAATAAAATGAAAATAAATGAAAAATAATTATAAGTAGGATACTTTTTTTTAAATATTAAGTGGCCTGATGCTTACAGTCAAACCAGAACGGGTATAATCTGCATTGTTATCATCAAGTTTCGGTAGCTTCCTGTTATCGTCGTCCACAATCGGAGGAGAATCCACAAAATAGACACCTATTTCTTCTCTAACCTCATCTGGAATTTTAGATAACCTCCTTGTCTTTTTATTCATCATCACCCATAGACTGCAAGTATTCCAAAGAGAAACAATACTTGGTTAATTAAATAAGAACTTACAATCTATAAAACATATAGCTCTTCGTATATGTCGTCATTGTAACTCAATCTATAAAAGTCGTATGTTGGAAGATTTAACAGGAGGGCAGAAACCAAGGACCAATTTCCTCTCTTCTCTCTCAAACACTTTGATCTAGTATAAGAAATGAAAGAACCATTTTATCGGCTTACAATTCATAAATAGATAGGATGTGGCAGGTAGGGCTGGAAACGAACCGAGCAGCTCGCGAGCGCTCGCGAGCTGCTCGAGTCAACGCTCGACTCGAGTTCGGTCAAACTCGAGCTCGAGTCGAGCTCGAGTCGAGCATTATCTTAAACGAGCCGAGCTCGAGCTTCAATCCTAAACAATCGAGCGGCTCGCGAGCCGCTCGAATATATAAATTTTTAATTAAATATTGTTAATATGTGTATATATATCGAGTCGAGTCGAGCTTTTCGAGCGATTCGAGGTCGAGTCGAACTCGAGCAATACGAGTCGAGTCACTCAAATGAGATGGAGTTGAACTAATTGAGCGAGCAAAGTCGAGTGGCTCGATCGAGCCGAGCTCGAGCTGCTCGATCGAGTCGAGCTCGAGCATGAAAAAAAATTCGCGAGCCGAGCTCGAGCTCGAGCCTGCAATTTTTTTTACCGAGCCGGCTCGATAAACTCAAAGATTGACTCGGCTCGACTCGTTTCCAGCCCTAGGCAGGTCTACCAACAAAATAGTCTGAAAGTGTTATACTAGAACAATATGTTACCTTAAATTCAATTGAATATTTACTAACCTTGAAGCTCTAGTTAATATGTCACCAGTATTTCTATCACGCACAAGCCAATCTCGACGCATACCATTCTTCCCAGATGCAGCTACCCAAGTATCTACCTGAACAACATCACCCCTGCAATAGAGCCATCTCAGACAAGCAAACTAGAACACGCTAAATAACAGATTCAATATTCCAAGCAAATAATAATAAGAAATCGATGCCAATTGTATCCTGAACTAAAACGTACCATGAAGGGTAACGATCAACAAGAACCTGCATTTTAGTAACTACCCAAATCAAATTTCTCTTGCACATCTCTGGTGTTGAACCAAAGCCATCCGCAAGCAGTCCAGCATTTCTTACATGATTAAGAGCCGTTTCCTGTAAACATTGAGGAAGTTCGTCAACAAATGAAATAAAACCTATTGATACTATATAATTTTTGGGGAAAATTGATATAACCAGTGCACTAATTTAATGTACTATAGCAAGTACCTGCAAATGATTCATTAATGTCTCTACTGAAGCAGTTCGATCAGCCCCTATCTCATAGGACCTAATGCTAAAATTTTGACGAAATACCATTCCATCATGCACAATCCTCCCTAAACCAAAAGGATCATCAAGCATATCTGCCCGTTTCGGTTTCCAATCAAGCATCATCCATTGTTTTTCGGCTGCCAAAAAAATTGTCGTAATGGCCGCAAGGAGCATACTCCAGTCAGGCAATTGGTTGATAAATGTCCTTGGGGGAGGAAACACAGTCACCTCATCATCAGTCTTAATACCATTCATGGATCCTACCTTAGTCCCATTAACCTTGGGAAGGGCTTGCGCACTGGCCTTAACCTTTAAATTTCCCGAAGATGTGGGTTTTAACTTTGCGCTATTTCCACGGACGTCAACACTTGCAGGGATGCCTCCTACAACATTTCCTGTTGTTTTCCCAGAGGAATCCGAAACCGGAGCTATTGGGGTAAAGGCAGCAGCAACAGCGGTGGTTACCATGATGTACAGCTACAGTCTACAAAGGGTAGATATTCAATATAAACCAAATATTTTCATCAAAATTCAACCAACAAGCATATGGACCACCTAGATCAAAAAATAAAGAGTTACGTACTCTCTACATGTTACTTATTAGAACCACTTAAACACTAATCACATTTAGTAAAAACTAATCAATTCACCCATAAAATTGAAATGATAATCCGCAATTATATTCCTTAACAAGTTAAAGAATCCCCCGGTTATACAAAGTTGTTTGCTGAGCTTAAAAAATTCAACACAGATGCATGAAATTTAATATCATTGAACTATTATGCAGAATCATACAAGCAAACAAACAAACCCCACTACGGCAATGTAAGAATCAGACCCCGTAAATTGATAACAACAAATCAACAGCGGCAAGGCCAATATAGAAATTAGACAGATCTGAGCATTCGACCACGAAACAACGACCCTGTGCAATTCAAATTACAAGCGAGAAAAATCGAACCTTTATCCCCTCCATACAAATCTCGCAGATCGATAAACGGTTGGTAACATAAAGATCAATTCAGATTGTGAAAATGCAATGAAGACAGGAACAACGTACGCACCGTATACAAGGAAAGCCAGTCTAATGAAGGGGAAATAATGAATTGTCTGATCGGCAAACCCGTCCGAGCAAAGCCGCGAGATTTCTAGGGCTTGCGATCGTTCTGAGGTGCTCCTTCGTTTCTGTGATTTCGAACTATTGGAAATTATCTGTACTATTTTTGGATTATTATTATTGGAGGTTTTTGGAGAAGCAGGAAAATTCTCGAAGAGAGAGAAAAGGAGAAAGAGAGAGAAAGAGAGGACAGCGCATTTGTTGATGGTGTAGGCATTCGCGTCCAATAACTTCTTTTTATAGTAGCATTATACAAGTGCCGGGGTGGGCATCCCCGCCTCTCGCTCAACTCCCGTATTAAACACCTCCTCTTTCGACCGATATGCCCAATTTACCCCTCTTTCATAATGATTTATATTTTAGTTTAAATTTCACATAAATTAGCTATTTTTCATTATCATTTTTTATGATTGTGATAGTCCGGCCAACATGTTTTATTTTGTGCCCAGCCCGACTTGGCCCGCTCTTTAGCCTGGGGTATTTGAACTCAGCTTGGCCCGGATATTTGAACTCAGCTTGGCCCGGACCCGAATCAACAGTATTTTTTAACATAAAATAATTATAAAATTTATTGAAAATCTAAAATAAATATTTAATAGTAAGTTTTATATTACTAAATGTTATACCCTATTTTCGTCGTCCCGGAAAAATACCTATCATGGGCGGACGAACACCGATTTAAGAAGAAAATACGGCCAAGGACGTTCTAATCCGAGCAGATGAGACGTAGCTCGAGAAGATGCCGAGCATAACCCCCTCCGAGCCCAATAAGGACGATCGGGAGAGACTTATTGCTTGGTCCGGAATCATGATCAGTTACTCGACCCTGGCTAGCGGAGTGGGGGAAAGCGAATCCCCGACGAGGAGAAGCCTGAGAGTGAGGAAACTAACATAGACCGATTCGCTGGCCGATCGACACTAAGACGGTGGAAAATTGAGGACATTACTGTCTTTCCCTCATAGAAAAGCCCATTAGTGGAAGGTCCAATTCCCATTTTGGAAACTACAATTGTAACTCTATAAATAGTGGAGATTTTGTATTCACTAGTAAAATATGCCCGTGCGATGTACGGTAATTTTTAATGTAATTTATTTAATAATAAATAAAATACAAATAATTATTATTTAAAGACATATATATTTAATCTATCAATAAATAAATCCTGAATCACATAAATCCAATTAGCCAATCAAAACAGCCAATTTTGCCACCTAGATCAAATTGATTTCTATTGACCAATAGGAATGCTCAATTTCCCCTATAGCCAATCTTTTCTTCTTCAATTTCAAATTATATTGTCCAATAGAATTGTTCAATCTATCAATAGATAAATCCTGAATCACATAAATCTAATTAGTCAATCAAAACAGCCAATTTTGCCACCTAGATCAAATTGATTTCTATTGACCAATAGGAATGCTCAATTTTCCCTATAGCCAATCTTTTCTTCTACAATTTCAAATTCTATTGTCCAATATAATTGTTCAATATTTCTAAGTGTAAATCTTTAATCCATTTTTTATTTAATTTAAATTAAAATACATTAAGAAACATAAATGACCGGTCAAATGTCCCATAATTAAATTCACCCCCTTCCTCTTCTCCCGCAGAGAAATTCTCATTCTCCATATTCATTTTTTTCATCTCCTTCCCCGACTTCAATCTCACAGGTAAAAATTTCCTCTTCTCATTTTTATGCTATATTCTATTTAACCTGTAATTCATAATTTATCGAACTAGGTTTTTAACCCTTCCCTATCATATTAATACATTCGTTGCTTTGTTTTTTTTATTTTGCAGAAAAGCTCATCGGAGTTCGTGTTCTCCTCATAATCGGTATACACAATTTCTCATCTCCCTTCTCATTTCCTGGCGATATTATTTTTCCTTTTACAAATTCGATCTTTTCAAAATTTCAAGCGTGTATCTAGGTTTTTTGATTTCCTCAGTTTTTCTCAACTGATATTTGATTTTCTATCATTAATTTTTTTTTTTTGAAGTTTTAGAATTGAAACTTGCATTCCTCCTCAGGTATTTCCCCGTTGCATACCAGTAGTTTTAATACTTTTATTTTCCCAGCTTATCTATATGGCTTTTTTCAGACTTCGATGCTTTATATGGTGCAGAAAAACTCATGGCCCTCTATGATTCAGTCAGAGACCTTAACAACAGCAAGAAAACATGGAGAATTTGTGTTCGAATTTGTCGTAAATGATGAGAGTTGCTCTTTTTTGGGTATATTTTCTGTTTTCTGCCATTTTTATCTTTCTTCATATATATATATATATATTTTTTTAGTATCTCATTTCCTGAATCAAAACTAATGTTATAATTTTATTTTTTGAGTTCACAGATGTTATTGGTCACGTGGTATGTGTTTACAATGATGCTGGCAATTATTCCTTTTTTTGTTGTTCCCAGATTCTGTTAATATATTTATTCTTTGTATTAATTAAAGTATTCATTTCAACGTACCTTCTCAAACTGCCAGGTATGTCAATGTTGGATTTTTGATAAGGCCTCCATTTTCAAAGAAAGATAGAGCTTTTGTTGATAAGGGAATGAGTGGCTCCTTAAATCAGGAAGTTGTTATAATCCAACTTTGCCAATCAGATTATTATAAAGGTTAGTTTAATTCTTCTACTATCATGTCTAATATACAGGTTTCGAGTTACATATCTTTTGTTTAAGTTTTAAAATAATTTCAGTTTTATATTTAGGCAATATATATTGGCATAGATAATTAATTTTCCTGCTTTTGGAATGTAGTTCGTACTGTTATATAGGCTTCTGGTAATGCTACCAAGTTCAATTTCTGACATTCAGAAATTGGTTGGATTTCTGACATTCAGAGTAAAGACAATTGGTTCATCAATGTTTGTGACAATTGCAAATTCAAACGTCATGTAGAACGTGACAATGACATTTGTTCTTGGTGCAATCAATTTCAAGTCAAATACTCTAAATATAAAGTGTATGTGTATGTTTCAAATGGGGAGTCGAATGTAACTCTTTGCTTTCTTAATGATGTTGTCGTTGATATGCTTGGAATTTCTGCCGCTGAAGCTATGAAAGTTCATTCCCAGGTTTGCTAGACTTTGTGTATTTATATTCAAACCTTCTTTGATTACTTTACGTAATGTGATTCTTTGTCTAAATATTTACACTTTTTTTTTTCCTTTTAATTTTTATGAAGGGATCATCTCAAATTTTGAGTCTGATTGGGAAGGAGACCCTGTTCAAAGTTAAGATTGCATCCTGTCATATCGATGGCCGTGATCAAGTTTATGATTTTGAAGAATATAAAGGCGATCCAGACTTGCTCAAGTTACATAAATCCCTTCTGCATGTAGCTCGACCTATAATATCCGATGCCTCAAGTAGCAATCATGCCATGTTTCTACAATGATTAACAGTTTTAGCTTCTATTTTTTTCGACTTTCTCGGATAATGGGTTTTTCTCTAAAACTTTTGTTAAGGTTGGATGTTTTATATTTCTGATGGTGTTAATATCCCTATGTCTTCTGCTATAAACTTATTAGTCATATTCAGTATTCTTTTTGATAAATTTTCAGACTTCAATTTTGTAAATGTTCCTGTTCAAAGATTCATATTTTTAGTATTGTTGTGATTTCAACAAGAGTTGTGTTTTTGTTCTTCAATTTTTTCGATGTCCCAATTTTATTTATTAATATTCGCCTTTAATCTCTTTGAAATTTTTTGTTAGATTTCCCAGATCAATTTTTTGTTCTGTCTAATGCAACTTACACCTTCCAAATATCAATTTCAAAAGGAACTTAGCCCTTCCAAATAAGTTGTCCAAATTCAAAGCTTTGTACATATTTTTATCAATCAACTTTATAATAATTAAATAATTTTTTAAATATCAGGATTGTAATAAAATTTTGAAAATTATTTATTTATTAGCTTAACCCTAACATTACTTGATTAGACTCTTCAGTGTCCTGTTCCTCCAATTTCTCTTTCTTCTCCTTTTCTGAATTTGGGATTCTACATCTGACCTGCGACGATTTCAACGATGTACAATTCTGTTTCTCAACTATCTCCTGCTTTTCATGATTCTATTCTTTGTGTTCGGCTTCGGAGGGCTTGGCGTTTATTCTCCCCTGATAGGCGAGCGGATTCCTTACAACTTTTGTTTGTTGATATCGCAGTGAGTTTATGTGTTGTTCAATTGGTTTTCTTACGTGCGGCATGTTGGAAATCGATATCCCAGAATTAATAAATTTAAATAAATAAATTATCTAATTAATTCCGACCGAAATCCTTTGGAGATCGAATATCCGGAGTTGTAAAATTGCGGAACAACAACTCCAATCGACTCCCGGTTGCCGGAACATCTCGCCACGAACCACCACGAAGCCGGACTCAACCAAACAAGCCGCCGCGGGGATAGCCCGCGGCTGTCCGGTCGAGCCCCCGCATGGGGCTCGCGGCTGAACACGGCAGCCGCCTAGGGCTGCCCTTGGCAGCCCCTTATGCACGCCCAGCCACCCCCGGTGATCGCACGACCAGCCACGGCGAACCGTGGCTTGCGATCACCACCAGCCACCGCCGCTCGAGCGGCGGTCCAGCCGCGTGAGCGGGGCTGCTCCAGCAGCCCGCTGGTTGTGCACGGGCGATCGAGCTCGCCCTCGATCGAGTCTCGGCGTCCAGCCGAGGCTCGCCCCTCTCGACCCTCTCTTGTTCGAGCCGTTGAGCCGCCGGCGGTCCGGTGATCTTCGATCACCACCGCCCGGTTCAACCTCGAAAAAGGTCGCGTTCTCGGATCTTGGTTCACGATATTTTTACGATAATTAAACGATAAAATCATAAAGAGGGTTTTACGATTTACCTCGTTCTCGTTGTTCGGAAAAACGAAGAACTCAATTTGACGACCTTGAGATCTTCCCACGTATTCCTTGCACTAGCCCGGACGTCGTGTGGGCGACGATCTACCGAACTCCATGGATCCTCCTCTCTACTTTCTCTCTCTAGAATTGTGATCTTCAAGTTATGAGAATAGAGAAGACCATGTAGTGCTTTTATAGGCTACGTAGGGGATCTAAAGGAGGTGGAATATTGGGCTTCCAATATTGAAGATTAAATTGAGCCCAATGCTCAAGTCCATTAATCCTTATCAATATTAATTAATTCTATTTTCCACTATATAAAATTAATTGCACTCCCAATATTAAACCATATTATATCAAATAATATTTCTCCGGTAGTATTATTTATTCCGTGTATTTAAGATATAAATATCCATGAATAAAATTAATTTATTGCTAATTAATTTATTCATCTCTTTTATCCGAGACTAGTACCATTCAACCTTAATTATTATGCGGAACGAATCCACCTGCAGGGTTTACATAATAATTCCTTATGAACTCATCTCGGGGATATTATCAACCCTTCCGGGATACACTTTCCCGTCAAGTATTCACGGCATGTCATATATAAAATATAGTGACCCAACTTAACCGGTAATTAACCCAATAATTAAATCGGTTAATTCCTTTGGTAAATCAAAGTCACTTATATTAAATATACACACCCGCAATAGTATCGGGGATTAAGAATAAAATACACTGAGACTCGAATCGATTATCGCCGGCAATCCTAATCGATGAATCTCAACGATCCGCTCAATACACCAAGTGTACAAGTGTGATAAAATAATTAAGATAAATTATTTTCTCTCTCACACAACGACTATACCGATGGATTGGTCCGTGTCCATCTAGGTCGTGAGCAACTGTTTGATTAAATACGAGTAACCGATAGTATGATCTTCTGTGCGCCCATGCAACACCATACTAACTACAACGTATAAAATCCAGGACTATGATTTGCATATATTTAATTATAAATAATTAAATGCAAATAATTGTTTATTTAATTAAATAGATTAATGGCAATGGATCGTGAGTTTCCGTTACTTAAATCTAGACATTAAGTACACAACTCCAACAATCTCCCACTTGTACTAAGGTCTAGTCATTTCTTCCAAACTCCTGACTCCCATACTCATCACGTGCTTAAGTTGTACTTCCAAGAAGTACTATATGAATGAGCACTCTAGGTTGCCGCTCTGAAGTTATCTTGGTGACTACAGCGTCGTCTCCCTCGACGATGACTCGTATCAGGTGGTACTTGCACTATGTGTTATATTACACTTATGGACTCGTGATTTCTTACCATTTGCCATCGCACCGCTATTTACATAGCCTTTGGCAAATTAAGAATCACATCTAAGTCCCAGAGATTATCCCGGAGTTATACCAAAACTTCCGCTGCCTCTGAGGCCGCTATTTGGTTACCCATGGCAGAGTCCGAAAAGCATCGTGCTTATCACTCTTCCATGTTAAAACTCCTTCTCCTTCAATAGTGAAACACATAGCCTGATATCGACTTACACCGGTCCTCATTCGATTAGAAATCTAAGAGAATGTAATCCAAAGGAAAAACTCGTCTGCTTCGTAGTCTAGAACACTACTTCGAAAGTACTTTTACGGCAGTCGAATATTCCTTTCCAGGATTACCTTGATATCCTCCCACTATTCTAACCGCATAGCCGATATCAGGTTCTTGTTTTCAACAATGCATTTATTAAGCTTTCCACACTCAAAGTGTAGGAAACTGCTTTCATTGCTTCTATCTCCTTTTGTGTTCCAAAACACATATCCTTTGATAGATGCATTCCGTCTCTGAAAGGTAACGAACCTTTCTCGGAATCTTGCATGTTAAAACGAACCATAATCATATATGTAAGATGTCCAGGAAAAGTACAATGTTCTTTCTAGAGATCCAAGATCTCAAGAACATGTCCAACTTCTTCCTTTATCTTTCATAATGATTCATCTAGACAACCATCATTTTATGTCTGATAACATCTTTACATTGTTGCCAATGATAAGAGTGTCATCTACATAAAACCTCCGAGAAACACCACCTTGTTTTCCATCACGTTTCCAATATACACAATTCGTCTATGCTTTTGATGAATCCATAAAATGGACTATCTCATCAATTTGCAAGTACCACGAACTCAATGCTTTGTTTCAATCCATAAATGGATCAACTAAGCTTGTACTCTAAATGATCTTGCCTCTTAACAATAATCCTTATTGCTTTCCAAGAAGGCACATTTAGATCTAGTACTGCCTGTATGTAGATCCAGGGATCGATTTCATGTATACTAGGTCCAGAGTCCGAAAACTCTCCTAGTCTTATGAATATCTCCGGTTGTCACACAACCTCCCACTACAACGGCATTCCGGTGTATAAACAGTGATAACAGTAGGTGCAGTTAGTGGTGTACCGCTACTCGGTTCGGCTGGTTCTCAGTCCTCTTCTTCTCTCTCATTTCAAAGTATCACGTCACTTTGGGCTTGTGGTTCATCATATAGTCTTCCTCTAAGAACCGGGCGTTAGAACTTATAACGTCCCTTTGGTTCATAGTACTATTGAACACACATCTTTTGTTCTTCCAGGACATTCTACAACCGCTTTTGAATGCGCCGTTGTTTCCAGACATATCCATAGAACATAGGTAGTTCCGTATAACTCATGCTTTTACTATTTCTATAAGAGTTCCATTTCTTGTTTACGACACACCATTTCTACACAACAGTGTATGGTGTAGTCATTTGGGATCAAATCCCAATTTCTGATCAGTATGCCATGCATTCCTCAGATAGGTACTTGCCTCCGCGATCAAATCGCAGGCTACAAATGGATATACCTTGATGGTTCTCCACAATTGCTTAGTGTCCATTGACTTGTCAAAACACTTGCTTTTGTGGCACATCAGGTATTCTAATCCATTTCTCGAGTAATCATCAAATGATGTACTCGTACCTTATTGTCTGAGTAGACATAGGTCTGCATACATCAGAGTTAATCAATTCTTATACTTGTCCGGATCTTATATCTTATATCCATAAAGGATTGCTTAGTCATATTATCTTCCAAATTAGATTCTTAGGTCGGAAGGTCCATTCCTTCAACTTAATTGATCAAATATCAATTTTCGACCTTTGAACTTCTTATTTGAATAAACATGACTCAGCATAAGAATCCACAAGTATAATTGATAAAGAAATCTCTTATTAGTAAAACGAGTTTCATACTACGGTTCGTTGCATCGTGGTGGACTCAGGATTCATCATTTATATATTGCTAGCCAATGTACCAAAATAGATAATATCATTATTTCTTCTTATAACCATCAAGTGATTAAAAGAAATAAAATATCCATTTATTAGAAATCCAGAACAAAGTTCTTTCTAATTTGAAAGGTACATAAAAGCAATAACCCAAAATGAAATCCTATAGTATGTCCTCCACTGCAACTGCTGCCTCTTCTACAGCATTGCCCATGTAGACTACGATTTCTTCTTTTCTAAGTCGTCGGGTTTCCTGGAATCCTTGCATTTAAATTGCACATACCGTCAGTGGTTCCATATCTACACACCAGGTTCCGGTAGATAATACCACTGACTATGTTTTACGACTAAAGAAAAATTTCGTACTTTCTTTGAGAGGATAATCAGACTTCCAGTACCCAGACTGTTTGCATCGAGAACTCTTGCCTCTTGGCTTTCTCGTCCCATCTCGTGGTCCAAGAAACTTAGGACCACTGGGTTTCTTTGCTTGCTTTTCCTTTCCCCCGATTTTGCCCTTAGGTTCGAAACCTTTGGCATTAGCTACAAGAGCTTGCGATTTCCGTCTCAACTCGTCTAAAAGGTCAATCATCTTAAAAACGTGTTTAAGTGTTCCCTTGAATCGACTGGCCTTTATGAGTATCCTCATCGCCTCTTGTCTAGCCGCCTATGTCATGTCTAAACATCTCCTTGAGTTTGAACATGATATCAAAATCAGTCCTTTCCTCATCAGTTAAGACATTTGTAGGCTCGGGAGGACAAAGCTCACTGAGTACAAACTTGTACTGTTTAACAGTCTGGACAATGTCTAGATCTCTATTCCAATCAATACATTTAGGGACCAGCGAGTTTAAATAATCCTTAGGTATCACAAAAAGTGGGTTCAAAGCCATTTCCTAATCTATGAGCACATATAACAACAAACAATCGATTTAATCTCCGATATTATCTCCCTTAAATAATATCATTAAACCACTAATCACATCTAAAATCCCATCAGATATGGCAAGCCACGTGGTGTGGACGTTTACCAATCCAAATGATTTAGCAATTAGATTTGCTTCGGTCATACATCACTTATAGCGGAACCTCGTGGGGAGGAATACTATAATGCGTATCTAAGTGTAAACCATTACTCAGTACCAAAGTAAATCGTTTGGAATTGCTACATCACCGCAAGCCACGTGGTGTGGACGTTTACGACAACTTCACAACTCTTCACAATTTCTTACAACTGTCTACATCAATTAATCCAAAATCCGTCAGCATAGCAAGCCACGTGGTGTGGACGTTTACTACACCAAGAGACTTTTATAATTGACTCCCAATTACTTGATCCATTCAATCTTGTAAATCAAGACGCGGAGAATCATAAGTGAAACTCGAAGTTTCTAACCAGTGATTCACCATCCGAACGACCCTATCTCTCATCAAATGAGGGAGCCGAGCAGACAATCGATCCACCTTCAAAAGATGGTACGACTGCCTCTAATTTGTGTCCTCGACATGACCAAGTGGCTTTGGCTCCATTCCACTCCCCGGGGTGAGAATGAGTCGACTTGAAGTCAGTTTTGGAAAGACAAATTAGGCATTGTTTGATAGACTTAATCAATGTTTCTCGTAAAAGGAATTACAAGAATTCTCCTCCAATGGCTTATCTATATGAACTTCGAAAGTTCATAAAAGTCACCAAGAGAACAGCAATGGAGACCATGGATATGTTTCCATACCCTCTCCCACTTAGCTTTTTATAATAAAGGGATACGCTATCTAATGCATAATTAAATACACATAAGCATGCATACATGAAATAAAGCACATAGAATATTATCACATAATCAAAATAATACTAGAATATTATTTTCCGACTATTATGGCTTTATCGCATCTCCGTACGCATCTTCTAGTCTTTAGTCTTCGTTCTTGAATGCTCCATGTGACGGGAATATTAATTCCAATATTTAAATCTATTTATTTTTAATAAATCCAAAAGTTACTTAATTCGAAAATTAAGTCAATCGAATAAATCAAAAATAAAATTAAATATTATTAATATTTTTATTTATTTATTTTCCTATCTAATTCTATTAAATCTCTAGAATAATCTATCCAAGACCCACTTGGAATATTCTAGAAGACATATATAATAGAATAAGGAAATAAAATAAATTTATTTTATTTTCCCTTTCTACTTCATTAAATCTCTAGAATAATCTATCCAAGACCCACTTGGAATATTCTAGATGATTTCCATAATGAAATAAGGAAATAAAATAATTTAGGACTCCTAGTCCTTCCAAATTAATTCCTTTCCTAATCCATTAAAAATTCCATAAAGGAATAATTAAATAAGGAAAAATTAATTTAGGACTCCTAAACTTTCCAAAATTAATTAATTTCCATGTCCATGAAAATTCCCATAAAATAGGAATAATCAAATAGGAAATAAATTAATTTAATAATTAATTATTTTCCTTTCTAATTCCATTAAATCTCTAGAATCCTATTCCAAGTAGAACTTAGAATATTCTAGAAGACTTCCATAATAGAATAAGGAAATAAATTAATTTTAATTAATTCTTTTCCTATTTCCATGAGAATTCCCAAAAATAGGAATACTCAAAATAGGAAAACCGAATCAATTTAGGAAAGTTGGATCTTGGCAGTAGTAGCATGGGTTGGGGATCCCCACGCCACCCCCACCATCGACCGAGGCCGAGAGGAGCACATCACCGCCGCCGCCACCCCAACCGGCCAGCCACCACCACTACCGGTGGCAGCCCACGGCCAAGGGGTGCGATGGCTGCCCCTCCCACTCGATTGATCCATTACTTGGGGTCGATCATGGGGTTGATCGATCCCCGGAATCCTCCCTCTCTTCGTCTCCTCCGTCACACTTTTCCGGTCGTCGTTTCGGACTCGATCCAACGTAAAATAAATTACAAATTTATTACTACGCTATCCGGTATCGATTCTCTACATGAAAACGACCTCAAACAATTTCCGGAAAAATTAAGAACAAGCATTCACCACACAAGAACAAATAACATCACCGAGAGTTTAATAATCAAGAACATTATTATGACATTAATTAACAAAATTAAATCTAGCCATAATAATCGGAAACCCTGCAAGGTAGAACAATTTATCGAAAAATACCATGAACTAAAACCAACGCTCTGATACCAATTGTTGGAAATCGATATCCCAGAATTAATAAATTTAAATAAATAAATTATCTAATTAATTCCGACCGAAATCCTTTGGAGATCGAATATCCGGAGTTGTAAAATTGCGGAACAACAACTCCAATCGACTCCCGGTTGCCGGAACATCTCGCCACGAACCACCACGAAGCCGGACTCAACCAAACAAGCCGCCGCGGGGATAGCCCGCGGCTGTCCGGTCGAGCCCCCGCATGGGGCTCGCGGCTGAACACGGCAGCCGCCTAGGGCTGCCCTTGGCAGCCCCTTATGCACGCCCAGCCACCCCCGGTGATCGCACGACCAGCCACGGCGAACCGTGGCTTGCGATCACAACCAGCCACCGCCGCTCGAGCGGCGGTCCAGCCGCGTGAGCGGGGCTGCTCCAGCAGCCCGCTGGTTGTGCACGGGCGATCGAGCTCGCCCTCGATCGAGTCTCGGCGTCCAGCCGAGGCTCGCCCCTCTCGACCCTCTCTTGTTCGAGCCGTTGAGCCGCCGGCGGTCCGGTGATCTTCGATCCCCACCGCCCGGTTCAACCTCAACAAAGGTCGCGTTCTCGGATCTTGGTTCACGATATTTTTACGATAATTAAACGATAAAATCATAAAGAGGGTTTTACGATTTACCTCGTTCTCGTTGTTCGGAAAAACGAAGAACTCAATTTGACGACCTTGAGATCTTCCCACGTATTCCTTGCACTAGCCCGGACGTCGTGTGGGCGACGATCTACCGAACTCCATGGATCCTCCTCTCTACTTTCTCTCTCTAGAATTGTGATCTTCAAGTTATGAGAATAGAGAAGACCATGTAGTGCTTTTATAGGCTACGTAGGGGATCTAAAGGAGGTGGAATATTGGGCTTCCAATATTGAAGATTAAATTGAGCCCAATGCTCAAGTCCATTAATCCTTATCAATATTAATTAATTCTATTTTCCACTATATAAAATTAATTGCACTCCCAATATTAAACCATATTATATCAAATAATATTTCTCCGGTAGTATTATTTATTCCGTGTATTTAAGATATAAATATCCATGAATAAAATTAATTTATTGCTAATTAATTTATTCATCTCTTTTATCCGAGACTAGTACCATTCAACCTTAATTATTATGCGGAACGAATCCACCTGCAGGGTTTACATAATAATTCCTTATGAACTCATCTCGGGGATATTATCAACCCTTCCGGGATACACTTTCCCGTCAAGTATTCACGGCATGTCATATATAAAATATAGTGACCCAACTTAACCGGTAATTAACCCAATAATTAAATCGGTTAATTCCTTTGGTAAATCAAAGTCACTTATATTAAATATACACACCCGCAATAGTATCGGGGATTAAGAATAAAATACACTGAGACTCGAATCGATTATCGCCGGCAATCCTAATCGATGAATCTCAACGATCCGCTCAATACACCAAGTGTACAAGTGTGATAAAATAATTAAGATAAATTATTTTCTCTCTCACACAACGACTATACCGATGGATTGGTCCGTGTCCATCTAGGTCGTGAGCAACTGTTTGATTAAATACGAGTAACCGATAGTATGATCTCCTGTAGTTATTGTCATTTATTTTTTGAATAACTTTGAATTTTTATTTCCAGGGTGATACTATACTAGCATCTATGAACAGGAAACTGGTGCCAAATTATGAAGATCTGATTCTACAAGGGAATATCTATGACCTTCGTGGTTTTCGTGTTGTTGAAAAGGAAAGTTCCAACGAAATGACTTTGAGTCCTTATATGATAATATTTTTGGATTCTACTTTCCTAGCCGTGAGCGATTATCCATTTTTTGATGAATCATATTTCATATTTAAGCCCTTTCCTGACATCCTTGGGTACTCTACCTTTTGTGAAGATCCTTTATTTGGTATGTTGGTCTTCAGTGCTCATAATTATGAATCATAATTAGTTATTAAATTCCATTAATTTTTCTCTATTTAATATGATCTTTATAATTATGATGTTTTCTTTTTTGTTTTCCATTTTCATGTTATTTAAATACAGATGTCATTGGAGCTGTTGTTGACATTGATGATCGATCGTCTTCACAGTGATGGTTGCATGCGTCTCATGCTTCAAGACTTAGAGTAAAAAGTTTCTCCTCTGTTTAAAAAATAGTACAAATTATATATACCCTTTATAGTTAGCTTTAGTTCATTACTATAACGTTTTTATCATTATCCATTGTAATAGAATTTTTTTTGTATGAAATTTCAGAAATAATAGATTGTTGTGCCTGATATCCAATCCTTGCCTTGGTAAGCTTGGGAAATATCCACAGCTGTGTAAAAGTGGAAAATTGAAATATTTGTAGTAATTATTCAGTTATGCAAGAAAAGAGTTTACAAAGGTACATCATTTATAATTCATTTCAAAAAATATGTACTAAGTTATTGTAGTTTTGGCTTTACTTTTTTCAATTTATAATTTCCCATTTTATGCTTCATTGTAGATGAAGTGTGTATCTGTGCTCATAATCCACTCACTGATGTTATATTAAACCCGAAGTTGGAAGAAATATCTTCCTTTTTGTCAAGGTTCACTTTTGAGTCTGTTCTTACTTTGGTGTTGATGATCCCATTTTTGTATTATTAGTTTTAATTTTATGGATCAATTTTTTTTTTCCGATTCGTATTTCATAAACGTCTTTTTTTATAATTCAACATGTTAAACTTTAAAGGTGTCAAGCTTTTTTTTTTTTTATTGTGCTAAATTTCTTACTCCGCTTCTGAAATCCGGAAAAAAAGAGTTAGGTCAACCTGAAAAAGATGTTTACTCGATAAATCATTTATCCTATTTTGAAGAGGTTATATTCCTTTTCTTTAGACAATTTAATTAATAACTGTTTTTTTTATTAACAGTCCCTCCCGTACAACTTTCTTTAGGTGAGGAATATTTGGACCGTTGGGACTGTCAGATATATACACCATGACATGGGTTGGTTTTACGTATCGTGTCCCCGTTGCACCACAAAAAATTATGGTCCACTATTCCACATGTGGTGTCAGAGTTGTGACATCCCTCTTTCTGAATATGCCAATTTCAGAGTTTTTATAGATGTGGTGGATGACAGTGGGGATACATGTGTTTGATCATTGAAAATGAAATTGCTATGTTTTTAATAGAAAGTAGCGTGTCCGCTCTGATAAAATTTCACTTTCAAGTAAGTTTTTTTATTTTAATGAAGTCTATTTGTTTGGTAGATTCTATAAATAATGTGTATCTTCCCCTAATAAATCTACTTTATTTTTGAATTCCAGGTTACTAATTTGCCAGATCTTACAGAGTCGGTTAGCCGTCTTATTGGCAGGGAGCTTCTTTTCAAAGTTTCCGATTCTGAGCAGATAAACGTACCAGCTGGAGAAACTGTATATGATGTTCAAAATTGTTGTGTTTGTCCTATTTTACTTGAACATTACTAAGAGAAAATGAAGAATAACTTTGATCCTTCAGGAAGTTTCAGTTCAGAATAACTTTATTTCATATTTTTTTAGCCCTATATATTCCCATGTATTGAATGATGTGGTTTCCTTTCTTTGTTTAAAGCGGTTTTTTAATCCCCATTAATACAAGCAGTTAATTACACAACTTCTCATATGCCCTTCCATATTCTGATGGAGTCGTTTCCGAGATTAATAATAACTAAATAGACCATTTTATACAAAAATTACGCACCTCTTCATATTCTCAATCGTTCACTAATTTAGATTAAAATATGAAATCATAAATTATGTTTTAAAATAAATACAGATTATATAATAATCCTGGAAGGTTTTTTTTGTTTTCCTTAATTACTAAAACTCTCCTCAGTAAAGTTCTCAGTAAAAGGTTAAGAATCAAGATTTTTATTTCAAAACCATCTCTTCCCGGTTTCAGTACCTTGCTTCAAAGATGGTTAAGTGTTATTACTCAGATCTCGGTGAGATGAATCCTTCAACAGATGATCCTATTTTGTGCTTAAGGATATGCCGCAAATGGCTAAACCTCAGCCTAGACATGCTTCCTGTATCATTGCATGTTGTGATGAAAGATGTCAGAGTATGTATTTTTTTTTTCATAACATTGAATTTAACTACTCCATTAAAGTCTTCTTTTTCATATTATCATGAATGCTTTAGGTTGTTATTAATTTTTAAACATTTGCAGGGCTTAATAATTGAAGGTTCTGTTCCAAAAGGACAGATCAACACTTTCAACAAGCTGTTAAAAGAGGGTAGCATATGTAACCTTCGCCATTTTGCTGTTGTTCCGAAAAAATCTTCCTCTGCGGTTAAGAATCATGATTTCATGATTGTGTTTGGAGAGAAAACTTTTGTGAGGAGTAGTAAATATCATTTCTTTCCGCCTTCAATATTTAGTTTTGCAAGCTTCAATCAATTGAAGCGCCGTTCAAAATTCTCCAGAGGCCAACTTTTTGGTACTGCTATTATTTAATTGTTTTTTTTTTTCTGATTTTCAATCTTAATATCTTCAATCATTGATTGATTATTTCAATCTAATATTTTTCATTATTTGTTCATTCAAATATACAAGATGTTATTGGTCATGTTGTCGATGTCAAAGAAACAATGGACATCATCCCTGCTACACATTTCATGCTTCAAGATTATAGGTTATTATATGAATTTAATTATTTGTTATATTACTTCCATTTAACAGTTTCCACTTTATTTAAATCGTTTCATTTTCTGTTGCCTGATTGAAAAGTTTTTAAATATCTCAGTAAAAATCGTATGCATTGCCTAATCTATGGGACCCTTCGTTCCAAAATTACAAATTTTGTGAATGTGTTGAAGTCATCCATTTCCTCTCCCATGGTTGTTATTTTGCAGCTATGTCGAAAATCCATTTATAAAGGTGAGTGCTTTAATTTGCAATATTTAATTTATTTTTCCCGGTATTATTTATGAAGTTTCTCATCATTTTTTGTTCTATTTTTAGGCAAGGTCTGTGTATCCACAGCCTTTGATGTTTCTGATGTGAGAGTGGATCAATCTCTGCCTGAAATTGTTGAATATAAAAAGAGGTTATTTTATCATTTTTTAATTATTTTATTTATGTGCTATTAAATATTATTTTGTATCCAATCCATTTGATTTTGACTTTTTATGATGTGTGATAAAGCCTGCCAATTTCCCACAAGTTTAATTTCCCGGATGGTGCTAAGTTTCCTGATGAATCTGTGACGTCTACTCTAAATGAACTGATGAATCCCAGATTGACTGTTTATGAACTTGGGGAATTGTCGATTTGTGAAGATGTAAGTTTATTTAGTTCAAATTCCCCTCTCTGATTGATTTTCGATTTTTAATAATATTGAATCTATATATCATAACTTCTGCAGCCCCAGAACTTATGGACAATTGGAGCTATAACTGAAATACATGAGAATCGAGGATGGTATTACACATACTGCTCCAATTGCTCTGCTATAGGTGACTGTTCATGTTCTGAACTCTTTTGTCCGACATGCGGTGAAAGCATTATTCATAATGCAAAGTATAAAGTTTATGTCACTGTGGATGATATCTTTGGTCATTCCGCATCTCTTATCTTGGTTAATGATCTGGCAACTTCTTTAATTCATTCGACAGTTCACTCATTCATGAATATTTATTATACGGTTAGTATTCAACATTTTTCGTATAAGGACATGATTGTTTATTCAGCCTTTTGAATTCGATTTTAACTCTCTTTCCTATTAACATGGAAGGGGCAAACCTGAGTTTCCAATTCATGTTCTCCTAGCTCTTATTGGAAGGGAGATGTTTTTTAAAGTTAAAATTGAAGATCATCATGTCGAGACTGGCCTACCAAGAGAGTTTGAAGTTGATAAATGTTTCGAGCATGCCAAGTTACTTTATTTTCATAAAGCAAAAATGTTCTGTGGAGCCACTATCGGTACTTCGCAACCTGAGTCCCGTACTTCAGCTTTTTCGCCAGCATCAAGTGACTCTTTTAAGGGTGAATCCGACACTGATAAAAGTTGTAGTTCGTCCGGATCAGATACGTGATCCGTTTAAAACTCCATATATTTTTTTGATTTAGATGCTTATATTTTCAGACTTGAATATTAAAGTTTCATTTCCATTTTCCTTTTTAATTTTCATATTACTTCAAACTCTTTGAAGAGGTTGGTTTTTTTTTTTTGAACTTCTGAAGATCTATTTCTCTATTTGTGAATAATTGTTTTTGTCATTGTTTTTTTCTGATATCAACAATTTGAACTATTAAAAATTATCAACTTAAATCTTTAATAATAGTGACTCTTTGTTAATTTTTAACGGCATATCTATCCCCAATCTTTTATGAAATTTCCCCATTTCAGAAATCATACTACGAAAATAATTCTAATTTTGAATAGTTCAAATATCCTTATAAATTTTATCGAGTTATTTTATGTTATGATGAACTGTATAAGTTTCTTTAAAAGATAAATCAATTCCCCATTTATATTCTCTAATGAATTAGAATTATCAGAATCAAGATCATATAAATAATCTTTTCATATTGATAAAATATGAAATATTTGTGATTTTAACATATTGATACAATAATGTAATTGATTTAGGGCCTCTGTATTTCTATCTTATATTCTGTAGGAATATTTTTCACCATAAAAAACTTTCAATCTTCTATAATTAATTATTTAGTCTATGGAACTGAAATCAATATTATATTTTGAAAGACTTCTTTGTAAACTACATTGATTGTTTTATTTGTGAGTTCTCCATTCTGGCTCTATTGTGACCCTTGAAAGTGCAACATACAACTGTCCATGCGTAAACACCGGTTTCTTCAAATATATTCCAACGCAGGACAAAGATTGACCTTGGCTCTTGTTAATGGTCATAGCGTAACATACCATTAAGGGGAATTGACGACGTTGAAATCGAAATGGAATCCTTACATCTGAAAGATTAAGGGTTAGTCTTGGAATATATACTATGTCATCCGTGCTTTTTCCTCCTAAGACCTTAGCTTTTATTACGTAAGTTCCAAGCTTCAACACAACCATTCTAGTTCCGTTGCACAAACCGGCAGCGTGATCTATATTTCGCAAAAGCATTACCGGCACTCCAACCTTACAAAAGATATAATTGTTGGAGTTGTGTACTTAATGTCTATTAAGTAACGGAAACTCCCGGTCATAGCATTTAATCTATTTAATTAATAAACAATTGTTTGCTTTTAATTATTCGATAATTAAATATATGCAAATATAGTCCTGGATTATATACGTTGTAGTTAGTATGGTGTGCGATGTCACACGGAAGATCATACTATCGGTTACTCGTATTTAATCAAACAGTTGCTCACGACCTAGATGGACACGGACCAATCCATTGGTATAGTCGTTGTGTGAGAGAGAAAATAATTTGTCTTAATTATTTTATCACACTTGTACACTTGGTGTATTGGGCGGATCGCTTGAGATTTATCGATTAGGATTGCCTTGGATAATCGATTTAAATCTCAGAGTATTTTATTCTCAATCCCCGATACTATTGCGGGTGTGTATATTTAATATAAGTGACTTTGATTTTCCAAAGGAATTGACCGGTTTAATTATTGGGTCAATTACCGGTTGAGTTGGGCCACTATATTTTATATATGACATGACGTGAATACTTGACGGGAAAGTGTATCCCGTAAGGGTTGATAATATCCCCGAGATGAGTTCATAAGGAATTATTATGTAAACCTCATGAGTGGATTTATTCCGCATAATAATTAAGGTTGAATGGTACTATTCTCGGATACAAGAGATGAATAAATTTATTTTGCAATAAATAAAATTTATTCATGGATATTTAAATCTTAAATACACGGAATAAATAATACTACCGGAGAAATATTATTTGATATAATATGGTTTAATATTGGGAGAGCAATTAATTTATATAGTGGAAAATAAATAAATTAATATTAATGGGATTAATAGATTTGGGCTTGGGCTCAATTTAATCATTAATATTGAAAGCCCAATATTCCACCTCCTTTAGATCCCCTACGTAGCCTATAAAAGCACTACATGGTCTTCACAATTCAAGACACCATAAGATTATCATACTTGATATTCTAAAGAGTTCGTGAAGTAGATCCATAGAGTTCGGAGGATCGTCGCCCACACGACGTTCGAACGAGGTGCAAGGAATACGTGGGAAGATTCAAAGGTCTTCAATTGATTTCGTTTCTCCGCACAACGAATCAAAGGTAAAATCATAAACTCCCTTGTATGATTTTATGTGATAAATAATTGTGATATATACATGAACGCACGATCCGGAAAACGTCGAGACCGGGAAACGGGGATTGTGTGATCCCCGTCGGGATCGAACAAGGGGCGGCCGAACCCTAGGGTTCAACCGCCGGTTACGCGCGGACGAAGGGGAGCCCCGGCTGGACGCCGGGGCATGCGATCGACCAAGGTCGATCGCTGGGGGTTCGCCGTGGGCTGGCGCCACGGCGGGTGAACCCCCCAGCCCCCTCGACCGGCGGCGTGTAGGAGCCCCGACTGGAGCCGGGGCAGGCGATCGATCACGCGATCGATCGCCGGGGCGAACCGCGGCTGTTGCCGCGGTGGTCAGCAGGGCTGACCGCCCCTCCTGGCGGCGACGGCGGTGAAGTCGCCGAACTCACCGCCACCCGGGGGCTGCCGGATCAGCCCATGCGATCGCCATGCACGGCGATCGCGCACCCCGCGTGGGGTTTGTTGGAAATCGTTATCCCGGAATTAATAAATTTAAATAAAATAAAGCTGCATAGTACGACTATGAGATATGGAAAATAGATATGAAGTCTACTTTCCTTGAATGTGATATTATGGAAGAGTTGTAGCGCAGCCGGAAGGCTTCATATTTTCTGGAAAGGAGCAAAAGGTTTGCATACTCCAGCGATCCATTTATGGATTGAAACGAGCATCCCTAAAATGGAAAATGTGTTTTAAATACAATAGTCAAAGCGTTGACTTGGTATAAAACTTGAAGGTACCTTGTATTCAAGAAGGTTAGTGGGAGCGCAGTGAAATTTAAGTGTTGTACGTTGATGACATACTAATCATAGGGATGATTGAGTGATGTTGCAGTCAACGAAAGCACGGTTATCCACACGTTTCTCGAATAAAGGATTTGAGGAGAGGCATCCTACGTATTGTGATACGTCACTATAGATATAGATCTAGAAGGATGCAAAGTCTTCTCAATCCTTGTACATAGAAACTGTTTCTGAAATGGTTTAGCATGGAAGAATCCTGAAGAGATTCTTGTCAATGTCCCATGGGGTTCATCTCTCGTAATTCGTGTGACTGCAATGTTGATGGAATTCGAGGAGATGAAATGGACAACACATATATCTCCGCACTAGGGAGCATTATGTATGGCATGCTTTGTACTAGATGTGATATTATAAATGTTGTGAGTGTCACAAGTAAATATCAGTCGAACCCAAGACCGGCTTATTTGAAGTCGTGGAGGACGAAATCCTTGAGCACTAGCAATCAAAAGCATTAAGGAGTTGTTCTTAGTCTGTGGGAGGTCCGAGTGAAATTTAGAGGTACTTACGAACTCTAGTTTTCAATCAGATGTGTATGACTAAAAGTCGATATCGGGATTCATATTCGAGCTTAGAGGTGGTGTCGTATGCTGGAATGGTTCCTGCAAACGACTAATGATTCTACCACGAGAACCTGAATATGTTGCAGCATCTAAAGCTGTAAAAGAGACTGTTTTGGACACGGAACTTTATCCAAATGTTGGTTATAATTCAGGACACAAATAATCAAGTAACTTATACTGTGATTATACGGTGTCCTGTAGCGAATGCTAAGGAACCGAGATCTCATCAGAAGTCCAAACATATACTTGAGGGAATATCATGTGATCCAAGAGATCAATGACAGAGGTGACGTCTGAGTCGAGAGTGTCACTTCGGAAGATAACTTTGTAGATCCCTGTACCAGGCCTTTATCTGAATATGTCCGCGAGAAACATCGCGAGTCGATGGGACTAAGATTCATGGATAGTTAGCTCTAGGTCAAGTGGGAGATTGTTGGAATAGGTGACCGGCGAGCCAACGGTTGGCCGAGTGGTTAACCGTATTCCGTTATATAACGGTTTATTTCGTTAATTAATGAAACCTATATTAATGGCATATACTATATCTACTCCCAATGTTGAATCATAGATATAGTCCTGTACAGTTACACATGTTGTATGAATTCGGTTTTGTGGAAACCGAGAGATAATTTTGTTAACGCAACGTAACTGGTCAAACTCAGTTCCTAGTCGATGGGTTACGCCAATAACAAGGATACCCGGCCTTTCCCCCTTGTGACTAGCACTTAGTGTATGTGGGCTAATCTCGAGCCTTGGTGTTGGGACATCGACATACTTGAGTGGGTGCTCATTGTTGATGAGTTCACTGAACCTCCTCTCCCTGGATTCTCTAAGTGGTTATCACTGATCGAGTAGAGAATTCCATAATATAGTTGTACACAATTAATCCTTAAGACCCAGACATCACCGTGACTTCATCAGAGGACTAGCTGTATCGTGACATGTCTCTGATGTTGGAGTTATGTACTTAATGTCTAGATTTAAGTAACGATAAACTCCCGGTCATAACATTTAATCTATTAAATTAATAAACAATTATTTGCGTTTAATTATTGATAATTAAATATATGCAAAATATAGTCCTGGATTCTATACGTTGTAGTTAGTATGGTGTGCGACGTCACACAGAAGATCATACTATCGGTTACTCGTATTTAATCGAAAAGTTGCTCACGACCTAGATGGACACGGACCAATCCATCGGTATAGTCGTTGTGTGAGAGAGAAAATAATTTGTCTTAATTATTTTATCACACTTGTACACTTGGTGTATTGGGCGGATCGCTTGAGATTTATCGATTAGGATTGCCTTGAGATAATCGATTCAAGTCTCAGAGTATTTTATTCTTAATCCCCGATACTATTGCGGGTGTGTATATTTAATATATGTGACTTTGATTTTCCAAAGGAATTAACCGATTTAATTATTGGGTTAATTACCGATTAAGTTGGGTCACTATATTTTATATATGGCATGCCGTGAATACTTGACGGGAAAGTGTATCCCGGAAGGGTTGATAATATCCCCGAGATGAGTTCATAAGGAATTATTGTGTAAACCTCATGAGTGGATTCGTTCCGCACAATAATTAAGGTTGAATGGTACTAGTCTCGGATCCAAGAGATGAATAAATTAATTAGCAATAAATTAATTTTATTCATGGATATTTAAATCTTAAATACACGGAATAAATAATACTACCGGAGAAATATTATTTGATATAATATGGTTTAATATTGGGAGTGCAATTAATTTATATAGTGGAAAATAAATTAATTAATATTAATGGGAGATTAATAGATTTGGGCTTGGGCTCAATTTAATCATTAATATTGGAAGCCCAATATTCCACCTCCTTTAGATCCCCTACGTAGCCTATAAAAGCACTACATGGTCTTCACTTTTTCATAAGACAAGATTATCATACTTGATATTCTAGAGAGTTGAAGAGGATCCATAAGCTTGGAAGATCGTCGCCCACCCGACGTTCAAGCTAGTGCAAGGAATACGTAGGAAGATCGTAAGGTCATCATCTTGATTTCGTTTCTCCGCACAACGAATCGAAAGGTAAAATCATATACTCCCTTCTATGATTTTATGTGAATTGAATTGTGATACATGCATGAACACACGATCCGGGTAAACGACGAACTCCGGGGACGAGGATTCGAGATCCTCGGCGGAGCTCGAGAGGAACCCTCGGCTGGGCGCCGAGGGAGCGATCGAACCTAGGGTTCGATCGCGTGCACACGCGAGGAACCCCGGCTGGGAGCCGGGGTGGGCGATCGACCGCGGTGGTCGATCGCCGGGCAACCGCGGCTGGAGCCGCGGCAGGTTCGCCGCTGGGCGAACCGCCCTCCTCGGGCGGTGGCGGTGAGTCGCCGGACTCACCGCCCGGGGCTGCCGGAGCAGCCCCAGCGATCGCATCCGTGCGATCGCGAACCCCACGGTGGGGTTCGGCTAGGGTTTAGCCGCGGGTTCATCCCGCGGCGATGCTCTTGTCGAGCCCGGTTCTTCGTGGTGTTCGTGATCGGTTTCCGGCGATGGGATTTCGGTCGGGGTTGTCGGTTCCGCAATTTTTGATACCCCGGGATATCGATTTCCAACAATTGGTATCAGAGCGTTTGGTTTCGTGTTCATGTATGTGTTCAATTATCGTTCTACCATGCAGGGATTCCGACTATCATGGTTAATTAATTGATTAATTGTTTAATTAATTGTTATTTAATTTTACCATGATTATTAAACTCTCGGACATGTCGAGATTCGTTTTGTGTGGATGAATGCTTGTAATAGTAAAAATTCGGGGGTTGACCGAATTTAGATTTATTATTATTGTTCTATGTTTTCCGGAAAGTGTATAGGGTCGATTTCATGTATAGAATCGATACCGGAATTGTAAATTTATTTCTTATAATTTATTTACGTTGGATCGATGCCGAGACGACCGCCGGAGAACTCATGTGATGAAGAAGAAGATGAGAGGGAGAAAGGACCGAAGGGGTCGATCACCCCATGATCGACCCCATGATCGATCAAAGGGGAGAGTGGCGTCGCCCCCTTTGGCCGTGGGTTGTCGCCAGCAACGGTGGCGGCTGGACGGCTGGAGTGGCGGCGGCGGGTGCTCCCTCCCGGTGATCGATCGATGATGGTGGTGGTGGTGCGGGGATCCCCAACCCGTACTACTCTTACCTAGATTCACTTTCCTAATTAATTCAAGTTTTCCTATTTTAAGTATTCCTAAGTTTGGGGAACTCTCATGGAGATAGGAAAAGAATTAATTAATATTATTTATTTCCTTATTCTATTATGGAAGTCTTCTAGAATATTCCGAGTTCTACTTGGAATAGGAATCTAGAGATTTAATAGAATTAGATAGGAAGATAATTAATTAATGAATTAATTTATTTCCTATTTGATTATTCCTATTTTATGGGAATTTTCATGGACATGAAAATTAATTAATTTGGGAAAGTAGAAGAGTCCTAATTTATTTTATTTCCTTATTCTATTATAGAAGTCTTCTAGAATATTCCAAGTTTCACTTGGATAGATTATTCTAGAGATTTAATAGAATTAGATGGGAAAATAAATAAATAAAAAATATTAATAATATTTAATTTTATTTTTGATTTATTACTTAATTTTCGAATTAAGTATCTTTTGGATTTATTAAAAATAAATAGATTTAAATATTGGGATTAATATTCTCGTCACATGGAGCATTCAAGAACGAAGACTGAAGACTAGAAGACGCATACGGAGATGGAATAAAGCCATGATAGTCGGAAAATAATTTTCTAGCATTATTTTGACTATGTGATATGTGCTTTATTACTTGTATGCATGCTTATGTGTTTAATTATGCATTAGATAGCGTATCCCTTTGTTATAAAAAGCTAAGTGGGAGCGGGGATGGAAACATTCCCATGGTCTCCATTACTGTTCTCTTGGTGACATTTATGAGCTTTCGAAGTTCATATAGATATGTCATTGGAGGAGAATTCTTGTAATTCCTTTTACAAGAAACATTGATTAAGTTTATCAAACAATGCCTAATTTGTCTTTCTGAAACTGACTTCAAGTCGACTCATTCTCACCCCGGGGAGTGGAATGGAGCCAAAGCCACTTGGTCATGTGGATGACACAAATTAGAGACATTCGTACCATTCTTTTGAAGATGGATCGTTTGTCTGCTCGGCTCCCTCATCTAATGAGAGATAGGGTTGTTCGCATGGTGAATCACTGGTTAGAAACTTCGAGTTTCACTTATGATTCTCCGCGTCTTGATTCACAAAATCGAATGCTTCAAGTAATTGGATGTCAATTGTAAAAGTCTTTTGGTGTAGTAAACGTCCACACTATCGTGGCTTGCTGCATTGAATGGGATTTTGGAACGATTGATGTAGACAGTTATAGAAGGGAGTGAAGGAAACGTACGTTAACGTAAACGTCCACACTATCGTGGCTTGCGGTAACATGCGAATCTTAAACAAACTTCTTAGTACTGAGTAATGGTTTACACTTAGGTACGCTCTATAGTATTCTTCCCATCGAAGTAACGCTATAGTGATGTACGACCGAAGCAAATCTAATTACGAAATCATTTGGATAGGTAAACGTCCACACTATCGTGGCTTACCATATCTGATGGGATTTTAGATGTGATTAGTAATTTAATGATATTATTTGAGGGAGATAATATCGGATATTAAATTGATTGTTTGTTTAAATGTGCTTATAGGTTTAGAGAATAGCTATGAACCCACTTTTTGTGATACTCAAGGAGCATAAGCTCACTGGTCCTAATTACATTGATTGGAAGAGAAATTTAGACATTGTCCTTAACTTCTGAGGAGTACAAGTTTGTACTCCATGAAGTGTGCCCTGCCCACGGCTGCCTCAACTGATGAGGAAAAACTGACATATCGGAAGTGGAAAAAGGCTGATGAAATGGCTAGGTGTTATATTTTGGCTTCCATGTCAAATGTACTCCAAACCCAACATGAGCCGATGGACACTGCCTATGATATGATGTTTAACCTCAAGGAGATGTTTGGGGAGCAAGATCGTGCGGCTAGGCAAGAAGCCATGAGAGTCCTCATGTCGACTACTCAGTCTGAAGGAACGCCCGTTGGGGAGCACGTTCTTAAGATGATGAGTTTGTTGAATGAACTTGAGGTCCTAGGAGCTTCTATTGATGCTGAGACGCAAGTCGACATCATAATCCAGTCTCTGACCCCTAGTTTTGAGCAGTTTCGTATGAGCTATAATATGGGTAAACTATCTTATACTCTTGCGCAACTCCTGACTGAACTAAAGGCGGCAGAGGGGATCTACAAGAAGGGCAAGTCTCAAGCGCTTGTAGCTACCAAGTCCAAGGGCTTGAAGCCTGTTGGAGGTAGGGGCAAGAAAAGAAAGCAAGCCTGGAAACCCAGTGGTGCCAAGAGAAGTGGACCACGAGTGGGGGCTGCAAAGCCAAGAGGCAAGTGCTTCCGATGCAATAAGACTGGACACTGGAAGTCTGAATGTCCTCTCAAAGGTACGAATTTTTCTTTAGTCGTAAAAACATAGTCAGCGGTATTATCTACCAGAAATCTGGTGTGTAGATATGGAACCACTGACGGTATGTGCATTTTAAATGCAGGGGTTCCAGAAAACCCGGCGACTTAGAGAAGAAGAGTTCGAGTCCACACGGGCGAAAGCTGTAGAGGAGGCAGCTGTTGCAGTGGAAGACATTTATCTGCTTTAGTAGAATAATAGGATTTCATTTCAAGTTTATTGCATTATGTACCCTTTATTTTAGAAAGAACTTTTGTTCTGGATTTCTATTATTTATGAATGGATATTTTATTTCTTTAATCATGGTGATGATTTTGATAAGAAATAATGGGCTTTATCTATTCTGGTACATTAGATAGCAATATGTGAATGATGAATCCTTAGTCTGCCACGATGCAACAAACCGTTCTATAACTTGTTTTACTATTTAGATATATTTCTTGTTAAATCATTATACTTGTGAATTCTTGTACTTAGTAGTATTTATTCAAATAAGATTCAAAAGGTCGAAATTGATTTGATCAATTATAGTTGAAGGAATGGACCTTCCGACCTAAGAATCAAGTTTGGAAGATAATGCAACTAAGCATACTTTTTGGTAAAAGATAGAATTCGGACAAGTATTAAGAATGATCAATGATATGTGTAAGGTGCGAGTAGTTCTTTTAAGAATACTCGTTGATGGATTAGAATGCTTGATGTGCCATAAAAGCGAAGTGTTTTAGTCACAAAGCAATTATGGGGAACCTTCAAAGTATATCCATTGGAAAGCTGCGACTTAGTCGCGGAGGCTACCACGTAACACAATCAAAGATTGAGATTAAATCTCAAAAGACTACACCATACACTTACGTGTAGAGATGGTGAGTCAGTAAGAAATAGAATTCTAATAGTAAAAGAACAAGTTGTTCGGAACTACCTATGTTCTATGGATATTCCTGGAGACAACGGCATATTCAATATGGTTGTAGGATATCCTAGATGAACAAAGTATTGTGTGTTATATAGTACTATGAACCAGAAGGACGTGTTACGCCCGGTTCTTAGAGAAAGACTATTAGAAGAACCACAAAGCCCGAACTGACACAGTACCTTGGAATGAGAAAATGGACAAAGACTAGGAACCAGCCAAACCGAGTAGAGGTACACCACACACTGCACCTATTGTTATTACTGTTATACACCGGGACGCCGTTGCAGTGGGAGGTTGTTGAACAACCAGAGATGTTCATAAGACTAGAAGAGTTTCGGACTCTGGATCTAGTAAAGATGAAATCGATCCCTAGCTCTGCACAAAGGCAGTACTAGATCTAAATGTGCCTGCTTAGAAAACAATAAGGATTATTGTTAAGGGGCAAGATCATTTAGAGTACAAGCTTAGTAAGTCCATTATGGATTGAAACAAAGCTATAAATCGTGGAACTTGCGAATTGATGGGATAGTCCATTTGATGGATTCACCAAAAGGCATAGACGATAGGTGTATTGGAGATGTAATAGAAACAAGGTGGTGTTTCTCGGAGATTTTATGTAGATGACATTTTCATCATTGGCAACAATGTAGAAAATGTTGTCAGACATAAGATAATGGTTGTCTAAATGAATCGAGATATAAGATTGAGTAGAAGTTAGAGCATGTTCTTGAGATCTTTCGATCTAAGGATAAGAACATTGTACTTCTCCTAGATATCTTATACGATTATGGTTTGTTTTAAACATGCATACTTCTGAGAAAGGTTATTGCCTTTCAGAGACAGAATATACATCTATCTAAAGGGTATGTGTTCGAACACATGAAGGAGATAGATGAGGACAAAGCAGTTTCCTATACTTCAAGTATGGAAAGCTTTATAGATGCAATGTTGTAAAATAAGAACCTGATATCAACTATGCGGTTTGCGTAGTGGGAGGATATCAAGGTAATCTAGACAAGAGATTTTCGGATGCTGTAATAGTACTTGCGAAGTACTGGATTATTGAGCAAGACGAAATCTTCTTTGATTACAAATTCTCAGATCTTAAATCAGAGGAGGACCAGTGCAAGTCGATATCAGACTATGTGTTCACTTTTAGAAAGAGGTGGAACCATGAAGTGAAAGAGTGATAAGCAGGACGCTTCTCAGACTCTCTCATAACCGAATAAGCAGCCTCAGAGGCAGCGGAAGTTTTGGTTAGGTTCCGGGATAACCTCTTGACTTAGATATGACTCTTAGTTTACCAAAGGCTATTGAATAGCGGTGCAGGGTAAACTAGAAGAAGTCATAAGTCAAAAGTGATGTTAACACATAGAGCAAGTACCATCTGATACGAGTCATCGTCAAGGAAGACGATGCAGTAGTCACCAAGATAACTTCATAGCGGCAACTAGAATGCTCATTCACATAGTACTTCTTGGAAGTACAACTCTAAGCACGTGATGAGTATGGGAGTCGGGAGTTTGGAGGAAATGACTAGACCTTAGTACAAGTGGGAGATTGTTGGAGTTATGTACTGAATGTATAGATTTAAGTAACGATAAACTCCCGGTCATAGCATTTAATCTATTAAATTAACAAACAATTATTTGCGTTTAATTATTGATAATTAAATATATGCAAAATATAGTCCTGGATTCTATACGTTGTAGTTAGTATGGTGTGCGACGTCACACAGAAGATCATACTATCGGTTACTCGTATTTAATCGAACAGTTGCTCACGACCTAGATGGACACGGACCAATCCATCGGTATAGTCGTTGTGTGAGAGAGAAAATAATTTGTCTTAATTATTTTATCACACTTGTACACTTGGTGTATTGGGCGGATCGCTTGAGATTTATCGATTAGGATTGCCTTGAGATAATCGATTCAAGTCTCAGAGTATTTTATTCTTAATGCCCGATACTATTGCGGGTGTGTATATTTAATATATGTGACTTTGATTTTCCAAAGGAATTAACCGATTTAATTATTGGGTTAATTACCGGTTAAGTTGGGTCACTATATTTTATATATGGCATGCCGTGAATACTTGACGGGAAAGTGTATCCCGGAAGGGTTGATAATATCCCCGAGATGAGTTCATAAGGAATTATTGTGTAAACCTCATGAGTGGATTCGTTCCGCACAATAATTAAGGTTGAATAGTACTAGTCTCGGATCCAAGAGATGAATAAATTAATTAGCAATAAATTAATTTTATTCATGGATATTTAAATCTTAAATACACGGAATAAATAATCCTACCGGAGAAATATTATTTGATATAATATGGTTTAATATTGGGAGTGCAATTAATTTATATAGTGGAAAATAAATTAATTAATATTAATGGGAGATTAATAGATTTGGGCTTGGGCTCAATTTAATCATTAATATTGGAAGCCCAATATTCCACCTCCTTTAGATCCCCTACGTAGCCTATAAAAGCACTACATGGTCTTCACTTTTTCATAAGACAAGATTATCATACTTGATATTCTAGAGAGTTGAAGAGGATCCATAAGCTTGGAAGATCGTCGCCCACCCGACGTTCAAGCTAGTGCAAGGAATACGTAGGAAGATCGTAAGGTCATCATCTTGATTTCGTTTCTCCGCACAACGAATCGAAAGGTAAAATCATATACTCCCTTCTATGATTTTATGTGAATTGAATTGTGATACATGCATGAACACACGATCCGAGTAAACGACGAACTCCGGGGACGAGGATTCGAGATCCTCGGCGGAGCTCGAGAGGAACCCTCGGCTGGGCGCCGAGGGAGCGATCGAACCTAGGGTTCGATCGCGTGCACACGCGAGGAACCCCGGCTGGGAGCCGGGGTGGGCGATCGACCGCGGTGGTCGATCGCCGGGCAACCGCGGCTGGAGCCGCGGCGGGTTCGCCGCTGGGCGAACCGCCCTCCTCGGGCGGTGGCGGTGAGTCGCCGGACTCACCGCCCGGGGCTGCCGGAGCAGCCCCAGCGATTGCATCCGTGCGATCGCGAACCCCACGGTGGGGTTCGGCTAGGGTTTACCCGCGGGTTCATCCCGCGGCGATGCTCTTGTCGAGCCCGGTTCTTCGTGGTGTTCGTGATCGGTTTCCGGCGATGGGATTTCGGTCGGGGTTGTCGGTTCCGCAATTTTTGATACCCCGGGATATCGATTTCCAACATCTGATTCCCTGGAAAGGGAGTAAGTCGAAAAAGGAGACAATGTTCGTGCAGTTCGAAATCTGATGTGAAGTCTGTGCATGGTAGTAGGGGATCTGATCGCTTGATATAGATCATGGATGTCCTGTGTGTTCTGATGGTTCGTAGTCCCGGAATTTCTGGCCAGAGTTGAATAGTGAGGTGATTAGAGAAATGTGTTTCTCTGAATCAATCACGACTGGATTTTACGAAACCTAGAACGTACGCACAGTTATCAAACTCAACAAGAGATCTCGATTAACCAATATCTCTAGTTTGATCGGTACATATGTATCGGAGGGATCGTACTATACGCTAACTATATTACAAGGTTCTTGCAGGCACTTCATCTGTATCTAGGGAATTAGTGAAGTGTGGCTGCTAGACGCTCGTCACTAATTCGTTGGGCACCGACTTGTTCGGAGATTAAATAATATGATTATTAATCTAAAACTATTGGGAGTAGTTGAAATAAGAACAATATGTTGTTCGAATCACAATATGTTGTGAGCCCACGGCTAGTTATACACCTGAACCATTGAGGGTCACATTCTCGTGTAAACCGATCCTTGAATACGATCATGTATTAATTAACTGTTAATTCAGTACATATAGTCGGAGGTCAATATGATTGAATCCGAGATTCATAATTGTGATTATGAGTTGGAAATAATACTGAGCTAAATAAAACGGACACGATGGTGTACACTTTCTATTTTGGGAAATTTCCCGATTTAGCAGTACCCCTGAAATGGGCTTTCCGATTTTGTGAAATTGGAAATTTTTATTTTTATCTCATATTGATGAGAAAATTAAAACGAGAAAGAAAATATAATCGTTATATTTTTCGGAGATGAAATTGATTGTCAATTTTGGAGAAACGTAATGACGGCTAATGTATTGGGCCGGCTAGGGTTAATGGATCTGATCCATTAGGGTTTGAGCCCAACAAGCTCCTTTCTTCACCTATAAAAGGAGCTCCATAGGCATGAGAATAAACACACCAAGTGAAGAGCTCAAAACCCTAGCCTCACTTTCTCTCCTCTCCTCTCTCCCTCTCGTCCGCCCCCTCGGTCGCCTCCCTCGGAGGACCGCCGACCACCGGAGCCGCCGCCCGCCGCCGCCTAGTGCCGCCGCCAGCAGCCGCCTCCCTTCGCCGGAATCCGATTCCGGCACCGTTTTTCCGGCCCGTCTTTCCCGTCGTATTCTCCCTTACGTATTTCTAGTGCAATACGTAAGTTGGATTACCTATACGAGGTGAAACCTGATTAGACGAAAGACGCCGAAGGAACGCCCGAGCACAGCCCGAGCCGCGCCCGTGCGCTCTAGCCGTGACACACGAGTCCAGCCGAGAGCCCCGCCACTCGCTCGGCTCTTCCCGCACACGACCCGTGCCGTCCCCGCGTCGCATCTGCGCGACTTCCGACGAACCTAGTGTCGTCCGATGAATACCTGAGGTACTTACGATTAAATTCAGATTTAATTGTTTGCGTTAAATGTTTGTGCTATGTATGTTGGGATTTTTAATTGATAAAGAAAAATTAATTGTGATTAATTTAAATGTAAATTAAATTAAAATTGATTCGAATTAAATAATATGATTATCTTAATTGTCAATTTAACGCAAAGTGATTATGTGCACATGTTTACGTAATTAATTATATATGTGTAATTAATTAATTTGATTAATTTAATTGCACAATTCAAGTTGATTAGAATTAAATAATATGATTATGTTAATTGTCAATTTGACGCAAATTAATTATAATTAATTTGATTAATTTAATTGCACAATTCAAGTTGATTATAATTAAATAATATGATTATGTTAATTTTCAATTTGACGCAAATTAATTATGTGCGTATGTTTACCTAATTAATTGTTTAGAAGTAATTAATTTATATGATAAATACAATTGCGCTAGAAGTTAATTTATATGATAAATACAATTGCACTAGAAGTAATTCATTTATATGATAAATTTAATTGCGCTAGTTAATTTATGTACTATGGGATGCATGAATTAAATATTTAATTATTTGATAATTAAAATTAAATGGTGGATTATTTATTCTAATAGATTTGAATTAAATCAATTAATGCATGTAATATTGAAAATATGATTTTCAATAAAATAAAATAAATATAATGTAAAATGTTTATATTAATGAAAGACGGTTTTTCATAAAATTTTTGTTTTCCGCTGCGTATACATGCACCATCCCCAACACAAAGTTCTTTATAGAAAAACATCATTTGCATTTGACTAAGTTACAGCCATGTCAGTTTGGTGCTAATTTATTTCCTTGAATGAATATTATGTTTGATTAAAAGAATCTTGTTTAATTTAATTTTTACACTATGCTTCTGGATAAAGTAGTGAGGATGCATATCAAACCAAAAAAAAAAAGTATCATAATGTGTCTTTTACTTGAGCTGAGTTGATACTTAGCTTTCCAAGTAACTAAACGAGTAAGAAATAGTAGAATTCCATATATAAACTGAGCCAGGCATGTGGAATATCAACTGCTACTCTGATGAACATTATAATAGTAGAATTCCATATATAATAATCAAAACGATAAAATAAATGAAATATTGAAAATAATGAAAACTTACTCCAACCACTTTGTTTCGAACTCAGCAATCGAATCACAGCACTTCAGCAAATAGTTGAAATCATCCATTAACCCTTCTCTAATCCGAAGTGCCATGATGTGATTCATCGAATTTTCTCCAATATGCCAAATGCAAAGACGATGCCGAGAATGAGGAAATATCTTTGAAATAGCAGCAGCCATAGCAACAAACTGATCGGTCATGATAGTGGCAGGATAACCATTCATAGCTCGCAAGAAGGTCTTGAACAGCCACTCAAAAGATTCAGTAGTCTCGTTCATCAGAAAACCACAACCAAACATGACATTTTGTCCGTGGTGGTTTATACCAACAAACGGTCCACAAATCATGTCATATTTGTTAGTCCGGTAAGTTGTGTCATGCACAACCAGGTCACCGAATACCTTGTAGTCCTCCAACATGCGTCCATCCCTCCAGAAAAAACTACACAATCGGGACTGGCTATCAAGCTGAAAATCAAAGAAAAAGTCCTTCTCACTGGCCTATCTATTCCTAAACATATCTAATAACCTGCTGGAGTCCGTCCCATCGAGAATCTTAGGGTTGTTCAAGGCATTGTAAGCATCCCTAAGGCCAAACCTTAAGCACGGTGATCCACCAGACTGGTTTTTCAAAACCCGATAACCATCAACAACCCCAACTCCACCTTTCTTCAACTCCTCCAAATATGCAATGTGGTTTCGGTTAATTCTTCTATGCGATCTCAAAAGGTGGCTAGCAGATGGTGGGCATAAGGCATGAGTGTGCTCTTTGACATGCTTTGAAACAATTCAGGTGCCGTCTCTATCGATTTGGAACTGCGCTTGAGCTTCACAATTAGACCTCACATTCAGCTTTGTAAAGGATACATCAGGTTTGGTCTTTTGCTGCTTCAAACCGGCTTGAGAGCACAAATACCTTCTCATAGATAAAGAGCCATCTGCTCTACGCTTCATTTTTGACTTCCGAACACTGAACCCAAGCTTAAATGCATAGTCATTGTACATCTGATAAGCCTCCTGTTCAGATTTAACAACAACACCAACCAAGTCATAGTTTTGTAATTTTTCTCCTGCAGGTTTAAGAGAAAAGGAATCAAGAAACACATAGGAATCAGGTGAAGGTATCGGTACACCGATCCGATCGATATACCGTGTGTGCGGAAGCGTGTAAAGCATATAAATCTATCATGCTTGGATCTTAGTGCACACATATTGTGTATAAGAACACATATAAACATATATATATATACACATCTAATATATATATATATATATATATATATATATATATATATATATATATATATATATATATAGGGATCAACGAGTTCTTACATTTGTTGATCGTTGACGTTAGTTAAGGTGGTGTTGAGTCGATTGAACCACCTTAATGGACCAGCCACGAATTGTTCACCTTTGGAATGACCCCGTCACGCCTTTGGATCATCCGGATGTTGAAGCCGCACAAATGGCCCGGCCTCTACGTGTTGCACACGAACCCGGATGACGAACACTTTGCTTGATCGAGTCGGTTCTCCAAGAACACTCTCTCCTTTCTCTCTATTGTGTGGATTTCGTGGTTCAATGTTATGTATGATGAAAATCTGATTTTCATCCATATATTAGCATCATTATGCATGCCATAACACCCCATTGTAACCTCCAACATAATGGGCATCAATTATGCACCATTAACATGCAAAAGGAGTTACAAAGGAGGTGAAAGGTCATGCCACATACACATGCCACTATGCATTGTATGTGGTCCCACTTGCTTGTGTGGCATGCCATGTCACACTATGTGACATGCATCCATGCAAGCCATGCATCCCATGCATGTGAATTAAATCCACGTAAATATTGATTCTAAATCAATATATATATATATATATATATATATATATATATATATCAAGCATCGTACATCATCTTCGAGTCCGTGTGTGACCCTGTAGGTATAATTATCGATCAATATTATATTGCTCCTAGCAATTAATATTATCGAATAATCATTTAACATCCATAGACGACCTTATGACTTTATCGATTGCACACGTAGGATCGAAGGACATATCCCTACAATCTCCCACTTGGCCTTCAGAGCCAGTGTGCTGCCAACTTCCTGTTGTCACTTTATGTCTAAGTTTGAACTTGAGGCAAGACTCGAGTCATCCTCAATCGGTTCAAACCTTTCTTGGACTTTGAGACAGACTGTAAAACCAGATTTATCACTATGATACAAATCTGGACGTGGCCACGTATTTTCCACAGTCTCGACTCTCCAAGTGGCCGATAAGACATATATCCCATTAAAAAATGAAGGACAATCCCATCTTGTCAATCCAAGCTCTCCCACTTGCTTCCTGATATACCCAATAACAAGTTTTATAACCTCCTTTTACGAAAGGCGTTTACTTGTATCAAAGTACACCACTTCACAATGGAATCACTCTGGACTACTCAGGTCAGAGGAAATTGCTCGACAGTCAATGAAATAGTATTATGACTCGAAATCTCAAATACTATTCCAGTCGGGTCTGTTCGATCATTAGCTCCCAGCTAATATCTATGTAATTGTACTTGATGTCCCACATCACTAGCCCATGAAGCGGCGCTATAGTACACATTACAATCTAGTTCTTTGTATTATCGGTTTGTCCGTACTCGATTATACGAACCAGGAACAGCTATATGATTCAAGTATATCAGTTCAACCATTGGGACTTCATTATGCGGTAAATCGACCTCATAACCCAATTGATATAACTTAATCATTTGGACAATTCATATAAATTAAACCATATTTATATGAAGAATTATGTATTATACATATGAGTGAATGTTTACCAAATCTCCAAAAGTATCTAATACAGTAATAGAAATCACAACCCATCTCTAAGATGTTTGATCTCTATTGCAGTCGTGAAAGCCTTAAGCTTAGACTGCTGGAGAGATTTAGAAATCAGGGTTGCAACCTTACCAAAAGTTGCAACTTTATTATCTCGATGTCTCCACAACACTATCTCCCAGATAATGTGGACCTTCCTGAACACCAGTTTTAGACTTGTGGTTCGTCCTAGCTCATTGGCTTGCGCGATAACTCTACTATAAATAGAGAGCTATCGGATGGGCTGAGCTAGTTACGCCACCTAGTTCATTCAAGAACTTTCAAATCTTAACTACTAACATTACTGCATCCAATGCAATACTGTGCTCAGCTTCTGTAGTTTAATCAGCTATATTGCATTGCATGGAACTATTCCAGCAAATTTCACCTCTAACCAGACAAAAGATATAACCAGATTAAAATCGGAAATTATCTTAGCCTGTTATGAATTTTGCATCCAAATAGCTTGTTAACATCAACTCCTTTTGTCTTCCAAAGACAACAAAATATTCTTTTGTCCATCTAAGGTACATAAGAATATTCTTGGTCGCAGTCTAACGCGCCTCACTTGGGTTTCCTTGAAACTGACTAGTCATGCTCAAAGCATAAGATACGTCCGGTCGTGTACATATCATGGCGTACATTATAGACCCTACTGCCGAAGAATAAGGAATGTTTTCCATCCTCTTTTGCTCATCAAGCCCCGTAGGGCCTTGAATCTTGCTAAGAGATGTGCCATGAGTAATTGGAATGAGACCCTTTTTGGCGTCTTTCATTCTGAACTTATCAAACACCTTTTCAAAATAGGTCGCTTTACTAAGTCCAAACATCCTTTTCGATCTGTTCCGACAGATCTTGATGCCCAATATGTACTGTGCTTCTCCAAGATCCTTCATTGAAAAACAATTTCCAAGCCATTCTTTAATAGAATTAAGCATAGAAACATTGTTTCCAATAAGGAGTATGTCACCGACATACAACACAATTAATACAACGTAACTCCCACTGACTTTCTTGTAAAAACAAGAGTCTTCCATGTTCTTTTGAAATCCAAACTGTTGTATGGATTCATCGAACCGAAGATTCCAGCTCCGAGATGCTTGCTTTAATCCATATATGGATCTAATAAGCTTGCATACTCTCTCAGCCTGATTAGGATCGATAAAACTCTCTAGTTGTGTCATAAACACATCCTCTACTAGAATCCCATTCAAGAAGGCGGTTTTAACGTCCATTTGCCATATCTCATAATCATAATGAGCAACAATGGCTAAGAGAATCCGAATGGATTTAATCATAGCAACTGGTGAAAAGGTTTCATCATAATCCACCCCGTGAATTTGTTTATATCCTTTTGCCACCAACCTTGCTTTGAAAACACTAGGTTTTCCATTCATGTCTGTTTTTATCTTGTAAATCCATTTGCATCCAATGGGCCTAGCCCCTTTAGGCAAATCGACCAAGTTCCAAACTTGATTTTCAGACATTGATTCCGTTTCGGATTTCATGGCACCCTTCCATTTCTCGGAATTTGGACTCGTCATAGCTTGGATATAGGTCGAAGGTTCATTGCTTTCTAAAAGCATGATTTCATAGTTCTCATTTGTCAGAATACCTAAGTATCTGTCAAGTTGAGATCTAATCCTTCCGGACCTTCGAGGGTTAGGTGTGGTTTCTAAAACCACTGGAGTACTCTCAATCAAGTCTTGAGTCTCCATCTCAGTTTGTTCTTCTTGAACTTCGTTCAAGTCTTCTTGAACTCCGTTCAATTCAACTGAGCTCCCACTTACTTTCTTGGAAAGATATACCTTTTCAAGAAATACACCATCTCGAGCAACAAAGACTTTGTTCTCGGATTGGTTGTAAAAGTGGTACCCTCGTGTTTCTTTTGGATAACCAACAAAGAAACATATATCCGATTTGGGTTCAAGCTTTGTAGAGATATTTCTCTTCACATAAGCTTCACATCCCCAAACCTTGATATAAGACAAGTTAGGGACCTTCCCTTTCCATACCTCGTATGGTGTCTTATCAACAGCTTTTGACGGTGTCCTATTCAGTGTATAGGTTGAAGTCAAGAATTGTGTGTTCCCAAAAGAGACCAGTAGTTCATTCAGACCTCTCATCGAATGGTCGAACTATATCTAATATAGTTTGTTTTCTCTTTTCTGAAACATAACATTCATGTGCTTGTGAACTGATAGGTTCCACATACATCAATATGGATCATCCCTAATTAATCACTCACATGTTCTCCTTTCTCCAAGAAAGATGACATTGTTATTTTGTCCATCACACATCATTTACATGTATCAAATGACTCCAAGTCAAATGATTCTAGAATGCATTCTAAAAGAAGCTTCGTTACATGTTTAGATGTTGATTTGACATGATCAACAATGTTATATTTATGTCTCATTAAGATCTATTCGATTCGGCCTTTGGTGTTAATGTTATATATGATTTGTCAAGTCAAAGTATACATAAACAATATAATAATCGTACCAAAACAAAGAATAATTCACAATTAAAATAGTTACCAAACTATTTCATAGTGAAAAACTAATCCATCAGTATCCAATACTGAACCAATATTCATTGTTTATTGAAGGTACGAAATTACATAGTTATAATACTAAAACAAGGCCCTAAGGCAAAACAACATCATATGATCATAGGGCTAATGCAGCGACCTTCGCTCCATTTCTCGCCCGTAGATTGACATCTCTACTTACCAAACTTATACTTCTATGTAGTTCCTCCACATACAAATGTGAGAACTACATTTGGCATCCAATACCCAAGAAGTAGAATTTGTGAAGTTTAATGTCTATAACATTAATACCTGAAGATGAAGCAACCCCGTTCTTCACATCTTCTTTGAAATTTGGGCAAGTTCAATTATTCTCGATAATTGACTTTTATTCGAATTCCAGTTCACAATTATTCCAATATCAAAACGTGATAAATCGTAAGTGAAAACTCGAAATTTTCTAACCAACGATTTTATCATGCAATTGAAGCCCTATCTCTCATAAAATATGAGGGAGCCAACCAGACAATCGATTCACGCCATCCAATGGCTCGAAAGTCTCTAATTTGTGTCATTAATGAACTTAAGTGTTTTGGATTAAATCACTCCCCGAGGAGAAATAATCATAACCTTATAATCCATCAAATGAAAGACAAATTAGGCATTTGTTTTGAAATTGAATAAAATATGAACTTTTATATGTTTGCAAATAGTGTCCAACACTTTTGCAGTAAACGCATTGAGATTCTCTAGGAACCCTAGTAGCCTTCTTGCCCATGCTCTTTTGACTACCCTATCCCATATCATAAGAATTTCCCTCTTAGGTGTTGGAAATCGATATCCCGGGCTATTAAAATTTGCGGAAAATAATAACCCGACAAAAATCCTCTCGCCGGAAACCGATCGCGAACACCGCACGAACCGGAGCACGACCAAGGCATCACCGCGGGCAAGCCCGCGGCTAAACCCTAGCCACGCCCCTGCCGGGGCTCGCGATCGCCGTGCATGGCGATCGCATGGGGCTGCATGGGGCAGCCCCCGGCGGTGAGTCCGGCGACTCACCGCCACCGCCAGGAGGGGCGGTCAGCCCGGCTGACCTACCGCGGCTCTAGCCGCGGTGTACCCCCGGCGATCGATCTCGCGATCGATTGCCCACCCCGCCCCAGCCGGGGTGCCTTTCTTGCGCACGCCACCGTCAAGGCGGCGGGGATCCGCCACGGCACCAGCCCGTGGCATCCCCAGCGATCGACCCTAGGTCGGTCGCATGCCCCGGCTCCCAGCCGGGGCGTTCCTTGCGCGCACGCCGGCGGTCAAACCCTAGGGTTCGGCCGCCCCTCTCGATCCCGACGGGGATCGCACGATCCCCGTATCCCGGTCTCGAAGTTTTTCCCGGATCGTATGTTCATGTATATCACAATTAAATATCACATAAAATCACACAAGGGATTTATGATATTACCTTCGATTCGTTGTGCGGAGAAACGAAATCGATTTGAAGACCTTACGAACTTCCCACGTATTCCTTGCACTAACTTGAACGTCGGGTAGGCGACGATCCTCCAACCTTATGGATCTCCTTCACGAACTCTCTAGACTAATCAAGTATGATTATCTTGCCTTGTCTTTTTTAATTGTGAAGACCATGTAGTGCTTTTATAGGCTACGTAGGGGATCTAAAGGAGGTGGAATATTGGGCTTCCAACATTGATGATTAAATTGAGCCCAAGCCCAAATCTATTAATCCCATCAATATTAATTAATTTATTTTCCACTATATAAATTAATTGCACTCCCAATATTAAACCATATTATATCAAATAATATTTCTCCGGTAGTATTATTTATTCCGTGTATTTAAGATTTAAATATCCATGAATAAAATTAATTTATTGCCAATTAATTTATTCATCTCTTATATCCGAGACTAGTACCATTCAACCTTAATTATTATGCGGAACAAATCCACTCATGAGGTTTACATAATAATTCCTTATGAACTCATCTCGGGGATATTATCAACCCTTCCGGGATACACTTTCCCGTCAAGTATTCACGGCATGTCGTATATAAAATATAGTAACCCAACTTAACCGGTAATTAACCCAATAATTAAATCGGTTAATTCCTTTGGTAAACCAAAGTTACTTATATTAAATATACACACCCGCAATAGTTTCAGGGATTAAGAATAAAATACTCTGAGACTTGAATCAATTATCAACGGCAATCCTAATTGATAAGTCTCAAGCAATCCGCCCAATACACCAAGTGTACAAGTGTGATAAAATAATTAAGACAAATTATTTTCTCTCTCACATAACGACTATACCGATGGATTGGTCCGTGTCTATCTAGGTCGTGAGCAACTGTTTGATTAAATACGAGTAACCGATAGTATGATCTTCTGTGTGGGCCCGCACACCATACTAACTACAACGTATAGAATCCAGGACTATATTTTGCATATATTTAATTATCAATAATTAAATGCAAACGATTGTTTATTAATTAAATAGATTAAATGCTATGACCGGGAGTTACCGTTACTTAAATCTAGACATTAAGTACATAACTCCACCAATCTCCCACTTGTACTAAGGTCTAGTCATTTCCTCCAAACTCCCGACTCCCATACTCATCACGTGCTTAAGTTGTACTTCCAAGAAGTAATATGTGAATGAGCACTCTAGGTTGCCGCTCTGAAGTTATCTTGGTGACTACAGCGTCATCTTCCTCGACGATGACTCGTATCAGGTGGTACTTGCTCTATGTGTTATCATCACTTTTGACGTATGACTTCTTCCAGTTTACCGTGCACCGCTATCCAATAGCCTTTGGTAAACTAAGAGTCATACCCAAGTCAAGAGGTTATCCCGGAACCTAACCAAAACTTCCGCTGCCTCTGAGGCTGCTATTCGGTTATGATAGAGTCCGAGAAGCATCCTGCTTATCACTCTTTCATTTCAAGGTTCCACCTCTTTCTAAAAGTGAACACATAGCCTGATATCGACTTACACTGGTCCTTCTCTGATTTGAGATCTGAGAATATGTAATCCAAGAAGATTTCGTCTTGCTTAGTAATCTAGTACTTCCAAGTACTTTTACAGCATTCGAATATCTCTTGTCCAGATTACTTTGATATCCTCCCACTACGCTAACCGCATAGTTGATATCAGGTTCTTGTTTTTTCAACATTGCATCTATAAAGCTTTCCACACTCGAAGCGTAGGAAACTGCTTTGTCTATATCTATCTACTTTATGTGTTCAAAATACATACCTTAGATAGATGTATATTCTGTATCTGAAAGGCAATAACCTTTCTCAGAATTATGCATGTTTAAAACAAACCATAATCGTATAAGATATCTAGGAGAAGTACAATGTTCTTATCCTTGGATCGAAAGATCTCAAGAACATGTTCCAACTTCTACTCAATCTTATATCCCGATTCATTTAGACAACTATCATTTTATGTCTGACGACACTTTTACATTGTTGCCAATGATAAAATGCTATCTACATAAAATTTCGAGAAACACCACTTTGTTTCCATCACGTTTCCAATACACTTTTCGTCTATGCTTTTTGATGAATCCATCAGATGGACTATCTCATCAATTTGCAAGTTCCACGATTTACAGCCTTGTATCAATTCCATAAATGGATTGACTTGTACTCTAAATGATCTTGCCTCTTAACAATAAACCTTTATTGCTTTCTAAGCAGGCACATTTAGATCTAGTACTTTCCTTGTGCAGAGCTAGGGATCGATTTCATCTCTACTAGATCCAGAGTTCGAAACTCTTCTAGTCTTATGAACATCTTTGGTCGTCAAGCAACCTCCCACTGCAATGGCATTCCAGTGTATAAACAGTAATAACAGTAGGTGCAGTTAGTGGTGTACTTCTACTCGGTTTGGCTGGTTCTAAGTCTTCGTCCTTTTCTCATTCCAAAGTATTACGTCAGTTAGGGCTTTGTAGTTCATCTAATAGTCTTCTTCTAAGAACCGGGCGTTAGAGCTTATAACGTCCTTCTGGTTCATAGTACTATAGAACACAATATTTTGTTCATCTAGGATATCCTACAACCACATTGAATGTGTCGTCGTTTCCAGAAATATCCATAGAACATAGGTAGTTCCGAACAACTTGTTATTTTACTATTAGAATCTTATTTCTTATTTCTGACACACCATTTCTACACGTGAGTGTATGGTGTAGTCATTTGAGACTTAATCTCAATATTTGATCATGCTATGTGTTATTTAGGTGGTAGCCTCCGCGACTAAGTCGCAGGCTTCTAATGGATATACTTCGAAGGTTCCCCATAATTGCTTTGTGACTAAAACACTTTGCTTTTATGGCACATCAAGTATTCTAATCCATCTTCGAGTATTCTTAAAGAACTACTCGCACCTTACACATATGACTGCATATATCATTGATCATTCTCAATACTTGTCCGAATTCTACCCTTTACCGAAAGGTATGCTTAGTTGTATTATCTTCCAAATTCAATTCTTAGGTCGGAAGGTCCATTCCTTCAACTATAATTGATCAAATAAATTTCGACCTTTTGAATCTTATTTGAATAAACACTACTAAGTATAAGAATTCACAAGTATAATGATTTAACAAGAAATATATCTAATAAGTAAAACAAGTTATAGAACGGTTTGTTGCATCGTGGTAGACTAAGGATTCATTATTATAGCTATCTAATGTACCAGAATAGATAATACCATTATTTCTTATCAAAATCATCAACATAATTAAAGAAATAAAATATCCATTCATAAATAATATAAATCCAGAACAGAAGTTCTTTCTAAAATTAAAGGGGTACATAAGGCAATAAACTCGAAATGAAATCCTATAACTACTCAAAAGCAGATAAAATGTCTTCTACTGCAACAGCTGCCTCCTCTACAGCTTTGCCCATGTAGACTCGAACTCTTCTTCTCTAAGTCGCCGGGTTTTCTGGAACCCCTGCATTTAGAATGCACATACCGTCAGTGGTTCCATATCTACACACCAGAATTCGGGTAGATAATACCGCTGACTATGTTTTTACGACTAAAGAAAAATTCGTACCTTTGAGAGGACATTCAGACTTCCAGTGTCCAGACTTATTGCATTGGAAGCACTTGCCTCTTGGCTTGGCAGCCCCCACTCGTGGTCCATTCCTCTTGGCACCACTGGGTTTCCAGGCTTGCTTCTTTTTCTTGCCCCTACCTCCAACAGGCTTCAAGCCTTTGGACTTGGTAGCTACAAGCGCTTGAGACTTGCCCTTCTTGTAGATCCCCTCTGCCGCCTTTAGTTCAGTCAGGAGTTGCGCAAGAGTATAAGATAGTTTACCTATATTATAACTCATGCGAAACTGCTCAAAACTAGGGGTCAGAGACTGGAGTATGATGTCGACTTGCGTCTCACCATCAATTTGAGCTCCTAGGATCTCAAGTTCATTCAACAAACTCATCATCTTAAGAACGTGCTCCCCTACGGGCGTTCCTTCAGACTGAGTAGTTGTCATAAGGACTCTCATGGCTTCTTGCCTTGCCGCACAATCTTGCTGCCCAAACATATCCTTGAGGTTGTACAACATATCCTCGGCAGTGTCCATCGACTCATGTTGGGTTTGGAGTACATTTGACATTGAAGCCAAAATATAACACCTAGCCATTTCATCAGCCTTTTTCCACTTCCGATATGTTTCTTTTTCCTCATTAGTTGAGGCATTCGTGGGCTCAGCAGGGCATGCATCATAGAGTACAAATTTATACTCTTCAGAAGTCAAGACAATGTCCAAATTTCTCCTCCAATCAATATAATTGGGGCCAGTGAGTTTATTCTCCTTGAGTATCACAGAAAGTGGATTCATAGCTATTCTCTAAACCTATAAGCACATTTAAACAAACAATCAATTTAATATCCGATATTATCTCCCTCAAATAATATCATTAAATTACTAATTACATCTAAAATCCAATCAGGTAAGGCAAGCCACGTGGTGTGGACGTTTACCCACCCAAATGATTTAGCAATTAGATTTTCTTTGGTCATACATCACTTATAGCGTAACCTCGTGGGGAGGAATACTATAATGCGTATCTAAGTGTAAACCATTACTCAGCACTAAAGTAAATCGTTTGGAATTGCTACATCACCGCAAGCCACGTGGTGTGGACGTTTACGATAACTTCACAACTCTTCACAATTACTTATAACTGTCTACATCAATTTGCTGGGATTCGATGTCCCGGGCTATCAAAAAAAAATTGCGGAACCGATAACCCGACCGAAACCCTATCGCCGGAAACCGATCACGAAAGCCACGAAGAACCGGGCTCGACAAGAGCATCGCCGCGGGATGAACCCGCGGCTAAACCCTAGCCGAACCCCATCCGCGGGGTTCGCGATCGCATGCACATGCGATCGCCGGGGCTGCCCAGCAGCCCCCGGTGGTGAGTCCGACGACTAACCACCGCCGCCGGAGGAGGGCGGTCAGCCCCCAGCTGACCCGCCGCGGCATTCCCGCGATCGACCTCACGGTCGATCGCCTGCCCCGGCTTCAGCCGGGGCTCCTCCCGTGCGCCTGTCGCCGGTCGAGGTGGCGGGGGGAACCAGCTGCCGTGGCACCAGCCCACGGCGGTCTCCCCGCGATCGACCCATGGTCGATCGCTTGCCCCGACGGTCCAGCCGGGGCTCCCTCGTCCGCGCGCGCCGGCGGTCGAACCCTAGGGTTCGGCCGCCCCTCTCGATCCCGACGGGGATCGCGTGATCCCCGTATCCCGGTTTCGACGTCTTCCCGGATCGTCTTGTTCATGTATATATCACGATTATTACGAACAAATAATCATAGAGGGGTTTATGATTATATTACCTCGATTCGTTGTACGGAGAAACGAATTAAACGTTGATGACCTTGCGATCTTCCTACGTATTCCTTGCACCTCGTTCGAACGTCGTGTGGGCGACGATCTATCGAACTCCTATGGATCTCCTTCAACTTTCTAGAACTATCAAGTATTGATATTCTTGTCTCTTGATTTATGAAGGCCATGTAGTGCTTTTATAGGCTACGTAGGGTATCATAAGGAGGTGGAATATTGGGCATCCAATATTGAAGATTAAATTGAGCCCAATGCTCAAGTCCATTAATCCTTATCAATATTAATTAATTTATTTTCCACTATATAAATTAATTGCACTCCCAATATTAAACCATATTATATCAAATAATATTTCTCCGGTAGTATTATTTATTCCGTGTATTTAAGATTTAAATATCCATGAATAAATTTATTTATTGCTCAATAAATTATATTCATCTCTTGTATCCGAGACTAGTACCATTCAACCTTAATTATTGTGCGGAACAAATCCACTCATGAGGTTTACACAATAATTCCTTATGAACTCATCTCGGGGATATTATCAACCCTTCCGGGATACACTTTCCCGTCAAGTATTCACGGCATGTCATATATAAAATATAGCGACCCAACTTAACCGGTAATTAACCCAATAATTAAATCGGTTAATTCCTTTGGAAAATCAAAGTCTCTAATATTAAATATATACACCTGCAATAGTATCGGGGATTAAGAATAAAATACTCTGAGATTTAAATTGATTATCCAAGGCAATCCTAATCAATAAATCTCAAGCGATCCGCCCAATACACCAAGTGTACAAGTGTGATAAAATAATTAAGATAAATTATTTTCTCTCTCACACAACGACTATACCGATGGATTGGTCCATGTCCATCTAGGTCGTGAGCAACTGTTCGATTAAATACGAGTAACCGATAGTATGATCTTCTGTGTGCCCATGCACACCATACTAACTACAACGTATAAAATCCAGGACTATATTTTGCATAATTAATTAATAATAATTAAATGCAAATAATTGTTTATTAATTAAATAGGTTAAATGCTATGACCGGGAGTTTACCGATACTTAAATCTAGACATTAAGTACACAACTCCAACAATCTCCCACTTGTACTAAGGTCTAGTCATTTCCTCCAAACTCCCGACTCCCATACTCATCACGTGCTTAAGTTATACTTCTCAGAAGTATTATGTGAATGAGCAATCTAGGTTGCCGCTCTGAAGTTATCTTGGTGACTACTGCGTCGTCTCCCTAGATGATGACTCGTATCAGGTGGTACTTGCTCTATGTGTTATCATCACTTTTTGAACTTATGACTTCTTCCAGTTTACCATGCACCGCTATATACATAGCCTTTGGTGAACCAAGAATCATATCCAAGTTCAGAGGTCATCCCGGAACCTAACCAAAACTTCCGCTGCCTCTGAGGCTGCTATTCGGTTTATGATAGAGTCCAAGAAGCATCCTGCTTATCACTCTTTCATCTTTAGGTTCCACCTCCCTTAAAAAAAATGAACACATAGCCTGATATCGACTTACACTGGTCTTTCTTTGATTTTTGGATCTGAGAAACTGTAATCTAAGAAGATTTCGTCTTGCTCCGTAAGCCAGTACTATGAAAGTACTCTTACAGCATTCGAACATCCCTTATCCAGATTACTTTGATATCCTCCCACTACGCAAACCGCATAGTTGATATCAGGTTCTCGTTTTACAACATTGCATCTATAAGGATTTCCACACATAAAGTGTAGGAAACTGCTTTATCTTCATCTATCTTCTTCATGTGTTCGAAACACATATCCTTTAGATAGATGTATATTCTGTCTCTGAAAGGCAATAACCTTTCTCAGAATTATGCATGTTTAAAACAAACCATAATCGTATAAGATATCTAGGAGAAGTACAATGTTCTTATCGTTAGAACGAACGATCTTAAGAACATGCTCTAACTTCTACTCAATCTTATATCTCGATTTATTTAGACAACCATTATTTTTTGTCTGACAACATCTTTACATTGTTGCCAATGATAAAATGTTATCTACATAAAATCTCCGAGAAACACCACCTTGTTTCCATTACGTCTCCATTACACCTTTCGTCTATGCCTTTTGATGAATCCATCAAATGGATTATCCTATCAATTCGCAAGTTCCACGATTTATAGCTTTGTTTCAATCCATAATGGATTTACTAAGCTTGTACTCTAAATGATCTTGCCTTTTAACAATAATCCTTATTGTTTTCTAAGTAGGTACATTTAGATCTAGTACTGCCTTTGTGCAGATCTAGGGATCGATTTCATCTTTACCAGATCCAGAGTTAAAAACTCTTCTAGTCTTATGAACATCTCCGGTTGTCTTAACAACCTCCCACTGCAATGGCGTCCCGGTGTATAACAGTAATAACAGTAGGTGCAGTATGTGGTGTACTTCTACTCGGTTTGGCTGGTTCCTAGTCTTTATCCTTTTTCTCATTTCAAGGTACTGCGTCAGTTCGGGCTTTGTGGTTCTTCTAATAGTCTTTCTCTAAGAACCGGGCGTTACACGTCCTTCTGGTTCAAAGTACTATAGAACACACAATACTTTGTTCATCTAGGATATCCTACAACCATATTGAATATGCCGTTGTCTCCAGGAATATCCATAGAACATAGGTAGTTCCGAACAACTTGTTCTTTTACTATTAGAATTGCTGGGATTCGATGTCCCGGGCTATCAAAAAGAAATTGCGGAACCGATAACCCGACCGAAACCCTATCGCCGGAAACCGATCACGAACGCCACGAAGAACCGGGCTCGACAAGAGCATCGCCGCGGGATGAACCCGCGGCTAAACCCTAGCCGAACCCCATCCGCGGGGTTCGCGATCGCATGCACATGCGATCGCCGGGGCTGCCCAGCAGCCCCCGGTGGTGAGTCCTGCGACTCACCACCGCCGCCGGAGGAGGGCAGTCAGCCCCCAGCTGACCCGCCGCGGCTACCAGCCGCGGCTTTCCCGCGATCGACCTCACGGTCGATCGCCTGCCCCGGCTTCAGCCGGGGCTCCTCCCGTGCGCCTGTCGCCGGTCGAGGTGGCGGGGGGAACCAGCTGCCGTGGCAACAGCCCACGGCGGTCTCCCCGCGATCGACCCATGGTCGATCGCTTGCCCCAGCGGTCCAGCCGGGGCTCCCTCGTCCGCGCGCGCCGGCGGTCGAACCCTAGGGTTCGGCCGCCCCTCTCGATCCCGACGGGGATCGCGTGATCCCCGTATCCCGGTTTCGACGTCTTCCCGGATCGTCTTGTTCATGTATATATCACGATTATTACGAACAAATAATCATAGAGGGGTTTATGATTATATTACATCGATTCGTTGTACGGAGAAACGAATTAAACGTTGATGACCTTGCGATCTTCCTACGTATTCCTTGCATCTCGTTCGAACGTCGTGTGGGCGACGATCTATCGAACTCCTATGGATCTCCTTCAACTTTCTAGAACTATCAAGTATTGATATTCTTGTCTCTTGATTTATGAAGGCCATGTAGTGCTTTTATAGGCTACGTAGGGGATCATAAGGAGGTGGAATATTGGGCTTCCAATATTGAAGATTAAATTGAGCCCAATGCTCAAGTCCATTAATCCTTATCAATATTAATTAATTTATTTTCCACTATATAAATTAATTGCACTCCCAATATTAAACCATATTATATCAAATAATATTTCTACGGTAGTATTATTTATTCCGTGTATTTAAGATTTAAATATCCATGAATAAATTTATTTATTGCTCAATAAATTATATTCATCTCTTGTATCCGAGACTAGTACCATTCAACCTTAATTATTGTGCGGAACAAATCCACTCATGAGGTTTACACAATAATTCCTTATGAACTCATCTCGGGGATATTATCAACCCTTCCGGGATACACTTTCCCGTCAAGTATTCACGGCATGTCATATATATAATATAGCGACCCAACTTAACCGGTAATTAACCCAATAATTAAATCGGTTAATTCCTTTGGAAAATCAAAGTCTCTAATATTAAATATATACACCCGCAATAGTATCGGGGATTAAGAATAAAATACTCTGAGATTTAAATTGATTATCCAAGGCAATCCTAATCAATAAATCTCAAGCGATCCGCCCAATACACCAAGTGTACAAGTGTGATAAAATAATTAAGATAAATTATTTTCTCTCTCACACAACGACTATACCGATGGATTGGTCCATGTCCATCTAGGTCGTGAGCAACTGTTCGATTAAATACGAGTAACCGATAGTATGATCTTCTGTGTGCCCATGCACACCATACTAACTACAACGTATAAAATCCAGGACTATATTTTGCATAATTAATTAATAATAATTAAATGCAAATAATTGTTTATTAATTAAATAGGTTAAATGTTATGACCGGGAGTTTACCGATACTTAAATCTAGACATTAAGTACACAACTCCAACACAATTAATCCAAAATCCGTTAGTATAGCAAGCCACGTGGTGTGGACGTTTACTACACCAAGAGACTTTTATAATTGACTCCCAATTACAAGATCCATTCGATTTTCGTAAATCAAGACGCGGAGAATCATAAGTGAAACTCGAAGTTTCTAACCAGTGATTCACCATGCGAACTGTTGGAGTTGTGTACTTAATGTCTAGATTTAAGTAACGGTAAACTCCCGGTCATAGCATTTAATCTATTAAATTAATAAACAATTGTTTGCGTTTAATTATTTATTAATTAATTATGCAAAATTATAGTCCTGGATTTTATACGTTGTAGTTAGTATGGTGTTGCATGGGCACACAGAAGATCATACTATCGGTTACTCGTATATAATCAAATGGTTGCTCACGACCTAGATGGACATGGACCAATCCATCGGTATAGTCGTTGTGTGAGAGAGAAAATAATTTATCTTAATTATTTTATCACACTTGTACACTTGGTGTATTGAGCGGATCGTCGAGATTCATCGATTAGGATTGCCGGCGATAATCGATTCGAGTCTCAGTGTATTTTATTCTTAATCCCCGATATTATTGCGGGTGTGTATATTTAATATAAGTGACTTTGATTTACCAAAGGAATTAACCGATTTAATTATTGGGTTAATTACCGGTTAAGTTGGGTCACTGTATTTCATATATGGCATGCCGTGAATGATTGACCGGACAGTGTATCCCGGAAGGGTTGATAATATCCCCGAGATGAGTTCATAAGGAATTATTGTGTAAACCTCATGAGTGGATTCGTTCCGCACAATAATTAAGGTTGAATGGTACTAGTCTCGGATTAAAGAGATGAATAAATTAATTAGCAATAAATTAATTTTATTCATGGATATTTAAATCTTAAATACACGGAATAAATAATACTACCGGAGAAATATTATTTGATATAATATGGTTTAATATTGGGAGTGCAATTAATTTATATAGTGGAAAATAAATTAATTAATATTGATAAGGATTAATGGACTTGAGCATTGGGCTCAATTTAATCTTCAATATTGGAAGCCCAATATTCCACCTCCTTTAGATCCCCTACGTAGCCTATAAAAGCACTACATGGCCTTCATAATTCATAACTTGAATAAGACAAGAATTATCATACTTGATATTCTAGAGAGTTGAAGGAGATCCATAGGAGTTCGATAGATCGTCGCCCACCCGACGTTCGAACGGAGTGCAAGGAATACGTGGGAAGATTCAAAGGTCTTCGATTGATTTTGTTTCTCCGCACAACAAATCAAAAGGTACAAATCATAAACTCCTTCGTGTGAATTTATGTGAATTAAATTGTGACATATACATGAACACAAGATCCGGGAAAACGACGAACTTCGGGGACGGGGATTCGAGATCCCCGGCGAACGTTCGAAGGACCCTCGGCTGGGAGCCGAGGGGTGCGATCGAACCTAGGGTTCGATCGCGGCGTGCGCGAGAGGGAAGCCCCGGCTGGAGCCGGGGCGAGCGATCGACCGTGAGGTCGATCGCGGGGCTGCCGAGGGCTGGTGCCTCGGCTGGCGCCCCTCCTCCCGGCGGCGACGGCGGTGAAGTCGCCGGACTCACCGCCGCCCGGGGCTGCCAGAGCAGCCCCATGCGATCGCACGCGATCGCGAGCCCACGGTGGGGCTCGGCTAGGGTTTCGGCCGCGGGTTCATCCCGCGGCGACTCTCCGGTTGAGCTCCGGATATCGTGGTGTTCGTGATTGGTTTCCGGCGACGGGATTTCGGTCGGGGTTATCGGTTCCGCAATTTTTGATACCCCGGGATATCGATTTCCAGCACGAACAACCCTATCTCTCATTAGATGAGGGAGCCGAGCAGACAATCGATCCACCTTCGAAAGGATGGTACGAAGGTCTCTAATTTGTGTCATCCACATGACCAAGTGGCTTTGGCTCCATTCCACTCCCCGGGGTGAGAATGAGTCGACTTGAAGTCAGTTTCAGAAAGACAAATTAGGCATTGTTTGATAGACTTAATCAATGTTTCTCGTAAAAGGAATTACAAGAATTCTCCTCCAATGACATATCTATATGAACTTCGTAAGCTCATAAATGTCACCAAGAGAACAGTAATGGAGACCACGGGAATGTTTCCATCCCCTCTCCCACTTAGCTTTTTATAACAAAGGGATACGCTATCTAGTGCATAAAGTAAACACATATAGCATGCATACAAGCAATAAAGCACATAGTATCACATAGTCAAAATAATGCTAGAAAAATTATTTTTCCGACTATCATGGCTTTATTCCATCCTTGTATGCTTCTTCTAGTCTTCAGTCTTCGTTCTTGAATGCTCCATGTGACGAGAATATTAATCCAAATATTTAAATCTATTTATTTTTAATAAATCCAAAAGATACTTAATTCGAAAATTAAGTCAATCGAATAAATCAAAAATAAAATTAAATATTATTAATATTTTTATTTATTTATTTTCCTCTCTAATTCTATTAAATCTCTAGAATTCTATCCAAGTAAGACTTGGAACATTCTAGAAGATCTCTATAATAGAATAAGGAAATAAAATAAATTAGGACTCTTCTACTTTCCAAAATTAATTAATTTTCATGTCCATGAAAATTCCCATAAAATAGGAATAATCAATTAGGAAATAAAATCAATTTTATTAATTAATTATTTTCCTTTCCAATTCTATTAAATCTCTAGAATCCTATCCAAGTAAGACTTGAATATTCTAGAAGACTTCTATAATAGAATAAGGAAATAAATTAATATTAATTAATTCTTTTCCTATTTCCATTAGAGTTCCCAAAAATAGGAATACTCAAAATAGGAAAACCGAATCAATTAGGAAAGTGAATCTTGGTAGGAGTAGCATGGGTTGGGGATCCCCACACCACCCCCACCGTCGACCACCACCACCGGAGGACTGCCACCGCCCAGCCCGGCCGACCAGCCGCCATCGTGACCGGCGGCAGCCCTAGCCGAGGGCGATCGGCCCCCTCCTCGTGGTCGATCGCTCGAGATCGATCAAGGGGTTTGATCGATCCCCGGTCCTTCGTCCTCTTCGTCTTCTTCATCACATGTGTTCTCCGGCGGTCATCTCGGCATCGATCCAACGTAAATAAATTACAAGAAATAAATTTACAATTCCGGTATCGATTCTATACATGAAATCGACCCTATACACTTTCCGGAAAACATAGAACAATAATAATAAATCTAAATTCGGTCAACCCCCGAATTTTTTACTATTACAAGCATTCATCCACACAAAACGAATCTCGACATGTCCGAGAGTTTAATAAACGAATAATCATAGTAAAAATAATTAACAATTAATTAAACCATGATAGTCGGATCCCTGCAAGGTAGAACGATAATTGAACATATACATTAACACGAAACCAAACGCTCTGATACCAATTGTTGGAAATCGATATTCCGGTCTATTAAAATTTGCGGAAAATAATAACCCGACCGAAATCCTCTCGCCGGAAACCGATCGCGAACACCGCACGAACCGGAGCACGACCAAGGCGTCACTGCGGGCAAGCCCGCGGCTAAACCCTAGCCACACCCCCGCCGGGGCTCGCGATCGCCGTGCATGGCGATCGCATGGGGCTGCATGGGGCAGCCCCCGGCGGTGAGTCCGGCGACTCACCGCCACCGCCAGGAGGGGCGGTCAGCCCGGCTGACCTACCGCGGCTCCAGCCGCGGTGTACCCCGGCGATCGATCTCGCGATCGATCGCCCACCCCGGCCCAGCCGGGGTGCCTTTCTTGCGCACGCCGCCGTCAAGGCGGCAGGGATCCGCCACGGCACCAGCCCGTGGCATCCCCAGCGATCGACCCTAGGTCGGTCGCATGCCCCGGCTCCCAGCCGGGGCGTTCCTTGCGCGCACGCCGGCGATCGAACCCTAGGGTTCGGCCTCCCCTCTCGATCCCGACGGGGATCGCACGATCCCCGTATCCCGGTCTCGACGTTTTTCCCGGATCGTATGTTCATGTATATATCACAATTAAATATCACATAAAATCACACAAGGGATTTATGATATTACCTTCGATTCGTTGTGCGGAGAAACGAAATCGATTTGAAGACCTTACGACCTTCCCACGTATTCCTTGCACTAGCTTGAACGTAGGGTGGGCGACGATCCTCCAAGCTTATGGATCTCCTTCACGAACTCTCTAGACTAATCAAGTATGATTATCTTGTCTTGTCTTTTTTAATTGTGAAGACCATGTAGTGCTTTTATAGGCTACGTAGGGGATCTAATGGAGGTGGAATATTGGGCTTCCAACATTGATGATTAAATTGAGCCCAAGCCCAAATCTATTAATCCCATCAATATTAATTTATTTATTTTCCACTATATAAATTAATTGCACTCCCAATATTAAACCATATTATATCAAATAATATTTCTCCGGTAGTATTATTTATTCCGTGTATTTAAGATTTAAATATCCATGAATAAAATTAATTTATTGCCAATTAATTTATTCATCTCTTATATCCGAGACTAGTACCATTCAACCTTAATTATTATGCGGAACAAATCCACTCATGAGGTTTACATAATAATTCCTTATGAACTCATCTCGGGGATATTATCAACCCTTCCGGGATACACTTTCCCGTCAAGTATTCACGGCATGTCGTATATAAAATATAGTAACCCAACTTAACCGGTAATTAACCCAATAATTAAATCGGTTAATTCCTTTGGTAAATCAAAGTTACTTATATTAAATATACACACCCGCAATAGTTTCAGGGATTAAGAATAAAATACTCTGAGACTTGAATCAATTATCAACGGCAATCCTAATTGATAAGTCTCAAGCGATCCGCCCAATACACCAAGTGTACAAGTGTGATAAAATAATTAAGACAAATTATTTTCTCTCTCACACAACGACTATACCGATGGATTGGTCCATGTCCATCTAGGTCGTGAGCAACTGTTTGATTAAATACGAGTAACCGATAGTATGATCTTCTGTGTGGGCCCGCACACCATACTAACTTCAACGTATAGAATCCAGGACTATATTTTGAATATATTTAATTATCAATAATTAAATGCAAACGATTGTTTATTAATTAAATAGATTAAATGCTATGACCGGGAGTTACCGTTACTTAAATCTAGACATTAAGTACATAACTCCAACATTAGGGACTTTCTCTATCGCCGGCTCAGCAGCCTTGAGCATCCCGTGGGTCTCACGAAGCGATTTCTTCAAACCATTCATATGGAAATTTTAGCCTAAAGACATTATAACCATCATGAGATTGAAGTATGAAATCGGTTGCCAAATAATCATCATAGGAAAAATCTAGGCGTTCACTTGAAGCAAATAATCCAATCATTTGCTGCAGATGTGATTCCATAGATTTCCATTTTTCCAGCCTAGCTGAAGCAATGACCCTGGTCATACCGAACCGCTCAATCTTAGCATATTCCTCGAACATGCTATTGAGTTGTTCAATGATATCTTAGGATGTGGTTATTTAACACATTTTCATTGTCTTCGTATTTGAGGACCATCCTCAAATTACGTTGTGAATCAAGAAAATTTATGTTGTTCAATTTTTCATAATCAAGAATTGAACCAAACTTGAATCGAGTTGAAATTAACATGATAAACTACAAAAGAAAGATAAATAAAGTATGTAAACATTCACAAAGCGGTAAACAAATAAGGTTGTCTGACAAGCTACTTATTTATTCCATTTTGTTCAATCGATATCTAATATCTTTGTTCCCTTGAACAAAACAATCCCAAGACCCTCATCTGGCAAATTCTTAATCCGACTGAGTCCGCACTTAAGAAGTCCAAGATAGGTAGACATCCCATGTCAATGACATCTGATGTCACTCTCTGTCGATGAGAGTCTCATTCTCATCTCATGTCTCGATAGCCACGCCTACAGTGGATCTATCGATGAGAAAACTAAACTCACGTGTAAGGATCTAACCCTTACTCCCACTTATCCCAAGATAACAAGTAGTACCCCGCTGAGGCGGACCTACCAACTTATGATCGAGGGCTTTATGGGTGTGATGTTTTGGACAAGACATTAAACTCATTATTTTGGGAACTTGCATGCATAGGTGTTTATATGTAAGTTGAACATTTATAACATTAAACATCCTATAACTAGCAAAGCAATTAAATACGTAATCGAAAGGCCCCTAGAACCTCACAACTCTCAAACGAAAAGATTAAAAGCAACAAAATAGGCCTTGAACATCTTCTGGACTGGTCCGCGCCCGCTGTTTCAGTTCCGCGCTCGCCGATTTTGGTCAAACCAAGTCATTACCCCAAAAACCACGAACAACGCCCGCCGTTTTACAACCAGAGGTCGCTGAACACCACCGGCGGTCGCCGTTTCCAAAACGGCGCCCGCCGAAAGGGCAAAAAGCCGTCTGACCCAAAAAAAGAGCTTTCGGCGGTCGCCGTTTCTAAAACGGCGCCCGCCAAACCAAAACAGCGCCCGCTGGAGCACAAACGGCGCCCGCCGTTTTGCTCCAGCAGCCCCGGTTTTGTCCGCTTTGCTTCGTTTTGCTTCGTTTCTTCTCGTTTTCGCCGGAGAGCCGAGAACCTCCATCGAACCATGGACCAAGTCCATCGCTTACAAGTAGTACAATAGAAATATAATAGAAAAACCTATCTATTACAAATGATTCCAAGGGACGCAGCCCTCAAAAGACTATGGCCAATCGAAACGTAAAAAACGACAATTTCATTCACCCGACCACTAACGGTGGCCGGACTTACATCTAATCACATAATCACAATTAAACATATAATCCAATTATGTTGATTTAACCTTCGTGTCCAACACAAAAGTGTGCACGAGCCCTAAGCTCTGATACCAATTGAAGGTATCGGTACACCGATCCGATCGATATACCGTGTGTGCGGAAGCGTGTAAAGCATATAAATCTATCATGCTTGGATCTTAGTGCACACATAATGTGTATAAGAACACATATAAACATATATATATACACATCTAATATATATATATATATATATATATATATATATATATATATATATATATATATAGGGATCAACGACTTCTTACATTTGTTGATCGTTGACGTTGGTTAAGGTGGTGTTGAGTCGATTGAACCACCTTAATGGATCAGCCACGAATTGTTCACCTTTGGAATGACCCCGTCACGCCTTTGGATCATCCGGATGTTGAAGCCGCACAAATGGCCCGGCCTCTACGTGTTGCACACGAACCCGGATGACGAACACTTTGCTTGATCGAGTCGGTTCTCCAAGAACACTCTCTCCTTTCTCTCTATTGTGTGGATTTTGTGGTTCAATGTTATGTATGATGAAAATCTGATTTTCATCCATATATTAGCATCATTATGCATGCCATAACACCCCATTGTAACCTCCAACATAATGGGCATCAATTATGCACCATTAACATGCAAAAGGAGTTACAAAGGAGGTGAAAGGTCATGCCACATACACATGCCACTATGCATTGTATGTGGTCCCACTTGCTTGTGTGGCATGCCATGTCACACTATGTGACATGCATCCATGCAAGCCATGCATCCCATGCATGTGAATTAAATCCACGTAAATATTGATTCTAAATCAATATATATATATATATCAAGCATCGTACATCATCTTCGAGTCCGTGTGTGACCCTGTAGGTATAATTATCGATCAATATTATATTGCTCCCAGCAATTAATATTATCGAATAATCATTTAACATCCATAGACGACCTTATGACTTTATCGATTGCACACGTAGGATCGAAGGACATATCCCAACATCAGGATCACAGATCAATAAAAAACACAGTACAAAGCAAAGTGTATAAGACAAGAATAAATTAATACCTTCTTCAGCATCATTATTAATAATTACTTCAGAGTGAGGAAGAGGAACTCCATCAGGAGGACTAGTGGAAAGATCAGATTCAACTAACAAGCAAATGGAAAAAATACAGTAGAATTCAGTGTTAAATAGAGTAGAATTCACTATGAAACGGAGTAGAATGAAAAAAATGAGTGCATACCAGCAATGTTTTCTTGTGTAGAGTCAATCTGGATAATTTCTCCATCAGTGAAATCAACTGAAAAAAATGCAAACAAAGAACAAAATCATAAAACAGAACAATAATCCAAATCACTAAAATGTAAGCTTGGGTTAAGAACAAAGAAGAATAACGAATCGATGATAAAAATAAAATCCCTACCATCAAAAGTAAATTCATTCAAATCAATAGCATCCATTGGAGGGAAATCGATCATCAAAATCTGTAAGTTATATATAAGAAAACAAAATAAGAATGACATGTATACAGTTTTATATGTTTCACTGTAATGCAAGCAAAAAACCTCAAACACATACACAAGGATATACACAGAAACCTCACAATACAAAACTGAAACCGGGACTTTGAATGTTTGTCTGATGTACATCAAATTTGGTTATCATATGATTTATCAGTACATGAAGAATATATGTATGGTCCAGCAAAAAATGACTCAATCAAAGGAACTGTCAAGAAACTCAAATGTGCAGCACTAAATCATTTTCAATCAAAGCCTCAACAAGAGTACTGAAAACATGGAGAAACACAATTCAAACCGACAAACTAAATATAATTAAAATCAACGTTATCGTCATAGAAACTGAACTTCTTTACTGTCAAACCCTCAACCATATCACAACAGAACATCAAATGGTCCAACAAAGAATGTGTCGATCAAATGAACTATCGAGAAACTCAAACATTATTGTTCTGCACATTATATGTTCTGAATTTGATTTAACACTAGGTGATAAATGTACACACAAACCTGAAACTTGAAACCTCAAGCACAAACACAGATGACTCAAGCATATACACACAAACCTAAAACCGGGACTGTTCAAGCACATACACAAAAACTTAAAACCTCAAGCACATACACAGAAACCTCATAGAAAGGAGCAAAATCTGAAATCCAACAAGATAATGCAAAGCCTCATAATTATCCAGCAAGATAATGCAAAGCCTCATATCAACAATGAAGATACATCATATGGTTTCAACATCCAAACACTGATGTGAATGACCTAGGATGGTTCAGGGCTATACAAACTCTACAAGTGGGGACTAGCAGTCACAATGTTGATGATTTAGTTCAGAATGTGTTGCTGTGAATTCAGAATCTCACACCAGCAACAATAAACAATGTTTTCCTATCTCTGCAGTCACGCACGATTGAGATAATGAAGATACAAGGACACAACAGCTACAAGACAAAAGACAAAATAAAAATGATATGCTACAGGAACTGGGAAGCTTATGTTTGGCTCAGAGAATGTAATGATAAACAGAGAAGCAAGATAACTCAACCACATACACTCGGCACCCCAGCACAGATAAAAGCATACGTATAACTGTATATTTTATCACTTAAAACAGAGCAGGAAAAACCACAGGGCACAACATAATCGAACAAGGAACAGAGCACAATCACACATTTAACAAAACGCCCAAATCACTACAAAAAAACCAGGGAACCCCTACGGGGATTCCCTACGGCCTTTTTCCCGTAGGGGTTTCCTTACGGCATTCCCTACGGGAATCATTTTTTGAGTTTCCCTACGGCATTCCCTACGGCCCAGCCGTAGGGGTGACTCCCGTAGGGGATCCCCGTAGGGGATTGCGCGCGCATTCGCGCTCTCCAAGAGGCCCTACGGGGTCCCCTACGACTAGGCGTAGGGAAATACTCCCTACGGGCATACCCCGTAGGGGAGTAATAAATCCCCTACGGGTAATTTCCCCGTAGGGGTCCCCTACGCTATTTCCCGTAGGGGATTAGAGAAATCTATTCCCTACGACATTTGCCGTAGGGGAATTGTGTTTTTTTTTTTTTTTTTTTTTTAACTATTAATTTATATAATAATAAATTAATTAAATGTTATTATAAAATTACGCTAAATTGTTTTAAATGTATTTTTTAAACCACTATTTTACTAAATAATAAAATTACAATTAAAGTTTTTTTAAAATGTTTACGCAATTATGCAACTACGCAATTACAAATTTATAAAAATAATTTTTGTACAATTTTATAAAGATAAGTAATTAGAAAAATTACCAAAAAATTACGCAATTTTATAAAAATAATTAATTACAAACAATATCGCAATTACGCAAAAATTACGAAAAAAATAATAAAAAAGGTTTTATAGTCTAAAGACATTTAAAAAACTACTACTAAATAATATTTAAATCTAAGTAAAACATGTAAACACAAAAAAAAAAATAAGAGTTCTTAAAAATTAATAAAAAAAGATTGTGAGTTCTATTTAATTTAATATATTTAAATGCCCTTTTATTTTAAATTATCTTTTTTAAAACCAATATTTATATTTATAATTTGATATATATATATATATATTTATATATATATATATATATATTATCTTATTATTACATTTTTACATAATAAATATAAGTTAATGAATATATATACATTATTTTTTAAAAATTGTACATATAACTCAGATAGCCCAGCGGTTATCTCTCTACTCTTCACTCATGAGGTCCAGGGTTGCCCGTAGGGATGGCCCCTACGGCTCCAAAAATCCCGTAGGGAACCCTGTTCCCTACGGCATGCGAATTCCCTACGGATTTTTGCGAATTTCCCTACGGCAATGGCAGTAGGGAATGCCAGTTTTTTTTGTAGTGAATTAGAACCCTAATTAAGTAATCGAACATTTAATATCAAATAATAGCACAATCAACATTGAATTTGTAACAGGACTCGAAGCTTCAGTTTTTTTTGTAGTGAATTAGAACCCTAATTATGTAATCGAACATTTAATACGGATTTTTGCGAATTTCCCTACGGCAATGGCAGTAGGGAATGCCAGTTTTTTTTGTAGTGAATTAGAACCCTAATTATGTAATCGAACATTTAATATCAAATAATAGCACAATCAACATTGAATTTGTAACAGGACTCGAAGCTTCAGTTTTTTTTGTAGTGAATTAGAACCCTAATTATGTAATCGAACATTTAATATCAAATAATAGCACAATCAACATTGAATTTGTAACAGGACTCGAAGCTATGAATCTCTGAGATCGCACTCGAAAGCGCCGCCGTCGAAGAGAAAAAACCATGAAGATCGGGGACTGAATTTATGTTGAAGAAGACGGTCGCTCGAAGCTCTGAATCGCCAAACCGATATCACCGTCAAAATCTCTGAGTCGCCGTCGAAGACGACGATCACACCGTCAATTTTGTTTGTAGTAGTGTTTGGTTGTTAATTTGTTTTGTTATTTCGATAAGAGAAGAGAGGAGAAAGAGAAAAGGGGAGAGAAAAAAAAAAAGAAAGAAAAAAAGGAGAAAAAAAATGAATGTTTATATAATAAAAGAGAGGACTACAATAGGATGGGGTAGGGGTCTAAGTAATAATTTACCGTACTAGGATGTTATTGACCTAGAACTAAGATGAATTATAAAATGTACTTATATTAGTAGTTTAGTACTGTAAAAAAACCGGCCGGTTTTCTTGCAGAGCCTTTCCCCGTGACCAGCAGCCCTAGTACTTAATGTTTGTATTCCTTAGCTCTTCCCGCAGTAGCGGCGTAGTAGACAGTAGTAAAACTAAAAAATAAAATGGGTAGCAGAGGAGCCAACGGAGCGGTCGACAAGGGCGTTGATTTCGCCAACTACTTCTGCACCTATGGCTTCCTCTACCACCAGAAGGAGATGCTCTGCGACCGCGTGCGGATGGACGCTTACTACAATTCCATCTTCCAGAACAAACACCACTTCCAGGGAAAGGTATATATTAAAAAAATACCCTTATTCATTAAACATGGAATCAACGATATCTCGGATTCTTTTGTATATGCGAGTGATTCTAGTTATAATCTACAATGGAGATTCAAGAAATGTTGTTGATTTCAACTTTTAAGTACATTAACATTCATATATAATGTAGTCCATTGTTTGTAATACCGTTCATACGAACTTTAATCGGAAACATAAATTCATGTTTTTATACTAGTACTACAACTCCTGAACCGATAATCTCATCGAACAGACGAACACTTATTTCAAGCTCCTCGTATAGTTTCATGTATCAATGGTTGAATATCCTTGTGCTTTTTTTTAATGGAATTTGTAAGTATTTTGACTGAGTTGGTATATCTGCGGAGTAGGCCGTTCTAGATGTTGGAACGGGGAGTGGCATTTTGGCTATATGGTCTGCACAGGCAGGTGCAAGAAAAGTGTATGCAGTTGAAGCTACTAAGATGGCTGAACATGCTCGTGAACTTGTTAAAGCCAACAAGCTTCAGGAAGTGGTCGAAGTGATAGAGGGAACAATGGAAGATGTTACTCTGCCAGAAAAAGGTCATTTTTTTAATCACTTCCTTGTTATTATCACCACTTCCTTGGCCATTTTTCTTTTTTCTCCCTAATTTTTCATGTATATATGCATCATACTTTGTTCTTGGGTTGACAGTTGATGTAATTATTTCCGAATGGATGGGGTACTTTCTTTTGCGTGAATCAATGTTGGACTCAGTAATCTGTGCTCGGGACCGCTGGTTGAATCCAAATGGTGTCATGTTAGTACTCTTTACTCCACAAAGTATATCAGAGTCTTAATGCAGTTCATGTTTTTCACGTTTTTCTTTGTTTGAAATGGTGTCATGTTGGTATGAAACATGTGACTATAGACTCCGCAATTGTTCTACTTCACAAAAAAAATTGTTCTAATTTCCTTAAACACTTTGCCAAAATATAATTGGACCAATGTAGTAGGACGAAGGGATTTTTTTTTTATCTACTTTCACTTCTCTATGTATTGTATTACTCCATTTTATTTGTCATTATAAAGTTTATGCAATGTTTTAAAACGGACAAGGCCTACACCTTTGTGTGTGATGTACCAAGTCGCACGAGTCGCCTGAAAACCAAGGGACGTGCGCCTCTTGCAGGTTAGGCATATGAGTCTGCCCCTTGGTCTAAGGTGACTCGCAAGAAGCGTATGAGTCTGGGCCAGTCTCTTTTATCTTATTTTTTCCATTTTTATAACAATATCAAAAACTGAAAAAATATAAGAAACCTTACAAAAATTATATAAAAAATATGAATCTTTAGGTGATTTTGATGTTTTTATTTACCCTTGCCCCAAAATTACATTACATTTTCAATTTCATTCTTTAGTTACATGCAACAACTTTTAAGTCAGTTGTATTAGATAGATATCTACACATTATGATTTTAAAATCGATGAATCAACACTATAGCATGTAATGCAAAGAATCCTAGTGATTTTTCTATATATAATGGTCATCTAACCACGTTTACGTAGTTCTTATCTTGATCAGCACAATGTCTGATGTGGTTGTTATTACTTAATCAATTTTCTTTACACATGAAGGTATCCAAGTCATGCTCGAATATGGATGGCACCTATTAGATCCAGTTTGTCGGATCAGAAATCGAGTGACTTTGAAGGAGCCCTAGATGATTGGTATAATTTTGTTAACGAGACAAAAAGTAATTATGGCGTAGACATGGGTGCTTTGACAAATCCATTTACTGAAGAACAAAGAAAATATTACTTGCAGGTTGGTGTCATTAGCATCCTGTTCTTTTGCATATGTTTTCAATGTTTACCTTGACTGGTGAATTTGCTTTAATTTCAGCAACATGCCGTTTTTGGAACTGAAATTTCAATGTCATCTCCTGTATTCTTCTGTTTATTTTACTCTCCTTTTAAGTCTCTCCCATGCAACTAACACTCATGCTATTGAACTTGCTAGACATCTATGTGGAATAGCCTTCATCCAAATCAGATAATCGGGACACCTGTGGTCGTTAAGGAGCTCGACTGCTTGAAAACTACTGTAGATGATATAAGCGACGTTCATTCAAGCGTATCATCCTCCATCACAGCAGAAAATGCAAGATTCTGTGGGTTTGGTGGATGGTTTGATGTCCATTTCCGAGTGAGTTTTTTTTCCCATGAATGATATTGATGCCTATAGCTCATTGGTCAATTAAGTGACTTTATTTACTTGATAATCCAGGGTAGCAACACGAACCCAGCTCAACAGGAGATTGAGTTGTCGACTGCCCCAGATGAAGATTGTGGCACGCATTGGGGCCAGCAGGTTAGTAGCTTAAATACTATTCTGTAAATAGTTCAAATGGATGTTTTGGATATTCACACGCCGATAATAATATTTCTCAAGAATCCAACACTTTAAAATTATTGCAGGTCTTCCTACTACACCCTCCTCTGCCTATTAGAAATGGGGACAATTTAAACTTTCAAGTTTCAATGAGTCGCTCCAAGGAGAATCACCGTTTGATGGAAGTTGATCTTAGCTGTGAGATCAAACAGTCTTCTGGAAAATCTCTTGCACCGTTTCAGAAGAAATTCTACATAGAGTGAGGGAGTGAGCGATCCGGCTGTTTTCCGGTTTCATTCTCATTTATGCAGTGTGATGATCTGTTATCCATTGACTATTTGATTACTTGATTTGATTAGTTCCTATCTTTAGTGGTGTGAGTTTGAAGTTTGTGAGGTGCTGTGGCATCATTAATTTTGTTGTGATATTCATTCTGACTGTTCAGGATTCAAATATTTATCCCATCTTGAATCTCATATTCTTAGAAAATTTTGTTGTGATATTCAACTTGACTGTTCAGAATTCAAATATTTAACCCAACTTGAATCTCATATTTTAGAAATGTCATCGTACATGAGGTTCGATTGAGTTGTGTCGAACGAACATTCAATTTTATTTTTTCTTTTTATTTCGAGCCTCTCTTTGGCTGAGCTTATAAGTTTTTAAAAACAGCTTATAAGTTGTTTAAGAAAGCTTTTTAAAACAGCTTATAAGTTTGTATAAAAGCTTATAAGCAAAGCTTATAAGTTGTTTAAGAGCTTTTTAAAACAACTTATAAGTTTTATAATAGATTATAAATTCCTAAAATTTGTTATATGTTTTATAATAGATTATAAATTCCTAAAATTTGTAAACAGTTTTTTTAAACAGCTTATAAATTCTTTCAACTTAAATAATAAAAGACCAAATTGCCCTTAAAATTATTAACTTTTATATATATAAAAAATTCCAAATTTATTATTTATTTAACATATTTTTTTTTAATTTTTTTTTCTTCGTAAATTTTAATTTATTTTTGATAATTTTAAAAATCTTAAAATTCTTCTTAAGTACTTTATCTAAACGATTTTATCTAAACGATTTAACAATTTATTTATTAAAAATCAGCTTTTGAAACAGCTTATATGACATAACATGTTATAAGTTATTTTAAATAAGTTCATCCAAACGCTTCATCTAAATAATATCGCGTGACCAAAATAACCCGAGTCTTATTGACGAAAAACTCTAGCTCTTGACTCGCTTCACTGGTGTTTATATATGAACTGCACAAATTTAATCGAAACGAGTTTGCCGGTCTGCTGATTTTTGACTTTAAATTTTACTTGACTACAAAGATTTAATTTATTAATATCAATATACTCCTTCTATCTCAACTTTATATATATAAAAATACTACTACTATAAAAATAAAATTCATTTTGTTTTAATTCGTAGTTACAAAAATTCTCGTAGTTACAAACTAGAAGTATTATCAGATCGGTGGCAACACAGTGAAGAAGACCAATTGGGATATAAAGGAAAAAAAAAAACAATTCGTCAAAATTTTCTGTTGATTTGCTGTTGCCGGAAGTGGTCCATAGAGAGATGATCGCCGACGGAGTGGTTGACGAAGAGAAATGGCTCTCCGCCGGGATCGCCGGCCTTCAGCAGAACGCCTTCCATATGCATCGTGCTCTCGTACCTACTTGCATTTGCTTATTCTTCTTTCTGTGTTTCCGCGATTCAGTTAAACCCTAGTTTTTTGAATTGCGAATCCGTTTTGCTTATAGGATTCCAACAATCTGAAAGATGCTCTCAAGTATTCGGCTCAGATGCTTTCGGAGCTCCGGACTTCGAGGCTCTCCCCTCACAAATACTACGAACTCTGTCTGTAATTAAAGCTAGGCTTGTTCCTGTTTCATTTACTTTGCTGGTTGTCTTAAATCACTCCGGGTGTGTATGTAGATATGAGGGCGTTTGATGAATTGAGGAAACTGGAAATCTTCTTCAAGGAGGAGACAAATCGCGGATGCTCCATCGTAGAGCTTTACGAGCTCGTGCAGCACGCTGGCAACATCTTGCCGAGACTGTAATGATCTTTTTGCCTGTCTTAAATTTTGCATCTTCGGTACAAGTGTTTGAACAATGGAAGTTTAGGAGCTAGATTTTGTAACAAGGAGTTGGTTAATCTTCTAATTTTCCAATTTCTATTGTTAGATATTTGCTATGTACCGTCGGATCTGTTTACATAAAATCCAAAGAAGCTCCGGCAAAGGATGTCCTTAAAGATCTTGTCGAAATGTGTCGTGGAATCCAGCATCCTCTACGTGGGCTCTTTCTACGGAGTTACTTGTCTCAAGTCAGTAGGGATAAGCTTCCTGATATTGGGTCTGAATATGAAGGGTAAGCATGTTATGCAGTCATTATGCGTTTCTGTGTGGATTTAGCTTCAATTATTATAAATTTTAGTGCACAAAAAAATGTCTTGACCCCTCACGTATTCTTACAATTCAGCCGTATCAACTTCTACCCATTCCTAGTCCACTATTTATAGAGTACATATAAATCACGTTCCTTGAAATTCTTGAACATGAAAAGAAACCCATAGCATCAGTTGTTTCTGGTATTAAATTCTTAAATATGTTTTCCGATAGAAGTTATGGCTATTATGTTAATGAGCCTTCATCTATGTATTTAGCAATTGCATTGGAACCTGGTTGTTGCAGTGTAACTTATATCCCTGGTTTTGTTTGACACAGAATATACAAAATCACTAAGGGATGACCTAGAACTGTTTTTGTTATTTATTGACGATGTAATTCTTAACTATAGTAGGGAGATATATTATGATTGGTATTCCGAGTTGCAGAATGATTCCATGGGTAGTATGACTATGGGAGTTCATTAATCTAGTTTTATATTGACCTCTCGAACTGCAAATTGTATGAGCAATAAAAAAAAATCTATCTTTAACAATTGACATTCATTTTTGTAAAATTTTAATTTCACTGAACCGGAATGTTTTACTTTATGGATGTGAGTGCTTATGGTAGTACTTGATCCGTGCATGCACTAAAATGTGTATTTCCATTGGTGTGTCTCTATTGTGGTAATTTTTACTACTTGTGCATGTTTTTATTGATGTAATTTTATTTGGAATTATGGATCAACCTCTTTGGCTAAAATGTACCACGACTCTGGTAGGGATGCTGATACTGTATTGGATGCTGTTGAGTTTGTACTCCAAAATTTCACTGAAATGAACAAACTTTGGGTTAGAATGCAACATCAGGTGAGTTGCGAAATGGCATTATCTAAGTAATTGTTCTCATTGGTTGGGATGTTTGGTTTCCCAGATTTTAGATTAAAGTACAGTGAGCAGATTCATGTCAACACTTGCCCTTTTTCTTTGTCACTTTCTCGTCTTTTGGGCCTTCTTATTTACAGGGACCTACTAAGGAAAAGGAGAAGAGAGAAAAAGAAAGAAGTGAACTTCGTGATCTTGTAATAACCCTCTTGTAGTTTCTTCAGTTCTTGATATCACTGGTTGAGTGTGCTAATGATGTCTTGTTTCGTTCATCTCATGTTTATTAGGTTGGTAAGAACCTTCACGTTCTCAGCCAGATTGAGGGCGTAGACCTTGAAATGTACAAAGAACTAGTGCTTCCCAGAGTGTTGGAGCAAGTAAATCTTGATTTTTGACTTAGGTTAGATTATTTATTTTTGTTTCTGTACATATAATTTGATCTTGCACCTTTGTGGCATTAGGTTGTTAATTGCAAGGATGAGCTTGCCCAATATTACTTGATGGATTGCATAATTCAAGTCTTCCCTGATGAATACCACTTGCAGAATCTTGAAACCTTATTGAATGCCTGCCCTCAACTTCAGGTGGGTTACATTTTCTTCCCTACCAGATGTAATGCGTAATACTTACTTGTATTGTATGTTGATTCTCATGTCTAATGGTGTTGTGTTTATACGTAAATTCGTGCAAAAACATTTATTACTACCACAAATGCTTTTCTGCAGTCTTCTGTTGATGTAAAAACAGTGCTAGCTCGTCTGATGGAAAGGCTTTCAAATTACGCTGCTTCCGGTGCAGAGGTAAGTAGTGGATAATACCTCGTGATTTGTGGTAATGTCTTTTGCTTCATTGAGTTTCATGCTGCAGGTCTTGCCTGAATTTTTTCAAGTAGAAGCTTTTGCAAAACTAAACAACGCCATAGGCAAGGTAAATATTCTTAGTTACCATCTTTATCAAATGTATTTAGAATTTGTGGGTGATGATTTGAATGTGTTTGGATATAATTATAGCTGTTTCATTCAAATTGAACTCATCACAATCGGTAATATCTTTAAGGAGAAGAGTAGAGCACAAGATGATATTATACACGGCATTGTAGTGATATTGATGTATGGAGTGGTATATTTGTTTTGGGGTATGAATTTGCTAAATACATCTTCTTTATGGAGGAATGATTATGATTATGGTGGTCTGGTGGATTGAAAATGATTCCTGTGGGGTGAATAGCACAAGAAAAGTTGTCCTGTGAATTATCTCAAAATTGAACCCAGGTTAATAAATATTTGACATCATCTCTTGAATGCAGGTGATAGAAGCACAAGAAAATATGCCCATTGCTGGAGTAGTAACTTTATATGCATCTCTTTTGACATTCACTCTACAAGTACATCCTGATCGGCTAGATTATGTTGATCAAATCCTGGTAAGAATTTTCAACTCGTTTTTTGTGTCTCTGGGTGCCTGGATATACACGACAAAACGTTCTTAGATTATCTTCTCTTATTGCATGAATTGATGTCTGGTATTATCTGCATTAACTGTGATGTTTGTGCAATATCATGAAGTAGAGTTCAGCTTTAGATGAGTAAAAGTTGATCATTTTATATGTGTCATTTGTTCTTTTGAAATTATTGTGTTCCTGTAAATTCTAAAACACATTAATAATCCACTTAACACTGCCGCACTCTCTTAGTGATAGGAAGAAATAAATAAAAACCCAACAAATGAATGAGACAATCACCTGACAAAGTAGAAAATTCAGAAGAAGACTGTAACAGTGAGTTGTGTGGAGACAATCTACTTTTTGAACAAAAAATTGAGGCCCTGGCAACGGTTTTCTGATATGTATATATATACTGTTCCCTCCTGTCCCAAAATAACGATAAACTTTCCTTATTTGGACATCGCATAATAACAGACACCCTTAAAAGAGAAATAATTATTCTTACTTTTCATCTTAAAGTACAATTTTACCCCGACTTTTTAATCTATTTTTTCAACTTTATTCACAACCACTTTACTTTTCAACTTAAAATTGGAGTATTTTACTCTTTATTTTTTGATTAAAAACTCAAAAAATAACATTTTGTCTTAATCTCCGTGCTCGGAGAAGTGTGTCTGTTTCTCTGGGACGGAGGGAGTATGTTTTATTATAATATTATACTCCGTAAAATATTTGTTTTAGATTAAATTGATTCGTTTATGATTATTTTCTTACAAATGGTCTTTCCTTTCCTTATTCACTTGTGCGTTGATAACTCTGTTCTACTATTAAATGCAGGTAATATTGCGAGTGTGATTTAGTTATTATAACTAAAATAAAAACGAATTTGAGTTATGACAATATTTTTCACATATTCCCTGGCAGAGTCTAGATTTTCACGGATTCCCATATTTTTATGATGCAACACTTGTCTAGGAATTTAGTTATTATAACTAAAATAAAAACGAATTTTGCGAGTGTGATTTAGTTATTATAACTAAAATAAAAACGAATTTATGTTATGACAATGTTTTTCATTTATTCCCTGGCGGAGTCTAGATTTTCACGGATTCCCATATTTTTCTGATGCGACACTTGTCTAGGATTTTTTTTTTTTTATATGTCATTGTTACCAATCAAAACCTCATTCATTTCGTGCAGGGAGCATGCATAAAGAAACTTTCAGGAAGAGAAAAGCTTGATGATAACAAAGCAACGAAACAAATTGTTGCCCTACTAAGTGCTCCTCTAGAGAAATATAAAGATATAGACATTGCACTGAAGCTGTTAAATTATCCCCGTGTCATGGAGTATCTAAATGATGCAACAAAAAAAGAGATGGCCAGTGTTATTATACAAAATATAATGAAAAATAAGACTTGCATTTCCACTGCTGAAAAGGTACGCGTTTCCATAATTCACTTTAGCTGGTGAAAATTTTACTTTCTCTTTGACCTGGAGTTATTGTTCTTATAGGTGGATGCATTGTTTGAACTAATAAAGGGGCTTATTATAGAATCGGATGAAGATCTTCGTGATGAGGTGGTCTGAGATGGTTCCTAATAATTTATAGCTTTAACTTTTCTTTTTGATTTTTGTTATCTACACTTATAATTAGTTCTTTTTTGAAGAAAAAAATACTCACGCACAATAATAATGATAGTACATTTGCACTGATGTTCTAACCTTCCCTCGCATTATCAGCTTGATGAGGATTTCAAAGAAGAGCAGAATTCTGTTGCATGTCTTATACAAATGCTTCATAGTGATGATCATGAAGAGATGTTGAAGGTACTCATACCTTTAAGCTTATGACGAGCGGATAATTATATGTTCTCCAATAATGTTATTATCAATGACCCTTCCGCTTCTGTTCAGTGATGTACTGATGTAGACTTTGTTAGTGACTTTCCCATTCATGCACCTGATACCGTTGATTCTAGTTTTTCCTATGTTTTTACTATAATTTCAACTCTGCTATTATCTAATTAAGTTGGTTTCTGTTTTTGTATGTCTTGAAAGTTGTTTATATCTCTATTTGACTATAGTCAGTTACAAGATTGATCTGACTTGATTTTTAATTGTAGATGAGAGTTGAAAGACGTTACTCACCTTTTTAAATTTATTTTTTGAAACTTCAACTTAAATTTACTGGTTATTCTTCCTAAGAGGTATACATATACAATAAACACTCTCTCTCAAACTCTCTCTCTCTCTCTCTCTCTCTCTCTCTCTCTCTCTCTCTCTCTCTCTCTCTCTCTCTCTCTCTCTCTCTCTCTCTCTCTCTCTCTCTCTCTCTCTCTCTCTCTCTCTCTCTCTCTCTCTCTCTCTCTCTCTCTCTCTCTCTCTCTCTCTCTCTCTCTCTCTCTCTCTCTCTCTCTCTCTATCTATCTATCTATCTATCTATCTATCTATCTATCTATCTATCTATCTTTAATCAACAATTAATATTTCTGTCTCCTTATAGCCTGATGTGCCCAAACTGAAAACTCTTCGGAATTCTTTTCTTCTCTATGACCCTCTAACTAGTCTCTTGTTCTATTATTGATGGAACCATTTCATTATTTTTTACTCTTCTATTTTTTCCCTTGCTGTTTTTCTTCAATTAAATATCATATGCTTGTTGAGTTTCAGATCATTGATACTGTGAGGAAGCATATTTTGACTGGAGGGCGTAAGAAGCTTCCTTATACAGTCCCTCCACTTATATTTAGTTCTCTAAAGGTATATCGGCTTTTCAACTATATTAATGAATTCCTACATTATGTTTGATCTTTCTACGCAATGAAATTATAGATCATCTGGAAACCTACCATGAACTCACATGGCCTAGGATCGATGCTGTTTTTCTTCTTATCGTCTTCAATTTTTTTATAAAGTTTTTGGCATGAATTTAAAGACATTTTATAGTTTTGTCATCATGTTTGCACTATATGATGTCTGTGTTGTAGCTGGTAAGGCGACTGGAAGATCAGAATGAAACTGTGTCTGGTCATGAGGCATTAGCTACACCAAAGAAGATCTTTCAGATAATGACACAGGTATAAATGGGTCTTTACTCTTTACCATGTGTATGCATTTTATGTTTATTTTTTATGCTGCTATCCTGGCCATCAAGCTTGCTGTCTGTCTGGGTGCTGGAGGTTTCCTAGCATTCTTCTGAGTTCAAATACCCTTAATATTTCATTGTAATTGGTCTGAAGTAAACTTATATGTTAAACTTCTTTGTATTCGCTTAAAAGGTACCTCGGATTTGTTCTGTTTTTAAATGCATTCACCTGCATCTCGGAATTGTTTTATGTTTTTAGATGCATTCATCTGCTACTCTTCTTCTAATTGTAGATGGCTCGATAGAAACATTCTCTTCATGCTATATTCAATAAAAGTTTTAGGCTGATTGTTCTCTCAATTAATCTTCCTTTTATACCATTTTATTAAAGTTCTGCGTTATTCCCCCTATATTTGTTGTAGATTATCGAGGCTTTGTCAAGTATTCCAGTACCTGAACTGGCTCTAGGGTTGTACCTTCAGTGTGCCGAGGTACTCCTTTATTAACCTTGAGTCTTGGATGTAGTATCAGTTTTTTTGTCCTATTTGTGCTTGCTAATTTTTCTGATTCTCAGGCTGCAAATAACTGTGACTTAGAACCTGTAGCATATGAGTTTTTCACCCAAGCATATATTTTATATGAAGAAGAAATCACGGTAAATATACAATTTCCCATTGTAATATTCTTCTTACTAGTAGAAAATATATTTTTTAGTTGGACAATTGACAAGGGTTTTCACCTTGAATTGTTTAATGTAGGATTCAAAAACTCAGGTGACTTCTATACACCTAATAATAGGGACCCTTCAGAGGATGCATGTATTTGGGGTTGAAAATAGAGATGCTTTGACACACAAGGCCACAGGGGTAAATAATTGCAAATGTTCAGTAGTTGTAAAATATTAGAGTTGTAATATGTCGACTAAAAACAAATATGGGACTTCTCTTTGTTGAGTTGTTTTATGCGACATAAATTTAACATTACCATATATATCGACTTATCTTCCTTTCAATTTCAAATGTGTCTAGTATTCTGCAAAGTTGTTGAAGAAGCCTGACCAATGTAGAGCTGTTTATGCGTGTTCACATCTGTTCTGGCTTGACGAACATGATAGTATCAGAGATGGAGAGAGGTGAGTTTCTATATGGCTGTTGAGAGATGTATATTTATTCAGAGCTACACTACATTTGTCATCCACTATGAACACACACGCATATAGATTTACTGGGTATCTGTAGTATTTTAAGTTTGCTTTTTCTAAATCTGTGATTACTCAATGTTCATTTAGGGTCTTACTTTGCTTAAAGCGTGCTTTGAGAATTGCGAATGCTGTTCAACAAATGGCCAATGCGACCAGAGGCATCGGTGTATCAGCTGTCCTCCTTATAGAGATACTTAACAAGTAATGGGCATGGCTTGTATAAGTTAACATTTATGTATTCCTTAGAGAATCTCATTTTATTCATTTTTTTTTGTAGGTATCTTTACTTCTATGAGAAGGGTGTCTCGCATATTACCGTGGAATCGATCCAGAGCCTAATTGAATTGATTAAAAATGAGATGCAGGGCGATAATGCACAGTCAGATCCAGCAGCAGACGCTTTCCTTGCAAGCACATTACGGTATATACAGTTCCAGAAGGACAAAGGTGGAGCGGTGGAGGAGAAATACAAGCTTATCATGGTCTGATTTCCTTGCAATTTTCCGAAACAAATACTTGCAATGAGTTAAAGAGCGTTACTGGCATACTAGGTCTCTGGAACTCTCCTGTAGAATGTGTTGTTGATAATTGTAGTAAAACTCTTGGATAATATATTCAGTAGTTGATGGTTAGTCGAAATCTACAGGAATGGACACCCGACTTTGAAAGTTGATTTGTAGTGGTGATGAGCAACGTTGTACACATGGAGTTTGGTTTTGTACACATTTAGACTAAAAATCTTATCTCATTCATGAAAATACAGATTCGATAAAATTTGGGTTGACTTAGATTTTCTTGGATAAATAGTACTACACTCACGCAGTAAGAAAAATTACTTTTGACAAAAAAGTATTAGGTAAAAATTTATTTAAGTTAAAAAGTAAATAGTTGTAAGTAAAGTTTAAAAAATAAGTAAAAAATATGGGTATAATTATATTAAAGTAAAAAAATAAAATATTTATTTCATTTTTAAAGGTGTAGATAATTTGTTGTGACATTAAAAAGATGTACTTAATTAATTGGAATGGAAGTAATATTAGAAAAAAGGATTACTAAAATAAATCGGAAAATGTGGTTGTGAATTGAAACTTTTCTTTTCAAAAAATAAAAATATTATGAAATTAATATTTAACTAGTATACCGTGTTTCATAGTTGTCTAATATTGTTTGTAATTACAAAGGAAATGACAAAGAAAGGAAATGACAAAAAGAAGTGATATCGTGTTTCATAGTTGTCTAATATTGTTTGTAATTACAAAGGAAATGACAAACAGAATTGAGATAATAAGCATGAAAATTCAGTATTTTATTCACAATAAAACTAAAATAAAATTTTCCCACAAATTCATTTCTCACATAAAAAATAAAAATATTATGAAATTTTTCAAAGTTTAGACATCTTATCTCATGTTTTAATTAAAAAAGTATTGACAAAAAAACAAGATACAAAGTCTGAGACAAATGAGTGATATTTTATAAATTAACACCTTATGTTATATGAAATGTATTTTTTCATACTTTTAGAGTTGTACCATTATTTAATTTTGATTATTTAAAATTAAAATTATGTGTTTAAAAGAAATGAGATATTTTTAGGAGTAAACATCAGTTCGGTCACAACGGAATTAAATATTTAAAATTGAAATAATAATCAAACTAAAATTTCGGTGATCGAACCGATCGAATTTTATATAAAATCAATAATAACCGAAACTTAAATTATCGGTTCGATTTCGATTATTAACCGAGAACCGATAATATTCAAAATATTAGAAATAAATAAAAATTAAAATTAATCACACCTCAATAAAGAAAACTTAAATAAAAAAAAAGTAACAATCAACAATCAGCAACAAACAATTTTAGTGCCCAAGAACCTAAATAAAGACATTCACAATGTCAACAAAACGTATTATCCATAATGAAATATTCAAAATATAAAATCTTGATTCTCCATGCACATTGCTCGATTGTTTATTCACGCTCTTAAGTCGTTGATCCTCCTCCCAATCCAACATTCGACAAATCTGAAAAAATGAAATCAAATGAAGAATTTAACAAAAACGACAAAAAATATACAAATCAAATTAATAATCAATTTATTTGTTACCTTTCTCAAAATTTCAAGATTTTCTATTTGCTATTCAACACATATCTCCGGTTGGGAATCTTAAATCTAATCTTGTGGACATATTAACGTTTCAACAATTTAAACAATTTATAGGAGTTAAAGAATTCCTAAATACATCTAGTACAATACCACAAGTACTGAATGCGGACTCATGTGAATGGTTGTTAGCTCAATTGGTTGAGCACTTGAATTGAAAATCATACAGTTGTAAGGTCCAAGGTTCCAACCCGAAACATGTGTGTGTGAGTATCTAAATTTCTGCAACTGACTTAGACAAAAAAGAAAAGAAAATGCGAACTCAGTGAGGGCCAAAATTTTACCCATAATTACAAAAAACACTCATTCAACTTAAAAATATAATTTTACCTATATTTTTCACAATTTTTTTTTAAAATATTTTTCTAAATTTAATATTTATAAAAATATAGCTATTTCACTAAAATGAAATTAAAAAAATATACATATTGTACATAATAATGAATAAATGCATTTAAAAATATATTGTGATATTAGAAAAATAGTATTATAAAGCTAAAAAAAATATTTGCTCTTAAAACAATACAATAATTAATTAATTTTTATGAGAAAATACTTATTTTACAATTGACAACTAGTACTATAATATTAAACAATAACACTACCCATATATTCACATGAATATGTCTACGCACTTAAAAATAGTGTTAACTAAGTATACTCTTTAGTATATATGGAGTACATTATATATATAGGTAACTTTTTTTAATGCGGGCTTAGGTTCACACTGGGCTTCAAGTAGGTCCGCCCCTGAAGATATCGCGCGCGTGTCAGTAATGAAAGACATGAAAATCTAGAAGAATTGAACTTCCACAATTTCAACAAATCAAAATTACTTTCATCTCTATGACAAGCTTCACTCAATTAAGTATTCAGTTCATTTTTCTTGCTCCCATATATCCTACTCTCCATTCTAGCTTTGCTTATTTTCTTGCTCCTATACATCCTACTCTCCATTATTTGCTTCATAAGTCGTGCCTTGAAAATAGATACAAGCCTTCTACCAATATTTTCAACACAATTTATATCAACATATTCTGAAGTATTGATGCTATATACTGTCACTTCCTTCAAAATTTGGTTAATAATTTTTTTTTAATATTCATCAAACAACTCATAAAGTTCGACCTTCACACATTGAATAGCTTGGTCGCTCCTATCGAAAGGGTGATGCTCTCTTTCAATGCTCTAAGAGTAACTAAAAACATAATAATAACAAGAAATAAAAACATAATAATAACAACAAAAAAAAAAAACTCCACTGAAGCATAATGAAGAACAAAAAGATATATATCATCCACGGCCACGGGGATCAAGTTCGAAAATAGCCTATGAACCTCGAACTTGTGTGCGGGCGCGACCTGCGTACACGAATGTCGGTTCGATTTGGGGGCGGTCGATCAAACTATTTTTTGCAAATTTCTTTTCTCGAACCGTTACTTTGTAACGGTCATTGACTGATTTTATTGATTGAATAAATAAACAAAATAAATTAATTTCTGATTATATTTTTGAATTCAAATTGGATCATTATGGAGACTGACGAGCGCGAATACTTGTCGTTTGAGCAAACGCACCGCGTCAAAATGAAAATTTATATTTAGCCAGCACCCAATCACTACAAGGGTAGGTAGTGGTAAGTACGTGGGGTCTGTCCCACAAGGAGGCAATTACAGTTGGTGATCTCGGCTTTGCCCAAGAGGTTGTCACAAAAAAGATTTTGATTTGGGGTGTTGTGGGCACAACGGTTTTGCAATCGTTTCAACACTTTGACCTAACTACGGCTAACAAAACTAACATGCAAAAAAATCTAAAAAGTAATCAAACTAAAGAATCAGATCCAACAGATTACTAATAGGTAAACTTAAATCAAATGATAAACAAGGCATCCGGGCAGATGACTTCACTCAGGGTCATTAGGGAAAATTACCGGTCATAGGCACTAAGGATTTCTACCAGCGGTTTGTCAGCAGTTATATGGTGCTTTAAAAAGACAACAGTGGTCCTATTGCGTCACGCCCAACAACTGCCCCACCCCTTATCTATCCTTTGAGTTTAAAGAGAAACCAAGCTAATGTTATGCCTAAACTCCTAGATATGAACAATTCGATAATCTATGTAGCCATACATGGATCTAGTTTGCACAAACCCGCATTACTCTCTAGACAGACCCGCTCGGCCAATAGCATGCCCGGAACTCCGAGTCATACGACCGCAATCACCAGCAAGTTCTAGTGCTATGCCCGCAACAATACTACAAGGTACATCTATGCGGTTTGCCAATCACCAGTATCCCAGTTTGTAAAGGTTCACTAGTGGCTGTTCTAGTTTGCCCAGACTCCTCAGAAATAATCCTCAACCAACTTTGCTTCGGGAACAAACCCCCAACCGTCTATTCTAGCCCCATCGACCTCTCGGTTTTACTAAACCCTAAATCACCCTCGATCCGTCCCTGCCCAGATGCACAATAACTTCGCTACTCATGCTGAAAATAAAAGACTAAGTAAATAAGGGAAAGCAATCTATATTAATCATTGATGGAAATCGATATCCTGGAATTAATAAATTTAAATAAATAAATTATCTAATTAATTCCGACCGAAATCCTTTGGAGATCGAATATCCGGATTGTCAAAATTGCGGAACCGACAACCCAATCGAAAAACCTTTCGCCGGAATCTACCGCGAACCACCATACGAGCCGGAGCTCGGCTGAACACACATCCGCGGGGAAGCCCCCGCTTGTGTGCACTAGCCGAGCCCCCGTACGGGGCACGCGATCGCATGTAGCGATCGCATGGGGATGCACACGCATCCCCCGGGGCTGTTCGTAACAGCCCTCGGCGGTGAGTCCGGCGACTCACCGCCACCGCCGAGGAGGGCGGTGCGCCCAGCGCACCCGCCGCGGCTCCCAGCCGCGGCTGCCCGGCGATCGAGCCCAGCTCGATCGCATGCCCGTCGTCCAGCCGGGGCTCCTCCATGCATGCCCGGCGATCGATCCCTAGGGCTTTGATCGCCTCCCTCGGCGTGCAGCCGAGGGTTTGGCCCCACGCGATCCCCACCGTGGATCCGCTGATCGCGGTGGTCCGGTGGTCATCGACCACCACCACCCGTTCGGCCCTCGGTTCGGGGTTCGTCCCTCGGATCTTGGTTCATGAATATTTTTACGATAATTTAAACGATTAAAATCATAAAGAGGGTTTTACGATTTTACCTCGTTCTCGTTGTTCGGAAAAACGAAGAACTCAATTTGACGACCTTGAGATCTTCCCACGTATTCCTTGCACTAGCTCGGACGTCGTGTGGGCGACGATCTACCGAACTCCATGGATCTCCCTCTCTACTTTCTCTCTCTAGAATTGTGATCTTCAACTTATGAGAATAGAGAAGACCATATAGTGCTTTTATAGGCTACGTAGGGGATCTTAAGGAGGTGGAATATTGGGCTTCCAATATTAATGATTAAATTGAGCCCAAGCCCAAATCTATTAATCCCATTAATATTAATTAATTTATTTTCCACTATATAAATTAATTGCACTCCCAATATTAAACCATATTATATCAAATAATATTTCTCCGGTAGTATTATTTATTCCGTGTATTTAAGATATAAATATCCATGAATAAAATTAATTTATTGCTAATTAATTTATTCATCTCTTATATCCGAGAATAGTACCATTCAACCTTAATTATTATGCGGAACGAATCCACCTGCAGGGTTTACATAATAATTCCTTATGAACTCATCTCGGGGATATTATCAACCCTTACGGGATACACTTTCCCGTCAAGTATTCACGGCATGCTATATATAAAATATAGTGACCCAACTTAACCGGTAATTAACCCAATAATTAAATCGGTTAATTTCTTTGGTAAATCAAAGTCACTTATATTAAATATACACACCCGCAATAGTATCGGGGATTAAGAATAAAATACTCAGAGATTTAAATCGATTATCGCCGGCAATCCTAATCGATAAATCTCAAGCAGATCCGCTCAATACACCAAGTGTACAAGTGTGATAAAATAATTAAGACAAATTATTTTCTCTCTCACACAACGACTATACCGATGGATTGGTCCGTGTCCATCTAGGTCGTGAGCAACTGTTCGATTAAATACGAGTAACTGATAGTATGATCTTCTGTGTGGGCCCGACACACCATACTAACTACAACGTATAGAATCCAGGACTATGTTTTGCATATATTTAATTATAAATAATTAAACGCAAACAATTGTTCATTTAGTTAAATAGATTAATGGCAATGGATCGTGAGTTTCTTTTACTTAAATCTAGACATTAAGTACACAACTCCAACAATCTCCCACTTGTACTAAGGTCTAGTCATTTCCTCCAAACTCCCGACTCCCATACTCATCACGTGCTTAAGTTGTACTTCCAAGAAGTACTATGTGAATGAGCACTCTAGGTTGCCGCTCTGAAGTTATCTTGGTGACTACAGCGTCGTCTCCCTCGACGATGACTCGTATCAGGTGGTACTTGCACTATGTGTTATCTTACACTTATGGACTAGTGATTTCTTACCATTTGCCATTGCACCGCTATTTACATAGCCTTTGGCAAATTAAGAATCACATCTAAGTCCCAGAGATTATCCCGGAGTTATACCAAAACTTCCGCTGCCTCTGAGGCCGCTATTTGGTTACCCATGGCAGAGTCCGAAAAGCATCGTGCTTATCACTCTTCCATGTTAAAACTCCTTCTCCTTTAATAGTGAAACACATAGCCTGATCGACTTACACCGTTCCTCATTCGATTAGAAATGTAAGAGAATGTAATCCAAAGGAAAATGTTCGTCTGCTTCGTAGTCTAGAACAGTACTTCGAAAGTACTTTTACAGCAGTCGAATATTCCTTTCCAGGATTACCTTGATATCCTCCCACTATGCTAACCGCATAGCCGATATCAGGTTCTCGTTTTCAACAATGCATTTATTAAGCTTTCCACACTCAAAGTGTAGGAATCTGCTTTCATTGCTTCTATCTCCTTTTGTGTTCTAAAACACATATCCTTAGATAGATGCATTCCGTCTCTGAAAGGTAACGAACCTTTCTCGGAATCTTGCATGTTAAAACGAACCATAATCGTATAAGATATCTAGAGAAGTACAATGTTCTTTTCTTGAGATCCTAGATCTTAAGAACATGCTCTAACTTCTTCTTTATCTCATATATCGATTTTTCTAGACAACCATCATTTTATGTCTGACAACATCTTTACATTGTTACCAATGATAAAATGTTATCTACATAAAACCTCCGAGAAACACCACCTTGTTTCCATCACGTTTCCCATACACACGATTCGTCAATGCCTTTTGATGAATCCATCAAATGGACTATCTCATCAATTCGCAAGTTCCACGATCTCTAGCTTTGTTTCAATCCATCAATGGATTAACTAAGCTTGTACTCTAAATGATCTTACCTCTTAGCAATAATTCTTATTGCTTTCCAAGAAGGCACATTTAGATCTAGTACCGCCTCTATGTAGATCTAGGGATTGATTTCATGTATACTAGGTCCAGAGTCCGAAGACTCACCTAGTTTCATGAATATCTCCGGTTGTTAAACAACCTCCCACTACAACGGCATTCCGGTGTATAAACAGTAATAAAAGTAGGTGCAGTTAGTGGTGTACCGCTACTCGGTTTGGCTGGCTTCCAGTCATTATCTTTTTCTCTCTTTTCAGAAGTATCATGTCATTTTGGGCTTGTGGTTCATCTAATAGTCTTCCTCTAAGAACCGGGCGTTAGAACTTATAACGTCCTTCTGGTTCATAGTACTATCGAACACACATCTTTTGTTCTTCTAGGATATTCTACAACCACATGCGTCGTTGTTTCCAGACATATCCATAGAACATAGGTAGTTCCGTATAACTCATCTTTTACTATTTCTATAAGAGTTCCATTTCTTGTTTGCGACACACCATTTCTACACAACAGTGTATGGTGTAGTCATTTGGGATCAAATCCCAATCTCTGATTAGTATGCCATGCATTCCTCAGACAGGTACTTGCCTCCGCGATTAATCGCAGGCTACAAATGGATATACCTTGATGGTTCTCCACAATTGCTTAGTGTCCATTGACTTGTCAAAACACTTGCTTTTGTGGCACATCAGGTATTCTAATCCATTTCTCGAGTAATCATCAAATGAAATACTCGTACCTTATTGTCTGAGTAGACATAGGTCTGCATACATCAGAGTCAATCAATTCTTATACTTGTCCGGATCTTACATCTTATATCCATAAAGGATTGCTTAGTCGTATTATCTTCCAAATTAGATTCTTAGGTCGGAAGGTCCATTCCTTCAACTTAATTGATCTTACAATCAATTTTCGACCTTTGAACTTCTTATTTGAATAAATATGACTTAGCATAAGAATCCACAAGTATAAATGATTTAATAAAGAAATCTCTTATTAGTAAAATGAGTTATATATAACGGTTCGTTGCACCGTGGTGGACTCAGGATTCATCATTTACATATTGCTAGCTAATGTACCAAAATAGATAATATCATTATTTCTTCTTATAACCATCAAATGATTAAAAGAAATAAAATATCCATTCATTAGAAATCCAGAACAAAGTTCTTTCTAATATGAATGGTACATAAAAGCAATAACTCAAAATGAAATCCTATAAAATGTCCTCCACTGCAACAGCTGCCTCCTTACAGCATTGCCCATGTAGACTACGATCTTTTCTTTTCTAAGTCGTCGGGTTTCCTGGAACCCTTGCATTTAGAATGCCCATACCGCCAGTGGTTCCATATCTACACACCAGGTTCCGGTAGATAATACCACTGACTTTGTTTTACGACTAAAGAAATTTCGTACCTTCTTTGAGAGGATAAATAAACTTCCAGTTGTTGGAAATCGATATCCCGGAATTAATAAATTAATTAAAATTAATTATCTAATTAATTCCGACCGAAATCCTTTGGAGATCGAATATCCGGAGTTGTCAAAGTGCGGAACGACAACTCCAATCGACTCCCGGTTGCCGGAATATCCCGCCACGAACCACCACGTATATCCGGACACAACCAAACCCTAACCGCGGCTAAGCCGCGGCTGTTCGGTCGAGGCCATGCGTAGTGCTCGCGGCTGAACACAGCAGCCACCTAGGGCTGCCCTTGGCAGCCCGTCGAACATCCCCGAACCCCCGCGGACAGCCCCTCGACGAACCTTAGCAGCAGCCCGAGCCACCGCTGTTCGATGAAGGCATGCGCACGTCACCGGACGTGCGCTAGGGTTCAGTCCGTTCAGCCCCGTGCAGCCCCGGCGAAGCCACGCGGATCCACCGCTGCCAGCCGCACGAAGCGCCCGCCAGCCTGCCGGGCGGCCGCTCGCGACCACCACCAGGCGGGCGCTTGGCCCCCAGGCGGTCGCCTGCCTCCCCAGGCAGCGGGTGCGCGCGATCCTTGCCGCCGGGTCGCTCCAGCCGCGGCGGTCCGGTGATCCTCGATCACCACCGCTCGGCTCGACCCCGGTGAGGATCCCAAACCTCGGATCTTGGTTCACGATATTTTTACGATAATTAAACGATAAAATCATAAAGAGGGTTTTACGATTTACCTCGTTCTCGTTGTTCGGAAAAACGTAGAACTCAATTTGACGACCTTGAGATCTTCCCACGTATTCCTTGCACTAGCCCGGACGTCGTGTGGGCGACGATCTACCGAACTCCATGGATCTCCTTCACGAACTCTCTAGACTAATCAAGTATGATTATCTTGTCTTGTCAAATTGTGAAGACCATGTAGTGCTTTTATAGGCTACGTAGGGGATCTTAAGGAGGTGGAATATTGGGCTTCCAATAATAGTGATTAAATTGAGCCCAAGCTCAAATCTATTAATCCTTACTATTATTAATTATATATTAACTCCACTATATAAATATAATTGCACTCCCAATATTCACCATATTATATCAAATAATATTTCTCCGGTAGTATTATTTATTCCGTGTATTTAAGATATAAATATCCATGAATAAAATTAATTCATTGCTAATTAATTTATTCATCTCTTATATCCGAGACTAGTACCATTCAACCTTAATTATTATGCGGAACGAATCCACCTGCAGGGTTTACATAATAATTCCTTATGAACTCATCTCGGGGATATTATCAACCCTTCCGGGATACACTTTCCCGTCAAGTATTCACGGCATGTCATATATAAAATACAGTGACCCAACTTAACCGGTAATTAACCCAATAATTAAATCGGTTAATTCCTTTGGTAAATCAAAGTCACTTATATTAAATATACACACCCGCAATAGTATCGGGGATTAAGAATAAAATACACTGAGACTCGAATCGATTATCGCCGGCAATCCTAATCGATGAATCTCAACGATCCGCTCAATACACCAAGTGTACAAGTGTGATAAAATAATTAAGACAAATTATTTTCTCTCTCACACAACGACTATACCGATGGATTGGTCCGTGTCCATCTAGGTCGTGAGCAACTGTTCGATTAAATACGAGTAACCGATAGTATGATCTTCTTTGTGACGTCGCACACCATACTAACTACAACGTATATAATCCAGGACTATAATTTGCATATATTTAATTATAAATAATTAAACGCAAATAATTGTTTATTTAATTAAATAGATTAATGGCAATGGATCGTGAGTTTCTGTCACTTAAATCTAGACATTAAGTACACAACTCCAACAATCTCCCACTTGTACTAAGGTCTAGTCATTTCCTCCAACCTCCCGACTCCCATACTCATCACGTGCTTAAGTTGTACTTCCAAGAAGTAATATGTGAATGAGCACTCTAGGTTGCCGCTCTGAAGTTATCTTGGTGACTACAGCGTCGTCTCCCTCGACGATGACTCGTATCAGGTGGTACTTGCACTATGTGTTATCTTACACTTATGGACTTGTGATTTCTTACCATTTGCCATTGCACCGCTATTTACATAGCCTTTGGCAAATTAAGAATCATATCTAAGTCCCAGAGATTATCCCGGAGTTATACCAAAACTTCCGCTGCCTCTGAGGCCGCTATTTGGTTACCCATGGCAGAGTCCGAAAAGCATCGTGCTTATCACTCTTCCATGTTAAAACTCCTTCTCCTTCAATAGTGAAACACATAGCCTGATATCGACTTACACCGGTCCTCATTTGATTAGAAATCTAAGAGAATGTAATCCAAAGGAAATGTTCGTCTGCTTCGTAGTCTAGAACAGTACTTCGAAAGTACTTTTACGGCAGTCGAATATTCCTTTCCAGGATTACCTTGATATCCTCCCACTATGCTAACCGCATAGCCGATATCAGGTTCTTGTTTTCAACAATGCATTTATTAAGCTTTCCACACTAAAAGTGTAGGAAACTGCTTTCATTGCTTCTATCTCCTTTTGTGTTCCAAAACACATATCCTTAGATAGATGCATTCCGTCACTGAAAGGTAACGAACCTTTCTCGGAATCTTGCATGTCAAAACGAACCATAATCATATATATGTAAGATGTCCAGGAGAAGTACAATGTTCTTTTCTTGAGATCCTAGATCTTAAGAACATGCTCTAACTTCTTCTTCATCTCATATATCGATTTTTCTAGACAACCATCATTTTATGTCTGACAACATCTTTACATTGTTAGCAATGATAAAATGTTATCTACATAAAACCTCCGAGAAACACCACCTTGTTTTCCATCACGTTTCCAATACACACGATTCGCCTATGCTTTTGATGAATCCATAAAATGGACTATCTCATCAATTTGCAAGTACCACGAACTCAATGCTTTGTTTCAATCCATAAATGGATCAACTAAGCTTGTACTCTAAATGATCTCGCCTCTTAGCAATAATCCTTATTGCTCTCCAAGAAGGCACATTTAGATCTAGTACGGCCTTCATGTAGATCCAGGGATCGATTTCATGTATACTAGGTCCAGAGTCCGAAGACTCTCCTAGTCTTATGAATATCTCCGGTTGTCCCACAACCTCCCACTACAATGGCATTCCGGTGTATAAACAGTGATAACAGTAGGTGCAGTTAGTGGTGTACCGCTACTCGGTTCGGCTGGTTCTAAGTCTTAATCTTTCTCTCTCATTTCAAAGTATCATGTCACTTTAGGCTTGTGGTTCATCATATAGTCTTTCTCTAAGAACCGGGCGTTAGAACTTATAACGTCCTTCTGGTTCATAGTACTATTGAACACACATCTTTTGTTCTTCTAGGATATTCTTCAACCGCATTTGAATGCGCCGTTGTTTCCAGATATATCCATAGAACATAGGTAGTTCCGTATAACTCATCTTTTACTATCTCTATAAGAGTTCCACTTCTTATTATCGACACACCATTTCTACACAATAGTGTATGGTGTAGTCATTTTGGATCAAATCCCAATCTCTGATTAGTATACCATGCATTCCTCAGACAGGTACTTGCCTCCGCGATCAAATCGCAGGCTACAAATGGATATACCTTGATGGTTCTCCACAATTGCTTAGTGTCCATTGACTTGTCAAAACACTTGCTTTTGTGGCACATCATGTATTCTAATCCATTTCTCGAGTAATCATCAAATGAAGTACTCGTACCTTATTGTCTGAGTAGACATCGGTCTGCATACATCAGAGTCATTCAATTCTTATACTTGTCCGGATCTTACATCTTATATCCATAAAGGATTGCTTAGTCATGTTATCTTCCAAATTAGATTCTTAGGTCGGAAGGTCCACTCCTTCAACTTAATTGACCAAATATCAATTTTCGACCTTTGAACTTCTTATTTGAATAAACATGACCTAGCATAAGAATCCACAAGTATAATTGATAAAGAAATCTCTTATTAGTAAAACGAGTTTCATACTACGGTTCGTTGCATCGTGGTGGACTCGGGATTCATCATTTATATATTGCTAGCTAATGTACCAAAATAGATAATATCATTATTTCTTCTTATAACCATCAAATGATTAAAAGAAATAAAATATCCATTTATTAGAAATCTAGAACAAAGTTCTTTCTAATATGAAAGGTACATAAAAGCAATAACTCAAAATGAAATCCTATAAAATGTCCTCCACTGCAACTGCTGCCTCCTCTACAGCATTGCCTATGTAGACTACGATCTTTTCTTTTCCAAGTCGTTAGGTTTCCTGGAACCTCTCGCATTTAAAATGCACATACCGTCAGTGGTTCCATATCTACACACCAGGTTCCGGTAGATAATACCACTGACTATGTTTTACGACTAAAGAAAATTTCGTACTTTCTTTGAGAGGATAATCAGACTTCCAGTACCCAGACTGTTTGCATCGAGAACACTTGCCTATTGGCTTTCTCGTCCCATCTCGTGGTCCAAAAAGAACCACTGGGTTGCTTTCTTGTCCTTTCCCCGATTCATGCCTTTAGGTTCGAAACCTTTGGCATTGGCTACAAGAGCTTGCGATTTCCGTCTCAACTCGTCTAAAAGGTCAATCATCTCAAAAACGTGGTTAAGCGTTTCCTCGAAGCGACTGGCCTTTATGAGTATCCTCATCGCTTCTTGTCTAGCCGCCTATGTCAATAGGCTCGGAAGGACAAAGCTTATTGAGTACAACCTTGTACTCTTCAACAGTTTGGGTAATGTCTAGATCTCTATTCCAATCATTACATTTAGGGACCAGTGAGTTTAAAATTCCTTACGTATCACAGAAAGTGGGTTCAAAGCCATATCCTAATCTATGAGCACATATAACAACAAACAATCGATTTAATCTCCGATATTATCTCCCTCAAATAATATCATTAAACCACTAATCACATCTAAAATCCCATCAGATATGGCAAGCCACGATAGTGTGGACGTTTACCTATCCAAATGATTTAGCAATTAGATTTCCTTCGGTCGTACATCATCATTAGCGTTACTTCGATGGGAAGAATACTAAGAAGCGTACCTAAGTGTAAACCATTACTCAGTATCTAAGAAGATTGTTTGGGATACGCACATTCACCGCAAGCCACGATAGTGTGGACGTTTACGTTAACATACGCTCCTTTACTCCCTTCTATAACTGTCTACATCAATCGTTCCAAAATCCCATTCAATGTAGCAAGCCACGATAGTGTGGACGTTTACTACACCAAAAGACTTTTACAATTGACTCCCAATTACTTGATTCATTTAATCTTGTAAATCAAGACGCGGAGAATCATAAGTGAAACTCGAAGTTTCTAACCAGTGATTCACCATGCGAACGACCCTATCTCTCATAAATGAGGGAGCCGAGCAGACAATCGATCCACCTTCAAAAGATGGTACGACTGCCTCTAATTTGTGTCCTCGACATGACCAAGTGGCTTTGGCTCCATTCCACTCCCCGGGGTGAGAATGAGTCGACTTGAAGTCAGTTTTGGAAAGACAAATTAGGCATTGTTTGATAGACTTAATCAATGTTTCTCGTAAAAGGAATTACAAGAATTCTCCTCCAATGGCTTATCTATACGAACTTCAAAAGTCCATTAAAGTCACCAAGAGAACAGCAATGGAGACCATGGATATGTTTCCATACCCTCTCCCACTTAGCTTTTTACAATAAAGGGATACGCTATCTAATGCATAATTAAATACACATAAGCATGCATACATGAAATAAAGCACATAGAATATTATCACATAATCAAAATAATACTAGAATATTATTTTCCGACTATTATGGCTTTATCGCATCCCCGTATGCGTCTTCTAGTCTTTAGTCTTCGTTCTTGAATGCTCCATGTGACGGGAATATTAATTCCAATATTTAAATCTATTTATTTTCAATTAATCCAAAAGTTACTTAATTCGAAAATTAAGTCAATCGAATATATCAAAAATAAAATTAAATATTATTAATATTTTTATTATTTTTTTATTTTCCTTTTCTACTTCATTAAATCTCTAGAATAATATATCCAAGACCCACTTGGAATATTCTAGAAGACTTCCATAATGAAATAAGGAAATAAAATAATTTATTTTATTTTCCCTTTCTACTTCATTAAATCTCTAGAATAATCTATCCAAGACCCACTTGGAATATTCTAGATGATTTCCATAATGAAATAAGGAAATAAAATAATTTAGGACTCTTAATCCTTCCAAATTAATTCCTTTCCTAATCCATTAAAAATTCCATAAAGGAATAATTAAATAGGAAAAATTAATTAAGGACTCTTCTACTTTCCAAAATTAATTAATTTCCATTCCATGAAAATTCCCATAAAATAGGAATAATCAATTAGGAAATAAATTAATTTAATAATTAATTATTTTTCTTTCCAATTCTATTAAATCTCTAGAATCCTATTCCAAGTAGAACTTAGAATATTCTAGAAGACTTCCATAATAGAATAAGGAAATAAATTAATTCCAATTAATTATTTTCCTATTTCCATGAGAATTCCCAAAAATAGGAATACTCAAAATAGGAAAACCGAATCAATTTAGGAAAGTTGGATCTTGGCGGGAGAGCACGAGATCACGAGGACCCCGCGCCCCCACCACAATCGCCGGCCGAGAGGAGAGCCACCGCCGCCCCTAGCCAACGCGCCACCACCTCCGGTGGCCGGCGTGGCCGAGCGGTTCGAGGGCAGCCCCCTCTCCCTCGATCGATCCATCCCTTGGGGTCGATCATGGGGTTGATCGATCCCCGGAACCCTCCCTCTCTTCTTCTCCTCCGTCACACTTTTCCGGTCGTCGTTTCGTCCTCGATCCAACGTAAATAAATTACAAATTTATTACTACGCTCTCCGGTATCGAATCTCTACATGAAATCGACCTCATACAATTTCCGGAAAAATTAAGAACAAGCATTCACCACACAAGAACAAATATTGACATCACCGAGAGTTTAATAATCAAGAACATTATTATGACATTAATTAAAAAAATTAAATCTAGCCATAATAATCGGAAACCCTGCAAGGTAGAACAATTTATCGAAAAATACCATGAACTAAAACCAACGCTCTGATACCAATTGTTGGAAATCGATATCCCGGAATTAATAATTTAATTAAAATTAATTATCTAATTAATTCCGACCGAAATCCTTTGGAGATCGAATATCCGGAGTTGTCAAAGTGCGGAACGACAACTCCAATCGACTCCCGGTTGCCGGAATATCCCGCCACGAACCACCACGTATATCCGGACACAACCAAACCCTAACCGCGGCTAAGCCGCAGATGTTCGGTCGAGGCCATGCGTAGTGCTCGCGGCTGAACACAGCAGCCACCTAGGGCTGCCCTTGGCAGCCTGTCGAACATCCCCGAACCCCCGCGGACAGCCCCTCGACGAACCTTAGCAGCAGCCCGAGCCACCGCTGTTCGATGAAGGCATGTGCACGTCACCGGACGTGCGCTAGGGTTCAGTCCGTTCAGCCCCGTGCAGCCCCGGCGAAGCCACGCGGATCCACCGCTGCCAGCCGCACGAAGCGCCCGCCAGCCTGCCGGGCGGCCGCTCGCGACCACCACCAGGCGGGCGCTTGGCCCCCAGGCGGTCGCCTGCCTCCCCAGGCAGCGGGTGCGCGCGATCCTTGCCGCCGGGTCGCTCCAGCCGCGGCGGTCCGGTGATCCTCGATCACCACCGCTCGGCTCGACCCCGGTGAGGATCCCAAACCTCGGATCTTGGTTCACGATATTTTTACGATAATTAAACGATAAAATCATAAAGAGGGTTTTACGATTTACCTCGTTCTCGTTGTTCGGAAAAACGTAGAACTCAATTTGACGACCTTGAGATCTTCCCACGTATTCCTTGCACTAGCCCGGACGTCGTGTGGGCGACGATCTACCGAACTCCATGGATCTCCTTCACGAACTCTCTAGACTAATCAAGTATGATTATCTTGTCTTGTCAAATTGTGAAGACCATGTAGTGCTTTTATAGGCTACGTAGGGGATCTTAAGGAGGTGGAATATTGGGCTTCCAATAATAGTGATTAAATTGAGCCCAAGCCCAAATCTATTAATCCTTACTATTATTAATTATATATTAACTCCACTATATAAATATAATTGCACTCCCAATATTCACCATATTATATCAAATAATATTTCTCCGGTAGTATTATTTATTCCGTGTATTTAAGATATAAATATCCATGAATAAAATTAATTCATTGCTAATTAATTTATTCATCTCTTATATCCGAGACTAGTACCATTCAACCTTAATTATTATGCGGAACGAATCCACCTGCAGGGTTTACATAATAATTCCTTATGAACTCATCTCGGGGATATTATCAACCCTTCCGGGATACACTTTCCCGTCAAGTATTCACGGCATGTCATATATAAAATACAGTGACCCAACTTAACCGGTAATTAACCCAATAATTAAATCGGTTAATTCCTTTGGTAAATCAAAGTCACTTATATTAAATATACACACCCGCAATAGTATCGGGGATTAAGAATAAAATACACTGAGACTCGAATCAATTATCGCCGGCAATCCTAATCGATGAATCTCAACGATCCGCTCAATACACCAAGTGTACAAGTGTGATAAAATAATTAAGACAAATTATTTTCTCTCTCACACAACGACTATACCGATGGATTGGTCCGTGTCCATCTAGGTCGTGAGCAACTGTTCGATTAAATACGAGTAACCGATAGTATGATCTTCTTTGTGACGTCGCACACCATACTAACTACAACGTATATAATCCAGGACTATAATTTGCATATATTTAATTATAAATAATTAAACGCAAATAATTGTTTATTTAATTAAATAGATTAATGGCAATGGATCGTGAGTTTCTGTCACTTAAATCTAGACATTAAGTATACAACTCCAACACCAGTACCCAGACTGTTTGCATCGAGAATACTTGCCTCATGGCTTTCTCGTCCCATCTCGTGGTCTAAGCAACTTAGGACCACTGGGATTCTTTGCTTGCTTTTCCTTTCCCCCGATTTTGCCCTTAGGTTCGAAACCTTTGGCATCAGCTACAAGATCTTGCGATTTCCGTCTCAACTCGTCTAAAAGGTCAATCATCTCAAAAACGTGTTTAAGCGTTTCCTCGAAGCGACTGGCCTTTATGAGTATCCTCATCGCTTCTTGTCTAGCCGCCTATGTCAATAGGATCGGGAGGACAAATCTCACTGAGTACAACCTTGCACTCTTTAACAGTTTGGGTAATGTCTAGATCTCTATTCCAATCATTACATTTAGGGACCAGTGAGTTTAAAATCCTTAAGTATCACATAAAGTGGGTTCAAAGCCATTTCCTAATCTATGAGCACATATAACAACAAACAATTGATTTAATCTCCGATATTATCTCCCTTAAATAATATCATTAAACCACTAATCACCTCTAAAATCCCATCAGATATGGCAAGCCACGATAGTGTGGACGTTTACCTATCCAAATGATTTAGCAATTAGATTTGCTTCGGTCGTACATCAATTATAGCGTTACTTCGATGGGAAGAATACTATAAAGCGTACCTAAGTGTAAACCATTACTTAGTATCTAAGAAGATTGTTTGGGACACGCATATTCACCGCAAGCCACGATAGTGTGGACGTTTACGTTAACATACGCTCCTTTACTCCCTTCTATAACTGTCTACATCAATCGTTCCAAAATCCCATTCAATGTAGCAAGCCACGATAGTGTGGACGTTTACTTCACCAAAAGACTTTTACAATTGACATCCAATTACTTGATCCATTCGATCTTGTAAATCAAGACGCGGAGAATCATAAGTGAAACTCGAAGTTTCTAACCAGTGATTCACCATGCGAACGAACCTATCTCTCATAGAATGAGGGAGCCGAGCAGACAATCGATCTAGTCATCAAATGACACGAAAGTCTCTAATTTGTGTCCTCGACATGACCAAGTGGCTTTGGCTCCATTCCACTCCCCGGGGTGAGAATGAGTCGACTTGAAATCAGTTTTGGAAAGACAAATTAGGCATTGTTTGATAAACTTAATCAATGTTTCTTGTAAAAGGAATTACAAGAATTCTCCTCCAATGACTTATCTATACGAACTTCAAAAGTCCATAAAAGTCACCAAGAGAACAGCAATGGAGACTATGACAATGTTTCCATTCCCTCTCCCACTTAGCTTTTTACAATAAAGGGATACGCTATCTAATGCATAATTAAATACACATAAGCATAATAACAAACATACATTTCATGCAAGTACGTTCATAAATAATCAAATAATTACTCAAGTAAAATTATTTCTCGACTATTCGTACCTTGATGAATTCCTGCATGCTTGTCTTGAGTCTTCATTCTACGTCTTGAATACTTTGCCGAGCGACGGAAAAAATCTTTGATTCTCATATTTAATTTTACTCCAATTAAATAAAATCAATTCCATTGATTTCCATATTTAATTCTATTTTAAATAAAATCCAAGATTTTCCAATCCAAAATAAATTTTGAATTAATCTAATGATTTTAAATAAAATACTTAAATTAAATAAAATCAATATTATTAAAATCCATTGATTTCCATATTTAATTCTATTCTAAATAAAATCCAAGATTATCCAATCCAAAATAAATTTTGAATTAATCTAATGATTTTAAATAAAATACTTAAATTAAATAAAATCAATATTATTAAAATCCATTGATTTCCATATTTAATTCTATTCTAAATAAAATCCAAGATTATCCAATCCAAAATAAATTTTGAATTAATCTAATGATTTTAAATAAAATACTTAAATTAAATAAAATCAATATTTTAATAAATTCTCAATCCTATTTAGATTAGATCTCAAGAATCCTAATCAAAATCGAATTTTGATTCTTCTTAAGGCTTCTAATCCAAGTAGGTATAGGATATCTAGAGAAACTATGATTTTCTTTCCTAATTTAACTCTCCATCTAATTCCATTATTTAATTCCATAATTAAGAAATCTAATCCAAATAGAATTTGAATTAATTCCAAAATTAAATTAAATAAAATTAGAAAGATTAAATTATTTCCGGAAAGATCGGATTTACCGGGACGGACCGAAATAAATTCCGGTCATCCCAATCGAACCCACGTGTTTGAGTTGGTTCCATGCATTCCACATGCACAGCACTTGGTAAATCACGTGTGTGGGGCTAGCCATGCATGAAGACATGCATTACGCATGTACAGCACCATGAATTAAAAGATTCATGTCGTGCATGTACATTGTGAATGAATTAATTCATTCAGCCGACTCGTCAAAGCAGCCCCCGATTGACATCTTCAGCAGCTAGCGGTCTGGTCGATCTCCGGCACGGCGTCTCCACTGACGACACATGCCATCGACCCGCTTTGCAACCACACAAATGAGCAGCCCGCACACAGCCCGCACAGCAGCCCGCTCCGAGCACGAAGCCGAAGCCGCGACTCACGAGCCGCCGCGCGTAGTGGCTGAACCGCTTGGCCTCCGGCTGCCGGCGAACCACCACCACAGGTGGCACACGCCGGCAAGCCCAGCCATGCCCTTGCTTACGTACAGCAACACACGCAGCCCTTTTGCCGAACTCACGGTCGATTAACTCCGGTTCGATATTCCGAAAAACCTCGATTTTAATATTTAATTTTTTCGTCCAACACAATTCATACAAGAGAGAAAACATAGACGTAGAACAATATAGCACAATAATTTAATAAAATTAAATTAATCTATGGCCATATACATCGAGAATCGATTATCGAAACAATTAACGAAAAAACGTAACCGTACGCTCTGATACCAATTGTTGGAATTCGATATCCCGGGTTATTTAAATTTGCGGAAACCAATAACCCGATCAAACCCTTCGCCGGAGATCACATGAACGCCGACTCATCCGCCGGAGTTCAGCCTTTGGAGACCACGCACCCGAAGGCACGCGGCCCGCCCCCAGCCGAACCCCCGCGAGACGGGGTTCACGCGATCCCGATCGCGCCTTGGCGATCGATGGGTGGGGTGGGGCTGCCCAGCAGCCCCCGCGGCGAGTCCGGCGACTCGCCGCCGCCTGGAGGTCAGCCACCTTCACGGTGGGGAGGGGCGGCACCAGCCCGCGCCCTCCGCGATCGATCCAAGCGATCGATCGCATCCCCTCGGCTCCAGCCGAGGGTTCGACCCTCTCGCCCCCGCCGAAACCCTAGAGGGAGATTGGCGTGGTCCGGTGGCTTCGCCACCACCACGCGATCGTCCGTCTACTCCGGGTTCGACCTTTGGATCTTGTTTTTCGATAATTGATTTCAATAAGAATTAAATAGCGGAAATATTTAATTCACCTTTCGATTCGTTGTGCGGAGAAACGAGATCTTATGATGACCTTGAGATCTTCCCACGTATTCCTTGCACTAGCCCGGACGTCGTGTGGGCGACGATCTACCGAACTCCATGGATCCTCCTCTCTACTTTCTCTCTCTAGAATTGTGATCTTCAAGTTATGAGAATAGAGAAGACCATGTAGTGCTTTTATAGGCTACGTAGGGGATCTTAAGGAGGTGGAATATTGGGCTTCCAATATTGAAGATTAAATTGAGCCCAATGCTCAAGTCCATTAATCCTTATCAATATTAATTAATTCTATTTTCCACTATATAAAATTAATTGCACTCCCAATATTATACCATATTATATCAAATAATATTTCTCCGGTAGTATTATTTATTTCGTGTATTTAAGATATAAATATCCATGAATAAAATTAATTTATTGCTAATTAATTTATTCATCTCTTATATCCGAGACTAGTACCATTCAACCTTAATTATTATGCGGAATAAATCCACCTGCAGGGTTTACATAATAATTCCTTATGAACTCATCTCGGGGATATTATCAACCCTTACGGGATACACTTTCCCGTCAAGTATTCACGGCATGCCATATATAAAATATAGTGACCCAACTTAACCGGTAATTAACCCAATAATTAAATCGGTTAATTCCTTTGGTAAATCAAAGTCACTTATATTAAATATACACACCCGCAATAATATCGGGGATTAAGAATAAAATACACTGAGACTCGAATCGATTATCGCCGGCAATCCTAATCGATGAATCTCAACGATCCGCTCAATACACCAAGTGTACAAGTGTGATAAAATAATTAAGACAAATTATTTTCTCTCTCACACAACGACTATACCGATGGATTGGTCCGTGTCCATCTAGGTCGTGAGCAACTGTTCGATTAAATACGAGTAACTGATAGTATGATCTTCTGTGTGGGCCCGACACACCATACTAACTACAACGTATAGAATCCAGGACTATGTTTTGCATATATTTAATTATAAATAATTAAACGCAAACAATTGTTCATTTAGTTAAATAGATTAATGGCAATGGATCGTGAGTTTCCTTTACTTAAATCTAGACATTAAGTACACAACTCCAACACAAGTGTGATAAAAAAATCAAGACAGATTATTTTCTCTCTCACACAACGACTATACCGATGGATTGGTCCGTGTCCATCTATGTCGTGAGCAACTGTTCGATTAAATACGAGTAACCGATAGTATGATCTTCTGTGTGTCCATACACACCATACTAACTACAACGTATAAAATCCAGGACTATAATTTGCATATATTTAATTATAAATAATTAAACGCAAATAATTGTTTATTTAATTAAATAGATTAGTGGCAATGGATCGTGAGTTTCTGTTACTTAAATCTAGACATTAAGTACACAACTCCAACAATCTCCCACTTGTACTAAGGTCTAGTCATTTCCCCCAAACTCCCGACTCCCATACTCATCACGTGCTTTAGTTGTACTTCCAAGAAGTACTATGTGAATGAGCACTCTAGGTTGCCGCTCTGAAGTTATCTTGGTGACTACAGCGTCGTTTCCCTCGACGATGACTCGTATCAGGTGGTACTTGCACTATGTGTTATCTTTCACTTATGGACTTGTGATTTCTTACCATTTGCCATCGCACCGCTATTTACATAGCCTTTGGCAAATTAAGAATCACATCTAAGTCCCAGAGATTATCCCGGAGTTATACCAAAACTTCCGCTGCCTCTGAGGCTGCTATTTGGTTACCCATGGCAGAGTCCGAAAAGCATCGTGCTTATCACTCTTCCATGTTAAAACTCCTTCTCCTTCGATAGTGAAACACATAGCCTGATATCGACTTACACCGGTCCTCATTCGATTAGAAATCTAAGAGAATGTAATCCAAAGGAAATGCTCGTCTGCTTCGTATCCTAGAACAGTACTTCGAAAGTACTTTTACAGCAGTCGAATATTCCTTTCCAGGATTACCTTGATATCCTCCCACTATGCTAACCGCATAGCCGATGTCATGTTCTCGTTTTCAACATCGCATTTATCAAGCTTTCCACACTCGAAGTGTAGGAAACTGCTTTTATTGCTTCTATCTCCTTTTGTGTTCCTCAAACACATATCCTTAGATAGATGCATTCCGTCTCTGAAAGGTAACGAACCTTTCTCGGAATCATGCATGTTAAAACGAACCATAATCATATATATGTAAGATGTCCAGGAGAAGTACAATGTTCTCTCCTAAAGATCCAAGATCTCAAGAACATGTCCAACTTCTTCCTTTATCTTTCATATTGATTTATCTAGACAATCATCATTTTATGTCTTGACAACATCTTTACATTGTTACCAATGATAAGAATGTTCTCTACATAAAACCCGAGAAACACCACCTTGTTCCATCACGTTTCCAATACACACGATTCGTCTATGCTTTGATGAATCCATAAAATGGACTATCTCATCAATTTGCAAGTACCACGAACTCAATGCTTTGTTCCAATCCATAAATGGATTAACTAAGCTTGTACTCTAAATGATCTTGCCTCTTAGCAATAATCCTTATTGCTTTCTAAGAGAGCACATTTAGATCTAGTACTGCCTCCATGTAGATCCAGGGATCGATTTCATGTATACTAGGTCCAGAGTCCGAAAACTCTCCTAGTCTTATGAATATCTCTGGTTGATCCACAACCTCCCACTACAATGGCATTCTGGTGTATAAACAGTAATAACAGTAGGTGCAGTCAGTGGTGTACCGCTACTCGGTTCTGCTGGTTTCCAGTCTTCTTCGTTCTCTCTCATTTCAAAGTTTCATGTCACTTTGGGTTTGTGGTTCATCTTATAGTCTTTCTCTAAGAACCGGGCGTTAGAACTTATAACGTCCCTCTGGTTCATAGTACTATTGAACACACACCTTTTGTTCTTCCAGGACATTCTACAACTGCATTGAATGCGCCGTTGTTTCCAGACATATCCATAGAACATAGGTAGTTCCGTATAACTCATGCTTTTACTATTTCTATAAGAGTTCCATTTCTTATTATCGACACACCATTTCTACACAACAGTGTATGGTGTAGTCATTTGGGATCAAATCCCAATCTCTGATCAGTATGCTATGCATTCCTCAGACAGGTACTTGCCTCCGCGATCAAATTGCAGGCTACAAATGGATATACCTTGATGGTTCTCCACAATTGCTTAGTGTCCATTGACTTGTCAAAACACTTGCTTTTGTGGCACATCAGGTATTTTAATCCATTTCTCGAGTAATCACCAAATGAAGTACTCGTACCTTATTGTCTGAGTAGACATATGTCTGCATACATCAGAGTCAATCAATTCTTATACTTGTCCGGATCTTATATCTTATATCCATAAAGGATTGCTTAGTCATATTATCTTCCAAATTAGATTCTTAGGTCGGAAGGTCCACTCCTTATACTTAATTGATCAAATATCAATTTTCGACCTTTGAACTTCTTATTTGAATAAATATGACTTAGCATAAGAATCCACAAGTATAATTGATAAAGAAATCTCTTATTAGTAAAACGAGTTTCTTACTACGGTTCGTTGGATCGTGGTGGACTTAGGATTCATCATTTATATATTGCTAGCTAATGTACCAGAATAGATAATGTCTTTATTTCTTCTCATAACCATCAAATGATTAAAAGAAATAAAATATCCATTCATTAGAAATCCAGAACAAAGTTCTTTCTAATATGAAAGGTACACAAAAGCAATAACCCAAAATGAAATCCTATAAAATGTCCTCCACTGCAACTGCTGCCTCCTCTACAGCATTGCCCATGTAGACTACGATTTCTTCTTTTCTAAGTCGTCGGGTTTCCTGGAACCCTTGCATTTAGAATAAATATACCGTCAGTGGTTCCATATCTACACACCAGGATCCGGTAGATAATACCACTGACTATGTTTTACGACTAAAGAAAATTTCGTACTTTCTTTGAGAGGATAATCAGACTTCCAGTACCCAGACTGTTTGTATCGAGAATACATGCCTCTTGGCTTTCTCGTCCCATCTCGTGGTCCAAGTAATCTTAGAACCACTGGGTTTCTTTGCTTGCTTTTCCTTTCCCCCGATTTTACCCTTAGGTTCGAAACTTATGGCATTGGCTACAAGAGCTTGCGATTTCCGTCTCAACTCGTCCAAAAGGTCAATCATCTCAAAAACGTGTTTAAGCGTTTCCTCGAAATGACTGGCCTTTCTGAGTATCCTCATCGCTTCTTGTCTAGCCGCCCATGTCATGTCTAAACATTCTAGGCTCGGGAGGACAAAGCTCACTGAGTACAAACTTGTACTCTTCAACAGTCTGGACAATGTCTAGATCTCTATTCCAATCATTACATTTAGGGACCAATGAGTTTAAAATCCTTACGTATCACAGAAAGTGGGTTCAAAGACATTCCTAATCTATGAGCACATATAACAACAAACAATCGATTTAATCTCCGATATTATCTCCCTTAAATAATATCATTAAACCACTAATCGCATCTAAAATTCCATCAGATATGGCAAGCCACGATAGTGTGGACGTTTACCTATCCAAATGATTTAGCAATTAGATTTGCTTCGGTCGTACATCATCATTAGCGTTACCTCGATGGGAAGAATACTAAGAAGCGTACCTAAGTGTAAACCATTACTCTGTATCTAAGAAGATTGTCTGGGATACGCATATTCACCACAAGCCACGATAGTGTGGACGTTTACGTTAATATACGCTCCTTTACTCCCTTCTATAACTGTCTACATCAATCGTTCCAAAATCCCATTCAATGTAGCAAGCCACGATAGTGTGGACGTTTACTACACCAAAAGACTTTTACAATTGACATCCAACTACTTGAATCATTTAATCTTGTAAATCAGGACGCGGAGAATCATAAGTGAAACTCGAGGTTTCTAACCAGTGATTCACCATGCGAACGACCCTATCTCTCATCAAATGAGGGAGCCGAGCAGACAATCGATCCATTTCAAGAAATGGTACGAAGGCCTCTAATTTGTGTCCTCGACATGACCAAGTGGCTTTGGCTCCATTCCACTCCCCGGGGTGAGAATGAGTCGATTTGAAATCAGTTTTGGAAAGACAAATTAGGCATTGTTTGATAGACTTAATCAATGTTTCTCGTAAGAGGAATTACAAGAATTCTCCTCCAATGGCTTATCTATACGAACTTCAAAAGTCCATAAAAGTCACCAAGAGAACAGCAATGGAGACCATGGCATTGTTTCCAATCCCTCTCCCACTTAGCTTTTTATAACAAAGGGATACGCTATCTAATGCATAATTAAATACACATAAGCATGCATACATGAAATAAAGCACATAGAATATTATCACATAATCAAAATAATACTAGAATATTATTTTCCGACTATTATGGCTTTATCGCATCTCCGTACGCATCTTCTAGTCTTCAGTCTTCGTTCTTGAATGCTCAATGTGACGGGAATATTAATTCCAATATTTAAATCTATTTATTTATAATAAATCCAAAAGTTACTTAATTCGAAAATTAAGTCAATCGAATAAATCAAAAATAAAATTAAATATTATTAATATTTTTATTATTTTTATTTTTCTTTTCTAATTCCATTAAATCTCTAGAATCCTATCCAAGACCCACTTGGATATTCTAGAAGATTTCCATAATGAAATAAGGAAATAAAATAATTTTAGACTCCTAGTCCTTCCAAATAAATTCCTTTCCTAATACATTAAAAATTCCATAAAGGAAAAATTAAATAAGGAAAAATTAATTTAGTACTCCTAAACTTTCCAAATTAATTATTTTCCTAATCCATTAAAAATTCTATAAAGGAATAATTAAATAGGAAAAATAAATTAATTATAAATTTATTCTCTTTCCTAATCCATGAATATTCCCAAGAATAGGAATAATCAATAAGGAAAAATAAATTTATTCTAAATTTATTCTTTTCCTATTCCATGAGAATTCCCAAAAATAGGAATACTCAAAATAGGAAAACCGAATAATTTAGGAAAGTTGAATCTTGGCCTAGACGAACATGGGATGGGGATTCCCATGTCCATCATGATCGACCACCTCACCTAGAGGAGTCGAACTCCTCATGGTGGTCGATCGACCCTCCAAGGATCGGCCATGGTGATGGCCGATCGAGTCCTCCCTCTCTTCGTCTCCTCCGTCACACTTTTCCGGTCGTCGTTTCGTCCTCGATCCAACGTAAAATAAATCAAAAATTTATTACTACGCTATCCGGTATCAATTCTCTACATGAAAACGACCTCAAACGATTTCCGGAAAACTTAAGAACAAGCATTCACCACACTAGAACGAATCTCGACATCAAAGAGAGTTTAATAATCAAGAACATTATTATGACATTAATTAAATCTAGCCATAATAATCGGAAACCCTGCAAGGTAGAACAATTTATCGAAAAATACCATGAACTAAAACCAACGCTCTGATACCAATTGTTGGAAATCGATATCCCGGAATTAATAAATTTAAATAAATAAATTATCTAATTAATTCCGACCGAAATCCTTTGGAGATCGAATATCCGGATTGTCAAAATTGCGGAACCGACAACCCAATCGAAAAACCTTTCGCCGGAATCTACCGCGAACCACCATACGAGCCGGAGCTCGGCTGAACACACATCCGCGGGGAAGCCCCCGCTTGTGTGCACTAGCCGAGCCCCCGTACGGGGCTCGCGATCGCATGTAGCGATCGCATGGGGATGCACACGCATCCCCCGGGGCTGTTCGTAACAGCCCCCGGCGGTGAGTCCGGCGACTCACCGCCACCGCCGAGGAGGGCGGTGCGCCCAGCGCACCCGCAGCGGCTCCCAGCCGCGGCTGCCCGGCGATCGAGCCCAGCTCGATCGCATGCCCGGCGTCCAGCCGGCGCTCCTCCATGCATGCCCGACGATCGAGCCCTAGGGCTTCGATCGCCTCCTTCGGCGTCTAGCCGAGGGTTTGGCCCCACGCGATCCCCACCGTGGATCCGCTGATCGCGGTGGTCCGGTGGTCATCGACCACCACCACCCGTTCGGCCCTCGGTTCGGGGTTCGTCCCTCGGATCTTAGTTCATGAATATTTTTACGATAATTTAAACGATTAAAATCATAAAGAGGGTTTTACGATTTTAACTCGTTCTCGTTGTTCGGAAAAACGAAGAACTCAATTTGACGACCTTGAGATCTTCCCACGTATTCCTTGCACTAGCTCGGACGTCGTGTGGGCGACGATCTACCGAACTCCATGGATCTCCCTCTCTACTTTCTCTCTCTAGAATTGTGATCTTCAACTTATGAGAATAGAGAAGACCATGTAGTGCTTTTATAGGCTACGTAGGGGATCTTAAGGAGGTGGAATATTGGGCTTCCAATATTAATGATTAAATTGAGCCCAAACCCAAATCTATTAATCCCATTAATATTAATTAATTTATTTTCCACTATATAAATTAATTGCACTCCCAATATTAAACCATATTATATCAAATAATATTTCTCCGGTAGTATTATTTATTCCGTGAATTTAAGATATAAATATCCATGAATAAAATTAATTTATTGCTAATTAATTTATTCATCTCTTATATCCGAGAATAGTACCATTCAACCTTAATTATTATGCGGAACGAATCCACCTGCAGGGTTTACATAATAATTCCTTATGAACTCATCTCGGGGTTATTATCAACCCTTACGGGATACACTTTCCCGTCAAGTATTCACGGCATGCTATATATAAAATATAGTGACCCAACTTAACCGGTAACTAACCCAATAATTAAATCGGTCAATTCCTTTGGTAAATCAAAGTCACTTATATTAAATATACACACCCGCAATAGTATCGGGGATTAAGAATAAAATACTCTGAGATTTAAATCGATTATCGCCGGCAATCCTAATCGATAAATCTCAAGCAGATCCGCTCAATACACCAAGTGTACAAGTGTGATAAAATAATCAAGACAGATTATTTTCTCTCTCACACAACGACTATACCGATGGATTGGTCCGTGTCCATCTAGGTCGTGAGCAACTGTTCGATTAAATACGAGTAACCGATAGTATGATCTTCTGTGTGGGCCCGACACACCATACTAACTACAACGTATAGAATCCAGGACTATAATTTGCATATATTTAATTATAAATAATTAAACGCAAATAATTGTTTATTTAATTAAATAGATTAGTGGCAATGGATCGTGAGTTTCCGTTACTTAAATCTAGACATTAAGTACACAACTCCAACAATCATAGCTTCAAATCGCAAAACGTTTTTGAAGGGAATTCGAAAACAGAAACTTAAAATCAAAACATAAAATAAATTGTTTCTTAGCCCGAAGGCTGGATCTACTTCAAAACAAGGAAAAGAGACTCAGCCGACTTGCTCCGATCTCTTCTCCGGCGACTCCTTCCGGCGGCGGCGACGAGCTACGGGACCGGCGACTCTCTCGATTTCTCGATGCGTAATATGTTGTGTATCTTCTGCTGCCCACCGCTCCCCGCTTTTATTTACTTCGATTTGAATTTGAAACGCGGTTGTTTCTCCTTCCCTAAAGAATAGGCGCCAGCGGTCAATGAGTTGGGGGATAAGTGAGATCTCCCAAATCCAGGGATTCTGTTACGCTGTCAGCTTGCCCACAGGGAATCTTCTATCCACAACCGCTTTCTGCCCAAAGTGAAATCCGCAGGCATTTCTTCTCCTCCACAGGTGGTCGGACCAGGCACGGTACTTGATAAGGATTCTGGTTCTTCTGCTTCATGGCTTTACCCATTTTCCCGGTGAGGTCAAACTGTTGCAGTCACTACCCACTCCAGAATGCTACTTTGCCCAAAGAAGGGGATTTCCTTGCCTCTTTCGCCCAGTGCGCCACCTGTTACCTGCATCCATACACACTCTACCCAAACATCCTATTGTGCCCTCCCAGACACATTACTGACTCAAACTGACTCGATAAAGGGTTTAGAAATGCTCTAAGATGAGCAAATAAAATGGCTCATCAGAACCGCACACACTTAGATACGCTTGTCCCCAAGCGTGGACTCTGATTTGCCTGACTCAAGACCAAAGTGAAAACAGAAATGAAAGAAGTAGGGAGAAAAAAAACAAAGGACTTTAGCATGATCAGTACAGGGCATAGTACATACAGATAACACAAAAGTCAAGTAAAGATAAAAATAAGTCAAGATTCTGTCCTAGGCCTTTGGGTTCACTCCCTCACAGTGTTTCTCTCTTTTTAGTGTATAGGTTCAATGACACTCAATTTCTGCTCTGATTTCACTTTGCCCAACTTTGCCATACTGCTAACCTGAGTTCGTTTTAACTGAGTAGGGAATTATCAGAGGGACTTTATTGGGTTGTAGTGTTTGGCTCAAATGGGTAGATTTTAGGAGTAGGCTCTATTTGGGCAGAGGGCTTTTTGATGTTAGCCTTTTCTCTGCCACTTTGCCCCTTTCTTACGGGCCATAGCACAACAACTTTTTTATTCTATTTTTTTTAACACTATGCCCTAACTCCCTCTTTTCTCTCTGGCTGCCTATGTACTGTGGGCATAATACCAGATGGGTTTCATAAAGAAATTCAATTCAGGCTCAAGGGGGCTAGCAAGGGGCAGTGTTATTTATTTAGGAAAAATAAAACAAGAAAATGCCCTAATCATTTAATAATCCTACTTAGTCAAACTACTCAATTTAGCAAACAGGCAAAGGCAGGCATTGTTAAAATTCACAGCAGGCTCTCAAAGAAAGAAATCATATAATCATGTGGGCTCAATTCTCACGGTTTGCCTAGAACAAGTCCATCATCCCTATTCATGCATATTAACTATAAAGTTTGAGTTACTGTATGTATGTTTGCCCAAAGTGATCACATAATCATGCTGACTCGATTAGAAACAGAGGTTTGCCCTTTCCCTTTCCCCCCTCACACACTTTGCCTTGGCAAAGTGTGCAAAAGTAATAAGATTGGTAGGGGGTACCCACGACCACACTGTGACTCTAAAAGTTGGCGCATCTGCCCCCTCACACACTTTGCCTTGGCAAAGTGTGTCAGCAGGGAGATCAACCTAGTCCCCTCGAACCAGAGTGACTCGGGGTGACCTTACAAAAAGGAAAAATAAAAATAAAAATAAAACTAAAACTAAAAACTAGGGAGGGAACAAATTAGGAGGTGGAGGCAGGTGCGTACCTGAATCCACTGTAGTCAAAGTATGCGATCATCATCGCCTTCACTTCTTCGAACACCTTCTCGATTTTATCCAAACGGGCCTCGATGGCTCCATGCCTCTCTGCAATCTCCTCTTTGGCCTTAGCCTCTGCAATCGGATCCCTCGCTTCGACCTTCATCGCAACTAGTTTCTCCTCCAGGAACATCACACTTCCGTCTGCCAAGATCTGAATGTCCTGCATGCGGTTGAAACATTGGGCGTCAAACTTGCCTTCCATCATCATATCCATCTCTTTTCCCTTCTTGATCAGGTTCATCTTCGCCGCATACACCATCGGGAAGTAGGCCAGTGAGAGGCGCTGGAGAGGGTGAGTGTTGAGCCACTTCATCTGGGCACAGAGGCAGGAACTGAAGTGCAGTCTGATCTTTTGAGTACACCACAGTATGCCCAACTCGATATGGGAGACCGCACTGCTGCTGTCGATCTTGCCAAAGAAGTTGATTGCCAAAATCCGGTGGCAAACTCCGAGGGCATGGCTCTTGAACTGGATGGACTTGGTGGTTTGGCCAATGAACTCCCCTCCTTTGCCCAACTCTTTCCAGATCTTTTGCAGCTCCCTCTTTGTGTACTCTGGGAAAGTCCTCAGTGCTTCCTGGTAGGCCTTTGACTTCAGATCCTCGATACCTGCCATATCCAAACACAAATCCAATTCATTACCACCAATAGATATGCTGGAGTAGTATACTTAATGTCTAGATTTGAGTATTCTAAACTCCTTGTACACTTTCATTTACCTATTAATAATGAACATTCATTTGCTTATTGTTAATTAAATATATGCAAATTATAGTCCTTGATTATATACGTTGTAGTTAGTATGGTGTGCGACGTCACACAGAAGATCATACTATCGGTTACTCGTATTTAATCGAACAGTTGCTCACGGCCTAGATGGACACGGACCAATCCATCGGTATAGTCGTTGTGTGAGAGAGAAAATAATTTGTCTTAATTATTTTATCACACTTGTACACTTGGTGTATTGAGCGGATCGAATGAGACTCATCAATTAGGTTTGCTCAGCGATAATTGATTTGAGACTCAGTGTATTTTATTCTTAATCCCCGATACAATTGCGGGTGTGTATATTTGATATAAGTGACTTTGATTTTCCAAAGGAATTAACCGATTTAATAATTGGGTTAATTACCGGTTAAGTTGGGTCACTATATTTTATATATGGCATGCCGTGAATTCTTGACGGGACAGTGTATCCCGGAAGGGTTGATAATATCCCCGAGATGAGCTCATAAGGATTTATTATGTAAACCTCGCGAGTGGATTTGTTCCGCATAATAAATAAGGTTGAGTGGTACTAGTCTCGGATAAAAGAGATGAATAAATTTATTAAGCAATAAATAAATTTTATTCATGGATATTTAAATCTTAAATACACAGAATAAATAATACTACCGGAGAAATATTATTTGGATATAATATGGTTTAATATTGGGAGTGCAATTAATTTATATAGTGGAAAATAAATTAATTAATATTAATGGGAGATTAATAGATTTGGGCTTGGGCTCAATTTAATCATTAATATTGGAAGCCCAATATTCCACCTCCTTTAGATCCCCTATGTAGCCTATAAAAGCACTACATGGTCTTCTCTATTCTCATAACAAGTTGAAGATCATAATTCTTCTAGAGAGAGAAAGTAGAGAGAGAAGTAGATCCATAGAGCTTGGAGGATCGTCGCCCACCCGACGTTCAAGCTAGTGCAAGGAATACGTGGGAAGATTCAAAGGTTATCTTGATTTCGTTTCTCCGAACAACGAATCGAAAGGTACAATATCTAAACGCCCTTGATATTATTCGATTTTATTTTATCGTGAAATACCGTTGAACGCAAGATCCGAAGATCGAACCCGGAATAGACGGACGATCGCGTGGTGGTGGCGAAGCCACCGGACCACGCCAATCGCCCGCTAGGGTTTCGGAGGGCACGGGGAGGATCGACCCTCGGCTGGGCCGAGGGCGTGCGATCGATCATGATGATCGATCGCTGGGCACGGGCTGGTGCCGTGCCTGACCCCGCCGTGAAGGCGGGGCTCCTCCATGCAGCAGCGAGTCGCCGGACTCGCCGCGGGGGGCTGCTTGGCAGCCCCGGCCGATCACTGGATGCGATCGGCGTGCGATCGCATGAACCCCGCGACGCGGGGGTTCGGCTGGGGGCGGGCTGCATGCCTTCGGGCGTGTGGTCTCCTCGGCTGGACTCCGGCGCGTTCGTCGGCGTTCGTGTGATCTTCGGCGAAGGTTTTTGATCGGGTTATTATTTCCGCAATTTTAATAGCCCGGGATATCGAATTCCAACAATTGGTATCAGAGCGTGGTTTATGTTCGCGGTATTTTCGATAAAAATTGTTCTACCTTGCAGGGTTGCGACTATTATGGCTTAATTTATTATTCGTTTAATTTATTTTGTCATGAATGTTGGTTTGATTAAACTCTCGGACATGTCGAGATTCGTTTTTTGGTGGTGAATGCTTGTAATAGTAAAAAATTCGGGGGTTGACCGAATTTAGGTTTATTATTATTGTTCTATCTTTTTCCGGAAAATGTATAGGGTCGATTTCATGTATAGAATCGATACCGGATAGTGTAAAATTAAATTTGTAATTTATTTTGCGTTGGATCGATGCCGAAACGACCGCCGGAGAAGACGTGTGACGAAGGAGATGATCGTGAGGGTGAGGACAAGGATCGACCATCCCCATGGTCGATCCATGAGGATCGATCGACCCTTGGAGGGGCTGCCGGCGACGGTGGCCGGCCACCTCCTAGGCGTGGGTCGAAGGGTGGCGCGGGGATCCCCACCCCGTGCTATCCCGGTCCGGTGATTCACTTTCCTAATTGATTCGGGTTTTTCCTATTTGAGTATTCCTATTTTTGGGAACTCTCATGGATTAACAAAAGAATCAATGTTGGAATTAATTAGGATTCCTAAATTGATTATTTCTATTTTATGGAAATATTCATGGATTAGGAATCTAATTAATTTGGAAAGTAGAAAAGTCCTAAATTATTTTATTTCCTTATTTCATTATAGAAGTCTTCTAGAATATTCCAAGTGGGTCTTGGATAGATTATTCTAGAGATTTAATGAAGTAGAAAAGGAAAATAAAATAAATAAAAATATTAATAATATTTAATTTTATTTTTGATTTATTCGATTGACTTAATTATTATTAATTAAGTATCTTTTGGATTCATTAAAAATAAATAGATTTAAATATTGGAAATTAATATTCTCGTCACATGGAGCATTCAAGAACGAAGACTGAAGACTAGAAGATGCGTACGGAGATGGAGTAAAGCCATAATAGTCGGAAAATAATATTCTAGTATTATTTTGACTATGTGATAATACTATGTGCTTTATTACATGTATGCATGCTATATGTGTTTATTTTATGCACTAGATAGAGTATCTCTTTATTGTAAAAAGCTAAGTGGGAGAGGGAATGGAAACATTCCCATGGTCTCCATTGCTGCTCTCTTGGTGACTTTTATAAACTTTTGAAGTTTATATAGACAAGTCATTGGAGGAGAGTTCTTGTAATTCCTCTTACGAGAAACATTGATTAAGTTCATCAAACAATGCCTAATTTGTCTTTCCAAAACTGATTTCAAGTCGACTCATTCTCACCCCGGGGAGTGGAATGGAGCCAAAGCCACTTGGTCATGTCGAGGACACAAATTAGAGGCAGTCGTACCATCTTTTGGAGGTGGATCGATTGTCTGCTCGGCTCCCTCATTTATGAGAGATAGGGTTGTTCGCATGGTGAATCACTGGTAAGAAACTTCGAGTTTCACTTATGATTCTCCACGTCTTGATTTACAAGATTAAATGGATCAAGTAATTGGGAGTCAATTGTAAAAGTCTTTTGGTGTAGTAAACGTCCACACTATCGTGGCTTGCTGCACTGAATGGGATTTTGGATCGATTGATGTAGACAGTTATAGAAGGGAGTAAAGGATTAGTGTGTTAACGTAAACGTCCACACTATCGTGGCTTGCGGTGATATGCGAGTCCCAAACAAAATTCTTAGTACTGAGCAGTGGTTAATGTTGGAATTCGCTATCCCGGGTTATCAAAATTGCGGAACCGATAACCTGAACGAACCCTTCGCCGGAGATCATACGAACGCCGACTCATCCGCCGGAGTCCGGGCTTTGGAGACCATGCATCCGAAGACGCACAGCCCGCCCCCACCCGAACCCCCGCGAGCCGGGGTTCATACGATCGAGGGATCGATCGCGCGCCGGCGATCGATAGGGGTGGGGCTGTTCCGACAGCCCCCGCGGCGGGTCCGGCGACCCGCCGCCACCAGGAAGCCCCCGCCTTCACGGCGGGGTAGGGCACGGCTCCAGCCCGTGCCCAGCGATCGACCCTCATGGTCGATCACACACCCTCGGTCGAACCGAGGGTTCGTCCCCATGCCCCACGGCCGAAACCCTAGCCGGGCGATCCGCGGTCCGGTGGCTTCGCCACCACCGCGTGATCGTTCGTCTAATCCGGGCTTCGATCTTCGGATCTTCATCCTACGGTATTCTCGATAAAAACCAAATCGAACAATTAACAAGGGGGTTGAGAATTGTACCTACGATTCGTTGTTCGGAGAAACGAAATCGACGACCTCGTGACCTTCCCGCGTATTCCTTGCACTCCGTTCGAACGTCGGGTGGGCGACGAGCTATCGAACTTATGGATCCTCTTCACTCTCAGAACTTTATTGTTGGCGTAACGTAGGTTAGTAAAGTGAAGACCACGTAGTGCTTTTATAGGCTACGAAGGGGATCAAAAGGAGAATAAATATTGGGCTTCAATATTGAAAATTAAATTGGGTCCAACCCAAATCCATTAATTCTTATCAATATTAATTTTATTTATTTTCCACTATATAAATAAAATTGCACTCCCAATATTATTCATATTATATCAAATAATATTTCTCCAACTTAGTATTATTTATTCCGTGTATTTAAGATTTAAATATCCATGAATAAAATTTATTTATTGCTTAATAAATTTATTCATCTCTTATATCCGAGACTAGTACCACTCAACCTTATTTATTATGCGGAACATGTCCACTCGCGAGGTTTACATAATAAATCCTTATGAGCTCATCTCGGGGATATTATCAACCCTTACGGGATACACTGCCCCTTCAAGAATTCACGGCATGCCATATATAAAATATAGTGACCCAACTTAACCGGTAATTAACCCAATTATCAAACCGGTTAATTCCTTTGGTAAATCAAAGTCACTTATATTAAATATACACACCCGCAATTGTTTCAGGGATTAAGAATAAAATACTCCGAGTCTCAAATCAATTATCGCCGAGCAATCCTAATTGATGAGTCTCAATCGATCCGCTCAATACACCAAGTGTACAAGTGTGATAAAATAATTAAGATAAATTATTTTCTCTCTCACACAACGACTATACCGATGGATTGGTCCGTGTCCATCTAGGTCGTGAGCAACTGTTCGATTAAATACGAGTAACCGATAGTATGATCTTCTGTGTGCCCATGCAACACCATACTAACTACAACGTATAAAATCCAGGACTATAATTTGCATGTATTTAATTAACAATAATTAAAAGCAAATGAATGTCTGTAATTAATAGGTAAATGAAAGTGCAAACAGAGTTCAGAATACTCAAATCTAGACATTAAGTATACTACTCCATCAATCTCCCACTTATACTAAGGTCTAGTCTTATCCTCCAAACTTCTGACTCCCAAACCCTCCAAGTGCTTGAAATATACTTCCTTAGGAAGTATCTTGGTGAAAGGGTCCGCTAGGTTGTCCTCCGAAGCTATCTTGGTGACTACTGCATCGTCCCTCTGACGATGACTCGTATCAGGTGGTACTTGCCCTACGTGTTATCTTACACTTATGGACTCGTGATCTCTTAAAGTTTGCCACTGCACCGCTATTTACATAGCCTTTGGTAAACTAAGAATCACATCTAAGTCCCAGAGGTAATACCGGAGCCATACCAAATCTTCCGCTGCCTCTGAGGCCGCTATTTGGTTACCCATGGGAGAGTCCGAAAAGCATCGTGCTTATCACTCTTCCATGTTAAAACTCCTCCTCCTTTAATAGTGAAACACATAGCCTGATCACGACTTTCGCCGGTCCTTATCAGCTTGGAAATCCGAATCCGTATAACCCAAAGGAATCAGATTGTCTGCCCCGTAACTTAGAACATAATCCTTAGTATTTCGCAAATACTTGAAAATGCTCTTTACGGCAGTCCAATGAGCCTTTCCAGGGTTACTCTGATATCTCGCTACTACGCCAACTGCATAGCAGATATCAGGCCTCGTACATAACATTGCATACATTAAGCTTCCCACAGCCGAAGCGTAGGGAACTGCTTTCATTTCATCTTTCTCCTTTTGTGTCCGAGGACACATCTCCTTAGAAAGATAAGTTCCTTTACTAAAGGGTAGTTCACCCTTCTTGGAATCTTGCATGTTAAAATGAGCCAGAATCGTGTCTATGTAAGATTGCTGGGATAGGTACAATGTTCTATTCCGGCGATCCCTTATAACCTTGATCCCTAGAACATGTCCGACTTCTCCCAAATCTTTCATATCGAATTGTCTAGACAACCATCCTTTTATGTCTGATAACATTTTCACACTGTTGCCAATGAGAAGAATGTCGTCTACATAAAGCACGAGAAACACCACCTTCTTTCCATCATGTTTCCAATACACACACGATTCGTCCATGCTTTGACTGAATCCAAAAGATTGGACCACTTCGTCAAACCGCAGGTTCCACGATCTCGAGGCTTGTTTCAATCCATAAATGGATCGATTAAGCTTGCACACTAGATGATCTCGCCCCTTAGCAATGAATCCTTCTGGTTGTTTCATATAAATCGTCTCGTCAAGACTTCCATTAAGGAAAGCTGTCTTGACATCCATTTGCCACACCTCATAATCCATATGAGCTGCTATGGATAAGAGAATCCGGATCGACTTTATCTTTGCTACCGGCGAGAAGGTCTCCTCATAATCGATTCCCTCTTTCTGAGTATATCCTTTCGATACAAGCCGAGCTTTAAAGGTTTCAACCTTTCCGTCAGATCCTCTCTTTCTCTTGTAGACCCATTTACACCCAATTGGCTTTACGCCGCTTGATGATTCTACAAGATCCCAGACTTTATTAGAATCCATAGATTCTATTTCGGATTTCATTGCTTTCTTCCAAGAAGACGCATCTATATCTTGTACCGCCTCATCATAGGTCCAGGGATCGATTTCATGAACTCCAGGTCCAGAGTCCGAAGACTCACCCAGTCCAATCCATCTATCTGGTTGTTTAACAACCCTTCCACTACGACGGCGTTCCGGTGTATTAACAGTGACAGTATTAGGTGCAGGTTCTAGTGGTGTATCTATACTCGGTTCGGCTGTATCCAGGTCATCCTCGTTACCTCTCAACTCATCAAGTATTATGTCACTTTTGGGCTTGTGGTCCATGACATAGTCTTCCTCTAGGAACCGAGCGTTAGTACTTATAACGATCTTCTGGTCCGTAGGACTATAGAACATGCCACCCTTAGTTCCTTTCGGGTATCCTACAAACAGCCGTATTTCTGATCTAGGTTCTAACTTATCGGTGCCTTGTCGCAACACATGTGCTGGACAACCCCAGATCCGAATGTGTCCTAAGTTAGGCTTACGCCCACTCCACAATTCCATGGGTGTAGTTGGCACTGTTTTGGTCGGAACCCTATTCAGAATGTACGCCGCTGTTTTCAAGGCAAGTCCCCAGAACATAACAGGTAAATCCGAGTAACTCATCATCGATCGTACCATCTCCATAAGAGTCCTATTCCTTCTTTCTGACACACCATTCTGCTGAGGAGTATATGGTGAGGTCAGTTGGGATTCAATCCCATTCTCCGCTAAGTATGCCTTGAATTCTCCAGACAGGTACTCGCCTCCGCGATCAGATCGCAGGCATTTTATGGATTTACCACGAAGGTTCTCCACAAGAGCCTTGAATTCCTTGAACTTGTCAAAAGAATCAATCTTGTGGCGCATCAGGTATACATATCCATACCTTGAGTAATCATCAGTGAAGGTGATGAAATACTCGTACCCTCCCCTTGCCTGAGTAGACATAGGTCCGCATACATCAGAGTGAATCAAATCCAATACTTGTTCAGCCCTCCGTCCTTTACCAGAAAAAGGACGCTTGGTCATTTTACCCTCTAAACAGGATTCGCAGGTTGGAAGGTCCTCTCCTTCAACGCCAGTGATTAAATCATCAGCTTTCAACCTTTGAAGCCTATTTGAGTTTATATGACCTAGCCTTAGATGCCACAAGTATAATTGATTCATCTTAGAAGGTTCCTTTCTCTTATTGGTGTTCGTAGATGTGTTATTACTCTCGGTTAGTTGCATCGTGTTAGACTCAGGATTTAGCACATACAAATCGTCTATCAATGTACCAGAACAGATAATTTCACTATTTCTTCTTATGATCACAGAGTGGTCAAAAGAAACAGAATATCCATTCATAATAAGTTTAGAAACTGAAATCAAATTCTTTCTAAAGTTGGGTACATAAAGACAATTACGTAAAACTAAAACCCTATCACTACTGAAACGTAAGTGAACGTCTCCCACTGCAACAGCCGCCACCTTCGCGGCATTGCCCATGTAGACCACGATTTCTCCCTCTCTAAGTCTCCGGGTTTCCTGGAACCCCTGCAATGAATTGCAGACATGGTCAGTGGCACCCGTATCTACACACCAGGTGCTGGTAGATATCACCGCTGACAATGTTTCAGTGACTAAGGAAAATTTCGTACCTTTGATGAGAGGACAATCAGACCTCCAGTGCCCAAACTGTTTGCATCGAAAGCATCTGCGAAACCGCTTGCTTACCCCAATCCGTGGTTTTAAACCACTGGGTCTCTTTGCACGCTTTTCTTTTAGCCTAGCCACAAGAGCTCGTGTTTCTCTTAACTTACGCACAAAAATCGCCTTCGCTGAGCCGGTTTTAAGGGACTCATTGAGGAACGATTCCGTGGGTATGTTAAACACATCTTGCCTAGCTTCCACACCATGTCTCAACGTAGTTGGACCAACAGTGGATTCAGAAAGCTCCACAGTTTGGACAATGTCCAGATTTCTTTTCCAATCATCACCATATGGAACCGGTGAGTTTTCATCTTTAAGTATATCACAAAGTGGGGTCACAGTCATTCCTAACCTATAAGCACATAAAACAAACAAACAATTTAATATCCGATATTATCTCCCTTAAATAATATCATTAAATCACTAATCACATCTAAAATCCTATCAGGTAAGGCAAGCCACGTGGTGTGGACGTTTACCCACCCAAATGATTTAGCAATTAGATTTTCTTTGGCCATACATCGCTTATAGCGGAACCTCGTGGGGAGGAATACTATAAGGCGTATCTAAGTGTAAACCATTACTCACTACCAAAATAAGTTACTTGGAATCGCTACATCACCGCAAGCCACGTGGTGTGGACGTTTACGATAACTTCACAACTCTTCATAAATATTTACAACTGTCTACATCAATTAATCCAAAGTCCGTCAGCATAGCAAGCCACGTGGTGTGGACGTTTACTACACTAAGAGACTTTTATAATTGACTCCCAATTACTTGATCCAATTAATCTCGTAAATCAAGACGTGGAGAATCATAAGTGAAACTCGAAGTTTCTAACCAGTGATTCACCATGCGAACAACCCTATCTCTCATAAATGAGGGAGCCGAGCAGACAAACGACCCATCTATAAAAGTATGGCACGAAAGTCTCTAATTTGTGTCCTCTACATGACCAAGTGGCTCTGGCTCCATTCCACTCCCCGGGGTGAGAATGAGTCGACTTGAAATCAGCTTTGGAAAGACAAATTAGGCATTGTTTGATAAACTTAATCAATGTTTCTCGTAAGAGGAATTACAAGAACTCTCCTCCAATAACTTATCTATATAAACTTCAAAAGTTTATAAAAGTCACCAAGAGAGCAGCAATGGAGACCATGGGTATGTTTCCATACCCTCTCCCACTTAGCTTTTTACAATAAAGGGATACGCTATCTAGTGCATAAAAGTAAACACATATAGCATGCATACATGTAATAAAGCACATAATATTATCACATAGTCAAAATAATTACTAGAATATTATTTTCCGACTATTATGGCTTCATCACATCCCCGTACGCATCTTCTAGTCTTTAGTCTTCGTTTCTTGAATGCTCCATGTGACGAGAATATTAATATCCAATATTTAAATCTATTTATTTTCAATTAATCCACAAGTTACTTAATTCGAAAATTAAGTCAATTGAATATATCAAAAATAAAATTAAATATTATTAATATTTTTATTTATTTTATTTTCTTTTTCCACTTCATTAAATCTCTAGAATAATCTATCCAAGATCCTCTTGGAATATTCTAGATGATATCCATAATGAAATAAAGAAATAAAATAATTTAGGACTCTTATACTTTTCCAAATTTATTTTATTCCTAATCCATGAATATTCCCATGAGTAGGAATAATCAAATAGGAAAAATAAATTTAGTACTAAATTAATTCTTTCTATATTTTTCTAGAATATTCCATAAAGAAATAATCAAAATAGGAAATAATGAATTAATTAGGAAAGTATATTTCCGGTAGGAGTAGCCCGGGTTGGGGAACCCCGAACCACCCCCGCCTTCGCCGACCGCCGCCTAGGGCACGCGCCACCGCCGCCCAGCCCACGCGCCACCACCACTGGTGGCCGGCGTGGCCGAGTCTCCCACGGACAGCCCGCCTAGGGCCGCGGGTCGATTGATCCCCTCGGGATCGATCATGGGGATTGATCGATCCCGGTCCTTCGTCTCCTCGTCACTTCGTCTTCTCCGGCGGTCTTCGATTCGATCCAATCGCAAAATAAATTTACAAAAATCTAAATTACAATTCCGGTATCGATTCTATACACGAAATCGACCCTATACATTTTCCGGAAAAACAACGAACATAATAATAAATCCTAAATTCGGTCAACCCCCGAATTTTTACTATTACAAGCATTCACCACCAAAAACGAATCTCGACATGTCCGAGAGTTTAATAAAACCAACAATCACATGACAAAACAATTAAACGAATAATCATCAAGCCATAATAGTCGGATCCCTGCAAGGTAGAACAATTTTATCGAAAATACCGCGAACATAAACCACGCTCTGATACCAATTGTTGGAATTCGCTATCCCGGGTTATCAAAATTGCGGAACCGATAACCCGAACGAACCCTTCGCCGGAGATCATACGAACGCCGACTCATCCGCCGGAGTCCGGGCTTTGGAGACCATGCATCCGAAGACGCACAGCCCGCCCCCACCCGAACCCCCGCGAGCCGGGGTTCATACGATCGAGGGATCGATCGCGCGCCGGCGATCGATCGGGGTGGGGCTGTTCCGACAGCCCCCGCGGCGGGTCCGGCGACCCGCCGCCACCAGGAAGCCCCCGCCTTCACGGCGGGGTAGGGCACGGCTCCAGCCCGTGCCCAGCGATCGACCCTCATGGTCGATCGCACACCCTCGGTCGAACCGAGGGTTCGTCCCCATGCCACACGGCCGAAACCCTAGCCGGGCGATCCGCGGTCCGGTGGCTTCGCCACCACCGCGTGATCGTTCGTCTAATCCGGGCTTCGATCTTCGGATCTTCATCCTACGGTATTCTCGATAAAAACCAAATCGAACAATTAACAAGGGGGTTGAGAATTGTACCTACGATTCGTTGTTCGGAGAAACGAAATCGACGACCTCGTGACCTTCCCGCGTATTCCTTGCACTCCGTTCGAACGTCGGGTGGGCGACGAGCTATCGAACTTATGGATCCTCTTCACTCTCAGAACTTTATTGTTGGCGTAACGTAGGTTAGTAAAGTGAAGACCACGTAGTGCTTTTATAGGCTACGAAGGGGATCAAAAGGAGAATAAATATTGGGCTTCAATATTGAAAATTAAATTGGGTCCAACCCAAATCCATTAATTCTTATCAATATTAATTTTATTTATTTTCCACTATATAAATAAAATTGCACTCCCAATATTATTCATATTATATCAAATAATATTTCTCCAACTTAGTATTATTTATTCCGTGTATTTAAGATTTAAATATCCATGAATAAAATTTATTTATTGAATAAATTTATTCATCTCTTATATCCGAGACTAGTACCACTCAACCTTATTTATTATGCGGAACAAGTCCACTCGCGAGGTTTACATAATAAATCCTTATGAGCTCATCTCGGGGATATTATCAACCCTTACGGGATACACTGCCCCTTCAAGAATTCACGGCATGCCATATATAAAATATAGTGACCCAACTTAACCGGTAATTAACCCAATTATCAAACCGGTTAATTCCTTTGGTAAATCAAAGTCACTTATATTAAATATACACACCCGCAATTGTTTCAGGGATTAAGAATAAAATACTCCGAGTCTCAAATCAATTATCGCCGAGCAATCCTAATTGATGATTCTCAATCGATCCGCTCAATACACCAAGTGTACAAGTGTGATAAAATAATTAAGATAAATTATTTTCTCTCTCACACAACGACTATACCGATGGATTGGTCCGTGTCCATCTAGGTCGTGAGCAACTGTTCGATTAAATACGAGTAACCGATAGTATGATCTTCTGTGTGCCCATGCAACACCATACTAACTACAACGTATAAAATCCAGGACTATAATTTGCATGTATTTAATTAACAATAATTAAAAGCAAATGAATGTCTGTAATTAATAGGTAAATGAAAGTGCAAACAGAGTTCAGAATACTCAAATCTAGACATTAAGTATACTACTCCATCAGTTAACACTTAGGTACGCTTCATAGTATCCCTCCCATCGAGGTAACGCTATTGATGATGTACGACCGAAGGAAATCTAATTGCTAAATCATTTGGATAGGTAAACGTCCACACTATCGTGGCTTGCTATATCTGATGGGATTTTAGAGGCGATTAGTGATTTAATGATATTATTAAAGGGAGATAATATCGGATATTAAATTGTTTGTTTGTTTTATGTGCTTATAGGTTAAGAATGACTCTGACCCCACTTTGTGATATACTTAAAGATGAAAACTCACTGGTTCCCTATAGTAATGTTTGGGAAAGAAATCTGGACAATGTTCAGACTGTTGAGCCTTCCGAATCCACTATTGTCCCAACTAATGAGGACATTGAAAATGACCTCAAGGTAATGTTAGGACATAGTAAGGAAGCCAGACTAGAGGTGATTGACATACACATTAAGTTCAGTCCTCTTGAGGAATCGCTTAAAAACGATTTCAAAAGAGATGAACTGATAAGTATGATCAGAGAATCACAAGCTCTAGTGGCCAAGTTGGAAGTGCAAGCAAAGAAGCCCAGTGGTTGTGAACCACGGATTGGGAAGAGCAAGCCGCGAGGCAAGTGCTTTCGATGCAAGCAGTCTGGGCACTGGAAGTCTGATTGTCCTCTCATCAAAGGTACTAAATTTTCCTTAGTCATCGAAACATTATCAGTGGTGTTATCTACCAGCACCTGGTGTGTAGATACGAGGGCCACTGATCATGTCTGCAATTCAATGCAGGGGTTCCAGGAAACCCGGAGACTTAGAGAGGGAGAGATCGTGGTCTACATGGGCAATGCCGCGAGGGTGGCGGCTGTTGCAGTGGGAGACGTTCACCTACGTTTTAGTAGTGATAGGATTTTAGTTTTACATAATTATCTTTATGTACCCAATTTTAGAAAGAATTTAATTTCGGTTTCTAAACTTATTATGAATGGATATTCTGTTTCTTTTGGCCACTCTGTGATCATAAGAAGAAATAGTGAGATTATCTGTTCTGGTACATTGGTAGACGATTTATATGTGCTGAATCTTGAGGCTAACACGATGCAACTAACCGAGAGTAATAACACATCTACGAACACCAATAAGAGAAAGGAGCCTTCTAAAATGAATCAATTATACTTGTGGCATCTAAGGCTAGGTCATATAAACTCGAATAGGCTTCAAAGGTTGAAAGCTGATGGTCTAATCAGCGATGTTGAAGGAGAGGACCTTCCAACCTGCGAGTCTTGTTTAGAGGGTAAAATGACCAAGCGTCCTTTTTCTGGTAAAGGACGAAGTGCTGAACAAGTATTGGATTTGATTCACTCTGATGTATGCGGACCTATGTCTACTCAGGCAAAGGGAGGGTACGAGTATTTCATCACTTTCACTGATGATTACTCAAGGTATGGATTTGTATACCTGATGCGCCGCAAGAGCGAATCTTTTGACAAGTTCAAGGAGTTCAAGGCTCTTGTGGAGAACCTTCAAGGTAAATCCATTAAATACCTGCGATCTGATCGCGGAGGCGAGTACCTGTCTGGAGAATTCAAGGCATACTTGGCAGAGAATGGGATTGATTCCCAAATGACATCACCATATACTCCCCAGCAAAATGGTGTGTCAGAAAGAAGGAATAGGACTCTTATGGAAATGGTGCGATCGATGATGAGTTACTCGGACTTACCTATTATGTTCTGGGGACATGCCTTGGAAACAGCGGCGTATATTTTGAATAGGGTTCCAACCAAAACGGTACCGACTACACCCATGGAATTGTGGAGTGGGCACAAGCCTAACTTGAGACACATTCGGATCTGGGGATGTCCAGCACATGTGTTGCGACAAGGGGGCGATAAGTTAGAACCTAGATCAGAATTACGGCTGTTTGTAGGATACCCGAAAGGAACTAAAGGTGGCATGTTCTATAGTCCTACGGACCAGAAGATCGTTATAAGTACTAACGCTCGGTTCTTAGAGGAAGACTATGTCATGGACCACAAGCCCAAGAGTGACGTAATACTTGATGAGTTGAGAGGTAACAAGGAAGACTTAGATACAGCCGAACCGAGTATAGATACACCACTAGAATCTGCACCTGAAACTGTCACTGTTAATACACCGGAACGCCGTCGTAGTGGGAGGGTTGTTAAACAACCAGATAGATGGATTGGACTGGGTGAGTCTTCGGACTCTGGACCTGGAGTTCATGAAATCGATCCCTGGACCTATGATGAGGCGGTACAAGATATAGATGCGCCTTCTTGGAAGAAAGCGATGAAATCCGAAATTGAATCTATGGATTCTAATAAAGTCTGGGATCTTGTAGAACCACCAAACGGCGTAAAGACAATTGGGTGTAAATGGGTCTACAAGAGAAAGAGAGGATCTGACGGAAAGGTTGAAACCTTTAAAGCTCGGCTTGTTGCGAAAGGCTATACTCAGAAAAAGGGAATCGATTATGAGGAGACATTTTCGCCGGTAGCCAAGATAAAGTCAATCCGGATTCTCTTATCCATAGCAGCTCATATGGACTATGAGGTGTGGCAAATGGATGTCAAGACAGCTTTCCTAAATGGAAGTCTTGACGAGACGATTTATATGAAACAACCAGAAGGATTCATTGCTAAGGGGCGAGATCATCTAGTGTGCAAGCTTAATCGATCCATTTATGGATTGAAACAAGCCTCGAGATCGTGGAACCTGCGATTTGATGAAGTAGTCCAATCTTTTGGATTCAATAAAAGCATGGACGAATCGTGTGTGTATTGGAAACGTGATGGAAAGAAGGTGGTGTTTCTCGTGCTTTATGTAGATGACATTCTTCTCATTGGCAACAGTGTAAAGATGTTATCAGACATAAAGAGATGGTTGTCTAGACAATTCGATATGAAAGATTTGGGAGAAGTCGGGCATGTTCTAGGGATCAAGGTTATAAGGGATCGCCGGAATAGAACATTGTACCTATCCCAGCAATCTTACATAGACACGATTCTGCTCGTTTTAACATGCAAGATTCCAAGAAGGGTGAACTACCCTTCAGTAAAGGAACTTATCTTTCTAAGGAAATGTGTCCTCAAACACAAAAGGAGAAAGATGAAATGAAAGCAGTTCCCTACGCTTCGGCTGTGGGAAGCTTAATGTATGAAATGTTATGCACGAGGCCTGATATCTGCTATGCAGTTGGCGTAGTAGCGAGATATCAGAGTAACCCTGGAAAGGCTCATTGGACTGCCGTAAAGAGCATTTTCAATTATTTGCGAAATACTAAGGATTATGTTCTGAGTTACGGAGCAGACAATCTGATTCCTTTGGGTTACACAGATTCGGATTTCCAAGCTGATAAGGACCGGCGTAAGTCGACATCAGGCTATGTGTACACTTTGGGAGGTGGAGCCATATCATGGAAGATTGTTAAGCAAATGTGCATTTCGGACTCTACCATGGAAGCTGAATATGTTGCAGCCTCAGAGGCAGCGAAAGAGTCAGTTTGGTTCCTTAATTTCCTCCAGGACTTAGATGTGATTACGAGTTTGCCCAAGGCTATGACAATTTATTGTGATAATAGCGGTGCAGTGGCAAACAGTAAGGAACCACGGTCCCATAGTGCTACGAAACACATAGAGCGCAAGTACCACCTGATTCGAGACATCGTCAAGAGGGGCGATGCAGTAGTCACCAAGATATCTTCGGAGGACAACCTAGCGGACCCTTTCACCAAGATACTTCCTAAGGAAGTATATTTCAAGCACTTAGAGGGTTTGGGAGTCAGAAGTTTGGAGGATAAGACTAGACCTTAGTATAAGTAGGAGATTGCTGGAGTAGTATACTTAATGTCTAGATTTGAGTATTCTAAACTCCTTGTACACTTTCATTTACCTATTAATAATGAACATTTATTTGCTTATTGTTAATTAAATATATGCAAATTATAGTCCTGGATTATATACGTTGTAGTTAGTATGGTGTGCGACGTCACACAGAAGATCATACTATCGGTTACTCGTATTTAATCGAACAGTTGCTCACGACCTAGATGGACACGGACCAATCCATTGGTATAGTCGTTGTGTGAGAGAGAAAATAATTTGTCTTAATTATTTTATCACACTTGTACACTTGGTGTATTGATGATGGAGTAGTATACTTAATGTCTAGATTTGAGTATTCTGAACTCTGTATGCACTTTCATTTACCTATTAATTACAGACATTCATTTGCTTTTAATTATTGTTAATTAAATACATGCAAATTATAGTCCTGGATTTTATACGTTGTAGTTAGTATGGTGTTGCATGGGCACACAGAAGATCATACTATCGGTTACTCGTATTTAATCGAACAGATGCTCACGACCTAGATGGACACGGACCAATCCATCAGTATAGTCGTTGTGTGAGAGAGAAAATAATTTATCTTAATTATTTTATCACACTTGTACACTTGGTGTATTGAGCGGATCGCTTGAGACTTATCAATTAGGATTGCTCTGTGATAATTGATTTAAGTCTCGGAGTATTTTATTCTTAATCCCTGAAACAATTGCGGGTGTGTATATTTAATATAAGTGACTTTGATTTACCAAAGGAATTAACCGATTTAATTATTGGGTTAATTACCGGTTAAGTTGGGTCACTATATTTTATATATGGCATGCCGTGAATTCTTGAAGGGACAGTGTATCCCGGAAGGGTTGATAATATCCCCGAGATGAGCTCATAAGGATTTATTATGTAAACCTCGCGAGTGGATTTGTTCCGCATAATAAATAAGGTTGAGTGGTACTATTCTCGGATATAAGAGATGAATAAATTTATTAAGCAATAAATAAATTTTATTCATGGATATTTAAATCTTAAATACACGGAATAAATAATACTAAGTTGGAGAAATATTATTTGATATAATATGGATAAATATTGGGAGTGCAATTTTATTAATATAGTGGAAAATAAATAAAATTAATATTGATAAGAATTAATGGATTTGGGTTGGACCCAATTTAATTTTCAATATTAGAAGCCCAATATTTAATCTCCTTTTGATCCCCCTCGTAGCCTATAAAAGCACTACATGGTCTTCACTTTTTCATAAAAGAGAGAAAACCCTAAGATACGCCAATCATAAAGTCTTGAAGAGTGAAGAGGATCCATAAGAGTTCGATAGCTCGTCGCCCACCCGACGTTCGAACGGAGTGCAAGGAATACGCGGGAAGATCACGAGGTCGTCGATTTCGTTTCTCCGAACAACGAATCGTAGGTACAATTCTCAACCCACTTGATTATTGTTCGATTTGTTTTTATCGAGAATACCGTAGGACAAAGATCCGAAGCACGAAACTATGAACGGGGGACGATCGCGTGGTGGTGGCGAAGCCACCGGACCCCGGGCGATCGCCCGGGCTAGGGTTTCGGTACGGGGGCGACGGGGGCCGAACCCTCGGTTCGACCGAGGGTGTGCGATCGACCACGAGGGTCGATCGCAAGGCACGGGCTGGTGCCGTGCCCCTACCCCGCCGTGAAGGCGGGGTCCTCCTGGTGGTGGCGGGTCGCCGGACCCGCCGCGGGGGGCTGTCGAACAGCCCCACCCCGATCGATCGCCGGCGTGCGATCGATCATCTCGATTATACGAACCCCGGCTCGCGGGGGTTCGGGTGGGGGCGGGCTGTGCGCCTTCGGGCGCGCTCCAAAGCCCGGACTCCGGCGGATGAGTCGGCGTTCGTATGATCTCCGGCGAAAGGTTCGTTCGGGTTATCGGTTCCGCTATTTTGATAACCCGGGATATCGAATTCCAACAATTGGTATCAGAGCGTGGTTTACGTTCGCGGTATTTTCGATAAAATTGTTCTACCTTGCAGGGTTTCCGACTATTATGGCTTGATGATTATTCGTTTAATTATTTTGTCATGTGATTGTTGGTTTTATTAAACTCTCGGACATGTCGAGATTCGTTTTTGGTGGTGAATGCTTGTAATAGTAAAAATTCGGGGGTTGACCGAATTTAGGATTTATTATTATGTTCATTGTTTTTCCGGAAAATGTATAGGGTCGATTTCGTGTATAGAATCGATACCGGAATTGTAATTTAGATTTTGTAAATTTATTTTGCGATTGGATCGACGAATCGTAGACCGCCGGAGAAGACGAGGTGACGAGATGGACGAGGGCTAGGGATCGATTGGATCGATCCCATGGTGAAGCCCGGATCGATGGCTAAGGGCGAGGGGCTGGTTGCCCTAGCCGCGGCTACCACCGGTTCGGTGGTTGGCGGCGTGGCTGGGCGGCGGCGCTCCTCCCCGTGGCTGGCGGTCGGACATGGTGGGGGTGGTTCGGGGTCTCCCAACCCGGGCTACTCCTACCGGAAATATACTTTCCTAATTAATTCATTATTTCCTATTTTGATTATTTCTTTAAGGAATATTCTAGAAAAATAGAGAAAGAATTAATTTAGTACTAAATTTATTTTTCCTATTTGATTATTCCTACTCATGGGAATATTCATGGATTAGGAATAAAATAAATTTGGAAAAGTATAATAGTCCTAATTATTTTATTTCTTTATTTCATTATGGATATCATCTAGAATATTCCAAGTATATCTTGGATAGATTATTCTAGAGATTTAATGAAGTGGAAAAAGAAAATAAAATAAATAAAAAATATTAATAATATTTAATTTTATTTTTGATATATTCAATTGACTTAATTTTCGAATTAAGTAACTTTTGGATTAATTGAAAATAAATAGATTTAAATATTGGATATTAATATTCTCGTCACATGGAGCATTCAAGAAACGAAGACTGGAGACTAGAAGATGCGTACGGGGATGCAATAAAGCCATAATAGTCGGAAAATAATATTCTAGTAATTATTTTGACTATGTGATAATACTATGTGCTTTATTACATGTATGCATGCTATATGTGTTTATTTTATGCACTAGATAGCGTATCCCTTTATTGTAAAAAGCTAAGTGGGAGAGGGTATGGAAACATACCCATGGTCTCCATTGCTGCTCTCTTGGTGACTTTTATAAACTTTTTGAAGTTTATATAGATGGGTCATTAAGGAGAGTTCTTGTAATTCTTCTTATGAGAAACATTAATTAAGTTTATCAAACAATGCCTAATTTGTCTTTCCAAAGCTGATTTCAAGTCGACTCATTCTCACCCCGGGGAGTGGAATGGAGCCAGAGCCACTTGGTCATGTAGAGGACACAAATTAGAGACTTTCGTGCCATTCTTTGATAGATGGGTCGTTTGTCTGCTCGACTCCCTCATTTATGAGAGATAGGGTCGTTCGCATGGTGAGTCACTGGTTAGAAACTTCGAGTTTCACTTATGATTCTCCACGTCTTGATTTACGAGATTAAATGGATCAAGTAATTGGGAGTCAATTATAAAAGTCTCTTAGTGTAGTAAACGTCCACACCACGTGGCTTGCTATGCTGACGGACTTTGGATTAATTGATGTAGACAGTTATAAGTAATTATGAAGAGTTGTGAAGTTATCGTAAACGTCCACACCACGTGGCTTGCGGTGATGTAGCGATTCCAAGTAATTTACTTTGGTACTGAGTAATGGTTTACACTTAGATACGCCTTATAGTATTCCTCCCCACGAGGTTCCGCTATAAGCGATGTATGTGTTGGAATTCGCTATCCCGGGTTATCAAAATTGCGGAACCGATAACCCGAACGAACCCTTCGCCGGAGATCATACGAACACCGACTCATCCGCCGGAGTCCGGGCTTTGAAGACCATGCATCCGAAGACGCACAACCCGCCCCCACCCGAACCCCCGCGAGCCTGGGTTCGCACGATCAAGCGATCGATCGCGCGCCGGCGATCGATCGGGGTGGGGCTGTTCCGACAGCCCCCGCGGCGGGTCCGGCGACCCGCCGCCACCAGGAAGCCCCCGCCTTCACGGCGGGGTAGGGCACGGCTCCAGCCCGTGCCCAGCGATCGACCTTCGTGGTCGATCGCACACCCTCGGCCCAGCCGAGGGTTCGGCCCCCATCGCCCCTCGTCGAAACCCTAGCGGGCGTACGCCGCGGTCCGGTGGCTTCGCCACCACCGCGCGTTCGTCCGTCTATTCCGGGCTTCGATTTTCGGATCTTCGTCCTACGGTATTCTCGATAAAAACCAAATCGAACAATTAACAAGGGGGTTGAGAATTGTACCTACGATTCGTTGTTCGGAGAAACGAAATCGACGACCTCGTGACCTTCCCGCGTAATCCTTGCACTTGTTCGAACGTCGGGTGGGCGACGAGCTATCGAACTTGTGGATCCTCTTCACTCTCAGAACTTTATTGTTGGCGTAACGTAGGTTAGTAAAGTGAAGACCACATAGTGCTTTTATAGGCTACGAAGGGGATCAAAAGGAGAATAAATATTGGGCTTCAATATTGAAAATTAAATTGGGTCCAACCCAAATCCATTAATTCTTATCAATATTAATTTTATTTATTTTCCACTATATAAATAAAATTGCACTCCCAATATTATTCATATTATATCAAATAATATTTCTCCAACTTAGTATTATTTATTCCGTGTATTTAAGATTTAAATATCCATGAATAAAATTTATTTATTGCTTAATAAATTTATTCATCTCTTATATCCGAGACTAGTACCACTCAACCTTATTTATTATGCGGATCAAGTCCACTCGCGAGGTTTACATAATAAATCCTTATGAGCTCATCTCGGGGATATTATCAACCCTTACGGGATACACTGCCCCTTCAAGAATTCACGGCATGCCATATATAAAATATAGTGACCCAACTTAACCGGTAATTAACCCAATTATCAAACCGGTTAATTCCTTTGGTAAATCAAAGTCACTTATATTAAATATACACACCCGCAATTGTTTCAGGGATTAAGAATAAAATACTCCGAGTCTCAAATCAATTATCGCCGAGCAATCCTAATTGATGAGTCTCAATCGATCCGCTCAATACACCAAGTGTACAAGTGTGATAAAATAATTAAGATAAATTATTTTCTCTCTCACACAACGACTATACCGATGGATTGGTCCGTGTCCATCTAGGTCGTGAGCAACTGTTCGATTAAATACGAGTAACCGATAGTATGATCTTCTGTGTGCCCATGCAACACCATACTAACTACAACGTATAAAATCCAGGACTATAATTTGCATGTATTTAATTAACAATAATTAAAAGCAAATGAATGTCTGTAATTAATAGGTAAATGAAAGTGCAAACAGAGTTCAGAATACTCAAATCTAGACATTAAGTATACTACTCCATCAATCTCCCACTTATACTAAGGTCTAGTCTTATCCTCCAAACTTCTGACTCCCAAACCCTCCAAGTGCTTGAAATATACTTCCTTAGGAAGTATCTTGGTGAAAGGGTCCGCTAGGTTGTCCTCCGAAGCTATCTTGGTGACTATCGCATCGCCCCTCTTGACGATGTCTCGAATCAGGTGGTACTTGCGCTCTATGTGTTTCATAGCACTATGGGACCGTGGTTCCTTACTGTTTGCCACTGCACCGCTATTATCACAATAAATTGTCATAGCCTTGGGCAAACTCGGAATCACATCTAAGTCCTGGAGGAAATTAAGGAACCAAACTGACTCTTTCGCTGCCTCTGAGGCTGCAACGTATTCAGCTTCCATGGTAGAGTCTGAAATGCACTTTTGCTTAACACTCCTCCATGATACGGCTCCACCTCCCATAGTGTACACATAGCCTGATGTCGACTTTCGCCGGTCCTTATCAGCTTGGAAATCCGAATCCGTATAACCCAAAGGTATAAGATTGTCTGCCCCGTAACTTAGAACATAATCCTTAGTATTTCGCAAATACTTGAAAATGCTCTTTACGGCAGTCCAATGAGCCTTTCCAGGGTTACTCTGATATCTCGCTACTACGCCAACTGCATAGCAGATATCAGGCCTCGTACATAACATTGCATACATTAAGCTTCCCACAGCCGAAGCGTAGGGAACTGCTTTCATTTCATCTTTCTCCTTTTGTGTCCGAGGACACATCTCCTTAGAAAGATAAGTTCCTTTACTGAAGGGTAGCTCACCCTTCTTGGAATTTTGCATGTTAAAACGAGCCAGAATCGTGTCTATGTAAGATTGCTGGGATAGGTACAGTGTTCTATTCCGGCGATCCCTTATAACCTTGATCCCTAGAACATGTCCGACTTCTCCCAAATCTTTCATATCGAATTGTCTAGACAACCATCCTTTTATGTCTGATAACATTTTCACACTGTTGCCAATGAGAAGAATGTCGTCTACATAAAGCACGAGAAACACCACCTTCTTTCCATCACGTTTCCAATACACACACGATTCGTCCATGCTTTGACTGAATCCAAAAGATTGGACCACTTCGTCAAACCGCAGGTTCCACGATCTCGAGGCTTGTTTCAATCCATAAATGGATCGATTAAGCTTGCACACTAGATGATCTCGCCCCTTAGCAATGAATCCTTCTGGTTGTTTCATATAAATCGTCTCGTCAAGACTTCCATTAAGGAAAGCTGTCTTGACATCCATTTGCCACACCTCATAATCCATATGAGCTGCTATGGATAAGAGAATCCGGATCGACTTTATCTTGGCTACCGGCGAGAAGGTCTCCTCATAATCGATTCCCTCTTTCTGAGTATATCCTTTCGCTACAAGCCGAGCTTTAAAGGTTTCAACCTTTCCGTCAGATCCTCTCTTTCTCTTGTAGACCCATTTACACCCAATTGGCTTCACGCCGCTTGGTGGTTCCACAAGATCCCAGACTTTATTAGAATCCATAGATTCTATTTCGGATTTCATTGCTTTCTTCCAAGAAGACGCATCTATATCTTGTACCGCCTCATCATAGGTCCAGGGATCGATTTCATGAACTCCAGGTCCAGAGTCCGAAGACTCACCCAGTCCAATCCATCTATCTGGTTGTTTAACAACCCTCCCACTACGACGGCGTTCCGGTGTATTAACAGTGACAGTATTAGGTGCAGGTTCTAGTGGTGTATCTATACTCGGTTCGGCTGTGTCCAGGTCATCCTCGTTACCTCTCAACTCATCAAGTATTATGTCACTTTTGGGCTTGTGGTCCATGACATAGTCTTCCTCTAGGAACCGAGCGTTAGTACTTATAACGATCTTCTGGTCCGTAGGACTATAGAACATGCCACCCTTAGTTCCTTTCGGGTATCCTACAAACAGCCGTATTTCTGATCTAGGTTCTAACTTATCGGTGCCTTGTCGCAACACATGTGCTGGACAACCCCAGATCCGAATGTGTCCTAAGTTAGGCTTACGCCCACTCCACAATTCCATGGGTGTACTTGGCACTGTTTTGGTCGGAACCCTATTCAGAATGTACGCCGCTGTTTCCAAGGCAAGTCCCCAGAACATAACAGGTAAATCCGAGTAACTCATCATTGATCGCACCATCTCCATAAGAGTCCTATTCCTTCTTTCTGACATACCATTCTGCTGAGGAGTATATGGTGAGGTCAGTTGGGATTCAATCCCATTCTCCGCCAAGTATGCCTTGAATTCTCCAGACAGGTACTCGCCTCCGCGATCAGATCGCAGGCATTTTATGGATTTACCACGAAGGTTCTCCACAAGAGCCTTGAATTCCTTGAACTTGTCAAAAGAATCACTCTTGTGGCGCATCAGGTATACATATCCATACCTTGAGTAATCATCAGTAAAGGTGATGAAATACTCGTACCCTCCCCTTGCCTGAGTAGACATAGGTCCGCATACATCAGAGTGAATCAAATCCAATACTTGTTCAGCCCTCCGTCCTTTACCAGAAAAAGGACGCTTGGTCATTTTAACCTCTAAACAGGATTCGCAGGTTGGAAGGTCCTCTCCTTCAACGCCAGTGATTAAATCATCAGCTTTCAACCTTTGAAGCCTTTTTGAGTTTATATGACCTAGCCTTAGATGCCACAAGTATAATTGATTCATTTTAGAAGGTTCCTTTCTCTTATTGGTGTTCGTAGATGTGTTATTACTCTCGGTTAGTTGCATCGTGTTAGACTCAGGATTTAGCACATACAAATCGTCTATCAATGTACCAGAACAGATAATTTCACTATTTCTTCTTATGATCACAGAGTGGTCAAAAGAAACAGAATATCCATTCATAATAAGTTTAGAAACTGAAATCAAATTCTTTCTAAAGTTGGGTACATAAAGACAATTACGTAAAACTAAAACCCTATCACTACTGAAACGTAAGTGAACGTCTCCCACTGCAACAGCCGCCACCTTCGCGGCATTGCCCATGTAGACCACGATTTCTCCCTCTCTAAGTCTCCGGGTTTCCTGGAACCCCTGCAATGAATTGCAGACATGGTCAGTGGCACCCGTATCTACACACCAGGTGCTGGTAGATATCACCGCTGACAATGTTTCAGTGACTAAGGAAAATTTCGTACCTTTGATGAGAGGACAATCAGACCTCCAGTGCCCAAACTGTTTGCATCGAAAGCATCTGCGAAACCGCTTGCTTATCCCAATCCGTGGTTTTAAACCACAGGGTCTCTTTGCACGCTTTTCTTTTAGCCTAGCCACAAGAGCTCGTGTTTCTCTTAACTTACGCACAAAAATCGCCTTCGCTGAGCCGGTTTTAAGGGACTCATTGAGGAACGATTCCGTGGGTATGTCAAACACCTCTTGCCTAGCTTCCACACCATGTCTCAACGCAGTTGGACCAACAGTGGATTCAGAAAGCTCAACAGTCTGGAAAATGTCCAGATTTCTTTTCCAATCATCACCATATGGAACCGGTGAGTTTTCATCTTTAAGTATATCACAAAGTGGGGTCACAGTCATTCCTAACCTATAAGCACATAAAACAAACAAACAATTTAATATCCGATATTATCTCCCTTAAATAATATCATTAAATCACTAATCACATCTAAAATCCCATCAGGTAAGGCAAGCCACGTGGTGTGGACGTTTACCCACCCAAATGATTTAGCAATTAGATTTTCTTTGGCCATACATCGCTTATGGCGGAACCTCGTGGGGAGGAATACCATAAGGCGTATCTAAGTGTAAACCATTACTCAGTACCAAAATAAGTTACTTGGAATCGCTACATCATCGCAAGCCACGTGGTGTGGACGTTTACGATAACTTCACAACTCTTCATAATTACTTACAACTGTCTACATCAATTAATCCAAAATCCGTCAGCATAGCAAGCCACGTGGTGTGGACGTTTACTACACTAAGAGACTTTTATAATTGACTCCCAATTACTTGATCCATTTAATCTCGTAAATCAATACGTGGAGAATCATAAGTGAAACTCGAAGTTTCTAACCAGTGATTCACCATGCGAACAACCCTATCTCTCATAAATGAGGGAGCCGAGCAGACAAACGACCCATCTATAAAAGTATGGCACGAAAGTCTCTAATTTGTGTCCTCTACATGACCAAGTGGCTCTGGCTCCATTCCACTCCCCGGGGTGAGAATGAGTCGACTTGAAATCAGCTTTGGAAAGACAAATTAGGCATTGTTTGATAAACTTAATCAATGTTTCTCGTAAGAGGAATTACAAGAACTCTCCTCCAATAACTTATCTATATAAACTTCAAAATTTTATAAAAGTCACCAAGAGAGCAGCAATGGAGACCATGGGTATGTTTCCATACCCTCTCCCACTTAGCTTTTTATAATAAAGGGATACGCTATCTAGTGCATAAAAGTAAACACATATAGCATGCATACATGTAATAAAGCACATAGTATTATCACATAGTCAAAATAATACTAGAATATTATTTTCCGACTATTATGGCTTCATCACATCCCCGTACGCATCTTCTAGTCTTTAGTCTTCGTTTCTTGAATGCTCCATGTGACGAGAATATTAATATCCAATATTTAAATCTATTTATTTTCAATTAATCCAAAAGTTACTTAATTCGAAAATTAAGTCAATTGAATATATCAAAAATAAAATTAAATATTATTAATATTTTATTTTCTTTTTTTCACTTCATTAAATCTCTAGAATAATCTATCCAAGATCCTCTTGGAATATTCTAGATGATATCCATAATGAAATAAAGAAATAAAATAATTTAGGACTCTTATACTTTTCCAAATTTATTTTATTCCTAATCCATGAATATTCCCATGAGTAGGAATAATCAAATAGGAAAAATAAATTTAGTACTAAATTAATTCTTTCTCTATTTTTCTAGAATATTCCATAAAGAAATAATCAAAATAGGAAACAACGAATTAATTAGGAAAGTATATTTCCGGTAGGAGTAGCCCGGGTTGGGGAACCCCGAACCACCCCCGCCTTCGCCGACCGCCGCCTAGGGCACGCGCCACCGCCGCCCAGCCCACGCGCCACCACCACTGGTGGCCGGCGTGGCCGAGTCTCCCACGGACAGCCCGCCTAGGGCCGCGGGTCGATCGATCCCCTCGGGATCGATCATGGGGATTGATCGATCCCGGTCCTTCGTCTCTTCGTCACTTAGTCTTCTCCGGCGGTCTTCGATTCGATCCAATCGCAAAATAAATTTACAAAAATCTAAATTACAATTCCGGTATCGATTCTATACACGAAATCGACCCTATACATTTTCCGGAAAAACAACGAACATAATAATAAATCCTAAATTCGGTCAACCCCCGAATTTTTACTATTACAAGCATTCACCACCAAAAACGAATCTCGACATGTCCGAGAGTTTAATAAAACCAACAATCACATGACAAAATAATTAAACGAATAATCATCAAGCCATAATAGTCGGATCCCTGCAAGGTAGAACAATTTTATCGAAAATACCGCGAACGTAAACCACGCTCTGATACCAATTGTTGGAATTCGCTATCCCGGGTTATCAAAATTGCGGAACCGATAACCCGAACGAACCCTTCGCCGGAGATCATACGAACACCGACTCATCCGCCGGAGTCCGGGCTTTGGAGACCATGCATCCGAAGACGCACAGCCCGCCCCCACCCGAACCCCCGCGAGCCGGGGTTCGCACGATCAAGCGATCGATCGCGCGCCGGCGATCGATCGGGGTGGGGCTGTTCCGACAGCCCCCGCGGCGGGTCCGGCGACCCGCCGCCACCAGGAAGCCCCCGCCTTCACGGCGGGGTAGGGCACGGCTCCAGCCCGTGCCCAGCGATCGACCTTCGTGGTCGATCGCACACCCTCGGCCCAGCCGAGGGTTCGGCCCCCATCGCCCCTCGTCAAAACCCTAGCGGGCGTACGCCGCGGTCCGGTGGCTTCGCCACCACCGCGCGTTCGTCCGTCTATTCCGGGCTTCGATTTTCGGATCTTCGTCCTACGGTATTCTCGATAAAAACCAAATCGAACAATTAACAAGGGGGTTGAGAATTGTACCTACGATTCGTTGTTCGGAGAAACGAAATCGACGACCTCGTGACCTTCCCGCGTAATCCTTGCACTTGTTCGAACGTCGGGTGGGCGACGAGCTATCGAACTTGTGGATCCTCTTCACTCTCAGAACTTTATTGTTGGCGTAACGTAGGTTAGTAAAGTGAAGACCACATAGTGCTTTTATAGGCTACGAAGGGGATCAAAAGGAGAATAAATATTGGGCTTCAATATTGAAAATTAAATTGGGTCCAACCCAAATCCATTAATTCTTATCAATATTAATTTTATTTATTTTCCACTATATAAATAAAATTGCACTCCCAATATTATTCATATTATATCAAATAATATTTCTCCAACTTAGTATTATTTATTCCGTGTATTTAAGATTTAAATATCCATGAATAAAATTTATTTATTGCTTAATAAATTTATTCATCTCTTATATCCGAGACTAGTACCACTCAACCTTATTTATTATGCGGATCAAGTCCACTCGCGAGGTTTACATAATAAATCCTTATGAGCTCATCTCGGGGATATTATCAACCCTTACGGGATACACTGCCCCTTCAAGAATTCACGGCATGCCATATATAAAATATAGTGACCCAACTTAACCGATAATTAACCCAATTATCAAACCGGTTAATTCCTTTGGTAAATCAAAGTCACTTATATTAAATATACACACCCGCAATTGTTTCAGGGATTAAGAATAAAATACTCCGAGTCTCAAATCAATTATCGCCGAGCAATCCTAATTGATGAGTCTCAATCGATCCGCTCAATACACCAAGTGTACAAGTGTGATAAAATAATTAAGATAAATTATTTTCTCTCTCACACAACGACTATACCGATGGATTGGTCCGTGTCCATCTAGGTCGTGAGCAACTGTTCGATTAAATACGAGTAACCGATAGTATGATCTTCTGTGTGCCCATGCAACACCATACTAACTACAACGTATAAAATCCAGGACTATAATTTGCATGTATTTAATTAACAATAATTAAAAGCAAATGAATGTCTGTAATTAATAGGTAAATGAAAGTGCAAACAGAGTTCAGAATACTCAAATCTAGACATTAAGTATACTACTCCATCAGTATGACCAAAGAAAATCTAATTGCTAAATCATTTGGGTGGGTAAACGTCCACACCACGTGGCTTGCCTTACCTGATGGGATTTTAGATGTGATTAGTGATTTAATGATATTATTTGAGGGAGATAATATCGGATATAAAATTGTTTGTTTGTTTTATGTGCTTATAGGTTAGGAATGACTGTGACCCCACTTTGTGATATACTTAAAGATGAAAACTCACCGGTTCCATATGGTGATGATTGGGAACGAAATCTGGACACTGTCCAGACTGTTGAGCCTTCTGAAACCACTGATGACCCAACTCATGAGGACATTTGGAATGACCTCAGAATGATGTTGAGACATAGCGTGGAAGCCGGACAAGAAGTGATTGACATACTCTATAAATTCAGTCCTCTTAGAGAATCATTTAAAAACGATTTGAAAAGAGCTGAACTTATAAGTATGGTCAGAAAATCACAAGCTCTTGTGGCTAAGATGGAAGTGCAAGCAAAGAAGCCCAGTGGTTCCAAACCACGGAGTGGGAAAAGCAATCCGCGAGGCAAGTGCTATCGATGCAAGCAGTTTGGGCACTGGAGGTCTGATTGTCCTCTCATCAATGGTACGAAATTTTCCTTAGTCACTGAAACATTGTCAGCGGTGATATCTACCAGCACCTGGTGTGTAGATACGGGTGCCACTGACCATGTCTGCAATTCATTGCAGGGGTTCCAGGAAACCCGGAGACTTAGAGAGGGAGAAATCGTGGTCTACATGGGCAATGCCGCGAAGGTGGCGGCTGTTGCAGTGGGAGACGTTCACTTACGTTTCAGTAGTGATAGGGTTTTAGTTTTACGTAATTGTCTTTATGTACCCAACTTTAGAAAGAATTTAATTTCAGTTTCTAAACTTATTAAGAATGGATATTCTGTTTCTTTTGACCACTCTGTGATCATAAGAAGAAATAGTGAAATGATCTGTTCTGGTACATTGATAGACGATTTGTATGTGCTAAACCCTGAGTCTAACACGATGCAACTAACCGAGAGTAATAACACATCTACGAACACCAATAAGAGAAAGGAACCTTCTAAGATGAATCAATTATACTTGTGGCATCTAAGGCTAGGTCATATAAACTCAAATAGGCTTCAAAGGTTGAAAGCTGATGATTTAATCACTGGCGTTGAAGGAGAGGACCTTCCAACCTGCGAATCCTGTTTAGAGGGAAAAATGACTAAGCGTCCTTTTTCTGGTAAAGGACGAAGAGCTGAGCAAGTATTGGATTTGATTCACTCTGATGTATGCGGACCTATGTCTACTCAGGCAAGGGGAGGGTACGAGTACTTCATCACTTTCACTGATGATTACTCAAGATATGGATATGTATACCTGATGAGCCGCAAGAGCGAATCCTTTGGCAAGTTCAAAGAGTTCAAGGCTCTTGTGGAGAACCTTCGTGGTAAATCCATAAAATGCCTGCGATCTGATCGCGGAGGCGAGTACCTGTCTGGAGAATTCAAGGCATACTTGGCAGAGAATGGGATTGAATCCCAGCTGACCTCACCATACACTCCTCAGCAGAATGGTGTGTCAGAAAGAAGGAATAGGACTCTTATGGAGATGGTGCGATCGATGATGAGTTACTCGGATTTACCTGTTATGTTCTGGGGACTTGCCTTGGAAACAGCGGCGTACATTCTGAATAGGGTTCCGACCAAAACGGTACCAACCACACCCATGGAATTGTGGAGTGGGCGTAAGCCTAACTTGAAACACATTCGGATCTGGGGATGTCCAGCACATGTGTTGCGACAAGGCGCCGATAAGTTAGAACCTAGATCAGAAATACGGCTATTTGTAGGATACCCGAAAGGAACTAAGGGTGGCATGTTCTATAGTCCTACGGACCAGAAGATCGTTATAAGTACTAACGCTCGGTTCCTAGAGGAAGACTATGTCATGGACCATAAGCCCAAAAGTGACATAATACTTGATGAGTTGAGAGGTAATGAAGAAGACCTGGATACAGCCGAACCGAGTATAGATACACCACTAGAACCTGCACCTAATACTGTCACTGTTAATACACCGGAACGCCGTCGTAGTGGGAGGGTTGTTAAACAACCAGATAGGTGGATTGGACTGGGTGAGTCTTCGGACTCTGGACCTGGAGTTCATGAAATCGATCCCTGGACCTATGATGATGCGGTACAAGATATAGATGCGCCTTCTTGGAAGAAAGCAATGAAATCCGAAATAGAATCTATGGATTCTAATAAAGTCTGGGATCTTGTAGAACCACCAAGCGGCGTGAAGCCAATTGGGTGTAAATGGGTCTACAAGAGAAAGAGAGGATCTGACGGAAAGGTTGAAACCTTTAAAGCTCGGCTTGTTGCGAAAGGATATACTCAGAAAGAGGGAATCGATTATGAGGAGACCTTCTCGCCGGTAGCCAAGATAAAGTCGATCCGGATTCTCTTATCCATAGCAGCTCATATGGATTATGAGGTGTGGCAAATGGATGTCAAGACAGCTTTCCTAAATGGAAGTCTTGACGAGACGATTTATATGAAACAACCAGAAGGATTCATTGCTAAGGGGCGAGATCATCTAGTGTGCAAGCTTAATCGATCCATTTATGGATTGAAACAAGCCTCGAGATCGTGGAACCTGCGGTTTGACGAAGTAGTCAAATCTTTTGGATTCAGTCAAAGCATGGACGAATCGTGTGTGTATTGGAAACGTGATGGAAAGAAGGTGGTGTTTCTCGTGCTTTATGTAGACGACATTCTTCTCATTGGCAACAGTGTGAAAATGTTATCAGACATAAAGGGATGGTTGTCTAGACAATTCGATATGAAAGATTTGGGAGAAGTCGGACATGTTCTAGGGATCAAGGTTATAAGGGATCGCCGGAATAGAACATTGTACCTATCCCAGCAATCTTACATAGACACGATTCTGGCTCGTTTTAACATGCAAGATTCCAAGAAGGGTGAACTACCCTTTAGTAAAGGAACTTATCTTTCTAAGGAGATGTGTCCTCGGACACAAAAGGAGAAAGATGAAATGAAAGCAGTTCCCTACGCTTCGGCTGTGGGAAGCTTAATGTATGCAATGTTATGTACGAGGCCTGATATCTGCTATGCAGTTGGCGTAGTAGCGAGATATCAGAGTAACCCTGGAAAGGCTCATTGGACTGCCGTAAAGAGCATTTTCAAGTATTTGCGAAATACTAAGGATTATGTTCTAAGTTACGGGGCAGACAATCTGATTCCTTTGGGTTATACGGATTCGGATTTCCAAGCTGATAAGGACCGGCGAAAGTCGACATCAGGCTATGTGTACACTATGGGAGGTGGAGCCGTATCATGGAGGAGTGTTAAGCAAAAGTGCATTTCAGACTCTACCATGGAAGCTGAATATGTTGCAGCCTCAGAGGCAGCGAAAGAGTCAGTTTGGTTCCTTAATTTCCTCAGGACTTAGATGTGATTCCGAGTTTGCCCAAGGCTATGACAATTTATTGTGATAATAGCGGTGCAGTGGCAAACAGTAAGGAACCACGGTCCCATAGTGCTATGAAACACATAGAGCGCAAGTACCACCTGATTCGAGACATCGTCAAGAGGGGCGATGCGATAGTCACCAAGATAGCTTCGGAGGACAACCTAGCGGACCCTTTCACCAAGATACTTCCTAAGGAAGTTTATTTCAAGCACTTGGAGGGTTTGGGAGTCAGAAGTTTGGAGGATAAGACTAGACCTTAGTATAAGTGGGAGATTGATGGAGTAGTATACTTAATGTCTAGATTTGAGTATTCTGAACTCTGTATGCACTTTCATTTACCTATTAATTACAGACATTCATTTGCTTTTAATTATTGTTAATTAAATACATGCAAATTATAGTCCTGGATTTTATACGTTGTAGTTAGTATGGTGTTGCATGGGCACACAGAAGATCATACTATCGGTTACTCGTATTTAATCGAACAGATGCTCACGACCTAGATGGACACAGACCAATCCATCGGTATAGTCGTTGTGTGAGAGAGAAAATAATTTATCTTAATTATTTTATCACACTTGTACACTTGGTGTATTGAGCGGATCGCTTGAGACTTATCAATTAGGATTGCTCTGTGATAATTGATTTAAGTCTCGGAGTATTTTATTCTTAATCCCTGAAACAATTGCGGGTGTGTATATTTAATATAAATGACTTTGATTTACCAAAGGAATTAACCGATTTAATTATTGGGTTAATTACCGGTTAAGTTGGGTCACTATATTTTATATATGGCATGCCGTGAATTCTTGAAGGGACAGTGTATCCCGGAAGGGTTGATAATATCCCCGAGATGAGCTCATAAGGATTTATTATGTAAACCTCGCGAGTGGATTTGTTCCGCATAATAAATAAGGTTGAGTGGTACTATTCTCGGATATAAGAGATGAATAAATTTATTAAGCAATAAATAAATTTTATTCATGGATATTTAAATCTTAAATACACGGAATAAATAATACTAAGTTGGAGAAATATTATTTGATATAATATGGATAAATATTGGGAGTGCAATTTTATTTATATAGTGGAAAATAAATAAAATTAATATTGATAAGAATTAATGGATTTGGGTTGGACCCAATTTAATTTTCAATATTAGAAGCCCAATATTTAATCTCCTTTTGATCCCCCTCGTAGCCTATAAAAGCACTACATGGTCTTCACTTTTTCATAAAAGAGAGAAAAACCTAAGATACGCCAATCATAAAGTCTTGAAGAGTGAAGAGGATCCATAAGAGTTCGATAGCTCGTCGCCCACCTGACGTTCGAACGGAGTGCAAGGAATACGCGGGAAGATCACGAGGTCTTCGATTTCGTTTCTCCGAACAACGAATCGTGGGTACAATTCTCAACCCACTTGATTATTGTTCGATTTGTTTTTATCGAGAATACCGTAGGACAAAGATCCGAAGCACGAAACTATGAACGGGGGACGATCGCGTGGTGGTGGCGAAGCCACCGGACCACGGGCGATCGCCCGGGCTAGGGTTTCGGTACGGGGGCGACGGGGGCCGAACCCTCGGTTCGACCGAGGGTGTGCGATCGACCACGAGGGTCGATCGCTGGGCACGGGCTGGTGCCGTGCCCTACCCCGCCGTGAAGGCGGGGTCCTCCTGGTGGCGGCGGGTCGCCGGACCCGCCGCGGGGGGCTGTCGAACAGCCCCACCCCGATCGATCGCCGGCGTGCGATCGATCATCTCGATTATACGAACCCCGGCTCGCGGGGGTTCGGGTGGGGGCGGGCTGTGCGCCTTCGGGCGCGTGGTCTCCAAAGCCCGGACTTTGGCGGATGAGTCGGCGTTCGTATGATCTCCGGCGAAGGGTTCCGCTATTTTGATAACCCGGGATATCGAATTCCAACAATTGAGCGGATCGAATGAGACTCATCAATTAGGTTTGCTCAGGGATAATTGATTTGAGACTCAGTGTATTTTATTCTTAATCCCCGATACAAATGCGGGTGTGTATATTTGATATAAGTGACTTTGATTTTCCAAAGGAATTAACCGATTTAATTATTGGGTTAATTACCGGTTAAGTTGGGTCACTATATTTTATATATGGCATGCCGTGAATTCTTGACGGGACAGTGTATCCCGGAAGGGTTGATAATATCCCCGAGATGAGCTCATAAGGATTTATTATGTAAACCTCGCGAGTGGATTTGTTCCGCATAATAAATAAGGTTGAGTGGTACTAGTCTCGGATAAAAGAGATGAATAAATTTATTAAGCAATAAATAAATTTTATTCATGGATATTTAAATCTTAAATACACGGAATAAATAATACTACCGGAGAAATATTATTTGGATATAATATGGTTTAATATTGGGAGTGCAATTAATTTATATAGTGGAAAATAAATTAATTAATATTAATGGGAGATTAATAGATTTGGGCTTGGGCTCAATTTAATCATAAATATTGGAAGCCCAATATTCCACCTCCTTTAGATCCCCTACGTAGCCTATAAAAGCACTACATGGTCTTCTCTATTCTCATAACAAGTTGAAGATCATAATTCTTCTAGAGAGAGAAAGTAGAGAGAGAAGTAGATCCATAGAGCTTGGAGGATCGTCGCCCACCCGACGTTCAAGCTAGTGCAAGGAATACGTGGGAAGATTCAAAGGTCATCTTGATTTCGTTTCTCCGAACAACGAATCGAAAGGTACAATATCTAAACGCCCTTGATATTATTCGATTTTATTTTATCGTGAAATACCGTTGAACGCAAGATCCGAAGATCGAACCCGGAATAGACGGACGATCGCGTGGTGGTGGCGAAGCCACCGGACTACGCCAATCGCCCGCTAGGGTTTCGGCGGGCACGGGGAGGATCGACCCTCGGCTGGGCCGAGGGCGTGCGATCGATCACGATGATCGATCGCTGGGCACGGGCTGGTGCCGTGCCCGACCCCGCCGTGAAGGCGGGGCTCCTCCATGCAGCGGAGAGTCGCCGGACTCGCCGCGGGGGGCTGCTTGGCAGCCCCGGCCGATCGCTGGATGCGATCGGCGTGCGATCGCATGAACCCCGCGACGCGGGGGTTCGGCTGGGGGCGGGCTGCATGCCTTCGGGCGTGTCGTCTCCTCGGCTGGACTCCGGTGCGTTCGTCGGCGTTCGTGTGATCTCCGGCGAAGGTTTTTGATCGGTTTATTATTTCCGCAATTTTAATAGCCCGGGATATCGAATTCCAACAAGATACAGATCGATCAAACAACTCAAACTGGATCTCTATCACTCCCTCATCCTTGGTCTCTTTGATTCCCAGTGACCCAAAGAATTCTCTTACGACCCCTTCATTGATCTGCCCAGACCACTCGAGAAATGGCTCCCATCATATGGCCTTGAAATAGCCCCACACTTCCTTCTCCACACCCATCAGTTTGAGCGAGTCGAAGCACACCGTATTGGGGGCCGCGATTTCGCGCGCCGATATGTCGACTTGCTTTCTTTTCTTTGTGGAGGCGCGGGTCCTGCTCTTGGGGGTTTTATAGGTCACCTCTTCCACCTCTTCGTCTTCCACCTTAGTCTTGCCGGCGGCAGTCGAATCCTCAGCCTCCTTGCCGTCAGAGGTGGATCCGACAGTTGGGGTGGTCGAGACCTTCTTTTTGCCTTTGCCCGCCGCTTTTCTCGGTTTCTTCTTTGGTGGGTTGTCGGCGGTTTTGCCTTCTTCCTCTTCAGCGGTGGCGGCTAGGGTTGACAAGTCCTTCTCGCCGGTGGTCTCATCGATCTCCTTGGCCAGATCGTCGATGGGGTTGTTATCAGTCTCCGTCGTGGCGGGGCTTGGTGGGATGATCTTGAGGGGTACGACGTTGAGGGCTTCCTCGGCGGTAGGGGATTTGGGCTTTGCGGGGCTCGACTTCTTCGGCGACACCATCTTCTTCAACCTTGATGCGGCGGTACCTATAGTAAGACCAATTTGGGTTCCGTGAGGGATTTTTCTTAACTTGTTTTTTTTTTTCTGGTAGATACCATATGGAGAGAGAGAGAAAGATATATAATAGAGTTTTTGAATTTTGAAATTAGAGGAGTTAAGCAGTTATCGGGAATCGCGGTGGGGGGTGGAGTCATGATGATGATTAAACTGCAGAGTCCCTGATGGGACGGTTTCCAGCCCTTGAAATTCGCAACTGCCCACTTGCGTCCCCGTATGCCCAAAGTCTCAGTCTGCTCAAAGTGCACTCCTGCAAAATCAAAAAACAAAACATACCCCTATTTAACGTCCCGGGCATGACCCAATTTCTTAATTCGATCACTCAATCAAGGAAAGCTGCCCCTCCAAATTCTCTTGCCTAAAGTAGGGCTTAATTCTGTGTTCATTCACTTTGAAAATATAGTCATCGTATTGACTGCTTTTGAGTTCCACAGATCCGTTTGGGCTAACATGATGAACAACATAGGGTCCTCCCCACTTAGAAGACATTTTGCCCGAACGGAACTGGTTCCTGGTTTGATACAGTAGGACCAACTGTCCCACCTCAATCTTTTTTCTCTTGATCAACTTGTCATGGGCTCTCTTAGTTCTTTCCTTGTAGTGAGCGGCATGGTCATAGGCCTCAATGCGAAGCTGCTCCAATTCGACCAAGCCAAGTTTGCGCTCATTCACTACGAGATCCCTGTCAAAGTTGACTTTGTTCACAGCCCAGTGTGCCTTGTGCTCTATCTCCAATGGTAGATGGCAAGCTTTCCCAAAAATCATCCGGTATGGAGAGATACTAAATGGAGTCTTGAATGCGGTGCGGTATGCTCACAGTGCATCATCCAACTTGTCTGCCCAGTCCTTCCCTTCTGGCCTAACTGTCTTCCTCAGGATGGCCTTGATAATCCGATTGGAGAGCTCTGCTTGGCCGTTTGCCTGGGGGTGGTAGGCACTGGTGATTCTATGAGTGACTCCATACTTCCGCAGTAGTTAGTATGGTGTGCGACGTCACACGGAAGATCATACTATCGGGGAAAATCAAAGTCACTAATATTAAATATACACACCCGCAATAATATCGGGGATTAAGAATAAAATACATTGAGATTTGAATCGATTATCAAAGGCAATCCTAATCGATATATCTCAAGCGATCCGCCCAATACACCAAGTGTACAAGTATGATAAAATAATCAAGACAAATTATTTTCTCTCTCATACAACGACTATACCGATGGATTGGTACGTGTCCATCTAGGTCGTGAGCAATTGTTCGATTATATACGAGTAACCGATAGTATGATCTTCCGTGTGACGACGCACACCATACTAACTACAACGTATATAATCTAGGACTATAATTTGCATATATTTAATTATAAATAATTAAACGCAAATAATTGTTTATTCAATTAAATAGATTAATGGCAATGTATCGGGGGTTAATATCACTTAAATCTAGACATTAAGTATACAACTCCAACAACGTTTCCAATACACATACGATTCGTCCATGCTTTGAATAAATCCACAACGGATTATCAAATCGCATGTTCCACGATCTTGTAGCTTGCTTCAATCCATAAATGGATCGGCTGAGCTTGTACACTAAATGCTCTCGCCCCTTAGCAATGAATCCTTCTGGTTATTTTATAAATGGTTCCGTCAAGACTTCCATATAGGAAAGCTGTCTCGACAACCATTTTACCACACCTCATAATCCATATGAGATGCTAAGAGTATCCGGATTGACTTCAGCATTGCTACGGCGAAATGTCATCATTTCACAACAAGCTTTGCTTTGAAGGTTTCGAACTTCCCGTCATATCCACTCTTTGTCTTGTAGAGCCATTCACACCCGATTGGCTTCACGCCTTTCGGTGGTTCTACAAGATCCCAGACTTTATTAGAATCCTTAGATTCCATTTCGGATTTCATCGCCTTACCCAAGAAGGCGCATTTAGATCTTGCACTGCCTCATCATAGGTCCAGGGATCGATTTCATGTATTCCAGGTGCCGAGTCCGAAGACTCACCCAGTCTCATGAATCTTTCCGGTTGTCTCACAACCCTCCCACTACGACGGCGTTCCGGTGTATTAACAGTGATAACAGGGTGCAGGTTCTAGTGGTGTACTACTCGGTTCGGCTGGTTCTGAGTCTCGATCGTTCTCTCTCATTCCATCAAGTATCACATCACTTTTGGGCTTGTGGTTCATCACATAGCCTTCCTCTAAGAACCGGGCGTTAGAACTTATAACGACCTTCTGGTCCTTAGGACTATAGAACACACATCTTTTGTTCTTTTAGGATATCCTATAAACAACCGCATTTCCGTACGAGGTTCTAAGGAACCAAGTCTAGGATGTGCGTCGATGTTTCCAAGGCATATCCCTAGAACATAAGGTAAGTCCGAATAACTCATTATCATTTTCACCATTCCTATAAGAGTCCTCTTCCTTCTTTCTGACATACCATTCCGCTGAGGAGTGTATGGTGTAGTCAGTTGGGAGTTAATCCCATTCTCTGATCAGTATGCCTTGAATTCTCCAGACAGGTATATGCCTCCACGATCAGATCGTAGGCATTCAATGGATTTACCATGAAGGTTCTCCACAAGAGCTTTGTACTCCTTGAACTAGTCAAAGTACTTGCTTTTGTGGCGCATCAGGTACCTAAATCCATGTATCGAGTAATCATCAAAAGATGAAGTACTCGTACCCTCCTCTTGTCTGAGAAGACATAGGTCCGCATACTTCAGAGTGAATCAAATCCAATACTTGTCCAGATCTATAGCTTTTAACCTTAAAAGGTTACTTGGTCATTTTACCATCCAAAATCGATTCATAGGTAAGAAGGTCCTCTCCTTCAACACCACTGATTAAACCATCAGTTGTTCAACCTTTGAATCCCATTTGGATTAATATGACCTAGCTTAAGATACCACAAGTATAATTGATTCATCCTAGAAGGTTCCTTTCTCTTATTGGTGTTAGATAATGTGTTACTAGTTTCGGTTCGTTGCATCGTGGTAAACTCAGGATTTAATATTTACAAATTGTATACCGATGTGCCAGAACAGATATTATCATCTATTCTTCTTAAAATCATCGAATGATCAGAAGAAATAGAATATCCATTTGTTTAGAAACTGAAATCAAATTCTTTCTAAATCCAGGCACATAAAGACAATGTATAAAATCCTTTGATTACTTCAAAAGTAAATGAATCTCTCCCACTGCAACAGCCGCCACCTTCGCAGCATTGCCCATGTAGATGGTGATCTTTTCCTTTCTAAGTCGTCGGGTTTCCTGGAACCCTTGCATACAAATGCAAAACATGATCAGTGGCCTCCGTATCTACCCACCAGGTGCTGGTAGATATCACCACTGAAAATGTATCAATGACTAAGGAAAATTTCACTACTCGTTTTTATGAGAGGACAATCAGACTTCCAGTGCCCAGACTGCTTGCAACGGAAGTACTTGCCTTGCGGCATACATACCCCATCTCGTGGTTAAAAATCGACCACTGGGTTTCCGTATCATGCTTCTTCTTTTCCATCTACCCGTTCATAGGTTCAAAACCATTTCTTGACACGGGAGGACAAAGAACACGAAGTACATACTTGTACTCCTCAGCAGTTAGGACATTGTCCAGATTTCGATTCCAATCAACATTCTAAGGGTCGTTGAGTATAAATGCCTTATCGTATATCACATAGTGGGGCAAAGTCATTTCTAACCTATAAGCACATAATACAAACAATCGATTTAATCTCCGATATTATCTCCCTCAAATAATATCATTAAATCACTAATCACATCTAAAATCCCATCAGATATGGCAAGCCACGTGGTGTGGACGTTTACCTACCCAAATGATTTAGCAATTAGATTTGCTTCGGTCATACATCACTTATAGCGTAACTTCGTGGGGAAGAATACTATAATGCGTATCTAAGTGTAAACCATTACTCAGTACTAAAGTAAATCGTTTGGAACCGCTTCATCACCGCAAGCCACGTGGTGTGGACGTTTACGATGATTTCACAATTCTTCAGAATTCCTTATAACTGTCTACATCAATTAATCCAAAATCTGTTAGTATAGCAAGCCACGTGGTGTGGACGTTTACTACACCAAGAGACTTTTATAATTGACTCCCAATTACTTGATCCATTCAATCTTGTAAATCAAGACGTGGAGAATCATAAGTGAAACTCGAAGTTTCTTACCAGTGATTCACCATGCGAACAATCCTATCTCTCATAAAATGAGAGAGCCGAGCAGACAATCGATCCATCTTAAAAAAAATGGCACGAAAGTCTCTAATTTGTGTCCTCGACATGACCAAGTGGCTTTGGCTCCATTCCACTCCCCGGGGTGAGAATGAGTCGACTTGAAATCAATTTTGGAAAGACAAATTAGGCATTGTTTGATAAACTTAATCAATGTTTCTCGTAAGAGGAATTACAAGAATTCTCCTCCAATAACTTATCTATATAAACTTCGAAAGTTTATAAAAGTTACCAAGAGAACAACAATGGAGACCATGGCATTGTTTCCAATCCCTCTCCCACTTAGCTTTTTATAACAAAGAGATACGCTATCTAATGCATAATTAAATACACACAAGCATGCATACATGAAATAAAGCACATAGTATTATCACATAATCAAAATAATACTAGAATATTATTTTCCGACTATTATGGCTTTATCGCATCCCCGTATGCGTCTTCTAGTCTTTAGTCTTCGTTCTTGAATGCTCCATGTGATGGGAATATTAATTTCAATATTTAAATCCATTTATTTTTAATAAATCCAAAAGTTACTTAATTCGAAAATTAAGTCAATCGAATAAATCAAAAATAAAATTAAACATTATTAATATTTTTATTATTTTTATTTTCCTTTTCTAATTCCATTAAATCTCTAGAATCCTATCCAAGACTCACTTGGAATATTCTAGAAGATTTCCATAATGAAATAAGGAAATAAAATAATTTAGGACTCCTAGTCCTTCCAAATTAATTTCTTTCCTAATCCATTAAAAATTCCATAAAGGAATAATTAAATAAGGAAAAATTAATTTAGGACTCCTAATCCTTCCAAATTAATTATCTTCCTAATTCATGAAAATTCCCAAAAATAGGATTAATCAATTAGGAAGACCAAATTAATTCTATATATTAATTCTTTTCCTAATCAATGAAAATTCCCAAAAATAGGAATAATCAAATTAGAAAAATCGAATTAATTAGGAAAAAGGATCTTGGCCTAGACGAACATGGGATGGGGATTCCCATGTCCGCCCCTTCGACCCCCAACCGAGAGAAGCCGCCCACCGTCGCCGGCGAGCCACCTCATGGGATCGATCCTTTCATGGTTCGACCATGGGGATGGCCGAACCGAGCCCTCCCTCACTCGTCTCCTCCGTCACACTTTCCGGTTGTCGTTTCGTCCTCGATCCAATGTAGAATAAATTACAAATTTATTACTACGCTATCCGGTATCGATTCTCTACATGAAATCGACCTCATACAATTTCCGGAAAAATAAGAACAAGCATTCACCACACATAAACGAATATCGACATCACCGAGAGTTTAATAATTAAGAGAATAATATCATGACATTAATTAATTAAAATTAAATCTAGCCACAATAATCGGAAACCCTGCAAGGTAGAAAAATTTATCGAAAAATACCGTGAACTAAAACCAACGCTCTGATACCAATTGTTGGAAATCGATATCCCGGAATTAATAAATTTAATAAAATAAATTATCTAATTAATTCTGACCGAAATCCTTTGGAGATCGAATATCCGGAGTTGTCTAAGTTGCGGAACAACAACTCCAATCAACTCCCGGTTGTCGGAAACCCCGCCACGAACCACCACGTATGTCCGGACTCAACCAAACCCTAACCACGGCTAAGCCGCGGCTGTTCGGTCGAGCCCATGCATGAGGCTCACGGCTGATCATAGCAGCCGCCTAGGGCTGCCCTTGGCAGCCCGCAAACCGTGCCGGAGAGCACACGCGAACAACCCTAACCTCTCGTAGGTTCAGCCCGATCGTGCCCTAGCCGCAGCTTGAACCACCGCTGCTCCGATCAGGCATGCGCTCGCATCCATGCGAGCGCTAGGGCTCCAGCTGCATAGCCCCGTACACGATCCAAGGAGCCCCGCGGATCCGCTGCGGGAATAACCCGCAGCCCGCTGCGGGAATTGTTGGAGTAGTATACTTAATGTCTAGATTTGAGTATTGTGAACTCCTTGTACACTTTCATTTACCTATTAAATACAAACATTCATTTGCTTTTAATTATTGTTAATTAAATTTATGCAAATTATAGTCCTGGATTTTATACGTTGTAGTTAGTATGGTGTGTCGGGCCCACACAGAAGATCATACTATCGGTTACTCGTATTTAATCGAACAGATGCTCACGACCTAGATGGACACGGACCAATCCATCGGTATATTCGTTGTGTGAGAGAGAAAATAATTTGTCTTAATTATTTTATCACACTTGTACACTTGGTGTATTGAGCGGATCGATTGAGACTCATCAATTAGGTTTGCTCGGCGATAATTGATTTGAGACTCAGTGTATTTTATTCTTAATCCCCGATACAATTGCGGGTGTGTATATTTAGTATAAGTGACTTTGATTTTCCAAAGGAATTGATCGGTTTAATTATTGGGTCAATTACCGGTTAAGTTGGGTCACTATATTTTATATATGGCATGCCGTGAATTCTTGACGGGACAGTGTATCCCGGAAGGGTTGATAATATCCCCGAGATGAGCTCATAAGAATTTATTGTGTAAACCTCGCGAGTGGATTTAATTCCACATAATAAATAAGGTTGAGTGGTACTAGTCTCGGATAAAAGAGATGAATAAATTTATTAAGCAATAAATAAATTTTATTCATGGATATTTATATCTTAAATACACGGAATAAATAATACTACCGGAGAAATATTATTTGGATATAATATGGTTTAATATTGGGAGTGCAATTAATTTATATAGTGGAAAATAAATTTAATTAATATTGATAAAGATTAATGGACTTGAGCAGTGGGCTCAATTTAATCTTCAATATTGGAAGCCCAATATTCCACCTCCTTTAGATCCCCTACGTAGCCTATAAAAGAACTACATGGTCTTCATAAATCATAAGACAAGATTATCATACTTGATAGTCTAGAGAGTTGAAGGAGATCTATAGGAGTTCGATAGATCGTCGCCCACCCGACGTTCGAACGGAGTGCAAGGAATACGTGGGAAGATTCAAAGGTCATCTTGATTCCGTTTCTCCGAACAACGAATCGAAAGGTATGATATCCTAACACCCTCGATATTATTCGGTTTTTGGTTTATCGAGAATACCGTAGAACGCAAGATCCGAAGGATCGAACCCGGATTAGACGAACGACCACGCGGTGGTGGCGAAGCCACCGGACCGCGTAGGGATCGCCCGCCTAGGGTTCGGCGAGCATGAGGAGCCCTCGGCTTCGGCCGAGGGGGCGATCGCTGCCATGGGGCGCGATCGCCGGCGGTGGCGGGCTGGTGCCGTCACCTCCCCACCTCGACGGTGGGGGCTCCTCCACGGCGGGCAGCAGGTCGCCGGACCTGCTGCCGGGGGCTGCCGGATGCAGCCCCATCGAACGCGATCTTCGATCGCACGAACCCTAGCTCGCGGGGGTTCGGCTGGGGGCGGGCTACGCGTCTTCGGGCGCGTGGTCTCCAAAGGCCGGACTCCGGCGGATGAGTCGGTGTTCATGTGATCTCCGGCGAAGGTTTTCGTTCGGGTTATTGTTTCCGCAATTTTTAATAGCCCGGGATATCGAATTCCAACAGGAATAACCCGCAGCCCGCTGCCCAGCCATACGAGGCGGGCGCCTGGGTACGAAGCGCTCGCGCGCGACATGGACCAGGCGGGCGCCTGGTCCTCAGGAGAGCGCCTGCCTCCCCAGGCAGCGGCTCCGTTCGATCCACGCCGCCGGATCGCTCCAGCCGCGGCGGTCCGGTGATCCTCGATCACCACCGCCCGACTCGACCCCGGTGAGGATCCCAAACCTCGGATCTTGTTCTACGGTATTTTTACGATAATTAAAACGATTAAAATCATAAAGAGGGTTTTACGATTTATCTCGTTCTCGTTGTTCGGAAAAACGAAGAAGTCAATTTGAAGACCTTGAGATCTTCCCACGTATTCCGTGCACTAGCTCGGACGTCGTGTGGGCGACGATCTTCCGAACTCCATGGATCTCCTTCTCTTTCTTTCTCTCTCTAGAATTGTGATCTTCAAGTTATGAGAAAATAGAAGACCATGTAGTGCTTTTATAGGCTACGTAGGGGATCTTAAGGAGGTGGAATATAGGGCTTCCAATATTAATGATTAAATTGAGCCCAAGCCAAAATCTATTAATCCCATTAATATTAATTAATTTTATTTTCCACTATATAAAATTAATTGCACTCCCAATATTAAACCATATTATATCAAATAATATTCTCCGGTAGTATTATTTATTCCACATGTTTAAGATATAAATGTCCATGAATAAATTATATTTATTGCTAATATTATTTATTCATCTCTTATAATTCCGAGAATAGTACCACTCAACTTTATTATCATGCGGATCAAATCCACTTGCAAGGTTTACATGATAATCCTTATAAGCTCATCTCGGGGTCATTATAAACCCTTTCGAGGACATGCTTTCCCGTCAAGAATTCCAGCATGTCATATATAAAATATAGTGACCCAACTTTACCGGTAATTGACCCAATATACTAACCGGTCAATTCCTTTGGAAAATCAAAGTCACATATATTAAATATACACACCCGCAATAGTATCGGGGATTAAGAATAAAATACACTGAGACTTAAATCGATTATCGCCGGCAATCCTAATCGATAAATCTCAAGCAGATCCGCTCAATAAACCAAGTGTACAAGTATGATAAAATAATCAAGACCAATTATTTTCTCACTCATACAACGACTATACCGATGGATTGGTCCTTGTCCATCTAGGTCGTGAGCAACTGTTCGATTATATATACGAGTAACCGATAGTATGATCTTCCGTGTGACGACGCACACCATACTAACTACAACGTATAAAATCTAGGACTATGGTTTGCATATAAATGCAAATGATTGTTTATTTTTAAATAGGATAAATGCTTTCCGACGGAGTTCAGATGTTACTTAAATCTAAACATTAAGTATACAACTCCATCACAATTAATTTAATATCCGATATCATCTCCCTCAAATAATATCATTAAATTACTAATCAAATCTAAAATCCCATCAGATATGGCAAGCCACGTGGTGTGGACGTTTACCTATCCAAATGATTTAGCAATTAGATTTGCTTCGGTCGTACATCAATTATAGCGTTACTTCGTGGGGAAGAATACTATAAAGCGTACCTAAGTGTAAACCATTACTCAGAGTGAATCGTTTGGAACTTCTACGTCACCGCAAGCCACGTGGTGTGGACGTTTATGATAACTCACAATTCTTCACAATTCCTTATAATTGTCTACATCAATTAATCCAAAATCCCATTCAGTATAGCAAGCAACGTGGTGTGGACGTTTACTACACCAAAAAGATTTTTATAATTGACATCCAATTACTTGATTCATTCAATCTTGTAAATCAAGAGGCGGAGAATCATAAGTGAAACTCGAAGTTTCTTACCAGTGATTCACCATGCGAACAACCCTATCTCTCATAGAATGAGGGAGCCGAGCAGACAATCGATCTAGTCATAAAATGACACAAAAGTCTCTAATTTGTGTCCTCTACATGACCAAGTGGCTTTGGCTCCATTCCACTCCCCGGGGTGAGAATGAGTCGACTTGAAATCAGTTTCAGAAAGACAAATTAGGCATTGTTTGAAAAACTAAATCAATGTTTCTCGTAAAAAGAATTACAAGAATTCTCCTCCAATGACTTATCTATACGAACTTCAAAAGTCCATAAAAGTCACCAAGAGAACAGCAATGGAGACCATGGGATTGTTTCAAATCTCTCTCCCACTTAACTTTTTACAATAAAGGGATACACTATCTAATGCATAATTAAATACACATAAGCATGCATACATGAAATAAAGCACATAGAATATTATCAGATAATAAAAATAATACTAGAATATTATTTTCCGACTATTATGGCTTAATTCTATCCCTGTACGCATCTTCCAGTCTTCAGTCTTCGTTCTTGAATGCTCCATGTGACGGGAATATTAATTCCAATATTTAAATCTATTTATTTTTAATAAATCCAAAAGTTACTTAATTCCAAAAATTAAGTTAATCGAATAAATCAAAAATAAAATAAAATATTTTTAATATTTTTATTATTTTTATTTTCCTTTTCTAATTTCATTAAATCTCTAGAATCCTATCCAGGACCCACTTGAAATATTCTAGAAGATTTCCATAACGAAATAAGGAAATAAAATAATATAGGACTCCTAATCCTTCCAATTTAATTCATTTCCTAATCCATTAAAAATTCCATAAAGGAATAATTAAATAGGAAAAATTAATTGGACTTTCAAAACTTTCTAAATTAATTATTTTCCTAATCCATTAAAAATTCCATAAAGGAATAATTAAATAAGGAAAAATAAATTAATTCTTTTCCTAATCCATGAATATTCCAAAAATAGGAATAATCAATTAGGAAGACCAAATTAATTCTAAATTTATTCTTTTCCTATTCCATGAAAATTCTCAAAAATAGGAATAATCAAAATAGGAAAACCGAATAATTTAGGAAAGTGGATCTCGGCGGGAGAGCACGAGATCACGAGGACCCCCGCGCCCCCACCACCTTTGATCGAGGGGGGCCGCCACCGCCGCCCAGCCGGCGCACCACTGCCCTTGGTGGCACCGCGCACGGCCGAGAGGCTCGATTGCCACCTCTCTCTCTTCGATCGATCCTCCACGAGGTCGATCATGGGGATGATCGATCCTCTCGGGGATCGGCCATGGGGATTGATCGATCCCGGAATCCTTCTTCTCATCGTCTCCTCCGTCACACGTCTTCTCCGGCGGTCGTTTCGGCATCGATCTAACGTAAATAAAATTACAAAATTAATTTACAATTATCCGGTATCGATTCTATACATGAAATCGACCCTATATAATTTCCGGAAAAAGTAGAACCTAATAATAAATCCTAAATTCGGTCAACCTCCAAATTTTTACTATTAAAAGCATTCACCACACATAAAACGAATCTCGATATGTCCGAGAGCTTAATAATTAACATATCATGACATTAATTAAAACAAAATTAAATCTAGCCATAATAGTCGGAAAATACCGCGAACGTAAAACCACGCTCTGATACGAATTGTTGGAAATCGATATCCCGGGTTGTCGAAAATTGCGGAACTTAACAACCCAACCGAAATGTTATTCCTATTATACCAATTGGTCTTGATTATTTTATCATACTTGTACACTTGGTGTATTGGTTCGACCACCACCGTCAGGCTCGTCCCGCGTTCCGGGGTTCGTCCTCGGATCTTTGCGTTCGTCGGTATTTCACGATAATAAATTAAAATCATCGAGGGGGTTCGTATGATTTTACCTTTGTTCTCGTTGTGCGGAGAAACGAGATCTCTGAAGACCTTGAGACCTTCCCACGTATTCCTTGCACTAGCTTGAACGTCGGGTGGGCGACGATCCTCCAAGCTTATGGATCTCCCTCTCTCCTTTCTCTCTCTAGAATTGTGATCTTCAAGTTATGAGAATAGAGAATAATATTATCTCTCCGGTAGTATTATTTATTCCGTGGGTTTAAGATAGAAATGTCCATAAATAAATTATATTTATTGCTAATTAATTTATCCATCTCTTGTATTCGAGACTAGTACCATTCAACCTTAATTATTATGCGGAACAAATCCACCTGCAAGGTTTACATAATAATTCCTTATGAACTCATCTCGGGGACATTATCAACCCTTATCGAGACACACTTTCCCGTCAAGAATTCACGGCATGTCATACATAAAATACCGTGAACCAACTTTACCGGTAATTGACCGGTTATTCTAATCAGTCAATTCCTTTGGAAAATCAAAGTCACTAATATTAAATGCACACACCCGCAATAATATCAGGGATTAAGAATAAAATACACTAAGATTTAAATCGATTATCAAAGGCAATCTAAATCGATAAATCTCAAGCGATCCGCCCAATACACCAAGTGTACAAGTATGATAAAATAATCAAGACCAATTATTTTCTCACTCATACAACGACTATACCGATGGATTGGGCCCTGTCCATCTAGGTCGTGAGCAACTATTCGATTATATACGAGTGACCGATAGTATGATCTTCCGTGTGACGTCGCACACCATACTAACTACAACGTATATAATCCAGGACTATAATTTGCATTTAATTAAAAGCAAACAATTGTTTATTTATTTAAATAGATTAAATGCTTTGTATCGGGAGTTTACGTTACTTAAATCTAGACATTAAGTATACAACTCCATCATCTCCCACTTATACTAAGGTCTATCGGTTTGCCCGGATTGCCTTTGAAATTCTCCAGGGAGTCCAACTGCTCGATTGCCTCTTGCAGTTCCTCTGGCTCATCCTCCATATCAACCCCAGTAAGCCCTTGCTGAATGGCTATCTCAGTATGATCATACTTTCCACATTGGATTACCTTTGTAACGCCCCGATTTCAGTTTTGAAAATTATAGCGGAAGGTGAGAAAATAAAATAATTTATTTAAATAATAACATTAATCAAATGTGGGGTTTACGTAAAATAACTTGAATTTTCTCAAAAACCAGAATAATACTTTCCAAATTCAATCGTTGTTCAAATGAAAATTCTTCAAAAGAGAGATCCATCTTTAAATTTAATTGAAACATAGTCGTGAAAGTTGAGATAAATACTAGCAAGAATGAAACACGTGTCACTGTGCCCCATCCTCGTCACGCCTGTCGAAATCCCTCGTTCATACTTAAAAAAAAATTCGTTTGATTGGGGTGAGCTCAACGTACTCAGTAGGAGTAACTTATTTTAATATCATGAATTACATCATCAATATATGACATACACATAAGTACATGAAAGAACGCAGTCATATATAGCATATCACATAAACATCTTCCTCAAACATTCATACTTACCTGACCTCGATCATAATGCCTCGAACATAATATATATACCTCGAATATATGTATACCCATGGCCGTCGCCATGGCCTCACCCCAAGACCGTCGTCATGGGCCTCGTGTATATATGTACTTCTTGTATATGTATACCTCGTGTCATTGAGCCTCGTGTATATATAAATATACCTCTCCTTGTTTACATTTCATTATAAATATGCATACATTATCATTCTTCATACACATGGCATATCATATCATAACATGAACATATAATCACATTGTACACGTAGATATCACATAATCATTCATTCACGTAAATACACATACGCACATAGAGATAACATAAACCATGAGAAAAAGATAAGAAACCCCTACCTCGTAAAGGTGTCGTGCTAGTAAAACCTTAACCGAGAGGAAAAATCCTAACTCTCCGTCGCCTCGTTCCCTGATGAAGTTAATTTAAGCTCCAATTAACTTTCCCACTTAACTTAGTCCCTTAGTCTAATTTATCCATTACCATTTTATTAATTTGTTTGTGTGTTGATTAGGAATGTTATATTTTTCATTCACGATCTAATGGATTATTAGATCAGCCGGCCATATATTTGAAAATAGAGATACATGATTATGGTGTAACATTATCTAAGGCAGAAGAGTTCCAAAAACGGATGGAGGACAATTTAACAAATAATCTGTATGGGAAAATGAGGAATTTAATATTCATATTGATACTACTAAACCATGATTTATGTCTCTTCCATTAGGATTATGATAAACAATATTAGTGGGTAGTTATATATTTATATATACAAGCCGTAGCTTGACATATGCATTAACAGGTCCTAGAACTTGCAACTTCATATGTCTTTTACATCACTTATTATCTTAGCGTCGGCAGTGGATCTAGGTAAACAAAAGTCGATCACCCGATTATGGACGGAAGCGATTTAATATTTCCTTAGAATTTACAGAGGGTTTGAAAGTTTACCTGATCCGGTGTGTGACTACAAACGAAAAGGGAGAAGCCAACTAGATCGACGAGACGGTGCGCTTCAGTCTTCCAAATACGTTTGTTTATGAACTTTGTTTCTTTGAGTACCGTGAATTTTTTTTTCCTTAGTAGAACTTAGGGGCTGCGGTTTTAAGGGTTGATGAAACAGAGTCTGTTCCTAACTATTAGCGGATATAAATTTGACTTGAATTATTTTGTAATGAATTTTTACTTTAATTGAGTTAAATATATAATTATAATTTATCATATAAATTGCTATTAGTTTTAATAATTATTATTATCATTATTATTATTATTATTATTATTATTATTATTATTATTATTATTATTATTATTATTATTATTATTATTATTATTATTATTATTATTATTATTATTATTATTATTATTATTATTATTATTATTATTATTATAACTCTTTTTTTTTTTACATACGGGTGTTACAATACTACCCACCTTCGAAAGTTTTCGTCCTCGAAATTCGTAATTTCCCTTGATATATTCACGTTAGACGTTCCTATATGGCATAAATGTCGAAGCTCTATATGGTTTACATACCTTCACTGACCCGTTGGTTAGTTCCAGCATCACCATGTCCCATAACATACATGCAAGCATTTCCTCCGGTACGTTGGTCACATCCATTTTGTTGATGTGCTTGAGGTACACGAGGCATCTTGTTAAATACAGGGCAATCCCGCGACTCATGCTCTTGCTGATGGCATAGAAAGCACTTGTTCTGTCCTTTCATGCAAACCCCATAGTGATGCTTCCCGCATACTCGGCACAAGGGTTTGTTGTTCGACACATTGAATCGATGGTCGCCCTCACTCCTTTGTTGCTTGCTATCGTTGTCATCGTCTCCATTCCACTTCTTTTTCTCTGTTGCAACGACTTCATTTGGTTTCACTTCATCTCCTCTTAGTCCGACTTCAACTTTATGAGCCCTTCTTACTAGCTCATAGTAGCCGAGATCACCCTGCGCTGCCAAGATTCCAGCGAGTTGGGGCCTCAGTCCTCTCTCGAATCTCGATGCCCTCTTCGCATCATTATCCACCCGATGTGGGGCAAACCTGCTCAGCTCGTTGAATTTTCTCTCATACTCCGTCGTTGTCATGGTTCCCTGCTTCAGATTCAGGAACTCTGTCTCCTTCTCGTTACGATAGGACTGTGGGAAATACTGATTCATGACCTCCTTCTTGAATGAATCCCAAGTCATAGCTTTCTTCTCATCTTCGGTTAGACCGCGCCAGAACCCTTCCCACCAGTGATCTGCATGTTCCACCAACTGAAAGGTGGCACAAGCTATCTTTGAAGCATCTCCACATTGAATGGTGCGGAAAATGCGTTCTAGTGAACGAAACCATTCTTCAACCACTGCATGACCATCTCGCCCATTGTAGGTTGGCGGATGATAGCGGCGAAATCGCTCAACTACGCGCTCGTGATCCGTCACATTTCCTCCTTCGTTAGGTTGCATGGTCTGGAGGAAGTGATTGATGGCCATGCCCATGGCTTCAGCAATAGCCCGATTCATTGCTGGCGGCACCTCTCCGTTATCTGCCATTTCTTTCTGTAATACGAGTATTTATGTTTTCATTTTAATAAATTTCTTTACGTGGTTGAATTGTATGTGGCATCGTCGTTCATAACATCTAATGTTAAACGTAAACCTGAAGGCCATTTCCAAGTTTCAAGTACTACCATGTCCGTGAATGCATACACATAAAGTCATACCTTTGGAGATCTCGACGAGGAATGACGAAGGCAACATTAGTGACATTTTATTTTCTTATAATTTGAAACATGTAACTTTTTATTTTTAGAAAGTTGTAAAGTCTACAGAATCAAAAGCTGAGCTCTAATACCACTTTGTAACGCCCTGATTTAAGTTTTGAAAATTATAGCGGAAGGTGAGAAAATAAAATAATTTATTTATAAAATAACATTAATCAAATGTGGGGGTTACGTAAAATAACTTGAATTTTCTCAAAAACCAGAATAATACTTTCCAAATTAAATCGTTGTTCAAATGAAAATACTTCAAAAGAGAGATCCATCTTTAAATTTAATTGAAACATAGTCATGAAAGTTGAGATAAATACTAGCAAGAATGAAACACGTGTCACTGTGCCCCATCCTCGTCACGCCTATCGAAATCCCTCGTTCATACCTAAAAAAAATGTCGTTGATTGGGGTGAGCTCAACGTACTCAGTAGGAGTAACTTATTTTAATATCATGAATTACATCATCAATATATGACATACACATAAGTACATGAAAGAACGCAGTCATATATAGCATATCACATAAACATCTTCCTCAAACATTCATACTTACCTGACGTCGATCATAATGCCTCGAACATAATATATATACCTCGAATATATGTATACCCATGGCCGTCGCCATGGCCTCACCCCAAGACTGTCGTCATGGGCCTCGTGTATAAGAGGGCTTATACATTTGCAGAACTCCTGACTGAACTTCAGGCGACGGAGGGAATCTTTAAGAATTCTCAAGCACTTGTGGCTGTGAAGACGACTCTTCCTGGGCCTCCGGGCGGTAAAAGGAAGAAGAAGCAAGGACGGAAACCCAGTGGACCCAGAAATGGTGGACCACGGAATGGAGTGAACAAGCCCAAGGACAAGTGTTTCCGTTGCAAGTAGTCTGGACATTGGAAGTCTAATTGTCCTCTGAGACAAGGAGGTATGAACTTTTCCTTAGTCACTGAAACATGTTTAGCGGTGTTATCCACCGATACCTGGTGTGTGGATAAGGGAGCCACTGATCATGTCTGGAATTCATTGCAGGGGTTCCAGGAAACCCGACGGCTTAGAGAGGGAGAGATGACCATCTACATGGGCAACGCTACGAAAGTGGCGGCGGTTGCAGTGGGAGATGTTTATTTATCTTTTAATAATAAAGTTTTGGTATTGAATAATTGTCTTTATGTACCGAATTTCAGAAAGAACCTTGTTTCAGTTTCTAAATTGGTTTTGAATGGATAACTTTAATAAGGTAGGAGATGAGACGAACTTTTTGTTTCTTTTGATAATTCTGTTATTGTCAAGAAGAATGGTGATCATATATGTTCTGGTACATTGATAGGCAACTTATATATACTGAATCCTGATTATTCCACGATGCAATGAGTAGAGTCTTATAACACATCTAGTACCAATAAGAGAAAGGAGTCTTATAGAATGAATCAAAAGTACTTATGGCATCTTAGGCTAGGTCATATTAACTTGGGCAGGATTCAAAGGTTGATAACTGATGGAATACTCAGTGATGTGAAAGATGAGGACTTTCCAACCTGCGAATCATGCCTGGAAGGAAAAATGACCAAGCCACCCTTTAGTGATAAAGGGTATAGATCCAAGGAAGTACTGGAATTGATTCACTCTGATTTGTGCGGGCCCTTATCTGTCCAAGCGAGAGGAAGTTATGAATATTTCGTAACTTTCACTGATGATTACTCAAGGTATGATTTTATATACCTGATGCGCCGCAAGAGCGAGTGCTTTGACAAGTTCAAGGAGTACAAAGCTCTTGTGGAGAACCTTCATGGTAAAACCACAAAGACTCTACGATCTGATCGTGGAGGAGAGTACCTCTCGGGAGAGTTTAAGGCGTACTTATTAGAGAATGGGATTGACTCCCAGATGACTGCACCATACACGCCCCAACAGAATGGTGTAGCAGAAAGAAGGAATAGGACTCTTATGGAAATGGTAAGATCTATGATGAGTTACTCAGACCTACCAGTTTCGTTCTGGGATATGCCTTGGAAACAGCGGCGTATATCCTGAACTTAGTTCCTTCTAAATAAATTCATAAGACACCCTCGGAATTGTGGACTGGGCGTAAGCCAAACTTGAAACACATTCGGATCTGGGGTTGTCCAGCACATGTTCTGAAGCATGGGGCTGATAAGTTGGAATCACGTTCATGATGTAGTAGTATACTTAATGTCTAGATTTGAGTATTCTGAACTCCTTTTGCACTTTCATTTATCTATTAATAATAAACATTCATTTGCTTTTAAATATTGTTAATTAAATATATGCAAATTATAGTCCTAGATTATATTCGTTGTAGTTAGTATGGTGTGCGTCGTCACACGGAAGATCATACTATCTGTTACTCGTAGTTAATCGAACAGTTGTTCACGACCTAGATGGACATGGACCAATCCATCGGTATAGTCGTTGTGTGAGAGAAAAAATAATTGGTCTTGATTATTTTATCACACTTGTACACTTGGTGTATTGGGCGGATCGCTTCAGATTTATCATTAGGATTGCTCTTGATAATTGATTTAAATCTCAGTTTATTTTATTCTTAATCCCCGATACAATTGCGGGTGTGTATATTTAATGTAAGTGACTTTGATTTTCCAAAGGAATTGACCGGTTTAATTATTGGGTCAATTACCGGTTAAGTTAGGTCACTATATTTTGTATATGACATGCCGTGAATTATTGACGGGAAAGTGTATCCCGTAAGGGTTGATAATATCCCCGAGATGAGCTCATAAGGATTTATTATGTAAACCTCGCGAGTGGATTTGTTCCCGCATAATAATAAAGTTGAGTGGTACTAATCTCGGATATAAGAGATGAATAAATTTATTAAGCAACAAATAAATTTTATTCATGGATATTTAAATCTTAAATACACGGAATAAATAATACTACCGGAAAAATATTATTTTATATAATATGGTTTAATATTGAGAGTGCAATTAATTTATATAGTGGAAAATAAATTAATTAATATTAATGGGATTAATAGATTTTGGGCTTGGGCTCAATTTAATCATTAATATTGGAAGCCCAATATTCCACCTCCTTTAGATCCCCTACGTAGCCTATAAAAGCACTACATGGTCTTCACAAATCATAAGACAAGATTATCACACTTGATAATCTAGAGAGTTCGTGAAGGAGATCCATAGAGTTCGGAGGATCGTCGCCCACCCGACGTTCGAACGAGTGCAAGGAATACGTGGGAAGATCGTAAGGCCATCGATTGATTTCGTTTCTCCGAACAACGAATCAAAGGTATAAAATCTAAACACCCTCGATTTTATTTGATTTGATTTATTGAGAATACCGTAGAACGAAGATCCGAGGATCGAACCCCGGATGAAGGTCGAGCCGGGCGGTGGTGGTCGAACCACCGGACCGCCGGCGGCTCGAGGATCCCTCATGGGGATCGAGTACGCGAACCCTCGGCTGGACGCCAAGGATCGATCGAGCCCTACGGGGCTGATCGCTAGGGCTACGGGTTTTACCCGTAGCAGCTCGTAGCGAGCTGCGGGTTTCCCGCAGCGGCTCGCTGAACGCGAGCCCTAGTCGCGTAGCAGCGGATCAACGGATCCGCTGTGGGGATGCCGTGAGGCATCCCGTGCGATCGCTGGGAGCGATCGCGGGTTCCCGCGGGGGTGCGGCTGGGCGCGCACGCGTCTTCGGGCGCGTTGTGCGTTCGGTCAAGCCCCGGTCCGCGTGGGCTCGTGATTTCTCCGGCAATCGAGGTTTTTGATTGGGTTATTATTTTCCGCAAATTTTAATAGCCCGGGATATCGAATTCCAACAGTTTAGATATTCGGTTGTTTATAGGATATCCTAGAGGAACGAAAGGTGGTTTATTTTATAGTCCTAAGAACCAGAAGATCGTTGTTAGCACCAACGCTCGGTTCTTGGAAGAGGATTATGTAATGGGCCACAAGCCCAAGAGTGAGATAATACTTAACGAACTGAGAGGGGACGATCAAGGCTTAGATCCTACCCAACCAGGTGATACGCCACCACAGTCTGCACCTGTAGTCACTGAGGTTACGCCGGAGCGTCTTCGTAGTGGGAGGGTTGTTCGACAACCCGACAGGTTCATGTTTATAGGTGAGTCTTCGGACTTGTTACCTGGAGAACATGAAGCCGACACCTGGACCTATGACGAGGCGCTTAAAGATCAAGATGCTCAGTCTTGGCAAAAGGCAATGAAATCTGAGATTGAATCTATGGATTCAAATCAGGTCTGGGATCTTGTAGCACCACCCAAAGGTGTAAAAGCCATTGGTTGCAAGTGGGTGTACAAGAGAAAAAGAGGGTCTGACGGGAAGGTGGAAACCTTCAAGGCTAGGCTTGTTGCGAAGGGGTATACTCAGAAAGAAGGGATCGATTATGAGGAAACCTTTTCGCCGGTAGCTATGCTAAAGTCGATCCGGATTCTTTTGTCTATAGAATCTTATATGGATTATGAGGTGTGGCAAATGGACGTCAAGACAGCATTCTTGAATGGGAATCTTGACGAGACCATTTACATGAGACAGCCAGAAGGCTTAATCAAGAAAGGCCAAGAGCATCTAGTGTGTAAGCTAAACCGATCCATTTATGGATTGAAGCAAGCTTCTAGATCTTGGAACATGCGGTTTGATGAGGTTATCCAGTCTTATGGATTCATTCAAAGCATGGACGAGTCGTGTGTATACCGGAGAAGTGACGGAAACAGTGTGGCGTTTCTCGTGCTTTATGTCGACGACATCCTTCTAATTGGCAACAATGTGAAGATGTTATCGGACATAAAGGGATGGTTGTCCAAGCAATTCGATATGAAGACTTAAGACAAGTTGGGCATGTTCTTGAGATCAAGGTTATAAGGGATCGCCGGAAAAGGACATTAAGCTTGTCCCAGGCTTCATATATTGATAGGATTCTGGCTCGTTTCAACATGCAGAATTCCAAGAGAGGTTCTCAACCTTTCTGCCATGGAATTCATCTATCTAAGTGATGGAGTTGTATACTTAATGTCTAGATTTAAGTAACGTAAACTCCCGGTACAAAGCATTTAATCTATTTAAATAAATAAACAATTGTTTGCGTTTAATTATTATAATTAAATATATGCAAATTATAGTCCTAGATTATATACGTTGTAGTTAGTATGGTGTGCGTCGTCACACGGAAGATCATACTATCGGTTACTCGTATATAATCAAACAGTTGCTCACGACCTAGATGGACAAGGACCAATCCATCGGTATAGTCGTTGTATGAGTGAGAAAATAATTGGTCTTGATTATTTTGTCGTACTTGTACACTTGGTGTATTGAGCGGATCGCTTGAGATTTATCGATTAGGATTGCCTTTGATAATCGATTTAAATCTCTGTGTATTATATTCTTAATCCCTGATATTATTGCGGGTGTGTGCATTTAATATTAGTGACTTTGATTTTCCAAAGGAATTGACTGATTAGAATAACCCGTCAATTACCGGCAAAGTTGGGTCACTGTATTTTGTGTATGACATGCTGTGAATTCTTGACAGGAAAGTGTGTCCCGATAAGGGTAGATAATGTCCCCGAGATGAGTTCATAAGGAATTATTATGTAAACCCTGCAGGTGGATTTGTTCCGCATAATAATTAAAGTTGAATGATACTAGTCTCGGTTACAAGAGATGAATAAATTAATTAGCAATAAATTAAATTTATTCATGGACATTTATATCTTAAACGCACGGAATAAATAATACTACAGGAGAGATAATATTATTTGATATAATATGGTTTAATATTGGGAGTGCAATTATATTTATATAGTGGAGGTAATTATATAATTCATGAATTAATTAATAGACTTGGGCTTGGGCTCAATTTAATTAATTCATGGGAAGCCCAATATTCACCTCCTTAAGATCCCCTACGTAGCCTATAAAAGCACTACATGGTCTTCTCTATTCTCATAACTTGAAGATCACAATTCTAGAGAGAGAAAGTAGAGAAGGAGATCCATAGTGTTCGGAGGATCGTCGCCCACCCGACGTTCGAACAAGTGCAAGGAATACGTGGGAAGGTCTCAAGGTCTTCAATAAGATCTCGTTTCTCCGCACAACGAATCGAAAGGTGAATTAAATATTTCTGCTATTTAATTCATATTTATTGAAATATTATCGAAAAATAAGATCCGATAAACGGGGATCCAAACCGGGACGAGTCGAGAGGTGGCGATCAAGGATCGCCGGCGACTCGAGACCCGGCTGGACGGATCAGCCCGTGGGAGCCCTCGGCTGGGCAGCCCACGCCCGCCTAAGCGGCAGCGATCGCTCGCGGTTGGAGCGATCGGGCGGTCACGGTTTCGGCCGTGGCTAGGGCTCGATCGGCTGCTCCTCCGCGACGACTCCGGGCTGTTCGGTCGAGGTTTCCGTGACGTCGATCGGAGTCGGTTTTACGACGACTCCGGGTGATCGATTTCCAACAATTGGTATCAGAGCGTACGGTTACGTTTTTTGTTAATTGTTTCGATAATCAATTCTCGATGTATATGGCCATAGATTAATTTAATTTATTAAATTATTGTGCTATATTGTTCTACGTCTTTGTTTTTCTCTCTCGTATGAATTTTGATTGTCGGAAAAATTAAATATTAAAAATCGAGGGTTTTTCGGAGAAACGAACCGAGTTCGATCAAAGGTGGGCGTGCCTTTGCGCGGGTTGCTGTGCGGGCTGTATGGCGGCTGGAGGTCGACGGCATCAACCACCAACCGTGGTGGTCGCCGGATGTCGACCGCCGCCAAGAGGCCAGGCGGTTCAGCCGCTACGCGCGGCGGCTCGTGGGTCGTGGCTTCGGCTTCGTGCTCGGTGCGGGCTGCCGGGGAGGTGGCTGGAAGCACGGGCTGTGCGGGCTGCTGGAAGCGGGCTGTGTTGGAAAGGAAGCGTCTCGAATAGAACTTCGTGTTGATAGTTCATGCGTTCAAAACCGAAGTGTATTGAATGAGAAATTAAAGATTTAAATTGTAACTAATATTGTGAATTGGAAGAGAATTCCAAAGAGACATGTATCCCATATTGGAGAAAAAAATGAAAAGATTAAGTGAATTTATCTACGTGATATCACCGTTTAGCTTGTGAATGGATTATTGGAGTTATTCTCCCACTCATGCATGCGTGCATGGGACATGTGCAAATCATGCACACGAATCGAGCCGATTTAGTCGAAGACTACAAGCTAATCTTTTGAATTTTTAATAATAATAAATAAAATTATATTTATTATTATTTAAGTTACATTTTAAATTTTAATAATTGTATTTAGTGACAATTATTGGTCATGAATGGTGAGACGTTACAAGATTTGTAGTCAAACGTTCAGGATCATCGAACAACCTTCTCCAACATTTCCTATAAATTGTAGTCGAGAGTCGAGTCTATTGGGAGAACGAACGACTCGCCGAGAAGCACTCGAATACGACGAGAAACAAATACAAAGAAAAAGCTTGAGAAATATACAGAACCCGTCCGAGCAATCGCTCTCTTTTTCTTTGCTTTTTCTTATCTTCTTGACCCTCCGGTGAAATATTTCGGGAAACATCTCGGTTCGACGTGCAACGTAGTTGCATGAAAACGTTGTATCCTGGGAAACAAACGATCGGTAGAGGTCGAATTTTGTTTTAAGGAGATCGTGTTGAACACGAGCCTCGTTTTCGTTTCTTTTCTTGCCATCTCCATAAATCCGATCCCTACAATCTTAAAACAAAAATCTCTACGAGATGGCTGATTTTATTACTACAAACTTAAAACAAATCAGTTTGATGGTTGAAATGATTATTTGTGCTCGTACGACTGGAGATGGTTCATCATCGTTTGAATGAACGAACATGTATCCTTCGGGACCTAGTGGTGGTGCGTCACACTAGAAGATATTTTGGTTAATCATTGTGATAAACCAAGAAAAAATTTAACGACGTTGTTGAATTCGGAAAAAAAAAAATGTTGTCACATGTAGTGATATACAAAAAAAAATATCCAATGGTGAACTAATTATTTCGAGCCAACATTATTGAGAATGTTGTGTAATGGCTTGATCTAATTGTGTAATCACTAAATATTGATGTAAATATCTTTTGAAATAATTAAATAATTACAATTTACATTTTATGCATATTTTATTATTTTATGTGAAAAAATAATAATATGGTGGTTATTATTATTTATGTGATAATGATGTACTTAATCATTATATGATAATTATGGTAGAACTTATCAATACCATTAAAATATAATAAATAGTGAATTTGATTATATTATTTTATTGGTTGAAATTAATAAATAATGAAATTTATTATTGGTTGAATATAATAAATAGTGAAATTTATTATATTATTATTTATTGAAATAAATTTTTTGAAATTCATAAACAGTTATGAATGTGGTATAAAAAAAATATTGAAGAGAATTAAATAAATTATTGAAATTCATATAATAATATGAATGAGGTAATGATAATTTATTCTCACGATTAATATTTGCTTAATGAGAAGTAAATATGAGACTTTTGAAATTCATATTGAAATATGAATGATTTGTACAGTAAAAATTCGGAAGTTAAAAAGAACATTCGAAGTAGACGAAACATGTGTATCCAATTAGTATTATTTGTGGGTGTCAGTTTGCAATTGGAAGAACACTATGTATGACAAATACTCTCGACTGGAGTTATCTCAAAAGACTATGTAAGATCTAAAGATACTATCGTAGTCAATTAACCAAAGAAATGGTTAAATAGAGAGTTAGTATTGTCGTCATCTAAAGGATTGGATTAAAGCCTTAAAGAAAGTGAGTTGAGACGAAGGAAATCCTTACCTATATGACTGGAGATCCCAAGAACTAGGTTCAAAAGGACAACCTAACCGTCTAAACTCTGTTATCACTGTCCTGGGGGGGAATTAATTTCCACCAAAAGTCCATTGCCTATAAGATGTTACAGTGATTGTGTGTGAGGATTAGCAAATGGCTATTAATGATTCAAAAGAGATAGTATTTATACTCTTTAAGAAAATCACCTATGTAAGAGAGAAGTGGGGCCGCTTCGAAGAGAATACAGTAAGGCATATTCTTAAACACTCTTACAGAACCAGGCGGATGTTCAAGGCCAAAATGAACATAATCATGAGAACTGAGAGTTGTTAGAAAGAACGTGAGTGGAGTATATTTATCGTTTACACAAATGGTGAATAGTTCAAAGACATCGTGTCTACTATTTAATCAGTAAAGTTGATATACTTTCACAAGGGAAGGTTCAAAGGGTAACACCTACCTATTGTTGGAGTTGTGTACTTAATGTCTAGATTTAAGTAACGGAAACTCCCGATCCATTGCCATTAATCTATTTAATTAAATAAACAATTATTTGCGTTTAATTATTTATAATTAAATATATGCAAATTATAGTCCTGGATTATATACGTTGTAGTTAGTATGGTGTGCGGGCCCACACAGAAGATCATACTATCGGTTACTCGTATTTAATCAAACAGTTGCTCACAACCTAGATGGACACGGACCAATCCATCGGTATAAACGTTGTGTGAGAGAGAAAATAATATGTCTTGATTATTTTATCACACTTGTACACTTGGTGTATTGGGCGGATCGCTTGAGATTTATCGATTAGGATTGCCTTAGATAATCGATTTAAATCTCAGTGTATTTTATTCTTAATCCCCGATACTATTGCGAGTGTGTATATTTAATATAAGTGACTTTGATTTTCCAAAGGAATTGACCGGTTTAATTATTGGGTCAATTACCGGTTAAGTTGGGTCGCTATATTTTATATATGACATGCCGTGAATACTTGATGGGAAAGTGTGTCCCGATAAGGGTTGATAATGTCCCCGAGATGAGTTCATAAGGAATTATTATGTAAACCCTGCAGGTGGATTTGTTCTGCATAATAATTAAGGATGAATGGTACTAGTCTCGGCTACAAGAGATGAATAAATTAATTATCAATAAACTAATTTTATTCATGGACATTTCTATCTTAAACGCACGAAATAAATAATACTACCGGAGAAATATTATTTGATATAATATGGTTTAATATTGGGAGTGCAATTAATTTATATAGTGGAAAATAAATTAATTAATATTAATGGGATTAATAGATTTGGGCTTGGGCTCAATTTAATCATTATTATTGGAAGCCCAATATTCCACCTCCTTAAGATCCCCTACGTAGCCTATAAAAGCACTACATGGTCTTCTCTATTCTCATAACTTGAAGATCACAATTCTAGAGAGAGAAAGTAGAGAGGGAGATCCATGGAGTTCGGTAGATCGTCGCCCACACGACGTCCCAGCTAGTGCAAGGAATACGTGGGAAGATCTCAAGGTCGTCAAATTGAGTTCTTCGTTTTTCCGAACAACGAGAACGAGGTAAATCGTAAAACCCTCTTTATGATTTTATCGTTTAATTATCGTAAAAATATCGTGAACCAAGATCCGAGAACGCGACCCATGTCGAGGTTGAACCGGGCGGTGGTGATCGAAGATCACTGGACCGCCGGCGGTTCAACGGCTCGGCTAGGAGGGGTCGAGGGCGTGAAGCCCGGCTGGACGCCGAGCGCCGCTCGCGCGGGGCTGCCTCCGCTCACGCGGAGGGACAGCCGCTCGCGCGGCGGCGGCTGGCGGTGATCGCTAGCCACGGTTCGCCGTGGCTGGGCGTGCGATCACCGTGGGGCAGCTGGGGCGTCCCAAGGGGGCTTCCAAGGGCAGCCCTAGGTGGCTGCCAAGGACAGCCGCGAGCTCCACGCTAGGGCTCGGCCGAACAGCCCGGGTTCGCCCGCGGTTAGGGTTTGGTTGAGTCCGGGTATACGTGGTGGTTCGTGGCGGGATGTTCCGGCAACCGGGAGTCGATTGGAGTTGTCGTTCCGCAATTTGACAACCCCGGATATTCGATCTCCAAAGTATATCGGTCGAAATTAATTAGATAATTTATTTATTTAAATTTATTAATTCTGGGATATCGATTTCCAACAATTGGTATCAGAGCGTTGGTTTTAGTTCATGGTATTTTTCGATAAATTGTTCTACCTTGCAGGGTTTCCGATTATTATGGCTAGATTTAATTTTAATTAATTAATGTCCATAATATTGCTCTTGATTATTAAACTCTCGGTGATGTCGAGATTCGTTCTTGTGTGGTGAATGCTTGTTCTTATTTTTCCGGAAATTGCTTAAGGTCGTTTTCATGTAGAGAATCGATATCGGATAGCGTAGTAATAAATTTCTAATTTATTTTACGTTGGATCGAGGACGAAACGACGACCGGAAAAGTGTGACGGAGGAGACGAAGAGAGGGAGGGCTCCGGATCGGCCAACCCCATGGCCGATCCCTTGGATCGATCGACCACCGAGGGGGCTGCCCGCGGGCTTCTCGGCCTTGGATCGATCGAACGGCGACGGTGGCTGTCCGGCTGGGCGGTGGCGGCGTGCTCCTCCGGGGGTGATCGATGATGATGGGGAGGGGCACGGGGATCCCCAACCCGTGCTTCTCTCGGTCAAGATTTACTTTCCTAAATTATTCGGTTTTCCTATTTTGATTATTCCTATTATGGGAATTTTCATGGATTAGGAAAAGAATAAATTTAGAATTAATTTGGTCTTCCTTATTGATTATTCCTACCTTGGGAATTTTCATGGATTAGGAAAAGAATAAATTTAGAATTAATTTGTTTTTCCTATTTAATTATTCCTTTATGGAATTTTTAATGGATTAGGAAAATAATTAATTTGGAAAGTTTTGAAAGTCCTTAATTAATTTTTCCTATTTAAATATTCCTTTATGGAATTTTTGATAGATTAGGAAATGAATTAATTTGGAAGGATTAGGAGTCCTAAATTATTTTATTTCCTTATTCCATTATAGAAATCTTCTAGAATATTCCAAGTGGGTCTTGGATAGGATTCTAGAGATTTAATGGAGTAGAAAAGGAAAATAAAAATAATAAAAATATTAATAATATTTAATTTTATTTTGATTTATTCGATTGACTTAATTTTCGAATTAAGTAACTTTTGGATTTATTAAAAATAAATAGATTTAAATATTGGAATTAATATTCCCGTCACATGGAGCATTCAAGAACGAAGACTGAAGACTAGAAGATGCGTACGGGGATGGAATAAAGCCATAATAGTCGGAAAATAATATTCTAGTATTATTTTGATTATGTGATAATATTCTATGTGCTTTATTTCATGTATGCATGCTTATGTGTATTTAATTATGCATTAGATAGCGTATCCCTTTGTTATAAAAAGCTAAGTGGGAGAGGGATTGGAAACAATGCCATGGTCTCCATTGCTGTTCTCTTGGTGACTTTTATGGACTTTTGAAGTTCGTATAGACAAGTCATTGGAGGAGAATTCTTGTAATTCCTTTTACGAGAAACATTGATTAAGTTTATCAAACAATGCTTAATTTGTCTTTCTGAAACTAATTTCAAGTCGACTCATTCTCACCCCGGGGAGTGGAATGGAGCCAAAGCCACTTGGTCATGTGGATGACACAAATTAGAGGCCTTCGTACCATTTCTTGAAATGGATCGATTGTCTGCTCGGCTCCCTCATTTATGAGAGATAGGGTTGTTCGCATGGTGAATCACTGGTTAGAAACTTCGAGTTTCACTTATGATTCTCCGCGTCTTGATTTACAAGATCGAATGGATCAAGTAATTGGGAGTCAATTGTAAAAATCTTTTGGTGTAGTAAACGTCCACACTATCGTGGCTTGCTACATTGAATGGGATTTTGGAACGATTGATGTAGACAGTTATATAAGGGAGTAAAGGAGCCTATGTTAACGTAAACGTCCACACTATCGTGGCTTGCGGTGAATATGCGTATCCCAAACAATCTTCTTAGATACTGAGTAATGGTTTACACTTAGGTACGCTTCTTAGTATTCTTCCCATCGAAGTAACGCTAATGATGATGTACGACCGAAGCAAATCTAATTGCTAAATCATTTGGATAGGTAAACGTCCACACTATCGTGGCTTACCATATCTGATGGGATTTTAGATGTGATTAGTGGTTTAATGATATTATTTGAGGGAGATAATATCGGAAATTAAATCGATTGTTTGTTGTTATATGTGCTCATAGATTAGGAAATGGCTTTGAACCCACTTTCTGTGATACTTAAGGAATTTTTAAACTCACTGGTCCCTGAATGTATTGATTGGAATAGAGATCTAGACATTGCCCAAACTGTTAAAGAGTACAAGTTTGTACTCAGTGAGCTTTTTCCTCCCGAGCCTATTAATGTCTCAACTAATGAGGAAAGGACTGATTTTAAGAAGTGGGAAAATGCTTATGCAATGACCACTGATTATGATATCATGTTCAAACTCAAGTTGGTGTTTAGACAAGACATAGGCGGCTAGACAAGAAGCGATGAGGATACTCATAAAGGCCAGTCGCTTCGAGGAAACTCTTAAACACGTTTTTGAGATGATTGACCTTTTAGACGAGTTGAGACGGAAATCGCAAGCTCTTGTAGCCAATGCCAAAGGTTTCGAACCTAAAGGCAAGAACGGGGGAAAGGAAGAGCAAGGAAACAAACCCAGTGGTTCTAAAATTACTTGGACCACGAGATGGGACGAGAAAGCCAAGAGGCAAGTGTTCTCGATGCAAACAGTCTAGGTACTGGAAGTCTGATTATCCTCTCAAAGAAACTACGAAATTTTCTTTAGTCGTAAAACATAGTCAGTGGTATTATCTACCGAAACCTTGTGTGTAGATATGGGACCACTGACGGTATGTGCATTTTAAATGCAAGGGTTCCAGGAAACCCGACGACTTAGAAAAGAAGAAATCGTAGTCTACATGTGCAATGATGTAGAGGAGGCAACAGTTGCAGTGGAGGACATTTTATAGGATTTCATTTTGAGTTATTGCTTTTATGTACCTTTCATATTAGAAAGAACTTTGTTCTGGATTTCTAATGAATGGATATTTTATTTCTTTTAATCATTTGATGGTTATAAGAAGAAATAATGATATTATCTGTTCTGGTACATTAGCTAGCAATATATAAATGATGAATCCTAAGTCCACCACGATGCAACGAACCGTAGTACATAACTCGATTTACTAATAAGAGATTTCTTTATTAAATCATTTATACTTGTGGATTCTTATGCTAAGTCATATTCAAATAAGAAGATCAAAGGTCGAAAATTGATAGTTTGATCAATTAAGTTGAAGGAATGGACCTTCCGACCTATGAATCTAATTTGGAGGATAACATGACTAAGCAATCCTTTATGGATATAAGATATAAGATCCGGACAAGTATAAGAATTGATTGACTCTGATGTATGCAGACCTATGTCTACTCAGACAATAAGGTACGAGTACTTCATTTGATGATTTCTCGAGAAATGGATTAGAATACTTGATGTGCCACAAAAGCAAGTGTTTTGACAAGTCAAATGACACTAAGCAATTGTGGAGAACCATCAAGGTATATCCATTTGTAGCCTGCGATTTGATCGCGGAGGCAAGTACCTGTCTGAGGAATGCATAGCATACTGATCAGAGATTGGGATTTGATCCCAAATGACTACACCATACACTGTTGTGTAGAAATGGTGTGTCGTAAACAAGAAATGGAACTCTTATAGAAATAGTAAAAGCATGAGTTATACGGAACTACCTATGTTCTATGGATATGTATGGAAACAACAGTGCATTCAAATGCGGTTGTAGAATATCCTAGAAGAACAAAAGATGTGTGTTCAATAGTACTATGAACCAGAAGGACGATATAAGTTCTAACGCCCGGTTCTTAGAGAAAGACTATATGATGAACCACAAGCCCAAAGTGACGTGATACTTTGAAATGAGAGAGAACGATAAGGACTGAGAACCAGCTGAACCGAGTAGCGGTACACCACTAACTGCACCTACTGTTATTACTGTTTATACACCGAAATGCGGTTGTAGTGGGAGGTTGTGTGACAAACAGAGATATTCATAAGACTAGGAGAGTCTTCGGACTTTGGACCTAGTATACATGAAATCGATCCCTAGATCTACATGAAGGCAGTACTAGATCTAAATGTGCCTTCTTGGAGAGCAATAAGGATTATTGCTAAGAGGCGAGATCATTTAGAGTACAAGCTTAGTTGATCCATTTATGGATTGAAACAAAGCGTTGAGTTCGTGGTACTTGCGAATTGATGAAATAGTCCATTTAATGGATTCATCAAAGGCATAGACGAATCAAGTGTATTGGAAACGTGATGGAAACAAGGTGGTGTTTCTCGGGTTTTATGTAGATGACACTCTTATCATTGGCAACAATGTAAAGATGTTATCAGACATAAAATGATGGTTGTCTAGATGAATCAATATGAAAGATATAGGAAGAAGTTGGACATGTTCTTGAGATATTGGATCTCTAGTAAAGAACATTATATTTCTCCTGGACATCTTACATATATATGATTATGGTTCGTTTTAACATGCAAGATTCCGAGAAAGGGTCGTTACCTTTCAGATACGGAATGCATCTATCTAAGGAAATGTGTTTTGGAACACAAAATGAGATAGAAGTAATTAAAGTGGTTTCCTACACTTTGAGTGTGGAAAGATTAATAAATGCAATGTTGAAAACGAGAACCTGATATCGGCTATGCGGTTAGCATAGTGGGAGGATATCAAGGTAATCCTGGAAAGGAATATTCGACTGCTGTAAAAGCACTTTCGATGTACTGTTCTAGACTACGAAGCAGATGAGCATTTCTTTTGGATTACATTCTCTTAGATTTCTAATCGAATGAGGACCGGTGTAAGTCGATATCAGGCTATGTGTTTTACTATTAAAGGAGAAGGAGTTTTAACATGGAAGAGTGATAAGCACGATGCTTTTCGGACTCTGCTATGGGTAACCAAATAGCGGCCTCAGAGGCAGCAGAAGTTTTGGTATAACTCCGGGATAATCTCTGGGACTTAGATGTGATTCTTAGTTTGCCAAAGGCTATGTAGATAGCGGTGCAATGGCAAATTGTAAGAAATCACAAGTCCATAAGTGTAAGATAACACATAGAGCAAGTACCACCTAATACGAATCATCGTCAGGGAAGACGACGCTGTAGTCACCAAGATAACTTCAGAGCGGCAACCTAGATTGCTCATTCACATGGTACTTCTTGGAAGTACAGTTTAAGCACGTGATGAGTATGGGAGTCGGGAGTTTGGAGGAAATGACTAGACCTTAGTATAAGTGGGAGATTGATGGAGTTGTATACTTAATGTCTAGATTTAAGTAACGGAAACTCCCGATCCATTGCCATTAATCTATTTAATTAAATAAACAATTATTTGCGTTTAATTATTTATAATTAAATATATGCAAATTATAGTCCTAGATTATATACGTTGTAGTTAGTATGGTGTGCGGGCCCACACAGAAGATCATACTATCGGTTACTCGTATTTAATCAAACAGTTGCTCACGACCTAGATGGACACGGACCAATCCATCGGTATAGTCGTTGTGTGAGAGAGAAAATAATCTGTCTTGATTATTTTATCACACTTGTACACTTGGTGTATTGGGCGGATCGCTTGAGATTTATCGATTAGGATTGCCTTAGATAATCGATTTAAATCTCAGTGTATTTTATTCTTAATCCCCGATACTATTGCGGGTGTGTATATTTAATATAAGTGACTTTGATTTTCCAAAGGAATTGACCGGTTTAATTATTGGGTCAATTACCGGTTAAGTTGGGTCGCTATATTTTATATATGACATGCCGTGAATACTTGACGGGAAAGTGTGTCCCGATAAGGGTTGATAATGTCCCCGAGATGAGTTCATAAGGAATTATTATGTAAACCCTGCAGGTGGATTTGTTCCGCATAATAATTAAGGATGAATGGTACTAGTCTCGGTTACAAGAGATGAATAAATTAATTAGCAATAAATTAATTTTATTCCTGGACATTTCTCTTAAACGCACGGAATAAATAATACTACCGGAGAAATATTATTTGATATAATATGGTTTAATATTGGGAGTGCAATTAATTTATATAGTGGAAAATAAATTAATTAATATTAATGGGATTAATAGATTTGGGCTTGGGCTCAATTTAATCATTAATATTGGAAGCCCAATATTCCACCTCCTTAAGATCCCCTACGTAGCCTATAAAAGCACTACATGGTCTTCTTTATTCTCATAACTTGAAGATCACAATTCTAGAGAGAGAAAGTAGAGAGGGAGATCCATGGAGTTCGGTAGATCTGATGGAGTTATATTCTAAATGTCTAGTTTAGTGACAATATGGAACTCCTTATCTGTGTTTTATTATCTATTAATCAAACTATCGGCATTTTGTTTATCACGTACTTTATGCAATAGTCCTAGACATATACGTTGTAGACAGTATGGCGTGAGGAGACACGCGGAAGATCACACTGTCGGTTACTCGTATACTATCGAACAGAAGCTCACGACTTAGATGGACAGGGACAATCCATCGGTACGTCGTAGTGTGACTGGGTAATAGTTGGTCTTGACTATTATGTTACACTCGTACACATGGTGTATTGAGCAGGACCACGGGAGGGCGTTCGATTTATACTAATCGAAGTAATCGAACTAGACCTCAGATATTACGGATATACGAATTCCTAATCCCTATATAATTATAGGTGCGTGTGTCCAATTCTCGGTTCTTTATATGCCAATGAGTGAGACTAATTGATTAGTCGAGATTCTCGGTAAATTGGGAATCGTAATTGTACGCACGGCATGCTATAGATTATAGACAGAAAACCGTGTCCCGTTTATCGGGTTGATGATGTCCCCGAGATGAGGTCATAAAGTTTATCATGTAAACCCTGCAGGTGGATTTGTTCCACATGATAATAAGGATGAGTGGTACTAGTCTCGGATAATAAGAAACGAATTAATTTAATTATTAGTAATAAAATTAATTCGTGGACATACGATATCTTAAACACGGGGAGGGTCGTTTATGTAATTTCAGCCGAATTATTATTGTTGAAATAATATTAAATTTATTTCGGGAATTCAATTATAATTTTATAGTGGAATTAATTATAATTAAAATTGAATTTAATTAAAGGTTTTCTTTTAAGGACACCGGTTTAATTAAATTGCAATTTAGCCCGGAATTTATTTACCTAAGGGGTCCCTAGTGTAACTCTATAAATACCCCCCCTTGCCTATCCTAAACCTACAATCCGCAGCTTTTTATTTTTCTGAGAAAATTATTGCGTTAGCGCAAAAACATTTTCTCTGTAAAAATAAATTGTATAGCGCTAATATTTTTCTCTCAGAGAGAAAAAGAATATTACGCTGGTAGAGAAAGGAGAAATCAGAAAAGGCAGACCCAACGGATCGTTGCCCACACAACGGTTGGAGTCGGGGAAGAGGCATACACTAGCAATCGCTAAGGTCTCAACAATCGACCGAAAGGTATGAGATCGAATTCTCTATTCCACATTTATTCGATTTCATTTTCTCGTTGATCATACATGAACGTATATCGGGTTCCGTGGTTTGGATGTGATGTTCTCGGACTGCTGGGAGGTTTCTGACCTCCGGCATGGCAGTCGGATCGAGAAAATCGCATCGGAACAGCCAGAATGGGCGAATCCCGCCGCTGTTCCCGACGGGTGTCGGACGACAGGTTTTGCTGTCGGCCGACAGAGGCTTGTCGGACGACAGATTCTGGTGTCGGACGACAGAGAAGCCAGAAGCCTCTCGTTTTGCACGGTCGTGCCTCGGGTGCGAGGGCTGGGTGCAATTCGGGTCAGGGGTTTTGTCGTGAACACAGTAGGCACACTGGATGTCGACTGGGCTTGTCCGGATGTTCGAGTAGTCGAACGGACATGTCCCGGGTAGTCGATTTCCAACAAGATCGTCGCCCACACGACGTCCGAGCTAGTGCAAGGAATACGTGGGAAGATCTCAAGGTTGTCAAATTGAGTTCTTCGTTTTTCCGAACAACGAGAACGAGGTAAATCATAAAACCCTCTTTATGATTTTATCGTTTAATTATCGTAAAAATATCGTGAACCAAGATCCGAGAACGCGACCCATGTCGAGGTTGAACCGGGCGGTGGTGATCGAAGATCACCGGACCGCCGGCGGTTCAACGACTCGGCTAGGAGGGGTCGAGGGCGTGAAGCCCGGATGGACGCCGCTCGCCGCTCGCGCGGCTGGACCGCCGCTCGCGCGGCAGCGGCTGGCGGTGATCGCTAGCCACGGTTCGTCGTGGTTGGGCGTGCGATCACCGTGGGGCAGCTGGGGCGTCCCAAGGGGGCTGCCAAGGGCAGCCCTAGGCGGCTGCCAAGGACAGCCGCGAGCTCCACGCTAGGGCTCGACCGAACAGCCCGGGTTCGCCCGCGGTTAGGGTTTGGTTGAGTCCGGGTATACGTGGTGGTTCGTGGCGGAATGTTCCGGCAACCGGGAGTCGATTGGAGTTGTCGTTCCGCAATTTGACAACCCCGGATATTCGATCTCCAAAGGATATCGGTCGAAATTAATTAGATAATTTATTTATTTAAATTTATTAATTCCGGGATATCGATTTCCAACACCTATCCTATGCACGTTTCTAACGTCGAGTTATTTCACCAAACATCTTTTGGGGTCTGTATAATTTTCATTCATGGGGGGATTGTTGGAAAGGAAGCGTCTCGAATAGAGCTTCGTGTTGATAGTTCATGCGTTCAAAACCGACGTGTATTGAATGAGAAATTAAAGATTTAAATTGTAACTAATATTGTGAATTGGAAGAGAATTCCAAAGGGACATGTATCCCATATTGGAGAAAAAAATGAAAAGATTAAGTGAATTTATCTACGTGATATCACCGTTTAGCTTGTGAATGGATTATTTGAGTTATTCTCCCACTCATGCATCCGTGCATGGGACATGTGCAAATCATGCACAGGAATCGATCCGATTTAGTCGAAGACTACAAGCTAATCTTTTGCATTTTTAATAATAATAAATAAAATTATATTTATTATTATTTAAGTTACATTTTAAATTTTAATAATTGTATTTAGTGACAATTATTGGTCATGAATGGTGAGACGTTACAAGATTTGTAGTCAAACGTCCAGGTTCATCGAACAACCTTCTCCAACATTTCCTATAAATTGTAGTCGAGAGTCGAGTCTATTGGGAGAACGAACGACTCGTCGAGAAGCACTCGAATACGACGAGAAACAAATACAAAGAAAAAGCTTGAGAAATATACAGAACCCATCCGAGCAATCGCTCTCTTTTTCTTTGCTTTTTCTTATCTTCTTGACCCTCCGGTGAAATATTTTGGGCAACATCTCGGTTCGACGTGCCTCGGGAAATATCCTGGGAAACAAACGATCGGTAGAGGTCGTATTTTGTTTTAAGGAGATCGTGTTGAACACGAGCCTCGTTTTCGTTTCTTTTCTTGCCATCTCCATAAATCCGATCCCTACAATCTTTAAAACAAAATCTCTACGAGATGGCTGATTTTATTACTACAAACTTAAAACAAATTAGTTTGATGGTTGAAATGATTATTTGTGCTCGTACGACCGGAGATGGTTCATCATCGTTTGAATGAACGAACATGTATCCTTCGGGACCTAGTGGTGGTGCGCCACACTAGAAGATATTTTGGTTAATCATTGTGATAAACCAAGAAAAAATTTAACGACGTTGTTGAATTCGGAAAAAAAAAATGTTGTCACATGTAGTGATATACAAAAAAAAATATCCAATGGTGAACTAATTATTTCGAGCCAACATTATTGAGAATGTTGTGTAATGGCTTGATCTAATTGTGTAATCACTAGATATTGATGTAAATATCTTTTGAAATAATTAAATAATTACAATTTGCATTTTATGCATATTTTATTATTTTATGTGAAAAAATAATAATATGGTGGTTATTATTATTTATGTGATAATGATGTACGTAATCATTATATGATAATTATGGTAGAACTTATCAATACCATTAAAATATAATAAATAGTGAAATTTATTATATTATTTTATTGGTTGAAAATAATAAATAATGAAATTTATTATTGGTTGAATATAATAAATAGTGAAATTTATTATATTATTATTTATTGAAATAAAATTTTTGAAATTCATAAAGAGTTATGAATGTGGTATAAAAAAAAATTATTGAAGAGAATTAAATAAATTATTGAAATTCATATAATAATATGAATGAGGTAATGATAATTTATTCTCACAATTAATATTTGCTTAATGAGAAGTAAATATGAGACTTTTGAAATTCATATTGAAATATGAATTATTTGTACAATAAAAATTCGGAAGTTAAAAAGAACATTCGAAGTAGACGAAACATGTGTATCCAATTAGTATTATTTGTGGTTGTCAGTTTGCAATTGGAAGAACACTATGTATGACAAATACTCTCGACTGGAGTTATCTCAAAAGACTATGTAAGATCTAAAGATAATATCGTAGTCAATTAACCAAAGAAATGGTTAAATAGAGAGTTAGTATTGTCGTCATCTAAAGGATTGGATTAAAGCCTTAAAGAAAGTGAGTTGAGACGAAGGAAAACCTTACCTATATGACTGGAGATCCCAAGAACTAGGTTCAAAAGGACAACCTAACCGTCTAAACTCTGTTATCACTGTCCTGGGGGGGAATTAATTTCCACCAAAAGTCCATTGCCTATAAGATGTTACAGTGATTGTGTGTGAGGATTAGCAAATGGCTATTAATGATTCAAAAGAGATAGTATATATACTCTTTAAGAAAATCACCTATGTAAGAGAGAAGTGGGGCCGCTTCGAAGAGAATACAGTAAGGCATATTCTTAAACACTCTTACAGAACCAGGCGGATGTTTAAGGCCAAAATGAACATAATCATGAGAACTGAGAGTTGTTAGAAAGAACGTGAGTGGAGTATATTTATCGTTTACACAAATGGTGAATAGTTCAAAGACATCGTGTCTACTATTTAATCAGTAAAGTTGATATGCTTTCACAAGGGAAGGTTCAAAGGGTAACACCTACCTATCCTATGCACGTTTCTAACGTCGAGTTATTTCACCAAACATCTTTTGGGGTCAGTATAATTTTCATTGATGGGGGGATTGTTGGAAAGGAAGCGTCTCGAATAGAGCTTCGTGTTGATAGTTCATGCATTCAAAACCGACGTGTATTGAATGAGAAATTAAAGATTTAAATTGTAACTAATATTGTGAATTGGAAGAGAATTCCAAAGGGACATGTATCCCATATTGGAGAAAAAAATGAAAAGATTAAGTGAATTTATCTACGTGATATCACCGTTTAGCTTGTGAATGGATTATTGAAGTTATTCTCCCACTCATGCATGCGTGCATGGGACATGTGTAAATCATGCACACGAATCGAGCCGATTTAGTCGAAGACTACAAGCTAATCTTTTGCATTTTTAATAATAATAAATAAAATTATATTTATTATTATTAAAGTTACATTTTAAATTTTAATAATTGCATTTAGTGACAATTATTGGTCATGAATGGTGAGACGTTGCAAGATTTGTAGTCAAACGTCCAGGTTCATCGAACAACCTTCTCCAACATTTCCTATAAATTGTAGTCGAGAGTCGAGTCTATTGGGAGAACGAACGACTCGTCGAGAAGCACTCGAATACGACGAGAAACAAATACAAAGAAAAAGCTTAAGAAATATACAGAACCCGTCCGAGCAATCGCTCTCTTTTTCTTTGCTTTTTCTTATCTTCTTGACCCTCCGGTGAAATATTTCGGGCAACATCTCGGTTCGACGTGCAACGTAGTTGCGTGAAAACGTTGTATCCTGGGAAACAAACGATCGGTAGAGGTCGAATTTTGTTTTAAGGAGATCGTGTTGAACACGAGCCTCGTTTTCGTTTCTTTTCTTGCCATCTCCATAACTCCGATCCCTACAGGCTGAACGCAGCTGGGCGTGTCGGCGTATGCCACCAGTGGTGGTGGTTCGCTGGCAGCCGGCGGCGGCGTTCAAAGGTCACGATTGGCGCCATCAGCTTCGGTTCGCGGCTTCGGCTTCGTATCGCGGGCTGCTGATGCGCCAAGGCTCGGAGCTGTTGGTGCTGGGCTGCTCGACTTGGTGATCACCATCGCGTGATGGCTCGCCGGAAGTCGGCGGCAGTCGGCGGCGCGGCTACGAGCGCGCAGCCATCGGGGACGTGTTTCGTCTTACGTGGGTTGCGTTGACGAGCACGGCTAGACGCGTGGCTTGCGTGGGCTGTGACGGGGATGATGGCGTGTATCGTCGGTGGTGACAACATGCCGGAGATCGACCCTGGTGCGCCACTCGTCGAAGAAGACGATCGACCATGCGGTGCTGGGTGAATTTGCATAAGGTGTCGGCCTGACATCTTCTTTGTCGGCGGACGACACCATGTAAAATGTGGTGTCGGTTACCCACTTGCTGAATTAATTAATTGAAGTCGTGATTTGCATGGATGATGCATACTGGACATGGCATGAGATAATTAATTAATATAACCACGTGGGTTAATTGATGATGCATACGCAAGTGTTAGGTTCGATTGGGATGACCGGAATTCGTTTCGGCTCGTCCGGTAAATCTGATATTTCCAGAAATAATTTAATCTTTCTAATTTTATTTAATTTAATTTTGGAATTAATTCAAATTTTATTTGGATTAAATTTCTTAATTATAGAATTAAATAATGAAATTAGATAGAGATTGAAATTAGGAAAGAAAATCCTAGTTTCTCTAGATATCCTATACTACTTGGATTAGAATTCTTAAGAAGAATCAAAATTCGATTTTGATTAGGATTCTTGACATCTAATTTGAATAGGATTGAGAAATTATTAAAATATTGATTTTATTTAATTGAAGTATTTTATTTAAAATCATTAGATTAATTCAAAATTTAATTTTGAATTGGAAGATCTTGGATTTTATTTAGAATAGATTAAATATGGAAATCAATTGATTTTAATAAAATTGATTTTATTTAATTTAAGTATTTTATTTAAAATCATTAGATTAATTCAAAATTTATTTTGAATTGGAAATTCTTGGATTTTATTTAGAATAAAATTAAATATGGAAATCAATGGATTTTAATAAAAAATTGATTTTATTTAATTTAAGTATTTTATTTAAAATCATTAGATTAATTCAAATTTATTTTGAATTGGAAGTCTTGGATTTTATTTAAAATAGAATTAAATATGGAAATCAATGGAATTGATTTTATTTAATTGTAGTATTTTATTTAAAATCATTAGATTAATTCAAATTTATTTTGAATTGGAATCTTGGATTTTATTTAAAATAAAATTAAATATGAAAATCAAAGAATTTTTCCGTCGCTCCGCAAAGTATTCAAGACGTAGAATGAAGACTCAAGACAAGCATGCCGGAATTCATCAAGGTTCGAATAGTCGAGAAATAATTTTACTTGAGCAATTATTTGATTATTTGTGTACGTACTTGCATGAAATGTATGTCTGTGATTATGCTTATGTGTATTTTAATTATGCATTAGATAGCGTATCCCTTTTTTTTTTATAAAAAGCTAAGTGGGAGAGGGATTGGAAACAATGCCATGGTCTCCATTGCTGTTCTCTTGGTGACTTTTATGGACTTTTGAAGTTCGTATAGACAAGTCATTGGAGGAGAATTCTTGTAATTCCTTTTACAAAGAAACATTGATTAAGTTTATCAAACAATGCCTAATTTGTCTTTCTGAAGCTGATTTCAAGTCGACTCATTCTCACCCCGGGGAGTGGAATGGAGCCAAAGCCACTTGGTCATGTGGATGACACAAATTAGAGACTTTCGTGTCATTTTATGACTAGATCGATTGTCTGCTCGGCTCCCTCATTCTATGAGATATAGGGTTGTTCGCATGGTGAATCACTTGTAAGAAACTTCGAGTTTCACTTATGATTCTCCGCGTCTTGATTTACAAGATTGAATGAATCAAGTAATTGGATGTCAATTATAAAAATATTTTGGTGTAGTAAACGTCCACACAAACGTGGATTGCTATACTGAATGGGATTTTGGATTAATTGATGTATACAATTATAGGGAGTTGTGAAGGATTGTGAGTTATCGTGAACGTCCACACAAACGTGGCTTGCGGTGACGTAGCGATTCCAAACGATTCACCTTAGTAATGAGTTATGGTTTACACTTAGGTACGCTTTATAGTATCTTTCCCAACGAAGTAACGCTATAATTGATGTACGACCGAAGCAAATCTAATTGCTAAATCATTTGGATAGGTAAACGTCCACACAAACGTGGTTTGCCATATCTGATGGGATTTTAGATGTAATTAGTGATTTAATGATATTATTTGAGGGAGATAATATCGGATATTAAATTAATTGTTTGTTGTTATATGTGCTCATAGATTAGGAAATGGATTTGAACCCACTTTATGTGATACTTAAGGATTTTAAACTCATTGGTCCCTGAATGTAATGATTGGAATAGAAATTTGGACATTACCCAAACTGTTAAAGAGTACAAGGTTGTACTCATTGAGCTTTGTGCTCCCGAGCCTATTAATGTCTCAACTGATGAGGAATGGACTGATTTTAAGAAGTGGGAAAATGCTTATGCAATAACCACTAATTATGATATCATGTTCAAACTCAAGTTGGTGTTTAGACATGACATAAGCGGCTAGACAAGAAGCGATGAGGATACTCATAAAGGCCAGTCACTTCGAGAAAACGCTTAAACACGTTTTTGAGATGATTGACCTTTTGGACGAGTTGAGACGGAAATCGCAAGCTCTTGTAGCTAATCCCAAAGGTTTTGAACCAAAGGGTAAAATCGGGAGAAAGGAAAAGCAAGCAAAGAAACCCAGTGGTCCTAAGTTGCTTAGACCACGAGATGGGACGAGAAAGCCATGAGGCAAATATTCTCGATGCAAACAGTCTGGGTACTGGAAGTCTGATTATCCTCTCAAAGAAGGTACGCAATTTCTTTAGTCGTAAAACATATTATCTACCAGAACCTGGTGTGTAGATATGGAACCACTGACGGTATGTGCATTCTAAATGCAAGGGTTCCAGGAAACCCGACGACTTGGAAAAGAAAAGATCGTAGTCTATATGAGCAATGCTGTGTAGGAAGCAGTTGTTGCAATGGAGGACATATATATAGGATTTCACTTTATGTACCCTATTATTTTAGAAAGAACTTTGTTCTGGATTTCTAAATTTTAATGAATGGATATTTTATTTCTTTTAATCATTTGATGGTTATAAAAAGAAATAATGATATTATCTATTCGGTACATTAGTTAGCAATATATATAAATGATGAATCCTGAGTCCACCACGATGCAACGAAACGTTTTATATAACTGGTTTTACTAATAAGAGATTTCTTTATTAAATCATTTATACTTGTGGATTCTTATGCTAAGTCATTTTTATTCAAATAAGAAGTTCAAAGGTCGAAAATTGATTGTAAGATCAATTAAGTTGAAGGAGTGGACCTTCCGACCTAAGAATCTAATTTGGAAGATAATACGACTAAGCAATCCTTTATGGATATAAGATATAAGATCGACAAGTATTAGAATTGATTGACTATGATGTATGATCAGAGCTTGGGATTGGATCCCAAGTGACTACACCATACAGTCCTCTGTAGAAATGGTGTGTCGGAAATAAGAAATGGAACTCTTATAGAAATAGTAAAAACATGAGTTATACGGATATACCTATGTTCTATGGATATGTCTTGGAAACAACGGCGCATTTAAATGCGGTTGTAGAATATCCTAGAAGAACAAAAGATGTGTGTTCAATAGTACTATGAACCAGAAGGACGTTATAAGTTCTAACGCCCGGTTCTTAGAGAAAGACTATTAGATGAACCACAAGCCCAAAATGACGTGATACTTCTGAAAAGAGAGAAAAATGATTAAGACTTGGAGCCAGCCGAACCGAGTGGCGGTACACCACTAACTGCACCTAATGTTATTACTGTTAATAAACCGGAAAGCCGTTGTAGTGAGAGGTTGTGTGACAACCGGAGATATTCATAAGACTAGGAGAGTTTCGAACTCTGGACCTAGTATACATGAAATCAATCTCTATGATCTACATAGAGGCGTTACTAGATCTAAATGTGCCTTCTTGGAGAGCAATAAAGATTATTGCTAAGAGGCAAGATCATTTAGAGTACAAGCTTAGTCAATCCATTGATGGATTGAAACGAAGCTAGATATCGTGGAACTTGCGAATTGATGAGATAGTCCATTTAATGGATTCATCAAAGGCATAGACGAATCAAGTGTATTGGAAACGTGATGGAAACAAGGTGGTGTTTCTCGAGTTTTATGTAGATGACACTCTTATCATTGACAACAATGTAAAGATGTTGTCAAGACATAAAATGATGGTTGTCTAGATAAATCGATATGAAAGATGTAGGAAGAAGTTGGACATGTTCTTGAGATCTAGGATCTCTAGAAAAGAACATTGTACTTCTCCTGGACATCTTACATATAAATGATTATGGTTCGTTTTAACATGCAAGATTCCGAGAAAGGGTCGTTACCTTTCAGATACGGAATGCATCTATCTAAGGAAATGTGTTTTGGAACACAAAATGAGATAGAAGCAATTAAAGCGGTTTCATACACTTTGAGTGTAGAAAGCTTAATAAAATGCGATGTTGAAAAACGAGAACCTGATATCGACTATGCGGTTGGCATAGTTGGAGGATATCAAGGTAATCCTGGAAAGGAATATTCGACTACTGTAAAAGTACTTTCGAAGTACTGTTCTAGACTACGAAGTAGACGAGTTTTTCCTTTGGATTACATTTTCTTAGATTTCTAATCGGATGAGGATCGGTGTAAGTCGATATCAGGCTATGTGTTTCACTATTGAAGGAGGAGGAGCTTTAACATGGAAGAGTGATAAGCACGATGCTTTTCGGACTCTCCCATGGGTAACAAAGAATAGCAGCCTCAGAGGCAGCGGAAGTTCTGGTGTTGCTACTGAATAACCTCTGGGACTTAGATGTGATTCTTAGTATACCAAAGGCTATGTATATAGCGGTGCAACGGAAAACTATAAGAAGTCACAAGTCCATAAGTGTAAGATAACACATAGAGCGCAAGTACCACCTGATACGAGTCATCGTCAGGGGAGACGACGCTGTAGTCACCAAGATAACTTCAGAACGACAATCTAGATTGCTCTATCACAAGGCACTTCTTGGAAGTGCATATTAAGCACATGAAGAGTATGAGAGTCGGGAGTTTGGAATAAATGACTAGACCTTAGTATAAGTGGGAGATTGATGGAGTTGTATACTTAATGTCTAGATTTAAGTAACGTAAACTCCCGGTACAAAGCATTTAATCTATTTAAATAAATAAACAATTGTTTACGTTTAATTATTATAATTAAATATATGCAAATTATAGTCCTAGATTATATACGTTGTAGTTAGTATGGTGTGCGTCGTCACACGGAAGATCATACTATCGGTTACTCGTATATAATCGAACAGTTGCTCACGACCTAGATGGACAAGGACCAATCCATCGGTATAGTCGTTGTATGAGTGAGAAAATAATTGGTCTTGATTATTTTATCATACTTGTACACTTGGTGTATTGAGCGGATCGCTTGAGATTTATCGATTAGGATTACCTTTGATAATCGATTTAAATCTCTGTGTATTATATTCTTAATCCCTGATATTATTGCGGGTGTGTGCATTTAATATTAGTGACTTTGATTTTCCAAATGAATTGACTGATTAGAATAACCGGTCAATTACCGGCAAAGTTGGGTCACTGTATTTTGTGTATGACATGCTGTGAATTCTTGACGGGAAAGTGTGTCCCGATAAGGGTTGATAATGTCCCCGAGATGAGTTCATAAGGATTTATTATGTAAACCCTGCAGGTGGATTTGTTCCGCATAATAATTAAATTTGAATGGTACTAGTCTCGGTTACAAGAGATGAATAAATTAATTAGCAATAAATTAAATTTATTCATGGACATTTCTATCTTAAACGCACGGAATAAATAATACTACAGGAGAGATAATATTATTTGATATAATATGGTTTAATATTGGGAGTGCAATTATATTTATATAGTGGACGTAATTATATAATTCATGAATTAATTAATAGACTTGGGCTTGGGCTCAATTTAATTAATTCATGGGAAGCCCAATATTCACCTCCTTAAGATCCCCTACGTAGCCTATAAAATCACTACATGGTCTTCTCTATTCTCATAACTTTAAGATCACAATTCTAGAGAGAGGAAGTAGAGAAGGAGATCCACAGTGTTCGGAGGATCGTCGCCCACCCGACGTTCGAACAAGTGCAAGGAATATGTGGGAAGGTCTCAAGGTCTTCAATAAGATCTCGTTTCTCCGCACAACGAATCGAAAGGTGAATTAAATATTTCCGCTATTTAATTCATATTTATTGAAATATTATCGAAAAACAAGATCCGATAAACGGGGATCCAAACCGGGACGAGTCGGGAGGTGGCGATCAAGGATCGCCGGACCGCCGGCGACTCGAGACCCGGCTGGACGGATCAGCCCGTGGGAGCCCTCGGTTGGGCAGCCCACGCCCGCCTAGGTGGCAGCGATCGCTCGCGGTTGGAGCGATCGGGCGGTCACGGTTTCGGCCGTGGCTAGGGCTCGATCGGCTGCTCCTCCGCGACGACTCCGGGCTGTTCGGTCGAGGTTTCCGGACGTCGATCGGAGTCGGTTTTACGACGAATCCGGGTGATCGATTTCCAACACTAAGGACATGTGTCCCAAGACACAAAAGGAGATAGATTACATGAAGACAGTTCCTCATGCTTCGGCAGTAGGAAGTCTAATGTATGCTATGTTGTGCACGAGACCTGATATCTGCTATGCCGTTGGCATGGTAGCTAGATATCAGAGTAACCCTGGACAGGGTCACTGGACTGCTGTAAAGAACATACTTAAGTACATGCGAAGGACTAGGAATTATGTTCTGAGTTACAAAGCGTCCGAGTTGATTCCTATTGGTTACACAGACTCGGATTTCCAATCTGATAAGGACAAGCGAAAGTCTACATCAGGCTATGTGTTCACATTGGGAGGTGGAGCAGTTTCATGGAAGAGTGTTAAGCAGAAATGCATTTCGGACTCTACCATGGAAGTCGAATATGTAGCAGCCTCTGAGGCAGCTAAAGAATCGGTGTGGCTCCAGAACTTTCTTATGGACTTAGGTGTGGTTCCTGATTTTCCTAGAGCTATCACAATTTATTGTGACAATAGCGGTGCAGTGGAAAATGCGAAGGAACCACGAGCCCAAAATGCGAGTAAACACATAGATCGCAAGTACCACCTGATTAGAGACATCGTCAAGAGAGGCGATGCGGTTGTCACCAAGATTGCATCAGCGGATAACCTGGCAGACCCCTTTACGAAGGCACTTCCAGTGGAAGCGTTCAAGAGACACGTGAAGGGGATGGGTATCGGATGTATGGGAGAGGGCAACTAGACTTTTAGTATAAATGGGAGATTGATGGAGTTATATTCTAAATGTCTAGTTTAGTGACAATATGGAACTCCTTATCTGTGTTTTATTATCTATTAATCAAACAGTCTGCATTTTGTCTATCATATACTTTATGGTATAGTCCTAGATATATACGTTGTAGACAGTATGGCGTGAGGAGACACGCGGAAGATCATACTGTCGGTTAATTGTATACTATCGAACAGTGGCTCACGACTTAGATGGACAGGGACAATCCATCGGTACGTCGTAGTGTGACTGGTAGATAGTCTGTCTTGACTATCATGTTACACTCGTACACTTGATGTATTAAGCAGGACCACGGGAGGGCGTTCGATTTATACTAATCGCAGTAATCGAACTAGACCTCAGATATTACGGATTTACGAATTCCTAATCCCTATATAATTATAGGTGCGTGTGTCCAATTCTCGGTTCTTTGACTTGCTAGTGAGTGAGACTAATTGATTAGTCAATATTCTCGGTAAATTGGGAATCGGAATTGTACACACGGCATACTATAGATTATAGACAGGAAACCGTGTCCCATTTATTGGGTTGATGATGTCCCCGAGATGAGCTCATAAAGTTTATCATGTAAACCCTGCAAGTGGATTTGTTCCACATGATAATAAGGATGAGTGGTACTAGTCTCGGATAATAAGAAACGAATTAATTTAATTATTAGTAATTAAAATTAATTCGTGGACATACGATATCTTAAACATGGGGAAAGTCGTATATGTAATTTCGGCGGAATTATTATTGTTGAAATAATATTAAATTAATTTCGGGAATTCAATTATAATTTTATAGTGGAATTAATTATAATTAAAATTGAATTTAATTAAATGTTTTCTTTTAAGGACACCGGTTTAATTAAATTGCAATTTAGCCTGGGATTTATTTACCTAAGAGGTCCCTACTGTAACTCTATAACCCCCCCCCCCCCCCCTCCCCTTGCCCTCTCTTAAACCTACGCTACGCCGCAACAATTATTTTCTAAGAGAAATTAATAATTCACGCAATTATATTTTTCTCTGTTAAAATAAAAGTTAACGCAATTATTATTCACATAGAGAATAATTATACTCACGGTGGTTTGAGAAGAGAGAGCAGAGACAGAGAATCCAGTGGATCGTTGCCCACACAACGGCTGGAATCGAGGAAGAGGCATACGCTAGAAACGTCTAAGGTCTCAACAATCGACCGAGAAGGTATGAGATCGAAACCTAATTCCGCATTTATTCGATCTCTAAATTCGTTAATTGTACATCGAATCTAAGATCGGGTTTCGGGTGTCGTGTAACGTGTTCCTCGACTACTGGGGGTTCAAGGACCTCCGGATCGGTAGTCGGAAGAGGAAAAACGGACCGGAAACGAGCCCGGAACAGCAGGTCGCACTGCTGTTCGCGGACGAACAGCTCCCGCTGGAGGGCAAACAGCGACCGCTGTTTGAGGCCTTTCCAGCGACCGCTGTTGGAGTAGTATACTTAATGTCTAGATTTGAGTATTCTGAACTCCTTGTACACTTTCATTTACCTATTAAATACGAACATTCATTTGCTTTTAATTATTGTTAATTAAAATTGTGCAAATTATAGTCCTGGATTTCATACGTTGTAGTTAGTATGGTGTGTCGGGCCCACACAGAAGATCATACTATCGGTTACTCGTATTTAATCAAACAGATGCTCACGACCTAGATGGACACGGACCAATCCATCGGTATAGTCGTTGTGTGAGGGAGAAAATAATTTGTCTTAATTATTTTATCACACTTGTACACTTGGTGTATTGAGCGGATCGATTGAGACTCATCAATTAAGATTGCTCGGCGATAATTGATTTGAGACTCAGTGTATTTTATTCTTAATCCCCGATATTGTTGCGGGTGTGTATATTCAATATAAGTGACTTTGATTTACCAAAGGAATTAACCGATTTAATTATTGGGTTAATTACCGGTTAAGTTGGGTCACTATATTTTATATATGGCATGCCGTGAATAATTGACCGGACAGTGTATCCCGGAAGGGTTGATAATATCCCCGAGATGAGCTCATAAGGATTTATTATGTAAACCTCGCGAGTGGATTTAATTCCGCATAATAAATAAGGTTGAGTGGTACTAGTCTCGGATAAAAGAGATGAATAAATTTATTAAGCAATAAATAAATTTTATTCATGGATATTTATATCTTAAATACACGGAATAAATAATACTACCGGAGAAATATTATTTGGATATAATATGGTTTAATATTGGGAGTGCAATTAATTTATATAGTGGAAAATAAATTAATTAATATTAATGGGAGATTAATAGATTTGGGCTTGGGCTCAATTTAATCATTAATATTGGAAGCCCAATATTCCACCTCCTTTAGATCCCCTACGTAGCCTATAAAAGCACTACATGGTCTTAACTTTTTCATAAGACAAGAATATCAATAATTGATAGTTCTAGAGAGTTGAAGAGGATCCATAAGCTTGGAAGATCGTCGCCCACCCGACGTTCAAGCTAGTGCAAGGAATACGTGGGAAGATTCAAAAGGTCGTCTTGAATTCGTTTCTCCGAACAACGAATCGAAAGGTACAATATCTAAACGCCCTTGATAATTGTTCGATTTTGGTTTTATCGAGAATACCGTAGAACGCAAGATCCGAGGTACGAAACCGGGAAGGAGGACGAACGCGTGGTGGTGGCGAAGCCACCGGACCACGGCGATCGCCCACCTAGGGTTTCGGTGGGGATGGGTCGAACCCCGGCTGGGAGCCGGGGACGCGATCGATCATCGCGATCGATCGCGAGCCGCGAGGGCTGGGCCCCGCGGCTGTCCGTTGGTCGGACCGACGCCCCGACGGCGGCGAGTCGCCGGACTCGCCGCTGGGCTGCTAGGCATCCCGGTCGATCGCCGTGAGCGATCGACCCCTTCGATCGCGAGCCCCGCGTGCGGGGGCTCGGGCTGGGCGTGCGCGAGGCTTCGGCCTCGTCGTGCGTTCGGCTCGTGCTCCGGCTCGTACGTGATGCTCGCGTGATCTCCGGCGGAAGGTTTTCGTTCGGGTTATTGTTTCCGCAAATTTTAATAGCCCGGGATATCGAATTCCAACAATTGGTATCAGAGCGTGGTTTACGTTCGCGGTATTTTCGATAAAATTGTTCTACCTTGCAGGGTTCCGACTATTATGGCTTAATTTATTATTCGTTTAATTTATTTTGTCATGTATGTTGGATTGATTAAACTCTCGGACATGTCGAGATTCGTTTTTGGTGGTGAATGCTTGTAATAGTAAAAATTCGGGGGTTGACCGAATTTAGGATTTATTATTACGTTCTATTTTTCCGGAAAATGTATAGGGTCGATTTCATGTATAGAATCGATACCGGATAGTGTAAAATTTATTTTGTAATTTATTTTGCGTTGGATCGATGCCGAAACGACCGCCGGAGAAGACGCGTGACGAAGGAGACGACGTGAGGGTGAAGGACCGGGGATCGATCAATCCCCATGATCGATCCCGAGGGGATCGATCGACCCACGGCCGAAGGTGGGCTGTCCGCGGGAGCCTCGGCCACGCCTGCCACCAGTGGTGGTGGCGCGTGGGCCGGGCGGCGGTGGCGTGCCCTAGGCGGCGGTCGGACGAGGTGGGGGTGGCGTGGGGATCCCCAACCCATGCTACTCCTACCGGTAGATCCACTTTCCTAATTAGTTCGGGTTTTTCCTATTTGAGAATTCCTATTTTTGGGAATTCTCATGGATTAGGAAAAGAATTAATTGGAATTAATTTTATTTCCTTATTCTATTATGGAAGTCTTCTAGAGTATTCCGAGTTCTACTTGGAATAGGATCCTAGAGATTTAATAGAATTGGAAAGAAATAAAAGTTAATTTAGGATTGATTTATTTCCTAATTGATTATTCCTATTTTATGGGAATTTTCATAGAAATGGAAATTAATTAATCTTGGAAAGTAGAAGAGTCCTAAGTTATTTTATTTCCTTATTTCATTATGGAAATCATCTAGAATATTCCAAGTAGGTCTTGGATAGATTATTCTAGAGATTTAATGAAGTAGAAAGGGAAAAATAAAATAAATAAAAATATTAATAATATTTAATTTTATTTTTGATTTATTCGATTGACTTAATTTTTAATTAAGTATCTTTTGGATTTATTAAAAATAAATAGATTTAAATATTGGAAATTAATATTCTCGTCACATGGAGCATTCAAGAACGAAGACTAAAGACTAGAAGATGCGTACGGAGATGCAATAAAGCCATAATAGTCGGAAAATAATATTCTAGTAATTATTTTGACTATGTGATAATATTATGTGCTTTATTACATGTATGCATGCTATATGTGTTTACTTTTATGCACTAGATAGCGTATCCCTTTATTGTAAAAAGCTAAGTGGGAGAGGGTATGGAAACATACCCATGGTCTCCATTGCTGCTCTCTTGGTGACTTTTATAAACTTTTGAAGTTTATATAGATAAGTTATTGGAGGAGAGTTCTTGTAATTCCTCTTACGAGAAACATTGATTAAGTTTATCAAACAATGCCTAATTTGTCTTTCCAAAGCTGATTTCAAGTCGACTCATTCTCACCCCGGGGAGTGGAATGGAGCCAAAGCCACTTGGTCATGTCGAGGACACAAATTAGAGGCAGTCGTACCATTCTTTGATAGATGGATCGATTGTCTGCTCGGCTCCCTCATTTATGAGAGATAGGGTTGTTCGCATGGTGAATCACTGGTTAGAAACTTCGAGTTTCACTTATGATTCTCCGCGTCTTGATTTACAAGATCGAATGGATCAAGTAATTGGATTTCAATTATATAAATCTTTTGGTATAGTAAACGTCCACACGAACGTGGCTTGCTATACTGAATGGGATTTTAGAATAATTGATGTAGACAGTTATAGGGAGTTGTGAAGAATTGCGAGTTGTCGTAAACGTCCACACGAACGTGGCTTGCGGTGACGTAACAATTCTAAACGATTCACCTTGGTACTGAGTAATGGTTCACACTTAGATACGCTTTATAGTATTCTTCCCAACGAAGTAACGCTATAATGATGTTTGACCGAAGCAAATCTAATTGCTAAATCATTTGGGTGGGTAAACGTCCACACGAACGTGGCTTGCTTTAACCTGATGGGATTTTAGATGTGATTAGTGATTTAATGATATTATTTGAGGGAGATAATATCGGATATTAAATTGTTTGTTTGTTTTATGTGCTTATAGGTTAGGAATGACTGTGACCCCACTTTGTGATATACTTAAAGATGAAAACTCACTGGTTCCATATAGTACTGATTGGAAAAGAAATCTGGACAATGTTCAGACTGTTGAGCCTTCCGAATCCACTATTATCCCAACTGATGAGGACATTGAAAATGACCTCAAGGAGATGTTAGGACATAGTAAGGAAGCCGGACTAGAGGTGATTGACATACTCATCAAGTTCAGTCCTCTTGAGGAATCGCTTAAAAACGATTTCAAAAGAACTGAACTGATAAGTATGATCAGAGAATCACAAGCTCTAGTGGCCAAGTTGGAAGTGCAAGCAAAGAAGCCCAGTGGTTTTGAACCACGGATTGGGAAGAGCAAGCCGCGAGGCAAGTGCTTTCGATGCAAGCAGTCTGGGCACTGGAGGTCTGATTGTCCTCTCATCAAAGGTACGAAATTTTCCTTAGTCACCGAAACATTGTCAGTGGTGTTATCTACCAGCACCTGGTGTGTAGATACGGGGGCCACTGATCATGTCTGCAATTCATTGCAGGGGTTCCAGGAAACCCGGAGACTTAGAGAGGGAGAGATCGTGGTCTACATGGGCAATGCCGCGAAGGTGGCGGCTGTTGCAGTGGGAGACGTTCACTTACGTTTTAGTAGTGATAGGGTTTTAGTTTTACAAAATTGTCTTTATGTACCCAACTTTAGAAAGAATTTAATTTCGGTTTCTAAGCTTATTTTGAATGGATATTCTGTTTCTTTTGACCACTCTGTGATCATAAGAAGAAACAGTGAAATTATCTGTTCTGGTACATTGGTGGACGATTTGTATGTGCTAAATCCTGAGTCTAACACGATGCAACTAACCGAGAGTAATAACACATCTACAAACACCAATAAGAGAAAGGAACCTTCTAGGATGAATCAATTATACTTGTGGCACCTAAGGCTAGGTCATATCAACTCAAATAGAATTCAAAGGTTGAAAGCTGATGGTCTCATCAGTGGTGTTGAAGGAGAGGACCTTCCAACCTGCGAATCCTGTTTAGAGGGAAAAATGACCAAGCGTTCTTTTTCTGGTAAAGGATGAAGGGCTGAACAAGTATTGGATTTGATTCATTCTGATGTATGCGGACCTATGTCTACTAAGGCAAGGGGAGGGTACGAGTATTTCATCACTTTCACTGATGATTACTCAAGGTATGGATTTGTATACCTGATGCGCCGCAAGAGCGAATCCTTTGACAAGTTCAAGGAGTTCATGGCTTTTGCGGAGAACCTTCAAGGTAAATCCATTAAATGCCTGCGATCTGATCGCGGAGGCGAGTACCTGTCTGGAGAATTCAAGGCATACTTAACAGAGAATGGGATTGATTCCCAAATGACATCACCATATACTCCTCAGCAGAATGGTGTGTCAGAAAGAAGGAATAGGACTCTTATGGAAATGGTGCGTTCAATGATGAGTTACTCGGACTTACCTACTATGTTCTGGGGATATGCCTTGGAAACGGCGGCGTACATTCTCAACATGGTTCCAACAAAAACGGTACCCACCACACCCATGGAAAGGTGGAGCGGGCGCAAGCCTAGCCTCAGGCACCTTCGGATCTGGGGTTGTCCAGCACATGTGTTGCGACAAGGTGCCGATAAGTTAGAACCTAGATCAGAATTACGGCTGTTTGTAGGATACCCGAAAGGAACTAAAGGTGGCATGTTCTATAGTCCTACGGACCAGAAGATCGTTATAAGTACTAACGCTCGGTTCTTAGAGGAAGACTATGTCATGGACCACAAGCCCAAAAGTGACATAATACTTGATGAGTTGAGAGGTAACAAGGAAGACTTAGATACAGCCGAACCGAGTATAGATACACCACTAAAATCTGCACCTGAAACTGTCACTGTTAATACACCGGAACGCCGTCGTAGTGGGAGGGTTGTTAAGCAACCAGACCGATGGATTGGACTGGGTGAGTCTTCGGACTCTGGACCTGGAGTTCATGAAATCGATCCCTGGACCTATGATGAGGCGGTACAAGATATAGATGCGCCTTCTTGGAAGAAAGCGATGAAATCCGAAATAGAATCTATGGATTCTAATAAAGTCTGGGATCTTGTAGAACCACCAAGCGGCGTAAAGCCAATTGGATGTAAATGGGTCTACAAGAGAAAGAGAGGATCTGACGGAAAGGTTGAAACCTTTAAAGCTCGGCTTGTTGCGAAAGGATATACTCAGAAAGAGGGAATCGATTATGAGGAGACCTTCTCGCCAGTAGCCAAGATAAAGTCGATCCGGATTCTCTTATCCATAGCAGCTCATATGGATTATGAGGTGTGGCAAATGGATGTCAAGACAGCTTTCCTAAATGGAAGTCTTGACGAGACGACTTTTATATAACAACCAGAAGGATTCATTGCTAAGGGGCGAGATCATCTAGTGTGCAAGCTTAATCGATCCATTTATGGATTAAAACAAGCCTCGAGATCGTGGAACATGCGGTTTGACGAAGTAGTCCAATCTTTTGGATTTAGTCAAAGCATGGACGAATCGTGTGTGTATTGGAAACGTGATGGGAAGAAGGTGGTGTTTCTCGTGCTTTATGTAGACGACATTCTTCTCATTGGCAACAGTGTGAAAATGTTATCAGACATAAAGGGATGGTTGTCTAGACAATTCGATATGAAAGATTTTGGAGAAGTCGGGCATGTTCTAGGGATCAAGGTTATAAGGGATCGCCGGAATAGAACATTGTACCTATCCCAGCAATCTTACATAGACACGATTCTGGCTCGTTTTAACATGCAAGATTCCAAGAAGGGTGAGCTGCCCTTCAGTAAAGGAACTTATCTTTCTAAGGAAATGTGTCCTCAGACACAAAAGGAGAAAGATGAAATGAAAGCAGTTCCCTACGCTTCGGCTGTGGGAAGCTTGATGTATGCAATGTTATGCACGAGGCCTGATATCTGCTATGCAGTTGGCGTAGTAGCGAGATATCAGAGTAACCCTGGAAAGGCTCATTGGACTGCCGTAAAGAGCATTTTCAAGTATTTGCGAAATACTAAGGATTATGTTCTAAGTTACGGGGCAGACAATCTGATTCCTTTGGGTTATACGGATTCGGATTTCCAAGCTGATAAGGACCGGCGAAAGTCGACATCAGGCTATGTGTACACTATGGGAGGTGGAGCCGTATCATGGAGGAGTGTTAAGCAAAAGTGCATTTCAGACTCTACCATGGAAGCTGAATACGTTGCAGCCTCAGAGGCAGCGAAAGAGTCAGTTTGGTTCCTTAATTTCCTCCAGGACTTAGATGTGATTCCGAGTTTGCCCAAGGCTATGACAATTTATTGTGATAATAGCGGTGCAGTGGCAAACAGTAAGGAACCACGGTCCCATAGTGCTATGAAACACATAGAGCGCAAGTACCACCTGATTCGAGACATCGTCAAGAGGGGCGATGCGATAGTCACCAAGATAGCTTCGGAGGACAACCTAGCGGACCCTTTCACCAAGATACTTCCTAAGGAAGTTTATTTCAAGCACTTGGAGGGTTTGGGAGTCAGAAGTTTGGAGGATAAGACTAGACCTTAGTATAAGTGGGAGATTGTTGGAGTAGTATACTTAATGTCTAGATTTGAGTATTCTGAACTCCTTGTACACTTTCATTTACCTATTAAATACGAACATTCATTTGCTTTTAATTATTGTTAATTAAAATTGTGCAAATTATAGTCCTGGATTTCATACGTTGTAGTTAGTATGGTGTGTCGGGCCCACACAGAAGATCATACTATCGGTTACTCGTATTTAATCAAACAGATGCTCACGACCTAGATGGACACGGACCAATCCATCGGTATAGTCGTTGTGTGAGGGAGAAAATAATTTGTCTTAATTTTTTTATCACACTTGTACACTTGATGTATTGAGCGGATCGATTGAGACTCATCAATTAGGATTGCTCGGCGATAATTGATTTGAGACTCAGTGTATTTTATTCTTAATCCCCGATATTGTTGCGGGTGTGTATATTCAATATAAGTGACTTTGATTTACCAAAGGAATTAACCGATTTAATTATTGGGTTAATTACCGGTTAAGTTGGGTCACTATATTTTATATATGGCATGCCGTGAATAATTGACCGGACAGTGTATCCCGAAGGGTTGATAATATCCCCGAGATGAGCTCATAAGGATTTATTATGTAAACCTCGCGAGTGGATTTAATTCCGCATAATAAATAAGGTTGAGTGGTACTAGTCTCGGATAAAAGAGATGAATAAATTTATTAAGCAATAAATAAATTTTATTCATGGATATTTATATCTTAAATACACGGAATAAATAATACTACCGGAGAAATATTATTTGGATATAATATGGTTTAATATTGGGAGTGCAATTAATTTATATAGTGGAAAATAAATTAATTAATATTAATGGGAGATTAATAGATTTGGGCTTGGGCTCAATTTAATCATTAATATTGGAAGCCCAATATTCCACCTCCTTTAGATCCCCTACGTAGCCTATAAAAGCACTACATGGTCTTCACTTTTTCATAAGACAAGAATATCAATAATTGATAGTTCTAGAGAGTTGAAGAGGATCCATAAGCTTGGAAGATCGTCGCCCACCCGACGTTCAAGCTAGTGCAAGGAATACGTGGGAAGATTCAAAAGGTCGTCTTGAATTCGTTTCTCCGAACAACGAATTGAAAGGTACAATATCTAAACGCCCTTGATAATTGTTCGATTTTGGTTTTATCGAGAATACCGTAGAACGCAAGATCCGAGGTACGAAACCGGGAAGGAGGACGAACGCGTGGTGCTGGCGAAGCCACCGGACCACGGCGATCGCCCACCTAGGGTTTCGGTGGGGATGGGTCGAACCCCGGCTGGGATCCGGGGACGCGATCGATCATCGCGAGCCGCGAGGGCTGGGCCCCGTGGCTGTCCGTTGGTCGGACCGACGCCCCGACGGCGGCGAGTCGCCGGACTCGCCGCTGGGCTGCTAGGCAGCCCGGTCGATCGCCGTGAGCGATCGACCCCTTCGATCGCGAGCCCCGCGTGCGGGGGCTCGGGCTGGGCGTGCGCGAGGCTTCGGCCTCGTCGTGCGTTCGGCTCGTGCTCCGGCTCGTACGTGATGCTCGCGTGATCTCCGGCGGAAGGTTTTCGTTCGGGTTATTGTTTCCGCAAATTTTAATAGCCTGGGATATCGAATTCCAACAACCGCTGTTTGAGGCCCTTCCAGCGACCGCTGGTTATCGGGCAGCGCGCGCTGCCCGAGGCAGACCAGCTCCCGTTTCGCGCGGTTGTCCTTCGGGGCGATGGCTGGGCGCGATTCGGCATATGGGCTGTGACGTGAACGGAGTAACGCCACCTGGAGTTCGACTGGGAGCGTTCGGATGTTCGAGCGATCGAACGAACGCATCCCGGGTAGTCGATTTCCAACAAATGCCATTGTAGTGGGAGGTTGTGGATCAACCAGAGATATTCATAAGACTAGGAGAGTTTCGAACTCTGGACCTAGTATACATGAAATCAATCTCTGGATCTGCATAGAGGCAGTACTAGATCTAAATGTGCCTTCTTGAAAAGCAATAAGGATTATTGCTAAGAGGCGAGATCATTTAGAGTAAAATCTTAGTTGATCCATTAATAGATTGTAACGAGGCTAAAAATCGTGGAACTTGCGAATTGATGAGATAATCCATTTGATGGTTTCATCAAAAGGCATAGACGAATCGTGTGTATTGAAAACGTGATGGAAACAATGTGGTATTTCTCAGGGTTTTATGTAGATAGCATTTTATCATTGGTAACAATGTAAAGATGTTGTCGGACATGAAATGATGGTTGTCAGGATAAATCGATATGTAAGATAAAGAAGAAGTTAGCGCATGTTCTTAAGATCTAGGATCTTAAGAAAAGAACATTGCACTTCTCCTAGATATCTTATACGATTATGGTTCTTTTTAACATGCATAATTCCGAGAAGGGTGTGTTTCCTTTTAGACACGGAATGCATCTATCTAAGGGCATGTGTTTTAGAACACATAAATGAGATAGAAGCAGAGAAAGCAGTTTCCTACACTTTGAGTGTGGAAAGCTTAACAAATGCAATGTTGAAAAACGAAAACATGATATCAGCTATGCGGTTAGCATAGTGGGAGGATATCAATGTAATCCTGGAAAAAGGAATATTCGACTGCTGTAAAGTACTTTCAAGGTACTATGATCACGGAGCAAGACGAATTTTTCCTTTGGATTACATTTTCTCAGATCTCTAATCAAATCAGGATCAGTGTAAGTCGATATCAGGCTATGTGTTCACTTATAAAAGAGGTGGAGCTTTAAAATGGATGAGTGATAAGCACGATGCTTTTCAGACTCTACCATGGGTAACCAAATGGCGGCCTCAGAGGCAGCGGAAGTTTTGGTAGGGCTCCGGGATAACCTTTGGACATAGAAATGATTCATAGTTTACCAAAGGCTATGTAAATAGCGGTAAAATGGCAAACTGAAAGAAGTCATAAGTCCGTAGTGAAGATAACACATAGAGCGCAAGTAACACCTGATACGAGTCATCGTCAAGTGAAACGACGCTGTAGTCACCAAGATAACTTCGGAGACGGCAACCTAGAATGCTCATTCACAAGGCACTTCTTTAGAAGTGCAGGTCAAGCACGTGATGGGTATGGGGGTCGGGAGTTTAGGAGAAATGACTAGACCTTAGTATAAGTGGGAAATTGATGGAGTTGTATACTTAATTTCTATATTTAAGTAACATAAACTCCCGGTACATGGCATTTAATATATTTAAATAAATAAACAATCTATTGCTTTTAATTATTTATAATTAAATATATGCAAATTATAGTCCTGGATTATATACGTTGTAATTAGTATGGTATGCGACGTCACACGGAAGATCATACTATCGGTTACTCGTATATTGATCAAACAGTAGCTCACGACCTAGATGGACAAGGACCAATCCATCGGTATAGTCTTTGTATGAAAGAGAAAATAATGTCTTAATTATTTTATCATACTTGTACACTTGGTGTATTGGGCGGATCGCTTGAGATTTATCGATTAGGATTGCCTTAGATAATCGATTTAAGTTTCAGTGTATTTTATTCTTAATCCCTAATATTATTGTGGGTGTGTGCATTTAATATTAGTGACTTTGATTTTCCAAAGAAATTGACCGATTAGAATAACCGGTCGATTACCGGCAAAGTTGGGTCACGATATTTTATGTATGACGTGCCGTGAATTCTTGACGGGAATGTCTGTCCTCGAAAGGATTGATAATGTCCCCGAGATGAGTTCATAAGGAATTATTATGTAAACCTCATGAGTGGATTTGTTCCGTATAATAATTAAAGTTGAATGGTAATATTCTCGAATTACAAGAGATGAATAAATTAATTAGCAATAAATTTAATTTATTCATGGACATTTATATCTTAAACGCACGGAATAAATAATACTACCGGAGATAATATTATTTGATATAATATGGTATAATATTGGGAGTGAAATTATAATTATATAGAGGAAAATAAATATAATTAATAATAGTGGATTAATAGATTTGGGCTTGGGCTCAATTTAATCACTATTATTGGAAGCCCAATATTCCACCTCCTTTAGATCCCCTGCGTAGCCTATAAAAGTGTTGGAGTTGTATACTTAATGTCTAGATTTAAGTGATATGAACTCCCGATCCATTGACATTAATCTATTTAATTAAATAAACAATTATTTGCGTTTAACTATTTAGAATTAAATATATGAAAATTATAGTCCTAAATTATATACGTTGTAGTTAGTATGGTGTGCGACGTCACACGGAAGATCATACTATCGATTACTCGTATATAATCGAACAGTTGCTCACGACCTAGATGGACAAGGACCAATCCATCGGTATAGTCGTTGTATGAGAGAGAAAATAATTTGTCTTAATTATTTTATCATACTTGTACACTTGGTGTATTGGGCGGATCGCTTGAGATTTATCGATTAGGATTGCCTTTGATAATCGATTTAAATCTCAGAGTATTTTATTCTTAATCCCTGATATTATTGCGGGTGTGTGCATTTAATATTAGTGACTTTGATTTTCCAAAGGAATTGACCGGTTTGTATATTGGGTGAATTACCGATAAAGTTGGGTCACTGTATTTTGTGTATGACATGCTGTGAATTCTTGATGGGAAAGTGTGTCCCGATAAGGGTTGATAATGTGCCAGAGATGAGTTCATAAGGAATTATTATGTAATCCCTGCAGGTGGATTTGTTCCGCATAATAATTAAGGTTGAATGGTACTATTCTCGGTTACAAGAGATGAATAAATTAATTAGCAATAAATTAATTTTATTCATGGACATTTCTATCTTAAACGCACGGAATAAATAATACTACCGGAGAGATAATATTATTTGATATAATATTGTATAATATTGGGAGTGCAATTATATTTATATAGTGAAAAATAAATATAATTAATATTAATGGATTAATAGATTTGGGCTTGAGCTCAATTTAATCATTAATATTGGAAGACTAATATTCCACCTCCTTTAGATCCCCTACGTAGCATATAAAAGCACTACATGGTCTTCTCTATTCTCATAACTTGAAGATCACAATTCTAGAGAGAGAAAGTAGAGAGGGAGATCCATGGAGTTCGGAAGATCGTCGCCCACCCGACGTTCGAGCTAGTGCAAGGAATACGTGAGAAGATCTCAAGGACATCAAAAGATCTCGTTTCTCCGCACAACGAGAACAAAGGTAAAATCGTTGAACCTCCTTCGATGATTTTAATTTATTATCGTCATATATACATGAACAAAGATCCGAGGGACGAACCCGGGGATGGGGTTTGACCGCGCGGTGGTGATCGGACATCACCGGACCGCGGGCGGTCAAGCGAGCCCCACCGGGATCGAAGCCAAAACCCCTCGACTGGGTCGAGGCTGGCGATCGGCCCTAGGGCACGATCGCCGGCAGCGCACAAGGACCCCGACTGGACGCCGGGGGTGCGATCGAGCGCGTGCTCGATCGCGTGGGGTGGCGGGATGGTGCCGCCGCTGCTCGCACGGCGAGCAGCCCCTCCTCCGCGGACGGCGAGTCGCCGGACTCGCCGTGGGGTTGCCATGAGCAACCCAGCGATTGCCGCGTGCAATCGCGAGCCCCACGCGGGGCTCGGCTAGGGCTAGCCGCGGGTTTATCCCGCGGCGGTTGCTTTGGTCGGGCCCGGCTCGTGTGGTGGTTCGCGGTGGTTTCCGGCGAAGGGATTTCGGTCGGAGTCGTGATTCCGCAATTCCGTCGACTCCGGGATATCGATTTCCAACAATTGGTATCAGAGCGTTGGTTCTAGTTCATGTGTATATGAGATAAATTGTTCTACCTTGCAGGGTTTCCGACTATTATGGCTTGTAATAATTATTCTTTTAATTATTTTGTCATAATGGTTTGATTATTAAACTCTCGGACATGTCGAGATTCGTTTTATGTGTGGTGAATGATTGTAATAGTAAAAATTCGGAGGTTGACCGAATTTAGGATTATTATTACGTTCTACTTTTTCCGGAAATTGTATAGGGTCGATTTCATGTATAGAATCGATACCGGATAATTGTAAATTATTTTTGTAATTTTATTTACGTTGGATCGATGCCGAAACGACTGCCGGAGAAGACGTGTGACGGAGGAGACGATGAGAGGGAGGATTCCGGGGATCGATCAACGCCATGATCGACCCCAAGGGATGGATCGATCGAGTGGGAGGGGCGGCCATCGCACCCCTTGGTCGTGAGCTGCCGCCGGTAGTGTTGGTGGCTGGCCGGTTGGGGTGGCGGCGGCGGTGATGCCCTCCTCGGCCTCGATCGATGATGGGGAGGGGCGCGGGGATCCCCAACCCGTGCTTCTCCCGGTCAAGATTTACTTTCCTAAATTATTCGGTTTTCCTATTTTGAGTATTCCTATTTTTGGGAATTCTCATGGAATAGGAAAGGAATAAATTTAGAATAAATTTATTTTTTCTTATTGATTATTCCTATTCTTGGGAATTTTCATGGAATAGGAAAAAGAATAAATTTAGAATTAATTTGGTCTTTCTTATTGATTATTCCTACTCTTGGGAATTTTCATAGACTAGGAAAGTAATAAATTTAGAATTAATTTATTTTTCCTATTTAATTATTCCTTTATGGAATTTTTTAATGGATTAGGAAAATAATTAATTTGGAAAGTTTTTGAAAGTCCTTAATTAATTTTTCCTTATTTAAATATTCCTTTATGGAATTTTTAATAGAAAATGAAAGGAATTAATTGGAAAGGATTAGGAGTCCTAATTTATTTTATTTCCTTATTCTATTATGGAAGTCTTCTAGAATATTCCAAGTTTGACTTGGATAGGATTCTAGAGATTTAATAGAATTAGAAAGGAAAATAAAAATAAATAAAAATATTAATAATATTTAATTTTATTTTTGATTTATTCGATTGACTTAATTTTCGAATTAAGTATCTTTTGGATTTATTAAAAATAAATAGATTTAAATATTGGAATTAATATTCTCGTCACATGGAGCATTCAAGAACGAAGACTGAAGACTACAAGATGCGTACGGGGATGGAATAAAGCCATAATAGTCGGAAAATAATATTCTAGTATTATTTTGATTATGTGATAATATTCTATGTGCTTTATTTCATGTATGCATGCTTATGTGTATTTAATTATGCATTAGATAGCGTATCCCTTTGTTATAAAAAGCTAAGTGGGAGAGGGATTGGAAACAATGCCATGGTCTCCATTGCTGTTCTCTTGGTGACTTTTATGAGCTTTCGAAGTTCGTATAGACAAGTCATTGGAGGAGAATTCTTGTAATTCCTTTTACGAGAAACATTGATTAAGTTTATCAAACAATGCCTAATTTGTCTTTCTGAAACTGATTTCAAGTCGACTCATTCGCACCCCAGGGAGTGGAATGGAGCCAAAGCCACTTGGTCACGTGGATGACACAAATTAGAGACCTTCGTACCATTTTTTGAAATGGATCGATTGTCTGCTCGGCTCCCTCATTCTATGAGAGATAGGGTTGTTCGCATGGTGAATCACTGGTAAGAAACTTCGAGTTTCACTTATGATTCTCCGCGTCTTGATTTACAAGATCGAATGGATCAAGTAATTGGGAGTCAATTGTAAAAATCTTTTGGTGAAGTAAAGGTCCACACTATCGTGGCTTGCTACATTGAATAGGATTTTGGAACGATTGATGTAGACAGTTATAGAAGGGAGTAAAGGAGCGTATGATAACGTAAACGTCCACACTATCGTGGCTTGCGGTGAATATGCGTATCCCATACAATCTTCTTAGATACTGAGTAATGGTTTACACTTAGGTACGCTTCTTAGTATTCTTCCCATCGAAGTAACGCTAATGATGATGTACGACCGAAGCAAATCTAATTGCTAAATCATTTGGATAGGTAAACGTCCACACTATCGTGGCTTACCATATCTGATGGGATTTTAGATGCGATTAGTGATTTAATGATATTATTTGAGGGAGATAATATCGGAGATTAAATCAATTGTTTGTTGTTATATGTGCTCATAGATTAGGAAATTGCTTTGAACCCACTTTCTGTGATACTTGAGGAATTTAACTCACTAGTCCCTGAATGTATTGATTGGAATAGAGATCTAGACATTGCCCAAACTGTTAAAGAGTACAAGTTAGTACACAGTGAGCTTTGTCCTCCCGAGCCTATTAATGACTCAACTGATGAGGAAAGGACTGATTTTAAAAAGTGGAAAATGCTTATGCAATGACCACTGATTATGATATCATGTTTAAACTCAAGTTGGTGTTTAGACATGACATAGGATACTCATAAAGGCCAGTCATTCGAGGAAACGCTTGAACACGTTTTTAAGATGATTGACCTTTTAGACGAGTTGAGACGGAAATCGCAAGCTCTTGTAGCCAATGCCAAAGGTTTCGAACCTAAAGGCAAGAACGGGGGAAAGGAAAAGCAAGGAAACAAACCCAGTGGTTCTAAGATTACTTGGACCACAAGATGGGACGAGAAAGCCATGAGGCAAGTATTCTCGATACAAACAGTCTGGGTACTGGAAGTCTGATTATCCTCTCAAAGAAAGTACGAAATTTTTTCTTTAGTCATATAAACATAGTCAGTGGTATTATCTACCGAAGCCTGGTGTGTAGATATGGAACCACTGACGGTATTTGCATTTTAAATGCAAGGGTTCCAGGAAACCCGACGACTTGGAAAAGAAGAAATCGTAGTCTACATTGGCAATGCTGTAGAGGAGGCAGCTGTTGCAATGGAGGACATTTTATAGGATTTCATTTTGAGTTATTGATTTTATGTACCTTTCATTTTAGAAAGAACTTTGTTCTGGATTTCTAATGAATGGATATTTTATTTCTTTTAATCATTTGATGGTTATAAGAAGAAATAATGATATTATCTATTCTGGTACATTAGCTAGCAATATATAAATGATGAATCCTGAGTCCACCACGATGCAACGAACCGTAGTATATAAATCATTTTACTTTTAAGAGATATTTCTGTAATGAGTCATTTATACTTGGGGATTCTTATGCTAAGTCGTGTTTATTCAAATAAGAAGTTCAAAGGTCGAAAATTGATATTTTGATCAATTAAGTTGAAGGAGTGGACCTTCCGACCTAAGAATCTAATTTGGAAGATAATATGACTAAGCAATCTTTTATGGATATAAGATATAAGATCTGGACAAGTATTAGAATTGATTGACTCTGATATATGCAGACCTATGTCTACTTAGACAATAAGGTTCGAGTACTTCATTTGATGATTACTCGAGAAATGGATTAGAATACCTGATGTGCCACAAAAGCAAGTATTTTGACTAGTCAATGGACACAAAGCTATTGTGGAGAACCTTCAAGGTATATCCATTAGAAGCCTGCGATTTGATCGCGGAGGCAAGTACCTGTCTGAGGAATGCTTGGCATACTGATCAGAGATTGGGATTTGATCCCAAATGACTACACCATACACTGTTGTGTAGAAATGGTGTGTCGTAAACAAGAAATGGAACTCTTATAGAAATAGTAAAAGCATGAGTTATACGGAACTACCTGTGTTCTATGGATATGTCTGGAAACAACGGCTCATTCAAATGCGGTTGTAGAATATCCTAGAAGAACAAAAGATGTGTGTTCAATAGTACTATGAACCAGAAGGACGTTATAAGTTCTAAAGCCCGGTTCTTAGAGAAAGACTATATGATGAACCACAAGCCCAAAGTGACATGATACTTTGAAATGAGAGAAAACGAAGAAGACTGAGAACCAGCCGAACCGAGTAGCGGTACACCACTAACTGCACCTACTGTTATTAATGTTTATACACCGGAATGCCGTTGTAGTGGGAGGTTGTGGGTCAACCGAAGATGTTCATAAGGCTAGGAGAGTTTTCGAACTCTGGACCTAGTATACATGAAATCGATCCCTGGATCTACATGAAGGCAGTACTAGATCTAAATGTGCCTTCTTGAAGAGCAATAAGGATTATTGCTAAGAGGCGAGATCATTTAGAGTACAACCTTAGTTGATCCATTTATGCATTGGAACAAAGCATTAAGATCGTGGTACTTGCGAATTGATGAGATAGTCTATTTTATGGATTCATCAAAGCATAGACGAATCGTGTGTATTAGAAACGTGATGGAAACAAAGTGGTGTTTCTCGGGTTTTATGTATATGACATTTTATCATTGGTAACAATGTAAAGATGTTGTCAGACATAAAATGATGGTTGTCTAGAAAAATCGATATGAAAGATATAGGAAGAAGTTGGACATGTTCTTGAGATCAAGGATCTCTAGGAAAGAACATTGTACTTCTCCTGGACATCTTACATATATATGATTATGGGTCGTTTTAACATGAAAGATTCCGAGAAAGGTTTGTTACCTTTCAGATACGAAATGCATCTATCTAAGGATATGTGTTTAGGAACACAAAAGGAGATAGAAGCAATCAAAGCGGTTTCCTACACTTGGAGTGTGGAAAGCTTGATAAATGCAATGTTGAAAAAAGAGAACCTGATATCTGCTATGCGGCTAGTATAGTGGGAGGATATCAAGGTAATCCTGGAAAGGAATACTCGACTGTTGTAATGAACATTTTAGTACTTTCAAAGTACTGGAAACTATGTTCTGGATTACGGAGCAGAGCTTTTCCTTTGGATTACACTCTCTTAGATTTCTAATCAAATAAGGACCGCTGTAAGTCGATATCAGGCTATGTGTTTCACTATTAAAGGAGGTGGAGCTTTAACATGGAAGAGTGATAAGCACGATACTTTTCGGACTCTCCCATGGGTAACCAAATAGCAGCCTCAGAGGCAGCGGAAGTTTTGGTATAGCTTCGGGATAATCTCTGGGACTTAGATGTGATTCTTAGTTTGCCAAAGGCTATGTAAATAGCGGTGCGATGGCAAATGGTAAGAAATCACAAGTCCATAAGTGTAAGATAACACATAGAGCAAGTACCACCTGATACGAGTCATCGTCAGGAGAGACGACGCTGTAGTCACCAAGATAACTTCGGAACGACAATCTAGATTATTCTTTCACAAGGCACTTCTTGGAAGTGCATATTAAGCACGTGAAAAGTATGGGAGTCGGGAGTTTGGAGAAAATGACTAGACCTTAGTATAAGTGGGAGATTGTTGGAGTTGTATACTTAATGTCTAGATTTAAGTGATATTAAATCCCGATCCATTGCCACTAATCTATTTAATTAAATAAACAATTATTTGCTTTTAATTATTTATAATTAAAGATATGCAAAATATAGTCCTGGATTATATACGTTGTAGTTAGTATGGTGTGCGTCATCACACGGAAGATCATACTATCGGTTACTCGTATTTAATCGAACATTTGCTCACGACCTAGATGGACAAGGACCAATCCATCGGTATAGTCGTTGTATAAGAGAGAAAATAATTTGTCTTTATTATTTTATCATACTTGTACACTTGGTGTATTGGGCGGATCGCTTGAGATTTATCGATTAGGATTGCCTTTGATAATCGATTTAAATCTCAGTGTATTTTATTCTTAATCCCCGATATTATTGCGGGTGTGTATATTTAATATTAGTGACTTTGATTTTCCAAAGGAATTGACCGATTTGAATATTGGGTCAATTACCGGTAAAGTTGGGTCACGGTATTTTATATATGACACGCCGTAAATTCTTGAAGGGAAAGTGTATCCTGATAAGGGTTGATAATGTCCCCGAGATGAGTTCATAAGGAATTATTATGTAAACCCTACAGGTGGATTTGTTCTCCATATAGTGGAAAATAAATATAATTAATATTAATGGATTAATAGATTTGGGCTTGGGCTCAATTTAATCATTAATATTGGAAGCCCAATATTCCACCTCCTTTAGATCCCCTACGTAGCCTATAAAAGCACTACATGGTCTTCTCTATTCTCATAACTTGAAGATCACAATTCTAGAGAGAGAAAGTAGAGAGGGAGATCCATGGAGTTCGGAAGATCGTCGCCCACACGACGTTCGAGCTAGTGCAAGGAATACGTGGGAAGATCTCAAGGTCTTCAAATTGAGTTCTTCGTTTTTCCGAACAACGAGAACGAGGTAAATCGTAAAACCCTCTTTATGATTTTATCGTTTAATTATCGTAAAAATATCTTGAACCAAGATCCAAGAACGCGACCCATGACGAGGTTGAACCGGGCGGTGGTGATCGAAGATCACCGGACCGCCGGCGGCTCAACGGCTCGACGGGATGGGTCGAGAGGGCGTGAGCCTCGGCTGGGCGCCGAGACTCGAGCGTGTCCTAGCTGGACGCTGAGCGCCGCTCGCGCGGGGCTGCCTCCGCTCACGCGGAGGGGAAGCCGCTCGCGCGGCTGGACCGCCGCTCGCGCGGCGGCGATGCTGGCGGTGATCGCTAGCCACGGCGACCGTGGCTGGTGGGCGATCACCGGGGCGTGGCTGGGGTGCCCAGCGGGCTGCCAAGGGCAGCCCAAGGCGGCTGCCAAGGACAGCCGCGAGCCCCATGCGGGGGCTCGACCGGAAAGCCGCGGGTTCGCCCGCGGTTAGGGTTTCGGTTGAGCCGGCCTTCGTGGTGGTTCGTGGCGGGTTTCCGGCAACCGGGATTTCGATTGGAATTGTCGTTCCGCAATTTGACAACCCCGGATATTCGATCTCCAGAGGATATCGGTCGGAATTAATTAGATAATTTATTTATTTAAATTTATTAATTCCGGGATATCGATTTCCAACAATTGGTATCAAAGCGTTGGTTTTAGTTCATGGTATTTTTCGATAAATTGTTCTACCTTGCAGGTGTTTTGGGTCGTTTTTGTTGGAGAGAATAAAGTACGGGGTGGATATGAGGGTTTCGCAACGACTACCAAAGCAAGTAAATTTTTATGTAGAAAGGGCTGAAATTTCCAGGCCGGGGAGGAAAAGGATAAGAATCCGAGCTCAAGAAGATAATGTCTTTTATTTCGATAATACTTTTAATCGTATATTTCGCCGCCCTTACAATGAGTCGGGGAGGCCGGCTTTTATAGACGAGAGCACATGCTCATGCAGAGCCACGACATCACGACACGTTAAGTCTACCCTAGGATCATTAAATGCCGGGGCACGATTCCGAGCTGGGTTTAGGCGATGCTCAGGGCCTGAGTTCGGCTGGGTTTTTGCGGCTCCCGTTCGGGGACTTCGACGGGGGTGCTTCCCCGTTCGTCCTTTTAGATCAATCATGAGAGCGCGCTGCTTTTCGCTCGGCCCGGGGTGGCGCTTCGAGCGCGTTGAATGAGCCCGGACCCGGGGTCCGGTTGGGACTCGTTGCGGGGCTCGCCACGTCTTCTGACTCGGGACGTCGCTCCTAGTTGGTTGGGCCGTGAGGATCAGCGCAGCTCCCTCCCCTCTGTCGGTTTCCCAGGGCCATGTTCTTGCATGGTCCGCATGGGCTCGGACCCGGGGTTCGGCCTAAAACTCCCTTCGTCGGTTTTGAGCGCTGCGGGCGGGCCTGCCTTCCACGTGTACAAAATGATTTTTTATCCCCCAACATTGGCCCCCGGAAACATCGTCGGAAGGTACGAGATCCGGGGAGGTTTCCGCTCGTTGGGCCGGCGACAACCCATTTCTACTGCTGATTGGGCTGATTCCCTGCCGGTCGGTCCTTATTTAAATGAGGTAGTTGGCGGTTGGGTGACCTGTTCGTCTCACAGTCTTCCTCGAGGGGCTCGTCTTGATCTTGGTGCCTTCCGTCCTGCGGCTCTCTGAAAGGCTGATTTAGCTAATAAATGCCGCGCTCTCGGAGTGGTGCTTTCAGGAGGTGGCGTTGGGGAGTGTGATTGACCGTCTGGTTCCCCTGGTCTATAAATCGGAGTCGAGGCCGCTGCTCGCCTTATCTCGCTTTGTTCATGTCTAACCAACCTCAGCGAACTGCTCACTCCGCGGTGGGACCTATCATTCATGTTCGTGAGCATGAGCCGGGTGATGAGTCGCGGGTGGAGACGGCGGATTCCGGGGCGCGACGCTACGTGGTATCTCGCAAGTTTAACCCGCGTTATCACCGCGAGGTTCTTCTAATGCCGTCGCCCTTTGCGCAGATGTACAAACATGTGTGGCCCGCCATGCTTGCTGTTAGCGACTCTTCCGGCTGTCTCTGGGTCTTTGACTTGATTCCCGGTGGCAATCGTCTGGGCATCGGCGGCATCGGCTGGGCCGTGTTCGCGAAGCACATGCAGCTTCAAGATAGATGGCGGGTTGAGCTTCGGTGGTCGGAGACGGAGGATATCAACGTCGCCGTTACTCGAGAGGATGGGTCTTTGGTTCCTGTCCCGCCGACCTTGTTCTGACTCGGCGGTAGGGGTAGCTCTATTTTCTCGCGCCGTGCATCGGCGACTCGTGTGATGATTTTATAATTTCGTGTGCTTGTATCTCGGTGTGAATATCCTGAAATAATATTTAAATAAAAAATGGACCATTGATAATCGAAAAATAGGTGCCCCTGACGTCGGTTCGGAATCCGGTCCAAACCCATTCGGGGCCACCGCCCGACGCGGTTTGGTTCCTTGGGATTCGGACAGTCGCGGCGGTTCCCCAGGCTAATGATGGCGCCTTTTCGGTGTGTCACGTCTCCTGGGCACCTTTTTAAAATCCGATCCTAATCAAATCATTCATCCGACGCCGAAACTCCTCACTCCCTTTTTCCGGTCATCTTCTCCAGTGAGAAAAAGGAAAAAACTCTCCCCAGAAAAATTCGAAACCATGGTGAGCTCCTCCGTGGGATGTAACGACTTCAACCCGCCGGAGATAGTCTACATCTCCTCCGACGAGGAGCCCGAGGCGGCGCCGGAGCCGCATCAAGAGGCGCCGGAAATATTCGAAGTCTCCTCTGACTCGGATCCGAATGCCGGGGACAGCCACCTGTCCGTCCCCCCTTCTTTCGAAGTCGCGCGCTTTTTGCACGCCCGGACCTTCACTGGGTCCCTGCGCCGTCCGGGGGCGAGACTGCCACCGCCTTTGACCGTCCCCTTCCGGGGTTTGGAGAAACGGAGAATAATCCTCCGGGACGAGCTGGGTCAAAACTGGCCAATGCACATGGTGCGCTGCGGGGATCGCCTCCGCATATCAGGAAAAGGATGGAGGACCTTCTGCCGCCACGTGGGCATAGGCCAAGGGTGGCGCGTGCGAGTCTAGTGGGAATGGGAGGTATCGTCGAAGGTCTTCGTGATCGATGGAGAGGGTGTGGCCCGGTCGAGGCTTAGATAGCTTCCCCTCCGGGGGATAGGTTAGCTAGGGTTTTCCCTGTGTTCCACTATATTTTTGCGATGATGTAGCGTCGACCCCATGAGGTCCCCTCTCCGTTTTTGTAAAGAACTAATTTAAGTATTTCTGTCATTTTGTTCAATCGGCAACCCTTCTTGCTTCGATCGCCTTCTGCTTGTCTCCTTCTTCGCGGACTCGAAACTCAAATTTTTGCGAACGAACTCCCCGGGTGTCATGACCCAATCAGGCTTGCCCCGGGGTTGATACCCAATAATTCAAGGCCCCTGGCCCCGGGCGTCGATGGGCATTAGAGCCTCGGGCGGTCCTTCGTCGCGAGTCCGGGCCTCGGGCCTATGTCGTAGGGTTGCAGGGGCGAGCAATCCAGTGGGCAATCATTGGGATCTCGTAGGGCCCACTCGCGCCCAATGGGCCTCGTTGGGCTGCGTGGAAAAGACAAACACTCAAGTGCGTTTATGGGTAACCGCTCCCGCCCCTTCAAATCTTGCGTGCATATCCTGCCTAAAAAACTGCCGTGTTTGTTGCCCACTTCCTTACGTTCTCCGGCGATTCGCAAACCCTAAATTGGCTAACGCACAGGTAATTGATCCCTCCCACTTTTATTTTCTTTTTCGCCCAATTTTTGCTGCTTCCGTTCTGAGACGATGTCGAGCCCACGTGATGAAGTCATGGCCGAGGCGGAGGGATCCGTCGCGAGTTCGGGCGGTGGTACCGCACTGAGCGATTCCTCGTCCAGCTCCGGCGAAGATAACGATATTCACTTCCTTCACTCCCAATTCCTCCGCCTGATGGATGAAAAGTTTCCGCCGCTCGCCGCCCTCGATTACCCGAGCTACTACCGGACCCACCCCTACGTGGCCGCCGTTTGCGACCCATACACCCCGCCCGCCGAATGCCATACCCCTAAATGGGGCGACCACGGCAAACCCAGCGTGATCACCGCTGAGATGATCGAGCGGAGGAGAGTCGTATGGCGGGTGCTGGTGGACGTGCACCTTCACGCTCCGGCCCCCGGGGAGTCTCCGTGTTGTCCTCCACCCGGGATGGTGGCCGTGGGGACGGATGCCCTGGATCTTGGGTTGCGCTTCCCACTTCATCCCTCGGTGAGCGCGGCGCTGCGATTTTGGCGGGTGGCCCCGCACCAGATCCACCCCAACGGATGGGCCCAGATCATAGCCTTCCTATCCCTATTGGGTAACTTCGTTCGGGATCTCGAGCACTGGAGGGATGAAAGGGTGCTTCACTGTGAGGGGTCGCGATGGCATCCCCACCGTCGGGGTGAAGTCATCGAAGGTCGACATTCCCTGGCCGAGGTGGCTCTATGTCTCTGGGGCCTGGCGGACCCTGACGCCGGCGGGGGAGATCGATATCCCCACGAAATACTCTGAGAAAATCCCGAGTGAGTCGTGTTTGTCCTTAAACTTCGTTCTTCCTTGCTGATTCTTGACCTCTTCTTTTTTGTGATCAGGTGTCAACACTCGGAGAGAAGGCCCTCTGAACTGGGACTACCAGGTCGCCCTGAAGATCGCCGAAGCTTACACCTCGTCCGAACGCCAGGCCACTGTCCTTTGACGAGAAGATTTGTTACTGAACGCACGCCTTATTTGCCCGCCGCGACATCTCCACGATCCGTACCCAGGTAATGAGGCGAGATCTTAGCTTAACTTCTCTCTCAGACGTCTTTCTTGATTTCGTGATTTATAAATGCGTTCTGATTGCAGCTCCTCGTACATTTATTTTTGAGGACCGTCCCTGCTCGAAGATGTCTGGGTTCCCTGGGATCACAGATCGCAAGGGGTCGGATTTTCCGATCCCGGCATCGCGGAGTCGATCGGTCGGGTCGGCCGGCCCTTTGACCTCTGCGGATCCGCGCGCTCAGGGTCCATCCCGATCGAGATGCCCCGGACCTCGCCGGCCGTCTCTACTTTGGTGGTCGACTCGGACGCGCCCAGGCGTGCGGCGGCGGACGGCCCCCCGTTGTCCCGTGCTAGTGACAAGGATGTGATCGACCTGACCTCGGACTCCGCACCCCGGGCCTCGGAGCAACTAGCGGTTCCCCCGGTCTCCTCTCCTTCGCGGGTGAGGATGGAAGTCGTGGACTGTCCTCCCTTGTTTGCCGCGGTCCAGGCCACCCCTCTCTGCATGGTGGAGGGCTCCGTTGCTGGTGAGTCGCGGAAACGCAAAGCTATTGAGGATCCGGAGGCCCCGGATCTTGGCTCCGGCCGACCGCCGATGGCTGTGCCTGAAGGCTCTGGACTCCCGCCGGCCGTGATGGGATGCTCGCCGTATTACGGTGTTGACCCGAGCCGCCAGCAGAGGTAAGATCGAAACTGAATCCCTTCTTTGGTGGTTTCGTATAGTCCGATTTCTAGATCGCGATTTGGGGCATCCCCCTAGGTTACGTATGTTTTCACCCAACTCACCCCAAACTTGTCCTTTCTTCGAATGCAGGATCCTGGACGCCACCCCGGACATGTCCCCCGTGATCCGGGATTATCTGGCCGGCTACGGCCCCGCGCTCCCGGTGGTTACTCCCGGGACCTCGGTCGGCGCGGCTTTGAGCGCCCTCGGCCGGTCCTGGACCCACGAACTGCAGGGCATGGTTGGCCGTCGGGATCATACGTTCATGTTGGCTACGATGCTGATTAGCCAGGCCGCCGTCGTCAGCGCCGCGGGGTTCGAGTGGTCGGAGAACCAGGCCCGTCAGATCGAGCAACTCACCGCATCGGTGGAACAGTGGAAAGCGTCCGCCCAGACGAAGGACAAGCAGGTCGGGGAAATGGCTAGGCTGAACGAGGAGGTGATTGCCCAGAGCGACCACCTTATGTCGGAGGTTAAATGTTACACTGCTGCCCTTGCTGCGGCCTCGAAGGACAGGGACATGTGGAGCGAGTTAGCCGAGTACCGGGGTGACAAGCTGGAGATAGCGGGCGCGGAGGCCACGACCCTCAAGTCACGAGCCACGGTTCTGTCGCAGCAGATCATCGAGGCGAATGGCGAGGTGGCGAGACTCACTGAGTCCCTTGAGGCCCGGGTTGCGGAGGCCGCTGCTCTTAGGGTCCAACTAGAGGAAGCTCGGGCTGGGATTACCGTCATTGAAGATGAGTTATCTAGCCCGTGGACCGACCACCGTGTGCTCAATGATCACTTTTACTCGAGCGGTCTGGCCGACGCCGTCCGGTATGCTCACTCGAAAAACGATGTGGCGGCTCGGGATCGCGTGCTGGAGTACTAGAAGAAGTATATGAGCACTAGGGTCCTCGATCCTCAGCTTCACCAGGAGTACCTAAACCTCGAGGAGTACTTCCATATCGACATGAAGTGGTGGCCGAGTTACGACCGCCTGGTCCGTCCAAAGGAACCGCTGATCAGGCTTCCCGCGCCGGCACAAGGAGAAAGGGCGGAGATCGAGCCCGAGGCGGGAGAAGCTACTTCCTTCGTTGGTGCGGCGGGTGGCTCTCCGAGTCCCGAGGATGGGCTGTTTCCCCGTCAGGTGGCTGTCTTGGAGGACGTCGTTGCCGGTTTTCCTGAGCAAAGCATTGATGCTTTCTATGAGGGCTTCGAAGCTGACCAGACCGTGCAGCCTGCTGAAGAAGGTGTTGAAACCGACGCCGATGCCCTGATGGAGGAAACCCCTGATGTTGACCCGGAGTTGGCGGCGAAGTCCCCGAGGCCGTAGGTTGAGGTGGCTTTTGGAGTTCGTCCCTGCTTGTTTCATGATTTCTGATTTTCTGCTTTTGTTTTATTCTGATAAGGGCCTTGGCCTGAAAACAATTTTTTGTTTGATTTGGTTTTTCGTTGGGGCAATAGCCCGGATATTTCTGTGATTTGTGGGGGTGAACCCTGGTATTTTGCTTTTTCATGACTAATATATATTTTTTACGTGATGCGCATGGTGCCTTAGGGCTTCGCTTCAGTCCTGGATATGCAGGGATTTTAGCTCGGTTTCTTCGAGCCGCGAGCCTCGGGGTTTAGGTTGTCCCGGGTACGGGGGCCCTGTTTGTAGTGTTCATTTTGAATTTTCGCTTGTTGGTGCGATTTTTATTCTTCTCGAAGTCCGGTTCTGGCAAAAGATTTTTGGTTCTTTTAGTACCCGTACCTCCTCGACCCGGGGCTCGGTGGAGTCCTTGTGGGTTTGGGGATTGATTGTTTAGAGTGGGGTTTTTGTGGCTTTTGATAGCTTTTATTTTCTTCCCCCCGTGCTCGCAACTTGGGACATGGTAAATGACTTTCTTACTCTAGAGTCGCCTAAGTTGGAGACTGAATGGGTTCGTGGCCTTTTGGGCTTTTGCGGATGAGTCCACAAATTATTCTTGTATCGTCCCCGCAGCCCGTGTCCGGGGATTGTGTTATTTCAATCTCCGCTCTCCGGGTCTTAAGTAGGTTAGGCCTTTTTCTCGACTAAACGACAATACGCAAATCATAGGGAATTATTTCAAATTCTCCGACACTCGTGGGTGCTCGTTTTATTTTTGCTTTCTTAGAGCATATACATATAGTCTTCATTCATCGGCTTCGCGGGGGCTCGGGCCTGCTCCGGTCCTCGTCCCTCTACTGGTAGAACTTTTTTAGGTGCAATGTGTTCCATCGGTATTGGTCTGTTGTTCCGTCCATCATCTCTAGTGCGTACGCCCCTTTCTCCAGGCAAGTCGTTACTCGGAAGGGTCCTTCCCATGTCGGCCCGAGGGCCCCGGGGTGGGTTCCTAGTAATTTTTTCAACACCAACTCCCCGGGGCTGAATTCTCGAGTCCTCACCTTTGTATTGTACAGCTTGGCAATTCGTTGTTTGTTCATCGCGTTGAGGGAGTCATAACTCAACCTCCGATCCTCAAGGAGATCCAACTCAAGACGCAGTACCGCCTCATTCTCCGGGGTGACGTCCTGGGCGGTACGGTGCGAGCGGACTACCACCTCGGCTGGGATCACGGCCTCCGTACCAAACGCGAGAGCGTATGGTTTTTCTCCGGTTGCGTTCTTCACCGTGGTGCGATATGACCACAGCACCTCTGGTAGCTCCTCGGCCCACCTTCCTTTTCGCAACTCCAGTTTCGCCTTGATAGTGTGCTTCAGGATTTTATTCACCGCCTCGACTTGCCCATTGGACTGCGGGTGGTACGGGGTCGAAAACGCCCTCCTTATACCCCATAGTTCGCAAAAGTCCGAGACTTGCTCCCCGTCGAATTGCCTACCGTTGTCCGAGATGATGGACTCGGGCAATCCGAACCGGCATATGATGTTTTTCTAGATGAACTTGATCACTTGTGGTTGGTCGATTTTCTGGACTGTTTCCGCCTCGGCCCACTTGGTGAAGTAATCGACCACGACAAACGCGAACTTGACTCCGCCCGGGGCGGTGGCCAACGGGCCGATGATGTCTATGCCCCACCGGGCAAAGGGCCATGGGGAGTACAGCGCCTTGAGGGTTCCGAGTGCGGTGAGAATGTTAGGTCCCATGAGTTGGCACTGGACGCATCTCTTCGCGAACTCGGCGGCGTCGTGGCGTAAGTTTGGCCAGTAGAAACCTTGACCCATGGTTTTGTGGGCTAACGATCGACCGCCGGCGTGATTACCGCAAATGCCCTCGTGGATTTCGGACAAGACTTTTGCTCCCTCGTCCCTAGATATACATTTTAACAAAGCATGGAAAAACTCCTGCGATAAAGTTGGGAACCCAGAACAAAGTACCTTGCAGCCCGCGTTCGGAGTTGTTTTGCCTTAACCTTGTCCGAGGGCAGGGCCCCAGACTCGATGAAACCTTTGATCGCGTCCCGCCAGTCGGCCCCGGGCTCGAGGGCTACGGGGAGGATCTCCTCTCGGGCGTCGACTGAGGGAGCCTTCAGCTGGGTCAACACGACTCGGGACAGATCTTCCACCCCTTCGGATGAGGCTAGTTTGGACAGCGCGTCGGCCTGCGAGTTTTGCTCCCTGGGGATCTGCTCGATCCGGACGTCGAGAATCTTGCCACACAACCTCCACACCAGCTCGAGGTACTTGATCATCTGCTCTCCTTTGGCTTCGTAGTCGCCCGTGACTTGGTTCACCACTAGCTGCGAATCCATGAACACGTGGAGTCGCGGGACGTCCACCGCGATGGACATTTCGAGGCCTGCCACGAGCGCCTCGTACTCTGCTTCATTATTTGTTGCGGAAAATTCGAATTTCACTGCGTGGGCAAACGAGTCACCGTCTGGCCCAAGGAGCACTACTCCGGCCCCCGAGCACGCACTGGTAGACGACCTGTCCACGTAGAGTCTCCAGGGGCGTGCTTGACCCGTGCTCCGCTGGGGAAAGGTCAACTCGACCACAAAGTCCGCGAGTGCCTGCGCTTTTATTGGGGTGCGAGGCGCGAAAGTTAGGTCGTACTGGCTCAGCTCCAGGCTCCACCGGAGCAATCTTCCTGACACATCGGATCGGTGCATGACTTGTCGCAACGGCATTGTGGTGAGCACTTCTACGGGGTGCTCGAACAAGTACGCCCTGAGCTTGCGGACCGAAATTATCAAGGCGTACGCCAATTTCTCGAGCGGCGTGTAGCGGGCTTCCGCCTCGTGGAGGACATGGCTCACGAAATAGATAGGTAGATGGAGGGTCCCTTCGGCCCGGACGAGTACCGCGCTCAGCGCGCACTCCGACGCGGCGAGGTAAAGAAAAAGTTTCTCCCCCGCCTTGGGGACCGTCAAGACATGGGGCCCCGCGAGGTACTCCTTGATCCGTAGGAAAGCGTCCTGGCTATCCTTCTTCCAGTGGAACTCCTTGTTTTTTATCGATCCGAAGAACGGGCGAGTCTTATCCCCGAGCCGCGACATGTATTGGCTGAGCGCCGCGAGGCAGCTGGTGAGCCGCTGGACTCCTTTCACGTCTCGTGGCTCGGCCATGTCGAGCACGGCCTTGATTTTCGCTGGGTTGGGCTCGAGCCCGTATTCTCCAAACACGTGTCCTAGAAACATCCCTTTCTTAATCCCGAAGTGGCACTTCTTGGGGTTCAGCCTCATGTTGTAGGCCCCAAGGATCTCGAAAACCCGAGCGAGGTCCGCGACGTGGTCCGCCTCACTCGCACTTTTCACGATAATGTCGTCGATGTACACTTCCACTGTCTTGCCGATTTCTCCGGCGAACATGGTATTGACCAATCTTTGGTAGGTGGCCCCGGCGTTTTTAAGGCCGAACGGCATCCGCTCCCAGCAGTAGATGTTGCTCCCCGTGTAGAATGCGGTGTGGCGGGTATCCTCGGGATCCATCGAAATCTGGTGGTACCCGGAACTCGTGTCCAAAATGGAGAACATTGCGTGGCCCGCGGTGCTGTCGACTAGTTGGTCGATTTGGGGCATCGGGAAATGGTCTTTGGGGCACGCCTCGTTGAGGTCTGAGTAATCGATGCAGAGTCTCCACTTGCCTCCCGTCTTTCGCACCATCACCGCGTTTGATACCCACATCGCGTCGTGCGGGGCGAGGCGTATTAGTCCGTCCTTCAAGAGTTTGTTGGCTTCCGTGGTCAACGCCTCGCTCTTCTCGGGCCCCATCTTCCTCCGTCTCTGGGCTATTGGGCGGTGCTTCGGGTCCAAGCGGAGGCGATGGCTAGCGTGCTCCGGGTCGACTCTCCCGAGCTCCCCGCTGCTCCAAGCGAACGTGGCCAAACTACTTCGTAGGAATGACTCGAGGCTGGTCCGGGTCCCGGGATCCATGAGGGAACCTATCAATATTTGTCGGGGCACCTCCGGGGTCCCGATCTCACACCGGATGGGCTCCTCGAGAGTCTCGACGCCACGGTCGTGTCTGAGGCGAGTCTCGGGAAAGGGGTCGGGATTTGACTCGTAGAGATCCGGGTACGCGGGGTCCTGTCCCGTCCCGAGGCTCACGACTCGCTCGCTCGTATCCGGGCACGGGGCGTCTTGGGCAACTTCGCGACTCGTCCCCGGTGCGGTATTGGTCTCGAGGACGGGGACCACTCCGGTTGTGGGGGCTGTACTTTCTTCGGGACCTCGGACGGTGGGCGGGTGTAGATCGAACACGCTCGTCCGGGGGCCCGGGGTACTGAGCCTCGCCACTAGTTGATTGACCCGGGAGGTATCCTTCGCGGCTTCCGCCGATGGGTCCGTTAGTTCATACGAGGTTGAATAGAGCAAACACTTCTTTGCCATTAGTTGGTCCCCTCTAATGGTGCCAATGGCTCCGGAGGGGACCGGGAACTTGATACAATAGTAGTATGTGGAGGCCACTGCTTCGAAAGCTTCCAAGAAGGGCCTCCCTAGGAGCGCGTTGTAACCCTTAGCCCTATCTATGATCACGAATTCCAGGTTCCTCAACACCTTGACCTCGGGCTTGACCGAGTCCGCGAGCTCCAAGGGCAGGGTGATCGTTCCGAAGGGGGTCACTACGTCGCTGCCGAAGCCTTTGAGCTTGAGGTCGCAAGGGAGGATGTACTGCGCGAGCTGACCCATTTGGTCCAGGGCCTACTTGTATAGGATGTTGCAGTGGGCCCCGCTGTCGATCAGCAACCTTGAAACCTCCATTCCCAAGATGGGGGTCTTGATCACTAGGGCGTCCCTTTTGGGAAAGGTGACGCCGTCCTTGTCTGCGGGGGAGAACGAGATCTCCGCCCTCTCCGTGATCTCGGGGGGCGGGGCTGGTCGCGTCGCGTGGTAGACCTGCCACACCTCGAGTTCACGCCTCCTCTTGCGCTTGCTGATGCTGGCGATCGGCCGTAGCCCGCCTATCATCAGAATCTGGCCTCCCTGGCCCCGCTGCTGGTCACGGTACTGTGGGTCGCGGCCCGTTCCTGCCTGCTCGGGGTTGCCTCGAGCCGCGGCCCCGTCGCCTCGGGGACCAGGACGCGAGAGCAGGTCCCAAAGCTTTCCATCTTCGAAGAGCTTCCATAGCTGTCTGAGCAGCTGTCTGCACTGGCCGGTGGCGTGCCCGTGTTGGACGTGGAACGAGCACCACAGCCTCTTGTCTAACTTTCCTTCGGGGGCTCGCATGGGCCCCGGCTTTACTAGGGCGTCTCCTCCTGTGGCTAACAGAATCTCCATCATAGTCATGGTGTCTTGACCCGTCAGTGCGACGAGCTTCACCTCCATCTCTTTGTAGCCCGGAAGCGGCCGACCCTGCTCGTACGGTTTGTAGGGGGCCTTTCGCGGGGCGAGTGCAACCCTCCGATCCACGGGCTTCGGGTCCCGTCTCTTTTGCTCCGGGGCACTTTCGTTTCCCTGCATAAGACGCTGGAACCAGCACTGGGCCCCGGCTTTGATGCAGAAATCTTCGTAACTCCTCGGGTAGCAAAGCATCAGGTGTTTGAATAGCTCCGAGTTCTTCCGGAGTCCGCTCATGGCGGTGTGCAATTTCAAGTCGTCGCCGACCTCCTCGCCACCGAGCAGGATGTCCCCTACCCGGTCCACATATGACTCGTCACTCTCGTCCGCCGCCTGCCGGACTCCGATCAACCTCTGGCTTTGCTCGAGTCGGTTGACCTTCGAGGCGAAATGGGCGACGAAACGTTGGACCAAGTCGTCAAAGCAGTGGATGGATCGGGAGGGTAGCCCAGCGAACCACTTGTGGGCCATGTCCCCTAAAGTGAGTGGGAACAGCCGGCACCTCGTGGCGTCACTGGCACCTCGTCCCGACATGTAGGTGCGGAAGCGGCTCAGGTGGACCTCGGGGTCCGTCTTCCCGTCATAGAGGGCGGTCTGTAGGGGCTGGATCTCGTACTGCATGGTGGCGTGCTCGACCTCTAAAGCCAATGGCTCCTTGCAGAAGTCGACGCGTTCGGGCTTGACTTGGGCCTCGGCGAGCCTTCTCTCTACCTCGGTCACTTTCTCGTATAGGTCGCGGAGTCCTGCCTCGGGTCCCGACGTCGTTGGAATCGGGACGACGGGATGAGATCTGCGTCTGCCATGAGTCTCCCGCTCATCGGCTGTCCCGAGCCCCGGGGCCTCGTGCGCCGTTGACGCGGATAGGTACTCGGCCGGGTCGTTCAGATCGAACATCTGCCTCCTAGCCGGGGGCAGGCGCTGGTCATGACTCGCTTGCCCCGGCCCGAGGCGGTCGAACGCGCTGATTTTAACCTGGGCCAAGCTGGCCATGACTTCGTCGATCTTCTCGGGGGTATCGAGCATACTGCCCGAGAAGAGAGCCGGAGTGGCGGGAACTGGTGGATCTCGGCGTGGGTCGGGGCTTGCGCGCCGGTTGTGCCGTTCGGTAAGCAGGTGACGTCTCAGACGTCGCGCTTCGGAGCTGCTTCGTACCTGGCGACGAGCGATTCGTCGAGAACCTGGTTCCTCCAAGTGGATCTCGGCCTCCGACGCGGGATAGCATCCGTGTGTGGTCGGTGCCGGGATCGCGGGTTCATCTTCCACGGGCATCTTTGCTCGTTCTGACCTTCTCCGAGTGGCGGATCTCGAAGAGTCTGACGCCGTGGCTCCGTCTTGCTCTTGGCTGGACATATCTTCACTACAGCTCTTTTCCTGGGTCTAGAAATACAACCCCCTCCTTCTAGCGCCAACTGTTTTGGGTCGTTTTTGTTGGAGAGAATGAAGTACGGGGTGGATATGAGGGTTTCACAACGACTACCAAAGCAAGTAAATTTTTATGTAGAAAGGGCTGAAATTTCCAGGCCGGGGAGGAAAAGGATAAGAATCCGAGGTCAAGAAGATAATGTCTTTTATTTCGATAATACTTTTAATCGTATATTTCGCCGCCCTTACAATGAGTCGGGGAGGCCGGCTTTTATAGACGAGAGCACATGCTCATGCAGAGCCACGACATCACGACACATTAAGTCTACCGTAGGATCATTAAATGCCGGGGCACGATTCCGAGCTGGGTTTAGGCGAGGCCCGGGGCCTGAGTTCGGCTGGGTTTGTGCGGCTCCCGTTCGGGGACTTCGACTGGGGTGCTTCCCCGTTCGTCCTTTTAGATAAATCATGAGAGCGCGCTGCTTTTCGCTCGGCCCGGGGTGGCGCTTCGAGCGCGTTGAATGAGCCCGGACCCGGGGTCCGGTTGGGACTCATTGCGGGGCTCGCCACGTCTTCTGACTCGGGACGTCGCTCCTAGTTGGTCGGGCCGTGAGGATCAGCGCAGCTCTCTCCCCTCTGTCGGTTTCCCAGGGCCATGTTCTTGCATGGTCCGCATGGGCTCGGACCCGGGGTTCGGCCTAAAACTCCCTTCGTCATTTTTTAGCGCAGCGGGCGGGCCTGCCTTCCACGTGTACAAAATGATTTTTTATCCCCCAACAGCAGGGTTTCCGATTATTATGGCTAGATTTAATTATGTTAATTAATGTCCATAATATTGCTCTTGATTATTATTCTCTCGGTGAAGTCGATATTCGTTTTTGTGTGGTGAATGCTTATTCTTATTTTTTCGGAAATTGTATGAGGTCAATTTCATGTAGAGAATCGATACCGGATAGCGTAGTAATAAATCTGTAATTTATTTACGTTGGATCGATTCCGAAACGACCGCCGGAGAAGACGTGTGACGGAGGAGACGAAGAGAGGGAGGATTCCGGGGATCGATCAACCCCATGATCGACCCCAAGGGATGGATCGATCGAGGGAGAGGGGGCTGCCTTCGAGCCTCTCGGCCGAGCGCGATGCCACCATGGGAGGTGGTGCGCCGGCTGGGCGGCGGCGGCGGTGGCATGCCCTCTCGACCGGCGATCGATGGTGGGGGCGCGGGGATCCCCAACCCGTGCTCTCCTACCGAGATCCAACTTTCCTAAATTATTCGGTTTTCCTATTTTGAGTATTCCTATTTTTTGGAATTCTCATGGAATAGGAAAAGAATAAATTTAGAATTAATTTGGTCTTCCTAATTGATTATTCCTATTTTTGGGAATATTCATGGATTAGGAAAAGAATTAATTCGGAATTAATTTATTTTCCTTATTTAATTATTCCTTTATGGAATTTTTAATAGATTAATAAAATAATTAATTTGGAAAGTTTTGAAAGTCCTTAATTAATTTTTTCTTATTTAATTATTCCTTTATGGAATTTTTAATAGAAAAGGAAAGGAATTAATTGGAAAGGATTAGGAGTCCAGATTTATTTTATTTCCTTATTCTATTATAGAAGTCTTCTAGAATATTCCAAGTTTGACTTGGATAGGATTCTAGAGATTTAATAGAATTAGAAAAGAAAAATAAAAATAAATAAAAATATTAATAATATTTAATTTTAATTTTGATTTATTCGATTGACTTAATTTTCGAATTAAGTATCTTTTGGATTTATTAAAAATAAATAGATTTAAATATTGGAATTAATATTCTCGTCACATGGAGCATTCAAGAACGAAGACTGAAGACTAGAAGATGCGTACGGGGATGGAATAAAGCCATAATAGTCGGAAAATAATATTCTAGTATTATTTTGATTATGTGATAATATTCTATGTGCTTTATTTCATGTATGCATGCTTATGTGTATTTAATTATGCATTAGATAGCGTATCCCTTTGTTATAAAAAGCTAAGTGGGAGAGGGATTGGAAACAATGCCATGGTCTCCATTGCTGTTCTCTTGGTGACTTTTATGAGCTTTCGAAGTTCGTATAGACAAGTCATTGGAGGAGAATTCTTGTAATTCCTTTTACGAGAAACATTGATTAAGTTTATCAAACAATGCCTAATTTGTCTTTCTGAAACTGATTTCAAGTCGACTCATTCGCACCCCAGGGAGTGGAATGGAGCCAAAGCCACTTGGTCACGTGGATGACACAAATTAGAGACCTTCGTACCATTTTTTGAAATGGATCGATTGTCTGCTCGGCTCCCTCATTCTATGAGAGATAGGGTTGTTCGCATGGTGAATCACTGGTAAGAAACTTCGAGTTTCACTTATGATTCTCCGCGTCTTGATTTACAAGATCGAATGGATCAAGTAATTGGGAGTCAATTGTAAAAATCTTTTGGTGAAGTAAAGGTCCACACTATCGTGGCTTGCTACATTGAATAGGATTTTGGAACGATTGATGTAGACAGTTATAGAAGGGAGTAAAGGAGCGTATGATAACGTAAACGTCCACACTATCGTGGCTTGCGGTGAATATGCGTATCCCATACAATCTTCTTAGATACTGAGTAATGGTTTACACTTAGGTACGCTTCTTAGTATTCTTCCCATCGAAGTAAAGCTAATGATGATGTACGACCGAAGCAAATCTAATTGCTAAATCATTTGGGTAGGTAAACGTCCACACTATCGTGGCTTACCATATCTGATGGGATTTTAGATGCGATTAGTGGTTTAATGATATTATTTGAGGGAGATAATATCGGACATTAAATCGATTGTTTGTTGTTATATGTGCTCATAGATTAGGAAATGGCTTTGAACCCACTTTCTGTGATACTTAAGGAATCAAACTCATTGGTCCCTGAATGTATTGATTGGAATAGAGATCTAGACATTGCACAGACTCTTGAAGAGTACAAGTTTGTACTCAGTGAGCTTTGTCCTCCCGAGCCTACAAATGTCTTAACTGATGAGGAAAGGACTGATTTTAAGAAGTGGGAAAATGCTTATGCAATAACCACTGATTATGATATCATGTTCAAACTCAAGGAGATGTTTAGACATGACGTAGTGGCTAGACAAGAGGCGATGAGGATACTCATAAAGGCCATTCGATTCAAGGAAACGCTTAAACAAGGTTTTGAGATGATGGACCTTTTAGACGAGTTGAGACGGAAATCGCAAGCTCTTATAGCCAATGCCAAAGGTTTTGAACCTAAGGGCAAGATTGGGAAAAAGGAAAAGCAAGCAAAGAAACCCAGTGGTCCTAAGTTTCTTGGACCACAAGATGGGACGAGAAAGCCCGGAGGCAAGTGTTCTCGATACAAACAGTCTGGGTACTGGAAGTCTGATTATCCTCTCAAACAAAGTACGAAATTTTTCTTTAGTCGTAAAACATAGTCAGTGGTATTATCTACCGGAACCTGGTGTGTAGATATGGAACCACTGACAGTATGTGCATTTTAAATGCAAGGGTTCCAGGAAACCCGACGACTTAGAAAAGAAGAATTCGTAGTCTACATGGGCAATGCTGTAGAGGAGGCAGCAGTTGCAGTGGAGGACATTTTATAGGATTTCATTTTGAGTTATTGCTTTTATGTACCTTTCATATTAGAAAGAAATTTGTTCTGGATTTCTAATCAATGGATATTTTATTTCTCTTAATCATTTGATGGTTATAAGAAGAAATAAAGATATTATCTATTCTGGTACATTAGCTAGCAATATATAAATGATGAATCCTGAGTCCACCACGATGCAACGAATCGTAGTATGAAACTCGTGTTACTAATAGGAGATTTCTTTATTAAATCAATTATACTTGTGGATTCTTATGCTAAGTCATGTTTATTCAAATAAGAAGTTCAAAGGTCGAAAATTGATATTTGATCAATTAAGTTGAAGGAGTGGACCTTCCGACCTAAGAATCTAATTTGGAAGATAACATAACTACGCAATCCTTTATGGATGTAAGATATAAGATCGGGACAAGTATAAGAATTGATTGACTCTGATGTATGCGGACCTATGTCTACTCAGACAATAAGGTACGAGTACTTCATTTGATGATTACTCGAGAAATGGATTAGAATACCTGATGTGCCACAAAAGCAAGTGTTTTGACAAGTCAATGGACACTAAGAAATTGTGGAGAACCATCAAGGTATATCCATTTGTAGCCTGCAATTTGATCGCGAAGGCAAGTACCTGTATGAGGAATGCATGGCATACTGATCAGAGATTGGGATTTGATCCCAAATGACTACACCATACACTTTTGTGTAGAAATGGTGTGTCGTAAACAAGAAATGGAACTCTTATAGAAATAGTAAAAGCATGAGTTATACGGAACTACCTGTGTTTTATGGATATGTCTGGAAAACAACGGCGCATTCAAATGCGGTTGTAGAATATCCTAGAAGAACAAAAGATGTGTGTTCAATAGTACTATGAACCAGAAGGACGTTATAAGTTCTAACGCTCGGTTCTTAGAGAAATACTATAGGACGAACCACAAGCCCAAAGTGACATGATACTTTGAAATGAGAGAGAACGAAGAAGACTGAGAACCAGCCGAACCGAGTAGCGGTACACCACTAACTGCACCTACTGTTATTACTGTTTATACAAAGGAATGCCGTTGTAGTGGGAGGTTGTGGGTCAACCAGAGATATTCATAAGACTAGGAGAGTCTTCGGACTCTGGACCTAGTATAGATGAAATCGATCCCTGGATCTACACAGAGGCAACAAAGCATTTAAGTTCGTGGTACTTGCAAATTGATGAGATAGTCCATATATGGATTCATCAAAGCATAGACGAATCGTGTGTATTGGAAACGTGATGGAACAAGGTGGTGTTTCTCGGGTTTTATGTAGAGAACATTCTTATCATTGGTAACAATGTAAAGATGTTGTCAAGACATAAAATGATGGTTGTCTAGATAAATCAATATGAAAGATAAAGGAAGAAGTTGGACATGTTCTTGAGATCATGGATCTCTAGGAAAGAACATTGTACTTCTCCTGGACATCTTACATATATATCATTATGGTTCGTTTTAACATGCAAGATTCCGAGAAAGGTTTGTTACCTTTCAGATACGAAATGCATCTATCTAAGGATATGTGTTTTGGATCACAAAAGGAGATAGAAGCAATGAAAGCAATTTCCTACACTTTGAGTGTAGAAAGCTTAATAAATGCAATGTTGAAAACAAGAACCTGATATCGGCTATGCGGTTAGCATAGTGGGAGGATATCAAGGTAATCCTGGAAAGGAATACTCGACTGTTGTAATGAACATTTTAAGTACTTTCGAAGTACTGGAAACTATGTTCTGGATTACGGAGCAGACGAGCTTTTCCTTTGGATTACACTCTCTAGATTTCTAATCAAATAAGGACCGGTGTAAGTCGATATCAGGCTATGTGTTTCACTATTGAAGGAGAAGGAGTTTTAACATGGAAGAGTGATAAGCACGATGCTTTTCGGACTCTCCCATGGGTAACCAAATAGCGGCCTCAGAGGCAGCGGAAGTTTTGGTTTAGCTCCGGGATAATCTCTGGGACTTAGATGTGATTCTTAGTTTGCCAAAGGCTATGTAAATAGCGGTGCGATGGCAAATGGTAAGAAATCACAAGTCCATAAGTGTAAGATAACACATAGAGCAAGTACCACCTGATACGAATCATCGTCAGGGAAAACGACGCTGTAGTCACCAAGATAACTTCGGAACGACAATCTAGATTGCTCTTTCACAAGGCACTTCTTGGAAGTGCATATTAACCACGTGAAGAGTATAGGAGTCGGGAGTTTGGAGGAAATGAATAGACCTTAGTATAAGTGGGAGATTGTTGGAGTTGTATACTTAATGTCTAGATTTAAGTGATATTAACTCCCGATCCATTGCCACTAATCTATTTAATTAAATAAACAATTATTTGCGTTTAATTATATATAATTAAATATATGCAAAATATAGTCCTGGATTATATACGTTATAGTTAGTATGGTGTGCGTCGTCACACGGAAGATCATACTATCGGTTACTCGTATTTAATCGAACAGTTGCTCACGACCTAGATGGACAAGGACCAATCCATCGGTATAGTCGTTGTATGAGAGAGAAAATAATTTGTCTTGATTATTTTATCATACTTGTACACTTGGTGTATTGGGCGGATCGCTTGAGATTTATCGATTAGGATTGCCTTTGATAATCGATTTAAATCTTAGTGTATTTTATTCTTAATCCCCGATATTATTGCGGGTGTGTATATTTAATATTAGTGACTTTGATTTTCCAAAGGAATTGACCGATTTGAATATTGGGTCATTTACCGGTAAAGTTGGGTCACGGTATTTTATATATGACACGCCGTGAATTCTTGAATGGAAAGTGTATCCCGATATGGGTTGATAATATCCCCGAGATGAGTTCATAAGGAATTATTATGTAAACCCTGCAGGTGGATTTGTTCCGCATAATAATTAAGGCTGAATGGTACTATTCTCGGATATAAAGAGATGAATAAATTAATTAGCAATAAATTAATTTTATTCATGGATATTTATATCTTAAATACACGGAATAAATAATACTACCGGAGAAATATTATTTGATATAATATGGTTTAATATTGGGAGTGCAATTAATTTATATAGTGGAAAATAAATTAATTAATATTAATGGGATTAATAGATTTGAGCTTGGGCTCAATTTAATCATTAATATTGGAAGCTCAATATTCCACCTCCTTAAGATCCCCTACGTAGCCTATAAAAGCACTACATGGTCTTCTCTATTCTCATAACTTGAAGATCACAAGTCTAGAGAGAGAAAGTAGAGAGGGAGATCCATGGAGTTCGGAAGATCTTCGCCCACACGACGTTCGAGCTAGTGCAAGGAATACGTGGGAAGATCTCAAGGTCTTCAAATTGAGTTCTTCGTTTTTCCGAACAACGAGAACGAGGTAAATCGTAAAACCCTCTTTATGATTTTATCGTTTAATTATCGTAAAGATATCGTGAACCAAGATCCAAGAACGCGACCCATGACGAGGTTGAACCGGGCGGTGGTGATCGAAGATCACCGGACCGCCGGCGGCTCAACGGCTCGACGGGATGGGTCGAGATGGCGTGAGCCTCGGCTGGGCGCCGAGACTCGAGCGTGCCCTAGCTGGACGCTGAGCGCCGCTCGCGCGGCTGGACCGCCGCTCGCGCGGCTGGACCGCCGCTCGCGCGGCGGCGATGCTGGCGGTGATCGCTAGCCACGGCGACCGTGGCTGGTGGGCGATCACCGGGGCGTGGCTGGGGTGCCCAGCGGGCTGCCAAGGGCAGCCCTAGGCGGCTGCCAAGGACAGCCGCGAGCCCCATGCGGGGGCTCGACCGGAAAGCCGCGGGTTCGCCCGCGGTTAGGGTTTCGGTTGAGCCGGCCTTCGTGGTGGTTCGTGGCGGGTTTCTGGCAACCGGGATTTCGACTGGAGTTGTCGTTCCGCAATTTGACAACCCCGGATATTCGATCTCCAAAGGATATCGGTCGGAATTAATTAGATAATTTATTTATTTAAATTTATTAATTCCAAGATATCGATTTCCAACAAAATTGTCGTTTTTTACGTACGATTGGCCATAGTTTTGGAGGGCTCCATCCCTTGGAATCTTTTTTAATAGATAGGTTTTTTCTATTCAAAAATGTATTGTTCAATGTGTAAGCAATGGATTGAATCCATGGATCGACATTGGATATCGGCTCTACGGCGAAAACGAGAAGAAACGAAGCAAAACGAAGCGAAACGGGCGAAAACCGGGCTGCTGGAGCAAAACGGAGGGCGTCGATTGTGTTCCGGCGGGCGCCGATTGGATTTGGCGGGCGCCGTTTTGGAAACGGCGACCGCCGAAAGGCTGTTTTTTGGTCAGCCAGGTTTTGTACCCTTTTGGCGGGCGCCGTTTTGGAAACGGCGACCGCCAGTGGTGTTCGGCGACCGCCGTTTGTGAAACGGCGGGCGCCGTTTGTGGTTTTTTGGGTACGGAATAGGTTTGACCAAAATCGGCGGGCGCGGAACTGAAACGGCGGGCGCGGACCAGTCCAGAAGATGTTCAAGACCTGTTTTGTTGTTTTAATCTTTTTTTTTAGGGTTGTGAGGTTCTAGGGGCCTTTCGATTACGTATTTAATTGCTTTGCTAGTTATAGTATGTTTTATGTTATAAATGTTCAACTTACATATAAACACCTATGCATGCAAGTTCCCAAAATAATGAGTATAATGTCTTATCCAAAAACATCACACTCATGAAGCCCTCAATCATAAGTTGGTAGGTCCGCCTCAGCGGAGTACTACTTGTTATCTTGGGATAGTGGGAGTAAGGGTTAGACTCTTACACTCGAGTTTGGTTTTCTCATCGATAGATCCACTGCAGGCGTGGCTATCGAGACATGAGATGGGAATGGGATTCTCGTCGACCGAGAGTGACATAAGATGTCATTGACGTGGGATGTCTACCTATCTTGGTTTTCTTAAGTGCGGACTCAGTCGGCTTAAGGATTCACAAGATGAGGGTCTTGGGATCGTTTTGTTCAAGGGAACATAGATATTGCATATCGATTGAACAAAATGGAACAAATAAGTAGTTTTCATAGATAACCTTATTTGTTTACCGCTTTGTGGATGTTTACATACTTTAGTTATCTTTCTTTTGTAGTTTATAATGTCAAATATCAACTCAATTCAAGTTTGGTTCAATTCTTGATTGTGAAAAATTGAACAACATACATTTTCTTGATTCGCGACGTAATTTGAGGATGGTCCTCAAATACGAAAACAAGGAAAATGTGTTAGATAACCACATCCTAAGATATCATTGAACAACTCAATATCATGTTCAGGGAATATGCTATGATTGAGCGGTTCGGTGTGACTAGGGCCATCGCTTCAGCTAGGCTGGAGAAAGAGAAACCTATAGGGACCACATGTGCAACAAATGATTGGATTATTTGCTTTAAGTGATCTCCTAAATTTTTCTAAGATGGTGAGTCCTCAATTAAAAAGGACACTAAAAGGGATGTGGTAATCAAAAGAGCATGGGCAAGAAGGCTACTAGGGTTCCTAGAGAATCTGAATGCGTCTACTGTAAAGGTGTTGGACACAACTTGCAAATATGTAGAAGTTCATATTTTATTGAAGGGATAATTGTAGGTTAGTAGCTGAACTATATGCACTTTTGTACTTTAGTTATTCAACTTACATTTTGTACACCCGAGTAGCTGAACTTTGATTAATTTGCGCTTTGATTTAAAAATGGGCGGTTCCGGCGACACGTGAGAATCACGTGCTTAAAATTTTATTTTCAGAATTTTGCATATATTTTAGAAATATAAAATTACACATAGCCCTCGTCTTCTTCCCATCTTCATCTTCTTAATTTTCAAGAACTTCATGAATTTACAAATAAAAATAAAATACACATTCATAATAATATTTATAATCTAATACACTTATCTTAAACAAAATCTAAAAAAACACCAGAAATCTACTACTAACATTATAAAATTCATGACCGAAAAAAAAAATCTAAATAAATATTCATTTTTTTATGTTAATACAAATCTAAAAGTAAAAAATAATACAGATCTACAAAGTATAGATCCCTAAGGTCATTTGATGGGTCTCGTTTCGATGAAGGATCTGTATATTGATCGACGAGTGGCTTCAGGTCGAAAGGATCTAGTCGTACGGTGCGATGCCCAATGCGAGATCTGACTTGAGGACTGGAGATCCGGCAAGTTGCCCACTGCGTGGTTCGTGAACTTGGGGAGAGGGAGGTCGCCGTTATAACGGCGGGGACGGGCCGCAGCGGTGGAGAACTGTTTCAGAATTCAAGTTTGAGATTCTTGAATTGTTCTCACAAATTAAATGTAAAATTTCAACGACAATACTAAATTCATTTTTGAAGATATGAAAAGGTGTTCAAATGCAAAAGGAGAATATTATGTTAATGCTTATTAGAATTTTGGAATCGATTTTTTTGTGTGGAATCGATTTCTTTGTGTGTGTTCATATAGTAATTGTTTATTTTATTTTTATTATATTTTCTGCAATGATTTAGGGTTTTTGACGGAAATGAAGAAGGGGCAAATTGTAATTTTATATTTCTAAAATATATGCAAAAAATTGAAAATACCATTTTAAGCATTTTAAGCATGTGATTCTCACGTGTCGCAGAAAACCGCCCATTTTGAAATCAAAGTGAAAATTTATCAAAGTTCAGCTACTTGGGTGTACAAAATGCAAGTTGGGTAACCAAAGTAAAAAAGTGACTATAGTTCAGCTACTAACCTACAATTATCCCTTTATTGAATTTCAAAACAAATGCCTAATTTGTCTTTCATATGATGGATTCTAAAGTTAGGATTATTTTCACCTCGGGGAGTGACTTAATCCAACACAGTTAATTCATCAATGACACAAATTAGAGACTTTCGAGCCATGGAATGGCATTAGTCGATTGTCTGGTTGGCTCCCTCATATTTTATGAGAGATAGGGCTTCAATTGCATGATGATATCGCTAGTTAGAAAAGTTCGACTTTTCACTTACGATTTATCACATTTTGATATTGGGATAATTTTGAATGGGAAGTCGAATATAGATCAATTATTGGGAATAATTGATCTTGCCCAAAGTTCAAAGAAGATGTGAAGAACGGTGTTGCTTCATCTTCAGGTATTAATGTTATAGACATTAAATTTCGCAAATTTTACTTCTTGGGTATTGGATGCCATTTGTGGTTCTCACAATTGTAAGTGAAGGAACTACACAGAAGTAGGAGTTTGGAAAGTAGAAATGTCGATCTACGGGTTGGAAAAGGAGCGAAGGTCGCTGCACTAGCCGTATGATCATATGATGTTGTTATGCCTTAGGGCCTTGTTTTAAGTATTACAACTATGTATTTTTCGTACCTTCAATAAACTATGAATATTGGTTCAGTATTGGATACTGATGGATTAGTTTTTCACTACTTAAATAGTTTGATAATTATTTTAATTGTGAACTATTCTTTGTTTTGGTACGATTATTACATGTATACTTTAAACTCAACAAATCGTATATAACATTAACACCAAAGGCCGAATCGAATAAGTCTCAATGAGACATAACTGTAACATTGTTGATTAGATCAAAATCTAAACATGTAACGAATCTTCTTTTAGAAGGCATTCTAGAATTATTTGACTTGGAGTCATTTGATACATGTGAATGATGCTTGATGGACAAAGATAACAATGTCATCTTTCTTGGAGAAAGGAGAATGTGTGAGTGATTAATTAGGGATGATTCATACTGATGTATGTGGAACCTATAAGTTCACAAGCACATGAAGGTTATGTTTCGGAAAAGAGAAAACAAACTATATTAGATATAGTTCGACCATTCGATGAGAGGTCTAAATGAACTACTGGTCTCTTTTGGGAACACACAATTCTTGACTTCAACTTATACACTGAATAGGACACCGTCAAAAGCTGTTGATAAAACACCATACGAGGTATGGAAAGGGAAGGTCCCTGACTTGTCTTATATCAAGATTTGGGGATGTGAAGCTTATGTGAAGAGAAATATCTCTACAAAGCTTGAACCCAAATCGGATAAATGTTTCTTTGTGGGTTATCCAAAAGAAACACGAGGGTACCACTTTTACAACCAATCCGAGAACAAAGTCTTTGTTGCTCGAGATGGTGTATTTCTTGAAAAGGAATATCTTTCCAAGAAAGTAAGTGGGAGCTCAGTTGAATTGAACGAAGCTTAAGAAGACTTGAACGAGGTTCAAGAAGAACAAACTGAGATGGATACTCAAGACTTGGTCGAGAGTACTCCAGTGGTTTTGGAAACCACACTCAACCCTCGAAGGTCTGGAAGGGTTAGAACTCAACCTGACAGATACTTAGGTATTCTGACAAATGAGAGCTTTGAAGTCATGCTTTTAGAAAGCAATGAACCTTCGACCTATACCCAAGCTATGACGAGTCCAGATTCCGAGAAATGGCAGGGTGCCATGAAATCCGAAATGAAATTGATGTCTGAAAATCATGTTTGGAACTTGGTTGATTTGCTTAAAGGGGTTAGGCCCATTGGAAGCAAATGGATTTACAAGATAAAAACAGACATGGATGGAAAACCTAGTGTTTTCAAAGCAAGGTTGGTGGCAAAAGGATCTAATCAAATACAGGAAGTGGATTATGATGAAACCTTTTCACCAGCTGCTATGATCAAATCCATTCGGATTCTCTTAGCCATTGCTGCTCATTATGATTATGAGATATGGCAAATGGATGTTAAAACCGCCTTCTTGAATGGGATTCTAGAAGAGGATGTGTTTATGACACAACCAGAGGGTTTTATCGATCCTAATCAGGCTGAGAGAGTATGCAGGCTTAGTAGATCCATTTATGTATTAAAGCAAGCATCTCGGAGTTGGAATCTTCGGTTCGATGAATCCATACAGGATTTTGGATTTCAAAAGAACATAGAAGACTCTTGTGTTTACAAGAAGATCAGTGGGAGTTACGTTGTATTAAATGTGTTGAATGTCGATGACATACTCCTTATTGGAAACAATGTATCTATGCTTAATTCTATTAAAGAATGGCTTGGAAATTGTTTTTCAATAAATGATCTTGGAGAAGCACAGTACATATTGGGCATCAAGATCTGTCGGAACAGATCGAAAAGGATGTTTGGAATCAGTAAAGCGACCTATATTGATAAGGTGCTTGATAAGTTCAGAATGAAAGATGCCAGAAAGGGTCTCATTCCAATAACTAATGGCACATCTATTAGCAAGATGCAATGTCCTACGGGACCTGATGAGCAAAAGAGGATGGAAACATTCCTTATGCCTCGACAATAGGGTCTATAATGTACGCCATGATATGTACACGACTGGATGTATCGTATGCTTTGAGCATGACGATTCGGTTTCAAGGAAACCCAGGTGAGGCGCATTAGACTGCGGCCAAGAATATTCTTATGTACCTTAGATGGACTAAAGAATATTTTGTTGTCTTTGGAAGACAAAAAGAGTTGATATTAACAAGCTGTTTGACTGCTAACGTCAAAACAGACTAAGATAATTTCCGATTTTAATCTGCTTATATCTTTTGTCTGGTTAGAGGTGAAATTTGCTGGAATAGTTCCATGCAATGCAATATAGTTGATTAAACTACAGAAGCTGAGCACAGTATTGCATTGGATGCAGTAATGTTGGCAGTTAAGATTTGAAAGTTCTTGAATGAACTAGGTGGCGTTACTAGCTCAGCCCATCCGATAGTTCTCTATTTATAGTAGAGTTATCGCGCAAGCCAATGAGCTAGGAAGCACCACAAGTCTAAAACTGGTGCTCAAGAAGTTCCACATTATCTGGGAGATAGTTTTGTGGAGACATCGAGATAATAAAGTTGCAACTTTTGGTAAGGTTGCAAACCCGCTTTCTAAACCTCTCCAGCAGTTTAAGCTTGAGGCTTTGACGACTGCAATAGAGATCAGACATCTTAGAGATGTGTTGTGATTTCTATTACTGTATTAGATACTTTTGGAGATTTGGTAAACATTCACTCATATGTATAATACATAATTCTTCATATAAATTGTTGTAATTCGATATCCCGGGTTATAAAAATTTGCGGAAACAATAACCCGAACGAAATCCCGTCGCCGGATAACACGCGAACACCACCGCACGCGCCGGAGTCCGACCGAGGAGACCACGCACCCGAAGGCGCGCGATCGCCCCCAGCCGAACCCCCGCATGGGCGGGGTTCGCGATCGATCGCATCGATCGCTTGGAGCGATCGGTCGGGGCTGCTCCGGAAACCCCTAGCAGCAAGTCCGGCGACTTGCTGCTTGCCGTGGAGGGGAGGCTCGATCGACGAGCCGCTGTGGGCGCGCCAGCCGCCCGCCCGGCGATCGTGCCCTAGGGCATCGATCACCCCCTCGGCTTCGGCCGAGGGCTCCCATGCATGCGTCCCCGGCGTCCAGCCGGGGTTCGCTTGGTTCGATCCCCACGGGGATCATGCCGCCGGTCCGGTGGTCTTCGACCACCACCGCGCGGTGTATCCTTGTTCCGGGGTTCGTCCTCGGATCTTGGTTCGTCGATATTTATGATATATTAACGATTAAAATCATAGAGGGGGTTTTCTCGATTTTACCTCGTTCTCGTTGTCCGGAAAAACGAAGAACTTCGATGACCTTCAAGCCTTCCCACGTATTCCTTGCACTAGCTTGAACGTCGTGTGGGCGACGATCCTCCAAGCTTATGGATCTCCTACACAACTCTCTAGAATTATCAACTAATGATATTCTTGTCTTGTGTTCTAATTGTGAAGACCATGTAATGCTTTTATAGGCTACGTAGGGGACCTTAAGGAAGTAGAATATTAGGCTTCCAATATTAATGATTAAATTGAGCCCAAGCCCAAATCTATTAATCCATTAATATTAATTATATAATTACTTCCACTATATAAATATAATTGCACTCCCAATATTTACCATATTATATCAAATAATATTCTTCCGGTAGTATTATTTATTCCTTATGTTTAAGATATAAATATCCATGAATAAATATTTATTTATTGCATAATAAAATTTATTCATCTCTTATATCCGAGATTAGTACCACTCAACTTTATTATTATGCGAGAACAAATCCACTCGCGAGGTTTACATAATAAATACTTATGAGCTCATCTCGAGGATATTATCAACCCTTATCGGGACATACTTTCCCGTCAAGAATTCAGAGCATGCCATACATAAAATACGGTGACCCAACTTTACTGGTAATTGACTGGTTATTCTAATCAATCAATTCCTTTGGAAAATCAAAGCCACCAATATTATATGCACACACCCGCAATAATATCAGGGATTAAGAATAGAATACTCATAGATTTAAATCAATTATCAATGGCAATCCTAATCGATAAATCTCAAGCAGATCCGCCCAATACACCAAGTGTACATGTATGATAAAATAATCAAGACCAATTATTTTCTCACTCATACAATGACTATACCGATGGATTGGTCCCTGTCCATCTAGGTCGTGAGCAACTGTTCGATTATATACGAGTAACCGATAGTATGATCTTCCGTGTGACGACGCACACCATACTAACTACAACGTGTATAATCTAGGACTATAATTTGCATTTAATTAATAAAAGCAAATGAATGTTTATTTATTAATAGATAAATGAAAGTGTACAAGGAGTTCAGATCACTTAAGTCTAGACATTAAGTATACTACTCCATCATAAATATGGTTTAATTTATATGAATTGTCCAAATGATTAAGTGATATCAATTGGGTTATGAGGTTGACTTACCGCATAATGAAGTCCCAATGGTTGAACTGATATACTTGAATTATATAGTTGTTCCTGGTTCGTATAATCGAGTACGGACAAACCGATAATACAATGAACTAGTTTGTAATGTGTACTATAGCGCAGCTTCATGGGCTAGTGATGTGGGACATCAAGTACAATTACATAGATATTAGCTGTGAGCTAATGATCGAACTGTTGGAGTAGTATACTTAATGTCTAGATTTAAGTGTTCTGAACTCCTTATGCACTGTCATTTATCAATTAATAAATAAACATTCGTTTGCTTTTAATTATTGTTAATTAAATATATGCAAATTATAGTCCTAGATTATATACGTTGTAGTTAGTATGGTGTGCGACATCACACGGAAGATCATACTCTCGGTTACTCGTATATAATCGAACAGTTGCTCAAGACCTAAATTGACACGGACCAATCCATCGGTATAGTCGTAGTATGAGAGAGAAAATAATTTGTCTTGATTATTTTATCATACTTGTACACTTGGTGTATTGGGTGGATCGCTTGAGATTTATCAATTAGGATTGCTCTTGATAATTGATTTAAATCTCAGTGTATTTTATTCTTAATCCCCGATACTATTGCGGGTGTGTATATTTAATATAAGTGGCTTTGATTTTCCAAAAGAATTGACCGGTTTGAATATTGGGTCAATTACCGGTAAATTTGGGTCACTATATTTTATATATGACATGCCGTGAATTCTTGACAGGAAAGTGTATCCCGTAAGGGTTGATAATATCCCTGAGATGAGCTCATAAGGAATTATTATGTAAACCTCGCGAGTGGATTTGTTCGCGCATAATAATAAAGTTGAGTGGTACTATTCTCGGATATAAGAGATGAATAAATTTATTAAGCAATAAATAAATTTTATTCATGGATATTTATATCTTAAATACACGGAATAAATAATACTACCGGAGAAATATTATTTGATATAATATGGTTTAATATTGGGAGTGCAATTAATTTTATATAGTGGAAAATAAAATTAATTAATATTAATGGGATTAATAGATTTGGGCTTGGGCTCAATTTAATCATTAATATTGGAAACCCAATATTCCACCTCCTTTAGATCCCCTACGTAGCCTATAAAAGCATTACATGGTCTTCACTTTTTCATAAGACAAGAATATCACACTTGATATTCTAGAGAGTTGAAGTAGATCCATAGAGTTCAGAGGATCGTCGCCCACCCGACGTTCGAACGAGTGCAAGGAATGTTGGAGTAGTATACTTAATGTCTAGATTTGAGTATTCTGAACTCCTTGTACAATTTCATTTACCTATTAAATACGAACATTCATTTGCTTTTAATTATTGTTAATTAAAATTGTGCAAATTATAGTCCTGGATTTCATACGTTGTAGTTAGTATGGTGTGTCGGGCCCACACAGAAGATCATACTATCGGTTACTCGTATTTAATCAAACAGATGCTCACGACCTAGATGGACACGGACCAATCCATCGGTATAGTCGTTGTGTGAGGGAGAAAATAATTTGTCTTAATTATTTCATCACACTTGTACACTTGGTGTATTGAGCGGATCGATTGAGACTCATCAATTAGGATTGCTTGGCGATAATTGATTTGAGACTCAGTGTATTTTATTCTTAATCCACGATATTGTTGCGGGTGTGTATATTCAATATAAGTGACTTTGATTTACCAAAGGAATTAACCGATTTAATTATTGGGTTAATTACCGGTTAAGTTGGGTCACTATATTTTATATATGGCATGCCGTGAATAATTGACCGGACAGTGTATCCCGGAAGGGTTGATAATATCCCCGAGATGAGCTCATAAGGATTTATTATGTAAACCTCGCGAGTGGATTTAATTCCGCATAATAAATAAGGTTGAGTGGTACTAGTCTCGGATAAAAGAGATGAATAAATTTATTAAGCAATAAATAAATTTTATTCATGGATATTTATATCTTAAATACACGGAATAAATAATACTACCGGAGAAATATTATTTGGATATAATATGGTTTAATATTGGGAGTGCAATTAATTTATATAGTGGAAAATAAATTAATTAATATTAATGGGAGATTAATAGATTTGGGCTTGGGCTCAATTTAATCATTAATATTGGAAGCCCAATATTCCACCTCCTTTAGATCCCCTACGTAGCCTATAAAAGCACTACATGGTCTTCACTTTTTCATAAGACAAGAATATCAATAATTGATAGTTCTAGAGAGTTGAAGAGGATCCATAAGCTTGGAAGATCGTCGCCCACCCGACGTTCAAGCTAGTGCAAGGAATACGTGGGAAGATTCAAAAGGTCGTCTTGAATTCGTTTCTCCGAACAACGAATCGAAAGGTACAATATCTAAACGCCCTTGATAATTGTTCGATTTTGGTTTTATCGAGAATACCGTAGAACGCAAGATCCGAGGTACGAAACCGGGAAGGAGGACGAACGCGTGGTGGTGGCGAAGCCACCGGACCACGGCGATCGCCCACCTAGGGTTTCGGTGGGGATGGGTCGAACCCCGGCTGGGAGCCGGGGACGCGATCGATCATCGCGATCGATCGCGAGCCGCGAGGGCTGGGCCCCGCGGCTGTCCGTTGGTCGGACCGACGCCCCGACGGCGGCGAGTCGCCGGACTCGCCGCTGGGCTGCTAGGCAGCCCGGTCGATCGCCGTGAGCGATCGACCCCTTCGATCGCGAGCCCCGCGTGCGGGGGCTCGGGCTGGGCGTGCGCGAGGCTTCGGCCTCGTCGTGCGTTCGGCTCGTGCTCCGGCTCGTACGTGATGCTCGCGTGATCTCCGACGGAAGGTTTTCGTTCGGGTTATTGTTTCCGCAAATTTTAATAGCCCTGGATATCGAATTCCAACAATTGGTATCAGAGTGTGGTTTACGTTCGCGGTATTTTCGATAAAATTGTTCTACCTTGCAGGGTTCCGACTATTATGGCTTAATTTATTATTCGTTTAATTTATTTTGTCATGTATGTTGGATTGATTAAACTCTCGGACATGTCGAGATTCGTTTTTGGTGGTGAATGCTTGTAATAGTAAAAATTCGGGGGTTGACCGAATTTAGGATTTATTATTACGTTCTTTTTTTTCCGGAAAATGTATAGGGTCGATTTCATGTATAGAATCGATACCGGATAGTGTAAAATTTATTTTGTAATTTATTTTGCGTTGGATCGATGCCGAAACGACCGCCGGAGAAGACGCGTGACGAAGGAGACGACGTGAGGGTGAAGGACCAGGGATCGATCAATCCCCATGATCGATCCCGAGGGGATCGATCGACCCACGGCCGAAGGTGGGCTGTCCGCGGGAGCCTCGGCCACGCCTGCCACCAGTGGTGGCGGCGCGTGGGCCGGGCGGCGGTGGCGTGCCCTAGGCGGCGGTCGGACGAGGTGGGGGTGGCGTGGGGATCCCTAACCCATGCTACTCCTACCGGTAGATCCACTTTCCTAATTAGTTCGGGTTTTTCCTATTTGAGAATTCCTATTTTTGGGAATTCTCATGGATTAGGAAAAGAATTAATTGGAATTAATTTTATTTCCTTATTCTATTATGGAAGTTTTCTAGAGTATTCCGAGTTCTACTTGGAATAGGATCCTAGAGATTTAATAGAATTGGAAAGAAATAAAAGTTAATTTAGGATTGATTTATTTCCTAATTGATTATTCCTATTTTATGGGAACTTTCATAGAAATGGAAATTAATTAATCTTGGAAAGTAGAAGAGTCCTAAGTTATTTTATTTCCTTATTTCATTATGGAAATCATCTAGAATATTCCAAGTGGGTCTTGGATAGATTATTCTAGAGATTTAATGAAGTAGAAAGGGAAAATAAAATAAATAAAAATATTAATAATATTTAATTTTATTTTTGATTTATTCGATTGACTTAATTTTTAATTAAGTATCTTTTGGATTTATTAAAAATAAATAGATTTAAATATTGGAAATTAATATTCTCGTCACATGGAGCATTCAAGAACGAAGACTAAAGACTAGAAGATGCGTACGGAGATGCAATAAAGCCATAATAGTCGGAAAATAATATTCTAGTAATTATTTTGACTATGTGATAATATTATGTGCTTTATTACATGTATGCATGCTATATGTGTTTACTTTTATGCACTAGATAGCGTATCCCTTTATTGTAAAAAGCTAAGTGGGAGAGGGTATGGAAACATACCCATGGTCTCCATTGCTGCTCTCTTGGTGACTTTTATAAACTTTTGAAGTTTATATAGATAAGTTATTGGAGGAGAGTTCTTGTAATTCCTCTTACGAGAAACATTGATTAAGTTTATCAAACAATGCCTAATTTGTCTTTCCAAAGCTGATTTCAAGTCGACTCATTCTCACCCCGGGGAGTGGAATGGAGCCAAAGCCACTTGGTCATGTCGAGGACACAAATTAGAGGCAGTCGTACCATTCTTTGATAGATGGATCGATTGTCTGCTCGGCTCCCTCATTTATGAGAGATAGGGTTGTTCGCATGGTGAATCACTGGTTAGAAACTTCGAGTTTCACTTATGATTCTCCGCGTCTTGATTTACAAGATCGAATGGATCAAGTAATTGGATTTCAATTATATAAATCTTTTGGTATAGTAAACTTCCACACGAACGTGGCTTGCTATATTGAATGGGATTTTAGAATAATTGATGTAGACAGTTATAGGGAGTTGTGAAGAATTGCGAGTTGTCGTAAACGTCCACACGAACGTGGCTTGCGGTGACGTAACAATTCTAAACGATTCACCTTGGTACGGAGTAATGGTTCACACTTAGATACGCTTTATAGTATTCTTCCCAACGAAGTAACGCTATAATGATGTATGACCGAAGCAAATCTAATTGCTAAATCATTTGGGTGGGTAAACGTCCACACGAACGTGGCTTGCTTTAACCTGATGGGATTTTAGATGTGATTAGTGATTTAATGATATTATTTGAGGGAGATAATATCGGATATTAAATTGTTTGTTTGTTTTATGTGCTTATAGGTTAGGAATGACTGTGACCCCACTTTGTGATATACTTAAAGATGAAAACTCACTGGTTCCATATAGTACTGATTGGAAAAGAAATCTGGACAATGTTCAGACTGTTAAGCCTTCCGAATCCACTATTATCCCAACTGATGAGGACATTGAAAATGACCTCAAAGAGATGTTAGGACATAGTAAGGAAGCCGGACTAGAGGTGATTGACATACTCATCAAGTTCAGTCCTCTTGAGGAATCGCTTAAAAACGATTTCAAAAGAACTGAACTGATAAGTATGATCAGAGAATCACAAGCTCTAGTGGCCAAGTTGGAAGTGCAAGCAAAGAAGCCCAGTGGTTTTGAACCACGGATTGGGAAGAGCAAGCCGCGAGGCAAGTGCTTTCGATGCAAGCAGTCTGGGCACTGGAGGTCTGATTGTCCTCTCATCAAAGGTACGAAATTTTCCTTAGTCACCGAAACATTGTCAGTGGTGTTATCTACCAGCACCTGGTGTGTAGATACGGGGGCCACTGATCATGTCTGCAATTCATTGCAGGGGTTCCAGGAAACCCGGAGACTTAGAGAGGGAGAGATCGTGGTCTACATGGGCAATGCCGCGAAGGTGGCGGCTGTTGCAGTGGGAGACGTTCACTTACGCTTTAGTAGTGATAGGGTTTTAGTTTTACAAAATTGTCTTTATGTACCCAACTTTAGAAAGAATTTAATTTCGGTTTCTAAGCTTATTTTGAATGGATATTCTGTCTCTTTTGACCACTCGGTGATCATAAGAAGAAACAGTGAGATTATCTGTTCTGGTACATTGGTGGACGATTTGTATGTGCTAAATCCTGAGTCTAACACGATGCAACTAACCGAGAGTAATAACACATCTACGAACACCAATAAGAGAAAGGAACCTTCTAGGATGAATCAATTATACTTGTGGCACTTAAGGCTAGGTCATATCAACTCAAATAGAATTCAAAGGTTGAAAGCTGATGGTCTCATCAGTGGTGTTGAAGGAGAGGACCTTCCAACCTGCGAATCCTGTTTAGAGGGAAAAATGACCAAGCGTTCTTTTTCTGGTAAAGGACGAAGGGCTGAACAAGTATTGGATTTGATTCACTCTGATGTATGCGGACCTATGTCTACTCAGGCAAGGGGAGGGTACGAGTATTTCATCACTTTCACTGATGATTACTCAAGGTATGGATTTGTATACCTGATGCGCCGCAAGAGCGAATCCTTTGACAAGTTCAAGGAGTTCAAGGCTTTTGCGGAGAACCTTCAAGGTAAATCCATTAAATGCCTGCGATCTGATCGCGGAGGCGAGTACCTGTCTGGAGAATTCAAGGCATACTTAGCAGAGAATGGGATTGATTCCCAAATAACATCACCATATACTCCTCAGCAGAATGGTGTGTCAGAAAGAAGGAATAGGACTCTTATGGAAATGGTGTGTTCAATGATAAGTTACTCGGACTTACCTACTATGTTCTGGGGATATGCCTTGGAAACGGCGGCGTACATTCTCAACATGGTTCCAACAAAAACGGTACCCACCACACCCATGGAAAGGTGGAGCGGGCGCAAGCCTAGCCTCAGGCACCTTCGGATCTGGGGTTGTCCAGCACATGTGTTGCGACAAGGTGCCGATAAGTTAGAACCTAGATCAGAATTACGGCTGTTTGTAGGATACCCGAAAGGAACTAAAGGTGGCATGTTCTATAGTCCTACGGACCAGAAGATCGTTATAAGTACTAACGCTCGGTTCTTAGAGGAAGACTATGTCATGGACCACAAGCCCAAAAGTGACATAATACTTGATGAGTTGAGAGGTAACAAGGAAGACTTAGATACAGCCGAACCGAGTATAGATACACCACTAAAATCTGCACCTGACACTGTCACTGTTAATACACCGGAACGCCGTCGTAGTGGGAGGGTTGTTAAGCAACCAGACCGATGGATTGGACTGGGTGAGTCTTCGGACTCTGGACCTGGAGTTCATGAAATCGATCCCTGGACCTATGATGAGGCGGTACAAGATATAGATGCGCCTTCTTGGAAGAAAGCGATGAAATCCGAAATAGAATCTATGGATTCTAATAAAGTCTGGGATCTTGTAGAACCACCAAGCGGCGTAAAGCCAATTGGATGTAAATGGGTCTACAAGAGAAAGAGAGGATCTGACGGAAAGGTTGAAACCTTTAAAGCTCGGCTTGTTGCGAAAGGATATACTCAGAAAGAGGGAATCGATTATGAGGAGACCTTCTCGCCAGTAGCCAAGATAAAGTCGATCCGGATTCTCTTATCCATAGCAGCTCATATGGATTATGAGGTGTGGCAAATGGATGTCAAGACAGCTTTCCTAAATGGAAGTCTTGACGAGACGATTTATATGAAACAACCAGAAGGATTCATTGCTAAGGGGCGAGATCATCTAGTGTGCAAGCTTAATCGATCCATTTATGGATTAAAACAAGCCTCGAGATCGTGGAACATGCGGTTTGACGAAGTAGTCCAATCTTTTGGATTTAGTCAAAGCATGGACGAATCGTGTGTGTATTGGAAACGTGATGGGAAGAAGGTGGTGTTTCTCGTGCTTTATGTAGACGACATTCTTCTCATTGGCAACAGTGTGAAAATGTTATCAGACATAAAGGGATGGTTGTCTAGACAATTCGATATGAAAGATTTGGGAGAAGTCGGGCATGTTCTAGGGATCAAGGTTATAAGGGATCGCCGGAATAGAACATTGTACCTATCCCAGCAATCTTACATAGACACGATTCTGGCTCGTTTTAACATGCAAGATTCCAAGAAGGGTGAGCTGCCCTTCAGTAAAGGAACTTATCTTTCTAAGGAAATGTGTCCTCGGACACAAAAGGAGAAAGATGAAATGAAAGCAGTTCCCTACGCTTCGGCTGTGGGAAGCTTGATGTATGCAATGTTATGCACGAGGCCTGATATCTGCTATGCAGTTGGCGTAGTAGCGAGATATCAGAGTAACCCTGGAAAGGCTCATTGGACTGCCGTAAAGAGCATTTTCAAGTATTTGCGAAATACTAAGGATTATGTTCTAAGTTACGGGGCAGACAATCTGATTCCTTTGGGTTATACGGATTCGGATTTCCAAGCTGATAAGGACCGGCGAAAGTCGACATCAGGCTATGTGTACACTATGGGAGGTGGAGCCGTATCATGGAGGAGTGTTAAGCAAAAGTGCATTTCAGACTCTACCATGGAAGCTGAATAAGTTGCAGCCTCAGAGGCAGCGAAAGAGTCAGTTTGGTTCCTTAATTTCCTCCAGGACTTAGATGTGATTCCGAGTTTGCCCAAGGCTATGACAATTTATTGTGATAATAGCGGTGCAGTGGCAAACAGTAAGGAACCACGGTCCCATAGTGCTATGAAACACATAGAGCGCAAGTACCACCTGATTCGAGACATCGTCAAGAGGGGCGATGCGATAGTCACCAAGATAGCTTCGGAGGACAACCTAGCGGACCCTTTCACCAAGATACTTCCTAAGGAAGTTTATTTCAAGCACTTGGAGGGTTTGGGAGTCAGAAGTTTGGAGGATAAGACTAGACCTTAGTATAAGTGGGAGATTGTTGGAGTAGTATACTTAATGTCTAGATTGAGTATTCTGAACTCCTTGTACACTTTCATTTACCTATTAAATACGAACATTCATTTGCTTTTAATTATTGTTAATTAAAATTGTGCAAATTATAGTCCAGGATTTCATACGTTGTAGTTAGTATGGTGTGTCGGGCCCACACAGAAGATCATACTATCGGTTACTCGTATTTAATCAAACAGATGCTCACGACCTAGATGGACACGGACCAATCCATCGGTATAGTCGTTGTGTGAGGGAGAAAATAATTTGTCTTAATTATTTTATCACACTTGTACACTTGGTGTATTGAGCGGATCGATTGAGACTCATCAATTAGGATTGCTCGGCGATAATTGATTTGAGACTCAGTGTATTTTATTCTTAATCCCCGATATTGTTGCGGGTGTGTATATTCAATATAAGTGACTTTGATTTACCAAAGGAATTAACCGATTTAATTATTGGGTTAATTACCGGTTAAGTTGGGTCACTATATTTTATATATGGCATGCCGTGAATAATTGACCGGACAGTGTATCCCGGAAGGGTTGATAATATCCCCGAGATGAGCTCATAAGGATTTATTATGTAAACCTCTCGAGTGGATTTAATTCCGCATAATAAATAAGGTTGAGTGGTACTAGTCTCGGATAAAAGAGATGAATAAATTTATTAAGCAATACATAAATTTTATTCATTGATATTTATATCTTAAATACACGGAATAAATAATACTACCGGAGAAATATTATTTGGATATAATATGGTTTAATATTGGGAGTGCAATTAATTTATATAGTGGAAAATAAATTAATTAATATTAATGGGAGATTAATAGATTTGGGCTTGGGCTCAATTTAATCATTAATATTGGAAGCCCAATATTCCACCTCCTTTAGATCCCCTACGTAGCCTATAAAAGCACTACATGGTCTTCACTTTTTCATAAGACAAGAATATCAATAATTGATAGTTCTAGAGAGTTGAAGAGGATCCATAAGCTTGGAAGATCGTCGCCCACCCGACGTTCAAGCTAGTGCAAGGAATACGTGGGAAGATTCAAAAGGTCGTCTTGAATTCGTTTCTCCGAACAACGAATCGAAAGGTACAATATCTAAACGCCCTTGATAATTGTTCGATTTTGGTTTTATCGAGAATACCGTAGAACGCAAGATCCGAGGTACGAAACCGGGAAGGAGGACGAACGCGTGGTGGTGGCGAAGCCACCGGACCACGGCGATCGCCCACCTAGGGTTTCGGTGGGGATGGGTCGAACCCCGGCTGGGAGCCGGGGACGCGATCGATCATCGCGATCGATCGCGAGCCGCGAGGGCTGGGCCCCGCGGCTGTCCGTTGGTCGGACCGACGCCCCGACGGCGGCGAGTCGCCGGACTCGCCGCTGGGCTGCTAGGCAGCCCGGTCGATCGCCGTGAGCGATCGACCCCTTCGATCGCGAGCCCCGCGTGCGGGGGCTCGGGCTGGGCGTGCGCGAGGCTTCGGCCTCGTCGTGCGTTCGGCTCGTGCTCCGGCTCGTACGTGATGCTCGCGTGATCTCCGGCGGAAGGTTTTCGTTCGGGTTATTGTTTCCGCAAATTTTAATAGCCCGGGATATCGAATTCCAACAAGGAATACGTGGGAAGATCCAAAGGTCATAGATTGATCTCGTTTCTCCGAACAACGAATCGAAGGTATAAAATCCTAAACACCCTTGATGATTTTATTCGATTTATTTATCGTAAATACCGTAGAACAAAGATCCGAGGTACGAACCCCGGAATAGACGGAAGATCGCGTGGTGGTGGTGAAACCACCGGACCACGGCAATCGCCCGCTAGGGTTTCGGAGCGCGCGCATGGGGCGAACTCCGGCTGGGAGCTGGGGTGCGATCGATCGCTGGCAGCGGGCTGGGCCCCGCGATGGCCCAGCTGGAGGCGGGCCGACCACCCTAGGCGGCGGCGAGTCGCCGGACTCGCCGCGGGGGCTGCTGGGCAACCCCGATCGATCATGATGATCGATGCGATCATCGATCGCGAACCCCGACCTCGCGGGGATTCGGCTGGGGCAGCGGCGTGCCTTCGGGTGCGTCGTGTCCTCGGCTCGGACTCCGGCGCGTGCGGTGGTGTTCGCGTGATCTCCGGCGAAGGTTGTTGATCGGGTTATTGTTTTCCGCAATTTTTAATAGCCCGGGATATCGAATTCCAACAATTAGTATCAAAGCGTGGTTTAAATCGCGGTATTTTCGATAAAATTGTTCTACCTTGCAGGGATTCCGACTATTATGGCTTGTTTAATTTTCGTTAATTATTTTGTCATAATTGTTGGATTATTAAACTCTCGGACATGTCAAGATTCGTTTTTGGTGGTGAATGCTTGTAATAGTAAAAATTCGGGGGTTGACCGAATTTAGGATTTATTATTATTGTTCTATCCTTTTCCGGAAATTGTATAGGGTCGATTTCATGTATAGAATCGATACCGGATAGTGTAGAAATAAATTTGTAATTTATTTTGCGTTGGATCGATGCCGAAACGACCGCCGGAGAAGACGTGTGACGAAGGAGACGAACGAGAGGGGGAGGACCCTCTCGGCCATCCCCATGGCCGAGGGATCGACCGCGGAGGGAGGGGCTGCCGGTGACGGTGGCCGGCCACCTTCATGGCGGCGGTCCAGTGGGGGCGCGGGGGTCCTTGTGATCTTCGTGCTCTCCCGGTAGATCCACTTTCCTAATTAGTTCGGTTTTTTTTATTTTGAGTGTTCTTATTTTTAGGAACTCTCATGGAATAAGAAAAGAATTAATTTGAAATTAATTAGGTTTCCGAATTGATTATTCCTATATTATGGGAATATTCATGGATTAAGAATCTAATTAATTTGGAAAGTAGAAGAGTCCTAAATTATTTTATTTCCTTATTTCATTATGGAAATCTTCTAGAATATTCCATGTTGGTCTTGTATAGGATTCTAGAGATTTAATGAAATAGGAAAAGGAAAATAAAATAAATAAAAATATTAATAATATTTAATTTTATTTTTGATTTATTCAATTGACTTAATTATTATTAATTAAGTATCTTTTGGATTTATTAAAAATAAATAGATTTAAATATTGGAATTAATATTCTCGTCACATGGAGCATTCAAGAACGAAGACTGAAGACTAGAAGATGCGTACGGGGATGCGATAAAGCCATAATAGTCGGAAATTAATATTCTAGTATTATTTTGACTATGTGATAATACTATGTGCTTTATTACATGTATGCATGCTATATGTGTTTACTTTATGCACTAGATAGCGTATCCCTTGTTGTAAAAAGCTAAGTGGGAGAGGGAATTGAAACATTTCCATGGTCTCCATTGCTGCTCTCTTGGTGACTTTTATAAACTTTTGAAGTTTATATAGACAAGTTCTTGGAGGAGAGTTCTTGTAATTCCTCTTACGAGAAACATTGATTAAGTTTATCAAACAATGCCTAATTTGTCTTTCCAAAACATATTTCAAGTCGACTCATTCTCACCCCGGGGAGTGGAATGGAGCCAAAGCCACTTGGTCATGTCGAGGACACAAATTAGAGACTTTCGTACCATCTTTTAAGGTGGATCGATTGTCTGCTCGGCTCCCTCATTTATGAGAGATAGGGTTGTTCGCATGGTGAATCACTGGTAAGAAACTTCGAGTTTCACTTATGATTCTCCGCGTTTTGATTTACAAGATTGAATGAATCGAGTAATTGGGAGTCAATTATAAAAGTCTCTTGGAGTAGTAAACGTCCACACCACGTGGCTTGCTGCACTAACAGATTTTGGATTAATGGATATAGACAGTTATAAGGAATTGTGAAGAATTGTGAAACCATCGTAAACGTCCACACCACGTGGCTTGCGGTGATGTAGCGGTTCCAAACGATTTACTTTAGTACTGAGTAATGGTTTACACTTAGATACGCATTATAGTATTCTTCCCCACGAAGTTACGCTATAAGTGATGTATGACCGAAGCAAATCTAATTGCGAAATTGTTTGGGTGGGTAAACGTCCACACCACGTGGCTTGCCTTACCTGATGGGATTTTAGATGTAATTAGTGATTTAATGATATTATTTGAGGGAGATAATATCGGAATTAAATTGTTTGTTTGTTTTATGTGCTTATAGGTTAAGAATGACTGTGACCCCACTTTGTGATATACTTAAGGATGAAAACTCACTGGTTCCATATAGTAATGATTGGGAACAAAATCTAGACATTGTTCAGACTGTTGAACCTTCCGAATCCACTATCGTCCCAACTGATGAGAACATTGAAAATGACCTCAAGGAGATGTTAGGACATAGTGTGGAAGTTGGACAAGAGGTGATTAACATACTCATAAAGTTCAGTCCTCTTGAGGAATCGCTTAAAAACGATTTCAAAAGAATGGAACTTTTATGTATGATAAGAGAATCACAAACTCTTGTGGCCAAAATGGAAGTGCAAGCAAAGAAACCCAGTGGTTTCAAACCACGGATTGGGAAAAGCACGCCGCGAGGCAAGTGCTTTCGATGCAAGCAGTCTGGGCACTGGAGTTCTGATTGTCCTCTCATCAAAGGTACGAAATTTTCCTTAGTCACTGAAACATTGTCAGTGGTGTTATCTACCAGCACCTGGTGTGTAGATACGGGGGCCACTGACCATGTCTGCAATTCATTGCAAGGGTTCCAGGAAACCCGGAGACTTAGAGAGGGAGAGATCGTGGTCTACATGTGCAATGCTGCGAAGGTGGCGGCTGTTGCAGTGGGAGACGTTCACTTACGCTTTAGAAGTGATAGGATTTTAGTTTTACAAAATTGTCTTTATGTACCGAACTTTAGAAAGAATTTAATTTCGGTTTCTAAGTTAATAATGAATGGATATTCTGTTTCTTTTGATCACTCTGTGGTCATAAGAAGAAATAGTGAAATTATCTGTTCTGGTACATTGATAGACGATTTATATGTACTAAATCCTGATTCTTCCACGATGCAACAAACCGAGAGTAATAACACATCCACGAACACTGTTTCGCACGTTTTTGTGCGATATTTTCTTTTTTTTTTGTGTGATTTTCTTGTATTGTTTTTGTGCTTATATTAATCCTATTAATGTGATTATGTGTTTATGTTGTCATGGTTTTGGTTTGGTAGAGTTTGGACGAGAATCGAGCGAAAACGAGAAGAAATACACAAAAGGGTTCATGTCGATTCCAGCTTTGCGCAGTCGTAGAAGAATGATCATCCCCGACAATTACGCTGTTGGATCGTCCCCAAAGTTTTTACAGCACGTAGAAGACTTCTAGAGCTACAGTTTCAACGGTCACTTTGGTGAAATGAGATCCGAGGACGAAGATACAAGCCAGAGAAGTCGGAGTAAGAACCCAGATTTTTAAAGGAGTGAAATCGTGAAGACGTCGGCCGACAACTAAGACCCGTCGGACGACATCATCATGTCGGCCGACAACACTTTTCCGTCGGCCGACACCCAGCTGTCGGACGACACCCGAAGCTGTCGGACGACAAAATCACCGCGAGCGACGCAATTCGAGCTGAAGCGACGCGTGGTCCAGTGCACCTAGCCTTCGATCGAAGTGGATTTACCGCGAGCGACGTGAAGATGTCGGACGACATACTCTACCGTCGGACGACATGAGGTTTGTCGGACGACAGGAATATTCCGTCGGACGACAACATGCACTTAAATGTGTTGACCGACGACCAGCACTGCGCGGCTTCGGGAAAAATGTCTTTCCGACTTCGTTAACCGTCGTATCAGCCTGGAATTTTAACTTTGGGTTCCTAACTTCAGCCTCTATAATATCAACGGTCAAGATTGTGTTTGTATGTTCGAGCTAGAAGATACGGATCGACAAACGCACCAGCACTTTCCTTGGGGCAAAATTGAGAAGAATAATTTGTTTGACTTTGTTTGACCCCTCTTTTGAAGGGTATAAATAGGATTTTGGCTTGAGACTTGTAACTAACTTTCATTCCCCACTTTACACATTACATTTCTAGCTTTCTTTTCAAACAATCTAATTTCCATTTTTGTTCTTCAATTTTCTCTACACAAATTCACGATCTAAATTCCGTACGTCGAGAATCCGATTAAATCTCATTCACAAACGATATTCCTCGCATCGAGCCCGACGTTTTCATCGGAGCGGTTTCTTCGGGTGACAAGTTGAAGTCCGACCTCGATTTCGGAAGCTCGGCTCGACCGTTTTCTTCATCCATCAATTCCATTACTCACGCGGTGAGATTCTCTTCATTCTCTCTCGATTATGACTTATTTGATTGTGGATTGTGATTTTGAGTGCTTGATCATGGCTAGCTAAATTACTTGTAAGGGTGTTTGATGAAATTCCTCAATGAATTAGAGTTGATTTCTCAAGTAGCTTGATTTCTAGTAATTGGACAATTACACCTCTCGATTTGTGGTCTCGTGTCGAACAACCTCGGGTATATCTCTAGTGGACCATGCGGTCGATGTGTGAGTGAAAAATGGTGAGGGAAAACGTGACAACACCGTGATCTTAGTCCGATTATTAGTTAATTGAGAGTTCTATAAATTTCGTCAACTCTAGTTCGTTAGGAAGATTAATCGATACACCCTTGCTTCCAAACTCAATTGTTACAACTTGCTCTTTTAATTACTCGTTTTTAATTACTTGCTCTAGCTATTAATCAAACACTCTTGCAAACCCCCCCTAGTTATTAATGATTTTATTTCCCTTCTCGAAACTCGAACTTAGCATATACAAAAACCATCTCATGTGCCGATAGTATTGTTCCTCGAGAGACCGACTCGGGGGGTTTACTACGTAAACCTTTCGGATTTTATAAATAACTTTTGAGCAATCAAAATGGCGCCGTTGCCGGGGAACAATTTGTTGGAATTCGCTATCCCGGGTTATCAAAATTGCGGAACCGATAACCCGAACGAACCCTTCGCCGGAGATCATACGAACGTCGACTCATCCGCCGGAGTCCGGGCTTTGGAGACCATGCATCCGAAGACGCACAGCCCGCCCCCACCCGAACCCCCGCGAGCCGGGGTTCATGCGATCGAGCGATCGATCGCGCGCCGGCGATCGATCGGGGTGGGGCTGTTCCGACAGCCCCCGCGGCGGGTCCGGCGACCCGCCGCCACCAGGAAGCCCCTGCCTTCACGGCGGGGTAGGGCACGGCTCCAGCCCGTGCCCAGCGATCGACCATCGTGGTCGATCGCACACCCTCGGTCGAACCGAGGGTTCGCCCCCATGCCCCACGGCCGAAACCCTAGCCGGGCGATCCGCGGTCCGGTGGCTACGCCACCACCGCGTGATCGTTCGTCTAATCCGGGCTTCGATTTTCGGATCTTCATCCTACGGTATTCTCGATAAAAAACAAATCGAACAATTAACAAGGGGGTTGAGAATTGTACCTACGATTCGTTGTTCGGAGAAACGAAATCGACGACCTCGTGACCTTCCCGCGTATTCCTTGCACTCGTTCGAACGTCGGGTGGGCGACGAGCTATCGAACTTATGGATCTTCTTCACTCTCAGAACTTTATTGTTGGCGTAACGTAGGTTAGTAAAGTGAAGACCACGTAGTGCTTTTATAGGCTACGAAGGGGATCAAAAGGAGAATAAATATTGGGCTTCAATATTGAAAATTAAATTGGGTCCAACCCAAATCCATTAATTCTTATCAATATTAATTTTATTTATTTTCCACTATATAAATAAAATTGCACTCCCAATATTATTCCATATTATACCAAATAATATTTCTCCATCTTAGTATTATTTATTCCGTGTATTTAAGATTTAAATATCCATGAATAAAATTTATTTATTGCTTAATAAATTTATTCATCTCTTATATCCGAGACTAGTACCACTCAACCTTATTTATTATGCGGAATTAAATCCACTCGCGAGGTTTACATAATAAATCCTTATGAGCTCATCTCGGGGATATTATCAACCCTTACGGGATACACTGCCCCTTCAAGAATTCACGGTATGCCATATATAAAATATAGTGACCCAACTTAACCGGTAATTAACCCAATTTATCAAACCGGTTAATTCCTTTGGTAAATCAAAGTCACTTATATTAAATATACACACCCGCAATTGTTTCAGGGATTAAGAATAAAATACTCCGAGTCTCAAATCAATTATCGCCGAGCAATCCTAATTGATGAGTCTCAATCGATCAGCTCAATACACCAAGTGTACAAGTGTGATAAAATAATTAAGATAAATTATTTTCTCTCTCACACAACGACTATACCGATGGATTGGTCCGTGTCCATCTAGGTCGTGAGCAATTGTTCGATTAAATACGAGTAACCGATAGTATGATCTTCTGTGTGCCCATGCAACACCATACTAACTACAACGTATAAAATCCAGGACTATAATTTGCATGTATTTAATTAACAATAATTAAAAGCAAATGAATGTCTGTAATTAATAGGTAAATGAAAGTGCAAACAGAGTTCAAAATACTCAAATCTAGACATTAAGTATACTACTCCATCAATCTCCCACTTATACTAAGGTCTAGTCTTATCCTCCAAACTTCTGACTCCCAAACCCTCCAAGTGCTTGAAATATACTTCCTTAGGAAGTATCTTGGTGAAAGGGTCCGCTAGGTTGTCCTCCGAAGCTATCTTGGTGACTATCGCATCGCCCCTCTTGACGATGTCTCGAATCAGGTGGTACTTGCGCTCTATGTGTTTCATAGCACTATGGGACCGTGGTTCCTTACTGTTTGCCACTGCACCGCTATTATCACAATAAATTGTCATAGCCTTGGGCAAACTTGGAATCACATCTAAGTCCTGGAGGAAATTAAGGAACCAAACTGACTCTTTCGCTGCCTCTGAGGCTGCAACGTATTCAGCTTCCATGGTAGAGTCTGAAATGCACTTTTGCTTAACACTCCTCCATGATACGGCTCCACCTCCCATAGTGTACACATAGCCTGATGTCGACTTTCGCCGGTCCTTATCAGCTTGGAAATCCGAATCCGTATAACCCAAAGGAATCAGATTGTCTGCCCCGTAACTTAGAACATAATCCTTAGTATTTCGCAAATACTTGAAAATGCTCTTTACGGCAGTCCAATGAGCCTTTCCAGGGTTACTCTGATATCTCGCTACTACGCCAACTGCATAGCAGATATCAGGCCTCGTACATAACATTGCATACATTAAGCTTCCCACAGCCGAAGCGTAGGGAACTGCTTTCATTTCATCTTTCTCCTTTTGTGTCCGAGGACACATCTCCTTAGAAAGATAAGTTCCTTTACTGAAGGGTAGTTCACCCTTCTTGGAATCTTGCATGTTAAAACGAGCCAGAATCGTGTCTATGTAAGATTGCTGGGATAGGTACAATGTTCTATTCCGGCGATCCCTTATAACCTTGATCCCTAGAACATGTCCGACTTCTCCCAAATCTTTCATATCGAATTGTCTAGACAACCATCCTTTTATGTCTGATAACATTTTCACACTGTTGCCAATGAGAAGAATGTCGTCTACATAAAGCACGAGAAACACCACCTTCTTTCCATCACGTTTCCAATACACACACGATTCGTCCATGCTTTGACTGAATCCAAAAGATTGGACCACTTCGTCAAACCGCAGGTTCCACGATCTCGAGGCTTGTTTCAATCCATAAATGGATCGATTAAGCTTGCACACTAGATGATCTCGCCCCTTAGCAATGAATCCTTCTGGTTGTTTCATATAAATCGTCTCGTCAAGACTTCCATTAAGGAAAGCTGTCTTGACATCCATTTGCCACACCTCATAATCCATATGAGCTGCTATGGATAAGAGAATCCGGATCGACTTTATCTTGGCTACCGGCGAGAAGGTCTCCTCATAATCGATTCCCTCTTTCTGAGTATATCCTTTCGCTACAAGCCGAGCTTTAAAGGTTTCAACCTTTCCGTCAGATCCTCTCTTTCTCTTGTAGACCCATTTACACCCAATTGGCTTCACGCCGCTTGGTGGTTCTACAAGATCCCAGACTTTATTAGAATCCATAGATTCTATTTCGGATTTCATTGCTTTCTTCCAAGAAGACGCATCTATATCTTGTACCGCCTCATCATAGGTCCAGGGATCGATTTCATGAACTCCAGGTCCAGAGTCCGAAGACTCACCCAGTCCAATCCATCTATCTGGTTGTTTAACAACCCTCCCACTACGACGGCGTTCCGGTGTATTAACAGTGACAGTATTAGGTGCAGGTTCTAGTGGTGTATCTATACTCGGTTCGGCTGTGTCCAGGTCATCCTCGTTACCTCTCAACTCATCAAGTATTATGTCACTTTTGGGCTTGTGGTCCATGACATAGTCTTCCTCTAGGAACCGAGCGTTAGTACTTATAACGATCTTCTGGTCCGTAGGACTATAGAACATGCCACCCTTAGTTCCTTTCGGGTATCCTACAAACAGCCGTATTTCTGATCTAGGTTCTAACTTATCGGTGCCTTGTCGCAACACATGTGCTGGACAACCCCAGATCCGAAGGTGCCTGAGGCTAGGCTTGCGCCCGCTCCACCTTTCCATGGGTGTGGTGGGTACCGTTTTTGTTGGAACCATGTTGAGAATGTACGCCGCCGTTTCCAAGGCATGTCCCCAGAACATAGTAGGTAAGTCCGAGTAACTCATCATTGAACGCACCATTTCCATAAGAGTCCTATTCCTTCTTTCCGACACACCATTCTGCTGAGGGAGTATATGGTGATGTCATTTGGGAATCAATCCCATTCTCTGCCAAGTATGCCTTGAATTCTCCAGACAGGTACTCGCCTCCGCGATCAGATCGCAGGCATTTAATGGATTTACCTTGAAGGTTCTCCGCAAAAGCCTTGAACTCCTTGAACTTGTCAAAGGATTCGCTCTTGCGGCGCATCAGGTATACAAATCCATACCTTGAGTAATCATCAGTGAAAGTGATGAAATACTCGTACCCTCCCCTTGCCTGAGTAGACATAGGTCCGCATACATCAGAGTGAATCAAATCCAATACTTGTTCAGCCCTTCGTCCTTTACCAGAAAAAGAACGTTTGGTCATTTTTCCCTCTAAACAGGATTCGCAGGTTGGAAGGTCCTCTCCTTCAACACCACTGATGAGACCATCAGCTTTCAACCTTTGAATTCTATTTGAGTTAATATGACCCAGCCTTAAGTGCCACAAGTATAATTGATTCATCCTAGAAGGTTCCTTTCTCTTATTGGTGTTCGTAGATGTGTTATTACTCTCGGTTAGTTGCATCGTGTTAGACTCAGGATTTAGCACATACAAATCGTCCACCAATGTACCAGAACAGATAATTTCACCGTTTCTTCTTATGATCACAGAGTGGTCAAAAGAAACAGAATATCCATTCAAAATAAGCTTAGAAACCGAAATTAAATTCTTTCTAAAGTTGGGTACATAAAGACAATTACGTAAAACTAAAACCCTATCACTACTGAAACGTAAGTGAACGTCTCCCACTGCAACAGCCGCCACCTTTGCGGCATTGCCCATGTAGACCACGATTTATCCCTCTCTAAGTCTCCGGGTTTCCTGGAACCCCTGCAATGAATTGCAGACATGATCAGTGGCCCCCGTATCTACACACCAGGTGCTGGTAGATAACACCACTGACAATGTTTCGGTGACTAAGGAAAATTTCGTACCTTTGATGAGAGGACAATCAGACCTCCAGTGCCCAGACTGCTTGCATCGAAAGCACTTGCCTCGCGGCTTGCTCTTCCCAATCCGTGGTTCAAAACCACTGGGCTTCTTTACTTGCATTTCCAACTCGGCCACTAGAGCTTGTGATTCTCTGACCATACTTATCAGTTCAGTTCTTTTGAAATCGTTTTTAAGCGATTCCTCAAGGGGACTAAACTTGATGAGTATGTCAATCACCTCTAGTCCGGCTTCCTTACTATGTCCTAACATCTCCTTGAGGTCATTTTCAATGTCCTCATCAGTTGGGACAATAGTGGATTCGGAAGGCTCAACAGTCTGAACATTGTCCAGATTTCTTTTCCAATCAGTACTATATGGAACCAGTGAGTTTTCATCTTTAAGTATATCACAAAGTGGGGTCACAGTCATTCCTAACCTATAAGCACATAAAACAAACAAACAATTTAATATCCGATATTATCTCCCTCAAATAATATCATTAAATCACTAATCACATCTAAAATCCCATCAGGTTAAAGCAAGCCACGTTCGTGTGGACGTTTACCCACCCAAATGATTTAGCAATTAGATTTGCTTCGGTCATACATCATTATAGCGTTACTTCGTTAGGAAGAATACTATAAAGCGTATCTAAGTGTAAACCATTACTCAGTACCAAGGTGAATCGTTTAGAATTGTTACATCACCGCAAGCCACGTTCGTGTGGACGTTTACGACAACTCGCAATCCTTCACAATTCCCTATAACTGTCTACATCAATTATTCCAAAATCCCATCCAGTATAGCAAGCCACGTTCGTGTGGACGTTTACTACACCAGAAGATTTATATAATTGAAATCCAATTACTTGATCCATTCAATCTTGTAAATCAAGACGCGGAGAATCATAAGTGAAACTCGAAGTTTCTAACCAGTGATTCACCATGCGAACAACCCTATCTCTCATAAATGAGGGAGCCGAGCAGACAAACGACCCATCTATAAAAGTATGGCACGAAAGTCTCTAATTTGTGTCCTCTACATGACCAAGTGGCTCTGGCTCCATTCCACTCCCCGGGGTGAGAATGAGTCGACTTGAAATCAGCTTTGGAAAGACAAATTAGGCATTGTTTGATAAACTTAATCAATGTTTCTCGTAAGAGGAATTACAAGAACTCTCCTCCAATAACTTATCTATATAAACTTCAAAAGTTTATAAAAGTCACCAAGAGAGCAGCAATGGAGACCATGGGTATGTTTCCATACCCTCTCCCACTTAGCTTTTTACAATAAAGGGATACGCTATCTAGTGCATAAAAGTAAACACATATAGCATGCATACATGTAATAAAGCACATAGTATTATCACATAGTCAAAATAATTACTAGAATATTATTTTCCGACTATTATGGCTTCATCACATCCCCGTACGCATCTTCTAGTCTTTAGTCTTCGTTTCTTGAATGCTCCATGTGACGAGAATATTAATATCCAATATTTAAATCTATTTATTTTCAATTAATCCAAAAGTTACTTAATTCGAAAATTAAGTCAATTGAATATATCAAAAATAAAATTAAATATTATTAATATTTTTATTTATTTTATTTTCTTTTTCCACTTCATTAAATCTCTAGAATAATCTATCCAAGATCCTCTTGGAATATTCTAGATGATATCCATAATGAAATAAAGAAATAAAATAATTTAGGACTCTTATACTTTTCCAAATTTATTTTATTCCTAATCCATGAATATTCCCATGAGTAGGAATAATCAAATAGGAAAAATAAATTTAGTACTAAATTAATTCTTTCTCTATTTTTCTAGAATATTCCATAAAGAAATAATCAAAATAGGAAATAATGAATTAATTAGGAAAGTATATTTCCGGTAGGAGTAGCCCGGGTTGGGGAACCCCGAATCACCCCCCACCTTCGCCGACCGCTGCCTAGGGCATGCCGCCGCCGCCCAGCCCACGCGCCACCACCACTGGTGGCCGGCGTGGCCGAGACTCCTACGGACAGCCCGCCTAGGGCCGCGGGTCGATTGATCCCCTCGGGATCGATCATGGGGATTGATCGATCCCGGTCCTTCGTCTCCTCGTCACTTCGTCTTCTCCGGCGGTCTTCGATTCGATCCAATCGCAAAATAAATTTACAAAAATCTAAATTACAATTCCGGTATCGATTCTATACACGAAATCGACCCTATACATTTTCTGGAAAAACAACGAACATAATAATAAACCCTAAATTCGGTCAACCCCCGAATTTTTACTATTACAAGCATTCACCACCAAAAACGAATCTCGACATGTCCGAGAGTTTAATAAAACCAACAATCACATGACAAAATAATTAAACGAATAATCATCAAGCCATAATAGTCGGATCCCTGCAAGGTAGAACAATTTTATCGAAAATACCGCGAACGTAAACCACGCTCTGATACCAATTGTTGGAATTCGCTATCCCGGGTTATCAAAATTGCGGAACCGATAACCCGAACGAACCCTTCGCCGGAGATCATACGAACGTCGACTCATCCGCCGGAGTCTGGGCTTTGGAGACCATGCATCCGAAGACGCACAGCCCGCCCCCACCCGAACCCCCGCGAGTCGGGGTTCATGCGATCGAGCGATCGATCGCGCGCCGGCGATCGATCGGGGTGGGGCTGTTCCGACAGCCCCCGCGGCGGGTCCGGCGACCCGCCGCCACCAGGAAGCCCCTGCCTTCACGGCGGGGTAGGGCAAGGCTCCAGCCCGTGCCCAGCGATCGACCATCGTGGTCGATCGCACACCCTCGGTCGAACCGAGGGTTCGCCCCCATGCCCCACGGCCGAAACCCTAGTCGGGCGATCCGCGGTCCGGTGGCTACGCCACCACCGCGTGATCGTTCGTCTAATCCGGGCTTCGATTTTCGGATCTTCATCCTACGGTATTCTCGATAAAAAACAAATCGAACAATTAACAAGGGGGTTGAGAATTGTACCTACGATTCGTTGTTCGGAGAAACGAAATCGACGACCTCGTGACCTTCCCGCGTATTCCTTGCACTCGTTCGAACGTCGGGTGGGCGACGAGCTATCGAACTTATGGATCTTCTTCACTCTCAGAACTTTATTGTTGGCGTAACGTAGGTTAGTAAAGTGAAGACCACGTAGTGCTTTTATAGGCTACGAAGGGGATCAAAAGGAGAATAAATATTGGGCTTCAATATTGAAAATTAAATTGGGTCCAACCCAAATCCATTAATTCTTATCAATATTAATTTTATTTATTTTCCACTATATAAATAAAATTGCACTCCCAATATTATTCCATATTATACCAAATAATATTTCTCCATCTTAGTATTATTTATTCCGTGTATTTAAGATTTAAATATCCATGAATAAAATTTATTTATTGCTTGATAAATTTATTCATCTCTTATATCCGAGACTAGTACCACTCAACCTTATTTATTATGCGGAATTAAATCCACTCGCGAGGTTTACATAATAAATCCTTATGAGCTCATCTCGGGGATATTATCAACCCTTACGGGATACACTGCCCCTTCAAGAATTCACGGCATGCCATATATAAAATATAGTGACCCAACTTAACCGGTAATTAACCCAATTTATCAAACCGGTTAATTCCTTTGGTAAATCAAAGTCACTTATATTAAATATACACACTATTAAATATACACACCCGCAATTGTTTCAGGGATTAAGAATAAAATACTCCGAGTCTCAAATCAATTATCGCCGAGCAATCCTAATTGATGAGTCTCAATCGATCCGCTCAATACACCAAGTGTACAAGTGTGATAAAATAATTAAGATAAATTATTTTCTCTCTCACACAACGACTATACCGATGGATTGGTCCGTGTCCATCTAGGTCGTGAGCAACTGTTCGATTAAATACGAGTAACCGATAGTATGATCTTCTGTGTGCCCATGCAACACCATACTAACTACAACGTATAAAATCCAGGACTATAATTTGCATGTATTTAATTAACAATAATTAAAAGCAAATGAATGTCTGTAATTAATAGGTAAATGAAAGTGCAAACAGAGTTCAGAATACTCAAATCTAGACATTAAGTATACTACTCCATCACAATTTAGGCGACGTGAATTGAATTTTGTGTTAGTTAAGTTCTTGTTATTTTTTTTCCTTTTGTTTCTTTTAGTCCTTTCTCGTGTTATCGTTGTATTTTACACTCGGTGCGTGTAATCCCTTTCTTTGAGTGTTGAGTATGCAAGGTTGAAGACGTTCTCCCTTTCATACTTCCATCTCTCCTACAACGACCGAGTTGATCAAATGGCTAGACGCAACGATAACCGAGCTTCTTACATTGATGATTACGATTACCCATCCGAGAAGGGTATCTCTTCTTCAAGTCATCGGTACAATCAACGGGTACATGAGTCATATCGCCAACCTCGGCAAACCGATGCTAAATATGAAGATGACCGAGATTATTTACCTCCTCGCCACCGGAAGCATCATAGATATCGTGAGTATTCTTATGATGAGAGGGAGTCTATGTCACCACCTCCTCGGGAATATCGAAGGGAAAGAGATACACCTCGAGATCATGACCGTGGACATTACCGTAGGGAGAATGTCATTGGAATGGATGTTATCGTCAACCTTTCTTAGAGAAAGAGGCTAAACGGAGGCCAATAGGAGATTTTTCAAAACCACATAACCATCTTCTACCCCGGAGGTTTGTAGGCCCTACAAAGAGAACTACGTTGATGAACCACCTTATGAGAAGTATCGCTCCGATTCATCTTGCAAAAGTTATGTCCCAAATGCCCGAGAAGAGATGCTCACTTCCCATCATTTATCACGAGAGAAGTATCTTGACAAAGAACCTTATTAGAGGTACCAACCCAACTCTTATAGTACTCCAAGGGCCTAAGAAGACAAGCTCACATCCCAACATTTGTCTCAATTGCCGTCATTTTCCGAGATGTCTAGTGAGAATGCCATTAAGTTCCTCAAGGACTTTTCTATTGTAGTTAACACCTTCCCGTCGACCGGTTTTGATAAAGATGAGTTGAAGGTGTGGTGTTTTTGCTATTGTATGAGGAATGAAGCTAATGATTGGTTCTCGAGTTTGCCACCTTGTTCCAAGTCTACATGGGATGATATTTTTAAGGTATTCATTGATCGATTTATTCGAGAGGCACCACGATCTCCCATGCCACTTTCTCCTTCTTTAGATAATTTAATATATGTGATTGAGGTTGAGCTAGATCACTTGCTCCTTGATGTTATTCTCGATTGTGTGGAAGAATCCTCATGCTTTGATTTGATTTCCGATGACTACCTCGATAGAGCTTCCTTGGTGATCACTACATCGAAAGAGAAAGTTGATCTAGTATCCGATGAGAGTCAAGAGACATCAAATGTCCCGATGGTCTTTCCTATACTAGATATTCTGGGTGAGTCTCTTCTTAAAGCTCCTATTTCTCCGGAATATGATACATCGGTGCTATCTCTCTTTGATAAGGACATGATGTTGTTGGAAGTGGATGAGGTCAAAGAAACCTTACATGTAGAGCTTCCCTTGGAGTGTCATGTCGAGTTCTTAGATTGTGGGGTAGAACCTTGCCCGGTTGAGTTCATTCTCGAGGATGAAGGCAAAGATGAGGATAAAGTGTTGGAAGAACATGTTCATTTTGATTTTATGGTTGAAAAATCTATTCCTTCTCCAGTTTCGGATATTCAAGAGAAGAGGAAATCATGGGGTTTTGGTCGGAAAATTTACGGTTTGGAGGATTTGGGAGTTGATATTGGATTTTCCACTTCTCGTGTGCTTACTCCCTCGTCTATTGAAACTCACGAGGACGATGATGGTGATCTCGACCCGCCTAAGCCACCTAATCCCGGTAATAGGTCCATTGAAATTATTTGTGGTTTAGGTGAGAATTTATTGGATTTACTTGTGTTGAGGACGGAGATTGGATTTCTTGATGATCGGTTTAGTAATGATTTCTATATTGATGCTCGTGAGCCATTGCCCGAGACGGTATTTGCTGGAAATCGATATCCCGGGGTATCAAAAATTGCGGAACCGATAACCCCGACTGAAATCCCGTCGCCGGAAACCGATCACGAGCTCCACGATATCCGGAGCTCAACCGGAGAATTGCCGCGGGATGAACCCGCGGCCGAAACCCTAGCCGAGCCCCTACCGCGGGCTCGCGATCGATGATGATCGCGTGGGGCTGCCTAGCAGCCCCCGGCGGTGAGTCCGGCGACTCACCGCCACCACCGACCGGGAGGGGGCACCCAGCCGCGGCGCGAAGCCACGGCAGCCCCCAGCGATCGACCCTAGGTCGATCGCTCGCCCCGGCGTTTAGCCGGGGCTCCCCTCGCGTGGCCGCTGCCGGCGGTCGAAGCCCTAGGCTCGACCGCCACCCCCTCGGCTCCCAGCCGAGGGTTCTCTCGATCCTTCGCCGGGGATCTCGAATCCCCGTCCCCGAAGATCGTCGTTTTCCCGGATCGTGTGTTCATGCATGTATCACAATTTAATTCACATAAATTCACACGAAGGAGTTTATGATCATACCTTTGATTCGTTGTACGGAGAAACGAAATCAAGTTGAAGACCTTTTGGATCTTCCCACGTATTCCTTGCACTCCGTTCGAACGTCGGGTGGGCGACGATCTATCGAACTCCTATGGATCTCCTTCAACTCTCTAGAATATCAAGTATGATAATCTTGTCTTATTCAAGTTATGAATTATGAAGGCCATGTAGTGCTTTTATAGGCTACGTAGGGGATCTAAAGGAGGTGGAATATTGGGCTTCCAATATTGAAGATTAAATTGAGCCCACTGCCCAAGTCCATTAATCCTTATCAATATTAATTAATTTATTTTCCACTATATAAATTAATTGCACTCCCAATATTAAACCATATTATATCAAATAATATTTCTCCGGTAGTATTATTTATTCCGTGTATTTAAGATTTAAATATCCATGAATAAAATTAATTTATTGCTAATTAATTTATTCATCTCTTTAATCCGAGACTAGTACCATTCAACCTTAATTATTGTGCGGAACGAATCCACTCATGAGGTTTACACAATAATTCCTTATGAACTCATCTCGGGGATATTATCAACCCTTCCGGGATACACTGTCCGGTCAATTATTCACGGCATACCATATATGAAATATAGTGACCCAACTTAACCGGTAATTAACCCAATAATTAAATCGGTTAATTCCTTTGGTAAATCAAAGTCACTTATATTAAATATACACACCCGCAATAATATCGGGGATTAAGAATAAAATACACTGAGACTCGAATCGATTATCGCCGGCAATCCTAATCGATGAATCTCAACGATCCGCTCAATACACCAAGTGTACAAGTGTGATAAAATAATTAAGATAAATTATTTTCTCTCTCACACAACGACTATACCGATGGATTGGTCCGGGTCCATCTAGGTCGTGAGCCACTGTTTGATTAAATACGAGTAACCGATAGTATGATCTTCTGTGTGCCCATGCAACACCATACTAACTACAACGTATAAAATCTAGGACTATGATTTGCATATATTTAATTAATAATAATTAAAAGCAAACAATTGTTTATTAATTTAATAGATTAAATGCTATGACCGGGAGTTTACCGTTACTTAAATCTAGACATTAAGTACACAACTCCAACAATCTCCCACTTGTACTAAGGTCTAGTCATTTCCTCCAAACTCCCGGTTCCCATACTCATCACGTGCTTTAAAGTGTACTTCCGTGAAGTACTATGTGAGTGAGCAATCTAGGTTGCCGCTCTGAAGTTATCTTGGTGACTACTACGTCGTCTCCCTCGACGATGACTCGTATCAGGTGGTACTTGCACTATGTGTTATCATCACTTTTAGACTTATGACTTCTTCCGGTTTACCATGCACCGCTATGTAATAGCCTTTGATAAACCAAGAGTCATATCCAAGTCTTAGAGGTTATCCCGGAACCTAACCAAAACTTCCGCTGCCTCTGAGGCTGCTATTCGGTTTTGAGAGAGTCTGAGAAGCGTCCTGCTTATCACTCTTTCATTTCATGGTTCCACCTCTTTCTAAAAGTGAACACATAGCCTGATATCGACTTACACTGGTCCTTCTTTGATTTTTGGATTTGAGAAACTGTAATCTAAGAAGATTTCGTCTTGCTCCGTAAGTCAGCACTATGAAAGCACTCTTACAGCATTCGAACATCCCTTATCCAGATTACTTTGATATCCTCCCACTACGCAAACGGCATAGTTGATATCAGGTTGTCTTTTTACAACATTGCATCTATAAGGATTTCCACACAAAGTGTAGGAAACTGCTTTGTCTTCATCTATCTCCTTCATGTGTTTGAAACACATATCCTTTAGATAGATGAATATTCTGTCTCTGAAAGGCAATAACCTTTCTCAAAAGTATGCATGTTTAAAACAAACCTTAATCGTATAAGATGCCTAGGAGAAGTACAATGTTCTTATCTCTAGATCATAAGATCTTAAGAACATGCTCTAACTTCTTCTCAATCTTATATCTTGATTTATTTAGACAACCATCATTTTATGTCTGACAATATTTTTACATTGTTGCCAATGACAAAATGTTATCTACATAAAATCTCTGAGAAACACCACCTTGTTTCCATTATGTCTCTAATACACCTTTCGTCTTTGCCTTTTGATGAATCCATCAAATGGACTTTCTCATCAATTCGCAAGTTCCACGATTTATAGCTTTGTTACTATCCATAAATGGATTTACTAAGCTTGTACTCTAAATGATCTAGCCTCTTAACAATAAACCTTATTGTTCTCCAAGAAAGCTCATTTAGATCTAGTACTGCCCTTATGCAGAGCTAGGGATCGATTTCATGTCTACTAGATCCAGAGTCCGAACTCCTCTAGTCTTATGAATATATATGGTTGTTCAACAACCTCCCACTGGCGTCCCGGTGTATAACAGTAATAACAATAGGTGCAGTATGTGGTGTACTTCTACTCGGTTTGGCTGGTTCCCAGTCTTTTGTCCTTTTTCTCATTTCAAGGTATTACGTCAGTTCAGGCTTTGTGGTTCATCTAATAGTCTTCATCTATGAACCGGACGAGACGTCCCTCTGGTTCATAGTACTATAGAACACACAACATTTTGTTCATCTAGGATATCCTACAACCACAATATGCCGTTGTCTCTAGGAATATCCATAGAACATAGGTAGTTCCGAACAACTTGTTCTTTTACTATTAGATTTCCATTTCTTATTTACAACGCACCATCTCTACACGTAAGTGTATGGCGCGGCCCTTTGGAATTGAATCCCAATCTTTGATTACGCTATGTGTTATTCAGATAGGTGATGGCCTCCACGACCGAGTCGCAGGCTCCTAATGGATATACTTTGATGGTTCCCCATAATAGCTTTGTGTCCATTGACTAGTCAAAACACTTTGCTTTTATGGCACATTAAGTATTCAAATCCATCACCGAGTATTCTTGAGAGAATTACTCGTACCTTTCTAATTTACACATATGTCTGCATATCTAATCATTTCCAATACTTGTCTGAATTCTATCCTTTATATCCAGAAAGGTTTGCTTAGACGTATTATCCTCCAAATTCAATCCTTAGGTCGGAAGGTCCATTCCTTCAACTATAATTGATCAAATCAATTTCGACCATTTGAATCTTATTTGAAAAATACTACTAAGTATAAGAATTCACAAGTATAATGATTAATAAAGAAATATCTAACAAGTAAAACAAGTTATAGAACGGTTCGTTGTATTGTGGTAGACTTAGGATCTATCATTCATATATTGCTATCTAATGTACCAGAATAGATAACGCCATTATTTCTTATCAAAACCATCCAATGATTAAAGAAATAAAATATCCATTCATAAATAATAGAAATCTAGAACAAAACGTTCTTTCTAAAATAAAGGGTACATAATGCAATAATCTTGAAATGAACTCCTATTTAACTACTAAAGCAGATAAATGTCTTTCACCGCAACAGCTGCCTCCTCCACAGCTTTTGCCCGTGTAGACTCGAACTCTTGTTCTCTAAGTCGCCGGGTTTTCTGGAACCCCTGCATTCAAAATGCACATACCGTCAGTGGTTCCATATCTACACACCAGAATTTCTGGTAGATAATACCGCTGACTATGTTTTTACGCTTAAAGAAAAATTCGTACCTCTGAGAGGACATTCAGACTTCCAGTGTCCAGACTTGTTGCATCGGAAGCACTTGCCCTTTGGCTTTGCAGCCCCCACTCGTGGTATAGTCTTCTTGACACCACTGGGTTTCCAGGCTTGCTTCCTCCTCTTGCCCCTACCTCCGACAGGCTTCAAGCCTTTGGACTTGGTAGCTACAAGCGCTAGAGACTTGCCCTTCTTGTAGATCCCTTCTGCCGCTCTCAGTTCAGTCAGGAGTTGCGCAAGAGAATAAGACAGTTTACCCATATTATAGCTCATGCGAAACTGCTCAAAACTAGGGGTCAGAGACTGGAGTATGATGTCGACTTGCGTCTCAGCATCAATTTGAGCTCCTAGGATCTCAAGCTCATTCAACAGACCCATCATCTTAAGAACGTGCTCTCCTACGGGCGTTCCTTCAGACTGAGTAGTTGTCATGAGGACTCTCATGGCTTCTTGCCTTGCCGCACGATCTTGCTCCCCAAACATCTCCTTGAGGTTAAACATCATATCATAGGCAGTGTCCATCGACTCATGTTGGGTTTGGAGTACATTTGACATGGAAGCCAAAATATAACACCTAGCCATTTCATCAGCCTTTTTCCACTTCCGATATGTCAGTTTTTCCTCATCAGTTGAGGCAGCCGTGGGCTCAGCAGGGCACACTTCATGGAGTACAAACTTGTACTCCTCCGAAGTCAGGACAATGTCTAAATTTCTCTTCCAATCAATATAGTTGGGGCCAGTGAGCTTATGCTCCTTGAGTATCATAGAAAGTGGGTTCATAGCTATTCTCCAAACCTATAAGCACATTTAAACAAACAATTAATTTAATATCCGATATTATCTCCCTCAAATAATATCATAAAATTACTAATCACATCTAAAATCCCATCAGGTAAGGCAAGCCACGTGGTGTGGACGTTTACCCACCCAAATGATTTAGCAATTAGGTTTTCTTTGGTCATACATCACTTATAGCGTAACCTCGTGGGGAGGAATACTATAATGCGTATCTAAGTGTAAACCATTACTCAGCACCAAAGTAAATCGTTTGGAATTGCTATATCACCGCAAGCCACGTGTTGTGGACGTTTACGATAACTTCACAACTCTTCACAATTCCTTACAACTGTCTACATCAATTAATCCAAAATCCGTTAGTATAGCAAGCCACGTGGTGTGGACGTTTACTACACCAAGAGACTTTTATAATTGACTCCCAATTACGAGATTCATTCGATTTTCGTAAATCAAGACGCGGAGAATCATAAGTGAAACTCGAAGTTTCTAACCAGTGATTCACCATGCGAACAACCCTATCTCACATTAGATGAGGGAGCCGAGCATACAAACGATCCATCTTCGAAAGAATGGTACGAATGTCTCTAATTTGTGTCATCCACATGACCAAGTGGCTTTGGCTCCATTCCACTCCCCGGGGTGAGAATGAGTCGACTTGAAGTCAGTTTCAGAAAGACAAATTAGGCATTGTTTGATAAACTTAATCAATGTTTCTTGTAAAAGGAATTACAAGAATTCTCCTCCAATGACACATCTATATGAACTTCAAAAGTCCATAAGAGTCACCAAGAGAACAGTAATGGAGACCATGGGAATGTTTCCATCCCCTCTCCCACTTAGCTTTTTATAACAAAGGGATACGCTATCTAATGCATAATTAAACACATAAGCATGCATACAAGCAATAAGGCACATAGCACATAGTCAAAATAATGCTAGAAAAATTATTTTCCCGACTATCATGGCTTTATTCCATCTCCGTATGCGTCTTCTAGTCTTCAGTCTTCGTTCTTGAACGCTCCATGTGACGAGAGTATTAATCCCAATATTTAAATCTATTTATTTTTAATAAATCCAAAAGATACTTAATTCGAAAATTAAGTCAATCGAATAAATCAAAAATAAAATTAAATATTACTAATATTTTTATTTATTTATTTTCCTATCTAATTCTATTAAATCTCTAGAATAATCTATCCAAGTCAAACTTGGAATATTCTAGAAGACTTCTATAATAGAATAAGGAAATAAAATAAATTAGGACTCTTCTACTTTCCAAGATTAATTAATTTCCATTACTATGAAAATTCCCATAAAATAGGAATAATCAATTAGGAAATAAATCAATCCTAAATTAACTTTTATTCCTTTCCAATTCTATTAAATCTCTAGGATCCTATTCCAAGTAGAACTCGGAATACTCTAGAAGACTTCCATAATAGAATAAGGAATAAAATTAATTCCAATTAATTCTTTTCCTAATCCATGAGAATTCCCAAAAATAGGAAAACTCAATTAGGAAAACCGAATCAATTAGGTAAGTAGAATCTAGGTAGGAGTAGGAGTAGCACGGGTTGGGGATCCCCGCACCACCACCACCACCACCGACCGCCGCCACCACCGGAGAGGGCACCGCCGCCGCCTCCCCAGCCGGCCGGCCACCACCATACCGGCGGCAGCCCCAGCCGAGGGCGATCGGCCCCCTCCTCTTGGGTCGATCGATTGGGGTCGATCAAGGGGTTTGATCGATCCCCGGTCCTTCGTCCTCTTCGTCTTCTTCGTCACACGAGTTCTCCGGCGGTCGTCTCGGCATCGATCCAACGTAAATAAATTACAAGAAATAAATTTACAATTCCGGTATCGATTCTATACATGAAATCGACCCTATACACTTTCCGGAAAACATAGAACAATAATAATAAATCTAAATTCGGTCAACCCCCGAATTTTTACTATTACAAGCATTCATCCACACAAAACGAATCTCGACATGTCCGAGAGTTTAATAATCATGGTAAAATTAAATAACAAATTAATTAAACAATTAATCAGTTAATTAACCATGATAGTCGGAATCCCTGCAAGGTAGAACACAATTGAACACATATATGAACACGAAACCAAACGCTCTGATACCAATTGCTGGAAATCGATATCCCGGGGTATCAAAAATTGCGGAACCGATAACCCCGACCGAAATCCCGTCGCCGGAAACCGATCACGAGCTCCACGATATCCGGAGCTCAACCGGAGAATCGCCGCGGGATGAACCCGCGGCCGAAACCCTAGCCGAGCCCCTACCGCGGGCTCGCGATCGATGATGATCGCGTGGGGCTGCCTAGCAGCCCCCGGCGGTGAGTCCGGCGACTCACCGCCACCACCGACCGGGAGGGGGCGCCCAGCCGCGGCGCGAAGCCACGGCAGCCCCCAGCGATCGACCCTAGGTCGATCGCTCGCCCCGGCGTCCAGCCGGGGCTCCCCTCGCGTGGCCGCTGCCGGCGGTCGAAGCCCTAGGCTCGACCGCCACCCCCTCGGCTCCCAGCCGAGGGTTCTCTCGATCCTTCGCCGGGGATCTCGAATCCCCGTCCCCGAAGATCGTCGTTTTCCCGGATCGTGTGTTCATGCATGTATCACAATTTAATTCACATAAATTCACACGAAGGAGTTTATGATCATACCTTTGATTCGTTGTGCGGAGAAACGAAATCAAGTTGAAGACCTTTTGGATCTTCCCACGTATTCCTTGCACTCCGTTCGAACGTCGGGTGGGCGACGATCTATCGAACTCCTATGGATCTCCTTCAACTCTCTAGAATATCAAGTATGATAATCTTGTCTTATTCAAGTTATGAATTATGAAGGCCATGTAGTGCTTTTATAAGCTACGTAGGGGATCTAAAGGAGGTGGAATATGTTGGAGTTGTGTACTTAATGTCTAGATTTAAGTAACGGTAAACTCCTGATCATAGCATTTAATCTATTAAATTAATAAACAATTATTTGCATTTAATTATCATTAATTAAATATGCAAAATATAGTCCTGGATTTTATACGTTGTAGTTAGTATGGTGTTGCATGGGCACACAGAAGATCATACTATCGGTTACTCGTATTTAATCAAACAGTTGCTCACGACATAGATGGACATGGACCAATCCATCGGTATAGTCGTTGTGTGAGGGAGAAAATAATTTATCTTAATTATTTTATCACACTTGTACACTTAGGTGTATTGGGCGGATCGCTTGAGATTTATTGATTAGGATTGCCTTGGATAATCAATTTAAATCTCAGAGTATTTTATTCTCAATCCCCGATACTATTGCGGGTGTATATATTTAATATTAGAGACTTTGATTTTCCAAAGGAATTAACCGATTTAATTATTGGGTTAATTACCGGTTAAAGTTGGGTCGCTATATTTTATATATGACATGCCGTGAATACTTGACGGGAAAGTGTATCCCGGAAGGGTTGATAATATCCCCGAGATGAGTTCATAAGGAATTATTGTGTAAACCTCATGAGTGGATTTGTTCCGCACAATAATTAAGGTTGAATGGTACTAGTCTCGGATATAAGAGATGAATATAATTTATTGAGCAATAAATAAATTTATTCATGGATATTTAAATCTTAAATACACGGAATAAATAATACTACCGGAGAAATATTATTCGATATAATATGGGTAAATATTGGGAGTGCAATTTTATTTATATAGTGGAAAATAAATAAAATTAATATTGATAAGGATTAATGGACTTGAGCATTGGGCTCAATTTAATCTTCAATATTAGAAGCCCAATATTCCACCTCCTTTAGATCCCCTACGTAGCCTATAAAAGCACTACATGGCCTTCACAATTCATAACGTATCATAAGAGAAGAATATCATACTTGATATTCTAGAGAGTTGAAGGAGATCCATAGGAGTTCGATAGATCGTCGCCCACCCGACGTTCGAACGGAGTGCAAGGAATACGTGGGAAGATTCAAAGGTGTTTGATTTCGTTTCTCCGAACAACGAATCGAAGGTATAATATCTAGAACCCCATCGATATTATTTCGGTTTTGGTTTATCGAAATTACCGTAGAACGCAAGATCCGAAGTTCGAATTCGGAGTAGACGGAAGATCATGCGGTGGTGGCGAAGCCACCGGACCGCGTGGATCGACCCGCCTAGGGTTCGGCGGGCGCGGAGGAGGCGACCCTCGGCTGGGCCGAGGGCGCGCGGTCGATCGCGGTGATCGACCGCCGGGGCGCGGGCTGGAGCCGCACCCCACCCCACCTCGACGGTGGGGACCTCCAGGCGGCGGCGAGTCGCCGGACTCGCCGCGGGGGCTGCTGGGCAGCCCCTCCCCGATCGATCGCCGGCGTGCGATCGATCCTTCGATCATGTGAACCCCGACTCGCGGGGGTTCGGCTGGGGGCGGGCTGCGTACCTTAGGGTGCGTAGTCTCCAAAGGTCGGACTCCGGCGGATGAGTCGCCGTTCATGTGATTTCCGGCGAAGGGTTTGATCGGGCTATGGTTTCCGCAATTTTAATAGCCCGGGATATCGAATTCCAGCAATTGGTATCAGAGCGTGGTTTACGTTCGCGGTATTTTCGATATTGTTGTTCTACCTTGCAGGGATTTCCGGCTATCATGGTTGGATTTAATTATTGTGTTAATTAATTATCATGATTATTTGTTTATTAAACTCTCGGACATGTCGAGATTCGTTTTGTGTGGTTGAATGTTTGTAATAGTAAAAATTCGGGGGTTGACCGAATTTAAGATTTATTATTACGTTCTATGTTTTCCGGAAAATGTATAGGCTCGATTTCATGTATAGAATCGATACCGGATAGTGTAATTTAAATTCTTGTAATTTTTTTTACGTTGGATCGATGCCGAGACGACCGCCGGAGAACTCATGTGACGAAAAAGACGAAGAGGACGAAGAACCGGGGATCGATCAAACCCCTTGATCGACCCCAAGTGATCGACCAAGGAGAGGGGCCGATCGCCCTCGGCTGGGGCTGCCGCCGGCGACGGTGGCGGCTGGTGGCTGGGCGGCGGTGCTCCTCCCATGGAGGTGGTCGAAGGTGGGGTGGCGTGGGGTCTCCCGATCTCATGCTACTCCTACCAAGATTCACTTTCCTAAATTTATTCGGTTTTCCTATTTGAGTGTTCTTCATTTAGGAAACTCTCATGGATTAGGAAAAGAATTAATTGGAATTAATTTTATTTCCTTATTCTATTATGGAAGTCTTCTAGAGTATTCCGAGTTCTACTTGGAATAGGATCCTAGAGATTTAATAGAATTGGAAAGGAATAAAAGTTAATTTAGGATTGATTTATTTCCTAAATTGATTATTCCTATTTTATGGGAATTTTCATAGTAATGGAAATTAATTAATCTTGGAAAGTAGAAGAGTCCTAATTTATTTTATTTCCTTATTCTATTATAGAAGTCTTCTAGAATATTCCAAGTTTTACTTGGATAGATTATTCTAGAGATTTAATAGAATTAGATAGGAAAATAAATAAATAATAATATTAATAATATTTAATTTTATTTTTGATTTATTCGATTGACTTAATTTTCGAATTGAGTATCTTTTGAATTTATTAAAAATAAATAGATTTAAATATTGGGATTAATATTCTCGTCACATGGAGCATTCAAGAACGAAGACTGAAGACTAGAAGATGCATTTGAAGAAGTAAAGCCATGATAGTCGGGAAAAATAATTTCCTAGCATTATTTGACTATGTGATATGTGCTTTATTACTTGCATGCATGCTTATGTGTTTAATTATGCATTAGATAGCGTATCCCTTTGTTATAAAAAGCTAAGTGGGAGAGTGGTCTCCATTACTGTTCTCTTGGTGACATTTATGAGCTTTCGAAGTTCATATAGATATGTCATTGGAGGAGAATTCTTGTAATTCCTTTTACAAGAAACATTGATCAAGTTTATCAAACAATGCCTAATTTGTCTTTCTGAAACTGACTTCAAGTCGACTCATTCTCACCCCGGGGAGTGGAATGGAGCCAAAGCCACTTGGTCATGTGGATGACACAAATTAGAGACCTTCGTACCATTCTTTGATAGATGGATCGATTGTCTGCTCGGCTCCCTCATTTATGAGAGATAGGGTCGTTCGCATGGTGAATCACTGGTTAGAAACTTCGAGTTTCACTTATGATTCTCCGCGTCTTGATCTATGAGAATCGAATGGATCTTGTAACTGGGAGTCAATTATAAAAGTCTCTTAGTGTAGTAAACGTCCACCCCACGTGGCTTGCTATACTGACGGATTTTGGATTAATTGATGTAGACAGTTGTAAGGAATTGTGAAGAGTTGTGAAGTTATCGTAAACGTCCACACCACGTGGCTTGCGGTGATATAGCAATTCCAAACGATTTACTTTGGTGCTGAGTAATGGTTTACACTTAGATACGCATTATAGTATTCCTCCCCACGAGGTTACGCTATAAGTGATGTATGACCAAAGAAAACCTAATTGCTAAATCATTTGGGTGGGTAAACGTCCACACCACGTGGCTTGCCTTACCTGATGGGATTTTAGATGTGATTAGTAATTTAATGATATTATTTGAGGGAGATAATATCGGATATTAAATTAATTGTTTGTTTAAATGTGCTTATAGGTTTGGAGAATAGCTATGAACCCACTTTCTATGATACTCAAGGAGCATAAGCTCACTGGCCCCAACTATATTGATTGGAAGAGAAATTTAGACATTGTCCTGACTTCGGAGGAGTACAAGTTTGTACTCCATGAAGTGTGCCCTGCTGAGCCCACGGCTGCCTCAACTGATGAGGAAAAACTGACATATCGGAAGTGGAAAAAGGCTGATGAAATGGCTAGGTGTTATATTTTGGCTTCCATGTCAAATGTACTCCAAACCCAACATGAGTCGATGGACACTGCCTATGATATGATGTTTAACCTCAAGGAGATGTTTGGGGAGCAAGATCGTGCGGCAAGGCAAGAAGCCATGAGAGTCCTCATGACAACTACTCAGTCTGAAGGAACGCCCGTAGGAGAGCACGTTCTTAAGATGATGGGTCTGTTGAATGAGCTTGAGATCCTAGGAGCTCAAATTGATGCTGAGACGCAAGTCGACATCATACTCCAGTCTCTGACCCCTAGTTTTGAGCAGTTTCGTATGAGCTATAATATGGGTAAACTATCTTATACTCTTGCGCAACTCCTGACTGAACTAAAGGCGGCAGAGGGGATCTACAAGAAGGGCAAGTCTCAAGCGCTTGTAGCTACCAAGTCCAAGGGCTCGAAGCCTGTTGGAGGTAGGGGCAAGAAAAGGAAGCAAGCCTGGAAACCCAGTGGTGCCAAGAGGAATGGACCACGAGTGGGGGCTGCAAAGCCAAGAGGCAAGTGCTTCCGATGCAACAAGTCTGGACACTGGAAGTCTGAATGTCCTCTCAAAGGTACGAATTTTTCTTTAGTCGTAAAAACATATTCAGCGGTATTATCTACCAGAATTCTGGTGTGTAGATATGGAACCACTGACGGTATATTCTTGAATGCAGGGGTTCCAGAAAACCCGGCGACTTAGATAAGAAGAGTTCGAGTCTACATGGGCGAAGCTGTTGGGGTAGCAGCGGTTGCAGTGGAAGACATTTATCTGCTTTCAGTAGTTTAGGATTTCATTTCAAGTTATTGCTTTATGTACCCCTTATTTTGAAAAGAACTTTTGTTCTGGATTTTCTTTATGAATGGATATTTTTATTTCTTTAATCATGGTGATGATTTGGATAAGAAATAATGGAAATTATCTATTCCGGTACATTAGATAGCAATATGTGAATGATGAATCCTTAGTCTACCACGATGCAACAATTCGTGATATGTATAACTTGTTTTACTTGTTGGATGTATTTCTTTAATTGATCATTATACTTGTGAATTCTTATACTTAGTAGTATTTACAAATAAGATTCAAAAGGTCGAAATTGATTCAATCAATTATATTTGAAGGAATGGACCTTCCGACCTAAGGATTGAATTTGGAGGATAATACATCTAAAGCAAACCTTTCTGGATAAAGGATAGAATTCAGACAAGTATTGGAAATGATTAGATATGCAGACATATGTGTAAATTAGAAAGGTACGAGTAATTCTTTCGAGAGTACTCGATGATGGATTAGAATACTTGATGTGCCATAAAAGCATAGTGTTTTGACTAGTCAATGGACACAAAGCCATTATGGGGAACCATCAAAGTATATCCATTAAGAGCCTGCGACTCGATCGCGGAGGCCATCACCTATCTAAATAACACATAGCATAATCAAAGATTGGGATTCAATCCCAAAAGGCCGCGCCATACACTCACGTGTAGAGATGGTGCGTTGAAAATAAGAAAAGGAAATCTAATAGTAAAAGAACAAGTTATTCGGAACTACCTATGTTCTATGGATATTCCTAGAGACAACGGCATATTAAATATGGTTGTAGGATATCCTAGATGAACAAAGTGTTGTGCGTTCTATAGTACTATGAACCAGAAGGACGTGTAACGCCCGGTTCTTAGAGGAAGACTATTAGAAGAACCACAAAGCCCGAACTAACGTAATACCTTGGAATGAGAAGAAGGACAAAAGACTAGGAACCAGCCAAACCGAGTAGAAGTACACCACATGCTGCACCCAATGTTATTACTGTTATTCACCGGCACGCCATTGCAGTGGGAGGTTGTTAAGCAACCAGAGATGTTCATAAGACTAGAAGAGTTTTAACTCTGGATCTGGTAAAGATGAAATCGATCCCTAGCTCTGCATAAGGGCAGTACTAAATCTAAATGTGCCTGTTTAGAAAAAACAATAAGGATTATTGTTAAGAGGCAAGATCATTTAGAGTACAAGCTTAGTAAATCCATTATGGATTGAAAGAAAGCTATAAATCGTGGAACTTGCGAATTGATGGGATAGTCCATTTGATGGATTCATCAAAAGGCATAGACGATAGGTGTATTGGAAACGTAATGGAAACAAAGTGGTGTTTCTCGGAGATCTTATGTAGATGACAATTTCATCATTGGCAACAATGTAGAAAAAGTTGTCAGACATAAGAAAATGGTTGTCTACATGAATCGAGATATAAGATTGAGTAGAAGTTAGAGCATGTTCTTGAGATTTTTTCGATCTAAAAATAAGAACATTGTACTTCTCCTAGATATCTTATTCGATTATGGTTTGTTTTAAACATGCATACTTCTGAGAAAGGTTATTGCCTTTCAGAGACAGAATATACATCTATCTAAAGGGTATGTGTTCGAACACATGAAGGAGATAGATGAGGACAAAGCAGTTTCCTATACTTCAAGTATGGAAAGCTTTATAGATGCAATGTTATAAAAGCAAGAACCTGATATCAACTATGCGGTTTGCGTAGTGGGAGGATATCAAGGTAATCTAGAAAGGAATTTTTTCGAATGCTGTAATAGTACTTGCGAAGTACTGGATTACGAAGCAAGACGAAATCTTCTTAGATTACATTCTCTCAGATTCAAGAATCATAGAAAGACCAGTGTAAGTCAATATCAGGCTATGTGTTCACTTTTAGAAAAGGGTGGAACCATGAAAGAGTGATAAGCAGGACGCTTCTCAGACTCTCTCATAACTGAACAGCAGCCTCAGAGGCAGCGGAAGTTCTGGTTAGGTTCCGGGATAACCCCTTTGGCTTGGATATGACTCTTAGTTCACCACAGGCTATTGGATAGCGGTGCATGGTAAACTGGAAAAGGTCATAAGTCAAAAAGTGATGTTAACACATAGAGCAAGTACCACCTGATATGAATCATCGTCGAGGGAGACGATGTAGTAGTCACCAAGATAACTTCAGAGCGGCAACCTAGATTGCTCACTCACATAGTACTTCTCGGAAGTACACTTTAAAGCACGTGATGAGTATGGGAACCGGGAGTTTGGAGGAAATGACTAGACCTTAGTACAAGTGGGAGATTGTTGGAGTTGTGTACTTAATGTCTAGATTAAAGTAACGGTAAACTCCTGATCATAGCATTTAATCTATTAAATTAATAAACAATTATTTGCATTTAATTATCATTAATTAAATATGCAAAATATAGTCCTGGATTTTATACGTTGTAGTTAGTATGGTGTTGCATGGGCACACAGAAGATCATACTATCGGTTACTCGTATTTAATCAAACAGTTGCTCACGACCTAGATGGACATGGACCAATCCATCGGTATAGTCGTTGTGTGAGGGAGAAAATAATTTATCTTAATTATTTTATCACACTTGTACACTTAGGTGTATTGGGCGGATCGCTTGAGATTTATTGATTAGGATTGCCTTGGATAATCAATTTAAATCTCAGAGTATTTTATTCTCAATCCCCGATACTATTGCGGGTGTATATATTTAATATTAGAGACTTTGATTTTCCAAAGGAATTAACCGATTTAATTATTGGGTTAATTACCGGTTAAAGTTGGGTCGCTATATTTTATATATGACATGCCGTGAATACTTGACGGGAAAGTGTATCCCAGAAGGGTTGATAATATCCCCGAGATGAGTTCATAAGGAATTATTGTGTAAACCTCATGAGTGGATTTGTTCCGCACAATAATTAAGGTTGAATGGTACTAGTCTCGGATATAAGAGATGAATATAATTTATTGAGCAATAAATAAATTTATTCATGGATATTTAAATCTTAAATACACGGAATAAATAATACTACCGGAGAAATATTATTCGATATAATATGGGTAAATATTGGGAGTGCAATTTTATTTATATAGTGGAAAATAAATAAAATTAATATTGATAAGGATTAATGGACTTGAGCATTGGGCTCAATTTAATCTTCAATATTAGAAGCCCAATATTCCACCTCCTTTAGATCCCCTACGTAGCCTATAAAAGCACTACATGGCCTTCACAATTCATAACGTATCATAAGAGAAGAATATCATACTTGATATTCTAGAGAGTTGAAGGAGATCCATAGGAGTTCGATAGATCGTCGCCCACCCGACGTTCGAACGGAGTGCAAGGAATACGTGGGAAGATTCAAAGGTGTTTGATTTCGTTTCTCCGAACAACGAATCGAAGGTATAATATCTAGAACCCCCTCGATATTATTTCGGTTTTGGTTTATCGAAATTAACGTAGAACGCAAGATCCGAAGTTCGAACCCGGAGTAGACGGAAGATCACGCGGTGGTGGCGAAGCCACCGGACCGCGTAGATCGACCCGCCTAGGGTTCGGCGGGCGCGGAGGAGGCGACCCTCGGCTGGGCCGAGGGCGCGCGGTCGATCGCGGTGATCGACCGCCGGGGCGCGGGCTGGAGCCGCACCCCACCCCACCTCGACGGTGGGGACCTCCAGGCGGCGGCGATTCGCCGGACTCGCCGCGGGGGCTGCTGGGCAGCCCCTCCCCGATCGATCGCCGGCGTGCGATCGATCCTTCGATCATGTGAACCCCGACTCGCGGGGGTTCGGCTGGGGGCGGGCTGCGTACCTTAGGGTGCGTAGTATCGAACTCCTATGGATCTCCTTCAACTCTCTAGAATATCAAGTATGATAATCTTGTCTTATTCAAGTTATGAATTATGAAGGCCATGTAGTGCTTTTATAGGCTACGTAGGGGATCTAAAGGAGGTGGAATATTGGGCTTCCAATATTGAAGATTAAATTGAGCCCACTGCCCAAGTCCATTAATCCTTATCAATATTAATTAATTTATTTTCCACTATATAAATTAATTTCACACCCAATATTAAACCATATTATATCAAATAATATTTCTCCGGTAGTATTATTTATTCCGTGTATTTAAGATTTAAATATCCATGAATAAAATTAATTTATTGCTAATTAATTTATTCATCTCTTTAATCCGAGACTAGTACCATTCAACCTTAATTATTGTGCGGAACGAATCCACTCATGAGGTTTACACAATAATTCCTTATGAACTCATCTCGGGGATATTATCAACCCTTCCGGGATACACTGTCCGGTCAATTATTCACGGCATGCCATATATGAAATATAGTGACCCAACTTAACCGGTAATTAACCCAATAATTAAATCGGTTAATTCCTTTGGTAAATCAAAGTCACTTATATTAAATATACACACCCGCAATAATATCGGGGATTAAGAATAAAATACACTGAGACTCGAATCGATTATCGCCGGCAATCCTAATCGATGAATCTCAACGATCCGCTCAATACACCAAGTGTACAAGTGTGATAAAATAATTAAGATAAATTATTTTCTCTCTCACACAACGACTATACCGATGGATTGGTCCGGGTCCATCTAGGTCGTGAGCCACTGTTTGATTAAATACGAGTAACCGATAGTATGATCTTCTGTGTGCCCATGCAACACCATACTAACTACAACGTATAAAATCTAGGACTATGATTTGCATATATTTAATTAATAATAATTAAAAGCAAACAATTGTTTATTAATTTAATAGATTAAATGCTATGACCGGGAGTTTACCGTTACTTAAATCTAGACATTAAGTACACAACTCCAACAGTATTCCTCCGGAAATATAGTTTGATATTTTTAGAGAGTCCGGTGGATGAAAGACATGACTTTGGGTCGATGGACCCGTTTCCAAATTTATGGCGAGCCTTCACTTCTTTCCATTTGGAGGATCGAGCTCCTTCGACCGAAATGATTTACTTGAGGAAGTATAGCTCGATATTTTTAGCGGTCGAGATGGCGGATGTCTACTTTTTACATCTAGATGCAAGTGTGGGGGAGATCGGTATTTAATACACTACTATTCGACATCTCACCATACGTCCTCTAGTTTTCCCTACTCTCGAGGACCGTGCTCCCTTAGCCGAGTTAGTCTTCTTGAGAAAGTATAGTTCGATATTTTTAGCCTTGACATGGTATAGCTCGGAGCCATAAACCGAGTGCCACGTGGGGGCATGCCCACGAACGTCGAGCTAAAGACGAAAAACAAGCGCTTCTTGGGAGGCAACCAAGGCGTTATCCTTTATGTTTGTTCTTCTTTTTGTAGGAGAGTGTGTGGATGCTCTATGACCCGATGTCCAAGCCCTTAATTTGATGTGACGATTTTCTCTTCTCGCCTATTTCTACCATTCCATGATCAAGCTCCATGATAGGATTGATGTTTTGTATTTGAGGATGGATGTTATGAGGACCATGGACTACGAGAGATACCGCACCCCCGAGAATTGAAAATTCGGTGATCTCTAACCCTCTTGCTCTCCTCGTAGTGATTGTGAACTTGTGGTTTGTAGGGATGTTCCCTTTTTATTTGGTGGATATTTTACCTTGGGATGTTTATTATTGTGTGTTGTTTTGTTTTGTGTTGTGTTAGGTTGTTTATTCTTGTTTTGTGTGGTTTTGGTTGTTCCCCCGGCTTCTTCATATATGTAGAGGTCATGCACGATTTTTTTCTTGACTTATGCATGTTGATTGTTCGCATGGGGGCATGCATTATTTCTAAGTGTGGGGGGGAGTCCGAAACCTCGGGAAGTTTGAAACGATCGAAAAATGAAGTTCTTTCCGGCTTAACTAAATTTTTTTGAGAAAGGTTGGATATTTCAAAGTTGATTGTTGGGTGAGTAAGTAAGTAATTTGGTTGCTTTAAACAAATTCGAATTTTTCAAACGCCTTTGGTGAGTTTTGAGCCTTGTTAACCTCTTTCATGAGCGAAAATTATAAAAATCTCGTTGTTTCTTAAGACTCATGCTTAATTGTTCTATAACTCGGTGTTTTTGAGGATATGAGATAACTAGAACTCGTGTACTTCGGTTTTCAAAGCTCTTTATCATAACATTCATGATCTTGAAAATGACTGGAACTAATCACTTAGGATCAAACCCTTTCAAGGAGATTTTTGATACCCCCGAGCCCGTCGAGGGACACCATAGTAAACCCCTTTGAGACTACGTTATACTCTTTTGTTCATCACCCTTAAGCCGATGTTGGAGTGTGTGTATAACGATATATGAGTGAGAAATACTCCGTATTGTGTGATGAGTGCTACATGCCTCAAGGTGTTGCTATTAGCCACCAATTCTTGATTGATCCATTATTATGTGTGCGATTAGCCACGTGTACTCCCAAATATTGCTCCAAGCTATTATTTCCTCTCTAAATATAAAAAAAAAGTGAAGAAACATCCATGATATAAGAGAGAGTGTTGTTTTGATAAAGTGAGCCAAAGTTTAATTCTAAAGCGTGAGTACTTGATTATTATTATCCCTTGATGACCCGAAAAAAATGGGTTAAGTGTTTCAATTATATAAAAGTGATCCTTGAGTGTTCTATGGAGAGTTGAGTGTGGTGATGAGGGTGAGAAAAAAGGAGAAATAAGGTTGGGGCCACAATGGCCAATGAGTTACTATTCCTAAAAATTACCCGAACCTCCCTTAACCGAGCCCCATTACAACCTTGTATTGATTAGAGCTCCTTGATTCTTGAGATTGATAAATTTGATGAGTGGAGTCTTCCGTGTATACTTTCCTAAGGTTGTTATCCTTTGCACATTGTGGTTATTACATGAAGTCTTTCCTTGATCACTCTTTGTTCCCGGTTGTTCTTATATGCAAGTTATTCTTGATTTGCCTCTATTCACTTGCATAACATGTTTTGAGTAAACCCTTGCTTCGAGAGATAAAAGAAACGAGTGCTTCCCTTGTGAGGAGAAAGACGGTATGTTGAGGTAACCCGATTGCTTTATGAGCTTGCTCGATGTGATCTTTGTGGTGTTCAGACTCTTCTCGGTAGTACTTGTTTTGATCGATAGCCGGAATTAATTTCTAACATCTTTTGTGGAGAACTTACCTTGTTTTCGTTGTCCTTTGGTTCTCTTGTTTTCTCGAGGACGAGCAATGGTTTAAGTGTGGGGGAGTTGTTTCGCACGTTTTTGTGCGATATTTTCTATTGTTTTGTGTGATTTTCTTGTATTGTTTTTGTGCTTATATTAATCCTATTAATGTGATTATGTGTTTATGTTGTCATTGTTTTGGTTTGGTAGAGTTTGGACGAGAATCGAGCGAAAACGAGAAGAAATACACAAAAGGGTTCATGTCGATTCCAGCTTTGCGCAGTCGTAGAAGAATGGTCATCCCCGACAATTACGCCGTTGGATCGTCCCCAAATTTCTACAGCACGTTGAAGACTTCTAGAGCTACAGTTGCAACGGTCACTTTGGTGAAATGAGATCCGAGGACGAAGATACAAGCCAGAGAAGTCGGAGTAAGAACCCAGATTTTTAAAGGAGTGAAATCGTGAAGACGTCGGCCGACAACTAAGACCGTCGGACGACATCATCATGTCGGCCGACAACACTTTTCCGTCGGCCGACACCCAGCTGTCGGACGACACCCGAAGCTGTCGGACGAAAAAATCACCGCGAGCGACGCGATTCGAGCTGAAGCGACGCGTGGTCCAGTGCACCTAGCCTTCGATCGACGTGGATTTACCGCGAGCGACGTGAAGATGTCGGACGACATGAGGTTTGTCGGACGACAGGAATATTCCTTCGGACGACAACATGCACTTAAATGTGTTGACCGACGACCAGCACTGCGCGGCTTCAGGAAAAATGTCTTTTCGACTTCGTTAACCGTCGGATCAGCCTGGAATTTTAACTGTGGGTTCCTAACTTCAGCCTCTATAATATCAACGGTCAAGATTATGTTTGTATGTTCGAGCTAGAAGATACGGATCGACAAACGCACCAGCACTTTCCTTGGGGCAAAATTGAGAAGAATAATTTGTTTGACTTTGTTTGACCCCTCTTTTGAAGGGTATAAATATGATTTTGGCTTGAGACTTGTAACTAACTTTCATTCCCCACTTTACACATTACATTTCTAGCTTTCTTCTCAAGCAATCTAATTTCCATTTTTGTTCTTCAATTTTCTCTACACAAATTCACGATCTAAATTCCGTACGTCGAGAATCCGATTAAATCTCATTCACAAACGATATTCCTCGCATCGAGCCCGACGTTTTCATCGGAGCAGTTTCTTCGGGTGACAAGTTGAAGTCCGACCTCGATTTCGGAAGCTCGGCTCGATCGTTTTCTTCATTCATCAATTCCATTACTCACGCTGTGAGATTCTCTTCATTCTCTCTCGATTATGGCTTATTTTATTTTGGATTGTGATTTTGAGTGCTTGATCATGGCTAGCTAAATTACTTGTAAGGGTGTTTGATGAAATTCCTCAATGAATTAGAGTTGATTTCTCAAGTAGCTTGATTTCTAGTAATTGGACAATTACACCTCTCGATTTGTGGTCTCGTGTCGAACAACCTCGGGTATATCGCTAGTGGACCATGCGGTCGATGTGTGAGTGATCAATGGTGAGGGAAAACGTGACAACACCGTGATCTTAGTCCGATTATTAGTTAATTGAGAGTTTTATAAATTTCGTCAACTCTAGTTCGTTAGGAAGATTAATCGATACACCCTTGCTTCCAAACTCAATTGTTACAACTTGCTCTTTTAATTACTCGTTTTTAATTACTTGCTCTAGCTATTAATCAAACACTCTTGCAAACCCCCTCTAGTTATTAATGATTTTCTTTCCCTTCTCGAAACTTGAACTTAGCATATACAAAAACCATCTCACGTGCCGATAGTATTGTTCCTCGAGAGACCGACTCGGGGGGTTTACTACATAAACCTTTCGGATTTTATAAATAACTTTTGAGCAATCAAACACCAATAAGAGAAAGGAACCTTAAAAAATGAATCAATTATACTTGTGGCATCTAAGGCTAGGTCATATAAACTCAAATAGACTTCAAAGGTTGAAAGCTGATGGGTTAATCAGCGATGTTGAAGGAGAGGACCTTCCAACCTGCGAATCCTGTTTAGAGGGTAAAATGACCAAGCGTCCTTTTTATGGTAAAGGACGTAGATCCGAGCAAGTATTGGATTTGATTCACTCTGATGTATGCGGACCTATGTCTACTCAGGCAAGAGGAGGGTACGAGTACTTCATCACCTTTACTGATGATTACTCAAGATATGGATATATATACCTGATGCGCCGCAAGAGCGAATCTTTTGACAAGTTCAAAGAATTCAAGGCTCTTGTGGAGAACCTTCGTGGTAAATCCATAAAATGCCTGCGATCTGATCGCTGAGGCGAGTAACTGTCTGGAGAATTCAAGGAATACTTGGCAGAGAATGGGATTGAATACCAACTGACTTCACCATATACTCCTCAGCAGAATAGTGTGTCAGAAAGAAGGAATATGACTCTTATGGAGATGGTGCGATCAATGATGAGTTACTCGGATTTACCTATTATGTTCTGGGGACATGCCTTAGAAACAGCGGCGTATATTTTGAACAGGGTTCCAACCAAAACGGTACCAACTACACCCATGGAATTGTGGAGTGGGCGTAAGCCTAACTTGAAACACATTCGGATCTGGGGATGTCCAGCACATGTGTTGCGACAAGGGGCCGATAAGTTAGAACCTAGATCGGAATTACGATTGTTTGTAGGATACCCAAAAGGAACTAAAGGTGGCATGTTCTATAGTCCTACGGACCAGAAGATCGTTATAAGTACTAACGCTCGGTTCTTAGAGGAAGACTATGTCATGGACCATAAGCCCAAAAGTGACATAATGCTTGATGAATTAAGAGGTAACGAGAAAGACTTAGATACAGCCGAACCGAGTAGTGATACACCACTAGAACCTGCACCTAACACTGTCACAGTTAATACACCGGAACGCCGTCGTAGTGGGAGGGTTGTTAAACAACCGGACAGATGGATTGGACTGGGTGAGTCTTCCAACTCTGGACCTGGAGTTCATGAAATCGATCCCTGGACCTATGATGAGGCGGTACAAGATATAGATGCGCCTTCTTGGAAGAAAGCGATGAAATCCGAAATTGAATCTATGGATTCTAATAAAGTCTGGGATCTTGTAGAACCACCAAACGGTGTGAAGCCAATTGGGTGTAAATGGGTCTACAAGAGAAAGAGAGGATCTGACGGAAAGGTTGAAACCTTTAAAGCTCGGCTTGTTGCGAAAGGATATACTCAGAAAGAGGGAATCGATTATGAGGAGACCTTCTCGCCGGTAGCCAAGATAAAGTCGATCCGGATTATCTTATCCATAGCAGCTCATATGGACTATGAGGTGTGGCAAATGGATGTCAAGACAGCTTTCCTAAATGTAAGTCTTGACGTGACGATTTATATGAAACAACCAGAAGGATTCATTGATAAGGGGCGAGATCATCTAGTGTGCAAGCTTAATCGATCCATTTATGGATTGAAACAAGCCTCGAGATCGTGGAACCTGCGGTTTGATGAAGTAGTCCAATCTTTTGGATTCATTCAAAGCATGGACGAATCGTGTGTGTATTGGAAACGTGATGGGAAGAAGGTGGTGTTTCTCGTGCTTTATGTAGACGACATCCTTCTCATTGGCAACAGTGTGAAGATGTTATCAGACATAAAGGGATGGTTGTCTAGACAATTCGATATGAAAGATTTAGGGGAGGTTGGACATGTTCTAGGGATCAAAGTTATAAGGGATCGCCGAACATTATGCCTTTCCCAGGCATCTTACATAGACACGATTCTGGATCGTTTTAACATGCAAGATTCCAAGAAGGGTGAGTTACCCTTCAGCAAAGGAACTTATCTTTCAAAAGAATTGTGTTCTCGGACATAGAAGGAGAAAGATGAAATGAAAGCAGTTCCCTACGCCTCGGCTGTGGGAAGCTTGATGTATGCAATGTTATGCACGAGACTTGATATCAACTATGCGGTTTGCGTAGTGGGAGGATATCAAAGTAATCTTATCAAAAGATATTCGGATGCTGTAAAAGTACTTTCGAAGTGATGGATTACAGAGCAACACGAATTCTTCTTGGATTACATTTTCTCAGATCTCAAATTAGATTAGGACCAGTGTAAGTCGATATCAGGCTATGTGTTCACTTTGGAAGAGGTGGAAGCTTAAGATGAGAGAGTGATAAGCATGATGCTTTTTCGGACTCTGTCATAACCGAATGGCAACCTCAGAGGCAGCGGAAATTTTGGTTGGGCTCCAAGATAACCTCTGGACTTGGATATGATTCTTAGTTCACCAAAGGCTATGTATAGCGGTGCATGGTAAACTAGAAGAAGTCATAAGTCCAAAGTGAAGATAACACATAGAGCGCAAGTACCACCTGATACGAGTCATCGTCTAGTGAGACGACGCTGTAGTCACCAAGATAACTTCAGGACGACAACCTAGACTGCTCATTCACATGGTACTTCTTCAAAGTACAGTTTAAGCACGTGATGAGTATGGGAGTCGGGAGTTTGGAAGATAAGACTAGACCTTAGTATAAGTGGGAGATTGTTGGAGTAGTATACTTAATGTCTAGATTTAAGTGTTCTGAACTCCTTATGCACTGTCATTTATCTATTAATAAATAAACATTCGTTTGCTTTTAATTATTGTTAATTAAATATATGCAAATTATAGTCCTAGATTATATACGTTGTAGTTAGTATGGTGTGCGACGTCACACGAAAGATCATACTATCGGTTACTCGTATATAATCGAACAGTTGCTCACGACCTAGATGGACACGGACCAATCCATCGGTATATTTAATTAACAATAATTAAAAGCAAACGAATGTTTATTTATTAATAGATAAATGACAGTGCATAAGGAGTTCAGAACACTTAAATCTAGACATTAAGTATACTACTCCAACAATCTCCCACTTATACTAAGGTCTAGTCTTATCTTCCAAACTCCCGACTCCCATACTCATCACGTGCTTAAACTGTACTTTGAAGAAGTACCATGTGAATGAGCAGTCTAGGTTGTCGTCCTGAAGTTATCTTGGTGACTACAGCGTCGTCTCACTAGACGATGACTCGTATCAGGTGGTACTTGCGCTCTATGTGTTATCTTCACTTTGGACTTATGACTTCTTCTAGTTTACCATGCACCGCTATACATAGCCTTTGGTGAACTAAGAATCATATCCAAGTCCAGAGGTTATCTTGGAGTCCAGAGGTTATCTTGAATCATATCTTGAATCATATATTTAATTATTGTTAATTAAATATATGCAAATTATAGTCCTAGATTATATACGTTGTAGTTAGTATGGTGTGCGACGTCACACGAAAGATCATACTATCGGTTACTCGTATATAATCAAACAGTTGCTCACGACCTAGATGGACACGGACCAATCCATCGGTATAGTCCTAGTATGAGAGAGAAAATAATTTGTCTTGATTATTTTATCATACTTGTACACTTGGTGTATTGGGCGGATCGCTTGAGATTTATCAATTAGGATTGCTCTTGATAATTGATTTAAATCTCAGTGTATTTTATTCTTAATCCCCGATACTATTGCGGGTGTGTATATTTAATATAAGTGGCTTTGATTTTCCAAAAGAATTGACCGGTTTGAATATTGGGTCAATTACCGGTAAATTTGGGTCACTATATTTTATATATGACATGCCGTGAATTCTTGACGGGAAAGTGTATCCCGTAAGGGTTGATAATATCCCCGAGATGAGCTCATAAGGAATTATTATGTAAACCTCGCGAGTGGATTTGTTCGCGCATAATAATAAAGTTGAGTGGTACTATTCTCGGATATAAGAGATGAATAAATTTATTAAGCAATAAATAAATTTTATTCATGGATATTTATATCTTAAATACACGGAATAAATAATACTACCGGAGAAATATTATTTGATATAATATGGTTTAATATTGGGAGTGCAATTAATTTTATATAGTGGAAAAATAAAATTAATTAATATTAATGGGATTAATAGATTTGGGCTTGAGCTCAATTTAATCATTAATATTGGAAGCCCAATATTCCACCTCCTTTAGATCCCCTACGTAGTCTATAAAAGCACTACATGGTCTTCACTTTTTCATAAGACAAGAATATCACACTTGATATTCTAGAGAGTTGAAGTAGATCCATAGAGTTCAGAGGATCGTCGCCCACCCGACGTTCGAACGAGTGCAAGGAATACGTGGGAAGATCCAAAGGTCATCGATTGATCTCGTTTTTCCGAACAACGAATCGAATGTATAAAATCCTAAACACCCTTGATGATTTTATTCGATTTATTTATCGTAAATACCGTAGAACAAAGATCCGAGGTACGAACCCCGGAATAGACGGACGATCGCGTGGTGGTGGTGAAACCACCGGACCACGGCAATCGCCCGCTAGGGTTTTGGAGCGCGCGCATGGGGCGAACCCCGGCTGGGAGCCGGGGTGCGATCGATTATGCGATCGATCGCTGGCAGCGGGCTGGGCCCCGCGATGGCCCAGCTGGAGGCGGGCCGACCACCCCAGGCGGCGGCGAGTCGCCGGACTCGCCGCGGGGGCTGCTGGGCAGCCCCGATCGATCATGATGATCGATGCGATCATCGATCGCGAACCCCGCCCTCGCGGGGATTCGGCTGGGGCAGCGGCGTGCCTTCGGGTGCGTCGTGTCCTCGGCTCGGACTCCGGCGCGTGCGGTGGTGTTCGCGTGATCTCCGGCGAAGGTTTTTGATCGGGTTATTGTTTTCCGCAATTTTTAATATACCGGGATATCGAATTCCAACAATTGGTATCAGAGCGTGGTTTACGTTCGCGGTATTTTCGATAAAATTGTTCTACCTTGCAGGGATTCCGACTATTATGGCTTGTTTAATTTTCGTTAATTATTTTGTCATAATTGGTGGAATATTAAACTCTCGGACACGTCTAGATTCATTTTTGGTGGTGAATGCTTGTAATAGTAAAAATTCGGGGTTTACCGAATTTAGGATTTATTATTATTGTTCTATCTTTTTCCGGAAATTGTATAAGGTCGATTTCATGTATAGAATCGATACCGGATAGTGTAGAAATAAATTTGTAATTTATTTTGCGTTGGATCGATGCCGAAACGACCGCCGGAGAAGACGTGTGACGAAGGAGACGAACGAGAGGGGGATGACCCTCTCGGCCATCCCCATGGCCGAGGGATCGACCGCGGAGGGAGGGGCTGGCGGCGACAGTGGCCGGCCACCTTCATGGCGGCGGTCCGGTGGGGGCGCGGGGGTCCTTGTGATCTTCGTGCTCTCCCGGTAGATCCACTTTCCTAATTAGTTCGGTTTTTTTTATTTTGAGTGTTCTTATTTTTAGGAACTCTCATGGAATAGGAAAAGAATTAATTTGAAATTAATTAGGTTTCCTAATTGATTATTCCTATTTTATGGGAATATTCATGGATTAGGAATCTAATTAATTTGGAAAATAGAAGAGTCCTAAATTATTTTATTTCCTTATTTCATTATGGAAATCTTCTAGAATATTCCATGTGGGTCTTGGATAGGATTCTAGAGAGTTAATGAAATAGGAAAAAGAAAATAAAATAAATAAAAATATTAATAATATTTAATTTTATTTTTGATTTATTCAATTGACTTAATTATTATTAATTAAGTATCTTTTGGATTTATTAAAAATAAATAGATTTAAATATTGGAATTAATATTCTCGTCACATGGAGCATTCAAGAACGAAGACTGAAGACTAGAAGATGCGTACGGGGATGCGATAAAGCCATAATAGTCGGAAAATAATATTCTAGTATTATTTTGACTATGTGATAATACTATGTGCTTTATTACATGTATGCATGCTATATGTGTTTACTTTATGCACTAGATAGCGTATCCCTTGTTGTAAAAAGCTAAGTGGGAGAGGGAATTGAAACATTTCCATGGTCTCCATTGCTGCTCTCTTGGTGACTTTTATAAACTTTTGAAGTTTATATAGACAAGTTCTTGGAGGAGAGTTCTTGTAATTCCTCTTACGAGAAACATTGATTAAGTTTATCAAACAATGCCTAATTTGTCTTTCCAAAACTGATTTCAAGTCGACTCATTCTCACCCCGGGGAGTGGAATGGAGCCAAAGCCACTTGGTCATGTCGAGGACACAAATTAGAGACTTTCGTACCATCTTTTAAGGTGGATCGATTGTCTGCTCGGCTCCCTCATTTATGAGAGATAGGGTTGTTCGCATGGTGAATCACTGGTAAGAAACTTCGAGTTTCACTTATGATTCTCCGCGTTTTGATTTACAAGATTGAATGAATCGAGTAATAGGGATTCAATCATAAAAGTCTCTTGGAGTAGAACGTCCACACCACGTGGCTTGCTGCACTAACAGATTTTGGATTATTTGATGTAGACAGTTATAAGGAATTGTGAAGAATTGTGAAACCATCGTAAACGTCCACACCACGTGGCTTGCGGTGATGTAGCGGTTCCAAACGATTTACTTTAGTACTGAGTAATGGTTTACACTTAGATACGCATTATAGTATTCTTCCCCACGAAATTACGCTATAAGTGATGTATGACCGAAGCAAATCTAATTGCGAAATTGTTTGGGTGGGTAAACGTCCACACCACGTGGCTTGCCTTGCCTGATGGGATTTTAGATGTAATTAGTGATTTAATGATATTGTTTGAGGGAGATAATATCGGAATTAAATTGTTTGTTTGTTTTATGTGCTTATAGGTTCAGAATGACTGTGACCCCACTTTGTGATATACTTAAGGATGAAAACTCACTGGTTCCAAATAGTAATGATTGGGAACAAAATCTGGACATTGTTTAGACTGTTGAACCTTCCGAATCCATTATTGTCCCAACTGATGAGGACATTGAAAATGACCTCATGGAGATGTTAGGACATAGTGTGGAAGCTGGACAAGAGGTGATTAACATACTCATAAAGTTCAGTCCTCTTGAGGAATCGCTTAAAAACGATTTCAAAAGAATGGAACTTTTATGTATGATAAGAGAATCACAAACTCTTGTGGCCAAAATGGAAGTGCAAGCAAAGAAACCCAGTGGTTTCAAACCACGGATTGGGAAAAGCAAGCCGCGAGGAAAGTGCTTTCGATGCAAGCAGTCTGGGCACTGGAGGTCTGATTGTCCTCTCATCAAAGGTACGAAATTTTCCTTAGTCACTGAAACATTGTCAGTGGTGTTATCTACCAGCACCTGGTGTGTAGATACGGGGGCCACTGACCATGTCTGCAATTCATTGCAGGGGTTCCAGGAAACCCGGAGACTTAGAGAGGGAGAGATCGTGGTCTACATGGGCAATGCTGCGAAGGTGGCGGCTGTTGCAGTGGGAGACGTTCACTTACGCTTTAGTAGTGATAGGATTTTAGTTTTACAAAATTGTCTTTATGTACCGAACTTTAGAAAGAATTTAATTTCGGTTTCTAAGTTAATAATGAATGGATATTCTGTTTCTTTTGATCACTCTGTGGTCATAAGAAGAAATAGTGAAATTATATGTTCTGGTACATTGATAGACGATTTATATGTACTAAATCCTGATTCTTCCACGATGCAACAAACCGAGAGTAATAACACATCCACGAACACTGTTTCGCACGTTTTTGTGCGATATTTTCTATTGTTTTGTGTGATTTTCTTGTATTGTTTTTGTGCTTATATTAATCCTATTAATGTGATTATGTGTTTATGTTGTCATGGTTTTGGTTTGGTAGAGTTTGGACGAGAATCGAGCGAAAACGAGAAGAAATACACAAAAGGGTTCATGTCGATTCCAGCTTTGCGCAGTCGTAGAAGAATGGTCGTCCCTGACAATTACGCCGTTGGATCGTCCCCAAATTTCTACAGCACGTAGAAGACTTCTAGAGCTACAGTTTTAACGGTCACTTTTGTGAAATGAGATCCGAGGACGAAGATACAAGCCAGAGAAGTCGGAGTAAGAACCCAGATTTTTAAAGGAGTGAAATCGTGAAGACGTCGGCCGACAACTAAGACCCGTCGGACGACTGTTGGAAATCGACTACCCGGGATGCGTTCATTCGATCACTCGAACATCCGAACGATCCCAGTCGACATCCGGTGTCGCTACTTCGATCGCTTTTCCAGCCCGTGCCCCGATTCGCGCCCAGCCATTGCCCCGAAGGACAACCGCGCGAACCGAGCGGGCTGCCAGAAAAACACCAAAACGGCGGTGGCCGTTTGGAAACGGCGGTCGCCGTTTCTCCGCGAACAGCAACGCGACGTTGCTGTTCCGGGCTCGTTTCCGGGTCGTTTTTCCTCATCCGACTACCGATCCGGAGATCCTAGAACCCCCAGTAGTCGAGGAATACAACCCACAACCCCGGAACCCGATCTACGTTCATGTATGATCAACGAGAAATTAGATCGAATGAAATTGCGGAATTGAGATTCGATCTCATACCTTATCGGTCGATTGTTGAGACCTTAGAGCTTCTAATGTATGACTCTTCCCGACTCCAGACGTTGTGTGGGCAACGATCTACTGGGTTCGTCCTTTTCTGCTTCTCTCCTTCCAAGACCACCGTATGAATTATTCTCTGGTGAGAAAATAATTTAATTGCGTTAACTTTTATTTTAACAGAGAAAACTTTTATTTGCGCTAAGCAAATAATTTTTCTCTGCTGAAATAATTATTGCGGCGTTCTGTAGGTCTTAGGAGAGGGCAAGGGGGGGTTTAAATAGAGTTACATTAGGGACCTAAGGTTAAATTAATTAAGGGCTAAATTGAAATATTAATTAACTTGGAATACGTAACCGCAATTCCTTAATTAATCAATTTCAATTTTAATTATTATTCACTCCACTAAAAAATAATAATTGAATTCCCGAAATTAATTTAATATTATTTCAACAATAATATTTCCGCCGAAATTACATATACGACTTTCCCCGTGTTTAAGATATCGAACGTCCACGAATTTATTTAATTACTAATAATTAAATTAATTCGTTTCTTATTATCCGAGACTAGTACCACTCATCCTTATTATCATGTGGAACAAATCCACCTGCAGGGTTTACATGATAAACTTTATGAGCTCATCTCGGGGACGTTATCAACCCGATAAACGGGACACGGTTTCCTGTCTATAATCTATAGCATGCCGTGTGTACAATTCCGATTCCCAATTTACCGAGTATCTCGACTAATCAATTAGTCTCACTCATTGGCAAGTTAAAGAACCGAGATTTGGACATACGCACCTATAATTATATAGGGATTAGGAATTCGTATATCCGTAATTCTGAGGTCTAGTTCGATTACGTCGATTAGTATAAATCGAACGCCCTCCCGTGGTCCTGCTCAATACACCAAGTGTACAAGTGTAACATAATAGTCAAGACCAACTATTACCCAGTCACACTACGACGTAGCGATGGATTGTCCCTGTCCATCAAAGTCGTGAGCTTCTGTTTGATAATATACGAGGAACCGACAGTATGATCTTCCGCGTGTCTCCTCACGCCATACTGTCTACAACGTATATATCTAGGACTATTGCATTCATATACATGATAGATAAAATGCCGACAGTTTGATTAATAGATAATGTAAAACACAGATAAGGAGTTCCATATTGTCACTAAACTAGACATTTAGAATATAACTCCATCAACGACATCATCATGTCGGCCGACAACACTTTTCCGTCGGCCGACACCCAGCTGTCGGACGACACCCGAAGCTGTCGGACGACAAAATCACCGCGAGCGACGCGATTCGAGCTGAAGCGACGCGTGGTCCAGTGCACCTAGCCTTCGATCGACGTGGATTTACCGCGAGCGACGTGAAGATGTCGGACAACATACTCTACCATCGGACGACATGAGGCTTGTCGGACGACAGGAATATTCCTTCGGACGACAACATGCACTTAAATGTGTTGACCGACGACCAGCACTGCGCGGCTTCGGGAAAAATGTCTTTCCGACTTCGTTAACCGTCGGATCAGCCTGGAATTTTAACTGTGGGTTCCTAACTTCAGCCTCTATAATATCAACGGTCAAGATTGTGTTTGTATGTTCGAGCTAGAAGATACGGATCGACAAACGCACCAGCACTTTCCTTGGGGCAAAATTGAGAAGAATAATTTGTTTGACTTTGTTTGACCCCTCTTTTGAAGGGTATAAATAGGATTTTGGCTTGAGACTTGTAACTAACTTTCATTCCCCACTTTACACATTACATTTCTAGCTTTCTTCTCAAGCAATCTAATTTCCATTTTTGTTCTTCAATTTTCTCTACACAAATTCACGATCTAAATTCCGTACGTCGAGAATCCGATTAAATCTCCTTCACAAACGATATTCCTCGCATCGAGCCCGACGTTTTCATCAGAGCGGTTTCTTCGGGTGACAAGTTGAAGTCCGACCTCGATTTCGGAAGCTCGGCTCGATCGTTTTCTTCATCCATCAATTCCATTACTCACGCGGTGAGATTCTCTTCATTCTCTCTCGATTATGGCTTATTTGATTGTGGATTGTGATTTTGAGTGCTTGATCATGGCTGCTAAATTACTTGTAAGTGTGTTTGATGAAATTCCTCAATGAATTAGAGTTGATTTCTCAAGTAGCTTGATTTCTAGTAATTGGACAATTACACCTCTCGATTTGTGGTCTCGTGTCGAACAACCTCGGGTATATCGCTAGTGGACCATGCGTTCGATGTGTGAGTGATCAATGGTGAGGGAAAACGTGACAACACCGTGATCTTAGTCCGATTATTAGTTAATTGAGAGTTTTATAAATTTCGTCAACTCTAGTTCGTTAGGAAGATTAATCGATACACCCTTGCTTCCAAACTCAATTGTTACAACTTGCTCTTTTAATTACTCGTTTTTAATTACTTGCTCAAGCTATTAATCAAACACTCTTGCAAACCCCCCCTAGTTATTAATGATTTTCTTTCCCTTCTCGAAACTCGAACTTAGCATATACAAAAACCATCTCACGTGCCGATAGTATTGTTCCTCGAGAGACCGACTCGGGGGGTTTACTACGTAAACATTTCGGATTTTATAAATAACTTTTGAGCAATCAAACACCAATAAGAGAAAGGAACCTTAAAAAATGAATCAATTATACTTGTGGCATCTAAGGCTAGGTCATATAAACTCAAATAGACTTCAAAGGTTGAAAGTTGATGGTTTAATCAGCGATGTTGAAGGAGAGGATCTTCCAACCTGCGAATCCTGTTTAGAGGGTAAAATGACCAAGCCTCCTTTTTCTGGTAAAGGACGTAGATCCGAGCAAGTATTGGATTTGATTCACTCTGATGTATGCGGACCTATGTCTACTCAGGCAAGAGGAGGGTACCAGTACTTCATCACCTTTACTGATGATTACTCAAGATATGGATATATATACCTGATGCGCCGCAAGAGCGAATCTTTTGACAAGTTCAAAGAATTCAAGGCTCGTGTGGAGAACCTTCGTGGTAAATCCATAAAATGCATGCGATCTGATCGCGGAGGCGAGTACCTGTCTGGAGAATTCAAGGAATACTTGGCAGAGAATGGGATTGAATCCCAACTGACTTCACCATATACTCCTCAGCAGAATAGTGTGTCAGAAAGAAGGAATAGGACTCTTATGGAGATGGTGCGATCAATGATGAGTTACTCGGATTTACCTATTATGTTCTGGGGACATGCCTTAGAAACAGCGGCGTATATTTTGAACAGGGTTCCAACCAAAACGGTACCAACTACACCCATGGAATTGTGGAGTGGGCGTAAGCCTAACTTGAAACACATTCGGATCTGGGGATGTCCAGCACATGTCTTGCGACAAGGGGCCGATAAGTTAGAACCTAGATTGGAATTACGGTTGTTTGTAGGATACCCAAAAGGAACTAAAGGTGGCATGTTCTATAGTCCTACGGACCAGAAGATCGTTATAAGTACTAACGATCGGTTCTTAGAGGAAGACTATGTCATGGACCACAAGCCCAAAAGTGACATAATGCTTGTTGAATTATGAGGTAACGAGAAAGACTTAGATACAGCCGAACCGAGTAGTGATACACCACTAGAACCTGCACCTAACACTGTCACTGTTAATACACCGGAACGCCGTCGTAGTGGGAGGGTTGTTAAACAACCGGACAGATGGATTGGACTGGGTGAGTCTTCCAACTCAGGACCTGGAGTTCATGAAATCGATCCATGGACCTATGATGAGGCGGTACAAGATATAGATGCGCCTTCTTGGAAGAAAGCGATGAAATCCGAAATTGAATCTATGGATTCCAATAAAGTCTGGGATCTTGTAGAACCACCAAACGGTGTGAAGCCAATTGGGTGTAAATGGGTCTACAAGAGAAAGAGAGGATCTGACGGAAAGGTTGAAACCTTTAAAGCTCGGCTTGTTGCGAAAGGATATACTCAGAAAGAGGGAATCGATTATGAGGAGACCTTCTCGCCGGTAGCCAAGATAAAGTCGATCCGGATTCTCTTATCCATAGCAGCTCATATGGACTATGAGGTGTGGCAAATGGATGTCAAGACAGCTTTCCTAAATGTAAGTCTTGACGTGACGATTTATATGAAACAACCAGAAGGATTCATTGCTAAGGGGCGAGATCATCTAGTGTGCAAGCTTAATCGATCCATTTATGGATTGAAACAAGCCTCGAGATCGTGGAACCTGCGGTTTGATGAAGTAGTCCTATCTTTTGGATTCATTCAAAGCATGGACGAATCGTGTGTGTATTGGAAACGTGATGGGAAGAAGGTGGTGTTTCTCGTGCTTTATGTAGACGACATCCTTCTCATTGGCAACAGTGTGAAGATGTTATCAGACATAAAGGGATGGTTGTCTAGAAAATTCGATATGAAAGATTTAGGGGAGGTTGGACATGTTCTAGGGATCAAAGTTATAAGGGATCGCCGAACATTATGCCTTTCCCAGGCATCTTACATAGACACGATTCTGGCTCGTTTTAACATGCAAGATTCCAAGAAGGGTGAGTTACCCTTCAGCAAAGGAACTTATCTTTCAAAATAATTGTGTCCTCGGACACAGAAGGAGAAAGATGAAATGAAAGCAGTTCCCTACGCCTCGGCTGTGGGAAGCTTGATGTATGCAATGTTATGCACGAGACTTGATATCAACTATGCGGTTTGCGTAGTGGGAGGATATCAAAGTAATCTTATCAAAAGATATTCAGATGCTGTAAAAGTACTTTCGAAGTGATGGATTACAGAGCAACACGAATTCTTCTTGGATTACATTTTCTCAGATCTCAAATTAGATTAGGACCAGTGTAAGTCGATATCAGGCTATGTGTTCACTTTGGAAGAGGTGGAAGCTTAAGATGAGAGAGTGATAAGCATGATGCTTTTTCGGACTCTTTCATAACCGAATGGCAGCCTCAGAGGCAGCGGAAATTTTGGTTGGGCTCAAAGATAACCTCTGGACTTGGATATGATTCTTAGTTCACCAAAGGCTATGTATAGCGGTGCATGGTAAACTAGAAGAAGTCATAAGTCCAAAGTGAAGATAACACATAGAGTGCAAATACCGCCTGATACGAGTCATCGTCTAGTGAGACGACGCTGTAGTCACCAAGATAACTTCAGGACGGCAACCTAGACTGCTCATTCACATGGTACTTCTTCAAAGTACAGTTTAAGCACGTGATGAGTATGGGAGTCGGGAGTTTGGAAGATAAGACTAGACCTTAGTATAAGTGGGAGATTGTTGGAGTAGTATACTTAATGTCTAGATTTAAGTGTTCTGAACTCCTTATGCACTGTCATTTATCTATTAATAAATAAACATTCGTTTGCTTTTAATTATTGTTAATTAAATATATGCAAATTATAGTCCTAGATTATATACGTTGTAGTTAGTATGGTGTGCGACGTCACACGGAAGATCATACTATCGGTTACTCGTATATAATCGAACAGTTGCTCACGACCTAGATGGACACGGACCAATCCATCGGTATAGTCGTAGTTTGAGAGAGAAAATAATTTGTCTTGATTATTTTATCATACTTGTACACTTGGTGTATTGGGCGGATCGCTTGAGATTTATCAATTAGGATTGCTCTTGATAATTGATTTAAATCTCAGTGTATTTTATTCTTAATCCCCGATACTATTGCGGGTGTGTATATTTAATATAAGTGGCTTTGATTTTCCAAAGGAATTGACCGGTTTGAATATTGGGTCAATTACCGGTAAAGTTGGGTCACTATATTTTATATATGACATGCCGTGAATTCTTGACGGGAAAGTGTATCCCGTAAGGGTTGATAATATCCCCGAGATTGTTGGATTTCGACTACCCGGGATGCGTTCGTTCGATTGCTCGAACATCCGAACGATCCCAGTCGACATCCGAAGTCGCTACTTCGTTCGCCTTTCCAGCCCGTGCCCCGATTCACGCCCAGCCATTGCCCCGAAGGACAACCGCGCGAACCAAGCGGGCTGCCAAAAAAAAAAAAAAACGGCGGGCGCCGTTTGGAAACGGCGGTCGCCGTTTCTCCGCGAACAGCAACGCGACGTTGCTGTTCCGGGCTCGTTTCCGGGTCGTTTTTCCTCATCCGACTACCGTTCCGGAGGTCCTAGAACCCCCAGTAGTCGAGGAATGCGATCCACGATGCCCGGATCCCGATCGTACGTTCAAAGTATGATCAACGAAATATGAGATCGAATTAAAAGGTGCGGAATAAGAACCGATCTCATACCTTCTCGGTCGATTGTTGAGACCTTAGCGATTGCTAGTGTATGTCTCTGCCCCGATCCCAACCGTTGTGTGGGCAACGATCTGTTGGTCTCTCCTTTTCTGCTTCTCTGATAAACCACCGCAATATCCCTTTTACTTTTCTGTGTAAAATAATTGCGCAAAGCTTTATTGATTTTTACAGAAGAAATTATATTTGCGTTAACGCAATTAATTTCTGCTGCAAAAATAAATGCGGCGAATGTTAGGTTTAGGAGAGGGCAAGGGGGGGGGGTTTAAATAGAGCTACACTAGGGACCCCTTAGGTAAATAAATCCCGGGCTAAATTGCAATTTAATTAAACCGGTGTCCTTAAAAGAAAACCTTTAATTAAATTCAATTTTAATTATAATTAATTCCACTATAAAATTATAATTGAATTTCCGAAATAAATTTAATATTATTTCAACAATAATAATTCCGCCGAATTTACATATACGACTTTCCCCGTGTTTAAGATATCGAACTTCCACGAATTTATTTAATTACTAATAATTAAATTAATTCGTTTCTTATTATCCGAGACTAGTACCACTCATCCTTATTATCATGTGGAACAAATCCACCTGCAGGGTTTACATGATAAACTTTATGAGCTCATCTCGGGGACGTCATCAACCCGATAAACGGGACACGGTTTCCTGTCTATAATCTATAGCATGCCGTGTGTACAATTCCGATTCCCAATTTACCGAGTATCTTGACTAATCAATTAGTCTCACTCATTGGCATATTAAAGAGCCGAGAATTGGACACACGCACCTATAATTATATAGGGATTAGGAATTCGTATATCCGTAATCTCTGAGGTCTAGTTCGATTACGTCGATTAGTATAAATCGAACGCCCTCCCGTGGTCCTGCTCAATACACCAAGTGTACAAGTGTAACATAATAGTCAAGACCAACTATTACCCAGTCACACTACGACGTACCGATGGATTGTCCCTGTCCATCTAAGTCGTGAGCTTCTGTTCGATAATATACGAGTAACCGACAGTATGATCTTCCGCGTGTCTCCTCACGCCATACTGTCTACAACGTATATATCTAGGACTATTGCATTCAAGTATAAGATAGACAAAAATGCCGACAGTTTGATTATTAGATAATGTAAAACACAGATAAGGAGTTCCATATTGTCACTAAACTAGACATTTAGAATATAACTCCATCAATCTCCCACTTATACTAAATCTCTAGTTGCCCTCTACCATACATCCGATACCCATCCCCTTCACGTGTCTCTTGAACGCTTCCGCTGGAAGTGCCTTCGTAAAGGGGTCAGCCAGGTTATCCGCTGATGCAATCTTGGTGACAACTGCATCGCCTCTCCTGACGATGTCTCTAATCAGGTGGTACTTGCGATCTATGTGTTTACTCGCATTGTGGGCTCGTGGTTCCTTTGCATTTGCCACTGCACCGCTATTGTCACAATAAATTGTGATAGCTCTAGGCATTTTAGGAACCACATCCAAGTCCATAAGAAAGTTCCGGAGCCACACCGATTCTTTAGCTGCCTCAGAGGCTGCTACATATTCGGCTTCCATGGTAGAGTCCGAAATGCATTTCTGCTTAACACTCTTCCATGAGACTGCTCCACCTCCCAATGTGAACACATAGCCTGATGTAGACTTTCGCTGATCCTTATCAGATTGGAAATCCGAGTCTGTGTAACCAATAGGAATCAACTCGGACGCTTTGTAACTCAGAACATAATTCCTAGTCCTTCGCAGGTACTTAAGTATGTTCTTTACAGCAGTCCAGTGACCCTGTCCAGGGTTACTCTGATATCTAGCTACCATGCCCACGGCATAGCAGATATCAGGTCTCGTGCACAACATGGCATACATTAGACTTCCTACTGCCGAAGCATAAGGAACCTTCTTCATGTAATCTATCTCCTTTTGTGTTTTGGGACACATGTCTTTAGATAGATGAATTCCATGGCAGAAAGGTTGAGCACCTCTCTTGGAATTCTGCATGTTGAAACGAGCCAGAATCGTATCAATATATGAAGCCTGGGACAAGCTTAATGTTCTTTTCCGGCGATCCCTTATAACCTTGATCCCAAGAACATGCCCAACTTGTCCTAAGTCTTTCATATCGAATTGCTTGGACAACCATCCCTTTATGTCCGACAACATCTTCACATTGTTGCCAATTAGAAGGATGTCGTCTACATAAAGCACGAGAAACGCCACACTGTTTCCGTCACATCTCCGGTATACACACGACTCGTCCATGCTTTGAATGAATCCATAAGACTGGATAACCTCATCAAACCGCATGTTCCAAGATCTAGAAGCTTGCTTCAATCCATAAATGGATCGGTTCAGCTTACACACTAGATGCTCTTGGCCTTTCTTAATGAAACCTTCTGGCTGTCTCATGTAAATGGTCTCGTCAAGATTCTCATTCAAGAATGCTGTCTTGACGTCCATTTGCCACACCTCATAATCCATATAAGATGCTATAGACAAAAGAATCCGGATCGACTTTAGCATAGCTACCGGCGAAAAGGTTTCCTCATAATCGATCCCTTCTTTCTGAGTATACCCTTTCGCAACAAGCCTAGCCTTGAAGGTTTCAACCTTCCCGTCAGACCCTCTTTTCCTCTTGTACACCCACTTGCAACCAATGGCTTTTACACCTTTGGGCGGTGCTACAAGATTCCAGACCTGATTTGAATCCATTGATTCAATCTCAGATTTCATCGCTTTTTGCCAAGACTGAGCATATTGATCTTTAAGCGCCTCGCCATAGGTCCAGGGATCGGCTTCATGTTCTCCAGGTAACAAGTCCGAAGACTCACCTATAAACATGAACCTATCGGGTTGTCGAACAACCCTCCCACTACGACGAGGCTCCGGTGTAACCTCAGTAACTACAGGTGCAGACTGTGGTGGCGTATCACCCGGTTCGGTTGGATCTAAGCCTTGATCGTCCCCTCTCAGTTCGTTTAGTATTATCTCACTCTTGGGCTTGTGGTCCATTATATAATCCTCTTCCAAGAACCGAGCGTTGGTGCTAACAACGATCTTCTGGTCCTTAGGACTATAAAATAGACCACCTTTCGTTCCTCTAGGATATCCTATAAACAACCGAATATCTGAACGAGATTCCAACTTATCAGCCCCATGCTTCAGCACATGTGCTGGACAACCCCAGACCCGAATGTGTTTCAAATTTGGCTTTCGCCCGGTCCACAATTCCGAGGGCGTCTTAGGGACTGATTTAGAAGGAACTAAGTTCAGGATATACGCCGCTGTTTCCAAGGCATATCCCCAGAACGAAACTGGTAGTTCTGAATAACTCATCATAGATCTTACCATTTCCATAAGAGTCCTATTCCTTCTTTCTGCTACACCATTCTGCTGGGGCGTGTATGGTGCAGTCATCTGGGAGTCAATCCCATTCTCTAATAAGTACGCCTTAAACTCTCCCGAGAGGTACTCTCCTCCACGATCAGATCGTAGAGTCTTTATGGTTTTACCATGAAGGTTCTCCACAAGAGCTTTGTATTCCTTGAACTTGCCAAAACACTCGCTCTTGCGGCGCATCAGGTATACAAAACCATACCTTGAGTAATCATCCGTGAAGGTTACGAAATATTCATAACCTCCTCTCGCTTGGACAGATAAAGGCCCGCACAAATCAGAGTGAATCAATTCTAGTACTTCCTTGGATCTATACCCCTTATCACTAAAGAGTCGCTTGGTCATTTTTCCTTCCAGGCATGATTCGCAGGTTGGAAAGTCCTCATCTTTCACACCACTGAGTATTCCATCAGTTATCAACCTTTGAATCCTGCCCAAGTTAATATGACCTAGCCTAAGATGCCATAAGTACTTTTGATTCATCCTAGAAGGCTCCTTTCTCTTATTGGTACTAGATGTGTTATTTGACTCTACTCGTTGCATCGTGGAATAATCAGGATTTAGTATATATAAGTTGCCTATCAATGTACCAGAACAGATATACTCACCATTCTTTTTGATAATAACAGAACTATCAAAAGAAACAGAATATTTATTCAAAACCAACTTAGAAACCGAAACAAGGTTCTTTCTAAAGTTCGGTACATAAAGACAATCATTCAATACTAAAACTTTATTATTAAAAGATAAATGAACATCTCCCACTGCAACTGCCGCCACTTTCGTAGAATTGCCCATGTATATGGTGATCTCTCCCTCTCTAAGCCGACGGGTTTCCTGGAACCCCTGCAAAGAATTGCATACATGATCAGTGGCTCCCGTATCCACACACCAGGTACCGGTGGATAACACCGCTAAACATGTTTCAGTGACTAAGGAAAAGTTCATACCTCCTTGTCTGAGAGGACAATTAGACTTCCAATGTCCAGACTGCTTGCAACGGAAACACTTGCCCTTGGGCTTGTTCACTCCATTCTGTGGTCCACCAATTCTGGGTCCACTGGGTTTCCGTCCTTGCTTCTTCTTCCTCTTAGCTCCCGGAGGGCCAGGAAGTTTCACAGCCACAAGTGCCTGAGACTTCTTAAAGATTCCCTCTGCCGCCTGGAGTTCAGTCAGGAGTTCCGCCAACGTATATAACCTCTTGTTCATGTTATAGTTCAGGCGGAACTGCTCAAAACTCTTAGGCAGAGACTGGAGTACTATATCGATCTGGGTTTCCCCATCGATAGATCCTCCCATAATCTCTATCTCATTCAGATAGCCTATCATCCTAAGAACGTGATCCCTCACGGGCGTTCCTTCGGACATAGTGGCCGTCATGAGTTGCCTCATGGCATCTTGCCTGGCTGCCCTATCCTGACTACCAAACATCTCCTTGAGGTTAAGCATCATATCATAGGCAGTAGTCATGGCTTCATGTTGATGTTGCAGCACATTTGACATAGAAGCCAAAATGTAGCACCGCGCCATCTGATTAGCCTTGACCCACTTCCGATGAGCTTCCTTTTCCTCAGGAGTGGAGGTGTCAATAGGTTCATCAGGACAATCCTCATGGAGTACATATTTGTACTCCTCAGCAGTCAGGACAATGTCCAAGTTTCGTTTCCAGTCAATATAGTTCGGACCAGTGAGTTTGTTCTCTTTTAGTATCATGGATAGCGGGTTGAGTGCCATATCTATAAAAGAGACAAATCAAACTGTCAAATTTAATTCGATACTAACTCCCTTAATTAATATCATTAAATCTACCAATCAATCCTAAAATCCCATCAGACTAGCATGCCACGTTCATGTGGACGTATACTAGTCCAAACGATTTTATAACTGGACTTTTACTTCGGTCGTACATCATTACAGCAGTGACTCCGATGGGGAGGATACTGTAAAGCGTACCTAAGTGTATACCATTTCTCAGTACTAAGTTAACCGCTCGGAAACTACACGCCCACCGCAAGCCACGTTAGTGTGGACGTTTACGTTGACATGCGGTCCCTTTACGATTTCCTATAACTGTCGAGCCTCAATTAACCCAAAGTTCCGTTTCCGTCTAGTAAGCCACGATAGTGTGGACGTTTACTAAACAAACAACTTTGTTAATTGAATTCCATTTAATAAATTTCACAATTTCGTTAATCAAAGCTTGATATCTCGTAAGTGAAACTCGAAGTTTCTAACCAGCGATCAATCATGCAATTGAGCCCTATCTCTCACAAAGTGAGGGAGCCAACCAGACAATCGATCTAGTCATTAAATGACTCGAATGTCTCTAATCTGTGTCATCGACATAACCAAGCGCTTTGGCTCCATTCCACTCCCCGGGGTGAGAATGAGTCGAGTTGAAATTAGTCTTTGAAAAACAGATTAGGCATTGCTTTGAAAAACTTAAGTGTTCAATTCTATAAATGGAATTGAATTCGAATTTTGATCCAGTGATATCCGTGTGTCAACTTTATCCGATAGGGAGGATGACACTAAAGCCAACTCGTAAGCGACACACATCACTATCAAAACAGAGAATGGAGACCGCGGGATTGTTTCCAATCCCTCTCCCACTTAGTTTTTACGAAAAAAAAAGGGATAACAAGCACATGCATATGAAATTAAAGCATAATAAACACTTAAACACACAAAAAGCATTTAACGTGGCCCGATTATTATGGCCTTAAAATCTTCGATGCACGTCTTCTCGGATCTTCGTCTCGTTGCTCGTCTCGGTCTCGGTCCATCACCGACTCGTCTAAGGACCAAGAGACGAACCCCTCCCACTGGAGTATCATCCCGGGCCCTCGACAAGCGATCCGTGATGTCCGTCGAACCCCCGCGAGCTGCTGCCAAGAAAACACCGAAACGGCGACCGCCGTTTGAAAACGGCGACCGCCGTTTGCCCTTCAGCAGCCGCGGGTTCGACTTCTCGACCCTCGTTCGTCCGGCCCTCGATCTCGTCTCGATCCACCAAGCAGCAGAAACATTACATAAGTAATACTAACTACTTCCGGCATCGATCCTATACATATCGATTGATCTTATACACCCGGATAAACGAAAAACGAAAAAAAAACCGAAATAGAAAACCTAAACGACTCAACCCGTCGTTTTAAACTATTACAAACAAGCAACGTTAAAAAAACAAAAGATCTCGACAATCCCGAGAGTTTAACACACCACAACATACAGTACAATAAACTTGACCATAATAATCGGGTGACCTGCAAAACAAACTCGCAAACAATACAAGAACGCATAACCGGCTCTGATACCAATTGTTGGATTTCGACTACCCGGGATGCGTTCGTTCGATTGCTCGAACATCCGAACGATCCCAGTCGACATCCGAAGTCGCTACTTCGTTCGCCTTTCCAGCCCGTGCCCCGATTCACGCCCAGCCATTGCCCCGAAGGACAACCGCACGAACCAAGCGGGCTGCCAAAAAAAAACCAAAACGGCGGGCGCCGTTTGGAAACGGCGGTCGCCGTTTCTCCGCGAACAGCAACGCGACGTTGCTGTTCCGGGCTCGTTTCCGGGTCGTTTTTCCTCATCCGACTACCGTTCCGGAGGTCCTAGAACCCCCAGTAGTCGAGGAATGCGATCCACGATGCCCGGATCCCGATCGTACGTTCAAAGTATGATCAACGAAATATGAGATCGAATTAAAAGGTGCGGAATAAGAACCGATCTCATACCTTCTCGGTCGATTGTTGAGACCTTAGCGATTGCTAGTGTATGTCTCTGCCCCGATCCCAACCGTTGTGTGGGCAACGATCTGTTGGTCTCTCCTTTTCTGCTTCTCTGATAAACCACCGCAATATCCCTTTTACTTTTCTGTGTAAAATAATTGCGCAAAGCTTTATTGATTTTTACAGAAGAAATTATATTTGCGTTAACGCAATTAATTTCTGCTGCAAAAATAAATGCGGCGAATGTTAGGTTTAGGAGAGGGCAAGGGGGGGGTTTAAATAGAGCTACACTAGGGACCCCTTAGGTAAATAAATCCCGGGCTAAATTGCAATTTAATTAAACCGGTGTCCTTAAAAGAAAACCTTTAATTAAATTCAATTTTAATTATAATTAATTCCACTATAAAATTATAATTGAATTCCCGAAATAAATTTAATATTATTTCAACAATAATAATTCCGCCGAAATTACATATACGACTTTCCCCGTGTTTAAGATATCGAACGTCCACGAATTTATTTAATTACTAATAATTAAATTAATTCGTTTCTTATTATCCGAGACCAGTACCACTCATCCTTATTATCATGTGGAACAAATCCACCTGCAGGGTTTACATGATAAACTTTATGAGCTCATCTCGGGGACGTCATCAACCCGATAAACGGGACACGGTTTCCTGTCTATAATCTATAGCATGCCGTGTGTACAATTCCGATTCCCAATTTACCGAGTATCTTGACTAATCAATTAGTCTCACTCATTGGCATATTAAAGAGCCGAGAATTGGACACACGCACCTATAATTATATAGGGATTAGGAATTCGTATATCCGTAATCTCTGAGGTCTAGTTCGATTACGTCGATTAGTATAAATCGAACGCCCTCCCGTGGTCCTGCTCAATACACCAAGTGTACAAGTGTAACATAATAGTCAAGACCAACTATTACCCAGTCACACTACGACGTACCGATGGATTGTCCCTGTCCATCTAAGTCGTGAGCTTCTGTTCGATAATATACGAGTAACCGACAGTATGATCTTCCGCGTGTCTCCTCACGCCATACTGTCTACAACGTATATATCTAGGACTATTGCATTCAAGTATAAGATAGACAAAAATGCCGACAGTTTGATTATTAGATAATGTAAAACACAGATAAGGAGTTCCATATTGTCACTAAACTAGACATTTAGAATATAACTCCATCAGAGATGAGCTCATAAGGAATTATTATGTAAACCTCGCGAGTGGATTTGTTCCTGCATAATAATAAAGTTGAGTGGTACTATTCTCGGATATAAGAGATGAATAAATTTATTTAGCAATAAATAAATTTTATTAATGGATATTTATATCATAAATACACGGAATAAATAATACTACCGGAGAAATATTATTTGATATAATATGGTTTAATATTGGGAGTGCAATTAATTTTAGATAGTGGAAAATAAAATTAATTAATATTAATGGGATTAATAGATTTGGGCTTGGGCTCAATTTAATCATTAATATTGGAAGCCCAATATTCCACCTCCTTTAGATCCCCTACATAGCCTATAAAAGCACTACATGGTCTTCACTTTTTCATAAGACAAGAATATCACACTTGATATTCTAGAGAGTTGAAGAGGATCCATAAGCTTGGAAGATCGTCGCCCACCCAACGTTCGAACGGGTGCAAGGAATACGTGGGAAGATCCAAAGGTCATTGATTGATCTCGTTTCTCCGAACAACGAATCGAAGGTATAAAATCCTAAACACCCTTGATGATTTTATTCGATTTATTTATCGTAAATACCGTAGAACAAAGATCCTGTTGGAAATCGATCACCCGGAATCGTCGTAGAACCGATTCCGATCGACGTCCCGGAAACCACGACCGAACAGCCCGAGGCATCGCGGAGGAGCAGCACGATCGAGCCCTAGCCACGGCCTAAGCCGCAGCCGCTCGATCGCTCCAGTCGCGAGCGATCGCCGCCGCCAAGGCGGGCGTGGGCTGCCCAGCCGAGGGCTCCCTCAGTGATCCGTCCAGCCGGGTCGATCTAGCCTTGGCGGTCCGGCGATCCTCGATCGCCACCTCCCGACTCGTCCCGGTTTGGATCCCCGTTTATCGGATCTTGTTTTTCGATAATATTTCAATAAACATGAATTAAATAGCGGAAATATTTAATTCACCTTTTGATTCGTTGTGCGGAGAAACGAGATCTTATTGAAGACCTTGAGATCTTCCCACGTATTCCTTGCACTCGTTCGAACGTCGGGTGAGCGACGATCCTCCGAACTCTATGGATCTCCTTCTCTACTTTCTCTCTCTAGAATTGTGATCTTCAAGTTATGAGAATAGAGAAGACCATGTAGTGCTTTTATAGGCTACGTAGGGGATCTTAATGAGGTGGAATATTGGGCTTCCAATATTAATGATTAAGGTGAGCCCAAGCCCAAATCTATTAATCCCATTAATATTAATTAATTTATTTTCCACTATATAAATTAATTGCACTCCCAATATTAAACCATATTATATCAAATAATATTTCTCCGGTAGTATTATTTATTCCGTGTATTTATGATATAAATATCCATGAATAAAATTAATTTATTGCTAATTAATTTATTCATCTCTTATATCCGAGAATAGTACCATTCAACCTTAATTATTATGCGGAACAAATCCACCTGCAGGGTTTACATAATAATTCCTTAAGAACTCATCTCGGGGATATTATCAAGCCTTACGGGATACACTTTCCCGTCAAGTATTCACGGCATGTTATATATAAAATATAGCGACCCAACTTAACCGGTAATTGACCCAATAATTAAACCGGTCAATTCCTTTGGAAAATCAAAGTCACTTATATTAAATATACACACCCGCAATAGTATCGGGGATTAAGAATAAAATACACTGAGATTTAAATCGATTATCCAAGGCAATCCTAATCGATAAATCTCAAGCGATCCGCCCAATACACCAAGTGTACAAGTATGATAAAATAATCAAGACAGATTATTTTCTCCCTCATACAACGACTATACCGATGGATTGGTCCGTGTCCATCTAGGTCGTGAGCAACTGTTCGATTATATACGAGTAACCGATAGTATGATCTTCCGTGTGACGTCGCACACCATACTAACTACAACGTATATAATCTAGGACTATAATTTGCATATATTTAATTATAAATAATTAAACGCAAATAATTGTTTATTTAATTAAATAGATCAGTGGCAATGGATCGGGAGTGAATATCACTTAAATCTAGACATTAAGTATACAACTCCAACAATCTTCCACTTATACTAAGGTGTAGTCATTTCCTTCAAATTCCCGACTCCCATACTCTTCACGTGCTTAATATGCACTTCCAAGAACTGCCTTGTGAAAGAGCAATCTAGATTGTCGTTCCGAAGTTATCTTGGTGACTACAGCGTCGTCTTCCTTGACGATGATTCGTATCAGGTGGTACTTGCTCTATGTGTTATCTTACACTTATGGACTTGTGATTTCTTTCCATTTGCCTTCGCACCGCTATTTACATAGCCTTTGGCAAACTAAGAATCACATCTAAGTCCCAGAGGTTGTCCCGGAGTCATACCAAAACTTCTGCTGCCTCTGAGGCCGCTATTTGGTTACCCATGGTAGAGTCCGAAAAGCATCGTGCTTATCACTCTTCCACGTTAAAACTCCTCCTCCTTTAATAGTGAAACACATAGCCTGATATCGACTTACACCGGTCCTCATTTGATTAGAAATCTAAGAGAATGTAATCCAAAGGAAATGCTCGTCTGCTCTGTAATCCAGAACATAGTTTCTAGTACTTCGAAAGTACTTTAAATGTTCCTTACAACAGTCGAATATTCCTTTCCAGGACTACCTTGATATCCTCCCACTATACTAGCCGCATAGCAGATATCGGGTTCCCATTTTTCAACATCGCATCAATCAAGCTTTCCACACTTAAAGTGTAGAAAAACGCTTTCATTGCTTCTATCTACTTTTGTGTTTCAAAACACATTTCCTTAGATAGATGCATTCCGTATCTGAAAGGTAACGACCCTTTCTCGGAATCTTGAATGTTAAAACGATCCATAATCATTTATATGTAAGATGTCCAGGAGAAGTACAATGTTCTTTTCTAGAGATCCTAGATCTCAAGAACATGTCCAACTTCTTCCTACATCTTTCATATCGATTTATCTAGACAACCATCATTCTATGTATGACAACATCTTTACATTGTTACCAATGATGAGAATGTTCTCTACATAAAACCCGAGAAACACCACCTCATTCCATCACGTTTCCCATACACACGATTCGTCAATGCCTTTTGATGAATCCATCAAATGGACTATCTCATCAATGCGCAAGTTCCACGAACTCTAGCTTCGTTTTAATCCATCAATGGATTAACTAAGCTTGTACTCTAAATGATCTTGCCTCTTAGCAATAATCCTTATTGCTCTCCAAGAAGGCACATTTAGATCTAGTACTGCCTCTATGTAGATCCAGGGATCGATTTCATGTATACTAGGTCCATAGTTCAAAACTCTCCTAGTCTTATGAATATCTCCGGTTGTCAAACAACCTCCCACTACAATGGCATTCCAGTGTATTAACAGTAATAACAGTAGGTGCAGTTAATGGTGTACCGCTACACGGTTCGGCTGGTTTCCAGTCTTTATCTTTTTCTCTCTTTTCAGAAGTATCACGTCATTTTGGGGTTGTGGTTCATCTAATAGTCTTCCTATAAGAACCGGGCGTTAGAACTTATAACGTCCTTATTGTTCATAGTTTTATTGAACACACATCTTTTGTTCTTCCAGGATATTCTTAAACCGCATTTGAATGCGCTGTTGTTTCCAAGACATATCCATAGAACATAGGTAGTTCCGCTTAACTCATGCTTTTACTACTTCTATAAGAGTTCCATTTCTTGTTTCCGACACACCATTTCTACAGAGAACTGTATGGTGTAGTCTCTTGGGATCCAATCCCAAGCTCTGATTAAACATCAGAGTTAATCAATTCTAATACTTGTCCGGATCTTATATCTTATATCCATAAAGGATTGCTTAGTCGTATTTGTTGGAGTTGTGTACTTAATGTCTAGATTTAAGTAACGGAAACTCACGATCCATTGTCACTAATCTATTTAATTAAATAAACAATTATTTGCGTTTAATTATTTATAATTAAATATATGCAAATCATAGTCCTGGATTTTATACGTTGTAGTTAGTATGGTGTTGCATGGGAGCACAGAAGATCATACTATCGGTTACTCGTATTTAATCAAACAGTTGCTCACGACCTAGATGGACACGGACCAATCCATCGGTATAGTCGTTGTGTGAGAGAGAAAATAATTTATCTTAATTATTTTATCACACTTGTACACTTGGTGTATTGAGCGGATCTGCTTGAGATTTATCGATTAGGATTGCCGGCGATAATCGATTTAAGTCTCTGTGTATTTTATTCTTAATCCCCGATATTATTGCGGGTGTGTATATTTAATATAAGTGACTTTGATTTACCAAAGGAATTAACCGATTTAATTATTGGGTTAATTACCGGTTAAGTTGGGTCACTATATTTTATGTATGGCATGCCGTGAATACTTGACGAGAAAGTGTATCCCGGAAGGGTTGATAATATCCCCGAGATGAGTTCATAAGGAATTATTATGTAAACCCTGCAGGTGGATTCGTTCCGCATAATAATTAAGGTTGAATGGTACTAGTCTCGGATAAAAGAGATGAATAAATTAATTAGCAATAAATTAATTTTATTCATGGATATTTATATCTTAAATACATGGAATAAATAATACTACCGGAGAAATATTATTTGATATAATATGGTTTAATATTGGGAGTGCAATTAATTTTATATAGTGGAAAATAAAATTAATTAATATTGATAAGGATTAATGGATTTGAGCATTGGGCTCAATTTAATCTTCAATATTGGAAGCCCAATATTCCACCTCCTTAAGATCCCCTACGTAGCCTATAAAAGCACTACATGGTCTTCACAATTATGAGAGACAAGATAATCACACTTGATTAGTCTAGAGAGTTCGTGAAGGAGATCCATGGAGTTCGGTAGATCGTCGCCCACACGACGTCCGGGCTAGTGCAAGGAATACGTCGGAAGATCTCAAGGTCATCGATTGATCTCGTTTCTCCGAACAACGAATCGAAGGTAAAATCGTAAACACCCTTTATGATTTTAATCGATTATTATTGAAAATACCGTAGAACCAAGATCCGAGGACGAACCCCGGACGAGGATCGAACCGGGCGGTGGTGGACGAACCACCGGACCGCCGGCGGTTCAAGGATCCCCGTGGGGATCGAACCAAACACGCCCCGGCTGAACCGGGGGCGTGCGCATCGAAGGACCCCAACCCACGGCTGGGGGTGCGATCGAACCAAGGGTTCGATCGCTGGGGTGGCGGGCTGGCGCCGCCGCGGCTCGTGGGACGAGCCGCCCCCTCCTGTGCGAACGGCGAGGCGCCGGACTCGCCGTAGGGTTGCTGTGATGCAACCCAGCGATCGCAAGATGCGATCGCATGAAACCCTAGCCGCGGGGGCTCGGCTGGGCGCGCGTGCATGGCTTCGGCCATGTCGTGCGTTCGGTCTTGCTCCGGCGCGTGCGATGGTGTTCATGTGATCTCCGGCGAAAGTTTTTTTTCGATTGGATTGTCGGTTCCGCAATTTAGACAATTCGGATATTCGAAGGATTTTTGTCGGAATTAATTAGATAATTAATTTTAATTAATTTATTAATTCCGGGATATCGAATTCCAACAATTGGTATCAGAGCGTGGTTTACGTTCGCGGTATTTTCGATAAAATTGTTCTACCTTGCAGGGTTTCCGACTATTATGGCTAGATATAATTTATTCGTTAATTATTGTCATAATATGTTTTGATTAAACTCTCGGACATGTCGAGATTCGTTTTATGTGTGGTGAATGCTTGTAATAGTAAAAATTCGGGGGTTGACCGAATTTAGGATTTATTATTACGTTCTACTTTTTCCGGAAATTGTATAGGGTCGATTTCATGTATAGAATCGATACCGGATAATTGTAATTTAAATTCTTGTAATTTATTTACGTTGGTTCGATGCCGAAACGACCGCCGGAAAAGACGAGTGACGAAGAAGACGAAGGGCTCAAGGATCGATCATGGAGATCGATCCCCATGAGATCGATGGCAAGGGAGAGGGGCGGCGATCGCACCCCTCGGCTGGGGCTGCCGCCGGCTTGGTGGTGGCCGGCCGGCTGAGTGGTGGCGGCGGTTGCTCTCTCCGGTGGCCGGTCGATGGTGGTGGTGGCGCGGGGTCCTCGTGATCTCGTGCTACTCCTACCGAGATTTACTTTCCTAAATTATTCGGTTTTCCTATTTTGAGTATTCTTATTTTTAGGAACTCTCATGGAATAGGAAAAGAATAAATTTAGAATAAATTTATTTCCTTATTGATTATTCCTATTTTATTGGAATTTTCATGGATAAGGAAGGAATAAATTTAGAATTAATTCGTTTTTCCTTATTGAGTGTTTTTCTTTATGGAAACTCTCATGGATTAGGAAAAGAATTAATTGGAATTAATTTATTTCCTTATTCTATTATGGAAGTCTTCTAGAATATTCTAAGTTCTACTTGGAATAGGATTCTAGAGATTTAATGGAATTAGAAAGGAAAATAATTAATTATTAAATTAATTTATTTCCTATTTGATTATTCCTATTTAATGGGAATTTTCATGGACATGGAAATTAATTAATTTTGGAAAGTAGAAGAATCCTTAATTAATTTTTCCTATTTAATTATTCCTTTATGGAATTTTTAATAGATTAGGAAAGGAATTAATTTGGAAGGATTAAGAGTCCTAATTTATTTTATTTCCTTATTCTATTATGGAAATCTTCTAGAATATTCCAAGTGGGTCTTGGATAGATTATTCTAGAGAATTAATAGAATTAGATAGGAAAATAAATAAATAAAAATATTAATAATATTTAATTTTATTTTTGATATATTCGATTGACTTAATTTTCGAATTAAGTATCTTTTGGATTTATTAAAAATAAATAGATTTAAATATTGGGATTAATATTCTCGTCACATGGAGCATTCAAGAACGAAGACTGAAGACTAGAAGATGCGTACGGAGATGCGATAAAGCCATAATAGTCGGGAAAATAATATTCTAGTATTATTTTGACTATGTGATAATATTCTATGTGCTTTATTTCATGTATGCATGCTTATGTGTATTTAATTATGCATTAGATAGCGTATCCCTTTATTATAAAAAGCTAAGTGGGAGAGGGTATGGAAACATATCCATGGTCTCCATTGCTGTTCTCTTGGTGACTTTCATGAACTTTCGAAGTTCATATAGATAAGCCATTGGAGGAGAATTCTTGTAATTCCTTTTACGAGAAACATTGATTAAGTCTATCAAACAATGCCTAATTTGTCTTTCCAAAACTGACTTCAAGTCGACTCATTCTCACCCCGGGGAGTGGAATGGAGCCAAAGCCACTTGGTCATGTAGAGGACACAAATTAAAGACCTTCGTACCATTCTTTTATAGATGGATCGATTATCTGCTCGGCTCCCTCATTTTATGAGAGATAGGGTCGTTCGCATGGTGAATCACTGGTAAGAAACTTCGAGTTTCACTTATGATTCTCCGCGTCTTGATTTACAAGATTGAATGGATCAAGTAATTGGGAGTCAATTATAAAAGTCTCTTGGTGTAGTAAACATCCACACCACGTGGCTTGCTATGCTGACGGATTTTGGATTAATTGATGTAGACAGTTGTAAGAAATTGTGAAGAGTTGTGAAGTTGTCGTAAACGTCCACACCACGTGGCTTGCGGTGATGTAGCAATTCCAAACGATTTACTTTGGTACTGAGTAATGGTTTACACTTAGATACGCATTATAGTATTCCTCCCCACGAGGTTCCGCTATAAGTGATGTATGACCGAAGCAAATCTAATTGCTAAATCATTTGGATTGGTAAACGTCCACACCACGTGGCTTGCCATATCTGATGGGATTTTAGATGTGATTAGTGGTTTAATGATATTATTTAAGGGAGATAATATCGGAGATTAAATCGATTGTTTGTTGTTATATGTGCTCATAGATTAGGATATGGCTTTGAACCCACTTTATGTGATACTTGAGGAATTTAAACTCACTGGTCCCTAAATGTATTGATTGGAATAGAGATCTAGACATTACCCAAACTGTTGAAGAGTACAAGGTTGTACTCAATGAGCTTTATCCTTCCGAGCCTATTGACATAGGCGGCTAGACAAGAAGCGATGAGAATACTCATAAAGGACAGTCACTTCGAGGAAACGCTTAAAAACGTTTTTGAGATGATTGACCTTTTAGACGAGTTGAGACGGAAATCGCAAGCTCTTGTAGCCAATGCCAAAGGTTTCGAACCTAAAGGCATGAATCGGGGGAAAGGACAAGAAAGCAAAGAAACCCAGTGGTTCTCTTTGGACCACGAGATGGGACGAGAAAGCCAATAGGCAAGTGTTCTCAATGCAAACAGTCTGGGTACTGGAAGTCTGATTATCCTCTCAAAGAAAGTACGAAATTTTTCTTTAGTCATAAAACATAGTCAGTGGTATTATCTACCGGAACCTGGTGTGTAGATATGGAACCACTGACGGTATGTGCATTTTAAATGCAAGGGTTCCAGGAAACCCGACGACTTAGAAAAGAAGAAATCGTAGTCTACATGGGCAATGCTGTAGAGGAGGCAGCAGTTGCAGTGGAGGACATACTATAGGATTTCATTTTGGGTTATTGCTTTTATGTACCTTTCAAATTAGAAAGAACTTTGTTCTGGATTTCTAATAAATGGATATTTTATTTCTTTTAATCACTTGATGGTTATAAGAAGAAATAATGATATTATCTATTTTGGTACATTGGCTAGCAATATATAAATGATGAATCCTGAGTCCACCACGATGCAACGAACTGTAGTATGAAACTCGTTTTACTAATAAGAGATTTCTTTATCAATTATACTTGTGGATTCTTATGCTGAGTCATGTTTATTCAAATAAGAAGTTCAAAGGTCGAAAATTGATATTTGATCAATTAAGTTGAAGGAATGGACCTTCCGACCTAAGAATCTAATTGGAAGATAATATGACTAAGCAATCCTTTATGGATATAAGATGTAAGATCCAGACAAGTATAAGAATTGATTGACTCTGATGTATGCAGACCTATGTCTACTCAGACAATAAGGTACGAGTACTTCATTTGATGATTACTCGAGAAATGGATTAGAATACCTGATGTGCCACAAAAGCAAGTGTTTTGACAAGGCAATGGACACTAAGCAATTGTGGAGAACCATCAAGGTATATCCATTTGTGGCCTGCGATTTGATCGCGGAGGCAAGTACCTGTCTGAGGAATGCATAGTATACTGATCAAAGATTGGAATTTGATCCTAAATGACTTCACCATACACTGTTGTGTAGAAATGGTGTGTCGTAAACAAGAAATGGAACTCTTATAGAAATAGTAAAATCATGAGTTATACGGAACTACCTATGTTCTATGGATATGTCTGGAAACAACGGCGCATTCAAATGCGGTTGTAGAATATCCTAGAAGAACAAAAGATGTGTATTCAATAGTACTATGAACCAGAAGGACGTTATAAGTTCTAACGCCCGGTTCTTAGAGAAAGACTATATAATGAACCACAAGCCCAAAGTGACGTAATACTTTGAAATGAGAGAGAAAGATTAAGACTTAGAACCAGCCGAACCGAGTAGCGGTACACCACTAACTGCACCCACTGTTATCACTGTTTATACACCGGAATGCCATTGTAGTGGGAGGTTGTGGGACAACCGGAGATAATCATAAGACTAGGAGAGTCTTCGGACTCTGGACCTAGTATACATGAAATCGATCCCTAGATCTACATGAAGGCCGTACTAGATCTAAATGTGCCTTCTTGGAGAGCAATAAGGATTATTGCTAAGAGGCGAGATCATTTAGAGTACAAGCTTAGTTGATCCGTTTATGGATTGAAACAAAGCATTGAGTTCGTGGTACTTGCAAATTGATGAGATAGTCCATTTTATGGATTCATCAAAAGCATAGACGAATTGTGTGTATTGGAAACGTGATGGAAAAACAAGGTGGTGTTTCTCGGAGGTTTTATGTAGATGACACTCTTATCATTGGCAACAATGTAAAGATGTTATCAGACATAAAATGATGGTTGTCTAGATGAATCATTATGAAAGATAAAGGAAGAAGTTGGACATGTTCTTGAGATCCTGGATCTCTAGAAAGAACATTGTACTTCTCCTGGACATCTTACATAAATGATTATGGTTCGTTTTAAACATGCAAAATTCCGAGAAAGGTTCGTTACCTTTCAGAGACGGAATGCATCTATCTAAGGATATGTGTTTTGGAACACAAAAGGAGATAGAAGCAATGAAAGCAGTTTCCTACACTTTGAGTGTGGAAAGCTTAATAAATGCAATGTTGAAAACGAGAACCTGATATCGGCTATGCAGTGAGCATAGTGGGAGGATATCAAGGTAATCCTGGAAAGGAATATTCGACTGCTGTAAAAGTACTTTCGAAGTACTGTTCTAGACTACGAAGCAGACGGGTATTTCCTTTGGATTACATTCTCTTAGATTTCTAATCAAATGAGGACCGGTGTAAGTCGATATCAGGCTATGTGTTTCACTATTGAAGGAGAAGGAGTTTTAACATGGAAGAGTGATAAGCACGATGCTTTTCGGACTCTGCCATGGGTAACCAAATAGCGGCCTCAGAGGCAGCGGAAGTTTTGGTATAACTCCGGGATAATCTCAGGGACTTAGATGTGATTCTTAATTTGCCAAAGGCTATGTAAATAGCGGTGCGATGGCAAATGGTAAGAAATCACAAGTCCATAAGTGAAAGATAACACATAGTGCAAGTACCACCTGATACGAGTCACCGTCGAGGGAGACGACGCTGTAGTCACCAAGATAACTTCAGAGCGGCAACCTAGAGTGCTCATTCACATAGTACTTCTTGGAAGTACAACTTAAGCACGTGATGAGTATGGGAGTCGGGAGTTTGGAGGAAATGACTAGACCTTAGTACAAGTGGGAGATTGTTGGAGTTGTGTACTTAATGTCTAGATTTAAGTAACGGAAACTCACGATCCATTGTCACTAATCTATTTAATTAAATAAACAATTATTTGCGTTTAATTATTTATAATTAAATATATGCAAATCATAGTCCTAGATTTTATACGTTGTAGTTAGTATGGTGTTGCATGGGCGCACAGAAGATCATACTATCGGTTACTCGTATTTAATCAAACAGTTGCTCACGACCTAGATGGACACGGACCAATCCATCGGTATAGTCGTTGTGTGAGAGAGAAAATAATTTATCTTAATTATTTTATCACACTTGTACACTTGGTGTATTGAGCGGATCTGCTTGAGATTTATCGATTAGGATTGCCGGCGATAATCGATTTAAGTCTCTGTGTATTTTATTCTTAATCCCCGATATTATTGCGGGTGTGTATATTTAATATAAGTGACTTTGATTTACCAAAGGAATTAACCGATTTAATTATTGGGTTAATTACCGGTTAAGTTGGGTCACTATATTTTATGTATGGCATGCCGTGAATACTTGACGGGAAAGTGTATCCCGGAAGGGTTGATAATATCCCCGAGATGAGTTCATAAGGAATTATTATGTAAACCCTGCAGGTGGATTCGTTCCGCATAATAATTAAGGTTGAATGGTACTAGTCTCGGATAAAAGAGATGAATAAATTAATTAGCAATAAATTAATTTTATTCATGGATATTTATATCTTAAATACACGGAATAAATAATACTACCGGAGAAATATTATTTGATATAATATGGTTTAATATTGGGAGTGCAATTAATTTTATATAGTGGAAAATAAAATTAATTAATATTGATAAGGATTAATGGACTTGAGCATTGGGCTCAATTTAATCTTCAATATTGGAAGCCCAATATTCCACCTCCTTAAGATCCCCTACGTAGCCTATAAAAGCACTACATGGTCTTCACAATTATGAGAGACAAGATAATCACACTTGATTAGTCTAGAGAGTTCGTGAAGGAGATCCATTGAGTTCGGTAGATCGTCGCCCACACGACGTCCGGGCTAGTGCAAGGAATACGTCGGAAGATCTCAATGTCATCGATTGATCTCGTTTCTCCGAACAACGAATCGAAGGTAAAATCGTAAACACCCTTTATGATTTTAATCGATTATTATTGAAAATACCGTAGAACCAAGATCCGAGGACGAACCCTGGACGAGGATCGAACCGGGCGGTGGTGGACGAACCACCGGACCGCCGGCGGTTCAAGGATCCCCGTGGGGATCGAACCAAACACGCCCCGGCTGAACCGGGGGCGTGCGCATCGAAGGACCCCAGCCCACGGCTGGGGGTGCGATCGAACCAAGGGTTCGATCGCTGGGGTGGCGGGCTGGCGCCGCCGCGGCTCGTGGGACGAGCCGCCCCCTCCTGTGCGAACGGCGAGTCGCCGGACTCGCCGTAGGGTTGCTGTTATGCAACCCAGCAATCGCAAGATGCGATCGCATGAAACCCTAGCCGCGGGGGCTCGGCTGGGCGCGCGTGCATGGCTTCGGCCATGTCGTGCGTTCGGTCTTGCTCCGGCGCGTGCGATGGTGTTCATGTGATCTCTGGCGAAAGTTTTTTTTCGATTGGATTGTCGGTTCCGCAATTTAGACAATCCGGATATTCGAAGGATTTCGGTCGGAATTAATTAGGTAATTAATTTTAATTAATTTATTAATTCCGGGATATCGAATTCCAACAGTATTATCCTCCAAATTAGATTCTTAGGTCGGAAGGTCCACTCCTTCAACTTAATTGATCTTACTATCAATTTTCGACTTTCGAACTTCTTATTTGAATAAATATGACTTAGCATAAGACTCCACAAGCATAAATGATTCATTACAGAAATATCTCTTAAAAGTAAAACGAGTTATATACTACGGTTCGTTGCATCGTGGTGGACTCAGGATTCATCATTTATATATTGCTAGTTAATGTACCAGAATAGATAATATCTTTATTTCTTCTTATAACCATCAAATGATTAAAAGAAATAAAATATCCATTCATTAGAAATCCAGAACAAAGTTCTTTCTAATATGAAAGGTACATAAAAGCAATAACTCAAAATGAAATCTTATAAAATGTCCTCCACTGCAACTGCTGCCTCCTCCACAGCATTGCCTATGTGGACTACGATTTCTTCTTTTCCAAGTCGTCGGGTTTCCTGGAACCCTTGCATTTAAAATGCACATACCGTCAATGGTTCCATATCTACACACCAGGTTCCGGTAGATAATACTGTTGGAGTTGTGTACTTAATGTCTAGATTTAAGTAACGTAAACTCACGATCCATTACCACTAATCTATTTAATTAAATATACAATTATTTGCGTTTAATTATTTATAATTAAATATATGCAAATTATAGTCCTGGATTCTATACGTTGTAGTTAGTATGGTGTGTCGGGCCCACACAGAAGATCATACTATCGGTTACTCGTATTTAATCGAACAGTTGCTCACGACCTAGATGGACACGGACCAATCCATCGGTATAGTCGTTGTGTGAGAGAGAAAATAATTTGTCTTAATTATTTTATCACACTTGTACACTTGGTGTATTGAGCGGATCGTTGAGATTCATCGATTAGGATTGCCGGCCATAATCGATTCGAGTCTCAGTGTATTTTATTCTTAATCCCCGAAACTATTGCGGGTGTGTATATTCAATATAAGTGACTTTGATTTACCAAAGGAATTAACCGATTTAATTATTGGGTTAATTACCGGTTAAGTTGGGTCACTATATTTTATATATGACATGCCGTGAATACTTGACGGGAAAGTGTATCCCGGAAGGGTTGATAATATCCCCGAGATGAGTTCATAAGGAATTATTATGTAAACCCTGCAGGTGGATTCGTTCCGCATAATAATTAAGGTTGAATGGTACTAGTCTCGGATATAAGAGATGAATAAATTAATTAGCAATAAATTAATTTTATTCATGGATATTTATATCTTAAATACACGGAATAAATAATACTACCGGAGAAATATTATTTGATATAATATGGTTTAATATTGGGAGTGCAATTAATTTTATATAGTGGAAAATAGAATTAATTAATATTGATAAGGATTAATGGACTTGAGCATTGGGCTCAATTTAATCTTCAATATTGGAAGCTCAATATTCCACCTCCTTAAGATCCCCTACGTAGCCTATAAAAGCACTACATGGTCTTCTCTATTCTCATAACTTGAAGAACACAATTCTGGAGAGAGAAAGTAGAGAGGAGGATCCATGGAGTTCGGTAGATCGTCGCCCACACGACGTCCGGGCTAGTGCAAGGAATACGTGGGAAGATCTCAAGGTCATCAAATTGAGTTCTTTGTTTTTCCGAACAACGAGAACGAGGTAAATCGTAAAACCCTCTTTATGATTTTATCGTTTAATTATCGTGAAAGTATCATGAACCAAGATCCGAAAGACGCGACCCATGACGAGGACGAACCGGGCGGTGGTGGTCGAAGACCACCGGACCGCCGGCGGATCGTCGGCTCGGCTGGAGGGGTCGAGAGGGCGAGAGCCTCGGCTGGACGCCGAGACTCGATCGTGCCCTTGCTGGGCACGAACCCTTGCTGCCCGAGCAGCACCGCTCGCACGGTGCTGCCTCCGCTCACGCGGAGGGGCTGCCGCTCGCGCGGCGGTGGCTGGCGGCAGCTGGGGGCGATCGCGAGCCACGGGCTCCACCGTGGCTGGAGCGCGATCTCCCGGACGTGGCTGGGCGTGCAAAGGGGGCTGCTACGAGCAGCCCTAGGCGGCTGCCTTGAACAGCCGCGAGTCCCACGAGGGGACTCGACCGAACAGCCGCGGCTTTGCCGCGGTTAGGGTTTTGGTTGAGTCCGGCGCTTCGTGGTGGTTCGTGGCGGATTGTTCCGGCAACCGGGAGTCGATTGGAGTTGTCGTTCCGCAATTTTACAACTCCGGATATTCGATCTCCAAAGGATTTCGGTCGGAATTAATTAGATAATTAATTTTAATTAATTTATTAATTCCGGGATATCGATTTCCAACAATTGGTATCAGAGCGTTGGTTTTAGTTCATGGTATTTTTCGATATATTGTTCTACCTTGCAGGGTTTCCGATTATTATGGCTAGATTTAATTATTGTTAATTAATGTCATAATATTTCTCTTGATTATTAAACTCTCGGCGATGTCAATATTTGTTCTTGTGTGGTGAATGCTTGTTCTTATTTTTCCGGAAATTGTATGAGGTCGATTTCATGAAGAGAATCGATACCGGAGAGCGTAGTAATAAATTTGTAATTTATTTACGTTGGATCGATGACGAAACGACGATCGGAAAAGTGTGACGGAGGAGACGAAGAGAGGGAGGACCGGGGATCGATCATGATGATCGATCCCATGAGGATCGATCGAAGGGGGGCGTGGGGGCTGCACGCGGGAACCCTCGGCCACGCCGGCCACCAGTGGTGGTGGCGCGTGGGCTGAGGTGGCGGCGGCGCTCCTCCCCGGCCGGCGATCGATGGTGGGGGACGCGGGGTCCTCGTGATCTCGTGTTCTCCTACCTAGATTCACTTTCCTAATTGATTCGGTTTTCCTATTTTGAGTATTCCTATTTTTTGGGAATTCTCATGGAAATAGGAAAAGAATTAATTGGAATTAATTTATTTCCTTATTCTATTATGGAAGTCTTCTAGAATATTCTAAGTTCTACTTGGAATAGGATTCTAGAGGTTTAATGGAATTAGAAAGGAAAATAATTAATTATTAAATTAATTTATTTCCTATTTGATTATTCCTATTTTATGGAATTTTCATGGACATAGAAATTAATTAATTTTGGAAAGTAGAAGAGTCCTAATTTATTTTATTTCCTTATTTTATTATGGAAATCATCTAGAATATTCCAAGTGGGTCTTGGATAGATTATTCTAGAGATTTAATGAAGTAGAAAGGGAAAATAAAATAAAATTATTTTATTTCCTTATTTCATTATAGAAGTCTTCTAGAATATTCCAAGTGGGTCTTGGATAGATTATTCTAGAGATTTAATGAAGTAGAAAGGGAAAATAAAATAAATAAAAATATTAATAATATTTAATTTTATTTTTGATTTATTCGATTGACTTAATTTTCGAATTAAGTATCTTTTGGATTTATTAAAAATAAATAGATTTAAGTATTGGAATTAATATTCCCGTCACATAGAGCATTCAAGAACGAAGACTGAAGACTAGAAGATGCGTACGGGGATGCGATAAAGCCATAATAGTCGGAAAATAATATTCTAGTATTATTTTGATTATGTGATAATATTCTATGTGCTTTATTTCATGTATGCATGCTTATGTGTATTTAATTATGCATTAGATAGCGTATCCCTTTATTGTAAAAAGCTAAGTGGGAGAGGGTATGGAAACATATCCATGGTCTCCATTGCTGTTCTCTTGGTGACTTTTATGGACTTTTGAAGTTCGTTTAGACAAGTCATTGGAGGAGAATTCTTGTAATTCCTCTTACGTACGAGAAACATTGATTAAGTTTATCAAACAATGCCTAATTTGTCTTTCCAAAACTGATTTCAAGTCGACTCATTCTCACCCCGGGGAGTGGAATGGAGCCAAAGCCACTTGGTCATGTCGAGGACACAAATTAGAGACTTTCGTGTCATTTGATGACTAGATCGATTGTCTGCTCGGCTCCCTCATTTATGAGAGATAGGGTTGTTCGCATGGTGAATCACTGGTTAGATACTTCGAGTTTCACTTATGATTCTCCGCGTCTTGATTTACAAGATTAAATGAATCAAGTAATTGGGAGTCAATTGTAAAAGTCTTTTGGTGTAGTAAACGTCCACACTATCGTGGCTTGCTACATTGAATGGGATTTTGGAACGATTGATGTAGACAGTTATAGAAGGGAGTAAAGGAGCGTATGTTAACGTAAACGTCCACACTATCGTGGCTTGCGGTGAATATGCGTGTCCCAAACAATCTTCTTAGATACTGAGTAATGGTTTACACTTAGGTACGCTTCTTAGTATTCTTCCCATCGAAGTAACGCTAATGATGATGTACGACCGAAGGAAATCTAATTGCTAAATCATTTGGATAGGTAAACGTCCACACTATCGTGGCTTGCCATATCTGATGGGATTTTAGATTCGATTAGTGGTTTAATGATATTATTTAAGGGAGATAATATCGGAGATTAGATCGATTGTTTGTTGTTATATGTGCTCATAGATTAGGATATGGTTTTGAACCCACTTTATGTGATACGTAAGGATTTAAACTCACTGGTCCCTAAATGTAATGATTGGAATAGAGATCTAGACATTACCCAAACTGTTGAAGAATACAAGGTTGTACTCAATGAGCTTTGTCCTCCCGAGCCTATTGACGTAGGCGGCTAGACAAGAAGCGATGAGGATACTCATAAAGGCCATTCACTTCGAGGAAACGCTTAAAAACATTTTTGAGATGATTGACCTTTTAGACGAGTTGAGACGGAAATCGCAAGCTCATGTAGCCAATGCCAAAGGTTTCGAACCTAAAGGCATGAATCGGGGGAAAGGACAAGAAAGCAAAGAATCCCAGTGGTCCTAAGTTGCTTAGACCACGAGATGGGACGAGAAAGCCATGAGGCAAGTATTCTCGACACGAACAGTCTGGGTACTGGAAGTCTGATTATCCTCTCAAAGAAAGTACGAAATTTTCTTTAGTCGTAAAACATAGTCAGTGGTATTATCTACCGGAACCTGGTGTGTAGATATGGAACCACTGACGGTATGTGCATTTTAAATGCGAGAGGTTCCAGGAAACCTAACGACTTGGAAAAGAAAAGATCGTAGTCTACATGGGCAATGCTGTAGAGGAGGCAGCAGTTGCAGTGGAGGACATTTTATAGGATTTCATTTTGGGTTATTACTTTTATGTACCTTTCAAATTAGAAAGAACTTTGTTCTGGATTTCTAATAAATGGATATTTTATTTCTTTTAATCATTTGATGGTTAAGAGAAGAAATAATGATATTATCTACTTTGGTACATTAGCTAGCAATATATAAATGATGAATCCTGAGTCCACCACGATCCAACGAACCGTAGTATGAAACTCGTTTTACTAATAAGAGATTTCTTTATCAATTATACTTGTGGATTCTTATGCAGAGTCATGTTTATTCAAATAAGAAGTTCAAAAGGTCGAAAATTGATATTTGATCAATTAAGTTGAGGGAGTGGACCTTCCGACCTATGAATCTAATTTGGAGGATAACATGACTAAGCAATCCTTTATGGATATAAGATGTAAGATCCGGACAAGTATAAGAATTGATTGACTCTGATGTATGCAGACCTATGTCTACTCAGACAATAAGGTACGAGTACTTCATTTGATGATTACTCGAGAAATGGATTAGAATACCAGATGTGCCACAAAAGCAAGTGTTTTGACAAGTCAATGGACACTAAGCAATTGTGGAGAACCATCAAGGTATATCCATTTGTAGCCTGCGATTTGATCGCGGAGGCAAGTACCTGTCTGAGGAATGCATGGCATACTAATCAGAGATTGGGATTTGATCCCAAATGACTACACCATGCACTGTTGTGTAGAAATGGTGTGTCGTAAACAAGAAATGGAACTCTTATAGAAAGAGTAAAAGCATGAGTCATACGGAACTACCTATGTTCTATGGATATGTCTGGAAACAACGGGGCATTTAAATGCGGTTGTAGAATATCCTAGAAGAACAAAAGATGTGTGTTCAATAGTACTATGAACCAGAAGGACGTTATAAGTTCTAACGCCCGGTTCTTAGAGAAAGACTATATAATGAACCACAAGCCCAAAGTGACATGATACTTTGAACTGAGAGAGAAAGATTAAGACTTAGAACCAGCCGAACCGAGTAGCGGCACACCACTAACTGCACCTACTATTATCACTGTTTATACACCGGAACGCCATAGTAGTGGGAGGTTGTGGGACAACCGAAGATATTCATAAGACTAGGAGAGTCTTCGGACTCTGGACCTAGTATACATGAAATCGATCCCTGGATCTACATAAAGGCCGTACTAGATCTAAATGTGCCTTCTTGGAGAGCAATAAGGATTATTGCTAAGAGGCGAGATCATTTAGAATACAAGCTTAGTTGATCCATTTATGGATTGAAACAAAGCATTGAGTTCGTGGTACTTGCAAATTGATGAGATAGTCCATTTTATGGATTCATCAAAAGCATAGACGAATCGTGTGTATTGGAAACGTGATGGAAAACAAGGTGGTGTTTCTCAGAGGTTTTATGTAGATAACATTTTATCATTGGTAACAATGTAAAGATGTTGTCAGACATAAAATGGTGGTTGTCTAGATAAATCATTATGAAAGATATAGGAAGAAGTTGGACATGTTCTTGAGATCGTGGATCTCTAGGAATGAACATTGTACTTCTCCTGGACACCTTACATATATGATTATGGTTCGTTTTAACATGCAAGATTCCGAGAAAGGTTCGTTACCTTTCGGAGACGGAATGCATCTATCTAAGGATATGTGTTTTGGAACACAAAAGGAGATAGAAGCAATGAAAGCAGTTTCCTACACTTTTAGTGTGGAAAGCTTAATAAATGCATTGTTGAAAACAAGAACCTGATATCGGCTATGCGGTTAGCGTAGTGGGAGGATATCAAGGTAATCCTGGAAAGGAATGTTCGACTGCTGTAAAAGTACTTTCGAAGTTCTGTTCTAGACTACGAAGCAGACGAGCATTTCCTTTGGATTACATTCTCTTAGATTTCTAATCAAATGAGGACCGGTGTAAGTCGATATCAGGCTATGTGTTTCACTATTGAAGGAGAAGGAGTTTTAACATGGAAGAGTGATAAGCACGATGCTTTTCGGACTCTGTCATGGGTAACCAAATAGCGGCCTCAGTGGCAGCGGAAGTTTTGGTATAACTCCGGGATAATCTCTGGGACTTAGAGGTGATTCTTAATTTGCCAAAAGGCTATGTGTATAGCGGTGCGATGGCAAATGGTAAGAAATCACAAGTCCATAAGTGTAAGATAACACATAGTGCAAGTACCACCTGATACGAGTCATCGTCGAGGGAGACGACGCTGTAGTCACCAAGATAACTTCAGAGCGGCAACCTAGAGTGCTCATTCACATAGTACTTCTTGGAAGTACAACTTAAGCACGTGATGAGTATGGGAGTCGGGAGTTTGGAGGAAATGACTAGACCTTAGTACAAGTGGGAGATTGTTGGAGTTGTGTACTTAATGTCTAGATTTAAGTAACGTAAACTCACGATGCATTGCCACTAATCTATTTAATTAAATATACAATTATTTGCGTTTAATTATTTATAATTAAATATATGCAAATTATAGTCCTGGATTCTATACGTTGTAGTTAGTATGGTGTGTCGGGCCCACACAGAAGATCATACTATCGGTTACTCGTATTTAATCGAACACTTGCTCACGACCTAGATGGACACGGACCAATCCATCGGTATAGTCGTTGTGTGAGAGAGAAAATAATTTGTCTTAATTATTTTATCACACTTGTACACTTGGTGTATTGAGCGGATCGTTGAGATTCATCGATTAGGATTGCCGGCGATAATCGATTCGAGTCTCAGTGTATTTTATTCTTAATCCCCGAAACTATTGCGGGTGTGTATATTCAATATAAGTGACTTTGATTTACCAAAGGAATTAACCGATTTAATTATTGGTTTAATTACCGGTTAAGTTGGGTCACTATATTTTATATATGACATGCCGTGAATACTTGACAGGAAAGTGTATCCCGGAAGGGTTGATAATATCCCCGAGATGAGTTCATAAGGAATTATTATGTAAACCCTGCAGGTGGATTCGTTCCGCATAATAATTAAGGTTGAATGGTACTAGTCTCAGATATAAGAGATGAATAAATTAATTAGCAATAAATTAATTTTATTCATGGATATTTATATCTTAAATACACGGAATAAATAATACTACCGGAGAAATATTATTTGATATAATATGGTTTAATATTGGGAGTGCAATTAATTTTATATAGTGGAAAATAGAATTAATTAATATTGATAAGGATTAATGGACTTGAGCATTGGGCTCAATTTAATCTTCAATATTGGAAGCCCAATATTCCACCTCCTTAAGATCCCCTACGTAGCCTATAAAAGCACTACATGGTCTTCTCTATTCTCATAACTTGAAGAACACAATTCTAGAGAGAGAAAGTAGAGAGGAGGATCCATGGAGTTCGGTAGATCGTCGCCCACACGACGTCCGGGCTAGTGCAAGGAATACGTGGGAAGATCTCAAGGTCATCAAATTGAGTTCTTCGTTTTTCCGAACAACGAGAACGAGGTAAATCGTAAAACCCTCTTTATGATTTTATCGTTTAATTATCGTGAAAGTATCATTAACCAAGATCCGAAAGACGCGACCCATGACGAGGACGAACCGGGTGGTGGTGGTCGAAGACCACCGGACCGCCGGCGGATCGTCGGCTCGGCTGGAGGGGTCGAGAGGGCGAGAGCCTCGGCTGGACGCCGAGACTCGATCGTGCCCTTGCTGGGCACGAACCCTTGCTGCCCGAGCAGCACCGCTCGCACGGTGCTGCCTCCGCTCACGCGGAGGGGCTGCCGCTCGCGCGGCGGTGGCTGGCGGCAGCTGGGGGCGATCGCGAGCCACGGACGTGGCTGGGCGTGCAAAGGGGGCTGCTACGAGCAGCCCTAGGCGGCTGCCTTGAACAGCCGCGAGTCCCACGAGGGGACTCGACCGAACAGCCGCGGCTTTGGCGCGGTTAGGGTTTTGGTTGAGTCCGGCGCTTCGTGGTGGTTCGTGGCGGATTGTTCCGGCAACCGGGAGTCGATTTGAGTTGTCGTTCCGCAATTTTACAACTCCGGATATTCGATCTCCAAAGGATTTCGGTCGGAATTAATTAGATAATTAATTTTAATTAATTTATTAATTCCGGGATATCGATTTCCATCAAATACCACTGACTATGTTTTACGACTAAAGAAAATTTCGTACTTTCTTTGAGAGGATAATCAGACTTCCAGTACCTAGACTGTTTGTATCGAGAATACTTGCCTCCGGGCTTTCTCGTCCCATCTCGTGGTCCAAGAAACTTAGGACCACTGGGTTTCTTTGCTTGCTTTTCCTTTTTCCCGATTTTGCTCTTAGGTTCAAAACCTTTGGCATTGGCTACAAGAGCTTGCGATTTTTGTCTCAACTCGTCCAAAAGGTCAATAATCTCAAAAACGTGTTTAAGCGTTTCCTCGAAGCGGCTGGCCTTTATGAGTATCCTCATCGCTTCTTGTCTAGCCGCCTATGTCATGTCTAAACACCAACTTGAGTTTGAACATGATATCATAATCAGTGGTCATTGCATAAGCATTTTCCCACTTCTTAAAATCAGTTTTTTCCTCATTAGCTCGGGAGGACAAAGCTCACTGAGTACAAACTTGTACTCTTCAACAGTTTGGGCAATGTCCATATTTCTATTCCAATCATTACATTCAGGGACCAGTGAGTTTAAAATCCTCTAATATCACAGAAAGTGGGTTCAAAGCCATTTCCTAATCTATGAGCACATATAACAACAAACAATTGATTTAATCTCCGATATTATCTCCCTCAAATAATATCATTAAATCACTAATCACATCTAAAATCCCATCAGATATGGCAAGCCACGTGGTGTGGACGTTTACCTACCCAAATGATTTAGCAATTAGATTTAATTCGGTCATACATCACTTATAGCGAAACTTCGTGGGGAAGAATACTATAATGCGTATCTAAGTGTAAACCATTACTCAGTACTAAAGTAAATCGTTTGTACCGCTACATCACCGCAAGCCACGTGGTGTGGACGTTTACGATGATTTCACAATTCTTCACAATTCCTTATAAATGTCTACATCAATTAATCCAAAATCTGTTAGTATAGCAAGCCACGTGGTGTGGACGTTTACTACACCAAGAGACTTTTATAATTGACTCCTAATTACTTGATCCATTCGATTTTGTAAATCACGACGCGGAGAATCATAAGTGAAACTCGAAGTTTCTAACCAGTGATTCACCATGCGAACAACCCTATCTCTCATAAAATGAGGGAGCCGAGCAGACAATCGATCTAGTCATAAAATGACACGAAAGTCTCTAATTTGTGTCATCCACATGACCAAGTGGCTTTGGCTCCATTCCACTCCCCGGGGTGAGAATGAGTCGACTTGAAATCAGTTTCAGAAAGACAAATCAGGCATTGTTTGATAAACTTAATCAATGTTTCTCGTAAAAGGAATTACAAGAATTCTCCTCCAATGACTTGTCTATACGAACTTCAAAAGTCTATAAAAGTCACCAAGAGAACAGCAATGGAGACCATGGCATTGTTTCCAATCCCTCTCCCACTTAGCTTTTTATAACAAAGGGATACGCTATCTAATGCATAATTAAATACACATAAGCATAATAACAAACATACATTTCATGCAAGTACGTTCACAAATAATCAAATAATTGCTCAAGTAAAATTACCTCTCGACTATTCGTACCTTGATGAATTCTTGCATGCTTGTCTTGAGTCTTCATTCTACGTCTTGAATACTTTGTCGAGTGACGGAAAAATTCTTTGATTTTCATATTTATTTTTATTTTAAATAAAATCCAAGATTCCAATTCAAAATAAATTTGAATTAATCTAATGATTTTAAATAAAATACTCCAATTAAATAAAATCAATTCCATTGATTTTCATATTTAATTCTATTTTAAATAAAATCCAAGATTTCCAATTCAAAATAAATTTGAATTAATCTAATGATTTTAAATAAAACTAGAATTCTTCAGCCCGTGCGATGCACCGGGATATTTCCTGGAGTGTGTCCTGTTATTTAAATTTTGTATTAATAAATTTTACAAAAATGTTATGTCTTGTTATTTAAATTTATAATAATAAATTTTACAAAAATGTTATTAATGTTAAAATTTTAGGTTAATAAACACTCTTTATTAAGAGATAATTGTTAGTTCATTGTAAATTATTTTAAAGTACTATTATGGAATAAATTATTGTTGTAATTGCTCTTAAATTGCAAATTATTAAAAATAATAAAACTTCTAGAAGAAAACAATCAAATAAATAAAAGTTGTTACATCTCATTGTAAAATTCTAAATACTTATTTGTAAATTACGCTAGTGGTCTTATTTGTCAAGTTTCAATTCTGCTCTGGTAGTGACTCTTGAAACTGCTACATCGTCTCAAAAGAATTCCCATTTTTGATAAATACTGTACATGACTCTTGTTAATGCTCATAACATATGAAATCATAATAAAAAATTCTCAACATTGAAAGCGAAATGATAATTTAAAATCTGAGAAAGTAAGTCACAACCTTGGAATGTAAACAATCTCGTCTTTGTGTTCGCCCCTAATACCTTCATTTGAATAACACGTGTTCCCAATTTTGTAATTACCAATTGTGTACCATTACATAATTCAGCTGTATGATCGATATTTCGTAACAACATAATTGGTACGCCAACCTACAAAATATCAACAATAAAAATTCAATGTATATTTTAGAAAAAAGTAAGTGACCCATTTGATGCATATGAAATAATCTATTAATTTAATCTGCGTAATTTGATGAAAGTTTATTAATTGATTAAGAATATACTCAATTTCATAAAATTGAAATATCAACCCGATTTCTAAACTGTTATTTTGAGAATTTGTATTGAATTTGATTATCCTTACTTCAAACATTACTATGTAAAACATAAAATCTCTATTACAATTGAAGGTAAACTTCAATTTAAAATAATTATTATTATGAAAGTAAAATTACGATACAAAAAGAGTTACAAAAACACATACAGATTAAACAGAAGATTAAACAGAACGTTTCATTACAATGCATGAAACCTTTATTCGAAAATGTTTTGTAGTTCGTAATTGTTCTTCGATAATATAAGAAAAATGGTAATTCGAAATAATGATAATCTTAATTAGTGATTGTAAATGCTATAGTTTTATAATTATTTTGTTCAAATTAATAAACATATAAACATTGTGAATATTGAAAAACTTATTAAAAACTACATATGTTCTTGGAATGATTAATTGGAATGAATGCTAGAATGAATATTGATTTATACATATGGCAATTCCATGAGACATATTCACTTGACGCATTTTTATTTCAAATTATCATTAGAAACTCACAAAACAACTTTATAAATTAATTCTACATCACATGTGATCAAGAAATTCACACCAATCTATGAAAGAATGAAAGAATAGATTAAATATATGAAACATATGATTTAATTTTTTGATATAAAAAAATAATTGAAAATAAAATATAAAAATATATTTTGAAGCATTATTAAATTATAAATAATATTGATAATTTTTGTGTGTAATATTTGATGACATTAAACTTATTTATTATAACTTTTTGTATTCATACATAAAAATAAATAAATAAATATAAATATCAAAATTATTAATAAAAATATTTGATATGTTAAACATTTCTTATATGTATATCATTATTTTTATTATTTTTAAATCCATTTAATTTATTTAATTTTGCTTAAAAAAATAAAAAAATTAAATTTATCAAATGAAGGAATAATTTTGTATTCTAATTTAAAAAACATATTAATTAATATATAATAATATAAAAGATATAAAAAAATACATAATTTTTACGTGAATTAAAATTTAAAATATTTTAATTTTTTAAAATAATTTTAAAAGAGTAAAAATATAATTTTTTAAGTTAATTGTTTTATAAAAAAATGTACATCTATATATGAAAAGTTTTTTTTTATAAGTTTATCGTTCAATACTCATATATTTACATGTACCATTATTTTTCTTACATATCTCATTCATTACAAAACAACAATACGTATTATACCATTATTTTATATTTTTAAACACATAAAAAATTAAATCCGAAGAATGTAGCAATACGTACTTGATGTTATTAAGCAAACGGGGAAGTTTCAATATGTAGCTGAAAGAGGGAAAGATCATTAGATATACTATAGTGTAAAATAAGTTTCAACATGTATACGGAGAGCAGTGTAAATCATCATATCAGAGCCTCCCTAAGCTTGAGATGAATTTTTATCTCTATATAGTGTACTGTACACTAGAAACTATAGACACAAAATAATACTTTATATAAATACTTCTATCAGGAAGCGCAATGACTTGCAAATCTGACTTGTAGAAGACGAAAATCTGATCTGTTAACGGAAGGAATATCACTATATAATCTATGACTGCAGAGAGCAGATAAGGAGAGACCATTTGCAATAGCCTTAGTTGATTGAAAGCCATCACCTTATTAAAGCTCATTCTTTCTGCACTAAATGTTCCACATCCCTGAGCTGAATTTCACTTTCTTGCAGCTCGTACCCATCTTGAAACAACTCTATCTGCTCAAGCGATTTACCTTTGGTTTCCAGAACACATTTGTATACAACAGCTACTGCAAGCGCGGAAATAGCCGAGAAGAGAAAGAAAGTCCCGCCCATGCTGATAGTATCAGCAACCGAGGAAAGACATGGCCACAAATCACTTCACTTGCACTGAGTATTGAGCGCCTGCGCGGGTGTAAGATTGAGTCATAATCAACAGCAAAAAAGAACACGAACAACACTTATAAATAACTCAACTTATAACAGTGATTGCTAAAAAAAATATAACACAATAAATTTAAGCATCTTTAAAAAATATAACTGTAATTTAATTGAGAAGTTTAGCTCCACTCGATTAACCTTTTAATTAGCAAATACAAAAGCAAATACGAAATAAAATAAAATAATAATATGTCTTGATATCAGGCTAATGAACAAAAAAACTGATCAGTAAGCGACATTAAGCAAAATCAACGCGAGCAATCACCTCATATGTTTGTTTAATTCCAGGTCTGAATGCGTCCCAAACCAACGAAAACACAGAAGATTCCTGATATGGTCGCCCGCCAAAGCACCAGAAACAGTCGAGCTACAAAACACAAAATCTATGCTCCCAACTCCAAGAGCATCTTTAACCGACTGTGGATGCTGGTTTGATTTCCGGGTGATCGTCGCTCCTCTAAAAAATGATTTATCAAACAGAGAAACACGGAACTTTGATTCTCAAACTGGAAAACAAAATGTACTTCAATTCAATTTGTGCTTTGAGATGAGTTTTAAAAACAGAGGAGTGTCTATACACTGAGACATGGGAAGGAACAAAAGCACTGCAGCTGGTAAAACACGTCTTTAGACCTTTTCAATTACACTAATAGTGAAATTTAACACACAATTTCATTCATAACATATGTACATGCATATTCAGGACCTTATAGAGAAGGTGCATCAGCTACTTATAAATTATAACACAATCCTAGAACTATATTTATAAACAGTTAAGAAATATGATTCTGAATTGATCATATTGTTGCCGTTTTTCTTCATCTTTCAAGACCTACCAAAGAGTAGGACCGGTGAATAAGATAAAAACACAAACTGTATTGATAATATCTAGGACTCTTTACAATCTGTGAAACCATAAATATCTGAATGTACCTCATACGCTTTCGGAACTTCTTGAAATTTATTTTCAGCGTTTGGATCTTCTTTATTTGTATCTGAATCTAACTTCTTTGCTAGCTGATGAATCCATGAAAATAAGACATGAAATAAAAATTTACTTGAGAACTATATATTTTCTGAAAGCTATATTTTTTCGGCATAGAAGTCACATACCCTATAATACGCTTTCTTGTTTTCGGCAGCATTTACAGTTTTATTGACACCAAGAACTTCATAGTAATCGCTCGACAATTTTGCTACCAAATTAGAAGGGAACAAAGAGAGAGAAATAACTTAATTAATCCTGAGGGTTGAACAGGAGTCACTTTGGCTTGACTATATGCACTTCATCATTGAAGAAAATATCACATTTTGCACAAAAATAGGTGGAACAAACAATCAATAAAATCCAGAAAAGAAAATAGGCAACTCCAAATGAGGTAGAATTACCAGTCCCATGAATCAATCGTGCTGCGCCAAAATTCACACTGAAAAATCCCAATTTGAACAACCAGCTGTATCATCAAAACAAATGAAATCAGATTCACATTAGTCGATTGAAAAAACTCCAAAAATGAAAATAAAAACTCTGAAACGTCAGATACCTTTTCCAAAATTGAAATTAGAAAGAACTCCAGATTGATTGCATACTGCGGTGTTGAAGCTCCTGCGACCTTCCTTGCTGGGAAAGAAAACGTCAAAGAAAAAGAGACCATCATTGTACGGCGTTCTCTCGACACCTATTATGATAGCTCTGAGAAGGTCCATTATAACTTAGTAAACCCTCACAAATACTTCATCTGTCGGATCAACAAATTAATAACAATTATATAATTTAGTAATTTTCAAAAAATGTGGTCCAACAACTTCAACACATACAGTATATCACATACGTGACAATACCACGCTCACCTAGTTTTTCTGGTAATGAAACAAATGCATGAACAATCATTGTTAGACAAAGAGTCGTATAGGATTAAGACCTTCATGAAGAGGAAAAAACATGATCTGGATGAATAAGAAATACATATGAGAAAAAATGAACTTGAAAAATAAAAAATACATATTTAGTCATGATTAGCCAAGAAAATTTAACCTGGTCATTAGACTTGATTGCTTCTTCGGCAGAAATACCAACCTTTTTTTACCACAATATCATTTAAAAAGCACAGAAGAACTTTGGAGAATCCATTGGAACACGTACAATGATATTATATTCAGAATTCGTATATGGGTTAGCGTTGCACCAAGCACAAACTACGCTGGTTTGGACTTTGGAAACTTAGAATATGCAATTTTCATTAATGTAGAAAAACCAATCGGTTTATAGTATAATTTCACAACACCATCCAATTCATGAATTCCCCACAGGCTGGGAAGATGATAAAACAGATCATTTGAAAAAGTTCTAGGTAGAGCAAGATTTATAGACCGAAAATGAATTTCCATTTTTATAATTGCTTACCTATCTAGAAGCTCCAAGCTTGGAGATGCTAAACACACTTTGAAATGTTGTTGAAAGCCATGATAAGGTCATTTGGAAACAGGAGTAACTTGCAATAAAGATTTGAAAATAAATCAAAAACCTTTCATAATTTGGTCAAAAATATCAGAAAAATATGTAGGAAAGAAGGTAATGCTATATTGCTATATTGAGTTCAACCTGAAGAAAAAAAACATATATATTAATTATGACTTGTGATACATTAACGGGAATGGGTTCTCAGTGCAATTTAAAAGGAAAGAAAAAAAATGCGATTATGAGAAAGAAATAAACAAAAACTCTTCCGGAAAGTAAAAGAAATTTCACAATCTGGCTGAAAAATTAAATTGTTAGCTTTATCATAGGAGTAGATATCAACTTATCCTAGAAACAGAAGATTAAAAAATTGGGACATAAGAACCAAGAACTGTAATTTGGGAATGAAAGTGTTTTCCGATACGTTAAATGTGAAGTTCAAGATAAACCAACCTTTTGTAACATTTCTATGTTCCGATTCAGCGTGGTGGTCTCAGTTGCTTTTCCGCGAGACTTCTTAACCTTCAAAAATAAAACATTAACAAATAAGAACACACATCTAAGCAAAAAACCGAAACACCCTGAATCGTTCGCTCGGAAAATGACGAACACGATACAATTTACGCAAAATTTAATGATCAATTTTTCGACTCCTGATCCTTTGAAGTCCCCCCAATAGAGTTAGGGTTAATCTTATCAATCCAATCAATTACGCAATGAGTGAATCAAAACCAAAACATACTTTTTCCAATTCTGTGAAGCACATTGAAGCCTTCGCCGACTCGTCGTCGTACCTCCTTCGCCACTCGGCAGATTCATCCATGGATTCTCTGCTAGCAAGATCGAATCGCATCCTACAATAAAGTGAATCGAAACACGAAGACTGTCGGACATCGCAAAATCGATGAAAAATCATAGGCGCACCTACGCCCTAATTCTGATTACCGGAGATTGAGAGTGGGAAGTTGACTTTCAGAACCGATTGAAAAAAAAGTGAAGAATTTAGGAAAGGGGACCCGTTGGAATCGACATGCTTCAATTGAAATTATTAATAAAAAAAAAAAAAAAAGATTACCTGGAGAAAATGAAGAAAGAGAGCAAGAGCAGATCCCAAGTTTTAGAGGAGGACGTAGAAAAAACCCTATGGAGGCAGATGCTAATTATAATCGGGAGTGAATGAGGGATTTTAATTTTATAATAATAATAATAATTTAGCTATATTGTGAATGGTGTGAACACAAATTTGAAAGCTTGTTTTTAATTGGTCCACGTGTACAATAGAAAAGTTTTAATTGGTCCATGTGGAATGATTGTTCAGGATTTATATATTAATAGATACTTAAATTAAATAAAATCAATTCAATTGATTTCCATATTTAATTATATTTTAAATAAAATCCAAGATTTCCAATTCAAAATATATTTGAATTAATCTAATGATTTTAAATAAAATACTTAAATTAAATAAAATCAATTTTATTAAAATCCATTGATTTCCATATTTAATTATATTCTAAATAAAATCCAAGATTTTCCAATTCAAAATAAATTTTGAATTAATCTAATGATTTTAAATAAAATACTTAAATTAAATAAAATCAATATTTTAATAATTTCTCAATCCTATTCAAATTAGATCTCAAGAATCCTAATCAAAAACGAATTTTGATTCTTCTTAAGACTTCTAATCCAAGTAGGTATAGGATATCTAGAGAAACTAGGATTTTCTTTCCTAATTTCAATCTCCATCTAATTCCATTATTTAATTCCATAATTAAGAAATCTAATCCAAATAGAATTTGAATTAATTCCAAAATTAAATTAAATAAAATTAGAAAGATTAAATTATTTCCGGAAATATCGGATTTACCGGGACGAACCAAAAACGAGACCCGCTCGAATCAAAAGTCCATGCCCGATCGAACCATGCACAGTACATGCCCAAGCCATTACATGCACCTAAGCCATGCACATGCATCATGAAGGACCACGCAAGCAATTAATTCCAAAAGTGAATTAATTCATTCAGCCGTGCCACAAAAAAAAAAAAAATACATGTTGTGTCGGCCGACGGGTAAAGGTGTCGGCCGACACCCTTTGTAGAATTTCAGCAGCAGCGCGAGAAGAAAAAACGATCGTCTTCTCCGGCGAGGGGCGCACCAGCAGCGGCCTGGTCGATTTCCGGCACAACGTCTCCCTTGACAACCACGGGAGGCTTGTCAGCGATCGACATCCGGCGACCACAGCCCTTGGTGAATCAAGCCGTCGATCTCCGCCAACATCCCAGCCTGTGCGACCAGCCACCTCGCCGCTGCTCCGAGAGCAGCCGAAGCAGCCGGGTTCATGCTGCGATCGATCGATCGATCGAGCGTGGACCTTCGCCGGAGCAGCCGACTCCTGGCCTGACGACGCCCTCGACGTCCTGCCATCGACTTCGCTCCAGCCCGCACGCCCAGCCTACGAGCCTTGGTGAACCAGCAGCCCGCGATCATGTCGTCCGAGCTCGAATCCGAAGCCGCGCGTGATGCCGAAACCGTGACCGTCGAACGCAGCCGCCGGCTGCCGGCGAACCACCACCACTGGTGGCTCACGCCGGCATGCCCAGCCACATTCGAATCACTATCAGCAGCCCGCACAGTCCGCTCCGAGCCCACGGTCGATCGATCCGGTTCGATTATTCCGAAAACCCTCGTTTTTTAATAATTAATTTTTCCGACAAACACAATTCATACAAGAGAGAAAATCATAGACGTAGAACAATATATATAGCACAATAATTTAATAAATTAAATTAATCTATGGCCATATACATCGAGAATCGATTATCGAAACAATTAACGAAAAATGTAACCGTACGCTCTGATACCAATTGTTGGAAATCGATCACCCGGAATCGTCGTAGAACCAATTCCGATCGACGTCCCGGAAACCACGACCGAACAGCCCGAGGCATCGCGGAGGAGCAGCACGATCGAGCCCTAGCCACGGCCGAAGCCGCAGCCGCTCGATCGCTCCAGCCGCGAGCGATCGCCGCCGCCTAGGCGGGCGTGGGCTGCCCAGCCGAGGGCTCCCTCGGTGATCCGTCCAGCCGGGTCGATCTAGCCTTGGCGGTCCGACGATCCACGATCGCCACCTCCCGACTCGTCCCGGTTTGGATCCCCGTTTATCGGATCTTGTTTTTCGATAATATTTCAATAAACGTGAATTAAATAGCGGAAATATTTAATTCACATTTTGATTCGTTGTGCGGAGAAACGAGATCTTATTGAAGACCTTGAGATCTTCCCACGTATTCCTTGCACTCGTTCGAACGTCGGGTGGGCGACGATCCTCCGAACTCTATGGATCTCCTTCTCTACTTTCTCTCTCTAAAATTGTGATCTTCAAGTTATGAGAATAGAGAAGACCATGTAGTGCTTTTATAGGTTACGTAGGGGATCTTAAGGAGGTGGAATATTGAGCTTCCAATATTAATGATTAAATTGAGCCCAAGCCCAAATCTATTAATCCCATTAATATTAATTAATTTATTTTCCACTATATAAATTAATTGCACTCCCAATATTAAACCATATTATATCAAATAATATTTCTCCGGTAGTATTATTTATTCCGTGTATTTAAAATATAAATATCCATGAATAAAATTAATTTATTGCGAATTAATTTATTCATCTCTTATATCCGAGAATAGTACAATTCAACCTTAATTATTATGCGGAACAAATCCACCTGCAGGGTTTACATAATAATTCCTTATGAACTCATTTCGGGGATATTATCAACCCTTACGGGATACACTTTCCCGTCAAGTATTCACGGCATGTCATATATAAAATATAGCGACCCAACTTAATCGGTAATTGACCCAATAATTAAACCGGTCAATTCCTTTGGAAAATCAAAGTCACTTATATTAAATATACACACCCGCAATAGTATCGGGGATTAAGAATAAAATAAACTGAGATTGAAATCGATTATCCAAGGCAATCATAATCGATAAATCTCAAGCGATCCGCCCAATACACCAAGTGTACAAGTATGATAAAATAATCAAGACATATTTTTTTCTCCCTCATACAACGACTATACCGATGGATTGGTCCTAGTCCATCTAGGTCGTGAGCAACTGTTCGATTATATACGAGTAACCGATAGTATGATCTTCCGTGTGACGTCGCACACCATACTAACTACAACGTATATAATCTAGGACTATAATTTGCATATATTTAATTATAAATAATTAAACGCAAATAATTATTTATTTAATTAAATAGATCAGTGACAATGGATCGGGGGTTAATATCACTTAAATCTAGACATTAAGTATACAACTCCAACAGATCCGAGGTACGAACCCCGGAATAGACGGACGATCGCGTGGTGGTGGTGAAACCACCGGACCACGGCAATCGCCCGCTAGGGTTTCGGAGCGCGCGCATGGGGCGAACCCCGGCTGGGAGCCAGGGTGCGATCGATCATGCGATCGATCGCTGGCAGCGGGCTGGGCCCCGCGACGGCCCAGCTGGAGGCGAGCCGACCACCCCAGGCAGCGGCGAGTCGCCGGACTCGCCACGGGGGCTGCTGGGCAGCCCCGATCGATCATGATGATCGATGCGATCATCGATCGCGAACCCCGCCCTCGCGGGGGTTCGGCTGGGGCAGCGGCGTGCCTTCGGGTGCGTCGTGTCCTCGTCTCGGACTCCGGCGCGTGCGGTGGTGTTCGCTTGATCTCCGGCGAAGGTTTTTGATTGGGTTATTGTTTTCCGCAAATTTTAATAGCCTGGGATATCGAATTCCAACACGAACAGACCCGACTGGAATAGTATTTAAGATTTCGATTCATAATACTATTTCATTGACTGTCGGGCAATTTCCTCTGACCTGAGTAGTCTAGAGTGATTCCATTTTGAAATGGTATACTTTGATACAAGTAAACGCCTTTCGTAAAATAAGGTTATAAAACTTGTTATTGGGTATATCAGGAAGCAAGTGGGAGAGCTTGGATTGACAAGATGGGATTGTCCTCCATTTTATAATGGGATACATGTCTTATCGGCCACTTGGAGAGTCGAGACTGTGGAAAATACGTGGCCACGTCCAGATTCGTATCATAGTGATAAATCTGGTTTTACAGTCTGTCTCAAAGTCCAAGAAAGGTTTGAATCGATTGAGGATGACTCGAGTCTTGCCTCAAGTTCAAACTTAGACATAAAGTGACCACAGGAAGTTGGCAGCACACTGGCTCTGAAGGCCAAGTGGGAGATTGTTGGGATATGTCCTTCGATCTTACGTGTGCAATCGATAAAGTCATAAGGTCGTCTATGGATGTTAAATGATATTCGATAATATTATTTGTTGGGAATAATATAATATTGATCGATAATAATACCTACAGGATCACACACGGACTCGTAGATGATGTACAATGTTTGATAAATATATTGATTTAGAATCAATATTTACGTGGATTTAATACACATGCATGGGATGCATGGCTTGCATGGATGCATGTCACATAGTGTGACATGGCATGCCACACAAGAAAGTGGGACCATTTCTAATGCTATGTGGCATGATGAGGTGGAAATGCCTATTCAACTTCACCATAAACACACCTTAATGTGTGATAATGATGGGGCATCAATATCACCATTATGGAGGGGGTTACAAGGTGGTTTTGATGGCATTTTAAGATGTGAAAATGCTGATTTTTCACATCACTTTTTGACCCACGAAATTCACAAGAGAAAGAGAGAAAAGAGGTTGTTCTTGGAGAATCAACTCGATCAAGCAAGCAAGTCATCATCCGGGTTCGTGTGCAACACGTAGAGGCCGGGCCATTTATGCGGCTTCAACATCCGGGCGATCCAAAGGCGTGACGAGGTCATTCCAAAGGTAAACATTTCGAGGCTGATCCATTGAGGTGGTTCAATCGACTCAACACCACCTCATCGACATCAACGAGGCACGCATCACTATATGTAAGAACTCGTTGATTTTTCTATATATATATATATATATATATATATATATATATATATATATATATATATATATATATATATGTGTGTGTGTGTGTGTGTGTGTGTGTGTGTGTGTGTGTGTGTGTGTGTGTGTGTCTATACATATTTGTGTGCACTAAGATCATGGCATAGTAGATCTATCGCTTTACACACTTCCGCACACACGGTATATCGATCGGATCGGTGTACCGATACCTACACGAAGACCACCGGACCGCCGGCGGCCTAGAGATCCCTGTCGGAATCGCGTGGCGAGGAAACCATCGGCTGGAGCCGAGGGGTGCGATCGATCCTCGGATCGATCGCGGGTCAGATGCGGGCTCATCCGCAGAGACCCCGTGCGTGCTACGGGTTCACCCGTAGTGGCTCGCACGGGGTGATCCACCGCTCTGGCAGCGAGCCCGTGAACTCGCTGCGGGGCTGCTACGAGCAGCCCCGGGGATGCCTCGTGCATCCCCAGCGATCGCTACGGGAGCGATCGTGAGCCCCGTACGGGGGCTTGGCTGGGTGCCGCGGGTTCGCCCATGGCGATGCTCGGCTGGGCTTCGGCTCGTACGGTGTTCGCGGTTGGTTCTCCGGCGATCGAGGATTTCGGTCGGGTTGTCGGTTCCGCATTTTTTTTTATAGCCTGGGATATCGATTTCCAACATAGGGTTCAAACTTTGGGTCATGCAATACACATTAATAATTATTACGAAGCCCTCCATTGAGGGCTGGGCTTGGGTCGGGCCTTGGGTTGTTGTGATACGAAGCCCTCCATTGAGGGCTGGGCTTGGATCGGGCCTTGGGTTGTTCTTTGAACCTGGAGACGCAACTACAAGTACCTGTACTAAATAAAGCAACGGAAATTAAAAGACAACGAGAATAAAAAATTCACGAGTTGTTCTTCACTCGAACAACTCGCAATAGCCTCAAGGCCACAAACTTTCTCATTAAATAATCACAACGTCGTCCGGTATCAAGACTACACAAGGTCGCAGCACTTGATACAATGATGCTTACAAAAAATGTATGAAAAATTACAAACTCTCTTCACTCAAGATTTCTAACTTTTCTCTCGAATTTCCTCTGTGTAAGCCGTAAGAAATGATGATCTTGAATCTTCAATAAATATCCCATCATTCTTCAAGGTAGTGGATCTTCAACTTCTCTTCTCCATGACTCCATCTTCCCAGCCCACTACCTCCACTCCTGAAAGATACAATCAACTGGTCTTAAGTATTCGCTTCGGGTTAGCCCAGTTAGAATGTTGGTCCAAAACCCTTTGATGCTCAGCCCAAACAACTTGTAAGCCCAACAGTCCTTTTTGCTTCCAGTTAACTCGATTTGAAACCTGTAACACAAAACCAAGTAAGAAATCAATGCACATCAATGAGACTGGGAAAATACCTCAACAAACTCCCCCTTTTTGCCAGCCGTATTGAGCTTGATACTTAATGCCTTCTTTGTATCAACCTGCAAAAAGACACAAAACCAGAAAGCAAAACAACTGCAGCTGCAGTAGAGAAAAAAAAACAAAGCATGCATTGCTCGTACATCTCATGAAAAACCAGTGTTCAAGATTACAAACCAAAAACAAAAGAAGCAAATTGTTCAAAAGACATCATCCAAAAAGAAACAACACTCAGTAATTCTGAGTAAACAGTACCAACAACCACCAATCATCACAGCAGACAGACAACATTTTCACAGAAAGTCATCAGCATCTTCATGTGCTCCCCTCTTCCTTTTCAACTTATGATCCTGTTCCATCTTCTCCACCTCTTCAAGCAGCTCCTCATCCTCCTCAGTGTCTTCATCAAGTAGTCCTTTGCCTTTGTTCTTTGGGGCTGAAGTCACTCTCTTTCCTTTGCCTTTCTTTGTCCTGTGAACTGATTTAGCAGCCCATGTAGATGCTCCCCCTGAATCTGTAGCACTTTCTCCCCCTTGCTGATGCCTTTCTGGTGTGGAAACACTGAGGTCTGCAATCTGAGCATTCAAGAGTGTGAGTGCATCCTCCAGAGTTTTCCTGTGGTCAAGTAATACTGTCCCCACCATGGTATTTTGAGGCTTGGTCAACGGGGGCAGTGTCCTTGAAGGATCCCAGGGTAAGTCAAGTACCCTTGCTGTAGCAGGTTTGGTAAAACTGTAATGGATGTCCAACTGTTTTAGTGATTCAGAAAGTGGACCATCCTCTGCAGCATTGTATTTAAAACCTTGTTTTACCAGAATTGCATAGATAAGGGATGGGTATTGAATACCTCTCTGGACATGGTTAGCTGTGCAGTCATGGATGCGGTTGTAGATAAGATCTCCCAAGTCAAGTGACTTGTTGGTGGACAAGAGAAAGAGAAAAGTAGCATATTCCACAGTAAGAGATGATTTGTGAGTATTTTGCATCCAATTAGAGAGAAATAACCTGAAAAGAACTGAATGGAAGGTAGAGAGATTTGTAGTAGTTGGAGCAAAAGTGTTACCATCAAACCCCTTATGGGCAGCTCCAGCAGTGAGAACATGTGCCATCTCCCAATCATCTACTTTAGGGACAGTGTAGCCAGAGATGGGGCAGTCAAGAAACCTGTTGATAACATCAGGGGTGAACCTGTAGATGCGACCTTTGACCAGCACTCGACCGTAATTGATGTCATCTGGCTCACGTTTTGTTCCCTTGATATTAAAGTAAAATTGCCTCACAATTTTCGGGGCAAACTTGGTGGCAAACGTTACTGATTTCAATATATTGGAGATGACCAGGAATTCAGAGACGTTGAATTTTTGGAACTAGGCTAGATTAATGTTGCACTCAGGAAAGAAGAACCGAGATTCATACCACTGCCAATGAGCACGAGCCAGATTAGTATAAAAATCAGTAGAGACACTACGGGATACCTCAACCAAGGGTTCTTCATAGTAGTTTGCTTGCTCCTCTGCCCGTGCTTTCATGTCTGCATCATGTAATTGTTGTTCCAGGACTGGGTCACCCAAACCATAACCGAAGTCAGTTGGTTGCGTGGATCCGTTTGACTCAGACGTGGATGAGTCAACTTGAGTGACCAATGGTTAAACATTTTCTGGTGGTGGATGTGAGGCAGTTTTGTGTAGTCTATCACTTCGGCGGCTTGGTGGTGTAAGAACCTTTTTGGCATTAGCTTTACGGCGATGAGCGTATGGTCCAGTAGTGACTCTCTGCTTCATTCTTTAGGTTTTTGATGGATGAGACAGATCGGAATCTGGAGGAAGTGCGGTGCCGGCATCTGTAGCTGGTGATGGAGTTGTATTCTAAATGTCTAGTTTAGTGCAAATACAGAACTCCTTATCTATACCTTAATTCGAGATATGATTCAAGCATGATTGCATTTAATGCAATAGTCCTTGATGTATACGTTGTAGACAGTATGGCGTGAGGAGACACGCGGAAGATCATATTGTCGGTTACTCGTATATTATCGAACAGTAGCTCACGACTTAGATGGACAGGGACAATCCATCGGTACGTCGTAGTGTGACTGGTAGATAGTCGGTCTTGACTATCATGTTACACTCGTACACTTGGTGTATTGAGCAGGACCACGGGAGGGCGTTCGATTTATACTAATCGCAGTAATCGAACTAGACCTCAGATATTACGGATATACGAATTCCTAATCCCTATATAATTATAGGTGCGTGTGTCCAGTTCTCGGTTCTTTGACTTACTAGTGAGTGAGACTAATTGATTAGTCAATATTCTCGGTAAATTGGGAATCGGAATTGTACACACGGCATGCTATAGATTATAGACAGGAAACCGTGTCCCATTTATTGGGTTGATGATGTCCCCGAGATGAGCTCATAAAGTTTATCATGTAAACCCTGCAGGTGGATTCGTTCCACATGATAATAAGGATGAGTGGTACTAGTCTCGGATAACAAGAAACGAGTTAATTTAATTATTAGTAATTAAAGTTAATTCGTGGACATACGATATCTTAAACACGGGGAAAGTCGTATATGTAATTCGGCGGAATTATTATTGTTGAAATAATATAAATTAATTATTGGGAATTCAATTATAATTTTATAGTGGAATTAATTATAATTAAAATTGTGGAATTTAATTAAGGTTTGTCTTTTAGGACGCCGAGTTAATTAAATTGCAATTTAGCCTAATAATTAATTTCCATAAGGTCCCTGGTGTAGCTCTATAAATACCTCACCCTCTCTTTCTCTAAACCTAAGAAACGCCGCTATTTTATTTTCGCGGAGAAAAACCTCTCTTTCTCTAAACCTAAGAAACGCCGCTATTTTATTTTTGCGGAGAAAAATAAATTTTTTGCTCAATTATTTTTCTGTAAAAATAAATAGCCTAAGAAACGCCGCTATTTTATTTTTGCGGAGAAAAATAAATTGTTTGCGCAATTATTTTTCTGTAAAAATAAATAGGTTAGCGGTGTTATTATTTTCTGGAGAAATTAATTGCTAGCGCAAATATATTTCTGATACAGAAGATCAAAACCTAACTTACGCCGCTATAATTAATTCTGCAGAGAAAATAAAAAGCTTGCGCAATTAATTTTCCTCTGCTTAATTAATTCAGATTATCGCAGTAATAATTCTGTAGAAATAATTTTGCTTGCGCAAATATATTTCTGAGACAGAGGATATTATTCCTACGGTGGGTTCAAGAGAGAAAGGAGAAGAGGAAGGTTCAGCGGATCGTTTCCCACTCAACGGCTGAACGTCGGGGATATAGACATACACCGGAAGGCTTCGTGGTCTCAACAATTCGGCTTCTCCGAATCACGCGACAAAGGTATGGAATCGTAACCCTATTTCCGCATCGTTTCGATTCGATCTCGTACGTAATCATACAACGAACCTCCGATCGTGTTCCGAGAACCGTGGTATGTGTTCCGTGATCACTGGGCGACTTCTGGTTGCCGGAACGGTGGTCGGAAACGGAAAAACGCACCAGAAACGGACCTGGAACAGCAGCGTCGCGCTGCTGTTCGCGACGCTGTCGGCCGACGGCGTTTCCTGTCGGCCGACACGGGCCTGTCGGACGACACCATATGGTGTCGGACGACACAGAGGTCAGCAGCCCCTCGGTTTTGCGCGGTTGTGCTTCGGGCATGATGGCTGGGCGTAAACCGGGTCTGGGGCTTCGTCGTGAGCACAGTAGGCACGCTGGAGGTCAACTGGGCGTGTCCCGATGTTCGAGTAGTCGTACGGAGTCGTCCCGGGTAGTCGATTTCCAACAATTGGTATCAGAGCCAGGTTTATCGGTTTGTTGTATTGTTCGTACGATTTGTGTTGTAGGATGAACCCGGTTATTATGGCCAATGTTGTGATGAATGTTGTGCTTTAATTTGTGGTTTGTTAAACTCTCGGGCTTGTCGAGATTGTTTTGTTTTTGGAAAACGATGCTTGTTTGTAATAGATAAAAACGACGGGTTGAGTCGTTAGGTTTATTTATTTTTCGTTGTATCCGGGACATGTATAGGGTCGATCACCTTGTATAAGATCGATGCCGGATTTAGTAAGTTTATTCTTGTAATTTTTCTTACTAATTTTGGTGGATCGAGACGAGACCAAAACCCGGAGAAACGAGGATCGAGGAGGGCGAACCGGCAATGGGCAGCTACGTTCATGTTGGAAATCGATATCCCGGAATTAATAAATTAATTAAAATTAATTATCCAATTAATTCCGACCGAAATCCTTTGGAGATCGAATATCCGGTGTTGGAATTCGTTATCCCGGGTTATTAAAATTTGCGGAACCAATAACCCGAACGAACCCTTCGCCGGAGATCATACGAACGCCGACTCATCCGCCGGAGTCCGGGCTTTGGAGACCACGCACCCGAAGGCACGTAATCCGCCCCCACCCGAACCCCCGCGAGCCGGGGTTCATATAATCGAAACTCAATCGCGGAGAAACCAAGAGCCCACGCGAACCGGGACCCGACCGAACGCGTCGCGCGCACGAGGCACGCGAACGCTCAGCCGAGTCCCCGCGAGAGGACTCGCGATCGCTGCGGGCGATCGCTGGGTTGCTACGAGCAACCCCGCAGCGGATCCGTTGATCCGCTGCTACGCGGCTAGGGCTCGCGTCTAGCGAGCCGCTGCGGGGAAACCCGCAGCTCGCTACGAGCTGCTACGGGTCACGCCCCGTAGCCCTAGCGATCAGCCCCGTAGGGCTCGATCGATCCTCGGCGTCCAGCCGAGGGTTCACGCGTTCGATCCCCATGAGGGATCTTCGAGCCGCCGGCGGTCCGGTGGTCCAACAACCACCGCCCGGCTCGACCCTCGTCCCGGGGTTCGATCCTCGGATCTTTGTTCACGATATTTTCACGATAATAAAGATGTAAAATCATCGAGGGGGTTTTCACGATTTTACCTTTGTTCTCGTTGTACGGAGAAACGAGATCTATGAAGACCTTGAGACCTTCCCACGTATTCCTTGCACTAGCTCGAACGTCGGGTGGGCGACGATCTTCCGAACTCCATGGATCTCCCTCTCTACTTTCTCTCTCTAGAATTGTGATCTTCAAGTTATGAGAATAGAGAAGACCATGTAGTGCTTTTATAGGCTACGTAGGGGATCTTAAGGAGGTGGAATATTGGGCTTCCAATATTGAAGATTAAATTGAGCCCAATGCTCAAGTCCATTAATCCTTATCAATATTAATTAATTCTATTTTCCACTATATAAAATTAATTGCACTCCCAATATTATACCATATTATATCAAATAATATTTCTCCGGTAGTATTATTTATTCCGTGTATTTAAGATATAAATATCCATGAATAAAATTAATTTATTGCTAATTAATTTATTCATCTCTTATATCCGAGACTAGTACCATTCAACCTTAATTATTATGCGGAATAAATCCACCTGCAGGGTTTACATAATAATTCCTTATGAACTCATCTCGGGGATATTATCAACCCTTACGGGATACACTTTCCCGTCAAGTATTCACGGCATGCCATATATAAAATATAGTGACCCAACTTAACCGGTAATTAACCCAATAATTAAATCGGTTAATTCCTTTGGTAAATCAAAGTCACTTATATTAAATATACACACCCGCAATAATATCGGGGATTAAGAATAAAATACACTGAGACTCGAATCGATTATCGCCGGCAATCCTAATCGATGAATCTCAACGATCCGCTCAATACACCAAGTGTACAAGTGTGATAAAATAATTAAGACAAATTATTTTCTCTCTCACACAACGACTATACCGATGGATTGGTCCGTGTCCATCTAGGTCGTGAGCAACTGTTCGATTAAATACGAGTAACCGATAGTATGATCTTCTGTGTGGGGCCCGACACACCATACTAACTACAACGTATAGAATCCAGGACTATAATTTGCATATATTTAATTATAAATAATTAAATGCAAATAATTGTTCATTTAATTAAATAGATTAATGGCAATGGATCCTGAGTTTCCTTTACTTAAATCTAGACATTAAGTACACAACTCCAACAGTTCACAAATAATCAAATAATTACTCAAGTAAAATTATTTCTCGACTATTCGTACCTTGATGAATTCCAGCATGCTTGTCTTGAGTCTTCATTCTACGTCTTGAATACTTTGCCGAGCGACGGAAAAATTCTTTGATTCTCATATTTAATTTATTTTAAATAAAATCCAAGATTCCAATTCAAAAAAAAAATTTGAATCAATCTAATGATTTTAAATAAAATACTCCAATTAAATAAAATCAATTCCATTGATTTCCATATTTAATTTTATTTTAAATAAAATCCAAGATTCTCCAATCCAAAATAAATTTTGAATTAATCTAATGATTTTAAATAAAATACTTAAATTAAATAAAATCAATATTATTAAAATCCATTGATTTCCATATTTAATTCTATTCTAAATAAAATCCAAGATTTTCCAATCCAAAATAAATTTTGAATTAATCTAATGATTTTAAATAAAATACTTAAATTAAATAAAATCAATATTTTAATAATTTCTCAATCCTATTTAGATTATATCTCAAGAATCCTAATCAAAAACGAATTTGATTCTTCTTAAGACTTCTAATCCAAGTAGGTATAAGATATCTAGAGAAACTAGGATTTTCTTTCCTAATTTAACTCTCCATCTAATTCCATTATTTAATTCCATAATTAAGAAATCTAATCCAAATAGAATTTGAATTAATTCCAAAATTAAATTAAATAAAATTAGAAAGATTAAATTATTTCCGGAAAGATCGGATTTACCGGGACGAACCGAGTATAGTCGATCGAGCCTAAGCACGACCAACCATCACCATGCGTGAATCAATTAATTGGCACCATGCATCAAATGCATGTAAACCATTAATTTAATGCCTACGCACATGCAGCACAAGCTATGCAAATGGGATTGAATAAATTCATTCAGCGGGTAAACAAAACAAATTCACCCAGCAGCTTGCGATCGTCTTCTTCGGCGAATATGTGCACCAACCCCGGTCGATTTCCGGCACGACGTCTCCACTGACGACCCATGCCATCGACCCATGGTGCACCCACGCATGAGCAGCCCGCGATCAAGTCGAGCCCACGCACGGACCTTCGCCGGAACGAACAGCTGCAACACGCCGGACTCCCGTCGACTTCCGGCGAACCATCCCACGATGGTGAACGCCAAGTCGACGAGCCCAGCCGCTGCCTCAGCAGCCCGCCTCGAGCCTTGGCGCACCAGCAGCCCGCTCAAAGGCATACCAGCAGCCCGCTCAAAGCCCTAGCTACGGGGATCCATGGATTGAGCTCCAGCTCGTCGGCGATCGACATCCGGCGATCATGCCGTCGATCCCTGACAACAAGCCAGCCCACGTCCTGCAACCGCACAGCCCGTGCTTCAAGCCACCTCCCCGGCAGCCCGCACCGAGCGCGCGTTCGATCTCCTCCGGTTCGATATTCCGAAAACCCTCGTTTTTAATAATTAATTTTTCCGACAACACAATTCATACGCGAGAGAAAACATAGACGTAGAACAATATATATAGCACAATAATTTTATAAAATTAAATTAATCTATGGCCATAAACAACGATAATCGATTATCGAAACAATTAACGAAAAACGTAACCGTACGCTCTGATACCAATTGTTGGAATTCGATATCCCGGGTTATTTAAATTTGCGGAAACCAATAACCCGAACGAACCCTTCGCCGGAGATCACGCGAACACCACCGCATGCGCCGGAGCACGACCGAGGACACGACGCACCCGAAGGCACGCCGCTGCCCCAGCCGAGCCCCCGCGAGCGGGGCTCCATGCGATCACCGATCGCACGTCGATCGGTTGGAGTGGGGCTGCCCAGCAGCCCCCGCGGCGAGTCCGGCGACTCGCCGCCGCCTGGAGGTCAGCCACCTTCACGGTGGGGAGGGGCGGCACCAGCCCGCGCCCTCCGCGATCGATCCAAGCGATCGATCGCATCCCCTCGGCTCCAGCCGAGGGTTCGACCCTCTCGCCCCCGCCGAAACCCTAGCGGGCGATTGGCGTGGTCCGGTGGCTTCGCCACCACCACGCGATCGTCCGTCTACTCCGGGTTCGACCCTTGGATCTTGTTTTTCGATAATTGATTTCAATAAGAATTAAATAGCGGAAATATTTAATTCACCTTTCGATTCGTTGTGCGGAGAAACGAGATCTTATGATGACCTTGAGATCTTCCCACGTATTCCTTGCACTAGCCCGGACGTCGTGTGGGCGACGATCTACCGAACTCCATGGATCCTCCTCTCTACTTTCTCTCTCTAGAATTGTGATCTTCAAGTTATGAGAATAGAGAAGACCATGTAGTGCTTTTATAGGCTACGTAGGGGATCTTAAGGAGGTGGAATATTGGGCTTCCAATATTGAAGATTAAATTGAGTCCAATGCTCAAGTCCATTAATCCTTATCAATATTAATTAATTCTATTTTCCACTATATAAAATTAATTGCACTCCCAATATTAAACCATATTATATCAAATAATATTTCTCCGGTAGTATTATTTATTCCGTGTATTTAAGATATAAATATCCATGAATAAAATTAATTTATTGTTAATTAATTTATTCATCTCTTATATCCGAGACTAGTACCATTCAACCTTAATTATTATGCGGAATGAATCCACCTGCAGGGTTTACATAATAATTCCTTATGAACTCATCTCGGGGATATTATCAACCCTTCCGGGATACACTTTCCCGTCAAGTATTCACGGCATGTCATATATAAAATATAGTGACCCAACTTAACCGGTAATTAACCCAATAATTAAATCGGTTAATTCCTTTGGTAAATCAAAGTCACTTATATTAAATATACACACCCGCAATAGTTTCGGGGATTAAGAATAAAATACACTGAGACTCGAATCGATTATCGCCGGCAATCCTAATCGATGAATCTCAACGATCCGCTCAAAACACCAAGTGTACAAGTGTGATAAAATAATCAAGATAGATTATTTTCTCTCTCACACAACGACTATACCGATGGATTGGTCCGTGTCCATCTAGGTCGTGAGCAACTGTTCGATTAAATACGAGTAACCGATAGTATGATCTTCTGTGCGCCCATGCAACACCATACTAACTACAACGTATAAAATCCAGGACTATAATTTGCATATATTTAATTAATAATAATTAAACGCAAATAATTGTTTATTTAGTTAAATAGATTAGTGGCAATGGATCGTGAGTTTCCGTCACTTAAATCTAGACATTAAGTACACAACTCCAACATCGTCCTCGTTCATACGCAAGTTCTCGAAACGAGACATAAGCATACGGACCTTGGTCTTCTTCACAGTGTTGTTACCTTCACAATGAAGAGCCAGCATATCCCATACTTCTTTGGCAGTAGTACATTGTTTGACAATTTTGTACATAGTGCAATCGATGGACTCAAGGATGGCACACCTTGCCCTATCGTTGGCAGTACCTGCGGCAACCTCTTCGGTAGACCACTTCTCCGGAGCTTTTTCAAGCTTACCGCCTTCAGGGATTTCCTCCTGAGGTGGTTTCCATCCTCGAAGTACGGATAGCCACGCATTGCGATCAATTGATTTAATCCTTGCTTCAATGCGGGTTTTCCAAAATCCATAATTACTACCGTCAAGAACAACCGGTGTTCGTACGATGTAAGATGGATCTGCCATTGTAAGTGTGCGTGATCAGACGGACCTTAAACACTAAGTAATTCTAGTGCCCGCTTTGATACCACTTGAAAGTTGTAGGCAGTAAATAAAACGCAGTGAAATGCGCTGCCTAGACAAGGCAGTGTTCTGCGGCAGAACAGTGTATGCCGCAGCACTATGCCTTGTACAGAAAATGTTCGTTTTACGTAATTTATATATTTTAGCGTGTGTATTAATGTTTCAGTTTTAGGTTCATATAAGTTATATATGTATATCGTTGCAGCGGAATTAATTAAAAATAAATTACTCTTAAAAACGAACACACACACACGCATACGGAAAGTAAATGACAATGAATTAATCTTTGTATGTGTATTTAAATTATACACATACGAAACGGCCTTACGGCCAGAAACTTTATTAAAGAAACGAGTCTTTACAAAAAGGAATCGTGGATTTACAATCGATCAAACATAAGGCAATACACATGTATTCCTTATCGTTTATCGTATCCAAAGATTATCAAAACAATCAACAAAAAAACCTAGCTACTGAATAAACACCTATCTAATGTCACGATCATCAGCCTAAAACAAAGTCACTCCCATGGGTGAGAGGACGCACGGCACGAAGAACCACAAGTGGAGTCTTCGGCTCAAAAGGGCTCGATGATCGATCTTGGAAGTGAAAAGATGTTTCTGAGGTGTTGGAATAGCTAATGAATGCAGCTGGGGTCGTCCTCTATTTATAGGAGGAGAGTCCCAACTGATTTCCTTGAATTGCTAGGTCAACAAGTCGGTTGAGATATTCTAGGGCAGGCTGTTTTGATCACTGCCGCAGGAATGCCTTCTGAAGTTCTTCTGGAATGCTCTGCCGTACTGCACTGCCTTCCATACTCTCTGGACTTCAGCAATCCTTTGCCCTACGCTCATGCTTCGCTCGATCTCTTGACTCAACGACTTGGTCCATGCCTTGCAGCGCTGCGGCATAACTCTGCCTTGCTGTGCTGCGGCAGAAAGCTTCTATGTTGATTGTTTTTCCAATGCACGTTACAACTAACGAATCGTGCTAAATCAAATCACCAATATGACAAGTGATTACAACAGTTTAAATTGTGAAGAAAGAATAAAACAAATAAATATGTTAGCAAGACAACTTCTGTCTAGGTACATTTAAGGCATTGTAATGACCAAACATATTTATCCTTACACAGTTAAAATAATTTCTAACCCCAAAACAATCCTAATACAATTGTTTTATTAAATTGGTCACACAAGTTGGACACAGAGTATCAATTAATAAATATAAGTTAGAGTTTGATTTTAAATTTTTGGACACTATTATAATAATTAATACCATATCTATAATATTTTAGAATTTATCATAAGTAAACATAAAGGAATTAAACAAAACCAAACATTAAGCTTAAATTATACGAGCCAAGTAAACTCCAATAACAATAATAATAAAGAATGACACCATCAAACTTTCATCCGTAGAGACAATTGGCTAATCATCGATCTTCGACTTTTGATTAGGACAACTTGAAATAATCGCACGCCCTCATCACCATAGGGACAGCACTAGAAACGTCTGCTATCGGTAGCAAACAGTTGGCGAGAAGCGTGTTGCTGGTGGTAGTAAAATAGCCCTCCCAATAATATGGAGGTGAGATCTTATTAAATATTTCCAAATTTATCTCGAAAAGATCTTCATCTTCGTCTTCGACTTCTTCTTTGTTTTTGTCTTCTTCCAATTTGATAGCATGTTGATCAATCTTGTTTCTTAGATAGTGCTTTTGCCCATTATACTCCATGCTCATCAAACTAATCTTTTTCATAGATGGATATTGTTGAAGTTGTGTATACATTAATTATAATAAATGCACATATATATAATCACGAGTTGATGGTGTGGAGTATGTGGTATCATGCTAGGTAATAATTAAGTTGTTTATAGGATTAAAATTCAACAAGTGATTAATCTAGTTACAACTATATACCTAATTGGGTATCGAGAGTTTTAATTTGTTTAATGCATTTCTAAGCATTTGGCAGCTTCCCCTAACTAATCTTGCCCAATTTAATGTTGAGTTAGTATATCATTATCACCAACTTATTAAGATCACATAAATTGTTTCGTAACCACGACCATAAAAAAAAATTACATTAATTTGAGGCGAGCAAGTGAGTAAATATCTAGGGTGAGACTTGAGAGGTGTGGGGACCACCTATCGGCAGCAGGTAAGCTGATTTTGGTTTGGTTTGGTGGTAAATGATGTCATCCATTTCATGTCCGTGACATGATGAGAAAAAATTTGTTGGTTTTATAAAAAGATCAGGTCTGTTGATGTGTGGATTATGCAGTGGTTTAGTAGTATGCAAATACTTGGATTATGGTTATGTTGGTTTATTTGTTATGATTTGTCGCAAAGGGTATTTCTGTCTTTTTAGTTTATTTGGCATATAAGTGATTGTATTGGTACATTGTGAAATTAAGAGGACCAATTATATTTTTCCAAATTTCCTTGTTCTCTCTCTCTCCTTATCTCCTTCTTCACCAAACATGCTTTCCTCTTTCCTCGCGTATTTAAACTTCACCGGAGCTCTTAGCTCATCTCGTTTCCGATCATTATTCCGGCCACCGTTTTCTACAAGGTCTTTTCTACAAGGTCTCGATTTGTTTTATTTAAATAAACGGTAAATTCCACATTGTAAATTACAAATGATTTTTTTTTTATCGAGGAATTAAACCAATAAAAAGGCAAGCTATTTAAAAAATAAGTGAGAATGAAAATATCACTAGGCCAAGTGGCTTCCAACCTTCAACCGGCTCTTTCCCCACACCCTTAACACCATTACAACCAGACCCATCATCCCTTCCGTCCACCATATCCATCAACTTGTTAACCTCCGTCACTTATCGAATCCAAACTGTGGATTCCTACAAGTAATCGTATTGACCAGATCCGCAGAAACGTGGTGGAATGGTTGCATCACCGGCGAGTTAACCGAGTTAACCGGGACTGAACTCGCCCATGACAATGAACCACACACAACAGTAGAAAATGACAATGACAGGATCAGCAAAACTTCAAACGATCCAACAAACCTAAACTAAGAACAGGAACACTCAAAAAATAAAAAAAATACCAAAGGTGAAAGATTCAAATCTATCCTAAAATAATCGAAAACGAAAATTCTACTTAGAAGAGAGAAGATAGCTTTTCTTCCTAGAGAGAAAACATTTTTAGTAGCATTTATCTCCGAAAATTGATTTTTTTTAAATAATAATAATTTTTATAAATTATTAAATATTTAAAAAATATATTAATAATATTATAAAATTAATTAAATTGTATACTTACAATTATAGATTCGAATTTGATTTTTTTTTAATTTATTTTGAAACGAACTTAATCGAGTTGAGCTGAAACAATCTGAACTGAAATAAACTTAAATTAAGTCAAAAAAACATACATATCCTATATCACATATTATGACATCAACCAAAACATCAAATAAAACAAGGGCTAAAGAAAATTACGAAGTGTGAATTTAAACATGTATACAGTTCCAACAGCACACATTTTTGTCATGTATAAAACCCATTAAATGACAGTGGTTCAAGTTCAAACATGTACTACTAGTAAACACATTGACAAAATAATTCTTGTATCTCCGATTGATTCATGTTCTTTTAGGTAGAACAAAATTGTTGGTAACTCATTGAGAATGTAATTATTTTATATCAAAATCAATTTGTTCACAACAGCCCAAAGACATGTAATAACTCAATGTGACCATTAACAGACTTCATCCTCAATTCTATAGGAAACCAGAAGTACGAGATTTTCATTCACCCTAGAGGCCAGAGCCCAAGGGGGCCTTACCCCACCACTTAATTTACAGTTCGAATCCGAAGGGACCCGAGCTCATATATATGTTTCCTGATAATCACCAAAAGTGCAAGAAATATAGTAGTTTTCATGTTTCCTTCCCACTGCTAAAAAAATAAATTTACTGCAATTAAATTCAAATGCCGCTCTCTCCCCTCTTTATATTTATATCAAGGAAAGCAGCTGGACGCGCAGTACCAAACCTGGAATGAGCAGGAAAAAACCACTGCACTAGAGTTCAATTAACCATCATATGATCAAATCCACCTCCGGCTTGCATGGAGGCAACACGAGGCCCTTGCACGTTGTGAAGCAATTGTTGTAACCACCTTCTCGTGGTTGGATCTTCCTGAATTACACCATAAATCAGCAATATTTTACATGTCAGTAAAAACTAAAAATTATATTGTCAATTTAAGACACAGTACTCGTGTAACAAGGGTTTAGTACAAAATTATCAATTTGAGGTTTGACTTGATTAACAAAATAAACAGTAATCCTCTTTTACAACAAACAAACTATCTTTTGTAGTTTTAACAAAACCTTATACTCCCTCGGTCCCGAACATATCGTCATATATGCCCGGGCAAGGAAATTAGGAAAATAGTCTTATTGACATTTAGACAAAAAAGTAAAGGGTTAAAATGTACTGTATTTTATAATTAATAAAATAAGTACTAAAATTGTGAGTTAAGTTTAAAAAACTAGGTGAAAAGTTAAGGGTAAAAGTGTCTTATGCAATGGAAAAGTATGGTTAATTATTTCCTATTTAGGGGTGTGACTATAAGTATGAGACGTATCAAAATAGAAAGGATAACTATAAGTACAAGACAGAGGGGGAAGCATTCTTAATCAGGCTAAAACTCAAATCGGGTAGTTTTGGCAATTATATATTACAATAATATTATCAACTAGCACTTACACGAAGGCAGTTACTAAATGTTGCGTCTCTAAGCATGTCTGGTAGACAACTTCTCAGGGCATCACAAGCTCTGAATAAATTAAAACAAGGTTATGGTCAGATCATAATAATTGCAAATATATTAATGAAAAAAAGATGATCTTAGAACAATCTGACCTTGAATTATCAGATAGTCGAAGGTAGCATCTGATAATGTGCTTCAGAAGACGAGAAGAAGGCTGTTCAGCAAGTGCAGCAACCATGTTCCCCAGCACTCTACCCACAGCAAAGAACCGCTCGGCTGTGGTGCATATATACTCTAAGCCCACATCATCTAGCAAAATCTTCTGCACAATAAATGTTGCTACCTGCCAAAATCCAGTAGCAATGAAAAATTACAACAAACCCAATTAACTTTCAAATTTCCAAAAACACCGAAATATTTGATTTGGGGTTGAAATTAATGCGTGACAAGGTGAAATGTAGTCATTAGAGCTATTTTTCTCAAGTTATGTTTGCTTAAGAAGGGGGTAAATCATAAATGAAAGAAAAACAAAATATCACACGACAAATTTTGTTAATTTTGAAAGCTAGCTCGTGTTTTTTTTGTAATTAGGTCAAATTTAACCCTAATTTAGCTCCTGCTTAAAATAGACAATCAGAAACAAACAAAATTCAAAGCTTCACAAGGAAAATATAAGAACTCTGCCAGTATATTGGTTCAGCGGAAAGGTAAAAAGATCCAGAATCATCAACAATCATGACGAAATCTAAAAAGGCTTATATTGCCATTAATTTATTTAAAACAACACACCCAGAAGATGGAATTCATTTATGTTTAGAGACTGACAAGCCGCAAGTAGTCAGACCTTTACAAGGATATTAAGTGAGAATTATTACTTAAATAACGGAACAAGGCTTCAGAAAAACTCACTGTTTTGGACAATTCACTTCCCATCTCCATTGTGCGCAAACACAAGGGAATGATCTCAGTGGAGAGAAGGAAGCTTATAACTTCAGTGTCATCAACCTGGGAACCAAAAAAAAAATAGAAGCAAAATAATTTTCTATTATCCAAGGACTTGGTGAATAATCATGTGTATGCTTCTACCGGAGCAAGATCACATTCTCTATCAAATTAATTATTTGTTTCTGTTATGAGTCGACAAGGAATTGACTGTTGCAACTTTCTGTTAATGCACAATATTCCTCTTAAAGGAACATAAAAATGAAAGACTTGTCATGTGCATGAAGCTGAGAAATAAAAATGGAATACCTTAACCAAAGCACCTATGACGCCTAAACTTGTAAGCCTCAAATACTCAAAGGGCCTTGATTTGCTTGTTGTATTAAGAAAAGGATACAAGTACAGTGGAATGTGGGCTGCAACAGAAAAAATATCACGTGAAAATTTTGGGCAGGGATAATAAATAACACGTAATCTGTTAAAAATATAATTATGTTGCAAGTAAACACCAAATTACAGATGAAAGAAGGATGCCGCTATTAAGGCCACTCAAAACTAATTAAACACCACTGCTACAAAAATAAAAAACGAGGAAAGAGAGACAGAAAAGATGTGCGAACAAGCAGTTATTTGGAAAAGTTTCACTTGCTCAGCTCTTATTTGTAAATAGATACAAGAAATAAATTCACGCCCATGCAACCAAGAAAATTACCATTGAGGAACAGCATTCTTGTATCCGGATGTGAGGCCACACACTGTAACAATTGAGATACATGTTAGTCCAAGCAACATGTAATCGTATTTCATTCTATAAATGTTTATAGGAAACTAAGAAAAGATGAATATGAAAGAAAAAAATACTAACGTTACAATATATTGTTTTTAGTTCCCTGTTAGGAAGAAAATCCCGGCAAAAATTCAACAATCACTAACCCATGCAGCTGATGGTAACCGATAATAAAATTCGAAGTAATTCAGGAACAGAAATAGACAATACCTGAAGTAGAGCGAGTGCATTGCAAACTCTATTTGACTGTGCAGGAGTTAGGTTTGGTGGGGATAGCACTGGATAAATGGAGACTATTTCCTGTAGGAGTTCAGAAAAACAAAGTCACAAAAACATAGATGGCACGACTGAATGCCTTAAAACAAAGACGAACGGGTGAGAAAGAAACTAAACGTTCATGAAAGTAGAAAAATTTATGAAAATAAAAGCTGATATAAATTTCCCTTTTCAGATATCAAATTTAGTTGTAGCACTATTCTGCAATCCCACAAGATGAAACTGGATTAAGAGTCCTTCATGAGAAAAAATATTGGGGAACACATCTTAAAAAAAATACTGATACGTCAACGATATTTTTTTTATAATTTTTTAATATGTACTCCCTATGTTCTCTTGCATTACTAACAAGAAATTGTGGCACGGAAATTAAGGAATAATAAATTTTATAATATAAAGTGAGTCTGTGTGGTTGTAATTATATGATGTAATTTTTTATGGTTATAATTAAGTGTAACTCCTTCAATGGGACAATGAAAAATTTTCAGTGGGACATAGAGTACAATAATATTAACATTAAGAAAATAATCTAAACCCTAGTCGGCCAATCTCCAATTCTCCAAAGAAGTTAGATACGCATCACTTGTATATAGTTCCCCGATTTTGTATATTCTCTCACTCATTGTCACCCTTTGCCCTTCTCGACTAGGGTCTATCAATCGTTGTGTTATTAAATTTTATTTATTATTCTTCCACTTTTTCATTATTTGTTTGCTTTCTAAATAGGGTTAAAGCTCAAATACGTAATTTGGATCGTATCCAGAACACATTTGGAAACCTAAATTTAATTTTGGAACACATTTTCAAACGGATTTATGACGCTTACGTAGTAACAACGTCAACAGCCATACGAAGTCAGTGTGACCATATCTGTCCTACCAAGCAAATTAATTTCATAAAGGATCGTATCCAGAACTTATCCGTAAAACCTAATTTAAATTAAAATATTGTTCTAAACTCGATTTCAAACATAATTATTGTGTCCCGAATTTAAAAACCTCTGGAACATGTAAGGGTAATACATAGTAAGTGTAGACGTATCTGTGCTACAAGAAAATTAATTTCATCAAGGATTCTCCATGTTCGATGTAGTTAATGAAATTTACGTTTCTTTGGGTGCTACGACAGCTAGCTAATTGAGTAAAACTAGGAGAAGCCATCAATGACAAACGGAAATTTACAAGGAAGGCGATACATTTATCGTTTCTGGTACTGACATGAAATCTAGAATAACCCTAGAAACTAACACATAGTAGAACATAGTAGAACAGCAAATTCGTATTCAAATATCATACACAAACAAACCTGCAGAAGAGCAGCAACTGTACCGAAGGAATTCCACAACAAGGGTGCCAAATCTTGAAACAGTTCTCTCTTCTATTATAATGGAAAACAAGACAGAACAAAACACAAATTTAACATAGATAAAAATTCAGAAAAAAAATAAAATGTTAATCAAATATCAAATGCACAAATTACTAATTACGTCAACTCAATTATTACAAAAAAAAAAAAGCATAACGAGAAAACCTTAGAGAGTTCAAGGAGAGCGTTTTCACGGAGATCTGGATTACAGAGATCGAGAACCAGCTGCTCAGCCGATTGCATTCTCCAGTCCTTGGTGGCGGCGGGGGAGATGGTAGAGGTGCTGCTGCTGGCCTCGAATGGAGCAGCCTTCAAATTTAGTGACCCAGGTAGGTTTGCCATTCCTTTCTCGAAGTACGAAGAGTGATTTTTTTTTTGATATTATAATTTACGATCGATGGTTGGTCGGTCAATCCATATTTAAATAAACACTTCGATTGAGGTTAGTTCTTTAGGGAGTTTTAGTAGTGCGATATTGGGCTAATATTATAGAAAATCAAAATATAAACAAGCCCAATTAAAATATATGCACTTTTAATTCTAAATTTTGGTTGAATAATAAAAAAAATTATTAATATTAATTACAAAAGCATTAATATGACGACATAATTACAAAAGTTTTAATAATTATTAAGTTTACATCAATTCAGTAATTTAATTTAATATTAGTATATTATTATTATTACAATATTTTACAATAAAATTAAATTAAACTTAATTTCATTTTAATTCAGTTGAAACCTATTAAATTCAGTTCAGTTTAGTTTAGACAGTTCAATCCAAAAGAACAGGCCCGAATGGATCTGAATTAAACTGAACTGAAGTAAAGTTATTTTGTAGTTATTCTCAGTTCGCTTCAATATACTTCAGTTCAGACTCATTAAGCTCCTTAGGTATTCTCAGTTCGCTTCATTTTACTTCAGTTCAGACTTAATAAGTTTAGTTCAGATAAATTAAAGTCAGTTTAGTTAAGATCAGACATTTTCAGTCTAAAAGAACAGGCCTTAATGGATCTGAACTAAACTGAACTGAAGTAAAGTTGTTTTGTAGTTATTCTCAATTCACTTCAGTTTAAGCGCTTCATTTATTCTCAGTTCGCTTCATTTTACTTCAGTTCAGACTTATTAAGTGCAGTTTATATAAATTAAAGTCAATTCAATTAAGATCCATTAAGTTTGTTTATTTATTAAATTTTTAATTTTGTATTATTTAATTATTTTTATTATTATAATTTCAATATTTTAAAATTAAATTGAACTTAATATCTTTTTTTTTCTAACCACAAAAATTACATTAAATATTTCTTACATTAAAAATTTATCACGGGCAGTTTTTTTTACTTGTGCGTTTCATATAAATAATTTTTATTATAACATTAAATTAATAATGTAACGCCCCGGCCCGTTGAGGGGTCGAAGCCCGACCCTAATGGGCCGGCTCGGTTACCAATGACTGCTTCGGGAGTGATATTCTGGCCCCACTGTACCAACACTTGTCTTTTCCAGCGCACTTTGTCCTAATGGGCCGGCTCGGTTACCAATGACTGCTTCGGGAGTGATATCCTGGCCCCACTGTACCAACACTTGTCTTTTCCAGCGCACTTTGTCCTCACTCGTGCGCACCCGGGAGACTTCCCAGGGGGTCACCCATCCTAGAATTACTCCAGAGCCAGCACGCTTAACTTTGGAGTTCTTATAGGAGGATGCCCAGAAAAGTAGATGCATCTGTTAGTATGAGTAGCATATTCAATCCTTTTAAGCCTTTGAATTTTCTGGGGCGTTACAATCACCCCACCTTTTATGCGCAACGTCCTCGTTGTGCGCCTTACTTGCCTTACCAACACTTGTCTTTTCCAGCGCACTTTGTCCTAATGGGCCGGCTCGGTTACCAATGACTGCTTCGTGAGTGATATCCTGGCCCCACTGTACCAACACTTGTCTTTTCCAGCGCACTTTGTCCAGAAAAGTAGATGCATATGTTAGTATGAGTAGCATATTCAATCCTTTTAAGCCTTTGAATTTTCTGGGGCGTTACAATCACCCCACCTTTTATGCGCAACGTCCTCGTTGTGCGCCTTACTTGCCTTACCAACACTTGTCTTTTCCAGCGCACTTTGTCCTAATGGGCCGGCTCGGTTACCAATGACTGCTTCGTGAGTGATATCCTGGCCCCACTGTATCAACACTTGTCTTTTCCAGCGCACTTTGTCCTCACTCGCGAGTACCTGGGAGACTTCCCAGGGGGTCACCCATCCTAGAATTACTCCAGAGCCAGCACGCTTAACTTTGGAGTTCTTATAGGAGGATGCCCAGAAAAGTAGATGCATCTGTTAGTATGAGTAGCATATTCAATCCTTTTAAGCCTTTGGATTTTCTGGGGCGTTACAAATAAGTTATTAATCAATCTTTATCTAAATGACTTAATGTAATACAAAATTCAATAAATTATATTTTTCAATAGTAATTAATCTTTATTTTCCAAAAATAAAATTTTGAAAGATGAAATTAATTCATTTTAACTTTTAATATAGTAGAACCTAATAAATAATTGATAAAATTAGAATTTAAAAACAAACTAATTAAAAAATATATTGTATATCAAATGTTACTTAATATAAAATTTATAATTAATTGTAAAAAATACTTATATTAAATGTTATGTATTTTATTTAATATTAAATAAAAATATTAAATATTACCGTGCATCGCACGGGCAGGTTTTACTAGTTTAAATAAACACTTCGATTGAGGTTAGGTCTTTAGGGAGTTTTATTAGTGCGATATTGGGCTAATATTATAGAAAATCAAAATATAAACAAGCCCAATTCAAATATATGCACTTTTAATTCTAAATTTTGATTTGAATAATAAAAAAAGTTATTAATATTAATTACAAAAGCATTAATATGACGACATAATTTATTTTAATTCTAAATTTTGATTTGAATAATACAAAAAATTATTAATATTAATTACAAAAGCATTAATATGATGACATAATTTAACAACAATGAAATGAAAAAAATAGTGAAAATGGATCAATATTAAATCAAATAGTAAAACTAAAATTTAAATAAATTTTTTTTTGAGATAAATTGTTGTTAAATAAAATTATATCATAAATAATTATTAATTAATGATTTAATCATAAATTAAATTTTCAAATATAATCCATAACACTACCTGTTCTTTTGGACTTAATTTCAGTCCTTCAGTTCAGATCGTTTAAGTTCAGTTCAGTTCAGTTCAGTTCGCTTCAAAATAAATTAAAATAAAATAAATAAAAAATAATTTCAATCTATAATTTTTAATATACAATCTAGTTATTGTCATAATATTATTAATATTTTTAAAAAAATATTTAATCATTTATAAAAATTATTATTATATTTATAAAAAATCAATTCAGTTCAGTTCAGATCGCTTAAGTTCAGTTCAGTTCAGATCGCTTAAGTTCAGTTCAGTCGGTTTTAGTCCAAAAGAACAGGTCCTAATTAGGCAATTTATATCTTGCTCCCCTATGCAAGATACACATCTTACACCTGATCAACATTATAAAATTATAGTCAAAATTAATCAATTTTTTTTTCTCTCTCGTAGTCGCTCTCTCCCCTTTTTTTTCCTCTCTGGCATCTCGCCCTCTCTCAGCTCTCTCAGCTTCGATGACTCATCTATCTTCGCCGTTCGCCACTATTCACATGAAAACGGTGACCAATAGCCTGGAAAATTATGGTATGCGTTCGATTTAAACAAAACATTTTTTTAGGTCGTGTTCTTCCTCGATTTTTTATCGATTTTTTGATTTGGGAAATTAGGTCTTCGGTACGACGATTTGTACAACCCGATGTCCGATTCAGATGTGAAGGAAGCCATTAATCAGCTGTCGAGAGAGGTCTTCGACGCCAGAAATCAGCGCCTCTTGCGCGCAATGGACTTCTCCATGAAGCACGCATACCTTCTAGATGATCTCAGGGTAATCATTTAAGTGATGTCACTCCGATCTCCGATGTGACTGATGATTTTGGTATTCATTGTGTTGATTGAATTTTGGTTTTTTAGAAAATTCTTAGATACAGGTTCTGAGTGATTTATCGATTTGTTAAATTATTAATAATTTTAACCGAATAAATGCTTCATGGATGATTGCTTTCATTTCGATTGTTTGTTGAATTTTCTGGATTAAATGCTTCTTAGATGAGTGTTGTTGTTTTGTGTAAACATGTTGAGAAACATATTTCAGTAGTACTTGTTTCCACATTATATAAACATGAAAATTTTAGGTTAGACTTTTTTTCTTTTTTTCCTTCTTTCTTTCCTTTTCTGCCTTCCGAACGTAGGGTTCTTTTGTCTCTTTTTTATTCATTCTTCTTCCTTTCCCGTACATTCGATCGAGCTGAAAAAAAAATCTGGATCAAGCTGATTGGAATCGTCTGTTAGGAACTTTCAATTTTTTGGGAACAACTTGCTCGCAACATGACCGCGTCGAGATCATCGCCAATAACCAGGGCAATCGAACCACGCCGCCGTATCTCGGTTTCACCGACTTCGAGAGGCTTATCAGCGACGTAGCTATGAATCAGGTGGCGATGAATCCCATCAACACCGTTTTCAGTAAGTTATTTTCACCTATTTTTCGTTGTCACTTTACTCTGATTTAGTATTTTCATATCTAGTTAATGTATAGTCGTTTGAAATTTGTAACCTTTTGTATATTTGTTAACACATGTGGTTATTAATTTCAAAAAATGAATTAGGTTCAATGTAACCCTGATTTAATAGTTAATATTCATTAGAAGGATTGCGGTGTTTGTTCTTAGTATGTTGAGTATGAAATTTCATTTGTAACAAATAAAAGCGTGTTTAGTTCTAAAAGTTTTAATCTTGTGTTTATTTGTATGTTGAGTATGAAGCTTCATTTGTAACAGATAGTGATCAAAATATTCTTATAGTTTTTAATACTTCGATTTTAAAATTATTCTTTCATTTTTTAAAGCGTCAGATTTCAATTTCACAATTATTGTCCTTTATTTTTGTAAGTGTCCAACTTCACTTTTGAAAATATTATACTATAAATCATTCATCACATGAATCATTCGTCACTATTTTGTGGTACTTCATTATCAAAATTATTGTCCTTCAATTTTTAAGTGTGAAACTTCATTTTTAAAGTATGATTTGTAAGTGTGAAGCTTCATTAAGCATGCACCGTCCGATGCGAAGAGGTCAAAACATGAATGTAAGTCAATACTTTACATATTTTTGCATTTTATGTATCGCAAACATGCCATGTGTTAAGATGCAGATGTGGAATATAAGAGATGGTCGGTTTGGAAGATTAAGGAGTTCAACAAATTCTACAAGACTTTGGATTTTTATGCTATATACTCTAATCATTTGATACAGTTATTTGTTTTTGGGATTTTGGATTTTGAATATTGGTTTGGATATTGTAATTTGGATTTGTTTGAGTTTCTCATGTTGAAAATTATAATTTGTTCTGGATTTTTATGCTATATACTCTAATCATTTGATACAGTTATTTGTTTTTGGGATTTTGGATTTTGAATATTGGTTTGGATATTGTATTTTGGATTTGTTTGAGTTTCTCATGTTGAAAATTATAATTTGTTCTGGATTTTTGATTTATGAGTATTTGTACTTGATTGATTTGAAAAACACATTCAACCCATTTTTATATGAACTTTCATTTTCCCTAGCATGATCTTTGATTTCTGAAATGTATAATCCTTTATTTTAGAGTTATAGGTTTAGGGGTTCATTTTCAATTCTATTATGCTTCCATTTCAATTTCTATTTGGTCAAACATCCAAGTTACAACACTACCTGAAATATATCCACTACAAGAAAATATTAATTTAGCGACAATACTATAGGTGACTATATTTATTTTGTCTCTAATAATTATTATTAATGATAAAATTATAAATAATTCATCACAAAAAACATTGTAGTATCTATTGAATTTTTGATATGTTTAGGTGACAAAATAAATAATTCAACGACAAAAATAATCTTCTCTCTAAATTTTTTGAATATCAAAATAATATTTAGTCTATGATACATTATTTTTTTTGCAAATTCACATTATTTTATTTAAGATATTATTTTTAAAAATAGAATGAGATTAATTCAATATAATATATATAAATCATGAACAACCATTCCACCATATACCAATTAAAATTTTCTAATTGTACAAGTGGACTAATACATTTCAAGCATTTCATTTACGTTCACACCATTCTCAATCTTTATTTTTTATTTAATTTAAACGTTCCGCTAATAATTATTTTATTATTATGAAATTAAAAATACTTTTTTGTCTTCCGTGAATCATTCATCTGCTCATTCTAGGGTTTGCTTACGTCAGTCATCTTGTCTGAAATTGGTTAGTGAAATAATGTTCCGATTCATGTATCATTGGTCGACCAACATATTATTTTATGTTTTTTGGCAGATTGAGAATCAATGTTCTGATTCTCTGTTTCTTAAATACTTATATAAGGAGCGACAATTTGATTCCACATATGGTCGTGTTTTGAAATTCCTTTTTACAGTATAATTTGACATTGAAGCTTCAATACTCGCAGTGTGGCTTAGGGTTATGCCTCTCGAAGTAGGGTTATTTATAATATATTTTTTGTTCAGATTTTTGTGAATCAGTTTTTATCTCTGTATTGAAAAGTTGGTTCATGAGTGTAGCATATTCGGTTTTTGTTTAAGCAAATTTATTAGTGAAATTCAGGATTATTTATGTGATTTTTTTATCAGTGTGGGATGTTGACATTGCTTTATCTGTGGTGTAGAGAAAATAGATTGGTGTTCTTGGTGTTTTGGTTAGGGCACATACCCGTTTGTTTTTGTCACGATAATTTTATTTCAGAACGCGAAACCCGAAAGGTGTTTTTGCACAGGAAATGGTGTTGGAGGTATCATATCTTGCACCATCATTTTTTATTCTTTCTTTACCAAACAAAAATTGATTATTGTTTGTCCCCTTTCTTTCTTTTCTCTCTTTGTGTTAGGTATTTCTTCTTCTGCACACTCTCCTCCAAGTTCAGGAGCAATTGCGAGAAAGACCCCCCACTTTACCTAGACTTTATCTGTACAGAAGCCCATCTGTCATAGTTGGGCCAGTAACACCTTAAATGACCTTGTTAAGGTGATAAGGTAATCCAACTTATATTTGAGCTTTAGGACCTTTTGCCAACCGATGTGGGATACTTAATACGCCCCCTCACGAGTATGCTCGGTTTTATCGGCTCTACTCGTGGACACAGTGCCATCTTTGGGCAAACCGGAAATTTCATCGGCTGGGGCACTCATTATCGTGTTGGGCCCGCTCTGATACCATGTCATAGTTGGTTCAATAACACCTTAAACGACCTTGTTAAGGTGATAATGTAATCCAACTTATATTTGAGCTTTAGGACCTTTTGCCAACCGATGTGGGATACTTAATACCATCATCTAATTCCAGAAAACGTAGTTCAAGTAGTAATGGTTCCAGAAAACATCCATACAGTAGTTTCTCAAGGAGCCGATGGGATAAAAACCGTGGCAAGGACAAACCGACAAAGAGAAGTCTGTTCAAATATGTACGTTTAATTCTGTTCAATTCAAATGTTTCTTTTCCTTCTGATAAAATTAAGCATGTTGTAACTTTATAAATCTATTTTTATCCTTCTGATAAAAATAGTACGTCATTTATTAATCTTTCAGGATTACTACAAGTCATGAACTGATGCTGTCGTTTGACGGTTCAAAAATTCCACCTCCATTTTATAAAATACGCCTTAAGGGAACTAACTGAAATTGAAACAACCGTGCACTAGCTTTATGATATATCTTATTGTGAAGAGGCTACTGTTCTTGAAACTTTTATTGTTCTAACTTTATTACAAACCAAAGATACACCGCGTATCTAAAAATGATCAATGCTGCGTATTTATTTATTGTATACGTATGAAAATTATGTTTATATTCATTATTAAGTTGATATATATTTTAAAGGTTACATGTTTGTAGACATTTAGGACTTCCTGTATATTTACATTGTATCATATTAATAAAAATTTCAGATATGCTCTTGGGAGTTTTGTTACAAGCGCCATGAAGAGCTTATTCCTTGAAGATTACTGATTCCTCAGGTTATTTTGAATTTAAATTTGATGTATAATTGATGATATAGTTTCAAATCTTTCTCGAAAGTGGGTGGGCACATGCATTTGCACTGTGAAAACCATTTTGATATTAAGTTAAATATAACGGGTAAAACTTAGAGTTTTATTTTCGTACGTTGTATATTTTAAAATATTTTTTTTAAATACAGGATTAATACGGTTGTATATTTCTCTTCAATATTGTTGATATTTTGTAGGTTGGCGTCGTACCAATTATGTTGTACGAAATATCGACCATACGGCTGGATTATGTAATTGTACACGATTGGTAATAACAAAATTGAAAACCTATGTTATTGAAGCGAAGGTATTAGGGGGCGAACACAAAGACGAGATTGTTTACATTCCAAGGCTGTCACTTACTCCCTCAAATTCTAATTTGTCATTTCGCTTTCAACGTAGACAATTTTCTATTATAATTTCGTATGCTTTGAGCATTAACAAGCCCGGGCGAGTCTTTATCAAAATTGGAAATTCTTTTGAGATGACCGTTATTTACACATGGACAGTTGTATGTGGCAGTTTCAAGAGTCACTACCAGAGAAGGATTGAAATCGTTATGTTGCGACGAGAAAGGAAGCTCACAAATAAAACCACTAATTTAGTTTACAAAGAAGTATTTAAAAATTTGCAATGAAAATATAAACAACTTTTATTTATTTGATTGTTTTCTTCTTGAAGTTTTATTATTTTTAATACTTTACATTTTAATAATCTAATAGAATATTTTATCTATACATGTATTTTTCAAATCAACAATGAATTACCCATAAACTCAAAATAAAAACTTAAACTCAAAATAAAGACTGTTTATTAATAAATAAAATTTTAAATTAAAAAAAATTGGATAAAAATTATTATTACAAATTTAAAATAACAGGACACGCTTTAGAAAATATCCCGATGCACTGCACTGGCTGAAAAATTCTTCTAAGTATATAATCAAATCTTGAATCACTCTACATTAGTGCAGTATTTAAAAAAAACAAAAGTACTCAAATAATTTATTATGGTTTTCATTAAAACTTTTAATTTAAAAATGGAGTAAATATAAATAAAATATAAATTGTTTCTCATGTAATTTAAACAATTAATTTAAATTGGTCAAACCATATTTTTTTAGTGGGGATATGTATTTAACTCCTCACTAGTATCAACTGCCCGTGCTATGCACGGTAATATATAATGTAATTTTTTTAATTAAAAATTGCTAAAAGCAAAATACTTAATATTTTTATATTAAATATAAATTTATACTTATTAAAAATTATAAACAATTTATTTTATTAGTGTATCTTTAATTAAATTTTTGTGCAATTACCTAATAAGTTGTACTATGATAAGAATTTAAATGAATTAATTTCGTTTAATAAAAGTGGATTTTTCGAAAAATGAATCATAAGTAGTATTGTAGTTAGATTTTATGTTTTAAATTTTCTATTACACTTTTAAAGATTGAACTTTGGATTAGTAACTTTAGAATTTAAGGTTATAGTCTTAAATATATTTATGAAAAACATAACTATAAAAAAATATCAAAACTATAGCACATAATTAATTCATAAATTTTGACATTGGTGTTGTTGAGTTAAGTTAGTTAAAGCGGGACAAAGATTAACATTTACTCTTGTTAATCTTAATATCATAAGATATCTGTAACATCCCATTTTTCATAACATAAACTAAAGAGGATTTTCTTACTTTTCAAAATAAATTTTAGTATTTAAAATAACAAAATGTCAAAACGACTTTTCATAATAAAATCTTTAACTAAATATAATAACCCTCAATAGTCAAATTTAAATAAAAATACTCAGGTATGAAGTTTCAAAAGCGGAAAACATAAAAGAAAATAATGTCTTTGAAATAAACGCTGCTACTACTATCGCCTGCCACATCCCCGCCTCGCTCCGATTTCGCTTAACCTGAAAGGATGGGGTTTTAAAGGGGTGAGTTATCAACAACTCAGTAGGGATACCAGTTCATACATTGTACAATACGAAAGCAACCGGAATGACGCTCAACTTTATAAACTAACTTGAACTTGTTAGATTGTGGGATATACCCAAGGACATGAATTTCCGAACGATTAAACGTTCCTATCACTTGCTTGCTTGATTTATTACCGTGAACACGTCACACGTCTACGTGAACACGGCCATGAGTTTCGTCGCGCGACTAATATGTGCACATAACATGAATAGAATATAAAGTCCTCGATATCGAACAATTACCTGCGTACCATACACTGATATGAACTGTATTTGAAAAGGTTTTAGAAATACCCCTACCTTGACAATGCAGAACTTGATTTGACGAAAAAGATGCGTGAATGAATGCTCGTGCAGTCCTAATCCTCAATACCCTTCTTAACTATACATATATCAATTAAAGCTTTAATAAGTAACTGACTCACCAATTAAGAACAAAACGTGGCATGAAATTCATCTATGTATTTTAAATTCATACGGAAGGGGGTAAACAGATTTCGGATTTGTCAATCAAATATAAGACATAACATCAGACCAGTAGACATGTGTATGTGTCAAATAAATAGATCACTTATAACCCTCAAAAGCACTCTCCCTCTTTTCTGTTACTAGAAATTTAATCACTTCATTCGAACAATAAACCATTAAAAGTATAATCCAATTAAAGGAATAGTAAATAAATCAACTTGAAACCCACACTCAGTTATACTTAGTCAACGCATCAACACCCAATGTCATTCTTTTCAAACATCAGAACCGAACCCAACTAAAGAAAGGAACCAACAATTGATTTTTAACAATTACGAAACCCACTTTCACATTGAGACTTTGATTGCAAATAAACTAGGAATAATAGTATTGAATATCTAAATAAATAGGTTTACAGGAGGTTGCATATAATTTATAAAGTGGCTTATGGGTATTACCAATTCATGAAATTCATCAGCGATTCGACTTTTTGAAAATTAATTACTAAGGTGTAAAGAATAGATTGTAATCATAATAATTTCACATAAGGGGCAAGGGAAATTAAACACTGAGGGAGCATCTCTATCTATGGGTGAACAGTCGGGAAGGGGTTATGGATTAGGGATAAATCGAGAAGAAAATAAAATAGCTATAAACTGTTACCTATGTTGCTTCGCGGAGATGGTGAAAGTAAGGAGGGCACGAAATCCAAACTTCAATCCACAATATGAACTCACACGGTTGCAGCTAATAAATATACAAGAAAAGGATCTAGGTCCGTGTATATATATATATACATAGGGTTTCTAGGATATTGCTACGTGGAATATTATGCACAAAGGGTTTAATAATACGCATTAGGCCTATGAGAGTGTAATGGGCCCCATAAACATGAACTTAATGACTCAAATACTTGTAAGCCCAACAATATAACTACATCCAATATTCAACTGCTCCAATAAACTAACAGTTAAGTAAACATGTTTAGAGAATTATTTCATACGAAAATATTTATTAGACCAAAATTACTTAAATAATTAATTTAGATTTTTCGGTCGTTACAACCTACCCTCCTTATAAAAATTTCGTCCTCGAAATTCGTTACGTACCTCTTTCATAAAAGTCAGGGTAATTAGTTATCATCTTAAGTTCTAAAGGCCACAATTATCATAACATTTGCATAGAAAAAATTATTTTAACCATGAAAATCATTTAGCATGCAAATAACATTTTTGTAAACATAAGAATCATATTTGAAATAAATTGCGCACGTAACATTATAAATCATGAACTTGACTTTAAACATGAGCTTGAAGTTGAACTTGAACTTTACCATGAACATGAACTTAAACTTATAAAAAGTGCGCAATTAATTTAAGCAACTTAAAATTTCAACTTGAAAACTTGAAATGCAATGCACATGAAAAATCATGAATTTGAAAACTATGAACTTGAGTATGCATCTCACTTGAATATCATGGGCATGAAGTGCAATTTAATTGAAAATCATGAAATGACATGCACGTGAATATACTATCATGAAAGTAGACATATAACATGAATGAACAACCATGAACTTATAATGCACTTACTTGCGAAGTCGGCGCGAGCAGGCAGAGGTGGACGATAGTAGCTTATTTTTAAAACTATTTTAGGTCCGTAAAGAGAACCGTAATGCTCTGATACCAAGTTGTAACATCCCATTTTTCATAACATAAACTAAAGAGGATTTTCTTACTTTTCAAAATAAATTTTAGTATTTAAAATAACAAAATGTCAAAACGAGCGTCAGCCTTTAAATATATACGACATTTTTTGAATCCTTTTTTTCTAAACATCATTATCAATCGATATACGTTGCATAAACCGGTCGTGTGTTCGATATTTCGTAACATCATTATCGACACCTGATATACTTCGGAAATTTGATATGTTTGAGATAATTATAATTCTATTAAATTAAACAAATAAGTCTGTACTGAACTAAAATTAAGTTTAACTGAAATTAATTTTAAAATATTGAAATAATAATATTAATAACAATAATAATAAATAAATAAATAAATAAGTGAAGAATTGAAACTAATGAGTTTGAACTGAACTGAACTTAATGGATTTGAACTGAAACAATTGAGAATAAGTCTAAAAGAACATGTGCTAAGTGGGGTTAAAAAAAATACTTTATTCATTTGTGTAAATTTGAAAAAAAAAAATTTGGACTAAAACGGGGTGATATGAACTGAATTTAATAGGTTTTAATTGAAATAAATTGAACTGAACTAAACTTAATAGGTGTAAACTAAAATGAAATGAACTGAACTTAATAGATCTAAACTAAAATGAAATGAACTGAACTTAATAATTCTAAACTGAACTGAACATAGGAGTTGTTCTTTTGAACTTATTTCCAGTACGCTTCTATTAAGTTCAGTTCAAACTCAGTTAAGTTAAATTTAGTTCAATCATTTAATTTTTATTATTATTATTATTCTAATAATTTAAAATTAAGGTGATAATTATTATAGTATTTAGAGTATTTATAGTATATATGATAATTCAGTAATATAAAAAATTGATTGATTCTTTATCAATTAAATTACAAAAATAATATATTAAATATTTATTACAGATTAAAAATGTTATTTTGGATTCGAAATGGCTGAACTGAACTGCACTAAACTTAACAGGGTTGAACTGAGTTGAACTTAATAGGTCTGAACAGAACTAAACTTAATAAGTCTTAATTAAACTAAACTGAAATTAAGTTCAATTGAATTTATTTTTAAAATATTTTAATAATAATAATAAAATAAAAAATTAAATAATTGAATTAAACTAAACTAAACTTAATAGGCCTGAAATGAACCAAAGTTAAATAAAGCGAACTTAGAATAAGTCCAAAAGAACATTTCATAAATTATTATCAATATTAAGGATATGCTATTTTGGGCTGAAACTGGTTAAAGTGAATTGAACTAAACTCAATACGTCTGAACTGAACTGAAATTAAGTTCAATTTAATTTAATTTTGAAATATTAAAATAATAATAATAAAAATAAAAAAATAGAAAAAAAATTATATGAATGAATTAACTGAATTTAATGGATCCGAATTGAACTGAATTTAATTTATCTCAAATGAATTGAACTTAATGAGTTTAAACTGAACTGAATTGAACTCAGAATAAATCCAAAAGAATAGGTACTAAGTGGTGCTAAAAAAAATATTTTGTATGCCTGGTCTTTTGGACTGAAACTTGCTAAAAAGAATTGAACTTAATAGGTCTAAACTAAACTAAAATTAAGTTTAATTTAATTTAATTTTAAAATATTGAAAAAAATGACCGAACTGAACAAAACTGAATTTAATAAATTTGAACTGAACTTAATGAATCTTAACTTAAGTGAACTAAACTTAATGGATCTGAATTAAGCTGAGCTAAACTGAAGCAAACTCATAATAAGTTCAGGTCAGTTCAGTTTAGTTTAGTTAAGTTCAGCCAGTCCAAAACAACAGGTTTTAGTGGTGCTAAAAAAATACTTTATTCATGTGTGCAAAATTGAAAAATCTTTTGAACAAATGATCTTCTTTTGGACTGAAACTGGTTTAACTGAACTGGACTGAACTTAGTGGGTCTGAACTTAATATGTCTGAACTAAACTGAAATGAATTGAACTTAATGTCTAAACTTAACAGAACTGAAATAAATTTAATAGGTCTGAACTGAACTGAACATAATTGAACTTCATAGATCTGAACTGAAATGAAATTAAGTTCAATTGAATTATATTTTAAGATCAAATTAATAATAATAAAAACTAAAAATTAAAAAAATTAAAAATTAAATAACTGAACTTAATAGGTTTAAACTCAACTAAACTAAATTTATTTAATGAGTGTGAACTTAACTGAAGCGAAACTTATTTAATGAGTTTGAATTGAACTGAAGCGAACTGAGAATAAATCCAAAATAATAGGTACAAAAGAATAGCACATGCTTTTTTGGACTTATTTTCAGTTCGATTCAATTCAATTCAAACCTATTAAGATGTTGAGTGCTCTACTAACTGAATTGAACTAAACTTGTCTGAAAGTCAACTGAAGTGAATTAAACTCAATAGGATTGTATTGAACTCAACTGAAATTAATAGATCTGAACTGAACTCTACTGAATTTAATAGGTCTGAACTCTACTGAATATAATAGTTCTGAATTGAACTGAAATTAAGTTAAATTGATTTTAATTTTAAAATATCAAAATAATTAAAAAAAATAAACCAATTGAACTGAATTAAGAGGTCTGAACTGAACTCAAATAAACTAAATAGGTCCAAATAAAACTGAACTGAATTGAATGAGTCTGAACTGAATTGAACTGAGCAAACTGAGAATAAGTCCAAATGAACAGGTCTTAAGTTCCGTACGTTTAATTCAGTTAGGTGTATTTCAGTTTAGTTCAGTTTCAAGACCTTAAAACAAAATGAATGGTCTAAACTGAACTGAATTTAATAAGTCTGAACTGCACTGAAATGAAATTATATGAATTTAATAGATCTGAATTGAAATGAAATGATCGTAATAGGTTTGAACTTAGCTGAATTAAAATTAAGTTTAATTGAATTAAATGTTAAGATATTAAAATAATTATAATAATAATAAATTAAATAATTAAACTAAACTGAACTTAATAGGTCTTAACTAAACTGAACTTAATAGGTTTGAGCTCAACTGAACTGAACTTGACTAAATGAAACAAAACGGAACTGAATTGAACTAAGGGAATGAATTAAAATTAAGTTTAATTGAATTAAATGTTAAGATATTAAAATAATTATAATAATAATAAATTAAATAATTAAACTAAACTGAACTTAATAGGTCTTAACTAAACTGAACTTAATATGTTTGAGCTCAACTGAACTGAACTTGACTAAATGAAACAAAACGGAACTGAATTGAACTAAGGGAATGAATTAAAATTAAGTTTAATTGAATTAAATGTTAAGATATTAAAATAATTATAATAATAATAATAAATTAAATAATTAAACTAAACTGAACTTAATAGGTCTTAACTAAACTGAACTTAATAGGTTTGAGCTCAACTGAACTGAACTTGACTAAATGAAACAAAACGGAACTGAATTGAACTAAGGGAACTGAGAATAAGTCTAAAGATCATGTCCTAAATGATTATCAACATTAACGACCTGTTCTTTCAGACCATTTAAGTTTTGTTTAGTGTTGAACTGAAATGGTCTGAATTGAACTAAACCGAATTTAACTGAACCTAATAGTTCTAAAATAAACATAACTTAACTTAATATGTCTAAACTAATTTGAACTTAAATTAAGTTCTATTGAATATAATTTGAAAATATTGAAATAATCATTAATAAAAATAAATGAAAAAATTGAACTATACTTAAGAGGTATGAACTGAACTGAATTGAACTTAATATGTCTAAACAAAACTGAACTAAATGATTCTGAACCGAACTTAACTAAGCGAACTAAGAATAAGTCCAAATGAATAGGTCTTAAGTTTTGTAAGTTCAGTTCATACATATTAAAGACACGTTCTTTTGGACTGAAACAGACTTAACAGAACGAAATGAACTGAACTGAACTTGACTTAATAGATCTGAACTGAACTTATTGAATCTTAAATGAAGTGAACTGAACTGAGAATAAATCTAAAAGAACAGTTTTTAAGTTAAGTTAAGTTCAGTTTAGTTTCGAGACCTTAAACCAAAATGAACTGGTCTAAAATGAACTGAACTTAATAGGTATGAACTGAACTGAAATTAAGTTCAATTGAATTAAATTTTAAAATATTCAAATAAAAATAAAAATAAAATAAAAAAATTAAAGTAACTGAAATGAGCTAAACTTAATAGTTATGAAATGAACTGAACTAAACTGAACTAAATGAGTCTGGACTGAATTGAACTGAAATGAGAATTAACAGTCTCTAAGTTCAGTAAGTTCAGTTCAAACCTATTAAGTAACTGGAATGAAATTAAGTTCAATTGAATTATATTTTAAGATATTGAAATAATAATAATAAAAATTAAAAATTAAATGACTGAACTTAATAGGTCTAAACTCAACTGAACTGAAGTGAACTTGATTTACTGAGTTTGAATTGAATTGAAGCGAACTAAGAATAAGTCCAAAGGAATTGGTCCTAAATCATTATCAACATTAAGGACCTGCTTTTTTGAACTTATTCTCAGTTCGCTTCAGTTCAGATTAATTAAGTTCAGTTCAGTGCTCAACTAACTGAATTGAACTAAACTTGTCTGAATTGAACTCCACTGCAGTGAACTGAACTTAAATAAATTGTATTGAACTTAACTGAATTTAATATGTTTGAATTGAATTCAACTGTATTTAATAAGTCTGAAATGAACTCAACTGAACTTAATAGGTCTGAACTCAACTGAATATAATAGGTTCGAATTGAACTGAAACTAAGTTAAATTGATTTTAATTTTAAAATATTGAAAAAAAAAATGACTCAACTGAATTGAACTTAAGAGGTCTGAATTGAACTCAAATGAACTCAATATGTCCGAAAAAAAACTGAACTGAATTGAATGAGTCTGAACTAAATTAAAATGAGCAAACTGAGAATATGTCCAAATGAACAGGTCTTAAGTTTAGTAAGTTTAGTCCAGTTACGTTCAATTAGTTGAGTTTCAAGACCTTAAAACAAAATGAATGGTCTGAACTGAACTGAATTTAATAGGTTTGAACTTAACTGAAATTAACTGATATGAATTTAATAGGTCTGGAATGAAATGACCTTAATAGGTCTGAACTTAACTTAATTAAATTAAGTTTAATCGAATTAAATTTTAATATATTGAAATAATAATTAAAAAAATTAAAAATTGAATGACTGAACTAAACTGAACTTAATAGGATTGAATTGAACTGAACTAACTGAATTTGACTTAATGTAACTGAGCTGAAATAAAATGAACTAAGCGAAATGAGAATAAGTCCAAAGAACATGTCCTAAATCATTATCAACATTAAAGACCTGTTCTTTACTAATTAATTTTAGTTCAGTGTTGAACTGAACTGGTCTGAATTGAACTGAACCGAAGTGAACTGAACTTAAGAGGTCTGATATGAAATTAACCGAACTTAATAGGTCTGAAATGAATTTAACTGAACTTAATATGTCTAAACTGGACTAAACTTAAATTAAGTTCAATTGAATTTAATTTTAAAATATTAAAATTATAATTAAAAAAATAAATGACAAAACTGAACTAAACTTCTGAGGTCTGAACTCAATTGAAAGTAATATATCTAAACAAAACTGAACTGAATGAGTCTGAACTGAACTGAGAATAAGTCCAAATGAACATGTGTTAAGTTTTTGAAGTTCAACCAAATGAACATGTCTTAAGTTTTTGAAGTTCAGTTCATACATATTAAAGACCTGTTGTTTTGAATTGAAACTGGCTGAACTTGACCGAAATGAACTAAACTGAATTGAAATTAATAGATCTGAGCTGACTTGAAATTAAGTTCAATTTAATTTAATTTTAAAATATTTAAAAAAAATTAAATGGTTAAACCGAATTGAACTGGACTTAATATATCTGAACTGAACTTATTGAATCTTAAATGAAGTGAACTGAATTGAGAATAAATACAAAAGAAATGGTCCTAAGTTAAGTTTAGTTCAGTTTAGTTAAGTTCAGTTTCAAGACGTTGAAACAAAATGAAATGGTCTGAAATGAACTGAACTTAATAGGTATGAACTGAACTGATATTAAGTTAAATTGAATTATATTTTAAAATATTGAAATAGAAATAATTAAATAAATAAAAACATTAAATGACTGAACTGAACTAAACTTAATAGTTTTAAACTGAACACTAAACTGATCGAAATGAGAATTAACAACCCCTATGTTCAGTAACTTCAATTCAAACCGATTAAGGATCTATTCTTTTGGACATAAATTATTTGAAATGATCTGAACTAAATTTAATAGGACTGTATTGAAATTAAGTTCAATTTAATTTAATTTTAAAATATTGAAATAGTAAAATAAAAAATAACTGAACTGAATTAATAGATCTGAACTAAATTGAGTTGAATTGAACTTAGTGAATCTTAACTGAAGTGAAGTTAACTTAATGGATCTGAACTGAGTTGAACTGAAGAGAACTGATAATAAGTTCAAAAGAACAGGTCCTAAGTTTGGTTTAGTTCAGTTTAGTTCAATTCATCTAGTTTAAGTCCAAAGAGAACATGTTCTAAGTGGTGTTAAAAAAACATTATTCATGTGTGTAAAATTGAAAAATTTTTTGGACTAAGAATCTGTTCTTTTGAACTGAAATTGAATTAACATAACTGGACTGAACTTAATAGGTCTGAACTAAATTAAACAAAACTTAATAGGTCTGAATTGAATTGAACTAAACTGAACTTAATGTCTGAACTGAACTGAAATAATTTAATAGGCCTAAACTAAACTAAATTGAACTTAATAGGCGTGAACTAAACTAAATTGAACTTAATATGTCTGAATTAAACTGAATTTAATAGGTTTGAACTCAACTAAACTAAATTGAACTGAACTGGACTTAATGAATTAAAACTTTAGACCGATTAAGTTCAGTTCAGTGTTGAACTGAACTGGTCTGAATTGAACTGAACTGAAGTGAATTGAATTTAATAGATCTGAAATGAACTTAACTGAACTTAATAGGTCTGAACTGAACTGAACTTAAATTAAGTTTAATTGAATTGAATTTTAAAATATTTAAATAATAATTAAAATAAAAAACAAAAATGAACCAAACTTAAGAAGTCTGAACTGAACTGAACTTAATATGTCTGAACAAAATTGAACCGAACTGAAGTGAATGAGTCTGAATTGAACTGAGCGAACTGAGAAAAAATCCAAATGAACAGGCATTAAGTTCTGGACGTTCAGTGCATACATATTAAATGTTAGGTTAAGTTCAGTTTAGTTCAGTTGAGTTTAAATACCTTCAAACAAAATGAACTGGTCTGAACTGAAATGAACTGAACTTAATAGGTATGAACTAAACTGAACTGAAATTAAGTTTAATAAAATTTAATTTTAATATATTGAAATAATAAAATTAAAATTAAAAAAAATGAGTAAATTGATCTGAACTAAACTTAATAGTTAAAATGAATTTATGTTAAACATTTATGAAATATTCATATTCTCGGATAGAGAAATAGGGGACGAATGGATCAAATTTATCGAAGATCATTCACTGTTTGACGGACAACTATTAACGTTTCATCGTATGGGTTGCAAGAAATTTACTGTTCACATATTTGGGTTGAATACCTTAGAAATTAAGCATTTCTCAAAAAATGAATTATTCTTATATCCGATTGGATAAAAAGTTCAAACTTCGAGTAATTGTTCTGGTTGTTCAATATATTATGAGGAAATTATAATTTACATTTAATTTTAATTTCAATTAATTAGGACAAAATAAATAGGATTCTATATTTTTCTCAAAAGAAAAAAATTGTGGCAATATTAGAATTACAATATTTAGTTTCAAAGAATATTGACTTTACATAAATAAATAAAAGTCAAATTAAAATCATGAAATTAGATAGAAATTTATAATTAAACTTGGCAAATTTGAAAACAAATGTATTATCCAATTCATCTCATCCAGTACTTATAATTACTCTCTCTTATTTTTTTTTAAATGTCTCTGTTTTTTATTTTTTTTCATTTTAATTGATGTTTTACATTTTTTATACTTTTTTATCTTTATTTAATGAGGGTTATTAATTGTGAAAGACAAAAAAAAAATATCGTGAGTGCTTTTTGAGAGAAAAAATAAAGATGATTTGTATAGATTTATTAATTTTATTATATAAATAAATAAAGTTAGATTAGATATAATATTTTTACAAATCACTAAAACAACAATTAAAAAAAATTAGAATTGAATGTAGTAATTGATTTTAAAAATATTTATCCAACAATTCACTGATTTTCACATTATTAAACATTTGGATAGAAATGAGTCTAACATAAATAACATAAAGATTTAAATAAATAACATAAAATTCCAGCCTAACACATTTGCAAATTATTTATAAGGACTATTTATGATTAGTAGGGGTGACTATTCGGGTTCGGGTATTCGGGTTTGTACAGAAATACTCGCACCCGTTTGGGTTTTTGGGTACCCGTACCCAATAAATTTGGGTAAAAGGGCGGGTTATGAAATTTAGTTTTAAAAATATTGGGTATTAGGGTACCCAATTACCCGTTCGGGTATACCCGAAATACCCGATTAATTATTTAAATTAAAATAATAAATATTTTAATATATTGATTATAAATCTATAACATTATATATATAATAAATGATATTTTTTTATTGTTTTTTTATTGCAATTTTGAACTTTATTTGATATTTTTTGGGCAATTACTACCGTAATTTATATGTACAAAGTATGATGCACATAGTATATGATTGAATAATTATTAATGAATATTATTTGGATGAATAATAAATATTTTGGTAACGGATGATTTATGTTTTATGTTATGATTATTTTAATTTTTGTGAATGAATACTTATTTTTTGTACAAAGTATGATACACATAGTATATGTTTGAATAATTATTAATGAATATTATTTTGATGAATAATAAATATTTTTGTAAATGATGATTTATGTTTTATGTTATAATTATTTTAATTTTTGTGAATGAATACTTATTTTATATTTCATTTTGTATTTTTTTGTATTTGTATTTAATAATGATTATTCATTTTCACAATGAATCATATAATGAATTTTTATATATATTTAGATTTTGTGTAAAATGTATAGATTGTAATTTTTATTGTTGGTTGGTTAAAAATAAACTAATATTGAATTTGTATATTATTATTGAATTTTTGTTAATTAATAATTTAGGGTAATTTTGAGTACCGATTAACTAAAGAGGATCGGGTTATGGGATGAGTTTTTTTGTTTTTTAGGGTACGGATACCCGGAAAATTCGGGTGCTGGTACCCGTCCGTACCGAATAGTCACCCCTAATGATTAGACTTGAAAAGAATAAAAATTTACGCTAAAGATAAACATTCTTTATAGAAATATCTTGATTCTTGAATTCATTAAATGTTATTTTAATATTAATAAATATAAACATCAAAACAATACATGAATTCAAGATATGCTCAACTCAAAGCTAATTCAAAGCTAATATATGTTGTTATTATGAGAAACTTGATAATATTATTTATATTAAATTAATATATGTAATAATAAATGATAATAATATTTCTTTAGAAATATAAAAATTAATAAGGAGGATATTTGTTATGAATTGAGAAAAATAATTAAAAGAAGGTCAATCGATCGTTTTTCCACAATTAAGGATAAAATGTTATTAATTAAGAATAATATAAGGAATGTAAATCAATATATTTGACATATATAAATATATAAATTACTTTGGATATTTTATACAGTTACCATAAATACATATACGGGAATTGAGAAATTGAAGGATCCATTATAATGGACACGGTTTAATAAGGAATGTCAATATTGACTTATTGAGAAATAATTTAGGATTCTTAAATTATGGAACTCTAATTTCGAAATCTATTTTTTCATCATCTATTTATTAATGGATTTATGTAATATTATTATAAAAATAATATTATTATAAATTATTTATTTATTATTACTATTTAGGTGTGAAATATATATATGTTAAATTAGAAATTAAAATTAATTAAGAATTTATAATCGTTGAAGAAGAAAGGTAGGTAGATTGATAAGATTAAAGTTGTCACCCATCCAAATAAATTTTATACGGAGAAGATAAAATAATACAATATATTAATACAAAAAAAAATGTCATAAACAAAAAAATATTCTAAAGATATTCTAAAAATTGCGTGTAATGAGAAACTTGTAGTTGGAGGTAAATATGGGTCATGACTCTTGTTTTTTTTATGCTACACAATAAGAAAAAATAATACTATAAACTTACAATTATTATTAGATAAAATTATAATTATAAATAAATTTTAAAAAAAATTTACAATTTCACCTGCAAAAAATAAAAAAAATAATAATAAAGAACTTAAAATAATTAAAACACAATTGTACTTATCTTTTAAGATTATAACCTCGTCCTCTCTAATAATCTGTCAACAAACAATAAACACGTAATAATATTTTCATTGATTCGATCAAATTGTTTGTTGGTCCTGGAATATAATGTTCAGACAAATAAATAAAAAAGAATACAGAAAAAAGATTTATAGATAAAAATCATGTAAAAAACTAATACTAATATATTAAAATTACAAAATTCACGTTATAAAACTTGTCTCCATAGATAAAACACTCTACAATATGATTTTCAAGAAAATACCTCATGATCATGACAAGTTCCAAAGTATAATCTCCATTGTCTCCGGTTCAATTATTGATATTTAAGATCCATGCTCGGTACTGAAAAGAAAAAAAAACAAATTATTAGAACCGTGTATGAATTAATCAGGGACTGGTCCAACGGGAACCACGGCAAGTTGGAGATCCCGACGTAGGGCGAGTGGCGAGCCACATGACTCCGCTCAGAAGCAACAATTGCGGGTCCGAGAGCACCAGCAAACTCCACTCCTCCAACACATTAATTACTCCAAACACATTTATAATATCCCGTAATATTTTCTTCTCAATTCTCAAAGTTGAAATTAATTAAAGAGTAATTTAGAAAAAAAATAAGAATGGGTTTGTGATTTCTAAAAAAATTTCATAGTTTACATTATTATTAAAAAAGGTAATTAATTTATTATATAAATATAAAAAAATTTATTGATCTTTAATGTAATCATAAATTTATGTAGACTTTTCAAAATTGAATTGTCTATTTTAACCTTTATATTATATTAATTGTTTATACTTTTTATTACATAAGTTATATAATTGAATGCACTTAATAGTTTTAGGACAAGATTTTTCATATCAATCACAATTCTTTTTTCAATAAGTGTCTGGGGGATAGATATTTGGGGATAGATATTCGTATTTTTTTTCAAATTTTTCTCTTAAACTAGTCGTTGTTCTTCGTCCAATATTTTGTATTTATCTAGAGAACGCCGTGCAGGTAAATTGTTTTTTTTTTCAAACGGATCGCTTGTCACAGTTAAATACTTTTGCACTTACATATATTATTACCCGTTCGATAGCCTCGAACACACTACCAAGTTCTGTTCCCAGAAAATTGTGTCTTGATTCCCGATTGTTGTCCAGATCGATCGTATTTGTTTTTATTGTTGCTAGGGGTCGCACTGTAAAATCCTTCAACACCATTATTCTGAAATTCCCCAAAATTGGCGAAAACCTAAGGAAATACAAATCCACATACGAAAGAATTTGGTGAGAAACCCTCGACGAATTTCGGTCGATGAAATGAACTGAATCGAAATTGGGGTTTGATTTGTTTTTCCTCAACAGACGCGGATCGAAATGGTGCGATAGACCCACAGGAGCTGGGGTGCTACTTTCACAAGCTCCGGATCGATTTCACTGGAGACGAACAGATAACCGATCTGCACATCACGTGCGGCATAAGCGAAGACACGGGGCTGAAATTCAACGATTTCGTAGTTGCTCTTTGTCTCGTCTACCTTCTTAAGGAAGACCCGAGCCCCGGGAAGGGCGAGTCCACGATGCCGAGCCTCGAGGCTACTTTCGAGACATTGGTTGATACTTTCGTGTTCTTGGACAAGAGCAAGGACGGGTACGTGAGCAAGAGCGAGATGGTTGACACGATAAACGAAACTATTTCGAGCGGGCGATCGTCCGGAAAAATTGCCATGAAACGATTCGGTTGGTGTTTTGAAAAATAGAATGCATTTGTTTGAAGTGATCAGTCATCAGAGGACACATTTGTTTGAAGCTGCAAATCACGTCATATGTATAAGTTATATAATGTGAAGATAGTTGAATACCTAATATAAATCGAAAGAGAACACTAATATCACAGTTCTAAGAGATGTATGAACAAAACAATAGTAGCTGTAAAGGTTATCTCTAATAGGTTCAAAAAGACAACGTGTCCTGCTTTTATGTCATGGTTTGCCTTTGTAATCTATTTAATGGTTATACGTTGTTTTTTTGTTAATAATAGTTTAGAACAACACATGTCATAGTATCGATGCGTTGGTTTAACTGATTCTCAATGAGACATCATTTGAGAGTAACAAATATTGTAACAATAATAATTTCACTTTGGACTCTATGCTTAAGAAGACATTTTTCATAATAATTGATGTTGAGATATTTCATATCAAACACTTATTTTCGAGTAAGAAACTCGAGTCTTGTACTTTACCAGCTTATCCCGTAGGAATTTGCAACTTCTTTCGTCCATGCATATTTTGATATCTCGTTCAAGTCCTCTATCGCTCGAACAGTGTTCATCCTAAGGCTGCCCATCCCATTGAGAAAAAGGAATTTGATACATATATCAACCAGGACGAGTCTTGCCAAGTTATGAAAACCGTTCAACCCTCCTCGCAGGATCTTGACTTCACTGTGCAAATAGTGAGGGTGATATGTGTTTCGGTTTATTACCTGTTGAGAATCAAGAAACTACTGTATTTCATTTCAACTATCATTTCTGTCCTTGATGATTACTAACCCAGACACGAGTTGCGAAAAAAAATAGCCTACAAGAACGACATGAAATTGCATAGAAAACGTCGGTACACCACCGAAAAATTTGCCAACTATAATGAATACTCATATTTTACCAATAGTTATTTGTGATATACATGATAGTAAACAATATCGCTTTTTTTAATATCTCCCTTGGACGTGTTCACTGAATACTTGGCTGTTTCCAGCAAGAGTCGCTTCCCACTCCACAGACGACAAAAGGATTTGCGAAAGAGAGATCACCACTTGCTTCATGTCTGGTCTTAAAATCGTGTCTTCTTCCACGCACTGCTTTGCCAAAATAGTCATCTGCCATTATTAATGGATATTAGTAATGTTTCAATGAAGTACATATGTCATTATACTACAAAATACACTACATGAAGGGTTATAGTGTTTGTTATAGTGTTCAATATTAATATATTACACGAATACAATACTTGTTCGTAAACAAGTAGTCTAGTTGAAAAACTTTAAACTACAAGATACACTGTCCAAAAGTTAAAACTATTACCAGTAGTTTAAGAAACAAGTATTGTAGTAGTGTGTTAGATTAATTTCAGAATCTCTTACAAGTACATTTTGATATGAAAATGAATCATTACATAAAAGTTGTCAAAACAAGTAATCAATGTATTATGGTTTGGAACTAATAGAAAATATGTACAAGTCTCTAGTAAAAAACTTGTGCGTAAATGATTAAACAACTTGATGCATTTTTTAATACATAATACACTACCCAATACACGGCAGAATTAACTTTCAATGGTAACAATTAAGTTGGTAAACATAGTACAAATTATGAGTAAAAATTATTCAACACAAATTCGTTAGTAAATTTGTAATATTTAAGTAATAGTACAAACTAGTTAGTGAACGATTAAGTCCGTTTAAATAAACCTTAAATTATCTCAAAAAATATCAAACTAGTTAGTAAACTATTAGGTTGGTAAACATAGTAAACACTAGTCAGCACAAATTAGTTAGTAAACTAAATAAATTTGAAGTCATAGTACAAACTAGCTAGTGAACTATTAGATTTAAATAGACATTAACACTATCGGCAAAACCACACTTTGATATACACATAACATGAAATTCAGAACAAATAAGGATAACATGTATTTCAGCTATCAATTCATATACACAACTTGAATACAATCTATTTATTCATACACATAAACCACCATTTGCAATACACATGGACTAAATCTATCAACTGTATTTTAAGGCATGGTACAAACTAAATCTATCACCTCTTCCACTCCCTTATTGGTCAAAGAAACATCTACGCAACCATGTTTATACATAAGAACATAGAAAATTGGAACAACTACATAATGTTACAACTACGATAATCCATGTTTATATAAATGAGGGCATAGAAAACTACGATTATGCTGCACACTACTATATACACTTATATTAAATTTATACAGTTTACTTGGTAGATATAAATGGATAAAGTGTTCAAATAAATTACGAACAAGTGGTTTACATTATTTAATACTTACAATAACTAAAACTTTGTCATTGACATAACACTTTTTAGTCACAATAGTGAAATGATTATTTTAGGGGTGCATTGGTGATGCTCAATAATGGTTAAATACTTATCATAATCTATTACATACACTGTATGTGCATGTTCAGTGTGGGTGGTAGTTCAAGATACATAATATGATTTAAAATTCAACGCAACAGTCATTTCATAACTTAATAGTTACACTAACTATCCGGACAACTAGATTCTAACACATATTCCCACATAATTTACTAATTAGTCTATTGATTCCGGATGTTGATGATTATCATGAAAAGAAAGACATGCAAAAAAAACAACTATTTGTTTAACATAAATAGAAGCAGAAAATTAAGAGATAATTTAGAACACTAAACTCAAAATGCCATTAAAAACAAGTTGCTCCGTCAAGTACAAGAGCCTACCTGCTGAGTACAAACAAAAAGACTACTGATAATTACTAGTACTAGTTACTAAGTTGTCCATTGAACGCGTGCATCACACGCGCACCCTTGCGACTAAACGGTTCATGACTCCAAAATTCCCAACCACGACCTTTCTTTTCAAAACTCACTCTCAATCATTAATAGTATTTTCACATTAGTCCCCCTAAAATCTCCCTTTTACATCCCTCAAACTCTGACACAAGAAAAAAGAAAAAAAATACACCATCTCACATGGCCGCCGGATCGGCAAAAAACACTCTCAATTCCCGTATATTTTGGGTCGAATTAAACTAAAAATCATGTTGTAGTTTCCTCAGTACGATTGATTCAATTCCCCCATAAATCATTGCTAAATTGGGTTGAATGTAACAAAAAAACGCAAAACCCTAAATTTTGAAGACAATCTAAACAATAATTTACACACAGTTATTGCAAACGGAGAAGAAGAGAAAATCACTGAGATTGTAACCGGTAACCATAAACACTAGAAACATTACCTTATTTGACGAAAATCAGCGCTTCCTAAATTCACCGTCGTTCCTAATAAATAAGGTTGGCCGGAAAAACTATTTGTAAGCGACGTTTTCTGATGTTGGAGAGAAAACAATTCAGAATTGAGGGTTGATGATTTGTGATGTCTCGTTTCATTATTTGGGTAGTGTATTGACACGTGAATTATTGTACCAGTTCGTTTCTTTATTTAGGTAGTGTATTGACACGTGAATTATTCTACCAGTGATTTCATATTATATTGGTTTGGAATAATATATTAAATAGTTTAATATACTTAAAAGGGTAGATTTGGTAAATCATTTTTTTTTATAATTTGACAAAAGATTAAGATTATGTTGTAATATGTAGTAACATAATTACCCTTTTTGAAAATGTCCCTTAATTAAATTAGCACTTATTGTGCGTGAAGTCGTCATTCTCATCAAGTTGAAGTTCGTCAAGACCACCACCGGCTACGGCCAAGCCGCCATTGACGGCATCTACCAGTGCAGGGGCGACTTCTCCAACGTAGATTGTTGCACTAGTTTGAGAAACCTCCTGATACACATACACCGGCTCTGCGGCAAGCCCATCACAAGTTTACGGGTGCTACATGTATTAGGGTTGAAGATATTATACAAGAGCTGAAGAAGGTTGAATTTGGGTCGGAGATTGTGAAAAAACAATAGATGAATGATACAAATACAATTTTTCTTGATTATTTTTTTTGTAATCTAGTTTAAATTTCATACTCTGCTAGCAAAATTGGTGCATAGTATTTGAAAAAGAGGTCGACTCACAGTTCACGTACTGAAACAGAAAAGTCAGTCACTGTAAGGAGTTAACTTCCGTTGTCCAGAGAACAACAGACTGAGTACTGCTGTCACAGAACAGCAGATTCAGTTATGCAGCGTAAATAGTAAAAAGTACAGCAACTGAAAAACGTAAAGAACAAGGATATAATCTTCGTAAGTTGTATTAATCAATACAACCTACCAAGGTGCTTCAAAGCAATAAACTTTCACTATAATCGTGAATACAAAATAATCCGAGAAAAATAATAAAAGACTAAACAGTCACGAGACTGAATAATTAGTACTCGGATAAATATTTAAAAAATAAAAAACGTGTGCTGAAAAATATTTCCCTCTCTAAAATATGACGTCGCTCAGCTTGAATCTTCAATCCACGCGATGTCTTGTATTTATAAGAGACAAGTCTTCTCCTCCAAGAAATTAGTCTTTTGTGGTAAAAGGACTCCTTCCATAACTAGAAGATCTTGTACCTTACTTTGTAGATCTTGAATATCTTCTCTCTCTTTAACTTGGATTCTCCTCCCAATAATAAATATTACCATAATAAATATTCCACCAAAGATAGTCAAAATTAGTCAAAGTCAAATTAATTAAATAAATTAATTCGACTCCAACAAACTCCCCCTTTTTGTCTTTCTGAAGGTGTCTTCAACTCTTTGATGTCAATTCTCCTCTTGAAGTATTGTCAAGACGACTCTGTTGGGATATGTCCTTCGATCCTACGTGTGCAATCGATAAAGTCATAAGGTCGTCTATGGATGTTAAATGTTTATTCTATAATATTAAATTGTTGGGAACAATATAATATTGATCAATTAAATCATACCTACAGGGTCACACATGGACTCGAAGATAATGTACGATGCTTGATATATATTGATTTAGAATCAATATTTACGTGGATTTAATATACATGCATGGGATGCATGGCTGGCATGGATGCATGTCACATAGTGTGACATGGCATGCCACACAAGCAAGTGGGACCACATACAATGCATTGTGGCATGTGTATGTGGCATGAACTTTCACCTCCTTTGTAACCCCTTTTGTGTGTTAAATGGTGCATCTTTATGCACATTATGATGGAGGTTACAAGGAGGTGTAATGGTGTGCATAATGAAGTGATTATATAGATGAAAATCTGATTTTCATCACACACAATATTCAGCCACGAAATTCCACACAAATAGAGAGAAAAGAGGTGATCTTGGAGATCCATTCTCAAGCAAGCAAAGGTGTTCATTATCCGGGTTCGTGTGCAACACGTAGAGGCCGGGCCATTTGTGCGGCTTCCACATCCGGACGATCTAAAGGAGTGACGAGGTCATTCACAAGGAGAGCTTCGAGAGGCTGATCCATTTGAGGTGGTTCAATCGACTCAACACCACCTCAACGACATCAACGAATCACTTCGTCACAAAAGTAAGTAATCGTTGAACCTTATATATATATATATATATATATATATATTGGATGTGTATATATATATATATATGTTTATACGTGTTCTTATACACATTAAGTGTGCACTAAGATCATGGCATAGTAGATCTATTGCTTTACACGCTTCCGCACACATGGTATATCGATTGGATCGGTATACCGGTACCTTCAATTGGTATCAGAGCCTAGGGCTCGTGCACGCTTTTGTGTTGGACACGAAGGTTAAATCAACATAATTGGATTATATGTTTAATTGTGATTATGTGATTAGATGTAAGGCCGGCCACCGTTAGTGGTCGGGTGAATGAAATTGTCGTTTTTTACGTACGATTGACCATAGTTTTGGAGGGCTGCGTCCCTTGGAATCATTTGTAATAGATAGGTTTTCTCAAACTTGTAAGCGATGGACTTGGTCCATGGTTCGATGGTGGATCTCAGCTCTCCGGCGAAAACGAGAAGAAACGAAGCAAAACGAAGCGAAACGGGCGAAAACCGGGCTGTTGGAGCAAAACGGCGGGCGCCGTTTGTGCTCCGGCGGGCGCCGAATGGATTCGGCGGGCGCCGTTTTGGAAACGGCGACCGCCGAAAGGCTGTTTTTTGGTCAGCCTGTTTTGTACACTTTTGGCGGGCGCCGTTTTGGAAACGGCGACCGCCAGTGGTGTTCGGCGACCGCCGTTTGTGAAACGGCGGGCGCCGTTCGTGGTTTTTGGGGTACGGACTAAGGTTGACCTAAATCGGCGAGCGCGGAACTGAAACGGCGGGCGCGGACCAGTCCAGAAGATGTTCAAGGCCTATTTTGTTGCTTTTGTTGTTTTCTTTTAAGAGTTGTGAGGTTCTAGGGGCCTTTCGATTACGTATTTATTTGCTTTGCTAGTTATAGGTTGTTTTATGTTATAAATGTTCAACTTATATATAAACAAACCTATGCATGCAAGTTCCCAAAATAATGAGTATAATGTCTTGTCCAAAACATCACACCCATAAAGCCCTCGATCATAAGTTGGTAGGTCCGCCTCAGCGGGGTACTACTTGTTATCTTGGGATAAGTGGGAGTAAGGGTTAGACCCTTACAAGTGAGTTTGGTTTCCTCATCGATAGATCCACTGTAGGCGTGGCTATCGAGACATGAGATGAGAATGGGACTCTCATCGACCGAGAGTGACATTAGATGTCATTGACATGGAATGTCTACCTATCTTGGAGTTCTTAAGTGCGGACTCAGTCGACTTAAGGATTCGCAAGATGAGGGTCTTGGGTCATTTTGTTCTAATTTATTAAAATTTCAAAAACAAATGCCTAATTTGTCTTTCATTTGATGAATCATAAGGTTAGGATTATTTACACCTCAGGGAGTGATTTAATCCAAAACACTTAAGTTTATCAATGACACAAATTAGAGACTTTCGAGCCATTGGATGGCGTGAATCGATTGTCTGGTTGGCTCCCTCATTTTAATGAGAGATAGGGCTTCAATTGCATGATAAGATCGCTGGTTAGAAAACCTCGAGTTTTCACTACGATTTATCACGTTTTTGTCATTAAAATAATTGGGAACGACGATATTGGATATCGAATGAACAAAATGGAACAAATAAAGTAGTTTTGCTAGACAACCTTATTTGTTTACCGCTTTGTGAATGTTTACTTACTTTATTTATCTTTCTTCTGTAGTATAATATGTCTGTCTCAACTCAATTCAAGTTCAGCTCTATCTTGGATAGAGAAAAGTTGAACAACACCAATTTCCTTGATTGGCAACGTAACTTGAGGATAGTCCTCAAATACGAAGAAAAGGAAAGTGTGTTGGACAAACCCCTTCCCGTGCTTCCCGCTGATGGGGGCACGGATGCCCAAAAGGCATCATATGCCCTTGCTAAGAAAGCCTCGAATGAGGTGACATGTTTGATGTTAGCATCCATGGTACCCGAGTTGCAAAAACAATTCGAGTTCATGGAGGCCTATGACATCATAGAAGAGCTCAAGAGCATGTTCGGGGAACAAGCTAGGATTGAGCGCTTCGGTGTCAACCGGGCTATAGCTACAGCTAGGCTGGAAAAGGGTAAACCCGTGGGACCACATGTACAACAAATGATTGGATTATTTGCTTCAAGTGCTCGCCTCGGTTTTGCATATGATGACGAGTTGGCTACCGATTTCATTCTCCATTCTCTTCATGATGGTTATGACGCCTTTAGGCTGAATTTCCACATGAATGGACTGAAGAAATCGCTTCATGAGCTCCATGGGATGCTTAAGGCTGCTGAGCCGGCGATTAAGAAGGACCCTAGGAGGGAAGTTCTTATGATTCGGGAAGGAGGTACCAAAAAGTTCAAGGGGATTAAGAAACCGGAAGTGAAAGGCAAAGGGAAAGGGAAAGCTGTGGCAGCTCCTTCCAAAAGGTTCTTGAAAGCTTCTAAGGTTCCTGGGGAATCTGAGTGTTTCTACTGCAAGAGTGTTGGACACTACAAGCGAGATTGCCCCAAGTTCAAGGAGGATGTGAAGAACGGGGTCGTTCCTTCATCTTCAGGTATTTATGTCATAGACATAAACTTTACAAATTCTTCTTCTTGGGTATTGGATACCGGATGCGGTGCTCACATTGTTTCACATGTGCAGGGACTGCAAAGAAGTAGAACTTTGGTAAAGGGAGATGTCGATCTGCGGGTTGGAAATGGAGCGAGGGTCGCTGCATTAGCCGTAGGATCTTATGATTTGTGTTTGCCTTCAGGCCTTGTTTTAGTATTAAATAATGTTTATTTCGTACTAAGTATTACCAAGAACATCATTTCTATTTTAGTATTGGATACTGAAGGATTTTCCTTCACTATAATAAATGGTTTATTTACTATTTCAAAAAGTGGAGTGTTCTATGGTTCGGCACGATTAGAACATGGTTTATATATACTTCAACTTGACAATCATATATATAACATTGATACCAAAAAGGCCAAATCGAATGAATTCAATGAAACATACCTTTGGCATTGTCGATTAGGCTACGTCAACATTAAACGTGTAGAGAAACTTCTTAAAGAAGGTATTCTCAAATCTTTTGACTTGGAGTCATTTGATACATGTGAAGTGATGGAGTTGTATTCTAAATGTCTAGTTTAGTGCAAATACAGAACTCCTTATCTATACCTTAATTCGAGATATGATTCAAGCATAATTGCATTTAATGCAATAGTCCTTGATGTATACGTTGTAGACAGTATGGCGTGAGGAGACACGCGGAAGATCATACTGTCGGTTACTCGTTGTTGGAATTCGATATCCCGGGCTATTAAAATTTGCGGAAACAATAACCCGAACGAAAACCTTCCGCCGGAGATCACGCGAGCATCACGTACGAGCCGGACCACGAGCCGAACGCACGACGAGGCCGAAGCCTCGCGCACGCCCAGCCCGAGCCCCCGAACGCAGGGCTCGCGATCGAAGGGGTCGATCGCTCACGGCGATCGACCGGGCTGCCTAGCAGCCCAGCGGCGAGTCCGGCGACTCGCCGCCGTCGGGGCGTCGGTCCGACCAACGGACAGCCGCGGGGCCTAGCCCTCGCGGCTCGCGATCGATCGCGATGATCGATCGCGTCCCCGGCTCCCAGCCGGGGTTCGACCCATCCCCACCGAAACCCTAGGTGGGCGATCGCCGTGGTCCGGTGGCTTCGCCACCACCACGCGTTCGTCCTCCTTCCCGGTTTCGTACCTCGGATCTTGCGTTCTACGGTATTCTCGATAAAACCAAAATCGAACAATTATCAAGGGCGTTTAGATATTGTACCTTTCGATTCGTTGTTCGGAGAAACGAATTCAAGACGACCTTTTGAATCTTCCCACGTATTCCTTGCACTAGCTTGAACGTCGGGTGGGCGACGATCTTCCAAGCTTATGGATCCTCTTCAACTCTCTAGAACTATCAATTATTGATATTCTTGTCTTATGAAAAAGTGAAGACCATGTAGTGCTTTTATAGGCTACGTAGGGGATCTAAAGGAGGTGGAATATTGGGCTTCCAATATTAATGATTAAATTGAGCCCAAGCCCAAATCTATTAATCTCCCATTAATATTAATTAATTTATTTTCCACTATATAAATTAATTGCACTCCCAATATTAAACCATATTATATCCAAATAATATTTCTCCGGTAGTATTATTTATTCCGTGTATTTAAGATATAAATATCCATGAATAAAATTTATTTATTGCTTAATAAATTTATTCATCTCTTTTATCCGAGACTAGTACCACTCAACCTTATTTATAATGCGGAATTAAATCTACTCGCGAGGTTTACATAATAAATCCTTATGAGCTCATCTCGGGGATATTATCAACCCTTCCGGGATACACTGTCCGGTCAATTATTCACGGCATGCCATATATAAAATATAGTGACCCAACTTAACCGGTAATTAACCCAATAATTAAATCGGTTAATTCCTTTGGTAAATCAAAGTCACTTATATTGAATATACACACCCGCAACAATATCGGGGATTAAGAATAAAATACACTGAGTCTCAAATCAATTATCGCCGAGCAATCCTAATTGATGAGTCTCAATCGATCCGCTCAATACACCAAGTGTACAAGTGTGATAAAATAATTAAGACAAATTATTTTCTCCCTCACACAACGACTATACCGATGGATTGGTCCGTGTCCATCTAGGTCGTGAGCATCTGTTTGATTAAATACGAGTAACCGATAGTATGATCTTCTGTGTGGGCCCGACACACCATACTAACTACAACGTATGAAATCCAGGACTATAATTTGCACAATTTTAATTAACAATAATTAAAAACAAATGAATGTTCGTATTTAATAGGTAAATGAAAGTGTACAAGGAGTTCAGAATACTCAAATCTAGACATTAAGTATACTACTCCAACACTCGTATACTATCGAACAGTAGCTCACGACTTAGATGGACAGGGACAATCCATCGGTACGTCGTAGTGTGACTGGTAGATAGTCGGTCTTGACTATCATGTTACACTCGTACACTTGGTGTATTGAGCAGGACCACGGGAGGGCGTTCGATTTATACTAATCGAAGTAATCGAACTAGACCTCAGATATTGCGGATATGCGAATTCCTAATCCCTATATAATTATAGGTGCGTGTGTCCAATTCTCGGTTCTTTAATCTACCAATGAGTGAGACTAATTGATTAGTCAATATTCTCGGTAAATTGGGAATCGGAATTGTACACACGGCATGCTATAGATTATAGACAGGAAACCGTGTCCCGTTTATCGGGTTGATGATGTCCCCGAGATGAGCTCATAAAGTTTATCATGTAAACCCTGCAGGTGGATTCGTTCCACATGATAATAAGGATGAGTGGTACTAGTCTCGGATAATAAGAAACGAATTAATTTAATTATTAGTAATTAATGTTAATTCGTGGACATTCGATATCTTAAACACGGGGAAAGTCGTATATGTAATTTCGGCGGAAATATTATTGTTGATATAATATTAAATTAATTTCGGGAATTCAATTATTATTTTTTAGTGGAGTGAATAATAATTAAAATTGTGGAATTTAATTAAAGGTTTTCTTTTAAGGACACCGGTTTAATTAAATTGCAATTTAGCCCCTAATTAATTTACCTAAGAGGTCCCTAGTGTAACTCTATATATAACCCCCCCCCCTTGCCTCTCTTAAACCTAAGAAACGCCGCAACTATTATTTCAGCAGAGAAATTAAATTGCTTAGCGCAATTATGTTTTTCTCTGTTTAAATAAAAGAGTTAACGCAGATATTTTTCTGATGAAATTAATTGCTTAGCGCAATTATATTTCTGAGAAAGAAAAAATTATTATTACGCTGGTTTAGAGAAGAGAGAGCAGAAAAGGAGAATCCAGCAGATCGTTGCCCACTCAACGGCTGGAATCGGGTTAGAGGCATACGCTAGAAACGTCTAAGGTTTCAACAATTCGGCTTCTCCGAATCACGCGACAAAGGTATGAGATCGATCCCTAATTCCGCAATTATCGATCTCTAAATTCGTTAAAAATACATCGAACGATCGATCGGGTTCCGGGAGTCGTGGTACGTGTTCCTCGACTACTGGGGGGTCAAAGACCTCCGGAACGGTGGTCGGAAGAGGAAAAACGGACCGGAAACGAGCCCGGAACAGCAACGTCGCGTTGCTGTTCGCGGAGAAACGGCGACCGCCGTTTCTAAACGGCGCCCGCCGTTTTGGTGTTTTTCTGGCAGCCCGCTCGGTTCGCGCGGTTGTCCTTCGGGGCAATGGCTGGGCGTGAATCGGGGCACGGGCTGGGAAAGCGAACGAAGTAGCGACTTCGGATGTCGACTGGGATCGTTCGGATGTTCGAGCGATCGAACGAACGTATCCCGGGTAGTCGATTTCCAACAATTGGTATCAGAGCCGGTTTTGTCGTTCTTTGTATTTTTGCGAGAATTGTGTTGCAGGTTCGAACCCGATTATTATGGCCATGTAATTGTGCTGTATGTTTTGTGGTTTGTTAAACTCTCGGACTTGTCGAGATCTTTGTTTTATAATCGTTGCATGTTTGTAATAGTTAAAACGACGGGTTGAGTCGTTTAGGTTTTATTACGTTTTTCGTTTTATCCGGATGTATAGGATCGATCAACCTGTATAGGATCAATGCCGGAAGTAGTATGTTTTACCTTTGTAATGTTACTGCTACTTGGTGGATCGAGTGAAGATCGAAGGACGGACGAATGAGGGTCGAGAAGTCGAACCCGCGGCTGCTGTGCACAAACGGCGCCCGCTGGAGGGCAAACGGCGGTCGCCGTTTGCAGCTCCTCCAGCGAGCGCTGAATATAGGGCAGCGCCCGCTGCCCTAGGGTTGGCAGCAGCGGATCGGGGGATCGATGGACATCACGGAACGCTCGCTTTTGCCCGGGATGATACTCCAGTGGGAGGGGTTCGTCTTTTGGCACTTAGACGAGTCGGTGGTGGACCGAGACCGAGACGAGCAACGAGAAGAAGATCCGAGAAGACGTGCATGGAAGATATTTAAAGGCCATAATAATCGGGGCCACGTTAAATGCTTTTTGTGTGTTTACGTGCTTTTGTTATGCTTTATTTATTTATGCATGTTTTCCCTTTCGTAAAATACTAAGTGGGAGAGGGATTGGAAACAATCCCGCGGTCTCCATTCTCTGTTTTGATAGTGATGTGTGTCACTTACGAGTTGGCTTTAGTGTCATCCTCCCTATCGGATAAAGTCGACACACAGATATCACTGGATCAAAATTCGAATTTAAAATCCACTTATAAAATTGAACAATTATATTTCTCAAAAGCAATGCCTAATCTGTCATTCAAAGACTAATTTCAACTCGACTCATTCTCACCCCGGGGAGTGGAATGGAGCCAAAGCGCTTGGTTATGTCGATGACACAGATTAGAGACATTTGAGTCATTCGATGACTAGATCGATTGTCTGGTTGGCTCCCTCACCTAGTGAGAGATAGGGCTCAATTGCATGATTGATCGCTGGTTAGAAACTTCGAGTTTCACTTACGAGATATCAAGCTTTGATTAATAAAATTGTGAAATTTAATAAATGTAAGAGTCAATTAACAAAGTTGTTTGTTTTAGTAAACGTCCACAAGAACGTGGCTTGCTAAATGGAAACGGTACTTTGGGTTAATTAAGATTCTATGACATTTAAATAAGTGAGATTCAATTAATAAAGTTGTTTGTTTTAGTAAACGTCCACAAGAACGTGGCTTGCTAAATGGAAATGTGGTTCCCGAGCGGTGGACTTAGTACTGAGAAATGGTACACACTTAGGTACGCTTTATAGTATCCTCCCCATCGGAGTCACTGCTATGATGATGTACGACCAAAGAGAAATCCAATCATAAAATCATTTGGACTGGTAAACGTCCACAAGAACGTGGCTTGCTATGTCTGATGGGATTTTGGAAATGATTGGTAGTTTAATGATATCACTTGAGGGAAATGATATCGAATTAAACTCATTGTTTGTTTTATATGGTATTATTCCCATTAAAAGTCAACAAACTCACTAAACCTGTTTGTATGGATTGGAAAAGAAACTTGGACATTGTCCTAACTGCAAAGGAGTACAATTATGTACTCCAAGTCAATTGACCTGCTGAACCAAATGATACTTCCACTACTGAGGAAAGGAAGCTCATTGGAAATGGATCAAGGCTATGAGATGACGCGGAGCAACATTATGACTTTCATGTCAAAAGTGCTGCGACATCGGGATCATGCCATGACCATTACCCATGATATGATGCTTAACCTCAAGAAGTTTTGGTTATCAGGACAGGACAGCCGGGCAAAGTGAAATGAGGCAACTCATGACGGCCATCATGTCGGAAAGAACGCCCGTAAGGGATCACGTTCTTAGAATGATGGGCTATCGTAATGAGATAGAGGTTCTGGGAGAAATTATCAAAGGGGTAACCCAGATTGATTTTGTGCTCCAGTCTCTGCCGAGAAGTTTTGAGCAGTTCCGCCTAAACTAAAATATGAATAAGGGGTCTTATTCATTGATGGAGCTCCTGATTGAACTTCAAGCGGCTGAGAGAATCTTTGAGGGTCCTCAAAGCACTTATGGCTGAGAGATTGAATCTTCCTAGGCTTTCGGGCAGCAAAAGGAAGAAGAAAATACGGAAACCCAGTGGGCCTAATATATCTGGACCACGGAATGGGACAAGCAAGCCCAAGGGGCAAGTGCTTCCGTTGTAAGCAGTTTGGATACTGGAAGTTTTAATTGTCCTCTCAAAGCAACTAGAAGTTAACTTCTCCTTAGTCACCGAAACATGCTTAGTGGTGTTATCTACCAGTACCTGGTGTGTGGATACGGAAACCACTAATCATGTCTGCACTTAAATGCAGGGGTTCCAGGAAACCCGGAGACTTAGATAGGAAGAGGTAATAACCTACATGGGCAATACTGTTAAGGTAACAGCCGTTGCAGTGGGAGATGTTAAATTTTTTTTTTACGGTAGGATTTTAGTTCTAATAAATTGTCTTTATGTACCGGCATTTAGAAAGAAATTTCATTTCGGATTTCTAAATTGGCTTAGAATAGATATTCTGTTTCTTCTGATAGTTTCAGACTTGTCGGAGTAGGAAACGGGGATATTATCTATTCTGGTACATTGATAGACAATTTAATACTAAATATGTGTTCTTCCACGATGCAACAGACCGGAACTAATAACACATTGTCGAACCCCAATAAGAGTAAAGACCCTTCTAGGATGAATCAAATGTACTTATGGAATCTTAGGCTAAATCATTTTAACTTAAGTACGATTCAAAGGATGAAGCTGATGGACCACTCAACCAGGTTGAAGGAAAGGACCTTCCAACCTTAGAATCATACTTGGAAGTTTTAATGACCGAGCAACCCTTTACGGTTAAAGGGAAAAGATCCAAGAAAGTACTAGAGTTGATTCGCTCTGATATATGCAGACCTCTTTGAGGAGTAAGGCATATTTATCAGAAAATGGGATTAACTCCCAACAGACTACACCATTTATGCCTCGGCAAAATAATGTGTTGTAAAGAAGGAATAGGACTCTTACAGATATGGGACAGTAGACAATAAGTTATTCGGAGTTACCTAATTCGTTTTTGGGATATGGCTTGGAAACAGCAGCGTTTATCCTGAACTTGATTCTTTTGGAAACTTGTACAGATATTCGGCTGTTTATAAGATACCCTAAGAAAACGAATTGAGATATGTAATATAGTCCAAAGGACCAGATGTTCGTTGATTGAATCAACGTTCGGTTCTTAGACATGGACTATATATATATGCAAGATCACAAGCCCAAGAGTAGGGTAATACTTAATGTGCTTAGAGGGACTGATCAAGACTTAGAACCAGCCTAACTGAGTAGTTCACTACTGTAATCTTTAGTCACTAAAGACACACCGGAGCGTCGTCGTAGTGGGAGGGTTGTTAGACAACCCGACAGGTTCATGTTTATAGGTGAGTCTTCGGACTTGTTACCTGGAGAACATGAAGCCGAACCCTGGATCTATGACGAGACGCTGAAAGATCAAGATGCTCAGTCTTGGCAAAAGTCGATCAGGATTCTTTTGTCTTCACATGGAAGATGGAAGTCAAGACAGATTTCCTAAATCGAAGTCTTGACGGGGCCATCTGTGTGGGACAGCCAGAGAGATTCATCGAAAAGAGCCAAGAGCATTCGGTAAGCAAGCTTAATCAATCTTAGGATTGAAGGAAGCTTCAAGATCTTGGACACATGCGGACCTATGAGAAAATTCATTTCATGGATTTTTTTTAAGGCATGTTTAGGTCCTGTGTGTAATAAAGAAGTGACAGAAAAGATGTGGTGTTTTCTCATTCTTTATGTAGACGACATCCTTCTGAATTGGCAACAATATGAAAGATGTTATCGGACATAAAGGGATGGTTGTCCGAGTAATTCAATGTAAGAGACTTAGGAGAAGTCGGGAATGTTCTTGGGATCAAAGTAATAAATGATCGCCAGAAAAGAACATAGAACTTATCTCGAGTCTCATACTTAAATACAATTCTTACTCGTTGCAGCATACAGAATTCCAAGAAAGGTCTTAACCTTTTTGATGTGGAATTCATCTATCTAAGGTTTTGTGTCTGACACAATAAAGGAGATAGATGAAGAGTAAGCAGTTCCCTGCACCTTAATGGTGGGAAGCTTAATGTATGTAATGCGATGCACGAGACTGATATCTACTATGCCGTGGGCATGGTGGTGAGATATCATAGTAATCCTTGGAAGGATCACTTGACTGATGTAAAGAACATGTTTAGGCTCCTGTAGAGGAACAGGAATTATGTTCTGAGTTACAAAGCAGTCAAGTTGTTTCCTTTGGACTACATAGAATTGAATTTCCAATCAAACAGGGACAGTCGAAAGTCGAAGTCAGGCTATGTGTTCTCACTGTGAAGTGGAGCAGTCACATGGAAGAATGTAAAGCAGCGATGCATTACGGATTATACCATGGAAACTGAAAGGATAACGGCCTCTGAGGCAGTTAAAAGGTCAGTGTGGCTCCAGAACTTCCTGAGGGACTTAGATGTGGTTTCTAGTTTACCCAAAGCTATTTTGAATAGCGGTATTGGCAAACTTGAAATGCCACGAGTCCACAGTGGGAGATAACACGTAGAGAGCAAGTACCACCTGATTCGAGAGATCGTCTAATAAGACGATGTTGTTGCCACCTAGATAGCATCGAAAGGATTGCCTGGTAAAACCCGTTCACAGAGGCACTTCCAGCGAAAGCGTTGGGTAGGCGTGATGAGGTTATGGGAATCTGATGTTTGGGAAAGGGCGACTAGAATTTTAGTATAAGTGGGAGATTGATGGAGTTGTATTCTAAATGTCTAGTTTAGTGCAAATACAGAACTCCTTATCTATACCTTAATTCGAGATATGATTCAAGCATAATTGCATTTAATGCAATAGTCCTTGATGTATACGTTGTAGACAGTATGGCGTGAGGAGACACGCGGAAGATCATACTGTCGGTTACTCGTATACTATCGAACAGTAGCTCACGACTTAGATGGACAGGGACAATCCATCGGTACGTCGTAGTGTGACTGGTAGATAGTCGGTCTTGACTATCATGTTACACTCGTACACTTGGTGTATTGAGCAGGACCACGGGAGGGCGTTCGATTTATACTAATCGAAGTAATCGAACTAGACCTCAGATATTGCGGATATGCGAATTCCTAATCCCTATATAATTATAGGTGCGTGTGTCCAATTCTCGGTTCTTTAATCTACCAATGAGTGAGACTAATTGATTAGTCAATATTCTCGGTAAATTGGGAATCGGAATTGTACACACGGCATGCTATAGATTATAGACAGGAAACCGTGTCCCGTTTATCGGGTTGATGATGTCCCCGAGATGAGCTCATAAAGTTTATCATGTAAACCCTGCAGGTGGATTCGTTCCACATGATAATAAGGATGAGTGGTACTAGTCTCGGATAATAAGAAACGAATTAATTTAATTATTAGTAATTAAAGTTAATTCGTGGACATTCGATATCTTAAACACGGGGAAAGTCGTATATGTAATTTCGGCGGAAATATTATTGTTGATATAATATTAAATTAATTTCGGGAATTCAATTATTATTTTTTAGTGGAGTGAATAATAATTAAAATCTCTGAGGTCTAGTTCGATTACTTCGATTAGTATAAATCGAACGCCCTCCCGTGGTCCTGCTCAATACACCAAGTGTACGAGTGTAACATAATAGTCAAGACCAACTATTACCCAGTCACACTACGACGTACCGATGGATTGTCCCTGTCCATCTAAGTCGTGAGCTTCTGTTCGATAATATACGAGTAACCGACAGTACGATCTTCCGCATGTCTCCTCACGCCATACTGTCTACAACGTATATATCTAGGACTATTGCATTCAAGTACAAGATAGACAAAATGCCGACAGTTTGATTAATAGATAATGTAAAACACAGATAAGGAGTTCCATATTGTCACTAAACTAGACATTTAGAATAAAACTCCATCAATCTCCCACTTATACTAAAAGTCTAGTTGCCCTCTACCATACATCCGATACCCATCCCCTTCACGTGTCTCTTGAACGCTTCCGCTGGAAGTGCCTTCGTAAAGGGGTCAGCCAGGTTATCCGCTGATGCAATCTTGGTGACAACCGCATCGCCTCTCCTGACGATGTCTCTAATCAGGTGGTACTTGCGATCTATGTGTTTACTCGCATTGTGGGCTCGTGGTTCCTTTGCATTTGCCACTGCACCGCTATTGTCACAATAAATTGTGATAGCTCTAGGCATTTTAAGAACCACATCCAAGTCCATAAGGAAGTTCCGGAGCCACACCGATTCTTTAGCTGCCTCAGAGGCTGCTACATATTCGGCTTCCATGGTAGAGTCCGAAATTCATTTCTGCTTAACACTCTTCCATGAGACTGCTCCACCTCCCAATGTGAACACATAGCTTGATGTAGACTTTCGCTGATCCTTATCAGATTGGAAATCTGAGTCTGTGTAACCAATAGGAATCAACTCGGACGCTTTGTAACTCAGCACATAATTCCTAGTCCTTCGCAGGTACTTAAGTATGTTCTTTACAGCAGTCCAGTGACCCTGTCCAGGGTTACTCTGATATCTAGCTACCATGCCCACGGCATAGCAGATATCAGGTCTCGTGCACAACATGGCATACATTAGACTTCCTACTGCCGAAGCATAAGGAACCTTCTTCATGTAATCTATCTCCTTTTGTGTTTTGGGACACATGTCTTTAGATAGATGAATTCCATGGCAGAAAGGTTGAGCACCTCTCTTGGAATTCTGCATGTTGAAACGAGCCAGAATCGTATCAATATATGAAGCCTGGGACAAGCTTAATGTTCTTTTCCGGCGATCCCTTATAACTTTGATCCCAAGAACATGCCCAACTTGTCCTAAGTCTTTCATATCGAATTGCTTGGACAACCATCCCTTTATGTCCGACAACATCTTCACATTGTTGCCAATTAGAAGGATGTCGTCTACATAAAGCACGAGAAACGCCACGCTGTTTCCGTCACTTCTCCGGTATACACACGACTCGTCCATGCTTTGAATGAATCCATAAGACTGGATAACCTCATCAAACCGCATGTTCCAAGATCTAGAAGCTTGCTTCAATCCATAAATGGATCGGTTTAGCTTACACTCTAGATGCTCTTGGCCTTTCTTGATGAAACCTTCTGGCTGTCTCATGTAAATGGTCTCGTCAAGATTCCCATTCAAGAATGCTGTCTTGACGTCCATTTGCCACACCTCATAATCCATATAAGATGCTATAGACAAAAGAATCCGGATCGACTTTAGCATAGCTACCGGCGAAAAAGTTTCCTCATAATTGATCCCTTCTTTCTGAGTATACCCTTTCGCAACAAGCCTAGCCTTGAAGGTTTCCACCTTCCCGTCAGACCCTCTTTTTCTCTTGTACACCCACTTGCAACCAATGGCTTTTACACCTTTGGGCGGTGATACAAGATTCCAGACCTGATTTGAATCCATTGATTCAATCTCAGATTTCATCGCCTTTTGCCAAGACTGAGCATCTTGATCTTTAAGCGCCTCGCCGTAGGTCCAGGGATCGGCTTCATGTTCTCCAGGTAACAAGTCCGAAGACTCACCTATAAACATGAACCTATCGGGTTGTCGAACAACCCTCCCACTACGACGACGCTCCGGTGTAACCTCAGTAACTACAGGTGCAGACTGTGGTGGCGCATCACCCGGTTGGGTTGGATCTAAGCCTTGATCGTCCCCTCTCAGTTCGTTTAGTATTATCTCACTCTTGGGCTTGTGGTCCATTATATAATCCTCTTACAAGAACCGAGCGTTGGTGCTAACAACGATCTTCTGGTCCTCAGGACTATAGAATAGACCACCTTTCGTTCCTCTAGGATATCCTATAAACAACCGAATATCTGAACGAGATTCCAATTTATCAGCCCCATGCTTCAGCACATGTGCTGGACAACCCCAGATCCGAATGTGTTTCAAGTTCGGCTTTCGCCCGGTCCACAATTCCGAGGGCGTCTTGGGGACTGATTTAGAAGGAACTAAGTTCAGGATATACGCCGCTGTTTCCAAGGCATATCCCCAGAACGAAACTGGTAGGTCTGAATAACTCATCATAGATCTTACCATTTCCATAAGAGTCCTATTCCTTCTTTCTGCTACACCATTCTGCTGGGGCGTGTATGGTGCAGTCATCTGGGAGTCAATCCCATTCTCTAATAAGTACGCCTTAAACTCTCCCGAGAGGTACTCTCCTCCACGATCAGATCGTAGAGTCTTTATGGTTTTACCATGAAGGTTCTCCACAAGAGCTTTGTACTCCTTGAACTTGTCAAAGCACTCGCTCTTGCGGCGCATCAGGTATATAAAACCATACCTTGAGTAATCATCAGTTAAGGTCACGAAATATTCATAACCTCCTCTCGCTTGGACAGATAAAGGCCCGCACAAATCAGAGTGAATCAATTCCAGTACTTCCTTGGATCTATACCCCTTATCACTAAAGGGTCGCTTGGTCATTTTTCCTTCCAGGCATGATTCACAGGTCGGAAAGTCCTCATCTTTCACACCACTGAGTATTCCATCAGTTATCAACCTTTGAATTCTGCCCAAGTTAATATGACCTAGCCTAAGATGCCATAAGTACTTTTGATTCATCCTAGAAGGCTCCTTTCTCTTATTGGTACTAGATGTGTTATATGACTCTACACTTTGCATCGTGGGATTCAGTATATATAAGTTGCCTATCAATGTACCAGAACATATATAATCACCATTCTTCTTGACAATAACAGAATTATCAAAAGAAACAGAATATCCATTCAAAACCAACTTAGAAACCGAAACAAGGTTCTTTCTAAAATTCGGTACATAAAGACAATTATTCAATACCAAAACTTTATTATTAAAAGATAAATAAATATCTCCCACTGCAACCGCCGCCACTTTCGTAGCGTTGCCCATGTAGATAGTGATCTCTCCCTCTCTAAGCCGCCGGGTTTCCTGGAATCCCTGCAAAGAATTGCAGACATGATCAGTGGCTCCCGTATCCACACACCAGGTACCGGTGGATAACACCGCTAAACATGTTTCAGTGACTAAGGAAAAGTTCATACCTCCTTGTCTTAGAGGACAATTAGACTTCCAATGTCCAGACTGCTTGCAACGGAAACACTTGCCCTTGGGCTTGTTCACTCCATTCTGTGGTCCACCATTTCTGGGTCCACTGGGTTTCCGTCCTTGCTTCTTCTTCCTCTTAGTCCCCGGAGGGCCAGGAAGTTTCACAGCCACAAGTGCCTGAGACTTCTTAAAGATTCCCTCTGCCGCCTGGAGTTCAGTCAGGAGTTCCGCCAACGAATATAACCTCTTGTTCATGTTATAGTTCAGGCGGAACTGCTCAAAACTCCTAGGCAGAGACTGGAGCACTATATCGATATGGGTTTCCCCATCGATAGCTCCTCCCATAATCTCTATCTCATTTAGATAGCCTATCATCCTAAGAACGTGATCCCTTACGGGCGTTCCTTCGGACATGGTGGCCGTCATGAGTTGCCTCATAGCATCTTGCCTGGCTGCCCTATCCTGACTACCAAACATCTCCTTGAGGTTAAGCATCATATCATAGGCAGTGGTCATGGCCTCATGCTGATGTTGCAGCACATTTGACATAGAAGCCAAAATGTAGCACCGCGCCATCTGATCAGCCTTGACCCACTTCCGATGAGCTTCCTTTTCCTCAGGAGTGGAGGTATCAGTAGGTTCATCAGGACAAACCTCATGGAGTACATACTTGTACTCCTCAGCAGTTAGGACAATGTCCAAGTTTCGTTTCCAATCAACATAGTTTGGACCAGTGAGTTTGTTTTCTTTTAGTATAATGGACAGCGGGTTGAGTGCCATATCTATAAAAGAGACAAATCAAACTGTCAAATTTAATTCGATATTAACTCCCTTAATTAATATCATTAAATTTACCAATCAATCCTAAAATCCCATCAGACTAGCATGCCACGTTCATGTGGACGTATACTAGTCCAAACGATTTTATAACTGGACTTTTACTTTGGTCGTACATCATTACAGCAGTGACTCCGATGGGGAGGATACTGTAAAGCGTACCTAAGTGTATACCATTTCTCAGTACTAAGTTAACCGCTCGGAAACTACACGCCCACCGCAAGCCACGTTAGTGTGGACGTTTACGTTGACATGCGGTCCATTTACGATTTCCTATAACTGTCGAGCCTCAATTAACCCAAAGTTCCGTTTCCGTCTAGTAAGCCACGATAGTGTGGACGTTTACTAAACAAACAACTTTGTTAATTGAATTCCATTTAATAAATTTCACAATTTCGTTAATCAAAGCTTGATGTCTCGTAAGTGAAACTCGAAGTTTCTAACCAGCGATCAATCATGCAATTGAGCCCTATCTCTCACTAGGTGAGGGAGCCAACCAGACATTCGATCCAGTCATCGAATGACTCGAATGTCTCTAATCTGTGTCATCGACATAACCAAGCGCTTTGGCTCCATTCCACTCCCCGGGGTGAGAATGAGTCGAGTTGAAATTAGTCTTTGAAAGACAGATTAGGCATTTGCTTTGAAAAACTTAATTGTTCAATTTTAAAATTGGAATTTCATTCGAATTTCGATCAAAGTGATTTCCGTGTATCGACTTTATCCGATAGGGAGGATGACACTAAAGCCAACTCGTAAGTCAATACACATCACTCTCGAAACAGAGAATGGAGACCGCGGGATTGTTTCCAATCCCTCTCCCACTTAGTATTTTACGATTTAGGGATATACATGCATAAAATAATAAGCATAATAAAACACGTAAATCACATAAGAAAGCAATAAACGTGGCCCGATTATTATGGCCTTAAAATCTTGAATGCACGTCTCTTGGAACTCGAACTCGTTGCTCGTCTCGACTTCGATTCTCGTTCCTCCGGGCTTCGATCTCGTCTCGATCCAATAGTAGAAAAAATTACAAAAAAATATTCTACTAACTCCGGTATCGATCCTATACATTTTGATCGACCCTATACAAGTCCCGGATCCAACGAAAAAATAAATAAACCTAACGACTCAACCCGTCGTTTTTATCTATTACAAACAAGCAACTTTCCAAAAATAAAACCGATCTCGACAAGCCCGAGAGTTTAATCAAAACCACACACATAGCACAAAATACCAAAAATAAATTGGCCATAATAATCGGGTGATCCTGCAAAACAATTCTCGCAAACAATACAAAGAACGTATATAACCGGCTCTGATACCAATTGTTGGAAATCGACTACACGGGACATGTCCGTTCGACTACTCGAACATCCGGACAAGCCCAGTCGACATCCAGTGTGCCCACTGTGTTCACGACGAAGCCCCTGACCCGTATTGCACCCAGCCATCGCACCCGAGGCACGACCGCGCAAAATGAGAGGCTTCTGGCCTCTCTGTCGTCCGACACCAGAAGGTGTCGTCCGACAAGCCTGTCGGCCGACAGCCAAACCCGTCGTCCGACACCCGTCGCGAACAGCGGCGGGATTCGCCCGTTCTGGCTTTTCCGATGCGATTTTCTCGATCCGACTGCCATGCCGGAGGTCAGAAACCTCCCAGCAGTCCGAGAACATCACATCCAAGCCACGGAATCCGATCTTCGTTCAAAATATGATTAACAAGAAATTAGATCGAATAAAATTGCGGAATAGAGAATTCGATCTCATACCTCTCGGTTGATTGTTGAGACCTTAGCGATTGCTAGTGTATGCCTCTTCCCCGACTCCAACCGTTGTGTGTGCAACGATCCGTTGGTGTTGGAAATCGACTACCCGGGATGCGTTCGTTCGATCACTCGAACATCCGAACGATCCCAGTCGACATCTGGTGTCGCTACTTCGTTCGCTTTTCCAACCCGTGCCCCGATTCACGCCCAGCCATTGCCCCGAAGGACAACCGCGCGAACCGAGCGGGCTGCCAGAAAAACAGCAAAACGGCGGTCGCCGTTTAGAAACGGCGGTCGCCGTTTCTCCGCGAACAGCAACGCGACGTTGCTGTTCCGGGCTCGTTTCCGGGTCGTTTTTCCTCATCCGACTACCGATCCGGAGGTCCTAGAACCCCCAGTAGTCGAGGAATACAACCCATAACCCCGGAACCCGATCTACGTTCATGTATGATCAACGAGAAATTAGATCGAATGAAATTGCGGAATTGAGATTCGATCTCATACCTTATCGGTCGATTGTTGAGACCTTAGAGCTTCTAATGTATGACTTCCCGACTCCAGACGTTGTGTGGGCAACGATCTACTGGGTTCGTCCTTTTCTGCTTCTCTCCTTTCTCAAACCACCGTATGATTATTCTCTGTGAGAGAAATAATTCTATTTGCGTTAACCCTTTTTATTTTAACAGAAAAACTTTTTTAATTGCGCTAACAATTAAATTTTTCTGCTGAAATAAAATGTTGCGGCGTTCTGTAGGTTTTAGGAGAGGGCAAGGGGGGGTTTAAATAGAGTTATATTAGGGACCTAAGGTTAAATTAATTAAGGGCTAAATTGAAATATTAATTAACTTGGAATACGTAACCGCAATTCCTTAATTAATCAATTTCAATTTTAATTATTATTCACTCCACTAAAAAATAATAATTGAATTCCCGAAATTAATTTAATATTATTTCAACAATAATATTTCCGCCGAAATTACATATACGACTTTCCCCGTGTTTAAGATATCGAACGTCCACGAATTTATTTAATTACTAATAATTAAATTAATTCGTTTCTTATTATCCGAGACTAGTACCACTCATCCTTATTATCATGTGGAACAAATCCACCTGCAGGGTTTACATGATAAACTTTATGAGCTCATCTCGGGGACATCATCAACCCGATAAACGGGACACGGTTTCCTGTCTATAATCTATAGCATGCCGTGTGTACAATTCCGATTCCCAATTTACCGAGTATCTCGACTAATCAATTAGTCTCACTCATTGGCAAGTTAAAGAACCGAGAATTGGACATACGCACCTATAATTATATATTGGGATTAGGAATTCGTATATCCGTAATTCTGAGGTCTAGTTCGATTACGTCGATTAGTATAAATCGAACGCCCTCCCGTGGTCCTGCTCAATACACCAAGTGTACAAGTGTAACATAATAGTCAAGACCAACTATTACCCAGTCACACTACGACGTACCGATGGATTGTCCCTGTCCATCTAAGTCGTGAGCTTCTGTTTGATAATATACGAGTAACCGACAGTATGATCTTCCGCGTGTCTCCTCACGCCATACTGTCTACAACGTATATATCTAGGACTATTGCATTCTAGTACAAGATAGACAAAATGCCGACAGTTTGATTAATAGATAATGAAAAACACAGATAAGGAGTTCCATATTGTCACTAAACTAGACATTTAGAATATAACTCCATCAATCTCCCACTTATACTAAATCTCTAGTTGCCCTCTACCATACATCCGATACCCATCCCCTTCACGTGTCTCTTGAACGCTTCCGCTGGAAGTGCCTTCGTAAAGGGGTCAGCCAGGTTATCCGCTGATGCAATCTTGGTGACAACCGCATCGCCTCTCCTGACGATGTCTCTAATCAGGTGGTACTTGCGATCTATGTGTTTACTCGCATTGTGGGCTCGTGGTTCCTTTGCATTAGCCACTGCACCGCTATTGTCACAATAGATTGTGATAGCTCTAGGCATTTTAGGAACCACATCCAAGTCCATAAGGAAGTTCCGGAGCCACACCGATTCTTTAGCTGCCTCAGAGGCTGCTACATATTCGGCTTCCATGGTAGAGTCCGAAATGCATTTCTGCTTAACACTCTTCCATGAGACTGCTCCACCTCCCAATGTGAACACATAGCCTGATGTAGACTTTCGCTGATCCTTATCAGATTGGAAATCCGAGTCTGTGTAACCAATAGGAATCAACTCGGACGCTTTGTAACTCAGAACATAATTCCTAGTCCTTCGCAGGTACTTAAGTATGTTCTTTACAGCAGTCCAGTGACCTTGTCCAGGGTTACTCTGATATCTAGCTACCATGCCTACGGCATAGCAGATATCAGGCCTCGTGCACAACATTGCATACATGAGACTTCCTACTGCCGAAGCATAAGGAACCTTCTTCATGTAATCTATCTCCTTTTGTGTTTTGGGACACATGTCTTTAGATAGATGAATTCCATGGCAGAAAGGTTGAGCACCTCTCTTGGAATTCTGCATGTTGAAACGAGCCAGAATCGTATCAATATATGAAGCCTGGGACAAGCTTAATGTTCTTTTCCGGCGATCCCTTATAACCTTGATCCCAAGAACATGCCCAACTTGTCCTAAGTCTTTCATATCGAATTGCTTGGACAACCATCCCTTTATGTCTGACAACATCTTCACATTGTTGCCAATTAGAAGGATGTCGTCTACATAAAGCACGAGAAACGCCACACTGTATCCGTCACTTCTCCGGTATACACACGACTCGTCCATGATTTGAATGAATCCATAAGACTGGATAACCTCATCAAACCGTATGTTCCAAGATCTAGAAGCTTGCTTCAATCCATAAATGGATCGGTTTAGCTTACACACTAGATGCTCTTGGCCTTTCTTGATGAAACCTTCTGGCTGTCTCATGTAAATGGTCTCGTCAAGATTCCCATTCAAGAATGATGTCTTGACGTCCATTTGCCACACCTCATAATCCATATAAGACGCTATAGACAAAAGCATCCGGATCGACTTTAGCATAGCTACCGGCGAAAAGGTTTCCTCATAATCGATCCCTTCTTTCTAAGTATACCCTTTCGCAACAAGCCTAGCCTTGAAGGTTTCAACCTTCCCGTCAGACCCTCTTTTTCTCTTGTACACCCACTTGCAACCAATGGCTTTTACACCTTTGGGCGGTGCTACAAGATTCCAGACCTGATTTGAATCCATTGATTCAATCTCAGATTTCATCGCCTTTTGCCAAGACTGAGCATCTTGATCTTTAAGCGCCTCGCCGTAGGTCCAGGGATCGGCTTCATGTTCTCCAGGTAACAAGTCCGAAGAATCACCTATAAACATGAACCTATCGGGTTGTCGAACAACCCTCCCACTATGACGACGCTCCGATGTAACCTCAGTAACTACAGGTGCAGACTGTGGTGGCGTATCACCCGGTTCGGTTGGATCTAAGCCTTGATCGTCCCCTCTCAGTTCGTTAAGTATTATCTCACTCTTGGGCTTGTGGTCCATTATATAATCCTCTTCCAAGAACCGAGCGTTGGTGCTAACAACGATCTTCTGGTCCTTAGGACTATAAAATAGACCACCTTTCGTTCCTCTAGGATATCCTATAAACAACCGAATATCTGAACGAGATTCCAATTTATCAGCCCCATGCTTCAGCACATGTGCTGGACAACCCCAGATCCGAATGTGTTTCAAGTTTGGCTTACGCCCGGTCCACAATTCCGAGGGCGTCTTAGGGACTGATTTAGAAGGAACTAAGTTCAGGATATACGCCGCTGTTTCCAAGGCATATCCCCAGAACGAAACTGGTAGGTCTGAGTAACTCATCATAGATCTTACCATTTCCATAAGAGTCATATTCCTTCTTTCTGCTACACCATTCTGCTGGGGCGTGTATGGTGCAGTCATCTGGGAGTCAATTGTTGGAATTCGATATCCCGGGCTATTTAAATTTGCGGAAACCAATAACCCGATCAAAACCATCCGCCGGAGATCACATGAACACCGACTCATCCGCCGGAGTCCGACCATCGGAGACCATGCGCCCGAAGACGCACAGCCCGCCCCCGGCCGAACCCCCGCGAGCCGGGGTGTTCACGCGATCGCCGATCGCACGCCGACGATCGGTTGGGGTGGGGCTGCTTCGGCAGCCCCCGCGGCGAGTCCGGCAAGGCACCAGCGATCGACCCTTCATGGTCGATCGCACCCCCTCGGCCAAGCCGAGGGTTCGGCCCCCGTCGCCCCCGCCAAAACCCTAGGTGGGTCGACCGCCGCGATGCCGTGGTCTTCGACCACCATCGCCGATTGATCCTCCTCCGGGGTTTCGTACCTCGGATCTTTGTTCTACGGTATTCTCGATAAATCCAAAATCGAATAAATCAAGGGCGTTTAGATTTTTACCTTTCGATTCGTTGTTCGGAGAAACGAATTCAAGACGACCTTTTGAATCTTCCCACGTATTCCTTGCACTAGCTTGAACGTCGGGTGGGCGACGATCCTCCAAGCTCTATGGATCTACTTCTCTCTCTACTTTCTCTCTCTAGAAGAATTATGATCTTCAATCACACTTGAGAATAGAGAAGACCATGTAGTGCTTTTATAGGCTACGTAGGGGATCTAAAGGAGGTGGAATATTGGGCTTCCAATATTAATGATTAAATTGAGCCCAAACCCAAATCTATTAATCTCCCATTAATATTAATTAATTTATTTTCCACTATATAAATTAATTGCACTCCCAATATTAAACCATATTATATCCAAATAATATTTCTCCGGTAGTATTATTTATTCCGTGTATTTAAGATATAAATATCCATGAATAAAATTTATTTATTTCTTAATAAATTTATTCATCTCTTTTATCCGAGACTAGTACCACTCAACCTTATTTATTATGCGGAATTAAATCCACTCGCGAGGTTTACATAATAAATCCTTATGAGCTCATCTCGGGGATATTATCAACCCTTCCGGGATACACTGTCCGGTCAATCATTCACGGCATGCCATATATAAAATATAGTGACCCAACTTAACCGGTAATTAACCCAATAATTAAATCGGTTAATTCCTTTGGTAAATCAAAGTCACTTATATTGAATATACACACCCGCAACAATATCGGGGATTAAGAATAAAATACACTGAGTCTCAAATCAATTATCGCCGAGCAATCCTAATTGATGAGTCTCAATCGATCCGCTCAATACACCAAGTGTACAAGTGTGATAAAATAATTAAGACAAATTATTTTCTCTTTCACACAACGACTATACCGATGGATTGGTCCGTGTCCATCTAGGTCGTGAGCATCTGTTCGATTAAATACGAGTAACCGATAGTATGATCTTCTGTGTGACGTCGCACACCATACTAACTACAACGTATAGAATCCAGGACTATATTTTGCATATATTTAATTAACAACAATTAAAAGCAAATGAATGTTCGTATTTAATAGGTAAATGAAAGTGTACAAGGAGTTCACAATACTCAAATCTAGACATTAAGTATACCACTCCAACAATCTCCCACTTATACTAAGGTCTAGTCTTATCCTCCAAACTTCTGACTCCCAAACCCTCCAAGTGCTTGAAATAAACTTCCTTAGGAAGTATCTTGGTGAAAGGGTCCGCTAGGTTGTCCTCCGAAGCTATCTTGGTGACTATCGCATCGCCCCTCTTGACGATGTCTCGAATCAGGTGGTACTTGCGCTCTATGTGTTTCATAGCACTATGGGACCGTGGTTCCTTACTGTTTGCCACTGCACCGCTATTATCACAATAAATTGTCATAGCCTTGGGTAAACTCGAAATCACATCTAAGTCCTGGAGGAAATTAAGGAACCAAACTGACTCTTTCGCTGCCTCTGAGGCTGCAACATATTCAGCTTCCATGGTAGAGTCTGAAATGCACTTTTGCTTAACACTCCTCCATGATACGGCTCCACCTCCCATAGTGTACACATAGCCTGATGTCGACTTACGCCGGTCCTTATCAGCTTGGAAATCCGAATCTGTATAACCCAAAGGAATCAGATTGTCTGCCCCGTAACTTAGAACATAATCCTTAGTATTTCGCAAATACTTGAAAATGCTCTTTACGGCAGTCCAATGAGCCTTTCCAGGGTTACTCTGATATCTCGCTACTACGCCAACTGCATAGCAGATATCAGGCCTCGTGCATAACATTGCATACATCAAGCTTCCCACAGCCGAAGCGTAGGGAACTGCTTTCATTTCATCTTTCTCCTTTTGTGTCCGAGGACACATTTCCTTAGAAAGATAAGTTCCTTTACTGAAGGGCAGCTCACCCTTCTTGGAATCTTGCATGTTAAAACGAGCCAGAATCGTGTCTATGTAAGATTGCTGTGATAGGTACAATGTTCTATTCCGGCGATCCCTTATAACCTTGATCCCTAGAACATGCCCGACTTCTCCCAAATCTTTCATATCGAATTGTCTAGACAACCATCCCTTTATGTCTGATAACATCTTCACACTGTTGCCAATGAGAAGAATGTCGTCCACATAAAGCACGAGAAACACCACCTTCTTCCCATCACGTTTCCAATACACACACGATTCGTCCATGCTTTGACTAAATCCAAAAGATTGGACTACTTCGTCAAATCGCAGGTTCCACGATCTCGAGGCTTGTTTCAATCCATAAATGGATCGATTAAGCTTGCACACTAGATGATCTTGCCCCTTAGCAATGAATCCTTCTGGTTGTTTCATATAAATCGTCTCGTCAAGACTTCCATTTAGGAAAGCTGTCTTGACATCCATTTGCCACACCTCATAATCCATATGAGCTGCTATGGATAAGAGAATCCGGATCGACTTTATCTTGACTACCGGCGAGAAGGTCTCCTCATAATCGATTCCCTCTTTCTGAGTATATCCTTTCGCAATAAGCCGAGCTTTAAAGGTTTCAACCTTTCCGTCAGATCCTCTCTTTCTCTTGTAGACCCATTTACACCCAATTGGCTTTACGCCACTTGGTGGTTCTACAAGATCCCAGACTTTATTAGAATCCATAGATTCAATTTCGGATTTCATCGCTTTCTTCCAAGAAGGCGCATCTATATCTTGTACTGCCTCGTCATAGGTCCAGGGATCGATTTCATGAACTCCAGGTCCAGAGTCCGAAGACTCACCCAGTCCAATCCATCGGTCTGGTTGTTTAACAATCCTCCCACTACGACGGCGTTCCGGTGTATTAACAGTGATAGTGTCAGGTGCAGATTCTAGTGGTGTATCTATACTCGGTTCGGCTGTGTCTAGGTCTTCAGTGTTACCTCTCAATTCATCAAGCATTATGTCACTCTTGGGCTTGTGGTCCATGACATAGTCCTCTTCCAAGAACCGAGCGTTAGTACTTATAACGATCTTCTGGTCCTTAGGACTATAGAACATGCCACCTTTAGTTCCTCTAGGATATCCTATAAACAACCGTACTTCAGTACGAGGTTCTAATTTATCGGAACCTACCTTCAACACATGTGCAGGGCACCCCCAGATCCGAACGTGTCTTAAGCTAGGCTTGCGCCCGCTCCATCGTTCCATGGGTGTTGAAGGAACCGTTTTAGATGGAACCAAGTTCAGAATGTGCGCCGCTGTTTCTAAGGCATATCCCCAGAACATGATAGGTAAGTCCGAGTAACTCATCATTGATCGCACCATTTCCATAAGAGTCCTATTCCTTCTTTCTGACACACCATTTTGCTGGGGAGTATATGGTGATGTCATTTGGGAATCAATCCCATTCTCTGCCAAGTATGCCTTGAATTCTCCAGACAGGTACTCGCCTCCGCGATCAGATCGCAGGCATTTAATGGATTTACCTTGAAGGTTCTCCACAAGAGCCTTGAACTCCTTGAACTTGTCAAAGGATTCGCTCTTGCGGCGCATCAGGTATACAAATCCATACCTTGAGTAATCATCAGTGAAAGTGATGAAATACTCGTACCCTCCCTTTGCCTGGGTAGACATAGGTCCGCATACATCAGAGTGAATCAAATCCAATACTTGTTCAGCCCTTCGTCCTTTACCAGAAAAAGAACGCTTGGTCATTTTTCCCTCTAAACAGGATTCGCAAGTTGGAAGGTCCTCTCCTTCAACACCACTGATGAGACCATCAGCTTTCAACCTTTGAATTCTATTTGAGTTAAACCTAGCCTTAAGTGCCACAAGTATAATTGATTCATCCTAGAAGGTTCCTTTCTCTTATTGGTGTTCGTAGATGTGTTATTACTCTCGGTTAGTTGCATCGTGTTAGATTCAGGATTTAGCACATACAAATCGTCCACCAATGTACCAGAACAGATAATCTCACTGTTTCTTCTTATGATCACCGAGTGGTCAAAAGAGACAGAATATCCATTCATAATAAGTTTAGAAACCGAAATTAAATTCTTTCTAAAGTTGGGTACATAAAGACAATTTTGTAAAACTAAAACCCTATCACTACTAAAGCGTAAGTGAACGTCTCCCACTGCAACAGCCGCCACCTTTGCGGCATTGCCCATGTAGACCACGATCTCTCCCTCTCTAAGTCTCCGGGTTTCCTGGAACCCCTGCAATGAATTGCAGACATGATCAGTGGCCCCCGTATCTACACACCAGGTGCTGGTAGATAACACCACTGATAATGTTTCGGTGACTAAGGAAAATTTCGTACCTTTGATGAGAGGACAATCAGACCTCCAGTGCCCAGACTGCTTGCATCGAAAGCACTTGCCTCGCGGCTTGCTCCTCCCAGTCCGTGGTTCAAAACCACTGGGCTTCTTTGCATGCACTTCCAACTTGGCCACTAGAGCTTGTGATTCTCTGATCATACTTATCAGTTCAGTTCTTTTGAAATCGTTTTTAAGCGATTCCTCAAGGGGACTAAACTTGATGAGTATGTCAATCACCTCTAGTCCGGCTTACTTACTATGTCCTAACATCTCCTTGAGGTCATTTTCAATGTCCTCATCAGTTGGGACAATAGTGGATTCGGAAGGCTCAACAGTCTGAACATTGTCCAGATTTCTTTTCCAATCAGTACTATATGGAACCAGTGAGTTTTCATCTTTAAGTATATCACAAAGTGGGGTCACAGTCATTCCTAACCTATAAGCACATAAAACAAACAAACAATTTAATATCCGATATTATCTCCCTTAAATAATATCATTAAATCACTAATCACATCTAAAATCCCATCAGGTAAGGCAAGCCACGATAGTGTGGACGTTTACCCACCCAAATGATTTAGCAATTAGATTTCCTTCGGTCGTACATCATCAATAGCGTTACCTCGATGGGAGGAATACTATGAAGCGTACCTAAGTGTTAACCATTACTCAGTACTAAGAAGTTTGTTTGAGACTCGCATATCACCGCAAGCCACGATAGTGTGGACGTTTACGTTGACACACGGATCCTTCACTCCCTTCTATAACTGTCTACATCAATCGATCTAAAGTCCCATTCGATATAGCAAGCCACGATAGTGTGGACGTTTACCATACCAAAAGACTTATACAATTGAAATCCAATTACTTGATCCATTCGATCTTGTAAATCAAGACGCGGAGAATCATAAGTGAAACTCGAAGTTTCTAACCAGTGATTCACCATGCAAACAACCCTATCTCTCATAAATGAGGGAGCCGAGCAGACAATCGATCCATCTATCAAAGAATGGTACGACTGCCTCTAATTTGTGTCCTCGACATGACCAAGTGGCTCTGGCTCCATTCCACTCCCCGGGGTGAGAATGAGTCGACTTGAAATCAGCTTTGGAAAGACAAATTAGGCATTGTTTGATAGACTTAATCAATGTTTCTCGTAAGAGGAATTACAAGAACTCTCCTCCAATAACTTATCTATATAAACTTCGAAAGTTTATAAAAGTCACCAAGAGAGCAGCAATGGAGACCATGGGTATGTTTCCATACCCTCTCCCACTTAGCTATTTACAATAAAGGGATACGCTATCTAGTGCATAAAAGTAAACACATATAGCATGCATACATGTAATAAAGCACATAATATTATCACATAGTCAAAATAATTACTAGAATATTATTTTCCGACTATTATGGCTTTACTCCATCTCCGTACGCATCTTCTAGTCTTTAGTCTTCGTTCTTGAATGCTTCATGTGACGAAAATATTAATTTCCAATATTTAAATCTATTTATTTTTAATGAATCCAAAAGATACTTAATTAATAATAATTAAGTCAATCGAATAAATCAAAAATAAAATTAAATATTATTAATATTTTTATTTATTTTATTTTTCCTTTCTACTTCATTAAATCTCTAGAATAATCTATCCAAGACCCACTTGGAATATTCTAGATGATTTCCATAATAAAATAAGGAAATAAAATAATTTAGGACTCTTCTACTTTCAAAGATTAATTAATTTCCATTACTATGAAAATTCCCATAAAATAGGAATAATCAATTAGGAAATAAATTAATCCTAAATTAACTTTTATTCCTTTCCAATTCTATTAAATCTCTAGGATCCTATTCCAAGTAGAACTCGGAATACTCTAGAAGACTTCCATAATAGAATAAGGAAATAAAATTAATTCCAATTAATTCTTTTCCTAATCCATGAGAATTCCCAAAAATAGGAATACTCAAATAGGAAAAAACCCGAATCAATTAGGAAAGTGGATTTACCGGGAGAGCACGAAGATCATGAGGACCCCCGCGCCCCCACCGGACCGCCATCACCGGCCGAGGACCGCCGCCGCCGCCACCTAGCCGGCGCACCACCATCGCCGGTGGTTTCGCCGCCGGGAGGCGCGAATTCGGCGCCTCTCCTTCGATGGTTCGATCCTTCATGGATCGACCATGGTGGTCGATCCGAGCCCTAGCCCTCACGTCGTCTCTTTCGTCACGCGTCTTCTCCGGCGGTCGTTTCGGCATCGATCCAACGCAAAATAAATTACAAAATAAATTTTACACTATCCGGTATCGATTCTATACATGAAATCGACCCTATACATTTTCCGGAAAAATAGAACGTAATAATAAATCCTAAATTCGGTCAACCCCCGAATTTTTACTATTACAAGCATTCACCACCAAAAACGAATCTCGACATGTCCGAGAGTTTAATCAATCCAACATACATGACAAAATAAATTAAACGAATAATAAATTAAGCCATAATAGTCGGAACCCTGCAAGGTAGAACAATTTCATCGAAAATACCGCGAACGTAAACCACGCTCTGATAGCAATTGTTGGAATTCGATATCCCGGGCTATTTAAATTTTCGGAAACCAATAACCCGATCAAAACCATCCGCCGGAGATCACATGAACACCGACTCATCCGCCGGAGTCCGACCATCGGAGACCATGCGCCCGAAGACGCACAGCCCGCCCCCGGCCGAACCCCCGCGAGCCGGGGTGTTCACGCGATCGCCGATCGCACGCCGGCGATCGGTTGGGGTGGGGCTGCTTCGGCAGCCCCCGCGGCGAGTCCGGCGACTCGCCGCCAGCTGGAGGCCCCCGCCTTCACGGCGGGGTTGGGCACGGCACCAGCCCGTGCCCAGCGATCGACCCTTCATGGTCGATCGCACCCCCTCGGCCAAGCCGAGGGTTCGGCCCCCGTCGCCCCCGCCGAAACCCTAGGTGGGTCGACCGCCGCGATGCCATGGTCTTCAACCACCATCGCCGGTTGATCCTCCTCCGGGGTTTCGTACCTCGGATCTTTGTTCTACGGTATTCTCGATAAATCCAAAATCGAATAAATCAAGGGCGTTTAGATTTTTACCTTTCGATTCGTTGTTCGGAGAAACGAATTCAAGACGACCTTTTGAATCTTCCCACGTATTCCTTGCACTAGCTTGAACGTCGGGTGGGCGACGATCCTCCAAGCTCTATGGATCTACTTCTCTCTCTACTTTCTCTCTCTAGAAGAATTATGATCTTCAATCACACTTGAGAATAGAGAAGACCATGTAGTGCTTTTATAGGCTACGTAGGGGATCTAAAGGAGGTGGAATATTGGGCTTCCAATATTGATGATTAAATTGAGCCCTAGCCCAAATCTATTAATCTCCCATTAATATTAATTAATTTATTTTCCACTATATAAATTAATTGCACTCCCAATATTAAACCATATTATATCCAAATAATATTTCTCCGGTAGTATTATTTATTCCGTGTATTTAAGATATAAATATCCATGAATAAAATTTATTTATTGCTTAATAAATTTATTCATCTCTTTTATCCGAGACTAGTACCACTCAACCTTATTTATTATGCGGAATTAAATCCACTCGCGAGGTTTACATAATAAATCCTTATGAGCTCATCTCGGGGATATTATCAACCCTTCCGGGATACACTGTCCGGTCAATCATTCACGGCATGCCATATATAAAATATAGTGACCCAACTTAACCGGTAATTAACCCAATAATTAAATCGGTTAATTCCTTTGGTAAATCAAAGTCACTTATATTGAATATACACACCCGCAACAATATCGGGGATTAAGAATAAAATACACTGAGTCTCAAATCAATTATCGCCGAGCAATCCTAATTGATGAGTCTCAATCGATCCGCTCAATACACCAAGTGTACAAGTGTGATAAAATAATTAAGACAAATTATTTTCTCTTTCACACAACGACTATACCGATGGATTGGTCCGTGTCCATCTAGGTCGTGAGCATCTGTTCGATTAAATACGAGTAACCGATAGTATGATCTTCTGTGTGACGTCGCACACCATACTAACTACAACGTATAGAATCCAGGACTATATTTTGCATATATTTAATTAACAACAATTAAAAGCAAATGAATGTTCGTATTTAATAGGTAAATGAAAGTGTACAAGGAGTTCACAATACTCAAATCTAGACATTAAGTATACCACTCCAACATCAATCCCATTCTCTAATAAGTACGCCTTAAACTCTCCCGAGAGGTACTCTCCTCCACGATCAGATCGTAGAGTCTTTATGGTTTTACCATGAAGGTTCTCCACAAGAGCTTTGTACTCCTTGAACTTGTCAAAGCACTCGCTCTTGCGGCGCATCAGGTATATAAAACCATACCTTGAGTAATCATCAGTGAAGGTTACGAAATATTCGTAACCTCCTCTCGCTTGGACAGATAAAGGCCCGCACAAATCAGAGTGAATTAACTCCAGTACTTCCTTGGATCTATACCCCTTATCACTAAAGGGTCGCTTGGTCAATTTTCCTTCCAGGCATGATTCACAGGTCGGAAAGTCCTCATCTTTCACACCACTGAGTATTCCATCAGTTATCAACCTTTGAATCCTACCCAAGTTAATATGACCCAGCCTAAGATGCCATAAGTAATTTTGATTCATCCTAGAAAGCTCCTTTCTCTTATTGGTACTAGATGTGTTAAAAGACTCTACTTGTTGCATCGTGGAATAATCAGGATTCAGTATATATAAGTTGCCTATCAATGTACCAGAACAGATATAATCACCATTCTTTTTGATAATAACAGAACTATCAAAAGAAACTGAATATCCATTCAAAACCAACTTAGAAACCGAAACAAGGTTCTTTCTAAAATTCGGTACATAAAGACAATTATTCAATACCAAAACATTATTATTAAAAGATAAATAAATATCTCCCACTGCAACGGCCGCCACTTTCGTTGCGTTGCCCATGTAGATAGTGATCTCTCCCTCTCTAAGCCGCCGGGTTTCCTGGAACCCCTGCAAAGAATTGCAGACATGATCAGTGGCTCCCGTATCCACACACCAGGTACCGGTGGATAACACCGCTAAACATGTTTCAGTGACTAAGGAAAAGTTCGTACCTCCTTGTCTGAGAGGACAATTAGACTTCCAATGTCCAGACTGCTTGCAACGGAAACACTTGCCCTTGGGCTTGTTCACTCCATTCTGTGGTCCACCATTTCTGGGTCCACTGGGTTTCGTCCTTGCTTCTTCTTCCTCTTAGTCCCCGGAGGGCCAGGAAGTTTCACAGCCACAAGTGCCTGAGACTTCTTAAAGATTCCCTCTGCCTCCTGGAGTTCAGTCAGGAGTTCCGCCAACGAATATAACCTCTTGTTCATGTTATAGTTCAGGCGGAACTGCTCAAAACTCCTAGGCAGAGACTGGAGCACTATATCGATCTGGGTTTCCCCATCGATAGCTCCTCCCATAATCTCTATCTCATTCAGATAGCCAATCATCCTAAGAACGTGATCCCTCACGGGCGTTCCTTCGGACATGGTGGCCGTCATGAGTTTCCTCATAGCATCTTGCCTGGCTGCCCTATCCTGACTACCAAACATCTCCTTGAGGTTAAGCATCATATCATAGGCAGTGGTCATGGCCTCATGCTGATGTTGCAGCACATTTGACATAGAAGCCAAAATGTAGCACCGCGCCATCTTATCAGTCTTGACCCACTTCCGATGAGCTTCCTTTTCCTCAGGAGTGGAGGTATCAGTAGGTTCATCAGGACAAACCTCATGGAGTACATACTTGTACTCCTCAGCAGTTAGGACAATGTCCAAGTTTCGTTTCCAATCAACATAGTTTGGACCAGTGAGTTTGTTTTCTTTTAGTATAATGGACAGCGGGTTGAGTGCCATATCTATAAAAGAGACAAATCAAACTGTCAAATTTAATTCGATATTAACTCCCTTAATTAATATCATTAAATTTACCAATCAATCCTAAAATCCTATCAGACTAGCATGCCACGTTCATGTGGACGTATACTAGTCCAAACGATTTTATAACTGGACTTTTACTTCGGTCGTACATCATTACAGCAGTGACTCCGATGGGGAGGATACTGTAAAGCGTACCTAAGTGATACCATTTCTCAGTACTAAGTTAACCGCTCGGAAACTACACGCCCACCGCAAGCCACGTTAGTGTGGACGTTTACGTTGACATGCGGTCCCTTTACGATTTCCTATAACTGTCGAGCCTCAATTAACCCAAAGTTCCGTTTCCGTCTAGTAAGCCACGATAGTGTGGACGTTTACTAAACAAACAACTTTGTTAATTGAATTCCATTTAATAAATTTCACAATTTCTTTAATCAAAGCTTGATATCTCGTAAGTGAAACTCGAAGTTTCTAACCAGCGATCAATCATGCAATTGAGCCCTATCTCTCACAAAGTGAGGGAGCCAACCAGACAATCGATCTAGTCATCAAATGACTCGAATGTCTCTAATCTGTGTCATCGACATAACCAAGCGCTTTGGCTCCATTCCACTCCCCGGGGTGAGAATGAGTCGAGTTGAAATTAGTCTTTGAAAGACATATTAGGCATTGCTTTGAAAAACTTAAGTGTTCAATTCTATAAATGGAATTGAATTCGAATTTTAATCCAGTGATATCCGTGTGTCAACTTTATCCGATAGGGAGGATGACACTAAAGCCAACTCGTAAGCGACACACATCACTATCAAAACAGACAAAAAGCATTTAACGTGGCCCGATTATTATGGCCTTTAAAATCTTCGATGCACATCTTCTCGGATCTTCGTCTCGTTGCTCGTCTCGGTCTCGGTCCATCACCGACTCGTCTAAGGACCAAGAGACGAACCCCTCCCACTGGAGTATCGTCCCGGGCCCTCGACAAGCGATCCGTGATGTCCGTCGAACCCCCGCGAAGCTGCTGCCAAGAATCCAGCGAAACGGCGACCGCCGTTTAAGAAACGGCGACCGCCGTATGCCCTTCAGCAGCCCGCGGGTTCGACTTCTCGAGACTCGTTCGTCCGGCCTTCGATCTCGTCTCGATCCCCCAAGCAGCAGCAACATTACAAGGTACAGCTAACTACTTCCGGCATCGATCCTATACAGGAATGATCGATCCTATACATCCGGATAAACGAAAAATGAAATAGAAAACCCTAAACGACTCAACCCGCCGTTTTAACTATTACAAGCAAGCAACGATTCAAAAACCAAAGATCTCGACAACCCCGAGAGTTTAACAAACCACAAAAAAAAAAAAAAAAACAGTACATACAACATGACCATAATAATCGGGTTATCCTGCAAAACAAAACTCGCAAACAATACAAGAACGCACAAAACTGGCTCTGATACCAATTGTTGAGAATCGACTACCCGGGATGCGTTCGTTCGATCGCTCGAACATCCGAACGATCCTAGTCGACATCCGGTGTCGCTACTTCGTTCGCTTTTCCAACCCGTGCCCCGATTCACGCCCAGCCATTGCCCCGAAGGACAACCGCGCGAACCGAGCGGGCTGCCAGAAAAACAGCAAAACGGCGGTCGCCGTTTAGAAACGGCGGTCGCCGTTTCTCCGCGAACAGCAACGCGACGTTGCTGTTCCGGGCTCGTTTCCGGGTCGTTTTTCCTCATCTGACTACCGATCCGGAGGTCCTAGAACCCCCAGTAGTCGAGGAATACAACCCATAACCCCGGAACCCGATCTACGTTCATGTATGATCAACGAGAAATTAGATCGAATGAAATTGCGGAATTGAGATTCGATCTCATACCTTATCGGTCGATTGTTGAGACCTTAGAGCTTCTAATGTATGACTCTTCCCGACTCCAGACGTTGTGTGGGCAACGATCTACTAGGTTCGTCCTTTTCTGCTTCTCTCCTTTCTCAAACCACCGTATGATTATTCTCTGTGAGAGAAATAATTCTATTTGCGTTAACCCTTTTTATTTTAACAGAAAAAGTTTTTTAATTGCGCTAACAATTAAATTTTTCTGCTGAAATAAAATGTTGCGGCGTTCTGTAGGTTTTAGGAGAGGGCAAGGGGGGGTTTAAATAGAGTTACATTAGGGACCTAAGGTTAAATTAATTAAGGGCTAAATTGAAATATTAATTAACTTGGAATACGTAACCGCAATTCCTTAATTAATCAATTTCAATTTTAATTATTATTCACTCCACTAAAAAATAATAATTGAATTCCCGAAATTAATTTAATATTATTTCAACAATAATATTTCCGCCGAAATTACATATACGACTTTCCCCGTGTTTAAGATATCGAACGTCCACGAATTTATTTAATTACTAATAATTAAATTAATTCGTTTCTTATTATCCGAGACTAGTACCACTCATCCTTATTATCATGTGGAACAAATCCACCTGCAGGGTTTACATGATAAACTTTATGAGCTCATCTCGGGGACGTTATCAACCCGATAAACGAGACACGGTTTCCTGTCTATAATCTATAGCATGCCGTGTGTACAATTCCGATTCCCAATTTACCGAGTATCTCGACTAATCAATTAGTCTCACTCATTGGCAAGTTAAAGAACCGAGAATTGGACATACGCACCTATAATTATATATAGGGATTAGGAATTCGTATATCCGTAATTCTGAGGTCTAGTTCGATTACGTCGATTAGTATAAATCGAACGCCCTCCCGTGGTCCTGCTCAATACACCAAGTGTACAAGTGTAACATAATAGTCAAGACCAACTATTACCCAGTCACACTACGACGTACCGATGGATTGTCCCTGTCCATCTAAGTCGTGAGCTTCTGTTTGATAATATACGAGTAACCGACAGTATGATCTTCCGCGTGTCTCCTCACGCCATACTGTCTACAACGTATATATCTAGGACTATTGCATTCTAGTACAAGATAGACAAAATGCCGACAGTTTGATTAATAGATAATGAAAAACACAGATAAGGAGTTCCATATTGTCACTAAACTAGACATTTAGAATATAACTCCATCAGTTGGGTCTGCCTTTTTCTGCTTTCTCCTTCTACCGTGATATTCTTTTTCTCAGTTAGAGAAAAATATCAGCGCTAACTAATTTATTTTACAGAGAAAAAATTATAATTGCGTTAACAATTGTTTTTCTCAGTAAAATAGAAAAGCGGCGAACTGTAGGTCTAGAATAGGCAAGGGGGGGGGGGGGGGTTATATAGAGTTACACTAGGGACCCCTTAGGTAAATATATTCCGGGCTAAACTGTAATTTAATTAAACCGGTGTCCTTAAAAGAAAACCTTTAATTAAATTCAATTTTAATTATAATTAATTCCACTATAAAATTATAATTGAATTCCCGAAATAAATTTATATTATTTCAACAATAATAATTCCGCTGAAATTACATAAACGACCTTCCCCGTGTTTAAGATATCGAATGTCCACGAATTAATTTTATTACTAATAATTAAATTAATTCGTCTCTTATTATCCGAGACTAGTACCACTCAACCTTATTATCATGTGGAACAAATCCACCTGCAGGGTTTACATGATAAACTTTATGAGCTCATCTCGGGGACATCATCAACCCGATAAACGGGACACGGTTTCCTGTCTATAATCTATAGCATGTCGTGTGTACAATTCCGATTCCCAATTTACCGAGTATCTCGACTAATCAATTAGTCTCACTCATTGGCATATTAAAGAACCGAGAATTGGACACACGCACCTATAATTATATAGGGATTAGGAATTCGTATATCCGTAATCTCTGAGTTCTAGTTCGATTACTTCGATTAGTATAAATCGAACGCCCTCCCGTGGTCCTGCTCAATACACCAAGTGTACGAGTGTAACATAATAGTCAAGACCAACTATTACCCAGTCACACTACGACGTACCGATGGATTGTCCCTGTCCATCTAAGTCGTGAGCTTCTGTTCGATAATATACGAGTAACCGACAGTACGATCTTCCGCGTGTCTCCTCACGCCATACTGTCTACAACGTATATATCTAGGACTATTGCATTCAAGTACAAGATAGACAAAATGCCGACAGTTTGATTAATAGATAATGTAAAACACAGATAAGGAGTTCCATATTTTCACTAAACTAGACATTTAGAATATAACTCCATCAATCTCCCACTTATACTAAAAGTCTAGTTGCCCTCTACCATACATCCGATACCCATCCCCTTCACGTGTCTCTTGAACGCTTCCGCTGGAAGTGCCTTCGTAAAGGGGTCAGCCAGGTTATCCGCTGATGCAATCTTGGTGACAACCGCATCGCCTCTCCTGACGATGTCTCTAATCAGGTGGTACTTGCGATCTATGTGTTTACTCGCATTGTGGGCTCGTGGTTCCTTTGCATTTGCCACTGCACCGCTATTGTCACAATAAATTGTGATAGCTCTAGGCATTTTAGGAACCACATCCAAGTCCATAAGGAAGTTCCGGAGCCACACCGATTCTTTAGCTGCCTCAGAGGCTGCTACATATTCGGCTTCCATGGTAGAGTCCGAAATGCATTTCTGCTTAACACTCTTCCATGAGACTGCTCCACCTCCCAATGTGAACACATAGCTTGATGTAGACTTTCGTTGATCCTTATCAGATTGGAAATCCGAGTCTGTGTAACCAATAGGAATCAACTCGGACGCTTTGTAACTCAGAACATAATTCCTAGTCCTTCGCAGGTACTTAAGTATGTTCTTTACAGCAGTCCAGTGACCCTGTCCAGGGTTACTCTGATATCTAGCTACCATGCCCACGGCATAGCAGATATCAGGTCTCGTGCACAACATGGCATACATTAGACTTCCTACTGCCACTAGTGGGAGTTACGTTTTATTCATTGTGTTGTATGTCGATCACATACTCCTTATTGGAAACAATATTCCTATGCTTAATTCTGTTAAAGAATGGCTAGGAAGATGGTTTTCAATGAAGGTGTTGGAGTTGTGTACTTAATGTCTAGATTTAAGTAACGGAAACTCACGATCCATTGCCACTAATCTATTTAATTAAATAAACAATTATTTGCGTTTAATTATTTATAATTAAATATATGCAAATTATAGTCCTGGATTTTATACGTTGTAGTTAGTATGGTGTGTATGGACACACAGAAGATCATACTATCGGTTACTCGTATTTAATCGAACGGTTGCTCACGACCTAGATGGACACGGACCAATCCATCGGTATAGTCGTTGTATGAGGGAGAAAATAATTTGTCTTAGTTATTTTATCATACTTGTACACTTGGTGTATTGAGCGGATCGCTTGAGATTTATCGATTAGGATTGCCTTGGATAATCGATTTAAATCTCAGTGTATTTTATTCTTAATCCCCGATACTATTGCGGGTGTGTATATTTAATATAAGTGACTTTGATTTACCAAAGGAATTAACCGATTTAATTATTGGGTTAATTACCGGTTAAGTTGGGTCACTATATTTTATATATGGCATGCCGTGAATACTTGACGGGAAAGTGTATCCCGTAAGGGTTGATAATATCCCCGAGATGAGTTCATAAGGAATTATTATGTAAACCCTGCAGGTGGATTCGTTCCGCATAATAATTAAGGTTGAATGGTACTAGTCTCGGATATAAGAGATGAATAAATTAATTAGCAATAAATTAATTTTATTCATGGATATTTATATCTTAAATACACGGAATAAATAATACTACCGGAGAAATATTATTTGATATAATATGGTTTAATATTGGAAGTGCAATTAATTTATATAGTGGAAAATAAATTAATTAATAATAGTAAGGATTAATAGATTTGGGCTTGGGCTCAGTTTAATCACTATTATTGGAAGCCCAATATTCCACCTCCTTAAGATCCCCTACGTAGCCTGTAAAAGCACTACATGGTCTTCTCTATTCTCATAACTTGAAGAACACAATTCTAGAGAGAGAAAGAAGAGAAGGAGATCCATAGTGTTCGGAGGATCGTCGCCCACCCGACGTTCGAACAAGTGCAAGGAATACGTGGGAAGATCTCAAGGTCATCATGAGATCTCGTTTCTCCGCACAACGAATCGAAAGGTGAATTAAATTTCCGCAATTTAATTCATGTTTATTGAATCAATTATCGAAAAACAAGATCCAAGGATCGAACCCCGGATTAGAGGACGAACGCGTGGTGGCGATCTAGGATCGCCGGACCACGGCGATCGCCCCTAGGGTTTCGAAGGGGCGAGAGGGATCAACCCTCGGCTGGGCTGAGGGCATGCGATCGATCGCATGGATCGATCGCGGAGGGTGCGGGCTGGTGCCGCCCCTCCCCACCGTGAAGGTGGGCCCCCTCCAGGCGGCGGCGAGTCGCCGGACTCGCCGCGGGGGCTGCTGGGCAGCCCCACCCCGACCGATCGAATGATGCGATCGATGATCGCATGGAGCCCCGCTCGCGGGGGCTCGGCTGGGGCAGCGGCGTGCCTTCGGGTGCGTCGTGTCCTCGGTCGTGCTCCGGCGCGTGCGGTGGTGTTCGCGTGATCTCCGGCGAAGGGTTATTGATCGGAGTTGTCATGTTCCGCAATTCCGGCAACTCCGGGTGATCGATTTCCAACAATTGGTATCAGAGCGTACGGTTACGTTTTTCGTTAATTGTTTCGATAATCGATTCTCGATGTATATGGCCATAGATTAATTTAATTGCGTTAAATTATTGTGCTATATTGTTCTACGTCTTTGTTTTTCTCTCTCGTATGGATTGTGTTTGTCGGAAAAATTAATTATTAAAAATCGAGGGTTTTTCGGAATAATCGAACCGGATCGATCGACCGTGGGCTCGTGCGGGCTGCCGGGGATGTAGCTGGAGGCACGGGCTGTGCGGGCTGCTGGGCAGCGGCTGGGCGTGGATGGCGTCGTCAGGCTGCTCCGGCGAAGGTCCGCGCGATCGATCGATCGACCGCAGCATAGGCATGAACCCGACTGCTTCGGCTGCTCTCGGAGCAGCGGCGAGGTGGCTGGTCGCACAGGCTGGGATGTTGGCGGAAATCGACGGCTTGATTCACCAAGGGCGGTGGTCGCCGGATGTCGAGATCGCTGGCAAGCCTCCCGTGGCTGGGCACGCCTTTGCGCGGGCTGCTGTGCGGGCTACTGACAGTTGAATGAATTAATTCATTCTCGATGCTGTACATGGCCTGGTGCGTAATTCATGACATGAATTTTAATTCATGATGCTGTACATAGCATGGTACGTAAATTGCATGGTCATTTGATGATATGCATGTCCACATGCATGGAGTTAATTGATGCATGGCATGGCGTGGATGGTGCTGTGTATGGATACACAGGCATGCATGTTCTTGGTTCGATTGGGATAACACCGGAATTTGTTTCGGTTCGTCCCGGTAAATCCGATCTTTCCGGAAATAATTTAATCTTTCTAATATTATTTAATTTAATTTTGGAATTTATTCACATTCTATTTGGATTAGATTTCTTAATTATGGAATTAAATAATGGAATTAGATGGAGAGTTAAATTAGGAAAGAAAATCCTAGTTTCTCTAGATATCCTATACCTACTTGGATTAGAAGTCTTAAGAAGAATCAAAATTCGATTTTGATTAGGATTCTTGAGATCTAATCTAAATAAGATTGAGAAATTATTAAAATATTGATTTTATTTAATTTAAGTATTTTATTTAAAATCATTAGATTAATTCAAAATTTATTTTGGATTGGAAAATCTTGGATTTTATTTAGAATAGAATTAAATATGGAAATCAATGGATTTTAATAAAATTGATTTTATTTAATTTAAGTATTTTATTTAAAATCATTAGATTAATTCAAAATTTATTTTGGATTGAAAAATCTTGGATTTTATTTAGAATAGAATTAAATATGGAAATCAATGGATTTTAATAATGTTGATTTTATTTAATTTAAGTATTTTATTTAAAATCATTAGATTAATTCAAAATTTATTTTGAATTGGAAAATCTTGGATTTTATTTAAAATAGAATTAAATATGGAAATCAATGGAATTGATTTTATTTAATTGGAGTAAAATTAAATATGAGAATCAAAGAATTTTTCCGTCGCTCGGCAAAGTATTCAAGACGTAGAATGAAGGCTCAAGACAAGCGTGCTGGAATTCATGAAGGTACGAATAGTCGAGAAATAATTTTACTTGAGCAATTATTTGATTATTTGTGTACGTACTTGCATGAAATGTGTGTTTGTAATTATGCTTATGTGTATTTAATTATGCATTAGATAGCGTATCCCTTTGTTATAAAAAGCTAAGTGGGAGAGGGAATGGAAACATTGCCATGGTCTCCATTGCTGTTCTCTTGGTGACTTTTATGGACTTTTGAAGTTCGTATAGATAAGCCATTGGAGGAGAATTCTTGTAATTCCTTTTACGAGAAACATTGATTAAGTTTGTCAAACAATGCCTAATTTGTCTTTCCAAAACTGATTTCAAGTCGACTCATTCTCACCCCGGGGAGTGGAATGGAGCCAAAGCCACTTGGTCATGTCGAGGACACAAATTAGAGACTTTCGTGTCATTTTATGACTAGATCAATTGTCTGCTCGGCTCCCTCATTCTATGAGAGATAGGGTTGTTCGCATGGTGAATCACTGGTAAGAAACTTCGAGTTTCACTTATGATTCTCCGCGTCTTGATTTACAAGATTGAATGGATCAAATAATTGGGAGTCAATTATAAAAGTCTCTTGGTGTAGTAAACGTCCTCACAACGTGGCTTGCTATGCTAACGGATTTTGGATTAATTGATGTAGACGGTTATAAGAAATTGTGAAGAGTTGTGAAGTTGTCGTAAACGTCCACACAACGTGGCTTGCGGTAATGTAGCAATTCCAAACGATTTACTTTAGTACTGAGTAATGGTTTACACTCAGATACGCGTTATAGTATTCCTCCCAACGAGGTTACGCTATAAGTGATGTATGACCGAAGCAAATCTAATTGCGAAATCATTTGGGTGGGTAAACGTCCACATAACGTGGCTTGCCTTACCTGATGGGATTTTAGATGTAATTAGTGATTTAATGATATTATTTGTGGGAGATAATATCGGAGATTAAATCGATTGTTTGTTGTTATATGTGCTCATAGATTAGGAAATGGCTTTGAACCCACTTTCTGTGATACGTAAGGATTTTAAATTCACTGGTCCCTGAATGTAATGATTGGAATAGAGATCTAGACATTACCCAAACTGTTAAAGAGTACAAGGTTGTACTCAGTGAGCTTTGTCCTCCCGAACCTATTGACATAGGCGGCTAGACAAGAAGCGATGAGGATACTCATAAAGGCCAGTCAATTCGAGGAAACGCTTAAACACGTTTTTTGAGACGATTGACCTTTTAGACGAGTTGAGACGGAAATCGCAAGCTCTTGTAGCCAATGCCAAAGGTTTCGAACCTAAAGGCAAAATCGGGGAAAAGGAAAAGCAAGCAAAGAAACCCAGTGGTCCTAAGCTACTTGGACCACGAGATGGGACGAGAAAGCCATGAGGCAAGAGTTCTCGATGCAAACAGTCTGGGTACTGGAAGTCTGATTATCCTCTCATAGAAAGTACGAAATTTTCTTTAGTCGTAAAACATAGTCAGTGGTATTATCTACCAGAACATGGTGTGTAGATATGGAACCATTGACGGTATGTGCATTTTAAATGCAAGGGTTCCAGGAAACCCGACGACTTAGAAAAGAAGAAATCGTAGTCTACATGGGCAATGCTGTGGAGGAGGCAGCAGTTGCAGTGGAGGACATTTTATAGGATTTCATTTTAAGTTATTGCTTTTATGTACCTTTCATATTAGAAAGAACTTTGTTCTGGATTTCTAATGAATGGATATTTTATTTCTTTTAATCATTTGATGGTTATAAGAAGAAATAAAGATAGTATATATTCTGGTACATTAGCTAGCAATATATAAATGATGAATCCTGAGTCCACCACAATGCAACGAACCGTTTTATATAACTCGTTTTACTAATAAGAGAATTCTTTATTAAATCATTTATACTTATGGATTCTTATGCTAAGTCATATTTATTCAAATAAGAAGTTCAAAGGTCGAAAATTGATTGTAAGATCAATTAAGTTGAAGGAGTGGACCTTCCGACCTAAGAATCTAATTTGGAAGATAATACGACTAAGCAATCCTTTATGGATATAAGATATAATATCCGGACAAGTATTAGAATTGATTGACTCTGATTTATGATCAGAGCTTGGGATTGGATCCCAAGTGACTACACCATACAGTCTCTGTAGAAATGGTTTTGTCGGAAATAAGAAATGGAACTCTTATAGAAGTAGTAAAAGCATGAGTTAAACGGAACTACCTATGTTCTATGGATATGTCTTGGAAACAACAGCGCATTCAAATGCGGTTGTAGAATATCCTGGAAGAACAAAAGATGTGTGTTCAATAGTACTATGAACCAGGAGGACGTTATAAGTTCTAACGCCCGGTTCTTAGAAGAAGACTATTAGATGAACCACATGCCCAAAATGACGTGATACTTCTGAAAAGAGAGAAAACGATAAAGACTGGAAACCAGTCGAACCGAGTAGCGGTACACCACTAACGGCACCTACTGTTATTACTGTTTATACACCGGAATGCCGTTGTAGTGGGAGGTTGTGTGACAACCAGAGATATTCACAAGACTAGGTGAGTCTTCGGACTCTGGACCTAGTATACATGAAATCGATCCCTTGATCTACATGAAGGCAGTACTAGATCTAAATGTGCCTTCTTAGAGAACAATAAGGATTATTGTTAAGAGGCAAGATCATTTAGAGTACAAGCTTAGTTGATCCATTTATGGATTGTAACAAAGCTAGAGTTCGTGGAACTTGCGCATTGATGAGATAGTCCATTTGATGGATTCATCAAAAGGCATTGACGAATCGTGTGTATGGGAAACGTGATGGAAACAAGGTGGTGTTTCTCGGAGTTTTTATGTAGATAACATTTTATCATTGGTAACAATGTAAAGGTGTTGTCAGACATAAAATGATGGTTGTCTAGAAAAATCGATATATGAGATAAAGAAGAAGTTAGAGCATGTTCTTAAGATCTAGGATCTCAAGAAAAGAACATTGTACTTCTCTAGATATATTGTACGATTATGGTTCATTTTAACATGCATAGTTCCGAGAAAGATTCGCTACCTTTCAAACACGGAATGCATCTATCTTAGGGTATGTGTTTTGGAACACATAAAGGTGATAGAAGCAGTGAAAGCAGTTTCCTACACTTGGAGTGTGGAAAGCTTGATAAATGCAATGTTGAAAAACGAGAACCTGATATCGGCTATGCGGTTAGCATAGTGGGAGGATATCAAGGTAATTCTGGAAAGGAATATTCGACTGCTGTAAAAGTACTTTCGAAGTACTGTTCTAGACTACGAAGCAGACGAGCATTTCCTTTGGATTACATTCTCTTAGATTTCTAATCAAATGAGGACCGGTGTAAGTCGATATCAGGCTATGTATTTCACTATTGAAGGAGAAGGAGTTTTAACATGGAAGAGTGATAAGCACGATGCTTTTCGGACTCGGCCATGGGTAACCAAATAGCGGCCTCAGAGGCAGCAGAAGTTTTGGTATAACTCCGGGATAATCTCTGGGACTTAGATGTGATTCTTAATTTGCCAAAGGCTATGTAAATAGCGGTGCGATGGCAAATGGTAAGAAATCACAAGTCCATAAGTGTAAGATAACACATAGAGCAAGTACCACCTGATACGAATCATCGTCGAGGGAGACGACGCTGTAGTCACCAAGATAACTTCAGAGCGGCAACCTAGAGTGCTCATTCACATAGTACTTCTTGGAAGTACAACTTAAGCACGTGATGAGTATGGGAGTCGGGAGTTTGGAGGAAATGACTAGACCTTAGTACAAGTGGGAGATTGTTGGAGTTGTGTACTTAATGTCTAGATTTAAGTAACGGAAACTCACGATCCATTGCCACTAATCTATTTAATTAAATAAACAATTATTTGCGTTTAATTATTTATAATTAAATATATGCAAATTATAGTCCTGGATTTTATACGTTGTAGTTAGTATGGTGTGTATGGACACACAGAAGATCATACTATCGGTTACTCGTATTTAATCGAACGGTTGCTCACGACCTAGATGCACGGACCAATCCATCGGTATAGTCGTTGTATGAGAGAGAAAATAATTTGTCTTAGTTATTTTATCATACATTTTACACTTGGTGTATTGAGCGGATCGCTTGAGATTTATCGATTAGGATTGCCTTGGATAATCGATTTAAATCTCAGTGTATTTTATTCTTAATCCCCGATACTATTGCGGGTGTGTATATTTAATATAAGTGACTTTGATTTACCAAAGGAATTAACCGATTTAATTATTGGGTTAATTACCGGTTAAGTTGGGTCACTATATTTTATATATGGCATGCCGTGAATACTTGACGGGAAAGTGTATCCCGTAAGGGTTGATAATATCCCCGAGATGAGTTCATAAGGAATTATTATGTAAACCCTGCAGGTGGATTCGTTCCGCATAATAATTAAGGTTGAATGGTACTAGTCTCGGATATAAGAGATGAATAAATTAATTAGCAATAAATTAATTTTATTCATGGATATTTATATCTTAAATACACGGAATAAATAATACTACCGGAGAAATATTATTTGATATAATATGGTTTAATATTGGAAGTGCAATTAATTTATATAGTGGAAAATAAATTAATTAATAATAGTAAGGATTAATAGATTTGGGCTTGGGCTCAGGTTAATCACTATTATTGGAAGCCCAATATTCCACCTCCTTAAGATCCCCTACGTAGCCTATAAAAGCACTACATGGTCTTCTATATTCTCATAACTTGAAGAACACAATTCTAGAGAGAGAAAGAAGAGAAGGAGATCCATAGTGTTCGGAGGATCGTCGCCCACCCGACGTTCGAACAAGTGCAAGGAATACGTGGGAAGATCTCAAGGTCATCATGAGATCTCGTTTCTCCGCACAACGAATCGAAAGGTGAATTAAATTTCCGCAATGTAATTCAAGTTTATTGAATCAATTATCGAAAAACAAGATCCAAGGATCGAACCCCGGATTAGAGGAAGAACGCGTGGTGGCGATCTAGGATCGCCGGACCACGGCGATCGCCCCTAGGGTTTCGAAGGGGCGAGAGGGATCGACCCTCGGCTGGGCCGAGGGCATGCGATCGATCGCATGGATCGATCGCGGAGGGTGCGGGCTGGTGCCGCCCCTCCCCACCGTGAAGGTGGGCCCCCTCCAGGCGGCGGCGAGTCGCCGGACTCGCCGCGGGGGCTGCTGAGCAGCCCCACCCCGACCGATCGAATGATGCGATCAAAATCGCATGGAGCCCCGCTCGCGGGGGCTCGGCTGGGGCAGCGGCGTGCCTTCGGGTGCGTCGTGTCCTCGGTCGTGCTCCGGCGCGTGCGGTGGTGTTCGCGTGATCTCCGGCGAAGGGTTATTGATCGGAGTTGTCATGTTCCGCAATTCCGGCAACTCCGGGTGATCAATTTCCAACAGAAGGATCTTGGAGAAGCACAGTACATATTGGGCATCAAGATCTGTCGGAACAGATCGCAAAGGATGCTTGGACTTAGTCAAGCAACCTATATTGATAAGGTGCTTGACAGGTTCAGAATGAAAGACGCCAAGAAGGGTCTCATTCCAATGACTCATGGCACATCTTTGAGCAAGAGGCAGTGCCCTTCGGGACCTAATAAGCAAATGAGGATGGCAAATATTCCTTATGCTTCGGCAATAGGGTCTATTATGTACGCCATGATATGTACACGACCGGATGTATCGTATGCTTTGAGCATGACGAGTCGGTTTCAAGGAAACCCAGGTGAGGCGCATTGGACTGCAGCCAAGAATATTCTTAAGTACCTTAGAAGGACTAAAGAGTATTTTCTTGTCTTTGGAGGACAAAAAGAGTTGGTTGTGACAGGATATACGGATGCAAGCTTCCAAACAGACAAAGATGATTTCCGGTCTCAGTCCGGATTTGTCTTTTGTCTGAATGGAGGTGCGGTGCGCAAGAAGAGTTCCAAGCAACCCACCGTAGCTGATTCTACTACAGAGGCTGAGTACATTGCTGCATCAGAAGCAGCAAAGGAGGCCGTTTGGATGAGAAAGTTCTTAGATGAGCTCGGTGTCGTACCTAGTTCGTCCCATCCGATAGCTCTCTATTGTGATAATAGTGGAGCTATCGCGCAAGCCAAGGAGCCTAGGGAGCACCACAAATCCAAACATGTGCTCAGGAAGTTCCACATTCTCAGGGAGATAGTTAGTCGTGGAGACATCGAGATAAATAAAGTTGCAACTGATGATAATGTTGCAGACCCGTTAACTAAACCACTCCAGCAGTCAAAGCATGATGCTCATACGACTGCAATAGGGATACGATATCTTAGAGATGGATTGTGATTCCTATTAATGTATTGTCTACTTTTGGAGTTTATGTAAACATTCACGTATCTTTTATGATATAATTTCTTCATATAATTGTGGTTTAAATTGTATGAATTGTCCAAATGATTAAATTATATTAATTGGGTTATGAGGTCGATTTACCACATAATGAAGTCCCAATTGTTGAACTAATATAATTAAATCATAAATTGTTCCTAGTTCGTATCATCGAGTACGGACAAACTGACGATACAAAGAACTAGATTGTGATGTGTGCTATAGCGCCGCTTCATGGGCTAGTGATGTGGGACATCAAGTACAATTACATAGATATTAGCTGGGAGCTAATGATCGAACAGACCCGACTGGAATAGTATTTAAGATTTCGAGTCATAATACTATTTCATTGACTGTCGAGCAATTTCCTCTGACCTGAGTAGTCCAGAGTAATTCCATTGTGAAATGGTGTACTTTGATACAAGTAAACACCTTTCGTAAAAGGAGGTTATAAAACTTGTTATTGGGTATATCAAGAAGCAAGTGGGAGAGCTTGGATTGACAAGATGGGATTGTCCTCCATTTTATAATGGGATACATGTCTTACCGGCCACTTGGAGAGTCGAGACTGTGGAAAATACGTGGCCACGTCCAGATTCGTATCATAGTGATAAATCTGGTTTTACAGTCTGTCTCAAAGTCAAAGAAAGGTTTGAACCGATTGAGGATGACTCAAGTCTTGCCTCAAGTTCAAACTTAGACATAAAGTGACAACAGGAAGTTGGCAGCACACTGGCTCTGAAGGCCAAGTGGGAGATTGTTGGGATATGTCCTTCGATCCTACGTGTGCAATCGATAAAGTCATAAGGTCGTCTATGGATGTTAAATGATTATTCGATAATATTAAATTGTTGGGAACAATATAATATTGATCAATTAAATCATACCTGTTGGAGTAGTATACTTAATGTCTAGATTTGAGTATTCTGAACTCCTTGTACACTTTCATTTACCTATTAATAATGAACATTCATTTGCTTTTAATTATTGTTAATTAAATATATGCAAATCATAGTCCTGGATTTTATACGTTGTAGTTAGTATGGTGTGTCGGGCCCCACACAGAAGATCATACTATCGGTTACTCGTATTTAATCGAACTGTTGCTCACGACCTAGATGGACACGGACCAATCCATCGGTATAGTCGTTGTGTGAGAGAGAAAATAATTTGTCTTAATTATTTTATCACACTTGTACACTTGGTGTATTGAGCGGATCGCTTGAGACTTGTCAATTAGGTTTGCTCGGTGATAATTGACTTAAGACTCAGTGTATTTTATTCTTAATCCCCGATACAATTGCGGGTGTGTATATTTAATATAAGTGACTTTGATTTTCCAAAGGAATTAACCGATTTAATTATTGGGTTGATTACCGGTTAAGTTGGGTCACTATATTTTATATATGGCATGCCGTGAATTCTTGACGGGACAGTGTATCCCGGAAGGGTTGATAATATCCCCGAGATGAGCTCATAAGGATTTATTATGTAAACCTCGCGAGTGGATTTGTTCCGCATAATAAATAAGGTTGATTGGTACTAGTCTCGGATAAAAGAGATGAATAAATTTATTAAGCAATAAATAAATTTTATTCATGGATATTTAAATCTTAAATACACGGAATAAATAATACTACCGGAGAAATAATATTTGGATATAATATGGTTTAATATTGGGAGTGCAATTAATTTATATAGTGGAAAATAAATTAATTAATATTGATAAGGATTAATGGACTTGAGCATTGGGCTCAATTTAATCTTCAATATTGGAAGCCCAATATTCCACCTCCTTTAGATCCCCTACGTAGCCTATAAAAGCACTACATGGCCTTCATAAATCATAAGACAAGAATATCAATACTTGATAGTTCTAGAGAGTTGAAGGAGATCCATAGGAGTTCGATAGATCGTCGCCCACCCGACGTTCGAACGGAGTGCAAGGAATACGTGGGAAGATTCAAAGGTCATCTTGATTTCGTTTCTCCGAACAACGAATCGAAGGTATAATATCTAAATACCCTTGATATTATTTGATTTGGATTATCGTGAAATACCGTAGAACGCAAGATCCGAAGATCGAACCCGGATTAGACGAACGATCACGCGGTGGTGGCGAAGCCACCGGACCGCGTGGGATCGCCCGGCTAGGGTTCCGCGGCACCCGGAGGATCGACCCTCGGCTGGGCCGAGGGCGTGCGTTCGATCCTTACGATCGATCGCTGGGCACGGGCTGGTGCCGTGCCCGACCCCACCGCGAGGTGGGGGGCCTCCAGGCGGCGGCGAGTCGCCGGACTCGCCGCGGGGGCTGCATGGGCAGCCCCGGCCGATCGATCGCGTGGTGCGATCGATCCCTTCGATCGCGCGAGCCCCGCGTGCGGGGGCTCGGGCTGGGCGCGCACGCGACTTCGGTCGTGTTGTGCGTTCGTCTCGTGCTCCAGCTCGTACGTGGTGTTCGTGTGATATCCGGCGAATGGTTTTTGATCGGGTTATTGTTTCCGCAAATTTTAATAGCCCGGGATATCGAATTCCAACAATTGGTATCAGAGCGTGGTTTACGTTCGCGGTATTTTCGATAAAATTGTTCTACCTTGCAGGGTTCCGACTATTATGGCTTAATTATTCGTTTAATTTATTTTGTCATGATTGTTGGTTTGATTAAACTCTCGGACATGTCGAGATTCGTTTTTGGTGGTGAATGCTTGTAATAGTAAAAATTCGGGGGTTGACCGAATTTAGGTTTATTATTATTGTTCTATCTTTTTCCGGAAAATGTATAGGGTCGATTTCATGTATAGAATCGATACCGGATAGTGTAAAATTAAATTTGTAATTTATTTTGCGTTGGATCGATGCCGAAACGACCGCCGGAGAAGACGTGTGACGAAGGAGATGATCGTGAGGGTGAAAAGGGCAAGGATCGACCATCCCCATGGTCGATCCCATGAGGATCGATCGATCCATGCATAGAGGAGCCGCCGGCGATGGTGGCCGGCCACCTCCTAGGCATGAGTCGATGGTGGCGTGGGGATCCCCACCCCATGCTACCCCGGTCCGGTGATTCGCTTTCCTAATTGATTCGGGTTTTTCCTATTTGAGTATTCCTATTTTTGGGAACTCTCATGGATTAGGAAAAGAATCAATGTTGGAATTAATTAAGATTCCTAAATTGATTATTTCTATTTTATGGAAATATTCATGGATTAGGAATCTAATTAATTTGGAAAGTAGAAGAGTCCTAAATTATTTTATTTCCTTATTTCATTATGGAAATCATCTAGAATATTCCAAGTGTGTCTTGGATAGATTATTCTAGAGATTTAATGAAGTAGAAAGGGAAAATAAAATAAATATTAATAATATTTAATTTTATTTTTGATTTATTCGATTGACTTAATTATTATTAATTAAGTATCTTTTGGATTTATTGAAAATAAATAGATTTAAATATTGGAAATTAATATTCTCGTCACATGGAGCATTCAAGAACGAAGACTGAAGACTAGAAGATGCGTACGGAGATGGAGTAAAGCCATAATAGTCGGAAAACAATATTCTAGTAATTATTTTGACTATGTGATAATACTATGTGCTTTATTACATGTATGCATGCTATATGTGTTTACTTTATGCACTAGATAGCGTATCCCTTTGTTATAAAAAGCTAAGTGGGAGAGGGTATGGAAACATACCCATGGTCTCCATTGCTGCTCTCTTGGTGACTTTTATAAACTTTTGAAGTTTATATAGATAGGTCATTGGAGGAGAGTTCTTGTAATTCCTCTTACGAGAAACATTGATTAAGTTCATCAAACAATGCCTAATTTGTCTTTCCAAAACTGATTTCAAGTCGACTCATTCTCACCCCGGGGAGTGGAATGGAGCCAAAGCCACTTGGTCATGTCGAGGACACAAATTAGAGGCAGTCGTACCATCTTTTGGAGGTGGATCGATTGTCTGCTCGGCTCCCTCATTTATGAGAGATAGGGTTGTTCGCATGGTGAATCACTGGTAAGAAACTTTGAGTTTCACTTATGATTCTCCACGTCTTGATTTACAAGATTAAATGGATCAAGTAATTGGGAGTCAATTGTAAAAGTCTTTTGGTGTAGTAAACGTCCACACTATCGTGGCTTGCTGCACTGAAATGGATTTTGGATCTATTGATGTAGACAGTTATAGAAGGGAGTGAAGGATCCGTGTGTTAACGTAAACGTCCACACTATCGTGGCTTGCGGTGATATGCGAGTCCCAAACAAACTTCTTAGTACTGAGCAGTGGTTAACACTTAGGTACGCTTCATAGTATCCCTCCCATCGAGGTAACGCTATTGATGATGTACGACCGAAGGAAATCTAATTGCTAAATCATTTGGATAGGTAAACGTCCACACTATCGTGGTTTGCTATATCTGATGGGATTTTAGAGGCGATTAGTGATTTAATGATATTATTAAAGGGAGATAATATCGGATATTAAATTGTTTGTTTGTTTTATGTGCTTATAGGTTAAGAATGACTGTGACCCCACTTTGTGATATACTTAAAGATGAAAACTCACTGGTTCCCTATAGTAATGTTTGGGAAAGAAATCTGGACGATGTTCAGACTGTTGAGCCTTCCAAATCCACTATTGTCCCAACTGATGAGGACATTGAAAATGACCTCAAGGAGATGTTAGGACATAGTAAGGAAGCCGGACTAGAGGTGATTGACATACTCATTAAGTTCAGTCCTCTTGAGGAATCGCTTAAAAACGATTTCAAAAGAAATGTACTGATAAGTATGATCAGAGAATCACAAGCTCTAGTGGCCAAGATGGAAGTGCAAGCAAAGAAGCCGAAATAGAGGTGATTGACATACTCATTAAGTTCAGTCCTCTTGAGGAATCGCTTAAAAACGATTTCAAAAGAAATGAACTGATAAGTATGATTAGAGAATCACAAGCTCTAGTGGCCAAGATGGAAGTGCAAGCAAAGAAGCCCAGTGGTTTTGAACCACGGATTGGGAAAAGCAAGCCGCAAGGCAAGTGCTTTCGATGCAAGCAGTTTGGGCACTGGAAGTCTGATTGTCCTCTCATCAAAGGTACGTAATTTTCCTTAGTCACCGAAACATTGTCAGTGGTGTTATCTACCAGCACCTGATGTGTAGATACGGGGGCCACTGATCATGTCTGCAATTTATTGCAGGGGTTCCAGGAAACCCGGAGACTTAGAGAGGGAGAGATCGTGGTCTACATGGGCAATGCTGCGAAGGTGGCGGCTGTTGCAGTGGGAGACGTTCACTTACGCTTTAGTAGTGATAGGGTTTTAGTTTTACAAAATTGTCTTTATGTACCCAACTTTAGAAAGAATTTAATTTCGGTTTCTAAACTTATTATGAATGGATATTCTGTTTCTTTTGATCACTCAGTGATCATAAGAAGAAATAGTGATATTATCTGTTCTGGTACATTGGTAGACGATTTGTATGTACTAAATCCTGAGTCTAACACGATGCAACTAACCGAGAGTAATAACACATCTACGAACACCAATAAGAGAAAGGAACCTTCTAAAATGAATCAATTATACTTGTGGCACCTAAGGCTAGGTCATATTAACTCAAATAGAATTCAAAGGTTGAAAGCTGATGGTCTCATCAGTGATGTTGAAGGAGAGGACCTTCCAACCTGCGAATCCTGTTTAGAGGGAAAAATGACCAAGCGTTCTTTTTCTGGTAAAGGAAGAAGGGCTGAACAAGTGTTGGATTTGATTCACTCTGATGTATGCGGACCTATGTCTACTCAGGCAAGGGGAGGGTACGAGTATTTCATCACTTTCACTGATGATTACTCAAGGTATGGATTTGTATACTTGATGCGCCGCAAGAGCGAGTCCTTTGACAAGTTCAAGGAGTTCAAGGCTTTTGTGGAGAACCTTCAAGGTAAATCCATTAAATGCCTGCGATCTGATCGCGGAGGCGAGTACCTGTCTGGAGAATTCAAGGCATACTTAGCAGAGAATGGGATTGATTCCCAAATGACATCACCATATACTCCTCAGCAAAATGGTGTGTCGGAACGAAGGAATAGGACTCTTATGGAGATGGTACGTTCAATGATGAGTTACTCGGACTTACCTGTTATGTTCTGGGGATATGCCTTAGATGTTGGAAATCGATATCCCGGAATTAATAAATTTAAATAAATAAATTATCTAATTAATTCCGACCGAAATCCTTTGGAGATCGAATATCCGGAGTTGTAAAATTGCGGAACAACAACTCCAATCGACTCCCGGTTGCCGGAACAATCCGCCACGAACCACCACGAAGCGCCGGACTCAACCAAAACCCTAACCGCGGCAAAGCCGCGGCTGTTCGGTCGAGTCCCCTTGTGGGACTCGCGGCTGTTCAAGGCAGCCGCCTAGGGCTGCCCTTGGCAGCCCCTTATGCACGCCCAGCCGCCCCCGGTGATCGCACGACCAGCCACGGCGAACCGTGGCTTGCGATCACCACCAGCCACCGCCGCTCGAGCGGCGGTCCAGCCGCGTGAGCGGGGATGCTCCAGCAGCCCGCTGGAGGTGCGTGGGTGATCGAGCTCGCCCTCGATCGAGTCTCGGCGTTCAGCCGAGGCTCGCCCCTCTCGACCCTCTCTTGTTCGAGCCGTTGAATCGCCGGCGGTCCGGTGATCTTCGATCACCACCGCCCGGTTCAACCTCGACAAAGGTCGCGTTCTCGGATCTTGGTTCACGATATTTTTACGATAATTAAACGATAAAATCATAAAGAGGGTTTTACGATTTACCTCGTTCTCATTGTTCGGAAAAACGAAGAACTCAATTTGACGACCTTGAGATCTTCCCACGTATTCCTTGCACTAGCTCGGACGTCGTGTGGGCGACGATCTACCGAACTCCATGGATCCTCCTTTCTACTTTCTCTCTCTAGAATTGTGATCTTCAAGTTATGAACTTATGAGAATAGAGAAGACCATGTAGTGCTTTTATAGGCTATGTAGGGGATCTTAAGGAGGTGGAATATTGGGTTTCCAATATTAATGATTAAATTGAGCCCAAGCCCAAATCTATTAATCCATTAATATTAATTAATTCTATTTTCCACTATATAAAATTAATTGCACTCCCAATATTAAACCATATTATATCAAATAATATTTCTCCGGTAGTATTATTTATTCCGTGTATTTAAGATTTAAATATCCATGAATAAAATTAATTTATTGCTAATTAATTTATTCATCTCTTATTTCCGAGACTAGTACCATTCAACCTTAATTATTATGCGGAACGAATCCACCTGCAGGGTTTACATAATAATTCATTATGAACTCATCTCGGGGATTTTATCAACCCTTACGGGATACACTTTCCCGTCAAGTATTCACGACATGTCATATATAAAATATAGTGACCCAACTTAACCGGTAATTAACCCAATAATTAAATCGGTTAATTCCTTTGGTAAATCAAAGTCACTTATATTAAATATACACACCCGCAATAGTTTCGGGGATTAAGAATAAAATACACTGAGACTCGAATCGATTATCGCCGGCAATCCTAATCGATGAATCTCAACGATCCGCTCAATACACCAAGTGTACAAGTGTGATAAAATAATTAAGATAAATTATTTTCTCTCTCACACAATGACTATACCGATGGATTGGTCCGTGTCCATCTAGGTCGTGAGCAACTGTTCGATTAAATACGAGTAACCGATAGTATGATCTTCTGTGCGCCCATGCAACACCATACTAACTACAACGTATAAAATCCAGGACTATGATTTGCATATATTTAATTATAAATAATTAAATGCAAATAATTGTTTATTTAATTAAATAGATTAGTGGCAATGGATCGTGAGTTTCCGTTACTTAAATCTAGACATTAAGTACACAACTCCAACAATCTCCCACTTGTACTAAGTTCTAGTCATTTCCTCCAAACTCCCGACTCCCATACTCATCACGTGCTTAAGTTGTACTTCCAAGAAGTACTATGTGAATGAGCAATCTAGGTTGCCTCTCTGAAGTTATCTTGGTGACTACAGCGTCGTCTCCCTCGACGATGACTCGTATCAGGTGGTACTTGCACTATGTGTTATCTTACACTTATGGACTTGTGATTTCTTACCATTTGCCATCACACCGCTTATACACATAGCCTTTTGGCAAATTAAGAATCACCTCTAAGTCCCAGAGATTATCCCGGAGTTATACCAAAACTTCCGCTGCCTCTGAGGCCGCTATTTGGTTACCCATGGCAGAGTCCGAAAAGCATCGTGCTTATCACTCTTCCATGTTAAAACTCCTTCTCCTTCAATAGTGAAACACATAGCCTGATATCGACTTACACCGGTCCTCATTTGATTAGAAATCTAAGAGAATGTAATCCAAAGGAAATGTTCGTCTTCTTCGTAGTCTAGAACAGTACTTCGAAAGTACTTTTACAGCAGTCGAATATTCCTTTCCAGGATTACCTTGATATCCTCCCACTATGCTAACCACATAGCCGATATCAAGTTCTCGTTTTCAACATCGCATTTATCAAGCTTTCCACACTCGAAGTGTAGGAAACTGCTTTCATTGCTTCTATCTCCTTTTGTGTTCCAAAACACATATCCTTTGATAGATGCATTCCGTCTCTGAAAGGTAACGAACCTTTTCTCGGAATCTTGCATGTTAAGACGAACCATAATCATATATGTAAGATGTCCAGGAAAAGTACAATGTTCTTTCTAGAGATGCAAGATCTCAAGAACATGTCCAACTTCTTCCTATATCTTACATAATGATTTATCTAGACAACCTCCATTTTATGTCTTGATAACATCTTTACATTGTTACCAATGATAAGAATGTTCTCTACATAAAACCCGAGAAACACCACCTTGTTTTCCATCACGTTTCCAATACACACGATTCGTCTATGCTTTTGATGAATCCATAAAATGGACTATTTCATCAATTTGCAAGTACCACGAACTCAATGCTTTGTTTCAATCCATAAATGGATCAACTAAGCTTGTACTCTAAATGATCTCGCCTTTTAGCAATAATCCTTATTGCTCTCAAAGAAGGCACATTTAGATCTAGTACGGCCTTCATGTAGATCTAGGGATCGATTTCATGTATACTAGGTCCAGAGTCCGAAGACTCTCCTAGTCTTATGAATATCTCCGGTTGTCCCACAACCTCCCACTACAATGGCATTCCGGTGTATAAACAGTAATAACAGTAGGTGCAGTTAGTGGTGTACCGCTACTCAGTTCGGCTGGTTCTAAGTCTTAATCTTTCTCTCTCATTTCAAAGTATCATGTCACTTTGGGCTTGTGGTTCATCATATAGTCTTTCTCTAAGAACCGGGCGTTAGAACTTATAACGTCCTTCTGGTTCATAGTACTATTGAAGACACATCTTTTGTTCTTCTAGGATATTCTACAACCGCATTTGAATGCGCCGTTGTTTCCAGACATATCCATAGAACATAGGTAGTTCCGTATAACTCATAATTTTACTATTTCTATAAGAGTTCCATTTCTTATTATCGACACACCATTTCTACACAACAGTGTATGGTGTAGTCATTTGGGATCAAATCCCAATCTCTGATCAGTATGCCATGCATTCCTCAGACAGGTACTTGCCTCCGCGATCAAATCGCAGGCTACAAATGGATATACCTTGATGGTTCTCCACAAATGCTTAGTGTCCATTGACTTGTCAAAACACTTGCTTTTGTGGCACATCAGGTATTCTAATCCATTTTTCGAGTAATCATAAAATGAAGTACTCGTACCTTATTGTCTGAGTAGGCATAGGTCTGCATACATCAGAGTCAATCAATTCTTATACTTGTCCGGATCTTACTTCTTATATCCATAAAGGATTGCTTAGTCATGTTATCTTCCAAATTAAATTCTTAGGTCGGAAGGTCCACTCCTTCAACTTAATTGATCAAATATCAATTTTCGACCTTTGAACTTCTTATTTGAATAATCATGACTTAGCATAAGAATCCACAAGTATAATTGATTTAATAAAGAAAAATCTTATTAGTAAAATGAGTTTTATATTGCGGTTCGTTGCATTGTGGTGGACTCAGGATTCATCATTTATATATTGCTAGCTAATGTACCAGAATAGATACTATCTTTATTTCTTCTCATAACCATCAAATGATTAAAAGAAATAAAATATCTATTCATTAGAAATCCAGAACAAAGTTCTTTCTAATATGAAAGGTACATAAAAGCAATAACCCAAAATGAAATCCTATAAAATGTCCTCCACTGCAACTGCTGCCTCCTCTACAGCAATGCCCATGTAGACTACGATTTCTTCTTTTCCAAGTCGTCGGGTTTCCTGGAACCCTTGCATTTAAAATGCACATACCGTCAGTGGTTCCATATCTACACACCAGGTTCCGGTAGATAATACCACTGACTATGTTTTACGACTAAAGAAAATTTCGTACTTTCTTTGAGAGGATAATCAGACTTCCAGTACCCAGACTGTTTGCATCGAGAACACTTGCCTATTCGCTTTCTCGTCCCATCTCGTGGTCCAAAGAGAACTACTGGATTTCTTTGCTTTCTTGTCCTTTCTCCCGATTCATGACTTTAGGTTCGAAACCTTTGGCATTGGCTACAAGAGCTTGCGATTTCCGTCTCAACTCGTCTAAAAGGTCAATCATCTCAAAAACGTTTTTAAGCGTTTCCTCGAAGTGACTGGCCTTTATGAGTATCCTCATCGCTTCTTGTCTAGCCGCCTATGTCAATAGGCTCGGAAGGACAAAGCTCATTGAGTACAACCTTGTACTCTTCAACAGTTTGGGTAATGTCTAGATCTCTATTCCAATCATTACATTTAAGGACCAGTGAGTTTAAAATTCCTTACGTATCACAGAAAGTGGGTTCAAAGCCATTTCCTAATCTATGAGCACATATAACAACAAACAATCGATTTAATCTCCGATATTATCTCCCTCAAATAATATCATTAAACCACTAATCGCATCTAAAATCCCATCAGATATGGCAAGCCACGATAGTGTGGACGTTTACCTATCCAAATGATTTAGCAATTAGATTTGCTTCGGTCGTACATCATCATTAGCGTTACTTCGATGGGAAGAATACTAAGAAGCGTACCTAAGTGTAAACCATTACTCAGTATCTAAGAAGATTGTTTGGGACACGCATATTCACCGCAAGCCGCGATAGTGTGGACGTTTACGTTAACATACGCTCCTTTACTCCCTTCTATAACTGTCTACATCAATCGTTCCAAAATCCCATTCAATGTAGCAAGCCACGATAGTGTGGACGTTTACTACACCAAAAGACTTTTACAATTGACATCCAACTACTTGAATCATTTAATCTTGTAAATCAGGACGCGGAGAATCATAAGTGAAACTCGAAGTTTCTAACCAGTGATTCACCATGCGAACGACCCTATCTCTCATAAATGAGGGAGCCGAGCAGACAGTCGATCTAGTCATAAAATGACACGAAAGTCTCTAATTTGTGTCCTCGACATGACCAAGTGGCTTTGGCTCCATTCCACTCCCCGGGGTGAGAATGAGTCGACTTGAAATCAGTTTTGGAAAGACAAATTAGGCATTGTTTGATAAACTTAATCAATGTTTTTTTGTAAAAGGAATTACAAGAATTCTCCTCCAATGACTTGTCTATACGAACTTCGAAAGCTCATAAAAGTCACCAAGAGAACAGCAATGGAGACCATGGCATTGTTTCCAATCCCTCTCCCACTTAGCTTTTTATAACAAAGGGATACGCTATCTAATGCATAATTAAATACACATAAGCATGCATACATGAAATAAAGCACATAGAATATTATCACATAATCAAAATAATACTAGAATATTATTTTCCGACTATTATGGCTTTATCGCATCTCCGTACGCATCTTCTAGTCTTCTATCTTCGTTCTTGAATGCTCCATGTGATGGGAATATTAATTCCAATATTTAAATCTATTTATTTTCAATTAATCCAAAAGTTACTTAATTCGAAAATTAAGTCAATCGAATATATCAAAAATAAAATTAAATATTATTAATATTTTTATTATTTTTATTTTCCTTTTCTACTCCATTAAATCTCTAGAATTCTATCCAAGACCCACTTGGAATATTCTAAAAGATTTCTATAATAAAATAAGGAAATTAAATAATCTAGGACTCTTAATCCTTCCAAATTAATTCCTTTCCTAATACATTAAAAATTCCATAAAGAAATAATTAAATAGGAAAAATTAATTAAGGACTCTTCTACTTTCCAAAATTAATTAATTTCCATGTCCATGAAAATTCCCACAAAATAGGAATAATCAATTAGGAAATAAATTAATTTAATAATTAATTATTTTCCTTTCCAATTCTATTAAATCTCTAGAATCCTATCCAAGTTAGACTTGGAATATTCTAGAAGACTTCTATAATAGAATAAGGAAATAAATTAATTTCAATTAATTCTTTTCCTATTTCCATGAGAGTTCCCAAACTTAGGAATACTCAAAATAGGAAAACCGAATTAATTAGGAAAGCGAATCTAGGTAGGAGTAGCACGGGGTGCGCCACCCCCACCCTTTGATCGATCGGCCAGCCACCCGGGGAGGAGCACCGCCGCCCAGCTACGCCGGCCAGCCACCGAACCGGCGGCAGCCCGCGGCTAGGGCGATCGAGCCCCTTGCCCATGCCTATGATCGATCATCATCATGGGATCGATCCCAATCGATCCCGAGCCCTAGCTCCCTCTATTCGTCTCCTCCGTCACACTTTTCCGGTTGTCGTTTCGTCCTCGATCCAACGTAAATAAATTACAAATTTATTATTACGCTATCCGGTATCGATTCTCAACAAAACGACCTCAAACAATTTCCGGAAAAATTAAGAACAAGCATTCCCCACACAAGAACAAATATTGACATCACCGAGAGTTTAATAATCAAGAACATTATTATGACATTAATTAACAAAATTAAATCTAGCCATAATAATCGGAAACCCTGCAAGGTAGAACAATTTATCGAAAAATACCATGAACTAAAACCAACGCTCTGATACCAATTGTTGGAAATCGATATCCCGGAATTAATAAATTTAAATAAATAAATTATCTAATTAATTCCGACCGAAATCCTTTGGAGATCGAATATCCGGAGTTGTAAAATTGCGGAACAACAACTCCAATCGACTCCCGGTTGCCGGAACAATCCGCCACGAACCACCACGAAGCGCCGGACTCAACCAAAACCCTAACCGCGACAAAGCCGCGGCTGTTCGGTCGAGTCCCCTCGTGGGACTCGCGGCTGTTCAAGGCAGCCGCCTAGGGCTGCCCTTGGCAGCCCCTTATGCACGCCCAGCCGCCCCCGGTGATCGCACGACCAGCCACGGCGAACCGTGGCTTGCGATCACCACCAGCCACCGCCGCTGGAGCGGCGGTCCAGCCGCGTGAGCGGGGCTGCTCCAGCAGCCCGCTGGAGGTGCGTGGGTGATCGAGCTCGCCCTCGATCGAGTCTCGGCGTTCAGCCGAGGCTCGCCCAACTCGACCCTCTCTTGTTCGAGCCGTTGAACCGCCGGCGGTCCGGTGATCTTCGATCACCACCGCCCGGTTCAACCTCGACAAAGGTCGCGTTCTCGGATCTTGGTTCACGATATTTTTACGATAATTAAACGATAAAATCATAAAGAGGGTTTTACGATTTACCTCGTTCTCGTTGTTCGGAAAAACGAAGAACTCAATTTGACGACCTTGAGATCTTCCCACGTATTCCTTGCACTAGCTCGGACGTCGTGTGGGCGACGATCTACCGAACTCCATGGATCATCCTCTCTACTTTCTCTCTCTAGAATTGTGATCTTCAAGTTATGAACTTATGAGAATAGAGAAGACCATGTAGTGCTTTTATAGGCTACGTAGGGGATCTTAAGGAGGTGGAATATTGGGCTTCCAATATTAATGATTAAATTGAGCCCAAGCCCAAATCTATTAATCCATTAATATTAATTAATTCTATTTTCCACTATATAAAATTAATTGCACTCCCAATATTAAACCATATTATATCAAATAATATTTCTCCGGTAGTATTATTTATTCCGTGTATTTAAGATTTAAATATCCATGAATAAAATTAATTTATTGCTAATTAATTTATTCATCTCTTATTTCCGAGACTAGTACCATTCAACCTTAATTATTATGCGGAACGAATCCACCTGCAGGGTTTACATAATAATTCATTATGAACTCATCTCGGGGATTTTATCAACCCTTACGGGATACACTTTCCCGTCAAGTATTCACGGCATGTCATATATAAAATATAGTGACCCAACTTAACCGGTAATTAACCCAATAATTAAATCGGTTAATTCCTTTGGTAAATCAAAGTCACTTATATTAAATATACACACCCGCAATAGTTTCGGGGATTAAGAATAAAATACACTGAGACTCGAATCGATTATCGCCGGCAATCCTAATCGATGAATCTCAACGATCCGCTCAATACACCAAGTGTACAAGTGTGATAAAATAATTAAGATAAATTATTTTCTCTCTCACACAACGACTATACCGATGGATTGGTCCGTGTCCATCTAGGTCGTGAGCAACTGTTCGATTAAATACGAGTAACCGATAGTATGATCTTCTGTGCGCCCATGCAACACCATACTAACTACAACGTATAAAATCCAGGACTATGATTTGCATATATTTAATTATAAATAATTAAATGCAAATAATTGTTTATTTAATTAAATAGATTAGTGGCAATGGATCGTGAGGTTCCGTTACTTAAATCTAGACATTAAGTACACAACTCCAACATTAGAAACAGCGGCGCACATTCTGAACTTGGTTCCATCTAAAACGGTTCCTTCAACACCCATGGAACGTTGGAGCGGGCGCAAGCCTAGCTTGAGACACGTTCGGATCTGGGGGTGCCCTGCACATGTGTTGAAGGTAGGGGCCGATAAATTAGAACCTCGTACTGAAGTGCGGTTGTTTATAGGATATCCTAAAGGAACTAAGGGTGGCATGTTCTATAGTCCTACGGACCAGAAGATCGTTATAAGTACTAACGCTCGGTTCTTAGAGGAAGACTATGTCATGGACCACAAGCCCAAAAGTGACATAATGCTTGATGAGTTGAGAGGTAACAAGCAAGACTTAGATACAGCCGAACCGAGTAGTGATACACCACTAGAACCTGCACCTACTGTCACTGTTAATACACCGGAACGCCGTCGTAGTGGGAGGGTTGTCAAACAACCATAAAGATGGATTGGACTGGGTGAGTCTTCAGATTCTGGACCTGGAGTTCATGAAATCGATCCCTGGACCTATGATGAGGCGGTACAAGATATAGATGCGCCTTCTCGGAAGAAAGCGATGAAATCCGAAATTGAATCTATGGATTCTAATAAAGTCTGGGATCTTGTAGAACCACCAAGCGGCGTAAAGCCAATTGGGTGTAAATGGGTCTACAAGAGAAAGAGAGGATCTGACGGAAAGGTTGAAACCTTTAAAGCTCGGCTTGTTGCGAAAGGATATACTCAGAAAGAGGGAATCGATTATGAGGAGACCTTTTCGCCGGTAGCCAAGATAAAGTCAATCCGGATTCTCTTATCCATAACAGCTCATATGGACTATGAGGTGTGGCAAATGGATGTCAAGACAGCTTTCCTAAATGGAAGTCTTGACGAGACGATTTATATGAAACAACCAGAAGGATTCATTGCTAAGGGGCGAGATCATCTAGTGTGCAAGCTTAATCGATCCATTTATGGATTGAAACAAGCCTCGAGATCGTGGAACCTGCGGTTTGATGAAGTAGTCCAATCTTTTGGATTCAATCAAAGCATGGACGAATCGTGTGTGTATTGGAAACGTGATGGAAAGAAGGTGGTGTTTCTCGTGCTTTTTTAGACGACATCCTTCTCATTGGCAACAGTGTGAAGATGTTATCAGACATAAAGGGATGGTTGTCTAGACAATTCGATATGAAAGATTTGGGAGAAGTTGGACATGTTCTAGGGATCAAGGTTATAAGGGATCGCCGGAATAGAACATTGTACCTATCCCAGCAATCTTACATAGACACGATTCTGGCTCGTTTTAACATGCAAGATTCCAAGAAAGGTGAACTACCCTTCAGTAAAGGAACTTATCTTTCTAAGGAAATGTGTCCTCGGACACAGAAGGAGAAAGATAGAATGAAAGCGGTTCCATACGCTTCGGCTGTGGGAAGCTTGATGTATGCAATGTTATGCACGAGGCCTGATATCTGCTATGCAGTTGGCGTAGTAGCGAGATATCAGAGTAATCCTGGAGAGGCTCATTGGACTGCCGTAAAGAGCATTTTCAAGTATTTGCGAAATACTAAGGATTATGTTCTGAGTTACGGAGCAGACAATCTGATTCCTTTGGGTTACACGGATTCGGATTTCCAAGCTGATAAGGACCGGCGTAAGTCGACATCAGGCTATGTGTACACTTTGGGAGGTGGAGCCGTATCATGGAAGAGTGTTAAGCAAAAGTGCATTTCGGACTCTACCATGGTGATGAGCCATTTTATTTGCTCATCTTAGAGCAATTTTACACCTTTTATTGAGTCAGTTTGAGTCAGTATTGTGTCTGGGAGGGCACATTGGAGTGTTTGGGCAAAGTATGCAGGTATTCATGTCAGCAGGTGGAGATTGTGCGAAAAAGTCAAATTAATGGTCCACTTTGGGCAAACGCGGGATTCTGAAGAAGAGGTGACTAAGGAAGTTGGGCCTAATAAGGCAAAGTCGCCACTGTGAGGCAAAGACGTCACTATGGGCAAAGTCACTATGCGTAAGAGTCAACCGCGTAACAAGCATCGCGCATGGTTCACCCACCTGGAAGGAAAATTCCAAGATCAAAGAGGCATGAAGAAAGCAGCAGCATTACTTTGGGCAAAGGGCAGAAGGTGCCCAGTTTGGGCAAACAGCGAGTATCGGGCATACCAGAGTAACAGATTCCGAAAGTTGGGGGATCCTGCCTAATCCCCCATCTTTATCCGGTCAGCTGATAAGGAAAAAATCCCTAAAGACCAGGACTTTCTTTGACCGCCAAGAGTCCCAGCAAAAACAAACTCTGGACGGACTACGCCCAAACGGCCCAGGCCCATGAGCCCACCAGCCCATTAATACAAATCTGATGCCCTAGAGACCGCACATATAATGGCTGATCAGCAAAAAAGGGACGATACAACACACGGGAGCACACCAGAGAGAGAGAGGGACGAAATAAACACCCAAAAATTCAGAAAAACGCCATTGATGGGCTGAAGAAGAAGGAGTCGAGTTCTCGCCGGTTATGGGCCTTCGGGCATAGCAGGGCGAATTCGTTTCGATTTAATGTTTTTAATTTCGTCAATTAATTTCTTTATGTTCTATACATTCAGTACTTTAATTCAAGATTCAATTTCAGCATGTTTTATTCTGTTTTTATTTTATTTATTTTCGATTTGATTATGCATAGCTAGTAATCTGTGTCTGGGCAAAGGCAGATCGAGGGGGATTTTGGGCTAAGTGAGACCGAGAGGCTGATGGGGCTAGAGTAGCCGTTTGGGCGTTTGTTCCCGAGGCAAAGTTGGTTGAGGTTTATTTCTGGGGAGTGTGGGCAAACTAGGACGACCACTAGTGAACCTTTACAAACTGGGATACTGGTGATTGGCAAACCGCATAGATGTACCTTGTAGTATTGTTGCGGGCATAGCACTAGAACTTGCAGGAGATGCGGTCGTATGTTTCGAGCATGCTATTGGCCGAGCGGGTCTGTCTAGAGGGTAATGCGGGTTTGGGCAAACTAGATCCATGTTTGGTCGCATAGGTTATCGAATTGTTCAGATCCAGGGGTTTAGGCATAGTGTTAGCTTGCCTTCTCTTTACACAGTAAGGATAGATAAGGGGTGGGGCAATTGCTGGGCGTGACGCAATAGGACCACTTTTGTTTTTGCACCCTATAACTGCTGACAAACCGCTGGTAGAAATCCTTAGTGCCGATGACCGGTAGTTTGCCCGGATGACCCTGAGAGACGCTGTATGCCCAGATGCTTGTTTTCCATTATTTAATTTTCGTTATTTTAGTTATCTGTTCAGTTTGGTCATAGTATTTAGTATATTTTTTGTCTGTTCAGTTTAGTCATAGTGAGTTTATATTTAATTGTTTGAGTTTGGTAGCTTGGTTAAAACCGCTGTGCCCACAGCAACCAATCAAAACCTTTTTTAAAACGTGACAACCCTTGGACTAGCCGAGATCACTTATTGCAATTGCCTCCTCGTGGGACCGACCCCACGTACTTACCATTATCTACTCTTATGTAGTGATTGGGGTACTGGCTAAATACAAATTTCATTCTGACAGCTTGTTTGCTCCACGACAAGCATACGGGCTCGCCACATGGAAGCTGAATATGTTGTAGCCTCAGAGGCAGCGAAAGAGTCAGTTTGGTTCCTTAATTTCCTCCAGGACTTAGATGTGATTCCGAGTTTGCCCAAGGCTATGACAATTTATTGTGACAATAGCGGTGCAGTGGCAAACAGTAAGGAACCACGGTCCCATAGTGCTACGAAACACATAGAGCGCAAGTACCACCTGATTCGAGACATCGTCAAGAGGGGCGATGCAGTATTCACCAAGATATCTTCGGAGGACAACCTAGCGGACCCTTTCACCAAGATACTTCCTAAGGAAGTATATTTTAAGCACTTGGAGGGTTTGGGAGTCAGAAGTTTGGAAGATAAGACTAGACCTTAGTATAAGTGGAAGATTGTTGGAGTAGTATACTTAATGTCTAGATTTGAGTATTCTGAACTCCTTGTAAACTTTCATTTACCTATTAATAATGAACATTCATTTGCTTTTAATTATTGTTAATTAAATATATGCAAATCATAGTCCTAGATTTTATACGTTGTAGTTAGTATGATGTGTCGGGCCCCACACAGAAGATCATACTATCGGTTACTCGTATTTAATCGAACAGTTGCTCACGACCTAGATGGACACGGACCAATCCATCGGTATAGTCGTTGTGTGAGAGAGAAAATAATTTGTCTTAATTATTTTATCACACTTGTACACTTGGTGTATTGAGCGGATCGCTTGAGACTTGTCAATTAGGTTTGCTCGGTGATAATTTACTTAAGACTCAGTGTATTTTATTCTTAATCCCCGATACAATTGCGGGTGTGTATATTTAATATATAAGTGACTTTGATTTTCCAAAGGAATTAACCGATTTAATTATTGGGTTGATTACTGGTTAAGTTGGGTAACTATATTTTATATATGGCATGCCGTGAATTCTTGACGGGACAGTGTATCCCGGAAGGGTTGATAATATCCCCGAGATGAGCTCATAAGGATTTATTATGTAAACCTCGCGAGTGGATTTGTTCCGCATAATAAATAAGGTTGAGTGGTACTAGTCTCGGATAAAAGAGATGAATAAATTTATTAAGCAATAAATAAATTTTATTCATGGATATTTAAAAATACACGGAATAAATAATACTGCCGGAGAAATATTATTTGGATATAATATGGTTTAATATTGGGAGTGCAATTAATTTATATAGTGGAAAATAAATAAATTAATATTGATAAGGATTAATGGACTTGAGCATTGGGCTCAATTTAATCTTCAATATTGGAAGCCTAATATTCCACCTCCTTTAGATCCCCTACGTAGCCTATAAAAGCACTACATGGCCTTCATAAATCATAAGACAAGAATATCAATACTTGATAGTTCTAGAGAGTTGAAGGAGATCCATAGGAGTTCGATAGATCGTTGCCCACCCGACGTTCGAACGGAGTGCAAGGAATACGTGGGAAGATTCAAAGGTCATCTTGATTTCGTTTCTCCGAACAACGAATCGAAGGTATAATATCTAAATACCCTTGATATTATTTGATTTGGATTATCGTGAAATACCGTAGAACGCAAGATCCGAAGATCGAACCCGGATTAGACGAACGATCTGGCGGTGGTGGCGAAGCCACCGGACCGCGTGGGATCGCCCGGCTAGGGTTCCGCGGCACCCGGAGGATCGACCCTCGGCTGGGCCGAGGGCGTGCGATCGATCCTTGCGATCGATCGCTGGGCACGGGCTGGTGCCGTGCCCGACCCCACCGCGAGGTGGGGCGCCTCCAGGCGGCGGCGAGTCGCCGGACTCGCCGCGGGGGCTGCATGGGCAGCCCCGGCCGATCGATCGCGTGGTGCGATCGATCCCTTCGATCGCGCGAGCCCCGCGTGCGGGGGCTCGGGCTGGGCGCGCACGCGACTTCCTTCGTGTTGTGCGTTCGGCTCGTGCTCCGGCTCGTACGTGGTGTTCGTGTGATATCCGGCGAATGGTTTTTGATCGGGTTATTGTTTCCGCAAATTTTAATAGCCCGTGATATCGAATTCCAACAATACCTACAGGGTCACACATGGACTCGAAGATAATGTACGATGCTTGATATATATTGATTTAGAATCAATATTTACGTGGATTAAATATACATGCATGGGATGCATGGCTTGCATGGATGCATGTCACATAGTGTGACATGGCATGCCACACAAGCAAGTGGGACCACATACAATGCATTGTGGCATGTGTATGTGGCATGACCTTTCACCTCCTTTGTAACCCCTTTTGTGTGTTAAATGGTGCATCTTTATGCACATTATGATGGAGGTTACAAGGAGGTGTAATGGTGTGCATAATGAAGTGATTATATAGATGAAAATCTAATTTTCATCACACACAATATTCAGCTACGAAATTCCACACAAATAGAGAGAAAAGAGGTGATCTTGGAGATCCATTCTCAAGCAAGCAAAGGTGTTCATTATCCGGGTTCGTGTGCAACACGTAGAGGCCGGGCCATTTGTGCGGCTTCCACATCCGGACGATCTAAAGGAGTGACAAGGTCATTCACAAGGAGAGCTTCGAGAGGCTGATCCATTTGAGGTGGTTCAATCGACTCAACACCACCTCAACGACATCAACGAATCACTTTGTCACAAAAGTAAGTAATCGTTGAACCTTATATATATATATATATATATATATATATATATATATATATATATATATATATATATTGGATGTGTATATATATATGTTTATACGTGTTCTTATACACATTAAGTGTGCATTAAGATCATGGCATAGTAGATCTATTGCTTTACACGCTTCCGCACACACGGTATATCGATTGGATCGGTATACCGGTACCTTCAATTGGTATCAGAGCCTAGGGCTCGTGCACGCTTTTGTGTTGGACACAAAGGTTAAATCAACATAATTGGATTATATGTTTAATTGTGATTATGTGATTAGATGTAAGGTCGGCCACCGTTAGTGGTCGGGTGAATGAAATTGTCGTTTTTTACGTACGATTGGCCATAGTTTTGGAGGGCTGCGTCCCTTGGAATCATTTGTAATAGATAGGTTTTCTATTTCAATATGTATTGTTCAAACTTGTAAGCGATGGACTTGGTCCATGGTTCGATGGTGGATCTCGGCTCTCCGGCGAAAACGAGAAGAAACGAAGCAAAACGAAGCGAAACGGGCGAAAACCGGGCTGCTGGAGCAAAACGGCGGGCGCCGTTTGTGCTCCGGCGGGCGCTGTTTTGGAAACGGCGACCGCCGAAAGGCTGTTTTTTGGTCAACCTGTTTTGTACCCTTTTGGCGGGCGCCGTTTTGGAAACGGCGACCGCCAGTGGTGTTCGGCGACCGCCGTTTGTGAAACGGCGGGCGCCGTTCGTGGTTTTTGGGGTACGGACTAAGGTTGACCTAAATCGGCGAGCGCGGAACTGAAACGGCGGGCGCGGACCAGTCCAGAAGATGTTCAAGGCCTATTTTGTTGCTTTTGTTGTTTTCTTTTGAGAGTTGTGAGGTTCTAGGGGCCTTTCGATTACGTATTTATTTGCTTTGCTAGTTATAGGTTGTTTTATGTTATAAATGTTCAACTTACATATAAACAAACCTATGCATGCAAGTTCCCAAAATAATGAGTACTAAACAGGAACTGTGCTCTCATCAGGTGAGTCAAAACAGGAACTGGTGGCAGACCAGTCGCACAACACATGAAAAACAGGAACTGGGAACCAGTCACAAACTCATGAAACATTTACTCCCCCTTGATGTGAGACTGGTTCACACGTACAAGAAACACACTTCACAAAACATGATTTAGGAGATAATGAAGAGAGATCGAATAATCAAATATCAAATATATCAAACAGAAATAAAATTGAAGACAACTAACGTGGCAGTCAAGAAGATCAAGAGTTTTAACCACTTAGAGAGAACTCAGTTATCAGTGCACACACAACAACCCACATTCCAAGTTAAGTCAACAATGGTCTAAAAACCAAATTATACTAGTCCAGCAACTAAATAACATTTATATCGAGTTGAACATATTGAATGGTGAATAGTCCAATAAGCGAGAAAATCAACTTTGATGCTCATCAATACATAAATTTAAGGGATGATTATAGTTTAGTGACTGAACTATAGGCACTTTCATACTTTGGTGACTCATCTTTTTTTTTTTTTGTGGTTTAGTATCTGAACTATAGCTTAATTACACTTTTTTTTTGTTTTTTGGTCTATTTCAATTGCAGTGTCTTGGGATTCGAACCAAGGACCTCAAGTCCCCAATTCAAGTGCTCAACCAACTGAGCTAACAACCCTCGACGCTTAATTACACTTTAGTGGCTGAAACGGCGGATTCCGGCGACACGTGCAAACCACGTGCTTTCAGTTCACAGGTGTCACAATTACATTGGTTGAAGATGAGAAATTACTTTTTTAACCTTTTTTTATTATTTATGTATTTGTTAAATTTGAAATTACAAATATAACCTTCTTCTGATTTCTATTAAAAAAACATTTTTATTAATTTAATTTCAATAAAGAAATTTAAAACATATTAATAAAAAAACCTTCTTCTCATTTCCATTAAAAACACATAATTTATTAATTTAATTTCAATAAAGAAATTTAAAACATATTAATAAAAAAAATCAAACGTATCATCTGGGCAAACATGAATCTGGGCAAAAAAAAATCAAACGAATCCACTACACCATAAACAAAAAATAAAATTAAAAATTAAAAGAACAATTATTCTGGGCAAAAATGAATCTGATTAATGATTAACTCCAAATGCTTGTATACATAGAACAATATATATCTTATATCAAAAAATTACAATATCTCTTCAAAACAAAAAAAAAAAAATCTAGATCTATATTTAATAAGAAAAAGATATCTACAATTTCAATTTCAAGATCCAGATCCAACCTCGCCCTTATAGATGTAGATGTAGCAGGATCTTTCTCCGGTTGGTCGAGAGGCTCCGTTGCGCCATCCTTCGCGGTGGTCGAGAGGCTCCGTTACGCCGTCCTTCGCGGCGGTCGGAGATTGATTCTCGTTGCAGTCAGTCTCTGTAGTAGACTCTTTCTCCGGTTGGGTGAGAGGCCTCGGAGCATCTACTTCCTCTTCTGAAGAAGATTTAGTTCCACCGGGAGGTAGCTTATCGGAAGCCGCAACAGGCTCTTTTCCCGGACGGCGGCGAGGCGACATCGAGGCTCTGCGTCAGGTGCATCGTGATGAATCTCAGGATCGGGATGATGATCGGATTCCATGGCGGCTTCGTTTCAGATCTGGTTTTCTCCCGAGCAGATTTTTAGTTTTGCCAATTTTTAGAGAGAGAACGTGAGGAGGAATTCATTATTTTTAATTTATGTTTTATTAGTGGTTGATATTTTTAAGGTATAATTAGTAGCTGAACTATAGGTACTTTTGTACTTTGGTTACTGAATTTGCATTTTGTATACCCGAGTAGCTGCACTTTGACGAATTTGCACTTTAATGCAAAAATGGACGTTCTCCGGCGACACGTGAAATGCACGTGATTATCTTTGTCAGGTGTCGCAATTTCAGTAGCTAGAAGAGGAAAATTATATGAATAACCCTAAGGCTCATGTCCATTAAAACTTGACGATCATTTTTTTTTTTGAATTTCAAGTTCTGAACACGTTATTCAAAAACAAAAAAAAATGAACAAATGTATGATAATTAATTCTTAGATTAAAAATCCCAAAATCAATCTTCTACGGACCTTATTTAATTAATCCCTCGTCTTAATTTCTTCAAATCACAGAACAACTTTTGTAATTGGGTTTTCATTAAGGGTAATTTAGGGTAGGCTTAAACGAAAAGGGTTGTACGATTAAGGCAAAGAATCCGATGTGGCATCAACAACGATAATTTCTGCGTGCTTCTGGGTTTCCTTTGAGGCGTTACAGCAAGCTTGGGAGTTTACCCATGGAGAATCTATTGGTTGGAGGAACTCGCCATTGCGATGTGAAATTAGAATCGTTTCCGTTCTCATCGCCCTTTGAAGGTTTTTTTCCTGAATTTTTTTTCAGATCTGGGTGACGTAGTACATTTTCCATTGGAAATTGAGATTGATGCAGTGAATTGAAAATGGCGTCGATTGGGCTAGGGTGGCGCGGGGATCTTTCGGCCGTATCACGGGTCAGATCTGTTTAGGATAGAGAGATCCTTTGCATCAATTTAAGAATTTGAGATTCATGAGGATGGAGTGAAAGCCCTGGAGTCAATTTTCAATCGTTGTTCTCCAAAAAAAAAAAAAAGGATTTGGGAGGGGAGAATTTAAATGAAAATGAGATTTTGTGTTTTGATTTTCGATTGGAGTTTTTGTTTTGTGTTTCTGCAATTGAGTTGGAGAAGATGAATAATATATATATATATATATATATATATATATATATATATATATATATAATGTCATCAATTGATTGATTTATGAAATGTCCAAAATAACCCTGTCAGCTACTGCAAAAAGCGGCGCTAATTACGTGCATTTCACGTGTCGCCGGAAAAAGACTATTTTTGCATGAAAGTGCAAATTCGTCAAAATTCAGCTACTCGGGTGTACAAAATGCAAGTTGAGTAACTAAAGTACAAAAGTGCCTATAGTTAAGCTACTTACCTACGATTATCCCTATTTTTAATCACATTTGTTTTTTTATAAATATATTAATTATATATATATTAATAATGTAGGTAAGTAATGTCGATAATACCCTTCAGAATCTAAACTTGATATTCAAATAAGCACGTGCTTAGCACGTGTCGCCGGAATCCGTCGTTTAAGCCACTAAAGTGTAATTAAGCTATAGTTCAGATACTAAACCACCAAAAAAAAAGATGAACCACCAAAGTATAAAAGTGCCTATAGTTCAGCCACTAAACTATAATTATCCCTAAATTTAATTCTACACTCAGTTTTTCAGAGACTTTTTTTTCTCTGGTACCGAACGGTGTAGAAGAATGATATGCAAGCAAGTTATACATAAAGAGTGAAATAATAACACTTTCATCTCTTTGCAAAATTTTTAAAACCTCGAATTCTCAACTAAACTGAACATAAAAATTGAGTAGTCACTAGAACAGTATACATACCAGTCAGTACCCATGTTGACTCAACCTCCCCGATCACTTCATGCGGTGCAAAGACAAAGAGATTTCCTTAGTGACGAAAACCTCTCAAAACTTAAAGGCTTTGTTAGAATATCAGCAAGTTGTTTTTCCGTATTGACATATTCTAATTTGATTACCTTTTTCGCAACACTATCTCTGTTGAAGTGACGTTGGTTTTTGACTTTTGAAGTACTATATTGGTTTGTTCGGTTGACAACGTTCAAATGTTCTGTCCTGGGACTTGATTTGATCTTCAGGGATTCAGTGTCCGTTCTAGTCTTCTATCTGCACAGTGTTCTGTCAGTGTCTGTACCACCATCGTGTCTTGCTAGATTCTCACTGGTACACATCAGCGTTGTCCTCCTGGATGAGTCTACAGTGTGTGGTACTCGTACTTGTTTTCCTTTCAAGCTATCTCCACACACAAAATCTGCAGTTGAGTGACCATCAGTAGCATCGAATTCTTGAGACATTGATTTTGGTTCATCATCAGTTGAATCATTGTATGAAGCGTCATGTACTGCATTAGGTGAGTCATCAGTTGGTTCTACAACAGGTTTTGGAACATTTTCTGGAATAAGTCTCGTAACAGGTTTTGGAACTTGTCTAGCAACTGGAATTACGTCTTCGACGTAAGATACCAACTTTTTCGCGAAGTCGGTCTTAAAGACTAATACTTTAGCAACTTCGTTCGCACACACTCAGCTGTCACTTGCTCCGGATGTCGCACGGTTCGTGTTGTGTGTATGTTCGAGCTCAACGTAAGTAAAGTAAAGTGCTGAAGATAAAGTTATGTATTAGGTTTCATTTCATTGATCACAAAACAAAACTATTACACGTGGAGAGAAAGGTAGACGAAATGATCCAAGGTCGTATCCCAAGTGATGCAGCACTCCAACGAACCAGAGACCTAGCACTACTACACCTAGACCTAAATCACATAACCCTACTAGTGGTGCACAACACAAAACAACTATTAAAACTCTAAGGCTCAGCGCCAACAAACAACGATAGCGATACTCAAATATCAGATTTGGTTCTCTCAAAATCGTAAAGTGAAGTCTTCAGCTTCCATGGGTTTATATAGTAGTGCCGCACATGTGGAGCGCTGATGTGGAGCAATCTCACTGGTCACATGCTTGGCTGACGTCACAAATCCATGGATGACATCACTTTTTGTACTTGGATTCTTGAATCTTGGAATCTTGAATCTTTGATTCTTGAATCTTCGAATCTTGAATCTTCAATTTCTTTAACTTCAAACATCACCTCTTATCTTGACTCCATCGATCTCAATATTTCGTCTTCAACTCCATCGTGATAAACACTCTGTTGGAGTTGTGTACTTAATGTCTAGATTTAAGTAACGGTAAACTCCCGGTCATATCATTTAACCTATTAAATTAATAAACAATTGTTTGCATTTAATTATTGTTAATTAAACATATGCAAATCATAGTCCTGGATTTTATACGTTGTAGTTAGTATGGTGTGTATGGACACACAGAAGATCATACTATCGGTTACTCGTATTTAATCAAACAGTTGCTCACGACCTAGATGGACACGGACCAATCCATCGGTATAGTCGTTGTGTGAGAGAGAAAATAATTTATCTTAATTATTTTATCACACTTGTACACTTGGTGTATTGGGCGGATCGCTTGAGATTTATCGATTAGGATTGCCGGCGATAATCGATTCAAGTCTCAGAGTATTTTATTCTTAATCCCCGATACTATTGCGGGTGTGTATATTTAATATATGTGACTTTGATTTTCCAAAGGAATTAACCGATTTAATTATTGGGTTAATTACCGGTTAAGTTGGGTCACTATATTTTATATATGGCATGCCGTGAATACTTGACGGGAAAGTGTATCCCGGAAGGGTTGATAATATCCCCGAGATGAGTTCATAAGGAATTATTGTGTAAACCTCATGAGTGGATTCGTTCCGCACAATAATTAAGGTTGAATGGTACTAGTCTCGGATTCAAGAGATGAATAAATTAATTAGCAATAAATTAATTTTATTCATGAATACTTAAATCTTAAATACACGGAATAAATAATACTACCGGAGAAATATTATTTGATATAATATGGTTTAATATTGGGAGTGCAATTAATTTATATAGTGGAAAATAAATTAATTAATATTAATGGGAGATTAATAGATTTGGGCTTGGGCTCAATTTAATCATTAATATTGGAAGCCCAATATTTCACCTCCTTTAGATCCCCTACGTAGCCTATAAAAGCACTACATGGTCTTCTCTATTCTACACACATATAACTTGAAGATCATAATTCTTCTAGAGAGAGAAAGTAGAGAGAGAGAGAAGAGGATCCATAAGCTTGGAGGATCGTCGCCCACCCGACGTTCAAGCTAGTGCAAGGAATACGTGGGAAGATCGTAAGGTCATCATCTTGATTTCGTTTCTCCGCACAACGAATCGAAAGGGAAAATCATAAACTCCCTTCTATGATTTTATGTGAAATTGATTGTGATACATACATGAACGCACGATCCGGGAAAACGACGAACCTCGGGGACGGGGATTCGAGATCCCCGGCGAGGATCGAAGATGGCGGTCGAACCCTAGGGTTCGGACCGCCGGAACGCGAGGAACCCTCGGCTGGAGCCGAGGGGTGCGATCGATCACGAGGATCGATCGCGGGGTGCTGCGGGGTCACCCGTAGCCGCCTCGCATGAGCTACGGGTTCGCCCGCAGCGGTCGTGCGAGGGCGACGCCCTCGCTGGGGCAGCGAGTCAGCGACTCGCTGCGGGGGCTGCTACGAGCAGCCCCGGGGATGCCATCCCAGCGATCATCGCGAGATGATCGCGAGCCCCGTGCGGGGGCTCGGCTGGGCGCGTGGGTTCGCCCGTGCGGTGCTCGGTCGAGCCTCGGCTCGTACGGTGGTTCGTGGTCGGATCTCCGGCGATCGAGGATTTCGGTCGGGTTATTTTTTTTCCGCAAATTTTAATGGCCCGTGATATCGATTTCCAGCACACTCGTCGTTGAGGCTTTAACACTTCATCGTCTTCATGGTCGTCGATAGTATTGAAGTAGTAAATAGCAATCCATACACCGTAAACACTTGAACTGAGATAGAAATCTCTTAGACTTGTCGTCGTTGAAGGTATGATGTAACAACACATGTACCAGTTGGCACGTAAGGTGAAGGAGGCATAAAATGCAACATTTGTCGCACAAGGTGGAGAAGCAAGAATTGCGACAGTTGTCGCATATGTTGAAACGGCCAGAGATTGCGACTCTTGTCGCGTAAGTTGATGAGGCCACGATTTGCGACTCTTGTCGCACGAGGGTGATGGTCCAAGGATTGCGACAGTTGTCGCATAAGTTGAATGGCCAAGAGTTGCGACACTTGTCGCAGATGAAAAGAGGGCAAGAATTACGACAGATGTCGCAATTGTTTGAAGGCCGAGAATTTCGACTCTTGTCGCAATTTGCTGAGTGCAGTGAATTTGCGACTCTTGTCGCAATTTGTAGAGTGTTGCGACTCTTGTCGCAAATGTTGAGGGTGGAGGTCTTGCGACACTTGTCGCAGGAGATGGTGAGGAGGGAATTGCGACAGTTGTCGCAGTTCATGAAAGATAGAAGTTTTGCGACTCTTGTCGCAATGCACTGTGGAGAGGAGAATTGCGACTCTTGTCGCAATACTTGGTGGTGCGAGATTTGCGACACCTGTCGCATTAAAATACTTCATTTAGCTTCTCCTTGCATCCATTCATTCAACCACCTGAAATCCCAACACACAATGAAAAACATATGTTGTCGACAAAACTAACATTTACAATCTCCCCCTTTTTGGCACAACTCATATGAACAAGAGTTAGTAAGAAGATACACACAATCTCCCCCTCAAACAAAGCATACCAAAATAAGACTAAGTAAAAACGGAAAAACAAACATTCAGCAACCATCAAAGATAAGATATGAAAAACCAAAAACTAAGTCGAAAGATTTAACATTAAAAGACATCAAAAACATAGTTTAATCAATACGAGATATGAAAAACATGCATGATGGAAAATATCAAGTCTTATGCATGCAGAGTGAAAATGAAAAAAAAAAACGAAAAACTGAAATAGTTCAGGAACCAAAACAAAACATAAAACACCAGCATCACTGAGATGCAAACTCGGAATCCTTGGGCGAGCCAGCTGGAGTAGGTGAGCGCATAGGAGTAGTCGGTGGTGAAGCATCACAAGACTTTGCTTCATCATCAGTCTTAGCATCACCTTCATCATCTTCAACAGCATCAGCATCAGAGTCAAAGCTATAGTCTTGATTTCCATAGATTTCATACTCTCCGAACTCATCTTCACCAACCTTGATCCTTTCTTCATTATCTTCATCATCAAGCTCTTCAATCTCAACCTCTTCATCTCTCAACCCGTCAGAAAGCATCGCACGCAATACCTCTTTTCTTCTTCAATTTTTCCTTTACCCTTCCTCAGTAACTCAAAGACTTCTCCTGCCGTCATTTCACGCACACAGTCATCATCAGTATCAACAACCTTTGACTTAGACAACTCAGCAACCGCTTCCTTGATCCCATCTTTGATTAGCTCAAACATAAAAGTGTTACTCATACTCTTACTAGATGAGCCAGCACCACTAGAACCACCCAAACCTCCCCCTTGATGGGTTATCTGGTAAAGAGCATCAAGAGCCGCCTTCTGCTCAATCTGAGCATCAACCATCTCATTGTAAGCAATGGCATGAGCAGCCTGCTTAAGTTCCAAGGTTTTCGTTGTAGTAAAGCAATGATGAACAGCAACAGAGGGAACAACAGTCCGAAAGTTGTGCATCGGATGAAAAGGGTTCTTGTGCGGAGGCAAGCCAGACTTAGGACCATACTTTTGGGGAACCACTTTCAGCTGAGCAGTGGGTTCAGTCTTTGTACGCTTGACACTTGGATGTTCAAGCTTTAGAGTTGGCGTCCTTTTCTTCGAAGACTTCGGTGAAAGCGGCGAGGTGACTGGGTCAGGAACATCCTCACGCTTAACATACTGAGTCCAGGGTAGATCATCCAATCGATTCTTCAGGAAGGTAGGAGTGATGTTGATATGAGAATTTTTCTTGGTTTTTCTCTCTGTCTCTATGAGCGGAGAGAATTTCTGATCAAGCATCATACCATAAATCAAGCAGGGGTGAGTGAGATGGATTCTCCGAACTTCTTCAAGATCAGCCTGTTGGCGAAGGACGTCATTTGAGGCCTTAGTCACTCTGCAGATATCAGCGAAGATGATCTCGCCGAGATCAACTTGTTCACCACAGCCAAGACAGAACAAAATGTGCATGAGCTTTGGAGAAAGGTAGTTCTCATCTGGGTGTGCAGCCCAGTTTGTCATTCCAAGTCTATGCAGAGCGCCATAAAAGGCAAAAAGTTTAGCGGGAGTAGGAAGAGGTGACTTCACCTTGCCTTTAGTTAAGAACGACCCATATTTCAGAGCATTTGATCTATCCTCATTAGTGGGCCACTTCCATGAGCCCTCAATCTCCAATCGTTTCAAAAAGTTGTTTATGTTCAGAGGGCGGAAGGTGTATAGTTTATCACGAAAAACAAAACGTCCACACATCTTGTTTGACGGATTAGCAAAATCAGGAGTTAAGTTGGCATAGAACTTGTTGATGATGGGAATAGAGTATTTGTAGGTTAGAGTCACAGACTCAAGGATGTTCATGTCATTGAAAAACTTTGAGAGACCATACTTCTCATAATCAGCCACGCGGATGTGACGATCTTCAAGGGTGGGTAATGACTCGATCAAACTAGGACGATGTTCGGCCCTCTCATGAAAGAAATCAGGTTTATAGGCCGGTCCACAGTCTTCAACCTTCATCACATAGAATTGTTCAGCAGTAGCTCCTGTCGAGCCGGAAGAGTGTGGCACGACCGGTGGAATGAAAGAGTCATGAAAAATTTGTTTTTCTCCATCTCCCGAGCCAGATGCTCATTGCTTAGACTTGACAACACCAGTGCCAGAGATAGATGGTTTAGATTTCATAGGTTCAGCTGCAGCGTCAGATAACGTCGGTTTCACAGCAGGGGTAGTGGAGCCAGAGACATTCGACTTAACGACCTCAGCAGTAGAAGGGACTTTGATGATTTTCTTTCCATCAGGAGTCATTTCGCCTTCAGCGATCATTCTCTCAAACTCCTTGCGAGATACGTTGCCCTTGAAGGTACGCAGAAAACCAGATTTTGGATCCTTAACAGTCTTGCCTGCACCATGTGACACGGAGTGTGCAGGTTTGGCGTCCTTAGTGAGGGTGATAGTTGGGGTATCAGAGATATTGATTTGCCAGCACGTCTGTCCATCTTGTCCATATGTTTTTGAAGGGCATGGAGTGCCTTCTTCTTAGAGTCAGGGGACGAAGCCTGCTTCCAGTCATTGCGTAGGGATTCAAGAACTTCTTTGTCTAAGTCACCAAACAGGTTACCAGTGGATGACGACATAGTGATAGGAGGTAGTGAGAAGGAGATAGAAAATCTAGGAATCCTAAGTATCGCAACCACAGGCACCTTATGTGCGAAACTAGAGAGGTAAGAGAGTCGAACCCAACAACGTCGAACGCCGGTTGCGTGAAGATAGAAACTCAAACTCAGAATTTTGTAATGAAGACAATACTATGTAGGCACACGAGTATAGGACTTAGAGAATTCGGATTGCAAGTAACCCTAATCCAAAAATTTGAGGTCCTATATATAGGAGAAATTTTATCCGGCCCGTACGGAATCTCAATACACAGCCCAAGACCTGCAAAAGCCCATTAAAACAGTACAGAAATAGTCCATCAGTACAAAAATGAATATAAAATAAAATAAAAATAATAAAAATAAAAATAATAATTTAATTTTTTTTAATATTATTATTATTATTATTTTTTTTTCTGTAGAAAAAAAAACTAAGTAAACGAAATATGGTCCGAAGGGTGCTGTTGGGCGATAACAGTCGCGTGCGACAAATGTCGCAAAATTCGGACTCATGCGACAGTGTTTGCGGCTGTTGTTGTGCATTCCATTGGTGTAGCAGTGATCGTTGAGTCTGAACCACTGGCGCTGCTAGTCATCATAGCATGAGTTGAGAGTGTCACCATGAGCTACTGCACTCATCTATGCCTTAAAGATTGAACTCCACGAGATGCTGAATATGAACTGCAATGAATACCAAATCAAAACAACACATCCCGAGGTAGCATTCAAGCGTTCAACACGAATCAAAACATTCAAAAACATTTTAGTGGAGATTCAAGCGGTGATACGAGGCAGTGAAGAGCAAATATTTTCCCAGAAAAGAGTCCACATTTCATCACTTCCCAAAAACCAAAAATTTCACACAAGGTGATAGCAACTTTGAGGTATAATGAAAAATCTCTCATATTAAAAAACCGGTGGAACGGACCGAAGTATATGATAGAAATTTAACTTGTCCTTCGTCACAATCACAAGAATACATGTCGTGTTTCGTCGAAACATATTTGATGAGTTTGCACCGCACAAGAGATTTTAATTCATGAGTGCAAGGTGAACTTTTAAGGCACTCCACTTGGGACTAGCTTTACTACAATCAGAGGGGAGCCGGGGGAATCGGCGTCCTCCAGACGAGTTTTAGCTTTATATGAAATGCAACAGATGCTCATTACAGCAGTCAGAGGGGAGCAACGTGTCATCCTGCATCTCCGAAGTGTGATGGGAGAGCATCTTAAACTACAACGTCCATGTGCTACCTTTCGAAGAGGGGAGCCAGGGGAATCGGCGTCCTCCGTTACTTGGTATTATGGATCTATGCAAATGAAAGCTATGGGAGTTATCTGCCAAGTTCACATGTTTGCACTCAGAGGAATAAATGCACTTGGGTCCGAAGACTAAAGCGGCCTCGAATCCATGTTCAACTGATTAGACTAATCCACGACGATTCGGAGTGCATATTCAGAAGTAAAGAAAATAATCTTTCAGACTTCAAAATTTTTCGTGAACTCTTAAAGAGAACACATGCAGAGAGAATTTCTTAGAGTTTGAAATCTCTCAAAGTCAAGAGGTTTGGTAAAGATGTCAGCGAGCTGTTTTTCTGTTGAAATATGTTGTAGACTGACTATATCACGATCAACCAAATCTCTAATGAAATGATGTCGAATGTCGTTGTGTTTAGTTCGAGAATGCTGGACAGGATTTTCGCTGATTTTGATGGCACTTTGATTATCACAATACAGCACCAAGGGAGCACTCTCGATAAGATAATCATCCAACATTTGCTTTAGCCACAGCAATTGAGTGCAGCAACTCCCGGCTGCAACATACTCAGACTCAGCAGTTGATAGTTCAATGCAATTCTGTTTCCGACTATGCCATGACACGATATTATTTCCAAACATTTGCTTTAGCCACAGCAATTGAGTGCAGCAACTCCCGGCTGCAACATACTCAGAATCAGCAGTTGATAGTGCAATGCAATTCTGTTTCCGACTATGACATGACACGATATTATTTCCAAGGAAGCAACAACATCCGGAGGTGCTCTTTCGTTCATCAGTATCGCTTGCCCAATCCGCATCGGAGTAACCGACGAGATTTGATGAAGTTTCGCATGCATACCAAAGTCCTAGTTCAGAAGTCCCAGAGACGTAGCGTAGTATTCGTTTAACGGCTCATAGATGGTCTTCCTTTGGATCAGCTTGGTACCTAGCACACATACAAACACTAAACATTATGTCAGGGCGAGTAGCGGTTAGATAAAGTAAACTACCAATCATGGAACGATAAAGAGTTTGTCAACACTTCGACTTTTAGTCGATTTAGATAATCGTTCAGTCGTCGCTATGGGAGTTTTTGCGGGCTTAGCATGATGCATCTCGAATATTTTGACCATATTTTTTGCATATTTGCTTTGAGATACGAAGATCCCATCCGGTCGTTGAGATATCTGAAGTCCCAAGAATTGATGTAGCTCTCCTTCAAGACTCATCTGAAATGTTGAAGACATAGATTCCGTGAAAGCTTTCACGAGTTTAGAGCAGGTAGCACCAAAGACAATGTCATCAACGTAAATCTGGGCAACCATCATATGTTTGCCATCACGCTTCAAGAATAGAGTCTTGTCGACTGAGCCATGTACAAAACCAAACTTGAGAAGATAGTCCGTTAAGCATCCATACCAAGCGCGAGGGGCTTGCTTCAACCCATAGAGAGCTTTGTGAAGCTTATAAACACGATTCGGCTTTTTGGGGTCCTCGAATCCTTTCGGTTGAGCAACGTACACCTCTTCTTCCAATACTCCATTTAGGAATGCAGCTTTGACATCCATTTGTCTAAGTTTGATGCCGAGATGGCATGCAATAGCGATTAAGAGTCTGATGGGTTCAATTCGTGCAACTGGAGCAAAGGTTTCATCAAAATCTATCCCTTCAACTTGGGCATAGCCTTGTGCAACGAGACGAGCTCTATTACGCACAACTTGGTTATGCTCATCCGTTTTGTTTTTAAAGATCCATTTTGTTCCAACAACATTGATATTCGAATTCGGGGAACCAAGGACCAAACATTGTTTCTAGTAAACTCATTCATCTCTTCTTGCATAGCCATGATCCAGCAATCATCCTTCGGAGCTTCCTTATAATTTTTCGGTTCTGTTTGAGATAAGAAGCAAGAGATTCCGATATCAAGGCAAATAGCAGAAGTGCAGATGTGGTAGAGTTCATCCTGAGATGTAGTAGGTTTCTTTGAGCGTGTAGTTCGCTCATTCAAGCTTCCAATCATCTGAGTAGGTGGATGTTTCTTTTGAATAAGGCGAGGTGCCTCTCTAGGAGCATAAGCTGGGTTTTCAACATTTTGACTTTCTTCATCCTCAGAAGATGAAGTATCATTGTCACGGTGGCTAGATTCTCCAACTTCAGGTGAAGTGTTTGGAGTAAAATTTTCATGAGCCACGTCAGTCGGTGTAGATGGAAAAGTTCGATACTCCAGTGTTGGAATTCGATATCCCGGGCTATTAAAATTTGCGGAAACCATAGCCTGATAAAAAACCATTCGCCGGAGATCACACGAACACCACGTACGAGCCGGAGCACGAGCCGAACGCACGACACGGCCGAAGCCGCGCGCATGCCCAGCCCGAGCCCCCGTCCGCGGGGCTCATGCGATCGAGGGATCGATCGCTGTATGCGATCGATCGGGGTGGGGCTGCCCGGCAGCCCCCGCGGCGAGTCCGGCGACTCGCCGCCGCCTGGAGGGCCCCACCATCGTGGTGGGGTGGAGCGCGGCACCAGCCCGCGCTCCAGCGATCGATCCGAGTGATCGATCGCAAGCCCTCGGCCCAGCCGAGGGTTCGACCCCTCTCGCCCCTCTTCGAAACCCTAGGGGCGATCGCCGTGGTCCGGCGATCCTAGATCGCCACCACGCGTTCGTCCTCTAATCCGTGGTTCGTATTTCGGATCTTGCGTTCTACGGTATTTCACGATAAAAATAAATCGAATAACATCAAGGGCGTTTAGATTTTATACCTTCGTTTCGTTGTTCGGAGAAACGAAATCAAGATGACCTTTGAATCTTCCCACGTATTCCTTGCACTCGTTCGAAAGTCGGGTGGGCGACGATCCTCCGAACTCTATGGATCTACTTCACGAACTCTCTAGAATATTAAGTGTAATATTCTTGTCTTATGATTTGTGAAGACCATGTAGTGCTTTTATAGGCTACGTAGGGGATCTAAAGGAGGTGGAATATTGGGCTTCCAATATTAATGATTAAATTGAGCCCAAGCCAAATCTATTAATCTCATTAATATTAATTAATTTATTTTCCACTATATAAATTAATTGCACTCCCAATATTAAACCATATTATATCCAATAATATTTCTCCGGTAGTATTTATTTATTCCGTGTATTTAAGATATAAATATCCATGAATAAAATTTATTTATTGCTTAATAAATTTATTCATCTCTTATATCCGAGAATAGTACCACTCAACCTTATTTATTATGCGGGAACAAATCCACTCGCGAGGTTTACATAATAAATCCTTATGAGCTCATCTCGGGGATATTATCAACCCTTCCGGGATACACTGTCCCGTGAAGAATTCACGGTATGCCATATATAAAATATAGTGACCCAACTTAACCGGTAATTGACCCAATAATTAAATCGGTCAATTCCTTTGGAAAATCAAAGTCATTTATATTAAATATACACACCCGCAATTGTATCGGGGATTAAGAATAAAATACACTGAGACTTAAATCAATTATCACAGAGCAATCCTAATTGATAAATCTCAAGCGATCCGCCCAATACACCAAGTGTACAAGTGTGATAAAATAATCAAGACAGATTATTTTCTCTCTCACACAACGACTATACCGATGGATTGGTCCGTGTCCATCTAGGTCGTGAGCAACTGTTTGATTAAATACGAGTAACCGATAGTATGATCTTTTGTGTGGGCCCGCACACCATACTAACTACAACGTATATAATCTAGGACTATAATTTGCATATATTTAATTAACAATAATTAAAAGCAAATGAATGTTCATTATTAATAGGTAAATGAAAGTGCACAAGGAGTTCAGAATACTCAAATCTAGACATTAAGTATACTACTCCAACAATCTCCCACTTATACTAAGTTCTAGTCTTATCTTCCAAACTTCTGACTCCCAAACCCTCCAAGTGCTTGAAATATACTTCCTTAGGAAGTATCTTGGTGAAAGGGTCCGCTAGGTTGTCATCTGAAGCTATCTTGATGACTACAGCGTCGCCTCTATTGACGATGTCTCGAATCAGGTGGTACTTGCGCTCTATGTGTTTCGTAGCACTATGGGACCGTGGTTCCTTACTGTTTGCCTTTGCACCGCTATTTTCACAATAAATTGTCATAGCTTTGGGCAAACTCGGAATCACATCTAAGTCCTAGAGGAAATTAAGGAACCACACTGATTCTTTCGCTGCCTCTGAGGCTGCTACATATTCAGCTTCCATGGTAGAGTCCGAAATGCACTTTTGCTTAACACTCTTCCATGATACGGCTCCACCTCCCAAAGTGTACACCTAGCCTGATGTCGACTTACGCCGGTCCTTATCAGCTTGGAAATCCGAATCCGTGTAACCCAAAGGAATCAGATTGTCTGCCCCGTATCTTAGAACATAATCCTTAGTATTTCGCAAATACTTGAAAATGCTCTTTACGGCAGTCCAATGAGCCTTTCCAGGATTACTCTGATATCTCGCCACTATGCCAACTGCATAGCAGATATCAGGCCTCGTGCATAACATTGCATACATCAAGCTTCCCACAGCCGAAGCATAGGGAACTGCTTTCATTTCATCTTTCTCCTTCTGTGTCCGAGGACACATCTCCTTAGAAAGATAAGTTCCTTTACTGAAAGGTAGTTCACCCTTCTTGGAATCTTGCATGTTAAAACGAGCCAGAATCGTGTCTATGTAAGATTGCTGGGAAAGGTACAATGTTCTATTCTGGCGATCCCTTATAACCTTGATCCCTAGAAAATGTCCTACTTCTCCCAAATCTTTCATATCGAATTGTCTAGACAACCATCCCTTTATGTCTGATAACATTTTCACACTGTTGCCAATGAGAAGAATGTCGTCTACATAAAGCACGAGAAACACCACCTTCTTCCCATCACGTTTCCAATACACACACGATTCGTCCATGCTTTGAATGAATCCAAAAGATTGGACTACTTCATCAAACCGCAGGTTCCACGATCTCGAGGCTTGTTTCAATCCATAAATGGATCGATTGAGCTTGCACACTAGATGATCTCGGCCCTTAGCAATGAAACCTTTTGGCTGTTTCATATAAATCGTCTCGTCAAGACTTCCATTTAGGAAAGCTGTCTTGACATCCATTTGCCACACCTCATAATCCATATGAGCTGCTATGGATAAGAGAATCCGGATCAACTTTATCTCGGCTACCGGCGAAAAGGTCTCCTCATAATCGATTCCCTCTTTCTGAGTATAGCCTTTCGCAACAAGCCGAGCTTTAAAGGTCTCAACCTTTCCGTCAGATCCTCTCTTTCTCTTGTAGACCCATTTACACCCAATTGGCTTTACGCCATTTGGTGGTTCTACAAGATCCCAGACTTTATTAGAATCCATAGATTCAATTTCGGATTTTAGTGCTTTCTTCCAAGAAGGCGCATCTATATCTTGTACCGCCTCATCATAGGTCCAGTGCTCGATTTCATGAACTCCAGGTCCAGAGTCCGAAGACTCACCCAGTCCAATCCATCTTTCTGCTTGTTTAACAACCCTCCCACTACGACGGCGTTCCGGTGTATTAAAAGTGACAGTAGGTGCAGGTTCTAGTGGTGTATCACTACTCGGTTCGGCTGTATCTAAGTCTTTCTCGTTACCTCTCAACTCATCAAGTATTATGTCACTTTTGGGCTTGTGGTCCATGACATAGTCTTATTCTAAGAACCGAGCATTAGTACTTATAACGATCTTCTGGTCCGTAGGACTATAGAACATGCCACCTTTAGTTCCTTTCGGGTATCCTACAAACAGCCGTAATTCTGATCTAGGTTCTAACTTATCGGCCCCTTGTCTCAACACATGTGTTGGACATCCCCAGATCCGAATGTGTTTTAAGTTAGGCTTGCGCCCACTCCACAATTCCATGGGTGTAGTTGGTACCGTTTTGGTTGGAACCCTGTTCAAAATATACGCCGCTGTTTCCAAGGCATGTCCCCAGAACATAACAGGTAAATCCGAGTAACTCATCATTGATCACACCATCTCCATAAGAGTCCTATTCCTTCTTTCTGACACACCATTCTGCTGGGGAGTATATGGTGAGGTCAGTTGGGATTCAATCCCATTCTCTGCCAAGTATGCCTTGAATTCTCCAGACAGGTACTCGCCTCCGCGATCAGATCGCATGCATTTTATGGATTTACCACGAAGGTTCTCCACAAGAGCCTTTAATTCTTTGAACTTGTCAAAAGATTCGCTCTTGCAGCGCATCAGGTGTATATATCCATATCTTGAGTAATCATCAGTGAAAGTGATGAAATACTCGTACCCTCCCCTTGCCTGAGTAGACATAGGTCCGCATACATCAGAGTGAATCAAATCCAATACTTGTTCAGCTCTACGTCCTTTACCAGAAAAAAAGGACGCTTGGTAATTTTACCCTCCAAACAGGATTCGCAGGTTGGAAGGTCCTCTCCTTCAACATCGCTGATTAAACCATCAACTTTCAACCTTTGAAGTCTATTTGAGTTTATATGACCTAGCCTTAGATGCCACAAGTATACTTGATTCATCCTAGAAGGTTCCTTTCTCTTATTGGTGTTCGTAGATTTGTTATTACTCTCGGTTAGTTGCATCGTGTTAGACTTAGGATTCAGTACATACAAATCGTCTATCAATGTACCAGAACAGATAATTTCACTATTTCTTCTTATGATCACAGAGTGATCAAAAGAAACAGAATACCCATTCATGATTAACTTAGAAACCGAAATCAAATTATTTCTAATGTTTGGTACATAAAGACAATTTTGTAAAACTAAAATCCTATCACTACTAAAGCGTAAGTGAACGTCTCCCACTGCAACAGCCGCCACCTTTGCAGCATTGCCCATGTAGACCACGATCTCTCCCTCTCTAAGTCTCCGGGTTTCCTGGAACCCCTGCAATGAATTGCAGACATGATCAGTGGCCCCCGTATCTACACACCAGGTGCTGGTAGATATCACCACTGATAATGTTTCAGTGACTAAGGAAAATTTCGTACCTTTGATGAGAGGACAATCAGACTTCCAGTGCCCAGACTGCTTGCATCGAAAGCACTTGCCTCGCGGCTTCCTCTTCCCAATCTGTGGTTCAAAACCACTGGGCTTCTTTGCTTGCACTTCCAACTTGGCCACAAGATCTTGTGATTCTCTGATCATACTTATAAGTTCCTTTCTTTTGAAATCGTTTTTAAGCGATTCCTCAAGAGGTCTGAACTTAATGAGTATGTCAATCACCTCTTGTCCGGCTTCCACACTATGTCCTAACATCTCCTTGAGGTCATTTTCAATGTCCTCATCAGTTGGGACAATAGTGGATTCGGAAGTCTCAACAGTCTGAACAATGTCCAGATTTCATTCCCAGTCATTACTATATGGAACCAGTGAGTTTTCATCCTTAAGTATATCACAAAGTGGGGTCACAGTCATTCTTAACCTATAAGCACATAAAACAAACAAACAATTTAATATCTGATATTATCTCCCTCAAATAATATCATTAAATCACTAATCACATCTAAAATCCCATCAGGTAAGGCAAGCCACGTGGTGTGGACGTTTACCCACCCAAATGATTTAGCAATTAGATTTGCTTCGGTCATACATCACTTATAGCGTAACCTCATGGGGAGGAATACTATAATGCGTATCTAAGTGTAAACCATTACACAGTACTAAAGTAAATAGTTCGGAATTGCTACATCACCGCAAGCCACGTGGTGTGGACGTTTACGACAACTTCACAACTCTTCACAATTCCTTATAACTGTCTACATCAATTAATCCAAAATCCGTTAGTATAGCAAGCCACGTGGTGTTGACGTTTACTACACCAAGAGATCTTTATAATTGACTCCCAATTACTTGATCCATTCGATCTTGTAATTCAAGACGCGGAGAATCATAAGTGAAACTCGAAGTTTCTTACCAGTGATTCACCATGCGAACAACCCTATCTCTCATAAATGAGGGAGCCGAGCAGACAATCGATCCACCTTCAAAAAGGATGGTACGAAGGTCTCTAATTTGTGTCCTCGACGTGACCAAGTGGCTTTGGCTCCATTCCACTCCCCGGGGTGAGAATGAGTCGACTTGAAATCAGTTTTGGAAAGACAAATTAGGCATTGTTTGATAAACTTAATCAATGTTTCTTGTAAGAGGAATTACAAGAACTCTCCTCCAATAACTTATCTATATAAACTTCAAAAATTTATAAAAGTCACCAAGAGAGCAGTAATGGAGACCATGGGAATGTTTCCATTCCCTCTCCCACTTAGCTTTTTACAATAAAGGGATACGCTATCTAGTGCATAAAGTAAACACATATAGCATGCATACATGTAATAAAGCACATAGTATTATCACATAGTCAAAATAATACTAGAATATTATTTTCCGACTATTATGGCTTTATCGCATCCCCGTACGCATCTTTTAGTCTTCAGTCTTCGTTCTTGAATGCTCCATGTGACGAGAATATTAATCCCAATATTTAAATCTATTTATTTTTAATAAATCCAAAAGATACTCAATTAAAAAATAATCAAGTAAATTGAATAAATCAAAAATAAAATTAAATATTATTAATATTTTTATTTATTTTATTTTCCTTTTCTACTTCATTAAATCTCTAGAATATTCTATCCAAGACCCACTTGGAATATTCTAGAAGACTTCCATAATGAAATAAGGAAATAAAATAATTTAGGACTCTTCTACTTTCCAAATTAATTAGATTCCTAATCCATGAATATTTCAATAAAATAGAAATAATCAATTTAGGAATCCTAATTAATACCAAATTGTTTCTTTTCCTATTCCATGAGAGTTCCTAAAATGAAGAACACTCAAAATAGGAAAACCGAACCAATTAGGAAAGTGAATCTACCAAACCGGGATAGCATGGGGTGGGGATCCCCACGCCACCCTCGACCCACGCCTAGGAGGTGGCCGGCCACCATCTCCGGCGGTTCCTCCATGCACGGATCGACCATGGGGATGGTCGATCCGAGCCCTAGTCCCTCACGATCATCTCCTTCGTCACACGTCTTCTCCGGCGGTCGTTTCGGCATCGATCCAACACAAAATAAATTACAAATTTAATTTTACACTATCCGGTATGGATTCTATACATGAAATCGACCCTATACAATTTCCGGAAAAACGTAGAACAATAATAATAAACCTAAATTCGGTCAACCCCCGAATTTTTACTATTACAAGTATTCACCACCAAAAACGAATCTCGACATGTCCGAGAGTTTAATCAATCCAACAATCATGACAAAATAAATTAAACGAATAATAAATTAAGCCATAATAGTCGGAACCCTGCAAGGTAGAACAATTTAATCGAAAATACCGCGAACGTAAACCACGCTCTGATACCAATTGTTGGAATTCGATATCCCGGGCTATTAAAATTTGCGGAAACCATAGCCCGATCAAAAACCATTCGCCGGAGATCACACGAACACCACGTACGAGCCGGAGCACGAGCCGAACGCACGACACGGCCGAAGCCGCACGCGCGCCCAGCCCGAGGCGATCGATCGGGTGGGGCTGCAGCGGCAGCCCCCGCGGCGAGTCCGGCGACTCGCCGCCGCCTGTAGGGCCCCACCGTCGTGGTGGGGTGGAGCGCGGCACCAGCCCGCGCTCCAGCGATCGATCGCAAGGATCGATCGCAAGCCCTCCACCCAGCCGAGGGTTCGACCCCTCTCGCCCCACGAAACCCTAGCCGATCAATTGGCGTGGTCCGGTGGTTTCACCACCACCACGCGATCGTCCGTCTACTCCGGGGTTCGATCTTGGGAATCTTGCGTTCACGATATTTCACGATAAATAAAATCGAATAAAATCAAGGGCGTTTAGATTTTATACCTTCGATTCGTTGTTCGGAGAAACGAAATTAAGATGACCTTTGAATCTTCCCACGTATTCCTTGCACTCGTTCGAACGTCGGGTGGGCGACGATCCTCCGAACTCTATGGATCTACTTCACGAACTCTCTAGAATATTAAGTGCAATATTCTTGTCTTATGATTTGTGAAGACCATGTAGTGCTTTTATAGGCTACGTAGGGGATCTAAAGGAGGTGGAATATTGGGCTTCCAATATTAATGATTAAATTGAGCCCAAGCCCAAATCTATTAATCCCATTAATATTAATTAATTTATTTTCCACTATATAAATTAATTGCACTCCCAATATTAAACCATATTATATCCAATAATATTTCTCCGGTAGTATTATTTATTCCGTGTATTTAAGATTTAAATATCCATGAATAAAATTTATTTATTGCTTCATAAATTTATTCATCTCTTATATCCGAGAATAGTACCACTCAACCTTATTTATCATGCGGGAACAAATCCACTCGCGAGGTTTACATAATAAATTCTTATGAGCTCATCTCGGGGATATTATCAACCCTTCCGGGATACACTGTCCCGTCAAGAATTCACGGCATGCCATATATAAAATATAGTGACCCAACTTAACCGGTAATTGACCCAATAATTAAACCGGTCAATTCCTTTGGAAAATCAAAGTCACTTATATTAAATATACACACCCGCAATTGTATCGGGGATTAAGAATAAAATACACTGAGACTTAAATCAATTATCACAGAGCAATCCTAATTGATAAATCTCAATCGATCCGCTCAATACACCAAGTGTACAAGTGTGATAAAATAATCAAGATAGATTATTTTCTCTCTCACACAACGACTATACCGATGGATTGGTCTGTGTCCATCTAGGTCGTGAGCAACTGTTTGATTAAATACGAGTAACCGATAGTATGATCTTCTGTGTGGGCCCGCACACCATACTAACTACTACGTATATAATCTAGGACTATAATTTGCATATATTTAATTAACAATAATTAAAAGCAAATGAATGTTCATTATTAATAGGTAAATGAAAGTGCACAAGGAGTTCAGAATACTCAAATCTAAACATTAAGTATACTACTCCAACAACCTTTACATGCTCTGCACTTGATGGTTAGGTGACTATTCTGACCTGAGATGCTGAGCGAACATCTAGGTCCTTTAGGAGTCGTCTGCTGAGGGTATGAACTTGGTTGAAGGCTTCCTTCTCGCATTTGTCTCTTTTGATTTCGCCGGTACTATAACTGTTTTTTAAACAAATAAGTCACCTGTCTAGTCAACAGATCAAGTTTGTCATCAGTTTTTTAGTTCATTAGCTCCAGTAAATCTTCATCATCATCATCTTCATCTTCCTCATCAGTCTCCTGACTTGATGACTTAGAACCTCCTGAACGTGTTGAGATACCCGTGGACTCAACATTCTGTCTTAGTACTGTAACGTTTAAGGGAAGTCCTTAAACTTTTGAGTCTCTATCTCGTTCTAGTACTGTCATTTCATATGACTTGATCTTGCTCACCAACTCAAAAAACTCGATGTCACCTGCAACATTAGTACTTTCTATAGTTTTTACCTGGTAAAGGAACTTTGATGACAATGTTCGAAGAGCTTTGGACACAAGAGTTTTGTTAAAAATTGGTTCTCCCAGTTCAACACATTCATTGGCAATGTCGTACATCGCCTTGAAGTAACTTGTTGCAGTTTCGTCTTCTCCCATTCTGATGTTCTCGAACTTAGTTGTCAGAACTCTCAATCGAGACTCTTTCACAGATTTGTTTCCTTCACAGTGTTTCTGCAACGTGTCCCAAGCCTCCTTTACTGATTTTGAGTTCTTTATCAGCCTAAACATGTGTGTGTTAACGGAAGCATAAATTTATGTCAACGCCTTTTCGTTTGCTAAGGTCGTATCTCTTTCTTCTTTTGTCCATAGTTTAGAGGGCATGCGGACTTGGTCTCTACGGTAATCATGCATCAGATGTTCCCATCCGTCTTCAACTGCATCCCAAGCACGTGAGTCAATAGACTTAATTTTTAAACGAGTACGAACCTTCCATTGGCAGTAGTTGGATCCGTCAAGTACAATAGTACGAATATGGTGACTTGAATTCATGTTGAGTCGACTCCACGGATCTCACTTCGTATGTTAAGTGACCCGCTCTGATACCAATTGAAAAAGAGGTCGACTCACAATTCACGTACTGAAACAAAAAACAATCACTGTAACGAGTTTAAGTTCTGCTGTCCAGAGAACAACAGATTGAGTACTGCTATCACAGAACAACATATCAGTTATGCAGCGAAAATAGTAAAAAGTACAGCAACTGAAAAACGTAAATAACAAGGATATAATCTTCGTAAGTTGTATTAATCAATACAACCTACCAAGGTGCTTCAAAAGCAATAAACTGTCACTATCATCGTGAATACAAAATAATCCAAGAAAAATAATAAAAGATAAAACAGTCACGAGACTGAATAGTTAGTACTCGGATAAATATTTAAAAAAATAAAAAACGTGTGCTGAAAAATATTTCTCTCTCTTAAATATGGCGTCGCTCAGCTTGAATCTTTAATCCACGCGATGTCTTGTATTTATAAGGGACAAGTCTTCTCCTCCAAGAAATTAGTCTTCTATGGTAAAAAGACTCCTTCCATAACTAGAAGATCTTGTACCTTATCTTGTTGATCTTGAATATCTTCTCTCTTTTTAACTTGTATTCTCCTCTCAATAATAAATATTCCCATAATAAATATTTCACCAAAGAAAGTCAAAATTAGTCAAAATCAAATTAATTAAATAAATTAATTCAACTACAAGAGTATTATTGTAAATCAAGTTTTTTATATATACAATAATGTATATTTTACTATGTTGAAGAATTTATTTGTGATTTTTTAAATTAAATTAATTAATTTTAGTAACTATATTAATTGTGACTCTGATTTAATAAATATAAAATAAAATTGATTTTTTACAATAATTTATAGATTTTTAATTTGAAATGTTTAAAATTTTAGGGACAAATTTACTTTGTCCTTAATTTTAATAAGTTTGTCATTAAAATGAAATAATTATGTTTTTTTGTATTTTTTAAAACATATTTTGTGACAAAATATAAGTGTATGGAGACAAAAATATTTAATCGCATTTATTTTTGTGTGACTTAATTTATAATTTTTCATTAAAAACTATCTGCAACGCACTTTTTAAGTGACAAATTTAGTGACAAAAGATCATGTCTTCTATTTTATTTAGTGGCAAAATTGGTAGAATCAGAGACAAAATATGTTTGTCATTAAATTGATTTTTTTTTGTAGTGATCATTCATCAACTAATTGTCCATATTATATTTCATTTATCAACAAATCATTCACAGTATATCATGACATACACCAATCAGTTAGTCTACAATCAGTCTCCAATCATCTAAAATCCATCGACAAATCTTCTACAAACCATTCAAGTATCAATCAGTTTTATTAACAACAAAAATTCTTGTGAAATTAGATTTTGTAACATATTAAATTTTCTAACAAATTGAAGTTCAATTTTAAAAGTTTAATCTTGTGTATATTTGTATGTTTGGTATGAAGCTTCATTTGTAATCGATAGTGATCAAAATATTATTTTCTTTTTAATACTTCAATTTCAAAATTATTGTCCTTTATTTTTTAAAGTGACAAACTTCAATTTTTAAATTATTATCCTTCGTTTTTGTAAGTGTCAAACTTCACTTTTGAAAATATAATACTACGAACCATTCATCATATGAATCATTCTCCAGTATTTTGTACTTGGTAATTCATTTTCTAAATTGTCCTTCATTTTTTTAAGTGTGAAACTTCATTTGTTTTTAAGTGTGGTTAGTTCTTGAAACCTCCGCTTTCATCTGTAAATAAAAAAATATCATGTTTCTTGACTCAAATCGATTTTAATTTGTATGAATGCTTTCCTGTTAATTCAATCTTATATCTCCAGATTCCAAGTCTTCCTTCAATTTGAATTTCTCTGAACTGTATTATTTTTATTGTTTTGTTCATGTTTGTTGTTGTTTATGTTGTTGTTTGGTATAATGTGTCATGCTACTGTCAATTAATAAATAAAGAACATGGAAGGGTTTGTTTGATTGTGCTTCATTAACTAAGGTAACTAAGGTGGGTCTTGTAGTAAATGATTTTTTGAATGTATTATTTACTCTTTTAATAAATGAAGAACATGGAAGAGTTTGTTTGATTATGGAGTATTGTTTAAGAGGGATATCTTGTCTATTTTTGTATGATAGTGTTTACCTACTTTAGTTTTTATTCCGACGCAGGTACATATTGTGTACAGCCTTTTCTATACTACTCTTCTGTGCTGACCGACTGGAGCAATGATTTTTATTCTGTTATATATATTTCGATACATACTATTGTTGGAGAGGAAGAGAAAGTTGAGTTAGTGGAATAATGATCTGAGACTTTGCTACTTCTCAGCAATCCCTCCGCTTTTGCCTTCTCGGGCATTCTCCGATAAGTGTTCGACGAAATGAACGTGACACCATTCCAGGCTCCTCTTGAGCTCAAGCTCGGCAAATTCCCGTCGTTGCTGATCTACGTCGTCCAAGAATGGATAATGATTTTTCTTCTCTTCGACGACTGCAGATCTTTTTGAAACATATGATTTATAGTATTTTATTTTCATTTGAAAATGAAGAGAAACTTGAGTTAGTGGAAATGAAAATTTACATTAAAATCAATGAAGGATGTTTTTAATTACAATGAAGAATGATGTAATTAAAAATGAAGATTGATGTTCTTCATAAACAAGTAACGCGTTTATATAATTATGAATTTATCATTCTAGTAAATTATTGGTTTAGATTTTTATGTGAAATTTATGTATTTATTTAATGTGTTTAAATCATTTTATGATTTTTATTGGAATGTATTGTCGATTTTATGATAAACCCCGGAGGCGCCGAAGGCGGCCCCGATCGTTCGCCGTCCTCGATTTAAGTTCGCCGCCCTTTATTATAAATCTCCATTTCGATACAAGACCCCCCTTGATCGAACTTTATAAATACCCGAAGCCGCCGAAGACGGCCCCGATCGTTTTCTGCCATTGGCCATGGTCATGTTACATTTTTAAAGGTGTGATACTTCAATTTTGAAGTTATGATGCTTCAGTTGTTTAATAATGATGCTTCATTTTAAATAATGGTGACACTACATTTTTAAAGGTGTGATACTTCAAATTGCAAATTATTAACCTTCATGTTCGTTTTGAACAAACATGCAACTACTTAATTAATTTTTACAAGACTACCTGAATCACAACAAAGCATGCCCATTGTATTATTCAGCCACCAAATATATTAGAAATAAACCAAGATACACCAATCATCGTCAAATGATGAACAAATCAATTTAGCATCCGAAACTCTTGTCTAAGACAAATTATCTACCATTTTTGTTCAATATCTACCATTTAATCATCTATAACTAAGTCATCAAAAATGTATCATTGAACCATCAGTCATCTACCAGTTATATATACCAATCATCCACTATTTTGGTCTTGAGTTCATACACCATTGATGTCCAGTACTTCATACACCATTGTTCAATTCTGTTGTGATTTTTTTTGCTTTATCCAGTACTTCAGTCTTGAGTTCATTGTTGTCCATCAATATTATAGAAGACGCATAGTTATAGAAAATACAAACTATAGAAATTTTTGTTTCAGCTGGAAAAATTTATTGTAACAGTTTAAAATGAAGGATACAATCTATTTATTTTGAAAAATGATGCAATATAGAGATTGATGGAGTTGTATACTTAATGTCTAGATTTAGTAACATATGAACTCCGTCTAAAGCATTTATCCTATTTAATAATAAACAATCATTTGCATTTAATGCAAATTATAGTCCTAGATTATAAACGTTGTAGTTAGTATGGTGTGCGTCGTCACACGGAAGATCATACTATCGGTTACTCGTATATAATCGAACAGTTGCTCACGACCTAGACGGACAAGGATCAATCCATCGGTATAGTCGTTGTATGAGTGAGAAAATAATTGGTCTTGATTATTTTATCATACTTGTACACTTGGTGTATTGAGTGGATCTGCTTGAGATTTATCGATTAGGATTGCCGTTGATAATCGATTTAAATCTCTGAGTATTCTATTCTTAATCCCTGATATTATTGCGGGTGTGTGCATATAATATTAGTGACTTTGATTTTCCAAAGGAATTGACTGATTAGAATAACCGGTCAATTACCGGTAAAGTTGGGTCACTGTATTTTATGTATGACATGCTGTGAATTCTTGATGAGAAAGCATGTCCTCGAAAGGGTTGATAATGTCCCCGAGATTAGCTCATAAGGATTATCATGTAAACCTTGCAAGTGGATTTGATCCGCATGATAATAAAGTTGAGTGGTACTATTCTCGGAATTATAAGAGATGAATAAATAATATTAGCAATAAATATAATTTATTCATGGACATTTATATCTTAAACATGTGGAATAAATAATACTACCGGAGAATATTATTTGATATAATATGGTGAATATTGGGAGTGCAATTATATTTATATAGTGGAAGTAATTATATAATTAATATTAATGGATTAATAGATTTGGGCTTGGTCTCAATTTAATCATTAATATTGGAAGCCCAATATTCCACCCCTTTACGTAGCCTATAAAAGCACTCATATGGTCTTCTCTTCTTTCATAGCTCATAAGTCTCAAGACACAATTCTAGAGAGAGAAAGTAGAGAGAGAAGGTGATCCATGGAAGCTTGATAGATCGACACCCACCCCGACGTTCAAGCTAGTGGAAGGAATACGTGGGAAGACTTTAAGGTCATCAAAAGTTCTTCCTTTTTCCGAACAACGAGAACGAGGTAAATCGTAAAACTCTCTTTATGATTTAATCGTTTTATTATCGTGAACATACCGCGAACCAAGATCCGAGGGACGGAGATCCAAACCGAGGATGTGCCGGGTGATGGGGATCGAGGATCCCCGGACCGCCGCGGCTAGGAATCCACGGTGAGAGGTGGATCCCCGTGAGCACGCCGGCTGGACGCCCAGCGCCGCTCGCACAGTGCTGCCTCCGCTCATGCGGAGGGGCAGCCGCTCGCGCGGCGGAACCGCAGCTCGCACGGCGGTGCCTGGGATGATCGTTAGCCACGACTTGGATCGTGGCGGGCTGCGATCATCGGGGGCGTAGCTGGGCATCCTCGTGCATGCTCGCAGCGAGATACGAGATTTCCCGTAGCGGACTCGCGTGCGATGCGAGTTGCTGCACGGGGCGATGCGGGCTGTCCCGCACGGGCTGCCCCGCACGGGCTGCCAAGGGCAGCCCTAGGCGGCTGCCAAGGGCAGCCCTAGGCGGCTGCCAAGGATAGCCGAGAGCCCCACGCGGGGGCTCGACCGAACAGCCCGGGTTCGCCCGCGGTTAGGGTTTGGTTGAGTCCGACTTCGTGGTGGTTCGTGGCGGGATGTTCCGGCAACCGGGAGTCGATTGGAGTTGTTGTTCCGCAATTTTGACAACTCCGGATATTCGATCTCCAAAGGATTTCGATCGAAATTAATTTGATAATTTATTTAATTAAATTTATTAATTCCGGGATATCGATTTCCAACAATTGGTATCAGAGTGGTTGTTTTAGTTCACGGTATTTTTCGATAAATTGTTCTACCTTGCAGGGTTTCCGATTATTATGGATAGATTTAATTATTGTTAATTAATTTCATTATGCTGCTCTTGATTATTAAACTCTCGGTGATGTCGAGATTCGTTCTTGTGTGGTGAATGCTTGTTCTTATTTTTCCGGAAATTGTATAAGGTCGATTTCATGTAGAGAATCGATACCGGATAGCGTAGTAATAAATTTGTAATTTATTCTACGTTGGATCGAGGATGAAACGACGACCAGAAAAGTGTGACGGAGGAGACGAAGAGAGGGAGGACTCGGTTCGGCCATCCCCATGGTCGAACCATGATGGATCGACCCCGGGGAGGTGGCTCGCCGGCGACGGTGGGCAGCTCCTCCAAGCCGGCGGTCGAAGGGGGGCCGTGGGGTCCTTTGTGATCTCATGCTATCCCGGCAAAGATCTTATTCCTAATATAATTCGGTTTTCCTAATATAATTATTCCTATTTTATGGGAATTTTTATGGATTAGGAAAAGAATTATTTTTCCTAAGTTAGTTCGGTTTTCCTATTTTGAGTATTCCTATTTTTGAGAATTCTCATGGAATAGGACAAGAATTAATTTGGAATTAATTTATTTTCTTTATTTAATTATTCCTTTATGGAATTTTTAATGGATTAGGAAAATAGTTAATTTGGAATGTTTAGGAGTCCTAAATTAATTTTTCCTTATTTAATTATTCCTTTATGGAATTTTTAATGGATTAGGAAAGGAATTAATTTGGAAGGACTAGGAGTCCTAAATTATTTTATTTCCTTATTTCATTATGGAAATCTTCTAGAATATTCCAAGTGGGTCTTGGATAGGATTCTAGAGATTTAATGGAATTAGAAAAGGAAAATAAAAATAATAAAAATATTAATTAATATTTAATTTTATATTTGATTTATTCGATTGACTTAATTTTTATAATTAAGTAACTTTTGGATTTATTAAAAATAAATGGATTTAAATATTGGAATTAATATTCCCGTCACATGGAGCATTCAAGAACGAAGACTAAATACTAGAAGATGCGTACGGGGATGCGATAAAGCCATAATAGTCGGAAAATAATATTCTAGTATTATTTTGATTATGTGATAATCTTATGTGCTTTATTTCATGTATGCATGCTTATGTGTATTTATTTATGCATTAGATAGCATATCCCTTTGTTATAAAAAGCTAAGTGGGAGAGGGATTGGAAACAATGCCATGGTCTCCATTGCTGTTCTCTTGGTAACTTTTATAAACTTTCGAAGTTTATATAGATAAGTTATTGGAGGAGAATTCTTGTAATTCCTTTTACGAGAAACATTGATTAAGTTTATCAAACAATGCCTAATTTGTCTTTCCAAAACTGATTTCAAGTCGACTCATTCTCACCCCGGGGAGTGGAATGGAGCCAAAGCCACTTGGTCATGTCGAGGACACAAATTAGAGACTTTCGTACCATTTGTATGAATGGATCGATTGTCTGCTCGGCTCCCTCATTCTATGAGAGATAGGGTTGTTCGCATGGTGAATCACTGGTAAGAAACTTCGAGTTTCACTTATGATTCTCCGCGTCTTGATTTACAAGATTGAATGGATCAAGTAATTGGGAGTCAATTATAAAAATCTCTTGGTGTAGTAAACGTCCACACAACGTGGCTTGCTATATCGACGAATTTTGGATTTATTGATGTAGACAGTTATAGGGTGTTGTGAAGGATTGTTAGTTATTGTAAACGTCCACACAACGTGGCTTGCGGTGATGTTGCGGTTCCAAACGACTCACCTTAGTAGTGAGTAATGGTTTACACTTAGGTACGCTTTATAGTATCCTTCCCAACGAAGTTACGCTATAATTGATGTACGACCGAAGCAAATCTAATTGCTAAATCATTTGGGTAGGTAAACGTCCACACAACGTGGCTTGCCATATCTGATGGAATTTTAGATGCGGTTAGTGATTTAATGATATTATTTGAGGGAGATAATATCGGAGATTAAATCGATTGTTTGTATTATGTGCTTATAGGTTAGAAATGACTTTACCTTACTATGTGATATACGATAAGGCATTTTATACTCAACGACCCTTAGAATGTTGATTAGAATCGAAATATGGACAATGTCCTAACTGCTGAGAAGTACAAGTATGTACTTCGTGTTCTTTGTCCTCCCGTGTCAAGAAATGGTTTTAAACCTATGAACGGGTAGATGGAAAAGAAGAAGCAAGGTACGGAAACCCAGTGATCCTTGTTATTGGACCACGAGATGGGGTACGTATGCCACAAGGCAAGTACTTCCGTTGCTAGCAGTCTGGGCACTGGAAGTCCGGTTGTCCTCTCATAAAAACAAGGAGTGAACTTTTCCTTAGTCGATGATACATTTTCAGTGGTGATATCTACCAGCACCTGGTGTGTAGATACGGAGGCCATTGATAATGTTTTTCATTTGTATGCAAGGGTTCCAGGAAACCCGTCGACTTGGAAAGGAAAAGATCACCATCTACATGGCAATGCTGCGAAGGTGGCGGCTGTTGCAGTGGGAGAGATTCATTTACTTTTGAAGTAATTAAAGGATTTTATACATTGTCTTTATGTGCCTGGATTTTGAAAGAATTTGATTTCAGTTTCTATTGAAATGGATATTCTATTTCTTCTGATCATTCGATGATTTTAAGAAGAATAGATGATAATATCTGTTCTAGCACATTGGTAGACAATTTGTATATGTTAAATCCTGAGTCTACCACGATGAAACAAACCGAAACTAGTAACACATTATCTAACACCAATAAGAGAAAGGAACCTTCTAGGATGAATCAATTACACTTGTGGAATCTTCAGCTAGGTCATATTAATCCAAATGGGATTCAAAGGTTGAACAACTGATGGTTTAATCAGTGGTGTTGAAGGAGAGGACCTTCCTACCTATGAATCGATTTTGGATGGTAATAAATCACCGAGTAACCTTTTAAGGTTAAAAGCTATAGATCCGGACAAGTATTGGATTTGATTCACTCTGATGTATGCGGATCTATGTCTACTCAGACATGAGGAGGGTACGAGTATTTCATTTTGATGATTACTCGATACATGGATTTAGGTACCTGATGCGCCGCAAAAGCAAGTACTTTGGGTACAAAGCTCTTGTGGAGAACCTTCATGGTAAATCCATTAAATGCCTACGATCTGATCGTGGAGGCATATACCTGTCTGGAGAATTCAAGTCATACTGATCAGAGAATGGGATTGACTCCCAACTGACTGTACCATTTACTCCTCCAAGGAATGGTGTGTCAGAAAGAAGGAAAAGAACTCTTATGGGAATGGTGAAAACGATAATGATTTATTCGGACTTACGTTTATGTTCTAGGGATATGCCTTGGAAACATCGGCGCACATCCTAAACTTGGTTCTTAGTACCTCGTAAGGAAATGCAGTTGTTTGTAGGATATCCTAGAAGAACAAAGAGTTGTGTGTTCAATAGTCCTAAGGAACAGAAGGTTGTTATAAGTTCTAACGCCCGGTTCTTAGAGGAAAGCTATGTGATGAACCACAAGCCCAAAAGTGATATGATACTTCATGAAATGAGAGGGAATGATCGAGACTTAGAACCAGCCGAACCGAGTAGTACACCACTAGAACCTGCACCCTGTTATCACTGTTAATACACCAGAATGCCGTCGTAGTGGGAGGGTTGTGAGACAACCGGAAAGATTCGTGAGACTGGGTGAGTCCTCAGACTCGGCACCTAGAATACATGAAATCGATCCCTAGACCTATGATGAGGCAGTACAAGATCTAAATGCGCCTTCTTAGGTAAGGCGATGAAATCCGAAATAGAGTCTGGGGATTCTAATAAAGTCTGGGATCTTGTAGAACCACCGAAAGGCATGAAGCCAATCGGGTGAATGGGTCTACAAGGCAAAGAGAGGATATGACGGGATGGTCGAAACCTTCAAAGCAAAGCTTGTTGTGAAATGATGACATTTCACCGGTAGCAATGCTAAAGTCAATCCAGATACTCTTAGCATCGCATATGGATTATGAGGTGTGGTAAAATGGTTGTCGAGACAGCTTTCCTATATGGAAATCTTGACAGAACCATTTATGAATTAAACCAGATGGATTCATTGCTAAGGGGCGAGAGCATTTAGTGTGCAAGCTCAGTCGATCCATTTATGGATTGAAACAAGCTGCAAGATCGTGGAACATGAGATTTGATAATCCGTTGTGGATTTATTCAAAGCATGGACGAATTGTGTGTGTATTGGAAACGTGATGGAAACAAAGTGGTTTCTCGTGCTTTATGTAGACAATATTTTCTAATTGGCAACAATGTGAAAATATTATCGGACATAAAGGGATGGTTGTTCTAGACAATTCGATATGAAGGACTTAGGAAAGGTTGGACATGTTCTTGTGATCAAAGTTGTGGTGGATCACAAGAGAAGAACATTGTACCTATCTCAAGCTTCATACATAGACACGATTCTGACTCGTGTAACATACAATGATTCCTAGAAAGGTTTTACCTTTTAGACATGGAATCTATCTATCTAAGGATGTGTGTCAAACACAAAAGGAGATAGAAGAAATGAAAGCAGTTCCCTACGCCTTGGCTATGGAAGCTTAATGTATGTTATGTACGAGACCTGATATCTGCTATGCCGGGAGCATAGTGGCGAGATATCAGAGTAACCCTGGAAAGGAACATTATTCGGATTTCTAATCGCAGAGGGAAAGTTGAAAGTCGAAGTCAGGCTATGTGTTCACACTAAGAAATTGAGATCTTGAATGGAAGAGTGTAATGCAGTGCATTACGGACTCTAACACGGAAACCGAATAGGTAGCGGCCTTTGAGGCAGCTAAAGGATCGGTGTGACTCCGGAGATTCCTCCAGGACTTAGATGTGGTACCTTGTTTGCCCAATGTTATTGTGACAATAGCGGTGCAGTGACAAACAAAGGAACCAAGAGTCCATAGTGTGAAGATAACACATAGAGCAAGTACCACCTGATTCGAGATATCGCAAGGCGATATAGTCGTTACCTAGATAGCATCGGGGACACCCTAGAGTACTCGTTCACTAAGGCCCTGCGAGCGAAAGCATTAAGTAGGCATGTGGATGGTATGGGAGTCAGATGTTTGGGAGACAGCGACTATGTTTTGGTTGTTTTTGTACTTGTCGGTAGTGTTTGCTGGTAATTGAGGGTTTTGGAAACAACACAAAATGGTAAATTTGTTATAGGTAAGAAAGCAAGAGGATTAAGTTTATGCAGAAATCATAAGTAAGAACATGGATGCTCAAGGCACCTCTTTATTCATATATTCATACTTAGAATTCATAGTTAAAATCAAGGTTTGCATGTCCCTTTTCCGCTCTCTCATACCCTCTATTTATAATGCTCTATGCATGGCTGAATTATGCCACCTAATGCCCACATATCGGCTTCTTATTGGACCTCTAGTCCACTAATAGGATGCATTAAATACCCACTAATTTCCCTTAGTGCTTAATCTGTCCCTTTCCCCGTGAGGTTCCAGCTCATTGACTGGTGTCCCTGAAGTCTTCCCAGGCAATTTCCCTGTGAAAGGAGTCTGACTCTACCGTGCAATCTCTACTGTCCGAGCTCCTCTTCTTCTTCTCTGATAAGCTTTTGAAAGTCTTTTTATCTGTCTTGGCTGACTTTCTCTCTTGATGACGTGGCTCTTTGGGTCGTGACACGTGTCGGTGATCGTTTTCTCGGGTATAACATAGGCCCCCAGGAAAATTAGAGCTTTCAACTTTGATTTCCCTGAAGTTTATGGTCGTCTTCCTCGGTTGACTCGTCTTGGAAATAGCATTCTGAATTTCTGTTGGTGGTTGAGACTTCATTTAATTCTGAATTTTACGCCTTTAAAGGCTCTTCGAGTCTGGATTTGTCTTCATATCATGGCTTTTACTTGGAACAGAGATGTGTACCCGAATCAAATAACCAGCTTTTCTTCTCGGATTAGGAATCGGTTGATGAAAACTAAGTTGCCTCTCTCTTTGTCTTTTTCTCAGAAGTTTCTGGAGCTCGATGGACAGGATGTTGCTTTGGTAGATGCTTTTGAACGGGTCTGGACATTTAAAGTGGAGAAGGATGGTCGACGCCTCGCTCTGAGTGACGGTTGGAACAAATTTTGTGAACGCCGTCTTGTCTCGGTGGACGTAACCATTTTTCTAGAGTTGCGTGGGCAAAAGTCTTTCAATATCGGAGTATTTGGGAGGGATGGAGAGGAGATCATTGATCTGGGAGCTGACTCTGAAGATAGCTCGGTTGATTCCGAACCTGAAAATTGTCCTGCAAAAGATGACTGGGGATGTACTTCACCGTGAGATCTATCCAAAAATTAGAAAATTTGTATTTTCTTTGTAAAATAACGTTTCCTGGGTTTATTCTTCAGGTTTTATTTCCCAGGATTTTTTCCCGGTGAAATGAATAAGTGTTGTTATTTTTGAAGGACTCTTTACATTCGTAAATTTTGATAAGTATCAGAAAACTTATCTTTTTAATAAATCAGTAATTTGATAAATAAATAATAAAGGAATGTAGGAAAAGGGTTTCTTTTCAACCTGACCTTTGTCAGTAAGTACTTGCCACGTGGAATTATCCTGGCCAAGTATTCTAGGTTTTACAGGGTAGTGGGAGGATACTCGAGTACGTTTTTCTTCGGTAACCGTCCTCTCTTCCTCTCCTTTGATCTCAGCCGTTGATTAAATCAAGAGGCAGGGTTAATTTTCAGAATACATTAACCCTTTTCGAATTTCAAAACTTCACAACTCCCTTTGATTCCCAGATCTAGAAATCGGTAAGAAATTTCTTTTCTCTGCAACTTTTACTGTGTAAATTTGTATAATTCGTAGTGTAAATTTCCTTCTACCACCCTAATATCATGCCAAAATACACGAGAGTCGTCCATCCTAAAGTGGTTGAAGAGCCTCACGTCTTGCTTGCTCGTCAATACAAGGAGTTTATGGATAAGGCGGAACTGGCCTTGCCGGAATTCCGACTGGACGAACTAGATGCGGCCCATCCCTATGTTCCTGCTACGAGGATCATCACAACAGTTCAAACAAACCCAAACCACCAGGAGTGGGGCGCGCATGGCCGAGATAGCACAGTGACAGCGGACGACCTTGTCGATTGGAGGGATGACTGGCGGATTCCCTTCAACGTGCATTTGCATGCGCCAGAAGAGGGAGAATCCGCCTGTTGTCCACCTCCAGGCATGGTGGCCATCGGCGTCGACGCGATGGAGCAAGGTCTGCGGTTTCCTCTGCATCCTTCAATTTCAGGCCTGTTGAACCGGTGGGGTGTGGCTCCTCATCAGATTCATCCGAACGGATGGGCTTAGTTGTATGGGGTTTTGACGGTTTTAGGGCAAGTGGGATTCTCTCGACCCCTTACGGGGGATGAATTCCACTTGTTCTTTAGTCCAGTCAATTTTCAGAAAGGGTTGTTGGGTGATTACACAGTTCGTTGCAGGAAACATATGGTGAAAATAAAAGAACCAGAAGTTAAGGATCCCACTTGTTGGGATCGATGGTTTTATGTCTCGGGGAGATGGAGAACTCAGACCCGAGAGGGAGAAATTGAAATTCCTTTAACTTATGGCGTTAAGGATGAAAGTAAGTAAGTTATACTTTTAAGTTTTCACAGTTTTGACTAATCTAAAATTGTTTTTATGTTTGTAGGTGCCCGGATCTCCAAAACTGACTATTGCATCCCGTGGGATTTGGCAACAGCGAATCTTTTGGCCCAGTGCATTCCTACTACCGAGAGGGACTCAGTGTATCTTAACGACGACAGTATTCGTGACGCAGCAGGCTTGTTCTGTCCTCCGTTCGTTGAAGACAAACATTGTTTTGGTAAAGTTCTGTGTTTCTTACAATTTTCATTTTGCCTTATTTCCTGGGGACATACCTCCCGGTGCAGCATTTTTCTCTACCGTGTTTGGCGTGAGACCACCACATATGGCGGATAACAGACTGTTCGAAAGACTTGTACTTGTGGATCCATCCTAGACGGGGAAAGCCCGTAAATCAAAAACCAGTTCAACCAGCATAGGTGGCCGAGGATCCGTAAGGAGTCGGGGTGGGGCAGTTGGTGCCCCGGCTTCCCGGACCAGATCCCGAACTGTCTCCGCCCAGGGCGGCGAGACAGATTCTCTGGGGATCATGGAGGTGGTGGACTCCTACAAAGAATCCTCTACCCCTGCTGATGTGGTAATGACTGATGTTGTTCCTAGTCAGGGTTTGCCTCCCTCTGGGTCATCCACCCTTCTGCAAGTCAAGCTCGAAGGAGACAAGAAAAGGAAGAAGGTTGATGGGGGTATAATTGATGTGACTGAATCTCCTCCCCGTGCTGACATGAGTCAGTCTGTTTCTGGAGTTGAGAAAATTCTCTCTGACAAGTAAGTTTTCTTTACCTTATTTTCTTTCTTTATTTTACAAAACATTCAATCTTATTCTTGTGTTTTATTTCTTGGCTAGGTTTTCCCAGGAAAAACTTCCATCTGTGCTCCTTCCCTTCTTCTCTGGCAAAGGCCCCATTGACCCTGTCACTACCCTGGGCAATCCCGTAGGTGATTCAATTGATGCAGTTGGGAGGTGCTGGACCTCAGAGCTCAATGACCTGATGGACCATGAGGAACATGCCTTTTCCCTGGCCGTTAAACTGGCCAGTCAAAGTGCAGTTGCCATCTCTGGTGCTCATACCATGGCTGAGAAACTCAGAGTTGAGGTGACCAAGCTTCGCATCACCAGCACTGGTCAAGAAACACAAGTAAAGGAGCTCAATGGAGCCTACATAGCCGCGGCAGGGGACAGGGATAGGTAGAAGAAGGTTGCAGACACTGCACGGGCAGAGGTGGGGAAGTTGAAGTCTGAGATGCACGAAGCCTTGAAAACCATCAAGGAAAAAGAGGAACAGATTGAGGATGCCCATGACAGCTTTGTCAGGGAAAAGAAAGAGCTAAAGGATGAGGTGGCCAAAGTCACCAAGGAACTGAAACAGGTCCAGGATAATTTTGCACAGTCCATGGAAAGAATTGTGGAGCTTGAAACCCTACTGGACTCACCTGCTCACAATCCCAGGGTATTGACTGACCTCCTTTATGTAACTGCATATGCTGATCTCATCAGGTCTGCAGCAAAGGAGAAGAATGATGTGGCCAAAGATTATGGGCTGAAACTCCTCAAGGATCACATGAAGGGATGCATTCTGGATTCCAGAGTTCCTCAACCTTTCATGGATCTGGAAGTTGTCCATGGGATTGACATGAAATGGTGGCCATCATACAGTCTCCTCTCTATGCCTGGTGAACCTACAAAGCTAGCTGATGATGCTCCTGTTGATGAAGATGATTTTGAAGATGAGTGTTTGGATCTGCTTGGTGTTGGGCCTGATGGCAAGCCAAAAGATCCTCTGGTAACCCCCCTGGTGATGGTAATTCCACCTCCTGAGTTTTACAACTCAGGAGTCTGCTAAAATGACCTTTACTCTGAGTGTAAAAGGCTCAGAGGTTTTTTTATTTAAGTTCTTATTCTGGTTTGGGCCTGTGGCCATAAAACAATATTTGCTATTCCTGTTTGGATTTTATAGTTTTTGCCTGGGACAAGTTTTAATATTTTGTTGGTGTGTAATAACTTAGTAAGTTATTTTTGGATATTATCCTTTGGGTCTTACTAATGGCCCTTCCACCGTTTTGTTTAGGTTTCTTTTTACCACAATTATCTATCACTTTACCAGTCAGTTTAGCTTGTTTGGTGAATCTTAATTCTTGTGAATAGATAACTTTTGGCTCACACCCAAGTTTTATTTTAAAACTTTGTTGGGACTCTTTGTGAGTTCTTTGTCCTGCAAAAATGATTTTCGGATTTAGTTACCTCTCGGAATTCTCTCTGATTCTAAGTAACATTTTTCTCCTCCATCTCTCCTTTTACAAAGACTGACCGATCTTGTGGTTTGTTTCTTTATGAATACCTCTTAGGATTTTCTTCGGACCAATATATTCCTCCCGCGTGATTCTTGAGTTTCTTTTACTCTTTTGAATCCGTACGCTGAAAGAAGTGTTTACCGATAATCTACAGATTTTTTGGGTCTTTACCGAACCTCAGTATTCTTTAGGAATACTCAATATTCTTTGTTTTTACCGGGAAATTTATTCTATTTCCCGGGGTAATATTTTTCCATTTTTTAGGCAAAATATAACTTCAAGAATCATATAAATATTTTTAGTAAATTCTGAGAATGATTTACAAGAGTAAACAAAGGGTTTTTACAAAAATAACATTTTTACAAAAAGCCAAAATTAACCTTTTGGTTTGTTTTAATAATAAAACTTCTTTAAATGCAACGCATTCCACCGATACTGATCCTTGGTCCCGTCGAGAAGCTCTAACTCGTACGCTCCGTTTTGGAGGCAATGGCTCACTCTAAACGGTCCCTCCCAGTTCGGCCCCAGTGCTCCCTGGTGCGTTCCTAAGATTTTCTTCAGCACCAAGTCTCCCTCTTGGAATTCTCGTGTTTTTACTTTTGAATTAAATAGTTTTGCAATTCTTTGTTTGTTCATGGCATTTAGGGAATCAGAAGCTAACCTTCTTTCTTCAAGAAGATCTAACTCTTTACGGATGGTTGCTTCATTCTCCGAGGAGATTTCCTGAGCGGTCCGATGTGATAACACCGTTATTTCCGCTGGAATTACTGCTTCCGTTCCAAAAGCCAAAGAGTAGGGGGTCTCTCCAGTGGCATTTCTGGCTGTGGTACGATATGACCACAGAACCTCTGGGAGTTCATCCGCCCATTTTCCTTTGCGACTTTCCAATTTTGATTTGATGGTATGTTTTAGTATTTTATTAACTACTTCAACTTGACCATTTGTCTGGGGATGGTAAGGGGTAGAGAATAGCCTTCTGATTTGCACAGAACTCCTCTACCTCGGCCCCATCAAATTGTTTTCCGTTATCGGAAATGATTGACTCGGGTAAACCGAATCGACATATAATGTTCTTCCATATGAACTTGATGACCTGGGGTTGATCAATTTTGTTCAATGGTTCTACTTCAACCCACTTGGTAAAATAGTCGACTGCTACGATCGCATATTTCACTCCGCCCCGTGCGGTTGCCAGTGGCCCGATAAGATCGATACCCCACCGAGCAAATGGCCACGGGCTGTAAATGGATTTCAGGGCTTCTGGGGAAATATGGATGATAGGCCCATTTGTCTGGCATTTGACACATTTACGTGCATACCCGACTGCGTCCTTTCTCAGGCTTGGCTAGTAAAATCCTTGCCCCATGGTTTTGTGTGCCAGGGATCTTCCCCCCGCATGGTTTCCACACACACCATCATGTATTTCTTCCAGGATTTTAAATCCTTCTTCCTTCGACACACATTTTAGTAGTGGAAGGGAATAACTTCTTCGGTAAAGTTGTGTATTTATTAAAGTATACTTTGCCGCTCGGGTACGAAGTTGTTTTGCTTCGGTTTTATCTGCTGGTACTTCCCCGGTATCTATGTACCGTTGGATGGGAATCCGCCAGTCTTCTCCGGCCCCGGCAAGTATTTGCATTTGTATTTCTCTTTGTTCCACTGATGGGGACATTAATTTTGTCAAAACAATATTTGAGAAGTCTGCTGAGCCCTCAGCTGATGCTAACTTTGACAGGGCGTTAACTTGTGAATTGTGTTCCCGTGGGATTTGTTCAATTAGAACTTCAGGGATTTTTTCGCAAAGTTCCCATACCAATTTTAGGAATTTTATCATTTGTTCCCCTCTGGCTTCGTAGTCCCCACTTACATGGTTTACTACTAGCTGAGAGTCCATAAACACATGAAGTTTTCTTGCCCCGACGGCTATAGCCAATTCCAACCCAGAAATGAGAGCTTCGTACTCTGCTTCATTGTTAGATGTGGGGAATTCAAACTTTACCGCATGAGTTACTGAGTCTCCATCGGGACTGAGTAATACCACACCTGCCCCCGAGCACGCGGTGGTAGATGATCCATCTACGAACAGCTGCCAGGCGGGTGGTTGATTCTGGGATTTCTCAGGGAAAGTTAATTCCACAATAAAATCTGCCAGGGCTTGCGCTTTGATTGCTGTCCTCGGGGCGAAAGTTATGTCATACTGACTAATTTCTAACGCCCAACGCAGGAGTCTCCCGGTGATATCCGACCGGTGCAATACTTGCCTTAAAGGCATAGTAGTCAAAACCTCGACGGGGTTCTCGAATAAGTACGCCCGGAGTTTTCTAATAGATAATATCAAAGCATAAGTTAGTTTTTCTAGTGGGGTGTATTTAATTTTTGCCTCATGTAGTACTTGGCTCACAAAATAAATTGGGAAATGTTGTATTCCTTCTGCCCTTGTCAGGACTGCACTGATGGCGTGTTCTGAGGCGTCCAAGTACAGATACAGCTTTTCTTCTGGTTTAGGTGCCACAACTGCCTTAGGATTGGACATATATTCCTTTATTCGTACAAAAGCTTGTTGGGCATCCTTTTTCCAGTGAAATTCCTGTCCTTTGATGGAAGTAAAGAACGGACGAGTTTTATCTCCCAGGCAAGAAATGTATCTATTTAGGGCGGCTAGACGACCCGTGAGTCGCTGTACGCCTTTTACGTCCCGGGGCTCTTGCATATCCAAGATAGCTTGGACTTTGGTAGGGTTGGGCTCAATGCCTTTCTCGCTAACCACATGCCCCAGGATCATCCCTTTCTTGATTCCAAAGTTACATTTCTTGGGGTTTAATTTCATGTTGTAATGCCCCAGAATTTTAAAAACTTCTTCGAGGTCTTTGATATGATCCGATTCATTTTTTCTTTTTACAATTATATCATCAATGTATACTTCCATGGTCACACCAATTAAATCAGAAAACATTAAATTTACCAACCTTTGATAGGTGGCCCCCGCATTCTTCAGGCCAAAATGCATTCTTTCCCAGCAATAGATCCCTTTTTCTGAGTAGAATGCCGTGTGTTCAACGTCATCTGGATGCATGGGAATTTGATGGTACCCGGCCTTAGCGTCTAGTGTTGAGAATATTGCGTGACCTGTCAAATTATCAACCACATGGTCTATGTGTGGCATGGGGAAAAGGTCTTTTGGGCATGCATTGTTTAGATCCGTAAAATTTATACACAAAATGTTGGAAATTGATCACCCGGAGTTGCCGGAATTGCGGAACATGACAACTCCGATCAAAAACCTTCGCCGGAGATAACACGAACACCACGTACGAGCCGGAGCACGAGTCGAACGCACGACACGGCCGAAGCCGCGCGCACGCCCAGCCCGAGCCCCCGTCCGCGGGGCTCATGCGATCGAGGGATCGATCGCATCCAGCGATCGATCGGGTGGGGCTGCCCATGCAGCCCCCGCGGCGAGTCTGGCGACTTGCCGCCGCCTGGAGGGCTGGCCCACCTCCAGCAGGCCGCCGCGGGTCACAGTCCGCGGCCAGCGATCGATCGTGATGATCGATCGCACCCCGGCGTCCAGCCGGGGTTCGCCCCTCCGCGCCTCTCGCCGAAACCCTAGGCGGGTCGATCCCCCGCGGTCCGGTGGTTTCACCACCACCGCGTGATCGTCCGTCTACTCCGGGGTTCGATCCTTGGATCTTATTTTTTGATAATTGATTTCAATATACATGAATTAAATAGTGGAAATATTTCATTCACCTTTCGATTCGTTGTGCGGAGAAACGAGATCTTATGATGACCTTGAGATCTTCCCACGTATTCCTTGCACTAGCTCGAACGTCGGGTGGGCGACGATCTTCCGAACTCCATGGATCTCCCTCTCTACTTTCTCTCTCTAGAATTGAGATCTTCAAGTTGTGAGAATAGAGAAGACCATGTAGTGCTTTTATAGGCTACGTAGGGGATCTTAAGGAGGTGGAATATTGGGCTTCCAATAATAGTGATTAAATTGAGCCCAAGCCCAAATCTATTAATCCTTACTATTATTAATTAATTCTATTTTCCACTATATAAAATTAATTGCACTCCCAATATTAAACCATATTATATCAAATAATATTTCTCCGGTAGTATTATTTATTCCGTGTATTTAAGATATAAATATCCATGAATAAAATTAATTTATTGCTAATTAATTTATTCATCTCTTATATCCGAGACTAGTACCATTCAACCTTAATTATTATGCGGAACGAATCCACCTGCAGGGTTTACATAATAATTCCTTATGAACTCATCTCGGGGATATTATCAACCCTTACGGGATACACTTTCCCGTCAAGTATTCACGGCATGCCATATATAAAATATAGTGACCCAACTTAACCGGTAATTGACCCAATAATTAAACCGGTCAATTCCTTTGGAAAATCAAAGTCACTTATATTAAATATACACACCCGCAATAGTATCGGGGATTAAGAATAAAATACACTGAGACTTAAATCGATTATCGCCGGCAATCCTAATCGATAAATCTCAAACGATCCGCTCAATACACCAAGTGTACAAGTGTGATAAAATAATCAAGAGAGATCATTTCCTCTCTCACACAACGACTATACCGATGGATTGGTCCGTGTCCATCTAGGTCGTGAGCAACTGTTCGATTAAATACGAGTAACCGATAGTATGATCTTCTGTGTGGGCCCGACACACCATACTAACTACAACGTATAGAATCCAGGACTATAATTTGCATATATTTAATTATAAATAATTAAACGCAAATAATTGTTTATTTAATTAAATAGATTAGTGGCAATGGATCGGGAGTTTTCGTTACTTAAATCTAGACATTAAGTACACAACTCCAACAATCTCCCACTTGTACTAAGGTCTAGTCATTTCCTCCAAACATCCGACTCTCATACTCATCACGTGCTTAAGTTGTACTTCCAAGAAGTACTATGGGAATGAGCACTCTAGGTTGCCGCTCTGAAGTTATCTTGGTGACTACAGCATCGTCTCCCTCGACGATGACTCGTATCAGGTGGTACTTGCACTATGTGTTATCTTACACTTATGGACTTGTGATTTCTTACCATTTGCCATCGCACCGCTATTTACATAGCCTTTGGCAAATTAAGAATCACATCTAAGTCCCAGAGATTATCCCGGAGTTATACCAAAACTTCCGCTGCCTCTGAGGCCGCTATTTGGTTACCCATGGCAGAGTCCAAAAAGCATCGTGATTATCACTCTTCCATGTTAAAACTCCTTCTCCTTCAATAGTGAAACACATAGCCTGATATCGACTTACACCGGTCCTCATTTGATTAGAAATCTAAGAGAATGTAATCCAAAGGAAATGCTCGTCTGCTTCGTAGTCTAGAACAGTACTTCGAAAGTACTTTTACAGCAGTCGAATATTCCTTTCCAGGATTACCTTGATATCCTCCCACTATGCTAACCGCATAGCCGATATCAGGTTCTCGTTTTTCAACATTGCATTTATCAAGCTTTCCACACTCCAAGTGTAGGAAACTGCTTTCACTGCTTCTATCACCTTTATGTGTTTTAAAACACATAGCCTTAGATAGATGCATTCCGTGTTTGAAAGGTAGCGAATCTTTCTCGGAACTATGCATGTTAAAAATGAACCATAATCGTACAAGATATCTAGAGAAGTACAATGTTCTTTTCTTGAGATCCTAGATCTTAAGAACATGCTCTAACTTCTTCTTTATCTCATATATCGATTTTTCTAGACAACCATCATTTTTTGTCTGACAACATCTGTACATTGTTACCAATGATAAAATGTTATCTACATAAAACCTCCGAGAAACACCACCTTGTTTCCATCACGTTTCCCATACACACGATTCGTCAATGCCTTTTGATGAATCCATCAAATGGACTATCTCATCAATGCGCAAGTTCCACGAACTCTAAGCTTTCCTTCAATCCCATCAATGGATTGACTAAGCTTGTACTCTAAATGATCTTGCCTATTAGAAATAATCCTTATTGCTCTCCAAGAAGGCACATTTAGATCTAGTACTACCTTCATGTAGATCTAGGGATCGATTTCATGTATACTAGGTCCAGAGTCCGAAGACTCTCCTAGTCTTATGAATATCTCTGGTTGTCACACATCCTCCCACTACAACGGCATTCCGGTGTATAAACAGTAATAACAGTAGGTGCAGTTAGTGGTGTACCGCTACTCGGTTCGGCTAGTTCTAAGTCTTAATCGTTTTCTCTCTTTCCAAAAGTATCACGTCATTTTGGGCTTGTGGTTCATCTAATAGTCTTCCTCTAAGACCGGGCGTTAGAACTTATAACGTCCTTCTGGTTCATAGTACTATTGAACACACATCTTTTGTTCTTCCAGGACATTCTACAACCGCATTGAATGCGCCGTTGTTTCCAGACATATCCATAGAACATAGGTAGTTCCGTATAACTCATGCTTTTCACTATTTCTATAAGAGTTCCATTTCTTGTTTACTACACACCATTTCTACACAAAAGTGTATGGTGTAGTCATTTGGGATCAAATCCCAATCTCTGATCAGTATGCCATGCATTCCTCAGACAGGTACTTGCCTCCGCGATCAAATCGCAGGCTACAAATGGATATACCTTGATGGTTCTCCACAATTGCTTAGTGTCCATTGACTTGTCAAAACACTTGCTTTTGTGGCACATCAGGTATCCTAATCCATTTCTCGAGTAATCATCAAATGAAGTACTCGTACCTTATTGTCTGAGTAGGCATAGGTCTGCATACATCAGAGTCAATCAATTCTTATACTTGTCCGGATCTTATATCTTATATCCATAAAGGATTGCTGAGTCATATTATCTTCTAAATTAGATTCTTAGGTCGGAAGGTCCACTCCTTCAACTTAATTGATCAAATATCAATTTTCGACCTTTGAACTTCTTATTTGTATAAACATGACTCAGCATAAGAATCCACAAGTATAATTGATAAAGAAATCTCTTATTAGTAAAACGAGTTTCATACTACGGTTCGTTGCATTGTGGTGGACTCAGGGTTCATCATTTATATATTGCTAGCTAATGTACCAAAATAGATAATATCATTATTTCTTCTTATAACCATCAAATGATTAAAAGAAATAAAATATCCATTCTTTAAATTTCAGAAATCCAGAACAAAGTTCTTTCTAAAATTAAAGGTACATAAAAGCAATAACTCAAAATGAAATCCTATAAAATGTCCTCCACTGCAACTGCTGCCTCCTCTACAGCATTGCCCATGTAGACTACGATTTCTTCTTTTCTAAGTCGTCGGGTTTCCTGGAACCCTTGCATTTAAAATGCACATACCGTCAGTGGTTCCATATCTACACACCAGGTTCCGGTAGATAATACCACTGACTATGTTTTACGACTAAAGAAAAATTTCGTACTTTGTTTGAGAGGATAATCAGACTTCCAGTACCCAGACTGTTTGTATCGAGAATACTTGCCTATTGGCTTTCTCGTCCCATCTCGTGGTCCAAGTAATTTAGAACCACTGGGTTTCTTTGCTTTCTATTCCTTTCCCCCGATTCTTGCCTTTAGGTTCAAAACCTTTGGCATTGGCTACAAGAGCTTGCGATTTCCGTCTCAACTCGTCTAAAAGGTCAATCATCTAAAAAACGAGTTTAAGCGTTTCCTCGAAGCGACTGGCCTTTATGAGTATCCTCATCGCTTCTTGTCTAGCCGCCTATGTCAATAGGCTCGGGAGGACAAAGCTTACTGAGTACTAACTAGTACTCTTTAACAGTTTGGGCAATGTCTAGATCTCTATTCCAATCATTACATTCAGGGACCAGTGAGTTTAAAATTCCTTAAGTATCACAGAAAGTGGGTTCAAAGCCATTTCCTAATCTATGAGCACATATAACAACAAACAATCGATTTAATCTCCGATATTATCTCCCTTAAATAATATCATTAAACCACTAATCACCTCTAAAATCTCATCAGATATGGCAAGCCACGTTCGTGTGGACGTTTACCTATCCAAATGATTTAGCAATTAGATTTGCTTCGGTCGTACATCAATTATAGCGTTACTTCGTTGGGAAGAATACTATAAAGCGTACCTAAGTGTAAACCATTACTCAGTATCCAAGAAGATTGTTTGGGACATGTATATTCACCGCAAGCCACGTTCGTGTGGACGTTTACGTTAACATACGCTCCTTCACTCCCTTCTATAACTGTCTACATCAATTAATCCAAGATCCCATTCAGCATAGCAAGCCACGTTCGTGTGGACGTTTACTACACCAAAAGATCTTTATAATTGACATCCAATTATGATGGAGTTATATTCTAAATGTCTAGTTTAGTGACAATATGGAACTCCTTATCTGTGTTTTACATTATCTATTAATCAAACTGTCGGCATTTAATCTATCATGTACTTGAATGCAATAGTCCTAGATATATACGTTGTAGACAGTATGGCGTGAGGAGACACGCGGAAGATCATACTGTCGGTTACTCGTATACTATCGAACAGAAGCTCACGACTTAGATGGACAGGGACAATCCATCGGTACGTCGTAGTGTGACTGGGTAATAGTTGGTCTTGACTATTATGTTACACTCGTACACTTGGTGTATTGAGCAGGACCACGGGAGGGCGTTCGATTTATACTAATCGACGTAATCGAACTAGACCTCAGAGATTAGGGATATACGAATTCCTAATCCCTATATAATTATAGGTGCGTGTGTCCAATTCTCGGTTCTTTAACTTGCCAATGAGTGAGACTATTTGATTAGTCGAGATACTCGGTAAATTGGGAATCGGAATTGTACACACGGCATGCTATAGATTATAGACAGGAAACCGTGTCCCGTTTATCGGGTTGATGACGTCCCCGAGATGAGCTCATAATGTTTATCATGTAAACCCTGCAGGTGGATTTGTTCCACATGATAATAAGGATGAGTGGTACTAGTCTCGGATAATAAGAAACGAATTAATTTAATTATTAGTAATTAAATAAGATCGTGGACGTTTGATATCTTAAACACGGGGAAAGTCGTATATGTAATTTCGGCGGAAAATATTATTGGTAAAATAATATGAGTTAATTAATTGGGAATTCAATTATAATTTTATAGTGGAATTAATTATAATTAAAATTGGATTTAATTAAAGGTTTTCTTTTAAAGGACACCGGTTTAATTAAATTGCAATTTAGCCTAATTAATTAATTAACCTAAGGTCCCTAGTGTGACCTATTTAAACCCCTCCCCCCTCTCTTCTCTAAACCTAACTTACGCAGCTTTTATTTTTTCTTCACTTGAGAAAATAAAACGTGAGAGAGAGTTTAAGAGAGAAGAAGAAGAGGAGACTTCCTGTGGATCGTTGCCCACACAACGTCTGGAGTCGAGGGCTAGGATACACACTAGAAGATCAGAGGTGTTCGCCTATTCGGCTTCTCCGAATCACGCATCAAAGGTAAAAAATCGAAAACCCTTTTCCGCATCTTTTTCGATTCTTATTGTACGTAATAATCCAACGAACCTACGATCGGGTTCCGGGTATCGTGGATCGCATTCCTCGACTACTGGGGGTTCTAGGACCTTCGGATCGGTAGTCGGAAGAGGAAAAACGACCCGGAAACGAGCCCGGAATAGCAGGTCGCGCTGCTGTCCGCGCTGCTGTCCGCGCTGCTGAAGGACAAACGGCGACCGCCGTTTTGCTCTTTTTCTGGCAGCCCGCTCCGGGTCGCGCGGTTGTCCTTCGGGGCAATGGCTGGGCGTGAATCGGGGCACGGGCTGGAAAAGCGAACGAAGTAGCGAGACCGGATGTCGACTGGGATCGTTCGGATGTTCGAGTGATCGAACGAACGCATCCCGGGTAGTCGATTTCCAACAATTGGTATCAGAGCCGGTTATTGGTTTGTTGTATTGTTCGTACGTTTGAGATGCAGGATGAACCCGATTATTATGGCCAACATCGTGGGATGTTGTATGTTTTTTTTTGTGGTTTGTTAAACTCTCGGGGTTGTCGAGATCTTTGTTTTGAATCGTTGCTTGCTTGTAATAGTTAAAACGACGGGTTGAGTCTTTTAGGTTTTCTATTTCGGTTTTTCGTTTTTCGTTTATCCGGGTGTATAGGATCGATCATTCCTGTATAGGATCGATGCCGGAAGTAGTTAGCTTTACTATGTAATGTTGTTGCTGCTTGGTGGATCGAGACGAGATCGAAGGCCGGACGAACGAGGGTCGAGGAGTCGAACCCGCGGCTGCTCAAGGGCAAACGGCAGTCGCCGTTTCTCAAACGGCGGTCGCCGTTTTGCTAGATTCTTGGCAGCAGCTCCGCGGGGGTTCGACGGACACCACGGATCGCTCGTCGAGGCCTGGGATGATACTCCAGTGGGAGGGGTTCGTCTCTTGGCACTTAGACGAGTCGGTGGTGAATCGAGACCTAGACGAGCAACGAGACGAAGATCCGAGAAGACGTGCATCGAAGATTTTTAAAGGCCATAATAATCGGGCCACGTTAAATGCTTTCTATGTGTTTACGTGTTTTATTATGCTTTAATTTCATATGCATGTGAATGTTATCCCTTTCGTAAAAACTAAGTGGGAGAGGGATTGGAAACAATCCCGCGGTCTCCATTCTCTGTTTTGATAGTGATGTGTGTCGCTTACGAGTTGGCTTTAGTGTCATCCTCCCTATCGGATAAAGTTGACACACGGATATCACTGGATCAAAATTCGAATTCAATTCCATTTATAGAATTGAACACTTAAGTTTTTCAAAGCAATGCCTAATCTGTCTTTCAAAGACTAATTTCAACTCGACTCATTCTCACCCCGGGGAGTGGAATGGAGCCATAGCGCTTGGTTATGTCGATGACACAGATTAGAGACATTCGAGTCATTTGATGACTAGATCGATTGTCTGGTTGGCTCCCTCACTTTGTGAGAGATAGGGCTCAATTGCATGATTGATCGCTGGTTAGAAACTTCGAGTTTCACTTACGAGATATCAAGTTTTGATTAACGAAATTGTGAAATTTATTAAATGGAATTCAATTAACAAAGTTGTTTGTTTAGTAAACGTCCACACTATCGTGGCTTACTAGACAGAAACGGAACATTGGGTTAATTGAGGCTCGACAGTTATAGGAAATCGTAAAGGGACCGCATGTCAACGTAAACGTCCACACTAACGTGGCTTGCGGTGGGCGTGTAGTTTCCGAGCGGTTAACTTAGTACTGAGAAATGGTATACACTTAGGTACGCTTTACAGTATCCTCCCCATCGGAGTCACTGCTGTAATGATGTACGACCGAAGTAAAAGTCCAGTTATAAAATCGTTTGGACTAGTATACGTCCACATGAACGTGGCATGCTAGTCTGATGGGATTTTAGGATTGATTGGTAGATTTAATGATATTAATTAAGGGAGTTAATATCGAATTAAATTTGACGGTTTGATTTTTCTCTTTTATAGATATGGCACTCAACCCGCTGTCCATTATACTAAAAGAAAACAAACTCACTGGTCCAAACTATGTTGATTGGAAACGAAACTTGGACATTGTCCTAACTGCTGAGGAGTACAAATATGTACTCCATGAGGTTTGTCCTGATGAACCTACTGATACCTCCACTCCTGAGGAAAAGGAAGCTCATCGGAAGTGGGTCAAGGCTGATCAGATGGCGCGGTGCTACATTTTGGCTTCTATGTCAAATGTGCTGCAACATCAGCATGAAGCCATGACCACTGCCTATGATATGATGCTTAACCTCAAGGAGATGTTTGGTAGTCAGGATAGGGCAGCCAGGCAAAATGTTATGAGGCAACTCATGACAGCCACCATGTCCGAAGGAACGCCCGTGAGGGATCACGTTCTTAGGATGATTGGCTATCTGAATGAGATAGAGATTATGGGAGGAGCTATCGATGGGGAAACCCAGATCGATATAGTGCTCCAGTCTCTGCCTAGGAGTTTTGAGCAGTTCCGCCTGAACTATAACATGAACAAGAGGTTATATTCGTTGGCAGAACTCCTGACTGAACTCCAGGCGGCAGAGGGAATCTTTAAGAAGTCTCAGGCACTTGTGGCTGTGAAACTTCCTAGCCCTCCGGGGACTAAGAGGAAGAAGAAGCAAGAACGGAAACCCAGTGGACCCAGAAATGGTGCACCACAGAATGGAGTGAACAAGCCCAAGGGCAAGTGTTTCCGTTGCAAGCAGTCTAGACATTGGAAGTCTAATTGTCCTCTCAGACAAGGAGGTATGAACTTTTCCTTAGTCACTGAAACATGTTTAGTGGTGTTATCCACCGGTACCTGGTGTGTGGATACGGGAGCCACTGATCATGTCTGCAATTCTTTGCAGGGGTTCCAGGAAACCCGACGGCTTAGAGAGGGAGAGATCACCATCTACATGGCAACGCTACGAAAGTGGCGGCGATTGCAGTGGGAGATGTTCATTTATCTTTTAATAATAAAGTTTTAGTATTGAATAATTGTCTTTATGTACCGAACTTTAGAAAGAACCTTGTTTCGGTTTCTAAGTTGGTTTTGAATGGATATTCAGTTTCTTTTGATAGTTCTGTTATTGTAAAAAAGAATGGTGATTATATCTGTTCTGGTACATTGTGTTGGAAATCGATATCCTGGTTAATAAATTTAAATAAATAAATTATCTAATTAATTCCGACCGAAATCCCTCGGAGATCGAATATCCGGATTGTCAAAATTGCGGAACCGACAACCCAATCGAAATCCCGATCACCGGAAAACAACCACGAACCACCACGCGAACCGGGCCCGACCAAACAACCACCGCCGCGGGATAAACCCGCGGCATGTCCAGCCGAGCCCCGCGAAGGGCTCGCGATCGAACACGATCGCCGGGTTGCTCACGGCAACCCTACGGCGATTCCGGCGACTCGCCGTCCGCGGAGGAGGGGGCTGATCGCCGTGCGAGAAGCGGCGGCACCAGCCCGCCACCCCATGCGATCGAGCACGCACTCGATCGTATCCCCGGCATCCAGCCGGGGTCCTTCGTGCATCGCCGGCGGTCGAAGCCCTAGGGCTCGACCACCACCCTCGGCGTCCAGCCGAGGGTTCGTCCTCTCGATCCCGGCGAGGATCTCTCGACCTCCCGCGGTCCGGTGATCCTCGATCACCACCGCGAGGTCGATCCTCATCCCCGGGTTCGTCCCTCGGATCTTGGTTCATGATATTTTTACGATAATTAAACGATAAAATCATAAAGAGGGTTTTACGATTTACCTCGTTCTCGTTGTTCGAAAAAACGAAGAACTCAATTTGACGACCTTGAGATCTTCCGATGTATTCCTTGCACTAGCTCGGACGTCGTGTGGGCGACGATCTACCGAACTCCATGGATCTCCCTCTCTACTTTCTCTCTTGAATTGTGATCTTCAAGTTATAAACTTATGAGAATAGAGAAGACCATGTAGTGCTTTTATAGGCTACGTAGGGGATCTTAAGGAGGTGGAATATTGGGCTTCCAATATTAATGATTAAATTGAGCCCAAGCCCAAATCTATTAATCCATTAATATTAATTAATTCTATTTTCCACTATATAAAATTAATTGCACTCCCAATATTAAACCATATTATATCAAATAATATTTCTCCGGTAGTATTATTTATTCCGTGTATTTAAGATATAAATATCCATGAATAAAATTAATTTATTGCTAATTAATTTATTCATCTCTTATATCCGAGACTAGTACCATTCAACCTTAATTATTATGCGGAACAAATCCACCTGCAGGGTTTACATAATAATTCCTTATGAACTCATCTCGGGAATATTATCAACCCTTACGGGATACACTTTCCCGTCAAGTATTCACGGCATGCCATATATAAAATATAGTGACCCAACTTAACTGGTAATTAACCCAATAATTAAATCGGTTAATTCCTTTGGTAAATCAAAGTCACTTATATTAAATATACACACCCGCAATAGTATAGGGGATTAAGAATAAAATACACTGAGACTTGAATCGATTATCGCCGGCAATCCTAATCGATAAATCTCAAACGATCCGCCCAATACACCAAGTGTACAAGTGTGATAAAATAATTAAGATAAATTATTTTCTCTCTCACACAACGACTATACCGATGGATTGATCCGTGTCCATCTAGGTCGTGAGCAACTGTTTGATTAAATACGAGTAACCGATAGTATGATCTTCTGTGTGTCCATACACACCGTACTAACTACAACGTATAAAATCTAGGACTATGATTTGCATATATTTAATTAACAATAATTAAATGCAAATAATTGTTTATTTAATTAAATAGATTAGTGGCAATGGATCGTGAGTTTCCGTTACTTAAATCTAGAAATTAAGTACATAACTCCAACACATTGATAGGCAACTTATATATACTGAATCCTAATTATTCCACGATGCAACGAGTAGAGTCTTTTAACACATCTAGTACCAATAAGAGAAAGGAGCCTTCTAGGATGAATCAAAAGTACTTATGGCATCTTATGCTAGGTCATATTAACTTGGGCAGGATTCAAAGGTTGATAACTGGTGGAATACTCAGTGGTGTGAAAGATGAGGACTTTCCGACCTGCGAATCATGCCTGGAAGGAAAAATGACCAAGCGATCCTTTAGTGACAAGGGGTATAGATCCAAGGAAGTACTGGAATTGATTCACTCTGATTTGTGCGGGACTTTATCTGTCCAAGCGAGAGGAGGTTATGAATATTTCGTAACCTTCACTGATGATTACTCAAGGTATGGTTTTATATACCTGATGCGCCGCAAGAGCGAGTGCTTTGACAAGTTCAAGGAGTACAAAGCTCTTGTGGAGAACCTTCATGGTAAAACCATAAAGACTCTACGATCTGATCGTGGAGGAGAGTACCTCTCGGGAGAGTTTAAGGCGTACTTATTAGAGAATGGGATTGACTCCCAGATGACTGCACCATACACGCCCCAGCAGAATGGTGTAGCAGAAAGAAGGAATCGGACTCTTATGGAAATGGTAAGATCGATGATGAGTTACTCATACCTACCAGTTTCGTTCTGGGGATATGCCTTGGAAATAGCGGCGTATATCCTAAACTTAGTTCTTTCTAAATCAGTCCCTAAGACGCCCTCGGAATTGTGGACCGGGCGTAAGCCAAACTTGAAACACATTCGGATCTAGGGTTGTCCAGCACATGTGCTGAAGCATGGGGTTGATAAATTGGAATCTCGTTCAGATACTCGGTTGTTTATAGGATATCCTAGAGGAACGAAAGGTGGTCTATTTTATAGTCCTAAGGACCAGAAGATCGTTATTAGCACCAACGCTCGGTTCTTAGAAGATGATTATATAATGGACCACAAGCCCAAGAGTGAGATAATACTAAACGAACTAAGAGGGGATGATCAAGGCTTAGATCCAACCCAACCGGGTGATACGCCACCACAGTCTGCACCTGTAGTTACTGAGGTTACACCGGAGCGTCGTCGTAGTGGGAGGGTTGTTCGACAACCCGATAGGTTCATATTTATAGGCGAGTCTTCGGACTTTTTACCTGGAGAACATGAAACCGATCCCTGGACCTACGACGAGGCGCTTAAAGATCAAGATTCTCAGTCTTGGCAAAAGGCGATGAAATCTGAGATTGAATCAATGGATTCAAATCAGGTCTGGAATCTTGTAGCACCGCCCAAAGGTGTAAAAGCCATTGGTTGCAAGTGGGTGTACAAGAGAAAAAGAGGGTCTGACGGGAAGGTGGAAACCTTCAAGACTAGGCTTGTTGCGAAAGGGTACACTCAGAAAGAAGGGATCAATTATGAGGAAACCTTTTCGCCGGTAGCTATGCTAAAGTCGATCCGGATTCTTTTTTCTATAGCATCTTATATGGATTATGAGGTGTGGCAAATGGACGTCAAGACAGCATTCTTGAATTGGAATCTTGACGAGACCATTTACATGAGACAGCCAGAAGGTTTCATCAAGAAAGGCCAAGAGCATCTAGTATGTAAGCTAAACCGATCCATATATGGATGGAAGCAAGCTTCTAGATCTTGGAACATGCGGTTTGATGAGGTTATCCAGTCTTATGGATTCATTCAAAGCATGGACGAGTCGTGTGTATACCGGAGAAGTGACGGAAACAGTGTGGCGTTTCTCGTGCTTTATGTAGACGACATCCTTCTAATTGGCAACAATGTGAAGATGTTATCGGACATAAAGAGATGGTTGTCCAAGCAATTCGATATGAAAGACTTAGGACAAGTTGGGCATGTTCTTGGGATCAAGGTTATAAGGGATCGCCGGAAAAGAACATTAAGCTTGTCCCGAGCCTCATATATTGATACGATCCTGGCTCGTTTCAACATGCAGAATTCCAAGAGAGGTGCTCAACCTTTGTGTCATGGAATTCATCTATCTAAAGACATGTGTCCCAAAACACAAAAGGAGATAGATTACATGAAGAATGTTCCTTATGCTTCGGCAGTAGGAAGTCTAATGTATGCCATGTTGTGCACGAGACCTGATATCTGCTATGCCGTGGGCATGGTAGCTAGATATCAGAGTAACCCTGGACAGGGTCACTGGACTGCTGTAAAGAACATACTTAAGTACCTGCGTAGGACTAGGAATTATGTTCTGAGCTACAAAGCGTCCAAGTTGATTCCTATTGGTTACACAGACTCGGATTTCCAATCTGATAAGGATCAGCGAAAGTCTACATCAGGCTATGTGTTCACATTGGGAGGTGGAGCAGTCTCATGGAAGAGTGTTAAGCAGAAATGCATTTCGGACTCTACCATGGAAGCCGAATACGTAGCAGCCTCTGAGGCAGCTAAGGAATCCGTGTGGCTCCGGAACTTCCTTATGGACTTGGATGTGGTTCCTAAAATGCTTAGAGCTATCACAATTTATTGTGACAATAGCGGTGCAGTGGCAAATGCGAAGGAACCACGAGTCCACAATGCGAGTAAACACATAGATCGCAAGTACCACCTGATTAGAGACATCGTCAGGAGAGGCGATGCGGTTGTCACCAAGATTGCATCAGCGGATAACCTGGCAGACCCCTTTACGAAGGCACTTCCAGCGGAAGCGTTCAAGAGACACGTGAAGGGGATGGGTATCGGATGTATGGTAGAGGGCAACTAGACTTTTAGTATAAGTGGGAGATTGATGGAGTTATATTCTAAATGTCTAGTTTAGTGACAATATGGAACTCCTTATCTGTGTTTTATTATCTATTAATCAAACTGTCGGCATTTTGTCTATCATGTACTTGAATGCAATAGTCCTAGATATATACGTTGTAGACAGTATGGCGTGAGGAGACACGCGGAAGATAATACTGTCGGTTACTCGTATACTATCGAACAGAAGCTCACGACATAGATGGACAGGGTCAATCCATCGGTACGTCGTAGTGTGACTGGGTAATAGTTGGTCTTGACTATTATGTTACACTCGTACACTTGGTGTATTGAGCAGGACCACGGGAGGGCGTTCGATTTATACTAATCGCAGTAATCGAACTAGACCTCGGATATTACGGATATACGAATTCTTAATCCCTATATAATTATAGGTGCGTGTGTCCAATTCTCGGTTCTTTAATATGCCAATGAGTGAGACTAATTGATTAGTCGAGATTCTCGGTAAATTGAGAATCGTAATTGTACTCACGGCATGCTATAGATTATAGACAGGAAACCGTGTCCCGTTTATCGGGTTGATGATGTCCCCGAGATGAGCTCATAAAGTTTATCATGTAAACCCTGCAGGTGGATTTGTTCCACATGATAATAAGGATGAGTGGTACTATTCTCGGATAATAAGAAACGAATTAATTTAATTATTAGTAATAAAATTAATTCGTGGACATTCGATATCTTAAACACGGGGAAGGTCGTGTATGTAATTTCGGCGGAAATATTATTGTTGAAATAATATTAAATTTATTTCGGGAATTCAATTATTATTTTTTAGTGGAGTTAATAATAATTAAAATTGAAATCGATTAATTAAGGAATTGCTTTTACGTATTCCAAGTTAATTAATATTTCAATTTAGCCCTTAATTAATTTAACCTTAGGTCCCTAACGTAACTCTATTTAAACCCCCCCTTGCCCTCTCCTAAAACCTACAGAACGCCGCAACTATTATTTCAGCAGAGAAAATAAAAGAGTTAACGCAATTATATTTTTTTCTGTTAAAATAATTAAGTTAACGCAATTATTATTCTCTCAGAGAGAATAATTAAATTCTTGCGCTGGTTGAGAAGAGAGAGCATAGAAGGGAGAACTCCAGCGGATCGTTGCCCACACAACGGTTGGAGACGGGATCAGAGGCATACGTTGGAAGCTCTAAGGTCTCAACAATTCGACCGCTAAGGTATGAGATCGGATCTCTAAATTCCGCATTTATTCGATCTCAATTTATCTCGTTAATCATACATGAACGAAGATCGGGTTTCGGGGTCGTGGGTTGTATTCCTAGATTACTGGGGGTTCTAGGACCTCCGGATCGGTAGTCGGAAGAGGAAAAACGACCCGGAAACGAGCCCGGAACAGCAACATCGCGTTGCTGTTCGCGGACAAACGGCGGTCACCAGAGGGCAAACGGCGGTCGCCGTTTGCAGTTCCTCCAGCGACCGCTGGTCTGCATACAGCGGGCGCTGTTTGAGTGCAGACCAGCCCCGTTTCGCGCGGTTGTTCTCCGGAGCGATGGCTGGGCGTGATTCGGGATACGGGCTGTCCTGTGAACGGAAGTAACGACACAGGAGGTCGACTGGGATTATTCGGATGTTCGAGCAATCGAACGAACGCATCCTGGGTAGTCGATTTCCAACAGGTTTTTCAGAGTAGAATTCATTCCTTCCTCTGGGATTTTGATAACATTTTTAATATGATCGATTTGTTTTATTTTGCTTTCCTCCAAATTGATTTGGGGAATGTTATCGTTTACTTTGGTTTTGGTTTTATCGAGATCGCGAAAATACATCAAAGTCTTTTTAGCCATTACTAGGTCCCCTCTGACGGTGCCAACTGCACCGGAGGGTGTTGGAAACTTAATACAGTAGTAGTAGGACGAGGCGACTGCTTCAAAAGCGTCTAAAAAGGGCCTGCCTAGCAAAGCATTATAGCCACAAACCTTATCAACTATTATAAACTTCAGATTCCTAACCATCACGACTTCGGGGTTCTTCGCGTCCGTCATTTCCACCGGGAGGATGATTTCTCCGTAGGGAATGACTACGTCGTCACCAAAACCTTTTAACACCATATCGCACGGGTTGACATAGCGCGCCAGTTTCCCCATCAGATCTAGGGTCCTTTTGTATAGAACATTGAGATGCGCGCCATTGTCCACCAGCGTGCGAGACACGTCCAGGCCGAGGATTCTTTCCTTTATCACTAAAGGCACATCCCTCGGGAACTTTGTCTCGGCTCGATCTTCCGGGGTGAAAGTTATCACCGCCGTTTCATTGATTGTTGCTTCCTTTGACGGGGCAGTTTCATACCAAACTTCCCACATCTGAAAGTCTCTCTTTCTCTTGCGGTGGATTTCTTCGTTCACTGGCCTCAAGCCGCCGATCATCATGATCTGACCCACTCTCGGTGGATCTTGAGCCGGAGGAGGTGGCGGTGGAACTGGTGCGGGTACTTCCCGGGGAGGAGGCCCCTGCGGATTTCCCCAAGCACCTGGCCTGGGCAAGAATTGCCACAACTTCCCATCCTGAAAAAGTTTCCACAACAGTTTTACCAGCTGCCTGCACTGGCTGGTGTTGTGACCAATTTTTTCATGAAAGGCACACCATTTGTTGGGATCCAACTTGTCCGGGGAAGTTAGAATTGGTGGTGGTTTTTCCAACAGGTCAGATTTTCGCATGACCATGATATTCAGAATATCTGCTGGTGTATGACCAGTCTGAGCAGTTAGTTTTACTTCTAACTCACGGATCTCATCCATTCGTGGGTCATTTGTCCTGGGGCCTGGTTTTTTGCCAATGTAATTTGGCCTGCGATCGGTGGAGAAAGGAGGTTTTTTCTTTTGCTCGGGGGAGTGTCCCCGGCAGGTTTTTTCTTTTGCTCGGGGATAATTCAACATTGCAGATTTAAACAACTTAGAATTTCTTCTCAAACCTGCCAACACGGTGTGAAGTTTGAGGTTATCGCCAATCTCTTCTCCGCCCGCCAGGAGGAGTTCTTTAACACGATCGACATAGGATTCATCCGTTTCATTGCCGCCCTGTTTGACTCCAATCAGCTTCTGACTATACTCCATATAGGAAGCTTTGAATGCAAAATACGACACAAACCTCTGCACCAAGTCGCCAAAACATTTGATAGAATGTGCGGGTAAGCTGACGTACCATTGGTGGGGAATATCGCCCAGGGTGAGTGGGAATAGTTTGCACCGAGTAGCATCAGTGGCTCCTCGGCCGGACATGTATGTCCTGAATCTGCTCAAATGCACTTCTGGATCAGTCTTGCCGCTATACAAAGTGGTTTGCATGGGCTGAATTTCCAGTTGCACGGGAGCTTGTTCGACCTCAGGGGCCAAAGGATCATTATGACGCCCTGTCGGGGCGGCGAGAATCTGATTTTCGTTCAATCGCCTTTCCAACTCAGAGTACTTCTACCTCAAATCGGCCAGTTCAGGATTAGCCCCGGGGGCCCTTGGGACCCTCCCCGGTGAAAAGTTCGCACGGTGCCCGTGCATGTCACTTCTGCTAACCTGTCGATGAGGATCAGTAGAAGTACCTACTGATTCAGCTCTTTTGTTTAGATCTAAGGCCCGGCGCATTATGCGGTTCCCCCGGGGAACACGACCAGTTCGCTCGGGGCCCTTGTCTGGATTTGCCCCGGCGGGTGCGTGCACGCCCCTCACCGGGATCACAGGGGTTGTCATCACATATTTCAAAGACATCAGTTCTGCCACTGCTTCATCTATTTTTTGTGGAGTATCAATACTTGCGAATCTAATCGGAGGCGGAGCCTTAGGCGTCGACGGCCCTCCGAGATCGTAAGGATGGAGACGGCGATTCCGACGTCGTGACCGAAGTCGACGTTGTCGTTGATCTGCCTGACTGTCAGTAGGCTCATCGGCCTCTGCATGTTTGCTATTATGCTCATCGGAGCTAATCTGGGTAGGTGGCGGCAGCTCCTTATTTTCAGGTTCTGGGTTCTTAGACGAAGATGGAACCTCGGGTTCCACCATCACGGCCTTACCCATTACAGCCCGCCACCTGCCACTTGTGCCGGATGCACCTGACACCGTAGTACCTTCATTTTCGTTCACCATTTCTGATTTCAATCGAGCTTTTCTGCAACTTAATTACCTGATGCTCGATCCTTCTAGCGCCAACTGTTTTGGTTGTTTTTGTACTTGTCGGTAGTGTTTGCTAGTAATTGAGGGTTTTGGAAACAACACAAAATGGTAAATTTGTTATAGGTAAGAAAGCAAGAGGATTAAGTTTATGCAGAAATCATAAGTAAGAACATGGATGCTCAAGGCACCTCTTTATTCATATATTCATACTTAGAATTCATAGTTAAAATCAAGGTTTGCATGTCCCTTTTCCTCTCTCTCATACCCTCTATTTATAATGCTCTATGCATGGCTGAATTATGCAACCTAATGCCCACATATCGGCTTCTTATTGGACCTCTAGTCCACTAATATGATGCATTAAATACCCACTAATTTCCCTTAGTGCTTAATATGTCCCTTTCCCCGTGAGGTTCCAGCTCATTGACTGGTGTCCCTGAAGTCTTCCCAGGCAATTTCCCTATGAAAGTAGTCTGACTCTACCGTGCAATCTTCTGTCCGAGCTCCTCGTCTTCTTCTCTGATACGCTTTTGAAGTTCTTTATATCTGTCTTGGCTGACTTTCTCTCTTGATGACGTGGCTCTTTGGGTCGTGACACGTGTCGGTGATCGTTTTCTCGGGTATAACAGACTAGACCTTAGTATAAGTGGGAGATTGATGGAGTTGTATACTTAATGTCTAGATTTAAGTAACATCTGAACTCCGTCTAAAGCATTTATCCTATTTAATAATAAACAATCATTTGCAAATTGTAGTCCTAGATTATACACGTTGTAGTTAGTATGGTGTGCGTCGTCACACGGAAGATCATACTATCGGTTACTCGTATATAAACGAACAGTTGCTCACGACCTAGATGGACAAGGACCAATCCATCGGTATAGTCGTTGTATGAGTGAGAAAATAATTGGTCTTGATTATTTTATCATACTTGTACACTTGGTGTAATGAGCGGATCTGCCTGAGATTTATCGATTAGGATTGCCGTCGATAATCGATTTAAATCTCTGAGTATTATATTCTTAATCCCTGATATTACTGCGGGTGTGTGCATATAATATTAGTGACTTTGATTTTCCAAAGGAATTGACTGATTAGAATAACCGGTCAATTACCGGTAAAGTTGGGTCACTGTATTTTATGTATGACATGCTGTGAATTCTTGACGGGAAAGCATGTTCTCGAAAGGGTTGATAATGTCCCCGAGATGAGCTCATAAGGATTATCATGTAAACCTTGCAAGTGGATTTGATCCGCATGATAATAAAGTTGAGTGGTACTATTCTCGGAATTATAAGAGATGAATAAATAATATTAGCAATAAATATAATTTATTCATGGACATTTATATCTTAAACATGTGGAATAAATAATACTACCGGAGAATATTATTTGATATAATATGGTGAATATTGGGAGTGCAATTATATTTATATAGTGGAAGTAATTATATAATTAATATTAATGGATTAATAGATTTGGGCTTGGGCTCAATTTAATCATTAATATTGGAAGCTCAATATTCCACCCCTTTACGTAGCCTATAAAAGCACTCCTATGGTCTTCTCTTCTTTCATATCTCATAAGTCTCAAGACACAATTCTAGAGAGAGAAAGTAGAGAGAGAAGGTGATCATGGAAGCTTGATAGATCGTCGCCCACCCGACGTTCAAGCTAGTGCAAGGAATACGTGGGAAGACTTCAAGGTCATCAAAAGTTCTTCGTTTTTCCGAACAACGAGAACGAGGTAAATTGTAAAACTCTCTTTATGATTTAATCGTTTTATTATCGTGAAAATACCGCGAACCAAGATCCGATGGACGGAGATCCAAACCGTGGATGTGCCGGGCGATGGGGATTGAGGATCCCCGGACCGCCGCGGCTAGGAATCCACGGCGAGAGGTGGATCCCCGTGAGCACGCCGGCTGGACGCCCAGCGCCGCTCGTGTTGGAGTTGTGTACTTAATGTCTAGATTTGAGTAACGGAAACTCACGATCCATTGCCACTAATCTATTTAATTAAATAAACAATTATTTGCATTTAATTATTTATAATTAAATATATTCAAATTATAGTCCTGGATTCTATACGTTGTAGTTAGTATGGTGTGTCGGGCCCACACAGAAGATCATACTATCGGTTACTCGTATTTAATCGAACAGTTGCTCACGACCTAGATGGACACGGACCAATCCATCGGTATAGTCGTTGTGTGAGAGAGAAAATAATATGTCTTGATTATTTTATCACACTTGTACACTTGGTGTATTGGGCGGATCGTTTGAGATCTATCGATTAGGATTGCCGGCGATAATCGATTTAAGTCTCAGTGTATTTTATTCTTAATCCCCGATACTATTGCGGGTGTGTATATTTAATATAAGTGACTTTGATTTTCCAAAGGAATTGACCGGTTTAATTATTGGGTTAATTACCGGTTAAGTTGGGTCACTATATTTTATATATGGCATGCCGTGAATACTTGACGGGAAAGTGTATCCCGTAAGGGTTGATAATATCCCCGAGATGAGTTCATAAGGAATTATTATGTAAACCCTGCAGGTGGATTTGTTCCGCATAATAATTAAGGTTGAATGGTACTAGTCTCGGATATAAGAGATGAATAAATTAATTAGCAATAAATTAATTTTATTCATGGTTATTTATATCTTAAATACACGGAATAAATAATACTACCGGAGAAATATTATTTGATATAATATGGTTTAATATTGGGAGTGCAATTAATTTTATATAGTTGAAAATAGAATTAATTAATATTAATGGATTAATAGATTTGGGTTTGGGCTCAATTTAATCATTAATATTGGAAGCCCAATATTCCACCTCCTTAAGATCCCCTACGTAGCCTATAAAAGCACTACATGGTCTTCTCTATTCTCATAACTTGAAGATCACAATTCTAGAGAGAGAAAGTAGAGAGGGAGATCCATGGAGTTCGGTAGATCGTCGCCCACACGACGTCCGGGCTAGTGCAAGGAATACGTGGGAAGATCTCAAGGTCATCATAAGATCTCGTTTCTCCGCACAACGAATAGAAAGGTGAATTAAATAATTCCGCTATTTAATTCTTGTATTATTGAAATCAATTATCGAAAAAACAAGATCCAAGGATCGAACCCCGGAGTAGACGGACGATCACGCGGTGGTGGTGAAACCACCGGACCGCGTGGGATCGACCCGGCTAGGGTTTCGAGGGCGCGCGGAGGAGAGACCCGCGGCTGGGCCGCGGGCATGCGATCGATCTTACGATCGATCGCTGGGGGCGCGGGCTGGTGCCGCACCCCACCCCACCTCGACGGTTGGGACCTCCCAGGCGGCGGCGAGTCTCCGGACTCGCCGCGGGGGCTGTTGGGCAGCCCCACCCCAATCGATCGATCGATGCGATCGGTAGTCGCATGGAGCCCCGCTCGCGGGGGCTCAGCTGGGGCAGCGGCGTGCCTTCGGGTGCGTCGTGTCCTCGGTCGTGCTCCGGCGCGTGCGGTGGTGTTCGTGTGATCTCCGGCGACGGGTTTTTGATCGGGTTATTGTTTCCGCAAATTTTAATAACCCGGGATATCGAATTCCAACAATTGGTATCAGAGCGTACGGTTACGTTTTTCGTTAATTGTTTCGATAATCGATTCTCGATGGATATGGCCATAGATTAATTTAATTTTGTTAAATTATTGTGCTATATTTGTTCTACGTACTTGTTTTATCTCTCGTATGAATTGTGTTGGACGGAAAAATTATATATTAAAAATCGAGGGTTTTTCGGAATATCGAACCGGAGAGATCGAACGTGCGCTCGGTTCGGGCTGCCGGGGAGGTGGCTGGAAGCACGGGCTGTGCGGGCTGCTGGGCGCGACCTAAACGTGGCATGCCGGCGTGTGCCACCAGTGGTGGTGGTTCGCCGGCAGCCGGCGGCTACGTTCGAGGGTTGCGGCATCGCGGACCGCTTCGCGTTTTTGACGGCTGGAGACGCGGGCTGCTGGGAGGCGGCGGCTGGGCACATGGGCTCGTCGACTTGGCGTTCACCATCGTGGGATGGTTCGCCGGAAGTCGACGGAAGTCCGACGTGTTGCAGCTGCTCGTTCCTGCGAAGGCGCGCTCGATCGAACGGCGTAGTACGTTCGGCTTGATCGCGGGCTGCTCGTGCTTGGGCTGTGACGAGGTTGATGGCGTGTGTCGTTGGAGGAGACGCCATGCCGGAAATCGACCGGACTCGTGCATAGACTCACCGAAGAAGACGATCTTTTATTTCACGCGCTGCTTCTTTAAAGGTGAGTGCGCTGATCAATACATGAGCTATTGAATTAATTCTCTCCTGGAATTAATTGAGAGCATGCACGTGAGTGGATTGCATTTTTAAGGCTTGCATGAGCTTTGATTGATGGTGCATATGCATGTGCATGGCCGGGCTTGAATGGTTCGATTGGGATGACCGAAATTCGTTTCGGTTCGTCCCGGTAAATCCGATCTTTCCGGAAATAATTTAATCTTTCTAATATTATTTAATTTAATCTTGGAATTAATTCAAATTCTATTTGGATTAGATTTCTTAATTATGGAATTAAATGATGGAATTAGATGGAGAATTAAATTAGGAAAGAAAATCCTAGTTTCTCTAGATATCCTATACCTACTTGGATTAGAAGTCTTAAGAAGAATCAAAATTCGATTTTGATTAGGATTCTTGAGATCTAATCTAAATAGGATTGAGAAATTATTAAAATATTGATTTTATTTAATTTAAGTATTTTATTTAAAATCATTAGATTAATTCAAAATTTATTTTGGATTAGAAAATCTTGGATTTTATTTAGAATAGAATTAAATATGGGAATCAATGGATTTTAATAATATTGATTTTATTTAATATAAGTATTTTATTTAAAATCAATAGATTAATTCAAAATTTATTTTGAATTGGAAAATCTTGGATTTTATTTAAAATAGAATTAAATATGGAAATCAATGGAATTGATTTTATTTAATTGGAGTATTTTATTTAAAATCATTAGATTGATTCAAATTTTTTTTGAATTGGAATCTTGGATTTTATTTAAAATAAATTAAATATGAGAATCAAAGAATTTTTCCGTCGCTCGGCAAAGTATTCAAGACGTAGAATGAAGACTCAAGGCAAGCATGCTGGAATTCATCAAGGTACGAATAGTCGAGAAATAATTTTGCTTGAGTAATTATTTGATTATTTGTGAACGTACTTGCAAGAAATGTATGTTTGTTATTATGCTTATGTGTATTTAATTATGCATTAGATAGTGTATCCCTTTGTTATAAAAAGCTAAGTGGGAGAGGGAATGGAAACATTGCCATGGTCTCCATTGCTGTTCTCTTGGTGACTTTTATGGACTTTTGAAGTTCGTATAGACAAGTCATTGGAGGAGAATTCTTGTAATTCCTTTTACGAGAAACATTAATTAAGTTTATCAAAAAATGCCTAATTTGTCCTTCTGAAACTGATTTCAAGTCGACTCATTCTCTCCCCGGGGAGTGGAATGGAGCCAAAGCCACTTGGTCATGTGGATGACACAAATTAGAGACTTTCGTGTCATTTGATGACTAGATCGATTGTCTGCTCGGCTCCCTCATTCTATGAGAGATAGGGTTGTTCGCATGGTGAATCACTGGTAAGAAACTTCGAGTTTCACTTATGATTCTCCGCGTCTTGATTTACAAGATTGAATGATTAAAGTAATTGGGAGTCAATTATAAATATCTTTTGGTGTAGTAAACGTCCACACGAACGTGGCTTGCTATACTGAATGGGATCTTGGATTAATTGATGTAGACAGTTATAGAAGGGAGTGAAGGAACGTATGTTAACGTAAACGTCCACATGAACGTGGCTTGCGGTGAATATACGTATCCCAAACAATCTTCTTGGATACTGAGTAATGGTTTACACTTAGGTACGCTTTGTAGTATTCTTCCCAACGAAGTAACGCTATAATTGATGTACGACCGAAGCAAATCTAATTGCTAAATCATTTGGATAGGTAAACGTCCACACGAACGTGGCTTGCCATATCTGATGGGATTTTAGAGGTGATTAGTGGTTTAATGATATTATTTAAGGGAGATAATATCGGAGATTAAATCGATTGTTTGTTATTATATGTGCTCATAGATTAGGAAATGGCCTTGAACCCACTTTATGTGATACGTAAGGATTTTAACTCACTGGTCCCTAAATGTAATGATTGGAATAGAGATCTAGACATTACCCAAACTGTTAAAGAGTGCAAGGTTGTACTCAGTAAGCTTTTTCCTCTCGAACCTATTGACATAGGCGGCTAGACAAGAAGCGATGAGGATACTCATAAAGGCCAGTCCTTCGAGGAAACGCTTAAACACGTTTTTGAGATGATTGACCTTTTGGACGAGATGAGACGGAAATCGCAAGCTCTTGTAGCCAATGCCAAAGGTTTTGAACCTAAGGGCAAAATCGGGGGAAAGGAAAAGAAAGCAATGAATCACAGTGGTCCTAAGTTACTTGGACCACGAGATGGGACGAGAATGCCAAGAGGCAAGTGTTCTCGATACAAACAGTCTGGGTACTGGAAGTCTGATTATCCTCTCAAAGAAAGTACAAAATTTTCTTTAGTCGTGAAACATAGTCAGTGGTATTATCTACCGGAACCTGGTGTGTAGATATGGAACCACTGACGGTATGTGCATTTTAAATGCAAGGGTTCCAGGAAACCCTACGACTTAGAAAAGAAAAAATCGTAGTCTACATGGGCAATGCTGTGGAGGAGGCAGCAGTTGCAGTGGAGGACATTTTATAGGATTTCATTTTGAGTTATTGCTTTTATGTACCTTTAATATTAGAAAGAACTTTGTTCTAGATTTCTAATGAATGGATATTTTATTTCTTTTAATCATTTGATGGTTATAAGAAGAAATAATGATATTATCTATTTTGGTACATTAGCTAGCAATATATAAATGATGAATCCTGAATCCACCACGATGCAACGAACCGTTTTATATAACTCGTTTTACTAATAAGAGATTTCTTTATTAAATCATTTACACTTGTGGATTCTTATGCTAAGTCATATTTATTCAAATAAGAAGTTCAAAGGTCGAAAATTGATTGTAAGATCAATTAAGTTGAAGGAGTGGACCTTCCGACCTAAGAATCTAATTTGGAGGATAATACGACTAAGCAATCCTTTATGGATATAAGATATAAGATTCGGACAAGTATTAGAATTGATTAACTCTGATGTTTGATCAGAGCTTGGGATTGGATCCCAAGAGACTACACCATACAGTCCTCTGTAAGATTGGTGTGTCGGAAATAAGAAATGGAACTCTTATAGAAATAGTAAAAGCTTGAGTTATACGGAACTACCTATGTTCTATAGATATGTCTTGGTAACAACGGCGCATTTCAATGCGGTTGTAGAATATCTTAGAAGAACAAGAGATGTGTGTTCGATAGTACTATTAACCAGAAGGACGTTATAAGTTCTAACGCCCGGTTCTTAGAGGAAGACTATTAGATGAACCACAAGCCCAAAATGACATGATACTTCTGAAGAGAGAGAAAACAATTAAGACCTAGAACCAGCCGAACCGAGTAGCGGTACACCACTAACTGCACCTACTGTTATCACTGTTTATACACCGGAATGCCATTGTAGTGGGAGGTTGTGGGACAACCGGAGATATTCATAAGACTAGGAGAGTCTTCGGACTCTGGACCTAGTATACATGAAATCGATCCCTAGATCTACATGAAGGCAGTACTAGATCTAAATGTGCCTTCTTGGAGAGCAATTAGGATTATTGCCAAGAAGCAAGATCATTTAGAGTACAAGCTTAGTTGATCCATTTATGGATTGGAACAAAGCATTGAATTCGTGGTACTTGCAAATTGATGAGATAGTCTATTTTATGGATTCATCAAAGCATAGACGAATCGAGTGTATGGGAAACATGATGGAAACAAGGTGGTGTTTCTCGGAGGTTTTATGTAGATAGCATTTTATCATTGGTAACAATGTAAAGATGTTGTCAGACAAAAAATGATGGTTGTCTAGAAAAATCGATATATGAGATAAAGAAGAAGTTAGAGCATGTTCTTAAGATCTAGGATCTCAAGAAAAGAACATTGTATTTCTCTAGATATCTTATACGATTATGGTTCGTTTTAACATGCAAGATTCCGAGAAAGGTTCGTTACCTTTCAGAGACGGAATGCATCTATCTAAGGATATGTGTTTTGGAACACAAAAGGAGATAGAAGCAATGAAAGCGGATTCCTACACATACAGTGAGGAAAGCTTAATAAATGCATTGTTGAAAACAAGAACCTGATATCAGCTATGCGGTTAGCATAGTGGGAGGATATCAAGGTAATCCTGGAAAGGAATACTTGACTGCTGTAATGAACATTTTAAGTACTTTCGAAGTACTGGAAACTATGTTCTGGATTACGGAGCAGACAAACATTTCCTTTGGATTACATTCTCTTCGATTTCTAATCGAATGAGGACCGGTGTAAGTCGATATCAGGCTATGTGTTTCACTATTGAAGGAGAAGGAGTTTTAACATGGAAGAGTGATAAGCACGATGCTTTTCGGACTCTACCATGGGTAACCAAATAAGCGGCCTCAAAGGCAGCGGAAGTTTTGGTATAACTCCGGGATAATCTCTGGGACTTAGATGTGATTCTTAATTTGCCAAAGGCTATGTAAATAGCGGTGCGATGGCAAATGGTAAGAAATCACAAGTCCATAAGTGTAAGATAACACATAGTGCAAGTACTGTCGGAAATCGATATCCCGGAATTAATAAATTTAAATAAATAAATTATCTAATTAATTCCGACCGAAATCCGTTGGAGATCGAATATCCGGAGTTGTCAAAGTTGCGGAACAACAACTCCAAACGAAATCCCTTCGCCGGAAACCACCGCGAACCACCACACGAGCCGGAGCCCGGCCGAACACACATCTGCGGGGAAGCCCCCGCTTGCGTGCCCTAGCCGAGCCCCCGTACGGGGCTCGCGATCGCTCTTCGCGATCGCATGGGGTTACTCACGTAACCCCCCGGGGCTGCTCGTAGCAGCCCCCGCGGCGAGTCCGGCGACTCGCCGCCACCGCGTCGGAGGGCGGTCCGTCCAACGGACCGCGATTGGGCCAGCCATGCGGCTGCCCGGCGATCGAGCCCAGCTCGATCACATGCCCCGGCGTCCAGCCGGGGCTCCTCCATGCACGCCCGGCGATCGAGCCCTAGGGCTTCGATCGCCACCCTCGGCGCCCAGCCGAGGGCTTGGTCCATGCGTGCGCACGATCCCCACGGGGATCCGAACCACCGCGGTCCGGTGGTCTTCGACCACCACCGCCGGTTCATCCTCGTTCCGGGGTTCGTTCGTCCCTCGGATCTTGGTTCACGATATTTTTACGATAATTAAACGATAAAATCATAAAGAGGGTTTTACGATTTACCTCGTTCTCGTTGTTCGGAAAAACGTAGAACTCAATTTGACGACCTTGAGATCTTCCCACGTATTCCTTGCACTAGCCCGGACGTCGTGTGGGCGACGATCTACCGAACTCCATGGATCCTCCTCTCTACTTTCTCTCTCTAGAATTGTGATCTTCAAGTTATGAGAATAGAGAAGACCATGTAGTGCTTTTATAGGCTACGTAGGGGATCTTAAGGAGGTGGAATATTGGGCTTCCAATATTGAAGATTAAATTGAGCCCAATGCTCAAGTCCATTAATCCTTATCAATATTAATTAATTCTATTTTCCACTATATAAAATTAATTGCACTCCCAATATTAAACCATATTATATCAAATAATATTTCTCCGGTAGTATTATTTATTCCGTGTATTTAAGATATAAATATCCATGAATAAAATTAATTTATTGCTAATTAATTTATTCATCTCTTATATCCGAGACTAGTACCATTCAACCTTAATTATTATGCGGAACGAATCCACCTGCAGGGTTTACATAATAATTCCTTATGAACTCATCTCGGGGATATTATCAACCCTTCCGGGATACACTTTCCCGTCAAGTATTCACGGCATGTCATATATAAAATATAGTGACCCAACTTAACCGGTAATTAACCCAATAATTAAATCGGTTAATTCCTTTGGTAAATCAAAGTCACTTATATTGATTATACACACCCGCAATAGTTTCGGGGATTAAGAATAAAATACACTGAGACTCGAATCGATTATCGCCGGCAATCCTAATCGATGAATCTCAACGATCCGCTCAATACACCAAGTGTACAAGTGTGATAAAATAATTAAGATAAATTATTTTCTCTCTCACACAACGACTATACCGATGGATTGGTCCGTGTCCATCTAGGTCGTGAGCAACTGTTTGATTAAATACGAGTAACCGATAGTATGATCTTCTGTGCGCCCATGCAACACCATACTAACTACAACGTATAAAATCTAGGACTATGATTTGCATATATTTAATTATAAATAATTAAACGCAAATAATTGTTTATTTAATTAAATAGATTAATGGAAATGGATCGTGAGTTTCCTTTACTTAAATCTAGACATTAAGTACACAACTCCAACAATCTCCCACTTGTACTAAGGTCTAGTCATTTCCTCCAAACTCCCGACTCCCATACTCATCACGTGCTTAAGTTGTACTTCCAAGAAGTACTATGTGAATGAGCACTCTAGGTTGTCGCTCTGAAGTTATCTTGGTGACTACAGTGTCGTCTCCCTCGACGATGACTCGTATCAGGTGGTACTTGCACTATGTGTTATCTTACACTTATGGACTTGTGATTTCTTACCATTTGCCATTGCACCGCTATTTACATAGCCTTTGGCAAATTAAGAATCACATCTAAGTCCCAGAGATTATCCCGGAGTTATACCAAAACTTCCGCTGCCTCTGAGGCTGCTATTTGGTTACCCATGGCAGAGTCCGAAAAGCATCGTGCTTATCACTCTTCCATGTTAAAACTCCTTCTCCTTCAATAGTGAAACACATAGCCTGATATCGACTTACACTGGTCCTCATTCGATTAGAAATCTAAGAGAATGTAATCCAAAGGAAATGTTCGTCTGCTTCGTAGTCTAGAACAGTACTTCGAAAGTACTTTTACGGCAGTCGAATATTCCTTTCCAGGATTACGTTGATATCCTCCCACTATGCTAACCGCATAGCCGATATCAGGTTCTTGTTTTCAACAATGCATTTATTAAGCTTTCCACACTCAAAGTGTAGGAAACTGCTTTCATTGCTTCTATCTCCTTTTGTGTTCCAAAACACATATCCTTAGATAGATGCATTCCGTCTCTGAAAGGTAACGAACCTTTCTCGGAATCTTGCATGTTAAAACGAACCATAATCATATATGTAAGATGTCCAGGAAAAGTACAATGTTCTTTCTAGAGATCCAAGATCTCAAGAACATGTCCAACTTCTTCCTTTATCTTTCATAATGATTCATCTAGACAACCATCATTTTATGTCTGATAACATCTTTACATTGTTGCCAATGATAAGAGTGTCATCTACATAAAACCTCCGAGAAACACCACCTTGTTTTCCATCACGTTTCCAATACACACAATTCGTCTATGCTTTTGATGAATCCATAAAATGGACTATCTCATCAATTTGCAAGTACCACGAATTCAATGCTTTGTTTCAATCCATAAATGGATCAACTAAGCTTGTACTCTAAATGATCTTGCTTCTTAGCAATAATCCTTATTGCTCTCCAAGAAGGCACATTTAGATCTAGTACCGCCTTCATGTAGATCCAGGGATTGATTTCATGTATACTAGGTCCAGAGTCCGAAGACTCTCCTAGTCTTATGAATATCTCCGGTTGTCACACAACCTCCCGTTACAACGGCATTCCGGTGTATAAACAGTGATAACAGTAGGTGCAGTTAGTGGTGTACCGCTACTCGGTTCGGCTGGTTCTAAGTCTTAATCTTTCTCTCTCATTTCAAATTATCATGTCACCTTGGGCTTGTGGTTCATCGTATAGTCTTTCTCTAAGAACCGGGCGTTAGAACTTATAACGTCCTTCTGGTTCATAGTACTATTGAACACACATCTTTTGTTCTTCTAGGATATTCTACAACCGCATTTGAATGCGCCGTTGTTTCCAGACATATCCATAGAACATAGGTATTTCCGTATAACTCATAATTTTACTATTTCTATAAGAGTTCCATTTCTTGTTTACGACACACCATTTCTACACAACAGTGTATGGTGTAGTCATTTGGGATCAAATCCCAATTTCTGATCAGTATGCCATGCATTCCTCAGATAGGTACTTGCATCCGCGATCAAATTGCAGGCTACAAATGGATATACCTTGATGGTTCTCCACAATTGCTTAGTGTCCATTGACTTGTCAAAACACTTGCTTTTGTGGCACATCAGGTATTCTAATCCATTTCTCGAGTAATCATCAAATGATGTACTCGTACCTTATTGTCTGAGTAGACATAGGTCTGCATACATCAGAGTTAATCAATTCTTATACTTGTCCGGATCTTACATCTTATATCCATAAAGGATTGCTTAGTCATATTATCTTCCAAATTAGATTCTTAGGTCGGAAGGTCCACTCCTTCAACTTAATTGATCAAATATCAATTTTCGACCTTTGAACTTCTTATTTGAATAAACATGACCTAGCATAAGAATCCACAAGTATAATCGATAAAGAAATCTCTTATTAGTAAAACGAGTTTCATACTACGGTTCGTTGCATCGTGGTGGACTCGGGATTCATCATTTATATATTGCTAGCTAATGTACCAAAATAGATAATATCATTATTTCTTCTTATAACCATCAAATGATTAAAAGAAATAAAATATCCATTTCTTAGAAATCCAGAACAGAGTTCTTTCTAATTTGAAAGGTACATAAAAGCAATAACCCAAAATGAAATCCTATAAAATGTCCTCCACTGCAACTGCTGCCTCCTTTACAGCATTGCCCATGTAGACTACGATTTCTTCTTTTCTAAGTCGTCGGGTTTCCTGGAACCCTTGCATTTAAAATGCACATACCGTCAGTGGTTCCATATCTACACACCAGGTTCCGGTAGATAATACCACTGACTATGTTTTACGACTAAAGAAAATTTCGTACTTTCTTTGAGAGGATAATCAGACTTCCAGTACCCAGACTGTTTGCATCGAGAACTCTTGCCTCATGGCTTTCTCGTCCCATCTCGTGGTCCAAGAAACTTAGGACCACTGGGTTTCTTTGCTTTCTTGTCCTTTCCCCCGATTCATGCCTTTAGGTTCGAAACCTTTGGCATTGGCTACAAGAGCTTGCGATTTCCGTCTAAACTCGTCTAAAAGGTCAATCATCTCAAAAACGTGTTTAAGCGTTTCCTCGAAGCGACTGCCTTTATGAGTATCCTCATCGCTTCTTGTCTAGCCGCCTATGTCAATAGGCTCGGAAGGACAAAGCTCATTGAGTACAAACTAGTACTCTTTAACAGTTTGGGTAATGTCTAGATCTCTATTCCAATCATTACATTTAGGGACCAATGAGTTTAATTCCTCAAGTATCACATTAAGTGGGTTCAAAGACATATCCTAATCTATGAGCACATATAACAACAAACAATCGATTTAATCTCCGATATTATCTCCCTCAAATAATATCATTAAACCACGAATCACCTCTAAAATCCCATCAGATAAGGCAAGCCACGTTCGTGTGGACGTTTACCTATCCAAATGATTTAGCAATTAGATTTGCTTCGGTCGTACATCAATTAGCGTTACTTCGTTGGGAAGAATACTATAAAGCGTACCTAAGTGTAAACCATTACTCAGTATCTAAGAAGATTGTTTGGGACACGTATATTCACCGCAAGCCACGTTCGTGTGGACGTTTACGTTAACATACGCTCTCTTACTCCCTTCTATAACTGTCTACATCAATCGTTCCAAAATCCCATTCAATGTAGCAAGCCACGTTTGTGTGGACGTTTACTACACCAAAAGACTTTTACAATTGACTCCCAATTACTTGAATCATTTAATCTTGTAAATCAAGACGCGGAGAATCATAAGTGAAACTCAAAGTTTCTAACCAGTGATTCACCATGCGAACGACCCTATCTCTCATAGAATGAGGGAGCCGAGCAGACAATCGATCCACCTTCAAAAGATGGTACGACTGCCTCTAATTTGTGTCCTCGACATGACCAAGTGGCTTTGGCTCCATTCCACTCCCCGGGGTGAGAATGAGTCGACTTGAAATCAGTTTTGGAAAGACAAATTAGGCATTGTTTGATAAACTTAATCAATGTTTCTCGTAAAAGGAATTACAAGAATTCTCCTCCAATGACTTGTCTATACGAACTTCAAAAGTCCATAAAAGTCACCAAGAGAACAGCAATGGAGACCATGGATATGTTTCCATACCCTCTCTCACTTAGCTTTTTATAACAGAGGGATACGCTATCTAATGCATAATTAAATACACATAAGCATGCATACATGAAATAAAGCACATAGAATATTATCACATAATAATACTAGAATATTATTTTCCGACTATTATGGCTTTATCGCATCTCCGTACGCATCTTCTAGTCTTTAGTCTTCGTTCTTGAATGCTCCATGTGACGGGAATATTAATTCCAATATTTAAATCTATTTATTTTTAATAAATCCAAAAGTTACTTAATTCGAAAATTAAGTCAATCGAATAAATCAAAAATAGAATTAAATATTATTAATATTTTTATTTATTTATTTTCCTATCTAATTCTATTAAATCTCTAGAATAATCTATCCAAGACCCACTTGGAATATTCTAGAAGACATCTATAATAGAATAAGGAAATAAAATAAATTTATTTTATTTTCCCTTTCTACTTCATTAAATCTCTAGAATAATCTATCCAAGACCCATTTGGAATATTCTAGATGATTTCCATAATGAAATAAGGAAATAAAATAATTTAGGACTCCTAAACTTTCCAAAATTAATTAATTTCCATGTCCATGAAAATTCCCATAAAATAGGAATAATCAAATAGGAAATAAATTAATTTAATAATTAATTATTTTCCTTTCTAATTCCATTAAATCTCTAGAATCCTATTCCAAGTAGAACTTAGAATATTCTAGAAGACTTCCATAATAGAATAAGGAAATAAATTAATTCCAATTAATTCTTTTCCTATTTCCATGAGAATTCCAAAAACTAGGAATACTCAAAATAGGAAAACCGAATCAATTAGGAAAGTTGGATCTTGGTAGGAATAGCATGGGTTGGGGATCCCCACGCCACCCCACCATCGACCGAGGCCGAGAGGAGCACATCACCGCCGCCGCCACCCCAATCGGCCAGCCACCACCACTACCGGTGGCAGCCCACGGCCAAGGGGTGCGATGGCTGCCCCTCCCACTCGATTGATCCATTACTTGGGGTCGATCATGGGGTTGATCGATCCCCGGAATCCTCCCTCTCTTCGTCTCCTCCGTCACACTTTTCCGGTCGTCGTTTCGGACTCGATCCAACGTAAAATAAATTACAAATTTATTACTACGCTATCCAGTATCGATTCTCTACATGAAAACGACCTCAAACAATTTCCGGAAAAATTAAGAACAAACATTCACCACACAAGAACAAATATCGACATCACCGAGAGTTTAATAATCAAGAACATTATTATGACATTAATTAACAAAATTAAATCTAGCCATAATAACCGGAAACCCTGCAAGGTAGAACATTTTATCGAAAAATACCATGAACTAAAACCAACGCTCTGATACCAATTGTTGGAAATCGATATCCCGGAATTAATAAATTTAAATAAATAAATTATCTAATTAATTCCGACCGAAATCCGTTGGAGATCGAATATCCGGAGTTGTCAAAGTTGCGGAACAACAACTCCAAACGAAATCCCTTCGCCGGAAACCACCGCGAACCACCACACGAGCCGGAGCCCGGCCGAACACACATCCGCGGGGAAGCCCCCGCTTGCGTGCCCTAGCCGAGCCCCCGTACGGGGCTCGCGATCGCGCTTCGCGATCGCATGGGGTTACTCACGTAACCCCCCGAGGCTGCTCGTAGCAGCCCCCGCGGCGAGTCCGGCGACTCGCCGCCACCGCGTCGGAGGGCGGTCCGTCCAACGGACCGCGATTGGGCCAGCCATGCGGCTGCCCGGCGATCGAGCCCAGCTCGATCGCATGCCCCGGCGTCCAGCCGGGGCTCCTCCATGCACGCCCGGCGACCCTCGCCGGGCTTCGATCGCCACCCTCGGCGCCCAGCCGAGGGCTTGGTCCATGCGTGCGCACGATCCCCACGGGGATCCGAACCACCGCGGTCCGGTGGTCTTCGACCACCACCGCCGGTTCATCCTCGTTCCGGGGTTCGTTCGTCCCTCGGATCTTGGTTCACGATATTTTTACGATAATTAAACGATAAAATCATAAAGAGGGTTTTACGATTTACCTCGTTCTCGTTGTTCGGAAAAACGTAGAACTCAATTTGACGACCTTGAGATCTTCCCACGTATTCCTTGCACTAGCCCGGACGTCGTGTGGGCGACGATCTACCGAACTCCATGGATCCTCCTCTCTACTTTCTCTCTCTAGAATTGTGATCTTCAAGTTATGAGAATAGAGAAGACCATGTAGTGCTTTTATAGGCTACGTAGGGGATCTTAAGGAGGTGGAATATTGGGCTTCCAATATTGAAGATTAAATTGAGCCCAATGCTCAAGTCCATTAATCCTTATCAATATTAATTAATTCTATTTTCCACTATATAAAATTAATTGCACTCCCAATATTAAACCATATTATATCAAATAATATTTCTCCGGTAGTATTATTTATTCCGTGTATTTAAGATATAAATATCCATGAATAAAATTAATTTATTGCTAATTAATTTATTCATCTCTTATATCCGAGACTAGTACCATTCAACCTTAATTATTATGCGGAACGAATCCACCTGCAGGGTTTACATAATAATTCCTTATGAACTCATCTCGGGGATATTATCAACCCTTCCGGGATACACTTTCCCGTCAAGTATTCACGGCATGTCATATATAAAATATAGTGACCCAACTTAACCGGTAATTAACCCAATAATTAAATCGGTTAATTCCTTTGGTAAATCAAAGTCACTTATATTGATTATACACACCCGCAATAGTTTCGGGGATTAAGAATAAAATACACTGAGACTCGAATCGATTATCGCCGGCAATCCTAATCGATGAATCTCAACGATCCGCTCAATACACCAAGTGTACAAGTGTGATAAAATAATTAAGATAAATTATTTTCTCTCTCACACAACGACTATACCGATGGATTGGTCCGTGTCCATCTAGGTCGTGAGCAACTGTTTGATTAAATACGAGTAACCGATAGTATGATCTTCTGTGCGCCCATGCAACACCATACTAACTACAACGTATAAAATCTAGGACTATGATTTGCATATATTTAATTATAAATAATTAAACGCAAATAATTGTTTATTTAATTAAATAGATTAATGGAAATGGATCGTGAGTTTCCTTTACTTAAATCTAGACATTAAGTACACAACTCCAACAATCTCCCACTTGTACTAAGGTCTAGTCATTTCCTCCAAACTCCCGACTCCCATACTCATCACGTGCTTAAGTTGTACTTCCAAGAAGTACTATGTGAATGAGCACTCTAGGTTGTCGCTCTGAAGTTATCTTGGTGACTACAGTGTCGTCTCCCTCGACGATGACTCGTATCAGGTGGTACTTGCACTATGTGTTATCTTACACTTATGGACTTGTGATTTCTTACCATTTGCCATTGCACCGCTATTTACATAGCCTTTGGCAAATTAAGAATCACATCTAAGTCCCAGAGATTATCCCGGAGTTATACCAAAACTTCCGCTGCCTCTGAGGCTGCTATTTGGTTACCCATGGCAGAGTCCGAAAAGCATCGTGCTTATCACTCTTCCATGTTAAAACTCCTTCTCCTTCAATAGTGAAACACATAGCCTGATATCGACTTACACTGGTCCTCATTCGATTAGAAATCTAAGAGAATGTAATCCAAAGGAAATGTTCGTCTGCTTCGTAGTCTAGAACAGTACTTCGAAAGTACTTTTACGGCAGTCGAATATTCCTTTCCAGGATTACGTTGATATCCTCCCACTATGCTAACCGCATAGCCGATATCAGGTTCTTGTTTTCAACAATGCATTTATTAAGCTTTCCACACTCAAAGTGTAGGAAACTGCTTTCATTGCTTCTATCTCCTTTTGTGTTCCAAAACACATATCCTTAGATAGATGCATTCCGTCTCTGAAAGGTAACGAACCTTTCTCGGAATCTTGCATGTTAAAACGAACCATAATCATATATGTAAGATGTCCAGGAAAAGTACAATGTTCTTTCTAGAGATCCAAGATCTCAAGAACATGTCCAACTTCTTCCTTTATCTTTCATAATGATTCATCTAGACAACCATCATTTTATGTCTGATAACATCTTTACATTGTTGCCAATGATAAGAGTGTCATCTACATAAAACCTCCGAGAAACACCACCTTGTTTTCCATCACGTTTCCAATACACACAATTCGTCTATGCTTTTGATGAATCCATAAAATGGACTATCTCATCAATTTGCAAGTACCACGAATTCAATGCTTTGTTTCAATCCATAAATGGATCAACTAAGCTTGTACTCTAAATGATCTTGCTTCTTAGCAATAATCCTTATTGCTCTCCAAGAAGGCACATTTAGATCTAGTACCGCCTTCATGTAGATCCAGGGATTGATTTCATGTATACTAGGTCCAGAGTCCGAAGACTCTCCTAGTCTTATGAATATCTCCGGTTGTCACACAACCTCCCGTTACAACGGCATTCCGGTGTATAAACAGTGATAACAGTAGGTGCAGTTAGTGGTGTACCGCTACTCGGTTCGGCTGGTTCTAAGTCTTAATCTTTCTCTCTCATTTCAAATTATCATGTCACCTTGGGCTTGTGGTTCATCGTATAGTCTTTCTCTAAGAATCGGGCGTTAGAACTTATAACGTCCTTCTGGTTCATAGTACTATTGAACACACATCTTTTGTTCTTCTAGGATATTCTACAACCGCATTTGAATGCGCCGTTGTTTCCAGACATATCCATAGAACATAGGTATTTCCGTATAACTCATAATTTTACTATTTCTATAAGAGTTCCATTTCTTGTTTACGACACACCATTTCTACACAACAGTGTATGGTGTAGTCATTTGGGATCAAATCCCAATTTCTGATCAGTATGCCATGCATTCCTCAGATAGGTACTTGCATCCGCGATCAAATTGCAGGCTACAAATGGATATACCTTGATGGTTCTCCACAATTGCTTAGTGTCCATTGACTTGTCAAAACACTTGCTTTTGTGGCACATCAGGTATTCTAATCCATTTCTCGAGTAATCATCAAATGATGTACTCGTACCTTATTGTCTGAGTAGACATAGGTCTGCATACATCAGAGTTAATCAATTCTTATACTTGTCCGGATCTTACATCTTATATCCATAAAGGATTGCTTAGTCATATTATCTTCCAAATTAGATTCTTAGGTCGGAAGGTCCACTCCTTCAACTTAATTGATCAAATATCAATTTTCGACCTTTGAACTTCTTATTTGAATAAACATGACCTAGCATAAGAATCCACAAGTATAATCGATAAAGAAATCTCTTATTAGTAAAACGAGTTTCATACTACGGTTCGTTGCATCGTGGTGGACTCGGGATTCATCATTTATATATTGCTAGCTAATGTACCAAAATAGATAATATCATTATTTCTTCTTATAACCATCAAATGATTAAAAGAAATAAAATATCCATTTCTTAGAAATCCAGAACAGAGTTCTTTCTAATTTGAAAGGTACATAAAAGCAATAACCCAAAATGAAATCCTATAAAATGTCCTCCACTGCAACTGCTGCCTCCTTTACAGCATTGCCCATGTAGACTACGATTTCTTCTTTTCTAAGTCGTCGGGTTTCCTGGAACCCTTGCATTTAAAATGCACATACCGTCAGTGGTTCCATATCTACACACCAGGTTCCGGTAGATAATACCACTGACTATGTTTTACGACTAAAGAAAATTTCGTACTTTCTTTGAGAGGATAATCAGACTTCCAGTACCCAGACTGTTTGCATCGAGAACTCTTGCCTCATGGCTTTCTCGTCCCATCTCGTGGTCCAAGAAACTTAGGACCACTGGGTTTCTTTGCTTTCTTGTCCTTTCCCCCGATTCATGCCTTTAGGTTCGAAACCTTTGGCATTGGCTACAAGAGCTTGCGATTTCCGTCTAAACTCGTCTAAAAGGTCAATCATCTCAAAAACGTGTTTAAGCGTTTCCTCGAAGCGACTGCCTTTATGAGTATCCTCATCGCTTCTTGTCTAGCCGCCTATGTCAATAGGCTCGGAAGGACAAAGCTCATTGAGTACAAACTAGTACTCTTTAACAGTTTGGGTAATGTCTAGATCTCTATTCCAATCATTACATTTAGGGACCAATGAGTTTAATTCCTCAAGTATCACATTAAGTGGGTTCAAAGACATATCCTAATCTATGAGCACATATAACAACAAACAATCGATTTAATCTCCGATATTATCTCCCTCAAATAATATCATTAAACCACGAATCACCTCTAAAATCCCATCAGATAAGGCAAGCCACGTTCGTGTGGACGTTTACCTATCCAAATGATTTAGCAATTAGATTTGCTTCGGTCGTACATCAATTAGCGTTACTTCGTTGGGAAGAATACTATAAAGCGTACCTAAGTGTAAACCATTACTCAGTATCTAAGAAGATTGTTTGGGACACGTATATTCACCGCAAGCCACGTTCGTGTGGACGTTTACGTTAACATACGCTCTCTTACTCCCTTCTATAACTGTCTACATCAATCGTTCCAAAATCCCATTCAATGTAGCAAGCCACGTTTGTGTGGACGTTTACTACACCAAAAGACTTTTACAATTGACTCCCAATTACTTGAATCATTTAATCTTGTAAATCAAGACGCGGAGAATCATAAGTGAAACTCAAAGTTTCTAACCAGTGATTCACCATGCGAACGACCCTATCTCTCATAGAATGAGGGAGCCGAGCAGACAATCGATCCACCTTCAAAAGATGGTACGACTGCCTCTAATTTGTGTCCTCGACATGACCAAGTGGCTTTGGCTCCATTCCACTCCCCGGGGTGAGAATGAGTCGACTTGAAATCAGTTTTGGAAAGACAAATTAGGCATTGTTTGATAAACTTAATCAATGTTTCTCGTAAAAGGAATTACAAGAATTCTCCTCCAATGACTTGTCTATACGAACTTCAAAAGTCCATAAAAGTCACCAAGAGAACAGCAATGGAGACCATGGATATGTTTCCATACCCTCTCTCACTTAGCTTTTTATAACAGAGGGATACGCTATCTAATGCATAATTAAATACACATAAGCATGCATACATGAAATAAAGCACATAGAATATTATCACATAATAATACTAGAATATTATTTTCCGACTATTATGGCTTTATCGCATCTCCGTACGCATCTTCTAGTCTTTAGTCTTCGTTCTTGAATGCTCCATGTGACGGGAATATTAATTCCAATATTTAAATCTATTTATTTTTAATAAATCCAAAAGTTACTTAATTCGAAAATTAAGTCAATCGAATAAATCAAAAATAGAATTAAATATTATTAATATTTTTATTTATTTATTTTCCTATCTAATTCTATTAAATCTCTAGAATAATCTATCCAAGACCCACTTGGAATATTCTAGAAGACATCTATAATAGAATAAGGAAATAAAATAAATTTATTTTATTTTCCCTTTCTACTTCATTAAATCTCTAGAATAATCTATCCAAGACCCATTTGGAATATTCTAGATGATTTCCATAATGAAATAAGGAAATAAAATAATTTAGGACTCCTAAACTTTCCAAAATTAATTAATTTCCATGTCCATGAAAATTCCCATAAAATAGGAATAATCAAATAGGAAATAAATTAATTTAATAATTAATTATTTTCCTTTCTAATTCCATTAAATCTCTAGAATCCTATTCCAAGTAGAACTTAGAATATTCTAGAAGACTTCCATAATAGAATAAGGAAATAAATTAATTCCAATTAATTCTTTTCCTATTTCCATGAGAATTCCAAAAACTAGGAATACTCAAAATAGGAAAACCGAATCAATTAGGAAAGTTGGATCTTGGTAGGAATAGCATGGGTTGGGGATCCCCACGCCACCCCACCATCGACCGAGGCCGAGAGGAGCACATCACCGCCGCCGCCACCCCAATCGGCCAGCCACCACCACTACCGGTGGCAGCCCACGGCCAAGGGGTGCGATGGCTGCCCCTCCCACTCGATTGATCCATTACTTGGGGTCGATCATGGGGTTGATCGATCCCCGGAATCCTCCCTCTCTTCGTCTCCTCCGTCACACTTTTCCGGTCGTCGTTTCGGACTCGATCCAACGTAAAATAAATTACAAATTTATTACTACGCTATCCAGTATCGATTCTCTACATGAAAACGACCTCAAACAATTTCCGGAAAAATTAAGAACAAACATTCACCACACAAGAACAAATATCGACATCACCGAGAGTTTAATAATCAAGAACATTATTATGACATTAATTAACAAAATTAAATCTAGCCATAATAACCGGAAACCCTGCAAGGTAGAACATTTTATCGAAAAATACCATGAACTAAAACCAACGCTCTGATACCAATTGTTGGAAATCGATATCCCGGAATTAATAAATTTAAATAAATAAATTATCTAATTAATTCCGACCGAAATCCGTTGGAGATCGAATATCCGGAGTTGTCAAAGTTGCGGAACAACAACTCCAAACGAAATCCCTTCGCCGGAAACCACCGCGAACCACCACACGAGCCGGAGCCCGGCCGAACACACATCCGCGGGGAAGCCCCCGCTTGCGTGCCCTAGCCGAGCCCCCGTACGGGGCTCGCGATCGCGCTTCGCGATCGCATGGGGTTACTCACGTAACCCCCCGAGGCTGCTCGTAGCAGCCCCCGCGGCGAGTCCGGCGACTCGCCGCCACCGCGTCGGAGGGCGGTCCGTCCAACGGACCGCGATTGGGCCAGCCATGCGGCTGCCCGGCGATCGAGCCCAGCTCGATCGCATGCCCCGGCGTCCAGCCGGGGCTCCTCCATGCACGCCCGGCGACCCTCGCCGGGCTTCGATCGCCACCCTCGGCGCCCAGCCGAGGGCTTGGTCCATGCGTGCGCACGATCCCCACGGGGATCCGAACCACCGCGGTCCGGTGGTCTTCGACCACCACCGCCGGTTCATCCTCGTTCCGGGGTTCGTTCGTCCCTCGGATCTTGGTTCACGATATTTTTACGATAATTAAACGATAAAATCATAAAGAGGGTTTTACGATTTACCTCGTTCTCGTTGTTCGGAAAAACGTAGAACTCAATTTGACGACCTTGAGATCTTCCCACGTATTCCTTGCACTAGTCCGGACGTCGTGTGGGCGACGATCTACCGAACTCCATGGATCCTCCTCTCTACTTTCTCTCTCTAGAATTGTGATCTTCAAGTTATGAGAATAGAGAAGACCATGTAGTGCTTTTATAGGCTATGTAGGGGATCTTAAGGAGGTGGAATATTGGGCTTCCAATATTGAAGATTAAATTGAGCCCAATGCTCAAGTCCATTAATCCTTATCAATATTAATTAATTCTATTTTCCACTATATAAAATTAATTGCACTCCCAATATTAAACCATATTATATCAAATAATATTTCTCCGGTAGTATTATTTATTCCGTGTATTTAAGATATAAATATCCATGAATAAAATTAATTTATTGCTAATTAATTTATTCATCTCTTATATCCGAGACTAGTACCATTAAACCTTAATTATTATGCGGAACGAATCCACCTGCAGGGTTTACATAATAATTCCTTATGAACTCATCTCGGGGATATTATCAACCCTTCCGGGATACACTTTCCCATCAAGTATTCACGGCATGTCATATATAAAATATAGTGACCCAACTTAACCGGTAATTAACCCAATAATTAAATCGGTTAATTCCTTTGGTAAATCAAAGTCACTTATATTGAATATACACACCCGCAATAGTTTCGGGGATTAAGAATAAAATACACTGAGACTCGAATCGATTATCGCCGGCAATCCTAATCGATGAATCTCAACGATCCGCTCAATACACCAAGTGTACAAGTGTGATAAAAAATTAAGATAAATTATTTTCTCTCTCACACAACGACTATACCGATGGATTGGTCCGTGTCCATCTAGGTCGTGAGCAACTGTTCGATTAAATACGAGTAACCGATAGTATGATCTTCTGTGCGCCCATGCAACACCATACTAACTACAACGTATAAAATCTAGGACTATGATTTGCATATATTTAATTATAAATAATTAAACGCAAATAATTTTTTATTAAATAGATTAATGGCAATGGATCGTGAGTTTCCTTTACTTAAATCTAGACATTAAGTACACAACTCCAACAAGTACCACCTGATACGAGTCATCGTCGAGGGAGACGACGCTGTAGTCACCAAGATAACTTCAGAGCGGCAACCTAGAGTGCTCATTCACATAGTACTTCTTGGAAGTACAACTTAAGCACGTGATGAGTATTGGAGTCGGGAGTTTGGAGGAAATGACTAGACCTTAGTACAAGTGGGAGATTGTTGGAGTTGTGTACTTAATGTCTAGATTTGAGTAACGGAAACTCACGATCCATTGCCACTAATCTATTTAATTAAATAAACAATTATTTGCATTTAATTATTTATAATTAAATATATGCAAATTATAGTCCTGGATTCTATACGTTGTAGTTAGTATGGTGTGTCGATCCCACACAGAAGATCATACTATCGGTTACTCGTATTTAATCGAACAGTTGCTCACGACCTAGATAGACACGGACCAATCCATCGGTATAGTCGTTGTGTGAGAGAGAAAATAATATGTCTTGATTATTTTATCACACTTGTACACTTGGTGTATTGGGCGGATCGTTTGAGATTTATCGATTAGGATTGCCGGCGATAATCGATTTAAGTCTCAGTGTATTTTATTCTTAATCCCCGATACTATTGCGGGTGTGTATATTTAATATAAGTGACTTTTATTTTCCAAAGGAATTGACCTGTTTAATTATTGGGTTAATTACCGGTTAAGTTGGGTCACTATATTTTATATATGGCATGCCGTGAATACTTGACGGGAAAGTGTATCACGTAAGGGTTGATAATATCCCCGAGATGAGTTCATAAGGAATTATTATGTAAACCCTGCAGGTGGATTTGTTCCGCATAATAATTAAGGTTGAATGGTACTAGTCTCGGATATAAGAGATGAATAAATTAATTAGCAATAAATTAATTTTATTCATGGATATTTATATCTTAAATACACGAAATAAATAATACTACCGGAGAAATATTATTTGATATAATATGGTTTAATATTGGGAGTGCAATTAATTTTATATAGTGGAAAATAGAATTAATTAATATTAATGGATTAATAGATTTGGGCTTGAGCTCAATTTAATCATTAATATTGGAAGCCCAATATTCCACCTCCTTAAGATCCCCTACGTAGCCTATAAAAGCACTACATGGTCTTCTCTATTCTCATAACTTGAAGATCACAATTCTAGAGAGAGAAAGTAGAGAGGGAGATCCATGGAGTTCGGTAGATCGTCGCCCACACGACGTCCGGGCTAGTGCAAGGAATACGTGGGAAGATCTCAAGGTCATCATAAGATCTCGTTTCTCCGCACAACGAATCGAAAGGTGAATTAAATAATTCCGCTATTTAATTCTTGTATTATTGAAATCAATTATCGAAAAAACAAGATCCAAGGATCGAACCCCGGAGTAGACGGACGATCACGCGGTGGTGGTTAAACCACCGGACCGCGTGGGATCGACCAGGCTAGGGTTTTGAGGGCGCGCGGAGGAGAGACCCGCGGCTGGGCCGCGGGCATGCGATCGATCTTACGATCGATCGCTGGGGGCGCGGGCTGGTGCCGCACCCCACCCCACCTCGACGGTGGGGACCTCCCAGGCGGCGGCGAGTCGCCGGACTCGCCGCGGGGGCTGCTGGGCAGCCCCACCCCAATCGATCGATCGATGCGATCGGTAGTCGCATGGAGCCCCGCTCGCGGGGGCTCAGCTGGGGCAGCGGCGTGCCTTCGGGTGCGTCGTGTCCTCGGTCGTGCTCCGGCGCGTGCGGTGGTGTTCGTGTGATCTCCGGCGACGGGTTTTTGATCGGGTTATTGTTTCCGCAAATTTTAATAACCCGGGATATCGAATTCCAACAGCTCGCACTGTGCTGCCTCCGCTCACGCGGAGGGGCCGCCGCTCGCGCGGCGGAACCGCCGCTCGCACGGCGGCGCCTAGGATGATCACTAGCCACGACTTGGATCGTGGCTGTGAAAATATGTTCGAAATTCTAAATTTATGTAAGGCAGATCCATGGGGCAGGACGAAGGCGTTAAGTCTGCCGCAGTGCGAAGGCAGAAACCGGTTCCCTGGCAGGAGGCAGGATCTAGGCAGAATCTTCTATTTTTGGTAAGAGACCAAAAATTGAATATCTCTTTCCATACTTATCCGATTGAGGTGATTCAAAAGGCAACGGAATCCTTGGAGGACAAGGAACCTATTCCTACCATAAAGCGACGTCCAAAAAGCCTATATATTCACGTCGAGGCTCAGCAGCGAGATGTGAGAGAGAGGCATGGCGAAAGTATTAGGGTTTCAATACTTGTTATTAGACGTGAGGTTAGATCGATAATCGCTTACGCCTTGTTGGCTCAGGATTATCAAGAGTGATTGTAATCTCGTTTTCGTTTAATAAAGTAGAAACACCCCTCTCCCCGAGCACGTAGGTAGCGGCTGCCTCGCCATAGGCAGCGCGATACCGAAGCTCGTAAAATCTTGTCTTGTGTGTGTTGTTTATTGTGCTTTTATATTCTTGTGAGTTCACATATTCGTGAGTGATTGTGAGCTGGAGAGTCAAATCATATTCGTTCGGTTTTGAGTTGTTCACGTCGTGTGGTTTATGAAAGTCTAATTTGATCGGATTTATTCGGTTGGTTAGACCTTGTTGTGCGAATCCTCAACAAGTGGCGCCGTCTGTGGGAAGATAAATCACGAGAAGATGCTGAAGCTTGGATCGAAGAAGGACGATGAGGACAAGGCGTCGACAAGAACAACTTTGGTCCTTGGAGGATCAAAGGCAAGGCGATAAAAACACAGCAGGAGGTTGCTGCTAGCACTGCCATTCTCCAGGCAAGGGGAACTGATAAACCTATGGATGATGCAGCTGAAGCTGCGGCAGCAGGTGCTCAGGCAGACTTTGCGGCAGGACGAAGTTCCGGCAGGTACTGAAAAGGCAGGGACTATGGCAGAACCAGAAGGCAAGGGTTGTTCGCAGGGGCACTACGACGATGATTAGGTGTCTTGGAGGCACGTTAATTATTGTTGTGCCCAAGGAGCCGGCTGTCGAGACGTCACGGCATGAACTTGAGAGTTGGTACTCAAGGAAACTTCAGAAGAGGAGTCGGAAGAGTGAAGAACAAGGCAGCATCTCATGAAGGCACATGGTGTTTTCAAGGTAAGAAAACCAGGTTCTTAAGGAGGGGTCATCTCTTTAAGAAGGAGCTGAATCAAGGATGAATCTAGCATATCACGACGATGATGTTGCTGAGGCAGCAACTGCGGCAGGGCTATGCGGCAGGCCTCCGATTGTCACTTCAAGGAAGGGGGCATAGTGGATTATGTATCTAGCACATCACGAGGATGATGTTGCTGAGGCAGCAACTGCGGCAGGGTTATGCGGCAGGCCTCCGATTGTCACTTCATGGAAGGGGGCATAGTGGATTAAAGATTCAGGGTGCACGGTTCACAAAAGACCTAGGAGGCAGTGTTTTGAGGTTCTTGTCTTCAAGAAATAGATGAATCGAGGATGGATCTAGCACATCACGACGATGATGTTGCTGAGGCAGCAACTGCGGCAGAGGGAACTGCAGCAGGCCTTCAATTGTCACTTCAAGGAAGGGGGCAAGGTGGATCAAATATTCAGGGTGCACGGTTCACATAAGACCCATGCGGCAGTGGTTGGATGGTTTTGAGGAGATGGGTGGAGTTTCTATCATTCTTGGAAATTAACCTAACTTGTAAAGTTGAGGTGGTTCGACTCTATACTGAAGATTGGTTAATAGCTCGTCGAAGCTTTTAACCAAGGGTTGTTCATGTTCTAATGGAGGATTCTTCCAAGGGAAGAGAGGTAGCACATTAGTGCTGGAAGGAGAGTAGAGGAATGGAGTGTGTTATCTAAGGGCATTGCGAATACTGTGGCAGGCAGTATTGTGGTGGCAGCAGCAGGTAGGCAACACCTGCGGCAGAGTTAAGGCAGCACCTATGGCAGTAGCTACGGGAGTAGTTGCGGTAGAGTCTGCCGTCACTTCGGGTGACAAGGGAACTTGGATTACATTCATTCTGATCTCCGGGCCCATCTAGAACAGGGACAAGGGATGATGGAAAGTATATCTTGTTCATCATGCCTGGCAGCGGCAGAGGCAGCAGGCAGTGGCAAGGACTGCGGCAGCAACTGCGCTGGGGTAAATCACAGCACCGATTACCGGATTAAATAGCCTCAGGGTGTTCAGGCATCGCTGGAGGTGAAGGCATCGTCGAATGGGTTGCTCATGGCAGCGGCAGAGGCATTGTCGAAGGCAGCGGCAGAGGCAGGGCAGTGGCATTGACTGCGGCAGCATTTGCGCTGGGGTAGTTCGCTTCATCGACTACCATATTACCAAACTTCAAGATGTGACATCGTTGAAGGTGGAGACAATGGCCAAGGCATCGTCAATGGAAACGACAGGGCAGCAGCAGCGGCAATGGCTGCGGCAGAGCGAATGTCGGGAGGTAGTTCGCGGCAGAGCGACTACTTGATTGATAATACTCAACATAAAACTGATCGGGAGTGTATCGGTTGTCCAGTTATGCAGAAAGGGGGATCATTCATCAACCTAAGAGATTTGCACAAGTTGATTTGTGTTAAACGCTCTAATGGTGGAAGAAGGTGAGAATGATATTGTCATTCATCAACCTAAGGGGTTTGCACGAACTGATGTTGTGTATAATGCTCTAATGGTGGAAGAAGGTGCGAATGACAGGATAGTGTTGCTATTTTTGAGGTGGAGTTGCGCAACTTCCCTTAGGAAACACTTAATACATTCTGTGGAGAATTGCCCTGCGACAGGGTAAACGGTCGCAGCAGCCAGGGCAGCAGTGCCTAATGGAAGAGCACTGGGAAGTCTCATACATGCTATGGTTTATAGCAAGCCTGATATTGACCAGGGTATGGGTGTGATATCGAGGAGTATGAGCGGGAGTCACTGGTGGCAGTTCGAAGGTTGTTGAGGTATGTCAATGTAACCAATGGTTACGGTTTCATGTCCAAGAAAATGGAGGTCAGTGATGATACTCGAATTGGATGTGGGGATGTTGATTTTGGTAGTTTGGATACTAGAAAATCAACAAGGATTGTTGTTGGTGTAGCGGCAACTGCGGCAGCATCTGCTGCGGGCTATACTCATGTGTAGAAGGAGGTGCAAGAGATGTACCAAGGGGATGGGCTGGAATCATTGGTTCAACCATCATTACCTACTTAGGGACAAAGCAACAAGGTCTGGTATCTGTCAGGGAAAGAGGCAGATAGTTTCCGCTATTTCAAGTGGAGGCAGAGACTACTATTGCCTAGGCAGAGGCAATAGGGATTACCGTAGAGCCAAGTGTCAAGGCAGTGACATTTGAAGGTGGATTTTGTGTCAAGTTGTTCGTTGCTTATAGATAAGTGTTGATTCACTTTGTTTCAAGCAGAGAAGATGGACTTCTTCTTAGTAATGCTTGTTGAAGCTTAGATGCAGAGAGACTTCTTGGAAAGGCTTGGTTAAGTAGGAACAACCGCTGTACACACAAGTGGTAACCACGGCAGCAGTAGGTACTACTGCACGAACTCTACAGGTAGCCGTGTGGTGTAACTACCGGAAAGCACAACATTGAAGCATTCAAGTGTTAGTGTGGTAGGGTATAAGCATGGCAGGGTTTGCCATATGGCATGGCAGGGGCAGAGACAACGTTCTTCTGCCGGATATAACAAGATGAAGCGGTCATGCTAAAACTCTTCTTATGGTGATGTGATGCATAGGGTTGATTAGACTCATTCGAGATACTTCAACGGGATATAATGTTTCTCGAGGTGGAGGCATTGGCTATGGTAGAGACTGCATGCAGAGACTACGATAGCGACTACGGTAGCAATTACCGCAAGGGCGATTGCGGCAAAGAGTACCAGTAGGGACGTGCATCGACATCTGGTCCCTCGTGGACTGTTTTACAAGCTTCCAGGCATTGTGAAGGGGCTGCAGTAGGCATTGCGATGCTATTGCAAGGTTCAAGGGCAGCGACAAGACTCAGGCTGCGGCAGGCAGTTCTGTGAGTTGTTGACTTGGAGGATTCACGCTCTAGTGATATCCGGAGGTGGGGAAAGGTGATCTACATCAACTTTCCGGGATATGAAAATGGATCGCGCTCCATATTTCATGTCGGAGATGCATGTTTACATCAAGTCCCAAGAGGACAACCTCACAATGCTGAAATTGTGCAGGGGCTGCGGCAGGCACTTTCGTGGTGCCGCGGGGACTGCAGTAGGCACTCTCGTGGTGCTGCAGGGATGTGGTAGGCTTCGTGCTGCCACAGGGGGCCGAGTTAGGCAAGAAGATTCAGGCTGCGGCAGGCAGGGTTGTGAGTTGCTAACTTGATGAAGTCGTCTCTGGAGGAGATGCGGGAAGGTGGAGTGACATCTACTTTCGGATTATATGACTTATGTCATATGAAAATTCTTGAAGCCACGAGATGGTGTTGAAGAATTTGGGAATGCAGAGCCTAAGGCAGGAGCTGCGGTAGTACTGGGCATGGCAGGCTGAAGCCTAATGACAATACTAGGAGATATATGATCTGGTATGATCATATTGAGGGTCAGTATGGTCTGAAATCATGCTGGGACTGGAGTCGGATGGTCGGGTTCGATCATGGATTGGTGAATAAGGTAGTTGCAAAGGATTTGCTTGATTTCTTAACTTGGCAGGGATGAGCAGTACTTGATCACTACTGCAAGATCGGTGACATGTGTTTAGAAGTTTGAACAAGGTGGAGATTTGTGAAAATATGTTCGAAATTCTAAATTTATGTAAGGCAGATCCATGCGGCAGGACGAAGGCGTTAAGTCTGCCGCAGTGCGAAGGCAGAAACCGGTTCCCTGGCAGGAGGCAGGATCTAGGCAGAATCTTCTATTTTTGGTAAGAGACCAAAAATTGAATATCTCTTTCCATACTTATCCGATTGAGGTGATTCAAAAGGCAACGGAATCCTTGGAGGACAAGGAACCTATTCCTACCATAAAGCGACGTCCAAAAAGCCTATATATTCACGTCGAGGCTCAGCAGCGAGATGTGAGAGAGAGGCATGGCGAAAGTATTAGGGTTTCAATACTTGTTATTAGACGTGAGGTTAGATCGATAATCGCTTACGCCTTGTTGGCTCAGGATTATCAAGAGTGATTGTAATCTCGTTTTCGTTTAATAAAGAAGAAACACCCCTCTCCCCGAGCACGTAGGTAGCGGCTGCCTCGCCATAGGCAGCGCGATACCGAAGCTCGTAAAATCTTGTCTTGTGTGTGTTGTTTATCGTGCTTTTATATTCTTGTGAGTTCACATATTCGTGAGTGATTGTGAGCTAGAGAGTCAAATCATATTCGTTCGGTTTTGAGTTGTTCACGTCGTGTGGTTTATGAAAGTCTAATTTGATCGGATTTATTCGGTTGGTTAGACCTTGTTGTGCGAATCCTCAACAGTGGCGGGCTGCTATCATCGGGGGCGTAGCTGGGCATCCTCGTGCATGCTCGCAGCGAGCTACGGGATTTCCCGTAGCGGACTCGCGTGCGATGCGAGCTGATGCACGGGGCGATGCGGGCTGTCCCGCACGGGCTGCCAAGGGCAGCCCTAGGCGGCTGCCAAGTACAGCCGCGAGCCCCACGCGGGGGCTCGACCGAACAGCCCGGGTTCGCCCGCGGTTAGGGTTTGGTTTAGTCCGACTTCGTGGTGGTTCGTGGCGGGATGTTCCGGCAACTGGGAGTCGATTGGAGTTGTTGTTCCGCAATTTTGACAACTCCGGATATTCGATCTCCAAAGGATTTCGATCGGAATTAATTAGATAATTTATTTAATTAAATTTATTAATTCCGGGATATCGATTTCCAACAGAGATGAAGTATGAGATATATTAATTTAAGTATGATGAAGTATTAAATATTAAATATGATGAAGTACTAAATATGAAGGTTCATATGATCAGGTGCGACATAATTTTTTGGCTCACATACTGACCCAAAATGCAAGATGTAGAAGAACTTAAGGAGGTCGAACAATTATTCAGTAATTGAATTAGCTAGGGTTTGTATAATCATACAAACACTTCTTATAAATTCATGAAATTTTAAAAAATAAACTATTTAGGATTTGTATAATCGAATTACCTTCAGTTTCTTCCGCAAAGGAAGCTTCGAAGCGAGCCGGTAGTGTAGCTTAGAGAGGACCCGATATTGAAGCTTGGTGTTGGGGATGGAGGCGAGCCGATATTGTAGCTTGAAGAGGAGTCGACAGTGAAGCTTGGTGAAGAGGAGTCGATAGTGAAGCTTGGTGCCGACGAAGCGTAGATGAAGAAGGCGGCGAGAAGACGGGGATGACCAGCGGGGCATGGTGGGTGGTGGCTGGCAGAGCGGTGTAGGCGGTGGGAAGGATCGATGAAGACGGTGTAAATTAACTTTCGGAATGAGTGCAACTCTCTACGTCGTCGGCTCCTCTTGTTCCGAGCGCTGTCTCTACATTACACAAGAGTTTACGTATGAGATCCTTTGCTTCTGGTGTTAGTTTTGCCTCTTTGGGAAATTTCAAATATGTTCTCCAGTTTACAAGTTGCACCAAAAGAAAAGAATTATATGAGTAATATAAAAGCAAGAACTAAAGACGTACACATAGATGATAGAAATGACGTACTAGTTCCCATTATTATTTTTCAATTTTCACATGACATGGGTTCACTAGAATAGAATGGTGGATATCCCACAAGCATCTTGTACATGATATCACATCCACAAAAATATTTAGAAGGAAAATTAAAAAAAAAAAATGTCAAAAGAGTCGTCATATCTCTTCATCTTGGAAAGAACAGTACAATTGCTCCATTAGTTGGAATACATGGATACTTCTTAAGTATTTTCATGGCATATACACAACCAGTTGATAAATATAATGGAGAGAAATAAAAACTTGAGGCTCAATTACATGAATTATACAAGAGGACAAACTCTGACGCAAGTAAGAAGGGGAAAACTCAAACATGCTAAACTCAAACTTCAAAATCACTGAGCCAAATCAAATTGATGTATCAAATCACATTTACACGGACTAGGGTTTTCAAAATTTTATTTTTACCAAATTCATGAAATTAAGAAAATTACATAGGTTTTGTATAATCAAATTTCGATCGATCAATTTCTTTAGAGCAGTCTTTCAATATAAGCGGAAGTTTGGAGGAATAAGTAGCTTCGGTTTGACGGTGAGACGGTGCAGAAGCTTGGAGGAAGAAGTAGCTTCGGTATGACAATCGTGCGCGCGGTGACGGCGACGACGGAGAAGAATGTTAGCGAGAGAGAATTGGGGAAGTATTGACTGTGAAGTAAGCATAATTGGGATGAATTATTTTTTTTATTTTTTTTAATATGTGGTCTAAGATGCTCATCTTGCACATAGGGCGTAAGATATAACGTCTCAATTAAAATGAAGAATTTTATTTGGTACAAATTTAGTTTTTTATGTATATACTTAGATTATAATGTAATTTCTTGAGTTCCACGATATTTATAATCTAATTTAAAAAATATATAAATTATTTATGTAAAACATCATTTTTTTTAATTATTAAATAAAATACTCAAGAGTTGTTAGCTCAGTTGGTTGAACACTTGAATTAAAGACCGAAAGGTCCAAGGTTCAAACTTCATTGCAATTGACTTAGACAAAAAAAATTATTAAATAAAATAATATAATAATATGATTTAATATAATAATATGATTGATTGAAATAAGATATAGAGAATTTGTTTTTCGGTTTATAAATTTAAAGATAGATAAAAAGTTATGAATAATATAATTATATTATATATAGATTTTTATAAATATTATTAAATATTTTAACAAAATTGATGTAAATATTGCAATCATAATTTGTGTAACTTGATTTTCATTTATCTAATTATATATTTTTAAATTTTAAATAATAGTATAATAAATTTATTTTGGTAATATCTTAAGATTATAGCTTTCATTAATTATTCAAAAATATACATTTGTAATTAATTTATTTCTTAAATATATTAGTTATCAATTTAAATAAGGGATAATTATAGTTCACTACTTGATCTATATGCCTTTTCTTAACCTTTAAAAAATCTCTGATTCATATCTGATCTTTGCAAAAATTTTTAAAAAGCTATCTGACATTGCCGAAATCCGATGTGCATGATAAACACGTGCTTTTCAAAATATTTTAATAATATTAATGGTATTTTATAATGTGCAATTACTCTTCTCCTTAATGTGATGCAGGCGGAAGCGTAAACACACGATTAAGACTCGTTGATTCTAAGAATACCCGAGAATTAAAACATCAAACTTTCGTTGATTCCGAAAAATACCGAAACCTGATAAAAACCTCAATAGAGGAACCTTTTTATTTCATATCAATAATCAACTTATTAATTGAATGAGAAAAACGACATATAAATAAGTGCTGAAACCATAATAAAATAAATTAAAATAATAAATAAAATAATACTAATAGCTTGGGCAAGAAGACATAATTTTTTCCTTATTTGTCTCTGCATCATTCTCCCCCTCTAGGAGAAGGTTCGACCGCGAACCTGAAAATCGAGCACGAAGATGCCGGGATAAAACACCAATCGTCGACAATCCTGAGGGCACAACGCAAGGGCAGCAACGACACTTTGACGTGGAAGCGGGACAATGGCTGGAAGAACCAGCGCAGGGGAAACAACTTCAGGAAGCGACGCAATGTCAGCGACAACGACATCGGGATGCAGCGCAAGAACATGAGCATGCGGATATGGTGTAGGGGTAGTATCATCTCCTTTCACCGCAAGAGCAAAAACATGTTGATGTGATGCAGGGGTAACAACGTCAGATGTCAACACAAGTGCCACGGGGATTTCCGAAAAGGGCTCTTCATCAAATTTAGGGGAACCATCATACGTAGATGACTTTTCATCCACACATAAGGTGTGAGGGTGAGAAAACGGGCAAGTCTCATGACGGGGGCTGATCGCGCCACACTCAAAGCAGCATACTACGGTCGAGGTCGATGGCGACTCCACATTGACGGTACTAAAGAAATTGAAAGACTCACCGCCCCCGTCATCGAGGGAGGGCGGTGCGCCCAGCGCACCCGCCGCGGCTCCAGCCGCGGCTGCCCTAGCGATCGACCTCACGGTCGATCGCATGCCCCGGCGTCCAGCCGGGGCCCCTTCGATCGCGCGCCGACGATCGTGCCCTAGGGCCGATCGCCACCCCTCGGCTCCCAGCCGAGGGTTCTCTCGATCTCCGCCGGGGATCTCGTATCCCCGTCCGCGGAGTTCATTCGTCCCGGATCTTGGTTCATGTGTATATTCACGATTTAAATTCACATAAAATCATAGAGGGGGTTTTACGATTTTACCTTAGTCTCGTTGTGCGGAGAAACGAGATTAATTTGAAGACCTTCGGATCTTCCTACGAATTCCTTGCACCTCGTTCGAACGTCGTGTGGGAGACGATCCTCCGAACTCCTATGGATCTCCTTCACGAAATCTCTAGAATATCAAGTATGATAATCTTATGGTATAGGTGTATGAATTGTGAAGACCATGTAGTGCTTTTATAGGCTACGTAGGGGATCTAAAGGAGGTGAATATTGGGCTCCCAATATTAATGATTAAATTGAGCCCAAGCCCAAATCGATTAATCCATTAATATTAATTATATAATTACTTCCACTATATAAATATAATTGCACTCCCAATATTTACCATATTGTATCAAATAATATTATCTCCGGTAGTATTATTTATTTCGTGTGTTTAAGATATAAATATCCATGAATAAAATTAATTTATTGCTTAATTAATTTATTCATCTCTTATATCCGAGAATAGTACCATTCAACTTTAATTATTATGCGGAACAAATCCACTCATGAGGTTTACATAATAATTCCTTATGAACTCATCTCGGGGATATTATCAACCCTTTCGAGGACACACCCCGTCAAGAATTCATGGCATGCCATACATAAAATACCGTGACCCAACTTTGCCGGTAATTTACCGGTTATTCTAATCAGTCAATTCCTTTGGAAAATCAAAGTCACTAATATTAAATGCACACACCGACAATAATATTAGGGATTAAGAATAAAATACTTTGATTTAAATCGATTATCTAAGGCAATCCTAATCGATAAATCTCAAGCGATCCGCTCAATACACCAAGTGTACAAGTATGATAAAATAATCAAGACCGATTATTTTCTCTCTCATACAACGACTATACCGATGGATTGGTCCTTGTCCATCTAGGTCGTGAGCTATTGTTCGATTATATACGAGTAACCGATAGTATGATCTTCCGTGTGACGACGCACACCATACTAACTACAACGCGTATAATCCAGGACTATAATTTGCTTATATTTAATTATAAATAATTAAAAGCAAACGATTATTTATTTAAATAGATTAAATGCTATGACCGGGAGTTTACGTTACTTAGATCTAGACATTAAGTATACAACTCCATCAATCTCCCACTTATACTAAGGTCTAGTCGTTTCCTCCAAACTCCCGACTCCCATACCCATTATGTGCTTGATTTGCACTTTTAAAGAAGTGCCTCGTGAATGAGCATTCTAGGTTGCCGTCTCCGAAGTTATCTTGGTGACTACAGCGTCTTCTCACTTGACGATGACTCGTATCAGGTGGTACTTGCTCTATGTGTTATCTTCACTACGGACTTATGATTTCTTAAGTTTGCCACTGCACCGCTATCTACGTAGCCTTTGGGAAACTAAGAATCATATCTAAGTCCAGAGGTTATCTGAAGTCCAACCAAACTTCCGCTGCCTCTGAGGTTGCTATTCGGTTACCCATGGTAGAGTCTGAAAATCATCGTACTTATCACTCTTCCATTCTAGAGCTCCACCTCCTTTACTAGTGAACACATAGCCTGATATCGACTTACACTGATCCTGATTTGATTAGAGATCTTGAGAAAACGTAATCCAAAGGAAAAACTCGTCTGCTTCGTAATCTAGATCAGTACTTCGAAAGTACTCTTACAGCAGTCGAATATTCCTTTCCAGGATTACCTTGATATCCTCCCACTACGCTAACTACATAGTTGATATCAGGTTCTCGTTTTACAACATTGCATTTATTAAGCTTTCCACACTCAAAGTGTAGGAAAACGCTTTCACTGCTTCTATCTCCTTTATGTGTTCCAAAACACATCTCTTAGATAGATGCATTCCGTGTCCGAAAGGTAACATACTTTTCTCGGAATTATGCATGCTAAAACGAACCATAATCGTATAAGATATCTAGGAGAAGTACAATGTTCTTTTCTTGAGATCCCAGATCTTAAGAACATGTTCCTAACTTCTTCTTTATTTTAAATATCGATTTATCTTGGACAACCATCATTTCATGTCCAACATCATCTTTACATTGTTACCAATGATAAAATGCTATCTACACGAAATCTCCGAAAAACACCATCTTGTTTCCATTACGTTCTTCAATACACCTTATTCGTTCATGTCTTTTGATGAATCCATAAAATGGACTATCTCATCAATTCGCAAGTTCCACGAATTATAGCTTTGTTACAATCTATAAATAGATTGACTAAGCTTGTAATCTAAATGATCTCGCATTTTTAGCAATAATCCTTATTGCTCTCTAAGAAGGCACATTTAGATCTAGTACTGCCCTTCATGTAGATCCAGGGATCGATTTCATGTATACTAGATCCAGGGTTGGAAATGTTGGAATTTGACATCCCGGGTTATTAAAAATTATGCGGAAACCAATAACCCGATCAAACCCTTCGCCGGAGATCACATGAACACGACAACCATGCCGGGATACGGCCGAAGCGCACAGCGAGGCCCGAAGGCCGCGCACGCCCCATCTGCACCCCCACGGGTGCGCGCTCGCGATCGAGGGATCGATCGCACGCCGGCGATCGATCGGGGTGGGGCTGCCCAGCAGCCCCCGCGGCGAGTCCGGCGACTCGCCGCCGCCTGGAGGCCCCCCGCCTTCACGGCGGGGTCGGGCACGGCACCAGCCCGTGCCCAGCGATCGATCCTCGTGATCGATCGCACACCCTCGGCCCAACCGAGGGTTCGCCCCCCTTCGCCCCGCCGAAACCCTAGCGGGCGCACGCCGTGGTCCGGTGGCTTCGCCACCACCACGCGTTCGTCCGTCTATTCCGGGCTTCGATCTTCGGATCTTCTTCCTACGGTATTCTCGATAATTCAAATCAAAATAATATCGAGGGAGTTTAGATATTATACCTTCGATTCGTTGTTCGGAGAAACGAAATCAAACACCTTTGAATCTTCCCACGTATTCCTTGCACTTCGTTCGAACGTCGGCTGGGCGACGATCTATCGAACTCCTTATGGATCTCCTTCAACTCTATAGAACTATCAAATAATGATATTCTTTTCTTGTTAATTTATGAAGGCCATGTAGTGCTTTTATAGGCTACGTAGGGGATCAAAAGGAGGTGGAATATTGGGCTTCTAATATTGAAGATTAAATTGAGCCCAATGCTCAAGTCCATTAATCTTTATCAATATTAATTAATTTATTTTCCACTATATAAATTAATTGCACTCCCAATATTAAACCATATTATATCGAATAATATTTCTCCGGTTAGTATTATTTATTCAGTGTATTTAAGATTTAAATATCCATGAATAAAATTTATTTATTGCTTAATAAATTTATTCATCTCTTATATCCGAGAATAGTACCACTCAACCTTATTTATTATGCGGGAACAAATCCACTCGCGAGGTTTACATAATAAATCCTTATGAGCTCATCTCGGGGATATTATCAACCCTTCCGGGATACACTGTCCCTTCAAGAATTCACGGCATGCCATATATAAAATATAGTGACCCAACTTAACCGGTAATTAACCCAATAATTAAATCGGTTAATTCCTTTGGAAAATCAAAGTCACTTATATTAAATATACACACCCGCAATTGTTTCAGGGATTAAGAATAAAATACTCCGAGACTTAAATCAATTATCACAGAGCAATCCTAATTGATAAGTCTCAAGCGATCCGCTCAATACACCAAGTGTACAAGTGTGATAAAATAATTAAGATAAATTATTTTCTCTTTCACACAACGACTATACCGATGGATTGGTCCGTGTCCATCTAGGTCGTGAGCATCTGTTCAATTAAATACGAGTAACCGATAGTATGATCTTCTGTGTGCCCATGCACACCATACTAACTACAACGTATGAAATCCAGGACTATAATTTGCATTTATTTAATTAATAATAATTAACAGCAAATGAATGTTTATTATAAATAGGTAAATGAAAGTGCACATAGAGTTCAGAATACTCAAATCTAGACATTAAGTATACTACTCCAGACTCCCATACTCATCACGTGCTTAAGTTGTACTTCCGAGAAGTACCATGTGAATGAGCACTCTAGGTTGCCGCTCTGAAGTTATCTTGGTGACTACATCGTCGTCTCCCTCGACGATGACTCGAATCAGGTGGTACTTGCGCTATGTGTTATCATCACTTTTGACTTATGACTTCTTCCAGTTTACCGTGCACCGCTATTCAATAGCCTTCGGTAAACTAAGAGTCATATCCAAGTCCAGAGGTTATCCCGGAACCTAACAGAAACTTCCGCTGCCTCTGAGGCTGCTATTCGGTTATGATAGAGTCTGAGAAGCGTCCTGCTTATCACTCTTTCATTTCATGGTTCCACCTCTTTCTAAAAGTGAACACATAGCCTGATATCGACTTACACTGGTCCTTATGAGCTTGGAAATTCGAATCTGTATAACCCAAAGGATTCATATTGTCTGCTCCGTAACTCAGAACATAATCCTTAGTATTTCGCAAATACTTGAAAATGCTCTTTACGGAAGTCCAATGAGCCTTTCCAGGGTTACTCTGATATCTCGCTACTATGCCAACTGCATAGCAGATATCAGGCCTCGTGCATAACATTGCATACATTAAGCTTCCCACAGCCAAAGCGTAGGGAACCGCTTTCATTTCATCTTTCTCCTTCTGTGTCTGAGGACACATCTCCTTAGAAAGATAAGTTCCTTTACTAAAGGGCAGATCACCCTTCTTGGAATCTTGCATGTTAAAACGAGCTAGAATCGTGTATATGTAAGATTGCTGGGAAAGATACAATGTTCTATTCCGGCGATCCCTTATAACTTTGATCCCTAGAACATGTCCAACTTCTCCCAAATCTTTCATATCAAATTGTCTAGACAACCATCCCTTTATGTCTGATAACATCTTTACACTGTTGCCAATGAGAAGTATGTCGTCTACATAAAGCACGAGGAACACCACCTTCTTTCCATCACGTTTCCAATACACACACGATTTTTCCATGCTTTGAATGAATCCAAAAGATTGGACTACTTCATCAAACCGCAGGTTCCACGATCTTGAGGCTTGTTTCAATCCATAAATGGATCGATTAATCTTGCACACTAGATGATCTTGCCCCTTAGCAATGAATCCTTCTGGCTGTTTCATATAAATCGTCTCGTCAAGACTTCCATTTAGGAAAGCTGTCTTGACATCCATTTGCCACACCTCATAATCCATATGAGCTGCTATGGATAGGAGAATCCGGATCGACTTTATCTTGGCTACCGGCGAGAAGGTCTCCTCATAATCGATTCCCTCTATCTGAGTATATCCTTTCGCAACAAGCCGAGCTTTAAAGGTTTCAACCTTTCCGTCAGATCCTCTCTTTCTCTTGTAGACCCATTTACACCCAATTGGCTTTACGCCGTTTGGTGGTTCTACAAGATCCCAGACTTTATTAGAATCCATAGATTCTATTTCGGATTTCATCGCTTTCTTCCAAAAAGTCGCATCTATATCTTGTACCGCCTCATCATAGGTCCAGGGATCGATTTCATGAACTCCAGGTCCAGAGTCCGAAGACTCACCCAGTCCAATCCATCTATCTGGTTGTTTAACAACCCTCCCACTACGACGGCGTTCCGGTGTATTAACAGTGACAGTATTAGGTGCAGGTTCTAGTGGTGTATCTACACTCGGTTCGGCTGTATCTAAGTCTTCCTTGTCTCCTTTCAACTCATCGAGTATTATGTCACTTTTGGGCTTGTGGTCCATGATATAGTCTTCCTCTAAGAACCGAGCGTTAGTACTTATAACGATCTTCTGGTCCTTAGGACTATAGAACATGCCACCTTTAGTTCCTTTCGGGTATCCTACAAACAGCCGTAATTCTAATCTAGGTTCTAACTTATCGGCACCTTGTCGCAACACATGTGCTGGACAACCCCAGATCCGAATGTGTCTCAAGTTAGGCTTGCGCCCACTCCACAATTCCATGGGTGTTGTTAGTACCGTTTTGGTTGGAACCCTATTCAAGATATACGCCGCCGTTTCCAAGGCATGTCCCCAAAACATAATAGGTAAGTCCGAGTAACTCATCATTGATCGCACCATTTCCATAAGAGTCCTATTCCTTCTTTCTGACACACCATTCTGCTGGGGAGTATATGGTGAAGTCAGTTGGGATTCAATCCCATTCTCTGCCAAGTATGCCTTGAATTCTCCAGACAGGTACTCGCCTCCGCGATCAGATCGCAGGCACTTTATGGACTTACCACGAAGGTTCTCCACAAGAGCCTTGAATTCTTTGAACTTGCCAAAAGATTCGCTCTTGCGGCTCATCAGGTATACATATCCATATCTTGAGTAATCATCAGTGAAAGTGATGAAGTACTCGTACCCTCCCCTTGCCTGAGTAGACATAGGTCCGCATACATCAGAGTGAATCAAATCCAATACTTGTTCAGCTCTTCGTCCTTTACCAGAAAAAGGACGCTTGGTCATTTTACCCTCTAAACAGGATTCGCAGGTTGGAAGGTCCACTCCTTCAACATCGCTGATTAGACCATCAGCTTTCAACCTTTGAAGCCTATTCGAGTTTATATGACCTAGCCTCAGATGACACAAGTATAATTGATTCATCTTAGAAGGTTCCTTTCTCTTATTGGTGTTCGTAGATGTGTTATTACTCCCGGTTAGTTGCATCGTGTTAGACTCAGGGTTTAGCACATACAAATCGTCTACTAATGTACCAGAACAGATAATCTCACTATTTCTTCTTATGATCACGGAGTGGTCAAAAGAAACAGAATATCCATTCATAATAAGTTTAGAAACCGAAATTAAATTCTTTCTAAAGTTGGGTACATAAAGACAATTATGTAAAACTAAAACCCTATCACTACTAAAGCATAAGTGAACGTCTCCCACTGGAACAGCCGCCACCCTCGCGGTATTGCCCATGTAGACCACGATCTCTCCCTCTCTAAGTCTCCGGGTTTCGTGGAACCCCTGCAATGAATTGCAGACATGATCAGTGGCCCTCGTATCTACACACCAGGTGCTGGTAGATAACACCACTGATAATGTTTCAGTGACTAAGGAAAATTTCGCACCTTTGATGAGAGGACAATCAGACCTCCAGTGCCCAGACTGCTTGCATCGATAGCACTTGCCTCGTGGCTTGCTTTTCCCATTCCGTGGTTTGGAACCACTGGGCTTCTTTGCTTGCACTTCCATCTTAGCCACAAGAGCTTGTGATTTTCTGACCATGCTTATAAGTTCCGCTCTTTTGAAATCGTTTTTAAATGATTCCTCAAGAGGACTGAATTTATAGAGTATGTCAATCACTTCTTGTCCGGCTTCCACACTATGTTTCAACATCATTCTGAGGTCATTCCAAATGTCCTCATGAGTTGGGACAACAACAGTGGATATAGAAGGCTCAACAGTCTGGACAATGTCCAGATTTCGTTCCCAACCATTACTATATGGAACCAGTGAGTTTTCATCTTTAAGTATATCACAAAGTGGGGTCACAGTCATTCTTAACTTATAAGCACATAAAACAAACAAACAATTTAATATCCGATATTATCTCCCTTAAATAATATCATTAAATCACTAATCGCCTCTAAAATCCCATCAGGTAAGGCAAGCCACGTGGTGTGGACGTTTACCCACCCAAATGACTTAGCAATTAGATTTTCTTTGGTCATACATCACTTATAGCGGAACCTCGTGGGGAGGAATACTATAAGGCGTATCTATGTGTAAACCATTACTCAGCACCAAAATAAATCGCTTGGAATTGCTACATTACCGCAAGCCACGTGGTGTGGACGTTTACGATAACTTCACAACTCTTCACAATTTCTTACAACTGTCTACATCAATTAATCCAAAATCCGTCAGCATAGCAAGCCACGTGGTGTGGACGTTTACTACACCAAGAGACTTTTATAATTGACTCCCAATTACTTGATCCATTCAATCTTGTAAATCAAGACGTGGAGAATCATAAGTGAAACTCGAAGTTTCTAACCAGTGATTCACCATGCGAACAACCCTATCTCTCATAAATGAGGGAGCCGAGCAGACAATCGATCCATCTATCAAGGAATGGTACGAAGGTCTCTAATTTGTGTCCTCTACATGACCAAGTGGCTCTGGCTCCATTCCACTCCCCGGGGTGAGAATGAGTCGACTTGAAATTAGCTTTGGAAAGACAAATTAGGCATTGTTTGATAAACTTAATCAATGTTTCTCGTAAGAGGAATTACAAGAACTCTCCTCCAATAACTTATCTATATAAACTTCAAAAGTTTATAAAAGTCACCAAGAGAGCAGCAATGGAGACCATGGGTATGTTTCCATACCCTCTCCCACTTAGCTTTTTACAATAAAGGGATACGCTATCTAGTGCATAAAATAAACACATATAGCATGCATACAAGTAATAAAGCACATAGTATTATCACATAGTCAAAATAATACTAGAATATTATTTTCCGACTATTATGGCTTTACTCCATCTCCGTACGCATCTTCTAGTCTTCAGTCTTCGTTCTTGAATGCTCCATGTGACGAGAATATTAATTTTCAATATTTAAATCTATTTATTTTTAATAAATCCAAAAGATACTTAATTAATAATAATTAAGTCAATTGAATAAATCAAAAATAAAATTAAATATTATTAATATTTTTTTATTTATTTTATTTTCCTTTTCTACTTCATTAAATCTCTAGAATAATCTATCCAAGACCCACTTGGAATATTCTAGAAGACTTCTATAATGAAATTAGGAAATAAAATAATTTAGGACTCTTCTACATTCCAAGATTAATTAATTTCCATTACTATGAAAATTCCCATAAAATAGGAATAATCAATTAGGAAATAAATCAATCCTAAATTAACTTTTATTCCTTTCCAATTCTATTAAATCTCTAGGATCCTATTCCAAGTAGAACTCGGAATACTCTAGAAGACTTCCATAATAGAATAAGGAAATAAAATTAATTCCAATTAATTCTTTTCCTAATCCATGAGAATTCCCAAAAATAGGAAAACTCAAATAGGAAAAACGAATTAATTAGGAAAGTAGAATCACCGGACCGTGATAGCGCGGGGTGGGGATCCCCGCGCCACCATCGACCTTCGCCTAGGTGCCGCCGCCGCCCAGCCCACGCGCCACCTCCCTTGGTGGCTGGCGTGGCCGGAATTCCCGCGGGCAGCCCCTCTTCCGGCTAGGGTCGATCGATCCTCATGGATCGACCATGGGGATGGTCGATCCTTGTCCCGTTCACCCTCTCGATCATCTCCTTCGTCACATGTCTTCTCCGGCGGTCGTCTCGGCATCGATCCAACGCAAAATAAATTACAATTTAATTTTACACTATCCGGTATCGATTCTATACATGAAATCGACCCTATACAATTTCCGAAAAAAAGATAGAACAATAATAATAAATCCTAAATTCGGTCAACCCCCGAATTTTTACTATTACAAGCATTCACCACCAAAAACGAATCTCGACATGTCCGAGAGTTTAATAAAACCAACAATCATGACAAAATAAATTAAACGAATAATCATCAAGCCATAATAGTCGGAACCCTGCAAGGTAGAACAAATTTATCGAAAATACCGCGAACGTAAACCACGCTCTGATACCAGTTGTTGGAATTTGACATCCCGGGTTATTAAAAATTATGCGGAAACCAATAACCCGATCAAACCCTTCGCCGGAGATCACATGAACACGACAACCATGCCGGGATACGGCCGAAGCGCACAGCGAGGCCCGAAGGCCGCGCACGCCCCAGCCGCACCCCCACGGGTGCGCGCTCGCGATCGAGGGATCGATCGCACGCCGGCGATCGATCGGGGTGGGGCTGCCCAGCAGCCCCCGCGGCGAGTCCGGCGACTCGCCGCCGCCTGGAGGCCCCCCGCCTTCACGGCGGGGTCGGGCACGGCACCAGCCCGTGCCCAGCGATCGATCCTCGTGATCGATCGCACACCCTCGGCCCAGCCGAGGGTTCGCCCCCCTTCGCCCCGCCGAAACCCTAGCGGGCGCACGCCGTGGTCCGGTGGCTTCGCCACCACCACGCGTTCGTCCGTCTATTCCGGGCTTCGATCTTCGGATCTTCGTCCTACGGTATTCTCGATAATTCAAATCAAAATAATATCGAGGGAGTTTAGATATTATACCTTCGATTCGTTGTTCGGAGAAACGAAATCAAACACCTTTGAATCTTCCCACGTATTCCTTGCACTTCGTTCGAACGTCGGGTGGGCGACGATCTATCGAACTCCTTATGGATCTCCTTCAACTCTCTAGAACTATCAAATAATGATATTCTTTTCTTGTTAATTTATGAAGGCCATGTAGTGCTTTTATAGGCTACGTAGGGGATCAAAAGGAGGTGGAATATTGGGCTTCTAATATTGAAGATTAAATTGAGCCCAATGCTCAAGTCCATTAATCCTTATCAATATTAATTAATTTATTTTCCACTATATAAATTAATTGCACTCCCAATATTAAACCATATTATATCGAATAATATTTCTCCGGTTAGTATTATTTATTCCGTGTATTTAAGATTTAAATATCCATGAATAAAATTTATTTATTGCTTAATAAATTTATTCATCTCTTATATCCGAGAATAGTACCACTCAACCTTATTTATTATGCGGGAACAAATCCACTCGCGAGGTTTACATAATAAATCCTTATGAGCTCATCTCGGGGATATTATCAACCCTTCCGGGATACACTGTCCCTTCAAGAATTCACGGCATGCCATATATAAAATATAGTGACCCAACTTAACCGGTAATTAACCCAATAATTAAATCGGTTAATTCCTTTGGAAAATCAAAGTCACATATATTAAATATACACACCCGCAATTGTTTCAGGGATTAAGAATAAAATACTCCGAGACTTAAATCAATTATCACAGAGCAATCCTAATTGATAAGTCTCAAGCGATCCGCTCAATACACCAAGTGTACAAGTGTGATAAAATAATTAAGATAAATTATTTTCTCTTTCACACAACGACTATACCGATGGATTGGTCCGTGTCCATCTAGGTCGTGAGCATCTGTTCGATTAAATACGAGTAACCGATAGTATGATCTTCTGTGTGCCCATGCACACCATACTAACTACAACGTATGAAATCCAGGACTATAATTTGCATTTATTTAATTAATAATAATTAACAGCAAATGAATGTTTATTATAAATAGGTAAATGAAAGTGCACATAGAGTTCAGAATACTCAAATCTAGACATTAAGTATACTACTCCAGCAGGAAACCCTTCTAGTCTTATGAACATCTCTGGGTGATCCACAACCTCCCACTAACAGTAGGTGCAGTAAGTGGTGTACCGCTACTCGGTTTGGCTGGTTCCTAGTCTTTATCCTTTTTCTCTCGTTCCAAGGTATTACGTCTCTTTGGGCTTTGTGGTTCATCTAATAGTCTTTCTCTAAGAACCGGGCGTTAGAACTTATAACGTCCTTCTGGCTCATAGTACTATTGAACACACAACTCTTGTTCTTCTAGGATATTCTACAACCGCATCAGAATGCGCCGTTGTCTTTCAGAAATATCCATAGAACATAGGTAGTTGTGATTAACTAATCCTTTTACCATTCGATTAGAGTTTCATTTGTTAGTTATGATACACCATGTCTACACTCAAAGTGTATAGTGTAGTCATTTGGGATCTAATCCCAATCTGTGATTATGCCTTGTATTGCTCAGACAGATACTAGCCTTCGCGACTAAATCGCAGGCTTATAATGGATATACTTTGAAGGTTCTCCACTATAGCTTCGTGTCCATTGACTAGTCAATACACTTGTTTTTGTGGCACATCAGGTATTCTAATCCATACTTTGAGTTATTCAAAATACTCGAACCTTTCTTCCTTGAGTAGACGTAGGTCTGCATACATTAGTGTTAATCAACTCTAGTACTTGTCCGGATTTCATATCCTTTATCCAGAAAGGATTGCTTAGCCGTATTGTCTTCCAAATTCAATTCTAAGGTCAGAAGGTCCACTCCTTCAACTTAATTGATCAAATCAATTTTCGACCTTTGAATCTTATTTGAATAAATACTACTCAGCATAAAATCCACAAGTATAATGATTCAATAAAGAAATATCTCTAATAGGTAAAACGAGTTATATAATACGGTTTTATTGCATCGTGGCAGACTTAGGATCCATCATTCACATATTGCTATCTAATGTACTAGAATAGATAATTGCATCATTTCTTCTCAATAACCATCAAATGATTAAAAGAAATAAAATATCCATTCATTAATAATAGAAAACCAGAACATAGTTCTTTCTAAAATAAAAGGGGTACATAAAAGCAATAACTTGAAATGAAATCCTATAACAACTAAAAGCAGATAAGATGTCTTCCACTGCAACAGCTGCCTCCTCTATAGCTTTGCCCATGTAGACTCGAACTCTTCCTCTCTAAGTCGACGGGTTTTCTGGAACCCCTACATTTAAAATGCACATACCGTCAGTGGTTCCATATCTACACACCAGATTTCTGGTAGATAATACCGCTGACTATGTTTTAATGACTAAAGTGTTGGAGTAGTATACTTAATGTCTAGATTTAAGTGTTCTGAACTCCTTGTGCACTTTCATTTATCTATTAATAAATAAACATTCATTTGCTTTTAATTATTGTTAATTAAATATATGCAAATTATAGTCCTAGATTATATACGTTGTAGTTAGTATGGTGTGCGACGCCACACAGAAGATCATACTATCGGTTACTCGTATTTAATCAAACAGTTGCTCACGACCTAGATGGACACGGACCAATCCATCGGTATAGTCGTTGTTGTTGGAGTTGTGTACTTAATGTCTAGATTTATGTAACGGAAACTCACGATCCATTGCCATTAATCTATTTAATTAAATAAACAATTATTTGCGTTTAATTATTTATAATTAAATATGTGCAAATTATAGTCCTGGATTATATACGTTGTTGTTAGTATGGTGTGCGACATCACACAGATGATCATACTATCGGTTACTCGTATTTAATCGAACAGTTGCTCACGACCTAGATGGACACGGACCAATCCATCGGTATAGTCGTTGTGTGAAAGAGAAAATAATCTGTCTTGATTATTTTATCACACTTGTACACTTGGTGTATTGAGCGGATCTACTTGAGATTTATCGATTAAGATTGCCGGCGATAATCGATTTAAATCTCTGAGTATTTTATTCTTAATCCCCGATACTATTGCGGGTGTGTATATTTAATATAAGTGACTTTGATTTACCAAAGGAATTAACCGATTTAATTATTGGGTTAATTACCGGTTAAGTTGGGTCACTATATTTTATATATGGCATGTCGTGAATACTTGACGGGAAAGTGTATCCCGTAAGGGTTGATAATATCCCCGAGATGAGTTCATAAGGAATTATTATGTAAACCCTGCAGGAATTATTAAGGTTGAATGGTACTAGTCTCGGTTACAAGAGATGAATAAATTAATTAGCAATAAATTAATTTTATTCATGGATATTTATATCTTAAATACACGAAATAAATAATACTACCGGAGAAATATTATTTGATATAATATGGTTTAATATTGGGAGTGCAATTAATTTATATCGTGGAAAATAAATTAATTAATAATAGTAAGGATTAATAGATTTGGCCTTGGGCTCAATTTAATCACTATTATTGGAAGCCCAATATTCCACCTCCTTAAGATCCCCTAAGTAGCCTATAAAAGCACTACATGGTCTTCTCTATTCTCATAACTTTAAGATCACAATTCTAGAGAGAGAAAGTAGACAGGGAGATCCATGGAGTTCGGTAGATCGTCGCCCACACGACGTCCGAGCTAGTGCAAGGAATACGTGGGAAGATCTCAAGGTCGTCAAATTGAGTTCTTCGTTTTTCCGAACAACGAGAACGAGGTAAATCGTAAAACCCTCTTTATGATTTTATCGTTTAATTATCGTGAAAATATCATGAACCAAAGATCCGAGAACGAACCCCGGACCGAGGGCCGAACGCGTGGTGGTAGTCATCGTCGACCACCGGACCACCGCGATCGGCGGACCCACGGTGGGGATCGTGCGCATGCACGCGGCAAGACCCTCGGCTAGGCCGAGGGTGGCGATCGAAACCCTAGGGTTCGATCGCCGCCGGAAAGGAGAAGCCCCGGCTGGACACCGGGGCATGCGGTCGACTTCACGTCGACCGCGGGGTGCCACGGGTTGGTGCCGTGGCGGTACCCCACCGCTCCTGGCGGCGCGTGCGAAGAGGAGCCCCGGCTGGACCCCGGGGCGAGCGATCGAACCCCGTAGGGTCGATCGCTGGGCAGCCGCGGCTGGAGTCGCGGCGGGTCGGCTGGGCAGACCGCCCTCCTCGACCGGCGGTGGCGGTGAGTTGCCGGACTCACCGCCGGGGGGCTGCTCGGAGCAGCCCCGGGGATGCTTGGCATCCCGGCGATCGCGAAACCGCGATCGCGAGCCCCATGCAAGGGGCTCGGCTAGGGTTTGTCGTGGGTTCATCCCACGGCGGCTACTTTGGTCGAGTCCCGGCTTGCGTGGTGGTTCGCGGTGGTTTCCGGCGAACGGTTTCGATTGGGTTGTCGGTTCCGCTATTTAGACAATCCGGATATTCGATCTCTAAAGGATTTCGGTCGGAATTAATTAGATAATTAATTTTAATTAATTTATTAATTCCGGGATATCGATTTCCAACAGTTGTGTGAGAGAGAAAATAATTTGTCTTAATTATTTTATCACACTTATACACTTGGTGTATTGGGCGGATCGCTTGAGATTTATCAATTAGGATTGCTCTTGATAATTGATTTAAATCTCAGAGTATTTTATTCTTAATCCCCGATACAATTGCGGGTGTGTATATTTAATATAAGTGACTTTGATTTTCTAAAGGAATTGACCGGTTTAATTATTGGGTCAATTACCGGTTAAGTTGGGTCACTATATTTTATATATGACATGCCGTGAATTCTTGACGGGAAAGTGTATCCCGTAAGGGTTGATAATATCCCTGAGATGAGCTCATAAAGATTTATTATGTAAACCTCGCGAGTGGATTTGTTCCCGCATAATAGTAAAGTTGAGTGGTACTATTCTCGGATATAAGAGATGAATAAATTTATTAAGCAATAAATAAATTTTATTCATGGATATTTAAATCTTAAATACACGGAATAAATAATACTACCGGAGAAATATTATTTGATATATATGATTTAATATTGGGAGTGCAATTAATTTATATAGTGGAAAATAAATTAATTAATATTAATAGGATTAATAGATTTGGGCTTGGGCTCAATTTAATCATTAATAATTGAAGCCCAATATTCCACCTCCTTTAGATCCCCTACGTAGCCTATAAAAGCACTACATGGTCTTCACAAATCATAAGACAAGATTTTCACACTTGATAATCTAGAGAGTTCGTGAAGGAGATCCATAGAGTTCGAAGGATCGTCGCCCACCCGACGTTCGAACAAGTGCAAGGAATACGTGGGAAGATTCAAAGGTCATCTTGATTTTGTTTCTCCGAACAATGAATCGAAGGTATAAAATCTAAACGCCCTTTATGATTTTATTCGATAATTATCGAGAATACCGTAGAACGCAAGATCCGAAATACGAACCCCGGATTAGAGGAAGAACTCGTGGTGGCAATCTAGGATCGCCGGAACACGGCGATCGCGCCTAGGGTTTCGAAGAGGCGAAAGGGATCGACCCTCGGCTGAGCCGAGGGCTTGCGATCGATCCTTGCGATCGATCGCTGGAGCGCGGGCTGGTGCCGCGCTGCACCCCACCACGATGGTGGGGCCCTCCAGGCTGCGGCGAGTCGCCGGACTCGCCGCGGGAGCTGCTGGGCAGCCCCACCCCGACCGATCGCACGATGCGATCGGCGATCGCATGAACCCCGTGACGCGGGGGTTCAGCTGGGGGTAGCCGCGCGCCTTCGGGTGCGTGGTCTCCTCGGCTGGACTCCGACGCGTGCGTTGGCGTTCGTGTGATCTCCGGCGAAGGGTTTTTGATCGGGCTATGGTTTCCGCAAATTTTAATAGCCTGGGATATCGAATTCCAACAATTGGTATCAGAGCGTGGTTTACGTTCATGGTATTTTCGATAAAATTGTTCTACCTTGCAGGGTTTCCGACTATTATGGCTTAATTAATTATTTGTTAATTTATTATGTCATGATTGTTGTTTTATTAAACTCTCGGACATGTCGAGATTCGTTTTTGGTGGTGAATGCTTGTAATAGTAAAAATTCGGGGGTTGACCGAATTTAGGTTTATTATTATTATTCTATCTTTTTCCGGAAATTGTATAGGGTCGATTCTATCTTTTGCGTTGGATCGATGCCGAGACGACCGCCGGAGAAGACGTGTGACGAAGGAGACGAAAGAGAGGGGCTAGGGCTCGGATCGATCAATCCCCATGATCGATCCATGAGGATCGATCGATCGCTTGGAGAGGCGCCGGACTCGCGCCTCCCGGCGGCGATGCCACCGGCGGTGGTGGCGCGCCGGCTGGGTGGTGGCGGCTGTGGCTCTCGGCCGGCGATGGGCGGTCTGGTGGGGGTGGTACACCCCGTGCTACTCCTACCGGAAATCTACTTTCCTATCTTAATTCAGTTTTCCTATTTTGAGTATTCCTATTTTGGGAATATTCATGGAATAGGAAAAGAATGAATTTAGTATTAAATTTATTTTCCTATTTGATTATTCCTATTGTTGGGAATATTCATGTATTAGGAATAAAATAAATTTGGAAAGTAGAAGAGTCCTAAATTATTTTATTTCCTTATTTCATTATGGAAGTCTTCTAGAATATTCCAAGTGGGTCTTGGATAGGATTCTAGAGATTTAATGAAATAGAAAAAGGAAAATAAAATAAATAAAAATATTAATAATATTTAATTTTATTTTTGATTTATTCAATTGACTTAATTATTATTAATTAAGTATCTTTTGGATTTATTAAAAATAAATAGATTTAAATATTGGAATTAATATTCTCGTCACATGGAGCATTAAAAAACAAAGACCGAAGACTAGAAGATGCGTACGGGGATGCGATAAAGCCATAATAGTCGAAAATAATATTCTAGTATTATTTTGACTATGTGATAATACTATGTGCTTTATTACATGTATGCATGCTATATGTGTTTACTTTATGCACTAGATAGCGTATCCCTTTGTTATAAAGGCTATGTGGGAGAGGGAATGGAAACATTCCTATGGTCTCCATTGCTGCCCTCTTGGTGACTTTTATAAACTTTTGAAGTTTATATAGACAAGTTATTGGAGGAGAGTTCTTGTAATTCCTCTTATGAGAAACATTGATTAAGTTTATCAAACAATGCCTAATTTGTCGTTCCAAAACTGATTTCAAGTCGACTCATTCTCACCCCGGGGAGTGGAATGAAGCCAAAGCCACATGGTCATGTCGAGGACACAAATTAGAGACCTTCGTACCATCCTTTTGAAGGTGGATCGATTGTCTGCTCGACTCCCTCATTTATGAGAGATAGGGTTGTTCGTGTTGGAGTTGTGTACTTAATGTCTAGATTTAAGTAACGGTAACTCCCGGTCATAGCATTTAATCTATTTAATTAATAAACAATTGTTTGCTTTTAATTATTCGATAATTAAATATTTGCAAAATATAGTCCTGGATTATATACGTTGTAGTTAGTATGGTGTGCGACGTCACACAGAATATCATACTATCAGTGACTCGTATTTAATCGAACAGTTGCTCACGACCTAGATGGACACGGACCAATCCATCGGTATAGTCGTTGTGTGAGAGAGAAAATAATTTGTCTTAATTATTTTATCACACTTGTACACTTGGTGTATTGGGCGGATCGCTTGAGATTTATCAATTAGGATTGCCTTCGATAATTGATTTAAATCTCAGAGTATTTTATTCTCAATCCCCGATACTATTACGGGTGTGTATATTTAATATAAGTGACTTTGATTTTCCAAAGGAATTAACTGATTTAATTATTGGGTTAATTACCGGTTAAGTTGGGTCAATATATTTTATATATGACATGCCGTGAATACTTGACGGGAAAGTGTATCCCGTAAGGGTTGATAATATCCCCGAGATTAGTTCATAAGGAATTATTATGTAAACCTCATGAGTGGATTTGTTCCGCATAATAATTAAGGTTGAATGGTACTATTCTCGGATACAAGAGATGAATAAATTAATTAGAAATAAATTAATTTTATTCATGGATATTTAAATCTTAAATACACGAAATAAATAATACTACCGGAGAAATATTATTTGATATAATATGGTTTAATATTGGGAGTGCAATTAATTTATATAGTGGAAAATAAATTAATTAATATTAATGGGATTAATAGATTTGGGCTTGGGCTCAATTTAATCATTAATATTGGAAGCCCTATATTCCACCTCCTTTAGATCCCCTACGTAGCCTATAAAAGCACTACATGTGTAGAGGGTCGATTACATGTAGTGCTTTTATAGGCTACGTAGGCTATCTAAAGGAGGTGGAATATTGGGCTTCCAATATTAATGATTAAATTGAGCCCAAGCCCAAATCTATTAATCCCATTAATATTAATTAATTTATTTTCCACTATATAAATTAATTGCACTCCCAATATTAAACCATATTATATCCAATAATATTTCTCCGGTAGTATTATTTATTCCGTGTATTTAAGATTTAAATATCCATGAATAAAATTTATTTATTGCTTAATAAATTTATTCATCTCTTATATCCGAGAATAGTACCACTCAACCTTATTTATTATGCGGGAACAAATCCACTCGCTAGGTTTACATAATAAATCCTTATTAGCTCATCTCGGGGATATTATCAACCCTTCCGGGATACACTGTCCCGTCAAGAATTCACGGCATGCCATATATAAAATATAGTGACCCAACTTAACCGGTAATTGACCCAATAATTAAACCGGTCAATTCCTTTGGAAAATCAAAGTCACTTATATTAAATATACACACCCGCAATTGTATCGGGGATTAAGAATAAAATACACTGAGACTTAAATCAATTATCACAGAGCAATCCTAATTGATAAATCTCAATCGATCCGCTCAATACACCAAGTGTACAAGTGTGATAAAATAATCAAGACAAATTATTTTCTCTCCCACACAACGACTATACCGATGGATTGGTCCGTGTCCATCTAGGTCGTGAGCAACTGTTTGATTAAATACGAGTAACCGATAGTATGATCTTCTGTGTGGGCCCGCACACCATACTAACTACAACGTATATAATCTAGGATTTGCATATATTTAATTAACAATAATTAAAAGCAAATGAATGTTCATTATTAATAGGTAACTGAAAGTGCACAAGAAGTTCAGAATACTCAAATCTAGACATTAAGTATACTACTCCAACAATCTCCCACTTATACTAAGGTCTCGTCTTATCTTCCTAACTTCTGACTCCCAAACCCTCCAAGTGCTTGAAATATACTTCCTTAGGAAGTATCTTGGTGAAAGGGTCCGCTAGGTTGTCATCTGAAGCTATCTTGGTGACTACAGCGTCGCCTCTCTTGACGATGTCTCGAATCAGGTGGTACTTGCTCTATGTGTTATCATCACTTTTTGACTTATGACTTCTTCAAGTTTACCATGCACCGCTATGAAATAGCCTTTGGTGAACTAAGAATCATATCCAAGTCTAGAGGTTATTCCGGAACCCAACCAAAACTTCCGCTGCCTCTGAGGCTGCTATTCGGTTATGATAGATTCCGAAAAGCATCGTGCTTATCACTCTCTCATCTTAAGGTTCCATTCCTCTTCAAAAACGAACACATAGCCTGATATCGACTTACACTGGTCCTTCTAAGCTTGGAAATCCGAATCTGTGTAACCCAAAGGAATCAGATTGTCTGCTCCGTATCTCAGAACATAATCCTTAGTATTTCGCAAATACTTGAAAATGCTCTTTACGGCAGTCCAATGAGCCTTTCCAGGATTACTCTGATATCTCGCCACTATGCCAACTGCATAGCAGATATCAGGCCTCGTGTATAACATTGCATACATCAAGCTTCCCACAGCCGAAGCGTAGGGAACTGCTTTCATTTCATCTTTCTCCTTCTGTGTCCGAGGACACATCTCCTTAGAAAGATAAGTTCCTTTACTGAAGGGTAGTTCACCCTTCTTGGAATCTTGCATATTAAAACGAGCCAGAATCGTGTGTATGTAAGATTGCTGGGAAAGGTACAATGTTCTATTCCGGCGATACCTTATAACTTTGATCCCTAGAACATGTCCAACTTCTCCCAAATCTTTCATAACGAATTGTCTAGACAACCATCCCTTTATGTCTGATAACATTTTCACACTGTTGCCAATGAGAAGAATGTCGTCTACATAAAGCACGAGAAACACCACCTTCTTCCCATCACGTTTCCAATACACACCCGATTCGTCCATGCTTTGAATGAATCCAAAAAGATTGGACTACTTCATCAACCACAGGTTCCACGATCTCGAGGCTTGTTTCAATCCATAAATGGATCGATTATGCTTTCACACTAGATGATCTCGCCCCTTAGCAATGAATCCTTCTGGTTGTTTCATATAAATCGTCTCGTCAAGACTTCCATTTAGGAAAGATGTCTTGACATCCATTTGCCACACCTCATAGTCCATATGAGCTGCTATGGATAAGAGAATCCCGATTGACTTTATCTTGGCTACCGGCGAAAAGGTCTCCTCATAATCGATTCCCTCTTTCTGAGTATAGCCTTTCGCAACAAGCCGAGCTTTAAAGGTCTCAACCTTTCCGTCAGATCCTCTCTTTCTCTTGTAGACCCATTTACACCCAATTGGCTTTACGCCATTTGGTGGTTCTACAAGATCCCAGACTTTATTAGAATCCATAGATTCAATTTCGGATTTCATTGCTTTCTTCCAAGAAGGCGCATCTATATCTTGTACCGCCTCATCATAGGTCCAGGGCTCGATTTCATGAACTCCAGGTCCAGAGTCCGAAGACTCACCCAGTCCAATCCATCTTTCTGGTTGTTTAACAACCCTCCCACTACGACGGCATTCCGGTGTATTAACAGTGACAGTAGGTGCAGGTTCTAGTGGTGTATCACTACTCAGTTCGGCTGTATCTAAGTATTTCTCGTTACCTCTCAACTCATCAAGTATTATGTCACTTTTGGGCTTGTGGTCCATGACATAATCTTCTTCTAAGAACCGAGCGTTAGTACTTATAACGATCTTCTGGTCCGTAGGACTATAGAACATGCCACTTTTAGTTCCTTTCGGGTATCCTACAAACAGTTGTAATTCTGATCTAGGTTCTAACTTATCGGCCCCTTGTCTCAACACATGTGCTGGACATCCCCAGATCCGAATGTGTTTTAAGTTAGGCTTGCGCCCACTCCACAATTCCATGGGTGTAGTTGGTACCGTTTTGGTTGGAACCCTGTTCAAAATATACGCCGCTGTTTCCAAGGCATGTCCCCAGAACATAACAGGTAAATCCGAGTAACTCATCATTGATCGCACCATCTCCATAAGAGTCCTATTCCTTCTTTCTGACACACCATTCTGCTGGGGAGTATATGGTGAGGTCAGTTGGGATTCAATCCCATTCTCTGCCAAGTATGCCTTGAATTCTCCAGATAGGTACTCGCCTCCGCGATCAGATCGCAGGCATTTTATGGATTTACCACGAAGGTTCTCCACAAGAGCCTTGAATTCTTTGAACTTGTCAAAAGATTCGCTCTTGCGGCGCATCAGGTATATATATCCATATCTTGAGTAATCATCAGTGAAAGTGATGAAATACTCGTACCCTCCCCTTGCCTGAGTAGACATAGGTCCGCATACATCAGAGTGAATCAAATCCAATACTTGTTCAGCTCTACGTCCTTTACCAGAAAAAGGATGCTTGGTCATTTTACCCTCAAAACAGGATTCGCAGGTTGGAAGGACCTCTCCTTCAACCTCGCTGATTAAACCATCAGCTTTCAACCTTTGAAGTCTATTTGAGTTTATATGACCTAGCCTTAGATGCCACAAGTATAATTGATTCATCCTAGAAGGTTCCTTTCTCTTATTGGTGTTCGTAGATGTGTTATTACTCTCGGTTAGTTGCATCGTGTTAGACTCAGGATTCAGTACATACAAATCGTCTATCAATGTACCAGAACAGATAATTTCACTATTTCTTCTTATGATCACGGAGTGCTCAAAATAAACAGAATACCCATTCATGATTAACTTAGAAACCGAAATCAAATTCTTTCTAAAGTTTGGTACATAAAGACAATTTTGTAAAACTAAAATCCTATCACTACTAAAGCTTAAGTGAACGTCTCCCACTGCAACAGCCGCCACCTTTGCAGCATTGCCCATGTAGACCATGATCTCTCCCTCTCTAAGTCTCCGGGTTTCCTGGAACCCCTGCAATGAATTGCAGACATGATCAGTGGCCCCTGTATCTACACACCAGGTGCTGGTAGATATCACCACTGATAATGTTTCAGTGACTAAGGAAAATTTCGTACCTTTGATGAGAGGACAATCAGACTTCCAGTGCCCAGACTGCTTGCATCGAAAGCACTTGCCTCGCGGCTTGCTCTTCCAAATCCGTGGTTCGAAACCACTAGGCTTCTTTGCTTGCACTTCCAACTTGGCCACAAGAGCTTGTGATTCTCTGATCATACTTATAAGTTCCTTTCTTTTGAAATCGTTTTTAAGCGATTCCTCAAGAGGACTGAACTTAATGAGTATGTCAATCACCTCTTGTCCGGCTTCCACACTATGTCCTAACATCTCCTTGAGGTCATTTTCAATGTCCTCATCAGTTGGGACAATAGTGGATTCGGAAGTCTCAACAGTCTGAACAATGTCCAGATTTCGTTCCCAATCATTACTATATGGAACCAGTGAGTTTTCATCCTTAAGTATATCACAAAGTGGGGTCACAGTCATTCTTAACCTATAAGCACATAAAACAAACAAACAATTTAATATCCGATATTATCTCCCTCAAATAATATCATTAAATCACTAATCACATCTAAATTCCCATCAGGTAAGGCAAGCCACGTGGTGTGGACGTTTACCCACCCAAATGATTTAGCAATTAGATTTGCTTTGGTCATACATCACTTATAGCGTAACCTCATGGGGAGGAATACTATAATGCGTATCTAAGTGTAAACCATTACTCAGTACTAAAGTAAATCGTTCGGAATTGCTACATCACCGCAAGCCACGTGGTGTGGACGTTTACGACAACTTCACAACTCTTCACAATTCCTTATAACTGTCTACATCAATTAATCCAAAATCCGTTAGTATAGCAAGCCACGTGGTGTGGACGTTTACTACACCAAGAGATCTTTATAATTGACTCCCAATTACTTGATCCATTAGATCTTGTAAATCAAGACGCGGAGAATCATAAGTGAAACTCGACGTTTCTTACCAGTGATTCACCATGCGAACAACCCTATCTCTCATAAATGAGGGAGCCGAGCAGACAATCGATCCACCTTCAAAAGGATTGTACGAAGGTCTCTAATTTGTGTCCTCGACGTGACCAAGTGGCTTTGGCTCCATTCCACTCCCCGGGGTGAGAATGAGTCGACTTGAAATCAGTTTTGGAAAGACAAATTAGGCATTGTTTGATAAACTTAATCAATGTTTCTTGTAAGAGAAATTACAAGAACTCTCCTCCAATAACTTATCTATATAAACTTCAAAAGTTTATAAAAGTCACCAAGAGAGCAGTAATGGAGACCATGGGAATGTTTCCATTCCCTCTCCCACTTAGCTTTTTACAATAAAGGGATACGCTATCTAGTGCATAAAGTAAACACATATAGCATGCATACATGTAATAAAGCACATAGTATTATCACATAGTCAAAATAATACTAGAATATTATTTTCCGACTATTATGGCTTTATCGCATCCCCGTACGCATCTTCTAGTCTTCAGTCTTCGTTCTTGAATGCTCCATGTGACGAGAATATTAATCCCAATATTTAAATCTATTTATTTTTAATAAATCCAAAAGATACTCAATTAAAAAATAATTAAGTCAATTGAATAAATCAAAAATAAAATTAAATATTATTAATATTTTTATTTATTTTAATTTTCTTTTCTACTTCATTAAATCTCTAGAATATTCTATCCAAGACCCACTTGGAATATTCTAGAAGACTTCCATAATGAAATAAGGAAATAAAATAATTTAGGACTCTTCTACTTTCCAAATTAATTAGATTCCTAGTCCATGAATATTTCCATAAAATAGAAATAATCAATTTAGAAATCCTAATTAATTCCAAATTGATTCTTTTCCTATTCCATGAGAGTTCCTAAAAATAAGAACAATCAGAATAGGAAAACCGAACCAATTAGGAAAGTGAATCTACCGGACTGGGATAGCATGGGGTGGGGATCCCCACGCCACCCTCGACCCACGCCTAGGAGGTGGCCGGCCACCATCACCGGCGGCTCCTCCATGCACGGATCGATCGATCCTCATGGATCGACCATGGGGATGGTCGATCCGAGCCCTAGTCCCACACGATCATCTCCTTCGTCACATGTCTTCTCCGGCGGTCGTTTCGGCATCGATCCAACGCAAAATAAATTACAAATTTAATTTTACACTATCCGGTATCGATTCTATACATGAAATCGACCCTATACAATTTCCGGAAAAACGTAGAATAATAATAATAAACCTAAATTCGGTCAACCCCCGAATTTTTACTATTACAAGCATTCACCACCAAAAACGAATCTCGACATGTCCGAGAGTTTAATCAATCCAACAATCATGACAAAATAAATTACACGAATAATAAATTAAGCCATAATAGTCGGAACCCTGCAAGGTAGAACAATTTTATCGAAAATACCGCGAACGTAAACTACGCTCTGATACCAATGGTTGGAATTCAATATCCCGGGCTATTAAAATTTTGCGGAAACCATAGCCCGATCAAAAACCATTCGCCGGAGATCACACGAACACCACGTACGAGCCGGAGCACGAGCCGAACGCACGACACGGCCGAAGCCGCACGCGCGCCCAGCCCGAACCCCCGCACGCGGGGTTCGCGCGATCGAAGGACCGATCGCACAAGGCGATCGATCGGGTGGGGCTGCAGCAGCAGCCCTCGCGGCGAGTCCGGCGACTCGCCGCCGCCTGGAGGGCCCCACCGTCGTGGTGGGGTGGAGCGCGGCACCAGCCCGCGCTCCAGCGATCGATCGCAAGGATCGATCGCAAGCCCTCGGCCCAGCCGAGGGTTCGACCCCTCTCGCCCCACGAAACCCTAGCCGGGCGATTGGCGTGGCCCGGTGGTTTCACCACCACCACCACGCGATCGTCCGTCTACTCCGGGGTTCGATCTTCGGATCTTGCGTTCACGATATTTCACGATAAATAAAATCGAATAAAATCAAGGGCGTATAGATCTTATACCTTCGATTCGTTGTTCGGAGAAACGAAATCAAGATGACCTTTGAATCTTCCCACGTATTTCTTGCACTCGTTCGAACGTCGGGTGGGCGACGATCCTCCGAACTCTATGGATCTACTTCACGAACTCTCTAGAATATTAAGTGTAATATTCTTGTCTTTTATTTGTGAAGACCATGTAGTGCTTTTATAGGCTACGTAGGGGATCTAAAAGAGGTGGAATATTGGGCTTCCAATATTAATGATTAAATTGAGCCCAAGCCCAAATCTATTAATCCCATTAATATTAATTAATTTATTTTCCACTATATAAATTAACTGCACTCCCAATATTAAACCATATTATATCCAATAATATTTCTCCGGTAGTATTATTTATTCCGTGTATTTAAGATTTAAATATCTATGAATAAAATTTATTTATTGCTTAATAAATTTATTCATCTCTAATATCCGAGAATAGTACCACTCAACCTTATTTATGATGCGGGAACAAACCCACTCGCGAGGTTTACATAATAAATCCTTATGAGCTCATCTCGGGGATATTATCAACCCTTCCGGGATACACTGTCCCGTCAAGAATTCACGGCATGCCATATATAAAATATAGTGGCCCAACTTAACCGGTAATTGACCCAATAATTAAACCGGTCAATTCCTTTGGAAAATCAAAGTCACTTATATTAAATATACACACCCGCAATTGTATCGGGGATTAAGAATAAAATACATTGAGACTTAAATCAATTATCACAGAGCAATCCTAATTGATAAATCTCAATCGATCCGCTCAATACACCAAGTGTACAAGTTTGATAAAATAATCAAGACAAATTATTTTCTCTCCCACACAACGACTATACCGATGGATTGGTCCGTGTCCATCTAGGTCGTGAGCAACTGTTTGATTAAATACGAGTAACCGATAGTATGATCTTCTGTGTGGGCCCGCACACCATACTAACTACAACTTATATAATATAGGACTATAATTTGCATATATTTAATTAACAATAATTAAAAGCAAATGAATGTTCATTATTAATAGGTTAATGAAAGTGCACAAGGAGTTCAGAATACTCAAATCTAGACAATAAGTATACTACTCCAACACGATCATCCCCATGATCGATCCCCATGAGGATCGATCGACCCGCCGCGGAGGGGCTGCCCGCTAGGGCTTCCGGCCACGCCGGCCACCGGTGGTGGTGGCGCGTGGGCTGGGGGCGGTGGCGGTCGACGGTGGGGGTGGTGTGGGGTCTCCCAACCCATACTACTCCTACCAAGATTCGCTTTCCTAATAGATACGGTTTTTCCTATTTTGAGAATTCCTAAGTTTGGGAACTCTCATGGAATAGGAAAAGAATTAATTAGAATTAATTTATTTCCTTATTCTATTATGAAAGTCTTCTAGAATATTTCAAGTCTTACTTGGATAGGATTCTAGAGATTTAATATAATTAGAAAGGAAAACAAATAAATAAAAATATAAATAATATTTAATTTTATTTTTGATTTATTCGATTGACTTAATTTTCGAATTAAGTATCTTTTGGATTTATTGAAAATAAATAGATTTAAATATTGGAATTAATATTCTCGTCACATAGAGCATTCAAGAACGAAGACTAAAGACTAGAAGATGCGTACAGAGATGGAATAAAGCCATGATAGTCGGAAAATAATTTTCTAGCATTATTTTGACTATGTGATACTATGTGCTTTATTACTTGTATGCATGCTATATGTGTTTACTTTATGCACTAGATAGCGTATCCCTTGTTGTAAAAAGCTAAGTGGGAGAGGGAATGGAAACATTCCCATGGTCTCCATTACTGTTCTCTTGGTGTCTCTTATGGACATTCGAAGTTCGTATAGACGAGTCATTTGAGGAGAATTCTTGTAATTCATTTTACGAGAAACATTGATTAAGTTTATCAAACAATGCCTAATTTGTCTTTCTGAAACTGACTTCAAGTCGACTCATTCTCAGCCCGGGGAGTGGAATTGAGCCAAAGCCACTTGGTCATGTGGATGACACAAATTAGAGACCTTCGTACCATTTCTTGAAATGGATCGATTGTCTGCTCAGCTCCCTCATCTAATGAGAGATAGGGTTGTTCACATGGTGAATCACTGGTTAGAAACTTCGAGTTTCACTTATGATTCTCCACGTCTTGATTTACGAAAATCGAATGGATCAAGTAATTGGGAGTCAATTATAAAAATCTTTTGGTGTAGTAAACGTCCACACAAACGTGGCTTGCTATACTGAATGGGATTTTGGAATAATTGATGTAGATAGTTATAGGGAATTGTGAAGGATTGTGAGTTGTCGTAAACGTCCACACAAACGTGGCTTGCGGTGACAAAGCGATTCCAAACGATTCACCTTAGTACTGAGTAATGGTTTACACTTAGTTACGCTTTATAGTATTCTTCCCAACGAAGTAACGCTATAATGATGTACGACCGAAGTAAATCTAATTGCTAAATCATTTGGATAGGTAAACGTCCACACAAACGTGGCTTGCCATATCTGATGGGATTTTAGATGTAATTAGTAATTTAATGATATTATTTGGGGATATAATATCGGACATTAAATTGATTGTTTGTTTAATGTGCTTATAGGTTTAGCAAATAGCTATGAATCCACTTTCTGTGATACTCAAGGAGAATAAACTCACTGGCCCCAATTATATTGATTGGAGGAGAAATTTGGACATTGTCCTGACTGCTGAAGAGTACAAGTTTGTACTCTATGTTGTGTGCCCTGCTGAGCCCACGGATGCCTCAACTAATGAGGAAAAGGAAGCATATCGGAAGTGGAAAAAGGCTGATGAAATGGTTAGGTGTTATATTTTGGCTTCTATGTAAAATGTACTCCAAACCCAACATGAGTCGATGGCCACTGCCGAGGATATGTTGTACAACCTCAAGGATATGTTTGGGCATCAAGATCGTGTGGCAAGGCAAGAAGCCATGAGAGTCCTTATGACAACTACTCAGTCTGAAGGAACGCCCGTTGGGGAGCACGTTCTTAAGATGATGAGTTTGTTGAATGAACTTGAGATCCTAGGAGCTCAAATTGATGGTGAGACGCAAGTCGACATCATACTCCAGTCTCTGACCCCTAGTTTTGAGCAGTTCCGCATGAGTTATAATATGGGTAAACTATCTTATACTCTTGCGCAACTCCTGACTGAACTGAAGGCGGCAGAGGGGATCTACAAGAAGGGCAAGTCTCAAGCGCTTGTAGCTACAAAGTCCAAAGGCTTGAAGCCTATTGGAGGTAGGGGCAAGAAAAGGAAGCAAGCCTGGAAACCCAGTGGTGCCAAGGGGAATGGACCACGAGTGGGGGATAGCAAGCCAAGGGGCAAGTGCTTCCGATGCAATAAGTCTGGACACTGGAAGTCTGAATGTCCTCTCAAAGGTACGAATTTTTCTTTAGTCGTAAAAACATAGTCAGCGGTATTATCTACCAGAAATCTGGTGTGTAGATATGGAACCACTGACGGTATGTGAATTTTGAATGCAGGGGTTCCAGAAAACCCGGCGACTTAGAGAAGAAGAGTTCAAGTCTACATGGGCAAAGCTGTAGAGGAGACAGTTGTTGCAGTGGAAGACATTTATCTGTTTTAATTAAATAGGATTTCATTTCGAGTTTTTTGCTTTATGTACCCCTTTATTTTATAAAGAACTTTTGTTCTGGTTTCTATTATTTATGAATGGATATTTTATTTCTTTAATCATTTGATGATTTTGATAAGAAATAATGGTATTATCTATTCTGGTACATTAGATAGCAATAATATGAATGATGAATCCTTAGTCTACCACGATGCAACGAACCGTCCTATAACTTGTTTTACTTATTAGATATATTTATTTGTTAAAACATTGTACTTGTGAATTCTTATACTTAGTATTTATTCAAATAAGATTCAAAAGGTCGAAATTGATTTGATCAATTATAGTTGAAGGAATAGACCTTCCGACCTAAGAATTGAATTTGGAAGATAATACGACTGAGCAAACCTTTCTGGATAAAGGATAGAATTCGGACAAGTATTGAAATTGATTAACAATGATTTATGCAAGTATGTGTAATTAGAAAGGCATGAGTAATTTTTTTTAGAATACACAAAGATGGATTAGAATACTTGATGTGCCATAAAAGCAAAGTGTTTTAACTAGTCAATGGACACAAAGCTATTATGGGGAACCTTCAAAGTGTATCCATTAGAAGCCTGCGACTTAGTCGCGGAGGCTACCACCTATCTAAATAACACATAGCATAATCAAAGATTGGGATTAAGTCTCAAATGACTACACCATACACTCACGTGTAGAAATGGTGTGTCGGAAATGAGAAATGGAATTCTAATAAGTAAAAGGACAAGTTGTTCGGAATTACCTATGTTTTATGGATATTTCTAGAAACAACGGCACATTAAATATGGTTGTAGGATATTCTAGATGAACAAAAGATTGTGTGTTCAATGGTACTATGAACCAGAAGGACGTTTTATCGTCCTGTTCTTAGAGGAAGACTATTAGATAAAATACAAAGCCCGAACTGACGTAATACCTTGGAATGAGAGAAAGGACAAAGACTAGGAACCAGCCAAACCGAGTAGAAGTACACCACTAACTGCACCTACTGTTATTACTGTTTATACACCGGAATGCCATTGCAGTGGGAGGTTGTTTGACGACCGGAGATGTTCATGAAACTAGAAGAGTTTTGAACTCTGGATCTAGTAAAGATGAAATCGATCCCTAGCTCTGCACAAGGGCAGTACTAGTTCTAAATGTGTCCTCTTAGAAAGCAATAAAAGTTTATTGTTAAGGGACAAGGTCATTTATAGTACATGCTTAGTTAATCCATTTATGGATTGTTACAAAGCTATAGATCGTGGAACTTGCGAACTGATGAGATAGTCCATGTGATGGATTCATCAAAACGCATAGACGAAAGGTGTATTGGAAACATGATGGAAACAAGGTGGTGTTTCTCGGAATTTTATGTGGATAACATTTTATCATTGGCAACAATGTAAAGATGTTGTCAGACGTAAAATGATGATTGTCTAAATAAATCGAGATATAAGATTGAGTAGAAGTTAGAACATGTTCTTAAGAACTTTTGATCTAAGAATAAGAACATCGTACTTCTCCTAGATATCTTATACGATTATGGTTTGTTTTTAAACATGCATAATTCTGAGAAAGGTTATTGCCTTTCAGACACAGAATACATCTATCTAAAGAAATGTGTTTTGAACAAATGAAGGAGATAGACGCAGACAAAGCAGTTTCCTACACTAAGTGTGGAAAGCTTTATGAATGCAATGTTGAAAAACAAGAATCCGATATCAACTATGCGGTTAGCGTAGTGGGAGGATATCAAAGTAATCTCAACAAGAGAAATTCGGATGCTGTAAAAGTACTTTCGAAGTACTAGATTACGAAGCAACACGAATTCTTCTTGAATTACATCTTCTCAGATCTCAAATCAGAGAAGGACCAGTGTAAGTCGATATCAGGCTATGTGTTCACTTTTGGAAAAGGTGGAACCTTAAAAATGAAAGAGTGATAAGCACGACGCTTCTCGGACTCTCTCATAACCGAATAGCAGCCTCAGAGGCAGCGGAAGTTTTGGTTGGGTTCCGGATTAACCTCTGGACTTGGATATGATTCTTAGTTCACCAAGGGCTATTGAATAGCGGTGCATGGTAAACTGAAAGAAGTCATAAGTCAAAAGGTGATGATAACACATAGAGCAAGTACCACCTGATACGAATCATCGTCGAGGGAGACGACGCTGTAGTCACCAATATAACTTCAGAGCGGCAACCTAGATTGCTCATTCACATGGTACTTCTTGGAAGTAAATTTTAAGCACGTGATGAGTATGGGAGTCGGGAGTTTGGAAGAAATGACTAGACCTTAGTACAAGTGGGAGATTGTTGGAGTTGTGTACTTAATGTCTAGATTTAAGTAACGGTAACTCCCGGTCATAGCATTTCATCTATTTAATTAATAAACAATTGTTTGCTTTTAATTATTCGATAATTAAATATATATGCAAAATATAGTCCTGGATTATATACGTTGTAGTTAGTATGGTGTGCGACGTCACACAGAAGATCATACTATCGGTGACTCGTATTTAATCGAACAGTTGCTCACGACCTAGATGGACACGGACCAATCCATCGGTATAGTCGTTGTGCGAGAGAGAAAATAATTTGTCTTAATTATTTTATCACACTTGTACACTTGGTGTATTGGCCGGATCGCTTGAGATTTATCAATTAGGATTGCCTTCGATAATTGATTTAACTCTCAGTGTATTTTATTCTCAATCCCCGATACTATTACGGGTGTGTATATTTAATATAAGTGACTTTGATTTTCCAAATGAATTAACCGATTTAATTATTGGGTTAATTACCGGTTAAGTTGGGTCACTATATTTTATATATGACATGCCGAGAATACTTGACGGGAAAGTGTATCCCGTAAGGGTTGATAATATCCCCGAGATGAGTTCATAAGGAATTATTATGTAAACCTCATGAGTGGATTTGTTCCGCATAATAATTAAGGTTGAATGGTACTATTCTCGGATACAAGAGATGAATAAATTAATTAGCAATAAATTAATTTTATTCATTGATATTTAAATCTTAAATACACGGAATAAATAATACTACCGGAGAAATATTATTTGATATAATATGGTTTAATATTGGGAGTGCAATTAATTTATACATTGGAAAATAAATTAATTAATATTAATGAGATTAATAGATTTGGGCTTGGGCTCAATTTAATCATTAATATTGGAAGCCCAATATTCCACCTCCTTTAAATCCCCTACGTAGCCTATAAAAGCACTACATGGTCTTCTCTATTCTCATAACTTGAAGATCATAATTCTTCTAGAGAGACAAAGTAGAGAGAAGGAGAACCATAAAGAGTTCGGAGGATCGTCGCTCACACGAAGTTCGAACAAGGTGCAAGGAATACGTGGGAAGATTCAAAGGTCTTCAATTTGATTTCGTTTCTCCGCACAACGAATCAAAGGTAAAATCATAAACTCCCTTGTATGATTTTATGTGAATTAATTGTGATACATACATGAACATACGATCCGGGAAACGACGAACTCAGGGGACGAGGATTCGAGATCCTCGGCGGAGCTCGAAAGGAACCCTCGGCTAGGCGCCGAGGGAGCGATCGAACCTAGGGTTCGATCGCGTGAACACGCGAGGAGCCCCGGCTGGGACCCGGGGCTGGCGATCGATCGCGGTGATCGATCGCCGGGCAGCCGCGGCTGGAGCCGAGGCGGGTTCGCCGCTGGGCGAACCGCCCTCCTCGGGCGGTGGTGATGAGTCGCCGGACTCACCGCCCAGGGCTGCCGGAGCAGCCCCAGCGATCGCATGCGTGCGATCGCGAGCCCCACAGTGGGGCTCGGCTAGGGTTTAGCTGCGGGTTCATCCCGCGGCGATGCTCTCGTCGGGCCCGGTTCTTCGTGGTGTTCGCGATCGGATTTCCGGCGATGGGATTTCGGTCGGGTTGTCGGTTTCCGCAATTTTTGATAACCTGGGATATCGATTTCCAACAGTTCGCATGGTGAATCACTGGTAAGAAACTTCGAGTTTCACTTATGATTCTCCGCGTCTTGATTTACAAGATCGAATGGATCATGTAATTGGGAGTCAATTATAAAGATCTCTTGGTGTAGTAAACGTCCACACCACGTGGCTTGCTATACTAACGGATTTTGGATTGATTGATGTAGACAGTTATAAGAAATTGTGATGAGTTGTAAAGTTGTCGTAAACGTCCACACCACGTGGCTTGCGGTGATGTAGCAATTCCAAACGATTTACTTTAGTACTGAGTAATGGTTTACACTTAGATACGCATTATAGTATTCCTCCCCACGAGGTTACGCTATAAGTGATGTATGATCAAAGCAAATATAATTGCGAAATCGTTTGGGTGGGTAAACGTCCACACCACGTGGCTTGCCTTACCTGATGGGATTTTAGATGTGATTAGTGATTTAATGATATTATTTGAGGGAGATAATATCGGTATTAAATTGTTTGTTTGTTTTATGTGCTTATAGGTTAAGAATGACTGTGACCCCACTTTATGATATACTTAAGGATGAAAACTCACTGGTTCCATATAGTAATGATTGGGAACGAAATCTGGACATTGTTCAGACTGTTGAGCCTTCTGAATCCACTATTGTCCCAACTGATGAGGACATTGAATATGACCTCAAGAAGATGTTAGGACATATTGTGGAAGTCGGACAAGAGGTGATTGACATACTCATTAAGTTATAAAAATGATTTCAAAAGAATGGAACTTATAAGTATGATCAGAGAATCACAAGCTCTTGTGGCCAAGTTGGAAGTGCAAGCAAAGAAGCCCAGTGGTTTCAAACCACGGATTGGGAAGTGCAAGCCACGTGGCAAGTGCTTTCGATGCAAGCAGTCTGGGCACTGGAGGTCTGATTGTCCTCTCATCAAAGGTACGAAATTTTCCTTAGTCACTGAAACATTGTCAGTGGTGATATCTACCAGCACCTGGTGTGTAGATACGGGGGCCACTGACCATGTCTGCAATTCATTGCAGGGGTTCCAGGAAACCCGAAGACTTAGAGATGGAGAGATCGTGGTCTACATGGGCAATGCTGCGAAGGTGGCGGTTGTTGCAGTGGGAGACGTTCACTTACACTTTAGTAGTGATAGGACTTTAGTTTTACAAAATTGTCTTTATGTACCAAACTTTAGAAAGAATTTAATTTCGGTTTCTAAGTTAATTATGAATGGATATTCTGTTTCTTTTGATCACTCCGTGATCATAAGAAGAAATATTGAAATTATCTATTCTGGTACATTGATAGACGATTTATATGTACTAAATCCTGATTCTTCCACGGTGCAACGAACCAAGAGTAATAACACATCTACGAACACCAATAAGAGAAAGGAACCTTCTAGGATGCATCAATTATACTTGTGGCATCTAAGGCTAAGTCTTATAAACTCAAATAAACTTCAAAGGTTGAAAGCTGATGGTTTAATCAACGATGTTGAAGGAGAGGACCTTCCAACCTGCGAATCATGTTTAGAAGGTAAAATGACCAAGCGTCCTTTTTCTGGTAAAGGACGTAGAGCTGAACAAGTATTGGATTTGATTCACTCTGATGTATGCGGACTTATGTCTACTCAGGCAAGGGGAAGGTACGAGTACTTCATCACTTTCACTGATGATTACTCAAGATATGGATATGTATACCTGATGCGCCGCAAGAGCGAATCTTTTGACAAGTTCAAAGAATTCAAGGCTCTTGTGGAGAACCTTCGTGGTAAATCCATAAAATGCCTGCGATCTGATCGCGGAGGCGAGTACCTGTCTGGAGAATTCAAGGCATACATAGCAGAGAATGGGATTGATTCCCAAATGATATCACCATATACTCCTCAGCAGAATGGTGTGTCAGAAAGAAGAAATAGGACTCTTATGGAGATGGTGCGATCAATGATGAGTTACTCGGATCTACCTATTATGTTCTGGGGACATGCCTTGGAAACAGCGGCGTAAATTTTGAACAGGGTTCCAACCAAAACGGTACCAACTACACCCATGGAATTGTGGAGTGGGCGCAAGCCTAACTTGAAAGACGTTCGGATCTGGGGATGTCCAACACATGTGTTGCGACAAGGCGCCGATAAGTTAGAACCTAGATCAGAAATACGGTTGTTTATAGGATACCTGAAAGGAACTAAAGGTGGCATGTTCTATAGTCCTACGGACCAGAAGATCGTTATAAGTACTAACGCTCGGTTCTTAGAGGAAGACTATGTCATGGACCACAAGCCCAAAAGTGACATAATGCTTGATGATTTGAGAGGTAACGATAAAGACCTAGATACAACCGAATCTTGTAGTGATACACCACTAGAACCTGCACCTAACACTGTCACTGTTAATACACCGGAACGCCGTCGTAGTGGGAGGGTTGTTAAACAACCGGACATATGGATTGGACTGGGTGAGTCTTCAGACTCTGCACCTGGAGTTCATGAAATCGATCCCTGGACCTATGATGAGGCGGTACAAGATATAGATGCGCCTTCTTGGAAGAAAGCGATGAAATCCGAAATTGAATCTATGGATTCTAATAAAGTCTGGGATCTTGTAGAACCACCAAACGGCGTAAAGCCAATTGGGTGTAAATGGGTCTACAAGAGAAAGAGAGGATCTGACGGAAAGGTTGAAACCTTTAAAGCTCGGCTTGTTGCGAAAGGATATACTCAGAAAGAGGGAATCGATTATGAGGAGACCTTTTCGCCGGTAGCCAAGATAAAGTCGATCCCTATTCTCTTATCCATAGCAGCTCATATGGACTATGAGGTGTGGCAAATGGATGTCAAGACAGCTTTCCTAAATGGAAGTCTTGATGAGACGATTTATATGAAACAACCAGAAGGATTCATTGCTAAGGGGCGAGATCATCTAGTGTGCAAGCTTAATCGATCCATTTATGGATTGAAACAAGCCTCGAGATCGTGGAACCTGCGGTTTGATGAAGTAGTCCAATCTTTTGGATTCATTCAAAGCATGGACTGTAACGCCCCAGAAAATTCAGAGGCTTAAAAGGATTGAATATGCTACTCATACCAACAAGATGCATCTACTTTTCTGGGCATCCTCCTATAAAAACTCCAAAGTGAAGCGTGCTGGCTCTGGGGTAATTTTAGGATGGGTGACCCCCTGGGAAGTCTCCCGGGTGCGCACGAGTGAGGACAAAGTGCGCTAGAAAAGACAAGTGTTGGTACAGTGGGGCCAGGATATCACTCCCAACGGCAGTCATTGGTAACCGAGTCGGCCCATTAGGGTCGGGCTTCGACCCCTCAACGGGCCGGGGCGTTACAAATGGTATCAGAGCAGGTGCCGACCGGAATTGTGGGAACTAAGTGTCTTGCAGGGCCAAGTGCTCCACCCAGAAGTTGGTGAGAGTATCCGTAAGGGGCATTCCTGCACGGATGGTTGGTCCTGGGCAAGTAAGGCAAGTAAGGCACGCAACGAGGACGTTGCGCAGAAAAAAGGTGGGGTGATTGTAACGCCCCAGAAAATTTAGAGGCTTAAAAGGATTGAATATGCTACTCATACAAACAAGATGCATCTACTTTTCTGGGCATCCTCCTATAAAAACTCCAAAGTTAAGCGTGCTGGCTCTGGCGTAATTCTAGGATGGGTGACCCCCTGGGAAGTCTCCCGGGTGCGCATGAGTGAGGACAAAGTGCGCTAGAAAAGACAAGTGTTAAAAGGCAACACAAAGCATATAATCAAAACCACATACATATATTGATACCTATATTATATATCACCGTCTCTACTTACACATATACTAGCATGTTAAAACATAAAGAATGAGTACCAAATACGGAGCAAAATACTAACATTTAACCACATAGTTGCTAACTGTTAATAATATTCCGTGATTCTTGTATATCATCTATTATTTTGTTGCTTATCTTTTCCTTCTTTTACGTTCCTACTGTACTATATATTCTAGCTATCAATAATATATTTCCTTGAGGCAAATAGTTTATTTCCTATCATGGTATCAGCCTAACCTTGGCTCGAAACCCTAATTCTTTTCCTCCCTCTCGCACGCCTCTGCTTGTTCACTCTCAATGGCTGCGTCCGAGATTCCCACTCTTCCTTTATCTACCATGATTCACATGGTCAATATTAAACTAACCTCATCAAATTATCTTCTATGGCATGCACAGATCGAGCCCCTGCTTACAAGCCAAAATTTTATGCCGTTGCTCGATGGGTCCTCTCTCTCTCCATCGCCAACCGTTCGCACGACCGCCGATGCCATCATCCCCAACCCTGAGTTTGCTACTTGGCAGCACCGCGACCAGACCATAAAATTATTCCTTGTATCCACTCTTACTGAGGAATCGATGGCCGTCATTATTGGTTGCAAAACCTCAAAGGAAGTATGGGACGCACTTTCTCGAGCTTACAGCCATAACTCAAAAGCTCGTGAATTAAGTCTCAAGGATGAACTCCTCTCCACCAAACGGGGCGACAAATATGTCGTTGAATATGGTCGTCATTTTAAGGCCCTCTCGGATCAACTTACAGCTATTGGCCGTCCAATTGATGCCTCAGATCAATCTCACTGGTTCCTTCGGGGACTCGGCCCTGACTTTGCCGGTTTCACGGCTGCGCAGATGGCACAGGATCCTTTACCCGACTTCACTACTCTCGTCGCTCGAGCGCAATCACATGAACTATTTCAAAAATCTATTGATTACACTAACTCTTCTCAAATTATGTCGCAGGCAGCCTTCTCTGCCGTTACTCGCGGTGGACGCGGACGTGGAACTGGAAATCACCGCGGCCGCGGATCTTCCTCCACCAGAGGTCGCAACTCCTCTCACAACTCCGTCGGCAATTCCAGTCGCGGTCGTGGCCGACGCGATTACACTCCGCGGTGTTTCTTTTGCAGGGAGACGGACCATGATGGTTTTGACTGTCCCAAGCGCTTCGATCGATCCTACGATCGTTCATGTCACCCGTCCAATACCGCCAACCTCGCTGAGGCTTTTTCCGCCGGTTGCAACGTCTCTCCGTCCTCTTCATCCGATTGGTACTTAGACACCGGTGCATCGGCTCATATGGCTGCTGATCCAAATTCACTCGATCATGCGTCGTCCTACTCTGGCACTGATCACGTCACGGTCGGAAACGGTGCGAATTTATCGATTTCTCATTCTGGATCTCTTACTCTCTCAAATGATCTCACTTTACGAAATGTGTTTGTTGTCCCTGGTCTAACCAAAAACTTGTTGTCAGTTAGTCAACTGACTCGTGATCACCCGGTTAGAGTTATATTTAACGACTCTCAATTTTCTATTCAGAATCGTCTTACGGGACAGGTGCTCGCAACCGGCACTCTTGATCATGGTCTCTATATTTTGGACTCGCCATCTCAAGCCTTAGCCGCAGTCCACGAGCACAGAAGAAAATCGGTCTCTTTTGAATTATGGCACAGACGTCTTGGGCATGTCGCCTCTTCTACTATTTCTATTTTGCAAAATTTTGGTTTATTATCAGTGAATGCTTTATTACCTCTTCCCACTGTTTGCAAGACTTGTCAAATTGCCAAGAGTACTCGTTTACCTTTTGCCGCAAATAATAAACGTGCTTCTGGAATTCTAGACTTAATTCATTGCGATCTATGGGGCCCTGCGCCTGTTACGTCGTCTACCGGATTTCGTTACTATGTAATATTTATCGACGATCATACTCGATTTTGTTGGTTCTATCCTCTACGAGCAAAGTCCGATTTCGTGAATACATTTCTCAATTTTCAGAAATTCGTAGAGACGCAATTTTCTCGAAAAATAAAACAATTTCAAAGCGACGGCGGCACGGAGTTTACAAATAATTGTCTACGCTCTCACTTTGCGATGACTGGTATTCGTCACCTTATTTCTTGCCCATATACTCCAGCCCAAAACGGTAGAGCCGAGCGTAAGCATCGCCATATAACTGAAATGGGTCTTGCTCTCCTTTTTCACTCATCTGTACCGTTGTCATATTGGGTGGAATCTTTTAGCACGGCTGTCTTTATTATTAATCGGTTGCCCACCGTTGTTCTCCAAAACAAGTCTCCGTTTGATGTTCTATTCGGACGTCCGCCGGCATATGATTGCTTCCATGTTTTTGGATGTACAGTATACCCGTGCCTTCGCGACTACGCAAAAACGAAGTTTGATCCTCGTAGTATGCCATGCGCGTTCTTGGGTTACAGTCCACTTTATAAAGGCTTCCGTTGTTTGGACTACTCGACCCGTCGTATTTATATAACTCGACATGCTCGCTTTGATGAAACAAGTTTTCCGTTTGCTACCGGTCGTCACTCTCACTCGCCCTCGTCCCTCACTCTCTCCGAATTTTTTAACGTTGGCGACTCATCTCCTGCTGGGACCGATCATCCCCCACCATCTTCTCCATCCACATTGCCACCCCATATTATATATCCCACTACTGAATGCATGTCAACTCCTGCATACCCACCACATCCGGTCCTGCCACCCGCTGCTGCTGGTCCGCCACATGTTGACCAGCCACTCCCAGCATCGGTTGATCGTTCTACCACCCAAACCGTGGACCAGCCGCTTCCATCGTCAGCGGATCCTTCCAGGCACCAACCACCACCTCCTGCTCGCTCTCATCAAATGCGCACTCGCGCTCAGTCAGGTATCTTCAAACCTCGATACCCGGCTGATGTGATACTTCTTGAATCGAGTCGATTATACTCCGCTCTCACTGCCGTAAACGAACCTAAAGGTATTAAAACCGCACTTAAAAACCCTGCATGGGTTCATGCCATGGATGAAGAGATGGCGGCTCTTCGTCACAATCGTACTTGGGAACTCGTACCTCGCCCTCCTCATACAAATATTGTAGGCTCAAAGTGGGTGTATCGTACTAAATTCCTTGCAGATGGTTCTATCGATCGTCACAAGGCTCGCCTTGTCGCACAGGGTTTCAGCCAAATTCCTGGGTTCGACTTTACTCATACTTTCAGTCCGGTCGTTAAAGCCTCTACCGTCCGTATTATCCTATCCCTCGCCGTTTTACGATCATGGCCTCTACATCAACTTGATGTTAAAAATGCTTTCCTTAACGGCGTCCTCACTAAACCCGTCTACATGGAGCAACCACCAGGGTATATCGACCCTCTACACCCTAATCATGTATGTCGTCTTCACAAGGCGTTGTACGGGCTCCGACAAGCACCTCTTGCTTGGTATCAGCGTCTTCGTGCTTTTCTCATTCGACTTGGTTTCACGTGTAGCAGCGCTGATACATCTCTCTTCATTTTTCGTCGCCAAGACCACATGATATATCTTCTAGTGTATGTTGATGACATCATAATCACCGGAAACCATGATGTCTCGCTTCACACTTTGCTGCGTCAGTTGCGAAATGAATTTGCTTTGAAAGACCTTGGTCGCCTCGGTTATTTTCTTGTACTAGAGGTCTCGTATCCATCGTCGGGACTTTTTCTGAGTCAGTCCAAATATGCTCGCGATGTTCTAGTTCGCGCGGATCTCCTGGACTCCAAGCCGGTAGCCACTCCTCTCGCCCCAGGAGCTTCTTTCACTTCGGTTGGTACAGCCTTCGATGACCCTACGCTCTATCGCTCTTTGGTTGGGGCTTTGCAATATTTGACGATTACTCGTCCGGACTTATCTTATTCTGTGAATACCGTTAGTCAATTTCAACAACATCCCACCATTGAGCACTTCCAGGCGGTTAAACGTATTCTACGCTACGTAAAAGGTACTATTGGTTATGGTCTTTCATTCTCCACTGGCACTCCCTCACTCCTCGGTTATTCCGACGCCGACTGGGCACGCTGCATCGACACCCGTCGTTCCACTTATGGTTACGCCATTTTTCTTGGTCCAAATCTTGTATCCTGGAGCGCCAAGAAACAGCCGACGGTGTCTCGCTCTAGTTGCGAATCCGAGTACCGTGCTTTAGCAAACACCTCCGCCGAACTTGTTTGGGTCACTAATCTTCTTCGTGATCTCTATGCCTTACCGCCAACACCGCCAGTCCTTCTTAGCGACAATCGAAGTGCACTTTTCCTCGCTCAGAATCCCGTCTCACATAAGCGTGCCAAACATATTGACATCGATTGTCACTTTATTCGGGAACTCGTTGAGTCTGGTCGACTGTCCACTCAGTTTGTTCCGTCACATCTTCAGCTTGCCGACATCTTCACCAAAAGCCTATCTCGTCCGTTGTTTGAACTGTTTCGGTCCAAGCTATGCGTCCTTCCCAGTGTGACGCCTCGCTTGCGGGGGGGTGTTAATAATATTCCGTGATTCTTGTATATCATCTATTATTTTGTTGCTTATCTTTTCCTTCTTTTACGTTCCTACTGTACTATATATTCTAGCTATCAATAATATATTTCCTTGAGGCAAATAGTTTATTTCCTATCACTAACCAAATTTAATTACACAAAAATCATGTTTAAAATAATTATAATGACAATTAAAGGGAATGACACCAGATACATTTAGAAGTAATAAAACAGTAGACGATGTCATGATAAAAACTCACTAATAACAAATAGAGTAAATAGAAAAATTTATTTAGTATAATTTATTCCTCCATCCTTGATCACTTCTCTCGCTCGGCATCCTCGTGTGTACCTAAAAAATAGTTGTTGTCGATAGGGTGAGCTCAACGCGCTCAATAGGGTCATTACTTCATCCAATACCAGAATCAAATACATGTATAACCAATGAACATAACATGAAAATATTTTAATTTTAATAAATCATGATATCCATTTAATAATCTAGATATTACGATAATAAAACATGAGATCCATTTAATAATCTGGATAACATGAAAATATTGTAATTTTAGTAAACATGAGATCCATTTAATAATCTGGATATTGCGAGTTGCGCCAACTATTGCGTTGGTCCCTTTCGACCCTTTTCCCCGGTCTCCGGTTACAACGGAAAATATATTTTTAATAAATTCACATAAATGCACACATAGAGACACACATAGTGAAACAAGTAATAGAAGAGGCAAATCAACAACATGACACCTACCTCGATGAGCTGGGACGTGAACGTGAAAATTCAAAGTGCGTCTAAGACTTTAGAGGATTGAACTAGCAACTTCCAAAACTTCTGAGGCTGAATATATAATTTTAAGATTTAGTTTGGACTTAATAATATTATTCGGATTTAACAATATAGTGGCCCATAGTTTATGAAACTACAAGGACTAACTTGCAAATTATCTATATATGTTAACATGTGCAGCGTATGAGATTAGGAAAAATACCCAATTGCTTTTCCTCTTTTATTTCTTCTTCTACTAACCACAGGGATTGGGACCGTGAGTAGCGGTACTAATTTTGGTGAGAGATGTGGCGGAGCCTCGGGCTGAATTTTCATCGATAGTTGAGGAGGGCATGGTTCGGGACAGAGACTAGATTTGATTCAAATACGGGCTGAACATATAAGTTAGTCGCAATTCGGGGTTGGAATACCTCGACCGAGGTTTGGATTTTAATGGAAGACAATTTGTTCATCACCAATATGGGTCGAAGGTTGTATTTTTGTAAAGAAGAAGCATTTTGCGCAAAGCTTTGCCGTGGGTATGGGTATGCTTTTGGTACGATCGTAAGAGAGGATGAGAGGTGGTACTTATAAGGATAATTAGGTTTCTTGGAAGACAATTAAACCATAAAAGCTATGCGATTGAGAGTTTTAATTTCTAAAGAACTTAGTATGAGTTGGGTTGTAGATTTATGGGCGAGTAGTTTAGTAATTGGGATTATATGTATTGAGTTAGATCACAAAATATTATATAATTATATTATATTATTTATTAAAATTAATATTTAATTAATATTTATTTTATTTTATAACTTTAATTTATTAATTTAGTTTATAATTTTGTAAATTTAACAAGATGAATTTAAGGTTCTAGTAAATTAATTTTTTGGGTTGTTACAATTTACACCCCTTAATTTTAATTTCGTCCTCGAAATTTTTAACTTAATAGATTTAAAGATAATTCGGTAATACGTATACTACTGTAAGTTTTCAGAACTTAATCTAAAGGCTCTAGCAACCTAAAATATTAAATAAATTTAACATGAACATGTAAATGGTTTAAGGGTGACGTACCTTGAGGAGCCGACGAGACATGACGAGGATGGAAGATTGTATCATATTAATTTTCATGTATTACACATAAGAGAAACAATAAATTTTAACTAGCCAACAGGATCGTAATGCTCTGATACCAACTGTAACAACCCAATTTTTAGAACAGCGAAAGGTGCATGTTACTTTTGAAAATAAAATTTAATAAAGTGCGAGCGCTACAATAAATTTATTTTATAAACTCCTTTTCAAAACATCAGCGAAATAAACTTACTACTATTATTATTATTACTAGTGCATGCATGTAATAAGTTAACACTCATACAACATACCTATATATATATAATATTATGACTAATTAAACACATAAGTATGCTATTAAAATATATATGAAGTGTCGTTGTGTATATATATAAATTAAAAGGCAACACAAAGCATATAATCAAAACCACATACATATATTTATACCTATATTATATATCACCGTCTCTACTTACACATATACTAGCATGTTAAAACATAAATAATGAGTACCAAATATGGAGCAAAATACTAACATTTAACCACATAGTTGCTAACCAAATTTAATTACACAAAAATCATGTTTAAAATAATTATAATGACAATAAAAGGGAAAGACACCAGATACATTTAGAAGTAATAAAACAGTAGACGATGTCATGATAAAAACTCACTAATAACAAATAGAGTAAATAGAAAATTTTATTTAGTATAATTTATTCCTCCATCCTTGATCACTTCTCTCACTCAGCATCCTCGTGTGTACCTAAAAAGTTATTGTCGATAGGGTGAGCTCAACGCGCTCAATAGGGTCATTACCTCATCCAATACCAGAATCAAATACATGTATAACCAATGAACATAACATGAAAATATTTTAATTTTAATAAATCATGATATCCATTTAATAATCTGGATATTACGATAATAAAACATGAGATCCATTTAATAATCTGGATAACATGAAAATATTGTAATTTTAGTAAACATGAGATCCATTTAATAATCTGGATATTGCGAGTTGCGCCAACTATTGCGTTGGTCCCATTCGACCCTTTTCCCCGGTCTCCGGTTACATGTAATAGAAGAGGCAAATCAACAACATGACACCTACCTCGATGAGCTGGGACGTGAACGTGAAAATCCATAGTGTGTCTAAGACTTTAGAGGATTGAACTAGCAACTTCCAAAACTTCTGAGGCTGAATATATAATTTTAAGATTTAGTTTTGACTTAATAATATTATTCGGATTTAACAATGTAGTGGCCCATAGTTTATGAAACTACAAGGACTAACTTGCAAATTATCTATATATGTTAACATGTGCAGCGTATGAGATTAGGAAAAATACCCAATTGCTTTTCCTCTTTTATTTCTTCTTCTGCTAACCACAGGGATTGGGACCGTGAGTAGCGGTACTAATTTTGGTGAGAGATGTGGCGGAGCCTCGGGCTGAATTTTCATCGATAGTTGAGGAGGGCATGGTTCGGGACAGAGACTAGATTTGATTCAAATACGGGCTGAACATATAAGTTAGTCGCAATTCGGGGTTGGAATACCTCGACCGAGGTTTGGATTTTAATGGAAGACAATTTGTTCATCACCAATATGGGTCGAAGGTTGTATTTTTGTAAAGAAGAAGCATTTTGCGCAAAGCTTTGCCGTGGGTATGGGTATGCTTTTGGTACGATCGTAAGAGAGGATGAGAGGTGGTACTTATAAGGATAATTAGGTTTCTTGGAAGACAATTAAACCATAAAAGCTATGCGATTGAGAGTTTTAATTTCTAAAGAACTTAGTATGAGTTGGGTTGTAGATTTATGGGCGAGTAGTTTAGTAATTGGGATTATATGTATTGAGTTAGATCACAAAATATTATATAATTATATTATATTATTTATTAAAATTAATATTTAATTAATATTTATTTTATTTTATAACTTTAATTTATTAATTTAGTTTATAATTTTGTAAATTTAACAAGATGAATTTAAGGTTCTAGTAAATTAATTTTTTGGGTTGTTACAATTTACACCCCTTAATTTTAATTTCGTCCTCGAAATTTTTAACTTAATAGATTTAAAGATAATTCGGTAATACGTATACTACTGTAAGTTTTCAGAACTTAATCTAAAGGCTCTAGCAACCTAAAATATTAAATAAATTTAACATGAACATGTAAATGGTTTAAGGGTGACGTACCTTGAGGAGCCGACGAGACATGACGAGGATGGAAGAGTGTATCATATTAATTTTCATGTATTACACATAAGAGAAACAATAAATTTTAACTAGCCAACAGGATCGTAATGCTCTGATACCAACTGTAACAACCCAATTTTTAGAACAGCGAAAGGTGCATGTTACTTTTGAAAATAAAATTTAATAAAGTGCGAGCGCTACAATAAATTTATTTTATAAACTCCTTTTCAAAACATCAGCGAAATAAACTTACTACTATTATTATTATTACTAGTGCATGCATGTAATAAGTTAACACTCATACAACATACCTATATATATATAATATTATGACTAATTAAACACATAAGTATGCTATTAAAATATATATGAAGTGTCGTTGTGTATATATATAAATTAAAAGGCAACACAAAGCATATAATCAAAACCACATACATATATTTATACCTATATTATATATCACCGTCTCTACTTACACATATACTAGCATGTTAAAACATAAATAATGAGTACCAAATATGGAGCAAAATACTAACATTTAACCACATAGTTGCTAACCAAATTTAATTACACAAAAATCATGTTTAAAATAATTATAATGACAATAAAAGGGAAAGACACCAGATACATTTAGAAGTAATAAAACAGTAGACGATGTCATGATAAAAACTCACTAATAACAAATAGAGTAAATAGAAAATTTTATTTAGTATAATTTATTCCTCCATCCTTGATCACTTCTCTCACTCAGCATCCTCGTGTGTACCTAAAAAGTTGTTGTCGATAGGGTGAGCTCAACGCGCTCAATAGGGTCATTACCTCATCCAATACCAGAATCAAATACATGTATAACCAATGAACATAACATGAAAATATTTTAATTTTAATAAATCATGATATCCATTTAATAATCTGGATATTACGATAATAAAACATGAGATCCATTTAATAATCTGGATAACATGAAAATATTGTAATTTTAGTAAACATGAGATCCATTTAATAATCTGGATATTGCGAGTTGCGCCAACTATTGCGTTGGTCCCATTCGACCCTTTTCCCCGGTCTCCGGTTACATGTAATAGAAGAGGCAAATCAACAACATGACACCTACCTCGATGAGCTGGGACGTGAACGTGAAAATCCATAGTGTGTCTAAGACTTTAGAGGATTGAACTAGCAACTTCCAAAACTTCTGAGGCTGAATATATAATTTTAAGATTTAGTTTTGACTTAATAATATTATTCGGATTTAACAATGTAGTGGCCCATAGTTTATGAAACTACAAGAACTAACTTGCAAATTATCTATATATGTTACCATGTGCAGCGTATGAGATTAGGAAAAATACCCAATTGCTTTTCCTCTTTTATTTCTTCTTCTGCTAACCACAGGGATTGGGACCGTGAGTAGCGGTTCTAATTTTGGTGAGAGATGCGGCGGAGCCTCGGGCTGAATTTTCATCGATAGTTGAGGAGGGTATGGTTCGGGACAGAGACTAGATTTGATTCAAATACGGGCTGAACATATAAGTTAGTCGCAATTCGGGGTTAGAATACCTCGACCGAGGTTTGGATTTTAATGGAAGACAATTTGTTCATCACCAATATGGGTCGAAGGTTGTATTTTTGTAAATAAGAAGCATTTTGCGCAAAGCTTTGCCGTGGGTATGGGTATGCTTTTGGTACGATCGTAAGAGAGGATGAGAGGTGGTACTTATAAGGATAATTAGGTTTCTTGGAAGACAATTAAACCATAAAAGCTATGCGATTGAGAGTTTTAATTTCTAAAGAACTTAGTATGAGTTGGGTTGTAGATTTATGGGCGAGTAGTTTAGTAATTGGGATTATATGTATTGAGTTAGATCACAAAATATTATATAATTATATTATATTATTTATTAAAATTAATATTTAATTAATATTTATTTTATTTTATAACTTTAATTTATTAATTTAGTTTATAATTTTGTAAATTTAACTAGATGAATTTAAGGTTCTAGTAAATTAATTTTTTGGGTTGTTACATGGACGAATCGTGTGTGTATTGGAAACGTGATGGGAAGAAGGTGGTGTTTCTCGTGCTTTATGTAGACGATATCCTTCTCATTGGCAATAGTGTGAAGATGTTATCAGACATAAAGGGATAATTGTCTAGATAATTCGATATGAAAGATTTGGGAGAAGTTGGACATGTTCTAGGAATCAAAGTTATAAGGGATCACCGGAATAGAACGTTGTACCTTTCCCAGCAATCTTACATAGACACGATTCTGGCTCGCTTTAACATGCAAGATTCCAAGAAGGGTGAGTTACCCTTCAGCAAAGGAACTTATCTTTCTAAAGAGTTGTGTCCTCGGACACAGAAGGAGAAAGATGAAATGAAAGCAGTTCCCTACGCCTCGGCTGTGGGAAGCTTGATGTATGCAATGTTGAAAAACGAGGACCTGATATCAACTATGCGGTTTGCGTAGTGGGAGGATATCAAAGTAATCTTATCAAAAGATATTCGGATGCTGTAAAAGTACTTTTGAAGTACTGGATTACGAAGCAACACGAATTCTTCTTGGATTACGCTTTCTCAGATCTGAAATCAGATTAGGACCAGTGTAAGTCGATATCAGGCTATGTGTTCATTTTTGAAAGAGGTGGAACCTTAAAATGACAGAGTGATACATAACCAAATGGCAGCCTCAGAGGCAGCGGAAATTTTGGTTGGGCTCCAAGATAACCTCTGGACTTGGATATGATTCTTAGTTCACCAAAGGCTATGTATAGCGGTGCATGGTGAACTGGAAGAAGTCATAAGTCCAAAGTGATAATTGCATCATTTCTTCTCAATAACCATCAAATGATTAAAAAAAATAAAATATCCATACATTAATAATAGAAAACCAGAACATAGTTCTTTCTAAAATAAAAGGGGTACATAAAAGCAATAACTTGAAATGAAATCCTATAACAACTAAAAGCAGATAAAATGTCTTCCACTGCAACAGCTGCATCCTCTACAGCTTTGCCCATGTAGACTCGAACTCTTCTTCTCTAAGTCGTCGGGTTTTCTGGAACCCCTGCATTTAAAATGCACATACCGTCAGTGGTTCCATATCTACACACCAGATTTCTGGTAGATAATACCGCTGACTATGTTTTAATGACTAAAGTGTTGGAGTAGTATACTTAATGTCTAGATTTAAGTGTTCTGAACTCCTTGTGCACTTTCATTTATCTATTAATAAATAAACATTCATTTGCTTTTAATTATTGTTAATTAAATATATGCAAATTATAGTCCTAGATTATATACGTTGTAGTTAGTATGGTGTGCGTCGTCACACGGAAGATCATACTATCGGTTACTCGTATTTAATCGAACAGTTGCTCACGACCTAGATGGACACGGACCAATCCATCGGTATAGTCGTTGTGTGAGAGAGGAAATAATTTGTCTTAATTATTTTATCACACTTGTACACTTGGTGTATTGGGCGGATCGCTTGAGATTTATCAATTAGGATTGCTCTTGATAATTGATTTAAATCTCAGAGTATTTTATTCTTAATCCCCGACACAATTGCGGGTGTGTATATTTAATATAAGTGACTTTGATTTTCCAAAGAAATTGACCGGTTTAATTATTGGGTCAATTACCGGTTAAGTTGGGTCACTATATTTTATATATGACATGCCGTGAAATCTTGACGGGAAAGTGTATCCCGTATGGGTTGATAATATCCCCGAGATGAGCTCATAAGGATTTATTATGTAAACGTCGCGAGTGGATTTGTTCCCGCATAATAATAAAGTTGAGTGGTACTATTCTCGGATATAAGAGATGAATAAATTTATTAAGCAATAAATAAATTTTATTCATGGATATTTAAATCTTAAATACACGGAATAAATAATACTACCGGAGAAATATTATTTGATATAATATGGTTTTATATTGGTAGTGCAATTAATTTATATAGTGGAAATAAATTAATTAATATTAATGGGATTAATAGATTTGGGCTTGGGCTCAATTTAATCATTAATATTGGAAGCCCAATATTCCACCTCCTTTAGATCCCCTACGTAGCCTATAAAAGCACTACATGGTCTTCACAAATCATAAGACAAGATTATCACACTTGATAATCTAGAGAGTTCGTGAAGGAGATCCATAGAGTTCGGAAGATCGTCGCCCACCTGACGTTCGAACAAGTGCAAGGAATACGTGGGAAGATTCAAAGGTCGTCTTGATTTCGTTTCTCCGAACAACGAATCGAAGGTATAAAATCTAAACGCCGTTTATGATTTTATTCGATAATTATCGAGAATACCGTAGAACGCAAGATCCGAAATACGAACCCCTGATTAGAGTACGAACGCGTGGTGGCAATCTAGGATCGCCGGACCACGGCGATCGCCCCTAGGGTTTCGAAGGGGCGAAAGGGATCGACCCTCGGCTGAGCCGAGGGCTTGCGATCGATCCTTGCGATCGATCGCTGGAGCGCGGGCTGGTGCCGCGCTCCACCCCACCACGACGGTGGGGCCCTCCAGGCGGCGGCAAGTCGCCGGACTCGCCGCGGGGGCTGCTTTGCAGCCCCACCCCGACCGATCACACGATGCGATCGGCGATCGCATGAACCCCGCGACGCGGGGGTTCGGCTGGGGGCAGCCGTGCGCCTTCAGGTGCGTGGTCTCCTCGGATGGACTCCGGCGCGTGCGTTGGCGTTCGTGTGATCTCCGACGAAGGGTTTTTCATCGGGCTATGGTTTCCGCAAATTTTAATAGCCCGGGATATCGAATTCCAACATAAAGAAGAATTCGTACCTTTGAGAGGACAATCAGACCTCCAGTGTCCAGACTTCTTGCATCGGAAACACTTGCCCTTAGGTTTGCTGGTCCCTTCACGTGTTCCATGCCTCTTGGCACCACTGGGTTTCAAGACTTGCTTCCTTTTCTTCCCTCTACCTCCATTAGGCTTAAAGCCTTTGGACTAAGTAGCTACAAGTGCTTGAGACTTTCCCTTCTTGTAGATTCCCTCTGCCGCCGTTAGTTCAGTCAGGAGCTCCGCTATAGAATAAGATAGTTTACCCATATTATAGCTCATGCAGAACTGCTCAAAACCAGAGGCCAGTGATGGAGTTGTATACTTAATGTCTAGATTTAAGTAACATCCGAACTCCGTCTAAAATTATTTATCCTATTTAATAATAAACAATCATTTGCATTTATATGCAAACCATAGTCTTAGATTTTATACGTTGTAGTTGGGAATGAGTGAGACTAATTGATTAGTCGAGATACTCGGTAAATTGGGAATCGGAATTGTACACACGGCATGCTATAGATTATAGACAGGAAACCGTGTCCCATTTATCGGGTTGATGATGTCCCCGAGATGAGCTCATAAAGTTTATCATGTAAACCCTGCAGGTGGATTTGTTCCACATGATAATAAGGTTGAGTGGTACTAGTCTCGGATAATAAGAGACGAATTAATTTAATTATTAGTAATAAAATTAATTCGTGGACATACGATATCTTAAACACGGGGAAGGTCGTTTATGTAATTTCAGCGGAATTATTATTGTTGAAATAATATTAAATTTATTTCGGGAATTCAATTATAATTTTATAGTGGAATTAATTATAATTAAAATTGAATTTAATTAAAGGTTTTCTTTTAAGAACACCGGTTTAATTAAATTGCAATTTAGCCCGGGATTTATTTACCTAAGGGGTCCCTAGTGTAACTCTATAACCCCCCCCCCCCCTTGCCTATCCTAAACCTACAATTCGCAGCCTTTTATTTTTTGCTGAGAAAAACAATTGCGTTAGCGCAAATAGTTTTTTCTCTGTAAAAATAAAATTGTCTAGCGCTAATAAAATTGCCCACACAACGGTTGGAGTCGGGGAAGAGGCATACACTAGCAATCGCTAAGGTCTCAACAATTCGACCGATAAGGTATGAGATCGGATCTCTATATTCCGCATTTATTCGATTTCATTTTCTCGTTGATCATACATGAACGTAGAACGGGTTCCGGGGTCGTGGATCGTATTCCTCGACTACTGGGGGTTCTAGGACCTTTGGGTCGGTAGTTGGATGAGGAAAAACGACCCGGAAACGAGTCTGGAACATCAACGTCGCGTTGCTGTTCGCGGACAAACGGCGCCCGCTGGAGGGCAAACGGCAGTCGCCGTTTGCAGCTCCTCCAGCGACCGCTGGTCTGCAATCGGCGGGCGCTGATTGAGGCAGACCAGCCCCTGTTTCGCGCGGTCGTCCTCCGGGGCGATGGCTGGGCGTGATTCAGGAAATGGGTTGTCACGTGAATGAAGTAATGGACATGGAGGTCGACTGGGAGCGTTCGGATGTTCGAGCGATCGAACGAACGAATCCCGGGTAGTCGATTTCCAACAATTGGTATCAGAGCCGGTTTTGTACGTTCTATGTATTGTTTGCGAGAATTGTTTTGCAGGTAAACCCGATTATTATGGTCATGTGTATGTACTGTATGTTGTGGTTTGTTAAACTCTCGGGATTGTCGAGATCTTTTGTTTTATATCGTTGCTTGAATGTAATAGTTAAAAGGACGGGTTGAGTCGTTTAGGTTTTTCTATTTTCGTTTTTCGTTTTATCCGGATGTATAGGATCGATCAATCTGTATAGGATCGATGCCGGAAGTAGTTAGCTTTACTATGTAATGTTGCTGCAACTTGGTGGATCGAGAAGAGATCGAAGGCCGGACGAACGAGGGTCGAGAAGTCGAACCCGCAGCTGCTGTGGACAAATGGCGCCCGCTGGAGGGCAAACGGCGGTCGCCGTTTGCAGCTCCTCCAGCGAGCGCTGGATATAGGGCAGCGCCCGCTGCCCTAGGCTTGGCAGCGATGCTTTGGGGGTTCGACGGACACCACGGGACGCTCGTCGAGGCCTGGGATGATACTCCAGTGGGAGGGGTTCGTCTCTTGGCACTTAGACGAGTCGGTGGTGGATCGAGACCGAGACGAGCAACGAAACGAAGATCCGAGAAGACGTGCATGGAAGATATTTAAAGGCCATAATAATCGGGGCCACGTTAAATGCTTTTTTTGTGTTTACGTGCTTTTTATTATGCTTTACGTATTTTATGCATGTTATCCCTTTCGTAAAATACTAAGTGGGAGAGGGATTGGAAACAATCCCGCTGTCTCCATTCTCTGTTTTGATAGTGATGTGTGTCACTTACGAGTTGGCTTTAGTGTCATCCTCCCTATCGGATAAAGTCGACACACGGATATCACTGGATCAAAATTCGAATTCAATACCATTTATAGAATTGAACACTTAAGTTTTTCAAAGCAATGCCTAATCTGTCTTTCAAAGACTAATTTCAACTCGACTCATTCTCACCCCGGGGAGTGGAATGGAGCCAAGCGCTTGGTTATGTCGATGACACATATTAGAGACATTCGAGTCATTTGATGACTAGATCGATTGTCTGGTTGGCTCCCTCACTTTGTGAGAGATAGGGCTCAATTGCATGATTGATCGCTGGTTAGAAACTTCGAGTTTCACTTACGAGATATCAAGCTTTGATTAACGAAATTGTGAAATTTATTAAATGGAATTCAATTAACAAAGTTGTTTGTTTAGTAAACGTCCACACTATCGTGGCTTACTAGATGGAAACGGAACTTTGGGTTAATTGAGGCTCGACAGTTATAGGAAATCGTAAAGGGACCGCATGTCAACGTAAATGTCCACACTAACGTGGCTTGCGGTGGATATGTAGTTCCAAAGCGGTTAACTTAGTACTGAGAAATGGTATACAGTTAGGTACGCTTTACAGTATCCTCCCCATCGGAGTCACTACTGTAATGATGTACGACCGAAGTAAAAGTCCAGTTATAAAATCGTTTGGACTAGTATACGTCCACATGAACGTGGCATGCTAGTCTGATGGGATTTTAGGATTGATTGGTAAATTTAATGATATTAATTAAGGGAGTTAATATCGAATTAAATTTGACGGTTTGATTTGTCTCTTTTATAGATATGGCACTCAACCCACTGTCTGTGATACTAAAAGAGAACAAACTCACTGGTCCGAACTATATTGACTGGAAACGAAACTTGGACATTGTCCTAACTGCTGAGGAGTACAAATATGTACTCCATGAGGATTGTCCTGATGAACCTATTGATACCTCCACTCCTGAGGAAAAGGAAGCTCATCGGAAGTGGGTCAAGGCTAATCAGATGGCGCGGTGCTACATTTTGGCTTCTATGTCAAATGTGCTGCAACATCAGCATGAGGCCATGACCACTGCCTATGATATGATGCTTAACCTCAAGGAGATGTTTGGTAATCAGGATAGGGAAGCCAAGCAAGATGCTATGAGGCAACTCATGACGGCCACTATGTCCGAAGGAACGCCCGTGAGGGATCACGTTCTTAGGATGATAGGCTATCTGAATGAGATAGAGATTATGGGAGGATCTATCGATGGGGAAACCCAGATCGATATAGTGCTCCAGTCTCTGCCTAAGAGTTTTGAGCAGTTCCGCCTGAACTATAACATGAACAAGAGGTTATATACGTTGGCGGAACTCCTGACTGAACTCCAGGCGACAGAGGGAATCTTTAAGAAGTCTCAGGCACTTGTGGCTGTGAAACTTCCTGGTCCTCCGGGGACTAAGAGGAAGAAGAAGCAAGGACGGAAACCCAGTGGACCCAGAAATGGTGCACCACGGAATGGAGTGAACAAGCCCAAGGGCAAGTGTTTCCGTTGCAAGCAGTCTGGACATTGGAAGTCTAATTGTCCTCTCAGACAAGGAGGTATGAACTTTTCCTTAGTCACTGAAACATGTTTAGCGGTGTTATCCACCGGTACCTGGTGTGTGGATACGGGAGCCACTGATCATGTCTGCAATTCTTTGCAGGGGTTCCAGGAAACCCGGTGGCTTAGAGAGGGAGAGATCACTATCTACATGGGCAACGCAACGAAAGTGGCGGCAGTTGCAGTGGGAGATATTTATTTATCTTTTAATAATAATGTTTTGGTATTGAATAATTGTCTTTATGTACCGAATTTTAGAAAGAACCTTGTTTCGGTTTCTAAATTGGTTTTGAATGGATATTCTGTTTCTTTTGATAGTTCTGTTATTGTCAAAAAGAATGGTGATTATATCTGTTCTGGTACATTGATAGGCAACTTATATATACTGAATCCCGATTATTCCACGGTGCAACGAGTAGAGTCATATAACACATCTAGTACCAATAAGAGAAAGGAGCCTTCTAGGATGAATCAAAAGTACTTATGGCATCTTAGGCTAGGTCATATTAACTTGGGTAGGATTCAAAGGTTGATAACTGATGGAATACTCAGTGATGTGAAAGATGAGGACTTTCCAACCTGCGAATCATGCCTGGAAGGAAAAATGACCAAGCGACCCTTTAGTGATAAGGGGTATAGATCCAAGGAAGTACTGGAATTAATTCACTCTGATTTGTGCGGGCCTTTATCTGTCCAAGCGAGAGGAAGTTATGAATATTTCGTAACTTTCACGGATGATTACTCAAGGTATGGTTTTGTATACCTGATGCGCCGCAAGAGCGAGTGCTTTGACAAGTTCAAGGAGTACAAAGCTCTTGTGGAGAACCTTCATGGCAAAACCATAAAGACTCTACGATCTGATCGTGGAGGAGAGTACCTCTCGGGAGAGTTTAAGGCGTACTTATTAGAGAATGGGATTGACTCCAAGATGACTGCACCATACACGCCCCAGCAGAATGGTGTAGCAGAAAGAAGGAATAGGACTCTTATGGAAATGGTAAGATCTATGATGAGTTACTCAGACCTACCAATTTCGTTCTGGGGATATGCCTTGGAAACAGCGGCGTATATCCTGAATTTAGTTCCTTCTAAATCAGTCCCTAAGACGCCCTCGGAATTGTGGACCGGGCGTAAGCCAAACTTGAAACACATTCGGATCTAGGGTTGTCCAGCACATGTGCTGAAGCATGGGGCTGATAAATTGGAATCTCGTTCAGATATTCGGTTGTTTATAGGATATCCTAGAGGAACGAAAGGTGGTCTATTTTATAGTCCTAAGGACCAGAAGATCGTTGTTAGCACCAACGCTCGGTTCTTGGAGGAGGATTATATAATGGACCACAAGCCCAAGAGTGAGATAATACTAAACGAACTGAGAGGGGACGATCAAGGCTTAGATCAACCCAACCGGGTGATACGCCACCACAGTCTGCACCTGTAGTTACTGAGGTTACACCGGAGCGTCGTCGTAGTGGGAGGGTTGTTCGACAACCCGACAGGTTCATGTTTATAGGTGAGTCTTCGGACTTGTTACCTGGAGAACATGAAGCCGACCCTGGACCTACGACGAGGCGCTTAAAGATCAAGATGCTCAGACTTGGCAAAAGGCGATGAAATCTGAGATTGAATCTATGGATTCAAATCAGGTCTGGAATCTTGTAGCACCGCCCAAAGGTGTAAAAGCCATTGGTTGCAAGTGGGTGTACAAGAGAAAAAGAGGGTCTGACGGGAAGGTGGAAACCTTCAAGGCTAGGCTTGTTGCGAAAGGGTATACTCAGAAAGAAGGGATCGATTATGAGGAAACCTTTTCGCCGGTAGCTATGCTAAAGTCGATCCGGATTCTTTTGTCTATAGCATCTTATATGGATTATGAGGTGTGGCAAATGGACGTCAAGACAGCATTCTTAAATGGGAATCTTGACGAGACCATTTACATGAGACAGCCAGAAGGTTTCATTAAGAAAGGCCAAGAGAATCTAGTGTGTAAGCTAAACCGATCCATTTATGGATTGAAGCAAGCTTCCAGATCTTGGAACATGCGGTTTGATGTGGTTATCCAGTCTTATGGATTCATTCAAAGCATGGACGAGTCGTGTGTATACCGGAGAAGTGACGGAAACAGTGTGGCGTTTCTCGTGCTTTATGTAGACGACATCCTTCTAATTGGCAACAATGTGAAGATGTTTTCGGACATAAAGGGATGGTTGTCCTAGCAATTCGATATGAAAGACTTAGGAAAAGTTGGGCATGTTCTTGGGATCAAGGTTATAAGGGATTGCCGTAAAAGAACATTAAGCTTGTCCCAGGCTTCATATATTGCTACGATTCTAGCTCGTTTCAACATGCAGAATTCCAAGAGAGGTTCTCAACCTTTCTGCCATGGAGTTCATCTATCTAAGGATATGTGTCCCAAGACACAAAAGGAGATAGATTACATGAAGAAGGTTCCTTATCCTTCGGCAGTAGGAAGTCTAATGTATGCAATGTTGTGCACGAGACCTGATATCTGCTATGCCGTAGGCATGGTAGCTAGATATCAGAGTAACCCTGGACAGGGTCACTGGACTGCTGTAAAGAACATACTTAAGTACCTGCGAAGGACTAGGAATTATGTTCTGAGTTACAAAGCGTCCGAGTTGATTCCTATTGGTTACACAGACTCGAATTTCCAATCTGATAAGGATCAGCGAAAGTCTACATCAGGCTATGTGTTCACATTGGGAGGTGGAGCAATTTCATGGAAGAGTGTTAAGCAGAAATGCATTTCGGACTCTACCATGGAAGCCGAATATGTAGCAGCCTCTGAGACAGCTAAAGAGTCGGTGTGGCTTCGGAACTTCCTTATGGACTTGGATGTGGTTCCTAATTTGCCTAGAGCTATCACAATTTATTGTGACAATAGCGGTGCAGTGGCAAATGCGAAGGAACCACGAGCCCACAATGCGAGTAAACACATAGATCGCAAGTACCACCTGATTAGAGACATCGTCAGGAGAGGCGATGCGGTTGTCACCAAGATTGCATCAGCGGATAACCTGGCAGACCCCTTTACGAAGGCACTTCCAGCGGAAGCGTTCAAGAGACACGTGAAGGGGATTGGTTTCGGATGTATGGGAGAGGGCAACTAGACTTTTAGTATAAGTGGGAGATTGATGGAGTTATATTCTAAATGTCTAGTTTAGTGACAATATGGAACTCCTTATCTGTGTTTTATTATCTATTAATCAAACTGTCGGCATTTTGTTTTTCATATACTTTATGCTATAATCCTAGATATATACGTTATAGACAGTATGGCGTGAGGAGACACGCGGAAGATCATACTGTCGGTTACTCGTATACTATCGAACAGTGGCTCACGACTTAGATGGACATGGACAGTCCATCGGTACGTCGTAGTGTGACTGGGTAATAGTTGGTCTTGACTATTATGTTACACTCGTACACTTGGTGTATTGAGCAGGACCACGGGAGGGCGTTCGATTTATACTAATCGAAGTAATCGAACCAGACCTCAGATATTACGGATATACGAATTCCTAATCCCTATATAATTATAGGTGCGTGTGTCCAATTCTCGGTTCTTTAATATGCCAATGAGTGAGACTAATTGATTAGTCGAGATACTCGGTAAATTGGGAATCGGAATTGTACACACGACATGCTATAGATTATAGACAGGAAACCGTGTCCCGTTTATCGGGTTGATGATGTCCCCGAGATGAGCTCATAAAGTTTATCATGTAAACCCTGCAGGTGGATTTGTTCCACATGATAATAAGGTTGAGTGGTACTAGTCTCGGATAATAAGAGACGAATTAATTTAATTATTAGTAATAAAATTAATTCGTGGACATACGATATCTTAAACACGGGGAAGGTCGTTTATGTAATTTCAGCGGAATTATTATTGTTGAAATAATATTAAATTTATTTCGGGAATTCAATTATAATTTTATAGTGAATTTATTATAATTAAAATTGAATTTAATTAAAGGTTTTCTTTTAAGGACAACAGTTTAATTAAATTGTAATTTAGCCCGGGATTTATTTACCTAAGGGGTCCCTAGTGTAACTCTATAACCCCCCCCCCCCCCCCCTTTGCCTATCCTAAACCTACAATTCGCAGCCTTTTATTTTTTGCTGAGAAAAACAATTGCGTTAGCGCAAATAGTTTTTTCTCTGTAAAAATAAAATTGTCTAGCGCTAATATTTTTCTGTCAGAGAGAAAAAGAATATTACGCCGGTAGAGAAAGGAGAAAGCAGAAAAGGCAGACCCAACGGATCGTTGCCCACACAACGGTTGGAGTCGGGGAAGAGGCATACACTAGCAATCGCTAAGGTCTCAACAATTCGACCGATAAGGTATGAGATCGGATCTCTATATTCCGTATTTATTCGATTTCATTTTCTCGTTGATCATACATGAACGTAGATCGGGTTCCGGGGTCGTGGATCGTATTTCTCGACTACTGGGGGTTCTAGGACCTTCGGGTCGGATGAGGAAAAACGACCCGGAAACGAGCCCGGAACAGCAACGTCGCGTTGCTGTTCGCGGACAAACGACGCCCGCTGGAGGGAAAACGGCGGTCGCCGTTTGCAGCTCCTCCAGCGACCGCTGGTCTGCAATCAACGGGCGCTGATTGAGGCAGACCAGCCCCTGTATCGCGCGGTCGTCCTCCGGGGCGATGGCTGGGCGTGATTCGGGATATGGGCTGTCACGTGAATGAAGTAATGGACATGGAGGTCGACTGGGAGCGTTCGGATGTTCGAGCGATCGAACGAACGCATCCCGGGTAGTCGATTTCCAACAGTCCATGACGCGAGCGACCGCCGGCGAGCCAGGCGCTCGCCTCGTGCGGCTGGCAGCAGCGGGCTGCGGGATTTCCCGCAGCGGATCCGCATGGCCATGCGGATCGCACACGAGGGCTTCGCTGGTTGCGTGCGGGGTCCTACGGGCTGAACCCTAGCGCTCGCATGATGCGTGCGTTCGCCTCGATCGAACAAGCGACGGCTCGGTCCGTTGCTAGGGTTCGTAGGCGGCTGCTGTGATCAGCCGCGAGCCCCATGCATGGGCTCGACCGAACAGCCGCGGTTAGCCGCGGTTAGGGTTTGGTTGCGTCCGGTATCACGTGGTGGTTCGTGGCGGGATGTTCCGGCAACCGGGAGTCGATTGGAGTTGTTGTTCCGCAACTTTGACAACTCCGGATATTCGATCTCTAAAGGATTTCGGTCGGAATTAATTAGATAATTTATTTAATTAAATTTATTAATTCCGGGATATCGATTTCCAACAATTGGTATCAGAGCGTTGGTTTTAGTTCACGGTATTTTTCGATAAATTGTTCTACCTTGCCGGGTTTCCGATTATTATGGCTAGATTTAATTTTGTTAATTAATGTCCATAATATTGCTCTTGATTATTAAACTCTAGGTGATGTCGATATTCGTTTGTGTGTGGTGAATGCTTGTTCTTATTTTTCCAGAAATTGTATAAGTTCGATTTCATGTAGAGAATCGATACCGGATAACGTAGTAATAAATTTGTAATTTATTTTACGTTGGATCGAGGACGAAACGACGACCGGAAAATTGTGACGGAGGAGACGAAGAGAGGGTTAGGGCTCGGTTCGGCTATTGTTGGAGTTGTGTACTTAATGTCTAGATTTAAGTAACGATAAACTCCCGGTCATAGCATTTAATCTATTTAAATTAATAAACAATTGTTTGCTTTTAATTATTATTAATTGAATATATGCAAATCATAGTCCTAAATTCTATACGTTGTAGTTAGTATGGTGTGCGACGTCACACAGAAGAAAATACTATCGGTTACTCGTATTTAATCAAACAGTGGCTCACGACCTAGATGGACCCGGACCAATCCATCGGTATAGTCGTTGTGTGAAAGAGAAAATAATTTGTCTTAATTATTTTATCACACTTGTACACTTGGTGTATTGAGCGGATCGTTGAGATTCATCGATTAGGATTGCCGGCGATAATCGATTCGAGTCTCAGTGTATTTTATTCTTAATCCCCGATATTTTTGCGGGTGTGTATATTCAATATAAGTGACTTTGATTTACAAAAGGAATTAACCGATTTAATTATTGGGTTGATTACCGGTTAAGTTGGGTCACTATATTTTATATATGACATGCCGTGAATGATTGACCGGACAGTGTATCCCGGAAGGGTTGATAATATCCCCGAGATGAGTTCATAAGGAATTATTGTGTAAACCTCATGAGTGGATTCGTTCCGCACAATAATTAAGGTTGAATGGTACTAGTCTCGGATTCAAGAGATGAATAAATTAATTAGCAATAAATTAATTTTATTCATGGATATTTAAATCTTAAATACACGGAATAAATAATACTACCGGAGAAATATTATTTGATATAATATGGTTTAATATTGGGAGTGCAATTAATTTATATAGTGGAAAATAAATTAATTAATATTAATGGGAGATTAATAGATTTGGGCTTGGGCTCAATTTAATCATTAATATTGGAAGCCCAATATTCCACCTCCTTTAGATCCCCTACGTAGCCTATAAAAGCACTACATGGTCTTCTCTATTCTACACACATTATAACACAAGATCATAATTCTCCTAGAGAGAGAAAGTAGATAGAGAGAGAAGAGGATCCATAAGCTTGGAGGATCGTCGCCCACCCGACGTTCAAGCTAGTGCAAGGAATACGTGGGAAGATCGTAAGGTCATCAACTTAAGTTCGTTTCTCCGCACAACGAATTAAAAGGTAAAATCATATACTCTCTTCTATGATTTTAGGTGAATTGATTGTGATATATACATGAACGCACGATCCGGGAAAACGACGAACCTCGGGGACGGGGATTCGAGATCCCCGGCGAGGATCGAAGGTGGCGGTCGAACCCTAGGGTTCGGACCGCCGGTACCGCCGGCAAAGGGGAGCCCCGGTTGGATGCCGGGGCACGCGATCGACCAAGGGTCGATCGCTGGGGGTTCGCCGTGGGCTGGAGCCACGGCGGGTGGACCCCCCCAGCCCCTCGACCGGCGGGGCGTGCGCACGGGATAGCTCCGGCCGAAGCCGGAGCAAGCGATCGAGCTAGGCTCGATCGCGAGGGCAGCCGCGGGCTGCTGCCGCGGCTGGGCGCCCTCCTCCCCGTCAGGTGGTGGCGGTGAGTCGCCGGACTCACCGCCGGCGGGTGCTGGTCCGACAGCCCCGCGGGGATGCACCCCGCATCCCCGGCGATCGCCATGCACGGCGATCGCGAACCCCATGCATGGGGGTTCGGCTAGGGTTTCGCCCTCGTGGCGATTCTCCGGTCGGGCCCCGGTTCTTCGTGGTGTTCGTGATCGGTTTCCGGCGACGGGTTTTTCGGTCGGGGTTATCGGTTCCGCAATTTTGATACCCCGGGATATCGAATTCCAGCAATTGGTATCAGAGCGTTTGGTTTCGTGTTCATGTATGTGTTCAATTGTGTTCTACCTTGCAGGGATTCCGACTATCATGGTTTAATTAATTGTTAATTATTCGTTTAATTAATTGCTATTTAATTTACCATGATTGTTCGTTTATTAAACTCTCGGACATGTCGAGATTCGTTTTGTGTGGATGAATGCTTGTAATAGTAAAAATTCGGGGGTTGACCGAATTTAGGATTTATTATTACGTTCTATGTTTTCCGGAAAGTGTATAGGGTCGATTTCATGTATAGAATCGATACCGGAATTGTAAATTTATTTCTTGTAATTTATTTACGTTGGATCGATGCCGAGACGACCGCCGGAGAACTCATGTGACGAAGAAGATGAAGAGAGGGAAAACTATGGCTTGGGATCGATGGGATCGATCCCATGGAGATCGATCGGAGGGGCTGCCCGCGGGGCTCCTCGGCCACGCCGGGCACCGGAGGTGGTGGCGCGTGGGCTGGGGATGGCGGCGGTGGTGGTCCCGGCCGGCGATCAAGGTGGGGGGGCGCGGGGTCCTCGTGATCTCGTGCTACTCCTACCTAGATTCACTTTCCTAATTGATTCAAGTTTTCCTACTTTGAGTATTCCTAAGTATGTGAACTCTCATGGAGATAGGAAAAGAATTAATTAATATTATTTATTTCCTTATTCTATTATGGAAGTCTTCTAGAATATTTCAAGTTCTACTTGGAATAGGAATCTAGAGATTTAATAGAATTAGATAGGAAAATAATTAATTAGTAAATTAATTTATTTCTATTTGATTATTCCTATTTTTTTGGGAATTTTCATGGACATGGAAATTAATTAATCTTGGAAAGTAGAAGAGTCCTAATTTATTTTATTTCCTTATTCTATTATAGAAGTCTTCTAGAATATTCCAAGTTTGACTTGGATAGATTATTCTAGAGATTTAATAGAATTAGATAGGAAAATAAATAAATAAAAATATTAATAATATTTAATTTTATTTTTGATTTATTCGATTGACTTAATTTTCGAATTAAGTATCTTTTGGATTTATTAAAAATAAATAGATTTAAATATTGGGATTAATATTCTCGTCACATGGAGTATTCAAGAACGAAGACTGAAGACTAGAGACGCATACGGAGATGGAATAAAGCCATGATAGTCGGAAAAATAATTTTTTTTTCTAGCATTATTTTGACTATGTGATATGTGCTTTATTGCTTGTATGCATGCTTATGTGTTTAATTATGCATTAGATAGCGTATCCCTTTGTTATAAAAAGCTAAGTGGGAGCGGGGATGGAAACATTCCCATGGTCTCCATTACTGTTCTCTTGGTGACTCTTATGGACTTTTGAAGTTCGTATAGATGTGTCATTGGAGGAGAATTCTTGTAATTCCTCTTACGAGAAACATTGATTAAGTTTATCAAACAATGCCTAATTTGTCTTTCTGAAACTGACTTCAAGTCGACTCATTCTCACCCCGGGGAGTGGAATGGAGCCAAAGCCACTTGGTCATGTGGATGACACAAATTAGAGGCAGTCGTACCATTCTTTGAAAGATGGATCGATTGTCTGCTCGGCTCCCTCATCTAATGAGAGATAGGGTTGTTCGCATGGTGAATCACTGGTTAGAAACTTCGAGTTTCACTTATGATTCTCCGCGTCTTGATTTACAAAATCGAATTCTTCAAGTAATTGGATGTCAATTGTAAAAATCTTTTGGTGTAGTAAACGTCCACACTATCGTGGCTTGCTGCATTGAATGGGATTTTGGAACGATTGATGTAGACAGTTATAGAAGGGAGTGAAGGAAACGTAGGTTAACGTAAACGTCCACACTATCGTGGCTTGCGGTAACATGCGAATCTTAAACAAACTTCTTAGTACTGAGTAATGGTTTACACTTAGGTACGCTCTATAGTATTCTTCCCATCGAAGTAACGCTATAGTGATGTACGACCAAAGCAAATCTAATTGCTAAATCATTTGGATGGGTAAACGTCCACACTATCGTGGCTTGCCTTATCTGATGGGATTTTAGATGTAATTAGTAATTTAATGATATTATTTGAGGGAGATAATATCGGATATTAAATTGATTGTTTGTTTAAATGTGCTTATAGGTTTAGAGAATAGCTATGAATCCACTTTCTATGATACTCAAGGAGCATAAGCTCACTGGCCCCTACTATATTGATTGGAAGAGAAATTTAGACATTGTCCTAACTTCGGAGGAGTACAAGTTTGTACTCCATGAAGTGTGCCCTGCTGAGCCCACGGCTGCCTCAACTGATGAGGAAAAACTGACATATCGGAAGTGGAAAAAGGCTGATGAAATGGCTAGGTGTTATATTTTGGCTTCCATGTCAAATGTACTCCAAACCCAACATGAGTCGATGGACACTGCCTATGATATGATGTTTAACCTCAAGGAGATGTTTGGGGAGCAAGATCGTGCGGCAAGGCAAGAAGCCATGAGAGTCCTCATGTCGACTACTCAATCTGAAGGAACGCCCGTTGGGGAGCACGTTCTTAAGATGATGAGTTTGTTGAATGAACTTGAGGTCCTAGGAGCTTCTATTGATGCTGAGACGCAAGTCGACATCATACTCCAGTCTCTGGCCCCTAGTTTTGAGCAGTTTCGTATGAGCTATAATATGGGTAAACTATCTTATACTCTTGCGCAACTCCTGACTGAACTAAAGGCGGCAGAGGGGATCTACAAGAAGGGCAAGTCTCAAGCGCTTGTAGCTACCAAGTCCAAAGGCTTTAAGCCTGGTGGAGGTAGGGGCAAGAAAAGGAAGCAAGCCCGGAAACCCAGTGGTGTCAAGAGGACTGTACCACGAGTGGGGGCTGCAAAGCCAAAGGGTAAGTGCTTCCGATGCAACAAGATGGGACACTGGAAGTCTGAATGTCCTCTCAAAGGTACGAATTTTTCTTTAGTCGTAAAAACATAGTCAGCGGTATTATCTACCAGAATTCTGGTGTGTAGATATGGAACCACTGACGGTATGTGCATTTTGAATGCAGGGGTTCCAGAAAACCCGGCGACTTAGAGAGGAAGAGTTCGAGTCTACACGGGCAAAGCTGTAGAGGAGGCAGCGGTTGCGGTGGAAGACATTTATCTGCTTTAGTAGTTAAATAGGATTTCATTTCAAAGTTATTGCTTTATGTACCCCTTTTATTTTAGAAAGAACGTTTTGTTCTGGATTTCTATTATTTATGAATGGATATTTTATTTCTTTAATCATTGGATGATTTTGATAAGAAATAATGGCATTATCTATTCTGGTACATTAGATAGCAATATATGAATGATAGATCCTAAGTCTACCCCAATTGCAACGAACCGTTCTATAACTTGTTTTACTTATTAGATATTTCTTTATCATTATACTTGTGAAATCTTATACTTAGTAGTATTTTCAAATGAGATTCAAATGGTCGAAATTGATGTGATCAATTATAGTTGAAGGAATGGACCTTCCGACCTAAGGATTGAATTTGGAGGATAATACGTCTAAGCAAACCTTTCTTGAAAAAGGATAGAATTCAAACAAGTATTGGAAATGATTAGATATGCAGACATATGTGTATATTAGAAAGGCACGAGTGATTCTTTCAAGAATACTCAAGTGGTGGATTAGAATACTTGATGTGCCATAAAAGCAAAGTGTTTTGACTAGTCAATGGACACAAAGCGATTATGGGGAACCATCAAAGTATATCCATTAGGAGCCTGCGACTCGGTCGCGGAGGCCATCACCTATCTGAATAACACATAGCATAATCAAAGATTGGGTTTCAATCCCAAAGGGCCGCACCATACACTTACGTGTAGAAATAGTGCGTTGTAAAGAAATGGAAATCTGATGGTAAAAGGACAAGTTGTTCGGAACTACCTATGTTCTATGGATATTCCTAGGTACAACGACATATTGAATATGGTTGTAGGATATCCTAGATGAACGAAGTATTGTGTGTTCTATAGTACTACGAACCAGAGGGACGTCTATCGTCCGGTTCATAGAGGAAGACTATCAGATGAACCACAAAGCCTAAAATTGACGTAATACCTTGAAATGAGAAGAAGGACAAAAGACTAGGAACCAGCCAAACCGAGTAGAAGTGCACCACATACTGCACCTATTGTTATTACTGTTATACACCGGGACGCCATTGCAGTGGGAGGTTGTCGGACAACCAGAGATATTCATAAGACTAGAGGAGTTCGGACTCTGGATCTAGTAAAGATGAAATCGACCCCTAGCTCTGCATAAGGGCGGTACTAGATCTAAATGTGCCTGCTTGAAACAATAAGGTTTATTGTTGAGAGGCTAGATCATTTAGAGTACAAGCTTAGTAAATCCATTTATGGATTGAAATAAAGCTATGAATCGTGGAACTTGCGAATTGATGGGATAGTCCATTTGATGGATTAATCAAAAGGCATAGACGAAAGGTGTATTGAAGACGTAATGGAAACAAGGTGGTGTTTCTCGGAAATTTTATGTAGATAACATTTCATCATTGGCAACAATGTAAAAATGCCGTCAGACATAAAATAATGGTTGTCTAAATAAATCGAGATATAAGATTAAGAAGAAGTTAGAACATGTTCTTAAGATCTTGTGATCTAGAGATAAGAACATTGTACTTCTCCTAGATATCTTGTACGATTAAGGTTTGTTTTTAACATGCATACTTCTGAGAAAGGTTATTGCCTTTCAGGGACAGAATAAACATCTATCTAAAGGTTATGTGTTCGAACACATGAAGGAGATAGATGAGGACAAAGCAGTTTCCTATACTTCAAGTATGGAAAAGCTTTATAGATGCAATGTTGTAAAACAAGAACCTGATATCAACTATGCGGTTTGCGTAGTGGGAGGATATCAAAGTAATCTGGATAAGGGATGTTCGAATGCTGCAAGAGTACTTTCATAGTACTGGCTTACAGAGCAAGACGAAATCTTCTTAGATTACAGATTCTCAGATCCAAAAATCAGAGAAGGACCAGTGAAAGTCGATATCAGGCTATGTGTTCACTTTTAGAAAGAGGTGGAACCATGAAGTGAAAGAGTGATAAGCAGGACGCTTCTCAGACTCTCTCATAACCGAATAGCAGCCTCAGAGGCAGCGGAAGTTTTGGTTAAGTTCCGGAATAACCTCTTGACTTGGATATGACTCTTAGTTTAGCAAAGGCTATTGGATAGCGGTGCACGGTGAACTAGAAGAGGTCATAAGTCAAAAGTGATGTTAACACATAGAGCAAGTACCACCTGATACGAGTCATCGTCAGGGGAGACGACGTAGTAGTCACCAAGATAACTTCAGAGCGGCAACCTAGATTGCTCACTCACATAGTACTTCTCGGAAGTACACTTTAAAGCACGTGATGAGTATGGGAACCGGGAGTTTGGAGGAAATGACTAGACCTTAGTACAAGTGGGAGATTGTTGGAGTTGTGTACTTAATGTCTAGATTTAAGTAACGATAAACTCCCGGTCATAGCATTTAATCTATTTAAATTAATAAACAATTGTTTGCTTTTAATTATTATTAATTGAATATATGCAAATCATAGTCCTAGATTCTATACGTTGTAGTTAGTATGGTGTGACTCCAGAGATTCCTACAGGACTTAGATGTGGTACCTTGTTTGCCGAATGCTATTGTGACAATAGTGGTGCAGTGACAAACAAAGGAACCACGAGTCCATAGTGTGAAGATAACACATAGAGCAAGTACCACCTGATTCGAGGTATTGTCAGCGAGGCGATATAGTCGTTACCTAGATGGCATCGGGGACACCCTAGAGTACTCGTTCACTAAGTCCCTGCGAGCGAAAGCGTTCAGTAGGCACGTGAATGGTATGGGAGTCAGATGTTTGGGAGACAGTGACTAAACCTTAGTATAAGTGGGAGATTGATGGAGTTGTATACTTAATGTCTAGATTTAAGTAACATCTGAACTCCGTCTAAAAGCATTTATCCTATTTAATAATAAACAATCATTTGCATTTATATGCAAACCATAGTCTTAGATTTTATACGTTGTAGTTAGTATGGTGTGCGTCGTCACACGGAAGATCATACTATCGGTTACTCGTATATAATCGAACAGTTGCTCACGACCTAGATGGACAAGGACCAATCCATCGGTATAGTCGCTGTATGAGTGAGAAAATAATTGGTCTTGATTATTTTATAATACTTGTACACTTGGTGTATTGAGCGGATCTGCTTGAGATTTATCGATTAGGATTGCCTGCGATAATCGATTTAAATCTATGAATATTCTATTCTTAATCTCTGATATTTTTGCGGGTGTGTGCATATAATATTAGTGACTTTGATTTTCCAAAGGAATTGACTGATTAGAATAACCGGTCAATTACCGGTAAAGTTGGGTCACTGTATTTTATGTATGACATGCTGTGAATTCTTGACGGGAAAGCATGTCCTCGAAAGGGTTGATAATGTCCCCGAGATGAGCTCATAAGGATTATCATGTAAACCTTGCAAGTGGATTTGATCCGCATGATAATAAAGTTGAGTGGTACTATTCTCGGAATTAAAAGAGATGAATAAATAATATTAGCAATAAATATAATTAATTCATGGACATTTATATCTTAAACATGCGGAATAAATAATACTACCGGAGAATATTATTTGATATAATATGGTGAATATTGGGAGTGCAATTATATTTATATAGTGGAAGTAATTATATAATTAATATTAATGGATTAATAGATTTGGATTTGGGCTCAATTTAATCATTAATATTGGAAGCCCAATATTCCACCTCCTTAAGGTCCCCTTACGTAGCCTATAAAAGCACTCCTATGGTCTTCTCTTCTTTCATCTTTAATAAGTCTCAAGACACAATTCTAGAGAGAGAAAGTAGAGAGAGAAGGTGATCCATGGAAGCTTGATAGATCGTCGCCCACCCCGACGTTCAAGCTAGTGCAAGGAATACGTGGGAAGACTTCGAGGTCATCAAAAGTTCTTCGTTTTTCCGAACAACGAGAACGAGGTAAATCATAAAACTCTCTTCATGATTTAATCGTTTATTTATCGTGAAAATACCGTAGAACAAGATCCGATCTTTGGGATCCTCACCGGGGTTGAGCCGAGCGATGGTGATCGAGGATCACCGGACCGCCGCGGCTGGAGCGATCCGGCGGCAAGGATCGCCCGAACCAAGTTCGCTGGGAGGGCAAGCGCCCGCCTGAGGACCAGGCGCCCGTCTGGTCCATGACGCGAGCGACCGCCGGCGAGCCAGGCGCTCGCCTCGTGCGGCTGGCAGCAGCGGGCTGCGGGATTTCCCGCAGCGGATCTGCGTGGCCATGCGGATCGCACACGAGGACTTCGCTGGTTGCGTGCGGGGTCCTACGGGCTGAACCCTAGCGCTCGCATGATGCGTGCGTTCGCCTCGATCGAACAAGCGACGGCTCGGTCCGTTGCTAGGGTTCGTATGGGGCTGTTCCGCGAGGGTTCGGTCATTCCCAACGGGCTGCCAAGGGCAGACCTAGGCGGCTGCTGTGATCAGCCGCGAGCCCCATGCTTGGGCTCGACCGAACAGCCGTGGCTTAGCCGCGGTTAGGGTTTGGTTGAGTCTGGTATCACGTGGTGGTTCGTGGCGGGATGTTCCGGCAACCGGGAGTCGATTGGAGTTGTTGTTCCGCAACTTTGACAACTCCGGATATTCGATCTCCAAAGGATTTCGGTCGGAATTAATTAGATAATTTATTTAATTAAATTTATTAATTCCGGGATATCGATTTCCAACAGCCAGTGTTGGAAATCGACTACCCGGGATGCGTTCGTTCGATCGATCGAACATCTGAACACTCTCAGTCGACCTCCAGGTAGCACTGCTCCGTTCACGTAACAGCCCTCGTGCCAATTCATGCCCAGCCATCGCCCCGAAGGACAACCGCGCGAATCAACCGCTGATCTAACTCAAGCAGCGGGCGCTGCTAGTCAATCAGCGACCGCTGAATAGGCCCCAAACAGCGGGCGCTGTTTGGCCTTCAGAGGGCGCTGTTCGTCCGCGAAAAGCAGCGCGACCTGCTGTTCCGAGCGCGTTTCCATGCCGATTTTCCTCTTCCGACTACCGATCCGGAGGTCCTTGACCCCCCCCAGTAGTCGAGGAACATGATCCACGACACCCGGAACCCGATCTAAGACTCGATGCATAATCAACGAGAAAGAAATCGAATTATTGCGGAATTAGGGTTTCGATTTCTTATACCTTTGTCGCGTGATTCGGAGAAGCCGAATTGTTGAGACCACGAAGCCTTCCGGTGTATGTCTCTATCCCCGACGTTCCGCCGTTGAGTGGGCAACGATCCGCTGAACCTACCTCTTCTCCTTTCTCTCTTGAACCCACGTTGAGAATTTTATTCTGTCTCTCAGAAATATATTTACGCAAGCAAAATTATTTCCACAGAAAATTTCTGTCTAAGAAATATAATTGCGCTAGCAATTAATTTCTACAGAAAATTATAACAGCGCTAATCTATTTATTTCTACAAAAAAATAATTGCGCAAACAATTTATTTTTCTCCGCAAAAATAAAATAGCGGCGTTTCTGAGGTTTAGAGAAAGGGAGGGTGGGGTATTTATAAAGCTACACCAGGGACCTTATGAAAATTAATTATTAGGCTAAATTGCAATTTAATTAACTCGGCGTCCTAAAAGGCAAACCTTAATTAAATTCCACAATTTTAATTATAATTAATTCCACTATAAAATTATAATTGAATTCCCAATAATTAATTTATATTATTTCAACAATAATAATTTCGCCGAATTTCATATACGACTTTCCCCGTGTTTAAGATATTGTATGTCCACGAATTAACTTTAATTACTAATAATTAAATTAATTCGTTTCTTGTTATCCGAGACTAGTACCACTCATCCTTATTATCATGTGGAACGAATCCACCTGCAGGGTTTACATGATAAACTTTATGAGCTCATCTCGGGGACATCATCAACCCAATAAATGGGACACAGTTTCCTGTCTATAATCTATAGCATGCCGTGTGTACAATTCCGATTCCCAATTTACCGAGAATATTGACTAATCAATTAGTCTCACTCACTAGCAAGTCAAAGAACCGAGAATTGGACACACGCACCTATAATTATATAGGGATTAGGAATTCGTATATCCGTAATATCTGAGGTCTAGTTCGATTACTTCGATTAGTATAAATCGAACGCCCTCCCGTGTTCCTGCTCAATACACCAAGTGTACGAGTGTAACATGATAGTCAAGACCGACTATCTACCAGTCATACTACGACGTATCGGTGGATTGTCCCTGTCCATCTAAGTCGTGAGCTACTGTTCGATAGTATACGAGTAACCGACAATATGATCTTCCGCGTGTTTCCTCACGCCATACTGTCTACAATGTATACATCAAGGACTATTGCATTAAATGCAATCATGCTTGAATCATATCTCGAATTAAGGTATAGATAAGGAGTTCCGTATTTGCACTAAACTAGACATTTAGAATACAACTCCATCAATCTCCCACTTATACTAAAAGTCTAGTCGCCCTCTCCCAAACATCAGATTCCCATAACCTCATCACGCCTACCCAACGCTTTCGCTGGAACGGCCTCTGTGAACGGGTTTACCAGGTAATCCTCTCGATGCTATCTAGGTGACAACTGCATCGTCTTATTAGACGATCTCTCGAATCAGGTGGTACTTGCGCTCTACGTATTATCTCCCACTGTGGACTCGTGGCATTTCAAGTTTGCCAATACTGTTATTCAAAATAGCTTTGGGTAAACTAGAAACCACATCTAAGTCCCTTAGGAAGTTCTGGAGCCACGCTGACCTTTTAACTGCCTCAGAGGCCGTTATCCTTTTAGTTTCCATGGTAGAGTCTGTAATGCATCGCTGCTTTACATTCTTCCATGTGACTTCTCCACTTCACAGTGAGAACACATAGCCTGACTTCGACTTTCGACTATCCCTGTTTGATTGGAAATCCAATTCTATGTAATCCAAAGAAAACAACTTGACTGCTTTGTAACTCAGAACATAATTCCTGGTCCTCTGCAGGAGCCTAAACATGTTCTTTACATCAGTCGAGTGATCCTTTCCAGGATTACTATGATATCTCACCACCATGCCCACGGCATAGTAGATATCCGTCTCATGCATAGCATTACATACATTAAGCTTCCCACCATTAAGGTGCAGGGAACTGCTTACTCTTCATCTATCTCCTTTATTGTGTCGGACACAAAACTTTAGATAGATGAATTCCACATCTAAAAGGTGAAGACCTTTCTTGGAATTCTGTATGCTGCAACGAGTAAGAATTGTATTTATGTATGAGACTCGAGATAAGTTCTATGTTCTTTTCTGGCGATCATTTATTACTTTGATCCCAAGAACATTCCCGACTTCTCCTGAGTCTCTTATATTGAATTACTCGGACAACCATCCCTTTATGTCCGATAACATCTTTCATATTGTTGCCAATTTAGAAGGCTGTCGTCTACATAAAGAATGAGAAAACACCACATCTTTTCTGTCACTTCTTTATTACACACAGGACCTAAACATGCCTTGAATGAATCCATGAAATGGATTTTCATATAGGTCTGCATGTGTCCAAGATCTTGAAGCTTCCTTAAATCCTAAGATAGATTAAGCTTGCTTACCAAATGCTCTTGGCTCTTTTCGATGAATCCCTCTGGCTGTCCCACACAGATGGTCCCGTCAAGACTTCGATTTAGGAAATCCGTCTTGACTTCCATCTTCCATGTGAAGACAAAAGAATCCGGATCGACTTTAGCATAGCTACCGGCGAAGAAGTTTACTCATAATCGATCCCTTTCTTTCTGAGTGCACCTTTCGCAACAAGCCTAGCCTTAAGGTTCACACCTTCCCGTCAGACCCTAAACTACCAATCATTTCCAAAATCCCATCAGACATAGCAAGCCACGTTCGTGTGGACGTTTACCAGTCCAAATGATTTTATGATTGGATTTCACTTCGGTCGTACATCATCATAGCAGTGACTCCGATGGGGAGGATACTATAAAGCGTACCTAAGTGTATACAATTTCTCAGTACTAAGTCAACCGCTCGGGAACTACATATCCACCGCAAGCCACGTTCATCTGGACGTTTACTTTGACATGCGGTCCTCCACGACTTTCTATAAATGTCGAGCCTCAATTAATCCCAAAGTTCCATTTCCATCTAGCAAGCCACGTTAGTGTGGACGTTTACTAAAACAAACAACTTTATTAATTGAATCTCACTTATTTAAATGTCATAGAGTCTTAATTAACCCAAAGTACCATTTCCATTTAGCAAGCCACGATAGTGTGGACGTTTACTAAAACAAACAACTTTGTTAATTGACTCTTACATTTATTAAATTTCACAATTTTATTAATCAAAGCTTGATATCTCGTAAGTGAAACTCGAAGTTTCTAACCAGCGATCAATCATGCAATTGAGCCCTATCTCTCACTAGGTGAGGGAGCCAACCAGACAATCGATCTAGTCATCGAATGACTCGAAAGTCTCTAATCTGTGTCATCGACATAACCAAGCGCTTTGGCTCCATTCCACTCCCCGGGGTGAGAATGAGTCGAGTTGAAATTAGTCTTTGAAACACAGATTAGGCATTGCTTTGAGAAATATAATTGTTCAATTCTATAAGTAGATTTTTAATTCGAATTTTGATCCAGTGATATCCGTGTATCGACTTTATCCGATAAGGAGGATGACACTAAAGCCAACTCGTAAGTCAATACACCTCACCATCAAAACAAAGAATGGAGACCGCGGGATTGTTTCCAATCCCTCTCCCACTTAGTGTTTTACGAAAGGGATAACATGCATGATAAATAAAGCATAATAAAAGGACGTAAACACACAAAAAGCATTTAACGTGGCCCCGATTATTATGGACTTTAAATATCTTCGATGCACGTATTCTCGGATCTTCGTCTCGTTGCTCGTCTCGGTCTCGATCCACCACCGACTCGTCTAAGTGCCAAGAGACGAACCCCTCCCACTGGAGTATCGCCTCGAGCCTCGACGAGCGTTCTGTGGTGTCCGTCGAACCCCCGCGGCGTTGCTGCCAAGCCTCGGGCAGCGGGCGCTGCACCATATCCAGCGCTCGCTGGAGAAGCTCTGGGCAGCGAGCGCTGCCCCAGCTCCAGCGGGCGCTGTTCATGCTCAGTCAGCCGCGGGTTCGACTTCTCGACCCTCGTTCGTCCGACCTTCGATCTTCTCTCGATCCACCAAGTAGTAGGAACATTACATAAGTAAAACTGACTACTTCCGGCATCGATCCTATACAGGTTGATCGATCCTATACATCCGGATTTAACGAAAACAAATAATAGAACCTAAACGACTCAACCCATCATTTTAACTATTACAAACAAGCAACGATGTAAAAACCAAAACGATCTCGACAAGCCCGAGAGTTTAACAAACCACAAAACATACAGCACAACACAATGGCCATAATAATCGGGTTCGAACCTGCAAAACAAATCTCGCAAAAATACAACGAATCGACAAAACCGGCTCTGATACCAATTGTTGGAAATTGACTACCCGGGATGCGTTCGTTCGATCGATCGAACATCTGAACACTCCCAGTCGAACTCCAGGTAGCACTGCTCCGTTCACGTAACAGCCCTCGTGCGAATTCACGCCCAGCCATCGCCCCGAAGGACAACCGCGCGAATCAGCCGCTGGTCTAACTCAAGCAGCGGGCGCTGCTAGTCAATCAGCGACCGCTGAATAGGCCCCAAACAGCGGGCGCTGTTTGGCCTTCAACGGGCGCTGTTCGTCCGCGAACAGCAGCGCGACCTGCTGTTCCGAGCGCGTTTCCAGGTCGATTTTCCTCTTTCGACTACCGATCCGGAGGTCCTTCACCCCCCCTGTAGTCGAGGAACATGATCCACGACACCTGGAACCCGATCTAAGACTCGATGCATAATCAACGAGAAAGAAATCGAATTATTGCGGAATTAGGGTTTCAATTTCTTATACCTTTGTCGCGTGATTCGGAGAAGCCGAATTGTTGAGACCACGAAGCCTTCCGGTGTATGTCTATATCCCCGACGTTCAGCCGTTGAGTGGGCAACGATCCGCTGAACCTTCCTCTTCTCCTTTCTCTCTTGAACCCACGGTGAAAATTTTATTCTGTCTCTTAGAAATATATTTGCGCAAGCAAAAAAATAATTGCGCAAACAATTTATTTTTCTCCGTAAAAATAAAATAGCGGCGTTTCTTAGGTTTAGAGAAAGGGAGGGTAGGGTACTTATAAAGCTACATCAGGGACCTTATGGAAATTAATTATTAGGCTAAATTGCAATTTAATTAACTCGGCGTCCTAAAAGGCAAACCTTAATTAAATTCCACAATTTTAATTATAATTAATTCCACTATAAAATTATAATTGAATTCCCAATAATTAATTTTTATTATTTCAACAATAATAATTCCGCCGAATTTCATATACGACTTTCCCCGTGTTTAAGATATCGTATGTCCACGAATTAACTTTAATTACTAATAATTAAATTAATTCGTTTCTTGTTATCCGAGACTAGTACCACTCATCCTTATTATCATGTGGAACGAATCCACCTGCAGGGTTTACATGATAAACTTTATGAGCTCATCTCGGGGACATCATCAACCCAATAAATGGGACACAGTTTCCTGTCTATAATCTATAGCATGCCGTGTGTACAATTCTGATTCCCAATTTACCGAGAATATTGACTAATCAATTAGTCTCACTCACTAGCAAGTCAAAGAACCGAGAATTGGACACACTCACCTATAATTAGGAATTAGGAATTCGTATATCTGTAATATCTGAGGTCTAGTTCGATTACTTCGATTAGTATAAATCGAACGCCCTCCCGTGGTCCTGCTCAATACACCAAGTGTACGAGTGTAACATGATAGTCAAGACCGACTATCTACCAGTCACACTACGACGTACCGGTGGATTGTCCCTGTCCATCTAAGTCGTGAGCTACTGTTCGATAGTATACTATCGGTTACTCGTATACTATCGAACAGTAGCTCACGACTTAGATGGACAGGGACAATCCATCGGTACGTCGTAGTGTGACTGGTAGATAGTCGGTCTTGACTATTATGTTACACTCGTACACTTGGTGTATTGAACAGGACCACGGGAGGGCGTTCGATTTATACTAATCGTAGTAATCGAACTAGACCTTAGATATTACGGATATATGAATTTCTAATCCCTATATAATTATAGGTGCGTGTTTCCAATTCTCGGTTCTTTGACTTACTAGTGAGTGAGACTAATTGATTAGTCAATATTCTCGGTAAATTGAGAATCGGAATAGTACACACGGCATGCTATATATTATAGACAGGAAACTATGTCCCATTTATTGGGTTGATGATGTCCCCGAGATGAGCTCATAAAGTTTATCATGTAAACCGTGCAGGTGATTCGTTCCACATTATAATAAGGATGAGTGGTACTAGTCTCGGATAATATGAAATGAATTAATTTAATTATTAGTAATTAAAGTTAATTCGTGGACATACGATATCTTAAACACGGGGAAAGTTGTATATGTAATTCGGCGAAATTATTATTGTTGAAATAATATTAAATTAATTTTAGGAATTCAATTATTATTATTTAGTGAAATTAATAATAATTAAAATTGAAATTAATTAAGGATTTCTTTTAAGGACTCCAAATTAATTAATATTGCAATTTAGCCCTGAATTAATTTACCTAAAAGGTCCCTAGTGTAGCTCTATTTAAACCCCATTGCCCTCTCTAAGCCTACACAACGCCGCATTTATTTTTGCATAAAAAAGAATAGGTTTAACGCAATTATATTTTTCTCTATAAAAATTAATAAAGCTTGCGCTAATATTTTTCTCACATAGTAAAAAAGGAAATATTACGCTGGTGGAGAAGAGAGCAGAAAAGGAGAACCCAGCACATACACTAGCAATCTCTAAGGTCTCAACAATCTCTAAGGTCTCAACAAGCGTAAAGTTGACGAGTTTCTGCTTGAATCGCTTGGTGAGTGAAAGCTGAAAAATATTTTATCAACAATTTTGCTTGTTTGTTGTGTATAGTTATAATAATTATCGCTTTGTTTGTCCGAAAATATTTACACGATTAATATATTATAAGTTTATGTTTTAGAAGTTCAACCAGTTAAGAACTGGCACAAGCTTAAAGTTGACGATTTTCTGCTTAAATCGCTTGGTTAGTGAAAACTGAAAAATTTTATCAACAATTTTCCTTGTTTGTTGTGGATTATTATTATAATTATCGCTTTGTTTGTCCGAAAATATTTACACCTTTAATATATTATATTGTAGAATTAATGAATTCTGAGATGTTCTTCTCATATATATGTCTTGAGATAATCGTACTGATGAAGATGCATTCAAGGTATTGTATTCATTCTCAAACACACTAAAAGAGCTGTTGTTATTGTTATCTTGATTAAAGCAAATTCTTATTAACTACACTAACGAGCATGTTGTTTACAGGTTCTGAGAAGGGTCCCTGTGCGAGGCTATTGTTAGAAACCAGGCTATTGTTAGAAACCGCTTCATCTAAAAGCTCGAACTGTTAGAGAAGTTGGGCTTCTTTACATTTATATTAATGGGTCGAATATATTCGACAATACTCCCCCTCACTTGTGGGATCGCTTTGTTTGTCCGAAAATATTTACACCTTTAATATATTATATTGTAGAATTAATGAATTCTGAGATGTTCTTCTCATATATGTCTTGAGATAATCGTGTACTGATGAAGATGCATTCAAGGTATTGTATTCATTCTCAAGCACACTAAAAGAGCTGTTGTTATTGTTATCTTGATTAAAGCAAATTCTTATTAACTACACTAACGAGCATGTTGTTTACAGGTTCTGAGAAGGGGCCATGTGCGAGGCTATTGTTAGAAACCAGGCTATTGTTAGAAACCGCTTCATCTAAAAGCTCGAACTGTTAGAGAAGTTGGGCTTCTTTACATTTATATTAATGGGTCGAATATATTCGACAATACTCCCCCTCACTTGTGGGCCGATTTCAACCTCTTTGGGGAGGCCCAACAAGTGGATAATTAATTCGGGTAGAGTCGCTCATGGCGGGAGTCGAACCAGGACCTGCCACAAGGCTAGGCTCTGATACCATGTTAGAAACCGCTTCATCTAAAAGCTCGAACTGTTAGAGAAATTGAGCTTCTTTACATTTATATTAATGGGTCGAATATATTCTCCAATAGCTATCTCCCTCGAGAAAATAATAATAAAATTTAGGTTTTTTCATTTATAAAATTCGGTGTACAATGTTTTGTTTTTGTACTGCATATGATCAATCTTTAACTCGTTATTGAAACTTAACCGGCAACTGCTTCCTATTTTATTTTTTTGTGCTTGGTTGAATAGATCATTCCGCAGGCTGTTCGCTCGAGACAGACAACTCCAGTAGGAAGAAGGGGAAAATCGAATGAGCTTCAGTAACAGCTTCCAATCATAAAAAATCCCATTTTGTATTACGTCTCTACTACTTTCAAGCAACCTTTTTGCTATGCAGTGTGCATATTTGTAATCTTTTGCAACTTCAAACTTTATTTGCACAATAGGTGAAACTACTTATAATGTATGTACCTTGTATGTACCTTATACTCTGACCATAACCGGTTTTGAAACTTCTTTTGCATAATAGGTTAGGCTTGTAAGTTTTCTATCTAAGTCATATGGGCGTTCGTCTTGCACGGCAAGAGACGGCAAGACGATCGCCCCTAGTATATATAAAAGTTTGAACATGTTTTCTTTTGTTTTTTCCAATAGATTATGGCTGTTCTGCAACTAAACAGGAACAAAACACAAGGTAGCAACGAATTTGAGGCCGAAGTATTAATGTTGAGTCTTCTTCACCATCCAAACGTGGTAGATCTAATCAGATTTTGTGCCCTTGGAGAACAAAGACTTCTGGTGTACGAATACTTGGCTACCCTTAGTTTCCCTGCAACATCCCTACCCCATCTTGTCTCTATACTATAGTCAAAGGTCGAGCCATCTAGTCAATACCATCAAGGCTCAAATAAGTACGATGAGGTGGAGGCGAACTTCACGTATGAAGACAGCTCCGACAGCTCAGCTCAGATGACAGAGGATAAAAAGGTCTAATAAATCCAAACCGCAAATAAGTTCGGGTACTCGAATGAGAACGAAAGACCTTTCAGTAACAGTTCTAATGGGAGTAACAATATCAATCAAGGAAAAAATGATTGTATATTTTCACAAAGACAAAAGGATGTCCAAAATACTGTGGAGATACTGTGTTAGTTCTACTTCCAGAAAAAAAATATTACTCCATGGCTTATGTAGATCCTGGTTCGAACCACAATTATTTATAAAGCTATATGGTGATATATATTTATATATGGACACTATAACATTAATTGGTTGATCATTATACAGTATTAGTAATATCCAAGTACAAATTCATACATCAAAAATTGAGAAAAAGAGATGTGGTGTCACAGAAAAGCGATTGATCAAGTCTAAACACGATTCTTTTACAGCCTTAATCAAGATTAAACATAATCCTAGTTTGAATACAGCCTTCAAAGATTCATTAGAACATTCTATCTACCAAGATAATGAATTTCCGATACGAGACTTTCAAAGATTCATCACATTCAATCTATCAAGATTCAAGACTAAGTATAATCCATTTTTTAAAATAGGTCAATTAGTAGCAACTAGCAAGTAGTAGTGACCTACAGCGGCGGTTAAAACCCAAAAAACAACTGCATTAACATCGAAGTCCCCATCAAGGCAACATAACATAACATAGACGAAAGAAAACATAAGACTTGGAATTCGTACTCAATGATCAAAACACATGCTCACTTGTTCCATCATCAAGGTGAGCTTCTTTTGATTGAGAGCCATTTCCTCCCAAGCCAACTCCTGCCACTTGTCATCCAGTTCTTGAGCTTTGCCATCCCCGATCAAACTCAGCCTCTTTAAGGCCAAATTCATCAAACTTCCTGGCATAAACATAGAGAATATTGGTGAACTCAAACTACTAAACGAATCGCTTAAGAAGGGGTACTTTGACTGAAAGTCCACTCCTTTCTCCTCTCCCACTTTTTCTTTTTCATCCTCCTTTTTCTCGTCCAATTCATTCACCCCAACCTCCTGATTCTGAACACGTGTACCGGCGTCCAATTTCTTCTGATCATTCATTTCAACCTTGTCAGCACGTTTCGTTAGAGTTTTAGCTTTCTTCTTATCACTCTTTTCAGCATCATTCTTTTTCTCCCTCGATCCAACTTTTTCTTCTTCATCCTCCTTTTTCTCGTCCAATTCATTCCTCCCAACCTCCTGATTCTGAACACTTGTACCGGCGTCCAATTTCTTCTGATCACTCATTTCAACCATGTCAGCACTTTTCGTTAGAGTTTTGGCTTTCTTCTTATCAATTTTTCCAGCATTGTTCTCTTTCTCCCCGGATCCAACTTTTTCTTCTTCATCCTCCTCCTTTTTCTCTTCCAATTCAATCACCCCAACGTCCTGTTTCTGAACACTTGTATCGGCATCCAATTTCTTCTGATCATCCATTTCAACCTTGTCAGCACTTTTCGTTAGAGTTTTAGCTTTCTTCTTATCACTTTTTCTGGCATCACTCTCTTTCTCCCCGGGTCCAACCCTTTCTTCTTCTTCATCCTCCTCCTTTTTCTCATCCAATTCAATCACCCCAACCTCCTGTTTCTGAACACTTGTACCGGCATCCGATTTCTTCTGATCAACCATTTCAACCTTGTCAGTACGTTTCTTTATAGCTTTAGCCTTCTTCTTATGACCTTTTCCGGCATCATTCTCCTTCTCTTCGGATTCAACATTAAAGTCAAGTTCCTTCACAGCTTTACCCTTCTTAAGAGCTTTTCCATGATGATACTCCATCTCGTCGGATTCAACATCCACAGCAAGTTCCTTCACAGCTTTACGCTTCTTCTTATCACTTTTTCCAGCATTATTCTCCTTCTCGTCGGATTCAACATCCACAGCAAGTTCCTTCACAGCTTTACCCTTCTTCTTCTTGAGAGCTTTTCCATGATGATTCTCCTTCTCGTCGGATTCAACGGCAGCAACGGAGCTGTTAACATTACCAACAGCGGCACCCCATATCTTATCACAGAGCTCAAACACCTTGGCGTCGTGTGGCTTCGAGAACACCAGGGACTTGTTCAAAGCATCCGAAAACCTTTTTTTGAGCCTCCTGATCTTAGTTGCCAATTGATCTTTCTTGAAATCCATCTGCAATTTCCCCTGCATGTGGCTGAAGAAAGCCCCAAAATCAGCATTGAAGCTGCGTCCAGTAGAGTTGTTGTAATCGATAATCTCGTTCAGCAAGGTGACCTCATCCTCACCGCTCCACAGCCTCACGATGCACCCGCTGGGGTTAGAAGGACCGGCGGCGGCGGCGGCGGTTTTTGACTTCTTGGCCGCGGGGGGTTGGCTTTCACTCTCCTGATCGACGCGTTTCCGGGGTACGATGGGCTGCAGCATGTAGTCAGAAGGTGAGCCCAGATCCGAATCGGAATCGGACCCGTTGTTGGGGTTAGGGTTGGGAAGAGGGATTTCGCCGGAAGCATCCTCTTGTCCCTCGGAGGAGATGGAATGTTCTTCTCCTTCTTGTTCCGTCGACGAAGAGGGAACTGGTTCTTTGTTCTCCGGTTGCCGGCGAGAGCCAGAAACGGCTGTCGTGACCATATCGATTTCTCCGCGGTTTCTGGGACGCTGTGGAGTGAGAATTGAGGAGCGAGAGTATATGAAACAGTAAAGTGCAACTCTTTTAATTAATTGTCGTATTTTCTTATCTTTAAAGAGTTCTAGTTAGAGTATTCTTAATCATGTACACCTTCAAATTTTAAGAAGTATATATAAAAAAATGAGCAAATTAAAAAAAAAAAATAGTTTTGTTATGCATAAGTAATAATGATATTAATATTCATATATGAATATTGATAAAATAAAATTATTAAAAAAATCAATTTGTACTTTTAACATATCAATAGTGTGAAATAATTATTCACTTTTATGAATGTGAAACTCATAAAACAAGACGCAAAACCAATTTATATAGTTTGAGACTCGGAAAATATATTACTACCATACAAAGCTATTTTTATATATAATTTTATAAAATAAAAAGATTTTTTTTCATAACAAAAAATAATATAAATGTAAAAATTACATATAGATTGTATATTATCTATTTTAAATTCAATTAACCAACTAACCAATAGAATAGTTTTGACTAAGAAACTTTAATCATATAACCAATTGAATAGTTTTGACTAAGAAACTTTAATAATATATATGTAAAAAATTTGGGTATAACATATACATTGAATAAAAATACAAATTAATATAGGGATTATAAACTTTGAACATATATTATTGAAGTATTTGATGAATATTTGAAGTCATCTTAAACATCTATGTTATTGATTTTGATAAATATAAATATTATTAATAAATATTTTTATTATATATTAAGTATTTATTTTTATATGAAGATATAAATTCGCTGTGACTTGAATTTTTTATTATTATAGTGAGTAATTATTTTATGTACCCGGTACACTACATTAATTGATGATTTGATGGTCCTTAACTAATCATTTTTTGACATTTGGTAGCTGAATAAAATTAAAATATTTTATTATTTTTAACCTTTGTTCATTACAAATAAAGATAAATAACATTAATCAAAATAAATTAAAAACAGACCGTGCTAAAAAAATCCTTAAATTTTGAGACTAAGGAATCAAGGCCAGACAACGGTGCCGACTAGGTAGAGTTGACGGTCGATTCTAAACCGGCAGACGAGGTAGTGCGCTTAGGATTATCAAGAGGGGGAAGCTCCCTGCGGCAGCGCCATATCTTCTGCCGAGACTATGTCCTGCGAGTCTTCGGAGAAATTGAGCACCACCGAGCCCTCGCGGAGGCAAAGAGCGGCGGCGTCATAAGCCCTGGCAGCCTCGTCCAGCGTGTGGTAGAATCCCAGCTATATCATGTCGCGGTTGTTGGGCTGGCGAACCTCGTCCACCCACTTGCCCCATTTTAATGCCCTTGTAACGCCGCTGCTCCGATCTCCTAATTTGTGGATCGATCGATTGATTTTTTGGCCGAGTCAATAAAGGTTTTACTTAAAAATGTTAGGCTTGCAGGGGACTCGACCTCTTGATAATCCTCATGTGCACCAGCTCGTCGCCCGATTTTGAACCGGCCGACTCTGCCTCGCCGGCGTCGTTGTCGGGACTTGATTTCTTAATCTCAGATTTTGGAGATATTTTAAATTTTTGGATACTAGGTGTTTTTAATCTTATTTTTATTTTATGTTATTTATCTTTTATTCATAACTAGAATCTTTCGAACCGTGCACCGGGATTAAAACTAAAGTTTCTCTGGTTACTATTTTAATTTAAGACTAATTATAAAATAATTTTAAAACTTATTAAATATATCATGGATAAAACAAATGGCAACGGCAAGAAATCATAGTTGATGGAATAATAAAAGAACACATATTCTGTTCAAGGACAATTTACATTTCGGAACACCTCCTTATACGACATTTGTAGCCTTATTCGTGAGGTTACCATTCTAATAACAAATTAAGAATTTCAATCCCGCTCGATTAGTGACTCTTGAAACTGCAACATATAATTGTCCGTGTGTAAACACCGGTATTCTCAACAGAATCCCCACATTTTTTACAAAGATTGTCCTTGACTTTTGTTAATTGTCATAGTATAAAATATCATAATTGGGAATTGCCGACGTTGGAATCGAAAGGGCAAATTTGAATTAGAAGGCGTAAGTGGCAACCTCGGAATGTAGACAATTTGATCTTTCTTTTCGCCTCCTAAAACGTTCGTCTCAATAACGTAGGTTCCCAATTTTGTTATTACCAATCGAGTTCCATTACATAAACCCGCAGTGTGATCGAGATTTCTTAACAACATTATATGGACATCAACCTACAAAAAATGGAGAATAATTACATTAAAATAATTTATATAGAAAAAATAAATTGTTATAATATAAAATATGAGGAGGGAGAATAGAAGAATATTTTTTATGCAATATTTATATTGCAACTGTAGATTTTTTAGACATTCAATGGAAAAGTCAGAAAGAAATACTATATTTATAGATCTTAGTATACATATAGATAAAATATCAATCATAAATATTATGGCATATCTAAATTTTATTTTGCAATAAAAAAAATTAGATGAAATAGTTAGGAACATTCATAGTTCTCTTAAATATAATTAAAGAATCATGGGGAAGAATTAAGACTAACTTTAAGCTTCAGGGCATGGTTCGGCAAACCGGAGCATTTAATTGTGTTTAAATATTCTGTGGAATGCATTTGATCAAACATGGTCGATCCTATATCAACCGTATCAATAGTATCCGCACTAAGATAAACTTTCTTTTCAGTTGAATGTAGGCTAACCATGTACTCATTAACGGCTTCGACTTCATCCAACGTAGGACACAGAATTGCCCGACCTTGCAAGAAGTTAGTGTCTCCAATATGCTGGTGATTCAGGGAAAATAGCTTGAACGATGGAATCGATGTAGTCGTCTGAGTTGGATATAATGAGATCATCGGGGATTTCAATAACAGCCTCTCCATCGTGATCATTTCCCAAAGTTCCATCTCCGATGCATGTCATCCATTCTGCAAATGCTCTTAACGCTTGAAAAACTGTTACTTGAACGACATTCTCCAATTTCATATTTTTGGTTAATTTCAGAATCTGACAATTATTCCAAATTGGAGAGGAGTTGAAAGTTGCATGTACAATGTCTTGTCGCGTCCCTTGTTGGATTACATGAAGGATTTGCCGAAAATCACCTCAAAAAACCACTACTTTACCTCCAAATGGCGATTGAGCAAAAACTTGATTATCACGCTTCATAATATCTCGCATGGTTCTGTCAAGCGCTGCAAAACAGTTGCTGGAAATTAAAGAATGTGGACTGGGTTTAGAAACCTCAACAACAAAATATTACACATTAAAAGCAATACTCAAACTTGTAATTGTAAAAAAATAATAAAATGTTTCAGTTTTAAATAATTCAGTATGAGTAATTAGAAACATACTAAAGTTAAAATAATTGAAGATTTGAATGAATAGAATTTGACTTACCGGTGCATCATTGGTGCTTCATCCCAAATAATAAGAACCGCCCTCGAAATCATTTCTGCAGTATCGCTATCTGTTTCTATGTTACATGTTGCATTTTCAGTCAATACCAAGGGAATATGAAATTTAGAATGAGCAGTCCTTCCTACAGGTAAGAGAAAAGAGGAAATGCCACTGGAAGCAACGTTGAGCACTATGTCTCCTTTCGAACGAATAGCAGCGGAAATTGTTTTCCACACAAAAGTTTTTCCGATTCTCCCGTAACCATAAAGAAAGAAAACGTGCCCTGTTCCGCTTATCACAGATTGCATGATGCAATTGTAAACATAAAGTTGCTGATCATTTAATAACGAAAAAGAGCGTACATGTTCTTCTGCAAGTGCCCCACGATTGAAATTCAACTCATTTGCTAAGAGGGAGTTTCCAAGGAAGGAGATATCAACATCTTTAGGAAATGACATTGATGAAAAATCTTTCAATGATTTCCCCTTCGACTGTAACAATGATTCAATCTCACTCAAGCAAATATTAGTTATTTGATCTTCTGTCAAAATGAGGCCTGTATAAAAAAGTCAAATTGATACAAAAGTTTATTAGAAAATTATAAGAAACAATTGAGATTTAAAATATAAATAGATTACCAGGCCTTCTGAATTGTTGTCTATACTTGTTTAGTAGGTCTTTCTTCAACAACGAAAGACAATCTTCCCAAACCTTCACAGGACTAATTATAGAACACGAAGTTAGAAGATTGACAAATAAGGATCGAAGGGTTGGACCTAATCCCCAAACCGCAACTTCTTTTATAGCGTCGATATATTCTTAATCGTCCTCGAGTAAACCGCGAGCATAGCAGACTTCTTGAAAAGTTTTGTACTGTTTTCCATTATAAAACATAATTTCTTCATACGATACGCAGCCTCGCACAAAATTCAAGAAAAGTCTCATGTAATACACTTCTCCAAGCGCAGGGTGTACATAAGCCAATCGTCCAAGCGCCCTTCCCTTTTTCCTCGGTGTCCAGGTTCTCATGTCGTCGTGACATACAAACTTAGACGAGAACTCTGCGTAAGTCAATAGTTTGGCTTGTTCGTAATCTCGGTTTGCTATCATCCATGCTGTGAACATTGATTCTTTCTCAAAGGACCTTTCCATTACATCATCAACAGTCTCTCCGTCTTGGAAAACAATGAATTGTTGACCTTCCAAATGAATCGTCAACCTCACAACAGTCGGTTCCTTGAAATGGATTTCATACGCAAACAATCTCCAAGTAGCCTCAGACGCTGATATATATCCACAATCTAAGTACTGTTGAATTTCATCTATTTCATTGCTCCCGGCCGTTTCCATTTTGATGAGACTTGTAAAAGACGGCAGTTGCTCTGTCATGTCCTTTGTGCACGTATTTGAACAAATACTTAATGGAACGGGCCCTGTTGCACCACTCTACATTTATATGAGCCCAATACTTCACCAAAAGAGAACGATTATGCGGGATGACATGCCTGTTCAAGATCATTGCAAATAACATAAGAAACCTTTACATATTAAAATCTTAGACATTAAAATTTCAAATTATTACAAGAAATAAGAAGTATTACCATTCCTCCTTTTAATACGGATATTCCATTCATACTTTGACGATATATAACATAGCCATCCTCGTCTACAGATGTGTGATCGACAAATTTCTTGGGATAATGTTTAGTGCAGGTTGTTGGAAATCGATATCCCGGGGTATCAAAAAATTGCGGAACCGATAACCCCGACCGAAATCCCATCGCCGGAAACCGATCACGAACACCACGAAGAACCGGGCTCGACAAGAGCATCGCCGCGGGATGAACCCGCGGCTAAACCCTAGTCGAACCCCACCGTGGGGTTCGCGATCGCACGGATGCGATCGCTGGGGCTGCTTCGGCAGCCCCGGGCGGTGAGTCCGGCGACTCACCGCCACCGCCCGAGGAGGGCGGTTCGCCCAGCGGCGAACCCGCCGCGGCTCCAGCCGCGGCTGCCCGGCGATCGACCACCACGGTCGATCGCCCACCCCGGCTCCCAGCCGGGGTTCCTCGCGTGCCTCGCGGTCGAAGCCCTAGGGCTCGACCGCACGCCTTCGGCTCCCAGCCGAGGGTCCGTTGAACCTTCGCCGGGGATCTCGAAACCCCGTCCCCGAAGTTCTTCGTTTTTCCCGGATCGTGCGTTCATGTATGTATCACAATCAATTCACGTAAAATCATAGAAGGGAGTTTATGATTTTACCTTTTGATTCGTTGTGTGGAGAAACGAATTCAATTGATGACCTTACGATCTTCCCACGTATTCCTTGCACTAGCTTGAACGTCGGGTGGGAGACGATCCTCCAAGCTTATGGATCCTCTTCTCTCTCTCTACTTTCTCTCTCTAGAAGAATTATGATCTTGTGTTATTATTATATAGAATAGAGAAGACCATGTAGTGCTTTTATAGGCTACGTAGGGGATCTAAAGGAGGTGGAATATTGGGCTTCCAATATTAATGATTAAATTGAGCCCAAGCCCAAATCTATTAATCTCCCATTAATATTAATTAATTTATTTTCCATTATATAAATTAATTGCACTCCCAATATTAAACCATATTATATCAAATAATATTTCTCCGGTAGTATTATTTATTCCGTGTATTTAAGATTTAAATATCCATGAATAAAATTAATTTATTGCTAATTAATTTATTCATCTCTTGAATCCGAGACTAGTACCATTCAACCTTAATTATTGTGCGGAACGAATCCACTCATGAGGTTTACACAATAATTCCTTATGAACTCATCTCGGGGATATTATCAACCCTTCCGGGATACACTTTCCCGTCAAGTATTCACGGCATGCCATATATAAAATATAGTGACCCAACTTAACCGGTAATTAACCCAATAATTAAATCGGTTAATTCCTTTGGAAAATCAAAGTCACATATATTAAATATACACACCCGTAATAGTATCGGGGATTAAGAATAAAATACTCTGAGACTTGAATCGATTATCTAAGGCAATCCTAATCGATAAATCTCAAGTGATCCGCTCAATACACTAAGTGTACAAGTGTGATAAAATAATTAAGACAAATTATTTTCTCTCTCACACAATGACTATACCGATGGATTGGTCCGTGTCCATCTAGGTCGTGAGCAACTGTTCGATTAAATACGAGTAACCGATAGTATGATCTTCTGTGTGGGCCCGCACACCATACTAACTACAGCGTATAGAATCCAGGACTATATTTTTGCATATATTTAATTATCAATAATTAAATGCAAACAATTGTTTATTAATTTAATAGATTAAATGCTATGACCGGGAGTTTACCGTTACTTAAATCTCGACATTAAGTACACAACTCCAACAATCTCCCACTTGTAATAAGGTCTAGTCATTTCCTCCAAACTCCCGACTCCCATACTTATCACGTGCTTAGAGTTGTACTTTCAAGAAGTACTGTGTGAATGAGCACTCTAGGTTGCCGCTCTGAAGTTATCTTGGTGACTACTGCGTCGTCTCCCTCGACGATGACTCGTATCAGGTGGTACTTGCTCTGTGTGTTAACATCACTTTTTGACTTATGACTTCTTCCAGTTTACCATGCACCGCTATTCAATAGCCTTTGGTAAACCAAGAGTCATATCCAAGTCTTAGAGGTTATCCCGGAACCCAACCAAAACTTCCGCTGCCTCTGAGGCTGCTTATTCGGTTATGAGAGAGTCTGAGAAGCGTCCTGCTTATCACTCTTTCATTTCATGGTTCCACCTCTTTCTAAAAGTGAACACATAGCCTGATATCGACTTACACTGGTCCTTCTCTGATTTGAGATCTGAGAATTTGTTATCAAAGAAGATTTCGTCTTGCTTAATAATCCACTACTTCACAAGTACTATTACAGCATTCGAAAATTTCTTGTCTAGATTACTTTGACATCCTCCCACTACGCAAACCGCATAGTTGACATCATGTTCTTGTTTTACAACATTGCATCTATAAAGCTTTTCCATACTAGAAGTGTAGGAAACTGCTTTGTCCTCATCTATCTCCTTCATGTGTTCGAAACACATACCCTTTAGATAGATGTATATTCTGTCTCTGAAAGGCAATAACCTTTCTCAGAAGTATGCATGTTCAAAACAAACCATAATCGTATAAGATATCTAGGAGAAGTACAATGCTCTTATCCTTTGATCGAAAGATCTCAAGAACATGCTCTAACTTCTACTCAATCTTATATCTCGATTCATTTAGACAACCATTATCTTATGTCTGACAACATCTTTACATTGTTGCTAATGATAAAATGTTATCTACATAAAATCTCCGAGAAACACCACCTTGTTTCTATTACGTCTCCAATACACCTTTCGTCTATGCCCTTTGATGAATCCATCAAATGGACTATCCCATCAATTCGAAAGTTCCACGATTTATAGCTTTGTTTCAATCCATAAATGGATTTACTAAGCTTGTACTCTAAATGATCTTGCCTCTTAACAATAATCCTTATTGTTTTCTAAGTAGGCACATTTAGGTCTAGTACTGCCCTCATGCAGAGCTGGGGATCGATTTCATCTTTACCAGATCCAGAGTTGAAAACTCTTCTAGTCTTATGAACATCTCCGGTTGTCTTAACAACCTCCCACTGCAATGGCGTCCCGGTGTATAACAGTAATAACAGTAGGTGCAGTGTGTGGTGTACCTCTACTCGGTTTGGCTGGTTCCTAGTCCTTGTCCTTTTTCTCATTCCAAGGTATTACGTCAATTCGGGCTTTGTGGTTCTTCTAATAGTCTTTCTCTAAGAACCGGGCGTTACACGTCTTTCTGGTTCATAGTACTATAGAAAACACAATACTTTGTTCATCTAGGATATCCTACAACCATATTGAATATGCCGTTGTCTCCAGGAATATCCATAGAACATAGGTAGTTCCGAACAACTTGTTCTTTTACTATTAGAATTCTATTTCTTATTGACTCACCATCTCTACACGTAAGTGTATGGTGTAGTCATTTGAGACTTAATCTCAATTTTTTGATTATGCTATGTGTTATTCAGATAGGTGATAGCCTCCGCGATTTAAGTCGCAGGCTTCCAAAGGATATACTTAGAAGGTTCCCCATAATTGCTTTGTGACTAAAACACTTTGCTTTTATGGCACATCAAGTATTCTAATCCATTTTTCGAGTATTCTTAAAAGAACTACTCACACCTTTCTAATTACACATATGTCTGCATATATCATTGATCATTCTCAATACTTGTCCGAATTCTATCCTTTACCAAAAGGTATGCTTAGTTGTATTATCTTCCAAACTTGATTCTCAGGTCGGAAGGTCCATTCCTTCAACTATAATTGATCAAATCAATTTCGACCTTTTGAATCTCATTTGAATAAATACTACTAAGTGTAAGAATTCATAAGTATAATGATTTAACAAGAAATATATCTATCTAGTAAAACAAGTTATAGAACGGTTTGTTGCATCGTGGTAGACTTAGGATCTATCATTCATATATTGCTATCTAATGTACCAGAATAGATAATACCCATTATCTCTTATCAAAATCATCACCATGATTAAAGAAATAAAATATCCATTCATAAATAATAGAAGTCCAGAACAAAAGTTCTTTCTAAAATAAAGGGTACATAATGCAATAAACTTGAAATGAAATCCTATTTAACTACTAAAGCAGATAAATGTCTTCCACTTCAACAGCTGCCTCCTCTACAGCTTTTTGCCCGTGTAGACTCGAACTTTTCTTCTCTAAGTCGCCGGGTTTTCTGGAACCCCTGCATTTAAAATGCACATACCGTCAGTGGTTCCATAACTACACACCAGATTTCTGGTAGATAATACCGCTGACTATGTTTTTACGACTAAAGAAAAATTCGTACCTTTGAGAGGACATTCAGACTTCCAGTGTCCAGACTTATTGCATCGGAAGCACTTGCCTCTTGGCTTTGCAGCCCCCACTCGTGGTCCACTCCTCTTGGCACCACTGGGTTTCCAGGCTTGCTTCCTTTTCTTGCCCCTACCTCCAACAGGCTTCGAGCCCTTGGACTTGGTAGCTACAAGCGCTTGAGACTTGCCCTTCTTGTAGATCCCCTCTGCCGCCTTTAGTTCAGTCAGGAGTTGCGCAAGAGTATAAGATAGTTTACCCATATTATAGCTCATACGAAACTGCTCAAAACTAGGGGTCAGAGACTGGAGTATGATGTCGACTTGCGTCTCAGCATCAATAGAAGCTCCTAGGACCTCAAGTTCATTCAACAAACTCATCATCTTAAGAACGTGTTCCCCAACGGGCGTTCCTTCATATTGAGTAGTCGACATGAGGACTCTCATGGCTTCTTGCCTAGCCGCACGATCTTGCTCCCCAAACATCTCCTTGAGGTTAAACATCATATCATAGGCAGTGTCCATCGGCTCATGTTGGGTTTGGAGTATATTTGACATGGAAGCCAAAATATAACACCTAGCCATTTCATCAGCCTTTTTCCACTTCCGATATGCCAGTTTTTCCTCATCAGTTGAGGCAGCCGTGAGCTCGGCAGGGCACACTTCATGGAGTACAAACTTGTACTCCTCTGAAGTCAGGACAATGTCTAAATTTCTCTTCCAATCAATGTAATTGGGACCAGTGAGTTTATGTCCTTGAGTATCACAGAAAGTGGGTTCATAGCTATTCTCTAAACCTATAAGCACATTTAAACAAACAATCAATTTAATATCCGATATTATCTCCCTCAAATAATATAATTAAATTACTAATTACATCTAAAATCCCATCAGGTAAGGCAAGCCACGTTCGTGTGGACGTTTACCCACCCAAATGATTTAGTAATTAGATTTGCTTCGGTCGTACATCATTATAGCGTTACTTCGTTGGGAAGAATACTATAAAGCGTACCTAAGTGTAAACCATTACTCAGTACTAAGGTGAATCATTTGGAATTGCTACGTCACCGCAAGCCACGTTAGTGTGGACGTTTACGATAACTCACAATCCTTCACAATTCCCTATAACTGTCTACATCAACTATTTCCAAAAATCCCATTCAGCATAGCAAGCCACGTTCGTGTGGACGTTTACTACACCAAAAGACTTTTATAGTTGACTCCCAATTACTTGAAGCATTCGATTTTCGTAAATCAAGACGCGGAGAATCATAAGTGAAACTCGAAGTTTCTAACCAGTGATTCACCATGCGAACAACCCTATCTCTCATTAGATGAGGGAGCCGAGCAGACAAACGATCCATCTTCAAAAGAATGGTACGAATGTCTCTAATTTGTGTCATCCACATGACCAAGTAGCTTTGGCTCCATTCCACTCCCCGGGGTGAGAATGAGTCGACTTGAAGTCAGTTTCAGAAAGACAAATTAGGCATTGTTTGATAGACTTAATCAATGTTTCTTGTAAAAGGAATTACAAGAATTCTCCTTCAATGACATATCTATATTAACTTCGAAAGCTCATAAATGTCACCAAGAGAACAGTAATGGAGACCATGGGAATGTTTCCATCCCCTCTCCCACTTAGCTTTTTATAACAAAGGGATACGCTATCTAATGCATAATTAAAAACATAAGCATGCATACAAGTAATAAAACACATATCACATAGTCAAAATAATGCTAGAAAATTATTTTCCGACTATCATGGCTTTATTCCATCTCCGTATGCGTCCTCTAGTCTTCAGTCTTCGTTCTTGAATGCTCCATGTGACGAGAATATTAATCCCAATATTTAAATCTATTTATTTTTAATAAATCCAAAAGATACTTAATTCGAAAATTAAGTCAATCGAATAAATCAAAAATAAAATTAAATATTATTAATATATATTTTTTTTATTTATTTTCCCATCTAATTCTATTAAATCTCTAGAATAATCTATCAAGTAAAACTTGGAATATTCTAGAAGACTTCTATAATAGAATAAGGAAATAAAATAAATTAGGACTCTTCTACTTTCCAAAATTAATTAATTTCCATGTCCATGAGAATTCCTATAAAAGGAATAATCAAATAGGAAATAAATCAATTTATTAATTAATTATTTTCCTATCTAATTCTATTAAATCTCTAGATTCCTATTCCAAGTAGGACTTGGAATATTCTAGAAGACTTCCATAATAGAATAAGGAAATAAATTAATTCCAATTAATTCTTTTCCTATCTCCATGAGAGTTCCCAAACTTAGGAATACTCAAAATAGGAAAACTTGAATTAATTAGGAAAGTGAATCTTGGTAGGAGTAGTACGGGTTGGGGATCCCCGCACCACCACCACCATCATCGACCGACCACCGGGAGGGAGCACCCGCCGTGTAACGCCCCGGCCCGTTGAGGGGTCGAAGCCCGACCCTAATGGGCCGGCTCGGTTACCAATGACTGCCTTCGGGAGTGATATCCTGGCTGCTGGGATTCGATGTCCCGGGCTATCAAAAAAAATTGCGGAACCGATAACCCGACCGAAAACCCGTCGCCGGAGATTACACGAACACCGACTCATCCGCAGGAGTCCGACCTTTGGAGACTACGCGCCCGAAGACACGCAGCCCGCCCCCAGCCGATTTTCTCCCACGAGTCGGATCCACGAACGCGAACCACGGACGAGCTAGAGCATGACCAAGGCGTCGCCGCAGGAGAACCCGCGACTAAACCCTAGCCACGCCCACGCCCGGGCTCGCGATCGCCGTGTGTGGCGATCGCCGGGGATGCGAGCCATCCCCGCGGGGCTGTTCGGAACAGCCCCTGGCGGTGAGTCCGGCGACTCACCGCCTCCGCCATCGAGGGGAGGGCGGTCAGCCCAGCTGACCCGCCGCGGCCTAGCCGCGGCTGCCCTAGCGATCGACTTCCGAGTCGATCGCTCGCCCCGGCTTCAGCCGGGGCCCCCTTCGAGCGCACGCCGCCGTCGAGGGCGGCTGGGGTCCGCCACGGCACCAGCCCGTGGCACCCCAGCGATCGACTGAAGTCGATCGCATGCCCCGGCGTCCAGCCGGGGCTCGCCCCTCGTCGCGCGCGCACGGCGGTCGAACCCTAGGGTTCGGCCGCACCTTCGATCCTCGCCGGGGATCTCGAATCCCCGTCCCCGAGGTTCGTCGTTTTCCCGGATCGCGCATTCATGTATATATCACAATTAATACGCACATATAATCAAGAAGGGGGTTTCTCGATTATTACCTCGATTCGTTGTACGGAGAAACGAATCTTTTTGATGACCTTGCGACCTTCCTACGTATTCCTCGCACCTCGTCCGAACGTCGTGTGGGCGACGATCTATCGGATTCCTATGGATCTTCCTCACTCTCAAGACTTTATGAATTGGCGTAGGTCAATTAATTCTCTCTTTAAAAGTGAAGACCATGTAGTGCTTATATAGGCTACGTAGGGGATCATAAGGAGAATAAATATTGGGCTTCTAATATTGAAAATTAAATTGGGTCCAACCCAAATCTATTAATTCTTATCAATATTAATTTTATTTATTTTCCACTATATAAATAAAATTGCACTCCCAATATTATTCCATATTATATCAAATAATATTTCTCCGATTAGTATTATTTATTCCGTGTATTTAAGATTTAAATATCCATGAATAAATTTATTTATTGCTCAATAAATAATATTCATATCTTATATCCGAGACTAGTACCGTTCAACCTTTATTATTGTGCGGAACGAATCCACTCATGAGGTTTACACAATAATTCCTTATGAACTCATCTCGGGGATATTATCAACCCTTCCGGGATACACTTTCCCGTCAAGTATTCACGGCATGTCGTATATAAAATATAGCGACCCAACTTTACCGGTAATTAACCCAATAATTAAATCGGTTAATTCCTTTGGAAAATCAAAGTCTTTAATATTAAATATACACACCCGCAATAATATCGGGGATTAAGAATAAAATACTCCGAGATTTAAATTGATTATCCAAGGCAATCCTAATCAATAAATCTCAAGCTGATCCGCCCAATACACCAAGTGTACAAGTGTGATAAAATAATTAAGATAAATTATTTTCTCTCTCACACAACGACTATACCGATGGATTAGTTCGTGTCCATCTAGGTCGTGAGCAACTGTTCGATTAAATACGAGTAACCGATAGTATGATCTTCTGTGCGCCCATGCAGCACCATACTAACTACAACGTATAAAATCCAGAACTATGATTTGCATATATGCAAATAATTGTTTATTAATTAAATAGATTAAATGCTATGATCGGGAGTTTACCGTTACTTAAATCTAGACATTAAGTACACAACTCCAACAATCTCCCACTTGTACTAAGGTCTAGTCATTTCCTCCAAACTCCCGGTTCCCATACTCATCACGTGCTTAAGGTGTACTTCCGAGTACTATGTGAGTGAGCACTCTAGGTTGCCGCTCTGAAGTTATCTTGGTGACTACTACGTCGTCTCCCTCGACGATGATTCGTATCAGGTGGTACTTGCTCTATGTGTTATCATCACTTTTCGAACTTATGACTTCTTCCAGTTCTCCACGCACCGCTATGTACATAGCCTTTGGTGAACCAAGAATCATACCCAAGTTCAGAGGTCATTCCGGAACCTAACCAAAACTTCCGCTGCCTCTTAGGCTGCTATTCGGTTTATGATAGAGTCCGAGAAGCATCATGCTTATCACTCTTTCATCCTTAGGTTCCACCTCTTCTAAAAGTGAACACATAGCCTGATATCGACTTACACTGGTCCTTCTCTGATTTGAGATCTGAGAACATGTAATCAAAGAAGATTTCGTCTTGCTTAATGTCCAGTACTTTCGCAAGTACTATTAAAACATCCGAACATCTCTTGTCTAGATTACTTTGATATCCTCCCACTACGCTAACCGCATAGTTGATATTAGGTTCTGGTTTTTCAACATTGCATCTACAAAGCTCTCTACACAAGAAGTGTAGGTAACTGCTTTGTCCATATCTATCTCCTTCATGTGTTCGAAACACATGCCTTTAGATAGATGTATTCTGTTCCCGAAAGGCAATAACCTTTCTCAGAATTGTGCATGTTTAAAACAAACCATAATCGTATAAGATATCTTAAGAGAAGTACAAATGTTCTAATCCAGAGATCGAAAGATTTCTAAGAACATGATCCAACTTCATCTTAATCTTATACCTCGATTCATTTAGACAACCTCTATTTTATGTCTTACAACATTTTCACATTGTCGCCAATGACAAAGTGTTATCTACACAAAATTCCGAGAAACACCACCTTTGTTTCCATTACGTCTCTAACACACCTTCTTCGCAAATTCCTATGCAGACCTAGGGATCGATTTCATGTATACTGGATCCAGAGTTCAAAACTCCTCCAGTCTTATGAACATCTCTGGTTGCTTAACAACCTCCCACTGCAATGGCGTTCCGGTGTATAACAGTAACAACATTAGGTGCAGTTAGTGGTGTACTACTACTCGGTCAGGCTGGTTCTCAGTCTTTCCCTTTCCTCATTTTAAAGTACTTTGTCAATTAGGGCATTGTAGTTCATCTAATAGTTTTTCCTCTATGAACCGGGCGAGAACACCCTTCTGGTTCGTAGTACTATTGAACATACAATTACTTGTTCTTCTAGGATATTCTACAACCACATAGAATGTGCTGTTGTGTCCAGAAATATCCATAGAACATAGGTAGTTCCGAACAAACTTGTTCTTTTACCATTAGAATCCCATTTCTCACACCATGTCTACACATCAGTGCATGCGTTTGAGACTTAATCTCAATCTTTGATTTATGCTATGTGTTATTTAGATAGGTGATAGCCTCCGCGATCAGGTCGCAGGCTACAAATGGATATACTTTGAAGGATCCCCATAATGGCTTTGTGTTGAAAACACTCCGCCTTTATGGCACAGCAAGTAGTCCAATCCATCTTCGAGTATTCTTAAAAGAATGACTCGTACTTTCTCTAAGTACACATACCGCATTAACCATAAATCATTTCCTATACTTGTCTGAATTCCATCCTTTATCAGAAAGGTTAACTCAGTTGTATCATCTTTCAAGATCGATTCTTAGGTCGGGAGGTCCATTCCTCCAACTATAATTGATCAAATCAATTTCGACCTTTTGAATCCCTTTTGAATAGATATTACCAAGTTCAAGAATTCACAAGTATAATGATTGACAAGAGAAACACATCTAATAAGTAAAACAAGTTATATATAACGGTTTGTTGCATCGTGGTAGACTAAGGATTCATCATTCATGTATTGCTATCTAATGTACCAGAATAGATATCACCATTATTTCTTATCCAAACCATCAAATGATTAAAGAAATAAAATATCCATTAATAATAAAGAAAACCAGAACAAAAGTTCTTTTTCAAAATAAGGGGTACATAAAGCAATAACTGAAATGAAAACTTAAAACAGATAAATGTCTTCCACTGCAATTGCTGCTACCCCAACAGCTTTGCCCATGTAGACTCGAACTCTTCTTCTCTAAGTCGCCGGGTTTTCTGGAACCCCTGCATTTAATGCACATACCGTCAGTGGTTCCATATCTACACACCAGAATTCTGGTAGATAATACCGCTGACTATGTTTTTTCGACTAAAGAAAAATCCGTACCTTTGAGAGGACATTCAGACTTCCAGTGTCCAGACTTGTTGCATCGGAAGCACTTGCCCTTTGGCTTACTAGCCCCCACTCGTGGTCCACTCCTCTTGGCACCACTGGGTTTCATGGCTTGCTTCCTTTTCTTGCCCCTACCTCCACCAGGCTTAAAGCCTTTGGACTTGGTAGCTACAAGCGCTTGAGACTTGCCCTTCTTGTAGATCCCCTCTGCCGCCTTTAGTTCAGTCAGGAGTTGCGCAAGAGTATAAGATAGTTTACCCATATTATAGCTCATACGAAACTGCTCAAAACTAGGGGCCAGAGACTGGAGTATGATGTCGACTTGCGTCTCAGCATCAATAGAAGCTCCTAGGACCTCAAGTTCATTCAACAAACTCATCATCTTAAGAAGGTGATCCCCTACGGGCGTTCCTTCAGACTGAGTAGTCGACATGAGGACTCTCATGGCTTCTTGCCTTGCCGCACGATCTTGCTCCCCAAACATCTCCTTGAGGTTAAACATCATATCATAGGCAGTGTCCATCGACTCATGTTGGGTTTGGAGTACATTTGACATGGAAGCCAAAATATAACACCTAGCCATTTCATCAGCCTTTTTCCACTTCCGATATGTCAGTTTTTCCTCATCAGTTGAGGCAGCCGTGGGCTCAGCAGGGCACACTTCATGGAGTACAAACTTGTACTCCTCCGAAGTTAGGACAATGTCTAAATTTCTCTTCCAATCAATATAGTTGGTGCCAGTTAGCTTATGCTCCTTGAGTATCATAGAAAGTGGGTTCATAGCTATTCTCTAAACCTATAAGCACATTTAAACAAACAATTAATTTAATATCCGATATTATCTCCCTTAAATAATATCATTAAATTACTAATCACATCTAAAATCCCATCAGGTAAGGCAAGCCACGTGGTGTGGACGTTTACCCACCCAAATGATTTAGCAATTAGATTTTCTTTGGTCATACATCACTTATAGCGTAACCTCGTGGGGAGGAATACTACAAGGCGTATCTAAGTGTAAACCATTACTCAGCACCAAAGTGAATCGTTTGGAATTGCTACATTACCGCAAGCCACGTGGTGTGGACGTTTACGACAACTTCACAACTCTTCACAATTCCTTACAACTGTCTACATCAATTAATCCAAAATCCGTCAGTGTAGCAAGCCACGTGGTGTGGACGTTTACTACACTAAGAGACTGTTATAATTGACTCCCAATTACAAGATCCATTCGATTTTCGTAAATCAAGACGCGGAGAATCATAAGTGAAACTCGAAGTTTCTAACCAGTGATTCACCATGCGAGCGACCCTATCTCTCATAAATGAGGGAGCCGAGCAGACAAACGACCCACCTATCAAAGAATGGCACGAAAGTCTCTAATTTGTGTCATCCACATGACCAAGTGGTTCTGGCTCCATTCCACTCCTTGGGGTGAGAATGAGTCGACTTGAAGTCAGTTTCAGAAAGACAAATTAGGCATTGTTTGATAAACTTGATCAATGTTTCTTGTAAGAGGAATTACAAGAATTCTCCTCCAATGACACATCTATACGAACTTCAAAAGTTCATAAGAGTCACCAAGAGAACAGTAATGGAGACCATGGGAATGTTTCCATCCCCTCTCCCACTTAGCTTTTTATAACAAAGGGATACGCTATCTAATGCATAATTAAACACATAAGCATGCATGAAAGCAATAAAGCACATAGCACATAGTCAAAAATAATGCTAGAGAAATTATTTTTCCCGACTATCATGGCTTTATCTTCATATGCATCTTCTAGTCTTTAGTCTTCGTTTCTTGAATGCTCCATGTGACGAGAATATTAATCTCTAATATTTAAATCTATTTATTTTCAATTAATCCAAAAGTTACTTAATTCGAAAATTAAGTCAATCGAATATATCAAAAATAAAATTAAATATCATTAATATTTTTATTTATTTATTTTCCTATCTAGTTCTATTAAATCTTTAGAATAATCTATCCAAGTAAAATTTGGAATATTCTAGAAGATATCTATAATAGAACAAGGAAATAAAATAAATTAGGACTTACTACTTTCCAAATTTATCTTTATTCCTAATCCATGAATATTCCCATGAGTAGGAATAATCAAATAGGAAAAATAAATTTAGTACTAAATTAATTAAATTTCTAATCTATGAATAATTCCATGAAGGAAATAAATCAATAGAAATAAAATTAATTTAAATTAATTCTTTTCCTAATCCATGAGAGTTTCCAAAAGGAGAACAATCAAATAGGAAAAATCCGAATTAATTAGGAAAGTGGATCTTGGTAGGAATAGCACGGGATTAGGAGACCCCACGCCATCCCACCATGATCGATCGGCCGGCCACTCGGGGAGGAGCGCCGCCGCCGCCTAGCCACGCCAGCTAGGCCATGGGTCGATCACCATCATGGGATCGATCCCAAACCCTTTTTCTCTTCGTCACTTCTTCGTCTTCCGGCGATCGTCTCATCATCGAACCAACGTAAATAATTTACAAAAATTAAATTACAATTCCGGTATCGATTCTATACATGAAATCGACCCTATACAATTTCCGGAAAATAAAGTGTGTAATAATAAATCCTAAATTCGGTCAACCCCCGAATTTTTACTATTACAAACAATCAACCACACAAAACGAATCTCGACATGTCCGAGAGTTTAATAATCATGATAATTAATTAAAAAACAATTAATTAAATCCAACCATGATAGCCGGAAATCCTGCAAGGTAGAACAATAATCGAATATATACATGAACACGAAACCAAACGTTCTGATACCATTTGCTGGGATTCGATGTCCCGGGCTATCAAAAAAAATTGCGGAACCGATAACCCGACCGAAAACCCGTCGCCGGAGATTACACGAACACCGACTCATCCGCAGGAGTCCGACCTTTGGAGACTACGCGCCCGAAGACACGCAGCCCGCCCCCAGCCGATTTTCTCCCACGAGTCGGATCCACGAACGCGAACCACGGACGAGCTAGAGCATGACCAAGGCATCGCCGCGGGAGAACCCGCGACTAAACCCTAGCCACGCCCACGCCCGGGCTCGCGATCGCCGTGTGTGGCGATCGCCGGGGATGCGAGCCATCCCCGCGGGGCTGTTCGGAACAGCCCCTGGCGGTGAGTCCGGCGACTCACCGCCTCCGCCATCGAGGGGAGGGCGGTCAGCCCAGCTGACCCGCCGCGGCCTAGCCGCGGCTGCCCTAGCGATCGACTTCCGAGTCGATCGCTCGCCCCGGCTTCAGCCGGGGCCCCCTTCGAGCGCACGCCGCCGTCGAGGGCGGCTGGGGTCCGCCACGGCACCAGCCCGTGGCACCCAAGCGATCGACTGAAGTCGATCGCATGCCCCGGCGTCCAGCCGGGGCTCGCCCCTCGTCGCGCGCGCACGGCGGTCGAACCCTAGGGTTCGGCCGCACCTTCGATCCTCGCCGGGGATCTCGAATCCCCGTCCCCGAGGTTCGTCGTTTTCCCGGATCGCGCATTCATGTATATATCACAATTAATACGCACATATAATCAAGAAGGGGGTTTCTCGATTATTACCTCGATTCGTTGTACGGAGAAACGAATCTTGTTGATGACCTTGCGACCTTCCTACGTATTCCTCGCACCTCGTCCGAACGTCGTGTGGGCGACGATCTATCGGATTCCTATGGATCTTCCTCACTCTCAAGACTTTATGAATTGGCGTAGGTCAATTAATTCTCTCTTTAAAAGTGAAGACCATGTAGTGCTTATATAGGCTACGTAGGGGATCATAAGGAGAATAAATATTGGGCTTCTAATATTGAAAATTAAATTGGGTCCAACCCAAATCTATTAATTCTTATCAATATTAATTTTATTTATTTTCCACTATATAAATAAAATTGCACTCCCAATATTATTCCATATTATATCAAATAATATTTCTCCGATTAGTATTATTTATTCCGTGTATTTAAGATTTAAATATCCATGAATAAATTTATTTATTGCTCAATAAATAATATTCATATCTTATATCCGAGACTAGTACCGTTCAACCTTTATTATTGTGCGGAACGAATCCACTCATGAGGTTTACACAATAATTCCTTATGAACTCATCTCGGGGATATTATCAACCCTTCCGGGATACACTTTCCCGTCAAGTATTCACGGCATGTCGTATATAAAATATAGCGACCCAACTTTACCGGTAATTAACCCAATAATTAAATCGGTTAATTCATTTGGAAAATCAAAGTCTCTAATATTAAATATACACACCCGCAATAATATCGGGGATTAAGAATAAAATACTCCGAGATTTAAATTGATTATCCAAGGCAATCCTAATCAATAAATCTCAAGTTGATCCGCCCAATACACCAAGTGTACAAGTGTGATAAAATAATTAAGATAAATTATTTTCTCTCTCACACAACGACTATACCGATGGATTAGTTCGTGTCCATCTAGGTCGTGAGCAACTGTTCGATTAAATACGAGTAACCGATAGTATGATCTTCTGTGCGCCCATGCAGCACCATACTAACTACAACGTATAAAATCCAGAACTATGATTTGAATATATGCAAATAATTGTTTATTAATTAAATAGATTAAATGCTATGATCGGGAGTTTACCGTTACTTAAATCTAGACATTAAGTACACAACTCCAACACTGGCCCCACTGTACCAACACTTGTCTTTTCCAGCGCACTTTGTCCTCACTCGTGCGCACCCGAGAAACTTCCCAGGGGGTCACCCATCCTAGAACTACTCCAGAGCCAGCACGCTTAACTTTGAAGTTCTTATAGGAGGATGCCCAGAAAAGAAGATGCATCTGTTGGTATGAGTAGCATATTCAATCCTTTTTAAGCTTGAGAATTTTCTGGGGCGTTACAATCACCCCACCTTTTTCTGCGCAACGTCCTCGTTGCGTGCCTTACTTGCCCAGGACCAACCATCCGTGCAGGAATGCCCCTTGCGGGTACTCTCACCAACTTCTGGGTGGAGCACTTGGCCCCGCAAGACACTTAGTTCCCACAATTCCGGTCGGCACCTGCTCTGATACCAACTGTAACAACCCGATTTTTTATAAACAGCAGAAGGTGTTAAATTTTAAAAACTAAATTTAATAAAGTGCGGGCGTCACACAATTTTATTTGTAAAACTCATTTTCGAAGAGACAGCAAATAGCAAATGAACTTACTACAATTATTTTACTGCATGCATGAAATAAATTAACACTCATATAACATACCTATATATATAATATTATATGTATGTGTATATAAGTTAACACGTTAACACACAGCATGCATTACAAATATATCAATGTTTATATAAATATCCTTTTTGTATTACTGGACCTACGTATATAATCATATGAAAATTTTCAATGGAATAACATAATAGTAAACCAAATACGTGCTAACCAAAACTTGCACACTAAAATTATATTTGAAAATAGTTATAAAAGAAATAAAGGTTAGCCAATAGGTGCAGCATTCAAAGTTGAAAAAAAATAGTAGACAATGTCATATAAAGATTGTTGATAACAAATAAAGCATAAAGAAATATTTATTTAATTTAATTTATCCTCCATCCTTGATCACTCTCCTCGCTCGGCATCCTCGTATTGGGTACCTAAAAATAGTTGTTGTCGATAGGGTGAGCTCAACGCGCTCAATAGGGTCATTACCTTATCCAATACCAGAATCAAATACATGTATAACCAATGAACATAACATGAAAATATTGTAATTTTAATAAATCATGATATCCATTTAATAATCTGGATACTACGATAATAAAACATGAGATCCATTTAATAATCTGGATAACATGAAAATATTGTAATTTTAATAAACATGAGATCCATTTAATAATCTGGATATTGCGAGTTGCGCCAACTATTGCGTTGGTCCCCATCGACCCTTTTCCCCGGTCTCCGGTTACAACGAAAAATATATTTTTAATAAATTCACATAAATGCACATATAGAGACACACATAGTGAAACAAGTAATAGAAGAAGTAAATTGACAACATGACACCTACCTTGATGAGCTGGGACATGAACGTGAAAATCCAATGTGCGTTTAAGACCTTAGAAGATTGAACTAACAACTTCCAAATCTCCAGGGGCTGAATTAATAATTTGCAAGACTTTAAGTGGATTGAATAATATTATTAAGAATTAATATTGGAGTGGCCATAGTTACGTAATACATCAAGGACCTTTTTGAAATATGTCTTATTGATAAAAATAATTCGTAGTTAATTAGGGGATGAGATTGAGATGCTTTTACCCTCTTTATTTTCCACCTGCTACTTTTCTTCCACTGACCGAAGGAGATATTGAGAGGGAATATGGGCAGCAGCGGCAATCCGGCGAGAGATGCGGCCAAGCTTCGGGCTGAATTTACGTCGGCAATCGACGAGGGAAGAGCTCGGGGAATAACCACATCTTGAAACGTTGAAGGCTTCTATAACAATTAACAAATTCGGCAGAGGCTCGAAGAGATAAGGTTTCGATTTCCGATGGCAGCAAGGGCTCGTTTTGATTTGGTGGGGTTACTGGAGAAGGGGATTTCATGGCTACAATATATGCTGAGATATGGTGGAGTCTACGAGCGATTTCTTCCTTTGAGGAGAAATAAAGGAGAATGACTATTGTGTAGTGCTTGTACCGTCTATGGAGGAGAAAGAATTATTTATAGGTGGTGATTAGGGTTTAATTTGATTAGGTTTAGTTTATTAGAGAAGGAATAATAATTTCTTGTACTTAAAGTTTTATTTAATGAGTTGTATTTATTTATTTTATTCGTATATTATTAGACTAAGGTTTAATATTCTACTAATTGGTTTTAAAGTTTATAATTAAATTAAGTTCCAATAATTATGGGTACTTTATTTATTAAAATTAATGTTTAATTTATTTTGTAGCTTTAATTTATTAAATTGGGTTATAAATTAGCAAATTTATTTAGGTAAATTAAAGATTTTAGTAAGTAAAATTTTGGGTTGTTACAATCTATACCCCTTAATTTTAATTTCGCCCCGTAAGACACTTAGTTCCCGCAATTCCGGTCGGCACCTGCTCTGATACCATTTGTAACGCCCCGGCCCGTTGAGGGGTCGAAGCCCGACCCTAATGGGCCGGCTCGGTTACCAATGACTGCCTTCGGGAGTGATATCCTGGCCCCACTGTACCAACACTTGTCTTTTCCAGCGCACTTTGTCCTCACTCGTGCGCACCCGAGAAACTTCCCAGGGGGTCACCCATCCTAGAACTACTCCAGAGCCAGCACGCTTAACTTTGAAGTTCTTATAGGAGGATGCCCAGAAAAGAAGATGCATCTGTTGGTATGAGTAGCATATTCAATCCTTTTTAAGCTTGAGAATTTTCTGTGGCGTTACACGCCGCCCCACTCCAGCCGGCCAGCCACCACCGTCGCCGGCGACAGCCCACGGCCGAAGGGGCGCGACGCCCCCTTCCCCTTTGGTCGATCATGGGGTCGATCATGGGGTGATCGACCCCTTCGGTCCTTTCTCCCTCTCATCATCTCCTTCGTCACATGAGTTCTCCGGCGGTCTTCTTGGCATCGATCCAACGTAAATAAATTACAAGAAATAAATTTACAATTCCGGTATCGATTCTATACATGAAATCGACCCTATACACTTTCCGAAAAACATAGAACAATAATAATAAATCTAAATTCGGTCAACCCCCGAATTTTTGCTATTACAAGCATTCATCCACACAAAACGAATCTCGACATGTCCGAGAGTTTAATAATCATGGTAAAATTAAATAACAATTAATTAAACAATTAATCAATTAATTAACCATGATAGTCGGAATCCCTGCAAGGTAGAAGGATAATTGAACACATACATGAACACGAAACCAAACGCTCTGATACCAATTGTTGGAAATCGATATCCCGGGGTATCCAAAAATTGCGGAACCGATAACCCCGACCGAAATCCCATCGCCGGAAACCGATCACGAACACCACGAAGAACCGGGCTCGACAAGAGCATCGCCGCGGGATGAACCCCACCGTGGGGTTCGCGATCGCACGGATGCGATCGCTGGGGCTGCTCCGGCAGCCCCGGGCGGTGAGTCCGGCGACTCACCGCCACCGCCCGAGGAGGGCGGTTCGCCCAGCGGCGAACCCGCCGCGGCTCCAGCCGCGGCTGCCCGGCGATCGACCACCACGGTCGATCGCCCACCCCGGCTCCCAGCGGGGGTTCCTCGCGTGCCTCGCGGTCGAAGCCCTAGGGCTCGACCGCACGCCCTCGGCTCCCAGCCGAGGGTCCGTTGAACCTTCTCCGTGGACCTCGAATCCCCGTCCCCGAAGTTCTTCGTTTTTCCCGGATCGTGCGTTCATGTATGTATCACAATCAATTCACGTAAAATCATAGAAGGGAGTTTATGATTTTACCTTTTGATTCGTTGTGCGGAGAAACGAATTCAATTGATGACCTTACGATCTTCCCACGTATTCCTTGCACTAGCTTGAACGTCGGGTGGGCGACGATCCTCCAAGCTTATGGATCCTCTTCTCTCTCTCTCTACTTTCTCTCTCTAGAAGAATTATGATTTTGTGTTATTATTATATAGAATAGAGAAGACCATGTAGTGCTTTTATAGGCTACGTAGGGGATCTAAAGGAGGTGGAATATTGGGCTTCCAATATTAATGATTAAATTGAGCCCAAGCCCAAATCTATTAATCTCCCATTAATATTAATTAATTTATTTTCCACTATATAAATTAATTGCACTCCCAATATTAAACCATATTATATCAAATAATATTTCTCCGGTAGTATTATTTATTCCGTGTATTTAATATTTAAATATCCATGAATAAAACTAATTTATTGCTAATTAATTTATTCATCTCTTGAATCCGAGACTAGTACCATTCAACCTTAATTATAGTGCGGAACGAATCCACTCATGAGGTTTACACAATAATTCCTTATGAACTCATCTCGGGGATATTATCAACCCTTCCGGGATACACTTTCCCGTCAAGTATTCACGGCATGCCATATATAAAATATAGTGACCCAACTTAACCGGTAATTAACCCAATAATTAAATCGGTTAATTCCTTTGGAAAATCAAAGTCACATATATTAAATATACACACCCGTAATAGTATCGGGGATTAAGAATAAAATACTCTGAGACATGAATCGATTATCTAAGGCAATCCTAATCGATAAATCTCAAGTGATCCGCTCAATACACTAAGTGTACAAGTGTGATAAAATAATTAAGACAAATTATTTTCTCTCTCACACAACGACTATACCGATGGATTGGTCCGTGTCCATCTAGGTCGTGAGCAACTGTTCGATTAAATACGAGTAACCGATAGTATGATCTTCTGTGTGGGCCCGCACACCATACTAACTACAACGTATAGAATCCAGGACTATATTTTTGCATATATTTAATTATCAATAATTAAATGCAAACAATTGTTTATTAATTTAATAGATTAAATGCTATGACCGGGAGTTTACCGTTACTTAAATCTAGACATTAAGTACACAACTCCAACACAGGTGGTACCATTCATACTCGGAGATTTCAAATTTGAGAGCCTACATGGACCGTGCATCATGAATTCCTTGACAGCATTGTGGTACTCCTTATCAGTTAATGGATTGGGAATTTCGGCGGAAATCAACTTATCAACAACGTCTTCTGTTGCTGAAGTCGGGAAATCTTTTATCCACAAATGTATATGAGCATGGGGGAGTCCACGTTTTTTAAACTCGATAGTGTATATAACTACAGTAAAAGAACAAATGTCAATTAGAATTTTATATTTGGAATCATATAAATAAAATAATCTCTCAACTTTGTTTAATTCAGATACCAAATATATTAAAAAAGTTTTAACATTATAGGGAATACACACTTACCCGCAGTATTTTCTCCAAATAGCTTTCCTTTTCTAATGTCCGTCATCAGATTATCCAATTTTGTATGAAAAACTAGAGAAATAATGTCTGATCTATCGGCAGCAGTCAGACCATGTTCCTTCACATAATCAGAAATTCACGCCACTTTGAATTACATGTGAAAGTAACAAACAAATTTGGGTAACTTTACCATTTGCAAACTGCCATTGCATCGTGATAGTTTTGTATCATGTAACGTGCTTCGCCGACAAAAGAGGATGGTAAGATTATACGCTTTCCTGTATTGGCAGTGTTAGATTCTCCTTGGGCCAATGCTGATGGAGTTGTATTCTAAATGTCTAGTTTAGTGCAAATACGGAACTCCTTATCTATACCTTAATTCGAGATATGATTCAAGCATGATTGCATTTAATGCAATAGTCCTTGATGTATACGTTGTAGACAGTATGGCTTGAGGAGACACGCGGAAGATCATACTTTCAGGTTACTCGTATACTATCGAACAGTAGCTCACGACTTAGATGGACAGGGACAATCCATCGGTACGTCGTAGTGTGACTGGTAGATAGTCGGTCTTGACTATCATGTTACACTCGTACACTTGGTGTATTGAGCAGGACCACGGGAGGGCGTTCGATTTATACTAATCGCAGTAATCGAACTAGACCTCAGATATTACGGATATACGAATTCCTAATCCCTATATAATTATAGGTGCGTGTGTCCAGTTCTCGGTTCTTTGACTTACTAGTGAGTGAGACTAATTGATTAGTCAATATTCTCGGTAAATTGGGAATCGGAATTGTACACACGGCATGCTATAGATTATAGACAGGAAACCGTGTCCCATTTATTGGGTTGATGATGTCCCCGAGATGAGCTCATAAAGTTTATCATGTAAACCCTGCAGGTGGATTCGTTCCACATGATAATAAGGATGAGTGGTACTAGTCTCGGATAACAAGAAACGAGTTAATTTAATTATTAGTAATTAAAGTTAATTCGTGGACATACGATATCTTAAACACGGGGAAAGTCGTATATGTAATTCGGCGGAATTATTATTGTTGAAATAATATAAATTAATTATTGGGAATTCAATTATAATTTTATAGTGGAATTAATTATAATTAAAATTGTGGAATTTAATTAAGGTTTGCCTTTTAGGACGCCGAGTTAATTAAATTGCAATTTAGCCTAATAATTAATTTCCATAAGGTCCCTGGTGTAGCTCTATAAATACCTCACCCTCTCTTTCTCTAAACCTAAGAAACGCCGCTATTTTATTTTTGCGGAGAAAAATAAATTGTTGCGCAATTATTTTTCTGTAAAAATAAATAGATTAGCGCTGTTATTATTTCTGCAGAAATTAATTGCTAGCGCAATTATATTTCTGAGAAAATCAAAACCTACACTACGCCGCTATAATCAATTCTGCAGAGAAAACTATAATCAATTCTGCAGAGAAAATAAAAGCTTGCGCAATTAATTTTCCTCTGCTTAATTAATTCAGATTAGCGCAGTAATAATTCTGTAGAAATAATTTTGCTTGCGCAAATATATTTCTGAGACAGAGGATATTATTCCTACGGTGGGTTCAAGAGAGAAAGGAGAAGAGGAAGGTTCACCGGATCGTTGCCCACTCAACTGCTGAACGTCGGGGATAGAGACATACACCGGAAGGCTTCGTGGTCTCAACAATTCGGCTTCTCCGAATCACGCGACAAAGGTATAAGAAATCGAAACCCTTATTCCGCATACGTTTCGTTTTCTATTTCGTTAAAAATACATCGGATCTAAGATCGGGTTCCGGGCGTCGTGGATCATGTTCCTCGACTACTGGGGGTCAAGGACCTCCGGATCGGTAGTCGGAAGAGGAAAATCGACCCGGAAACGCGCTCGGAACAGCAGGTCGCGCTGCTATTCGCGGACAAACGGCGGTCGCCGGAGGGCAAACGGCGTTCGCCGTTTCGCTGTTTTTCGGGCAGCCAGCTCTGGTTCGCGCGGTTGTCCTTCGGGGCAATTGCTGGGCGTGAATCGGGACACGGGCTGGCACGTGAACAGAGTAACGGACCTGGAGGTCGACTGGGATCGTTCGGATGTTCGAGTGATCGAACGAACGCATCCCGGGTAGTCGATTTCCAACAATTGGTATCAGAGCCGGTTTTGTCGATTCGTTGTATTTTTGCGAGATTTGTTTTGCAGGTTCGAACCCAGTTATTATGGCCAACGTTGTGATAAAAACGACGGGTTGAGTCGTTAGGTTTATTTTTTTGTTGTATCCGGGACATGTATAGGGTCGATTGTTGGAGTTGTGTACTTAATGTCTAGATTTAAGTATCGGTAAACTCCCTGTCATAGCATTTAACCTATTTAATTAATGAACAATTATTTGCAGTTAATTATTATTACGCAAAATATAGTCCTGGATTTTATACGTTGTAGTTAGTATGGTGTTGCATGGGCACACAGAAGATCATACTATCGGTTACTCGTATTTAATCGAACAGTTGCTCACGACCTAGATGGACACGGACCAATCCATCGGTATAGTCGTTGTGTGAGAGAGAAAATAATTTATCTTAATTATTTTGTCACACTTGTACACTTGGTGTATTGGGCGGATCGCTTGAGATTTATTGATTAGGATTGCCTTGGATAATCAATTTAAATCTCAGAGTATTTTATTCTTAATCCCCGATATTATTGCGGGTGTGTATGTTTAATATAAGTGACTTTGATTTTCCAAAGGAATTAACCGATTTAATTATTGGGTTAATTACCGGTAAAGTTGGGTCGCTATATTTTATATACGACATGCCGTGAATACTTGACGGGAAAGTGTATCCCGGAAGGGTTGATAATATCCCCGAGATGAGTTCATAAGGAATTATTATGTAAACCCTGCAGGTGGATTTAATCCGCATAATAATTAAGGTTGAACGGTACTATTCTCGGATATAAGAGATGAATAATATTTATTGAGCAATAAATAAATTTATTCATGGATATTTAAATCTTAAATACACGGAATATATAATACTACCGGAGAAATATTATTTGATATAATATGGAATAATATTGGGAGTGCAATTTTATTTATATAGTGGAAAATAAATAAAATTTAATATTGATAAGGATTAATGGATTTGGGTTGGACCCAATTTAATCTTCAATATTTAGAAGCCCAATATTTATTCTCCTTATGATCCCCTACGTAGCCTATATAAGCACTACATGGTCTTCACTTTTCATAACCTAAGTTACGCCAATCATAAAGTCTTGGAGAGTGTAGGAGATCCATAGGAGTTCGATAGATCGTCGCCCACACGACGTTCGAACGGAGTGCAAGGAATACGTGGGAAGATCGCAAGGTCATCAAAGGTGTTTGATTTCGTTTCTCCGTACAACGAATCGAAGGTAATAAATCATAAACCCTCTTTTATGATTTTGTGTGAATTAATTGTAGCGTATACATGAACACACGATCCGGGTAAACGTACGAACTTCGGGGACGGGGATTCGAGATCCCCGGCGAAGATCGAAGGACCCTCGGCTTGGAGCCAAGGGATCGATCGAACCATAGGGTTCGATCAAACCGGCGCGCGGACGAAGAGGATGAGCCCCGGCTGGACGCCGGGGCGTGGGGTCGACCTCGGGTCGACCACCGGGGTTCGCCGTGGGCTGGTGCCACGGCGGATGAACCCCAGCCCTCATCGACCGGCGGCGTCGCGGGTTGAAGCCCTCGGCTGGAGCCGAGGGGGCGATCGAACCTAGGGTTCGATCGCCGGGTGAGCTGCGGGTTTACCCGCAGCGCCTCGTATCAAGCTGTGGGGTTTCCCGCAGCGGCGATGCGGGGAGGATCGAACCCCCCCGCGGGCAGCGAGCCCGTGAGCTCGCTGCGGGGCTGCTACAAGCAGCCCCGGGGATGCCTCGTGCATCCCCAGCGATCATCATGGAGATGATCGCGAGCCCCGTGCGGGGGCTCGGCTGAGTGCTCGCGGCCTTCGGGCCTCGCTGGGTACTTGGTCGGGCCCCGGCTCGTGCGGTGGTTCGCGTTCGGATCTCCGGCGATGAAGGATTTCGGTCGGGTTGTCGGTTCCGCTTATTTCGATAACCCGGGATATCGATTTCCAACAATTGGTATCAGAGCGTTTGGTTTCGTGTTCATGTATATGCTCGATTATTGTTCTACCTTGCAGGATTTCCGGCTATCATGGTTGATTTAATTATTGCTTAATTAATTATCATGATTATTAAACTCTCGGACATGTCGAGATTCGTTTTGTGTGGATGAATGTTTGTAATAGTAAAAAATTCGGGGGTTGACCGAATTTAGGATTTATTATTACGTTCTTTATTTTTTCCGGAAAATGTATAGGGTCGATTTCATGTATAGAATCGATACCGGATAATTGTAATTTAATTCTTGTAATTTTAATTACGTTGGATCGATGTTGAGACGATCGCCGGAAGACGAAGAAGATGTGACGAAGAAGACAATGGACGAAGGGGCCGATCATCCCCATGATCGACCCCATGGATCGATCGCCGGCGAAGGGGCTGTCCGTGGGAGTTTCCGGCCACGCCGGCCACCGGTGGTGGTGGCGCGTGGGCTGGGGGCGGCGGCGATGCTCCTCCCGGAGGGCGGTCGACGGTGGGGGTGGTGCGGGGACTCCCAACCCGTGCTACTCCTACCATAATCCGACTTTCCTAAATTAATTCGACTTTCCTAATTGAGTATCTTCCTTTTAGGAAACTCTCATGGATTAGGGAAGAGAATTAATTGAATTAATTTTATTCCTATTTGTTTTGTTTCCTTTATGGAAATATTCATGGATTAGAAATTTAATTAATTCAGTATTAATTTATTTCCTATTTGATTATTCCTATTCTTGGGAATTTTTATTAGATGGAAATAAATTAATAATGGAAAGTAGTAGAGTCCTAAATTTATTTTTATTTCCTTATTCTATTATAGAAGTCTTCTAGAATATTCCGAGTTTTACTTGGATAGATTATTCTAAAAGATTTAATAGAATTAGATGGGAAATTAAATAAATAAAAATATTAATAATATTTAATTTTATTTTTGATATATTCGATTGACTTAATTTTCGAATTAAGTAACTTTTGGATTAATTGAAAATGAATAGATTTAAATATTAGAGATTAATATTCTCGTCACATGGAGCATTCAAGAACGAAGACTGAAGACTAGAAGATGCGTACGGAGATGGGATAAAGTCATGATAGTCGGAAAATAATTTTTCTAGCATTATTTTGACTATGTGATACTATGTGCTTTATTGCTTGTATGCATGCTATATGTGTTTATTTTATGCACTAGATAGCGTATCCCTTTATTATAAAAAGCTAAGTGGGAGAGGGGATGGAAACATTCCCATGGTCTCCATTACTGTTCTCTTGGTGACTCTTATGGACTTTCGAAGTTCGTATAGACGAGTCATTGGAGGAGAATTCTTGTAATTCCTTTTACAAGAAACGTTGATCAAGTTTATCAAACAATGCCTAATTTGTCTTTCTGAAACTGACTTCAAGTCGACTCATTCTCACCCCGGGGAGTGGAATGGAGCCAGAGCCACTTGGTCATGTAGAGGACACAAATTAGAGACTTTCGTGCCATTCTTTGATAGATGGGTCGTTTGTCTGCTCGGCTCCCTCATTTATGAGAGATAGGGTCGCTCGCATGGCGAATCACTGGTTAGAAACTTCGAGTTTCACTTATGATTCTCCACGTCTTGATTTACGAGATTAAATGGATCAAGTAATTGGGAGTCAATTATTAAAGTCTCTTAGTATAGTAAACGTCCACACCACGTGGCTTGCTATGCTGACGGACTTTGGATTAATTGATGTAGACAGTTGTAAGTAATTATGAAGAGTTGTGAAGTTATCGTAAACGTCCACACCACGTGGCTTGCGGTGATGTAGCAATTCCAAGTAATTTACTTTGGTACTGAGTAATGGTTTACACTTAGATACGCGTTATAGTATTCCTCCCCACGAGGTCACGCTATAATTGATGTATGGCCAAAGAAAATCTAATTGCTAAATCATTTGGGTGGGTAAACGTCCACACCACGTGGCTTGCCTTACCTGATGGGATTTTAGATGTGATTAGTAATTTAATGATGTTGTTCTAGGGAGATAACGTCGGATATTAAATTAATTGTTTGTTTAAATGTGCTTATAGGTTTAGAGAATTGCTATGAATCCACTTTTGTTGATACTTGAGGAAATTAACGCACTGGTTCCATACTGTATTGAATGGAAAGAAGAGTTAGACATTGCTCAGACTGCAAAAGAGTACAAAGACGTACTCAGTGAAACTTGTCCTCCTGGACTCACCATTAACTCAACTGAGGAGGAGATTTTTGACTTTGAAAGGTGGGGTAGTGCTCGTGCATTAGCCACTAATCATGATGTCATGCTCAAACTCAAGTTGCTGTTTGGACATGATGAGAAGGCTAGAAAAGAGGCGATGAGGATACTCATAAAGATCTGTTACTTCGATGAAACACTTGATCATGTTTTTGAGATGATGGATCTTTTAGACGAGTTGAAACAATCGCAAGCTCTTATAGCCAAAGCCAAAGGTTTCGGACCTAAAGGCAAGGGAAAGGAGAAGAAGACAAGGAGGTCCGGTGGTCCTAAGGGACTTGGACCAAAGGGTGGGATAAAAAAGCCTTCTGGCAAATATCCCCAAGGAAAGCAGTCTGAGTACTGGGGGTCTACATCTTGTCCTCTCAAAGGTACGAATTTTTCTTTAGTCGTAAAACATAGTCAGCGGTATTATCTACCAGAATTCTGGTGTGTAGATATGGAACCACTGACGGTATGTGCATTCTAAATGCAGGGGTTCCAGAAAACCCAGCGACTTAGATAAGAAGATTTCGAGTCCACATGGGCAAAGCTGTTGAGGAAGCAGCGGTTGCAGTGGAAGACATTTATCTATCTGTTTGATAGTTGTAGGATTTCATTTCAAGTTTATTGCTTTGTACCTTTTATTTTAGAAAGAACTTTTGTTCTGGATTTCTATTATTAATGGATATTTTATTTCTTTAATCATTCGATGGTTTAGACAAGAAATAAAGGCGATATCTATTCTGGTACATTAGATAGCAATATATGAATGATAAATCCTTGGTCTACCACGATGCAACAAACCGTTATGTATAACTTGTTTTACTTATTGGATGTATTTCTTTATCGATCATTGTACTTGTGAATTCTTGAACTTGGTAGTATCTATTCAAAAGGGATTCAAAAGGTCGAAATTGATTTGATCAATTATAGTTGGAGGAATGGACCTCTCGACCTAAGAATCGATCTTGAAAGATGATACAACTAAGTTAACCTTTCTGGATAAAGGATGGAATTCGGACAAGTATAGAAAACGATTGATGATTAATGCGGTATGTGTAATTAGAGAAGGTACGAGTCATTCTTTCAAGAATACTCGAAAATGGATTAGACTACTTGTTGTGTCATAAAAGCGGAGTGTTTTTAACACAAGGCCATTATGGGGAACCCTCAAAGTATATCCATTGAAAGCCTGCGACTTGTTCGCGGAGGCTATCACCTATCTAAATAACACATAGCATAAATCAAAGATTGAGGTTAAATCTCAAACGACTGCACCATACACTGATGTGTAGACATGGTGTGTCAGGAATAAGAAATGGAATTCTAATAGTAAAAGGACAAGTTTGTTCGGAACTACCTATGTTCTATGGATTTTCTGGATACAACAACATATTGAATATGGTTGTGGAATATCCTAGATGAACAAGTAATTGTATGTTCAAATAGTACCACGGACCAGAAGGGCATCTTCGCCCGGTTCTTGAAGAAGACTATTAGATGAACTACAAATGCCCTAACGAACAAGGTACTTTATAATGAGGAAAGAGAAGACTGAGAACCAGCCTAACCGAGTATTAGTACACCACTAACCGCACCTAATGTTATTACTGTTATACACCGGAACGCCATTGCAGTGGGAGGTTGTTAATCAACCGGAGATGTTCATAAGACTGGAGGAGTTTTAAACTCTGGATCTAGTAGACATGAAATCGATCCCTAGTTCTGCATAGGGGGCAGTACTAATCTAAATGTGCCTACTTGGATAACAATTTTTTATTTGTTAAAGAGGCGAGATCATTTAGAAGTACAAGCTTAGTGAATCCATTCTTGGAGTATCACAAAGCTGAAACTTGTGGAACTTGCAAATTGATGAGATAGTCCATTGTATGGATTCATCAAGAAGCATAGACAAGATTGATGTATTGGAGACGTAATGGAAACAAAGTGGTGTTTCTCGGAACTTTATGTAGATAACACTTCATCATTGGCAACAATGTAAAAGCATTGTCAGACATAAAATAGAGGTTGTCTAAGTAAATCGAAATATAAGATTAAGATGAAGTTGGATCATGTTCCTAGAAATCTTTCGATCTCTAGATAAGAACATTTGTACTTCTCTTTAGATATCTTATACGATTATGGTTTGTTTTAAACATGCACTATTCTGAGAAAGGTTATTGCCTTTCGAGAACAGAATGCATCTATCTAAGGTATGTGTCGTGAACACATGAAGGAGATAAATATAGACAAAGCAGATTCTTACACTTCGAGTGTAAAGGGCTTTGTAAATGCGGTGTTATAAAACAAGAACCTGATATCAACTATGCGGTTAACGTAGTGGGAGGATATCAAAGTAATCTGGATAAGAAATATTCGAATGCTGTAAAAGTACTTGGAAGTACTGGATTACTGGCAATAAGAAATCTTCTTAGATTACACTTTCTCAAATCCAAATCAGAGAAAGACCAGTGTAAGTCGATATCAGGCTATGTGTTCACTTTTAAAAGAGGTGGAACCTAAAGTATGAAAGAGTGATAAGCGTAATGCTTCTCGGACTCTATCATAAGCCGAATAGCAGCCTCAGAGGCAGCGGAAGTTTTGGTTAGGTTCCGGAATGACCTCTGAACTTGGATATGACTCTTGGTCCACCAAAGGCTATGTACATAGCGGTGCATGGTAAACTGGAAGAAGTCAAAAGTTCAAAAGATGATGATAACACATAGAGCAAGTACCACCTGATACGAATCATCGTCAGAGAGACGACGCAGTAGTCACCAAGATAACTTCAGAGCGGCAACCTAGATTGCTCATTCACATAATACTTCTGGGAAGTATAACTTAAGCACGTGATGAGTATGGGAGTCGGGAGTTTGGAGGAAATGACTAGACCTTAGTACAAGTGGGAGATTGTTGGAGTTGTGTACTTAATGTCTAGATTTAAGTATCGGTAAACTCCCTGTCATAGCATTTAACCTATTTAATTAATGAACAATTATTTGCAGTTAATTATTATTACGCAAAATATAGTCCTGGATTTTATACGTTGTAGTTAGTATGGTGTTGCATGGGCACACAGAAGATCATACTATCGGTTACTCGTATTTAATCGAACAGTTGCTCACGACCTAGATGGACACGGACCAATCCATCGGTATAGTCGTTGTGTGAGAGAGAAAATAATTTATCTTAATTATTTTGTCACACTTGTACACTTGGTGTATTGGGCGGATCGCTTGAGATTTATTGATTAGGATTGCCTTGGATAATCAATTTAAATCTCAGAGTATTTTATTCTTAATCCCCGATATTATTGCGGGTGTGTATGTTTAATATAAGTGACTTTGATTTTCCAAAGGAATTAACCGATTTAATTATTGGGTTAATTACCGGTAAAGTTGGGTCGCTATATTTTATATACGACATGCCGTGAATACTTGACGGGAAAGTGTATCCCGGAAGGGTTGATAATATCCCCGAGATGAGTTCATAAGGAATTATTATGTAAACCCTGCAGGTGGATTTAATCCGCATAATAATTAAGGTTGAACGGTACTATTCTCGGATATAAGAGATGAATAATATTCATTGAGCAATAAATAAATTTATTCATGGATATTTAAATCTTAAATACACGGAATATATAATACTACCGGAGAAATATTATTTGATATAATATGGAATAATATTGGGAGTGCAATTTTATTTATATAGTGGAAAATAAATAAAATTTAATATTGATAAGGATTAATGGATTTGGGTTGGACCCAATTTAATATTCAATATTTAGAAGCCCAATATTTATTCTCCTTATGATCCCCTACGTAGCCTATATAAGCACTACATGGTCTTCACTTTTCATAACCTAAGTTACGCCAATCATAAAGTCTTGGAGAGTGAAGGAGATCCATAGGAGTTCGATAGATCGTCGCCCACACGACGTTCGAACGGAGTGCAAGGAATACGTGGGAAGATCGCAACGTCATCAAAGGTGTTTGATTTCGTTTCTCCGTACAACGAATCGAAGGTAATAAATCATAAACCCTCTTTTATGATTTTGTGTGAATTAATTGTAGCGTATACATGAACACACGATCCGGGTAAACGTACGAACTTCGGGGACGGGGATTCGAGATCCCCGGCGAAGATCGAAGGACCCTCGGCTTGGAGCCAAGGGATCGATCGAACCCTAGGGTTCGATCAAACCGGCGCGCGGACGAAGAGGATGAGCCCCGGCTGGACGCCGGGGCGTGGGGTCGACCTCGGGTCGACCACCGGGGTTCGCCGTGGGCTGGTGCCACGGCGGATGAACCCCAGCCCTCATCGACCGGCGGCGTCGCGGGTTGAAGCCCTCGGCTGGAGCCGAGGGGGCGATCGAACCTAGGGTTCGATCGCCGGGTGAGCTGCGGGTTTACCCGCAGCGCCTCGTATCAAGCTGCGGGGTTTCCCGCAGCGGCGATGCGGGGAGGATCGAACCCCCCCGCGGGCAGCGAGCCCGTGAGCTCGCTGCGGGGCTGCTACAAGCAGCCCCGGGGATGCCTCGTGCATCCCCAGCGATCATCATGGAGATGATCGCGAGCCCCGTGCGGGGGCTCGGCTGAGTGCTCGCGGCCTTCGGGCCTCGCTGGGTACTTGGTCGGGCCCCGGCTCGTGCGGTGGTTCGCGTTCGGATCTCCGGCGATGAAGGATTTCGGTCGGGTTGTCGGTTCCGCTTATTTCGATAACCCGGGATATCGATTTCCAACATCGATCACCTTGTATAGGATCGATGCCGGATTTAGTAAGTTTATTCTTGTAATTTTTCTTACTAATTTTGGTGGATCGAGACGAGATCAAAACCCGGAGAAACGAGGATCGAGGAGAGCGAACCGGCAACGGGCAGCCATCGAACACACCCCGTGTTCGCGACGGGCAGCAGCGGGGCTGGGGTTCGTTCTACCCCACGGACGACTCAACGAGGCTCGAGACGAGGCTCCAGTGGGAGGAGTTCGTCTCTTGACCCTCGAGCGAGTCGGTGGTGGACCGAGATCGAGACGAGCAACGAGATGAAGTTCCAAGAGACGTGCATTGGAAAATATTTAAGGCCATAATAATCGGGGCCACGTTAATTGCTTTTTATGTGATTTACGTGTTTATTATTATGCTTAAATTATTTATGCATGTTATCCCTTATCGTAAAATACTAAGTGGGAGAGGGATTGGAAACAATCCCGCGGTCTCCATTCTCTGTTTTGAATGTGATGTGTATTGACTTACGAGTTGGCTTTAGTGTCATCCTCCCTATCGGATAAAGTCGATACACAGATATCACTGGATCAAAATTCGAATTTAAAATCCACTTATAAAATTGAACAATTATATTTCTCAAAAGCAATGCCTAATCTGTCATTCAAAGACTAATTTCAACTCGACTCATTCTCACCCCGGGGAGTGGAATGGAGCCAAAGCGCTTGGTTATGTCGATGACACGGATTAGAGACTTTCGAGTCATTCGATGACTAGATCGATTGTTTGATTGGCTCCCTCACTTTGTGAGAGATAGGGCTCAATTGCATGATTGATCGCTGGTTAGAAACTTCGAGTTTCACTTACGAGATATCAAGCTTTGATTAATAAAATTGTGAAATTTAAGAGTCAATTAACAAAGTTATTTGTTTTAGTAAACGTCCACACTATCGTGGCTTGCTAAATGGAAACGGTACTTTGGGTTAATTAAGATTCTATGAAATTTAAATAAGTGAGATTCAATTAATAAAGTTGTTTGTTTTAGTAAACGTACACAAGAACATGGCTTGCTAAATGGAAACGGAACTTTGGGATTAATTGAGGCTCGACAGTTATAGAAAGTCGTGGAGGACCGCATGTCAACGTAAACGTCCACAAGAACGTGGCTTGCGGTGGACATGTAGTTCCCGAGCGGTGGACTTAGTACTGAGAAATGGTATACACTTAGGTACGCTTTATAGTATCCTCCCCATCGGAGTCACTGCTATGATGATGTACAACCGAAGTGAAATCCAATCATAAAATCATTTGGACTGGTAAACGTCCACAAGAACGTGGCTTGCTATGTCTGATGGGATTTTGGAAATGATTGGTAGTTTAATGATATCACTTGAGGGAAATGATATCGAATTAAACTCATTGTTTGTTTTATATGGTATTATTCCCATTAAAAGTCAACAAACTCACTGAACCTGATTTTATAGATTTGAAAAGAAACTTGGACATTGTCCTAACTGCATAGGAGTACAAATATATACTCCAAGTCAATTGAACTGCTGAACCAAATGATGCTTCCACTACTGAGGAAAGGAAGCTCATTGGAAATGGATCAAGGCTATGAGATGACGCGGAGCAACATTATGGCTTTCATGTCAAATGTGATGCAACATCGGGATCATGCCATGACCATCACCTATGATATGATGCTTAACCTCAAGAAGTTTTTGGTTATCAGGACAGGACAGTCGGGCAAGATGAAATGAGGCAACTCATGACAGCCATCATGTCGGAATGAACGCCCGCGAGGGATCACGTTCTTAGAATGATGGGCTATCTTAATGAGATAGAGATTCTGGGAGCAACTATCAATGGGGTAACCCAAGTTGATGTTGTGCGCCAGTCTCTGCCGAGAAGTTTTGAGCAGTTCCGCCTGAACTAATATATGAATAAGAGGTCTTATTCATTGACGGAGCTCCTGATTGAACTTCAAGCGGCTGAGGGAATCTTTAAGGGCTCTCGAAGCACTTGTGGCTGAAAAATTGACTCTTCCTAGGCCTTCAGGCGGAAAAAGGAAGAAGAAGCAAATACGGAAACCCAGTGGGCCTAATATATCTGGACCACGGAATGGGACAAGCAAGCCCAAGGGGCAAGTGCTTCCGTTGTAAGCAGTTCGGATACTGGGAGTTTGATTGTCCTCTCAAAGCAACTAGAAGTTAACTTCTCCTTAGTCATCGAAACATGTTTAGTGGTGTTATCTACCAGTACCTGGGGTGTGGATACGGAAACCACTAATCATGTCTGCACCTAAATGCGGGGGTTCCAGGAAACCCGGAGACTCAGAAAGGAAGAAGTTATAACCTACATGGGCAATAATGTTAAGGTAACAGCCGTTGGAGTGGGAGATGTTAAATGGTTTTAAACTGTAGGATTTTAGTTCTAATAAATTGCCTTTATGTGCCGGCATTTAGAAAGAAATTTCATTTCGGATTTCTAAATTGGCTTAGAATGGATATTCCGTTTCTTCTGATAGTTTCATACTTTTCAGAGTAAGAAACGGGGATATTATCTATTCTGGTACATTGATAGACAATTTAATACTAAATCCGTGTTCTTCCACGATGCAACTCACCGGAGAAAATAACACATTGTCGAACCCCAATAAGAGTAAAGATCCTTCTAGGATGAATCAAATGTACTTATGGAATCTTAGGCTAAATCATTTTAACTTAAGTACGATTCAAAAGGATGAAAGCTGATGGACCACTCAGCTAGGTTGAAGGAAAGGACCTTCCAACCTTCGAATCATACTTGGAAGTGTAAATGACCAAGCAACCCTTTGCGGTTAAAGGGAAAAGATCCAATAAAGTACTAGAGTTGATTCGCTCTGATATGTGCAGACCTCTTTGAGGAGTAAGGCATACTTATCAGAAAATGGGATTAACTCCCAACAGACTACACCATTTATGCCTCGGCAAAATAATGTGTTGTAAAGAAGGAATAGGACTCTTATAGATATGGGAAAGTAGACAATGAGTTATTCGGAGTTACCTAATTCGGTTTTGGGATATGGCTTGGAAACAACGGCGTTTATCCTGAACTTGATTCCTTTGGAAACTTGTACTGATATTCGGCTGTTTATAGGATACCCTAAGAAAACGAATTGAGATATGTAATATAGTCCAAAGGACCAGATGTTCATTGATTGCATCAATGTTCGGTTCTTAGACATGGACTATATAAATGCAAGATCACAAGCCAAGAGTAGAGTAATACTTAATGTGCTTAGAGGGACTGATCAAGACTTAGAACCAGCCTAACTGAGTAGTTCACTACTATAATCTTTAGTCACTAAAGATACACCGGAGCGTCGTCGTAGTGGGAGGGTTGTTAGACAACCCAACAGGTTCATGTTTATAGGTGAGTCTTCGGACTTGTTACCTGGAGAACATGAAGCCGAACCCTGGATCTATGACGAGACGCTGAAAGATCAAGATGCTCAGTCTTGGCAAAAGTCGATCCGGATTCTTTTGACTTCACATGGAAGATGGAAGTCAAGACAGATTTCCTAAATCGAAGTCTTGACGGGGCCATCTGTGTGGGACAGCCAGAGAGATTCATCGAAAAGAGCCAAGAGCATTCGGTAAGCAAGCTTAATCAATCTTAGGATTGAAGGAAGCTTCAAGATCTTGGACACATGCGGACCTATGAGAAAATCCATTTCATGGATTCATTCAAGGCATGTTTAGGTCCTGAGTGTAATAAAGAAGTGACAGAAAAGATGTGGTGTTTTCTCATTCTTTATGTAGACGACATCCTTCTAAATTGGCAACAATATGAAAGATGTTATCGGACATAAAGGGATGGTTGTCCAAGTAATTCAATGTAAGAGACTTAGGAGAAGTCGGGAATGTTCTTGGGATCAAAGTAATAAATGATCGCCAGAAAAGAACATAGAACTTATCTCGAGCCTCATACATAAATACAATTCTTACTCGTTGCAGCATACAGAATTCCAAGAAAGGTCTTCACCTTTTAAATGTGGAATTCGTCAATCTAAAGTTTTGTGTCCGACACAATAAAGGAGATAGATGAAGAGTAAGCAGTTCCCTGCACCTTAATGGTGGGAAGCTTAATGTATGTAATGCTATGCACGAGACTGATATCTACTATGCCGTGGGCATGGTGGTGAGATATCATAGTAATCCTGAAAAGGATCACTCGACTGATGTAAAGAACATGTTTAGGTTCCTGCAGAGGACCAGGAATTATGTTCTGAGTTACAAAGCAGTCAAGTTGTTTCTTTTGGATTACATAGAATTGGATTTCCAAATCAAACAGGGACAGTCGAAAGTCGAAGTCAGGCTATGTGTTCTCACTGTGAAGTGGAGCAGTCACATGGAAGAATGTAAAGCAGCGATGCATTACGGACTCTACCATGGAAACTGAAAGGATAACGGCCTCTGAGGCAGTTAAAAGGTCAGTGTGGCTCCAGAACTTCCTAAGGGACTTAGATGTGGTTTCTAGTTTACCCAAAGCTATTTTGAATAGCGGTATTGGCAAACTTGAAATGCCACGAGTCCACAGTGGGAGATAACACGTAGAGCGCAAGTACCACCTGATTCGAGAGATCGTCTAGTAAGACGATGCAGTTGTCACCTAGATAGCATCGAGAGGATTGCCTGGTAAACCCGTTCACAGAGGCACTTCCAGCGAAAGCGTTGGGTAGGCGTGATGAGGTTATGGTAATCTGATGTTCGGGAGAGGGCGACTAGACTTTTAGTATAAGTGGGAGATTGATGGAGTTGTATTCTAAATGTCTAGTTTAGTGCAAATACGGAACTCCTTATCTATACCTTAATTCGAGATATGATTCAAGCATGATTGCATTTAATGCAATAGTCCTTGATGTATACGTTGTAGACAGTATGGCGTGAGGAGACACGCGGAAGATCATACTGTCAGGTTACTCGTATACTATCGAACAGTAGCTCACGACTTAGATGGACAGGGACAATCCATCGGTACGTCGTAGTGTGACTGGTAGATAGTCGGTCTTGACTATCATGTTACACTCGTACACTTGGTGTATTGAGCAGGACCACGGGAGGGCGTTCGATTTATACTAATCGCAGTAATCGAACTAGACCTCAGATATTACGGATATACGAATTCCTAATCCCTATATAATTATAGGTGCGTGTGTCCAGTTCTCGGTTCTTTGACTTACTAGTGAGTGAGACTAATTGATTAGTCAATATTCTCGGTAAATTGGGAATCGGAATTGTACACACGGCATGCTATAGATTATAGACAGGAAACCGTGTCCCATTTATTGGGTTGGTGATGTCCCCGAGATGAGCTCATAAAGTTTATCATGTAAACCCTGCAGGTGGATTCGTTCCACATGATAATAAGGATGAGTGGTACTAGTCTCGGATAACAAGAAACGAGTTAATTTAATTATTAGTAATTAAAGTTAATTCGTGGACATACGATATCTTAAACACGGGGAAAGTCGTATATGTAATTTGGCGGAATTATTATTGTTGAAATAATATAAATTAATTATTGGGAATTCAATTATAATTTTATAGTGGAATTAATTATAATTAAAATTGTGGAATTTAATTAAGGTTTGCCTTTTAGGACGCCGAGTTAATTAAATTGCAATTTAGCCTAATAATTAATTTCCATAAGGTCCCTGGTGTAGCTCTATAAATACCTCACCCTCTCTTTCTCTAAACCTAAGAAACGCCGCTATTTTATTTTTGCGGAGAAAAATAAATTGCTGCGCAATTATTTTTCTGTAAAAATAAATAGATTAGCGCTATTATTATTTCTGCAGAAATTTATTGCTAGCGCAATTATATTTCTGAGAAAATCAAAACCTACACTACGCCGCTATAATCAATTCTGCAGAGAAAATAAAAGCTTGCGTTCTGCTTAATTAATTCAGATTAGCGCAGTAATAATTCTGTAGAAATAATTTTGCTTGCGCAAATATATTTCTGAGACAGAGGATATTATTCCTACAGTGGGTTCAAGAGAGAAAGGAGAAGAGGAAGGTTCAGCGGATCGTTGCCCACTCAACGGCTGAACGTCGGGGATAGAGACATACACCGGAAGGCTTCGTGGTCTCAACAATTCGGCTTCTCCGAATCACGCGACAAAGGTATAAGATATCGAAACCCTTATTCCGCATACGTTTCGTTTTCTATTTCGTTAAAAATACATCGGATCTAAGATCGGGTTCCGGGCGTCGTGGATCATGTTCCTCGACTACAGGGGGTCAAGGACCTCCGGATCGGTAGTCGGAAGAGGAAAATCGACCTGGAAACGCGCTCGGAACAGTAGGTCGCGCTGCTGTTCGCGGACAAACGGCGGTCGCCGGAGGGCAAACGGCGGTCGCCGTTTCGCTGTTTTTCGGGCAGCCAGCTCTGGTTCGCGCGGTTGTCCTTCGGGGCAATGGCTGGGCGTGAATCGGGACACGGGCTGGCACGTGAACAGAGAAACGGACCTGGAGGTCGACTGGGATCGTTCGGATGTTCGAGTGATCGAACGAACGCATCCCGGGTAGTCGATTTCCAACAAATGCATCCCCCAACGCAGCATAAGAACCACACCTGAACTCTTTCTGACGATGCCTCATGAAAGTAAGCCTAAAAGCTTCAACCATTGCATAAGCATCAACTAAAAATTGTTGAAACAATCGTCTGCCATGCTAAATATGAGAGACTCATTATCTCTGTGTTGGACCTTATAAGTTAGGTACTCCCTCATTGTAACTTTATGGTTTTTTATTTGTTTAGATCTCGGGGTCTTGTGATGTTTTATGTCGCCTCTGTACCTATCTTCCCTGTAAAAATATAATAACGGATACTGAAGAGGCAAGTAGCTTGGGTGCAGCTCAGTTATACGTTGCAAACTACCTGACTTCCGTTAAACAATAATTTTCCATATTTCCAATGTCTCCTTCGAGTAATGCTGCGACTTCATCAGCATGGGGCAAATCGTGAATTATTCCGTCAGAAGTTCGCCGATAAATTAACCGTAATTTAATATTAGCCATAGGATCTTGTTTTAATCTATCTCGGGCAGTGCGAAACCACTGGACCAATACGTTATGTTGATCAAGCAGATCTTTCAAACTCTCTACAATTTCAACATCCTCATCATCTTCTGGTTCATCGTTAGAATTTTGATTAGAAGACGTTAAATTATAGATTAGTTAGGAAGGATAACAGGAATAACATATTTAATGATGAAAATAGCATAGATGTAAGGTTCAAACAGAGGACAAACCTCACAACTCTTATCTTGTTTTGGGTCTCGTTTTGAGTGTCATGAATATAAAGCTGTGCAAATGAAGCTTTATTATTATCATCTTGAGGAAGTAAACTACCTATCAAATGGATGTTGGATCCGTGAATTCTGTAAATTGGAGCTGAAGTTCCTGTGTTGAATGAATCATCGACTTTGCCTCCCATAGAAGTGAAAGCAAAAATCATGTTGAACATTCTAATTTTTTATTGAAATTTTTTTGACTTTCTTTCTGTTCCATACAATAAATCCTGGAACTCATGAGGAGGAACTCTGGATGGAGGCAATTTAATTTTTCCTATAACAAATAACAACTATAATTAATTTGTGTACTTTGCAAAGAATAGAGGAAAACTAAAAATTATAATTCATGTTATAATGGCTATTTTTATTACCATGAGAGCAACATAAATTGAAACAATGGAGGTGTCTTCTTTTTCCTACTTTTCTCCATTCTTTCATCGTACCAAAACCTAGCCTTGCAATGCTCACAGTTCCAAATACAGTCTCCAATGTCGTGATAACCTATAACAAAAATTCGATTGAAATTCAAATAGTTTAAAAGTTTGTTATGATCGAAAAAGTGATTTTATATTTATTAATTAGAAAATATTCAGTATTATAAATGTAATACTGGGATATTGATTTGTGGATTCATCAATTATTCCGACTGATGATGACTGACCCAAATCAGTAGTCTGTATGATTGGAGGAATGAAAGAGTTCGCTGTAATAAGTGAACAAATATTATTTTAAGTTTGTAGCGTATAGAAATGAATAAGCATTTCATGAATAATACAATGGTAACAATGTAAATGATGTAATGTACATCGTATTTGATTAACTCTAATAAGAAGTATACCTGTTTCATAAATAGTATTAAAATCTTCTTCCAAACTTTTAATATGAGGATTACTCCGACTCGATTGTCCAGTTACATTATTATTAAAATTTATATTTCTCTGGGTACAGGAAGCCTGAGAACTGATGGTTCAACACTTGGGAAGGTATTGACGCGATCATGATTACTTACATCTGTATAAAAACAAAAAAAAAAAAACATAGCAATTTATTGTTAGAATTAAACTACATAAGGGAATGTTAAAACTACAGAAAACCTCTATACGTCTAATCTTACTGTTTGTTATGTTTCGAAGAGGAATTACACTACTACCATTAATATCATGCTGTAAGCGAGGAAAAATTGTTTTCAACTTTTTTCTATTGTTTTGACTAATAGACTGTGGATGATCTGGAGAAATATTTGAGAGTGGATGAAGTTCATAATTCGGCTTAATAGTATATATTTGGTTCAGAAAGTTTCCTGCTAAGATAATGAAAATGTTCAATGGATTAAATAAAGCAATCATATAGAGAAGCACGCTCTGCAAATAAAATTTCAAGCCATAAAATAAAAAAGATAAAACTTGAAATGTACCAGAACCAAGAACCGGATAAATTTCATATTCCATATCGTTATTAGGAGTTCTTCTTTTGTTGGATTGCAAACTAATATTAGATTGAAGATTTGAAGATAGCAATACAGGGATGTCAATTAAACCATCAGTATCCAACTGTGTTCTATGCCTTTTTGTTTTCTCGCACGGGTTGAAAATTTGAGTAATTCCAGAATTTTGAGTAGGAGAACCATAGCAAAAAGAAGCAGGTACATAAGTTGGATTAATATCATATTGTATATTAACATCCCTATCTCCCAATGGCACTGTACATGAGAAAACTTAATAACATGTTAAAGGAATATAAAGACAAAAATTCAAACTTCAGTTTTAATTTGAAACTGAATCATGTATATGTTCAAAATTAATAAAAACAATACATTACCTCGAGGGAAAATTGATTGATAACTGCAACTGGTCGATTTATGAACGCTTTTATGCAGATATGAAGATTTTGGAGCACTGATGGAACCTGAAGCTTGAATAACCACTGAATAATGGGAACTTTCAGTTAACAATCTCTTCATAATTCATCAAATTTTATCAGTAAAATTCATGAACTTGCAAAATCAAGGATTATTAAAAAAGGGCCTATATTATTCAGGAGTATACATGAAATATATGACTTACCCGATGTATTAATCTAATTCTCAGAGTTCTCCACGACATTTCTTTCCCTGAAATTCACAAGATAGTTATTTAAAAAAATGGCAACGTGGAATCAATTCACACATCAAAACTGTAAATTGGGGATATACCTGAATTCATTTTTCTTCTTGGCGCCATAGGCAATTCAGATAGAACCAAAGATCAAAAGAATGACAGAAAATAGAAAAATAATGAAGAGGAAAAGCCAAAATAAAATAAAAGCCAACCGGAAAGGAATTCTGAGAATCAAATAGTTAAAAGAAGAATATAAGCTTTAATTAAGTTTCAGTCACATTAAAATTGATTGCTAATATCTATATATAAACTTTGACTAAACTTAATCTTCAATTCATAAATTAAAATTCAAAGATTTCCTTTATGATTATATTAAAAAAAAAAATCATCATATGGAGACTACACATTGAATTCCTTCCATTCCACCAGCTGTATCAATTTAAAATATTTTATTATAACAACTTTAAAATCTATTAATATAAAAACAAACAAAGGAAAAATAAAAAACTATTTATTGAAAAAATAGAATCTTGAATTCAGGTAGATAATCAATACTTATATTTGAGATATGAAAGTATGAAAAGGCCTTAATCCATATACAACTAATATTTGGATAACTATTGGAAAATTTTCCTTTAATATAAAATGAAAAAATGATACTCATAATAGCAAAAAGATTAAATCATAAAAAGCATTGTTTACCATAATAAATAAAATTTTAAAACAATTTCAATTCAAACACATTAAAAAAAGATGGAAAGATAAATTTTAGTTCAATGATATCATCAAAATGATCACTCAGACTTGACAACTTTGTTGAGGAGTGTTCTTCAGCTTCCTCGAGTTCACGGTCTAGATTCCTCTTTCCTGATTTTGGAAATTCAGGGGTTTTCAACTCAGAAATTGATTGACTGTCATTTTCCACCTGGACAGAGGCACAGACAGAAATGTTGTCCTTTATAGGTGAGGTAGAACTATCAGTGAGATCATGCTTGGACTTCTTGTGCTTCTTTATTAAATCTTGATCATCTGAAAACATGTCAACAATGTAGACTTTCTCTGTTTTTGCAATGTGCCTTTCAGTGATTGTAACCTTGAAAATGTACTCTTTTCCAATCAAATCTTCAATTGGCCGAGGAACTCTTAATTTAGACAACTATGAAACAGCTTCTTTATCAGATTTATCAATGTCACCATACTCATATAAATAATAATAAACAAGAAAAAATGGGGTGAATAATCCAAAAATCCCGTCATGTTTGAATAATTTTTACTTTAAAGCTTTATTATTCACACCCGGAAGAAGATATCCCAAACCTCAGTCACACTCTTTCCAATCATGGACTTGGCAGTTTCATTCCACAACATGAAAGTAGCATTGGTTGTTCCATCAACGACACTCATATGAACTTTAAAGCGTTCTTCAGCAATTAAAAATTTGTTGCATATACTGCACCAAAATTGATCTTCTTTTTCCTCAACCTTTTTTTTGCATATTGTGCAGCTAATGTAGGACCAGCCAGTTGCAGACCTCATATCAGAAATTGAACCAACAATCCAAACCTTGCAAGGATGATTTTTAAAAAGAACATTAGTAAGAATTTGAAAAAAATAAATTATAAAAATTATAAATATTTTGATTCAAAAAAAGAAATATAGTATCGAAAGTTTAGCATAAAATATTTTAAAGTGAAGAAGGAAAATACCATATTTGCATCCTTCAACTCTTGGATTGTATAGAAAACAGATTTGGTACTTTCTATATCTCCCTTGACAGAAAGGTAAGACGAACAGGATATCTGGGAGCCATCAAAAGAACTTGATACAACAGTTGAATTTAACTTGTATGATGGTGTATCAAAAGGATTAAAGAATGTTACAATAAAATAAAAAATCTAACAGCATAAAGTTTATCTTTTTAAGCTTAATATGCATTACTTGCTCTTGAATTCTCTAATATCATCATTATTTTGATCCATTATCAGTTTAGTTGCATCAAAAGTGTTGGATACCCTATTAGAATCTGTTGAGAAAAAATATTGAGTTTGAATATGTTGGAATTCGATATCCCGGGCTATTAAAATTTGCGGAAACAATAGCCCAATAAAAAACCCTTCGCCGGAGATTACGTGAACACCGCCATGCGAACCGGAGCACGACCGAACGCACGACGTGGCCGAAGCCACGCACGCACGCCCATCCGAGCCCCCGCGGCTGGGGCTCACGTGATCGATGATCGCGTCGATCATCGTGATCGATGAGGCTGCCCAAGCAGCCCCCGCGGCGAGTCCGGCGACTCGCCGCCGCCTGGGGTGGCAGGTCCGATCAGCGGACCTCTGCGGGGCCCAGCCCTCGCGGCCAGCGATCGATCCTTGGATCGATCTCACCCCCCACGTCCAGCCGGGGTTCGCCCCTTGCGCTCTTCGCCGAAACCCTAGGGGCGATCGCCGTGGTCCGGCGATCCTAGATCGCCACCACGCGTTCGTCCTCTATTCCGGGGTTCGTACCTCGGATCTTGCGTTCTACGATATTCTCGATAATTAAACCGAATAAAATCATCAAGGGTGTTTAGGATTTTATACCTTCGATTCATTGTTCGGAGAAACGAGATCAATCGATGACCTTTGAATCTTCCCACGCATTCCTTGCACTTGTTCGAAAGTCGGGTGGGCGACGATCCTCCGAACTCTATGGATCTTCTTTAACTCTCTAGAATATCATGTATGATATTCTTGTCTTATGAAAAAGGGAAGACCATGTAGTACTTTTATAGGCTACGTAGGGGATCTAAAGGAGGTGGAATATTGGGCTTCCAATATTAATGATTAAATTGAGCCCAAGCCCAAATCTATTAATCCCATTAATATTAATTAATTTTATTTTCCACTATATAAAATTAATTGCACTCCCAATATTAAACCATATTATATCAAATAATATTTCTCCGGTAGTATTATTTATTCCGTGTATTTAAGATATAAATATCCATGAATAAAATTTATTTATTGCTTAATAAATTTATTCATCTCTTATATCCGAGAATAGTACCACTTAACTTTATTATTATGCGGGAACAAATCCACTCGCGAGGTTTACATAATAATTCCTTATGAGCTCATCTCGGGGATATTATCAACCCTTACGGGATACACTTTCCCGTCAAGAATTCACGGCATGTCATATATAAAATATAGTGACCCAACTTTACCGGTAATTGACCTAATATACTAATCGGTCAATTCCTTTGGAAAATCAAAGTCACTTATATTAAATATACACACTCGCAATAGTATCGGGGATTAAGAATAAAATACACTGAGATTTAAATCAATTATCAAGAGCAATCCTAATTGATAAATCTCAAGTGATCCGCCCAATACACCAAGTGTACAAGTATGATAAAATAATCAAGACAAATTATTTTCTCTCTCATACTACGACTATACCGATGGATTGGTCCGTGTCCATCTAGGTCGTGAGCAACTGTTCGATTATATACGAGCAACCGATAGTATGATCTTCCGTGTGACGTCGCACACCATACTAACTACAACGTATATAATCTAGGACTATAATTTGCATATATTTAATTAATAATAATTAAAAGCAAATGAATGTTTATTTATTAATAGATAAATGACAGTGCACAAGGAGTTCAGAACACTTAAATCTAGACATTAAGTATACTACTCCAACAATCTCCCACTTATACTAAGGTCTAGTCTTATCTTCCAAATTCCAACTCCCATACTCATCACGTGCTTAAACTGTACTTCGAAGAAGTACCTTGTGAATGAGCAATCCAGGTTGCCGTCCTGAAGTTATCTTGGTGACTACAACGTCGTCTCACTAGACGATGACTCGTATCAGGTGGTACTTGCGCTCTATGTGTTATCTTCACTTTGGACTTATGACTTCTTCCAGTTCACCATGAACCGCTATACATAGCCTTTGGTGAACTAAGAATCATATCCAAGTCCAGAAGTTATCGTGGAGCCCAACCAAAATTTCCGCTGCCTCTGAGGCTGCCATTTGGTTATGATAGAGTCCGAAAAGCATCGTGATTATCACTCTGTCATCTTAAGGTTCCACCTCCTACAAAAGTGAACACATAGCCTGATATCGACTTACACTGGTCCTAATCTGATTTGAGATCTGAGAAAACGTAATCCAAGAAGAATTCGTGTTGCTCCGTAATCCAGTACTTCGAAAGTACTTTTACAACATCCGAATATCTTTTGACAAGATTACTTTGATATCCTCCCACTACGCAAACCGCATAGTTGATATCATGTCCTCGTTTTTCAACATTGCATACATCAAGCTTCTCACAGCCGAGGCGTAGGGAACTGCTTTCATTTCATCTTTCTCCTTCTGTGTCCGAGGACACAATTCTTTAGAAAGATAAGTTCCTTTGCTGAAGGGTAAAACACCCTTCTTGGAATTTTGCATGTTAAAGCGAGCCAGAATCGTGTCTATGTAAGATGCTTGGGAAAGGCACAATGTTATATTCCGGCGATCCCTTATAACTTTGATCCCTAGAACATGTCCAACCTCCCCTAAATCTTTCATATCGAATTGTCTAGACAACCATCCCTTTATGTCTGATAACATCTTTACATTGTAGCCAATGAGAAGGATGTCATCTACATAAAGCACGAGAAATACCACTTTCTTCCCATCACGTTTCCAATACACACACGATTCGTCCATGCTTTGAATGAATCCAAATGATTGGACTACTTCATCAAACCGCAGGTTCCACGATCTCGAGGCTTGTTTCAATCCATAAATGGATCGATTAAGCTTGCACACTAGATGATCTCGCCCCTTAGCAATGAATCCTTCTGGTTGTTTCATATAAATCGTCTCGTCAAGACTTCCATTTAGGAAAGCTGTCTTGACATCCATTTGCCACACCTCATAGTCCATATGAGCTGCTATGGATAAGAGAATCCGGATTGACTTTATCTTGGCTACCGGCGAAAAGGTCTCCTCAAAATCGATTCCCTCTTTCTGAGTATATCCTTTCGCAACAAGCCGAGCTTTAAAGGTTTCAACCTTTCCGTCAAATCCTCTCTTTCTCTTGTAGACCCATTTACACCCAATTGGCTTTACGCCGTTTGGTGGTTCTACAAGATCCCAGACTTTATTAGAATCCATAGATTCAATTTCGTATTTCATCGCTTTCTTCCAAGAAGGCGCATCTATATCTTGTACCGCCTCATCCTAGGTCCAGGGATTGATTTCATGAACTCCAGGTCCAGAGTCCGAAGACTCACCCAGTCCAATCCATCTGTCTGGTTGTTTAACAACCCTCCCACTACGACGGCGTTCCGGTGTATCAACAGTGACAGTGTTAGGTGCAGATTCTAGTGGTGTATGTTGGAAATCGATATCCCGGAATTAATAAATTTAAATAAAATTAATTAAATAAATTATCTAATTAATTCCGACCAAAATCCTTTGGAGATCGAATATCCGGATTGTCAAAATTGCGGAACCGACAACCCAATCGAAAACCTATCGTCGGAAACCACCGCGAACCACCATGCATGCCCAGAGCCCGACCAAGGTAGCCGCCGTGGGATGAACCCACGGGAAACCCCAGCCGAGCCCCGCGAGGGGGCTCGCGATCGCGTTTTGTGATCGCCGGGATGCTTCGCGCATCCCCGGGGCTGCTCGTAGCAGCCCCCGGCGGTGAGTCCGGCGACTCACCGCCATCGCCGGGGGGAGGGGCGACTGCCGCGGCACCAGCCCGCGGCTGCCCCCAGCGATCGACCACCATGGTCGATCGCAAGCCCCGGCTTCAGCCGGGGTCCCTTGTACGCGCCGGCGGTCGAAACCCTAGGGTTCGACCGCCACCCTCGGCGTCCAGCCGAGGTGTTTTGTGCATGCGATCCCCGCCGGGGATCTCTCGGCCTCCGCGGTCCGGTGATCCTCGATCACCACCGCGAGGTCGATCCTCGTCCACGGGGTTCGTCCCTCGGATCTTGGTTCATGATATTTTTACGATAATTAAACGTTAAATCATAAAGAGGGTTTTACGATTTACCTCGTTCTCGTTGTTCGGAAAAACGAAGAACTCAATTTGACGACCTTGAGATCTTCCCACGTATTCCTTGCACTAGCTCGGACGTCGTGTGGGCGACGATCTACCGAACTCCATGGATCTCCCTCTCTACTTTCTCTCTCTAGAATTGTGATCTTCAAGTTATGAGTTTAGAGAAGACCATGTAGTGCTTTTATAGGCTACGTAGGGGATCTAAAGGAGGTGAAATATTGAGCTTCCAATATTAATGATTAAATTGAGCCCAAGCCCAAATCTATTAATCCCATTAATATTAATTAATTTTATTTTCCACTATATAAAATTAATTGCACTCCCAATATTAAACCATATTATATCAAATAATATTTCTCCGGTAGTATTATTTATTCTGTGTATTTAAGATATAAATATCCATGAATAAAATTTATTTATTGCTAATTAATTTATTCATCTCTTGTATCCGAGAATAGTACCATTCAACTTTAATTATTATGCGGAACAAATCCACTCATGAGGTTTACATAATAATTCCTTATGAACTCATCTCGGGGATATTATCAACCCTTACGGGATACACTTTCCCGTCAAGTATTCACGGCATGTCATATATAAAATATAGTGACCCAACTTAACCGGTAATTAACCCAATAATTAAATCAGTTAATTCCTTTGGAAAATCAAAGTCACTTATATTCAATATACACATCCGTAATAGTATCGGGGATTGAGAATAAAATACTCTAAGATTTAAATCAATTATCGAAGGCAATCCTAATTGATAAATCTCAAGCGATCCGCCCAATACACCAAGTGTACAAGTGTGATAAAATAATTATGACAAATTATTTTCTCTCTCACACAACGACTATACCGATGAATTGGTCCGTGTCCATCTAGGTCGTGAGCAACTGTTCGATTAAATACGAGTCACTGATAGTATGATCTTCTGTGTGACGTCGCACACCATACTAACTACAACGTATATAATCCAGGACTATATTTTGCATATATATAATTATCGAATAATTAAAAGCAAACAATTGTTTATTAATTAAATAGATTAAATGCTATGAACGGGAGTTACCGTTACTTAAATCTAGACATTAAGTACACAACTCCAACACGAACAACCCTATCTCTCATAAATGAGGGAGCCGAGCAGACAATCGATCCACCTTCGAAAGGATGGTACGAAGGTCTCTAATTTGTGTCCTCGACATGACCATGTGGCTTTGGCTCCATTCCACTCCCCGGGGTGAGAATGAGTCGACTTGAAATCAGTTTTGGAACGACAAATTAGGCATTGTTTGATAAACTTAATCAATGTTTCTCGTAAGAGGAATTACAAGAACTCTCCTCCAATAACTTGTCTATATAAACTTGAAAAGTTTATAAAAGTCACCAAGAGGGCAGCAATGGAGACCATAGGAATGTTTCCATTCCCTCTCCCACATAGCCTTTATAACAAAGGGATACACTATCTAGTGCATAAAGTAAACACATATAGCATGCATACATGTAATAAAGCACATAGTATTATCACATAGTCAAAATAATACTAGAATATTATTTTCGACTATTATGGCTTTATCGCATCCCCGTACGCATCTTCTAGTCTTCAGTCTTTGTTTTTGAATGCTCCATGTGACGAGAATATTAATTCCAATATTTAAATCTATTTATTTTTAATAAATCCAAAAGATACTTAATTAATAATAATTAAGTCAATTGAATAAATCAAAAATAAAATTAAATATTATTAATATTTTTATTTATTTTATTTTCCTTTTTCTATTTCATTAAATCTCTAGAATCCTATCCAAGACCCACTTGGAATATTCTAGAAGACTTCCATAATGAAATAAGGAAATAAAATAATTTAGGACTCTTCTACTTTCCAAATTTATTTTATTCCTAATAAATGAATATTCCCAACAATAGGAATAATCAAATAGGAAAATAAATTTAATACTAAATTAATTCTTTTCCTATTCCATGAATATTCCCAAAATATGTAATTCTTTTACATAATAATTCCTTATGAGCTCATCTCGGGGATATTATCAACCCTTACGGGATACACTTTCCCGTCAAGAATTCACGGCATGTCATATATAAAATATAGTGACCCAACTTTACCTGTAATTGACCCAATATATTAATCGGTCAATTCCTTTGGAAAATCAAAGTCACTTATATTAGATATGCACACCCGCAATAGTATCGGGGATTAAGAATAAAATACACTGAGATTTAAATCAATTATCAAGAGCAATCCTAATTGATAAATCTCAAGCGATCCGCCCAATACACCAAGTGTACAAGTATGATAAAATAATCAAGACAAATTATTTTCTCTCTCATACTACGAATATACCGATGGATTGGTCCGTGTCCATCTAGGTCGTGAGCAACTGTTCGATTATATACGAGCAACCGATAGTATGATCTTCCGTGTGACGTCGCACACCATACTAACTACAACGTATATAATCTAAGACTATAATTTGCATATATTTAATTAATAATAATTAAGAGCAGATGAATGTTTATTTATTAATAGATAAATGACAGTGCACAAGGAGTTCAGAACACTTAAATCTAGACATTAAGTATACTACTCCAACAAAATATTATTTAACACAGAAATTGAATTTAAAACTTAAAGTGTTTAAAGGTAACTATAAAACCTATGAATTGCTTGGCACGGCAAAGTTGAATTATTATGACCTGATGAACACCACCACCTCTTACCAACTCCAAAAAATTCTTCAATTCATAGCAGAAAGGTTCCCAAAGTAAACAACTAACTCTTATTTTGCTGGGCAAAAAAAGTATGAAACTTAAATAGTTACAGAATAAAGCTGATGTATCTCCTTTAAAAAAAAGTATAACTACAAAATTAACTACAGAAGAAAATAAAAGGAAAATAAAAAGATGAGGAGAATTATAATAATACTTTAAATCCTCAATCAGAACAATTAGGCTCTTGGTTCTTTTAAGAGATCCATCAGATTTCATCCTATCCTCATTCATGTCAATTACTCGACCAATTATATCTACAAAACAGAAAAGAAAGCAAATAATAAAATCAAAGCAATAAAAGAATAGACTTCTAAAACTCATACTTTAAAAGGATGAATAATTTTACAGGAAAATCAAGAAAATCAAAGAAAGTTACCAAAAACAGGTCCATTATGTTTCATACTTCCATTACGAACATCCTGGAAATTCAGGAAATTGTAGATGGACACTTGGAAAAGTGGATCCTCCACTTTTTTTATTAACGTACTGGCATGAAACATGATGCGATAAGGAAAATCTGTAATTGGAAAAGTAGGAGGGGAGTTACCAACAGAAAATTGATGAACAAAGCAAACATCGCCTTCTGCAAACATCGCCTTCTGAGACTTGGTTTTCATATTTTGAGATATGAATCTTTTTCACGGATGCATGGACTCTAGAACCCTGCAATTAATATTTAAAAATTTTGGTAGGGATAAATAAAACTGTGACATCGTGGGCAATTAAAATATTGATTAACAAATAGATATTAAGAAACAAAAGGAAATATACAGATTTATAATATAAACAAACCTGCATATCAACAAACAGAAACTCCAAAGACTCCAGAATTTTCCCTTTAGGATTATTTTCCAACTTTCTACATATTCGAACATTAATTCTCCAATCCATTATGTCCCTTGTAATTTCAGATAAAGGAGTAATAGGACTTCCCATAGTACTGGAATTGTTATAGAGTTTTGGAATTGTCTTTCATATTCTTGTAGTGAATACTTGTTTTATAGTGATTCATAAATTAGTCAAAGACAATCATTTAGTTCTGATGGAATATTGATTTGTATTCCATTTCAGAAATCTGTAAAATGGAATATTGACAGATTGTTATGGTATTGAATATTCCTTGGAATTATAATGTTTGAATAAATTTAGAACATTAATACAGAATATGAAAGGATCATTTCCATTTGAGCTTTGATTTTACAGAATCAATCTCTAAAAATATACAACATACAAACTGCCAATTTAAACGGAAATGTAAATGTACATCAATCTGCAACTAAACATGAAATTTTCCAAATAATTATAAATATACTTATTTAAGTAAAGAATGATAATGGGAGAATGATTCTTAAAAATTGTGAGAAATAAGTGTGATTCATTGATATCATAATATAGGGATGATACCAGTATATAGAATCTGTTAACTTAGCAATTAACATATTTTCTAATTTTTAGGAAAGCTTGGTATATTTTGTTATAATTCAATGACTACAAACTTTAAACAGAACACAATTATTAAGATTGTTAAAATATTGAAACATATATGAGCTAAAAACTTCAATACTTCATTAATAAGAATCCAAAATCAAGTAGATAGTTCGAAGTAAGAGGAAATCTATAAAGGGAATAGAAACATTAATATTCAGATCTTGAAAGTTATTACTGAAAATCCAAAAGGAAAAAACAACTTTGGGACTAATCACGTTGTTCGGACCCTTTTTCTCTAAATTACTCTATTACTGGAACGGGGGGGGGGGGGGGGGTGTGTGTGATTAAAGAAGGGTACCAACAAGATATTTATTTGTTTGGACAAGTTATAGATCGTAGAATGTATGTTGCTTAATTAGTGGGATGAACATCATAGTGTTCTTCCTCTTTATTTCCTTACTTTTAAGTATTTGGAAATTACAAAAGGTGAAGCCCTCTTCCTCCTCTCTCTATCCTCTCTTATATACTACTTATTTGCATGAGCATGCAAGCTCTCCTAATGCCACCTATTAACCACCTATCAATTCTAATTCCACTATCAAAGACTTTAAGCTTTACATTAAATACCCACTAATTTTGTCTTCCCACTTGCTGCAGGTCACCAGGAGGGCACCGCCTCTTGCCTGGGGCCTTAACTGACTGATCCTTCATTCTGGTACGGGGCTGTCTGCCCGGGGCTGCTGTTGAGCTTGCCTGGTTCCTTCTTCATACTTGGCTTCAAAATAGGGTTTGGTCGTCTGTTGACTCTCCATCTGATGACGTGGCTCCGGTCGTCTAGTCACGTGTCGGTGTCGGATTTTTATGGTGTAACATTGGCCCCCAGGAAAATTGATGGATTATAACATCTTTTTTCCTGAAGTTTGATCTTGAATCTTTTGGTATTTATTTTTGATGCTCTTCGTGATTGGATATTCTGCTCAGGGATTTCTTCAGTAGTGGCTTTTGGCATGGGATCTTCCTGGCGTGGGTCTTCTTTTAGGTGGCTCTAGTGTGGTCTTTAAAGATATTTCATCGAGAGAGGGAGAGGAGGTTGCGATATCATCGTTCTGGACTTATGTACCTGCATTGATCAAAAACTTCTTTCGGGACGTGGCCTGACGGTTACAGGCTGATTTAATTAGGGTTTCGAGTTAGTGGGGCGATACTTGAGTACTTCTCTCGGTAACCGCCCCTTTACTCTCCCCACACACAACTGATGCGTCTCATCAGTTTCTTCATAGTTTTTTATTTCAAAGTTTGAAATCACTTTGCACAATTCAGAATTCATATTTTTGGGTAAGAAAAATTCTCTTTCGATTTCTCTTATTTTCCCTTACGAAATCTTTGTTTTTGCTTTTATTTTCTTCAACTGTAAATCGAATCATGCCGCGATTGAGACGAGACTCTCGTGGGAGCTATCAACCGCCCGAAGCTCCCCATATCGTCTTCGGCAGAGAGTATAGGCAGAGAGTATAAATCATTCATGGAGGGGGTAGTGACAGATTTTCCTTCGCCGGAGGCGCCAGATCCGGGCACCGAAGGACCATACCAACCAGTTACGAGAAAGTCGATTCCGGTGAGGCCCGACGCGGATCATCAAGACTGGGGCGCTCACGGTCGGAAAAGTACAGTAGACCCATCGACACTACTGGAAAAGCGAAAGAAATGGAGGATTCCAAACAATGTTCACTTGTACGTGCCGTTACATGGAGAATCGACGTGCTGTCCTCCGCCGGGGATGGTGGCCGTTGGAGAAGACGCGCTGAATGTGGGGTTGCGGTTCCCGCGACACCCCTCCATCTCTGGAATTCTCAACCACTGGGGATTAGCCCCTCACCAACTTCATCCTAACGGATGGGGCCAACTATACGGTGTACTCACCGCGTTGGGCCAGGTGGGGCTTTCTCGACCCATAACCGGTGCCGAATTCCATCAATTCTTCAGCCCAGTCATCTCCAACTCCTCCTCCCGCGGGGACTACACGATTCGTCTGAGGCCAAACAAAGTGAAAATTAAGGAACCCAAGCTCACAGATGTTCGCTGGTGGGATCGATTGCTATTTGTTTCTGGCCGCTGGAAAACTCAAACCCGTGATGGGGAAATTGACATTCCTGTCACTTTTTTCTGAAAAACCTGACTGTAAGCATCTCAAACTCATCATCGTACAATTTTGACTGATCTAAACTTTTTTCAATGGTGTAGGTGGTCGATTGTCGAAAACAGTAAATCTCCCGTGGGATTTAGAGACGGCGAATCTCCTAGCACTGTGCATACCATCAGAGAAAAGAGATTGTAATTTGTACAACGACGACGTTCGAGACGAAGCCGGTTTATACTACCCACCATACATTGAAGGTCGAGAATATCCAGGTAAATTAACTCAAAGTATTCAAGTTTTCCCTGTGAGACTTATACAAATCCCCTGGTATTCTGCTTAAAACTGAGTATAAAGTTTCCCTGGGAATTTTTTCAACTCCCTGGTACTTAGTCATTTTTTATTTTAAAAGGGTTTTCCTTGGGATGTCTAAAAAGACTTCCCGATACTCCATTGTGTGTCATAAACCAAAACTGCCGTGAGATATCTAAAAAGACCTCTCGGTGTAATAGTTTAAGTGTTTCCTGTGCAGAGTATTTCAACACTGTCTTCACTGAAAAACCCGACGGCATGGCTGACAACAGAGATATATTTGGCTCCCTTGGCATCGTGGACGCTGCAGTTTTCACCAAAGGGCGAAAAGCTAAAGCTAGCACATCGGCTGGTCGAGGAAAGAGTTCTGTAAAGACCCGGGGTGGTTCATAGAACACTCCCGCAGGACGAACCAGATCCCACACTCTCTCCAACCCGGGATCGGATGCCGACCCACTCGGGTTGATGAATGTTGTGTACTCCTATCAAGAAATTCCTCTGACCTCTGACACTGTGATGTCTGAACTTGCCCCGAGCACTGGACTGCCACCTTCTGGAGCTACCTCGCTGCTCAAAGTCAAACATGAAGAAGGGAAAAAATGCAAGGGGGCCCAGGGGGCCATAATTAACGTGACAGACTCTCCTCTGATGGAATTGTATTCTAAATGTCTAGTTTAGTGCAAATACGGAACTCCTTATCTATACCTTAATTCGATATATGATTCAAGCATGATTGCATTTAATGCAATAGTCCTTGATGTATACGTTGTAGATAGTATGGCGTGAGGAGACACGCGAAAGATCATACTATCGGTTACTCGTATACTATCGAACAGTAGCTCACGACTTAGATGGACAGGGACAATCCATCGGTACGTCGTAGTGTGACTGGTAGATAGTCGGTCTGGACTATCACGTTACACTCGTACACTTGGTGTATTGAGAAGGACCACGGGAGGGCGTTCGATTTATACTAATCACAGTAATCGAACTAGACCTCAGATATTACGGATATACGAATTCCTAATCCCTATATAATTATAGGTGCGTGTGTCCAATTCTCGGTTCTTTGACTTACTAGTGAGTTACACTAATTGATTAGTCAATATTCTCGGTAAATTGGGAATCGGAATTGTACACACGGCATGCTATAGATTATATACAGGAAACCGTGTCCCATTTATTGGGTTGATGATGTCCCCGAGATGAGCTCATAAAGTTTATCATGTAAACCCTGCAGGTGGATTTGTTCCACATGATAATAATGATGAGTGGTACTAGTCTCGGATAATAAGAAATGAATTAATTTATTTATTAGTAATTAAAGTTAATTCGTGGACATACGATATCTTAGACACGGGGAATGTCGTATATGTAATTCGGCGGAATTATTATTGTTGAAATTGATGGTACCGGTATACCGATCCGATCGATATACCGTGTGTGCGGATGCGTGTAAAGCAATAGATCTACTATGCCATGATCTTAGTGCACACAAATATGTATAGACACATATTTATATATATATATATATATATATATATATATATATCCTATATATATATATATATATATATATATATATATATATCCAATATATATATAGAGAGAGAGAGATTTACAAGAACACTTACAACCGGTGTAGCGTGCCTCGTTGATGTTGATGAAGGTGGTGTTGAGTCGATTGAACCACCTTCATTGATCAGCCTTGAGAATGACCTCGTCACTCTTCTTGTCTAGATCGCCCGGATGTTGAAGCTGCACAAATGGCCCGGCCTCTACGTGTTGCACACGAAACCGGATGTCGAATATATTGCTTGCTTGAGTCGGTTCTCCAAGAACACTCTCTATTCTCTCCTTTTGGTGTGAATTTCGTGGGTAAGCATGAAGTGATATGAAAATCAGATTTTCATGTCTATATTCATGTCCATTTACCACTCCATGTAACCCCCCCATTATGTGCATTATAATGCACAAGTAATGGTGGTTAATGGGGAGATGAAAAGACACCTCCACATAATCATGCCAAATCATGATATGTGGTCCCACTTGCTTGTGTGGCATGCCATGTCACACTATGTGACATGCATCCATGCAAGCCATGCAATGCATCCCATGCACGTAAAATCCACATGTATTGATTCTAAATCAATATTATTATCAAGCAACGTATATCAACATCGAGTTCGTGTGTGACCCTGTAGGTTTGATTATCGATCAATATTATATTGTTCCCAACAATTAATATTATCGACTAATCATTTAACATCCATAGACGACCTTATGACTTTATCAATTACACACATAGGATCGAAGGACATATCCCAACAATCTCCCACTTGGCCTTCAGAGCCAGTGTGCTGCCAACTTCCTTTTGTCACTTTATGTCTAAGTTTGAACTTGAGGCAAGACTCGAGTCATCCTCAATCGGTTCAAACCTTTCTTGGACTTTGAGACAGACTGTAAAACCAGATTTATCACTATGATACGAATCTGGACGTGGCCACGTATTTTCCACAGTCTCGACTCTCCAAGTGGCCGGTAAGACATGTTTCCCATTATAAAATGGAGGACAATCCCATCTTGTCAATCCAAGCTCTCCCACTTGCTTCCTGATATACCCAATAACAAGTTTTATAACCTCCTTTTACGAAAGGCGTTTACTTGTATCAAAGTACATCATTTCACAATGGAATCACTCTGGACTACTCAGGTCAGAGGAAATTGCTCGACAGTCAATGAAATAGTATTATGACTCGAAATCTTAAATACTATTCCAGTCGGGTCTGTTCGATCATTAGCTCCCAGCTAATATCTATGTAATTGTACTTGATGTCCCACATCACTAGCCCATGAAGCGGCGCTATAGTACACATTACAATCTAGTTCTTTGTATTATCGGTTTGTCCGTACTCGATTATACGAACTAGGAACAAGCATATGATTCAAGTATATCAGTTCAACCATTGGGACTTCATTATGCGGTAAGTCGACCTCATAACCCAATCGATATTACTTAATCATTTGGACAATTCATATAAATTAAACCATATTTATATGAAGAAATATGTATTATACATATGAGTGAATGTCTACCAAATCTCCAAAAATATCTAATACAGTAATAGAAATCACAACCCATCTCTAAGATGTCTGATCTCTATTGCAGTCGTGAAAGCCTTAAGCTTAAACTGCTGGAGAGGTTTAGAAAGCGGGTTTGCAACCTTACCAAAAGTTGCAAATTTATTATCTCGATGTCTCCACAAAACTATCTCCCAGATAATGTGGAACTTCCTGAGCACCAGCTTTAGACTTGTGGTGCTTCCTAAGCACCAGTTTTAGACTTGTGGTGCTTCCTAGCTCATTGGCTTGCGCGATAACTCTAATATAAATAGAGAACTATCGGATGGGCTGAGCTAGTTACGCCACCTAGTTCATTCAAGAACTTTCAAATCCTAACTGCCAACATTACTGCATCCAATGCAATACTGTGCTCAGCTTTTGTAGTTTAATCAGCTATATTGCATTGCATGGAACTATTCCAGCAAATATCACCTCTAACCAGACAAAAGATATAACCAGATTAAAATCGGAAATTATCTTAGTTTGTTTTGAAGTTAGCATTCAAACAGCTTGTTAATATCAACTCTTTTTGTCTTCCAAAGACAACAAAATTCTTTTGTCCATCTAAGGTACATAAGAATATTCTTGGTCGCAGTCTAACGCGCCTCACCTGGATTTCCTTGAAACTGACTCGTCATGCTCAAAGCATATGATACGTCCGGTCGTGTACATATCACGGCATACATTATAGACCCTATTGCCAAAGCATAAGGAATGTTTTCCATCCTCTTTTGCTCATCAAGTCCCGTAGGGCCTTGCATCTTGCTAAGAGATGTGCCATGACTCATTGGAATGAGACCCTTTTTGGCGTTTTTCATCCTGAACTTATCAAGTACCTTATCAAAATAGGTCACTTGACTAAGTCCAAACATCATTTTCGATCTGTTCCGACAGATCTTGATGCCCAATATGTACTGTGCTTCTCCAAGATCCTTCATTGAAAAACAATTCCCAAGCCATTCTTTAATAGAATTAAGCATAGAAACATTGTTTCCAATAAGGAGTATGTCACCGACATACAACAAAATTAATACAACGTAACTTCCACTGATCTTCTTGTAAAACAAGACTCTTCCGAGTTCCTCTGAAATCCAAATCCCAGTATGGATTCATTGAACTGAAGATTGCTACTCCGATATGCATTCTTTATTCCATAAATAGAACTATAAGCTTGCATAATTTCTCAGCCTTATTAAGATCGATAAAACTCTTTGGCTGTGTTAAAACACAGCCTCTTCTAGAATCCAATTCAAGAAGTTAGTTTTAACATCCAAAATTACCATAACTCATTATCAAGATGAGTAGTAATGGCTAAGATAATCTGAATGATTTAATCAAAGCAATTGGTGAAAGTTTTTCCATAATCCACCTCGTGAATAAAACTTTTACCATCAACCTTGCTTTGAAAACCCTAGGTTTTCCATCTGTCTGTTTAGATCTTAAAGATCTATTAGCATTCATTGGGTCTAACCCTGTGATGCAAATATATCAAGTTCCAAACTTGATTATCAGATATTGATATCATCTCAGATTTCATGGCACCATGCCAATTTTCAGTAGCTGGACTCGTCATAGCTTGGAATTAGGTCGAAGGTTCACCGCTTTCCAAAAGCATGAATTCATATCTCTCATTGGTCACAATATCTAAGTATTTGAATAATAGAGATAGATTTATGCCTTTCGGACCTACGAGGGCTGATTTGGCTTCCAAAATCATAAGAATACTCTCAACCCAGTCTTGAGTATTCATCGTTGGTTGTTTCACTTGAACCTCATTCAAAACAACCGAGCTCCCACTGAATTTCTAGGAGAGATAACTCTTTTCAAGAAAATCACTATCTCGAGCAACAAAATATTGTTCTCAGATAGATCGTAGAAGTTGTACCCTCGAGTTTCTTATGGATACCATAAAGGAACTTTTATCCCATTTGAGTTCAAGCTCTATAGAGATAAATCCCGTCAGAGACGCTTTTAGAACCTCAAATTTTGATGAAAACAATTTAGGGACCCTCCCTTTCCATACCTAGTATGGTGTCTTATCAACAGCTTTTGACGGCTTCCTATTCAGTGTATAAGTTGAAGTCTAGAATTGTGTGTTCCCAAAAGAGACCAGTAGTTCATTTAGACCTCTCATCGAATGGTCGAACTATATCTAATATAGTTTGTTTTCTCTTTTCCGAAACATAACCTTCATGTGCTTGTGAACTAATAGGTTCCACATACATCAGTATGGATCATCCCTAATTACTCACATGTTCTCCTTTCTCCAAGAAAGATGACATTGTTATCTTTTCAATCACACATCATTTACATGTATCAAATGACTCCAAGTCAAATGATTCTAAATTCCTTCTAAAAGAAGCTTCGTTACATGTTTAGATTTTGATTTGATCTAATCAACAATGTTTCAGTTATGTCTCATCGATACTTATTCGATTTGGCCTTTGGTCTTAATGATATATATGATTTGTCAAGTTTAAAGTATACATAAACAATATAATAATCGTACCAAAACAAAGAATAATTCACAATTAAAATAGTTACCAAACTATTTAATAGTGAAAAACTAATCCATCAGTATCTAATACTGAACCAATATTCATTGTTTATTGAAGGTACGAAATTACATAGTTATAATACTAAAACAAGGCCCTAAGGCAAAACAACATCATATGATCATACGGCTAATGCAGTGACCTTCGCTCCATTTCTTGCCTGTAGATCGACATCTCTATTCACCGAACTTATACTTCTATGTAGTTCCTCCACATAAAATGTGAGAACCACATTTGACATCCAATACCCAAGAAGTAGAATTTGTGAAGTTTAATGTCTATATCATTAATACTTGAAGATGAAGCAACCCCGTTCTTCACATCTTCTTTGAACTTTGGGCAAATTCAATTATTCCCAATAATTGAATCTCATTCAAATTTCCATTCAAAATTATCTCAATGTCAAAACGTGATAAATCGTAAGTGAAAAATTAAAGTTTTCTAACCAGCGATATTATCATGCAATTGAAGCCCTATCTCTCATAAAATATAAGGGAGCCAACCAGACAATCGATTCACGCCATCCAATGGCTCGAAAGTCTCTAATTTGTGTCATTGATGAACTTAAGTGTTTTGGATTAAATCACTCCCCGAGGTGTAAATAATCCTAACCTTATAATCCATCAAATGAAAGACAAATTAGGCATTTGTTTTGAAATTGAATAAAATATGAACTTTTATATGTTTGCAAGTAGTGTCCAACACTTTAGCAGTAGACGCGTTGAGATTCCCTAGGAACCCTAGTAGCCTTCTTGCCCATGCTCTTTTGAATACCCTATCCCATATCATAAGAATTTCCCTCTTAGGTTCCTTCTCTATCGCCGGCTCAGGAGCCTTGAGCATCCCGTGGAGCTCACGAAGCGATTTCTTCAAACCATTCATATGGAAATTTTAGCCTAAAGGCATTATAACCATCATGAAATTGAAGTATGAAATCGGTTGCCAAATAATCATCATAGGAAAAATCTAGGCGGTCACTTGAAGCAAATAATCCACTCACTTGTTGCACATGTGATTCCATAGATTTCCATTTTTCCAGCCTAGCTGAAGCAATGACCCTGGTCATACCGAACCGCTCAATCTTAGCATATTCCCCGAACATGCTATTGAGTTGTTCAATGATATCTTAGGATGTGGTTATCTAACACATTTTCATTGTCTTCGTATTTGAGGACCATCCTCGAATTACGTTGTGAATCAAGAAAATTTATGTTGTTCAATTTTTCATAATCAAGAATTGAACCAAACTTGAATCGAGTTGAAATTAACATGATAAACTACAAAAGAAAGATAAATAAAGTATGTAAACATCCACAAAGCGGTAAACAAATAAGGTTGTCTAACAAGTTACTTATTTATTCCATTTTGTTCAATCGATATCTAATATCGTTGTTCCCTTGAACAAAGCGATCCCAAGACCCTCATCTTGCGAATCCTTAAACCGACTGAGTCCGCACTTAAGAAAACCAAGATAGGTAGACATCCCATGTCAATGACATCTAATGTCATTCTCGGTCGATAAGAATCACATTCTTATCTCATGTCTCGATAGCCACGCCTGCAGTGGATCTATCGATGAGAAAACCAAACTCACGTGTAAGGGTCTAACCCTTACTCCCACTATCCCAAGATAACAAGTAGTACCCCGCTGAGGCGGACCTACCAACTTATGATCGAGGGCTTCATGAGTGTGACGTTTTGGACAAGACATTATACTCATTATTATTGAGAACTTGCATGCATAGGTTTGTTTATATGTATGTTGAACATTTATAACATAAAACAACCTATAACTAGCAAAGCATATAAATACGAAATCGAAAGGCCCCTAGAACCTCACAACTCTCAAACGAAAAGAATTAAAGTAATAACAAAAGCCTTGAACATCTTCTGAACTGGTCCTCGCCCTCCGTTTTAGTTCCGTGCTCGCCGATTTTGGTCAAAACAAGTCATTACCTCAAAAACCACGAACAGCGCCCGCCGTTTCACAACCAGCGGTCGCTGAACACCACCGGCGGTCGCCGTTTCCAAAACGGCGCCCGCCGAAAAGGCAAAAAACCCATCTGCCCCAAAAAAGGCCTTTCGGCGGTCGCCGTTTCCAAAACGGCGCCTGCCGAATCAAAACGGCACCCGCCGGAGCTCAAACGGCGACCGCCGTTTGGCTCCAGCAGCCCGGTTTGCTTCGTATTGCTTCGTTTGGCTTCGTTTTGCTTCGTTTCTTCTCGTTTTCGCCGGAGAGCTGAGATCCTCCATCGAACCATGGACCAAGTCCATCGCTTACAAGTTTGAACAATACAAATTGAAATAGAAAACCTATCTATTACAAATGATTCCAAGGGACGCAGCCCTCCAAAACTATGGCCAATCGAAACGTAAAAAACGACAATTTCATTCACCCGACCACTAACGGTGGCCGGCCTTACATCTAATCACATAATCACAATTAAAAAAATAAGTCAATTATGTTGATTAAACTTTTTGTGTCCAACACAAAAGTGTGCACGAGCCCTAGTCTCTGATACCAATTGATGGTACCGGTATACCGATCCGATCGATATACCGTGTGTGCGGAAGCGTGTAAAGCAATAGATCTACTATGCCATGATCTTAGTGCACACAAATATGTATAGACACATATTTATATATATATATATATATATATATCCAATATATATATATAGAGAGAGAGATTAACAAGAACACTTACAACCGGTGTAGCGTGCCTCGTTGATGTTGATGAAGGTGGTGTTGATTCGATTGAACCACCTTCATTGATCAGCCTTGAGAATGACCTCGTCACTCTTCTTGTCTAGATCGCCCGGATGTTGAAGCCGCACAAATGGCCCGGCCTCTACGTGTTGCACACGAAACCGGATGTCGAATATATTGCTTGCTTGAGTCGGTTCTCCAAGAACACTCTCTATTCTCTCCTTTTGGTGTGAATTTCGTGGGTAAGCATGAAGTGATATGAAAATCAGATTTTCATGTCTATATTCATCTCCATTTACCACTCCATGTAACCCCCCCATTATGTGCATTATAATGCACAAGTAATGGTGGTTAATGGGGAGATGAAAAGACACCTCCACATAATCATGCCAAATCATGATATGTGGTCCCACTTGCTTGTGTGGCATGCCATGTCACACTATGTGACATGCATCCATGCAAGCCATGCAATGCATCCCATGCACGTAAAATCCACATGTATTGATTCTAAATCAATATTATTATCAAGCAACGTATATCAACATCGAGTTCGTGTGTGACCCTGTAGGTTTGATTATCGATCAATATTATATTGTTCCCAACAATTAATATTATCGACTAATCATTTAACATCCATAGACGACCTTATGACTTTATCGATTACACACATAGGATCGAAGGACATATCCCAACAGAAATAATATAAATTAATTATTGGGAATTCAATTATAATTTTATAGTGGAATTAATTATAACTAAAATTGTGGAATTTAATTAAGGTTTTCCTTTTGGGACGCCGAGTTAATTAAATTGCAATTTAGCCTAATAATTAATTTCCATAAGGTCCTTGGTGTAGCTTTATAAATACCCCACCCTCTCTTTCTCTAAACCTACGTTACGCCGCTATTATTAATTCTGTAGAGAAAATTAAAGCTTGCGAAATTATTTTTCCTCTGCTTAATTAATTTAGTTAGCGCAATTATATTTCTATCAGAGAGAAAATATATTCACGGTGGGTTCAAGAGAGAAAGGAGAAGAGGAAGGTTCAGCGGATCGTTGCCCACTCAACGGCTGAACGTCGGGGATAGAGACATACACCGGAAGGCTTCGTGGTCTCAACAATTCGGCTTCTCCGAATCACGCGACAAAAGTATGAGATCGAACCCTAATTCCGCAATAACTCGATCTCTTATTTCGTTAAAAATACATCGGACGAACGATCGGGTTTCGGGAGTCGTGGTATGTGTTCCTCGACTACTGGGGGGTCAAGGACCTCCAGATCGGTGGTCGGAAGGGGAAAAACGGACCGGAAACGAGCCCGGAACATCAGCAGCGCGCTGCTGTTCGCTGGAAGCCAGGCAGCGCTCGCTGCCCAGAGCATCTCAAGCGCCCGCTGGTGGCGGGCAGCGCCCGCTGGTTGCAGCGGGCAGCAGCCGGTTTTGCGCGGTTGCGCCTCGTGCGCGGCGGCTGGGCGTGAATCGGCTGCGGGGCTTCGTCGTCGGCGTAGAGCTGCTGTATGAGGTCGACTGGGCGTGTTTGCATGTTCGAGTGATCGAACGGACACGTCCCGGGTAGTCGATTTCCATCAATTGGTATCAGAGTCGGTTTTGTCGTTTCGTTGTATTTTTGCGAGACTTGTTTTGCAGGTTCGAACCCGATTATTATGGCCATGTGTTTGTGTTGTTTGTTTTGTGGTTTGTTAAACTCTCGGGCTTGTCGAGATCTTTTTGTTTTAATCGTTGCTTGCTTGTAATAGTTAAAACGACGGGTTGAGTCGTTTAGGTTCTATTTTATGATTCGTTGAATCCAGAAATGTATAGGATCGATCACCGTGTATAGGATCGATGCCGGAAGTAGTAGGTTTTTACTTTGTAATATTTATGCTTCTTGGTGGATCGAGAGAAGATCGAAGGCCGGACGAACGAGGGTCGAGGAGTTGAACCCGCGGCTCGCTCGGCTCAATCAGCGACCGCTGGAGATGGGGCAGCGCTCGCTGCCCAGGGCTTCTCTAGCGAGCGCTGAATGTAGGGCAGCGCCCGCTGCCCGAGGCTCGGCAGCAATGCCGCGGGGGTACGACTGACACCACGGAACGCTCGTCGAGGCCTGGGACGATACTCCAGTGGGAGGGGTTCGCCTCTTGGCACTTAGACGAGTCGGTGGTGGATCGAGACCGAGACGAGCAACGAGATGAAGTTCCAAGAAGACGTGCATCCAAGATAGTGAAGGCCATAATAATCGGGACCACGTACCTTAAATGCTTTATTGTGTGATTTACGTGTTTTTATTATGCCTGCTATGTTTATGCATGTTATCCCTTTCGTAAAACACTAAGTGTGAGAGGGATTGGAAACAATCCCGCGGTCTCCATTCTCTGTTTTGATGGTGAGGTGTATTGACTTACGAGTTGGCTTTAGTGTCATCCTCCCTATCGGATAAAGTCGATACACGGATATCACTGGATCAAAATTCGAATTAAAATTCCACTTATAAAATTGAACAATTATATTTCTCAAAAAGCAATGCCTAATCTGTCATTCAAAGACTAATTTCAACTCGACTCATTCTCACCCCGGGGAGTGGAATGGAGCCAAAGCGCTTGGTTATGTCGATGACACAGATTAGAGACTTTCGAGTCATTCGATAACTAGATCGATTGTCTGGTTGGCTCCCTCACCTAGTGAGAGATAGGACTCAATTGCATGATTGATCGCTGGTTAGAAACTTCGAGTTTCACTTACGAGATATCAAGCTTTGATTAATAAATTGTGAAATTTAATAAATGTAAGAGTCAATTAACAAAGTTGTTTGTTTTAGTAAACATCCACACTATCGTGGCTTGCTAAATGGAAACGATACTTTGGGTTAATTGAGACTCTATGACATTTAGATAAATGGGATTCAATTAATAAAGTTTTTTGTTTTAGTAAACGTCCACACTAACGTGGCTTGCTAGATGGAAACGGAACTTTGGGATTAATTGAGGCTCGACAGTTATAGAAAGTCGTGGAGGACCGCATGTCAACGTAAATGTCCACATGAACGTAGCTTGCGGTGGACATGTAGTTCCCAAACGGTGGACTTAGTACTGAGAAATGGTATACACTTAGGTACGCTTTATAGTATCCTCCCCATCGGAGTCACTGCTATGATGATGTACGACCGAAGTGAAATCCAATCATAAAATCATTTGGACTGGTAAACGTCCACAAGAACGTGGCTTGCTATGTCTGATGGGATTTTGGAAATGATTGGTAGTTTAATGATATCACTTGAGGGAAATGATATCGAATTAAACTCATTGTTTGTTTTATATGTTATTATTCCCATTAAAAGTCAACAAACTCACCGACCCTGTTTAATTAGATTGGAGAAGAAACTTGGACATTGTCCTAACTGCAGAGGAGTACAAATATGTACTCCAAGTCAATTGACCTGCTGAACCAAATGATGCTTCCACTACTGAGGAAAGGAAGCTCATTGGAAATGGATCAAGGCAATGAGTGTTGGAATTGTGTACTTAATGTCTAGATTTAAGTAACGGTAACTCCCGGTCATAGCATTTAATCTATTTAATTAATAAACAATTGTTTGCATTTAATTATTCGATAATTAAATATATGCAAAATATAGTCCTGGATTCTATACGTTGTAGTTAGTATGGTGTGCGGGCCCACGCGGAAGATCATACTATCGGTTACTCGTATTTAATCTAACAGTTGCTCACCACCTAGATGGACACGCACCAATCCATCGGTATAGTCGTTGTGTGAGAGAGAAAATAATTTGTCTTAATTATTTTATCACACTTGTACACTTGGTGTATTGGGCGGATCGCTTGAGACTTATAAATTAGGATTGCATTTGATAATTGATTCAAGTCTTAGAGTATTTTATTCTCAATCCCCGATACTATTGCGGGTGTGTATATTTAATATAAGTGACTTTGATTTTCCAAAGGAATTAACCGATTTAATTATTGGGTTAATTACCGGTTAAGTTGGGTCACTATATTTTATATGTGACATGCCGTGAATACTTGACGGGAAAGTGTATCCCGTAACGGTTGATAATATCCCCGAGATGAGTTCATAAGGAATTATTATGTAAACCTCATGAGTGGATTTGTTCCGCATAATACTTAAGGTTGAATGGTACTATTCTCGGATACAAGAGATGAATAAATTAATTAGCAATAAATTAATTTTATTCATGGATATTTAAATCTTAAATACACGGAATAAATAATACTACCGGAGAAATATTATTTGATATAATATGGTTTAATATTGGGAGTGCAATTAATTTATATAGTGGATAATAAATTAATTAATATTAATGGGATTAATAGATTTGGGCTTGGGCTCAATTTAATCATTAATATTGGAAGCCCAATATTCCACCTCCTTTAGATACCCTAAGTAGCCTATAAAAGCACTACATGGTCTTCACAATTAAACACACCATAAGAATATCATACTTGATATTCTAGAGAGTTCGTGAAGTAGATCCATAGAGTTCGGAGGATCGTCGCCCACACGACGTTCGAACGAGGTGCAAGGAATACGTAGGAAGATTCAAAGGTCTTTAATTGATTTCGTTTCTCCGCACAACGAATCAAAGGTAAAATCATAAACTCCCTTGTATGATTTTATGTGAATTAATTGTAATATATACATGAACACACGATCCAGAAAACGAACGAAACCGGGGACGGTGATAGACCGGGCGGTGGTGGTCGAAGACCACCGGACCGCCGGCGGTCTAGGGATCCCCGCCGGGATCGAGAGCAACCCTCGGCTTGGAGCCGAGGGGGTGGCGATCGAACCTAGGGTTCGCTCGCCGGGCACGCATAAAGCCCCGGCTGGATCGCGGATCGCTGCGGGGATGACCCGGAGTTTGGAGGAAATGACTAGACCTTAGTATAAGTGGGAGATTGTTGGAGTTGTATACTTAATGTCTAGATTTAAGTGATATTAACTCCCGATCCATTTCCATTAATATATTTAATGAAATAAACAATTATTTGCGTTTAATTATTTATAATTAAATATATGCAAATTATAGTCTTAGATTATATACGTTGTAGTTAGTATGGTGTGCGTCGTAACACGGAAGATCATACTATCGGTTACTCGTATATAATCGAACAGTTGCTCACGACCTAGATGGACACGGACCAATCCATCGGTATAGTCGTAGTATGAGAGAGAAAATAATTTGTCTTGATTATTTTATCATACTTGTACACTTGGTGTATTGGGCGGATAATCGATTTAAGTCTCAGTGTATTTTATTCTTAATCCCTGATATTATTGCGGGTGTGTGCATTTAATATTAGTGACTTTGATTTTCCAAAGGAATTTACCGATTAGAATATTGGGTCAATTACCGGTAAAGTTGGGTCACTGTATTTTGTGTATGGCATGCTGTGAATTCTTGATGGGAAAGTGTGTCCCGATAAGGGTTGATAATGTCCCCGAGATGAGTTCAAAAGGAATTATTATGTAAACCCTGCAGGTTGATTTGTTCTGCATAATAATTAAGGTTGAATGATACTATTCTCGTTTACAAGAGATGAATAAATTAATTAGCAATAAATTAATTTTATTCATGGACATATCTATCTTAAACGCACGGAATAAATAATAATACCGGAGAGATAATATTATTTGATATAATATGATATACTATTGGGAGTGCAATTATATTTATATAGTGGAAAATAAATATAATTAATATTAATGGATTAATAGATTTGGGCTTGGGCTCAATTTAATCATTAATATTGGAAGCCCAATATTCCACCTTCTTAAGATCCCCTACGTAGCCTATAAAAGCACTACATGGTCTTCTCTATTCTCATAACTTGAAGATCACAATTCTAGAGAGAGAAAGTAGAGAAGGAGATCCATAGAGTTCGGAGGATCGTCGCCCACCCGACGTTCGAACGAGTGCAAGGAATACGTGGGAAGGTCTCAAGGTCTTCAATAAGATCTCGTTTCTCCGCCCAACGAATCGAAAGGTGAATTAAATATTTCCGCTATTTAATTCATATTTATTGAAATATTATCGAAAAACAAGATCCGATAAACGGGGATCCAAACCGGGACGAGTCGGGAGGTGGCGGTCTTGGACCGCCGGACCGCCGGCGACTCGAGGACCCGGCTGGACGGATCGCCGGCGGGGAGCCCACGGCTGGGCAGCCCACAGCCCGCCTAGGCGGTGGCGATCGCCCCGCGGGGAGCGATCGAGCGGTCGCGGCTTTGCCGCGGCTAGGGCTCGATTAAGCGCTCCTCGGGCGGTGGCTCCGGGCTGTTTCGTCGTGGTTTCTGGGACGTCGATCGGAGTCGGTTTTACGACGACTCCGGGTGATCGATTTCCAACAATTGGTATCAGAGCATTACTTCGAAAGTACTTTTACATCAGTCGAATATTCCTTTCCAGGATTACCTTGATATCCTCCCACTATGCTAACTGCATAGTCGATATCAGGTTCTCGTTTTTCAACATCGTATTTTAAGCTTTCTACACCAAAGTGTATGAAACCGCTTTAATTGCTTCTATCTCATTTTGTGTTCCAAAACACATTTCCTTAGATAGATGCATTCCGTATCTGAAAGGTAACGACCCTTTCTCGGAATCTTGCATGTTAAAACGAACCATAACCATTTATATGTGAGATGTCCAGGAGAAGTACAATGTTCTTTTCTAGAGATCCTCGATCTCAAGAACATGTCCAATTTCTTCCTATATCTTTCATATTGATTTTTCTAGACAATCATCATTTTATGTCTGACAACATCTTTACATTGTTGCCAATGATAAGAGTGTTATCTACATAAAACCCGAGAAACACCACCTTGTTCCATTACGTTTCCAATACACATGATTCTTCTATGCTTTGATGAATCCATAAAATGGACTATCTCATCAATTTGCAAGTACCACGAACTCAATTGTTGGAAATCGATATCCCGGGTTATCAAAAAATGCGGAAATCGACAATCCGACCGAAATCCCATCGCCGGAAACCGATCGCGAACACCGCACGAACCGGAGCATGACCATGGCGTCACCGCGGGCAAGCTCGCGGCTAAACCCTAGCCACGCCCCCGCCGGGGCTCGCGATCGCCGTGCATGGCGATCGCATGGGGCTGCATGGGGCAGCCCCCGGCGGTGAGTTCGGCGACTCACCGCCACCGCCAGGAGGGGCGGTCATGTTGGAAATCGATATCCCGGGCTATTAAAATTTGCGGAAAATAATAACCCGACCGAAACCCTCGATCGCCGGAGATCCGACGGCGAACCACCGTACGAGCCGGAGCTCGACCGAGCATCGCACGGGCGAACCCGCGCGCCCAACCTAGCCCCCGTACGGGGCTCGCGATCATCTCACGATGATCGCTGGGATGCCTCACGGCATCCCCGGGGCTGCTCGTAGCAACCCCGCAGCGAGTCGCTGACTCGCAACCCCAGCGAGGGCGTCGCCCTCGCACGACCGCTGCGGGCGAACCCGTAGCTCATGCGAGGCGGCTACGGGTGACCCCGCAGCACCCCGCGATCGATCCTCGTGATCGATCGCACCCCTCGGCTCCAGCCGAGGGTTCCATGCCTCGATCCCGGCGGGGATCTCTAGGCCGCCGGCGGTCCGGTGGTCTTCGATCACCACCGCCCGGTCTATCCCCGTCCCCGAGTTCGTTCGTTTATCCGGATCGTGTGTTCATGTATATGTCACAATTAATATCACATAAAATCACACAAGGGTTTTATGATATTACCTTCGATTCGTTGTGCGGAGAAACGAAATCAAGTATTCCTTGCACTAGCTTGAACGTCGGGTGGGCGACGATCCTCCAAGCTTATGGATCTCCTTCACAAACTCTCTAGAATATCAAGTATGATAATCTTATGGTGTCTTTAATTGTGAAGACCATGTAGTGCTTTTATAGGCTACGTAGGGGATCTAAAGGAGGTGGAATATTGGGCTTCCAATATTGATGATTAAATTGAGCCCAAGCCCAAATCTATTAATCCCATAATTATTAATTAATTTATTTTCCACTATATAAATTAATTGCACTCCCAATATTAAACCATATTATATCAAATAATATTTCTCCGGTAGTATTATTTATTCTGTGTATTTAAGATTTAAATATCCATGAATAAAATTAATTTATTGCTAATTAATTTATTCATCTCTTGTATCCGAGACTAGTACCATTCAACCTTAATTATTATGCGGAACAAATCCACTCATGAGGCTTACATAATAATTCCTTATGAACTCATCTCGGGGATATTATCAACCCTTCCGGGATACACTTTCCCGTCAAGTATTCACGGCATGTCGTATATAAAATATAGTGACCCAACTTAGCCGGTAATTAACCCAATAATTAAATCAGTTAATTCCTTTGGAAAATCAAAGTCACTTATATTAAATATACACACCCGCAATAGTATCGGGGATTAAGAATAAAATACTCTGAGACTTGAATCAATTATCAACGGCAATCCTAATTGATAAGTCTCAAGAGATCCGCCCAATACACCAAGTGTACATGTGTGATAAAATAATTAAGACAAATTATTTTCTCTCTCACACAACGACTATACCGATGGATTGGTCCGTGTCTATCTAGGTCGTGAGCAACTGTTTGATTAAATACGAGTAACCGATAGTACGATCTTCTGTGTGGGCCCGCACACCATACTAACTACAACGTATAGAATCCAGGACTATATTTTGCATATATTTAATTATCAATAATTAAATGCAAACGATTGTTTATTAATTTAATAGATTAAATGCTATGACCGGGAGTTATCGTTACTTAAATCTGGACATTAAGTACACAACTCCAACAATCTCCCACTTGTACTAAGGTCTAGTCATTTCCTCCAAACTCCCGACTCCCATACTCATCACGTGCTTAAGTTGTACTTCCAAGAAGTACCATGTGAATGAGCAATCTAGGTTGTCGCTCTGAAGTTATCTTGGTGACTACATCGTCGTCTCCCTCGACGATGACTCGTATCAGGTGGTACTTGCTCTATGTGTTATCATCACTTTTTGACTTATGACTTCTTCCAATTTACCATGCACCGCTATACAATAGCCTTTGGTGAACTAAGAGTCATATCCAAGTCCAGAGGTTATCCCGGAACCTAACCAAAACTTCCGCTGCCTCTGAGGATGCTATTCGGTTATGAGAGAGTCCGAGAAGCATCCTGCTTATCACTCTTTCATTTCAAGGTTCCACCTCTTTCTAAAAGTGAACACATAGCCAGATATCGACTTACACTGGTCCTTCTCTGATTTGAGATCTGAGAATATGTAATCATAGAAGATTTCGTCTTGCTTAGTAATCTACTTCCAAGCATTCGAATATCTCTTGTCCAGATTACTTTGATATCCTCCCACTACGCTAATCGCAAAGTTGATATCAGGTTCTCGTTTTACAACATTGCATCTATAAAGATTTCCACACTTGAAGTGTAGGAAACTGCTTTATGTGTATCTATCTCCTTCATGTGTTCGAAACACATACCCTTTAGATAGATATATATTCTGTATCTGAAAGGCAATAACCTTTCTCAGAATTATGCATGTTTAAAACAAACCATAATCGTATAAGATATCTAGGAGAAGTACAATGTTCTTATCCTTAGATCGAAAGATCTCAAGAACATGTTCCAACTTCTACTCAATCTTATATCCCGATTCATTTAGACAACCATCATTTTATGTCTGATGACATTTTTACATTGTTGCCAATGATAAAATGCTATCTACATAAAATTCCGAGAAACACCACCTTGTTTCCATCACGTTTCCAATACACTTTTCGTCTATGCCTTTTGATGAATCCATCAGATGGACTATCTCATCAATTCGCAAGTTCCACGATTTACAGCCTTGCATCAATTCCATAAATGGATTGAGTTGTACTCTAAATGATCTTGCCTCTTAACAATAAACCTTTATTGTTTTCTAAGCAGGCACATTTAGATCCAGTACTTTCCTTGTGCAGAGCTAGGGATCGATTTCATCTTTACTAGATCCAGAGTTGGAAACTCTTCTAGTCTTATGAACATCTCTGGTCGTCAAACAACCTCCCACTGCAATGGCATTCCGGTGTATAAACAGTAATAACAGTAGGTGCAGTTAGTGGTGTATTTCCACTCGGTTTGGCTGGTTCTAAGTCTTTTGTCCTTTTCTCATTCCAAGGTATTAAGTCAGTTAGAGCTTTGTAGTTCATCTAATAGTCTTCCTCTAAGAACCGGGCGTTAGAGCTTATAACGTCCTTCTGGTTCATAGTACTATAGAACACAATATTTTGTTCATCTAGGATATCCTATAACCACATTGAATGTGCCGTTGTTTCCAGAAATATCCATAGAACATAGGTAGTTCCGAACAACTTGTCATTTTACTATTAGAATCCTATTTCTTATTACTGCCACAACATTTCTATGTTGAGTGTGAAGGTCAAATTCACGCCGGAACGACGAGTAAGGTCGAAGGAGGAAACGGAGGTCGCCGGAGGAGAATCGGCGACCGCGGGCTAAAAATGGCGGGCGTCATTTGGTTTCGGCGGGCGCCGAAACCGGGTGAAAACGGAGATAGCTACTGCCAAGGATTGGGACGTTTGGCGGGCGTCAAACGGGCTCCGGCGGTCGCCGAATGTCTTCGGCGGTCGCCAAAGACAGAACGGCGGTCGCCGTTTTGCGGTGTACTGCCAGCGGGATTTTTTCTTCTCCTCCAAGTTTCCCTCCCCTATAAATAAACCCTACGCGTGTAAAATAGGGTTTAACACCTCCATAGCCTAGAATTGAATTATACCATTACAGAGCATTGTAATCGAGCGTGATAATTATTCTAGTAAATTATTGCAGCGGCAAGAAGTGGACGTAGCCCTCGTTAACGGGTGAATAACTATAATCTCTCGTGTCATTTAATTTCCGTATTTTTCGTACTTTGTGTGTTCGTGTGCTTTTCAGGAGGGGAATTGGAACGGGAATTATCTCAACAACTGGTATCAGAGCGCTAGGGTTATAGTGATCGGGGAAAAGCGATGACGGACACCACCACCTCGTTCGGGGTTACGAAATTTGACGGGAATAACTATGGACATTGGAAGATGCAGATCGAGGACTACCTTTATGGGAAAAAGCTCGGAATTCCTTTGAAGGGTAGACCGGAGAAGATCAAGGATGACGAGGAATGGGAAAGCCTCGACAGGCAGGTGTTGGGATTGATACGTTTGTCTCTAGCTTCAAATGTGTCATTCAACGTGCGCTCGATTACCACTACCAAGGATTTGATGGCTGCCCTATCAAACATGTACGAGCAACCTTCAGCGAACAACAAGGTGTATCTCATGAAGCAGTTGTTCAACCTGAAGATGTCGGACAATGAAAACGCAGCCAACCACATAAACGAGCTGAATTCCATCTTGGATAAATTGAAAGGAGTCGGGGTGAATTTCGATGATGAAATTTACGCCTTGATCCTACTTGCGTCTCTGCCGGATAGTTGGGAGCCCATGCGGGCAGCTGTTAGCAACTCTATGGGGAAGGAGAATCTGCAGTTCTCCAAAGTTAGAGATAAAATCCTAGCCGAGGAAATCCGAAGAAAGGATTTCAAGGGAAAGCCTTCCAGTTCAGCCTTGAGTGTGGAGAACCGGGGGAGAAACTCGGGCAGGAACGCTAACAGGAACAGAGGGAGATCCAAGTCTAGGAATGGAAGAGATAGCTCGAAGTCCGAGGATAATGAGTGTTGGAATTGTGGGAAGACGGGGCACTTCAAGAGGGATTGTCGCTCTCAGGGGAAGAGTGAGAATAAGAAGAAGGGAACCGCAAATGCGGTGACACAAGAGGATGACGACGATGGGGACGACCTTCTCTTATCGGTCGACTCACCGATCGATTCCTGGGTGCTGGACTCAGGGGCTTCTTTCCATACTACTGCACAGCGAGAGGTAATGCTGAATTACGTCTCGGTTGACTATGGAAAGGTATTTCTTGCAGATGACGAGCCTCTCGATGTAGTCGGGATGGGAGATATCAACCTGAAGATGTCAAATGGGCAAACTTGGAAGATTTCCAAGGTCAGACATGTGCCGGGGTTGAAGAGGAACCTGATTTCGGTGGGCCAGCATGGTCACCGGGTGTCATTTGGAGATGGGTCGTGGAAAGTTTCAAGGAAAGCCATGACCATAGCTCGAGGTCATAAGACGGGCACACTTTACATGACGACGAGCGTGTGGGACTCGGCTGGTGTTGTTGATAACACCAAGAAGACCGAGCTATGGCATTGCAGGCTGGGGCACATGAGTGAGAAGGGGATGAAGATCATGGCAAAGAACGGGTTGCTGCCCGAAATCAAGGCGATTGAGTCTCACGTGTGCGAGAGCTGCATTCTTGGAAAGCAGAAACGAGTGAGTTTTTCCAAAGATGGAAGGGAGCCCAAGGCGGAGAAGCTGGAACTAGTACACACGGATGTTTGGGGTCCAGCTCCCGTCGCCTCACTCGGAGGATCACTCTACTATGTTACCTTCATCGATGACTCCACAAGGAAGGTATGGGTGTACTTCATGAAAAATAAGAGTGACGTATTCTCTGTTTTCAGGAAATGGAAAGCCGAGGTTGAGAATGAAACAAATCTCAAGGTGAAGTGTTTGAGGTCCGACAACGGTGGTGAGTACGTTGACGCCGACTTCAAACAGTTTTGTATCGAGAGTGGGATCAAGATGGTGACGACTATTCCGGGGACCCCACAACAGAATGGAATAGCGGAGCGAATGAACAGGACGCTAAATGAGAAGGCCCGGAGTATGCGGTTACATTCGGGAATGCCTAAGATGTTTTGGGCATATGCCATCGACATGGCGGCTCATTTAATCAATAGAGCACCGTTGGTTCCTTTGGAATATCGGATTCCTGAGGAGGTTTGGAGTGGGAACAAGCTGAATCTGTCCTACTTGAGGGTGTTCGGGTGTCTGGCGTATGTCCATATCGACGAAGCTGCTCGTAGCAAGCTTGATCCTAAATCCAAGAAGTGCTTCTTCCTTGGATATGGCGGCACGGAGTTCGGGTACCGATTTTGGGATGCCGAAAATCATAAGGTGATCCGAAGCAGAAACGTGATCTTCAACGAGGCGGTCTTCTACAAGGGTAAAGACGAGGTTGTTGAAGAGAGCATTGATCCCGTGAGATGCTGGAAATCGATATCGCGGGCCATTAAAATTTGCGGAAAATAATAACCCGACCGAAATCCTCGATCGCCGGAGAACCAACCGCGAACCCCACGTGACCCGAGGCTCGACCGAGCACCGCCACGAGCGAACCCGCGGCACCCAACCGAGCCCCCACGAGGGCTCGCGATTGCTCTCGTAGCAATCGCTGGGATCGCTCGTAGCGATCCCCGGGCTGCTGCGAGCAGCCCCGCAGCGGGTACACGGACCCGCTGCCCTAGCGCACGGGATCACCCCGTGCGAGTCGCTACGGGCGAACCCGTAGCTTGCACGGGGTCGCTGCGAGTCACCCCGCAGCTGACCCGCGATCGATCCGAGGATCGATCACACCCCTCGGCTCCAGCCGAGGGTTCTCGTAGCCGCGCCTCCCGGCGGTCCGAACCCTAGGGTTCGACCGCCACCTTCGATCCTCGCCGGGGATCTCGAATCCCCGTCCCCGAGGTTCGTCGTTTTTCCGGATCGTGTGTTCATCTATATATCACAATATATAGTTCACATAAAATCATAGAAGAGAGTTTATTATTTTATTCCTTGATTCGTTGTGCGGATAAACGAAATCAAAACGTTGAAGACCTTCGAATCTTCCTACGTATTCCTTGCACCTCGTCCGAACGTCGTGTGGGCGACGATCTTTCGAACTCCTATGGATCTCCTTCAACTCTCAAGAAATATCAAGTATGATATTCTTGTCTTATGATGTGTCTTAATTATGAAGTCCATGTAGTGCTTTTATAGGCTACGTAGGGGATCAAAAGGAGGTGGAATATTGGACTTCCAATATTGATGATTAAATTGAGCTCAAGCCCAAGTCTATTAATCCTTATCGATATTAATTAATTTATTTTCCACTATATAAATTAATTGCACTCCCAATATTAAACCATATTATATCAAATAATATTTCTCCGGTAGTATTATTTATTCCGTGTATTTAAGATTTAAATATCCATGAATAAAATTAATTTATTGCTAATTAATTTATTCATCTCTTATATCCGAGAATAGTACCATTCAAACTTAATTATTGTGCGGAACAAATCCACTCATGAGGTTTACACAATAATTCCTTATGAACTCATCTCGGGGATATTATCAACCCTTCCGGGATACACTTTCCCGTCAAGTATTCACGGCATGCCATATATAAAATATAGTGACCCAACTTAACCGGTAATTAACCCAATAATTAAATCGGTTAATTTCTTTGGAAAATCAAAGTCAGATATATTAAATATACACACCCGCAATAGTATCGGGGATTAAGAATAAAATACTCTGAGACTTGAATCGATTATCTAAGGCAATCCTAATCGATAAATCTCAAGCGATCCGCCCAATACACCAAGTGTACAAGTGTGATAAAATAATTAAGATAAATTATTTTCTCTCTCACACAATGACTATACCGATGGATTGGTCCGTGTCCATCTAAGTCGTGAGCAACTGTTTGATTAAATACGAGTAACCGATAGTATGATCTTCTGTGTGTCCATACACACCATACTAACTACAACGTATAAAATCCAGGACTATGATTTTGCATAATTTAATTAATAATAATTAAATGCAAATAATTGTTTATTATTTAACTAGGTTAAATGCTATGACCGGGAGTTTACCGATACTTAAATCTAGACATTAAGTACACAACTCCAACATGAGAGACACGGAGGAGGTTCCGGTGGAGATCGTGGAGACCGAGAAGATCGAGGAGGACAACACGAGCAGCGAGGATGAGCAAGATGAGAATGCTCATCCCAACATCGATCCAGTCACACCGAAGCCGTGGAGGTCGACTAGGGTAAGAAGACCTCCCCATAAATTTTCACCATCCCTTAACTATATCTTGCTGACTGATAGAGGTGAGCCGGAGAGCTACACCGAGGCTATACAAGCGAGGGATTCGATCAAGTGGGAGTCTGCCATGAAAGAAGAGATGAGCTCATTGATGTCGAATCAGACTTGGGAACTAGCCGAGCTTCCGAAGGAGAAGAAGGCCTTGCACAATAAATGGGTCTTCCGGGCAAAGGAAGAACACGATGGAAGCGTTCGGTACAAGACGAGATTAGTGGTGAAAGGATTCCAACAGAAGGAAGGGATCGACTACACGGAGATATTTGCTCCGGTAGTCAAGATGGTAACTATCCGGGTAGTGCTTAGCTTGGTGGCACAAGAGAACTTACATCTTCAGCAAATGGATGTAAAGACCGCATTTCTTCACGGGGATCTGGATGAAGAAATATACATGAAGCAAACGGAGGGTTTCGAAGTCCGAGGAAAGGAGAAGCTGGTGTGTAAGCTTCAAAAGAGCTTGTATGGGTTGAAGCTGTTGGAAATCGATATCCCGGAATTAATAAATTAAATAAAATTAATTATCTAATTAATTCCGACCGAAATCCTTTGGAGATCGAATATCCGGAGTTGTAAAATTGCGGAACAACAACTCCAATCGACTCCCGGTTGCCGGAACATCTCGCCACGAACCACCACTCATATCCGGACACAACCAAACCCTAACCGCGGCTAAGCCGCGGCTGTTCGGTCGAGGCCATGCGTGGTGCTCGCGGCTGAACACAGCAGCCGCCTAGGGCTGCCCTTGGCAGCCCGCCGGGCATGTCCGAACCCTCGCGGACAGCCCCATCTCGAACCCTAGCAGCAGCCGAGCCACCGCCGTTCGAACGAGGCGCGCGCACGTCACCGGACGTGCGCAAGGGTTCAGCCCGCTAGGCACGCCCCAGCTGCCCCCCGGGTGATCGAGCTCCAGCCACGGTGGAACCCGTGGCTCACGATCACCCCAGCTGCCGCCAGCCACCACCGCGCGAGCGGCGGTCCAGCCGTGCGAGCGGCAGCCCCTCCGCGTGAGCGGAGGCAGCGCCGTGCGAGCGGCGCTGGGCTGTCCAGCCGGCGTGCTCACGGGGATCCACCTCTTGCCGTGGATTCCTAGCCGCGGCGGTCCGGGGATCCTCGATCCCCAGCGCCCGACACATCCTCGGTTTGGATCTCCGTCCCTCGGATCTTGGTTCACGATATTTTTACGATAATTAAACGATAAAATCATAAAGAGGGTTTTACGATTTACCTCGTTCTCGTTGTTCGGAAAAACGTAGAACTCAATTTGACGACCTTGAGATCTTCCGACGTATTCCTTGCACTAGCTCGGACGTCGTGTGGGCGACGATATACCGAACTCCATGGATCTCCCTCTCTACTTTCTCTCTCTAGAATTGTGATCTTCAACTTATGAGAATAGAGAAGACCATGTAGTGCTTTTATAGGCTACGTAGGGGATCTTAAGGAGGTGGAATATTGGGCTTCCAATATTGAAGATTAAATTGAGTCCAATGCTCAAGTCCATTAATCCTTATCAATATCAATTAATTCTATTTTCCACTATATAAAATTAATTGCACTCCCAATATTAAACCATATTATATCAAATAATATTTCTCCGGTAGTATTATTTATTCCGTGTATTTAAGATATAAATATCCATGAATAAAATTAATTTATTGCTAATTAATTTATTCATCTCTTATATCCGAGACTAGTACCATTCAACCTTAATTATTATGCGGAACGAATCCACCTGCAGGGTTTACATAATAATTCCTTATGAACTCATCTCGGGGATATTATCAACCCTTCCGGGATACACTTTCCCGTCAAGTATTCACGGCATGTCATATATAAAATATAGTGACCCAACTTAACCGGTAATTAACCCAATAATTAAATCGGTTAATTCCTTTGGTAAATTAAAGTCACTTATATTAAATATACACACCCGCAATAGTTTCGGGGATTAAGAATAAAATACACTGAGACTCGAATCGATTATCGCCGGCAATCCTAATCGATGAATCTCAACGATCCGCTCAATACACCAAGTGTACAAGTGTGATAAAATAATTAAGATAAATTATTTTCTCTCTCACACAACGACTATACCGATGGATTGGTCCGTGTCCATCTAGGTCGTGAGCAACTGTTCGATTAAATACGAGTAACCGATAGTATGATCTTCTGTGCGCCCATGCAACACCACACTAACTACAACGTATAAAATCCAGGACTATGATTTGCATATATTTAATTATAAATAATTAAACGCAAATAATTGTTTATTTAATTAAATAGATTAGTGGTAATGGATCGTGAGTTTCCGTTACTTAAATCTAGACATTAAGTACACAACTCCAACAATCTCCCACTTGTACTAAGGTCTAGTCATTTCCTCCAAACTCCCGACTCCCATACTCATCACGTGCTTAAGGTGTACTTCCAAGAAGTACTATGTGAATGAGCACTCTAGGTTGCCGCTCTGAAGTTATCTTGGTGACTACAGCGTCGTCTCCCTCCACGATGACTCGTATCAGGTGGTACTTGCACTATGTGGTATCTTACACTTATGGACTAGTGATTTCTTCCCATTTGCCATTGCACCGCTATTTACATAGCCTTTGGCAAATTAAGAATCACATCTAAGTGCCAGAGATTATCCCGGAGTTATACCAAAACTTCCGCTGCCTCTGAGGCTGCTATTTGGTTACCCATGGCAGAGTCCGAAAAGCATCGTGCTTATCACTCTTCCATGTTAAAACTCCTTCTCCTTCAATAGTGAAACACATAGCCTGATATCGACTTACACCGGTCCTCGTTCGATTAGAAATCTAAGAGAATGTAATCCAAAGGAAAAACTCGTCTGCTTCGTAGTCTAGAACAGTACTTCGAAAGTATTTTTACGGCAGTCGAATATTCCTTTCCAGGATTACCTTGATATCCTCCCACTATGCTAACCGCATAGCCGATATCAGGTTCTTGTTTTCAACAATGCATTTATTAAGCTTTCCACACTCAAAGTGTAGGAAACTGCTTTCATTGCTTCTATCTCCTTTTGTGTTCCAAAACACATATCCTTTGATAGATGCATTCCGTCTCTGAAAGGTAACGAACCTTTCTCGGAATCTTGCATGTTAAAACGAACCATAATCATATATGTAAGATGTCCAGGAAAAGTACAATGTTCTTTCTAGAGATCCAAGATCTCAAGAACATGTCCAACTTCTTCCTTTATCTTTCATAATGATTCATCTAGACAATCACTATTTTATGTCTGACAACATCTTTACATTGTTACCAATGATAAAATGTTATCTACATAAAACCTCCGAGAAACACCACCTTGTTTTCCATCACGTTACCAATACACACGATTCGTCTATGCTTTTGATGAATCCATAAAATGGACTATCTCATTAATTTGCAAGTACCACGAACTCAATGCTTTGTTTCAATCCATAAATGGATCAACTTAGCTTGTACTCTAAATGATCTTGCTTCTTAGCAATAATCCTTATTGCTCTCCAAGAAGGCACATTTAGATCTAGTACCGCCTTCATGTAGATCCAGGGATTGATTTCATGTATACTAGGTCCAGAGTCCGAAGACTCTCCTAGTCTTATGAATATCTCCGGTTGTCACACAACCTCCCACTACAACGGCATTCCGGTGTATAAACAGCGATAACAGTAGGTGCAGTTAGTGGTGTACCGCTACTCGGTTCGGCTGGTTCTAAGTCTTAATCTTTCTCTCTCATTTCAAAGTATCATGTCACCTTGGGCTTGTGGTTCATCGTATAGTCTTTCTCTAAGAACCGGGCGTTAGTACTTATAACGTCCTTCTGGTTCATAGTACTATTGAACACACATCTTTTGTTCTTCTAGGATATTCTACAACCGCATTTGAATGCGCCGTTGTTTCCAGACATATCCATAGAACATAGGTAGTCCGTATAACTCATAATTTTACTATTTCTATAAGAGTTCCATTTCTTGTTTACGACACACCTTTTCTACACAACAGTGTATGGTGTAGTCATTTGGGATCAAATCCCAATTTCTGATCAGTATGCCATGCATTCCTCAGATAGGTACTTGCCTCCGCGATCAAATCGCAGGCTACAAATGGATATACCTTGATGGTTCTCCACAATTGCTTAGTGTCCATTGACTTGTCAAAACACTTGCTTTTGTGGCACATCAGGTATTCTAATCCATTTCTCGAGTAATCATCAAATGATGTACTCGTACCTTATTGTCTGAGTAGGCATAGGTCTGCATACATCAGAGTTAATCAATTCTTATACTTGTCCGGATCTTATATCTTATATCCATAAAGGATTGCTTAGTCATATTATCTTCCAAATTAGATTCTTAGGTCGGAAGGTCCACTCCCTCAACTTAATTGATCAAATATCAATTTTCGACCTTTGAACTTCTTATTTGAATAAACATGACTCAGCATAAGAATCCACAAGTATAATTGATAAAGAAATCTCTTATTAGTAAAACGAGTTTCATACTACGGTTCGTTGCATCGTGGTGGACTCAGGATTCATCATTTATATATTGCTAGCCAATGTACCAAAATAGATAATATCATTATTTCTTCTTATAACCATCAAATGATTAAAAGAAATAAAATATCCATTTATTAGAAATCCAGAACAAAGTTCTTTCTAATATGAAAGGTACATAAAAACAATAACTCAAAATGAAATCCTATAAAATGTCCTCCACTGCAACTGCTGCCTCCTCTACAGCATTGCCCATGTAGACTACGATTTCTTCTTTTCCAAGTCGTTAGGTTTCCTGTAACCTTTGCATTTAAAATGCTCATACCGTCAGTGGCTCCATATCTACACACCAGGTTCCGGTAGATAATACCACTGACTATGTTTTACGACTAAAGAAGAATTTCGTACTTTCTTTGAAAGGATAATCAGACTTCCAGTACCCAGACTGTTTGCATCGAGAACTCTTGCCTCATGGCTTTCTCGTCCCATCTCGTGGTCCAAGAAACCTAGGACCACTGGGTTTCTTTGCTTGCTTTTCCTTTTTCCCCGATCTTGCCCTTAGGTTCGAAACCTTTGGCATTGGCTACAAGAGCTTGCGATTTCTGTCTCAACTCGTCCAAAAGGTCAATCATCTCAAAAACGTGTTTAAGCGTTTCCTCGAAGCGACTGGCCTTTATGAGTATCCTCATCGCTTCTTGTCTAGCCGCCTATGTCAATAGGCTCGGGAGGACAAAGCTCACTGAGTACAAACTTGTACTCTTTAACAGTTTGGGTAATGTCTAGATCTCTATTCCAATCATTACATTTAGGGACCAGTGAGTTAAAATCCTTACGTATCACACAAAGTGGGTTCAAAGCCATATCCTAATCTATGAGCACATATAACAACAAACAATCGATTTAATCTCCGATATTATCTCCCTTAAATAATATCATTAAACCACTAATCACGTCTAAAATCCCATCAGATATGGCAAGCCACGTGGTGTGGACGTTTACCAATCCAAATGATTTAGCAATTAGATTTGCTTCGGTCATACATCACTTATAGCGGAACCTCGTGGGGAGGAATACTATAATGCGTATCTAAGTGTAAACCATTACTCAGTACCAAAGTAAATCGTTTGGAATTGCTACATCACCGCAAGCCACGTGGTGTGGACGTTTACGACAACTTCACAACTCTTCACAATTTCTTACAACTGTCTACATCAATTAATCCAAAATCCGTCAGCATAGCAAGCCACGTGGTGTGGACGTTTACTACACCAAGAGACTTTTATAATTGACTCCCAATTACTTGATCCATTCAATCTTGTAAATCAAGACGCGGAGAATCATAAGTGAAACTCGAAGTTTCTTACCAGTGATTCACCATGCGAACGACCCTATCTCTCATAAAATGAGGGAGCCGAGCAGACAATCGATCTAGTCATCAAATGACACGAAAGTCTCTAATTTGTGTCCTCGACATGACCAAGTGGCTTTGGCTCCATTCCACTCCCCGGGGTGAGAATGAGTCGACTTGAAATCAGTTTTGGAAAGACAAATTAGGCATTGTTTGATAAACTTAATCAATGTTTCTCGTAAGAGGAATTACAAGAATTCTCCTCCAATGGATTATCTATATGAACTTCGAAAGTTCATAAAAGTCACCAAGAGAACAGCAATGGAGACCATGGATATGTTTCCATACCCTCTCCCACTTAGCTTTTTATAACAAAGGGATACGCTATCTAATGCATAATTAAATACACATAAGCATGCATACATGAAATAAAGCACATAGAATATTATCACATAATCAAAATAATACTAGAATATTATTTTCCGACTATTATGGCTTTATCGCATCCCCGTATGCGTCTTCTAGTCTTTAGTCTTCGTTCTTGAATGCTCCATGTGACGGGAATATTAATTCCAATATTTAAATCTATTTATTTTCAATAAATCCAAAAGATACTTAATTCGAAAATTAAGTCAATCGAATAAATCAAAAATAAAATTAAATATTATTAATATTTTTATTTATTTATTTTCCTATCTAATTCTATTAAATCTCTAGAATAATCTATCCAAGACCCACTTGGAATATTCTAGAAGACTTCTATAATAGAATAAGGAAATAAAATAAATTAGGACTCTTCTACTTTTCAAAATTAATTAATTTCTATGTCCATGAAAATTCCCATAAAATAGGAATAATCAAATAGGAAATAAATTAATTTAATAATTAATTATTTTCCTTTCTAATTCCATTAAATCTCTAGAATCCTATTCCAAGTAAAACATAGAATATTCTAGAAGACTTCCATAATAGAATAAAGAAATAAATTAATTCCAATTAATTCTTTTCCTATTTCCATGAGAATTCCCAAAAAAAAAAAAAGAATACTCAAAATAGGAAAACCGAATCAATTAGGAAAGTGAATCTAGGTAGGAGAACACGAGATCACGAGGACCCCGCGTCCCCCACCATCGATCGCCAGCCGGGGAGGAGCGCCGCCGCCACCTCAGCCCACGCGCCACCACCACCGGTGGCCGGCGTGGCCGAGGGTTCCCGCGGGCAGCCCCCACGCCCCCCTTCGATCGATCCTCATGGGATCGATCATCATGATCGATCCCCGGTCCTCCCTCTCTTCGTCTCCTCCGTCACACTTTTCCGATCGTCATTTCGTCATCGATCCAACGTAAATAAATTACAAATTTATTACTACGCTATCCGGTATCGATTCTCTACATGAAAACGACCTCAAACAATTTCCAGAAAAATTAAGAACAAGCATTCACCACACAAGAACAAATAACATCACCGAGAGTTTAATAATCAAGAGCATTATTATGACATTAATTAACAAAAATTAAATCTAGCCATAATAATCGGAAACCCTGCAAGGTAGAACAATTTATCGAAAAATACCAATTGTTGGAAATCGATATCCCGGAATTAATAAATTAAATAAAATTAATTATCTAATTAATTCCGACCGAAATCCTTTGGAGATCGAATATCCGGAGTTGTAAAATTGCGGAACAACAACTCCAATCGACTCCCGGTTGCCGGAACATCTCGCCACGAACTACCACTCATATCCGGACACAACCAAACCCTAACCGCGGCTAAGCCGCGGCTGTTCGGTCGAGGCCATGCGTGGTGCTCGCGGCTGAACACAGCAGCCGCCTAGGGCTGCCCTTGGCAGCCCGCCGGGCATGTCCGAACCCTCGCGGACAGCCCCATCTCGAACCCTAGCAGCAGCCGAGCCACCGCCGTTCGAACGAGGCGCGCGCACGTCACCGGACGTGCGCAAGGGTTCAGCCCGCTAGGCACGCCCCAGCTGCCCCCCGGGTGATCGAGCTCCAGCCACGGTGGAACCCGTGGCTCACGATCACCCCAGCTGCCGCCAGCCACCGCCGCGCGAGCGGCGGTCCAGCCGTGCGAGCGGCAGCCCCTCCGCGTGAGCGGAGGCAGCGCCGTGCGAGCGGCGCTGGGCTGTCCAGCCGGCATGCTCACGGGGATCCACCTCTTGCCGTGGATTCCTAGCCGCGGCGGTCCGGGGATCCTCGATCCCCATCGCCCGACACATCCTCGGTTTGGATCTCCGTCCCTCGGATCTTGGTTCACGATATTTTTACGATAATTAAACGATAAAATCATAAAGAGGGTTTTACGATTTACCTCGTTCTCGTTGTTCGGAAAAACGTAGAACTCAATTTGACGACCTTGAGATCTTCCGACGTATTCCTTGCACTAGCTCGGACGTCGTGTGGGCGACGATCTACCGAACTCCATGGATCTCCCTCTCTACTTTCTCTCTCTAGAATTGTGATCTTCAACTTATGAGAATAGAGAAGACCATGTAGTTCTTTTATAGGCTACGTAGGGGATCTTAAGGAGGTGGAATATTGGGCTTCCAATATTGAAGATTAAATTGAGCCCAATGCTCAAGTCCATTAATCCTTATCAATATTAATTAATTCTATTTTCCACTATATAAAATTAATTGCACTCCCAATATTAAACCATATTATATCAAATAATATTTCTCCGGTAGTATTATTTATTCCGTGTATTTAAGATATAAATATCCATGAATAAAATTAATTTATTGCTAATTAATTTATTCATCTCTTATATCCGAGACTAGTACCATTCAACCTTAATTATTATGCGGAACGAATCCACCTGCAGGGTTTACATAATAATTCCTTATGAACTCATCTCGGGGATATTATCAACCCTTCCGGGATACACTTTCCCGTCAAGTATTCACGGCATGTCATATATAAAATATAGTGACCCAACTTAACCGGTAATTAACCCAATAATTAAATCGGTTAATTCCTTTGGTAAATTAAAGTCACTTATATTAAATATACACACCCGCAATAGTTTCGGGGATTAAGAATAAAATACACTGAGACTCGAATCGATTATCGCCGGCAATCCTAATCGATGAATCTCAACGATCCGCTCAATACACCAAGTGTACAAGTGTGATAAAATAATTAAGATAAATTATTTTCTCTCTCACACAACGACTATACCGATGGATTGGTCCGTGTCCATCTAGGTCGTGAGCAACTGTTCGATTAAATACGAGTAACCGATAGTATGATCTTCTGTGCGCCCATGCAACACCATACTAATTACAACGTATAAAATCCAGGACTATGATTTGCATATATTTAATTATAAATAATTAAACGCAAATAATTGTTTATTTAATTAAATAGATTAGTGGTAATGGATCGTGAGTTTCCGTTACTTAAATCTAGACATTAAGTACACAACTCCAACAGAAGCAAGCTCCTAGGCAGTGGTACAAGAAGTTCGACATGTTCATGAAGCGAGTCGAGTTCACGCGGTGCGAGGCGGACCACTGCTGCTATTTCAAGAAACTCGGAGGTACCTACATAATTTTGCTTCTTTATGTAGATGATATGCTGATAGCCGGGGCGAGTTTGGCAGAGATCGACAAACTTAAGAAGAGTCTATCGAGGGAGTTCTCTATGAAGGATTTGAGTGCTGCCAAACAAATCCTGGGGATGAGAATCACGAGGAGCAAGGATGGTCTTGAGTTGTCTCAAGAGGAGTACCTGAAGAAGGTACTAGCGCGGTTTAGCATGGAGGATGCGAAACCCGTGGGCACTCCTTTGGCTAGTCACTTTCGTTTGTCAAAGGAGGACTCGCCGACGAGCGAGAAGGAGATGGAGCATATGGATAAGGTCCCTTACGCCTCTGCGATTGGGAGCCTTATGTATGCAATGGTGTGCACGAGGCCTGACATTGCCCATGCAGTGGGAGTGGTCAGCCGGTTTATGAGTAATCCGGGGAAGCAACACTGGGAAGCCGTCAAGTGGATCTTTCGATACTTGAGAGGGACTTCTGGTTTTGTTTTGAGGTTCCGAAAATCAGATGTGGGGTTACTCGGGTTCGTGGACGCGGATAACGGAGGTGACGTGGATAGTAGAAAGAGCACTACTGGGTACGTGTACACTTTCGGGGGTACAGCGATTAGCTGGGTGTCGAGGTTGCAGAAGATAGTAGCACTATCGAGCTGTGAGGCGGAGTACGTTGCTGTGACGGAAGCCGCGAAGGAAATGATGTGGCTACAGGCATTTCTGCTAGAGTTGAGACAAGACCACTCGGGGAGTGTCTTGTATTGCGACAGTCAGAGCGCCATTCACTTGGCGAAGAATCCCGTGTACCATGCTCGAACGAAGCATATCCACCTGAGATATCACTTCATTCGATCAGCCTTGGAGGAAGGCGTCTTGGTGTTGGAGAAGATTCTTGGGAGTAAGAATCCGGCCTACATGTTTACGAAGGTGGTGCCGTGCGAGAAGTTGAGGTTGTGTTCAACCTCGGTTGGTCTTCTGGGATGAGGACCGGGAACGCCGCTGCAATGGGAAGAGAAGATAGGGGTCGTGAATTAGCTTCAAGTGAGAGATTGTGGAGTGTGAAGGTCAAATTCACGCCGGAACGAAGAGTAAGGTCGAAGGAGGAAACGGCGGTCGCCGGAGGAGAATCGGCGACCGCGGGCTAAAAATGGCGGGCGTCATTTGGGTTTCGGCGGGCGCCAAAACCGGGTGAAAACGGAGATAGCTACTGCCAAGGATTGGGACGTTTGGCGGGCGTCAAACGGGCTCCGGCGGTCGCCGAATGTCTTCGGCGGTCGCCAAAGACAAAACGGCGGTCGCCGTTTTGCGGTGTACTGCCAGCGGGATTTTTTCTTCTCCTCCAAGTTTCCCTCCCCTATAAATAAACCCTACGCGTGTAAAATAGGGTTTAACACCTCCATAGCCTAGAATTGAATTATACCATTACAGAGCATTGTAATCGAGCGTGATAATTATTCTAGTAAATTATTGCAGCGGCAAGAAGTGGATGTAGCCCTCGTTAACGGGTGAACCACTATAATCTCTCGTGTCATTTAATTTCCGTATTTTTCGTACTTTGTGTGTTCGTGTGCTTTTCAGGAGGGGAATTCGGACGCGAATTATCTCAACATTCTACACGTGAGTGTATGGTGTAGTCATTTGAGACTTAATCTCAATCTTTGATTATGCTATGTGTTTTTTTTTTTTTAGATAGGTGGTAGCCTCCGCGACTAAGTCGCAGGCTTCCAATGGATATACTTCGAAGGTTCCCCATAATTGCTTTGTGACTAAAACACTTCGCTTTTATGGCACATCAAGCATTCTAATCCATCTTTGAGTATTCTTAAAAGAATCACTCATACCTTTCTAATTACACATATGTCTGCATAAATCAGTATTTGATCATTCTTAATACTTGACTGAATTCTACCCTTTATCCAGAAAGGTTTGCTTAGTTGTATTATCTTCCAAATTCAATTCTTAGGTCGGAAGGTCCATTCCTTCAACTATAATTGATCAAATCAATTTCGACCTTTTGAATCTTATTTGAATAATTACTACTAAGTATAAGAATTCACAAGTATAATGATTTAACAAGAAATATATCTAATAAGTAAAACAAGTTATAGAACGGTTTGTTGCATCGTGGTAGACTAAGGATTCAACATTATTGCTATCTAATGTACCAGAACAGATAATACCATTATTTCTTATCAAAATCATCAAATGATTAAAGAAATAAAATATCCATTCATAATAGAAATCCAGAACAAAAGTTCTTTCTAAATTTAAAGGGGTACATAAAGCAATAAACTCGAAATGAAATCCTATAACTACTCATAGATAAAGCCTCTATTGCAACAGCTGCCTCCTCCACAGCACTTCCCTTGACCATTCCTCCATTTCCAAGACTTTGGGTTTCCTGGTGCCCCTGCATCTTAAATGCATACATACCGTCAGTGGTTCCATATCTACCAACCAGGCTTCTGGTAGATAACACTGCTGACTATGTTTTTAAAGACTAAGGAGAGAATCTTATACCTTCTTGAGGAGAAAATACAGACTTCCAGTCCCCAGAATGTTTTCTTTGAGAATGACTGCCCAAAGGCTTTCTCACCCTATTGCGTGGTCCAAGTGCTTTAGGACTATAGGGCTTCTTTGTCTGCTTCTCCATCCCTTGGTCTATGCCCTTAGGTTCAAAACCTTTGGCTTTGGCCATAAGAGCTTGCGATTGTCTCAACTCATCCAAAAGGTCCAACATCTCGAAAACGTGTTCAAGCGTTTCCTCGAAGCGACTGACCTTTATGAGTATCCTCATCGCCTCTTTTCTAACCTTCTCATTGTCTCTAAACATTAGCTTGAGTTTCAGCATGATATCATGATTAGTGGTTAATGCAAAAGCATTGTTCCATTTCTCAAAATCAGCTTTTTCCTCAACAGTTGAGACACGTGTAGGTTTAGGAGGACAAAGTACATTGAGTACTAACTTGTACTCAGCAACAGTCTGGGTAATGTCTAATTCTTTATTCCATCCAACACAGTATGGAACCAGTGCGTTGAATTCCTTGAGTATCACAGAAAGTGGATTCATAGCTATTCTCTAAACCTATAAGCACATTTAAACAAACAATCAATTTAATATCCGATATTATCTCCCTAAATAATATCATTAAATTACTAATTACATCTAAAATCCCATCAGGTAAGGCAAGCCACGTGGTGTGGACGTTTACCCACCCAAATGATTAAGCAATTAGATTTTCTTTGGTCATACATCACTTATAGCGTAACCTCGTGGGGAGGAATACTATAACGCGTATCTAAGTGTAAACCATTACTCAGCACTAAAGTAAATCGTTTGGAATTGCTACATCACCCCAAGCCACGTGGTGTGGACGTTTACGATAACTTCACAATTCATCACAATTACTTACAACTGTCTACATCAATTAATCCAAAATCCGTTAGTATAGCAAGCCACGTGGTGTGGACGTTTACTACACCAAGAGACTTTTATAATTGACTCCCAATTACAAGATCCATTCGATTTTCGTAAATCAAGACGCGGAGAATCATAAGTGAAACTCGAAGTTTCTAACTAGTGATTCACCATGCGAACAACCCTTTCTCTCAATCGATGAGGGAGCCGAGCAGACAATCGATACACCTTCAAAAGGATGGTACGAATGTCTCTAATTTGTGTCATCCACATGACCAAGTGGCTTTGGCTCCATTCCACTCCCCGGGGTGAGAATGAGTCGACTTGAAGTCAGTTTCAGAAAGACAAATTAGGCATTGTTTGATAGACTTAATCAATGTTTCTTGTAAAAGGAATTACAAGAATTCTCCTCCAATGACATGTCTATATGAACTTCGAAAGCTCATAAATGTCACCAAGAGAACAGTAATGGAGACCATGGGAATGTTTCCATCCCCTCTCCCACTTAGCTTTTTATAACAAAGGGATACGCTATCTAGTGCATAAAGTAAACACATATAGCATGCATACAAGCAATAAAGCACATAGTATCACATAGTCAAAATAATGCTAGAAAATTATTTTCCGACTATCATGGCTTTATTCCATCTCCGTACGCATCTTCAGTATTCGTTCTTGAATGCTCCATGTGACGAGAATATTAATCCCAATATTTAAATCTATTTATTTTTAATAAATCCAAAAGATACTTAATTCGAAAATTAAGTCAATCGAATAAATCAAAAATAAAATTAAATATTATTAATATTTTTATTTATTTATTTTTTCCTTTCTAATTCTATTAAATCTCTAGAATTCTATCCAAGTAAGACTTGGAACATTCTAGAAGACTTCTATAATAGAATAAGGAAATAAAATAAATTAGGACTCTTCTACTTTCCAAAATTAATTAATTTCCATGTCCATGAAAATTCCCATAAAATAGGAATAATCAATTAGAAAATAAATTAATTTATTAATTAATTATTTTTCTTTCCAATTCTATTTAATCTCTAGAATCTTATCCAAGTAAGACTTGATTATTCTAGAAGATTTCCACAATAGAATAAGGAAATAAATTAATTCCAATTAATTCTTTTCCTATTTCCATGAGAGTTCCCAAATATAGGAATACTCAAAATAGGAAAACCGAATCAATTAGGAAAGTGAATCTTGGTAGGAGTAGCACGAGATCACAAGGACCCCGCGCCCCCCCACCTCGATCGCCGGCCGGGAGCGCCACCGCCGCCATCCCCTCCCCACGCGCCACCACCTCCGGTGGCCGGCGTGGCCGAGGAGCATCGCGGACAGCCCCCGAGATCGATCTCCATGGGATCGATCTCCATGGGATCGATCTCCATGATCGATCCCGAGCCCTAGTTCTCCCTCTCATCTTCTCCTTCGTCACCCGTGTTCTCCGGCGGTCGTCTCGGCATCGATCCAACGTAAATAAATTACAAAATAATAAATTTACAATTCCGGTATCGATTCTATACATGAAATCGACCCTATACAATTTCCGGAAAACATAGAACAATAATAATAAATCTAAATTCGGTCAACCCCCGAATTTTAACTATTACAAGCATTCATCCACACAAAACGAATCTCGACATGTCCGAGAGTTTAATAAACGAATAATCATGGTAAAATAATTAACAATTAATTAAACCATGATAGTCGGATCCCTGCAAGGTAGAACGATAATTCAACATATACATGAACACGAAACCAAACGCTCTGATACCAATTGTTAGAAATCGATATCTCGGGCTATTAAAATTTGCGGAAAATAATAACCCGACCGAAATCCTCGATCGCCGGAGATCCGACCGCGAACCACCGTACGAGCCGGAGCTCGACCGAGCATCGCACGGGCGAACCCGCGCGCCCAGCCTAGCCCCCGTACGGGGCTCGCGATCATCTCACGATGATCGTTGGTATGCCTCACGGCATCCCCGGGGCTGCTCGTAGCATCCCCGCAGCGAGTCGCTGACTCGCTGCGCCAGCGAGGGCGTCTCCCTCGCACGACCGCTGCGGGCGAACCCGTAGCTCATGCGAGGCGGCTACGGGTGACCCCGCAGCACCCCGCGATCGATCCTCGTGATCGATCGCACCCCTCGGCTCCAGTCGAGGGTTCCTTGCCTCGATCCCGGCGGGGATCTCTAGGCCGCCGGCGGTCCGGTGGTCTTCGATCACCACCGCCCGGTCTATCCCCGTCCCCGGGTTCGTTCGTTTATCCGGATCGTGTGTTCATGTATATGTCACAATTAATATCACATAAAATCACACAAGGGTTTTATGATATTAACTTCGATTCGTTGTGCGGAGAAACGAAATCAAGTTGAAGACCTTACGACATTCCCACGTATTCCTTGCACTAGCTTGAACGTCGGGTGGGCGACGATCCTCCAAGCTTATGAATCTCCTTCACAAACTCTCTAGAATATCAAGTATGATAATCTTATGGCGTCCAGCCGGGGCGTTTCTTGTGCGCACGATGCCGGCGGTCGAAACCCTAGGGTTCGACCGCCCCTTGTTCTCCCTCTCATCTTCTCCTTCGTCACACGTGTACTCCGGCGGTCGTCTCGGCATCGATCCAACGTAAATAAATTACAAAAAATAAATTTACAATTCCGGTATCGATTCCATACAGGAAATTGAGTCGATGCCCACTGCCGAGGATATGTTGTACAACCTCAAGGATATGTTTGGGCATCAAGATCGTGCGGCAAGGCAAGAAGCCATCAGAGTCCTTATGACAACTACTCAGTCTGAAGGAACGCCCGTAGGGGAGTACGTTCTTAAGATGATGAGTTTGTTGAATGAACATGAGATCCTAGGAGCTCAAATTGATGGTGAGACGCAAGTCGACATCATACTCCAGTCTCTGACCCCTAGTTTTGAGTAGTTTCACATGAATTATAATATGGGTAAACTATCTTATACTCTTGCGCAACTCCTGACTGAACTGAAGGCGGCAGAGGGGATCTACAAGAAGGGCAAGTCTCAAGCTCTTGTAGCTACCAAGTCCAAAGGCTTGACGCCTGTTGGAGGTAAGGGCAAGAAAAAGAAGCAAGCCTGGAAACCCAGTGGTGCCAAGTGAAATGGACCACGAGTGTGGGATGCCAAGCCAAGAGGCAAGTGCTTCCGATGCAATAAGTCTGGACACTGGAAGTCTGAATGTCCTCTCAAAGGTACGAATTTTTCTTTAGTCGTAAAAACATAGTAAGCGGTATTATCTACCAGAATTCTGGTGTGTAGATATGGAACCACTGACGGTATGTGCATTTTTAAAATGCAGGGGTTCTAGAAAACCCGGCGACTTAGAGAAGAAGAGTTCAAGTCTACATGGGCAAAGCTGTAGAGGAGGCAGCTGTTGGAAATCGACTACCCGGGACGAGTCCGTTCGACTACTCAAACATCCGGACACGCCCAGTCGACCTCCAGCGTGCCTACTGTGCTCACGACGAAGCCCCATACCCGGTTTACGCCCAGCCATCATGCCCGAAGCACAACCGCGCAAAACCGAGGGTTGCTGACCTCTGTGTCGTCCGACACCAAATGGTGTCGTCCGACAGGCCCTTGTCGGCCGACAGGAAAACCTGTCGGACGATAGCGTCGCGAACAGCAGCGCGACGCTGCTGTTCCAGGTCCGTTTCTGGTCGGATTTTCCGATTCCGACCACCTTTCTGGAAGTCAGCGACCCCACAGTGATCTAGGAACACCAACCACGATCCCGGAACTCGATCGGAGGTTCGTTGTATGATTACGTACGAGATCGAATCGAAACAATGCGGAAATAGGGTTTCGATTCCATACCTTTGTCGCGTGATTCGGAGAAGCCGAATTGACAGAGACCTCGAGTCTTCTAGCGTGTATCCTAGTCCTCTTGCTCCAGCCGATGTGTGGGCATCGATCCGCTTGGAGTGTCTCTTCTTCTTCTCTCTCAAACTTACGCAAGAATATAATTTTCTTTCAGGAGCAGAAAAATTATTGCGCTAATCTATTTATTTTCACAGAAAAATTAATTGCGTTAACAAATTAATTTTTCTCCGCAAAAATAAAATAACGGCGTTCTGTAGGTTTATAGAATAGAGAAGAGGATTTATATAGGCCACACTAGGGACCCATAGGCAATTAATTAATTAGGCTTAAATTGCAATTTAATTAACTTGGTGTCCCAAAAGGAAAACCTTAATTAAATTCCACAATTTTAATTATAATTAATTCCACTATAAAATTATAAATGATTTCCCAATTAATTAATTCAAATTATTCCGTCAATAATTTTCCCGCCGTATTACATATGTGATGTTTCCCCGTGTTTAAGATATCGCATGTCCACGAATTAATTTTAATTACTAATAATTAAATTAATTCATTTCTTATAATCCGAGACTAGTACCACTCATCATTATTATCATGCGGAGTAAATCCACCTGCAGGGTTTACATGATAAACTTTATGAGCTCATCTCGGGGACATCATCAACCCAATAAATGGGACACGGTTTCCTGTCTATAATCTATAGCATGCCGTGTGTACAATACCGATTCCCAATCTACCGAGAATATTGACTAATCTATTAGTCTCACTCATTGGCACATCAAAGAACCGAGCATTGGACATACGCACCTATAATTATATAGGGATTAAGAACTCACATATCCGTAATATCTGAGGTCTAGTTCGATTACTCCGATTAGTATAAATCGAACGCCCTCCCGTGGTCCTGCTCAATACACCAAGTGTACGAGTGTAACATGATAGTCAAGACCGACTATCTACCAGTCACACTACGACGTACCGATGGATTGTCCCTGTCCATCTAAGTCGTGAGCTACAGTTCGGTAGTATACGAGTAACCGATAGTATGATCTTCCGCGTGTCTCCTCACGCCATACTATCTACAACGTATATATCTAGGACTATTGCATTAAATGCAATCATGCTTGAATCATACATAGATTAAGGCATAAATGAGGTGTTCCGTATTTGCACTAAACTAGACATTTAGAATACAACTCCATCAGCAGTTGTTGCAGTGGAAGACATTTATCTGCTTTTAAGTAGTTATAGGATTTCATTTCAAGTTTATTGCTTTATGTACCTTTTAATTTTAGAAAGAACTTCTGTTCTGGATTTCTATTATTTATGAATTGATATTTTATTTCTTTAATTATTTGATGATTTTGATAAGAAATAATGGTATTATCTATTCTGGTACATTAGATAGCAATAATATGAATGATGAATCCTTAGTCTACCATGATGCAACAAACCGTTCTATAACTTGTTTTACCTATTAGATATATTTCTTTGTTAAATCATTGTACTTGTGAATTCTTATACTTAGTAGTATTTGTTTTGGGTTGTTTTATGCTTTGTCGGTAATATCTGCTTTGACGGTGAAATTCGCTGGTATTGGAGGGTTAGCAAACAACACAAAAACTAATATGATATGATATAGAAACAAACAGATCGAGTTATATGCAGAAATCATAAGTAATGGAAATGGAAGCTCAAAGCTCCTCTTTATTCATATATCCATACTTAGATATTTTAGAAATATATTTATGCATCTTTGGTAATTTAAGATATAAAGGTTAATAAAAACGATAACGAAAAAGACACGATCACTAGGCATCAATGCCCCCTTTTCAGGTCTTTATTTCTCTTATAGAGTATTTAGGCCATAGCCATTTTAGGAAGTGAATTCCTTTTACAAGTGTTTTTCTCTCTCTTGTCTCTCTCCCCTTTTTTTTACATATGAAGAGCACCTATTTATAGGTAAATATGCATGTTCTCACCTTCTCTCCCTTTGACACATAAGTGCTGGGATTCGATATCCCGGGGTATCAAAAATTGCGGAACCGATAACCCCGACCGAAATCCCGTCGCCGGAAACCGATCACGAACCACCGCACGAGCCGGAGCTCGACCGAGCACCGCACGGGCGAACCCGCGCGCCCAGCCGAGCCCCCGCACGGGGCTCGCGATCGCTAGCCCTAGCGATCGCCGGGGATGCACGCGCATCCCCGTGGGGCTGTTCCGAACAGCCCCCCAGCGGTGAGTCCGGCGACTCACCGCCACCGCCGAGGAGGGCGGTGCGCCCAGCGCACCAGCCGCGGCTCGCCCGGCGATCGACCCCACGGTCGATCGCGTGCCCCGGCGTCCAGCCGGGGCGTCCTCGTGTGGGCCCCGCGATCGATGCCCTAGTGCTCGATCGCACCCCTCGGCTCCCAGCCGAGGGTCCTTCGAACGTTCGCCGGGGATCTCGAATCCCCGTCCCCGAAGTTCGACGTTTATCCGGATCGTGTGTTCATGCATGTATCACAATTTAATTCACATAAATTCACACGAAGGAGTTTATGATCATACCTTTGATTCGTTGTGCGGAGAAACGAAATCAAGTTGAAGACCTTTTGGATCTTCCCACGTATTCCTTGCACTCCGTTCGAACGTCGGGTGGGCGACGATCTATCGAACTCCTATGGATCTCCTTCAACTCTCTAGAATATCAAGTATGATAATCTTGTCTTATGATTTATGAAGGCCATGTAGTGCTTTTATAGGCTACGTAGGGGATCTAAAGGAGGTGGAATATTAGGCTTCCAATATTGAAGATTAAATTGAGCCCACTGCCCAAGTCCATTAATCCTTATCAATATTAATTAATTTATTTTCCACTATATAAATTAATTGCACTCCCAATATTAAACCATATTATATCAAATAATATTTCTCCGGTATTATTATTTATTCCGTGTATTTAAGATTTAAATATCCATGAATAAAATTAATTTATTGCTAATTAATTTATTCATCTCTTTAATCCGAGACTAGTACCATTCAACCTTAATTATTGTGCGGAACGAATCCACTCATGAGGTTTACACAATAATTCCTTATGAACTCATCTCGGGGATATTATCAACCCTTCCGGGATACACTGTCCGGTCAATTATTCACGGCATGCCATATATGAAATATAGTGACCCAACTTAACCGGTAATTAACCCAATAATTAAATCGGTTAATTCCTTTGGTAAATCAAAGTCACTTATATTAAATATACACACCCGCAATAATATCGGGGATTAAGAATAAAATACACTGAGACTTGAATCGATTATCGCCGGCAATCCTAATCGATGAATCTCAACGATCCGCTCAATACACCAAGTGTACAAGTGTGATAAAATAATTAAGATAAATTATTTTCTCTCTCACACAACGACTATACCGATGGATTGGTCCGGGTCCATCTAGGTCGTGAGTCACTGTTTGATTAAATACGAGTAACCGATAGTATGATCTTCTGTGTGCCCATGCAACACCATACTAACTACAACGTATAAAATCTAGGACTATGATTTGCATATATTTAATTAATAATAATTAAAAGCAAACAATTGTTTATTAATTTAATAGATTAAATGCTATGACGGGGAGTTTACCGTTACTTAAATCTAGACATTAAGTACACAACTCCAACAATCTCCCACTTGTACTAAGGTCTAGTCATTTCCTCCAAACTCCCGGTTCCCATACTCATCACGTGCTTTAAAGTGTACTTCCGTGAAGTACTATGTGAGTGAGCAATCTAGGTTGCCGCTCTGAAGTTATCTTGGTGACTACTACGTCGTCTCCCTCGACGATGATTCGTATCAGGTGGTACTTGCTCTATGTGTTATCATCACTTTTGACTTATGACCTCTTCCAGTTCACTTTGCACCGCTATCCAATAGCCTTTGGTAAACTAAGAGTCATATCCAAGTCAAGAGGTAATCCCGGAACCTAACCAAAACTTCCGCTGCCTCTGAGGCTGCTATTCGGTTATGAGAGAGTCTGAGAAGCGTCCTGCTTATCACTCTTTCATTTCATGGTTCCACCTCTTTCTAAAAGTGAACACATAGCCTGATATCGACTTACACTGGTCTTTCTTTGATTTTTGGATCTGAGAATCTGTAATATAAGAAGATTTCGTCTTGCTCCGTAAGCCAGTACTATGAAAGTACTTTTACAGCATTCGAACATCCCTTATCCAGATTACTTTGATATCCTCCCACTACGCAAACGGCATAGTTGATATCAGGTTGTCTTTTTACAACATTGCATCTATAAGGATTTCCACACATAAAGTGTAGGAAACTGCTTTATCTTCATCTATCTCCTTCATGTGTTCAAAAAACACATATCCTTTAGATAGATGTATATTCTGTCTCTGAAAGGCAATAACCTTTCTCAGAAGTATGCATGTTTAAATCAAACCTTAATCGTATAAGATGCCTAGGAGAAGTACAATGTTCTTATCTCTAGTTCATAAGATCTTAAGAACATGCTCTAACTTCTGTTGGAAATCGACTACCCGGGATGCGTTCGTTCGATCGCTCGAACATCCGAACCATCCCAGTCGACCTCCGAAGTCACTACTTCGTTCGCTTAACAGCCCTTATCCCGAATCACGCCCAGCCATCGCCCCGGAGGACAACCGCGCGAAACGGAACTGGACTGCATCAATTCGGCGACCGCCGAAAGCAGTCCAGCGGTCGCTGAAAGGAACTGCAAACGGCGACCGCCGTTTGCCCTTTGGCGACCGCCGTTTGTCCGCGAACAGCAACGCGACGTTGCTGTTCCGGGCTCGTTTCCGGGTCGTTTTTCTCATCCGACTACCGTTCCGGAGGTCCTAGAACCCCCAGTAGTCGAGGAACACGATCCACGACCCCGGAACCCGATCCACGTTCATGTATGTTCAACGAGAAATTAGATCGAATAAATGCTTTAGAAATCCGATCTCATACCTTATCGGTCGATTGTTGAGACCTTAGAGCTTCTAACATATTCTCTTCCCGATTACAGCCGTTGTGTGGGCAACGATCCGCTGGAAACTCCTTGTCCGCTCTCTCCTTTCTCAAACCAGCGCAATGATTTAATTATTCTCTCTGAGAGAATAATAATTGCGTTAACTTAATTATTTTAACAGAGAAAAATGTTTTTGCGCTAACGCAATAATTTTTCTCAGAAAAATAATAGTTGCGGCGAACTGTAGGTTTTAGGAGAGGGCAAGGGGGGGTTTAAATAGAGCTACGTTAGGGACCTAAGGGAAATTAATTAAGGGCTAAATTGAAATATTAATTAACTTGGAATACGTAAACGCAATTCCTTAATTAATCGATTTCAATTTTAATTATTATTAACTCCACTATAAAATAATAATTGAATTCCCGAAATTAATTTTAATATTATTTCAACAATAATAAATCCGCCGAAATTACATATACGACTTTCCCCGTGTTTAAGATATCGAACGTCCACGAATTTATTTAATTACTAATAATTAAATTAATTCGTTTCTTATTATCCGAGACTAGTACCACTCATCCTTATTATCATGTGGAACAAATCCACCTGCAGGGTTTACATGATAAACTTTATGAGCTCATCTCGGGGACGTTATCAACCCGATAAACGGGACACGGTTTCCTGTCTATAATCTATAGCATGCCGTGTGTACAATTCCGATTCCCAATTTACCGAGTATCTCGACTAATCAAATAGTCTCACTCATTGGCAAGTTAAAGAACCGAGAATTGGACATACGCACCTATAATTATATAGGGATTAAGAATTCGTATATCCGTAATTCTGAGGTCTAGTTCGATTACGTCGATTAGTATAAATCGAACGCCCTCCCGTGGTCCTGCTCAATACACCAAGTGTACAAGTGTAACATAATAGTCAAGACCAACTATTACCCAGTCACACTACGACGTACCGATGGATTGTCCCTGTCCATCTAAGTCGTGAGCTTCTGTTCGATAATATACGAGTAACCGACAGTATGATCTTCCGCGTGTCTCCTCACGCCATACTGTCTACAACGTATATATCTAGGACTATTGCATTCAAGTACAAGGTAGACAAAAATGCCGACAGTTTGATTAATAGATAATGAAAAAACACAGATAAGGAGTTCCATATTGTCACTAAACTAGACATTTAGAATATAACTCCATCAATCTCCCACTTATACTAAATCTCTAGTTGCCCTCTACCATACATCCGATACCCATCCCCTTCACGTGTCTCTTGAACGCTTCCGCTGGAAGTGCCTTCGTAAAGGGGTCAGCCAGGTTATCCGCTGATGCAATCTTGGTGACAACCGCATCGCCTCTCCTGACGATGTCTCTAATCAGGTGGTACTTGCGATCTATGTGTTTACTCGCATTGTGGGCTCGTGGTTCCTTTGCATTTGCCACAGCACCGCTATTGTCACAATAAATTGTGATAGCTCTAGGCATTTTAGGAACCACATCCAAGTCCATAAGGAAGTTCCGGAGCCACACCGATTCTTTAGCTGCCTCAGAGGCTGCTACATATTCGGCTTCCATGGTAGAGTCCGAAATGCATTTCTGCTTAACACTCTTCCATGAGACTGCCCCACCTCCCAATGTGAACACATAGCCTGATGTAGTCTTTCGCTGATCCTTATCAGATTGGAAATCCGAGTCTGTGTAACCAATAGGAATCAACTCGGACGCTTTGTAACTCAGAACATAATTCCTAGTCCTTCGCAGGTACTTAAGTATGTTCTTTACAGCAGTCCAGTGACCCTGTCCAGGGTTACTCTGATATCTAGCTACCATGCACACGGCATAGCAGATATCAGGCCTCGTGCACAACATGGCATACATTAGACTTCCTACTGCCGAAGCATAAGGAACCTTCTTCATGTAATCTATCTCCTTTTGTGTTTTGGGACACATGTCTTTAGATAGATGAATTCCATGGCAGAAAGGTTGAGCACCTCTCTTGGAATTCTGCATGTTGAAACGAGCCAGAATCGTATCAATATATGAAGCCTGGGACAAGCTTAATGTTCTTTTCCGGCGATCCCTTATAACCTTGATCCCAAGAACATGCCCAACTTGTCCTAAGTCTTTCATATCGAATTGCTTGGACAACCATCCCTTTATGTCCGACAACATCTTCACATTGTTGCCAATTAGAAGGATGTCGTCTACATAAAGCACGAGAAACGCCACACTGTTTCCGTCACTTCTCCGGTATACACACGACTCGTCCATGCTTTGAATGAATCCATAAGACTGGATAACCTCATCAAACCGCATGTTCCAAGATCTAGAAGCTTGCTTCAATCCATAAATGGATCGGTTTAGCTTACATACTAGATGCTCTTGGCCTTTCTTAATGAAACCTTCTGGCTGTCTCATGTAAATGGTCTCGTCAAGATTCCTATTCAAGAATGCTGTCTTGACGTCCATTTGCCACACCTCATAATCCATATAAGATGCTATAGACAAGGTTTCCTCATGTAAAAGGTTTCCTCATAATCGATCCCTTCTTTCTGAGTATACCCTTTCGCAACAAGCCTAGCCTTGAAGGTTTCAACCTTCCCGTCAGACCCTCTTTTTCTCTTGTACACCCACTTGCAACCAATGGCTTTTACACCTTTGGGCGGTGCTACAAGATTCCAGACCTGATTTGAATCATTGATTCAATCTCAGATTTCATCGCCTTTTGCCAAGACTGAGCATCTTGATCTTTAAGTGCCTCGCCATAGGTCCAGGGATCGGCTTCATGTTCTCCAGGCAACAAGTCTGAAGACTCACCTATAAACATGAACCTATCGGGTTGTCGAACAACCCTCCCACTACGACGAGGCTCCGGTGTAACCTCAGTAACTACAGGTGCAGACTGTGGTGGCGTATCACCCGGTTCGGTTGGATCTAAGCCTTGATCGTCCCTTCTCAGTTCGTTAGGTATTATCTCACTCTTGGGCTTATGGTCCATTATATAATCCTCTTCCAAGAACCGAGCGTTGGTGCTAACAACGATCTTCTGGTCCTTAGGACTATAAAATAGACCACCTTTCGTTCCTCTAGGATATCCTATAAACAACCGAATATCTGAACGAGATTCCAACTTATCAGCCCCATGCTTCAGCACATGTGCTGGACAACCCCAGACCCGAATGTGTTTCAAATTTGGCTTTCGCCCGGTCCACAATTCCGAGGGCGTTTTAGGGACTGATTTAGAAGGAACTAAGTTCAGGATATACGCCGCTGTTTCCAAGGCATATCCCCAGAACGAAACTGGTAGTTCTGAATAACTCATCATAGATCTTACCATTTCCATAAGAGTCCTATTCCTTCTTTCTGCTACACCATTCTGCTGGGGCGTGTATGGTGCAGTCATCTGGGAGTCAATCCCATTCTCTAATAAGTACGCCTTAAACTCTCCCGAGAGGTACTCTCCTCCACGATCAGATCGTAGAGTCTTTATGGTTTTACCATGAAGGTTCTCCACAAGAGCTTTGTACTCCTTGAACTTGTCAAAGCACTCGCTCTTGCGGCGCATCAGGTATATAAAACCATACCTTGAGTAATCATCAGTGAAGGTTACGAAATATTCGTAACCTCCTCTCGCTTGGACAGATAAAGGCCCGCACAAATCAGAGTGAATCAACTCCAGTACTTCCTTGGATCTATACCCCTTATCACTAAAGGGTCGCTTGGTCATTTTTCCTTCCAGGCATGATTCGCAGGTTGGAAAGTCCTCATCTTTCACACCACTGAGTATTCCATCAGTTATCAACCTTTGAATCCTACCCAAGTTAATATGACCTAGCCTAAGATGCCATAAGTACTTTTGATTCATCCTAGAAGGCTCCTTTCTCTTATTGGTACTAGATGTGTTATTTGACTCTACTCGTTGCATCGTGGAATAATCAGGATTCAGTATATATAAGTTGCCTATCAATGTACCAGAACAGATATACTCACCATTCTTTTTGATAATAACAGAACTATCAAAAGAAACAGAATATTCATTCAAAACCAATTTAGAAACCGAAACAAGGTTCTTTCTAAAATTCGGTACATAAAGACAATTATTCAATACCAAAACTTTATTATTAAAAGACAAATAAATATCTCCCACTGCAACTGCCGCCACTTTCGTAGCGTTGCCCATGTAGATAGTGATCTCTCCCTCTCTAAGCCGCCGGGTTTCCTGGAACCCCTGCAAAGAATTGCAGACATGATCAGTGGCTCCCGTATCCACACACCAGGTACCGGTGGATAACACCGCTAAACATGTTTCAGTGACTAAGGAAAAGTGATGGAGTTATATTCTAAATGTCTAGTTTAGTGAAAATATGGAACTCCTTATCTGTGTTTTACATTATCTATTAATCAAACTGTCGGCGTCTTGTCTATCTTGTACTTGAATGCAATAGTCCTAGATATATACGTTGTAGACAGTATGGCGTGAGGAGACACGCAGAAGATCATACTGTCGGTTACTCGTATACTATCGAACAGGAGCTCACGACTTAGATGGACAGGGACAATCCATCGGTACGTCGTAGTGTGACTGGGTAATAGTTGGTCTTGACTATTATGTTACACTTGTACACTTGGTGTATTGAGCAGGACCACGGGAGGGCGTTCGATTTATACTAATCGATGTAATCGAACTAGACCTCAGAATTACGGATATACGAATTCTTAATCCCTATATAATTATAGGTGCGTGTGTCCAATTCTCGGTTCTTTAACTTGCCAATGAGTGAGACTATTTGATTAGTCGAGATACTCGGTAAATTGGGAATCGTAATTGTACTCACGGCATGCTATAGATTATAGACAGGAAACCGTGTCCCGTTTATCGGGTTGATAACGTCCCCGAGATGAGCTCATAAAGTTTATCATGTAAACCCTGCAGGTGGATTTGTTCCACATGATAATAAGGATGAGTGGTACTAGTCTCGGAAAATAAGAAACGAATTAATTTAATTATTAGTAATTAAATAAATTCGTGGACGTTCGATATCTTAAACACGGGGAAAGTCGTATATGTAATTTCGGCGGAAATATTATTGTTGAAATAATATTAAATTAATTTCGGGAATTCAATTATTATTTTATAGTGGAGTTAATAATAATTAAAATTGAAATCGATTAATTAAGGAATTGCGTTTACGTATTCCAAGTTAATTAATATTTCAATTTAGCCCTTAATTAATTTAACCTTGGGTCCCTGGTGTAACTCTATATAAACCCCCCCCCCCCCTTGCCTATACTTAACCTACAGTTCGCCGCTTTTCTATTTTACTGAGAAAAATAATTGTTAACGCAAATATAATTTTTCTCTGTAAAATACATTAGTTAGCGCTGATATTTTTCTCTAACTGAGAAAAAGAATATCACGGTAGAAGAAGAAGAAAGCAGAAAAGGCAAACCCAACAGATCGTTGCCCACACAACGGTTGGAGTCGGGATCAGAGTCATACACCAGAAGCATCTAAGGTCTCAACAATCGACCGAGAGGTATGAGATCGGAACTTTCAATTCCGCAATTTTATTCGATCTCTGTTTTTGCGTTAATCATACAACGAACCAAAGATCGGGTTCCGTGGCTTGGATGTGATGTTCTCGGACTGCTGGGAGGTTTCTGACCTCCGGCGTGGCAGTCGGATCGAGAAAATCTCATCGGAACAGCCGGAACGGGCGGATCGCGCTGCTGTTCGCAGCAGCCAGGCGACCGCCAGAGGAGCAAGCGCCCGCTCGCGACAGGTCGCGGGCGCTCGCCTGGGCAGCAAGCGCTCGCTTGCCTTGCTGCGCGAGCGCTCGCCTGGTGGGCAGGCGGTCGCTTGCTCCGGGCAGATCGCGAGCCGCGGCTTCGGCTGCGGCGGATGCGCGATCTCTTGGGCGGGTGGCCTTGGCTGTCCGGGGGTGACTTCCAGAAGTCGATTGGGGACGTCCGGATGTTCGAGTGTTCGAATGGATGTGTCCCGGGTAGTCGATTTCCAACATTTGGTATCAGAGCCGGTTATCGGTTCGTTGTATTTTTGCGCGTGTTACCTTGCAGGTTGAACCCGATTATTATGGCCAATTTATATTTGATATTTTGTGCTGTATGTATGTGGTTTTGATTAAACTCTCGGGCTTGTCGAGATCGGTTTTATTTTTGGAAAGTTGCTTGTTTGTAATAGATAAAAACGACGGGTTGAGTCGTTAGTTTTTTTTATCTTTTCGTTGGATCCGGGACTTGTATAGGGTCGATCAAAATGTATAGGATCGATACCGGACTTAGTAGAATAATTTTGTAATTAATTTCTGCTATTGGATCGAGACGAGATCGAAGCCCGGAGGAACGAGAATCGAAGTCGAGACGAGCAACGAGTTCGAGTTCCAAGAGACGTGCATTCAAGATTTTAAGGCCATAATAATCGGGCCACGTTAATTGCTTTCTTATGTGATTTACGTGTTTTATTATGCTTATTATTTTATGCATGTATATCCCTAAATCGTAAAATACTAAGTGGGAGAGGGATTGGAAACAATCCCGCGGTCTCCATTCTCTGTTTCGAGAGTGATGTGTATTGACTTACGAGTTGGCTTTAGTGTCATCCTCCCTATCGGATAAAGTCGATACACGGAAATCACTTTGATAGAAATTCGAATGAAATTCCAATTTTAAAATTGAACAATTAAGTTTTTCAAAGCAATGCCTAATCTGTCTTTCAAAGACTAATTTCAACTCGACTCATTCTCACCCCGGGGAGTGGAATGGAGCCAAAGCGCTTGGTTATGTCGATGACACAGATTAGAGACATTCGAGTCATTTGATGACTAGATCGATTGTCTGGTTGGCTCCCTCACTTTGTGAGAGATAGGGCTCAATTGTATGATTGATCGCTGGTTAGAAACTTCGAGTTTCACTTACGAGATATCAAGCTTTGATTAACGAAATTGTGAAATTTATTAAATGGAATTCAATTAACAAAGTTGTTTGTTTAGTAAACGTCCACACTATCGTGGCTTACTAGACGGAAACGGAACTTTGGGTTAATTGAGGCTCGACAGTTATAGGAAATCGTAAAGGGACCGCATGTCAACGTAAACGTCCACACTAACGTGGCTTGCGGTGGGCGTGTAGTTTCCGAGCGGTTAACTTAGTACTGAGAAATGGTATACACTTAGGTACGCTTTACAGTATCCTCCCCATCGGAGTCACTGCTGTAATGATGTACGACCGAAGTAAAAGTCCAGTTATAAAATCATTTGGACTAGTATACGTCCACATGAACGTGGCATGCTAGTCTAATGGGATTTTAGGATTGATTGGTAGATTTAATGATATTAATTAAGGGAGTTAATATCGAATTAAATTTGACAGTTTGATTTGTCTCTTTTATAGATATGGCACTCAACCCGCTATCCATGATACTAAAAGAGAACAAACTCACTGGTCCGAACTATATTGACTGGAAACGAAACTTGGACATTGTCCTGACTGCTGAGGAGTACAAATATGTACTCCATGAGGATTGTCCTGACGAACCTATTGACACCTCCACTCCTGAGGAAAAGGAAGCTCATCGGAAGTGGGTCAAGGCTAATCAGATGGCGCGGTGCTACATTTTGGCTTCTATGTCAAATGTGCTGCAACATCAGCATGAAGCCATGACCACTGCCTATGATATGATGCTTAACCTCAAGGAGATGTTTGGTAGTCAGGATAGGGCAGCCAGGCAAGATGCCATGAGGCAACTCATGACGGCCACTATGTCCGAAGGAACGCCCGTAAGGGATCACGTTCTTAGGATGATAGGCTATCTGAATGAGATAGAGATTATGGGAGGATCTATCGATGGGGAAACCCAGATCGATATAGTGCTCCAGTCTCTGCCTAAGAGTTTTGAGCAGTTCCGCCTGAACTATAACATGAACAAGAGGTTAATACGTTGGCGGAACTCCTGACTGAACTCCAGGCGGCAGAGGGAATCTTTAAGAAACCTCAGGCACTTGTGGCTGTGAAACTTCCTGGCCCTCCGGGAGCTAAGAGGAAGAAGAAGCAAGGACGGAAACCCAGTGGACCCAGAATTGGTGGACCACAGAATGGAGTGAACAAGCCCAAGGGCAAGTGTTTCCGTTGCAAGCAGTCTGGACATTGGAAGTCTAATTGTCCTCTCAGACAAGGAGGTATGAACTTTTCCTTAGTCACTAAAACATGTTTAGCGGTGTTATCCACCGGTACCTGGTGTGTGGATACGGGAGCCACTGATCATGTCTGCAATTCTTTGCAGGGGTTCCAGGAAACCCGGCGGCTTAGAGAGGGAGAGATCACCATCTACATGGGCAATGCTACGAAAGTGGCGGCAGTTGCAGTGGGAGATGTTCATTTATCTTTTAATAATAAAGTTTTAGTATTGAATGATTGTCTTTATGTACCGAACTTTAGAAAGAACCTTGTTTCGGTTTCTAAGTTGGGTTTGAATAAATATTTTGTTTCTTTTGATAGTTCTGTTATTATCAAAAAGAATGGTGAGTATATCTGTTCTGGTACATTGATAGGCAACTTATATATACTGAATCCTGATTATTCCACGATGCAACGAGTAGAGTCTTTTAACACATCTAGTACCAATAAGAGAAAGGAGCCTTCTAGAATGAATCAAAAGTACTTGTGGCATCTTAGGCTAGGTCATATTAACTTGGGTAGGATTCAAAGGTTGATAACTGATGGAATACTCAGTAGTGTGAAAGATGAGGACTTTCCAACCTGCGAATCATGCCTGGAAGGAAAAATGACCAAGCGACCCTTTAGTGATAAAGGGTATAGATCCAAGGAAGTACTAGAGTTGATTCACTCTGATTTGTGCGGGCCTTTATCTGTCCAAGCGAGAGGAGGTTATGAATATTTCGTAACCTTCACTGATGATTACTCAAGGTATGGTTTCATATACCTGATGCGCCGCAAGAGCGAGTGCTTTGACAAGTTCAAGGAGTACAAAGCTCTTGTGGAGAACCTTCATGGTAAAACCATAAAGACTCTACGATCTGATCGTGGAGGAGAGTACCTCTCGGGAGAGTTTAAGGCGTACTTATTAGAGAATGGGATTGACTCCCAGATGACTGCACCATACACGCCCCAGCAGAATGGTGTAGCAGAAAGAAGGAATAGGACTCTTATGGAAATGGTAAGATCTATGATTAGTTATTCAGAACTACCAGTTTCGTTCTGGGGATATGCCTTGGAAACAGCGGCGTATATCCTGAACTTAGTTCCTTCTAAATCAGTCCCTAAGACGCCCTCGGAATTGTGGACCGGGCGTAAGCCAAATTTGAAACACATTCGGGTCTGGGGTTGTCCAGCACATGTGCTGAAGCATGGGGCTGATAAGTTGGAATCTCGTTCAGATATTCGGTTGTTTATAGGATATCCTAGAGGAACGAAAGGTGGTCTATTTTATAGTCCTAAGGACCAGAAGATCGTTGTTAGCACCAACGCTCGGTTCTTGGAAGAGGATTATATAATGGACCACAAGCCCAAGAGTGAGATAATACTAAACGAACTGAGAGGGGACGATCAAGGTTTAGATCCAACCGAACCGGGTGATACGCCACCACAGTCTGCACCTGTAGTTACTGAGGTTACACCGGAGCCTCGTCGTAGTGGGAGGGTTGTTCGACAACCCGATAGGTTCATGTTTATAGGTGAGTCTTCGGACTTGTTACCTGGAGAACATGAAGCCGATCCCTGGACCTATGGCGAGGCGCTTAAAGATCAAGATGCTCAGTCTTGGCAAAAAGCGATGAAATCTGAGATTGAATCAATGGATTCAAATCAGGTCTGGAATCTTGTAGCACAGCCCAAAGGTGTAAAAGCCATTGGTTGCAAGTGGGTGTACAAGAGGAAAAGAGGGTCTGACGGGAAGGTTGAAACCTTCAAGGCTAGGCTTGTTGCGAAGGGGTATACTCAGAAAGAAGGGATCGATTATGAGGAAACCTTTTCGCCGGTAGCTATGCTAAAGTCGATCCGGATTCTTTTGTCTATAGCAGCTCATATGGATTATGAGGTGTGGCAAATGGACGTCAAGACAGCATTCTTGAATGGGAATCTTGACGAGACCATTTACATGAGACAGCCAGAGGGTTTCATTAAGAAAGGCCAAGAGCATCTAGTGTGTAAGCTAAACCGATCCATTTATGGATTGAAGCAAGCTTCTAGATCTTGGAACATGCGGTTTGATGAGGTTATCCAGTCTTATGGATTCATTCAAAGCATGGACGAGTCGTGTGTATACCGGAGATGTGACGGAAACAGTGTGGCGTTTCTCGTGCTTTATGTAGACGACATTCTTCTAATTGGCAACAATGTGAAGATGTTGTCGGACATAAAGGGATGGTTGTCCAAGCAATTCGATATGAAAGACTTAGGACAAGTTGGGCATGTTCTTGGGATCAAAGTTATAAGGGATCGCCGGAAAAGAACATTAAGCTTGTCCCAGGCTTCATATATTGATACGATTCTGGCTCGTTTCAACATGCAGAATTCCAAGAGAGGTGCTCAACCTTTCTGCCATGGAATTCATCTATCTAAAGACATGTGTCCCAAAACACAAAAGGAGATAGATTACATGAAGAAGGTTCCTTATGCTTCGGCAGTAGGAAGTCTAATGTATGCCATGTTGTGCACGAGACCTGATATCTGCTATGCCGTGGGCATGGTAGCTAGATATCAGAGTAACCCTGGACAGGGTCACTGGACTGCTGTAAAGAACATACTTAAGTACCTGCGAAGGACTAGGAATTATGTTCTGAGTTACAAAGCGTCCGAGTTGATTCCTATTGGTTACACAGACTCGGATTTCCAATCTGATAAGGATCAGCGAAAGTCTACATCAGGCTATGTGTTCACATTGGGAGGTGGAGCAATTTCATGGAAGAGTGTCAAGCAGAAATGCATTTCGGACTCTACCATGGAAGCCGAATATGTAGCAGCCTCTGAGGCAGCTAAAGAATCGGTGTGGCTCCGGAACTTCCTTATGGACTTGGATGTGGTTCCTAAGATGCCTAGAGCTATCACAATTTATTGTGACAATAGCGGTGCAGTGGCTAATGCAAAGGAACCACGAGCCCACAATGCGAGTAAACACATAGATCGCAAGTACCACCTGATTAGAGACATCGTCAGGAGAGGCGATGCGGTTGTCACCAAGATTGCATCAGCGGATAACCTGGCTGACCCCTTTACGAAGGCACTTCCAGCGGAAGCGTTCAAGAGACACGTGAAGGGGATGGGTATCGGATGTATGGTAGAGGGCAACTAGAGATTTAGTATAAGTGGGAGATTGATGGAGTTATATTCTAAATGTCTAGTTTAGTGACAATATGGAACTCCTTATCTGTGTTTTACATTATCTATTAATCAAACTGTCGGCGTCTTGTCTATCTTGTACTTGAATGCAATAGTCCTAGATATATACGTTGTAGACAGTATGGCGTGAGGAGACACGCAGAAGATCATACTGTCGGTTACTCGTATACTATCGAACAGGAGCTCACGACTTAGATGGACAGGGACAATCCATCGGTACGTCGTAGTGTGACTGGGTAATAGTTGGTCTTGACTATTATGTTACACTTGTACACTTGGTGTATTGAGCAGGACCACGGGAGGGCGTTCGATTTATACTAATCGATGTAATCGAACTAGACCTCAGAATTACGGATATACGAATTCTTAATCCCTATATAATTATAGGTGCGTGTGTCCAATTCTCGGTTCTTTAACTTGCCAATGAGTGAGACTATTTGATTAGTCGAGATACTCGGTAAATTGGGAATCGTAATTTTACTCACGGCATGCTATAGATTATAGACAGGAAACCGTGTCCCGTTTATCGGGTTGATAACGTCCCCGAGATGAGCTCATAAAGTTTATCATGTAAACCCTGCAGGTGGATTTGTTCCACATGATAATAAGGATGAGTGGTACTAGTCTCGGAAAATAAGAAACGAATTAATTTAATTATTAGTAATTAAATAAATTCGTGGACGTTCGATATCTTAAACACGGGGAAAGTCGTATATGTAATTTCGGCGGAAATATTATTGTTGAAATAATATTAAATTAATTTCGGGAATTCAATTATTATTTTATAGTGGAGTTAATAATAATTAAAATTGAAATCGATTAATTAAGGAATTGCGTTTACGTATTCCAAGTTAATTAATATTTCAATTTAGCCCTTAATTAATTTAACCTTGGGTCCCTGGTGTAACTCTATATAAACCCCCCCCCCCCCCCCCCTTGCCTATACTTAACCTACAGTTCGCCGCTTTTCTATTTTACTGAGAAAAATAATTGTTAACGCAAATATAATTTTTCTCTGTAAAATACATTAGTTAGCGCTGATATTTTTCTCTAACTGAGAAAAAGAATATCACGGTAGAAGAAGAAGAAAGCAGAAAAGGCAAACCCAACAGATCGTTGCCCACACAACGGTTGGAGTCGGGATCAGAGTCATACACCAGAAGCATCTAAGGTCTCAACAATCGACCGAGAGGTATGAGATCGGAACTTTCAATTCCGCAATTTTATTCGATCTCTGTTTTTGCGTTAATCATACAACGAACCAAAGATCGGGTTCCGTGGCTTGGATGTGATGTTCTCGGACTGCTGGGAGGTTTCTGACCTCCGGCGTGGCAGTCGGATCGAGAAAATCTCATCGGAACAGCCGGAACGGGCGGATCGCGCTGCTGTTCGCAGCAGCCAGGCGACCGCCAGAGGAGCAAGCGCCCGCTCGCGACAGGTCGCGGGCGCTCGCCTGGGCAGCAAGCGCTCGCTTGCCTTGCTGCGCGAGCGCTCGCCTGGTGGGCAGGCGGTCGCTTGCTCCGGGCAGATCGCGAGCCGCGGCTTCGGCTGCGGCGGATGCGCGATCTCTTGGGCGGGTGGCCTTGGCTGTCCGGGGGTGACTTCCAGAAGTCGATTGGGGACGTCCGGATGTTCGAGTGTTCGAATGGATGTGTCCCGGGTAGTCGATTTCCAACAAAAAGTTCGTACCTCCTTGTCTGAGAGGACAATTAGACTTCCAATGTCCAGACTGCTTGCAACGGAAACACTTGCCCTTGGGCTTGTTCACTCCATTCCGTGGTCCACCATTGCTGGGTCCACTGGGTTTCCGTCCTTGCTTCTTCTTCCTCTTAGTCCCCGGAGGGCCAGGAAGTTTCACAGCCACAAGTGCCTGAGATTTCTTAAAGATTCCCTCCGCCGCCTGGAGTTCAGTCAGGAGCTCCGCCAACGAATATAACCTCTTGTTCATGTTATAGTTCAGGCGGAACTGCTCAAAACTCCTAGGCAGAGACTGGAGCACTATATCGATCTGGGTTTCCCCATCGATAGCTCCTCCCATAATCTCTATCTCATTCAGATAGCCTATCATCCTAAGAACGTGATCCTTCACGGGCGTTCCTTCGGACATAGTGGCCGTCATGAGTTTTCTCATAGCATCTTGCCTGGC